>OU612058.1:231280709-236593209 GCA_914767635.1 Melanostoma mellinum | reverse complement strand
GCGAACAAACGTTTTCGTGTGTGCGAATGATTTGCAATGTCTTTCCTATTGAAAAACGTTTGATCGCTTTCGTTTCGCTTTTTATAGAATCTGGCCCCAGAGTTTGTTTTCTTTTCATCTCGACAATAATTCCACTGTGGGTAAATCAACGAATCATAATCAAGTACACCGAATAATTCAGATACAAATATGTTTGATATTCAAAATAAAACCCAATACGTATTTTTATTTATTTTTGAAAATTTATTTACCTCTATATTTATATATTTATATAAACGTTATTAATTATATTCACTTATTGGCCATAAAAACTAAGAAACTTAGAATAATAAAGTTAAAACAATATTTTAAAATAATTAAAATAAAAAAAACAAAAAATATTTTATATGATCACATGGAAAAGAGAGGAAGATATTAAAACATTGAGAGAGAAACAAAATAAAAAAATAAAAAAAATAAAAACTTAAAGCACAAAACAAATCAAATTTAATTAGATTTAAATTTAATATTAATAAGCAACTACTAACTATTTCTTACGTTGCATTGTTCTAATCAACTAAAAAAATAGACAAACTGTTAAAGAAAAACATTGCGGTCTAAGAAAATATTTGTCGCTTCCTATTTTCATTCTTAGTCTACATTTTATACGAAGGAAAACAGTGTTTCTGTGTGTTTGTGTTTGTGTTATGTCTATGTTCAAATAAAAATATGAACAAAAAGAAGTAGTTCTTTCTTTCGTTATTCGACATTGAATCATTACATTACAAATTGTTTTTTTTTTTACATCTAAAACAATTACAATTGCTGTTCTCTATTTAATTTGTTTTCTCATTTATTTGTTTTGGATGATTATTGTGTAGGTGTAAATACGAAGGAGTACAATATAATGATAATGAATTAGGTAATGCAAATAGAAAATATTAATTTGTTATTTAAATTCATTTATTTGTTCCAACTAAATACGAAGGCGAATGATTTCGCAAACCACCTCAGTGTGTTGATGTATTGTGTGCAGATTAGAATAATTATACATAATTTGTTTCTTTCGAAAAATACTAATTATAGCAAATCTTAACAAGTAATGCAAATCAATTGTTCTTCTTCTTCTTTCAATATTATCGAATTAATTGTTATGTTGTAATTTAATTTGTTTTTCATTATCAATTGTAAAAAATTCTTATAAGATTGCTTTTCATTTTAATTATTTTGAATTATATTTGCTTTGTTTTGTTTAATTAGTTATCGTTTATTTAATGCCTATCGAGAGATAAAACTAAAATAATTCAACTAAATTAAAACGTTTCAACACAAATTACTAAATCTTATTGTGTGGTCTGGGATTCTTCAACTAGAAAATTGTCCGAATTTCATAATTATTATTTTTACTTTAACTTTACTGTTGTTCAATTGTTTACTTTAATCATTACTAAAATGACTTCCGCGATATATGTATCTAAAAACTGTCGTACATATTTGACGAATTATTGTTATAATTTGTTGTTTAGTATATAAAGGTTTTGAGGCTTTTATTGTAATTGTTGTCTCTTCGAATGGTTTTTCTTTTTTTTTTTAAATTTAATTTCCTTGTTAGTTTTGAATTTTTTTTCTATCCGTCTTGAATTTGTTTTTGAATATTCAAAAGAATACAAATTTGCGTATGTATATTTTAGTGGAAAAAGATTTGTTTTTCTTCTCAATCATTTGACGAAGTGAAATATGCGAAGGGTTACTAGGACGAATGGAAACTTTGTCGTTCCATGCGAATGTTTGTTAATTTTCTCATTTTTAAATATAACTATTTACATGTTGTACGCAACATAGATTGGATCCAATTGATCTGCCAGGAAGCCATCTCGTAAATGCATGCGCTGTTTTTCTCCACGACTGTTGATGGGGACTACGCCTGAAAATAACATAAGATTGTTAATATTTAACCTTTGTATAAATAGAAAAGTAAGTAAGTAAAAAGAACAGCAAAGGACTGTTTTAAACGAAAACCTAGAAAAAGTAGAGGAAATATCGCACCCGCACAGACTTACGGCAATGCTAATCCCAAAAGTATTTTTTTAATTAAATTCAACCGAAATTATAGTCAAGATCATTGTAGTTAAGGAGAGTTTAGCGCTTTTAGTGGTCTGTACGCACAACCGCTGGCAGTTGTGATTTGTTAATTGTTCTGTCTTGTGGGTGTATCAACCCACGGTTGACCAGTGCTTTAGTATGAGTGCAAATTCATTGTAATTATGAAATTATTGTTTATTTGCAGCGCAACCTAAGATCACATGTGCTCCCGAAAATCGGAAAAATGAAAGCATTACTCGGAATGGCCCTAAGTTTTAAATATATTATGTACATCATCATGTCACATGTCTAAACAATTCAATGGTATTACGACCGAAAAAGTCAAGTTTAGCACCATAACATAAATTTAGATACTGTTTAAGAGCTTCTAAATTGAATGTGAGCAAGGTACTAGTAACGTTCCGAGTGAAGATATCCTAAATATGTACAAGGCACAAGGTCATCAAACAGCAAAATGATACTGGGTAAAGATGCCGCCCAGCAACTCTAATTTGCTAGGGGCTTTAAAGGCTCGCTACCAAGAAACATGGTGGTAGAGGAATGATGCGGCTAAAGCAGTGATAAGTAAGAAAAAAAATAAAAAAATTTAAGAGATAAAAGGACTGCAAGCCAAGAGCACGGAAGGCATATGTCGGGAGATGGAAGAAGTTTCGGCCCGGGCGCTGATGCAGACCAAGCTATTCAAGAAATACGAAAGAACAACTCGAATAATAAGACTAACATCTTCAAATAAAAGAAGGAGAAATGCTCAGTAGACTCGTTTTCCGAAGTTTTTTAACGATGCTCAAAGACAGCTTCTTTTGGCTGACGAAGACAGAATGTGACGACTTGTAGAATGTTTTTCCTGGAGAGTGAACTTAAAGCAACGGAATAACCGAAAACATTAATGATTAGCTTAGATCTTCAAAAAGGCAAAGTTGCTGAATCAGACGAGATACCATATGAGTTTTTGAAAAAGAGAGGAAACATTAGGCTTAGATTCTCATCTCTTAGCTTAAAGGTGATAGTACAGAAAAATTTTCCTTCTATTAATGCACAAAGGGAAAAGAGATACAAGAACATATGATAACTACGGTTTGATCAAGCATATGAACTTTGAACGGGCATTGAAAAATAATACACCGATTGGCTGTGAATGACATGGGTAAGTCGACAATAGATGCCATTTCTTTTTTTCTGTTGGAAGTTTTAAAATACCAGCTGGAGCAATCAGACCTAAATACCGGTCAATTGTACTACCAGATAGCAACCTTCTATTTGTTATAGCTTTCCAGATATTCGGAGAAAAGCCAAAAGACCCTGCCATGATAAGGAACCTAGATTACCAGCTCTCACCATGTCTGCGCCGAGTATCTATAACCTCATGCGAGAAAAAGCAGGACATTCACAGAGGAAGTGCTCTGCAATGTCCTCATCTTCTCCACAAGATTCATAGAGTGTGGTAGCACTTAAGCTACGTTTAAAGAGAAGTGCCCGCTGGCAACGCCAATAAGCTTTCTACAGTCTTTTCTACTAAGAGCTAGCAAAAATAATGCAGTAATCTTACTAACGTTGGGGAACATATGTTTGGTCTGTCTGCATCCAATGAAGGCATGCCATCTACGGTTGTGCTCTTCACAGATCCAGTCGTGATTGAAGCCCTTACTGAGGACGATGGCAGACCTAGTGACGTTTCAGGTCCTAAGAAAGCTGTCTGATATCCTTGCCTAGCAAGTTCATCGGCGATCTCATTTCCAGTTATGCCGTGATGGCTCGGAACCCAAATGAGACTCAAGTAATTTAATCTTCCGATCGCATTCAGAGAGCTCGTGCATTCCTGTATCACTTTCCAAGTAGTTAGAGGGTTGAGAATGGCCTTAAGCACAGCTTGACTCTCGTTGCAAAAACCGATACTTCTTCCCGTCCATCCATTTTTCGTAACGTGGCTTATAAGGCCATTAGGATAGCATACGCCTCCGATTGGAAAACAGATGCGTATGCTCCTAAAGAGGTGTGCAGTCGTATGTCGTTGTTCTCCACAAAAGCACCAGAACCCTCGTCGGTTTTGCAGCTATCTGTGAAGATTCGTTAACAGTTCTTTCCAGGCTCAGATTCTCGTAAATTTTTGTTTTATCTAGTTCCCAAGCGATCGAATCATATCTCTGATCAGGAGTTACGGTGGGTGCTATCAAATGACTTATGTATAAGCCGCATGGAAAAATTATAAGGAAAAGAAGTCCCACATTTTCAGTTTTGAGACTGTGTTCTAACCAAAAGTAAATTGATTTATTTAGGCTGTCGTATTTTAACAGCCCAAACGATTAAACGCGTCTCTTCCACTTCATTACAATCTTGAAATCATTTAAATAAATTAAAGAGAGATAAACAAAATCGTAGCGGTCACAACAGGCCCTGCGAAAACGAATTATAGAAAGCCTGCTTTTGGCAAAATTGAAATGTGCCACACTCTCTCCACTTTTTGTAGGATAAAAGTTTAAAACTTAACAACAGCTAAATCTTTATTTCAATTACCTGGATCCACAACAACAACAACTCCAACAATCAGTTGATGTTCTTCTAAAACTGTATTCGTTACCAATGGTACCAAGTCCAACGCTTCAGATTCGTTTCCATCCAATTCCACCACTACGACTAGTAGATTCGTCCATGTGAATACAGCACTGCAATATAAAAAAAAAAAAATTTAAGAATAAACCCGCTACTGACAAAAAAGTCTTCTTTACCATTCAGCAATTTTCTTATGACACCGTAACACAGAATTTTCAATATCAATGGGATGGTAGTTCATTCCACGCAATGTGATCACCTCATCTAAAGCGCCGACCACATAAACAGCGTCGTGCAGTTCTTGATCCTGGTTATTTGTTCCACCTCCTGATTGATTACCAATTGAAATCGATGATAAATTATGTTGCAACTGACTCATTGAATGTAACGATTCAGTATCACTGTCTCGACTGGCAATGCTAGGAGTAGTTTCGTCCAAAATCGATACAGCCTGGGAGCATTCAGTGCGACGTAAAAATCCTAAATAACCGGTGCGGGCGTATACTTCAGTCGTTGCACCGGTAACTAATTTGGCATTGAAATGATCATTGTAATCGGTTTCGTCACCATAAATGGTGAAGTATCCATTAGCGCTGTGAGGAGATTGCACCTACGAAGACAAGTTTTAACTTTTGAGAAACTTAAAAAGTTCATGTCCATCTTACCCATATTTCGCCCAAATGTGAGTCTCCGCAATGACCCTTAGTTTCGGGATTTGCGATGATGACCTTCACACCTGGCAACAGTTTGCCTGATTCTATGAGACATAAAGAGTTCGGTGCACCTCGTTCAACCAAAGCCACTCGATTATTTCGCAACGCTCTCAAGTCTACATAAACTTGTGCACTTTCCGCTGAACTCGCCCCTTGAACACAAATCGCAGGATTTACTCGGCAGCCGAATGATGTTGACACACACCGGGTGTTCAATCCAAGAGCTTGGAAAAGTTTACAAAATTGTTGAGTCAGCTGGACACGGGGACGTTCTTCGGCAACAACCACACATGTCCTAACACAGCGCAAATCAATGTTTCTTTGTTTGAGAGCAGGAATTGAATTGCTTAGAGCCTTCGTGCACAGCTCGATGACTCCGTACGAACAGAATGTATCACGAACTCTGTATTGGGATAAGGTAGACAACCAGAGACTAGGATTTGCTTCCACTTCATAAGGTGCAATTAGAATTGAATGATGACCACTGTAGACACTGATAAGGGTCCACATTGCAAAACCCAAGCCACAATAGGGATCTAAGCAAAGAGCCACATGGCGTGAAGGATATAATTCACAGGCGAGCTTAAGACTGGCGCACACACTTGAAAGGGATCTAAGGACAAAAGACGTTCATAAAAAATTATTAAATTAATTTTCATCATAAACAAACCTATTAGTTATGATGACTCCACTCAATCGACCACAGGTTGAAACACTAAAGTCCAAATACGCCGTCGAGTCCAGTGTTGAGTTGGCTATTGCAGCTAATTTACGTTTCGGATTATCATCAATGTCCAAGATAGGTGGCCAACTTTTTGGGTCTATCGAAGCGGCAGCCTCGCGAGATTTCAGTAATTTAATGATCGATTGAATGGAGAGCACGATACCACTTTTTGATACGTCGACAATCATTCTCACTGTTGGCAATGTGGTAATGAGATTTTGGGGGTGTGGTGGTCGAATAGTAATTGGCACAGCACCCAGATATAAACAGCCATAGAATGCACAGATTAAATCCAAACCAGGCGGGAAGATGAGAGCTGGGAACGAAACAAAAATGTGAAAGACTAAGAATTTAAGGAAGAGAGCAATATACGATATTTTTTACGTACCAACGTGATCACCTGGTTCGATTTTTCCCCTTTCTTGAAGAAGAGCAGCAATTTTTTCAGCACGCTTATGCAGCTCGGAGCAAGTCAATGTTTTCGCAACAGCACCTGAGTGGAGAAAATATATATTAAAAATGAGGAGACTTTACAAACTGATAATTATGAAAATTGCATAGTTTAATGTAAAAGTGATTTTGATATTGCCCAATTCGGAAATCAAATTACCTTTAATAGCTAACCGAATGATAGTCAAAGTTTTTAAGCAAAGCGAAGATAACGGACAAGGCTCATGTAATAATAAGTAAAGGTAAAAATTTAGCAAACAGGGTTTTGGTTGAGTCCTTTGATTATCCGTTGGAGGATGAGATACATAAATTCATTCGTCTGTAGGGTTTGTTCTTTTGAACTACATAATGAGTAGTTAAGTTCATGGTACTTTTATATGCGTATATCATTTTAGAATTTCTTAAAACCGTAGAATATTTAGAAGGAGCTTCCGTTTCGCATAATCGTTCTTCAAGAAGCACCTTTGGTTTAGGAGTGAGTCATTCACATGAAAAAGACAACAAACACTTCTCACTTAGTCAAGAATCTTGACTGAGCCAATTTTGAACGAAGAGGGAGTTTAATCTAAACGTGCGTCACGGACTTGCATAAAGTTTCAACAAATATCTGTCGAGGATAGAGACTTCTTCCATTGCAGGCCAAAAGTCTTAGTCCAACGAGGCCAACTAGTACGTGCCAGACAAATAAAACAGTTGAGAGATGCTGAATTATTTGGACGACTTGCTTTTTAAAAACAATCTAAAAATAAATAAACAAATATGGCAATGGCGGAGACATACAATTTTTTGACGGTTCCGAACGGTTAATCGAGAAAGCGCTCTTCAAGGCAATGATTTCACTAACGAAGGACTTTGCCAATACCTCGCGAAAGAAGATACCCGCAAAAAAACATTTCAGCCTCTGTTGAGATTCGAACCACGAACCTCTGGAAGGCATACTAACCATCAACCCACGAGTACAACTTACCACACTCTTTTTGACATACAGTCAAACAAGGTGAAACGGTTATGGGCATATATACCGGAAGAAAGAAGATTTTAAAGAAGTTTAATGGAGCAACGAATCCAAGGTCTAGGTATTTGGCACAAAACGATGGGTTTTCGTTCGATGCAGCGCTAAACAGAAGATGCTTCCTTCCTCACTGTATGTCTACCACCGTATATCATGGAGACGGTTTTTATTGTAATCTCGGTTCAAGTAGTTTGCTTAATTTGACTCGAGTTATTGGAGAAATGAAAAAGATATTGGAAGGAAATCGCTTTGACCTCTGGGCTAAAGTCGAATGACGACGGATTCTTATTTCAACAGGGCAACGACAACAAAACAAAAATTTTGTTTGACTTTGACAGGGAGTAAAAAAAAAAACCGAGAGGAGGTGAAGGAATTTTACAAGTCAAGACATGGCCACAGCGATCACCGGCTATAAGTCCAATAGTGGTTATAGGAGGAGTTGAAGAGAAAAGTCCACGGTTAATGCCCTTCATCGGAATCTTCGTTGTGGTATACTCATATATTAAAATACTGCTGCAACAATATTTCACATGAAACAATTCAAAAACTTAAAACTAGAATGAAAAGAATTGTGAAAAAGTAATCGGAAGCAAGGACCTGAAATAAAGCGGATAAGGAAAATCTTGATCGTTTCCTAAGAAAAATTCTTCAAATGATCTTTGGTCCCACGTGTGAAGACAATGTGCGAAGAAAAAGATGTCGTAACAATGAACACCATGAGTTGTACTGCGACATTCGCATAGCTAGAATAGTACGCATCACTAGACTTCAATGGCTGGGACATGAAGAGCGGATGGATATCAACGCTCCGGCTCGATGGATTTTCGAAAGCACATTGCAGAGAAATCGCCAAAGGAAAGACCTTGTTTAAGGTGGCACAACCAAGTAGAGCGACACCTCAACCGTTTAAGAGTGCATGGTTGAGGCCCAGAATCACCCAAACTGGAATGCCCATCTAAGTAAATATGTGAACTAAGTAAAAATATGTTTCTGCTAATTTTGGTTGTATACATGCTTCTTATAAATTCCACAAACTATAAATTCCATAAAATTATTTTTGAACTAAAAAGTTTTTCGATCCTTGAATTTAATCTTTCTTTTTCAAGAAATGAGCGTAGACTCAAATTCTGAGGCAGTGTATACGCATCTTGAGCCCCAACCGTTATGTAATAAAGTCCAAGCACAGTCAGCACAGAAAAGGGTTTTTCAAATTGTCCATGAGGAGCAACAGAAATAGTAAGATTGAAAAGAAAGTCAAAATATGGTAAGTTTACTAAAATCTATCAAAATAAATGGTTGCGATGGTGATGTTTGTTGTAAGATTGACTGGACCACTCAGCTGAGTTTTTCAAAAAGTCTATAACCAGAAACAACTATTAAAGTATGAACTTAATTTACACACCTTTAGAATTGAGCAGAGTATACAGGACATGATCGGGTGCAGAGTTTGCCCGCCATCTTAAAACTCCTGTAATCAGTTGATGCTGTAAGACAAAACAAATACACAAGATTAATAACAAACGAAAATAAAAAAGATTTCATTTACGAACCTTCCTTTCGCTATCCTCAGACAATCCAATATCACGTCCTTGTGCCATTGCCAATCGATTTCCTTGCACCAGATTGCCAACCATTACTGAGGCCGGTCCAACTGATGTGTCTGTAATACCACATCCAGATAAGCTACTACTAGTTGTTGTTGGTTGCACTGCTATTATTTTTTAGTTCCGTTTTTTTTTTTTTTTATTTGAAATTTAATGTTTCATGATTCGATTGATTGTTTTAAGGAAAAATATTTACAAAAGTATGTTTTTTTTCGAATTGTTTTGGCAATGCAACCGTGTTTTCATTGTTTTTTTTTGATTTTTTTGAACCAAATTTGTTTTATGTTGGAATATATTGTAAATTTGAATGCAAAATATTCAGAAAAATATAAATTTATAAATTTAACAATAACAGATACAAATATTTATATATTTATGTATATATATATATAGAAAGATAGACAGTATGGGAGGGTGGGAGTAGTAGCAACAAGTGACCAAAGTCCCAAGTAGAACGAACAATCGCGTTGTTATTACAAGAAAAATAATTAAATTGTGTTTGTTTTTATTTCCCATATTCACAATTTTGTTAGTAATAGCGGAAGATTAATTAAAAATTAGGTGATTGTTAAATTAGTAGTTTTTTGATTTGATACAATAAAAATTTGTTGATGGTGAATCCAGTGCCAATGCCAATTTTAATAGTACATAGAAGTTGTTGTTATTGTTATAGTTTTACAAGTGTGTTATTCAAAAAACGCGATGATTAATGATTTGAATGATGATGTGGTTGTTTTTTTGGTCATAAACAATTTTGAACAAAAAGCGCGTTTGTTTGGACAAAAGTTAATAGATTCAAACAAAATGTAATTCGTTTTTTAAGTAAACAAAAAGGAAACAATTGTGTATTGATTGTGTTTCGTTTGATTGTATGAGGAGTGTTTCATGTAGAATTGTTAAAAATGATTATAAATTTGATATATGACATATTTTTTTTTTTTTTTTTGGTTTTTATATTAATTAATTATCGTATTTTGTCAGTTAAGAACAACAAGAGCAGCATTCGAATGGAAAAAAGAAAAAAAGAAAAAAACATCGAAATAAAATAGTGTGTGGTTTAAAAACATAGATTAAATTTGTTTTTTGTTTTATGGATAAATTATTATTTTTTTAGTACATAAATTGATAAACTGAAATATGGGTTCCATATTGACTTAGTAAGATTGTTGCTGTTCTTTTTTTTTGTTTTTGTTTACTGAATGATTGAAAGATGAATTTCGGTGCAAAAAGCTGCTTTTAGGAATTTAATTTGCTGATTTGATTTTGGTGTTAACGTCTTACTAAAGCAATAGTGGATAGAGAGCTCTTATGCTACGTACACATTTTATTTTTGTTGCATGCCATATACCAAGCAAATTCTATTTAAGCAAATGCTGTTGCTAATACTCGTCTGCAAAGCGTTCCTACGAAATTTGATTACAAATACAGAGTGGTGAATTTTCTGATGTGAGTTCTCATTTTTCGGAAGTCGTTGTGGTAACAATTTCTAAACAGAAGACTATTTCCTATGGGAGAATGAATCTAGTCGAGGTAGCAACTATGATTTGAATGAATATATTTTTATCCTCCATTCGTGGGGATATGTTTAATAATCAATTTCAACTTTTGTCAATATCTAAGCAAATATCTAAAAAAACCAACAAATTTAAATGAACAGAAAACTAAGGATCAATGTAGAAGCAAGTATCAAAGATCAAATGGAAGTGGAAAGAAAAAAAAAAATAGTAATTTTAATATTTATCTATGTTTTAAAATTGCCTTTTTTTATTATGATGAAACAGAAGTGACTCATATAAAACAAAGGTTTATTATGTTTCCTGATACAGAGCTCAGTTCAACATTATTACGATAAGCGTTTTAGGAAAGATTTAATGCCACAATTGGCGTTTGGGTAAAGTAAATTTACCTCCATCACAAAGAGCATACCCTTGTTGCATTTTTTGGTATGGAGGAAGCCTTTGAAAAAATTACAACCGTGCAATTACAACGCTGACCTTAAAGTACCCGTGGCGTGACGGTTGCCTGTTAAGCCAGAGGTTCGTTTAATACCAGAGGCAAAAATATTTTTCCACGGGTATCACCTTTCGGGTGGAATCAGCAAGTCCCCCGATACTAATTTCATGGCCATGAAAAGCGCTTTCTCGATTAGCCGTATGGAACGCTCTGTTACGCCACTCTATTTACTTATTTACTTGACCTTAATGTACACAGCTCACTCTGTAAGCTCATTAATCTCATACCGAAAAGGAGGACCTTGGGAGGCTTATCTACTAAAATAATGTCAGAGGTACTCTGCAAAATAGAGTTCTTTCTCTTCTTGCGAATATTATTGTCAACAAAGTTATAGTCAGCGTGGAAGCCGAGAAGGCAAAATAATCGTATATGTTGATGACGTCGTCTTTTTGGTACAAGGAAAATATATTCAAATTCTCATTGAGCTTTATGCCATTCTCAACAAATTACTAAAGTAGAAAAAATTCCCCACAAGACTGAGCTCGTCTTCTTCACAAGCAAATACACAAATAAATATTCCATGCCTTTTTCCCGGCAAAAGAGCCTTTGAAACCACAAGGGAGTATCTCTACAAATTATTCAATAGCTATACACAGCAGTCAACAGACCGATCCCATTACAGGCGCCACATGGCACCCTTGGTTAAAACGATCAGGCTGTACATGTGTTAGCGGCTTTAAACTTCCAGCTGCCTTACAAATGCTCCTCAATCTCATACCAATCCAAATTTAAATAAAGCAAATGGTACAGAAATCAGTCTCAGACTCATCTTTCATAACACTAAAGTTCAATCATTCTGTCATTTTTAAACTTTAGTTACTTCGACTATACCACCCCAACTAGTTTTCGGCAACAGTTTCAAAGTCACGATCCCACCAAGATCCATAAAAAGGACAAAAAGGATTTCCTATGAGATGATTCTATTTACTTCGGCGGGCGTCTACTCAGACAAACTAAATATTAGTTTTATATTCAGTCTACTGTAGAGCTTATACCCTACAAAATGGAAATAACAATGCACACTTGCCTTGTCATCAAATTAATAGTGAATATGCATACCCAGCAAAGTGCATAAACGTATCTGGCCATTTGGGAGTACACAGTACATTGAACCTCCTCAAGTGACGAGATACGTCTGCCCATAGTAAAAGAAATTTGAAACGGTGATGGCATTGAAAAGTCATGCAATATGAATTGTGATCACTAGATAGATTCAAGACCTTAGTTTCGATTAATAAAATTAATTTTTGTATCAGAAGTTATGGATTTCATTAGGCTCCTCAGCCATCCACTTTTTGCAGCAATCAGACAGGCTTTTGAGCCATCGTTTATATTCGGCTTGGGAAGCCTTTTCAAAATCCCACAATGAACACACTACCAAACCACGTAGTCTAAAGGAATTTTGGCGAAAAATTAGGTCCGGGTAAACAGGCAGCCTTTAAATTACTCGGTAAAGTTTTCACACAGCCATATTGTCGATCTTGTCTCAACGATCTATAATTGAAATAGGACATGTAATTTTTATCATACATCGCTGATAAGCATTTGAAAAAAACTGATATATAAATAAATAAATATATGGGTAAATGAGTTTTCAAATCTACACTAAAAACTAGACACATCACCACTATAAGTCAATGAACTCGAAAACCATTCCTATCAATTTTGTTATTCCGAAATTGACTTGATAGCAAATATTAGACGGTTAAAGTATTGACATGGGGTTGACCATGATTTCTAATTTAACCACTGATCTAATGTTTTTACTCATTGCGATTAGCATCCGATTGTTTGAGTCTACCGAAGTTACTGTGGCGTATGAGTACTTTTTTCTGTAGTGCCAAAAAGATGAACGGAAAAGGGAATATGTACCTACATAATTTTCATGTTGTTTATTCGATTTTAATTATACGAGCATTGAAACTAATGCTGCAAAATGGTAAGGTTTCTTAAAAAGATAGAAGAAATTTTTTTACAATTCTGATTGACTACAATTTATAAAACCTGCATACCTCCAAATCTATAGTATAACTCCAATATCAGGTCAAGTCCATTTCAAACATTACTTGCACGTCCTTGCTAGGGTTCAAAACAGAGATTTAAATCTGATAGGTGATAGTTCAATCACAGGATCAATTGATTCTCCTGAAGATGATCGAAACGTTGCTTGCCTCACTCTCCTTTATCAATTTTTTCACAAACAGTTCAATAGTAAATTGAATTCCTCCCATCCTTTACTATAGAGATTCGTATTGAAGATGCTGAACCGGCTGTGGGATGCTTCATCTAACTCTATTTCTCCTCTGCATTACAATCTACAAAGATTTATAATCAAACTACATCGGTGTCATCTCAATCTCTACTCAATCCTCTCTTATTTTTCTAATGCTGCCACAATGTATCATAAGGATAACCTCTTCATGAGCGCTTAAATTATGTATCCATATATATATAAAAAAATAACAATATTGTCTGTATGAATACGCAATACAAACACAATTCAGTGGAAAAATGCGTATAGCAAACTTGATAGCAAGTTTCAAAAAAAAAAAAAAAAATTGAAACTCTTGCCAAAAGCACTTCTCTGGCATAGCGTGGTGCCATCACAGTTCTTTTATTATTTTTATGTAAAACAGAGCGTAAAGTACCCGAACATAAAACCTATTGACTTTGATTGGGTGATAGAACTTTAACAGTTAAGATTCAACGCGTTTGTCATGACAAAACATGATGATGTAGTCAAGTGACTGAACGAAGCCAAGACGATATTATTAACATCAAAGAAAAGAATGGACTTCGAGCTCAATAGAAAAAGTATATATGTAGTTATAGTAGGTTGCTTTGTTTTCCTAAAAAAATTCATTTGATTCGTCTACGTCCCGAGTCTATCTTATAAACTAACTACCTATGTTAGATTATAAAATGATTGGATAATATTCAGGGGCTGTACCCACTTAACACTTTTATCTGTAACTTGTGAACAATCTAATATTGCAGTCTCTGGAACTAATCCACACCACACACCTAATACAGGAATCGTCCAATGGGAATTGTTGTAAAGAAAGAAAATACAGTCCAGGATTGTTCTGATTGACCGATGAAACAATATGAAAGGTGAAATAAAGAAGTTTTATGGCATCCTACCAAGGGATTAACATCCGAATTATTGGGAAGCAAAAAGTCAAAATTGTTTACTTCATCAAAGATATACTTGACAGATATCATACAAAGAATATTATTTGTAACTGTCAATCTTGTACTCGAACTAGTAATCGACTACAGTAGTAAAATTCCAGTAGCTCTGTATCCAGTAAGGTTAATGGACACACAGTCTACACACTCAAAATTGATATCATCAATGAGCAATTAAATACTTCCAACAAGAATCAATGACTCAGAATGGAACAGGTCACAGTTTTCGATAGGTTTTCATTTTTATGTTTGGTTTAGAATGAGACATCGAAAGTCGACGGACTCTAAAGAGCAATTTCGATATTCTACAGCTTATTATTTTTTTTTAAATTCTGTCTCACTATTCGTCTAGCTAGACCCTTTAATCTTACGGATTGAAAATGATATTCTATGATTTTCTTATTTCTATGAAGAAGAACAAGATTATTCCATTTCAGATGTTGATAGTCCTAAACTAAATAATCCTTAATCAAATTCACCACTCGTAGATTTTGTTGCACACTAACCTTAGCCAAACTACTCTAAAACAATTAGCAATTCCAGCAAACACACAATTTGTATAAGCATCTAACACCGCTGTCTAAGCATTGAACTCAAATATAAACTCAACAAACTATAAAAATGCATAAATACATTGAAAATAAAAATATAAACTAGACTCTGCCACGTACCTTGATGGATTTCCCTCGGTTTGGGTAGATTTGTCACACAAGTATGAGGGCACATCAATACATTAGCCGGGTGGAGTGATCCTTCTAGGAAACGACGCCTAGCCTCACATAAATGAATTCCACCGAGTGGTGTTTTAGGCAAATGATTTGGCGGAACCAGTGCAAGACAATAGATTCCAACTTGATGGATTGAATCCACAGCTTGTAATACTCTCGACATCCACTGGAAGCTCTCCTCTTCGGAACAGTCTGGTCGCTGTTCGGCGATCACACAAACTCGTTCATCGCGTAGAACTTTGATACTAAAGACGGCAATTCGACCGCGGTAGATAAAACGCATTGGTTCAACAGCCAAAACGGTGGCGATTATATCATCAGCATTGTGTTTGCGTCCGGTTACAGTCATGAGGCCGTCTCGAGATCCACATACAAATACTAAGCCTCCAGGCCCAAGGAAGCCAAGAAGACCAGATCTTACAAAGAATTCGTCACATATGGGTTTGCCAGTATTGGGATCTTTCGGATCAGGGTCATCTACAAGTGGCTGAACTTTGAAAGTTGTATTGGTCAGTCCTTCGAGTCCATAGTAAGCAGTGCCAGTGGCGCCACTAGTAACGCAGATTTCTCCAACTTGATCAGTTTTGCATAGAACCGGAGTTCCTTCAGAACGGACGACAACCATTTGAGCCGCTGGCATAACTTGTCCGCAGTCTTGAAGTGTGAGAGAGGTGAGTGAGTCTTCGCTGTCTACGCGCACAACTCCATGAGACAGAGCTGCCATTGAGAGAACACCTCGTCCTGTAGCTGACTGAGTAAATCCGGTCGAGGAACGTCCTGGACGTCGTAAGGACACCGTAAACACCTCAGAACTGCTTGCACAGGGGCAAATCGCATCAGATCTTAAGCCTTTCGATTGGAAAACACTGAGGAATTGATCGCACGATGACAAGGACCATGGATTGGCACCATCTGCCACTAGAAGCATTCGAAGTGATGAAAGTGAGATATCCTTGTGATCCTTGGTTGCCAACAGACCCCAATGTAAATCTCGACTTTTTACCAGGCAGCATGAAGCTCGGTGTTTAGTAATCAATTGCATCCACGAAGATGGTCGTTGCTTCATAAGAGCATATGGAATGAACAGCACATGCATGCCATTCAGTATTGAAGTTAAGACAGCATGCCAGAGGCCGACCTCACGTTTGAAATCAAGAACACAGACACTGGTTTCTCCTTCGGTGTAGTGGCATGCCATGGTTAAGGCCCGACAGTGGTTCATCATAGCTTGACGGGTGACGTTAACTCCTAAAAAAAGTTTAAAAAATAGATACAAATTGAATCTTGGAGATGGTAACAAAAAATGCTTACCCATAACACTGCCTTCTTTGTCACTGGTGTATTCCACGTAAGCGATGGCATTTTCTTCTATCCGCACATTGCCCACATTGAAGTCTTTTGGGGGTTTTGGCAAATGTTCAGTCACAAACCAGTGCAGTCTTGGCCAACCTTTAAGTTTGGCAATTTCACCAGTCGATGACTTCGGAAGACCCTTCAAGCATGCTTCCGACGTAAGAGCCACACTTATTCCACACGAACTCAAAAGGAATCCAACTTGCTGTGGTGGAGTGTCCGAACTGGATAGAGGCAGTTCAATAGGCAGTGGTACCAAGCCACGGAACATGCAACCGTACCAAGCAGTTATAAAACTACAAAAGAAAAATATTATCGAACAACGCCTTGAGATCAATTTTAAGAGTATACCTCAGTGGATCACTATTGGGATAGACCAATGCTACCCGATCACCGGGCTTCAGTGTTATTTGTTCCGGACCCTTGCTGAATACCTTTGTCGTCAAAGCGTAGGCAATTTTTTGTGCACGAGACAGCAGCTTGCCGTATGTCAAAGTTGTTGTCATCTTTCCATTGGGATCCAGCACAGTAGCCATTGGAGATTTAAATGAATTTGTGCCAAAACGTTGTAGTGCTGCTTCCAGGGTACGTGGCAATTGAGCTGCAACAGCCAGTTGTTCTCCCTGCACTGATGACATCGTGCTGCCTTCAGGTTTCGGTGCATTTGGATCTTTTGGATTTGCAGCAATTTCTAACTCGATGTCATTATCTTCGTAGAATTCGGGTAATGGGCGACGTTTGGGTCGCTTGAGGGTATTTAAAAGCTGTTGGATTTTAGCCGAAACCTTCCATCGTCCAGCTGTGCCAGTGTCACCCGCATCTGTTTGCGATATATTTACGTAGCGAGTGACACGATCGGCACCGCGGCGAGTATTATTGAATTGTGTTATATCGGGAGCGACATCTGCAATTGAGAGTTAAAGTAAATATTAAGAGAAATAACAAACATATTGCCACTCACAAGGTCTTTGGAAGTCTGAAATATCAGTAAAGTCATAATTGTTTTTTCTATGAACAGCTGGCGGTGATCCTGCACTCGATGTGTCAGAATGTGGCTGTAATTATACAAAACATCAATTAAATTTTATATAAAACGAAGGTGCTATGAAACACTCACCGGCGGAGGTAAATTTTGTTGTGGTCTGCGATCTGAAAAATTTTTATGACCACCTCCAACTGAAGAATCACGAATTGGTGGTTTTATTATCTGTTCTCTGGAATTGTTAATATGATCACGAGGGTAATTATATTCCCTGTCTGGTGTCGAAATTCTCTCCTCCGGTATTGACTCATCATCGGTTGTTGTATCTTTATTTTTTTTAGGAAAATGTAAAAGAACTCAATGAATATTTGCTATGAAAAAACATTCAATCGGGAAGAAGTTTGTTTGTTGTTTTTTAAAATTAAATAATTTGAAAAATAAAAATTTCTGAAGAAAACAAAATACAGCAAGACATTCAAATTATAAAAATAAAAAAACGTCACAAGGACATAGCAGCCATTTTGATAGTTATAATATACTTATTGAGTTACGTAATATTATTTAGTTGAATAAATTATTTAAAAAACAATAGAAATCAAAATTTTGAACAAACAAATAAATTCAAAATATAAAGTATAGTTGCACACTCTCTGTTTTGCTGTTGCTGCTGTTTTTTTTTTTTGTTCGTTTGTGAAAGTGGTGAATTAATTGACATTTTTTTCAATATTTTCAATCACGGCATTCTCAGCATTTTGTGTTATTTAACATTATTTAAAGAAAGATAAAACAAATAAACAAAATGTTATTATTATTATTTTTTTTATGTTTAATGGTTAAACTTTTTATTTCAAATCTCACAAGGCAAACAAGTTTAATACGAAAAACGCTTTATGGAGAATGATTTGGCTGAAATGGATGTGCGATCTATAATCTCAATAGGGTTGGGGGGATATACAATTTCGTGGGCTTTTTATATTTAAGAGTAGAGAGTGTTACAAAAGTTTTGTTCAGCTTATGAGGGCTCAATAGAATTTCTAGTTGTTTGGGAAGGTAACAGTCAAAACGATAAACAAAGCGAAATAAATAACGCAGAAGAGTAAATTTTGGCTCGTATCATAAAAAGACAGACTGCAGACATAAATCTAACGACACACGGGTTATTTTAAGTTCAAGTAGAAGTCGGAGTTTCCAAAAAGGAACGCATTGCTTAGATTGGTTTTCGTATTAAAATTAAATGAATAGAGTTTCGCAACACAGCGAGGAGCCCTGGGGCATAGCGCATTGCTCACAACCATATCTTGTGAAGGAATGGAAGGGACCAAAAGTTTTCTGCCGATTCCGAAAGTTAATCGAGAAAAGCGAAATCGTTTGGGATTCGAGCCAGGAACCTTCCGCGTAGGCTGACATGCTGACCATTACCATATAATATAAAAAATTAAAAGGAAATGCAATAGGCTTCTTCTTATTCTTCTTATCAAGTGGGATAGAGCTTCAACCAACTAAAAGTCCAAAATAGAATCGAACTCTTTGGGGAAATATATTGGTTAAAGTCTAGTTTAATGCAGAGCTACAAAGCCTACACGCTAGCTTTGATAAGAAAGTCAGTAGACCATAGCTCACATGTTCTATGTAGACAACTCTTAACCTGCAGCTTGCTTTATTATACAGTGCGGTTGGTAAAATGTTGGCTAAACATTTTGTCTGCCTTTTCCGGCGTACTTCTTTTTTCTAAAGTATACAATACTTCTCAAGAATGAACTAGAAGAATTATCAGCCATTGGCCACTCCAAAAAACAGCCTGTTGAACTTCTATAAGGCCACAAAATGGTTAAAAACTGACCAAACATAAACTGATAGGTTTCTAGGACGCTACAATACTCCAGGGTATTATTATGACGGAAATAAGATCAACCGTCAGCCCATTCTACCTACAATTGACAATACGTGAATTTTCTAACAGATTAATTGTTGTTCAACAAACTGTGTCATGAAACTTAAAACAAACAAAACATCGCATCGTGAGGTTTTTAAAAGACGACTCTAGCGAATAATCTTGTTTTGGTGCTCTAGTGCCGTTGGCATCGGTTCAAAATTTAAGTGAAATTAAAATTATGTATGCAGAGCTACAGAAAAAAATAATTACACCAACGTTCCCAAGAAAAAGGCTCACGAAAGCTGGGATTAGAGCATTCAAGTCAGTCCTGAAGCCAAATCTTCGAAAATCTATTAGAGGAAAACGATTACTGTGGGCTCAGGAGTATCGTAATTGGATTGAAGTTGAGCATTGGAGGTTTCACTTAAGGAAATTTAAAGCTCTGAATGCATCTTATGGATGCCCTATACAAAATGAAATTGTGATGGTCAGTTATTTCTCTGTGGGCATAAAAAAAGGCATAAAATTTATCTTCCAAGAATCGAAAGTCACTGCAGAAGTTTATCTGAGGGTTTTAAACCCTCTGCGCTGGAGCTTTCCATATAGTAAAAATGTTGAGCTTTTTAAGACTTATATCAAGTACAGAATTTCAAAACAATTAGTGTCTCTAGTTTTATGTCTTACGGGTCAGGCCGGCCGGCGTTGATCGGGTATAACTTATCCAAAGAACCTTGTACAATGTACACAGTATTTCCAAAGAATCAAAAATTATCAGGAACACACCTTGATATTAGCTGAAGGTTGTGTGAAAGCTTTCAGTTTTTCGTTCCCGTGGTAATATGGGGATTGTATAACGTTTATGTCATTCAGAAAGGTACTTCACCTTTTCAATGGTAATAGAGTTTTTGAAGACGGACCAGAAGTTTAAGTTCCCATTCTCATCTGAATACACGGGCACCAAAACTTAACATAAACTATCCTGAGACTCAAAGTTAATTTAGGGTAAGACTTTTGTAAAAATCCGTTGCTGGGTAAATAAGTTTATACCGGAGATAAAAACTTACATATGTATATCCATTATTTTACGTATACAGGTTGTTTTGCATAAGATGCGACAAAAGCCCAAGATGTTTAGGTTGTGCCGAGACAAGGAAAAAATCGTATTGGAGTAGGGACATCTTTTCATTTAAGTCTTACACTTAACTTTTATTCAAAACTTTTGTAGCACTCTAACACTCGAGACAGTATAGAAAAATTATTTAATATTTATCAAATTAGATTACCCTCAAAACAATTTTTTTTTTTTTTTTTTTTTAATTCCTCACCTGTATCATCATGATCCCGATCAGGACTACGATTTAAAACCGAACTACGTTTCGATGGCATCGGTAAACTTGGCTTTGGCCGATTCTTAAGAGCGGCCAGAGCTTGTTGCACCGCTTCCTGTCTAACTTCTGTCGGGTTTTACCAAAAGTATGTGTAATTTTGATTTGATTTTTTTTATTTTGTTTTTTTTTTTTTTGTGATGTGGAAGATGACATTTGCGAGATGCACGAATAATGTTGCAAAAAACGGGACGAATTGATGAGAAAAAATTAAAAATTCATTATAAAATAATTTCAATGAATTATTGAAAGTTTTTAATTCTTTTTTTGTTTTTTTTTTTCAATTTTTGTTTTGCAATTTGAAAGGTGTAATGATATGATATATGAGGTAAATCAAAGAGAATTTCAAGAAAATGGCGTAAGAGTGATTGAAATGAACAAATGCATGATGTGGAAAATTAAGATTAACAGAACCAAAATAAAAAGAAACCAAATAAAAGATTCTTTTTTTTAGAAACCAAAATAATAATAATAAGAAAATGTGAGGTGATTTTATTGAACGAAACTCATGCAAAGATGCAAGCCATTAATTTTGAAGTGAGGTAAGCAACAACTACGTGAAAATGTGCAAACTAGTTTCATTTAAAGCCAAGCGTTAGCAAAAGAAATTTAAAATTGAAAGAGTGCGAAAAATATAAATTAAAGTTGTATTTTGGTATTTCAAGTTAAAAGGAAAAAACCATCAAAACATAGAAAGGACTTACTAAATAAAAATAAAAATTTACTCTACAAAACAGAGATTAAAATTCTTCAAGACAAGTAGGTAAGTTATAAGGTAAATATTAAAACGTTAAATAATTCAATCAATTTTTCAATTGTAATGTTTTCTTTTGTATAGCGATACTTTAAGATAATTAATGATAATTAAATACAAAAATATTCTTAAATTCACTTGTTGAGCATTGCTTGATATTGAAATTCCAAATACGTTACACCTTAGAAATACCACGTAAGTAAATAGAAATAAATGGGATGGCACAACAGAGTTAGTGGAGCTTCTTCTATCGCACTTCTCGCAAACATACTTTGTCAGGACGGAAGGAACCTAAGATTATTTGCCAGTACCTACCCGCTTAGTAAGAAAGGGGTTTTCACGCCAGTGAAATTATTCTCGGAGGACTTGTTAGTTATTCGCGAAAGGCGATATCCAAGAGGTAAGAACTTGTGGATGTTTTTTGGGATTCGAGCTTCGAACTCTTATGTCCGCACCTGAGACTTAAACTTGTTCAACTCTAAACAATCCCAAACCCACACGATTTTTAGTCACTGGGTTTCATCTTAACCTACTCGATACCAAGTGCGCTGAATGCACTATTTCCAATATTCCAGTGAATTTGACGTTTAGAGAGTGGAAGTGAGTGGAGAGAGAATGAGTTCTCTCATACGTCGTTGACGTTCAGCTCACACTTTATGTCTGTCTCTTTTTAACTTAAGGCAAAAATATCAACTCAAAACTTTTTTCATATGCGGACATCGGACACTACTTGGTTAACTCAAACCATCCTGGAATCAAACCCAGTTTAACTTCAGGTGCGGACATAGCATTACGCAATAGGCATTGTTTGCCATTACGTCGCGTCGCAGCCACCCCAGTAAAATTATAGAACGTGGCTTTATTCAGCCAACACGAGCTTATACCACTCATTTGAGGAGAAAAAATAAACGTCGAGTAGTTCGTGTTAGCTCGTTTCACACGAGTTAATTTGATTATTTGAGGTGGTACAACCAATGATGTTGCCTAAACTGGTTTCTTTAGTACAAATTCAAGAAAAAAGGACAGTATAGCAGAGTCCTATTTGGTTAATTTAGTTAGTTTAGTTTAGTTTATTCATCAAACAAATTTACAATACTTTAGAGATTACTAGATACATAATACATACATTTTAAACATTACCACCAACTAAGTTATTTAAAATTAACAATAATTTTGATTTAAATAGATATCTACTCAGATTAAAATCAATCATATTGCAAACAGAATTCGCTTCTCTTAGACATCTTGATAACGGTTCATTGGCAGCATATACAGTTCTGTGGAAAGGTATTTTAAAAAATACAGGGTTTCTAAGCATTGAAGTTAATTAAAGCTTAAACTTTAGAACAATCAATATGGTCTGTTAATATGTCGCGAATAAACATAATTGCAGTGAACTTCCTTCGATAGTTTAGAGGCAGAATACCGAGTAATTGACATCTTGTTTCATAAGAAGGCGTATCTATGTCCCAATTAAGTCTTTTCACAACATTTCTCGCAAATCGTTTTTGGATTTTTTTGAATGCGGAATGAACGAACGGCATATGAGGGATCCCAAATTGTGTTGCAGTACTCCAAATTAAACCTCACAAAGGCAAAATATAGACATTTTAAAGTCTGTGGATCGGAAAACTCTTTGGAGTTACGGAAAATAAAACCAAACATTGAATTTACTTTAGCAACTAAAAAATCTATGTGTCGTATAAAGTTCAGCTTCTCGTCAAAGATTACACCAAGATCTTTCTTAAAATATATCACAGACAGTTCTTTCTGATCAATTTTATAAGTAAAATTAACTGGGGATCGGTTTCGACAAAGTGTTAAACTTTGACATTTAGAAATGTTAAGATTAAGAGAGTTTGTTGTACACCACCTTGACAGCATATCAAGATCTTCTTGTAAAAGCAAGAAATCAATTTCAGATTTTATGCAACGAAAAACTTTCAAACCGTCCGCATACATTAAGCACTCTGAATTTAAAAATATTTCAGGAATGTCGTTGACAAAAAGCAAAAAAAGAAGGAGACCGAGGTGGCTTCCTTGTGGAACACCCGAAGTAACATATACCGGTGTAGAAAGAATATTGCTTATACGAACGTACTGAATACGATCCCTTAAGTACGAATTGATCCAGTTTAAGAAGTTCGAGTGAAAATCAACTTTGTTTATCTTCTTCAGTAATACGTCGTGATTTACTCGATCGAAAGCTTTGGAAAAGGCGGTGTAGATAACGTCGTACTAAGAGCCATTCTCAAGTCCAGTTAGAACTAAATTACAAAAAGCCATGTTGATAGGGAGAAATTATTCTTTTAAGAGAAGGAATGATCTATCATAGACCAGCATTTCAAAAATTTTAGGAACTGTTGGTAGTTTGCAAATTGGACGGTAATTTGAAACCTCTGGCCTGCTTCCCGATTTAAAGATGGGTGTGATTGTTGATCGCTTCCATTTTTGAAGAAACTCACCACTCACTAGCGAGCGATTAAAAATTATTTTTAAGGGAATTGCCAATTAGTATGAAGCGGAGGATGATTTTAAAGATCCATGGTGAGGGACGCGAGAAAATAATACACATTTTATACATATGCATAAGAGCATGCGAATTCTGTAGCCGTTTCGCGAACTTGGTGCACATTGAGTTTATTCGCTATATCAACTTTTAAACGTCGATTTAAGATACCTTTTTTTGATTCCTTTCTGAAAACACCGAAAAGCACAAGCCGAACGAAATCGTTTTCGAATTTTTGTGAGCATAAGAGAAACTAACTCATTTTTGATTTTGGTTTTTCTTGTGCTGTGGTCTACCGTTATTTTTATTGTAATTGGTTATTGCTTTGGCAATTTAATTTCTTTAAAAATAACAACAAGTTTACACGTTTGACACATTTATTTTGAAGACAAAAAAAAAGAAGACCAATCAAGGGAAGCTTCGGTTTATAGTCTTCTCATGCTGTTTTCAAATTTTAAAAGATCCGATCAGTATGGCCACCGTTAACAGATGGCCAAACACATTCGTTTCAAATTTGGCAAGTCCTCTCACTTAGCTGTTCGGAATAGAACAAATTGTAGGTCTACTAGCTGTATCACAAGATATGGTTGAGAGAAATGCGCTAGGCTTCGGAGCACGAGGTTTATTGCACCACCCAATATATTTTATTTATTTCAACTTGACGATTGAGAATGTGCAGATTTTAGTTTGAAAAGCGTTCGAGGAGTATACTTTTCAAGTACATAAAGGGTTTTGAAAGACTTTTACCTATAATCCCTTAAATCAGATTTCAGTGAACAGAATCGGACGAACAGTTTTTGTTTGGTTGTAACATTTCTTATATTTCAAATTTTGAAAGTAGGATTCTAGTTTTCCACCAAATTTTTTGGCGTAGAAGTCATTCTCATTAGTTCCCCCTTTCATTCAGTTTTTGACTTGATTTCCCCAAGATAACGCATCACTGAGTTCATCGATGCTTCAATGATGCACAGTTCGGGTTTTTCACACAAGAAAATTTGTAGTCACAACATTTTTGTGTTTGTTTTTCAAAATGACTCACAAATTGTTGACGACAAAAGAGTCATATCAAAATAATAAAATATTGCAAAATACGAAAAAGTCATGCTGACCCTATCTTTAGAGTGTTTTTGAGTGAAATATATGAAATCATTTCATTTCATTCATTGCTTTTACTTTTTATCATTCTACGGTAGTTGTCTGTTATTGCTGCTTTAAGCGGTTGTTGCGACAGCTGTGATGAGGCAAAAGTCAGCAGATATGTTGTATCTTATAGGCTTGAAAGCCTAAAGCCTAAAAATCTATTGGGGTCTATTTACTTCGTCAATATAAAAATTTTGAAAAAAAAAAAAAAAAAATTGAAACTACAGGGAAACTGATTTCATCTTTGGATAATATAAAAGAAAATACACAAATTCTAAAACGAAAACGAATCATGATCATCAAAATTGTATAACAATCGATCGGGACATCCGAACTGATTGGCAATTGGTGCGGTTCGGCAAAATGTGGAAGCACCTTCAGACGTTCCATCAATTTTAACTTTTTTCAGGACGTGCAAAAAGATAGGGATCTATTGAAATAAAGACTTGCTGAATAAACTCAGAATTTTGGAATAAGTCTCATTTAATTGAAACTTTTTTTGGCAACCCTTTCTTCTAATTCAACGCTTTCATAATTTATTACTTTAAATTTATTTTTCTTGTTTTTTTTGTATGAATCAATCATACCCAGACTAAATACAACTAAATTACGTTATTTAACTACGAAAGTACATCTTTTGTTAAATGAGTTATGAGATGAGTGTTAAAAATTGTAGCTAAGTTTGTGTTATGCAATTGATTATTATGAAGCCTAATATTACGAATTAGCCTTTTATCTTAATCAGCATGGCAATAACATTGTCACTTTTTGTTTTGTTGCTTAGAATGGATTTTGAAGGAGACCAAAAAACCAAACGATACACGCAAGTTAATTACTTTGTTTCGTGGAAGAACAATTTTAGGGTTAATACATAAAGCAGTGGCTTAGATCAGAGTGTTATTCCAGAGCGGAGGAATAGGAATGAGAGGAAAAACAGTTTGAATAAAAAAAACTTTGAATATGTTATGAATGAGGACAAAGGACAACATAATAAGGACAAGGACAAGGACAAGGACGAGTGTTTTTAATTGGGATGGACAGACAAAATAACAAATTGCGTTTACCACTTGTGTAGCGACTTTCGTGCCTTCCCAAGCGTCGACTGGGTCGATTATTTTGTGCGCACTGTGCATTGGCATTTTGGGCATTCTTACTCTGATCAGATTTGACACTTCGTTCAGCGCTATTACCTACAATACATCCGGAAGTTCGTCCACCACTGCCTCCAATGTGTCCCACGCCACCTCCTCCTCCCATTAGCACAGTACCACTTGGTGATTCTGATTTGCTGCGACTATTGCCATTGTTGTTGTGGCTGCTGTTGTTGTTGTTGCTGCTTGTTTTGATATTGCCACTCGATGATTTAGCAACTTTGTTGTTTTGCATCGATTTCACAGCTGCCAAAATTGCACTTGGTGCTAAAAGATTGGCAGATGTTTGTAGTATAGAATGTGGCGGCACCTGTTGTTGAGATGATGTTCTCGAACCTAATAGCACTTGCTTATTACTGGACGTTTGTTGTTTTTCCATACTGGATGAAGCACTGCTATTGCCAGCGCTACCTCCACTTCCGGAATATTTTCGTGTTTGCAGCAATGGCGATTGTGGCATTGAGCCTTGTTCGTTTTTGTAAGGTCGACAGCCTTTGAAATTTGATTTGGCTGCAATTTCAGCTGACAATGCTGCCAGCTGACTACTAAGGTCAACACCGGACCGTTTTACATTTGATGCAAGTGGCCCAGCTGTTTTTGTTTTGCGTGTTTTTACATAGTTTGGTGGATAGTTTAGTGTTTTGTTTTTTTGATTTGCATTTGTCATTTTTGATTCAAAAATTGACAAATCGCCATAGAAAATATGAAACAAAAGAAAAATAAAACAAAATAAATAAGAAAAAAACGAAATATATATATGCAAAAGAATTTTAAAAATACATTCGTAACAGAAAAAGTCTTAAAAGTAGTGCATTCATACATAAGAAATTGTCAAAATTGGTGAGAAAATAATTCCAACAGAATAAAATATCAACTTTTAATGAACATCGAATCATGGGAGGTTTTTAAAACTATGTTAATACTCTGATATCGAAAAATTTTCAGTAAATGACCTCTATGGTGAATACGAGCATCGTGTTCTCGAAGCGATTACAACTCTTTCACTTATCTGCATCACACTAGTGTGGGATACATTATTCACTCTGACTATAGTGAATAAGCTTGCTTGTATGTAAAAGTTTTTGTTTAGACTATCCAGATAAACATTTTCAATTAAAAATCAAGTAAATTATGTTGCAAAAGTATTTCAGATTTACTCAATGCAAATAAGGCCTCCCATAAGAACTGTACTGACAGTTTATCGAGAATTGCGTACGGTATGAGAGGTCAGGAAAAACTATTAGACTAGAGCTGACAGCCATTCGCCGCTAGCTCTTAAACTCTGTATAAATTAAATATTTTAATGTTATTGTAACAAATAAAATAGAAAAAAAAAAAAAATAAATAACTATTAGACTTCTTAAAATTATATTTCAGCTGAAAGGCATTACTTTCAATGATCTAAATCTGTTTCAACGTTTTTTTAACGCTTTCATTTTCGACTAGAAATTCTTCAAATGGATGTGGAAGAAATTTTAGCTTTCCACAGTCAACATTCAATTCATATAGTGTTTTTTTTAAAGGAATATTAAAGACTAACAACAGGATAATAAGTAAATGAAGCTCCAGTAGTTTGAGTATAACTTCTATTGTTTGAACAAAAACTATAAATTGTTTGAATTTAAGAATACATAATCTATAAATAGAACTTGGCAGCATTTTTTTGACTAAAAAGCACTACATGGGCCACAGTAAAAATGCCAAACCCTAGTAATAGCAACTGTTGGGTTTTAATATAGGACTTAAGGTGTAATAGTTCTAAAATTGTGCGAAAAATTTTTACACCAAGAATTAAAGCTGTCATATTAAGACTTTGTACGTAAGAACCAAACAATCTTTAAACAATCCTGATCGCACTGTGATTTTTCTCTGAGTGTACGTAACCGTTCAAGTTTCACATCCGAAGAAGGTTGAGTCAGCACTCCAATCCAGAGAAATGAAAACCTCTGTTCTCAAGCCACCAGAGCGAGGGAAAAATACAGAATGACAGGATATCATCTTTATAAACATGGTGCATTTAAAGAGACTCATTGCCAGATATTTCCAAGAAAAAGGGGAGCACTGAGATCAACACCTTCAGCTACCCTAAAAATACTCCTTAATCTTACACCACTAGATAGCAAGCAAATGGCCGCTAGTACAGCTATTCGTATCAGAGCTATCTCCCAATGGGCCGTAAATAATATCGGTCACGCTACAATTCTGAAAACCCGAAGAAGGGGTCGGCTACGGGGTGTATTCAAACCGACTAAACCTAAATCTCTCATTCCACCTTCCAAGCCCTTGTAGCGTGTTTTAAGCGAAAGTTTTTGCGATCAAATACGTCCTATCGTGGCTAAAAGAAAACGTGATATCCCCAGCGAATATCTGGATCTTCTCAGACAGTCAAGCAGCCCTCAAATCACTCGGCGCTGTTTCTACGAACTCAGTAACCGCCCTCAACTGTCGCCTATTTCTTAAGGAGATGGCTGAACAATTCAATATTCACCTTATTTGGGTGCCGGGGCACAGAGATATCGTTGGTAACTGCAAAACCGATGAACTCGCCAGAAAAGGAACCGTTATACCGATCTCAATCAGCAGGTTGAATATTGGCATACCAATCGCTACATGCAAACTTATGCTAAAGGAAGAGGCAATGGATAGAACAAATTATTATAGGTGGAACCATATCACTACATGTGTGGCAACAAAACAGATATGGCCAGAACTAGATCTAAAACGCACACATTTGTTATCCATAACCAGATTGCACGTTAGCTCCGTAATCAATGTCATTACCGGACACTGTCTGAAAGGAAGACACGCCATAAGACTCGACGTTTCCTGTAACGACTTCTCCTTTGCTCATGTCCTGCACTTTCCTTCAAAAGAAAACTGCATCTAGGAAAATATTTCGTTAATGATCTCAGCGATCTAGCGAACACAGATGCCCTTCATCTCTATTGCTTTATCAAAAGCTCCAAATGGTTGAGGTACTTCCTCAAATAATTCTTATGGTATCACAATGGACCTAACATTGGTCTAAGTGTGTCAAATGTTTTCCTGACAGCCATTTAAACCTAACCTAACCTTCCAAGAAAAAAAAAGCAGAATTTCTGGCTCCAGATCAGCAGGCTTCGACTCTCTCTGTTTCTTAGCATTCATACGCTTCACAACCTATTGGGTACTCACATAAGCAAACCCGACTTATGTAGAGGATGCCAAGATGAAGAGGTAGCAGAAGGATCATACCACTTCCTCTGTAGACAAGGAAAAAACAGGCAAGAAAAAAAACCTTCAAAGAATACTTCTCCGATGAACAGCATCCTAGAATCCTTAAATTCATACAGGGCTCCAAATGGTTCAGTGGGAGTTCCCAACCCCAATATCCCAGTGACTCTTCCACTACTCCCTCCCCCAAAACTCTTCATCCACTGTTATTCGGGAAGCACAATAAATTCTTGAGATCCGAGTGGTGTGTTACCGCTTGCGGCTGCACCCCATAACGCAATAGTTTTACTTTCTCCAAAATATTGCAGTAAGTATTGTAAAAAAAGAGAAAAAAATGAATAGCCGAAAACTATTGTTTTAAATCCGCCCAAAGTTTGCGTCTTAGAAGAGCAAGACAACATCTAAGTGATAAGCCCATTGTCGTACATGACCGAAACACATTTTTCGGAGTTGAAGTCACTAGATATTTTGACCTTCTTTATTTGTTGACTAAGTGTTAGGATTGGTTCCACTTTTTGCTTAGATATGCCATCAAATCAGCGGTGGACCTTTCGCCACGAAAGCCGTACTGACGGTCGTTGAGAAGCTTTCGTTCATGAAAACATGTCATGAGTTAACGGTTTACCAAAGTTTTAACCACCTTGAGAAGAAAGGTTGCAAGTGCAATTGGTCGATAAATTATGAATAGAAGAAGATTCGACTTTTTTGAGGACAGGCTGGACAAATGCTGTTTGCATCTGCTCGCAAAGGACCCAGAAGAAACAAAAAAACCTGAGGAGTGGTTTTGCCAGCCAAAAAAAGTGAAAAACTAACTATTTTTTACGGACGACTGATCCATCTTAAACGAGAATTCTTCAATCCTGCAACGAGTAGAAGTGGTAGAGTGGGTAAAAGTTTCAAAAGGAAGTAGGTACCGTATCAGTCCTAAAAGACTGAGTATTTGAGATGAATGTTCTTGATGTGCTCTCCAAATGTGAAAAGTTTGAATATCTTGCTCCCATGATCAAAAGTATAGCAACTAGTGATGACGACATCAATCAGCGGATAGGAAGGTTAGGTTGAAGTGGCTTTTAGCTCGGCTAACACACTTAGGCCTGTTGGGCCCATTGTAATACCACAATGAATCTAAAGTATCTTTATAATAATGGAACCATTTCGAGCTTAAAATGAAGCGGGAGACCCGCAGGACGTCGATGTGAGTAAAATCACTAGGGTCATCAAGGAAATACGAACCTAGGTGTATCCTACGTTTGTGAGCTGAAGCTGGGCATGAACAGAGAAGGTTGGAAATATTTTCCTCCTCATCCATGCAGCTTCTGCAAAAGTCATTTGAGGCGATGTCATCCATTAAGACAGTGTCCTGTGATGACACTTATCGTCACACTGCTTTTTTTTTTGAGAGAGAACAATCATCGACCGCTTATGATCTAGCTTGGCCCAGATCTGTTTTGTTGCATTACACATTAAACAGTTTGACCAGCGGATAAGAATTTTCACTTTTGCACAGGTCTACAATTAGTTTTTGTTTTAGGGATCTTCTAATCAAATTTTCTAAAAAAAAAAAACTATGTAAACGATGTTTAAATGAAAACGTCTGTCTTTTAAACTCCAATAAGTATTTTCGTTTAAAAATAAATAGAAAAAGTCAAGAAAATAAAGGAAAACACAATGTTCTTATTACCTAAAGCTATTTTCTCCGACTCTGAGACCCTATTTCGGTTATTTTTATTTTCTTCTTTCTTGGATCTAAATAAATGGAATACTTGTTGTTCTACAAAGTTAAGTTAATCTCACAAAACATTTCAACTTGTTCCCCCTAATGCAAATTAAAGACCTACAAATATTTTTAATTACCGAAAAAAACACAAAACAATATTCAAACAAAAAATTCCCTAAAATAAGTTTAATTTTCTTCCCAATTCCTTACGAGAGCAAACTTCTTTTGAAAAAAAAAAATCGATTCCAATCTAGAGACACACAAAGTATTTCCTTATTTACATTAACATTTTTAATCCACAAAAAAGTAAATAAATCTTCATCGCATGATACTAATGTGCCAGCGATACGCAGTTGTGTTGTTCATTTCGTAGACTCATTCATCAAACGCCCCAAGGATATAATCCAACAAGAGATACAAACAAGTGCATTGACATCATTTAACAATGATAAAATATTGCATGGCATTACACAAAACTTACACCAACAAAGGGGTTAACTCATTGTAACAGATAAAAGTATTCTTATTACTTGGATGTTCGTATCGAAAACATATGTACATAAGTTCAAAGCTCGATATGTATGTATGCATATAAATATCCAAATATGTATGTCACTTGGTAGAACACAGCCTGTACATTGTGATACTACTAATGGAAAAAGCAGATGAATCAATTCGAATCAATAAATAATTTCCTGAAAGTTAATTCAATTTACATCGAAATGGAGTACTTGGTAACTAGAAGTGATATGAATGTCTAAAATTTGTTGACCGCTGTCTATCAGAAAACTAATAAAGGTTCATTTATAACGAAAGCATTAGTACTTTGAGAAGTTTAAAGATCAATTTTTAAAAAGATACAAGTAGAATTAGAAGTTAATGATTTGGAGCCGTTACTGATTAAGGTAAATGTCAGTTTGCGTAGAGAGAAATTAACATTGTTGTCACATGGACAGTACACAGGCTAATCAAAGGTTCCAAAGAGTCAAATAAACTGTGTAATCACATGCAAGGTAGTACAGTCTTTTCAAATTTTAGTACAAAACTCGTCAATCATATCGTTTCTGACTCCCTCTAGATTCATGAGAAACAAGTAAAAATAATGACGTTTGAGCACGTAAAATTGTTACCTTGTCAACGTCGCATTGTTTAGAGTTCGATAACCAGAAGCTTTCTCTTCTTTTTTCGGCTTAATTTTCACTATGTCAACACTATAGTCCGTCTAATTTTATCCTTTTTATTTTCTTTTTTTTTTTACTTCAAGAGCATCATAATTTCAAAAGGATAACAACTCTCTTATTTGTGTGAACGTCTGATTAAAGCCAAATACACGTTACGTACACGTATCGTTAACCATAGTTAACCATAGTTGTGTACGTCTGATTATAGCCACATATACGTTCACGTTACGTACACGCATCATTAACCATATGTATAACTTGTGATATGTGGTGAACGTATGATTACAGCCAAATACACGTTCACGTTACGTACACGCATCATTAACCATATGTATAACAACGCAGGTGTGACTACATGTCTGTTCCATGTGAAATTGCAACAGGGTTGCACACGTTATATATTCACAGTACAATCGCAATATATATCGACACTACATTACGCTACAGTCACGCTAGAGTCACGCTGTATCTAAGGTAAAGTCACGTTATATCCTCTTTTAGGTCATGTTATATCCACGCTAAAGGAGCACTGTATACACATTTTAGAACCATTTCACCTACTCTACGTTACATCTACGCTACGATGACGCTATGTTTACTCTACAACAGTCACGCTTTGTAACAGCTGTAGCCAAGTTACATTCACGTAGCATCTACGTTACAGTAACGCAACATATGAGTATAAGATAAAACCTAAACATAACGAAGCTACTAACGTTACATCTACTTCACAGTTAGGCTATACCCAGGCTACGCCTAATCGGAACTATAGTTCACGTTTCAGTAAAATTATATACACACTACAGAAACGCTATATCCGCCTTCAACTCACTCCATATCTAAGCTTTAGTTACGCTGCATAAACGTAATAGTGTTCTACTACTGATCTACACTGCAGTAACGCTCTACACATGCTACTGTTGTGCTACATCGAAACTGCAGTCATCACATATCCACGTAACAGTAACGCTGTAGGTATGCTTTATCCACGCTACAATCACATCATTTTACGCTACAGCCACAATTTATCAACGTAAAAATCTCACTAATTCACGTTAAAAAAAAAACAACATATTTTCCTGCAAAAGGCTATATTATTTTATATTCCACCACGAGACAGAGAAAAAAAGTCTTATTAAGGCGATACTGTCATTAAAGCAGTCGGATTAAAACCGAGCTACGAACCAAACAACAACAACGAGAAAAAATAAACACCTTCCCATGTATCATCTTTCTGAAGTAACGACCTAGAAAAATTGCTCCACAAGAAAAGTACACAAAGGACTCTCGTGGAAAGACAATCTAACACGTAACACATAAACAAGAGCAAAATGTTAGAAAACATTTTTCTAAAGAGTTGTGAAATGTAAAAAAAAAAAAATGAAATAAAAAAGAAGAGAACGAAAGCTGTCATCATTCAGTTTGCATTTCAGTGAGGACAAGAACGCTGACTACGAGCTATACAACAACTAGGCAAATGAGGATGAGCACTATGTGCAAGTTCATTCACACTGCATAAGAAAGACAAAACAATAGCATAAAGCATAGAGGCTCCTGTGTTCCGTGTATTATCTAACACTACCTACCCAGAAGGTTGGTTTGTGCTTGTGCTTGTGCTGGCAATGGTTGCTCTCGTTGCTCTTTGGTTGCTCGAGTGTCCAAAAGTATTCATATTTTACTTTTAAATGAGGCAACTTTAAGAGCATCAACACAAATTCACATTAAATTACTGTATATTTCAGTAGCAGAGCAGGTCCTTGCCAAGAAAATTAGTACTCAAAAAATGAAACGCAAGAAACAGCAAAAAAAAGGAACCCGCAGCTAATGAGCGCCGAAAGTGCGGCATCCTTGTTGGCATTCATACACAGCCCGAAAGATTGGGTTTTGTGTTTGCTTTTGTGAACTGAGAATTGCTGAACTTTACAAAATTTTATATTTGGACATCATAGTACCTACACACATGTTGGTGTATAGAGTGGGCTTACAACGTTTCTCAGGATCTCCGAATAATTAATACAAAAAGGATGACAAAGAAAAAGGGAAGACGAAAGAAGAAAGCAAATAAAAACGAGACAGACAAATTGATGCAAAACATGACCGCTTGTTTTAAGAGGATTTTCGGGGAAATTTGTTTTATTTCGTTACGATATGACGATGATGGGTGAATCCTTCCAAGGATCGAAGTAAAAAGGTGGCGCTGAGATAAAAAATTTACAAATAAAGTGTATTGTCTATATTAAAAATCGCTGGTCATGATTCCAGTTTGTTACGAGGAGCAATGTACGAACAAAGACTTTTGCTAATTTCACTTGTGTTTGAAATTGGACAGGGAAATTATTAATCTCTTAACGAAAAGCTCTTTAAAGTGGTCAAATCGTAATCATGGAAATGTTTTTCTATCATCAGTGGGATGGGCTTCTAGATTTGTCTCTCGATCAAAAAAGATCGGACACCTCTGGTGCTCCATAGTTCATTATATAATTTTTCAATAATTATAAAACCCTGGCCATGAGCCTTAAATGAATCCTTGTCATCACGCAAACTTTAACATGTTTCAATTCACAATATCACATCAAGTTAAGTTGGGAATTTTAACTCTTCTTGGACAACTGAGGGTTAGGCTTAGTTCAAGGCAAAATTAAAATTTTTTTTTATCGACTTCAAAGTTTTAAATGCTTAGTTTAATCAAACTCGTAGCTCATTTACCCATGTAAACGAAGTTTAAACCCTTACAAACGTAGTTTAAACCGCGTAAAGGAAGTTTAAACCTAACTAGTTTAAACCAAGTAAACCAAGTTTAAACCGAGTAAACGAAGATTAAAATATGCAAACAGTAAGACTCGTCAAAACAAAGTTAAAACGAAAATTAAACTGTGTTACTGCATTTTAAACTTTAATCGTTTAATCGTGAAAGGGTTAAAAGAGTGTAAAGGCAGGTTGATGCTTGTAAAAAAAGTACAAATGATATTCAGACTGTGCTTACAAAACATACTTTCTTAGTAACGTTAAAACTAAAAAACGATTGCAAATTGTTGAAATTTACTATCAAAATTTTTGCTCTGTGAAAAATGTGTTCTTCATAATCGAACGGGTGAATCAACAATTCAAGCTGTTTTCACCAAATTTACTTTGTTGGACAATAACTCAACTCGCATGCGTATAGTAATTCCCGAAGAGAATATTACAGGACAGCTACTCCACTGTAAATGAGGATCGTAAAATGTCAATTCGTCACCATTCTGACCAACTGGGCATGTGTTACTCAAAAACATGAAAAATTTTAAGAATTGATTAGGCTTTAAAAGCCTATAAAATTGAACTACTGCCAGAATTTAAGCCGAATGACACACAACAACGTGAAATTTTTGGTGAAAGGGCCTTAGAACAGCTCTATGATAGTCCACTGTTTTATCGAAAAATTTTGTTCAGCGATGAGGCTAATTTCTGGCTCAACGGATAAGTAAATGAGCAAAACTGTCGCATCTAAATTGGTAAAAATCCACTTGCCATACAAGAATTATCGATGCATCCCGAAAAAAAGTCAGTTTGGTGTGGTTTATGGGTTACCATCGGTACCATCGGTTCATTTTTGTTCAAAGACGAGCGTGGCAGAAATATTACCGTCAACTGCGAACTATATTGAGCCATGATATGCGACTATTTTTGCCAAGCTGGCTGAGTTGAAATTGGTTGACATGTGGTTTCATCAAGACGGTGCCACATACCACACAGATGGTGAAACAATGGACAAGTTGAAGAACTAATTTGGGGAGCAGCTTATCTCTCGAAATGGCCCAGTAAAAAGTGAATCAAAATTGAACCTACCGCATGGACCATTTGAAACGGAACCGCGGATAAGTTTAGAACGTTAATGGAAAAGGCCAGTTTATCGATTCCAATAAAAATTCTGAGTATATTTGAGTGTTGTACTCGAAAAAAAACCAGCTCTGAGTAAAGTTTGAAAATGAAAAAAGATAGCAAGATTTGTGCAAGGAAAGTTCAAACATAACAAAAAGATGTTCAGACCGTGTAGACAAAATTTGAAGTCGTTTCGAACTATATTGACAAAGTTGAAAAAGTGTAAGCCAAGTTCAAACAAACTTAACAAAACGAATAGTGTAAAAGAATTTTAAACTGTGAAAACGAAGTTAATTTTGATTGAACAAAGTTAGTTACAAACTTGCTGATGAAACAAGATAGTGTAGTGAAGATTAAAACACATGCACTAAGCACAAGGACAACTGAAAATATTGCTGCTGTAGCTCAAAGTTTTGAAGAAAACTCAGGATTATCCATTTCTCGACGTTCTTTGGAATTGGACATTTAACAAAAGCCATTACACCGTATTTTGCACCAAGATTTAAAGGCTTATAAAGTTCAGTTAACGCAAAGCCAGCCGAACATCAGAAACGTCTTTTTGATGTTGATTGCGTCCTTGAGATCATGATAATCAGCCTTATTATGAGTTTCACGTTAACAGCTTTTCGCCCGGAACATTTTTGTTCGCACGGAATTTCAAAAGCTATTATGAGTTTAACCTGAGCAAAATTCCAGACAATTTTTCCGCTTTTGTTGTTCACTTGTTCGCCTAACAAAAATGAGTGAAATAAATTGCTTTCAACGTTTTCACATTTCACGGGGGAAAAAAGCTCATAGTACTTGACATTTTTCGAACATGTAAAATTTTTCTCCCGAAACTCATAATAAGGGGAAAGTGAAATGGGATCTTTTTCGAGGGGAATGATTTCACGTTAAACTCATAATAAGGCTGAATGATCCGGAAATTCATCGAAAAACCACCTTGACTGATGAGGGCCATTGCCACCTCGGTGTATATGTCAACAATCAAAATGTTAGCATCTGGGGTTCAAAAAACCCATGTTATTATTGAAAAGTCCCTTCATCCTAAAATTGTAACTGTTTGGTGCGGTTTATGGTTCGGCGTTGTAATTGGACCTTCATTTCACGAAAATGAGTCTGGAGCAAAATGTGCGGAGAATGGGTTGCGCTATCGAGAGACGAATAATGACATTTTATGACCAGAATTGGATTTTATTTATCTAGAAGCAGTTATTTTCCACAAGACGGCGCTAAGTGCCATAAAAGCAACGAAAACATGAATTTTTGTACGATAAAAATGTTTGTACCGTTTTATCTCTCGAAGAGGTGATCACAGTTGGCCACCGAGTTCTTGTGGTTTAACATTTTGCGACTTCTTCCATTAAAGCCACGTAAAAGATAAAGTTCGTTTATATGGACGTTGATTGAAGACCTCAGAGATGGAATTCGTGAAGCTATTGAGGGAATACAGCAGTCACTTTACGGCCATGTGGCTAATATTGTTTTCCATTATTAATGGTATAGCTTCGCCTTAACATTGAAATCATTTTTATCTCAAAAAATGAAATTTTTTTTTAGAATATCAAAATAACACCTCTAATTGGAAAATTAATTAAAGGTTCAGACAGTGTAAACGAAGTCTTAGCCGTATCAACGAGGTTTTGAACTTTACGTGTTCAAATTAACCGTGTTAACGAAGTTTAAATCGCGTAGCAAAAGTTCAAACTCAGTTCAACAAACTTTAAACCGATTTAACAAAGCTGAAACAGTATAAACGAAGTTAAAACTAAGAAGTTTAAAAGTGTTGGCGAAGTTTAAATCGTTTTAGAGAAGTTCAAATTGTGTTAGCAAAATTTAAATCGGTGTTCAAACTATTTAAGTAGTAGTAGTTAAACAGGACTAATGAAAGCCGTATAAACGAAGTTAACTGAAGTTTTATTGAACGAAATCTTGTTAACTTCTTGAATAATCAAGCCGATAGATAACTTCATCACACTGATCCATATATTTGAATTCTTCCCTAGGCTTTAAGGCAAAGGGTAAACTTTCAGTTTTTTTTGCGTATTGTATGTGAATGACCTTACGACGAGACTGTCGTTATCAGATTCTTCTTAACATGTTAGCTTTTTGCAATCGTTTGAAGAATCCAAATCTGTTGAAAATACTCTTTGTAACCTCAAAAAGCAAGATTACCTATATGTAAAATTGCAAATCCATAGAGGGCCAGTGGAAAAAACTTCTAAAAATTCATATTTTCCTATTCAAATAAAGTTTAGTTTTTGATTTTCATGTAAATAAAGAGCCAGTAACTTTCCATACCAAATACAAATCATCCAACCACCAAACCATCACTTAAGCTAATAAAACGAAAACTCTTCTCTCATTTCAACTCCAAAAATTGGATGAAGTTCTAATCAATATTTTCAAGTGGACTTGGTTGAAGTTGCCTCCAGGTCGTCTTACTGGGGCCTTTTATATGCGTAAGCACATAAAGTCCCAGAAGCAACGATATCGCACACCACTCATAACTTGTAACTCCATTCAAACTAATACGTTAGTTCCTTCCAAGTGCTCTTTCTGTTCGTTGATTTTTATAGAACAACTTATAAGTTTTATGTCGGAAATCAATTCTGCCCAAAGCCAAACATCGTTAATATTAACATTTTTACTGTATTACCCTCTGGGTTATGTCCTTGAAGTCATTCTAGCTGGTTTACTTTTTCTTCGCTGCTTTCAATGTGGACAGGACATGCATGGCTTTATTTTGTTTGGGCAAGAGACTTATACCAGCTTTGGTCTATTGGTAGTTCCTCTTAAGATGTATGTTAAGCACACTAGATTCTAATAAATAGGTCAGAAAATGGTTAAGGGGAGTTCTCTGTTAGATGAATGTGTCATCTGAAAGCTTGTGGGGGAGATACTTTTTTTTGTTCTTCAAACCCGAAGGTTAAGTTTTCATTTTGTGAATAGTTCATTGAAATTCAATGGTGAGGGGTGGACATGTGATTTTTTGCTTATTTTGTTGCCTCTGTGCGCCTTCTCTTAGGGCATATCTTTTGTTTTGAAGCACTGGACTTTGTTAGCTACAGTCACATCCTTGTCAACCAGCGTAAACAGAGAATTTAAGTAGGGCAATTATTTTGCAAGCCCTCTGAAGGACGTAAGACGATTCTTTGTGAATTTTAAAGTACACAAATGGGGTAGCAGAGTTGTTAGCCTCGATTATTGAAATTGTAGCCATCAGGGACCAAGATCCTAATTTATAGATTCTAAGACCCAAAGCCAAATACCAGCAAAGAGAAAAATGAAAGCTTGCGTCTATACGAATAAATTATAAGTAAACCAACAAATCGTGAGAAGATGAGTTCGGTATTGCGGCTCCTATTTGTATACCCCAAAGTAGGCCCACTGATGTAATAACGGAATCCGCATACATTATTCAAGACGTAAATGGTTAGAGCAAGGTCTTCTATGCCGTTGAGTCTTATAAGAATGGAAGTAGCTACTTTACCATTTCCACCAACAACACCAACAGCAGTGGAAAATACTGCGACTGCGTTTCCTTTGATTTTTATTTGTTTTTCTGGTAAATTTTTTGTGTAATTTTTTTCACACAAACTCTGCTATAGACAGTAGAGGAGAAGGTAGTGTTTTTTTATTTTTTGCTTCTATTTCATGTTGGAGTTTTGCATTTCTAATGGAGATGCTATCACTTGCATATTGCATAATGGAATGTGCATACTTTATTTTTCAAGTGTTGAAGTGAACTGCAGATTTTTTTTTTATTTTGCTTCGTTACTTTGTTAAATTTTGCATTACTGCAGTCGTAAGTATGGCACTTACGATTTTTTTTTATTCATATTTGAGTGAAATGTGTAAAAGGTTTGGATGTTACTTGAGACGTTGCATTAAAGTGATTTCGTTTTATTCATATAATTCATTACAAATAAACTGAATAAAGCTTATTGTTTGTTAACCTTTAGAATTGAATGGGTTGGTGGTGATAATGGCAATTGGCGAACTAGATATGAATGGGCTTACACAAACGAGATGCTTTTATTCCTGACACTGAGTGGGCAATGCCTTGATAAATGAAATGCCGGAATTAAACTTTTCTTTTTCTATTTTTTAAAGTTTATTTTTATATATTTTCAAATGGATCGGATACGAATAAATAAATAAAGGGTAAGAATTTGGACACAACACCTTAAGTTGCTTTATAACAAAACTATAGCGACCAAAAGAGCCGATGAAAACACATGTTTCCACTCTTCAAGAGAAAAATCAACGCTTTTCGCTCGTGGCTCATTTTCGTCTCGATGGCGTTAACAAACAAAATCTGGGGCTAGAAAAAAAACGCAGGTTACTCAAGGCACCAAAGTATGTATCTACAGAGAGTGACTTGTAGAGTGGTAATCATTGGACCATTTTTTTAAAACAGTCTGGGAACAACATTCCAGTTGACATATATTTGCCACACTGCACATGTCACAACGGATCTACATATCAAATTTCAAAATCGCCGACTAGGTGATGTCAATGGTCACCTTAGAGACCATTGGACTATTTTCTGGAAAACCGTGAATAACCAATATTATGCCAACAATCTGGAAGCTGTTCAAGCACTTAAGCACCATTTAACCGCCGCTTGGTCAGCCGGGGTCCTCAGTAAGGACTTCAATCAATTACTGGATCTGTCAAGAGCGCACAATCGCGGATGGCAAGCCCCCAGAGACAGACCATAATAACGCTCCTTAACGTTAATAAGAAGTCTACAAAATTTTTGCTATATCGTAATAGACAAAAAAAAGAATGCAGAAAGCTTATTAGCGTTGCAGCGGGGAATTTCTCTTTTGCCAAGCATTTAAACATATTGAGCTTAAGTGCTACCACACTCTGTAAATCCTGTGCAGAAGATGATGACACTGCGGAGCACTTCCTCTGTGAATGTGCTCCATTTTTTCGTATCAGGTTACAGATACTCGGCGCAGAAATAATGAGAGCTGATAACTTGGGCTCCTGATAATGGCAGCGTCTTTTGGCTTTTCTGCGAACATCAGGAAAGTTATAAGAAGAAGAAGCTATCTGGTAGTTCAATGGAACAGTATTTAGGTCTGAATGTTCCAGCTAGTATTCCAAATACATAAAACAGACAAAAAGACCAATACCATCTAAGCTGAAAATTGGAATAAAAAAAGGCGTTAGCCAGATAAGGCTGCCACATGAAAGACGCGAAGTTTTCCATATTTGATAGGAATGTTTGCTTATACCACTAAATTCATAAAACATGGAAACAAATTAATTGTATTCATGTTATCACATTTATATATAAAAAAAAAATTAGGCTTGGCTCTACCGCTTGTAAAACAATTTTTGAATTTTGGTCCCAAAACCATTTACTCGACGTAGACATTCATAAAAAAAAACGAATTATCATTTACGCCTCTTTGGTATGATGGCCATCATTCGAGAAGGCGATAAGCTTCAAGAACATGACTATAATCCAAAAACTCGCATAATTTGGCTCAACCAGTGCTATGAGCATAAATTAAAGCTCTGTAAGCTTTTCTATCTCTAGCTCCTCTTTTCACGAACGAAATAATAGCCAAAAGCGAGCTGCAGCTCAAACAAGACAATAATTGTAAAATAGGACTGTCAGGCTACAGAGTTACATATTGTTGCACACAGGAACGCAACCCATCATCGATAACCACCGACAGAGTGTTGCACCCAGGAACGCCACCCATTTATCGATAACCATCCACGGTTGTCATGATCTGTCATGATTGTCATTTTTTGATTTGATAGTTAACCTAAACGTCAATAAAGAACCACCTTTTTTTCCTGGCTGCTCTTCAGGTTAAGTTTAGCTATTGCGTTTTATTAATCGGAATCTATTTCAGGAATCCGGGGAGTTTTGCAACAATATAATGAATCATTCCGATTAAGCCACTCAAGCGGACTACACCAAACCGTATATTAATTTCAATCCAATCCAGCTCTAACTCTTACAGAAATTCCGGCTAAGGAATAATGGGAAGACAACAGGGTTGTAAAAGTAATTCATATTTCTGCCTTTACGGCAAGGAATCTTTTCAGATTATTCTGCCATCAATAGATTAATAAATATCCCAGACTATTGCGGTGTCTTCTAAGCAGAATAACTTGTAGTGTGTGAAGCTGCGAAACATCACGCTACCCAAAAATTGATTATCAAAAACATACGAGGAAGGTTTGATAAGTCTGTGACTTTATGAATTGCACTCGCAATTGTATTAAATATGACACTGCTCCCGTCCACTGCCATCTATTTATAAACTACTGTCAAATTTTGGACAAGCTGTCTTTTTAATTTGTCTATAACAGTCATTGAAAGCAGTTATTTGAAGAAAAAAAAATTCGTTGACTGATTAAGAATTATTTTTTGCGTAAAAAACCATTGCCGAAACAGCGGAAATCCTTGATAATTAGTATGGGGCACCATCAATTTCCATGATTAAAAAATGCTTTACGGAGTTATTGTCATATCGGAGGTCATCACACCAGAAATCCTCGAAAAAATACATGGATTAATATTGGACGGTCGGAGAACGAAAGTCGGTGAGGTGGTTGAGACTGTAGGAATCTCAAATGAGCGGGAGCATCACATATTACATTGATATTTTGATATGAAAAAGCTATCCGCGGAATGGGTGCCGGGATTGCTCACATATTACGACCACAAGCGCACCGGTGTGACCACTTCAAAGGAGTGCTTCGTGATGTTCAGCCGCACGAGGTTTTGCGTTTTGTTACTGTGGAAGAAACCTGGATTCATAAAAATACACCAGAAAACAAGGAATAGTCAAAATAGTGGGTTTCTTCGAGTGAACGTGCACCAAAGAAGCCATAGGCTTGTCGGCTAACAAGGTTATGGCCACTAGGTTTTCTAAGATGCAGACGGTGACATTCACATCGATAAGAAGTCAGATAAGAAGTTGAGGGGGGTAAAACGATAAATGGAGAATATTGTTCAGAGCTTTTGGATAGATTCAATTTCGACTTGAAGCAGAAGCGACAACATTTGGTGAAGAAAAAAGTGCTGTTTTATCAAGACGATGCGCTGGTGCTTACGATCGTAGATACCATTGCAAGAATCTATAAGTTCGGCTACGAATTGCTGCTACCTTATCTAGTATATTATCCAGAAATTACCCCCTGCGACTATTTCCTGTTCCTGAATCTGAAGAAATTGCTAGGTATTAAGACATTTGGGTCGAATGAAGAGGTCATCACTGAAACAAATGCCTATTTTGAGGGCTATTATTTCGAAAGAATAGAAAATTTGGAAAACGATGGACTAAATGTATTGAGCTAAAGTAGATTATATTGAAAAATAAAATGCTTATTTGAGCAAAAATATTTTTTTATTCACAAAGTCACTGATTTATCAACCCTATATCGTATTTAAAGACAGCTAGGCCACCGTAAAAGCTATAATTCAATAATGCTCAGCGGGTGCCGTGACATTGTGCCAAGCGACATTATGCCAAATGTAGAAATTTGGCACAATTACGCTTTTGCAAAGTGACATCGGGCCAAACATTAGGGTTTGGTATAATGACGCTTTGTAGAAGTGCCATAGGGCCAAATTAGCTAGTGACATTGCGCCAAATGTAGAAACTTGCATCATCTTGCTCATCTGTGTTTACAGTCCTTTGCGACATGACTAAAGGGGTTATTGGCTTAATGACATCTAAGAAACTCCCACGCTTATCATTCATAGTGTGAAGGTCTGATGGATTCAAATGCTTCGTTTCTGAGCATAAGATAAAGTAATAGTAAGAAATTCGCCTGTGTGTGTAAAATATGTGTTCTTACTTAGTTCAAGTGATGAACTTAAAAAAAGAAAATCTGCAGCCGCCGGCCGCCGCCGCCGCCTTAAGTACAGAAAAGGAAGCTAAAAGCGAAGCGGGAAAAAATTTGGCAAGGGGAGTATGGGTTTGTGTTCTGAAAATTAACACAAACCCATACTCTCCTTGCCATATTTTTTCCGCTTCGCTTTTAGCTTCCTTTTCGGTAGGCTGCAGATTTTTTTAATTTCATCACTTATATCTTAACACATCTTTTACACACACACGCGAATCTCTTACTATTACTTTATCTTATGCTCAAAAACAAAACATTCGATTGTTTCAAATGATTTTTTAGTTTCTTAATCAAGTCTTTATGATTAGTCAGTTATTTACTTTTATATTAACAAGAGATCTATATTTTCATAGACTTATCCATTTGTATAGTTCTTATGACTCACAAATCTGAGCAAGTGTATCTTCATTTGTTTCGTTATATTGAAAAATCGTAAAAAAGCTTCAGGGTACCAAATTGGCCTAATGACGCTCTACAAAAGCGACACTGTACCAAACGCTAATGTTCGGCCAAATGTCGCTTTACCAAAGCTTCATTGTGCCAAATTTCTGCATTTGGTATAATGTCGCTTGGCACAATGTCACGGCACCTGCTCAGCGTAATGAACATCGCAGCTTTAATTTGTGTTGCAGGGCATCGTTACACAAAACGTAATGAAGTGGCTGATCAGCTGGCTAAAATCGGACCATCACTTGAACAAGGCCAACACCTCTAAGCCCAATCCACTAGAGCAACTTTCAATTTTCTTTGGAGTGTGGGCATTTTTAGGAAATTAACGGGTTTTCAGCAATCTATGGTCACATGGTCAGGTATTTTCAAGAAGAAACTGAACTTCTGCACCATTCTCAAAGATCACAACTTATTGCGTGTATCTACATGACGGGAACGGGTATTGGCAAATCCGATTTATGTATAATGCTATGACAAAGAAGCAGAGGCAGGGTTCTTCACTTCCTCTATGAGCGCCCAAGTTTGGCCTACTCAATTAGAAAAACAGCCCTTGGAGAATACTTCTTTGACGAACTGGGTGACATCTCAAATCTTGACACACATCGATCAGTTTGTGGTGATATTTGATTTATAATCAATTTAAAACGCCGCCTCGGGAAAAATCGCAGAACGCCATTCTTTTGAGGTAATCACCAAACAGTTGAAGTTATCGGCAACGGCACTTCTTCCATCACTTCAGCGTTTCTGAGCCCCATTTGCGACAACTTCGTTTTTTTTTAACATCCACTGAGTGAAAAATATATTCATTACTGACGAACATGTTGTTCGAAAAACAAGTTTTTATTGTCTGTTGTCCCAAAAGCCAAATGAGCTTATCTTATCTGTGAACGGCAAATCCAAAAGTAAAATATTGCGTAGAGGATGTGTATGACACGTTGATGGCAGCGCAAGGAAATCGATAAATTCGAATTATCTTGCACATGCAGCAGCAACATTTTCGACTGAGCGTCCATTACGATAATGTACCCGAACAGTTCATACGATAAACCCTTCCACTATCTCCGAACTTCTTTACAATTTCAACGATTGCTTGAGTAGTCGGTTGATAAATCATCGCATAATGCTCGAAAGGTAGTAACGTTTGAGTCACCACTTTTGAAGTAAGTTTCAATAATTTGAACGCGTTGTTCGACTGCTAAACGATCCATTATCGCAAATGGAAAATATTCAAATAAATTTAAAACACTTCAAATGACAGTCTAATCTGACAGGTGTGTCAAATGCCAGTGCTACCCATTCGAAAACACAAAATAAACCACACTATGCTAACTGCAGACACTAAACGAAGGAAAATATTTATTGGACCCAAACGCCAATATGTTTCTCGCCATCAGTCATAGTAAAAGCTTATTTAGTTTTAACCAAATGTTAAAATGAAGAAAAATAAAACATAAGAGAAAATATTTAAGCACATTACATTACATTACATTTCCAGTCATAAAAGAAACCACTTCGAGGTTTCATATAACGATGTTCAAATTTTATAAACTTTTTATTTATAAATAAATTCATAAAATTCTAATTAAAAACAAAAAGAAATATTCACTCACATTTTGACAATTTCTTAGATAAAAAATTTAATTTTATAAAATTCTCGAAATCATTTTCACATCTAAAGAACAAAACCATGCACTAAACGAACCAGAAATTGCCAAACCATGCACTACGTTATTCACCATTTATCTCACACACACCTTTCTCCATTCACTAGAGTCTGTATTACCGTTCCCATAAAACTAAAATCTATTTTACTTTTTCTACTATTTTCTAATAAAACAATCTTGATATGGATAAAATGAAACCAAAACGGTGGAGGGGGTGTATTTATAGATTACAAAACTTAATCAAAACAGAAAATAAAAAAAAATCTCTACAAAATTTTGGAAACAAATAGACGACCCCGACCTGAATGATATCGCTTCTCGTTGTGGGTAACTCTTCGTTGTGTCCTTCGTGTTCGATTCTGATGATGGCCACCACCACCGCCTCCTCCTCCACTACTGCCGCCTCCCCCTCCTCCACCTCCTCCGCCACCACCACCTCCACTTCCGGAATGATGATGGGACGACGAGGATTTGTGGTGTGAACTCGAATGTCGATGGTGCGATGATGGTAGCGACGGAACTTCAGTCACATAGCTATATCCTTCGCTAGATATTTGCACTCCCCCATTGCCACCGCCACCGTTTCCGGTCTGTTGTTGTAGATGCTGGTCCTTTAGGTTGTAGTAGGGAGGCATATTACCACCACCGCCGCCGTTGCCGCCTCCTCCTCCGACGCTACCGCCGCCGCCACCACCACCACCGCCGCCACCACCACTACTGCCATTATTACTGCTTCCATTACCGGCGTTATTAGCACCACCACCGCCACCTTTGTTTAAGTTTTATAGATGTTGGATACAATGTTAGTGTTTAATGAATTAGGACAGAAACATTTCATGCGAAAACACATACAGCAACACACAGTATATCAATGTTGACACATTTCCCAAATAAGCACACACTCAAAGAGCGACATCTACCTGCCAAGTCAGTTGTATGGTTTGGGAAAATTCAAAACATTTCCGGCTCTACCGAAAAAAAGGACAAAAAAAAAAAAAATAGAAGAAAAACAAGGCAAGAGGCTGCTTTACTCTATAAAGGTTGTTATATGTACGTAGCTTATGCTAATGAATGAGGACACGAACGAGGGTCTGTCTGTTCTCATTGTATGTGTTGAGTCGAAAGTAATTTCAATCGAAATGACTTCCTCGACGAGTATCTTAACTTGATGTGTCACTCAACATGACGTAACGAGTGCAAGAGGATGAGCTTCCTATCAAAAAACGGCTCAGTTAACCTTTTTGGAGACATATCTTCCCCTGAAAGGTACTTTGTCTCTTTTGTGTGAGAGTGAGAACGGACAGAAGCTTAATGGGTGTGAACACAATATTCTTGAGTTATTTTAAGCAACACATGTGAGTTTAATGACATTTTCTCGTGTACTTAACTTTTGAAAAGGCCTCTTCAACGAATTTCCCATGATGTGACCTGTTTCAATTTTTTTTTTGTTTCTTTTAATATCAATTGACGTGTCAGTTAGAAAAAACCAGCACAAGGACGAAGGTGTATATAAGAGGCGAAAGGGTGTGCTTTTTTTATGGTCATTTAATTTAGGTGCAAGTGTGTGGAAAAAGTCTTTCTTTTTACACATTTATTCTTCTCTTTTTTCTTTTTTAATTGAAAAGACTGCATTAGGTGCTTGCTGACACGTTAAATATGACAAAAGTTGGCTAAAATATTATTCTAGGACACGATTTTTGAAGTTTGCAGTCAACTTTTTATTTGAATAAAGACTAAGGTCGGCAACTGGCGGTTTTATAATTGAATTTTAACAAATGGGACGATTAAGGGATTTAAGTGGTTGATAGAGGTGGAGGCTTCGTTTAGGGTCTGACTTTGTGGATGCCAATTATAAATGTAAATGTTTCCTTAAATTTTGAGACAGCCGCTACAGTAGAAGGTTTTTAGAATTTAGAAGACTGTAAATTTTTATCGAGATTGACATAATTCGACTTTTGGTTCAAGAATGGGCCAGAATTTTACTGGAACGCCTCCGCGCTTGAAGTAAAGGGCTTTTTTTAGACATGTGGTTTTCAAGAAAAAATTAAACGCATGTAATTTAGTTTTGTGACCAAGAATAAAGCTTTGTTATAAAGACAAGGCTTTCCCTACTAAGTTTAAAAATAATTTTGAGCAAATAGCCTTCGCAGCTATCACGAAAATTGCAGCTGAGAGGCCCAATTTTTGAACACTTTTTGCAGCATTTTGGACCGTATGTCAGCAATAATGAACGGAATATTTTCTTCTTATCCGTAAACAAGCGATTTCACATAGCCTTACAAAAAACTGCGGTGTTAAGCTACCCGGTCTTTGAGGTAACTCACAGGCTTAAAACTCGGAATTATGCATAAAACGGCATCCACAATGATTTCCTTTTGAGACAATTTACCGAACGTAGGCGGTGTCCGGTGACCGTGCGACTTCAATTCTTCCACGATGAACTGTCAAACCGAACTGAGCACAAAAAAAGTGACAGCTGTCAAAAAGGCCAACTCCGAAAAAAGTATTGCCAGATTGAAAACCACACGTCTAAGGAACGAATTACTCTTTAAAAGGCGACCTAAGAGAAATCACATGAAGACATTAAAAATCAAAACAGGTCCATAGACACAAGCAAACTTTCCCAAGTGTACCTGAAGATCCCACTCAGATAATAAAAATTAAAATTTAAAATCGATATTCTGAGCATTATGGAAATACTGGCAAATGTTGAAGGATTTACCGCTCCGGCATGGAAATGATCCGAGACCGAACAGGAATGGTCGGGCAAGAGAGAGCTACACGAATTTCGGCTTTTAAGTCGAAGTATCGAACTTAAACAGATTATGAGAAGACGGCAAAAGTGTGTCCATAAAACGAAACAGCAGAATGCTGGAAAGAGGGCCACATTTTTGAATATAAAGACAAAAACCTACAAGATGTTTTACTATAGAACGGATCAGGGTTATAACGGAATCGGTATCATCGTTGCAAGTAAAAGAGAGAAGGAACTTGGCAGCGTGTTGACCATTTTGAAATCTCTTTAAATTGCTGTGCAAGAAAGGTGTGGAATATTATCGATCATATGCTCCTAAAATCTATTTTCTTAGGACATATCAACAACTGTGCTCTTGTTTGTTGGAGGACATTTGCACAGACATGTTGTGAAGACAAGCTAGGACTATGAAAGCTGCCTCGATTGTATAGGGTACGGTACCTTGTGAGGATATCCTTCGTATGTTCAAGGCACACGGTCTTACTTAATCAGATACCATGTCCATCGAACAGGGCTGATAACTTATCGCTTAAGGCAGATTGGTAACCATTTGGTACCCAAAGTCAAATAAATATCGGGTGAAAGGTAAGTGATACTAGATAAAGCTGTCAGCCAGCAACACCGTCTTCTTCTGGCTGACATTTTCGAAGAGGTGAATGAAATCAAAATAACAAAGCCAATAAGAGAATTAAGTACATAGTGTGATTGGGACAAAGAAAAAGCAAAGAAATTCAATTTGAATATGCAGAGATATCAGTGTGACAATATCAACACAGTCCAAAATGCAGGGGACAAAGAACAAACTATGAGGGACTGCCTTTCCAAGTTGCTAAGGGATTCAAATGACATTACCGATAAGTCAAAGAATCATGGTGGCGAAATGATGAAGTAAAAGGTGTGATAAGTAAAAAGAGAAACCTTCAAAACATGGTCCCAAAGTGGAACACCGAAGCTGCATAAAAAAAAAGAATTGCGACCAATTCCAAGCAAAGATCACAGAGGGTATGGCGAGGAGCCCCAGGACCTAGCACATTTCTCACAACCATGGCTTGTGCAGGAATGGAGGGGAGCTACAATTTTCTGCCGACTTCGAACGACTACTAGAGAAAGCGCTTTTCGTGGCAATGAATTCACTAAAGAAGGACTTGCCAATTCCTCGCGAAGGGTGATACCCGTGTAACAAGATTTTTGGTTTACTGTTGGGATACGAACTCAAGACTCGCACGTAACAGGCAGACATATGCTAACCATCACGTTACTGGCACCACCAATGTGTACTGAGAAGCTCGTTTGCCAAACAGATCACCCACAATCATAGTTAAAGATTCACCTTTCCAACCTAAGGTTTGTAAAAATAAACAACTCTTACGACCACGGACACCAAAACCATGTTTTGTAAGAAGGCTTAAGATTTATCGCAACAACGAGCTACAGCATCTTACGAATTATCAATGAGATCCCAACATACGAATACAACTCACGTTTACAAAAGAACGCATAAAAACATCCTTAAAAAAAAAAAACATTCCCTTCTATTTTAAGCCGCATAATCAGCTTATAAATTATTTTAGTAATAACATCGACCACATTTCATTGCTACCAACGACATGATACTTGTCCTAGACAAGACATTAACCGCACTCCAGCCTCCTTAGGTATCAACCGATTAAAACTGTTTCATATCAACAAGAAAAGCATTTGCTAAAAATAGATACAAAATCCTTCAAGCAATGTCTGACTGCGTAAAAAAAACAGAATCCTTCTCCGTTGTAAAATATATTTTCTCAGCAATTTCTTAACGTCAACAACTTGTCAGTTAAATCGGCGATATTTTATCCTCTTGGTACGTAGAGGAGAACGATACAGACCCAACCAAACAACGATGAAATGACGGACTACATCAGCAGCAACGGCAGACCATAATTACAAATATTACAATTTATATTTACGACATTATATCCCAACTAATAAAACAGAACGCTTAAATATGTCGCAGATAAATATCAAACCAACGATTTTGTTCGGGTTTTTTGCACACAAGCTGTTGCCACTGCAATTCTTATCATCATCATCATCATCATCATTGAGAAGGAAATTTACTTTTAATTGAAAATTCCGCAACGGTTTTGCAGCAAAGGTACCTTCCAACCTACTGTGATGCCAAACCTTGATACAAGATACAAAACACAAAACAATAAAGGAATCCATCCCGACCGACATCCATTTGTAACCTTGAAGCTATACAAAACGGGGATCACTCCCCAAGAGTGAGGCCAAGAAACAACACTGAAGAGTGTCCAATTCCAAACTATTGACAGATGAGTGAGTATTCTCGAATGGGATGCGAGTGCGTGGCACAAAAAAGTGCGTACAGCCAACCATTATCCTAGAATGTTTTGCAGACGCTTATAACAACACATCCTATAAAAGGAGGCTAAATGGCCTGAAGGTACATATAGAGAACAACAAAAGCACATACCTACAACAGCAGCAAAACAAAGTATTTTGAGGTACGACCTTAACGACTGTGCAAACTACATGGCAATACAAATTTAATAAATTGACAAGATGGTGCGCTTGTTAAGTACCGCAGGCTTTTTTTGTGTCTACGCAAAAAGGCTCTCTTCTGGCAGAGCAGAGCAAAAACATGATCTATGGAAGAGGACGTGGCGTGGTCTAGAGCAAACCTATACTCCTGACCGAGTGGTTGCCATTTTAACAGTGACCGAGTTTAACTTTGATTAATGGTTGCAACTCATAGCCCAAAAGAAGGCTCCCAGCGGATCGCATTAAAAAATGTGAAAAAGCACGTTCGCGACCAAGAGGCTCTCAGGAGGGATATTTATTTCAATTAACTCGGAATAGAGGATTTTACTTAATGCGCTTTTCTGTTGCAGAGCGGTAAGTACAAAAAACATTATTGATTAAGCGCTTTTTTTTGTTGAAACGATTAAAAATATTCATGTTATAGCTTAATAATCATTAAGAGTCATGTACAAGAAGAATGGTATACCTAACAGTGAACGTAAGCACCAAAAAGTCTGGCAAGTCCAAAAACAGGGTGTTCTGCTTATCTTAAATGAAAATTCAAAAACGACTTGGCAAAATAAGGTGCGATTCTGAGGATGGACAAAACTGACTTCGCCCTGATATTGAATGACTGACACCAAGTTTATCGTGGAAGTACTTCAACCAGGTTGTCGTGTGAGGTTTATACGTGACATTAGCAGAATGAATTTTGCAAAAAAAAGTCTGGGGACACCGTGTGTATGAAGAAACAGTGAAAAAAAAAACACTCAACACTGAAGAAGAAACATCAAAGAGCAAAGACACAAAAAGAATGTTTTTCAAAACGATTTTTAAACTTTCAATACTGCCCCCTTACCACTGGTGGGGGATTTTGAGATTGGACAAAACTGAATTCGCGCTGATATTGAATGACTGACATCAAGTTTATCGTGGAAGTACTTCAACCAGGTTGTCGAGTGAGGTTTATACGTGACATTAGCAGAATGAATTTTGCAAAAAAAAGTCTGGGGACGCCGTGTGTATGAAGAAACAGTGAAAAAAAACACTTAACACTGCAGAAGAAACATCAAAGAGAAGACACAAATACAATGTTTTTTAAACGATTTTTAAACTTTCAACACTGCCCCCTACCACTGGTGGGGGATTTTGAGATTGGACAAAACTGAATTCGCGCTGATATTGAATGACTGACATCAAGTTTATCGTGGAAGTACTTCAACCAGGTTGTCGAGTGAGGTTTATACGAAACATAAGTAGAATGAATTGTGCAAAATAAAGTCTGAAGACATCGGGTGTATGAAGAAACAGTAAAAAAGGACACTCAACAGTAACACTGCAGAAGAAACATCCAAGAGCAAAGACACAAAAAGAATGTTTTTCAAAACGATTTTTAAACTTTCAATACTGCCCCCTACCACTGGTGGGGGATTTTGAGATTGGACAAAACTGAATTCGCGCTGATATTGAATGACTGACATCAAGTTTATCGTGGAAGTACTTCAACCAGGCTGTCGAGTGAGGTTTATACGAAACATTAGTAGAATGAATTGTGCAAAATAAAGTCTGAAGACATCGGGTGTATGAAGAAACAGTAAAAAAGGACACTCAACAGTAACACTGCAGAAGAAACATCCAAGAGCAAAAACACAAAAAGAATGTTTTTCAAAACGATTTTTAAACTTTCAATACTGCCCCCCTACCACTGGTGGGGGATAGCACAAGCATTTAATCAACATTTTAAAGCTTGTTGACACAGAAACTGATATAAAAAAATATCTCCGCAGGTTTACAACTTTTGAACGCCTTGAACTTCATAATAAAAGGCAGGATCAATTGGGAATAACCCTCACATGATACACTATCACAAGCGAAAGGTTTTGGATTTCAAGAATAACAGACAAAAATTTGTAACAAACAAAAAAGAAACCTTTTAGAAAATACAACCCCAATGCAATTACTCACACACCAACTTAATCAGACTTAATTAACCAAAGCCCAAAGATCATTGATTACATAGGTACCTACCTTCCCGGACTAAAGAATTTCCATATAAGGTTTTCCTATCACAAACATTAATCTCCACACAAATATCCTCGACGACCACATCTAAGTATGTTTAATGAAAATTGAAAATGTGGTCACGTTTACCATCAGCGACAGACACAAAGTCCATCTAGCAGAGTGAAATATAAAAAGACTTTTTCTTTTTTTTAATTTTTGTATTTTGTCATATACGGTCGCTCATGGCAAATTTAATTACTTGTGGTGCACCTTTGGGCCAAGTTAATCGGTTGTTCGGTTCCATATATACTCGCTCGTAGCTATACCGCATACTGAACTTGTTCCATGTTGTAAAAACTAAAAATACAATTTTCTAAAAATAGCCACAAAAACATCCTCTGACTCTGAGCTCTTAGCCACGCACACAGGATATTTGTGATCCAACCAACAAAGGCGATAGTGGGACAAGAAACTAAAAAGCAAATTTTCATTAGTTTGCGAGGATTCCTAAAGGCGATTCTATTTTTAGATATGTTTCGTCTCTTGCTTACGGCGGCAGGAAACTCTATGACAACACACGAGTGAAATATTCTATACGTACCTACTTAGCAACTGGATTCCGCCTCTTTTTATGCTTCTTCGTTATCATAGCTATTCGTGTAGGAATAGAAGGAGAAAATGCCAATTAATCACGACCATGTACCATCGTAGATCCCATTAACGATCTAAGGTAACATATTTCACCAGGTCAGCGGAGCTGCCTTGAGAAGAGAGGATGTATTGCTTCGTGCCTTTAGTCAAAGATTCGAGTTAGAATTAAATGGTTTGGTACCTATTTTCTAAAACATATTGGCAAACTGCCTCCTTCTGGAGGATTGGTACTTAAGCAGCACTCTATTGGGCTGCGAATTTAACTCCATTGATAAAAACTGACTTTATAGACGACTCCTTGCATTTTGAGTGGTTTTGGATTACTTTTTGAGACAATTTCGATTCATAAATTTGTTTGACTTTCGATGTCTTGGAAAAAAAGTCTTGAAAAGGTGTATTCAGAAGGATTTAAGGAAAAGATTTTGATACCACTGCGTAAGTGGCTACATTTATGCAACAATTTGAAACTATCAAGCTCTTTGAGTGTGTGAATTCAGAAAAACATGTCATTTAATGTTAGAACAGTACGATCTAAGAGTAGTCAGTACGATTTTGCAATTAATTGCTACGTTGACAAGTTAACGACAGGCACACACAATTCATTCACGCAATTACTTTTGAAAATAGTTAATAAAAATTAATCTGGAACGACTTCTTACCTGGGTTACTTTTTGTCATGTATGGCTGCAACAGTCTTGATCGTTTCTTTTCATATCCTTTCTGTGTGATATCGCCTGCAAAAAGAAAAAAAGGGATTCGTTATTTTACTAATATTATTTAAGATAATAAGCTTTTTTTAAGAAAAATCTTTTTCAAAATCAATCGGGTAATTGTAAAAAACATTATTAGTTTAAGACACTTTCTTGCTGGCGTTGCCGTTGTATTAGTTGGAAATTGGTTAACAATTTTTGTTTGACTAAAACAAATACAATTTGCAAAAGCAAAAGTATAAACTCAAACAAATTAAGGTAGATGTTAAAAATTGAGCTATTAAATTTTCCTTTTCTTTTTAAATTTTTATTCATTTATAGCAATTTTATAAGATATTATTGTCTTTGAGAAATGGAGCACTTAAACCTCATTACTTTGTCGATAAATCAAATTGTTTTTACTTATTTAAGAAAATAAAAACATTGTTTATGGGGGAAAAACAGAGAACTCATAGCCCTTTTATTTTTTAATTTAAAAACTACCTAATTTAAATTAAGTTTACAAAATTTATTAAAAACAAATATTAACAAACAATTGATCCGATAACCGAAACTTAACTAGTTTTCGGTTCATAAAAACTATTGGTTTCTTTTTCTGTTGTACAACTGATTAGCAACTACAAACCCGGGAAAAAAATTTTACGAAATTTATTCAAAGGTAAGCCCAAATTTTGAAACCGTTTCAAATAAAAAGAAAAACAGCGCCCTATTTCACTAAATTTATATTAATTTGCTTTTTTTTATAAGTTTGTCTGGTTGGAATATTGATTTTCAACTAACTTTTCGATGCGCAGTGTGGTTCCCGTAGCGTGATAGTTAGCGTGGCTCATGTCTGTCTATTACGTGGGAGGGTCGAAGTTTGAATTCCAACAGAAAATGGATATTTTTCCCCATGGATATCGTTTTTCGCGAGGAATTGGCAAGTACATAATTCGATAGTGAGTTCAAAACCATGAAAAGCGTTTTCTCGATTTTCGCAATCGGCAGAAAACTGTAGGTCCACTTTATTCCCTAAAAAAATGGTTGTTAAAAATGAGTTAAGCCTCAGAGCTTCCCACTATGCTACGCCATCCTAATTATTTATTTATCTATTTCCGATAAGCTTGAGACTTGAAATTCGTAATAACGTTTGGAAGCGGATGGCAATGTACGAAAATTTAAAATCGAAAAATAATTGTGAAATGAAAAAAACATTTACTAAAATTAAAACAAAAAATGGGCACTACTGGGTCGCACGAACTTGTGATAGTGTTCTAAATACGATATCAATATCTTAAGGCTGAGTTAAAGGTTTTAGTATCCTCTCTTCATGATATATTTTGTGGTACAGGGTTGCCAACTACACATTAATTACGAAAATTAAATAAGATCAAAATAATGAAAAAATTAAATTAGATATAAGGTTTCAAGCAAAAATCTGAAAACGCCATTTTTTTGCGTTTCGTTGGACCAGTTTTTTCAAAAAACGGTTTTTATTTTTTACTTGTTTAGATAAACTGTTTTTTAAAAAGTTTTTTGAAAGTTCTAGATCTTGCTAGAAGTTGTTTTGACAAAAAATTCGAAAAAATCAAAGTTATAGTTTTGAAGTTATTTCTAAAAATCAAAAAAAAAATATTGATATGCCGTCTTTCTAAAACAGTTTACGACTTTTTAAATCCAAAATTTCGTCAAGATCGTGTCAGCCATCAACGAGAAAGTCGGTTTTGAAAAAAATCGGTACTATGGGAGATACCGTTTTTAGCCTTTTCCAATTTTTTTTTACATTATAAGAAAAACAATCCGAAATTAATCCTTCACACAAAATTTTATCGAAATCGTTGGAACCGTTTTCGAGAAAAATAAGTATTATCATGTCGGTTTGGCAGGTACCGTTATTTCAATACCTAGAGACTCAATTCAAAAATCGCTTCATAGACCCTAACTGCAATTTTGAAGAAAATCGGTCCATTGGTTCAAACTACATACAGACGGACAGACAGGCAGAAATGCAGGACCCACTTTTTTCGTATTTTCTATCATCGTAAAGCCATGTTTAGTTGTTATCTCAAAAAAAATTTTCTGCACGATTGCAAAAATTGCCTTATAGTAAAAATAGACAAATTCAGTTTTATTTTTAAATAGTTTTTTTAAAGTTGTTTCTTTGGGTTGGGTTACCAAGGTAACCCTTTACAAGACCTTGATCTTCAAAGCCCTGCTTTACGGCGAAGAAGCAGGGACCTTATCGAAAGTGGATGAGGAAACCTCTGCTTGGTCGCATTGAAAGAAGAAATATTCCCAGTGATTTTTTTGATTTTGGAAAGGACAATGTGTGGAGAAGAAGATACAACAACGGTCTGTATGAACTGTACCCTGACATTGGCATAGCTAATGTCAGGGTAATGAGCTCTGTTGTACCACTTCTTACTTACTGACTTTCTTACTAATACCATAAACATAAAATTGTTTTTTTAGTAGTATCGCAGATATTTAGCTTCTACAGCTTATTCGACGAAAATTTTGAGGTCGTTCCATTAATCACAAGGTATGGTTTAGATAGATAAAGCCCTAGGCACTTGGGTTCCCGAGGTCCTTTGTACCTTCCCATTAATTAATTTATATATTTACCAATTCCCTGTTGTCAGAGATTTCTGCATGTTGAGCATTCTTTTTGTGGCAAAAAACTTCATTCAGATCAAAATTTTATCTCGTGTAAGGGTCAATGCCGCAAATGCTCTCCGACACACGATCAGACTCTCGATTCTCGACTCTAGAGCAATCTAAAGAATTGAAATTAAGAGAATGCAGTGCTTTTATCTGCTTTCTCACTTTTAAGTAATTTTAAAGTGTGGTACATTTTGTAAAGTCTTACAACTGCTCTTTTTTCAATTTAAGTTTTATTCAAAAACACAAACGTGACGAAATTCGCCTTATGTGCCTGTGGGAGTATAGGAATATCAACAAAATCAACAAACAATTACTAGTATCATTGTTTTTGATTCAAATTAAAACTCATATGCTTTGTTAGAGAGCTTCCTGGCCAAGGTGATAATGACAGGTTTGGCACCATCTCTTCTCGGTTTCCAGTTCATTTGTTTTGCTTTCAAATGGGAGAACTGTAATTAAACCATTACAGTACGTAGGTGTTATGTTATTTGATGACAACACTAAACACCCACTAAAAAGCGCTGTCTCTACCGCAGCGGATTGCAATTTGGCTTAATGAAAGGCGTGTTCTCTCATTTACATGCACAAACAATTGACTCTAACAACAAAAAAAATTAAAACACACACCTCGTTGCTCTGGCACTTTGGTGACACATTTTTCGCGTTGATCAATTTACCAGTGCCACCCGCACCCGCACCCACGTCCTCCTCACCAGCATACCTCAGCGCTTGGCATGCTCGCTTAAGGACAACCTATTTTCAATCCATTTCCATTTCTAAACAACCAAATTCCTAATTAACAGGCTCCACGTTGGTTTGCCAAATACAAGAAATTCCATCAACATGCGTGCTTCTAAGGCCACATCAACCAAAAATTGAGTCGGGTGTGTGTGGTGTGCGTATACGACGACAGTGTGAGCGAATGGTTATTCCAATGTCCCAATCTCCATATCCCAACCCAACTTTATATATGTAGTTATTCAATCACACACAATTCAATAATTACGTGGGCAGAGACGACAACGTCAAACAAATATTCGCATTCGACCGACACTTGGGTGTCATTTTGCGACGCAAATACGAATAAAATCGCAACAACCGCATTCAAAGTTTGCAAAGCAAATTCAAACCGAATACCAGTTCCCATTGCAGATATTTTGAATATACCTACCTAAGCCTATGCCTGTGCCCCAAACACACCTGAAACATTTGACATGAAATTTGAATGGGTGGTGTGGTGGTGTCGCACTATATGACTTTATGCGAGCGACTACAGTAGGGCAGGCAGGACGGGGTTTTAGTTTGCGCAATGCCGGTGACACCTGGCGCCAATCCTTAATTCTCTGCTGTTGCTGCTGCGGCTGCATATATGTGTCGTAAGTAAAGTGAAGTGAAGTGTATGTCCTCCTTTAAAGAACACCTTTGTCCATTGTTTTCAATTCAATTTACAGTAACGGCTTTATGTGTGCTAAGATTTATTAGATCTCTACAGTAGGATAATAATAATTGAATGCTTTACTTCTCGTGCCAAAAACCGGAGTCCGAGTTAAGTAGTGCAGTAACTAGTAAGCTTTGGAGCTGTCAAAGTAGACACTTTTTGTGTATGGGTTTTTGATACACGACTGGCATTCAATGGAAATTCGTGCAACAAGAAAATGCTTGCAACTTTTTGCCGTCGTTTGTGTGTGTGTATGTCTTTTTCGCAACTTTTGTGAATTATTGATCAAGGACATGGTTCAATATCGGAGTATTGATCTTTGGGTTTATGAATCCCATTAAATGTGCACGCTGACAAAAAATAGACTATGGCATGCTACGTGCTTTAGCTTTGAGGTTTTGATTTGATTTGTGGCCAACGAAATCAGAAGTTTTTAAGAACGATTAAATTAAGATTTCTCTTTCAAAACTGACACATAAAAGAAGAGACAAAGAAAATGAGACAACCTAGAGGTGGGATTGAAGAAACTGTTGATGGAAAGAGATTCATAGGAGCAGTTCTCTCTTTAATAGGGCCCATACACTACGCATGCATGCATGCGCAATCAGAAGATTGCGCAATATTGCTTTCGCCCTACACTACTCATGCAAACTGCGCAATCTTCATTCGTGTTTTTATAGCCGTGTAGACAAGTTGTAAAGATTTCAAGCCAAAACTCCGCCGCTGCTCTTCTCTTCATTCAAATTTTATCACTTGACTGAGCAATTTTGCCCACACACCACACATGCATGCATTTTGCTCATGCCGCATGCACAACCACTCAGTCAACACCATACACCTTCAATCGGCATGCGCAATCACTTGATTGCGCATGCATGCATGCGTAGTGTATGTGCCCTATAACGAGAGACCCCTTTCACATCTTTGTGAGATGAAAATATACGAACCACATAGAGAAAGAGAGAAAGAAAAGAAAGAGAGAGAGAGAGAAGATAGAGAAATAGATAAAATAAACCGACAGGAAAATAGAGAGAGAGAGAGAGAGAAAAAGAAACACACAGAAAGAAATGAAGAGAGAAAGAAAGAAAAACAGTCAGACAGAAACAGAGCGCGAGAGAGATAAGAGATAGAGAAAGAGATGCAGATTGCAGATACAGATACAGATGGAGCTAGAGATAGAGATAGAGAAAGAGATAGAGATACAGGTACAGATAGAAAGAGAAAACAAAAAAGACAGAAACACAAACACGCATATTCAGAGACAGAGACAGAGACGGAGACAGAGACAGAGACAGAGACAGAGACAGAGACAGAGACAGAGACAGAGACAGAAAGAGAAACAGCGACAGAAACAAAGCCAGAAACAGAGACAGAAACAAGGACAGTGACATAAACAGACATAGAGATAGAAATAGAGAACTAAAAAGAACTATGTTATAAATAAAACAAAAAAAACATCTTCAAAAAAAGCACATCACATTAGATGCACTTTGAAGAACATAAAACTGCCCAGACATACCGAAAATCCGTTAACGAATCAATCATTCCGGAAAAATTGATAAATAATGAAAAAGTAGATCAGCCGTCTCATAATGATATCCCTTCAGCACCCGATGGTAAAATCAATTTTATGAGGTTTTATTTATTTTTGTATATGTGCTCAGAACCTTTAATCAGTAGACATTCGAAATTAAAAAGACTTAAACCTTGGATTACACTAGATCTCGTTAGAAGAATTGAGGAGAAGAATAAACTGCGCGTAAAATCCAAAAAAACAACCACACAATATTGTCTTAAGAAATATGTATGAAAAGTATCAATTGATAAATGCATCTACATACTTGGAAAGCGAGCGTGTAGACAGGAGCTTTTTTTATGATCCGATTTCATATTTTGAACTTTGTCAACAAATTATGGCATTAGACAATTGAAACTCGTCTACCAGCAACAGTTTATCAAATTACTTTTAAAAACAAATTGCTAACATTATTGCTTTCGTTCTGGCTCATATCTTCAACAAAAACATTTTCAATGGAGTCTTTCCTGACTGTCTTAAAATGGCAGAGGTCATTCCCCAATTTAAGAAAGGCGATGGGAAAGAGTTGAATAATTATAGACCTTTCTCTTTGCTATCCGTCTTTTCCAAAATCTTTGTTGTTTTCTGGAAAAATATTCCTTCTTCAGTGGAAGTCAATATGGCTTCAAGGCAGATAAACCTACAGAGGATGCTCTTCTGAGCTTTTGTTCTGAAGTCTTTGATAGGCTTGATAAAAAGAAATTTACTGCTTCTCTGTTCGTTAATGTAACGAAGGTTTTCGATACTGTTGATCATAGTATTCTACTATTGAAGTTAAAAAGGTTGGTTTCAGGGGTTTTATGTTTAAGTGGTTTGGTTCATATCTTGAAAATAGGAAACAAAGAGTAAGAGTTGAAGGTGTTTTTAGCGAATTGCTTGACATAGACACTGGTGTGCCTCAAGGCTCTGTCCTTGGACCGCTTTTGTTTTTAATTTACATCAACTTTCTTTTTTTTCAATTTTTTTCAAAAGGTAGTACTATTGGGTTTGCAGATGACACAGCTTACGTTTACTCCGCTTCATCCTTGTTAGATTTAATAGCTGATATCAATCATGATTTGGAAATCTTAAGACACTGGTTTGTTACTCATAAGCTTGTGAAAAGACCAAAATTATGACCTTCAACCATCTTAATCTCCACTTACCAAAGCTTATATTTCATAGTTGTGAATGTAATAGCATATTTATAAGCTCGAGTACATGCCATTCAAGACTATGCAGTACGTCTTTCAATGAAATTTCAAGTTGTTCCACAAAATGCTTTGTTATTCAAACAGTCGATGAATTCAAATATCTTGGCTTTTTCATTGATAGTTAAATGAATTAGTATTCACATACGAAACTTCTTAAAAATTATATGTTAAAATCTACTCATATGTTCTACCATCTAAGAAAATTTCGTATTGAGAACCATTTAAATATATTTTCGCTTCAAATATACTTCTCGTAAAGCATCTATACTTTTACAAATTCTTAAAAGTATTTTTTTTTTCTAGGAGTGGTAATCTGCTGAACCAGGGCTCATCAATTTACAGCCTTCGGAGTAATGATAGACGTTTGGTTATTATTCCTCATTACAATACTCACAAGTTCTTAAACTTTTTCACTTCAGTAGCACCAAGGCTTTTTAACAAGTTACGCTCAAATATTCGATATATCCAAAATTCTTTTTCCTTTAACCGACAAATCAAAAAGTTGCTGTTTAATTTTGATTTTGATTGAGCTAACAACATCCTTAGATTGGTTGTATAGAATTTTAATGACGTGACAACTCTGTAGCAACTCTAGACCAAAGGAAACATGGAGGTCAACTGTCATGAAGGAAGCTCGGTCCCAGAATTTGCAGTCGTTTTCACAGCTGAGGTATCGTGCTAGGAATAGAGAGAGATGGAAGGATCTGGTTGCCGCCCTATGCTCCAGTAGGAGTTAAAGTGTTGCTGTCAACAGCTTCCGGACACTAAGAAGAAGAAGAAGAAGACAACTCTAAATTTAACCCAACTTACTTAAACTCTCTTGGAATATATTTTGAATTTCTTATAAGCTCTAATCCGGTGCATTCGCTACTAGGTTCTAACTAAAGAATGTTAAATGTTAGAAATTATTTTTCATTATTATCGACTTTGAATGAACAACACTTCTAGCTTCTACCTAATTTAATGTTATCTTTTGAAATCTTACTGTATAATTCTTATGCATTTATGTAACTGAAGCCCACATTTTTCTTGTAACTGATAATAGTGAAAAATAGACTATGGTAGACGGCCATAGGCCAAGCCAATTAGACTTAAGAAATTATTAAATAATTGTTAGCTTTATATATGAAATAAAAGTAATTTTAAACTAAACTAAAACTGCCACTTGCTGTAAAACTAGCAAAAATAAATAATACTACTACTACTATAAAGAATTAAAGAAAACTTTTGCTTTCATCAAAAAAGGTCCATCTTATCTCTTCGTAAAGTTCAACTTACTGCCAATTTCGTATTGAGGAGAAGCGGCAAAACAATTTAACATTCTAACCCAATTCAACCCTCTCACACAACAAACTTCTATCAAATCACCTATTCTATCTACCAAACATTTTCAATTTCTTTCAACCTCTGTAAATACTGCAATTTATTATTTATCTAAAAGTTCTTAAAAACTTTCAATTGTCTCTCTACGCCCCTTAGATGCACCGATATCCAATTAGCATCATCTACCAAAACACCCGACGAACGATGATGACGGGGGACCGACCGTTTAAATAGAAAGTCATTTGAATTCCCTCAAGATGAGACCTCCTCATCCATATAACTTCGACTTCAAAGATTTTCAAAAGAAGAAAACTAAAAGACAATGAAACTTACGCGTTCTGGTTAAGTTTTTCTCTGTCTCTAGTGAAACCACCACCACGACCGAACAGAAGAAAGAAGAACGAATATCAACTAAATTATTGATTTTAAGAGGACGCAGTCCATACAAAATTGTCAGTCTCCCTGAACCGTGTCGTCTGTGCCGTTGCTGCTGCTGTTGCCAGCTACTTCAAATGAATTTCTAAAATTGTAAGGATTCACTATGAAAATTTATGAAAGGACTCGCTTCACACAAATTGTTTGCCACTACTTTTTGTAACTTTTCGAGTGCATTGAAAATTCACTTCCAAATGCAAAACTTTGCCATTGCCAGTCAGGAGAGACACCGACCGACACAGAGACAGAGAGCTCAATGGAGGTGTCATTTTTCGAAGCATCACAAGTGCATCCACTTTATCCCAGAGATAGTCATCGTTAAACTTATTCCACATTCTATTATTTTAAGAAAATATAATTAAATTTTGAAAACTTACTTCCAGTGCAGCGTCGTCGGAGTGTTGAATGATTTTTGCCAACTTTTCTTTTTGACTTCTTTCGACGGATCTTATTCCGTCCACGTGGGCTTTCGGTGATTGCTGCTGCACTCGCTGCTAGTGCCGCATGACGGCAGGAGCAGTAATCAGCGATGGGTGTTGGTGCACAAATGCAGTCAGCTAATTGGTTATCACAGTTCCAGCAAACGTCACAATTCGACAGGAATTCATGCTCGCTGAATTCATCGCTGGCAATAGACGAACACCGTCGGGAAGCATCCCGAAAGCGCTTAAAGCAATACGAACAAGTTCCATCTGGGTTGATGGGCGGTGGTTGTGGCTTCTGCTGTCGTCGACGGCCTCCACGGTAGCTGGGTTGTATGGCATCGAAATCGTACACAGACGGAAAGACACTCGCTAAAGAGATCTCCTTGCGGGACTTGTAAGCATCGGATTTCTTGTAGCGACGTCCTGTATTTCGACCTTTATTTAGAGTTCGTTTTCTTGGAGAAGTCATTCGCCAATGCTTCGGATAGTTGAACAGATCTTCGGTGTCTCGGTGGTATCCTATACTGGCGTAGTGATCTTCCTCGGGATAATCTTCATCGTTGAATGTTCGAACTTCTTGGAACAAACACTTAGACTTTTTCTTGTTGTTCGTCACTCTTCTGTCTGGATGGGGAAACTCAAAGCAATGTTCTCCGGATGACATGTCGGCGTAGATCTCGCTTAGAGTAGCATCGTTGATCTTCTTTCGCTGGAGATAGTATTCCTTGAGGCGTTTCAGGTGTTCCTCAAAGAATGCCTCAAGATCGTTGATTTCCTGATTGAACGGATCGTCGGCATATTCTTTCCTCGCTTTCATGCGCCTTCGACGAGCACTGCAAAACTCTTCGAACTCCTTGACAAAGTGATCTTGAGTTGGGTTAAGCTCGAGAGGGGATGATATTGGCGCCAAATTCTTCCGCGATTTTCTTTTTCTCGATGAATTTCGTTGAAATCGAACATCTTTGCTGCCGTCTTGGTGACGCCGTCGAAAGATATTTTTCGGCTTTGTCAAGGTCAAGCTAAAACCTGAGTCTCTCGATGACATCGATTTGAAGGACTCATTCTTTTTCTTGAAATTTCCTCGCATATCCAAATCTTCGCTTTGACCTAGATTCAGTTGCTTCCATATTCGTCCCAGATTAACAGCATACAGCTCTTTTTGCCTAGTGAAGGGATTTATCTTCACTCTCAAGGGATACGGTATGGAACTGTCTGGTGAGATCATGTCAGCGTCATCGTACATCTCCACCTCGGGATCAAACGAAAACGATTGGTATTTATTAAACTCGGGCGACTTATCGGGATCTTCACTGATCGTGCTGATTCCGTAATGAATTTCAGAGAATGAAGAACTCCTTGAGATGGTCTTCTTCGGTGGATTGGATCGTTCGTTCTTAGACATCTGCAACTCCTTGAAGATTTCATATGTGCACTTTGCATTTCCCGACGGTTCCTTCGCATAGTGATCGTTATTTTCCTTTGGCACGATCACTTGACTATTTTGTATCGCTGGGTGATGTTTAGGTGTTCGATCGGAAACAGGACCATCTGTGCCAGATATATGAATTACTATACTCTCTCCCGAATAGTTCCCGATCTGTTTTCGCTGGATGTGATCGAACGGATCTTCATAGATCAATGTTGTTTTTGACACATTGCCCCTGCTTGAGGAATCAGACTTTTTCGACGAACTTGTTGTAGCAAAATCGTCGTGCTCCTCGTAAGAAGCATCAAAATTCGTCTCCAAGTAACTTTTAACAGGAGTAAACGTCTTAAAAGTGATCCCTTTTGACTCATCCGATCCTTGCTGCTCTAACCGCACAGAATCGGCCTTCTCGTAGATATTTTCTTCAGATATCACAGAACGATCATCGTCTTGCAAACTTCCAACGGACACATTCGACACATTCGCTCCACCCGAATATCCTTCCTCAAGGACATCATTGTAGATCGTTTCAGAACTGTTCGAATTTTGAAATTCCACCGAAACCACTTGAACTTCAGTCTCTTGCCGCAGTTTGCTGTTATCACCCCAACTATTGTTAACACCATCATACCGATCATCATCGTCATCATTATCATCGTCATTATAGTTATCCGCTCCAGCAACCGAATCTCTACGCAACGAACCAATAAATATTCCATTCTTCACCTCTGGCATAGTCATCACAGCCGCTGGTAAATTATTAGCTTTAGCTTGTGCAATCGATGATGTTGTTGCCAATGAACGAAGATAATAGTCATCATCTCGATCCAATTTGAACATTGGATTCGCTTCGAGCTCTTCAAGAATTGTACTACTTGATGTCGGCGAACAATGATTAACACCACCACAATTACCACCAACACCACCACTGCTGCTGCTGTTGCTATTGCTGCTGCCAGTGCAACTGGTATTAGCGCCAATTGCTTTAGCGCGTAACGCAGCTCGTTTCCGACCACGATCCAGATAACTTTTTCGTATGCTGATTCGCTTGAATGAATCGCTACGCTTGAAGCTGGCATCCATGATGGCAGCACCATCTTTATCCTTGCCTTTCTTTTTTGTACGAAGAAAGTTTCGTATTGATTCAAATGTGAGTGGTTTCATTTTGAAAGAATGACTTTGTGGTTGTAATTATTAGATAGTTTTTTTTTATATCACTTTTATTTTAATTAAATTTCTTACAATGTAGAGTTTGAGTCTTTTGCTGATTTGCATTTTTCTTTGTTTTGTTTTTATCTAAAAAAAAATTTATGTAATTTAATTGATTGGGTTTTTGCTTATCAAATATTTTTGTACTGCGAAGAGGAAAAAACGAATTTTGTAGAAACTAATATCGTATTAACAAAAGGCTTTCGAACCCTGTGTTGTGCGTTTTACTGAAATTGTAGCACTTCATGGTTCCCTGTGTTGGGTTAGCATTAGCGCTTTATTCTTGTGTTGTGGTATTTACTTTCAAGTTTACTTCAAAATTTGGAGCTGTGTTTCAAATTAAACTACTCAAGCTAGTTGGAGAGTAAAACCAATCAATTTCTTAAAAATATTCCAAAAGTATTGAGCCTCCCTAAAGAGCTTTACAAATTTGTTTGATCTCGATCAGGAGTGAAATGTCTTTGAAGAAAACGACAAAAGTTCATAGTTCTAAGCGAAAGGTTTTGAATAAAAACTGGGAAAATGGCAAATCAAAAATGGCAACACTCTAATTTCACTTTACTTTTACTTTTACTATTTAAACAAAGATGGTGTAAGATGGGCTTTCATAAAAACTTGAAAGGACGTAGGTAATCGAAAAATAAAGAAATTGATCTGATGTTACTGAACGGGCTGATTAAAGGTTGGGTGAGAACAAAAAATGTTCGACGAGGAGAAGATAAAAACGAAGCAGGGATCTAATATTTTATGAGTTAGTACTGGAGGTGATAAGATCAAGATTAGGGAAACTATCCATGACAACTGTAAGAAGCCGATGAATGAAAATAGTTTCAGGTACATGCCTTGAGACTTCAAAGGGAAGTAGACCAAGAAAGACGTTCAAGACAGGGTGGAAGAAACTATGATTTTAACGTCTTAGAGAGTCTGTTGAAAGCTTTCGATCCTTCAGATGTGAACCAGAGTCCATATTTGCGATGCCTACTCAAGGAGATGGTAACTATAGAAAACATAAAGCAATAAGGAAGCAAACAACTTCCGCTCCTTAATAACACCAAAGGGCGGGGTATGCTCCTGATATGGCTTTGATAATGTTGGAGCGAAAATTTTGCCAAAACAGTCAAAAAGAACAACTATAGACTACACTGAGAGAAAAAGTGCGCTTTAAATTTGAAAGTGATCACTTTCAACCGGGATTTAAAGTGTTTCAGTGAAAAAATTTGAAAAAATGGAAAATTTAAACGGAAACGTCTTAGTTTTCAAAGTTTCACTTTGATTTTTAATGAGTTTACGTTAAAATTAATATTTTAATTGAAAAAATTTGAAATCGAAAGCTTAAAACTTTCAAAATTAAATGAAACACTTTAATTGTTTAAAGTTTCACTTTAAATTTAAAAACGATAACTGATAAATTAAAAGTGTTTACTTTAAAACAGTATTAAAAGTTAAGAACTCTAGAATTCAAAGTGTTTCTACAAAAATTTTAAAGTTCAAAATGTTTTTTAATTTAAAATTCAAAGCGATATTTCTGAATTTCAAAGTTTTAGCTTTTAAATATAAATCTTAATTTGCAATCACTATAGAATTTAAAGGAATCACTTTAAATTTCAAAGTCATCAAATCCAAAACTTTGAAAGTTAAAACGAGTACTCTAAAATTCAAATTTTACACTTTAAATTTCAAAGTCAGAGTAAATACTGGAGAAAAAAAAAACAATTTCAAATCTCAGAAACCAACCGTTGTTTTTGCCTACGGCTGGGTTCGTGTCTGTGTCTGTGTCTGCAGCTGCATTTTATATTTTTTTTCTATCAAATAAAATAAAAACTTCGTTTCAAAGTTCTAACTTTCAATTTTAACGAGTTTTCTTTAAACTTTAAAGTTAAAACTTTGAAAATTAAAACGATGACTATAAAATCTAAAGAATTCACTTTTAATTTCAAAGTCATGAAAAGCAACACTTTGAAAATTAAAACGAGTACTCTAAAATTCAAATGGCACACTTTAAATTTCAAAGTCATCAAACACTAAACTTTGAATTTTAAAACGAGTACTTTAAAATTCAAATGAAACGCTTTAAATTTCAAAGTCATAAAATACAAAACTTTGAAATTTAAAACGATCACTTTAAAATTCAATTGAAACACTTTATATTTCAAAGTCAACTCTAGTTTTTTCCTGTTCATGCGTCTGTGTCTGTGTTTTTCCCTTTGTTTGCTTTGCACTCATTTGGTTAAACAAGTTTTCATTTTCAGCTGTGTGTTAGTTGTGTGCGGCTGCGGCGCTGCGGGTGCCGACCTGCCGGCTGCTGCTTATTCAGTCATTTATCGTTTGCAGTTCGGAGAGTTAAGTCGTGTAGTGAAGAAAAATTTAATAAAATTGTGAGTTCTGTGCGTCGAAGTTTAAAACAATAAAAACAAGTTCCCAAGTTGTATTTACAATCAAAGTCAAAAACAATTTGTTGAGTTCCGTGAGTCGAACTTTAAAAACAATTTGCCTAATTGCGTTGCAATCAAAGTCAAACACAAAAAAACAATTTGGTGAGTTCTGTGCGTCGAACTTAAAACAATTTCCCTAGTTGCGTTGCAATCAAAGTCAAAAACAATAAAACAATTTGGTGAGTTCCGTGCGTCGATATCAAAGAGTTGTGGGTTTTTTTTATCAACCAAATTGAAGTTATTTCATTACTCGTTGACACGAAGAAGATAAGTGAGTATTTTTTTTTTTTCTTGTTTTGAATAATCATATTGCAAAATATATTTGAAATTTTGATCGCGACAGATAAAATTTGGCCTTCAGTTGCATAACCGCCATATTATTGACTTTTCTAAAACTATTTTGGAGTTAAAACTAGTTCTTTAAAATTTGTAAATTTTTTATGTTGGTAAAATAAATCAATATTTATTTTGGCTTTTCCACAATTTGGTGAATGAAGTCAATTATGGCATTCTTGTTCCGACTTTTAATCGGTACTTCCCAACTACTTCAATTCCATGGAACTAGTTTTGACTCAAAACCAGTTTTATAAAAAGTCAATTATGTGGCAGTAAGTAATTTTTAAATTTTTGTTTCATAAATCGTTAGTCATAATGAATCAAGATAAAGAAGTTTTCGATATTGACGAAATATTGACAAATGGGATCAATATAATGGATTCCCAAGCCGTAGAATATATTTATTCAGAAAGTATACCGGAAGAGGTGAATGACGATGAAATTAAATTAAAAACATTACTGCGTCATTTTGAGTTAGAAGAGCTTTATACTGTTTTGAAGGGTAAGTTTATTTTGCTAGATTCAAAAAGTCAATAAGAACAATTTGACCCTTAACTGTACCGGTGAAATTTAGTTACGTATGATAGTTATAAAAAATGCAAGTTTACATTTTTTAATCAATATTTTTTTTGTTTACATTAGAACGAAAACAATTTCAAAGATAGTTTAAAATATAAATAGGAAAAGAACTTAATGTTTACTTTAAATTTTCGCATTAATTTGCTGTTAATTACCCACTTCGATCAATGATCATGCTAATGCATACCTAGTTATTTAGAACACGCTAAGCAGATAAGCTGCGTGCATTTTGCACATAAGTGAACAGTTTTCGCTCTTTTCATATTCATGACTTTTTTTTTGTTATTAAATAACATAACTCTGATTTTCATACAAAAAAATCCGGAAATAAAACGTAAAGGGTTTAATTTATCTACAGTAGTTTCCTGAACATTAGCAAGACTTTTCTTAAAGTATTGAGTGTTTATTTACAATCATCTGACTATAAGTAATGTAAAATATTTCAAAAGCATAGATGGCTGTTGCTAATTGCTATAACGGCAGTTGAAACCAATTAGAAACAATTAGATAGTTACTATATATTATATTCACAAGTGAGTCGATTGATTTTTAAACCTAGATTGTTGGACAGTTAGTAGAATTAAATAAATTTGATTGTATATTGCATTACAAATATTCTATTTGGACTAACATTTGAACGAACACTTGTCATAATTACTTAGTTACTCTCACTCATTTCTGAAAAATATGCAATCAATATAAAGTTGCTCGTATTATTTTTCGTATTAGATGCACGAATAACTTACAAGAATTTGAAATACTTAAGAGATGATGATATCAAAGAAATAATAAAACCTGTAGGATTGCGTGCCGAATTTCGTGGAAAGCTTTTTCAATACTTAAAATCTGAGGTAAACAATATATAAAATAGTTTTTATGTAAATCTACATAATTGTTTTGATTTCTAGAATCTAAATGAGAATGCTACTCTGAGCAATAGCTCTAAAGTAATGCTATGGCTGGACAAAAACCGGCTAACTGATTCGCCTTCATCCTCGAGCCTACATTGTACTGCCACAAATAAACTAAAGGTAAGAAAAGCTTATGAAATGAATGTAAGTGTACATTGTATTTAACCTAATATTTTCTGCTTTTAATAGCCTATATCAACATTATTGGAACAAAGCGCGAAAGGAAAAAGCATTATTGAATATTATGCAAAAAAGTCCATGCTTACAAAAAATCTGCGTGAAGATTTAATTCAAATTATTTTAGAAGAAGTTGTTACCCGGGGAGTAAAGCTTCGGCCGGAATCGTTTATTTACATTGTGGAAGAAATAATCGAAATTTTTCCTAACGAAAAATGTCATCAGGTAAATAGGATTTAAACATTGATAGATTCTGTTTTTAATTATTTTATATCACTATATAATTAAGGAGTTCTATTTTATACCAAGACATAACAAAAAAAATCCTGCTGGAAAACTGTATGCAAAATACTTCAATTTAAAAACAAAAAAACGGAAGCTTCATGCATCCAACCAATGCCTTACTACCCCCGAAGAAGTCGAACCCACAGAGGCAGTAAAAGCAGTGGAAGTTGACCAATCAGTTTCACTTTCACTTAAGGCTGTTTTAAAAAGAGACTGCAGCAACTGGGAAGAAACTTTGGATAAATGGGAGAAAACAGTAGCTTTGCGGAAAATAGATTTCCAAAAACTGTCACAGGTCGAATTTTTGCTTGAATGGCCAAGATACAGCGATTCTAGAGGATCAGCTTTGGTAATTTTTCTTATTACTTTTTCTTTTGCAATTTAACTAAGACGTTTTCTTTATTTCTTTTATTTCAGATTAATATCGACTTCAAATACATGTATCCCGAGAAGGACCATTTATTAAAGAGTAAATGGGATGGTTTTAAAGCCAAAATTGTGAACTTTTACGAAAACAACATAAAAAATCCGCTGTCCAAAACCTTGCTTCAACAAGCAAAGGTAGCTAAACAAACAAACAAAATAGGTAAGAAATAGAAATTTAATTTTCGTCAATTTTGTTTCTCTTATTTCACATTGATTTAGTTTCACATAAACTTATAATTTATTTGTATTTACTCTTTCTGCCTTTCTCAGATTGTGAAGATTACTTAATCACAGTTTTGCTGAATTCCATCCTGCTGCCTTCAGCACGTTTAAAATCATCCGAAGGGAAAAGCAAAAGGAAAGCCACCATCAATGATGCGAATGAAAGTTTCATTCTGGAAGTTTCTTCAGTCGGTGAAATTCCAATCAAAATAACGGAGATCATAAGCAAGTACTATTTTAATAAAATAAAAATTCAACCATTCCTTATTGTTGAAGGACAATTTCCTGAAAATCCAAAATCCTTTTACACTTATTTTGATAAAACATTGTATAAATTCAGTAACTTTCTAGAAAGCTTGGATACATGTTTTAAAATTTTTCAAATATTTGACTTAAAGTACCCACAAACATGTGAATATCCATGGCTGTTCATCCAGCAATATTTCTACGAAATTTTTACTAACTTTGATTGTAAAAATTCTAATTTAAGTATGCTCCTAAGCTTCTTGCAGGATGTACCTATAATTTAATTATTCAATAAGATTTGTATACTGTTATACTATATTAACTATGTGGGTATGTTCTTAATTAGTAACTGCTCCTTTATATCTTCAATATATCTAACAAGATTAAGATGTTTGTTTTTCAATTTTAAACTGAAAGGTTGAAAAGAAATCCTTGAATAACTAATACTTTTAAATTCAACAATTTTCCAGAAAGCTTAGATACTTTCTAATATGCATAAGCATATGAGTTTCTAATCACTCAACCACTGCCCCTTTATATCTGTAATTTATCAAACAAGATCAAAATGTTTGAGTGCTTTAAGTGCCATGACAATTTTTCTTCAATAGATGACTTGATAAGTCATTTAAAACTTTATCACATACTCTCTCGTAAGAATGTACTTAAATGTGTACAAAATAACTGTGGCCAACTATTTTCAAGTTTTTACCTTTTAAAGCGACATTTATATACCCACACAACGAATGAAAACGTTCTTCATTCACCTTTTTCTCACTTGAAAGAAGAACCAATAATCCTACCTTCGAACTCATTGCAAATCGACGAAATCCATTTAAACAACTTGCCCAAACCGAATATACAGAATGTTATTTCGGATTTAAAAAATAAAGCCCTAGCTTTGTGCCTTGAAATGTATGCTAAAAGTTCTGTACCTAGAAAAGAAGTAGTCCATATTCAAAACATGGTAACGGAACTAGTTAGTGGAATTTCATCTTCTATACAATTATTATTTACTAATTTATCCTTAACTTTACCATCCGATGTTCAAGAAGACTTTAACAGCATATTAAAATTTTGCGACAATCCATTTAAAGAGATAGGATCTGAACACAGAATGCTAAAGTGCCTAAAAGAAATGAATATTTATAACTCCCCTAAATCTTTTATTATTATGAATGAGATCGCTGAAAAGATTGTTCATGGAAATCCTACACTCGATGCAAGGCCTTTGAGTATACAAATAATGCCCTTAGGGTTTCAAATAAAATCTTTGTTTGAATTACCGAACGTTTTGCAATTGACTCTTCAAAATACAAATAAACTCTTGAATAAAAGCGGTTTATCTAATTTTTGCAATGGTAAAGTTTTTCGTTCTAAAAAAATTAAGTTAAACTCCGAAATTTTAATACCTTTTAATTTATATCTTGACGATTTTCAAATAAATAATGCTCTAGGCACCCACACTTTTTCAATTTGTGGTTGCTACTATAATTTTCCCACTATGCCGCAGTATATACTTTCAAAGCTTGACTTTGTATTTAATGCTGCTTTCATATCCGCAAAAGACCTTAAAATGTGTGGTAATGAAACATCTTTCCACCATTTGGTGGAAGAGTTAAAGTTGTTGGAAGAAGGGATTTTCATTAATCTGTCTGAACGTACGGTTAAAGTTCATTTTGTTGTTGGCCTAGTTGTAGGTGACAACTTAGGACTCAACAGTATTTTAGGTTTTGTACAATCTTTTAACGCAAAGCGTTACTGTCGAGTATGCACAACCCCAAGAGTTAACATGAAAACAGATTCTGTAGAGAACACAAATTTGTTGAGAAATCAATGTCAATATCAGCAAGATCTTAACAAAAATGACTTCCAAGACACCGGAATTAGGGAAGAATGTGTCTTCAATTCCTTGAAGAGTTTCCATGTTACAGACAATTTTTATTTTGATCTCATGCACGATGTTCTGGAAGGAGTTTGTGTTTATGATATTTGCAATATCCTGATGGGTCTGGTCAATGACAAAGTCATTTCAATGGATACTATTAATAGCAGAAAACAGTTTTTCCAATTTGGAAACACTGATATCGGAAATATTTCACAGTCCTTGAGTTTAGAGAAACTGAAATCGTTCAACATGAAAATGACGGCAAGTGAGGTTCATTGCTTTACGCACTTTCTCCCTCTTATGATAGGAGATTTAGTTCCTTTACATACAAAGCATTGGTCAGTTCTAATTTTACTTGTAGAAATAGTTGATATTTTATTTAAGTCACATTTTTTTGAAAGTGATATAGCGCACTTGCGTCAGCTCATAAAAAAACACCATACGCTTTATATTGAACTTTATGGTTTCTTGAAACCGAAACATCATTTTTTAGTTCACTATCCCACTGCAATTCAAATGTGTGGGCCGCTTAAACTAGTATGGGCAATGCGTTTCGAGGCAAAGCATAAAGATACAAAGATATATTTCAATAGTATAACTTCTAGAGTTAATCCTTCATATAGCGCAGCCATCAAAAGTGCGTTGGTTTTTTCAAACTTTTTGTTGAAATATAAAAATGGTTTGCCTGATGCTTATGACACTAAAGAATTCTATGTTACAAATATTATGGAAGAGGATTATTTTCCAGATATTGCTAAAAGCCATGATATAAATTTTAAATCGGTACGAATGGCAAAATATGTTAAGTACAAGAGTACTGATTATAAAGAAAATATGTATTTAGCTATTGCCAATAGTTCGAATAACTTATTTTATAAGATTAAACTATTTATATACGAAAAAGAAAAACTGTATGTTTTATGTTTTCGCTTAGAAACTGTTGAATTTAATAACCACTTTCAAGCTTTTGAAATTGGAAGAAAAGAAAATGTCCTAAAATTAATTGAGATTACAGAATTCACAAGCCCTCCACTTAACTTATATCAAATAAATAATGGAAAAACGTATGCTCGACTTAAGACATTATAAAAAATAGTTGTTAAGATGAATAAAAAAATATGTAAAAATTTAAAAACTGATAAAAATGTTGCACAAAAATCGATAGCCTTCCGCTTTCTCTGTCAAATCAAAAACAATTTAGAGTGAGATGCAAAATAAAAACAAACAAAAAGAAAACAAACAAATTTTTTGAATTCTTATTTCTTTTTTCAGCTGAAGTTAATAATTGAAAAAGTAAGTATACGGTTTTCAACTAGCTCTTTTCGATTATGAGATTTATTATATTGTGAACTATTCTATTTTTTATATTGTGAACTTCATTTAAAGTAAACGCATTTAATTTTACAGTTCGCTATTTGAAAATAATCTAAAATATACATTTTAAATCACTTTTAAATTAAAAGTAAACGTAATTAAATGTGTCTTTAAAGCGTTCCGCTTTAAATTCCAAAGTTCACCATTTAAAAATAATTTCAAATAAACATTTTAAAATCACTTTTAAATTAAAAGTAAACATATTTTAAAGTGTATTTAAAGTGTTCCACTTTAAATTCTAAAGTTCACCATTTAAAAATAATTTAAAGTTAACACTTTAAAAACACTTTTGAATTAAAAGTAAACGTATTTAAAAGTGTCTTTAAAGTGTTCCACTTTAAATTCTAAAGTTCACCATTTAAAAATAATTTAAAGTAAACACTTTAAAAAACACTTTTAAATTAAAAGTTAACGTATTTGAAAGCGCCACTTTTAAATTAAAAGTTACCCACTTTTAAATTAAAAGTTAGCCGCTAGCCGCCTAAATTTTAAAGTTGAATCTGAAAACACTTTAAATTTAAAATTGAACGTATTAAAAAATATTTTAAAGTGAACACATTAAAAAAAAAAGCAAAAACTTTAGAATTTAAAGTTTTTCACTTTAAATGAAGAATTTAAAGTTTTCGCTTTTAATTTGAACGTAAATAGATACAGTTGCAAATCATACCTGTTCACTTTCAAATTTAAAGTCATTTGTTCTAAGGTTTAAAGTGTTTTTCCCTCAGTGTAGGGATAAGCTGTACCATGGCGTAATGGATAGTATGTCCGCCTGTTATGAGGGAGGTTCGTGACTCCAATCCCAATAGAAAACAAAAATGTTTTCTCCCTGGTTTCGCCTTCGCGATCAATTCGCATGTCTTCCGATAGTAAATTCATTGCTATGAAAAGCGCTTTCTCAATAAGCCGTTTGGAATTGGTAGAAAACTGTACGTCCCCTTCAACGGCATGTTTTGTTTTATTCAATATCATGTCAAATCATACAATAAAAATGAACATCATAAGATACGATACTTGAAACGACATCTGTGAAACAGAAAATTGTATTTGATGTACCTATGATTTTAAAACTGTTGTATGTTGCATAATCTATGAAGCAGGGCAGGCACAATGCAACTTAAAGTAAGACAATTTGATCATATTTGCAACTATCAATAAACAAAAAACAATTAAAGGAAATTACAAAAAAAGATTTTTTCCGGAGGAAAAGGACATTACAACAGCCTAGCGGACAACAACCTTCATATCTTTTCGTTATCAATGAAGGCAAAGATGAAAAGAAGAGGTCCAAAATGGTTGCCTTGGGTTACTGCAGATGTGACACCAAAAGGAAATGAAAAAAGCAGAACAAAAGCAGACTATAGCGATCGCTTAAAAACGAAGAAATTCATTGAACACGGTAAGGACTTTAGTAAAAAAAAGGACAATGGAAAACGTTGCTGAAATTCGTGGTACATCGTTGCTTTTTCCATTCGCGGTTACCAAAAAGTAAATGCAATCAGCTAGATCAGTAGTAGGAGACCTTCCTTTCCCTGTTTCGAAGATATCAGAGATTTTCATTGAAAAGAAAGAATTTCATATGCAGTTTTTGTTTTGAAGAGTCTAGGCTCTAGGGATATGAGATACTTTAGCGATGGGTCGGTAGTTTGAAATTTCGTTTTTTTGTGTACTTGAGGTGGGAAAAATCATACTTTATATATACCAGAAAAAAGTTCGTCTGAAAATGATACTTAGAACAGGTTACTAATAGAAAGAGCCAAGGTCGAGCAACCATTTCTTATTGACCAAAAGAAACAAAAGATTTATTTTTTTATGTCGGGAATTTTTAAAATACTAACTGGAGTAGTCAGATTTAAAAACCATCATCACATCGAGCAGCAATCTTCTTTTATTATAGCTTTCCAAATGTTCGGACAAAAGCAAAAAAACACAGCCATGATAAGGAGCCTAGGTTACCAGCTCTCACCATGTCTGCACCGCCGACCTGATACGAGAAAATGCAAGAAATTCACAGAGGAAGTACTCCGCGGTGTCATAATGCTCCATAGGATTCACAGACTGTGGTTTCACTTAAGCTTAAAACGCAAAAGAGAAGTGCTCCGTTGCAACGCCAAAAAGCTTTCTTCATTCTTTTCTGCTACGGGATAGCAAAAATGTTGCAGTCTTCTTATTAACGTTGCGGAGAAAATGTTTTGTCTGTCTACATCTAGTGGAGGCATGCCATCGACGGTAGTGGTCTTGACAGATTCAATCGTTGATTGAAGCCCTCACTAAGGACCTTGGCACAGGAAGCGTTGGCTTAGGTCCTGAAAAAGGTTTCTGAGATCCTTGCCTCAGCCATCTCCATTTCTAGATATGCCGTGATTTCCTGAAAATGAAACGAAACTCAAAGAATTTAGCGGTCGCATGCAGAGAGCTCTTTCATTCTTGGATCAATTTCGAAGTAGTTAGAGGGTTAAGAAGGGCCTTAGGCACAGCTTGACTGTCGCTGCAAACACAAATACTTGCCCACATCCAGCAATTGTTCCTAATACAGCTTACAGTGGTACCCGTGGCGTGATGGTTAGCATGTTCACCTGCTAATCCAGAGGTTCCAGGTTCGAATTCCAGCAGAGGCAAAAATGTTATTCCACGGGTATCGCCTTTCGCGAGGAATTGACAGGTCCTCCGTAAGTAAATTCATTGCCATGAAAGGTGCTTTCTCAATTAGACTTTCGGAACCGGTGGAAAATTGTAGGTCCCCTCCATTCCCTCACAAGGCATGGTTGTGATAATTTCGCTAGGCCCAGGGACTCCTCGCTCTGTTGAGCCACCCTATTTTTTTTTTTTTTTTTTTTAGCTTGCAGCCATTTGGATAGTATACGCCTTCGCTTTTTTTATGCATGCGTATGTGCCTAGTGCGGCATGCAGTGGTATGTCATCACTCAGATGATCAGGAGCATACCAAGAGTTCGAGGAATCTACGAGGGACTCGAAGGATCGCAACTACTCACATTGGAAGGCCCCGTATCAGAGATTAATAAATAAGAACAATATGAAGACTCAGGATCCGGGGTTTTTATGCAATTTTCATTGTGTCTCTAATAACTAAGCACTTTTCAGCAATTTTGTAGACATTTTAAAGGATTAAAAGCCAATTGATGAGCAATTTACTATCACATAAAAAAATAAAAAATAAACGTTGAGAGAAAAGAAATACGTCTCCAGTTCCACCGGAAGCTTCTACCTCGTGACAAACCCAGAACCAAGTAGTATTTATAAGCTTTCTTCGATCTATTCAAATTATTAAGGCTCAAAGGCATGCCACATTGACTATTAGATTAGTTTCATAAGTTCGCATTACTTTGCAAAGGATATTTACAATTTCACAGAATTTATTCAGATGAAAATGAACTCAAAGTTATTCAGTCCAAAGAAGATTTTAAAGTCATTTTCATATTTGGAACGTTTGTTGAATTTCATTTAAAAAAAAACCGTCATAAGACACATGTCATCATTACAACAAATTCATATCGTTGTACTCAAAATTTACAAAATGGGACAACCTCCTCGATGCTTTTCAAGTATCCAAATAAATGCCACCACCACTCGGGTCCATGCTTTGTTTTTAAGTCACGTCTCGACGTTGATACACTCAGTATTAGCTTTGACTAAACAAGTTACTAAAATCTTAAATGTATTTGTAAGAGCTCCTTCTCTTACAAATACATTTTGTCCATCACGAAATCCATTACTGCAGACATGGCAAATAAATGAAACACCATTTTATTGCCTCTTAAAACCAAACACAATTTTAAACAAATCAACAAAACAAAGAGAAAAATTTTGAAGGAATCCTCTACAAGGACAAAGAATGTTTTGCGATTTGAATTCAATTCCATTTTATTTTCACTTTACACCAATTAAATACGTGCCAGGTGAATTCGATTGAAGATTATCACAAAAATCAATGCTTGTAGGTACCCAGGTTATGCAAACTGTGAGAAATCATAAGGCGGAAGAGGTTACAACATAGCGCATAGCATGTTGGCATTTGTCGCCCACCAAAATAAGTCTTGTGGCAAATATTTGAAAAGGTTAAACGTTTGTGTCTAACCGGCATAATCAGGCGGCAGATTGTAATCATTTGACTGATTTTGTTTTTACTTTGTGTGTGCTTCAGTGAGTTTTCATGGAAATTTTTCTTAGTTGAGCTAAGCCTCCCACCAAAAATCAAACAACAACAACAACACAAATTCAATGAAAAATATATCAGGTGGAAATTAAATTCCTTCACTGAGCTTTGCATGCAAACAATTTCACCGGTGAATTCGTATGGCAAGTTGATATTTAGTGAAAAGATAAATGTTTTATTAGACAGCTGAGCAGCAACTTTAATTATAAAAACAAGTTTCATAGCAAGACCGATGATAAGTTGATTACAAATCGTTTTGCTACTGTAAGACTTGAGACGATACTCAAAACTTGGAGCATAAATTAGTTGTCAACGAGTCGAATGTCGTGATGCACTGCCATAACTCAAATGATTTTACAGCTAAACCTGAATTGAAGTTATGAATGAAACCGTTTTCTTATAAAAGATGCGACTAAAAATAATCAGCAATAAGACTTTGATTTAATGTGGTAGAGCGTTTGAAGCCATGATTCTGGCTTAAGAAAGTTTTCAAGATGAAGTTGGAAAGGGGGCGATTGTGCCCATAATTCAAACGAGGATGTTATTTATGACTTCTGATTTGAATAAGAAAACATACCCCTCCAAAACTCCACATTCATAGCAAGCAGATGCAAAATAAAGTAAACAAAACAAAAGAGTGAAGAGTAATCAAGAGCGGTTTTGTGTTACTAGAGTAAGTAAACTATAGAGCGTTGTGCTTGAAATTCAGAAAAAAAAAAATAAGACATTTATTTCTTTCTTTAGCAGAGAACTGGTAACTGAAAAAAAGTTAAGAAATTTACAATGGTGGTATGTGATATGAAAAGGTGTGTCTACACTATGCCGAACGAAAATTCATATCCATTTCATTTGTTTGGAATTCGGGTCGACTTTTGGTAAGGAGGAAGTTCGCTCGGGATGTGCACACTAATTTGGTATTGCCGATCGGCATGTACTGGTTTTCAGAATATTTTCATATGACAACTAACATTGTAAGAATTAACGACAATGACTAACACTTTTCCAAAAGGTTCCAAAATCCCCCACCGCTGGTGGGGTACCCCACCAAAAATCACTATGGTAATAACGATTGGAAAAACGTCAACCTACTTCCGTCATTTAATGCGGTGGACGGTTTAATAGAAAAACAGCTTTTAGCTAATTTTGATGCAATAAACAAATTACCGATCGATCAATGCTGATCAAATAAGCGAGTATCACTTTGGGGGTTGGAATGATAGTATCCGTAGGCTTAAGTATCGTTCTACTACATCTGGGGCCTGTAACACAAAGCTAGAAGCATATAAGTCAAAAGCCACTTTAAGGATAGTGTCCATTAAACTTCTACAAGTGTACAAGCAAAATTGTTACTTTGATTTACAGTAATTTTTAACACTTGTCTTAATTCGCTTGCATTACAAGTACTTATAGTTTTGTGTAACAGACCCCTGATTTCTAGTGATTAGCGACAAGTCTGTGTTGCTTTAAGACTTGTGAACGAATTTTTGAACGAAAATATCTGAGTTTTATAAGACGTTTAGAAAAAATGACAATCAAAGACAAGTAACGATGCTAAGAAGTTATCCAAAAAAGATGGCGCAACAGAACGGGGAGCCACGGGTCTAGTGCATTTCTCGCAACCACGTCTTGTGCGAGAATGGAGGGGACCCACAATTTTCTTCTGACTCCAAACGGCTAATCGAAAAATCTTTTTTCATGGCAATGAATTTACTTATCGAGAACTTGTCAATTTCTGGCGAAAAGTGACAACCGTGGAATATATTTTTTTGGTTTCTGATTCGAACCAAATCTACCGCGAAAAACAGGCAGATATGCTAACCATTACGCCATGTGCACCAGCAACTCCAAAAATTAGTTTACATATATATATTTTTTTTCTTTTTGCTCTTGATCATTTAAACGGAATATTGTTTTTTAAAGAAAAGATCAACCTTCTCAAAAAAACATTCCTCCATGTTGAGGGTTGTCATTGTTGTGGCAGAAAAAAAAAACAAAAGAGCTGCTAAAATTTTGGACGGTTTAAATGCACCGGGAGACAAACAGTGACCGGAAACATGTGAAGAATCTTAAAAATTGCGGTAAAAAGAGCTTGGTTTTTACAGGGTTGCCGCAGTTAGTTTAGTTAATCGTATAAAGTCAAAATAGGTTTTTTATTATTAGGTGCACTTTGAAGGGGTTATGTCAACCCTAAATATGTTGAAAAACACAGCACATGCAATAGTGTTGCATGACAGTTTAAGCACAACTCAACTATATATGTCCACAAAGCAAAAATAAAAAAAAATATATAATTGGGGTTTCATTATTTTCAGTACATAGAAGATAAAAGGAAACAAAAACAAATAGAGAGCACCAGCTCAAAAGAAATTCAAAGCCTAAGAAATGTAAAAATGTAGCAGAGTCTTATTACAAGGCCAACAGGAGATGGATGGTAGCTCCGTTTTACCACGTACATCATCTTCAATACTGTAGACGAGTGAGCGAGGCCGAGGGTTGGTTGGTTGATGGATGAAAAGCACAAAATATTTCTGCCTCGAACGTGTAGAAGGTTGGCAAAAGGTGATGTTTGATTATAAATTAAAAAAAAAAACAGCTAACAAAGACGAGGGTAGCAAACATGGTAGGCTCTTTGCTTTAGTATCTTCAAGCATCCCACGAAGTTAAAAAATGAATTTTTAAAGAAAGGCCCAAGTGTTGATTGAATAAAAAACTGGCGGAGTAAGTCAAGTAAATTTTTAACAAGGCTGATGCAGAAAAAAAAGCTCACCCATATTCACTTTTATCATCAAATATGAAGCTTAGAGCGTTGTTGGTTGTCGTATCAGCATACAATGCAGTGGTTGGTTGTTGCATCGATACACCACCGCGACGGACTCATTGATTCAATTCCCTGTTTTTTCAGCCTCTCAGTTTCAACTGGATGCCAAATCAGGAGGTTATCAGAGACATTATAACCACCTTATCTGCATCTACTACGCAACAAAAATAATAAAATGGCTGATTTGACAAAGGACTGGCAACTCTAATATGTGCTCCAGGTTAGTATCAATTTTAATATTTAAGAAAAAGTGCTTTATTTTTATTAAAATGTTCACATAAAAACTGCTTTTATTACAAATATTCTTTTTTTCATGTGTGACCAAGGTTTTCAATAGACTGAAAGTCATTCTTCAGTCAATGTAAGAACGGCCTTTAACTATACAAAAATGTGTAAAGTAAGCAAACCAACTCATTTTGAAATAAGGTTCAAATTTGTGTATCCTAAGGCGACCCAAACGCCTTGCACAGCTAGAGCACATAAAAACAATGAAACAGCCTTTTAGTTTGTCTGTTACCACATCGGTTCAAGACTACTTCGCGGATTCGAACAGTTTTGTTTCGATTTTTTTTTTGTGTCCTTAAAGTTCTGTGTTTATTATGGTAAATCAAATATGACATTTAAAAACCGAGGATTAGTAAGAATTGATTTTCTGGGTGCAAAGAACCGTGCAATTCCTGGAAAGATGGAGTATTATTTGTCTTTCACTCTCGAAGGTTGCCAAATTTTAAATGATAATTGGCTTGAAATCAAATTGAAATGTAATGATGTGTAGCATCTGTCTTTATAGACACCGAACAAAAATCAAAAAATTACTTTACGACATTTTTCTTGTCATGACCCAACCTATCCGTCCTGAGCTTTTAATGCACAGTATTCAAAATACCCTGTATATTAATGGGGCTCTTCAAGGAATCTGAAAGGCCGAATACAGTGTCTGCTTTCGCAGTCTTTGAGTACCGATCGTCCTACAATCATGTTACAAGAGACTGACCACTTTTTTGACATTGTAAATGAAAATGTTAACATACTTTCAAAACCACCAACACAATTTAAAATAGAATTGAAAATACCTACAAGCACTGAGATAAGTACTGAAAACTGCTTAAAATCAAGGACAAGTGAATGTCCGGAAACAAAAATGGCTATTTTTTTCTTCCAAAAAGCTGATTAAATATAATTTCAAATACCTGGATCAATCAGATCAACAAAATCTATTTTCATATGCAAAATCATCAACACCAATTTGGTGATTGTATAACAAGACACATCATATTCTCACTCAAGGCGACTGCATTGACGTGATTAAAATGAGCCAAATGACATTCCAAACAATTAAACAAATGATAAAAAACATTCTCATTCTCACATAAATAATTAAACGAAACGAACGTCTGCTTTCGCTTAACCTCGAGTCAACCTAAACGGCCGCTTATAAATACACAAACTCAATTTAACTAACCGATTAATTAAAGTGGGTACACAATTTGAATATTTGCTTGTTTTGCGGATGTAAGAGGATTACCCCCTGGCCCAATTCACAAGTCTAACAATTATTTCAATAATAGTTAATCTCGAACAAAACTCGCACACAAACAGACACACACAGTCACTCCGTACAAGTACAAGTATCCAACAAATTCACACCGTAATTTAAAATTTCAAAATAGTATCGACACCGGGCATCCATGTCATTATCAATGCCAACCCGAATGTTTATATGTCTGCAAATCCAAATTGATATAAATCAACATAAATTACATGTCCAGACCAACCAAAGAAAAAGAGCATGAAAGCCAACAACAACAGAGTTATACAATTGACCGACCAGTGAATGTCAGCGAAACGCTTCATCGCGTTTCCAGAGTAGGTTTCTGCAGCACACTTCAGATAACATGAACTGAACACAACACTGCACACCACTGGCACCGCCATCCCACCCAAAGTAGGTGAAACAATCAAATTGCCAAGTTTATCATTGTAATTTGTTTTTTCTCTTCGTTTTTTTTTTTTTTCAACGGAAAGGACTTTGTTTATGGAAATTCAACAAAGAATTTTCTTCAATTTCTGAAGGCATGGCAGGCATGGTCTTGAAATTATAAGAAGAAATAAAAAAGTGGGGGACGGGGGAGGGGATGTTAGTCTAAGCAGAAAAAAAAATGTTATAACGGCGCGTGCACGTTATGGCCATTCCACTTCTAACGAATCGTGCTTGAGGGAAAAGTGGTGAGGCGAGTGTTCATTCTCTCCAACAACAAACAACGATGATGGACATAATGATTCTGGTTTCATCACAGATAGCATCTTTTTTCAGAATGCCCACAAGTGGAGAGCTTTTTTGAATATTACCCAACAGCCAACACTGAGTTCTTCTTTATACCGCGCGCCGCGGCGTCCGGTTATTTCAATCAATTTTGTTTCTTCGTTTTGTTTTGGTTATCCAAGCGTGCCAATGGGTGCTATGTGGAGTGTCTGTTCGGTAAGCATTAATCGAGTTCTATATTTCGCATTGAAACAAATGAACTTTTTGTTAGAAACTCGAGAATTTATTTCTGGTTGAATGGAATTTGATGCCATTGATTAAGGAAATGTAAAAATCTGCCTATGGTTTATAAAGAAAAGAAAATAATAAGTAAACAGTGTTGCTAGAAAGTCAAGACCATGAGGTACTCGATTTATGAGAATAGAAAGAACTCGTGTCAGTTATTGAAGCTTGTCACCACTCAAAAGCTTGTTACTTAGAGATGATGAATAATTTTGGTATTTTAGAAGACATATTCATACATACATACATACATAGGGTGGTACAACTGAGCGGTGACCATAGGGGCCTAGTGCATTTCTCCCAACTTTGCTTTGTATGGCAACTGGTTTCAAAAACGAACAAAACACCATGAGGCTTACATCTTTAGATAGGGCGAATAGACAATTGCAGTGTTAATACTTTTTTAAACTCAAGAAAATATTTAAATAAAAAAGAAACTCTTTAGCTGACTATTAAGACCTCTGTCAAGATATCGATCTCAAGTAAGGAAACTTAATTGCGGCTATTTGGGAATGTACTTATGTTCACTTTCTTTGATTCCAATGATTTTTGTATTTGTTCTTAGCTTACTCTCTAATACCATAAGCCAACTTTACTTCAGTTCTTTCATCCCAAAATGTCAATATTGTGGTTTCAAGCAATTATTGAAAGGTCAACACATGTTTTAGCTTCAGTGTAAAAGGCCAAACTTCGAACTCTCGCTTTAGCGGCAGTGTCCTAGATTTGCTACTACTTTAACTTAAATCCTGACAGTTGGGATATTTACTCAAGCTGTCAGTTAAAGATTGCTTAATAGCTTGCTGGGAGTGATATTTGCAGAATTTTTTGTTATGTACTCAGTTTCCTTTGTAGAACCATTCGAAGCATACTTCACACTTCATCTGCATCAATAAAATATTGTTGCTAATTTTTCAGCAATCATCGACCAAATGGCCTTGAGTCGACAAAAAATACATCTTATCATAGGTTTTCTCACAAACTGTGGCGTATTTCACCAAAGTTGAAACTAAAACCACAAATTTAAGCTGGTAGTTTATAGCTACAAGTTTGCGACCTAGTTTTTCGTTTCACAAATTACAAGTTCGCAATTCACAAACAGTTGATCAAGGGAAAAGACAAAATGGTCAACAAAAAAGAATTTTGTTTCACAAGTGTTAAGAATTCCAGTTACAGCAGGATCAAATATATCTTCTAACTTGCAACTGTCTCTTCATAATATTGTTGAACGTTTTGCTTAAAGCATAAATATCAACAAGCAAACATTGTTCAATTAAATATCGTCTCGTTGGTTGCTATCGCTGCTTTTATGCCTTCGTTGCAAAGAAATTATGTCGTAAAAGTGAAAATAGAACAAACTTTTAAGGAAAATTACACGCTAACATTTGCTTGTATAATATTCTTACAGGTTAGGTTAGATTAGGTTCCTATCTAGGGGATTAAGGAGTTGAAACACCCTCTAATCGAACCTGGACTAACGAGTTGATCACCAGTTAGTCAAACCATCCAGAACTTCGTACGAAAAGGGAGACTTTTAAGCTCTTTATTATAGCTAAATCGCTGGTTTCGTCGAATAAGTAATCACCTAGGTGAGCTTTCCATTAGCAAGCAAGTGCAGGGCATGAGCAAAGGAGATGTTGGATTGTCTCCTCTTCCTCCTCGTGCATGCAGCTTCATTTGAAGTCATTTGAGTAGACACTAAGTCTTTTGGCGTGTCTACGACGACTTAGATTCAATAAGCTCTTCGAGTTCACACATGGCCATATTCCAACAAGCTTGACAACTTTTGCAAAACCTACTTTCTATGGCAAAATGGAAACTATAAATCTATATTTTGAGATAACAGGCTGAGGCTACTGTTATCTTTTTTTGGTTCATACATGGGTTCGTAAATGCAAATGATGGCTCTACGTTCGGTAAAACCGCTAAGACCCATTGTATGGATAAGTGATGAGACGTGGAGAGCCATCAATGTCGCAGGATTTGACAAATGACCTCAAACGAGAGTTAAAACTCCAGTACAACACAAGACAATGCAAAGTTCAAAAGATCACCAAAAGAGACAAAACGAAATTATGTCAATGAGATCGCAGAGTCTGCTTCACTCCGAAATGATCAAAGAGACTTACATGATGGAGTGCGAAGGATAGCAAATTCAAAAAAGGAAAATTCCACCACTGAAGGACCAAAAGGAACACTTTAGTTTTGATCAATCCAATGATGTAGACGAAGAAGATGGAAGCATACCAATTTCCAACACACAGTAAAATCCCAGCCACAATATTTCAACGGCTCGTTGAACAAATAAAAGAAGCTATAAGTCTGCTGAAAAACAACAAGGCTGCTGGAGAATACAATCTGCTTCTATAAATTTTCAAAGTGAGCCGCAAAACACTCGCTTCAGTTTTATATCCAATTCTACGGGACTGCTGGAATAACCGAGTCCCACCGGCATGAAATGATGAAAATTATTGTCAATATATGCCAAAAAAAAGGTGACCTTGGTAGATGCAATAATTGGTCTGGCATCACCTTGCTTTACACGATTGAGAAGATTCGAGCACGCATTGTACTCGCAAGAATCAGCCCGTATATCTAACTCCAACTGCGCAACGAGCTAAGTGATTTCCGTAGCAGCAGATCTTGTGTGGACCAAATTGTTCTTCAAAGATGCAACGGAGTGACAATCGCTTTTATTCCTATTGTTCAATAATATCAAACGGGTTTTTGTCAATTTTAATGTCACGGACATGGTAACCGCTTATCAGAAGACTTGCAGTACCTGGTCACATAGTTTCTCTGATATTCGAACTTCGAATGCTGAGCGCATCACCTCGTAAAAAGGAAAACAAAGCGAAAAATTCGCTATAAACAAAGGAGTGCATCAGGGTTGTGTGCTTTCCCCTATATAACTCATGGTAGTAATGAGCCCTGTCTTGGAAAAGTTTATTGCCGAAGCGCCTTGTGAGTTCGAAAGTGAAGGAACATCTCTACACATTATTTCTGGTTCAATTCAGGAGAAAAAGAACTGCTCTGAAACTACATAAGCTCAACCCCTCATATAAATCTAATCTAATCAAATTCTCTACCCTAATTTCGGTAGTACAGTTAAGTATAGAGATTTATATCTTAGCCGCTCCACCCGAATGTAAAATGCTTTACCTAACTTAATTTCACTCATGCATTGCAATTCACAGAAATAGACAAATAATGTGCATCAGCATCTACTTTCTATAATGAATTCCTTCTTTCCGCGCTGTGTTTATCAACATCATAAGGGTAGTGACAAGTTACAACCCCTTGAAGTGCAATATAGTGAAAAAAAAAGAAACATAACTTTGCAAGTCGCTAAATGTATTGAACATTTAATGACCGATTTTCTGAAAACGTTTAATACTCATTACTTAAAAGCTTTCAATACTCTTTATCGAAAGATTTACCATCTGTCATGGATCAGTCAAAAACACATCATTTGTCCGGTGCGTGAAGTGGTTGGTGGTTGATTCATTTATCTTCCAACCTGAGAATTCCGTTTAATTGCCTTCGCATTTTGTTCGTCTATTTTTAATGACTTTGCAGCTATTTATCAAACTGAACCAAAAAACCAAAAAAGAAACGAAATACCACACCAATCAAACAAGATCTCCTAAGCAAGCGTATACACAAGGCACCGACCGACGCGACGCGACGTTTAAGAAACAACCGGTGCGTTTCGGATTCTAGTTTCATGCTTTTTTTATTTATACATACTCTCTATATGTAGTTTTAATGCCAAGTGATTTGTTGTGATTGAGCCGCGTCTGGAGTGTCTACTGATAGTTTTCTTGCGGTTTCCCAGATGATTATCTTTATATGGAGAAGTAGGAGATGCACCAACTAACCAACCAACCAGCCACCTGTTGTCCCGTTTCGGGTTACCTTTTATCTATTGACAGTGAGCGAGTGAATCTTTCCATATTGAGAAATTAATTGATTAAATGTGATGTCATCGTTATCGCACTGTTATGCAATAAAACTCATTGCAATGTGTGTGAGAGTGGACAGAGAATCGCCTTCTGGTTGCCAATTCTGTTAAAAGCAGTAGTTGCACCGTTAAACGGAAGCTAAATTACAGTTTAAAAACTAGTGATCTGGAAGTGTTCTCGTTCAGGTTTTTACGGCCCAACCGTGAGTAGTGAGATGCTGTTCAAGTTTATTAAGATATGACAACGGATGCGACTAGCAATAATTACATCTTGTCCAACCTGGGGCACCACCTTTCAGTTTATGTACGGCAACTATTTGAGTGCACCACAACTTAATTACTTTCTTTTCTCTTTACTATAAAGGCGATCCTATAATGTTAATCTAAAGCACTGTAGAGATACGTTTGATTATTTTTTTTTCCTTCATTTACACTGTGACAGCTGCTGCATTATATTGTTTTTTGTCAGGGTTTTGTCAGTGCTTTGTGAGTTCAAGACAAGAGAAAGAGATTAGTGCGTTATGTAAGATGAGCATTTCTTTAAAGTATAGTAATTAAAAAGGCATTAAACCAAAGGGGAAAATCACATACTCGTACATTGTGTTTGTAATCTCATATAGGAGTTGCCGCAAGTTTGAAAGTTCCGAGTTTGAAACTGTTTTGCGGTGGAAAGTAACGTGAAAGGTGTTGCAACAACTCAATTAAGCAAAAGTTACTTAGAGTGCGGATTGCTTAGGCAAAGTGCACATTTTGTGGAATTATAAAGTTATGTATTTTGGTAATAATGACATCAAACTGATTTTTGTTTTTTGTTTTTATTCAATTGTTTCGAATAGGATTGTGGTTTTTGAATGCCTGTCATTAGTACAACAAATGCTTTATTTCACCGGGGGACTAAACAAGAGCTTACAAGCCTGGTTGTTGTGTTAGTCGTCGTGCTTAACAAACGTCATACTAAGGACGAAGACAATTACAACTTTGTCGGAAAGAAGATTTCCAGTCAGCTCCACTGCCAAGGGAGGTTTTCCGTTGATAATGACGATAATGACAATGCGAAAGTATTTATCAAGAATTTGATCATTCATAGAGTTTCCGTATGTTTTCATAAGTGCTGCCAGTAGTTTGTGGGACGGGTTGCTGTATGAAGCAAAGTAGTTAAAAAAAGCTATCGAGCTATTACAAGACCAATATCCTATAAAACCACCTTCACACGTTATACTCGATTTGGTCTTCTTTTCTATTTATTTCCATAGGCGCTTCTAGGTGGAGCATAGGTCGGTTACGATTTCTCTCCACCTTGCTCTGTCTTGGGCCAATCGTTTGATTTCATTCCAATATCCGATATGTTTGGTTTCATTCAATGTGCTTCGTTTCCATGTCATCTTTGGTCGACATCTTCTGTTACCTTGTGGGATATATTTAAATGTTATTCTGGAAATGTCGTTCTAGGGTCTTCCCAGCATATGCCGTTCTTGAATGTATTGCGCTATCGGCCTACTCTCGGTCAGCATCCAAAGCTGTTCGTTTGATATAATGTTTGGCCGAATATCTCAAATTTTTGCTTGAGCAGGAATTGGCAAATATTTGAAGTTTTTTCAATACAGTCTCAGTTGTTTTCCACGTCTTGGAGCCGTAAAAAAGGCCTTACACAACCCTTCAATGTACGTATTTTGGTTTTTTTGTTATGTTGCTTTATCCGAATGTTCTTGCTACTTTATTAAAAACGCTGCATATGCTTTTGCTATTCTGACTTTTACCTCAGCCTCAGTGCCTTAGCAAACATGGTACCTAGGTAGCAGAAGTTGTCACATTATCTATGTTATGTTGGAATCCACTGCTGGCTGTAGCACACGTCGGTGTTGTATTATTAGTTGCTACACGGATTTATTTGGTTTTTGCCATGTTGACTTTCAATCCAGCTCTTTCAGAAACTCGCATCATCTTCTAACTTTTGCTGCATCTTATTACCTGAGTGAGTCATAAAACAGATATCCTCGAAAATATCAGGATCACATTGCCATTGGATGTCACAACTTTCGAGGCATTGTCGGCAGATTGGGTCTACTGCCAACCTCATTTGGTGTAGATGTTTTTTTTAGGGGAGAGTTGCCGGATAGCAGCCCGGTCAAAGCTTTAAGAGTTTTCTTGTTAAGGTTTAATAGGAATTCTGATGTTTATTTGGTATATTTTGAACAAGTTTCAAGATTCTTCTAGCAGAATGTTCTTGGCTGTATTTTTTAACTGGTTTTTATTTACGCCGCATAATGGTTCAGGGCCGATGAATGGTTTAGAGGCACCGTCTTTTGCTAAGATGTCAGCAATCTCATTTTCATCATAGCCCTTGGGGCAAAGGAAGAACTAATGCGCATTCCTTACGAGACGGATTTTGCTCTTGAATTGTTTGATATGCAACACTGTAAAATAGATTTTTTTGTGTCTATGACTTTGCTTCATTTTTAACAGCTCAATATCACGCTTTTTTCAAATTTTGTTCTTTATTATAGTAAAAGTTCAGGACTGTCATGTCCTCCTGCATATAGGCGATTCGATAAAGTGTTTGGCGTCGGTGTTCTTCGGTTTCATGAGAGAACTTTGCTATGAGGTGGTAAGTCACTTACTGAGAGTGCCGAGATCTTAATAAGTTGAGATCTTGGTAAGGATCTTCTTCTTTTTTATCATCTTCGGCTTTACAAACATCGTGATCTCAAAGTGATTAAAGCTAGCCCACTTACATATCTGCTTTATACTAGTGATCTGCTCATAGCCGGGGGTACGCTACTCTAGTTCTTGATTTTAACATGGTGAAGGTGATACATTTCTATCCGAAATCTAAAAAGCTTTATTTGGTGATGTATTATTTATATTCAAGGAACCCCTAAGGACTTCTCTTCGTATCTCCCTTTTGTGTTAATTTCATCTTTAAGGACTGTTCATATGCTTGAAAAAATTTGATGAGGTCATTTGCCCAAATAAGAGTACTTTAGTTGGTTTTCGAATATTTATATGATGCATCTAGTTTTAATTTAAAGCAATCGCATGATCATAATCGACAAAGATTTAAGTATCTGTCGCCTATCATCTATCAGGTTCTCTGTCATCTTTAATTATAGACATTTGTTAATTGTAATCTGTCATCGGCCACCAATCATCTGTCATAAATATCAGTGATAAGTCATTCGGCATTCGTTATTCGTCATAACTCATTAATAATTAGACAGCTCTCAGCTGCTTCTTCTATATGTGAACTGTCATCTGTCATGTGCCATCTGCCATATGTCATCTAAATATGTTATCTCTTATATGTCATATGTCATTCACCAATTGTCATCTGTCATGGCATTTGACACCTGTAACAAGCAATCTTTGACATTTATCTTCGGGCAACGGTAATCTGACATCCGTCTATTGCCTTAAGCTATAGACGGATGACAGATGTGTGTTTACGTTTAAGGATTTACATTTGGTGTACTTTTTATTGTTGTAGGATTGAATTACAAATGAAATACCCTTTTTTTCCTTCCTAGCTTTTTTGTATGTGCGATTATAGTTCCGTGCTTTTTTCTAGAAAACAGGTGGTGTAAAAGTTTCGGCCCCAAAAACAAGCGTTCATTTCACATATTTTAAAAGATATCCACATAGGTTAGATGGACGTGGCTATCAGCCAATGAGTAATGCCTACGTACATTGCCTGACACACTTAGGCCGCAAGAGCCCATTGTGATACCACAGAGATCAGCAAGTTAATGATCTCAGAAACCCGATGTAAGATTAACGAGTTGATCACCCATTTATATTCCATTACAGGACTAGCCGTTTAATCACCAGCTAGTCGAACCACGCGGAACTTTTAATGTATTTTGAAAGACTTAGGGTCTATGTAAGCAAAGTCGCTAGTATCATCGAAGAAGAATTCACCGAGATGGGTTTTCCTCCTATGAAGTAATGCAGAGCAAAGAAGGTGTTGAACGGTTTCTTCCTCTTCTTCGTCCATACAGCTTCTGCAGAAATCATCGGAAAACACACCAAGTCTTTTGGCGTGTCTTCCTATTAGACAGTGTCCCGCAAAAACACCTATGGTAGAACCTAGATACAGGCGGTTCAGGGCTAGCAAACTCTTCGAGCGTTTTGAGTGACATCAGACGGCCAAACTTTTTTGGTTGCAAGGCAGTTGTTACTTTCAGTCCAAATAGTGTTTGTCATCCTCGAAACGTCTTGTCTGAGTAGGAGTTTACATGTGGCGATAGGTACACCTATGGTGTTCCATTCGTAGGAAAATGGTTTTGCCCTTTTTGGCTAGCTCGTCGGCCATACGTAAGAGTTTCGGTCCCAAAAACAGGCGTTCATTTCACATACTTTAAAAGATATCCACATAATGAGATTAAGGAAATTTTGAGGAAAAGCTGGGCCGCTTACCGTTAACAGTTAAATAACATATTTTTGGAGTTCACATTAATAAAAAGAAAAAAATTCATTTTGGATAGCGTTCGATTAAATAGGTGCAAGTGTTGCAAGTGTTTTCAAAGAATCGTCTATTTAATTTAGGATGTTCATAAACAGTCCATGTTAATATTATACCTAAATTATTCAAAACATGAAAACAAATTTCCTGAACTCTAATCAAATCCTTTCTCATTTTTCAATTGTTTTTGTGGTTTATCCATTTTTTATTATAAAACTCAAGCCGGAAGTATTTGTGTGAAGAATTCCGTTTCCTCATATTTCTTGTTTTGATTAGAATAGATCTCATTTCGTACACACTGTTGCTAACATTCCCAATGTACCCATCTCAAACCCGAGGCAAAGTCTTGCTAGCGCAACCCGATTATACGATTAAGTGAAGAAATGCCACGAAAAGGCAGCGAAAAGTAAAATAAAATCTAATAAACCACATACAACCTGCAACCATAATTTGCCATCCTCATCATCATCATCATCTTCAAATCAGAAACGAGGAAGTGTAACAAGGAGAGCAAAAAATGTAAAAATGAGAAATAAAATTACAATACGCCATCAGGTCGATGAATATGCAAAATGTACATCGGAGGTGCGCTCCCTAATCGTGTAAAAGACCACTTCTCGGTCAATTTTTCTTTTCGCTTGAACAAGAAAAATGCCAATTCCTAGCGCAAAAGAAGCTCGTTCCGTTTGTAATACGTCCGTCTGTCCGTCCGTTCTCAAGAGGATGAAATCTGTCGATAGATATGGCTTCAGTTGATGTTGAAACCAACAAACGGTTCGTGGTGCTGCAGTGGAGGCGGTCTTATATAGGTATTCGCCTAATAAAGCATTTTTTACATTTTACATAAAAAACCAGCGGCACAGAGAAGTAGTGTATCAAGGTATGTATCTTTTACGGATGCAACAGCGATGGTACGAGTAGAGCGCTATTTGCATGATGGTTGCCTTCTTGCATGTATTTTGGTTACGTTCCAATTGGATTAGTGGATAATGGTACAGAAGATAACTTTTAGACACTTATACACAAAACATAAAACTTCAACTAACCTTAACCGGTCTTGCAGTGGGTTTTTACTTTCAAATGTGGCATTTAGCTATTCATGTTGCACTCGTAGCATTTTCTTTTATTTTTGTTGTTAGCTTCTTCTTTTGCATGAGCAGAGCATGAATTTTTTAGACCGACTCGATGGTATTTCGAGAGTAGTTTCAAATTTGGCGATGGTTAAACTGCTTTGCATTTTGTCTATTCAATGAGGCTTTTACGTAAGCCGAGTAAAACAGTTATTTTGATAGGAAGTATCTCTTAATGGCAGACTTCGTGTGAACTTTACTTCTTCTTCCATGCGTGTTGGGTTCATGAATAAATGAAAAATAGTCACCATTTTGCTGAACAAAAGGACAGAATTGGATTTGGATGTCTTGGCGAAATTTATTCAATCTCACTTTAATTTCATCTCCAATCAAATGTTGTTGAATAGCGATTGGGAGCAAACTTTGACAAATCACAATCGCTGCTTCTCCTCCCAGTATAATTAATCATCTCAAATGCAAATCTCATACACAGCCTGAGCGGGAAATAATTATCTTCAGTGATTTTAATCAAATCGAAATCATTGATCGATTGGCTGGCAATGAGCAGCACATGGGGTACAATGAGAATTTAATTTACTCAGTAGCCGTGCCTTGGATAATGGAACTAAAATAGAATTAGAAACTAGGTGTGGTAAAGGCGCCTCTGTGGTGAATGGGTTATGAGTGGATGAACAGTATGTCCAACAAGAGTTCTTCCCGAAGTCATGTTGGGATTTTAGTATGTTCAAACAAATTAAGATTGAAAAGAGAACGCAGTTGTAAGAGAATATTCAGCAGATCGTTATAGACCTTCATTACGAGAAGCATAAATGAAAAACAGTAGGTTCCCTCCATTCCATCACCAGGTATGGTTGTGAGAAATGTGCTAGGCCCTGGGGCTCCTCGCTCTGTCGCGCCACCCTATTTATTTACTTATTTTACTTAGACTCTTAGACCAATAAATAGGTTCCTCGTGATACCGAATGAGAATTTGGGAAAGTATCTCATACTATTTGAACCATTTTCAGCTTTCTAAAGAGCTATGGAGGCTATGTAATGTATGTCTATTTTTATAAGATCTTTTGGATCCTTGAAAAAAAAGCCTTTCCACGTTGGATCAGATCTTCTATAGTAGCCAAACAGGGGTTGATGTTTGTCGACCTAATGTTTGACTACTTCATAGCATCTGGCTTTAGTAGGAATTTGCACATGGCGATAGGCATGCCAATACTCACCCTATTGGATGACATTGAGATTCTTTTCTGGTGATGAGTGCATCGACTTTGCAGTTATTCGGAATGTTTCTGCTCCCTGGCACCCCAAAAAAGGTGAGTGTTAAACTCTTTTGTCAGCTCGACAAGAGACAATTGACATTTGCGGCGGTTATGCTGATCTTGGAAGCATTGCCCAGTGATTTAAGGGTTGCTTGGATATTTGACGAAGATATCACGTTTTTCCTTAGCCATGATAGAACATCTTTGATCATTAGAATTTCCATTTGGAATATAATACAGAGGTTTGACAGACGGAAAAAAAGAGTAATATTAAGTTTTTATGAGTTAATTAGGCGGCGCGGCGCCACCAACTCCATTATCTATTTTCGAGCAATCAGTACATTGAATTGAATCATCTCGTATGAAACCCACATCGTCCCTGAGATCGACTCAGTGAATGATGATTTAGTAGAAGATGTATTTGGAATGGATTTCTTTGTTGATCTGAATAAATTCAAAATGATTATGGCTTATCGGTCTATCGAAAAGTGGCCTATACACGAATTGCTCTGCTCGCAGCAATTTGCTTGGTGTAAATATCGAAAGGGTAGGAGGTAAGGGAGTATGCCTAAGGCAGGCGAAGGTGTTGGGCGTAAAGCTTGGCTGATACAATTACTTGCCACAACCCAGTAATATCGTTGAAATAATCTCATTCAACCATTTTACCTCTACAAAAAGAAAAGAAGTCGATGGTACTTGAACAGATTTTAGGAAAGCCTTTAATAAAATTTCCCAATAAAGGTTAATTTTTTTTTAAATCTATTGATTTCTGTTTCGAACTCAATTTATTGGGATGGATTCCACCATGTTTGGAAAACTGTCAATCAAGTCATTATCCATCTCCGGGGTTCTCCAGGGTTGTCATTTAGGGCCTCATCTTATCATTCTTTCTTTTAATGACCTCGAGTTGGTTATTTCATATTTCCCTGACTTCTCCAGATGATAAAAAGGTTAACAAAGACGAGATGATGTCAATTCTAGTTTTGATGGTTTTGACTCTCAGTCCAGTACCCCCTGCTCAAACTTCATTTTTTAAACAAACTGAGTAATGTAAGCTATATGTACCTTTCATGTGAAGAGCAGAAATATGTTTTCTGAACTTATTTTCAAACTGGTCAGTAAATCATCATAAATAAAAGCTGCTTCTAAGTTTTTAAATGAGTTGAAAACTTTTACTAAGCCCAATAAATGGGGATTTTTTCCACACCAACACTGAAATTGCTGATCGTTGGCCGATACGAACGTTTTGTGCAACCAGTGGGAGATTTGTGGAGAAATTTCCCTTAACTTCTAAAAACTTCTTTGATGGAGAAGAAAGCCACTGTCGTTTTTTAGATTCTTTATGTTTTATTTCCAGTTCAGCCTTTTATGCATATATTGTACTTCATCTGAGAAAATTAGTGAAATTCCATAATCAGACGGAGGGTTCATTTGAGTATTTCTTAATTTTCTACGGCGGTTTCTTATCTTACACTGAAAGGTTGGCTACTTTCCTTGATTGAGGTCATAGAAACAGATATTCATATACCGAAAGGGGTCATATACAGTTGCGGTCAAAATAATAGTAGTGTGAGTAAAAGCATTACACAGATTGGTATTTTTACACTTGATAGTCAAAAACCGTTAAACTTTAATTGTTTTATATGGTGGAAAAGGAATTCGTCAATATGTAAGAAACCCTCAAAAGACCGAATATAATCCACGCTTTACAATCATAATGGTATGGGCATGTTTTTTCTTCTACGGAGTTGGACCCATAAACCGGATTGAAGGCATTATGGATCAGCATCACTATGTTAGGATAATGCACAAAGTAACTGAATTTGACCCTATACCGTATACTGAATTTGAAATGCCACTGAAATGGGTCTTTTAGCAAGAAACAATGGTTTCAGGAAAGTGGAGTAGATGTGATGGAGTGGCCCGCACAGTCTCCGGACCTTAATCCCATCGAAAACCTGTGAAGCGATGTAAAAAAATATGTTTCTAGGTGCAAATCAAGCAAAAACAGAGCTCTTTTGGAAGCTATACAGCAGTCATGGAGTTCGATAAGCACAGGAAGGTGTGGAAACCTGATAAACTCTATTCAACGTCTTTGTATTGCTGTTATAGCTAACAAGGGACATGCAATTAAATGTTAATTAAAGGTACGAACATTCAGCCACATATTGTAATAAAAATTTTGACCTAATTTTTCGATTTCGTAACATTTCAAGGTAGATTTTTCTATCACTACTATTTTTTTGACCGCTGAATTTCAATATCTGTTCAATAAACTTGCAACTATCGGATAGTAATATTAAACTCATGTTTTTTTTTTTAAATAAAAGCTTAAAACACCACTTTCAAAACCGCGTTATTGGTTTTTAAATTAGAATTGAAGGATCAGTTTTTTTCAATTTTCTTGTTTCATAAGCTCTATACTACAATTATTTTGACCGCAGCTGTACATACAAATAAGAGGCAGTTATCCTGCAGTTAAATTCAAAATGATGATGAATTCTTAATTTCCTTGTGAAAAGGACAAGTTCAGTTTTAGTGGGGATTTACATTCAGTCCACATTCATTTTTTTAGGCCTCTTCCATTCCCTCACAAAGGCAATGGTTGTGAAATGCGCTAGGCCCTGCGGCTCCTCGCTCTGTTGACCCTATTTCTTTGTTTTTTTTTTTTTAACCTCAAAAAAAATGTGAACGAATTGAAAAAATTAAAGAATTAAAGTCACTGAATCAACAACGCACATGTTGGGTTTTGTCTTTTCTTTTTTACTTCTTTCGTTTTAAAAACTATCTTTCTCGATCTTGCTTTCTCGAAAGCAAACATTCTAAAAAAAAAAACGCTTCTCGTTTCTTTGCTTATATTGAGATTCCTATTGATGTCCTCTTTTCATTGAAAAGTGATCTGATCTTCGTACTCCACTAAAATATCTTTTGGTTTAGAAGCTTCTTAAGGTAAAATTTATTATCCTATTTATATGAATAGGACGGCACAACAAAGCTATGGTAACTTCGGGGTCTAAAGCACTTCAAGGACCTACAATTTTATTCTTTTCTGAACGGCTAGGTAAGAACGCGCTTTTTATGGCAGTGTGTAATTACTATCGAGGAGCTTGTCATTGCTCGCGAAACTCATAAAATTCACTTATTGCCTGATGTTTCTGGGATTTGAACCAAAAACCTCACAACACGTACACTACGAGCATCACAACTAGCTATTTAGCATGAAATTAATCAGCTACACCACTGAACTGTCTACTTTAAGATTCTGTACTGCCATTGTAATATCAAAGTACAAAGGTACTGACGCTGTTAAAGACTTCATCAATATTGATGAATGCAAATAGAGTGTATTTTTTGTAATGAAGGAGTATTCGAGAGTACGTTCGAAGGCAGTTTCTACCAATTGTCTCTTGTGTTGTGCTGGGCTTATATAGAGATTTGAAATTCTGGAGACACATTCCATACCTTCTGACAAAAAATTTAACCGAATAGAGAGTCCTTGTAATGTATACTTTTAATCCGGCTTCATATCTGGCTAAACTACAGACAAATTCAATAGCTGTATGCGAACGGTTTCAATTTAAATTGCTTAAACCACGTATGACGAATACCAACGACAAACATATCATTTAACTTCATCATTGATCACTGTTTAAACTTGGAGGACACTCATTACTCTGTAAACAAATTTCAATTTCGATTCGAGCCCGGTATTTGTATTTGTCATATTAAATGCTACATTAATTCGATTGTGACTCATGGATCCGCAAACAATCGATTTAAAATCGAATTAAAAATACCCTCGAGCTTATCCCACATCACGTCCTAAACAGGTTTTTGAAACACTCTGATCGACTCCGTCACACATTCAATAATTTAAATACCTAATGTCAACAAAAATAATTTGTAGTTGCAGAAATGCTGAGTAGGCGACAAAAGGGCATTTAGTTTGCATTTATCGTATTCCGGTTATAGTTTTATATCCGAATGGGGTTTAGTTTATTGCCCGTACTTGCAGACGACTGTCGCTTGAAACCAGTTTGAATAGATTTACATGATAATTTTATTTGTTTTGCTTTTTTTTCTCCTGTGCTATGAATAAATATTGACGAAGGTCAGAAAAAGAAAAATAAACCAAATTGAATTTCTTCGAGACAACTTTTGTTGATGTTATCGATTTTTAATTCTCAATGAAACCTGATAACTTAGTTCAATCTTCCATCCAGTTCTAGAGCTGCTAACAGATTTCATCTTGTCGACAGGAGAAAAAAACTAAAGTTGAATACGCGGATGTCATGGATGTCATTTTGTTAGATGGCACACCTGTAAAACCCAAATATACTGCCAGACTGCCACAAATTAAATTAAACCCAGGATGACAATTCGTTTAAGAAAATAGAAAAAAACTTCCACATTACCTCAAGAAACAAAGACGAGAATCTCTCTCTAAACACATTATAACAGTCTGTTGCCCAATTTTTCCTTCCATTTTTGGTAAAAACTTACATCGCACCAGGGATATAGATAAAAACAGACAGACACCTTACCTAGGTTGATGGTGTGTAGATTCATGTAACAAATTTCAAACACATGTCAGAGTATTATGACAGAAAACACATTGTAGCTGTAAAACTTCATCGTGTAGTCGTATAGTTGCGAGAAATTCAATTTCCCGCATCCTTGCCATGCAGCGTTGGAAACTCTATATACTCTTTTATGAATTTATGGTTATTTTAGATGGATGCACACCTTTGGATTTAACCTCACATCAAACAGCCAGCTCACTCTCAGAGACAAGATGAAATGGATAAATCGTATTAAGACGATGTCTGTCTATATCTCTGTTGTTTTCCAACAAACGGATGGGATTGAGACTTTGGCGGCAGCAGCGGAAATCCTCCAATGAATGAGTTTTATATTTGGAAAAGCAATTTTTATGACGAAACAATGAATGACAGTGTTTTTTATGACTTGCTCAGCGAGGATATTCGAGACAAATGGAAGTAAAATGTCAGATTCGTGTCAGTTTTTTAGGTGTCTTTTTGAGCATGATTCAAAAAAAGAAAAAGGTTGAGAGTAACATTGAAGAGAAGAGTAACCCATTTACACTCAATTACAACCTTAACGATGAGAGAAAATTGTCTTAACACACTTGTTACCAGAGATTCATGATATACTTAATGGTTTTATTTTCCATCTTTCTCTCTAAGCTGTGGTATGTTTTGGAACCATTCCAATTACTGTTAAAGCCCCAAAAACCTTAACCCCCTCCACCACAGCTCTTCTCAAAATGAATTGATGGAATCTGTGTAATTAGCATAATTTATGGTGAAAAAATTTATGGTTTTCGGGTTGAATTAATGAACCACGATAAGACGAGGAATAAAATAACACCCGCGTACTAATTTGCATGAATTTCGTAATTTTATTCCTCTAAGATCTTCTTGATTGATTGAGAAACAGAAAGATGATTGACCCAAAACACAAGTCTCTCCTTAAATGTGTCATATCAGTGAAGTGTTTTAAGTCCTCAATCAACGACGCGACGCACTTGATGAGAAAGAATGGGAGAGAACAAAATGTACTCCCATCAATCAAATGAGTTAAACGGTCTTAAGCTTAAGCAGCCCTCATACAACAGCAGCACTTACGAAAACCAAATCCAATTTAACGATTTGTTTACCCCCACAAAATTCCATCGGTGCAACTCAATTTGTAACGAAAACTGTCTAAACTACTTCGTTTTTTTTTAGGTCAAAGCTGACGGGGTTTGGAGTGAAAATATCACTGCACGGCTATTACCTTAGAAGAGAAACCAATTTCGGCTGCAATTTGATTGGTACACCCATTCATGAGTCAAGGTTGGTGGTATTCAAAGGTAATGAACCTTATTTTCTTAAAGTACTTTAATGGAAGGGCACAGAGTCAAATTATGTCGAAATGTTTCTATTACGTTGTGTTGGCTTGAAACTTGAATTGACTCAAGCCCTTTGCATGTAGACAAAAACAATTCAATTGACTTATAACAGATGATAAGTCTTTCTTTCGACATGATGTCAATTAGTAATTTTATTAACGCTCTTTGTGATTAAAGTTACATTAGCATGTATTTTTCTGTTTTGTTTTTTAAGAGTGATCTATGATTGACCTTTAGTGCGGTTCGGAGATGCGTGTTGGAAATGATTTAACATTTCACGTGGGATAGTGATGTTATTGTCGACAAATTTGAGTCTTTATGCGTTGGACAAATAAAACCATAGACGGTTGACTTTAAGCTGATTTTGTTTCAATGACGACAATAAACTGGAGTTTATGAGGTCACACTTTAAGGAGAATAGTAGGATTGAATGTTTTAGCTCTAAATAATTAGGAAATGATAAATAGTTAATAACAAAACCCATTTCAATTTGTCAGTATTGCCAATTTCGGATATATTGGCCAAGATCAATGGTCGCTTTGAGTTTGCCAAAGGAAGGCTTAGGTTGATCTTAATCAATAATTTTTTAGGCACAAAAAGCAGAAATAAATGCAACTTAAATTTGAAGAACGATGAGTAAAATTTATTGTGTTTAATGAATGTCCAATTTAACTTTATTTTAATTTTGGTGGGGGCAAAACCCCCATTTATTAGGTTTAATACAAGCTATTATCCTAGAAACTAAGAAACTTAATAGCTAAGACTTAATAATTAAGAGAGGAAGAAGAGTGAGAATTGACATTCCTCAGCATTCGGGAGATTGGTTCATTGGAGCCGTAAGAGGTTCGATGAGTGGTAAGATAGAAGTGACGGGGAGTGTTAAGAGGGTGAGTATTTAGAAAAATAGATTCGTTGAGGGCTGGATAGTCAATGGCACCTGCGAAGATTCGGTGAATGAAAAGAATGTCAAATATTTCTCTTCAATATTTCAGCGTATTGAGGTTGAGGGGTCTGATTCGGTCTTGATATGATAGGGAGGTAATATCAAAGGATTACTCCAATCAAGACTTCGAAGAGCAAATCCGAGCAAACGGCGTTGTATGCTCTCAATGCCGGCTATGTACACTTGTTGGAAGGGCGACCAGACTTGACAAGCGTATTCAAGAAGTGGACGAACAAATGAAATGTAAAGGGATCGGGTTACGTAAGGGTCTGCAAATTCTTTGGACCATCGTTTCACGAAGCCAAGTGCTGAATTTGCCTTAAGGATTATATCGTCGATCTGAATTTCCTCAAGCATGAGGAAATTCAGCCCACGGTCGCGAATAATCCTAAGGTCCCGGATGACCTCAACGGTGGAGATGATTTGACTGTTTAAAAGATAGAGATGGGGAGGAGATTTGATGCGTTTACTTGAGAAGGTTATTGATTGGCATTTGGAAACATTTAGCTACAGGCATTTTGGAGCACCATATTGAAAAATTGTCGAGATCCTGTTGGAGGAGGGAAGAGTCTTCAAAAGAAGAAATGAATAAAAAAAATAGAGATGATGACCATTTCAATGTCGTCAATACTGACAATGAAGAGGAGAGGGCCTAAATGGCTGCCTTGGAGAACACCGGATGTAGCTAAAAATTGGCAGGATAAGGCAGATCTTAAACGAACGCTGTAAAAACGGTTTTCTTAATAAGAAGAAATCCATCTCAACAGAATGGGATCAAAGCCGAGGGTGGAAAGCTTAAAAAGTGTAAGTTTGTGGAAGATTTTATCGAAAGCTGTACTGAAGTCAGTTGAAATTACATCTACCTCCTTTCCACTCTCCAAGGCTGAGAGGGAAAAAGATTCCATTCCCGATACTATCCTAAAAAACCCTTGAGGAAGATAGAGTAAATAAGGTATGGGAGGCTTATGAAAAAAAACTCGATTTATATAAAACAGTCCCTTCGAGCTATTAGCGAATTTAAGTTGGAAGGTTTGATGCAATTTTGATAAGCAGGTAGACTCAGAGGATTCCTCCAAGACCAAATTGAAGTAAACAGAGATTATAGGTGAACATTTTCAGTTAAAGAGCCGCACATCAAAGAGTTCCTTAGTACAATGCTCAAGCGTTGAATTGGGGTAGCAGACATCAAAGATATGTGAGATTGGCGGCGTAGTCCACTACCAAATTTCAAGTGTGAAGTACGGAGCAGTTAAGTGGGTGAGCTGTGATCCATTCGAGATCACCATGCTCGAAACAAAGGAAAAAGGAAGTAGAAGAAGATCAAATGAAGGGTTAGGTTGTGGCGTCTATTCAGACGAAATGAAATTAAACAACTCGCTTCGTCTTCCAGATCATTTTAGTGTTCCAAGCGGAGGTGATGGCAATTAGCAAAACTCTGTCTTGGCTCTGAGAAAACATAATATCCAAAAAGGATATATGAATCCCTGGCATCAAATTTCTGCAACTCTATTCTAGCCCTTAACTGCCGATCATCTCTCAGGGAGATGTCAGAGCAGTTTAACATTCACCTGTGGGTGCCGCATGAGATCGAAGGAGCCTCAGGACCTAGTGCGTTTCTCACCACCATGCCTTGTGAGGGAAAGGAGGGACCTACAATTTTCTGCCGATTCCGAACGGCTAATCGAGAAAGCGTTTTTAGGGGCAATGAATTTACTATCGGAAGTGATGAATAGCAGAGCATTGGGTTGGTGACTAGTTTATTGAGGTTGAGAACCCTCACTGAACTATACGGAGCCCTGAATGAATTTAAGGATATTCAATGGGTGGTAAGAGAAGCGTCGTCCAGTTCACCGAGAAAGTATTATCCGAGGGCTTTTTGGAATGATCCTTCCTCTGCTTCTTCGTCTTGGAATCTTCCGAATTTAGTCGGATATGCTAATGTCCATTCTCATGAATCAGGTATGAGTTTTGGCCCGTGAGCCAATCAACAGAGAGAGAGTCAAGGAATTCTAAACTGCAGCGGAATACATATCGGTTTTTTGCTTGGAAATATCTGGCCACAGATTTCTGCAAGCTCGGTATGTTTCAAAAGATGGCCGCGTGTCATTGGCGGTTTTTAGAAAAAATTTGTTGTTCTTTTTTTCTTTCTGATGGCTTCAACAGAGCTGTTGATTTCGCTGCATTCGAGTGCTGACCCGATTTTGGTCAATTTGTCCGCCATATTCTAGCCGGTAGTGTCACGATGCCCTGGAACCCAAACCAAAGTTACAGTGTTCGTTAAGCTGAGCAGTTTAAGATTGTTACCACAACTTTCTAATGCCGACTATAGAAGAATTCTGAATGGAGCAGGCAGTAAAAGGACCGAGACTGCAAACAGTAGTCAGACTACAAATGAAGGCAAAAACTGCAGAAGAATGCAAAAATCAAAATGGATGCTAAAGAATCCAAAGACTGCAAGTAGTCCTAAAGTAATACATTCTTGATCATAATCTTTTCGTCTTTAGGTGGATCACTAGCAGCTAAGTGAGAGAGTTGTGAAACCTTCAAAACAACGATGTTCTTAACGCCGAAAAAGAAGACCAAGAATAACATCGATTGGAGTTTTGTCTGTCTAAAAAAAAGGGTAGACAACACTACTTCAGCTCGAACATAGGACCTTTAGATAGAACGTTGCCTTATTTTTTGTCATCGAAACTCTTGGGAGACCATCAATTTAGCGCTTCACACATTTTATTTTTTCACAACAAGTTTACGCCAAATGTTAAATATTTTTCTTCGATCTTCTTTGAGGTTGAGGAGTTTGATTCGGTCTTGATAAGGAGGTAATATCAAAGGATTACTCCAATTAAGACCTCGAAGAGTAAATCGGAGCAAACGGTGTTGTATGCTCTCAATTCTGGCAATGTGCACTTCTTGGAAAAGCTACCAGATTTGACAAGCGTATTGAAGAAGCGGACGAACAAATGAAATGTAATCGAAACTCTTGGGAGACCATCAATTTAGCGCTTCACACATTTTATTTTTTCACAACAAGTTTACGCCAAATAAACAACCAAATCAAAAAACTTTGTAAATATTAAAATGGTACTCTTAAGCTTGATGGACATTCACTTGGTTCACTTCAAAGCAAATCGGATTTTTAAGCCTTCAGTTTATAGTTCTTCTTTTAATCCTCTTTAAATTTGCATTAATTCTTTGTGATTTAAAGCACAACAGAAAAAATTTATTTACAAACAAGAAAAAACAACCGCGAGGGATTTATTAAAAAACAAAGACACATCTTAGCGGAGTCCATTAGCGTTCCAAAAAAACTATTTAGCTGAGATTATTCTGAGGCGTGCCGGTAAAAAACGAACTCATATTTTCCGCCTTTGAATTTCACACTCCAAAAGTATGTGCTTACTGTGCTTAGTTATTCCAAAGCCCCAATCGACAATTTATCTACCCTTAAGCGCATGGAAGCCATATTTCTATGGTTAACACTGCAATTAATGTCTTTGAACACGTGCCAGTAGTTAAACTTGTCAAAATATTCAAATCCTTCCTTTGGTGGATATCTAAAGATACCGATGAAAAGTTCCAATTGAAAAGCCAACCGACCACCCCAAGCTTTCAAATTTGCATTGCGTTGCTCGATTTCATCACGGAATTGATAGCTTCACAATAAATTAGAAAAGAAAAAAACCTTCAACTGTTCATTTGCAATTTACTTCACCCCAGAGAGAAATTCGATACACAGAAATTCGTTCCACCTGATATAAGAGGCATTTCTCGATCTCTCTCCCCCAATCAGTTTCGCTTTCCATTTCAATGCCATGCCAGTCCGAACGAACGAAATGACTTCACAATGAAACCTACCATCGATATTGAAATTGGAACTCAATGACACACTTTTCCCTAAAGAGAAGATGATGCTTCTGCTACCTCTAATTGGTAAATAGAGCGAAAACGCTCCATATAATCGCATCAATCTGCCATCGTTTATCCTGCTTGAACTTTCATTTGTGCCATTGAATATACAGCACGCATTCCAATTACGCGATTAAATTGGTCTCCATTCAATTTTGTGTTTTCTTTTGCTTAACAATTACATAAAAACAAAAAACAAACGAGTTCTTAGGAAAACAACTCAAATGGCCATTGAACCAATCTCCGAATACCAGTTTGGATGCCTGAATTGAGCCTGGCTGATTTAACTGCTTCTGATTATGTTGTGGACCAGTGCACGCCGCACCGCACTGGCCGTTTCTCATAGGCGTAGGTAGAGAGACAGAGGTACATTACACACACTATACATTCATTGATTTTCCGGTTTTGTGTTGTTTGTTGGCTATAATGGCAAACTACCACCAAAACCGCATCGTAAAAGATAGAAGTGTAATGATAATTTTTATTAATCCAAAAATATCTGCATAAATATAATTTTTTTCCTCTTTAAATTAATTCCTTGTTATAATTCTTGCTTGCGAAATACAAAAAAACAAATACCAATTGAAACCAACATGCATGCGCACATGAATGAGAGGAATCCATTTCTGGAGGCGATGTGCAAGCTATGCGTGGCATCGTTTCGACCATAGATTGAATGTTTGTAGCTCACTTTGTGTGGGCAATTATATCGCGCAAGAGTCTTGCATTTGTCGAAACCCGATATATGTATAAAGAACGCCCACTGAGGGCTATTCGATGTTGAGGCACAGTCGTGAGTCTACGTCTGCAAAGCTGCTTTGAAGGACGTTTCAAATGAAGAAGGAAATAATTTCGACGAATGAAGATTAATAATAATGTGCTTTGAAACGGTCATTTTGGAACTCAACATAATCCAGCAGTAATTGGCGGATTAACAACCCGAAAAAAATTGAGTGTCACTAAAAAACAAACCAATCAATTTTGTTTTGGGTGAAGTAAGACTCTTTTGTGAAGGTAATACATGCGAGCAAAAAGACACTTGTGTTTAGTATTGATTGCTTTGCAACTCACAAAAAAAAGGAGCTTGGAGCAGTTTGTTTACGGAAATCGAATCTTTTTACTCGAATTGGCTGAGAATGAAATAAAAAAAGGGTTGGGTTGCTGCAGCAGGTTGGGTAAGTGTAATCGATATTTGATTGCTGTAAACAGTCATAGCTACTTGTCAAAGCCAATTAAACATGTACGGTTGGTATAACCGTTTATGGACGCAATGTAACGATAAATGGTGTAAGATTCCGTCGAACATAGTTAAGATTTTGAATTGATGAATTGTGACAATTTGTTGGAGATTCTTGTGTTTCTATAAAAATTTATCAGTGAGTTTAGAGATATTAAGACACTTGGCTATCCTGATGTATCCTGATTAAGAAGAAGAGAAACTAAGATACTCGGCGTTACGAGTATCGTGATTTATAGCGATTAAGAAGAGTACCCCCTCTTGACTGTGCTGCAATAAGGACCCACCAGAAAGGTACACTATTAATAAAATTCAGTCAGTCAAAGTTATAAAAGTTTGAAAATTCACAAGTAAAGTAAAGTACTGGGTAAGAGCGGGAAAGAACACAACCTTTCGGTATTACAGTCTATGAAGTCTCGTTCAAACAACAGGAATTCGGAAGTGCATTCAAGTTCTTCATTGCAAATGTTTAACTTAAAAAATTAATTCACAGTCTACTTGAAGTCTACTTTTCCCAACAATCATCTGAAAAATTCAAAAGACTTGAGATCAAAAGAATTAAGTACTTTCCAATCAGTGCAGTCCTTGAAGACTGTTAAAAGCATATCATTGTTAAAAGTCTTGAAGTCCTTTAATTGTTTACAATATTATGAAGTCTAACTTCTTGAAACCTTTTGACTGCTTGAAGTCCTGTTTCAATGCTTAAAATTATTAACTCCTTTTGAATTCCTTATATTTCGATATATTTATGAGCACAAAAGAAGAACAACACCTTATCAATGAAATGTCCTTTAGAATACAGCTATGTCCTTTGTGCTCAAAAGAAATACGTTCCAAAAGGTGGGTGCTGACTGCTGAGTCTAAGAAAAACTCATATGATAGGTACAGTTTTTGATATTTTGATCCAAGTTGTCGAAATGGCTGATTGAATAAACAAACAACACATCCGATCAGAGCAAAGTAGCAAACTGTCAACAGTTCATTTGATGACATATCTCACCGAAAAGTGGAACCAATTCTTACATTGTTTTAAAGAAAGTAAGATTATTGCGCTAGATATTTCTAAAGTATTCGGGGGCTAACTTAGGAGTTGTGGTGATCTTCACGATCTTAAACAAGTCTTTTAAGAAGTAAGAAGTGTCAGCACTATCCTATTTTTCATTCGATAGAGTTCGATAACACACTCTTTTATCAAAATTTGGCGCTACAGGTATCGATAAGAATCTTATTCATTGAATTTGAAACGTTTTTGATCGTTCAATATAAATTAAGTTGGATGGTTTGAAATCCGATATTCACTATATGGATGCTGGTGCAACTCAGGGCTCCGTTTTTTCTCCGAATCTCTTAATTGCTTTCATAAAAGGAGATTTTTTAGTCCTTTGGTTTTCAATTTGGCAATACTTCCATCGGAGTTGGTCTTTTTAACAGCTGTCACTTGTTTTATGTTCAGTTTGATTGGATATTGTATCGTGGAAAATTTAAAGCCGCAGAAAGACCGGGCACTACATACGTTCGGTTTTTATATAATTTCGAGTTATAAATTAGTGAGTTACGTACGAAAACGTCTGTCTTTGCTGATAATAAAGTATTGGATGAGAATGTTCGTTATAGCTGACAAAGCTACATGCGCTTTATTTCTTCCTGAAAACCACACGTCTAGAAACAACACCTATAAATAGATTCCGTGTTTAAAGCTTTTCATCCCATTGGAATTTTTTCACTCGAAGTGGACTCTGAGCTTAAAAATTTATTTATTCAAATTGCTCTTTGAAATCTCTTCCATCAGAAGTTCAGAGACAAATTTCGATTGTAAACATTGAAAATCTGTCAGCATAAGCAAAATTGCTGATTACTCAATTGTAGAGAAGAAATCGACGCGATGGCGACGTTTAGTTATTTTGCTGATGGGTTAACCCTCCGTTTACTATATTCGTTATACCATATGCAAGCAATAAAAACCTAATAAAACTTAATACTGTCAGCTGTTTCTAAAATCAACACCCGTCTGCTAGATAGACGCTTCATTTCAGCGTACATGGAATGCTGCATGAGAATCTTTGTCCTGCATTACAATTTTCAGAAGATTAAGAGCAATGTGCGTATGTTCTTCATAATTCTTTCTTTTTTTCTTAAATGATGAGATGATGAGATCAGGATGCTCACAGTACCGGAAAAAAGAAGAAGAAGAAGAAACGGAATTTTTAAATTTTGGAGTAAAAAAAGCAAAGCAAACCGTTCGAAAAGTTCTGAGGAAATTCTTACAACTTTAGACTTCTAAAACAAATTATTCGGTTATTGCAAAGTGGAATTTGCATCGTGGACATAATTAAACATAAAGCAAATGTTTCTTTCAAAAAGCAAAACAAGCGGTTTGTGGAGCATTTCTCTCAACCATACTTAATGGGAAATGTAGGAGGCCTACGAATATTTTACGATCTCGAACGGCTAAGAGAGAAAAATGCTTCACAAGGTAAACTTTTTCATAATTCTTGGATTCCAACCTCGAACTTCCAGCCTTCCAGGTGACAGGCAGATATACTACTCATTACACAACAGGCACCACAAACTGAAAACAATTAAGGCTATGTGCGCATCAGGCATCCTGGTTCCCACAGCGAATCAAACTGGTTTCCTTGTGCGTGCCTAACCTACAAAGTACAACTTAGTTCGCTTAACTTCAGAAGCTGTAGAAAGATTATTTTCGTTTGTTGGAATGCTCCAAGACGTTGATCACTATGAAACTCTAATATTATTAAATACTACGTTTCTACGACGTTTAATCCCAGAATTAAGTGATGGTTTTATGAAAAAAGTCCAATTACTGTAACGTTTTTCAAGGCTAATGAAACTCTATCATCATCAACTACAACAAAACTGTTTAATTGTTCTCCACTTTCTTGAAATTGACAAGTCCATATCGCATAACTCTTCAATCAATAGTCAAATAAAAAAACAGCGTTTTATTCATCACTTCTATAAATACCATCAGATCTAGACTAGGATTTGTTACCCTACTTTGAAACCAACACTCGCAAATTCATTCTGGCGTTAAAATGAAAACAATTAAGTTTAACATTCTTTTTCTTTGCTTTTTCGCAAATAACTGCCCAATTTTACGCTTCATAAAAGAGTTTTGTCATTGAAAGACGGCGCCGCGTTGATGATTTTCTGTTTCAAACAGATTTTGAACATGCAATTTGAATAAATTTTAAAATACATTAACGTTGTGTACTCTGTTTGGCCTTGGGTAAAAAAAAAAATAAGAAGAACAAGAAATAAATACCCTTGCGTAAGTCTTCCAACGTCAAATAATAGTTCTTCTTTTTACACTAATTCGTTACAATTTGTAAAAAATGAACCAGATTGAGTGGCAAACTTTCCTTTTACAAATTTCTTTTTTTTATTTTTTTACCGTGGGAAAAGATACTAGACTATATGAATGAAATTCTCTTTTTTAGACTAAAAGCAGTGCTTAGATAAGCAAATAATTGGACATAATGACAGTGGTATATGAATTACTATCGATAAATCATAATTTCAATCTCAGAGTGTAAAAATTAGATAATTATCGTGCAAGGTGATTCAAAAACAATGTCTAAACATCTAAACAATGAGCATTATTTGCTTCAAATTATTATCTGTCCTCAGGTGCACTAATTGTGGGAGAAAAGTGGGCTAAATGACATTGAAAACAAATTCCACATGAAATTTATTAAAAAAAACTATTGTTTAAATAAAAGAGAAACAATATGAAAGTTTTTTTTTAGATAAAGAGGAAAAAAGAGTATGGGTTGAAACAAAGTGCTTTTGTTTGTCGCTAAGCAAATATAATTTGTTTTCAGACGAGGGGATAGTGATACACAAACAAAATTTAAATGAATCTATCAAAGTTTGCATAACTTTCCAGAAGAAGGCAAAACTTCAAATCACTAAAGTGTACTTTTTAAAGACGAGGCTTGCTGTTGCTATTTGTATTTGAATCAGTGCCAACGCCAAAATTTAACAGGGATATTAAAATGTCCTTTACATTTGGCCCTCCAACTATAGACAGAGTGTCTTCTAATGGAATCGCGACACTAAAGAAGCGGTTTTAGGACGAAATTAATTATTGACAATCACCGCACATAAAGAATAGAGAAGACGGCAAAATTTTTGCCTAGAATATTTTCAATCAACAGTGAATACAACTGATGCAGTGAAAATGTATGCTAATAAATTTAAATAACAGTGAGGCAGGCTATGGCACAAAATCAATACCTTGTTGACTTCCGCTGATAAGGTCAATGCACTTAATGCTGACACTGCGCGTCACTAGACGCCAACTTAGGTCTGCGTCTACACCAATGCGACTTTGAAACAAACTTCATCAAAATATAGAAACTAATGTCACGACACGGTAGCACTAAATGTCAGCTTCTTTCAGTTTGTAAGAAATAAACGTGATTCTCGAACAAAATCACTACGTTTTCAGTTTTTTTTTGCGGAATCACTATAGGTTAGGTAGAATGGGCTGACGGTTGATCTTATCATCGTCACACTTAGATCAATGTAGATCCATTGTGATACCCTGGAGTATTGTAACGTCCTAGAAACCTATGAGTTTATGTCTTGTCTGTTTTTAACCATATTGTGGCCTTAGTGAAGTTTAACAAGCTGCTTTTTGAAGTGTCTGATAATTCTTCTAGTTCATTGAAAAAGTAACTGCCTAGAAACTTTTCCCTAATGTGGCAGATTGCTGGGCATTGACAAAGGAAGTGAGTTGTATGAGCATACATCATCAAAGAACCATTTTCTTTTTGTGGTAACCTAGTAGGTTATGTCCAGTTATGAAGTGAGTCGTAATGAAGGTCTATTCAATGATAGCAGCTTTTCAGATCCGTTCTTATCGTATTTCGGCCATAGTTTCCTGGAAGTAACACAGGAATCTAGGCATTCCCATCTTTCATTGGATTTTCGCATTATTTTGTTACCAATGATCTGTTTAATTTCACAGGGTGGAATCCCGATTGATTGATCAATGAGAGAAGGGTCAAGTGCTGATCGTTTCCTCGCTAGTTCGTCCGCTTTTTTGCGGATTACTTAGTGTCGTGACACTGCAGCAATAGAAATTGAATTTTGTCGGTTTCTTCAAAAATGAGATTGGCTACTCACTCTATGCGTTGACACTGCGGGTGGTTAGATGTCGACTTTATTAGATTTTTACACTGCACTAATGAGGTTTCGACACAAATTCAATATTTAATCCATGCTCACCAAAGAATCGCAAGACTTTCTGTCACGACACAGTGACACTAGTTGTCAGCTTCTTTAAATTTGTAAAAACCATATGAGATTCCAAATAAAATTAGGGGTTTACCTGTTTATTTTGCAGAATCGCTTTACTTAGTGTCGTGACACTGTGGCAATAGACCTCAAGTCGGACAACGCACTCAACGCAGTAAGTCTCACTGCACGTGGCTAAATACCAGTTTAACTTTCGATTTTCACGTCATTGAAGTTTCAGTACAAAATCAATATTATATCCATTTTCATCAATCAAGCCGTTATTGCGAGTGTCGCCTAACAGTTGATGCGACAAGGGTCGAAAGCTTCGATAAATTTTTCTTTTGGTATTGCGTATCTCCATCGACAAGGATTTCTGTTAATGTGAATAATGAAAGTAGTCATTGTGAATAAGTCTGACATTTCAGTTAGTTTCAGTGATAGTCGAACGCAATAATACAGTCGATAACGACCGAATTCAAAATTGAAAATATCGAACAATTAGAATGCGCATTTCCAAATTTCTTTTCCGATGTTCGACTATCGGCAACCGTCGTATATCGACAGCTAAACAACACTCGCAATAAGGGCCTGAATAATCAAAGGACCGTCTTTCATGGCAATAGCTTCTCTACATTTGTCAAAAACAAATGAGATTCTCGAACAAATTCAGAGCGTTTTCTGTTTTTTTTTTTCTGCAGAATCGATATACTTAGTGTCGGGACACTGCGGCAATAGAACTCGACTATTTTGGGTTTTCATAACATTGAAGTTGACAACGAATGCAATACAATGCAGTGTTACTCCGCGTGGTTAGCTCTGAACATTTATCGGTTTTCACACCAATCTTATCCAGTTCCATCTAAGAATCACAGGGCCTTATGTCAGTGCAAAGTGACACTAGTTGTTAGATTCCTTAAGTTTGAAAAAAGCAAAGGAGGTTCACCAACAAAATCAGGGCCTTATTTTATTTATTTAGCAGAATCTCGGTACTTAGTGCCGTGACACTGCGACAGTAAACGTCAGCTTGTGCCGCTTTCAATAACACTGAGGTTGCGATACAAAATTTGATGAAAGAGGCCTACAATTTTTTGACTATTCCAAAAGGCAAATCGAGAAAGCGCTTTTCATGGCATAAAACTACTATTGGAGACATGGCCAATTCCTCGCGAAGGGCTATAACCATGGATTCTTCTTTTATTATGCCAAGGTTTCCTCGTCTTTTGTTTGTGTAGAAGAAAATTTGTTTTATTTAAGAATAGTTTGAACTGACAACTGAACCAATATGCCTCTTTGTGGCACCATCCGATCCCAAAGAGACATCAGCAAACCATTGTCACAGAAAAACAAAGATTCTTGGCTAATGATTCACCTTCATTCAACCATCAACTCAGAGCATTTATCTCACAATTAAGATAAAGAAACATACTTCAACCACACAAAGACCAGCAAAAGCAAATCAATACCATACATCATCCCTCTTCCCACGACCGACGCACACGTCTATTTACCTCTTTAGATAACAAACAATCGAAACAAGTAGGTACCACTTCTATACTACGACTATACGCACGCACAACCCTCCAAGGCATTCTACCTCGTTTTAAGATCTTCACTTTTAATCTTTCCCTTGTACCACATTCAACAGCTCTACCCAAAACAAAGAACACATCACAACAACAACAACAAAAAGGTGAAATACTTAAAATCCATTGACCCTCCCATAGCTCCCATATCTCCATCTGCTTCATAGAGAGTTAGACTGAAGAAAAAAAAAACACAATACCTCCGGTGTAATAATTATTACCTATCGATTCTCTAAAATCTTTTGTTCCCCGTTCTCCCTCTCCATCTCCTTCAGAATTTTAAGGTAGAGACGTATACCTACGAGCTATGTGTTTATAAATATTTCAATTTTCCATTTTAGACAAAATTCATTTTGAACGTCTATCTCCAGACCATTTTAGGGAAACAACCTTGAATGAATGCCATTTACACATTGCATGCATAATTTATTTACAATTTTGCATTTGAAAGTCGACACTCTTCTTGCTGCTAGTCAACAGGAAGTGATCTCTCAGAATGTACTCGATGTCCAATTAGAATAAATATTTGCCATATATAAAAGCTATCTTATGAGTGGTAAAAGAGTATCTTTAAGCTTTTGGTAAGATGATAGCATTATGTTGGTCCCAATTTGGGTTGAAAAGGTGAGACGAGTGTTCGCATGTTTGTTTCAATTTATTGGTTGTGATTTACGATGCCTAAATGTAATCAACAACAGACAATGTATCTTGAGTGACATCGTTCGACATGTTTTGATGATTCAATCAATGAAGTCTTTTAACAAAAAAAAAGCTAAAAGTTTCGGAGAATTGCTTCAAATGGATCCAAAAGTGTGTTACCATATAAATCCTCTATTTAAATTTGAAGTGCTGAGACTCCTTTCACAGACGATAAAGTTCACAACAACCCCCAAAACAAAACAGACTTTATGTGTCTATAAAATGTTTACACGCGAAAATTTCGCTCATAATATTGTTTCAAGTGTAAAGATTATTTTTACTGTTTTATTTGCCAAAGCACAGCCATTATGTAAGACATGTCTTTACTCAAATTCCCTCCAAGATTGATCACGAGGTGCTAAATAAATTTGAAGTGAAGAAGTTTTGTAGAAAGGAACCTAATTAGAAGCTCTTTTCAAACATCTTCATCTATTTACCTCTGTCGCAGTACAAAAACACTTAAAATAAACAAAAACAATTAAATTAAAACTTCTAGTTACGCTATCCGATATGCGATGAATAAAATCCAATAAAATTTGCCGCCAATCAAAAGAAGCATACAAAATCCGGGTATATACTTCTTTAATTACTTCTTTGAGCGTCTCCGTTGTTGTTTTAATGGCGATGGCGATTTGTCACAGTTTACGGTGGTTCTTTCTTTCAATTCTTAATTTCCATCTTCGACTTGTTGAAAATACACAGATACACTTTACATCCAATCAAGTGGTAAGAGGCAAAAAAAAAGACACACAACAACGTTCAATAGAACGGATTTCTCGGGTTAGAGCCCAAAGTGGTAGAACCACTTTGTCAGTTATCTCAAGAAAAAATAACTCCGTAGACCAGTATATGGACAACGGACAGCTTTAACAACTATTCAAATAGGCCGCACTCTATGCACTCGTAACTATAGTTAACACCAACGCACTAATTTCAACTTCAAAGATACTTTTAAATTCTTATTTTTTATTTTTTTTTTCGCTTTGAATTGATTTTTATTCGATTTTTTTTACATTCTTAAGTTTTGCACTTAAATTTTGTTGTTGGTTAAGATTGAAGAAATTATTTCTTCCACGACCTGCCCGACTAACCGTAACAATGTTTCCGCAAACGGCCTTGCTCGCAAACGAACGCGTATTTGAGAACTGTTTCTGCGGAGACGTTCTTCGAGTGCTATTCGCCTTAAATTGTGCATAAATTTTGAGTTGGCCAACTATAATTGAACCACGCACACCGGGAATTATCTCATCGTCGAGTATCTATTTCTTTGTAAAGATACTTCTACACACTTTTAGTTTGGATGCACCCAAGACAACTGTTTGCTGCTGTTGCTTTTGTTGTTATTGTTGTGATAATCCACGATAGAGAAACGAGTTGCTCGACGCACGGTGGGAAGGGACGATAGTGCGCGGCGGCGGCGGTGGAGCAGTGGAAATAAAAAACAAAAATACACAAGCATCGACAGCGGCAATGCTTGACGCACGCGGCTTTATGTGCACACGGCTTGAAAGAGTCGATTCAACTAAAAGTCGTGATACAGCATTGGCAATGGGGAGCCAGAAGTCCGTCTCAGAAATCTAAACTCAACTGGGGATTTGGCTTGAAACAGATAAATCGCATGCGAGTTGTGTACCCATTTTAAGTGTGGCAGTGGTGAAAAACTTCGAGATGCAGGAATTTTCGGTCCACAGAAGTGGTGGATTGATGTAACAGATTCAAAGTGAATCTGGCTTTGGTTAAATTGTCTTTTGGGATTATTTTCAAATGAAGAATATTTTTTTTTGTTGCTTTATTCAGTCTGCCTTAATGTTCTAGGGTTCTCATCAGAATTAATAAGCAGTTCTCATTCTCAGAAAAGCTTAGAATTATTTATTGTCATAAAAAACGAATTAAAGTGAATCGATTGAGTGAAACTGATACAGCAAAAGAAGAAAAGTATCTCATTTCAGGTATGCAAAATAAAATATCAGCTGTCGAATGTTTATGAATTGACTTCAATAGGAGACGACAATTCCCATCAATTTATTTAATCATACAACATAGGGTTTCATATTTGGCGTAGTTAGACTTATTATTATTATTATTTATTTGGCGTTAGAGACTTACTCTCATGACTTTGTCGTTCGCCCTTGATTTTCTGTGTGTAGAGTAAAATATTTAAAGAGGATACATTAAAATGGTATTTAGTTTATTGTTGGCGATTTTTCGAAGGATATGTTGACCAATGTAGAGAATTTCATAGAAAGGAACTAAAGAAATCGCAGCAAAGTGCTGTCTTTTTCTTAGGTATGATCATCGAAAACAATCGATTCTCTTATTGCCTCAGGATATCTCTAGATATCATTCGAGTCATTCATTCGAATAAAATATGGCAATGGCAGCTGTTATTACTGAAACAAGTTCTTGGTCAGAATGCTTAAGCACTCTGAATGCAATTTCAAACAACTGAAAAAGTTTCACGGAAAACTTGGGGACGAATTACCTCACACGTGATTTTTGGTACAACATTGAAGAGCATAGCGAATTCGAATTCTTTGGTCATGCTATCCCGAGAGCTCATAATGAGTTGTTATTCTTTTGACATTATATGCCTTTGGCCCGGTTTTAGGACACACTCTGTTCGTTTGGCGAACCTAGCCTACATTGCATTTATCATGCTTACTCGATTTTTTTATAGTACCTATTGATCACTGAAATCATTCGAATACTTTAATCTTCCAATGCTAGTACGAGCTCACTAAGAAGCCTGTTCGAAGAATTCAGAAGTTTTATGTGCGAAAACGAATGGACACTTTAATCTTGACACATTTTCCCAACCATGTCATGATATTAGCGACATACTCAGCAGGTGGATCACTAGATCGAAGCAATTAATTGAAAGAGTCGTGATCCTTTCAAGATCACTGGAGCCTTAGAGAGAGAAAGAAGGAGATGCCAAGATGAACTCATATGCCACATTTCCACTGTTCATGCAGATGTGAGCCAATGTTGAATGAAGATATGCCCCCTCAAAATATTCCCATATAAAGATCGATTGACGATGTTTGACGACACATATGAACTCATTTTAATAATAAACTAAGTATGTAATACACTATTGTAAAAAAAAAATGATATGACAATCGAACACAAGACTACGACGATAGGGAAGTGAAATCATTCTTCTTTTCCAATTACCGTCCAATTGCATTAATGTCCCTTTTTCACATGGAGACAGAAACGTTAATTTATTATTTGCCAGCTCATGAAATATCTTGAGTAACAAAAGATTCCGAATGATCGACTACACGAAAGTGACATTTGTAGACATTTCTCAATGAAAAATGCAACCAAAATTTGAATTAATTTGGAAAAAGTAAGATTACTGGCACTTGATATTGTTAAAAGCATTTGGAAGAGATTGCTTAGTTCATTGAATTCAGAATTCGACAGACTTCTTACATTGAGTATCATAAAACAAAGTAGATCAATGTTTCGAAATCCCAATGCTTTCTTCTGTCGGCAAGGGCCTAACTGGCTGAACACGATGCATACGCAACGCATACGGAGCCGGAGCCGCAAGAGTTAAAATCAAGTTAACTTGTCCAGCTCCGTCTTGCGTTGTTGTTGTATTCGCTTGTATTTAATGTTTTGACATCTCTTGCGGCTGCGTCTCTGCAGCCATTGTGTTCACGCAGTGAATTGGTTTTACGACTTCAATTAATTTAACTATTTTACTGTCTCCAGAACACTGTCCTAAATTTTCATGTTGGCCCGACTAATACCTACTTTTGGAGATATATCCCTGAGAAGTCATACACTCGAGGACAGCTAGGCTTACTCACTCAAAACTTAAATCTGTTTTTCTCGAAACTGTGCCGTTAAAATCAAAATAAAAATGAATAGGGTGGCGCAACAGAGCGAGGAACCCCTGGGCCTAGCGCATTTCTCACAACCATGCCTTGTGAGGGAATGGAGGGGACCTTCAATTTTCTGCCGGTTCCGAACGGCTAATTGAGAAAGCGATTTTCATGGCAATGAATTTACTAACGGAGGACTTGCCAATTCCTCGCGAAAGGTGATACCCATGGAAAAAACACTTTTGCCTCTGCTGGGATTTGAACCTCGAACCTCTGGGTTAGCAAGTGGACATGCTAACCATCACGCCACGGGTACCGTTTAAATCGTTTGTCTAGAGTCTAGACTTTTGAACCATTTTTCGATAACTACTCAATGTTGATGAAATTTATCACAGCTCTTCGAAATACAATTCAAAAAGATTTGGAAGAAGTTTTTTTTACAACTATTACTTACAGAAAAAATGTCTCAAAATTTACTTCTTTCATCTAAGTCTAATCTAGTTATGGTCATTGCTAAACGCATTTTTTCCTTCATTTCAAATGATCCTGTTAAAAGTTCTACTGTCAACGCGGACACCAATTTTTCTCCAAACGAAAATAGACAGTTTTTTTCCTTTTAAACCCAAAAATGGCCCCATACCTATTTCCCATTAGTAGTAATCACTGAAACTGGAAAGCTATCGGTACTTCAAAAACGTGTAAACGATAATCTTCGTTAGAATGACCACTTATTAGAAGCCTCCAAAAATTTTGCTAAATGCTTAGTTTTCTTTCAAATACTCGTATTATAGCCCTGCTAATTTATCTACAGTTTGTAAAGCTTATAACCGTTCTGTACCACCAGTTCTGTACTAACCAGTTCATATCCGTTATATAAACTAGAGAACACCCCTTATACTTGGTCAGGTGCTTTCAAGAAAAAAATTCAACAAGGACCAGTATGACCGTACCGCGACAAGAATATAGCTACACAAGCACGCATCTCGAAACTACGATGGCTGAAACATATAACGTTTAGACTCAACGGGTTTTCGAAAACACATTGCAACAAAGCGGAAAAGGACCTCAGCCGACTCAGTTTTAAAGTGCAAAACTGAGAAGAGCTTGTCCGAAATCGAAATTCGAAAAAGATGTTGTCGGAAGATAAGTTCCCCCGAAACATTTAAGACCAAGTCAGTAGGTATTTCTCTACTCCAGCATTTTAATCTTTAAATTGTACTAGTAATATTCTACTACATCGGAAGACATTCGTGGATACTACTGAACCGATTTTAAAACTTCTTTCAACATTAGGATGCTTCGTTATCCCTAACATGGATTTTATTTAATCATCATACTTCCTAGGTAATTGGAAAGGGAAACTAGTAACTTCTAGGCAATCTTCAGCTCTGATGTATCTGACAATTTTTGGTTAAGCAATTTTCTGCGAACAGCGTTATACGTTAAAGCAGAGCAATCTCGACCAGATAAGCTAGTTTTTGTATTAATTCTTGATTTTAAATCTTTACAATAAAGGATTAATTCGAGGATTAGTATTGTTGATGCCTGTTTTATTGTTCAGCCATTTTGAGTAGAAAAACTCTTAACAAGTGCGAAAAGTTCCTGTATCTGAAACTTACGATTATGAGGAAAGTACGAGAACCATAAAAAAAAAAATATCAGACACAAACAAACAAGAAAAGAAATTGAACTTCAGAAATGGCAATTAGCTACACAACCAGAAGGCTTGGCACTACGTTCTGAATTCTGATGTCAACGTGAAGTATTTTAAAAATCACTAGCTAGAAGCAATCAAGTGAGATTCATCTTGGAACACGAGTATCGGATGCCAAATAAAGGTGATGCAACCCATTTCCAGGACCTACAATTTAATGCCGTTACCGGAGGGCTTAGTAAGAAAGCGTTCATCGTGGCAGTGAATTCCAATCGGATTTGCCAATTCCTCGCGAAAAGCGATACCCATGAAAAATGTTGTTTCTTTCTTTGATGTTTCTGGGATTCAAATCACGAACCTCTCATGTAACAGGCAAACATTTTAACCATTACACCACGGTCACCTCGCACCCTGACCACGTCTATTTCAAAATGACTTCTTGGTTTTCGTTTTAACGGCTCTGCGGGTTGCGGGTTACGAACTTGGTAAAGAAAGGTCAAAAAAGGCAGAATAACAAATTTTTTTTTGTTTTTTTAATAACAGGAAAAACAACCAACATAACTGACGCAATGAGCATCGCACTCTTTTCAAAGTATTGAGGAGGGCACACTTAATTTCTTCGAATTATAAGACACGTCAAGAGGACCACTGCTTTCGTCAAAAACAGTTAAAGAACACTTTCGGAAGAGCCCGTTGGATAGCACCAAATAGAAGCCAACATATTCCTGAACTGCAATGATAAATTTTAAGCTCACCTATGGCCTCAATACAAATCCTGTATGACGACGACTTTAAGAACTCCAATACTTTTCTTTCCTTCTAAGTCAAAACGCGTTCCATCAATGATATATTGAAAGAATCACCTGTACTAACCACTCCTCCATTAATCAAACATCGAAGCAAAAAGCAAATAAAAGGTCAGTTTTCTCATTGACAGCCTCATGGCTGATCACCAACTCTCCTGATTCCTTCACACCACTGCACTTACAAACTCGCTTTCATTCTGTTAATTCGTATCTTTTGTCTGCGCATAAAAACCATCTGTCTCACCATCAATTCACAACATTAGTTCGAGACATAATTCCATCGAAACAGTAGCAACTTTTGCATTGTTAATTTACTGCAGTTTTCACTTTCTTGTCAGAGTTATTAACTTTCATCATTTGTTACTTGCATGCGACATGAGCCCATGAATCAGAACTCATATTCTGTCACAGTAACACTGTTCTCTCATTTGTAACACAATTCAGATAATAATTTACATTCAAAGAATAATTTTCTGAATTGAGAAGAATAATTTTTCATTCAATTACCACTCATGGTCTTCGTTGAAAAGGACCACTCTTTTTCAAGGCCCGTAAATGTTGTTAAAGAAATCCCAGTAAGATGTGTAACACAATTCTAATCCAGGCAAATGAAAATTCCACTCAAATCTTATCCCAAATTAAGCTCTCCTCCTCCATCACACCTCATGGGATGTGTATTTGTTGTTGTGTCTCGCCGTTTCTTTACATCTAAGTGCATATTGTCCACACGAAAAAAGAAGGAAAATATAGAAGGAATACTCAAGCGAATAATACAAGAAAGGAAAAAAAAAGAAACCCTAACCGCATACCTTACGTACAAAAGCACACGGATAGCTCCATGATGGCCATAACATTTGCCTCCTTCGACTTATTTCTGCACCCATTCTTGGAGATCGCGTTCTTATGGTATTTGGGAAAAAAATAAAAATAAAAATAAAATAACACAAACACAAAAATCCAATTCGAAAATCCCCCAACCTGGCCGCCTAACTCTCGAGTGTACACAAAAAGGTACCATAGAACCTGTTCCTATCTACACCACCTCAATATAGCCATACTACAGTCCACCACAAGGGATCGACTAAACCAAAAATAAAATAAAAAAAACATGGGCCTAACACACAACGAACGTGCATTCAGGCATCCACTGTGAACCAATGAACTCCAGACTATCCATAGCCAGCAGCAGACACAAAATACCAAAGCCAAATCGCAATATTGGAGAAGATGCCGTGCTGTGTTGAGTACGGTAGACAATCTTATGGAGGATGATGATGGAGCTGTGTTGGGTTGGCTTGTACCTACATTCTTTTTTTTAGTGCTGTTAATGCGCCCAATATGCCCACGAAAAAAACTGGTATTTCGGTTTTAGCCGCAGATGAGCTGTATTATTTTTTAGATTTCTGTGCAAATGCATTTTTTAGTTTGTTATGGTGCATTTTGGGGTTAAGTAAATGAACTTGATGTAATGCACGAAGTGTTACACGTGTTTTGTTAAGGCATTTGCTAAATATCGTCACAGGATATCAAATTCAAAAAAAAAAAATGTGGATACCGATCACCGATGCATATTTTTGCCGCCAAATAAACTAAATATTCAAACAGAAAAGATTGCGGAAACCCTACTGAAAACCAATTCAACGACCTTGTGGAATTTCAGATTGGAGTAAAATTGACATTTGCGTGATTTAAATGACTCTTAAACTGTTCACGATCTTTTTTATCTTTATATCGATTATCTGCTATCCCGTAACAACAATACTGAAATTTAGGAGCATCCGCTCCTACCTTTAATTTTGATATTTTGTAAGTTTAAAAAGCCTCATGACTTTGCAAGAATTGGAAAAACTGTTTATAACAATCAGATATGAGTTATTCTTTTACAATTTTCAGATTTTTCGATAATCGACCAAAACGAAGAAAAAACAGCGCTCAAAAATTTTTGCAGCAAGCTGTTAAAAGCTAATAATCGGTTTTAACGCCTCTAACAATAAAACAGTGTTAAGATCCCCTAAATATCGCTAAAATATTTCCTCAAAAAGCCTCTACAAAAAATATTTTTAAATTACAAAAAGAAAAATTTTTTTCAAAATATTTAACAAAAAAAAAAAAAACCGTGAAGCGAAAAAGTGAACGGGGCTTTAGGTGGCAAAACTGCAATTTGCAAAGTGAAAAGATCAAAACTATATGTCCTATCTCTGATTTTAAGATCGTAAATTTTTATGATTTTAAATAGGCAGTGGATAAAACGAAGGAACGAATATAAGTCATGAGATTTACCCGCTATACAAATCGACAGTACAAACGGTCAAAGACTTACCTCGAAGTGGAATACAGAAGCTGCAACAAAAGAAGAAAGCTTCCAACTCCAAGCAAAGATCATGGCGGTCATGTATCAGAAGCTACAAGAAATATCTGCATCGGCTTTTGATGCAAACCAAGCTACCAAAAAATAAGACAAAACAACGGGAATAAGGCAGACCTTCTAAATAACGCTCAAATAAACCAGGGCCCAGATGCTTACTTACTTAGGTGGGCATAACAGTTCGGGGTGAACCTGGGCTTCAATCAACATCCTTCTGTAACCACTTCGATTTCGGGCGAGCTCTCTCCAGTTTCGCACTCTAAGTCGGTTCGAGGTCTTCATCCACTTGATTGCGTCACCTAAGACGAGGTCTTCCCTTTCTGCGATTCCCCTGCAATGTGCTTTCGAAAACCCGTCGAGCCGGAGCGGAGCCTTTGGGTCCATCCGCTCTACATGGCCCAACCATCGTAGCCTCGCGATGCCTACTCTTCTGGCTATGCCCATGTCGCGGTACATCTCATACAGCTCGTTGGGCCCGGGTGGCGTCACTTTTAAAATGAGCGCAAATATAAATATGTACAGGTAGGTGCAAGAGAGCTTTGAAAACCTCGGGCCGAACGCATTCTTAGGATTTAAATTTTTTTGCCGATTTCGAACGGCTAAGTTAGAAAGCTTTTTTCATGACAGCGTGTAATTACTCTCAGAGGAGTTGACAATTCCTCAAAAAAGGCGATAACTGTAAGAAAATATTTATTTATGTTTTTCTGATGTTTCTCAGATTCAAACCCGGAACATTCTTGCGAATTATCAGAAATGCTTTTCATAACACCACGGAAAAAACAACTTTTAAGATGACTATCATCAAACACTTAGGGTTGTACTAACTTCAGCTCTGACATAGCATTGTTGGATAATGTACAAAGAGTATGAAAGCTGATATTCTCATTTTCAAAAGATAGTTGTGAGCGAACCCCTGCAAAAACGCAATATCAAAAATGTTTCAGATATGACCGCGAATCAAAAAAAAAAAAAAAAAAACAGACAGCTGTTGGGCTCTGACATTGCACAATCCAAAACCTTAAAAATTATCGAGGCTTTCTGAGGTCAATCCGACGTACCCCAAAGAAGGATAGTTAAAGTGAAACACCCAAGTGGGACGGCTACGGTACTTTGAGAAAAAAATAAGACTTTTTCTTTTTTTAAATTTTCAAGTTGATCCGAATAATAGATTTGGGGATACAGACCTGAAAAGTAATATACTCCAGGTCAGTCATGCTTATTCACTAAAAACCTTAATCACATTTTTCTCGAAAATGTGTTTTTAAAATCGGTTGTCAAGATTTCTCAAGAACTTAAAACAGATTTTGATAAAATCTTACAAAGGTTTTTCAAATACAATCCACAAGGACTCTGATTAAGGATTTCTTTTTTTATAGACATTTTAATTTTTTCTGTAAAAAAGTCTGCCAAAAAACTAGAAATTTTTTTTGTAAAATATATTTTGTTTTCTGTCGGGATTCGAACCACGACACTTTCCGCGTTACAGGACATGCTAACCATCACGCACGGCACAGTGGTTCCACCGTAGGCCAAAATTAAAAAAATTCATTGCAACGGTTATAATAAAAACCCGTTATAATAAGCTGAGAACATCCTAAAGTCATAATAAATGAAAACCTAAATGCCGTTAACTACTTACTTTCGAAGTTATAATATTGCAAACACATGACATTTGAATTTTAGTGCTCCAAATGTTAGTAAGACTTCATTTGTTGGTTTTGACGTTTTCTTATCTATTTGTGGAGCGTTTCTTTGATGTGGATATATTATTAAAAGGTTAAACCTCCACAATTTTTTTTTTAATCAGTGTTAGACTAAATATAAACGTTTGCAAACTGGGCTTCGATAGAAGCCAAAAAAAATTTAAAAAAAATGGAAAATATTAATGTTATTTGCCTTAAACTTTTAACTGTTATGCCCCGCACTGCCCCCAAAGTGTTATATATTGCCAAAAAGGTCATTAAATATTCTATTTAGCGCACGTGCAATCAGCTGCGGAAATTTGCGGATTGATTTTTAATTAATTTTTAAGCGAACTAAGAAATTTATTATTTTTCAACTTTAATCGAGAATAACTTCTGAAGGAAGCACTTTATTGAAAAATATCAAAATACCTTTTTTGTAGAACATTAAATTTTCTTTTAGAAACATGTTTGCAATATATCGCATATTTTTTTTTTCGTTAAATAAAAAAATTCAAAGTAAAAGAAAAAAAACATACCTTTTACAGGATTTTTTCCAATCACAATAGCTAAACTAAACTAAACCGATCTTGAACCCTTTTCCGCCTTTATCTCAAGACACCTAAGAGATACATCAAAACTAATGACAGATTCGTAATCAGAGAGCCCAAATCATTAAAGAATGAATAGTCCTTAGATGTTATCAAGTGATTAAGTAATTATGGCCGCCTTTGTTCGAGAGTGGAACCACTGTGCACGGGTTCAATTTAAAGCCATAAACGATATTGTCATGTAAATGACATACATTTGCAACCCATATAGGCCAACATACCTATAAAATGCATCCTTGGGGAGAAAATCAAAAGGAATAGTACTAAAATCAACTTAAAGTTACACATACACGACAAACATTATTTTTTCCTCATTTTTCGGTGTTTTTAAAGAGTAAGAAAAAAGATATTAACAATTAATTTTGCTCTACTGAAAGTTTATTGTACCTACTCTTTTTTAAAAATTTAAGTAATGAACATATGGAAACATGTTCATTTATCAAATAACTTCTTTCTATATTTTACTTTTGTAGTAGAACCATGGAACCGAAAAATCAAAAATTATTGCTCGATACAATTTAAAGCGTTTGCATTTCCGTTGCATACAAACGTGAAAACATGAAATTTTAATTTCCTCATGGGTGAACAAAAATATTCACTTCAAGAAACTCTTTAATAATTCATTCTAAATTAAGCCACTTGAACAAGAAAAGTTATGTTTACTTCTTTTCTTTACTCTTTTTTCTGAAATTAGTTTTTTTTTTTCTCTCATTAAAATCAACAACTCATCAAGTTTTTACCTACAGTCACGCAACGAGGAAACAATTATGAAATCAGCATGCGTTCTTAACGTCTCATTCCATCAATGAAGTAAACTAAACCAAAATTTTTACAATGCGTGTGTCTGCACGATACACGTAGGATATATGGCGTTTGCATGTCGTGTCCTCTTAAAATAGTTTATTTACATTATCACCAGTAGCACAATTCTAAAGGCTCAACACGAAGCATTAAATTGCATAAGTCAACGAATGCTAGACTTTGGAGTGTGATTATTTACTGACTCACATACATGTGCTACTTACCACAAGGGTATTCAATGATATACAATGCAACAAGTCATACCTGAAAAGACAATAAAAAAAAATCGATTATAAAATATGAATATCTATAAATAAATATACAAAAAAATAATTGCCTTGATGGTGTTTTAATTTTAATTTTAAAACAAAGCAAATATATTTTTAATTCCGTTTTACTTGTGACACTTTATGGATTTTTCAACAGGCGCAACGAACCTTTGCATACTAAAGCAGATAACAAATAACCTTTTAAGCTGAGCTTGTTTTGCAGTTCCAATCAACATTTAAAATTGAATTATTAATGCAACTAATTTCACAAATAAAATAACAAAAAAAAAGTCAATGCTTTATTTATTATTGACGAAGTAATTTACTTCCGTATCAACGGAGCTAAGTATCGAATAAAAAAGTTAATAGAAAATTAAATAACAAATAGCTGTATTTTATACTCTACAGAGTTCAATGTGAAAGAATCACCACTCGTTAGATAATTGATTCATGGGAAAAACGTTCCCAGTAGAAAACTGTGCTTTGGAAAAATATACTTTGATACACTTCCAAAAACAAGGGAAAGAATAATTATCACTTTTGTCTTATGAACTTTTTTCGTGGGCAACATATTTTCCAAGATGGGTAAGGAAGTAGCAACTGTAATTCATTTTGCAGAAGATGGTAATATAAATTGAAAGGAATCACAATAAGGATTAAAGCTAGTTTCAACTGAACAACTATAAGGTCCTTTGTAACTAAGGAAAGGATTATTTAAGAGTAAGAGAAGAAATAATTAGATCTCAAAATAGTAGTGTCAAACGAATGCAGGTGTTCCGCAGGGATACATTACGTGACCTTTGCTTTTCGCGCCGTTCATCGATCAATTTGACTATGTGTCTGTAATTTGGTGAGAAATTGGACAATAGGAATAAAGAGCTATCGGAAGTAAATAAAAAAACACATAAAATTAAAAACAGCTTGAAACCCTTGTTTGAATTGATAGTACGATCGATATAGGTAATTTGGATGCTTGAAGCTTAGTAAAATTTTGACATACTCTTTCTACTCATACATACTCTTTCACGAATAAATGCTTCAATTTTGGCTCCCGGTGCGTCAATCGAGGCTTTTTTATTGCTATAAAGGCAGTTCACACTGTCTTAGATAGACACACTGAGTTCTAACAACAGTTAGTTGTTGTTGGTTAGTTAGCTGAACTCCATCTCTATGAGTAATTTTAAAGGAAAAACAAATCGTGTCATTTGTGTGGGTTCGTTTGAAACGAAACCATCCAATGTCTAATGACAAAAAAGCTTAATTTGTTTTCCTATTGGTCATTCTGAAACGAGATAATTGCAGTCGTTTAAGTTGAAAACCATATGGTTTGTATCGTGTTGGCTCACCTATTCATTTCTGGTGAAAATTTCTATTGGTCTATTGATCGGGATGATTTAAAACTGATATTAGTTTTGTCATTGAAATTCAAAACAATTTTGTCTTTTGAACACAAAAGTTCAAGCTTGAAAAATTATAGCTTGAAATCCGTAGGCGCAAGGCGTTTAACATGCTGCAGCCTTATCGGATCCACTTATTTCTTCCTTGACGCATGTAAAATAATTAATTTCTTACAAATACCCCCTGACCTAGGTGATACTTTCTAATAAATCTAGTGTTTATGAAATTTTCATAAGTTTATATTTTTTTGCATTTTTCGTCTTGATAGAGATCCTTGCAAACGATACTCTTACACAAGGTGTTTTGCATAAAATGCAACAAAAGCTCAGGAAGGATAGGTTGTACCAAGACAAGAAAAAATAGTATGGGCGGTCTATCTCACTCTATTTGTAGTCTATTGATTATGCCGTTGAAAAATGCATATAAAGGAACTCGACATTGAATGGACTTTTATTATATGAATCAATTAATCGGTTAATTTTAGAGAAAAAACCAAAATTGCTATTAAATTAGAGGGTGCGATTCGGAGATATGATTTCTAAACCACCTTCATTCGTTTATTCCATATATCTCGAGAACGACACAAAATTTTGATGCAATTCAAAGGACGTTTTTTGTATTAAAAATTTTCTACGAAGCTCAAATAAAGGACTTCAATTCGATAACAATTTTTTGTGGTAGTTTTCTTGAAATGTACTACACTTCCGTTTGAAAACAAACTTTACTGATCAATTTTAATTTTTTGTACTTCTCTTTTTATTAACAACCATTTGTTTTGACTCATTTCCATTGTTCTATTTATTCAAATCCTCCCTAAAGCCCGCAATATGTTTTAAAACTCCCAGTTGCAGCACAACGAAAAACGATGCATTTCCTATCTTTTATGTAATCCTATTTCTGTATAGAAGCTCGATGTGAACGAGCTAAATCACGTATTTAATAATCAAACTGCGGATGCGATTGATGCTCCGGCGGCGGCAGTGGCAGCGGCAGAAACAAGCAGCATTGGAATAGAATCGATACATGGCAGCGGAAAAACTCGCAATACCAACACACAATGCCCTACTCATAGATACAAAACTGGCAACAACCATATATATGTACATGCTATATGCTTCGACAGTTGAATAAGTTTTTTCCCCCATCTTTTTTTGTTCTTTTTATCAAAATGTCATTCGTTGCCTGTCAGAACCGGCGGTGGAAGTGCAATATCTGCAGTATCATCGATGATGGCATATGAATCGATATACTTTTTCTATGTATTTTCGAATCATTGTTCCTGGGGGAGAGATGTTGGAAAGAATAAAAAAAAATTAAGTTAAGCCCGCATTACTGCAAAGTATCTGAACGATTAAAGTTTTGCTGTGCCAAATCGAAAAAGAGTTTGCCTAGAGCTATGTAGAGTTTTTTTTTAATTATTTTTTGTTTTTAATTGGTTACCGATATAATGTCACAATCGCATTAAAGTTTTATTCAAAGTTTAAAGAGAAGTAATCATAATCAATAATGAAACACAAAAACAAACTGTAGGGGAGAAGGTAACTCACCAAAGGAAAGCATTGACAGAAATTATACATTTGACTAAAATAGAACAAAAAACAAAAAATTATTGGCGGATAACACACTGCTTTGGTGTGTCAAAAGCGGTAACTTACTAAAAACTAGTTCCTCTCAAAAGAATCAAAGAATTTTAGCTTAAAATGCGAAAGGACTGAGACAAAGACAGAGACAGAGACAGAGACCGAGACAGAGACAGAGACAGAGACAGAGACAGAGACAGAGACAGAGACAGAGACAGAGACAGCGACAGAGACAGAGACAGAGACAGAGACAGAGACAGAGACAGAGACAGAGACAGAGACAGAGACAGAGACAGAGACAGAGACAGAGACAGAGACAGAGACAGAGACAGAGACAGAGACAGAGACAGAGACAGAGACAGAGACAGAGACAGAGACAGAGACAGAGACAGAGACAGAGACAGAGACAGAGACAGAAAGAGAGACAGAGACAGAGAAAGAGCACTAAAAGAAATCTCCATTTTCAAAATGGTGACCACGAATTATTTTTCCAAGATGGAGTCAACGTTGGCATCTACCTACAACCAAAGTCACGTCGAATTATACCAACCAAAAGTTTTTTTTATAGGACCATTACGATGTACTCGAAACTCTGGCCTATAATAATCGGCCAGCTCTTTATTTTTGAAATCTAACTTCAGATCTAGCCCAAAAGGTTTTGCTTCGAGCCGCGGGTTAACTGCCCGGCAACATGAAGAAAATATAGTTCCGACTACATTAAACTTCAGAGGGTTTCACTAGTGAAATAAGGACAACGAGCTAAAGAAAAAATGTGGAGGAAGACCAGAATGAACTTTGGAATGCAAAACTGGAGACATCTGACTAGGGAATGCGTTGACCGAAAAAAACTTATTGAATGAAGGCCTTTTTAAAGACTAAACACGGCAACATAGTGATAGAATCGCAGTCGCTTCTGTCGACATGGTAAAACCACTTCTGAAGGCTGCTAAACGGTGACGAAGGTATAAATTGCGCTGCCAGACAACCGTCCTTCTCAGTAAAGAAGTTGAGATTGTCATATGCAAGCTTGAATCAATTAAAACTGTAGCTGCAGATGGCCTCGATGCCAAGCTTTTCAAGGCAGCTTAAGATCAATTGTGTAAAGAAGTAACAAATAAAAACCCTACCGCCAGCAAATACTCATAATAATGATGTAACATGGTATTTTTCACTCATGCCACAGAACTCACATGCACTAGTGGTAGATAGTTTTGTAACACACCCTGAAAAATACGAAAAAACAGCTCCCGCAGACAGTGATGATCTTTCTGGCTATCATCTTAAGCAACTGCATTAACAACAGCTACTCTCCCTACTCAACAATCTAAGTAAGCTCCTGGAGGAGCTAATACTTAGGAAATTGAAAAAGTTCTGCAGGGACAATAACATCATCCCAAACATGCAGTTCGGCTTCCGGGAAAAGCATTCAAACCAGCATCCGCTGCTGAAACTTCACAAATATGTCGCCGCAGCCCTTAATAGCCATCGTGTCACCGTCGCATGCTTTTTGGATGTCGAAAAAGCATTCGACAGCGTTTGGATTGAAGCACTCAACCATAAACTAAATCTTCTATACTTTTCAGCTCCATTAATAAAAAATAATTTTTTTTCTCTTCTCTACTACAGGAACTATTTTGTCCAACTTGGAAGCGCAAAGTCCGCCACCAAGAACATCAGAGCAGGAGTCGCTCATGGATCAAAACTAGGACCATTCCTCTTCAACATCATGACGTCTGCGCAAACTACCCCAATGGACTGCGAGAACCTGCTTTACGCCGATGACTCTCTGACGTGTAGCACATCTATATCACCAACCATAGCTGCCCGAAGATTGAAAACTCACATCCACAAACTATATTCCTATTATATTAAGTGGGGTATCCGGATCAATTTAGCTAAATCAGAGCTCGTCTGTTTCAGAAGGCCCAGAATCCAAAGTGGCGGTCGTACTGCTTTTAGCTTCAAAGCCACATCCATTATTCTACCCGATGGAACCAGACTGGCTGCCCAAAGAAACGCGCGAAGTATCTAGGCATCAATTTCAACGAGGTGCTTAGATTCAACCCGCACTCACAAGCCGTACTGAAGAAGGCCAAATTCGATTTCCACGAACTGTACCATTTGCTGAGAAGAATGACAGGACTAAGTCAGCCAACAAAACTACTGATGTACCACCCTAATCCCCTGGTGAGAAGGATGACCACTGAGGACCGACACCCGAGCCAAGATATCTAGCGTGATGAACACTTTGGACGAAGAAGTAATACCAGCCAACGACGAAGCCACCAACTTCTACGCTGACCCTGGGTCAGCATACTTAAATGGTTGATGCCACCCCTCACAACCTCCCCATAAAGAGTGACAACAGCTACAACCGGGACGGAACATCCCGAGATAATACAAGTCAGCCGACTTATAATCAAGAAATTTTCTTTACAGCGATATAATATTAAGATATTATTTTAATTATAGACAATGTATTTGGTTAGGTCCTTAATGTGCCAGCATTCCTACATTATTATTATTTTCATAATTTTTAAGTATAAGTATCAATTGTATATATATATATATATATATATATATGTATATCGTTCAATAAACATAATGTTAATAATAATAATGAAAATACAAGATTCAGACCGTTCTGAAAAGTACAAATCTAGCGTAACAGGATACTTTCAGCAGAGAAAAACCAGGAGCACGTAGTGTGCCCAGATATTCCCAATTGTCATCAGGTCCCCTTGGAGTACCAAGCATAATTCGTCCACTACCCACTAGTTTCTTTAAGACTTTTGGGTTTTTCTCTTGCCAGCGATTAAGCTGTTGATGTCAGTATGTGACTATTGATGCCAGTAGTTCACTGCTGATGTTAGCATTTGACTGTTAATTTTCCAGCGAAAGAGCTGTTAAAAGCCAATACTTGGAAACCCATTTGCTAGCGTATGACTGAAGACTTTAATGAGTTGGAGCCACCGATCGCCTGCTTTGGAGTCATACTCATAGACATAAGACTATCAAGAATTATATACCATACTAGCTTTAAGACCAAGAAAAGGAGGATTTATGTGTTTTCTTTGGTCCATCCTGTACTCGACGAGTATAAACCAGCTATAGGGAAAAAGTACATAATAATTTTTGAAAAAGAGCGTATGTTCAGCTGATATGCGTAATATGAGACCAAATGCCCCATAAATATAACCTCAGTAAAGAACGTGAGACAGGGAAACCCTCAAAATAGCGCCAAATATAGGGGAATAGGCTTCACAAGATCTTGTCGCGCATAAGATCTTGTCTGCTATTTGCTATAATATAAGAACGTCTGACACCCCAAGACAATAATTTGAAACATTCTTTATAATTCGGTTGCAGACCAGAAAATTTCCAAATCGATCAAATTAATACTTCGAGTGATCTTTGGTCTCAATCGTAAGGACAACGTTTGGAGAAGAATATTTAACAACGAACTGTATGAGGTGCACCGCAACAATTTTACCAGGATATGAATTTGAATTTATCAAAAAAATCATAAAGACAAGAGGTTTAAGAGATCCATTGACCTCAACTCCAAAAATTGTCTTTTCGCCCGCGTGCGACAAAGGACTCATCAGTTAGATGCTGTCGTACCCTTTTAAAACACGAATTTTTGATCTATATTGATTGTTTTCATTTTGATACGTCTTCATTTGGGATATATTTGTAGACGGTTAGTGCCTCGCTCTTAGCGAAGCGAAATTGACCGCGTAATAGTGCTGATAGTAAAATCAAGTCCAGCATTTCAGAATTCGTTAATTAAAATTACAACTATGCACTACTAGAAATAAAAAAAAACTAAACCCAAATACATGCAATGGCCTACATATTCATAAGCTAATTCAAAGTCACATCAAGAACTATTAAAGAACTTCTTTGGATATTGCACGTGCATTGGAAAGCTTTCTCTTCTGTACCGTTCTTAAAAGGGACTATAAAAATTCAAAAAAAAAAAAAAACTGTAAAAAAGTATAAAGTGAATCGGACACACCATCATCATGTCTTTTTTATTTTAGATAAGGTTCCGTTGAGACTGCAATAAAAATCTACCTTGCGGAACTTTTTCATAAACACCGCCGGCCGCGCCAGCCGTTGAAATTCCAATTTTAAAATTTGTAAGCAGATTAAGTGTTTATCAGTCCCCCGTTTACAACAAGTTTTGTAGGCACTCAAGTAATCAACTCAAAGTCAATAAACAATTCATTGACACCGATTAAATCATTGTTTCCCGTTCACAATCCGATTCGCTGCAATCAAAATCCAGTTTTATTTTCGAACTTCGTGGTACGGATAAACTTGAACTTGATCACCATCAGCATCTTCTCCAGTCATTCGGCCATGATTGCGTTGCGTGTGTTTAAGAGAAGATGTTCAACTGTTTATGCAATATTAACTCCATGATGAGCTAGTTGATGCCTCAGCAATGTAAATGCACCCAAGCTGGTTCTCAAGAAGAGGTTACGTGACGTTTTATTTGCAAGCTGCACATTCATTTATGATGCACTCGCACTCGTACTCCACCTATTACCATAAGCCGGGTAAGCAACTTGAAAACTTTAAACACATGATCGGGCGTTGGCAGTCAAGTCAGGTGCGGCTTTTTAATTCCGTCTTCATGTGTGTGAAGTGTAATTGAAAATGAAACTATTGCCATTAGAAGTGAATTAAAAAAAATGAATCCGCAGACAGCAAAACAATATAATTGCAGCTTACCGTGTATATGCAATAAGTGGCTGGGTCGATGACAGGGTGATTGATTTGAAGAATTTATACTGGGAATTTCAAGCTATCAGACTGTAAAACAAAACCTGTCAACTTAAAGGCGTCTGGCACGACTGCGTACCTTAAATGATGGCTATCAGAAAGACAAACAGAAAGACTTATTATGTTCTTTCTCATGACAACCCTTTTAGAAGCTAATGGGGTGACATTTTGCAAAACCACTTCAAATGTCACTGCAATGGACGAGAAAACCGCGATCTACTTTATGCTGACAACTTTCTAATGAACTCAACCACACATACCCGTTAACCATTCTCAACTTCGATCTCAAGAAGCAAGTACCCACACGTGTCAATCTAGATTTTCCCAATCAAATTTGAATAAATTCCACGATCGTTATTCGATATACCCCAGAGCCCAAGGACTATTCGTTCCTTTAATCAGCGGGAACAAAAAACGGTTGGCTGCTGTTCGTGTCAAGTCTCATTAAGAGAGCGGCTTTTAGATGTGTAGTTTCATGCAAAAATGACAAAACGGTCAAAAATACGCTACACACAGTTTTACTTTACTTTTTTTAAACCATTCCACCTAGATGCAGTGTGTGGTGCTTTACTATCCATGGTCTTTAACTAGTCCACGATGACTAGTAATTCTCTGTTCTCCACACTTCTGCGGACAGTCTACGAAAGGCTTGATGTGGCTGCTGGGCTACTGTAAATGCTGTGGCCGCAGCTGTATAGCTGTGCGCTTCCATTTTTAATTTCAATTGGAATTTTGATTTATAGTTTCTCGTGCACAGCGCACAGACACACTGGGACACTGGTCACAGGATACATAGCGCTCAGCTCATAGCAGCCACATTTAGAAACATTTTCGTTGTCGTTCTAAGGTCGTCGCGCGAATAGAAAAAGGTCGAGTAATCTTTAGGGGAATACAACACAAAAAAATAAGAAAAATGTTACAAAAACCACGGAGCAGATGAAAGAAGAATGGCTGAAAAAGAACAACGACAAGAGAATCTCTGCAAAAATATTTAGTGGCAGACAGAATGAAAAATCGAAATCCATTTCCACTAGTTTCACGGTCCACTATCGAGATGATGATAATGACGATGGTCTCTGGGTTTAAGGTTTTAAACTCTGAGAGCCCAGCATAGTCGATTCGAAAAAATGGGTCGGGTATAGTTCATCGTTTACTTAATCTTTTTCGTGTGCGGTTTATGGACAGTGGGGTAGGCTTGGTGAGATACGATACAAATGATAGACATTTTTTACTTGACAACATGAGTACATTTTGTTGATTTGAATAACGTGATGGAGTCAGAAAGAACAAAAAAAAAAATATGTCAGCATGGCTTTCTAGGTAATTAGTTCCGCACATTTGCGGTGACCGATAGAAGATTTTTCTCAACTATTCTTGGAAGAACTTTTCTCAAGATTCTTGCTTTGATGTTCTGCTTCATTTTGTATCGCAAAGTCACAAGTAGAAATGCGGAACGTATAATTGAGTGTCAAAACAGTAGCTTTCAAATGGGTTTTGAAGTACATCAACAACTCGGAGTTAATGGAACGGACTTGCACACAACTTTGGATGTTAGTAGCACCTTCTTATCTCGTCGCGATAGTATTATGCTCATTTTTTATCTGTTTGGCTGCAAGGAACTATAAGTGACGAAATTTTTAAAACCGAATTCGACGTGACTCTGAGCTGCTGAACGGAGTCACGTGAATGGTGAAATCAGCTGCTAGTAGCCAAAGAAAAGTATTCGATCCCTATCCAACAACACCTTTTGGACTGGTAGTATTTCAGAAGATTGGAAGGGAGATTCTAAGAGCTCCTGGAAAGACTTCAAAATACAAGGGTCATTCAACAAGTATTTACATTTGGGAAAATTGACAATTTAATTTTCCACATAATCTTCTTCAAGCTCGATACATTTGGCCCAGCGATGCTATAAGTTTTTCAACCCGTCCAAAAAAAAACCTTTTTCAAAGGCTGCACAATAGTCATCCGTGGCGGCGATGATCTCCTCATTGGCCCCAAATCTATTCTCGACGAGGGACTTTTACAGCTTTGGAAACAAAAGCAGAACCAAATCTGCTGGAGAGTAGGGTCGATCGGGCAGCAATTCGATGGCGATAGCTGTCGTGGTGGAACAGCACTTTTTTGATACAACCGACCGTGACACGCTCGCTTCCAAAGGCTATCAAAACGAAACTAATGAAGGCAATTGGCTAAAACTTTGACTAAACGAATTAACTGCGCGATGGTAACTCTTTTGTGATAACAGTGCTGTCTAGCGGTGAGGCTTAGTACTTGTTGAATGACCCTCTTATAAGAGCATCGACCGATAACTCTTCTACCAGTCCAGCTTTTCAACTCAAGATTTGTCATGGGGTTTAGATTTGATTTCTTTCGTTAAAAAGACCTGAGGACTAAGCCAAGTCTAACATTTCTCAATACAAGACTTATGAACATCATTTAGTGGGACCAATCGTGAGATGAGGACGAAACTATCAGATATACAAAGGTAAGGTTACATAACGATTGAAGAATTCTTTTGCTTAGTTTTAGTACAGAGTTTCTGTCCATTCTAGGTAAGTAAACAATATTTACGTGCATTGTAGTAAACACCGTTTACATTGAAGGCAACACTAAGGTCAAGGAAACTTAAAACAGGTTGATGATCAGACACCAAACACACCTACTAGGTTACATCTTTTCGAGGTCATATCTTGGCATTTGGAATGGTTGAGACGACTATTCTTCATACACCACTTTTCAAAGTTATCGATTGTTCTCAATTGCTTCAAGTCTGATACCATTTTCATAAATGCTGATGTACCCCAGGGCTCCGTTTTGTCTCCGATTCTCTTCCTCTTCATTTTCATAAATGACCTCTTGCCTGAAATTTCTAGTCCGCTTAACTGTTTTGCTGACGACTCGACGCTCAGCTTTTCTTATTCGTTTCCAAATTCACGTCCCTGCTCTTCGGATGTGGAACTGGAACGGCTGCGTATGATAAGCTCATTGAATTCTGACCTTGACAGCATTGTTACATGGGGTCATAAGAACCGAGTAGAATTCAATACTTCGAAAACTGAATGCTGTCTCTTTTCGTTGAAGCTTAACATTCCGCCATTGCTATTATCCATGAATAGTACCTGCATCCACGAAACCGAAAAGCTGTCAGTACTTTGTATGTGTGTATACGATGATCTTCGTTGGAACGACCACATATTTGAAGTCGCCAAAAACGCCGCTAAATGCTTAGGTTTCTTAAGATGATGCAGGAAGTTCTTCACCTTTTCTGATCTGGCTACAATTTATTAACCCTTCTTCCACCCAAAACTGGAGTATAGCTCCCATTTCCGGTCAGGTGCTCCTCAAACATCTCTGCGCCTACTTGATTGGGTACAAAACAGAGCGTTAAAATTGATAGGTGATAGTTCAATCGAATAATCGATTGATTCTCTTGAACATCTTCGAAACATAACCTGTCTCAGTCTCTTTTATCACTTTTTCTATAAGCAGTGCTCTAGTGAAATAGCCAGTTGCATTCCTCCCCTGAAACAATTTAGCCGCAACACCCGCCTCGCTAGGACTGCTCGTCAGTTTAACCTTGAGCCCAACTTCGGACGTACAGTCAACTATAGAGATTCGTTTTCTAGTCGTACCACCCGAATGTGGAATGCCTTACTTGACCCTATTTTTCCCCTGCATTACGATTTACAAAGGTTCAAAAGCAACGTGCATTGATGTCTCCTTTCAAATCCTCTCCTATTTTCCGAAATGCTCGCACTTTGTTCTATAACATTATAAGGGTAGTCAGAACCCCTTGATGTGCGCGTTAATTAAAAAAAAAAAAAATGGACCTGAAAGTTTTCATATCTTCCCCGATAAATCAGAATTTCACTTTACTAAACGCAAGAAACAACGTCACTGAGTGAAAAACAAAGGTCCAACGTGACTGCCTTGTGGCATACAAAACAAAGCGTTGAAGGGACGAATCGGAAAGCTGTTACAAAATTTTACTCAATAGGTCCCATTTTTCAAATAAGAACAAATCCGAGCATTAAATTCTGTGGGATAACTTAATGCCTTAAACTTACAATAAAAATGTGTTTGTAAGATTTTTGAGAACTTTGGCTAGCGTTTTGCTAGAAGAGGTTAATTCTATATTCAGTTTTTTGCCAGGTATCCGTTCAAATTCAACCTTTTTAAAATCTTTTTCAGACTATGGCTCAGACCACATTGTAGGGCATTTTGAGTAACGTACTTGGTTAACACCCACACAAGTTCAAGCTGACTCAAAAATTGAAGCCGTTGCCGTTGGGACCATTTGAAGCAACGACGCGACGTTTGTTTTCCGATGAATTCCATTGCAAAATGATGATGGTGAATATACTTCACAAGGTATGGTTAATGGGCAAGTCTATAATGTTTTTTCTGAGAGGTAAAAATTGAAAGGCAATGGTTATTATTATTAGTTAGTCGTGATTCGAAAACCAGGAACCTTCATCTCATTATCCTAAAGTCAAAATTTTTAAAAAGCATAGCAAACATACACTTATTTTTTAAATCATGCCGTCTTTCCTTTTTTCTGCTAGTTCTTTATACATATGCACTTTAACATTCGCCTTCCATGTTCTGTTGATTTGGTTAGAGATTTAACTCAATCTCGCCTTTGGAAGCAGAATAAGCAGCTTTGTGTTGAACTTGATAATCTAAACATATTCAAAAGCTCATTCAAAATGTTACTCAAAATCTAGAAGCTAAATCTCCTCAGATGAACTTTTTGCCACAAACTCTTAAACTGCAAATGTCCAATCAAGAAACTGTGTTGTGAATCTTTGTCATTTCCCATAAAATTGTATTAATCAATTTCCTTGAATTAAGTGGACAATTTGCGAAATACATTTTCATGGTAAGCCAACTCATTTACCGCAACTAATATCACATAATTACGTCACTCCGTATATACACATCAATCTTAAATGTTTGCTTAACTCAAACTGCAATTCGTACACTTCTCTTACGTCCTACCCCATGTATCCGAATTGCAAGAAGCTTAAGCTTGTCACTACCTTACCATGGTATACTATCTGACAAACACCCACCACATTAATATCCTCCCGAAGGCAAAGTCAAACTAAAATTAATAGTTTGTGAGACAAAAAACAAAAAAAAATTAAAAAATCAGAAACCTCCATCTCTTGGGGGTTATTTGTATCTTATACAACTTAGCCAGGCTTTAGGTACTGGTAGTCGTATACAATCTGTACCTTACTTAAGCCGCAGTCGTCTAGCACGATGAAATTCATTTGCACTCGGTAAGGACAGAGAAGCTATGTCTGGGTGCTTTGAAATATCATCACGACATCTGAACTACGATTATACAATTTCGACGACACATAGTTGAAAGTTATTCACCATAAAGTATCTTTCTCTCTCTGTCTAGCTTCAAAATATATATAAATAAAATCCGATGGTTGTAATAAATTAATTCGATTGTGTGCGATTGCTGGATGGCAGTTTGGAGCAGTTGGAGCCTGGGGTTTTTAAGGATCGTCTCTTTTAGATGAACTCGTGGTAGTTGGCCCGGCAGCAAAGTCATATTAGATTTGTAAGTCGTGCAGATGCGTGTGTGCAGAATTCGATTTACGAGGTCAAACAAAAGGTTATTGCAAAAAGCAAAAGTTGTGCTGTGCAGAAGATGATGGCGAATGAAACGTTTCATTGCCGTTTGTATCTCTCATTTGTGTGTCTATATAGAGAAAATTTATTATATGAAGACGATGATGAGAAGAGTATGGGCAGTTTAATGAAGGTAATTGTTTAGCTGTTCAATATTCATATTGAAGAAGATGTCAATGAATTGAAGAATCAATTTGAAGGTGATTGTCTCTTTTGTTTCTGTCAAAATTAATGCTTTGAACGAAAGTTGATTTGAAGTCATCAAATTGTTTTTGAATCTATTTTATTTCAGTAAAAAATTATTACTTAAAGAAGAATTATAAAAACCAAAATGGTTACTACCTTCTTCTTTGGCGGAACAATGTACAACCGGTCTGAGTGCTTCTTGAACGCCGTCCTCTTTGCTAGTGCTATGGGTCTTGTGGCAGTGTCTTTAATTTCAATTGTTTAGCTCAAGCAATGCATTTTCATATAAAATATGTGGTTCTAGGTTAACATTAGTTACATTTGAAGTTTCTCCAAATTTTTTTTCAACTTATAATCCGGTCAAATTAAACCAAAAATTGATAGTGAAGTTACATATATTCGCACCAAGCTGAAAGTTGGTGAGATTGTTTAAAATATGATTCCAAATAAAACTTGAAAGTTCCCCAACTTTCCCCTGCATGGAAAAAATTTTATTCGAGGTCAAAGGTCAAAAATATGATTTTTTCCCGATTTTTTGCGATTTTCAGCAAAACGGTAGGTTTTATCATAAAAAAATATCAGACGCAATTGTAGATTATAAATTTATCTATGAAAAATGTTAAGCTACTTTTTTCTTACGAGTCACTGTTTCGGAGATATAACGATTCAAAAATTGAGAAAAGTTATAATCGTAATAATAAGCGCACGTTTTCACGCCACCTATAAGGTAAAGTATAGCGCGTTTTTTTTTAACTTGGTTTCCCAAGTCTATCTGTCCGTTATGATCCTATTTAATAAAAACAAAATATCAAAAATTGGCAAAGACTGCAAAAGAAAAATACGAAGTAAATTAAAATAAAGTAGTGAAGTTTATTCTTCTAATTCATAGCCATTAAAATCTTTTTCTTGTTCTTCTTCTTGATCTTCTTCAAACGACTCCTTAACTGTTGGTGATTCAACATTAGACCATGACCGGCCTTGACAATTGGTACATGCCATAGAACATATCAGTCCAACTTTTTTGCAACCACATTTAGCACTACATCCCTTTTTGCAGTTACAAAAAATTGTGTTCAGCAGTTTTTCCGGCGCAGGTTGGTTCTAGAGTGTTGTTGATTAGTTTCCAACCCCAGTCTGTAGGGTCAACCAAGCCACATTTGAAATTGATAATATACGCGAAGAAGATGTTGCTGTTTTTTTTAGGAATGTTGATGCTCCCGACTTCTCAGTGATAATAAGTTTTGCACCATACTTCAGTTTCAGTCGTAGTTTTATCGTTCTGTTATCTAAAGCCGCAGTTTTGCAAACACCATGTAATTCATTTAAAGTGAACTACTGAACGCTATTTTCAATGTAATTAAATATTTCCTCCATTGCCCGATCCATAGCTTCATCTTTAGGACGACCGACTTTAGCTCCAGTGGAGGGTTTCAAGAAAGAATTAAGAATTAGCTTCAACTGCAACTAAATCATTTTTAAAATCGACTCGAGCGAGAATCGCTTTTGCTGTAGCATCGTCACAAATCCTAGCTACTTTCATAATTGAGCCTTTAAATTCAAATGTCCTTACTTTACTGATTCGACGACGAGAACCTAATGATTTTCTTTTCTCGTGTTCTTCAGTCAATTCTTTGCCAATTCAGACATTTTTGTAATTAGCTCAAAGCAGACGGATATATGTTAGAATAAACACGTATTTTCATTAGAGCGTAGTTTTCAAGACAAACGGTATTTCATTTGTCATGAATAGCCACGCATGCCGTTGAAAAGGAGAAACTATTTAATCATACATATATTACAACTTTGGAAATGCAAATACGAGGCGTACTCATATTATTAAAACGATCACAACTTTTCTAAATTTTTGAATCGTTATAAACAGTGGCTCGTAAGAAAAAAAGTAGCTTTACATTTTTTATAGATAAATTTATAATCTACAATTGCGACTGATATATTTTTATGATAAAACTTACCGTTTTGCTGAAAATCACAAAAAATTGGAAAAAAAATCACATTTTTGACCTTTGACCTCGAATAAAATTTTGTCCATGCAGGGGAAAGTTGGGGAACTTTCAAGTTTTATTTGGAATCATATTTTAAACGATCTCACCAACTTTCAGCTTGGTGCGAATTTATGTAACTTTAAATGTCTAGATTGACCGGACTATTATATGGTTCACTTTGCTCCTTTTAGTTCTGCAAAGATTTCTACCTCCAAACATTAGCAGGCCTTACAGAATCTACTTCTTCATCTACTAGTTCAGCTTTACCAAAAAACAAAATTGCTTATAGAAAAATCGGGATAGTTAAGTAGCCATTCGTCGTAAAACATCTTGAAAGAATAAGATAAGATTAGGAAGTTCAATTGAACAGTTTACTCGTTATTCCTAAGTTCATTGCATTAGTGGTCAAAAATTCGGTCTCAATTGACCAGCAGCCTGTCGTTGATTCCTAAAATCAAATCGACTGGCCCATTTCATCAAAGACAAAACGCTCATCAAACTTACTCTTCAATAAATCCATTGAACCCAGATGTTGTGAATCAGGTCCATATTCTCGAATTTGGAATAATTATAACCGTGATTACCGATGATGGCACGATAAAATAAATAAACAGAGTCGCACAACACAGCACAGGGCCCCGGGGCCTAGCGTATGTCTCATAACCATGCCCAAGCCAAAACGTTTTCGTAGTTACGGCAGCGACCATTTTAGCCGTCAAATTATGTTATGCGATATATGATGTATAAGATTAAACTGCCTATTCATACATTTGCAGGTATCACGACCATAAAAATCTTATCAACTGCATTTCTGCTGCAACCGCAACTGAAGAATCGCTTTGGTTTGGGAAATCCTCCAACCCTGCAAAAAAAGGAACAACAGGACTTAAATGTTCTCTAAATCGAAAAGTACTTTTATTTTTCACACCATTAAATAGGCAAAAAATTTACGCTAAAAATAAAACTCTTAAATAAGACAAAATAAACTAAGAAGAAAGGATACACCAGTTAAGCACGAAGGGTTTTCAGAGAACTAGGACACAACAGTAGTCATTCAAAAGACATAAAATATTAATTTTAATGATATCAAAAAGCTACCAACGCTATCACCGAAGTTTCACCATCCCAATGAACCACAATCCACAGAGCAAACATGACTCTTTCTTATAATTCATTATCCAAATGGTAGGTATACCCCGTTGGAATATCACAAAAACCAAGCCCTAACAATTCTAACCCAATATTGTCAAATTCCAAAAACTTACAAACAAACTTTTGTGTTTTATGAGCATGGATGACATAACTCCACCCGAATTGCCTATCCAACAACTTATAAGAACTATGAGAACGTTTCTCATTGTCCTGCAGAGAAACAATGCACCAGAACACGCAATTATTTCGATTTCGATTTTCGCATTCCCCAAAACTATACAAAACTTTTTCCATAACTGTTACTCGCTGTCTCTCCAATGCCAGGTGGGTATCCAATGCACACAACACACTATTCACATTTATAGATTTGTGTCCACCTTGCTGCTTGAGAGTGTGTGTTTGTGTATATTATGCCAAATCTATTTGGCATTTTCAACTCTCCAAACACACAGAGAGGGCAAAGTTTGTACACTGCAAAATGTTTCCTGATAGATAAACTATTCAACGGATTTCATCTCCCTCTATACAAGCTGACCTTTGGAGTTTAGTGTGTAGTAGAGAGGGGGATGAAACACAGTGATCTTTGGTCCGTTGAAAACCCGAAAGTGTTTCAGGTTCTGAAGAGCTGATGTATTCTCACAATTTGTTGTTGTTGTTTAGATTAGAGCAATGACGCTAGTGTTACTGTGACTACTACTTGCGAGTTTCATTGAAAAGCATAAAATCTATTTCATAGAGAGATGCCGGATATTGGAATTTCGAACACGTCAGTGGTTGGGTTAGTGGATTTATAGCCGGCAACATCAGATGACCAGTGCATTGTGTTTGTTTTTTGGCATAAGAATAGAACAAACTTAGTTTAGTCTGCTGAAGCATGCGACCTAATTATTCACGTACTTTGTTTTATTAAGCTGCAAATGTCAATGTAGGCCAGAGATGTGATAATAAATTTGTACTTCTTGATTAAGGGCCAAGTGATTTATTTCAAATGGCATCGCATTTAAAAATGAAAAACTACAAGATGAAATCATGTGTTAGATGAAGGTAACGTAATGTTATGAAGTGATGTAATGTGACGCAATTGGCGTAACGTAACGTGATAGAATAGCTTTTATTTTTGATTCTATTTCAAGAAAGTACAAAGAGGATTTTTTATCATTTACAGTGGAGGTCCAGTATAACGAATGCCGATATAACGAATGATCGATATTACGAACACTTTTTTCAAGTCCATTAGGTATTCTATATAACGAACAAAATAATTAATTTCAGACGAAATGGAAATTACGTAGGTACTCTATATAACGAACAAATAACGAATTTCAGAAAATGAAAAAAAAAATGACTGTAAGTGTATTAATGTGTCTACTTACATGTATGTTCGTGATAATATTGGAAGATACATACACACAATTCACGTTTTATTTATTTAAAGATTTGTATGACAAAAAGGTTTCGATATAACGAATTTTCGATATAACGAATTGACTCTGGACATTATATCGTTCGTTATACTGGACCACCACTGTATACCCATCACACAATACACATCGTTTGAACGAAACGACGTGACGCAACGCAAGATTTCAAAAACTTTATTCCTGTACTTTATTACTAAGTCACGGCTTGCTTTATTAAGACATTGAAAAATAAGCCAAAAATGAAACAGAAAAAGTAGCAAAATACGTTAAACTAAGAAACACAACGTATGATGTAAGCAACATAACGTAAAAATAAAGAATACGCAAATGTTTTCAACTTAAACTTTTTCCACATCACCAAACTATTGGAGCATAAGCTGCATATAAATCCACAAACAAAGTAGAAAAACATTAAGTTCGACAGTATTACATTTAGATCTATGGATTGATTTGATTACAGGTTTTATCAAACTCTTTCAGCCACCACAATTTAACGGGATTGAATAACCCAACTGAGTTACTAAATATATACAACAATGAGAAAGTACTTCCAGCGAAAGCAAATACTAACGTATTCAATAACTGACAATGAACTAATCCAATTCGATATAATCTCTCTCTCTTCCGATTACAAATTACAAGTTTGAAAATCAATTTATTATGCGGCTAAAGCTGCAGTTTAATTAAATCCATCAATTATGCATGCATACGGATTACAAACTAATCTAAGAATCAGATTGGTAACGCCAATTTCTTAGAGGAACATTTCTGTCTGTCTTAAGACTTCACAATGTTTACTAATTGCACTGTGAGGAAAATAATATCATTCCGAAAGGAGCAATCAAGTAATTGATAGTTAGAATTTGCTGAGTTGGTTAATTAAAATTCTATAGTGATGATTCTGAGAAGTACATATTTATACACTGACAAATATGAAGCACTTTGTTGATGTTTAAAGTCTGAGTGAGAAGACAAATAAGTATTAGTTTAAAATGTTTTGAACCATAAACTCATATGTGTGGGAAAGTGAGTAAGGTACAAGTTTGGAAGAGAGAATGAGTGACGAAGAAAGGAGCAGATGTCACAGTATTTTATGTTGAGCAAGTCAATAATAATAATCGCTTCAATCGCTTCATGAAATTCAAATTTAGTTTGAAAAAGAGATACTCAAAATGGAATACGAATACAATATTAGTCGCAAGCAAATGAAATCTTGGAAGCTTTGCACATCCTGTACAACTTTGAAGGACTATTTTAAGGAAGCAATACATTATTTTGTTTGATTAACTTGAACATCTAACATCCAAAAAATAGAGCTTAAAAAAAAATGCGGAGATATAAAAGAAAATTAGCTACATCATCGTAAAAGCTGTGATCGATTTTTAAATGGGGGCAATTAACTATTTTTCCAACTAAACATCTATACAGAAAACAGAGAATGTCCGGTTGGTGTCTACATGTAATCTAAAGTAGTTTGAAATATTTTTAAATGTAATGTTCCCATTATGCTAACAGATTCCTTCGCCCATATGTAGGCAATAGTGAGAGTGGTCATAGTCCTATTTAGAGGTCTGTTGCCCTCGGATAGTAAAGAATTTAATGTCCTCTGACAGGAGCGAAGCAAAAAAGAGGTCACACACGCTACAATTTTTCCGAGTAAGCAAATCAAGTGAGAAAACAATACAAATTTTCTGAGTCGAGTTAACTCAAGTAAAAAGAAACAAAAATTTGATATTGGTCGATTTGTTGAATTTCTGTAAAACGAAAGCTTTTGGGCTCTTTATTGTTGTTTTTAAACTTCCGATTATAGGTACTATAAGGTTAATTTATTTTTAAGAAGTCTGCAAATTCTTGCACTAACAGTCACCCTCTTGTCTTATTTTCCGAATTTATATTCAGAATAAAATGAACACTTTTTTTCTCCGACACACGTACAAATTTTATCAAAATAGGTCAACCCGTTTTGAAGGAGTATTAAAACTAACAGTGTTACACGAGACTTTTATATATTAAAGAAGATAAGATATAATCGGAAACAAGAATTGAATTAATAAATTATGTTCGTATGTGTCGACAAAACACACAAACTTAATCAACTCATTGCCAAAACTATGGTAATGGTTAGCATGTCTGCCTGTTAACGCATAGGTTCGTGGTTCGAATCTCAACAGAGGCAAGCAAATGTTTGGTATTGCCTTTCGCTAGCAATTGACAAGTCCTCCGTTAGTAAATTCATTTCCATGAACAGCCCTTCTTCGGTCAGCCGTTCGGAACAGGTAGAGAATTATAGGTCCGTTTCATTCCCCACAAGGCATGGTTGTAAGAAATGTTCTATTTATTTATTTATTATTATTACCAAGACTATAGGCTCTTAATCATCCTGATAAATTTTCACAAAGTCCCTTCGGCAAAGTTAAAATTTTCAATATCCCTTCTCTATGTGATCAAGAAATCCAAATTTCGAACGTACATCTTCATAGGCACGCAATCTTTCGGTAAGAGAAATACATACCACTGGTACAAATGCGGATACTTTGAATTCTTCTTCGGTGACATATGCTCTTGTAATCTATGCTCTCCAGTAATCGAGCGGGTTCAACCTCACAAATTCTCACATTCTCAGTTTGAGCCTGGTGCGTGATTATACTTAATAGTCAGTATCTCTTTGGCAACATCCTCGATGTCCATCAAGTTATTAATAATAATTGTCATAAATTTGTCGTTAAAACAAAAAATTTGTCGCTCTTCGTTTTTGAAAAAAAAACGTGTTACCGTCAAGTTAGCACTACCACAACCTTTAAATGGTCAAATGAACTCAAAATCAAAAACTGAGTACACCATTAACTGTCGTAAATTTGTCGTTCACAAGATATCCAAAAAGATATTTTGTCAGGACCCCCCTTTCCAAGTGACCCCCTTATAAATGATTTTCAAGCTATTAACGAAAAACACCAAAGTTCAATACTTCAAAAAATGGTTCAAATCAACTCCAAATCGAAAACTGGGTACGCAGTTAACTGTCGCTTTTTATCCTCTTATGAGATATGCAAACAGATATTTTGTCGCGCCCCCCTTTCAAATAGTATTTTAAAAAGGGAAGTGTGTAGTGCTAACTTGACGTCAAGTTAGCACTTTTTTTTTTTTTATTGTGAATGAATAACTAATTTTTTTTGATTTTTACGAATCTACGACAAATTTACGACAGTTAATTGCATACTTAGTTTTTTGTATCGATTTGACGGATTTGTGGGGGGTGACGGTCAAGTTAGCACTACACACGGTTTTTTTTCAAAAATGAAGAGCGACAAATTTTTTTTTTTCACGACAAATTAACGACAATTCATCCAATTAACAAACTGTGAAAATTTTGAAGTGGTAGTGCTAACTTGACGGACATTCTCCATCGTAATTATAAAAATCGTTTCTTCCGAATTCCAATAAAGATTTCATTTTTGGGTCTTGCAACATCTCGTTTGTAGCGTTGAATCGCTCCAAGATATTTTCAAAAAAAACTGAGTTTCGAGACCACTCATTTTCTGTAGAAGATGTGTTGCTTTATTTTTCGCGATGTATTTTTGTTCTTCATCGGAAGATATGCTCATTAAAACTTCATCGATTTCCGAAAAGTCATTGACTGTGGCTTTCGTAGCTTAAGCTCGACACAGTAAGCGAGTATCACTAAGTTTCTTCAAGACGTAAAACTGTTCGCTTTTTACGATCGATTATGTTTCGATCAGAAGATAAGAAAATTTTTAACAAAACACTTTTTATATATTTCCTCAAATGGACATTTCGGAAGTAATGCTTCCATCGTCAATGTGCATTTGAGAAAGTATATAAAAAGTGTTTTTAATTGTTAAAAGTTTACTAATCTTTCATTTTTTAGATAAAAAAAAACACGTGGAAAATTTCAACTATTGATTAATCACAATTCTATATCGTTCTGTACTTGATGTAAAAAACGCATATAAAATTTTGAATGAAATCAAAGAATCAAACAGCTGATGGAGAATGACCACAACACGGTGCGAACGTCGAAATGCATTTTTGCCACTAATGCTCGCAGCATTGACGTATGGTTTGACACGGCAGTCCATAATGTATACTAAATAGTCATCTACAATTTTGAGTCGAGCGTTTGATGTGGCTTCCTCAGTATGAATGCAGTTTGGTAGAAAAATGATAAATCCTTCCGTCTAGTGTAGTCCGAATTTGAAAGTTAGTTTTTTTCCGAAGTATTGTAAGGCCTTCTCTTTTGTAAACGGACTCCAGCCTCCTAGTCTAGTTTGATTTTTTTTTTTCGAAGTCACTCCTGTGGGAGCACAAGGCATAGTTGTGAGAAATGCGCTGGGCCCCCGGGGCTCTCTACTCAGTTGCAACACCCTATTTAAGAGGGACACAAATCTATAAGAAATATGTGTTCCATGTCATTGGAATTCGAAGTTGATAAAAATTTATTTTTCAATCACACAACTTGCAGTTAGGGAATAATGGCTTAAGACTCACGCTTTTCATTTCAAAAATGACTAAGTCATTTCGTTTAATACGAACCAACACGACTCACACGATGTGCTTTCTTTTCCCTAAAATGGTTCCATTAAAGTTGTGTTACAAACCCTTAAGACACGTCTCGCACTGAGTGGCAAAGCGGAAAAATTTGAAGCGGCATCGTTCTGCTGCTCTGTCGCTTTGAAGATCAGTGCGTAGCCACTAGCCATGCAATTTCAATTGGTCAATTTACTGCGAAATTTAAAATTACAGGATTTTTGAGTTAGGTCACTTTCATTCTAAGGGTGCGAAATGTGTAGTTGAGAAAAAAAACCTCGGTTGTTATTGCTGTCCCAAAAGAGAAAAAAAATTTACTGTAATTTCCTTTTTTCTTTTTTGTATTATCCATGCAACAAGTAGTACTGATGACTAAACCATAAGCCTAAACTTAGTGCCGATGATATTCAATTTAGCCTCCTGTTGACTTTTTTGCTGATACAAAAAAAAAATCATTACAATCACATCTTAGCCAAATCCTCTTAAAGCCAATAAATCTCCAACCCACTAGCCGCTTGTCTTTTAAACAGTACCATAGGTCAAACAAAGTTCCTAATAATTCTAAGATACATATAAATTTGAGTAAAGTAAGAGGGGAAACATTACATGTCCTTACAACACTACACTTGCTAGTCAACTTGACTTAGCAAAATAAATTATCTGTCGCAATAAATCTTCACGCTGCTGTGCAGCACCAAACTCCTCCAGAACAAAAAAAAGTTCTCTGCAGAGAATATACCTAACCTACCTAGCTAACTAATATCAAGTTGAATTCTCCCTGCGAATAAAAATTTCGTCTGGTATTTTTGCAAAGATTTATTACCAACGGAAGCAAGAAAAATTGTTTGAGAAAACAGGGAAGTGAAGAAGATGCTTGGAACTTGCGTTTTATTTGTTTATTATTTTCGTATAAGCACTTTGCCAGTGCGCATTGAAAATGGTTGAGTGGTGATTTGGTGGGACCTTGATATTCGTAACGCCATAGCTAATTAATTAAATCGTAAAATATAAATAAATCAGAAGCTAATTGGCTTTGGCTCGTGTAGACGGACAGAAGATGGATGTTTAGTTGTGCTAGTAAAAGTTTAATAGACAGTGAAATTGTTGAACTCATGTCAAAAATTTATTGGTCCATTTGTGGATGGCATAAATGTTTTATTGAGTAAGGAAGTTGATGGACGCAATTAAATCTGCGAAGAAATGTAACCGTTAACTTTATTTATTTCACTGGTTTCTACTTCGATGGATCCATTCATTTTAATCAACAATGAATATTTATAACAGGGAGAATATTCTTGATGAAGGAAGCAAGTACCTCACTGGCACTGGTTCAAATCACCGCCGTTATTTGGATCTCGCGTTTTGAAATTCAGAAACATGGGATGCAAACTTTTAATGAAAGGCAAAGGAGTTTAGGCAAATCGTAAGGAGTTAATGCAAATCGTGACTGGAATGAAATATCGACAAAAAGTTCCGATTTAGGTTATTCATTCAACTGAATGAATTTTGAGTAAGTAATTAAAACAATTTTCTGTTCAAATGAAAACAAATAAACTATTTCACACGTTTATGCAGACTAATATGCAATTACAAAAGCAAGCTTTGAATATGAAAGTTAAAAGTGGATTAAAAAAAGAAATAGGACAACAGCTTTTGGGTCTGCTCTTCTAATGAAAGTCGCCGAAGGGAGCAAATGCAGCCTAAGAATTCAACCGGGCCATGTGCTGCTCTGAAGCATAGCTGTCACCCAAATAGTGCAATGGAGGGCACAAAATGTGATGCAAATCTGCGATATCGGCAAATGTAAAAAACGACTGAAACAACGCATATCCCGATGTGGATTTTTCGTTCGTCACAATATAAGAGAAAAAATCGCCAGACAAATGTCAGTAAACGAACGTTTGACGAACCGCGCCAGGACTTAGCTCGCCTGAAAGTAGCACCCGTTTCTCAAATATCAAAATTCAAAAGTGCGAATGTCAATAAATCGCCAACTAGATGGAACACGTTGCGTTCAATACGTTCAAAACATTCTGGCTGTCAAAAATTTACAATTGGCTTGGAAAGGTATCGTGTTTGAAACAAATCAAATCAGAATGAGGATATACTATGAATTTTAAATTGGAATCAAAAATGAAACACTGAATGTTAACAATATCAGGATATCCTGCCATCCTGTCCCGACGGCGGGCGGGAATGCAACGATCTCAAGAGATAGCCAGTGCTTTTAAAATGCAGCTGCCTTCCTCCAAATGTCCTTGAATTTAATGCCAAGAACGAAGACACGAGGCAACAATGCCAGCCAGATATGGAAGTTTTTGGTTAAACTCAGTCAGTTCAATGAAGAAAGCATAGGCAGGTAAATGCAACCAAGTATTGATATTGATACAAAAGGAAAACATGGCTTCTTGTGAGCTATTCAGCCAGCAAAAACATCATGCCACTGTAGCAAACCTTTAATTTTAAGAATAAATCTGCAAAGAACAGCAGGAAAATATATAATTAGTAGAATGGCAGTGGATGGTGAAGGCGTGGAAAAATCAGTTCTTTAGACTGCTAAGCGACTTAAATATCATAATCAGTATAACGTAGTCGGAAAAACGGATGCCTGATGATCTCCGACCCAAAGAAAGGAAAACCTAAAAATTGCGCAAACTAAAGAGAAATTTGCCTCTTAAACTTTGCATATAAAATTGCTTTAATATACGAGTGTCTGAAGCTCATCAAATAATTTTTTGATTCTTGCTGCCCAAATTTTCAAATTTTAATAGACTAGGAAGTGCAAAATTTTTTCGATTTACACGACCGCTTATGATAGTTTCCATGGAGTCAAGCTAAGCCGCCGTCGAACCAAGTCCGCTTTTTGGTATGTCTTAAATATTCGTCTGACTTTGCAGAAGGACTATGCAAAACGTAAGCTTTTCCGCAAAAGTCAGAGGATAATTCACTTTGAAGAGTCGAAAAAGTGATTTCTTTTCGTGCAATTTTGTTCACACCCATTTCGAACGAACTGTAAATTACAAAAACTCCGTACTTAGTCGCACAACACGAATGTAGAATGCATTATAGAGCCCTATTATTCTTTTACAACACAGAAATTGTTTAAAACTGAAACACAAATACCAGACACGCCGACAGTAACCTCGAGATACCAGATGGTCCATAGGAAATGGATGTAGAAGAGACCTACATCCTACAATTTTGTACCCATGGCAAAGTTATTAAGACCCATTGGTGTTTTTTAGCCTTTCCAAAGCCTGTATAACTATTTGAAACAAAGAGTCAAGAGTGATACTGTTGGAATTTTGGATTCGAACCACGAACGTCTGGGATCACAGACAGACATTCTAATCATCAGCCACGGGTATCACAAAAATGTGTTATTATAGAGTAAAACAAAGTTTACGATATGACCAATCACCAAGATGACAAATTAGACAACAAGTCACCACAATCAGTTAAAACTTTGAAATAGTTCAGGAATACGTTGGCCTTTCTTTAAACACAGAAGGAGAAAACAGAAGCATTTGAAGTCGTATGTCAGCAATAAATCCCCGAATATTCTCTTCGGGCTCATCGTGGATAATCGATTTTATGAAACCCTACAAAAAATAGTCCATCAGCGGTGTTATATCGCCCAATCTTGGAAGTGAATCACAGGTTTGAATCTCGAAGTTATTTAATAATCCGCGTCAACAGCGATTTATTTTACCGAATTTCGTAGTTGCGCAAGTACGCAAGGCCCAGTGGCGGCGCGCCTTTAATTCTTTCACGATGACATGGCAAACCAAACTGAACACAAATCAAGTGACAACTAACTGAAAGCTGTTGTGGTACCCGTAGCTTGATAGTTAGCATGTCTACCTGTCAACTCAGAGATTCGTGGTTCGAATCCCAACAGAGGCAAAATTGTTTTTTCACGGGTGTTGCCTTTAGCGGGGAATTGGCAGGTCGTCCTTATTAAATTCATTGCCATGAAAAGCGCTTCCTCGATTAGCCGTTCGGAACCTGCAGACCTGTCTTTATGCACACAACGCAAACTTGCACAAATCATTGAAGCAGCGGGGAAAATGTCGTTCGTGTTGGTTCGTTTTACACGAACTTTTAGAGTAATTCGAGGTTCAAAAACAAAATTATGTTACTCATGTTACAAAAAAGTATATGATTCTGTCAAAAATTTAAAGTGAATTCGTGTTGCTGTGCGGTTTTCAACTAAAATTATTGAAATAAGTTCGTCTTAGCTTGAGCAATAGAAAGCATCACCATCTCTTATCTTCTGAAATAATTCAAAATTTTCGGGTGAAATCCACGGAAGTCGAAAAATGCTTCGCAACCTCACACGACCCACACAATGAGTTCATATGGACACTTCCGTCAAAAAGACCAACTCCAAAAAGAGTATTGCCAAATTGAAAACCACGCGTCTAAGAAAAATGATGGTCCTGTACTGATACGAAGGACAGGTAAAACCTAAAAACCAATTTTACCACTTCAAAAGAGGTTTGAAACTTCGTATTCTACTTTATTAATTATCATTCAAATTAGCTCACACAGAAAAACATCGTTGCCATTTACCAAATTACCTCGTCCCACTCTTACAATGTCAAAATGTCAGAAAAACGACCATGGTTTATCATCACTAATTAGTTATAGTCCAAGTTCTACTACCCCCGTGTAACGACTTTCTTTCCCTAGTAAACATGTTTTCAGCATGTTTAACTTAATTCAATTCACAATTTTTATAAAAGCTTAGAATCCAAACAAAAAAAAAACATTAAAACAAACGAGAAACCAGCAATTGAATAATTAAACTTCCAACAAACGAATCAGAGCACACTTTGAGCCTAATTATGTTTTACATTTTTAACTTTTTTTTCACTTTACAGTTGCCAGCTTTAACAACTTCCACGTTCCACCGTCGCGAAGTGGAACAATTCTCTCTTCGAATAAACACGAAGAATAAGAATAATGTTTTTCTTTTCATTTTCTACCTTTCCAGAAGAAAATAAAACTTTTAAATGCACACAATATAATCCTCCTTTCCTTTCATCTGCACCCCTTTCATGAAATTAAAACATAAGCATTAAATGGGTAAGCTGCGGTCTAAAATTACATTAATCATTCTGTGCAATTATCGAGTTTCATCCGTGGGATACTTCTTCGCTCCTGCCACCACTTCGTCTTGTTTTTTTTATAACACAGTACCTACCTTCCTACTGTTGACCGATGTGGTGGCACAGCGAATTAAATACCTAAGTACGTCGTCGGTGTCTAATTGCATTTTATGGTTCGATGTAAAAAAAATATCAACAAATTACATGGATAATCTCTTGATAAACGTCCAATTAAACCCTTCAAACTTAAAGAAGAGAGAAAAAAAAAAAATAAACAGTTTAAACCGAGAGTAGGATAAAGTAACGAAATCCAACACTGAAGTGTGTAAATTAATTGCAACACCATTTTTAGTGTGATGTGCTTTGGCAAAGAAGCGAGAAAATAATTCTACAAGAGGAACGAACTACTGCAACCAATTTTTGGTGCAGTTTTATTACTTTATGCTACTTTATCTGGTTTATTACATCAGGCTTCTTGTGCACTTTTAAACTACCTTCAATGAGTCGTTCCTTGTTTACTTTTTTGTGACTGTTTACAATTGGGACAAAGAAATGAGTCATATTCCAAACTCAAAACTTATAATAATCATATGTGCTGAAAAGTTTGTGTGCACTGATTTTCAATAAAAACGACGGCTTGCTGGGAGTTTGTAAAGCTGCATTAATTTCCAATGCTATAAGACCACGAGAGATACCAAAAGGTAAAAAGATCCTGCCAGGGTGGCAGGATCTTTTTACCTTTTTTTTACGAACTCAAGCCTGTAAAGAAAAGAGAAACATAGTAGTAGAGCTACTGAGGATCTGGAGAGATCACTTCTGCAGACTGTTTAAAGGCGATGAGGACATAAATTCAGCTGTCAGGCAGATTGCCCCATTCAGCTTGGATCAATGCCAACCTCCCGAGAAAGAAGAAGTGAAGCTTGCCATATGCAAACTTAAATCAAATAAGACTGCAGGCGCAGATGGCCTTGATGTTGAACTTTAAGGCAGTTGGAGACCAGTTGGAAAGGAGCATGCACCAGCTGATCTGCATGATATGGTCGAAAGAAATCATGCCCGATGAATGGAACCTCAGTATCGTATGCCCGATCCTAAAGAAGGGAGACCCTCACAATTGCGCCAATTATAGTGGGATAAACCTCCTTAACATCGCTTGCAAGATCTTGTCTGCTGTAAACTGAAACTACACGTCAACAACTTGATAGGCCCATATTAATGTGATTTTAGACCAGAGAAGTCCACAATAGACCACATTTTCAAATTACGGCAGATCTTGGAAAAAAACCCGAGAACATAATATCGATATTCACCATATTTTTATCGATTTCAAGGCCGCGCATGACAGTATTTACAGAGACAAGCTGTACAGAGCCATGTTTAGTTTCGGCATCCCGGCAAAACTCGTACGACTATGCAGGATGACTTTGGAGAATTCACGCTGCTCCGTCAAGGTCGGTAAAGAACTCACCGAGACCTTTGATGTCGAAAAAGGTTTTAGGCAAGGCGACAAACTGTCATGCGATTTCTTCAACATCATACTTGAAAGGATTCTAAGAAACTCAAACGTAAAACTAGAGGAACAATCTTTCAAAAGTCTGTTAAATTACTCGCCTTTGCAGACGATATTGACGTAATGGGAAGAAAAAAGCGTGATGTCGTAGGTGCTTTTGCGAGTTTTGAAACAGAAGCGGCAAAAATGGTTTTGATGGTTAATGAGGGCAAAACGAAGTATATGTTGTCATCAAACAAGGACACAGAACATAGACGAATTGGACAAAACGTCACAACAGACATAACTTTGAGGTAGTACAGGACTTCCTAGGATAAACTATAGACACGGAAAACAACGTCAGTGTGGAGATCAAACGGAGAATAAAATAAAAACCAAGGTAACCCTGTATAAGACCTTGATCATACCAGGCCTGCTTTACGGCGCGGAAGCATGGACACTATCGAAAGCGGATGAGAAAACCATTGGTCGACCTCAACCGACTTAGAGTGCAAAACTGGAGAGAGCTCGTCCAAAATCAAAGTCGTTATAGAAGGATGTTTGTTGACGCCCAGGTTCACCCCCTACTGTAATGCCCACCCAAGTAAGCAAGTATAAGACCACGCGTGTTACTCCAAGTTCTGCAAAATAATGCCAACACCTACCTCACGGATGGATCACTTATGTGAGACAGATAAATAGAAAATTTGTGATCTCTTCAAGATTCTGTTCAAAAGTATTATTAATTGAAAACCAAATGCCTACCGAAGAAAACACGAGGTCTTCAAATAGGGCGCCAATAAATATAAAATCGATTGGAATAACCTTCTTTTTAAAGTCTGCCTAAATGATTCCGATGTGTTCCAGTTTGAAAAAAAGGTTCTCCTCAACGTCCCTACTGATCAAAAAGTATTACACTTTCAAGTGTTTGTTGGTTCAGTTGTCGAAAGCCGTTTCCTTCGATCTCTTAAAATAATATTGAACTTCCAACATAAATTCAATCAACATTGTCGTTTGAGAAGACTTAACACGGAAGCTTTGTATAATTTCCAATTTCAAGCGACAGTTACAACAATTCAAATACAAACTTTTAAGCTCTTGTAGGTTCGAATCTTAGCTAAACAAAGATCACCAGTGTCATCTTTCATCAACTAGACACAACTCTCAGCGAAGCCAACTTTCACTCCCCAACATAGAAATTTATTTCAGATGATCACTCAAACCAACCACAAAAAGGTAATTCCACTCAAAAGCTCCATTTGAGCACATATTTCCACTTTGAATTCCACTCGAACCCATTATAGACTCACATATCACATTTAATCGCATCAAGTGCATTTACTGAAACAGATTACGACTGCAGCAGCAGCAGCAGCTGACTGACATCAGCCAGAAGTATCTGTGAGACAGCAGCACTCAGACAAGAAAGTTGGCACAAAACAGAACAAAACAACTTAAATAAATATGCAAAATCGTGCAGTTAATTGCTTGGGATGCCCTCTTGCGGTCCTCTTAACGAATTTATTATAATTAAACACCGCATTCTAATTGCACACTAGAACAACCGAACTTCTTCTTTTGCCTCGCATGTTTCTATCATTTTCTTCCTCTTCTTTTTTGTGTTCACATTTGTAGTTTAGTTGAGGAAGTACGAGTATACAATAAAACACATACTGGGGGCTGGGGTCTGTGGCTGCGGGTTCGTTTTTTTTCAGAAACTTTATTTTTGTTTGCAGTGCTTTGGTGCATGAAACGATTCATGGAATTTCGCATGGTTGGTCAGTCAGTCAGGCAGTCCGTCGCTAGGCACTGGGGGCAGGCTCATTTGTTTGCATTTATTTTTAATTTTACTACTTAATCATTTGAGTTTAGGTCTTCGAGAAGATTTTTAAGCGAAGTTGAGTGCATTGCTGCAGACGCCATCATTATCTTAGGGTGTTTTATGACTTTTATTGTGGGGATCATTGGCATTATCGTGACAGAGAAGTAAAACTAGAATCGGTAGTGTCTTATCGGAATATTCTTTATGGCCTCATTATAGACAAACTGGTTAGTAGTTTAATCTGCGAAAGATTCTTGAGTGAATCATAGCAGGGACTTCACTGAAGTGAGTCATTTGCAGAATGCACAAAATAAGAAACTCAACGCGATCATTTTATTATTCAGGATCGGGAGAAAAAATGTGATTTTGTATGAAATTTACATTCACTATCGTAGAAACGAAAGTTGGTATATTTTAAAATTTTACCAAACCCAATCCGTTTTTACATCCTGATTAGATGATGACCTCGCTCGTGAACCCTCATTAACCCGGCAAATAACTAAATATGATTGGTTAATTACCAAGCAGTTTTCTACAATGATCTTGTTTAGCTTTAAAGTTTTTCTTACTCTTCTTTGAAGCTTAAGACTTGTGAATTGTGACGCGATTATAATCGAGTCGGAAGTTTTGGTCACTGTTTAATGAGTTCCAACCTCTGGGCATTTGCATATTTCAAATTCAAATCCACACATTGGTTAACAATGCGCCCAAATGAATATGTTCTCTAATAGCTAAACACAAGTTTATAAAACGCTTCAATGAACGGACACTAGTCAAAGCCTCGAATTAGATTAGCACTGCTGGAAGCCATAATCTGATGGGTTTTGGTGGAATTTGCGGAATTATTGCAAATTTTCTTCTTAATGAAAGAAAATGATAGCCATGGCATTCGATAGCAAGAAGCAGTGGTAAATGACACCAAATATCGTAAAACATAATCGCAACGTAAGGGCTCATCCAAATCAAAGCATTTTTGTAGTTGCTGACATGACAGAAACGACAACGCGTCTTAATACCTTTACAACGAGACGGCGGTTTGAGGGATCCTTAGTGCAACGAGGGTTTTTTACGATCATCGTTATTTGAAATTAGTAAAGGATATGAGATAAGTTTTCTTTAACCAAAGGTTGAGTCTGCGTCAGTCTGAACTTCGGTTTCATTGACATTCGTACAGCAAAATGCTGCCATGTCATTATTCTCTCAGTTACCACTGTCATCATCAACAACAACAGCAACAACGACAACGACAAAACGACAACGACAACGACATCGACAACGACATCGACATCGACAACGACAACGACAACGACAACGACAAAGACAACGACAACGAGACAACGACAACAACAACAACAACGACAATGACAACGACAACGACAACGACAACGACAACGACAACGACAACGACAACGACAACGACAACGACAACGACAACGACAACGACAACGACAACGACAACGACAACGACAACGCCAACGACAACGACAACGACAACGACAACGACAACGACAACGACAACGACAACGACAACGACAACGACAACGACAACGACAACGACAACGACAACGACAACGACAACGACAACAACGACAACGACAACGACAACGACAACGACAACGACAACGACAACGACAACGACAACGACAACGACAACGACAACGACAACGACAACGACAACGACAACGACAACGACAACGACAACGACAACGACAACGACAACGACAACGACAACGACAACGACAACGACAACGACAACGACAACGACAAACTCTTCAATCCCAGCGACAGAGTACGTTAACCTGTTGCGATAAATATTATTTTCCAATCAATTGACATTGTTCTTTTCATGTCGCTATCTTATTACAATTTAATTATTGTTTGCTTCACTGGTACCTGTGGCGAGATGGTCAATAAACCTGCCTGTTAACCAGCAAGATCGTGGTTCGAGTACCAAGGAAGCAGAAATGCCCTCGCCTTTCGCGAAGAATTGAGAAGTCCTCGGATAGTTAATTCATTGCCATGAAAAGCGCTTTCTCGAGTACACCCGTTCGGAACCGGCAGAAAATTGTAGCTCCCCTCTATTCCCTATCAAAGGCAATGGTTGTGAGAAATGGGCTAGACCCCGGGGCTCCTGACTCAGTTGCGCCAACCTTTTTATTTATTTTTTACTGCACTGCGTCAGTCAGTTAGAATTTGTGAAAAATTTTATGAATAGCCAAGTTATCACCCCCACTCATGGTCAGGCGTGATTTTTTTCAAAAAAAAAAAAGTTATCTTTACACGGTGCGGTGTTCGCTCATTCAACTATTCCAAAATCATTATATTGATAAAAAAAAATAGGACGAAGGATGAAAGCAACCAACATGACTGCAGTCAAAACTTCTAGACAGGTTGTGTCCTAGACACGCTTAAAGACTTCATTAATAAAAAACATCTTTTGAATATGCACTTAGAAGGAAGAGAACCAGTATAGCTTGGCAAATATGACTAAAGTATAATACAAAAGAGAAGTCTATGATTTAAGAAAAAATAGCCTCGTCATACTTTTGAGAGAGATTTCTAGATTTTCGACAATCTTTAGACCCGTCATTGAATAAAATCCATCACTTAACAAAAACGTTAGAATGAGCATTCTCTTCTAAGAAACCAAAACGTGTAAAAAACGGGTATCAAATTACATTTAAATTACAAAAGGGTTTCTAAAAGACTACGTGAATTAGATCATTGGTTGAACTATACCCGCAGAACAAAGACAGCACAAACCGCAATAAAAAACAAAACCAATTCAAATTTAACAAAAACAACAGCGCCGAAGCTCCTGTCCCTCCGTGTGGTCTAAATAAAGAAATTTCATTTGAAATTTACAACACGAGTTGTAATGTAGACAAACACTTCATCAGTATGTTAAACATCTTTAAGACTATGCTTTCCCCCCTAAACGCAGCCACATCTCAATTGCCAACCTACGCGCATTGCATGTGCATCGCATCTTTCTATCTTTTTTCCTATCCAGTTTCCACCTATCGCAGAGTGCTTTGACGACTTGAGTGACAAAGTGACATCATAACAGCACTCACGTATTACCGCTGTGTGTAACAATAACATTATTTCCAAATGACCTTCACGTATAAAATGAAATTTTCTACTTACATGTCTTTTTCTCAAGACCTGCTTGGTCTGTCATTACCCGTGTATATACATGAAGTCATCTTTAACAGATCTTTAGGAGTCTTAAGCACTTAATATTCATAAGAGCGATAAATGCGTTGCTTAAGCGTATCACAAACTGTTTACTAAATGCACGAAGTACTGCTGCTTTCCAAAAACAAAAAGGTACAAAACTGTTTTAGTGTACAGTGCAGTTGTGCTTGATGTTGTTAGACAGACGAGAATTTCAAATGCAAAACAACTGTCAAGCGTTTAAATAAAAGAATGGTCGTCTAAAACCATTGGCATCGGGGGGAAAATACACAAGAAGTCACACTCAGGTTACTGACGGACATTTTATAAAATTGCATGGCACGGGTATGACGTTCTTTTATTTATTCTAAAGAAGTCCAACAGAACGTGTAGATCCATAAAAGAGGCCACTGAGGTCGCCCATGCTTTGAACATAGAAGTGGATACACGTGGTTGAAAAAAAAAAAAAACAAGAAATAAGGTGCGAGTTAATATTAAAAGGGCAAACTTCAGAGTTGGTCACAGAAAAAAAAGAGTAGGTATGAAGGCCAATCGAAGCTCAGAGGTATTGTTGGTTTAACAAAGAAACACTAAAACTGAATTGAATGTGATTGTAGGTAAGTACTTTAAATGAAGATTGTGTTTAGTCAAATAAGACTTCTGAAACATTTTTATTTTGAACAAAGAAAGAGGCTTCGCCAAATATTAATAATCGTCCAATTGCAGATAGTGGATTATACCGTTTTACAAAAACGAGTACCGTTTGCAAAAACGATTAATTTTACAAAATCGAATTTCGTATTTAAAAACAAACATCATTCTTCAAAAACAAATGGTTTTCTAGAAAAACCAATATCATTCCTAAAAAAAACTATTTTCGTCACTGTCACACAAAGAAAGATTAACGTTTCACAAAGAACGGCTATCGTTTCACAAGGAACTATCATCGTTTTCATAAAGAACGATTACCGTTTCACAAGGTACGACTATAGTTTCACATACCCAAGCATATGCCGACGATGTCGCCATGCTCTCGGCTGGTTCCAGCATCCAAGGTGTCAGTTCCCGAGCACAGGCTTCGCTCTATATGATTGACACCTGGTGTGTTAGAAACGTTATCTCCGTCAATCCTCTTAAGACCGAGGTTGTCCTCTTCACGGGACGTAGAAAATTGACTGGTCTGACCCAACTTACGCTTAAAGGCGTCAAAATCCCCTTCTCAAATGAAGTCAAACATCTTGCAGTGATCCTGTATAACAAACTTCTTCGGTCTAAACATGTCGAGCCTAAAACTACTAAAGCACTGTCAGTCTTCTGGCAATGTAAAGCAGCCTTTGGCAAGACATGGGGTCTTACACCGAAAGGGTCCTTTGGATCTATACGGCTATGATAAGACCAATCATCTCCTATGTATCAGTTGTTTGGTGGAATAAGCTCTCGCGTTATTACATCGTTTGCCAAACTTCAAAGAACAGTTTGTCTTGGTGTTACTGGGGCCTTCTCTAGCACACCGGGAGTGCTCTCGACGCACTGCTGAATCTTCCTCCCCTTGATACCTACATCATGGGGTGTACTCTCAAGACCATTTATCGTTTAAAGAGATGTGGTCTCTGGCACAATTCGCACTGGAACTTTGAGGAGTTCGCAAGCAGCATATCTTTTGACTCACGTCTAATGGATATGCCGTCTGACACGATGATCCCAAGGCTCAAACTGCGTCAAAATTACTCAGTCAACTTTCCTTCTGTTCAGGACTGGTTTGCTCCAGAATCTGAACCTGGATAGAACTGTTATCGTATCTTCAAAGATGGCTCCGAAACCGACGAGGGTTCTGGTGCTGGTGCCTTTGTGGAGAACGGTGACATACGACTGCACACATCTTATGGGATCATACGCATTTTTTTTCCAATCGGAGACGTATGCTATCCTAATGGCCTTGAGCCGCGCAACGAACAATGGATGGACGGGGAGGGGTAACTTTATTTGCAACGACAGCCAAGCTGTGCTTAAGGCCCTTCCAACCCTCTAACCACTTCGAAAGTGATCCAGGAATGCAAGAGCTCTCTGAATGCGGTCGGAAGATTAAATTCCTTGAGTCTCATTTGGGCTCCGGGCCATCACGGCATAACTGGAAATGAAATCGCCGATGAACTTGCTAGGCAGGGATCTCAGACAGCTTTCTCAGGACCTGAACCGTCGCTAGGTCTGCCAGCGTCCTCAGTGAGGGCTTCAATCAACGATTGGATCTGTGAAGAGCATCCTCGTATGCTCCCCAACGTTAGTAAGAAGACGGCAACATTTTTGCTAGCTCGCAGCAGAAGACTGTAGAAAGCTTATTGGCGTATTAGGCTTAAGTGATACCACACTCTGTAAATCTTGTGGAGATGATGAGAACACCGCAGAGCACTTCCTCTGTGAAAGTCCTGCTTTTTGTCGCATGAGGTTACAGATACTCGGCGCAGACATGGTGAGAGCTGGTAACTTAGGCTCCTTATCAGGGCAGCGTCTTTTGGATTTTCTCCGAACATCTGGAAAGCTATAACAAATAGAAGGTTGCATACTGGTAGTACAATGGACCAATATTTAGTTCTGAGTGCTCCAGCTGGTATTTTAAAAACCTCAAAAAAAAAAAAAAAATTGTTTCACAAATAACTTTCATCGTTTCACAAAGACAGATTATCGTTTCACAATGAACTATTACCGTTCCACAAAAAGAATCTTTTCACAAAGAAAGACTATCGTTTTACAAAGAACGATTATTATTAATTCGGAAAAAACCATAATCGTTTCACAAAGAAAGATTACTATCGTTCAACGAAGAACGAGCATCGTTTCACAAAGAAAAATTATCGTTTCACAAAGAATGGTTACCGTTTCACAAAGAACGATTATCGTTTAACAAAGAACGATTATTAATTCACAAAAACCGATAATCGTTTCACAAAGAACGATAATGGTTTTACAAAGAACAAGTATCGTTTCCCAAAGAACGACGATCGTTTCACGAAGAACGAATATCGTTTCACAAAGAACGATTACCATTCCACAAAAAATAATTTTATGGTTTAACAAAGAACGATTATCGTATTACAAAATAATAACCAGTCATTCATCACATCATTATTTTACGAAAGCAGTTTAAAAATTCGAAAGCAAGTTATGGGGACACCTTGCGATTACTGTACACAAAATCATCAACTCAGCGAAGAAATTATTCCTCTAATTCAATTCAATTCCACTTCAAGTGAACAAACAACAAAAACAACTATGCAATTCCAAGTATAACTTCATTTGTTGAGTCACCTCGGTGAAAATGACATTATTCATATACTTCACAGCCAAATGTTTGCTCCTATGTGGTTTTCTGAGAATCCTTTTCCCCTGACATATAAACCACAAGAAATAAAAATCATTCCATCAACGAGTGCAAATCGCGGACTAGTACGTTGAACCTTCTCTCCTGATGGAGTCATTTAAGAATTTTTCAATATTACTCATTCAGCTATAAACTTTCACTTTACCGACATCAATCGGTCACAAATAATGGTTCTCAATTACCTGCTCACTGATGCGTGTAGAATTTGCCCCCAAGTTTTTCTTTGATTTAATATTGATGATGAAGTCATTAGCTGGAAAAATTTCCCCATCAAAAACTAATTAGAAATGATTATGCTGACACAACCCAGCGGATTTATTCCTCTTTTTTGCCTATGAAGAAGAAGCATTGGAAAATTTTTCAAGAAAATAAACAAATAAGCTCACGATCTTTTTTAAAAAAAAACATTTCCGCCCAACTTTAAGTCAACGGCACGAGATAAAGGTTACGATACCAACTGCACGTTATTTGATGAGTCAGTTGTTAACTGCGCTGCTGCCCAGTGGTGATGGTGATGGTGATGAAATGTAGGTGTTGTTCACAAATATAATACTTTACACTCAATCGCAGATACCCAACATGGTGTACAGCAAGCATAACAATACCAATTAGATGGGGTATACTTAAATTGGCGTCTTCACTATTACTTTGGTAAGTCACGTAAAATTTACGGAAGCTTACAGGGTAATAACTCACTTCTCGCGCCGTCGTTTATTACAAACAAGTTTCTACGTACGTTACCCTTTTTTTCTTATTAAATATTTTTCCAACTTCAATTTACCGCCGCGCCGTTTATGTTTTTTTATTTTTTTGTTAAGATTCGCCGCACGCGACGGGCGGTCGACGATGGCGGTGGCCAAAATGGCAGGTGAACGCTCGTAGTGTTAAATAAATTATAACCCAAGATCGTCGTCAAAATGTAATTTCGTGGCAGAGGTCGTGTCGACTGTAAGCGCAGATGAAAACTACGAGATCAACACAGCTATTCACTCTTCAGAGTCGAGGAAAGAATATATTTAAAAAAAAAAGCATTTGTTGAGGCTGGACTGCACCTTTTAATGGGTTTGCATAATGGATGCCAAGTCATAAAAGGTGGTGACGTCATTCCAGGTATAAACAAAACTTCAGATGCAAGGAATTTTAATGAAAGTTTACATCTTTTTTTCGTTTGTTTATTCGCTATCGGGATCTATAATTTATTGAAGGCAGATGAAAAGAATTCGATGTTATAAAATTTGTGGTTGGGGCTTTAAAAAAGAAAAACAATCATCGAAGGTCTAGCCAAAATGTAAAAATATGAAGAAAAAAAACCACACTGTCAAACAGTTTTTGTTCAGTAAAATTGTATTGTAAAAATTTTAGTTTACAGAGTTCAAAGTCAGATATTTGATCTACGAATAGTTGAGTATTGGGTTCAAAAATTAGTCCGATTCGGAAGTAATAAAATTTCTTTACTAAAAGTAAAAAGGACGATATTTGTGAAGTGTCGATAGGAAGGACGCGTGTGTTTGCTTACCCCGCCGGGTGTTTTTATAAAACATTTCTATTCTTCAAATAGTTTCATCTGCAGGCCGCCCTTGAAGTTAAAAATGAAACAAAACCCACTTTATTTACATCTACTATGACACAATAAAATAGGAGGCTGCTTCACTGGTAGTACAACATACGGGTAATTTGTCTCGTGTTCTCCACTTAAATGTTGTTTCTGGGAAAACAACGAAAGTTAAAGATGAGCTCAAAAGGCAATGAATTGATGATTCCATATTTAATTAAAATGTAATTGCACATTTAACGTTTTAATTGAGAAACAAAAAAATTCATCAAATAAATAAAAATAATTGCTTCTCCTCCAAAACAGATAAAATTAAGCATCTGCATCGTTTACCTTTGCTTCGAATGTTGTTTTTATGTTTTCAAGACTTACTAGACAGTTTGCAAAAAAAAACACTAAATGCCAACAATCACACAAGGTATTAGGTTAAGGGCCAATTATAGCGATCAAGAAAACGAATCAGGAAAAATTTTCAATTGGAGAATTAACTATGTTGTCGTTTGAATTGAATAACAAATGTTATACCAATCGATGTGAAATCACTCAAAGAATTTTTTGTGGAAAAAAAAACGTATAAAAGAACCAATATTTTCTGTTAAATTTGTATTTTTCTATTTGCCTGATTCAATTTCATCAGAAAAATACAATTTTAACGGAAAATATTTGTTGAGTTGAAAATTTTCTTGGCAAAAACAATTTTCCGCGATATTTAAATATCGATTGGTATAACATTTGTTATTCAATTCTATCGGCAACACAGTTATTATTCCATTTGAAAATTTTTCCTGATTCGTTTTCCTGATCGCTATAAATGGTACCTTGGTTGGATTGGGAACAACTCACAAATCACACCAAGGATCACAAAGGATCTAAGGAAGTGAAAAGGCTATTAGCATTAAATTATGATCACTGAATTATTAGGGTTGACGTATCTAACTGAATTTAATTTTAGGATGTTGTTCAGTGGAAAGCGTGAGATGTCGCCGCTCGTCCAAGAAATATTCTCTGAAAAATGTTTCCTGATGTTAGAGGAAGTGAAATGACCCTTAATGTGGGTACCCAATGAGTTGTAACCCGTGAGATTGCCAATAAACGAAAAGAGTCGAGGCTTGCTAAGCTGGAGTAAATACTCAGTTTTTTTTTATGGAAATATCTAGGCATGTATCTGAACACAAAGCAAGTTTTTAAGATGACCACCTCTTATTGGCAGTTTTTAGAAAGAACTTGCTTTAATGATTTGAGAACGAAGGATTTGCTCTCGCTGGATTCAGGTGAGAACCCGTTTTTGGCCGATTACCCGCCATATCCTTACCAGTTGTATCACGGTGTACTGGAACTCAAATTAAAGTTACGGTGTTTACTGAGCTGAGCAGTCTTAAATCATTGCGACATGTGTCTACTAATTTGGATTTTGTGACTATGAATGAGATAGCTTTTATATCCGCCTGGATGTCTATGAAGATGGCGATGTTTTTGTTGATAAAATTTTATCTAGCGAGATATTTTGCGGTTTCACTGCAAGTATTTAAAAGACACTGCAAAAGTTTGGAAGCATTATTCATATATTTATGGGGGGGATAATCTGAGAACATATCAGACCCTACCCCTTCAGTCGTTTTGGAAGCGTCTGCGAAGAAGGATACATGATAGGCTTTAATAACCCTGTTTTCCTCACAGCATTTCCTTGCCGCAATGACTGTATGGGCCACTGGCTTGAAATCAGTATGCGAAGGGCTGTAGTGTGACAGAATATTTATATCGAAATATTTTTACTTATAGTTCTGTAGACTGATTGGTCTGTTTAAGCTGCAGTGCACTTTTGAACGCCGTTCCTAGCAGGAGCTAGCGACGACATTAAAAAACTGCAGTTGCAAGTCTTTGGATTTTTCCTTGAGGTTTGTCGTCTTATCGAATGATGGTCACCACACCAAACAGCAGTATGTGCGGATTGTGCTTCCTATGAAAGTATACTTCTAGTGAATGATTTTCAGACAGGATCTCTCTAAAATTCGACTGCAAGTGCAGAAGGCCATTTCCGTTTTTCACTATCATCCTTTAATTTAATTAATTTTCATTTTAGTTCAACTTTCGATCGAGAGTAAAGAATAAATTTATTTTGCGTTACAAGATAAGTGCATTGGTATACCATTTATGGTTGGTGGAATTATATCCAGAATGTTGCGCTTTCTCGTGACAAAACAACTCATTTTCTTGTGGGGTTTAGTAGCCCAGTAAAGACTTGTTGTGAGTCTCCCCAAAGTCATGATGACTATGCCCTGGCCACAACTCTGACCACGCACAGGTTTCTATAACATAGGCAACCAGGAGTCAGAATAGCGAAGAAAAAACTTTAACTTTACAGAATACCTCTACAAGTTATGGGCTTAAGGGTTCATGCATCCATTTCTGCTTTTACTCTTCATGTTAAAAGCATAGATATTGATACAGTTAAGTGTTAGACGAATATCACAGTATTCAACATTATTAAAGGCTTCCTCTATATCGAGAAATGCGGAAAGTCAATGTCATACATCTGCGTAGCAAAATGAATCGCTTTGGGCTTGAACAACGGTGGGAAATATTGAAAATCGATTCCAAATTGAGTGATGCTGTGTAGATCAAACTCTTTGAAACCATATTTGGTCGAAATGATGTACCCGCCGCAATCAATTAACAGCCCTGAGATTGAATTTGACCTTTTTGAACCATTTTTAAGGAAGGATCGATGTTATGCCAACGATATGGTAACGATTAAAGTTTGTAAAGCTTATATTGTCCAAGCAATTCGTAAGCTACAGCCAGAAGCTTACAAGGTCTTGCAAAATTGGAATGACAGAATGCGTTACACTCTGAAGCCAGCCGAAACAGCGACTTGAACGACATTGTGTTCCATAACTAACAGGATTGCTCAACAGAGCGAATAACCCCAGGCCTAGCGCATTTCCCACAACCATACCTTGTGGGGGAGTGGAGGAGAACAACAATTTTCTGCCGATTCCGAACAATCGAGAAAGTGCTTTTCATGGCAATGAATTTATTATCGGAGGACTTACCAATTCCTCTCAAAAAGCGATATACGCGGAAAAAATTTTGTTCTCTGTTAGGACAGGAACCACGAGACTCCCACTTAAGGGAGCGTTCAAGTATTACGTAACGCAATTTGGGCGGAGGGGGAGTCTCATAAAACGTTACGATGCGTTAAAGGGGTGGGAGGGGGTCTTTCTTACAACACGTTACGTAACATTTTTTTTTTAATTAGGGAATAAAAACTCCCAAATTGGCAACCCTTTTAATTTGTTCTCGCAAGTTGGCAAACCTTTTCGTTTAAAATTCACGGAGAATCCCTAGATTGTGTTGTACGTCATTTAATGTTGTTTGATGCAATGGGTTAACAATTCCAGAACCGTCTTCGTCTGAACTTCAGGTGCCTGTGATGAAAGAATCTGAGTGGCTAGCAAACCCGTGGACATTGCATTGCCAAAGGTTAAAATAAGTATTTTATTTTTTATTTAATGGTCACTTAAGTGTTACGCAACATTTAGTGAGGGGGAGGGAGGGGGTACACGAAAACGTTACGGTGCGTTATAAGGGGGGGAGGGGGTTTTCGAAAATCTTCAAAAATTGGGTTACGTAATACTTGAACGCTCAAACAGACACCATGATTGTGATAACGCCACGAGCATCGCTATAAAGCCATAATACACGAAAAAACTTCATTCTGCCTATTTTATTGCCTAAAAAAAATTTTTGTATTTTGCCCACCCTGTATAATGCATCTTGGGCTGCAAATATGACATTTTTGTCACTCAATTGTCTGGAGCAGAAAAACAGAGAGGCTTATACGACTTAATATGACTATACCATTTCTCTCAAACTCGTATTAAAAAGAAGTTTATACAACCCCTGAACACTTTCACTAGGATTGAGACAGTAAAGTCTATAGGGCCCGAAGCGTCATTAGAATGTTAGCATCAGGGCTTGGGGATTTGTAAGCTGAGAATGAATGGGAGGCTATCATAATTTTTCTTCTATCTACTTCGTAGCTGCCTATGATGGATCTAACATCTATACCGCTTGAAAGTATCTACAGACTCTAAAGGTTCAGAACAGGAATCTTACCTAAGCTTTGGAAGTTTCAAACGTTGCTGGTCATACGAGACCAAGCGTATCGGGAATCAAAACACAAATATTCTGATCAAGAACCGATTAGAGGTTATCTGCGTTCTATTATCCTATAAAGGAATTTCTTATTAAAATGTTATTACAAAGGGAAATAGGAGCCAAATGCTTTGTACACGTCGTTAACATTAGTCAAAATTCACTCCGTATCCATTTCCAAGGGCAATCTTTAGCAGTGGGTAAGTAAAATTCTCTTAGTCAGATTGTCTTCAACTTCTACAGCATTTCTACAGGGAACTCAAATAAGAGCCAATCATTTGCATGTTAAGTACCCACTATAGAATTTCGTGTGAGAAAGTAAAAGTCAAAGGAACTGTCAAGTAAGTAATTTATCTCTTCAACTCATTTTATTAGCATATTCGAGTTTCCTTCGCAGCTTGTCTGATTAAATCAACCAGCGCATAGTTAACAACTCTGTGGTCCCTTTCAACTGTTGAATAGTATAAATTTACTAATTTTTTATGCCACAAAATTATGTATAGTTTCGTATACCATACCTCCGCAACATCAAACCTGCAGGTGATTTTATCAAATTATAAACAAAACTGTCAAGGAAAAAAAATAAAAAAACTGTAAAATAAAATGTGACATGACCCCTTCTTACGCAAAAAAAAACCATGCATACATTTTTATTTCAAATACCTCCACAGTCTGTTATCTTCCAGTTTGAATTAAACAATTCATTCCCTACAAACAACGATAAATAGGTTGTCAGAGCGTATATAAACCATACGCCCCACTGTGATCCAAACTGTTAATGGTTTCCTCAATTTGTTATGGCATTCGATAGAAACTAGGTGAGACATACACCACCGCCAACACAGTTCCAAAGGCGATCAGCTAGGGTCAGTTGGTGTATTGCCACCACAACAAACCACACCAAACCATATACCTCATATACATCCAACACAACATCGCACTGGGTTTCAAATCGAAAGTGAAATCTGGCACAGATTTCCTCATTTTCTTATATTTATACTGCACCCGATTGTTAATTAGACATTATATTATAGACGGACACTTACTTATTTATTACTTGTTTTGATAAGACTAATTATAGACACACTGGCACACTACTGTGTGTATCAATTTGTTCCATTTAGAGTCCGTTGCATTGTGATGGTGTGAAATTCATTATGCTTACCTAAAATGAAAAGAAATGGAGGATTGTGATTAGAAATTTGAGTTTACTTTTTTGTTAATTGTTTACATTAATTTTAAAATACGAAAGACTGAGTTCTATTCTCATGTACAATCTTTTCGTTTACGAGCATCGTAATTTCGACGAGATCATAGATGGTCTCCCACTAATGTGCATCACACTAGTGATCCACCAGTGGGGCATCCCAAGTATTTATTATATGCCTAATACTACCCGTTTCCCTTATTTGGCAGCACAGACAATTAGTCAGCGGTCTGTGGTTTGTTTATTCAAAAATTCAAAGTATATTAATGTGTCGGAGATAAGAAAAAGGTTTTAAGGATGTGAGTGTTGCGACCATTATTAAATTAGACAGCTCATCCTACTCAACGAGTATTTGAGTAACATGCTGCTAATTGCTGAAGTGATGTGGGTTTTAGGGCAAAGGCATTTGTCAACAAGAGTAAAATGAATAATGTATCACGTTTTGCTTCAAATTCAAATGAACTAGCACAAAAATCTTGATGTCTGATGAGTTCGAAACAAGAGTTTAAAGTATAAAACTGGAGGTCTACAAGGTGCAGGATTACACTCCCTGTAATAAATACTATGAATCTAGTGTGAGATATCATTCCCATGGACGGACTTATTGAAAATTTTCTAAAGACATACCGTTTTTCAGCAATGAAGCCTAAAACACTGATATGTTTTTTTTTTACTTGTAATGCTCTACGAAAAATGTATTATAAAACATTTTCGTATAATACTTCCTTCAAATGTTCTTTGTGATTGAGTATTTTTTTCAACTTCAATCAAGAATAACTTCTGAACGAAGTCCTTTATACAAAAGTATGCGCAAGAACCTCGAGCTCTAATTTTTCTTCAAGAAACAATTTTGTGATTTTTCACATATTTTACAAAGATCAGATTTAAGGCTAATGTAGCTTTTGAATTTTTCTGAGTTCGGAATGTGGAGGAAAAACAGAGTCTGGTATAGCACTCCACATTCGGGTAGTGCGACTAAAATAAGAATCTCTATACATTTAGCAACATTTGGCGACTTTAAATATGTGGCCATTCTAACGAAGATCATTGTTTACACACATACCAAGTACTGAAACTTTTCGGTTTCTTGGATGCAGATACCATTCATGGCTAATGGCAATGGGGGAATGTTAATCTTCGACAAGAGACAGCATTGAGTTTTCAAAGCATTGAATTCTACTCGGTTTTTATTACACTATGTAACAATGGTAGCAAGATAGGAATTCAATGAGCTCATCATACGCAACTGTTCCAGTTCCACATTTAAAGAGCAGGGACGCGAATATAAAAAGCTGGTGGTTGAGTCGTCAGCAAAGCAATTGAGACGATTAAAAGTTTCAGACAAGAGATCATTTACGTTAGTTAAACCTAACACATTATTTTGCTTTTATTTGAAAATGCAGGAAACAAAGCTTGAAATTTGTTATTTTGCACTATTTGAATATAATTTATCAAAAGCTTACCCACCCGGCGTAGATCGGGTCCTAGGGTGATCCGGTGTCGACTTTGCTTAGATAAAATAAAATCTTTGTTAATGAGGAATATTGAAGTATTCAAATGTCCAATTCCTTCACAAGACAAGGTTGTGAGAAAAGCGCTTAGCCCTGGGGCTCCTCGTTCTTTTGCGCCCCCCAGTTTACTTTATTTATTCAGAATGTCGAAAGAATTTTGGAAATCAGTTCAGCAGTTTTTAAGGTTTACTTTATGTATCCGTTCCCGTTGGAAAATGGAAGATGAAATATAGTCCATGCCACTCGTGGATAATGAAGTGAATACTCTTTAGGTGAAAGAATTTTTTAAAACCTGTAAAATATTTTTTAAGTTCCTGGTTATGTTCTCCTTCCCCTCCCATTCTTCTAAGAAAGCCTACGTCATTACTCAGGCTTTAGATCATCTCTGTTCCAATTATTATTATTCTATTCGGCTCAGTCATTTTTTAGGCTATTCAAAGTCTAAGTTCGTGTTTCGATTTCCAAAACTAAAAAACAACCAAATGAAAAAACAAAATCTTTCATCTCTGTGAAGATTTAAATTTTAATGTTTGGAGACAGATGAAAGAAATTGTAGAAAGATGAAGTCTCTCATATGTCTCTTCTTTTTATTGCGTTTTCAAAGTTCTGGCAAAGCCCATAGAAGACCAAGTTAACGGTGTAATCCAAGATCCAAGGCATGTTAGATTAGGGACACAAATGGGTACTTTTATGAACCAGTGGACGGCTGGAGAATCAAGCTACAAGGTTTTGGGAGCAAGAAAGGTTCTGGAGACTAAACAAATAAACAATAAATCAATTTCAATTTTCAATTTTTTGCAACCACACCTTGAGAAGGAACAGAGGAGACCTACAATTTTTTTGCCGATTCCGAATGGTTAATCAATCGAGTAAGCGCTTTTTACGGTATGAAACTACAATGAGAAATTGTTAATTCCTAACAAAATGCGATACCCGTGGAAAAATCATTTTTTGTTATGTATCTGATGGGATTCGAACCTCAAACCTCCCACGTAACAGATACGCATGCCAATCATTACTCCACGGGCACAAAAAAGTAAAACAAAAAAAAAACAGACTTGGTTACTCAGAAATGGTTAATTTTTCAATAAGACCTTTTTGAAGGAAATTGAATTGATAAAGACCTATCAAGTTGTTGACGTGGGGTTTCAGACGTTCACATATTACAGCAGACAAGATCTTATAAGCGACGTTAAGGAGGCTTATCCCTCTATAACTGGCGCAATTGTTAGGAGTTCCCTTCTTTAGGATCGGGCATACGATACTGAGATTCCATTCATCGGGCATGCTTTCTTCCAACCATATCATGCAGATCAGCTGGTACATGCTCCTTTCCAACTGGTCTCCAGCTGCCTTGAAAAGTTCGGCATCAAGGCCATCTGCACCCGCAGTCTTATTTGATTTAAGTTTGCATATGGCAAGCTAAGCTTCTTCTATGTCGGGAGGACCGCATTCTTGATCATCGTCCAAGCTGAATGCGCTGACAGTGGAATTTGTGTCCTCATCGCCGTTAAGCAGTCTGCAGAAGAGATCTTTCAAGATCCTCAGTAGTGACTGTGGTTCTACTACTATGTTTCCATGCTTGTCTTTACATGCTTGAGTTCGGGGCTTGCCACTTTAGCATCAGGATCTTTTTACCATTTGGTAAAACTTCCAAATCTCGTTCCAGTCATAGCACCTCTCAATTTCCTCAAACGAGCGCTTCTCATGCTGCTCCTTTTTCTTTTCGAGAATTTGGTGTTCTTCCCTTCATTTCTCCTTGCAAATCTCGTTATACTGATCGTAAGCAACCCTCGTTCGTTTTTGCACCTGCATTTGACGTGCGTTTTGTTTGGCTGCATTTGCCTGCCTGCATTCTTCAATGAACCATGGCATGGGTTTCGTTTTGCTGGCGGCATGGGATTCAAGGAAAATTGAAGGGACACTCGATTGGAAAAGGCATTGGCAATCTTTTGCGATTGTAGCTTTCCGACGTCATATTTCTTCACAGCGTTAGTTCGTGCAGGTCGTGAACAAGATATCCTCATTTACCTTGGCTACAACAAGGTAGTAGTCCGAGTCAAAGTTGGCCCCTCGGAAAGTTCGGACATCTAACACACTGTAAGAGTGCCTTGCGTCGATCGCAACATGGTCAATTTGGTTGACGGTGAATTGATCTGGAGATCGCCATGTACCTTTATGAATTTTGAGATGCGGGAAGCGTGTACTACTTACAACAAGTCCGTTTTCGGGGGTTTTGTCATGGAGGCTAGGCCTACCGATTGTACTTCCAAAGATGGCCTCCTTCCCTAGTTTTGCGTTAAAATCGCCAAGTTAGATTTTCACGTCGTGTCTAGGGCACTGCTCATACGTTTCTTCGAGGAGCTCGTGGAAGCAGTCTTTGGAATTGTCGTCTTTCTCTTCCGTGGGGGCGTGGACGCATATTAGGCTAATGTTGGCGAATTTAGCCTTGATGCAGTTGTTTATCATTATGGTCGCAACTCAATAATATTTTAATCAGCTCAGCAATGAATTCTAACTTTGAACACAAAAACAAATCAATACTGAGCACTATCGACTCAGTTTTAGCTCAGTGTTAATTCGTTTTTGTGTTCAGTTGTAAAGTGCATTGCTGAGCGGATTAGAGGACAGCAGAGTTCCGACATAAACGCACCTATAAACGATCATATACTCGCAAGATCTGATGACAAGGCCTTAAACTTTCAGGGACTATTGCGTTTCCGAATTCGCCAATGAATACAAATTTAGATTCAAGGTAATGGTCAAAAATTGATGAATGCCTTAAAACAAAGCAAAATGCTCTAAACCACCTCCTAACCAACAAAGCAAAAACCGTGCGCCTATGTGGCTTATTTAATGATAAGTCCAACAGACCATCACACAATCCAAAGGCAAGTTCTAGGTTCCGCTGAAGGAATTTTTGCAAAATATAAAAAAAAAATCTATCAACAAAAACAAACGAAGGGGAACTAAACTGAAAAATAAAAATAAAAATAACACAGTCTACCTTAACCACAGAGATATGAAGCAAGCAAATAAAAATTACCTATACAAAAACGCTGATGGCTTACCTATGCATACCTACTTCCACCACCTATCTATTCATAGCTTTAAGGGTGAAGCGGTTTGAGGTTTTCTCTATTTTGCGTTCGATTTCAGTGTTGTGTTGGTAAAAATGACTGCTGGTTGGGCTGGTCACTTTGTCATCATGCGATTGGAACCAAGAACAATGGACATGAACGCACAACGCTTAGATTGTAGGCCCAACGCAACGGTAGGCTACAATAGACTGTCAGACAGACAGGCGGGACAAATAATATGGCAAGACACCATTGTGGTTTTGTTTTAAAAAAAAATAAAAAATACCGCAAAATCAGTCAAACGTATCGCTAAAGTAATTGAGTATGAATGAAAGCGGGTGGAGCGGAAGATGAGCACGTCGTAAAGCAGTTGCAAATATGTATTTATGTACATTCATTCAATTTGAATTCAAGATTGGCTTGACTTTAGGAAAGCCCACAAAAAAAAAACAACAATTACATATTTTCGCCTTTGTCTTGACAAAAACAATTCGCCTGTTTTTCTTCCTGACCGCACTTTATATCAGTCTACCCAACAACAACAACAGCTGGTGAACTCGTACTGATGTTCAAGATTAAATTTCAGCCCGTTTGCAAGGTCGTTTTGGTAGAGCAGAATTATAATGAAAAATAAACAAGACCCGATGAGAAAAGAAGTCTGTAGTAATTTGAAGCTGCGAACAACAGCTACACATTTTTTATGATCAGGTTTAGTCTGTTTGACTTTACTAATTCGCAGAAGCATGAATTAAGTTTACATAGGTTGGGTTCTCAGGAAACAAACTACTGAACAGAGCGTTTATAAAGCTCATTTGAATAATTTTCTCTCAAGACAAAGATCACAAAATTTATTTTCCTCTTTTCAAGGAATGATTTTCTTTAAATCAGAGTAAAAACAACTTTGGCCGACTGACAATCCACATTCATGCATGTTCGCATTTTTCTCCAATAACGATAGGACCTGAAATGCAGTGTAGATACATCTGAAGATACACTTGCCAAACAACTTATATAACAACAGCACAAGATGAAATTATTCTGTGGCTGGCTGCACTAACGACCAAATGGCCCTGTGGATTGATGGAGTATCAGGTGTGTTTGTCATTTGGTTTTATTATCCTTCTCATTGTTAGTGCGCAGAGAAACGAACATAAGCAAAGGCTTGAAATTCAAAAAAGAAAATAAAGTTAGTTGAGGTAAGTTTCTCGATGATGTGACGATGGAAAATCAAGAGGACATTTGTTTTGGAACTGGTTTTTGGATCTATCACAACAAGTCGTTCGATTGTGAAGATTAATTACTGAGGAAAGGGGTAATTGGCTAGAATGTAAGCCGGAGGAAACATTCATAGCACATTGACCTGCGATTGTTGTCATTGGATGTATACAGCATACGTCTTATTTAGACGAATTCTATTTTGTTGTCAAACAACTGAGAGTGAAATGCACTTAAAGCGGGAATGAGAAGGGTAAGACTTTTCTTTTAACAAACGCAAACAACAATATTGAAAATGAACGCCACTGAAGAAATGCACTTATTCCTGATCACCTTAAATCTTTTTTTTCTCTTTTTGCATTTCAAAGGCTATAAGTACGCTGAAACTCATATATACCTAAGCACTAGAGTTACAGAAACTCCCGAGAAATTGTTTTTGTCGAATTCCTGGGAAAGCCCGGTCTTTGGATAGTCAAAATTGGAACTACATTAGCCGCTTGAGCGCTGACATTTTCTCAAAGTTTCAAAAATTAATTCTTTCATGTTTTGCGAAGTGAAGCAAACAACTGACTTGGTCAACTATGGCTTTGATATGAGTTTCCAAGGGGTTTTTTTAAGCTGAATTCAAATCTCAACTATAAGAACGGCTCTTTGACATCAAATTATTGAGATATTCTGCGGCAAAGTAATTTGACGCGGTGTTTCCTATTTTTATACTTCTATGCAAAGTTCCGAAAAGAAATTTGAATCAGATAACATATTTTTGGAGGCTTTTGATGTACTCAACTCAAATTAAAAAATAAAAATACCCAATTACGTCAGATTCATGGGATGTTTTACTATTCGTGTGATATTTGACTTTAAGTTTAGAATTTCAAAAACTACTAGAAGTCTGGTTTCTCTTTCAAATGAAGTACGTTCTCAAGTAACTCTACTCTGGATTCCACCTCATCAACTTGCGGTCGGTCCAAAAAATTGGTCTAACAGCGTAGGAGAACAAGAAAACAGGCGCTTTATTTGCACGAAGTTTCAACAAATAGAGCAATGTGAACTTTGGTAAAGAGTTCGAAGAGAATCAAATGGTGTAATTTGTACAAAAGAAAAGGCAACCAATTCATTTTGAATATGCGAAAATATCTGTCAGTTTAAAATGCAGGAAGCACACAAGTATTTTTGTTGGCCAGCCAACAATCTTGCTCAAAGAGATTGTAATCATTGCAAGGATTTTAAAACCGACACTACCAACAAGCCAAAGAAACCTTGTTGAAGCTAAAGCAGTAATAAGTAAAAAAGCGGCTTTTAAGTTATGGTCAAAGTACCCCTGAAATAACACTGATGAAAAAAAACTCTTCTCGAAAGAGAATACAGAAACTACAAGAAAGAAATGAAGAAGATGTGCGCCCAACTCCAAGCCAAGAGCACGGAGGGAATGTATCGGAAGCTAGAAAAAACGTGTACCCGGGCTGCGGATGCCAAGCAAGCTATTCATGAAAAACGACGAAACAGCTCAAGTAAGGAGCCAACCATCTTTTAAATAACCGCTCAAAGAAGGAGAAATGCTTCCGAAAATCATTCGCTGAAGTTCATTAACGAAGCTTAAGGACATGTTCTTGAGGATGAGGACACCACATCAAGTGAGGAAAATAATGTGATGGTCCATCTAACGAACAGTTTTCCGGTTTTCCCGTTCGCGATTTCCAGAAACTGAACCTAACTTAACGGGAATAACCGACATCACAGTCGAAGAAGTTAGTAAAGCAGTTAAGAGCTCCAAAAAAGCTAAAGCTGCTGACCCAAATGAGATACAATATGAGTTTTGGAAAAATATGGAGGACATCGGGTTAAGATAGTTCACGATTTTCATCTCCAAGCTTACAGGAGGTGAGAGACTGTAGTGGAGGGAGAGTGGTCTTTTACCAAAAAAAAGGAGATCCACAATGTTGCTATCAATACCGATCGATCAAGTTGACGTCCCACGCTATGAAGATCGATGAGCGGGTATTGACTAGACGATTGCGAAAAATAACAAAACTATCTGCTAACCAATGTGAGTTTGTAGCAGCCGCAGATATGTCAACAACAGATGCAGTTCAAAGTATACATATAATTCTCCTCGTGGAAAAACGTCCTCATTTCTTAGAGGATTTGCATGTTGTGTTCTTCGGCTTTGAAAAAACCATTCGATTGACAACTACGAGATCTAATATGGGAGGCCATCAAATAACGGTTAGTATTCCAGATGCAGCTGATCAAAAATATATATATGTGAAGGAGCAGTGACGATGGTAAGAAGTCTAACCAAAGCGATAAAAAGAATAGTGGTGTACACCAAGGAAGTATCTTGAGTCCTCTTTTCTTTATTAAAATGCTTACTGGAAGCTAAAGTTCAGAACATCAACCAACATCAAATATTCTATGCTGAAGATGGAGCCATCGTAAGTGAGGGTCCTACATCTAAGTGCAAGTAGCACTTGACCCGTGGATAAGTTTTGAAATTTAGTTGGTACCGTACTAGTACAAGAAAGACTGAGTTTCTTTGTTTTCAGGCACAACTATTCGAGACATTTATTTGAATGGAAATGTGCTTCTTAAGTGTGAAAAGTTTAAAAATCTGGGATATAAGATCCTAAGTAAATTAACTTGTGATTACGACATCAATCATCCAGTAAGCATGAAGTGGTGAGAAACTCCGCCATCTTGTATGATACAAAGATGCCGCCTTAGCTGAAGGGAAGACTCAACATGGCAGTGCGGTGGTTGCGCGTCCAACACTCACATACGGTTTTCAATGTTGGACACTGTACAAGAAGTATAAAAATAATTTGACGGCAGTTGAGATGAAGATTCTCCCTATGACAGCAGAAATGAACAAAGCTAAATCGTCAAAAATACCATCTTGGAAAAAATAAAGTACAACCGGCTCAGTTGGTATTGTCATCTTCAAAGGAGAGATCTAAAGAGCTCCATTCAAAAAAAGCAAATTAATAGAAACGTTGTTGAAGAAAGAAAAAGCAAATCAAACCAAACACTCCTGGTACAGACATACAGACAAATCCAGAATCTGGTTGGCTTCAGACATAGAACAATCCAAAAACGGGAGACCAGCCAAACCCATTCTGAGGTCAACACCCTTTTCCTATGTGATCCGATAGGTGGGATGTCAGTGATTCTTTCGAGATCACGATGGTCATAACGTAAAAAAATGGAGAAGAAGAAGTATTTCAAACCTTGGTCCAAAGCACATCAACTTTTTCTTTCTCATTCGTCAGAAACAAATACTAAATACGCCATCCGAAAAGCTAGTATCTCTTCTAAATAAAACTCACCAGGTTTTACAAGAGTCAATGTTGTCTTTCAGAACCCGCTGAGCTTTAACGGCTCATAGAAAAACAGGGGAACAAAGCAAAATTGAATACCTAGCCTTTTCCCATTTCGGTAAATCTATGCAAGCTCCTTTGTCACTTGGTATGGTACAGCAGAACAGATTTGGTTTTTAAGTCAGATTTTGTACTTTTGAGCTTTTGGCAAGGCTGCAGACTGTTTTTGGTGAAGTAATCGAGAACCATTACGATTGAAGGTTTTGTTTTGTGAGCAACACATTCACGCTGACAGTTTTCTTACAAACCATACATTTTACGTTCGACGATTCGTTCTAATTTTTAGAAATTCTTTACTTTTAACCAATTGACAAATTAAGTAAAAGAAGTAGTGTCCAAGCCTCTTCCCAAGTATTTTTCTCCTTCTATAGATTCTCTTTACAAGGCATTTTAGCAGTCAATTAGAAACACCCTTAAGGGGGACACCCTTTAAAATTTTCAAAAAATCATTTTTCTATCACATATTTCGAAAGTATATGTGAATGTTATGACCAAAGGAAAACTGAAAATAGCAAATAGATGCAGAGATATCGGGTGATGAGTCACATAGCTCGGGCCGTAAGAGGAGGAGCGACCTAAGCTTCACAATGCCCTCTACTGATGACCTTTTGTATGGTCAGGCAGCTGTTTCGCGGAAGAAAGTCGAAGGTCTATTGTACGCGCTTGGAATCGCCGATCAATCCGTAAGTTACTAAAATTAATAATTTTCTCGTAGTGAAACTTTAAACGCTGTTATCTCGAAACTACTTTTTCAAAAACTGCTCGCGTTGTATAAGTTAGCGACCGATTTAGATGAAATTTAGGGAGATTACTCTTTTTTTCGTAATTTAATTATCGAAAGGATATACCTAAAGTTTGAAACGTAGCGTGTAAACAAAGATTTTTTCGGGGGCAAATATGTCGAAAAAAAAGGAAAAAGGCTTCCAAATTTAGAATTTTGCACTTTTTCATTCATTTTTAGCTATAACTTTGGCGAATCTTTTTCAGATCAACCGAAAAAGAGTGTCAACTGCAGCAAATTTCGACGTCGCCGGAAACAGGCGTTCGGAAAACATCAATAACGCCGCCATTTTGTTGGTCATCGAATAGATAAAATTTCTCCTAATTTTGAAAATGATTAGGCGATTTTATTCCCTCTAAAAAAATCTCAAAGAAAAACATGTTTTTTACGCTCCTAAAGTTTTCTCCCCCCTTACGGAAAACACTAAACTTTACGAACAAATTTCTAGTAGATTCATAAAAAAAAAAATCAGAAAATTTTACTCTCACCTACTTATTTGAAATAACTAAACAGTAAACACCCTATGCAAATGCCAGAGCAAAACCATATCCAAAAGGTTCATTCACTTCCCAATCGATGACTCATTAACATTCTCCAATCACGAAACAGAAAGAGAGCAGCCAAAACAAATTAAATTTGCATGCGGCTGCAAGCATATCATGGCAACATAATCGAGATTAACGTGCCCCAGTTATGCATCTCCTTTAAAGATAACCCATTCGAGCATTAGGTATTTTTCGATCGAATTATTATGCACTAAATTTATGTTTATCGTCGTATAGCGTATAGCTAAGTCTTTGCGCGTTCTGTTTTCATTTTCTGGCAGTCTGTATATACTTTTCGTGAAGGCAGGCATAGAGGAGGTATTCATGGATAAAGTGTATATCGTATCGTAACTTCATTGCACTTTGCGTCCTATCAGTGTCTATGTAGTAGCGGTGGCTGCACCATTCCACTCACCGAAATTTTCGAAAAGTAGGTCACTCCGGATTCCGGACTTTAGCTGGTATCTTTTTTTTACATTTTCTTCGTCTTTATTTTAATTGCTTCGTTTCCTTGTTTCCTGCGCTGCACTGGCTGATGGCTTTTATTCTGCTTGTTAGTTTTGATTTTGACTGGTGCTGCTATTCTACTGCTGCAGCTGTTGTTGTTGTTGTGGTGATTGTTTATTTTAAGTAGGTACCTTCCAAATCGAAACTTTTATTCTCATTGCAAAAGAAGAGAAATGGTGTAACTGGGACGGGGGAGGGGGATAAAAACACCGTGAACGACCAACGACGCCGACGCTAGTGCCAGGCTGTCCATTAGCTCAATTCTTCACTATTAACTGGAAAACACCATTAAATCAGTTCGAATGAGTTTGTATCATTTTGACTGGAAACTTTGCAGTTTTTTTTTGTCCTTTTTCTCTCGACTTTTGCGAAAAAAAAATCATGACAATCATGAAAGGAGAGTGTAGGTCTAAGTTTGATGGAAGTTGATTGAAAGAGCAATGCTGCAGTTGCAGAAATCAAAAGGTTTAAGTAATTTGGAAATTGCTGCAGGTATTAACAAGTACGAGAAACTATTTACTTAGGGTTCAATTGGTCTGGAAAGTTTGTTGTTAATTTCTCCTCTGACTCTCTTCCTTGCTTATTGACTCGTTCTACATGCACCCGCCACTCAGTTTGAGTGATTTAACACCTTTGTGGTAAGTATGTTTTGTTATTGTAGTTTTTTTCTTCTTCGAACTTGTTCTTTGTTGGAAGTTGAATGCATCTGCATATAATTTTCGAGCATTGAAAAGCAGTTGGTTTAATGGGCTTCTCCCCTTTTTTTTATTGAAAAGATATATATTCATGATGGTGAAGGAGAGCGCTGAGCTGAATATGAAACAGTTGCTGTGAATAATAATTGATATTCACCAAGAAATGTAAAAATGTCTGTTCGGGATTTCAAAGAAAACAGACATAGTCGATGGCAAGTTAGTGCTTCTGTCGCACACAAATTGAAAAAAATGTGCAAACGTTTTATTCCTTCTTAAAGCTTTGTAAGACTTAAATAAATTGCAAGCTTTTGAATTGCAATGGAAATACTTTTGGCATCGACAGATGTGAAGATGTATTTTGTATATTGAAAATACCAATCATAACCCTGTTTTCAAGGCGAATGGCTGTGCTACCACCGTGTCTGTATATAGTCAAAATCTACATCACCGTTTATGGTGAGAGTATGGAAAATCAATAAGACACCCACATGGGGTTTGATAAGATAAGTTATCCCAAAACATAAATCGTTATTCTGAATATAGAACTACGAGCTCATGCGCATATTTACAGATGCGTCTATCAAAGCAATGCGCTTTTGGGGCAGTTCCGCACCTCTTTTCTTCAGTCTGAATAAATAAAACTGAAAACGTTCTACACTCTTACAACATCAAAAGAGATAATTTTCAAAGAATAATATTCGAAATCGCTTCCGGTCGGCCATTTGAATAAATTTGGATGCAAATTTAACTTCCTCGTTTTGAAGTTACTTCATTCTGTGAGGGTACAAGGCTCAATGGTTGAAACGAATACTCAAAGGGATATCGTCAATTCTTGAAAATAGAATTATTGTACTCTTTGCCAGAAGTTTAAATTACAGTGGAGGCAAAAGTAGTGGTTTTAGGCGATTAATTATTTTAAAAATGAGTTTAAATTTAATTTGTGTTCAGAAAACAGACATTTGCGGGGTTATTTACATACAACATTACGTTTTATATGTAAATCGTTGGTTTTTAATTTCGGGATAGTACGATAGCCGTGGCGTCGTCGCCGCCGCAACCTGACAATGAATTTGGTGGCTTAATTAGGCCAAAATAAAACGAAAATGTCAAATAAAATTTTTCGACGGCTCACATCGTTTTCAAGACATCGATACTTGAAGTCGAATTTTTTTTTTTTACTTTTCATATGAAAATTTTGGATAATCGCCGCAATTGAACAATGAATAAAGCCAAAATAAAATAAATAAAAAACAAAATAAAACCAAAATTTGGCTTAATTAGGCCAAAATAAGATGAAAATGTGAAATAGAATTTTCAATATCTCTCTTCGTTTTCGAGATATTGAAAGTTGAGGTCGGGAACATTTTTTTTTTATTTTGTTTTATTTTATTGGCTTCAAGTGTCGATATCTCGAAAACGAACCGAGATATTGAAAATTCTATTTCACATTTTCATCTCATTTTGGACTAATCAAGTTAAATTCAATGTCAGATTGAGGGTTAAATGCAATATTTACACATACAAAGCTAAAACCAGTTTCAACTTCAAGTATCGATATCTCGAAAACGAAGCGAGATATCGAAAAATTTTATTTAAGATTTTCGTTTTATTTTGTCCTAATTAATTTAAATTCATAGTCTGTTTGGGGCGCCACGCATATCTTATCACAAATATCCTCAAAAACCACAATTGGCACTCTTTCAAAATCGTAAACAATTTTAAAAAACAAAAGAAAAAAGTATTTCCGGCCAAACTTTTGGCACTTCTGATTTCAAATTTATTTTAAGGAAATATGTCTTAATTATGAACAATTAACAAAACTGCTAAACTTTTTCCGAATACTAGGTAAAACTCAAACAAAGCTAAAGAAAAACTCGTTTTTCACACCGCTTAATTAATTTTAAAAAAGCCTTTTTTATATATTTTGATTTTTTAATATTTCAACTTCTCCTCAGAAACGTACAGCCATAATTCTTGAAAAATCAAAATGCTCCTCATATGAATTTTCCAGCTTGTGTAATTGTTTCCATCAAGCTTTTCAATGCTCAACATCGACGCAGCCATACTTTTAGAAGTAAGACTCTTACTTCAACGTTTACTGAACAAAGAAATATTATTGACTAAAAAGTATTACAGACATCGTATCAAAGAAACACAGAAAATTAAGGTTCTTTGATTTAATCAAAATAAAATAATTTACAGCAAGTGAATATGAGCAAAGTGTTTTTGGTCTACGGAAGAATTATTTTATCTAACAGTTTTTGTCTCTATACCCAAAATTTCAAAGTGACCTTTTGCGCACCGGTTTATATGGAGCTTCCTTAGGGTTCGTCGCACCAGTCGACAGTTCTAATGATCTAAAACTATGCACAGGTTTATAAGTTATGATGATTTTCCCGTAGGTGTCTTGGACGGATAGGTTGGGTCAGGACAAAAAAAATCTTTTGGGAGTGGGGTCTAACTATATCCGTTTAGGCAAAAGGGGCAATTGTATAAAAAAAAATTATTCAAAAACAATTAAGCCACATACTTCTACATACCTATTGTGTTTTTAAAAGCTAATACTTTAATCATTAATTAGCATTTTAGTTCATGTTATTTAAGTGAATAGTTTTTGAGTAATCAAGTCAAGAACGAGGAATTAGTTTTTAAAAACACAATAGCAGGTATGTAGAAGTATGTGGCTTAGTTGTTTTTAATTATTTTTTTTTTTTTAATATTGTATTTCTTTTAAATTTCTCCTGCCACTTACGGAGGGAAATACATAGATTTATCAAACGATCTTTTTTCTCTTGTCTTGATATATCAACCCTGAGCTGTTGTCGCACCAAATGTAAAACACTCTGTCTGTCTACTTACTTAGGTGGGCATTACTTAGGACTCAGAAAACATCTTTCGCCAAAAATTACGATTTCAGTCGAGCTAACTATAGTTTTGAACTCTTAGTTTTTTGATTTTTTCCACCACTTGATTGTGCCACAAGGCGAGGCCTTCCATATCCATATTTTCCCTGCTTTCGAAAACCTATCAATCAGGAGCGTTGAGTTCATTCCGCTCTACATGGCCCAGCCATCGTAGTCTCACGATGAGTACTCTTTTTCGTATTCGGAGATACAGCTAATACATTTCGTCGTCTCAACATACGAAATTAAAGATCATTGGGAGTGTTTTCATCGAAACGACCGAGGTTTCTTCATCCGCATTGGCTAAAGTGTAAAGTCCATGCTTCAGCGCCGCAACGCAGGATTTACTTATCGATTGTTTGCTACTCTATTTCATATTTCGTGTCAACAGCGAATCCTAAATAGACGAAGTCCTGTATTTCCCCGAAGTTATGTGTGTGACATTTTGTTCAACCTTATATATATGCCCGGCTTATGCCATCGCACTTCTTAAAATGCAGTTATATGATATCTGCTTTGTACCAGTCCAAGGAATCTGCAAATTCTCCGGTTAAACGAAGTCCGTTAAGGGATCTTACGTTCCACGTGCAGATTCGGATGTCTTTCTCCCTTGCTCATTTGCTAAGGTTAGCTAAGGTATTTCAACAGTGAAATCATAATTGTTATCCGAAGCTGTAAGTTGTTTCGGAACCAGTTTGTTTTTAAGTGGTGTGGTAGTTAACCCCATATGGGGTTGTGCATTTGGATCACCTTGGACATAAAGAGACCATAATCCGCCGTTAATACTTTGATGCAGCAGTTTGAGAGCTGCCGCTGACTCGCCAGGAGCTCATCCGCCACCATCTCAATTTCAATAATGTGATGCTTTAGTATTGAAAGACCCCAAAATACCTTTAAATCAAATATATAGGTGGAGTAACTCATTCAGTGTTTCTGCTTTTAGACTATTGAAGTCAATCGATGGTAATTTCATATTTCATTAGCCACACAAGATGATTGAAGCCGAGACTTTCCAGACTTTGCAAGGTTGAATTTTACATTGTAATACTCCGAATCGACAATACAGTACCGAAGACAGCTCAAACTTTTGGCTTCTATATCCACACTATAGTAAATCTGATTCAATTAAACTATTCGACGCCATCAACTGTTGTCTTTTGCAGTATAACACGCTGATGTGTCTTTACGTATGGCTAGCCATCCATCAAACAAAACTGCTTTGCTTTCACGTATTTCTAAGGATACATTTGTGTGCATTTGTAGAATTTCACAATTGTCATTAAAAATGCTTTTCCAAGAATGTTTGTCAATTGGTAAGCCCGGTTTTTCAAATGCTATGAACTAAAATATTTTTTTTTAAGTTAAAAAAATATATAGGTATAAAGCTTTACGTTAAACAAACAGACTTTTTTGAAGTAGTTCGATATTAATTTTCCACTCCCCAAAACATCGTAAGCCCCATCAAGCAAACTCAAAACAAAAAGCATTTAAATTAGCTCGAACGAGAACAAAACCTTCTCGCTCCACGTGTTTCATCACAGCTGAAAAAAATCCCATCAATCGGCTCCGTCTTTAATTACGAAACTGCTTTACTATGCATAAGTACCTACCTACCTACCTATGGATATACGTTCCCAAAACATTTCTATCAACGAGACTTCATTGGGAGTAGCTATTGGAGTCTCCATAATTCATATGCAAACTTCAGGTATGATTACATTAGGCCGCTACAGCGCAGCTGTTGATGGAAACAGGTCTATGCGACTCGTACGTCTCCTTTTAACCGTTTTTCCAACAAACAAAAAAATTTAAAAAAAAAAGCAAATGTCGCACTCGAAAAAGGGTGGTTCCGAAAACACTGCTGCTGGTGTTGTTGCCGAAGCACCACACATATGCTGCCCTCTGCCAATGTTATGTGGCCATAGAGTTGGCTTGCGTCGCCTGTGGCATTGGACACAGGAATATGGCACAGGAAATTGTTCCACTGTTAGGGGATATTAGGTTGCACTCAATTCGAGTACTTCTTTTATTTTTATTTTTTCGTTTTGTTTTTCATTTCATTTTTCTTTCTCTCTTTTTTTATATTTTGTGCGGTGCGTGTATGTGTGGAGATTTAACCAGGAATTTTGGCTTATTAGTCGAAATAAGCTCAAAAAAAAGATGAAAGCATAAAACACAATTCAGGACTAACAAAAAGGATAGTCACGACCACGAGGCATAGCGCGTAGGTTGGAGGAATGTACATATATTTTTGAAAAAGAAATATAAGCCCACACAAAAATTGTGTATATTTAAAGCACACACGAGTATACAGCAAGGGATAGAGAAGAATGTTCGTTTGTGTCATTGTGTTTGCGGGACATTGTCTAGCGGTAAAGAATGAATGGTTCATTGGCTTTAAGTCGGTTGGTTTTACTTTCAACAACGACAGGACATGATGGAGTGACTTTTTGTTCGAAATTTGCGTGGGATCGGCTTAAGAATGTTTTAGAAGGGAAAAGCTTTGAGAACTGATTTTGGATTAGACATAAAGGTTACTGAATCGATAGCATTGTACAATGTACATTTGGAAAAAGCTGCAATGCAGGTAATTATCCGCAGATTGTAGAGCATGGAGAAGTGGAAAGGAGATATTGCAAAAGGCACGATGGGCTAAAGGCTTGAAAATTTTCTTACTAAAAAACTTCACAAATGAATCGCTTTGAAATAGAGAAGGACCAAAGTGTCTTCCTTGAGGAATATCAAAGGTCACAATGAATGTACGTTCATGGCTACACTAATTTATCACCTGAGCGATAACGGGTTTGAATATTATTGCAGCCAATATACTTTGCAGAGGCAGGTTAGGTTAGGGTAGGTTAAAACGGCTGTCAGGAAAACAACTGACATACTTAGACCAATATTAGATCTATTGTGATACCATAAGAATTATGCGAGGGAGTACCTACCTCACTTAACAAAACCATTTGGAGCGTTTGATAAAGCGAAAGAGATGCAGGGTATCTGTGTTCGCCACAGGCAACTTAAGGAAAAATCAAGCGTAAAAAAATAACATTAAAGTGCCTCTAGTGACACCCGTAACATTTAAGACACTTCCCAAAACTTTGCATGTAAATTCGGCATTTACAAGACTGGTGATCACAAGTGTAGGAAAGCAATAACGTTTCGTGAAATATTGTAAAATTTAGAAAATTTGCGCAATTATTCATAGTTCTAACCATTGGCAGTGCAGAAACTTTCGGAAACGGTAATTATAATAATAATATGACCGATTGGTCAAAATTTAAGAGTCGCGAATTCGAACGTCGAAAGGTGATGAGAAGGGGACCAACAGAACTATTTTATTTTATCGTTGAATGTCAGGACAAAGGCTTACAAAGTTTTCTTTTATGGAATGGATCAGGTTAAGAACAAAATCGGTATCAGCTGTGCCGAAGAGCTACTGGCAGCGTGCTGACAATTTCGAAACAAGTGATACAAGAAGTGGTGTTGAATATTTTCAGTGTCGATATCTTAATTATGTGGAATTCTTATCGCTTTAAGTACCGAATTCATTACAAAAGGTCGACAGCTTTTAACTTACAGAGTAGGTGGAAAAAAACCAATATTGATACCTACTTAACCAAATTCATGAAGTGAAGAAAGACTTCAAAGGGATTATTATACTAAACCGAACACGTGAACACTTCAAAGTGACTCTGGATGAAACTGTCGCTCAGCAGCACCATCTTCGGCTGACTTGAATAAAGATAAAAGGGACCGTCATGTGATATCGATTATAAGCTGCCTGTCCAACTCACAGCACCAACGAAGTAAAGCACAACATATGTGGACTACAAACAAAGAGAACCAAATCATTGCTCAAGGAAAAATCAATTCAGGAGCTCTACCGAAGAGCTAAAGAAACCTGGTGGTCGAATGATGAAGCTGAAATAGTAATTAAGAAAAAAAGCGGCTTTCGAATTATGATCGGAGTATAATAATAATTGAAGTAAAAACTCTAGCTCCGAAGTTAAATATAGAAAAAGAAATGAAGAAGAAGCGCAATTCCAAGAGCACGGAGGCCAGAAGTAATTTTTGCCTTGACTGCTGATGCAAACCAAGCTAAAAAAAATTTAATAAGAGCTCAACCATTTTCAAAATAGTAAATTAAAGAAGGAGCTATGCACAGGAGATTTGTTAACAGAAAAACATTAACGATTCATAAGAACAGTTACTTGCGGATGATGACAAAAATCTGGAGACTGTATTGTGATGAACGAAAAATTTTCTCGAAGATCAATTCCAGAAGCTGAACATAACGTGGTAAATGACGTCTCGAAATACAATGCATCACAGTCAAAAAAGACAAAGGTGATGCACCAGAACAAATTGAGACACCGGCCTAGGACGGCCACGGTTCTCAAGCTTTGAGGATGTGATAGACTGCCTAAGCAATAGAGGGAGAGTTGACTTCTAACAATGTACAAAGAAAAGGGATATACACGAAGATGGGATAGTTATAACTAAAAAAAGTTGTTTTTGTAATTTTTGGTTTTGTCAAAAACTACAGGTTATTTCCACATCCGGTTTTTTGTGTTCGATCAAAAATAAATAAGAGCATTGAAAATAAGCCAGAAAAATATTACTTAATTACGTAAAATTTGGAAAAAAAGTGGTTTTAATAAAAAAAATTATGTTTATTTTTCAAAATTTTGACTTTGAAAATTAATTTTTCAAAAACTATTTGTTTGAACAACTTATTTTTAAATTAAAATTAATGTATAAGTTTTTGGCTTTTCAAAATGCTATAGCACGACTCTGTAGGAATAACCGTTATTTTTAAATATTTTTTTTCCAATTTTTAGTGATTTTTTTCTTAAATTGCCCCTCCCGCCTAGACGGGGGAAAATGGACCCCCCCCCCTCCCATACGATTTTTTTTTTGTCTAGGTCCAACCTACACACCCTATCTTTTTGTCACACCTTATGCGAATCACCCTGTATATCTTCTACCAAGGAACAAAGAAAACGAAAATACACGAAGTTGAGTTAACTGCTTTTCGATCAAGCCGATGTTCAATGAGCGTGCATCAAAAATAAATAAATCTTCGGTGAAAAGTAAAAAAGTTATCTGATAACCGATGCGGGTTTGTTGTTTAACGAAGTCAACAACAGATGCAATCCAATGCAATCCAAAGTAAAAGATATTTTTAGATCGACCAAACCAGAGCAGTTTTTTCTAGGAATCGATAATTTCAAAAGTGTATATAAATCAATAATTCTTTGCTGATAAAAGAAGGGATCTTACATCCCTGGAGGAAGCTCTTAAATTGGGGAAAAGTGAAAAAACACACTTTTTGTTAAAAGAATTCAAATATTTTTTATTAATTGTGGAGTTCAATCAATACAATTTAGTTTTATATAAAAAGTCAATCAAATGGCCACCACGTCTCATATTCTAGCAACAAATTCGATGAATCCAATTTTCGAGCACTTTTCCACTAAATCAAGTCGTATATCATGAATGGCATTCAATATTGACTTGCAAGGCTTGAAGAGAATCTGGTTTATTTTGAAAGACCAATGACTTCAAATAACCCTACAAGAAATAGTCTAATGGTGTTAAAACACGACTTATTGGAGGCCATTCAATATCGCCGTTTTTAAAATAATCGAATCGTTTTTCTCGCAATAATTCAATTGTTGCATTTGCTTTGTGACACTTAGCCCCGTCTTGTTGAAAACAAATGTTGTCAAGATCAACTGCTTCCAATTTCGGCCATAAAATTTGGTTATCATCGATCCATACCGCTCTCCATTAAAGTAATGGTGTTACCAGCTTCATTTTGAAAGAAGTACGGACCGATGATTCCACCTGCCCAAAAACCACACCAAACTGTAAATTTAGGTGAATGTAATGGTTTTTCATGAATATTTTGCGGATTTTCATCGCCAGTTTTGTTTATTTAACGCACTAGTCACATAAAAGTAAGCCTCTTCGGAAAAGCTGATTTTCTTAAAAAAAATCGTTATCGATTTCAAGTTGTTCCAAGGCAAAACCAGAAAGTTCGCGACGTTTACGGTGGTCCAATAGTGAAATTGTTAACACTTCTGAATGCAATAAAAAACAAATGACAGATCATGGCATACTACAAATGGCCGAAACGCCACTCCAAAATCATATCATACCTAATATTTATTACTCCAAGAAAGTCTGAGTACTTGTGTGCCCGTTGTATGGCCCTTTTCGGACATTTATTAGAATGGAAATGTGCTTCGCAAGTGCGGAAACCTTGAATATCTGGGATCTATGATCAATTTTGAAGAAACTTCTGATGCCGCTTTCAACTATCGAGTAAGTGAAAAGTGGACAAAGTGGCGATAAGACTCCGTCAACTTCTGTGATGTCCTTTAAGGACAAGGAAAGATAACACCACCATGCGTCTAACACTAAAATACAACCCACAAAGTTGAAAGTAAGCTGGAGGCAGCTGGGATGTCTCGCATGTCGCATCAGTATTTGATGCAAAAAAAAAGTATTGAGGTCTTTGGAAGCCTTCAGGTCTAAAATACTATTTGGTATTAAACAGCTGCTCGGCTTAGTGTTGTCAAGAAGAGATTCCACAAATTAGAAAAAGACCTAACACAAATAATAAAATAATCCAACAAACTTATTAGCTTACTACAACTAGGACCTAAATTGATTTTAAGAATTGCCTCCCCCATTGAAATTCTGAAAACCGCCCTGTTTCTAAGATCGACCAAAAGTTGTTCTCCGGCATGAGTTTATACAAAAACAAGAGAAAATCAAATCTGACAATGTTTTTGACATTTAAAAGACTGTTGTGGGATATAAAAAAAGAAATAAAACTTTGCACAGTATAATAACAAAAAAAATTCTAAAATTCTTCGCCGAACAGGTACCTACCTACCTATACGAAATTCTCGAGAAGGTAGGTATCCATCGATAAACAAATAAAATTGTATCTTGTTTACGAATTCAGGCACCACATTTCCTAGAAGGTCAGTAAACATCAAAACATAACCTTCACAGAACAAAATAAACAAAAAAAACAAAAGATCCCAATAAAATCTCTCATCATATCGCTGTCCGCACTAAAATAAAATGATTTACAGAAAAACTTTATCGTATGAACCTCGGAAGTGGTGGGTGAAAAAGTATTAAAAAAAAAAATTATTTCTTCATATTGATTACTCATATTTCTCACTACTGAAATTTCAACACAACACTTTTCAGAATAATTTTTCCAATCAATTCTTGCAAAAGATTCACAGAAATAAACAAAACTATAATACGACCTTACTCGTCAGTCGGTCGGTCTCTCTAAGGAAGGGGGGAAGGTAGATGAACTAAGCAAACTGGTCGAATATGATTGAAAAACAAAAAAAAAAACACTTTGTGTATCTCCATCACACTTTGCAACACTCGCATCTGCGAATGCTCTTGATTATTCCAGACATGACTTTGGAACAGCGTTATATCCACACACTTTGTGGTAGCACTTTTGATCGAATTAAAGAAAAGCCAAACCATCAGCCAGCAGCCGCCAATAGACAAACTAGTTCCCCATTTAAATGCGAAAATAAAAAAAAACTTTTTCTCATTTAGTTTAGTCGAATTTTGATATTAATTTACAAAGTTTTTGTTTTCCCAACAACACGTTAAAAGTTCTCCCTCGGTGTTATTTTATGGAAATTTAAGAACAAAAAACAAAATCAATGACTCATCAGACAATATCCACGTTCATTTTATAATGAACAAGAACAACAACAAAGTGGCTATAGTAGTTAGGTAGTACTTCTTTCATTTTTTACTCTTTGGCGATGAAATTTATTTGTGTTTGTGTTTGCTTTTGACGTTGTAGTAGAATCCCTTGATTTTAGTTCATGGTTTTTTTTTTTTTTTTGTTAGTATTTTAGTTTTGCCTACATGCAGATCAACTTCATCATCAGCTAGGGTGTATCATCATCGTCGGAAGTATGTGCTCAGTGAACTGAAATCAATTCGTTAGAGTGTCCGATCCAAAGGTAAATTTCAAATTCACATACACGACGACAACAAGAGGGCAAACTTTAGTCATACACTCGACTCGTTTATCGAAGCGGAGATCAGTTTGGAGTTGGATGACACCATTTTCTTTTCCATTCCATCATCAGCAGCATTATGACTTTATTTACACGAACAAGTCTGTGATAGACAGAGACCCGTGAACTTAAATGATGACAGGGTGAAATTCTGCTCACCACACATAGCCAGGGGTTGACGTAAACTCCTCTTTGAAATAATAGAGCGGGATGTTTGAAAAAGTTTTTCGTTCCAATTTGATGTTATTTTGTTGGAAAATTAACGCGATGTTTACTCATTCTCTCTTCTTTTTTTTTTATTAAATTTTTTAATTGAAACTGAGAAGTTAATGAAGTCACCCATCAGTTTGGCAAATCAAATTAGTAAAGAACGAAAAAAAAGCTTAATGAGAAATTCGTACAAAAACAGAACTGCACAAACTTTGACACTAGAGTGTGATTAATTTGTGTGACAAATGTGCGATACTGGCGGAGGTTATGAGTTGTCATAAGGCAAGGTTATGGGAAAAGAATTTTCACTTATCTTTCGGAAACTATCACACCCCATGAAAGAGTTCTTCAATGTGAGGTTATATTTGTCAGTGGTAGTTTTTAAAGAGATACATTATCAGAAGAGTATGGATGGATGGTGATAAGGGTGTAAGTTTTGAAAAAATGAGGGTTAAAGGCTTGAGTGAACCGTAAATTTTAGATAGCCACAGTCAAGGAGTGAAACCAAGAATGAAAGACTGCTACTGTTCCTTTTCCTTCAAATTTAAACATCAAAGCTCACAGGAAACTCTTGTAAAAAGTAAACGTCCTAATATACTTCCTTGACGTACACCATTTTGGATTGGAAAATTATACCCGAACTTCATTCTCGTGTATACTCTTCAGGTTCTAACGTTCACGCCCAAGCATATGCAGACGACGACGCCGCCGTGCTCTCGGTTGGTTCTAGCCTCCAAGCTGTCTGTTCCCGATCACAGGCTGCGCTTTATATGATTGACACCTGGTGTGTCAGAAACGGTCTCTCCGTCAATCCTCTTAAAACCGAGGTTGTATTCTTCACGAAACGTAGAAAATTGACTGGTCTGACCCAACTTACGCTTAAAGGCGTCAACATCCCCTTTTCAAATGAAGTCAAACATCTTGGAGTAATCTTGGATAACAAACTTCTTTGGTCAAAACATGTCGAGTCTAAAACTAATAAAGCACTGTCAGTTTTCTGGCAATATAAAGGAGCCTTTTGCAAGAAATGGGGCCTTTCACCGAAAAGGGTCCTTTGGATCTATACGGCTATGATAAGACCAATCATCTCCTATGCGTCAGTTGTTTGGTGGAATAAGCTCTCTCGTAAATACGTTATTGCCCCGTTTGCCAAACTACAAAGAACAGTTTGTCTTGATGGGGCCTTCCCCAGCACACCCGGAGCTGCTCTCGACGCACTTCTGAATCTTCCTCCCTTTGATACAAACATCATATAGGATGTACTCTCAAAACCATTTCTAGTTTAAAGAAATGTGGTCTCTGGCACAATTCGCACTGGAGCTTTGAGGAGCTCGCAAGCAGCATATCATTTGACTCACGTCTAATGGATATGCCGTCTGACACAATGATCCCAAGGCTCAAACTGCGTCAAAATTACTCAGTCAACTTTCCTTCGATTCAGGACTGGTTTGTTCCAGAATCTGAGCCTGGAAAGAAATGTTATCGTATCTTCACAGGTGGCTCCGAAGCGCACGAGGGTTCTGGTGCCCTTGTGGAGAACGGTGACATACGACTGCACACATCTTTGGGATCATACGAATCCGTTTTCCAAGCGGTTTATGCTATCCCAATGGCCTTGAGCCAAGTTACGAACAATTGTTGGATGGGGAAAAATATCTTTGTTTGCAGCTACAGCCAAGCTTAGCTTAAAGCCATTCTCAACCCTCTCTCTCTCTCTCTGAATGCGATCGGCAGATTAAATTCCTTGAGTCTTATTTGGGTTCCGGGCCATCACGGCATAACTGGAAATGAAATCGCCGATGAACTAGCTAGACAGGGATCTCAGACAGCTTTCTCAGGACCTGAACCGTCGCTTGGTCTGCCAGCATCCTCAGTGAGGGCCTAAATCATCGATTGGATCTGTGAGGAGCTGTAGATAGCCTCCATTGGATGCAGACAGACCAACCATATTCTCCCCAATGTTAGTAAGAAGACTGCAAAATTTTCGCTAGCTCGTAGCAGAAAAGACTGTAGAAAGCTTATTGGCGTTGCCGGCGGGCACTTCTCTATTGCCAAGCATTCAAATGTGTTAGGCTTCAGTGATACCACACTCTGTGAATCTTGTGGAGAAGATGAGGACACCGCAGAGCACTTCCTCTGTGAATGTCCTGCTTTTTCTCGCATGAGGTTACAGATACCCGGCGCAGACATGGTGAGAGCTGGTAACTTAGGCTCCTTATCATGGCAGCGTCTTTTGACTTTTCTACGAACATCTGGAAAGCTATTACAAATAGAAGGTTGCTAACTGTTAGTACAATGGACCGGTATTTAGGTCTGAGTGCTCCAGCTCGTATTTTAAAAACCTCCAGCAGAAAAAAAATAAAAATGCTCTTCAGCACACAGTTAAGTTTCTTGAACTTCTCGTTAGCCTGTGCCGAGATTTAACTAATGTCATTTTCCCTTGAAAATCGATTTAACAAAAGAATTTCAGTGAGTGAGTTGACGCAATTGGCTGTCAGATTACTCACTTCGCATTTTAGCAGTGACTCTACTCTACTCACTTCCTAGAAAGTGAAATTAGCTAAATAGCCACTGGAGACAGCCAAACCATACCTCCTCATTTGTGTACTGAGAAGTTCGAAGACTGTAGGGACCCACACCTCCACTCGATCCCCAGCCAAAAACGACACAAAAAACCAACAATTGGTCCATATTTTTATTTCATCCATCAAACGTTGTTTTGTTCATTGAACTTAATTAGTACAAAAGTGCGTTTCAAGTATTTTTAATTAGTTCAATGGTCTTGGCTTTGAACCCACTACAGCCATTAGTATCAATTCGAAATGATTTGGGAAATGAATAAAAAATTGATGTCTAATCAGTCAGGTTAATTTGTTTTGAAATAGCGGTCGCCCATGAGGTAACGACTTAAACTGTCATTTCAGTTTTTGTTACATTGGCAAGAAAAATAAATTAAAACCACATGTTGCTTTACAACACAACACTGATACACAACACTACCCGTTCACAGTGTTGTTGTTCCTTGTCTCTCTTCGAGTCTTTATGTTGTTTCTTGTTTTCATTTTTTTTAATATATAACAAAGTAATTCGTGCGAATTAAAATGAAGTATGTGCTTTGTACGTACATTGTGTACGTTGTTGTACTGCTGGCGCATTTCTCATTGCGCTCAATTAATCAGTTTCACAAAGGAATGTTCACAAGTAATGCACAGACTTCCTGTGCGAGATGGTCTTGTCGCACGACTTGGTTCAGTGAACTTGTACTTGAGCCACACAGATGGGTTACGTGTCTCAAAGGAGTGAAAGATAAGAATTTAAAAAAAAAAATTAATTAAACGGTGATTAAATAAATTGAATTTTAAAATCACTCATAAAGCAATGTATGATAGCATGACAAGTGCAACGGAACCCGTAGTAATGTTGTCAACTACATTAAACACGGTGAGCGTTCAAAATAAAACACTTGAGTGCATTTAGATGTAGGAAAAGTCGGCAAGTAAAAGAAGACAATGTGCTTAACAGTTTCATATGCGGTCTTTATGCACCAGACAGCGGTTGAGGCCTGATTTATCTTGGTCTGGAGTTCGACAAAAATGATTATGCATTTTTCTAGTTGCAAAATCTTCCTTTTCATTTTCGCCCAAAGCACTGACAATCCAACTAGACTTTTTTCAATGCCTGCAATACGTCCGCAGTGGTTTTCAGACAGAGAATACAAAGTCTAAACGATGCACTGGGGAATCAGTGTCATTAAGGAAAACTAACCTTGAGCTCAAAGAAAGCTTTTTGTATCCGATTTCCTATACAACTATTTTGAAGAAAATTGAGGAAAAAAACACGACAATTTTAAGATCGCGATAGGGAAAACCAAAAGAGATAGGAAAACCCATCCGAACGAAATGCGGCCGTTTGGGTAAAACGGTTTGGCAGTTTAAAATTTTTGATTTACAATACGACGCGATGCGTACATTGTGAGGCTAATAAAGTCAATTTCTTGGTGGTATCCGTGGTAAGCAAGTCTGACTGTTAAGTGGGACTTCGAGGTTTAAATCCCCGAAATATCTAATTGTTGAAGAGGCAAGAGAAAAACTACACAGCCATGAAAAGTACTTTCTTACTCAGGCTTTCGCAATCGACAAACATCAAACCGGCCCTGAGCGCAGGTAATTCAAAATATGTAGTAAATTGTAAAATAAGACAAGTCGAGAGTGCGGTGAGCTCAAAAAAAGCAATTCCGATTACCAGTAATGCCTAAGCTATCTAATCTGTACCAACACAATGTCCAGCAACGCAGTTCCAGGGCCACAACAACATGCAGTAGTAGAAGAGACGACAAAACATTGAACCCGAAGCGGGTGCCTTCAAAAACATCGACAAGATGGTCGGCTATATACCAGAAAATATCACCACCAACAGAGTAGAAGTATGATCATCCGAGGATAAGGAAATATTTGCCGAATATCTGAAAAAAAATTCGTGTTCTCCTCCAGACCCTATATTCTTAAAAGATGTGGACACAACCATCCAGCACATTGAAGGACGCACAAACGAAGAAATTATTTTCGACGATGAAGACCAGTCATTTAATCCCAGCGAAGGCATTAGTTTCATAAATGCAGAAGACATTATGAGATTGATTCAAAGTGAGACCAAACAATCAGCTGAACCGGCCAAAATACCCAAACTTGTTTAGAAGAATCTTTCGCAGAGAGCTGCTTAAAACTGCCAAACATTTCCCCTACTTGGGCACTTGGGGGGGAAGTGAACATAGTGTTTATATTAAAAGCTAGAAAATTTTCCCCAAACTATCTCTAAAGATCTCCGACCTATCAGTCTATCTTCTTTTGTGCTTATAACACTAGAGAAGTTGATTGATATCCACTTACGAAATACACTTGATAAGTCACTTCTTTTGCAAGCCCAACACGCATATTGCAACGTTAAATCAATTGAAACGGATTTACACACGCTAGTCCGTACAATAGAATGCTCGCTGCATCGTAAGAAGTTCACTATAGCTGCTTTCCTAGACTTCGAAGACGCCTTTAACAACACCGAAACATCTACGATCACTCAAGCGCTTCCACTCTGAAAGTGGATCCCTCACTCGGTGAATTGATTGAAAAACTCCTCGAAAGTCGAATCATAAACTCAACAGTAGAGGCAATCCGCAAGTTGGAGTCCTCATTCCTCTTCTCTGCAATTTGGTGGTGAATGAACTACTGATAAACCTGAAGGGGGATGGCTGAAAGGTTATTGCTTATGCAGACGAGGATGCCATTGCAGTCACAGACAAGCATCTTGGAACATTAAAAGAGCTGCGGATTTGAAATAAATCCTCAGAAGACTGAATTGGTATTCTTCTCAAGGAAATACAAAATTCCGCACATAGACCTTCCTTTCATGAACGGCACACAACTAACTTCTCCAATTAGGCTTAATACTTGGTTTTAGATAGAAAGTTAATTTGGAAGCCAAGTATACAGGAAAAAGTGAAAAAAGCCACAGCAGGTCTCTTTTCATGCAAAAAAGCCATAGGAAACAAGTGGGCCTTCAACCCCGCATCACACATTGGCTTTGCATCTCGGTCATCAGACCTGTCCTCACTTAAAGTGTTACAGTATGGTGGACCGCATTAGATAAAGCAATTTATCGAGACAGTCTCAGGAAAGTAAAACGTACAGCAAGCATATGTATGAACGGTGCCTTACGCACCACTCCTTCAGCGGCTCTGGACATCCTGTTTCACCAAGTTTCGACCTCTGAGACAGTCAGGCGGCCATCAAATAGCTGGCGTCCAATTCCTTCAACTCTATTCTAACTTTTAACTGCCGATCATCTCTTAGGGAGATATCAGAGCAGTTAAACTTCACCTATTATGGGTGCCGGAGCATAGAGAAATTCCAGGAAACTGCAAAGCGGATAAAGTCGCCAGAAACGGAACACTTCTGCCCTTATCACCGAAAACGGAGAGTATCGGCATACCAATTGTTACATACAAATTCTTGCTCAAGTAGGACGCATACAAGAAAACTAATGTGAGATGGTCAAGCAGTGCTTGAAACGCAACGAAACAAAACTGGCCCAAGCTAGATCTTAAGCGGTCGAACGGCTTGATCTCTTTCAACAGAAAAACACATTAGTGCGACGATAGGTGTCATAACAGGACACTGTTTTATTGGAAGACATGCCGCAATGCTAGGAGTCGCCTTAAACGATTTTCGCAGAAGCTATATGAACAAGGAGGAGGAGGAGACTATTCCCCACCTTCTCTGTTCATGCCCCGCTTTATCTCACAAACGTAGGATGCACCTAGGTTCGTGTTTCGTTAATAACCCTAGTAATTTTAATCACTCCGACGCCCTTCGTCTCTCCCGCTTTATTGTAAGCTCGAAATGGTTCCATTAGGATGATGATACATTAGATCCACCGTGGTACCACAATGGACCCATCGGGCCTAAGTGTGTTAGCCGAGCTGACAGCCACTTTAACCTAACCTTACATAACGTAACCTAGCCAAAAATAAAATAAATAAATAAATAAATAGGATGGCACAACAGAGCGAGGAGCCCCAGGACCTAGCGCATTTCTCACAATTTTGAGAGGGAATGCAGGGGACCTACAATATCTGCCTGTTCCGAACGGCTAATCGAGAAAGTGCTTTTCGTGGAAACTATCGGAGGACTTGCCAATTCCTCTCGAAGGGCGACATCCGTGGAAAAACACTTTTGTCTCTGTTGCGATTCGAACCACGAACCTCAAGGGCAACCTAACCTAACCTAACCTAACCTAACCTAACCTGTTTACTCTCGAAGCCATTTCGTGAAAAATCAATTTTATGTTCCTGGGATTCGAACCTAGAACTCCCATGTGACTTTCTACCCATACGAGGGCACAACTGTCCATATCTGAAACATTGCAAATCCTTTCATAAGAAGTACTACTGCACCAAGACGAGTTCGTGTTCAATTGTTGGACTCGATCTTGATTAAAGCAATCAACATCGAAAATCTTATCGATGTAAAGGAATCCTCTCGTCTCCTGCCAACGATCAAGAACTGCCAAACAACTTCGTTTAGAAACGATTCATAAATAAATACTTTCAAGAGACAGAGAAATGTGAAATAAATTGATTGAAATGAACAAAGAAGGCGCAGGTACCTATTTGGTTGCGAAAAATTCTCTCAACTTATCTATGATGTAAGTTAATTAAGACGCAGTTAATAACATTGTCGTTTAACTCAACCCAGTGCACTCTATTATACAGCACAAAGCGTCTTACAATAAATTACGCGGCGCATAGAGTTCAAACGGGGTTAATAAGACTAATTGCCACTTTGCCTTGTTCCATTAACGACGAAATTTTCAAAACACCGTTCAGTTAAAAAAAAAGGGGGGAAATATTCAAAAGTTTAAAAGCTAAAGTTATAAATTGGCTACAAGTCTCTTCACCCAAAACTCTTATGCAACACTCATCATCATCAGCAGCATCATCAGCACTTTTATAAATCGACTGCGATTGAACTAAAAAAAAAGCGCAACAATTATTGCAACAGTTCCAAGGACTCTTCAATTCACCAAGTTGTCAATTCTCAATTGACACAAACAAACAACAGTTTTGACTAAATACGCGTGGGTCTCTTACGACCTCAGCTCACACCCATATTCGCCAGCAGCATCTCTGCAGCGATCGCACAAATAAGACGCCTCTCATATGCATAAAGTTTCTATCAGCGACGCGTCAGTCCTGCAATTGAGATCGTCCACAAAGTAGAAGATGTATCGTTGCCTCAGATCAGTTCTTATTAGAATCTGAGTGCACAGATTCGACAAGGCGACGACGACGACGACGGCAATAACAATAAACCCATATGCGAGAGTGTGTAACGAATATGGGTTCCCATTTTTCTCATTTTTTTTTTTGCATGTTGCTTTTGTAATGCAAAATGGCTGGCTGGCAGTTACTGTTGTTATTATTATTTTAAAGTGGATGTTGTATTATCAGCACACTCGTCGCGCCGAGCCGCCATCGACCCCTCCTGCCCCATCAACAAGGGGTTGGGTAAAGTGGTTTCGAATTAAAATGGATGGCAGCGATGCTTCGTGATGATAAAATTGAATTTTAAATTCTGATTATGATACATGTGAGGAAATTTGTATAGTTTTTGCCTGGTTTGTCGTCCTCTTTGTTTGCACCAAGCGAAAGATTTTTGTTTTGCTTTAATCTGCGATTGGATGCGTTTGTGTGGAACAGAAGCGATTTAGCTATGTGCGTTTTAGTGACATGTTCTTTTTTTGGAGGTCTGCAAATTGCTAAAACATGCAAATTTTCAATCCCACATGTTGACAGATGGGAAGTGAAAATAAAATTCAATAAAAAGCTGTGATTGTCTACGACTGAGATGCACAAATAGTGGCTGTTAATACGTTTTTGTGGCTGGAAGATGGCGTTCGAAATGAAGGTTGGTGCTGTAGAGCTAGATAGGTGATGAGCTGTTCATGTTATTAGTATCGCTGTTTTTCAAACCAATTTTGATTCTTTTCCTCTGCTATTTCACACTGCCATAGAACTCTTACTTGATAACTTCAAACCATAGGAGTACAATATGCAGAGGAAAGGTATTGAAATATAGATTTTCTTACCAACCATGCAAAGAGTGGTTCACAATAGATCATACCTGTAAATAGAAAGAAAAAAAATTACATTAATGGAGTCTGTTTCAAGTATAAACAGAAATTTGCGACATAGTTTCTAAGTTTATTTAAAAAACCCGATACATTTTCAAATTTGGTCAAGAACTTAAATCAGAGAAAAGAGTGTGCTCCAGCTTCGTAGCTTGTAATAAAAAAGACGGCTGATTGAAAAGTAGATTCTACCATAAAGAAGGAAATAGTACAACGAAGAAATTGAAAGGCTATCTTGTGTGGTATTAATAATTTCAACAAAATTTGTTGAACTGAATAACAACAAATTAAACACCATCAGACATAAAAATATATGTCGTGTAACTCAGACAATAAAAACTTCTGATGGAAAATTGTTGGAAAGAGTGCGCAGGAAAGACTTACTTCCTTACCTCTGGTGGGGGATAATAATATTATGAACTCAATAAACTAAGCAGCTTTCTTATTCGTAAACTTAATCGTAACAATCGTTTGTTTTTTTAAAACATGCAAAAATTTTCATGTCCACGATATAATGTGAACATGATCCCAATAACACCACCGCACGTATTGCTGACAAAAGGCAACGGAAAACAAAAACAGCCCGGACACACCATCAGCAGAAGGCATAACACAAGAGACTGCATGAATTCGTTCAAAAATCTCAGTCTCTAGCCAAAGTAGGCCCTCTGGTAGCTACGGGTTTTCATATTTCAATAAAACTCAACCAGAACGGAAAGGTTTACAAGACGAAAATCAAGATCGAGAATTAAATTGACAATCACTGGAAAATCATTTGTTTTGCTTGTCACACAGTATGTGAAGCTTTACCTAGACCCACTCTATGCTTTGGTAGATTCTCATGTCAAAAACTCCTGCGAGCTCTTTGTAAGAACTGAGACGAAAAAAGCGAATTCTGCCACTCTTGTCAAATCAAAGCTTGTTTCTTGCTGTCGCGAAGAGCTAAGGGTTCTTGGCACACAGTATAACGTTAGACTCTGCTAGGTTCCTGGTCATAGTGGTATACCGGGAAACGAAAAAGCAGACGAACTATAGCAAGAAAAGAATCAGCACTTGACCCTTCTCTCATTGATAAATCAATCAGGATTCCACCCTGTGAAATTAAACAGATCATTGGTAACAAAATAATGCGAAAATCCAATGAAAGATGGGAATGCCTAGATTCCTGTGTTACTTCCAGGAAACTATGGCCCAAATACGATAAGAACAGATCTGAAAAGCTACTATCATTGAATAGGCAGGCATTCTTTATGATTGCTTATCAATATCATAACCACACAACCTACTAGGTTACCACAAAAACCGATGACATGTGCAGACGATGCAATGACGACGATGAACATGAGGATACCACTCACTTCCTTTGTCGATGCCCAGCAATCTGCCACATTAGGAAAAAATTTCTAGGCAATTACTTTTTCAATGAACTAGAAGAACTATCAGACACTTCAAAAAGCAGCCTGTTAAACTTCATTAAGGCCACAAAATGGTTAAAAACTGACCAAACATAAACTCATAGGTTTCTAGAACGTTACTCCAGGGTATCACAATGGATCTATGTACATTATAAGATCAACCGTCAGCTCATTCTACCTAACCTAAGAACTAAGAAGCTGAAATAATTATGGCGGAAATGAATGAAAAAGAGATATGTTTCGAAGCAACAGCCTAAAGAATGGCCATAGTGTTTGGCATTTCTCTCAAGTAATTTCTAATGGCAGTTTGCGAAAACACTTATCATGACTCTCAGAGCCGTAATAAAGTAGTCTTTGGATCTTACTGGGTTAGAAAACCCGAACCTTGTCCTAAGCTTGACACTATTTTTTAAGCCAATATCTTACAGCTCATGAAGAAGTTCTTGAGTAGCTTAGCGTCAGTTTCACAGACTTCTAAGAAATTTTTTTTGTATATAAAGAGTTGAAAATGTCGTATCGCAGATGAGTGTTGCAGATAATTTATTTCAATGATACTCAGCTTTTCTGTTTTTTATATATTACAGCCATTTATTTAAAAAGGACTTCGTTCCATGTAAAGTTTCATGATTAGAAGTCAGTCTACAGATGAATCAGATTAGAAAGGCGATTTCATGTGTTTTATTTGAGTTCAAGGCTTTGGAATAGTTTAGCTGTCGTAGAAAGCTAGTTTACGACGCCTATGAAGCAATTAACTTGGAGGATAATTGTGGTGTCAATGGAAGTTGGAAGCAAAAATCTAATGGTTTGGTAATTGCTGATAAGAGTCGTTGTTATTAAAACGTGTTTAAACGCACACTGAACGTGCTTTCACGATTCATTTGAGAATTAAAAAAAAGATCGTGTAATTCGTGTTCTTTTGTTCAACACGATCTTTAGGGAGGAAGAAATATGTCGGAAGACTTGTATTGGTCCGTATGAAACGCAACCGCTCAGTGATTTCTGATGAAAAAGGAAATTGTATTTCTCAATAGGATATCTAAGACAAGTTTGTTACTTTCATTTGAGTTGAAAATGATATGGTGTTGCTCTTGTTGCTTCTTGTCAAACGAAATCACTCATAATTTAGGATGAGAAAAGCTTTTAATCTAAAATGATTGATGTAGATTTACAAGTACGAACGGGCCGGGCCAAACAATATTTTTCTCATTCTTAATGACTCGATTTAGGCCGTGTTACACAACCTTACGCGACCCACGCCATGAGTGCATATACAATACACTTTCGAGAAATCTTAATTATCATAAAGACACTTCCGAGTAATTCATCTAAACGGCTGGCAAAAACAGTTTCAAAGTGGAAGTAATTCAATTCATAGTTTAAACACGTGAAACTCAATTTAAAATTGTGGGAGCTTCAGACAATTGCTTCAGTGTCTACACGAAACACGATACACGATACATGTTCCTACATATGAATTATTACTAAACTGTATGCTGGTGGCATAATGTCAAGCAGGTTTGTCTGTTACATGGGAGTTCGAGGTTCGAGTAATAGAAACCTTTTATTTATTTTTTTTCGACGGGTTTCGCCGTTCACGATCAATTGGAAAGTCCTTTAAAAGAAATTATACTACCACAAATAGCTCATCCTCATTTAGTCGTTCGAAAAAAATTTACGTACATTTATTCCTCAAAATGTATTGTTAAGACAAATTCGTTAGATCCCTGCGGCCCATTCCTGAGCTTATGGCAACTCCTTAAATCCTTCATCTTCCTAACCCCCCGGTCTCCACATGCTTTAAATCTATCGCAGCTATTACAGCAGCCTTTGAATATATAGCAAGTGCAGACCATTAACGCAGCTTTATCTTCATAGCCTGCGATAGATAGCATTATTTCATCGCATGGTATCTATCGCAGCTATTAAACCAGAGGGAACTGTCATCTGCATATGGTTTTCCACCATTTAGTTACTTCGTTATTGTGTTTGGTATATAAAAAAAAATGCTACAAAATGCCCACAACACAAAATTTGGCAGTTGCTCTGGTTTCTCGTATCTGTCAAATTCCTGCTTTCTGCTATGAATTTAAAGCAAGTGAAGACACGTAAGGGGGGTAGGAACAGTAATATCGTAAGCGGATTTTTTAATTCACAAACTCGCAACCCTGATTTCAACAATATGCAATGATTGCAAGGCTTTCCTTGATGTAATGTCAGCGTATACTGAAAGCTTTTCACTTTGACAGCTGACTTTTGGACGTCATTACCAACCAGTGAAGCCAACCTGAAAAACCTGACTCTTAAAAAATCACCCATTATAAAGAATTCTTGATATTTTTTCAGTAGTTAAATTAGGAATTCGCATAGAAATTCAAACAGCACAAATTTGGTATCATCTTCATTTCCCACTTTCAAGTTCCAAGTGTAAACTTATTTAACAATTTTTCACCCCATCGAATCCTTCAGAACGTGGCATTTAATTGGCATACCCATCTCAGAATGAGCAGAAACCATACAGAACATCAATCACCAGTAAAAAAACAACAAACAAAACATAAGCAGTAAGTAGTCGCTAATAGGACAGTAATTAATCAAACTTTACCACCTAAAACACAAATATACATCAACACCATCGCACCATGAAAGGGATTTATCTTAGTCGAAGGAGGAGATGTGTGCCGCGTAGAGGGAATCCTCATCAATATTTGTCTCATTTTCATCTCGTCTGGCCACACCCGCAGATGTTTGTCTGGCGACCTAGTTACGATCCAAAAAAAAAAAATCAAGATTGCTTTGGCTTTTTTGTGTATCTTCTTCATTTTTTTTTTTTTTTTTTTTTTGCTCCAATAATTGCATAAACATTATGGCTCGGTGGGCAATTGCGTAGGGACATCAACAAAGACGATTGCGGCAATGGCATAAAAGACCAAAATCATTTCAGAAAACCCATCAATGTATAGGCTTTCTTTAAAAGAAAAAAACAAAAATAAATAAAATGAAGCATCGCCCACCTACCCATACCTACCACATGTTGCTAATTAATTTTATTTTAGGATGAGCCTCGGTGTTTGATGATGATGATGATGATGATGATGCAATGTTTTAGAACCACACAAGTTCAAAATGCCATCTAAATTGCGTGCGGTTCTTTAATAAAGCCAACAACTACAACAGAAAAATATGAAAACACGAATAATATTGTGAAACAACATTATTGAGTGGGAACAAATTGTTGAGAATATTTTATTTAAATTCAGGGAGTTACCAACCCAAGTAACCTTTCTCTGTGGGAAACTTGTTCTAATTTGCATAGTTTTGATCACCAAGTTCGCACACTGGTCATTCAACTTTGAAATCTAATAAAAGACCAAATTAATGCGTTGGGTTAGGTTTTTTATGATAATATGAAATCTGATAGAGTTGTTCAACATGTCACCTTTTGAAACGGAAATGCTTATTGCATTTTGATAATGACAAATGAAATAAGTTACTCACTTTGTGAGGTGTGGCCGGCCAATGGTGACGATAAAAAATAAATTCTACATTTCTGTTTTACTGGCAGAGGTCAGTTTTCTAAGAAATAGTTCCAAAGTAAAAAATATTTGAGGTCGCTGTTAAACGATCAGCAAATAATTGAAACACAGAAATGAGTGAATGGAATAGAAGTGCCATTATTGCAAAGAAAATAGTGCGTGAAGTCCCTCCGCGCGGAAGAAGTGAAACTTCCTAATGTGGAAATAAAAATAGGAAGGGGGAGGAATTGATTTTAAGTGAACTCATATTGCTTTTTAAGACAAACTTAATTAACATTGCTTACAATTCACAACTGGTCGCACCTTTTAAGCTGAATGACGCGGAATTGATACAACTATTATATCAACAAATTGCCAGCAGTGCCGAAAAATATGCAATCGATAATATGCGTTAAACGTTTAACGCAACCTTGTTGGAAGTCGCATAAGAAGTTTCACTTGAACAAATATGTCTCAATTCTTTGTTAATAGGAAGGTAAGAGGAGAGTTTATTCTTTAAGAAACCAATGGCCACTAATTCAATAAGCCAGAAAATTCATAACTTCGAATACTTCACTTGAATAAGGCAGAAGTCGTAGTTGCTGAAAGTTAGTGCATGTTTGAAATTAAGTTGAAACTGGATTGAAACTCATACTAAAATAAAAAAATCAAAGGAAATACCTTGAACCTTATCATCTGTTCTTAAGACTTGCCAACTTCAACTTGAAGAGTTCATTAATAACACCATCACTATTGCATTTCTTCTAAACTATTCCCAACTGTGTGTCAGAAACCAGTCGGAAATCAGTCGAGAATTAGTCAGAAACTAGTCAGAAACCAGTCATAAGTCCGTCAGACGTCAACAACTGCCACTGTTTAATAGTTTCCAGTGATTTGGAACACGAAGCAGCACAAGTTAAGCTGAAACTCCAGTGGCCTTAACTTTTATGGCCAATTTCACAGTCTTGGTTTTAACTCTTTTTCGGTTTAAGCTTTAGTTCAGTAATCAGTTTGGTTCAAGGGTGTTCCTTTGATTTCACTTAAACAAAGTTTATTTCACATTCAGTTCAGCAAATTTGGCGTGAAATGTGGGCTATTGGCATAGAACTTATCTTACAAGTTGGTAGTCCCACCAAAAAAATTTTTAAAGGTGGTTAAATGACAGGATGTGATTTTTTTTCTGTTGGAGGCTTTTAAAATACTAACTAGAGCACCTAAATACCGGTTCATTGTAGTACCAGATAGCAACCTAGTTTTGTTTTAGCTTCCCTGATGTTCGCAGAAAAAACGCTGCGATGATAAGGAGCCTAGGTTACCACCTCTTACTATGTTTGCGATGAATATCTGTAACCTGATACGAGAAAACATTCACCAAAGGAATGCTCCGCGGTGTCATCATCTTCTCCATAGGATTTAACAGAGTGTGGTATCAATTAAACCTAAAACGTTTCCCAACAAGATTCCTACGTTCTTTTCTGCTACGGGATTTAACAAATATGTTGCAGTTTTCTTATTACGGTTGAAGAGCCTATTTGCATCTAATGGAGGCATTCCATCTACGATTGTGCTCTTGATAGATCCAATTGTTGATTGAAGCCTTCACTGACGACCCTGGCACACCAAGCGCTGGAGCTGGTGCAGGACCTCTGAAAGCTGTCTGAGATCCATGCCCTGCAGTTTCATCTGCGATCTCACTTCCAGTTGTGCCTAGACCGACGACTTGGAACCCAAAAGAAACTCAAAGAATTTAGTCTTCCGACCTCATTCAGCTATTGGCATATATGCATTGCATTCCTGGATGAGGTTGAGGATGAGGAGGATGAGGTTGAGTAAAACCTTAAGCACATATTGGATACCACTCAAAACACAAATATTTCTCCCGATCCAGACATTCTTCGCAACGTAGTTTCAAGTAGCATATACGTCTCCGCTTGGAAGACGGATGCGTATGTGCCTAGTAAGACGTGCAGTCGTATGTCATCGCTCTTCACAAAGGCACAAGCGACAGATCTACAACGTCTTACGTTAAAGCTTATTCCACAAAACAAATGACGCATAGGAGATGATTGGTCTTATCATAGTCCAATAGATCCAAATGCCCCTTTTCGGTGACAGACCCATGTCTTGCCAAACTTTGACTGAAAACTGACAGTGTTTTTTAACAACCTTTTTGCGAGGAATTCTTCACAAGGCCTCCGATTCACTGCCATGAAAAGCGCTTCCTCGATTATCCGTTTAGAATCGACAGAAAATTTTAGGTCCCCCAATTTTTTTACAAGGCTTGGTTGTGACAAATGTGCTGGGCCCCGAGGTTCCCCGCTCTGTTTAGCCACAATACATACTTACTTTTTTATAGTAACCCCACCCGAGCTTGAGATTGTAGATAAATAGCGAGAGTTTTCAAAGATTAAAGTATATACATAATCCGCTGGTCCAGATGGTATCCTATCCGTTACTCTGAATAGTTGTTCTTCTATGCCGGCGAAACTCGTGCATGAGCTTTTCTATCTATCCTATGATCCATTTCTTTGAGGCTCTTCCCGAGCAAATTCAAAACTACATTTGCCCATCCCGACCCTAAAAAAGGCGAATCTTCCGCCCCTTTCAACTACCGACCAATTGCACTAAGATCTATTCATTTCAAGAACATAAAAACGTTGATAAGCCGTCGTCAACTCATGAAACATCTTGAAAAACGAAAGCTTCTCAATGACTGATAGAACGGCTCATATCAAAAGGACCACTGGTTATTTGAAGGCATATCTCACAGCAAAGTGGAACCAATCTTTACATTGCTTTGGAGAAAGTAAGATATTTGCACTTGATATTTATAAGGCATTTGGTAGATTTTGAAGCTTGCTCTCTTATTGAAAATGCGTGGTTTTGGTAATCAATGAGTCTCTTCTTCGTTAAATTAGAAAATTCCTGTCCGACCGTTCAATACAAGTTGTATTGGATGACTTCAAGAGTGATACCCACTTTATAAATCATGTGCTGCCCCAGAGCTCCGTTTTGTCTCCGATTCTCTTCCTTGTTTTCATAAACGATCCCTTGTCGGAAACTTCTAATCCTCTAAATTGTTTTGCTGACGGACGACTCAATCCTCAGCTTATCATATTCGTTTCCAAATTTTCTTCAGCATCTTCACTCTCTGTTATCGCTTTTTTCAAAAACAGTGTTTTAGCGAAATAGCCAGTTGCATTCTACCCTGATCCAATTTAGCCGCAACAACCAAATCGCTAGGAATTCTCATATCATAAGTCCAACTTTGGGTGTACTGTCAAGTATAGCGATTCATATTTTAGACGCACTACTCGTATGTGGAGTGCTCTACCAGGCTCTGTTTTTCCGCTGCATTACGATTCAGAAAAGTTCAAAAGCAACTTCCATCGGTGTCACCTAATGAATCCTCTCCTACTATCTAAACATTATGAGCGTATTCATAATCCCTTGATGTGCAAAGTGAAAAGTATAAATTGTTAATTAACGAGTTCATTGGCTTGATGATTGACTTTACCATAAAATTACAAGTGAAAACTACTAAAAGTGTTCATTTGTAATCTTTTCCAATCAGGCTATCGTGTCAGTGGATCTTCAGTCCACCTGTCAACCTTTGTTCACAAGATATCGGCCTCACTCGAATTCAAATAACTATCTACAATGGACACACCTTTTCTAATTTTTCTTTTCCACTGTATAATTTGGCAAGACATAAATAAGTAGGCATACCAACACACACACCTTATTGTTTATGCCAGACCTATAGTGAAGTACAAGGACTTTGCAAGGTCATGACTTGAACTTCAAGTCAAAACTTTCGTAATGACTAAACAAAAAGTGGGCTTAGCTGGCAAAGAGTTGAGTGAAACTTATTTTCTCACACAAATCGATTTGATATTCAATCAATCACGTTCATACCCAACATTCAGGGCATGTATTTAGGTGGTACCTATTCGTAAAATGAAATGAAATCGAATAGAAAAACATCAAAGCTTCATGTGTTTTGAATGTTTAAGTTTTAGGTGCTCTCTGTTTCTGTCATCACAAAATCAAGTCATCCCATTGCGATAAGGCAAACGTTTTTTTTAAAATAATGCAAAGCAAAAAAAACTCCCTCTGTTCAAGTTTTAAATAGATTTACTTTCCTAGACAATTCGTATTTAGGGTTTATTGCACGGAAAAGAGATAGAAAATCCTTTTCGGATTATCGCTAATACAACAATCCAAACAGAAAGAAGGCAAAAAAACATTTTTTTTCGTCTGGGGGTTATTTAGTAGGTAGTATTATAGTTATAGACATAAATCTCGGTGAATAACCGAGACGACTTCAATTCCTTTGCTCGACAACACAAAACAACAACGAAGAAAAAAAAAACAAAAAAAACATAATACATAATCAACAAAAAATACAAAAAAGGAGCAGGACTTTCTAAAGAAATGCCAGAAAAGATGCTTTGTCTACACACTCCAACCCTGCATTGCCGTCCCTCCCCCTCATTTCTCACCCACAAGACAACAAAAATCACAACAACTGTGCTATAGTGCAAGGAACTTCAAATGTGTGTGTGTGTGGGTTTGTTCATCGGGGTAACGGTGAATGGTTCTATGTATTTTTTATATTCACAACTCTATGACATATTTGTGGAGCTGTAACAGACTCGGGTTGGGTGAAGTGGAAAAAATAAGTCCTCAGTCCTCAGTCCTCAGTCCTAAGCCTTTTAGGGCACTCCCCCTACTTTTTGCATACATTTTTGGACACTTGTATGTTGTAACTATTTTCTTTTTTGTAAAATGATTCTCTATGAAAGAAAAAGATATGGCAAAAGCAGTATTTTCGCACGGTTCACTAAACCGTCGAAGGGGTGAATTTTCCATCTATTCTTTTGTAGGTACCTACAGATACTTGAAAAGGAGTATCCCTTATTTGCAAATTGTCCTTGCTGTTTAAACTTGTCTCGCTGTAGACGTCAGCAAATGGAAACTTTTGTACTTTTGCGTCTCTGACTGAGGTGGCAAATTTCATTTATTGCTGATAAATATTAAATCGAAAAGCAATTCGGGAAGTTTCTTTCACAAAAAGGCGTCACCATTAAACGAAATGATACAATAAATATAAGGGTTATGGTGTATGAAAACTTAGAGATGGAAGTTAAGTGCTGTAGTGATAGAGTGGAAGAACTGTAATATCAATGAGATGTTCAAAGTAAAATAAGGATATGTGTAGTTTGGGTAGTTCGGAGACAAAAAAAAAAACTAAATGATTCAATTTGTTGATATGGAAAACTGTGATCCTGAATAAGGTAGTTACTTGTTATCTTCTCCATCGCTAAGAAGAAAGGATCAAAGTTTTTTCTACTACCATACAGCTGAAGGACAGGATCAGGACTTTTATAGATTCATAGCAAACTACGGAACGCTGTGATTAAAAGGATGGCTTTGAGTCAGTAGGTATGCGTTTAATGGCTGACATTCCTACATCACCTTGGCGCGGTTAAAAAATCATGAAAGTAATATTTCTGCGTGACAGCCGAAAAGCGACATGAAGAAGGTACATCAACAGCCAAAAAGCGATGTGATAAGGGCCAACCTACAGCAAAAAGCCGACATGTTAAGAGAACACCGACTTTCAAGAGACGACATGATGAATGAAAATACATCGACAACGAAAAAGTGACATAATGAACCAAACCAACAGCCAAAAAGCGACATGATGAGCATACTTGTGATTTTAAATATACGGTAGTCAGAAAACGACATGACGAACGGCCAAGAGTCTAAACCCAAGGTGATGATCATGTAAAGCGATATGTTGTGGCAAGCTGACAACTTAAAAGCGAAATAATGAAGGCATACTGACAGCCAAAACAGACATGATGAGTTTACCTGTTTTTAAACTATGTATATGGTTAACAGAAAATTACAAGTTGAACTACAGATAGCCAAAAATCAATAGAAGAATGACCGACAGCCAGAAAGCGACACTTTTAAGGCAAACTGACAACAAAACCGACAAAACGTAGGTACACCAATAGGCAAAAATCTTCTTGCTGAGAGCACTTCGACATGATGAAGTTATCTTAGAAAAAGAAAAATTCAACAAAACTTGAAGAGGAACACAAAAGCAGTGTAAAACAAGATAAAAAGTTTTGTTGGACTTTGAAGTAATGTTTGCAATGCTCACAAGTGTTACGATTTTGTTAATGGCTTTGGCTATTGTTGTTCTGTTACTTTGCTTTGGAAAAATGGAAGTTCAAAAATATGTGGGCTTTAGAAAAGATTTGATGAAATAAGTTTTGATTTCCAAAAACATTTTTATAACTTGAATAATTTCTTGAAAAACAAATCTCTACGCGATGGTCAAAAATGACGAAAACGACACTTTCTACAATCCATTATTTCAATATTGGAAAACAGGTACTTTCTTTTTTTTATGGCGCAAACTTTTCACACAAGTTCCCAATCGATAAGCCACTTGAGCTGATGAGATGATGAAAACGACAGTACATTTACCTTTTAGTTAGCTTAATTCACACTAAAAAAAAGCTGAGTAAAGTAATGGACACTTTGGATAGCGAATACTAAAATGCGAACAGTTGCCAAAGACCCAAATAGCGAACAAATTCATCAAATGAAATCACACAACAAGTGACGATAAAATGAACTTTTAAATTAGAGTAATCCTCATTAGATAAGATGGCTTGTACCAGATACATGCCATGATAAGCAACTCCACCTAGCAAGGACCCATTGGGCATTTCACGATGATTAAGGTCATTTTTCATTTGAACGCAGCAGCAAAGCGAGTTGATTTTCTGAGCTGTGCTCCCATAGATATGGGCTCATATATAGACTTACAAGATCTACTATTTGGGCACAGGCAAAATTAGGTGGCATAGTTATACAGTGCTCTAATAGTATATTTGTTCATGGCATTTACCCTACTTTACAACCAGGGGTCCATTTGGACTCGAGAGCATGTTTGAACACTCATAACTTTTGTGTTTTTCATTTTTTTAGGTAAGACTTGTTGGCAGTTTCGGGAGACATTTTACACATAAGGTTTTAGTGTGGCAAAGGCAACAACATCTGCTACATCCATCGCTGGTGGTTCTGCTTTTCTTGTCGTTTGCTCTTGGTGACATCTGTCCCTTTTACAAGAGAGCCTTCGGGTCTGTTGGTAGTACTTCCCGAAATCTCCCCAGAATACAGAGAGCATCCAATGAACATTTCCTATGCCAGATTGTGTTGCAGGTTGTGAACGGTTATTCACTTCTGACTCCATCAGTTCCTTCGCTAGTTCGATAAGCTTATCACCTCTAAACAGATTTTTGTTTTTTCTGAAGTCGCAAAATGATGACAGCTGATAGGGCTGCTACATCCAGTAAGTTGTAGAATACAACCATCGACCAGCGATTTGTTTGACGTGTAAATGAATATATCGAGAACATTTGGTCGAATACATCGACTCCACCCTTGGTGCGGTTGTAATGAAGTATCATTGCTGGTTTACTTTGATAACCGGGTGTGGCTTTCTCACAGTTATGTTGTGTTGATAGCAATACCAATTGTTTGTTTGGCTTCGAAACATAACTCACCAATGTCATTTTTCCAGAAAGTTCGAAGATGGATGAGTGTACTGGACGAAACTGCTTTTTGCTATTGGCCTTTACAGGTTCTTTCTGATCATCAAGAACCTCCTTCACTACAAAAGGTTTAGGCACATCTCTTTTGTTCTTCCGGACATGCCAAGAATGGTGATCTTCTCATACAGCAACCTAAATACCATAATCCACCGACGTAAAAAAATTATCAATAGTAAGGTTGCGTCCAGAATTGAAATATGATGGCATTAACATCATCACATCATATCCACGACCAAGTCCTGTACTTTGTTCAGAGCTACCAGTGTAGATAGAAAACTTCAGTGGATATCTCGTTTAGCTTTCATTCAGCCATCAAAACTTCAAGCCATATTTGGGAGGCTTGCTGAGCATGTATTGGTGAAATTCAATCCCTTTTGAAGTCATACATTTTTTTTGATGACCTGAACAAACTGAAATAATGACAATTTTTTTCTTCTGATACGCATACCTGACTCCATCCATATAAGTGGATTTTTTATTCAATAATCACGTAAAACAGACATATCGAAAGGGATAAGTGGGACTCCCAGACCGGTGGACACCACTTTTGCCGGGTCGTAAAGGAGGGTTAAATATATCAATGCAAATATATTGACAAGCACTACCTTCGTCAGAGCGAAGTACCATATGTGATTGAATTATATTTTGAACGTAAATCATCACTCCTTCGCTTATTCTATCAGCACGGTCAGTTCGACAAAGCTTGAAACCTGCAAAAAAGGCCATCATCTTTTACACTTGGATTAAACCACGTCTCAGAGATGCAAACAACATTATCTTGGCTTTTTATAAAAATTGGCCTAAATTCATCAATTTTGTTTACCAAACTTTGGGCATTGAGGTGGCAAATTTTAAGACCCGCATGCTGTTAACAAAGAACATTTACCAGCGAGCATAAGTTTTATTATTATTACCTCCGTTTTTAAAATAGATGAATGTGAACAACAAAAGTTGAAACGAAAAAGGAAAATCAAGAGAAACAATTTCGACAATTAAAACAAGATTTCATCTTCGACGAAGACGGCTCAAATTCACGCCGCCATTTTCTTAAGACGCACTTTCATTATCGAATAAAAGGAAGGAAAACACATGCCACATTAAATTTGCTCTTGATGAAAATATGAAAAATTTAAGGTGGATACGCAACAGCTACCCACGTCCAGAACCTTCAGAAGGATCTCAACTCTTATCTTATCAAAAGATGACAAGTGCTTATTAGCTAATGAAGGCAACAGCAAAGTTAATGAAGATTTCCATTTATCTTTCGACTTTCTTGTGCCTCTGTCTATATCGTTATCATCGAAATGGGTTCAGTTATCACCCCTAATTAATTTGAATACCAAGAGCAGCTTTAGTAGGTAGTCAGGTATCCATTATCCAAACCGCTGAATTCCAAACTCCCCTTTTCTCTGCCTCAAGATAAACTTTTATTGTTGACATTCATGTCACATTTCAAGTCCATTTTGTTTACACAGCATAACTTGAACGAGCCGCCACCGACGGCGACGCGCCGCCAAGTTATCAGCCGCCATTGATGAACTTACTGTGCATTGAAGTGTACACAAAAATATTCAAGGCGCACTTATTAACCGATAAAGCATGCCTCTTTGTTATGGCAATGCACAAAGCACAACTCTCCACTGCGCAATAATATACAATTTTTTATGTTAAAAAAAAAGAGAAAAACTTTTTTTCTAATAAACTGTTATCGCCATAACTCATTACGTTTACGACAAACTGTGCCGCGCTGAATAACTTGCGCCTGCACTATTTTTAAGCCAGAAATGATTATTTAGGTCACGTTGTCAGCTGAATTCACCGCTTTCTTTAATTTTTTTCAAATTTATTTATTTAATTTTCCTCATTTGTCCGATTCAATTTGGGAAGACGTTTCTTTGAATCTGAAAATTAAATGATTAAAAGTTTATTCGTGCCTCTCTTCGTAGAGTCAACAAGTTCATGCGTATAGTGCGGCTGCGGAGCGGCTCTGCCTGTGCCTGTGCGTCTCTGGAGTGTTATTATGTGAGACTGCGGCACTATCATGCTTCTATATTGGTATACTATGCGTCCATCACCATAATAGATGATTCTTCTTTGATACAAAAATTATATTATGTCAAATAAATGGTCCCCCGGCTGTCGCATATGCCTTTAATGGGTCATAAACAACTCTGTGCTCGGTGGTTGATGACTATGACTATATACAAGTGACATCGTCGATTATACGACTACAACGACAAACACGGTGACGATGGACGTTTGAATGTATGTTCGTTTAGCCTGTTAATGGGAAGCTTCTCAGTTATGCACTCGGTTGAGTTATAAGTGCTCTTCAATGATGAAGCGAGTTCGGAGGGAAAGAATATTGTAAAGTGCCCAATCGCAGTTGACCAATTGTTATTAACCTTAATAAGTGCACACTACACGCACGCAGGGCTTTAATAATACACGAGTGTATACAAAGTACAAGGAGACATAAGCATCCCACTAAATGATGAATAATAACAATTTCAATTGCAAATTGGAGGTATTATGTGACTGATTAGCAGGAGAGAGACAATGTCACATGAAAACCGATAGTTTTCGTAAAGCGGAATATCAGATGTTGTGAAATTGACCGGGGACGGATGAGCCACGTTGCGTAAGTCGAATGGAAATCTAATAGTGGTGAGTTATTAACACCGTCTTCCTAATGACACCAGTCGAAGTCACGTTTTTTCCATGGCGACGTTAAGTTTGTTGGAACGATGCCATGTATTTGGCGTCAAAGGAAAACAAAGTGCTGCTTGGAATGAGGTTTATTTAATTTGGTTCAGATTCGACAAGGTGATAGAGGGAAAACCAACAGGCAGATATGAGTGCATTAATCAAAACACGAGGGCTCTTTGTTTAAGAATTTACTTGGATGATGGAAAGGGACTATCTATAGATTTGGATTGTATGAACGAAGTTTCTTCTTCACGCAATGTTGAAATGTAGAAATTTTGTCATTTGAAGTTCTGAGAAGGAGGAAAATCATCAGTTTCATTTCATTTTCACTTCATAAGAAGGAGCATGCCTCTTAACCAACCGACGAATTAGATTCCAGAAAAGCTGTCCCACATTTTACATACCTATAAGTTAATTACGATCCCTTTCCACTTTCAAACGCCACCTTTAGATGAGGCAACATCTTTTTGGTGTGTCTTGGAAGACTTTTTGCGTCGGAGCATTGGTGGCCATTCGTTTTTCATGTCACAGTCATTGGCATCTGACTCCTGTTGTCGTAAAAGCTTTTGTAGTTCTTTGTTTAGTGTTTGTCTCTCTTTCTCTTTTAACGGTAAAAATAACATAAACAATAAGTAAAAGAAAATACTAAAAACAGTAATTTAATTTTTCAATATACAAGCCGTTCTTAGATATAAAACATTTGATGTCTTTGGTCTTTTGTCTTTTAAGAAGAAACAAATAGTCCTCTCATAGCTGTAGCATAAGGTCCGATGTCTTTGGACGTGGAAGTGTTTTGTATTCCAACAAAACACTTCTATTCAGACATAAAAAGAAAGTGTAAAAAGATCAGTTGGTTGTCGAAAAACATGAACATGAAAACAAATAATGATGAATTTTATTAGTCGAAGACTGAATGCTGAATTTTCGTATGGTCCAAAATCGTTTCAACATTTGCGAACATAGTTGATAGATATTTGTGTGCGGCTGCTTAACCCCTCCCCACCAACCTTCATTAGATAAGTAGGAAGATATTTTGTAACAACACAAAAGTTCATAATTCGGTGGATTTGAACCTTAGCAAGTAGGATTTCAAAAACTACTGGATTATATGACAAACTCATTGTCATTAGTTTATTCGAATGTACATAGTTCTTTATCGCATGTGGTTTATAAAAAAAATCGACACAAAAAATCAAAGTATTTTGTGTATACAGCAGACACAAAAAAAAAATCCTATTACGAGCAACACCTGCTAAACAAAAACAAACAGAAGAAAGTAAATCAAATGAAAATTCTGAAATGCAGAAGCGCATTGTTTCTATAAAACTATAATAAAACTATAGCTATATGATGGCAGATGACCGCAGACAGATGACGGAGGACAGAAGACATACGACAAACGACAGACAGTAGATAACAGACGACAGACGAGAGACGACAGACGACAGACGACAGATGACAGACGACAGACGACAGACGACAGACGACAGACGACAGACGACAGACGACAGACGACAGACGACAGACGAGAAATGAAGGAGGACAGATGACAAACGATAAACGACAAAAGACAAACCACAAACTACATACGACAGTAGACAGATGACCTATGGCAGATGACAGATGACAGAAAACAGATGACAGATGATGATTGAAGAAAAAGATTGATTTCAGATTTTGAACCAATAAAGAGATAGAAGTGCCATTTTCAATAAAATTAAGGTTTTCTCTTAAGTCATTTCATTTGCGCTCATTTGCGGTAGGTACACTCACAGTTTTGTTTAATTCTTACGAGCTGGCTCCGATTTTTTGTTCTTCTACTGTCATTTGTGAATCTGCTCATCTTCGCATGCACAAAGGGCGTTACGAAGAGATTATTGTAGTCGTAGCGTCCAGTGTTAATGAGGATTGTAAAATGTCAATTCGTCGCCGTTCTCAACAATTGGGCATGTGGTACTCAGCCACATGAAAAGTTTTACGTGTCGATTTTGTCATTTTTCTTCAAAAACGACCGTGGAAGAAACGTTACCGTCAACGGTATCAAATCAAGTTATCTTTAAAACGTAATTGGCAAAAGCTAATTTATCGATTGGGATAAAAATTTTGAATAAAAATTTAAAAAAAAGAACTATGCTAAAAAAATCAACCTTTAGTTAGTTAATTCTAGGTTAGGTTAAGTAGGTTGGGATGCACAGCCGTAAGCAAAACCTCACTCGGATCTATTTAGCTCACCGCGATAATGGTTGGTTGTTGTTAGGGGGAGGGGGGGGGGGGATTGTGTTAAATACTAGGTTATTGGGGTTTAGGAACCGTACTGAACCATTTTGAGTCCTCAATAAAATTTAGGGTGCTGTTCAGAGGAAGGTTAGACATGTTATCCAGTTCGTCGAAGAAGTAGGTATACATACACAAAAAATGTGTAAGTCTTCTTATAAGAATGACTGTAATTCATATCAACAAATCAAAATACTTTTTATGTTTTTATGTCAGTTTTCTTTTTCAAGAATGTATCGCTCCGGACCTAGGACCTAACCCATTTCAAGGCCCTTACTCTGCGCACTTTTTCGCATCTAATATCGGATACCTATCAAAACGCTTGCCACAACGCTTCTCGCATCGCATCGCCATACTGTACTCGCATGTTTATAGAGGACAGAAATGCTAATCTTTACGCCACCAGCACCACATTAGTAAGTAATATGTAATGTTACTTATTTATGTTTACTTATGAATTCAGTAAACTTAAACATTTTCAGTTTATCATCAAAATTCTTAAAGTTGATTATTATCTCATTTTGAAACATGTTGAGAACTTCGGTAAACTTATTTTATAGGGAATCAACGCAGAGCACGCTTATGTAGACGAACTAAGTCCTGGCGTTTACTCGGCGCTTTACTCAGCTTTTTATTCGTATCAACTTTTAGGATATCAATTATATTTGGGTTTCGGCAAACTAAAGACTTCTCTCAATTGCTGAATTTATTTTTTTTATCCGAGACTTTTAGAGGTTTTTAAACAGGCTAACTCCACGCTTAAACGCTTACTTGGAGACTTAGCCTTTGTCCAAACTCCCCGAGGGACACAAACTGCCGGATAACATTTGAAGATCGCCTCTGGCTTATCAAGAAATTCTCCACAACCATACTTCCTTTATTATCATAAATTAGAACTAAAAAAAAACGCTTAACTTCTTTGTTTCATCCTCCCTCAGAGGTTTTGCTAGACTAGACTAAGGCCGCGTTTCCATTTGCAAGAAAACTTCTGCAAGAAATGTCTGACAGTCTGTCCGACAGTGACTTGGAATGGAAGTGGAAACTGCGAAGCAAGTTCGATCGCGACAGTCCTTGCATAACTTCTTGCGAGTATTTGCGAGTGCAATAAATTGCAGGTTGAAGAAGGTTTCCATTGACTCGCGACAGTTCTTGCAGCTTACCGAAACAGCTTCGTATATCTCGCACTCGCGGCTAGTTGGTCGAAAGAGAGTATGTGAATTTTCTCGCAATTGAACGTTACGAGTGTAATCCGTATTTATGTATTGTTTATGGATGTTAAAAATCTCAGCGTCAAGAGGAGTCTATCCTTCGTTGATATTCAATCACGGAATCGAGTGTCCTGCTTTTTTAAAATAGGGCCCACTTTAAATAACAAAACTTCCAAATCAACTGGTGTCATCCAAGTGAGATTGAAATATTGTTGAGCGTCTTCTATGTTTAGTTTGTATAGTAAATTATAGAAGGCACCAGCTTCACGTCTTCTTAAAATCCAATCGCGCACCCAAGTTAATCGCTTTTTCTTTTTTATCCATAAAATTGTAGTTGCAGCTCTTATACGTTGACGTATTCTCCCCATGACTTCACAATTTCAAATAAATTCCCAAATTTCTTGCGACATTAATGACTCTCCAGTGGAGACACCTCTGCAATAAATTGCTACAGTATGATGCGCGAGCTTCTTGCAAGACATTTATTGCAGAAGAAATTACAAGAATTCATATAGCAATGTAAACCCCACTGCAAGAAACTTCTGCAAGACTTCCGCGAGTTAACTTGCAAATGGAAACGCGGCCTAAGACTGGGACAATCAGCCATTACCGTGAGAGCATAAAATTGTTACTATTTTTTTGTTTATTAGTTTGGCAAGAAACTTTCGCTTGAAAAAGACCAAAATTATAGTGGCTTACCATTTATATAATAATTAATGAGTTCTATTAGTTACAAAATCTGGGTGAAGAAGAACTGATGACCTGTATTCTGAAATACAGACGATGAAAAGATCTGAAGACAATGTCAAATCAACTCCAATAGGAAGTTCACAAAACAAACACAGTCACACTCCACCAGCTTAAACACACAAAAATTAAAAACACCGACGATTTCTACAAGAAAGTAAAGTACAATCCTTCAATGCCCAGTAAAAATGTCACTCACAAGACCCCAACAACAACAACAAAAAAGAAATATCAACTCAATTAACAAGAGAAACACTGCGAGAAGGAGAACCCACTGTCACAAGTGAAAACTTCTTTCAGCCGTATTCTTTTTGTTCGCCCTCATTTATTTACACTCGACTTAAACTAGGTCATGTGATTAGCAGCAAATAAATCAATGGATACCCTCGCAATAGCTTGAATCAATAGATTTCCATTATTGGCGGTATCGAGTCTTGGTCATCGAACCATACTACCTTAGATCTTTTTATCCTTTTTTTTTTCATTTTCCTGTTGCTTGTGCTTGTTTGTTTAACGAAAACAACAAAGATACTTTTTGTGTATATCCGAATGGGTGGAATTTTGCGCAACGAATATTTTATCTTTGCAAGGTGGGAAGTATAAGATTTTTGTGAATGGAACAAGTGTGAGGAGGGACAGGTTTTTGTGGTGGTTTCTTTTTTTTTTCCTTCAAACTATTCACACCTGTGAGATTTGTTTCAATTTGTATACAAAAAAAAACTATTGAAATACTTTTAAGGCACCTTTCTATTGCCTTATCGTACACTCAATCAAACTGACAAAGAACCTTTCAAAGAGTGGTAAGCGTGTTAGTGCAAATAAATCACACTTAATTGATGCAATTGACTTGAATATTGTTTGTTATAGTAAAAGTATTCGAAAACGATCATTTTGGGTTATATTTCAACAAAAAGACCGCACACATTCTCCCGTTTTAAGATGGTTTTCGGCAGACACTTAAAAGTTGCTTTTCTTAAATTTCCCGCAAACCTTTTAACAAAAACAACAGCCAAAAAACAATCAAATTATTCACCTCACACAACGCATACAATCGTCAAAAGCGGAAGGCCATATCATAAAACAAAGTTATCCGTTAATTCTTCTTTTATTTCTGTCTAACCAAAAGTCCATAAATGTCAACCAAAAGTCGATTGAGGACAATTATTCAAAATTTCCAATTTAAATTAATATTCCACACTCGATATGTGAGTAAATTTCTTCTTTTGGTAGGCCAAGACAATATGAACAACATCATTATGGGTGACCGTAAAAGGGAACACCGAAAAGAGGAAATGTTACATGCTCCTCCTCGTTCATCGGCAGTTAAAGTTCCTCTAATCAATAAAATGTTACCGCTTGGTATATTTTGTTTATGTTTATGTATGAAAGCAACCGAGTGAGTTGAAATATGTATAACTTGTAACCCACCACCCATTACGATCGAAAGAAACATGAGAGGTGGCTGTTAACTTCCTCTTTGTTTATCATAATGTGCGGCTTTTAGTTTATGATTGTGTTAAAGGGTTGATGTTGAGGTTAGGTGGTTTTGATTTATTGAAAGGGTTGTTGCTTTTTTTGTGAGTTCGTTGGAGAATGATTTACAATTTTGAGTTTTGAACTTGGAATTTTATTGAAATTGAAATGAGACAAACAGGTGAAGCTGTGGGAATGCTGAATTCGCTGTAGATTTGGAGTAAGGAAATGATAAAAGGGTCTCAAAGTTTAGGTGTTATTTCTGGTAGTCAAAGTGTTGTTCTGTGGGGCTTTTTTTTCAGAAACAGAATAATTACTTGGGTTTTGGGAAATTAGGTGCGAACATAAATAGAAATACAATCATATCAATCACCGGAGCTTAGAACAGTCAATTTGTGAAAAGCGACACAAATTTATGGGTCAATGGGTATAGCTATGATAAATTTGTCTGCTCAGACAAAAGTAAAAAGGGGATATTCCGAGTCTGTAAATATTGTTTTCCAAAACCATGGTTATACACCGAAAAGAATGGAATTTGTTCATAAAAAAAAGCCAGACAATTCATTGTGAATTGTGAAAAATAGCGGAAGTAGGTTAGAGGAAAACCCAGAATAATTTAAAACTGTGCCAAACACTCGTCGAAAAAGAAATAGAAAGCAGAATATAAATTAGAACATAAAATTAGGCGGCAGATTCTTGAAAAACAACTGGGAGTAAAATAATGATAAACACCTTTTTTTATCGATTTCAAGGCCACGTATGACAGTACGAGGGCAGTTCGATAAGTACTTAGCCTCTCCGCCCAATAGCGCCACTATCGCAAGAGAAACTTACTATAGTGTACCTAGTACATTTTTGTAGAAGGCTTCTGTCGAAATTTGAAAATTGGACTCGTAGTTTTGTTTTAACCGCGTGTGGAAGGAAGCAAACGTGTCAGCGGATTTTAGAAAAATTTAAAAAGAGCAATATCGGTCAGTGATTCGAATCTTGTTTTTGGAAGGGAAATCACGCAACGAAATCAAAGAGCTGTTGGATGCTGTATACGGTGACTCTTCTCCTTCGATGACGACCGTCAAAAATTGGTGCAACGAGTTTTAACGTGGTCGCACGTCGGTTTTGATTAGACACGCCCAGGTGCCCCGAAAACGGCTACCACGGAGGAGAATGTGACAAAAATCCACGATCTCGTATTTGCAGACCGCCGATTGAAGGTGCGCGAGATAGCTGAGATAGTAGGCATCTCAAAAGACCGCGTGGGTCATAGCCTGCATGATATATTGGGCATGAGAAAGCTGTCGGCGCGATGGGTGCCGCGTTTGCTCACTCCGGACAACAAACGCAACCGTGTGACCACTTCAGAGCCGCGGCTAAATTGGTCGAGTTGGGTTATGAACTATTGCCCCACCCAACGTATTCGTATTCGTGCGACTTCTTTTTATTTCCAAACTTGAAAAAATCACTTGCCGGGCAGAAATTTGTGTCGAATAAGGAGGTCATCACCGCCACGGAGGCCTACTTTGCAGAACTCGAGGAAACGTATTTTTCAGATGAGTTAAAGAAGTTGGAGCATCGCTGGATCAAGTGTATCGAACTAAAAGGAGATTACATATATTGAAAAATAAATCAACACTTTTCCAAAATTTTCTTTTTTCTTTTGTAAGCTAAGTACTTATCGGACTGCCCTCGTTATTACAAGGACGAGCCATGTTTAGTTTCGGCGTCCTTGTAAAACTCGTATACGACTGTGCTGCAGTATGACTTTGGAGAGTTAACGCTGCTCCGTCAAGGTCGGTAAAGAACTCACAGAGACCATTGATGTCGAAAAAGGCTTTAGGCAAGGCAATAAACTGCCATGCGATTTCTTTAACATCTTACTTGAAAAGATTGTACAAAACTCTAACGTCAACACCAGTCTTTACAATAACTCGCTTACGCAGACGATATTGACGTTATAAGAAGAAGCCAACGTAAAGTTACAAGTGATTTTGAGAGCATTAAAACAGAAGCGGCAAAATGATTGGATTTCATGGTCAATGACGGCAAAACGAAGTCTATGTTGTCATCAAAAAAGGACAGAGAACATCGACGAATTGAACAAAAAGTCACAATAGACAGACATAACTTCGAGATAGTATCTAGGATCCGCTATAGACATGAAAAACAGCATCAGTGTAGAGATCAAACGGAGAATAACTATTGGCAATGTAGTTTCTTTGAGTTAAAAAAAGTTAAAAGGCAATGAGAAACTAAAACTTCTCTAGAAAAAGCAAGGTAAGCCTTTATAAGACGTTGCTTATCAAAGTCCTGCTTTAGTGCGCTGAAGTATGTATTTTGCGTAAGCGAATGACCTTTGCATTTTCGAAATAGAAGTATTCCGAAGACAAAGTGTAGCGAAGAAGATACAAAAACGAGCTGTATAAGCTGTACCACGACACATGGGGATATTTAGAAGGGTACACATCGCGAGACTACGATGGCTGTGACATGTAGACCGGATGGTTTGGCTCGACGGGTCTTCGCAAACACAGTGCAGGGAAATCGCGGAAGGGGAAGGCTCCTCTTAAGTGGCGCAATGAAGTGGAAGAAGAACTCAAACGACTTAGAGTGCAGAGAGAGCTCGCCCGAATTCAAAATCGCTAACGAAAGATGTTGGTTGAGGTCCAAATTCACAACGAACTGTAATTTCCACCTAAGTAGAAGAAGTCGGACGGAGAAGGAGTCTTCTTCTCCGGTTGCGAGAAAATACATGTACAAAAACATTCTTTGAATTATCTCTGTCTCCTTTTCTTTCTGCCTTTCGTAGTCGCTTTGAATTTCTTGAAATCCGACTTTTGACGTTTTCGAATTGTGAACACGTACTTTTTTTTATATGAAATTGTTACAACAGTTTTACTACAGTTTTTCTGCAGTTTTACTATATAAATTAACTTTACCAATTTTTGATATATAAAAACAAATATCTGTGGTACCCGTGGTGTGATGGATAGCATGTCCGCCTGTTAATCCAGTGGTTAGAGTTCGAATCCCAACAGAGGCAAAAATGTTTTTTCCACGGGTATCGCCTTTCGCGAGGAACTGGCAAGTCCTCCGTTAGTATTCATTGCCATGAAAAGCGCTTTCTCGATTAGCCGTTCGGAACCGGCAGAAAATTGTAGGTCCCTTGAATTCCCTCACAAAGAATGGTTGAGAGAAAAGCGCTAGGCCCAGGGGCAACTCGCTCTGTTGCGCCACCCAATTTATTTACTTTAAAAACAAATATCCGAAGGAATTTGCCTCAACAAAGCTTTAAAAAAAAGTTCCGTAAAGTTCCGCTTTATTTGCAAACTTAAACAACAGTCCCCAGTGCTGCTTTCAAAAGCAATTTTACCTGCTCAAATTTGCTCATCTTACAGTAATTAAAAAAACTTCGTGAGGCTTTTCAATTGAATATCTGACAATTTTTTCATTTGTCCGTCTTTCAAATGTGTATAACGAATATCATATACGCATATTATTCTTTAAAAATTATTTCTTATATGCGGACTCGCCATAATTCTTTTTATGTTTTATTAAAATCAATCATTTGAAAGCTTATGTTTCCCGCCACGCTACGTAATAGTCGCTAAGAGTTACAAAGAAGAAAGGTGGAAAGGCTGGAAAAGATCCTGACAAAACAAATCATTGCCATCAGAAATAAACCAATTGAAAGCCTGGAAGGTTGCAAATCCTCTCTAAGGCCAACACTGCGTAGGTCATAGGTAGATAATGGATGTTTTAAAGATTAAAGCACTCGAATTGCCTTAAAGCTACAATACGTAACTCAGTTAAAGAAGTGGAAGTAATGTCATGAGCTACGAACGAAAATGTATCGTTATCACGTGTATTCTGTTTCCAGACCAGCCGTAAGTTTGTCAATACGCATATAGGTTACGGGTTACGGCACTTAAAAGCCATCTTTTTAATGGGTATCAAGTAGTGTTGTGTCAGCAGGAATTCAAGTTTGAACTTCTTAAAAAGTTTTTTTTTTTTGGTCTTTAGCTCTACACTTGCAGTACATCATTTCATTCAACGGACGGTTCTTAAAAGAATTTTCGTTGTGTTTCAGAAAAAGAGCTTCAATATTTCATTCTCTCAATTTTCTAAGAAATAAAAAATTTGTTTGCTTCTAATGTTTGAAATTGCGCACAGTAAGTTTTCCAGCAACTAGCAACTACCTCTCTAAAACGAAGTTCAAAAAATAAAAAATCAATTTGTTTACACTCTGTGGGTGTTTATATTTTCCAAGAAAAAATAATTAATTTTAAAAGTCTCCTTCTATGCTGTTCGAAAGGTATTTTTATATACACCTGGGGATTTTCCAATTATTTTATGTTTAAAATGCAATGCGCGTTTCAGCAATTAACTTTTCTTAGATATAACCTCACATCCAATTAACTTAACCAACCATCATTTGGAAAATGAGCCAAAGAAATCTGTTTTATGTTTTTGATGGACAAATTGTGGTAGTTTGTGGAAGAAAGAAGGATGTGAATGAATAAATGTGGTAGCTATCTGATTCTTAAATTATTTGGAATATCGTCAAAAGTGTTTTTTACGGTTTGAATTTTCCTGTTCTGTTTGAACAATCAATGGTGAACATGCAGAGAAAATTTAAAAAAAAAAATTAATTTCTTCCGCCTCTTCGAGTAATTGAGTTGCTAAGTGAGTAGAGGCTAATTCCATTCATGAATATTTACTGACAAAATCTTATCAATTAAATTCTTAAACAGCAGGAAGAATTGATTTTTTACTTTACCGTAAAAATCACTCCCCTGACATATGACAGTTTGATTTTTCTTTTATCTTTTTTTTTCGAGGATGAAAATTGAAAATTTCCACTCGTTTCCTATATCGGATTAAATTCTTTTGTTTGATGAAAAATTGTTTCACGTTTCATTACCATGTAGGCGTTCACCTTGAGGAGAGTAAGTGATTTTTTTTGTATACACTCATAACATCGTGTTTTGTTTTTAAGGTGAATCATTTGACTTCCTACATGGTATTTCTATAGAGGTTGGCATCCCTTGTTTTGGGGAAGTATCTAAAATATTAATATCAAAAGCATGAACGATTTCTATCAAAGAACCAAGGAGGTGCTCTTTGACGTCCATATTTTACTTTTAGGGCGTATAGTTGAAAGCAAGCTTAGTGAATTTAAGTTTTCTGTATGTTTTAATTGAAGACATTTTTGAGGCATTCAAAACCAGTGTTAAGGAAGAAATCTGTGTAATATTTAGCTAAAATTAGTTGAATACTAAAGTTTACTACAAATTGAACAAATAGCTTGAAACAAAGTGTAAGAGGTGAGCTTTAGACAAGGATTTGGAAGATTGAAATCAAAAATGGAAAGAATACATTTATCGATCAAATCCAACATGACAAAAAAGGCTTGAAATTGTTTTAGATTGAATGTTATAAGATAAAAAAAAAAACTTGAACTTCTTCGATTATTAGCTTCAATTTTTAAATGGATGAAAAGAGTGACACATGGAACTTCGGGACTAATTCATTTATAATGCCTACAAATTCATAAATGGCTTAGGGCTCGCCAACATAGCGAGCAACAAAAAGGCAAAATTGTGACAAGAAGGGTAGCAAAGAAGACCAACACCCTGAGATACATCGACGTCACAATTAACAACGATTCAGCAATGATCTTCTTCGATTTAGTTTGTATCCAGAAAAGTGAAGTGATAAGGGCTATTGGGGAGTTCACTAGCTCATTTTCATATAAACCTGATAATGTTCGGTCCTGCATGTTAATAAACTGCTGTCAATCCTCGGTTCATGCTTTATGTTATATACTTAACTTGTCCTTATCGTCTTTCGCTCTCTCACAATATGGAAGTCTTCATTTATTATACCCCACTGTTCAAATCAGGAAGCCGATGCAATCTGCGTGACTTTAGAGGTATGGCAAAAATCAGCGTTCTTCTCAAGATGATAGAATTCCTAATAATCAAAGAGTTGATTTATGGAACAAAATCGCATCACGATATCAACGACATGAATTCATCAAGGGCAAGTCTACCATTATAAATCTTTTGGGAATTTCAGCTTGCATCAAAAAAGGATTTATGAATGGTCTTCAAACAGATGTGCTATACGTATACGCTACTGCTAGGCAAAAAACATTCAAATATCGGTTTGTTTCCAAATCTTATTGGAACGGTTGAAAGTAACTTGTCATCTCGTACTCAATACGTCAAGTTCAAGTCTCAAGTTTCCTGCGCAATATAAGTTAAATCCGGGGTAGCTCAAGGAAGCCACATGAGACCGCTATTGGTTGTGATATTTATAAATGATCTACCTTCTTGATAAAAAAAAACTGTGGTATATATCCGGTGCAGGGAATTAACTTCACGGGCACTACCTTCACATGGGAAATAACTTCACCTCATGTGGGAATTAGTTTCACTTTTTTTTTGTGAAGATATTTCCTACTGAAGGTGGGAAATAACCTCACTTTTTTGTGGGAACGAATTTCACTTTTATGTGAAGCTAATTATTGGAAAAAACTTATACATTTCGTTGCAGTGCAGATCTGTTTTTGAAAATATGTATACAGGGAGTCCCGTAATATGTGTTACATACTTCGGGATGTGATTCTTGGTCGTATTCTAAGAAAAAAATTGTTTTACAGTAAAGTCCATTTCTCAACTTTGACATCATTTTTTGACATTTAAAAAAAAGGCTAACTTTGGTTAACCCTGACCTGTGTTAAATTCGATTTCTCTGTCAATACTGATGGTAGAGACCTAATTTTAGACTTATTTTTTGGAGAAATGATAATCTTTAAAACTGTATTTAAATCGGACTCCTATTGGCTTAAGGTTGCAAGATCAGTTTTAGAAATATGTTAAATAAATTAATATGTATTTCAAAAGCAAATTTTTTGTTTTTGTGTATTTTGTCGTTTTAGTGCTGAAAAATGAAAAATTTTCAATAAGGAAATCCGCTGACAATGCTGGTAGTAGGAAAAGCAAGACCCGATCAACATGATGTTTGAGTAAAATGGCAAGCTAATTCCATCAGCATTTGGAGAATGCTTGTGTTTCAGTTCGAGGAGGATGACAACGAAAGGGCTATTGATGGATAGACTGGTAGAAAATATGCTGGGTCAGAAGCAGAAGTCACAGCTTTTTAGCAGAGTGCCTGGCTAAAAAAGTTAGCAGAAAAAAAATTACGATGGATTTTCGGATGACTGCTTATAGCATTCTGCTACCCGTTAGCATGTCAGCCTGTTCTAAAAAATGTTTTTGAACAGGTATCGCTTTCGCGAAGAATTGACAAGTCCTCTGATAGTAGATTCAATGCCACGAAAAGCGCTTTCTCGATTAGTCCTTCGGAATCGGTAGAAAATTGTAGGTCCCCTCGATTCCTCACAAGGCATGGTTGTGAGAACTGTGCCCGACCCTTGGGCTCCCCACCAGAGAACTGCATGAGTGCAATCTTTTGCTCTTTCGAATCATCCCCCGAAAAACAAGCCGTACATAGTCCCACGCTCACAATGATGAAACAGTGTGAAAAAGTACACAACACTCGTGAACACGAGCCTTCGCATTGCTTGTGCCCATGAATGATGAATGAATGGAGCATTCAAACTCAAGCAGGTACACCATTCGCTTGCATTCGAAAAAAAGGGAATGTTCACGCATGATGGGGGATGGCAACCAATATTTTTTCATGTTTGAATACACATTTTGTGACCTAATTTGGTCGTTATTTATATTTTTTGGGTTTGTTTTTGTTAATTATAACAAAATAGATGTGTTCTTCATCACAGTATTGCACTGCAAAGTTTTCGGTGCACTGTAGATGATTCGTTGCTTTAGCCACTATTCGCACAAGTTCATATTCATACAGATATTGTCATTGCATGCCATTGTTTCAGTTAAATGAATGAGAGTTAGAACCTGTCTTGTTGACTAAAAGAGAGTGCAGTGCGTGTATTGCTTTGGATTAAGATGAATGGTGCCTGAATGAATCGTGTGTAAGAAAATGAATAAGTGAATGCATTCACAAAACGAGACATTCACTGCAGCTCCCTGCTCCCCAACCTGTTGCACTACAAAGGGTGGTGTATGTATGCTTGTGGCATCAGATCAGGGAAAGAGAAATCGGTACAGCCATCGTTTTTTTTTAGTCTATAGGTACGTGAAACGACTGGTTCATTTTCGTTTACAAGTTACCTTGTGTTCTCGAAGAGATCCTTATTTTTATACTTATCAGTATCATTTTAGTTATCCACCCGTAGCGGACCAATAATTAGAGTCGCCTGTTTCGTTGATCCAGAGCTTAATCGTAGTACCATGGAGTAGAAGCTGAAAGGACCTACTATCTTGAACAGAAACGGTAGATTTATGAAAAAATAACTTTTTATAGAACAAATTTCTTGCTTCATTGAATGGAATGTTTTGAAAATAGAACAAGGAATGGATGACATTCTCGTATATTTTTTTCAAGTAAGCCTTAGGAAAGATAAATGAATAGTTCTAAAAGGAGGGACAATAGAAATATGTTTTGTTGACATATCCCAATGGAGCTTGTTTCAATTTGGCAATAGCTCCCCACACAATTTCCCATTCTGTTAAGTTTTTCTACAAAACTACATTCGCTGGATTTATTTATGAAGTGTAAACCTTCATGGATCATTAGAAAAAATATACGACTCACTCATTCTCGCTCAATGTATTCACGACACACTAAGCTGTTTGGTGATGTCATGTAAGCAATCACTGCCTCTCGTAAGATTTAATCCCTTATTTGATTTTCATTTTTTAATTCTAAGATAACATAAAATTAATTACCAGCGATCTGCGAGAATAATAACTCCAAAAATAGCAAAACCTATTCATCATAGCTGTCCTCGTTACAGCTACACCCATTCTGGTTGTGTTACGAAATGTCAAGTGCAAGTTCACTGATATTTGTGACATTCACGTTTGGTTATTGCATCTGTTGCTGTCAACTAAGATTATAAATGAGCTCCTAGGGAGTATTTTCCCATGACATTGCGTTTAAAAACTAACAACGAGAACAACAGAATTGCAATGCGATGTTCCCAAGTGCATGCAACTCCACGTTTATAGTAACACAACGCTAATAGCAGAAAATTCTGTTCTCAGACAAAAATGTTTTAGAATTGAATGGCGCAGCAACTGCTTATGCCAATCCGGGAAAGTCAAGTTTTTTTTTTTATAGAATCCAAAACTAATTGCGAAAGAGTGGTTGTCATGTCTAAGTTCTCCTCATTTGTATAACTTATTCAAACACATCTCCACTTTACTTCCAACTCCATTTTCTATTATCTCTTGCTGAGTTAACAGAACGTATGCATTACACAACTTGTCACTGTTAATCAAAAGCACAGACATTATCTGCGATCAAATGTCAATATTCCTATCAAAGGCAATAAGATTTTCATATATACGAGAGTGTATTCACAACCTGCATCAGTAACACCAGCAGCTGATCAATTAAAACCCAAACGATGACAATCCCAATTAGATTTTCCCCCTCACACCAAAAACCAAAACCAAAAAGAAGAAAGACAAAAAACTGGAAACACAAATGAAAACAAATACCTTCTGTCAACATGGGCTGTCATTTCGGAAACTCATCTCTCACAGGGTACCAACATATTTTAAAGTAGACGAGCACAATAAAAAATAAACTCTGCGGCATTCAGTAATCTGAAGAGGTCTTCCTTTTATTTACACACTTTGCATTGATGTTTACTTCTTTTTTTTTTAACCTCAGATACTCTGAGACGGGATTTAACATTTTTTGGAGACAAAACAGGTGGCAGTGCAGTGATGGAGGTTATTTGTTACTGCGGCATTTATCTTCAATATTGATGTTTGTTGTTTGACGGAAAACAGATAGACACATATTTAGTTAAACCAAAAACCGATTTATCAGTCAAAACAATTGGAGGGAAATTCAAAAGATATTTCGAAGAATCGCTGGCATTTAGGAACAATGCAATCAATGGGATAGAACGCGGATGTCTATTGTCAGTTTGAAGGAGAAAAAAAAGTATGTTCTAAAGGAGTTTTATTTTTTTCTTATTGAAACCAGATCCTGATGCACTTCGGTCAGGCAGTAGTATACCGAACCGAGTTAGTTTTCATTGAACTACAAGAGATATTAAAACTTATTTTTGAAAAGGACTTCTAGGGTCTAATAGATGTTTAACTTCATCCAAGTGGAACAAGATTTTATTTATTTGCACTCTTTGCCGCTTGGGATAACGTCTTTCACATGGTGAAAACTAGCAACTTGCGCTATAAAATATTTTTCTATCTACCACGGATCGTGGTATGGTTCCTTAGGTCAGCCCATTTCAGAACCACAGAGTAGATAATTCTGCTCTACTTAAAACACTCTAAATTTTTTTCTGTGGTGAAATCAATGACAGCGTCTTATTTCAATTAACAACTACATACATATATCCAGCCTCAGTTTTTCGACTGTTTAAAGTGTGGTTTTCACTCTGAGGATAGCTTTCGGCATTTTCCATTAGAACAAACCCGGGAACACGGTAAAAAACGTCAATATTTTTTTAAATTGATTTTAGACCAACTAACAAAAAAAAAAAAATGGCGATGAGAGTTGAAGGTCGAATTATAGTTTGTGGACAGAATGGGAATACCTTGCCGCAGTTGACGTTTTCTTGCTACTGTTCGAATTTTCAGGGAGAGAGGGGGATTGAAGAATTCAGCGTAAAAACACACTTTTTTAAGTTTGGATTGATTAATTTTGTTTGCACCTTTGAAAACTATTGTTTTGCACCACAAATTCCGCAATTTTGTAGAGAGATGTATTTTATATCTAGAAAGTGTATGCAATGTTTGAAATAAATCGATCAGGAATTTTTAAATGGCAGTGTACATGCACTTTGAAAAAGTAGTTTTGAGATAAAAGCGTTTAAGTTTAACGCGAAAGTGTGAGGGCAGGAGATTAGTATAAGACAATAGATAACTTCAAGTATGTTGCTTAGATCAAATCAAAATTTTTGGGACATATTCCTCGAAAGTAAAAAACCAAACCCCCCTTAATCAAGATACATAAAAGTCATCAATCGTACCAGCATTTGAAAAAGAAACAGCCAGATATTTATTCTATACAAACGTCAAAACCTATCCCCGATAGGACTATACTTCTCTTATTGGCAATTATGCTTTAGCCATGCATGTAGTGTGGTTGTTTTTCACAACTCTCTCAAAAATCCACGGATTTAGAAGGGAAATTTCTTGTCTACAACAAGTCTCACACGATTTGTCGTAGATATATTTCCAAGTTTCACTGGTATTGGCAGTAGCGCGTTGCGTTGGTGCATACTCTCATTATGCTGCAGTTTAACTCAAGATGAAGGATTCATTGTACCCGTGGCGTGATGGCTATAGAATGTCTGCCTATTGACCCAAATGTTCGTGGTTCGAAACCCAACAGAGGCAAAAATCTTTTTTCACGGATGTTGCCTTTCGCAAGGAATTGACAAGTCCTCCGATGGTAAATTCATTTTAATTAGCTTTCTGGGTTAGCCGTTCGGAACCGGCAGAAGGTCCCCTCCATTCCCTCGCAAGGCAGGGTTGTGAGAAATGTGGTAAACCCTGGGGCTCCTTGTTCTTTTGCCCCACCCTGTTTATTTAGTTTATTATGAATGATTCAGAAAGAATTTAAAACTTTGCCTAAACGAGTTTTTTAATTGTTCGGTTTGCCTCAAAATATTCTGCTATGAGATGTTTTTTGTCGTAAATCTTTATGCTGATTGGCTTCAGTCTCCTATCTGCATTTCGTCCAAGTAATCAATTGATGGTTTAAATGTTGGTTGGGAAGGGGATGGTTCCTACCATGGCTAGGTACCATCCTTTGAATTAAGGTCAAGTACAAGTTCGCAGTCTCGCCGCTGGTGATTGGGATGATGGCTGCTTTTTATTTATCATCTTCAAAAATTGATGAGAAACGTTTTTGGAATTTCCTGATGCTGATGTACGAGTACCTTGGCAGGGAAGGTCTTTGTTGGATGTACATCTTTTTCAGCAGTTGTTTGGGGTGGTTTTTTTTTTCCACCAGCTTTTTTTTATCATCAATAGATAACCTTAGCGTCATTAAGTCTATTCAGTGGAGGTGGTCTACTATTGGCGGTTCGTTCATGCTTCCCATCCCACATAATATCGCTGCCAAACACCGACATCGAACAATTATGCGTGTCACTTCGCCTTGGAACAGGTATTTCCGTGTATATCATCACCAGCTACATACCACCTAGAAGTCCCATTGATATCTATGAAAAGCACCTTGCTAACATTGATTTTGTAAGTAATTTGAATGACTGTCCGCAGAAGGTTTTTGTAATCGGTGATTTTAATCTAACTGATGTGAAATGGTCTTATTCTTCTCATGAAAATATGCTTATTCCATGTAACTTAAGAAGTGCTATCGAAATAACTTTTGTTGACCATTTATTTGCTCTTAACTTATGTCAAGTCAATAACGTTGTCAATAGTTTGAATAATATTCTTGATCTTGTGTTCATACCACATGATGAATTCAAGGGTTCTGTATATGAAACGCTTCCTTTTTCATTGTTAAATGATTCCATCAATCACAAAGAACTATATATTGAAATCCAACTGTACATTTATTTAAAAATTAATAGTAACGATTCATTATCATTTAACTTTTTAAAAGCCAATTATATTGAACTTGATAATTATCTTGAAACTGTTGACTGGAAAACTGAATTTTTAAACCTAGAATTACAAAATATGTTTGATCGCTTTTCGAAGATTTTAAATAATGCTTTCAATCTATTACTGCCACATAAAAAGAAAAAGAATATTTCCAAACCTCCATGGTATAATAACAGGCTGACACACCTTAAAAATTTAAAAAATAAATCTTTCGCTAAGTTTAAGAAATCTAATGATTTGGCTGACCAAATATAGTTTTGTAATCTTCGCAGGGAGTTCATGGTTTTAAGTAGATTCTCGCACAGAAATTATGTTATGCAGGTTGAACTCAATTTAAAAAATGACCCAAAAAGTTTTTGGTCTTTTATAAATTCTAAACGAAAATCACTGGGGATTCCAAATTCTATGTTTTATAAAAATCAGGAATCTGATGAAATTAAAAACACCCTTGAGCTATTTGCTAAGTTTTTTGAATCGGTCTATTCCAAATCAAATGAAAATCTGGTTCACCTTCCTGATTGCAATCCTAAAGTAAATATAGGGTCCTTACAATTAGATCTTAACGATGTCTTAGAAGGATTGCAAGATCTCAAGCCGAACGCTAAGCCTGGCGTTGATGGCATTCCAGCAATAGTTTTAAAAAGATGTTCCAATTCCCTTTCTCTTCCATTACTAATCATTTTCAATTCATCACTGTCATCGGGAGTGTTCTTAGATGATTGGAAATCCTCTTTCTTGATTCCCATTTTTAAGACGGGTTCCAAAAACAATGTAGAAAACTACAGAGGAATTTGTAAACTGTCTGCAATTCCTAAGTTTTTTGAAAGCCTTGTCAAAAAAAAGCTTGATTTCCTAGTGAAGGAACATATAAGTAATACTCAACATGGGTTCATCTCGGGAAGATCGACAATCACCAATTTAACATGTTTCTCTTCTTTTGTTGTTGATGCTATTGAAAGCAAAAACCAAGTGGATGTTATTTATACGGATTTTAGCAAAGCATTTGACTCGGTTTGCCACAAAATATTGCTTCAAAAATTGGAGTCATTTGGTGTTCACTCAAGCCTCCTTAAATGGATCTGTTCCTTCCTCATAAGAAGAGTTCAAAAAGTCAAAATTGACGAATTTACCTCAAGGCAGATAAATTGTACCTCTGGTGTTCCACAGGGTAGTCATCTAGTTCCTCTACTGTTTATAATATTCATTGATGATATTGTTAACTGTGTTAACTTCAGCAAATGCCTCATATATGCAGATGATCTGAAACTTTTTCTGAAAGTAACCTCTATAAGTAACCTCTATAGTATAACTCCAATTGGAACTTGATAATCTATGTCGATGGTGTATGTTAAATCGTTGGAATCTTAACACCAAGAAATGTTTTGAGATTTCTCTCTCAAGAAAGCATCATATGCAAGAGTTTTCATATTGTCTTGATTGCAACCCTCTTCAGAGAACTGAAAAATTCAAAGATTTAGGCGTAATTTTTGACTCCAAATTCTCTTTTACACCACATATAGAAGCTATTATATCAAAAGCAAACTCGATGTTGGGATTTATAAAAAGAAACTCAACAGACTTCACTAACCCCTACACCCTTGTGTCTCTTTATACCTCACTAGTAAGACCCAACCTAGAGTATGCAGACATCATCTGGAACCCTCACCAACAATATCTTTCAGATCGAATTCAGAAAGTTCAGAACAATTTTACGAAGTATGCATTTTACAAAATGCGATGGAGTTTTATTCCAAATTCCATAGCTAGGCAAAATCTTCTAGGTTTGCAGTCGCTCAAATCACGTAGAACTAGTCATGACATAGTTTTCGTGCGAGATATTTTATGTTATCATATAAAGTGTCCTCCTTTGTTGTCCTTAATTTGTATTTATGCTCCGGAGAGACCGTTGAGGGATAGAAATCTTCTTTTTCAATCAATGCACAGACCTAACTATGGCATGAGTGAACCAATTTCAAGATCAATTAGAGAGTTCAATGAGATTTATAGTCATATTGATCTGTCTTTCTCCAAAGATAAATTCCGAAATGAATTGTATTACTTACTTTTAAGAAATTGAAACCTTTCTATTATTTCATTTAAATTTAATTTTAAAACTTTTCTTTTATTGCGTTGTAATATGTAATCTGTTGAGCTGATTGCTCGTAGGTGAAATAAATAAATAAATAAAAATAAATAAATAGAATCATCGTTTATCAACGATCGGAATTGAAGCCTGAAGCAATTTCTCAAGATTTACCTCTCAAATGCCAAAAATCTTCAAGTCTGTTTTGGATATAATGAACCAAGGTGGGTAATTGGAGCAGATGATCGGTCTGAAGAATTGCTTGTAGGTTAGGATCTTTATTCACTGTCTAAGCCCATAGTTTCCTTTTTGTATCGATGGGAAGATTTGTGAGAAGCATGCTATAGCATTGCGGAGAACAGACCTTCAGTGAAGGTTGAATCTCAGTATCTCGATAAGGTAAATACAAAAATAATCAACGTGTCTCTTGAATGGTATTCTGCTTCCTTCATTAAGAGATGCATCTGAGTGACTGGTTGCCTTCTTTCCTGACTTGCCTTAGCTTGCCTTAGCTGATAAAGATGAACCATTTGCTGTATATGCAAAAGATTTACTGATATGGGCTCCGGTTTTCCGGACTGCTATGACTGTTGATCTCCGAAGAGTAGATTTTGGTCCAAATTCAATATATGTGTTCAAATAGTGCAAACTTTGAGACATGCGCAACCGAAGTTCTAACTTTTTGGATCAGTCGCACTTAAAAATTTCTGGAAAGTTAAAAAGAAAGAATAGTTTCGGCAAGTGAGAAGTGAAAATAGTGAAGTTTGTGGATAAGATTTTCTCCCCATACGAATTCGAAAACTTTCTCAACATTTTCAAAGCAATCCTCGAAGTCTACTGATGGCAATGGTGATGTAAAGCAGAAACTTTAAAGGGCGGCTGTTCATCGAAAGTATGGTCTTCACAAGACCCGAAGTGTAAATTCAATATGAAGATTCTCCAGTATATCCTTAACATTAGCTCTTCCAGCAGCTTACATAGGCTGTTGAGGAGAACTGTCGGAATTTAGTAAGACATCAATTTTTGTAGTTTTCCTTCGCTTAAGAGATCATTGCTGTTTTTGACAGACTCTTGAGAACGAATTTTTGAAGACTTGGCCGGTCCAGATAGTTTCTTAAGTCTTCAATTATCTACATAAGTTCTCAGTGCTCAGTCCTGAGTTGCTATTGCTTAACCAACTAAGCTCTTGGATGAATCTTATCCAGTGTTCTGGTTTTTTAGAGTTTAAGACAACACGTAAAATAGACCTTTTCCTTTAAATCAGTCTCGTCAAATTCTCAAAAACAGTAAATACAGAAAGGTTTCGACCATAAAATTGCACGTTACCCTGTTGCAATTTAGACGTTTTTTTTTGGTTCACCAACAATTAAAAAGTTTGTAAAAACATTACCGAGGAGCAGGAGCACCTATTTGAACTAATCTTTAACTGAAAATAATTATATCGACCCAGCGCTCAGGCACACCCATGCATCTTTTCCTAGTTTATTAAAAAAAAAATAAATAAGCAAATGTCTTTGGCATGCACAGATCTCAAGAGAAAGTGATGTATGGTCTTCCTGTGCTGCTGTAAATTCAATACCTAAGAGGCACAGCAACAGCATTCACTTAACTCAAAATGATGATTTCTAAAGTGCCCTCACCCTCTTGACCGACCGAGACCGACAGCGGATGCGTCAAGTGTCTTCTCCGGGCTTTCTGTGATGAGGGAAAACCAACCATCAACAAGACATGCAGATGCAATTGACAAGAAAATAAAAACAAAACAAATGCAGGTATGGTTCATGTGTTGTTCATTATGCCGATGTCGATATGCCAAAGAGTTGTTCCTTTCTATACTCAACAGCTTATAATCTTCTTAGTTGTGATTCTTGTTTGCGCTCAATTGCCGGCCAAGTCAGTCAGTCAACTGTTCTCATTTATACTCTCACCTTTGTCGCACTTCGTGGTACCGCGCGGACAGCAAATTTGTTTTTTTTATTGGTTTTGTTTCAAGCCCCACCGACCATAACAACATTTCACTTGCAATAAAATGAACTAAGAATTAAGTGACTAATGCACTTATAGGCTTAGTGAGGGGGGCAAACTATTTTTTTGTTGGACGATGTTGATGATTGTTCGGTATCACTTGGTGTTTTATAGGAAATACAAATGAATCATGGTAGGAACCTCCATCGGGGACAGGTGCGATGTGGGGGTTTAAAAACTATTCCGTCAGGACGGAACATTATTTGGACTAGTGTCACATTCATTGGTGTGCATGTCGTGTTTATGTTTGTCATTCTAAAGGTTTCTAAGAAAAATTAAGTGGAAAATGTGCACAGGCACGTGTGCAATTGAAATAAATCTCACATTTTTGAGAAGAAATTAAAGAAACATACTGTGCTGGTTTTGATGGGAAGTTTTGGTTAGAAAATGCTCTGTTGGGTTCTCAAAACTCTTATATTGCCCTGAAAAGGGATTTCTCGATTAGCCGTAGGAAATCGGCAAGCAGTTGTAAGTTCCCACATTTCGTCACAAGATATGGTTGTGAAAAATGGAACGCCACGTATCAAATCAGATGATTTTTTTGGCCAATAGATGTCGCCAACACGTGAAGTTACACTATCAGGAAACTTTTAACGCAATAAAGCCATACTTAGGTGTGTTGTGTCGCTTGTTCTTCGTCTTAAGGAAACCAGATATTGTCATCCCCACCGATCCATGGCTTATCGATGAAGAAAATGTTGTTGTTTTTTTTTTTTTTTTTATTAGTTCTATATTTCATAACAATATCTTTTTGATTTTTATAAAAAAAAAAAAAAAAATAGCTTCAATAAATTGATTTACATTAGTAGATATTGAAAGAAATAGCTGAAATACAATCTTGTGTCTTTAACAGACAGTGGCGATAGTATATATTTTACAAGTTTAAACTATGACAAGTATAGAGCTATTGATGGGGAAAACAATAGAAGATTAAATGGAATATAAAAAATATATAAATACAAATATAAAACATGTTCGGAAATTTTAAGTTACATCATTGGATTCAATAAAGCATCAATTTCAGAATGATCAATGGAAAATAGCCAATATTTAATTGATTTTAAAAATACTGTTTTTTCTTTCTCACACCTTATGTTTTCAGGCAATTTATTAAACAATCGTGGAGCAGTGACATAATAGCATTGGGAAAAATGAGTTTTTTTGATGTTAGGTATAGTTGCAAGATTTCTAGTGTTGATACGCAAGCTATAGTTTTCTTGCACTCTAGCTACGAAGTAGCCAGAATCACAGAAAAATATTTTTAAAACTTTATAACAGTACAAATGTCTTATTGGAAGAAATTCAAGTCTTTTAAATAGTTCAAAACTTGGTGTCCTACGATTTGCTTTTAAAATTATCCTCACAGCATGCTTTTGCTTAATCAGCAAAGGTTCTATTTTATTAAAATAAGAACCTCCCCAACAAGAAATTCCATATTCCAGTTTAGATTTAAACAAAGCACAGTAAACTAGTTTCAAAACCGGCAAATTGCAGTACATACTAAGATGGTATAATTGTCTTACAACCCCGTTCAGATACTGTTTCAGATACATTGTATGATCCTTCCAACATAGTTTTTTGTCCAATATAATACCTAAATATTTAAAACTGTCAACCTGTTCAATCTGAAAGCATTTTTCGTGGCAATCAACTTGATTATTGAATATCAAATGTCCAAAAGCAAATCGATTACACATTGGAGTATGATAATGTAACGGAATATTTCTGATGACATCTCCTTTAATATTATATAGCATGAACTTCGTTTTATTACTTATTACAAGTTTATGAAAATTGAACCACATTCTTAACAAGTCAAGGTCATAATTTACATCAGCAAAACTATCTATTATATTAGTGTTTGAATAGAAAAAACTTGTGTCATCAGCAAATGCAGTGATTTTACCTTTAAAAGATTGTAAAAATAGTGAGTTTACATAGGTTAAAAACAGTATTGGGCCCAGAACTGATCCTTGAGGAACGCCCATATTCACGAATCCTTTAGAACTATATGCATTACCAATTTTGACGACTTGGTTCCGGTTTGACAAATAGGAGGAAAACCATTTATTAATGGAGCCTCTGAACCCTGCTCTATAGAGTTTATCAAGTAACAACGTATGATTTACCATATCAAAAGCCTTACTTATATCAATAAACAAAGTTGATGGTATGTGTGAAGTGTTTAAGCTGTTATGAATTTCACCTGTTAATTTTAACAAAGCACCCTCAGTCGATTTGCCCTTTCTAAACCCAAACTGACAATCACTTAAAAAACTAGTTTTTTCTAGGAATGAAAGCATTCTTGATTTCATTCCTTTTTCAAAAATTTTTGAAAACGTAGATAAAAGAGAGATGGGACGATAATTATTCAATGACACTGTATCACCTTTCTTATGTAATGGTAAAACCACTGCAGTTTTCAGTCTTTCGGGAAAAACTCCTTCATGCACAGAGTAGTTGAACAAATAACAGAGGACATCAGAAACATGAAAGGAAATTTGTTTTAACAAAAAGCTTGAAATATTGTCACTGGAAGACGAGTTTGAAGTTTTGAGTGACATTATAATTTTAGAAATCTCAAGCGCAGAAAATTCTTCAAAGTAAAAACTGTCAGGTTGATTATTGTCGTGTATCAAATGTGAATCACAGAACATGGATGGACTTACAAAATTAGAAGCACCATTATAAACAACATTTACAAAAAAGTCATTGAACAAATTAGCAACGTCTTGGGGTTTAGATATAAGCTTATCATTATTCTGGATACAAATTTCTGACTGAGGTTTATTTTTATTTAGTATTTCATTCACAACTCTCCATTCATTTTTAGAGTTTCCCATGTTGTTCATGAGTCTATTTTGGTAATACCAGTTTTTACAATGCGGAATCTCACTTTTAATGTTTTTACATAACTTTTCATAATATTCCTTTAATCTGTGGTTACTTCGATGTTTCTTGAGGATAAAGGAAAGCTTATTTTTAGTTTTGATTTTTTTAAGCAATGATGGAGTCATCCATTGTTTTAAACATTTGAATTTGTTATTTTGTTTGCGCATTTTCTTGCTACAAATTCCAATATGAAACTGTAGTTTTTTAAGAAACAAATCAAAAGCAACTGTTGGATCTGTTGCTTGGTAAACCTCATCCCAAAACTCTATATTTAAACGTGATCTCAGATTGTTGGGTGTTTACTGTCCCAGCACCCAAGAAGCTTATTTACTGTTTTGTTTTTGTAAACTGTCATTAGGTTTCGATTGTTGCGTAATTTGAAGTTAAGCAGTGAACTGTACGACAAGTTCAATTGCTACGGGGAAATCTATAAAAATGTTTTCGACTGACCGCCCACTACTATGATGTGCAAGCCTAATGACATCAGGAAAACTTCCACTCTCTTAATTTTCTTGTCAATTTTTTTTTTTTTCATTGTCGGTCGAATATGGCCACAAAAATCGTTGGTCCTTTTCTTTACTTTGTGCACAGAAACACACAATATTTTTGTAACATCCTTTGGAGTGACAAACTGCGCACAAAATGAAGAAACGATTTCCGCAGGAAATTCACAGCAACGCTTGAAAAATCGTGTGTTTGACAGTTGTTTTTTTTACAACTAGTGCAAGAAGCACGATATCTGTCCAAAGAAATTTTCGTTGCAGAAATGAGCAGGGTAAGGAAATTGTTTACCCTCTTCTATGCGCAAGTACGAAAAGTTATCTGCTGAAACAGGATTCGACGAATATTAGGTGAATTTAGGTGGAATTCGTGGTAATTCAAAGTATGTGAACACAGCGTGCCATTAGGACTCTTCGAATGACACATGAGTTTGTCAAGTGTCAAACGCCAGCGCTAACAACTTGAAATTTCGAAATAAATGACCCTGTATTTGATTGTCCAAATCACAGAGTAGAACCAGAGAGTCAACTGCGGCAAGGTATAGTGCCATATGCCCACAAGCTAAATTAAAAAGTGAACACTCGTCGCCATTTTTTGTTTTTGTCAGTTGGTTTGGACGTGTTTTTGCTATTTTTGGGATGGTAAAAGTTGAGAATGTTTAAAGCTTAATTCGAAACTGCCGCAACAAATATTATATTCCATCAAAGTGAAAAATATATTAAGAAACTCAATTGCAGCCGGATATAGCCGTGAATTCAAATATGATACTATCTTTGATTTCACAACAAAAATAATTTTAGGTTGTTTGAAGCAAATGGGGTGCGGGTTGACTCTCTGTGTTCCAGACGATAATCGCTTTTGATTTTAAGAGAATTTCTGGTGACAGCCAAGTTGCTGAATGAGCCCAATTACTCCTTGTCAAGTGCATGACTTTCAAGTTAAGGCATATTTCAGTAAACACTAGAACCTTGATCCGATTGGAACAAATCTGCTTCATTAACTTTTGAAAAAAAAAACTAAATCTCTCAATTTTTTTAAATATACTCTACTTTACCCACATCCAAAGCTAAATGGATAGCTAAACTCCACACAGCAATGGATTTGAAATTTGTGTTACAAATAAGTAATTGAAAAAAGCAATAAGAGATGCAACAAAACTTGGGGAGTCTCGGAACAAGGATCTACAATTTTATGACAAATTCGAACATTTAATTGAGATGGTGATTTTCATGGCAGTTAAATACTCTTAGCTTACCAGTTATTGGCGAAATTTGCTACCTGATTTAATCGTTTCCGAATTTTTGACATAGAATTGGGGGGTCTATGAAATAACTCCCACGAAATAAGTCCCACTTTTAAAAACGAAATAAGTCCCACCAAAAATTGCTATTTTGAAAGTGGGAGTTATTTCGTTTTTAAAAGTGGGACTTATTTCGTCAATTGGTGGGACTTATTTCGTTGCGCGTTTTTATTTTAAGTGGGCCTTATTTCGTTTTGAGTGGGAATAAATTCGTTTTGTAAAGTGGGAGTTATTTATTTTTTTCTTATGCAAAAAGTTATATATTGGACATTTCGTAAAAGGGACAACCATAATTGGTTGTGGGACTTAATTCATTTAAGAAATATATTATTCAAGGGGGAGTTATTTCATTTTGAGTGGGAGTTATTTCAATTCAAGTAAATTTTTAAATCATTTCATTTTGGTGGGACTTATTTCGTTTTCAAAAGTGGGACTTATTTCGTGGGAGTTATTTCATTTTTTTAAGCAATTTTTGGTGGGACTTATTTCGTTTTTAGAAGTGGGACTTATTTCGTGGGAGTTATTTCATAGACCCAGAATTGGGACCCCATAAAAGAAAGAGGTCAAATTGCAGTTCCGACAACCTCAAAATAATTGATAACACGATTTGTCAATTATGAATGAATGCGGTTTGAAGATTGATCGTGGCACAACGCATAGGTAATGTGGTATGACACCCCATCACGCATGAGCTAGTGGTCTTCTTAATTCACGTCAGTATCAAACCGTAGCGTAGAAACGTGTTAATGGATTGAGTCTGATACTCTCGGCTACATCAACCACATTCCAGTCTGTGCAGACCGTCCGACGAAACCTTGCGAGTTGTTCACTAGAATTCACAAACTTGCTTACTAACACCACGTCACTTCTATGGGTGCTTCATTTATATCAAAATTTTTTTCAAAAACGCACTGTTTGGGCAAACAGCACTAACTTTGGAATTAATTACTCAACATTTCCCATTTTTTCGCAATCATTGAGACACTTATTTCACTCCGCGGAGGTATGATACTGACTTTCTATCAAAAATTCAGCTGTCAGTGTCAAAATAACTCTGGGATCGCCCTGTGATTGCCACAAAGCGTTTTTAGCAAAACCTAAATTCGCCCCAAATGTCTAATTGAGTGTTTTTTAAGTCCCAGAACAGGGGCACTGTAACTATCGCCTCGATAAGAGCAGGCGATAAAATGGAAGGAAATTTTACTAAATGCATAGAATTTCGTTACATTTTCCATTTTCCTTCAACTCGCATTAGGTTTTTGGTGAGGTGAGTTAGGAATGAACAGGGCTGTCAAATGACATGTATTTTTGTTCAAATGACAGGGATGTGTGGTGATTTTGTGGTTAACCGTTTTTTGAGGACTGGAAAGCCGGAGGATTTTAATTTTAATTAAATTTTTAATTTTAATTTTGGTCGGGCAAAACCCCCATTTATTAGACTTAATACAAGCTATTAACTTACAAATTAAGAAACTTAATAGCTAAGACTTACTAACTAGTTGGACGGCTTAGGAGACGAGTACTCATATTGAAGTCAAAACAAGAGGAGCGTGAGTTGACATTCCTCAGCATTCGGGGGATGGCTTCATTGGAGCCGTAAGAGGTTCGATGGGTGAAAAGATAGAAGAGACGGGGATTCCGGGTGTTACGACGGTAAGTATTTAGAAAAATGGATTCGTTAAGGGCTGGTCAGTCAATGATACCTGTAAAGATTCGGTGAATGAAGAGGACGTCAAATATTTCTCTTCGATCTTTCAGCGTATTGAGGTTGAGGAGTTTGATTCGGTCTTGATAAGGAGGTAATATCAGGGGATTACTCCAATTAAGACCTCGAAGAGCAAATCGGAGGAAACGGTGTTGAATTCTCTCAATTCTGGCAATGTGCACTTGTTGGAAAGGCAACCAGACTTGACAAGCGTATTAAAGAAGCGGACGGACAAATGAAATATAAAGGGATCGGGTTACGTAGGGGTCAGCAAATTCGTTGGACCATCGTTTCACGAAGCCAAGTGCTGAATTTGTAAGGATTATATCGTCGATATGGTTGAGGAAATTCAGCTCACGGTCGCAAATAATCCCAAGGTCCCGGATCACCTCAACGGTGGAAATAATTTGACCGTTTAGAAGATAGAAACGGGGAGGAGATTTGATGCGTTTACGTGAGAAGGTAATTGACTGGCACTTGGAAACATTTAGTTCCAGGCAGTTTTTGGAGCACCATATTGATAAATTGCCGAGGAAGGGTACCTACCCGTCAGATTTTCTTTTGTGGTTGACAAATTTATAAAAAGACTTAGGGTCATTTATAATGTTAGATTTCATTTCGATTAAGGGAGAGGGAGGTAGAAGATCGAGTACAAAGGAAGATTGTCCACAATTTATTCCTTTTATTTCTTAGAGTACGGAGCCTATGGTTATACCACGGAGGGGAAGTAGAAGAAGTTTTAAGTCTAGAAAGGGGAACGAAGAGGGATATAGCTTTATGTATTTCTCTGTAGAACTTGGATGTGGCATCTTCTACAGTTAAATTTTCAAAATTAAAGTGAATTCTATTGAGGTAATCATAAATTTTCCGAAAGTTTGCTTTGTGGAAATCGTATGAAGCTTGAGGTACGGGCGGGTTAGATGGTTGTGAAGACTGGAGAAAAAATGAGAGAAGGAGAGGAGGGTGTAGGTTATCTATGGTTGAAAGAAGCAGGGGTGAATGTGAGATTGAAGAATTAATTGGGTCTGTTGTAAATACAAGGTCAAGTTGACAACTCATAGTGTTGTCAAGAAAACCTGGGTCAACCCTGGGTAAAGCTAAAGAACGAAATGAATGTGAAGCTATATGATGGCCTAACCTTTACATAAGTAAACTTTCGTAGTTGCAAAAACCTGCTTTTCAGATTGCAGTCATAATGTTAAAGCTGGCGGGATGCCTCTTACAACTTGAAGCCACCAACTTAACTTCCTTTCACTTGTTTCACAGGCATGTTCCTACCAATTCATGAATTTCGAACGCCCCTTGTAACCTAGTGCCGATTCCTCAACAAAACAACAATTGAGTATTCAATTCCGAATAAAGGAATAGTTTATGAGATTGATAAAATAGACAAATGTTTACTATTCCCATAGATAAGAGCCATTGCGTGGATTCGAATATAAACCTTCAAGTAGAATGATAATTCAGTAGGCAATCATATCCAAACATCGCGTGTATTCACCAAACCTGCTTAGTGCTTATCATATCAATCGCCACCACATAAATTTCTTCCTTTATTTGCGAAGATTGTTCAAGCTCATAGGTACACTCTATTTTATAAAAGAGTAAATACTCAAATTAAATCACTCGCATTCGCATCAAAATCAGAGTCTAGAACCCAGTACCACTATACGATAGAAAAGAAAAGAAAAACGTCGGTCGGCAGCGGTGTGTTGTCCACAGAGGCGATGACAACAAAAAAATCCAACCATCATCTGTGTTTCTGTTTCTGTGTGTACATCCGCAAAATGGACACACCGCTCTGGCTTCAATATGAAAACAACAACAAAAACTGACATTTCGAATAGAGTGCAACGGCTATACACCACAACGCCCCGTACAACCCACAAGCGAACGAAAGAGACAGACGAATGTGTTTTTTTCGCAAGGCTGACACACAACACAACGAAGATATCGAATAAAATTTTATCGACCCGTCCGTCCGTCTGATGGATTCGAACAAGAATTTGATAAAAAATTCATTTTCAGATGATTTCCATGAGATTAATCAAAATTATATTATACACGATAGCAAACGAATTGCTTTTATTTAGATAAACTTACCTTCAGAGAGTTCCAAATCCAACTCGGCCAATTTCTCCCGGATATCATCGGGCAGGGCCGATACATCCAACACCATGTCTGTGGAAGACATTTTCTAGTTGTTGGTCTTCGTCTTGGTCGTGGTCTTCGTCGTCGTCGTCGTCGTCTTCTTGTTCGTTGGCTGATCTAATCGTTTTTGGGATCGTTGGTTGACGATGATGAGATGTTGCGCCTAATTCGGCACTACACCCCCGATTCGGAATACAGTGCCCACAACAACAAAACTAATAAATTCAACTCTCACAGTGGGTAGAAACAGAAATTTAGAAAAAAAAGAAACACAAAAAATAAATAAAACACTGGGCCTGCTTGGGGTGAACACCGGGAAAGCTCCGGAAAAAGGGAAATTCTACACTGAGTATGATTGATTTTAACTCACTCCACAAACACTGCGAACCAAAGAGGATGTTTCACTGAAAAATTTTGCACATTTTGCTTTTATCCGGTTGGAAATTCAGGACTCCTATTATTTGCACAAGATGGGCCCGTAGGAGCACCCTTATTTATTTTAGAAATTTGATGATAAATCGGTTTTCTTCCGAAGAGAACACTCACTTTTGGTGTGCCTAGGCGGCACAGACAGACACTTGCACTTTTTTCTTCTTTTCCTTTCTTTTTTTTCCTTGGAGGATTCACTCAATTTTTTTTCTCTCACTGTGTGGTTTTATATATTTTTTGTGTTAATCTTTTACTGGTACACTGGTTGGGAACATTCCCAATTTGATGTTTCTTTGATAATGAACAAAAGGGAATGATGTTCAATTGAAATTTGTTGTATTTTAGTTAATTTATTAGACGCGGCGACGAGGTTCCTTCTACGGACGCAGAAACAACGAATTTATCTCACGATTTCAACTCAACTAATGCGGTTGGTTGACATGGCGAGAAGTTTGTTGGGTCTTTAGGCGACTCTATTCTAATTTTGTTGGTGTAAATTGGAAAATTGGTACGCGAGAAAGAGACAAACAAAGTTTGGATGGTGAGTAAGTAGGGGCAATCAAAATTCTAGTTCGAATTGCGATGTTTTGTGGGGAGTTTTTTTTGACATTTGGTAGATGGCGATAGCTGGTGGGCAGTAGGAGAAGCACTAAGCCATAGAACTTCTGTTACTTTTTGAATTGTTCAAAAACAGCTATAGTAAACAGCGAATATACTTGAAAATTTAGTAAAATGTGCATTCAATTGCCAAGGTCTAAGAAATAAAAATACTACTTTTAACAATTTAATTTATAAACTGCACAAATTTCATCGTTTTATGAGACTTGGAAAAGCTGTAACTCAAAGTCAAACAGCTGCTTTTTTAGTCTGGTTCAAGTGCTACGCCACACTCTTTCAGAGCCATTTAGTTGTTGCACTCGTATATCAAAACACAAAAAATGGTACTGCACGGATACATCATGAACGCCACCAGTTAGTTTTTCATTCCAAGTTGACAGTTTGAGGGGTTGTTTAGACAACTGTTGGAATGCATTTATAAATACGAAATTGGCTAAGGGTGGTCCAACTCTTTAGACACCGTCTTGTTGGACAGTTGTCTAGGGATTTTCTAAGCAAATTTTATAAATACGACTGTCGATGTTTAAGCCAAGTCCACAATTTGGGTCACAACAAGAGGCTTTGAATACTTTAGCAGCTCGAAAGTTTGTTGAGCTTTAAAAGGGTATTCTACTATTCTGGTTTAAGAATTTGAAAAAATCGATTCTTTTACATAATTCGATAGTTTATATATTCAAAAATATCGCCCTAAAAGGATTCTTCAAAATTCGAATTATTTTCGAAGCTATAGCCGTCTATTGACGAGGAAACTGATTAGAATTTCACTTTATGCGAAACTTTGAATACGTTTTGCTCAGAACATACTTTTTCAATATGATACCCACGATTTCTCGAGTTCTACTGGATCGAATCACTTGAAATTTTCAGAGAATGTTCTTTTTTTTTTTAAACAGTCGCCATTTTGTCAAAAAAAAATTATTTTTTCAATTCAGCAACATCTGAACGCTCAAAATGCTTTTCTTTTTTCTTCAGGACACTACGCGAGCGCACTCAACGTGCTCGAAATAAAAAGTGTGTTTAATGACCTGGTCTAGATCGATCTAGAGCAGAAAAAAGCAGCTTTTTGATGTTTAATGAAAGTTTTTCTACTCCGAGCAAGAACTTTTTGTGTTTAATGACCTGCTTTAGAGCTTTTAGAGCAGCATTTTCTGCGCTTACTTTTGAGTAAGATCAGATTGGAGCAAAGTGTCAAAATCAGCTGTTGACATTTGATTCAAATATTTTTGTTTATATTTAGCGTTTTGCAATCTATTTGAAATCGAATTTAACTTAGGGTGGTATTCACCAAACAATCTTAAGAGCGCTCTTAAAGCTAGGAGGCTCTTAGTTTTAAATTTGGATGTGCTATTCACCAAGCAATAATAGGGTCTAGTCTAAGCTAATTCGAATATTCGAAAAATAAGGTTTTTGAGTCTCTGAACGCACACTTTTCGAACTACTTCGAAGATTTCAGTGTCAATTGTCAAAATCAGTCAAAAACAGAAAAAATTATCGGAAATTTAAGAAATGGTAGAGCGTAAAATTAATTCATTCTCTGTATTGCAAACCATAATTCGAATTTCTGATTTTTTTTACAGTTATTTATGATTTTTGAATAACAACCAGAAATGACGCTGTCAGTAAATTTCGAATTTTCGAAGTTATTTAAAACAACAACCGCTCATAACTTAACTGCGTGAACACAATGCATACGCATACGCAACGGAGCCGGAGCCGCAAGAACTGTCAAAATATTAAAAAGTAGCAAATCCATTGATGTGAACACAATGCAACGCACTACGCGCCGCAAGCCGCAGACGGAAGAGTTGGCTAACTTTTAACTTTTACGTGCGTACTCAATAAAGTTGTTTTGGTTTTAAAGGCGGTAGAAGATGGACGAGTCGGAAAAAATTATTGAAGCAGTGCGAAGCCGAGAGATGTTATGGAATTTGTGTAACAGAAATTATAAAAATGTTAAAATGAAAGCCAAGGAGTGGAAAAACATATCTGAGGAATTGAATTTTTAGTTTCATAATATCCTTCGGTTTTTCTGTTTTGGTACAATGGTCGTACCCACCATCTTCGTTTTTTTTCTTTGAAATATTGTAAAGCCAGATAACAAATCTGGATTACACCCATCAAAAAAACCATCTCTTCATTTTCTCTTTCCATTCTAGCTTTTATTTTATTTTCACAAACTCAAATTTGATATACTCGTAAATTAGATTTCATGCAGTCAGCTGACATCAATACAGACTTTATGTCAAAAAACACGTACGACGTCCAGCTGCATTGTGTGCAGTTTTTAAAAAACACGTACGACACAGTTTGACAGCTCTTTCAGCACCGGCTGCGTATTGCGTCTGTGGCTCCCATTGTGTTCACGCAGTTAAGTGTTATGAGCGCTCATAAATCTGCACTAATAGTGGTCGGTGAATAGGTTTATGAGGCACTTAGTTTAAGATTTCTTGGTGAATACCACCCTTAAAATCAATTGAATTAACATCGCATGTTAGTTTAGTTTTGATTCCAATGTTTCCGAATACAGATTTTTATTATAATAGGATACCAAACATAATTTTGCAAGCTAGCTAAGGTTACAAAATGTTTGTTGCTTTCTTATCAGCTGACTTTAGGCACCAGCTGACTCTGCTCTAAGTTGCCTGACATTTTTCATGTTTCTTGCTCTGCTCTGAGCTACGCTGCTCTGTTTTTTTTTTTTTTTTTTTTCATTGAACACACTTAAAATTACGAAACATCTAGAGCAAGAGTCTGAACGCAGCCAACTTCACATAGCTCAGTTCAGAACACGTACATACTGTTCGTTCTCAGTTCAGTTCACTGTTCGGAACTAAAAAAAAAACCCTAATTTGAACTTTTTAACTTTTTTTAAATTTCTTATGTACTCTTTTGATATTAGCCGTGTTTTATAGGGAGTTTTATAGTCATCTTCACTACGAGCCTCAGTAAAACGCGCTGTACTCACTAATGCAACTTTATTCCATAAACTCCATTTACATATCTTAGTTCACTACTTGTTGTTGTTTTCCCATGTGCGATGATTTGCGATGTTTTGCAAACGTGAGTATAGATTCCCAATAAAACACGGCAATTCATAAATAACTATGACAAAAAAATGTATAGTGAAAAAAAATATTATTGAAATATTTAGCTTCAAAAGCCGTAAGCTACACGGTCATGCATTTTTATTTTTTTTAATTTGAGGAATAAAATACATTTTAGAAGGTTTTGGATGTGTTGAATTCAAATTCATTCACATAATTGCTCTATCACATCAGGGTCTTGAGAGATGAAGTGAATATAAAATTTCCCAATAAAACTCGACTAATGCTCTTTTGCACATCTATTCTTCTTCTTGCTACCCACTTTCATTTCTTTCGTTTGTAATTTTTACTTCCGATTCGAAGTGGTCCTCTTATTTCCACTTCATTTCATTCCTTAAGACCTTGCACAACAGCTCATTGACAGCGTTGGCTAAGTTTCGGGAACCAATGCTTTTCAATTGCTCAAATAATACCGCTTACTGTGTTTTTGGAGGTTGTCAATATTTGCCGACATTAGTGCAATCAACCAATGGGTGCAGTAATGGAACCAAATTGAAATGAATTGGAGTAAGTTTCAATTCAGTGCCCCTGTTTTTTAACTATCGCATCGATAACATCGATCGGGAAATAGTGAGAACCGGAACAAAATCCTTCTTAATTCATAGAATATCGTTCCATTTATCGCCTGCTTTTATCGAGGCGATAGTTACAGAACAGGGGCAATGGGCATTTTTGCTCTGTAAATATATCGCATCGATAACACTGAATTAGAAACGTTGAACAAAACCAGTAAATTTAAAAAAATATTAAAAAATTACAAAAAAGTTTTGTTTTTCGTTTTTTTACCTAGAGTTGAACTAGATTTTAAAAACGTTATAAAGACATGGAGGATCTAGAGATCACTTGACCTCAACTCCACTGTGCCCACTGTCATACCTGGGCGAAACGCTAACTTTAGGAGTTGAGGTCAAGTGATCTCTAGATCCTCCATGTCTTTATGATTTTTTTAAAGCCTTAAGGCCAGTTGCTCAATCGAATCATAAATTTAAGTTCTACATAAAGTTCTACTTTAGTATATGGGGAATTTATGTAGAACTTAAGAATTTCGGAACGTCTCATACAAAAATGAAAACTTTATGTAGAACATAAATTTATGATTCGATTGAGCAACTGGCCCTAAGAGTTTCGTCGAATCTAGTTCTAGTTTCCACCCGCTTATGACCATATATAAGTTACAGTACAGGAATTCTGGGGTTGCCACACAAACCTAAGCTGGCACCGAATGTCAAACTGGGTGTTTTTAGCTCTCAGTTCACCCTGAAGTTGCACTAGGTTTTTGCTAGGGCGAGTACAGATGATGAACATTGCACTTTTTTTTAAAACTGTGCCCAGAATCCGCAACTTTTTAAATAAACGTCTAACGTAGATCGCGTCGTCAAAAGATTATTTCATATAATCCATCCTTTAGTGTATGGTTGAAAACTATTTTTCAATCGTTTTACAAAATTTAAGCCACTTTTTCAAGGTCTTTAACATGTTTTTTTACTGTCTATAATTCAGACGATAGTCATCTAAAACATTATAAAGTCTGGCTTCTGAAAACGTAGGCTTATTTTGACAACTGATAAGTTTGTCAAGGAAGCCTGGGTCAGCCCTGAGTTTAATTCAAGAAATGAACCTATTATTTTCGTATTTACAAGGTTAGAGACAATTTTTACAATTTTCTCAACACCGGTCAATGAACCATTTACATGAAGCCACAATGTTGGGTGTTGGCCGTATTTTATGCCACGAATGTGGCAAAAATTGGTGGAAACTGACAGAAATAATTACAAAATGTCATTCTGTGGGTATTGGTTTGGTTTTTCATTTTATCTTGCGAAAACGCCATTCTTATAGAGAAATCTAATGCCATAATTTAATACACTCACATCATTACCTGAGTGGAATTTCATTAGACGGATAGGTAGCTGATCGATGTTGTGCAATTAAGCTCGAATTTTAAACGAACAATGTCACTCACTCGATCGCTGATGCCGTACTTCACGGCCCAGTGCCCCTGTTCTGTATAATGGCGCAGAAGATATGCACCTTATGGGAAGAAAAGGACATCACATGCAATGCTTGTTTTGCTTCTTATTCTCCATTCTGACAGACAAATATTTTTACTTTATCCTACTTCACCCTACAATTGTTAGTTTAAAATTCTACAAGGTTTTTTCGTTGAAACCCTGGGGTCGCCCTGTGGTCGCTACAAAGCGATTTTTGAAAAACCTAAACTAGACCTGAATGACAAATTGAATTTTTTTTAGTCCCGGGGCTGCCCTGGGTTTGCCCTCATCACACCCTAGGTTTTCGCTGGGGTGCGTTTAGGTAATGATTCGACTGAATGCTTTATTTTGAAAATGGTTCTGTGCATTATTATCAGGAATAAAATGCAAAGGCTAACGTACTCTGGATTATTTATTGTCTTTTAGTAACAATTATCAAAAACGATATTTATAATTTCGAATCTGTTGATAAATCTTCACTTAATCTACTCATAGTCAAATTTCAAGCCCGACTCTTTGAAATGCTCTTCCACCCACTCATCAAATCTGTCAGACATCTCCGATGTAAAATTATTCTTCCAATCGCCAATCTTTCCTTTCCGAATAAACTTTGCATTGGTGTCAGAACCATTTTCTTTCTCCATTCCCTCAATGTTCATGTATTCCAAATTAACTGCCGGATTTGATTGCATCCGATCAAATTTCAAATGGTCATTTATTTTCTCTAAGTCCTCCTCTGACATTTTAAAATTCACTTCCAGAAACTTGGCACACTTTTCAATAATTCCATTCATATTGTGATTCATGTCTTCGTATTTCAAAAACAAAATATTAGATTCATTGTGCCTTTGCCAAAATGGCAAAACATGGCTCCAGTATGGTCCAACTGGAGTTGCTCCTTTTAAGAACATGTCGCCAAAGTCCTCCAAGCTGCCCCTTAAGCCATGAACCAGTTTGCAGTAGTAATAGAAGGATACACAAAGATCCTTGGGATTACGTGCTGTGTAAATAATCTGCAAAGGAAATGAGAATTTATAAATCGTTTTGATTAGCTGTACATATAACTACACACTTTAGGTCGAACAGTTTCCAAGCTTTTAGGTAGCAAGCTCCATGGCAAATGGGAGCGTATAATTCTTGGACGGGGCATTTTCTGCACTAGATCCACTGTACTACCAAAGGCAGAACTAAAATAATAAAATATGTAGGAGTTTTTATTTCACATCACTTTTTAGAACATACTTGACCCATTCGAAATGATCCTCGTCAAAAAGAGCAGTTAGTTCTATAAGCGGACATCGCGTGTGAAGAATTTCCTGAGCCCCTTTGAAGTCTAATTTATTAGCCAACAGCCAAATCATTTCTTGAGCCCATGTTGATCCTAAAGGAGACACAAATTAGATGATATTGACAACACGGAAGCAACTTGATATGGTTCCTACCTGTTCGAGGATAAGACACCAGCCATATATCGTCTTCATAGACTGTAAAATTTCTTATAGATTCGGCGATCTCTTTGTATTTTCTTGGTAACAGCACATTCCCTGGACACACTTTTATGAAACAATCAGAAATCGGAAAAAGACTATTTATTTTCTTGTTAATCTCCTCATCGGGCTTAGTGAACGTAAGTTGCATTTCTTCTTATTTTTAATATACTCTTGGATAAAGGCACAACCGTACAGTCTTGCGTTGAATAAAGAAGTAAACAATCTCAGCTGCAGAAATAATACGAAATGGAGAAAGTTTTTCTATCTTTTCGCATTGAAAACTGGATGGTGAAGCCGGTGCACTTTGTACCCCTACCAGGTGAACGTATTGCAGAGATAGTGTGGTTGATATCTAGGAAATGAATTTGAATTGATGGTCAGCATAAAAAAGGTGTATGACATGAGCAGCTGCGGAGGGGTTTCTTATGATCACATCGAAGCAACAAACAAGTTCAACAATCTCGTTTAACTAAATTTACTTAATTTTAACTAGAAACCCTTTTTTCATAACTGACAATTAATATTTACACTTTAATCAATAAATATACAGTGTAAGATATTAATTTATCAAATACCTTATTGCATTTGTGGATAAAGATTAATAAATCGGTAGAGAAAATATAGGGGTGTGCAATAACAACTGCAAATCAGTAAATATCCGATAGTAGCACAGAATTGGATTGAGTACATCTTCTTTCTCGTTCATCTTCTGCATTAAGGGGCTCGGCTAGTTTTTCATTTTCCAAAAATCGGCGGCGCGGGCCGGCAGACAGCTGTTTCGTCCTTAATGTCCTACAATTCCTTTTAGTTCCTGCGGCTTAAATTTTTGAATGCTCAAGGACATCATGATCCTTTGTACTTCCTTCCTGTTAGTTGAATAGAAAACTGCTCTGAAAAGTTTAAACTCGCTTTTCTCAAAACTGAATTTTTCAAATTTGCCGCAGCTGTAATTCACGCAAATACTAACGAATCGTCTTGAAATCTTAAGTGCATACTCTCCATATGTTTTATACAGCTATCTACAACTTTAACGATCGGATGAAAATTGTAAATTTGGCAGTCATCGAAAGACGATTTTTTTTTTACCAATTTTGGACCTCTTTTTTAATTTCTAATTTGTCAATTTGTCAATTTCTAATTTTTCACTCCAATTATAAATGGCTATATGGGAAAAAGGGTCTAATTTAACGCCATTTTTTTCATTTTCTTGTTACAAGTACCAGAAAAATTCAAAAAAATGCGGCAAATTGACGTCTTCTCATTTCAAGGAGTTCAAGACATGGTCCATATCTCTCTTGGATTTCAATATTTTAGCTCGAAATTTCCTAAGATTACGGAATATTTGAAGCTATAGTTTTTTTTACGCCTTTAAAAAATACCTCCATTTGAGCTCGAGAAACTAGCCGAGCCCCTTAAACGGCGTTGCAAATAATTTTGTAATTAATCTTGCTATGTTTGAAAAGGGTGGTTTTTTTTAAAGACAATTTACGTCTCGAACAAATTCACTGTTGACCTTAATTTTTACATAATTTCGAGTTTGAATCCTAAAACAGTCACTTAACAGATCGGGTGATTAAAAACCGCTGGACTTTTTTTGGTGGGGTTATGTGAAGTCGCTTGCCTACACCGATAAGCCCGAGATGAATGATACTTTAGAAAAGAATATTCCCTGCTGACATACTTTTTTCTTTTGAAATCACGCGCACTTCAAGGGATTGTGACTTCCCTCATAATGTTTGAAAACACAGTCTGGGTGTTAGGAAATAAAGAAAGGATATGAAAAGAGATGCTGATGCACATTATTCATGAATTTCTGTGTATTGTATTGCTTGGGATAAATTGAGTTGGGCAAAGCATTCCATATTCGAGTTTAGCGTCTAAAGTATGAATCTCTGTACTTAATTGAACGATCGAAGTTTGGATGAAGGAAGAAATGATGTGTATTCCTTGCGAGTCGAGTTTTGCTGCTAAATTATTAAAAGGAAGAAATGCAACTGGTCATTTCTCTAGAGCACTGTTTTTAGAATGAGCGATAAAAAAGAGTGAGGCAAGTAACATTTCAACAATGTGCAAGATAATCAATCGATTTAACTTTCGCATATCAATTTCTCAATGATCTGTTTGTACCCTATCAAGTAGGCGCAGAGATGTTTGAGATGCAACTGATCAGATATTGGAAATGTAGACTTTATAAATTGTAGCCAGATCAGAAGGGGTGACTTCAAATATGTGGTCTTTCCAACGAAGATTATTGTTTATACACATACCGAGTACTGACAGCTTTTCGGTTCCTTGGATGCAGGTGCCAGGGAGCTGCGAATGTCTCGTTTTGTGAATGCATCACTTATTCATTGCCTTCCACACCATTCAGACACCATTCATTTTAATCCAAAGCAATACACACTAGAGGTCTGCATGAATACATTCATTTACCTTTTCGAATCAAGCACAGTAGTTCAGTGTATTCTGTTCGTGGAATGCTTAGAAATTAGTGTACACTAAAAATGAATACACTATTCTTAAAAAGCAAATACTGCACACCATTCGATCTCTTCGTAATAGAACGAATACACTGTTTGGTTTCTCTCATAGGCTTGAATGCTTGATTTAAACAGAACAGAACAAGCCTAACAGTTATCAACACACCGAATACAACAATTGAAAAAATGCAAATAGAACATTTACAAGCACACTGAGTGCACCGAGTGGCTTGAACTGATGCAAATGAATTATGTGATGCTCCACTTTGTTTGTTTCTAGCTTTAACCTGAAAATTTTTAATTTCTCATTGCCGATCCCGTGGGCATATACGGATGAATTAGAGTTTTTTACTCGTGGATGGTGTAGCATTATAACGGTGAAAGAATTTTTCCCATTTGCGTTTCCGTTCCCGTGGGAATATAGAGATAACATAGCCTATGTTCTTCCTCAGGTTCTAGACTATCTCTGTACAAAATTTAATTAAAATCGGTTCAGTGGTTTGGGCGGAAGATGGATACAAAAAAAAAGCGAACAGACAGAGTTACATTTGCATTTATAACATTAGTACGAATTTTGAATAGCAAAACCGATAATAGTTAGTTTACACATTTTTCTTACATATGTACGAACCACGGTGGTACCCGTGGCGCAATGGTTAGCATGTCCATCTGCTAACCCAGAGGTTCGAGGTTCGAATCCCAGCAGAGGCAAAATGCAAAAATGTTTTTTCCACGGGTATCGCCTTTCGCGAGGAATTGGCAAGTCCTCCGTTAGTAAATTCATTGCCATGAAAAGTGCTTTCTCAATTAGCCGTTTGGAACCGGCAGAAAATTGTAGGTCCCCTCCATCCCCTGACAAGGCATGGTTGTGAGAAAAGCGCTAGGCCCAAGGGCTCCTCGCTCTGTTGCGCCACCCTATTTATTTATTTTTTTTTTTTTTCTATGTACATATTTCTTGAAAATGAAATATGTTCAAAGAAAATGTACTAAGACTCTTTTTGTTATTTTTGATTGTTCACTCTTTCATTTCTTAGTAATTGAAAATTCTCAGTTCGCTTGGTGTGTAATGTGTAAAGTGCATTATTTGGTGTATTCGATGTGTTCGATATAAACTCGGTGTATTCGATGCATTTGAGAAAAAAACCAAATGGTGTATTCATTTGGAATGAATACACGATTCTATTGTTTTGGTTTGGGGTAATGAGTTATTTGTTTTGTTTTGAAATAACCAAAACCACCGAGTAGTGTATTTGAAAAAATATAGAATGGCTTGGAATCGGTTTCAAGTCACTCGTTGCAGATGTCTAATACACACACTGCACTGCACTCCCTTTTAGTCAACAAGACAGGTTCTCACTCACTTTACTGAAACATTGGCGATGATAATATCTGTATGCTTATGAACTTATGCAAATATTGTCTAAAGCAAAGAATCATCTACAGTGCAACGAATACTTCCTAAGGCAATGAATACTTCACAGTGCAATACTGTGAAGAAGAACACATCTGTTTCGTTATAATTACCAAAAACAAACTCAAAAAATATAAATAACGCCCAAGTCAAATCACAAAATGTGTTATCAAACATGAAAAAATTTTCGTTGTGATATCTCATCATTCGTGAACATTCGCTTTTTTCGTTTGCAAGCGAATGGTGTACCGGTTTGAGTTTGAATGGTCCATTCATTCATCATTCATGGGCACAAGAAATGCGAAGGCTCGCATTCACGAGTGTTGTGTACTTTTTCTACAAGCATCACATTTGTTTCATCATTGTGAGCGTGAGAGTGTGTACGGCTTGTTTTTCGGGGGATTATTCGAAAGCGCAAGTGATTGCACTCATGCAGTTCTCTGGCAGGTACCATTCATAGATAATGGTATTAACCGAGAAGAGACAGCATTGAATTCTACAAGGTTTTTATAACCCATGTGACAATGCTGTCAAAGTCAGAATTCATAGAGTTATCATACGCAACCGTTCAAGCTCCATATCCAAAGAGCAGGGACGTGAATTTAGAAACGAATATGAAAATCTGAAGGTTGAGTACTTGAGTTGTCAGCAAAAAAGTCAGTCAGTTGAATTGATCTATACTGAGGCGGCTATTCAGGCTATTGTGTTAAAATTTCGCACCAAACTTACATCGTTGGGAATCAAACCACCAGCACACTTACGTAGAGTGACATGTGATTTCAACAAGATGGTGCATCTTGTCATAAAGTACACATAACAATTAACCAATTGAGAGGCGAGTTCAGTGAGCAGTTTATTTCACGTCTGTGGCTTGTCAATTCACCCAGTAAATCGTGCGCTTTAACGTCTTTAGGATATTTATTGTAATGCTATGTAAAGGCTAAAGTCTATAGCAACAAGCCCGCTACGATTGATGCACTAGAAGCCTACATCTAATCATTGAGTCGTGAGCTACCGGCCGTAATGTTAGAGTATGCCAAAATTTTACTGAGCGGATGGACATTTTCTTTTTACTTTTTCGGTAGTTCTTATAAAACAAGTCCTTATATATTTTCATTCATAAGGCTTTAGTTGGGCTAAGACCTAACACATCCCTTGCAACCAAACCTGGGAGAAATGGAAGAAACCTATCTTTTTTCATCAGTATTGAAAGGCCTAGCTTTTTAGTGACAAAGGGTTTTGAAATTAAAAAAAAGGAAAGGAAAAAAGAAGCTATAAGGACAGCTTGTCATAACTTTACCTTCTGTATTTAAGCTTTAGTTGTTAAATTCTATAATTTGCAATCCGGAAAATAAAGCACGTCTGCAGGTAGGTATTTCGCTAACAGAAAGGCACAGTTGATAGCTTCAAATGTATTATAAAACGTAATACGGAAATAGAAATGTCTTTCTCTATATCAGAAGAGAATCAATTCAACCCAAAAAAACATTGTACTGTTAATGAGCATAATTTAAATGGCGCCCGGTGAAAGTCCAATATAGCATGTTGAGCTCAGTGAGCTCGTTGATCTTAGGGAGCTTGCTGAGCTAAGTCTAGAATAAAAACTTCACGAACTATCAAAATAGGGGCAATTTTGTGTTTTACAATGTTGCCTTGACTTTGTCGCAATTAGACTCAGTTTATGTTCAAAGAAGAATATGCAGGCTGCAGCAGTCGTAACAGATAACCCGATGTTTATGTAAATACAACCAAACGATAATCATAAAAAGTGTTCAAACATAAACAAGGACTGACGGATGACCAACTAACCAATAGGAATCAACAAGAAGACGCAAGACGATAGCGATAAGATACACGTAGATTATCAAATCCCATGTAAATACATATACATTCAGACGATAATGTTAAGATGCATTCAAATACTTAAGAAGTGCAAAATAGTATTTAAGGCAATATAGTTTGCAAAACGAAGTTAGTTTTTACCTGAATATGTTTTGTAAATAGTCTTAAACGTCAGTGTAAGCCCTGAACTTTCCCACACTATTCTCTGATGCTGATCAGCCAGTCTATAAATCTTAAACAGCAACATCATAAGCCAACAAACTGTAAGCATTTCATAATCCAAGAAATTCACAGAACTTCAAACTCCATATATCAAATTTCACTCGAAAACAAGAAGAATACAAAACACACGAACGATTGACACAATTTATTGAGCCTGCATCTCATTACTAATAATTTAACAATCTCAATCGGTGAATTTTCAAAAGGATGCTTTTCACTTTCTTTAGCAGAGCCAAATCTTTGCATTTTACTGGGCGTGTTAAAGATCTCTTAATTGTCAAAATATTAACGAAACGTGCTAAGCCAATAAATTTTACAAAAATTAAAATCAAAAAATTCATTGCACCAGTAACATGATTGTTTTCGTCGGATTATTGTTATTCATTCACCCCTGAACTCCAATTCGCTTATGAGTCAAGTTCAAGGCGTCATTGATAAACGAGCTGCAGGCGAACCAGTTAGTCAGGTTCATACTCGTAAACAAGAGCATCTCCAAGAAATCTTCACACAAATTGTTGCGGGAGTTCTTTGGCTTTAATGTGATTTAGTTTTGCTTTCTTCATGTTTTCTCAACTTCTATCAATATAAATACAGTGCCAAATATCCGCTCTACTCAACAGTATAAAGAAGAGATTACCCACAGCAGCAACTATGGCGCTGCTTCAATTCATTCGGCTCATCACAGTTTTGGCTTTAGTTCTGGGCGTGACGTCAGCCCCTCATACAGCAGATCGTGATATAGAAAATCTTCGTGTCCATTTGGGAGAAATTCGTGCGGTTGCCGATTTAAATCATGATCCGTGCTCCAACTTCCCAAAGTTTGCTTGTGGCAATTATCGTAACAGCTCTGGAGGCGAGAAATATCCCAATGATCGAGTTTACTATTCGGAGATCGCCAATGATCTCAGCCGACTCACTGACATCAAACTTCAGTCTACTCACAAGGCAAAGGATTTTCTGGAGTCATGCATGAAACATCAGAGCCCGAAAAACATTCTTCAAAAGGTTGATGTTTTCAAGAATCCATCTCAGTTTAAACTAGCTAAGGCTATTGGTATTCTGAAGACCTCCGGCATCAATACCATTCTCAAGACGAACATCAATTCTCTAGATGATAAAAAAGTCCGAATCATCATCTCCCTCGACCAGGATCTCTTCCTTTCGAATGCTCTCAACGAGAGAAACGTAAAAAGAAGTCTGGAGCAACTAGAAGTCAGTGCGGCAGAACGCCCAGCAGCACAGAAGAAGATTTTGGAGTTCCTTCAGAAAGGTAAATCAATTTTGGTGAATTCAAAGGAAACTGCCATGATTGGAAGTGATATTAAGGCTCTCAAGAACTTTGACTGGGATGAGTACTTGGGCGAACTAAAGAAGCTTCCCAAGCTCAGTCAAGCCAAACTCGAATTCGTCCTCGAGGACATTGTCAATCTTCAGAAAATCATCGATCTTGCCCATGCAACCGATTTACAGACTTTGCGTCTAGTCGCAGCACTCGAATTAGTCGCTGAAGTTATCGACACTGAATGCGACGTTGTGGTACACTACTTCAGGATGCCGCTTTTTGCTGAATTCTATCGTATATACTTCAAAGACTCAGATCAGGCGTTCAACCTCGACGTCCTCAAAGAGTTTGAAAAATCTTACAACACCATCAAATCAAGGCTGACCAATGTGAGTGGAGGTGGTCTATCCAGAGTACATGAAAAAAGGAAAATTCTTGAGAGCATGAGTCAAATTTTAGATGCAAAAAAGATTGACGCTGATTACAAGGATGTGATCATCGAAAAGGATAACTTCTACCAGAATTATCTGAACCTTGCCAAATTCAGGATTCAAAAGTATCTTTCGAAGTCGAACTCCAAGGCTGACCTAGCCGAAGAGTATCTCTTGAACATTCTTAATCCAGTCAATCGCAATAAACCAGTTTTCTATCATTTTGCCTCCCAAGGACTCTACTTGTGGGAGTTGTTCTTCCGGGAGAGTCAACCCAAATACTCTTACGATAATTTGCGTGATTGCTTGGATACCCAACAGGACAAATACAAGCTGTTTGAATTCAATGACTTGGACTACTTTTCGTATGTGGAGAATTTTGCCGCAATGAAACAGACATATCTGGACTACAAGCGATACTGGGATCATGAGTACGATCCCACCCATAAGTTGGACAGTGTTTTCAAAGATTTCAACTTGAACAACGATCAGGCGTTTTTCCTCAATCTAGCTCAAAGGGAATGCAAACACGTCAACAGTGGCAAGAATCTGCCATTCAGAATACTCCTGAACCTCGAGGATGCCAGTAAGGCCTTCAATTGTCCAAAAGGCAGTCAGTTGAATATCGAAGAGAAGTGTACTGTGTGGTGAGACACAATTTTTAGTTCATTGGTTCGAGTTTTAGAGTAGTTTTTAGTTTGTAAATCATCTAATCATTTTTAGTTTTGTTAAGTCGATCGAAAAAAAAACAATAAACATAACCTGTTGCCCATTAAAATAAAATAAAAAAAAAAACAAAAATTATATTGGATAAGTGTTTTGCTTTTGGTTGCAGGTGCTTTTGGGAATTTTTTATTTTTCAATGTTGTATGAGAGCATTAGGTCGAAATAGAAACAAGTATTTAAGATAATTCAGTCTTAATTACGAGGAGATTGGTTCAATGGCCACTACTTTAATTGAATTCAATTCAATACAAAAAGCAAGAGACTTTTGATAATGCGATAAAAATGTTGAAAGGCAAGCTTAAATCGACCATCGTTTTGTTAGATTTTTTTTATGTTATTGAACTTTGGTTTATTGTTTGCCAACAGGATTTAGAGCATTGACCGTTTAAATGTGTCTTAAGGTGTAGGCACTTTCTATCCATCCATCAGAAATACGGGTAGGCGAATTCGAAATTTTTTTGAGCAACTTCTGCACATCTGTGCCTGTGCCCAGGGCGTACACCTATGAGACTACAGTTGGAAATGGAATTGCTTAAATTGGATATGAAGACATTAATTTCGTTGTTTGTAAGATTTCTATTATTTGGAATGGAAATGGATAGATCATCGAGTTGGGAACTAAGGTCATTGTTGAAGCTTGTCCAATTAGTATTTTTAAAACTTCTATATTTTTGGGAGTTCGATCAAAATGATAGGATTGCTGAGATTGGATGAAATTATGAAAAAGTCTATATGCGACCCAGAGCTTGGACGTGAGGGTCCTTCAGGAGCCACTATGTCAAAATCGAGGACTTGTTCCCTTGAGTACCATTGAGCGAGATGAATGCCGTTCAGATTTAATTTGATGTCTCCCCACATAGGGTTACGTGAGTTGAAATCACCGCATATAACTATATAATCATAATCCAGCAAGCACTCTAAGAGGTCGTTAAGTGCTGCATGAAGGTTTGCACCAGTGTTGCAGGGAATATAAATTTAAACTATTGCTAATGTTATTTTTATTTTATTTTTTTATTTTATTTTTATTGTTTTATTGTTAAGCTTGCATTTTAAGATACAATATCTTATAATCTAATACAAGCATTGATTTGTAAAATTAATCATAGACTACAATTTGAATTTGAAATTTAATCAGAGCTATAATTATGTGTAGTTAAAAATTTAATTATTTAATTATGTATTTATTTTAATTTTAACAATTAAGTTCACGAAAAGCTAAAGGGATAATTCAATATTATTTTTCATTGATTTATCATTTACAAATTCATTTACAAATTCAGTTGGCTTTAGTAAATATGTATTTGAAGTAATTAAAAAGTCAATTTAAAGGCATTTAAAGGCAAGCAGAAATGCTTGTGTTACTGTAAAGAAAAGTGTCTCTTTAAATCTTTTTGAAAAGTCTTCATTGTTCTTGCAACCCTTATATTACGTGGAAGATTATTCCATAGCCGCGTTGCATAGACGAAGAATTGTCGTTCGGACGTTAAGCAAGTAAAACGAAAAGGTAAGATTTGTTGGGATCGGATTGATGAGGACATTTGTATTTTGGAAAATATATAAGAAGGCAGATGAGTGTGCATAGTCCGAAACAGTAAGATTAGTGTTCTATACCGGATTAAGTTATCGAACGTCATATCATATATAGATTTGGCGAACGAAGAGACATGATCGAATCTTCTGAGACCATATATGTATCTTGCAATACTGTTAAAGGCCACATTGAGTTTTCTTCTTGTTGCTTGGTCGGGATTGCAGAAAATTTCACATCCATACAAAAGTATAGGTACCATCATTGATTTAGCTAACATTAGCCTTGTTTTGAGTGGTGTATAGTAGTGTGTTGGCCACAGTCTGCGAAGTACTCCATATACTTTCCCAACAGCTATGTTTACGTGCGTCTCCCATGTAAGTGACCGATTAAACATAATTCCTAAATTCTTTGCAGTCTCGACATACTCTATTGTAGAACCATCTAATTTCAATTGTGGAAGTTGGGAAGAGTCAAGAGGCTTCTTTGATATAACAAGACACTTTGACTTGGCAGGGTTCAGAAAAAGACCGTTGCACTTGGCGAAATTAGAGATGTTTTGCAGGTCACAGTTTATATCGATGATACAACTGTTAACTTGTCCAGCGGAACAGCTGTTATACATTTGGACGTCATCAGCATACATGTGAACAGTTGACACAGAAGTAGTTACGGGAAGTTCGTTTATATAGAGGGAGAATAAAAGAGGACCAAGAATGGAGCCCTGTGGAACACCTCTTGTTGTGGGGAGAAAATCAGATTGGTGGTTCCCAAACATAACGGCTTGTTGTCTACCAATTAAGTAAGAGTTAAGTAATTTAACTGCTGAGCTGGAAAAGTTATACAGCCTAGCTAACTTATCACAAAGATTGAAATGGTCAACCGTGTCGAAGGCTTTAGAAAAATCTAAAAGTACCAAGAAAGTTATATTTCTGCTGTCTAAAGCTTGTCTGACATTTTCAATTACGTTTATGAGAGCTGTAGCGCAACTATGCTTTTCTCTAAAGCCAGACTGTTTAGGCGATAAAAGGTTTTCCCTGCGAAGATAAGAATTTATTTGCTTTTGAATGATTTTTTCAAAAACCTTTGACAAAAAAGGAAGTATTGAAATCGGTCTGAATTCTTTACTACCCTGACCTTTTTCAACAGGTATTATTTTTGCTAACTTCCATTGAACAGGAAAAACTCCGGTTGTAAGAATTGTGTTGAAAATATGCGTAATATACGGCAAAAGTATGGGCAGTATTGCCTTAATAAAAACTGGATGCATTTCATCAATACCCACAGCTTTCGACTTGATCGCCAGAAAACTTTCTACGACATCTGTACTTTCAACCCTTTCAAAATTGAACGCATTTAAATTATTGTTATGAGTGTATTGGGATGAAGTTGTTGGAAGAGAAGGAAATGGCAGATCAATAAATTTTTTGTTTAATTCATGCACATTTAGATCTTCAGGGAAACCAGATTTTTTCTTATTTCCTATACCAAGCTCGCGAAGATTTTTCCAGACTTCCCGGCTTCCCAGAGATGGACTTAGTTTCCCAGAAAGAATTTTAGTTTTTAAACATCGAATTTTGCTTACGACAGTGTTTCGTAACGTTCGATAATTTTGTCGAAATACCTCCAACCTATATCTTTTCCAATTATTGTAAGCACGATCTCGTTGCTGCATTAACTGATGGATTTCATGAGTAAACCAAGGCCTATGCTCATGTTTACGTGTACACATACGAACAGGAACGTGAGCATTAAATAATGATAAAGTTTGGGCATTAATAAAATCAATTTGATCGTTAGGGCAGGGCAAATAAAAAATTTGGTTCCAATCAATGGAGCGTAAATTCTGTTCAAGAACATCATATTCAATATGTTTGAAGTTAAAGGGAAATGTTGTGAAGTTATAGGGAACAAGGTTATTGTCGCTGAGATTATGTTGTTTTAAAAAATCTTTTGGTAGCATTTCATGGTACCTACTTATTAATAACATCCCCTTCCCGCGGCCACCATTGCTTATGAGTTCATACTCGTTGTTGAAACGACATCTATCCTTTTTTTGACAAAGTTTCCTGGATAAATAGGGCAGTTAGCTGAGTTTCCTTCAGAAGATCAACCTCAACTTTCTTGTCAGGAGGATTAAACGAATTTAAGTTGGCGGAAAGGATTTTCAGGTTCATGGCCATGCAATTTTGAGGAGAGGAATACCAGATATGCTTCCGGCTTTTTGTAAGAGGGTAATAATTCTCGAATTTCAGCGAACAGTTGAAAGAAAGGAATTCCAAACATCCTTTGAGATACATTCATAAAATCAGACATGAAATTACCGCTGTCTGACTTTGCCTTGCCTGAGGAAGTATCTTTTCCTCTCATTGCATCAGCGAAGGAGAACACTGTTTGGCGTGCTTTGCCTACAGTGCTTAGAGCAAAATTCACTTGCTCTTCCTTGTTATTGCTTTTATATAGCGTCTTCCACTGCTGCTTTTGCTTTAGAATTTATTTATTTTTGGTCACCCTTTGTAGCTCGCAGGATGACCTACCGTGCCACAGTTGACACAGGATGCCTTAGTCGCTTCATTTTTAGGACCTTGCTCGTAACTGCCTGGCTCATGGTCATTTAAGCATTTGACGCATCTATTGGGGCGTGAGCAGTATGCAGTAACATGCCCAAATTTTTGACAGCGAAAGCACTGTCTTTCGCCTGAGCTCCTGACTGAGTCCCAACGGATTCTGTGTCTAATCAGGAATCTAATGGCTTTGATCTTCACTAAACTTTCTCTATTTTCGACAGTGCAAAAAAACATGTCCAGAGGAATCTTGTTTTCTTTTGACCACTTAAGCTACGTGCAGACGGCATATAAAAGCCGCACACGTTTGCGGTTCTGACGTCATTTTTACGTCATAATATGCGAAAATTCACGCATATCGTCTGAACACCCTTTTGGGACACTCCGCACATGCACGCAAATGGTTTGCGGATGATGTGCGACGGCGAGACCGCACATAAATGTGCGGCTTTTTGGCAAATCGTCTGAACACCCTCGCACATTTTTTGTGACACTTTGCGTGCATGTGCGTGCATGTGCGATCTTCAAAATCATGTGCGGTGACACGAAAATAGGACAACGCAAATGTGCATATTTTACGCAAATCAGTAGTGGTTGTACAGTATAGTTATGATCGGTTTTCAATTAAAAAAAAAAATGAGCGAAGCGAAGTGTGTAGGTAGTAGGCTGTTTTTGTGTTCATGAATACAATAAGTATTGAAGTATGTATTTATCGGGTCTCTTTATTTAATTTTTTTTTTTGTTGTTGACTTGAGTATTTAATTAATTTATTAAGTTAATTTTTTTTCTACTGATTAATTATGAAATCATTAAAATTGATTGCAGATAAATCATATCCAATGCCAAAAACAGCCGTAGTACCCTACTTTCTTTTCGACATTTTCAAATAATTTCAGCACTTTTAAATTTATGTACGAATAAGCTTCGTCAACAACCACAAACCATGAATAAAACACAAAATTCAAACAATTTATTGAATTAACGCAAACCTGCATATGAACGCAAATGGGTGATGTGCGGATATTTCCGCATATCGTGGGAACACGTCGCACATCGACCGCAAAATTTGCGTACTCATTTGCGTACACTTGATGTGCGAGCAAATCAACGCAAACTAATGTGCGGCTTTTGGGACAGATTCCGCACATCGTCTGAACACCCTTATATGCGAGTTAGCGAGCATTGATTAACGTATAGCATTTGCGTTGATTTTAAAACTTTTTATGTGACGTCAGAACCGCACATATGTGCGGCTTTTTATATGCCGTCTGCACGTAGCTTTAGTCTCAAAAACTTTAGCGGTGATTCTGAGTCCAACTTGCGAATCTCAGATTCTATCACCGAGGGTGAAAAATTTGCGGAATACTCTTGAGGACGATATTAAACTTCTTCAATTCTTTAGGGGGATGCGAAAAGCCACAAATTATATTTTGTTTTGGACTAACCTATAAGAAGAGTGTGGAGTTCTACCCCCTTTACAAAAAATATCATCTGGCCAAAACCTTTGGCATCAAACTTTACATGGTCTAAATTGAGGTTGGAAGATTTGAAAAATTCATCAATAATTTTCAAACTTACTTCTTCTGTGAAAACTGGAGAACCCCAGCTTATTTGCTTTTCCTTAAGCACATTCAAGGGCTTTCTAATGCTGGTATCAATTTCGACATTGTTTTTGCCGCTTGTGATGCTCCTTCTATTGGTATTTTTACCGCTGAATTGTTGGCGTTGATGTTGCCCGTGTTTCTCATTTCCTCTGCATCGTCAGCATCGGAGTCATTACTTAAAATTGCAAATCTGTTGGTGTTTTCTGCAACAGATATAGCTGGTTGTGTAATATAAAGAGCGAATTTTGAAAGAAAAATAGTACTCACTCGTTCGATCACTGATGCGGTAATTCGAACTCTGGTCTTCCTTGGGTTCTCAAATAACGCTAAATCAGCACAATTCCCTGTCATTTGAGAAAAAATGCCCTCTTCGTCACCTGATACCTGACAGTGCTAGTTGTGGGCAAACTCAGGGCTCAAACAACACTCAGGTTGACATTCAGGGCACATTGAGATTTTTCAAAGCTCTCGTCCACATTTATGTCGCTTTTCGTTGCACGAAAAAGAACCAAATAAAACTTAGGTAAACATTCTCAAACCGTTTAATTGATACAAAAAGATCGCTACTAATGGTTCTGAGAAGTAACATTCACCTCTTGATTTGAATTTTGAAGTGAGAATCCACTCAAGAATCCCATATACGTGATACTCAAATATCAAAGTAAAAATTTTCCCTCAATTTTTCATGAGTTTCACTCACACAAAAACACAAAAAAAAAATACGTTAAACTGAGCTGGGGTTTCGGTTTAAAAATGGATGCTTTCGCGAGTGAAACATTACTTTTTCAATGAAACAAGGATGAATGTAGATTCTATCACAAAAGGAGTAACTGGCTTTGTCAATGCAAAACGCTTTAGTGTTTTTTAGCACTAGGTTTGACCTCAACTTGCCCTATAGGCTATAGTAGTGCTGTATTTTTTTTTCTATTACAACTTCCGGTAATGAGTACGGATTCTTTACTCTTGGTGGAGCTACCAATTCCTCACTAAAGGCGACAACCGTGCAAAATCCAGAGTACGATTTATCGTACACGAGATCGAGTAATACGTGACTGAATTATGTGAGTTAAGAATTACTTCTCGCGTTATCGCACTACAATTTGACATTATTTTCATTAGTATTTTATCGGATTGAAGTCAATAAATGGACTGCACACTGATAATGTGTAATTTAATTTACAACGAATTTTAAAAGAAAAATGGCACTCACTTACTCTACTCGATCACTGATGCGGTCATTTGGCCCCAGTTTATCTTTTTGGGAACCTTGGAATCACAAGAAATGTCAATCATTACGCCTCGCCAACCAACTACCAGGCTCTCCTAAAAAAAAGATGAAAATAACATTAACAAAAAGTTGCAGTAATTCAAAACAAAATTTGATCGAATAGATACAACAGTGTTTTCCATTTAAGTAATGTATTTTCTTTTTAATATCTTCCCGTCATTTAGCGTTGGTCAATATACAATTACATGTGTATATGTTTATTTTTAATTGTCAATCTATTGGCAAATCAATAACTTTTTCAAACAAAACATATTCCCCCCAATTAAACGAACTAGCGCATTCCCGATCGTTAACATCGTGAGTATGCAACGGTTCGAGATCCATAACTTGATGTCTATCTGAATTTTTCTTGTTTTGTATTTTCTTCAGTCGATAGAACTCTTCTCGTTCTAGTTCGTCCAGTTCAGACACAATATATTTGAGTGTACAATCAATGCGAGGAATGACAACGTATTCAATCGCATTGATCCTCCTGTTGGACTTCTTTATAGCCTCGTCCATCACAAGAAATGCTGTTTGAAGGGACGCCAACTCCACCAAAAGTTCAATAGCATTCTTGTAGTTAGTTTTCAATCGAGACAACTGCTGACCACCTCGGGACAAGCCGGCAAGTTCATAACTATCCACACCATCCTCATATGATTCAAAGATTGCCAGAGTTACGCCCGATATGAATTCATTTTTCGTTCGAATTTTTGTACGTGCGCTATTAACGTTTTCAAGGACCATTTGATTTACATCGCCCCCAATAGAGAATTTGGCCTCGGCAAGAGAAATCGCTGCTTCTTTCAATACATCTACCAGTAGTGACTTTTTCTCTATTATTTTGTCAACAATTCCTCTGAAATGAGCTTGTAGAGCGTCTGATTTCTTCTTGAGAAGTCCTAGTCCCCTGTGCGCACCAGTCAAGCGTGACTTTATTATCGTGTGAGCACCATAAGATGGAAAAATTGGAATTCGATCTCCTCCCAACATGGTTGACTCCTTTGAAATAATTTCTTTATGTCATATACGCAAAATTTAAATCAATGATAGATAAAAAGAAAGTCTATAACTACAGTGGTTATCTCCATTTTGCCTAGGTTTGGCACTTACAAAGTGCCCTAAAGCCCTGAAACCACGGCATACCGCAACATTTTTAAAAAACCTCAAAGGAAAAAACTTCTCTTTTCGAATTTTCAAATGAAATTACCATTAGCAATTCCTGTTTAGACTGCTTTTAGGCGCATTCATTAATTTTTATTTCGGATTTTGTTTTCGTAGCATATATAAACGAAAAATTAATCTAAAAAACAATAATAAATAATTTTATTTAAGTCGGTATCTAACACATAGTCATTCTGTATTTATCAAATAAGTTGTTCTATATGCATAAGGCATAAAAGGTCTGTCTGTTTTATGTTTGTTTAAAGCAATTTTCACAATGATTTGTTTCTGATTTGCTTCATTTTTGTTATTTTTGTTTTCTATTGTTATAAGAACAAAGTTCGCTCTTAAGAGGTCTGAAGTTTTGGCTGCATTGAACACAATTTTACCGGAATATCACCATCTAGTTAATTTATAGTATACATACAAGCACAATCAATTTTGTAATAAACTAAACTAATCTTCTTCCTAAAAACATAAATTGAAAACATTGAATCGGTTTTTTTTTTCTAAAACGGTTCAAATAAAATGTGGATTTACACAGAAATATTTTACAATTTTAAATGCCCCAAGTAAGATGTTAAGGAGAAAACTTTTTTGGTAGTTTTTGTTCAAAGAACTTTAAACCAAGAACATCATTAACTTTTTTTATAACTTATCAGAGCAGTTGAGTTGTTTTTTTTTTTACAATTAATTAGGAAGATTTTCCATTCTTTTTTGAACCGTTTGTTCGAGATGATTGGATTTTCTTTCGGCGCTTTTCAGAGGACCAATCTGCATCGTCTTCGTCATCGCTGACGTTAGCTGAGAAGTAACTGGAATTGCCTTCTTTTGCGTTGGCAAGTCTTCTGCTAGCTGTGCGAGAGGTCTTTCTACCCATTCCTGAAAAAAGAAACAACAAAAATGTAAGAAAAAATGGAATGCAAAGGTTCCTCAAATAAAAGATAGATACAAAAAGGCTGGCCTCAAAGTGGAATACAGAACCTGCAAGAAAGAACCGAAGATGAAGTGCGCCCAACTAAAAGCCATGAGCACGGATGGTGCTTAGCTGGAATTGAACGAATTACTTACCGCTACTATTAATGATGCATACCAACCTAATCTAGAGAAAAAGCAAAACAACTTAAATAAGAAGTCAATCGTCTTAAAACAGAATCTCAAAGAAAGAAAATGCTCAGAAGATGCGTTCAGCAGATTTCAATAACTTCTTGGTCAGCTTCTTTTGCAACAGGATTGTATTGGCCTATTACAAGAGCAGTTTTCTTAAACAAAATTTTAAGGCAGCCTAACTTCAAGGTGCGTGTCCATTTTAGAGTACTTTCTAAACTGTTAACTGTCGAGAGTAGTTCTCGGGTTTCTGTCCATTTGAGAGTTAGTTGTTTGAGTCTTTGCTATCGCGATCTTATTTGTTCAGTTTTAAGAGATGACTTCTTGAGATTAGTTAGATAATTGATAAATTTCTTTATTTAACAAATAGAAATTATTTACAAGCTTTATAAGCTTTCATCAAGAATAAGGAACCGCCTCCCTGAGATTATTTTTACAACCCTCTCCACTTGATTTCTTTCGGATAGTTGGAAGTTGAAAGTGATGCAATAAAATAATATGCATTGTAACAAGCGAAGGGTTGCAGCTGGTTAGTTTGTTCTTAAAAAAAAGTTATGCATTAAACAATGGATAGTGTACTGGCACTTCTTGGCACTTACCTAATTTCTTTTGTTTCTGTCCCGGAATGGCTTAGGTTAGGTTAGGCGGAAGTGGCTGTCAGCCAATGAGTATATTGCCTGACACACTAAGGCCGCAAGGGCCCATCGTGATACCACAGAGATCAGCAAGTTAATCACCTACTGATCTCAGAATCCCGATGTAAGATTAACGATCACTTATTAATCTTCCACTACGGGACTAGCCGGTTAATCACCTGCTAGTCGAACCACGCGGAACTTTTAATGTATTTCGAAAGACTTTTAGGGTCTATGTAAGCTAAGTCGCTAGTATCATCGAAGAAGAATTCACCGAGATGAGTTTTCCTCCTATGAAGTAGTGCAGGGCATGAGCAAAGGTGTTGAACGGTTTCTTCCTCCACCTCGTCCATGCAGCTTCTGCAGAAATCATTGGAAAGCACACCAAGTCTTTTGACGTGTCTCCCTATTAGACAGTGTCCCGTAAAAACATCTATGGTAGAACCTAGATACAGGCGGTTCAGGGCTAACACCCGGAACGGCTTATCTTCCATAAACTCTCAAGGACTCACTTTTTTTTATGAGTTCGTTCGTTTCTTCTGTTGTTCACTGTTTTGCTACGTTGAGTCTTCGAAAACTACTCGCAAAATACGAACGATTTTGGAATCCTGCGGGCTCATCGATGATAGTGATAATTGATTGATTATGCGACTTCCTTTTAAAAACCTCGAATGTCGAGAGTAAAAAAGACAACTCTCCAATAGCTACTGTTAAGGCTGTGTCCACTGGATACTTTGTTCTCGAGAAGAGCATGAGAGCTACTCTCGGTGTTTCTGCTCTCAAATGGTCACGCAGTTTATGGAATTGAAAAAGCAGTCGAAGAAGTTAGTTAAGTAGTTAAGAACTTCAAAAAGGTCAAAAGTTACGGGCAAGACGAGATGCCATATGAGTTTTGCATAAAGATGGGAGATATCGGCTCACCATTTCAAAGGATTATCCAAGTAATGGAAGAAATGTACAAAGAGAAGGGAGATATACCAAGTTGGATAAAATGTTATGAGATATATTATATGATAAATGAGAAACTGTCAAGAATTGGAAAATATAGTTTGCGAAAGCCTCCACGTCGAAAATGCTTGCAGAAAATAGAGCTCGACTGGATCAGTTATAATTTTCCTATTGAAAACTGAAATCCCCGTCTAAATAAAACTACGTAAAAAGTTTCAATACGATTGCCAACACTGAAGAAGAAGATAGGCCAAAAAGCACTCCTTGTACAAAAGAAATTCAACAACGCAATCGATTTTGTTTATTCATGGAACAATCCAAAACGAAGTGGTTTACCTAAACTATGATATCAAAGAGGCTTATTAAAGAAACATATCACTAGTGCAGAGAGTAATGTGACATTTGTGATCCATTTGAGATTGCAATACCTACAGCGCGGTAAAAGAAAATAAGAAATAATAAAATCTGATACTTCAATTCTCTTCTTTGTGATAATTGCAAAAAAATGAAAAACTCAGTTTCAAGTCAACAAAAGGAAAATTCAGCTTTGAGAAGCCGTACTAACTTACGTTGAAAATTGTTCTCAGTTATCACGAATCCATAATGAAACCATCACCAGTTTTCAATATGAAGCAGTACTGGTTTCACTTAATTTGGCTAAAATATGAATTGAAACTGATGTTAGGCTTTGTTGTTTGCGTATGACATTTGAACTTAAAAATTAGTTCCACAAGATGCTATACGCCACCAATTTTCCAGCTACTGGGGCCACATTACTTTAAAGAAAAACAAAACTTACCCATACACTTTTCCAAATGCGGAGCAAATCTGGAAGCAGCTACTAATCGATCACAATTGGGACAGTTACAGTCCATAGCCTTACGGGCCATACTCATTCCAAAGACATCATAATTGGGCGTGTCTACTATTTTGAAAGCTGTATCATCTTCAGATTGTCCTTCAATGGCTTCAAGTGCCCCACTTTTCACTGAATGATGAACTTCCAGATATACACCCATTACTGCGTCTTCCAGAAGCGACTCATAGAGGTAGTCTGCGGCTTTTTCTAAACATTCGGGATCTTTCATAAAATTGGCAAATGCTTTTTTAATAGCCCCTGCCGATGGATAGTTAATTTTTGGCCGACTACAGCTGACAGGTGCTGGAGGTGGAAGAAGTTTCGGCGGAGGCGGTGGTGGTGGAGGTAATGGTGGTGGTGGTTTGATTGGAAGTTTTGATGTGGTGCTGCTGACACTACTGCTGATCACAGCAGTGGTGCTGCTTGCGATGGAACTAGTTGTTGTGACAATGCTATTAGAACTGCCGCTGGTACTACTAACCTTGCTAGGAGTGGTGGTTGTGGGTGTTGTTGATGATGCAGCCGCCGATGATGTAGTTGTCGATTCTTTTGGTTTTGATTTTTCAGTCTCACTCATTGCAAAATGAAGTTATGGTTTTCTTTCTTTTGATTGGGGATAGAATTGAGTGTGGTATTTTCACGTCGTGGAAAAGGAAATGTATGGAAAATGATGAGAAAATCCACTTGAACTTTTAGAAAGAAAAAGTGGCCTCGTCGTCCGGCGTTGAATTTCTACGACAGTGAATTATGACAGCAGAAACCAAAAACCGGTAAAGTGAGAAGAAAGACTTGTTAGAAGAGGAGGTGTGCAGAAATAAACAAATATATGTCATAAATGACACTTCGCTGTCAGCTGTTTGTCGATGGGTGCGTACAGTGGTCTATAGAAACGGAACAGTCACTTAACGAAAGCCGTTAAGCTTTGAATTTTTGACTTCGTGGTGAATATTTAAAAGAAAATGTAATCACTATCATTGAAATTCGATAAATTAAGCCTTGCCCAAACCAATGCGGTGAGTGCGTGCGATGCGATTGCGAAAGTCAAATCCCTATGTAATCTTATGGACGTTTGACTTAATGTATAGGGATTTGACTTATCGCAATCGCATCGCACGATCTCACCGCATTGGTTTGCGCAAGGCTTTAATTTACTCTCAAATTGACAACTACTCCTTTCAATAGCCGTGTTTTATTGGGAGTCTTTACTCACGTTTGCAAAAAATCGCAAAACATCGTACATCGTACATAGGAAAACAACAACGATTTAGTGAACAACGATAAGTGAACAAAAATAAGTCAGTGTTCAGAAGCGAACAACAGGGATGGCAGGTAAATGGCGTTTAATAAAATAATTGTGGAAATAGAAGAATGATAAGAAATAATAAACTATTTTTACTCTTTTCACTTCATTGTCCATTTTAAGTGATAGTATTTTAGTAAGATTTGACATGAGAATTTTGACATAATGCCAAAAGAACTAACTTTGAAAATAAAACTGAAAGTGACTTTGATTAGTGAATATTGGATTTCATTGAGACTCGTTAGTGAAGATGACTACAAAATTCCCAATTAAACATGGCTGATAAAACACGTTTTAAGGTTTTTCTTGGTATTGGAGGTTATAATAGGCGTGTTTTTTTTTATGCTAGTATATAGTACAGTAAAAATTTCCCTTGGGGAACAACAACAAATCATTTTACTGTCGTAATTTTCCACAGTGAAAACAGGGATGGCATTGCTGTGGATTGATAGTTTCCAGCTTTGAAAATAAGATGGCGCCACCAATGATTTCAGTTCATCAAAGCTTTTTCGAAAGGACGTGTTCAAAAAAAATGTGGTATTCGCAAAGAAATTTTTTCTCTCGATTAAAAATTAAAGAAATAAAAACTATATTCATATTGAATTTTTGCCCTGTTTCTTACCTGGTGGTGTATATAATACAGGATTTTGCACTAGTTCTTTTTTGCTGAAGCTAAAAGCTTTACTCATGGAATTATTTGAATAAAAAATATAGCCCAATGCAAGAAAAAAACAAATCAAACAAACAAACAAAGCAGTAAAAAACTGTCAAAAGGGAAAGATATATGTATGAAAATTAAACATTCTTCAATAGAAATTCAAGTCTTGCTAGTACGTGTTTCAACTTAATTTAATTTGGGTTGTGTTTATTTGTGCGGAATATTATAGTTCAATTTCACGGTTTTGTAAATAGAATCAACTTATTTTCTTTCTAAACCTATCGAAAAGACTGGTCAATAGTGTAAAATTGCTTTACCACAGGTTTGGATAAAAAATAAATTGATTCTGTTTGCCAATGGAAAATCTCATCAAAGATTAGTTTTTAATATCTTACATACTCCCCGAACATACCCGAAAGTTTTTTTCAACAAAACAGCTGACTTTGACATAGAGCTTTCTTCACTGCTGGACGATGCCTCCAAAAATAGCTAAAAAGAGCTGTAAGAGAGAATCTGATGTATGGAAAATAAGAAAAAAAAAAATACAAATTCATACCTGGCCTGGTATCGTTATTCATTTGATAGAACAATTAACGAAACAAACCTAGTATGAATTTGATTTTGTTTCATCTTGAATTTCACAGAGAGCTTTGAAAAGTAGCAGCAAGCTTTGACGTTGAGCTCCATCTTGTTGCTGAAAATAGTACTGAAAATACTGTGGACGGATCGTTTTTTTTTAACTCGAATGCTGTACTATATACTAGGTTAAAAAAAACACGCCTAATGATTCTCACAGGAATTCATATTTTCATGTTTTGTAATTTGTTTTTCCCAGTTAATTAGTGAATTTTAACTTATTCACTTTTTTCTTCATAAAGCATTGCGCAAACCAACGCGGTGAGTGCGTGCGATGCGATTGCGTTAAGTCGAATCTGTATGTAATCTTATGGACGTTTGACTTAATGCATAGAGATTTGACTTAACGCAATCGCATCGCACGCACTCACCGCGTTGGCTTGCGCAAGGCTTAATTCTCGCAATTTTTCGCACCTAACGCTGGCACAGCAAAATAAACATAAAAATTATTTTCCATTTAACGTTTAAAGTGAAATTCACTCAATGGTATGCACTTACTCAAAATCACCCCTTCTCTTTTATATAATAGAGAGAATTGTAATCTTTCCCTAAAACTCATATCAGAAAATGAGTCATAATATGACAAGATGTGGCATCAAATTCTGTGTAAGCCAGCGTCTTAAGCAAATGTGAGAATTGCTTATGTCGTTTTCCAAACCTAAAATCCGGAGTGAATTGAAGAGTTGGAGTGATTTTTTTGACAGATAAAGTATGCTATAAGTGTCAAATCTGTCACTCCAACTCACCAATTCACTCTGAATCTTAGTTTAGAAAATCGACATTAGGTCCATTTTCCATAAACTCTGCTTACAGTTTGACGCAGTTCATATTGGTATATTAATTGAAACTTCGTGGGAATAGCGACTGTTCTTGTTTTGCTTTCTTTGCTACAACCACAATTAAATACATATAGTCAAATAGGCGTAACAGAGAACGAGAAGAAGTAAAGGGTATCCTTATTTGCATAAATATGACCGATAATCCTTGACCGGGAACTACTGTCACCATTTTTTGTCAAATGGTTTGAAATTGATTTGAGATTTTAAACGATATTCATGTTTTTGGTTTTGTCATGGTGAAGAATGTAGAAAGCTTCATTCGAAAATGTAATCATTAATCTCCATAAAAATGAAAACTACAACATAAAAATAAAGCACATAGAACTGCTACAAATGAAGCAAAACAATCATCTCTGGTCACAGAAAGAGCCTTTTAGATCGAGAAATGGGTTTGTAGGTAACTGCATCATTTTAAAGGATTAAAGAAAAAGTGCTGTCTTATTAGTGCAGTATTTTTTCTAAGCTTGATATTAGTCTTTCATATAAAAACAACAAGTTCATTATCTACTTACAATTTTCAAGTCTTTTAATGTCGTTAAAAAAACACATTTTCGAAAGCCTGTAAGTAAACTTTTGTTGTAACTTTCGCTTCCATGAAGACAACTCTAGTATCACCATCAACAGGAAACAACCACAGACCATCACACTTTGAGCTTTTGGGGCAAACTTAAGATGCACTCCAATCATAGTAACTAGTCTTCACTTTAACTCTCTCCGCCCAAGAATTCTCCCATCTCCAACATGTAGCTAAGGCTTCAACATCATTTCACATTTTTTGAGTCCTATTCAGAGAAGTTCCTGAGCCAGCGATCATTTTTCTCCGACTCATCTTGAAAAATTTCGGTTTCAGTACTGGCTGCAGTTTAAAGCACTCCATCTATTTCACGAGTCTCACTGTTCAGCTTTACGAAATTAATTTTTCCTTATCTCTAAATAGTTTTTAGAATCCATCGAAGTCTTTGAACCGATGGAAATGGCTATGTACCACCAAAAAATCGATCAATCACGGGGTCGTCTTTTTTGGTATCCCTTTTTTCTTTCTTGATCCCGTTCGTTTTAAACTGCTGTGACAATCTTAAACCACCCTGTATTTATAATAAGATTGACATTTATGTACTACTAGCTGAGATAAATTTAAATTTAAGGTTCTCGTTCTCATTCTTCCGTTCCCGTGGGAATATGACGATGAAATATAGTTTATGTTATTGAGGGAAAATGTAGCATCCTAGCGCTTAAACAATTTTGAAATCTGTCCAGTGGTTTCGAGGTGCTCGTTCCCAATCCCGTTCCCGTTGAGATATGATATGGGGATCAAACCATCTCTTCACAAAGCTCTAATTACCTAAAAACTATACCTAATTCATAAAAAATCGGTTGGGCTATGCTGATCAAACAAACAAACAAGCAAGCGTCCACTTTTATATATAGATTTTTATGACACTGCTACCTAACAGAAAAAAAAAAAGAGGAAAAGGGTAATAAAATGAAAGACAAAATTTTCCGAACGTCACGGTATGTCAATTTTTTTCACCAATTGCCCAGGTGTCCGTCGGTTAATGGCTTGCATGTCTGCAAATGGAATTCCAACAGGAAAAAAGAAAAAAAAGCTTTCCCACGGGTATCGCCTTTCGCGAGGGATTGATAAACTTTTCGATGGTTGATTCATTGCCATGAAAGCGATTTCTCTATTAGACGTTCGGAGTCGGCAGAAAATTGTAGGTTCCCTCCATTCACTCACAAGTCATGGTTCTGAGAAATGCGCCAGGTTCCTGGGTTGGCCCTCTCTGTAACTCTTAAAAATCAATGTCGAACTCTGCCGTGAAAAGAAAAGCACTTTTATTGTTATAATTACGTATATTTATGATGAAATAAAGAAACTGAGTTGAGCTGATATCCGACGCGATTCTCTCGATGTTTATTGTATGAGAGCATTGAACTTTTCATTGAAAGTGTCGCAGGGAAAAGCTAAATTTTCTAAATTTTCTGACAAACATATGTCACTTAAGTCGTTAACCGATTAGGGACGCATCCTCTTCAGCCCAGTAGAACAGTTTTTAAGGAATTACAATTGTTTCTATCACAAATATTGAATTGGTATTTATAAACTATCACAGTTTTTGTATACGCGTACCACTAGAAATGATGCCAGAAAGGTCGTCATCACCTAAACATCACTTTTTCTATCCAATTTATGTACTTGCTCACTCTTGTGTAGATACCCGGTAGTCCCGGTCTTGCACATCCAATCCCAGTTGAGACAACTCCAACAAGAAGATTGTCTTTTGATATCAAAGGACCTCCAGAATCAGCCTGAAAATAATAAAGAATAAAATAAATCTCCAAAGCAGTTCAGTTTTATTTTATATCTCACCCAACATGAATCAATCCCACCATTTGGGAATCCCGCACACATCTGCGTCTCAGATATAAAATTAGACCTCTTTCCGTTCGTCTTGTATGACTTTTCACAAACGTCATTGTTCCAAATTTGTACAGTTGCCTTGCGCAATATATCGGCTCTTTGCCCATTTTCCTGATTCTCGTTAGTCCAGCCCCAACCAGAAACAGTAGCAAATGTATCATCGAAATTTCGTCCTTCTGTTTCCAAAGACAGACAAGTCGGCTTAACTTGATCACTGAATGTGATTGGACTTGAAATTTCTAGCAGAGCTTTAAGAAAAGAGAATACAGTTTTGAACAGGACAATTGAAATACGCTTTTGTTCACCTATGTCATTTTTAACATGACTGCACTCGTAGCTTGGATGTGTTACTATAGTAATGAAACCAATCTGGGTGGGATTGAAGCGAAGATTCCTGCTCTGCAGTCCATTGAGATAATCAGATATGCTATGAAGTCCGAGAACTCCTTGGATCTGTGTGGGTTTAATTAAGTTGTTCAATCCGTTGCAAACACAATGGCCAGCTGTAAGAAGCCATCTCTCGTTAAGGATTGTTGCTCCACAAAAATGACCTCCTCGACGTGTCAAGCTGACTATGTACGGCATTTCGTTCTTCAACGCCTCAGAGCCCCCGACAATCTTAGGGCTTCGTGGCCCTTGACATGATAGTGATGAAACTATAATGAAATAATATCTCAATAAGTTTCTTCACCTTAATGAAAAATGTAAGGAATGTACTGGTTTATATGGGAACTTTCTCTCAACCATGACTTGGGAAAAATTATGGAAACCTATAAACTTTTGTCCGAAATTTATTTATAAAAATTTTGACAAGGTATACTGAAAAAACCCTACATCTGGTTATCACCCTCTAATTTATTAGCGCCTCGCTGATTCTTCTCTTTTATTAATCTCAGATAGTTTATACCATTTTTTTTTTTTTTTTTTTAAATAATAATCAATATCCAAAATTCATACAGATGCTAAATAGAATTGCGAAACAAACAACCACATAGGACATAGCGATGACTGGACAGCACAGTTAAGTTTCGAAAAAATTTTCGTTTATTGATCTGCCTTGCTAGGTAGTTTTTCCAAAAAAGAAAAAAAAGTACACAGTGAACTTAACAAAATGAATATCAATTTGCCCAAAATTTTACACTTCTTGGTTATGGGAAGCACGACAAAGGCTCAGTGCAAAGAGGACACCAGGGTGGCCGAAGGCACTGAATAAAGCTGCAAACCTTTGGTGACGGCGGCGAAAAGGGACAGGTCGGAAGAGGTCTCACCCACCAATTCAGGACGGTCTCACGTAACCGAAGTCACCCCAACTTCTGCAAACGCGAACAGGGTCGAAAGGAAGAAGGTTTCCGGAAGCTCTGCAAAACTTCCTGTTGGTCTAACTGGAAAGTCGGTGAATGAAACTGGAGGAACAGGTCGCACGACTTGCGAATTCGGTCCACGGACACTGGCTGGAAAGGACGAAGCCGGCATGGTTGAAACTCCTGTTGGTCTAACTGGAAAGTCGGTGAATGAAACTGAAGGAACAGGCCGCAAGGCTTGCGAATTCGGTCCACGGACACTGGCTGGAAAGGACGAAGCCGGCATGGTTAAAACTCCTGGAGGTCCAACCGAAACGTTGGTGAATGAAACCGAGACTGGTAGTCAGTCTGGTCCACGGACACTGACCGGACGGGATAAAGCCTCGAAAGGAGCAATGATAATAAATCAAATTAACCTTCAACATTCTAAGGCTGCTACTGCACTCCTATGTAGCAGGCTTTCCGTGTTGAATATAAAAACTCACCTCGTAGCAATCCAAGAGCCATGGGCCTGGAAGGGCCGAGTTCTTGGTCTTGGAGGGCTACGAGGTTTCAATATTCTCTATGACGAACGGTGTGACCTACCCCGGACCTGTCTCATCATACCGAGGTCTTTTGCAGCAACTAAACTTGACCACTTCTGTGGCCAAGACCTGGTTGCGGCTATGATAAACTACGAAACGAACGGTGAGTCTAAAACTTTCGTCGTTGCGTCAGTTTATTTTCCCTGGAACTCCATTCTTCCCCCTCCCTCAAGACAGGTTGTGGATTTGGTGGAGTTTTGTGAAAACCGGAAGTTGGGGCTTATCATGTGTTGTGATGCAAACGCTCAAAACATAGTTTGGGGCAGCGTCAAATGCAACATGAGAGGCAACCATCTTCTTAATTACATTCTGTCTTCTGACTTAGACATTAACAATGTTGGTAATACGCCAACTTTTGTTACGGCTATACGACAGGACGTAATTGACTTGACACTATCTAACAGATATGCCAAGGAGATTACCAACTGGAAAGTATTGCTGGACGTGTCACTCTCAGACCACAGATACATTCAATTCCATGTAGCAAATGTGATTCCCACTCCTTAAGTTACAAGAAATCCCAGAAAAACTAACTGGACACTTTTCAACGATGAGCTCGGTAATTTCGTCAAAACTCTACCTAAGCTCTCAACATCACAAAAAGTGGAAGATGCCGTTCTAGAAGTGAATTGTGCCCTTACAAGTAGCTTCGAGCTGGCATGTCCAGCTAGGCAATTACCTAGTAGATCTATGGTTCCGTGGTGGAACAATGAACTACAGAAACTTCGCAGGGAAACCAGAAGTATTTTGAATAGGTCCCTCAAGACCAAATCAGATGTCGACTGGAACCTGTATCGATCTTAACAGAAGGACTTTAAAAGGTTAATTCGAAGATCAAAGAATGCCTCTTACAAAGAATTCTGTGAAAGTATAGAAACACTCAGTGAAACTAGTCGACTTACTAAAGCCCTTAAAAGGAGCAAGGTAAACAAACTACAAACGCTCAGGAAATCAGACGGTTCCTATACCGAGTCCAAAGCAGAGACACTCAGTCTTATGCTGGAAACTCATTTTCCAGGAAACCAGATATCAATCGGACCACAGAATCTTTTTCCCTTAGATCAGGTGAATCCGATAAATCCACTCGACTTAGCTGGTACACGTCATCGTTAGTTGTTACCGACGAAGCCATCAAATATGCCGTGGCATCTTTTGACAGTTTCAAGTCACCTGGCACTGACGGTGTTTACCCAGCTATGTTGCAGGAAAGTATAAACCTTTTGCTTCCTACTTTGAAAAATATTTTCACTGGTAGTTTAGCCCTAGCGTATATACCAACTCCATGGCAGAGTGTTAGAGTCGCCTTCATACCAAAAATTGGTAAACAAGACTACTCACTCGCCAAGAGCTTTAGACCCATTAGTCTTACCTCCTTCCTGCTTAAGACGCTGGAAAGAATGGTTGAGATTTACATTCGTAAAACCTCACTCCAATTACACCCTCTGTCTAAGATGCAACATGCTTACCAAAGAGGAAAATCTTGCGAGACCGCACTTCAAAATCTTGTTAGCAGGATTGAATGCGCGCTTGACAGGAAAGAATTTGCGGTAGGTATTTTCATCGACATTCAAGGTGCTTTTGACAATGCTAGCTTTGATGGTATGTGTAATGCTGCCAGAGAACACGGTGTGGACGAGTCATTAGTATTGTGGATTAAAGCAATGCTAGTAAATAGAACCGTAATCGCTGAGGCTGAGTGTGGACAATATGTTGCAACGGGAGTGAATAAGGGCTGCCCACAAGGTGGCGTTTTATCTCCTCTTCTGTGGTGCATGTTGATCGACTCTCTACTCGTAATGCTCAATGGTTCTAACGTTCATGCCCAAGCATATGCAGACGACGTCGCCGTGCTCTCGATTGGCTCCAGCCTCCAAGCTGTCTGTTCCCGAGCACAGGCTGCGCTTTATATGATTGACACCTGGTGTGTTAGAAACGGTCTCTCCGTCAATCCTCTTAAAACCGAGGTTGTCCTCTTCACGAGACGTAGAAAATTGACTGGTTTGACCCAACTTACGCTTAAAGGCGTCAACATTCCTTTTTCAAATGAAGTCAAACATCTTGGAGTAATCCTGGATAACAAACTTCTTTGGTCAAAACATGTCGAGTCTAAAACTACTAAAGCACTGTCAGTTTTCTGGCAATGTAAAGGAGCCTTTGGCAAGACATGGGGTCTTTCACCGAAAAGGGTCCTTTGGATCTATACGGCTATGATAAGACCAATCATCTCCTATGCGTCAGTTGTTTGGTGGAATAAGCTCTCGCGTAAATACGTTATTGCCTCGTTTGCCAAACTTCAAAGAACAATTTGTCTAGGTGTTACGGGGGCCTTCCCCAGCACACCGGGAGTTGCTCTCGACGCACTGTTGAATCTTCCTCCCCTTGATACCTACATCATGGGGTGTACTCTCAAGACCATTTCTCGTTTAAAGCGATGTGGTCTCTGGCACAATTCGCACTGGAGCTTTGAGGAACTCGCAAGCATCTTTTGACTCACGTCTAATGGATATGCCGTCTGACACGATGATCCCAAGGCTCAAACTGCGTCAAAATTACTCAGTCAACTTTCCTTCGGTTCAGGACTGGTTCACTCCAGAATCTGAGCCTGGAAAGAACTGTTATCGTATCTTCACAGATGGCTCCAAAACCGACGAGGGTTCTGGTGCTGGTGCCTTTGTTGAGAACGACGACATACGACTGCACTCATCTTTGGGAACATACGCTTCCGTTTTCCAAGCGGAGGCTTATGCTATCCTAATGGCCTTGAGCCACGTAACGAACAATGGATGGACGGGGAGAAGTATCTTTGTTTGCAGCGACAGCCAAGCTGTGCTTAAGGCCCTTCTCAACCCTCTAACCACTTCGAAAGTGATCCAGGAATGCAAGAGCTCTCTGAATGCGATCGGAAGATTAAATTCCTTGAGTCTCATTTGGGTTCCGGGCCATCACGGCATAACTGGAAATGAAGTCGCCGATGAACTTGCTAGGCAGGGATCTCAGACAGCTTTTTCAGGACCTGAACCGTCGCTAGGTCTGCCAGCGTCCTTAGTGAGAGCTTCAATCAACGATTGGATCTGTGAAGAGCAAAATCGTAGATGGCATGCCTCCATTGGATGCAGACAAACCAAGCGTATGCTCCCCAACGTTAGTAAGAAGACTGCAACATTTTTGCTAGCTCGTAGCAGAAAAGACTGTAGAAAGCTTATTGGCGTTGCCAGCGGGCACTTCTCTTTTGCCAAGCATTTAAACGTGTTAGGTTTAAGTGATACCACACTCTGTGAATCTTGTGGAGAAGATGAGGACACCGCAGAGCACTTCCTCTGTGAATGTCCTGCTTTTTCTCGCATGAGGTTACAGATACTCGGCGCAGACATGGTGAGAGCTGGTAACTTAGGCTCCTTATCATGGCAGCGTCTTTTGGCTTTTCTCCGAACATCTGGAAAGCTATAACAAATAGAAGGTTGCTATCTGGTAGTACAATGGACCGGTATTTAGGTCTGAGTGCTCCAGCTGGTATTTTAAAAACCTCCAACAAAAAAAAAAAAAAAAAAATGGGAAGCACGAAAAATGAAGACGAGGATTACAATTTCCCTTTTTACTTTATTTGTTGGGTTCATTGAAGTTTTTAATAAATTCTTAAGTGATAGAAGAAAAGGTTGTAATATGGCCACTGCGCGTGTATTTACCCCTTCAATATTTTAATGTCTTAACAACTCTAGATATCTAGTATAATTTTGGTGCAACGGGATGCCAATGCTACTACTTTAGTATCGTACAAATCTAGTACAGGCTTCAGGTTCGATTGACCTTCGAACTAATTTTTTAGTACTGTGAATTTATTTCGATAGTTGTTTCAAAAAACTAAGTTTTTTCTTTCGTGCTTCAATATCGGATGGATTAAACTGTTCTCCTACGTTGAGAAAGGTAAATATGAAATTGAACCTTTAATAAATATTTTCCGTACGTTTGTCTATACATATATTCGCAATAGTTGTTATTCCAATGCCACCCTTGGAGACCTACGGGTTACGATTTGTGACTTGTGGAGGCTCTGAAGGTGACTGTTATATTCGTGATTTTTGTCGTTGAGTTTCAGTTGTGCAATACAATTAATGTCACCCCCAGGGTGTCCCATCACTTCATTTCTAAATACGATATTTGATTTATTGATAGTAATTTTGGATATCCTGTATTTATTCCCCAGTAAAACATGTTTAAACAAATGAATAAGAAGTCCTATAATGGATTTTTGAAGTCTCTAATTGCTTTTTTTTTTAGATAAAATTTCAAAAACAAAGTGGGGGTCACATTACCACCTTCTCCTCTACAATTATGAAAACTCAGAGTGTGTTGTGCCCTGCTTGCTGCTGTGAGTAGAAAGGTTCTAGAAAGGGATGGATCTAAATATTTTCCAGAAGTGCTAGGATTATAAAAGACATCACCAATTATTTGGTACACAAAGAATCTACGTAAGCATTTACACGAAGCGACGCTTTTGAGGGTGTTTTAATCAATTAAATAATTGCAACCGATTCCCGTAGGAGGTGACAGCTTCAATTCCTAGTGATTGGGTAGTTTGGTCAGGAAAAGTGTGATTTAATGACATAAGAGTTAGATTTTTTTGAACCAGTATTTTATAAAACCTAGGGAAGAGTTCACTTTTGCAATAATTTTGTCAATGTGGGATTGGAAATTGTTTCTTTGTCAACTACTGGATTTGGATTTTGTAAATAAAGAACCTTCAAGTTCATGTTATCTGATTCGAATATCAATTCGAAATTCTAATCAAAAATAAAACATGGCCCTACTAAATTTCTGATGTTCAATATGTAAATAAGTCCAAGGGCCGAATTACCGCACACGTGATCAAGTAATACGTGACTGAATTATGTGTTTTTGCCATTACGTCTCACGTCATTCAGCACTTTAGTACCACAGTGTGACATTCTTTATACACAACTTTTAACAAAACCACCATGAAAAATGACAAACAAAGTGAATAAAAATTACACATTTATATCTTCCACTTGATATTAATGCAAAAAAGTTTATGGTTTTAAGACAAATTTTTATCAATTCACCCGTCCCTTTTCCTCACTTTTGATTGTTGTATTTTTACAAACCTTGTTTTCTTCTTCAACTTTCAAAAAGCTGACTTTAATCAATGATATTTCGTTATAAAGATCATTAATCAGTTTCAGCCTTTTCACTAACGCTTTCGATGCCATTAACATTGCTCTTACTTTCTTCTATCTTCAAATGACTCATCCAGTACATTTGCCTTCTTTCGTTTAGCATTAGATTTGTGAAATTATGAACAATTTTCTTAAATTTAAATCTATTATTAATGATATAAATTATGCTGGCGAACAGGACTTACAATTTCTTCCTATACTTTTCTAAAGTGTTTGTCTTATTGAATCTGAACTTACCCAAAGCAACCTGACCCAACAGCTAGCGTTTTCGACATTCAAAATCGAAGAGATCTAGTTTTTTGTATATTCGAGTCTTTGTTTTAACATGAAAAAAATTTCATTGCATTTACGGCATCTGTGATCGAGTGAGCGAGTACTGTTTTGCTTTGAAAATTCGATCTCTATTACACAACATCCTTCTGCTGTTCTTTTATCGACTTCAATTCGTTCAAATACTGATAAAAGAATGTCAAATTGTGGTAATAAAGTGCTGAATAACGTAAGAAGCAATGGCAAAGTCTAGCATTTTTTGAGAACTAGAAAGCCCAGGATTTTTTGTCAACTCTTGGGGTTGTCAAGGACACTTGGGTCAACCCTGTGTAAAGTTCAACGAACGAACCTAATGAAACATGACACCACCTATTTGCGGAAACAATCACATAAATTGAAAATTTAACAGGTGGAGAAGCAACCATTTCAAATCTTATTAAAAGCGAATAAATCTTTGTTATATCAAGATCGATAATAATCAAAGAAAAGTACGACTGTCAATTAATATCACTTAGACATGCTCTTTTTCGAACATTTAAAACTCCATTTTTCGAACTTCTTCAAATGTATTTTTCACCCCGTTCGTGGGTAAATTTGCATGACTTCGTTTTCATTAAAAATTATTTAAAAATGATTTCACTTTTTTCTTTAACAAGGATCTTATCAACTCACAGCTTTTTTGGGCGTGAAATCCAACAGCCAAATACAAAACATATAAACACACGATTACGAACTTTCCCATTTTCCAGGAGTAAAATAATAATAAGAATTAGTTTTAAGAACACAAATTAGATTTATGAACCCACAACAGACTCGAACTGCATGCCAAAACATATCAAACACTTTTATTTATACTCTCAAACTAAATAACACGAGAACTATTATGCGTCGTCGTATCATACAACAAAAGCTTAAACACCTTAACTGTCTGATAATAACTGATTGTCAACAATACTGTCTCATAGTTCGCATCAACAGAAACCAATAAGAACCTCTCTACCCTACCCAGCTTTGTTTGTGCAACCCAAACACAAAGCGTTAAAAGTTCTTCATATATTTTTTTTATTGCACCTTATATTTCAGGGGCATTGGGTCATATCACATTATAACATCGATAAAAGTTTCCTGTCTATAATAATATTGCGTAATATCGACTTATTTTCCATTCCGTCGAAAAGCTTTTTTTGCGCCAATTGATCGTGTGGCTATGAATGCCGGCTTGCATCCGTATATCTGATAGGGGCATTTAAATTCACAACCACAAGCTCTGACAAAGGTGTACACATAGAGTCGGTGACATTTTAAGTTGATCGTTTGATTAGGAAAAATGTTGTTTACGTTTTGCTGACCTTCACATTGAAGCTGCGGCACTTTGACGATAGAGAAAAGAAGGCAGCGCTCAGACTTGATGTCAATGCCCTGACCAATTCGATATTTATGAAAACTGATGTGGTTTGTTTTCAATCATAGCACAGGGATGGATCTTGTTTTTATCGGAAATAGCTTATTTCTTTTACTTTAAACTTCAAAGTGGAACAAAGCGCTCTTATTGAAAGTGAATCTTTGGCTTGTTCTTTATCCTTATCCGCTAATCCGCGAATGAGAGACCAAGGCAAGAGAATACACACAATCTCCGCTCAGTAAAGTTTTGTTTACTCTTGAATTCAGAGGCACAAGTGAGTATTATGGCTAGTCAAAGTATTTTTAGAAGCTTGATGAATTCTTATTATTCGTTCTAATATATGAGATAAGATATCAGTATTTTGATCTCAAAGGAATCATAACCCTCCCACTTATCTACTTTACATCCACCTTTCCACCTTTGGGAAGATCGGAGAAACCTTCCAATTTTCGATTGATCCATGTCTGAGGCCAGTGGTGCTAGTGGTATGATGGTAATCGTGTCTGTCTGTTACGTAGTAAGTTCGAACATAATTAAAGTACGCATACGCCATAGTGAACACATCGACCACATAAGAAAAAGTATATCGGGTGGATTTATAGAAGTAGCTGCTGGACCAGGTAACTTTCAAAGCGTTACAAAATATGCCATTTTCGGCGTTTAAGTAAAATCTGACTAAAAAATTAAAAATATGAAAAAATCATCGGGCCTCAAATGCGAACATCGGAAATCCGCACCTGCAAATCTATTTTATAACTAATTTTTTCGATGCAGGCTTAGTTTCGCAAAGTTTTGTTTTTGTTTATAATTTTTTCCTTTTTGTTTCACGATAAGGAAGCAACTCCATAAAAAATGTCATTTAAATTTGAACAACATTGTGTTATGATATTTGCACTCAAGATAAAAACATAGTCTCAAGCCTTTAGGTGGTCTTCCATAAATTTGGTGCTAACAAACTTAAACATTTTCAAGGCCGAATTATGGAGGCGTTGTCAGAACAAACAAAGTAAACTCCGGAAGACTACCCACCCGCAATCTAGTTCTGTCATATTATGCAAAATTATTTCGTCACGTCGCGTCATTACGTTTTTCTAGCAAAAACACAGATGATACTGGTTGAACAAATCGTTCACATCAACACACGTGCTTAATTTACATGTTTATCTACAAAGAGGGTATTATTTGTACGTACTGTATGTGCACAGTATGTAAATGATTCGCACGCATGTGTGGGTTCAATTTTCGCGTTCATTGTCAGTGTCGATTGATCGAATATTTTGGCAACAGAGTGAAAGCTTTTGTTGTTTTTGATTTAAGGGACCATTCAACTTAATTGCATTTCGACCATAAAGTTATTTCATTTGAGGGACGACGCGTGTATAAAAATGTAATATGTCACTATGACACAGACAGCCAATCATATATATACATATATATATATATATTTTCATTATGAGTTTCGTAGCATGGTAGTAATTAAGCCATTTTTAAAGGTTGTGTTGAGGGTGAGATTAATGCATGCACTTCAATTAGACAGAACTAACACCAGGCAATTCTAATCTTAATACTGAATAAAAAAACAATTGCTACGCTCTGGAGCTTAAAGGAAAAGTTCACTCTGTTTCTGAAGTCAGTAAGATGAAAACAAGTGATGATTTATCTTTCAAGAGGTTCCAGGCGTAGTGGCTTATATGAATGCTTGGACGAGGGCAGCGCGAATGGTAATCAAATTCGACGATACAACTGTGTAAGACGTTAATTTATTAGATTTTGCCATTTTTGAATTTCATCAGTGTCAGTTTAGTTTATTGCGGGCACCTGCAAGGAAAAGAATTTTTGTTTTAAATAAATAAGAAACTAAAATAAAAATAAAAGGTTTAAAGTGCTTGTTTGTCGTATTCGTTAGCAGTTTGCTGTTGATTTGGTGTCGCTTTGTGGTCCAGAGATCAATGTTGTTTTGTCCGTAAGTTGCATTTTCTTGTTGATGTGGTGTATAAGATGCGGTTGAATGCGTTGAGAACATTCCAGCCTTAAATGGCCGATGACAATGAAAGACCTCAATGGTCGTTTAGCCCGGTGGTGCCTGGAGCTACAGTCTTACGCTTTCGACATAGAGCAGCCGAAAGGAACTCTTATCGTCGTGCCAGACACACTTTCTTGGGCACACTTGGAGAGTTTAGAGCTGGAAGAAGTTCCGCCTTTAGTAGATCTTGAGTCAGAACAGTTATTGGAAGAAGAATACGTTGTATTGATTAACACCATTAAAGAAAACAAAGACCAATTTCGGGACTTAAAAGTCGAAGACAAATTTGTGTACAAGCGAGCGTTACCGATTGATACCAACGAAGAATATACGGTTGCTGGGGATACCATCTGGTCTTACACACGAAATAATTGTCAAAGATCATGAGCCATTTCAAGCGGCTCATGGCCAGAACATTAGAACGCATCCGGTAATACTTTTATTGGCCGAATATGACCGTACAAAAACGTCAGTATTGTCAAACTGTAGTATCTGCAAACAGTGTAAGTGTTCGAACCAATTACAACGTCCACCCATAAGTAACAGTTATACCACCGATCGTCCATTCCAAAAACTTTATGTTAATTTCCTGGGACCTTATCCAAGATCCAAAACAAGAAATGTCAACATTTTTGTCGTGTTTGATCACTTTTCTGAGTTTCTGTTTTTGAAAGCCCTTGAAATTGCAAATGCCTTAAGTATTATTAATTGTTTGCAGAAAGAAGTATTCAATACGTTTGGACTTTGGAGTGCCTGAAATCATTCACTCCGATAATGGGAAACAATTTGTAGGGAAAGAATTCCAAAACTTCCTATAGAAGTACGGAATTCGACATTTTAAGACGGTGAATTATTCACCGCAATCGAATGCTTCGGAAAGAGTCAACCGAACGTTACTCTCAGCGATACGGTCCTATATTAAGAATGACCAGCGTGATTTGGATGCTCATCTCCACGACATCAGGAGTTCAGTTCATTCAGCTACTGGTGTGTCACCATATTTTGCTTTCTTTGGAACTAACATGATGTCTCACGGCAGTAGCTATGAACTAGTTCGAAAACTGACTGCGCTAGAAAATGGTGAGCTGGTAACTCTACCGAGGCATAGCAAGTTATTGCGATGATCTGTATTAGAATTTAATGAAAAAACCGCGAAAGCATATAACGTCAGAGCACGAAATGTAAAGTACCTGCCAGGACAAAAAGTATACTGTAGGAATTCAATCTTAAGTGAATCTTCCCCTTGCTCACAACAAGTTTTCAGTTCAGTTATCAGTTCATTTTTAAGCGTTTAGACTTGTAAGTTTAACTGAAAGCTTAACTGAAGGCTCCATTGAAATGAAAACTGAAATGATCGTCTAAAAGGGAAGTTTGATACAATTATGAGGTATGTTTGCCCTGTGGGCTCCACAAATGAGAGTTTTTGACCTCTGGGCTTGCCCGGAGCTCGTCCCAAAATAGAACTCGGCTTTCGCTGAGGCGTGTTCAGGTAAGAAGCAGGGCTGTCAAACGGCTTGTATTTTTCTCCAAATGACAGATATTTGTTGTGAATTCATGTCCTAGCGTTTTTTTTTTTTGACAGCCGAAAACTCAGATTTTTTTACTACTCCTTGGGCTATTAAGGAAACTAGACGGGTCAGCGCTATGTAGAGTTCAAAGGACGAAGCTATGGCGAGGTAAGGTAGGGGTGGCTGTCAGGATAATGAGAATTACTGAATCACTTACTCCAATATTAGGTTTGTTCTGATGAAGATACAAAACTTTTGAAGAATTCTGTAAAGCGACGAATACAGTAAATATCTCGCTCATCAGATCGATATGATCACTAAAAGGTGTGGACTAATCTTATCGACCTCCACGTTCTTGCAGTTTCTGCAGAAGTCGTTTAATGAAACGCGAGTCCTGCAGAATGTCTGTCTAAGAAAAAGTAAAAGATTTTGACACCGATTACGAAGCTAGGATGCAATCCGCTTCGATATAATAAACAACAAACTTCTAGTACGTTCTAGATTCAGACTTTGCCAGCGATAGAATTAACGCACGAGTTATCAAGTTATACGTGACTGAATTATGTTAGGTGAAATTGGCATTACTAAAAGATGGACAGTTTATTAATTTTGGGGCGTTGAATAAACGTATTTGGAATAGCTTTATGTTTTGTTCTGATATCAACACTTAAAACATTTAGGATTGGAAAAAAACCCATTTCAATCTAAAACGCAATCTGAAAGTATCAGATAGATTTTGTTACTCTGTATACCTTTCTATCCAATTGATCAGCTGCAAGAAAATTGACTTTTGCTTCTATTAACATAAGCTTTTTTTTGTTATAAATACCAGCAAATACCAAATCCAGTATTAGCGTTATTTTTATTGTTAGAAAAGAGTAGATTTCGATAATTGTCCAACAATATTACAATGGTTTTTTTATTGAATTTCTTTCAGAAACTGTAGTCGTCAGAACTCTAGAAAAAAGTATCGCAGTTATACAAAATGGTATATGAGGTACTAGTATCCGAGGTAGATAGATAAATAGACTCTTTCGATTGAGTTCTGAGTTCGTGAAAACAGCGCCGAATGTTTTAAGGTCGGCTTTGCTGTCTGAGAAGATGTGAATATCAGATGTTGATATAGCCTTTTCATTCAGAAATAATGGGACCTCTTTATTCCTCCATTTTTTTTTTTTATTTATTTATTTATTTATCTCTAACAAGTATGTACGAAAACTTTCTTAGAAAATCTTAAAACTAAAGTTAAAGTAAAATCTTTTTATCTAATATTATTAAATAATAAAGCCTTAGTTTCATTTCTACTAAAATGGAAATCTAAAAAATCTTCGAATTGATTGAAATATGAAGCCGCATTCCAAATTGGATTATTCCTACCGTAATTTGTATTATGTTTAGGAATAAAGAAGAAGTCGTTTCCTCGCGGTCGCAGGGATCGGATAGGTGCATAAAAATTAAATAAAGATAAAAGCTTAGGGCTGTCAATATGACTACAGATGACATCCCTCGCAAACATAGCAAAGTAATACTTACGTCTGCCGTTTAGTGTTTTTAAGCCTAGTAGTTGACACCTTACTTCATATTCAGGCATACATATCTGAGTTCAAAAATAATTTACGCAACGCAATTTTAGTATACCTATTCTGTATACGTTCAATACGTAATGAACTATTATTATAGAAAGGAGACCAGATCACGCAACAGTACTCGAGATTAGATCTAATTAGCGATAGTGATAAACATTTTACAGTGTGTGGATCACTGAAATCCTTAGAGTTTCTATACACGAAGCCAAGCATGGCATTTGCTTTCGAAACAAGAAAGTCCATATTCAAGTTGAAACTCAGATGACAATCAAATATTACTCCCAAATCCTTTTGCATCGTAACACGAGAAAGAACACACTGAGAAATGTTATATTCGAAGATAAAGGGGTTATGGGATCTAGAAAATGACATTACGGAACGTTTTCGAATATTTAAATGCAAACAATTGATTTTACACCAGCTCGTTAACCTATCAATATCGGTTTGAAGCTTAAAACAGTCAAAGATCGAGTTTATTTTCATGAACAGCTTAAGATCATCAGCAAAAAGTAAACCATTTGATTCCAAAATAAAATCCGGTAAATCATTTATAAATAGAAGAAAAATATGGGGGCCAAATGTCTTCCTAGGGGGACACCCGAATGATTCCTTATAACACGAGATAAGATAGAGCCTACTTTAACGTATTGTGTACGTTTTTGGAGATAACTCATTACCCAGTTAAGCAAAACCGAATGAAAACCAAAACTAATTAGCTTACGTTTTAGAACCTGAAACTGAACTCGATCAAAGGCTTTAGCGAAATCAGTGTAAATAGCATCAACCTGAAAGTGCTTTTCTATATTGCATAGGCAAAAGTTTGTAAAGATAGCCAAAATAGTTGTAGTGGATCTACCACTAACAAAACCATGCTGATGTTCAGATATATAAGGACTAAGCGTCAAGTAAAGTTTTTGCTTAACTATAGCTTCAAATATTTTTGGAATCAGCTTTAGCTTTGCGATTGGCCTAAAATTTTCAATATCACCTTTAGATCCTGATTTATGAATTGGGGTGACAAAAGAATACTTCCAGCAATCCAAAAACAAACCTTCAGAAAGCGATAAGTTAAAAATTTTTTGAATTGGAATGAGTAAATTATATCTAAAATTTTTTACAAATATAGGTGATATATTATCCGGAGCAACCGTATAGGAACTGTCAAAAGACGAAAGCTCTTTTAAAATTTCACTCTTCGAGATATAAAGAGATCCCAAATTAATGGAAGAGTTCTCAAATGTTGTCTCCCTAACAGATTCAGCCTCATAAGTAAAGTTCGATTGAAAAAAGGTCGCAAACATATTGCAAATATCCTTTATGTCGCTGCTAACAACATCATTGAACTTCATAGTCTGTGGAAGACCTTTTGATTTCTTTTTAGCATTTATAAAAGCCCAAAATGCTTTAGGGTTTGACTTTATCTTGGATTCAGTGGATAAGATGTACTGTTGATAAAGAAATCTTTTTAAAAATTCATACTCTTTCCTTAAGCGACAAAATGTGGGACGATGACATGGTTCATGTAAACTCCTTCTATAAATACGTTCCATTTCTGTTTTTAGATTCGATAAACGCTTATTGAACCAAACCGGTTTATTAGAAAATGATAGTTTCTTCTGCGGAACAAATTTGGAGAAAACGTCTTCAATAATATTCCTAAACAGAATATACATATATTCCAATGTGGAAGAGCTCGAAAAGCTTAGTTCCCAATCAATTGAAGATAGATAATTATTTATGCAATTATAATCCGCCTTACGAAAATCATAAACATAGTCATTGTCATATGAAGCATTGGAATAACAATTTACAACTGAAATATCAAAAGAGATAACTAAGGCTTTATGATGAATACTGTTGTTAGATAAGAGAAAATCAGACTCTATTACAATAATATTTAAGTCTTCATAAGTAAAAACTAAATCTAAGATTCTTCCAATACTATTTTGAATCGAATTAACTTGTGTGAAGCTCATAGCAAGCATAGAATCAATCGTTTTAATTTCAAAATCTCTTAAGACGTTACAAGGAAACAAGCATTGATCATCATTAGAATAAACCCATTTAACATTACTTAAATTAAAATCCCCTAAGACAATTACGTCTAAGTCCACTCTTACTCTGCCAACAGGCCCAACTTTGGGCTAACTAAAAAGCAATTGACTTTGTTTATCGATCTGGTTAAGGTTATGGACTCTTTGGCACCTCCTTTAAGGAAGAACACATTTGAGAATTTTTAACACAAGCTCACTCTGTTCTCGTAGTTGTTTGCCCTCTTATCGGTAAAATTATAGCTATTATGTGCACATTTTAGAATAAAACTGTATAATATTTTATTCCATAAAGAGGGTTTGGCAATAGCAACCATCTTCTATTTTCGTGCACTAGGTGGAAGAGAATTGGCTGTTATTCACTAATATCCTTACGGTGGGTGGTGCGTGTTGCATCGTGGTTGAATGAACATAAGATTACCCGGAACTGAGCACTTCAACCCATAATATTGCAATATTATAGCGTATTCGCACATTGCCAAAAACTGACACAAAATCATCAAAAACAACACCGAACTAGACAACATAAGCAATTAGCTTGTACGCCTGTCTTTATAGAAAATACATCATATTACTTGTAATAATTGCTCAAACAAGTTTGAAACTGCTTCAATTTAAGCTTCTTGCTTTAAGCTTGGAACACGAGTATGGAAGATTTCAATACTTTGAAATCGAATTTTTGAACTTGAAATTCGTTAACAACGAAAAATTCGGCCGATTATACAGTATGAGTCATTATAATGAACAAACAAGGTCAGGTGTTCCTTATAAGACAGTTTTCCAGCATACTCAATCGATAATTTCAAATGTGTTTGCCTTATAAAATTATCCAATGACTACATGTTGCGTGGGAGGTTCGAGGTCCGAATCCTTACAAAAAATATAACATGTTCTTACACGGGTATTATCAAGTCCTTCGATAGTAATTTCATTGCCATGAAAAGCACTTTCTCGATTAGCCGTTTGTGACCGACAACAAATTGTATGTCCCGTTCATTCCTTACCAGGTATTGTTGTGAGAAATGCGATAGACACCGGAGCTCCCCGCTCTCATACACCACCCTATTACTCATTTTTAATCTGACCTTGAGAAGATCACCGAATATATTAATAAACAGTTGATTACCTAAAACATTTCAAGCGAATGATATTTGATAATATTCGCATCACAATCGCCAATCTAATATGCACTTCCTTTATCCCATGATACTTAAAAAAAACCACGACTTCATCAAAACAACTCATTTAATCGATCACTTTTATTTAGTGCTACATTGAAATGCAAAACAAATTATAAATTCAAATTGGTACTCTTACTGTCAGTTCAAACCACTTTCGAGCGATTGAATTATCAAGAAAAGTGTTAATAAAGACATGTTAAACATTTAAGCAGAAAAATCACCTGTGCATGGTGCATGTGGATAGAATCATTGAATTGAGAAACAGGGGGTTTTTATTCCCAGAAAATTTTACTTGTTTTCGTTTGATTCTTGAAGACATGTACCCGGTAGAGTATAAAAGGCAGTAAAATGTCAGTAAATTGTATCAGTTTGATTGTTCTTCTCAATATTTAAACATGAAATTAATTCTTGTCGTCGCTTTTGGTAAGTACTTTTTTAAAAGTCAGACTTTTTCATTCCCATACTTACTGCTTTTCCTCTTCCAGCTTTTGTTGCTGTTGCAGTTGCACTGCCACATCACAAGGAAGGTCATGAGGGTACTACATGTGACTACAAGTGCACTGACAAAGAAAGTGATAAGCCAATTTGTGCCAGCAATGGAAGTTGTATTAGAAATTTCCCAAGCGATTGTCAGTTAGAGATGTACAATTGTGAAGCTCACCCAGAAAAGCCATTCGAGGTGTTGGAAAAAGACGACAAGTGCACATCATTGCCACAGTGTGTTGGAGACTTGGAGTCACATTCCCATTCCCACTCACATTAATCAAATAAAGAACAAGTGTAATTAAATTCAATAAAATTTAATTCTCAAAGAAAAGTCATCTCTTATGAAACTATGTATTTATATTTTAAAGCAGCTTTGCTATGAAAAAGGTGACTTTCAGGTGTGTTTGGTGTAACTTCAGAGTGCATTTAAAAATAAAATGTACGTAATTGCAATTGTGTTCCAAATATCGAAATCTTAATTCATCGTAATGTCATGTTTTAATTGTTTTTATATCAAAATGTTTGCTGTAAAATTGCAAAACTTGCCATACAATCGCAAGTAAAATTCTACGATACGCTCCATAGTGCAAAAAGTGCAAAAGTCAATTTTTCGGTATTGATTTAGTCAATTATTGGTGTAACAGAAAAAGAGAACAAGAAAACAGAGAAAAAAACGCAAGTGAATTAGAAAATATGTGCATTCAAGTACTTCTCGCATCTCATGACTTTCTCGAACTACTGTACGCGCAACACAGTATACAATTAAGTCGCTTTCCACTGCCTATCCCTATATGTGTATGCTTATATCTTTAAAACTACGCTACGGACCTTGATGCGGTTTTAATAGATAGATTGGTCCAGGTTTATATGCATGTCCCGGGAATGGGAACGTACATGAGAACATACACGGGAAGTTATAAATATTTTCACCGTAATTGGGACAGGAAACTTAAAATCTTTGGGTTTTTGGAGCAACGTCGAGCGAGTCACAATTCATATGAAACTTTTATTAAAAATTAGTAAATAAAATTAACACCTTTATACCGGTAACAATGACTATGGTAGCGATTGACTTCAAATTTTGATTTTTCTCCTAAATACTTTGGAAAAAGCAAGAGCATGGTAAAATGGTGTTGCTTCTTTTGCTGGTATCATTTTTATACGAGAGTTTAAAAAAGTCCAGCCATACCTAAGAAAAGGATGACGCAATAATACTCCGACTAAATTATAAGACAAATTGCAATTTATTTTTAAAATAAATCATGGAATTCCATAATGCCATGATTTGCCTTGCCAATAGACGGTGACCTTTATGAGCTACCGCATTTCTCCGCAAAAATACCATGACTAAGTTGTCAATATGTTGGGTTGGATGAACATATTGACTTTTACGATCCTTCACTAGTAAAGTCTCAAGGAGAGCCGTCTTGCGAGCCTAGACCTTCCAAAAAAAAACGATGTATTCTGTGGCTTAGTGCATGAAGGAAAGCTATCCCTATTTGTTGGAGTTTACTATAATATACCAACTTACTTACATCAGGTTTGATCGTTGAACTTTAACAAGGGTTGACCCAGATTGACTTGGCAACCCTATGAGTTACTGAGAAAAAAACTGGGTTTTTGGTTTTCAAAAAACGATAAACCACAAAATCACCTTCCTGTCACTTGAAGTAAAATGCATGCTATTTGACAGCGCTGTTCAGAATACTTGAGCTCGACCCAGCAGAAGCCTAGATCTACTTCAGTGCGAGTTGAGGGCAAACCCAGGTCAGTTTGATATTCAGGGCGAGTTTTAAAAAAAAAAGCTCTGTGGTGACCACAGTAATGCTTTGTTTTTTGCTTTCGATCTTACGCGATGCTGTAGTGTCAAAATCATCGTTGTTGTTGTGTATGTTTGACTTTATTACAAAATGATGACTTCAATTTGAAACGACTCGATGTTCCACTTTCTGGTCTGCCAAAAAATAAGAATAAAGTATTTCCTAAAATATAAGCCCAGCTAAAGGAAACTTATTTTCGATGAAGAAAAAAGAGTTCTGAAATGAACAAGATTGAAAATCAACAACTGTTCAGAGAATTACGAAAGATTAATGAAAGAATAACCAAAATAAGTCTGAGCAGCAACAATTTTAAAGGGTTTTGGCAGATCAAAATCGAAGCTAAAGTCCCAGAGATGAGTTGGAAAAAGTTACAAAGCGTAACATTCTGACAGTTCAACATTGCATTTAAGAACGACATCGATGTCACATTTCGTAACTTTTTTACATTTAGGAACGAGCAATATGTCAGCAGATGTTACATCGCGTAACATCGATGGGAAAAAAGAACGCAGCACATGGTAATCCTAGGGCTACAACGTACAAGCCTAATGTGTTGTGTTTGTGTATATCTGCTACAACGTCAGGTGAAGGTCCGCCACAGCTTCAAGTTCCACATTTTCCCATCCAGGCCTATCAAATCACCTAATTTTGATAAATTTGTATACTTGGTATCATTTACTGTGCCTATTGAACACCATTTCGAATGAAAAAAACATTTTCTTGCTGAGTTGTACCTTTCTCTTTATTTCCCTTCAAAAAAGCCCTACTTGTATGAAGGACTTGAAAATCAGATTTCCTAGAGTATTACAATGCTTTTGATAACAAGGAGACTATAAGTTAAATTCGGTGCAGATTCTGCTTAAACTAAATTCAAATAACTGTTTTAGAACCATCGGCCAATGACTTATCTATCGGATTGTGTATTCAATTCAATATTCTGATTAAAAGTCCTAAGAGTATTGACGAATGACGACCTAAAAATCGGAACAATTAAATTTTCTCCACCAAGCTGTTTGTATGGACATATAAAAATACTTCCAATGTAGAAGTGGTTTTATTTTAAAAATTCATTTTGTGCGCTCTAGTAAAAGTCAACTCTGATCTAGAGTTGACTCTGATCTAGAGTTGACTTTAAGTAGCTGGAAAATAGCTACCTTCGAAGTTTTGATCATGAAAGTTGCTTGAAATCCTTTGCTGGCTGGGTGTCAAACTGAAAGGCTATTCGTACGTAGCACAAACGAATGCATCCTTTTCTGGAAAATTGTACTCACACCATTCATAATACTTTGATAGGGGAACACTCCACTGAAGGCAACAATAATCAAAACTAATGAAATTGAAATCAAATCCAGTTGATACAAGTCCAACAATAATTCTCAGCTCCAACAATCTACACTACCAGTTAGAAGAACGAATTTATTATGTAAAGAAATCAGCTAAACTTTGAGTATACTGAATACTAGTTCAAAAATAAATTTACCCAAACAGCATCACATTGTTACGAATATAGACTCAATATAAGGATTGAAGAGATCGTAAAGCCAAAGCCAATATTGATTATCTACTATGGCACTTAATTACTTACTTATTACTTGTCTCAAGACTCCTTTAAATAAGTATATTTCTTGGAAGCCGTATACAAGAACGTCTTCACCACAGAATTTAATTCTTTTATTTTAGGTCAAATGTATTTGTATACTTAAAATAAACTCGTAAAATTAAACAACCGATTACAAAATTTCTTGTTCGATGAGAAAAAGCCGAATGACTGTCAAAACCAAAACATGCGGATTGGGGACCTTACCACCAAAATAAAACATCAGAATGTTTCCTGCGATTGAATGAATGAATTGATGAGTGAATAAAAGCAAAATGCACAATAAATGCGTAAAGCTATTTTAAGATTTAACTGTTAACTTTTTTTTCGCACTTATTCAAAACTTAATTATGTAAGACGCAAAGGACAAGCCAATCAAAGATGCCTGGCTAATTTAGTTCGTCCTCTTTGATTACTTTCTTCTCATTCTTGTTTTCGGTTTTTGTATAAAAGAAGAGTCACTTTTCAGGAAACAACCAAACAGACATCCAGTTCGGACAAGTGTATTTACCTTAAAAATGAAATTCTCTCTTATTTTTGTCATCTTTGCTGGTAAGTTGATATTTGAACTAATAGATTATTATTTTAGAACTGATTAGTAATACTTTTTTCCATTTTCAGCCCTCCTTGCTGTTGCTTTTGGAGAGGGTCCTACTCCACCTAGACGGTGTGACTTCAAGTGCACCAATTTAGATGGCAATGCTTGTGGCAGCAATGGAATATGCATGCATAAATTCCCTAGTCTTTGTCAAATGGAGAAATACAATTGCTTGTTCCCTCAAAAGGCATTCCGGAAAATTGAAGATTGGAAGTGTAATGAGAGATCAATGCCACTGTGTGCTGTGAGCGATTTATAAGCCAATAACTACATATAATGAAAATGAATAAACGGATTTACATAATTTAAAATGTGTTTATATTTATATTATTTGATACTTACCTTACTTACGTTGAAACTCAGTAATTAGGTGCGTCCTTCTGTATATATATTTAATAGAAGATTTAGGGCCAGTTGCTCAATTGAATTATAAATTTAAGTTCTACATAAAGTTTTCATTTTTGTATGAGAATTCTTAAGTAAAAAATAAAATCCCCATACTAAAATAGAACTTTATGTAGAACTTAAATTTATGATTCGATTGAGCAACTGGCCCTTAGCAGCTTTTACTCAAAATTGGTAGGTACACAACAAGAAAAGTTTTTAATGGGGATAGCCGGGCAGCACTCTATTAATCTATTGAGAAATTAGTTTAAAAAAATCGTGGAAATTAGAATAACTAACAAATCATGAATATAAAATAATGTATAATGCATTATTATCTCATTCTTACGACAACTTAATCTTATACATTTATGTTTTTGTTTATTTATCGTGGTGCCCGTGACGAAATCTGCTTGTCACGTAGAAAATTCTTGGTTCGAGTTCCAACAGAAAATTAAAATGTGTTTCCACGGGCATCAACTATCGCTAGAAACTGGCAAGTCGTCCGATATTTTTTTTCTCTGTCATGAAAAGTTATTTCTCGATTAACCTTTCGGAACCGGCAGAAAATTGTAGGTCTCTCCATTAGCTCACAAGCCATGGTTGTGGGATATGTGTTAGACTCGGGGTTCTGTGGCACCAACCGTGGTTGTTGACCCAGGTTTTTTTGACAGCCTAATGAGTTAAAAAATAAATAGTTGAACTTCGCTATTTATTGCTTCTATTGGTTTCAAATCAGGTGTCAATTGCCACCTCCCACTTAGTTCTACCTACGGCCGCTTAGCATCGCGATGGCGAGTCCTAACAAATTTTGTTCATGAAGACACCATAAGAGATCGTTTTTTCAATGTGACATATAAGGTTTGATTAACTATAATGGGTTAGAAAAGGACATTTAAGGAACAATTTTTTTTTTCATTTTTAGAGCATGAAATTATAAGTATCCAAACGTCCTGATATTCACTACTTTTTCTTTTGTAAACAAACTGTCAAACCTTCACGTCGTGTATGCAAGACTCCCGTACATTTTGAGCGTAAATTAGTTCTACGGCTCGTGAACGAAAACTTCCGAATTTGGTCTCCACACAACATGGTTCAAAAGTTAGTAAAATTTTATGTGTTTTTCCTACCAATGGAATGGAAAAAATCTTTTTTATCCAAATGTGTCAAAATTGTAATTTCGACACTATTTGCGTCTTATTGACAAAACGCATTTTTGTTGAATTTTGAATCAGTTATGCTGATCCTGATCCTGTAGGTCAATTCTCTAAACAATTTAAACATTCCATACCGACGAGTTGGTATAAGGGTGAGGGAGAACTAGAAAACAACCCTCAATTAGACCAGTGCCCTTGTTCTGTAACTATCGCATCGATAACATCGATCGAGGAACAGTGAGAACCGGAACGAAATCTTACTAAATTTATAGAACTTTGTTCCATTGTCCATCGTTTATCGCCAGCTTTTATCGAGGCGATAGTTACAGAACAGGTGCACAGAATAATTACATTGTTCAATGAATCGACCGTAAGTCAATACCGACAAAATAATGTTGCAGAGAGCGAGAACATGAAAACAGCAGCTTCACTTGCAAGAAGTTTCAATAAATTGACCAATGTAAAATTTGCCCATAATTATTGCGTTTGATATTTCAAAGTCAAATAGAGTAGAGTTAGATATTATGCTCTTTTTATTGAAAATGAGTGTTTTTGTTGTTGATCTGTTTCTTCTTGGATTAGAAACTACGTATCCGACCACAGAATAAAGAATATCCTACTCCGTGTTTCCGACCGTTCACCACAAGGTTTATTGGATGGTTTCAAGTCCGATACCCACTTTATAAGTAATGCTGGTGTGCCCCAGGGCTCCGTTTTGCCTGACACTCTCTTCCTCATTTTCAGAAATGATCTCTAGTCGGAAGCTTCTATTCCTCTTAACTGTTTGCTGGCAATTCAAACCTCAGCTTATGGTAATCGTTTCCAAAGTCACGATGTCCCTGACGCCCCTGCTTTTCGATGCTGTCTTTTGTCGCTAAAGCTTAACATCCTCCTACTACCATTATTCATAAATGCTACCTGCACCCAAAAACTGAAAAGATGTCAGTACTTGGCGACCACACATTTGAAATCGCCAAAAATGTTCCTAAATGCTTAGGCTTCTTCCCCCGTATTAATAAAACGCGGAATAGCTGCGTTCCATGGATTAAGTGAAAAATGGTATAATGGTAGCTTTAATTAAATGGGAAATGGTATAATGGAAACTTAATCCATGGAATAAGGCTATTCCGCGTTTATTAATACGGGGGCTTGAGACGATACAGGAAGTTCTTCACCCTTGCTGATCTGGCAACAATTTATAAGGCCTTCTTCCACTCAAAACTAGAGTACAGTTCCCATATTTGGTCAGGTGCTCGTCTAACATATTTGCATTGCACCTACTTTGATAGGGTACAAAATAGAGCGTTAAAATTGATAGATGAAATTTCAATTAAAGAATCGATCGATTTTCTTGAACATCGTTGAAACGTTACCTGTCTCTCTCTCTCTCTCTCTCTCTCTCTCTCTCTCTTTTATCGCTTTTTTCATAAACAGTGCTCTAGTGAAGTAGCCAGCTGCATTCCTCCCCTGAAACAATTTAGCCGCAACACCTGCCTCGTAAGGAATGGTCATCAGTCTTACCTTGAGTCCAACTTCAGACGTACAGTCTAGAGATTCATATTTAAGTCGCACCACCCGAATGTAGAATGCTCTATCTGACATTGTTTTTCCCCTGCATTACGATTCACAAAAATTCAAAAGCAACCTGGGGCTAGCTTCCGCAAGAGTGAGTATAAAAAACTCCCACTCACGGCCCTCTGAAAACTCACGCTCTGAAAGACCGTGAATAAATTTGAAGGATAGTGTACACGTCTTCTGTCAAAAAAACTCACTTTCACCCTTGCGGAACTCAGATTAGAGAGTGTGCACAATTTTTCGTGTACACAATAAAAATTCACTCTTGCGGAATCTAGCCCCTGCATCGGTGTCTCCTTTCAAATCCTCTCCTAATTTCCTAAATGCTTGCACTGTGTTTTTATAACATTAGCCGAGTTTTATTGGGAATCTATATTCACTTATATTCACTTAAGCAAAACATCGCAAAACATCGCTCATTGAAAAACAACAACTCTTAAGTGAATATAAGTAAATAGCGTAAGTTAACAAAAATAACTAGCTTGCAGAAGTGAACAACAGGGATGGTTGGTAAATGAAGTTTGTGAAAGTGAACTTGGTAAGTGAATATAGCCACATAAAGCATTTTATTGAGAATCGCAAGTGAAGTGAATAAAAGTGAATAAAGAAATTCCCAATAAAACTCGGCTATTACAAGGGTAGTCATAATCCCTTGATGTACGCGCGTTAATTATACAAAAATATCTGCACCTATAATTTTTTATCCGCATCCTATAACTAGACATGTCTTCCCTCTCTATCAGACAAGTATCAATTTTACATCTTGGGTGTGTTTCTTTATTCATTCTGGATATTCGGAATATTCGGAATACCATTTTTGCGTTTCTTTATTCAATGGAATATTCCGGATAAACTTTTTTCTTGTTTCTTTATTCATTCTGGAATATTTGGAATGCATTCTTTTCATTCCTAGTCAAGAGGTGGTTTAAATGGAATATTCTGTAGTTTGACAGATACATACATACTTTCATTGTCAGTTGTTGCTTGTTGCTAGTTCTGTTTCTTTATTTATTCTGTTCTGGATATTCTGGATAAATATTTTGTCTTTTCTGTCTTTTCTATTCCTTATCCGGAAAAAATAAAGAAACACACCCCATAATACCGCTGCACATTTCTTAAGGCAGTAAATCGATACTGATTTACTTGTGTTATCGAGAAAAATCGATAACTCAACAGAACTGTCAAATTTTTAACCATCTCTGTCAGCAGCGCACACGCATACATACTTCAAAACAAACTTCAATTTTCGATTCCAAGTGAACTAGTTTTGCAAATAAACATTTCACTCGCTGCAATATTTTCTTTTGGTTGTAAATTTTGTCTAAATGCTAAACAATCATGTCTGAAAAAGAGAAAATTAACAAAAACAAAGAAGTGTTGGACAATCTTGTGACTGAAATTAAATCAAATCCTGATGCGATCTCTCAACTTTTATACAAATGCCGTATTTGCCTCAGTGAAACATACGAGAAACAACTGGACAACATCTTGGTTTTGATGGACGAGGGAAACAAAACATCAATAACAATCAAGGATATGCTGGAAATATCAACAGGACTTAAAGTAAATATGTAGTGTACATTTTTTTAAAACTAACGTCTTAATACCAACATCCTTTCGAGCTATACTCAGCAACTTTCAGAACTCTTAATGGATTCATTATAGTTATGTGTTTTTAAGGCTGACACGCCTATTATCATATTCCTTTCATTTTACTTTTTCTGATACTTTTGGTCAAACTTAATGCCAGGGTTCATAGCCAGCAAGTCATTTATGTATCTAAAAACAGTTTCAGTCATTAAGTTTTTTTTTTAGGAAGTTGGTGTCTTATTCGATAATATTGACAAGTTAATCCTCAAATAATCAATAACCGTGTACCTATTTGATTGTCCTTCAAATAAAATTTATAACACTCCAGATCAACCCATTGGACGCTGAAATATTACCAAAGTGTATTTGCTTTCCTTGCTTAAAGTTGTTGAGAACATCATACTGGTTCAATTTGAAAGTACATCGCACTGATGAGCTACTCCAGGAAATACTTGAAGACATAAAAGCCGTTCGCAAAGATGTTCTGCCGGACCCTGAAATAACCAAAGTTGAAGGCTTTAAAATTTCATTTATTCCGGAAAATCCAACCCCGAAACCTCCAATGGCTCTCAGCTTTAAATGCAATTCATGCAAATTGGTAAGAAGAAGAATTTAAATATTTGGTTTAGGTAATATTTGGTTTTCTTATAGACTTTTGAAAGCCCCGAACAACGTGACAAGCACGAAAGCAGACACAAAAGGAAGATATTCAAATGCAAGCAATGTTCAAAAACATTTAACTTTCGCAGTGGTCTGCATAACCACACACCAACATGCCACCCCGACAATTTAAATTGTAAAATTTGTGGCAAGAGATTTACAAGGGCCGACATCTTAAAGCACCACAACAAAACAATGTGCATTCCGGCAAAGCTTTTAAAAAACCTAGAGGTCGTTCATACTAAAGATTCAGTTGATGAGGTATTGAATGCTTCAGAGATAGCAATAGTAGAAGACTTCAATGCTTCTTGCACTTTTTGTGAACAAGTAAGTGGCCCTTTTAATGTAGGTATTCAAAAATTTGAAGAATTATTTATTCTTTCAGAATTTTACAATAGAAACCGAATTCCTTAACCACATGGCCGAGCATGCAGATCTCAAAAGCCGGACATGCTCCATTTGCAATATGACATTCAAGCGCGCCTATAGTTTGAAAAAACACATGAAAAACCATTTGCTAGGCAAGCGTTTTAACTGTCCACTTTGCACACGTTCATTCTATGAAGCTAATGAGTTACAAGACCATATGATCGATCATATCAGCAAAAAGGCCTACAAGTGTACCAAGTGTGCAAAAGAATTTATAACTGTCAAGGAACTAGTTTCGCATTTAGAGTTTCACAATAAAGAATTAGAAATTGATCGTGAGGGAGTTGTTTTGAGTGGTGACTGCAATGCTGTTTGCAAAGTTGAAATGGATATTGATGTCGACTTGAATACTTCTCAGGAATGTTTGAAAACTACAGAGCTGGATACATCGAAGGAATCACTTAAACCGGAAAGCCCAGTCATGGCGCCGGTCAAGATAGAACCAGTAGAGAATACAAATAATTCTGACGAAGATCAAACTCTTGATGAACTGTCAATTAAAGTTCAAGAAGAAGAAGAAGCAAATGAAAAATCTAATAATATCTTGCCATCGCTCCTTGTCCCAGTAAGCGAAGAAGTTTTGAAAGCCAAGAACTCTGCATACATTTGCAAATTTCCCAACTGTGATAAGGTTTGTTACTTTTTTTGTATGAAACCTAGGCTTTTCCAATTAATAACTTTCTATTCTTTCAGAAATATCGCTTCTGTACAGATATGAAGGATCACTACTTGACAGACCACTTTGCGAGCGATGAACCCTTAGAATGTCCTGTGTGCCAGGAGAGGTTTTTAAATAAAACCAGAATCTTCGATCACATCAAAGGCCATACAGAATTTATATGCTCGATTTGTTCGAAACTACATTCAAACAATAGTGACTTACAAAATCACATAAGATCACATAACGAACGTCAACTTGTGTGTCCAAAGTGCCCCAGAGCATTCAAAACTAGAAATCAATTAAAAAGGCACATGGAAACACATTCTGATAAGAAAGAATTCAAGTGCAGTATCTGTTCGAAGGATTTCTTTTCGTACAATGGAATGTTTTTGCATATGAAAGGTCATTCTGAAAACAAGGAATTGCAATGTCCGCAATGTGGCAAACAGTTTCCAGGTAAATGGCGCTTAGATAGACATATAGTTAATGCTTCTTGTACTAGGAAAAGGAAAAGGACGACAGAAAAGAGTAAAGAAGAACCATCTACCAGCGTATCTATTAACTAATTAGTAAATATTAGATATTTAAGAGTAAATTTTATTAATTCTTTGTCTTGCTAAATAAAACCGAAGTAGTTCATAGCATTTCTTGATAAGGCTTTCAAAAGCCTCTTCCAGTACTCTGCTTCGTATTGGTGGTCCGCCCGTGGGGAACGCCGCGTCTATCTCAAAAAGCTTGTAAGTTTTCAATTTTTCCAAGTATGAGGCCAACCCAATGCAGATCATCGCATTTGTCTGTGCCAGGAGTGTTTTGGTCTGCCTTTCTTTTTCTTTCATCGCAATCGATTATGTTTGAACGTTATATGATATTGCCTTTTTGACGGGATTGACAACCACTCGTGCTGTCGTACGAAATTTTTGTCTCAGCTACCTAACTCATACTTTTGTACATTGTCTAATATTGTAAACTGTATGTTAGTGGTGGCGGCGCATCTGCGATGTAGTCGTTCCCTCAGTCTAGAGGCATTTTTCTAACACAGAAAATGGTAGAATTTTCTCGCTACTTCATCCGCTTTAGACTTGCTCGGTGAATGATTTCGTTACCACAAGTTACTTTACAGTTAATCTAGATCCGAAATATATAAATTTTTCTCACTTCGGAAGCAGATTTCCATTGAAATAAATGTCTGGATCTGAAAAGCAACAGAAGCACTGTCTTTTTTGTACTAATACGGTACTGACTATGTTGGAAAACTTTTACCCATACGTTCATATTGAAGAGATGTAGGAATGTTACTTATCATGACTCCATTGTCACCAAAAAGTAGATGTACTTGGTGTTTTGTACTAAATCTTCCAGTAGATAGTCAAGGAACGAAATGAAAGAGCAAAGGACTCAAGACGTTTTATTGCTCTACATCTACTGTGACTTGGTATGCGTCGATAACTCAAGTCGTACATCTTACCATCATCGTTGTTCACTCATACATATCTTTGATCATCAAATAGGCCTCTACAACCTCTCTTTGTCGGAGGACTGAGGGCCATCCAAATTAGATCTCATGGTTGTCGATCGAATGTTTTTTGGAACTGTGGATTGGATATTCTGTTGTTTCTTGTAGTTCATGGTGATAACTCCTTGTGGTGCCTGTGACGTAATAGTTAGCATGTTTGCCTGAGGTTTGTGATTCTAATCCCAACAGAAGCCAAAAATGTTTTTCCATGGGTATCACCTTTCGGGAGGAATTGGCAAGATTTCCGATAGTAAATTCATTGCTACGAAAAGTGCTTTGTCGACTAACTGTTCGGAATCGGCAGAAAATTGTAGGCCCATTCATTCCCTCACAAGACATGGTCATCAGAAAATGGACATGTACATCAGAAATGAGGTAGGCCCCGGGGCAGCCTGCTCTGTTGCACCACCCTATTTATTTATTATTATTATTATTATTTATTATATCGCATTTTTGAGTTAATGATGAGAAAATATTGCTTTTTAAATTACCTTTCCATTGAGTGGCTTGTCGTTTACACGATCAAAAAAATACGGAAGATAATGACTATTTACAACAATTTTTATCGTATGACATGTCAATCGGTTTCAAAATTTTCAATGCTAAACAGAGCTAAAACGAAATGTTCGCTTTTTTTCACTTAATTTGAATGCAAGAAAGAGGTAATCGAAAATGGTCCCATAAATCACACTTATTTTCTCATTTTGAAGAAAAAAATCTATGCAAGACAGAGACATTCCAAAAAATGTCACTTCAAACAATTTTTGGTTCCAATGCAATACAGATACAAAACAAAAATATTTCATTATTCTTAATGCAATACAGCGATAAACCAAAATATTTCCCTTTGTTTTTTGAATGTATTTATGCAAAAGAGCGATAAGTGGAAAAAAGTTTTTTTCTTCTTAAGCAAAATTAATTAAACAAATTAAATATACATAAATATATTAAAAATACAAAATATCTGTATTTGTTCTCGTAATAGAGCTTCGACATTATGAAAATTGCTATCGTATGGTGAGCTATTAGCGAAAGTCTAGAGTCAGTATTTTGCAGACGCGTTTTCTCGAAATGGTATTTTTTGAGTTAACGATCTTTTGCACTGAGGGTGCGATATATTTAAGAAGATATATAAAGAAAATACCGGTAAAATCACGTAATAAGCAGACATGTCAGTGATTTTCCTTCAGTGTGGCATCGAAAACTGTTCGAGTTGGTGTCCATTCACTCTATACCAGAATGTTCCAGCTCTCATCAGCTATGCTCACATCGTATTACAGCTTATATTAAAGATCTTAAATAAATCTTCATCTAAACAAATTTTTCTATCAAATATAACCACAATCACTTGTAATATTTGTCTTTCAATACATCCAAGGTTCCTTATGATTTTTTAAAGTCAACCAGCACAAATCCTTTGAAGAATTACGATGATTCTATACTTTGGATTGCATCTGTTTTTGACATACCCCCAACAAACCCCGCATTAATTTGTCCTAGATTTATTATTTTTTTTTTTTTTCTAAAAATCAGCTTGCTCGATTTGTCATGATCGCAACTTCGTATGTTTCCATTTTTTGTTATTGGTAGAAGCCAACTTTTCCTCCATTGCTTAGCAGACTTATCACCTATCATCTAAACCCGATGTCTCCCATCTTTGTCTAAAACTCACATAGTAGCTGGACTAGAACATTTGCCTGATTTGAAGTTCTTAACTGCCTCACTCACTCACTCACGGGTATTTACGCAAAGTTATATTCAGCTTCTCGAAAGAAATCGCTACAAAACTTTTCGTTTAATAGGCCATCCAGTGTTTTGTAGTAATCAACAAGAAGCTGTAGTTAAGCATAGTTAAAGAATTTCAACGAACGAATCTGTTGAGCGATTCTTTTTCTTTGTGGTTGTTCAAGTATTAAGTTACACAATTTTTAAAGATTTTGAAAATAGTTGTTTTCTTGTTTTTCCTTATTCAAGTTGTTTTTGTCAGGTTTCTTGAATATCAACTAACTTTTCTGCTCTCAAACCATTGGAATGTAATTTTTGATTCTACTTTAAATTTCCAGAAAAAATGAAAGTTTAATCGAATTTAAGCTGTTCCAATTACTTCGACATAAACTTCCAAGTTCCATTCAGAAGTAAATGAGAAATTACTCTTACGTCCTAAAGAATCATGGAGAAAGAATTTTGCGCATTTGAACACTTTTATTGTAGTATCGAGTTTAATATTAGGCCCCTTGCTTTGCATCATTATCGGAGTCAGATAGTTTTTCTAGCTCACGATATATGCCATCCGTACTTGGAGTTGGATGGATTAATTTTTCATCTTCCTTACAACTTCTGTGACCCTTTCCTTCCTCATTACTTGTTCAACAAATGCATCTTCACCTGCTAATTTCAGACCGGTGAGCATTCTGCCTAGTTTATCAAAGGTTTTTGAAAAGGTTGTAGCAAAACAGATAACAAAACACTTGTCACTGAATAAATTGCTGTATGCTCAACAATCTGGTTTTTAGAGCTAACCACAGTTGCTCTATAGCTATGATTAACCCCTTTCAAGCATTGAGACAAGATTATGACCGGGGTCATGTTTCGTTGCTGTGTTTGGGTGGACTTTTCTAAAGCTTTTGATAAAGTTATTCACAAAATTCTGTGTTGGAAGCTTAAGAATGACTTTGGTTTCAGTGATAGTACAGTAAAATTGATCAGTAGCTTCCTCTCTGGCAGATCGCAAAGGGTTGATTCTGGTGAACGTTTTTCACTGTTGAAAGACATAAAGCAGGGACTTCCTCAAGGCTCCAAATTAGGTCCAATCCTACTCTGCATGTTTATTAATGACCTTTCAACAGTGTATAAATACACTTCAGTACACCTTTATGCAAACGATGTCCAACTACACCTAGCAAAACCTTCAGGTAACCTCAATGAACTTGTTTTTCTCATAATTGAAGACTTAAAACATATTCATGACATTCTATTCGATAGAAAGTTAGTCAAATTCGAAAGAAGTGCATTTTGAAACGCGAATGATTCGAATGTTTACTTTGTAAAATTTCGAATCATTCGAGTCTCAAAATGCACTTCTTTCGAATTCGACTAAACTTTCTATCGAATAGAATGTCAAAATAAGCATGATTACAACCTGGTTTGAAGCTAATGGGCTGCTTCTCAATCCGTTAAAATCTCAGACAATGGCCATCTCAAAAAACAATTTTGACCTTTGTCTCCTTCCTGATGTTTACCTTAATAATAAAAGCTGTGGACTCAGTTACTAGTCTAGGTTATATAATCAACCGTAATTTGTCTGGTTACAATCAAACAAACGTAGTTGTGGGTCGTATTTACGGATGTATTCGAGCTGCTACTGTCTCTAGTCTTACCCCTCATAACATATGCTGAGGTGGTCTACATCATTCTTGACTCTTCAGCGAAAACTGCAAGTTGCTTATAATGATGCAGTGCGTTGTATTTATGGCATACGTAGATATGACAATATTTCTGTGTTTGTTAGGGGTTTGCTTGGTTGTGCTCTGGAACAATATATCAACGCTAGGAATTGTATGATTATGCACAAAATTATTATAACTCGAAATCCGCCTTACATAACTGACTTAGTTTTACTCGCTCCTCAAGAGCAATCAACCTCATTAAAATTACCTTAACTCATCACGCTTATTTTTATCAATACTGTAAGACTTTGGAACTCTTTGCTTTCTCAAAAAAAGTGCAATTTTTCAACATTTCTCCAATTCATTCATTTAAATTATTTCCATCATTACCCACTATCTTTCATTCCTCTATCCTATCTCTCATTTCTTAGATTAAAATAAATATTGTTATTAGATTTAAGTATTTGGAATTATTATAACTGACATGTAAAACACTATGTACTATAAAAGATCATATCTTAATGTACAAATAAATTGAAATTCATCATTCCATCATTGTTTCTTTGGCATGTTGGTAATGTCTTTATGAAAAACAATGCACTGATTTGGCTGTCTTCAAAGAGGTCACAAACCGACATACTCTCCGATGTACTCTCTGCATTTTGGGATTTGATGATGGTGTTACTTAGATAGCCCTACATATTTGAAATAGATTTGTCTTTTTTTGATATTAGACCACTTGAATTCTAAAGAAGCTTTTGTTTGTTTAGTTTCCGTCACCGCCTTCATTAAAAATATTGCCAGCAGAAGTAGCTGTCGACAGACCCACCCATACTCGCATTACCAGTTCAAAGTCTTTCACTCAAGACATTATACAGGGTGATTCGCATAAGGTGTGACAAAAAGATAGGGTGTGTAGGTTGGACCTAGACAAGCAAAAAATCGTATGGGAGGGGGGGTCCATTTTCCCCCGTTTAGGCGGGAGGGGCAATTTAAGAAAAAACTCACTAAAAATGGGAAAAAAATTATTTTAAAAGAACGGTAATACCTACAGAGTCGTGCTATAGCATTTTGAAAAGCCAAAAACCTTTACATTTATTTGAATTTTAAAATAAGTTGTTCAAATGAATAGTTTTTGAAATATTAATTTTCAAAGTCAAAATTTTGAAAAAAAACATAATTTTTTTTTTGAAACCATTTTTTTTTCAAAATTTTACATAATTAAGTAGTATTTTTCTGGCTTTTTTTCAATGCTCTTATTTATTTTTGATCAAACACAAAAAACCGGATGTCAAAATAACCTGTAGTTTTTGAGAAAACCAAAAATTACAAAAACGACTTTTTAAAATTTTTTGTTTTTTTTTAAGTTTTTTTTTCGTTATTGGATTTTTAAGTGAATTCTCAATAAAAAAAGTAAAGGGAAAATTCATCCTTTATTTCGTAAGTTCACTTAAGAATCCAATAACGAAAAAAAAACTTTAAAAAAACAAAAAATTTAGTTTCATTTTCCACCACTGTTGATGATGATTATACTGACATGTGGAAAACAATAGAAGCTATCAATGAAGCACTCGAAACTCGATGTCTCGATGGTTTGCATTTATAGTGTCTACCAGAGATTAAAATGAACTAAGTCTGCTTGTAAACAATGAGTATTTACTTGAAAAAACGAGTTTGAACAAACTGAGTCAACCCACAAGCAAGTAAATTTGAACAATCTTATTTGTGAACCAAGCAACTCTGAACAACCCTTATTTTCAAACGAACCAAACAAGTAGACTTGCTTGCAAATCAAAATGAGTTTGAATAACATTGAGTTAAGCTGCTTGTGAGCAAAGTGCTTGTGAGTAAAAGTGGTCACAAGCCATTTGATCGTAAACAAGCAGTGTGTTTGTGAAGAAGCAGTGTATTCATAAGCAAGCAATGTGATCATACCAAAAAGGGTAGTTTATGCCTTTATATGCCTTTTTTTGTTTAGGTATAAATGTTCAACGCATTGCTTTCCGATGAATACACTGCCTGCTTATAAACACACTGCCTGCTTGTAAGCACGCTACCTGCTTGTGAACACACTGCCTGCTTGTGAATATTTTGCATGCTCATGAGTATTTGAATATATTGTGAGTGCAATACAGAAAAAATGACTTGTGAGCATCCTTACTGATTTAGTTTGTTCAGAAGCATTTTTGCTTGTGAGTAAATATGCTTGCGAGCTATTTGCTTGTGAATAGGGGTGGAAAATGATCAAGTCTGAGCGATCTTTGAGAAATTTTGAATGTGTTTGAACTGATTTGAACATACTAATTTTGATCTCTGGTGTCTACCCGCATTTATGCATGTGAACTAAATACAACAAACTACTACTACTTCTACGGAACTTAATCTAAAGGGCAGTATATAACAGAGTTCAAACTTTTGAAAATAACGCTTTAATAGGTGTTACATAAAATCCCTTGATTTATTTAGCTTTATGAAGGCTATAATTAATGATATATTAAGGTTATTGCAAAGGATACATAGATATCACCTTACGATTTACTTTTGATCATAACCATACATGGGCAATATTTATGGTTTTTAGCGTCAACGCAAGCCCAAATCAAATCCAACCCCTGTTTGAATAGTAGGGGAGCCCAAGAGGGGATTTCGCGCGTTACTCGAGCGCGTCAGAAAATCATATGGGGAGAAACCTTGCACCATGTAATGTACTCCTACCATATATTAAACCTAAATGTTGGGGCGTTCGCTGAGAGCAGCCCGTCAGATTAGTAAAAAAAGTCGATCATCGGAAATACTCGAGCGCGTCAGATTAAAAGATGGTAGGTTGATTACATCGAGAAGAGTGTATATTTCAATAATCTGACAATTTGAGCGGGGCCTTCGTAAGTAGGCGAGTCACAAAGATGTAAAAAAAAATCGATGTTTCGAAATACTCGAGCGCGATTAATTTTTTTTTAATTTTGAAGGTAATTTTATCAGGATTACGGAAAACATATAATCTGACATTTTGGTTGGGGCGATTGAGGTAAAATCGTCACTGAAATGTATAATATATGATGGTTAATATCTCGGTTAATATTGATATTAGCAATTGGTCCAAAAGACTTATTTTGTAGAAAACCAAATTCTCTACAAGTTTGTAATTTACAATTTTTCTGTAGCCCATCGCCCCACTAAAATGAAAAACTGCCATACACTTTTTTTCGTTTTAGAACGTAAAATTCACAATCCAATAAGTCCCCATGACGCTTTAGTAACTGCAAATTTAGCGGCTCGGGCTCCCCTACTATAAAGGGACATACAAATTATACTGCAGTATTTATACCCACATATCTTTTGTCTCTGCACCCCTTTTTAAAAAAAATTGTTTAAATATTTCAACTTTAGAATATTCCAATTTGTTCAAAATGAAAAGTTAAATAATTGTAATGTTTCACAATTTTATTAAAATCTATTTTACAGTATTTTTTCTATTGTTAATAACAGTATAATGTATATCGTTTAATCACTTGGCGTTATAAATAAAAAATAAAATATAATTTCAAACAATACAAACATGTTTAACATTTATTTTAATATTGCTCGCTAAATTTTCTTTTTGTCACTAAAAAACTATAATTAAATAACTCAATGTTATTTAAATCAAGTATTTTTTTCGTTCATAAGTTAAGCACTACTTTGTTCTATTTTCTTCGTAATATTTCGATCCTCTCTTTCGAATTTTCTCTTCAAATTATCAGTCTACAAGTTTCAATTTTTAAATATCTCATCATCAGAAGGCATGGAAGACTGACATTTTGTTTCATCTATTTCAAGCAACCCCGGATCCCGCAAAGACAATCATAACTTTAAAGAACAAAAAATTGAATCTAGTCACTTTGAAATGCTTGTTTTAAATATTTGATTTCGATTCAAGAAATAAGATATCAAAACAGAGATTTAGTTCAAAGAAGAACGACCCTTGTTTTGTTACAAATCATAGTGAACAAGCAGTTAGTAAAAACAAATTTTCATCTTTTAATACATAAACAAATATGTACCGTGTGTACGTAAAATATATTTTAATTAAACATTTAACGAAGTAACGATTGCGCGCGTTACAAAATAATGTCACTATTTCATATTCATACAAACTCAAGTATTTTTTAAATAGTATCTCAACTTATTTTTAAATTAAAAGTACATTAAAATATTTATTTAACTACTGAAAAAAAAAATCAACTAAACATTTATCATTAATAAGGCATTTTTGAATTTATTTTTTTATCAAACATTACTACTAAACGTAGCATAGGTATAAAAATGAGTTATACAACGACACAGCATGTCGCGTCTAAAAGTAATACTAATTTATGTAACAATGTTTAGTTTTGTTGTTCACACTAACTTAAGAATAACATGCATCAAAAAGAAAGACAGTTTCCCAAATAGGATTTGTTTCTTTTATTTTAAGTCAGTTACTTATTTTTATTTAATTTTTTGATTTCTTTCTCGTGAAGGTTTAATGATGTGAGATTTTTTTTATATTGTATAGTACAAATATTTTTCTTTTAAATTGATTTACCTTAGAACTAGGGGAGTGATTTTTCAATTTCATTTTTCATTTACGTTCAATGGGTTTTACTTCTAATAATTGGGGGTAATTTTCAACGATGTTGAGTAGGATGGTGTCAATGTAATGTTTGAGCCGCGTGTTTTCATCTTCTTTTTCTTGGAAGGCTTGCTGCAGCTGGAAAAAAGAAAACAATACAAATTAAGTTATTTGAATAGGAGAGTATAAGACAGGGACTTAATTCAAGCATCAGGATTAAAGAAAAATGCAAATGTACAACGGGGAAAGGAATCAAAAAAGATGTCGAGACCAAGATTCTCTTGAGGTATTTTTGTAGTTTATAGAGGTTTGAATCTTTGAAAAAATTCCCAGTTCATCAGTCAACCTTTTCTTGAACAGCATAAAACGTGGTACCTGCTAAGCATATTATATGAATAGGAAGTAAAGAAAAAGCAACGATTCTGGGCTTAAAAATGAATGCGACCTAGCAAAATTTTTAAATACTTAATATGTTATAAATGATTACTTCGAAAAACCGATACATTTTTGGAAGAGTTTTTAAATATTTTCATTAAAATAAAATTACGGTGAAGGAATCTTCAAAGTGGTACTAGATGAACGAAGGTAAGTAAGTACATAGTTTAGAATGGCTTGATCCCCTGATTTTGAAAATGAACGATTTCAGCTTCCGTTTTAGTTCTCTAATTGCAAAGGTCGAAAATAAAAATAACTATCTTTGAAGTATCAAAAGTCTGTACAATTACTCGCCTACGCAGACGATATTGACGTAATGAGAAGAAAAAAGCGTCATGTCATAGGTAGCTTTGCGAGAATTGAAACAAAAGCGGCAAAAATGGGATTGATGGTTAATGAGGGCAAAACGAAGTATATGCTGTCATCCAACAAGGACACCGAACATCGACGAATTGCACATTGCACGTCACGGAAGACAGACATAACTTCGAGAGTACAGGACTTCGTCTACCTAGGATCCGCTACAGGCACGGAAAACAACATCAGTGCGGAGATCAAACGGAGAATAACACTTGCCAACCGTTGCTTCTTTGCGTTAAGAAGGCAATTGAGAAACAAACCCCTCTCCAGAAAAACCAAGATAAGCTTGTATAAGACTTTGATCATCCCAGTCCTGCTTTACGGCGCGGAAGCATGGACCTTATCGAAAGCGGATGAGGAAACCCTTGGTCGTTTCGAAAGAAAAATTCTCCGAATGATCTTTGGTCCCCGTATGCGAAGACAATGTGTGGAGAAGAATATACAACAACGAGCTGTATGAGCTGTACCGCGACATCGGCATAGCCAGAAGAGCACGCATCGCGAGGCTATGGTGGTTGGGTCATGTAGAGCGGATGGACCCAAACGCTCCGGCTCGACGGGTTTTCGACAGGGAAATAGCGGAAGGGGAAGACCTCGTCTTTGGTGGCGCAATCAAGTAGATGAAGACCTCAACCGACTTAGAGTGCGAAACTGGAGAGAGCTCGTACGAAATCGAAGTCGTTATAGAGCGATGTTCGTTGAGGACCAGGTTCACCCCGAACTGCAATGCCCACCTAAGTAAGTAAGTAAGTAAGGACTTGGCAATTTCTCGCGAAAGGCGATACCCGGGGAAAAACATTTTTGCCTCTGGTCGAACCACGAATCAAACAATAGCGCCAATTATAAAGGAAGAATTCTACTTAACACAAGGTCCAGACTGCTGTTGTATGTGAACGTCTGAAACTCACATCAACAAATTGATAAGTCCTCATTAATGCGGTTTTAGACCGGAAATGTCCACAATCGACAAAATTTTCACCTTACAACAGGTCTTGAAAATGAAAATATCTGTGACGATACTTATGTCACTTTCCATTGGACGAAAAGAACCGTCCAGGAGCGTCCAGAAGCATTCTCAAACCGTTCCATTGGTGCAAAAAGATCGCTTCTCATGATTCTGAGGTGTGACAGCCGCTTCTCGATTTGAAGTGAGAATCGACTCAGAAGCACTAACACATCTTACTTAAATGTCAAAAAGAAAATTTTCTTCAAGGAATATTTTTTAAGAGCCATAGGTGTTTCACTCACACAAAGGAAATTACGTTAAACTGAATAGAAATAATTTTGGGTGTTCCATTGGTTTTAAAATGAGTGCTTCCCCGAGTGAAACCAATGGAAAGCGCCATTATAGAACAAACTGTACAGAGCCTAACTGGTCTAATTTTGACATCCATGCAAAATTTGTACGACTCTTCAGGGTGACTTTGGAGAACTCATACGACTCCATCAAAGTCGGTTAAGAAAGAACTTACCGATGTCTTTGATGCTGAAAAAAACTTTAAGCTCTTTTAACATCATACTTGACAACATTGTACAAAGCTCGAAGGCAGGACCAGAGTACCAGAGAATTGAGAAATAAAACTCTCGCTTGAAATATCAATCATCTATAAGGAGATGAGGAAACTCTTGGTCGTTTCTGAAGAATATACTCCGAGTGATTTTTGTTCGCGTTCGAGGCAATGTGCGGAGAAGAAAATACAACAATGAACTATGAGCTGTATCATGATTTGAGCACAGCCAAAAGAGTACGCCTCGATAGATTAAAATGGTTTGGACATTTAGACCGGAAGATATCAACGACCCGGGTTTTCGAAGGCACACTGGTAAGGCAAGAAAATCACGACATTAGAAAAAACCGTCTTATGTAGCGCAATGAAGTGGAGGAGGACCTCAACCGACTTGAGTATAAGGCTGAAGAGCACTTCCGTTATTTTTGAAGGATGTTGGTTAAGGCCCTGATTCACCTCGAGCTGTACATAATGCTCACCTAAGTAAGTAAGTAAGTTAGTAAGTAATTAATTTAGTACGTAAATATTCATCGTAAGAAGGTAGCGTATATTCGTACGAAGCGTATAACATTTTGTTCTGATCATTTGCCTAAACTTCGAAACGTTTTATTAATTTTTAAGTACGTTATTCTAAAAGCAAACCGCAATACCAAAAACCTTGTTAAATCTGTTAATGGGAAAATCTTTTTTTTTCGTCACAAAGAGTTAGGTATGTTGTTTTTGGAGTTATAGGAGATTTATACGTATAAATAAATATTAAAATTAAAAGTCAGCATTCACAACCCAAACAAGACGTGATTCGTGCAACTTTAAGTGATGACATCAAAACTATTTTTATCAAAGCTTGATTTGAAATGAAAAAAATTAACCAATGCCAATTGTTTATACAGTGTGAAATGAAATTAGTAAATGGGATATAAAGCACGTAGGTAGGTAGTTCATATTTGAATGCATCACCCGATCAGTATTACCTGGCTCAATGATGCCATTGTGGCTGAATCCACAGAGTCCTGTAAAATAAACAAATAACGTGTTGTATATAAAAGCAATTGTTTTTAATTTAATCGTGTGTTTGTGTGTGTTTTTTAATGTGTGCGTTAGAAAAAGCTTCATGGTGACTTTAAATATTTAATGTAATTTTGCACTAAAGAGAAAAAGATGACTACTACCCGCTTCCACTTTTTTTTGCACGACAGATATGAATACAGTAAACATGCTTCCCAATCTTATGAGAAACCTTATTTGGTAGGAGTGATATGTACATACCTGCGCTTGCGACATTTCTTCCAGTTCTTGTGCCAAACTATTCAAAGTGCCATTGAGAAGATGTCTTCCTTCTTCCACACCACGTGTCAGAACTGCCGCCTGGAGTTCCTCATTTTGTTCTTCAAGAGCTAATGAAGGAAGACAAGTTTATAATTTTACACAAATACACATTTTGTAACACCATAACTCACATTTATTTTGTATTCTTAATTCATCCAACTCCTGATGTAGTTCTTCCAGTCTTAGTGCCTCTGGTGATGTACTTGGCATCGCAGGTCCCGTTTCTGAACGCAATCGCTCAAGCTCGCGACTCAATTCTACCATAAGATCTTCTGAAGCTTTCTTTTCTTGTTCGAACTTTCGTTCGAGTACCTTGGCATCGTTGAGATCTTGTTGCAAAGCGGCAATATTGTCACGAGCAAGTTCTAACTTCTCCTCGGTATTGTGTAGATCACTCGCTTGTTTGTCACATAAAACTCGTAATCTTTGTGCTTCATCTCGCAAGGCATTCGCCTCGATCTCAATGTTCCTTATCTTAATTTGGCAATTTTCATTTTGTAAAGCGGCTTCACGCTCGACTCGAGCGAGAATGTCACGATGGCGTTTCTGTTCTTCAGCTAGCCGTTCTTGAGCTCGAAATTCGGACTGAAATAAATAAAAAAAGACATTATTACATTTGAACAATTTCGTTTTAAACAAAAGAATACATCAAAATGATCGATCAAAAACAAGTTTTTCATGTCCCATAGGAGTTGCTTCAAAGAAACTAGCATTAGAAAGTCAGAGATTAGGGACAGGTTAGGAAAAAATTTAGAAGATTGACATTAAATTTTTGATACACTCGGGCGTATGAGCGATATTTTTTTTAAAATTTTCTAGGTAGGAAATCATAACTTCGAATTGATGAGTGACGAGCTTAGAATGTTTTGAAGAATGTTGATTGTTTATTCAGAGATGTCTTGCATTCCTGGATCGCTTTTGAAGTCGTAAGAAGGGTTGAGTAGATCCCTAAGCCCAGCTTGTCTGTCGCTATAATCACAAATACATTTTCCCATCCTCTCATAGGTACCCATGGCGTTATGGTAAGCATGTCTGCTTGTTTACCGGAATGTTCGTGGTTCAATTGCCTTTCGCGAGGAGTTGACAAGTCCTCCGATAGTAAATTCGTTGCCACGAAAAGTACTTTCTCGATTAGCCGTTCGGAATCGGCAGAGCATTGTTCTTCTCTGCATTCTCTCACAAGAGTATTGGTTGTGAGAAATGCGCTAGGCTAAGTTCTTCATCCTGTTGCGCTACCCTATTTGCTTTTTCCCTCATAGAACATGATTGTTCTTATAATGGCCGTTTATATCCCAAAAGATTCTTTTAGGTTACAGACTAAATGCCAAAACTAATTCAGCCGTTTTCGACTCGACTTGGTTAGACCAGAGGAAATTGTTTTCTAGGATAACCCCAAGATGGTGTTTGTCTGCATTTGAGAAAGCAATATTGACGCCTTTTAGTGCAAGTAGTTCAAGATCATTCAATCTTTTGAGTTACGTGAAATTCATTAGCTCGATTTTAAGAGGTTTGACGCAGGCCGTTTCTAGTAAACCAGGTGTCAGTCAAACTCAGCGAAGTCTGTGTTTTAAAACTAACCGAATTCACGACGGCGTAATTGGCATGTGCTTGGGCGTCTACGCACTCTCCAAATCTGAAGCATAGAGCTAGAACCCCACTTGTGAACAGACTTCTTAACTCCTGTTGTAAAATATTAGGTTTGCCCTGTTGTCGCCATTAAGTGCTTTTTGAAAACCTCGCCCTGAAGCCTGAATGTCAAATTGATATAGCTTTCCATAGGTTTCACTCGGGGAAGCACTCATCTTAAATACCAGTGGAACACTTATGCTATGTCCGCACCTGACACTTATGGCACTTTCCATTGGTTTCACTCGGGGAAGCACTCATTTTAAAAACCAATGGAACACCTAAAATTGTTTTTGCTCAACTTAAGGTTTTGGCTTTGTGTGAGTGAAACACCAATAGCACATGAAAAATATTTCCTGTGGAAAATTTTCTATTTGACATTTGGGTAACATGTATTAGTGCTTCTTGAGTGGATTCTCAAATCCACCTTCTAGGAGCGTCCAAGAGCATTCTCAAACCGTTCCATTAGTGCAAAAAGATCTCATGATTCTGAGAACTGACAGCCACTTCTTGATTTGAAGTGAGAATCCACTCAAGAAGCACAAATACATGTTACTCAAATGTCAAATTCAAAATTTTCTCCAATGAATATTTTTTATGAGCCGTAGGTGTTTCACTCACACAAAGACAATCTGTCAAAACGGAACAAAAATAATTTAAGGTGTTCCATTGGTTTTTAAAATGAGTACTTGCCCGAGTGAAACCAATGGAAAGCGACATTAAAATTATTCCTTTTGAAGTTTGAGTATTGGTTTTTTAGTGCTTCTTGAGAGGATTCTCACTTCAAATGGAGAAGTGGCTGTCAGTTCTCAGAATCATAAAAAGCGATCTTTTCGCAACAACAGAACGTTTTGAGAGTGCTCCTGGACGCTCATGGACGGTTCTTTTCGTCCAATGGAAAGCGACATGACTGAGTGTTCTTGAACCCTGGCTTTGTTTTCAACTGGCTTTAAAGTAGCGCTAGGTAAGGTTAGGTTGCATGGGGGTGCAGCCACAAGTGGCATTCTCCTGGGAGAGAAAGAAAGTAGCGCTAGGTTTTTGCTGGGGCGAGTTCATGTAGCGAACAGAGCTGTCAAATGGCATATAGTTTTCCTCAAATGACAGGGATGTGTGAAGATTTTGTGGTTAAGCATATTTTTTTTTTTTAAGTAATCCCCAAGACGAATGATTCGTCCAGAACATGTTCGTAATTGGTAATAATTAGCCAGGTTTCATTAGGAATTCTTATTCACTTCAGCAAAACATCGCAAGACATCGCACATGGAAAAACAACAACAACAACACAAAAATAAGTCACTTGCAGAAGTGAACAACAGGGATGGTTGGTAAATGAAGTTTATGAAATAAAGTTATATAAGTGAGTACAGCGTTTCATTGAGCGCCTAAGCGAAGTGAATATAAAAATTCCCAATAAAGCTCGGCTAAAACAATTTTCCAAACAAAAACCCAAATGTCAAAAGAAAAAAAAAACCAAATTGGTGTTTTTTCTACAAATGGCTATTGCGAAGTTAGAGCAGCATACAGACATTTCCAGAAATGCCTTCAAAGCAGTTCAAATCTCTTCAAGATTTAGCTGATTCGGTTGCTTATATCAACTTTAAGGTTGGGTTGATAAGCACTTAATGAAAAAAATAGTCTCTGTCAATATTTAGACAGGCACTGTTTTGGATTACTTTGAGCTGATATTTTGCTTGGCGATTGAATCGCACGTGCCAAAAGAAAACTTCCAATAGCTTCAGCACTCAAATTTACATGCATATCGATCTGTTCACTTGCGAAATGCAGCAGCTCTGTAGGTATATTTATTTGCCGAGTCAACAAACCGATTAATCGAAAATTTGTTATCACTTTTTGTTATTTTCAACACAGCAAATTGACAAAATGAATTTGAAATGGCAGCAACCAAAATAAAACGCCGCCATATTTAAACAAAACTTGAAATTCACAGACAAACCTTTCAATTTCTGTTTTAGCTCGAAGGCAGGTACACAAAAAAGCAATAAAATCAACAAACAACCGCCGAAACTTGTAATGTAAACGAATTACGACCATAAACACTCACCTCTCTAAACTGCTCTTCGAGCATATGGTACTGAGTTTGTAGTACGGCATACTCTGTTTTTGTACGCGATGTTCTGTCTGTTTGTGTGTCTGCCAAGTCCGTAACTTGTCGTTGCAACAATTCCAACTGAAAAGAGATAAACAAAAAAACACAAATTTAGTTAAACCAAAATTGAATGGCAAAATGTCAATAAACAAAACAAAAAGTGAACTGACTAACACAAGAATTCTTCAATTGGCGTATATCATCCAACAGATCGTCAACATCCATCGAACGCTTTAGATACATTTGCACAGAAATAAAAACAGAGCAGAAGGCAAATGCGCACGATATGGGTAGTGGGTACCCGAATACAAAACCATACACAAAAATTTACATAGATACTGTTATATTGACAACAATATGTGGTGAGAGATGGTTAAACCGCAAAATCGCTACTCTCGAGTTTACATTGCTTTGTTATGTATCAAGATAACCGGGGTTCCGTTGCCGTCGCGGCGTTACAGAAGTATAGATTCATGCGCGCGAATACCGTTTCGTTTCCCTCACATCGACTGATCGCCCGTCACTGTTTTGTTGATTGTTGTTAGTTCTTTGCCCGAACACATTCAGTATAAGCTGCCATCATCATGTATACGAGTATATAACAGTGAAATATACAATTTTATATTCTAATCAGCAATGTGATTCATATTTCATTCGCCATTCAAGCCCAGAACGAAGCAGAACAGAATGAGAAGCAACGAAGCACCCGCAATAAAGCGTTTCAAATCGCCTTGTTTGCGTCGATAGACAATTTGAGGTCAGATAGACTTTTTCGTTTGTCGATGTCGATAAACGAGTAAGTTCGCGGCAAGTTTAAATTAATTAATCTTCCAATTTGACGGTTGAATTCTTATGCTGGCGAACGCGTTCAAATGACGTAAGGAAAAACTCTTCTTTGACGGTTGCTCTCCAATGGTCTACTGAGGAGAGACCGAATATTCTATGACGACGACGACCGGCAGAAAGTTCTATTTCCGCACTCCGATCTAAAAAAAAATTCCATGAAACGAAAAACTTGGGGATTTGAATTATGTGTGCGCACATTTTTCCAAAGAGCTCATCATCGCTTATAATATCTTAGTAACGCCGCAACGCGCGTCGTCGTCGTCGATGTTCGTACAGCTCGCGGTGTAATTATGAAGTGTGGCCCTAACAGTAGTAGCCAGCGGATGCACTATTTTTCTCACTTACATTGCGCTCAATCGGACCACTCAAATGTGAGAACACTCTTTCGTAATGGAAAAATTATTTAATTTAACCAAAAAAGAACATGTTTCGTGTAAGTCACTTAAGCCGTTGTTTTGGCAACAACTTTAACACCAGCCGTCAAGAAATGCGGCCATAAGAGAGCAAATGCAATGATAATAAACAAAATATTTTTACTCTGCTGTCAGACGGAGGGGCGCACGAAGGGAAACGACTTTGTGTGAGTTATGCGAAACATATGCTCGAGGTGTAAGCATTTGTTGTTCTTGGCTGTCGTTCTATAGAAATTTGAAGGAATATCTCACGTTAAAATGCCAACGACACTAACAAGAGTGCCAATGGAATTGAAGGAAGACAGGTTCTGTTTTAATGGCTTTACGCTCACCTATCTGTCCACCTTTTGATAGAAAACGACGCGACGATCATGACATAACGCTGTACATATTTTCTTTTGTACATTTCTGGATTTCGTTTTGTTGTGACAGTGATGAGTGATGAAGATGATGAGTGGGATATTGTAGCTGGCTAAACTTGCTTTCAGTTGCCACTTAGATTATGAGCATTTGAAACTAATTAAGGGAAGGCGAGTAGGGAATATATTTGAGATGTATTTTCTTACACAGGATAGTAGATGTGAGACTGTGCCTTCTTGAAAGGTGTACGCGTACGGCCTTGACAAATCACGTTATATAAATCAATGAAACAGTATTGGATCTATTGGTACCTATTCAGTAATTTTTTAAAGTAGCCTTGAACTTTTTTTTATCTTTTTGTCCGCATAAATTTGTAAAACCTTACAAGTTTTTCCATATATTTTTCTTAAAACACATTTTTCATAAACGAGAAAAACATGTGGTTGTGCATGAAGCTATTTTGTGTGCTGAATTCATTCACCCAAAACAGTTGTCATAACAAATGTTTTACCTTCCTTCAAACAGAAGATTTTTAAGCACATAATTATTAAGAGTTAATTTTGTTCACTAATAAAAGTGATTTTTATAAAAAAGTCGCAAAAGTGGTCTAGATGTCAAACAAAACTTGTAAACATTTACTCTGAATAGCTCAACATGTTAAGGTAAAAAAATATCGTGTTCCAGGTGTTATGAATAGCTTACTAGATACTAATTGAAGCACTCAGTTCTAAACACTGGTTCATTTTACTAAAATTCTAAGAACTCCAGAGATGAAAAAGCCTGAAACTTTTTATAATGCCGAGTGTTTGCATAAATATTCACTCTTAAAACTCTTAAAATAAGAATCAATTTCATTCTGAGTCTAGACTCATTACTCTTCAAATTCAGACCAGACAAAATAAAGTTCAAGGCCGAACCGAATCGAACAATGGTTGCGTTAGATACCTGATCGGAAATCTCTCTCCTGATTCTTTACATGAGCATGGGCAAGCGCCAAGTCTAAACCGAAATCAAATTTACCGAGAAAAAAAAAAGTTAAAAATGTATGTCCAATCACATATGTCGTTGAAATTAACATTATGAACAAGACATGAGTGCTTTGGAAACAAGCTTGAGCATGAATTTGACCCTTCTTATGTAAGAGGTGTTTTTTGAAAGTTTGAGAACTTTAAATGATGACAGAAGACAGAAATATAGTTGGAAGGAACTTATAACAGAGATAGTTTCATAGCATTTATTTTCTGGATCATTATTTCCGACACGTGTCCGGCACACCCCACGAGGGGGATTAGTATATAGTGTGAAGCATTTAATTGGGAGATATCGTAACGCTGGAAGAAGATTTCCGACATATGTCGGCCGTGGAAATGAGATCAGTCCAATTTTTCACTATTTTTCAAATAATGGTGGCTTCAATATTGGCTTCCATTAGTTTAAGAGATGCTGATTTGTCGGCATAAGTCAATGATTTAACATAGCTCCATATAAAGTAATGAGAAGCCTTAAGTCGCATAAACGGGGGGCCATATCTGGAAATAAAGTTGTCACCAAACTAATTTTACATTAAATTGTTGATTAAGCGCGCTGTAAGCCAAGTTGGGCAGTCTTATTGGAACCAGATGCTATCGATTTCTACTAGCAAGGAAAAAACCAATAAGCATGGTTAGATAGCGCTCTCCGTTCACCGAAACGGCAGCTCCTTCTTCATTTTGAAAGAAATAAGAACACATGATTTCGGCATCGTATAAACCGGACCAAACAGGCAATATCTTTATCTAATTGATAATTGAAATACTCTGTTGAAATGGCACGTTAAACTTACCTGAAGGGCGAGACAAATTCAATTTTTCTATCAAAAATAAATTGTGTGGTTCGTGTTGGTTCGTTTATCACGAGTTCCTTAAGCTATTTGAGTAATTTGAGATTCAACCAATAGCATTGAGTGCTCTAATTTATTTGACACGAACCACTTTTAGTCATTTCAGGATTAAACCTCAGCTTGCTCCTTATTAGCTAATACAACTAGAACAAATACGAAAAATACTAAAAATCCTTAAGGATCACCTTAAACTTTAAATCTTTGGCACAGATAAACTTTGGGCAAGGCTCGTTTCTCAACTTGCATCTTATTTTTTCTGTTGTATAGTCATTTTTTTAATCTAACATTTTATAATGAAGAGTGAAATTTAACGGGTGATTTTTTTGAGGTTAGGATTTTCATGCATTAGTATTTGACAGATCACGCGGGATTTCAGACATGGTGTCAAAGAGAAAGATGCTCAATATGCTTTGACATTTCAAGAACTGAAGCCGAACGATCTGCCACAACGTCGAATTTTCAGTGAATGGGCCCTAGAAAAGTTGGCAGAAAATCCGCTTTTTTATCGACAAATTTTGTTCAGCGATGAGGCTCATTTCTGGTTGAATGGCTACGTAAATAATCAAAATTGCCGCATTTGGAGTGAAGAGCAACCAGAAGCCGTTCAAGAACTGCCCATGCATCCCGAAAAATGCACTGTTTGGTGTGGTTTGTACGCTGGTGGAATCATTGGACCGTATTTTTTCAAAGATGCTGTTGGACGCAACGTTACGGTGAATGGCGATCGCTATCGTTCGATGCTAACGAACTTTTTGTTGCCAAAAATGGAAGAACTGAACTTGGTTGACATGTGGTTTCAACAAGATGGCGCTACATGCCACACAGCTTGCGATTCTATGGCCATTTTGAGGGAAAACTTCGGAGAACAATTCATCTCAAGAAATGGACCGGTAAGTTGGCCACCAAGATCATGCGATTTGACGTCTTTAGACTATTTTTTGTGGGGCTACGTCAAGTCTAAAGTCTACAGAAATAAGCCAGCAACTATTCCGGCTTTGGAAGACAACATTTTCGAAGAAATTCGGGCTATTCCGGCCGAAATGCTCGAAAAAGTTGCCCAAAATTGGACTTTCCGAATGGACCACCTAGGACGCAGCCGCGGTCAACATTTAAATGAAATTATCTTCAAAAAGTAAATGTCATGGACCAATCTAACGTTTCAAATAAAGAACCGATGAGATTTTGCAAATTTTATGCGTTTTTTTTTTTTAAAGTTCTCAAGCTCTTAAAAAAACACTAATGTTATTAGAAACAGAACTCTTTTCCCATATACATTAGACTGGTTCAAAAAAAGTTACAATTTTTTTCTCAAAACAATTCCATTTATACCATCAAGGAGAAGTAGAAAGATGCCTGTTAGTTAGTTAGTTAGTTAGTTGAAAACTTTATTTAAGAAACTAGCTTTAAAAATTTTTACAATTTTAATTAATTTAAATTTAATATGGTTTGGCCAATAGCCGTCTACTAGAATGACATTATGATTGAACTTTTATGTGCATAATAATTGTTTGTTTTTTCAAAAGTTTCCTTCGAAGATGCGTTGCCTGTATTTGAGTGCGGTGGTAGTATAATTATACAAAATTTTCCAGCCTAGTTTTCTATTTAGGACATCCAACGTATTGCTTAATTTAATAACAGCTAATCTAAAGTACCTTAACCGAAACTCCTTCAAAATGGGACAAGATGCTTGTTAAAAGGAGAGCTCTTATATAGCTCTTAATAACTGCTTTATTTTTAATGGAAGTTTAAGAACGGAATTATGCAAAAATACAAAATTTTTGCAAACAGATTTTTGAGATATACTGTTTTGCTCATACAGCATTTTGAGACCAGGAGTTTTGGGATACAGAATTTTAACCTACACTAATTTGATCATACAGTATTTTATACATACAGTATTTTGCTATACAGAATATTAACCAACAGTATTATGAGCATACAGTATCATACAGTATAATACAGTATTTTGACTTTACAGTATTTTAAAATTCAGCATATTCACCCGCTCCCGCTGAGGGTAAGGACTCTGGAACAGGCAACATAAAGTTGGTCATGTGAAAAAAAAGTTTGCCCTTAGGCCTTGTTGATGGACATCGCAAATGATAAACGCACTGGATATTGTAATCGTAATGCATGTAATGAATTAAAATTGCATATCAGTTGGAATCATAGGTATCCAACAATCTTCTCCTTTTGATTTAGCAGTTAAGATTGTAGCTTTAATCAAACTTGGCAATAACTTTTTCACTGCTAATCTGGTGCCATTACACAGTTTTGGTGGATTAATTTTTCGCAATGATATTTATAATCAAAGAACCAACTTTTAGATTCAAGCAACGATTTTTACATATGTTTATAATGTAGATTAAAATTAAATCTGAAAAAGAAGAACAAAAGATGCTCAACCTAAAAGATGGACCGAAACGTAAAGCCACAACAACCTTTTCATTGCATTCTTTTAGTCTACATATTTCTGTACATTATTTACAAAAATGATGAAAACCAAATTGATATTTATTCGAGGAAGATAACGTCACTTAAAGAGTACACAATCACAGTCACAAATTACAAAAATTACATTATCGCTGAAAGACCGCATCCGCTTGGCCTCACTTCATTTGTGATAAATTCAAGAAACAAGAAACGCATTTACGGAAATTGCACAACGGAAATATTCCTAAGTTGAGAAATCACGTCGCGTCATTTTATATTTTCCAAAGAAATTTCGTACATGGTATACATGTTTAGTTTGCTAATTCGAAGAAACAAAAGATTATCTTTCACTGATTGTGTACCTACTAAGGAAAGGAAAATGCAACTTTCGTTTCAGTCTTTGATGATATCAAAACTATTTCTTTCACACAAGTGCTCATCGGTGTGTACTGCATCAAAGGTTTTCCTGTGCTACGTTTATTGATTTAAAATCGTGGCTCAAATTAATATGTAAGCATGCAATTCAAAAATAAATATTCACCGCTGACACGAAAGAATAACCTTGAAAAACTATAGACTTACGGCTTCTTATCGATTTAACATATTCTTTTCAAGGAAGACTAAAAGTTTTTCATTTATAAAATGACAAGACGATGACATTATTGTCATGTCGTTGCAAGCTGCATTCCTTATTAGTAAGGGGCTTACGCTTACGATTTTTCCAATTTTCTTCTTAATCAATAGCTAGAATACCTCTTTCTTTAAAAAGGAATAAATTGTAACACTACTGGAAAAACTGCAAATTATTAAAAAAAACTTATTTGCAACCATTTTTTCCATCGGAAATACCATTTCTACTGCTGCCAGTATTTATTTCCGACCTAATTAACGATATAGAGTATGAAATAAAATTTTTCTAAATTGTTGCTTTGTACTTCAAACAATAATACTTTTTCGTTACCAAACTAGCTTAAAAGTTTTCATTTGTGTCCGCCATAGCAGACATTACCTTTATTAGATCAATGCAATCGCAACAGGTCAAAAGGTCTCCGCTCCTCGGGTCATTGGAGCATTGAAATATAATCATCAAGATCAATAACGTATTGATTTAATACTTATAAAGTGTGTCTAAGCATATATAACTTTGCGTGGAACAATCACGACCTTGTTCGGTATTCAGGGTGTGGGTTAAACTTGTAATACATTTAAGGCCGACCTTGATATTATCAATGAATGGGTTGAAACAGTTACGGCTCTTCAACAAAAACAAATATTTAGGATCAAAGCCCTTCACATGTAATTAGATTCAATCATAAAACAATTGTAAAAAAAGAGGTGAACAGGCGGTAATGATGTGGTCTGTGGGTTTGATTGAGTAACAGTGTAAACGTTCAACAGAGCATTTCAATAAGAAAGTAAAGCCTAGACGAAAATGAAGAATAATAAGAAACAGATGGTGCACCAAATAACATTTTTCAAGTTGTACTTCTTGGGCCCAACAGAATGAAAATAGCAAAAGACTTCATCTTGTTAACCAGAACTTTTTGAATAAAAAGGCCGTTTTTTAAGACGTTTGGTTTTCAATCTGGCATTACTTTTGGACTTAGACTTGGATTTAGACTTTTAAACAGCTGCCACTTGGATTAAGCGCACATGCTCAGTTTGGTTTGCCATAGTCGGTGATTCGAGCAAACATGGTTCAGTTTGGCACTACGAAACATTACGAAACATTACACACTTCAAGACTGTGATACACACAAGAGATACAACAGAACAATTGACAAATGCCAACAGCACGCCGTTGTTGGGTCCGCCATCTAAACACTTACAGCGGACAACTCGACTAAAGAGCCCGACCCATAGAATCCGTTGCGTCCGTTCGCTGCCGGATTCAACTGACAGCTCGATTAAATACACACGATCTTATGAGAGGTGACCCATAACCATCGGATGCAACGGACGCACTTTTGCGTCCGGCAGAACTGATGAAATGCGCAGTCAAACCCAATTTGAAGTTTTTTCTTCACACCGCAACGGATTCTATGGGTCACCCCAATTCGTTGTGTCCGGTAAAACTCACTGCTGTCAGTTAAATCCGGCAGCGAACGGACGCAACGGACTCTATGGGTCGGGCTCTTTAATTACGGTGTTCTAAAGGGAACCGATGCATTTCGAGTGACAATGCCGTTATCCAGTTTGGCACTACATTTCCTCTAGTTGATAATGTTCAGTCTCACATACGCCCGCCACCGTACAGTGCACACCGAAGGCGCTATTGCTACAGTGGAACAGAGAGTATTGAAAAAGATCCGAATGAGTCCATCCGCCATTGCGTTCAACAATTGAAGCTGTGTCCATAAATTTATAGAATATTTTGAGGAAGGATCTTGGCTCTCTCAAGAAGTGAAGCCGACAGACTATCACACGTATCGCAGGTTCGGTAAATGGGTCGAAAACAAGATGGCCATCGATGCAGATTTTCACAAGAAAATTTTGTTCAACGATGAAGCCCACTTTTGGTTGAATGGGTACGTCAATTCGCATTTTAAGTCATGACAATCCACCATTGTCTACTCATATAAGCCCGAGACGATAGATGTTTTTGAAGAGAGTATTCGACGTGCTGACATATGTCCGCAAATGCTGCAAAAAGTGTTCGAACATTGGTCCTCTCGGCTGGAATCCATTTAAACCAGCTACGGCAGTTACTCGCCCGAAATCATTTTCAAAACATAATGGCAAGCCCTTATCTTTATAACAAAGCTAAATTCATAAAATATTGAATTATATGCATGCTTTTCTTCTTGAAAGCCACAAGTCTCAAAAATACCATTTAAAAAAGTAATGATAAATTAATAAAAAAAAAAAATTAGCCTTGTTATAGTAAAAGAGTTTATGAAATCGGTGTAGCAGTTTTTGAGTTTCAGTTCCTTTGGGAATCGATCAAAAAACATTTCAACTCAGGGAAAGTGTAGCGTTTTAAAGGTGGGGGTAGGAGTTTTGAAATTAATCCAGTAGTCTTTAAAAACTCAGTTTACTTCATGTCGCTTTTTGGCTGTCGACTATCGGTTGTATTTCTTCGGATGTCAGTTACCGAATGGGAGGAATGCGATAGCCAACATCCGGCAGCTAACAGTCGACATGAAGTTAGTTGAATATTAAAAAACTACTGCATTAAAATCTAAAATGTTTCACCATTGAAATTCTGCTTTCCCCCTTTCGACAGCCAAAAAGCGACGTGATGAAGTTACCATTCGAAAATTTAACTAGTAACTTTTTCAAAGCGCGCCAAAATAAATATAACTTTGAAAAAAAAACATTTTTAAAATGGCCGCTTCCGAGTGACGGAGCCGTGTATAGAAACGCTAAAAATAAACTCAAGTTTGCTATTGAAAAAAAGAACAACCCCACTCACCTGTTCATTCAGATTCTCGCACAACTCTGCATTTATTCCGTTCATTTTTCCACCGACAACTCCCTCTCCGTTATTGTTTTTCTCTGAATAGTCACACAAAAGTTTGTTTTTGAAGTTCTTCAAATTCTCCAACTTAAACCCGTTGGTATTATTATTATTTGGTTTGCAGTTCAGTTTGTTTGTATATACTTCTAAATTAATCAGTTTACCGTCCGTTCCAGCGGAATCGTTAAATTTATTTTCAATAAATACCAACGAATTCGGCCCGGATGATCCGGTCTCGTCAAAATCGTTCGGATTTAAACTAAGAAACGTTTCCTGGTCAATGAGTATTGGTTGTTTGCCAAAATCACTTCCACTCCACGATGGTGTGAAATTTAAATTTAAATCCTCCAGACTTTCGGTACTGCGGCATTGACTAGAATTTTTATCACTAAATTTATATTGTGGATTGTTGTTGTTCAGAATGTTATTATTATTTGGTGTATTGTTGTTGTTGTTGTTTTGTAATGGTGAACCGATAAATTCGAATTGACCAGCCCACATATCATAGGCTAAGTCAATACTTTCGGGTTGGCTGGCCGGTTGGCTATTCATTTTTGAATATATCGAGTAGTTGGTGATAGGAGATGATTTTTCCTTCAATTGCACTTTAAATCAAATTTTTTTTTCTTATTTGTTATATGGCAAGACTTAAGATTGTATATTTTTAATTATGTGTCACGCTATGGACTGAATGTAGTTTTTTGTGTCACATTCCATGGTTGGTTAATATGGTTATGTTTTGACGAATTGTTCCGCTGCACTTAACTTCATTAAACTTTATTGTCACTTTGTTTGCTTGTTATTTTCTAAGACTTACGTCACCTATACGTAGACGGAAGTTTCGTGGTTCGATTAGTTTCGAAAAAAATTTTCTTTTCTGGTTGTACCTAGTGTTTTTTCTTATTTTTCCTGATTACCACTCTAGGGAGTGGGTAATTAAGAAAAATAGCCTGCAATGGGATCACAACATTGTGGAATGTGGAATACCACTGCCTCTTATCGTCTTTGTTTCAGCCGTAGAAAGATGCATTCTGATTTTGTGTGAGATACTTACAGTTGTTGTCTTAACAATTGAGATACCCAAATATGGTTGCCAGCTCTTTTCAATTGATAAACGCAAAATACTGCGCAATTTCTTTCAAAATAAATTTTGAGTTTGAAGATTTAAGCTATTATTGGTATGAAAATTAAAATGATAACTTATTAGGAGTTGGGAGTATTCTAAGGAACTGTATATTTCACGAGAGGAAGGTCAAATACAATTTTCTTTGATGAATTTTCAGTTCATATTGACTGTAACGCCTGCACCACCTTTACCAGTGGATATGGCATAGTAGCACACATCTAAAATTTTCACAGAAACGAATCTACGAAATAAAGACGCATGCAAATATTAATTTTGTAATACTTCTCTACCCCCACCAGTGGTAAGGCCAAGGTAACGCCCTTTATAAAAAAAAAATTATTCGTGATAACCCCGGTAAAATCTCGCTAATGCAGACGATATTGACGCAATGAGAAGAAGTAAACATGATGGCATAGTTGTTTTTGCGAGCATTGAAACAAAAGCGCCAAGGGTTAGATGGCTAATGAGAGCAAAACAAAGTTAAGGGTGTATTTTTAGGTGAGTGGTTTGCAATCCGGCAATAATCTTTTCAGAATAATTGATTTATGCCCAGTTTGCCTTGCAATACCTTTTATGGTGAAAGAATTGAAGCCGCATAACCGCTGCGTATGTTTCGTAAATCAACTGTTCACTGCGGGGTTATGTGAAATCGCTTGTCTACGCAGACAAGCCCGAAATGATTAACACCTTGGAACAGAAAATTCGGCGGCTCGTCGCTAGCATAAGCCCACAAATGCCCCAAAAAGTGGGCGAAAATTTGGCCTCTAGGCTGGAATTTATTCAAACCTTTTTTTTTATAATTAACGCGCAACATCAAGAGGTTATGACTATCCTTATAGTGATATAAAAACACAGTGCGAGCATTTAGGAAAATAGGAGAGGATTTGAAAGGAGACACCGATGTACGTTGCTTTTGAATTTTTATGAATCGTAATGCAGGGGAAATACAGAGCCAGGTAAAGCATTCCACATTCGGGTAGTGCGACTGAAATACGAATCTCTATACTTGACTGTGCGTCCGAAATTGGGCTCAAGGTAAAACTGATGAGCATTCCTAGGCGGGTGTTGCGGTTAAATTGTTTCAGGGGAGGAATGCAACTGGCTATTTCACCAGAGCACTGCTTGCGAAAAAAGCGATAAAAGAGAGAGAGACAGGTGACGTTTCGACGATGTCCAAGAGAATCAATCGATTCTACGGATTTATGTATATTGAGATCTTTGAGGACTCTCGCAACCAAGCGAGTTCGAAAAAAAATCTGCTTCCTTGCAGAATCTACAGACTCAAGCTCAGGTGGAGCTAATATTCTATCAGGAAGTGTAGAGTAAGCAGCGAATTGAGCTGCTAGCAAATTAGCTTTATCGATGGAGCTGACATACGGAGAGTCATTGAAAACGAGCGTTGGGACCGATGACGTGGTCGAGTTCTCAATGTTCTTCACAAAAGACAAAAAGTTTTTGCTTCTTTTTGGACACAATAGTATTTCTTACCTTACTTTTTGGTCATGTAAAAACTTAGCCCTTTGTATTTGAGCATTACAAATATTTCCGGCCCGTTTGAACAAATTTCGGTTTCCAGCAGTAGGGTTATCTTTAAATTTTCGAAATCTGCTTTCTCGATCCCTAATCGCCTCTTTACAGCTTGAATCAAACCACGAATTCTCTTTGGGGATGATACTTTTCGTTCTGTGAGGATTGAAATTTCTCATGCCGTTGAGAATTACGTTAGATATCATATCAGCTGATGTATCAACGTTTCCGTGGAGAAAGCACAATGACCAATTAAAATTTCGAAAGAAATTATTCAGGCCGTCCCAATTAGGTTTCTCGTATTGCCACACACACACAGATAGCGCATCAAACTCGTTAGAGGTTGAATTTCTATCTAAATTGGGGTTTCTATAGATAAAACAATAATGAATGATTTGCTTACCAACGGTGAGTTTTAACCACATGAAATTGAAGTTCGTATTAGAACAGAACCTTTGTCCTTATAAATTCTGGGCAATAACATGAAATTATAAACGTTCTGTTTCTTCTTGAAAACCACACTCCTAAAAAAACACCCTTTGTGGGTAGTCATCAAACTAGGACATCGTCTCATTGGACAACACACAACAATAGACAGAGACAGACCTGACTTCGAGGTAGTACAGGACTTTTTTGCCTAGAATCTACAGTAGAGATTGAAAATAATATCGCTGCTACTTTAAGTTAAGAAAGTATCTTAGAAATAAAGGCCTCCAAAGAAAAACTAGTGAGCAACTTCATAAGACCCTGATCATCCTAGTCTTTTATGTAGTCCTATTTCAACACCCTAAACAGCAGCAGTCAGCCGTCAACCTTTTTTTCTTTTGCAGTAGATTAAAAAAAATGCTGCCTCCATTTCAATTGATACATGCAAATACTAAGCAATTTCTTTTAAAATAAAAAGTAAACTTAGAGTTTCAAAGTCTTAGCAATTCTTAGTTTAAAAATTAAAGCAGCACAAACCTAATATTAAAGGACATGTGCAAATATACGAAACTACTAGTCAAGTTGTTTCTTTTTTAGTCACTTGCAAATATTGGGTTTCTAATACTTCTTTAACCCCACCAGTGGTAAGGTTGTTAGTATAGCTTCTACACTTACGCAAACAATTTCGCAGTTTCTTTTAAGATGAAGTGAAGTTAAAATTTGAAGAAGCTATGAAAATTAAAAGAAAAAAACTTAATTACCAGGTAATTGGAGTATACCCTTTACAAATAAAGCACTCAAATCATTTAATTTTTCTTAAAACAACCTAGTTTGTAAAGTTCTCAAAATGGCTATACAAAAAACAATTTCCTGTAAAGGCCACCCAGGCCACCCAAGTTGGCAACATTGCCTGCCTCATTACAATTGCATACAAAAATCAACCAAACAATGCACCAATGTTCGTACCTATCTATGGAACTTGAGTTACATTGCGTAGAGTTTTGGTATAGCGGTTCAAGTCCACACAACGCGCCATACCTTCAACACAAGTGAAAGTTGAATCGCAAAAATAGTGTAAGTAAACATTATGCTTTGCTTTGGATTGTATCAAGATGGATTTATGAGCCTTTCTATGATTATTATTTAAGTGACGACACAACCAACAAACGCCTGTCTGGAATGATATTATTTATGTGTTAATTTGAGAAGTGAGAAGAGTTTCTTTGCTGTTGTTTTGGTTTGTGTGCTTCTGAGGTTGTTTTGATGGGTAAACATTGTTAGGTGAATTAGTTACATACAAGTTGTAATGTAAATCTTTTTTTCTAAATTTGTAAGTTTATGGTGTAATTAAAACGTATAATCATCAACACGCTTGACAGAGAGAAATTGTGCAGTTTTAACACTTCATTGAATGGAAGACACTGATTAATAAATATTTTATAGCGAAATTGATACTTGAACAATAATTTCAAATAGCAAATAGTTGAAAGCTTGCGTTATTGGTTTTGATGCGAAGACAATTTACACAAACATCGTTTCATTTTTGTTTTGTTTGTCGTGAAAGTGCAGTTGGATTTGATGAATTGATAGATAAGGAAATAGCAAAAGTGGAATAAATGATAAATCTTAAATTATTTGACTTCATAAAGCGAATGACAAAAAGGAAATGAATGTAATTTCACTTATACATTTCAATTTCAGGTTCAGCTCACTAGACTGTACCATTACTTTTGTATTGCTTTCTCTGTCGGAGGATAAATAGAGCTCTAAGACCAAAAAACTGGTCCATTCTTCTACCAGATCCCAACCATTTTTAGTTATATAGCTATCCAGATGTTCGCAGGAAAGCTCAAAGAAGGTGTCATGATAGGAACCCTAGGTAACCAGCTCTGTCTGCACGGAGTATCTTTAACCATAAAACTCAGAACATTCGCAGAGGAAGTGCCCCGCGATGCCATCATTTTCTCCAGAGGAATCAGAGAGTGTGATGTAACTCAAGTCTAGCACTTTTAAATGAGGGGTAAGAGAAAAGCCTCTACCACCGGCAATAAGTTTTCTGCATTTTTACTGCAACGAAACAACAAAAATGAAGCAGCTTTCTTATTAACGTTAAGGGACACACGTTCATCCTGTTTGCATCCAATGCAGTCATGGCATCTACGGGTGTGATCCAGATTCATTCGTTGATAGAAATCTTCATTGAGAAACCCGAACACACCAAGCACTGTTCCAGATTCTGAGAAAACTGGTTAAGATCCTTGCCATGTATGTTCATCAGTAATGAGGCTTCCAGTTATGCCTTGAAGGCCAGGAAGCCAAACGGAACTCAAAGAATGTAGTATTCAGATTGCAGAGGTCTTGCATTCCTCGATGATTCTTGTAGAAGCTGGAAGGTTGAGAAGAGCTCTAAGCGCATCTTGTCTAAGGCTGCAGACATTAATACATCTTCTCATGTACCATTCTTCTTAATGTAGCTCATAGCCATTGGGATACGCGAATGTGCCTAATGAGGAGTGCAGTGTGCAGTCATACGCCATCGCTCTCCACAAAACCCCAGCGCCAGAAGGATATAAGGCAGTGGAACCATCCGCGAAGGTCTTATAACAATCCTCAATTGGTTAAGATTCTAGAGTGAACCAGTTCTGAACCGAATGAAAGTTGAACTTTTTGTCAACCTATCAAACGGTTTATTCTCTAGACGTGAGTCAAAAGATATTCTGCCTACGAAATTCTCAAAACCCGAATGCAAATTGTTCCAGACACCACTTCTTTCCAAAACGAGAAATGGTCTTGAAAGTACATTCATTAGAGAGTGTACGTTGTGCAGTGGTAGAGTATATCGTTTTTTTTATGCCAGACGGGTGCGTTCAAACCCCACTCTGGTCATCTATTTTTCTTTCAGCCTCTCAGTTTCATCTGGACGCAGCCTTTGGGGTCATATGTGTAATTACAACTTATTTCGTCTGCACCACAAAAAAAGGGAAGGCTGCTACCCTGGGTAGAACAATGGAACGGCAATCAGGTCCGGAATAGCTTAAGTTTCCTCTTTAGAAAAAAAAAACATTCTAAAGTAGGAATAAAGAGGGGCCAAATTCACCAGTATGTCTAGGGCAGTAACCACAGTGCTACCAATACAGAATGACATGTTGTTCTTTGCCATTTAGCAAAAGCGAAAGCAGAGACCTTGTTCCACGTTCCACCAAACACATAGCAGATGATAAATCTTATCATAGCCATATTGGTAAAGGTCACAAGCCATACCAAAAACTCAATTACATAGCCAGAAGACTGACAGTGCCTCGATAGCTTTCGACTCGACATGATTGGACCAATCAAGTTCACTACCTAGGAGTACTTTTAAGTGTTTTGCTTTTTTTGAGTAGCGAATGTCAAAGCTTAAAGTGTGAGTTGGGTCAGATCAGTAAATTTTCTGGATTTCGTGCAGAGAATAACCTTGGTATTAAGAGGATTGACTGTTTGCAGCACATCAATTCATCAATTGACAATCAAATTAAGCGAGCCCTGTACCCTAGATGGAACACACAGCTTGGAAGCTAGATCTAACAGAAAGCACAGCTACTTACTTAGTCAGCATATTCTTGTCTAGATCCGTTGACCAAATAAAGTATTTAGTCAGTCAACACGTACCACAGTAGAGAAGCTAGAAGGGCACCCTGCGGTCAGCCCTATTCATTCGTCTTGTTCACACTCCAGTTCAACGATTAGTTTTCTATTCAATGACTTTACCGTTCTACTTCATTCCCAAGACTAATAAAGGATCCGCCATCTAACGTTTTTTTCAACTAGTGCTTATTTCGTGAATAGTAACACTTAGCTCATGTCTGATTTGACAGATAAATAGTTTTATCCTTCCGCTGAACGAATATGTTGCTGGAAAATATTGCGACATTACTTTGAAAATCTGATGCCCATTTTGCCAAAAAAAAATCATCTTTTCATATGAAGCTCATTTTGATCTAGGTGTGTATGTAAACAACAAAATTGTTACATTGAAAATCCGATACACCCAAAACGAGTCACTGTTTGGTGAGAATTTTGGTCCAGAGGCATTCTTCGAAAATGAGCAAAAAGTGGCCGTTACAGTCAGTGGCGATCGTTCACAAAATTGAAGACGAGGATATTGGCAACATTTGGCTTAAACAGAACGGCGTGGTGCTACGTTCCACACAGCCGAAGCTACACTCGAAGTTTTGCGCCCTGTTTAAAAAAAAAGAAGTTATTTGGCGGACCCTTTACATAATTCGACCATAACATATCCTTAAGCAGATCCCACCAATGCAGTCATTGTCAAAAGCATTCTGTCGATAATAATGTTCAACGCAAAATATTTTTCGTCAAAAACACATTCAATCCTTTATACGAGGCTTTGAACTGCGGTCTCAAAAGATTTTTCGTATTGGTAAGCATGATGCACCTAAGACAGAGGATGGAAACCTCAATCATTTCCAATGTTTTAAGCAGGTGAGTGCAAAGTCTTGATTGACAATTATTTTGTTTGAAAGTGACTCGTACATTCTGCCAAAGGGTTAGGGTAAACGCCAAAGGTACTTCCAGTCCATATATTTTTCAAAGAAGGTAGCAATAAATCTTAACTTTCCTGCAACATAGGTAGTTAAATACCACCAGTGCCAGGTGACTTGAAGCTGTCAAAAAATACCTCACCATGTTTGATGATCTCATCAATAGCAAACGAACGGTGACGTGTGCCAACTTCTTCCAATGGATCTATCGTGTTCGTGTAAGATTATTGCTTACTTCATGGTTCTGTTCCAATCAAAAAGCAAATTATTTTGAATGAGGAAGCAACAATTTGGATTTGTCGCTATTGGCAATAGTTAACCAACTCACCCAATCATTTCAGAACAAGTTTTCTGAAAGAAAAAAACAGTCTGAATAATTATCAAAAAAATTGTAGCATCTTTTCTCTTCTTGAAAGAACAAACACTGCAAATATCCCAAATAAGTCCGAATTGCGAACTATTTCACGCCCTTTTTTAATTTATCGAACTTATAAAACCACAACCCATGGGCAGCTGTTACGTTACAAAATTGCCTGTACAAGTATTTCATTCTAATTGCGGTGATCTTTGTTCAGGCATTAAATGCAAAGTGCTCACATTGAATTCCATGCCATTCACATGTTGCATAAAAGATAATGAAATCCAAAGAACTTCCAATTAAAGTCAACTTGCAAGGCAATTGGTGGAGGCATAATTCCATTTTTTTGTAACTACTCCCAAACACTGCACTTGATCTCGTTTGCTGTCGGTACTCAAATTCAATTATCGGCAGTGGATGTCAAAAGGCATCATAAACATGTTCAAATATAGACAAAGTAAACAGCTTCACATCATAACGTAAACATTTTCAGTTCTTCCCTCCAACGACCAAGACCAACTATAGACGTCAACGATGTCGACGAAGACGCAATGTTTGCAATAAAACAGCTCATTCAAATTCAAAATAAGGCTGATGTCAACTAACATAAATAGAAGACACCGAATTGTACTAAACATTTATCTTGCAGCACTCTTCAATGTGTCTTCAATTATAATCGCTTCTTTGGGCGTTGGCCTTTCGTTTAAACAAAAATCACGCACCAGAATAATGTTTTGCAGTCAAAAGCGAGTTCAATTTTTGCTCTGATTTCATCGTTTAAATTAATATGAACGACATTGGCGATGAGTCGACAGACCCCCCAGTTTCAAGAGAACTCGATGTGAGTTGCAAAAGTAAAAGAAGGAACAATAATGAAAATTAATTTTCCAGACCAAATTGGCGGCAATTTCATCTACGCTATGATGCATCGTATGGAAATAAATTCAATCAACGACTTCTGAAAAAAGATGGAACTTAATGTTGCAATTGTTCGTCGGATCTCCAATTTGAACCAAAAGACAATCTAATACAAGTCCCACGAAAAAACGTTTCATTTTTCAAAATTTAGCAACCGCATTCTTTATTTACGACAGCTAAAGGTTAATGTTGTTTGGAACATTTTGATTGTGTTTACGCACTCGCTTGCACGTTAAAAATTTCAATCGAGGCAAAAAGAAAGAAAGCCAACGATTTTTTATATCTTCTTCTTTGAACTATTAAAATACACAAATCAAAACAATGTGTGAAACTAAATTCTTAAGGTTTTACGACAAAATCAGACCACAACATGGATCACATGGAGAATTTTTAAGAAAAGCCGGATGGGTGGAAATGTAGCAATAAATCATTTAGAATCTTTCAGATGTTCGTGAGAAATGTTATCAAACGAAAATAACAATTAGTTTTAATGTCTAGGGAAACATTCAAAAATCACCTCCTACCACAAAAAAATTCAGGGCTAAGTGGCAGGCATCATATTTTTTCTTTTACAAAATTTCATCGCATTTAAAAAAAAAAATACGGAAATCGCTGTCAAGATTTTGGAAATCATTTGCATTAACAGCAGAAACTTTTTCGACTCACAATTCTTTTTTCTTTGTGAAAAATCAAAGGGACTTAATTGAAAAATACTTAAGAATCTGATAAAATCTTAACAGTAAATAGTTTTTCACAAAAAAATGAGATGAGAAATTTTTCTAACAAAAACTTGCTAAGCTTTGCAATTCTTTGGAATGTAATTTTTTACAAGAAAAGCACTCACTACAACAAAAAACATTATTGGCCCCCAGTGAAATATACCGAAAATTGGCGGTAGAAAGGACTTGTATGTATTGTTTATTCCTAAAAACAAACGGAGGGCTTACAAGAATGGTAGAAAAAACAAAAAATACTGTGGCGATCCAGTAGAACAAAACTTAAAAACTGGCATTTGATAGCATTGTTTAACAAAACAGTTCAAGATGATAAAGTCAGAAACCCAGTTTTTCTTCAAGTGAAGGCCCCTCTTAACCATTTTCAGCAGTATCAGTAGGTTACATTTTGTATGTATTACAAGTTACAGTGCAGTTAAGGTCTGTGGGGCAGCCTACATAAGCGGTTTGGGAATTGTCCTCTAGGTCTTAAACGATAACTCCCATGAAACCTATATGATATTACTTAATTTTATCGAAAACGACTCTGATGATCTGATATGAATTTTTTTTTTTTTTGCAAAAGTCTAAAACCAGTACCCACCATTGTAAATTTTTTTTTTCAAATCTACTTTTTCGTTAATGGCTAGTGCGATTTTGACGAAATTTTATATTTTAAAAGTCCTAGGTTGTTAATAAAATATTAAGTATCAATATTTAGAACATTTTAGTTTTTGAAGTTTTTAATAGTTAAAAAAAAATAATTTGTTTAAAAAAAGTGAATAGTAAAATAGGTTCTTATAAAAACTATTCCAACGATATAGATAAAATTTTTAACGTTTATATGTATTGGAAGCTACTTAAAAGTAGCGTTTTTACATTTTCGCTTAAGACTTTTGGAAAATTCAATTTATTTATTTTTTTAATGTTTTATGTAATTTTACTCAATTTTCATAATTGATATGCAGTTGGCAGCCCTGTACCATCAAATATCAGCCTTGAGATTTTGATACTAGCACAGAATCGCAAATTCACGATTATAGGAACTATAAGACAAGTTTTGCAATCGTGTAGAAAAAAAAAATTTGAGATAACAATTAAATATGAAATTACGATGATAGATAATACGAAAAAAATGGGTCCAGCAATTCTGTCTGTCTGTCTGTATGTCTGTTTGTCTGTATGTCCGTACATGGATCTACAGCCTGAACCGCTTGACCTATTTTCTTCTAAATCTGTAGGCTACCATGGAGAGGTAGCCTACAGAGGAGTTTTTGGAATTGGGTCTCTATAGGTTTTGAGATAACAGTACCTGCCATACAACCTGTGTGACAATACTTGTTTTTCTGGAAAACGGTTCTAACGATTTCCATAAAATTTTATGGACTATTTTCCGATTTTGTCTCTTATGATGTAAAATGATTTTTTGGAAAAAGTCTAAAAACGGTAGCATTGTTTTTTTTTTTCAAAACTGACTTCCTCGTTAATGGCTAGCACGAATTTGACGAAATTTCATATTTTAGAAGTCCTAAGTAGTTCAAGAGAAATAGCATATCAAAAATTTGGTTTTTTCGAATTTTCATTGATTTCTAAAAAAAAATTGTTTTCTCAAATATTTTCAAAACGGTATTTGTGATAATTTTTTGTCAATTAATTTTTTAGCATGGCCTTAAAACTTGTGTACTTGAATTCATAAAACTTATTTAAAAAAAAAAAATTCAAAATAAAAAACATTTTTTTTTAAACGACTAAAACAGTTTAGATTGAATTTTCAAAGTGTTTCAGTGTGTCAGAGATTTTTGTTTGAAACCTTTGGAATATTTAATTTATTTTATTTTTTTTTTCTTTATATTTTGATTGATTTAATTCAATTTTTATAATTAATGTGTAGTTGGCAGCCCTATCACCAAGTATATTAAGAACGAATACTAAAACCTTTTATTCAGCCTTAAGATTTTGGTATTCAGCACACAATTGCAAGTTTGTGCCCATTTTTTTTTATTAGCTGAAATCGTTAGAAAGATTTGTACACTCGGCTTTGAGTGATTTTTTTTTTTTCATTTTTTCATAATTTGATTTGAATTCAGAGAAAAAAGTAAAAGCGTTCAAAAACACATTTTTTAGCATTAGCATTAATTTTGATTGAACTTAGTATATTATATGTACAATTTGATTAGATCTACTTAAAGTTAACAATGTGGGTATTTATATGTTGTTGGCACAGAGGGGGCCTAACGTTCTTACATTGACTAAGATAAAAAAAAAATAATTAAAATTAATTGTTGCTGTGGTTGGTTAATTTCCTCGTCTGTCGTTTTCTTCTCTCGGATTGTTCAAGTCCGGTTGTCACTGTGTTTTGATGGGGAGGGGTGAGGGTGGGAGGTTGGTGGCTCCTAGCCACGGTGGTATGCTGACCCTGGGTCAGCATAGAAGTTAATGTTCACTTCATCACTTGTAGGGATAAGATCCTCATCCAGAAGTTCCATTGCTAGAAGGTACCGCGGGCTGGGATGTCTTGGCTGGCTTATGATGCTCCTTATTAGGGGATTCGGGTGGTCGGTCATGTTTCGCAGACATCTACGGCTGGAGTCGATGAGGTACCTGTCTAGTTCAAAAACACTACAGCGCATAAATGATAGGGAGTTGATTTAGTTGATTTTAAATAAATTGTTTGCTCTTTTTAGTCAATTCTCATAAAATCATGAAATAGTTTCACATGGGTGGCAAATCAAAAATTTACCTGGTTCTTAGGAACTTTAACTACATATGTATAACATTTGTATCAATATAAGATTTGTGCCAAATTTACAAGTCCCTAGCCATGTTTGTTGATTTAATGCCAATTTTCCTCCTCCCACTTTGCCTCGCGTGCCATCGTATGTTAAGCGTTGCACTTTAACTGATAGTTGAATAGCTGTACCTTTGAATGACTATAAGCACTAGGCTGATCAATGGTACTTCTTCCACAAATGATGCACTGTTTAGACTGTTTTCTACAGGGCAACGCACATTTATGGGCTAAGCAACTTATTGGCAAATATGTAAAAAGCAAATATATATTTGTATGAATCGGAGAAGCTTTTGACAATTTGCACATATCATTATCAGTGCAGCAAAAAAATAAGTGGTGCCCGTGGGGTGATGCTTAGGCATGTATTGCCTTTCGCGAGAAATTGGCGGCTTTTCCAGTAGTAAATTGATATGAAAAGCAATTTCTCCATTAGCCCTAATCAGCAGAAAATAAAATATCTCCTTCATTCTCTCACAAATCATAGTTGTGAGAAATGCGCTAGGTCCTGCAAATCCTCGGTCTGTTCCGCAGGATAATTATTTATTTTAAATAAGTTCAAAAAACTAATAACCCGGAAAAAATGTACGTGCGGAAACTGCACCACTGCAAGTACCTTACACTAAAAAGACTTTTAGGAATCCGCAGCTCTTAATCTCGTCTGTACATATGCATCAGGTTATGGTTAAACCATCAATTTTAAAAAAGATTTCCATTTTTACACCAATGAGCCGTTCTTTTCCACAATTTTTAGATCTGAAGAAAGACAGGAATGTAGTCACTAATGCTGTAGAGCATATTAAGGAAGAAAAAAGGGAAGAGTCTGTTTTTAAAGTTTTTTTAGAAGACTTCGTCAAATCCCCTTCGTGAAGATTTTTCTAAAGAACCATAGATGTCTTTCTTCAGATTCGTTGGCATCAGTTCTACTTGAAATTCTTTGGAAAAAAATACATACTCTAAAGCTGATTTGGAATCTGTTAATAGACCAAAACAAAAGAAGATTAAATCAGCTGTGTGAACCTGGGTCTTAACTAACATATTTCTGTAGCCATTTGAAGAAATGTTGTGTGAATTGGGCATGATCTTTTGTCTTTATTTGAGTGGCGGTAAATGTAATTTTGGCTGAGACAGTGAAAGCCGCATACAGCATGCTACAGGATATGTACTCCGCTTCTAAATAATCAACATTTTGTTTTAACATTCATTTGACCAATGTTTTAGCAATTCATTATTACGTAAAGTAATCGTTATGGTTACTATTTTAATACAAGGTGTCTCAAAAGTAAGTTCACATTTGCTTATCTTATTACGCGAAAGCAACTATTCTGAGGGGCGCGGGGGGTATGTCAGTCGGTAGTCTGGCTCTTGGGAATTTAGTCGCTATGGAGCGTTTCTCTGGTGCGGACCGTGCGTTGTGCGTACGTGAGTTTTACAAAAACGGTAATTCGGCGACTGTAGCGCGTAGTCTATTCGAGATGATCCAAACCTCTCGATTCGGAAGCGTGCTGTTGCTTTAAATGTGCACAGATCTTCATTATGCCGCATTTTACACAAAGATTTAAAGCTGCACCCGTACAAAATTCAGTTCGTGCAAGAACTGAAGCCTCAAGATGCTGGTCAGAGGCTTGCCTTTGTAAATCATAGGCAATTTTAGTGCCCGACTAAATGAATGCCGAGAGCGCAACGGTTTACATTTGGACGATGTTATTTTTAAAAAATAAATTCCCAAACAGTGTACTTCAATATAAAATAAACATTTTTTCAATAAAGCTAAGACTTTTCTTTTAAAAAAAGATTTAAATGTGAACTTTCTTTTGAGACACCTTGTATAACTATTGCCTATTGAAATTTGCAGTCCTTATTACTCGGCTGCATTTTTGTCGAAGAGAGAATTATACTGGATTGATGGTTTTTCATGGTTTTTCCGGAATTACGCCCATAGTGATCTCGCCCACCGTTAACTGCTTCTCACTAGTAGTCCGTTAGTGAGGTACATTGCGTAGCGTTAACCTGAGAATGCGTCGGCAAACTTCCCTTCGCGATTATGTCTGAACGTTGTATGATATTTGACTGGAATAATTAAACTATTCTAAAAAATTCCTACCGCTAACACTCCACGTTACTGTAGTTGAATTGTTACGAAAAAAGTAATATTTAACAACTATTCCGTTCGGCACAACTCGAACAGCATGACCCAAACGGGATCCTTAACCAGCGATCGCGCTTTGTTCTGGTTTGATAGAGAAAATGCATAATTTTTCATTCATGTCTATGTGTACTTCATAGTGTAATACTTGATTTACTCTGAAACACAATAATGATATTAATTAAATTCCTTTCCTCTGATTATTTTATTGATTTATTCGTTAATCCAACATCAGAATTTCAAGTTGTTCAACTGACGAAATTTAACTCCACAAATATAGTTCGGCAAGTTCTTATACGATTGCCCAATAAATATCATTGAGCACAGCACTCTTGAACCATCCACTCCAAATTTTCCAATTCAAACGAATGCGGCGAAAAATTCGATTAACAACCTTACTTTTCCAACTTCAACCAAAGAAAATAAAGGTAACAAGTTGCTTGTCTTTTCTCATACATTCATACTTCCAAGCACGAATTGCGTGCAGCTATTTGCTGCCCGAATTCATTTAGACGGTCAACAAGACTATTCAACAAGTGTCATTGCATTAATCTTACGAACAACTAGTCACCCATATCTCCTCAAGTCGAACAGCCAATTGAGCTTATGGCCTGCATGGAATTACCCATTACCAACGCGCGACCAGATGTTTTTCTATTTCCAAAGAATGACAGCCCTGAATCTATCAGTTTCAACTGACTGCTGCAGATGCAGAAACATAAAACAATTCAAAGATTCAAACTCAGAGATAAAACCGAGATGCCTATTACAGTAGGTACTTCAAAATTTCTTCCGTTATTCTCTAGAACAGCTTTGTGTATTGTAAAATTACACTTAATGTTTATGACTTGACGGAAACGTCAGATGTTCTTGTGTGTTCAAATGGTGTGTAACTCTTGACCACAGTTAATTCTAATTGTTTCAATAATTAAAGACTAATTTGCATGGAGAATCTCTAAGACGCGAGTATGTATTTATATTTCGATTTAACTTAAGGCCATCATTTTGACCGCTTCCATTGACCCCACTTGCCATTAGGTGAAATGGTTCCAACTCACAAAAAAAAACTTGGCTTATATTCAATGACAAGAAACACAAAACTAAAGAAAATAGTTTGCCACAATAATTTGGTATGATTCACAGCAACGATTCGGTGTCAAACTCATTAGTTAACTGGGCTTGGACGATAGCGTATGGCTTCTGTAGGAGGAAATGTGGGAGACAGTTCCACAAAAAAATAAAAAGAGGCGAGCAAATTGTGAAGGTTGTGCTCTGCAAGGTGTGCCATTGTTCAATAGTTTAAGCCACATTTAGAGTTAGTGTGGTGACTACTTAAGACCTCGATTACGTTCATGGGAAATTCGCGACTGAATTACATGACGTAACAGAGGTCAGAATATTATGCTTTCCACCATTTCTGTAGGCAGAAATAAATTCAGTCGTGAGTGTAATGCATAACGAGTTGTTGTTAATTTAGTTGCAGCATTCTCCGTACTTCCTATGCCGGCACTCTATTTCATTGGCAATCAATTTTTTCTTCCAATTTAATAAAGAAAAAAACATTAAGAGATTCCATCATAACTCCATAATGCATCGGGACACGAACGCCGCGCCGAGCACAAAGAGTGTTCGCCACCACACCACTTCATGTCTAAACAGTAACCCACCCGTACCCAGCTGCTATATCCAATACCCACCCACCGTAAACTGCAACTTGTTTACATCGGATTTTATGATCTATTAAAAAACCCTTGAATATTTTGCTATCAGCCGTGAACATTTACTGCTCGCTGCTATACAATCCCAGAGATTTAACCAAGAAAACTGAAACAACTACTCGGAACTTGTTGAAAACTCCGCCATCTTCTTCACTGGGTCTTTGCAAGCAAAGTTTAGCTATTGGAGTAACATGCTTCTGTGATGCTCACCGAAGCATTACTGTTGCTGCATTATAAACGGTAGAATATACGAGTAAATTTACAAAAACCCAGGCCAAGAGAAACATATAAAATCAGAACCAGAACACGATTGACGCGACGTTACGACGAAGTAGCTTTTGTTAAAGAACTAAACAAGACATGGCATCTTAGTTACCTTCCCTTGGACAGTCGAGTCATTTTCCACTTTGATGAATTCACTACAACTCACTGCACGTTTTGTCCACAAAGTAGACTAAATGAAGAAGATCATGAGCTCTGGGGGTAAATCGGTTTTGTTTCTGGTTCATTTGATGGCTGCTTTTCGTTGTTTGTTGGGAAATAGGTACTCGTACTATAGGTGGTGTTCGCTGGAGTGCAAACGTACTCAACTCTTTGCTCCCAAAGAACAAGCACAAAGAAAATAACTAAATTCCCGATTCAATTTTCTGATTTGAAAATATAATAATTGTTGTAGCTTTGGCCCGCACAATGATTTCCTATGGATGTTGGATGTTGCTTCGTCTTAGTGAGTTGATCTAGGCTGATTAAAGAACACAAATAGGGGCGGCACGTTACACCGATTTGCTTCTCTTTGTTTAAAGTGGCTCTCATGTGAGCGTGAGCTATGGAAATAAGGAAGGCATTCAGAGGTAAGTACTTTGAGATGATCAGTTTAAGTGGATTCATTGGCTTAAGGGGTTGGGGGTAGGGATTTCCTTCTATTAAACTTTGGAGCATCTGGTATTCATTATTCCATTAAGTGCACAGGATATAGTTTTCGAGATAAACTCACAAAGCGAGGTTTTGTTTGAAAAAAAAAAACAAAACTATCATAGCAATGGTTGAAAAGAATGATACAGAAACATCCTGTTTAAAGTAAAGGGTGTTTTTGAAACGGGTGGTTTTCATGAACACATAAAACTAATACAATTTAACGTTATGGCCAAGAATTTAGCTTTATTATGAAGATAAGGGTTTCGGACAAGTGGCTACCGCGGCTGGTTCGAGTGATTTCCAGCCGAGAGGACCAATTTTCGATTACATTTTGCAGCATTTGCCACCGCATGCCAGCAATAACGCATCAAATATTCTCTTCAAAGATATCAATCGTCTCGGGCTTATTTGCCCATACAAGTGACTTCATACAACCCCACAAAAATAGTCCAGCGGAGTTAAATCAGATAATCTTGGAGGCCACGCCCGCCACAGGTCCACTTACATGAGCTGAAGCGCTTAGCAAAAGTTATACCTTCAATAAATTGATTGCTTCGTTGACTGTATTGCATGTATCGCCCTCTTGTTGGAACCAAAGTTCGTCCACATCAACATCCTCCAATTAGCCCTGTTCACACTGTACAATTAGCTGGACAGACTTCGTTTGTTGGAAGCTGAATGGTCTGATGTAGCTTGTCGTCCAACTTTATGTCACATAGCCTTCCACTTCGTCCAACTTGTAGATTTTAAAAAATTTTTGCAAACCATATAACAAGTTGGACAAGCCGTGCGTCGTCTGAAGGGTTCACACTATCAAGCGTTGGTCGTTCAAGCCCAAGTCTGTCCAACTAATTGTACAGTGCGAACAGGGCTATTAAGGCACTAAGCAGTCATTAATCATGGCTCAATGCATACATTTGAACATATATGGACCAATGATTCCATTTGCCCAGGGGACATCATGCAGTAACTTTTTGAGAATGTAATGGAGGAGGCGGGCGGCGCGGCGGCGGCGTCTCAACAACATCTTGCGGATTTTCATGACTCCAAATGCGACAATTTTTTTTATTAACGTACCTACCCATTAAATCAAAAGTGAGCTTCAAAGTTCAACAAAATTGTCTTGCGAAAATCTGGGTACTTGGCCATCTTGTTTTGGGCCCATTCACGAAACGTGCGACAAGCTTGATGGTCGTTCGTCTTCAATTCTTGTGCGAGTTGCATTTTATATGGCAACGAACCAAGATCTTTCATCAAAGTCTTCCATAAAGTGGACGAGCATATATCCAATTGTTCCGTATGACTCATTTGGGTCTCTTTCGATACTCTGCTTCACAGCAGTAATGGCGTTGTTACCATTGTTGCTCGAGTTATAGACTCTGCTAATGCTCTGGACGCAGCACGCGATGTGTATTGCGAACTGAAACTATTTCGGTAATAAATTCAAACGTTTGCAAACGTTTTTGCAAGGGTTTTTCAACAGGGCAGGGACGCTACAAAAGTAGAGCAACAGGTACAGCGAACGACGCCATATTTCGCTCTTTTGACATTTCAGTAAGGTTTGCCATTTCATGATGGAAAGATATACGAGCCAGCAACGAGTCGAAATTATTAAAATTTACTACCGAAATTCGGAGTCAGTGGCCTCAACGTTAAGAGCGCTCATCAGTCATCATCTTCAGCGATGAGGCTCATTTCTGGCTGAATGGCTTCGTCAATAAACAAAATATGCGGTATTGGTCAGGAAGCAATCCACACGTACTCCATGAGTCATCATTGCATTCCGAAAAAATTACGGTTTGGTGTGGTTTATGGTCCGGCGGCGTCATTGGGCCGTACTTTTTCCGTGATAACCAAGACCGGCACGTTACTGTGAATGGGGATCGCTACCGTTCAATGATGACCGAATATTTTTGGCCGAAATTAGATGATATGGACTTGGGGGACATGTGGTTCCAACAGGACGGCCGCCGCGGCGCCACAAGTCACACAGCGAATGTCACAATCAATTTATTGGAAAACAAGTTTGGAGAACGTGTTATCTCAGTCGCTTGGCTGCCTCGGCCGTGCGATTTGACGCCTTTAGACTATTTCCTGTAGGGCAAGTATATGGTCTATGCCAACAAGCTAGCGAATTGATGAAATTGTAGCAGTATCGGCCGATTTATGCTTGAAAACTGTTTAAAATTCGGTGCGTGCCCGTGGTGGCCATGCAAAAGAAATCGAGTTCCGAAATTGATTTCCAAAACCGTTTTTGTTATATTTAAAAAAACTTTTGTAGCGATCTTGCTAAAAAAAAACCGATATTCGTTATGAAATGGCAAACAAAACGTCAAGTGACAGCTGTCAGAAAGACAAACTCAGAAGAAAGTATTGAAAATCACATTTTTAAAAAACCTTTTACTTCGAATATTTGCAGACGAGACAATGTTTCAGTCAATATCTGGTTTTAACGATGACAGTTTTGATTTATACTGCGTTTGCAATACTCATAGAGTAACTGAAACTTTACCTTTAATGTCCCTGCAAAGATAAATCACTGCCTGTAGAGACAGCTAATTCCGAGGTTTTTCTAAAAGCCTTCCATTAAAACTTAACAGAAGGATATCATTAATGAATTTGAAATCAGAACTTGAAATATTGGTGTCCCACAGGGTTGCAAATTATCGCGGTTACTGCTTCTATACACAGTTCATTTATATCGGTTGAACTGACCGCTTACCTACTCTAACTGATGTTATATTGGTGCGATGCTTAATTGGGTTTTGGAAGATATCAGAGCCGCATTTTCAGTACACTTAAACAAATAAATTAATTTTAATCTGACCACAAGAGGAACTAATTAGATAAGAATGCGTGGGGTCTTAGACTGTCACAGTCACTTCAAACAAAACAAAAGACTTCGAAGTATGTATTGCGTTTTGACTACCGAAAACTCTTTAACACAATAGGACTCTATGAAGTCTACTAAAGTTTCTTGATTACCTTTTGTTTATATATAAGCCTTTACCCAAGAGTAATGCCTTCTGTCATCGATCTTCAAATTCGTGAAAGTCGGTAAAAAAAAAACAATAAAAACTAAGCGTAAAGAACATTAAACGTGCACATTAAGCACAGTTTACGATCATAGCTCAAAATTATGATAAAAAAAGGTGTTTCATTTGCTCTTCAATCCAACCCACCAAAAGCTGAACATGATAACTTAACAGAGGCAATTAATTTACCAAACAAAAACCTATTTGGTAAGAAAGTAACAATTTTTCTGTGGAAAAAAGCATTTTCCATTTTGACTGCAAATCGCCTCATCTCTTTCCAAATAAAAACAACATATTTCCTCTACAAAATTATAAAAAAAAAAACATCCACAGAAGAAGAAAAGCTTGAAGACAAAAACTTGTGCATTAATTAACGTTAATATGATGTACGAGTATGAACTTCTTCCTATTTGCATATTTTACATTGTCGGTTTTTGTTTTGTGATTTTGTTCATGTGGAAAACTTTTACTTTCCATCTGCATATATACAAAATACCAAACAACAACTGAAGAAGACATCAAATTGTAAACGTAACGTCTTGTTTCTTGTACCTCCTTCAGTTTTGTAAGTTTTCTCAAATCAAAAAATTATTTAAGTAGGAACAATATAAGTTTTCTTTTTTTTCGAATTAACTTTTTTGGGGGATTTTTCCATTAAGCCGATGTATATTTGTTTATTGGTTTAAAATGAGGCAAATTGAATTGGTACGCAATAGAAGTTATCTACGAGTATGGTTTCAAGACATTCATCAATTAAAGCATTAGTTGAATAGAAAAATGGAACTTTTATCACAACCTATTGAAAATCAATAAAAATAAAAGAATAGGAAAAAGCATTCATCAAATCACTTGGGTATGTGCTACAATAAAAGAAAAATAGGCCATAGAGGGGTCGTAAATAGGTCGTGATACTAAAGGAGTAGAAATGTCAGTAACCTCAATTGGCGGTGACGTCTCATGAGCATACCATGTGGATTTGACATGCGACAGAATATATTGATATAGCGAGACTATGAACATTCGTGAGAGTGAATTTCATTGAAATTGAAATTTTAGGAAACTCAAACAATTGCACAATATTCATTTTAAGCTAATGGATATTTCATTTAGTGTTTTCTTGCAGATTAAACAAATATGACCTCATTTTTAACACCTAAGGATTTAATTAATTTAAAGAAAAAATTGAACGGAAAGGGAGATGTTATTGTCGGTTAAAGTGAGAGCGGTAAAGGCAATGTCGCAAGCTTAAGAGGCCAACGGGAAATTGATTCCACCATTGTCATACTATAGGTATGGACTGCTACTAAGACGTGGGTAGAAATAATGACAAAAATAATGACATGACCGTAGTCAACGCTGCGTTCTCTACGAGCAATTGTCTTGGTGTTACGGGGGCCTTCCCCAGCACACCGAGAGCTGCTCTCGACGCACTGCTGAATCTTCCTCCCCTTGATACCTACATCATGGGGTGTACTCTCAAGACCATTTCTCGTTTAAAGAGATGTGGTCTCTGGCACAATTCGCACTGGAGCTCGCAAGCAGCATATCTTTAGACTCACGTCTAATGGATATGCCGTCTGACACGATGATCCCAAGGCTCAAACTGCATCAAAATTACTCAGTCAACTTTCCTTCGGTTCAGGACTGGTTCGCTTCGGAATCTGAGCCTGGAAAGAACTGTTATCGTATCTTCAGAGATGGCTCCAAAACCGACGAGGGTTCTGGTGATGGTGCCTTTGTTGCGAGCGACGACATACGACTGCACTCATCTTTGGGATCATACGCATCCGTTTTCCAAGCAGAGGCTTATGCTATCCTAATAGCCTTGAGCCACGTTACGAACAATGGATGGGCGGGGAGAAGTAGTAGAAGTAGAAGAAGTTGTTTGCAGCGACAACCAAGCTGTGTTAGGCTTAAGTGATACCACACTCTGTAAATCTTGTGGAGAAGATGAGGACACCTGCTTTTTCTCGCATGAGGTTACAGATACTCGGCGCAGACATGGTGAGAGCTGGTAACTTAGGCTCCTTATCATGACATCTTTTGGCTTTTCTCTGAACATCTGGAAAGGACCGGTATTTAGGTCTGAATGCTCCAGCTGGTATTTTAAAAACCTCCAACAGAAAAAAAACCACGAGCTGATCACTGCTGTGAAGCAGTTAAGTACGAGAGCTGTGATTCCTTCGAGATCAGGATGCTGCCAAAAAAGGAAGAAAAAGAAGCTCTCGCCTGTAGTATTCATTGTAAAGAAATCACTTTTCGCTGATACATGGAAAAATAACTACAACTTACTTGTTCGACACCCCATCTGTTTTTCGTTAGTCTTAGCATGTCTGTCTGTAACGCGGAAGGTTCGTGGTTTGCCCAACAAAAAAAAAGTTCTTCCGCGGCTATCACCTTTCGCGAGGAACTGGCAAGTCCTCCGTCAATAATTTTACTGTCATGAAAAGTGCTTTCTGGTTTAGTCTTTCGAAATCGGTGGAAAATTGTAGGTCCATTCCATGGCTGTGAAAAATGAGCTGCGCTCCGGGGCTTCCCGTTCTCTGTGCCACCCTCCTTATTTTATGTATTTTCAGTTCATTTATAAGGTAAAATGTACGACACATAATACGTTATGCAGTGCTTTTGGAGCCTTGCGTCACACTATATAGACGAAAGTGAGCTAGCTAAAATACATAAACAATCAATCAATGACAAAACAAATAACAGCTTAAAACTCGTTCGAATCCATCCCCAACACCATGTCACACATTTGAACACAAACGACTGTAAAGATTTCAATTTAAATTGACCAATATTGAATCTTTTTCATCAGAAATGACTGAGTGCTTTTATTTTAAACCAAAACTAGTTACACGAATTTTTTCTGTCCTTAAACTACTCAAGACGATGGTGCTAGGTGGCTCGTGTAATCTCGTATTGGGTGCAAATAGACACATCCTTTTTAGGCAGTGTAATCACCTTCGGATGACCTGCTAATGCCTCGTAAAATCGACACCTGAGCAAAAAGAATAATTAGATGTTACCGGGATCCGGACTTCGAACTCCAACCCATCAAGCAGACATGCCACGGGCAACACTAAAACACTAAACAATTAACTTCTTTCAAACCATTTGCTTTCCTTGTGATAATGGGGGGTAACCACACATTTAACATTTTTTCTCTATATTCCTGGTCGTATATTGATGGATTTTTTTTTCCAAACTTTTATGCAAAAATTTTAAAAAATAAAAATCTCCGGGAACGAAGGATGGAACTAAGTTGGCATTTAATAACAGCAATATTTTTTTGTCCGTCATATCGTCTATTGTGTTGCAAAAACTGCAAAAATATTCCTGCAGAAAATTAAACTGATAACTTTGTCGATTCTTTCTCGTAATCGATGTCCAATAACAAACAAGGTTCTATCATAAAATATTTCTATTTGCGATAGTTTTATCAAACCACTTCAATATTTTCACATATCAACAACAATTATTTTTCAAGTAGTCAAGGTGATATTCCCTTCCTATTCTCCAAACTTATCGCTTTTTCTTAGAAAACTTTTACAATCACTACAAACAAACAAAAAAGTGCGTCGTGTTTCGTGTACCTACTCAAAACTTTAAAAAATAAGAATTTTCAGAGTTCTTCTCTGGTATCAATTTCACAATAAGTAAAAACACATTAAAGACCGCAATCGATTGGTATAATTTTTAGGTACTCATGCCTAAGTACCAATAAAAAGAATCGACATTAATTACAACAAAGAACAAGTGCCTGACCACTCCTATCGAGATGAGAATACACTCGTCCAGAGTTTCTCTAATGCTTGGAAATTCAAATTTACGCATTTGTTTTTTCTTTTAGATTTCCATTACTCATATTCCTTCTTGAGAAATTCAACGCACAAATAAATTTTGTTTTTCAGTTATGAATCAACTGGGCAACAAATCATCTGTTAATTGAAAATATCATCTGGTAGTAAAAAAATTGTATTTGCGAAACACAGACAAGGTCGACCAAAAGTGGATGCTGTTCCGCAGCACAGCAACCATTCAAATGCAAACAAAACCTTTAAGTTTCGACACTCAAATGCAAAACTTTTAAAGAATTTCAATTTATTCACGTCTCCTCCTAGACACTAAAGCAAACGTAAATAGACGCACCCCAGAAATTGAGAATTGCTCTTTATTTGCACAAACTATGACAACATCCGTTGTATTGTTGTTTATTTTTATTTTTTAACGCAACGCCGAGAATAAAAATGAACAACATCGATAGCAACTTTATTAAGGAAACTGATCGCCCCAAAAACCAATTATTTGGTTTAATCTGGGATGGGGAATAGAGATAAAGAAAATTCGATTTGCTGAATCTACAATGGGTCGTGGCTCGTGGATTACCGAGAGTAGGCACTAGGGACGATAAAATAAATTTAGTTTTGTTTATGAAACGTGAATGTGCACAAAGTAAACAAATTTGAATGGTTTCAAGGACATGATGTGTCGGTTATCTCTTTTTTTTTGTGAAAATGTTTCAAAATCTTTTAGAGGTAGAGGTTATCTTTTATTTGAATAGCCTAGTAGGTAGACATTTTCAATTGAGTTTTTGCGACGTGAAAATAAATTATTTCGATGAACTCAGATAACTGAAGGCTGAGGAAAGATACGTTCTGTTATCAACATCAGTGGCACACATGTTTTGTGTCACTCAACTGCTGATTGGACACATGCAAATATTTATATCTTCACTGCATGTGATGAAATAAAATAAAAAAAATTGACACAGCCGAGTTGGCGCTTATACGTATGTACGAAATTGTTGAATGTACAGTTCGAAGCAACAATTTCGAGTGAAAAAAATTCATAAGAAAGAATTAAAATATTTTTGTTTATTTGCAGAAGTTCCTGGATACTAAAAGCCCGACTATGCTCAAGCATCACAAGATTTTAAGCCAGATCTAACTTTCCGATCAATACTAAAAATACGATATGAGTCAACTAAGCAAGTGGCAACTTCTTGACGTGCGTTCATTGACAGGGATCAGGCTATTTATTATTCGCAAGTCTTGAAGAACGTTGGAAAACAAAGGTTGGAGCGATCCCAAGTTCCAAAAACTACCACTTTTGATTAAAAAACATTTGAGCAACAGTTTGGGGCCTCAGTTGGGCGCCACTTTCACATTATTGACCTTTTTTCTCTGTGCTACATTTGTTTGCTCTTTCAACCGGAAGCAGTTGCAACAAACATTTACTCATTTTTCCAAGGAAACTATGCAACAAGCATCCTCTCAAAAATATCTCACTGACTCATATCTCAACTGTCTCAAACTGCGTCTTCGCAAAAAAAAATGCATCTTTGTTGGCAAAACATATAAAATAAATAAAAATAAAACAAAATTAAGTCATTTTCTTCCAAATTACTCGTACAATTAGATCCTCACAGAAATGTATTATTAATCCAATTATGAAATACGATTGGCCGTTGAATATTCACTGACACACAACACTATATACACTTGCAATTTTATTATTAATAATATTTCTTGTTAAGGCACTTCCAATTGGCATTAATTAGGCTTAATTCCACCGCGACGCCGACGTTCTCTTATCACAAATTTTCTTGTTAAGGCCAGAATAATGAACAGAAAAAAGAACTTTTTATTTTCGTACTCACACACAAAGAGTTTAAATTTAATTCTGACTGATGATGACCGGCACGATGATTAAACTTTAAAGTTAAATATTTTTGTCGCCAATTACATCACGAAAATGAAATATTGTCTTTAAGACAAAATTGTTTTAAAAATGATTTTGTTTTTAAAATTGTAAACAAATAATTTCAACCGACGACGACAGAACGAAAACCAAAACACATGCGCAACTGGTAATGAAAAGTCAGAAGACGAAAAAAATAAAATAAATAAATGCAAGCAAAAATAAATTCGTGATTTGCTTTGCTTAATGACGATGTGCAGTGGTAGTAGTTGTTGACGATAATCTCTGCCCCGCACGAAGACGGATTAATTTTACTTAACAACCGGACACCAAAACATGGTGTGTGCTATCGCTTCAAACGCTTTAGATACTCTGTTTCGGTTATAAAATGGAAAATACATCGAGCGCATGCTGGTGCTGGTTGGCTTAACTATGAAACGAACGAAAGACTTGCTATACTGCGAGTTCGATTCAAATGTTGTGTTTTGCTTTGTGTGCACGTTTAGCGCATATGGAACGATGTACGGTCGACGGAATTAGTATTAGTATGATACACTACGAAGCAAACGAATAGGACCATGCAAGTTTTAAAAGAAATTAAGTGTTACTCTCAACTAAAAAAGTACTTCAGTACCTACCTTTTTGCTGATTTAAAAAACGTGTAGGATACAAATTTTCTTTCACAATCCGATACAAGTGACTTGACAGAGGAAAAAAATTAAGGCAAGAATTGGCGAAGAAAATCGCAAATAAAATAGCGCGAAATAGGAAGGCATTCCAAAGCCGCCATTTTGAAGGACCCTAAGCCTAAAGGAGCCCAATTTAAATACCCAATTTAAATACAATTAATTTAGTCTAAAATTAGGGTTCTACCATCGGCATTGACAGAGCAATCGAATTTAACACAAGTCAAAGTAAAAACCAAAATTAGCCATTTTTTTAAATTGTCAAAAAGTGATGTCAAAGTTGAGAAACGGACTTTACTATAAAACAATTTTTTCTTAGAATATGATTATTAATCACATCCCATAGTACGTAACACGAATTACGGGACAACCTGTATATAAGAGTTTAAAAATTTCAAATTGAAGAAAATGTAGTGCATAATGATACTTCTATAAAAGGGACGAGGAGAAAGGATAATTTCATTAAGCTTGAACATTGTTGTTGCAAGGAAATGATTTTTAATTCGTTTTTGACTAAGGACATCTAATTTGATTTTTAACAGAGATGTAAGCCAAAAATAGGAAAGTGATGTGCTCTAATTACTATGAGACATTTAAATGATAACACTCATTAAAAAATATAAAACTGATTAAATATTCCTCCGTAAAACTTTCAACTAATTTTCTTCAGGGTTTAACAATTAGAAATATTCAACAAACCAACAAACGTGGCATTTTACAGCGCGGCTTTTTCATACTATCCACCACCTGATCATAACCTACACCAAGAATAAAATTCACCGTTGAAGTGGCCATTTAATAGAAATCACCAGAAATTGACAAACAAATTCAAAAGGTTTCAAAAATCAGGATCTATTACTTACATACATTGTATTCATAAAAAGCATTATCGTTTTCATAGACTTTTTCTTTGTCGTTGTCGTAGCCTTTGACATGGTCATTGTCGTTATCGTTGCTGTTGTCGCTGTCGCTGTCATTGTCATTGTTGTTGTCGTTGTCGTTGGCGTGGTCGTTATCGTTGTTGTTGTCGTTGTTGTTGTCGTTGTCGTTGTGTTTGTCGTTGTGGTTGTGGTTGTCGTTGTCGTTGTCGTTGTCGTTGTCGTTGTCGTTGTCGTTGTCGTTGTCGTTGTCGTTGTCGTTGTCGTTGTCGTTGTCGTTGTCGTTGTCGTTGTCGTTGTCGTTGTCGTTGTCGTTGTCGTTGTCGTTGTCGTTGTCGTTGTCGTTGTCGTTGTCGTTGTCGTTGTCGTTGTCGTTGTCGTTGTCGTTGTCGTTGTCGTTGTCGTTGTCGTTGTCGTTGTCGTTGTCGTTGTCGTTGTCGTTGTCGTTGTCGTTGTCGTTGTCGTTGTCGTTGTCGTTGTCGTTGTCGTTGTCGTTGTCGTTGTCGTTGTCGTTGTCGTTGTCGTTGTCGTTGTCGTTGTCGTTGTCGTTGTCGTTGTCGTTGTCGTTGTCGTTGTCGTTGTCGTTGTCGTTGTCGTTGTCGTTGTCGTTGTCGTTGTCGTTGTCGTTGTCGTTGTCGTTGTCGTTGTCGTTGTCGTTGTCGTTGTCGTTGCCATTAACTTTCACGCTGTTACAGTGCTAGGACATTATTTAGAGAAAGTGATTTTATGTTTGTTAAATACAAATCAGGACTATTTTATGCTCTATCTAAATCAATTTTATAATTTTACTGAGCATCTTCTTTTTTAACGAAAAGTATTGTGTCGTTTCTTGTTGTATAAAAGGTATTTTGAAACATGTGGTTTTCAATCTGGCAATACTTTTTTGAAATAGCTGTAGACGGAATCGTTGCTGACCTCTATTTTTATAAGTTCGAGTTTTGAACCTGTAAGTTACCTCCAATATTGGGCGATTTTACACCGCTGGCCTATCCTTTGTGGGTTTGTAAAGTCAATTGTCTACTCAAAATAGCCCGAGACGATTGACGTCTTGAAGAGAATATTCGGTGGGTTATTTCTGACATACGGCCCCAAATGATGCAAAAAATATTTAAAAATGAGACATTTCGGCTATAAAAATGTATTTGAGCCAGCCGCGGCGGCCACCTGCCTGAAAGCATTTTTAAACCTAATAGCAGAACCTTATCTTTATAATAAAGCTGAATTCCTAGCATTAAACTATACCTACATATTATTTCTTTTTGAAAAAAACACCCTTTATATCACAAAAATCGTTTAACACAGCCTACCAAAAATATCAAAATCAGATATGTATTCGAAACACTGTTATTCCTCTAGGTTATCTAATTTCATATGTATGTTAAAAGAAATCTTCTGAGCTTAAGTGAAAAAATTATACACACCTAATATAAAATAAATAATATTATTATTAACAAACAAGTTTTATCTGCATAGATTCAAAGAAATCCTTACTGGTTTTAAAAAATGCTACTCAATTTGTAATTCTCAGTGTTTTTTTCTTTTTGAAATTAAAAATAAAGTACTTTCACTACGTTCCACATTGGCATCACTTCAATCATTCAACTTTGTTTATAATTCCAAAGAATAATGAATGAAATAAATTTTTTGTTTTCCTCATGGCTATGCCGGCAACGGCTATGATCATTTGGCATCAAAGACTGAGTGGGGTGCATTAATTTTTTTTTCTGTTGTTTAGTATTACTCTGTCTTTTTCTGTGCATTGCCTTTGGTGGGTTTTTCGTTTACTTTACCTCTATTGGAGTCAGTGATCGAACGCAAAAACAACGACTAAGAAAGATATTTTTACGAGGTGTAGGTACTTTTGTATATTGACTGTTGGTTGGTTGCTTGGGGGAATGCATTTATTGAAGCAGTATTGACTGTGAGAATAAGCATGTTCAATGAAGCACAAAGAAAAATTATGTTTGATGTAGTTTAAATGGTTTTTTTTTGGACTAGGATAGAAAGGCTGACAGTTGTATTTATAGATTTCTTTTGTTTAAGTCTTAAGACAAATATTTTAAAATTTATATTTTTTGTACAACATTAAGACTTACGAATTTTTCATTCCAATTTACGAAATGGGATCTTACCTAGAAAAAAAAGAAAGCGTTGTTTAGAATTATTCCAAACCAAAAGTATTAAATAATAAAAAATAAATAAATAGAAAAAGAAACATAAGCGCCCTACAGACGATCAATGTTACTTTGCAATATTACTTGAAGGAGCTTCTGTTCAAGTAAAATTGATCGTTTGTAGGCTCTTCAATGTTACTGTCAAGTAAAATTGAAACATTGACGAAAATCAAATCTGATTTGATTTTCATCAAGTTAACCGTAACTACCAAGAAAACCGCTATCAAACTTGAACCTCTGTTGTCATATCCCATGAAGGAGCAAGAGTGTATCTCATACTGAAGCTTTCTACAAAAGTGATCTGGAAAATGAATACCTATGTTCATCAGATCACTGAAATCGTCAAAGAAAAGTTTTCTTAATTTTAATTAGCACCTTTGTGTGGGTGGAAGCCCTATACAGACAAGGTGTTGAATGGTTTCCTCTTCCTTGCAGTTGCTGATTTCGATGTCACGTTCATGTATATTCGTGTACAAGACAACGTAACGTGACTCCAACTCAAAAAGTTCGTTTTGGTTGAATTTTTGCACGCTTTGACAGTAAAGAACAACTGCAAAATCAGAGTGTCAATTTAAAGGCAAGAAAAGGGCTCGTACGTAACGCGGTTGAAGTCGGAGTGTAATTGTGATTTAGACATACACTCTCAAGCCAAATGCGGTAGTTGTGCAGTGGAAGATGTTTTAATCGATAGGCCGAACGCGTGTGTTCAAATTCATAACCGAGTATCTATACTTTTCTTTCAGCCTTCCAGATTTATCTGGACGTCGTCCTTGAGGTTATAAGTGAAATTAAAGCTACCTTATTTCCACCTACTACCCCACAGAAAAGAACTAGCGGCCTTATCTTTTTTGTGGGGCTGGTAGAGCGGTAGTACAACAGATAGGTAATTGCTCTAAGTCTTCCAGCTTTATCTTGCAAAAACTAAGTTTTATTTCATTTATCACGATTGGTATTGGTAACAAAACCCTCATCAACCACGTTGTAGCAAAGGCAAAAAAAAAGTTAAAAACAAACAAAGACTGCTCGGTATGAAGAAAAGACTTTACTTAGATGATTTTAAGTGCGGCGGTACATGGTATGTTTCTCAATTTTACAAAACAGTTCGGATTTGTAGTTTTACGAGGATAAAGCAGGAGGTCAAAAAAGCTTTAAAAGAAACGATTCTTTGTAGCTCCAAAAAGATCTGGCCAAAGTTAGATTTAAAACGTATCAAAAGTTTGTTAAGCAGACCTTAAGCAGACTGCACTTCAGCTCCGTAGCTGGTGTCATAACCGGACACTGCCTTATAGGAAGACATGCCGCAAAGCTCAATGTTCCATCGAACGATATTTGTGGAAGCTGCATTGACGAGGAAGAAGAAGAAACTATTCCACATCTTTTTTGTACACGCCCTGACCTCTCTCAAAGACGTAAAACATTCTTGGGAGAGTACTTTTCGACGATCCAAATGATCTCAGAAACATAGACAAATAGACGTTCATAGTCTTCATCGCTTTATAGAAAGCTCAAAATAGTTTAAATAAGAGGCTCAAAATTTCTTGTGGTATCACAATGGACCTATTTTTGTCTAAGTGTGTCGGTCGTTTTCCCGACAGCCACCTCAACCTAACCTAACCTAGCCTTGTGACTCTAAACTTCTGGTAAATATTAAGAATTCAAACTGATGAAAATGTAAAGTGTCTGAAGTGTTTTTAGGTGAAATTTGAAACACATCCGGTGCAGGAAAACAGGAATGGTGACAGAACCAAATTGATACTGGGTTACGTCATTTTGATACTTGAAAACCAGAAACATTCGAAGTTTTTTCTGCTTTTTTGATTACCGGACTATTTAGATTTCTATTTACGTTTGAATGTTTTCCTAAAAGCACTAGCAGTTTATTTCTTTGTTTTTATAAAACAAAACCCTAAATCCATTTCTAACACGGCATAAATAAATAAATAGGGTAACGCAACAGAGCGGAGATTGATTGGAGTTAGTGCATTCCTCTCAACCATGCCTTGTTACTCGTTTTGAAGGAGGGAGCCTTCTAATTTTTGCCGATTCCGAAAAACTAATCGAGAAAGGAGCTTCCATGGCAGTGAAAATACTGGTCCTTATCACAAGGCCCGTCGGTCGTAGCGATTTCGGACTACGAATACCAAAATGGAAGCATCACAGTCGACTAGTGAATGTTTCGTCACAAAATTTGCTACTATTATTAAAGTTATTAAAAAGTTATAAATATCTTTTGCCAAACGTTCATTACAAAGATGTTTTTAGTCATTCCTATTTCACATTCGTAGTCCGAAATTTCTACGATGGGCATGTGATAGGGGCGACTATCGGAGAACTTGCCAATTTTTCAGAGTAAGAATAATTTTTTGTTTGCTGTTGGGGGTCGTACCGCACATCTCCCAACAGTCGAGCATGCTTAAAATTGCGACATAAGCAACATACAGGTTACTTATAAGAGAATAACCTTAGGCCCCAAGACTCCCCGCTCCGTTGCGACACACTATTTACCTACTTATTTCAATACAAAACCATAGGCGTAGAGAACGAGTTCCGAACCATTCTTTACATGAACATTGCAGGTACCTGTACTACTTATTAAAAAAAACACTTGACTACAATTTTCAGTTTTTACAACACAAGTCATTCAGTAGGCACTTTCGTTAAATTGTTTCTAATATTCCATGTAATCCCTTCATTTCAGCAGCCCACCGCAACATCACCTCATCTACTTGTACTAACTTAATTTGCTCACTTAAATTTCATTCGATGTCATGGCTAAAAGTTCAATTCTAGACTTGGAACTCTTTTTAACTCTTTTTGTTCTGTGTTCGCATTCTGACCGCATTCTTGCCGGCGCGGCAGTTGAGTTTTATTTCAAATGTGAATACACCAGGTCCTATACAAATGACTTAAGATTCTTTATTTTTATACATAGCAAGTGTGTATTTATCGATTTGGTATTTGTGGCTTCTTTCTATTAAGACAACACAAAAAAATAAAAGAACCCAAACATGAGTACAATATTACATCTGCTGCCGATGGCTGCGCTGCATTTGTTGCGTCAATTTTAGCCCTTAAGAGGTTCGGTCTGGGAACTGCGGGCATAATCCTTAGGAGAGATATTTTGTTTATTGACGGAATACTTTGTTTAGTCAGTCTTTTTCCAATGCATTTATGCAAGGGATTATATACGACAGAACAAAAACATTAAAGTGATACATGGGGTCGATATGTGCGAAAATAACCAACAGACTTTGAAAGGAAAAAGAGCTTCGGTTCGGCGCAGTTGAAACAAAAAAATGGAAAAGAAAATGGAAAACAATGCCAAAGAAAATAATAGCGATTGTTACAGGTTCATTTGGGTTACGGTTCCAAAGGCCAAATGAGAGAATTTGTTCTCGATTTTATATGGAGTAGACAATTGGTACACTCGCAACACACAGTGATCGATATGAGAGATGAGTGTAGACCCATTTATTGTAAATTTGGTATAAACAATCTTTGAAATACTTCATGAGTTGGAAGAAGTAAGCATTTGAAAAAGAATCCACAATGACCCTTATTATTGGAGGTGAGAATCTTACTGCTTCTGCCATATACTAAAGTGTCAACAAAGATATCTTATCTTGTGCCTTACGTCAGTCTTAAAGAGCTTAGTCAAAGGAACACCATAGGAGGTGTCTCATCAAAACTGAAAGTATAGGCAAAATCTATGCCAAGGTGGTGCCCTCTGCCCCAAGTAACAAACATCCAACTATTTAAGATTATTACTGTCATGCCAATGTGCAACTACCAACGTAAAGTTAATAGCCTAAGCGATGACAGTTTCACGCTACCCACTGGGCCACTGCATAGTAAGACAATGCATCGTTCGGCCCATATGTGACTCCCATTCCTTGGTTACAACAACAACAGATATATGTGTATGCATAGTTATGCGCACGAGTATTCAGAATACCTTGCCTTCGTCGAGTCGTAACTGAAGCCTGGAGAAAAGTTTTTTTTATGGTTTTTGTTTAATTGTTGCGTAACCCGATCTGTGGCGAGTGCACCTACAGATAGTTAAACGTACTTCGTCTCGGTGGTGCTGTTGAAGCCTAGATATTTCTTGTTTTTAATTTTGTGTGAAACACGTTTTTTTGTGTGTGCTGCATGCACTACACAAATGGAGAAGTTACACATTATGAAAGAGATACAAGTATCATTGTCAAAATAAAAAGAAAAATTTAAATTGTACAATGAATAGCTTTGCAGAGTGTCAATGGAGTGTGTGTATGTGCACAAAACCCACCATCGCTTTCCTAAATATTTACGTAGACAACGTAGGACGTGGTATGCTGTGACGTTCCTTTAGCTAAGAGCTTAGTACGTAAGTGGGATTGTTTTCAAAGAAGAATTTTTCCATTGGTATCATTATGGGAACTATAGTACATTGATGAAATAAGTAACTGAACTTTAATATCAAATAGACGTCAACGATTTCAATGAAAATAAAGCGTTTAAATACTACAGACTACAGACAGAATCAAGGCTTATTTGGGTGCGGATTTTTCGTTAAGAGGCAAACTCAGGGATAAGGTTATCAGTCAAAATCCAGTAAATAAGCGTGTAAAGACCATCCGCATAAGGGGAAAATGCGCCAATGTTAGCCTATGCGCACCCGCCTAACAGAAGAGAAAGACGAGAGCTCCAAAAAATTTTTCTACGAGCTCCTCGAAAAAAAATATAAGCAGCGGTGCCCTAGGCATGACGTGAAAATCGTTCTTGGCGATTTCAACGCAAAACTAAGGAAGGAGGACATCTTTGGAAATAATATCGGTAAGCATTGTCTGAATGACGAAACCTTCGAAAACGGACTCAGGCTAACCGATTTTGCTGCTGGGCTAAATCTTGTTGTTACACCGAAAGAAAAAACCTTGGTTGATTTAAACATGTTTCATTGTTAATCAACAATTCATCTAAAGTTGTGAAATTAACCAAGTTTCGTGATGAATTCAAATAAGAACGCATTTTCAAATCAAGTACGCTGCCGTGATCAATTTTTTTCAGGTAAGTATCATAAAAATGTTTGAATTAAGTATGTTCGTAGTTGATTTGAATATGTTCTAATTTTTAACCAACAACGTGATTGTTGATTTCATACTTGATCAACAACAAACATATTTAACTAACAATTACGGCTGAAATTACAAAAACCATCACGTTTGTGATTGAAATACCAAATACACTGTTGAACTATCACCAATATGTTTGATCAACAATGTTCATACTTCTTTAATCAATAAAGAATAGTTAAAGTATCAGTAACATTTTGAATTCCAATATTTTTCATACTTAAAGCCCACAGAAAACGTGAAGTCGCATAACGGAAATTCAATTCATTATGATAAGTTTCGTGACCATTTTATCTTAAGGGATAATTAATTATTCTTTATTGTTGATCAAGTATGTTCGTGAGAATTCAGCCACATTCTCACGAACATACTTGATCAACAATGTTCATATTTTACTAACAATTCAGAATTGTTGACAAAATACAAACGTTGTTAAAGTAGCATGGACATGTATGTTTCTAGTATCACAACCGTTGTTGGTTAACAATGAAATTGAAAATGACGTTGTTAATTTGAGCAATGAAAATTGTAGCATTTAAATAAATAAAATGAAAATGCCAGCTTGTTCAATTTAAGTACGTTCGTGATTGACGCAAAAACAAACAAGCTTCATGTTTGATTTTACCAAGGTTTTTCTTTCGGTGTAGTAGTACGCGCTACCCGCATCTCAAAATTTATAAAGGTACAGGGCAATCCCCAGATCATTCAACCGTTAACCAAATTGATTGACCATGTTGCGATCGACGCAACTCCAACTTTGACTCGGACCACTACCTTGTTTCAGCCAAGGTACGAATGAGGATATCATGTTCACGACTCGTGCGAACCAACGCTGTGAAGAAATATGACGTGGGAAAGCTACAATCACAAGAGATTGTTGTTGCCTTCTCCAATCGAGTAACCCTCAAACTATTCCTGAAACTTATGCCGCCTGCATCAAGCATTGAAGACCAATGGCAGCAATACCAACAAGCCATCAGAACCGCTGCCTCCGAAATTCTGGGTTTCACTCGGCCCCAAAACGGAACACATATGATTCGATGAAGAACAGGCAGGCAAATGCAGCCAAAAAAAATGCACTTGAATGCTGATGCAAAGCGAACAAGGGTTACTTTTGACCACTACAACAAAATTTCAACAAGAAAAAAAGGGAAGTACACAGAATTCTCAAAAAGAAAAAGAAGCAGTATGAGAAGCACTCTTTTGGGAAAATTGAGTAATGCCATGACAGGAATGAGGTTCGGAACTTCTACCAAAAGGTAAAAAGATCACGCCAGGGTCACAAGCCTCGAACTCCAGCCTGAAAAGACTAGCAGGGAAACATAGTAATAGAGCCGCAGTCAATACTGAGGATCTGTAAAAACCACTTCTGCAGACTGCTTAGCGGTGATGAAGATATAATTCCCGCTTTCAGGCAGAATGTCCCAATCAAGATGGACGATGATCAATAACCGTCCTCCCGACTTAGACGAAGTTAAGCTTGCCATATACACAAATAAGACTACAGATGCAGATGGCCTTGATGCCGATCTTTTCAAGGCAACAGGAGATCAGTTGGAAAGGGGCATGCATCTGCTGATCTGTATGATACTGTCGGAAGAATGCAACGAACGGAAACTCAGTATCTTATGTCTGACACTAAAAAAGGAGACCCTAATAATTTCGCCAATCATAGAGGAATAAGCCTCTTTAACCTCGCATATAAGTCTGCTGTAATAAGTAAACGTCTATAGCTCCACGTCAACAATTTACTTCTCTTTAGAAAAATCAAGGTAACCCTTTATAGGAACCTTAATCATCCCAGCCTTGCTTTAAGGCGCGAAAGCGTGGACCTTATCAAAAGTGTATGAAAAGTACTCCGAATGATGTTTGGCCCCGTATGCGAAGACAATATGTGGAGAAGAAGACACAACAACGAGCTGTATGAGCCGTACTAGGACACGGGCTCGGGCATAGCTAGAAGAGTGCGCTTCGCGAGACAAAAATGGCTGGGGCATGTAAAGCTTTTTTCAACAGGGACGCTACAAAAGGAGAGTGACAGGGATAGCAAACAACGCCATATTTGAGTGACAGGGATAGCAAACAACGGCATATTTCTTTCCGCTTTTTTGACATTTCTCTTCTGTAAGGTTTGCCATATACGAGCCAACAACGAGTCGAAATTATTTAAATTTACTACCGAAATTCGGAGTCAGTGGCCGCAACGTTAAGAGCGCTACGTCCAATTTATGGTTGGCTGAATGGCTTCGTCAATAAACAAAATATGCAGTATTGGTCAGGCAGCAATCCACATGTACTCCATGAGTCATCAATGCATCTCGAAAAAATTACGGTTTTGTATGGTTTATGGGCCGGCGGCGTCATTGGGCCGTACTTCTTCTGTGAGATGATCAAGACCGGCACGTTACTGTGGATGAAGATCCCTACTGTTCCATGATAACCGAATATCCGAATATTTTTAACCGAATGTGGTTCCAACAGGACGGCGCCACAAGCCACACAGCGAACGTCGCAATCAATTTATTGGAAACCAAGTTTGGAGAACGTGTTATCTCACGAAATGTTCTAGTCGCTTGGCCGACTCGGTCGTACGATTTGACGCCGTTAGACTATTACTATAGACGTGAAATTGCAGCAGTATCGGCCGATTTATGCTTGAAAACACTCGAAAATGGGGTTCAGCGTCTGAACTTTTGCAAGCGTGCCCGTGGTGGCCATGCAAAAGAAATCATAGTGGCATCAAACGTACTTTCACAGGAATAAAGAATTTCATTGATATCCAAAACCGTTCTTGTTTTATTTAAAAAAAAAAAAAACTTTTGTAGCGCTCTTATTTAAAAACCCGATACATGTAGAGCGGATGAACATCAACGCTTCGGCTTGAAGGGCTTTCGAAAACACATTGCAGGGATGAAGATCTCGTCTTAGGTGGCGCAACCAAGTAGAGGAAGACCTCAACCGACTTAGAGTGCAAAACTGGAGAGTGCTCGCCCGAACTTGAAATTGTTGGCGAAAGATGTTGGTTGACGCCTAGGTTCGCCTCCGTTTAAGAAACCTTAAGTGAACAACATTGGAACAGATTGGTACTTTTATGTTTTGGTATTCACTCTACTATTGTGTTGTGTGTTAAATAAAATTATAATGACAAGTCAATTATTACTTCTTATTTACTTTATTATAAATACCTGTTTGACCTAGCTGTGCTCGGTATACTTAACGTAACAACGCCATCTACTGTCGAGCTTTAAACCTGCAGTTCCGGTTGTCAATACAATTACTATTACCCAATCGATTTCAGGAAAAATCGTATCAAAATTTTCATTGCCACTATTCCGCAATAGTCGTACCTTTCGATATTTTCATTGCCTGGAAAAACCGTTAAAACAACATTTTCTGAAATGATAAGAGAAAGAACCAGAGCATCAATTTTTTGCGTTTTTGCTGCTGGCTGCGTTTCCAGACGAAACAAAATAAATTCACTAACGTTTGTAGTTAGGACGGAACAGGTACCGTTTCTTTACCCTTGTTCAGATAAAAAACTAAAACACTTAAATGAAAAGGCTTGACAAAAAAATAAAAACGATCCTATTCTTCTACCTTTTCCGTGTCCACAAGCATCGTTATCTCAAAGGGATCACAACTCTCCCACTTATCTCTTTCACACTAATTATCCGCCGGATAAAATTATCCGAAATGAATAAATTCTATATTTTCCGATCGAAATCGCTTTACGTTCTAATTGCCTGCTTTTCGACACAAGTTTCAATTCCAGAACAATCAATAGAACTGGCAAAATCCGACTTTAATTTGCGTAGTAAGACAACCCAACCCGTTCCATTGAAGTATGTGGTATACTAGTTGTAGTTGAAGTTATAAAGTTATGTTCTTGCATGTGTTTGGAGGTAAAAAAAAAAATAATAATAATAATTCGGTAGTTGTGTTGATGTCAACTTCGCTTAAATTAAATTTTGCATATTTCACTCTCTTTTTTTTTGTCGTATTATTTAATCCTATTGCCCCAATGTATGTAAATTTGTTTCCTGTAACCAAATTAATTGGGTGGGCCTGGCTCAGAGTTTGTTGTGGGCCGGAGAAACATCGCATTTGACATAATTTGCTCATAAAAAAAATAATAAAACATTCGATTATCAGGTTTAAAAATGGGTGGTGCAGCACAGCACATGTATCTTTTTGCACTGTTTGTTTTGAATTTGAATACGAGTAGGAGGATGCAGGTGGTGTGTGTGTTAAAAACAAAGCAATCTGGTTAACGTTTTCTCTTTTTTTTTTTTATTTTTTTTTTTTTTGTGGGTAACAAAAAGTGTGTTAAAGAAAACTGTAATCTGCATTCTTATTGTTCTAATAGAATAACACACAGGCACGGTTTACTCCCTGACATAACGTTTCCATGTATTATCTTTCAAAACACTTCACATTTTATGCGCTCCGGAAAAGCCATGCGACTATTGCGTTTCATTTTCATTGCCGGTCTACTAAACAGAGGTTTGAAACGTTTTTCTTAAGTAAAACAAGTCCCTCTTAGAGAAAAATAAGAACAGTTAATTAGTTTACGTCGTCTTAGGTCTTAGGTGTGACAAAGAAATTTAAACTAGACCAACAGAGTTTTATTATAATTTTATTTATTTTTATTTTTTTGTTGTTCTCATAACAAAAGTGGGTGTATTCACAAATGACAACTCACAGACAGTTAAAGTCATAAGAAATAAGTTTGAATACAAATATCTACTTAAATTTATTCAATGCAATGCGTGAAGTAAATATATGCAAAGTGCTGACGCACGCCCCAAGTAAGTCTTAATACCACCTGGGGCTTCCGTGCCCATATGGGAGACGATTTTCCTGTAGCTTTATACATCTGTTTGCATTGTAATGATTGTTTGCATTAAATGCAGGCCAACGTATCGTTGTGACTGTTTGTTTGTTAATATAATGGCAGTTTTGTGAATTTGAAATTCGGGACAGGATTTCGGAAGCAGTTGATTTTTATTGGAAACGTTGTGATTAATTTCATTAATTTCATTCGGCCCTACTCATAATTTTACAAAAGACAAAAAAAAATCTAAAACATTGAGGTTACCAATGCTTTTTTATAAATAGAACCACCAAGACATAAAAGGGTGGAAAAAATAAAAAAACGCTAAATTCTGCAAACCAATATCTTTACAATGTCATTAATAGCTCCTCTTTTCTGTAAGGTTCCTTTAGATTCGACACCACCACTAAATAGTAAAATTTTTGATATGAAATACACATTTTTGGTGCAAAAGAGTGTTTCTTTTATTTTTAAGCTCAAATATTTCATTAGATTTTTTCCAATAAAAGCCAAAACTTTACCCTGGGCCGATCCCGGTTCTTTGGCTACCCCATGACATGAGATGCGAAAAATGGGTTTCACCCGTCAATTGAGGAATAGTACATGCTTATATGTTATTTGTACTTTACCTTAGTCAAAATTTATGTAGTGTTTCTTTAGGTAGAGCTAAAAGTTAACCCAGGGCTCAGACCACGCTCAGTTTGACATTCAAGATGAGTAAGGGTTTAAAAAAGAAACGCTTTGTAGCCACAGCAAAGTATTCCTAAGGCTTGAACAAACAAAAGAACCTTTTGTTAGCTAGACGCATTGGACAGATGGCAGGTAAACGAAGGCTAATAATAAATAGATGATAAAAAACTTTATTTAACCTTTGCCGAAATATTTGAAAGTTTCTTGAATAGCTTTCGATATGATTCCATCATGTCGCATTTAGGATGGCTATGTGCCTTCAACATGTTGCTTATATATACTGTCGCTTTGCCATCATCATGTGGCGTTTTCTATGTTGGCTTGTTTTCATCATCTCACATTTGGACAGCCTGTGCGCCTTCATCACGCAACTTTCTGGCTGTCGATGTGACATCTTCATAGTGCTTTTTGGCTGTAGCTGTGTATACATCATGTCGTTTTATGGCTGACGAAGTGCCATCATCATGTCGCTTTTTGGCTGTTGCTGAGCCTTTATCATGTTACTTTTTGGCTGTTAGCGTGTTTTCATCATGTTACTTTGGGAATTGTCGGTGTGCTTTCATTATGTCACTTTTTGGCTGTAACTGAGCCTTTATCATGTCATTTTAAATGTCGATGTAAATCATGTCGTTTGTGGCTGTCAACATAGGTTCATTATATTGCTCTTTGGCTTGTGTTTATCATGGTCACTTTCGTCAAGTGCCTTTATTACATCGCTTTTTGTCTGTCAGTGTGCCTTGATCATGCGGATTTTTGACTCTCGGTGTGCCATCACTAAGTGTATTTATTTTACTATGTAAATTTACTTTCATAATTTCTTTTTATTTTCAAAAAAACTTTAAAATAAATGTAACCACTCATAGTAATAGTAAAGGTAACTAACTCCAACTCTGGTATCGTTAACAACGACAAATTTAGCTATTTGCACCCAGTTTGTTGTTGTTTACTGCCCAAAATCTTACTGCGATGATGGATGGATAAACACTTTCTAATAAAAGATGCCAATTAATATGAAACGACTATACTTTCACATTAAAAACATTTGTGTGGGTAAAGAGCCTTTCAGGACTTCTCTTTGCCTTGGGAACTTTCAAAAGTAAAACTTGGAGAGGAAAACATTCGGAAAATTATATTAAAGACAATTTCTTATCAAAAGTTTTGGAAAATAGCTTCAAAAATGTAACGATCTATTTCGATAGAAACTAAGTCGAATTCGAAAAAACTGCAATTTACGTGTTTGCGTGTTAACTTGCGAATCGATCGAGTCTCAAAATGTAATTCTTTCGAATTCGACAAATTTCTATCGAATAAGAATGTCAAGTAAGGATTGCAGTTTATTGAATCAAAATGTACAAACTTCAATGCAATGCAGCTACCTGATAAATTTTACTTTCACGACGTGGTACAAACTAGAAAGTTCAACAACCTCTAAAAAAAGTAGTCTTTTATTTTTTTTTTTAGAAATCAAGAGTCCCTTTGTTACACTCTTATTTGAGTAAGATTTTTAGAAGATACTGTACGAAAAGGTCTCAGGATCTCAGAGACTTAAGTGGTACTGAACTTAGAGCAAGCTCGTCTGTACACACTTATCTACGCTCTTCATCATTAATGCAAGTGTTAGTTGTTAGTAAATAACGCCAACACAAGCACAAAGAGAACGTATACGAGGAAAAATAAAAAAAACATTACAAAAATATAACAAAGTAAAACTTAAATTAAATTAACATTAAGAGAACAAACTAAACTAGTGAAACATAACTAAACAAGGCTATAAATAAAAAATGAAATTAAACTACAGCAATTAAAAATCTACTAAACACGAATCATGCAGATGGTACACTGGTTCTTAATATTAATTTTAAACTCTTATCCCCAGCATATAGTAGAACAGCTCAGTTTGTTTTCATTTTTGTTCAAATTTCGGCTTTCGTTTTGCATAACAATTTTCCGGGAAAAGTTTCTTTATGTACATCTGCTTTGTTTTTCCATACTCAACAGCAAAACCAATCCCGCCGGCCACTGTTGTTTTCCTTTTCAATAGAAAACCATTTGAATATCAATTTTATTGGTAAACTGTCGGAATTGCAACTTCCTTGCAAAACAAGTGTATTCACACAGGATGCCGAGTTCATCAAACACTATTGATGAATTGTTTTGTTTTCTCGGCACGTCTTCAAACGTCAGTACGTGGTAATACTGCAAGATAGTTCTTCTTTTTTCCATTTCAACTTCGCTTTTTCTTTCAGTAAATCATCTGGCACACGACGCTACTCGACGTGGCGTTGAGATTGTCCAACACCAGACTCACGTGTAAAAGTGCCTTGCTTTTTGCAGTGATTGCCAAATCACATAGCGTCGTTTCTCAACATCTAACTTCTGCCAAACCATCAGAAGTCACAGCCAGCTACATATCACTCACCAACGGGGCAACCCCTCGCAACAACCAAACATTCGCCCACTAACGTCGCCACCTTAGCTGCCGATGCCACATAAATTTCATGTAATTAATTTTCTTTGTCTCACCGGATTTCGTGTGTATGATGGCGCACCGCATTTTTTCCATTGCATTCCATGGAAAGTGCTACACTTTGTAATTTGTTTTCCTTGCCATGGGAACAAAAAAACCAAAATAACAAATAGAAAATTAAATTTCTTCATTAACATTAATCACACTAAACTAGAGAAAGAAAATACTAAAAACTTGACTTGCTAAAAACCTTAAGGCCCATATTAAGTGAAATTCACATCTTCAAGACGCCAAACAATGATTTTTTGCCCCTCTAAGGCTTGTCTATATGAAAAAGTAAAAATGAAAACGAAACCAACTTGCGGTTTCGTCGAAGTTTATAGTCGGAGGTTGGGAGGACAGGATACGAGTTGGCAACGAATTGAGGTCTTGGTGCGGTTAACTCCCACAGCTGCTTAAAATCGCATGCAACATAAGTGGGAAAAATAAATTTTAAATAAACTCGCTCTGCCAGCAGATAAATTTAGATTCAAAACATACGTTGTGGTGCGCCTGTGCATGTTCCTTGGGTCTTACGTTAGAGACACCCATGATATATTGAACATTAATTGGCAATTCCTTGAGATCATTGAGCGATATGCCGCAGGTGTTTGAATGTCAGAAGGATGCCGTTCCGAAGGCGAACCCGATTTGTTGAGTGCAATACACAAGTGTGTGATAGAAAATTAAGTCAAAGACAGTTCATGTCACATATTTTTCGGATTGACAGGAACGGATCGGAATGGATTTGAGACAGGTGATGTATTTGAAAGGAACGATGTTAGCTTCTCTCCACATAAGCGTCGAACTACAATGAACTCTGAAGAGCTGTCACGAGGCCAGGCATCACCCGACAGTAATGTCACATGTCGTTTTAGTCCGAAGAATTGACAAGAGTGTCAGTGCTGAGTGTCTAATGACTTTTGTGAATTCTGTCAACGATGGCACTGTGTTGATAGTTTTGATGACTAGTTTTGGTGCAATGGTGCGCAAAAACGGTTTTACTACCTCAGGAAAGTGAGAGTTTAAATTGTAGAAAGTCAGTGCTCTTTTTGTCCCTTTTATAGACAAAATATAACTCGAAGGTGTTATAATCCTTTCCATTTCGATGCCAGAGGTTATACAAAATAATCAATTAGCACTTCAAACGATATCTTCCTCTCTGTCTATGCCCAGTTAATGCCTATCCTTTGCCCAGTTATAACATCAAAAGCAATTTTCCGAAACAAAATCCAATCAAAATGCCTTTAAAAAAATAATGGCAACAAATTTACTCACTGACAATTATAACCATAACAACAAAGTAAGACCCACTGAGCCTGAAACAAAAAGACTTCCATAAAATTGTGCTTTGGTACACATATACGTAAGTATCTACCGACCAGTAAGTGGCAAACAACCATCCTTGGGCCACGAAAAAGAAAGCCCCCAACAGTCAAACCTCAAGAAAACTCCGCATCGTAGGTATAGCAGAGTACGAGTATATATCAGATATTGGCAGTAATGTGGCAGTTGCACTTACAAAACGAACGCGCCAAGTACACCTCTAGTTTGGTATCGCTTTGTTGAAGTTCATAGACCAACGTATTAATTCAACCACAATAATGCCAGATAACTTATACGAAGGGAGAGTAATAGATGGAAAAGCTGACATCGCTTCGGAGTGATACGTAAAAGGAATCGATTCGGCATCGGCATGTCTCAAGTTGGAAGATGAATGAAACCTGCCGCAAGGTCGCATGTGTGGAAAGTTAATGAAAAACAGGTATCATCGTGCCACACTACTTCATAGATAAGGGGAATGTTCAACACTTTTACTTGAATATTTTAAACATGAAAAGTAAATTTGTTGAGAAATCGGCAAGACTATTAATTAGTTTGCATTTAATAGATTTATAGAGAAACTGTTTTGGTAGCTTTGCCAATGCTATTGATTGCTACGTTTAGGTACAATGCATTTTTCGTTGTATTATCATTATCGCATTCGTTTCACTAAACAGGTCTCTGTTTTTTGTGAGACAGCAAAACAAAAGCAATTTCTAAATCTCTATTTAGTAATGCAATGCTATAAACGCGGTAACATTCAAATATCTTTAACGAGGATATCCCTCTCTGGAAGCCTGCTGGCCAGGCCAGTCTATCTGAGAAGATGCACTAATTGAAAAAGCTATTTTGCTTGGAAGCATCCATTGGTAGTGTTAGGTTGAGTAACACGACATCAAGCCATTTAAAGAGAATAACACATCGTGTGAATCGTGAAGACTTGCATTTAATTGCGTATCGATATCGCTCTTATACCTTGATTTCCTTGGGTCCTTGGGAAGCTCCCCTATTGGCAAAATTTGACGTCTTAAAAGTTAGCTAGTAATTTTGTGGAGTCAGAAGTGTGTAGCTGTATTCGGCTTTGGTATACTCGTTTGAATATCAACTTTTGTCCCTCTCATCCTCTTTGTTTGTCCATAAGGAAGCTTTAGTATGGACTGCATTTATCTTATTTTAGTGTTTAATGGAGGAATTCCAAGTTCGTATAGAATGCCTTAAAAAACCTTCATCTGTACAAAAAGGGACGTGGAAGTCAGATTTTGAACGAAGCTTCGCACGTTGAATATATTCAATTTTACAAAAAGACTTTAAAAAAACAGAAATTGTTTCTATTCCTTTCAAAACGCATCTACGTTGAGCTTCATACTTATTTTAAATTGTAAATTGCCTTGTAAAGCAGTTTATTTGAGGTCAACGCGGCGTACCACACGAGCGCATCACTAGTGTAAAGCAGTTAAGTGGGGGAGCTGTGATATTCACGAGATCACAATGCTCGTAACGACGAAAAAGCAGAAGAGGAAAAAGATTGTGGTTCCCGTGGCGTAATGGTTAGCATACCTGCCTGTAACGTGGGAGGTTCGTGGTTCAAATCCCAGAAATAGCAAAGAAAAATATACGTTTTAACACCGGTATCGCCTTTCACGAGGTATTGGCATTTGTCCAGCACTTATAAGTTTCTTTATTGAATAAACCTTTCATGACTGACGTCTGTAATCTGTAAGGATGCGTTCACATTACACAAAAAACCAATACCCAGCACCGGAAGCGCATGCTGTTTGGAAACCGGGAACCAACTCCTATTCAAAGCAAATGAAATTGATTGGCGCTCGGTATAGGTTGGAGGCATTTGTAGAACCTTATTCCTTCTTGAAAACAGCTGCAATCACTAAGTAAACAGTGTTTAGTAAACACCCTACGACTGTACTTTCTGTTAGTAGCTAATGTGTTCGTATTTATTGGAAAACTATCTGACCCACTTGGAGGCGGTGTAGCTCGGGTACTACGGTGACCTGTTGTACAGGATCCGATTCTGCAGTTTTTAGATGAAAAAAAAAATCTGTTACTAAGATATATTCAAGCCTTCCAATTTTGAAACATTTTTTGAGATCGGTCCAGTATTTACTAAGGTCCCGGTTATGTTCCCATTCCCTTCCGATTCCCTTCGGTTTATGGGGATCAAATATAGCCTTTAGGCTTCTATATCATCTTTGCTTCAAATATATTATTCATTTCAGTTCAGCAGTTTTGGAGCCAATTCAATACAAACTCAAAGTTCTCTTTGACGTTCCCGAACCAACATCCGGATGAAATGCGGACTATGTTACTTTCGAGACTCTAGACAATCTCTGTTCCAAATAACAATCAAATCGGCTCTGTAGTTTTGGTGCCTTTTGATTACAAACAAACGAAAAAAAGGCCAAAAAAATCTTTGTCTTTATTATAGTATAAAGACAAGAAGTTTCAACTTTCGTTTTTTTTGGAAAATCCGAAATGCAATCTGTAGGAAAACAAAGCCCACTAACGAACTATAGTTCATTTCACAAGTTCCCTTTTGAACTACATTAGCCTTATTTAGAAATGGCAGCAATATCAGTTTAGACTTTAAATTGTTGCCTTAGAATTAACAACGTTTTCCTATTAATACTTGAGATATCTAAGCACCAGACTCTTACTTACACCGAGGGTTAAGAGCGAAAAATGTATTTTAAATCGTTGCTAAAAAAAAACTCACCTTATGACTTATGTCCAGAACATCTTCATGACTGACATCGCTGTACATGTCTTCAGTTGTATCACAGTTTGAGCTCCGTCCAGATGAGTTAAAACTCGACGATCTGTAAAGATGACTGAAAGTGGGTAATTCAAATTTTGTTTAATACTAAAACAGTTTTTTTTTTAAATTAAAGTGGTCATAATGTTCATTTTAATCGGTCATTTAAAGAAAAGCATATATGTATGCAGATATGCACATCGTCTTAACTATGGTTCAGGACCTCGTGTCGTAAGTATTTTAAGCTGTTTTAGCAGAAATCGCAAAAAAAACGCTACTGCTCGTATGTATGCAAAATATTTTAGACTATTTTTCTTTTCTACGCAATGTTTAGAAAAACATAATTGCAGTGAAAGCACCAAAAAGATTTTCAGAGTTTTCATTGATTTTATGAATAATATAGACTTCAATTGAACGAATCAACCTAAACCGTGGTGAACAACGTTTTAAAAAATTATCTAAAATAGCGTTTGACGAATTATTATGAAAGTACTTAAAAAGCTTCAGTTAAAAGATGTCGCTATAAATTTTGCGACTTTGTTGACTTAAATGTTAAATATTTTTTATTAGTATTTCAAACTGTTGTTGAAAGTTGAGGTTTTAAGTTTTAACGTGTTGGTATTCAAATTCATTTTCACATTCAACCACTGTGAACGACGATAAAAAAAAAATACTATTGTGAACTGTTGTTGAAATCTGGTACAAGAACCTTTAAGCAATGGCTGTTTCGTTAAGTACAGACTCTAACCAAAATTTACAGTAGTTGTGAAATAAACCATTTATTTTTTCTATCGCGTACACAAACCGAATGCATACACGAATTATGAGCAATCTAGTACTATTTTAAGCTGTATTCAAAATTCAAAAAATAAATACCAAGAATTTGGCATATTCTGTAAGTGAAAACCATTCAAAGTTATAAACGCAAATAATATCTAAATTGTATTTCAAAAGTTTTTTTTTGACAAGTATTTATGTTCATTTTATGGTTTGTGGATAAATGAGCAATTTTTAAAAGAAAACACACGACACCTGGAAATTGCGTTAGTAATTTTAAAAAAAGTGCTATTTATTATAGTTGTCCATTCTAAGAAGTTAAGTAGATTCAGAAATCTGTTCCTTTCGAAGTCTTTGCGGATCTTTAGGCGAGTATTCGACATAGGTTTATAGTTTACAAATGCTACTCTCGTGTTTATTCACATTAGAAAAGTTTAAATTGATTCAACGATTATTATGACAATTGAAAAAAAAAAAATGTTTTTCCAAGGGTATCGCCTGTCGTGAGGAGTCCTCCGATAGTATATTCTATTCGGCCTTCTTGCTCTGTCAAGCCACCCTACCTATTTCGCTATTGATTGTGTAAAGGACTCATCAAGCGGCCATAAGAAATGAAAAAGGTGACTGGAAATAGCTTATAAAAGCTGTAAAGATCTTTGCTCAACTGTCACTAACACCTACGATGCGATAGGTTAGGTTTGAAGGGTGGTGCAGCAAAACCTTCACTTAGATCAGTGTTTCCCAAAGTGGTCCAGGTGGACCCCTAGGGGTCCACGGGAGACTTGCTGGGGGTCTACGTAGGCGTGAACAAAAAATGGGGGTCCATAAGATGTGAATGGGGGTCCACGAAAATGTATCTGCCTACATTGTTTTAAGTACCTAACTAATGAGATAATATTTCAATAAGGCAAGCGACTGTTACTTGTCCAAGCTTGCGTATTCGATATTACTTACAATTTCGTGTACAGACTTGCAAAGCGCTATCCGTTCGACAATGCTTGATGCTTGTTCAGACATGAACTTGACCACCACTATAAATACTTGATGCCAAATGCGAACTCATTCATTTGTTTACGGAATTTCGAAAAAAAGGTGTGAGAAAATTTATATCATCAGTGTTTGCTAAAAAAAAGTAAATATCCTTTTTTTATATAGTAGTTAAGTATATTTTTTACGTGTACTTATCGTTTGATTACAACTGCTCGTATAGAAAGGTAACTTAGTAACTTACAGATATTTTGATTGTATTCTTTCGATTTGAAAACAAACACAGCACTTTTTATACAATTGATTTTTTCACGAGAGAAGCACTGCCTCTCTAAAAAGGCCGAATAAGCAATATTTCAGAGCAATTAATTTTGTAATTTTTCTTGTAAATAACTACTAATTTTATAAATTTCACAATCATTTGAAATTGGTTTTGGAGTAACTATTTTATCAGAACTATTCCTTTTCGGAAGAGCGGGGCTTGAGCTTCGATGCCAGTTTGTCACGTTTTAACAATAAAGTAAAAGACAAAAAATACGCAAATACACGGAGCGCGTGAACTCTTTGATTTGATGAAATGTTAGCTATCGTTTTTATGGACAATTTTGGGATTTCGACTTTTATTTTTTCCTACACAAATATGATCAGTATTCGATACTGAGTACATCAATTTGTCTTAGCGGTTTATTAGTTGGTTCCTTTACAAGCCGTAGTTCTATTTCCGCGTGCTGACAAAGGCTGCGGTCTGATACCTATAATAATAGTAATAGAATGTATTGATGAGGATAACCATACCTACAGTCAACATTTAAGTGCCCTGCATGCTGACTTCAAAACCAGGTTTGAAGATATGCTGACAATGGATATACCACCATGGATCACAAATCCATTTGATGAAACGGAGCTGCTCGAGCTAAGCACCAATGAGGAGCTGAAGGTGAAATTTAGAAAAGTATACCAAACATTGTGGCTGCAAGCAGAAATACCCGAAAAATGTCCTGGACTGTGGGAAATCGCAAGGAAATTTTGAATAGCTTTTCCCTCGTCATACCTTGCGAAAGGAGTTTTAGTGCCGTTGAAAACCTCTTAACAAAAAAAAAGAAGCAAATTAAACATCACAGAGCGAGGGGATTTGCAGTTATTGCTCACAAAAATAAAGCCAAACATTGATCGTTTGCTGACACTCCATCAAATGACCTGAACCTATATTACCTCATTAATTTTTTTTTGTAATTCTGTTCTTTTAATAAATTAAGTGTTATAAAATATACCATTTTTCGTTTTTATTTTACCTATGGGAATAAAGGGACAGATCTCAGAAGCGATACAATTTTTATTTTTTGGTGACTTTAAGAATGTGGTAGAAATGTAGCAGCAGGGGGTCCACCGAAACCAGTAAAATTTTGAAAGTGGTCCACGAGAAAAATAAGTTTGGGAAACACTGACTTAGATCACATAAAACTGATTGAGCTACACGGGATAGCGGAGGATGAGGTCGTAGGGAAGTGAAAAACAGATGCAGGGGGTGGATTAGTGGTGACAGGATTATTAGAATTGACGAGCCTGACTTCTTCACCTGGAACACTGGATGAACTTTAAAATGTTGTTCAGTGGAATGTTTGAGATATAGCGCAGATCGTCGACGAAGTATTATCTGAGAACTGTTTTCCTAGTATGGACCAAGCTTTAACACTCACATAACAATGACCCTTTAGCTACCATAAATGACCCTAAAAACTAGGGTGTTCGCTGTGCTGAACAGTATTAAATTACTGCAGCTTTCTACCAATTTCGATTTTATGACGATCTATGAAACAGCTTTCATGGTCGCTGTCTATCAAAATTTCGATGTTTTCAATGTGTATTTCCTACTTAGCTAGATTTTTTGCGGAAACATAGACCGATACTACTCCTGTGAGGAAAACAGTGCAAGAGTCTGGAAACTTTTTTGATCTATTTATAAGAGGATAATCTGAGATGTTTGACCTTACTGCCTCGTTCTTTTTGGAACCGTCTGTAAAGACCGACATATGATTAAGGCTTATAACACTATTACTTTTAGAGCCATGTTGTTATCCTGACATTTTCCTGATGACCACGGGGTTGAAATCAATATACGGTTGGGTCTACACCGTTGAATGTCTACATCGGTATGATTCATTATGATTATAGTTTTGTGGTCTAATTGGCCAATTTTTCAATTATTGCATCCTTGAGCAGCATTTCTTTGGCGAAAAGCTCTAGAGGGAAAAGAAAACTTCCAAGGTTGCAGCTGGTGTCGTTCTCATAAATAAAAGTAAAATAAATAGAGTGGCGCAACAGAGCCATAGTCTTGTGAGAGCATGGAGGGGACCTACAATTTTCTGCCGAATTTGAACGGCTATTCGAGAAAAAGCGCTTTTCATGCAAAGGAATTCACTTTTGAAGGACTTGACAATTATTCACGAAAGCCGATTAAAGTGAAAAAAACATTTTGGTTTCTGTTGAGATTTGAACCACGAACCTTCAGGTTTACAGGCAGACATGCTAACCATTACGCCACGGATGTCGTTCTCATAGCACTGATTAAGACAATTCATGTCCAATTTTGCTCTTTTTGTTTCATTTTCTAACATAGGTTTGGCAGGCTTACCTATAGTAAATACAAACTATTATTAGCTTCATTGCAAACGGCCTACTATGCCTAGAGCAACGCAGTAAGATTCATTCACCCAATAGAAAAGTATTGCTTTGATTCTATTTAAGTCTATACGCATTACACAAAACCAAAGACAGGCTTCAAACAATAAGGCCTGCAAAATTCTGTCTGCACTTTTCTACACAGTTCATTAAACTGCAACCAATTTATTCGAGCATGCCAACATACTTATTTTGCTGTTGTTATTGTTGCTGTTTTGTTATTGTTTATTTAATTTTTTCTATTTCTTCACGCGAGCAATTCTAATCGTTAGGCCGTGCGTTGCATAAATACGTTTCAAGAATAATTAATCAAACAGTTAACTGTACAAATATAGTCAATGAACACACTTCAAAGGAAATTGAAATTAAAATACCGCAGTGGCATTTAACTTACCTAGCTAAGGCATTTGAACCAAACTTGCGTCTGCCAGAACTGAAAAAACAGAAGAAGAAAACATTTACTAGAATCGAATAAGACAAATAATGAAAATATGGTTGGTTATATTTAAACTTGTAGACAGTGGACAAACAAGAAAATAAACTTATTTATAACGAAAGTGTGAAATGAAAAAATTAAAAAGAGTTTAAGAATACACATGTGGTTATTAGGTTATGATTATGAACAAAGCATTTTTATGTGTAAGCTGGTGAAAAAGCATTCATCATTATTGAAATTAAAAAGAACTTAAAAATAAAGCCATTTGTTAAAAAAAAAAACATGTTCCTCTTTGCTTTAAACCGGCTAAGTACAACGGCTAACCACGTCAGTACACAAAACCTTTATTATACAATTCTCCATTGACTTTAAGATGAGAATTAGAACCACGAAACAAACAGAATTTTTTCTTTTTTGAAGATTTGTGTTTGCATGGGCCAAACATTTGTTTCACCAAAATACTATACTTGTTTGTTAGACTTTACCTAGGGCTGTCCTAGATACCATTGGCAGATCTATAGGTTGTCAAAAATGAAGCTTTTAAGTTTACAAAAATCTCCTACAATCGTCTTTTAGTGTGTCCCAGATTTTCGGGGTTTTTCTGAACTGCTGCTTTGATTATTTTTCATCTCAAAATAGTAGTTATCACTAAAAAAAAAACTAAGTTATTTAAGAAAACCTTAAACTGTCAGAAACCGAACTAGTTTTCGTTGGAATAATGTGGCAAGTTGCCGTTTACCGAAAAATGTACAATAATATTCGGAATGGTTTTCCTAGTACAGTGAAATTTGGTATACAAGTAGCGCATACAATATTTTTTATGAAATGCGCCTGGTAACAAACAAACTTTTTCAAGAATAAAAGGTTGTTAATGCCTGACAGTACAGCTTTCAAATTATTACACTGCTTTAATAATTTCTTCTTCACTTCTGCTATAGATTAATGATATTCAATTTAAAAATTACAGATTGCAGGTCCCGTTTTGGTCCAGATTCTTTTCCCTTTTTTCATTATTGATATCTTGTTCCGACAATACCTGCCCTTCTGATATGAAACAAGAACGTTGCATACGATAAGTTAGTAAAAACCGAATACAATTTAGTGCTTAAAAGACTCAGATGCATTCTGCTGCTGTTAAAACTCAAAATACCCCATCGCCTTTATAAATGAAGGGTAGCTGCATCAATTAAAGGGGCAAAATGCTAGTGCTTTGTATCAGCCTAAAGGATGATCTTCGTTGAAAATACCACACATTTGAAAACGCCAAAGGCTGCTTAAATCTGATACTCGAGAAAAAGTTTCCCCTTCTGATCTGGCTAGATCTCAGTTAACAACTATTCAAAACTGGAGAACAGTTTCTATGTTTGGTCAGTGTTTTTGAAACATCTTTGCCACTTGAAAAGTTACAATACAGGGCGGCAAACTGATAAGTGGCAGTTCAATTCTAGAGTCGATCTAATTGTAGGAGCATCGTCATGTTACCTTTCTCAGTGTTTTTAGGCATACAGTCCGAATGTGGATTACTTTATCTTACTTCAATAAATTGTTCATTGCACTTTAATTTGACAAAAAAAAAAAAAAAAAAATATGAAGTACCTGTTAACTCGCTCCCATTTTTATTAATATACGCCGCCTGGTGTGATGGTTACAAGAAACAAAAAACAAATGTACTTTTTTACTAAAATTTTAGTCTACTTTAAGACGACTTTAGGGACTTGAGGTTGAAAACCCGGAGTTTTGGCTTTCGCATGGATCAAAAAAATAAATAAATAAGAACGCACAGAAAGCTCAGGTAGGCGTAGGGCCCAAAGATGTTTTTCATCTCCATAGCTTGTGAGCAAGGGAAGGGGCCTACAATTGTTTGCCAAATCCAAACGACTAAGGGAAAAAGCGGTTTCATGGTAGTGTATTAAGGTTCTCTCAGAGGACTTGTCAATTTCTCATCAAAGGCAAATGCCGATAGGTAATACCAAAATACTCTGCCTTGCTTGATCGGCCTTCTTACTTAAGTAAAAAAAAGCCTAGCTGAATTTAAAACGAATGATAAGAACCATAACCATAAGACATAACTTTCAATAAACTCAAACTAAGTTTTTCAGTCCTTATCTTATTTTGTCAAAAAATAAATCTGGCTCTTAATGTCAAAAAATGAAATGCCTCGCAACCATGCTCATCAAAGTTTTCTCAGGTAAACTTTGCAAATTCGGACAGCACTTGCCTAAAAGATCGTTTTTTTAAGTCACAACTCACAAGTCTATTTATGTCAAAGGGCCTCACACGGTTTTCTACGATTTTTTTAACGCTTCCGAATTCCTCTTTTCCGCTAAAAATGATATGAGACTAGATAATACCAAGGTTCTGTGCCCCATCTACTTTTTTGAAGCTACATTAGCAGTACCTGAGTGTGGATACTCACATTGGCCTTACAGAAGAAGACAACAGCAAGAGAAGCTGCACTCGAAAAAATAATAGAAAAGTTGCTGAATACTTTTGTGGCTAACTCACAACGAAAGTGTAAGTTTTCGAATCAATTTACAAATAACAATCATCACGAACATCAAAAGCATTGAAACTTTAGATAGAACACACCATTTTAAGTGCCATGAACACTCAGAAAGAAAAACTCTTTTCTCAGAAATGCGACCCATTCCTTGTCCCCAATAAGCACTGCATAGAAAATGTTTCCAACATCATATTAGCTTTTTCATAAATTTAAATTTGTAAACTTCGCACGTTTTGAATTTAAGGATATTGGCAAAATATTAAGTCTCTCACTGATTAATGTTATAATAACCTCATAGCCAAAAAAGAGCAATTCAAATTTTTCAATTCGAATACTATTAACAATATTTGTACGGCTGCTTATTTCTTATGCTCCAGAATCGTTTTTTGCTCCATTTTTTATTTAAATTTCTTAAAATATCTTTTACATAAATTAGATACCAACAAAATCAGGCAAACATGTGTTTCATTTCACGATTTATGTGTGCGAAATGCGCATATGATTCACTGCGCTGTCTCTTTTTATGAATCTCAAGACAACCCTATGACACACATCCAAGCTGTAGAAAATACATCTTATATTATTACGTTCAATAAGTAGCAGAGACCAGAGAAGCAGTATATCAACAAGTAGCGTGTTGATAAAAATTCAGATTCTTGTCTATAATGCGGCTATCAAGCGACTTATCTTCTACATGATCTATGAAGAATTTATTTTGACTTTATCAATTTAATTTCATTGCTCAATGACCATATGGTCTTGGATATGAAAGCCGGTTTTTCCTTTTTAACACCGACTGTTGTATTTTTGTTTCATTGTTTTCTTGCAGAAACAACACACACCAATTTAATGTCACTCGTTTCACTTGATAAATAAATCTCACTGACGCGACGATGGAAGCATTGCTTCTGAAATGTACATCTGAGGAAATATAAAAAGTGTTTTAACTGTTAAAAATTGTATTACTCTTTTTATTCACTTGATGAAAAAAAGCAGATAATAGATAAGAAGTGAATACGCCTCAAGAAACAAGTAAACTGATTATGAGAAACAGATTAACAAAGGAATTTTACAGATAAATTTGTAAGTATTTTCCAAAAGGTTCGTCAATCATTGAACAAGCACATTTAACAAAGAAATACAATTCATAGCACCTATACATATGGTAGTCACAGGAGAGAAACGAATGAGAAATTGCAGCTTAAAGGTTTTATAACAGGATATAAACCTTCAATTTGGCCTGGCTCTATCAAAACGTAAACAGTGTTTTTGAAGTGACTTTCTGCTATGCTTGCAAAATTCATATGGACCTGTTCAGATTGCGTATAGTTCAGCCATATTAAGGGTTTTACCTCGGAACTTGAGATAAAACTGAAAACTCGAAATCCGAATCTCGTGTCTACGCCGGAAGTTATTCAAGGACGAATTTAACGGTTTTTATAGCTCCAATGATTCGGATTTTATTGGCCTACAAGATCATCTTTTTGTGGGGTTTTTTGAAGACATGAATCTATCTGTGCCAAGAAGCTTCAAACTATTGAAGCCATCAAAGAGAATATTTGCCAAGAATGCGGAAACGTACTAGGCATAAAATATGGTCACCAATTCGGGCGGCAGCGGATACCATTTCTTGACATGAAAAATGCAAAACCAAGTCTTTCACTCATTTAACAAATTATAGTGAAAATTGTTGGGTGACAACTGTGGTGTATTTTCGAACGTAATCATTCCTCTTAAAGATTTTTTCTTTTTTACAGGATTAGATGTTTTTGCTATTTTTTGGTACGTATATATGCAGTGCCGAGGGACCAATTCACAGACAAAGATTTTTACAGCAGTTTATTTTCCATCAAAGCAAAAATGTATCGTATCGTAATAAGAAAAAAAATTAAATACCAATGAGTAAACAGATAATCCCACTTTGTAACACAAGAAGCCATACCTGAGTTGTATTGTCCACCTTGATGAACTTAACATTGAAATTTATAAGGATTGTGGTTAGACAATTAATCGATTTCTTCAAAGTACATTCTTGGGGGTAGTTAAGTAAATTTAATTGCATTAAACACCTGGGCTTTTTAACAGCGTAAATAAATTGACGAAAGTATATTTTTAAATACCCAATCAAAATAAGAATAAGACAATTTTGCTAGCTGATATCTACAAATTTTAAGTGTTAAAAATAAAAATTTTAGTTTATACAAAAGTACGGAGGCTAAGCGAGTTTCTTGCTTTAAACAAAAGTCAATTCAAAAAGGCACCTTCACAAGGTTTTAACTTTTGTACCTACTTTTTTTTGTACGCGCTTTCTCGATTAGCCATTCGGAACCGGCAGAAAATTGTAGGTCCCTTCAAGGCATGGTTGTGAGAAATGCGCTAGGCCCAGGAGCTCCTCGCCCTGTTGCGCCATCCTATTTTTTTTTTATTTTTTTTTATTCATCTGCAAGCTTGGAGTAGTCAGATTTAAACGCTAGTCTGACGTCAAAACTTTCCATATCTTTGTATAAAACCTAAAAGAGGATGTCATACCACTTCCAACAAAACGGCTTGCAAAGAAAGTGCTCAGCGCAGTGAAATCATTCTCTACACGATTTGCAGAAGTTGTTTCGATAGAACTTAGAACTCACGGCAGTGAAAACAAATCAACTGGTTTCATTTCTTTTTAGAGAAAGGAAGAATATGGCTGTTTTTATATATTTTGGGAAGCACTCATTTGGTTTGCCCGTAACCTATGGGGGATTGCTATCTATATATGGGCGTGTTATTTTCATTCCCATACGAGCCAAACAGTAGTCGAGCTTTCGAGAAAGATGTTTGGCAAGCTCATCAAAGATTTCATTTTGTCTGCTTTACGGCATGGAACATTTAACGAATTTTGTCTTCCATCGTTGGCACAATAGGTTTCATTCAAACGCCGCAATGCCCAGAGCTGCGCAAGCTCAACCCACTATATAATCTAACTAGCTGTGCCCGCGACTTCGTCCGCGTGGAATAGTGACTTTCGGCAGCATTCTTAATTTTTTTGGCTACTTATTTTTTCAAATAAGACACATTCATGCGTTTTAGTAAACCATTGTTATATTATTTTATTTAAGTATATGTTTGCACACGACGTTCTTATTTTTTCCATCTTTTGCGAAATAAGAAGGTTTTGTGGGATTGATACACGTGATTCTGCTGCATAAAGTTGCCATGGGATTTTTTTCTAAGCAAACACCTGCAACTTAAAGCGTCTCAGCCTTATTTATAATGACCAATCAGTGAGAATTGAAGGAAAACGGGGAATCAAAACGTTTTCTCCTTTCGCTGTTCCAGTCATTATTGAAACTTTTATAATGCCGCATCTCAGATGTGTAATTTGTAGCTGTGTACAATTCTAGATTACTCATTATTGGCACTGGAACACCAACTTGCAGGGTATGATGTGACTTGCTCAGTGTCCATAATATTGTCTATTGATGCACATTCACCAACATCCCCCAATACGTCAAACATAATTTATTAGTTTATATGCTTAACTATCTCATTAGTCGGCGCCGAAATCGACCACAGCCATTCCCGGTTGGGAATTTTTATTTGAAGATCAAGATAGACATTTCTTCTCAGGTCAAATGTATTTTAGACAGTTTGACAGAAATCACCCTGCAGTGAAAGAACTTTTATCGACCCAGCAGTTTTAAGGTTCCCGTTTGCGGTGTCGATCCCGTAGATATATATTGATTACGTATTAAGCCCATGTCCTTCCTTAGGCTCTAGGCTATCTCTGAATAAAATTCCATTATCAGTGGTCTGGGCGGAAGATGGTAACAAAGTAACACGAACAGACAGAGTTAATTTTGGATTTGTAATATTAGTAAGGATGTCCATCTTCGGTGGGAATATGAGGGCCGTTTCCGGAGGATGACTTAAAGTTTATATTACTCGGGAATAGTGTAGTATTCTAACGGTGGACATTTTTTGAAATGTGTGCTGTATTTTCCAAGTTCCCGTTCCCATGGGAATACAGGAATAAAACATATTGCATAACATATATGTCCATCCTCAGGTTCTAGACTGTCTCTGTACCAAATTTCATAGTTCAATAATTTGGGCGGTTAATGGTACCAAACAGAAAAAGACAGACAGATTTAACTTCGTACTTGTATTAGTAAAAGCTCCCGTTCCTGTAGAAACATGGTGACCGTTCCCATAAAGAATATGGGGATGAGTTAAAGTTTATGTTACTCGGGGATTATGGAGCATTCCAACGGTGGGAGAATTTTTGAAATCGGTGCTGTAGTGTCAAAGTTCCCGTATACGTTCCTGCTCCTGTGGGAATATAGGAAAAAAAATATATAGCCTATGTCCTTCCTCAGTTTCTGAACAATATTTGTAAAAAATTTCATTTAAATCGGTTTATTAGTTTGGGCGGGAGATGGTAACATAGAACGACGGACAGACAGAGCTACTTTCACACTTATTATATAAGTAAGGACTCCCTTTCCCGTAGGAATATGTGGATGAATTAAAGTTCATGTTACTCAGGTATAGTGTAGCATTCTAACGGTGGAAACATTTTTGAAATCGGTGTTGTAGTTTCTAAATTCCCGTATACATTCCCGTTCCCGTGGGAATAGGGATAAAATATAAAACCTGTGTCCTTCCTCAGATTCTGAACAATCTTTGTACAAAAATATATTCTAATCAGTTCATTAGTTTGAGCGGGAGATGGTAACATAGAATGGTGAACAAACAGAGCCACTTTTGCACTTATAATAATAGTGTGGACCGGTTCCCGAGGGAATATTCGAATGAAATACAGCCTATGTCCGTCCTTAAGTTCAGTCCAATGTTTGTACAAAATTTCATTTAAATCGGTTTATTTGTTTGGGCGGGAGACGGTAACATAGAACGACGGACAGACAGAGCTTCTTTCACACTTATTATATAAGTAAGGACTCCCGTTCCCGTAGGAATATGTGGATGAATTAAAGTTTATGTTACTCAGGAATAATGTAGCATTCTAACGGTGGAAAATTTTTTGAAATCGGTGTTGTAGTTACTAAGTTCCCGTATACGTTTTCGTTCCCGTGGGAATATAGGGATAAAATATATAGCCTATGTCCTTCCTAAGGTTCTGAGCAATCATTGTACAAAATTTCATTTAAATCGGTTTATTAGTTTGGGCGGGAGATGGTAACATAGAAAGGTGATCAAACAGAGCTACTTTTGCATTTATAATAATAGTGAGGACCGGTTCCGGAGGGAATATTCGAATGAAATAAAGCCTATGTCCGTCCTTAAGTTCAGTCCAATCTTTGTACAAAATTTCATTTAAATCGGTTTATTAGTTTGGGCGGGAGATGGTAACATAGAACGACGGACAGACAGAGCTTCATTCACACTTATTATATTAGTAAGGACTCCCGTTCCCGTAGGAATATGTGGATGAATTAAAGTTCATGTTACTTTGGGATAGTAAAGCATTCTATCGGTGGAAAAATTTTTGAAATCGGTGTTGTAGTTTCTAAATTCCCGTATACCTTCCCGTTCCCGTGGGAATTTAGGGATAAAATATATAGCCTATGTCCTTCCTCTGGTTCTAGACTATCTCTGTACAAAATTTCATATCAATCAGTTTGGTAGTTTGGGCGGGAGATGGTAACATAGAAAGCCGGACAGACAGAGGGACTTTCACATTTATAATATTAGTTAGGATTCAGTATTCCGTCCCAATTTAGAAAAGTTTTCGATTTCTAAACCAAATTTGAAGTACAGTGCAGATCGCACACACTTCTATTTGCTTCGCCCGCCAAAAGTTTATTGAAACTATGAGAAAGACAAGGGCGGGCGTGATGCAGTGGTAGAGTGTTCAGTAGATGAGCCAGACGCGTTATCTCGAATCCCGCTCCGGGCATCTACTTTTCTTTCAGCCTCACAGGTTCAAATGGACACCGGCGCCGCCTTTGAGGTTATATGTGAAATTAACCTTATTTCCAACTACTGCAACACAAAAAAAGGGAAGGATGCTACCCTGGTAGTACAATGGAGCGGAAATTAGGTCTGAGTTCTCCAGATTAGTATATAAGCCTCCTCTTTAAAAAATAACTGCTCTCTGCTCTGCACGAATCTTAGTTAGGATCACAGATGATCCATTGTGTTCCCCTTGGATAACGCAGTAAAAGGTGGGGGACAACGATGAGGGGAATGATTGAAGCCTGAAGCTAGGAAAAGAAGCCTTACTTAACCATTTAGAGCTCTAGATGAATTGAAGAATGTTATTCAGTGGAACGTTTGCAATTTCGCTTAGTTCGTCAAAGAAGTATTCTCCGAGCACTGTTTTACTGCTTCCGTCCAAGTATGGGCACTGAGAGAGGAAGCTCAGTGCCCTTCCCACACCTCCTCGCCGTGGCATCCAATGAGTTATATTCAACCATCAGAGGGAGCCGAGGTCTTTTAAGCTGGAAAATTTGGTTCTCTTCTTTAAAATTTCTGGCTATAGGTTCCTGGAAAATTGGCAAGTTTCTATATCATAAACCGTTTAAAGAAGGATCTGATGAATTATGTTCTATTCTTGCTGTAGTGGCTTGCGTTTAGAGGTGTTGGTCTAGCTAGCTCGATTGGAGTGATGACCCGATTCAAGCTAACTTATCCAACACTTTATTACAAATTATGTCATGGTGCCCTGAAGCTCAGATTTAGGGTGTTTGTTGCTTTGAGTAGTCTTAAATTACTGCAACAGCTTTCTACCAATTTTTGTGGCTACTTAAGAGATAGCATTTACGGCCACATTGATTTTTGGACCATTTTTAATCAATCTAGCAACACGAAAGTTTCCAGAGCTACGTTGGTGTCGTTTTCATAGTACTTTTTGAGTCATTTCATGAAGGTGTGAAGGTGAAGGTTCTTGATGTTTTGTCGTCTTCTCTAGTGATGTGCACATTTAGGGAACGGTATTTCCACCAGGCCCCCATTTTTCCAAAAAAATTCTAATGCAAGTGCAGAAGGACATTTGGCATTTTTTCTCGTTTTATTTTTTTATTTTAAAAGGAAAGTAGCGAATGGCATTGCTACACTTTACTCAGGAGCGAATGTGCGATTGGTGGAGAGTGGAGCTCACCCTTAGCTCACTTGTAACGTGTGATTGGTGAAAAACCTTCACGGATGGAGCAAATACGAGTGATTGAGCGAATAAGACGACGAGCTACAGAGAAATAACAGATAAAGCGACGAGCATTAAGAACGAGAGATAAAGTGGTGCACGCGATATAGGGACTAGCAATATAGCTATGAAGATGATGATGATGAGCCACAAAACCACAGACAACAGTAAATAAATACGTAGCGAAGAGTGATATAGCTAACAAAATGACAAAGTAACGAGTGATATAGCAACTAGTGGCACAGCAGTAACGAGCGATATAGCAATAGACACATACTAAGCTAGCTAAAAAGTGACTAGCGAGCGACATAGCGTCAAGCGATAAAGTGACGAGACAAAACGATGGGCAATAAAGCGCCGACCCATGTTGCGAGCACGAGTGATGATACCACGAGTGAATTAACGATAGAGTGAATTAATGACGAACGATTAGTTCTATATGCGTTAGAGTGTCAAACGATTGAGCCATCGTTCAGTCGCTCCTAGAGTTTACAAGCTTCATTACAATTTACCTTTAACCTTACTTTGTAGCTGTTGTTTACTTATTTTATATCAAAAGGAAAGTTTGTACATTTCAAAAGCGTTGACATAAAGTGCTCACTATAAACTTCAACAAGCCTACGTCAAGAATCAAAGTCTGTTTAAGGTACAATTTAGTCGAAACAAACAGAATATTTGATTCATGCACATGAAGGCGTATTTTGCGAGTTTGTAAATTATTTTAAATCTTTAGCTACAAATGAGTACAAAATAAAAGAACAGATAGATTGACAGAGATTTTTTTTTTTTTTTTGCCTGAGGACAATAAAACGAAATAAATGAAATGACTAATTTGAATGTTCCAAACAACCAAAGATCAAAGACCAGTCATTAAACTACGACATGTAAGACGATTTAAATTACACGTTCCAACCACCCATCCCGTATCTTCTCAAGAAAACGTGTGACTTAAGTCACACAGTTGCATTTTGTTTTTCAATCGTAATTCTTCCCAAAGACGTCATCAGTCCAGTCATTCAATTTGCTTCTATCCCACCCAACTTTATTTCAACCTAATTACATTAAGATTACATTTCAATGACTGTGCATAGTTTTAAATTTGGATGTAGCGTTGTATAGGTCTCTCAAGCCGGCCGCATAACAAAACAGGTGGGTTATGGATACATTATGTATATGGGATTGTGTCATACCATTCACAAGCACTACACAGGCGTTCTGCATAGTGATTTTTGTTTAAAAAAAAAAAAACAAAAAAACACATACACAAATAATTTAAACCACCTTCCGGTTGAAAATATGCCCACTACGACTTTTGTACAAACGTCAAGTACGAGTATTAGCCACGTAATTTGCTATTTTTATTTCTGATTGACTTTTGTTTTATTTTTCTTTTGTTAACAAAAGCAAAACGGAAAAAAAAATTAACATCATACATCAACATGACACCCGACACTGAAACCGAACCAAACTTATGACAACAACCAACATACCCACCAACTGAATGTGATTACCACGTCGCCGTCGTAATGAAATGATGTGGTACGAAACAGCACAACGAAAAAAGCCTGGCTTTAATTTTCACTGTATGCTGATTTTAATTTAGCTTGAATCGTGCAAAATTATTCCTCAAGGCTCTTACTTGAGTAAGCTCTTGGCAGACATTTCTTTTCCATCTTTAAACTCTCTTTTCAACTCTAACTTTCCAAAAATATGATTTTAATTTTTTATTCGTAAAGAAGCCAGAATTAAAAAAAAAAAAGTTCTATTCTATTAAAAATGCAAAAATAATCACAGCAATTGGCTTTAATGTGTAGTTCTACACTTCCTCTTTCTGTAGGTAGCAACAAAAACAAGCTAAAGAAACAAACTAAAACAAACATCGTCGACCATTCTTCAGCAGGTGAGTTTAGTTGGCCAATGGTGTGGTATTGATTTTGATTTTTATTTTTCAATTCAAATGTGTGCACATTTCGCGGCCCACAGACTTGACTGTTTTTGTCGAAAGCGATTAAATCGCACAAAATGTTGCCGGTAGCGTGTTGCTGAGGAAAATTAGTTGAGGTACTCTGATGTGGTCTGTCTGTTGAAATGGTTAAAATTCACTTTTTTATTTATTTGGTGGCGATAATTAAGCCTTTCATTAAGGTGACTGCAGGCCGGCCGAACAGTGAAAGTGTTTTTGCAAAACGAGTCAGTAGCGTATGGTGTTTTTTATTGGCTTCACATGGATTTTGTTACTTGAACATATGAGAATGTAGGTACATTTTTTAGGTAAGCGAGTAAGGTTTTGTTGTGCAATTACAAAATAATTTAAATTATTGCAAACGTAGGCAAGAAAATTGTTATGGACATGTGTTAGTTTGTCAGAAACAATTGAGTTACAGCATTAAATTTTTTTTTTTTTTTTGTAATTCTTTGTGTGGGACCATAGAATGAAGCTAAACCAAAGATTACTTTTTCGAACTTGTGATGCTTTTACGTCATTTAAGGCTCATCTAGAGGTTTTCCAATGAAAGAGCAGTAAAACTAGATTTTATTGGCCTAAATAAGGTTTAACTTATTCTTATAAGTACAAAACACACAGTCACATTAAAAAGAAAAACAAACCCACGGCCTCGGTAAGAGTATGGCATATCATACCCACCATGTTCTCATTAAGAGTTGAAAAAAATTATCCCAAGACCTTAGAAAAAAGGTTTGACAACGTCTCTCTTTTTAACAAAATGAAAAATCCATTCCTAAATCAATGTTCTCTCATGAGATTTTTACTTCAATTGAAACTCTTGGTCATAAAGGCCAGTTATAGCGATCAGGAAAACGAATCAGGAAAAATTTTCAAATGGAATAATAACAATGTTTTTGTTACAACTTAATAACAAATGTTATACCAATCAATAGTAAACAGCCCAGAGAATTTTTTTGTCAAGAAAATGTTCAATTGAACAAATACTTTGCCGTAAAATTGTATTTTTCTTTTTCCCTGATGGAATTGGAACAGGAAAATAGAAAAATGCAAATTAAACAGAAAATATTTGTTCTATTATACCTTTTTTGGGCACCATAAATTCTTTGAGTGATTTGCCATCGATTGATATAACATTTGTTATTCAATTGCAACGAAAACATAGTTATTATTCCATTTGAAAATTTTTCCTGTAGGAACATTATCTCACCGAAGAGTTCAGCCTCCTTGTGTAATGACTAATGAGATATGTAATACGACCAAAGTCTGCGTCCCAGAAGCGTAGAGCGTATGACAGCATCTAATTGATGAGCCTACTGTCACTACAATTCTGGCAACACTATGAAATTTTCAACTGAAACGATTGCAATAAGCTCATTTAAGATTGACCAGTAGGAATAAATATTCAATTCGAAAAAAAAAACTGACCAATAGAAAACGCAATTACCTTTTCATCAGAAACTACTAAGTTTTAAACGAACTGACACGAGTAACACCATAAGTTTTTTCACCTCAAACAACTAGTGTAAGCTCGTGTTTACCTTTCGAGGCCAGTTATACCACTAGCGTAGCGTATAGGATATTTGAAATGTCTGTGTAATTACTCGCAGACGTAACGACGTAATGAAAAGAAGCAAGCACGCTTATCATTGGTGCTTTTGCGAGCATTGAAACAGAAGCGGCAAAAATGGGTTTGATGGTTAAACGAAGTATATGCTGTCATCAAACAGGGACACAGGCACACAGGACATCGACAAATTGGACAAAACGTCATAATAGACAGACATAACTTTGTGGTAGTAAATTACTTCGACTACAAAGGGTCCGCTATAGATACGGAAAAAAACATCAGTGCGGAGATCAAACGGAGAATAACTCTTACCAACCGCTGCTTCTTTGGGTTAAGAAGGCAGTTGAGAAACAAAAACTTCTCCAGAAAAACCAGGGTAACTCTGTATAAGACCTTAATCATCCCAGGTCTGCTTTACAGTGCGGAAGCGTGGGCCTTATCGCAAGCGTTTGAGGAAACCCTTGGTCGTTTCCAAAGAAAACTACTCCGAATGATCTTTGGTCAATTATGCGAAGACAATGTGTGGAGAAGAAGATATAACAACGAGCTGTAATGAGCTGTACCGCGACATGGGCATAGCTGGAAGAGTACGAATCGCAAGACTATACGATGGCTTGGACATTTAGAACAGATGGACAACAACGCTCTGGCTCGACGAGTTTTCGGAAAATTTGCAGGGAAATCGCGGAAGAGGAAGACCTCCTCTAAGGAGGCACAATCAAGTTTAGAAGACCTTTAGAGTGCCAAACTCGAGTGAGCTCGCCTGAAATCGAAGTCGTAATCAGAAGATAATGGTTGATTGCCAAGTTCACCCCGAACTGTAAAGCAAATCTATAAATAAGTAAGTAAGCACAGAGTTAATTCACATCCATTATCATAGAACAAATTAAGGTTTGAATGAGCCATTGACTCATGCGAGTCATGAGTATATACACTTTTTGACCTTAACTCAAGTTTAATGATTTCAACCTTAGTAAATATATTTTGAAATCAATGCTGCAAGACACTGCTCCACTCTCTCCATCATAAGAAGCAAGGCTCCCTTTTGTGGTCGCACTTCGCACATTCTATTTGTTCTGTACTTAACATAAAAAATAATTCACTATTTGCTTTCCAATTTATACTTCTTCTTTACAAGTTGTCTAGCCTGGAAATGCTCCGTTACAACTTTTTTAAAACGTTACACTCAAAATTGCCAAATTATCCGAGATGCAAACAATTTAACATAAAAGATTGCCTGAAATTTTTAGGTTCCCGTTCCCTTGGGAATATGGGGATGAAATAGAGTCTATAGGGGTTTTTCTTTTTTAGTTCCGAACAGAAAAGTGAAACGTCAAAAACGTAATAGTATTTCTTTTTCAATTCAGCAACACCTGAACGCTCAAGATGCTTTTCTTTTTTATTCAGAACACTACGCGAGCACACTCTACGTGCTCGAAATAAAATGATGGGGCATCTAGAGCAAAAGTCTGAGCGCAGCCAAATTCACATAGCTCAGTTCAGAACACGTTCACGTTGTTCGTTCTCAGTTCAGTTCACTATTCGGAAAAAAATTACTTCCTCTTAATGCAGAAAGGAGAAGAAGACACAAAGAGATGCAATCCAAAAATAAGGATGGACAAATACTGTGGCTTTCATTTTGTGTTTGATTCAGAGATTTTTGCATCCCACCAGTTTGGACAACGACTTGTTCTACAGGCAACAGGGTCTTGTTCCTTAAAGCCTCTTCTGAATTCAATAAACCAGAAGTCCATTGGTATCTTTCAGCGAACTTTGAAAGAGTACTCAACCAACAACCATTCAATTTACCATGGGCAGGCCTCAGAAAGTGAGGAAGTCCAGAAGGCTATGTTCGAATAATTGAAGATCGAAAATCTAGCTGGAGTTGCCAAAGATATTTCCCAGTCACAGTAAGATAGTGTACATCAGCGTTTTGATTTTTTTTGCTTTTTATGGACTTGATCGAAGGTAAAGCAACACCCTCCAAAGAATATAAACTATATTTTTCCACATCCTAGCAACTTACACGTAGGGATAGATGTTTTAGAAGGAAGTGGATATCGTATGGGAACCAATGAAATGATTCTTCTACTTGTCCACCACTGTATTTAAACAAACATCTTCAATAAATGCGAGATAGCACAACCTATCTGCAGACTGCGCCTCGAAAATCAAGAAACATCTCTGCACTTTTCTACCTAATAGAGAAGACACTTGACTATGAGATCAGCCCCCTAGATAAACTCGAACTCATCTACCCACAGATTATTAACTTCTCGTTCATGGGTTGGCAGCTTGGCAAATTTGGTTTCATCTAGACACCGCAGGCGCAGTGCCCAAAGCTGCGCAAACTCAACCCACCATATAACGTAAATCATCATCATCATTTTAGCACTTTTTACGGTCAATATAGTCAAAGCGGGAATGGTTGTAAGGAGTAGACTCAAGACAAAAAAACATGGATTTTTTTTAATGCTTGAGAAATAGCTGAACTCTCTAATTCCTGTGGTTTTCGTGGTCAAGTGGGTTGCATATAACGGAGGTAGCATTTACATGGGGGTTCGAGGTTCGAATCCTAGAAACATGAATTTGTTTTCAATGGTGTTAGCCTTTCGCGAAGTTTTGGCAAGGCCTTCAAGAGTAATTACAACGCCATGAAAAGCACTTTCTTTACTCAGCCATTCGGAATCGCCAAGCATTAATAGGGAGACCACATAGCACAATTGAGAGAGAAACACTAGACTTCAAGGCGTTCTTTGGAAACCTTAAACCAGATCTAACTAATCTGTTTCACTGCTTTATCTGCTCACGTTCAGCACAGCTTATCTTTCCGTCTGGTATTTGCATATGATCCGTTTTACTATTATAATTCAGCTAAAATTTGTATTTCATTACTCTAAGACTTCCGGTGATAGAAAAAACTATGATTCCCAAAATATTTCCCAAGTTTCCATAATTCCGTTCAATAACTCAGCCGGGAAAGACTTAAATTGTTTTCGCCATAGACAATTCCATTTTATAGCTAAATGGGCCGCATAATGGCAAATTTTTCAATTCCCTTCACCGTTTATTAGTCAGTTATCTAACGCTCAAGCTAAATTCGACTTGATAAATTGCATCTCTTAATTAAGAGGTTGCCTTTTAAACATCCAACATAGATCTTTAATGAGCTACCTGCAATCTTCCTCTTAGACAACCGCTTGAACCAACTAACAATCATATGCCCTTTTCAACTTTGCAGACGAAGACAATTTTTATTCCAAAGATTTCCCTCAAGGCAACATCCCAGATAGCAAAAGACATTTCAATTTTTGGTTTTCTCTTGGCGGAATGTCCACTTAACTTCTTTTCCACGAACTCGAATCATGTTTGAATCTAGACATAAAGTCGTCCGGCTGGTTTATTAGGTTTATGTTGATTGTGTAAGCCTCTCTGTGCCGTGCCTAATAGGTCGTGTGATTCTGATTCATGGAAAACAATGCGATTCGTAACCGTTTGAAAGGGTTGTACTTTATACCGCGACAACCTAACTACCGAAAGTCTGTTCTCTAGCACATTAAACTCACTTCAAAGTGCACATGTTCAGCAGCCTTTACAGCTAACCAGTTTGGTATTGACATCGCATAAACACTTCAATTAGAATTATTCCAACGTAAAAAATTATGCCACCGTTGTGTAATAACCCAGAGAACTCTGCACTCAATTGGCTCAGAGTCAACAAAAAAATCAAAGACGCATTGAGATACTCGTATCCAATGTATATGTACATATCTTTAGTGACAGACTGAATATACACGTCTTGAGGGTTGAGGCAGTTTGTTTGAGCTTCGTTTTTGGTTCTTTTGAAAAGGAACGTGCTATGTTCGGTTCGTTCATTCAATAAATTTTTTTTTTTTTTTTTTTATACTTTTGCTCTATTTAAAATGGATCACGGACTTTTGTCCACCACTCATACTCAAGTGCTTGGCAAAACGCACTGACAAAAATGCAGTTTTCCGGCATTCACACGAAAAAATAGAGTTATCGAACTCTGTGTGGTTGATGGCGATTTATTATTCTGTGAGTGAATGCGAATTTTAGTAATTGTTTTGGCATTTTGTCAATAAATATTTGAAGAGAAATAAAAAATTTAAATGAAACGTGGCTCGAATGGAATATGGGATTGGGGTGAAAATTTATTGGACAGTGTGTGGTAATGGATTGTTCAAGTGCCATGGTGCGGAACTGGGAATAAACGGTACATATTTTTCTTTCTTTTTGTAAACATTTACAAGTGAGATTTGTAGGCCCCACACATTTTAATTGAAAACATTGTACTCGACATTGTGAATGGGAAACCGTACACATGTTTTGACATTTAAAACAAAAGACTTGGTGCTTTTGTTTGCACACCGGAGAATTGCTGGAACACGAAAAAATAGAATCAGTAAATTTGGCTTCCAAGTTTTTTTTTTAAGAATGCAAAGTTTTACAGAATTTCATTCACAAACAAAACGGTAAAAAAAAATTAATGGCGTTCAAGTTAATTAATAAAAAAGAAAAAGTCGTGCACCAACTCACAATACATTGAAAGCGTGGGAAGTCTTAGCGTGGGATTTATTGTCCAGAAATCAAAGTCAAAACTAAAAACGAGAAATAGAAATAGAGAGTGAGAGTGAGAGAGGGTGAGAGTGAGAGTGAGTGAGAGAGAGAGAGAGAGAGAGAGAGAGAGAGAGAGAGAGAGAGAGAGAGAGAGAGAGAGAGAGGGGCGGTTTGAAATAAAGAAAAAAAGGAAGAGAGAATGGAAGGTAGAAAAGGAGAGAGAGCGATATAGAAAGAGAAAGGATAAGGAACGAGAAGGAGAGATGAAAGAGAGAGAGTGAAACGCGGGCAGAAAAAGTGTCTGACATAGGCAGAGATCAGAGAGTAGAGAAATAAATAGTCAGGTCAAAGAATCGGATCTTGCTGCTCATAAAACAAAGAAAAGAAACATGAAAATTCAAACAAAGTTCTCTACATCGTCTCAGACAAGACTGTCGAAAGAAAATTACACCAGTCAAATATTTCATAAATCTTGATCGGAAAAACAACGAAAAACTCAACAACGGCATTGACAAAGCAAAACGGTCCAAAATTCCAAGCTCTATACGAAGCGCCGATGAATGCTGAAGATAAACAAAAAGTAAAAACGGATGCTAGAATTCACTGAAATAATTTTTAATCATGCTCGCAAGGAGTGCCAACGAGGGAGTGTGTAGAGCAAATAGAAAAGAAAATACAACGTTGAATGAAAATGAACGACAAGGCTCTACTCAACAAAAACTTTCTTCCATCGTAACTGGTAAAAAGGAGGTTTATACTAAACTGAATTTCTTAGACCAATGACCGATCCGCGTTGTACTACCTGAGAAGCAACCTTCACTTTTTGGTGGCACTGTAGATGGTGGGTTATAATTTCACTTGTAACCTCAAGGGCAGCGTCTAAATAAAACTGGGAGGCTGGCAGAAAAGTGAACACTCGACGTGACACGTTCGAACCAACGCCAACGCATTTCTCATTATTGATGGGTTCTCCAAAGCATATTGCAGGGATATCGCAGAGAAGACCTCGTCTTAGGTGACGCAACCATGGAAGAAGACCTCAACCCGATTAAAGTGCAAAACTGTAGCAAAAAGTCGTAATCGAAAGATGTTGCTTGAGGCCCTGGTTCACCTCAAACTATAATGCCCACCTCAAAAAGTAGATAAGTAAGTAAGCCAACGCATCTGTCCTATCGACACTCTACCACTGCACCACTGCCACTCTGATAAAATTGTTTTTTTAAAGCACGCCTCTTCAAAGCTTCGAGCTCAAATTCTATGGGCAAGCCTTCAATGATTGTCAAAAGTCTCTCTATGTTCTTATGTAACTAAAAAAAAAATTATTAATATATGTACACTTGGGAGAGAAAACGTCTGGCGCATTGAAATCAAAATCAAAAATAACCTTTGAGAAAATGAAAAGAGCCTACAAGTTTCAGCCGATTTTGAAAAGAGGAATTTTAAAGCGCTTTTCATGACAGTGAACTTCTTATTCTCTTCTCTATTCCTGTGGTTTTAACCTGGAACTGCCACGTAGCAGGTTCAGACGCACAACTTCAGTAACAATCTTGCAGTATTAATCGCCAAGCCCTTCTGCTCTTCAGCAAGCATACTTATTTATGTGTAGATGATATCGGTTGTCAGACAGGGGTCATCACTTAAATTGTCATCTCAAAAGCTTATCGTTTCGCTTTTAATGGAGGTCGCCCTCACTTTCTCATAACAGTCAGAAGACCCGCACACTATCTCTAATGGGTTTCCAACATAATTTGAATGCTATGCTGATAGCATCATGAAGAAGAACAAAAATACTTTGAACTTGGTGATATCCTAAAGACAGTGATCATTTTGATAAACCAGGCAAAGCTTGTTCAAATTTTAAAAGGGTGACACATAATACCAAGTTTCTAATTTAGTGTCTGTAAGAAGTTACTTAAGTCCAACATAACGATTTATTTTACATTACAACAGAACCAACAAAACCCTCAGCACATTAATCTTACCTAACTAGAGTATGTCTGGTTGTTAAAGGCACAGTTTAGTAAAAAAAAAAAGCTAGAAGCCTTAAAGATTTTTCTCAGAAAATAAATAGAAATTGAGCTGTTGGGACAAGTTGTCGATGTGAAGAATAAAACCAGTGCACGTCACTCACGAACGATTGAGAATATTGCTGTAAATGTTGCAGAAAACCCAGGTTCGTCCATTTCTCGTCATTCTTTGAGAGAAAGCGTCACGTGCCACACAAGCGACGGATCCATCGATCTTTTAGGGGAAAAGTTTCCGGATCTTGTTTTCTCTCGATCAGGTTATAACAATTGGTTACCGAGAACTTGTGATTTAACCTCTTGCATCTTTTTCCTTTGAAGCCACGTGAAACATAAGGTTCATAGCAACAGCCCAGCGTCGCTTCAAGACCTCAAATATGGAATTCGTGAAGCTATTGGGGGCATACAGCACCGGCTTTGCGATTTGGTGATGAAAAATTTTTAAAAAAGGATATTGTTCTGTAAGGGTAGTTGTGGCGGCCATTTGATTGAAATTGTTTTCCATTATCAATGATATTCCTTCCTCTTTACATTGAAATAAACATCCGATCATTTATGTCAAAAAACGCCATTATTCTTTGAATATCAAAATAACACCTGTTATTGGAAAACCCTTTAGTTCTCGATAACACAGGTACCGAATAAAAAAAAAGAGCTGAAACCACCCCAGAAAACGTAGAGAAAAAAGCTATTTGACTAACTCCACTTCAATTTATAAAAACTAGCAACGAAATGAAGGGAAACGAAGTTCCGGCCATGAGCAAGTAACACGTAGTCAATTTACTTGAAGTCGTAAGAAAAGCAATTTCAGGTTGCATTCAATGGATTACGTGTCGTAGAAAGGTGAGAGCTGAGGGGTCGTAGTCCCATCAGAAGTAATAAAAAAAATGATATTCTTTGATGATACGCAGGGGTTTCTGGGTACAGATAAGTTACAAGGCCGGGGATTTCTCTGCAAAGAAAAGAGAATGCATCCATCACCCAGGTGTTAATCTGAGATACTCCATTATCATATCCCCGAATAAATTCTCCGCTGCAACCCTAGTCCTGCTTGATACATTACATTGGGCTGAACCATTAGCAAATTACAGTTCATCTTTTGACTATCCGTATTTTATTATGAAATTGAATTTTGTTCCTTAGCTCAAATTAACACCATGCACTCAATGTTATTAACTTGACGTTGTCCAATCTATGTTCAACTAGTTAGCATTTACTGTTGCGGTTGAACCCAAGAGATATGTAGTTGCAACACATATTATCTCTTTTTGTTCCCTTTCCAACTTCTGTAATATGACCAAACTTAATTTTCATAGACGACCGACAATATGGAAATAGTCATCTTAAAGGAATCACAATCAGGCCTCCTTCACAGTAATGAATCCACACGTTGGGTACCTCTTGTCGCGCCGATGACCAAAATTCATTAAAAAGCATAAGCCTTCGGGTCATTTTAAAAAAAAGTATATAATAGATGTTAAAACTGCTTAAATTCTCAACACTTATTATGAGAACAAGAAACCTTACACAAGAGACACAAGTCTCAAAGGTAAAACAACATTGAAGGTTCAAGACTTATTAGTTTTTTCTATAATTTTATTTGTAGAATATTATAAGCTTTGAAAATAAGTATGCAGCCGTCATCAGAACAAGAAACATAAGTCAAAATAAATAAATAAAAACACGCCACGGTAGTTGACTACGAATATGAAGTAAGTGTCACTCAAATTCACAGCACGTGTAAGGCAAGAGGCAATTTCGTATGGATTTGTTGGAGTAGAAGGAAGAAGAAAAAGCGTCACAAGTGGACATGTGAGTTGACATCAACGAGCTTTGAGAACACAAAAGAAGTCATAATAGATAAACACCCAACTGAGTAAGGGGTGCGCAAATATAAGTGGTGTCAATGGGGAGTAAAAAAGTTTGTTGAAACTCAGTCAGAAGGTGTTAAGTGGTTTAAAGACTTTGCCGTTTCTATAACCCTTGAGACCATTTCAACATTATGTTAAGTGATAATCAACGAACCATGTATGCGTCTGGCATTTTCTTCTAATCCAAATATGAACTATGAGTGTGTTTAGGAGATGACCTCTTCAGACCCCTTTTAAAATTATGTGTTGGATTGGTGGTTCGTTTTCTCTCTCTCTCTTGGTTTAAATCTCCCAATCACGAATGTAGAGATATTTAAAGTTCATTATAATTACGAAATTATTTTAATGAGCATGTTTGATGGTGATGGCCTTGAGCTTAAAATTGCGACGAACAGTTGTGTGAGATCGGACGGACCACGTCAATTTGAAAAGTTTTTCATCACGAAAGACGTTCCGATTTGTTCATTGAGGTAGGTGAGTGAATTAGACAACAAAACAAAAAACGTGGCCCTCTACAGTAATTGTATAAGTGATGAGTGGTGACGCTTGAGGTCAACCAACGATGAGAGAGACTAAACTGTTTTTTTTTTTTTTTTCTATCACTTTGTAACTTTCATTTAGGGGAAAAAAAATATTTTTGCTGTAGCACTTTTCATGAAATCGAATTTTAACGACCCGAAGCCCAGCAATTAATTTCACTTTGGTTTAGAGTCATTTGATATATCGGCGACTGTATTCTGAAACATGTGCTTTAGAGTTTTTCTTTTGCTCGTGAACAGGGTTATTTGAGCATAGGATTTAAGAAAACGATTGCGAAATTCCTGTTTTGAAACTTGACGGTTGGTGGTTGCGACGTTGGCTCAAGACAGTTTTTCAGAGCCTGAAGCAGCCCTTGGTCTACCGGGGTCCTCACTGAGGGCTTCCATCATATCTTTTGTCAAGTTAGCACAACCACATCAAAATTTTCAAAGTTTGTTAGTTGAACTAATTGTAGCTACAAACTTCAAAGTATATGTCGACAAAGATGTTGTGCTCTCTGTTGGATCCAGTGTCCCAGCTGAGTGTTCCAGAGTACAGGTTTCGCTGAACTCTGTCAATTCTCTTAAATTCGAGTTTGCTTTCTTCACAAGATGCAGACAGTTTACTTTCAATTTATTTCAAAGTTATCCTAGATAGCAATTTTCCTTCTTCCAATCATTTCGAGTCAAAAACTGCACTGACAGCCTCCTGACAATGTAAGTGAGCCTTTGGCAAGATATGCGGCCTGTCGCGAAAAGATTTTTTTTGGATTTATCCAGCTATGAATGCTTTATTTCAGAGCACAATGTGTTTTGGATGTATTGGGTCCTTCGCCTAAACTCCGTGTGCTGCTCTCGATGAACTGCTGAATCTTACTCCCCTTTCCTTGATACTTTTATCAAAGGATGCACTCTCAAGACCGTGTCATGTTTAAAAAGAAATTGTTTCTAGAACAATTCGATCTGGACTTGAGGATTTCTTAAACAGCATATCTTTTCGATCACGTCTAATAGCAATGCCGTCCGATAAGAAGATCCCAAGGGTCGAACAACGTTAAAAATACGTTAAATTTTTCCTCAATTCACTCCAAAATCGGAGCCAGAAAAATATTGTTAAAGTATGTGCACGGATCGTTCCAATACCGATGTCAGATTTGACGTTGATGCCTTTGTAGAGAGAGCTGACCAACGTACCAGGCATGAGCGCATCCGTCTTCAAATCAGAAACGTATACTATTCAAATGGCCTTAAGCTACGATACTAAGAATGGTTGCATATTTGTGTCTGTAGCAACATCCAAACTGTGTTCAAGACCCTACGCAACCCTCTTATTACTTCGAAAATGGTCCATGAATGCAAGACATCCCTTAATGCGGTCGGAGGACTAAATTTATTGAGCCTCGTTTGGGTTTCAGGTCATCAAAGCATAACTGGAAACAGTTCTACCCATGAACTTGCAATGCAGGGATCTTAGAAGGAAACGAAAGCATTCTTTGTCTTCAGTGAGACAGCGACAGTTTCCATCAACGATTCGGTTTGTACAAATTACCAGAATGTAATTCTGCGAAAACGAACAAAGAAATAACAAACAATTATGCACATTATTATCTCGAGAATCATCATTTGGATATTGGAGCATAAGACCCAACAAAATGCGGATAACGGAACAATCGAATGGCAATTATGTCTTCTTTAAGAAAAAAAGTACTCATACGCCACAGTAGATTAGATAAGCATAGTTAAAAGAAAGACGAAAAATAAGGAAACAATGATATCTACCCCCCTTAAAATGCTGTCAAGTTAATGTGAGCACTCAATACGTCAGTCTCTTACTTTCATTGCAACTGAAAAGTTGTGAAAGTAACAATATTGGAACGTTTAAAGTCGGCGTAATTGGATTTCGGAAATTTTATGATATATGTACTTAGTATTGTAAGAAGATTTGATAAGTGTTTCCTTAAAAAGTTTTTAACAGTTACAACACAAAATGATGGTAAGACCGACCTTTAGCTATGGAGCGGTAGTCTGGAACAAAAGAACTGACCAGGTGACCACTAGGAAAGCACTAGAAAAAGTACAAAGACTTGACACCTATGCACCTAGTAAAAAGAAGAATCTCAAATGCAACGATAGCTAGAATTGCCAAAGAGACTGAGTGTGTCCTGAAATCTAGCGACAAGAGTATAATATCGAAAGAGTTACCACTCATTGACTTCCCTCGGAATAGCAAGACCAAGGAATTCAAATTCGATAAGCTCTTCGACTCAACGCCGAACTAAGTAACAAAAAGGCATGGCAAAGTGAAAAAGAGACCTACTCAATTAAGACCCATGCAATAAAATGATATACACTATACAGATGGCTCAAAAACAACGGAGGGAACTGGAGCAGGAATTTTTGGCCCAAGAACAAAAATTTCAGTACCTATGGGAAGAATGTCAAGCATATTCCAAGCAGAAGTCTATGCAATACGCAAATGCGAAGTAAACATTGACAGGAAATATAAAAATAAACATATTGACGGGCAGTCAAGCTGCAATTAAGCCCCTACAGGATCCCTAAGGATCTTACGCAATCTCCTCAAATCTTGTCAGCGAATGCATTGACAAATTGAACAAACTGGGCAGCAATAACAAGGTTACAACCTACTGGGTACCAGGTCAAGTAGGAATCATAGGCAACGAACAGGCAGACGAACTGGTAAAGATAGTACCGGAACCTTTTTGTGGAGTAACAGAAAGCCACATTAAGAAAGAAATCAAAAAGTCGGAGGAAAACAACAGAGCTAAACACTATAATGACCTCCCCAAAATGCGCCAACCCAAACTATTACTTGGCATTTTCAACACAAAACGTTACAAAGACGTAATAAAACTTAATAGAAACAATGTAAGAATGCTAGCCGGGTTCTTAACCGGACACTGCAGACTAAGAAAACACCTAAAAGTACTAGGCATAGAGAGCGAAGACCAATGCAGATACTGGAACGATCAGGAAGAGTCTCCTGACCACCTCTTAGGTGACTACGAAGCTCTAATACACCAAAGGAAGAAGTACCTAGGATCCTACTACGTAGAGGAGAGGGAACTAAAACTCCTAAGCGTAACCCAGATACTAAGTTTCATCAGAGGAACTAATCTGGATGAAGTACTTTAAATTAAGGAATACCAATTAAGAAGTAGGGGTACAACAGATCTAAAAAGGTCGAGGTGCAATACAAAACCCCAATTATTCATTCATTGATCCATACAACGCAACAAGCTAGGGTTGTCTATTAGGCACTAATGCATAGTTTTGGTACGTTACGATTAACCACAATTTTTCTCGTAGACGTTATCAAAATTGAAAGTACGTTTGAAAATTCATCATCATTGTTCACCGTAACCGGTGAAAGCAATAAGAGCCAATGAATGCTGGTGGCAACACATTTATCAGTCTTGTCTCTTGTGGATGGATTTAAATCGAGAAGTCGACAATTGGTACGAAAACGATTAATAACTGCCGGAATTCGTTTATTACGTTGACTGTAAAATGTGCAAAGTGCTCTACGAACATCGCGAGTAGGTTCTTTTTTTTCAAAGTTTCCACAATTTAGAAACTCTGTTCTGATATTAAACAGCTCATGATGAATCGCCAAACCTTGCTGAACAGAAATATCAACACAGTTTGACTTTTTCCACTGTCCTACCATTGACAGCAATCATCGAAACTTCTCATGCAGTTAAAAGAAACACCCTTTATATTAAACGAATCGATGACGTTTCAAAGACGACTAAAGCAAATCTAACAAATATGTTTGTAAACAAAGAAACAAATCAACTGTTGTACTGAAAGAGCTTTGAGTTCTCAAACGTTTGGAAATTGGACTGCAACTTAAATATACGACATTTTCTAGTTTGAAATATCGATCACTCAATACACATTTGTGAATTTTCCCAAGCGGATGAGTTAGTTATAAATACTGAAGTAACTTATTTATCTATACTATAGATATATAGATTCAATAGGATATGTATATGTTAATATTAACCTGATCAGGAGTTTACAATCCCCCAAAAATCAAACGACTACTAATCATTATTTCCAAGTGATTGCGATTTCGAATATCTGGAAGGCTATTTCCCAAAAAAAAACCTTGACTAAAATAAATGGTGCACCTACGAATTTATCAGCATTGTGTTATCAAATTATGAAGCTACGCAACTAAAATAACAAAATGATGCGATATCTCATACCCAAAGGAATCCATCAAAACAAAAAATCAATTTACTTAAATCGAAACACGTGTGTTTAAGCGAGACTAAAAGTGCCAATATCTACACTCACTTTTAATTTAATTACGATAATTCAAAACAACACCAACACACCAAAAAAAAAAACTTAAACTAAATCACAACATATTGAAATAGATATGTACATTCTTACGAACTTTTTCAAGTAACTGTAGTCATATGGAATGAAATTGAAACAATCATCCTCCATGAATGCGTTTGGTTTATTTAATTTTGTTCTCTCTTTGAATAAATTATATATTTTAAGCCAATTATCACTTCACAGCCCACTTTTTGCCATATGTCGTGTTGACATTCAAATAACAACCAACAAAATATTCATGAACAAAAAAAAAGAAGCACTTTACCGCTCGCTTTAGCATATTTTATTAGTCACATGCTAAAAACATAGGTTCTGAAAGAGATCACATCTTTGTTAAGCTTCATTTATTACAATCAAAACTTTCTTTTACTACTCTGGTGTTAAACATTTATTTAAAAAAATTAAAAGACAAGCAAGGCAAATTAGCACAGATGCGTGTTAAATAATGCGGTTGCAATTAAAAAGCGGCAGCGACAACCTCGAACATCATCATCGCACCAAGTAGTTAAACTTAGCCTTACCGTTGTCACAGTTTTGTGTTAAGAATTATTCACAAAAACACTCTCATTAAATAAGAAAACGATGTAAATTACTTTTCACCTTGGTCGTTGCTGTTCATGATTTGATTACTTTCATTCACTAAGCCCACTACACGCGTGATGTATCTTTTGCTCAATGGATGAAGAAAAAAAAAGAACTGCACTCACAAAAGATACATTAGATGAGCACAATGTATCTTTTCATCAACCGCTCTAATTATTGTTGGAAAAAAAGCAGTAAATTTCGCTTACAATACAAATAAACGTATCACGGGTGCAACTGATGGTAATTTTCAATCAGTGGATATCGCGTATCTCTCAGATACAATTGAGATGGAAATTGACAATGCACTTTCTTTTGTTTGCAATGGCTTTACAGAGAGGTGGGAGAGGGCGTTTTATTTTCCTGCAGGTAACACAATTCGATGGAGAAATTTACAAGAGACATCGATACAGTAAATTTATGTCAATCAATCACTGGTAATCCAAAAGTCACAACATGCTGGTGGATGGACACGACGGATTTCTGGTTGGTATCAAAAATTCAATTGTTTAAGAAACAAAAGTTTTGTTTTTTTTTTTGCTCGAAAAAAAGTAAGAAAAACTGGGTAGCAAAAGTACATCCGAACCGCCGGCACGATATCCATTAACTAAAACAAAAACAAAAGAATAAAACCTCCCAACAGAAAAGGAAGAGAAAGAGAGAACTGTTGGTGTCGCGTGTCTGCCGGACGGCACTGGAATTTGTATGCTTATCCAAGCTTTCGTTTGGAACTCAGCAAGCAGTCAGCACTCAAGTTGCATGCGCAAGTTGACTGACAGTCAAAGCTATTGCTCGAATTAACTTCAACTTCATCTCACCATGTTGTTAGTGCGAGCTTTACAACATGTTGGACAAGATACTTATGAGAAGGTTTTTGTATATGGTTTGAGCTGTGGGTGATAGATGGAAAAAGAAAAAATTATTCATATTACCTACTTCCCGTGTGAGACGCTTTTGAATTGAAATGATTTATTGGTCATTAAGTAACTAAATTAAGTAGTGAGGCTCTATATGGTTTAACCTTCTGAAGAATGTTGAGCAACAATGCACTAATGTCTAAATAATGATGTTGCATGTGAGAATGGGACTTTGAAGTTTGGCGAAACAAAACAATGGAAATAGTGTATGAACTATGAAAGCGTTTAAGCAAGCTTTGCTATTCGATAATGTGTCATAGTCATAATAGACACACACGAAAGGAGTGGTGCTTGTGCTTATGACTTATGAGACAGACAATAATTGATGAGACAATGGTTCATAATTGACGGAACTTTTCATATTTCTCACGGAGATTAGTGATACATTTGAGCAGTTTAAAACAAGTTTATGCTAACGTTGCAAGTCGATGCAAATTTCTGAATCGTTCTTGAAGACATATGCGATATGAGTTAAAAGAAATGCTTTCACATGTAGAAATAAAGAGGAAAGAAGTTTTTTCGGGACTTAACTTCATTTAAGAAATATTTAGATGGGCAATTGCTCTCTGAATCATCGAAACCTTTCATAAGGCTACCCTGTAAAATTGTAAGAAAACAGCTGTCAAACATCAAAGAACATAACGATGAGAAGGATAAATGGAAGAAAAAAAATAGTGCGTGGAGTCTCTCCGCGCGGAAGAAGTGAAATTTCCTAATGTGGAAATGAAAATAGGAAGGGGTAGAAATTGATTTTTTAGTGAACTCATATTGTTTCTGTAAGACAAACTTTTGATACAACTATTATACATATCAACAAATTGCGAGCAGTGCCGAAAAGTATGCAATCGATAGTCCGCGTTAAAAGTTTAACGCAACCTTGTTGGAAGTCCCATAAGAAGTTTCACTTCAAAAATGTGTGTCTTACTTCTTTCGTGTAAAAGAACCAAAATAGTAATGATTTCATTCCGAATGCCATAGCACTTTGTTTTGAAAAAAAGAGTTATAAATTAATGATGATGCAGCATTCTAATGGCGAAAGTATATTTAAAATCGGCCCAGTAGATTTTAAAATCAGAACTTACTTTATTATGAAGCTTTTCGAGTTATCGCATTGTTAATCGGTATTGCGATGGCTGATTTTTACTCTCATAATTTTCCCAGAACTAGACTAGGATTGGTCATAGCTGACTTTTTTCTTATGAAACAATAGGGGAAGTTTTAAAGGCGGTATGGCTTTCAAACACGTGCCAAAATGTTTTAAGTTTTATTGGGCTTTGAACCCGAACCTCTCATGTAATGGTCCGTCTATATAACAAAGCATGGGAAAATTTTTGGAAGTCGAAAAAGTTTAAAAGTAGAAAGGACAAACGCGGACAGAGGCACAAAGTCTGTTAAGGTATGGTATGAACATAAGAAGGAAAGCAGTCTTAAAGCTCGGTTGGGGGCTGAATGGCAAAATTAGAACCAACAAAAAAAAAGAACAGCATGGTGACACCAAGACTTTAAATTTTGTTTTGATTTTGTCACTCTGTTGATTTGACTTTGGGCAGGTTTTTTTTAAGAGGTTTTTTCTTAAACGACAAAGTACCAATTTAGGACAAGAGCCGATCCGTTTACTGATGATTCAGTAAACTACATTTGAGGTCTTGAGAGCAGAATGACAAACGTGTAGTGATCTCGGCTTGTTTTTACAACTCATAGGGTTGTCAAGCAAACTTGGGTAAAGTTCAAAAAGCGAACTTATTATTTCTTAATTCCTTACTGGTGTTACCAATATTCTTTCTATAAAAGTTCAAAAAAAAAAGGAAAAAAAAGCGGTGTAAGAACGCAAGCACGATTTTTCTTGGCGATAGGGTGAGAAAGCGTAAAGAGATCTTCGTTGGCGTGAAAGTCAAAGACGAAAAGCTTGATAACATTTTCGATATGATGTATTATGGGCATTGGGCATATATTGATCGAACTTAACCGTGAAGGAAAACATTATTAAGGCAAGCTGAAAGCTCATACATTACAATGAATTGAATTGAATTGAAGTTTATTGAATCTTTTATGATATTTTTATAATAATATCAATTAAATTCAAGATAGTTGATGTGCTCAAAAGCGGCTGTAAAATATGGCCTTCTTTAATGAAAACTTTTTGTCAGTGCTTGGCCTCGTGGCTCGGCTTATTGTCTTTGGCAAAAGAGAGAGGCAAAAATGTTTTTTCATGGGTATCGCCTTTCGCGCGGATTTGGTAAGTCCTCCGTTAGTAAATTCATTGCCATGAACGGCGCTTTCTCAATTAGCCGTTCGGAACCGGCAGAAAATGGAAGGTCCCCTCCATTCCCTCACAAGGCATGGTTGTGAGAAAAGCGCTAGGCCCAGGGGGCTTCTCGCTCTGTTGCGGCACCCTTTTTATATATTTATTTATTTTACTTGAAACGAACGTTTCTACTAAAAATATTTACAGTTTCAATGCCAACTTAAATTATAGTGTACACAAATGTCCATAAGGGATGCGACAGCGCTCATTGTTTTAAAATAAACATTTTTGTTTTGTCACCTTGTTATTTAAGAGCAAAAGGCTGATATTATAGAGCATAGAATGAGTTCTTTGAATTGATGAGGCTGTAAGTTACAAAGATTTTTGTCTCTCATACCTTACAATGTTAACAGAGCGATTTGGCATTGAACAGTCATTGATATGGACAGAAGGCACGTAACCATACGTGAATGAGTTTTATTTTAAATATCAACAACAACTCTTTAAAACATCTTTATCAAGTCTTTGGATTAGCTTCAAGTGTAGACTCTTTTCCAAACGAACTTAAACCTTTTCAAGAGGAAATATTGTAGGTGATTGAAAATTTATTCGATTTGTACTCTAAAATACTAATGAAGATGTTTCAAATCATGAAAATTGGGCTACTGGTTGTCAAAGCCTTCGAAGCAGCCAGCGATCTAAATTGAAAGATCAAGAACTGTTTTATTCTCTGAATTTTCTTTACAAAACGAGATATTTCTTCAGTGGCCGACAGTTTTCCGAAAGGTAGTAATAATGTGAATTCGCTCTATTTGTCCTCAGTCATCGTAGTCTAAAGATGTGTAGAGTATAGTTTTCTAGCTAAGCTCAAGACAATAAGATACGCCTCATATACTTCACTACTTAGTCTTCGTCATCACATCGTTTTCAAGAATGGGACCAAAGTTATGACTATTTATTTTCTTTTCGGACCTACAACAACGATTTCATGAACTGTTTCCATGATTCTGCGCCAATAAGCAGGACTGGAATGACCACATCCTTATACAGGGTTACCTCAACGTTAGTTTGATTTTTCAAATCTCTTCCTATCTCAAAGAAATAGAGATGGGCGAGATTAGTTCTTCATTTCATTACCAATCTGATGGTATTTTCCAAGTTGGCAACGGGGCCAGCGGCGGATTTAGCTATAGGCTGAGTAGGCTGCAGCCTAGGGCGGCAACTCCAGAGGGGGCGGCAAATATTTTGAAAATAAGAATTTTTTTCTCGAACAAAAAAAATTTTCAATAGAAATGTTATTTTTTTATTATTTATGTCAACTTGATTTTTATTATTTATTTTACAATCTTATGTTATCGACGTTCATGGTCGAGTTTCATATGACTGTGGTTGTATAAATATGTAAAAAAAATTTTGGGGCGGCTTTTTTTTCACAGCCTAGGGGCGCCATTAGTCTAGATCCACCACTGAACGGGGCACAGAGATAAAAGAGTATGTTGCAGCGTAGCCTCTCACTACATACTCAAATTCGATTGTGGAAAACGCAAGGTAGTGAATCATATGAAGAGACTGCACAAAACAAAGGAAAGAGAAAATTCGCAAAATAGTTTGGGATAAAGGAACGTTATCCAAACATATCAGCCAAGCCCGTTAGCTTTAAAATAAGCTAACTGGTAAGTCGTTGGCTCCTTAGTTGATTGAGATGTGGCCGTGAGCTAAGACATACAATTATTCCATAATATTTCGTCATGAAGAATGCACACAATATAATTTGCCAAGGAAGTTAGCTCTGAAACAAATAAGGTGGCACAACAAAGCTCAAAGAGGATGAAGTCCAGCGCATTTATCTCAACCATTCTTGTGAGGAATGGAAGAACCCACAAATTTTTGGACATACCTGACAGCTTTCTGAGAACACGCTTTTCATGGCAGTGTAACTCTTTTCGAAGAACTTGCCGATTCCTCGCGAAAGGCGATATCTGTGGAAAAAACAGTTGGATTGTTTAGGGACTCGAACCTAGAGCTCCCACGTGAAATGCACACATACCACCCATTGCGACAAAGGATAGACCAGTTAACTAGAGCAACTTTTAAGTGCAGATACTACACCACCTCGCTTGAACAAAAATATGTCCGCTTGCCGATCGTGTTGTCGCTAGCCCAAACATATGCTACACTAGTCAGAAGTAAATATGCAACCACTTTAACCGATTATCCACAATCTATATGCTTGAATGTTGCAACATGTGTAACATATGAAATCACATGGCACTTAATCTCTGCAACGCTTGTATCGAATGTAAGCTAGAACTGCGTGTATAAATGGGCTATTCTATCAAAGAATTAAGCCCTCTAAAATTTCCAGCCAAATTTTTGGAAAAAATTTCCTCGTTTTACAGAAACTGTAAACACGATTAATATGCTGCCCATTTATTCATATTTTTAAGTGTAGGTATTTGTCTTGTTCTTAAAACTCAACATGGGTAATAATCTAATCCAATACCATTGACAGAGTTGGAAAAGCAAAACAATTAATGCAAAGACTTAACACCCACTCCCTGAGATTTCCTTTTTCTTTTATTCGTTTCACACACAAATCAACTTATACGGAGAACTTGTTAATTTATTTGTATTTTTGCGTGGAACCAACCAAACAGATTCCCTGACTAGTCATTATGTATATTAAATGAGATATATTAAATGAATGCGGTTGTGGCAATAAACGTAGGTACATACAATTGCATACTCCAACCCAATACCCCCCTGTATCTGGTTGTCTAGTATTTTCATCGCCGCATTTATGACGTTCATACCCATGGCACTAACAGGCATTGTTTTACAGAGTTTGTCTTTATTTTTCTTTTTCTCCCTAAGAAAGCAATAAAAACGAACAGTGAACAGTCTCACGGACTCAAGAACTATCTTAATTCTACTGCTGATTTTCTTAACAAACGGTTGCACATTGTATAGTTGGGTTTTTTGTTTTTGTTTAATTTTTGCGTGAGAAAAAACCAGGAAGTGTATGGTGATAGGTAGGAGAGAGAGAGAATACATTCTTTTCACACATTTTGCATGAGTGCTTTTGTGAGAAACGAAGGTTGCTTCAAGTCTGGTTCTAGGTCTGCGTTGACAGTTTGAGGTATTGCACTTCATATCTTTTTGTTTTCTTTTTCTCAAGAAAACAGAAGAGATGATTGTGTTAAGGTGAAAGAAAGAACAGAAGAAATCTGAGATTTTAAGTCACTGTACACATCAGCAATGAATGGACTTTTAGTGTTCTTGTCTCTTCAAAAGCTCCTCGAATAAAAGGTTTGAATCATAAGTCAAACAAAAGCTTTATGAGCTGATCTGACCAGGTAGCAACATTTCACACCACTTCATCATTCAAAATCTCTGTGACTTGCAATGCAACTCACTTTAGCCGACTAACACTTCGCTGATAAAATATATGACACTTCATTGCGCAGCCACAGCCACAGCCACATGCATAAAACGTAAACAAAGACAGCTCATACCCTCGAGGCGAGACGCCAACTCTGTTAACATTCATTCCTCTGCAATGACGTGTCATCCATCCACAAGATGTGAGAGCTTCTTTGCTCCCATAATGGTGATGGTTAAAAAAATGAATCTTCCAGTCGACGACTCGATGGTAGTATGATTTTTTTTTTTGTATATTTTCCTTCACAAGGCTTGATCTCAAAACAAAGCCAACTAAAAAGCAGGTTAAGGAATGTTTTTATAACCAGGCATGAGCATTTCAAACCGGTCCCAACTGCGACGACATGCAACATAGTCTCTGTATAAAAACTAAATAAACCTTCTTCATGCCACTCTCTGTCCTGATTAAAGTTTCGGATGCATGCTCGTTAAAGTAGATAGTCATGTCGATGGTGGATATTTATTCGATTGCATCACATACATCTTTTCAGAAATACGAAAAGGCAAAGTGCGAGGTTCATGCAATCTTCAGATAGCCAGTGACCAAACCACAGCAAATTAGCAAGCCAATGACTACAACATCCATCAGATACTTCCGCAGTACGATGGATGTCAACTTTTTTGTTTTCCTTTATGACCTGCCGAACCCCTCAACAAAAGTAAATGTCAGAAATAAGATAGTTTTGCACGTAGGTTGGGCTAGGTACATAAACATACGATTATGTCAAAAGAAAGCACTTTCTATATCCACTCTTTTCATGTGGAGAAAATAAACTTGGATTTGGAAGAGGCTGTCAACATCTGTGATAAATATCGGATGGTTTAAGTACTTACCGAATTTTTGCTGAAAAGATATTTTTGTATTTAAATAGAAATATGACTAATGACACCGAAACCCAATTAAACCCCACAGCCAGTTAGATGAACATCCGCAACCATTAAATGAACCAAAATGCTGAGAAGCCAGATGAAATGATTTTGACTCTTTCTACTTAACAAATGTTTTTGTAAAGTGCATAAATTAAACGGATTAAGCAAATGTGAGGAGATATGGGAAGCTATTAAGATAGGAATTAGCTTTTGTTTGTATTTGTATACCACCCTTAACCAATTTTAACGTTTGACAAATGTTTATGTGATATCGATAAGCTTACTGTCTCATGGAGCCCCAACGACGATTTGACAAGCTATCGGGATTGCTGTAAAAATAAATGTTGAAGTGTTTAATGCTTTGTTTATGGAAGGATAAATGTATTGTGATTAAGCCTTACAATTAAAACAAAGGAAAAGAGCCTATTCTATTGACTTGTTTTTTTTTTTTTTTTTTAATAAATCAACTAAATAAGCAAATTATCTTTTAGAGCCCAAATTAATGTCTTGCCTACTCAGCTTTTGGATACAATTGGAGCCTTACTTGGTAGATACAAACGCTGATTTTTTTTTTTTTTTTTTTGCATCTCAGAGTCTTAAGCGGTACTGAGCTTAGAGCAAGCTCATATGTACGCACTTATCTACGCTCTTCATCATTAATGCAAGTGTTAGTAGTTAGTAAAAAAAACCAACACAAGCACAAAAGAACGTATTCGAACAAGGACATAACATTTAACATAATTAACTTTTACTACATCGATAAAACAAAATCAAACTATAAAACATTATTGAAAAGGTATATAAAAAAAGAAGAAAAACTACAATTAAAATAATCTACAGTTAACTAATAATTAAATACAAATTAAATACAAATTAAATACAAAACAAAAATCATGCTTGTGGAGCACTGGTTTTGAGTTTTAATTTTAAACTACTTTTACTAAGATTAAAATCTAAAGTAAAAGGGTTAGAGTTATATAACCTACTCATGCGAGCTATCGGCTCATGCATGCCATAGTTAGTTCTGTGGTGGTAGCAATGCAAAAACTCTAAATTTCGTAGTTGGTGAGATCCTCCACGATAGTTGAATCCTATGTGGGAGAGCAAGTCGGGAGCATCAATCGAACCTGTTATAAGTTGATGGAAAAATACTAAATCATTGTTAGTCCGTCTTTGTGAGAGTGGTTGAAGATTCAAAAGACGAATGCGATTTTCATAAGGGGGGAGATTAAAAGGATCTTCCCAGGGAAGACCTTTCAGTGCAAAACGTATAAATCTGTGTTGTACTGCCTCAATACGAGATTTATGAACTTCATATAGAGGTGACCAAACCTGAGAAGCATACTCGAGATAGGGACGAACATGACAGTTGTATAAGGAAAGCGTAACATAGGGGTCGTTAAATTCTTTTGCCCATCTCTTTATAAACCCAAGCATTGAATTTGCTTTATTTGTTATGAAATTGATGTGTTCATTGAATTATTCAAGGTTAGTACTAAAAATTACACCAAGGTCGCGGAAATTCGAGACTTGAGATAATGATTGCTGAGATATTGAATAATTTGCAATAGAGGGAATCCTTTTACGTGAGAACGTCATACTTTGACACTTGGAAGGGTTCAAACTAAGACCGTTTTTAGAACACCACGTTACAAAACTGTCGATATCTTTTTGTAATAAATTGCGATCTGACGAATATTCTATAGATTTGAAAATCTTCATGTCGTCAGCGAAAATTAAAATGTCGCTGTATGATATACAAGAAACGACGTCATTTATTGCAATAATGAAAAGCAAAGGACCAAGGTGACTCCCTTGTGGCACACCAGACAGACCATTGAAAGAATTTGACAAGACGTTACGAAATTTGACTTGATAAGATCTATTTTTTAAGTATGAACTTATCCAAACAATAAATACTGGTGGAAATCCAAATGCTTTTAGTTTATATAATATAATATTATGAGAAAGTTGGTCGAAGGCCTTAGAGAAATCAGTATAAATGCAGTCTAACTCATACCCTTTTTCGAGTGTATTAGAGCATTTATGGTAAAACGAGAGAAGCTTAGTAGCCGTTGATCTTCTTTGCATAAATCCGTGTTGTTGATTACAGATTATATTCTTTGCAAAGAATGATATACTTTCGCAGACAACTTGTTCAAACAGCTTAGGAATGCATGAAAGCTTTGCAATTGGCCTGTAGTTTTTTATATCTATTTTTTCACCCTTCTTGAAAACAGGGGTAATGAAAGACTTTTTCCACAAACTAGGAAATTTTCCGGACTTTAAGGAAAGCTTGAAAAGGTATTCGAGAGGGAAGGCTAAGCGTAAGGAACACTTTTTTAAAACTATAGGTGGTATCATATCCGGACCAGATGAAACGTCATCATTTAGAGAAGAAAGGTAATGAATAATTCTATCACTGAAAATGGGGATACTATTAAAACTTACTTGAGAACAGTGAGTTAAATACTCAAAATAGTTTTCATCAATTTTGAGAGGTGTACTACAAAAAGAGCCACCAAAATGATTTGCAAAGGCATTACATATGTCAGGAGTATCCTTCAAAAGATTGCTATTATAAATAAAATTTGCTGGATAGCCGTCTGATTTCTTTTTGGAGTTAACAAAGGACCAAAAGCTTTTTGGGTCATTTTTAAGAGAGCAACTCATTTGAGTTACATAGTTGGAATAAAGATTTTGAGAAAGCGTTCTGAAGTCTTCAAAAAGACTTATGAACACTTGGTGGTCAGCTAGAGAAAGAGTGGTCAAATAAGTTTTCCAGGCCTTGTTTCTTTTATTCCGCAGAACTTTCAGTTCTTTGGTAAACCACGGCTGGCAATAATTTTCTTTTTTAATCAATTTTAGCGGAATTGTTTTATTCATGCAATCGCTTAAAATAGAGTAGAAACAGCTGACTGCTTCGTCAAGATTTGCTAGAGTTGATATTTTTTCAATACCAGCCCTGCTTAATTCATCCGAAAGCAAATCGAAGTTCGCTTTTCGAAAGTCAAAGGTATATGAACAGTCATATGGACTACTTCTTTCGTCAATCACATTGCTAAGTTCAATAAAGATATCTAAAGGTGGGTGTAAGTCATCTATTCTTGTGATACCAGAATTTGATTGCATTACAACAGTCTTAATAGCGTCCGAAGAAAATACTAAATCTAACATACGACTTTGATAGTTTCTAATACAGCTTACTTGCCGTAAGTCAGAAGAAATTATGTTGTCTAAACAGGAAAGCTCCTGTTGTGGTGAAGACAGGGAAGCTTTTTGAAAGGAACCATCATCAGAGGGTAGCCACTGAATGTATGGTAAATTAAAGTCACCCAGTAATAGAATCTGGCTTTCAAGATCGGATATTTCGAAGACATGATCCAAAATAAGAGATAGCTCAGCATAAACTGGTGCTAAGCTTTTAGGGACAATATAAACATTTATGATGAAAATATTTTTGGACAAGGTACAAACTTTCACACAAACAACATCAATAGACAAGTCAAACGGAAAGTGTATACGAGATGACATGTACGTGTTCCTGACCGCAATAAGAACACCACCTCCAACAGCTTCTGGTTTGTCTATATGCCGATCTTTACGGTAGACGGTAAATTCTTGGCTGAGGATTTCGGTATTCAAATGGCTTGGGTTAAGCCACGTTTCCGTCAAAGCGAACACATCATGTGAGAAAACGAGAGAATTCACATATAAATCTGCAGTTTTACTGCGAAGCCCTCTAACATTTTGGTAAAAGAGGGAAAATCTTTTTAGTTTTTTGGAATACTCTTTAATACATTTTTATTCTTTTTGTTGTTGCTAGAGAATTCTTTGACAAGAGCACCAGCTGGCCAAATATTACTGTCACAAAGAGGTTCAAACAATAAGGGTGGGACAAGCAATTTAAAAGACGAAACAAAACTATCAGTTTTACTTATTTTAGAACATTTAATAAAGTTTTCACTAGGAATAAGTTTCTTTGTAACTAAATAATGCAAAACATCCTTCGGTATGAGCTCAGGTCTCAGCCGAGATACAAAAATGGATCTAGGTTTGGGGACTGCTTCCATTCGAGTAATAGATTCTAAGGGAACAGCATCCAAATCGTTACTCACTGATGGTGAACTAATTGCAACCATATCAACTACATCAGTTTGTTCTAATGGGACTGAAACGCTGTTCGCCTTTTTAGAATTGCTTCTCAGATTCTTTCGCTTTGAAGGAGGACTTTGCTTAGTGGAAGCAATGCCATCACTGCTTCTTTTGGAGCCCTTATTTAGAACGGATACAGGGTTCAAATTAACTGAAGATTTGGACTGTTCACTTGAAACATTTAAAGCTTGGGGTTTATCCAAAGTCAGCAACTTTAAGTCATCTGTTGAAGTTGATATGTCAACAGAGCTAATAGGGGAAGAAAATGACGCTAAGTTTGAAACCGATTCATTAAAAACTTTATGAAGCGTTTCGAAGCCTTTAGAGAGTTTCTCAATTTCTAACTTAAAATTGGACATTTTAACAGCTAAATGGGATATGGAAATCTTCTTACAGTTTTCACAGTACCAACAAGCGATTTTCGATGCACTAATTTTATCCAATAAGGCATTGTTGGAGCCAATACATTTGGCATGAAAGACATTTCCACATGGCCCATAGCATGCAAACAGAGGTGAGTTCGAATTGTCGAGGCATTTACCCGCTGCACAATCCATATTAAAAAAGATATTAAAAAAGAGAGAAAAAAAAATAAATTATTTATTTATAAAAAAGAAGAAAAAAAAATTTTTTTTTTTTAGGCACGGGCAGGAGTTGAACCTAAGTGACGGAATTAGACTCCCAAAATGGTATAGACTCCTACCAATTCAACCAAACTAACGATAATTTAGAACTTGCAAGATTGTTAAATTAAAAAGGTATGTTCTAAAAGAGAGGAATTAGTAGTTGAAAGAGATGTATGAGGGATAATTTATTAGTGGTTAAAAGGAGAAAACAATAATAAAAAAAAAAATCACTCAAAACACACTCAACATAAGAACGGAAAATAATGTCTTACCAATACAACTAAAGATAACACAAAACGTAATCAGAATTTAATTTTAATTCAACTTTGCTATTTTTTATTATTTACCACACTTTGAACCAAAATAAACTCATAAGCAGATAATTAAACTAAAAAGATTACTGAACAGATCACAGTTAAAATTTTAAAGTATGAAATACACAGAATTTAATTAGTTTAAAAACAGAGCTATGAAAACACACAACTATGCACAGAAATAACCAGTGCTGCCACTGATCGAAAGAAAGGATAATATGGGATGGGTTCTTGTGGATATACGAGTTGAGTGCCATTCCATAACTTCAATCTAGATAGTTATGTAAGCTTTAGAGTTCTAGAAAAAGATTCTGTGTTTGTCTTTTGGTAACAATGCCGTACTTTATATTGTACCAAGAACCATGCAGTTTTCACCATTGTCAAATTCTATACTAAGCAATGGGAAACTATTTGTAACTTCGGAGTGTTTCGTCGTAATACACGCCCGTAGTTTTCTAGAACTTAGAAACGCTTTCTAGTACATTCACTTCAAAATTCAAATAAAGAGACCGATAGACTCCCAACTCTTAATTATGAGGTCTAGTTAAAAAGTCCAACAGATGCTTTTTGAAAGCCAGACATGAACCAAATGTTGAAACATAAGTACCGCTCATTTCTGACTGCTTAAGTGCAAAAGTAGTATATTCAATCCGCAATGAAGCAAATGCGGTACGGGCGGGATAAATTGATCCTTAGTCATGCAGATTGAATGTAAAATCATCCCAGTCAGGGTGAGCTTTAGCGGAAACTTGTAAAAAAATGAAGAAAAAATCAAAAAACATTGAAGCTACTTTTAAGCAATGAAATAAATAAAATAGATTGGCACAACAATGTTTGGGAAACTTTGCGACATAGCGTAAAACATATTGAAAGTATTCGAGGGGACCCATACTTTTTGCCGTTACAAATGGCTTAGTGAGGAAGCGATTCTCACGGAATATAAGAATTTCGGAAAGCTTTCCAATTCCTAGTGAAAAGGGTACCCCCTTTCAAAATCAAAATTGTACTTTGAGATTTAGACCTCGAACTCCCACGTGAAACACAGACATGCTTACCATTACGACAAAGGCACTTTCGGCTTTGAGAAGGATAACCCTCAGAAGGCTTCTTCGAAGGCTTTTTTGAAATTAACGGACGCAGCCAGCTCAAACGAATTTCATGAGCAATTAAGTTCTCTGCAAATCTGACAATAGGCGTGTTTTTCACAAGGCTGTTGTGTGGAATCAAAAAAAAACGCTTCCCGAAGAGCACGTCTTTTTTATTAGAGGGTTGATGTTCTGATCAGTTTTCAAACCAATTAAAGTCAACAAATGAATTTTTTTTCCAAATTCGAACAAAAAAGCAAAAAATTTTTGTTATAAATCTAAAGCAATTGTATAGAGTGGAAAATGAGAATGTTTCCTAGTGAAATTAATGCAGGTAAACAATTTTTTTTGTCTGTTTTTGGTAAGCTTAGAAATGTCAAAAATAGGTCCGTTCACAAAGGTAACAAGGAATTTCTCTTGGGAGTTTTTGACTCTGCTTACACGCTGGGGTTGAATTCATATGAGAGTTGTGATTTACATATATCGCACCTGCGGTGCAATAACGACGTAAATGCAATTTTCTTAAATGTTGAGGAATCACGTTTAAAGTTTGCTTGCAACAACGACGCAAAGTGCAGTTATGTCATTGTTGTACTAAGATATACAATTTTTTTTTTCTGACCTTTCTTACGTTACGCGCGCAATTGACTATTGCGACTTTATTGCTCCGAAAAGTTTTATAGATTTATCTTTGGTGTCAAAAACAAAATTGCCTCTTTTGGGCCCTAGCAAAGATACAATTACGTCGATTTTACCACGTATAAAACTTTTAATTTGGGACATTATGTCGTTCTTAACTCAATTTCAGAAAAAAATTGCAATTGCGTCGATATTCCACCGGAGGTGCGATATGTGAGTTGGAAAAATTATTTTGTTACTTGTTTCAAACGAATTAAACTATTAATAATAAAAAAATGAAACCATTTTTATGGAATACTCAACAATTACCTTTGAAAAAATGTCAACATTCACAGAAAAATATGAAAAGAAATATGCAAAACGTCCATTCAATCACTAAACACACCTTTTTTAATTGCAATTACGTTATTTTATGTATCTTTATATAAATCTACCAATCTAGCCTTTGAAATCAATGAAATTCCAAAAATCAAAAATTAGCAACAAAATTGCGGAGTGTAAGAGTGGGCATACGATTTTATTCAGTTAAACATTTGTGAACAGACCCTCTGACACCCATTTTACTTTTGTTCGAGATGCATGAAAGTCTTTAGACGCACCAACAATTAAAAATAAAATATCGTAAAACTCATTCGATAAAATAATAAACGTCAAAAATATATCCCGGAACAAATTCTAATCATCCTTTTATCCATAACATCAGTTGTCGGGGATTTTGTTTTCGCTTTGCATGTAAAATGATGTTATGTATATAACAGCCCTGTGAAAAAACACGTTTAATGGTAACATACTAGAAACAGATTACAACATTGCTGATATTTCCTATTTCAGCTGTATAGTAGCAACACCGAGTTTGCTCAAAACATTAAATTCGAATGTAGTTCTCGTATATGAAAGATGTTTTCCTGCACCCTTTCGGGCGCATTTAAATTGGATTGCCGCTGTGACATGTTCATTGGATGTACCCTACAATATTATCGCTAGATCTCAACAGGGCTGTTTCAACGCTAAAATATCACCCTCAACTTAGGAAGCCTTACTTCAAAAACATCTTTCAGTAGAGGCACATGTTTAAGTACTATACCCGCTTCTTGAAGCATAGTCGTAAACAATTAGCTCGGAAGCTCGAGGATTCAAAGTGATTACGTACGCTGCGCTGGTAACGTTGCCATAGTGGTATTGAGAAAACGTCCGTCAATTTTTACCCAACCGCTTTCAAAAAACTACTTAAATAGACAGAAAGACTTGGTGTTAATACTCACAAAACTGCGTTCGCCCTCTTCCAAGGAATTACGCAGTTCCACAACTACTTATTCCATCATTTAATGGAACTTAACCTTCTCAGATCAAATAAAATACCTTAATCGTATTAAAAAAAATTTCACATAGTTTGAATAGTGACAGTGAGGTACCACCTCGCATTTCACATGTACAACTAGCCAAAGTGCGGCAGTGGTGTTCCTGAGAGCCACCTTTACTTAACTTAACCTTAGTTAATTGAAATAACAAATGGAAGATAGAACTCGATGAATAACACAAGCCAGCAACAATATTATGAAAAAGAACAAAGTTCTCTGAAAGTCCTCCTGGGCATCACTACCCGGCACAACAAGTTAAGTTATTTAATCACAAAAAGAATAGAAAAGTCAGCATTGGCAACTTGTGTAGATGTATAAAACGTATATAAGAAGGAATCATACTTTCTACGCTAGCAACAGGTGGTTGAGGCGAAGATGTTAGAACGTCTGCCTGTTACATTGAAGTTCGAGGTTCAAATACCGGAAAAATCAAATTGTATCGTTTTAGTGAGGAATTCGCAAGTCTTCTAAGAGTAGTCATACTGCTATGAAAAGCACTTTCTCACTTAGCCGTCCGGAATCGTCGAAAATTGTATATTCTTGAAATTCGTTAGGCCCCGAGGTTCCCCGAACTTTGTTGCACCACTCTATTTTTTTTATTTTTTTATTTCTTAAGGGTTGTGAAAATTCTTTGAGTCAAAGTTTTAAGTCAATAACCACTGCCGTGGAAACCAACATAATTTCTTGTAAATCATCTACTGGTCAGTAGATATTATGATGATAATTGTTTTAATAATGTGGTACCCGTGGTGCGATGGTTAGCATGTCCACCTGCTAATCCCGGGGTTCGAGGTTCGAATCCCAGCAGAGGCAAAAATGTTTTTCCACGGGTATCGCCTTTCGCGAGGAATTGGCAAGTCCTCCGTTAGTAAATTCACTGCCATGAAAAGCGCTTTCTCAATTAGCCGTTCGGAACCGGCCCAAAATTGTAGGTCCCCTCCATTCCCTCACAAGGTTTGGTTGTGAGAAATGCGCTAGGCCCAGGGGCTCCTCGCTCTGTTGCGCCACCCTATTTTTTTTTTTTTTTTAATTGTTTAAATAAAATAAAAGCCTCAAAAACTTTGTCAGTATTACAAAATTGTTATGCGAGCATTGACTTCAACTACAATGCACAAAAAAGCGTCCTCCATTTGAAAACTAAGTCAAGTAAGAACCATTCCTGAAAATTTAAGCCTTTGCAAAAATTCGTGGGCTCTTGTATCTTGAGCTACTTAGCAAGTCTGCTATTTTTCAATATAGATTATAAAAATTCAGGAGTTGTATTTCACAAGATTGAAAATATTTACTTAAGGCTCATGAGTAAAATATTTTCGAGTCAGGTTCTGTTAGACCTGAAAGTGATGACATAGTGCTAAACAGAACTATATTTAAAAATTCAAATGTGCAAATAAACGTGCATATGGTCCCTCTTCTTTCTCGAAAAGCACTTTTACATAGCACTCAAATATCTTCCGCTCAAGAGAAGAAAACTTTTATAAAGCTTTTATGTTAATCTAGTACAATTAGAAGAGTGTACTAGTTTCACTCCATTGTAAACTATATTTATTTAACTTTCAAACTCTTAAATGAAAAAGAGACCGCAACAAGCACTCAAGAGAAAATTGAGTAGAAGAGGAGTAAGAAAAGCAGAAGAGTATACTATCAAAACCGAAAACACTCAAATCCACACCGAAAAAAATTATTTTCTCGATTTTCTCATTTTACCCAGTTACACTCAAGAAAAAAACAAAACAAAACAGAAAAACAAACACTTACCTTGTGGGCGTTCTGCGAAGACTCATGCGTGCCCAATTGTCTCTTGGAATGATATTACGGTCTTCGTCACTGAAAGCAAAGAGTGTTCGGTTTTACTAAATATCCAACGACTGATACCCACGTACATAGATGTTATCATTTTACTTCAACTTCAATGTGCACTGTACATATCTATTACTGTTACTCTAATGGCAATGCCACTATAAAAGTGAGCGGAAATACTTTCAAGTAAAATTCGATTGTAACTTACCCACTTGGCATGGAGTTTTCATGTGGAGCCAACTCTAGTTCAACACCACCGCTAGTATTTATGTTGTTATTGCCATCGTTTAGGACAGTACGGACTAAACCACCACCGCCTTCGCCTTCTCCATAGCCCTCAAAAGACTCCCCATCGGAAAGTGAGGAGCATTGTGATTTTGGCACATCTGGAAAATAATTTAAAAAGAAAGAAGTATTTATAGACATTTGATTTTGAAAGTAAAACAAGTGTTTAATTACCTGTACTGGGTGGACTTGATGGTGTTGGACTGGAATCGCCAGAATCGACAGCAGAAAACAGGAATGTTGGAGCATTTTTTGAACTTTTAATACTTCGCATCGGCGCCATTTGGATTTTGTCTTTATGATAACTGTAAAGAAAACGAAAAAGGAAGTTTATTTTTCGTTCAAAAGAAATAAAATAACGATCGGTGTTCAAATGTAAATAGAATAGAAAAAAAATTGAAAAATTATCGCCCAACACATCAGGTATCAGTTCAGGTTCGGGTATCGTTTACCAATGCAGCATATGAAGGAACCGTTACACTTTAAAGAAATGGCGCCCGCTAAAGATCTCATAAGCCCTATTTTTAGCTCCACTTTAGAGAAAGTCCTGTGTGTAGTAGGGAATAGCAAGATAAGGTGGAATTAGGGCCGTTCAGACTAGACAATCATTTGGACAGACTTAGGCTTGGCCGACCAATGTTTGATAATGTGAACCCTCTCAGATGATCGCTTGGCCATCTTGTTGGAACTTGTTGGACAGTTTTCAAATATTTTTTGAAAATTTTGAAGTTGGACGAAGCGGAAGAACATAAAGTTGGACGACAAATTCAATAAGTCTGAACGCAAACTACATCTTACCATCCAACATCCATCAAACGATGTCTGTCCAACTAATTGTACAGTGTGAACTCCGCTAATTCTCATTCTAGCTCATTTTAGGTCCGCTCTCTTCAATGGTTAGTATTCTTTTATGATAATTCTCTTCCATTTGTATCTCAAATTGCACCAAAAAGTAACCAAACAAAACGTAGTTATTTGCCATTAGTATAGCTACCTAACCTACCTACTTTAGCTGTTCCCTACTTAGCTATCATTAACCTTCTTGCTAGATGTCAGTATACTCGAAAAAAAAGCGATAACTACAAAAAAACAAAGAAAAATACTGACAATTTGTGTTGCCTCTAGTGCCCCAACTACGCATTGTCCTTAATTACTGTGTCTACTCCGATAACTCAGTACCTACTGAAAACCAAATATCAAATAAGGTTAAGCGACACACCCAACCGAAATTACAATTTCCCAATGAAAATGAGGCTAATAGCGAACTCTTATCGAACACTAACCGACTTAGCAATTGTCATGCGTTTGTAAATGTCAAGAAATTGAAATTTCTCGGTCACCTGTTGTTTATAAATACTTCAGGACCCTCCTCAGCACCTATTTCAATTGACATGCTCTACTTTTAAAGTATAACATGTGTTCGGTTCCAAGGTAACTGTACCTTGAATATCTTTACGTGTTCAATAAAAAATAAAAAAGAGGATAAAATAAGTTAAAGAAATGAAAAAAAAAAAACACGCGATAGACAGAGGGTCTTCGCATTTGCAGCAAAACCAAAATGCAACCACAACTTTAGCCATAGCATTATCAATCAACAACGTCCTAGTGCTGTCTGGTGTTTTGCGTGAGGTATTCCTGCGTTACTTCCATACCAGGAAGCCGGATATTACGTTAATATTAAATTTCATTTCCCATTATACGGTGAATGAGAGGTACGAGTATTTTGTTTCTTTGTCTCAAAAAATTGCTTTCTTTTTGTGGCTAGTTTGAAAGAAAGACATTATTTTCACTTTGCATTTTACACAGAGGGGAAACATTTCAATGATTAAATTTCAATGTAATAGGAAAAGGAAGGCAATTTGCAAACATTACCATTAAGATACAAATCAGACAGAATTTGATAATTTGACCGACAATAACGCGAGTCTAATTTGATTGATGTGAACAGGAGAATGAGTCTCGAAAATTTGTATAGCAGACTTGAATGGTTTTGTGCTTGCATGTGGCACTAAGGTGTTGGAATTTGTTTACTTCAGTCCTTGACTTAAATACCATGAATTCGAGGGGAGGACAAAGCGAATTATTTTACATAAAAAAAGCAACTAAGGAAGACGACAGGTTAGATAATGTGAATTAGGAAAAGCAAAAATGCACATTTTTGTGGAGCAATTTAAACAAAGGATTGGCTTGAAAACATTAAATGATCAAATATGGGTGGGTATCAATTGTAAATGCAATATGCAAACCATGTGATATGCTTGTTCATGTTCTTATTTGACATCTTACAAATAAAGTTTTCTGTTTAAAATACGTGCTTTGACCTAATGCTTTTTGCCAATGTTGCATTGCTTAACGAACGTTAGCCGTGTTTTATTGGGAATCTATACTCACGTTTGCAAAACATCGCAAAACATCGCACATGGGAAAAACGAACAACGTTTAGTGAACAAAAATAAGTCAGTATAGCCATGTTTTATTGGGAATTCATATTCACTTCAGCAAAACATCGCAAATCATTGCTCACGGAAAAACAACAACTTTAAAGTGAATAGCGTAAGTAGACAAAAATAACTCATTTACCGAAGTGAACAACAGGGATGGCTGGTAAATGGCGTTTATGGGAAGTGAACTTGGTAAGTGAATAAAGTCAAAAAAGCCTTATATTGAGACTCGCAAGTGAAGTGAGTATAGAAATCCCCAATAAAACACGGCTAGTGCTAAAAAGTGAACAGCAGGGATGGCTGGTAAAAGGAGTTTATGTAAAAAAGTTGCATTAGTGAGTACAGCGTTTTATTGAGACTCGATAGTGAAGATGACTATAAAATTCCTAATAAAACGGCTATTGTTGTAAAATTAAGAGCAATAAACAACGAGTGAATTTTTCACTTGTCGCATATGACATGTTAAGGTGCGTTTGTAATAGGCTGAACGGTACCAAACCAATCAGCATGTGCCAATCGTCAACATTGATTTAATGGGAACGTTCCGGTTGAGCATTATCTTTACTGAAAGCCATAAAACCATAAATGAAATGGATCCGATTGCCACTCTGCAAACTATGAACGCACCTTAATATCTGTCATCTTTTATTTACTACTGAGTAATGAGTACTGAACCTTTTTTCAAAATACCCCGAAATTTCTTTTACTTTATAGCGATACTTCCATCTTTTGTACGAACATTTAAATGGTTCGTTTTTCCGCCAAGCTTCTACACAAAACTAGGCTATAGCTTAGATAGTACAGGCACCCAGATTATAGCATCACTTGGAAGAAGTATTTTCGTATCACGCAAATGTTACCGGAAATAGTTTGCTACTTCTTTGAATCAATCCGCAGTCATCAAAACAAATACGGCGGCACAAAATGTCGGAGAGCTCAGGAGCCCAAAGCATTTCTCATAACCACGCCTTGGGAGGGAATGGAGGGGACTTACAATTTCTGCCGATTCCGAACGCTTATTCGAGAAAACGTTTTTCATGGTAATGAATTTACTATCAGATAATTCCTCGCGAAAGGCAATGCCAATGGAAAAACATTATTGTTTTCTGTTGGAACTTGAAGCACGGACCTCCCGCGTAAAAGACAGATATGCTAACCACTACGCCACAAGCACCGCAGCCATCAATTCTAATCGCTTGTAGCAAGCTTAATAATAACTAATTGATCGACTTACAAAATCTTTGGAGCATGCATGTGTCGAAAAGGATGAAAAGGATGAAAGAAAATTTTTGAAAAATTTTGAGCATTATGGAAGTACTTGCGAACATAAGAAGCACTACCCCGCCAGGCAGTTCCATTGCTATGCATGGAGCTGATCCTGGACCGAGCAGCAATGTTCGGGTCAGAGCTATACGGATTCCGGGGGCTAGCAAAGTAATGCGACGAGTTGGACGAAAATTTAGAGTCGCGAGTTGGAACGTTGGAAGTATGACTGGTAGAAGTCTTGAACTCGAAGAGATGATGAGAAGGAGGCGAGTGGACATCTTGTGTGTTCAGGAAACGAAATGGCGAAACACGGTAAACAAAGCCCGTTTCTTAGATGCAAAGACCAAGGCTTACAAGATGTTCTACTATGGAACGGAACAAGGTAGGAACGGAGTCGGTATCATCCTTGACCAAAGTTTATGTAACAGCGTGTTGACCATTTTGAAGTCCAGTGACCGTTTGATGTCTCTTAAATTGGTGATGGAAGGAAAGGTCTGGAATATAATCAGTGCATATGCTCCCCAAATAGGGTGTGAGCAGGAGGAAAAAGATGCATTCTGGCTTGATTTTCATAACCTACTTAAGAACATCCCAAAAGAAGAGTATTTGTTTGTTGGAGGAGATTTGAATGGACATGTCGGGAAGACAAACGAGGATTATGAAGACTGCCATGGAGGTTTGGGATTCGGCACCAGGAACACTCCTGGTGAAGATATTCTAAGTATGTGCAAGTCATACGGTCTAATCGTACTAAATACCATGTTCATCAAACAAGACCGACACCTTATCACTTACAGCAGTGGAGGAAATGAAACCCAGATTGATTACCATTTGGTAACCAATTACATGAAATCTCGGGTGAAAGACTGCAAAGTGATACTAGGAGAAGCTGCTGCTCAACAACACCGTCTTCTTTTAACAGAATTTTTTACGGATGCGGTAAAGGAAGTCAAACAAACAAAGGCTCCTAGGAGAATCAAGTGGTACAATCTGGAGAAAATCAAAGGACAGCAATTCATTTCGTATATGCAAAGTCAGCTGTGTAATACCATCGACGCAGTTTCAAATGCAATCACGGCACAAAATATGTGGGATCGCCTACAACGAACCTGCTTAGAGAGAGCCAAATCACTGTTAGGAGTCTCAAAAGGACACCACCAACAAGCTAAAGAAACCTGGTGGTGGGATGATGAAGCTAAAGCAGTGATTAGAAAGAAGAAAGCAGCTTTCCAAGCTTGGTCGAAGTGCCCCTCAAGAAATACGAATGAAAAAGCGCGTTTCAAAATGGAATACAAGAGCTGCAGAAAAGAAGCGAAGAAAAAGTGCGCCCAACTTCAAGCAAAAAGCACGGAGGGCCTGTATCGAGAGCTGGAAGAGATTTCTGCCCCAGCTGCTGAAGCAAATCAGGCAATCCAAGAGCTAAGACAAAGCAACTTGAATAAGGGAGCAACCATTTTCAAAATAGCCGCTCAGAGAAGGAGAAATGCGCAGGAGATTCGTTCGCCGAAGTTCATCAATGATGCTCAAGGAGTGCTACTTGTGGATGACGACAAAATTCTTCACAGGTGGCGACAGTATTGTGATGATCTTTTGAATGAACAGTTTCCTCGGCGCCACTTTCCAACAGCTGCACCTAACTTTACGGAAGTATCCGACGTCACAGTCGAAGAAGTTAGGGAGGCAGTTAAGAACTCCAAAAAAGGCAAAGCGATTGGGCCAGACGAGGTACCATATGAGTTTTGGAAAAATATGGGAGACATCGGGTTAAGATGGCTCACGATTCTCATCTCCAAACTTGTAAGAGGTGACAGTTTGCCTAATCAATGGAGGGAAAGTTTTCTTCTTCCAATGTACAAGGGAAAGGGAGATACCAGAAGCTGTGACAACTATCGTTCGATCAAGTTGATGTCCCACACTATGAAGATCGTTGAGCGGGTTTTGGATAGCCGACTGCGGAAAATAATAAGGCTGTCTGATGACCAATGCGGGTTTGTCGCGGGTAAGTCAACTACAGACGCAATCCAAAGCATAAGGATCATTATGGAAAAACACCGAGATGCCTTAGAGGATTTGCATATTGTGTTGGTTGACTTCGAAAAGGCATTCGATCGACAACCACGAGATCTGATATGGGTGGCCCTCAGACACCGAGGAGTTCCTGAAGCCTATGTGCGAATAATTATGGACATGTACGAGGGAGCAGTTACAAAAGTGAGATGCCCAGCTGGAGTCACCGAAGAATTCCAAATAACAGTAGGTGTACATCAGGGAAGTGTCTTGAGTCCACTGCTCTTTATTGCTGTTCTGGATTATTTGCTCGAAGGAAAAGTAACGGACAATAAAGTACAACAATTATTCTTTGCTGACGATGGAGCCATCATAAGCGAGGATCCTACATCCCTGCAACGAGCACTTGACGTTTGGATTGATGTTCTGGAAGGAAATGGGTACCGTATTAGCGCTAAAAAGACTGAATACCTGTGCTGCCCTTTTTCTGATCCAGACAAGCCTATTCCAGACATTTATTTGAATGGAAATGTGCTTCCCAAGTGTGAAAAGTTTAAATATCTGGGATCTATGATCAATAGTGAAGCATCTTGTGATGACGACATCAATCATCGAGTAAGCGTAGGGTGGATGAAGTGGCGAGAAAACTCCGCTATCTTCTGTGATCGAAAAATGCCCCCTAAGCTGAAGGGAAGACTCTACACAGCAGTTGTCCGTCCAGCTCTGACATACGGTTCACAATGTTGGACAATGTACAAAAAGTATGAGAGCAAATTGACGGCAGCCGAAATGAAGATGCTTCGGATGACAGCAGGAGTAACAAAGCTTGATCGAATTAGAAGTACTAAGATCCGTGGAAGCCTTCATGTCAAAAGTACCATCTTGGACAAAATTCAGCACGACCGGCTCAGTTGGTATTGTCATGTTCAAAGGAGAGATCCGCAGAACCCCGTCAAAAAGGCAATATCGTACAACGTTTCAACAAATTCGCGACGAAAAAGAAAAGGCAGGCCAAAACACTCCTGGTACAAGCAAATGCAAAAACAGCAGCATTTGGTTGGCCTCAGACATGGAACAATCCAAAACCGGGAGGCTTGCCGACGATTTCTGAGGTCAACGCGGCGTACCCCACAGGCGGATCACTAGTGTGAAGCAGCAAAGTGGGAGAGTTGTGATCGCTTCAAGGTCACTACACGTAACGCCGAAAATGAAGAAGAAGAAGACAAAATCTTTGCGTTAACAAATTGGAGAAATGTTAAACTAGGTCGAAGGGTAAATATTTTCGACGGTTTGAGTCAAAATAAACGGAACTGGATGCAAAAAAACAAGGAAGTCAACAATGGTTCTAGCGTTCACTATGTCAGGCAATGACAATTTAATGGCAAAATATCGATGTGTTTTGTAGTCGCTGAGACCCCAGGTTAAGCAAGGTTTAAATGGCTTTAGATTCAGTTTTGGATGGAATAGTTTGGTTGTCAGACAAGTGGTACCCCCACTTCTTCATCTACATCTTGCTGGAAGAGATGGGTATATATATAAGAAGGGTTCATCGGCTTTACAGTTTCCTTATAAGTTATATCTTTGTACTCCGGCACCAAAAATGTGGTTTTTTAGACTGTCTGATAAAATAAGGATATTTACTGAGGATTACTTTAGCTTTTAGCTCCGATATCAATTTTTCACATCCCAGAATTTCCACAGGAAACACGCTACAGTATTTTGGCAGACGGAATGAGAGACTGACTTACTTTTAGTGGGTTTGAGCACTCCCCCAGCCACATCTTCATGGGTTTTTGAATGATTTGTATACAAATGAATGGAATCATCTCTAAGGAATCGTCATTCCAAATGGATATTGGTGACTTGAAAATTGTTTCCAAAAACCAGTTGGGGGATGGTGTAGTCAAGGTGACTTGGGATTGATCCGAACTAGTTCAAAATCAGTGAGTGACCAATATAGTGTCATTGGTTCATTGAGAGATGGATATGAGAAGAATGGCTGAGTTTGTGGCCATATGATTCCTATAAATATCTAGCGGCAAAAGGTATTGATCAGAGAGCTCCGTCATACGTAAGTAAGGAAGTAAGAAGTCTAATGATACGCTCTTCGATAAAAACATTCACTATTTTCAATTGATTTTAAATGAACTTACATTAAAGTGGACTCAACCCTTCACACTCTCGTCCCTTTTCTTGAAATCACTCTCTCATGCTGCAGGAAAGCGAGTGGAAAATGTAAATGTATGAAGTTTGCATAATATAGAAATGCTTTCCTGAGACACCTATTAAAATACAAATATTCGCCAAAATTAACGTGCAACTCATTGAAGGCCCACGCTACCACTATTTTTTAATGAATATCGCTCTAGTGATAAGTTGGACTGTATAGCTGACATAGCAAAGTGACGTACACAACTCCTGGCATTTAAATTGAAAACTCAAATCAACATAAAGCATCGATGGAGAAACTTAATTCTTGACGTCCGTAGTCTAAGAAATGGTGGCACATCATTATCTGCTACTTGTGAAATTAGAGCTACAAATGGCAACTAGCCAGCGGTCTTAACATAATGCAGCAAAAAGTACTTAATTTTGCACTTAACGTGGTTGTATTCTAACTTCATAACTGCAATAAACGCTTTGTCAATATAAAATTAACAATAGAGATATTGCGCAAGTAAGTAAATAAATAGAAGGGAACAACAAGCCAGGGGTAAGCTTAGACCTAGAAGCTAGAAGATGGACAATTGATGCCGATTCCGAACGTGAGAAAGCACTTCTGGGAAGGAAATTACTATCGGAAGGCTTTTCAAAACATCTTTAGAAAATTTTCTGTTTGAGAAAACAGCTTGAAGAAAAATTGTCACTAGTCTTGAAAACCCGTCGAAACGTCATGACTACCAAAAGCTTTAGGACAGCTAAGAGCTGCGTTTTTAAAGGAAATTATAAGAGTGAACATTCAACGTAATGAAAGACCTAAGTTTGCCAAAAATATGGATAAGACAAAAGCGCCAGAACGTATTGTTTAGTAACATTTAACAAACGCCAGCGACGGTAAATATTATGTAAATAATTTACCAAATAACTTTTCTATAGTTTCACCAATCGATGGTCGATTAGTTTCCGAAGATGGTTAAAAACATATTTTAAGCTGACTTTTATCCCATTTACCTAAATGGGATAAAAGTCGGTTTAGTAATCAACCACTGTATCATACAAAAGGTAGATATACGAAATACGACTTACACAACATACGAATGTGAAAAGAAGTCTACCGTTGTTGTACAGTAATGCAGTCGCATTGACTAGTGTCATTTTTGCTTAATAATAAAAGCTGATACTGATTGTGATTGTGTACATAAAGGGCTTGTAAGAAACATTACAAGTTGCAACGATGCAAATACTGTAAATATGTACTATAAATCCTCGAACTGCTCCATCTCTCTTTATTTATCTTAAACTCCACTTAATATACTCAATCATGGAAAACCAATGGAAAGTTATCTTCTTATAAAATCAACTTCAATTCATTCCAAACCTGATCTATTATTAGTCGACTAAGTCAACGAAGTCCGAATGCGGAACCCCATCATCATCATCGTCATCATTATCGTCACTTTGTCGACTGAACTATCTACGGGGACAACAACTCCATATGGAATGCAACCCCATTAAGAGCGTTTGAATCAATGCAGTTGTCTTCATTAAATGAAGTGAAAACTATGCTGGAATTTATGTTCTCACCAATGTTTATAAATCTTATGGGTTAACAATTTTGTTATTTACTGGAGCAAGTTGGTGATCTAATCCGTGAGGAAGAGTTGTTAGAAAGTATGTTTCACTTTTGGTGTAGTCTATTGTTGGCATTAAAATTATTTATCGCTTAATTAGCTGTAGAATTTCAAAATTACTCTTGTGGAACGCACTTTTCGGTAGACTTTCTCTCAAATGCATTTGTATGCACACAAGACTATAAGAAAATCAATATTGCTTTTATATTCTACACGGGAGAACCTACCCCAATGCAATACTCAGACAAACAGACGAGCATTTTCTCAATGGCGGTCAACATGTTGCTCTTGTTGGTAGTTATTGCACAATATAAGCTCATTGCAAAAGAAAGCAAAAATCAATAAAATCGTGAAATAAAACCATTCACTATACGCGCGCCGCGCCGCACCGTTATAATTTACTTTTTACTTTAACGAAATGGAAAAGGAAAAAGATTATCCGTTTCGTCGGAACAGGAAGTAGGAAATAAACACAAAAACTTTCTGCACATATAATGTATTTTTGATGCAAGGATTTATTGCACATGTGCTTGTGTTAGAGGAAAGAGGATAAAGCAATGACACAGTATTTTATTTTTGCCCTAATAATAACTTTGATGTTTGCGTTGTTCACGTGAAAGGTACGTAGATAAAATCATGAGCAGTAATTTAATTTATCATTCTTATAATAACACGTTCCTTGGGAGGGGACAGAACTTTATGGAAGCGTTAAACATTAATGGTTTTCAATGGTTGAAATTTCCAGTCCTCACCAAGACTTCTGTTAACACGATTACTTTGTATCTGATGGTAATCTCAAGTTGATAGTAGTAACCTAGAAACACCAACTTCGGAACTATAACTATTAAACCGATCAAATTGAGGTATTAACAAAAAAACAAACCTTCCCGAATGCCACAATCAGATAGTCCCTCCAACAAAAGTCTTAGAACAAAAGTTTTGTTTATTCTTTCAATATCTTTACTGTAAGCAAATTCTTTAAAAATCCTAGTCGATGCTGCAAATCACGAAAAAATGTTGGTTGTTCTTTAAATATCTTTGTAACCACTCAACCAATCAACCTCAAAGTATAATCAAATCTAAATCTTCACAGACTGAGACGGTTAACTCGTTCTCTAGATATCGCAAAGTAAAATTTGGACTACACATAAAAATATAAAAATTTGTCGCCGAGATAAAAACAGTCAAAGTAGTCCAAACTTCACAAGCCGTACCGAGATCAATAATTTCAGTCGAATATTAAAAAAGCATTTTTATGTTTTTAAAAGAAGTACAAATTTAAACATACATACAGGGAACGTCATCGCTAGAGATTTGTCATAAACGTATAAACATTGTCGATTGTCGTTATCAAGAATAAACTTCCAAATCTTGAGACTTTAACAACTTTGTAAACGCTGCAACTTTGTGGTACCAGCGACAATGCTGTCGTAATTGTGACTGTTCCGCCGTTATTGCTACAAAGCTTTTCAGTTACAGCAACACTGTGGAAAAAACGCTTTGTGGTAACGGCTACAACTTTTTCGTTATGATGGCAGCTCCGTCATAATTTCGACAAGGTTATGGATAGCAAGAACACACTGTCATATTTAATAATATAATAAACTAATAACAAATTACTTCTATTTAATTACAATATGTTTTCTGCAAAATCTATAAGAACTTTCAGCAGAAGGGTAGTTACTTTGATATATTCGGGGGTGTTCGTTAAAGTGTTCTATATTGCCAAACGATATAGGTAGTTACTTTGATATATTCGGGGGTGTTCGTTAAAGTGTTCTATATTGCCAAACGATATAGCAATTTTGACAGTTTGTCGTAGTAACAAAAAGGCACAATTAATTGCGATATCATTGCCATAACCGATACAGCGCTGCCATAAAAGCGACAACGCTATATCAACACAACATTTGGTCAATGCGAAAAAGCTGACGTAATCGTGACAGCTCTGTCTAAAATCAGTGCGCGTAACAGATGTTTTAGCAGTGCTCGTACCTTTAACCGTATCGTTAAAGATCGATTAGTGATCTAGTTATAAAACAAAGCTTTCGAATCGTAAAACATTTTTTATTTAAAAACTTTACACACAAATACTACCAAAAAGAATAAAGATTGAAAGAAACGGAGCTGAAATTCAATTATTAGTAGCCTTGTAACAGGATTTGGTTGACACTTGATATCAACTAGCGAAAGCAAATACTTTTATTATTAAAAGGGCAAGTTTGCAAAATGTGTATGGTGGCGTTTATTTAATTTTTTTTTTTTGTCATAAAGCAAAGCGGTTATTGTCTGGTTAAGAACAAAAAGTATTCTATAGTATGAGCTCAATTGCAATAATTTTGAGCTCTGCGTAATACTATCTTTATCTATTGAATGCATTGCATTGGGCTCAAATAAAAAAAATAGTGCGTGGAGTCCCTCCGCGCGGTAGAAGTGAAACTTCCCAATGTGGAAATGAAAATAGGAAGAGGTAGAAATTGATTTTTAGTGAACTCATATTGTTTCTTTAAAAGAAAAAGAAAAGAAATGGATCGGAGTTAACTTTCACGGGATAGGTACTTAACACCATTTCATAGAACAATTTTTTTATTTTTTGGTGGAGATTAGAAGGACTTTGAAGATGTATGTATGTATCATGTATGGTATTGTATCCATAATTATGATACAATACCAGGAACCTTTCTGAAACCGTTGATTGGCTAGTGTAAGTGGAAGCTGACTGACAGACTAATGAAGACCGCAGTCTTAACACCTAAGTCGAAGATGGAGAACACTTACATACATGTTTAGACATGATCAAACATGTTTAGACATGATCAAACACGTTTAGACATGATCAAACACGTTTAGACATGACCAAACATGTTTAGACATGACCAAACATGTTTAGACATTAACAAACATATTTGGACATGATCAAACATGTTTAGACATGATAACATGTTTAGACATGATAAACATTTTTGAGCCGGGCTTAAATGGAAATTGCTTATATATACATGATTATGCCTCCACTAACTACTATGTACATATATACTCACTAATATCTTAAAATTCGAATAACATCTTACATCTTATCACCAAAAGCTCTGATTTGTGTATTGTCTTCCAAATAAAATTACGCAGTCAACACATTCGAGGAGAAGCTTCACAAATTATTTTTTGTTAAAATAATTTAACTTAATCGATTTACACATTTAGTAAGCACTTATCTACGTACATCATACATACATACATATATCAAACAAATTAAAAGAAACTGCAGTAAATATTTTCTATCATTTCATTGGAGAAGAAAAGAAAACACAACACTGATCGATTATTCACTGAGCAATTGAAATAATTTTCGAACGCACAGACATGATTTTCTTCAAAAAATTCCCACCAAAAAACACAATTAACTACAATGAAATCGTTGGGATGAATGGCGCGGAATGATGACAGCAACTTATTAGCAGTGCCAAAGTGCTTAAGTGTAACGCGGAAGTGTAACGCTTAAGTGTAACGCTTAAGTGTAACGCTTAAGTGTAACGTGGAAGTGTAACGCTTTCATGTTTGCAAGTCGCATAAGAAGTTTCACTTCAAAAATGAAAATTTGCTCGTTAATAATTGCTTAGAAAGGAAAAAGATGTGGTAAGTTTAGGGAACATAAGGTACTTTGGTAACGGACTTATATGTAAGATTTCCTCTAAAGCTTAACCAAAGTTCACAATAGACAAACATAACTTCGAGGTACTACAGAACTTGGTCGACCTGAGATCCGCTACAGACACGGAAAACAACATCAGTGCGGATATCAAACGGAGAATAACTCTTGCCAACCGCTGCTGCTTTAAATTTAGAAGACAATTGAAAAACAAAACCGTCTCTAAAAAACCATAAGGTAACAAACGTTGATCAAAATGATCTTTGGTCCCGCATGCAAAGAAAATTTGTGGAGAAAAAGATACAGCAACGAGCTTGATGAGCATAACTATAATAGTACGTATTGCGACACTACGATGGTTAAAGAGGTTGGACATCAACGCTCCGGCTCGACGGGTTTTCAAAAGCACATTGCAATTAAACCGCGTAAAGGGAACACTTCGTCTTAGGTAGCGGAATCAAGTGGAAGACTACCTTAACCGACTTTGAGTTCAAAACTGGAGACAGCTCGCCAGAAATCGAAGTCGCTATCGAAATATGTCGGTTGAGAACAAGATTCACCCTGAACTGTAATGCCAACCTAATTAAGAAAGTAAAGTTCTGAAGCTATACCTTTGACATTTACCGAAACAGTTTAAGGTCACTTTGAGATGCGATAATGATAAACATCGGCGTACTGACCAAGTACGGTACTAACCAAAGTTCAGTATGATAAATCTAAATTCTATTGATTAGAGATATCTTTACCTAAAAACGTATAGCTAAACCATGATTTGATCAGTCATGTCATAAGCAATGCATAGTACCAATGTGCATTTGTGTTATAAGGCTGCGGTATTTTGTGGGGAAGAGTCCTTTATTTTTTATTTATATTTATATATATATTTAGGTCGACCTTAAGCCTAGTATGCTGCTGAAATGAAAAGAAAAATTCCATACAAAAATGACAGGACGGAAAAATTTCGCTCACCTTTTCGTCGTGCAGTACGCTGCTGCTCTGTGGAAAGGGTATTATAGGTGGATAATTGTAGTAGATCTTTTTACTACAATTTTTGTAGCTCTACACACTTTTCCGTCCATCATTTACCTCCCGAGACAATAAATGCTTGCCAAATTTTTACTGTTTTTCTGTTTTGTGTTTACTGTGTCATTTGAATAGAATTTTATAAAACAGAAAGTCGAAGAATTTTATTTAGACAAAGTTTCAAATAAGTCGATAAAGTAGCTTTGATTTGGCTGTGAACATGGACTTGAAAAAGTAATTGTGAATGTTTTAGCTACACGTCGGAATGGAAACTATACGAGCAACTGAATCACTATACCAACCAAGTATGATAGGAAGATCGAAAGCTCTGAATTGAATTGCCGAATTGATTGATTACGTTTTCAAAATGTTTCGCCCCGATGAGTAGCTTCTATTAGCACACAATGTAATTATGACCGGTAAATGCGTTCAATTGCCAGGTACACTAAGAAGGAAACTTCCTAGCTACAATTTTAAAGAAAATCATTTTCCAGGACTTAAAGAGCGGATCTCTTAGGAATTACTAGAGATGAGCCCTTTCCAATCACCGCACAAAATTTTCATGACTGATCCATCAAGTTTGGATACCTGGTTTGGAGCAAGAGACATCGCCCGCACCCGGCAGTGATAATCTGGACAAGTTTGTTTCAGTAAAACCCGACTATGAAGAACAAGGTGGCGAATGTTTCAAAGAACATCCATCGAGCAACTATTTTTTCAGCACACCAACACCCATTGTAGTCTATCGACCAAATCAATGAAAACTGAATAAAAAGGTTCATTCACTTTTGGATTTTTTTATATTTTATTTAAAAAATAGTTGAAAACTTGGAAATTAACTTCTTGATGTTCAAGATGATTCCGTTGTATTTCTGTTGGAACCACTTCATAGCGTCTTCCTTTGTCAAACGTTGTTGGAATTCAACTTTGATACCCAAATCGATGTGTTCCTGGATACCGATGTTCAAACAAAGTTCTCGAATGTGCATTTCCCTCATAAGGTTCTTAGTTAGTTTGTTAGTTTTGCAAACACATTTAATGACGAAAATATTAATTTGTTTTATTGCTTCTTGTGACACTTTTGACTTGACTTTGATTGTCAATTTTCCTAAACAGCTGATTATACTCTAATCATCTATACTAAATATTTTCCGCTGAGTGTTCGTTCACGATTTCGCCGTGCTCGTGGAGATCAACGAAAAATTCCGTTTCACATCAGCAGCGTACTAGGCTTTAGGTGAAATAACCATGATAATTTTTGGGCTGATTAGTGAGACAAAATAACTAATAACTACCTACTTTCAAATTCAAATAAACAAAAATAAAACAAGGGCACTCGATGTGTTGAGAATCAACAAGAACGAACCGAAATCAGTTTTTTATCGACACTACGTAACAGCGTTGGTTTTATGGGCATCTGTTTCAATGGTTTTAAGGCTCATTAAGTTAAATATGTTTAAGCTAAAAGCATTCAATTATTAAACATTGATTGCCCAGTGCCTTGGAGCACATCCACTGCTGTTGCAATGAACGTTAGAACTGCGATTCAGTTGTAGTTCACTCCCAAGTGGTATAAACATAAAGGCTTCTATTTTAAACACATATAGCAAACTAAGACTAGTATTTTTATAAAAAAAAAACCCCTCTTTGTCATAAAAAATTACTATTTTTACGACATAAGATCATCAATAACTATAAAAAAACAAACACTCTTATAATCAAAAGTCAAATAAACTTTTAAAGGTTGTCAGAAGTCAAGACATTTGGCAGCATACGCTAACAGTAGTTCAACTAAAATAAAAAAACTATAAAACCATACCTCCACTCTACACACATTCCTCATAGCTCATTTCTGTTATTTTCGTAATTTCTTTTTTTTTTGGTTGCGGTAAAAAGTTGTACCTAGCGGCTTTTATTTGCGCTAAAAACACAACTCCAATCTGCACAAAACCCATAGGAATTCTATCCATTTCCTCGTTCTCGCATCCAAACTCAAACCAAGTAATCAGATAGAGAAGTTAATAATCTTTCTTCATCTCATTTAGTTTCTTTTTACAACGTCTTCTCAACTGTTTTTGCGCACAGAAACCAATTTCTGAAAATGCAGATCGTCGAACCGTTGCGATGCGTTGATGAGTTGAAAGATGCACCAACTTGCTACTATTTTTGCGCTAACACCTAACCAGTTACCACTAGGTTCACCTTGGCTCTGCAAATACTTCTCGCCGTAGCAGCGCAGCGTCGCGTCGAAACGTTGATTATGTATATTGAAAGATGCACGTGTGCATTAAGTTTTCGTAATCATTTCCACTAACAAATTTAGTTCTTGTTGTTTTTGTAGTTTTCTTCTTTATTTTCTTAAGGTAGTGAAGAAGAAGCCATTGTCTACTGCACTTACGAGGAAAATAAGAACCCCAACAACAAACGACAACAACGAGCATGAAACGTCTGTGAAAATTCCAAAGAAACTACTGAGCTCCTCCGGTGCGGTGTGAGAACAATCATAATTACAATGTAGTTGTATACATTATTGTAATTGTTCGCCCATCGTGGTTGGCAATCAGCAAGATGTTGATTTGATGTGTCTTTTGCCTCTCAGCAGCGATAATAATGGCTGATGGTTACGTATAGTCATGAGATAGTTTCAGGCAATTTCATTGTTTCATGTCGTAGAAGGCACTTATGGCACATGCAAGAGAATGGTTAACCAAGATCTTGTAACAGAGTATTGCCTCCTTAGATGACAATTCAACACCGAGAATCGTGACAAGGCGTTTTTGGGTCTCATAATGAGGCTATAACAACCAAGTTTTTGTCTCGAGAAAATAGTGGAGTTTTGTAACATGTTAGTCTTAGTTATACTTAAAACTAAATAAAAAAATAAGATTAATTCCTCAACATTCTACACTTTTTTACTAATCAAATAACCTCCAATTTTTTGTTTTTTTCTTTTTCAAAGTCACGCTCTGCATCAACAGTTGGTTTGCCTTCCGGTATGAGTAATCGTTTTGGGACGTGCGTATCTGCTGTTTGAGACAGACGACGGCGACGATTATTGGTTTCAAAACCTTTCCGAGGTTTTCAATTTCAATACAAAAAGCAACTTCTCTTCTACCTGTAGCCATAATAGAATTCTTATACCTGCTGTGGTTAGGATTCGTTTTGGTTAAGGTTGTGATGAATTTCAGGGTGGATAACTTTACCTTCTCTTCTTGTTCTTTAGCACCCTTATGTTACCAATGCGTGTTTTTTTTTTTAATTTTACAATCCTTATGACACTGTCTGGCTAAAGAACATAAACGATTTAAATTACACGAACACGGTCGGCTGAACGTGTGCTGACACCATAATATTTACGCATAATCTTTTCAATGTGGAGGCATAGGGCAATAAGTTCCAGTAAGTTGTATGGCAGAGTGGTATATTTTTGTTGTACTTTAATTTTATGTCTTCTGTTGCCATTTTGAAATATAGCATTTTTATGAGCCTGGTGCACATGGGATCTTAAAATTAGTTTTCCTTCTTAGAAAGGCAAAGGATTGAGATCATAGTGGATGCGCTAAATGCACATATTCTAGTTTCTTTTTATTTGAAGGAAAAAACATTTTAAGATACCGAAAACAAAGCTCCAAAATTTGGGCACTTATTTCAGCTTTCCTTGGCTATGAATTCATTGCTCACGTTGTGTGGAAGACAACGTGACATAGGAGGATGGAAACTTAGTCCACTTTCTTATGCGCACATAATAAATAAATCTACTTTCTTAATGTCTGTTTTGTTCTTAGCAACTTTCTCCTGCTCTGTTCGTATGAATTTTTTATGATCAACCACAAACCGGTACTGCCCGAAGGAAAATTTCGTTCGCTTCGAGTCGCGCGAATTTTTATTTTTACACCACACATCCATACTCCCTTGAAAAAATTTTTTCCGCTCCGCTTTTAGCTACATTATTCTATCCGTGAGTAAAAAGCAAAGCGAACAAAATGTGCCTCCGGGTAATACGGGATTGTGGTTGAACTTAAAAGATTCGCGCGAACTGACCGCACTAAAAGTGTGTGAAAGTGTGTTCCTCTTGAGTATGTCATATCACAATCAGAGCTTAAACTTTTGTCTAGTGGAGTTGCTTCCCTGTGTCAGTTTATTTACATTGAAAATAAGTTAGAGTGCAAACGGTGAGACTTCTTTCCATTACGAAATGATATTTGAGTTCACAGAAAAAGGAACTGAGGTCCGTGGCTCTTACTGCCATTTCATCATGGAAATAACCCCCGTGGGCCTTACTTTCAAAACAAAGAGGAATTAAGATCCAGGGGTCTTATTGCCGCTGGCCTTATTACACTGCCCCGTGATTCGACATGGGCATCATTACTTATTTTCACTGATAGCAGCAAGCAAACATAAATTCGCTCAGGGCAGACGCCAATAGGTCGCATGTATGCCATAACAACATTGGTTTTTCATTTTGATGCTCTATCACTTTGCCGCTCTGTATGTTACCGGATCCCCAGGCGGACTGTGCGATTTCAAAAAGTACAAGCCTTTTCAATAGAAAAGGGACAGAAACTCCTTATAGTAATTCTAGGCTCGTTAATTTCGTCCATTTTTATCGGCACAACTTCGTAAACACTCAAATTTATATGCCACAACCAATTGCCTGTGGAAAAAGGTTTGGAGAGACTTTCAATAGGCCGTGGGAACTGTTCTTTCGAACAGACTTTTCGTAAGTGACTAAGGTCTTTGCAATCAGTTGTACAAACGTCGGTGTTAGTCACAACGTTAATGCCCACCTTCAGGCATCTGTCAGAACTCAGAAAAACGGTTTGTTGAATATGGAGTTAACTCAAAGACTTTGTTGTTGAGCCAAAATAAAAATAGATTGAAGAACATGTTAACTTGGCTTCGTCCTGAAATCAGCATTATTTGCAGGGTTACGAACCAAATGAACGAATCTCTTTATCAAAATCCTTGAAACTATCCGCAGAAGAGTTTTACGAACTCAAAAGCTTACAAGTAATCCCCAAACATTACTATTAAGTTATATTACGAGATTAAACGAAGTAAAATCTGTTTTATAATACCATCGGAATATGCAACACAGTCTACACCCACTGCCACCGCCACCGTACTCAATCCCATCGGGAAAAACCTGTTGGCAAGCAGCACGCACATTTAAGTATTTCGGCACTCACAAAAGTATAACCATATGGTCGAACCTCTTACTATTGTGTATGGACTCTATAGTGCTATTAATCACAATAGCGGTGCCAGACAGTCATCTATATATCTGCCACCGTATTAACAATTCCATTTTCCATATAAATGTTGATTAAACAAAATATGGACCATCCATCAAAGAGAGGACAAAGTAGGCATGTCAAAAAAATATCAATATTTTGTTTTCGATATCAAGCCGATCGAATCCGAACATTGCTCTATAACCGCACCGTTGGCCAAAACGCAGTAACCAGCCTTATTTTTGAATGAAATTGTTGCATTGATGGCAACATTCCACAATCCGCACCAAAATGTCAGCCTGTGGATGTATTGCCTTCTACGGTTTTTTGTCCGAAAAATTTGTTTCCTAACGTAGCCGCCAAGACCAAAACGACTCTCGTCAGAAAACATGATTTTTCGCCCGAAATCATTGTAAAATTAAATGCAAAAACGGCGAAGCGATAACGAAACGGTTGCTGGTAGTGTGCCTTTAATCGTTGAGTCAATTGGACTTTGTTAGCGTATAATTCAAGACTTTAGTGCAGAAATTTCCTCAGCCAAGAGCGTGCAATGTTGAGCTGTTGAGATCGATGGAGAGTAGATGTTCGTGGATTGAGTGTCCTATGAAGGCGGAGATCATGAGTGTTGTCCAATAGCTTGTCACTTTTTATACAAGCTTACGTACAGCAAGCTCGGAGTGCTTCATTTTGAGCAAAAAAATTTTTTTTTAAAAACAAACTGTTTGGGTGGGATACACAGCTCCCACTTTGAAAATGAGTTTTCTTAACGCTGTTAAAGTGACTCATAACATTCCGTGGAGGTATGATACTGTCTTGCTACTAAAATTTCAAACGGGAAACAGATTTAGAAATATCCTAAGACCCTTTCGATGGCTTTGAATACAGCGAATACAGCAACAATAACAAATAGAGTTTCTATCTTTTCTTTTTGTTCATATTTTAAAACTTTTCAAAGTTTTCAAGCGCTCATGTTATCTTACATGAGTCATCTAAGTCGGCAGTCGACACTACTAAATTACAAATTACCTTCCCTAAAAATTGTCTGCCCTAAGTTTTTCTTCGAGTGTTTGACTGGCTTTTACATAATTAGGTAGTTTCTCAAAAACAAAAGTTTCACTTCGATGATCACAAACAACTGCAACCGATATTTTGCAGAGGGTAACGACATTGTCGGCTCTCTACGGAAATGCACAATTAAATATCGAACATCTTCACTTCCAACTTTTGTGACTTGTTTCACTTCCATATGATTGAAAAAGCACTGAAGCGCATTATTTTAAGGAGTCAAACGATAGAAAACGAAACAAACAAAGCGTGGGATTATTGTTTTTATTTTTCATATACGACTGGGTTATGTCTTTCCCAAAGACCCTCATCGTTGAATGACTGTGCATCATGTAGGGCAACCCAAACTTATGCTTTATGCAACCAACCAATAAGTAATTGAATGGGGTTTTGATTTTCAATGTGTTGAGTTGATATAACAAAAACGAAGAGTGGGAAACATCTATCCCGATGGTTTTTGCTTAAGTAAGTTGTATTAGGCAATATACCGCAAATTCAATGAGAAGAGGTTTAGAGGTTGTGCTTGGTTTTGTCTATTGAATCTTTCTTTGCTTTTCATAAGGTTGTTTAGTGACCTTACCTTATTGTGAATGATGAGTTTAGGGCGCCAGTTCTAAAAAGAAAAAGAAAAAAAAAGTTATTGTGTGTTGGTACATATTTGAAAAAAGTTTTATATTTGCACAAGAGAGAAGTCAGAAATAAAAATTTACAAATTCTTCATAAAATTTTCTGTTTTACCGCGACCTTAACTTCCCAATCGGTTTTGGACTGTTCGAAAGAAAACTCAGAGCACAAAGGTTAATTATCTTCAAAGTTCAAAAACAAGTAAGTGATCTATGATCAGTCATCATTGCCCACGATAAACATATAGGTGCCTGGTATAGCGAACCCCGATTTGAGAATGACATTTGGCGGCAACTATAGACCCACCAAGATATCGTTTCCTTCCCGTACACCACAAGTTTCCTCCAAATAGATAGACAACCTGCCTTAATATCAGTCGTGTCCAATTTAAATAAATCAACACATCCGAGACTGCAATAATTTTTCTCTGTCACTGAGACAGAAAAAAAACTATCATACCTTAATCCACACTGCGTGCCGCTCATCCTTCATCAGCCCAATACAACAATAACACGCTTCCTCGTTCTGAAGAAAACAAGACCAGATGTTACATCCTCCTCTCTGCCGACTGCGATCTGCGCGCGTCCGCGGACATATTAAACAGCGATAAAATTGAAACGCGTGCCATCATCCGTCTAAAGAGTTATTGCACATTTTGTATCTCATCTCATACTTGGAAGAAGCAATTGTGGCGGCTCTTCAGAACCCTCGAAGGAGCTCTTATTTGCCACCATCTTGATTGATCTTCTTCAACTTATTGCCATCATTATTATTTCCTGAGAAGATGAGATCAGAGGAAGGTGCCACATCAAATCAAAGTCAATTGCATTGTTTTGAGAATGTTGAGAAACAAAAATAATCTCTAAAAATACTTTCCCTATGCCAGAGAGAAGATGCGGTACACGAAATTAGTGAGTGGCATGAAAATAATCGAAAGTTACCTTGTGGAAAGCTAATTTGTTCCTCCTCTTGTATTTCATTAACTTTATTTTTAGTTTCATTTGTGATGTAGAAACTTGTTTCGTTGGTGCTGCCGGGGCTGTTGTTCCAATTTTTGAAGAAGAACTCGAGTAGTGCATAAAAACAGATGATCATCACGATTTTATTGAATGTGATGAAAATAATAGTGATGCTTTATTATGAATTATAATTTGCCCTCCATGTGTGCACAAGATGATCGAGTTTTCTGCTTTATTTCTTAGAATTCTACTATCAATCATTAATCGGCAATTAAGTCTTCTGATTGGTAAGGCCGAATATGAATGTACCCGATACCAACAGGGTGTTACAAAATGTAAAACAGAATAAAGATTCTCTTAGCTCAATTAAAACCCTGTTTCACGGTCTAAACAGAAAAATTTACTGATGATGATTTAGTTTAACTATTCCTGTGGGATTCCAACAAAATTTCAAACTTATTAAGATTTCAGGACTAAGTTAGAAACCATGTGTGCTACCTCACGATGTTCTTCCTCTTTTTTCTGGCAAGCAGCGTGATCTAGAAATGATCACACCATTCCCACTTATCTGCCGGTTATCGGTTTCTTGGTATACTACACCTCTTGTTGATCTCAGAAAGCGTAGGAAAGTCTCTCGGTTTGGGATTGTTCCATGTCTGAGGCAAACCAAGTAGAGATATCGTTACGTTTGTCTATACAAAGAGTGTTTTGGTCTGTTTTCTCCTTGTACCTTTGCGATCTCGACTGAGTTTTGTGTGACATTGCTTTTTTTACAGGTTTCTCTGGATCTCTCATTTGAACATGACAATAAATTGGTGTTACAACTTTTGAAGCTAGATATCTCAGTTATTTGATGTTAGAGCCATTTTGAGACCAGATTTGGATTCAGCGGATAGCAAATCATCGGAAAAGCAATGGTTTGTTTTTGGGTTAACATTTTTTTATGTTAAAATATAGGCTCAAAAATAGCAATAACTGGATTTTTCCGATGTTGAATGCTTAGTTAAGCGAAAAATGGATGTGACAAAGCAATTCTAATTGTGGTTTGCTTTTGGCGGCAGATTTGATTGTCGACCAGTGTAACAGAAGATTACGGAGTTTTCTCGAGAGTTTTTCTGTCAATGGTCTCGCTAGGGCCCAACATCAGGAATAGGGATGTCTGGATCAGAAAATGGGCAACACAAATACCCAGTTTTTTTAGACAGTACACACTACCTTTTCAAACGTTTACCTAAACGCTAAGTGCTTCTTTGAATGGATAAAAGAATCCTAGCTTTATGAAACTTCATAGTCAACAAATTCTAAACTTAATCTTCCAACAGGTAGTCAAAGACTGTAGTGAAAAGCAGAGGGCTCAAGAAGCATTCTACCCCCTTCTCATTGCCTATAGTCTACTGTGACTTGGATTTCTTTGGTAGACATCTAGCCTCCCTCACTGCTCTTTCATACATGGTCCTTGATTTATCGGCACATAGGCCTCTGGAACTCCTAGTTGTCGAAGGCCACTCATATTGGATCTCGAGGTTGCAGATTGATATTTTTTTTAAGCGAACCGACATCATGCAAATCGTCTAAAGAATTACTTTGTTCCCCAATATATATATATATTATTCTGATATTCTGATACTTTGACATAACCGTGAAAACCCCGTTTTATTAATCTTCGTAATCGGCTACCCACTATCTGCTCAATGACGTTCAAAGTCAATTTGGTAGAAAAGTAGTTAATGCAACGACGCGACGTGTATCTCCCTTCCACTTGCGAGGGTTTTTTTAGATGTGTGGCATGTAATTTGATATAATGGCCAAGAATATAGCTTCACTACAATGATAAGGGCTTGCCACTATGTTTTAAAAATGATTTCAAACAAGAGGCCGCCGCGCCGTGACTGGTTCGAACATATTAAAGCCGAGAGAACCAATTTCCGACCACTTTTTGCAGTATTTGGGGCCGTATGTCAACAATAAAGTGTCGAAAATTATGTTCCAAGGCGGCAGGGCTTATCTGCACAGACGAGCGACTTCACATAACGTCACAAAAATTCCAGCGGTGTTGAATCACCCGGTGTTGGACGTAAATCACAGGTTTATACTCGAAACAATGTAAAAATCGTTTTCGTTTCGAGAAAATTTACCGATTGTACGCAGTGCCCAGTGGTCATGCGGCTTCAATTCTTCCGTGGCAAACCAAACTGAGCATAAATCGAGTGTAAACTGTCAAAAAGATCAACTCTGCTAAAAGTATTGCCAAATTGAAAACCACACGTATAAAAGAACACCCTTTGCTTTAAGATGGTAAAGTGTTACTTTCCCTAAATAACTAAGAAAACACCTCTTATAGGCTTGGACTTGAGAATCGTGAACTATCCTGACAAGGCCTGATGTCTCCCATCTATTTTTAAAAAAAACTCATCTGGCCAAGCAGCTTAGCCCATTTTGGAGTCCTTAACTGCTTCACTTACTACTTCGACTGCACTGTCGGGTATTGAGTTAGGTTGTTCAGTTTCTTGAAAGTGATGCTTTCGAGGAAACTGTTCGTATAAAAAGCTTTTTTGAAGCCTGTCGGATCCAATGCAGAATTCTGTTATCATCCAATAAAAACACCTTATTAACTTCGGCGAACGGATTTTCTGAGCCTCTTCTCTTCACTAGAGCGGCTTTTCAAATTGTCTCTAGTATTCCTTGAATAGTTTGCTTTGCTTAAGGAGTCAGGGTAAAAATTTCTTTTTCTAAAACTCTTGATGCATGAGTTTTTTGCTCTAGACTTGGAGTTGTACTCACTTCTTTCTCCCTACTTCTTAAAATTTCTGCCTACCCTTCTTTAAGTCGAACCTTTTCATCTTCAATATGATTGGGTCACTTTCACCAAGCTTTAAAAGCCATTTTTGTCTTACTTATCACTGCTTTAGCTTCATTATTTCATCAAGATGTTCTTCTGGCACTAGACACTATCATCATGTAGTGTCTCTTTGAAATCCTTAAAAACGATTTGGCTCTTTTGATTTAAGTTTGTTTGAGGCAGTCTTACATACTATGTATCGTGTATTTTGGACTGTTCATACAGAGTTTTTAAGACAATCTTTAAATAAAAAATACTGAATATTTTAGCAGAATGACTATAAAAGACCAAAGCCCAAATTACTAGTTCTCCAAAGCATTGCTCTGAGGAGGTTAGTAAAAAAGATAGACAACATTTTAATCTCATTCCAAACTGATTAGTGTGAAATCATTTTCATACCAAGACAAAATTCTTGGTCGATATTGAGTGGCACTTATAAAACCAGAGCGTTGGTGGTATACGTTGGCAATATGAATTTTAATATTCTAATGGAAATAGAATTCAATTTAATTAAGAAATAGAAAAAAGTTACTTGTTTGTGCTCTCACTAAATAAAATAAAAGGAAAAAGAAACTAGTGTTTAACTTGAGTATTTGAACGTGTAATACTCTGGAAAGTTTTTCGTTGAAGTCATACTCACTGAAAAGCGATCCTACCGTTACCTAAATCACTGTCTACTATAATTATTACAACGATATTTCGGTGCAAAACTATTTTAGTGAAATTAATAGGCATATTTATGTCCTACCTAACGAAGTAATTGACTTTAGTTTTCTTTACATGTATTGTTATCCCCTTTATTTATTTTACACTTTGTTTCAACACATTTTACTTTCTTACTACAGAAACAATTACAAGAACACCCTACTTTTTTCCACATATATTTTGAAGTGGCCACCAACTTTATCGAAAATGTGTGTAATACGTTGCTTCATGAAGAATTTGATTTCTTTTATTTGAGGCGGATTGCATATGGGAAATCAAATATAATCCGCCTCTTAATTCTAAGGAATTCGATTCGATTTGAATGGCATACGCCCATTATTAAGTTCTATGACTCTCTAGTCTCTACCCTCGAGATGAAGTAACATGGTGATTTGTTTTTTGGTTACGAATTGATTAATTGGTCCAATTAAAATCATCCTCGTGTTTCCAGTAAAACAAAAATATTTGGGGCAATAGGGGAAAAGAATACTCAAAAAACAACAATAGTAAACTAAAAACCAGTTCACGTTTATTTCACACCTCAACAGCCAAGCTCCCACCATTTTCAACAGATCTTCCACTGACATCCGCTGAATCACTTTTAGCACCTCATTTTCGTACAATAAAGCCAAACCTTTAATACGCGCTAATGCGTGTTAATAAGTAAAAGACTTTCGTCTATGTCATGAACTTTAACGAAAGTATGAAAATAAAAGAAATCGACAAACTTTGAAAGCACTTTACAAACAGTGCGACGATCTAAGACAAGATTTATTGCATGAATTTACATGAAAATAAAAAAAAATACTTTCGCTTTTCACAAAGCAGGCTGCACAACTTTTAGGCCTATGTTTTTATAGGTTGTTACTCCTTAGTCATGGAGAATGGTTTTATGTTACCTTGTTTGTGCTTTTATTAGTTATTAGACCTTTCATTTTGCTTTTACAAAAACTGTGTGCTTTCATAAAGTAAACTGCTTTATATTTTTATAACTTAAACGCACATTTTACGAATATGTTATAGTCGATTGTCCGCCAAATGATCTACGGTTTTAGGAAGTTATGAAATGAGTAGAAACAACTTTCAGTTCTCGGTTTTATTGCAGAGTTTAAGCAATAAGAAATGTACTTTCTCGAGTATGTCGTTTAGAAATGATTAGAAATTGAAAAAAAAAAATAAAAAAAAAAAAAAAGCTTTTCGGATTTATTAAATGAAGAGGTGACATTTCAGTTCTTCTATTGGTGATGTGATTTTTGCTTTGTAGACAAATAGCAAGGCTATTTTTAAGGAAGCATACGGAGATCTGGGTAAAGATCTTCAAGACCTACTCATAAACTTTTTATTTCGTTGGATAAAAGACTCTTAGAACTAAAAGGTGTTTTTATTCGTGTGGTGTAAAATTTGGCAAAACTTTTAAGGAATTGATCTTTTTGACAACAGTCACTTGATTTATGCTCACTTTCGTTTGCCATTTCTTCATGGAATAATTGAAACCGCATGACTGCTGGGCACTGCGTACGTTCGGTAAACTGTCTCGAAACGAACGCTCCCTTTGAGTTGCCTCCAAGATCGGGCGATTTAACAAAGCTGGACTATTTCCGGGGTTATGTTAAATCGGTTGTCCACGCAGCTAACCCTTAGACGATTGACGCCTTGGAACCTTGAAAGAAAAATTTCGGGGCATTATCGCTGACATAAGGCCGAATTCTGCAAAAAGTGGTCGAAAAATGGGGCCTCTCGGCTGGAATTGGTTCGAGCACGCGGCGGCGGCGCCACTTACCAAAACATATTGACAAACCCTTATCTTTATAATAAAGCTGAATTCTCAGCCAGAACATTCAATTCAATTTAATTTCTGTCCTGAAAACCAAAAGTCTAAAAAAACATTGTTTATTACAAAGAAACCGAAATCTTAAAGACTATGGCGAACAAATAGAGAACTTTCAGGTCCGTTTACGGCTGCAGCTACTACGTAAAATACCAGGCAATAGCTTTGGTTGATCAGCAGATTTTTTTTACGGCTCCTGGTAGCAAAAAATAGAGCTACCAACCAGGACTTCCCTATCACAGTAAGGAATAAATAGTCAGACGTTTGAGTCGAGGATTTTGTGTACTAATCATATTTCTAGTACTAAACACTATTTTCTAGACTCTTATCAAATAGTGTTACATCTCGTCTTTGGATTTCGCACCACTTCGCCTTTGCAACTCCGGCTTTTTATATTTATACCTATTACCGCTCCTATTCTACTCTCGCTAATGACCGATGACCAATTTTCAGTGATCGATGATCGAGTTGAAAGTCTGTATAACCAATTACATAAACTGCGTGTGAGTTAGACTTGGCGAGTAAAAAAATTTTACATTCGTTGTTCAGTGCTGTCCGGATGTACAGGAAGGTGCCAAAAATAAGGGTAGAATTCGTTACATATAAAAGACAACGGACCTAACAAGAAGTGACGTCGCTTCGTTTCTAATAAAGCTAAAAGGTATAAAGTGTATACCAATCAGATGGTACAGAAGTGAGGAACAACAGCTTTGCGCAAAAGCGACTAGATGGTATAGATGATGTTCGGTACAGCGATCAACCTGTATTAAACTTTGTCAGTATATCAAGACACCACCTGTACACCAGGTATCCGGTGCAACGGGTAGCAGGTACGGCGGGTAAAAGGAACATGTGGCAGCCGGTACAGCGGCTAGTCGATATAGCTAAAAACCGGTACAGCTGGCGATCTGTACAGAGGGTAACCGGTGCAGTGGGTAAACGGTACAGCGGATAACCGGTACAGCGAGTAACTGGTACAGCGAGTAGTTGATACGGCAGGTAGCTGATACAACAGATAACAGGCATAGCGATTATGTAGTCCGTTGAGGTAGCCAATAAAAGCCGAGTTTCATTGGGAATCTATATTCACTTATATTCACTTAAGCAAAACATCGCAAAACACCCCTAAGTGAATAGCGTAAGTGAACAAAAATAACTCACTTACTTAAGTGAACAACAGGGATGGTTGGTAAATGGAGTTTGTGAAAGTGAACTTGGTAAGTGAATATAGCCATATAAAGCGTTTCATTGATACTCGCAAGTTAAGTGAATATTAGTGAATATAGAAATTCCCAATAAAACTAGGCTATAATGTTAATACGCTCCACATACAAATATAAGAAAAACAATTTAAGCTAAAGGGTCTGCCATCTAACGTTTTCTTTTTTTCACTGGTAACACTTAGCTCATGTCTGATTTGACAGATAATTGGTCAACAAAAATTTTCCACACAAAAGCAAACTATATTTTTTAAAGGTTTTTGGCTCGCTAAACTCAAATCTGGCCTTAGAATTGCTCTGTCACATCACGTTTTCGAGATATGAAGCCTTCAAAATCCAGAAAAATACAGGTTTTACTGTTTTTGAGCCTATGTTTTAACATAAAAAAATTTTAACCCAAAAACAAACCATTGCTTTTCCGATGATTTGCTATCCGCTGAATCCAAATCTGATCTCAAAATGGCTCTACTACATCAAATAACTGAGATATCTAGCTTCAAAAGTTGTAATACGCGGTCTGGCATTTTTTTTTTTTTTTTTTTTTTGAAGATAACGTTAGTCTCGAAAGGAAATTTGAGCCAGAAAACACATTTTAGAAGGTTTTGAATGTGTTGAATTCAAATTCATTAACAGAATTGGTCTATCACATCAGTGTCTTGAGATTATGTCCAGAGTTAAGTCAAGACATCAATGCTTTATATTTTTGGAAACCTGCTGTTGTAGCGTAAATCTCTGACTGGATTTGAATTCAGCACCAAAAGATCTTTAAAGAATGTGATTTCTGACTCAAATTTCCTTTCTAGACTTTACGTATACATACGTAGTCTTCAAAATATTGCATGACCGTGTATTACGACTTGTGAAGCTAGATATCTCAGTAACCTGATGTAATAGAGCCATTTTGAGACCAGATTTGGATTCAGCGGATAGCAAATCATCGGAAAAGCGATGGTTTGTTTTTGGGTTAAAATTTTTTTATGTTAAAACATAGGCTCAAAAACAGTAAAAACTGTATTTTTCTGGATTTTGAAGGCTTCATATCTCGAAAACGTGATGTGACAGAGCAATTCTAAGGCCAGATTTGAGTTTAGCGAGCCAAAAACCTTTAAAAAATATTGTTTGCTTTTGTGTGCACTCAAAAAAGTGAAATTTTGTAGACCAGTGAATTAGTTTTATCCTTCCGCTGAACGAATATGAGGTCTGTTCGTTGAACTTTCCCCAGGGTTGACCCAGGTTTTCTTGACAACCCTATGAGTTGTCAAAAAAACCAGGGTTTTTCCACTCCTCAAAAAACGCTAAACCACAAATCACCACACATCCCTGTCATTACAAAAAAAAAAAATACATGCCATTTGACAGCCCTCAAATCGCCACAGCAAAAAGCTAGGGCGAGTTGGGGGAAAACCTATGGCTCAAAAAACACTCAATTTGACATTTAGGTTTCTCAAAAAACGCTTTGTGGCGACCCTAGGGCAACCCCAGGGCTTCAACGAACAAACCTATGGTTGTGTATACGCTTGAACAACGCTGGGAAATATTGCGACATTACTTTGAAAATACGATGCCGATTTTGCCAAAACAATCATCTTTTCAGATGAAGCTCATTTTGATCTTGGCGGGTATGTAAACAAGCAAATTGTCACATTTAGGGTACAGAAAATCCGCACGCATACATTGAAAAGCCCAAACATCGAAAACGAGTCACTGTTTGGTGCGGATTTTGGTCAAGTGGCATACTTTGAAAATGATCAAGGAGTGGCCGTTACAGTCAATGGCGATCGTTATCGGGCTATGTTGAACGAATTTTTGTTCACAAAAATTGAAGAGGAGGATATTGGCAACATTTGGTTTCAACAGGACGGTGCTACGTGCCACACAGCCGAAGCTACACTCGATGTTTTGTGTCCTGTTTTTGAAAAAAAAATTATTTAGCGGACCCTTTATTATTAACTCACAGGTAATAGTAGGGGAGCCCGAGCCGCTAAATTTGCAGTTACTAAAGCGTCATGGGGACTTATTGGATTGTGAAGTTTACGTTCTAAAACGAAAAAAAGTGTATGGCAGTTTTTCATTTTAGTGGGGCGATGGGCGTGTATGAGCTTTTAAAAATGTAAAAAAAAACAGTTAAATTGAAATACTCGAGCGCGTCAGATTTTCATAGAGTATACGCGCTTTGTCTTTCTCATAACGGATATATATTAATCTGACGATTTACTGGGGGCAAATGGGCGTAATAAGAGGTTAAAAAAACAAAAAATAAAAAGTTATTCGAGCGTGTCAGATTTTCAAAGTGAATGTTAAGTGTACTCTAAAAAGTGTATATTTCAATAATCTGACAATTTGAGTGGGGCGATCAGTCATGGCTGATTTTTAAAAATGTAAAAAAAACACGTGACCTTGAAATACTCGAGCGCGTCAGATTTTTATACAGAGTGATCAACTTGATGTCTTCGTCCTCCAGGATGATAATCTGACAATTATATGGGGGCGTACTCTTAGTCTGACAATTTTAAAGTAACAATTCTTTGTTGTTTCTATTTTTTGTTACTGGATGCAATCAAAAAATATGTACACATATTATGTATTTAAAAATTTTGTATCGAAATTTTGTTGAAAATACTTTTAAAAAAAATCCTGAAAGTTTGAGCCCTTAATATTAATTTTAAGTGCTCGATCAAGAGGTGTGAAGATTTTCCATTGAAAATACACGGAAACTCTGATTTTTTATTTTTAAATTTCTATAACTCAGTGGCATTTCATGGGATCGCTTATACCGAAGATGTTTTTTCTCAAAATTGAAAGCTCTACAAAAATGTTCTTTTTGGCAAAGTCGTTACTCATACCGGGAAGGTGGTACGGGCCACCTAACCAGATTTTTGCATAAAATTCACGTTTTGTCGCAGTTATCTCGTAAATAACAAAAGCTACAGAAAAATTGTAAATTACAAACTTGTAGAGAATTTAGTTTTCTACAAAAAAAGTCTTATGGACCAATTGCTAATATCAATATTAACCGAGATATTAACCATCATATATTATACATTTCACTGACGATTTTACCTCAATCGCCCCAACCAAAATGTCAGATTATATGTTTTCCGTAATCCTGATAAAATTACCTTCAAAATAAAAAAAAAAATTAATCGCGCTCGAGTATTTCGAAACATCGATTTTTTTTTACATCTTTGTGACTCGCCTACTTACGAAGGCCCCGCTCAAATTGTCAGATTATTGAAATATACACTCTTCTCGACGTAATCAACCTACCATCTTTTAATCTGACGCGCTCGAGTATTTCCGATGATCGACTTTTTTTTACTAATCTGACGGGCTGCCCTCAGCGAACGCCCCAACATTTAGGTTTAATATATGGTAGGAGTACATTACATGGTGCAAGGTTTCTCCCCATATGATTTTCTGACGCGCTCGAGTAACGCGCGAAATCCCCTCTTGGGCTCCCCTACTATAATGTTGACAATTAGAAATGCACATCGCCGCAAATTCTGGGGTTTAATTCTACTCAATAAACTTTCGACAGCTGAAAATTTGACAGCCACCAAATTTCTGTTCGTGTTCTCTTTACATTTCTATAACAAAATTAAACATCGATATATCTCAAGTGGTTTATTCTTGTGACACATTTGTCGCCTTGTGTAAAGCACACTTCTGTCTCAGGTTCATAGTTATTTATGAATTCTATGAATTCAAGAGCAGATTGTTCCATCTTTAAAACACTTGAAACCAATTATGTAATGTGTTCCACTTTACTCAAAGAGGCCTCCTGCACCGAACTACCAGCAAAATTGCTTCCCATCCTCATATACCCATTGCATTCTCCTTAAAAAGATAAAGAACAAAAAAAACTGCACCTGCATGTATATTTAGGAAATATGCACTTATCCGTTCCGATAAGTAGACACTTCCCAAACAGAATTGGAACACACAAGCAAATCATCTGCACCGTCTCCGTATACCGATGCGGATTGCATATGTTGGGAAGATGCAGCTTAAGAACGTGAAATATGATATTTTATTTGCCAGGATGTCGGAGATAATGGTCACAACTTGTTTCTTGGGCGTTCACCTGACAAAAAAATTTAAAAAAGAAAATGCACACACACACCCGAATCTTTTGCTGTTTAAAACTAAAAAAGAAGCATATGTACATCAGTGATTTATCTGGAATCAGACCAAACCACAAGATGTTTATTTCCTCGCTGATGTTGAATGTTCTTGTCCGCCAGCAGCGGTTCGGAAACATCTGTGTCAACTTAAACAACGAATTATATTTCTAAAAGCTTCTAAGACAAAACACAAGCGAGATAGATTAGTTTGAAGTTCACGGTTGAGATCAGATAGACAATTCATCATGGCGCGCCGCCCGCTATGGTGTATTTTTTAGATATAAAACGCCAGATTGTCTAATCAAAGGCAAACGCATAGCTAAACTTGTGATGTTCTTAGAGTGACTATAGTGTTGAAGTTTGGAGCGAAAACCAAATGTGTGCTGTGCACTCTACACTCAAAGTGATGATGATGAATTTTAAGCTTTCAGTTTTTGTTTAGACAGAACAGATAGACAAAATCTGGTTGAGAGTCTTGCATTTGTATAAACACCCACTAACCTAGATGAGTTCGGATATAGGGAAATAAAATTTACCAGCGGGCGGCTGTCTGTGAATACTTTCCGCCCCAGTGTGTTTGTTTTCGGTTTTTATTTGATTATATGGGCGAGAAAATGCTGGCTGATAAACAGGATGCAGATGAGTGTAAAAAAAGAACGAATAAAAAGTTGACCGGCTCTTTGCGCTTACACAAAAAACCAGATTTGAATAAATGTTAAAAGGGATTTGCATTAAGGACATTAAATAAAGGTGCTCTTGGTGTATTGATTAGAGTGACTGTCTCTTAAGTGGGAGCTCGAGGTTCGAGTCCATAAAATTATTTTTCCACGGGTATCGGCTTTAGTGAGGTTTTGACAAGTGCTCTGCCATGAAAAGGGCTCCCTCACTTAGCGGTTCAGATCGGCAAAAACTTATAGGTTCCAATGGCCAGGTAGAGCATTCCATGCTACTGGCATTCCTCTCCTAGAGCACTGTTTATAGAAAAAGCGATAAAAGAGAGTGAGACAGGTAACGTTTCGACGATGTTCAAGAGAATCAATCGATTCTACGATTGGGCTATCACCTATCAATTTTAAAGCTTTATTTTGTACCCTATCAAGAAGGTGCGAGGATGTTTGAGCGGCAACTGACCAGATATGAGAGTTATACTCCAGTTTTGGGCGGATGAAGGCCTTATAAATTGTAGCCAGATCAGAAGAGTTGAAGAACTTCCTGCATGGTCTTAAGAAACCTAAGCATTTAGCAGCGTTTTTGGCGACTTCAAATATGTCAACGAAGATCATCGTTTACACACATACCAAGTACTGACAGCTTTTCGGTTTCTTGGATGCAGGTACCATTCATGGATAATGGCAAATGGGGGAATGTTAAGCTTCAACGACAAGAAACAGCATTGAGTTTTCGAAGCATTGAATTCTACTCGGTTCATAAGACCCCATGAAACAATGCTGTCAAGGTCATAATTCAATGAGCTTATCATACGCAACCGTTCCAGTTCCACATCCGAAGAGCAGGGACGTGAATATGGAAGCGAATATTAAAAGCTGAGGACCGAGTTGTCAGCAAAACAGTTAAGCGGATTAGAAGTTTCAGACGAGAGATCATTAATGAAAATAAGGAAGAGAGTCGGAGACAAAACGGAGCCCTGGGGAACATCAGCATTTATGAAGTGGGTATCAGACTTGAAGCCATCCAATACAACTTGTATTGAACGGTCGGAAAGGTAATTACTAATCCAACGAAGAAGAGACACGTCGATACCCAAAGCACGCATTTTCGATAAAAGAGCCTAATGCCAAACTCTATCAAATGCTTTAGAAATAACAAGCGCAATAATCTTACTTTCTCCAAAACAATGTAAAGATTGGTTCCACTTTTCGGTGAGATAAGCCATCAAATCACCAGTGTTGTATGTTGTATGTTGAAATCTTTAAGGACTCTCGCAACCGAGCGAGTTCGAAAAAATATCTGCTTCATCGCAGAATTTGCAGACTCGAGCTCAGGTGGAGCCAATATATTATATCAGGAAGTGTTGAGTTAGCAGCAAATTGAGCTGCTAAAAAATTGGCTTTATCGATGGAGCTGACATACGGAGAGTCATTGAAAACGAGCGTTGGGACCGAAGACGTGGTCGAGTTCTTAATGTTCCTCACAAAAGACCAAAAGTTTTTGCTTCCTTTTGGACACAACACTATTTTTTGCCTTACTTTTTGGTCATGCAAAAACTTAGTGTTTTGTATCTGAGTATTACAGATATTTCTGGCCGGTTTGAACAAATTTCGGTTTTCAGCAGTAGGGTTGTCTTTAAATTTTCGAAAACTACTTTCTCTTTTTACAGCTTGAAGCAAACCCCGAATCCTCTTTGGGGATGATACTTTTTGTTCTGTGAGGAACAACATTTATCATGCCCCTTGAGAATTACGTTAGATATCGTATCAGCTGATGCATCAACATTCCCGTCGAGAAAGCACAATGACAGATTAAAATTTCGAAAGAAATTCAAAATTCAGGCCGTCCCAATTGGCTTTCTCAATTTGCCACGCATTTCTTTTAGGGACATTATCTTTTTTTACCGTGACGGGAAGCGAAAAATCTACCGATATGACACAATGGTCCGATCTGCCTAAGCGAGATGATACTACAACCCTGTATTTTTCGGGATGAGAAGTGAGAAATAGGACAAGAGTGTTGACCGCATGGCCTTTAATATCAGGAACCCGAGTGGGCTCATCATCAAGTTGAGTTAGTTGTAGTACTTGTAGTTATGTGCTTAAGACAAGAGCCACTTGTAGGATTATGGCCATTAACCTTGTAGAATATCAAGCAAACTTGTGGCTATGTTCATAGTTCACTTCCATTAGAAGTAGTTGTAGCTTTGTGCTTAGACAAAGTGCTTCCCGAGCTTTGTTGCGCCACTCTACCAAGTCATGGATAAATTGGTGGATAGGTCAAGGACTTGAATCAATCATCAAGGAATTGAGCAAAACGTCACATCAAATAAGAGCAGCAGTTTTCTTGCATTATAACTGAGAATAAGCTTTTTCTATCAACTAGCCAAGTTTTTGAATTTTATATTTATTTTAAGAGATTACTTTCGGTGTAATTGTACTTTTTGCAAGAAACTGAAGTATGCAAAACGTTCACTCAGGCTGCATATCTTTTATTCATTTAGTTCACTTAGCTCAAATCCTTTTACAGCCATCAGCCGGGTCAAAAGAAGTTCTTCTGCGAAATGAATTAAAAAACACTATTAGCCAAATAGCAAAAAAAACCGCTCATTTCATAAATAATAAATTAAAATTTAAAAAAAAAGTTAAATGAACGCCAAAGACTGTCAATCAACCTATGCATAGTGGGAACGTAAATATCCGTCGCTTAATGTACTTGCAATGTTTAAAATATGTTTATCATGATAAAAAAAAAACCCCCAGACAAACATCATTAATTATTACCACGAGCTCCGTTCCAAACGACGTACCTACTTTTATATTAAATTATAATGTCAACAAAATGCACTTCCCTCCTTATACTGGTTCCAAATCCAAGACACAGGTCTGCTGATGAGAATTTTAATTAAAAACAAATTATCGAAGCACTTACCGCTACCGGTTAGAGTCGAAGCTATTAAAAATAGAAATTATCTTTTTTCAGAATCCACTGCTTCGTTGCGAAACGAATTGGATGCATTTCCAAATGTGTAGATGGACACCGTCTTTGTAATGAGCGGAACTTTTCATCAACTTTTCATTAAATAGTTTTCCAAAAAATATAAAAATGAACTCTTTCCAAAAGCAACGAAAAATCTAGTGATGTTTAGTCTGAGCTCATAGCAAACATTTTATACAAAAGAAAAGAAAAACAGTTTATCTTGCAACAATTACGGAACTGGAACGCATTTGGATATGGAAAAAAAAAAACGAACAAGTTTGTTCACCAAAAGGGCACCCAACTAACAAACGATTGACCTACATTAATGTTGGCTGGTTATTTTCACTCCACTTAAGCCATTCGTAGGCATTTTCGAGACTTCCCCACTTCACCCACGTAGATCGTGTTTTGGTTTTGTAAATTTTTTTTGTTATTATTTGTTGGTGCCCCTTCTAAGCCATTATACATTTCCGAGAAAAGTACGGTCGCACTTAAGTACTTTGAAACGAATGACGAATACCTTGTTAACCTTGGGTAAGTTTCTCTCGTTTTTTTTTTTTTTTGTTAAATAAACAAGCGAGATGCGAAACTAAATTCACAGCACTATGGTGTGAGGGATCTTAAGAAGTGTTACAGCCGCAAGTAAATTGAATAAGAAGGAAGGCAAGAAAAGGACAGGAACAAAATGTATCTGGTATCTCACGAACTCTTTTTTCGTTTTAGTGGCCGAGAGGCTTTGACCATATTTGCAAGTTTGTTGTTGATTTTTTAAATGCATATATTGACCTTAGGCTTTTATTATTTGATGATCAAAAAGGTGGGTAAACTTTTAACCCTAGAAAGATAAACTGCGCCTTTGAGGCGCCTGCAAAATATAAATATTGCTTTCATCTTTAAACGAACGCTCGGACAGGCTTGTTGTTTTAAACCAACTCAGTCGTCAATCAGCACTTGCGAAAAACGGTAGTTCCGATTTAATAAGTACTACCGTTTTTTAGTTATGGCAATGCGTTGCGCTCGAGAGGCGCATGTTTATCTTCTGTGTAACTTTCATGCTTATGTATAAACTGCCTATAAAAATTAATTATTTTTTTATATTTGACTAATTGATATTATTTGAAGTAGAATATATTGTAATTCATCAGTTCATAAGAAAACAATATAATTTATTTAATAATTACTACTTAAATACCGAAGATTTCTAATTGTTTGCTCCTTTTCGTCATTGATATATAATATCTTACTTTTCTTAGAAAAAATAATAATATATTTTTTCCTTTACCTAATAACTAATACTTAATAAGCAACATAACAATAATATAAAGAAATAAAAAAAAAAATTATTTAATTTTGTATGAAAAAAAACTGTTGTTTGAGCGTGCGCTTCGCAGGCGCATGTTTATCTTTTCAGTACTAAAAAATAAGTTTATCTTTCTAGGGTTAATGTGGGTTTTATTCAAATCTGAAATTGTGTTGCAAGTCTTGATGAAAAATTTTGATTTGAACTTATTTTCTGTTGATAGCTTTTTCTCGTTTATATAGTAAAGTCAAATAAAAGGCACTTCTATGCTAGACCTGAAAAAAGAGCTAGAGACCCCTGTTAAAATACCAATTATCTTTATTTTGAGATTAAATAAAAACGCGGTTGGGTCACACGTACCTGATCTCAGGTTTTGAAGGTTTTTGATTCGAGTTTTGCTTTAGTTAAGAAATAATACCTTCCAACAAATGGCAAAATCAGTAAAATACTTTGAAGTCAATCAAATGTATATAATACACAGAAGCATGTACCTAACCTACTCAATAAACAACACAACTTTTTTCAATTTTTAATTTGCTATGATTCATGACTAAAGCTACTAAGAAATAAAAGAAAAACTACAAGCAGAATTTTATGCACTTAATAATATTTGCTGGTCGGCTAGACATAAGCTCTTCTAAAACGTTTGTTCCTTTTTCTTATATTAAAAAATATAAATAGGGTGGCGCAACAGAGCGAGGAGCCCCTGGGCCTAGCGCATTTCTCACAAACATACCTTGTGAGGGAATAAAGGGGACCTACAATTTTCTGCCGGTTCTGAACAGCTTTTTGAGAAAGTGCTTTTCATGGCAATGAATGTACTAACGGAGGACTTGCCGATTCCTCGCGAAAGACGATACCCGTGGAAAAATTAAAAGCTAACTCCTACTCTTAAAGGGAAAATTTCTTCCCATCAGCATGGTTTCTTAGCTGGTAGATCCACAGCCACTAATCTTGCCATTTTTTGTAATGAAGTTTTAAATGCTTTTGAGAAGGGCTATCAGTATGATATACACTGATTTTGCGAAAGCATTTGACCGAGTAAATCATGATGTTTTTCTCAATAAACTTGGTAATTTAGGGTTTCATTCAAATCTTCTAAACTGGTTAGAACAATATTTAAAAGATCGCGTTCAGTATGTCTGTATTAATATTATTCTTTCTAAGCCTATTTATGTCACATCTGGTGCTCCTCAGGGTAGCTATCTTGGACCTCTGCTCTTTTGGTATTGACATTCTTGACAGAATTCTTAACTCAAATTGTTTAATGTATGCTGATGACCTAAAAATATATCGTTGTATAACCTCCGAACAAGACTGCCTTATGTTACAAAATGACCTTCATAATCTATCAAATTGGTGTAGGATGAACTCACTTCCTCTGAATATATCTAAACGCCAAAGTTTGAGTTTTTGTCGCAAACGTTCGTCTGTTAATTTCACATATAATACTTATATAACTTTCAAAAAAGATCTTGGTTTATTTTTTTATCAAAAACTTAACTTTTTAAGACATTTTGATTTTCTTTTGTTTTTATTTTATTTTTGTTTTACGAAATTCAAAGGCATTTGTTAGGTCAACATTGGAATATTGTAATACCATATGGAACCCTTCAATTCACTCTATAAGATTAGAAAAAATCCAAAGACGTTTTACTAGAGTCGTTGTGAAAAGACTTGAAATATAGGAATATGGAATACAAGATCCAAGTTACTCGGAATATTGCCTCTTCACACGCGAAGGAAATACTTCGCAGTTATGTTTGTGTAATGGCGGATCATATTGATTGTCTTCCCATTCTATCGTTAATCGATATCAATGTGCCTGCTAGATTGCATAGAAAAAATTTATTTTTTAATATCCCATACCACAGAACTGTGTATGCAGCTAACGAAGGTGTTTAAGAGAAACAAATACAATATTCGATGTGATAGATTTCAATATGAGTAGACATGTATTTAAGTCAAATCTTTTATTGATGTTAAGCAACCCTAATGGTGGAATTTCTTAAACAAATTTAAAAATATTAATTTATTTATGTACTTATTTATAGTTTAGTAATCATAGAAGTTTTGTTATACTTTGTTAGATGAAATAAACTAAACTAAACTAAAAAAAACATTTTTGGCTCTGCTGGGATTCGACTGGGTTAGCAGGTGGACATGACACGGTTACCACTTTCTTATATTACCCAGAACAAAATTAAAATATTTTTAAAATTGAACCAGTTTACTTTATTGAATTCTGTTTACATTGCTGCAACAGAACATGATGTAGCAGAGCCTCACGGAAAAAGGGCAATCTTTTCTACTAGAAAACATACTGAAGTGGAGGGTTGGACCTCTTACGAACTGTTCCTTTTCGCCTTCGCTGTCAAAAGGTAGCAGTTAGACTCGGTGTTTTTGGCCACCCTAGTGCACTGAGGATTCACCACTAACCTTATTTCCTTTTTCTGTTGGCACTTGGAAAGTCGTCTACCAGAGGAAGCCACCATTGGATCAGGACCAACCTGTTCAGTCTCGTTCGATACAGCGGTAGTACCACTCTGATCAACAGCTGAACCATTACACACACCTGCAAAAGCCGTGAGTTTGTATGTAAGATCAACAATCCGTGCCCCTGCCGTAATCGATAAGACTACGGCTGGATAAACGCTTTGACGAATTACACCTGGAAAGTCAAAATGTTTTGTGTTTTCTTCCATACTTTTTGTTTTAATCACTTCTTAGTTTTCGTTTGATTTCCCCATCCTTCGAACACCTTTCTTCATGAAGCTCGGTTCAAATAAATTTAAAAGGCCCTCACCATGGTAAGGTGGATGATCGTCGAGAAGATCGTCTACAGATATTCGTACTGACTAACATTGCATGACAGAAGATAGTGAAGTTTTCTCGAAACTTGATTCACTTAGTTTTCTTCTACTTGAATCAAGTCTGAATATATATTGGACGGATTTTCTATATCCTCTGCGATTTCGGCCATTTGCATTTTGTTACAGTTATGAATGATTTTTTTAACATTTTATATAAATGTGCCGATCTAATATAGACAAACCTTCTATGTACTTAACAGAAATAAAACTAGAATAAGAATTACAGTAATCCCCGGATAAATACCCCCCGCTTAGTTGCGTTACCCGTTTAATTGACCTGAATCCTAGGCAAAAAAAAGATCACATAAGAAATATACATAAAATTTCCCGTTTAAATGCATTCCGCTTAATTGCGTTTCCCGGTTAAATGGTCCAAAAATCAAAACTCTTTTTTCAATTTGAAGCAAAATTGCCCGGTTAATCGAACGAAAAAAACCAAATCATTGAAGTCACTTTTTGCTTAAACCTTAAATGATTGATGATGAATTGGTCGCATTGTTGCGCGCCTACAAGTTAATAGTCAAATTGACATGACTTAAATCGTTGTGAGATTTTTTACTCTCTCGTGAGCACTTTCTTTTGTGCACTGCTACGAAAAATCGCTGTGCTGGAACAGGATTAGACTGACTTTCACCGAATTTCGGTGCATTTCGTGCGAATTTTCAGTAAAGAAACACACCTATTTATTATTAGGTTTGTTCGTTAAAACCCTGGGGTCGCCACAAAGCGTTTTTTTGAAAAACCTAAGGTCGCCCTGAATGTCAAATTGAGTGTTTTTTAGCCCTGGGGTTGACCTGGGTTTTCCCTCAACTCACCCTAGGTTTTTGCTGTGGCGAGTTGAGGGCTGTCAAATGGCATGTATTTTTATTCAAATGACAGGGATGTGTGGTGATTTTGTGGCTTTGCGTTTTTTGAGAATTGGAAAACCCAGGTTTTTTTGACAACTCATAAGATTGTCAAGAAAACTTGGGTCAACCCTGGGTAAAGTTCAACGAACGAGCCTATTGTTTGCTGAAACATCAGAGTTTAGCGACTGCAAATTAAAATCTTGAAAATGTGTAAGGAAACAATGCAGGTGAAAATTACAGATTCTTACCATGATGTAATGTTCTAGCCAAATAAAAAGCAAATCTGACTAATTCCCTCTTGTACGCTTGCTAAAGATATACGCACGGATTATGTACCAATTCATAATTTATGTGTTGTGTACATTATGAAAAATTGTTCCTTTTCAATCATTCCTAGGCTGAAATTGTTTTGTTCTTTTTTTATGTCTTACCATTATATGTTAATTTTCCGTTCAATAAAATTTTGATTTTAATTAAAAAGGTTCTTCTTGACTTTCTTGCCAAAGTCGTAAAAAAAATCGCTTTATTGCGTTTTCATTTCAATTAAGCGGGGTTTTTCTAATGGGACAGCAGTTCAATTAAGCGGGATTCTTTTAATTGCGTTCCCCTGTTAAATGCGTCTAAAGTTGTGCATTTAAGGTGACGCAATTAACCGGGGAGCACTGTATCTTCACAATTTCAATCCTAATTAAAAACTGACTTGAAAGACTTCGAAGTATCAACGAGGTTCATGGATTCATTGGTACTATTGTCCTAAAATATTCAATTTGGAGAAAATATATGTATGCCTGTCTACTTAGCCCTTAAAAAAATTGCTTCTTTTCTAGGGGCCACTAGCCTTGTTATGTTAGCTTCAGATGTTTCTCTTGTCGGTATATCTTAACATACTGAATCGTTTTAAGATATCTACGCATAGAAAAAAAATCGGATGAGATATCCTTTCGTGTGTCTTTTATGATGTTTAGTTTGTTTACTATATTATGCTCACTCTGTAAAACGAAATATGCTTGGATACAACTTAATCGTGTGAAGTAGAAGACTTTTCTTTCCAACACACATAGCTACAGCACAAGGCATACAGAATATATTTCTGTATACCTTGGTCACAGCACGTCACGTAAAAGTCTTAAAACAGATTTATGATTTACAACTCGGTATTTATAAACTTATTTTATCGTATACGCTACTTAGCCTAACTTCCATTCATTAGCAAGATGTGGCTTTCTAATGATTATGACAAGAAATAGAACGAAAAACAAATCATTTCCTTCACCATTGGACTGATTTGAAGCAAGACTTTCGATGTTAAAACAACATATAAAAAAAAAAATTAAACGAAATGCAAAAATAGCTTCTCCACGTACAACAATACTGTAGTCTGCCATTTAGTCTGGGTTTTTTGTGTGTTCTTAATAATATTTTCCACGCACGGTCTGTTGCATGTTGAAATAAATGCCGCCGAACTATTTTCGGATGACTTAGTGCCCAATGTAGTATGTTGCATCTGATGGATGTACAATATATGCACATAAGGACTGCGCCGCCGAACTGACTTAGATTAATTTAAAATTGGTTCGATGCATTTGTTTTGCGTGGTGTCGCACATGTTCAACAAAATGTATAATGATGCGAGACTAGGTTACTTGTGGACTTTTTCTCTTGCAAAATAAGAAAATGGAAGCAAACATTAATGGAAATTAATGACATGTTTAAAAATACTCGCTTGCGCTGGAACGGTTGGAGAGTTATTTAAAGATTTAAGAAGATCGAATTTAATATAAAAATAATGTAAGTACAACGCTCATTGGGCGATGGAAAAAAGGGATATGTAGAAGTTGGCAAAAAAAAGTTCCAAGAACACCCCTATAGCCATATAGAGATGGTAATAGCAGAACCAATAGCAGGAATCGTTTCTATTTTTCTTCTTAAAACCAACCTTTTGACTTTGAAAAGAATATTAATTTTATAAAAAGTCAAACTTCAAAGTTACCTTTCCTGATTTTATGATACCATGAGAATTATGCGAGGGAGTAAGTACCTCACTCAACATAACCATTTGTAGCTTTTGATAAATTTTGTAGTTGCGGCAGCGACAAATTATGTTTTATGGCGATGTTTCAGAATGTCCACACAAACTAATACTTTTCCATTATATCTGCAGTGGTCGCGGCGACATGAATGTTGCCAACAGCGTTTTTATGTCTCTGTTGCAATTATAAAATCGTTTTGGTTGGCACTTCAAACCAATTGCAAAAACATACCAAAATTGAGACCCTGAAGAGCAAGAAACAAGGGATATCATATCGTTCAAGGGAAATGGGGCGTTCAAATATTACGTCACGCCATCGCCATTCGGGTAAAGAAGTTCCTGTTAAATGTAACGATGCGTTACAAAGGTGAAAGAGGGAGCAACGCGTAACGTTACTTTTTTTTATGAACAGAATATGAGTGCAACTTATGGAATCTATTTTACATCCCACATAAGTGTGCAAACGCACAGTCGTTACGTGCATTGTAAGATTGTCCAAGACCATCGTGAAAATAAAAGACCGTACCGCCACAGCGACTTGCTGCCAAAAAGAGAAACGAAGTTTTCTGCATTGTGCGTGAAGCATTTTCTGATGATACCGAATGGCTGGACGAAAAAGTTCAAAAATTGCGGAACGCCCGTTAAGAAACGGAAACCCTTGATAAGGAATCCATAGCTGCAAGGAGATGGCGAACATAGGAAACATAAGAGCATTTGTCAACAAAGTGTTTCCGAAAATCTTTAGACAACTTTTAGTAAATTGAATCGCGAAGCTAACTCTTGATATGTCTTCGTCATTATAAAAGCCAAAAATTAGCACAGTCTGAGAGGACGCCTAAATTACGGTTTATCAAGGAAAATCCAAACACGGTTTATGGTAAGGTTCAAGAGATGATAAGATTTGAAAGGATGTTTTTTACTTCTTTAAAAAAAAAGCAATAAAGTCACATTTTGCATGTCAAGTTTAAAAACATACCTAAAGCCCAACAATAAACGCACACAGTCTCACCTCCACGTCATATCCAAACGAAATGTCCCTCAAGCTTTGGAAAATACCCTGAATAGCCATAATGAACCGCTGCGAGCGTAGCATTTCCATCTCTCTAGCGTCTAGCAATTTTAACTGACCCATTCTTTGTTTAGTATTCACCGCGGCCGCAGAAAAAATCTCCAAAAAAACAAACTCCCAGTTATTTTACAACAAATTTTCTCAGCTCTGTCAAATATCAAATCGCACATGATGCAGCGACTGAGATATCTCTTACCTATGCTTCAAAAAATAAACGAAACATAGCTGAGTGGAGCTGTGGCACTGTTCTGTATCTATCTCCTCGATAAAAGCCGGCGATAAACGGTGGAAAATGGAACAAAATTCTAAGAATTCAGACGGATTTCATTCCGGTTTTCACTGCTCCTCGGTCCTCGATCGATGTTATCGATGCGATATTTACAGAACAGGGTCATTGTGCCCCCACCGTTTATCGCCGGCTTTTATCGAGGCGATAGTTACAGAACAGGCGCACTGGTCTCCATTGTTACTGTCCTATGGGTTTCTTTTGTACTCTCCTGATCGAACATAAGCGATTAATCGAGCTCATGCCTACTTTAGTGGAGCCCTTACTTCACTTCAAGTGACGAATGAATTGACTTCATTTTAAATTAATTTAATTTATTTATAAATCTCACTGACGATGGAAGCATTGCTTCCAAAATGTCAATCTGAGGAAATATAAAAGTGTTTTAACTGTTAAAAATGTTTACTAATTTTTTCATTTATTCCATTTTGAAGCTGAAGAAAACCACGACTAGAACAAATCTCCATGAACACCTTAGCCACATCAGCATAAAAGGGAAGATTAATGAAATACTTTCCCAATTTTATTTGAGAGAAATCCAAGATGGCTTCTTAGCGGTACAAAAGGAACTGAAAAAGCAGAGCAAAAACGGACTCTACCGGCTTGCGTACACTGCATCCGAATTATCAGCCGATATCGGATCGGAGTTGTTCGGACGACAATCTCTGACAAACAAGTTCGGATTTGTCTGTTGATCGGTTGTAGGCGGACGACATCGGACGACATCTGACGTTGTCGGTTGGAGTGGTGTACGTGCTCTCTTTGTTTAACACATGTTTGATTCGAGCGTCAGCGTTTGCCCGACAACGGCCGATTATATTTCGGATGATGTCTGATTTAGTGCCGTAAGGCTTGCTTAAAATTCAAAGCTGAGAAACTGCCAAATTTTGTGTTGTGGGCATTTTGTAGCATACTTTTTTATACCAAACACAACAACGAAGTAACAAAATGGTGGAAAAATATATGCAGATGGCAATTCCCTGTGCTTTAAAAGCTGCAATAGATACCCTGCGATAAAGGTATGCTATCTATCGCAGGCTATGAAGATAAAGCTGCTATAATTATTCTAAAAACATAGTGGAAAATCCTTATCTTTATAGCATTAAACTATGAGTTTCATTTCTATTTCAAAACCACAAATTCAAAACCACGATTCAAACTGACGAATCGGTTCGTTTATTGCCTTGTCGTAATTTCATTTTTGGGTCGACCTAGACGCGTTCAAAAGAAGGTACATATTTGTATCTGCTTGCAATCAAATTTTCAATTTGTATACTTTCCTTTAAATGACCTCCCAAACCAAAGCGATTTTGTAGTTGCGGCAGCTGTGTCGTTTTTGTCCTTGTAACGTTAGTGGGTCCACTAATATGGCGCTATGCAAATACAATAAAAGCTGAATTTTTCGCTGCCGAAACTGGAAGACCTTTGGCTTGGGTTAGCCTTTAATCAAACTGTCGCTTATTTTTGACAAAATCATTGGTTGCCAAGGAAACGATAGTAAAGTTCAACAAACAAATCTGGTTATAAACAGAAATATCTAACGTATAATTTTAGTACCTAGTAGGAAGCAAATTTTCATATTGACAACTCTATGCAGGTACCTATGCTTTTAAAAGCTGCCCTTGAAAATTGGTTGCTATATTTGCTTGTAAAAGTGCAACGGAGGAACGGAACGGAACTTCTTTGGAAATAAAAATGGATAACAAAATAAATATCAATAAAAATCACGAAACTGTGTGCATGTCATGCATTTCCCATTGTCAACTAAAGGAATTCCGGACGTTGTTGGGTACACATTAAAATTCAAACAAATATGTACCTACACTGAAAAGGCGCTAGTTACGACTTTCTCGGGTAGAAACTTCGTGGTGTTATAGAAACTTACTGCTCTTTTTATTCATAGTTTTGTAGATACATAGCACAAAACCCAAGCCACCACTTATTACCGCACTTAAACCCGATGACTTGTTGCCAATTGGACAGCCCATGAGATAAGATAATTAAAGAGTTAGTCAATCTACGAATTTATATTATTTAAGCCCTCAATTCCTACAAAAACTTTTTAATTTCGATTAGATCCAACTCAAAACTATGTAAGTAGATAAATTTGATAGTTTGCCTGCGATTGAAACGAGTCATGCATAAATATCACTACATACAAACTGCTCACACTTACATGCACTATAGACTATACTATATCTAAGTTATAAGAGCTGTGGGTTTGCATGGCCGCTGTCGTTATAGCTTATAGGTACATTTACCTGTGCACTGACAAAATCTTTTTGTTTACCTGGGAGAAGTCAAACGGCCGACGGACGCGACGCTGCCAAGGCAGAAAAAAGAAAAAAAGGTAAAGAAACACAAAATAAACTCAGCTCTTTCTTACGTTGCCGGTGCGGTGGTGCCATTTGGAGATATCACGAGATTCACGACTCAGTATCTACGCAAGAAGGGGAAATGCGAACAACTAAGCACAAAGGAGTTGAAAAACGATGTTCGTATTCACTGCATCTTTATATTCCAAGCAAATGTATCTTTCATTACCACCAAAGAAGCACAATGAAGTTCATAAAAACGTCCGTCGTTAATGAACGTTTTTGTCACATTTTTATGTTTAAATCAAAGTGTTAAATGTCAAAACTCCATTAATGTAGTACATATGTAATTTTTAATAAAAAATAAATAAAAAAAATAGGACGGCCGTGCCTGTCGCATTGGCACATATATGTATGTATGTAGGTAACCCAGTCATAAACATTTCACCAAATTTGTCAGTGCCACCAAGTGGGAGTTAGTTTGTGGCAGACCGGTATATGTAGACTTTAATGGCCTCCTATTGACTTGTTTAATGTTAGTGTATAACAAACCACGATTTTTAGCCGAGACGTATAGCGATTCGTGCTCGCTGCCATTTAGGGAAATACAACTTACTGTCAAGGTCTTATCAAATACATTAATCGATTATAATATTTGTTGAAATGATTGTTTTGATAGAAGCACAGCCATTTTGAGTTCAATAAGTCGAATTGATTTTTAACAACAAATAATCGTCTACTTAGCAGCTTTGCTCAATCAAATTGAAATAAGTAAAGATTTCACATCAAATAAGGTAAACAAGTACGATGATCATTTTCAACAGAGTCAATTACTTACATACATTACATCCATGTAAGTGAGATTGTGACTATAAATAGGTACCTACTCATTTCCACTCCTTACAGAATAAAAAAAACTCCACTCCTTGATGAAAGAAAAGGCTTGGTTAGTGAAGGAAAATAACAAACCCAACAATTCAAGCTACCTAACAAAAAGATTGTATCTGAGGCACAAATAATAGTTTGATATGAAGAATTAGACCTTCGCTACCATTAACAAAATTGTTAAGAAGTGATATATTCATTTGTCTTTACAAAAAAGGTTACCTTCCTGCTATGGGAAAGGTGTTTATGTAATATTTTCTTTTCCAGCAGACGTGACATTTCGAATGAAATTTAATTCAAAAAAACTAATATTGTTTTTCATTGACGAAAAGAATTACTCCTTTTGTGAAAAGATCTACTCTTTTTCCATTTTTAATGTTTCATTGAAAAAAAGAGTAGTTCTGGAGTTTACTCTAAACGCCAAAGATATACTCCCAATCGGTTGGGAGATCTACTCTGAAAATTACACACACATGCAAAAACATCTGTTGTATCAAACGTCAAATGGAAAAAAATTGTTGTGAAATTTGTTTGGTGATTATTAAAATTGAAAAGAAAAAAGAAAGTCACCCCTATCATGAAATCCATTCGGAGAAATCCCCGAGTGAAAAATCACGATACGAATCCCGATAAAAAGCAATCACAAGATCCGAACGAATTCGAAAAAAGCATTGCCTGATTGAAAAAATGAGTATCCATTTTCGAAGTCAGCTGTCCTATGTCAAAATAAATACTCGAAGCAATAGAAACAAAAATCCCTAAACTTTAAAAAAAATCCCTTAACTTTTCCCAAACACATTTTTTTTACCGATTTTTGTTTTCTAGTAAAAATTGATTTATTTGCACTTTTTGTGCTTAGGATAAGTTATAATAGATCTGTATCATTGATCAAATCTTAAATGTTATATGAAATAAACAATTTTACTGTCGAATATAATCAAATATTTTCTTCATCAAGTTATAAATTCCCTGAAGAGGATTTTTTTTAGGTGGTCCATGAGTACTTTCCAATCTGTCAAATAGAATTTCATTCGCTTAAGAAATCATAAAATAATTTGTGAAATCCAAGTTTTTTCCGTATAAAATTCAAGTGTTGTTTTGAGTGCTAACAGATAAAAAAGTAATTTAACAATCATACGATTGGTATTTTAATACTCCAAGTCTCAATTTCGCTTAAATTTGGAAACGGGCGTAACAAAGACAGTCATTTGAAAAAATGTAATTTCTTTCGGAAAGAATTTTATTCATTGATATGTGTTTATAGAATAACCGATGTTCTTAAAGGGTGAAAACAACAAACAAACAAACAAACAACAGGCTGTATGAAATGTTATCCTGTAATCCAGACATAACAAAAGGATACGCTAAACATCCAAAAGAGGAAGTTAATGACCACTGGGAGGAAATAAAAACAGAGTTGGATCTAATTTAATTTACGAGATATTTTTTGTTTTTGTTGTTTTTTCTTAAGTAGAATTATATTTTGTAAAATTGTTTCATATAAATGGATTATGTGATAGCAACATCGGGAAACTTAGACTTTTTTCGATTACGATGGAATCTGTGATAGGGCTGAGTAATTGAATATGAGTGCAGAAATATGTAAATAAATTAGAATTTGTTAGTTCGCTGCATTGTTTTTTATCACCTTCTTCGTCGTCATCTCTTTCCATCCATCACCTACATGGAGTGTAAAAAAAAATATTGAAAAGATGCAAGTGGGCGCATTCACTGCTTTAGTAACTACGTAATGAAGTCATTAGAAACAACTGCGAAGTGAGTTGAAAATTTTTCACCCCACTTAATGTAAAAATTTCAGATACAAAGTTAATTTAGAATCAATTCGACGTTTCATAATCGGCTGTTCGGAAAAAAATACGAAAGATTACAAACAAAAAAGGATTTATTGCGTTGTAGGTAGTTCAATTTTGCATTCAAAAACTAATTGAATTTTGACTACATAGTGTCTACAGAAGTGAATGCACCCAATGCTATTCATGACAATTGTCACCAATACTACGACAAAACTGTTTAAAAATGTTTCATTGAACAGAGTAGTTCTGCATTTGAGAGTAGTTCTTTCGGATTTCAATGAAAAACGCAATAAGTTTTCATTGACAGTACAGCAAAAATTTAAGTTCATGCAACTCCTTAGGTTAGGTTAGGTTAAAATGGCTGTCAGGAATACAACTGACACACTTAGACCAATATTAGGTCCATTGTGATACCATAAAAATTGTGCGAGGGAGTACCTCACTTAACAAAACCATTTGGAGCTTTTAATAAAACGAAGCAGATGCAGGGGACCTGTGTTCACCAGATCGCTTGGATCATCAAGAAAATATTTTCCAAGATGCCGTTTTCTTTTAACGGAGAGTGCTGGGCATGAGCAGAGGAGGTGTGGGATTGTCTCCTCCTCCTCCTCATCTAAGCAACTTCTGCAGAGGTCATTAGAGGAAACGCCAAGTCTTATGGCGTGTCTTCCTATCAGACAATGTCCGGTGATGGCATGAGCAGCTAACGTGCAATCTGGCTATGGATAACAAATGTTTTGTGCGTTTTGGATCTAGTCCTGGCTATATACAACTCCTTACAACCAAAGGAAAACTAAATAGGTACTACCAGCTAACTTATTCAAACCAAGTTAACCACTTTTGGTGTCTTAAAATTTTTTAAAATACTATAATTAAGTTTATATTTTAATAAAACAGCGCTAATACATGAATCATCTCATGGAATTAGCGATAAGTTTTGAAAATGGAGACCCCAATTGAAATATCCTATAGGAAGTAGAAGTAACTTTTGCAAATGGCGCCAATTGTCAGTTTTATTTGGATAGCTAGTTGTGAAGTAAGTAAAGTTTGACGAGGCGGGTGCTAACAGCCATTTTGTTATCTATCTTGTGATTGATGTTCAATTCGGTTTACCATTTCACAAGGAAGCATTGAAGACACCTGACGTTGATTTAATGAAATGACTCGAAATGAGATTGCAGTTGATCGCGATTGTCGCTTTTTGGACAAATGAGTTTGCTCCACGATTGTGCGATTTAACACCGCTAGGCTATTTTCTTTTTGAGTTTTATAAAAGTCGCTAACCCACACCGATAAAACAGAAAGGATTGACGACATGGAAAGCAACAACTATGCCAATTATGTTTTTTTTTAGAAAGATGGTATCTTTAATGCCTATTCTATTCGATCAGGCATTGCATCTTCATTTGAGTTTTCAAATTACTTTCAATCTTTTGTACAACAGTATCTAAGAACTAAAGATATTTACGTTTTCCCGTCACACCATTCACCTTACGCTTACTCAATGATCGATGTCACCATTCCAAGTGCCTTCGCTATTGATCAACGATACAAGATAGTCAAACTAGTGGAGTAATTTTCACTGGATCAATACCACGGTAACTATTTTCTTCTATAACTTTTACACATATGTCAGTCAACTGATCGTTACAGGGATGCAGGTTATGACGGTTTCACGAGGGCCGCAGTGAAGCAATGGTAGAGTATCTAGTCGATAGGCCGGATGAGTGGGTTTAAATACCGTGCCCGGAATATCCTTCTCCTTTATCCTGCCTTTTTATCTGGGCGCTGCCTTTGAGGTTGTAAATGAAATTACAACTATCTTATTTCCATCTACTGTGCCACAAAAAAGGAAGGCTACTGGAGCGCTGGTAGAACATAAAAATAAAAGTGTATTTGGATCCGATTTTTTCGATCTTTGTCCAAAATTTATAAAATTGAGATATAGTCTAGTATTCCCACAATTGATTTTCTTTGTTAATTTCATCGATACCTAATGACAACTTCAATGCTACCAGTGTTAAATTTTAACAAATCGATATGCGTTTACCTCACTACGACTTCTTCGACTGTGAAATCAAACACCTTCTGCTAGTTCTGTGAATTTTATTTACATTACATTATTATATGAAACGTATTGTTTGGATAACAAACAAGACCACCAGATTCTTATTCCACCGCTTTAAACTTCTTTTTTTGGGAGTTTTCAAAGTCATGTGACCGACAGAACAAGCTCTGCAGACTGTGAAAGACGATAGCAGACAAAAAGGCTAACTGCGAAGGTGTCTAAATTTGAAGAAGAACGCAAGGCACCAACAATGGCGCCCGGTTGGCGCCCATATGATCGATGCTATACGTGCGAAACATAAAATGCATGATTGTGAGTAACTCTTCTTCATTGCGAGGCATTACAATTATTTGGACTTAAGAATTAGTTCGAAGCTGTCGTGTGTGTGACAAGGCTGTTACTGCACCATAGAAAGATAATAGAGCAAAGTGGAACTTTTCTGCTTTTTCTGGCTTTGAAATTATTTGTTTTTAATATTCTTCTAAAAGTCACAACATTTCCACCAAATAAATTAATAAGAAAATAATGTGGCACAACAGAAGTCGGAGAGGTCTCGAACTTAGCACATAACTCTCAACAAAATCTGTCAAAAATTGGAGGGGACCAATAAATTATTTGTTAATTCCGAATAAATAAGAGGGAAAGCGCCTTTCATGGCAACTTAGTTAATACTGAAGAACGGTTTCCTCTCTATAGGCTATAACAGTTGGAAAGCGTTTGGATGTTTTAGAGATTCAAACCTCGAACTCCCAAGAAAACGCATTTGTCTAATTTTTTTCAAAGATGGTTTTATTTTTGACAAAACTTTTCACGCTGTCAGACTCTGGTCGAATGACTTACAAACAGCAATGTTGATTATCCTTTAAAAAAAAGTTGTATAGACCATTCTTAAAAGCAAGGCTTTCTATGCTCCTTTGTAAAGATCAACGGATTTCGATGATCTTCAATAGTAAGTTCTCTTTTCTCAGCACCATACTCGTAAGGAAGTTACTTTAAATTCAAGCAAAGATTGGGCTACATTTGTTTGAGCACATTTCTGAAGGCAGCGTGGTTTATTATAAAAAAGGAGCCTTTAAGGCAGTATTGCTATCGATCCAAATGGATAACTTTCGTTCTTTGTTGATAATGAATGGATCGAGATAAAAAGACGACCTGTATAAGAGATGTAGAAATATTACAAGGACGCTGGCAAAATTAAGGTATGGTATGAGTGAAACTGATAGTAAAATTAGAATCATTCACATTACATTGAGAACAAAAGTGAACCAAAAATGATTTGCTGCAGAATCCTTCTTCTTTTTGGAAATTTGTCAAAAATAAAAAAAAGTTTCGGAATTTCCATCTTACATGAATTTGGATCAAAAGTCTTTAAATATTAGTGTAGAAATGTGTGATATGTTTGCAGAAATGTTTAAAAGTATTTACAAATGTGATAATGGTTTGACTGCACAGCATGAAATTAGTTCTGGCATCAACATAATAAATGATTTACCATGTATTGAGGAAAGTGGTGTTCTAAAGGCTATTGGGAACCTAATCAGCTCATTTTCATCTGGACCGGATAATGTCCCGTCCTGCATATTAATAAACTGCTGTCAGTACATGGTTCCTGCTTTATGTTATTTATTTAACTTATCCCTATCGTCTTCTGTTTTCCCACGAGCGTGGAAGTCTTCATTTATTACACCATTGTTCAAATCAGGAAGCCGATGCAACATGCGTGACTATAGAGGAATTGCAAAAATCAGCGTTATTCCTAAGATGATGGAATCCATAATAATCGAAGAGTTGATTCACGGAACAAAATCGCACATATCCGATCGACAACATGGATTCGTCAAGGGCAAGTCTACCATTACAAATCTTTTGGAAATTTCATCTTGCATCACAAAAAGATTTATGGATGGACTTCAAACGGATGTTATGCGAGCAATTATGTGCTATGCTGGTCAGATTTGGGGTTTTCGACAATATGATGAAGTAGAGAAATTATTAAGGTACTTTCTCAAAAAAATATTCCGATTGCCAGAAAATACACCAACATATATGCTACATCTGGAGACTGGAGTATCACCGCTTTACATTTTCTCACTCAAAATGCATTTTAATTATGTAAGAAAAATACTAGCTCTCTCAAATCATCGACTACCCAACATAATTGCAAGAAACCTGCTGCAGCGAAAGTCCCAATTTTTTGCGGAATGGTCACGGCTAGAACTTCTGTACAACGTCGAATTGATGGAGACAGGGTTGGAGGAATGGAATAAGAACTTTGAGGTGTTGCTGGCAAAGATCGAGGAAACAAGCTTTGAACAATATGCTGAGATGGCTCAACGAAGTGAGTCTAGAATGATGTACAAAATTTTGCAGCATAACCTTGGTGCCAATAATTATTTCAATGATCGATATTCGATTCACACAATCACTACCATTTTTAAAACCAGAGGAGAGTTACTTCGTCTAAATTTCCAGCCATATGCCCCAGCGAGAAATACAGAGTGTTCCCTATGCAACCACAGAACCACAGAAAATACATATCACTTCTTAGCTATCTGCCCTGTTTTGAAAGAAATAAGACTTGCCTATTGGGGAAAATCTACCTTAACTTTGAGTGAAGCTGTTGAAGCTCTAAACGGCCAAGAGTGGAATTCGTTATACAATTATGTGAAAGCCGCCTTAAGATATCGCAACCAAATCCTAAATGAAGCATTTTAAAAACAGAAAAAAAAAAAAAAAAAAAAACTTGAGATTATTTTAACTGTTAATATTTGTTTATGATAGATATATATTTCTTTTAATTAAATATTTATAGAACAAATTAAATCGTAATATTTTCAAAATAATACTCTCTTTTTCGTCTGGCTGACGGCAAAAGCCAATGCTGTATATTGTGAATCTGTAAACATGATTTTGAATTATTTTGTTAAATAAAATCACACTTTTACTACTACTACTACTACTACTCAAACGGATGTGGTATACACTGATTTTTCGAAAGCTTTTGACCAACTTAATGTTAAAAAACTTTCAAATTTCGGTTGGTCTCCAAAACTTGTTCAGTGGATTGAAAGTTACTTATCATCTCGCACTCAATATGTTAAGTTTTAATCTCAAGTTTCCTGCGCAATAGAAGTTAAATCCGGGGTTCCACAAGGAAGCCACCTGGGTCCACTATTATTTGTGATATTTATTAATGATCTACCCTCTGTGATAAGATACTGTGATATACATCTATATGCTGACGATGCGAAAATCTGTTTTTCATACAAAAATAATGCTGATCACATTCAACTGCAATATGATATCGATCATTTACTTCAATGATGCAATAACAACAGTCTCACACTGAACTCTAAGAAATGCAAAGTAATGACATTTGCTAGAATAAAGAATACTTTCAAAAATGATTACTTTATAAGCAACTCGAAGCTGGAAAGAGTAAACTATTTTGTTGATTCGGGAGTTATATTTGATCCGAAACTTGACTTCAGAATGCATATCGATTCCATAACTGCAAAAGCTTCTATTCGTCTGGGAATGATTAAACGTTGGTCTAACGAGTTCAGTGACCCATATGTCACAAAAAGCTTATTCATTGGGCTGGTTCGTTCTGTCTTGGAATATGGATGTCAAGTGTGGTGCCCGTATTATGCTTGTCACATTGCTCGAATTGAATCCGTTCAAAAACAGTTTCTCATATTTGCTCAGCGTCATCTTAACTGGGATAATCGTCTTCATCTTCCTCCATATCGCTCGAGACTTATGCTGATAGGTCTAAATACCCTTGAGGACAGGAGGTCATCACTTAACGCCACCTTTATATTCAAGCTTTTGAAGGGTGAAATAAGTTCACCGCATCTGCTTTCGTTACTAAAAATAAATGTGCCACTTCGGCAAAGTCGAAATTTTAAGATTTTGCGAACTAATGAATCAACATTAAATTATTTGAATAATGAACCTTTTTCTCAATTATGTAAACAATTTAATACTTGTGGACTTTAATCTCAGTTCTTATAAATTCAAAAAGGAATTATTACTTTATAATCGCCTTAGGCATTAATTATAATCTTTTAATTATTATTATGCAAAATAACTGTGAACAATTGTGTATCTGTAGTTATAGTTAAATAAATAAATAAATAAATAAAGTAGGTATAGAACTTTGACGAATAGGAAGAAACCTAAATAGCTGATTTTCACATGACACTGCTGGGACGCGGTTGCAAATCTATGAGAGATGAGCTCATTGGAACAGTTACCAAACTTGAAATTATTATAAAGGGGAATATGGAGTCAAATGCTTGAGAGAAGTTCAGTAGAGTTAATATTATTGACTGCTGTTGTCGTCTTATAGTTTTAGTAGAGCTGCTTCGCCACTATGTTTCTATTAAAAGCCTGAAGTGAAGGGCGTATTTCATAAAATTAAAATATGCAATATTGTGTAGAATTTCACCGAAAACGAAGACTTTAAGAGAAAAATACAAAATTCTCGAAAATTGCTCAAAAGTCCGTCCTGGTAGCACACGCACATATTTCCGGAGGCTTGTGTAAACAGGGGCTGTTAATAGGTTCGTTTACTTTACCCAGGGTTGGCCCAGGTTTTCTTGACAAACCTATGAGTTGATAGAAAAACCTGCGTTTTCCAGTTCTCAAAAAACGCTAAGCATCAAAATCACCATACATCTCTGTCATTTGAACAAAAATACATATCATTTGACAGCCCTGTTCATTACCTAAACTCGCCCTAGCAAAAACTTAAAGCGAGTTGAGGGCAAACCCAGGGCAATAAACAACACCCAATTTGACATTCAGAACGAGTTCAGGTTTTTCAAAAATGCTTTGTGGCGACCACAGGTCGACCCCAGGGCTTCAACGAATGAACCTTATATCGTGTTGTTAAACAAGCAACACAAACACAAACGCTAGGTAGCTTTAAACCGATTTTCATTAAAAATCTAAGACTTGCTAAGCTTCAGATATTTTCACCAAAAAGAGTTGTGACGAAACGATACTCCTTCTTCAATGTATAAACTCATAAATTATATTGATGCCTTTTTTTCAGCAGACTAATGCCTTTTTAATGAACGCATTAAGTGGGGTCTCTTTTCGTATTAACTTTGTATGTCTTCACCTATTGTATACGTAGGTCGTATACTCGTACTCGTACTCTTAGCATCAAATTTTCACCAGACAAACTAATAGTTTTAGCATTTCTATACCACCTACATACATAGCTATAGACATGGTGACGCGACTATCGCAGCCAGTGATTCCCTAACCAAAACAAACGTCAAGAGTCAAGACTCACTTTTTCAATTCATTCACTTACAACTAAAACATACCAAAACCCATTCAACTGGAGCAAATTTGTTTTAGTCTTACAAACTCACCTTAAACTTTCTGACTCGAAATTCCAATGACAATAATCCAATCAGCGGGTAGCAAAACAGTGTGTTGTAATTTTTGCCAACAATCAAAATTTAAAAACACAAAGCACAGTCTGTAGAAGCGATGGAGGTACAAAATTACCTTAAATCACGTTCGCTCCATCAATCACTGCGCGAAACTACGATAGATAGGTATTTAGGCATGAAATGCAAATTCAAAAGTTTATTTATAAAAGAAAAGGCTTGATCGTGAACAAGCAAACAAAAAAATCTCACAGCCGCGCAGATTGTAGGGAAAAAGTAAGAGAAAAAAATTGATCGCGTAGCCAAAACAGGTACTTTTCTTTCAAATTTACATGTACACACTTACACAGACACGATACACACGTGAAAACGATCTGCCAAATAAAAACAAACAAATTCCAACACAGGTGAGTTGATGTGATGACGATGAGACTGGTCGCGAGACGCACGGGGGCGGGGGCACACTAACACTTATGAAGTTGTAGAAAATTTCACACAGTGAACAACACGAAGAAAAATAACAATGACGACGGATGAGCTGGATTGTATGTATTTCACAAAAGCCGATGGTAGAGGTTTCGCTTTGACGCGGCGAGAAGCGAGATCATAGAAGTTTAACTTTTTTTTTAAACAAAAAATTGTTCACTTTGTTGCAAGAATTTGTTTTAAATTTTCACCGAGACTTTTCTCAACTTTTCACGAAATAAAACAAAAAAGAAAACGAAAAAGAAAAATCAAAGACAGAACACACACACAGGTGGCAGTGTAGATTAGTGGCAAGTTGGTAGGTACAACGAGAAAGAAAACTTATCAAATGTTAAGATCGACCATAATCTCCACCGTTGTTCGGAAAATATGCGTTCAAACGTAGTGTAAGTAAATACCGTTGTTTTTCTACACAAGACCACACCGCAAAATAAATGGACGGACAGGTGGAATTTTTTTTATGAGTTTTCGGCGACGGAGGATGAAGTTTATTTATCGTTTAACACTATTTGAGATTCCATTACAAAATAATGCACTAAGTTTGAAACAACAGCGATGATGATGTTTGAGAATTTGTGGAAACCGCAGTAGATTCACAATTTGAACAAGAGCGACTGCAAATACGCGTTTAACTTCACCGAGGCAACTCCGAAAACTAAGTTTGAAAAATGAAGGAAAACAAATCAAACCAGAAACCAAAGGTAAACCAGAAACCACTCAAAGTGAAAAGAGTGTGGGAGGGAGAGCAATGAGCAAATCGTGCAGTTGAGTTGAGTGGAAATTAGTATGGAAGAAGCCAGTGTCGTCAACCTTTGTACTCTCTAATAAATACATGTGTAACAAAAAATAAATCTTGGGCGGATGCAGTTGAAACCTGTTGCTGTTGCTTTGTTTTTGAAAGGGTTAATAAATTATATGAACTTAATCTTATTATTATCTGTACATTTACTTATATATACATAAATTTAAGCAAATTGATCTGTTAGCATTAAGCTGTAGATAATAAATAAATAAATAAATTATTTATTTATTTATTGAAATAATTTACTAATAAATTTACATATTATTTTGATAAGGCATCAGGGCAATAAAAGCCATAAACGATGCCGACTTTTTAAGATAACATTAATATCAAATATATATGCAAAGATATTGAATGTTGGAGAAAAAGAACATTTTTTGATATATATACATTTAAAAAGTTTACATAAGATACAGGGGAGACTAAATAAATTGTTAAATTGTTTAAAAGAAAGCTAGTAGAAGAATCGTATATTGAATTGGGGGGGGGGGGGTCAAGAAAATCAAGCTTATGGAAGTGCATGAAATAAATAACCTTTATATTATATGAAAAAAGGAAGGTTCATTTGATTACATATGCATTATATGTATAATCAATCTTCTGTTTTCCTTTTTAAATATAGGTATCCACTACTTCATCTACGTCAATATCTATCCCGTAGTGAATATTTATAAGAACAAAGCCGTTCAGTCTGCTTTCATTCGTTGTGGTCCGCAAGTCTCCGTGGGCGTGAAAAAGTCCTTTCTGGTGTAGGGCAGACCCCTCTTTACCACTGGGCCCCGCAATCACCAGGGGCCCCCAAATTGCTGAAACAACACTCAACCTCTATTGGTCTATTTTCAAGAAAAAAATAAATTTCGATACATTTAACAACTTTGTTGAACATTTTAAATCACATTCCTTCCGAAATTATATTCAAATTCAATTGGGCGAAACGCTAATTTTTGGAGTTGAGGTCAATGGATCTCTGGATCCTCCATGTCTTTATGACTTTTTTTAAAAAAAAAAAAGGTCACTCAAGTAATGATCAGGACAACGAAACCATACCCTTGTGTTCGTTTCAGGGCACTTTTAAGAACCCAATCAGAAAAAACATCCATATTACACGTATGATTCGAAGTTAAATGGTGTTGTGAAGATCTTGTGTATCCTTCTGACATTTTTGATGCGACCGACGGTACGAAAGGGTTACTATTAATAATTTTTGCTTGTTTTCACTAATTGTGGGTTTTTTATTTTTTGCTGTCTATTGTAATGTAGGCGTTGCATTATAATGATCATCAAGAAATTGAAGAAGCTTTGATGCCTATCGCTAACGATTTAGGACAGGCACGAAAGTTCCAAATTGAAACCTTTCTTTCCATTGTTCACACTCTTAGCGTTGATTTGAAACAGCGACTAGGTTCATATACGAATATTGGCCAACGTTTTAATTTTTTTTTTTTCGATTAAAAACCTGAATTCAGAAGACTTAAAAGAAAACTGCAAATCTTTTGCTAAATTTTACACTGAAGATGTAAACGGATAAGAACTACATGCTGAATGCCTGAATTTAAAAGAATACTGGAAAACTATTCGACACGAAAATGAAAAACTGGCAATATTCTAGAACTTTATAATTTTTTAAAAACAAATAAAGTAGAAGATGAATTTCCAAGTGTTGAAATTGCACTTAGAATTTTCTTAGATATGATGGTGACCAACTGCAGTGGTGAACGTTCCTTCTCTAAGTTAAAAAGAATAAAAAACGAGCTCAGAACTACAATGGTTCAGGAAAGATTCACAAGTTTGTCGCTGATGTCAATCGAAAGCGACTACCTCAGAGCTATCGATTTTGTAGACATAATCAATGATTTTGCTAATCTTAAATTAAGAAAAAGACTCCTTGAATAAACATTCCTCTTTCCATCTTTTTGCATATCAATATTTTGTTCCTTAAACTACATTCCTTAAACTTTATCTGAATTTAATTTTCTGTTATTTAAATTTTGTTTATTTTTAAATTTTTATATGAAAAATTTATTATTTTGTTTTTATTTTTACATTATTTATGTTTATGTTAACGGTTATGTGCATAAACATACTGCAATAATTATTTACTTTTATAATGATTTATAATGATTGATGAGATATTGATTCAAACTTATGTGTTTTTTTCTGTATACCTTTACTACACAACATACATACAAATCATACACGGGCTCCATTTTCAAAAAGTGCCCAGGGCCCCCAAAAGGGCAAATACGGCCTTGGGTGTAGCAGTGGAAACGGGTATGGTGGCCAATATCTGTAGCAAAATAAATTAAAAAAAAATAAATAGGGTGGCGCAACAGAGCGAGGAGCCCCAAGGCCTAGCGCGATTCTCACAACCATGCCTTGTGAAGGAATATAAGGGACCTACAATTTTTTTCCGGTTCCGAACGTCGAATCGAGAAAGCGCTTTTCATGGCAATGAATACTAACGGAGGACTTGCCAATTCCTCGCGAAAGGCGATACCCGTGGAAAAAACATTTTTGCCTCTGTTGGGATTCAAACCACGAACCTCTGTATTAACAGGCAGACGTGTAAATAGCAACGTGTAAATAATTGAGCATAATTTTTTTATAGCACTTATCCAAGCATTCCAAAGCATTAGTTTCTATGCTTTTTAGCCCAATCTAACCATTTCAATTCTTTTTGTAGTCGAAGAAGGGGTTTCCAAACAGCATCTGGCCCAAACACAGCCTTCGTGTATCTTGCATTTATTTTGCCATTTATTGCTGCTACTTTGCGCCTACTAGGGTTGCTTGTAGTTACTATAAGCAGATTCTTCAGTTAAATCGTATATCTGGGGCATTCCCATCGTGGATTATCGTCAAGATGACGGGATTGACGCAGAGAGTGATGGTTGCAGAACGTTTTTAATTGTTGTCTCATTTTAAACAATTTGTTTACTCAATAGCTGAAGAATCTCAAGTAAATGCTTATAACTTCAAAGCGTGACTTTTTTATCAAAACTTTGTTAACTGTTTACGAGATAAGGGAATTCGAAAGTATTATTAGCCAGTTGCATTAGGTCTGTTCGTTGAACTTTCCCCATGGTTTACCCAGGTTTTCTTGACAACCCTATTAGTTGTCAAAAAAATCTGGGTTTTCCACTCTTCAAAAAACGCTAAACCACAAATCACCACACATCCCTGTCAATAAAAAAAAATACAAGCCATTTGACAGCCCTCAAATCGCCACAGCAAAAAGCTAGGGCGAGTTTGGGGAAAACCTATGGCAAACCTATGGCTCAAAAAACACTCAATTTGACATTCAGGGCGAATTTAGGTTTCTCAAAAAACGCTTTGTGGCGACCCTAGGGCAACCCCAGGGCTTCAACGAACAGACCTATTATAAGCCAGTTGATTGGAATGCAAGATTAGTGCAAGACAAAGTGACAATTTGGGAGCTAACTGTTGCGAAATAAATAAAAAAAGTCTTAGACATCCGCGAGATCATCGTTTGTTAAATGAAATCCGTGAATTGTTCGGTACCCGTGTTTGTCACATTTTTAAAAAACGCCCCTTTTTAAAAATCTGCATAAAAATCTAAGTTTTAGTTTGAATACTGTTCAGGTAATAAATTTATGTAGAAAATCTAACTGGTTACGTTGGGCTTAAACTATTAGCTGTCAGTGTATATCCCGGGATCGCGTGAGTGAGAAACGTCTCGGGATTGCATTTCCTTGATATAGCGTAAAATGTGTCTAGTAGTTTTCTTACGTGGATGGAACAACATTTATTTCACTAAACGATGCTTGTTGTTTAGGCTTAGGGTCAGTTTTACATAAAAAAAAAAAAGTTTCTTACTAAATAGGACTTGAAAAAAGAAAACTTTTAAAAACTTCCAAAATTTTTTTAAGTGGAACTTTGCGAGTGCAGTTTTTGCATTCAAACCAAAGGTGTGGTACCCATTCTACGTCGGATGTCAATTACAGAGCAATGAAACAACATATTCCTTAAAACAACATTTCTGAGGTCTGGCTTGTTTTAAAAAGCAACATTCTGCTCCAAGTCCTGCCTATGAAAGCCTAGTTGGCACTATGTCTTGCATGTTCAGAAAGTAATTATTTGTTTGCTTTGCCCTAAGAGGCAATTCGGACCATGTAGCCAACTCACCACTTATCTAAAAACAACTTTATGTTTGTTTTTTTTTTTTTTTTTTAAATAATTGAAGATGTATTCAAACCATCCGCACGTTTGTCTTCCTTTTTTTACTTATTTTATATTTCCCGCAAAACTATTTATTGCCAAACTAAGCATTGCGAAAAAATGCTTGTGTATTACCTCACCCAAAACCCAAAATGCTCCCCAACAGCATAGCCCTCCAGGCTCATCCTAACTAATATTATAAATGTGAAAGTCCCTCTGTCTGTCCGGCTTTCTATGTTACCATCTCCTGCCCAAACTACCAAACTGATTGATATGAAATTTTGTACAGAGATAGTCTAGAACCAGAGGAAGGACATAGGCTATATATTTTATCCCTAAATTCCCACGGGAACGGGAACGTATACGGGAATTTACAAACTACAACACCGATTTCAAAAATTTTTCCACCGATAGAATGCTTTACTATCCCAAAGTAACATAAACTTTAATTCATCCTTATATTCCTGCGGGAACGGGAGTCCTTACTAATATAATAAGTGCGAATGAAGCTCTGTCTGTCCGTCGTTCTATGTTACCATCTCCCGCCCAAACTAATAAACCGATTAAAATGAAATTTTGTAAAAAGATTGGACTGAACTTAAGGACGGACATAGGCTTTATTTCATTCGAATATTCCCTCGGGAACCGGCCCTCACTATTATTATAAATGCAAAAGTAGCTCTGTCTGATCACCTTTCTATGTTACCATCTCCTGCCCAAACTAATAAACCGATTTAAATGAAATTTTGTACAAAGATTGCTCAGAATCTTAGGAAGGACATAGGCTATATATTTTATCCCTATATTCCCACGGGAACGGGAACGTATACGGGAACTTAGAAACTACAACACCGATTTCAAAAATTTTTCCACCGTGAAAATGCTACACTATTCCCGAGTTACATAAACTTTAATTTATCCACATATTCCTACGGGAACGGGAGTCCTTACTAATATAATAAGTGTGAAAGTAGCTCTGTCTGTCCGTCGTTCTATGTTACCATCTTCCGCTCAAACTAATAAACTGATTTAAATTAAATTTTTTACAAAGATTATTCAGAACCTGAGGAAGGACATACGCCATATATTTATCCCCAATATTCCCAGGGGAGCAGGAACGTTTACGGGAACTTTGACACTATGGCACCGATTTTAAAAACTCTTCCATCGTTGGAATGCTCCATAATCCCTGAGCAACATAAACTTTTATTCATCCCCATATCCCTCACGGGAACGGTCACCATGTTTCCACGGGAACGGGAGTCTTTACTAATATTATAAGTCCGAAGTTAAATCTGTCTGTCTATTTCTCTTTGTTACCATTTACTGCCCAAACTATTGAACCTATTTATATGAATTTTGGTACAGAGACAGTCTAGAACCTGAGGATGGACATATACTATGTTATGCAACATGTTTTATCCCTGTATTCCCATGGGAACGGGAACTTGGAAAATACAGCAACCATTTCAAAAAATGTCCACCGTTAGAATACTGCACTATTCCCGAGTAATGTAAACTTCAAGTCATCCTCCGGAAACGCCCTCATGTTCCCACGGGAATGGAAGACTTTATTAACATTATAAATCCGAATTTAACTCTGTCTGTCTGTTTTTCTTTGTTTATATTTACCACCCAAACTATTGAACCGATTTATATGAATTTTGGTACAGAGATAGTCTAGAACCTTTAATTCCCACTGATTTGAGTTGCAGGTGTTCGTTTAGAAAAAAATCCCATGGCAACTTTATGTGGCAGAATCACGTATATCAATCCCACAAAACCTTTTTATTTCGCAAAAGATGGAAAAAATAAGAACGTCGTGTGCAAACATATACTAAAATAAAATAATATAACAATGGTTTACTAAAACGCATGAATGTGTCTTATTTGCAAAATAAGTAGCCTAAAAAATTAAGAATGCTGCCGAAAGTCACTATTCCACGCGGACGAAGTCGCGGGCACAGCTAGTATTTTATAAAATAAAAACTTGAAAGAATTTTGTTCCTACTCATATCACTGAGCATGCGTAAACCAAGTCAAATTTATTTTATAGGCATACTCTATGTTGCAAGAAGAAAAAAATATCCAGTTGTAATTGAAGAGCATTGCTTGGTTACTGTTCTAACTTGTTGCAAACCATCATCACCCTCGCTCCGCCAGTCTGCAAAACCAAAGGTTATTTAAATTCCATCGACAGCGACCGGTTTGCAGATTGACTTTTATTTCAAATTTGTATGGCACATCTTTGTAGGGTAGGTAAAACTAAAACGGACTTATTGAGCAAATTGAAATGCATACAAGTAAGGAATGAAAATTTTTTGAAAATTTGTGAATTGTCCCATTTTTGTGTTGGAAACGAAAGAGTTGAGGCTCAAACTTAGCGTTTCCTTCTAATTCTGATTTAATGGTTCTCTTTTTAGCTTCGCTTAAATAATGAACTAATGTTCAAGATTGTTATGAGTGTCCGCCATTATTGACAATAACAAAGCGAACAACAATGCTGACGATGACTAAGCTTTGAACATTTAGTCGAAGATGGAATGAATTTAGATATTCCGAAATTCATTCAATTTGAGTTGTAGACAAAGTTTATTTTACTTTATTTTCTATATATTATGCACTTATTGTAAGTGGAATCCTTAAGATGAGTATTTATGATTGAAGATTCGTTAACTTCGTACTTTTTTTTCGTGACAAAACGGATCTTCGCAAAAAATTTGAAGCTGACAAATCTTTTGGTGAAAAAAATTAGAACTGTAATCATTTTTCTGGTACAACCAGCAAAACACGAAAACATTTTGGTACTTTGGTATAAGAAACACTTTTTCTGTTTTATAAATAAACAAGTAAAGTGTTTAAACATTTCGTTTGCATATGCTTTGCTCTACCGTATCATTTTTCTGGAGTTTTTTTTTAGGTTGAATTCCATTTACCTCTATCTCTTCGCTAGCCCTTTCGAGTGGTATTTTTGTTTCACAAGTCGAAGTGTGTGCAATGAGATTCAATGACTGGTTCTATTTAAACTGGTTCCTATGCTGCACATAGTTTTCAATACTCAAGTTACGAATTTAATACACGTCCATCGATTGGTGGGTGAATGTAAAGGAATGCGTGCACGGCTTTTAAGCATTTGTAGGTAAGGAGAAAAGTATATGCACAAGTACACACCAGAGCTACGTGGGTTAACATTTTAAAGAGGTCAATAAGATTTTTCTTACTCCTCCTTTGAAATGCAATGATACTACTCGATAAGATACTTTATGAAATGAAGAGGAGTGTGTATTCTTAAAGTCAACGGAAGCTTTTCAGTTTCCGCAACTAGGAGATACTTCTGCAAATTCGTGGTAGTAAAAATAACTCGATTGTCCATAATACGTTGCATATGCAAAACTACATTGATATTCTGTCGCGTACTGTGGGATTAGGAATGATTAAATAGAAAATAAAATAAATACAAAAATTTAGAGAATTGAGAATTCTTCCATTAAGACATCTCTATATTTTTAAAGTTCTTAGAGAATTCTTCAAAAAAAGTGAAAACACTATAAATAGGAACTCCGTTTGTTATAACTTATGTGTAAATAACCAAGCGTTAGTTGATGTCCCAGTTGCTCATAAAACTAAATTTTGTCGTTTTTTACCATTACTGGTCCTAAATGTTTTAATAACCTACCGACTGCTGTAAGACAAACTTACAATTTCCATTCATTTCTCAATATAAAGTCAAAGACTGGTAATTTAATATCGTCTATATAAGTATTCAATCAATTTTTCGATATGTGTCTTAAAAATATTGTTCTCGAGTAGCTTCGTTTTGCATTTTTATTCTAAATGATGTAATCTTTATCTAATTGTTCTTTTCTCTCTTATTTCTTTTCTATATATATTTTTCTACCCCACTACAGTCCCTTGAATTCTTAAAATTGTAAACTTTATGAATCATTCAAAACTACCTTTAAATAATTATTGAATGATTATTTCTTCCACTTGATGAACTTAATTATTTATTACTAATATTTAAATTGTTAATGATAATGATAATGATAATTGAGTTTTTATTGAGATTTTTTTTCATAGTTACAATTTTATGTAAGTAAGATACACAGTTCTTTTATGATGTAGCTGACTTTGAATTGGTCTAGCTTTAACATACGTGTTTTGATTTAAAGAATAATTATTTAAATTAATACTTAAAACAAATTAATATATCAGATGAGAAAAAGACAAAGTTTTTAAGTGTTGCTCAAGGACACTTACAGATTTTACAGTTTATGAAGTTTTTCTTAAAACTATAATGATAGAAAGAACTAATTTGCAACCTACGACTAAAATAATAATAGTAATAATAATAACTTAGAACTAAAAAGGTGCTTAAGTCAATTCAAGTGAAATGACATTAGCACAGTTCCGAATCTAGGATTGAACGAAATAACAAACTACACATTTTAAAGTAATAAAATAATGTTTAAATTAATTAAAGATGAATAGTTAGAGAAATGTTATCCTCTATAAGAGACGGAATTGCTCCTCGTGAAGAAGCCAGAAAGATATTCGTTGTTGTTTGGTTGGAGGCATTGTCTGGAGGAGTCGTTAGCTAGGCTGATTGGGGACATATAATATCTTTCTTCTAACATAAAATTTATTTTTTCGAAATACAAACATATTTTTTATAAGATTTTTGTATTCTTTTAATTGCCAGGTCAGAAAGATAATATAAAAGAGGTTGAATTTTGAATTCTTTATATAGAATTAAGTTTTTAAACCATTTTCCATTAGGCCTTCTATATTTGCGAAGACAATTTCTTAAAATATATCTCTCGAAACTTTGAAATTCCTTAGCTACTGTGGGAGAAATTTTGAACCAAGAAATAAAACCGTAAGAAAGTATGGGACGAATAAGAGTCTTATACAATAAAAGCTTTGTATTTGTATTAATAAATTTGAAGATTTATTCCTAGATACTCGTATTTTATTTGATTTTCTAATGGAATTGGATTACCGTTGATAAAGAGTTGAAGCTGTTTACTCTTTAACTGCTAGGTAATGTCCTCTAGGGGAAGCATTTCTAAAGCAAATCAGTTCGCATTTTTAAAAATTTGTTGAAATTCCCCATTTATCAAAATACGAAATTACCTGCTCATGGTGAGATTTAATTAGATTAAGTCCTTCATGGGGTCTTTTGTGAGGGGCATAAATGATTGTATCGTCAGCATATTGAATACTCTTTGAGGTGCTATGGAAGATGAGAAGTCGTGAATGAATATATTATAAAGGATGGAGCCATCATAAGCGAGGATCCTACATCCCTGCAACGAGCACTTGACGTTTGGATTGATGTTCTGGAAGGAAATGGGTACCGTATTAGCGCTAAAAAGACTGAATACCTGTGCTGCCCTTTTTCTGATCCAGACAAGCCTATTCCAGACATTTATTTAAATGGAAATGTGCTTCCCAAGTGTGAAAAGTTTAAATATCTGGGATCTATGATCAATAGTGAAGCATCTTGTGATGACGACATCAATCATCGAGTAAGCGTAGGGTGGATGAAGTGGCGAGAAAACTCCGCTATCTTCTGTGATCGAAAAATGCCCCCTAAGCTGAAGGGAAGACTCTACACAGCAGTTGTCCGTCCAGCTCTGACATACGGTTCACAATGTTGGACAATGTACAAAAAGTATGAGAGCAAATTGACGGCAGCCGAAATGAAGATGCTTCGGATGACAGCAGGAGTAACAAAGCTTGATCGAATTAGAAGTACTAAGATCCGTGGAAGCCTTCATGTCAAAAGTACCATCTTGGACAAAATTCAGCACGACCGGCTCAGTTGGTATTGTCATGTTCAAAGGAGAGATCCGCAGAACCCCGTCAAAAAGGCAATATCGTACAACGTTTCAACAAATTCGCGACGAAAAAGAAAAGGCAGGCCAAAACACTCCTGGTACAAGCAAATGCAAAAACAGCAGCATTTGGTTGGCCTCAGACATGGAACAATCCAAAACCGGGAGGCTTGCCGACGATTTCTGAGGTCAACGCGGCGTACCCCACAGGCGGATCACTAGTGTGAAGCAGAAAAGTGGGAGAGTTGTGATCGCTTCAAGATCACTACTCGTAACGCCGAAAATGAAAAAGAAGAAGAAGAATAAAGGAATGGACCCAGAAAAGAACCTTGCGGTACACCAGTATGAATTTGAATACGATTTGAAAAATGTGAACCAATTTTTATTTTAAGGTAACGAATGACTGGACAAGCAAGTATTTAAAGCATTGATGATAAATTCAATATGACTGTCTGTATTTGATTAATTTACATCATTAGGGATATGGTGGTTAGAAATAATATGGTCGAGTTGTCTATTGCAGTTATCCCAATTGATGTATTTGAACGAAAGTGGTTTTAATTGAGCATCAGGTAAAGGGTTAAAATTTATAAAACTTAGAGCTAAAAGAACTTAGAAATGATCGGATATTGCATCGACACTAAGACAGGAATAATTTTGAGATTGTGGAAAACCAGAAGACTGGGAGATGTTAAAAAGAAGTCAATGTGAGAAGATGATCTAGGATAGGTAGGTTCGCCCGGAGAAACTAGATCTCTTTGGAAAAAATTATTTTGATACCAATTTAAGAGATTCGATCCATTTTGATTTATAACCGTGTCCCCCCACATATGATGTCGGGAATTAAAGTCACCACTAATAATGAAATGACTAAATTCAAATAAGGTATTGAAGAGCTCATCAACAATTTGCTGAAATGGTTGTCCAATCTTTAACTTTAAGTTGGAATGAATAAAATGAAAATGAAAAATAAAATAAATAGGGTGCAGAACAGAGCGAGGAGCCCATGGGCCCAACCCATTTCTCACAACCATGCTTTGTGCGGGAATGGAGGGGACCTACAATTTTCTGTAACCGAGAAAGCGCTTTTCATGGCAATGAATGTACTAACGGAGGACTTGCTAATTCCTCACGAAGGGCGATACTCGTGGAAAAACATTTTAGCCTCTATTGGGATTCGAACCACAAACCTCTGGGTTAACAGGCAGACATGCAAACCATCACACCACGGGTACCAGGATTGATTATGATTTCTTTTTCTGAAAATTATCATATGTAAGTGAAGGATATCGACAAAAATCTAACCAAATGAAACCTGAATTACTAGCTAAAAATCTGTTTCTGATTTAGAGCCGATTTTTTAATCTCCTCGCATTGTTTTAGCATACGGAACCAGAGATCATTCGGAGTTTTTTTTTTCGAAACGACCATGGATTTCCTTATTCGCTTTCGATAAAGTCCACGCTTTAGAGTTTTCTTTCATAATTGCCTAAGTAACCCAAGCAAGCAAAGGTTGGCAAGAGCTTTTCTCCGTTTGATCTCCATACTGATGTTGTTTTTCTTGTCTATAGCGGATTCATGGTACACGAAGTCCTGAACTGGCGTACTGGAGGTTCGTGGTTCGAATCCCAACAGAGGCAAAAATGTTTTTCCATGGGTTTCGCCTTTCGTAAGGAATTGGCTAGTCCTCCGTTAGTAAACTCATTGCCATTAAAAGCGCTTTCTCGATTAGCCGTTCGGAACCGACATAAAATTTTAGGTCATCACTATTCCCTTCCAAGGTATGGTAGTGAGAAATCCGATAGGCTATGGGGCTCCTCGCTTTGTTGCGCCACCCTATTTATTTATTTATTTATTTATTTGTTTAATTCGTCGTTGTTCTCTGTGCTTGTTTGATGACTTCGTTTTGCTCTCTTTAACCATCCAACCCATTTTTGCCGCTTCTGTTTCAATGCTCTTAAAAGCACCTATGACATCACATTTGCTTCTTCCCATTACGTCAATTCGATCTACGTAAGCGAGTGATGGTACAGAGTTTTGAAAGAGTACTCCTCTGGTGTTGATATTTGAGTTTTGTACAACAATTTCTAGTATGATGGTAAAGAAATCGCATAAAAGTCTTTTTGATATCAAAGGTCTCATTCTCAACTAGTTCTTTACCGACCTGGGATTACAAGAGCGGGGGGTTTATGACGTTCACATATTACAGGTTACAGCAGAGAAGGTCTTGTACGCGATATGAAGGAGGCTTATTCCTCTTTAATTGGCGCAATTGTGAGAGTCCTCCTTTTTTAGGATCGCGCATACGATACTGAGGTTCTATTCATCGGACATGCTTTCTTCCGACCATGCATGCTCCTTTCCAACTGACCTTCAGCTGCCTTGGAAAGCACGGCGTCAAGGCCACCTGCACCTGCAGTTTTATTTGATTTAAGTTTGGATATGACAAGCTTAACTTCCTCTACGTAAGGAGTACGGCATTCTTGATCATCGTTCAAGTTGAATGGAGCATTCTGCCTGTCAGCGGAACTTGTATCTTCATTACCGTTAAGCAGTCTGCAGAAGAAGTCTTTGTAGATCCATCATATCCCCGAAGGTCCTTAAAGACTTGAGTTAAAGGTCTGTACGCTGGCGTGGTCTGACACTAAATTTTGAGAAAAAAGAAACAACACTCAAAAATGAACCAAAAATGAATTGTGTTTCCACATATATCAAAAAACTTGCTCCGACGATAGAAATACAATGCTGTGTTTCAAACAATTGAGTTTATTCAACAACCCTACTACATTTGTTTGGACACCTTTTTCATCATTGAGAACTCAGACATATTAACACCTAGACCGACCTTTTGCCGCACCTCAGCCATTGTCTCTTCAGCGATTGCTGATGCCTTCACTCGTCCACTCTCCAAAATGTAAGCCAATTCCCTGGGATTCTTTAAGTATTCATTGATTTTGGTTCTTATGGGCCGCAGATGCTCCACTACCGCTTCAGCAACGATCAATTTATACTTCCCAGTATCAATCCCCTGAACTTCTTCACAGATCTCTTCTGGGATTTTTCCATCCGAAACCAACGAATGGATTGTTAACAGATTACTCACTCCTAATCGATTCTCAGGATCGTAAGTAACCTCAGATGTAAAGTCAGTAACGGCTTTCTTTATTTTCTCCACAATCACGTCAGGTTCATCGTTCAAGTATATGCAACTCTTGACCTCCGGATCAGATTTCGACATTTTTTTGGTAGGATTTCTCAATGAACGAATTCGAGCAGCATCTTTGTTGTCAATGATAGCGTGGCAGTGAGGAAAAGTATCACCAAATCTGGTGTTAAATATTTTCGCCAAGTGCTGAGTCAATTGAATGTGCTGAACTTGATCTTCTCCTACTGGAACATGAGTTGTTCTGAAAGAATAAAACTTACTCGTTGTCACTAATCTAATGCCGACCTACTTGTAAAGGAGAATATCCGCTGCTTGCAAAACTGGATAGAGAAACAGTCCCAGAGGTATTTCTTTCATTTTGTGTGTCTTCTCTTTGTACTGGGGTAAGTGTTGTAGTCTAGCCATTGTGCCTAAACAACCGATTATCCAATTGAGCTCAGTATGTTCTTTCACTGTTGATTGCAGAAAGACCGTTGATTTATCAGGATCGATTCCACATGCCAACATAGTCGCTGTCATTTCCATGACATTGTTACGCAGTGTTACAGGGTCTTTTGGTATCGTTATCGAGTGCAGATCCACTATGCAATAGGTTACATCTTCACCAGAATTCTGGAGTTCAGCCCACTTTTTCACAGCTCCAAGGTAATTTCCCAAATGAATAGCACCAGTCGGCTGAATGCCAGAGAAAATCTTTCGTGGCCACTTCTGGGGCTAGTAAGTTATTGTTTGTTTATACTAGAGTCTGAAAACTTCTGAACTGAAAGTTACCTCATCGACTACTGGTTCTTCTATTGAAGAGCAAAATGCACGAGTGACTTGTTTTTGTATTGAGCGTGATAGAAGTGCAGGCACACATTTGATTGAGTTCATTTTAGGTCTCGGAGCTGCTTGGGAACGATTTTAAATTAGTATTTTATTTTAAATCGATTTTTGTATTTTGCCAAACTTTTGCCCGGTGTCGCTGTCAATTCATCAAATGTCAAACGGACAGCTGGTCAGCTGACTGTAATATTTGCATACTTTCAGGAGATTGAAGAAAATAAAAGACCTGGGCTTACAAAAACAGTGCTTTTTTAATGGTCGCATTCACTTTTCTAGTCACTAGTCAAAATTCAAATACCTTTGTGAATACCATTACAAACTTTAAACTGAGCAAACGATTATTTTCTTTTTGCCAGGAGGCTAGATTCTGCAAGAGTGAATTTTTATTGTGTAAACGAAAAGCTGTGCACTCTAACTTGGATTCCACAAGGGTGAAGTTGTTTTTTTTTTACTTCCTTCAAATTTGTTCACGCTCCGAAAGAACGTTAGCCTTCAGAGAGCCATGAGTGTGGGTTTTTTATACTCATTCATCTAGTCCCAGTTTGTAATCTTTCGCATTTTTAACGAACATCTGTTTGTGACCATCCAAGAACGATCAGACCAAGTCCGTCCGTAAACTAGCTCAGTAAGTTAATTAAGTTATTAATAAGCTAGTTTAATCATTTTTGTTAGCATATAAGTAGTTTTAAGAGAGAATTAATAAAAATGAATTTAAAACTAAAAACTAGACCAAGTCCGTCAAACTACTTGTAAGGTGTGTGTTTTATTGAGAATATTATAGCTTGTGCAGTAATGAGTGTCATTAAAACGCTGTACTCACTACTCACTTATGCACTTTATTCCATTAAAAACCATCTACCTGTCATCCCTTTGTTCACTTTTGAACACTGACTTGTTTTTGTTCACTAATCGTTGTTGTTTTCCCATGTGCAATGTTTTGCGATCTTCTGCAAACATTCCCAATAAAAAACGGTTAGTGTATAGATTCCCAAACACGAAATTTAAACATCGCTCATAGAAAAACAACAACCCTTAAAGTGGATAGCGTAAGAGGACAAAAATAACTTACTTGCCGAAGTGAACAACAGGGATGGCTGGTAAATGGCGTTTATGGGAAAGTGAACTTGGTAAGTGAATATAGCCAAAAAAGCGTTTTATTGAACAAGTGAAGTGAATATAGAAATTTCCAATAAAACCGCCCTAAATGTAACTACCCTTTTATGCATATACGTTTGTGAACTGCAAAATCCGGTCCCATATAACAAATAACGGAACCACAAAAAAGCCTTCGTTATCGTCACTTCGCGAATATGTGTTACGATACTCTATGTAAGTTACGACTCCTTTTAACGATCGTTGGAATCCGTTTTCGATTTTTTGCGTTTTGTAATTCGTAATACATGCCCACAGTGTTGTGCTCTCAGATGTGATAAGTCTGCTTTTCTTCAAATTGTGCTTAGTTCTCGAATTTTACAGCTCTTTCCATTGCATGATTTAATTTGATCTGCGGCTCTCTCTATACTCTAAACTTTAGAAATTTCAAACAAAATAATTCACAAGTGATAAACAATTTTATTGTTTATTAATTTATTTCGTATTAGTCTAAGATTGTTTGTGTTCACCGTTTGCTATGAGGACACTCGCACGTTTATTCCGAAGAGGGGAAGTGTTTTTAAATAAAAAATAAATCACTTCTAATGTTTTTAAACATAAACTAACACACCACAACAAACTTTGTGTTCTCTCTCTCTCTATAATTCGTTTCTATTGATTAGTGGTGTGAAATTGGGATAAAGAATGGAACTAGAAGTTGATTGGTTTGCCGAATGAAGCCGCGATGTTTGCTTCCCTAAGAGCTTCGGAGTTTGTCTGCAAAGAAAAAATGAAGCAAAAAATATAATCATCAACGCTAAGATACCAATAAGCAGCAAATCTTACGGGATGGGCATGGCAGACTCGAGCAACATCCTCAGCGGATGCTCCATATTCCATGGCAAGGGCAGCTTCATTGATGATTTCACCGGCAGCCTAAATTTTAAGAAAATATTTCTGATGTAATCCAAACAAATAACGAAAAACAATTTAAAAACTTACAGGTCCAATAATATGTGTCCCCAGAATCCTGTCTGTTGACTTATCAGCCAAAACTTTAACGAAACCTTCAGCTTCGTTGTTTGTCTTCGCTCTTGAATTAGCCATGAATGGAAATTTACCGACCTTGTATTCGACTCCTTCTTGTTTCAACATCTCCTCGGTTTTGCCAACCCACGCAACCTCGGGGTGAGTGTACACCACACTTGGCACACAGTTGTAATCGATGTGCACATGTCCACCCATCATACCTTCCGCACATGCAGAACCCTCATCTTCGGCCTTGTGAGCCAACATTGGTCCGTGAATGGCATCACCAATGGCATAAATGTTGGGAACAACAGTTTGCAACTGAGCGTTCACTGGAATCCTACCTTTATCGTCCAAAACAATGCCGACATTCTCCAAGCCTAGTCCTTCGGTGTATGGCTTGCGACCTACACACACAAGGAGAACATCACACACGAGATCTTCTTTTTCACCAGACTTGACATTCTCCACGGAGACTGTGATTTCACTGCCAGATTTGTTAGCTGAGAGTACTTTCGTTCCAAGCTTGAATCCGATTTTCTGTTTAGAGAGAATCTTTTGGAAAGTTTTTGAAACCTCCGCATCAATACCGGCTCCACCAATCGTATCTAAGAACTCCACAGCTGTCACTTCAGCACCGAGACGACTCCATACTGATCCCAATTCAAGGCCAATAACACCAGCTCCAATGATGATCATTTTTCTGGGTACTTCTTTGAGAGAGAGTGCACCTGTACTGGAAACAATAGTCTCTTCGTCGACCTGCAAATATAGATCGAATTATCATTTATTAGGCTTTTTCAACTTTCAAATTATAAATCATAAAATGCGTCAGGCTTTTTAACCCTCAAAGGGGACAATGAAAACAGATTGATTAATGAACTCATCTTATTTCGTAGGCAAAGACTTTCTGATTCACCAAGTCAGACTTAAGATAGTAGGTAATTTGATAATAGATTTACAAGAGTCCTCCGCCAAAAATCCACCCATCTCAGAATTACCAGTCCAATTTTACATTAAATTTGGAGGTTAACAAAGATTAGGCTGAATCGTTCTTTCTTCTCAATAATTACTCTGCCATTATCCAATTTAACCGATAAACCTCTACATGGTGTGGTGGGTTGGGCTTATGCAGCTCTTGACACTGCGGGGTATAAATGAAACCTTTTGTGTCAAATACAAACCATTAAGTTTGGGACCATTCTCAAAATTTCAGCCGCTCTCCCGGCAGAGAGCAGCCATCGGAATACCACTTATTTTTTTATTTCAATGTTAACGAGCGGAGCTGACACTGTACAATTAGTTGGACAAGGACATACTTTGGTTTGAACTAACAACATTGGACAATGTAAACCCTCACACGACAGTTTGTCCAGCTTATTGGATGGTTTTCAAATATTTTTGAAGATTTTTAAGTTGAACGGAGCAGAAGAATATATGACATAATATTGGTCAACATGTTAAAGTTAGATCGGTTAACACACTTAGGATAGTTGGGCTCATTGTGATAGTGTTGGACGACCATTCTGATAAGTCTGACCATATAACATTTATCAAACGAAGTCTATCTAACTTATTGAAAGTATAAACTCCGCTGTAGTAGAAACGGCAACGAGCAGGAAGCAAACAATATCCTGCTTCAACCCGCCGGAGGAGCGGAAGAAGCGAAACAACAATCCTTCAATTCGGAGCAGTTGATTGCAGAACATGAAAAAAGGAAAGATCAAGGCTTTTATGTTAGAAAATTTACCAGGAAGTCATGCTTCGACTCTACGTTAAAGCTTAACAAGGCCATGGAGGAAGCAACAACAGCAAAAGAGAAAAAAATGTGGTGTGTTTTTTTTTATGCCAGTTAAAGTAAAAAAAATATAAAACAAAAACTGTCAAATACACGACTTGTCAAAGGGTCGTCTCAAAGAATGCGTTGGTGGAGTATGCACAGACACAGTCAAATTTGCCATAGACGAGTCATTTCGAAAAGCAGTTGAAGAGAAGGTGGGTAACAGGACCATTTTAGACTATCAAAGCCCTTTCTCGATTAGCCGTTTGGAATCGGCGTAAAATGGTAGCTTCCTTCCATTCCCTTACAAGGGGTGGTTAAGAGAATAGTCCCCGAGGCTCACCGATCTGTTGCGCCTTCCTATGCATATATGTGATGGAAATTTATTTAGCTCTCAGATCTTCTACACAAAAAAAAAAAAAGGAAAAATACGCTCCCTAGATAAGGGACCGAATCTCCCCGCTACACACCATTTTTGCGGAGAATATCAGTAGCCTGATTAGCAGGACAGTTGCAGAGAAATTGTTCCGCAAGTCCAAGGGACCTACATTTAAGCATGCATTATTCCCATGTTGTTGTTGAAAAAGCAACTTTGGCATATCTACACTTATCTTGAATATTAAATTTCGAGTCTAGCGTTTTGTCGATAATGTTTCCAAAATATTTAACTTCATCTAAGAAACTCAGTTCTACTTATTAATTGAGGTTCTAATTGCGGATTTTTCTTTGTGAAGAGGTTTACATGTCTCTGCCCATTTAATTTTTTTTCATTTTCAGGTTAACTAATATATTTATAAAATTGGAAAGTCACTCTATCAAGCGGTGTGCCTCTAGTGAAAGATCTTTTACAGAGATTCGTGTAAGGTTAAGTTGATTATCAGACTTTTTAACATTAGGTTTACTTTAAGGTTCTTCAGCGCCAGTACAACTGCAGAGTTGCCCCAGATTTCATCGGAAATCGCCACAAACCGTATTTTGAGAACTCAACTCACCTTCTCGATTGGCCTTTCGGAACCGGAAACGAATTGCAGGTCCCCTACATTTTGCACAAGGCATGGTTGTGAGAAGGGGTTCCTCTCTCTCTTGCGCCACACTATGCATTTATTAATTTATTTATTTAAGACGCCTTCAACGTTAAACTGAGTGTTTTTGAGCTCGAGGTTTATTCTCAACTCAGCCTAAAGCGTCACTAGGTTTTTGCTGTAGCTAGTTCAGTTAACTAGCAGGGCTGTCAAATGACGTGTATTTTCTTTAAAGAACAAAAATGTGAGTTGTGAGGGGATTTTGCGTTTTTTTAGAACCGAAAACTCATATTTTTTTAACAACTCAATAAGTTGACAAGAAAAACTGGGTCAACGAACGAATCCTTAATCTAACTCGGGTGGTGTTTTCCAACGATAAAAAAAAAATATATTTATTCAAAAGACAAAAAAAAATGCTAAAATTTCCTCAGTCAAAAGTTAATTGGTTTTCCAAATGCGACCGTCATACTTGCTTCTTTCAGAGCCTCAGAGTAGGTCTAGAAATGAAAACTTATCCAACACTGCCAGTTTAAAATATGAGAAAAAAAGAAAACCTACAGGATGAGCATGACAAACCCTTGCCAAATCTTCAGCCGTGCCACCATATTCCATCACTAGCACACATTCATTGATCAACTCCGAAGCAGACTAGATTCAAAGAAACAGTAAGACAAGCAAGTTGGAGGAAGAACATAAAAGATCATTACTTGTCCCATTATGTGTACTCCAAGTATTTTCCCTGTTTCCTCATCGGCATAGACCTTTACAAAACCTAACGTTGTAAGAGTTGCCTTGGCTCTTGAATTTGCCAAAAAGGGAAATTTACCAATTTTGAATGGAATATTTTTCTCTTCGAGTTCTTCGTCATTTAGTCCAATCCATGCGAGTTCGGGATTTGTAAAGACAACGCTTGGAATGACACCATAATTCACATGATAATAACCACCATTCATAGCTTCAATTGCAGCCTCGCCTTCTGCTTCAGCTTTATGAGCCAATTGTGCGCCTCTGATACAATCACCAATGGCGTAAATGTTTGGAACGATTGTTTGGTACTTTTCATTCACCGGAATTGTTCCCCATTTTTCTGTTTCGATGTTGATATTTTCCAATCCTAAATTTTTTGTATATGGACGACGACCAATCGCTAAAAATAGACAATCGGCAGTCATTTCTTCCGATTGTCCACTTTTTACATCTTCAACTGTTACTCGAACGTTTTTGTTTAATTTTTGGGCAGATTTGATTTTGTAGCCCAGTTTGAAAACCATTCCCGATTTAGTGAGAATTTTTTGAAGCAGCCGCAATCTCACGATCAACAAACTTGCCACCAAGACTCTCACTGGGATCGATTGCAAGTACTTCGCTACCGAGGCGAGCCCAAATTGCTGCGACTTCTAAACCAATGATTCCATAGCCGACTAGGATCATTTTTTTTGGAAGAGCTTTGAGTGAAAGCGCACCAATGTTTGAAACCACAATTTCTTCATCAATCTGAAGAAAAGAGAAATGAAATGCTGAAAGGAGGATGTCTTAAGTCAAAACCAAAGTGTGGTGTTTTGATGTTAACGTTGTTCCTTTCATTTCAGCTTTTTTTCTCTTCAAACAATTACACAAAATTCAAAATAGGCATCACGGCCACAAAGAGTAAAAAAAAATTGTTGGCATTTTGGTAGTGTTCCTTCTCTCAAACAATTGAAACAAAACCTTAGGAATGATAAAGGGGATTCTTACCAAAAGAAGGAAGCGACTATTTAATTGTAAACTTCTTTTGATTCCCCTACTGAAATATCTCTAGTTGAACACACACGGAAACTCGAGGGTGCTACGTGAAGTTGCCGTGGAAAAGGACAGATGGCAAAGTATTGTCAAAGGAAGAATCTCAAAGCATCGTAAAAGTTTTAAGTCAAATTGCAATGAAGTCCAAAAGGAAACTCAATTAAAGTATGCGGCAATTTCATTGGTATATGAAGACGTGTAGTTTCCAGTTCAATATTTTATAGGCTTAGGTAAATATCATAGATTCGAGTGTATTCACTGTTTGGGGCACTTCCTGTCGACAATACACGCGGCAATGCACACGGCCTTGAAAGTTCTTCAACATACAATCAAAAGGCTATGCAACACTTGGCACCCGGCCAACGAACTAATCATTTGTTGATTTCAAAAATAACTCCTTAAGTGATGTTTATGTCATTTGCCTCATCATTAAAAATTTGATGGCTCACCTCAATTCCAGGGAATGGTGTTACAACGGATCCAGTTGCAATCATGATGTTTTTTGTGTTGATAGTCTCCTTCTCGCCATCTTTGTTTGTGACTTCAACGACATTTGGGGATGTGATGGTGCCGACTCCAGTCAACTGTGTAACTTTGTTCTTTTTAAATAGCTGAGCAATACCACCGGTCAGTGACTTCACAACATTCGATTTCATCGACATGAGTTTTTCTAAATCCAACTCAACTCCACTAACATTGATACCACGATCGGCCAAATGTCCTTGTGCTGCCATTTCATAAAAATATGAGTTGTTAAGCAGTGCCTTTGATGGAATACAACCGACATTTAGACAAGTTCCACCCAAGGTGGGGTATTTCTCGATGTTGACGGTCTGAAAATTGAAGGAATTACATGTTTTCTTTTGCTCTACACTAATGCATTTGGTCTTACTTTCATTCCCAATTGGGCTGCTTTAATGGAAGCAACATATCCGCCAGGTCCAGAGCCGATAACAACCAAGTCAGCTTCATGAGTTGTCGAATAAAAGCGACCATTGAGTGCCCCCAAAATAGCGCCATTGGTTTTCAAAGGAGCCTATCAAAAACAATGGAAAGTAAATTTTCTAATTTGAAATCTAATCAGTGGATGAAATTGATAAAGTTTATTTCAAGGTTAAGGGTGATGGACAAAATCAGATGATGCGACACTTAAATAAACAATGAAGTTGGCTCGTTGGTCAGTTATATTAGCTAAGACAATGATATCACTTGATGAACTTTATTATTCTGCACAAACGAAATAGCAATCGAGGTTATTGGGATTGCATAATCTTGTAATTCCATTGCCGTTATGAGGATACATACGTTCTTGATCCAACTCACCTTATTAGCAAGGGAAATGACACTTCTTAGACTGCACTGCATTGTGGTATTTAGAAAAACAGTTCGTTTACAATAAAATTTTTGAGTGTTGCTTCACACACGAAAAATCAAATCGTTTCCCAAAATACTTTCGTTGCTAGAAAGAAAAAATTATTCTTCGGTGGAGCCTGAAAATCACCACTACTTTTCACCAATGACGTTTAAAAAGTGACGGAAAAATATCTGAATGACAGTTTTTGGTTATGTTGCCAGCACTGAATAGGGGGATGTTTTGTGAAAATCGAGTTGTATGGAATTCTAGATTGCAATTGAAAATTATTAATGGGTTCACTGCATTGCTAGATTTGAATAAGAAAGTCCAATATTAGATTTTTCATGGATGTAAGCAATTAGTAAGCTCTAATTGTTGATATTTCAAAACTTTATTCCGATCCATTTCAAAATTTATGAAACTTGCAGATAGTAATTCGAAATCAGCACACTAATTTGGAAGCAACGCAGTGTTTTCGGTTCTCATACACTTGTACTGTCGTGAAGTTAAAATTTGATGACAACAGCGTTTCTGCTGCTGCTGCAAATGCCAAGAGCTATGGTTTGGAAGCACCTATATGCTTTTTTTAAGTTTTGTTTTCCAAATATGCCCAAATAGGCTCCGATCAATTGAGACCAAAATTTTTCAATTTCGTTGTTGGCGGTGCAAAGAGTACGCCAAGTTTGAAATTAGCAGTAACTTTTTTATGGTCTTTTCCAAATTGTGAAGATGTTTTGTAAGTTTTTCTTAATATTCTTCAAATAAGCCGTGTTTTATTGAGAATTTCTATATTCACTTCACTTGCGAGTCTCAATAAAACGCTTTTTTGGCTGTATTCACTTATCAAGTTCACTTTCCCATAAATGCCATTTACCAGCCACTTTCACTTTGGCAAGTGAGTTATTTTTGTCAACTTACGGTATTCAAAGAAGTGAATATAAATTCCCAATAAAACACGGCTAGTAATCGCAAAAAACATCGAACATTAGGTCGGAATCACCAAAAGCTGTAAGCCGATAGTATTATCATTCAACCGATGAAAGCGAAGCTACATGAAACAATCTTTTGACGACAAAATCGACGAAAGATAATTAAAAATAATCGTCTCAAATGCTACGGAATCCCGAGCTTCTTCTATGAATCTGCAAATTGAAATAAAAACAAAAAAGTCTGCTTACGCCTTAAAAAGTCATTAGCAAATTATAGCAAAAAATTTCCCTTTTAAGGGATTTATTTTTATTTTATGACATCAAGTTTTCCCTCCTCGCCAGCTGTCATCTCAGTTTCAAGATGGCGTTAATGCTGAAAAGTTCTTTAGCATGAATCCATCGCAAAAATTTTAAGTTTGCATTTAATTTTTTAAATTCTTTCAAACACAAATCAAAACATCTACTAAAGAACAACTTATTAATCAGTTATTTATTAATTCCAATAATTTCGGAACCCAAACGTGAACGGTGTTGGCGTTGAGAAAGTAGTGAAATTCTCTCGCTCTCGCCTGAAACGCATTAAAAAGGGGAGAAGTTGTGAAAATTTTCATTTTTTTCCTTGCACACATATTTTTTTCTTCACAAAGAAAAATCGCGAAGCTCGTTCTTTTGTCGATTCGAATTTTGCAACAATGATGAACTACGGTAATGTGATGATGGGTGATCAGTTTCGTAAAATGGAACCGTTCTCACCAAAATCATCTCCTCGAGGTGGACGTTCTCCAGTTGTTTCAAGGCAAGACTCCTCTGGCACGTTGAAAACGACAATTTCATTAGGGAAAAACCCATCGATTGTTCATAGTGGACCATTTTATTCGATGAAAGAACCACCAGGTATGTTTGTTGGACTTTGGATGGAAATATCAAATTGTTTATGATTTTGTGGGGTTTTTTAGGAAAAGGAGAACTAACTGGTGATAAGGATTTAATGACTGAGTATGGACTGCATCACACTCTGACTAAGTTCAAGGATAAGAAAGTTAAAGAGTCTCTGTCGTCATTTTTGCCAAATCTTCCTGGTATTTTTGATGGAATGAATAATTTGGTAAGTTTGCAAATAAGAACTAAAAAATATGGATAAGTTTGTCGTAGTTTGATGAAGCAAGATGAGTTGGCAATGTTTTGTGAAGTTGGTGAACTCGTTCAAGTAAATTTATGCGTGAAGGTCAGGTATTTTGGGATTCCGTAGGTACTTTAATCTTCGTTTAAAAGTAATTAATCGTGTTTATCTACCTGCTTTTGTATTTACTTGAGTTTTTTTTCATAAACAGTCCTTAAACAGATGTAATTGCCCTGAAATTTTATCCTTTATTGAAGTTCGCGTTGAGTTTACATTAAAAGAGGGTAGGCGAGTAGTTAACAGCTCTTCTAACTTCTTTATTCGTACCTTTTCCTTTGCATTAAGTGGCATTTCAACTAAAGTATCTGCATACCTGTAAATTTATTGCATAAAATTCTGTAGCACAGAGTTTTATAGCGGAAACCTTTGTTTGGACCGTGCTGCTACTGACACTCTGTACATAGATTTCTGTTTAAAAACGTATCACATTTTATGATCATGAGTTGATCTCCAAAAATCACAACTCACAACATTGTGGCCTGCTCAAATAAGTAAGTAAGCATTCAATGGAGAGTTGTGAATTGACGGGAACGTTGTGATTGATCATACTTCGTCCATTGAATAGTTGATTGTTCTCGTAATAATTCATCTTGTGTTTGCTTCCCAAAAAATGGTTGGGCATTCTGAATTGAGCTCTTATCTTCCCTTTTGTTCCTTTTTAGATTTTCATTGAGAAATCTATTTGTTTGCTGTTGTCACCCATGTGCTCGGTGGTATGGTCTCTGTTTTGAGTGCTTTAATGCAAAAACATTGAGCAAGGAGAGATATGTTGATTACATTCCAATTGTGGTCGACATCACAACTTCCCATTCAAATCACAACTTCTCAGTCCAGTCACAACCTTCCACTCGCCTCAACTTTGTGACTTTTGGGCAGAATTGGGCGGTTAGTCTCAATTACATAAACGCCTTCGCCAGTTAAAATAAATATTTGAAACATTGTGAAATCAAACATGAAACCTTCCAGCTGCTCACATATTCAATGTCAAACAAGAACAAAAAATAAGCCTTCTCAAGACCCAAAAGACACGAAATAACTTCAATAGAGTGGGAGATAGAAAAAGAGACTGAGGGGAACGGAAAGTTAGAGAACGATCGTAAATTTGACATATGGAGAGATCAAAAGAAAAAAAAAATGCAGGGAATGTAGAATACTGTTAGAATACAGTGCGCGTGCTTGCCAAGTTGGGTTCAGCAGCAAAGTTTCGGTATATTATCATATCGTACTCAAGAAGATGCACACGATTGGATAATAAACGAAAATTTTGAAGGCTGCCGTCAAAGTCTGGAATGCAATAGGTGGAAGCCTCCATACGGTTTTTTTTTTGTTATCTATCAACATTTTTGTGGTTAAAGTTTGCAAAGTGATACTGTAAGAGAACAGGGAAAGCAAACACAAGCTGCAAAAAAGAAATTTGATTGATTTTGCCTTCATTGGCGTTCAGTTAGCAATGTCCAGATGTTGCAACTTATAGTTTACGTCAATTGTGCTTACATACTCGCAGAAGAATACTGGACCTAGACTCTGTAACTTTTAAGACGACTATCTAAATACATAGGGTATCGCAACAGAGTGGGCAGCCTCTGAGCTTGGGGCATTTCTCATAACTATGCCTTGTGATTTGTGAGAGAACGGTGGGGACCTATAACTTTCCTCCAGTTGCGAACGGCTAATCGGGAAAGAACTTTTCATGGCAAAGAAGCTAGAATCGGAAGACTTTCCGAATCCTCACAAAAGGCGACTGTCGTCGAAAAACACTTTTTGTTTTCTGTTGGAATTCGAATTTGAAACTCCCGCGTAACTCGCAGACTTGCTTACCATTACGCCACGAGCACCACGACGGCTATCGTCTAAATTCTTTGTATTATGAAAACGTTTTTAAAAACACAGCTGAAAAAGTTACGATATTTTATAAGACGATAGTGAAATACCTTTTCTTCCATAACGGAATTCAGGCCCAGTATTTTGCTGCTTCGTAACCACCCAAAGGCTTTCGAGATGATCTAAGATACTGAATATCAAAGAGAAGTTCTATAATCGCTCTTTATGCTGTTTTTTGATAGGCTTCGTTTCTGTAAAGATTTTTAGTGATGACTTGATTCTCTGAAAACTTTAATGAAAAGAGCAACCTAACATATGGTCTGATGGGACTGAAAAAACAGTTAAAAATATTTAAATCCACTCACCCCACCTTATCCCACTTTCTCCTATTCATTGAAGATTTTCGTTTCATTTCGAAGCCTCTCTGAGCGGGGTTATCACTTATCAAAAATACCTACACTGGACACTGGTCTCGTCATACCAGAGTTGACTTTATAAACAAATTTTTTAATGTCTAAGAGTGTTGACGAAAGCGCAACACTTGAATGCTCTTTGAATAATGAGTGACTACCTCTCAATCTCAGTGGTCTCCCAGAGCTCTTGGGACAAATCGTAGGGAATGAATTCGAATCACAGAATCAACGTTGGACTTCATCAGCCAAAAAGTAGAAGCCCCTGAATGAGATTCTAGCATTTCTTTGTCTTTCAATACTAGGCTGAGTAATGTAAAAAGAGATGGTGGCGGATGAGCTGCTAGCGAACCAATAGCTATTAAAATCTGGAAGCTGGCTAGTGAATCTGGTAGAGGAATTACAATTAACGACACTAGCAAAAAACTCCTCTGAGAATATCAGAACTATAACAAAACGACCATGACAACTATTCGACTAGAAAGCAAGTTTCGTGTACTCGTGGTTAACGTTTCACGATACTCGCTGTCAAAGTCGAGTCGTTGTGGTGGTCGTTTTGTTATCATTCTGATATTCTCATGGATCTATTCTCGTATTTCATAATCGGGCTATTTCTTGCCTATTGTTGTTTTGGGTTTCGTCTTTTCCGCCCCACGTTTCGTTATTCGTTATATGTACTACTGGCCCGAGCGAGTTGGATTTGTTTGTGAGGTAGTTTTACAATTCCGAAACAACAGCCTCGGATAACAACAAAGATTTGAACACCATTGAAAATAGAACAAAGACTTCCGGAACTGCTTGTAAGATCCCTTACCAAGCTTGAGCAGCCAGAGAATTAGCGGATTTCATGAACTGCTACAAAGCATCCAAGAAGTGCAGTGGAATGGGTCGGACATAAAGAAGATGAAATACTGCTACATCTACTATGGCGACTGCTACAGACAACAGAAACAACCAAAGACTGTTTCTATGAGCTCCTCAAAAAAAAAAAAAAACGAAAAAAAAAACATGAGTAATTCTAAAGCAAAACTAGGGAAGGAGTACATTTTTGGAAACACAATTGGTAATCATTGAATGTATAACTAGACACAAAAATGTAGGCCCTTAAAATGCGCTAAGCTCCGAGGTTTATAAAGCCTAGTTAATTATATAAAAGTGACCGTCATTTTTCTCAATCTCGAAAAGAAGTCGAGAAAGCGCTTTTCATGGTATGAAATTACTATCGAAGAAATAGCGAATTCCTCGCGAAAGGAAAAACATTTTTTCCCTTGATGTCTTTGCGATTAGAATCTTAAACCTCCCATAAAACAGACAGACACGGTTACCATTACGGTACATGCTCCACATAACTTTGCTCCGCCACCCAATTTTTCGTGTACACAAAAATTCACTCTAGCAGAATCTGATCCCTGCCTTTAATATTGATTTTTTTTTGCTTATGTCTCTCGAAAAGGTTAACATAATTGCATCACATAAAGTAGATATTTTAAAAAACTTATAGAAATCAAAGGTGTTGGTGGGTTCCTGAACTTCAGACTTGATTTTTTTTTTTTTATAAAACTCTCCATGTTTTCATGTTGAGACCACGACTGAGAGTAAGAAAAATAGATGCTGAATTTTACATAGAAAGGTTCCGAACCCACTAACTTAATGAATACTTTTTAGTTTAACCAGTGACCGAATTACGGTATCAGTCATCGAGTGAGTGAGTGACATTTGCCTTAAAGTTTTGCTCTAAATTACACAATTTCAGTCGCTTTATCTCTCGAATCAAATGCCGTTCGATAACTGATGAGATAATATCAAATTATGTTACAAGATTGCTCTATAACATGGGTGTTAGTACCATTCTTAGGTAATTCAGTCACTTATCACTCGATAACGTGTCAGATAATTTTAACCTTGGAGGCAAAATTGCAAAAATGGGTTTGGTGAGTTTTTTTTGCTGTTTATGGATAGTCTAGTTCAATTTATAGAAAAGAAAAAACTCGAAAAACTTGAAAACAATAAAAAAAAGGGTTTTCTGCAAGCTGTGCAGCTCGCAGTATGTACAGGCTTTTGTTAGTTTGCTATTTATTCATTTATCGAAAGTCAAATGCTTTCCATTAGTGGTCTAAAGCACAGTTTGCTTCCTTCTATTGAATCCATAATACCCGCTAGTGCTTTCCACTTTACAACTTGCTTAGGCAGGCAACACACTTCGGAGTGAACTTGGACATCAATTAACAACCGCTTTACATGTTGCAGCCATCGGAGTTTCGTGATGCATAGTCTTCTAGCTATTCCTTATGCCTCGGTGCAGCTCATACAGTTCGTTGTTGAATGTTCTTTTCTTCGTTAAGGTCAATGCTTCCACGCCTTAAAGCAGGACTGGGATGATCCGAAAAATTCCTCTTTTTCTCTTTAAACTGGATTCATAGTATTTGTGCTGTATTTCTTAATTTTTCAATACTCTCTGGTATGGGGAGCAGTGATTAATGAGTAATGAGCAAAAAATATTTCACCACTTAATTTTTTGTCATTGGTTTTTTCTTTAGGTGTAGGATCTATATGTAGTTGCTATTTTACTGATGAATTTATTTTGCTTTCAGGAGAATAGTACTTTGCGGAGCATAATGGAAAAACCTCCGATTGTTGGCAAAGAATTACTCCCACTGACAAGCGTTCAATTGGCTGGTTTCCGTTTACACGCTGGCCCAGTAAGTTTTTTCTACTCATCAAAAAACTTGAGTTGATTTTTCTAATTTTCAACGTTTTTTTATTACAGCTTCCTGAACAATATCGTGCATTGAATACAACACCCCAAAGAAAACATAAGAATAAACACAAAAAACACAAGCACAAGGATGGTGCGGTTCCACCAGAGAATTCTCTCATGGGTATGATGATGAAATTTTTGTTTTTATTTTAGTGAAACTAACACAATTTGTGTAATTTTAGATTCTGCTGGATTGGAAACTTATGAGATGAAAAAGCATAAAAAACAAAAGCGTCACGAAGACGACAAAGAGCGCAAAAAGCGAAAAAAGGAAAAGAAACGCAAGAAGCAACGTCATAGTCCAGAACCACCAAATAATGGCAATAATGGCGGAGTTCTCATGACAAACCAGACACCATTGTTCTAAAAAGTCTTGACAGTAACAATGATGCGTCTCTAAACTGAAATAAATTTTTTTTATTTTTACTTTATGGGAATTGTATTCCCTTTCTATCTTCCTCAAAAACTATGTCTAACGCTCCATGTTTTCCATTACACAAGAAAAAAAAAAAAAAAACAAAACAAAAAAAGAAGAAGAAACCAACAGATGAAATCAAAAGAGTTTCAGTTTATTTAGGTTAAAAAAAAAAAACAAATTAAAATGCAATTGAAAGCATAGTTAGTTTTTTAGGCTTGGTTAGTAGAATAGTGATGTATTGAACTAATTATAATAATTTTTTTTTATTAGACTCTTAAGTTGTATAAAATAAACAAACAAAAATATTAATAAAATATTACAAATACATTATCTGTGTATTCAGCATGCAACTGACTGTCTTTTATTTTGAATAGGGAAAGTTTAGTCAGTTTTTTAAGCATCTGAATAGTAGCTTCAGACTTGTGTCTGATTGGTTACGGTTGGTATACGTTTATCGTCGGCAAGTGTGAATCGATGAGGTATCTTATACTACATTATCTACTTTGTCGTGACTTGACGGCAGCGGTGTGCTCGGGCCTTGGTAAACAAATTTGCAGGATTAATTAAATTTTTCCTTCTCTGTGGTATTCATAAATCGGAGCAGTGAATTATGCTTCAAAATAGGGAAAAAACAAGTTGAAAATTAGGAGTAATTATCAACATTATTGCGGTTTAGATGCGACAAATAGTTTTTAAATGAAAATTTTGCGTTCTTTACGCTCCTTATTTTTTTAATCATCATAATCAGCTCGAAAAGCTGATTCGTTTTGGTTAGTAAACGAATATGATAAAGCCGATTGAATAAATCCCCCTACCCTAAAAAAAAGTCAAATAATGTGGCGCAACAAAGCTGTAGGAGCTTCAGGGCACGACGCATTATAAGCACCTACATTTTTATGACGATGAGAAAGAACCTTTCATCGCAGTGTAATTTCTTGCCAGATCCTCGCAAAAACGCCATTCGTGAAAAACAATTTTAAGTTTTTCTCGGGTTCGAACCTTAAACTACAACGTGACAGGTAAGTCCCTATTATGAGTAGCGTATCGAACGTTCGACTGGAAGCGAATGTTTTAAAGAAACTCATTTATTGGATTATTATCACTAAACTTCGTCCATTCTCTTATCTGACATACCTTAAATGTCGGAAAAAAAGTTTTCTACAAAGTTTTGGTTTCTACAACCTATAATACCGCTATAAAAGAAGCTCGCAAATACATTCGCTTCCAATCGAACGTTCGAATCGCTACTCATAATAGGGATCGTTGACACATAGGCCCCTTTTGCGACTGTCGTTTGGCTGTCGATACCCGACGGTTGTCGAAATTTGGTATTGCGTATTCTTATTGTTCGATACTTTCAGTTTTGAATTCGTTCGTTATCGTCCGTATTTTTGCGTTCGACTATCACTGAAACTAACTCGAATTTCAAATCATAGGATTTATTCACAATGGCTGCTTTCACTATTCATAGTAAAAGAAGTCCTTGTCGATAGAGATATGCAATACGAAAAGGAAAATTTATCGAAGGTTTCGACCCTTGTTGTATCGAATTTTAGGCGACACTCGCTATAAGGGTCATAGAAAGCTACATAATGCTTTAAAGATAAACTCGATGGGTTTGACAGTGTAAATAGACTGTGCCCTTTCTGTAACTATCGCCACGTTAAAAGCCGGCGATAAACGGTGATATTCTATGAATTAAGTATATAATTTCGTTCCGGTGCTCACTGTTTCTCGATCGATGCGATGGTTACAAAACAGGGGCACAGGATTTTTTAATTTTTAATTTTGGTGGGGCTACCGCCCCATTTATTATGATGATCTTACGTTTCGGGGATTAGTGTTGAAGGGGATAAGATCTAAAAGGGGGGAGCAGTCAGTGTTACCAGTAAGAAGTCGGTGAATGAATATGATGTCAAAGACATTCCTTCTTATTAATTTTAAACAATAACAAAAAAAATTTTGTTATTGTCGTGGTTTTTTTGTCCTGGAGTTGACAATTTAATTTAATTGAAAATATAAATTCTAAAAAGAAAGAATTCTTAATAGAATGTTGAAAGATCGTGAAGATCAACTTTCAACTCCTATTTGCGTTTCGCCCAGGTACGACAATTGGGCTCATCAGTTAGATGATTGCCGTACCCTTCTAAGACGCAAACTTTGTTCGGAATACACCGACACTTATAAAATTTACTGCAGTTGCATGCGGTGAATTTTATTTCTGAGTGAATGAACAAGTCATATGCACTTAGAAAAAGTAAACAAAAGGTTTGCCAAGGTTGGCTTCAAATTATTAATTTTAAACAATAACAAAAAAAATTTTGTTATTGTCGTGGTTTTTTTGTCCTGGAGTTGACAATTTAATTTAATTGAAAATATAAATTCTAAAAAGAAAGAATTCTTAATAGAATGTTGAAAGATCGTGAAGATCAACTTTCAACTCCTATTTGCGTTTCGCCCAGGTACGACAATTGGGCTCATCAGTTAGATGATTGCCGTACCCTTCTAAGACGCAAACTTTGTTCGGAATACACCGACACTTATAAAATTTACTGCAGTTGCATGCGGTGAATTTTATTTCTGAGTGAATGAACAAGTCATATGCACTTAGAAAAAGTAAACAAAAGGTTTGCCAAGGTTGGCTTCAAATTATTAATTTTAAACAATAACAAAAAAATTTTGTTATTGTCGTGGTTTTTTTGTCCTGGAGTTGACAATTTAATTTAATTGAAAATATAAATTCTAAAAAGAAAGAATTCTTAATAGAATGTTGAAAGATCGTGAAGATCAACTTTCAACTCCTATTTGCGTTTCGCCCAGGTACGACAATTGGGCTCATCAGTTAGATGATTGCCGTACCCTTCTAAGACGCAAACTTTGTTCGGAATACACCGACACTTATAAAATTTACTGCAGTTGCATGCGGTGAATTTTATTTCTGAGTGAATGAACAAGTCATATGCACTTAGAAAAAGTAAACAAAAGGTTTGCCAAGGTTGGCTTCAAATTATTAATTTTAAACAATAACAAAAAAATTTTGTTATTGTCGTGGTTTTTTTGTCCTGGAGTTGACAATTTAATTTAATTGAAAATATAAATTCTAAAAAGAAAGAATTCTTAATAGAATGTTGAAAGATCGTGAAGATCAACTTTCAACTCCTATTTGCGTACATTCTATTAAGAATTCTTTCTTTTTAGAATTTATATTTTCAATTAAATTAAATTGTCAACTCCAGGACAAAAAAACCACGACAATAACAAAATTTTTTTGTTATTGTTTAAAATTAATAATTTGAAGCCAACCTTGGCAAACCTTTTGTTTACTTTTTCTAAGTGCATATGACTTGTTCATTCACTCAGAAATAAAATTCACTGCATGCAACTGCAGTAAATTTTATAAGTGTCGGTGTATTCCGAACAAAGTTTGCGTCTTAGAAGGGTACGGCAATCATCTAACTGATGAGCCCAATTGTCGTACCTGGGCGAAACGCAAATAGGAGTTGAAAGTTGATCTTCACGATCTTTCAACATTCTATTAAGAATTCTTTCTTTTTAGAATTTATATTTTCAATTAAATTAAATTGTCAACTCCAGGACAAAAAAACCACGACAATAACAAAATTTTTTTGTTATTGTTTAAAATTAATAATTTGAAGCCAACCTTGGCAAACCTTTTGTTTACTTTTTCTAAGTGCATATGACTTGTTCATTCACTCAGAAATAAAATTCACCGCATGCAACTGCAGTAAATTTTATAAGTGTCGGTGTATTCCGAACAAAGTTTGCGTCTTAGAAGGGTACGGCAATCATCTAACTGATGAGCCCAATTGTCGTACCTGGGCGAAACGCAAATAGGAGTTGAAAGTTGATCTTCACGATCTTTCAACATTCTATTAAGAATTCTTTCTTTTTAGAATTTATATTTTCAATTAAATTAAATTGTCAACTCCAGGACAAAAAAACCACGACAATAACAAAATTTTTTTGTTATTGTTTAAAATTAATAATTTGAAGCCAACCTTGGCAAACCTTTTGTTTACTTTTTCTAAGTGCATATGACTTGTTCATTCACTCAGAAATAAAATTCACCGCATGCAACTGCAGTAAATTTTATAAGTGTCGGTGTATTCCGAACAAAGTTTGCGTCTTAGAAGGGTACGGCAATCATCTAACTGATGAGCCCAATTGTCGTACCTGGGCGAAACGCAAATAGGAGTTGAAAGTTGATCTTCACGATCTTTCAACATTCTATTAAGAATTCTTTCTTTTTAGAATTTATATTTTCAATTAAATTAAATTGTCAACTCCAGGACAAAAAAACCACGACAATAACAAAATTTTTTTGTTATTGTTTAAAATTAATAATTTGAAGCCAACCTTGGCAAACCTTTTGTTTACTTTTTCTAAGTGCATATGACTTGTTCATTCACTCAGAAATAAAATTCACCGCATGCAACTGCAGTAAATTTTATAAGTGTCGGTGTATTCCGAACAAAGTTTGCGTCTTAGAAGGGTACGGCAATCATCTAACTGATGAGCCCAATTGTCGTACCTGGGCGAAACGCAAATAGGAGTTGAAAGTTGATCTTCACGATCTTTCAACATTCTATTAAGAATTCTTTCTTTTTAGAATTTATATTTTCAATTAAATTACATTCCTTCTGTTTTCTAGGGAGTGAAGATTTAGGATTGCGAGACGTTCGCGGTAAGGAGGCAGGGTGAGAAAGTTTCTAACATCGTAGAGATCCCGAAGGGCAAACAGCAGAAAACGACGTTGAACACTTTCGATCCTAGAGATATGAACCGCTTGATATGGAGCCCATAATTGCGATGCATACTCTAGGAGAGGGCGAACATAGGCAATATAGAGGGATTTTGTAACAAGGGGGTTGTGGAACTCTTTGGACCATCTCTTGATAAAACCAAGGGCGGAATTAGCTCTTGATATTACCTCGTCAATATGAGAACGAAAATTTAATTTGCTGTCGCAGAGAACTCCTAAATTTTGGATAAGCTGCACACGGTTTATGGAAATGTTCTGAAGATAATAGGATCTGGGGGGAGGTTTATTACTTTTACGAGAAAAAGTTATTGCTTCGCATTTGGCAATGTTTAACTCAAGGAGGTTTTTAGAACACCAAAAGACGAATGAATCGAGGTCATTTTGAAGCTGGAGAGAGTCTCGATCGGAGGTGATGATTTTGAAAATTTTAGCGTCATCCGCGTAAAGTGAGATAGAAGAATATTGGATGATCTGTTCGACATCATTAATTGCAAGAATGAAAAAAAGGGGCCCGAGATGGCTGCCTTGGGGCACACCGGAGGTTGCCACGAAAGGAACTGAAAGAGTAGAACGGAAACGAACTCTTTATTGGCGGTTATCCAAATATGAAGAAATCCATTTGAGTAGGATAGGGCTGAGTCCGAGGAAGGAAAGTTTAAAGAGGATTAAAGTGTGAGAGATTTTGTCGAAAGCTTTGCTGAAATCTGTGGTAATGACGTCTACTTCGTTTCCTTTTTCCATCGCAGAACGAGAGAAGGAAACAAACTCAACTAGATTAGTGGTTGTAGACCTTCCCTTACAGAAACCATGCTGCTTGGAGGATATCATCCATTTGCACTGGAAAGAAAGTATTTCATACAGAATGCTTTCGAAAAGCTTAGGGATATGAGAGAGTTTGGCTATGGGCCTATAGTTAGAAATTAGGTTTTTGGGGCCTTTTTTATGGATAGGTGAAATAACAGATATTTTCCATAAGTCCGGAAAAACACCACATGAAAGTAAAAGTTTGAAAAGGTTAGTGATAGGAAGGGCTAAACTCGAACAACATTTTTTAAGCAAAATAGCAGGAATGCCATCTGGACCTGGATTATACTCGTCTTTGAGTTTGAGGAGACCATTAAGAACAGTTGACTGACTAAAGCTTAGATTAGAAGGCCCAGTAGAGAAATGACGAAGATAGGAAAAGTAAGTCTGGTCTAGATCTGGGGTTTTTTGGGCAAAAGACAGTTTAAAGTAACTTGCAAAAAAATTTGCGATTGTTGTTGGTTCGTTGGAAGATTGGCTTTCGTAGTGAAGAGAAGGAGGGAAACCTTAATTTTTCTTTTTATAATTGATAAACTTATAAAACGATTTTGGCTCCGAGATTAGATTAGCTTGGGTGGTGGATGTAAAGTCATTGTAAAGAGCTTCATTGAGGTTGGAAAATTTATAAAACACTCCAATGTAATCAGAGTAATCAAGAACTGAACGGGAGCGTAGAAATTTATTCCAGAGTTCACGTAGTCTATGATTGTACCAGGGAGGGGATGTTGAGTAGGACTTATCACGCGAAAGGGGAACATAGAGATTTATGCAGTGCAACAATTTCTCTTTGGGCTAGGTAGAAGAAAAGGTAAGGTTATAAAAGAAGAGAGAGTGAGAGGCGGGTGAAAGTAGTCTATCCGATAGGTTCTTGAACGTGTCCATTGCGTATTATTTGGTTGTTGTTCAGTGCATGCATTTGGATGCATTTTTATTTTTTAATGTTCCAAAGAATTTGCTTCGAAATAGGCTTAAGATAAAAATTTTTAATATTGAGCTGAAGTATATCATCATTTAAAAAGAATAAGTTCAAGCTCCAACCAAATCTTGATCCCTATCGGCAATCTCCTAGGAAATTGTGTTCTCCACTAATTGTTTAGTAACCATTTCAATAGAATTATCTTTGGTATGAAAGAGCAAAGTAAATTTGCGTCTCTGGTCCAATAGTAACACAGAAACTTCCGTTGAATACTTCCGATTGACATAATTTTATTTGATAGCTCTTAACTTTACTAAATTCATTTGCAGGAACAATTCTAAAATCAACTTAACAATCAAAAGTTGTAGTAAAAAAAAAAAATACATAAAGTACCGATGTAACAGCTTGATAACAAAAATATACAAGTTCTTTAAAAACAAACATAAAGGCATTAAATATGCTGTCATAAAAAATAGCCTAATGAGCCTCACGATTGCAAAACCACCCATACACACACATAGTTTACATAAATTTTAGAAGGTCTCCCAACTTTGGAAGAAAAACATCAGGAATAAATTTCTTCTGTTCATCTGTACCGTCAGTCATCCAAGCATTTACATGATGCATTTGATGTATGCCGGACCCCACCAATAATGTCTGGAATCCACAGTTGGTTCCGAGCAAAATGTCTGTATTGCATCTAAATCAAAAGAGAAATTACTTTTTAGTCATTCCGACACCCGAATCGATGATTCTTACCTATCGCCAATCATTAAAGTCCTCTCAGGCACAATTATTCCATCTTTAATCAGTGACTCACAAATATTTGGATTTGGTTTTCCAATAAGAATCGCATCTCGTTCGGCACACGTTTCCACAGCCCGCACAATACTGCCAGTGCCTGGAACCACATAATTGGGCATAGGGAAACGTTCGTCGGTGTTTGTAGCTAAAAATATACACTCAGGGTCATCTAAGTAAGAAGCTGCTTTGGTAAGTTTTGGAAAGCTTATGTACGGGTCGAAGCCGACGATAACAGCACCAATGCCATTCTCTATCTTGAGTTCATCCGTAACAAATTGGTTGAACGACAATGTCATATTGTCGGGTCCAATTTCACAGTGATCGATTCCGCTTGCGTCGAGTTCTTTGGTGATACCTTCACTTCCAATCACATATACTTTTTTGTTGAAATTACGATTTTTCAAATAAGCTGCTACTGAGTGAGCAGTCGAAATGATTTCGTCTTCCTTCATGTTGAATCCTAAGGACACAGCTTTTTCCAGCAGCTCCGACCTGGTTTTGGTCGAGTTGTTGGTACAGAAAAATACTTTTTTATTCAATTCTTTCAATTTATTGATTGTCTCAACACTCCCTTCGATTGGATTATTAAAGAGCCACACTACACCTATGTATTCAAAAGAAAATGACGAATATTCATTACGCAATGCGTTGCAATCAAACATCATCATCTGCCACTTACCATCACAATCAGTTAAAACTGCGTCAAAAGAACCCAGCCATTTCTTAACGTCGACCTCAGGAAGATCCAACAAATTGGTGGCACTTTGTTTATACATATTTTTAGAAAAGGAAGTGAAACAACGACTACTGAAATGACAAAGTACAAGTTTTCTGGTTGATAAATGCGTCTGACAATGCTAACAAGAGGTTTTAAATGAGTCGTTAGCTTCGTCTATCTGCTCTAAGTAGCCTTAATTGGAGTATTAAAGCTAGTGCTAATGTGATTTTATCTCTTTACATCAATTTCGGAAATTTAAACATTTTATGGCACGGACGCACGGTCTATCTTTCCACTCAGTAATAAAAATTATTTTCCTATTTGAACTGACAGTTTTAGTTGACGTTCGTCAATTGGTCTAAAAATAATCATTCGATTTTTGACGAAACAGCAGTAATGCGTTCTTTTTGATTTCGATGTTACGCGTAAGAACTAAGATTTCATTAGGGCCAATGAGGTGATTACTATCATAATTGATTTAATTATCCATATAAAATTTTCAATCGCAATAACCTCTACTTGAGGTAATTTTGTAGTAATTATACGATAAGAACGTGGGAAATTGGGTGAAAATTAACCAAACAGTGTCCGTAACTATCGCCTCGATAAAAGCGGCGATAAACGGTGGAAAATGGAACGAAATTCAATCCGCCGTATTAATAAACGCGAAATAGCTGGGTTAAGGCTTATTCCATGGATTAAGTGGAAAATACACCATTTTCCACTTAATCCAAACCATTTTAAGTGGAAAATGGCATAGCATAGAACAAACTATAGGAGTGTTCAATGACCTGTTCTAGAACAGTTTCAGACAGAAAAAATCAGGCTTTTGGTGTTATGTGAACTTACCGGAAAAAGATGACAACTAGACATAACATGCTGTCACAACAAAAGTTGGTTTTTCTTAATTCGTTCGGTTGGTTGGGACTTTGGTAAGCGTTTTTATTGATATTCTCTTAAAAAAGCTGCGTACTGCGTTATTGTTGGTGGATGTTCAATGTCAACAGTAGCGGTGCCAGATAGATATAGTTACAGATCACAGGTACAGGGTTGACCCAGGTTTCCTTGACAACCCTTTTAGTTGTCAAAACAACCTGAGTTTTCCGGTCCCCATAAAACGCTTAACCTAAAAATCACCACACATCCCAGTTATTTGAAAAAGAGCTGTGTTTTATTGGGAATTTTGTAGTCATCTTCACTACCCGCCGTATTAATAAACGCGGAATAGCTGGATTAAGTGGAAAATGGTATAATGGTAGCTTTAATTAAATGGAAAATGGTATAATGGTAACTTAATCCATGGAATAAGGCTATTCTGCGTTTATTAATACGGCGGTACGAGTCTCAATAAAACACAACTCACGAATGTAACTTTATTCCATAAGCTCCATTTACCAGCCATACCTGTTGTTCACTTCTGAATTCACTTATGTCACTTTCCATTGGACGAAAAAAACCGTCCAGGAGCGTCCAGAAGCAATCTCAAACCGTTCCATTGGTGCAAAAAGATCGCTTCTTATGATTCTGAGGAGTGAGGAGTGATAGCCGCTTCTCGATTTGAGGTGAGAATCGACTTAGAAGCACTAACACATGTTACTCAAATGTCAAAATGAAAAATTTCTTCAAGGAATATTTTTTAAGAGCCGTAGGTGTTTCACTCACACAAAGGAAATTACGTTAAACTGAATAGAAACAATTTTGGGTGTTCCATTGGTTTTTAAAATTAGTGCTTCTCCGAGTGAAACCAATGGAAAGCGCCATTATTTTAGTTCACAAATCGTTGTTCACTAATCTTGTTGTTTTCCCATGTACGATGTTTTGTGATGCTTTGTAAACGTGATTATAGATTCCCAATAAAACACGGCTAAGAATACACACCATTTGACAGCCCTATACTCGCCCCAGCAAAAACCTAGGGCGAGTTGAGTGCGAATCCAGTGCCCTTGTTCTGTAACTATCGCCTCGATAAAAGCAGGCGATAATCGGTGGAAAATGGAACGAAATCCTACTAAATTCATAGAATTTCGTTCCATTTTCCACCGTTTATCGCCGCGGATATAGTTACAGAACAGGGGCACAGGTCAACCTCAGGGCAAAAAAAAAAAACACTCAGTTTGACATTCAGGGCGAGTTTATGTTTTTCAAAAAACGCTTTGCTGCGAAAACAGGGTGACCCCATGTCTTCAACGAATAAGCCTTAAGCCTTGCGCAAACCAATGCGGTGAGATCGTACGATGCGATTGCGATAAGTCAAATCCCTATACATTAAGTCAAACTTTCATGGACGTTTGACTTAAAGCAAAGGGATTTGACTTATCGCAAACGCATCGTACGATCTCACCGCGTTGGTTTGGCCAAGGCTTTATTGTATTTCGACTAACAATTAAAGGCTACTTGTATGGCGACTGTTGTTTTGTGATATTGCCCTTACACCTTAGACCTAAGAGGAATAAAGAACAAGAGGGAAAACATATACATTGTTGTTTTTGTAACACGAGATCCTTCTGGATACACGTATTAAGTGAATTTACTAACACCACTTTATTTTGGGATTCCGAAACTAACACCACTTAATTTTGAGATCCCGAAACCAGTTTCGGAATCCGAAAGTAAAGTGGTGTTTGTGAAGTCAGTTCGAAGCAGATGCCGTGATGTGTGTGTGGTTTTTCCTCTGTTCCTTATTCCTCTAGCTTTACACATAAGAAGTTATCATGGAACAGTAGCGGTTCCAAATCACAATTACTGATGACGAAGTTCACATTGGTCGATTTGTTGACCTTGCGGTCAATTCGACCGATTTGTGTAACAGTGAAGGAGAACAACAAAATAGTAGCTTTTTTTGCACGAGGTTTCAGAAAATCGGCCAACGTAAACTTAGTCCACCTATTTAATTGGCGTCGTACAAACATTTGCTAGTGATTGTTAGTCAACTATCTAGATGACGACTTAGTACCGCTACTGTTCCATGTGCCTGTTCAGACGGGTTATGCTGTAAGCGTTATGCTCTTAACACGTAGTGTCCGGACGTTGTTATTATTCCTCGTGCAAATTCTCCATTTTGTGTTGGAAATTGTATTAAAAAAAAAGCATAACAATATGAGCATTACCCGTCTGGACACGCAAAGTGTACTGCTTAGGCAGAAAATTTAGTTTTCATCGAGAGCATCCAGTCACTTTTTTCCTCACCCCGTTGGCCCATGAAATGACAGATATAACGTTATGGGCATAACCCGTCTGAACAGGCACCATAGAAATGTAGCAATTTTGTCAATTTAGCTCAATCGAGTTTCAAACTTAGACTTACGGCTCGCGTACACTGAATCAGACATCGTCCGAATTATAATCGGCCGTTGTCGGCCGAACTCTGACGTTCGAACCAAACATGTGTTAAAAAAAGAGAGTACGTACACCACTACAACCGACAACGTCAGATGTCGTCCGATGTCGTCCGACTTCATCCGATCAACAGACAAATCCGAACTTGTTTGGATTTATCGGACGTCGGACGTCAGTAAGCCTATAGAAGTACACAATGGATAGTAAAAAGTTAGTAAATTTCGTTTTTAGAAGGGCACCACTGTGGAATAAGTTTTCTAAGGCGTATAATAATATAGATGTCACTTAAAATCAATGGAAAAAAGTTTCATTTCAACTGAAATAAATAAATTCAATTACAGGCTGTCTGTCAGCTATCGTCAGAGAACGGCAGCAGTGTATGCAGACGAACGTCCGAGATTGTCGTCCGAACAGTTCCGATCCGATATCGGCCGATAAATCGGATTCAGTGTACGCGAGCCGTTAGCGTTAAGAACGACCGAATATTGAACATTGCTGGTCTGTCAAAAATAATGTAACGTGAACCCAACATTTTATACCAATTTCCTAATCGAAAAACGTTCAACCGAAAACACAACTGGCGACACTATAATGGAATGGTATAAATGACAGGCGTTGCTTGTAAGCCAGTGTGTGTGAGTGTAGAGATGCTTGACAGCAAATGTGGAGAACATGTAGAAGTAACTGGAGAGTTCTAGATGGCATGTCAATCGATATAAATAGTCCGCCCGAGGCAACCAGAGGGCAGTCTTGTTTATAGAGTGATAAAGTTAAGAGTAAATACAAGTGATAGTCCAAAAGTCGAGTTCGAATAAAGTGTATATCGAAAGTAGATACTGAATAAAGTAGTAGAATTAAATTGAAAGGTAGAGTTTTATTTTTGCGAACTAAGCGCACGTTACAATAAGAACAAAACATATCTTAAAATATTAATCCAACTAAAGGAAACTGTTTTTTGACCAAAAAAGGATTTCTGTCTAAATAACATTGAAAGAATATCAAAAGGATAACCAAATAAATCTAAGCAACATTAATTTTGACAGCTTTTGACAAATTGACATGGCATTTAGAAACGATGTTTCATTTCGTAACTTTATTTGCATTCAGGAACGATCTGCAGTAAAAAAAGCTGCGTTTTTTTTTGTCGCTTCCAACCAAAGGCCATTTTTTCTGTTTGCTGTTAGTTGTTTCGAAACACAGTTTTTGGAGCAGGTAGCTCTACGGTATAGCATCCAACCTGAGGGCTTAGGAAATTTTTCGAAATTCTTGGACATGAGAGACGGATATGCCGGTGTTAAAAGGTCACCCACCATCACTTCTCACAAATTGCCTTCCCTGAAATTGTATTAATAATTCTGACTCTTAAACGAACAAAAACGAAACTGGACTGATTTCACTCCAACATATAGATGTTACATTATCTATCACTAACATAGTTCCATATATACTCACCGGAACGGGAAATGGAAACTGTAAGAAATAAATAACAGACAATCTTCAGCTTAATTTCTGCATTCAATTTTCACTTCGAAGCCACCAGTTTAAAAATGAAAAAAGAATCCAAATCATTAACTTGCTTTATTCAGGTGTGTCTAGGTTTTTGTACAAGTCTTCAAAATACATGGTCAATTTTATTTTATCCTAAAACTTAACGTTTTCAAAAACTTTTATCTCTGCTCAAAATACAAATAACAAAACTTAAGTTTAAAAATAATTGTTTTTAAAATTATAATAATATATCCATTGGTGTTTACAATGACATATTTTTGTATTCTCTCAATCAATATAATTGTTCTATGTTTATCTATTTTCTTAAGTTTTTTGTTAAATATTTCATGTCGGTGCAATACATTCACATCGTTTCAATGAAATGATAAGTGTGCTTTATAAACATTTCCTAGTTTATTCTATTTTGGCTTTGTGTTCATTTGCAAACTAATTTTTAATTCAAAAGTGTTCTTATAAATAATAATTTTATGATATTTTGGGCTGTGTTCACACGAGGCCAATAGTGGGCGCATTTTTTCAAATCAACTTTCTTTTTCTTTACCGTTGATTTGCTCCTTTATAGTGCTTTACGGTAAGCACTGTGTGATAAACTGTTGGCCTCCTAAGAACAATTACCTTATACACAAAACAAGCTGAAGGTACTTATTTTGACAGGCGATGAACACCTTCAAACTTATAACAAAAACATAACATTTCTTTAGTATATTGCTTGATGATAAGAAGCATTTTGAAAGTCCATAAAATAATTCCGTTTTGTTTTACTTTTAGCAATTTAGTAGAAGAAATTAACAGTCTGCAGTTTTAAATAAAAACTAAACCCAAGCCAACATTATTGATCCCCTTGCTCAAACCTTTGCTCTTCATATTTTTCTTCTTTGGACAAGTCTAAATTGCTAAAAGGTAACATCAAGAACCCGAGTCTATGCCCGACATAATTCTCGAACTTCTTGACAGGTATGCTGTCCAATAGAACAAGTTTATAATCAAAAACAGTAAAGGAAATACAACTCTTGATGCGCGATCGATTTTCGAAACCGAATTGAATTGTGGCTGGCGTGGCTTCCGTTTTGACTTTTTGAACTGTGGTTCCCCTGGACGAAAGGAGGAAACCCGGCGAGTTGGTACAGTTGTTTCTATAACGAAATTTATGTTAAATACAAATTAGAATGTAATTTACTTCATAACTACTTACCTTCTACTCGAAGTTGAACTACTTCTTCTTCGACAGTGTGCTGCTCATTGGCAGTTTTGTGTTTCTCGTTTTTTCGAAAACAGTGCCAACCGAAACACGAGTATCGGTAGGGTCGTCTACTCGTAGGCTTTATTGGAAATGAACACATGGACAGCGGTATTACCTCGTAGATTTTTGAATCGGTACTTGTATTAAAATCGGAAGGCATTCCATTGACATTTCGCAGGGTTGCTTCATCCTCCGTATCAGAAGCACTGTCTTCGTCGTCAATAATGAAGTAACATTCACCAGATCCATACTTAGTAAAATAGTGTACAACGGCGAATTGTAAAATTGTTGCAAATATAAATGCAAAGGATAAGAAGACGAAGAAGTCCAATGCAGTTGGGTACGGCACTTTTGGCAAGTCAGTTCTTGCTTCCAATCCGAGAAATGTCATCGTCAGAACGGTTGTAATGCCCAGGGAGACTCTGTCAGCGGTAGCTTCTCGGTTGAGCCAAAACGATACCCATGACAGAACGACAAGGAGACAGCATGGTCCATATACCTGTATGAGGAAGTTTCCCATGTGACGTTGCAAATGAAAGTTGACCATAAGCATCGAATATTCTGCAGCTGCAAGAGAAAGGAATTTCAATACACACATTTGTCAAGTCGTCACATTATCTATTGTCAAGTGAAATCAAATTGTGCAATTCATACAAAATGTACACGCTACACTACACTTTATGCCCATCATGGATTGAAATGTGATTTCAATCTATTCCCAAATTGATTCATAATCATAAGTCAATACAAGGAGAGTAGGTAGTGCAAATCTTTGATTACGAATCGATAACTGTCTCATTTTTTGCTTGGTAAAGGATATATCTGGGATTGGTCGCATTCGGATTTGTGTGCTTCTAATGAGGACATTGGGGATATGTTTTTTTTGCTCTTGCTCTTAAATTAAGCGAGACCATGTCAATTTGTTGAATCAGCTCATAATCGAAATTCAATTCTCAGATGACAGAATGACATTCTCGTTAACTTCATGTCCAAGCGAAACCACTAATTTGTTGTCTACACGTGACACAGGTTATTAAATTTGTGAGTAATTAAGAGCAATCGGAACGTAATACTGCCAACAAGAGAGCTTATTACGAGTATATTATGACTCATAATACACTACAATAGGGCTTTTCGCAAAGCTATCTCTTTCTAATTATACCTCGTATTTCTTAAACGTCAAATGACTACTTGTATGAAAACATTGCTGGCGGCAGTACGAAGAAATAATAGTTTAAATTTGTTTTTGAAAGACGTAGATTTATGAAAAAAGAAAAAATCGTGTTTATCAAAACTGTGACGTTTTAGAAACAAAACAATATAAAAGGGTTGTGAAAATGCCAGCAAATCGTTGTCTAAAACAATCTTCAAACCATACAATAAAGACAGAAATCTGTAGATCCTACAGTTTTCCTCGAGTGTAAAACAGAATTCCTAGGTTGAAAATTCTCTCAGAGGAAAGGCACAGAATGTGGTAAGAGGAAACATCTGAAACATCTGAAGGAAACATCTGAACACTAAATTGGCTCGTGTCTGTTCCAGACACTTCATTTCAGGAAGGTAAATATCTGGTTGTAGTTTGTATACAAGTAGATCATTAATAAGAACTCCAGGGAAGAATGCAAGACTTTTGGAAAATCTGCATAATTACAGATTGGGTACCAAGCTTATACACGCAAAAATTCAGAAATCTAGATAAACAATACCCAATCTGTATTTAGATTGTTCTTACTAGGATTTCTTACTATAATCAAGCACATAGTATACCTTATAACCATGTTAAAATAGGTACCTGAAATGCAATGTGTGGAACAGAAACAAGCCAATTTAATGTTCGGATGTTTGATAGCAGCCAACAACGGCCTGCGTCTTTCCTCTTAGCGATTTTTCAATCTAGGAGTTCTATTCCACAGTCGTGGAAATCTGAAGTCTTCACTTTTCTGTGTTCACTGTATGGTTTGAACCAGTTTGAACACTGTTTCAAACAACAACTCAAGGGTATTTTCACAACACTTTTGCATTATTTTGTTTCTAAAGATTCTTCCAAACAACAGCCTTGGATTATAATCTCCGAGCTGAAGCCTGCAAAGACGAGCAAGGAAACATTGGAACCGCAGTCAATGCTGAGGATATGGAAAGACCACTTCTCCAAGCTCTATAACGGCGATGATGAACACAATTCCGCTGTTAGAGAGATACAACCATTCGATTTAGGCAACGTAGACCAACAATAACCGCCAACCCGACCTGAACGAAGTGAAGACAGCAGTATCCAAGCTAAAGTCCAACAAAGCTGCTGGAGCTGATGGCCTCACTGCCGAATTGTTTAAAGCGGCAGGCGGCCAGCTCATTTGCAAAATATGGTCGGAAGAAAGCATGCCAGATGAATGGAACCTCAGCATTGTTTCCCCGGTCCTCAAGAAAGGAGACCCTCTGAACTGCGCCAACTACAGAGGTATCAGTCTTCTTAACATCGCTTACAAGATCCTCTCAGCCATATTGTGTCAGTGTCTGAAGCCATTCGTCAACAACCTGATAGGTCCTTATCAGTGCGGCTTTAGATCAGGAAAGTTCACCATAGACCAAATCTTTACGCAGATTTCAGAAAAAACCCAGGAATTTCAAATCGATACCAACATCCTTTTTATCGATTTTAAGGCAGCGTATATGCCAGCATCTATAGGAAGGAGTTATATAGAGCCATGTCTAGATTTTTTGCTTTTAAGCAAGGCCATGCACTGTCATGTGACTACTTCACATCGTTCTTGAAAGAATAGTAAAAAACTCCCTCGTCAACACAAGAGGCACAATCTTTCAAAGAACCGTCCAATTACTCGGATATTACGACGATATTGATATAATTGGATGATATATTGCTCTTTTTGATTCAAATAATCAGGTCAGCGGTCTTTTGATCCTTTTTAGTTTTTCAGTGCCTTTGTAAATGCAAGGCTATCGACGTTATGAAGGTCTCTCTCACGGACGTAGCCAGGTTTAAGGGGAGGGGGGTTTAGAAAATAAAACTAATGGAAGTGCATGAAATAAATAACCGTTATACTATATGAAAAAAAGAAGGTTCATTTGATAATATGCATTATATGTATAATCAACCTTCTGTTTTAGTTTTTAAATATATTCACTACTTCATCTACGTCAATGTCTATCTCATAGTGATTATTCATAAGAGCCAAGCCATTCACTATGTTTTCATTCGTTGTGTTCCGCAAGTAGTTTTTAAGTCTCCGTAGGCTTGAAAAAGTGTGGAAACAGCTATGGCTGCCAATATTTGTAGCAACGTGTAAATAATTGGACATAATGTTTTATCGTACTTATTCAAGCATTCCAAAGCGGATTTTGGACTAGGGGAGGAGGTAGTTATAGCTGCTTTCCACACTTTAAGTTCTGCTTTGACGACGGATGTGCTTCTTTCGGGAGCACTGCCCTGCCGAATACATAAAAATTGCGTCTTCGATTTCAGAACTGACTGCAAAATTTGAAGGCAGCACACCAGATGATGGTAGTACTACTTTACGGTGTTTCGCAAACCTCTCGGTTGTGCTGTAGTGTGCTGTAGAAATGGGACGAATAAATTTATTTTGCCATACATGTGTATATCCGACGCAGAGGTGTTAGAGCGATTAAGTTGCCTTCCATCGATAGGTGGCATTTGCAGTATACCACCATTTTCATCGAGGATCACCTTTGCTTCTTCATAAAGATGACCGTACTCTTTGTCAACTTTATTTCTCAAAAGTTGCAAAGCATTGATAACATTATCCACGTGACTGAATGCTGTTTTGAGATCGGTATTTACTGCATGCAGTTGTTTTGATAGCGAAAATGTAAAGCTCATAACTTTTTGAAGAATTACTAGACACATAACAAAATGCGAAGATCGAAGTGTGCTAAACGTTTGAACAGCTTTCTGCGATGTTTCTTTATTGTGGCTAGTTTGGAGTTTTTCGAGAGCATTGACAATATCTGAATAAATTTCCTTAAATCTCGTAACGGCTTCATGCTTGTGAACCCACCGTGCTTCACACATTGCCAGCAGGGTTTTTTGATTTCCGGCCGGAATTTTACCATTCAAAACAGTAGCGCGTTGAGCAGAATGTCTAAAGTAGGAACCAACAGACTGCACGATCCCAAAGCAATTTCGCACGTTTGCTTGTGAACACGAGTCAGCAAAAGCAAGGTTGAAAGAGTGTGCACTACAATGTATGTATATTTGTATATACAGAGCTATACCACATTCTTTACGAATATACGCTTGGGCACCGTACAAATACTCACTCATTATTATATACACAAGATATTAATCTTCTTTAAACAAAGCGAATCTCAAAAATAGTCTTATGTGACCCACAACGGAAAAAGTTCTCTTAAGGGGGAAGCTGGTCTAGAATTTTGAAGAAACCAAAGTTTTTTTTTAATCTTAAAAGGTATTTTAGGGGCTTAAAAAATTTTTGAGTGCTCAAGAACATCTAGATCCTTTGTAATGCCTTCCTGTTAGTTGAATCGAAAACTGCTCTAAAAACTTAACACGCGTTTTTCTCAAAACTGCATTTGTCAAATATGTCGCAGCTGTAACTCACGCAAATATTAACGAATCGTCTTGAAATTTTAACTGCATACTCTCCATATGTTTTTACACACAGCCATTTACAACTTTTACGATCAAATGAAAATTGTAAATTTGGCAGCCATCGAAAGACGATTTTGTTGACGAAATTTGGACCTCTTTTTTTAAATTGCGGCCATTTTGTCAATCTCCAGTTTTTCACTGCAATTATAGATTGCTATATGGCAAAAAGGATCTACTTTAACGTCATGTTTTTATTTTCTTGTTACAGGTACCAGAAAAATTCAAAAAATGCGGCAAATTGACGTCAACTAGTTTTAAGGAGTTCAAGAATGGTCCATATCTCTCTTGGATTTCAAAATTTTAAATCAAAATTTCATGACAATGAATATATGTATAATAAACTCCTAAGATTAAAGAATATTTGAAGCTATAGTTTTTTTTCACGCTTCAAAAAATCACCTCCATTTGAGCTAGAGAAACTAGCCGAGCCCCTTAACGCCTCTCGATTACTTTCCATGGCGCATGTTAAGTTATTTAGCTCATGAAGTAATGGTTTCTATGTCTGCCTATCACATGGAGGTTCAACGCTTAAATCCCACCAGAAAAATATTTTTTTTGCATGGGTATAGCTTTTTGCGAATCAAAAGCTTCAAATAATGACTCATTATTTGAAGCTTTTGAAAAAGATAAAAAACTTTAAAAACTTTCTACTAGAAAAAGAATTTGTGCGGAGATACCTACTTCTTTAAATATAGTTTTTTTGTTTTATTTTATGGCCTATATTTGTACCAATCAATGATATTGTAGATTAACTGGTGGAAAAGAAAACGGAAAAAGAAAGATGATATGAACCTACATTATGCAGACATATTTATGTTAATATAGGTACAGTTTTTTGCCTATAGATCTACTGCCTTCTTCTATTAATCCTGTTGTCCTGGATGTTATCTTGAAAATCTTGGGACAAATAGAAAATTAGTGTGGTCCCTTTTTAGACTTGAATATGACATTTCAATCGAAAAAAAAATTAATTCAGAACAGTTGTAGAGGCTAGAAGATGCTAGTAGTGTAGCTCCTTTTTAAATAAGGGTCTTAATAAATAAAATTACAATTTAAGATTACGAAAGACTTGCATAAAATATTGCTGAAAAAAGTACTCATACGCCACAGTGACCCTCATTATTTTTTCCTGTAGAAAAACTTTTTCGGTGGCCTTAGGCTCGTATGATTTACCTTAGCAAAGCTTTGTGTTCGAATGCGACAGGCTTACGTGTTTTAAAAATTATATGAAAAATAAATCCAGAAACAGCTTATTCTGTGTTTATTAAGAACTGAAAGTTAAGCACGGGCTGTGCGTTTTACTTGAGTCCATAATGAATGGACAGTTCGTACAATGCAAATGCAATGCATATGCAAACTGCATTAACGAAATTAAAGTTCCTCAGTCTGGCATTAGTGAAAGTTCATTAAACAAAATCTTTCAGTCAAATACAAATTCGCTTCATTAATATCACTTTCCATGTTATTTGTAGGAGATAAACATTTGACGTAATTCGGAACATGTCATTCACACATTCACTGACTTGTTGCGACAATTCATACAAAATTTAACCCCAAGCTAATCAACACAAACGCATTTACTTACGATAGAAACACAAAATTAAGTGACAGCGAAGTTGTTAAACCAAAACAACTGCACTAAACAGCAGAATGGCTACGAACAGCAAAGAAGAAAAACACAAAACTAAGCAGAAAGGATAAACTTGTATCATACGAAGCTACACACACTAGCACCAATTATCAAATGAAGACACTTTCTGTCAACACTAAGTAAAACATACAATTTTAACTATGTGCTTTTAGGAAGGCAATAAAATTAAAATCCAAAATTTTAATATACTCACTGATGGTTTTAACTTGTTCCTTTTGCTGTGAGTGTTGATGGTTCGTCCTTGACTTTGTCGATTTGGTATGAAGCTTGTGTACGGTGTCTGTAGTATTGCCAGCAGGACAATCGACCAAATCAAATTGAGAAAGTTTCATATCCTCGGCAATGGCCACAGCCTGACGTGCTCGATTCCATCGGTAGAGGACATCGGTTGTTGTATAACCAACTAAAAGAGGCGGTCGCGATAGTAAAATAGAAATGATCATCATCAATGCAAAGTCAATTGGGAGTTCGATATGTAGATGTTGTTGTCATGATGTTTTAGGATGGTGTTTCTATTTTTTTTTGTGGGTATTTGCTACTCCTTCACAGGTAAAATGAAAGGTCTTTGTCAATACAATAAACAGAAAACTGGTAGGACGAACAAGGAAATAAAAAAAGGGACAAGTGAAAACAGACTGGTGGAGGAACAATAATGACCGTAGTCAGTGTTTCGCAGAGGATATTATTCGAATCGGTGGCATTTACTATTTGAGTTGTTAACAAGGACAAACCATTAATTTTGTGCGACTGATTGTGAGAAGTCACAGTCGATGTACGTCTATTTGTGTACATACTAAGGTGAATGAAGGAACCCATTGAGCTAGATGTTTTTTCTGACGGAGATTTTGAAGAAGAAGAGTAAAGAAAAATTGAGGATATTCAATGAAAGTCGAACTACATATCGATTTGGGCTTTGCTAATGCGATGCATTTTGAATTTTAATTGGATGTGCTACCAAAAAATTGATTTAATTGGTTGTGGATATAATTGTTTAGTCTGTTAGTTTTCATAGCGGTTGTTATATGTGAAAAAAAGGAAAAGCAATTATCTTTTTTAGGCTCAGAGACTTTATTTTGCATCATACTTGTTGGGGAAGAGATTTCAGGAAAGGAGCGGTTGAATAATGCTACACTTTCAGTTCAGCTTTTCTTGCTGAAAAGTGTCTGTTTCATATAAAAAATTTCAGCTGTATCCAAGCTTAAATTAAGCTCATGATACCCTCAATGTACAACATTCTACGTCTCAAAATATTTTTGTTTTGAAACGGCGGTCGTTTGGTATTTGCCACGATTTAGAAAAATTGTATTTACTCCCGTTCCACTATGAATTAAAACACACATCAAATTAAATAAGCGTTAGTGTCAGTGTATACCTAGATCGATTACTTGATCCGCTAGTAAAAAAACGGCAATTGAAGTAAGGTTTTATTAGAATCACTGTGATTTGAAACGCAATGAAACGAAAATGCGTCACGATGAACAAACAAGCTCATAAATGTATAGGCTCAGGTAGGCAAGGAAATGAGATAGAACTCAAGCTTTTCTTATAATCTTTGCTTTCCCCTTGTTCGGGCTATGGTAGTCTTTTCTGAAGTTCCACTATTTTAATTACGTTTTGGTAGTAGCTTTAAATCATTATGATTTTGTACCACAAACACTAAACCGCGTTTCTTCACAGTGTAAGACAATGTAAAAAATATGTAAGATTAAGTTGACGGTGAGTGAGATGCAGTTGCTCAGTATGACAGCAGCAGTAAAAAGCTGGATTGTATTACAAATATACACCGAAAGCTTCACGTAAGAAATACCTTCTTGCAAAAAAGAGCACGATCCTGAAAGCCTCATGAAAATGGCAATATCATAAAACGTTCAGAAACAAAATAAAGACATACAAAAATATTCCAAAAATAGACAATTGAAACGACATCTGCAATTTGTTGGCCTTAGACGTTTGCCAATACGAAACCGGAAGGCCTGTCATAGCTTTCAAACTCGGGGTACTGTGGTCCCAAAAATACAAAATTCGATTTTTTAGTTTTACTCTCTTGTTTTTCGTTTCTTAAAGAAATATGAAATAGAAACTTCAAACAGAATATTTTTTAGGTTTTGGATATTAATAAAAATGTATATTCCTGTGAAAGTACGATTGATGCCATTATGAATGGAACTCAATTTCATTCACGTTCGATATTCGTACGAAGTTCATCAATCGTCGCTGGCTTGTTGGTGTAGATTGTAGACTTGACGTAGCCCTACAGGAAGTAGTCTAACGGCGTCAAATCGCACGACCGAGGCGGCAAAGCGACTGGACCATTTCGTGAGACAACACGTTCTCAAAACTTGGTTTCCAATATATTGATTGTGACATTCGCTGTGTTGCTTAAGGCGTCGTCCTGTTGGAACCACATGTCCTCCAAGTCCATATCATCCAAATGGGCCCAAAAATATTCGGTTATCATTGAACAGTAGTGATCTACATTCACAGTAACGTGCCGGTCTTGATCATCACGGAAGAAGTACTGCCCAATGACGCCGCCAACCCTTAAGCCACACCAAACCGTATTTTTTCAGGATGCAATGATGACTCATGGACTACGTGTGTATTGCTGCCTGACCAATACCCCATATTTTGTTTATTGACGAAGCCATTCATCCAGAAACTAGCCTTATCGCTAAAGATGATTTTTCGATGAAAATCTGAATCATTTTCAAGTTGTTGCTCAGCCCAATTCACGAACATACGACTCTTAAGCGGCTTCAGTTCATGAGTCAATTTAGTCTTGTAAGGATGTAGGCCAAGATCTTTTCGCAATATTCGCCACAACGACGTCACAGAGATGCCCAACGCTTGAGAACGACGTGTAAGAAACACATTTGGTCTTTCTGCAACTGAATCCTCAGCGGCAGCAATATTCTCGATACTACGGGCACTTCTTTGTCTTACCAGCACGGGAACATTTTGTACTGTGCTTTTGGATTAAAATTTTTTCCACTACACGCCCAATTGTTGATATGCTAGGTTGATGGTGCTAGGGCGGCCGTGGTGCAGTGGTAGAGTGTTCAGTAGGTAGGCCGGATGCGTGGGTTCGAATCTCGCTCTGGGCATCTACTTTTCTTTCAGCCTCCTAGTTTCGCCGCCCTTGAGGTTATATGTGAAATAACTAACACCTTATTTCCACTACTGAAACACAGAAAAAAGGGAAGGCTGCTACCCTGGTAGTACAATGGACCGGTAATTAAGTTTGAGTTCTCCAGGTTAGCATATAAGCCTCTTCTTTTTATTATTAAAAAAAAAAAAAATCGATTATGACAACCATAAATTGGACGTAGTGCTCTTAACGTTAAGGCCACTGACTCCGAATTTCGTTAATAAATTGTAATAATTTCGACTCGTATATCTTTCCATCATAAAATGGTAAACCTTATTAAAGAGAAATGTCAAAACGGCAAGAAATATGGCGTCGTTTGCTGTGCCTGTTGCTCTACTTTTGTAGCATTCTTATTGAAAAACCCTTTATTTTTAATAAATAATAGAAAAAATCTTTTTTTAGCAGTTTTTTGGTTTGAGTTGAGGTAGGAAGGAAGTCTGGCGGAGTCATGCGGAAAATTGACCATAGTGGTTGGACTTAACAATTTCTTAAACCATATGCAAAGTTGTAGTTGCAACTATATGCAACTTTTCGGAGAATTTGCAATTTGCTTAAACATTATATTTTTCTTTAACTTATGTATACTTCAATTATTTGTAAAAGAGCTGAGAGCTTAGTTTTTATGTCAATCTAAAACAGTTTTGTTAATATTTTGACTGTTCGGAAATTCGCCCAGCTCCGCTTCCCTTTTTATATACAGGTTGTTTTGCATAGGATACGAAAAAACCTCAAGACGGATAGGTTAAGCAAATTCAAGAAAAAAGTCGTTGAGAAGGGGTCAATATCCCTTCGTTCAGTCAGGAAGGGCAGTTTTATAAAAAAGCTTGACTTATGATCTTAAAGTGTTTTTAATTAATATTTTATTCCAAATTGTCGTAAATGACAACTTCTGAGTATTCAAGTCGTAAAGTTAAAATTAAAAAAAAGTAGTATTTTTTCTTGGTGTAAATTTTTTACAGAATTTAACGTTCTAAAGAATCAATTTTTTTTTCAAATAATGGGTGCCCTTCCTTGTAATAAATTTTGAGTGAATCACTCAAAACCGATCGTTTTTGAGAAATAGAAAAAATTTAAGTTATTTCCTCCAGAAAATTACTTTTTTTAATTATTTTTCTTTTTTCGTCCGTTTGCTTCTTTTTTGCACGAAACAGTGTTAAATAAATAACTCAAACTAGCAAACCCGGCGGATTCCGTTTCGCCACCAGATGGCTTCTCATGGTAACTATAAAGGTGCCGTGAAATAAGGTCGAAGGCAATAAGGCCGAATCGACCTTACAGCCCAAAAATTGGGAAATAAGGTCGAATTCACCTTTCGACCTTATTACCAACTTTGGGAAATAAGGGCGAAAATCATTTTGGCACTAAATTTGCCGAAAATAGCGTTCGACTTTATTTCTCAGTTGAATTCGACTTTAATTCCATGTTTAATATTTTGCAATCATTGTTTATAAAGACTTTAACTTTTGGTAGAAAAAGAAATGTTCTGAGGAACATTGGATTTAAGGAGTTGAACTTTCGTCGGTGGGGGGGGGGGGGGGCGGCTCGGTGCGACGCGGGCCGAAGAAGCGCGCCTCTGGCGCGCTTCCGGCGCGGTCCCGCGTCGCACCGGGCCGCGCCCCCCCCCCCACCGACGAAAGTTCAACTCCTTAAATCGTTGTTGTTGTTGTTGTTTTCGACCTTATTTCCCAAAAAAGGTAATAAAGTCGATTCGACCTTATTGCCTTCGACTTTATTTCACGGCACCAACTATAAACCTCACGGAAACCGAGACCTTTCCAACGAATGCAAAACCGTGGAAATCGGTTCGTGCGTTCTGGAATTATAGCGTCAGGAAGGAAAACCCGACCTATTTTTATATTATAGATAATTTGTAGCTTCAAAAGTTATACTGATGCGCCACAACCCACAAAATGAAAAAAAAAAAAAAAAAAATTCTACATTATTTGCTAAAAACGTTTCAGAAATTTGGTTGTTAATTTTGGCTTCCACTGTTGCTATCTATTTTGTTTTAAAATATCTTGCTACTACTTAAATAGTCTAGAACTTCTTCCGCTAAATTGATAACTAGTTCAAAAGGCATATTTTAATGATTCATTTTGTTAATTCTTTTTTCTCCGAAAATATTACTTCGGCCAAAGAATGCTTATTAATTTTGTTTAAATTCACCACTTTTATAGCCTTTGAAATTTGTTTTAGAAAGAAAAATAAAATTGTTCCGGTATCTTAATGCGTTCAAAAGTTATGATTTTTGAAACAAGGGACCGTAGTGCGGTGCATGACACTGCGGATCAATAGTTTGAAGAAGATGGGTGGAAGAGCTGTGATCCCTTCAAAGTCACTATTTTGATTTTCGTAACGCCAAAAATAAAGAAGAAGAGGAATTTCAGGTTCTCAAGAAAATTTATTAAAGAAAAATCGGTACAATGAATTCTTCAGACACCAATGTTGCTGTCTATAATAAAAATAATACAACAGAAAAACAAAAACCATAGCAGTTAAAAACGATCTTCACAAGAAGTAACTTAGGAAAATCAAAGCCAATCATTAAGTACGTTATCAAAAAGTTTGTCCTTGACACAATATAAGGCAAAAATCATTTTCAATATATTTCAGCACTCCGCGTTTTTTTTTATCAATATAATTTCACAGTAAAACTTCCTACTTCAAACGAAATTTCTCAATTATCGTTTGAAATGGTTAGCATTTCAATACATTCAGTGAAAATGCACATATTTTTTGTCATCGCTTTACCAACATCTTCTCCCATGAAAAACGCACACCCACGTCATTAATTAATTCAATTATGAATCACAAAATGAGAAAGAAAGAGAAAAGCAATGGAGAACATTTTATAAATCGATGTCAAGGACCTTGCTTCATTGGAAACCACACTCAACCTTGCTGCCCTAAACGTTTCTCCTCTCTCATCAAGGAATAGCTATATACCTTGTCAGTGAACAATCTCAACCAAAAGAATCTTTTTCTTTCCCTCATTATGGAAGGATATGGTGTTGGAAATTAAGCTCGGCGTCACTTAATGATGGATTTCTATCGAGAAACAAAGGATTTAATGTTTGCTAACTGAAAGATTAAAAAATCCATTCTGAAGCGTTATTCATATCGATTTATGTCTAGATTGAGGAATAAATGGCGGTATGCGTATGGAACATAATTATGTCTTTACTCTTAACCCAAATACATGGTAATCAGTTATTACTTTGCGATCAGTACAGTTGTTGGCATTGCAGGGATTAAGGATAGCTTTGTGCTGGCATAGTAGATTTATTTGCTATCAATGTTTATCAGTGTTAGTGACGGGAATAGTACTGAGGTTAGGTTATGACTTAATCCAACTTACATGAACCGAATTTAAGAGGGCACCGCTGGATATCCATTGGGAAGTCCTCCAAATTCATGGGGCATCCTGCTTTTATGGTTAACCTGGAACGGAATAGAAAGAAGACAAAAAAAGCATTTTTGAACATATAACTGAAGTTGGAAAGGCACCGTTTTACGCGCTACTTGTTTCTCTTTTGAAGAAGATAAAAAAAAGAAAAATAAAAAACGAAAATGAAACGACAAACGAGCAAGTTATTGCGGATAGTTTTTCTCTTGTTTTGGCCATCGATTTATACAATTTTCCGCTTCACCCAAATTGATGAAATCGATAAAATTCTGTCTCTCAGCAGTTGACATCGTTCATTTAAATCGGATTTATTTAAACAACAATTTGTACAACCTTCGCCTTTGGGCAATGCATAAAAGGTAAATCGAAAGGCCCTTAGCTGATGATGTTGACACAATTGATTTTGAGGTTGGTTTCTTTCTGTTAATTTCTTTCCAATGCATTCGGAAACAAATTAATTTCACCACAAATATAGGACCGGATAGGGAAACACAGGACTCTTTTATAAATGATTTTCGATTCTTTACTCACCTGCTCGAGTAGAGAACTCTGCCATCTTGATAAATTCGAACAAATTTATTTGGCGTTGTGATTGTGTGAAGATAGCTTTGTTTGCCATTGTAGAAGTAAGTGTCGGGCTTCCAAATTCTAGCTAACATTGAAACGCTCAACGCTAAAGTATCCTGAGCTCCTTGAAAGGCTAAACGTTTATCTACCCATGACTGGCGAAAGTAACAATCCATTGAGTATGTCTGTGTAAAGAAGGAATGGAAACATTTAGTTTTGTGATTAAGTTCGCAATGGATAGATTTACCATGTCTACTTCGGAAATTGGTCCCATGCTACGCACCATTATGTCAACTTCTATTGTTGCTGGAGGTCCTGTAAGAAGTAAGAAGAAGCAATGTCTATGAATGCTTTCAGTTGTACAGAGGTTGTATTGAGTTGAATTGTTTAAAGTTTTGTTGACTTGTAAGTTCAAAGAGGAGACACCTTGAAAGTTTTCAATAACAGGCAAATCCTGAGATTTTAAGACAAAATTGCTTTGGCATTGGTGCTCGTCTAATGGTTGCTGGATTTAAATTTTCATAACATTTCTCAGCGAATAGACCTGGTAACCAGATAACTCTACCCAAACGGCTTACAAGTTGGGTTTTAAGAGAAACTATGTCCATTATTTTCAAAAATGTGGAATGGGCTTATAAAGAACAGAAAATTATTAATAAATTACTTTAAGAGAAAAACCTTCAAGACTTTACTTAAGAAAATGCTCTCAACGAGGTTGGACTGATCCAAGTAAAACGATTATAGTTTTTGGTGATGTGGATATGTATCCTAGTCAAGAACTTCCACTATTACTTCAGAAGGAAACACATATTCTCCTGAAAGGAGGTTCTGATTAACATGAATCAGTGGTATCATTAATTATGTACTCAAAGTAAATAAAGAAGTTTTGCAATCTGCCGCATAAATTACGTCGTCATTAGAATCAAAGCAAAGTTTTGGGATGAGTTGTTCATGGTTGCTAACAAAGAAGACACACACCGGGTGGTTAAATTACGGCACACGTTATCGAATAACTATAGTGACGAAATTGTTTAAATTTGGTATTACCGATTACGATATCGAGTAATCTAGTACCAAAATTTGGCATTATCTCATCAGTAATTGAACAAAATTCTCTTCGTCGCATGAAGTGCTCACGGTTCACTGATTATTCATAAAATAAAAATTTTAAAATATTGTTTACATTTTCTTGTATTTATTTCGAAAGAAGATTACTTTATACTAAATTTGTTTGTAGGAAAGTTTCCATTCATTCAAACCGATCACTTTCGTTGTCCATGCACACATCCACAGAAACACAATCAAAAAGTATAAAAATAGAAGAATTTTTTTAACACCAGCACCCGACGGCATTTAATGTTTTAACTTTCTCAAATTTTCAATAAAAGTTGTCTTTTTTAAAAAGGACTGAATATTTCTTACAAAAAAAAAAAAAAAAGTGAAATTAGTCTTAGAGACATCAGCGACATCTGTGAATTAATAGAGACTCGAAATATACTACTGAAAATTCGATGATACTAGTACAATTTTAAATAGCTATATAATACGTGAGATCACGTGTGTTTTAATCCCAAAATGGTTACTTATTCCGTCGATCATTGACGCCACTCAATCACTCGATAATGAATTTCAGACCCTGCTTGACCTAGATTATATTAGATTAGATTAAGGGTTGTAACAGCCCATGTGAGGTTTCAGGGGAGTTCTCCTGCTTCTGAGATGAACCAAAGTTACTAATCTTCTGAGGGTGAATGAGTCAAGTATTTGGTTTCTAAGGCGTAAAAGTGCTGGACATGCTGTAATAATGTGCAGAGATGTTTTTTCATTTTTCATTCGGGGCATAGTCTACAGATGGGGTCCGATACCAGCCTCATTTAGTGAAGATGTTTCTTTAAAGAACAGTGACCGGTTAGTAGTCCTGTGCAAATTTTAAGGGATTTCCTATTGAGTTTCAGTAGGAATTTTGATGTTTTTCAGTATATTCTGTCAAAAAGATTTTTGAACAGGTTTGGCCAGATGAGTTACGTCAAGCTTTATTTGATTTTTCCAGTAATATGTTCTTGGCAGTGTTTTTGAAGGTGCTTTTATTTACACCGTAGAAGGGTTCAGGTCCGACGAATGGTTTAGATGCGCCGTCTTTAGCTAAGATGTCAGCCTTCTCGTTACCATCATAGCCTTTGTGTGCTGGGATGCAGTGGAGGATTATAGCGTTTTTCCTTGCAAGTTCAGAAGGTAACATGAATGTCACTTGGACTTGTTTGGATCTTATGACAGGTGAGCTTAACGCCTTTAGTGAAGCTTGGCTGTCTGAGAAAATGAATATTGATTAGTTTTTCGTGTTCGATGAACATATAATTCTCGAACATTCGTTAATTGCAAAGACTTCAGCTTGGAAAGTGAATGAGTGACTGCCCAGACTTGACTGAAAAATTCGTTCTGGAACAGTCGCCGAAAATCCAGGAACTTGTACCAGTCTCCATTTTTGAATCGTCCGTATACCAGATCATATCTTGCTTTCAAGGATGAGGCTTTGTGTTCTCCCAGTCTTCCTTAGTTGGGATGACAATGGAGAAGTTTAGTTTGAAGTTGTACATGGAAATAATAGCATCCAAACACATACCAAAGGCATTAAGTTTTTCTAGACTTTCCATTATCGACAGTTGTCCTTTCTTGTTTGGATCTGATTTTAGATGTCCTTTATGGAATAGACGGAGTGTCACCAGTCTTTCTTCCATTTTTATGAAGAGGTGAATTGGAGTTCCAAAGACCACTTTACTGTAAAAATAGTTCGGATTTTGTAAGAATAAAATAAAGAGTGTCTAAGTGCGGATTTCAATCTGGCAATACTTTTTTCGAAGGTAATCTTTTTGGTAGCTGTAACTTGCTTTTTGCTCAATTTTGTTTGAATTGAAGCCACATGACCACTGGGGATTGCGTACGTTCGGTAATAAATTCTATCTAAACGATCTCTGAAGCTGTTGACGCAAACTTTTACATACTTTCGAGTTTTAAACCTGTAAGTTACCAAGACCAGGCGAGGCGGTTTAACAATACTGGACTATTTTTTGTGGGGTTAGGGTGAAGTTGCTCGTCTATGCAGAGACGATTGACGACTTGGAAGAGAATTATCGTCGCGTTATTGCTGACATACGGCTCCAAATGCAGCAAAAAGTGATCGGTATGTGGGCCTATATGCTGGAATTTATCGAGCCAGTTGCAGCAACCACTTGTCCGATAACTTTTTCAAAACATCTTTATGATAAAGCTTAATTATTGGCCATAACATTAAATATTATTCCTTTTCTTTCTTCTTGAGAACCACTCGTCTAAGAACAACACCCTTTTTAATTTTTCAAATTGCAGCCAGCAATATTCGCAATGGTCGATTAATTTTACCCAATTTCCGATGACTTGCCCACACATTTCCGCCGAAACGATTCATTGTTAGTTCTGAGCTCGTCCAAAATCGTCGGCTTAACGACCCTTCAAAAATGGTGTAGAGGAGTTAAGTCGCACGAAGGAGGCGGATAACTGGCCGGCTCATTTCTTGAGATAACACGGTCATCAAGCTTAATCTTCAATTAGTCGATCGCAACGTGTGCGTCCATGGGCTTCAACTCATGTGTCAGCTTGATCTTGTATGAGTGTAACGCAAAATACGCCATAACGTGGTCTGAGTGATTCGCTATTGTTGAGAGCGCCGTGGAATTGGCTGATCTGGTGGTACGGACAACTGAACAGCACCGATATTTCCGACACTTTGACCAACCAGTTGTCTCACTGACAGGGTAACATCACACAACGAATAGGCAGATTGATTTTTTTGCTCTAAACTTGTTATTGCTTGTTTACTAGGGTGAAATTAAGAACAAAACTTGAAGTTAAGATGGGGCTGGTGGTACCCGTGGCGTGATGGTTAGCATGTCCGGCTGTTAACCTAGAGGTTCGTGGTTCGAATATCAGCAGAGGCAAAAATGTTTTTCCACGGGTATCGGCTTGCCAGGAATTCGTAAATTCATTGCCATGAAAGTGCTCTCTCAAATAACCGTTCGGAACCGGCAGAAAATTGTAGGTCCACTCCATTCTTTCTCAAGGTATGGTTGTGAAAAATGCATTAGGCCCAAAGTCTCCTCGCTCTGTTGTACCACCCGATGTATTTATTTAAGCTGGGGTGACCGACTCCGAATTTCGGTAGAAAATTTTTATAATTTGTAAGTGTTGCTCGTTTGTGTTTCTTACAGCGGAAATGTGAATGTTTATTTATTACTAAAACTGAATAAATTGACAGTGACGGTTTGATGATTAGTAAAAGGGTGCGTTCAAAAATTGACTTGCAGGCCTTGCGCGTTAGCATATGTAGAAATGATATTGAATAAATGTTCCAAAAGTGAATGAAAAAAAAACCGTTATCAGTCATCTCACAGTATCTTCAATGACATTTCAGCCCTCGGAGGTTTTTGAATTTTTCAAATTAAAAGTAGGCTTGGTTCACAAATTTTTTCTACAAAAGCAATGCTTACGTCACTGTCGTCATTTCGCACTTTTCGGTCGTACACTGCCATCAACATCAATAAAACAAATTCTTGCTTCATTGTTTCCTCAATTTTTGTAATTTCAACTTTTCAAGAATGCAGACTTGTGTTCTTTAGTTCCTACAGTCAAAAGTAAGATCATACATTACTGTAGAAGAATTTATTTAAGAGTTTATCACTTATAACCTTTACTCTGTGTATATGAAAACACATAAAACAATAAATAATGCATTTCAACTTCATGATTTCATTGTAAAACCACACACAATGAACACTTTTAAGGCATTTCTATGATAATTTACGCAATTAATTGACTTTCAATAGCTTCCAAAAGTCGAATTTGTTGAAAAAATTGCATTTGAAATTGAAAATCATGACACACTTACCCGGCGAACTCAAAAAACCATGCCATAACCACTTTCAGTCGCATCGTTTGTCATTTTGGGCAAACCATTGAAACTGCTAATGTCTTCCTGTGTCCGAAGTCATAATGGATGTTCGTCTGAATTATGAAATTATATCTAAATGGACTTTATTTTTGGGATTAAATCGCATGTTTGACTAGTAGTTCAAGTGTGTAGAGATAAAATATATTCTCATCCGTTTGATGATTCGGTAATCTAAAAAGGCAATTGATTTTTTCGTTCAAACTCATTTATAGTATAGAACAATTATCAGCTTTTTCTCATTTCAATGCTTCAGTTTTCATTGATTAGATAATAAGATAATTCAGATAATTAAGTCATATCCCAAATGAGCTAATTAAAAATCGGATATGAAGCTCAAGACAAATTTTTAACATAAGCTTTTACTTATTGCTTTTGAAAATTAATCTTATGAACTTTTGATGAATATTAAGACAATTTCATTTTCTTTAGAAATTAGCTTCTCAAAATGCAACAGTTCGCGCAAAGATGTGGAATTGTGGGATCTTAATTTTGGTAGCAGCGAAGGGTTTTTGGCACGTTGCAATTCAAAAATGACTGTCATTTACCTTGTTCTTCATAATGTATTAGTATACGTTACTACGTTTACTGCCTAAAACAGACAAAACTTAAAATCTGTGACACTATACTGCGTTTCAATTGATGCTCATACGACACAAAATGATTACTCCACTTTTCGTCTATAACGTAATGCAGTTTCTCAGGACCTGAAGCGTGGATAGGTCTGCCTCATTAAGGGTGAGGCCCGCAATTGGATCTGCCAAGAGAACAGCCGTAGATGGCATGCCTGTATTGAATGCAGACAGACCAAACGTATGCTCCCCAACGTTGATAAGAAGACTGCAACATTTTTGCAATCCTTTAGCAGAAAAGAATATAGATAGCTTATTAGCGTTGCAATGCAACGGAACTCTTTTCTGCCAAACACTTAAATGTATTAGGCTTAAATGATACCACGGTCGCTCTATGGAGATTATGAGGACACCGCAGAGCACTTGCACTGTGAATGTCCTGTTTTTTCTCGTCAACTTTCCTTCAGTTCAGGACTGGTTCGCTCCAGAATCTGAGCCTGGAAAGAACTGTTATCGTATCTTTAGAGAAGGCTCAAAAAACGACGAGGGTTCTGGTGCTGGTGCCTTTGTTGAGAACGACGAAATACGACTGCACTCATCTTCGGGATCATAAGCATTTTCCAAGCAGAGGCATATGCTATCCTAATGGCCTTGAGCCACGTTACGAACAATGGATGGACGGGGAGAAGTATCTTTGTTTGCAGCGACACCCAAGCTGTCCTTAAGGCCCTTCCCAACCCTCCAACCACTTCGAAAGTGATCCAGGAATGCAAGAGCTCTCTGAATGCGATCAGAAGATTAAATTCCTTGAGTCTCATTTGGGTTCCGGGCCATCACGGCATAGCTGAAAATGAGAATCGCCGATGAACTTGCTAGGCAGGGATCTCAGACAATTTTCTCAGGACCTGAACCGTCGCTAGGTCTGTTAGCGTCCTCAGTGAGGGCTTCAATCAACGATTGGATCTGTGAAGAGCACAACCGTAGATGGCATGCCTCCATTGGATGCAGAAAAACCAAGCGTATGCTCCACAACGTTAGTAAGAAGACTGCAACATTTTTGTTAGCTGGTAGGGGAAAAGACTGTAGAAAGCTTATTGGTGTTGCCAGCGGGCACTTCTCTTTTGCCAAGCATTTAAACGTGTTAGGCTTAAGTGATACCACACTCAGTGAATCTCGTGGAGAAGATGAGGACATCGCAGAGCACTTCCTCTGTGAATGTCCTGCTTTTTCTCGTATGAGGTTACACATACTCGGCGCAGACATGATGAGAGCTGGTAGCTTAGACTCCTTATGATGGCAGCGTCTTTTGGCTTTTCTCCGAACATCTGGAAAGCTGTAACAAATAGAAGGTTGCTAGCTAGTAGTACAATGGACTGGTGTTTAGGTCTGAGTGCTCCATATGGTATTTTAAGAAAATCAAAAAAAAAAAAAATTATATAATGTGAAATTTCTTTTAAGTGGACAGTGGACACCCAAGTTAGTGTCCATAACCTGAAAGCGCTTTCTCTTACAGCTAAACTGTTAATATAAACTAAAATTGAATATCGCTATCCGCTTAAGAGGTAACTAATTTAAAATAAATTTAAAATGACTGCAACCCTCTACATCTTGTCCGCTTAAGAGCGTCATTCACATAGATATATACCCCACATCCGTTGATAGGAAAATAACTATTTCACGACTTATCACAATCGAAGTGTGATAGAACACAACCTGCTGTGATGCCGATGCTGTCGATGGATTCTTTTTCAATATCATTCTCTCACAATCGAACGCTAGAACTTTCTCGAATACACCAGTGTTGGCCTTATAACAAGAAATACCAGCGAGTGTCAAGTTTGGTGAATTTTCATACTCTACAGAATACTGTCTTCCTACACAGAATATAGTGTGTATCACAAATAGGCTCAAGCAAACATATCTGACGAACTGTGAACAACCGTTAGATTTTGGAAATGCCATTATTGCTATTTGCTAACCTCTTAAGCCACTAAACTACCCACAAGTCCGGTCCCTTGAGTACAATTTTGCATATCCTCCAAATTAAGCTAAAACACTACCTAGGGATTATACATCAACAAAACACTGACAAAACAAACAATAGAGTCAACCACTTACCTCCAAAATCTGGTCGTACACTGTTGTCATAGCCACGCAGTAGGTTGTCCAAAAGTTCAGAAATATTTGCATGGTTGTTGCGTTGGGTCAGCTTGATGTTAGTACCATAGACTGGTATCTCATTGCGTATTGTAAGTATTAATGCGATGCTAATCAAAACTTTATACAACATCCAACGGAGATATTCGGGTAACCACAATGTCATCAGCACACTGCTTAGGACTCCTGGTGTGGTTGCAGTGAACCCTGTTAACGTCATAATTATGCATTTGTGTCGCTGACATATGAACAATCTTCTTGACTTGGTGCACTACTCTCATATTATTCGTACTCGAGTGTTCGTTTCGTCCTTTGATGATGGGATTTTGAAGTTTTTTTTTTGTATAACTGAAGTTGGTATGTGTGTGGGTGGTGGATGTTTGCTTTAAATTTTATTCGAATCGAAATGAGAAGTCAACATGAATGTAAGCCATCTGGGATGATTTTTCTTCTTGCAATATTTTTCCTATTTACTTGGAAAGTTTCTGTCTTCGAGGAAAACTTTACATTTTTTTCAGCTTCAATTTAATTAACTTGATTTTACTGCAGATTCAATATCATTTAACTGGAAAAATTAAATGTAAAAATATTATTATTGAAATTTCAGAAGCGCAGGAGAGATTTTAATTTGCAATCAGTCGAAAGTGGTTCGCTTTGAATGTGGTTGTGCGAGAGTAATTTGTAATGAATGTGATTAAACGTAGCTGAAAGGTGGGAAGGATTTTTTAATGACTAGGTGAGTATGCATGATGCTGATGTGGGAAAATAAATACGAAAAGTTAAGTTCGTGGTTTGGAGGTTTCGAAAACGGTTTTTGTGATTTTGTTTCGAACGATATCTGACTCTTCATCAAAAAAGACTTGCTTCTGGAAATTTCAGTGGCTGGCAGAAAGCTTAATCATGTTACTGCCAAACAATACATTTTTTTGTTTTATTGTCAAACTAAAATTAGACCCTTGTAATTTTGATCATTGAACGTATCTAAGGACTTGATGGTAACTCAAAGTAATGGACAACAAGATGCGATGCAGTATTTCATTATCCCACAGAACGAACGCTCCTAGCTGATAAATTAAAATCAGCTTCACTTGTATGCCTGTAAGAAAATTTCAGAACTCCAAATTATTTGAAAGTCTACATATATGTATGTACATATTAAGAATCGATTACAATACAGTATATGTATGACTTTGATCTGTTATTCCAACAAGTCAATAACATAAAAAGCATTTAAGAGCGATTGATAATGTACCTATGGTTTGTATCCGTGTCATTTAATTAACGAATATGCTGAAAGGGAAGCAACGTACATACCAACGCAGAAAATCTTACGATAACGCACATCAAAGCCTTTCAGCAAATTTAAAATTGAAATTTTTAAAATTTTCAAATTTTGGTGGGGCAAAACCCCCATTTATTAGGCTTAATACAAGCTATTACTTAAACTAACTTACAGACTAAGAAACCTAATAGCTAAGACTTAAGTTAACTGGTTGGAGAACTTAGGAGATGGAGCTTTAGGAAGGGAGTACTCATATTGAAGTCAAAACTAGAAAAGTGAGAATTGACATTCCTCAGCATTCGGGAGATGGGTTCATTGGAGCCGTAAGAGGTACGATGGCTGGGAAGATTGAAGAGACGGGGATTCCGTGTGTTACGAGAGTTAGTATTTAGAGAGATGGATTCGTTAAGGGCTGGGCAGTCAATGGTACCTGTAAAGATTCGGTGAATGAAGAGAATGTCAACTATTTCTCTTCGATCTTTCAGCGTATTAAGTTGAAGTTGGAGGTAATACCAAAGGATTACTCCAATTAAGACCTCGAAGAGCAAATAGGAGGAAACGACGTTGTATGCTCTAAATTCTGGCATCGTGCACTTGTTGGAAAAGCCACTAAACTTGACCAGCGTATTCAAGAAGCTGACGAACAAATGAAATGTAAAGGGATCGGGTTACGTAGGGGTCAGAAAATTCTTTGGACCATCGTTTCACGAAGCCAAGTGCTGAATTTGCCTTAAGGATTCGACATGCTTGAGGAAATTCAGCTCACGGTCGCAAATAATGCCAAGGTAACGGATCACCTGAACGGGGGAAATGATTTGACTGTTCAGAAGATAGAGACGGGGAGGCGATTTGATGCGTTTACGTGATAAGGTTATTGATTGGCACTTAGAAACATTTAGCTCAAGGCAGTTTTTGGAGCACCATATTGAATAAATTATTAATTATTAAATCAAAGTGGAAGTTGAATTTGGTCATCAATTAGATGATGCTGTACCCACAATGTATATGTTTCGTCGATGTTTACCTACTCATTTATGAAAATTAAAACCGGAACACGCTGTAAACTTTATACTTCTGGGGGAATATGATTAAATGTTTGCGCCTAACTAATAACTAATCTCTAAACTTTTAAAAAGAGCATTTGACACTAGAGGTTTGAAGGTCTCTCATGCATCATATCTTTTGACTGATGTCGAGAATATGCACGGTCCACTTTCCCTCGACTGGTAGACTCTAGAATTTGAACAAAGTGTGAATTGCTATCGGATTTTCAAGGATGTTGGTGCTATTGTGGAGAACGATTGAGTCTGGTTTGGGTTCTGATGAGCAGTTTCCCGGGTCTTCAGCAAGTGCATGGTTGCGGTTAAATGGATTGCCATCGTTGGATACCAAAAGATGGAATGCATGCCTCCCACGTTTACAAAAAAGCTACAAAATTTTTGCGCAATTGGATCAAAAAGATAATAGAAAACTTGTTTTACTTAAAAATAAAAAATAAAATAAATAGGGTGGCGCAACAGAGCGAGGCGCCCCTGGGCCTAGAGCATTTCTCACAACCATGCTTTGTGAGGGAATGGAGGGGACCTACAAGTTTTCGCCGGTTCCGAACGGCTAATTGAGAATGCGCTTTTCATGGCAATGAATTTACTAACGGAGGACTTGCCAATTCCTCGCGAACGGCGATACCCGTGGAAAAACATTTTTGCATTTTGCCTCTGCTGGGATTCGAACCTCGAATCTCTGGGTTAGCAGGTGGACAGCCACGGGTACCACTCTTGTTTTACTTGCAACGGAGCAATTTAAACTTGTGCAGCCTTTGCTTAAGTGGTAGCCATCTCTGTAATGTGTATGGAAAAATGATGAAATCACGCAGCACTTCTCTGATACTGTCCCGCACTTTCTCGAATCAGGTAACAGTCAATTGGTTCTGGTATGGGGCTCCTAGTCATCGTACCGTCTTCTAGCTTTTCTACGAACCCAATGAAAATCGGTACCAAAAGAAGGCTGTTATTTGATTTGTGCCCAGCATAATCGTAGAGCTCAATAAGTACTCGTTGCTTATAGCTGAAAAAAAAAAACATTTAAAGTCATCAAACACAGTCAAAAAACATACGACACAGAGTATATTTTTCGATATGAAAAGAGGGCACAGAGTAGTAGCTCACAAGCTAAAAAGGAATCACTCTATGAACTAGAAGCATTGTTGACGACCCTGTCACATCTAATTAAATATCTATTGGTTAGTTTTGAGAAAAAGATTTTTTTTCATTTATATTCAATACTAGCTGACCCGCCCGGCGTTGCTCAGGCCCTACGCCAATCGAATTAAGTAAGTTTAGTTGAGTCGTTTCAAAGTTTCCATTCTAGTGGGATAATAGGGATGAAATATAGTTTATGTTACTCAGGAACAGCTAAGCACTCTAACTATGACATAGTTTTTGGAATCGGCCGAGTACTGTAAAAGTAAAATCCGCATTGAAATCGGTAGTAGGTGGTTTTTTTTAATCCCGTTCCCGTTACTGTGGGAAAATGGCGATGAAATATTGTTTAGATTGCTCAGGGACAATGAACCATTCTAACAGTGAAAGAATTTTTGTAGTATTTTCCAGTTTCTTGGTTATTTCGCCATTACCGTTTCCGTTCCCGAAAGATTATGGGAAGGAAATTAGTCTTTAACACTCAGGAGCAATGAATCATTCAAACATTGAAAAATTTTTGGGGGTTGGTCCAATATTTTCCAAGTTCCCGCTAATGTTGTTGTTCCCGTCCCGATTTGAAGCTTGTTACACTTGTTGAGCACATCAAAGTGTCAGCATATGCACCACTCAACATGGTCACAGAGATCACCAAGTGGTTTAACAATACCCTCATTTGGTCTGAGCCAAAATTAAAATTTTCTTCGAGTCCTTATTACTTTACTCATTTCTTCTTAACAACATAATAACCAAAGAACTTCGACTTCATTTCGAACCCTATATCCCTTCGAGATTCTTATCTCTACCAAAAGCTTAGAAGACGCTGTCATTGCTTAGGTCAAAGTGTATAGTATCTTTTAAATCAGTTCGTTTTGTTTAGCGAATGTAAATAAAGTTCAATATGCGGTCATTTCATATGAAAAAATAGTTCGGATTATTGTAAAAGTAACACTTTTAACTAAAAAAGTTTAGATCTTTATTCTTACCAAGTGAAAATCAAAAGAGTTCTCAAAAACAAACAATCCAATAATCTTACTATTTGTTATTTCATTAGCTGAGCCGCCTGGCGTTGCTTGGGCCTGTAGTTTTAAGGCTCCCGTGCTCATTCCTGTTTCTGTTGCCGTGGGATTATAGGGATGAAATCTACGCTAAGTTACTGAGGGATTATGTGGCATCCCAGTGCCGAAAGAATTTTTGAAATCTGTCCAGTAGTTTTTAGGTTTCCGTTCCCAGACCCGTTCCTGTGGGAATCTTCCGTTACCATGGAAATATGTGAAATATAAGCCTAATTCACTGAGCGATAATATAACATCCTAGAACCTAGAGTTGAAAGAATTTTTGAAATCGGTCAAGTTTCTTTAAGCTTCCCGTACTTGTTCCCGTTTCTGTTCCCGTGGGATTAAAAGGATGAAATCAAATCTAAATTACTAATTGAGGGGGATAATGTAGCAATCCTAATGCAGGAAGTGTAACGGTTATAGAAATCTGTCAGTAGTTTCTAAGTTTCCTTTCCCAAACCCGTTCCTGTCGGAATATCCGCGAAATTTTTTGCTATCCCGTTCCTGTGGGAATATGGGGAACAAACCTTGACAGGAACCATTTATAAGTCATTGTGACTGAGGGATAATGTAACATCCCAGAATTGAAAGAATTTTTGAAATCGGTCAAGTAAGGATAAGATTTCGGTTCTCATTCCGGTTTCTGTTCCAGTGGGATTATAGGGATAAAATATAGTCTAGTTTACTCATGGAGGGGGATAATGTAGCACTCCTAGTGCCGAAAGAATTTTAGAAATATGTTAAGTAGTTTCTAAGTTTCCGTTTCCAACCCCGTTCCTGTGGGAATATGGGGATCAAACCTTGACGGGGACCATTTATAAGTCATTGTCACTGAGGTATGAATGTAACATCCAAGAGTTGAAAGAATTTTTTAAATCGGTCAAGTAACTTAAAGGTTTCGGTAATCGTTCCCGTTTCTGTTCCCGTGGGTTTATAGGGATGAAATATAATCTAAATTACTGATTGATTGGGATAATGTAGCACCCCTAATGCTCGAATCTTTTTAGAAACCTGTCTAGTAGTTTCTAAGTTACCTTTCCCAAACCCGTTCCTGTGGGAATATCAATTTTTAAATTTTTTATGTCATAAAAACCTTCTCCTGACAATAACAAACACAACAAAAAAAGAATTGGCCAAATTGGTCCAGGCGTTGTTGAGTTATGCGCTTACCAACACATTTTGCGATTCATTTTTATATATAAAGATAAAGTAAGTATCAGTTCAACAACTTTTTGAATAAGCCATGAGCTTATCTAGTAACGAAACAGAAGACTAAGATGCTTAAAACATATGGAGATGCACGCAACATACCACAAATTTGCTTCTTTATCTGAGGGCCATAGCAGCAGAAGAAAACACAATAAACTTGAGGTGTATACCTGGAGAAGACTAGTATGGAACGAACTAACTGAGGAAGGAACAGAGGTTGTCTGGACTGTATGAATTAAATAGAAACTAAGTTTTAAACTATTAAAATAAGGAAGCATTTGTTTGTTTGTATTCAATAGTCTCCAAAACTACTGAGCCGTGTTGAATGAAATTTTAAACAGAGATGGTTAAGAGCTTTGTCAGTAACATTCCACGATAGACCAAGTTCATAGAATAACGGATGCAGTTGAAAAAGCATTAGAAGAAAAACAAGTATGTTCGGCTATATTTTTAGATGTTGCTCAAGCATTCGACAAGGTATGGCACGAAGGGCTAGAGTACAAACCTACCCAGGCAGTACTACGAAATACTAAAATCTTATATCTCAAACCGGCTCTTCAGAGTACGGTATGATCAAGAATATTCAAATCTATGTAATATACAAGCCGGTGTTCCACAAGGAAGCATCCTAGGACCTACCCTGTATTTGCTATATACAAGGGATATTCCAGTAGATAACAACACCATTATGGCTACGTTTGCAGATGATACCGCAATTTTGACATCCAGTAAGTGCGTCGTCAAGGCTGCTGAGAAATTGCAAAATGCCGTCGACACCGTTAGTGATTGGACCAAAAAATGGCGTATCAAGCTCAATGAAGCTAAATCTGCACATATAAACTTTACAAATAAAAAGTTAAGCTAAGTTCAAATATTCATCAACAATCAAGCTGTACCTTACGCCAATACGGACAAATACCTTGGGATGAATTTGGATGCAAAGCTAAAATGGAAAGAGCATATCAAAAGGAAAAGGGAAGAGCTCAACTTGAAGTATAGAAAAATGTACTGGTTACTCGGTAGAAATTCGGACTTATCTGTCGAAAATAAAATAATGCTTTATAAACAAGTACTTAGACCTGTTTGGACCTATGGAATCCAATTATGGGGCTGTACAAAGAAAACAAATACTGAAATCATCCAAAAGTTCCAAAACAAAGTCCTTCGTGGAATAGTAAATGTATCATGGTATATAAGAAATAGCGATTTACATCGTGACCTACAAATAGAAACGGTTACAGAAGTTGTAAGAAAACATGCTGTATCACACAATCAGCGACTGCATAGTCATATCAACTCTGAAATGGAGTCCGTATTAAATACGAGAGGCAATGTTCGGAGATTAAGAAAAACAAGACACACGAGCTAATGGTCTAAAAGTGATGGGAAGCATTAAAAGTTTAAGCTTCCCTTAAAGCGATTATCTTATTGAGAAAGAAAAATCTGTTGTCGATCGTTCTGATTACGAGGAGTTTTTAGTGAGATAAGAATCGAATACTGCCAATTGTCTTTTGAAGATTTCCTCCTGACAAAAAAAAAAAGTAACATAGGCCATATTTCATCTCGATATTCCTTCGCGAAATTAAACGAGAATTAAGAGTTTGTTTTTTATACTGAGCTGAATTGAAAAGTATTCGCAAAGATGCTTTAGAAATGATACAGGTTCAATTTCATCCCCATATTCCAACGGAAAAAAGGTGGGTACGGGAACATAACCGGTACATTAGAAAGTACTGGATTTTGCACTACCCGAGTAGCTTGAACTATATTTCGTCCCCATATTTTCACAGGAAATGGAACGGTAATTCGCAAAACCACTGAATCGATTTCAAATCTTTTTCACCATGATAATACGGTGTTATCCACGAGTAACATATATTTCATTCCCATATTCGCACGGAAACGGGATTCCCATATTTGCCTCTGTTGGAATTCAAACCACAAACCTCTAGGATAACAGGCAGACATGCTACCAATGGTACCATGGTTATTCTACTATCAGTTAATTTTAAATCAATTTTGAAAATTGTGATCTTTTGGTATCCTCAATATTAAACAAACCATTGACGATGTTACAAGCATCCAATTTCCACTCATTCCGGGAGTACAACTTTAAGTGCGGCTTCTTATTAAACAGAAGTTTTTGGCTAGTGATCGATTTCGAATCATAATTCCAGTTAATGCTGCTTAATTTGAAGGTGGAGTGAATGTTTCAGAATATTTAAATTAAATTGACTGACTTATACAAAAATGAAAACGTTGGTATTCAACAATATTTTATTCACGAGTAAGGACAGAGTTTTTTGCATTCACAATAAATTCTAAGCCCAACACTCTTTAAAATGGATATCCCGTCTGTCGATGTTATTCACACCCTTAAGAGGTTAGGTTACCGTAGAATTTTCGAAAAATAATTTTTTTAAATTCCAAATGGTCCCTTAGGTCTTCAAAGATTACGGCCGAGCAAAACCTTAAGGTACTCGGTTTTGGAATTTTAGTACAAGGCCGTCTGGTCCACAGCGAGCTCCTTTTGTGAACCCAAGGGGGAAGGTACGTTAGGGGAGTCAAGCATGTATACGGCAGTTGTTATTGAAAATATTTATTTCCTGAGTAGTCTAGATGAGTTCGACCTGTCGAACGTCTCTTTCAGTCATTGCAGATTAAAGGAATTGTAAAATTATTCATGATTTTCTACTACTCAAAACTTTAAACACGATAATCTCAATACTGTATTTTTCAAGTTGGCCGGACTCGTAACTCAAGAAATTTTTAGCTGATTAACTTGAAATTTTGATAATGTCTTAAAAATATACATTGTTTATGAAAGTACGTAGGATTTTTTTTTTATATTGAGTAGTTCATTTCTTATTAACAATTATGTGACAATTTTTTAGGCAAGTTTTTCACTTTTCACTTTAGAAGGACGCCATTTGGCCAAAAATCAATACATCTCAAAAATCCTGCGTACTTCTATAGCAGTTAGAATATATAATGGAAAAAATTCATTTGCTCATTATTATTTAAAAAATTACAGAAGCTTCTGTTCCGGCCGTGGACCATGAAAAAAAGACGTCGCATCGTCACAAAATTGCTACACAGCCGCCATATTGTAATAAATCGCTTCAAAAAATACATTGTAAGAAGTCAGTGATATTGATAATAAAATCACGTTTCTGTTATCTCGATTTATTTTGCAGTATTTATGAAAAAAAAAACTCCAAAAAGCCTATTTTTAAAAGACTTTAAGTTGTCCCAACCCCTTAAACAAGCAGATGTTAATTGACAGCCATTTGCGCTTTCACTCAACATAACAACACTATAACAACATGCACATTGCACAGGTACATTCATACTCAAAAAATAATACAAGAGACATTGATGTCTGTTCTTCAAAAGAACATCACAATTATGTGCAAATGAAAATGATAGTGTAGTGAAAGTGTTCCGCCACTTGGAAGTGCTCCTTTGCACATCATTGTCAAGGCCAAGCTTCTTTATATCCTTAATATGCAAAGCCAGCAAAACAGAGGAGGCAGAGAGATATAACAGAACAGCCAGCCACAAGGACTCAAAACTTATTCGTAAATCATCACAAATCAGAGTGCAGCTTGATGCAACAATGCTTGTGACAGCAACCTTTCACATCTACACCCTTCTTCTTCTTCTTCTCATTTATATGCTTTTCTATACAAAGTGCGTCCTCGACAACGATTTAATAGTAAAAGAAACTAACCTTAAAAGGATAATGCCCCTGAAATCCAGCCATCGCATGAGTGGCAAACAAAAGTGCGGGGTGCTAACGTTAACATTATCTATTCAAGCTGTGCTTCTCTTATTTGTCCTGATGATGATTATGTTGATAGGAACACCATGTGCAACATAGGAACAAGGATAACGTACTTAGAAAGTAATTATGTATTCACATTACATTGCCTTAGAATGGGATTCTATTTAGCTAAATCCTTCCGCGGGAAATTTGTGGAATTTAAAAAGAAAAAGAAAGAAAATTGTATCGATATATTATGTCCTCTATGGAATCACAAACAACAAAAAGACAAATAATAAAAAAAGAAACGGTTAGAAGAGAGCTCAGCACACATACCTATGTTGTACAATGTACAATGTACAGTCAGTTGAAGAGCTTCACCAGAAAACGTCTTAAGCACGTTTCCTTTAAATGCACTCTACCACTTTGTGAAGGATGTGAACTTGATGCACGTTGATGACGAGATTTAGTGTAAACGAGGATTACAGTTAGAAGGATATACAATTTAAAGAGTCTGCGGTGGGGGTGGTGTTGGCAGCTAGTCCTAAGGCTTGTTTCATCGTCGCTCGTTGTCGTCGTCTTCATTGCTTCTTTATATACTCGTATTTATGCAGAAGCCGTAAGTGTATTTGCCAAAAGGATCTCAAGTGTAGGTGAGAAAGATTTACCTAATCGAAGGCTCTTTTATTTAAAATAGAAACACGAAGCACGTGATGGCTCCCATCTTGAGAGGTTTGTATAAGAGTCTAAGTATTTTACTTGAAGATTGTCATTGAAAATCAAGTGGAAGACGTAATTGGCTTTTTGGTATTTTAGTTGTGTTCTTTGAGCAAGATTTAACGTTGAATAGACAGGTAATTTATTTGTTTTAATTCTGAGGAAGTCAACAAGGATTTCTTGAAAACAGCAATTTAAAGCGGTGATTGTAGTTTATATTTTGTATAACAAAGAAAATATATTGTAACCTCTTCAAATCGTTCTAGATTAAGGAAAGTTTAAATGACTTTGCAACTAATTGAGTATGTGTTTTTGACGTTTTTAGAAGAAGCTGACATATTTTGAGTTATTTGCACATTGTCTGGAGTACTGCACACAGTTTTCAATAAGTTGTACTTGAATACTTTTGAGATTTGTAGTAGCAAAAGACCTATACTAGCATTGGAGGAAGGTAAACAAGTTTTGAATATTTTCTTTACTCTGGACTTGCAATATACAGGGTTTCTAGTGCTTTTAACATATTCATTTTTATGAAGAAGAGGAGGTTTAGGGTTTTCAATCTGAGTTTACATAGTGCAACGCTTCTGCTGTTTATTTATTTATTTATTTATTTATTTAATACTTCATCTACAAGCAATTTTACAGCTATCAGATAATTCATAATTGCACTCCAAGAAAAATAAATAATAGGTAATAATTAGAATGTAAATAAATATAAAACTTCTAGTTTAAATTTATCACGACTCATACAGAAGATATCAATATTTACACAGGCTTCATTGAAATCTCTAATAGATCTAGATATGGTTTCGTTACTTCCATATATCGTTCTATGCAATTTTTCTTTTAAAAACATTCTCGATCTTAAAGATCTTGATGGAACATTAATAGGTACTAGAGCAAGTAGCGTAGGACATTTTATATGGTTACATAGTAAGTCTCTTATTAATGTTACACCATGAATAGTTCGCCTAGATTCTAATGATTTTATCCCTAGTAACTGACATCTAGCTCTATAATCAGGTTGCGGGTACCAACGCATTTGGTAAAATATAAATTTAGTAAATCGTCTTTGGATCTTTTCTAATCGATTAGAATGTGTAATGAAAGCAGGGCTCCAGATAACATCAGAATACTCCAAAATCGATCTCACAAGAGAATTATACAGAGTTAAAAGGACGAAAGGGTCCCTAAAATCTTTTGCATTTCGTTTAAACATCACGTGCTTTCGATACTCTCGTATAAGAAACTGCAAAAGCTTATTACTTAAGTTTCTTATTCAGAGCTGTATGTGCGTGTGTGTGTTTTTTAAAGCTGGTGATGACTATAAGACATTGGAAATATTGATGGTGCTTTCGTTACAGACATATTTTCAGCAACGCAATGTGAAAGGTCTTTGCTTATTGCGTTGCAGTTTTTGCTTTTAAAATAGGAGATACTGAAAAAAATTTAAAGATGGGGAACGGTTTTGCTAAGACAACAAAATACAAACCACGAATCTTTCAGCCATTGATCTTACCCTCTAAATAAATCTTCGAAACCAAAGTTGTCTTCAAAGCTAAATGTAATCCTTAAACGTGTTCAGATGGCAGAACAAAAAGACCTTCTATTGATTTTAATTCAAGCCGGAAAGCTACGAGCTGAATCCAAGGGAACAGAACTTAGTGCTGATTCTACCAAGTTTTTTTTGGTTACAAGGTGGTTTCATTATTTGACGTTTGCTTCGTATGAATAAATAAACATAGATAGGTGATGCACCGTAGCCCATTTATCTCCAAGGCATAGCACATTTCTCTTAAGACATACCTGGTGAGAAATGAAAAGGATGTACAAATTTAAGAACGGTTTAGTGAGAAAACGCTCTCTGTTCAGTTAAAATGACTTCAGAGGATTTTAAAAGGTGTTGCGAAAAGCGATACAAGTTTAAAAACAGTTGTATGTTTCTGGAAATCGAGCACCAAGCTCCAATGTAATTAGCAGATGTATTGCATACCCAATTACAAAAAAAAAAAAAATTAAAATGAGGTCCAAATTAGACTGTACACTTTAACAGATCACAGATGGATAAAGTTCATGGCCAAGAATGACTTGCCTTACTGCTTGGTCTACGATGAAACCTCTCTTGTCAATATGATGGATGAGTAAGAGTCTTAATAAATTGTGCCGATTTCCTTTACAACCTAACAGTCAACTTACGCAACGCCACACTCTCGAAAACTTATTCACCACAATGCAACAGAAGCCCTGAAAGGTATGAATTAGATCAGTATAATAAATAACTATCTTCTTGGATTTTGGGTGCCCAACCTGTCAAAGAAGCACGAATTAGAACCCACTAGCTGCACTAACTTTTCTCTGGCAGGAAAGCTAGAGATGATAAAAAGGAATCAAGATAAATTTTGGCACACTTGATATTTGTAAAAATTTTAGAGTAACTGAGTTCCTTTACATATGGTAGCAAAAAGGAACTCTCATTTTAATTAGAAACAGGCCGTGCATTTCGTGGAAAGCCTAGAAGAAACTAACAATGTAAAAGGTTAATGCTGATTGTTTCCATTTTAACCCCAAAAAGTTAATAATTTCCTCTTGCAAATTGACACATATCATAGATGATAACACTGGTCAAAAATATTTGGGTTTTTTCCGTAGCAGAAAGGAAACCATTTTCTAAAAGTTTTTGCCTTGCTGAATCCACATCTGGGCTCAGAATTTATTTGCTACGTGTCGTTGATAGATATTAAGCCTTTAAAATCGGAAACAATATGTTTTTGTACAGGTTAAAAATGTGTCAACAATGAAAAAAATTTCAACCCGAAAACAAATAAATTCAAATCGAGTTGTTGTAGCACGAAAACTAGACCTGATTGAATCAAAATACATTAATCCTAACTAATATTATAAATGTGAAAGTCACTCTGTCTGTCCGGCTTTCAATGTTACCGTCTCCTGCCCAAACTACAGAACTGATAAAAACTAATTTTTGTCCAAAGATTGTTCAGATATATTTCATCCCTATATTCCTACGGGAACGGGAATAAATATACGAGAACTTAGAAACTACAGAACCGAATTCAAATGTTTCCACCATTAGAATGGTACACTATATCCCTGAGTAATATAAAATTTAATCCATCCACATATTCCTACGAGAAAGGGAGTCCTCACTAATATGATAAGTGTGAAAGTAGCTCTGTCTGTCCGTCGTTCTATGTTACCATCTCCCGCCCAAACTAATAAGCCGATTTAAATGAAATTTTTTACGAAGACTTTTCAGAACCTAAGAAAGGACAAAGGCTGTATATTTTTTTTCCTATATTCCCACGGGAGCAGGAACGTATACGAGAGCTTTGACACTACAGCACCGATTTCAAAAACTCTTCCACCGTTGGAATGCTCCATAATCCCCGAGCAACATAAACTTTTACTCATCCCCATATTCCTTACGGGAACGGTCACCATGTTTCCATTAATTAAAATTATAAGTCCGAAGTTAAATCTGTCTGTCTATTTCTCTTTGTAACCATTAACCGCCCAAACTATTGAACCTATTTATATGAATTTTGGTACAGAGATTGTCTAGAACCCGAAAATGGACATCCTTACTAATATTAAAAATCCAAAACCTTTTGATTCCCCGTTTTCCTTTAATTCCACTGATTGGTCATTATAAATAAGGCTCAGACGCTTTAAGTTGCAGGTGTTCGTTAAAAAAAAAAAAATCCCATAGCAACTTTATGTGGCAGAACTACGTGTATCAATCTCACAAAACCTTTTTATTTCGCAAAAGATGGAAAAAATATGAACGTCGTGTGCAAAAATATACTTAAATAAAATAATATAACAATAGTTTACTAAAACGCGTGAATGTGTCTTATTTGTAAAATAAGTAGCCTAAGAAATTAAGAATGCTGCCGAAAGTCACTATTCCACGCGGACGAAGTCGCGGCCAAAGCTAGTATTGTAATAAAATGAAGGTAGACAGGAATTTCAAAATTAGCAAATACCTTCCATGATACAAAATTTTATTTACCAATATAATTTGTTGCCGAGTTACTTTTTTCCATTACGTATACGCCCGAGTGTATTTACAATAATCAATTAATCCAAATCTTTATCGGGGTCTTAAACGCTTTAAGTTCCTAGGGTCCTAAAGCTTTGTGGCACCACCATATTAAACTGAACAATCAGAAATCCAGAAGATAAATGACAGTACCAATCAAATACCAATCGTCCTACATTCAGCTTTTTAACTACAAAGAAAACGGCAGCAATGCATTCAGTTTAGTCGGGCCAAACACAAGTTCCCCATCGTATTGGCTACGTAGTGCAGCATACACGTTCCAAAGACTGTTCAATCTAAACTTTGCTACAGCTTACAATAACAACAACAGACCTATTGGTGACACAGACACACTCAACCGAAACTTGTTCGATTCAATCCTAATATGTTCTAACTAACCCACCCCATAATTGGTTTTTTAAAATAACTTAGTCACCATTCCATCGAGACTCATAAGGTACGACGAGGAGCTCCCAAGGGATGATTCAATTCATTTCTCTACATATGCTTCAAAAACCAATGAATGTGTGGGTGGCGGAGTGTACTAAGGAAGATTAATCACACAAAAATCTCTTATTCCGTCTTGCAAATTAAAGTGAGCACAAATTCTGGTGACAAATTCTTTTGACAATTGCTGAAAGAAACGTGATATCCTCAGTGAATAACTATATCGAATAGTTTTGAATCACCCAGCGCTGTTTGGTGTTTCCACGAACTTAGTAGCCAATCGCAGCCATCTCATAAAGATATCAAAACAGTTAAACATTCAAATTTTTCTTGATGAACAGTAAATTGAAAATGATGACCACACCGAGAACGAAACCGCTCTACCGATTTTAGTCAGCAGGATAAACAAGCAAGATTCCTTGCAGCAAAGAAGCAAAAGGAGCAATACCATAATGTAACGACATCTGCATCGAGTTGGCCTCGGACATAGAAAAATCCAAAACAGGGAAATTTTCCGACGTATTCTGCTGTCAACACGGACCGACAAAAAACCAGATTTGGCCAAAACTGAATGTTGTATTCAGACTCTATTTCGTAGGTAAACATACCGTAAGGCATCAAATAATCATCAAATGACTTCTGCAGAATCTGCAAAAACTTAGGGGAAGAGGAAACAATTTCACACCCTCTCTTTCAAGTCCTGCTCTCTCCTTCAAAGGTAATTTATGTGTCGGAAATTTTTTTTCCGAAGATCCAAGCTCCGACATTCAAGGTCTCCATCGGTTTAACAAATGCTATCAAAACGGTTCAGTTTATGAGGCGCTCCCTGAGATATTTTCTTATAGAAGCACAACGGACCTAATATGTGTTATTTTCTTGGGGCTAACCTGACCTATATCAACAACATCTTGACTGTTCTCGTTGGTTACGGCTCGACCAACGAGTATTTTTGAAACACCCTGACGCCGCACCGGCTTGACCTTTGACTTCCATGGAATTTACTTTCACACTTTCCACTCCGATTTTTTAAAAGATCGTTTTTTTAATGGACAGAAATGTACTCACTTTCGTGTAAACTTAAACTAGGTATGATTTTTGCTTTGGGGAAAATATATTCAAAGCCCATATTTATTACCTCCAGTTTCACTACAGTTAAATACACTGTTAACTGTTCTCTCCTTCTGTAATATACTTTCTTAAACAGAGTGCAAGGACAAAGCAATTCATAATACTGGGCATTTTTTGCCCTTATGATAATTATAATTCTTTAATGGTCTTGGCCATTTGTAAAATATGTCTTTAAAATGCACTAAAATGGTCCTAATACAAAATTGTCTTAAAAGTTGAGTTCCCTTTTCATCTTTGACTTTATGTTAGCAAGCATAATTATCGCACCTGGGACTTGAAAAGTGTAAAAATCAATGAGACTAAATCCTTGCTTCCTCAATGTGTGACATTTTCTCTTACAAAATAAGATGTCGATTTCCTTATTTTATTTTTCTAGTTGAAAGGATCCCATCGGTTTATTTAGACTGTTTTTTAAATCTTCCGTAGTCCGTTTTCGAGAGGAAACTTAGGCATTTCACAAGTCTTAGAACTTTTAAGATTCAACAAAAATACAAACAAGCTATTAAATCTTAATCCACACAAAATAACAACCACAGACCTTCACATTGATTTCTAGTTGTTTTCCCTTTTTCAAAGGATTAATATAAGCAACCCCATTAACCTCTTTAAATATTGCCCTACAGTGTACGTTAGGTAGAATGTGAACTAGAAGGTAAACACAATTCTAAAGCCTTTTTACTGGACTTAACTTCTTCTCGCTTTTAAATAACCGTTTGAAGTTTCGAAACTGAATGCCCAATACAAAAGCCTTCGCAGTGAAAAAAATGTTACCTGGCTTTAAAAACTTACAAACATAATTACTATCTCCATAGCTGCAATTATCAAATTCTTTTGGGACACATTAAAGGCTGACAATTAAAATAATACCCGCGTTTATTATTACCAAACTATTGCTTTATATACATTGCATAGCCTACACAAAATAATTCATTTAATTTTCAATACCAATTCAAAATGATTCTATTGGGAGAGATGCATTGACGATAATCGTCTCCCGTTGCACCTTCATTTAAAATAATTAAACCGAACAAAACTTTCTCCATTAAACTCGAAACCAGCAGATTCATTCAAAACAGAAAAACCGAGCTAGATTCAGATGAATACATACCCAAGGGTCTACTCGTACCATCGTTCTTCAATGAGGTGATAGTCATTAGAAACAAAAGACTGATTACATGATGAACAAACTTTACTCAATTTTGATTTGTTGAAAAGCTTTTTACTTAATGATATGTTTTTGTGCAAATCCGGCTTTTTTTTCTAATTTAAAACAAAAAATAAAAAGTACAAATACATTTGTTGCTTTTGCGTGACATGTTTGCTGTTTTTCGTTTGTCTTTTTTTTTACACTGAAAAGCCGCATTGAGAAATGGTACCTACGCAATGACAATGTGGTTTTGGATTTTATGATAATCACTCAAACTTATTTCTCTGTCGATGGCATTTGTCATGGCAAAGGATTAATGGATTTATTTTATTCATTTTTCAAAAAGCTCAGAGTTTGTTGTCTGATTTTCATATAGTATAAGAGTTTTGTAAAGAACGAACAGTTTTGTAGGCAATTCGATGAGAGAATTATAAACAAAGTGTGATGGAGAAGAAGAGTTGTCTGTTTGTTTGTTCTATTTCGCATGATGAATAACATTGAGTGAACTTAGTTTACTTCGTCTTCATTTGGAAAGTTTCTGAATGGAGGCATGTCCTTTAATACTTCTTCCGAATGTCCTGTATCATGAGATGGGCTGGGTTCATAGGTGGTCATTATTGAATAACAACTCAACAAGGGCGGTGCGAATGTGAATGTTTTCGGTATTTGTTTTTAACACATTCTGAAGTTGACTTGTATTAAGTTCATATTTGGATTTTAACATTCCATCTTGATTCTTCTATGTCAATTATTTTTAGTTCCAGCTCCTTTGCTTTCCTGAGAGAAAGAATCCGAACCTATATGAGTTCCTATGGCAGCTTTAGCAAATTAGTTTTTGCCATAAATTTATCCCCACAAAAAAAAGGTTGTACTAACGTCTATAGAGAAAATCCCGCATTCGTAAAATACCGCCCGAAATGTTAGGAAATGTCTGCAAACATTAAACCCTTTATAGTCCGCCAAATAACTTTTTTTTTGAAAATGCTATAAAAAAACTACTGAATATTTTCTTAAATTTCTTTTTTTATTTGAAAGTTCAATCCTTCCGGTTAGTAATGGAAAGTAGTTTCATTCAAATAGCTGCCCGGCTGGCCATGCAGTAGCCTACACGATCAGTCCAATATTTAAGCACATTATAGATTGTGTGCAGCTGTATTTCACCAATGGCTTCACGAATATTGTCTTAAAGGACAGCGTCAATTGTCTCTGACTTGTCAGCATAACACTTATCTTTTACCGCATCTAACAAATAATAGTCCAACGGTGTCAAATCGCAGCTCCGAGGTGGCCAAACGACATCAGCTCTGCGGCTGATAATGCGGTCTTCAAAAACAGGGCGCAAAACATCGAGTGTAGTTTCGGCTTGTGCAAAGCCAATGAACTCGCCAGAGAAGGAACCGTTCTACTGATCTCAACCACCAGGTTGAGTATTGGTATACCAATCGCTACATGTAAACATGCTAAAACAAGAGGCAATAGATAGAACAAATTATAGGTGGAACAATATCACCACGTGTGTGGCAACAAAACGTATATGGCCAGGACTAGATCCAAAACGCACAAGACATTTGTTATCCATAACTAGATTGCACGTTAACTCCGTAATAAATGTCATCATCGGACATTGTCTGATAGAAAGACATGCCATAATACTCAGCGTTTCCTCTAATGACTTCTGCAGAAGTTGTTTAGATGAGGAGGAGTATGAGACAATCCCACACCTCCTCTGCTCATGTCCTGCGCTCTCCTTTAAAAGAAAACGGCATATAGAAAAATATTTTCTTGGTAATCCAAACTACCTGGTGAGCACAGATCCACTACATCTCCTCCGCTCTATTAAAAGCTCCAAATGGTTTTGTTAAGTGAGGTACTCCCTCGCATAATTTGTATGGTATCACAATTGACTTAATATTGGTCTAAGTGTGTCAATTGTTTTCTTTACAGCCATTTTAACCTAGCCTAATCTAATGTGCTTTTCCTTTTTTTTATTTCCACTAGCTCTCGAAAAAAGCTCGTTAGAAACGAATAGGAAAAGCTGATTGTACTGACGCTGGATTATAGTTGATCAATGGATCGAGGCAGAAGATCGTCAATGGAAACTATAAAAAGAGCAGCAATCGTTTTTATTGCCTTTGGCCCATTACGGTCTTTTAAGAAAGTGTACCAAAGACACAACATCAGTTGTAATCACTTTATTGAACTTTCGGAAGTGACGTTAATGATTTCCACTACAAATTTCTTGATTTTGAAAAAAAAGAGAAGTAGAAATGCATCAACAAAGGCTCTAATCAAATACTGTGACTTAGGGGTATTCATTTCAAACAAATTTGTTAAAACTCGTAGCTTCAAACACACCTTGATATGTCCTAACATAACACCTCTACTTCCTCTTCCTTGGCTAGTTTGTCTGGGGAAGCCGCATATCTAGTAAGGGAAAAGCATGCTTACTTAAAACATCATTAGAAAAAGTCGAAGCTCCTTTTCATTCGATATAAATACAGTTGTGGCTATGTACTCAAAAATTGAGTTGCCACGCTTGTTGTAAAAAAAATATTAAAAAGTTTAAGATTTTGGGGCTTGTAAATACTGAAATCTGACTCCTTCTCAAAGTCGTTGGAATTGTAAGTATTACGCTGCCACACTGTATACTGTGCCTTTTCATAGACTCATAAATACAAATTCAAGGCCTTTTGCTAGGGTAGACAAACAGAAAACCAAGAACAAGTTTCGAATATTTTTTTATTTGGTTTTTTTTTTTGACTAACTTGTACTGTGCTGACCGAACTAAATCATTTAAATTCCTTCTTGGCCTACCAACGGGAAAAAAAAACTTCAGCATCGCTGCTGAAAATTCAAACAAAATATGAATTTCAAACAACTGCATCATTGTGTGCATCTGCAAGTCCCTACAGAATTTCATTTAAACTCAGCCACAGCACTAAATGCATTGCATTAATGTAATGAAAGATGAAATTTTAACCGTGAGCGTAGGTGGTGAAAGTATTTTTTGTTGTCTCCTTCTTTTTTTCCAAAGCAACACTGTGTAAAGTTAAATATTCATTCAAGGTGCTGCAACATTAACGATGCTGAAGTACTATCTGACTTAAATTAAAAACAAAATTGATTGCGAAAAGCCTCCGCATTATTTATTCTTGATGAAGAACTTTATTACTTTTTCTGTTGAAGGGTTGTTCTAAAGTATAAATTTTGCACATTTATTCAAAAGGCGATTCATAGAATGCATGTCTATATTCAAATCACGCCATAAATTGTAATGATGAATCAATCATTTCAAACTATCTACGACTTTGTGGGTTGTGATGATGAAGATGATAATGGGCCTGCTCTTTAAAGTATTGCTAAGTTGGCGTCAGAGCTAATAATAGCTAGAGCTTTATTTCGGAAGGATTAATTTGATATAAATAGATTTTTGATTCTCCCTAATGCTAATGACTTCATTTGAGCAGATTTTCAATTCTATCATGCAACGAATAACCATGACAAAATAATCCTGAAGATTGCCGTTCTTTAAATTAAATCCCAGATTTGGGTTATTAAGTTGTTTTCCTTTTTATTTTTATAATGCACCATGGAAATATTGAATTATAACGGTTCAAAACACAAATACCATTGCGAAGCAGGTATTTTTTGCAGATTTGCTTTGATTCGTGCATTAGATACTTCTTCTTTCATTCACCATTTATGTGCCCGAATCACTTCAAAATAAATTCATAAATTTGCGTCAGTATATACAGTTTTTTTTTTTTTTTACTGCTGAAGCATTCCTCTTCATTTTGTCAATAATTTGTATAAAAATCAAATCAAACAACAAGATACTTTCTGTATGAAGAGTAGGTAGGCACTTTTCAACATCCGCATTAGGGTTCTTTGGAATGATATATAAATAGAGAAATGAGGAAAATTTTCTGAAGCAAAACCAGCTTGTCATGTTGTAGTGTTAAGGAGGCAGCTATCGTTGGGCCTCTATTCAGAAGGCATTGCATTTTTTGTTAGGACTCGAAATTGGATTGGAGATGAATTTATTAGAATAGTTGAAGGTGAACCTTCTGTACTGAGATTTATGATGCGCATAGGTTTCTTTAGTTAAATGAATAAATACAAATAATCTGGTCAGGGACTTACAATGTCAAGTGAGACCGCTTTCGTTGCGTAATTAACTCTTGTATAATTAATCTCGGATGACGTGGAGAAAATAAGTTTTTATTTCTGAAATTTGAACCTCGTTTTCTTACGTTACACACAGTCATGCTAATCGAGTCTCTAGATTGATAAGGAGCGTGGTGTGATGATTGACCGATGTAGGACCATCCGAATAATTTTTTTTTTTACTTTTAGTACATAGACCATTTCAATATAATCTTCGTTTTCAATAACAGAGTTGGGAAATAATGATTACAAAAATTTCAATTACAATTACTTGTAGTTGAAATCTTCTATTACATTTTCCATTACACCCAACAGCAATTGAAAAATTCAATTACCCATTACTTTTTATTTATTTATTTATTTATTTATTTATTTATTTATATCATTTATCTACAAACAGTTTTACAGCTAACAGATATAGTACTCCAAGAACAAAATATCAAAATATAAGTAAGTACAAAAAATCAGTCTTAAATTTACTTCTACCAAGCATTGAAAAATCAATCTGAAGGCACTTCATTGAAATCAGCTATACATCTTGATAACGTTTCATTACATCCATAAACTGTTCTATATATTTTTTGAAATAGGAAAATCCTTGTTCTCGTCGACCTGGCAGGTACATGTATAGGTAAAAGAGTGTGGTTAGGTTAGGTTAGGTTGAAATGGCTGTCAGGAAAACCAACTGACACACTTAGACCAGTATTTGGTCCGTTGCGATACCATAAGAAATTAAGTGGGGAAGAACCCCACTTAACAAAACCATTTGGAGCTTTTTATGAAGCGAAAGAGATGAAGGATATCTGTGTTCGCCAGATCGTTTAGATCATCGAGGAAATATTTTCCAAGATGCCGTTTTCTTTTAATGGAGAGTGCAGGACATGAGCAGAGGAGGTGTGGAATAGTTTCTTCCTCCTCCTCATCTAAGCAACTTCTACAGAAGTCATTTGAGAGAACACCAAGTCTTATGGCGTGTCTGCCTATCAGACAATGTCCTGTAATGACATTGATTACGGAGCTAAAGTGCAATCTGGTTATGGATAGCAAATGCCTTGTGCGTTTTGGATCAAGTCCTGGCCATAGCTGTTTTGTTGCCACACACCAGGTGATACTGTTCCACCAATGATTTGTTCTAATAGAGTGTGGTAGCATAGTAAGTCTCTTATGAGCATTACACCATGAATTTTTCTTCTTGTTTCTAAGGATTTTATTCCAAGCAATAGGCACCTAGCTTTGTAATCAGGACAGAAACCCCAGCTCATTTTGTTGAAAACGTATTTCGTAAATCTACTTTGAACCGATTCTACCCTGTCAGAATTAACTTTAAACGCGGGACTCCAGATTACATCAGCGTATTCCAAAAGTGATCTGACAAGAGATGTATATAAAGATAATAAAACATAAGGATCTCGAAAATCAAGAATAACACCCAAGTCCATAATGTTTGAGACACGATCAATTGCATAATTGAACCGAAAACTGGTACATTTTCGAGTAAATGAAATAAAGTTACACTTTTTAGAGAATTAAGGTCAGATTGAATCAACTACAACAACAACAAACACCTACAATATTTGAATGCAGATATAATGTCATTGATAAAAATAATGAACAACAATGGACCGAGGTGGCTACCTTGGGGTACACCCGATGTACACTGAATTTCTCTTGAAAAAGAATTTTCAATTTTAACCTGTTGTTTTCTACAGGAAAGGTACGAGGGTATCCAACGAAGGAGTTGAGAATTAAATCCAAACATCTCAAGTTTAGCAAGGAGTATTTAATTTTAATCGAAAAGTTTTAATTACTTGTAATTCAATTACTTATAGGTAATTGAAAATCCAAGTAATTAAAAAAATGCTGTAATAAATACTTTTTCAGTATTCGTTACCCAAAAACGTAATGTAGGTAATCTACTTTGCTCAATTACATTTTCAAAATTAAACAAAATTAAACGAAATTATAACAATTAAAAGGTGCTGTGAATACTTTTTTGTTAAGTGAAGAGTAGCATTTGGAGAGTCTGGATTCAGAAAATCTAATAACAAAAACTTCTGCGTCGTCCACTATTTTGAAAAAACCACTTCTGCTTTCTAGAAGCATTTTCTCGTACTTATTTTCGTAGAGTATTGTGTTTTGTTTTGTTTTGTTTTGTTGGGGAGGGTACTTTCTAAAGCCATTGTTGTGGAACATTTTAGGCTTACTTACAATACAAAGTTATTGGTGAAAAACTGTCAGAAAATTGTAAAATAAAGTACAATTTTGCGATTATCTCGGTCAAAATGTAGATTTGGAAGAACTTTATAAAAATATTTTTTTTTTAGAAAACACAATTGACTACATTTCTGTATGCTCAGATTTTATACACAACAAAAAATGACTGAGACACAGCATGACAAATGGATTTTCAACAAAAAAAAAAAAAAAATTACAATTATGAGTGTACGCAAAATTAAGAAAAATACTTAAAATTGTTTTTTGAGAACTGCTGTTGGGAGAAGTTTTCAGCTTAAGAAAAAAGGAAAATTATGAATCCCCCTTACTAAGATGATGCCGTCTTATTACAGAAAAAGGTGCATTGAACTTAAAAGAGTTTTAATAAACATTGCTAATTGAATTGCTGTTAAAAAAAGATTAACGTTATTGAAAAAATTGTAATGCATTTACTAAAAAGTAATTAGAGGTGTGTTTTCTTCAATTACTTGGAAAAATGCATTGCTTTTTTCCATTATATGTTTGTAATTGAAAAATTTCAATTACCCATTACAAATTACATGAATTTGGAATTTAACCTATACTTCATTAATTCAATAAAACTGTTTGACTCAAAATCTATTGTCACTCATTTTTTGTATTACCACCTGTATATTTGGAAGCACAAACCTAAATTCAGTTCCAGAAGAATCAGATCGACCGATTCGAATTTTACATGTGTTGAAATGTATAATGATGAAATTATTCAAATTAAATGAGAACCATTTTCCGTCGTTTTTTTTGTGAGGTGAGCAAGTTTGCTGCGGAGGTTTGAAAAACACGGAAACCTATATTTAAAAAACAATGAAAACTTAAGAAATAGCTGATTATTTGTACAGCAACCACTCTTTTTTCATTCTTTATTTGCTAGTCTGTAAGATTACATTGATCCTAAATCAAATTGATAATTACAAATTTAATTACACACAATAAATAGATTAGTGTGAGAAATGTCTTCTGTTTCAATTTTACTCAATTAATGATCTGGCAACCCATTTATGACCTCATACATTTGCATAAATGTCAAATGTAGTTTTAACGTTCAAAAATAAATTCATTTTATTATGTATGTATGTTCTCATTTCAAGATCTTTCTTAAGTAACAGAATAATCGCACAATCTTTGGACAGTTCTTCTATATACTTAACTTACTATCTTACTTTCCTATAACAATCGGATTAGAATATGGTTCTCCAAAGCTTCTCTCTTGTTATTGATTTTGTCGTAAAAATGGGCACATAAAGGAACTCGAAAAAGGGCGGATTTTTATTACATGAATCGATTAAGGGGCTTGTTACTAAGTAAAAACCGAAAGTGATACATATTAAATTAAAGGATGCGAAATCAGAGATATGTGTTCTAAGCCATCTTCACTCGTTTTCTCAATATAACTCGAAAACGAGGCAAAATTTGGGTGCGATTCCGAGACGTGTTTTGTAGAAAACAAATTTTTCCATCAAAAAACACCTTTCAAATAATGGTAAAAAAATTTTACTATCCAAAACGTTAAGGTTCCCGAATAAAAAAACAATCTAGATTTTCCAATTTTTAGTTTCGTCGGTTTTTTTAATGGCATTTCTTTCTGATCGCAGATAGGTATAGGCATTGCTTCATAAAAAAGAAAGTAAATAATATTTTCTTTCAAACGCTATATCACAAAACAATGTTAAATTATATTTTCTATTCAGTTCAGAAGGTATGTTTCAGAAAACAATAAGTCACGGTTATCATATAGTGAATTCATTGCCATGAAAAACGCTTTCTCGGTTAACCGTTCAGAGTCGGCGGAAAACTGTAGGTACCCTAATTTCCTTACAGGTAGAAATACGCTGGGTTCGCTGCTCAGTTGCCCCTACCTATGTATGCATCTATGGTATGTTTCCGATTGTGTTTTTCTTATAACAATGGGTACATTTTTTGATTATTTGGAATTAAAAAAAAAGGTATAATGCGGACTATTTTTTAAAGTTACAGCTACAGATTTACACTTGTGATTTGCAGCTATACAAATTTGCAATATAGTTTTTAACATCAATATTAATAAGTTTTTGCTTTACTAAATACAAGTTTTTAGTTCATAACTTTATGATCGAGGCGGGAGAAATTGTAGAAAAAAAGCTACATTCAAAGTGATCAAAATTTTCTGTTGTAGCTGAAAAATGTTTTTTCTTATTATTTTCAATCGCTGTGCAGAGGTTTGAATATTAACAATCGAACCCTATCTTTTGGGCCTATGACTTGTTGCCATGTCATACGTCTTTTTAAACGTGACCCACCAATGGAATATTCTTAAACATACTGCAATCATTTTGTAAATCTGCTTTTTTGGTGAAATAGAAACTCTCCAATTTATTTTATTTAAACAAGTTTGGTTGCTTGTTAGTTATTACTTCACTGGTGAAGCAGGAAAGAAAATTAAACCCACAAATTTCTTTCTGAAAAATACAGCTGCAAAATTTCAAGCAAAACGTTCGGCGAAGCAATGGCAATGAAAAGAATCACAAACTATGCTTATAAAAAACCCCTTTTGATTATATAAAAATAAATAGGGAGATGCAAGAGAGCTAGGAGCCCCTGGGCCTAGCGCATTTCTCACAGCCATCCCTTGTGAAGGAATTGAGGGGACTTACAATTTTCTACCGGTTCCAAAAGGTTAATGAAGAAAGCGCTTTCCAAGCGATGGATTTACGATCGGAGGACTTGCCAATTCCTCGCGAAAGGCAATACCCGTGGAACATTTTTGCCTCTGTTGGGATTCGAACCACGAACCTCTGGGTTAACAGGTGGACATGTTACCAATCACGCCACGGGTACCACTCCTTTTAATTACTAATTTATAAATTGATGAAATATTCCACATTAGAACATGGAATAAAATCGTTTTGAAAGGAAAATTTAATGGGTTCACATTAAACATTTGCGAAGAATTCAATTCTGCAACTTAAAGTCAGTCACTGTTTTGATAATAAATTCCTCTTTGAAAAATGTTGCAAAAACAAATAAAGTTTTAGTAATAATGATAATGATGTTAGGTTCAACTGTAGTATTTTTCCATGATAATGTGAGATTTTTTATCCAGTCAATTAAAAAAAAAATCTCTGTTCAAAATATGTAGATCCATTTCATTAGACGAACTTCAATTTTGATTTTTGGGTTGAAAAAATTAAAAAATAAAAATTGCACATTTTCTAATGTTGTACTTTCAACCATCGGTTTTTGAATTTTCCCAAGCCTTACAAATTTTCTAAGCGTCTTGTTTGGATCCCAATAGAGATCTGGGTGGAATTAACTCATATTTCTATAAGCTTTTCCATATTTTAATTTTGATCTCCGAAAAATTTGTCCAAATCATATGTTTTTCGCATATTTCTTAAAGGCAAATATTTGATGTTTTGCAAAAATGAAAATAAATTTTGAAAAGCAGAATTGAGAAGAAAATGTAATGTTTTCTACTTCCTTTGGGCTACTTTTTCACAATAGGTATTAAATAAATGACTTACAAGAAAAGGTTTGCATAAAATCAAAAAAGGGAATGAATATGTTGCACTTGTAAAAATTTTACTATTTTGAGAATATCAACAGAAACATCACATATAAGTTCAAAAAGCACTAAAGAACCTACATTCTTCACAGGATCAATTTCAAAAAATTTAATATTCACTTTTTTTCCTTAAATAACCTTTTGGCACTTCGCTTTCTACTCTAAATTAAATAAACACATTAAGATATATTTGCTTTTTGATTACATTGTAAGTTGAATCACAAACGCATTATTTTGACACAAATTCGATTCGTTTTGGAATGAGAAAAAGGATTTTAATTTTTTTAAGTGCTACAATTTCGCAACCCTTTGAGACCGAGAATCAAAACAAGTTATTGACTCTAACAGCAAGGAATCCTGAATAGAGCTACTTCTTTTCAGACAATTAGTCGCGCCAAAGGACCGTTTAAGACTAAACTGTAACCCACCAATGAGTTGTGGTTATATGTTCAGTCTATTCATGAAAAATAAATGTTTTACCAAACCACTAAATATTTGCTGAACATCGACTCCTGCGCAGCCATGTGTCTGATGTGTTTATCCTTAAATCGACTGTTTATGTTACCTGTTGATACATTGAACTTGTTGGCTGAATTCAACATTCATTCATGATTATGCCAAGGACTCTTGAACCTGACCTCCCTCACACGGCATTATTAACACGTGTCTTTTTGAAACTTTATTGCAAGTCGTTTGTTGTTTCATTTGTGAAATAAACTGTCCGATTTCGAACTCCTCTTGAGAAGCAAGAAAGATTTCTTTACAAATGCGGTCAATTATGTTTGTTTATGTGGCAATGTTATAAGATAATAAACTGAATATATGTTTTTATGAGAGTAAATGGAAGATCTCTTTGAGTTAAAGTCCAGTATTTGTTTTTTGAATGAGATTTTTAGCTTTTTGTCAGACGAGTGCAATTTCAAAAGGAATATTTGTGGACCTAAGGAGATTAAGTTCAAAGGATGTTGATATGAGTTCATATGACAGTATTGGATTGTATTTGAAATTTTAAATGAAAAGGTTCCGAGAAAGTTTTTATGAGAATGAGTTTTTGAATGGTGTATGTGAATATGAGAGCATTTTAGGGCTTACGCCAATTAAGAATTTCAAACATTTTTTCATTTGGCCTTCTGCTTATGTTCTAAATAAATTAAAACAAGGTTGTCTTGTAACTAGTTATAGTTGAAAAGCTCACCTGATTCGTAATTTTTTAACTATTGAATTCAGAAAAAAAAGTTGAGAGCCTTGAGCGGGTTGGCTTTAAATTAGGTAAATGATCTAATGATAATGTCCATCGTCTTTTGGTTTAGGGAAGTTTTTTTAGTCAGGAAAAACTATTAGGAAAGTTAAGACAAATGGAGACCTGAATTTGTTTTTCTTAGTTAGCGTTTTTAGCGAAGAGAAAAATTATGTCAGTTGGCAGGTAATCGACTCCTCGCAACCGCAGACTAATAACTGGCTTTCTCAATGCAATGAAAAAAAAAAAAAAAAAAAATATTCAGAGATGTGTCGCACGTACTTGCGATTGTGTGCTAAGAGTTGCACATCAAAATCAAAAGAATAAATATAAAGTCTATCCTTTGTTAAGAATTGAATAAAATCAGATAAAATATTGAAAAAGTTCAATTAATTGTTCCAAAAGCTCTTAACGAAAATAAAGGGTTTTTCAACAAGGACGCTACAGAAGTAAAGCAACAGGGACAGCAAGTGACGCCATATTTCTTGCCGCTCTTTTTACTTTTCTCTTCATTTTATGATAAAAAGATATAAGATCCAACCACCAGATATTTATTCGGAGTCAGTGGCCTCAACGTTAAGTGCGCTACGTCCAAATTATGGTCCGTCATAATCGTCCTAGTAGATCAACAATTGAGCGTCGAATGGAAAAATTTAAATCCACAGGCACAGTACAAAATGTTCCCGTGCCAGTGAGACAAAAAAGTGCCCGTAGTGTCGAGAATATTGCTGCCGCTGAAGATTCAGTTGCAGAAATCCCAAATGTATCTCCCACACGTGTGTCGTTCTCAAGCGTTGGGCATCTCTGTGACGTCGTTTTGCGAAAAGATCTTGGCCTACATCCTTACGAGATTAAATTGACTCAAGAACTGAAGCCGCTTGACCACCAGAAGCGTCGTATGTTCGTGAATTGGGCTGAGCAACAACTTGAAAATGATTCAGATTTTCATCGAAAAATTATATTCAGCGATGAAACTCATTTCTGGCTGAATGGCTTCGTCAATAAACAAAATTTGCGGTATTGGTCAGGCAGCAATCCACACGTATTCCATGAGTCATCATTGCATGCCAAAAAAAAATTACGGGTTGGTGTGGTTTATGGGCCAGCGGCGTCATAGGGCCGTACTTCTTCCGTGATGATCAAGACCGGCACTTTACTGTGAATGGGGATCGATACCATTCAATGATAGACCGAACTTTTTTGGCCCCAATTGGATGTTATGGACCTGGAGGATATATTGTTCCAACAGGACGGCGCCACAAACCACACAGCAATACCACAATAAATTTATTGGAAATCAAATTTGGAGAACGTGTTATCTCACGGAATGGTCCAGTCGCTTGGCCGCCTCGGTCGTGTGATTTGACGCCGTTAGACTATTTCCTGTGGGGTTACGTCAAGTCTATGGTCTATGCCAATAAGCCAGCGACGATTGATGAACTTCGTAAGAAAATTGAACGTGAAATTGCAGCAGTAGGTATCGGCCGATTTATGCTTGAAAACCGTCGAAAATTCGGTTCAGAGTCTAAGCTTTTGCAAGCATGTCCGTGGCGACCTTGCAAAAGAAATTGAGCTTCATACATAATGGCACTAAACGTACTTTTACAGGAATAGGTTTTGTTTTATTTAAAACTTTTGTAGCGCGGTTATTGAAAACCCCGATATAAAAACTTTTTTTTTGCAGTAGCTAATACATACATACAAACAAAAATAAACTGAAAATTAAATCAAAACCATTATATCAGTTGTTTTAAGAACAGCATATTTTTCTAAACAAGGTTTTAAGAAGACAAGTATGTAAGCCTTAAGATTTTACCAGATGTTTTGGCAAACTTTAAAAAAAAATCAAAATTAAAAAAAAAAAAAATTAATAAAACTTCAAAGACTAAAATTTTATAAATGGTGATACGCAATCTAATATAAACTTTCTTCAAAGTAGTATTAGGGGTTAACGAAAAAGTCAGTCTTGAAAAAGACGGTACTATGGGCATTCCATTTTTAGACTTTTTCATAAGAAAGACAATTGAAAACATATCCCTCACAAAAAATTAAATCGTAATCGTCAAAGTCGTTATCGATAAAAATAAGTATTATCAAATAAGTTGTTTGTATGGCAGTCACCGTTGTTTTATGATTTACCCCACAATTTAAAACCCCTCTATAGACTGCGGTTTAAGCTGAAGATTTTTATACAGACAGGCACGAACTTGCGATTGCGTGCTTAGTACAAGCTGTGTAAAAGGTTTAAGTATTCGCTCTTAATATATTTGATGGTACAGGGTTGCCAACTACACATTCATTGTGAAAATTCAATTAAATCACGAAAAAAATATTAAAGCAAATTAAATCAAATATTCCAAAGGTTTCCAGGGAAAATCTAAAAACGGCAAATAAATTAAAGATACAGTTTTTAAAATATTCGAAAAAATATTAAAAAAAAAAAATTAATGCAAATTCGAAAAAACTAAATTTCTTAAATGTTGATATGCAATCTTTCTGAAACAATCTTTAGAACTTCTAAATTATGAAATTTCATCAAAATCGTGTTAGCCATTAGCGTGAAAAACGGTACTTTTTAGACTTTTCAAAAAAAAAAAAAACATCATTAGAATAGCCTTTAGAATATCTCACGTAAAATTTTATTAAAATCGTTGCAACCGTTTTCGAGAAAAATAGGTATTATCATAGAGGTTGTATGACAGGTACCGTTATTTCAAGACTTAAGGAACCAATTCCAAAAACCCCTCTGTAGGCTATCCCAGAGACCATAGCTGAAAATTTTGAAGAAAATCGATCAAGTGTTTCAGGCTGAAGATCCATATTCAGACACACAGGCAGAATTGCAGGATCTACTTTTTCGTAGTCTCTATCATTGTAATGTCATATTTAATTGTTATCTCCAATTTTTTTCTTCAGGATTGGAAAACTTGCCTTATAGTACCTATAAACACCTGCAAAAATGGGAATGAACAATGAGGAAAATAGAATTCATGTATCCGAAGCTAACGGTAGTGAAGATACGGGTTATTTAGTAAGCAGTTAAAATATTAAACAATTCACCACCTACCCACAGTTCGTAGGTATACCAACCATCACTAAACTGTTTTTTTTTATTTTGTTTTGCATATTGCAAAATGCAGAGTTGTGGTTTCATGCATTAGCTAACTTAACTTACAGGTGTAGTATTTATATTTGTACGCTCATATTGGATTTTTCATTAGTTTGCTTGGATAGGTTGGTCTGCAAGGAATGCTCACAACATCTGTTAGCTTTAGGTCAAGTAAATGAATGTGATGGACCGAAAGAGCAAAAATCTAGTGGCGCACATATGGCAGCGCGCTACAATTGTCATTGCTCATTGCAATGATTTGAATCTAAATAAAAGTGAACAACTTTTTTTAATGCACAGCACCCCAATTTTGGTTAGAAAGGTGTATTCAATCGAGTGAACTAATGGAAAAGGTGGAAAACGTTTTAAAATGTGGAAATATTTTCCAAATTCACTAAACGATATAATTTTAATAATTCGCTCACACAAATGGAAACATTTTGTTGTTGATAATTTTTGGCACTTTTAAATCACAACTTGAATTTCAACGAGCAGCTAATCGATTAAACCCCGTTTGTATTGAAAGGGCTAACTAATTTACAAAGAGTTGCTATTGGCGTGATAGGTATAGTAAATTATGGTTCTTCTGGCATATTGGCTAGCATGTCTGCCTGTTTAGTTGGAAGTTCACGGCTAGAATATCGTATAGAGGAATCCCATCGAGTAGAATTGGCAAGTCCTCCAAAAAGTTGAAATGCTGCCATGAAAAATCTTTCTGATTCGAAATTAGTCAAAAATGTACGCCCGCGGAATAATCCGAGGTTTCCACAGCTTTGTTGAGCCACCCTATTCTATTTATTTTAGCGCCGAACCGGTTTATCTGGGACCTAACCATACGGAGACAGTAATCGAGAACGAAGAGAAATTAAATTCCTTTTTCGAGTAAAAAATTAAATTTTGAGATTCAGTAATTTCTAAAAAAAAACTAAAAAATATCGTGGGGAACCAAATCGGTTAGTCTTTCTTCTTTTGCTTTTTTTTGCTCTGTGAAAATTCAGAACAACAACCGTTTCAACAGCCTAACTATGGTTGGTTCAATATAACGTGATGCCTGGGGACATATTTATCATATTTACAAGTTACTTGGGAGTTCGAGGTTCAAATCATAGAAACATCTAATAATTTTGCAAAGGTTTGATCCTTCGGGAAGTATTTTGTAGTTATATTATAGTTTCTTACAGTGTTTGAATAAATTCCAGCCAAAAGGCCTAATTTTCGACCACTTTTTGCAGCATTTAGGGCCGTATGTCAGCAATAACGCGCCGAATATTCGCTTCCAAAGCGTCAATCGTCTCGGACTTGTCTGTACATAACCTCATATAAGGTAGTCCAGCTATGATAAATCGTCCGAACTTGGAGGTAGTTCACTAAATCAATGAAATGGAAAACTAAATTGAGCATAAATCAAGGGTCAGCTGTCAAAAAGACTAACTTAAGAAAAAGGGATGACAGATTGAAAATCACACGTCTAAAAAAACAACGTCAGTCTCTCTTCCAAAGAAGAAGAAACTAGTAGATACCAAGGAACCCTTGTTAAATACGAGAGTCTGTTGACAAATTCTACAAAAATTGTTCGAGATATCTAACGCGCAACAATCTCCAAAAGAATGTAAAGATTGGTCCGATTTATTGGTAAGAAAAGCCGATCTGATGGTCAGTGGACTTCAAGCTACGAAAGCCGTACTGTCGGCCATATAGACAAATATTAGTGTTGATATTTCATAGATACATCGACGCTTTTATGACCTTAGAAAGACGGAACGAACTTTTATAAAATTAATGGGTAATAAGAAGTATGGAGAGCGGTACCTTTTTAAAGCGCCAGTCATAGTTCATTTCAATGATAAAACTAATAACATCTACAAATTCGAACGAGCTCTGACAAAGCCAAGAGATATAAGATTTTCAACTGAAACGACTGCAATTGGTTCTCTTTGAGAGAATTCTTAAACATGCGGTGTAACACTAACCTACACTACACACACCGCGTTATTATTTTTGCTCATAATACCCAAAATACGGTGTAGAGGTAAAAAAAAGTATTTGGTTCTGGCTGAGCGATTTTGTGGTTTGGCAACCGTATAGGAGTACTTCTTTAGATTTAAGTCGAGGAAACTAATTGAGTTTTGCCGTGTGGAATTGGTTTGTATGTCTGCCTGTGGGATTCTCGTGGTGGTGAAGGGCCCCAGAAACTTCAGAAGACAAAAACTTATTCACTGCTATTGCCGAGAACCGAGCAATTCCTGTAAGAATAAAATAAAGAGCCCATATTCTACTCAGCCACTTCGAATCGGCATAAGATTGTAAGCCCTTGAAATCTGTTAGGCCCCGAGCTTACCCAAAACATTTAATAATAATATATGTATACTGGGTTCGACAAAAGTATGGAAACCCCTGGGGCAGAATATGCGTTAAAAAAAATCAAAGACCCTATATCCGACGTATTTTTCAACGTGGAATCCGATGGTGACCTTGAATTTGACCTTGGACGTAACCTTGAAGCCTCAGCGACCCCAAAAATTGATTTTTAACGCATATTCTGCCATATCTATTTCCAGGAGTTTCCATTCGCACCCTGTAGAAGCTGACACCCGACCTATACGACTTACCCTGCAGCTACACGTTCAAGATATGGTAAGCCATCAGCCTACATATACACTATGTCAAATTCCTGTTCGTATTTCGGCTGTAACGTAGGCGACTTACAATTTGCCAGGCAAATGACATTCAATCGATATGTCATTATACATATAATTTCAAAATGGCACCCACAAGAAATTTGAAATTCAAAGTTTTTTTCCAGGCACTCTTTTCTCTTTTTGAGGGTATTTGACGAAGCTGTCAATTTTATGGCTACTGAAGCTGCTTCTCGGGTGGCTTTCAATATTCCATACCAGTTGGGTTTCAATTTCGAAGTTTGGTTGTGTATGTAAGAAAGTTCGAATGGATTGTAAATGGCTAACCATATCTTGATCGTGTAGCCCTGGGGTTACTCAAACATGGCATAAGAAGCTTGTTGCCTAGCAACAGTCACCCTATTTATTATTATTTTTGTTTATGTCTCTGCTTTGCTAATTTCATACACAAACTATTTTCAAATGAAGGAAATTGAGCAGTTTAGATTTTAGAACCCTAAGGGATTTATTATAATTGATTATAATTAAATACCTAATACTCAACCCCCATCATCATTTCAAACCCATTTTTAATCTTAGAAGAGGTTGCTTCTGTAACCAGCAAAACAATAAAAAAAATCCTTTGGGATTAAATTTGCAAAAAGGTTGGCGAACTATCGATACTAGCGGCATAAGAACTCCTGGTGGCGATTTATTCCGGTGTCACTTCCATATGTAATTATTAAATGCCCAAACTTTGTTGCCCGACCCTATTTTCTCCATTTATGCTTCTTGATTCTGTAGATTGACAGTTTTAAGAAGTCTTGTAATCGAGATTTAGAATTACAGGGCGCTCCGTAAAAAATAACAACTGGTTGAAGTAAATGTTGGAGAACTGTTGGTTTTGGAATGAAGGTCAGAAAAACTTTCTATTTTTGATTTTAAAATCACAATACTCCGCCCAAAATAATAAAATTCTTTTATTATTTTATTTTTCATGTAAAGAATTGTTGGTAGTTTAATAAAGTTATATTTAAAATATACAGTAGACTATGCCAAAAAAGTCGATATTCCGTCAAATGTAGTAGATGTCCAAAGAATTATTTTGTTAAAAGCGGAGCTCATTATATAATTTCTAAGAGGTTCTTTATTGCTAAAGTTTTACCTTTAAACAAAAATTAATTTTTCCTTTTATCACAAATAATTTTCTCTTACTCTTTACATGGTCAGATATCATGATTTTAACTTATAATTCTTCCATTGGCTTCAGAAAATGACGTGTGTCATACTTTTGAAATCATTTCAATTTCAAAATAAAAATTTTTTCCAGTGATAAATTTACTATCATAGCTCTTGTCTAGCCATAATAAAGTCGTCAAAAGCCCCAATTTGCCTCTTTCATGTCAACCACTTATCACATCAATAAAGCTTCCAACAAGGTAATAACTTCTCAATTTCAAGACCAATCAAAAAGTCAGTACACCGTCAAATATATTATTTAATTCAATATCTAAGTTTAATCTGCTGGAATTCCATTGTACTCGTAACTATAGAGTCCTTTAAAAGGACTCACCGTTTTGCAGTTTCGTTTAGAGGACAAAGTTTATTCCCCATCCGCCATGAACTTATTGCCAGTGTTTAACTTTATTGTCCACCACTTTTTGCAGTCACGGGTTAATAACGCGGTGATTTTCAATTGCTGGAATCTAAACTGTAAAAAATTTTCCAACCTCAATGGAAAAATGTAATAAAAAAATTTTGTATTTACAGCTAAATTGGATTTCTTAAGACATGCAAATAATCATCTCCTACGCACTCAAATGGTGGATATTAATAACGATTTGCAATTTCCTGGCGGATATTTGAAAGGGGAAGTAACAGTCTTGGGGTTGTTTCTGGATTTTAATTGCGATCAATCAAAGCAAATATTGAACCAGGTTAAAAAAATAAAAGCTTAAAACCTTACACAACACTTTTGAAGCAAAATGTTTTTCTGTTTTTTTTAGGCTAGTGAACAACAACTATTCAAGGGGAAGTACAATTGGCTGATAGTAAATACAAATCGAAATTATTTCAATTTGCAGAATCAGTTTGAAGAAGCAATGATGAGTGTTGACGCCCAGATAACCTTTGCTGCAATTGGTATGTTTTTAAAAACATAAAGGAATTATAAGATCCAGAATAATATTTTTGTTGCAGATTTTGAACTTTCAGAACCTTCTGTTGTTTCCTTTCTACTTTACGATGTTTACAATAATGGCAAGTTCTTGGGAGGTCATCTCAACATAACTTTAGATAAAAGAGTCACTTGTGTGACTCAGAATTGTAGCACGCAATATCTGTCAGATCTTCGATTGAAGTCGAAAACTGGGAATCGATGCAATTTAAGTGATACGACTTTTCGCATATCGACAGTGGTAAATTCTTTTGCTTTAGAAAATACTATTTTAATGTATTGATTTACTTTGATTTCAAAGACCAATTTTTTGTACTTAAATTTTTCGACTTTCAGTCAGCGGAACTACCTTTGAACTCTTCAACTGAAACGATTTTGGACTACCTATTGACCGACAACAATACTCATAAGGAACCATTATCGCGTTACAGCTACAAAATTGTAAATATCCTGCAGCAGATGATGCATTACAAGTAAGTTCATTTTCCTGCTGAACGGATATTTACTAGAACGCAAGTATTTTTTGTTTGTAAAAAGAGATCAATCGTTTAGTTTTAAGAGAGCTCGTTCGTATCAACATTACTTTGAAAGTTTTATATCGAAGTCGTAAAAAAATAACGGTGTCCCTCGCAGTTCAATTAGTTCAACAGTTCATTTAACAAATATGTTCATTTTACTACACAAAGCATAGAATTTCAAAAGAGCTGAATGCATTTCCTTTACTCAGAAATGAAAACGCAATGAACTGGAATGAAGAACTAGTTCAGTAAATAGAACTGGAACTGGAAAGAGGTCTTTTAGCCTGGAAGCCATTTTGGCGTAGTGTCTTTCCAAGATTCTCAGCACTAACTCCATTTCTTTTTTATTCACAGAGTTCAATACATACATCGCTATCTATGGAGCAAAAATGAAGTATCTGGTGGGTCATTTGGCGACTTGCCAACATGGAAAGCCGAACTTTCCGGCTGTGGCTATGTCGCAACACAACCACGTCTGAAAATTGTCAGTGTGGTTAGTCCTGTGGGTGATTTCAAATCGATTTTCGTATTTCGCACGCCTCAAAATCAAGGCCTTTATGGTAAAGTCTTTCTGAGCCCTTTCAGTACAGCAGTTTGGATTGCATTTGGAGTTGTAATTATCGGTTTTGCTGTACTACTATGGGCTATTTTTGCTATCGAGTATAGAATAAAGGAATACATTGAGTTTTTACCATCTTTATTGCTGACTTTTCTCATATCTTTTGGATTAGCGTGTTTCCAAGGAGCTGCGATGATTCCTTGTACAAGCGGTGGACGAGTAGCTTTTTTTTCATTGTCTGTTCTAACGTTTCTAATGTACAACTATTACACTTCAATTGTTGTTTCTTCTCTGATTGGATCACCGATCAAATCGAACATAAAAACACTGAGTCAACTGGCTGATAGCAAGCTGGAAATTGGATTCGACCCGATTATTCACACAAAGGTGTTTTTGAATGTAAGACTTTTTTCATTTGAATAAGAAGACAAATTTGCTATGAATCGTCCTACTTTAGATATCAACAAATCCAGGTGTCAGGAAACTCGTTAAAAAGAAAGTTGCTGGTCGGTGGAGTGCAGACTCGGGACTTTGGCAGCCTGCCAAAGAAGGTATTTTTAGGGTCAGAGATGGTGGCTATGCTTACCACTCGGAGGCGTCAACATTGTATTACATGGTGGAGAAGTACTATGAACAGAACGAGTTGTGTGATTTGAATGAAGTCAAACTAAGAACTGAGAGTTCTTTGAACATTATGATGGCTAAAAATTCCACATACAAGGAAATCGTTCGGATGAGGTTTTGATTTCCTTTTCATATTGGAGAGTTACAATTCATAACTATTTTTCTTTATAGCATGACGCGGATGCGTGAAAGTGGTGTGCTTTCTAAACACCGACGCCATTGGATGAGAACCAAACTCAATTGCTTCTCGACTAGTATTTTGATAACAGTCGGATTGGAGTACACCGGACCGCTGTTTGCTTTATTAGGCATTACTTATGTCTTGACTATGATCGTTCTGGTCCTGGAAATAGCTTACCATAAATATGAAAATAGAAAGACATAGTTCCGTTCACAGACAAACTCTTCAGCGACCACTTTCTCATCACCAATTGAAATAAAAGTTGTCATGTCAATGTCCTTGTCAAAATATTAAAATTGGAAACAGCTTTCCCCTCCCTACTTCCGTTTCGCCTTACATTTAAAATAAACCTTTGTAGGCAATAAAAGTATTTCAAAGCTAATCGACACAGCCATCTTCTGTCTAATTTGAATAGCTTTGAACGTGCCCAAGAGTTTTTTTCTAACCGACAAAATAAAACGCAAGTATCCACTGATGTTTGCTTCAGCAACGCAAATGGGAAGAGAAAAAAAAAAAAATTAAATAAACATTATGTTTGTGAGTTAACTTCGTTGCGGCAGTAACATTGAAGTGATATTCAAATTGCCTCACAAACGGAGGTACTTTGAATTAATTCCGAAAAAATGCAGACAAGTAGTGCTCTTGCCTGATTCGAAATTTTTTGGCTCTGGTCCATATCTGACCTATCAGACCCGAACATATGCAAACATTTTTTTTGTTTTAAAGTTGTAAGACACAATTTGGTTTAATTCACATTCTCCAAAAAGTGGATGCAAGTTGGTACTTTCGGAGGAATTAAATAAATTTAGAGTATCATGTGCTGCTATGTGCATTTATGAATATTGAACAAGTTTTTAGGTGACATATCGGGCCGTTTCGTCGGAATAAGTGCAAAAAGGGTCAATAGTATGAAAGCAAAAAAGTGCTAAAAGCATTTATTTGTTTGGTTAGGATTGAAAAAAATGGCTTTAATCATCGAAGGGTAAAGTTAGTTGGCAGTTGTAAAAGTCTTCGGCAAACTACACAAATTAATATTTTTCCACGGGTATTGCCTTCGCGTGGAATTGGCAAGCTCTCCGATTGTAAATTCAAGCAAACGCGGCACCCATCGCGCCAACAGCTTCCTCATGCCCAAAATTTCACGCAGAATGTGACCCACGCGGTCTTTCGAGATGCCTACTATCTCAGCTATCTCTCGCACATTCCATCGGCGGTCTGCCAATACGAGAACGTGGATTTTTGTCACATTGTTATCCGTGGTAGCCGTTTTAGAGGCACCTGGGCTTGGCTCATCAAAAACCGGCGTGCGACCACTTTGAAACTCGTTGAACCAATTTTTGACTGTCGCCATCGAAGGAGATGAGTCACCGTCATTCAACCGCTCTTTAATTTCGCTGCGTGATTTCCCTTTCAAAAACAAGAATCACTGACCGATATTGCTCTTTTTCCATTTTTCTAAAATCCACTGACACGTTTGCTTCCACACGCGGTTAAAACAAAACTACGAGTCCAATTTGGCTGAAATTTCGACAGTAGCCTTCTACAAAAATGTACTACCTACACTATAGTAACTTTCTCTTGCGATAGTGGCGCTATTGGGTGGAGAGGCTAAGTACTTATCGGGCTGCCCTCGTATTTGGAAGCTACACACAGTAACATAAAAATACTTGAATATAAATTTGATAAAAAACAGAAAGCTACTTTGTTTGTGACTTGGAAATAAGAATATTTCAAAAGAGGAAGAACCAGAAAATGGCTTTAAAAAGCGGCGGTTTCGAATCTCAGTCTGGGAATTTTGGAGCAAATTAAAAAACAAAATTGTTAAATATTCGGAGTAGATTTCAAACAAAAAGTAAATCTTTACTTTTTCTTTAAAAAATGTTTATTTCAGCTAGGGGTGAGCCATCTGATGGGTTTTTTTTTTTTTTTTTTTTTTAAACTAAAGGTTAGTTAAAACAGGTGTGAACTGCTTTCAGTTCAAACTTTTGGCAGGAAGTCAGTACTATTCCTTCGAAGATCAACAATTCGCTCTTGAACAAAGTTGGGAAATGTGGAAAGTTAGTGCTATGTGCTGCAACATTGTGTTTTTTGAAAAAAGTTTTGTCCTAAGAGAAGCACCCAGCGCTCCAGTAAAAGCAATCAAGTTTCTGCAAAAATGATGCTAGTGGACAGCTACCTAGGTCTTCGTTGTACGATTCGGCACAGGCTAAAACGGAGTAACTGTAGCCGATAGTGTGAGACTCATCGCAATCCATGAACACGTTTCAAATTTTTGGCTATCGGTGGGCGCTACAGATGTTAACCAACGGAAACGAACTCTGGTTTATGCAGAATGACGTGCCCTGACACATACCCTATGCGGCAATCAATCTTTTGCACTCAAAGTTCCTGAATCGTGTTATCAGCCATGTTGGAGGTGTTAATTGGTCGCCTCGGAGCTGCAATTTAAATTTTTTTTATTAAATTTCATAGGAACTATGAAGGACCGTTGTTATTATGTCAACAATTTTGGAAACTTTTCAAGTACGTTTCACCTTTCGCAAGGAGCTAATGAGTCAAGAGAATAACACTGCCATGAAAAGCACTATCTCACATAACATCGAGCATAAAATTAAAGCTTCTTGTAATGCTCTAGGCCCTGAGACTTTTCGAGTTTTGTTGCGTTTCTATTCTTTTTCCATTTATTTATAAGCAATTTTAATTTCAGGAATTCAACGGTAGGCGGAGTTAAGGTACCCAAAATTTTTCATGTGGAAAAAGTGGAGATATCGAAAAAATCGGAGAGTCGGAATATTCTTTTGTTTAAAAAGTAAAGCAATTTTATATGATAAGAAAGATGTTTGAACGCTGGATCCAGTTTAGTAAAAAAAAAATCAAACCAAACCAAAAGATGTCTTTCTAGGTCAGTCACCTGCTTACTCGACTGGTAACCGTGGCATAGTAGTTGGCGTGTCTGCTTGTTACGTGAGAGTTCGAGGTTTGAATCCCAAAAACATTTAAATGTTTTTCCGTGCGTATAGCTTTCCACGAGGAATCGGCAAGTCCTTCGAAAGTAATTTCACTGCCATGAAACGTACTTTTCAGATTACCCGTTTAAAATCGGTTAAAAAACTCTCTATTCCCCGCAAGGTATGGTTGTGGAAAATACACTGTAACTCGGCTTAGAGTAATAAACAACATGAGGAAAAACCACGGCATCTGCTCTCGAACTGACTTTATTAACACCGTTTTATTTTCAGCTTAAAGTGGTGCTAGTAAATCCGCTGACACAACTTTATATTCAGCTTAATACGTGTATCACAGATGAATATGGAGATGTAAACAAATATAAGTTGAGGGGCAAGATAAGTAATGGTTTTCCCCCTTGTTCTATATTCCTTTAAGGCCCCGGGGGCCCTCGCTGTGCTGCTTTAGTATATTTATTTATTTAAGGTACTCGACTGGTTATTAAATAAGATGCCCTACCAAAAAACACTTTTAAGAATTATTTTTTTTTGATAAGACATTACAAGCAACTATACAATTTCAAAAAACGATTATCGAAAACATAAACTCTCCAAGGAAAGACTAGATGAAGAAAAGGCGTCATTGTTTTACTATCGTTAATACACGTGAAACAAAAACGCTTAAAATTCTTTTGTAAGTCCCACTTTAGCTATTCTTTCAACCATTATGCCTAAACTACCCCCTACACACAGTGTGTTGTGGTAATACCAAAAAGTTTGATAGACGTAATCGATATACTTTCGTGTTTATTTGCCTACATGCGCTACATTGACTGCACAAATAAACCATAATCTTTAATCTTTACAACCAGCATACGTCAATGCTTTTCAATAAATGAATATGTTGATTGGTATTTAAGCTATTTCGAATGTGTTTGACATTTCGTACGATTCAAACAGATAAGAAATTAGAGGTAAATAGGTGCAAAGTTTTAGATGGGGCGTCTTGTGTACCTATTGAGTTTCGTTTGATGCTCTAGCAAATTTTCCGTCTTCTCTTTGACGGAAACACAAATATTTATTTTGAGTAAACATTTTGTGTCATTGGATGTGATTCCATTTGGAAAAGAAAATCAACACAAAAAGTTTTTAAATAAATTGTTGTTCTCTTCTTATGCATGAATATGTTGTTCTGCAAATAGACAAATAGATAAGGTATTGTACCTCTACACCTGAAGAAGATGGTCTTGAAGTTTAAGAACGTAGGTTCTGTCTGTGCATATAAAGTAGACAAATTGCGGTGGGAGATTGTTTGAGTAACATTTTAACTGGGTTAGAAGTGATGCAAAATCGATTTTGAAATATAAAGTGGAAAGTTTACAAATTGTCGCTCATTTCAATGAACTGTGAAGTCAAATTAAACGGAGAGCTGAACTGACTTTCCATTCGATTAGTTTTAATAATTTATCACAGTTTTTGCATGCGCTAGGTCAGGAAGATGTCTACAATAATCATTAATCAAGTGCTTATGTGCTATGAGGGTTTGAATGACATGTAATTTCATGAAATGAAAATAGAAGGTTGCATGGAATGATTGAATATGGGAATATGGCCTCCGAACCAAATCAAAATTCATTGTGAGAGACTCTAAGCGACTCACACATGACACTCTGGCTCATGGATCAAGAAAGAGAGTTTATTGCGGTAAAAACTTTCACTAATGAAGAAATAATAAAGAAATAATTTGAAGTAATATATCGATTGTTGCAAAGCGGTTTACAAAGAAATATGAGAGGAAGAAGAGCTTTCCCATTCTTTTTAAATTCTAGCTTTGCAATCCAAGTTGGTTAAGTCACCAAACAAAAGGTAAAATATTTTCCGCTCTCTCAAGTATAACTTCGAGGACTCATTGAGCCGTTAATTGCCTTGCCAAAAGTCTTGATTGACATTAAGAGTCTCGTGAAGTTCCAAACCGATCTTAAAACAGTGGCGTGCACATCTCACCGCTGAGTGCATCACTTTGGAAGGATGTCAAATCGGGGCTCATAACCTCATAGTATTATAGTTTTTAAATTCAAGTATCGGTGTAACCAAACAAGTACACGAAAATGCAGCAACTACAAAAAAGGACTTTCCTGATGTTGAAGTTACACAAGATAGGTACTCATCGCACTGAACACTTAAAATTTAACTATAGGACATAAATCAACTGCGGCCAAATAGTCACTGTACCTACTCAAGCCACTAGAAGAAGAAAGGAACAATAACCAAGAGGAGCTTTCTAAAAACTGTCAGTAATAAAAAATTCTCGGGGTTTAGAAACGTATAGGCAGACATTTCCAAGAAGGAAACAGAAAATCTACTCCATCAGTTAAACAGGCTTCGTATCTCTTGTTGTTTGGCATCCTTACGAATAACAACTCATTGAGCACCCTCAAAATTATGATTGCTTATCAATATCATAACTGGACACAACCTACTAGGTTACCACAAAAAGAAAATGGGTCTTTGCACCGATGACCTGTGCAGAGAATGCAATGACGAAGATGAACATGAGGACACCACTCACTTCCTTTGTCAATGCCCAGCAATCTGCCACTTTTGGAAAAAATTTCTAGACAATTACTTCTTCAATGAACTAGAAGAATTATCAGACACTTCAAGAAGCAGCCTGCTAAGTTTCATTAAGGCCACAAAATGGTTAAAAACTGACCAAACATAAACTCATAGGTTTCTAGGACGTTTCAATACTCCAGGCATTGTATATGAAAACTATAGTAATATTACCGGACACCTTTTTCTAGGGACATTGTTGTATGTTTGGTGGCGCTGTTCGGATGGGGAAAAATTGCTACTCAGAGAATCAGCTGACATGCGCATGGTGGAATGTATATTTTTAGGCGGGGATTTTGTATGAGTTTGAAAGGAAGGGATATATGTTTCAATTTAAATGAATGTACATACCAGAACCGGTTTATAGGACACAACGAACAAGGATAACCAACAAAAACATACGATGGAGAAGTTGACTTGGTATATATTTTGAGATCGGTAGAATGTGCAAAAAGCAAAAAGCAAGTAGCAGGTGCCTGTGGTATTGCTGGTTGCTGTTTGCAAGTTTGAATTTTTTTTTCGAATAGAAAATAATACAAAAGTGGAAAAATTGTACTGGGACTTATCAAATTGAAATTTTTTCATTATCTCTGCCTATTGTATTTGAAAATGATTTAGATTAGGTAATATAAAAATTAATAGGCGTACTTTATGGCAGATACGTTGCTTCAATTTTCATTTGAAAAAACGTTAGCAAATTACTTTTTGTAGTAGGAAAAATTTAAGCAAATAAGGGATGCAGTATCATTGATCAAGAAACTAAAGTGTTATAGACATTTGGGCTCGTGGCAAACTTGTTGTGTCCGTTCCAACTTAGGAGTTTTCGTTGCAAGTTATTGCTTTCACCATTGAGTGTAGAAAAGTGAATGCTGCGCCACCGTGATTCTCAGGTCTACAACTTTTTTAAATCGCGTTTTGAACTTACTATATACATTGTATATAGAAACCTTTATATTATGTACAATGGTTAGTATCTTCGCTAAGCCACTTGTTGCTCTGGACGAGGGAAATGTAAGTACGCCGGAGGATATATAGATGGCCTGGCACAGTTACTGAATTTGATAATACCATTGAGTTTGTTCTTCATTCCTCTAAGGTATACATAGAGGAACCATGCTAGCTTGCGGTAAGACGTCGGTAGATGTCACCAAGTAAAAGCGTTGGAATATGCTCAAATTTATCTGAGTTTGTCATATTTTTCATTATTTTCCAGATGATCAGATCTGAAGAGTCATTCCAGATATGGAATTTAGATTTTCAGAAATTCAGTAATGTGTTGCATATCTGAAATCTGAGACAAATGTATATTTTTTTGGTGTATTTTTTCTTAGAAAATATTTATTACTTGTAAGACATTCACAGGTTGCTTGGGTATTAATTAATAGGACAAATATCCCTTGCCATATGTATTGTTCTAAATACAATCGGGATTTTAATACTTCAACATGGGTGTAATCAATATCATCATCAGGTCCTGTAACCCCGCTCGGGGCATAGGGCGTCAACAAAACGTCTCCATCCTTCTCGATCAGCAGCATTCAATACGGACAGCTGTATTTGCTAAGCCACTCATGTTTTGCTCTTATCATTTCCTCATTATTCGATGGAAACGTTAATCAAAAATGTGCTCCGTTTTTGATTGATTTATAAAAATTTAATTGTCCTATAAACAGTTCTCTAACGGATACCTAAATCTTCCCTAGCACCTAATTCATAACCAGGATCTCCAAGGTACCCTAAAAAAATCTACATATTTTTCAACATTTTTAAATTTTTAGGTTCAGCGACTTTACTTTCAATTGAAAATGTTTTGAATAAAAGCTGAATAAATTAACTTAAAACTGATCATGAAAATTTCCTAGTTGAAATCTTTACCAATAAAGTATTTATTTAAGCATTGCATATTTTCTCTCTCAAAACAATAACGTTGCTTAAAATTTGAATCTTAAGTGGATCTTTGCAATTTAAAAGAACAAATTGTTTTTTTAATAAATGTGAAAAAAGCACTTTAAAAAATACTAACAGAATTCGTCAAAGTTAGACCCAAAGTCAAAAGCAGAAAAGCACTTTTAAGTTGCTATCTTATCAAATAAAAAAATCAAATACTAATTTGTACGCATACGAAATGAAGAAAAAGTCCAATACTTTATTTTCAGTACTATCCGTATCAGAAAGTAGTAACTACTTCGCATATCTTCTGAAAAAGCATTTGTTGTGTCTTATGCATTATCACCCAATTCTCAAGGTAACACACAGTAGAATGTTTTACATTATCCTTTCCTATTGAAAAGCACACACACTGTTTTAAATTTTGCTTCTCCATTGCATATTTATTATGTAATTTCATATAAAATAGCTCCCCTCCTCCAAATAACCGTTAAACATTTGTTTTTGTTTGTTTCCTACTCGCACCTATACGACCTCTCACTCTTTCAACGCATGCTTGTGGACGACTTTCAAATTCCCCATTTCAAGTTTGTGGACAGCATTCCAAATTCATTTCGAAACTGGGATAATGAACTGTGATAGTACTATAGAATGAATATACAATGCTCCAGGGTATCACAATGGATCTACATTGATCTAAGTTTGACGGTAACATTGTATATTCATTCTATAGTACTATCACAGTTCATTATCCCAGTTTCGAAATGAATTTGGAATGCTGTCCACAAACTTGAAATGGGGAATTTGAAAGTCGTCCACAAGCATGCGTTGAAAGAGTGAGAGGTCGTATAGGTGCGAGTAGGAAACAAACAAAAACAAATGTTTAACGGTTATTTGGAGGAGGGGAGCTATTTTATATGAAATTACATAATAAATATGCAATGGAGAAGCAAAATTTAAAACAGTGTGTGTGCTTTTCAATAGGAAAGGATAATGTAAAACATTCTACTGTGTGTTACCTTGAGAATTGGGTGATAATGCATAAGACACAACAAATGCTTTTTCAGAAGATATGCGAAGTAGTTACTACTTTCTGATACGGATAGTACTGAAAATAAAGTATTGGACTTTTTCTTCATTTCGTATGCGTACAAATTAGTATTTGATTTTTTTATTTGATAAGATAGCAACTTAAAAGTGCTTTTCTGCTTTTGACTTTGGGTCTAACTTTGACGAATTCTGTTAGTATTTTTTAAAGTGCTTTTTTCACATTTATTAAAAAAACAATTTGTTCTTTTAAATTGCAAAGATCCACTTAAGATTCAAATTTTAAGCAACGTTATTGTTTTGAGAGAGAAAATATGCAATGCTTAAATAAATACTTTATTGGTAAAGATTTCAACTAGGAAATTTTCATGATCAGTTTTAAGTTAATTTATTCAGCTTTTATTCAAAACATTTTCAATTGAAAGTAAAGTCGCTGAACCTAAAAATTTAAAAATGTTGAAAAATATGTAGATTTTTTTAGGGTACCTTGGAGATCCTGGTTATGAATTAGGTGCTAGGGAAGATTTAGGTATCCGTTAGAGAACTGTTTATAGGACAATTAAATTTTTATAAATCAATCAAAAACGGAGCACATTTTTGATTAACGTTTCCATCGAATAATGAGGAAATGATAAGAGCAAAACATGAGTGGCTTAGCAAATACAGCTGTCCGTATTGAATGCTGCTGATCGAGAAGGATGGAGACGTTTTGTTGACGCCCTATGCCCCGAGCGGGGTTACAGGACCTGATGATGATATTGATTACACCCATGTTGAAGTATTAAAATCCCGATTGTATTTAGAACAATACATATGGCAAGGGATATTTGTCCTATTAATTAATACCCAAGCAACCTGTGAATGTCTTACAAGTAATAAATATTTTCTAAGAAAAAATACACCAAAAAAATATACATTTGTCTCAGATTTCAGATATGCAACACATTACTGAATTTCTGAAAATCTAAATTCCATATCTGGAATGACTCTTCAGATCTGATCATCTGGAAAATAATGAAAAATATGACAAACTCAGATAAATTTGAGCATATTCCAACGCTTTTACTTGGTGACATCTACCGACGTCTTACCGCAAGCTAGCATGGTTCCTCTATGTATACCTTAGAGGAATGAAGAACAAACTCAATGGTATTATCAAATTCAGTAACTGTGCCAGGCCATCTATATATCCTCCGGCGTACTTACATTTCCCTCGTCCAGAGCAACAAGTGGCTTAGCGAAGATACTAACCATTGTACATAATATAAAGGTTTCTATATACAATGTATATAGTAAGTTCAAAACGCGATTTAAAAAAGTTGTAGACCTGAGAATCACGGTGGCGCAGCATTCACTTTTCTACACTCAATGGTGAAAGCAATAACTTGCAACGAAAACTCCTAAGTTGGAACGGACACAACAAGTTTGCCACGAGCCCAAATGTCTATAACACTTTAGTTTCTTGATCAATGATACTGCATCCCTTATTTGCTTAAATTTTTCCTACTACAAAAAGTAATTTGCTAACGTTTTTTCAAATGAAAATTGAAGCAACGTATCTGCCATAAAGTACGCCTATTAATTTTTATATTACCTAATCTAAATCATTTTCAAATACAATAGGCAGAGATAATGAAAAAATTTCAATTTGATAAGTCCCAGTACAATTTTTCCACTTTTGTATTATTTTCTATTCGAAAAAAAAATTCAAACTTGCAAACAGCAACCAGCAATACCACAGGCACCTGCTACTTGCTTTTTGCTTTTTGCACATTCTACCGATCTCAAAATATATACCAAGTCAACTTCTCCATCGTATGTTTTTGTTGGTTATCCTTGTTCGTTGTGTCCTATAAACCGGTTCTGGTATGTACATTCATTTAAATTGAAACATATATCCCTTCCTTTCAAACTCATACAAAATCCCCGCCTAAAAATATACATTCCACCATGCGCATGTCAGCTGATTCTCTGAGTAGCAATTTTTCCCCATCCGAACAGCGCCACCAAACATACAACAATGTCCCTAGAAAAAGGTGTCCGGTAATATTACTATAGTTTTCATATACAATGCCTGGAGTATTGAAACGTCCTAGAAACCTATGAGTTTATGTTTGGTCAGTTTTTAACCATTTTGTGGCCTTAATGAAACTTAGCAGGCTGCTTCTTGAAGTGTCTGATAATTCTTCTAGTTCATTGAAGAAGTAATTGTCTAGAAATTTTTTCCAAAAGTGGCAGATTGCTGGGCATTGACAAAGGAAGTGAGTGGTGTCCTCATGTTCATCTTCGTCATTGCATTCTCTGCACAGGTCATCGGTGCAAAGACCCATTTTCTTTTTGTGGTAACCTAGTAGGTTGTGTCCAGTTATGATATTGATAAGCAATCATAATTTTGAGGGTGCTCAATGAGTTGTTATTCGTAAGGATGCCAAACAACAAGAGATACGAAGCCTGTTTAACTGATGGAGTAGATTTTCTGTTTCCTTCTTGGAAATGTCTGCCTATACGTTTCTAAACCCCGAGAATTTTTTATTACTGACAGTTTTTAGAAAGCTCCTCTTGGTTATTGTTCCTTTCTTCTTCTAGTGGCTTGAGTAGGTACAGTGACTATTTGGCCGCAGTTGATTTATGTCCTATAGTTAAATTTTAAGTGTTCAGTGCGATGAGTACCTATCTTGTGTAACTTCAACATCAGGAAAGTCCTTTTTTGTAGTTGCTGCATTTTCGTGTACTTGTTTGGTTACACCGATACTTGAATTTAAAAACTATAATACTATGAGGTTATGAGCCCCGATTTGACATCCTTCCAAAGTGATGCACTCAGCGGTGAGATGTGCACGCCACTGTTTTAAGATCGGTTTGGAACTTCACGAGACTCTTAATGTCAATCAAGACTTTTGGCAAGGCAATTAACGGCTCAATGAGTCCTCGAAGTTATACTTGAGAGAGCGGAAAATATTTTACCTTTTGTTTGGTGACTTAACCAACTTGGATTGCAAAGCTAGAATTTAAAAAGAATGGGAAAGCTCTTCTTCCTCTCATATTTCTTTGTAAACCGCTTTGCAACAATCGATATATTACTTCAAATTATTTCTTTATTATTTCTTCATTAGTGAAAGTTTTTACCGCAATAAACTCTCTTTCTTGATCCATGAGCCAGAGTGTCATGTGTGAGTCGCTTAGAGTCTCTCACAATGAATTTTGATTTGGTTCGGAGGCCATATTCCCATATTCAATCATTCCATGCAACCTTCTATTTTCATTTCATGAAATTACATGTCATTCAAACCCTCATAGCACATAAGCACTTGATTAATGATTATTGTAGACATCTTCCTGACCTAGCGCATGCAAAAACTGTGATAAATTATTAAAACTAATCGAATGGAAAGTCAGTTCAGCTCTCCGTTTAATTTGACTTCACAGTTCATTGAAATGAGCGACAATTTGTAAACTTTCCACTTTCTGTTGCCTTGTCAGATTACACTTCAAAAACACTCCATATTAATATAGTATGTAAATGGTTCTACATTATAACAATCACTTTAGAAGTGCTGAAAATGAATTGATATTGATAACAAAAGGCATTTTAGTCCAATTAAATTAATATCTTTCTCTAAATGCATTTTTTTCGTATAAGGATTGGGGCTGTTTCATCTGTCAAAAGTTTCATACTTGAAGAAAACATAAAAAAAAGATTATTAAAACTCATTACTTACCCTCCGAGTCCATTGTGTTCAAGTTTTTATTAAATTCCGCTCATCGTTCCAATAATAATGAATTCTTCAATCGCAAGTCACTACCATAATCAAAATACAATTCAGCTCCTGGTTAAATACCAACCAGAAATCTGTCCGGGAATCTTGATTCGCGATGCCATATGAAGTCTTCAGACTCTGAAGCCTTAGTCAGTTATCGCAGGCTTTATTGTGCAAGCTATAGTCAACTACCGTGGTACCCGTGGCGTAATGGTTAGCATATCCACCTGCTAACCCAGAGGTTCGAGGTTCGAATCCCAGCAGAGGCAAAATGCAAAAATGTTTTTCCACGGGTATCGCCTTTCGCGAGGAATTGGCAAGTCCTCGGTTAGTAAATTCATTGCCATGAAAAGCGCATTCTCAATTAGCCGTTCGGAACCGGCGAAAAATTTTAGGTCCCCTCCATTTCCTCACAAAGCATGGTTGTGAGAAATGCGCTAGGTCCAGGGGCTACTCGCTCTGTTGCGCCACCCTGTTTATTTATTTATTTTTATAGTCGACTACCGATTAGATGTATAAATGAAGTTTCATGGTAAATATGTTACAGTTTCTTAAACACAATGTGGTACCCGTGGCGCGGCGTGATGGTTAGCATGTCCAACTGCTAACCCAGAGGTTCCAGGTTCAAATCCCAGCAGAAGCAAAAATGGTTTTTCCACGGATACCACCTTTCGCATTCAAAGTGAAAACATAAATAAAAATTGTCGCCACGGCTGGGATTCGAACCTGAGACCTTGAGTTTAATAGCCAACGACTCTGCCATTGAGCCAAGAAACACCTTAATTTTTCCGCTGCTAATGACTTTAAACAATGTAATAGCAACATTACCAAGTAATATTATTTACCGACTCGGAGAAATACAGAGAAGAAAGAGAGGAATTGAAGGACAGAGAAAAATTTATGCAACGCAGAAAAAATAAAAAGCACCAAATTTTTTACTACTATTACAATGAAGTGGATGAATGAAGCTGGACATTTCATCATGGCAGAGTAGGTGACGCGTGACGCACTGGTCGATGATTCGAACTTTACAACAAATTAAAAGAGAACTCATCGTGATGATTTATCGATGAAATTGAAATGGTTGCATGAAAATAGTTTGAAAACCGTTACTCAAATATTAATTAATTTCGTTTAAAAAATTAATGCATTGTCCTTTTTTTTCATTTTATTGTCAAAGTTTACGAGCGCAGTTACAAGATCTGTAGACTTTATCTTTATCTACTTTTCACAAGGGTGACGAAGAAATATAGGTATGATATTCCAGATTTCAATTTAGTTGCAAGTTTCAGAAGGCACGATTGTCCAGCAGCAGGAGTAGCTATCTGTAAAATGTTGTCTGATACAACTAGGTATGTACCATATGTTGCCAAAATCATATGGATTTGCATACGAGGTACACTAGTATGTTTAGTACTAATGTTTTTGCCACTCTGGAAATGGACAGCAAATTATAACAGTAGGCGTTTATAATTCACCGAATACGTCTTCAAGTGTAATACGACAGTTTTTATATAAAAATTTATTTATTTAGTCTGAAGACGCTTCTGCATACCTTCATGATAAAATTGGGGAGGGATTTGATGATTTATCAATGATTTTGAGTGGTGATTTTAACATCAACTTCGCCGATGCTACAAATTTGCCACTTTTTCAATTTTTAAAAGAAGAACACTAATTTACAATGACGAATGACCGCAGCCTTAGTACAACGAAATATAAAGCGACGATTGATGCAGTCTTTGCGATATATTTAAATAGATTCGAGACAAAATTGTTCGATTCCTATTTAAGTTACCATAGACCTATTATTTCAGTAGGTATTAGAATACGATGATTGTAGAGATGAAATTGTGAATGAAAACTCATAAGTTTCATTGATGTTCTGCTATATGTACATCTACTCTACATATATTTTAAAAGATTTTTCTGTACATTAAAATATTTACTGAAAATTCAATTCTGTTTTCACTTCTGTAGGCACTCCCAGAGTGCTTCTTTATTTTTATTCTTAAACACAGTTTCATCGTTCTACAAATTGAAATACTATGTATGAACTATCAGCTGCCCATTTTATAGTGAAGGTTTCGAAAGCGCAGAAAAATTATTCAATTAACTTGACACTTGTCTTGGACTTGGACAACAGATGCCTTTGCTTATATGAGCAAAAAAGCGACATATATTGAAACTGATAAATATTTTTCAAGGTTGTTAGAAATTCAATGTCTGCTCACCAGACAACATCAAGCGCTCTGGTGCCTTATCAGTCTTATAGGGAGATGACTCTTCAATAAGACTCCATATTAATAAAGTATGTCAATGGTTCCACATTATAACAATCGCAGTAGAAGTGTTAAAAATAAATTAATATTTATAACAAAAGGCATTTTAGTACAATAATTGAATTAATATCTTTCTCTAATTGCATGTTTTTTGTATAAAGATCAGGGCTGTTTCATTGGTCGAAAGTTTCACACTTGAAGAAAATAAAAAAAATATTATTAAAATTCATTACTTACCGAATCCGAATCCATTGTGTTCAAGTTTTTATTAAATTCCGCTCATCATTCCAATAATAATGAATTTTTCAATCGCAAGTCACTACCATAATCAAAATACAATTCAGCTCCTGATTAAATACCAACCAACGCAACGATGAGGTTTTGTTTAAACTCGCCTGCTTCTTTACCATTGTTACAGCAATTTCATCGAAAGGGTAGAAAACTTTCTCAAGTTCTCATTATTTCCTTAATTATTCTCATTTATTTCTAAGACCACTTGAAAGCTTAAACTTTCAGTGAAAAAACTTTTTTTTTTAGAATTTTTTTTTATTTTAAACCAACCGTTATACCTTGCCAGTTAAAGGATTGTCATCTGCACAAATAAGGAACTCCTGGGGACTTGTTTCAACAAATCCTACAGCCACGAGCTCTGGCTATGTATGGATACCGCACTTGAGTGCAGATATATGCAAGGCCTTCGGAGTGGTAACAGAAATACTGTAAATAATTTCGATTCAATTCAGTTTATCTTTGAATTAAAGGGGGAACTTTAATTCCAAAATTTTTATGCTATCAATACTGACATTTAATTTTTGTTCATCTGACCGATAGGTACGAAAAGTGTCATGTTCCCCTACAGCAATTTTTGCGAGTTTATATTTGAAGTAATTTAGAATAGAGTATTGTCACCCTTCTCTAATGGTCAGCTTGTGGAACAAAATACATTTTGTTCTATTTTAACACTTACCTGCTGTGTAGATTTGATGGTGAAGCGCTGAGTGGACTTGAACTATGTATCTAATATATGATGTTATTGGCGGATGGCGGAATTGAGCGTCAAAAATCTCGTTACGTTTTTGCAATTGGCTTGACAGCTACAAGTTACTTTGATACTCTTGAAGTAATAATTGTTGACATGCCTGTTATAGTGCGTTTGTGGATAATTGAACACGACAGATTGACGTTTCAGAAAATTACGGTTTTTTAATTTATCGTTATGAAAAATTGTCCGTCGTGAAACATATCGACAAAAGGAAACATATACTTAAAGAGACTTAAGTAAACTGAAATCAATCAAGAAAAAGTGAACCATGTTATAATTTAAAAAGAAAAAAAAAGAGACATTGAAGTTACTGTGGCCAGAATTCTGAAAAAACACAAAAAAAAACAAAGATAGGAAAAATTATATGTACATAAATTTGTATTCGCTCTGTCAGCAAGGCACTTTTGCATAAGGTGTATAAATATACATAGATAGACGCAACACTGGCGATGTTTGAAAAATATCCAATTCGGAAATAAATGCTTTTCGCTTGCGGCAAATACATATGTAAGTTTCATTTTCTTTTTTTTACCTTGAACCATATATGCCCCCCCGAATTGGGCGTCACCTTGACGTGGTGGGGGGGCTTACGTTGGAATCGTTTTGATTCTAACAACTAAGAATGCCCAAAGGGGCTGTTAAGGTAGCTCTACGTAGCAACCTATAAAGTTATTGTATAGATACCCTATCCCAGGGGCGCTGAAGCGTACTGGACAACGGATTCTTGCAGCTTCATATATATAGAGCGAGTTGCACGATACAACACCGGTGACCTTTCTCACGATTGGGCTGTTTCCCATAACAAAGGAAGCGGTGCTGGCTAGTGTAGTGCCTCGAAAAGTAAGGGGATTCAATATTACGATGCTCAATATTGTTCCCTACAGCAATGGAAAGACTGATCAATTCCAGAAAACTGCGTAAAGTTTGGTTGCTATACCTCACCAAACGATCCTAGAAAACTGGGTCAACGTGAAGTCACCATTGTTAACTGGTTGAAAGGAAGGTTGTCCAAGATCTTCTGATTCCAGTAAGTTAAAGTGAAGATACACACTATGAGCAGAAGATTTTTCAGCCGATACATGATAGGTGCAGGTGATAGCACAATAAAAAACACATGTTGAGCCGTGTGGAAGGGAAAACCCCTCTTAATTGAAAAACATACCCTCCTTGTATACGGAAGGGGTGGAATGAGGACCACTATAATAAATTCTTGCGTACGGTGTATCGGTTAGTAATGAAAGAATTCGTGTAAAAATCAGTGGGCTTAAAGTCCAAAATCTAGGAAAAGTGCTTGTCATGGACAAGATCGAGGTGAAAAGTGCTTGGCTTGGACAAGATCAGATGGAGTCATGATTCATGACGTCGATTGAACGAAAGATGATACAAGATGAATGAAGTTATTGCATGTATGTACAATCAGTGCATAGTACAAGTCGGTTATGAAGTTAAATGAATGAAAGTAAAGATGAAAGCAAAGATGAGTAAGTTGTTTATGAATGAAAGCGTTGGTATGTAAGGGTAAATGTATGAAAAGTATGAAGGTGTGCGTAGTTGGCTGCTGGTTTCTTTCTCGACTAGTGGCTGGCTGCGTACATCTAAGGCTGACAGGCCTTGAGTATTGAGGTACTCATCTGTAAGTAACCTTCGGGTTGCGAGGCTTCACCAGAAGTTGAGCTCTGGTACCACGGGAGATAGTATGCCCCTTGGATGATGCTTTACACTTAGGTATGTTAGTGTTGTCTGGGACTATCTATGAGGAAGGCCCCCTTGTGGGAGTATCGTGGTGGCTGTGGTTACTCAAAAGCGGGAACAATTGGCATTCATCACTGAATGCAAGAAGTGTAGGTCGGCTTCACCCCTAAGCAAGGGGGTGGGCTTGCCTCAACAAGCTCATGATTGCCACTAGGCAACTAGGGTGGTGGTTGACACCAAATTCAACTCCGTTATGTTGAGTAGGCTCGCCGTGAAATAAGTTGTAATAGTCAGGTGTTCACGTAAAACAAGACATCAACTGAACCATATATGGTTTTGATTATAGTCCAGTAGCTCAATAACGACACAAGTTGATGTAGTACGGAACTAAATATTTAATTATAATTCAATAAAATAATTTAACAAATAAAACAAAGGAATTATATTCTCTTACCTCAATCAACAATTATGTTCTGTAACCCAACTCCTTGCATGATTTAAAACGAATGAAAGATTATATATCAAAGCAAAATATTAATAACTGAAAAGGAAGATCATTTATACATAAATAAATATTAATAAAGCAAGTAGTTTTTAGTAAAGTACGAGATGTGGCAAATGTAGTCATAATGGTGACTAAGTTTGTGTTTTAGATGGCAACAAACTTACACATATAACCACCAAAAACACATATCCGAATGACGACCAATCCCTGAACCCAACAAGCAAATTGCGATGGCTTTGAGTACCTATAAGCTAAAAATGTGACAAGCCCAAGTACATAAATACATACTAGGGTGGTCCTTATTACCCCTAAATCGATTCAAAAAAATTAAAAAAAAAAAAACTATAATTTTTTCGTATTCTTATCTCTAACATTCCTGGCCCTATTTGAACTAATCAACGGAAAGACTTCGAATTAGGCTCAAATGAAGCGTCTCTGAACACTCTACAGCCACGTGTATGTTTGATAAAATTTAGATCATTTGTTTATACTCTACTAGCAAGACCCCGCCCGCTTCGCAGGGCGAAAATAAAAAGTAAAATATTAGTTTTTTTGTTTTAAATCTGTTTTATTGAATATTCCTTACTCTAATGCTTTTTGATAAACAACATTTTTGGTTTTTCCATTGTTGGTGGTATAAATGAATAAAGCAGATGGTTTCCCAACACGTGAACAACCAACATAAAGTTGACCATGAAAAAAAACTGGGTGTTCCAAATGTATACCACAAATTTTAAGCGTTTGCCCTTGAGATTTATTAATTGTCATGCCAAAAGCAATACGAATAGGTAACTGCAAACGCTTAAATTTTAATGGTAGATCAGGTGGAAACATTGGTATACGTGGTATTAAGACATCTTCGCCTTTGAATTTACCAGTTAAAATGGTCGCTTCAATAACATTATTCATTAATCGTTTAACTACTAACCTGGTGCCATTACATAATCTTGGATGATTCAAATTTCTTAACATTATAACTGGAATACCGCGACTTTTAATTGTAAAAATAATGAGGCGGGATACCTGGTAGATCCAATGAACTTAAAAATTCGATCGGATAGTTCACAGCTTCATCCGGATTCATAAAGGTATCAATAGATTTATAAACTACGTTTACACCTGGTATTCTGTTCATAACTTCCACATTGATACTAATAACATCTCTATTCGTACATGCCAATATACATCTTTGACTTAACCAATCATGATTTTGGTAATTACTTAAAATATTGGGAAACACACTCTGTACTAACGCAGCAGTTGATTCTGATAAGGAACAAAAACTATTTGGCAATGTTATTTTACCATCAATATCTAGAGGCAATTCTCCATTTCCATTTTTCAATAATTGCTTTGAAAATTCTTCAGCTGTTGAATCGTTCTGTAATAAAACTCTTACATTTTCGGTGAGATTTCAAGCTAGCATTTAATTCGTCAGCAGCAGTGGATCGAGGAATAACCGGAAGTGTTTGCCGGAAGTCACCAGCAAATAACACCAATGCACCACCGAAAAGACGATTATTACCTCTCAAATCTTGTAAGGTCCGATTAAATGCTTCTAAAGATTTCTTGTGTGCCATGGTGCAATTGCAAAACTTTTGCCATTCCAGATCTTTTTGAAATGTTGCATGTTGGCGCTTCTAAAATATGAACGTTTAAAGGCAATTTTAAAGCCGAGTGAACAGTTAGCCCACCATCCAATAAAGTTGCAGCAATTCCAGACGATGCAAGAGCTAACGCTATTCGTCCGTACAGTAGCTAAAAACAATGACAGTAAAAATGTTTTACCAGTGCCGCCAGGAGCATCCAAAAAATAAAATCCACCATTTCCAGCATTAATTTCGCTCATGATTTGAAAGTAAGCTTCTTTTTGTTTTTCATTCAATAATGGAACATTTCTTTGAACATATTGATTTAAACAATCATAATCTCGTTCACGATTTAAATCCAAATTGAAAGTGTCGTGTATTGAACGATCAGGTGAAATCATTCCTAATTGTGATAGCAATTTACTTGACATTGCTAAACACAAATTTTCTATAATGATCAACGCTTCGTTGTGTATTTCTGGCGTAAAATCCAATTGCGGATTCATTCTTGCACGACGAACTGTATGCAAAATATCTTCTGACAAATGATCACAATGACTTCTCCATAACTCACGTGGATTCGTCGAACTGCACGCAGATATTATAATTGCAAATAATGAACGCATTTGATGTGGATTTGCCGTAAGAGCTGCATCTTCTATGGTGTTATTCCAATGTTTATCATCTTCCAGTAAATTTAAACGCCTGCATGCTTCACGATATGTAGGACATAAAAACCCATCAACTGTTCGTAAATCTGCAAAAGATGTTGGCCCACGAACATTATTTAGTAATAAACGCAAAAAATAACATTCCTCAGTATTTGTTTACACTTTTCAAGCAGCCAAATGTAATAAGGAATACATCTAGGAGTATTAGATACACTCTGTTCTAAAATACATAGAAAGTATTGTGAGCATCTAGGCTGTCTGTATTGTAATTTTGCATGGGAAAATAATTGAAACTTAATTATTTTTTTAAACACACTTCCCTTATTTGAAAAAAAATTTTTTTTTGTCCTAAACCTTCTACTCTTACTCTTCTTTAATTTAAAAAAAAAATTAAGAAAATCGGTCAATCGGTTTGGCTGGTTAGTGAACGAACACAAAACCAAACTTTATTTTATATATATAGATTGTTAATAAACAAAAAGGCTGATTTCTTATTTCGCTCAATCCGCAAAAAGTAAGCAACATTTTGACATGGTTTATTTTTTCAAAGATATCTACGGCAATTTTAATGACCTAACATTAAATTAGATTTTTTTTTTATCATTTCATTTGTTATTAACAAAAACTCTATATACAATTTTTTTTATAACAGCAGCCGTTTTTGAACGGATGATCGAAAAAACAAAAACTTCTTAATGGAATAGGGTCAGGAAGGGTTAGGAATAAGAATTTGGAAAAATTAGAGATTTTTTTTTTTTAATTTAGAACCAATCTGGGAGGCGTCCCCAATTTTTTTTCCCTAATACATGCATACATTAGGGTGTTCAAAATTTTTGAGGTTTTTACTTAAATGCTGCTTTGATTCTATTTCATCTGAAAATAGAAGTTAAATTTTTGCTATCGTAAACGAATGTTGTGCATCACGCCTCAAAACGAAAAGCATTAGGAGCAAGATAAGCACGATGGAAGCCTATAGTTTAGTTTTAAAAAAGTATGAGCGGACTGTTAAGTTATAAAGCAATTTGCTTCTAAAAGCTCGTTTCCATTTGGAGAATTCCGACATTACCGGCTATCAGTGGCGTAGATAGCTTTTCCCAAGGGGGGGGGGGGGGGGGATATTTCTAGTTCGCTCATTTTTTCAAAAGTTTTAATAATTAAAAACAAAAACAAATAACAAGCCTTCACTGAATGTATGACATAAAAAATTATATTTTTTAACGATAATATACTATACGTATTAGTTTGAATATAAACTAAAATAAATATTGATCTTATAAGTAATAATATTAATTTAAAAAATAAATCACAAAATAAAGTACAGTTTTCTGTTCTTTTTAATTAAAACACTTATGACCGTTTAAACTGGCTATTATCTCTAATAAAATATATGTATATTGGGAAAACTTTCTTCGGGGCAGCTATCGAGCGCTTTCAATGAATTCTTAGAGGAAGTATTATTCCTTCGGATCAAATATCTCTTCCAAGTTGTTAATTTTACAAGAACAAAAGATGTTCCGGCAGCCAAATATGTTTGGTATGGTAAAACTCAATAGTTTCAATAAATTTTCAGCTGCTTTGCCTATTCCTGACGAACAGTCCTTGAAAAGAACCGAAGACCCTTCAAGTGTATTTTCATGGTTTGTAAATATTTACTCCAAGGTCCGTTACAAAGAGATTGAGGAAAGGATTGAAAACAGTAACACGAAAATATTCGTCTGTACTTTGAACCGAAGGGTTCAAACGATTCTTTTTTTGGTTTACTACTCTCTTATGTTAAGGACTTCAGCTGTTTTTTTTCCTGCAATTTCAAACACTTTCGAAAATGAGTCGTCTTTTGCTCGTTTTCTTTTTAGTCTAAATTCACTCTTTGAAACTCACGGCTTAACGGCAACGAGAGTTGGTAAACCATAATTATAACCTTTAAGCTAATCAAGAAGAAATCCTACCGTTTTTTAAGTTCTTTCGAACACAAACAGAAAAAGCTCCTCAATATCTTGGTATTTTGAGATATTGATAATTTGAGATCCATTGCGTCATATTCAGCCTTTTTCAATGTCTTTTTTCGTGGAGTCTCTTCGCTCTCGCTTTTTGTTTTTTTGCAGCATATCTTTTCTTTTCGGTGTATGGAAATAATTGTAAACTGGTTTAATTTTGGTTAGGCAATCTCTAATATCTGGTATTTTGGTGGACACAGATATAGCAAGGTTCAAGGAATGTGCTGCAAAATGGACGTACAGATCATGCTGAGCAAATTTTTGGCGAATAATTGCCTGAACACCAATGTATTGACCAGACATATTGCTTCCTCCGTCGTACCCTTGGCCGATTAAAAAAGAAATGTCCAGATCACAATTCTGAAGATTTTCCACTATCAGCTTTGCAAGAGCATCACCTGCCTGTCGTGGAAAATCGATATAAAAAAGAGATTCAAAATATTAGGTGATTTGCCGAAGAAATAATTTCTTTCAGACAGAGTTGACTTTATTTATAGAATGCACAATCCTGTGAGTACTATTGAAACTTAATTCACGTAGGAAGTAGGTACATACTAGATTTCAGTTGGTTTCTTTAACTAATTTGATTCATGACTGATTATATTGAACAATTATAGATCCCAATGGGGGGTATATCCCCCTATCTACGCCACTGCCGGCGATGATGTTCCAGAACGGCCTGCAGTAGGGTCTAGCGTGAGAAGGAGTTTCTGTGTCGTTTTTGTTTCGGTGGTTTTACTTATAATCACGATTTCTGCTCTATTGCCGTTGGAGAAACAAGATATACCCACATTCGAGGAATTAAGCTGAGCTACGCCATGCCAGCGTACCGGGTCCCACTGTATAATCTTTGCTTGTCCTTTCTATATATAGTGGATTAGCAACTACCTTTCTCATCCAGTTCTTCTTCTTTCAAAGGTCTTTTGTTGTAGCCTATTTCTTTTTCGGTTCCTCTCCCACCTTTTTCATTTCGTTCGTTAACATCTATTTCCTTTTTTTTGTGATGTCTGATTAGCAAACTTTTCTAGAAATTCCGGTATCCCAAAAATAGCAGGAAACGAAGTGGAAAAATTTTACACACAAAAATCTTGCTGAATTTTTGAGTTTTTAAAAGCTTATCTGAATATTTCTATTCAAATATTGATAAAATTACCAAAATACAAACGTTTGGCAAACAAAGATGTGAAGGTGTGAATTTCGTCCAGAAAACGACAGTGTAGAAAAAATTTGTCTCAAAATTTCATTGCTCTGTGTTTTACTACCTTTTACGTTCGCTTCAACATATTTATTTTCGGTTGTGTTTGATTTAAAATACCCGCTTGCTAAGTAAATAGCACTTCACCTTCTAGTTGATAGAAGTTCATTGACTTCAACAACTTTATCTTCTGAGACGAAGAAATTGGATATCATTTAAATACAAGGAATGTCATAAATCGAATTCTTTTGTCTTCTTCCGTGTAATTAAACCTTTTTTGTCTTAAACATACAGAAAACAGTTATCTATCAAATTTGAGCCAAATATCGCCATTTGTTTACTCTTTTTATTAGACTTGGCAAATGTAAGTATGTTTGTGCATAACTCAATTAGCAGTATGTTATCTGTGTATAGTTCAGTGCCGTATTTGAGTGTGCCATTTGAGGCGCCAATAGCAGGGGTGTTAGGAGGAAATCTGATTGAGTTCAACCGTTTAACTTGAACATCTCCAATATTTGATATATAGGTACATGGGTTGGGTTGTATTCGCTGAACTCGATTCCAACATGTGTGCTAGCACCGCAGCTTTGATAGAAAAATACCTACGACAACAGTGAGAAATTATTCTCTTAATCTTATTGTCCTAATCTCACGACTTTGTTGGATTGGCCTTGTGAACCCTGACTAAATTTTGGACCTTGAGAAATTTTAGCTTGATATTAATGAATTCGTTACATTTGGATTTCAGAACGATTGAATAGTAAGATCTGTCCTTGTTTTGTTAACGAAACTCAACTGTTACCATGTGAGCAAGCATTTTCTGAGGCAATGTTCATCTTAAGCAAAAACAAAAGATGGTCTTTCAATGATGTCTTACGTTTCAAGTACTCAGGAGCCAGGAATGGCGCCCAAATGTACACAGTAGCCTGTACATCAGTTAATCTTGCTCACACGTTTAAGCCTCTACTGGTAAAATAAGCTAATTCCACTAATATGCCTCTTTATATCTTCTTAGTGAGTATATTGTTCTGATTATAATCAGCTGATTATAATCAGATACAATGATAATATCATTATTTATTTACTCACCTGTTTATAAATTGTTTTGAGATGTGATGATGCTACTTTCAGCTCTAATAAAGATATAAATACCAATTCTGTCTGGAACATCGGAACAGTATGTATCTAAAGTACTTTCAAAGTGGAATTTCTTTTTTTTAAACAATATGGGCAAATATTAAGTTTTAGTTAAGGTAGTGGCGGAATATTGAACTTCTGTGCTCCGCAATCAAGAGTCAAGGGATCTTAAGTTAAGCTGCTATCGTTAATATCAGTGTAAGTGAAATATCAGTAAAACTTCTTTTATTATCATATCCGTCGAATGGCTTTTGTGATCCTTCCTGATTTTTACTATTGCTGCCAGTTAAAGGCCTGGTTAATTTTTCAGTTGTTTTCAAACAAGACACTAAGACTTGACTTTTCTAACAAAAAGAACTAATCATGAAACTCTGCCCTTTTTGCAATCAAGTTTCATTTTGATTATGTATCTACTCTTCATACATATGTACTTGTACATACATCAAGTGCAAAAACGATTTTCGTCCTTCAGTGCCAATGAAATGCAAAAGAACAAAAGTGAGTTCGTAATGATAACATTGACACAATGCCGCCACCGAAAGGATCAGTCGCAACCCAAAATCATTTGTACACGGTCCAATAGACATAAATTATATAAGGTGGTGAGTATAAGTAGAATGCTGTATGAAACATCTCACAATCTTGGAAAGAACAGGTGTACCTTCCCATAAACTGGAGCTAAAATTTTGCGTTATAACTGTGTTGAAACTCTCTTATGCAATCTCACCAGTCAAGTTGTCACAATAGGCTATTGACTATGCCCAAAAAAGAGTTTGTAAAATAACGAAGAAAGAGAGGTATTTTTACTTTAAAAAAACTGTTAATTTTTAGTACATATCTATAAAGAAGCGAAATTTTAAAAAATTTTTAAAGAAATTTATTTTAACAACCAAATTGTAAATTGATATCTGTCTTCTTTTCATATTTTTGGTCACTAGTAAAATTATACTTATTAAAGAAAAGTAGAAACTAGTTTCTTTGAAACGCTGACTGTATCAAAATGCTTTGATTATAAATTTACGAATATCATGTCAATTTTATCGTAGCGATTTCCATTCCTCCTTAATCTACTGATTATGTAGTTTTTATTTGCGATTACAGATACTATAAGGCTATTTTTAAAATCGTGCAAAAAAGTTATATTTGATATGACAATCAAACATTACATTAGGATGGTGGAGTACACGTAAGAAGTGGGTCCTGCGATTCTGTCTGTCTGTTTGTAAGTACACCCTAAGCCACTTAACCGATATCTTTCAAAATTTGCGAATAGGCTCTGCGGGCAGCCTACAGAGTTTTTGGAATTGGGTCTCTAGATCTTGAAATAACGGTACCTGCCATACAATCCATATGATAAAACTAATTACTCTCGAAAAGAGCTCCAACGATTTCAGTAATATATAATGTGAGAGATTATTTCTTGATTGCCTTTCATATGATGAAAAAAGCTTTTTGGAAGAAGTGTAAAAACGGCACCTTCCATAATAGTATTTTTCTTAAACCGACTTTTAAATATAATTTTAAATTAAAAAAGTTGTTTACAAAATTATTATTAATACATACCAAAATCTGGAAAATTTAATTTTTTTAATTTTTTTAGTTGCTTAGAATATTTTCAAAAACAAGTCTTTGATTGCAATTCCTTGCCGATGCATCTTTTTACGAAATCTTTCAATTTGCATACCTGATTTATAAAACAAATTAAAAAAAAAATGAGAAGTAAAAACCGGTTTTTATTTATTTATTTATTTATATTTATTTATTATCTTTATTGTTTTTTTTTTCGAAAGAATATAAACTTAAAGTTAACAAAAAGAATTACAAGCATGGCCCTAAGCCGTCTGCCGGTTAATTAGATAAATAATGAATCTATACAATTTGAGAGAAAACGTATCTATAAGCAAAAATTAAAAATATCAATATTGAGTTATATGCTTTATGAGAACGTAATAATATTTAACAAATTGGGAGGCTTTTAGTTTAGCTAAAACAAAATAAAATATGTAAGCAGTAAAAGATTTGCAATATTAGCTGATATCGCAGACTTTTAGTTTTGGTTAGATGAAATAAAATTGAATTGCATCATTAAAAAAAAAAGAAAAAAAAGAAAAGGCTTTTAGTTTAGCTAAAACAAAATTAAGTTAGGTTTTATTCACAAGAATCAGGCTTTTAGTTTAGCTAAAACAAATTAAATCAGATTTTATCTTCATGAGCATTCAAAAAAGATTCACGTATGTATTTCTATAATCAATCAAATGGGATATAAACCTAATAAGCAACTTCCAACCACCCTCTCCATTCAGAACACCGAAACATTCCTCTAACGACAACCGGTTTTTAAAGAACTGCTCTAACGATTTTGATTAAATTTTCAGCGCTTATGCCTTAAAGCTTCTAAAAATGAATTTATGAGATTTTCGCTTTATTTCTTTTTAATCAAAATTAATTTTTCCAAAATTATGCCAACTGCATAATTAATGTGCAGTTGGCAGCCCTGTGCCGTATACAGGGCGTTCCGTACTTCATGTATTATCCTTTGGGGTGTGATTTTTGGTCATGTTCTAAGAAAAAAATTGTTTTACAGTAAAGCTCGTTTCTCAACTTCAACATCATTTTTTTACAACTTAAAAAAAGGCTAACTTTGGTGTACCCTGACCTGTGTTCAATTCGATATACTGTCTAAGATTAGTTTTCTATCAACAGTATTGACAGAGATATCGAATTTTACACAGGTTAGAGTACACCAAAATTAGCCTTTTTTTAAATTGTCAAAAAATAATTTCGAAGTTGAGAAACGAACATTATTGGAAAACAATTTTTTTCCAAGAATCACACCCCAAAAGATAATACACGAAGTACGGAACACCCTGTATATTATGAAGCGCGAATACTAGAACCATGTACCTAGCCTAAAGATTTTGATTTTGTTTAAGCCACGCAATCGCAAGTTTTTGCCAATCAGTTGTTCCCATTTTTTTAATGCAGCGATTCATTCACTTATCTCTTAAAAAACAGTAGGAGACTTAAATTTAAAAATAATCATAAAAAAATTGACTTTTTCGGGTTGGGGATTTTAAGGTTTCAGACAAATGGCATTTTATTTTTTATTTATTTATTTATTTATTTAAATGGCTACTTTCATTTTAAGATAAAAATTATCTTATTAATTAGTACAAGTCTTGTGATGTTATATTTAGCTAAATTTATATATTCAATATCTTCTATTTATCTATTTAATAAAATAGTGCAATGAAGTTTAAATAGACCACTTTACATTGCATAATTCAAAAAAAAATTTCTCTTTCCTTTGCCATAATTATTAATCATTAATTTCATAGCTTCTATAATTCATTAAATTAAGTTTTATATCAAACAATTTATTTTCTTCTCTCGGTATTATTCAAATATGACATACATAAATGTTTAGTTTTAATTTTATTTGGAAAAATACTCATGTAATTTTTTTTTAAAGAAGATTAAGTTCACCAATTCGTTTTAAATACCCGGGTAGTCCGATGCATAACCGAATAGCATTTATGAAGAACTGTCGTTCTGAGGTTATGCACGTAATACGAAAGTTGGTAAGTGGCTCTGATCTTATTGAGAAAGATCGTTGTATTCTATCAAAGAGGTATCTAGGCTGATGTGACTGCATAACAGTAAACAACAAAACTAAAGTCTTATATGTAACGAACAATTTTATCTTATCGAAAGTCATATTTTACAATTTTTTAGCAAAACATAGACACTGCCAAATCTTTTTAGACCAAAGGCTTATCTAGCAAATAGCAATACAGCTGTAAACAACGTTTATTCTCCATTTTGCAGTCTACGTATTGGAATGTACAAAAAGTTTCTTTTAAAGTTCACCGAAATGCTTCGTTCGTGAGATATACTGAAAATCCTGATATGGGTAGATTTTCACATGATGGCAACTTCAATGAATTTGCGAGAAATTCCGCCATTTCCTGTTAAAGAAAATAATCCCCTTAAACTGAAGTAGAGACTCTACACACTGGCAGTTAAGATGACGGAGCTGCTAACGACAGTAGGAGTAACGAAGCTTGCTTGAATTAGAAGTCTAAGACCAGCAATAGCATCCAATTAAAAAGAAATTATATTGAAGAAATTGTCACGACAGCTTCATCGACCAATTTTAGGTTCAAAGAAATTCAGAGATCCCCGTCAAAAAGCAGTTTCATACAATGCTCAGATAGATTCGTATATAGAAACAAAAAGAATGGCAGACCAAAAAACTTCTGACGTAGACAATGTATCGAAATTTGTATTTGGTTGGTAATAGACATGGCACAGCAAAAAGCCGGGAGGCTTGTGGATAGGCGGATCACTACTGTAAAGTTGAAAAGTTTGAGAGTTGGGATCCCTTCGAAATCGCGAGGGTCATAGTTCCTAAAAGTAAGAAGAAGGAACTTTGTGCACTAAAAATGCAATTTCTGTTTCAGTCATTAGTCGCTTCCTGCAATTAAACCATTTTGAAGGCTACGATCTAATCAGGTCGTTTCTTCAGTTGTACCACCTTGGCCTAATCCCTATAAACCTATTTTGAATGAATGGGGGTAAGCCTAACTGAAATTGTGTCTTCTCACCTTTGTCATAACGAAATGAAATGCCAAGTACTCAGCTCATAAATGACTAACTTTAACAGTGCAACATACAAGTGCTTCAGGGCCGGATTTAGGGGAGGGCAACAGCCGCGGGGCCTCCACTAAAGAGGGGCCCCTACAATATAGATAAAATAAAAAATTTCAAATTCAGTCTAGTAAACTTTAGTAAACAACTTTTCTTTTCATATTATTTTTTCGCGTTGTACCTTAACCTATTGTACTTTTAACAAACATGATTACATTAAATATTAACAGAAATCGTCGATCTATATTTGTTCATTTTAATCAGGCAGTCAGTAAAATATCAAAATCTCAAATGGCCCTAATAAGCACTTGTAATTTTTGATGACGCGCTTGCACGTGAGTCGCGTGGCGGATAAAACAATCTCAACTTAGTGCTTGTCAATATATTCAGAATAATTAATCCACTTACATACCAATACCAAAGTGGAGTAAAAAATTATTTTGTAGATAACATGCAAATTAAAAATTATATCAAAGGTATTAGAAAACCAAAATTGTATTGTCACTGAAGCAGCACTTGTAATTCGGAGAGTTCCGTTGCAAAAGGTAACGCCAACAAACATCAACGCATTGTTTAGAGCCTTGCTTGAAATTGCCTTTTTTTGTGTAAATTAGTTTTAAATGTAACCAAAGTTTAATAATCGTACTTTTAGCGCAGTGCACTTGGCATTTTATTGCAAATGAAAAATACGAAAACCCATTTGAAGTGTGATCGAATGTAGACTCCTTTTTTAATATTCATCATTTTGAACCTAAAACAAGCATTAACCTCAGTTAATGTTCTTTTTTTTTGGAGGTAAGTCAACTTCGAGAACCTTTCTTTGCTTTTAGTATACAGAGAAAATTGATTGAGTCACAATAAGATGCCCGTGGCGTAATGGTTGGCATGTCGGCTGACTGTAACGTGTGAGTTCGAGGTTTAAATCTCAGAAATATCCAGTTGCTTACCCTCTAAGAGTAATCGTAGTTTGTCATGAAAATTAAACATTCGAAATCGGCAAAAGCTTATAGCGTCCCTTCGAGCATCACAAAGTATGTACCTTAGGTACCCCGAGGCTCCGAGTTCTTACCACAAACCTATTTATTTCTATAAACTTAAGCCTTACCAAAGCAAGGCTGTTACATAATTTTTCAGCTGTGGGTTTCCCGATTTGAAGGTCCTTTCTGTTGGTTACAGGTAGTGAAAGTATCCCTTTCGAATTATATAAGGCTCACATATGCAGATAATTGTAGTTCAATAATAAAGAATCGCAAAGACAATCAAAGAGTAATCATTATCGGTGATTTTATTTGCCTACTGTAAAATGGATATATGATCAAGATGAAAAAAATTTAATCCCATTTAATGTTTTGTTTAATCATGATTGTGAAGATACTTTCGCACAATTTCACTTCAGACAGATTAATCATTTTCAAATTTTTTTTTAATAATGTGCTGGATTATATTTTGTTGATGCTAAATTGTGCGTTGGTATTAGTAACTCAACAGTTCCTCTTTTTTCTAATTCAGTACATCATGTGGCTTGCATCTAGATTTTGCTTGCATCTAGAATGTCTCAATTATTTTGAACATGTAACATCTGATTCTGATTTTATTTACAATTTTGCGGAAGTTAATTTAAATGAAATTTGAGATCTCTTCAGTGATACTAATTGGCAAGCGCATCTTCTGATATCTCAGTTGTTTGTAATCTGTTTGCTAAGCATTTCCATTCCATTTATCAAAATAATTATTCAGCTACATCTTATGTTAACAACACTAATAAAGCACTTTAAATATTGATAATTTAAGTCTTTCTACCCCCAAAATTGAATAAGCATTGTCACAGCTTAAAACGGAAAAAAGCTCAGATATAGATGGAGTTCCTCTAATAATTTTACAATTATTTGCTAAAGCTTTGGCAATTCCTTTTAAAAAAATTTTTAATCGCTCGCTAGTGAGTGGTGAGTTTCTTCAAAAATGGAAGCGATCAACAATCACGCCCATCTTTAAATCGGGAAGCAGGCAAAAGGTTTCAAATTACCGTCCAATTTGCAAACTATCTACAGTTCCTAAAATTTTTGAAGAGCTGGTCTATGATAGACTCATTCCTTCGTTTAAAAGAATAATTTCTCCCAATCAACATGGCTTCGTAGCTGGTAGGTCTACTACCACTAACCTTACAATTGTTTGTAATGTATAGTTTTATATGGAATTGAGAATGGCTCTCAGTACGACGTTATCTTTACCGTCTTTTCCAAAGCTTTCGATCGAGTAAATCACGACGTATTACTGAAGAAGATAAACAAAGTTGGCTTTTACACGAACTTCTTAAACTGGATCAATTCGTACTTAAGGGATCGTAATCAGTACGTTAGTATAAGCAATGTTCTTTCTTCACCGGTATACAGCCCAGGCTCAGGGACCCGCAGTCACCAGGGGCCCCCAAATAGCTGAAATATCACTTAACTTCTATTGGTCTATTTACAATATTTTCAATATTTCGACAAATAATTTTTTTTTTTTTTTGAACAACTTTTGTTGAACAATTTAAGTCACATTCCCTACGAAAATATATTTAAATTAAAACGGAAAAAAAGATTTCACCCAAGTTATGATCAGGATCAGTATCATACCATACCATAAACACATTTGTGTTCGTTTCAGGGCGCTTTTAAAAATCCAATCAGAAAAAACATCCATTCGTGTATCTTACAATCGAAGTTAAATAGTCGAGTTCACACTGTACAATTACTTAGACAGACTTCGTTTGATGGATGTTATATGGTAGGATGTAGTTTGCTTTCAGACTTATCAGACTTGTCGTCCAACGTTATATCATGTGCTCCTCCGTTCCATCCAACTTCAAAGTTTTCAAAATTGTTTGAAAACCATCCAACAATTTGATCTGAGCGTTCACATTATCCAACATTGGCCGTTCGAACCAAAATCTGTTCAACTTATTGTACAATGTGAACTCCGCTTATGGTGTTGTGATGAAAAAACTTCTTGTGTTTCCTTCTGACATTTGCGATGGTCCGAAAGGGTAACTGTTAATAATTTTTCCCGACAATCAATTTTTTAAGATTTCAAAGATTGAGGTAGTTGACTGTTCATTTAGGTTCAAAAAAGATGTAAAAAGTCTTTTTCAAACAAGATGGTCAGCGCAAGCACTAAGCGCCTTATATAATGGTGGTCAAGAAGTTGAAGAAGCTTTGATGTATATCGCCAACGATTTAGGACAGGCACGAGCGACTAGACAGGAAGCTCTTAGTCTTTACAAAAAATTGCAAATTTGCTGAGAAATCGATGAATTTATAGTTGGGCTCAAGGACAATTTTGATAACTTTGATTCATCATCCAGACAAAAACTAAACTTGGATTCCGAATATAAGAACCTATCTGAAAGGACTGGGCGTAGAAGAGACTTTTTTGACGGCTCTGAACCCTCAGCAATTTTTACCGGAAAAGAAAGGTGCGAAATTGAAATCTTTCTTACTATTTGCATTGTTGACACTCTTAGCGTTGATTTGAAACAGCGACTAGATTCGTATACGAATATTGGCCAACGTTTTGACGTTTCCGATTAAGAGACCTGAAGAAAACTGCAAATCTATTGCTTAGTTTTACACTGAAGATGTAAAAAGAGATGGACTACATGCTGGAAAACTATTCGACACGAAAATGAAAAAACTGGCAATATTCTAGAACTTTAAATTTTTTAAAAAATTAATAAAATTGAAGATTAATTTCCAGGTGCTGAAATTGCATTTAGAATTTTCTTAAGTATAACAGTGACCAACTGCAGGTGTAAACGTTCCTTCTCTTAGTTAAAAAGAATAAAAAACGAACTCAGAATTATGTTGGTTAAAGAAAGATTGACAAGTTTGTCGCTGATGTGACATCAGCGACAAACTTGTCAATCTTTCGATTGAGACCTCCTCAGAGGTGTCGGTTTTGTAGATATAATCAATGATTTTACTTATCTTAAATCAAGAAAAAGACTCCTTCAATAAACATTTCTCTTTCCATCTTTTTGCTTATCAATATTTTGTTTTTTATATATTTATTACACAACATAACATTTTTATAGAATCATATAGGGGCCCCATTTTCAAAAAGTGTCCAGGGCCCCCAAAACGGTAAAGACGGCTTTGCCGGTATATGTAGCTTCGGCTGTTCCGCAAGGAAGCCACCTCGGTCCCCTTCTTTTTTTGCTTTTTGTCAACGATATTCCTGAAATATTTTTATATTCTGAGTGCTTAATGCATGCCGACGATTTAAAAGTTTGTCGTTGCATAAAATCTGAAATTGATTCTCTTGCTTTTACAAGAAGATCTTGATAATTTTTTTAAGGTGGTAGTTGTACTAACTCTCTAAATCTTAACATTTCTAAATGTCAAAGCTTAACACTTTGTCGAAACCGATCGCCAGGTAATTTTAATTATAAAATTGATCAGAAACAATTGTGTGTGATACATTTTAAGAAAGATCTTGGTGTAATTTTTGACGAGAAGCTGAACTTTATACGACACATAGATTTTTTAGTTGCTAAAGGAAACCCAATTTTAGGTTTTATTTTGCGTAACTCCAAAGAGTTTTCTGATCCACAGACTTTGAAATGTCTATATTTTGCCTTTGTGAGGTATAATTTGGAGTACTGCAACACAATTTGGGATCCCTCACATGCCGTTCATTCATTCCGAATTGAAAAAATCCAAAAAAGATTTAAGAGAATTGTTGTGAAAAGACCTAATTGGGACATAGATATGCCTTCTTATGGAACAAGATGTCAATTACTTGGTATTCTGCCTCTAAACTATCGAAGGAAGTTCACTGCAATTATGTTTATTCGCAACATGTTAACAGACCATATTGATTGCTCTCAAATTTTAGCTTTAATTAACTTCAATGTTCCTGTGAGAATGCTAAGAAACCCTGTATTTTTTAAAATACCTTTCCACAGAACTGTACATGCTTGTTCGGTTTGCAATATGATTGATTTTAGTCTAAGTAGATATCTATTTAAATCGAAATTATTGTTAGTTTTAAATAACTTTGTTGGTGGTAATGTTTAAAACTTATTATGCATCTAGTAATCACTGAAGTGTTGTATCTTTGTTTGATGAATAAACTAAACTAAACTAAACTAGAAAAGTTCTTCACCTTCTTCTTCACTAGCTCATACAAATGTTTTGCAAGTTAGGAACTCCGTTGAAAAATTGGCTATTGGTATTCTCATTTTTACTAATTTGTTTGGAAGTCAATTCCGTCTTATTCCGAAGAAAAACTTTCACGAAAAATAATAAATATCACGTTTTTTTTCAGACTTTTCCAAACCGAAGAATCTCAAATTCATAATGAAGACAGTGAATGTTCTTTTGGCAGTTTTCTTTGGCTTAGCTTATGTCGAGTCAGTTGAAGAAGCAACCAAACCTCCCCACATTGTTATCATAATGGGCGATGATGTGGTAAGTTGGAATATAACGACTCAAACTCACAAAAACTATAGTCACATTTATATTCGATTGCTAATATTTGAATTAGGGTATCGATGATGTGAGCTTCCGTGGACAAAAACAACATATAACACCAAATATTGACGCACTTGGATTTCATGGAATGGTATTGAATCAATTTTATGCCGGACCAATGTGTACACCATCGAGATCAACGTTTTTGACCGGGAAATATCCAAGCAATACCGGAACTCAGCATAGTGTTATCGATAACAACGAACCGTGGGGTCTAGCAAAAAATATCACAACAATTGCCCAAATCTTTAGGAATGCAAATTATGCAACGCATTTGATAGGAAAATGGGACATGGGTTTCGCAAGGAAGTACATGGTACCAACAAATCGAGGTTTTGACACACACTTTGGATACTGGGGAGGTATTCTTGACTATTATCAGCGCAGAAGTAAAGTGAATGTATGATTAATAGCAACGAAACATCAAAGCGCAACATTAATATCGAGTTTGTGTGTATTTTAGGATGGGAACTCAAGCGTAGGCTATGATCTACGAAGAAATATGAACGTCGAGTGTGCTAACATTGGAGTTTATTTTACCGATCTTTTGACAACTGAAGCAGAATCTGTAATCAAGGCCCATGATGAAAAAGAGAAATCTTTGTTTCTGGTGGTGACGCATCTTGCTGGCCATCACACTGGCAACGATGATGACCCTCTACAGGCCCCAGAAGAAGTAGTCAACAAGTATGGATACATCAAAGACGAAAATCGGAGGAAGTATTCAGGTACCTGGTAGTAAACAGTCTCAAATCAAAGTGTCAATTTTGAGCTTAAATGTTTTTCTAGCAATGTTATCAAAGCTTGATGACAGTGTCGGCAACATAACGAGAGCCCTCGATCAGAAAGGAATTTTGAACAACACAATTCTCGTTTTCATCTCTGATAATGGAGCGCCAACAATTGGCACTTATGCCAACAGTGGATCAAATTACCCATTGCGTGGAGTAATAATTTTTTTTTTTGATCGAAGCAGTAAGAAGTGATTGATTGTACTTTGTCTTATAGCAAAAGAATACTCCTTGGGAAGGTGGGGTGCGAGTCGGAGGGGTTATCTGGAGCACACTTTTTAAGAAACGAAACATTCTGTTCCAGCAAAAGATGTCAGTTGTAGACTTTCTTCCTACTTTAGCCAGCGCTGCTAAAATTCCTTTAGATCCCGATTTCCATCTTGATGGCTTGGACCTTTGGGATAAACTAGTAGCTGGCGATGGTAAACCATTTGATCGCGAGCTAATTCATATGCTGGATGACATTCGTGGAATAAACGCATTGATGAAGAAGGGCTACAAATACATAAACGGGATGACATCCAACGGTTCTGCAGATGGTCTTTTGTACAAGCCCAACGATGAGACAGATCCCAAAAATGCCCAATACGCTAGGTGGGTTCTCAATTCCACATGTAGCCAGACTTTATCGAAATACGATAGTGCTCCTTTGACAAAGAGAAGAATAAATAAATTGAGGAAATTGGGCGAAATTGAGTGTAACTATCCAATAGAAGGCCTAGTAAATTGTGATCCGTTGATGGAAGAATGCTTGTTCGATATCAACAAGGACCCTTGTGAAAGAAACAATCTTTCCAAACTACCACAATATGAAAAAGTCTTGAAGAAGATGAGAAAAGAGATTGAGGAATACCGAGCAAGTGCGATGAAGCCACTACAAATGGACACTATTCTTGAAGCTGATCCAAGTTTCCATGACTGCACATGGACGAACTACTTGGAAGAGCCAACAACTGACTGTAATATTATTCTCTTTAATAATTTTTGAGGTTAAATAGTTTTTTCTTTATATTTTAGATCGGTTAAACTGCAGCTATTCAGGAACACCGTGTTTGGGTGCTTAGTTTAATATTTGTGGAATGAAACAGCAATTCTGTTTGGTTTGATTGTTTTATTGAATAAAATGTATTTATTGTATTATTAGTACAAGTTCAATTGAGCAGTGATTCCTTAGTTTTGTACATATAAAGGAGCATGGGGAGTAATTGAAAGTGAATATAAAGAGAACAGAGCATAATACAGGGTGCACCAGAGAAACTTACTTATTTGAAAAAATTCCCGCGCGGTGAGTTGGGCGGGTAGAGGGGCAAGAGGGTCGCATCGGGAGGGGCAAGTTCCCAAGTTTGTTTCTCCCTCCAGTCAGTTGCCAATTGCCATCATGTTTGGTCTAGAGAGCAGCGGCCCTTCGCAGTTGGGAGCTTCTTTTCTAAAAGTCGCTCACTTGTTGCTACGCAACGTGCCTTCCGCGCTCGCTTTGAAATTCCTCCTCACCATGCGTTATTGGTGTGGTGTAAATCCGCGTGAGCTTTACCAGAAGCCACTTAATTGTGAGCGAGTTACTGTCTGGTGTGCGATGTCGGTAATGGGAATAATTGGTCCTTATTTTTTTTGAAGAAAACGAACGCGCAGTTACCGTGAATGGAGCTCGTTACAGGAACATGATCGAGGAATTTTTTCTTCCAAGACTCGAAGAAATTAACGTTAGGAACGTGTGGTTTCAGCAAGATGGAGCCACAGCACACACAGCACGAGACTCAATGAATTTGTTGCGACAACATTTCCCCGACCGCCTCATCTCTCTCAGAGGCGAGATTTCTCCAGATTTGACTCCATGCGATTTCTTTTTATGGGGTTATTTGAAATCCCTGGTTTATTTCGATTGACCAAGGATCATTGCACATTTCAAGAACAACATTCGCGACACCATTGCCAACATACCGATTGATATGCTGCGAAGAGTGGATACGAATTTGAAAAATTGACTTCATCAGTGTATGCGCAATGGGGGTCGCCATTTATCCGATGTCATTTTTAAGACTGCATAAAAAAAATTGGGATATTGTATTCTCAAATAAAAAAAAATTTAAAACAATAACTGAAGTATTTTTTTTTATTGACCTTTCAAATAAGTAAGTTTCTCTGGCGCACCCTGTATTATGAAAATATACATTTTCTTCCTGTAACAAGGCATGTAATGAATCATATTTGTGTAAGCGAGAAGTAATAATTTCATTGAAATAAAAAGCACCTTCTTGATTCAGACCAGCTGAACCGGCAAAAAATTGTAGGCCTCCTCCGTTCCATCAGAAGGCATGAAAATTAGAAAAGCGTTAGGCCCCGGGTGCTCTCCGCTCTGTTGCGTCACCCTATTTATTTCTTCTAAAAGAATTCACCATAAGACATACTTCATAGTAACAAAACCTCAATAATTTGCCAGGGAAAGACAGCAAACATTTGGCAAATACACCAAAAGTGAGTATATAGAAGCGTAAGCGTTTTATTGAGACTTCGGTCCTCAGCTACCTATGATGTTCAAAGTTATTAACTAAATACTTCGAAAATGAAGTCGTCAGAGACAGTTATTACTGCTTCTTTTTGGTGTTAAAAGCATCGCAATCTCAAACGAATCAGGGCTCTCCTACTTCTGTGTTTCACTTTTTGTTTCACTAAGTGGGCCTGCGATCGACTTAGAGAAGAAGCCGATTTTGCCAAAAAATCATCTTTTCAGATATAGCTAGTTTTGATCTTGGCGGGTATGTAAACAAACAAATTTTCGCATTTGGGGCACAGAAATCCCGTACGCATACATTGAAAAGCCGATACATCCAAAACGAGTCTTCACCATCTGATCTCAGAATCCCGATGTAAGATTATCGAGTTGATCACCCATTTATCTTCCATTACGGGACTAGCCGGTTAATCACCCGCTAGTCAAAGCACGTGGAACATTTAATGTATTTCGAAAGACTTTTAGGGTCTAAGTAAGCTAAGTCGCTGGTATCAGCAAAGAAGAATACACAAAGATGAGTTTTCCTCCTATGAAGTAGTGCAGAGCATGAGCAAGGAAGGTGTTGAACGGTTCCTTCCTCTTTTTCGTCCATGCAGCTTCTGCAGAAATCATTGGAAAACCCACCAAGTCTATTGGCGTGTCTTCCTATTAGACAGTGTCCCGTAAGAACACCTACGGTAGAACCTAGATACAGGCGGTTCAGGGCTAGCATACCATTCGAGCGTTTTGAGTCTACACAGAGCCAAACTTTTTTGGTTGTAAGGCAGTTGTTACTCTCAGTTCATTTAGTGTTTGCTATCCTTGAAGCGATAGGTACACCTATGTTGTTCCATTCTGAGCGTAGGGAAGTGGTCGTGTCCTTTTTGGCTAGTTCGTCTGCCATACAGTTGCCTGGTGTGTCCCTGTGCCCCGGCACCCATGAAAGGTGAATGTTCAACTGATTTGACATCTTCCTCAGAGACATTTTACAATTTCAGACCGTGATGGATTATGTAGAGACAGAGGAAAGGAATTTAAGGGCATCTTGGCTGTCCGAGAAGATTCGAATATTCGTGGATGATATGACGTTTTCCTTGAGCCAAAACAGCACCTCCTTAATCGCCAGAATTTTCGCTTGGAACACACTACAATGATCGTGTAAGCGGAAGAAAAGACAGATATTCAGTTTTTCTGAGTAGAGTCCACTTTCCACAATTTCGCTGGTTTTTGAACCATCGTTGAAGAAGTGTATTGCTTCTTTTTCCAAGAGAGCACCATTTTCCCACGCTCTTGAGGGTATGGTTACTTGGAAATTATTATCAAACACCAATTTCGGGGTGGTGTAGTCGGATCGATTCGGAAGGAATCTAAAGTTATTTAGAACGGTAGTGTGGCCGATTTGATTATTCGTCCATTGAACTGAGTTAGCTGCGACTTGTTTGCTGAAGATATCTAGGGGTGTGAGATCTAGTAGTACATTGAGGGCGTCCGATGGGGTTGTCCTCAGTGCGCCACTAACACACAGACTAGCTGTTCTTTGAACTTTGACCAGCTTGTTGTAGTTGATCATCTTGTCTAGTGCGGTCCACAAGACAACCACCCCGTTTGCTTCAAGTTATTGAAAGAACAAATGTTCACTTTGTTGCATTTGTCTGTGCCAAGAGTTTTGATGAGATTCAGTGGATCTTTTGTTAAAAGAACTGAACCGCTCGTTCTCTACTAATTTCAAGACGAAATTTATGATATTGAGGCTTCCACGGATCTTGCTACTTCGTTTAAAAAACATTTTCATTTCAGTTGCTGCCAACTGACTATCATACTTTTTGTTAATAGGTCAACATTGTAAGCCGAATGTGAGTGTTAGAGGTACAACCGTGGTGTAATATGTTCTCTGGTATATTTCTATCGCAAAAGATGTCGGAGTTTTATCGCTCTTAATCCTCCTTACGCTGACTCGTTGATTGACGTCGTCTTCACAAAGTGCTTTACTATCGACCATTGCTCCCAGATATTTAAGCTTCCAGACATCTCTGAATAAGAAACCGGGCAACACAAGAACTCAGATATGTAGGATCCTCACTTACGATGGCTCGTTCTTTCGTCAGTAAGCAATAGTTGATGTATGTACATTGTTCATTGGTGTTCTCAATTTCACCTTCCAACAGGTTTTTTGAGTATTTCCTTCAAGTTAAGTTCAGCTTTCACAATGTACTTTCAAAAGACATTTCGTAAAAACTAACACCACAATACCGTCGAGACCGTAGTCGTAATTCATATTAAGTTGCCTTTGAATATTTTTAATGAGTTTCCGCGAACGAATGTCTTGATCATTTCTTCTTCTATCAACGGTTTTTGAATGTGGTTACTTCCAAACTCAAGTTATATTGTGATATTGCTTAAATGGCTTGGTTTGCACCCGCGCCGGCGACCGGAGCAGAAATGTCTTCCAACTTCCGATAAATGTCCTTTATAATAATTGCTTGGTGTGGGCCGCTCTTTTTCTTCGCAGCTTTTGTTTTATTTGAGGGCCATTTTGACCATGGCCGCTTTTTCTTACAAATCTCTGCTTCTTTTATTTCCGGTATATCTTTAATTCGACTCTTGGACACAACAGACATCTATTCAACCCCTTCTTAAGATCTCTTCTTGTCACGAAACTTCGGTTTGTCATACTTCCAACGTTACGACATGCTACTCTTAAACCTCGTACAATCTGTTGCATTAATTGGTTAGCTTCTGCATAATGCCCAAAATCTCACAAGATTTAGCGGAATGTATTTCGATTATTCGACAAATTGAAGCTCTATTTTTTTCCAGTCGTGTAAAAAATGTGAACTGCTTGTACACTTGTGGAAAGCTGTAAGCCCTTCAGGTGTTGTGGGTGGTTGTCGCTCGAATCACTTTGGTGTCAATTTGCAGGTTGTATGTTCTTCTTTAGCCGTCTCTTACAACGATCTGTCATGCTTGCAGTTTTATTCTAAGCCGTCAAAGCACAGCATATTGTTCCCCTGCACCATACCGTCTATTAGCACTTATCAAACTTATTTAAAATGGTTTTCAGCTAACAATACATCTTTTCCCACAATTTTCCAACTAATTGATTCAATTCTGATTTCCCACTTCTTGTGACCTGAAAAACGGTAGCTACTTCAAACTTTCAACATTTTACATCTGCCTCGGGCATTTAAGTCATGAAATCATTTAATGAATTCTCCATCCGCGTAGAACCTTTAAAATTGTTTTATAAGTGTAAGGTGAAGGTCAAGGGACACAGACTTCACTCACAAGATTCAAGTTCTATGACAACGCGTGGAGTATGAACAGAAAGAAAAAAAAAAACCATGTAATCACCGGTAAGATAATGACTCTTGATAATAAACAAGCACTATGTTTATGTTTAACAATCAGCCAGTCTTTACCCACAGCTACCTCATTTACACTTGAAGGTTGAAGGAGTTTAAAAACAAACTCACTGAAATAGCCAAAAGCAAGCAATATACATTTAACTTGGTCGTGTCATTCTGTTGTGCTTCAAACATTGCCATCGTGTATAAATATGTGAGTTGTAAAGTGCAATATACAGTTTTGTGTGAACCCACCCAAGGCCTTGTATCTAAAAAAAAGTGCACTCAAATGCGGTATCTATTGTCGGTGTTCATGGTTTCAGGATTTGTTGAATTACTCCTGGGGAGTTCATTTGTTCAAATGACAGCCTTTCACTATAGGTCAGGGATTGCAGTCGGTCTAAAACATTTCAAAAAAAGGTCTCGAGCATAGTACAATAAAAAACAAAACAAAAAAGTCTCTACGAAGTGTTAAAGTTTTCAAGTGAGCTGAAAAAAAGTGATGAGAATACTCAAGCAAATAATGAGAACTTGAGAAGTTGTATACCCATTCCATGCATTACCTGGATCTGAGGTAATGAAAAGGATTAATTTGTGCGAGAGCTTATCATCGTTTAGTATGAAATTGGAAGGAGAATTATACCCATTGTTGTGCGGTAATGATTTCACTGTGCGTCTATCGTTCTTTGGAATGATGGAAAGAATTAACTTTAAATTAAAGAACAATGTGGACCAGGTATATAAAAAATTCAGGAATCTGGCAATAGAAAGGGCTATAAAGGGACTATTGTGAAGGGAAATAGAGTTTCACAAAAGAGCTTGGAAAGTCCCGGGGCTTAGAACATTTTTCTCAAACACACCAAGGTGAGGAATTTAATGGATCTACAAGAGTGGAAAAAAGAGCTTTTCTTGGCGGTGTGATTATTATTCTCGGAAGGCTTGCTAAATCCTCCCGAAAGGCGATACCCACTAAAAAAAGGACATACCACGGACAGTGGAATTTTTAATTCTGCTGTGACTATGTATAAACACTTCACCCGTCAACACCAATTATTACTTTGATGAGAGAGAAAGATAGAGTTAGACAAAAAAGTTTGTTTATTCTGAAAAAGATTGATTTTGTAAACCAGGCTGGGGAATAATTATGAAAGCCCGTAGTTTATACTTTTACTTTTTAATAAATAAATCGTGATGAACATATCTATATTTATAAAAACGGATAAATGTTTTTTGTTTGTATATCCGATATAGACTTCTAAGCCGCAGAGCCGATTTTTATAAAATTTTTAAGGGATATTTCCGGGGAGGATGTTAAATAATTCAAATTTTTGGACCGCAAATAGCCTACTCGAGTGAAAAAACTGTGCTTTAACATCAAGGTTGCAGTTTCTTACTGCTTTGCATTGGCTATGGAGTAGAGGACAATACCATGGAGTTGCAGATATGCATGGGATATCAAGTCAGCAGGTTGCAGATGAGTACATAGAGTTTGCACCGCAGTCGTCAGTTAAATGTTCGAAAACGTTGTATGCTGGCCTAACGAACATCAATATTTTCAGTCTATATTGATGAGTAACGCTCGCTTGAAACTGCAAAGAATTAAGAATGTTTTTCAATTATCTTACTTTGTTTGAATGTGTCAAGTACCTAATCGGAAAACTTTCCAAACAATATTTCTTTTTGTCTCTTATCAATAAGGCTGCAAATATTTTATTTTCCTTGTTCATTTTGATGTTTACGCAGCACAAAGTTTAACAATATTGTGAAAACGGGAATTTTGAACACTTGTGACATACAATTCTTTTTTCTACAACTTTATTGGGATTGATCACAAGTTTGTGAACTAAGATCTTGCAATTGGTGAAACGAAAAACGAGTTTAAAAATTTGTAATTGTAAATTACAAGTACAAATTTGTGGTTGTAAATTTGATTTTGGTGAAATAGGCCACAGAACGTAACGTACAACCTACAACTTTTCAATAAGCCACAAAGTTGTAAGCTGCGGAAATTGATTCTTCTACAATCTTGTGAGCAACATGCATCCTCAACAAAACACATATCTAGACTTGGCAGCTGCATGATGTAAATGTAAAAACCGATTTGATGTTATTCACATTGAGTCGACATCTCGACATTTCCCTGGTGCCAGAGCTGCCCTTTCTTTTAATCTCTTAACCCTAAATGTCCCAATAATGGTTTTACATGTTGAGAATGAAGAGTAGGATTGATTATTTAGAGGCATTTTGCAGCCCATAAATTTTAATGCTTTCAAAATGGCTCTGGATAGTTTCCTACTTTGTTATTCTCTTAGAATTCCAGTCTAATATGGACTGAGTCTTCCAACATAATTACGCCACTCGATTTTGCAGGTTCCTTTTTCAAATTTTAACTCATTCAATTTAAAGAACAAGCAATAAGTTCATATTTAGAGTGTGGCTTCTCAACACAATATTCCCATTAACAATATTCCATTTCAAGAATTGTTTCCCTTTTCCCTCACACTGAAATTGCTATTGCGGGCGATTTCAATGTACACAATTCTGGGTGGCTTCGACATTCTGGCCAGACAACACCCGAAGGTAGGTGTGTTGAGATCTTCGCTGAATTAAATCTTTTAACTCAGCTTGTTGATGAGCCCACTCGGGTTCCGGATATTTCTGACCATTCGGCCAACACATTAGACCTGTTTCTCACTTCTCATCCTGAAAAATATAGGGTTAAAGTGTCAACACCTCTAGGCACGTCGGACCTTTGTGTCATATCGGTAGATTTCCCGGTTTCCGTCACAGTAAAAAGAGAAAAAGTCCCAAAAAGGACTGTATGGCAATATGAGAAAGCCAATTGGGACGGCCTGAATAATTTCTTTCGAAATTTCAACTGGTCTTTGTGCTTTCTCGACGGTAACGTGGATGCATCAGCTGATATGATATCTAACGTAATTCTCAACGGCATGACTAACTTTGTTCCGCATAGAACAAAGAGCATCATCCCCAAAGAAAATTCGTGGTTCGATTCGGGCTGTAAAGAGATGATTAGGGAAAGAGAAAAATGTTTTCGCATTTATAAAAATGACCCTACCGTCGAAAACAGAAACAAGTTTAAGCGCGGAACATCTGCAATGCTCACATACAGAAGACCAAGTTTTTATATGACCAAAAGGTAAGGCAAAAAATACTATTGTGTCCAAAAGGAAGTAAAAACTTTTGGTCTTTTGTTAAGAATATTAATCAACTATTATCTATTATCTACTCTACTATTATCAACTCTATCGACAAAGCCAATCTGCTAGCGGCTCAATTTGCTGCCAACTCGACACTAACATACAGCACTCTAGCTCCACCTGAGCTTGTGAGTAAGAACTGTGCAATGAAGCAGATATTTTTCCGTACTCGTTCGGTAGCAAGAGTCCTAAACGATCTCAACATACATAAATCCGCTGGTCCAGAAGGTATCCCTGCTATTATTCTGAAGAGGTGTTCTTCAACGCTGGCAAAACCACTGCGTAAGCTTTTCTATTTATCCTATTCTTCTGGGCTCTTTCCGAGTAAATGGAAAACAGCATTTGTCCAGCCGGTCCCTAAAAAAGGCGAATCTTCCTCCCCTTCCAATTACCGTCCAATTGCACTAACGTCCCATCTTTCCAAGGTCATGGAAACGTTGATAAACCGTCAACTTATGAAATATCTTGAAGAACGAAAGCTTCTTAATGACCGTCAGTACGGCTTTCGTGGCAAACGGTCCACTGGTGATTTGATGGCTTATCTCACCGAAAAGTGGAACCAATCTTTACATTGTTTTGGAGAAAGTAAGATTATTGCGCTTGATATTTCTAAAGCATTTGATAGAGTTTGGCATCAGGCTCTTTTATCGAAAATGCGTGCTTTTTGTATCGATGAGTCTCTTCTTCGTTGGATTAGAAATTACCTTTCCGACCGTTCAATACAAGTTTTGTTGGATTGCTTCAAATCTGATACCCACTTCATAAATGCTGGTGTGCCCCAGGGCTCCGTTTTGTCTCCGACTCTCTTCCTCATTTTCATTAATGATCTCTTGTCTGAAACTTCTAATCCGCTTAACTGTTTTGCTGACGACTCGACCCTCAGGTTTTCATATTCGTTTCCAAATTCACGTCCCTGCTCTTCGGATGTGGAACTGGAACGGCTGCGTATGATAAGTTCTTTGAATTCTGACCTTGACAGCATTGTAACATGGGGTCTTAAGAACCGAGTAGAATTCAATGCTTCCAAAACTCAATGTTGTCATTTGTCGTTAAAGCTTAACATCCCCTCATTACCATTATCCATGAATGGTACCTGCATCGAAGAAACTGATAAGCTGTCAGTACTTGGTATGTGTGTAAACGACGACCTTCGTTGGAATGACCACATATTCGAAGTCGCCAAAAATGCTGCAAAGTGCTTAGGTTTCCTTAAGCGATGCAGAAAATTTTTCACCCCCTCTGATCTGGCTACCATTTATAAGGCCTTCATCCGCCCAAAACTGGAGTATAACTCCCATATCTGGTCAGGTGCTTCTCAAACATCTTTGCACCTTCTTGATAGGGTACAAAATAGAGCTTTAAAATTGATAGGTGATAGTTCAATTGTAGAATCGATTGATTCTCTTGAACATCGTCGAAACGTCACCTGTCTCACTCTCTTTTATCGCTTTTTTCACAAACAGTGCTCTAGTGAAGTAGCCAGCTGCATTCCTCCCCTGAAACAATTTAGCCGCAATACTCGCCTCGCAAGGAATGCTAATCAGTTCTCCCTTCAGCCCACTTTCGGGCGTACAGTTCAGTATAGAGATTCGTATTTTAGCCGCACAACCCGGATGTGGAATGCTTTACCCAACTCAATTTTCCAAACGCAATATAATGTACAGAAATTCAAGAGTGATGTGCATCGGTATCTCCTTTCTTATCCTTTCCTTATTTCCTAACACCCGCACTGTGTTCTTAACATTATAAGGGTATTAACAACCCCTTGAAGTGCGCGTGAATTATAATAAAAAAAAAAAAATATACTATCATTTTAAAATCTCTAGTGAACTGAGTTTTTAAGTTTGTCACTAACTTAATCTTTTAGCTCAGCTAAAGCTTTTTAAGCTACTGCTAACTATGTACTTCACTGCCTCTATTTGCGCTGAATGTTGTCGTTATCCACAAAATTCTCACAGAACATATATTCAAATGAATCTCCTCAGTTATTCTACTTCTTCAAATGGTCATTTTAAAGATGGTTGCATTCAAGTTGTCGTTGCATCCAAAAGCTACGTTTAAATATATATAAAATTCTTTGTCTATTTTACTTTGATAAACGCACTTTTATCTACTAAAAATATTGAAGATCGTTTATCGTTCAATAATACATTTCATAATATCTCAAGTGAAACTTGTTTACATTTCTAATTTTGCAATGAATATTGCTGGGGAGGAACTTTGCTTTGTTTTTTATTGATGTTATCTCAAACCACTTCTTCAAATAAATGATAAACAAGCAATAGGGAATGTTGGGCCTTCACTGACGTTTATGCCTACCGGTCTCTAATCCAAAATTGTTGTTTCCTCTGAGATTGGACTAACCCACTTTACAACGATGATAATCTTATCTTTTTGTGCGATTTGAGTTCACTTGAAGGTGTTTAGAGGTTAAAGAAAGATTATGTTTTATACTAAACTCAATCCATGAACAAAAAATTTGAAATAATTTTCTAGTATCAACTTTATCATTAAAATGTGGCTCACATTTTGAATTCCTCTTTGAAATAGAGAAAGTTGTCAAAAGCTAATCAGGATTACAGGATAGAAGTCTTAAGCTATGACAGTTTGCTTAGTGTTTTACTTGTTATATCTGCGAACTGAGAAATCAAAAAAAAAGTCTCCAGCCCCTTCACTGTAGTTAAATATTTTTGAAAATAATAAGTGAGATCTGAAGCATACTTTTAGGCTTTTGTGCAAAATTTATGCTGTGCTATCTCATTTTCAGACGATGCCCTAAAAGGAGAATCAATAGAAGCTTTTTTCCTCATTAAAAATACGAGTTTTTTTGGTTAAAGCTGACAATGCACGATCAGCAGAAGTCAATAATTCATAGAAAGTGGGTCCCATAAGGAAACAAAAGTTTACCTCTCATGCTCCCTATTTTTCGTTTTCTTACTGTGTATCTCCAAACTGCATTTGTGATAAATGAATGAAAGTATAGTCGTGAAATGGAAAACATAATTTTTTAATCGAATTTCGAAACTTGTGTTGCAAAGTAGTGTTTCTATAATCAGCTTCCGGCGAGATGCCGTTTTATGTGCAAGATTTGTCTCTTGTTAATCGAGCGAAACTTAGCGCCGGCGCCGGCACCACACCGGTTGAATTAAAAACTTTTTTTTTACTAATAAAAGTGTGTTCGAGGAAAGATACTTAGAACTCTTGACCCGATCTTTTTTAAATCCAGCACAAAATGTCTATAACGGCAACCCAAATAGTTTGAAACTCATTCATGGTTCGTTTGAAAGCTAAGAAAAGAATGGGGAATATATAAAATATTTTCAAACCGTAAAGAGGAGTATCAAAACAAAATTGATAAACAATGAGAATATCAAGTTCTTAGATAAAAGAGTTTTTTGGATAACAAATCGGTTTGATCTATAAAATTCCATTATATTGTTATTGACTTGCTCTTATCCATTCGGGAGTTCTGTCGTCTTTATATGATAATATCATTCTTTGCAAGGAATATAATCTGTAATCAACAACACGGATTTATGCAAAGAAGATCAACGGCTACTAATCTTCTCTCGTTTTACCATAAATGCCTAATACACTCGAAAAAGGGTATGAGTTAGACTGCATTTTTACTGATTTCTCTAAGGCCTTCGACCAACTTTCTCATAATATTATATTATATAAACTAAAAGCATTTGGATTTCCACCAGTATTTATTGTTTGGATAAGTTCATACTTAAAAAATAGATCTTATCAAGTTAGATTTCGTAACGTCTTGTCAAATTCTTTCAATGGTCTGTCTGGTGTGCCACAAGGGAGTCACCTTGGTCCTTTGCTTTTCATTATTGCAATAAATTACGTCATTTCTTGTATATCATACAGCGACATTCTAATTTTTGCTGACGACATGAAGATTTTCAAATCGATAGAATATTCGTCAGATCGCTATTTATTACAAAAAGATATCGACAGTTTTGTTACGTGGTGTTCTAAAAACGGTCTTAGTTTGAACCCTTCCAAGTGTCAAAGTATGACGGTCTCACGCAAAAAGATTCCCTCTATTATCAAAATATTCAATATCTCAGCAATCATTATCTCAAGTCTCGAATTTCCGTGATCTTGGTGTCATTTTTAGTACTAACCTTGAATTCAATGAACACATCAACCTCATAACAAGCAAAGCAAATTCAATGGTTGGGTTTATAAAGAGATGGGCAAAAGAATTTAACGACCCCTATGTTACACTTTCCTTATACAACTGTCATGTTCGTCCCTATCTCGAGTATGCTTCTCAGGTTTCGTCACCTCTATATGAAGTTCATAAATCTCGTATTGAGGCAGTACAACACAGATTCATACGTTTTGCCCTGAAAGGTCTTCCCTGGGAAGATCCTTTTAATCATCCCCCTTATGAAAACCGTATTCGTCTTTTAAATCTTCAACCACTCTCACAAAGACGGATTAACAATGATTTAGTATTCTTCCATCAACTTATAACAGGTTCAATTGATGCTCCTGACTTGCTCTCTCACATAGGATTCAACTATCGTGGAGGATCTCACCAGCTACGAAATCTGGAGTTTTTGCATTGCTACCACCACAGAACTAACTATGGCATGCATGAGCCATTAGCTCGCATGAGTAGGTTATACAACTCTAACCCTCTTACTTCAGATTTCAATCTTAGTAAAAGTAGTTTAAAATTAAAACTAAAAACCAGTGCTCCACAAGCATGATTTTTGTTTTGTATTTAATTTATATTTAATTTGTATTTAATTTGTATTTAATTTATTAGTTAATTGTAGCTTATTTTACTTGTATTTTTTTTATATACTTTCAATAATGTTTTTATAGTTTAATTTTGTTTTATCGATGTAGTAGAATTAATTAAAAAAAATTAATTATGTTAAATGTTATGTCCTCGTTCGAATACGTTCTTTTGTGCTTGTGTTGGCGTTTTTACTAACCACTAACACTTGCATTAATGATGAAGAGCGTAGATAAGTGCGTACATATGAGCTTGCTCTAAGCTCAGTACCGTTTAAGACTCTGAGATGCAAAAATAAGTAGTTAAGGTTGATGAGTTCTCCCCCGGGCCTTAAAGATAGTTGATATAAAACTCAGACTGTTTCGGTCATCCAAATAATTTTTATCACCGAGATAATGACTCAGTTGTCTAAAGGTACTTCTTGTTTCGCTTTTCTGACTTTGTTCTTTGAAGCATTCCTTATTGCTTTTTCAATTCTTCATAAGAGCATCTGCAGGGTGCCAACGAAAGATCTTCCATTGTGTTGGAGAAGTTGGACATCATGGATATCACTCAATCTCGTCCATTCCGTAAAGAATTGATTCTCTGTGTTATTAGTGAGTCGATGATTTGGTTGATTCATGATTTTCCCAATGTATATAAGAAATGCAGCTGAAGTGTTTGTATCTATAACGTATGTAGACCAGTTTCGAGGTGCAACATGTAGGTTTGTGTGTTTTCCGGTAGTCTATTTCTTGATGACCCTTGGTCGTTTCGAAAGAAAAATACTCCGAATGATCTTTGGTCCGGGGTATGCGAAGACAATGTTGTGGAGAAGAAGATACAACAACGAGCTGTATGAGCTGTACCGCGACATGGGCAAAGCCAGAAGAGTACGCACCATGAGGCTACGATGGTTGGGCAATGTAGAGCGGATGGACCCAAACGCTCCGGTTTGACGGGTTTTCGAAAGCACATTGCAGTTAATCGCGGAAGGAGAAGACCTCGTCTTAGGTGGCGCAATCAAGTGGATGAAGACCTCAACCGACTTAGAGTGTGAAACTGGAGAGAGCTCGCCCGAAATAGAAGTCGTTATAGAAGAATGTTCGTTGAAGCCCAGGTTCACCCCGAACTTTAATGCCCAAAGTCATCCTGAATAGTCATACGAGTTTTGCAGAGATGCCGAAACTAGACATGGCTCTGTACAGCTCGTCTCTGTAAATACTGTCTTACGCGGCCTTGAAATCGATAAAAAGATGGTGAATATCGATATTACGTTCTCGGGTTTTTTCCAAGATCTGCCGTAATGTGAAAATTTGGTCTATTGTGGACTTCTCTGGTCTAAATCCACATTGATAAGGACCTATCAAGTTGTTAACGTGGGGTTTTAGACGTTCAAATATTACAGCAGACAAGATCATATAAGCGACGTTAAGGAGGCTTATCCCTCTATAATTGGCGCAATTGTGAGGGTCTCCTTTCTTTAGGATCGGGCAGACGATACTGAGGTTCCATTCATCGGGCATGCTTTCTTCCGACCATATCATGCAGATCAGCTGGTGCATGCTCCTTTCCAACTGATCTCCATCTGCCTTGAAAAGTTCGGCATCAAGGCCATCTGCACACGCAAACGTATTTGATTAAAGTCTGCATATGGCAAGCTTAACTTCCCCTAGGTCGGGAGGACGGCATTTTTGAACATCGTCCAAGCTGAATGGGGTAATCTGCCTGACAGTGGAATTTGTGTCCTCATCGCCGTTAAGCAGTCTGCAGAAATGATCTTTCCAGATCCTCAGAAGCGACTGTGACTCTACAATTATGTTTCCCTGCTGGTCTTTACAGGCTTGAGTTTGGGGCTTGCCACCCTGGCAGGATCTTTTTACATTTGGTAAAACTTCCGAATCTCGTTGCTGTCATGGCGGCTCAATTCCCTCAAACGATCGCTTCTCATGCTGCTTCCCTTTCTTTTTGAGAATTCGGTGTTCTTCCCTTCTTTTCTCCTTGTAAATCACGTTATACTGATCGTAAGCAGCCCTCGTTCGTGTTTGCATAAGCATTTGTCGTGCTTTTTGCTGGGCTGCATTTACCTGCCTGCATTCTTCATCGAACCATGGGTTTTGTTTTGGTGGCCGAGTGAACCCCAGAAGATCAGAAGCAGCGGTTCTGATGGCTTCTTGGCATTGCTGCCACTGGTCTTCAATGCTTAATGCTTGCGGCATGGGATTCAAGGATAATTGAAGGGACACTCGGAAAAGACTACCCTGTCCTAGTATTGAAAGACCCCGAAAGATCTTTAAACCAAATATGTTGGAGTAGCTCCTTCAGGGGTTTCTGCTTTTATGGCTGCTGAAGTCCACCGTTGAGCCTGTCCTTCGAATTCGTCCGCTGGAACATTTACACGTAAGCTCTCGTAGAGCACTGAGATTCGTTCAGTCAGTCATTGTTCGCAGAGCAATTATAGTGTTGATCGATCACAATTCTTTGTTCCGGATTCCCTTATCAACACTCGCACTTACTAGTTTAGCAGGTCAGCTCTGGACGGAGCATCCCAGGTCCCAGTGGATACCGCTTGGAGTTATAGTAAGCACAATTGACGTGTGCTATAAGTTACAGCATCTGGGCGCCGCCAAGTTGGCACCAATCAGAGCCTACTCGAGTAGTACAACGCCCATACACCATTCGCTTGCATTCGAAAAAAGCGAATGATCACGAATAGCGGGTTCAGACTATACAATTTATTTGTCAAATTTGCTGGATGAAAAGTGGGACGGAAAAAGCCCATAGTGTTCACATTCATCAAACAAGTCGTCAAACTTCATTGGTCTGAATTTCAACCATGAAGGACATAGCACTAGCAAAGCAATTTAGGGATGAAATTTTAGAAAAGCAAGAAAAACAAAAGAAATGTGTAGGGACATACTAAGAGGTAGACTTCTTGAAAACATAATAAATGTGCCCAACAAAGAAAAAATATTCTTCTACCTTTCTAAGACGCAAACTTTGTTCGGATAACTCCGACACTTAATAAAATTCAATGCACTCACATCCGAACAAAGTTTGCGTCTTAGAAGAGTACGACAACATCTAACTGATGAGCCGTATCTGGGCGAAGCGCGAATTTAGGAGTTGAGTTGATCTACAGTCTACACGATTTGAAACATGTCTTTTAAGAAATTTATTTCTTTTAAGATTCCTATTTTTTAATATGTATTTAGACTGTTCTTATAAGTGACAAAAAAAGCTTAGGAACCAAAGGAATTTGACCCAACTCTGAAACACAATCGAGATTTAAGTTTTTATTTCGCTACACCGTAAGAAGTTAACTCTTCGTATCACAATGGTGTTTTTGCGTCGACATGGTAAGATAATATTAAGTGACTACTACCCAAAGTCTAAATTAGACATTCAACAGGAAGCCTACACAAAAGTGAAATAACAGTTCTTCATCTGATGTGAGTGCCAAAACTTGAGTGCAAACATAGGAGAATAATTCTTCAACGAACTGGATGACATCTGAAATCAAGCACTGGAAAACATTAAAAAATTTATCACGTCAGATTCTTAGATCGAGGTCCTCAGCATTTTCCTAGAATACACAATTGATTTTCTGCTACCCGGGGTAGGTGCTCCTGCTAGCAGTTGCCTTTTCGAACTTAACTTGGCCTACTCTGTCACTGGTTTATATTTAAGGTAAATTAATACAACTGTTTAACTTCTATCGCAATTCTTAGACGTTTATCCTATTTGTTTTTGTCACGAATGAGAAGGTTTTCATTTGCTAACGCAGCCGTTCAAAAATCTGTCAAGGTCAGTTTCTTCACTAAATTGACTCTCAACTTATAATTTATTTATTTTTAAATGTCTACTTCTCGATTTAGATTTCTTTAATCGTTCAAAAGAGTCAACCTTAAATTTTAAGAAGTAAAATCTGTCAGTTGATTTTTCTGAATTGAATTCTTATTTTCCGAAAACAACTCCTAGATTGCAGCCAATCACTTTGATTAGTTGGAAAACCACTTTACTAGCCTTAAAATGAACCAATACTGTCTCACTCCAAATAAGACTGACACTTTCTTATAATAATTTCATTGTCACAAACAATTTAAGAAAAACGTGGTATGAAGATTTATTGCGAATTGTTAACGTGCATGGCTATAAATAAATTCCTTAAAAATTTTGATTGAAATGCGTTGAGTAAACACTTAAGATATCAAGTCAACTTTCAGTTTTATTTTGGAGTAAATGTTTTGCTCATAACCTGATATTGTGTTCTACCAGAGATGACAATCATTGGGAGCACGGATTACTGAAACCAGCCTTTGCTAGTAAAGCCTACAGTTTATTTAACTTATCAGTTATCACTTAACGTTCAATTATTTCCACCTTTACTTCAAAAAAGAATTTTAAGTGGTCGCGGCATTGGGCGTTTAAGCATAAGATTTTGTTGTGTTTCTCGTGAAGTGTCAACAAATATAGACAAAAAAAAAAAAACTTGTTTGTCCTCAAGCCTAGTCATTGAATTCAAAGTTAATGTTGCTGCAGCCTTTCGAGTAGAACCCTTGTGCTAATTTAAGCAGACCGAGCTTATCGATGATAAATTTAACAGATTTACCAAGGCCAGTTAACGCAGAGCTTATCAGTGAAATTTGTTATCGTTTACACAATTCCTTTTGTGACGGAAACTGTTGGCCATAGAATACGATTGATTGTGCTTCGGCATTGTTAAGATCGATAGTAAGAAAACAGTTAATCGCCAATCGTCAAACGTTTAACGGTAGCAGGTATCTAGTTAAATATCTGCCGTGATTGTTCGAAAGCTTCATCCAGATTTAGCCAGTAAGTCAAAATGGCTTTTTTTAACAGGTGCTTTATTGATTAAATTAGTAAAACGAAATTAATTATTATGTAGAAATAATGCGCATAGTCTTATATAGTATGGTTGTGTTTGTTCGATAGTGTAATAGAAAAATGTGTATAGTTGAAAAAAGTGGCTGAATTAGCAAATACTGCCCAAACAATGTTAAATAAGCAACGCAAAGCTAAAAATCTCTGCTCAGTAGGCAATGCAAAAACGTTACACATTCTTTTTTCGTGTGCTTATTTAGGTGTGGGACGATGCTTTGCTTGAATCTCAATTCAACAATTAAGCTGTGTTCTTGAATTTGCTTGGTATGAGTTTTGCCTTGCAAACCTTGTGTCTTAGCCAATGTTTTTAGATGTGAAGACACATCATTTGTTTGTAAAGTTTACAGTGATAGAGAAAGATAATAAGATTCAGGTCCACTAGAAGCAATTACACCTTAAATAAAAGAAAAGACAATCTTTAGAACGCCAATAGTTGAAGTTTATACCCACATAATGTGTTGCTTTGTTTGCTATCGGTTATCAGCGTGTAGACATGGGCTATAAATTAATAAAAGTGGTATCAAGAGTTTCTCGTGGCTTTCATTGTTTAATCAAGTAAGCTCATTTACTTTTCACAAAATTTCGATTTCGATTTCAAGTGTGTGCTTTCACTCAATTTGAAAAAAATAATGTTGATAGCCATTTAACAAGCGATAGAACTTAAAAGATCGGCTTTAAGGCTCAAACAAACCAAAGCGTTTTTGAAGATGCATGAGACGACGACGACAAAAGTCCTGCCAACAGAGTTTCTGCCGCTGCCACGACTGCAAATTCGCATCGGCGTTTTGAAGATCTTAAATTCTAATTTGTGTTGCTTATTAGGTTTCTATATGTAATATTCCAGGAGCAACTAAACTTAACAGATAAACAAAACCAAAAGTGTCTTAAACATGACACTTTCAGTAAAGAAAGACAAAAAAATAAATAAAAAAAATGGAGCAGAAATATTAGAACAATTAATATGAGTAATAATAATAAAATATTTAATCCCCTGAACAATTAGAAAGCGCTTTTAATTGCAATGTGGGTACTCTTGTTAAATTTGCAAATTCTTCGCGAAAGAAAAAATAATGGGGTGTTTCTAGGACTTGAACAACAAACTTCCACGCAACAGTCGGACATGTGAACTATCACTCCCCGCGTATTGATTTATCCTCTTATGGTCTCGAGTAGTCGAAGAACTTTGGTCTTTTGGCTCGACAAATCTAAGCTATCACAAACCTGCCATTTCTATTCTTCTGGTTGAACTCATGTAACCTGTGCTCTGTTCTGAGACCAATTGGACGATGTACTCATCAATTTAAGACGCCTCTAAGCTTTTTCGAAGAAAGTCCATTGTGAAATCAGAAAGAGGATCAGAGTTCAGAGATCCAGTGATCGTGACCAGGTACGACATTGTAATTTTTCTACATTCCATTGTTCTAAAATTTGGATGATGGTTAGATTTTCTTTTCTAAAACTGCTTCGATATTGGTTTTGCAAATTAATGCAACTCCAATGAGATTTATTATGCGAAACCTATCTACTTTCAACCCTATCACAATGTGGCCTGGTCAATTACAAGTGATTCCTAGCTGCTTTGCAGATTTTCTTTGACTTAAGCAAGCATACGTATAGCCAGCTTAACTTCTCCCAGTTCGAGAGAGCTTTCCCCGATTATCGTGCACGGTGAATGAAGCATTCTGCTTAGCAGCGACGTTTATATCATCATGGCCTTTTAGCAGCCTGCGAGTAAGTGTCCGATTGAACATAATTTTTAAATTTTTTGCAGTCTTGACATACTTAATTGTAACAGCGAAATTTGACATGTTTTGTAGGTCACAGTTGATATCGATGCAAGTAGAAAAGCTCTTCTCGATTAGCCGTTCGGAACCGGCAGAAAATTGTAGGTCGCCTCCATTCCTTCACAAGGCATGATTGTGAGAAATGCGCTAGGTCCTGGCTTTCCTCGCTCTGTTGAGCCACCCTTATATATTTATTAGTTGTTATTGATGATACATCTGCTAGCTGGTCCAACAGAACAGCTTTAATAAATTTGAAAGTCATCAGCACACATTTGAGCAGTTATATTAAATAAATTGGGTAGCGCAACGGAGCGAGGAGCCCCTGGGCCTAGCGCATTTCCCACAACTATGCCTTGTGAGGGAATGGAAGGGACCTACAATTTTCTGCCGGTTCCGAGCAGCTAATCGGGAAAGCGCTTTTTCATGGCAATGAATTTACTAACGGAGGACTTGCCAATTCCTCGCGAAAGGCGATACACTCGGAAAAAACACTTTTGCCTCTGTTGGGATTCAAACTCGAACCTCTGGATTAACAGGCGGACATGCTATCCATCACATCACGGGTACCACATTTGAGCAGTTGACTAAGAAATAGTTAGGGAAAGTTTATTAATGTAGAGGGAAAATAGAAGAGGACATAAAATGGAGGCTTGTGGAATACCTCTCACCTCACTGAAAGAAGGAATTTGGTTCGTGGTTCATAAGCACAATAACTTGCTTCCTATCGTATAAATATAAGTTAACTAGTCGAACTGCTGAGTTTGAATAATTATATGACTTAGATGGCTTTTCACAAATACTGAAATAATCAACAAAGTCGAAAGGTTTTGAAAAATCCAAAACTACCTGGATTGTTATAATTCTGCTGTCTAAATCAAATCTTATATCTTCAATTTTTTAATTAGAGCTGTAGTGCAACTATGCTTCTACCTAAATCTATGCTGTTTTGGTGATAAAATATTATTCCTGCGATGATACAAATTTGTTTTGTTTTTAAATGATTTTTTCAAAAACATTTGACAAAAATGGAAGTATTGAAATGGGTTCAAAATCCTTACTAACTGGACCTTTCTCAACTGGTATTATATTTGCTAACGCCGGTTGTTAGAATATTGATGAAAACTTGTGTGACATATTGTATAAAAGAGGTGTCAATATTGCCATAGATAGCGCCACCTAAAGTAAGTAAATATTGCCATAGATAGGGAAAAATGAATTCATTTTATCAATACCCGCAGCATAATTATGAAGAAATCAATGTATTGAATTTATCATAGTATAGGCGATTGGGTGGACGGCAGCTTCTAAGGTTTCCCCGATTGGATTGGCAATGAGCCCCAGTTAGCAGATCTATACACGATAAATCCTAATCCTAACTAATATTATAAATGTGAAAGTCCCTCTGTCTGTCCGGCTTTCTATGTTACCATCTCCCGCCCAAACTACCAAACTGATTGATATGAAATTTTGTACAGAGATAGTCTAGAACCAGAGGAAGGACATAGGCTATATATTTTATCCCTAAATTCCCACGGGAACGGGAACGTATTCGGGAATTTAGAAACTACAACACCGATTTCAAAAATTTTTCCACCGATAGAATGCTTTACTATCCCAAAGTAACATAAACTTTAATTCATCCTTATATTCCTGCGGGAACGAGAGTCCTTACTAATATAATAAGTGCGAATGAAGCTCTGTCTGTCCGTCGTTCTATGTTACCATATCCCGCCCAAACTAATAAACCGATTTAAATGAAATTTTGTACAAAGATTGGACTGAACTTAAGGACGGACATAGGCTTTATTTCATTCGAATATTCCCTCGGGAACCGGTCCTCACTATTATTATAAATGCAAAAGTAGCTCTGTCTGATCACTTTTCTATGTTACCATCTCCCGCCCAAACTAATAAACCGATTTAAATGAAATTTTGTACAAAGATTACTCAGAACCTTAGGAAGGTCATAGGCTATATATTTTATCCCTATATTCCCTCGGGAACGAAAACGTATACGGGAACTTAGAAACTACAACACCGATTTCAAAAATTTTTCCACCGTTAGAATGCTACACTATTCCTGAGTAACATAAACTTTAATTCATCCACATATTCCTACGGGAACGGGAGTCCTTACTAATATAATATGTGTGAAAGAAGCTCTGTCTGTCCGTCGTTCTATGTTACCATCACCCGCCCAAACTAATAAACCGATTTAAATGAAATTTTGTACAAAGGTTGCTCAGAACCTGAGGAAGGACATAGGCTATATATTTTATCCCTTAATTCCCACGGGAACGGGAACGTATACGGGAACTTAGAAACTACGTCACCGATTTCAAAAAATTTTCCACCGTTAAAATGCTACACTATTCCTGAGTAACATAAACTTTAATTCATCCACATATTCCTACGGGAACGGGAGTCCTTACTAATATAATATGTGTGAAAGTAGCTCTGTCTGTCCGTCGTTCTATGTTACCATCTTCCGCTCTAACTAATAAACTGATTTAAATTAAATTTTTTACAAAGATTATTCAGAACCTGAGGAAGGACATACGCCATATATTTATTCCCTTTATTCCCAGGAGAGCAGGAACGTTTACGGGAACTTTGACACTATGGCACCGATTTCAAAAACTCTTCCACCGTTGGAATGCTCCATAATCCCTGAGCAACATAAACTTTTATTCATCCCCATATCCCTCACGGAAACGGTCACCATGTTTCCACGGGAACGGTAGTCTTTGCTAATATTATAAGTCCGAAGTTAAATCTGTCTGTCTATTTCTCTTTGTTACCATTAACTACCCAATTTATTGAACCTATTTATATGAATTTCGGTACAGAGACAGTCTAGAACCTGAGGATGGACATATATTATGTTATGCAACATGTTTTATCCCTGTATTCCCATGGGAACGGGAACATGGAAAATACAGCACCCATTTCAAAAAATGTCCACCGTTAGAATACTGCACTATTCCCGAGTAATGTAAACTTCAAGTCATCCTCCGGAAACGCCCTCATGTTCCCACGGGAGTTGAAGACTTTATTAACATTATAAATCCGAATTTAACTCTGTCTGTCTGTTTTTCTTTGTTTATATTTACCACCCAAACTATTGAACCGATTTATATGAATTTTGGTACAGAGATAGTCTAGAACCCGAAGATGGACATCCTTACTAATATTACAAATCCAAAATTAACTCTGTCTGTTCGTGTTTCTTTGTTACCATCTCCCGCCCAGAAAACTGATCCGATTTAAATGGAATTTAATTAAGAGATAGCCTAGAGCCTGAGGAAAGACATAGGCTTAATAAGTAATCCCTATATTTCTACGGGATCGACACCGTAAACGGGAACCTTAAGACTGCTGGGTCGATAAAAGTTCTTTCACTGCGGGGTGATTTCTGTCAAACTGTCGAAAATACATTAGACCTGAGAAGAAATGTCTATTTTGATCTTCAAATAATAATTGGCAATCGGGAATGGCTGTTTGAAAGGCGATTTCGGCGCCGACTAATGAGATAGTTAACCATATAAACTAATAAAATATGTTTGACGTATTGGGGGACGTTGGCGAATGTCTATCAATAGACAATATTATGGACACTGAGCAAGTCACATCATACCCTATAGAGTTTCTCAATTTCTTAGGATTATTAGGAGTGGCAGCAAGTTGGTGTTCCAGTTCTAAAAATGAGTAATCCAGAATTGTACACAGCTACAAATTACACATCTGGGATGCGGCATTAATAATGACTGGAACGAAAAAAGGAGAAAACGTTTCGATTCCCCGTTTCCTTTAATTCCCACTGATTTGAGTTGCAGGTGTTCGTTTAGAAAAAAATCCCATGGCAACTTTATGTGGCAGAATCACGTATATCAATCCCACAAAACCTTTTTATTTCGCAAAAGATGGAAAAAATAAGAACGTCGTGTGCAAACATATACTAAAATAAATAATATAACAATGGTTTACTAAAACGCATTAATGTGTCTTATTTGCAAAATAAGTAGCCTAAAAAATTAAGAATGCTGCCGAAAGTCACTATTCCACGCGGACGAAGTCGCGGGCACAGCTAGTTGGTTATACATGGAAAATGCATAAAGAGATCTAGTGAACTCTCGTTGATCAGTTTTCAACTGAATAGCGTCTATATTTTTACACCAGTCAGAGTTTAATAAAAAATTTCATACAGCCAGTAGTGTAGCTAGCATGGGTGGCACCGGGGGCGGCAATTATTTTAAATTTAAATAACAAATTAAAAAAAAAGGAGAACATTCCTTTCATTGTTGCCCGCAAGTAGTAGCTTACTAAAACTCCTTTCACATGACGCAACTTACACACATATTGTCATAAACATTTTCAATGCGACAATGATATCCGAAAAAGATTCTGCAAAGTCCAATTCAAGGATGAGTTTCATAAAGTCAAAAGATGACCAATTAGATATTGTCACTTTAGACGCTTTGAAATGATTTCTCAACCTTGGTATCTCAGAGAGAAGTTCTGACTCTGACACCTCATCTCAAGCAGTAGCAAATTTTGAAACAGCTATTTTGAAATCATTAATGTTTGCTAAAAGTAAAGTATTCGCCTGCACAACTACAAGCAATGAAGCCACCTCCTTAATAGATTCTATCCTTGTTCGAAGTTCAGAGATGAATCGATCAAGGCACTCTAACATGTCTTTCCGTATTTCAGCGTTCAGATAAAGTCCTGCATCAGCTGCCAACTCACCAGCCATTCGCTTTCTACGACGAATTCTTCTTTCTGTTGCAATGTCGTATTTCTCTGATGTTTTTTGCATCTTCTCCGTTTTATAACTCCTTGGTAGCTTTTGGGTGTCACCCCCAAATAGGTGATACGCAGAGCGGTCAACCCCCCTTTGCTACGTCACTGCATACAGCCTAGTTTCTTAAAGGGAAACAGAAAGTCCATAAAGCTTCATTTTATTTTCAATTATAGACGTGAAAAAATCAAGTTTGAATTTCGTCCAAAATTTGTAGTGGGTTCTGCTTTTTCTCTTCGACACTACTGTCATCACAGTTCAAATTAAATTAACTTCATCTACCCCGACGTTTGTCGTTGAACTCACAAAGAATGGTTTTCACGCCTTGAAAGTCTTTTCGACGTCATAGATTCTTGGAAGTTCTTTATCGATCGTTTCAGAACAACGTGCATTCTTCAAAGTCGTCTCGCAGTCCCGAACGACTTCTGCTAGCATGGCCCTGTATAAGTGTATATAGCTCATCTCTGTAAATATCTATTGCCCTACGCTCCTATGAAAATGATAACAAAATGATGTACATCGATGATATACTCCCAAGTCTTATTGAAGATCTGTCACAATCTGGATATCTGCAGTTTTGTGTACTTTATAAAGTGCTCATCAAAAATCATTTTAAAAAACTGAAGCAATAACACATGTCCAGGTTGTAAGACTTTAAATCAATATTTGCAGTACAATTTTTGGGCTTTTGTATTGCGAAGAAACGTAACGAATGTAGCTTAGACCAGACGGTTTGTCACAATAAACGAATCCATTATTGTTTATTGACGAGCAAACACATATGTGACATGAAGAGTATAATTAAATGCAAACAAAAACTTTTTCAACGCGTGTGAATTCTTAAGATTCTTCAATTGATAAACCAAAGTAAATGTATTTTGTTCTCAGCTTTGAATACAAATTATACTCTTAACTCATATATGTCTGGCTTGGTAGGGAGAGTAGTTCCCCTTGTTTAAATGTTTTCACAAAATTTGAACTGTCGTTTTGGGAATGTTTTATGTAGCAGCAGTTTGGCTGTGTGACTACTGCACTATAAGCTCATTAAAATGTATTTCCTCAAACCAAAATCGATCGTTGAATGTATAGGTTGTAGGTGTGCAAGATATTGTTGGAAAAACACACCAGAAAAACGTCATCAATATCTTCCACTCATTCAATATGATCTTAGGTACTGATTTAGTCAAATCACGTACACTATCAAGTGATTCGAACTTCTTAAGTTCCTTCCTGGATTTATTACCGATCGTTTTCGGCATGATTGGGCTTATGCGAAACGTGAATCGAGAGTAAATAGGTTCTGAATGTAAATTGTGTGAGTATTCTTTCTTTATAATTATGTAGAAACGTGGAAAACACGTCGGGGTCACTAAATACTTTTGGAGAATCAGAAGCCTTTTTTTTTTGATTTACGAGTGCAAGAAAATCACAATAAAACTGTTGACTTTATTGCAAATCGGCTTAGTCGTAGACGCCGGCCGGAAGAAGAGTAAGAACAATTCTTAGTGAAAAATAGTTTCGAAAAATCGCTGTTCTGAATGTAATACAATCCCAATATCTGGAACAATTTTATTAGAATATTGTTTGCTTAAGAAAACAGCGAAAACTTTCATGGATAATATTTTGTTGATTGTGAGTGAAAGTAAATGGGTGTCATAAGTTGTGTCTTTCTTAATAAATTGTATTTGAGAAACTTCTTGGATTGATCGTGCTACCGTTTCTTTGTTTTTTAAGTGAAAAATTCAACTCCTAACAAAATTACATATACATTAAGACTGTAATTAGAAAAATTGTGAGTACATATTTGATTTGCTGCCTCAACTGTCGACCCAACCTATCCGCTTAATCTTTCTTGAAAATTACGCTAGTTATCCTGTGAAGCTGTAGTGTGTAAATATACAAATAGAGCTGTAGCAGACAAACCCTGTTTCATAAATGCTGCCTAGTTTCACAACGTCCGCCGCGCCGTATCAGAAACATGAAATGGTTCAAAAATATCGCTTCTGGCAGTACTGATACTTGGTGGGTTCGTTGAGTCTGGTTAGATGCGTGTACAAAGTCACGGAGTAGAAAAAATACGGAGACTCAACCAATACCTCCATGCCTTAAACACTCTCAAATTATTTTTTGTGATGAAATGAAAGTGAGACTCAAATTTGAATTAACACGTTCATCCAGCTTCAAGATTTTCATAATTTTTCAAAGTTGTTTTCACTTTGATGGAAAATTTTGTTTACTGCGACAATTTTGAACGAATCGTTCAACATTCTCAACTGATACGATTCCAAAAATATCGAAAATGCGTTAATTTTTTAAATTCATTTTAAACCAAACGCAAAAAAATGGTTCCCGATCGTGGGTTCCCGGAGCCCGGACTATCTGGCCGGAGCAAAATGGAAATATCTGGCCGCAGTTGTCTCTCTGGTTCTTCTCTGTGACTCTGTTCAAGCTGAGAAAAAAAAAAAACAATCCAAAGAGTTCTTTTTCATAACTGCACTACCCAATCTCTGACATTTCATTTTGGCATATTTGATAAGTCTTTAGCTACTTTTGTTCTGGTACGCTTCGGAGGTATAACTTCTAACGTGTGTATTAAAACACGATATTTTTCGGTTTCTATTCAAAAAGGAGATACATACCATAAAACAAGCTCTGCAAGCGATTCACACTTTGTTTCGGTATAATAATTTCATTTACTTTTGTAAGAACAAGAATTTAAATGTTCAGACTCTGGTGGTGTATGATGCAAGCATTTACATTTACTACTCTCACTTGACATAAAAACGGATTAAGCCAACAGGTTTTAAATTCTCTGTGTATACTTAAAAATAATACACGAAGTTTATTTTTAGAAACTTGTTCTTCGTCACAAATTAAACAACTAAAGTTATGAAAATTATGACTGAGATTTTTTTCCTGTATTCATTCCAAAAGGCGCACGTGTACCACAGATCGAAAAGAACGCAAAAAACGTCGCTTGCAGAGAAAAATATGATCGAATAAAGGAACCTTGCGAATCTTTGTTTACTTTTTGTTGCTGTTTGAAATTCACTTTCATGATCCAGTTCTACTGCTTTGATTTTGATACTGTGCAATAAATGTCCGCAATACAATTTTTGTATGCATGTATTTCATTGGAATAATGTCAATTTCATTTTGCCCATTTGCAGTGGCCTGCAGTCACTATACAAAATCGATACTTTCTTGGGTGTTAGAAAGTTGAAAAAAGTAGTGTTTTTATTTTTTATGTGTCCTACTGACTGATAAATAAAAACAATCACTAATAGAATAATTTGTATTGTTAGGCTCAGAATTTTCATAAAGGGTCCGCCACCTTTTTGTTTCAACTAGTGCTTATTTCGTGAATGGTAACACTTAGCTCATGTCTAGTTTGACAGATAATTAATACCGCTGAATGAATCTGGTAGCGTATTTGGATTTTGGAAGAAGAAAAGCACGGTCAGCTCCGTATGTTTGTTATCCTGTGAAAAATGTGAAAGAATGCATCCTCATTGATAAACCAAAGCGTGAAAAGACAAAAACAATGCGTACACCCGAAAATATTGCTGCTGTGGCAGAAAGTGTGTGTGAAGCGCCATCAACATCAATTCATCGTCGTTCTCAACAATTGAACATTTCGGAGACACCATTGAGACGAATTTTGCATAAAGTCCTTAGTATGACGCCATACTTAGTCCAATTGGTTCAGGAGTTGATGCTAACTGACCATCCAATGCGTTTTCGCTTTGCTAAGTGGGCCTGCGATCGACTTAGAGAAGATACCGATTTTGCCAAAAAAAATCATCTTTTCAGATGAAGCCTTTATATTTTTCTCATCAAATGCTTCTAAATTCACAAACAAACAGAAAATAGTTCTGTTCCCTTTCACTCATGGAGTGATATTTTGGTTTGACACTGATATTTGACACAACGCGAGCATTTAGGGAAATAGGAGAGTGAATTTGAATTTTTGTGAATCGTAATACCGGGGAAGGACAGAGTCTACCTAAGCATTCCGCACATGATGAATTTCCATACTTTATAGTTGTTCTTGTTGATTCTCATCGCTTTGAATTTCTTTATAATAAACTGTTCTCAAATTGTGATTGTGAACGTTTGCAATATTTAAATTTCGTGTCAATTACAAATAATTTTTTTTTTTATAAAATAATTTACACTGATGATATCTTGAAAAAAATAGAAACCTTTCTGACTCCACCAAAAAAGTAAGAATTTGATCTTTAAGATTTTAAGGTTAATGCAATGTTTTCGATACTATTTGTTTTGCAACTGCCTCTTTTACTTAAAAGCTACCGTTTTCACTACATTGTCTCGATCTCTTACATGCGGTTTTTAGTTTTACACGTGAAGCGGATGTGTTAATTTCCAAAATAGTGGCCAATGAAAGCTCTGTAACCTATGTAGCTGTCAAAAAGGATTAACGGCTTTAAAAAAAAATTACTGGAATCAGAGGATGTCACTGAAAAAACTGTATGCATCCTTGTTTGTCGTCTGAGCTCTTCCCAGCAAAATATAGTGCTACTTTCGGACGAGCTGAAGACTATCCCCGGGTTCAAAAAACATTCAGTTTGACATTTAGGACGGTTTGAGGATTAAGATTCAAATTTTAGGAATAAAGTTGTGTGTTCCAAAGTTCACAAAAAATAAAAAAGATGACGCATCGAAGTTATAGACCTCAGGGCTTTTCTAAGCAGCGCAGCGTGTAATTACTCTCGGAGGACTTGCCAATTCCTTGGCGATACATAATCAGTAACAAAACATTTATTTTCGATGCTTTTCGGAGTAGTACCACGAGTCTCCCAGGTAACAGGCTAACATGCTTACCATTTTACCATGGGCACCAATGGAATATTACCGACTCACAGCCTTAGTTAGACGTACGACTAATCTCTCACTTAACAACACTAATAAACTAATTTAATTATTTTAGTGTTTGAGTGTTTGCAAATAAGATTTTTACTATCAAATAAATGTTGGCACCCATAGAATAATTGAAAGCGACTATAAGTCCTGTATTTGATTCTTAAGAATAAACTCACTTTGCTTTTCCAAATACACATAAAGATATAAAAATCTGTGAATTGTTCTGATCACGGTTCTTAAATAATCTAAAAAATGTGTGAGAGTCATAAAAGAGGCGGGCTTTTTGTTTTTTTTTGTTGGTTTGAATTTTTTAGGGTCAAAACATAGTAAATTTACTTAAGTCGACGCAGAGACACCCTACTCTGCCTTTCAAGAAAAAGAACGACTGCTTTGGCCGTTCAGTAGCAACAACAGCTTCTCAGAAAATTATAGGTAGAAAGTGGACACAAGCTTTGTAACTTATATGCTTGGACCACAGTGTTCTTATAGAATGGTTCTAACGTGTTTATCGATTTGATATGGCACATATCCAAATTTTAACTAGGCTGTATATGGGTCTGCCAGTCGCATTGAAGTAAAGGACATTTTTTTCATTTTTAGAGCTAAAAGCGCAACCTATAAATTTTTTTTTGCGATAACATGCTATTTGGCCGACTGACTATGGATGTAAAGAATTTCCAGAGAAATAGCGAACTTATAGTTTCTAGTTTTCTACCTTCCTTGATTTGAGTGCAGTTTAATCGGAAAGAAAAGTGGGGTGAATACATGAACGGTTGGCTTGAAAAATGATTGCAATATGAATGAATAATTGAAACAGGTTAACAGCAACAGGTTACTTGAAATAAAGTATTTTGAGTTTTGCCTTGCTTGCAGCACCTTGGTAAAATTGACGACGAGCTCATGCACTCCTTCTATCGAGCAATAGAGGCGTCCGTCAAAGTTTAAAGAGAAAACGCATAGCTAGAGCTACTAATTGGATAACTGCACAATGAGTTATACCTTTGTATTGTGATCCGCTTTATCTCTATTCACTCAGGAGAAAAGGCAGTCCACAAAAGTACTAAAGTCTTCAGTTGTGAAGCGGAAATCCATTCTTTAGTGTAAAAACTAGTACAATGCAATATAAATAATGCTTTTTAATCCTAACTAATATTATAAATGTGAAAGTCCCTCTGTCTGTCCGGCTTTCTATGTTACCATCTCCCGCCCAAACTACCAAACTGATTGATATGAAATTTTGTACAGAGATAGTTTAGAACCAGAGGAAGGACATAGGCTATATATTTTATCCCTAAATTTCCACGGGAACGGGAACGTATACGGGAATTTAGAAACTACAACACCGATTTCAAAAATTTTTCCACCGATAGAATGCTTTACTATCCCAAAGTAACATAAACTTTAATTCATCCTTATATTCCTGCGGGAACGGGAGTCCTTACTAATATAATAAGTGCGAATGAAGCTCTGTCTGTCCGTCGTTCTATGTTACCATCTCCCGCCCAAACTAATAAACCGATTTAAATGAAATTTTGTACAAAGATTGGACTGAACTTAAGGACGGACATAGGCTTTATTTCATTCGAATATTCCCTCGGGAACCGGTCCTCACTATTATTATAAATGCAAAAGTAGCTCTGCCTGATCACCTTTCTATGTTACCATCTCCCGCCCAAACTAATAAACCGATTTACATGAAATTTTGTACAAAGATTGCTCAGAACCTTAGGAAGGACATAGGCTATATATTTTATCCCTATATTCCCACGGGAACGAAAACGTTTACGGGAACTTAGAAACTACAACACCGATTTCAAAAATTTTTCCACCGTTAGAATGCTACACTATTCCTGAGTAACATAAACTTTAATTCATCCACATATTCCTACGGGAACGGGAGTCCTTACTAATATAATAAGTGTGAAAGAAGCTATGTCTGTCCGTCGTTCTATGTTACCATCTCCCGCCCAAACTAATAAACCGATTTAAATGAAATTTTGTACAAAGATTGCTCAGAACCTGAGGAAGGACATAGGCTTTATATTTTATACCTATATTCCCACGGGAACGGGAACGTATACGGGAACTTAGAAACTACAACACCGATTTCAAAAATTTTTCCACCGTTAAAATGCTACACTATCCCTGAGTAACATTAACTTTAATTCATCCACATATTCCTACGGGAACGGGAGTCCTTACTAATATAATAAGTGTGAAAGTAGCTCTGCCTGTCCGTCGTTCTATGTTACCATCTTCCGCTCAAACTAATAAACTGATTTAAATTAAATTTTTTACAAAGATTATTCAGAACCTGAGGAAGGACATACGCTATATATTTATTCCCTATATTCCCAGGGGAGCAGGAACGTATACGGGAACTTTGACACTATGGCACCGATTTCAAAAACTCTTCCACCGTTGGAATGCTCCATAATCCCCGAGCAACATAAACTTTTATTCATCCCCATATCCCTCACGGGAACGGTCACCATGTTTCCACGGGAACGGGAGTCTTTACTAATATTATAAGTCCGAAGTTAAATCTGTCTGTCTATTTCTCTTTGTTACCATTAACTGCCCAAACTATTGAACCTATTTATATGAATTTTGGTACAGAGACAGTCAAGAACCTGAGGATGGACATATATGTTATGCAATATGTTTTATCCCTGTATTCCCTTGGGAACGGGAACTTGGAAAATACAGCACCCATTTCAAAAAATGTCCACCGTTAGAATACTGCACTATTCCCGAGTAATGTAAGCTTCAAGTCATTCTCCGGAAACGCCCTCATGTTCCCACGGGAATGGAAGACTTTATTAACATTATAAATCCGAATTTAACTCTGTCTGTCTGTTTTTCTTTGTTTATATTTACCACCCAAACTATTGAACCGATTTATATGAATTTTGGTACAGAGATAGTCTAGAACCCGAAGATGGACATCCTTACTAATATTACAAATCCAAAATTAACTCTGTCTGTTCGTGTTTCTTTGTTACCATCTCCCGCCCAGAAAACTGATCCGATTTAAATGGAATTTAATTAAGAGATAGCCTAGAGCCTGAGGAAAGACATAGGCTTAATAAGTAATCCCTATATTTCTACGGGATCGACACCGTAAACGGGAACCTTAAGACTGCTGGGTCGATAAAAGTTCTTTCACTGCGGGGTGATTTCTGTCAAACTGTCGAAAATACATTAGACCTGAGAAGAAATGTCTATCTTGATCTTCAAATAATAATTGGCAATCGGGAATGGCTGTTTGAAAGGCGATTTCGGCGCCGACTAATGAGATAGTTAACCATATAAACTAATAGAATATGTTTGACGTATTGGGGGACGTTGGCGAACGTCTATCAATAGACAATATTATGGACACTGAGCAAGTCACATCATACCCTACAGAGTTTCTCAATTTCTTAGTATTATTAGGAGTGGCAGCAAGTTGGTGTTCCAGTGCCAAAAATGAGTAATCCAGAATTGTACACAGCTACAAATTACACATCTGGGATGCGGCATTAATAATGACTGGAACGAAAAAAGGAGAAAACGTTTTGATTCCCCGTTTTCCTTTAATTCCCACTGATTGGACATCATAAATAAGGCTCAGACGCTTTAAGTTGCAGGTGTTCGTTTAGAAAAAAATCCCATGGCAACTTTATGTGGCAGAATCACGTATATCAATCCCACAAAACCTTTTTATTTCGCAAAAGATGGAAAAAATAAGAACGTCGTGTGCAAACATATACTAAAATAAAATAAAATAACAATAAATTACTAAAACGCATGAATGTGTCTTATTTGCAAAATAAGTAGCCTAAAAAATTAAGAATGCTGCCGAAAGTCACTATTCCACGCGGACGAAGTCGCGGGCACAGCTAGTTCTATATAATCTTATGGAACTGACAAGCACTTATGGCGATATGCAGCTCCTACGTAGGCAAACCCGCATAAAATGATAGCAAGTTAAGTCTTCAACAGCTCAACCGCTGATAGATCAGCAATCAACCACTGGGACCAACAGCTCAATCGCTGCCAAGTCAAAGTCTGGTAGAAAAATACACCAAGACCCAAGAGTCTTTGAAAGGCTAGAGGGAGGGTTTATACATCTTACTCTCCCTGGGAGACATAACTCAAAACTTGGGATGATTACGTGCTCTTGGTTCTGCTTTTCCTATTGAAGTAGTTTTTTAGACACTAAGTTGGCACTTACACAAATACTTACACAACACGGGCCGAGTCACACTACTTCTATTTTCCAGTATATACAGAATTATATTCAATTGGTGCATCTGAGTCCCAATCTGGCTCCAATATATCTGCCTCTAGAAATTTGACGCCATAGATTCATTTAAAAGTCTGATCTGGATAGAGTGAGCAAAAAGTTGCAGAAAAACATGGCTCCCTATTTACAAAGCCTGTATCTCCTTAAAAATCCCACATTCTCGTTAACGTTATTTGAAGTGCAGAATGCTACGAAAACCGTGTTCTGGATAATCACGTTTGACTTACTACCTGAGGTTTTTGCTTAAGTCAGCACAGCGGAACACTCCAAAGCTATCTAAAGCCCACAACTGTGTTCAATCCAGTTACTTATTGTATATTTAACTCGCAAGTTCTAATTTTAATTCATTCGAACTAAAATTAAATCAAAACCATTAACACCATAATGAACAGGTTCGTCCAACTCACTCTGTCGTTAATTATATTTTTACTTTTGAATGAATGAAATACCGTAAAAGAAAGAATTCGCATAATGAAAGAAGAAACATTTTTTTTTGTCACCTGCATGAGAAGATTCGAAGTGACGTAGTTCAGTTACAGCTTTGTTGTTACTGTTTGACGTCTCTTATTGAATCTCAGAGACCCAGGTTCAATCACTTTCGGTGTTATGATACTTTTCCTTTTCTTTTCTTGAAGATCGAGGAAAGACATTCGGTGGTTATTATAAAAACATTGGGCGGTTCTCAAACAAGTATTATTCAATTCTTACAGTCAAACTGATAACATCTCACAACTATGGCTCCTCCAAGCGATAAGCACAACTCAATTGAAAAGGCGATTCCAGAACAAGAGAAGGATAAACAGTTATGGAGGGATCTGGTTGGATTTTGGATACTTGGTCTATGCAACAATTTTGGATATGTTGTCATGCTAAGTGCTGCACATGACATCATAGGAAGATTCGAAGAAGATACTGTAAGTCAAGACTTGGAAGTTACAAGAATGGGATTTTTAAATCTTTTGGTTGTTGTTTTTGCTTAAACAGGATGCAGTAGAGAATCCACATGGGGAAGAGTTGGAACGACAATGCAACATCGTGAGCACTGGAGCTATTCTTCTGGCAGATGTGATACCCGGTTTTGTGGTGAAAGTCCTCGTGCCGTTTTTGCCGTTCTGGATCAAGTAATGACAAAGCTTTTTGATATTTTTTTCCAATAACCATTCTAACTCTCTCATATTTGCAATTTTGCAGCACTCGAGTGATGACGGCGGTGATATTAAGCATAATGGGCTTCCTGTTTGTGGGATTCGCTGAAGTTGAATGGGTTGCTCTTTTAGGAGTCATATGCACATCTGCTGCCTGTGGCATGGGAGAGTCTTCTATTTTGGCCTATACCTCAAACTACAACAGGTAATTCAACAAAAACTTCAAAATCAAGCAAATGGTTTCTAATCTAATGTCTCGTTTTAGAAATTCATTGTCGACATGGTCTTCTGGTACTGGAGGTGCTGGTGTTATAGGCGCATTAGTCTATGCTGGACTTGCAGCACTAAAAATCAGTTCGAGGGACATTATGTTGATCATGCTGGTTGTCCCAGTTCTAGAATGTATTGCTTTTTGGGTGATCCTGCGAAAGCCTACTGGCCTTGTGGATAATAGTTGTTGTAGTTCCTCACTTGACCTGATTGAAGATGACAAGCCCCTGCAGGGATGCAAGGAGAAGTTCATCTACATAACCAAACTGTTTAAATACATGCTGCCACTTTTGTTCGTGTATTTCTTTGAATACTTCATCAACCAAGGATTGGTGAGTTTTTCTTTCCATTTTCTCCTCATGACTCTTTGTTGACAGTGTTTTTTTTTTCAGTTTGAATTGGTGAACTTTGAGAACGCATTTTTGGACAAGGAGTCCCAATATCGTTGGTTGTGTGTTGATTACCAAATCGGTGTCTTCATCTCCCGTTCTTCAGTGAACCTTATCAAGTTCAAGCACATATGGATTTTGTCATTATTGCAATTCGTAAATGTTGCGTACTTCCTGACAGAAGTGATATTCTTTTACACACCAACCATTTGGATTGCATTTTTAATTGTGTTCTGGGAGGGACTACTTGGAGGTGGTGCTTATGTGAACACATTCTACAGAATGTCATCAGAAGTTCCAAAATCACGGCAAGAATTTGCCATTGGAACTGTTGTCCAAGCTGACTCGCTGGGAATCATGTTGTCAGGGTTCCTGGCGTTGCCTGTTCACAATGCGATATGCAGGCTGCCAGCACATCCGAAACTATTTTTCTAGAATAGTAATTGACGATAGACTAGGATTTAATTTTAAGTTGTGAATTTGTGTGTTATTTATAATATTTGTTATGTAATATGTAAGTTATGAATGAAAAGAAATAAAGAGGAGTTTTTATAAACAAAATACCACTTTTTTGATTTGTCTAGTAAAACTCGTATTGTTACGATTGTTTTGAGTTTCGCATGATGGATTCAACTAATTTATTATCTTTAGAAATAACGTCTAAGAATGCAAATCAAAAGAAAGCTTTGAGTTGAAAATAACGCCTTGGTCTGTTTGTCTATCAACTGATTCAAGTGAAATGCGAGAAATGACGTATGAATGATGTGTAGCATTAGGTGACCTGGTAAATATAATGCATTTACACTTCGCTATATTCTAAAACAAATACCAAGCTCACACTTCATCTAAATCACATTGAAGTCGATAACAATCCAATTCACACTTAATTGGCCTAAAAAGCTTAAGGTCATCTGCAAAAGCAAACACTCAGAATACCAAATTCTTGGTGGTAGATCGTTTAAAAATAATATAAAGAGGAGAGGTCCTAAATGACTCCGTTGAGGAACACCTTAATGATTAAAAATTACCTTTGAAACAATCGTTCCAATTTTTACATATTGCCTACGATTGGTCAAGTAATTTTCAAACCATATAAGTAGACTAGAGTGAAAACCTAACAGCTTTAGTTTTTTTTAGCAGAATATCGTGTTGAACTCTATCAAATGCTTTGGAGAAATCTGTATAGAGAGCGTCAACCTGATGTCCACGTTCAAAAACAAGGCTAGATTATTCAATGTTGATCAATACTAACGAAACCATGTTGATCTACTGATATACTGGAACTAACCTCATCATAAAGACATTTTTTCACAATCGCTTCAAAAACTTTCGGTATCAACTACAGTTTTGAAATGGGTCTGTAATTAATAACCTCTTGTTTTGAATCTGATTTATAAAATGGACTTATCATCAAAAATTTCCAGTCATCTAAAAAGTTACCAGTGTAAAGCGATAAGTTGAAAATTTTAGTAAGTGGAGCTGCAAGACTTAAAGAGCATTTCTTAAGTAAAGCCGAGCAAAAATTATCAGGGGTTATTTTGAAATCAGAAATCAAGGATGAAAGTTTAAGCTTCCAAGATTAGTTAGTGTTTCAACTCATTTGGTTTGTTTTGTTTACCACTTTTGTAAGAAATCGATTGACAACTGAGGCCGACCCATTTGTATAATTTCTGGAGCTAATGAATATCGATCTGACTAACGTAGTGACGTAGTGACATTGTTTCCGACTAAGAAACAATATCATTCAATTGGCCGCCTTTTGATGTAAATTTGAATCACTTTTTCGCATTTTTGGGGTGGTATCTCGGCCATAGCTTGCGTTTGTCAACTGGCATTTTTCGAATTGTCACATTTGGCATTTGGTTTTTTTCACATACCCACTGAGAGAGAAATATCCCCCATCGCTGAAGAAAATGTTGTTCGAAAAATGGGCGTATATTGTCTGTTACTCAAACATCATAAGAGAGTATTTCCTCAAAACTTTTTGTAGGTAGAGATGCAAATACAAATACAAAAAACCCCACAGAGATGAATTGCTACAAGAGCCGGGAAATAGGAATCATGATAAATTCGAATCATCAGCAATATTTTCACCGTGTCTTCTTGCACCACGGTTATGCCTTACGACATCACTTAACGCTGCCACACTGTTCGAATTTCTTCTCAATTTCACCGATTACTAGCGTTATCAGTGGATACGCTATAATCGCCACTTTTGTTTTAAGTTTTAATTATTTGAACGTGTTGTTAGATTGATAAGCGATAAATTTTCGTAAGTGGCAAGCATTTAAGTAATATAATGACACTTAAAAGGACAGTTTAATCCAACAGGTGTCAAATGCCAGAGCAACTTAAATCCGTTAAATGAATGCCCTTTTATGTGTTCAAATGAGTTAAATGACACACTCGTTATCTACGCACAATTTTAAAGAGTAAATAGTTTTTGCTTTGTTTTTATTGAATAATATATAACTACTGAGCCGATTCGAATGGAATTTGCAACAGAGACGGTCTTTTCAGGTTGACAAGTTAAAAGTTAACAAAGAACTGCGTTGAAAAATGCGGAGGATAAGAATATTACTTCTTTGCCAAACCACAAATTTTCAAGGAGATATCTAAGTGGTTTAGTATGAACAAGTTTAAAAAGAATATGTAATCTGAAAACATTTCTTGCCTTTAACGAATGACGATAGAAACTACGCAAACCAGGGCCGAAATCGGTAAAGTCGTTTCCGAGAAAAAAGAGGAAGATACCGTAATTTCAAAACCGAAAGCCTGTTGGCTGCTCACGGACTCTAATTGCATAGTTTGAAAATTATCGCTTGAGTTCTTCAGGCTGTAATTACACATACGAACAGACTGAGAGTATTGCATTGTCTGTCTTTTTCGTATTCTAAATCATTGAAACGTCATGTTATATATTCATCTCAAATTTGTTTTTCCGCGTAGTTGAAAGACCTGCCTTGTTACAGTACCTGTAATCGAAAGTAAGAAATCTATGAGTCAAGAAATTGCAGAATTTTTTCTATGAATTTTAGATGAAGATTTCAAAATTTTGGATATAAAGCTATTTTTTTATTGTTATTTGAATGGAGAAATCCGATGCGATACTTAGACTCTACAAAAAGTTATACATTTTTAAATTTATCAAAATTTTGCAAAAGACCGGTGAAAATATTGAAAAAGTTAAATTAGAAAGTATATAACGATGACATTAGTCATCAGAGGCGAGGGTGGATGAATTGTAGAGAAAAATCCATCATTTCTGCCGATGAAAAATGCTCTCTTATATGATGAAGTAAAGACCTTACATAGCCGTTTAGTGTTAAGCATTAATACACGCTTCGCAATGCTGGACAATCTACAAAGAGTAGGTATGAGAGTAAGTTGGCCGCAGCTGAGATGCAATCTTGATTTGAAAGCTTGATCCAAGTACATAACAAAATCTGTGGGAGACTTCGCGCTAAAAATCTCGTTTAGGAAAATTTAGATCCAAAGAGTTCGTCAAAAAGGTACTATGGTACAACTTTTAAACATGATCGCGAAGGAACAATAAGGAAGATAGACTAAAATACTCCTGGTACAGGCGAAAGCAACAATTGCATTTGGTTGGCATAAGACTTGCAGTTGTCCAAAGATCTTGCCGGCGTATTTTGTATTTTGTATTTTTTGTATTTGTATTTATTTATTAAACGATAAGCAAACGATAAGAAGACAACAGAATGTCTTATTAGAAACACTTAGAAATGGAACATCTAAATTTAAGTAATTATTTAAAAAAGAATTAAAATCATTAAAAAAAAAAAAATTAAAATTATTAAAAAGAATTAAAGGAAAAGAACAAAAATGTTATTTTTTTTTAAATAAAGCTTGGAAAGTTATATATTTGTAAATGAGCTTAAGTTAATTTACATTATTTAATATATATATGTAAAAGAGTTGAGAAAAGAAAAAGATGAAGTTTAAGAAAGAAGATATAGAAATAGTTTCAGCGTTTGAAAAGGTTTTTTTTATGGAATTTTCGAAATGTTTGTAGCTATTTATTCCTCTCAAGTTTTCAGGTAAGGAGTTCCAAAGGACAACAACGTGCACAAAGAACTGTTGCTTTGAGTTTCTGTATTTAAAAGTAGGGACGATTAGAATATTACTTCTTCGAAGTAGCGGAAAATTAATCTTTTCGAAAAGATATCCAGGAGATTTGGTATGAAGAAGTTTAAATAGAAATATTAAAATTTGATAATCCATATACTTGTTAAAAAGCTTATTAAAAACACTACCTACGTGTACCGAAACATGATCAAAACAACGTAGAACATAAACAAAACGAACAATATTGTTAAATGCAACAATTCACCATCTGTTCCCTCCGTCCCCCTGTTTACTTCAAGAAGCGGTGCGCCATAATCTGGGCAACGTTCTTAATATTAAAACTTATTTCTTTCCAGGAGCGGATTCAGTCTTAAGTAACCAAACAAGGCCCGTAACATCCCAGGACTTTCACATCGACCTCCATCGATCTAAAGGAAAACCAGAGGCCGTACTCGGAATAATTACCGCCCCGACCGTGCCAGAAGCTAGGAGATTGCATACCCCGCCCAACAACAGACTTGAACACTTTTGTAAAGCTTTGTTAACTAAATTAATTACTCAGTTATTAAAAACTATTATAATTCGTACTTGCCGTGTCTCACCTCATTATTTAGAAGTTGTATTGAAGCAGCCGGAGTCTTCGAGCTTCCTCGGGGAAAAACCCTGGGTCCGCTGAGTTTTGCCCCAGCCAAGGACAAAGAAGCCTCACACTGTAAAAAGGGATTGAAAGGACAAGTGTTTTGGCTATAGTCATTTTTGTGGGGACTGGAAGACAACTTCCAGATATGTACAAAACCCGCAGAGAAGCATAAATCCGACCAACAGCGCTTGCCAAATGATTGTCCCACGATAATGTTTGATTGAAAACAACACCAAGATTTCTAACTGTTCTAACGTAGTTTAAAATATTTCCCTCAAGTTCAATACTTGTCAGATATGACTTGTCAATAGTTGTACTAATAGCAAAAGCCTGACATTTATTCAAATTAAGTTTCAAACGATTCTCTCTAGACCACTGTCCAATACCCATAAGGTCTTCGTTTAATCTGCATCTTAAACCATACCAATTTGATAGTTGAAGTAAATTTGGACATCATCTGCATACATATTCAATTTGCAGAAGGAAGATCATTGTTGAATAGCGTAAACAAAACCGGACCTAGTATCGATCCCTGAGGCAAACCACTAGAAGTAGTGAGAAATTCGGACAGCCTTGAGTTCGGTTAAACAGCTTGAGACAAGGCGTAGTTTTCAAAGAAGAGAAATGTTTTGAGTTTTTTCAGAAGCATCTCATGCGAAACAGTATCGAATGCCTTAGAGAAATCCAGTAAAGCCAGAGTGGTTACATGATTTTTATCAATTTGCTGCCGTATGTCGTCTACTATTTTAAGAAGCGTAGTTGTGCAACTGTGAAACCAAATTGCATGGGTGAAATTAATTGATGATCTTCCAAAAACTCTGTAATCTGTCGGCTAACAATCTTTTCGAATGCTTTTAAGATGAAAGGAAGGATGGGGGTAGGGCGGGATTCCGGTTTCTGCGCTTGCGACTTCTTAAGAATTGGAATTATTTTTGAAGCTTTCCATAGTTTAGGATAGCACGACTTTGTAAAAATTATATTAAAAATATGTGTCAAGAAAGGAGATATACAAGGAAGGATAATTTTTACAAACTTTAGATGCATATTGTTATTGGGTTTTCCAATAAAGACTTCATAACTTTGCTTTTTTAAAATCGAACCGTTTGAGATGTTAAAGAAATATATTATCGGCTTGAAGTATAATCAAAACATTTATGTATGAAACTCGACTTCGTTCATATGGTCAACGCGGGAACGTTTGCAGTGGTCGGGATCGTTTGCTACGGACGTCTGAATGGCATTGATATTTTCAACACTTCAACCAACCCGTTCACTGACACCCCAACATTTTCAACAAGTAGAGAATTTGGGGTAATGTTATTTGGTTGGGTAATGTGGTACAGGCAGTTTTTTCTTAAACTAAGTAGTAGCTATTTAAATGTTTTCTACTTTAGTAGGTGCAGATATAAATGGCATGGTTGTGAGAAATGCACTAGGCCCATGGGCTCCTCACTCTGTTGCGCCACCCTATTTATTTATTTTATTTTAGACATAAATTAAACTAAATATGCGTGTTCCAACGACTAAAAAATCTTCATATCTGTCAAAAAAATAGTCAACAACAGTGATTGAGGGAGTTTGAGTTTTTTTTTTTTTTTTTTGGTGATACAAAGAGTGTGTGTGCGGTTATAGAAGAATCTTCTACGAAAAATACATATAAGTTTTGCTAAAAATGTGTTATTTATTATAATTTTTTCTGTAAAAGTATACAGTTTTGGCTAATGTGGTATACTTGGCATGGGTTAATATGGTATAGAATAACACATTACCCACTATAAAATTGACCTCCTTATCAAAGTTGGCTATTTGTATTTTTACTCATGATCTATTCGTTAAAATACCGATACTTTTCAATAAATTTTATTTAATCATTTTATCTAAGTTTTTTTAATTAAAAAAAAAAATAGGAACACCATATGTAATATCTACCGCTACGTTATATAGTATAAAGTACCACATTACCCTTACAGTTTCAAAAGTGATGATTTTGAGGTCATATCAATATTTTGTTCACATCTTTGTTGATTGATGCTAGAATTCCACACAACGAAATAACTTTAAGGCTTATTAGTTTTTGGTTAAATGTGCAAAGAAAGGGTAATTTGCATCACTACTTTTGCTGTAAAGTATGTTAAAAACTAACATGCATACCACAATACTCCAACTTCCTCTAAGTAAACTCAAATTGTTGCACTAAAATTGTTATTGAATGTCTATTAGGTCGGGACTTAAAATCGAAAATTGTAGCTAGCGCTCTTAAAGTTATATACTCTAAAGTCACTGACTTTAAATTTCGGTAGAAAACTTTTATAGTTTGCAACCGTTTTATAGTTTGCAACCGAAAACATTGAGTTTGCTGAATAACTTGATAATGTGACGGTTAGTAAAAGGGCGCGTTCAGAAATTAATTCTTAAATCAAAATGAGGAGGGAACTTCCATTGGTAAACTTTGCATAATATTTTCAACTAATCAAACTCAATTGTTAATTTAGTTTTCAGCTTGAAATGAAATCTAAATCTAAAATCTATACCCAAATGTCAGCTCGCTTGCAAGTGAATTAGGTATAAACAAAAAATATTTGTTTTTCAACTTATTAAAATTGTAATTTCTTCCTTCCCTTTTTTATTTCAGACCTGGGTGTAGAAAAATAGGAGTGTATTTTATTCATTTTGATAGGAAACCACCGTTATAAGACTTGAACACAGTAACAGCTGAATAAATAACAAACGCAGTATTGGAGACAGACTTTTTTATCAAGCGATCTTTTTTCTTGTACCTACTATACCGAGAATTGATTCAATACGGCTCCAATTAAATTGTTTAATGACAAACATACCAAATCTTAAAACTTGCCATTGAGAATTCTTTAGCTTTCACGATTAGTGAGTAGTGACGTATTTTTTAATTTATTTTTGTTAATAACAAAATCATCTGGGTGTGATCTAATTTAATAGAAATGACGAGCGACTTATTGCAGCAAATCTGAATAACAATTATGGCTTTAAAAGTAGATAAAATTTGAACTTTGGAATAAAAGATCTGCATTCAATTTTATACTTTTAAAAATAAATTAAAACAAGTTTTTTATTGTAGCTTGTTTGATAGCACCTCTTTCATTTCCATATAACCACCTCGATAAAAAAAAACAATGCTCTGTGCATTTCAAAGTATGCGATTTTTTCTACTACGTTTGTTTTAAAAGATTCAAGTACAAATAAAATGTATTAATTCATTTTCACTACCTAGAATTTATAACCTTTAAATGCGCATGTTTACCTACCCTGGAAGCTTTCCACATAACAATAGCTTCTCGATACCTTTTCAAAAGGTCGTCGATTGACTAACTGCCTGCACAGCTGTGAATCCCCATTGGATTGAAATCATCTCAACCCGTCTGCATACTAGTCTAGTCTAGTCAAATTCATGTTTTGCTGAGCAGCAGCTTTCTGCTTCAGTAACACCTAGAATTACTTACTTTAAAACCTTTCGCTGGCGCGGCTGCTTCTCATCTTTTTCTAGTTGTTGTTCCATAAACGTTCCGATCGGTCTGTACCTTACTTTTAGGAAAAAATCTACCAACCCCATGGAAGTGTGTTGATTTATCTGTTCAAGCATTGAATAAATTCACAAATCTTGTTGAACGTTGACAGTAATTCTGGTTTTTATCTAAAATTTTATAAAAACAAAAGTCATTTTAGCGGAATTGGTGTTCGAAAAATTGTCTCTAAAAAGAAAAAAACGAACTACAAGTGAATTTTTTAATGAAAAGTAATTATTGTTAATCAGATTTTTTTTGCATTGAATGATACTGTTCATTGTGATTGTAGTGAAGTATTTTCATTGTGATAAGTTGACAAAAGTGTAATTGGTGTTATTATCTACTTGAAGTTAAGTACTACTGACATTGAAATCATTTCGTTATTACTCGTATGTTCGAATGAGGGCTTGCGAAAGATCTTTTAACTAAGGCGGTTCATTGAAAACTATAAAATTATGTCTTCATTGATTGTCTAATCAGCAGCATCAAAGTGACTTTGTGAGTATTTAAAAAGTTTACATCGAAATAACTTTGCAAAGTAGTTCACAGCAAAGTGTTTCCAAATACTTTAAGAACATTAAGAACAACAAAACGTTAGCATTTTGAGAAACTTTATTCCTTTCATTGTGGTGCTTGTGGAGTAGTGGTTAGCGTGTCAGCCTGTTGCGTGGGAGGTTCGAGGTTCGAATCTCAATTTAATGCAATCAAACGCCTTTTCTTGATTAGACGCACAAAATCGTCAAAAAATTGTATGTTCTTTCCATTCCTTTACGAGGCGTGGCACTCTCTTGCTCCCCCGTATTTATTTTGCTTACTTGTCAAATGAATCTATTTAATCTGCAAGTCCTTGATCGAACTTAACTTAATTTAAGCGTTGCGCCGCAACAGGCAACAGAATTAACAGTCCAGGGGCCCAGATTATTTCTCTAGCGGTTCCGAAAAGCTAATCGGGAAAGCAATTTTGAGGGCAAATTTTTCGCTAAAAAGGATATTCATGGAAATATATGTATTTGGATATTCCTGAAGTATGAACTTCGAACTCCCACGTAACAAGCACATTAAACAATAAACATATAAACATTTTTTGACGAAGTATCAGATGATAAGCTTTTATGTATTTGAAATTTAATTGAAAACTGAATGACAACATAACAAATGTTCCTAAGACAGCGTTTACGAGTGCTTTTCTGTGGAAAAAACTCTTAACTTCACGAAAACAAAAATACTTTGGAAGCCCTCCATGTGAGATTGAAAGAGAAACACGAACAACATCAATTGTCTAAGTATTATAAAACGGGATACTTACTTTCCCCTTTGCCTACAAGATCAAGATACGGCAAGCCATCGGCCCACATACACAATCTTTGAAAGTCCTGTCCGTGTTTCGGATGTGACGTGGGCATTTAAATTTTCTTGGTAGTCTTTTTGCTTCAGAGGCTTCAGAGCAGTGTTTAGTTTTTTCTTTTTCTTAGTTTTCTACTCTTTAGAGCGATTTGATGAAGCTGTAAATTTCATGGTTACTGAAATTGCTTTTAGGGGCTCTGGTGGGTTGCAATATTACATACCAGCCCAGTTGGCTTCAAATTTTGAAAAGTTTGATTGTGTATGCAAAAAAGTTTAAGTGTATTGTAAGAAGCTTGCCATATACTGTACCCGTGGTGTGATGGTTAGCGTGTCCGCCTGCTAACCCAAAAGTTCAAGGTTCGAATACCAGCAAAGGGAAAATTGTTTTTCCACGGGTATCACCTTTCGCGAGGAATTGGCAAGTCCTCCGTTAGTAAATTCATTATCATGAAAAGTACTTTCTCAATTAGCCTTCGGAACTGGCAGAAAATTGTACGTCCCCTAAATTCCCTCAAAAGGCATGGTGGCGAGAAATGCGCTAGGCCCAGGGGCTCCTCGCTCTGTTGCGACACCCTATTTATTTTTTTTAAGGGTTTTGCTAAAAAAATTTTCAATTTTTTAGTTTGAACATTAGCCAAGCTGTTAAGGCCATGGTTCCTCCTGACACAAACTGACTGGCAGACACATTACGATGATGATAAGTTTCACATTCGAGTAGTTTCAATTTAAATCAGTCTTATTTAGTCATTGGTCCTATCTATTTATTTATTTATTTATCAATTAGAGTTTACAATCTCAAATAGACTAACGAAATAGGCAAAATAACTAGAAACAAGATAAAGCTATACATACTATAACGTTACATAATTCAATTAGTTAAAAAGTGCAGACTTAACATATATATTTTGAGACAAAATACACAAAAATTAAGCAGCGAAATCATTTATATGTTCAATGCTTATCGCTAAGCAATTAAAAAATAAATCACAGCGACTTAACGACTATTCATAAGTAGTTACTCTTAGTAAAAATAATTTAAATTAACTGCATACGTGCTTCAGCTTTACTAATAAAAAAATAAAATAACAAAAATGCTCATACACGAGTAATCCCAGCAAAAACGACTTGACTGTTTGTTTTTTGGTTGACAAGTTATCTTTATGTGACTTTAAGAGTGATCATTAAGTTGTCAATTTCTTAATTATTCACACACTTAATTGTTAACGCTTTCATTTTGGCATGTCGCTTGGTGTCGCTGTTAAGTTAAACTGGATGCTCCGTAAGCAATAGCTCAAATCTAAACAAGGCATTATTTGTGATGCCACAATTTAAACATTCTACTAAGTCATACATTAGCTTTTCTTCTTCTTTATAGTTTCTGAGAAGTTTATTTTCAATTTTTGTGATTAGCCCTGTTAACACTGTACAATTAGTTGGACAGACTTCGTTTGATGGAAGTTGGATGGTCTGATGTATCAAGCTTGTCGTCCAACTTATGCCCCTATACCTGTCACATACCCTTCCACTCCGTTCAACTTCTAGATTTTCAAAAATTTTTGAAACCCATCCAACAAGTTGGACAAGCGGTCGTCTGAAGGGTTCACACTATCAATCATTGGTCGTTCAAACCTAAGTCTGTCCAACTAATTGTACAGTGTTAACAGGGCTATTTACATACTTGGTAATTTTCGACATATTCCTTAGCCTTACACATTAAGATTCAAAATCTACAGTGGTTAAGTAAGTTTGAGGTTAACTTTTAAATGTTAAGCTATGGAAAACTATGGTAGATAAATTAAAAAATTAAAAAAGATGGCGTGACAGAGCGAGTAATTCAGAAGGCCAGCGCATTTCCCACTACCGTTGCCTTATGAGGGAATGGAGAAGACCTTCAAGTTTTATTGGTGATTCCGAACGGCTAATCATGACAAAGAATTAACTATCGGAGGGATAGCCAGCTCCTCGCTAACGGCGATACCCGTGAAAATTTTTGTTGGCTTCTGTTGGGATTCGAGCCCCGATCATCCAGGCTAATAGAGGCAGACATTGGGAAGAACAACAAATTTTGTTCTTCTTGGACGGTGTGACGTGCATCATAAACTCAAAAGGATTGTAGCTTTTCCACTTCTCTCTTCTCTGCTTCAGACTTGTTATACTCATGTGAAGTATGGCGCGTTGATTTATTGAGTTGTTGATTGAAATTCAACGATACTTAGGTTCCATTCATCGGGCATGCTTTCTTCCGACCATATCATGCCGATCAGCTAGTGCATGCTCCTTCCCAACTGGGTCTCCAGCTGCCTTTAAAAGTTCAGCATCAAGGCCATCTGCACCTGCAGTTTTACTTGATTTAAGTTTGCATATGGCAAGCTAAATACCTTGGTATTGAAAAATTTTTACTTATCATTTATGACTCTCATAGTTTAAACTCTTCCACAACATTCACAAATATTTTAAGATCAAAGCTAACAAAATCGGTCCAGGCAGTTTCAAACAAAAAACCAACACCTATTCACTTTTATAAACATACATATGTAATTACAAAGAAGATATTTATCGACGATTTTAATAAAACTAACAAAATTTTAGATCACTGATCATAATTCTCTCATTTCAAGTCTTATTTAGTCTCATAGAACGACGTGTAATCATAGCAGCCACGGATCGAGCGCGTGCGACTCAGTCTCAAATTTTTTGTGTTTTATTTACGCACATCAATGAAGGAAGAACATTCATAACAAGAATTTTATTGATATACAAATACATGCAGAAAAACACCTTTCTATATCTAACCGCATAAAGATTCGCAAGCCATTTGTTTGTTTGTTCAAGCTGTGTTATCTTTTATCATTGCAGAATCAAATTTGATGATCAGATGTCATTCCAGAGATTTTTCAGTTGCGTGTTTTCTTATGTGAAGATAAGTGTGATTTTTTGTGATCTATCGGAGCTAATTTAGTTGATTCATTCAGAAATCTTAAAATACAAAAGTTGATGAAAGTGGCGGTTTACAAATTGATTATTATGGCAATTAAGCTCTCAAACATTTAAAAGTAAAAAAAAAGTTGTTCTCTATCACAAAATAGATCAGATCAAGATTTTTTTTGTGTAAAACTGAAAGTACTGAATCACTCCGACAATTAGTTTTCTATAACTAGCTATTGTCACTATTATAAAAAGTGAATACAACTGATTTAATTTTCTTTGCGGGTGCAGTTTGAAAAAAAAAAACGAACCAGGTAAGCAGTAGAGAATATATTTTCTTTTTTGTCTGAGAACGGTTCATTAAATGTTCAGCTTCTAACCGCAAGTTCCTAATTAATAGTAGACTACACAAAACAGGTCCAAGGGGTTGTAAAAGCGGTTTTGTGATTTCATTTAGGTAGGTGCGTTTGAAGATTTGATTGTGATGAAGACAGTTTTAAGTTGATGACGGTTTGTTTTTGTTTAGATGATTAATTCAACGATAATTTTTCTGAGAGAGAAAACGGTGTGGATCATTTTTGCGACTGATAGTAAAAAAAAGTGAAGAGTTGGATTGTTTATTCTATGATACTTGACTTAAATATTTACAAAAAGTAAGGGTATGCGATTTTTGTACCTACTACCTACTCAATATGAAATTAATTGTGTGCCTTTCTCACTATTCAAAAAGTGTTGCAGATGCCAGATCTCTAATTTATCAACCCATACTTGAAATCAATTTACACAATTTTCTTTTCTTTTACCCATTTCTTCATAGTTTCTTATGAAAGGTTGGTTTTCTACGACTAACCTAACCCGGTTTTTATCAAACGACTATTTTTGGTTTTGAGATGGGCAACGAGGAAGCGAAGAAAAAGTGCGCCCAACTTCAAGCAAAAAGCACGGAGGGCCTGTATCGAGAGCTGGAAGAGATTTCTGCCCCAGCTGCAAATCAGGCAATCCAAGAGCTAAGACAAAGCAACTTGAATAAGGGAGCAACCATTTTCAAAATAGCCGCTCAGAGAAGGAGAAATGCGCAGGAGATTCGTTCGCCGAAGTTCATCAATGATGCTCAAGGAGTGCTACTTGTGGATGACGACAAAATTTTTCACAGGTGGCGACAGTATTGTGATGATCTTTTGAATGAACAGTTTCCTCGGCGCCACTTTGCAACAGCTGCACCTAACTTTACGGAAGTATCCGACGTCACAGTCGAAGAAGTTAGGGAGGCAGTTAAGAACTCCAAAAAAGGCAAAGCGATTGGGCCAGACGAGGTACCATATGAGTTTTGGAAAAATATGGGAGACATCGGGTTAAGATGGCTCACGATTCTCATCTCCAAACTTGTAAGAGGTGACAGTTTGCCTAATCAATGGAGGGAAAGTTTTCTTCTTCCAATGTACAAGGGAAAGGGAGATACCAGAAGCTGTGACAACTATCGTTCGATCAAGTTGTTGTTGTTGATGTCCCACACTATGAAGATCGTTGAGCGGGTTTTAGATAGCCGACTGCGGAAAATAATAAGGCTGTCTGATGACCAATGCGGGTTTGTCGCGGGTAAGTCAACTACAGACGCAATCCAAAGTATAAGGTTCATTATGGAAAAACACCGAGATGCCTTAGAGGATCTGCATATTGTGTTGGTTGACTTCGAAAAGACATTCGATCGACAACCACGAGATCTGATATGGGTGGCCCTCAGACACCGAGGAGTTCCTGAAGCCTATGTGCGAATAATTATGGACATGTACGAAGGAGCAGTTACAAAAGTGAGATGCCCAGCTGGAGTCACCGAAGAATTCCAAATAACAGTAGGTGTACATCAGGGAAGTGTCTTGAGTCCACTGCTCTTTATTGCTGTTCTGGATTATTTGCTCGAAGGAAAAGTAACGGACAATAAAGTACAACAATTATTCTTTGCTGACGATGGAGCCATCATAAGCGAGGATCCTACATCCCTGCAACGAGCACTTGACGTTTGGATTGATGTTCTGGAAGGAAATGGGTACCGTATTAGCGCTAAAAAGACTGAATACCTGTGCTACCCTTTTCTTTTTTCTGATCCAGACAAGCCTATTCCAGACATTTATATGAATGGAAATGTGCTTCCCAAATTTGAAAAGTTCAAATATCTGGGATCTATGATCAATAGTGAAGCATCTTGTGATGACGACATCAATCATCGAGTAAGCGTAGGGTGAATGAAGTGGCGAGAAAACTCCGCTATCTTCTGTGATCGAAAAATGCCCTCTAAGCTGAAGGGAAGACAGTTGTCCGTCCAGCTCTGACATACGGTTCACAATGTTGGACAATGTACAAAAAGTATGAGAGCAAATTGACGGCAGCCGAAATGAAGATGCTTCGGATGACAGCAGGAGTAACAAAGCTTGATCGAATTAGAAGTACTATAAGATCCGTGGAAGCCTTCATGTCAAAAGTACCACCTTGGACAAAATTCAGCACGACCGGCTCAGTTGGTATTGTCATGTTCAAAGGAGAGATCCGCAGAACCCCGTCCAAAAGGCAATATCGTACAACGTTTCAACAAATTCGCGACGAAAAAGAAAAGGCAGGCCAAAACACTCCTGGTACAAGCAAATGCAAAAACAGCAGCATTTGGTTGGCCTCAGACATGGAACAATCCAAAACCGGGAGGCTTGCCGACGCTTTCTGAGGTCAACGCGGCGTACCCCACAGGCGGATCACTAGTGTGAAGCGGAAAAGTGGGAGAGTTGTGATCGCTTCAATATCACTACTCGTTACGCCGAAAATGAAAAAGGAGAAGAAGAAGAAGATGGGCAACGAGGAGGATGTTATTATTACCGACTGCAGCATAGCGTTCGAAAAAACTAGTCACCGAATTATTTTCCGCAAACTCAAAGCATTCGGCCTCTTACCATCAATTATATCGAATAACTCAAATCATTACTCGAGAATTTTGATTTAATTGTTGTTCCCAAAAAGACAATTAACAATAATGAAGAAAATCTCTTCTTGCGTTTTTCAGGCTTAACTATCTTACCCCAGTCATATTGCCATCAATGTCGTCATTGGTATCATTTTGCTCTCGGATGTTTCTATATACATACATATATGGACGCCTGGCTTTAAAATAATAAAAAAATTTTTTTTCTACTCAAAGTTGTTCGCTTCTCCAACAAGCAGGTTTATTAGGTTTCGCAAATCGAAATCGCCAAAAATAAAATAAAGATCGGCAATAAACGACAGTTTGAAAAAAATTTCACTAGAAAAATTATGAAAATTAGAAAATCGAAATAAAAACGCGGAGACTGTACTTTCTATCACTTTCAGTCAACATCACTTCATAATATAAAACAAGGTCGCTTTCTTTGTCCCTATGCATGCTTAGATTTTTAAAACTACGCAACGAATTTTGATGCGGTTTTTTTTTATGAATAGAGTGATTCAAAGGGAAGGTTTATGTTTATGGGTGTAATACATGCATATTAGTAGTAAAAGTGTGATTTTATTTAACAAAATAATTCAAAATCATGTTTACAGATTCACAATATATAGCATTGGCTTTTGCCGTCAGCCAGACGAAAAAGAGAGTATTATTTTGAAAATATTACGATTTAATTTGTTTTATAAATATTTAATTAAAAGAAATATATATTTATCATAAACTAATATTAACAGTCAAAATAATCTCAAGTTTTTATTTATTTTTTTTTTCCTGTTTTTAAAATGCTTCATTTAGGATTCGGTTGCGATATCTTGAGGCGGCTTTCACATAATTGTATAACGAATTCCACTCTTGGCCGTTTAGAGCTTCAACAGCTTCACTCAAAGTTAAGGTAGATTTTCCCAATAGGCAAGTCTTATTTCTTTCAAAAGAGGGCAGATAAAGAAGTGATATGTATTTTCTGTGGTTCTGTGGTTGCATAGGGAACACTCTGTATTTCTCGCTGGGGCATATGGCTGGAAATTTAGACGAAGTAACTCTCCTCTGGTTTTAAAAATGGTAGTGATTGTGTGAATCGAATATCGATCATTGAAATAATTATTGGCACCAAGGTTATGCTGCAAAATTTTGCACATCATTCTAGACTCACTTCGTTGAGCCATCTCAGCATATTGTTCAAAGCTTGTTTCCTCGATCTTTGCCAGCAACACCTCAAAGTTCTTATTCCATTCCTCCAACCCTGTCTCCATCAATTCGACGTTGTACAGAAGTTCTAGCCGTGACCATTCCGCAAAAAATTGGGACTTTCGCTGCAGCAGGTTTCTTGCAATTATGTTGGGTAGTCGATGATTTGAGAGAGCTAGTATTTTTCTTACATAATTAAAATGCATTTTGAGTGAGAAAATGTAAAGCGGTGATACTCTAGTCTCCAGATGTACCATATATGTTGGTGTATTTTCTGGCAATCGGAATATTTTTTTGAGAAAGTACCTTAATAATTTCTCTACTTCATCATATTGTCGAAAACCCCAAATCTGACCAGCATAGCACATAATTGCTCGCATAACCGCTTCAAAAAGTTTGTACTTAGCGCTTGGGGCAACGTTTATTTTTCCCAGGACTTTTCAGAATTATTTTGTTAAATAAAATCACTTTTACTACATGCATATTATAGAAGAGAAAAGCCGAGAAATTTAAAGACTTGTAATGTGATGTCGTAACAAACATATTTTCCTGCGCTTAAATTGCAAACGCTGGCTAAACCTTATGAGATAGATTAAATTTAGGTGATACGAAATTGAATATATTAAAAGGATAAGCAAAAGAGTTTGCGACAGCATATGCTTATCTCCTAAGGATAACCCTCAGTATCCATTTTTATCTTTTACATATTACAAAAAAAAAAAAAAAAATATGAGTTACTTACCAAGCTATATTAAACGATACAGTATCATTTATTATCCAATAAAATACATTAGATACGTTATGCTTTTCATGTATTTAGATCAAAGTTGCCCTTTACACCATGTGATTTAGATGAATATTTTCGAAGATATTACAGATTTAAAAATTGCGCGAAGTAGCGTTTGCGGCGGTACCAGACGGCCGGGGCGGTCGGTGGGAGCGAGCATATAAATAGCGCGTCGTTCGGCCAACGTTCCATACTTAACAATAAATGTTAACCAACCGACTAAAAAGAATAACAAAAGCTTACTTATACTTGCAAAGGTGGTCATTACAGTTCGGGATGAACATGGCCCTCAACCAACATCCTTCTGTTACGACTTCGATATCGGGCGAGCTCTCTCCAGTTTTGCACTCTAAGTCGGTTGAGGTCTTCATCCACTTGTTTGCGCCACCTAAGACGAGTTCTTACCCTTCCGCGATTTTCCTGCAATGTGCTTTCAAAAACCCATCGAGCCGGAGCATTTAGGTCCATCCGCTCTACATGGCCCGACCATCGTAGCCTCTGGCTTGAGAACGCTTCTGGCTTGCTCATGTCGCGGTACAGCTCATACAGCTCATTGTTCTTTCTTCTTCAACAAAAACAAGCTGTTTTAAAACAGAGTGTTTAAATGCAATTTTTCAGATAAATAAAACACAGGACAGAAGTAACTTCAGTAAAGTTAGAACATGCTAGCTTATCAAAAAAGCAACAACGGAAACCAAAAACAAAACAACCACCATTTTTCTTCTTAAAGAAATCATTTTCGAGCTTTAATTTAGTGTCCGACCGAAGGTTGATTTATAGAAGAAGTTAAATCCGAAAATTTGGCTCTACATCAATCTTCAATAACTTGAAAAATTTTCATTTCACATTGACTATAATGAAAAAATTATGAATTTTTCCTAGAATAGTTCGTTGAAGCCCTGTGGTCACCCTGTGGTCGCCACAAAACGTTTTTTGTAAAGCATAATCTCGCCCTGAATATCAAACTAGGTTTCTGCTGGGGCGAGTTAAGGGTTAGTTGAGTTGAGTTTACTCAAATAACAGGGATGTGTGGTGATTTTGTGGTTTGGGGTTGTCAAGGAGATCTTTGTCAACATTGGGTAAAGCTCAACGAACGAACCTAACAGATATATGCATGCAGTAACCAAATTAACGGGATAAATTAAATCAACACAATAATAAATTAGACCAGTAACAGAAAAGAGGAGGCTTATGCATATCTGGAGCTCTCATACCTAATTGCCGGTCCATTGTACTACCAGGGTAGCAGCCTTCCATTTTTGTGGTGCAGTAGATTGAAGTATGGTGGTTCGTATATAACCTCAAGGACGGCGTTCAGATGAAACTGGGAGGTTGAAGGAAAAGTAGATGCCCAGAGCGCGGCTCGAACCCACGCGCCCGGCCTACTTACTGAACACTTTACTACTGCACCAAAGCCGCCCTCAATCGGACACTACTATTTTTATGACTCTTGTATCTTTTAACTTTTTATAACAAATTAAAATTGCATTGCGTTGAAAAAACTACGTGCCAGGAGTCAAAAGCTACTTTTGACAGTTTTCATCAAACTTGATCTTACTCAAAGGAAGGTGCAGACAAAGGACCGCTTACAGTTACAGAACAGAACACAAAAAAGATCAGATCCATAAGAATAGACTACAGTGATTTTTCACAATAAGTTTGATTGAAATAGCAGTTGGTCCATTCAAGTTGAAGTTGCATTCAAAAGTTCAAACCCGAAAAGTATTGTAATGGACACCCAACATTTAATACCAATTTCCTAATCGAAAACGTTCAACCGAAAACACAAGCGGCAACATCATCAATGTACATCTAATGACAGGCGTTGCTTGTAAGTCAGTGTGTGTGAGTGTAGAAATATACTGGGAGGGGAAATGGTTGACAGCAAATGTGGAGACCCTGTGGAACAAACTGGAACAAACTTTCTAGATGTATTGTTGATCTATATAAATAGACCGCCCGCCGAGCCAACCAGATGACAGTTTTGATTATAGAGTGATAAAGTTAAGAGTGAGTTATTGTAATTATTGGTAGAGTTGAAATCGAATAAAGTAAAGATCGAATAAAAGTGGTAGAATTAAACTGAAAGGTAAAGTTTTACTTTTACGAACTAAGCGCACGTTACAGTATATTCACAACCTTGGGCTATTGTTAAAATTCATTGCATATTCTTGGGCTTATCAGTTTCCAACTAACATTTTTGGTTCTATGTTTGGTGGCTCGCAAAGACTTCTGATGTTTCAAAAAAGTTTTCTAAAATCTTTTGTATGTGAAGAGCAGTAGCCAAATTTTGTGTTGTCGGCATTTTTTGTCGCGTACTTTTTTAAAACACTTTTTATTAAGTGTGAAAAAACGCTTAAATGATAATTTCTTCCGATTTAATAGCTGCGATGAATGTTCTTCGATAAAAGTTTGCTATCTATTGCAGCGCCCCTGTTCTGTAACAGTTGCATCGATTCTTATTTTCTGAAATGAATATAATATAAAAGATTCGCTTAGAAACCGTTTGTCCGGTGATTTCAGTTCAGCTTGCATTTTGCTTAAGGCAACAAAATACAGCCCTGATATAAACTACTTGGCATCGAGTTTGCAACAACAGAAGTCACGCCAAAATACTGTAACGTGCGCTTAGTTCGCAAAAATAAAACTCTACCTTTCAATTTAATTCTACCACTTTTATTCAGTATCTAATTTCGATATACACTTTATTCGAACTCAACTCAATTACGTTTATTCAATATTCACACTATCACTTTCTAAATAAAACTGACTCTGGTTACGTCAGCGGCCTCTTTATATAGCAGTGTGAAACATCGAGAGATTTCTAGTAGTTTTGCTATGAACCATGATGTCTACACACATTCTCCTCCCGGTATTTCTGCACACACACACACTCACTCACAAACGACGTCTTTCTTTATACCATTCCATTATAGTGTTGACAGATGTGTTTTCGGTTGAACGTTTTCGATTACGAAATTGGTATAAATGTTGGGTGTACATTACAAAACATATTTCTTTCATTGTTTTTGTTTTTTTATCTTTGTTTTTCTTTTCAATTTTTGAAAATTGTTCCTTACATTAAAATAATTAATCAAAGCTGAGTTAATACATTCCCAAATAAAATGCATCACCATCTGAAACATTTTTTCATACATTTTTTCTTCATAAATAGATAAATAAATAAATAGGGTGGCGCAACAGAGCGAGGAGCCCCTGGGCCTAGCGCATTTCTCAAATGCCTTCTGAGGGAATGGAAGGGACCTACAATTTTCTGCCGGTTCCGAATGGCAAATCGAGAAAGCGCTTTTCATGTGCTTCGTTTCCACTTAAAATTGAATCACGCTTCAATTCGAATTAGCTAGTCCCAGTGTATACCTCCAAATTAAAATAAGATTACCCGATAGATTGAGTAATTAATCTGTTAATCGAGTTTGTTGGTGTTCTTTCTTAAAGGGAATGGTTGTGAGAAATGCGCTAGGCCCCGGTGCATCACGCTCTGTTTGAGACCCCCAGTTTATTTTAATTGTAATCTAAATTGGCAAAATATCAACATTGCGATTTGAAATGAGTGTCAAAGATTTTAATGATTTTTCCTATGCTAAAGACAATGATTTTAAAAATAAGAATTATTCTTCAAACGGAGGAAACACATCTCTCCCACATGAATTTCTTCTTGTTTCGACCCAATCCACACCATCTAGTGCCTTCAGTTGCATATAATACAAGTCGCCCTGCACCTTTGTATGTATGGACTGGACATACATATATCCATAGTATTTTTGTATTGACTTTTTAAGTTGAAGTTAGTTTGCTTGTCAAAAACGTCAAAAAAAAAAGAAAAGAAATTACTCCGCTTTGGAGCAAGAGCCCCCAAAGCGTGTAACTGAGGAGCAAGAGTGTTATTGAGACAACTTTACGAGATCACAGATCACATACCTTTTAATCATAGAGCGTAAGAAAGACAGGTGTAATTCTTTTCCTTCACGTGTGAGGGAAAAGAATAGACCGTGTAAATAAACTCAATTGAAATAGTTTCTTGTGGGCGTATAATTAAAATCTATTTTTAAAGTGATCTACCTCATAAAAATTGCTCACTTAAAATAACTCAGATTAACTGTGAGAGTCAAGTAATGTTTAACGATCTATCCCTTTAATTGTTACAGGATTCAAGTTGATAACAAACTAAAAGTATGACAGCTGAAAAGCAAAGCTCCTGTGAAAAAGCCCAGCCAACAGAAACAGACAAACAACTATGGCGGGATTTGGTGGCGTTTTGGATTCTTGGACTATGCAACAATTTTGGATACGTTGTTATGCTTAGTGCTGCACACGACATCATTGCTCGTTTTGATTCCCAAGTATGATGTCTTTTCACGCATGTTATTGACTTCTCTCATCTAATTTAAATTAAACTTTTTACAGACAAAAGTTTCGGAAGCCGAAATAGTTCAAACCGAAGTCTTGCAAAGACAATGTCACATTGTGAGTACGGGAGCTATACTACTGGCTGATGTTATACCAGGCCTTGTTGTCAAGGTAATCGTGCCCTTTTTACCGTTTTGGGTGAAGTAATAGTCTAAATTTTTTTAATTGAAAACAACTTTTCATTTACTTTCGTATTTCAGCACGAGAGTGATATCGACGGTGTTTTTAACTTCCAGCAGCTTTTTGCTGGTTGCTTTTGCCAATGTTGAAATGGTTGCTGTCATGGGAGTTGCGTGTACATCAGCTGCTTGTGGCATTGGCGAATCAACGCTGCTTGCCTACACGTCAAATTATAACAAGTAAGTTGGATTATTTTGCTTTGTATCGAACAAGTAATTTATATTTTTGACTTTCAGAAACACACTGTCGACTTGGTCATCGGGTACCGGAGGAGCAGGTATTATCGGTTCCATAGCTTACGCCGGCCTAGTGGCACTTGGTGTGAACTCTAGAAACACAATGCTCATCATGCTTTTAGTCCCAATCCTGCAATGTTTTGCTTTTTGGTTGCTCTTACGGAAACCCAGTTGTCCAATCGAAAATTGCAGTAACACAATAGATTTAACGCCCGATGCTACACCACTCAAAGGTTACGTGCAGAGAATAGTTTACATGGGCTCATTACTTAAATACATGTTACCACTCCTGTTTGTGTACTTCTTCGAATATTTCATCAACCAAGGATTGGTTGGTTTGCAGCTTGCTTACAAAAAGTTCATGAATTTTAATAACGAAAAATTTATTTCAGTTCGAATTGGAGTACTTCGAGGACACGTTTTTGGATAAAGAAGCACAATATCGCTGGCTATGTGTAGATTACCAAATCGGTGTATTCATTTCAAGATCTTCTTTGAATCTCGTCACTATTCGACGGGTATGGATTCTGGCATTCCTGCAATTCATCAACGTTGTTTACTTCTTGACCGAAGTGATATATTTTTACACACCAACTATTTGGATACCATTTGCGGTGGTTCTGTGGGAAGGACTACTTGGAGGAGGTGCATATGTCAATTCGTTTTACAGAATGTCCAAGGAAGTTCCAAGATCTCGTCAAGAATTTGCCATCGGGGTGACAGTGCAAGCTGACTCATTGGGAATAATGATTGCTGGATTCCTGGCTTTGCCTGTTCACAATGCTATTTGCAGATTACCAGAACATCAGAGATTAACGTTGTCATAACGTTACAAGATATCAAACAGTAGCTTAAGAATAATGTTAAATGGTGTGTATTACTGTTAGTTCGTAGTTTGTCGTATGTGTACCTATATCACTCGTTATTGTGTAACTGTAGTCAAATATATTTAAATAAAATGCTGTTCGATAGCAAACAAAACACAAAAAATAAAACCATCTGCTTTACCAAAGAATGTGAGTCCGACCTAAGCTTTCGACATGGAAACGATCACTAAAGAAGTTCATTGAGTATGATGATAGAAATACAAGGTAAAAATGCCAAATGTGTTCTACATCGAGTTGATTAAAGATGAGTAAGGTGGTTATAAGAAAATAGGTTTTCACAGTATAATGTTATGTAAAACTCTATAAGAACTTAGGAGAGTTTAGCCGCCATATCAATAAACGCGGAATAGCTGGGTTAAGCCTTATTCCGGATTAAGTGGAAAATGCTATACAATTTTCCACATAATCCATGGAATAAGGCTTAACCCAGCTTTTTCGCGTTTATTAATACGGCGGTAGATGTACAAGCACTGAATTTTACTCACAGAACCCCTAAGATATTACTCATGCAGCTATTCTGTAAACTAATTTTTTTACAATATAACGTTCATATAAATGCAATACCTTCAAGGTATGTAAAAGGGTTTCACCTATTTCTGTAGCATGTCAATATTTTGGTGATTAAACCTTTTATCAAAATAAACAGAACTGGTCCAAGTTAGCTTCTCTGCGGACTTTCAAAAAATCTATTGTCTTAAGTTGATGATTTTGTCATATAACTATATACATAGATAAATACAAACAAAATCTTAACGACGCTATCACGCTTGCTACTTGACAATAAACATGCATACATATGTGTCCAAAGATGAAAATAAAAATTATTATCGAATTTATTTGATGAATAAAGAGAGAGGAAGGAAAGAAGACCAAGTTGTTAAACGGAAAAAAGCTTCATGAGAAGCGCTTGTGTGAGAGTTTGTTTAGTTTTGGATTCCTTGAGAAACTCGTACGACTATTCAGAATCACTTTAGAGAGTTGACCCTATTATGTAAAGATCGGTGAAGAACTCGGCGAGATCTTTGATCTTGAAAAAGGCTTTCGGCAAGACGTATATCGTCTGATGATGCGATTTTTTTTCAACTTTTTCAAAAGATTGCGCAAAACTCAACCGTCAACAACAGTAGTATTATTCTTTGGTATGTCCAGGTTTTTTTGACAACCCATAGGGTTGTCAAGGAAACCTGCGTCCTTGGGTAAAGTTCAACGAGCGAAACTGTAATTACGTATGATTTCCTTTTTCTCTCTTCCACACGCTGAAATATTTAACTCATTGGAAAATTGGAGGTAATGTGTTCAGCACAATATAAAGAATTAAATTCTCGTGGAAGTCATGTGGTACCTTTATTTAAAAAAAAAAAATCAGCATACTTCACTAATGGAAAGTCATGCAATCGGTAAGTAGTCTGCAGTTCTTGTTGAATTTGTGCTTAATTTTTATTCTTTTTGAAGTAACGAAAAGAAAAATGATGCTTTTTCCACTCACGAAGCGGAGATGCCATGGGCATAGTGATTTCTCTACATCTTATTCATCGAGAAGGTGCTTCTTTCCAATCACAAGTCTGCATAAAATTCATTATATGATTCAGTAGGAAATTCATAAGTGTTTAGCAACTGAGCAAAAGCAACTTTTTCAATAGTGAATTTTTGAAATTTCCAACTGGGCTAGGTAATCCAATCAATGAAACATATTTTCAGTTTTTTCCCTATTGGAGTATTGCAAATTAGATATTAAACTGATGTTCACAAATTTGTTTTTTCCTGCAATCCAGCAAATAACTGAATTCTAATTTATTTACTAGTTTCCTCATAATTTAGAGTTAGAAAAACTTTTACTCATTCTTTTCTCCATTTTAACTTAAGACTATAGATGTTATGCTGTTATTAACTCCTTTTCAATCTAACGCTGTGCCAAGTAAACTATTAATAATTAATCACAGAAATGTCAATTAGTGTAGAGTACATCTTTAAAATGTTCTGTAAATAGCAACGTGTTGTGTCCAGGTCGTTTCGTTTGCCAGGTCTGTCTGTTACGAGACAGCGAGAGGTTCAAGGTTTTAATAGCAGAGAAAGACCAAAAAGTTTTTTTCACGGCTATCGCTTTTCGTGAGGAACTACCTTCCACGAGTAAATTTCTACACAATGCCAATAAAAGCGTTTTCTCGGAAGCGGCATTTAATTGCAAGTCCTTGAGATACGTTTGGTTCCGAACAAGCAGTTTATGTATTATGTTATACACATATTGAATAAAATAATCTATCTATCTATCGATTGTGTTATAGACACCTTACAATTTCTTAACAACTGACTATGCCACGGGGCAGTATCGAGCTTACTGAAAATGACCGGATTCACAACAGCGGAGGTAATATAACTTCGCAAATCTAATCTTAAGATTCTGTCACTTTTCTTCGATCTGATTGGTCAAAAGTAAAGATCTCTAGGTGTTAGTAAGATTTTTTTTCGAACTTAGATTTTAGACTTAGACTGGGAAAACAGTCTTATCTTAATCTAAACTTATGATTTTATTTATCAATACAAAGTCAGCAACCTACGAGTATATGTCAAATAAACTTTATTCGGTATTCTCGGGTTAGTTTTTTGTTCTACAAGTTTTCACTTAGTTGTTCACTTGAAATTAATTATATCGGATATTCTGTCTTGTAAATTAATATTGAAAGTGAGCTTATATTTAAAAATTTCTTTACACAAAAACTTGGAAGACAAACTTATGAATTTCAAACAAAATGTATGCCTTGCCATTACCTTTCCTCCTTACTATGTAGAATTGAAATGTGAATCACAGCACCACTTTAAGTTTGACACAAAATTTTATACCGTCGTTGGTGAACTGACAGAATCTTAATGAAACTGAGCTTTCGAAGTTGTTCAGATCATTGTTCAGACTCTCATAACGCATATAACCACAGCAAACCCTTCGAATGATTAAACTGACTTAAAAAGTACTAGAGCAATCCGCCATTATGCAAGAAATCTGTAGCATATGGTGGGGAGCTTTTCTGTTCAAAATTTCAAATTTTTGTTTGGTAAAAATAAAATAACTTCTTTTTAAAAAAAAGTTAATTACTTTAAACCAGGGCTTCCCAAACTATTTTGAGCCACAGACCCCTTTTCCAAAATGAACTGACACCGTAGACCCCCAAAGCAAAATCACTTAAAAAATCCTGTCTCAAATTTTTTAGTTACTTTTATAGGTACCTAGTACCTAAGCAAGTTTTGCAGTAGTGCAGAAAGAAAAGTTTCTGAGATATCAATAAAACATGACATTACGATGATAGCAGGTATGAAATTCAATAAATATGAAGTGTAGTTCAAAGTTTATTAATGCAAGTTTTCAAAAATTATGCTCTTAATTGAGAATAAATTATTATTTCTTGATTTTAAGAATTAATGCGATGGATGAATTTGGTGACTTTCTACCAATCTAGCTAGATCTGATTTAATATTGGTAAGTTGCAGCCTCAAGTCTCCGCGTTCGTTGACTTTCAAACGGTTTCTTTTTTTCGTCAAAATGTTTGCAACCACACTGAAGCCTTTTTCAACTAAATATGATGATGGAAAAGCGATAAGATATTTTTGCAGCAATGTTCCACAATGCAGTATATTGAGTTCCAATGCTGCGCTGCAACCAGAACTTCTGGTAGCTTTCGTTGAACTTTAGCTTAAGCTCTTCGTCAGTTTGGATGGTGATCAACATTGTCACATTGGCTTCTTCCATGGCTGTTATGCTGTACGGATTTATTATCTACTAAGGAATTTGTAAGTTCTAAAGATCCTCAAACCTTTTGGAAAAATCTTTATGAAGCGCGGCCAAGTGAGTGACATATGATAAAATAACATCGTCTTGAAGGATTTCTGTTGACTTCGACAAATACGGAAACTGTGAGTATTCTTTTCTGTTTAAATTTTGTATAGAAAGAATAAGTTTCCCCACAAAAGCAGCTTTAATGGATTTTGTTTTGATCAAGTTGAGATCGTCACCCTGCAGCTGCAACTTGACTTTGTTGAACATGTCGAAGATATCAGTCATGTTATAAGAAGTATCCGTCATAGAATTTTTCAGAAACTCCAACACAGACCCGAAAATAGCTGAAAATCTTGCTAAGCAAAAGTAAGTTAGTAAAGACTTCGTCGTTATCCTCACAAAGCTTAGCAAATAACCGAGAGTTCAATGAATTGCTTCGAATCTTGTTGACAGAATTTATAACGTATTGCAAAGACTGGTGCAATCTAGGACTCAGATTTTTTGCTACTAAATGTAGTCTGTGAATCACGCAATAAATCACCAGTACATCAGGCGATTGCCGCTTTAAGTGAGTTATAAAGCCACGATGACGACCAACCAAAGATGGTGCTCCAGCGGTCGCAACAGAAATAATGTTTCTCCATGGAATAGCTTTTTCGGTAAAAAAAAAACGTTCCACTGCCTGAAAAATGGATTCTCCTCTGGTATCAGTTTCCAGATAAATGGTAAAAAGCAGCTCTTAGTACATATTTTCATCTTTGATATATCGCACGTATCCTAACAACAGAGCTTCATTGCCGGGTAATATAGACTCGTCCCTTGGTCTGCAATATTGCATAATATGTTTTCCACGTCGCGACCCATCTCGTCTATTCGTCTGTGACGGTGTTATTGCTCAAGTGTATTCTTACTTAAAAAAAAAATTTTTACAAAAGTCGTTTTTGTAATTTTTGGTTTTCTCAAAAACTACAGGTTATTTTGACATCCAGTTTTTTGTGTTTGATCAAAAATAAATAAGAGCATTGAAAATAAGCCAGAAAAATACTACTTAATTACGTGAAATTTGGAAAAAAAGTGGTTTTAAGAAAAAAAATTATGTTTTTTTTTCAAAATTTTGACTTTAAAAATTAATATTTCAAAAACTGTTTACTTGAACAACTTAATTTTAAATTTAAATTAATGTTTAAGTTTTTGGCTTTTCAAAATGCTATAGTACGACTCTGTAGGTACTACCGTTATTTTTAAATAATTTTTTTCCAATTTTTAGTGACTTTTTTCTTAAATTGCCCCTCCTGCCTAAACGGGGGAAAATGGACCCCCCCCCCCTCCCATACGATTTTTTGCTTGTCTAGGTCCAACCTACACACCCTATCTTTTTGTCACACCTTATGCGAATCACCCTGTATAGTGAAATATCAGGAGCTTGTTTGAACCGAAGTTTATCTTATACTTAATAGGGACACTACCTATACAAATGCAACGCCTACTATTTTATTTAATAATGGCCAGCAAAAAATAAAAAAATAAAACCACAATCAGTGAAAATAGGTCAACATTATTAATAACAACCCTTTCAGAATTGCGAAAATTTGAAGTACACACAATAGGTTTTCCCAGCACTTCGATCGTAAGATACACTAACCTAAAATCTTTAATAATAATCTCTATTAAACTACCTACCAACTACTGTTGTTTCCGGGAAAAAAGAGTTAGGACTGGAAAACCGAATGTACCTCAATAAAAGTCTAATTACATAACTACCGATTTGTCGAAACAGTGCACAGGTACGAAAAGGAATTTTTTTTTATTTATAGAATTGCAAAAGTAACGCAACACAATCTTTAAAGTTTAAAATAAGAAAATGTGTAAGGGGGTCGATTGCAAAACTTGTCGACCCCGAAATTCAGATTTCGTTTTTGTCGACCCCCGAGAAGCTGATATCGACCACTTTGGAAATCACTGCTTTAAACGATGTTGTCAATAGAGGAGTTTAAAGAATTTGAAATGAAATAATGAATTTGTTATAGCAGTCCTGATTTAAAATGGCTGTCGGGAAAACAACTGACACACTTAGACCATTATTAGGTCATTGTGAGTCCAAACTCGAACAACAAAAGATAAAATTTCCAAATTCACACAATTATACCATTTGTTGGACTGTGATTATTTTATTTTATTATTTATTTTTATTTGTTAGCGTTGCCTGTAAGATTTTTGCAAATTAACACAAAAAAAAAACAAAAAAAAAGCAAAGCATTACTGCCGTCTGCCTTGTTGGCAAAACAAAAATTGCAACATTTCATTAATGAACAAAATGTTTTAGATCCTACTTTTAATACTGATACTAATAGATGCTTTAAAATCATTCGTTTATAGTTTTATTTCTATAAGTTAAAGCTAATCTGTAATAACTGAATAATTTTTTCACTTCCAAGTTATTCAGCAAGTCTACAACTTGATTTGATGAGCTGTGATTATATTCTTCTATTCTTATATCATAAGCTGAGCTTTCGATCTACCTAGAAATAGCTATATTTTACCAACTTTTTATTTCAGCTCTTTACCTTTACCCAATAAGCCGTATCTACTGTATACGTACTCCACTTTGCATAAGCTGCTTTTTTTTTTTTTTTTCGTTAGATACCAAAGAGGTAAAAGCGGAAAAAATTGTCGTTTTTCAGAAGAAAATTTTTGAGTGAATTGGAGACTTGGAGTGACAGATCGGCATACATTTTTTTCTCCAATTCACTTCTAAACTTACCTTTGGAGATCGTCAAAAGCAACAAGTTGTACTTATTAACGTGTAGAGCCGCACTTCAAAACGTCACTATATTAAGTAAAAGTATAGTCCCATTGGGCACCTGTTGTATTGTTGATTTTACGATCAAAAAACTTGTTTGCTTTTCTCTTATGTCAGCTGTAAGTGAAGATAAGCACAAAATTAACTGCTAACGAACAAAAAGTTATGTGCAGTGCTGTCGTTTTGCAATTTCAAATGGTAAACAATTTTGGATAGCGTTTTCTTTTCATCAGCTGAGGAGCATTAAAAAAAAAATTAATATTTTATACTATTTAGCCAGTAAAGCAACTTTCGGAAAAACACATTTAAAGACCTCTAATTTTCTATAATAAAAAATTAAAACATAGGCAAAAAAATTAAAACATAAGCATCTATTCGATGTGTCGCAAAGAATAGACGTAAATTTGTGACGTCCGTGATCGGCTATCTCTAACACCGCATTAAACTAAAATATTGTTTACAAAGTACGCGAATTTGATTTGTCTAATAAAGATCTTGCGTGGCAACTAAAAATCTTAAAGAATCCACAAATAATTTCTTAATAACTGAGTGATTTAATTTTGCAAATTTATTAAACCCAATCAAGTTCCACACTCCCCATTTCATACGCAATGAGTACACGCGCAAAAAAGGCACTACAACATACACCTGTTGATGCAAGCACACCCACGAAGCCCTGTACCCCAACATCAAACACCAAAGTGAACAAACTCAGCAGAGATATTGACTCTCATCTCACACTTGCAGTTCTAGAAAATCGGTTAACGCAGCACACTGACACAATCATCAAGCGCATAACGGACGAGTTCCAAAAAATCCGCGGTGATCTCTTTGCCAAACTGGAGCAAACTGAAAAAGTCTGGTCAGAGAAGTTTTCCATTATTAAAAATAGGATAGCGGAGATTGAGAGCCGAGTAGAACACATTGAAACCAACACGATCAATGCACTCACATTAGATCACAGGTTAATACCAGTAAATAAAGCAATCGCCGATCTTAAGCAGAGTTCAAATTTTGTTCAGAGTAATTCTGCTGAATTGCTTGAACTCAACACAAAGATGTTGTCATTGCAACAACAGATCGATGAAACTGAAAAAAAAGAGATCGCCGCTGACGCTGTTTTGTTTGGAGTTCCTAGTTTTCCCGAAGAGAATTTAACATTGGTCTTTCACACTCTTTGTCTATCAGCAAACTGCAAACCACCAACACTGAAAAATATTTTTCGTTCTCGCTCTCGAACCACAAAGAGCCCAAATGCACCGTCACCACTCACCACCCATTATACTAAAATTCAACAATGCTCATGAGAGAAACTCATTGCTTAGGTCTATTTCTATACTCAGAAAAAAGCAACAAAATCGTCAACTTTCATTGCGTAACCTGGGTATTGAGTCCGACAACGCATGTTTTTTGAATGAAAGTTTAACCGCAAACACTCGCACTCTGTTACACCATGCCATCAAATTAAGGAACGAACATCAATTGTACAGTGTGTATACTATGCATGGATCTGTTTTCATCAAACCAACTGCTAATGGAAGAAGCCTTGCTGTAAACAGCGTTGAGAATTTAAAAGCCGCCGTATCGTCATATTAGATTTGCCGTAAGCAATGATACACTGTAAAAAATCTTTGAAAGTATTTATTTTCTGCAAACTTTTATGCATGCCTTTTTTAAAAAAAAAAAAAAAATTATTTTTATACTCTATTTATTTATAATCTTTTTCATTTTCCCTTAGCTCTTTCTGTAACAACGTTTTGCCAAATATTATTCTTAGAGCATAAAAAAATAGCAATGCTTGTCTGTTTAACTTCTTATGCTTCCTATTCTCTCTCAAGGTACTGCTACTTTGGTAGCTATATTATTTGCGAGTGCAGCTAATGATACCAGGGGGTTCATTGGCAGTCACATGAATACGAGTTTATATAATATGATACGAGTTTTACGAGCTCAAAACAATGGACTAAGTGTATGTTAAATGCGCAGAGTCTGACTAAAAAATTAGGGGAACTCAGATACTTGTTTGCGGATTCTAAGATCGATATTGTTTCTGTGTCTGAAACATGGTTTCATCCAAACATATGTGACGAAGTCTATCGTCTGCAGGGCTATAAGCTTTTTCGAGCCGATCGTATGTCTCGGACTGGTGGTGGTTCTGCTTTGTATGTGCGCGATACTTACTCAGTTTTATAACGCACATTTTCAACACCATTTTAACAACCTCTGAATTTCCTTTGGAGTGGAAGAAAGCAAAAATTATTCCCATTCCTAAGAAAAATACAAGCTTAGAGACAGAGTTCCGACCAATAGCTATTCTTCCCTTCCTTTCAAAAGTCTTCGAGAAAGCAGTCTATAAGCAGGTACAAAATTATCTGTTTTCCAACAATCTATTGAGTTCTTGCCAGTCTGGTCTCCGCCCGAAACGGAGCTGCACATCAGCCCTACTTCTAGTTTCAGATGAAATAAGAACTGCAATGGATGGCGACCAAATATCAATTCTAACACTATTAGATTTCTCAAAGGCCTTCGACACTGTCAACCATTCAATATTGTGCAAAAAGCTTCAAAATTTATATGGTTTCTCCATCGAGTCATGTAAGTTAATGCTTTCTTATCTCAGTGGGAGACAACAGTGTGTTATCGCTAATGATCGCTCGTCCAGTTTTATGAATGTTCTAACCGGTGTTCCACAGGGATCGATACTTGGACCAATTCTTTTCTCCCTATATATAAACGAACTCCCACTTGTTATAAAAAACTGCAAAATCCATCTTTATGCTGACGATGTGCAGCTGCTGATCAGTCGACCTTTGTCGGCGAAAAATGAGGCAGTTGCTTTAATGAATGAGGATTTGCTACTCATCTCACGTTGGTCTAAGGGAAATGCCTTAATCCTAAATCCAGTTAAGTCAAAAGCTATAACCATCTCTCGTAAAGTCCTCGATGAATCAACTTTAAGTTCATTGCAGCTTGACGACACACCCATTGATTACGTAAGCTCTGCTAAAAATCTGGGCATGGTTTTCAATCGCAGTTTGACATGGAATGACCATCTGAATAGCGCGATAGGGAAGGTTTATGGATGCCTCCGTACACTACATGTCACAAAAAGTATCATTCCTAACAAAACTAAGCTTCTACTTGCGAAAACTCTGTTACTTCCCGTATTACTTTATGGGTGTGAAGTCTTCGGTGACTTAGACTACGTGACTACCCGTAAACTTAATGTTGTTTATAACAATATTGCCCGATATGTATATAACCTACGCCGATATGATCATGTTTCTTCATTTTCGAAACAAATTTGTGGCTGCAGCCTTGATAAACTATTGCAATTTCGATCACTAAGTTACCTGCATCTAATAATCCAATCCGAACAACCGGATTATCTACATAGTAGGCTGAGTTTCCTTCATTCTACAAGGTCTCGCGCTCTCATAACACCTCGTTTTAAATACCTCACAACTCAGCGTCAATTCTTTATTCATGGTATACGCCTTTGGAACTCCCTGCCAATCGCAATGAGGGGGATTAGAAGCATCAGAAGGTTTAGATGTTTGCTTTTCACATATTTGGCAAATAGTTGAACTTAAGATTACAGTAATTGTATTGTAAATTTTTCTTTTCATTTCTTATTTCTTTTATCTCTTTAATTTTCATAAATTTATCACTTTTATTGTTATCATAATTATTTTTTTTTTCTCTCTTTTCTTCTTTTTATTATATATTTTTTTTTTTTTAATACTAAATCTATTGTAATAATAATGTAAATTCAATTTAAGGCTTGCAATATTTCATTAGACTTATGCTCTACTTTGTAAGCGATTTAAAGTAAATAAAAATAAATAAATAAATAAAAAATTTTTGAATAAATTGGAATTTCATTATGGGGAACCAAAGGAACCAAATGTTGCGAGAACCTTAGTATCCACTTCGACAGCATTGGTTAGGTGACCCCCGTAAATTAAAATTTGCCTCTCTTTTGATTTCATGTTCACCATTTGCTTTCACCGATGATATCTGTTCGAATTCGAATGCTGAAATGATTTTTAATGACAAGCAAAAGTTTTTGTTTGTTTTCTTGTTTCGGGTAGAAACATTCATTTGCTTTACTTTGCGAGTTCACATCACATAAGGTGTACGTAAACAATGTATTCTGTACCTATTTGTTTTTAGCTAGCTACTTGTAGATTAAACAATAATTAGAATCAGTGAAATTAAATGACTCGCAAGATAATGTGTTAAGACTTCAAGCCAGATATCCATACATTTGGTAAGTTTTTGAGATTGAGAATGCTGGATTGAAACAAAACTAAAAATGGGCTAGTCACGTTCATAAATTTGAAGTGTGTGAAAGATTCAATGAAGATATTACAATAAATTACTTCATTATATTTAACGAGTCAAGCAGTCATAAGAAAGTGATTGTATAAATACATGTGTTTATTATTTTTCCTGTACATTTGCACATTCCGGTGGTGCATGTCGCGTTTTTTGTAATTAAATTGGGCTTATTTTATCACCAGAAGTCGTATTGGTGTGACGCAAGTAGCTATATTGTGCTTAAGGTTTGAGAAGACAAAATAAGTTGTTCCCAGGATTGCAGCGAGTGAGTTACATTTAAAATTTTGATAAAATGAATTGTTCTATTTCTTTAAGCTGCAAATGAATCTGTTACTTACGTAAGGGGCCAGTTATAGCGATCAGGAAAACTAATCAGTAAAAATTTTCAAATGGAATAATAACTATGTTTTGGTCGCAATTGAATAACAAATGTTATACCAATCGATGGCAAATCACTCAAAGAATTTTTCGTGCCCAAAAAGATATAATAGAACAAATATTTTCTGTTTAATTTGTATTTTTCTATTTTCCTGTTGCAATTCCATCAGGAAAATAGAAAAATCCTTCATCGGATATTTGCGCGTGTTAATTCCACCTACCTCTTTCTTATTCTCTTTTCCTTACTTCTCGTCTCTCAACAAGATAAGATCTAATGTCGAATTATTGTTCTGGAAATAAACTTAGAAGCTTTGTAAAACTCACATTTCGTGTTTTTCACAAACTCACTCCTACGGCAACTGAGCCAAATTAAGAGAATTAGAAATTAGATCATTAAATAAGGATTATCATCGATTTCACGATCATTAATTTAATAGCCATAAAGTTTAAATTAAAATAATTGCAAGAGAGATAGAGCGCACGAGAAGCTTCATCAGTTCATTATTCAAAGTTGATCATCCTATAGTCGTAGTTAATTATTCCAGTCATCAATATCAGTGTTAAGCTGATCACCAGTCATCTCATCACGTGCTCTGAATTTCGAAAACAAACAAATCCTCTTTTCATTTTTCATCGGGTGCGCTTTGAAGTTCAACAAGTTAACAGTTATCACTTCATTTCCTCAGTATTTGTCTCACCACCAAACAGAACACCTCGTATCTGCTAACGGCACATGTCATCCCAAAAACACAATCATCGATCAACAATCAAGATCGGATTGATAAAAACCTTCATATCAGCATATCATTCAAATATACGTGTATGTGTTCAAGAACGTTTAGATGCAGCCTTTCTCTTTGATCGATTTATTTTAAGTTAACTAGTTAACCCGGCCGGGTGAATAAATGGAGCAATGTAATAGTGAAAGAGTATTTCAAATCGGTTAAGTGGTTTTTCCCATCGCATATAAATATATTCCGGGGATAACTTTTTAAAAGTGAAAAAATTTTTAAAATCGTTTCTGAGCTACAAAACTGCTCATTCAATACAAAAAAAAACCAAGTTTTAAAGGTAAAATTAAGCAAAACTCAAGACTTAAAGTTAATCAAACGTAATGGCTTTTTGTGGTGTAAATACACATCGATTTTGTAATTCACACGAAGAAAACTTTTTTTCCACCTACAAAAACAATAATGTTATATATATAAAAAAAAAACCGCATGAAAGGCTAACGTACAGCTGTCCATGAGAGAAGCACACTTTTCTCAAGTAAATGTCGACCAATAAAAATGTTTGTATTTTATGTCTACGGTTCACTCAAGTTAGCACAAATGGTACTTTGACCGAGAATTTAAGCCTCATAGACGATATTGGTGTATTTCGAAAAATAACTTCATCAATTATTATTACTCAACTTACATTCTTTTGATCTAAAACAACCAGAGCAGGTGTAGTTCTAAAAAGCAATGCTTCATTTTAAAACATAGTTGTCCCCCCGGGTAACCCGCTTTTGCAAATCAGGTGCGCTTTCTGTGGCAATTCTGCAATCTTTTAATCAGTAGAGAGATGTACTTTTACTTTGCCAGTGAACATAAAACAAATCATTCACTGAGAACTTTAAAATTTTAAAAAGATTTCAGCAACTAGCCGATAAAAAGTGAAAATATACTGAACATTTATTCGAAATAATTTGAGAAAACGGTAAAATCGTTTCGTAATTCCTGTCCCCGTGGGCATATGGGAAATTAAAATAAAATATGTTTTATCGAGAGTAATGAACTCTAACAGCCAAAGAATTTTTAAACCGGGCTAGTATTTTCTAAGTTCCCGGTTAAGAAATCATTCCAGTGGGAATATTGTGATGGAATATGGTCTATATCTGTCAGAAGTAATGAAGCACACATGTTGTGGAGATAAAGCTAAGAGCGTCCTGAAAATTTAGAAGCATTAATTTTGAAAATCAGTTTATTGTTTCTCAGTTCCTTTAGTTAAAGTCTTTGTAATTCGTGAGTAATGAAGCACTATATTGGTAAAGGAAGTTTTGAAAACCGTCCAGTGTTTTATGTATTGAAACTGAAGTGAAGTGCCGTAAGCTTTATGCCTTGGGATCCAGGGCCAGTTCATGGATTTTTACGAAATTTTTAGAAATGTGTTTCAAATAGCGCATAGAAAAAGTTAAGGTAAAAAAATTTAGGGTTAATTCTTTCTTTTCGTTACAAAGTATTTAAAATTGAGCGAGTGAAAATCTAGCTCCGGAGGCGCCCGAAAAAAGAGTTGGTTTGCGGTGTTCACCATAACTCGCAAAAGAATCATCTGAAAAAAGAAAAAAAAAAAAAATATCAAAATGGATTCGTCAAAGAAGATTTTTCACTTCACGAAGTAAAGAAGTTCTCCACAATACCTGGTAAATTATGTAAAGAAGTACTGTACTAAATTTTAAAGCGATTGGTTCAGTAGATTTTGAGTAATCGTGCACACGGATTTCAAATAATACAAGTCTCAGTAAAACGATTTGAAAAATGCAGAAGTTTTGGTCGTTTAGCGCTCATTGGACATGAGTTTGAGAACACCATCTCTCGATTCTCGAATATAAACAACAAGATCGAAAGAAGCCCGTTTATGTAGGCATTTAATCGTGGTGGAAAAATACAATAGCGCCCCACGCAGCTGCCGCACAGGTATAAAATCTGGCATGAAGCATTAAGGCCCCGACCCATAGAATCCGTTGCGTCCGTTCGCTGCCGGATTCAACCAACAGCTCTACTAAATACACACGAACTATGAGAGGTGACCCATAAGCATCGGATGCAATGGACGCAACGGAAAAAGTAGCCCAACTTTCAACTTTTTCGTCCGGCAGAACAGATGACATGCGCAGTCAAAACCAATTTGAAGTTTTCGCTTCACTCCGCGCGCAACGCATTCTAAGGGTCACCCCAATCCCAAATGTGTCTGGTAAAACTCACTGCTGTCAGTTGAATCCGGCAGCGAACGGACGCAACGGATTCTATGGGTCGGGGCCTTTAGACCCTCAAATAGTCGTAACTTAGTCAATTTTACTACGATCGCCTCGAAATTTTGACACAATATTTTTGAGACATTATGCATTCATTTAAAAAATTTAAAATTAATGACTTTTATGTGTCACACCTTATGTAAACTACACTCAGTAAAAATATTTCACAAGAAGATACTGACAGGTGCGGCGATTTAGTGCTCGTTCGTCATATCATTTGCTGCACAATAGTATTTTTCTAATTCACATAATTTGGGCTCCAATTCTCGATCCAGAAAGGAGGAAGCGAATTTGCGAATTTTAGAAAGCTTTTGGTCTTGAAGTTCACAGTATATTTCCCAATACACATAGTTGATCGCCTTATTGGGCTTTTAAAAATATATCTTGGCAAAGGTAAATATCATTTGAGTTATTCTTCTGCTCACTTAAAAAAAAAAAATACATATAACCACTTAATGCAATCTGTAAGGACGTCGGAATGAATTCACAAACATCCTTCAGTTTGTTCCCACAGCCATCTTATGCTGGGTTTCCACATGTCACTAAAATGACATAGTTTGACAGATCAAAATCTTGTCAGTAATTGATACAATTGTCAGTTCATTTCCACTTGTGTCATTTACTGTCAAAAAATTGGTTGTCATTTCAAATTTTGACAAAATGTTTTGTCAACTCAATGAGGGGAAGGGGAAGGGGAAGGGGAAGGGGAAGGGGAAGGGGAAGGGGAAGGGGAAGGGGAAGGGGAAGGGGAAGGGGAAGGGGAAGGGGAAGGGGAAGGGGAAGGGGAAGGGGAAGGGGAAGGGGAAGGGGAAGGGGAAGGGGAAGGGGAAGGGGAAGGGGAAGGGGAAGGGGAAGGGGAAGGGGAAGGGGAAGGGGAAGGGGAAGGGGAAGGGGAAGGGGAAGGGGAAGGGGAAGGGGAAGGGGAAGGGGAAGGGGAAGGGGAAGGGGAAGGGGAAGGGGAAGGGGAAGGGGAAGGGGAAGGGGAAGGGGAAGGGGAAGGGGAAGGGGAAGGGGAAGGGGAAGGGGAAGGGGAAGGGGAAGGGGAAGGGGAAGGGGAAGGGGAAGGGGAAGGGGAAGGGGAAGGGGAAGGGGAAGGGGAAGGGGAAGGGGAAGGGGAAGGGGAAGGGGAAGGGGAAGGGGAAGGAGTACTAACACTAATACTAATACTAATACTAATACTAGTACTAATACTAATACTAATACTAGTGCTAATACTAATACTAGTACTAATACTAATACTAATACTTATACTAATACTAATACTAATACTAATACTAATACTAATACTAATACTAATACTAATACTAATACTAATACTAATACTAATACTAATACTAATACTAATACTAATACTAATACTAATACTAATACTAATACTAATACTAATACTAATACTAATACTAATACTAATACTAATACTAATACTAATACTAATACTAATACTAATACTAATACTAATACTAATACTAATACTAATACTAATACTAATGCTAATACTAATATTAATACTAATACTTATATTAATACTAATACTAATACTAATACTAATGCTAATACTAATACTAATACTTATACTAGTACTAATACTAATACTAATACTAATACTTATACTAGTACTAATACTAGTACTAATACTAATACTAATACTAATACTAATACTTATACTAATACTAATACTAATACTAATACTAATACTAATACTAATACTAATACTAATACTAATACTAATACTAATACTTATACAAATACTAATGCTAATACTAATACTAATACTAATACTAATATTAATACTAATACTTATATTAATACTAATACTAATACTAATACTAATACTAATACTAATACTAATACTAATACTTATACTTATACTAATACTAATACTAATACTATTGCTAATACTAATACTAGTACTAATACTAATACTAATACTAATACTAATACTAATACTAATAGTAATATAATACTTGAAAAATTCTTTCCCTGTTGGAAAGCTACACTGAGCAAAATAGGCTAACGAAGTCTACGTTAAGTTACTGAGGGATTGTGTGTCTGTCTCTCTATCTCTCTGAAAGGGGAAGGGGAAGGGGAAGGGGGAAAAAATGAGGTTATTTGATTTTCGCTTGAAACCTTTGGAATATGTAATAAAATTTTTTCAATGTCTTGCGTCATTTAACTCAATTTTCATATTTGATGTGTACTTGGCAATCCTATACCACCAAATATACTACGAGCAATCACAAGCTCGAGCGACCCAGTCATGATCATTTTTTAAATTTAATTGACCCTATGCGCCCTTTAAACTGCTATAATGAATATCCGAAATAGATAAAACAAAATAATATTAGATGAACTAAAATTTTACTTTGAAAATTAATTTGTATCGATAATCGATCAAAGTTTCACATGCAGAATTTGTTATTAGGTATACTTATAAGATTTCAACGAAAATGTACAAATACAAAATACCTACACGCAATGACTTCGCAAAAACTTAATTTTCATGTGCCTGCCTCCAATAAAATTTCTGACCTACCTCACTAACTCACAAACGAAAAGGTCTCAAACATGAATTTCCTTGAAAATGATTATTTTTGTGCTTACGAGCATTGTCTTGCATAATCTTCTTTGTCGTCCTTTATACTTTACCAATATCATACATTATACATACACCCGATCTACGGTTTCCTCTTTGAATGGTGCACAGCTGCACAGCAGTTCAAAAAGAGAACTCAATGTTTACAAATTGAATTTCAAAGAGCAAAAATCTTAACATCCACAAATGTTCTTTTTCTTTTTGTAAACAATTTCATGTGGAACTTGTTATTTCGAACGGGAGACTGGTGGTGCGCCCGCCACCAGTAAAAAGTCTACACAATTCTACTATAGTTTATATCACAGAGTATAACCAGAGAGTCCACTTCAGCGAGGTAGTGCGTTTTGCCTAAAAGCTAAACTAGACCGGAAAACCTCACCCGGATGACCTCACAGACCCTCACTTACCACAGCCGCCATTGTGTGTAGTCACAAAACAAAGTCAGTTGAGTTTGAAAAGTAAAAAAAATCTTTTTGGTTGCAAAAAATCCATAATTTTTAATTTTTATACAGCCTAGAACTTAGAAAAATGAATTTAAGTTTCAGGAATTAACTTTTTTTTTCCATTTTGACCACATTCAGACCACTGAAAAAGATAAAAATTAGTAAAAAAAATTTATACCGATGCAGGCGTTTTGTTAAGTTTTCACAGTTTATACTAGTGAGCACAGAGCCTCAAACTCAGAAATAGGACGCCATATTGAATTCGTGTTGAAAATTTTTTTGCGGGTGTTTCGGGTTGTTTCCTACTTCAGTTACCACAAGCCAATTATTACGTAAATTGAGCCTACTGATTAAGTTTATATAACATTATATTTGTTAATAATAAAAAAATTATTATAACTTAAAAAAAAATTAGATTTTATTACAATTCCTTCACTAATTAATCGAAAGGAACTTCGTTCCATCCGGGTGTCCCTTGACACCTCTCTTCTTTTTTTTTTGCCTTTTGAATTTTTTTCATACCATAGTAGTATTTATCTTTGTTTTCTCGTGCAATTACTCGTCACTTCATTGACAAAAGATTCAACACGATGCCAAAAAAAATCTCGATGTCAGTGAATGATGGAGTGACATTTCTTTTGTCAATCAGCCATTTTCCACTTGTCATTCAAATTTACTGCCAAAAAGTGACCGACGCTGTTCGTCAGTTGAATGACTGTCGTTTTTTGCAATTTCCACTTGTCATTTTTCTCGATGACAGAAAACTAGGCAATTCATCATTTAAAAAATGGCAAGTGGAAACCTAGCATTAGTATTCTTTTCAAACATGGCGCACATAAATGGATGCCCTGATTTTGATAATTTCAGTAAATATGAAATCTTATGATTTTAATTTTGATGTTCGATTCAGTATCATATTTGAGTTTTTATTTGGTCTTTCTGTCTTAACAAGTTTTTTGTATGTGGCATAGTTGAAGTTAAAAGCAACACAATACTCTAAATATTTGGATGTGCACAGCAATTATATTGCCATTGATGATCATGCGAATGATTTCCTTTAAGCCTTATTAGTAATACTCATAATCAGCTGCTGCATTTGCCGAAGATGCAGGAGTTGCTGGAGCTGCTGGAGCTGCTGGAGCTGCAGGAGTTGCTGCATTTGCCGAAGATGCTGGAGTTGCTGGAGCTGGTTGTGCGGCTGGAGCAGATTGTGAAGGCCTAGGAGCTGCTGGTTTAGGACGCAATTTAACATGGCGTTTTGGGTGCCTTTTGCAATCCACAACCACTGCCAGAACAGCCAATGCCACTACAATCAAAACCAGTTTCGAAACCATGTCGACAGAATAAAATAAAAACTCACTTTTAATGATACCACGACCACTTTCAGCCTTTTATACTGAAATTTTTGGCAAAAAATTATGACCCAAATAATTGACAATCTGTGAAGAAATAAAATTAGATGCTGATTGTTTCTGATGCACGTGTTTTTGGATTTTAATTAAATATCTTCTTTCGCTTGAGGTTATGAATGAGACACACTTGGGTATCATGCATTCGTCAATTTTGCTGTTGTTCAATTAAACCACATGAGAAAAGCTGTGACCTTGTCCAAAGAGACATGTTTTGGCACTTCCTCAGAGTAATCTATATAAATAAATGAAAGCCTAAGAGTGTGCTTGTTTAAAACACATTTCGCTATTTAATGAGAACCTTGAACAGCCTCATACCGCAGATCTCACTTTTTTAATTTCAATTGCGTTTTGCGTATGAAGTGTTTTCCCCACAGTCTAGCTAGTTGTGCTTTATGTGTATCTACAAAACCACAATTGAAGCTCATAATATGAATCAAAATATAATATTTTTGAAGATGGAAATGGGTGAACAGGATATTGTTTTTTGTTTTTGAACTATACCAAAATTTTTAAACCAAAAATAGTCTTAAGGACATAGAAAAGGTATACTGAAGCAATAGAGCAGGGAGACTCACGGCTCACGGGGCCTAGCGTATTCTCTCAAAAGTAGGAACAAGTGGGGAATATATAAAGAATCTCGTTTTTCGCCGATTTTAAACGGCTAACTGCCCGAACACAATGGTGCAGCTGTAGCTGTAGTACGCCGCGCTGTCAAATCAAAAGTCAGAGTGCAGCTGAGGAATTTAGCAAAGCTCGTCCACAATGGTGTAGTGCGAGATGTTAATTTTGCTGAGCCATTTTGCTTTGTTTTGTTTTTTTTTTCTGTGTGGAACGTCAAAATGAAGCGCTGCAGCGGGCTCAAAGTTGAAGTTGAGTCAACTTGTACTACAGCTTCAGCTACCGCTACAGCTACTACTACGCATTGTGTTCACTCTTATGGGATTTGCCTACTTTCGACTTTGACAGTGCGGCGTACTACAGCTACAGCTACACCATTGTGTTCGAGCAGTAATCGAGGAAGCTCTTTTCATTGAAGCGAAATCAATGTTTGTACGTTGAAGCCCTATGGTCACCCTGTGGTCACCACAAAGCGTTTTTTGAGAAACCTTAAGTCGCCCTGAATGTCAAATTTAGTGTTTTTTGAGCCCTAGGGTTGACCTAGGTTTTCCATCAACTCGCCCTTGGTTTTTGCTATGAAGAGTAGAGGGCTGTCAAATGGTATTTTTTTTTTTAATGACAGGGATGTGTGGTGATTTGTGGTTTAACGTTTTTTGAGGACTGGAAAACTCAGGTTTTTTTGAAAACTCATAGGGTTGTCAAGAAAACCTGGGTCATCCCTGGGGAGAGTTCAACGAACGAACCTAATATCGGAGGAACTGTCACTCCCTCATGAAAAGCAATACTCCAATGACTTTGTAGACCATTAGGTTACAAAGCCAGAACAAAAATATGAGATACCAATAACACATGACGTAACGATGAAGATGATAGAAAATATTAAAAAAAATTGGTCCTGTCTGTCTGTACGTCGTTAACATATTACAGCAGATAAGATCTTATAAGCGACATTAAAAAGACTTACCCCTCTATAATTGGCGCAATTGTGAGGGTCTTCCTTTCTTTAGGATCGGGCATACGATACTGAGGTTCCATTCATCGGTTCGGAAGAAAGCAGACCATATCATGCAGATCAGCTGGTGCATACTTCTTTCCAACTGGTCTCCAGCTGCCTTGAAAAGTTCGGGATCAAGGCCATCTGCACCTGCAGTCTTATTTGATTTAAGTTTGCATATGGCAAGCTTAACTTCCTCTAGGTCGGGAGGACGGTATTTTTGATCATCGTCCAAGCTGAATGGGGCAATCTGCCTGACAGCGGAATTTGGGTCCTCATCGCCGTTAAGCAGTTTGCAGAAGTGATCTTTCCAGATCTTCAGTAGTGACTGTGACTCTACAATTATGTTTCCCTGCTGGTCTTTACAGGCTTGAGTTTGGGGTTTGCCACCCTGGCAGGATCTGTTTACATTTTGGTAAAACTTCCGAATCTCGTTCCTGTCATGGCACCTCTCAATTTCCTTAAACGAGCTCTCCTCATGCTGCTTCCTTTTCTTTTTGAGTATTCGGTGTTCTTCCCTTCTTTTATCCTTGTAAATCTCGTTATACTGATCGTTAGCAGCCCTTGTTCGTTGTTGCATAAGCATTTGTCGTGCTTTCTATTTGGCTGCATTTGCCTGCCAGCATTCTTCATGGAACCATGGGTTTCGTTTTGGTGGCCGAGTGAAACCCAGAACCTCAGAGGCAGCGGTTCTGATGGCTTCTTGGCATTGCTGCCACTGGTCTTCAATGCTTAATGCTGACGGCATGTGATTCAAGGACAATTGAAAGGACACTCGATTGGAAAAGGCATTGGCAATCTCTTGCGATTGTAGCTTTTCGACGTCAGGGTCAGTTTGGTTGACGGTTAATTGATCTGAGAATCGCCATGTACCTTTATGAATTTTGAGATGCGGGAAGCGTCAACAAGATTTAGCCCCGCAGCGAAATCGATTAGCCTCAGTCCGTTATCGGAGGTTTTGTCGTGGAGGCTATGCTTAACGATTGTATTTCCAAAGATGTCCTCCTTCATAGAGAACAAAATCAAAACCAAACCATAGTGTTATGTTTGTGTTACCAAGTTATGTTCCCTATTGTTGAGTATTGCTAAGCTCTCCAGCCGATTATGTAGCCGAGCACCGTTAGGTGCACGGTTTACGTATTGTCAAACTTAACTTTATTCACAAAATGCAGCCCTTTATATACTGCTTTCAATTCTATTCAATCCCATACAAATTAATTACAAAATGTGACTCAATTGAACTCATGCACTTTGGTTCTCGATTTCTCACTTGCATAGAATGGACTCATTCTTCGATCCATTCTAGTGCAACATGATCCCTCAGTGCAATGTGTTCAATGGGTCACAAACAAAATGTACTATGCTATTCTCTGACTCACTATGTGCATGCGCTCATTCATTAATATGTCATCAGCATGCACAAGTGGTTTCAGATTATCGGGAGATGATTTGTTTTGTTTACATTTTGTTTACATAACAATGTGTGGTTCGGATGTATACAATACACAACAATAGATAAATCAGACAAAGGGAATCAAAAAATTAAGTCAAGGTCGCTTATGTAGGAGCCGTAGTTTGGCAGCAAAGAAAAAATTTGGAAAGTTCTACTAACTGCCCGTCAATAACGTTGTAAATACTTTTGCTTTGGTAAAGTAATTTCGTTCGAGTAAATCTTGACTAGTCTTCTCATTCTTCTCATATGTCAAGATAAAAGGCAATATAATTCGTGGTGAGGAATTTGGGGTTAGCTCTTCAGCTCAGAAACCAACTTGCTTCAGTTTTAATTGTGACCAAATCCTTTTCTACTTGTATTTGAACTAGTGTTGACGTTCATCTATCAACAAAAATTTCAGCATTGTTTAAAAATAATAGGGTAGTTCTTGTTAAAGTAAATGTAATTTCAACTGAAACTATATTGTAACCTCGTCTCTACTCTTTTGAAAACATCCAGTTTTCATATTATTATTATTCCGATTTTTTCACAATAAAACATTTTAATTCTTGATTCAATACATATATTTTGTGTTGCTAATCATTTATCGATAATTATATCATTGGATCATTCTGAGGTTATGGGCCCAGATACGGAATACAAATTGAATTAATTAAGAATATTTCATTTTGTGCAAGAATTGTCGGTAATTGCAAAATTCATATTTGCGGAGCAACTGTATTGAATGCAAGATGGGAGAAAACGCTGATATAATAAAAATATCACAATTTGATGGCACGAATTTCAACCACTGGAAATATCGTGTGGGTATTTTATTAGATGCAAAAGGTTTGAAAGAATACATCGAGAGAAGTATTATTGCGATTCTGGCGGATGAGCAGGATACGTCCAAGCACAATGAACTCAAGAAAGAGGAAAAGAAATGTAAATCAATTCTGGTGCAAACGATCAAGGACAACCAGTTGGAATTGGTGAAAGATAAGACGACTGCGAAGGAAATGTTTGATGGGCTGTGTGCCATTTTCGAAAGAAAAAGTGTCGCAGGTTATTTGTCAGCAAAAAGACAATTACTCATGATGAAGTATCGTGAGGGCGACGAGATGATCGAGCATTTTGTCAAGTTTGATACGAAAGTTCGTGAGCTCAAGTCAAAGGGTGCTCAGTTGAAAGAACTGGATATCATTGTTCATTTGTTTTTCACATTGCCGGAGAGCTACGACAACTTGGTAACAGCGTTGGAAACTGTGAGTCAAGAAGAGTTGACTTTGGAATTCGTCAAAACACGTTTGTTGGATGAACACAATAAACGCTGTGGTCGTGAATCTGTAAGAAAATCAACTGAGTCTGGTGCAATGAGTGCGAAAGGTGGCAAGAAACAAATTAAGTGCTACGCATGCAATAAAATTGGCCATAAAAAGTCGCAATGTTTTACATTGAAGAAGGGAAAGAAAAATTCTGGCAGCTCAAACAAAGCAACTGAAGAGAAGGCACAAACAATGTGTGCAATTGTTGATGAACAGGAAAGTACATGTTTCGACGAGCAAACAGCACTTTGTGCACACTCAGCGCAAAGTGAATTCGGAGAAAAGATTGTTTTTTACATGGACTCCGGCGCTACATCGACTATGGCAAATGAAGAACGGTATTTCGACGATTTGAAAAATATCGATCACGTGAACATCAAAGTGGCCAAGAAGAATGAAAGTATCGTAGCGAAGCAACGCGGAAACATTTTCATCAAGACCTTTTACAACGGTGATTCATCAACGAAGAAAATTGAAGATGTGCTGTTAGTCAAAGACTTACAGTGCAACTTGATGTCAATTCGAAGTCTTGCGAAGAAGGGATATCGAATCGTTTTTGAAGGAGACTGTGCGTATGTGTCAATTGATGGTGATACGAAATTTGTTGCGCATGCGGGAGGAAATTTGTACAAAGCAATTTTTTACCTCGATCGAAAGAAGAATTTCGCTGGTGTCTCAGGTGAGAAAAATGCAAGCAAAGATTTAAAATTATGGCATTTCAGAATGGGACACTTGAACACATCGGACATGAAAAAGATGATTAACAAGCAAATGGTCAATGGTTTGGAGCAAGTCGAGGTGAATACAGAACCAGCCGTGTGTGAACTGTGTGTGTATGGAAAGCAAACTAGAGCGTCGTTTCCGAAGAACAAAAATGTTCGGTCATCTCGTGTTTTGGAATTGATTCACAGTGACGTGTGCGGTCCGATGAAAACGACGGCGTATGATGGTTCAAGATACTTCGTATCATTTATCGACGATTTTTCAAGAGCTTCAATGGTTTACTTCATTCGTACGAAAAGTGAGGTGCTGGATAAATTCAAAGAATATCAGGCGATGGCTGAGGTACTTCATGGTGTGAAAATTGCGAAGATAAGAGCCGACAATGGTGGAGAATATATTCTGACGGAATTTAAGGAATATTGCAAGGAAAAAGGCATTCAAATGACACATACGGTACCGTATACACCGGAGATGAATGCTGTATCGGAACGATTGAATCGAACACTTCTGGATAAGGCAAGAACAATGATTTTGTCAAGTGAACTGGATCGTAAGTTCTGGAATGAAGCGGTTTTGACGGCAAACTACTTGAAAAACCGTTCGGTGACATCAGCTGTTGGTGAACAGTTTTCTTCAATGACGCCAGCTGAAATTTGGTTCAAGCAGAAACCAAGTTTGTCACATTTGCGTGTGTTTGGTTCGGAATGTTACAATAACATACCGTCAAATAAACGATCGAAGTTTGAAGCAAGAGCAACAAAGTGTTTGATGTTGGGTTATGCTGCGTCAAATGGAACGTATCGACTTTGGGATACAACGAAAAACAAATTGGTTTTTGGACGGCACGTAACATTCAACGAAGCTTCTGTGTTGGAAATGGCTAAACTGATTGATATATCAGATTCAGAGGCGGTATCAAACGAGGATTGCAGTAAGAACGAGAAAGCAAGTGTTAACGACGGGCTGCGAGCAGAAGATTCAGTTGAAGATTTATTCTACGACACCGAAACGGATGGTGCCGGTAACAGCAGTGCATCTATCAACAATGTCAACTTGGATGGCATTGGTAACCGTAATGCAACGACCCACGATGCAAATCTGGATGGATCCGGTGACAACAGAGAAAATGTCAACAGTGCAAACCTGGATGGCACTGGTAACAACGATCGAGATATTCCACGAAGAAGTGAACGCGATCGTCGAGCACCAGAAAGATTTGGCGAATGGGCACAAGCAGCTGAATTTGCATTATCAGCTGAATTCACAGAATTGGGCGAATTGGCGTTGTCAGCCGAACAGTTTGTTGGAGATGACCCAAGTACGATAACTGAGGCGAAAAATCGAGATGATTGGCCACAATGGCGCGATGCCATTGACAGTGAGTACAAGTCATTGATGAAGAATGGTACTTGGACTGTTTGTGATTTACCAAAGGATCGAAAAGCGATCACAAACAAATGGGTATTCAAGCTGAAACGAAAGGCCGATGGCAGCGTTGATAAATACAAGGCACGACTGGTAGCGCGTGGATTCACGCAAAAATTTGGATTCGATTACAGCGAGACGTATGCTCCTGTGGCAAAGCTGGTAACATTGAAGATGTTGCTGGCAATTGCAATTCAAAACGACATGCATATTCATCAAATGGATGTAAAAAGCGCGTTTTTGAATGGTGATCTAACCGAGGAAATTTATATGGAATTGCCGGATGATTTTAAGCAAAAGAACAAGGTGTGCAAACTCAACAGGGCACTCTACGGTTTAAAACAAGCATCGCGTGCATGGAACCAAAAATTCAACGAGTTTATGGTAAAAATCGGATTCAAGCAGTGTGCATCGGACCAATGTCTGTACGTGAAAGTGCAAAACGGAACGTTGGTCTATGTGTTGCTGTATGTCGACGACATTCTGGTATTTTGCAGCGACATGAAAATCATCGAAACAATCAAACGGTTGTTGTCTAAGGAGTTCGAGATGACTGACATGGGAAAAGTGAGCACTTACTTGGGCATGCACATCAAACAAGACATGAACAAGGGAACAATTGTGCTAAGTCAGTCAAAGTATTTGGAAAAAGTCTTGCAGAAATTCGATATGCAAAATTGCAAGCCGAAAGCCACGCCGATGGAGAAGAGTTTGCATTTGGAACCTGGTGATGCAAACAATTGCTCAAGTCATCCATATCGAGAGCTGATGGGTTGCTTGATTTATGCGACCGTAACAACACGACCAGACTTGTGTGCTGCAACGGGATATTTTAGTCGATTTCAAAGTTGTTTCAATGAAAGTCATTTTAATCATGCGAAACACATCTTGCGATACATTCGTGGAACGCTCGACTTGAAATTGGTCTATCGAAAGACGGCAGAGGCTGACACATTGGTTGGATTCAGCGACTCAGATTGGGGTGGAGACTTGAGCGATAGAAAGTCGACATCAGGATATGTGTTCAAGTTGTTTGGTAACACGGTGAGCTGGGCAAGCAGAAAACAGCCGACAGTCAGTTTATCATCAACAGAGGCGGAATACATTGCATTGACTGAAGCAATTTGCGAAATGAAGTGGATTAAAAAGCTATTGGTTGAATTGCACATCAAATGTATTCAGCCAGTGACCATTTTTGAAGATAATCAGTCATGCATCAAAGTTGCTAAAGAACCAAAGGAAAGAAAGCGGATGAAACATTTGGATATCAAGTATCATTTCATTCGTGACGTGATTGCAAAGGGTGAAGTCAACATTGAATTCAAACCGACCGATGAACAAATCGCAGACATCATGACAAAAGGGCTTGGGAGAATTCTATTTCTTAAGCATCGTAAAAATTTGAATTTGATTTAACATTTAACGTAATTTCGTAAAAGTTTTTTTTTTTTGATTTGCAATTACAATTAAATAAGTAATAGTTTCTATTAAATTAAGAGGCGGTGTTAAAGTAAATGTAATTTCAACTGAAACTATATTGTAACCTCGTCTCTACTCTTTTGAAAACATCCAGTTTTCATATTATTATTATTCCGATTTTTTCACAATAAAACATTTTAATTCTTGATTCAATACATATATTTTGTGTTGCTAATCATTTATCGATAATTATATCATTGGATCATTCTGAGTTCTGGCATCGATAATACAGCACATTCGTCGACTTCATTAATTAGAAACAACGCGGATGCGATTTTGCAGCGAATCTCCTGCGAATTTCGTAATAGGCATGAAATATTCTAGTGTTTTTGTCTATAAATAAGTCGTTAAAACATATATTTGGTGATGCAATTTTACCCTATTTTTGAACATTAAAATTTTAGTTTTTTTGCTGATTTAAATTTTTTATCGCAAGCTTCAAGCCTTGAGTCTACATTTTATATATATATATTTTTTTTTTTTATTTTATTTATATACAAAGTTTATAAGGAAGGCACTAACCATTTTGGTTTTTTTTTTTTTAACAGTTTTAACAAAAGCGATGCTAAGGAGCTTTTTTAAGAGCACGAACTCTCGTATATTTTAAGACGAGCTCTCATTCAACTACGTAAGGAAAGCCAGGAGTACTATGAAGATTTTTCAAGCTCTGCTGATGCTGATAGCCATTGCGGGCTTGGCTTGTGCTGAATCAGAATGCCATTCATTTAAGCCTCCAAACGTTGTTATCATAGCGGCTGATGATATGGTTAGTACAAATATAGCTTCTTACATTATAATTTATTTGTTGTGGAATTATATTTGCGAATGCAGGGCTTCGATGACGTCAGCTTTCATGGACAAAGGCAACATCTTACACCAAATATCGACGCTCTCGCCTATCACGGAATGATACTGCAAGACCTGTATACGCCGCCAATGTGTAGTCCATCAAGGGCCACGTTGACAACAGGAAAATATCCAAGCAACATAGGATTTCAGCATTACGTTATTGGAAATAATGAGCCATGGGGTCTTCCAGAGAATATCACAACGATTGCAGGAGTTCTTAAAAATGCAGGCTATTCGACAAATATAATTGGAAAGTGGCATTTAGGATTTGCAGAAGACTACATGCTACCAACGAATCAAGGTTATGATTATCACTTAGGATACTGGGGAGCTTATGTTGACTATTACCAGCGGAGGGCAAAAATGCCTGTAACACATAATATTTTCTTAAATGCTGCACTCATTAATGTATTTTAATCCTTTTTAGCTTGAAAATTCTAATATTGGATATGACTTCCGAAGAAACCTTGAACTAGAGTGTGGTGATAGAGGAACTTATTTGACAGAACTTTTAACAACTGAAGCAGAATCTGTAATTAAAGCCCATGACGAACGCAAGCCTTTATTTTTGGCATTGAATCACCTTGCACCGCATACTGCCAATGAAGATGACCCATTGCAGGCACCTGATGAAGAAATCGCTAAGTTTGACTATATACAGGATAAGAAGAGAAGGGTTTATGCAGGTTCGTGTGGTAAATGAAAACTACAGGGTGGCAAAGTTGAGTTTTTCTTTCTTTTGCAGCTATGGTAGCAAAGCTTGATGAGAGTGTGGGAAACATAACAAGAGCACTTCATAGAAAAGGAATGCTAAGCAACACAATAATCATTTTTTACTCTGACAATGGGGCGCCATCTGTTGGCATGTTTTCGAACACTGGGTCAAACTGGCCAATGCGTGGGGTAAGTTTTGATTGTACCTCCAAATATAAATCGCCTGAGATCTAAACTTTTTTTCTCGCAGCAAAAGAACACTCCTTGGGAGGGCGCAATTCGTGTAAGTGGTGCCATCTGGAGCACTCTACTAAGTAGTCGACAATCAGTTTTCAAGCAGAAAATGTACATTGGAGATTTACTACCAACTCTAGCCAGTGCGGCTAAAATTCAATTAAGTCCAGATTTTGAACCCGATGGCATTGACCTATGGGAAGAACTCACAGCTGGCAACCGAGCTCCATTTGATCGCGAAATTCTCCACACATTGGATGATATCTTTGACGTAGTGTCGTTTATGAAAGACGGATATAAGTACATAAAAGGAACCACATTGAATGGAACTGTAGATGGGGTTTTGACGAGTCGAAGCGATGAGACAGATCCAAGAGATGCTCAATACGCCATTTGGGTTCTAAACTCTACTGCTAGCAGAATATTATCTAAATACGATCAAAGTCCTTTGACAACGTCAAAAATTCATGAGTTACGCGATGCAGCTCAAATTGACTGCGGAATTCATTCAAATGCTCAAGTCCAATGTAATCCTTTGAATGAAGAATGTCTGTTCAAAATCAACGAGGATCCTTGTGAAAGAAACAACTTAGCAAATTCACCTGAATATGAGAGTACTTTGAAGCTGATGAAAGCTGAGGTTGAGCTCTATAAGTTGATAGCAGCAGAACCAAGAAACGCTAATTTTCTAGATTCTGCTGATCCAACTCTCCATGACTGTACGTGGGTGAATTACCTGAATGTTGGCACAACAAATTGTAATTATTTTTTTACTAATACAAATGATGGAATTCACTTTTCTGCTTTAAATTTTTCAGACACTTCAAACTGTGGCTATACAGGATCACCATGTTTAAATACGTAGACCTTCGTTGACTCATTCGAATGGCGTTTATAATTATTTTTATTGGTTTATGTTCCAAACTTGCTATTCATTTAAAAATGTATAAATTGAGAATTTTTCTTCAGTTTTTTTTTTTAGGTTAATTGGTTGATAGCACACAACTTTTTTAAAAAATGTTTGTTCATGTCCTTTTTTAAGTAAAATTGCAACTTATTAGATTATAGGTATTCGAATATTTGTTTATATGTATATTTCCATCTCTTCACAGGTGAGTAACATCAACTTTAATGGGTAGGCAGCGGTTCGGTAGGGCTCCGAATATATTGCGGCTTATTTCTGTGGACAATGTGGAAAAAGAAAGGAAAACTGTTGTTTAAAATATTTTAGCAAACTTGTGACGTGCTTTGCTTTTCCAGCCAGGGTAAAAGCTCACGGCACGCCAGGGTTCTTCCTGAAGAAAGACACGTGAAACTTCAGTTTAATTTAACGACTCTTTATTTCAGCAATCCTCTGAATACTAATAACAAACAAATAGCAACAATGTTTAGCCCACGTTTTAATAGAATCGGTATATATATATGTGTCCTCGACGCTCTTTAAACGTCGGCGGTGACGGTATCGCGATTGCTTCTCGAGTGGCTTCGGCGGTACTCGCAATAGACCTCTCAGTTAGACTGCTCCTCGGAGTTACAGGGGGTGTCTACAACGGTGGCGGCGGTCGGGGATATCAGCGGTCGGTCGGTAACAGGTACAGGCTTTGATCAATGTGATGGCCCGCGTAGTCTTCCTGTAAAGAGAAACAGAACTTGGTAACCCCGAAGGGTTCTGGTTAGGAGGCTCACAGGTTTAGCGCCCACTGGCGGCGATCCAAAGTTTGACAGGTTTCTCTGAGGCCCTCTGTCAGGCGCTGGTTAGGATCCCAAGTATTAATCTATGCCCCGGGCGGCAATCGGCTCACAAGTAATAAATACTTGGCAGTAATTCAAAGTGACAGGTTTCTCTGAGGCCCTCTGTCAGGCGCTGGTAAATAGGATGTTCGTCCTATGGATCCCAGGTATTAGTCTATGCCCCTGGTGGCAATCGGCTCACAAGTATAAAATACTTGGCGGTAATTCAAAGGCGACAGGTTTCTCTAAGGCCCTCTGTCAGGCGCTGGTAAGGCTCCCAAGTATTAATCTATGCCCCGGGCGGCAATCGGCTCACAAGTAATAAATACTTGGCAGTAATTCAAAGTGACAGGTTTCTCTAAGGCCCTCTGTCAGGCGCTGGTTAATAGGAAGTATGTCCTATGGATCCCAAGTATTATTCTCTGCCCTTGGTGGCACAATACCTAAGAAGCTATTATATTATAATATTATCCAAAGTGAATAATATTATTTTTCTTACCATCTACTGCTGCTCTTGAAGAGATGATTGCGCTTTGCCTAGCGCCGGCGGACTGTGTCTTGCTGTGATTTTAACGATTTTAACGATTTTTTTATTGAACAAAAGGATATATACAATTGATACTTAACTATAATACGTTTCTTAATAATATGATTAATTTTGTTATGTTGGCACATGAGGGGCCTAACGATATACATTGTCGGTTATTTAAATTAAGGGTAAAGCTTAAGTTTATGGTTATTAAAAAATGTAATAATTTGTTAGATTTATATAACTGTAGGAGTGTTCAGTTCCTGTTGTCCTTGGGGTTAGTTGTGGTGGAGGTGGAGGTGGTGGAGGATGGTGGTGTAGGAGTTGGATTGGACGGGGCGGGTGATGTGGTGATGGGGCAGCTAGCCACGGTGGTGGGTTGACGCTGCCTCAGCGTAGAAAGCCATTGCCTCATCGTTGATGAATGTGTCGTCTTCCATCAGTGTCATCGCATCGATGTATCTCGGGTCCGGGTGTCGATCTTCTTCTGTTATCCTTCTTACTAAGGGATTCGGATGGTTGGCCAGGTTTTCCAGTAGGCGTCTTCCAGATTGCACCAAGTATTTGTCTATGGGGATGATCCTTGCTTCTTCATAGAGCTTTCTGTTGCTGACGTTTTTCCTGCGTATCGGATCGTAGCCAAGCCCTGTGCATATGCGCAGAACCTTCCTCTCGAATACAGCCAGTTTTTGCATTTTCGTCTTGGATATTGTGAACCAGACGGGAAAGCAGTAGGTGATTACAGGTCGTATTAGCTGCTTGTATAGCAACAGTTTTGTATTTTGGCTGAGTCCATTTCTTTTGCGCATCAGCGGATGGACGCGATGAAAAGCAAAGTTAGCTTTTTGACGACTGCAGTGGCGTGCGGGTTGAAACGCATCAATTCGTTGAAATGGACTCCTAGATACTTGACCTGCTTTTTCGGCCTGAGTTGTGTACCGTCGGGAAGGTTTACGCAGATGTTGTGGCAGTTTGCGGCTGATCTCGAACGTCTCCGTCCTTGTGTTGGTCTTCTTATGCAAATTAGCTCGGATTTCGCTGAATTTATTTTGATTCCCCATCGATTGTAGAACTCGAAGAGCTTCTTTACGTGGTCTTCAACTCTACGAGCAGCGATCACAGGTGATAGTGAGTGCGCGTAGGTCAGTGAGTCATCCGCAAAGAGAAGGTTGGTGGTGCTTTCTGGTTGAGGTTGGTCGGAGGTGAAGATGCTGTATAGGAAGGGACCTAGCTTCGATCCTTGGGCAACCCCTGCTCGGATGGGTCTGGTTGAAGATACGGTGTTGTCTACTTGCACGTAGAAAGACCTGGAATGAAGAAAATTAAGCAAAATTTTCTAGAAAGCGTAAAATGGTTAGTTTGTGGATAAGTCCGTTTATCCAGACACTGTCAAATGCCTTCTCAACGTCCAAGAAACATCCAACTGTTGTTTGGTGGTTGTTGAGTTTCCTTATAACGTCCCCTTGGAGCTTCAAGAGCGGATGAATGGTAGAATGTTTCTCCCGGAATCCAAACTGCATATTCGGGATGATGTTGTTGTCATTACAGAATGTCTTGAGCCTTCGGAGAACCAGATCCTCCAGAATTTTGCTGACGTTGCTGAGTAGGGATATGGGCCTGTAACCGGACACAATGTTTCGGTTTCCTTTTTTGGGAATGGCCACGATCTTCGCCTTCTTCCATCGCTCGGGAAAGTGGCAGTTGTTGAGGCAGTTGTTCATCACAATGGCCAGGAAGATCATCACTGTTTGAGGAAGTATCTTAAGAACGAATTTTGAGATTTTGTCCGGCCCAGCTGATTTTTTGGGGCGCCCACTTTGGATCAAATCTAGAATATCTTCTGGAGTAGTGAAAATGGTGCCTTCACTGGGATCACATGAAGGGTTTTCGTCACTGAAAACGGTTTCTTCGATTCTGCTTCCTTCAATCAGCTGGATGGTTGAGTCCACATCATTTAGGAATGCGGGGTCAGGAGGAGGAGTTGACACGAAGTTTTCTTCAAAAAATTCGGCAAATCCCTCTGCTTTGTCCTCGGATGATGAAACTTCTCCTCTGTTGGTGGTGATCTTGTCTGGCATATCTGGCCTTTTGCCGACTATCCTGTGGATGTTTTTGAAGGTATCCGGACCAGGTTTGATGTTTTGCAGTCTCTTTTGGAATTGTATGTTGTTGTGGTGTTGAACTGCATTCCTGAACATTGTGTTGGTACAGCTGAGCTCGCTCAGCCAAGACTGGTAATCGGAATTACTTGTGTTGAGTTCTCGTTGCCGAATCCTCTGAAGTCTTTTCCTCAGTCGTTGTCGATTGTGGTACAAGTTCTGAATGTAGGCTGGTAGGTGCTGGTATCTATCCTTGGATGTTTTAGGCTTCTTTTGGCTATCTAAGGCATTTCTGATGACTGTTTCTAGGTCCTCGATTGCAGCATCGATTTCCGTGTTTTGCAGGTTTCTATTGGTTGGTGGGATGGTTATGCTGTCCTCGACATCTCTTTGAAGCTTCTCAACATCCAGCTTCGTGTAGTTGATGAAATACTCTGGTGGTGGTTCTGAAATGATAAAAGGTGCATTAAGGTTAATAGAAATTTGTACCGCTTCGTGGTCAGAGTCACTGGGTATTGCCGTGCAAACAAAGTTTCTAAACTCGGGCAGTACATGCACAAGGTTGGATGTTGCTAGGAAGAAATCCAATGTTGAAGGTGTCCTAGGGAAGGTCGGCTTTGGTTGGGATATAACAACGAGATTGTGATTCTCGCTATTGTCGTCCAACCAATTGGTAATGGCCATTCCTTCAATACTGCATGTGGTGTCCATCCAAAGGGTATGTCTAGCGTTGAAGTCACCGCCTATAAGCCCGTATGTTCTTCCACTGATGAAGTTGTTGAGTTTTTGAAGATCGTCTTTGATGTCGTTGACGCTGGATGAGCACTTCGCGTAGATGCTCACTACTCCAAGTGTTTCATCGTGTCCAAGTTGAACGGTGATAGCCGTGGCCTCAATCGTCTTTAGCCCTTGGATGGTATGCTCGGTGGTTCCAGCTGAGACTTTCTCCCGGATGAAAATGGCAGTACCTCTATTTGTGTCTGTTTTGTCCTTTCTGAAAGTAAAATATTTATTCATATTAATATTGTTCCGTTTGGTTACGTTGGTTTCTGAAATGAGAGCAATGTCGGGGTTATGTTTTTTTAGAAATAGATTAAATGACGTCCTCTTTTCTAGGCTGTACAGCGTGTCTTGCTGTGATGGCACATATGCCCTTTTATACACCACCGTGTGTGCAGAAATGGTGTATAGCTGCAGTGGTTGGTGTCGACTCAGCTCACGGCTGTTTTCCCCACGGCCACTTGCAGCCGTAACAGCTGTTCGCCTGGTTGGTGTCCTCGCTCATGGGTTGTGGCTCGCGCTTAGTAGATGTTATTATGGTAGATGGTGGACGGTGGATGGTAAATTGTGGGCCGTGGATGTTGAGGGTCGACTACCATATAAATAGCATGTGACGAAGCTAAACGCTTCGTTACAAACTACACTGGTCAATAGTGGTTTTGTTTCCAAAAGCATACTAAATTATTTCTAAGGTTTTTGCTTCGCTGAATCTAAGTATGAGCTTAGAATCTACCTAATAGCTTGCGTTTCTGAGATAATAAGCATTCAAGATCGAAAAAATCCAGTTTTTATTATCTTTCAGCCTATGTTTTAACATAAAAAAATGTTTACCAAAAAACAAACCGTGGCGTTCCGATGATTTGCTATCCGCTGTATGCATATCTGGTCTCAAAATCGCTTAATTACATTAAATTTTTAAGATATATTTTTTTTTTTAAGTTGGAATACACGGACATACATTATATTTAGGCCAAGGCCTAGGTGCAGTCTCGAAGGGAAATTGGAATTAGAAAACTCATTTTTAAAGCTCTGCTTAATAAAAGAAAACTGTAAATTGCTTTCTCCATATTTTGCAAAAAATGTAAGGGAGTTAGTTGGTTTATGTGCAGTTAACAGAGATTGTAGAAAAAACATTGCTTAAGATGTAAATGATGATATCGATGTACAGCTTTAAAAGCTAAGTAGGGTTTAAACAAATTTTTAATTTCTTGAAATTTTTATTGAATATCTTCTATTGTGTCAAAGTTTCGAGTTTATCGGTGAAAAACGACAACGTTTTGAATGTTATTATACCTGCTCTGCCCAATATCGCTGTTGTTATCTAGCAGCTTAAAATTTTTCCTACAACTCACATTTTCGAGGACGGTGCCTTTCATAACTTCAAAACTACTACACCTATCTTTTTGGAATTTGGAACACTATTTTTGTATACGATCAACGAGGTAGCGCAAGAGAGTTTTTTTAAAATTCGTAATTATTTTTTTTATCAATAACAAATGCGCCGATTGATTTCTCAAAAATCACATCTTTCTCTTCAAAGTGTGGTCAAAAAGTGAGAAATTGAAATAAAAAAAAACTCTCCGAGCGTTAGCTGGGAAAAACAATAACATATCCCAATATACAAAAACAAAATTTAGATTTTTTATTTTGAAAGATACAGTAACGAGTTTTGAAGAGCACCGCAACTCTCTTTCTTTTCGAGACACTTCACAATAATCGGCATGTTCTTTAGTTTTGATATAAATTTGCTAACCTAATTTCACTAAGTACATATATTGAAAACTGAAAACTATTAGATTTTCATTTTTTTCCTTGAATATCTATCTATCTATCTATCTATCTATATTCTATACATACAGAAATCAATTGCTGTTCGTTAGACTTGTTATAACTCGAAAACGGCTGGCCCGATTTGCAAGTTTAGGTTTTGAATTATTTGTGGAAGACCAGGGAATGTTTAAAAGGCAAGTAAATAAAGTAAAGTAAAAAAGTAACAATTGCTTTATTCTTAATTATAATACATATATCAAAAATCAAACTATTTTGTTTTAATCGTTGTTGACAACAAAAAATTAAAATAATGAATAAAAAACAATAAAATTGTTGGATTGTTAGTTTTTAAAAATTCTTTAAATTTTTTGACTGGTAAGAATAAAAATTTAAGTTTTTTTATTTGCTGATCCTGAGTACCATAGACTATATTTCATCCTGGCTCGGGAATTCAAAACTCACTGGAACGATTTTTGTAGCTATTACAGTACGATGCTATCTACATATAACGGGACGGGAACAAGAACCTAAGCGGGAACTTGGAAAATACTGGACCAATTCCAAAAAAATTTTTCAACGTTAGAATGCTTCAATGTCCCTGAGTAATATAGACTATTTTTTTTATTTATATTTATAATAAAAAAGAAGAGGCTTATATGCTAACCTGGAGAACTCAGACTTAATTACCGGTCCATTGTACTACCTGGGTAGCAGCCTTCCCTTTTTTCTGTGTTGCAGTAGTGGAAATAAGGTGTTAGTTATTTCACATATAACCTCAAGGGCGGCGAAACTAGGAGGCTGAACAAAAAGTAGATGCCCAGAGCGGGATTCGAACCCACGCATCCGGCCTACCTACTGAACACTCTACCACTGCACCACGGCCGCCCTATAGACTATAGTTCATCACCATTTACTCACAGGAACGGGAACCGGAACTCAAAAACCACTGTACTGATTTCTAAACGGTTTTCATCAGTGTAATACGGTGTTGCAAATACTATATTTCATCCCCATATGGGACCAGAACGGGAATTGGAAAATATCCGGGAACTTGGAAAATTCTATACCGATTCCAAAAATTCTGTCATCGCTAGAGTGCTAAATTGTCCCTTATTAACATGAACTGTATTCCATCCTCACTCTCCCACTAGAATGGAAACTTTGAAACTACTTTACTTAAATTTCACTGATGCGGTAATTCTACCCCTGGGCGTCAACCAAGTTCTTTCGATTACAATTTCGATTTCGAGCGAGCTCTCTCGGTGTTTTCCATTCTTAGTCGGTTGAGGTCTGCTCCTACACCTTTGACGATGTCTTCCCCTTCCGCGGTTTCCCAGTAATGTGCTTTCAAAAACCCGTCGAACCAGAGTGTTGTTGTCCATCCGCTCTACATGGCCCAGCCATCGTAGTCTCTTGACTTGTATTCTTTAAGTAATACCAATGTCGTGGTACCGCTCATACAGCTCATTGTTGTATGTTCTTCTTGACAAATTGTCTTCACATACGGGACCAAAGATCATTGGGAGTATTTTTCTTTTGAAACAACCAAGGGTGTAATCATCCGCATTCGATATGGTCCATGCTTCCCCGCCGTAAAGCAGAACTGGAGTAATCAATGTCATATTTAAGATTGCAAAGGTTATTCTAGAGCGTGTTTTGTTTCGCAATTACATCCTGCCCGAAAGAACCAAAGCAACGGTTGGCAAGAGTTATTCTCCTTGTGATCTCCGCATTGATATTTTCCGTGTTTATAGCCGATTCTAGGTAGACGAAGTGCTGTACTACCTCGAAGTTATGTCTGTCTATTGTGATGTTTTGTCCGATACATCGATGTTCGGTGTCCTTGTTTGATGACAGCATATACTTCGTTTTACCCTCATCAACCCGTTTTCGCCTCTCGCAAAAGCACCTATGACATTATGCTTCCTTTTCCCCATTAAGTCAATATCGTTGGCGTAGGCGAGGAATTGTGTAGACATTTGAAAGTTTGTTCCCCTTATGTTGACATTTAAGTTTTGTACAATGTTTATTCGCCTTGTCCAAAGCCTTTTTCGACATCAAAGATCTCGTTGAGTTCTCTAATGACCTTGACGGAGCAGCGAAAGTTTTTCACATTCATCCTGCATAGACGTATGAGCTTTGCAGGAATGCCGAATCTAAACATCGCCTCGTATACTGCTCGTCTCTGTAAATGCTGTCACACGCGATTTTGAAATTTGTATTTGTATTTTTGTATTTTGTATTGTATTTTTGTATTTTGTATTTGTATTTGCATCATATAAAATATTACAACGACACAGCAAGATTCAATCTTCTATAGCATCTTAATTTAAAACCAAGTATTTACATATAATAATATGATTATAATAATAATAAGAATGGAATAAAAAGAAAAAAGAAAAAAATTATAAAAAAATTAAAATAGAAAAAAAAGTATTAAGGCATACCAAATATTATCTTTAAAATTAATGAAGAACTAATTACAAATTATTAATTACAATTTGACTCAATTATTAAATAATTCCTTCCTTAAATTGGTAATGTTTTGAAGTGCAAATGGAAGGCTATTCCACAATCGAACAATTTTTACAAAAAAAAAAAATCTTTCGGCAATGGTTTGTCTAAGACGCGGTAAAATCAACCGTAGTCCCCTTTGAGATTGTGCAAATCGAAGCATCTCACCTAAATATTCAGTACTTCTATTTTGATTATATGTTTAGCAAAATAACGTTACGGAACAGTAAATATTTATCAAAATTAATTCTTCGAAGTATGCAAATTTTGACACACTTTCATGTCTAGGAATACAGTGTATGAAACGTAGACAATCATTAAACGCGACATGAAGTTTAAGTTTGCACTCATAGTCAAGAGAAGGGTATACAAAAGTAAGAGCGGGCATAACAAGACTCTTCACAAGATGTTTTCTCAAAGCAGGATCCAAGATGTTTGAAGAAGACGGAAGAGAACGTAGACTACTATAGAGGCGTCTTAAGGACTCAGAGATAGCGTCAGAACAAGTGAGTTTGTTATTAAATTGGAAGCCGAAGTATTTCACTTTTGAGCCATAGTCAACAGCTTAGTTTAACATCATTTTGGGAAAGTCTTCAAGATTAACTTCACTTCTCGAACAAATCATACTAAGGATTTCCACCTTAATCAGTGGTTACTATTTGAACCCAATTGCGGAGATAGTACTTAAAACGCTTGATAACTTTTGGGAAAATCATACTCATAAATTTTGATGAAGTTTCATCTGTACCAGATGCATTTGATTTAGTAGATTTGAAAGTTACAGTTACAGTTACAACTTCACTTTCGTTCACACAATTGTATGAAAATAGTTCATTATCATTAACAGGATCAACTAATGTTAGATGAGAACTAATCCCGCTCTGGGCATCTTCTTTTCTTTCAGCCTCCCAGTTTCATCAGGACGCCCGCCGCCCTTGAGGTTATATACGAAATTACATCTACCTTATTTCAAGCTACTGATTCTGAGTTCCTGAGCATAAGCCTCCTCTTTTTATTAAAAAAAAAAAGCTGAAGCGTTGCAAAAAATGATTTCATTTCTTGTGGACTCAATATACATTTCGAAATCGATTTAGAAATGAATGAAAAGATTGAGTATACCGATAATGTTGTCGATTGTGAACTTCTCTTGTCTAAGACCGCATCGATAAGGAACTATGAAATTATTGACGTGGGGTTTCAGACGTTCACATATTACAGCAGACAATATCATATACGCTACCTTTAGGAGGCTTGTTCTTTTAAAATTGTCGCAAACGTGAGTGTCTCCCCTTGGACACATACGATATTAAAGTGCCATTAATCGGAAATGCATTTTTCCGACCATAGCATGGATATCAGCTGCTGCATGCTCTTTAACAACTAGGCTGGATCTGCCTTGAAAAGTTCGTCGTCAAGGCCATCTGCAGTTTTATTTGAGTTATTTTCAATTCAAATTTCTATTTTCTTAGCATAAGACCAATGCTTATACCTTATATATGTACACCAAGCAAAAAAAAAAAATCAACATTAGATGAACCGAACAAGATGATTTATATAATTAAACTGAACCTTATATAAACAGACAGAATGAATTTTGGAATCCATTCAGGATCTATCGTGCAAAACAGCAAAACACTAAATTTCACTTCTCGATTTTGACTTTCAAACAATAAAATGCAAATACAGAGCAATATGGATGATGCATAAATGAACAAAAAATAAAAACAATTTAGTTCACCGAAGTTCAGTGTGCTTAATTCGTTTTCAGTGTTCTACTTGCTGAAAGCTTATTTCCAATCAATTATACTATCGATCTACCTATGTTAACAGCAAGTCCACATTATACCGATACCTCGCCTCACTCAACTTGAAGTTCTATGGGCTTAATTGATTATCTTTAGTTTTATTTTGCTAAGATCATTTGGCACATAGTGAAAACGTCAGTGTTTACCTAGATATGTACATATGTTCATACATATATTCTGGTAGACTGGTCTTATGACCGAAAGAAAAGTTCCAATTCCCTTCGAACTTGTATGGCCATAGACTTACATATAAATTACAACTGATTTGATTTGCAATACCATTGCGTAAATTATACTCGTATATATGCATTTATTATGTACATTTGTACATATGTAGATTAGATTGATAAGTGGATAAGAAGTTTACCGAACAATGACTTGAAGTTGATGTTATGTAATTATATTGAATTTCTCAAGCTCACTCGAACTTTCATTACTGGAGGCCAATAACCAGAAGCTCTGGTGTTAATTCCCAACTAAAGTGTCGCAGGAAGGTATGAAAACAAAGTTTCCAAAACACTCCAAGATCAGTACACATCGAAAACCAGGAGGAACTGGTCGTCTGAAAACGTGGTGACAGAGTAAATTAATTTTATGACATGTAATGAGCGGGATATATAAACTTAAAATTCATAATTCCGTTGTAGTTCATTTACATTTAAGAGGTTTATTGACATTTCAACTCAACTAAATAAAAACAAAATGACCTCAAAATGGACAAGTGTGACGCTGATTGTTTGGCTTTTGGATTTTATAGTGCAGATTACCATGGGAGCGGAAAACCGGCCCCATATTATAATAATAATGGCCGATGACATGGTTTTATCGCAAACGCTATCACGTTTCTTTGTGTCTAGTTAAAAGCATTGTGTTTTCTTAAATAGGGCTTCGATGATGTGAGCTTTCGTGGATCTAATGAGTTCTTGACACCAAACATTGATGCACTTGCATATAGTGGAATTATCTTAAATCGATATTATGTGCCGGCTATGTGTACACCGTCAAGGGCTTCTCTAATGACTGGGAAAAATCCAATCAACATTGGTTTGTTGGCAATCAAGCGACTTAACGCAGATCTAAGATTTTTATTTACAATTTCAGGTATGCAACACTACGTTATACCGAATGATGAGCCATGGGGTCTTCCATTGCAGGAAAAAACATTGGCACAACTTTTCAAAGAGGCGGGCTATTTCACGAGTTTGATTGGCAAGTGGCATTTGGGATTTTCTCATGAAGTATACACACCTCTGTATAGAGGATTTGATCATCATTATGGATATTTGGGGGCGTATGTAGATTATTACGATCAAACACTGTATGTAAGTACAATGTGTCTAGAAGTGATGCGGCGATTTGTGAGTTGTTTTGAATTAGATCTCGTTATCATGTTTCAATTTCTCAACATGTTAATGACCACTGCAAGTGAAAATGACACGATGAAAAGTGCGCAAGTATATGGACAAGAGTGAGTAAGACTATTCTTGTCGGGGTAGTTTTGTTCTTTGAGTGAAAAAATGAATGTCGCATGTGGCTATAAGCTGAACAACATGTGACCATGCAAGTGACAGCAGACGATAGATTATTTGAAAGACATTCAGTTACCTTGATGTCACATGTCATTATGAAACTATAAGGCTCGTTCAAGTGCAGAAAATTTATATATTTAAGAGGAAAGGAGGAGCTTAGTCGCTTGCAAGACGCATTCACTCAGTCGTACTCATACATTTCTCTGCTTGGAAAAGGTTCCAACCCAACCCTCTACCTCTCCAATCCTCCCACCTCCTCATCCTCTGTTTTCCCGGGGAGCATAATAGACCCTTGAGATCCGAGTTAGTGGTTAAATTTTCCCTTTTCAGAACTTTCAATCTCTGTAAACCTCACGGCCGAAATTACAAAAAACTATAAATATATATACTTCTCTCAACCATTCTCTCCGATAGTTGGGCCCGTGGCCTAATGATAAACATGTCTGATGCGGTGCTGTGACATTGTGCCAAGCGGCATAATGACAAATATAGAAATTATGTATTTAAAATTCGAATTTTTAATTTTCAGAACACAAACCCATACTCAACTTGCCAAACTTTTTTCCGCTTCGCTTTTAGCTTCCTTTTCTGTACTTTTTTTTAAGTTCATCACTTAAAATTGACCTAAGTAAGAACACGTCTTTTAGACACACAGGCGAATTTCGTACTATTACTTTATCTTATGCCCTATAAATTCGATTGTGTCAAATGATTTTTTAGTTTCTTAATCATTTCTTTAGTTTACGATTAATCAATCAATTATTAACTTTTTTTATTAACAAGAGATCTGAATTTTCATAGACTTATCCATTTGTATACGTTCTTCTCATACTCACATATCTGAGCAAGTGTATGTTCATTGTTTCGTTATATTGAAACATCATTAAGGGCCAGTTGCTCAATCGAATCAGAAATTTAAGTTCTAAATAAAGTTCTACTTTAGTATGGGGATTTTATGTAGAACTTAATTATGCATGTAAGGTCATTGGGTGAAACAGTTTTTGGTATTGAGTCTCTTCTTTAGGTCTTGAAGTAAGGGTACCTGATATACAACCTATGTGATTATAGTTTGTTTTGTTTTGAAAGCGACTCTAGCAACAACGATACAATTTGTGTGAGCGATTTGCTTTTGGCCGTCATTCTAATGATGTAAAAAATTTAAAAAAAAGTCTGACTACCGTTCTTTCTTCAAACCGACCATAAAAGTCCTAAGTTGTTCAAAAAGTGAAACAAAAAAAAAAAAAAAAACCGCAGTTGTTAAACAAAAATGGTCTAATGATTGAACCCTAAAAAATTGTAGGGGAGAGTGGGGCAAGAAGGACCCCTAAAGCTTTAGACAGTCTTAAATTTACTAGTCCTAAAAGGGAAGCAAAAACTTTTTTAAAATAATACTTCAACCTTTAAACTTTATGATGGTAAACAACCAGAATAGTTTAACAGCTATGTATAGAGATATACACAATTATACAAACTTATCTTGAAAGTCCGTTTTGCCGCACTAGCGGGCCAAAAGGGCCTGGAATGGGGCAAAACGAACCACTGATTTCTTTTAGAAATGATATGAAAAAAAAAAAAATTATATCACAGGAGGTGATGGTCTTCGTGTATCTTCATCAAAAGCTCAAAGCATGCCGAAACGACTTCTAATAAGAAGTTTGAACTCTGGCTTCTGACGTCGGTTTTGGGTTGCACAAAACGATTTCCAGGCTGCCTTTTAAGAAATTTAAAAGTCAGTATCTGCCAGGGATCTTTGTTTTGTGGTCAAAGAGATGGAGTATTTAATTCTTTTCGGCTAGCTCACAAGCAAGAGCTTGAACATCGCGAGTGGTCATTCTGAAGAATCTTTTTTCGGAGTCTAGCAAATGTCCAATTAATTATTTTTCTTGCTCAGAACTGAAGCTTCATTGGTATCCAACTTTATTAGCCGAATGATTGTGGATTTCGGGATTTTGAAAGCCATGCTGGCCTTGAGATAACCCATGTCTATGCTTTTGATTGCGTCCATAGCTTTCTTCAAATCTTCCTTTTTGCAACTAGCACCCCTAGTCGTTTTTTGAACATAACAAACTATCTTCAAAGATACAAATGTTGAATTAGAACTGAAGCTACTAAATAGGTAGGTAGAACATAAAATAAGTTGAGAAAAACAACTTCGGAGGATCATTGAGCAAAACAGACTTTGTTTTTGGTTGTTGTTTTGCTTTAAAAGTATAACCAATACGAAGTAGGGTAAAACAAACTTGCCCCATTATGTTCTGTTTTCATTTGCCCCATAAAGAGTGGTTCTCTTTGCGCCGAGGTCCGTCTTGCCCCACTCTCCCCTACTCAGCCTTAAGATTATGATGATGTAATTAGCACAAAATCGCCAGTTCTTGCGACCCAGTCGTACCGATTTTTTTTTAATTTTTTGGCGGACACCGGACAACAGAGCCCAATTCTAAATTCCCTCAATTCATTTCCTTACTTTTTTTTTAAGGCCTAGCCTTTTCTTGCTTTTATTATTTACTTCCTGTTTTCAGACCAAGAACTACTCCAGGGGTCATGACTTCCGAAGCAATTCAAACACAACGAGAGCCAACCAGGGAAAATATGTCACTGATAGCCTTACTGAAGCAGCTGAAACACTTATAGCTAACCACAACACCGAAAAGCCTTTGTTAATGATTCTTAGTCATCTAGCACCACACTCAGGAAATCCCGACGATCCCCTTCAAGCCCCCATTGAAGTGATCAACAAATACAAGTACATTTTCAATAAAAAGCGGAGGACCTATGCAGGTAAATTAGTGCAATAGCAAAAGAATTACAAATAATTTTACATATTTTATCCAAGCAATGGTAACGAAGTTAGATGAGAGTGTTGGAAGAGTCGTGGATGCTCTTAACACCAAAGGAATTTTAAACAATACAATTATTTTGTTTTACTCGGACAATGGGGCTCCTAGTGTGGGAATGCATGCAAATGAAGGATCAAATTATCCTCTTCGTGGTGTGAGTTTATGGCGCTTTTCAAACAACTCTAATAAAACCTTCTTCTTTTAGCAAAAGAACTCACCGTGGGAAGGTGGGCTAAGATCTTCAGCCGCTATATGGAGTACACTCATTCAAAATCGTGGAAGAGTCTGGAATCAGACAATGCATGTCAGTGACTGGTTACCAACACTAGTCAACGCTGCGGGTATTACACTTCCAGAAAACTTAAATTTAGACGGCCTCGACATGTGGTTGAACTTAACAACCGGAGCTGCACCAGCTGCCCGAAAGCTCGTTCATAACATTGACGATATTTTGAATTACGTCGCTTACACCAGTCATCAGTGGAAGTATGTAAATGGAACCACTTCGTCTGGTGCTTATGATGGCTGGCTGAAAGGCCGCCAAGGAACTCATTTTGATCCCCGTTCAAATTTTTACGTAGATTCGATCAAAGATACCAAGACTTGGAAAATTTTGGCCAAACAGACATTGGAAGAAAAAAGAGAACCAGTTATCACAGAATTACGACAAGAAGCAGGTGTATTGTGCTCTTCTGATAAGGTACTCTCGAAATGTGAAGCTTTGAAAGAGGAATGTATTTTTGACATCGGCAAAGACCCTTGTGAACAGAACAATCTTATTAGTGAAATGAAAAACTCTAAGGAATTGATGTCTATACGTGAAGAAGTTGAAGAGTTTCGTAGAAATGCCATTCCACCGGTAAGAAAACCTACGGACCCAAAATGTGATCCAAAGTACTACAACTTTGAATGGACATGGTGGGAGGATATGTAGATAACCTCAACGAATATTTGGTTGGTTATTTATTTATGAGTTCACAAACTATTACCATTTTTATACTTCCATCAATCTTTTCCTTTCATAACTTCTATGCTCTTCTTACGAAAATTGTAAACCTCGTTAGATTAAATGTAAAGTATTTTGAATTCATCGCTCATTTTATCATTTCCATTACATTTTTAGTATCGAAAGTCGAAACCACTCGGTCTATTAAGAGAGAGAGAGAGAGAGATGGAGAGGGTGAGGGAGAATAACAGTGAATAACAATGTATCATTTGTAAGATGCTTCGTCTTGCTGTGATATAATGAGCAGAAGGGGTGAAGAACTTCCTGCATCGTCTTAAGAAACCTAAGCATTAAGCAGCATTTTTGGCGACTTCAAAAATGTGGTCGTTCCAACGAAGATCATCGTTTACACACATACCAAGTACTGACAACTTTTCGGTTTCTTTGATGCATGTACCATTCATGGATAATGGCAATGGGGGAATGTTAAGCTTCAACGACAAGAGACAGCATTGAGTTTTCGAAGCATTGAATTCTACTCGGTTCTTATGACCCCGTGTAACAATGCCGTCAAGGTCAGAATTCAATGAGCTTATCTATCATACGCAACCGCTCCAGTTCCACATCCGAAGAGCAGGGACGTGAATTTGGAAACGAATATGAAAATTTTTGAGGGTCGAGTCGTCAGCAAAACAGTGGATTAGGAGTTTCAGACAAGAGAGCATTTATGAAGATGAGGAAGAGCGTCGGAGACAAAACGGAGCCCTGGGGCACACCAGCATTTATGAGGTGAGTATCAGACTTGAAGCCATCCAATACAACTTGTATTGAACGGTCGGAAAGGTAGTTTCTAATCCAACGAAGAAGAGACTCATCGATACCAAAAGCACGCATTTTTGATAAAAGAGCCTGATGCCAAACTCTATCAAATGCTTTAGAAATATCAAGCGCAATAATCTTACTTTTTCCAAAACAATGTAAAGATAAGTTCCACTTTTCGGTGAGAAATGCCATCAATTCACCAGTGGACCGTTTGCTACGAAAGCCGTACTGACGGTCATTAAGAAGCTTTCGTTCTTCAAGATATTTCATAAGTTGACGGTTTATTAACGTTTCCATGACCTTGGAAGGAAGGGACATTAGTGCAATTGGACGGTAATGGGAAGGGGAGGAAGATTCGCCTTTTTTAGGGACCGGCTGGACAAATACATTTTTCCATCTGCTCGGGAAGATCCCAGCAGAATAGGACAGACGGAAAAGTTTACGCAGTGGTTTCGCCAGCGTAGAAGAACACCTCTTCAGTTGGGCTCAATGTAAAACTGACGAGCGTTATGAGTGAGGCAGGTGTTGCGTCTTGATCGTTTTAGGGGAGGACTACTGCTTGTAGAAAAGACGTTAAATAAAGAGTGAGACAAGCACAAAGGTCAAAAGAATCAATCAGTTCTACAGTTAAACCATCACCTCTCAGTGCTAACGGTCTGGTCTGTTTTGTACCAATGATGTTCAAGGCACCTCTGAGTAGCGTCTAATCAGAAATTTAAATTATACTGCAGTCTTGGAATGAAAAAAAAGAAAAATTGTAGCTTCATAAAAAGAGTTGAACAATTTTCTAAGTCGTCTTAAGAAGCAGCATTTTTGGCGACTTTAAATATGTGGCCATGCCAACGAAGATCATGGTTTCCCAAGCACTGACAGCTTTGCGGTGTCATTGATGCTAATACCATTCGTAGATAGCAATGGTTGAGTGGTTAACTTTCGAAGCATTGAATTCTGCTCTCTTCTCAAAGGGGGAGACCACTTTAGGAGCGTTTTTTTGGAATTTTTGTTTTTAGAGGGAATAAAATAACCCAATCATTTTCAAAATTAGGAGAAATGTTAAGTAGAGCTGTCCAGTGTGAGGCTTCTTTGTTTTCAACTGGGGTAGGACTCAGCGGGTCCGGGTCTTTCCCAAGGAAGCTCGAAAGCTTGGACAGCAGCGGCGGTCCAATTCCTTAAAATAACGAGTCCGACACGGCAAAATAATTTTAAGTATTCTTTATTCTTAAACTAGTTATCGAGACTAGAGACAAGTCTTGTTCTGTTTTACAATAATTGTAAGAATTAAGTTGTTTCGACTTTATATAAATTTCGCAAACGCAAGGTTACAAAAGCAAGGTCTGCACTGGTTGAAAATAGTTGCCTGATTCGGTCGTGACTTTGAGTGCGGGAGGCACGTCCCCGGTCTTCCTCGTCTGGTGCTCGGATGGGGACTGAATCCTTAGTACTCAGACGGCGCGGAGTTTTGGTACGAGTCGACAATTTGGCGGTCTGACGTGGCTATTGAGCTAATAAGGGCCTGGTGATCCTGCCCTCGATGCGTTCCTTTAAATAGCTAAGTATTAATAATTAGGAACGTTGTCCAGAGTATGAAGCGACGCTTATGAAAAGTACAGGGGAGTGGCGGCTGGAGCAAAGCCACTGCAGAGGAACTGATAGGTCTGCGACTGAAAGGTCAGGAAAATGATCACGAATTACGATGCATAAAAACCGAATAGTGTAACTGCTCATAGTGTTGGCATTAGGCGGTCACTGCGAGAAGTGTGCTGCATTGGTTGTTTCTCTGCGCCCATGTAACTTCCACCACTACCAACAAAATGGCGGCGTTATTGAAGTTTTCCGGACACCTGTTTCCGGCGACGTCGAAAACTACTGCAGTTGCCACTCTTTTTCGGTTGATCTGAGAAAGTTTTTCCAAAGTTCATTCTTTTACTGACAAATTAAGGGGAAGGATATACCTGAAGGAGAATGAAAAAATGCAAAATTCTAAATTTGGGAGCGTTTTTACTGCGAAATTTGAATTTTTGGCAATTTTTTCGACATATTTGGAACCCGAAAGATTATTTTCTTAAACGCTACCTTTCAAACTTTAGGTATATCCCTTCGATAATATTACTGAGAGTAATCTCCTGAAATTTCATCTAAATCAATCTCTAACTTTTTGAGCTACAATACGAGCAGTTTTTGTAAAGGTAGTTTCGAGATAATCGCGTTTAAAGTTTCACCACGAGAAAATTATTAATTAATGTAACTTACGAATTAATCGGCTATTCCAGGTTCGTTCAATAGACCTTCGACTTTCTCTTATAATAGACCTTCGACTTCCATACAAAGTTCAACAGTAGAGGGCATTGTGACTCCTCTAACGGCCTGAGCTATCTGACTCGTCACCCGACCGCAAGTTGTTCTCGCGCTCTAAATGCGATAACTCTGCATCTATATTTTCAGTTTTTCTTTGGTCATTACATTCTTTGGATATCATACTTTCGAAATATATATAATTAAAAAAAAAAAAATTGATTTTTTGAAAATTTTAAACTCCCCCCTCAATACACAATGAAAGAATTCCGTCATGGTCAGAACGCAACCGTTCCACATCTGCAGAATAGGGATTTGGAGAAAGAAACGTATATGAGAAGCTGAGGGTTATTGAATCTTCAGCAAAACAAATAAGAGGATTAGAGTTATAAGACTAGAGGTAGTTTGTGAAGATAAGGAAGTCAGATAGATAGATAAAAAGATATTTACAAGATATGTAGGTACTTGACAAACAAAATTCATTGTGACATGGCTTCTGCCGTCTGCCAGATTGACAATTTTTTATATACTGTTACATGTTACATATAATTAACCGAAAATACAAATTTTTTAAACAACTATTCCTTTTAAAATTGTAAGTTAACACAGATAATAATTAATATTAAAATTGACCAAGTATGATTCTTTCACGATAATTTAAAGCAATTTTGCAGAACTGAAACAATTTAGAAACATCCATTTCATTCAATTTGCTTATGACTTCATCGGCATCCAGAAAATCTCTCCCAAAAACGCTTCTCCTTGTTTCCCTTAATGTGGGGCACTTCCCTAAGAAATGCACTACGTCCTCCCGCTCCTCCAAGTTACATATACTGCAGATTATCGGCAAGTCTCCTCTGTGTGGTATATAGTTAAGATTTATGATTTCTCCTCGCAGCCGCATCATCATGGATATTTCTTCGATGCTAAGTTCATCACGAAAGTAATTTTCCTGGAGCAAATTGTGATTTAACTGACAGTAAACCGTACGATACAAGGAGTTTGTGGCCTCTTCTACGTATCTGCTTCTAGCTTGTTCATCGACCTTTTCAATTAGCTGATACAAGTCCATCTTAAATTTGCTTAGATCATCAGCGTTGTAGCTTATATCCATGCCAGTAGTGTTTGCCAACATAAGCCATTCTTTGTACCACCCAATTTTGGAATGGATTGCCTTCAAGGCCGCCTTTTTCGGTAGCCGATGGTCTCCCAAGCTTAAACATCTACATATAAAATCTACTTGTAGTTTGAGCGTTTTCACAAATAACGGGGACAGCCCTGTTTCGAGCATTATCAAATAATTAGGCGTATTCGCCGGTAGACGAAACGTTTTCTTGATGTAGAATCGCAAAAGCTTTTCAACAGTTTCATATTGGTTACCTCCCCAGACCGGTGCAGCGTAAAACATAATAGATTCTGCTACTGCTTCAAAAATTTTGTATTTGCTACTATGATTGACAGCCTTGTTGTTGAAGCAGCTCCTCCACGTTAGATTGATCGCCATTTTTGCTTTTTCGAACTTTTCTTTCAGGTGCTTCTCCATATTGAGATTTTTCGTGCAAAGAACACCAAGATATTTGAACTCATTGACCACCTCAATCAAATTTCCATCGAATTTCCATTTTTCATTCAATCTATTCCTTCCGCCGCCATTCTTAAAAACCATCGCCTTTGTCTTTCCTACATTAACAGTCAGCCCCCATTGCTTGCAGTATTCATTAAGTCTGTTTATCATTAATTGCAGTGATTCCGGGGATTGTGCGAGCAACACAATATCGTCTGCAAACATCAATGCTTTTATAAGCGTTCCTGCATATTCAATGCCTCCAGGCAAGCAGTCTATTATATCCTCAATGAAGAGTGCAAATAGAAGCGGGCTCAGTGAGCAGCCCTGTCTTACTCCTGTTGTATAATGAAACCAACTTGATTTTGAATCACCATTCCAAACTGCAGCTTGTGTATCTTCATACAGCTTCTCAATTATCCTGCCAAATTTCAGAGACATCCCTAAGCCAAACAGCTTATAAATGAGGGCCTTACGATCTACCGTATCAAACGCTGCTTTAAAATCAACGAAGATCACGTACAGTTTTTTACTTTGAGCTAGCTGGAAATTGGCTATGCTCGTCAGCACAAAAATATGATCCACCGTTGAGTAGCCTGCTCTAAAGCCAGCCTGGAATTCTTTCATTAGCTTGTTTTCATCAATCCAATTCGATAACCGCCTTTGTAAAATTGCAGTAAAAATTTTGTAAGATGCATTCAGAAAAGAAATGCCCCGATAATTTGCAGGATCTGTAGCACTTCCTTTTTTAAATATGGGGAAAATCAGTGCTTCCTTAAATCGATGTGGTGTGATGCCAGACTCAAAGACATTATTGAACACGATTGTTAGGTTTTCATAGAAGGCATCAGTGGCATACTTGTAAAATTCAACTGGTATTCTGTCAGATCCTGCCGCTTTACCGTCTTTCAGTCTGCTCAAAGCCAGTTTAACTTCTTCGGTGGATATACGCCGATCTAAGGTATTATTAACGATTCCCGGTGCAGAATAATGGATGAACGTTCGCTGTATGGGTGGATTGAGTAAGCTCTTAAAATGGCCAAAAAGGGTTTCCGAATTAAGTTTTGCGCTTATTTTGAACTGCCTTCCATTTAGCTTCCAAGCCAGTTTCCAAAACTCCGAAGAGCTTTTGCATCTTGCCAATTTCTGCGCTTCCATTTCATAATGAAGTTTCTTTTTCTTTTGGCATATCAACTTGAACGTTTTATTGGCCTCAACGTACTGCATTCTATGAACACTACTATTTGATTCCCGCAGAAGCCGCAAATATTCAAAAGACTGATTCCTTGCTTCTTGGCATTCCCTATCAAACCACTGTTCTACGTAATGTTTCGTACTTCTTCTGTTCCGAGTTTCCGATATATGCGATGATTTGATCACTGCTTCTATTTTGTCCAAGTTATCTACTTCTTGATTTTGCAAGGCATATTCGAGCTGACTGCGGTACTTTTCCGCTCTGCAATCAGACCACACTAGCTTAGGTAGCAAGGACATAACCTGTGTGTCCTCTATCGAGGAAGCATCAAGCTGAAAGGACACTATAAGAGGTAGATGGTCGGAATACGGCAAGTGTTCAATTTCAAGGTCGGTAACGTAAGCGTTCCATTCACCACCAACCAGACTATAATCAATTACTGACGATCCTTGTTGTCCCACAAAAGAAAATTCCCCATTTTTGTCCAAAGTGCTAGTTCCATTTTGTATTCGCAATCCGAAGTCGTTACACAATTCCAATAACTTCCTGCCACGTGCATTGCAAAGTTTATCCTTAGAATTTCTTACGATACCCGCTATTTGGTTTTCTAGCCATTGTTCTTCTCCTATTCGTGCATTCAAATCACCCACGACAATAACATTTGAACTGTTCTTCGAAGCTAACAACTCATGAAGTTTTTCAAAATCCGACTCCCAAGAGTTACAATTTATATAAGTGGGCAATATCCAAAAACTTTTATTACCAATTTGAAGACTTATATAAGTCATACCAATCCGAGTTTCAAAATTACATTTCAGATTTCTAATGCTTTCCTTGTATCCAAAATAGCAGCCTCCACTAGCTCTTCCCCTTGCATGTATTTTTGTCGCAGGAATCCAGATGAATTCGTAGTTCATAAATTTGTTTTCACATAGAGGGTAGTTTTGTTCCGTTAAAAAAGTTTCGTATAAGAAAATAAATTCAAAATCGTTTACAAAATTATAAAATTCTACATATAAAGACTTATTACATAAACCAGATATATTATACGACAGTATTTTAAATCTTTTTTTGTTATTATTATTCGTAATAGTTCTATTATTATTAATCCTAGGGCAGACGGCATTGTTATTAAAAATGTAGCTGACTACGCGGTCCCGTCGTCGTCGGTCTTACAGTTTCCACAACAACTGGCGCGACAATGCTACACCCACTTACGCTTCCACCTTCATGTAATCTATTACATTCTTTTTCTTCTGTCAGTGTCATAAGTTGCCCACTGACACCTATAAGGTTTTGAAGTGTCAACACGCCGTCATCACCATCACTCATTAATTTATTATTAACATCAAAATAAAATGTTTTTTCTCCAACTTGTAATGAGTTACCTCGCATTTGTGTTTTGATTTTACTTTTCTCTGCGATTTCCGCTTTAAGTTTAAGTAGCCTTCTTCTCCTTTCTCTACTTGCAGCTGGGTAGTCTCTGTGCATGGATACACCTGATCGTCGGAGTCTGCCATCCGAAGCAGAATTTAGTATTCTTGCTACGTTTTCCCTATCGTGAACTTCAACAATAATGTTTGCAACCTTATTGTTTCTCGATCTCAAAGTTCTTACGCCTGTGATGACTTTTGGATCATTTGTTTGCAGTAGCTCTAGACATAGTTTTTTCGCTTTCTCAGCTGGGTTCGGACAATCGATGGATGGGATGTGCACAATAATGTTTCTTTCTATTGCTTTTTTTTCCAAATATTCCACCTTTTTCTCAAGAGAATTACATCGTTCTTCCATATGTTTTAATTGTGTTTGAAGTGAAGTATTAATTTTGTGAAGGGCTTGCACTTCGGTGTGAATGCTATCGATGTCGGATTTGGTTGGCAAGTTTTTCAGCTTATCATCTAACAATTCCGCCATTGAACTTATTATAATACTTTTAAGATCCGGAATTGTCATACTTCCCACCTGGGCATTCTGATTAGGGTCATAAGCAGATTCTAAACTTTGTCGCGGTCTTTTAGCAGCAAAATCTTTAGCCGCCATATTGTCAAAGTCTTTTCTGACCGGTGATCGTTGCAAGTTGCCGAGCATTTTCGGTTTGCCTATTTGATCTAGTATACGCTATAAACTCACCAAATTTTAATGTTGGGCTATTTAGCTTCGAATTTACTATTAATTAACACTGATTTCCACTTGATTTTTATTCCAAAATTAGTCTATTTTCCAAATTACGTAGGAGCTTCTTCAAAAAGCGGCTAAATGTCAGAACACTCAACTGTCATCGATAAGGAAGTCAGTATCAGACTTAAAACCATCAAATACAAATTTTACTTAGCAGTCCGAATGGAAGTATCCACGTATTTTCAATAAGAGAGCTTGATGCCAAACTCAAAAATATCAAACTAAACAAAAAAAGGGTGTAGCAACAGAATGAGAAGCCTTAGGGACAAGCGCATTTCTCAAAACCTTGCCTTGTGAGGGAATGGAGGGGACCTACAATTTTGCGCCGGTTCCGAACTGCTAAACGACAAAGCGCTTTTCATGGCAATGACTTTACTATCGGAGAACTTGCATATTCCTTGCGAAATTTGATACCGGTCAAAGAACAATTTTGCTTATGTCGGGATCCGAACCACCATCCTCCCGGATAACATCAGACATTCTAACCATAACTCCACGAGATATACCATCAGTGGACCATTTGCTATAAAAGCCGTACTGCTAGTCAATGAGAAGATTTTGTTCTTTAAGATATTTTAAGAGTTAACGGTTTATGAACGCTTAAATGACTTTGGAAGAGTTAGTGCAATTGAACGGTAATGGAAACGGGAGCAAGATTCGCCTTTTGTTGAGACTGGCTGGACAAATGCAGTCTTCCCGTTTGCTTGGGAGGAGCCAAGGCCAAAGGGGTCGAAAAAAGAACATCTTTGTATTTAGAATAACGTGGGGGCATACCAACTGAACCAGTGGATTGATGTCCATATAATAACAACTTTGAATATTCCTGCAATAAGCACTAGTAGGGCCAATTGCTATCAGGGAGTGTAGAGCTAGCATCAAACTGTGCTGACCTAGCCGATGGAGTCGACATATGTACGTCTTTCTAATATTGCTTAGCATCGATAAAAACGAAAAGATATTTTGGTTTTAGTCTAGTGTCTCTATGCAAACGCTAGAACGACAACGCAAGATCTCTTATAGATGTACATATTCTATTTTTCTGTGCTTCATATGAATAGCAGCAACCCGTGCAACCATACATCGTGAGGAGTGGAGGAGACCTACAATTTTCAGCCGAATATGAACGGTTAATCGAAAAAGTGGTTTTCATGGCAATGAAGCGGTGCCGTGACATTGTACCAAGCGACATTATGCTAAATTCAGACATTTGGCACAATCACACTTCGGTAAAGCGACTATGGACTGAACATCAGCGTTTAGTACAGTGTCGCTTTTGTAAAGCGTCATAAGACCAATTAGGTAGCCCGACACTTTTAACGATTTGTCAATATAACGAAACAAATGAAGATACACTTGCCCAGATTTGTGAGTCATAAGAACGTATACAAATGGATAAGTCTATGAAAATACAGATTTCTTGTTAATAAAAAAGTAAATAATTGACTAATCATAAAATAAAGACTTGATTAAGAAACTAATAAATCATTTGAAACAGTCGAATGTATATAGGTTTTGACTTTGGAGTATAAGATAAAGTAAAATCGGCGGCTGCAAATTATTTTTCTTAAGTTCATCACTTATTTCTTAAAATTGAACTAATTAAAAACATATCTTTTACACACACAGGCAAATTTCTTACTATTACTTTATCTGATGCTGAAAAACAAAGCATTTGATTAAAATTATTTGAATACTTCAGACCTTCACACTGTGAATGATAAGCGTGGGAGTTTCTTAAATCTCATTAAGCCAATAATCCATGTAGTCATGCCGTAAAGAACTGTAAGCACAGATGAAAAAAAACCACGCACCTTGTTACCAAGTGAATGTGTGTATCTGTGTCTGTACAGTTTCGAGCAGCATTGTTAGTGCTGTTTGGCCCTAAGACACCTCTCAAAGTGTTATTATACCAAACGCTAATTTTCGGCCTAATGTGACTTTACAAATGCGTAATTGTGCCAAATTTCTACATTTGGCATAATGTCGCTTGGCACAATGTCGCTGCACCCAATGAAACTACTAGTTTCTGTTGTCTTTTGGGATTCGAACCACGAACCTCCCAAGTAACAAGCAGACATGCTAACCATTACGCCACAGGCACCACCAACTGAACCAAGAATTCATATACATACATGCGAAACGGCTTGGTTGTCAATCAGAAATCGTCGAATGTATCGCACAAACCAACAACAAGATTATCTTCAACTTGCGATAAGAATGGAGCAGATTTTCTACACCATTGCAAAGTTGATAACAGTTCGACTCGTTTCCTTTAGTTCGCATTGGTCAAAATAATTTTTTTGTGGCCCATTTAAGTTTATTTCAATTGCAAATGCACTTCCTGATCGTTCGAATGTGCGTTCCACTGATGACTGATGATATTTTTGAACAGAATTAACACATTTCATTTGAAGTGCTGAATGCTTCTATTCGCGATTGTTGCTTGCAAATAATCGTAAGCCAACATCATTCGAATCACTACGAACTTTCAAAAGTATAATGTTCCCATATTTACCCGCTTCGCATCGTTGAGACATGACAATTGCTGTGGCAATTATTTGAGCATCTCCAAGAAAAATAGATACAAAAATTATTTGCTATACTCATTTCTCCGTAGAATAAAATATAAAGATAACATATCAGAAGACATTTTACATCAACTTCGTTTGTCAGTTCAAGAGAACCCGGCCTTGAAACCAATGAGGAGACGTATAACCAGGCTAAGGCTTTGCTCGTGATCGAAGACAATATCTGATTAGCGTCAGATGGTTATTCAGATTAAATATGCCAAGGCCAGATTGCCCCAAAGTTTGTTGCTTTCAAAATTGGATATAAGTAGATAAATTTTTCATATTTAACAAACTCTTACTTTAACTGGAAGCAATGCAATATTTAACATTCTTAAGAACCTTCACTAATTCTCGTTGACTCAGATGTTTGATTCTATCAGGTTTTTAATTCAATATTTCACCATAACGCAGTATTTGCGTTTTATACCAGCGCCAGCGCAGCGTTCGTCAAATAAGCGGGTTAAGAAATTTAATAAAATTAGGTCACTGAGTTGGTAACCATAACAAACACTTGAGCAAACTTTGTTCTAGACTTTTTGGTTAATTAACTTTGTTAAAAATCATTAACTCGTGTCAAATACACGTGCTATACTAGCGCTTTAATTGAAATTATCGGTGGAAAATGAATTTAAAACAAATATCTGCTTCACTTTCTGCGTGACTCTTTTGTATCTATTGGCCTTTGTCGCAGACCTTTCATTCAGTTAAGACTCAAGACTAAAGTCCGTCGGAGCAAACGCTTGTAGGAGCAAAACAAAAGCTTAATTCATTACCATTAAGTTCACATTTAAATTCAATCTAACTTTGCATCTATGAATAAATTAAGAGCACGTATATTTATTAGGCTACCCCCTTGATTAAGATAACCTTCTCACTATTGAATATTGGGTACCCATATAATTGACCGTTTTCGAACAGACAACAAAAAGTCACTCAACAGTCACGACAACAAAATCCGTTCACAATCATCTCAATCAAATTGCAAGGCGCAGTTGTTAGAATTCTTACACAGTATGATTTGACTCACTGTAACTGATTGTTTGCATGCAAACAGATTGGTAGTAACCTTGAGGATATCTTTCTTCTCTCATAATCTCTCCTAGATGCGACTTTGATACTCACACATGTACAAAGTTAACATGTAGTTGACTAACGTGTTATTGTTTATAAGATTGAAGTTTGACAATTTTGTCAGTTTAGTAATACGACATATTCCGATGCCAACGTGCTTTTTTACGACCGACTACCTAATATCAGCAACTTCATGCTAACATAGGTAATAATTAGGTAAGGTAGGTAAGAAAAATAAAAGCGAGAGACGAAATCGGAAATAGAAGTTATTATCATTGTTTTAGAGTTGTGACATTGAAGATAGAAGGGGTGTGGGTACAAGTTGAATGTTAAACGTTTCAGCTATACAAATTGGCAGTACAGTGTTTGGGTTTATTTGGCTAAGACAAGTCGCGTGTGCTTTGCAGCTCCATGTAAGAATGTGCAGTGATTAAATCGAAAACCCTTACCGCATTCAAGTGGAACAAAGTGTAGTCGTTTAATTGTTGGAGTTGTTTTTCTTTCAAGATTTTCTTAACACTTTAATTTCGCTGTAAGCTCTAAATTTTGACGGTGTGAGTAGTTGTGTTTCGTTGAAGGAAGTGCTATTCGATTTGTTTATGTTCGAATTTCACGGTAGGAAATTTGTGGAAGTAATTTTTGTGGTGTGGCTTTCCTTATTTTTAGTGTTTAGTGCATCAGGAAATTTAACTTTGTCAACTAATAATGTTTTATGTGGGCTATTTTTATTACTATAGAATAGGTAAATAAATAAGATTGGCAAATCTACAAAAGATCTGAACATTTCATTGCAGAGTGTTTTCGATTGAACTTGTTTATGAATAAACCAATGGGTGACAACTTTGAGGAACTCTTTTCAAATATATTCTGGGGTATCATCTCTTACTGCTTGTTTTAACTCTTTATCCGGTTCTCGAGAACAGGATTCAGTTTCAAATAGACAACTCGAGTGAAACATAGAAATTGTTTTTGTATAGTTATTGGCTATTCATAAAAGCAGCTGCCATATATTCAAAGTGAACACCCAAAGCACTGGGGGTAAAGTACGTCCGGCCGGAAAAGGGAATATTTTAGAGATATTCTTTGGCGTAACGGGTAGTGTTCGTTTATTGAAAAAACTAAGGAATAGTAAAGTAACATTTGAACAACATCCTCCAAAATTTGCATTGCAAAATATTCATAAAATGAGCGAGTGAAAATTTAACTAAAGAGGCGCCTCGAAAGAAAGTTGGTTTGCGGTGTGCACCATAACTCGCAACAGAATCATCTGAAACAAAAAAACCGAAATGCTTTTTTTAAAGGAGATGTAATGTGATATGTGAGATATGAGGATTTTTTTTTGTCCTTCGATTTTTCGATTTTTCGTAACACTTGTGAGCCAAAAACCCGTTTTTCGATATAAAAAAATCGGCTAATTTGTTGTTAAAAAGTTAGTAATTATTAAAAAAAGAAAAGGAAAAATCTCTCGTTATTGGAAGAAGTACTCTGCAAAATTTTAAGCCGATTGGCTCAGTAGATTTTAAGTTATCGTGCACACAGACTTCAACTATGACAAGTTTCAGAAAAACGCAGAACAATTTGGTCGTTTAGCGCTCATCGCACACAAGTTTGAGAAAACCATTTTTTTTTGTTTTTTGTTGGAGGTTTTTAAAATACCAGCTGGAGCACTCAGACCTAAATACCGGTCCATTGTACTACCAGTTAGCAACCTTCTATTTGTTATAGCTTTCCAGATGTTCGGAGAAAAGCCAAAAGACGCTGCCATGATAAGGAGCCTAAGTTACCAGCTCTTACCATGTCTGCGCCGAGTATCTGTAACCTCATGCGAGAAAAAGCAGGACATTCACAGAGGAAGTGCTCTGCGGTGTCCTCATCTTCTCCACAAGATTCACAGAGTGTGGTGTCACTTAAGCCTAAGACGTTTAAGTGCTTGGCAAAAGAGAAGTGCCCGCTGGCAAAACCAATAAGCTTTCTACAGTCTTTTCTGCTACGAGCTAGCAAAAATGTTGCAGTCTTCTTACTAGCGTTGGGGAGCATACGCTTGGTTTGTCTGCAATGGAGGCATGCCTACGGTTGCACTCTTCACAGATCCAATCGTTGATTGAAGCTCTCACTGAGGACGCTGGTAGACCTAGTGACGGTTCAGGTCCTGAGAAAGCTGTCTGAGATCCCTGTCTAGCAAGTTCATCGGCGATTTCATTTCCAGTTATACCGTGATGGCCCGGAACCCAAATGAGACTCAAGGAATTTAATCTTCCGACCGCATTCAGAGAGCTCTTGCATTCCTGGATCACTTTCGAAGTGGTTAGAGGGTTGGGAAGGGCCTTAAGCACAGCTTGGCTGTCGCTGCAAACAAAGATACTTCTCCCCGTCCATCCATTGTTCGTTATGTGGCTCAAAGCCATTAGGATAGCATAAGCCTCCGCTTGGAAAACGGATGCGTATGATCCCAAAGATGAGTGCAGTCGTATGTCGTCGTTCTCAACAAAGGCACCAGCACCAGAACCCTCGTCGGTTTTGGAGCCATCTGTGAAGATACGATAACAGTTCTTTCCAGGCTCAGATTCTGGAGCGAACCAGTCCTGAGCCGAAGGAAAGTTGACTGAATAATTTTGACGCAGTTTGAATCTTGGGATCATCGTGTCAGACGGAATATCCATTAGACCCGAGTCAAAAGATATGTTGCTAGCGAGTTCCTTAAAGCTCCAGTGCGAATTGTGCCAGAGACCACATCGCTTTAAACGAGAAATGGTCTTGAGAGTACACCCCATGAGGTAGGTATCAAGGGGAGGAAGACTCAACAGTGCGTCGAGAGCAGCTCCCGGTGTGCTGGGGAAGGCCCCAGTAACACCAAGACAAACTGTTCTTTGAAGTTTGGCAAACGAGGCAATAACGTATTTACGCGAGAGCTTATTCCACCAAACCACTGACGCATAGGGGATGATTGGTTTTATCATAGCAGTATAGATCCAAAGGACCCTTTTTGGTGAAAGACCTCATGTCTTGCCAAAGGCTTCTTTACATTGGCAGAAAACTGACAGTGCTTTAGTATTTTTAGACTCGACATGTTTTGACCAAAGAAGTTTGTTATCCAGGATTACTCCAAGATGTTTGACTTCATTTGAAAAGGGGATGTTGACACCTTTAAGCGTAAGTTGTTAGACCAGTCAATTTTCTACGTCTCGTGAAGAGGACAACCTCGGTTTTAAGAGGATTGACGGAGAGACCGTTTCTAACACACCAGGTGTCAATCATATAAAGCGCAGCCTGTGCTCGGGAGCATACAGCTTGGAGGCTAGCACCGACCGAGAGCACGGCGACGTCGCGTCGTCTGCATATGCTCGGGCATGAACGTTAGAACCATTGAGCATTGAGAAAATCATGCCTCCAATATAAACAAGAAGACCGGAAAAGATCCGTTGATGAAGGAATTCGTTCGGGATCGAAAAACCAAATAGCGCGCTGCACAGCTGTCTTCCATTTTTAAAAGACGGCATGGAGCAATAGACACTCAAGTACTCATAACTTCGTCAGTTCAGTTCGTTTATTTGCAGTTCAAAGAATATATTATATTTATACAGAGAATATAGTTTTAGAGATTTGGAACTAAATTCTTTACACCTATAATACAAACAAATGTATAACAATATTCTTGAGATATAATGAATTTGTTCTTCTTTCTAATCATGAGCAAGACCTTTTATGAGATATCAAAGTAAAATAAACATACCATTGTGTTGGCAGCCATATTGGATGTCCTTTTTATCTTCGTAGAGAACTCTTTTCAGTAAATCAAACCCTTTCATTTGATACACATACTGAGTATGTAATCCACCATTCCGTTGCGGCAACCATTTTGGAATATCACATGATACTGATGTCATTTTCAAAAATTATTTTCACTACTTCACTCATTTTTCCTTAACTTTTGGAATTCGTTTAAGCGAAATTAACAGATTTGGAGTATATAGATTTTCACTATAAACCGTTAACTTGAATATAAAAAAATAATTTTGCGGTCTTCAAAAGAAAATTTATTATCGCATCGCACAATATAGAAATTTCCGAACTTCATTTAGTACATTTCTTTTGCTTCAGTAAATATTTTGCAACGATAACTGCGGTCATTACATCATCTTGTCACAATAAATGTAATTTTCCTTTTTTCCGTTTAAACGCAATAAATAGAAGAAAAAAAGTTTTCAAAGATCACTACAATTAAAAGCTGCATATTTCATCTGCAAAATAGAAATGTTACACAAAAGTTAATTACAAATACGATAGAAAGCAAGTGTACTATTTTTTTTTAATTAAATCGTGGGGTCGAAAATCAAAACACAAAAAATGTGCTCGCTAGCGCATGATGACAAAATATGTGCGTACTTTGGGCCGTATTTAAGTATAATAAAATGATAGCATGAAGCGGGTTGTTGCATTATGAACAGTTTAACGAACTTTTGGTTAACAAACAGAGAAAACAAAAATTGTATTATTATTACTTTACTGCTCGGAGATAGGCCTATTAAGAAAACGATTATGCTACTTGAGTTGGTAAACATCAATGAGATATGAGATATACATGCCAAAGAACGAGTAAATTTGGAAAGATAACAGAAAGAATTGTGAATTTCCAAAATATATTTAATAAGATGGAGGTGTCGATAAACAGAGTTCAAAGCCCTACAGCAAAAAAAAAAAAAAAAAAAAAATGGGCACGACTGGTTGCACGAACTTGTTCTGATTTCGACATCAAAATCTTAAGGCTGAGTAAAAGGTATTGGTATTAGCTCTTCACAACATATGTATTTGGTGGTACAGGGTTGCCAAATACACACTAATTATGAAAATTGAATTAGATCACCCAAAACATTGAAAAAAATTAAATTATTGAATATTTCAATGGTTTCAAGCAAGATTCTAAAAATGCCATTATTTTGCAATCAATAATACATATAAACGCTGAAAATTTAATCAAAATCGTCGGACGAGTGTTTAAAAAATCGGTTTTTTGAGTTTTTTGAACGTCAAGTATGCAAAGTTTAAGATCTTGCTAGAGGTTGTCTTAACGCAAAATTTGAAAAAAAAAAAAAATAAAGAATCAGTTTTGAAAATATTTCAAAAAATCAAAAATTTTTTTAAAAATCTATGAAAATTTCAAAAATTTAAATTTTTCAAATATTGAAATTCAATCTTTCTTAAACTAACTTACTTACTAAGGTGGGCATTACAGTTCGGGGTGAACCTGGGCCTCAACCAACATCCTTCTATAACGACTTCGATTTCGGGCGAGCTCTCTCCAGTTTCGCACTCTAAGTCAAGTCGGTTGAGGTCTTCATCCACTTGATTGCGCCACCTAAGACGAGGTCTTCCCCTTCCGCGATTTCAAAAACCCGACGAGCCGGAGTGTTTGGGTCCATCCGCTCTACATGGCCCAACCATCGTAGCCTCGCGATGCGTACTCTTCTGGCTATGCCCACGTCGCGGTACAGCTCATACAGCTCGTTGTTGTATCTTCTTCTCCACACATTGTCTTCGCATACGATCATTCGGAGAATTTTTCTTTCGAAACGACCAAGGGTTTCCTCATCCGTTTTCGATAAGGTCCATGCTTCCGCGCCGTACAGCAGGACCGGGATGATTAAGGTCTTATAAAAAGGTTACCTTGGTTTTTCTGGAGAGGGTTTTGTTTCTCAATTGCCTTCTTAACCAAAAGAAGCAACGGTTGGCAAGAGTTATTCTCCGTTTGATCTCCGCACTGATGTTGTTGTCCGTGTCTACAGCGGATCCTAGGTAGACGAAGTCCTGTACTACCTCGAAGTTATGTCTGTCTATTGTGACGTTTTGTCCAATTCGTCGATTTTCTGTGTCCTTGTTTGATGACAGCATATACTTCGTTTTGCCCTCATTAACCATTAAACCCATTTTTGCCGCTTCTGTTTCAATACTCGCAAAAGCACCTGTTGACGTGGGGTTTCAAAATCTTATAAGCGACGTTAAGGAGGCTTATCCCTCTATAATTGGCGCAATTGTGAGAGTCTCCTTTCTTTAGGATCGGGCATACGATACTGAGGTTCCATTCATCGGGCATGCTTTCTTCCGGCCATATCATGCAGATCAGCTGGTGCATGCTCCTTTCCAACTGGTCTCCAGCTGCCTTGAAGAGTTCAGCATCAAGGCCATCAACACCTGCAGTCTTATTTGATTTAAGTTTGCATATACCAAGCTTAACTTCTTCTAGATCGGGAGGACGGCATTCTTGATCATCGTCCAAGCTGAATGGGGCAATCTGCCTGACAGCGGAATTCGTGTCCTCATCCCCGTTAAGCAGTCTGCAGAAATGATCTTTCTAGATCCTCAGTAGTCATAGTCATGACTCTACAACTATGTTTCCCTGCTGGTCTTTACAGGCTTGAGTTCAGGGTTTGCCACCCTGGCAGGATCTTTTTACCTTTTGGTAAAACTTCCGAATCGCGTTCCTGTCATGGCACCTCTCTATTTCCTCAAACGAGCGCTTCTCATGCTGCTTCTTTTTCTTTTTGAGAATTCGGTGTTCTTCCCTTCTTTTCTCCTTGTAAATCGCGTTATACTGATCGTAAGCAGCCCTTGTTCGTGTTTGCATAAGCATTTGCGTGCTTTTTGTTTGGCTGCATTTGCCTGCCTGCATTCTTCATCGAACCATGTTTTTCGTTTTGGTGACCGAGTGAAACCCAGAACCTCAGAGGCAGCGGTTCTGATGGCTTCTTGGAGGGGTGGGAAAAGGCCGCACTACAGAACAGCAGCAGTGCCTAGGGTGAGGTGAGGTAATTTTTGTGGTGGTGGTAAATTTCCTTTTCGGCACGATTTATGTTTTTGGTATGAGGTCCCGCTCTGCGAGGAGGCAAGACCCCCCATATCCGGCGAGCTAAGCCGTGCCTCGCAAGCGTGCCAGGCCTCCAAGTAGAGCATCCTTTCCCTGCACATCCTTCCTTCCCTTCATTTCACTTTCCTTTCCTACATACCTACCTTCCTGTTTCCTGTGTTGGTTCTGTTTCCCTGACTTATCCTCATCCTATCTTCCATATCCTTTTCCTACTTTCCGTTTCCTATCCCATATCCCATCCAAATTTCCCATCCTCTCCTTTCCTACCTCCCTTAAACCACCTTATATCAAATGGCTGGTCTTCAATGCATAATGCTGGCGGCATGGGATTCAAGGATAATTGAAAGGACACTCGATTGGAAAAGGCATTGGCAATCTCTTGCGATTGTAGCTTTCCGACGTCATATCTCTTCACAGCGTTAGTTCGTGCTGGTCGTGAACAAGATATCCTCATTCGTACCTTGGCTACAACAAGGTAGTGGTCCGAGTCAAAGTTGGCCCCTCGGAAAGTTCGGACATCTAGTACACTGGAAGAGTGCCTTGCGTCGATCGCAGCATGGTCAATTTGGTTGACGGTTAATTGATCTGGGGATCGCCATGTACCTTTATAAATTATGAGATGCGGGAAGCGTGTACTACTTACAACAAGATTTAGCCCCGCAGCCAAATCGATTAGACTCAGTCCGTTTTCGGAGGTTTTGTCATGGAGGCTATGCTTACCGATTGTGTTTCCAAAGATGTCCGCCTTCCCTAGCTTTGCGTTAAAATCGCTAAAAACGATTTTCACGTCGTGTCTAGGGCACTGCTCATACGTTTCTTCGGGAGCTCGTAGAAACAGTCTTTGGAATCGTCGTCTTTCTCTTCTGTGGGGGCGTGGGCGCATATAAGGCTAATGTTGGCGAATTTAGCCCTGATGCGGATGGTCATTTTAAGCTCATTAACTGGATTTTGGCTAATCACCTTATCCCTGAGTCTTCCTCTAACTACAAATCCACACCCGAATAGGCGCTGTTTCTGTTGTCTGTAGCAGTCGCCATAGCATATGTCACAGTTTTTCATCTTCTTTATGCCCGGTCCACTCCATCGCACTTCTTGGATGGCGGTTATGTCTGCTTTGCAGCAGTCCAGGGCGTCCGATAATTCTCCAGCTGCACCTAGTCCGTTAAGAGATCTTACAGCGATTTGATTTTCCATTTAGTGGAGAAATACCCATATGCAAATAGTCCATAATATGCATGTATGGCATAGTGAAACATCACTTGTCATATATAGAGAAAATTAATCATACATTATATGACAGTATTAAACAAATATATATGATTGTGTTATACTACCTTTTTGAAGTGTTGCTGATGATTTGATTATTTTGGTACTTTTATTACTGTTCGCTTTATCGCCAATTTGGTATGGGATCTACTCATACCTAGTTATGCTTAAAACTGAATTAGCTCAAAAAATCAAAATACATATTCGTTAACAGTGTGTGAAATCTGTATTAAAAACTGTATTGAAAAATCTTTTAATATTTCAATTCTTCCGATTCTATCCCGGAAAGACTTATCATCCACAAAACCTTAAAAGACTAAAATTTTTAAAACAGTTTGTGTCGGCTGCTGCGTCCACTGTATTGCCATGTTGACTCTTCGAGAGCTACTCGAGAGCTACGAAAATTGAAGGGATTCTGCGAGATTATCTCATATAACAAAATAAAAATTGTGTTTACTTGAGAGAAATTGCAGAAAAATGCGAAAAGGCTGATCTGAGCCCTGAGCTACTCTCAGTGTATTTTCTCTCAATTGAGCATGCACTTTGAGCTTGTCTGAAAATTGAAATTAGCTTTATTTTAAAAGAAGGAAATTGGTATAAGAACTACTGACAAATAGGCGGCGCCTTTTGGAGGACTGCTATGAATTTATAAGAACTGCTATATGAAGATAACTGATTTGAAATTAGTTTCTTTATAGTTTTCCACTCATTCTGCTTTCTCCCATTCGTTTGATATCCATCAAATTGTTGTCAATTGTTGCAAGCCGCTGTATACTATTTATCATCGTAACTTATATCCCACCTAGAAGCACTTTAGATCTCTATAAAATTCATGTAAACAACTGCCAATTTTATTTATCGAAGCTTAAAGAAAATGAACATATTATTATTCTTAGAGACTTTAATTCAAGAAATATCGACTGGATTCATGATCCCGAAGAGCTTCAACTATTATCTTTTAATGTGAATATCGATTATGAAATCGAACTTATTGATTCTTTTGCTAGTTATGACTTAGTTCAATATAATTGCTTTAAGAATGATTTTAATCGTGTACTCGATCTTGTTTTTGCGGATAGAGAATTAACTATGGCAGTTGATAAATCATTGTATCCAATTACTCCCAACACTTGTTTACATAATGCTTTATCTGTGAAATTTTCGTTTCATGATTATTTTAAATCAATAAACCATAATAACTTTAAATTTAACTACTCTAAGGCTAATTTTGAAGGCATAGCGAGTTATATGTTAGAACTTCCTTGGCAATTAAATTTTCATTCGTTAAGCTTGTCACAATCATATAATTTGTTTATGGATAAACTGAAAGAGGCAATTAATATATACGTACCAAAAATCAAAATGATCAATAATCCAAAACCCCCGTGGTTTAACAAAAGACTTTGTAACTTAAGTAATAAGAAGAATAAGGCTTACAAACTTAATCGCTATTATCCAAACAATGCTGCAATTATGAGTAATTATATCAAGTTGGCGCGAGAATTCGATGTTCTTAACAAATTTCTTTACAAAAATTACATAGAGTCAATAGAATCGAATTTAAAAAGGAATAGTAAGTGCTTTTGGTCCTTTATAAATAGTAAAAAGAAATCAACAGGTATTCCCAGCTCTATGCAATACATGGGTTCAACTTATTCTGATCTCCCGACTATATGTAATTTATTTGGCGAATATTTTAAATCAAACTACACAACTTCAAATGATATGCATCCCCGAAGTACAGAATATTGCACTTGTCAGAATATGGTTGACATTGGTAAGTTAGAGTTAAATATTTCCGAAATCGAAGATGGTCTTCGGAATTTGGATTGTGATAACAATCCCGGCCCTGATGGAGTCCCTCCAATCGTTCTGAAAAAATGTGCAGCTGCTCTTTCTGCACCCCTTTATTATATCTTTAACAGCTCTCTTGCTAGCGGTGAATTTCTCTCGGAGTGGAAGAAATCTTTTATAATTCCGATTCACAAAAGTGGGACTAAGCAAGAAATATCTAACTATCGTCCAATTTGTAAACTGTCATCTATACCAAAACTTTTTGAAAAAATTTTTTACGTTAAGTTGGTATTCTTTCTGAATGAATATATTTCACCATTTCAACATGGCTTTGTTGCAGGAAGATCAACATCTACCAATCTTTCAATCTTTTCCAATTTTATTTTGAATAAACTCGAAGAAGGATATCAAATCGATGTGATTTACACAGATTTTGCCAAAGCCTTCGATAGAGTCAGTCACTTAATTTTGAATGAGAAGATTGAAAGATAGGGTTTGCACTCAAGTATGTTGAAGTGGCTGATTTCTTACTTAAAAGGTCGTATACAATTTGTATCTATTGACCAAATACTTTCGAAACCTATAAATGTATCATCAGATGTACCCCAAGGAAGCCACTTGGGTCCACTTCTCTTTCTTATCTTTATTAATGACATGCCTGATATCTTTAGAAATTCCGTTCGACTTCTGTTTGCTGATGATTTGAAGTTTTTTCGATGCATAAAATTGGTCGACGATTGTCTTCTTTTACAGGATGACCTTCTTAGGCTGACAGAATGGTGTAAAATTAACCAATTATTTTTAAATGTCTCTAAATGCCACTGTTTTTCTTTTCGTCGCAACTTGTCACCAGTCTTCTACGAATATAAAATTGACGACCATGTTCCTGATAGAGTTTCGGAAAAAAAGACCTGGGCGTGATTTTTGATTCGAAACTAAACTTTAATAAACATGTGGAATGCATTGTAGCCAAAGCTAACTCCATGTTAGGTTTTATAAAACGGAATTCTAAAGGCTTTAAAGATCCATATACTCTAAAATCCCTTTATACTGCTTATATTCGGTCCATTTTAGAATACTGTTGTGTAATATTACTCGATTTGTAATATGGAAATTAGGTTGGAACATCGAAACTCCCTCCTACCCTACTAGATGCAAACTTCTTGGCCTTCAGTCGCTTGCAAAAAGACGAAAAGTCTTTTCAATTATGTTCATAAGTGATATCTTAAATTATCATATTAAATGCCCATTTCTGCTGTCTTTGATTGATATTTACGCACCATCTCGTCAGCTAAGAGAACGCAATCTGCTCCGAGAAAATGAGCATAGAGTTAATTATGCACTAAATGAACCTATAACTCGCTGTGTAAGAGAAACCAAACTTATTTTGGTAAATATTGATTGCAATTTTCATACAAGTAGAGTAACATTAAAAAATAACTAGCTATTGTACTTTTTAAATTAGCAGTTTATATTTAATATATATTTAATACTAGCTGTGCCCGCGACTTCGTCCGCGTGGAATAGTGACTTTCTGCAGCATTCTTAATTTTTTAGGCTACTTATTTTGCAAATAAGAAACATTCATGCGTTTTAGTAAACTATTGTTATATTATTTTATTTTAGTATATGTTTGCACACGACGTTCTTAAAACGCAACTTAAAGCGTCTGAGCCTTATTTATAACGACCAATCAGTGGGAATTAAAGGAAAACGGGGAATCAAAATGTTTTCTCCTTTTGTCGTTCCATTCATTACTAAAATTTTTATAGTGCCGCATCCCAGATGTGTAATTTGTAGCTGTGTACAATTCTGGATTACTCATTATTGGATTACTGGAACACCAACTTGCTGCCACTCCTAATAATCCTATGAAATTGATAAACTCTATAGGGTATGATGTGACTTGCTCAGTGTCCATAATATTGTCTACTGATAGACATTCGACAGTATCGCCCAATACGTCAAACATAATTTATTAGTTTATATTGTTACGTGCACTTAGTTCGCAAAAATAAAACTCTACCTTTCAATTTAATTCTACCACTTTATTCAGTATCTACTTTCGATATACACTTTATCGAACTCAACTCAATTACGTTTATCCAATATTCACACTATCACTTTCTAAATAAAAACTGACTTCTGGTCGCGTCAGCTCCCTCTTTATATAGGAAAGTGAACCATCGAGAGATTTCTAGTAGTTTGTCTATGAACCATGATGTCTAGATAAGTTCCCCTCCCGGTATTTCTGCACACATACACACTCACTCACAAAAGACGTGTTCTTTTAAACCACTCCATTATAGTGCTCCCAGATGTGTTTTTCGGTGGAACGTTTCGATTAGGAAATTGGTATTAAATGTTGGGTGTACATTACACTGCCCCCTCCTTAAGATTGTTCGTCCCGAATAATTTCATTTGCGGCCTCCCCACTATATCGATGCAGCCGGTCACAATGCACTACTTTTAACTTGCCTCTTAGTCCTCTTTGGATGCGGTAGACCACGTCGTTAATCCTCGTGGCAACAGTATAAGGACCTTCCCAGTTCTGCTGAAGTTTCGGTGACAATCCCTTTTGACGATGAGGATTATAAAGCCACACACGATCTCCTGCTCGGAATCCTGCCGTTGTCGCTTTTGTGTCGTACCGTGTTTTCATCCGGTCGCTGTAGGTTTACATCCGTTCCCTTGTTCTTTTATGGATGTCAGCGAGTCTCTCCTTGAGGTCGTCCACATACTCGTTTGTGTCCTGTGGCTCCTCGGTGGGGCATCCAAATTTAAGTTCGCTGGGCAGCCGCATGGTTTTCCCGAACAGGATGTCAGATGGTGTTTGTCCTGTCGAGCTATGTACTGCACTTCTATAGGCCATCAGGAATAGCGGTACGTGCCTATCCCAGTCTCTTTGGTAGTCGCCTACGACCATGGTGAGGTGTTCTTTCAAGGTTCGGTTGAATCTTTCAACCATCCCATCAGATTGTGGGTGAAGCGGTGTGGTTCTTGTCTTCTTAATGCCTAGTAGTCCGCACACTCCTTGGAAGATGTTTGACTCAAAGTTCCTCCCTTGGTCGGAATGGAGTTCCATAGGCACGCCAAACCTACTTACCCAGTTAAACACAATCTGGTCGACTACCGTTTTGGCTTCTTGATTTGGGATGGCGTACGCCTCAGGCCACTTACTAAAATAGTCCATCATGACCAGAATGTACTTGTTTCCAGCGTTGGTCTCTGGAAAAGGCCCAGCCACATCTACTGCAATCCTCTCAAAAGGCGATCCAACGTTGTACTGATGCATCTTACCTTGAATCTTTCTACCAGGTCCTTTGGTTGCAGCACACTTGTCACATGTTCGGCACCACTTCTATACGTCATCTCTAGCATGTAACCAGTAGAACCGATGTCGCACCTTCTCCAGTGTTTTGTTTACTCCCAGGTGGCCTCCAGAAGGTCCGTCGTGCATCTCCCGAAGAACTTCACTGACTTTCGATTGCGGTACGATCAGCTGCATCACATGTGACTTACCGTCAGCGGATTCCCATCTTCGCCTGAGGACACCTTCTAGCACATATAGTGAGTCCCACTGTGCCCAATAGGCTTTGAGAACTGGACTCCTGTCAGAAATGTCTCCCCATTCCGGTTTCTCTTCATTTTCTTTCCATGCGAGAATGGGTTCGATATCTGGATCTTCCTGTTGAGCAGTCCTCACTTCCTCATTGCTCCATCCGCTTATTGGATCAGCTCTTAGTCGCTGAGCGGTAATGAATTCTTTGTCTTCTTGCCGCCTGCAATGCTTGCAATCCACTTTGCAAGGTCTTCGAGATAATGCATCGGCGTTTGAGTGCAGCTTTCCTTTGCGGTGTTGGATCTCTGGTAGTCATAGATCTGCAATCTTTCTATCCACCTTGCGACTTGACCTCCTGGATTTTTGAAGTTCAAAAGCCAGCTCAGAGCACCGTGGTCTGTCCGCAGAAGGAATTTCTGTCCATAGATGTACTTATGGAAGTGCTTTGTTGCCAAGATAAGAGCTAGTAGTTCCCTTCTGGTCACGCAGTAGTTTCTTTCGGGTTTCGATAGGACCTTGCTGTAGTATGCCACCACTTTCTCTTCGCCATCATGCACTTGGGATAGTACCGCCCCGATTCCAACGTTGCTTGCATCTGCGTCGACGATGAATGTTTTGCCAGGTGTTGGATGTGCCAGCACTGGAGCGTTACAGAGGCGGTATTTGAGTTCCTGGAAAGATTTCTCACACTCACCTGACCATTTAAACTGCTTCCCTTTTTCGGTGAGCTGATGCAAACTCTTTGCAACTCCAGCAAAGTTCTTAACAAAACGTCGGTAATATGTGGCAAGTCCCAGAAAACTTCGGAGTTGATGTTTGTCCTGTGGTGTTGGCCAATTTTTGACGGAGTCAACTTTTTCAGGATCAGTCTTTACTCCTTGGGATGAGATGATGTGTCCCAAATACTTGACTTCGGTTTTGAAAAGTGCACATTTTTCTGGATTCAGTTTAAGGTTAGCCTCTCGAAGTCTCTGAAACACGGCTTTTAGGTTCTTGCAATGTTGGCCAAATGTTTTCCCGTAAACAATGACATCGTCCAAGTAGACTAGGCACGCTTTCCACGTCAGTCCTTGAAGAACGCACTCCATCAAACGCTCGAATGTTGCCGGAGCGTTACATAACCCAAACGGCATAACTTTAAACTGCCAGAGCCCATTACCTGTAGAAAACGCCGTCTTTTCCCGATCATCAGGGTGGATGTCAACTTGCCAATATCCACTTTTCAAGTCCAGCGTCGAGAACCACTGGGCTCCCTCCATGGCATATAGGGTATCACTGATTCTGGGCAGGGGATAGCTGTCCTTCTTAGTCACATCATTCAGCCTTCGGTAGTCCACACAAAAACGAGTGCTTCCGTCTTTTTTTTTCACTAGCACCACTGGTGACGCCCAAGGACTTGAGACCGTCCTTTTTCATTGCTGTTATCATTTCCTCAACCTCACCTTGTTTGGCCAGTGGAAGACGTCTTGCGGGTTGACGAATCGGTCTTGCATCTCCTGTGTTGATGCGATGCTGCACCAACTGTGTCCTACTATATTGCCCCTTTTGCGATGCGAAGATATCAGTGTACTCTTGTAGGAGACTTTCAGCCATCCTTGTTTGTTGGTGATCAAGGTTGGATGAATTCAGTATTTTAGCTCTGATAGTTTCGAGCTCCTCCGGAGTTATAGTTTTTCTCGGAGCTTCGTCTGTGATCTTCGTAATTGCTGCAACCGATTCGCAACGTCCAACGACTTCTCCTTTCTTCAACTTTACATCGTACGGTCTGGTGTTTAGTAATCGTACGGGCACCATTTTGTTTTTCGGTGCTACCAGTGTTTTCCCAATGATGACGCTTTGGGAGGAACACTCTGGGTCTGGTTCCACCATGAGGTATCGAAGGCTTCCAAACTCACCCTCCAGTTTCGTCCAAACGAACACTTCAGAAGAAGGAGGCAGAATCAGATCTTCCCTGATGACAGTTCTCAGTGTCGACGTACTTTCGTTCGAATAAGTCATTGGAAGTTCCTTATTTTGGTACTTCGAAACCTGATTACCGATGTCCAAAATAACTCCGTGCTGTTTCATAAAGTCGATTCCAATAATGCACTCGTCACATATATCTGCCACCAGGAATTGATGAGTAAACACTAGGTCGGCCAGTCGGATCTTAAGACACACTTCTCCATATACTCTTGCTGCTTCTCCCGTTGCGGTTCTTAGACGGTAGCTATTGGTGTTATGAAGCCACGTCGTCTTTACCAGGTCTCGACGTACTATGGAGGCTGTGGCACCGGTGTCGATGGTAGCCAAATGTTTGTTCCCGTTAATATTAGTCTCCACAGTCAGACTTTTGTTGTCTCGTTTGGTCTGAGAGACCTGGATGGTGGTTCTGGGGCCATCGATACAAGAAACCAGCCTCTGCCCCTCGAAGTTGGTTCTTACGGGCTGATAGGCAACGCTGGTGTTGTTGTTACCTTGCTCTGGGTTGGATCTCTTGCTTCCACAATGTTGACAACCTGCTTTGTTTGGTGGTAGTCGGCATTGACGCTGTAAGTGCCCGGTCTTGTTGCAGTTCCAACATCTTGCTAGTCCGCTCCGGTTCTTTTGTATTTCAGCTCTTTGGCACGAGCATTCTTCGACTATGGCCTCTCTAAGTCGATGTACTCCCTGAGAAGCCTGTTCTGCTGCTTCAATTGTCAATGCGAATGCTAAAGTTTCAGAAAGAGTACGTGTTCTAGCAGTTCGCACAGACCTCTGAAGATGTATATCAGCAATGGCACGAACAAAGGACTCAACAGCAAGCTGGTTGATGATTTCTTCTCCAGCATCCGGATATGCCAGGTGAACCAGTCTTTCGATGTCTGCTTGGAGCTGCTGTAGACTTTCACCCCTTTTCTGGACTCTGTTATTGAGTTGGACTCGGAAGACTTCTTTCAAGTGGCTATCTCCAAAGCGTTTATCTATAGCTGCCACGAGAGAACTGAAATCGCCACTCTTACCAGCTGGAACTGTTTGAAGTAATTCAGCTGCTGGTCCTCTAAGAGCAAGAGTCAGTGCAATGTACTTGTCTTTGTCATCCCAGCCATTTGTTGTCGCGGCTGCCTCAAATTGTCTCTTGTAGACTGGCCAAGAAGACTGTCCATCAAATGTTGGGGGTTTCATCTCCTTTTTCTTTACAAACTCCCCAGCAGACTCTCGAATTTTGATTTTCCGGATCTGGTCCAATTCCTTGGTCAGAACAGAAAACTGTTTATCACATCGGGTTTCTACGATTTCGAAACGATTCTCTACAACAGAAAGCTGTTTCTCCACACCTTCAACGCGTTCGTCTAGGGCACAAACATTTTTCTCAATGTTACCCAATTTACCTTCTAGAATGTTTTTCTGACCTTCCAAAACATTCTGTTGCCCCTCAAGTCTTTCGAGAATATTCTGTTGTTCCTTCTTTTGCTCGTTTCGTTGCTCTTCAATCAGCTTCTTTTGCTCGCTTCGTTGCTCTTCAATCAGCTTCTTTTGCTCGTTTCGTTGTGCTTCAAGTTGTTCAAGAACATTCTGCTGTTCTTTCTTTTGCTCGTTTCGTTGTTCTAACAAAAGTTTCATCATACTAGAAAAATCTACTTCCTCTTCTTCCACTTCTGTTTCAAAAACAAAAGTGCTTACGTCTTCCCCTTGCTGTTCCAAATAGTTACGCAAGCGCAGGACGAGCTCAGTTTTCGATCCCGCTCTAGAAAGATTTCGCTTACCTAACTCACTTTTAAGCTAAATGCAGTTGAGCTCTTCTAACAACTTACCCATTTTCACTGTATATAATTATTATTTCTCTTTTTTTTTTTTTTTTTTTTTTTTTTTTTTTTTTTTTTTTTTTTTTTTTTTTTTAACACTTTACTAGTCAAATAAGTTTTATTTACACTTCTGACACCAATCTTACGTGCACTTAGTTCGCAAAAATAAAACTCTACCTTTCAATTTAATTCTACCACTTTATTCAGTATCTACTTTCGATATACACTTTATCGAACTCAACTCAATTACGTTTATTCAATATTCACACTATCACTTTCTAAATAAAAACTGACTTCTGGTCGCGTCAGCTCCCTCTTTATATAGGAAAGTGAACCATCGAGAGATTTCTAGTAGTTTGTCTATGAACCATGATGTCTAGACAAGTTCCCCTCCAGGTATTTCTGCACACATACACACTCACTCACAAAAGACGTGTTCTTTTAAACCACTCCATTATAGTGCTCCCAGATGTGTTTTTCGGTGGAACGTTTCGATTAGGAAATTGGTATTAAATGTTGGGTGTACATTACAATATGTTTAACTATCTCATTAGTCGGCGCCGAAATCGACTTTTCACACAGCCATTCCTGATTGCCAATTTTTATTTGAAGATCAAGATGAGCATTTCTTCTCAGGTCGAATGTATTTTCGACAGTTTGACAGAAATACCCCGCAGTGAAAGAACTTTTATTGATCCAGCAGTTTTAAGGTTCCCGTTTACGGTGTCGTTCCCGTAGAAATATAGGGATTACTTATGAAGACTATGTCTTTCCTCAGGCTCTAGGCTATCTCTGAATAAAATTCCATTTAAATTGGATCAGTGGTCTGGGCGGGATATGGTAACAAAGAAACACGAACAGACAGAGTTAATTTTGGATTTGTAATATTAGTAAGGATGTCCATCTTCGGGTTCTAGACTATCTCTGTACCAAAATTCATATAAATCTGTTCAATAGTTTGGGGGGTAAATATAAACAAAGAACAACAGACAGACAGAGTTAATTTCGGATTTATATAATGTTACTAAAGTCTTCCATTCCCTTGGGAATATGAGGGCTGTTTTTTGGAGGATGACTTAAAGTTTATATTACTTGGGAATAGTGTAGTATTCTAACGGTGGACATTATTCGAAATGGGTGCTGTATTTTCCAAGTTGCCTTTCCCATTTGAATACAAGGATAAAACATATTCTATCATATATGTCCATCCTCAGGTTCCAGACTGTCTATGTACCAAAAATTAATATAAATAGTTTCAAAAGTTTGTGCGGTTGATGGTAACAAAGAGAAATAGACAGACAGATTTAACTTCGGACTCATAATATTAGTAAGGACTCCCGTTCCCCGTTCCCGTGGAAACATGGTGACCGTTCCCGAAATGAATATGAAGATGAGTAAAAGTTTACTGTTACTCGGGGATTATGGAGCATTCCAACGGTGGAAAAATTTTTTAAATCGGTGCTGTAGTGTCAAAGTTCCCGTATACGTCCCTGCTCTCGTGGGAATATAAGGATAAAATAATAAAATATAGCCTATGTCCGTCCATAAGTTCAGAACAATCTTTGAACAAAATTTCATTTAAGTCGGTTTATTAGCTTGGGCAGGAGATGGTAACATAGAATGACGGACAGACAGAGCTTCTTTAACACTTATTATATTAGTAAGGACTCCCGTTCCCGTGGGAATATGTGGATGAATTAAAGTTTATGTTACTCTGGGATAGTGAAGCATTTTTTCGGTGGAAAAATTTTTGAAATCGGTGTTGTAGTTTCCTAATTCCTGTATACGTTCCCATTCCCGTGGGAATATAGGGATAAAATATATAGCCTATGTCTTTCCTCAGGTTCTAGACTATCTCTGTACAAAATTTCGTTTAAATCAGTTCAGTAGTTTGGGCAGGAGATGGTAACATAGAAAGCCGGACAGACAGAGTGACTTTCACATTTATAATATTAGTTAGGATAAGTAACTATCCATATGTATTATATTAAATTGTACTATAATCATATTTATCATTTTATTTCGCTAGTCTAATTGAAGATGTTAACGATCTCTAATTGATGTTAAATAAATAAATAAATAAATAAATTCATATAAAATTCATCCAATTTGTTTTCCACAAATGCATAATCAGATCCACTTCCCTCAAACCATTTGTTTCTTTTAACTATCCCGTCTTTCCAAGGGCCTACTACTTTTCACGTACGGATCACTTCATTCACTTCACATGTATACTAACCTAACATACATTAAACATCTGTCCGTTACATGTCAATTTAACTCATGACATGTACAAATTAACAAAAACACGAATAAAAGGTAAACCAACTTGCAACATCAATATTCTTTCTATAAATTTATTCTTCACATTGTATTTCAGTTTAGAAAACCCAATCAACTGTGCCATGATGTCAACTCTTCAACTGTTCCTCATTGCGCTCACTTGTGTCACGTACAATGTCACAGCGACAAAACCATCTAAAGGTCAAAAGCCCAACATTGTGATTATCCTCGTCGATGATATGGTATGAATGAACCTTCTCCATACTATCACTCTTTTCCATCCTAATTAATTTACATCCCCCATTTATACAACCAAAAAAACGATGAAACAAAAAAAAAAAAAATCAAGGGAATAAACGATGTGAGCTTTCACGGTTCGAATCAGATTTTAACTCCGAACATTGACGCACTTGCCTATAATGGTGTAATCCTTAATCGACTTTATGTGCCAAACCTGTGCACGCCATCACGTGCCACTCTGCTGACAGGCAAATATCCCATTCACACAGGTATAACAGAAGAGATTTATTGGTTTTTGTCTTTAATTTTTGTTTTTTCCTTTTTAAATCCTGATTTCCGGTTTATATTCCCTTTTTTCCTACTGTGTTGCATGTTGCGGGTGGCGACTTATGTAAATAACTCTCGTGTGTCTGTGTGTTGCATGTGAATAAGGCACCCAGCATTCGGTTATAATTAACGATCAACCGTGGGGATTACCATTGAGCGAACGCACTATGCCAGAATTGTTCCGCGATGCTGGATATTCGACAAACTTAATTGGAAAATGGCATTTGGGTTTCTCGAAGAAGGCTTACACGCCCACATTAAGAGGATTTGATTATCATGTGGGTTACTACTCTGGCTACATTGATTATTACGAGCACGATTTGGCCATGTTGGTGAGTTGTTCAGTGCTTTTTTTTTACTTTTGTTTTTCATTGTTGAAGTTTTTTGCATTTGCAGAACACAAACTACAGTCGAGGCTATGACTTTCGGAAAAATCTCAAGGTAAACAACGAAGGTCTTGGAGTATATGCAACAGATTATTTTACAAATGAGGCTATCGGTGTTGTCAAAAAGCACAACAGAAAACAACCGCTTTTTCTGCTCATGAGTCATTTGGCAGTTCATACGGGTAATGAAGATAATCCAATGCAGGCTCCACCAGAGGAGGTTGCCAAGTTCTCTCATATAACCGATCCTAAGCGCAGGACTTATGCAGGTAGGTGAAGTCCGGGATGAAGTAAACCTCTTAGGCTGGGGATTGATAGGCAGGCCTCCATTAGTTCAATAGTAAAATATCTATCTCTCCTAATCTCTCGATCTCAAACTCGATTCGGTTTTTTTTTGCTATCAGGTTTTACTCTCCACGATATTTAAATCTTTTTTCTATTTTACTCATTCTCTCTCTCTCTCTCTCTCTCGCTCTCTCTCTCTCTCTCTCTCTCTCTCTCTCTCTCTCTCTCTCTCTCTGTCTCTCTCTCTTCCACACTCGCCTTTTATTCCTCGCTATATCTATTTGCATTTCTCCTTGTATTTCCTCTTTCTCAGCCTCCTTCTGTATCTTTTCCACACTATCACCACTCTATCCTTTCCTTACCGCTGTTTCTCAAGCCCCTTCATTTATCTCTCAATTCTTCTCAACTTTTTTCACCTACCTCTCTTTGGTTGACATCAATCAGAGAGCCTTGTATCAATCTTTTTTACAAGAACGTAATGTCTTGCTTCAAAGGATATTCCTCAGCTTCAATCATAATCTTTCAAAACTGTGCTTTCAGCTATGGTATCCAAACTGGACGAAAGCGTCGGAAGGCTTGTAGGTGCTCTCTCTGACAGAAAAATGCTAAACAATACAATAATTCTATTTTATTCTGATAATGGGGCACCAACAGATGGAATCCACTCAAATGCTGGTTCAAATTATCCTTTCAAAGGCGTAAGTACTAAACAATTTTTCGTTTAACTGAATGTCTCTTCATTTTACACTGCCAACCATTTTACAGCAAAAAGAATCTCCATGGGAGGGTGGCATTCGATCCGCAGCTGCGATTTGGAGTCCGCTAATCAATCATCCATCTCGTGTTTCCAACCAACTAATGCACTCAATCGATTGGCTACCGACACTAGCATCAGCAGCTGAAATAACTCTTCCAGCAGATCTTCGCCTTGACGGAATTGATATGTGGAGTACACTAATCAGCAACTCAACTCTCAAAAGCCGTAGATTTATTCATGTCTTAGATGATATCTATGGATATAGTTCTTATATGTTGGACAATTTTAAGTACGTTAATGGCACGGAATTATTTCCTGAGCATGCATCATGGTTGGGCACATTGGAATCTTCTCCAGATCCAAGCTTTTTGCAATACTCTGATATTGTGTTGGAATCAGAAGTATCAAAGAATCTTCAAAATCGACAACTGTCGGTTCTTGACATTGAGTCTCTAAGAAGTCAAGCAACTTATTCCTGTAACGAAGAGATGCTACCATCATCTTATGCTAGTCACAAATGTGACCCAAGTGAAAGCCCTTGCTTATTTGATATAGAGGAAGATCCATGTGAAATGTACAACATTGCTGCCGGCAATCCAAATATAGTGAGTCGAATGGAGGAAGACATCGATTATTTCCGCCAAAAAGCTGTTATGCCTGCCGCAAGGCCAGCAGACCCTCTTGCAAATCCCTTATTTCATAATAATACATGGACCTGGTGGGAGCGCTCGCATAAGAATTCCAGTCCCGGACTAGCATTATATTCTCCTCTATTTAATTTTACATTTGTATTTAGTTTTGCTTTAAGAAAGATATGCTAGTTGAGTGGATGTGATTATGATTAAGGTTAATGTTAATGTTGTTAAGTTTTGTACGAATTTATGATAAATTTATTATAAAGTATTTGTTAAACGGTAAGTCAATAGAACTAGTAGTTGGTATAATTTGCATTCAGAAAGGTTGCCCAACGACAACGACTACGACTACGACAACGACAACGACAAGGACAACGACAACGACAACGACAACGACAACGACAACGACAACGACAACGACAGCGACAACGACAACGACAACGACAACGACAACGACAACGACAACGACAACGACAACGACAACGACAACGACAACGACAACGACAACGACAACGACAACGACAACGACAACGACAACGACAACGACAACGACAACGACAACGACAACGACAACGACAACGACAACGACAACGACAACGACAACGACAACGACAACGACAACGACAACGACAACGACAACGACAACGACAACGACAACGACAACGACAACGACAACGACAACGACAACGACAACGACAACGACAACGACAACGACAACGACAACGACAACGACAACGACAACGACAACGACAACGACAACGACAACGACAACGACAACGACAACGACAACGACAACGACAACGACAACGACAACGACAACGACAACGACAACGACAACGACAACGACAACGACAACGACAACGACAACGACAACGACAACGACAACGACAACGACAACGACAACGACAACGACAACGACAACGACAACGACAACGACAACGACAACGACAACGACAACGACAACGACAACGACAACGACAACGACAACGACAACGACAACGACAACGACAACGACAACGACAACGACAACGACAACGACAACGACAACGACAACGACAACGACAACGACAACGACAACGACAACGACAACGACAACGACAACGACAACGACAACGACAACGACAACGACAACGACAACGACAACGACAACGACAACGACAACGACAACGACAACGACAACGACAACGACAACGACAACGACAACGACAACGACAACGACAACGACAACGACAACGACAACGACAACGACAACGACAACGACAACGACAACGACAACGACAACGACAACGACAACGACAACGACAACGACAACGACAACGACAACGACAACGACAACGACAACGACAACGACAACGACAACGACAACGACAACGACAACGACAACGACAACGACAACGACAACGACAACGACAACGACAACGACAACGACAACGACAACGACAACGACAACGACAACGACAACGACAACGACAACGACAACGACAACGACAACGACAACGACAACGACAACGACAACGACAACGACAACGACAACGACAACGACAACGACAACGACAACGACAACGACAACGACAACGACAACGACAACGACAACGACAACGACAACGACAACGACAACGACAACGACAACGACAACGACAACGACAACGACAACGACAACGACAACGACAACGACAACGACAACGACAACGACAACGACAACGACAACGACAACGACAACGACAACGACAACGACAACGACAACGACAACGACAACGACAACGACAACGACAACGACAACGACAACGACAACGACAACGACAACGACAACGACAACGACAACGACAACGACAACGACAACGACAACGACAACGACAACGACAACGACAACGACAACGACAACGACAACGACAACGACAACGACAACGACAACGACAACGACAACGACAACGACAACGACAACGACAACGACAACGACAACGACAACGACAACGACAACGACAACGACAACGACAACGACAACGACAACGACAACGACAACGACAACGACAACGACAACGACAACGACAACGACAACGACAACGACAACGACAACGACAACGACAACGACAACGACAACGACAACGACAACGACAACGACAACGACAACGACAACGACAACGACAACGACAACGACAACGACAACGACAACGACAACGACAACGACAACGACAACGACAACGACAACGACAACGACAACGACAACGACAACGACAACGACAACGACAACGACAACGACAACGACAACGACAACGACAACGACAACGACAACGACAACGACAACGACAACGACAACGACAACGACAACGACAACGACAACGACAACGACAACGACAACGACAACGACAACGACAACGACAACGACAACGACAACGACAACGACAACGACAACGACAACGACAACGACAACGACAACGACAACGACAACGACAACGACAACGACAACGACAACGACAACGACAACGACAACGACAACGACAACGACAACGACAACGACAACGACAACGACAACGACAACGACAACGACAACGACAACGACAACGACAACGACAACGACAACGACAACGACAACGACAACGACAACGACAACGACAAATACAACAACGACAAATCGCGCATCCAGAATTCGGCGGATTTTAAAACGATCTAAGCAGAGCTACTGAAAAATGGTTTAAGCTGTTTCAGTGAGGAAGAGGTACAAAAGCCAGATTTTTCGAAAATAGTCAGAGAAAAACGATTGTTGAGTAGAATTGACAAACAATTTTATCTTTTCTGACGAATCCAACCAGGTTGAGAGAACTCATGCGCGAAGAGAACCAAAGGAGGAACTTACCTCTGAGTTCTGAATGCCATTTAAAGAATCACCCAAAAACTGAACGTGTAATGGTTCACTTTAAATAAAAAATATTGAAAGGTGATCAAAAAAGCGAAAGTCACAGCCACCTACGGGCCATCCCGTTCGACGCAGTGTTAACGTTTCCAAAACCTGAACACCTACATCATGGATTGTACTCTTGACACCATTTCTCATTTAAAGAGTCTCTGGCACAATTCGCACTGGTGATGCATAAACCGTCCGACACGATGATTTAAAGGCTCAAACTGCGTCAAAAATACACAGTCAACTTGCAGCGACAGCCAAACTGTGTTTAAGGCCCTCCTCAAACCTCTCACTACTCCGAAAGTGAGCCAGGAATGGAAGAGCTTATTTCTTCTCTTTTATTCAGACACTTAAACGGGTAAGGCTAAAGTAAAACGGGTAAGCTAAGTGATGAAATCGATTTTTCAAATGGAAACCCCCATTTTTTATAGCAGATTTGGAAAGAGCCCAAAATTTTACGAAAAAACGTGTATTTTATTTTCGCTGGGGCTTCAAGGTTACGTCCAAGGTCAAATTCAAGGTCACCATCGGATTCCTCGTCGAAAAATACGTTGGATATAGGGTCTTTGATTTTTTTAACGCATGTTCTGCCGCAGGGGTTTCCATACTTTTGTCGCACCCTGTTTATGATACTGAAAGCTCAATACACTGGGAAGATCTTATTTATTTGTCATGTTCAAGATTCAAGTTCAGCTAAAAGTTTGATTTGCTTAATGCTCAATCAGTCCTACCATTGTAGATTTGGTAGTAATTCTCTGAGACCTGATTGAGGTTACCAAATTACTGTAAGTATTCTGCATTTGTCCTGCCGCGGGAGTGGATTCTCGTTGCTGCAGTCCATAAGAATAGGTTACCGAAATCTATTTTGGATACTGTATCAATCTTTCGCTGGTCCCCGTGGTGTAATAGTGAGCTCACCTGCCTGATATGTGGGAGGTTCGTTGTTCGAATCCCAACAGAAAACAAAAAAAATTTTCCACGGGTATCGAGCTACGAGAGGAATTGACAAGTCCTCCGATAGTAACTTCATTGCCATGAAAAGCGCTTTCTCCATTCGTGCGTTTCGGAATAGTTTAGTTTAGTTGATTTATTTGCAGAGCGCTGCTATTGAAAATTCAATTTTACAGTTTCTAACTTAAATAGGTACAAATATTTTTTAAATATTGATTTAATTAATTGTAAGGATATTTAAGTTTTATAAATTCGGTTACATATTTTTAAAATTTTTTAAAATCTATTTCATTTCTAGTTCCATGTGGCAGTGTATTGAATAACCTACATCCTTTATATAAAATAGTGTTTTGGGTAATATTTCTTATATATATAATTAGTTATATAGTTTGGTAGTCTGAAATTTTTTTTTTTTTTTTTTTCTTACACTATCAGAACAGCTTATTTCAAGCTTGTGAAACAATGTATCTTTTCTTCAAGAGTTTTTCACCCTTAAGTTCTCAGAAATAAGTATCACTGTCATCATTTAGCGAGGTGTTAGTTAGGAAAAATTAAGTCTAACACACTCAAGACAACAGAGCTAAAAAATATTACAAAATTATTGATAAACATATACAAAAACAAATTTGATAGCTACACATAATCGTAAAATTAACTATTAAATATGACAATTATAAAGATATCAGAAACATAAAAAAAAACATAGTCAAGAGAGTGGAGCTCTGGTTTAAATTAAGGACTTTAACGTAGTTTAACTAATATGAAAATCTATTAAATTTGAGTTTAGGTTCAAAACTTTTATCATACGAGTAATAGGCTCATTCAATCCATAATTAGTTCTATGATGAAGACAGTGAAGTAACTCCAAGTTGCGCAGTTGGTATGAGCCTCCCCGGTAGTTAAAACTTATGCATGAGAGCAAGTCAGGAGCATCAATTTGTCCTGTTATGAGCTGGTGAATCATTATTTTTTCGCCGATGCGAAAGCAGTTGCATCTGCAAAAAATGAATACGATGCTCATACGGTGGAAGGTCATAAGGATCAGTCCAAGGAAGTCCCTTGAGAGCAAATCTAATAAATCTTCGCTGTATACTTTCTATTCTTGAATTGTGGACTGCATAATAAGGAGACCATACTTGAGAAGCATATTCTAGATGGGGTCGAACATGACGGTTATACAGCGAAAGAGTGACGTAGGGGTCCGTAAACTCCTTAGCCCATCTTTTAATAAAGCCTAGCATTGAATTTCCATTACTAACAATGTAATTGATATGCGATGTAAATTCTAAATTGGAACTAAAGTAAACACCGAGCTCCTTAATACTGGACACCTTGCATAACATTTGATGAGTAATCGAGTAATTATGCAAAGCCGGATTACGTTTCCTCGAAAAAGTTATACTTTGACATTTGCTTGGATTGAGAATCAATCCATTTTTATCGCACCAAGTGGCAAAATTTTCAACATCAGATTGTAAAATAAGACGATCGGCTGCGCAGTCTATTTTCTCGAAAATTTTTATAGGTATCATCCGCGAAGATCAAAATTTCACTCGATGACAAGCTAAAAGTAACATCATTAATGGCTAGAATAAAGAGGATAGGGCCAAGGTGACTACCTTGTGGTACTCCTGAATGCGCCTTAAAGGAGTCTGAAAGAATGCTTCTAAATTTTACCACATATGATCTATCAGTTAGGTATGACCTGATCCATTCGACGAAGGTCGAAGGGAATCCATATGCTTTAAGTTTAAACAATATAATATCGTGAGATAGTTTATCGAATGCCTTTGAAAAGTCAGTATATATACAATCTAACTCTTGCCCGCTTTCAAGCGCGTTTGAACATTTATGGAGGAAATATACAAGGTTTGTTACTGTTGATCTTTTCTGTACAAAACAATGCTGCTGTTTGCAAATTATATTTTTAATATCGAAAGTTAAACTTTCACAAACAAGCTGTTCAAATAATTTGTGAATACACGAAAGCTTAGATATGGGTCTGTAGTTAAGGATATCTGATTTAATACCTTTTTTAAATACAGGTGTAATAAAAGATCTTTTCCACAGTAAAGTGAATCGAAAAGAATCTAACGATAATGAAAACAAATAATGAAGGGGAAATGCAATTTGGGACTTACACTTTTTTTTAAATTATTGGAGGTAGGCCATCAGGGCCAGCAGAGTAATCATCGTTCAAAGATGAAATATTGTTAAGGACTCTTTCTAGGATAATTGGGACATTATTAAAATTAACTTTAGAACATTTACGTAGAAACTCGAAGTAACTACGATCTATATCAACAATAGAATCAGATAAGGAATTACAAAAATGGTGAGCAAAAGCGTTGCAAATGTCGGATGTTTGTCAATGTGACATTACCATATGTAAAGTTATCTGGGTATCCATCCGAATCTTTGAATTGACAATGTTCCAGAAACTTTTTGGATCAACCCTCAATGAGTTTCCCATTCTGTGAACATAACATGAGTACAGAGTTTTTGATAGTGATTTAAATTCATAAAAAAAAGATGTAGGAAAGGTGATCAGATTCAGAACGCGTCTTAATGTAAGCCCGCCAAGCACTATTTCTTCTGTTGCGAAGCTTTTTTAGTTCCATAGTGCACCATGGGTGATTAGAACTCACATTCTTTGAAATTTTGAGGGGTATAGCTTTGTTCATGCAGTCGTTAAGAATAAAATAAAAGTAACTAACTGCTTAGTCAATGTTATTGAAATCTGATATATTATTAATATTAGATCTACTTAGTTCTTCAGAAAGCATTTTAAAGTTAGTCTTTCGATAGTCAAATATATGCGAGCAGTCATATGAATTACTATAACTATGAATATGACCGCTTAGGTCAAGGAAAATATCTAGAGGAGGGTGATAGTCATCTACATTAGTAATGCCGGAATTAGATTTAAGAACGACAGTACTAACAGCGTCAGAGGTAAAGACTCAATCGGTATTTCGATTTAAAAAGTTTTCAATACAGCTCTTTTGTTGTAAATCAGTAGAAATTAGATCATCCAATAAGATAAGCTCTTGTTGAGAGGATGTCAAGAAAGCTTTCTGAAATGAACAGTCAACTGAAGGAGACCAATCTATATAAGATAGATTAAAGTCATCCAGAAGTAAAATATTTATATCTAAAGGAGAAAGATTGTTTAAATAATCTAACACTAAAGCCACTTCATTGTAGGCATGGGCAGAACTTTTTGGGGGAATGTATGTGCCAATTACATAGACTGTCTTAGACTCAAAGGAAATCACTCTATTCCTCAAGTTGTATGGCTCAGATTCACCTACACATCTCAAATATTTGCATAAATATTGGGGCAGAAGACCATTTTTAATTTTATAAACAATTTAGATTTTTAGATTTTAGATTACAATAGATTTATTTCAATTTTCAAAATTACATTTTAACGCATTTAGATACAAAAATCTTTAAAGCATGGCATTGCCGTCTGCCCGATTGACATTTTTTAACAATTTAATAGCAATTTTTAATTTTTAATTCATACATTTTATTCGGATATGAGAAGAAGAGAAATAAAAATAATATAAGTGGTATACAAACGAATTTAATTACAAGTTTATGTGTGGGACTGTTTTCAATTAATTTACTAATTTTTTTTTTTAAAAAGTTTCATTCAGTATTTGGCTCCTGTAAGCCATTGCTTTCTTATAAAAGTAGTAGAGCTGGGTTGTATTGACTTCATCATCTATTTCGTTGCTGCCCAGAAAGCTTTTCCTAATTTCTTTCAAGATCGGACATAAACCGATGAAGTGCTTAATGTCTTCTCCAACAGACATGTTGCAAAGCGCACATATTATTGACAGATCCTCTCGGTGTGGCAGGAAGTTCAGTCTTACCAACTCGCCCCTCAACTTGAAAACAGCAGAGATTGTTTTTTGATTAAAATCGATCCTAAAATAGTTTCTTTCAAACAGATTATGTTGAAGCACGCTATAAGTGGTTCTGTCGTTCTGTGCACAGAAGAAGACGCCTGAAAGATACATTCGAGCCTGTATTTTTCATCGGTTTTAACGATAAGATCGTAAACAGAATCTTTGACGTCCTTTCCATTACATGTTTCTCGAACCAAAGACTCTTTCTATGTAAAACATACATGGCTATCACTTTTGGTAGTCTTTCCTCCTGCATGTTAAAAACTCTGAAGAGATAGTCAATATGTAGCTTAAGTGATTTCACAAAGAGTGGTGATAGTCCGGTTTCAATATTTACCATGTAATTAGGCGTGTTCTTTGGTAGTTGAAAACATCTTTTAACATAGTATCTAAGTAAATTTTCCACCGATTCATATGTTTTGTATCCTCAAGTTTGAGCCGTGAGAAACGAGTTCGTTTGCAAAGCAAATTTTCCATGTAGCACTTATAGCGCTTTTTGCTCGGATAAGTTTTTCTTTGAAATGCGTTTCCATTTGCAAGTTGCTTGTTATAACTACACTGAGGTACTTATATGCCTTCACAACTTCTATAGATTCGCGATTGAAATGCCATTTTTCATTTGTAGACAATCTGCCAGAACCATTCTTAAAAACCATAGCCTTTGACTTGCTTAGATTGACCATTAAGTTCCACAATTTGCAGTATACTTCCAGACGATTGATCATTAGTTGTAGCGATTCCGGTGAGTACGCGAACAGAACAACATCGTCAGCAAACAGAAGGGCTTTAATAAAAAGTCCAGCAAAATGTATTCCACCCGGTTATAAACAAAACATAGTACATTAACAAAAATTCAACCATTTTAACATATTCAACTTTGTTCTTACCGGTGTATAACGATTGCATTTAAAATTATTATACGCATGGACATATTTTGTAGACGTTGTAGTTTTAACAGAACATTATCAGAACAATGATTCTTTGCTGACGATGGAGCCATCATAAGCGAGGATCCTACATCTCTGCAACGAGCACTTGAAGTTTGGATTGATGTTCTGGAAGGAAATGGGTACCGTATTTAGCGCTAAAAAGACTGAATACCTGTGCTGCCCTTTTTCTGATCCAGACAAGCCTATTCCAGACATTTATTTGAATGGAAATGTTCTTCCCAATGTGAAAAGTTTAAATATCTGGGATCTATGATCAATAGTGAAGCATCTTGTGATGACGACATCAATCATCGAGTAAGCGTTGGGTGGATGAAGTGGCGAGGAGACTCCGCTATCTTCTGTGATCGAATAATGCCCCCTAAGTTGAAGGGAAGACTCTACACAGCAGTTGTCCGTCCAGCTCTGACATACGGTTCACAATGATGGACAATGTACAAAAAGTATGAGAGCAAATTGACGGCAGCCGAAATGAAGATGCTTCGGATGACAGCAGGAGTAACAAAGCTTGATCGAATTAGAAGTACTAAGATCCGTGGAAGCCTTCATGTCAAAAGTACCATCTTGGACAAAATTCAGCACGACCGGCTCAGTTGGTATTGTCATGTTCAAAGGAGAGATCCGCAGAACCCCGTCCAAAAGGCAATATCGTACAACGTTTCAACAAATTCGCGACGAAAAAAAAGCAGGCCAAAACACTCCTGGTACAAGCAAATGCAAAAACAGCAGCATTTGGTTGGCCTCAGACATGGAACAATCCAAAACCGGGAGGCTTGCCGACGCTTTCTGAGGTCAACGCGGCGGGCGTACCCCACAGGCGGATCACTAGTGTGAAGCAGAAAAGTGGGAGAGTTGTGATCGCTTCAAGATCACTACTCGTAACGCCGAAAATGTAAAAGAAGAAGAAGAAGATTATCAGAACATTGATACAGAATTGATGAACAATACTCGAAATGAGGTTTTATCATTACGTTAAAAACATCAATGGCGCACATTGTAAATAAAAATTGTAAAAAAAAATTGCATGTATAAAATGCGGTGGTGAACATAATGTTAATAATGTGAGGTTACAAAGTGTATTAATTGCACTTAAACAAATGAGTTGAGTTACTTGGTCTTGATACTAATTGTGATCATGAGGCAACAGATAAAAACTGTCCAGTCTATGTGCAAAAACTAAAAGTGCTGAAAGAGCGAATTCAGTATTACCAATTAAAATGCTGGTACTTCAATGCACAAGGCGTCATAAACAATTTCAACCAAATCGAAGTAATTTTATTACAAAACAAATTTGACATATTTGCAGTGTCTGAAACCCATTTAAAAAATGATATCGAAAACAGTGAAATAAATTTACAAGGCTATTCTGTTGTTAGATGTGATAGCACTAGTAGCTATATTGGCGGGGTCGCAATTTTCATAAACACAAGTTTAAAATTAAAAGTTATAAAGCAATTTCAGTGGTACCCGTGGCCTGATGGTTAGCATGTCCACCTGCTAACCCAGAGGTTCGAGGTTCGAATCCCAGCAGAGGCAAAATGAAAAAATTGTTTTTCCACGGGTATCGCCTTTCGCGAGGAATTGGCAAGTCCTCCGTTAGTAAACTCATTGCCATGAAAAGCGCGTTCTCAATTAGCCGTTCGGAACCGGCGAAAAATTGTAGGTCCCCTCCATTCCCTCACAAGGCATGGTTGTGAGAAATGCGCTAGGCCCAGGGGCTCCACGCTCTGTTGCGCCACACTATTTATTTATTTAAAGCAATTTCATATTAAAATGAAAATTTGGATTTTATGTGTGCAAATATTTTTTAATGAAAAATCGGAAACAATTTCTATACTGTATCGATCTCCCAGTTGTTCTGATTGTGATTTTTGTGCTGAGTTCACGGAGTGGCTGGAAGAATCAATTACATACCTCATATCCTAACATGATTGTACTTGTTGATTTTAATATTGACCTATTACGTAGTTAAACATATGGAAACAACATCAAACAGATATTTACAGACAACAACTGTAAACAGATTATTACTAAACCAACTAGAATCACAAATACATCATGTACTTTAGTTGACTATGTTATAGCTCCAATAGGAAGAAATATTTGGGCAAAAAAGTGAGTTTAAAATAAGTGATCACGAATCTATTGAGATGATAATTCCGGTTGATAAAAGAAATTTCAATAAAACGTTTAAAACAGTTCAAGTGTTTAAATACCAAAAGAATAAATTTAAATCAATGCTTCGAAACACAATTGGTTCCTCAGTGATAAATCCGAACAATAACACTAGCGACTTATCGGTAAAATTAAAAGAGTCATTGGAAAATTGTTTCAGTGAATCAATTATGAATAAACGAATACAGTGGTGGCCAAAATAAAAAGAGTGAAACCAATTTTTTCCATTACCTCTTCCATCAGCTCTTCATTGGGCCTCTTTCAAACATAAGTTCTGCCATCAGAACCAAATAAATTTAAGTTTTAAAGACTTAACGCAAGTTTAACTGTAAATTTAATAATTAAATTGATCGGAAGTGAAAAAGACCTGAAATAATGCATTTCTTTTTCTTTTTTTCATTTGCAAGTGACCATCATTAATGTTTGGTAGCACTGGAAATGTTTAACAGTCAGGTCAAAGAAAATTCGTATATATATATATATATTTTGCTCCAATTAAAAAGGTTAAAGGCATAGATTCTATTGTGACCACCACTGTATATCCTTCTGGTAATGGCTGTTTTAAAAAAGCAACCATTTTTAACGTTTCTGAGGACTGGAGCGAATATAGAAGGGTAAGAAACTTATATAAATATAAACTATCAATCAAGCTTAAAAACCTTCATATGCAACAAGATAGCGCGCTGTTCAGACCAAAATAGATATGTGGAGAATTATAAAATCTCTTGTTTTAAAAGAACAGAGAGAAGAAATAAATGAAGTGCTGTTTGAAGATAAAATAGAAACGGAAAATAAAGTTATTGCTAACAGGCTGAACTCGTATTTTATAGACAGCATAAACGAGATAAGTAACTCAATACCACAAGGGTCTTTTGACTGTAGCAATTTGACAATGGCCACCAGTGTATTTTTGTTTGAAACAATAAACCTAAGTGATCTCCACAATATATGTAAGAAGTTGAATAAAAAAAAATGATCCTATGAAACTAAATATTCAAATAGTTTTAGACTGCTATGATGTGTATGATGTGTAAGGTCCATTACTTTTGGCAGTGATAAATAAATCTTTTGTGGATGGTGTTTTCCCAAATAATTTAAAAGAATCAATAATAATTCCCATTCCTAAGGAGCAAAATAACATAAACTGTGATAAATTTAGACCAATTAATATGCTTCCAATGTTAGAAAAAATAATTGAAAAAGTTGCCCATGAACAATTAATCAAATACATCTCAGAAAATAAATTGTTAATACAAAACCAATCAGGATTTCGTTCGGAACATTCTTGTGAAACGGCTCTTAATTGGCTTATGACCTTTAAGATAGAACGTCATGAAAACAAATAAAATAGTTGCTGATAGCCGGAGAGCTAGTGACCGATTTGCTTACCTCATTTTAGCAAGGCTCAAACTTTGCTCATAGAAAGATTTAGGCCCGACAAGTATAAAAGTGCCCGTCTTACACTCCGGTTCCGTCCATGAGGCCTTAAGATTAGGGCTTGAAGTTGTAAAAAATAAGTGCCCATTTACCTCATTTTAGCAAGGCTCATCTTTTAATATATTCTTCATTGATCCAATATATACACGAAAATAGCATTGTAAGACGTTTTAGCTGTCCATGACATGCTGTAAGACGGTCGTATATATGTTAAAAAAATGAGCCCATTTACCTCATTTTAGCAAGGCTGGTATTTTCACACAACTGAGATGGCATAAAAACAAATACACATTTCAAGTGTAAGACGTTTATTCGGTCAATAACCCTCCGTAAGACGCTGAAAATTTAATTAAGATAGAAACAATTATAGTCTATTGATTATGTCATTTCTTAAGGAACTCGACATTGAATGAACTTTTATTACATGAATCGATTAATGGGTTAATTTTAGAGAAAAAAAAACCAAAGTCCTATTAAATTAGAGGGTGCGAATCGGAGATATGGGTTCTAAGCCATCTTCATTCATTTTTTCAATATATCTCGAGAACGAAGCAAAATTTTGATACAATTGCAAGGACGTTTTTTGTAGAGAACAAGTTTTCCCATAGAAATGCATCTTCTTAAAAATTTTAAAAAAAAATTTTGTATCCAAAATAATAAAATTCCCGACACAAGAAAGGCAATTTTTTCCAATTTTAGAATTTTGTCAGTTTTTTTAATGGCATTTCTTTCTGGTTGCTGATAGGTATAAGCAATGCGCAATGCTTCATAAAAAAGAAAGTAAAATAAATTTTCTTTAAAATGCTATTAGAGAACTTTCTATGTTTGAAATTCACCGAAATATTGTAACTAAGAAATAGACATTTATCGTTGTTTTTCATCATTTTTATACTGACTGCAGTTTTTTTATAATGTAGCAAAGTTGAACCAGACTTAAGTGTGTAAATACCAGCCTTGCTAAAATGAGGTAAATGGGGTCATTTTTTTTACATATATACGAGCGTCTTACAGCATGTCATGGACAGCTAAAACGTCTTACAATGCTATTTTCGTGTATATATTGGATCAATGAAGAATATATTAAAAGATGAGCCTTGCTAAAATGAGGTAAATGGGCACTTATTTTTTACAACTTCAAGCCCTAATCTTAAGGCCTCATGGACGGAACCGGAGTGTAAGACGGGCACTTTTATACTTGTCGGGCCTAAATCTTTCTATGAGCAAAGTTTGAGCCTTGCTAAAATGAGGTAAGCAAATCGGTCGTTAGCTCTTGGTCTATGTGTTTTTAGACTTTCAAAGAGCGTTTGAAACAATCGACAGATCGTTGCTTCTAGCAAAGCTAAGCAAATACGGCATTCAAAATAAGGAACAAAAATGGTTTCAATCATATTTAAATAACAGAACACAAAGAACTAAAACTAACCAATGTTCATCTAATAGTGAAGAATCTTCGAATGGCGTGCCTCAGGGAACAATATTGGGCAATCTGTTGTTTATAATTTACATTAATGACATTTGTAAGGTTTTAAAGTATTGCAAAATCTCGCTGTTTGCTGATGATGCATTATTGTTTGTTTCTGGCAAAGACTTGAATTTAATTTCTAGTTACATTAACTACTATATAGATAAAATGTATATGTGGCTTAATAAAAACAAATTAAAAATTAATGTTAATAAAACAAAATGTATGACTATAAACGCTGACTTCGAAACAAACAAACGTATTAACAATACTGATATCGAGCAGTTAAAATCAATAAAATAGTTCGGTGTCATATTAGACAGCGATCTGACCTTTCATAGCTATTTCGAAAACATTGTAAAAAAAATTTTTTTTCAAAAAATTGGATTCTTTAAAAAATTACGAGAAACTATACCCACTTTATGTGCAATAAACATTTTCAATACAATTGTGAAACCTCACTTTGAGTTCTGTTCAACAAAACTGTATATGAGTGACTCAACGGAAATCAACGGACTTTAAAAGGTTCAGAACAAGGCGATGAGAACTATACTAAAATGCAGTTTCTATACCCCAATAAATTGGATGCTATCTTGCTTAAAATGGCTTAACATCAGACAGAGTATATCATACAATGCAGCAATCTTCGTTTATAAAATTAAAAATAAAATGGTTCCAGAATACCTTTCATTAAACGTAAATCTTACACACGAAGTTCAACCATATAACTTAAGGTCAAATAATAATTTTAGATTGCCATTTTATAGAGATAGTAGAACTCAAAACATGATAATGTATAAAGGTATTCAGTTTTTCAATAAACTACCAAGTGATTTAAAAAATGAAACGAATTTTCAAAGTTTTAAAAGAAAACTATCAAATTATATAAAATGTAATATCTAAATTAATGTGTAGAAGTATATTAACTTACTTCTAATGTAGCAAATTGTAATTGAAATAGTAATTTATACTAAATAAACGAACACATACGTACATACATATTAAAGACAATTTGTTTCTAATTCTGTTAAAGAATATGTGATTTTTTCTTGACTAAATAATCTCCATGAATATCAAACTGTAGTTTTTCATCTATCACTACTCTTCGATACTATTTTTGTTGTCGATCTCCAGATTCAGTGTAACACCTTAGTTTAGAGCAATACATTTTGATTTGGCCACGTTCAACTTTAGTTTATTAGTTTGTTATTTGTACTCTGTTGAGGTCATCTTGGATTTTTTTTTTCTGTTGAAGGAAATACCAGCTGGAGCACTCAGACCTAAATACTGGTCCATTGTACTACCAGTTAGCAACCTTCTATTTGTTATAACTTTCCAGATGTTCGGAGAAAAGCCAAAAGACGCTGCCATGGTAAGGAGCCTAAGTTACCAGCTCTCACCATGTCTGCACCGAGCATCTGCAACCTCATGCGAGAAAAAGCAGGACATTCTCTGCGGTGTCCTCATCTTCTCCACGAGATTCACAGAGTGTGTCACTTAAGCCTAACACGTTTAAATGCTTGGCAAAAGAGAAGTGCCCGCTGCCAACGCCAATAAGCTTTCTACAGTCTTTTATCTGCTACGAGCTAGCAAAAATGTTGCAGTCTTCTTACTAGCGTTGGGGAGCATACGCTTGGTTTGTCTGCAATGGAGGCATGCCTACGGTTGTGCTCTTCATAGACCCAATCGTTGATTGAAGCCCTCAGCACTGAGGACGCTGGAAGACCTAGCGACGGTTCAGGTCCTGAGAAAGTTTTCTTAGATCCCTACCTAGCAAGTTCATCGGCGATCTCATTTCCAGCTATGCCGTGGTGGCCCGGAACTCAAATTAGACTCAAGGAATTTAATCTTCCGATCGCATTCAGAAAGCTCTTGCATTCTTGGATCACTTTCGAAGTGGTTAGAAGGTTGAGAAGGGCCTTAAGCACAGCTTGGCTGTCGCTGCAAACAAAGATACTTCTTCCCGTCCATCTATTGTTCGTTATGTGGCTCAAGGCCATTAGGATAGCATAGGCCTCCGCTTGGAAAACGGATGCGTATGATCCCAAAGATGTGTGCAGTCGTATGTCGTCGTTCTCAAGAAAGGCATCAGCACCAGAACCCTCGTCGGTTTTGGAGCCATCTTTGAAGATACGATAACAGTTCTTTTCAGGCTCAGATTCTGGAGCGAACCAGTCCTGAACCGAAGGAAAGTTGACTGAGTAATTTTGACGCAGTTTGAGCCTTGGGATCACTGTGTCAGACGACATATCCATTAGACATGAGTCAAAAGATATGCGGCTTGCGAGTTCCTCAAAGCTCCAGTGCGAATTATGCCAGAGACAACATCGCTTTAAACGAGAAATGTTCTTGAGAGTACACCCCATATGATATAGGCATAAAGGGGAGGAAGATTCAGCAGTGTCGAGAGCAGCTCCCGGTGTGCTGGGGAAGGCCCCAGTAACACCAAGTCTGTTACTGTTCTTTGAAGTTTGGCAAACGAGGCAATAACGCATTTACGCGAGAGCTTATTCCACCAAAAAACTGACGCATAGGAGATGATTGGTCTTATCATAGCCGTATAGATCGAGCTATCGTCAACCAAGCAACATAATCGGACGTACAAAGTGAAATATGGAGAAAAACAACAGCGCGTAAAGTGTTCACGTATATTTTTGGACCTCTGCAATGAAGGAAAGGATCGTGTATTGAGTCGAATTGTTACTGGAGACGAGACTTGGGTTCATCATTATCAGCCTGAGTCTAAGCTCTGGTTTAGACTCAGGCACAAAAAAGGCATAGCACCTCCCAAAAAGTTTAAGGTGTCACAGTCAGCGGGAAAACTCATGGCAACGGTCTTTTGGGACTCGGAAGGAATATTACTAATCGATGAAAAAGATAAAAGTGTTTCTATAACCGGAGAATACTAAGCTTCAATATTAGAGCGATTAAAAGAAGCATTTAAAAAGAAAAGACGGGGGAAATTGACGAAAGGTGTGCTGCTTTTGCACGACAACGCGCCCGTGCACAAGAGCCGCATTGCAATGGCTGACCTGCATAAAGTGAGCTTCGGTATTTTGGATCACCCACCCTACAGTCCAGACCTGACTCCTAGTGATTATTATCTGTTCCCAAAAATGAAAAAAGAGCTTCGGGGTATGAAATTTACCAATGATGATGAAGTCAAAGAGGCAGATTCGGCGTATTTTGAAGGTAAAGACAAAACATTTTTATATGAGGGTATAAATAAATTAATTGAAAGATCTGAAAAATGTATCCGTCTTGCAGATGAATACATTAAAAAGGAATAATAATTTTTTTTATTTACACCCTATATCTCCCATTCCGCGAATATAAAAACGCTCCCTCGTAGATTGCTGAAGTCCGATTTATTTCTGGTTTCCTGGAAAATGAGTTTAAAGCATTCTAGTCTCTGCTTTGGACTCGGTATATGAACCGTCTGATTTCCTGTGTGTTTCTAGTTTGTTTACCTTGCTCCTTTTAAGGGCTTTTGCAAGTCGACTTGTCTCACTGAGTGTTTCTATACTTTCACAGAATTCTTTATCAGAGGCATTCTTTGATTTTCGAATTAACCTTTTAAAATCCTTCTTTTTAGATCAATACAGGTTCCAGTAGACCTCTGATTTGGTTTTGAGGGACCTATTCAGAATACTTCTTCCGTTTCCCTGCGATGTTCATCTTGGATTAGCTTTACGCAGTCGTCTCCATTTTCACCATTAATAAAGATAAGTACATCGTCTGCAAAAAGTTATTTGCGAATGTCGAAGCACTTCTTTAATGTCGTTTATGTAGATTATAAATAAGAGTACGCCCAATATCGACCCTTGAGGAACTCCATGTTTTTATTCAGCGCTCTTAGACATTATTTCATCTACTGATGTTCTTTGCGTTCTATGCAAAATGCGACAGATAAGTGCAAAACCATTGTTGTTCTTTTCCTCTAACCCCATAACCACTTAGCTTTTCAATAAGTATTTCCCTATCAATTGTTTCATAAGCTCTTTGCAAATCGAGAAAAACGGCAAAAACAAATTTTTTTTAGCTATTTCTTCTTTCCAGATAGGGTGGCACAACAGAGTGAGGAGCCCCTGGGCCTAGCGCCTTTCTCACAACCATGCCTTGTGAGGGAATGGAGGGGACCTAAAATTTTCTGCCGGTTCCGAACGGCTAATGGAGAAAGCGCTTTTCATGGCAATTAATTTACTAGCGGAGGACTTCCCAATTCCTCGCGAAAGGTGATACCCGTGAAAAAAACATTTTTGCCTCAGCTGCGATTCGAACCTCGAACGACTGGGTTAGCAGGTGGACATGCTAACCATCACACCATGGGTACCACTTCTTTCCAGCTTATAAAAAACATTATTTAGCACCGACTCACACGAATGTTTTTTTTTTTCGAAATCCTGACTGGTTCTCAATAAACAAATTGTTGAATTCGAAATAGTTTTCTAGTTGTGAGTGAACTATTTTTTCAATAACCTTTTCGTACACAGGAAGAGCGTTGATTGGGCGGAAGTCCTCACATTTGTCAGTCGCTTTAATTTTTTTTGATGGGGGTGACAATTGATTCTTTCCATGTTTCGGGAAAGAATCCGTTCAGCATTAAATTATTAATAACTTTTACAAGCATCCGCCCTATTGTGTTTATTCCACCTATCTGCATTTTCGTGTTTAAAAAGTTAGAATCTCTTTTATTTTTTTTTTTTAGTAATTTTATTGAATTTTTCACTTCCGATAGTGCTACGTTTTTAAATTTAAACGTTGTATGCGTAAAACTATTTTGTTGGGCGAACAGAACGTACGGTATCAACTCGTTGATTTCCGAAACACTCTTGATGAAGTAATCATTAAATTTTTCAGCAAATTTTTTCCTTCTTTGTAATGCTTACGCCTTCATAAAATACATGCCTTTTTTTCATTTAAGACATGTGACTTCATGACTCTAGACATTGATTTCTGGTCACCAGCATTCGCAATTGGTTGTTTAATGTTTGTATTCATATATTTGACAATCTCTGCTTTATACATATTCCTGCAACTCCAATCTCTGTACATATCTGTTCCAAGATTCAATATTGTTTTTCTGCATAAACTCTTGGTATCTCATAATTTTTTTCAGGCAGAAGATTGTAGATCCCTTCCATTTCCTCTCAGGATATGGTTATGAGAAGTGAACTAGGCCTCGAGATTCCCCGCTCTCCTGTCCTATACTGTAAAAAATTGTTATTTAAAATATCTGTTTAATACTTAAATAAAGTGTACAATAATCACAAATAAATCTTTTCAGCACAGAGTGCTAAACCCAACACAAATAACTCATTAACATGAGGCTTCGCAGTCTAAGATTTCTCCTGGCAACTGGTTTCAAAAAGAGTAAATCGTAACACTTTCCGCAGTCTTCCTTTTCTCACACTCCATTTCTAAATCAACTTTTGGAACAATAAAGATGACCATTAAAGCTAAGAAAAATCTCTTGATCTGAAATAGAACAGTTCAGCAACCACATAAATACGAATTTCGATCATGTGTAGTAAAATAATCCATAAGTTTGCATATTTTATTCAGATCCGTGCCATTTTATTATTTCTGATCCAAAAATGCTTAATATTCATTTATTACTCACTAGGTTTATTGAGTGACTGTTTTTTCCCTTTCAACCTCTCAAATACCGTTGCTTTAAATTTTTTCATGCAAAACGAATTTATTTACATAGTTCAACAAACTAATTCATCCTCAGAGCAGAATGAAAGTATAAAAGTAGACCCATCTATTGATATCACATTCATAAGTCTTACGATGAGGGTAATACTAGCACTACTGACTTTGGGTAAGGTTACTGCTTTATTTTTTATCTGATAGTTTGGAAAAATTGATAAACAAATTTTAATGGATATCCACAGGCGCCATTGTTGTGGCATCGGCTAAACAATATAATAGTTTCCAAGGTAGAAGCATCAGTCCCAACCAGGAAGAAAGCGAACCAGCTGCTGCTGAAGATGCTGCTGAGAAGATTGCTGATACAGAGCTAACGCAACAAGAATCGGCTTCAGAATCGTACTTCCCACCGGCAGAACCGCATGTGGTGGGCTCATTAAGGCAAACATATTCCTCGAGTCAATACGGCACGTGCACTATTCAATGTCCACCAGGACCACCAGGGCCACCAGGGCCAGTTGGACAGATGGGTCCCGATGGTCCAGCTGGATCTAAGGGAGACATAGGCAGTAATGGATTTGATGGCATCAAAGGTTTTCAGGGTACAATGGGTGACACAGGAATTGTTGGTGACAAAGGCGATAAGGGAGATAAGGGTGAAGTAGGCTTTACGGGAATAAAAGGTGATCGAGGAGAAGTTGGTACGACTGGGCCTCAAGGAGCAAAGGGAGCAAAGGGAACTCAAGGTTCTCCGGGCGTAATGGGAGATATGGGAGATACGGGTCCAATTGGTCCAACTGGTCCAATGGGTGCTATGGGTCCTGCTGGCTAAGTTACAAAATTATGAAATTTTGCGAAACGCTGTGACTCTTAAAATAAAGAAAATATTTTTCTAATTATATCCATAAATCTTTTCATTTACACAATCATTTTTCCGGTTTCCAAATTAATTCATATTCGCCGAAAATGACTTAAGTGATTATGAGCTTGTCCAGACTTGCACAAGATTGCCTCATTCACTCAGTAGTCACTACATAATACCAAAGATAGGACGAGTCGTAAGAACAGAGTTCTTTAAAACAAAAACTAAAAAGGAGTTCTACTTCCTACATTAGATTTCTGGCAAAGTAACTTGGTCACATGGGCCGGTTGGGCCAGAGAGAAGTAGCAATAGTATTTTGCTTTTCCATTCCGGAATGAGGATGACTCTTTTTACTTGCAAATTTTGCGTTCCTGCAGAAAAACAATTTGAGGTAAAAATGAATCATGACATTACGATGATAGAGAATACATAAAAATTGGTCCTGAGATTAGGTCTGTCTGTTTGTATATCTGTCTGTCCGTATTTGGGCTTACAGCTTGAACCGCTTCACCGATTATTTTTTTTAAATTTTCAGTTATGGGTGTAGGTTTCTACCTGTACCTGTCATACAACCTATGTGATTGAACTTATATTTCTACAAAAAAAAAAAAAGGTTTTTTGTTTTTTAACTTTTTGTTTTTATTTAAAAAATTCTTTGCTTTGGACTTACACGATTATGATGAAATTTTTACAATTTTAATTTGAGGAAAAATAACAACATAGAAAAGTTTTACAAAGAATTATTTGTTTACTTAAACAACCAAAGCAAGTAGTGTCAGTCGTCAGCCTTATTTAATTTATTTAAATTTAGTTTCTCCTCTGCCTAAATCATCTTTGATCTTTTATTACTCTCTCCTTCTTCTATTTCTTTTCTTTTTCGCTTTAATACTAAATTTTTTGTGATGAATTAATTTTCTAAGCGCATATGTTCTTTATTATTTAAAATTAACTATATATAACTAATTGGATTTAACACAATAATCTTTTTGGAAAAGTACATCATTTACCAGAAACTATAACTATCTAATAAGATTTATGTTAAAGTGTTAGCTTATGAATACTTAATAAACTAAACTAAACTAAACTTAACTTTTAGTAGTAAAGGAAAGTTCACGAAAGATTGCACATATAGATTTTCATATTGTACACAATTGGAAGTTCATGCAACCCAGTCGTGCCCATTTTCCCTTTGCCCTCAGACAGCCCTAGCTTCTAGAAATTTTTTTGTTGAGGCGAAATGATAGAAATGAAGGCGTTCAAGTCTTTTAAAAATTATTTCCATTCCAGTGTGATCGGCCAATGTTGAGCGCATTTTCTTTGAAATCATCTTCCCTTTTCCAATCCAACACCATTTAAACTTGGCTAGTTTTCTAAGGATTCAGAAAGATAATTACAACAATCTTAGCTATTGTTGGAAAGAACTTACACGTCATGTCTTTGTTTTTATGTGTAGCCGCATAATATGGTACGAATGGCGTGATGTCTCCTAACCTAAAGGTTTGTGGCTCGAATCCCAGCAGAGGCAACAATGTTTTTCCACGTGTATCGCCTTTCGCGAGGAATTAGCAAGTCTTCCGTTAGTAAATTCATTGCCATGAAAAGCGCTTTCTCGATTTGCCGTTCGGAACCGGCTGAAAATTGTATCTCATAATCACTTTAGTCATTTTCGGCGAATATGAATTAATTTGGAAACCGGAAAAATGATTGTGTAAATGAAAAGATTTATGGATATAATTAGAAAAATATTTTCTTTATTTTAAGAGTCACAGCGTTTCACAAAATTTCATAATTTTGTAACTTAGCCAGCAGGACCCATAGCACCCATTGGACCAGTTGGACCAATTGGACCCGTATCTCCCATATCTCCCATTACGCCCGGAGAACCTTGAGTTCCCTTTGCTCCCTTTGCTCCTTGAGGCCCAGTCGTACCAACTTCTCCTCGATCACCTTTTATTCCCGTAAAGCCTACTTCACCCTTATCTCCCTTATCGCCTTTGTCACCAACAATTCCTGTGTCACCCATTGTACCCTGAAAACCTTTGATGCCATCAAATCCATTACCGCCTATGTCCCCTTTACCTCCAGCTGGACCATCAAACCCAGTTGCTCCTGGTGGCCCTGGTGGCCCAGGTGGCCCCGGAGGACATTGTCGATTACATTGGTTTTGTGGATAGTATGGTGGTGGATAATATGGTCGAGGATAAGGCACTGGTGGTGGTGGTGGTGGTGGTGGTGGTCGAGGTGGTGACGGATCCTTATCTGATGATGAAATCGGTACAATGTACGCTGTCTGTGTCTGCTTACTAGGGATGATATTGCCAATGTTGCCAATGCTATGTAAATCACTGATATCGAAGCCTACGCTTTTACTTTCCTCATTTGCTGCTGAAAGCGCGAGAGCTCCTAAAAATCTATGCGATAAGTTTAAAGTTACTCCTTTTATAGATCAATTCTTACCTAAAAAGAGCAGTGTTGCTTCAGGCTTCATCATTTAGCTTCTGTGGCATTTTCACCAAACTGGAATCTTAAATAGTTGGCTTTATACCTTCTACTAAAGTTCTAATTAGAAGCCATAGGCATTTATGACAAAAACATACCAGTTTCTTTCTTATTCTTCCTTTTTCTTTTTTCTGGTTCTGGTTAGAAGCAGTTCATAAATATTTACAAATTTTTTGTAGTATTACTTTTTTATGTCTTGGAATTTTGAGAAATGTGGCAAAAATTTCTCTTTGTAAAATCATCATGTAAAAGACCAGGGCCGTAGCTATTTAAATTGTGTGGTGAACAAAATTGTGTGGTGACAATTAAATTTATAAACACCCAAGAAAAGTATTGGTCAATGAAACCTTTTTCTCTAAATTGCCAATAATAATAATTGAAAACAAATGAGTGAGACTTCATTTTGTTTCAAGTACCAAAGATAAATTAAAAAGACCTTGTGATTGTGAATCATAAAATGGACTTTTCCTATAAAAATGATGTAAGAATGATAAAAATACAAAATGATACATATATAAATACAAAAAAATCTGCAACGAAACGGTGCCTATCAGTTTTCAATTTCGTTCGAATTTTGCGGCTCTCAGTACTTGGCCGTGCCCTTTGAGGTTTTTTAGGTATAATTTAAAAGATTAAGCTGAAAAACAAAAAATACAAAATAACAAAAGTTAGAAAAGAATGAAAGTAATGAATATAATTTATTTTTAATTTTCATTTTCTTTGATAAAATTTACGTTTTTCAGAGTTGTCTGCGAGATGTGAGGACAGCATACAACGCATCGCAGCCTTTGAGAAGAGGAATGCTTGTCTCTGGTATTTTGGTTTGATTCGCAATTCATTAATAAGAAAGACGAGCGTTTTGCAATTCAATATTGTTTTAGACAGAATCCCAAAATTTTCTTAGAGTGTTCGGATGCATGATAAAATTTTCATAGATTGAAAATGTATCGAGTTGCTAAGTTTAAGGCAATATTGAGCCCTCTGAAAGCTTATGGGTTTTAGAATAACATGAAAAAATGGACTTTGTCTTGGATGTTGTCTGCTTAGTTTATTTTTTTGTTTGTTGTATTTAACAAAAACGTATCAAGCCAAGTGAAGTAAATGTAAAGTGTGCTTTTTTCACTATAAGCAAATTTTCATATCTCTTTGATATTATTTCTGAATAATTCTGGATACCACGTTTGAAACAAACTAATAGGTACTATGTCCTTCGAAAGAAAAATCCTAATATTTATATTATATTTAAATTTTAATTTCTAGCTGTTTTTCTAATGATGCAAAAAAAATTTATTGAAAAAGTCTAAGAACTCCCATAGTACTGCTACTGCTTCTTTTTCAAAGGCGACTTTCTCGTTAATTTTGATGGAATCTTACATTTTAGAGGTTCTTAAATGTCTACAAAAGATTACCAACATTTGCAAAATTTTATTTTTTTAAATTTTTATGTTTTTTTTTGTATACATTTTTTTGTTATACTTTTTTGTCATCTTGGATACTTGATTTTCAAAAAAATGAAAAATAAAAAACGTGTTTTTTTTTTAAACTGATCTTACAACTTTGGTTAAGTTTTCAGTGCTTATACGTATTAGCAACTGCAAAATAATGGCGTTTTTAGACTTTCGCTTGAAACCTTTGGAATATTTAATTAAATTTTTTTTAATATTTTACGTGCTTTTATTCAATTTTCATAATTAATGCGTAGTTGGCAATCCTGTATCACCAAATATACTTTGAAGAGCGAATACAAAAACCTTGAACTCATTAGCCTTTAGATTTTGATACTGTGATTTTGTAGTAAACACATAATAGCAAGTTCGTGCAACCCAGCCGTTCCCATTTCTTATTATTCTACTCTATCTAGTTTGAAGACTCCTCACTATTCCTTAATAGAATCTGCTTTTTTTAGTTGTGTGGTTTTCAAACTAGCAATACTTTTTCGGAGATGGTATTTTTGACAGAAGTTACTTGATTTCTGCTCAGTTTGGCTTGCCATTAAAGCCGCACAATCATTTGGCACTGCCGTACTTTCGGTAAATAATCTCGAAACGAAATTACTGTTGATGACGAATTCAACATAACTTCGAGCTTTGAACCTGTGAGTTACCTCCGAAATCGAGTGATTTAACATCGCTGGACTATTTTTTATGGTGTTATTTGAAGTCGCTTGTATACCCCGATAAAATCGAGGTGATTGACGGCTTGGAAGAGAATATTCAGCGCGTTATCGCTGACATACGGCCCCAGATGCTGCAAAAAGTGAAAAAAAAGTGAGGAAAAAAAAAATTCTATCTTATGAAGATTTCTTGGTCTTGAATTAGGTTCGTCAAAATCTTAAAAAGATTTTCTGAATTCAAAATACCGAAACAGTCTTAAGAACAGCTTAAACTTTACCAATTAAAACATGTTGAGAACATTTGGTTAGTGTTCATTTCATTTGGTTTCGCCTTGGTTCCCGTCTCGCTGTTCGTGTCTCAGCAGCTTTTAGTCTTGAAAGTCTTAAGAGTAAAGTGAAAGTTTAAAAGTGATTGTTATAAAAAACTACAATGTGTATACAAACATACATATAAAACGTTAATAGATAACTGATAAATGCTTTTCGTTTTTCTCTGGTAGTCTTGCTAACATACTATTTCGATCCTTGTTCATCAACATTATTCTGAAATTAAGCGTGAAATAGGGCACACATTATTCGCACTATTCTGATGGCTGCCACGATGTTTGATTGTCATTCAAACTAGTTGAAGCTTACGACCGGTGAAGCTTTGGAATACTGTGGCTTTATTTTGAGAATTATTTAGTAATAGAAAGTTTTGATTGGCTTTTGTATTCGAACATCGGAGGCATCAGTGTATCAGTTTGTCCTACTTATATCGAAAGTTAAATATGAAATTTAACTTATGAATATTTTTGATTCTTTTGTTTAAATATTCGCAATTATTGTAATTTGGCCCCCTCACATTGGAGATGAAATGCGGTCACGGGGATAACATTACATGCAAGAATGATTCACAAATGCTACAGGAATTGATTCATTCAATCCTGAATTTTTTACAGAATTTAAAGTTCGACGGAAGCATAAAAACAATAGCCCAACATCTTCTACTTGTGATAAACAAGATACAGGCTCTTTTGTTGACAAGTGTACCTCATTAATGTGTACAGAGCAACAAAAAACCAGAGAAGGTACTGGTAGGAATGCCATTCAGTGCCAAAGAGATGTTAATTCTAGCAGTATAGCACTGAAAGTTTGAGAAGATGGCACTCCGCCGCCATGAACACCGATTATGACGACTCTTATACAGGGTGATTTGCATAAGGGGTGACAAAAAGATAGGGTGTGTAGGTTGGACTTAGACAAGCAAAAAATCGTATGGGAGGGGGGGGGGGGGGGGGGTCCAAAATAACCTGTAGTTTTTGTAAAACCAACAATACCAAGCCAAATATAACAGCTTAAGCAGTGTTGAGATTTGGTTTGTTTCATGTAATGCGGATTGCTGCTACTCCAGTGATGTAAATTGTGGAAATTTGTTACTCCGTCTCTGGTAAATTGAGCTTCATCCGTCCAGAATATCCTTCGAAAGTAATTGTGGCCAGTTTCATATCTTAGCAATAATGATCGGCAAAATGCATCTCTTAATATCTTGTCGTTGGCAGTTAGCTCCTGAACTGGTGTAGTGTGGTACGGGTGCAACTTGTCGGTATGAATCCTTCCCCATACTCTAGTTTGGGGTAAATGAAGCATCTTCTGCGGAAGATGCACTGTCTCGTTCTCGTTGCTCCAGTACTCAACGTTCTCGAAGACGTTGATGAATTCTTGAAAATATCGTATGACTGGGATGCCTCCTATTGGGATACAATTCAGCGTAGAGTCATTGCGCTTCTCGACCTCGACCATGAGCCTTACCGTAGCAGTAATGCATATCAGTTAATTCGGCCCGAGAGTAATTTGACATATGTTGACGACTTGACATTCAAATTAGAATTAATTTGTTCAACAAAACATTCTTGCATTTTATATGTCCTTAGGTAAGACATATTTTTATTTTAGTGTACAAAACTCCACGACGTTTTGTTGCTGAACTCAACTGGGAGACCTCGTTCGCCAAACCGACCCCACCGCAATAAAAACAAGTTGGCAGGTCAATGTCAATTCAATGCTCTCACGCAGGTTTTTTCATTGAAAAAAGGGTGAAATATGGTTAATCCACAAGTCCCAACAAAGACTGATAATAAAAAAATAGAAAGTATACCTAGAATTAAATAATGTAAGACCCCACCGTAATAAAAACAAGTTGGCAAGTCAATTTCTACCCAATGATTCTCGCGCAGGTGTTCTCAATGAAAAAATGTGTGAAATGTGGTTAATTGAGTACTTTGCCCCTTTATTGTATGTTGAAGACTAATAATAAAAAAAAGAAAAAGATAAAGTTAATCCTTTCTTTCGTAAGTTCACCTAATTATCCAATAACGTAAAAACTAAAAAAAAAGGTTTTTGTCAGAAAAAAATAGTTTTGGTCATTTTTGGTTTTCTCAAAAACTACAGGTTGTTTTGACACCCGGTTTTTTGTGTTTGATCAAAAATAAATAAGAACATTGAAAATAAGGACGAAATACTTAAATACGTAAAATTTTGAAAAAAATGGTTTGAAAAAAAAAATTATGTTTTTTTTCAAAATTTTGACTTTAAAAATTAATTTTTCAAAAAACTATTCATTTGAACAACAAATTTTAAAATTGAAATTAGTGTATAGGTTTTTGGCTTTTCAAAATGCTTTAACATGACTCTGTAGGTATTACCGTTATTTTTAAATAATTTTTTTCCGTTTTAAGTAATTTTTTTCTTTAATTGCCCCTCCCGCCTAAACGGGGGAAAATGAACCCCCCTTTCCATACGATTTTTTGCTTGTCTAAGTCCAACCTACACACCCTATCTTTTTGTCACACCTTATGCAAATCACCCTGTATAAACATGGTTCCTGAAAACGCAAACGTGCCGTGGATGTTGGATGAAGAGCCATCGTTACGTTGTCAAAGTTACGACTTGTGGAGCCTCGGAAGGTGACTTGACTATTTATTACTAATTACATTTGTTATTTTCACCGTTAAGCTTATGTGGTGCAGTACATATCATGCGACAACCCATAGGGGGTCACATAACCATCCCTTGATCTCAAGACACCAAATTCGATTAATTAAAAATAAATAATATTTCGATTTATCATGTGTCTCATTTACTACCTAATATGACATGTTTAGGAAAGTGAAAAAAAAACCTATCAAATATGTTTTAGGTCTCTGACTGCTGTGTTTTTTAAATAAATCAAAGTAGAACCAGATTACCAGCTTCTTCTTAAGTATTGAAACAAGAAGTTTAATCTGATTTACAATACTACCAAAATAAGATTTTTATTCCAGTATCAAAAGCCTCAATTCAATTGGATTCATTCTCATTCCAAGCGTTTTCGAGCTCAGTTTTAGTTCGCAATCTCTTAAGAAATAAACGGATTCATAAATGTGTTCCAATAATAATTAAAAAAACTCAAGCCCTTTAAGAAAATATTCTCAGTTCTTTTATTTTATCTTTTCGAGATCACAATGCTCGTTACGCCATCGGACAGAGGATGAAGAAGAAATCAAATTCTATCTCACTCGCCCCTATTCACAAGTCAAGTGATAAGAATATCGATTTCTAACTATGCCCGTCTTTAAACAGAATTCCAGCTACGGCCCTGTGATTGGCGAATATCACTTTATCAGCCGACCATGCTGTGTTTTTTTTTTCTGCTGACTCAACCATTAAATCTAACGACATTCTTAAAAAAAAGACGAAACTAGTCTACATTATCAATTTAAAGTTTATATGCAAATACCTAATTTAATAGGAAAAAGCCAGCAGTATAAATACTATACCTTTTGCGAAAAATTGGAATAGGAACCGTTATGATGATTATTCGTATAAGGTGAATTACAAATGTGTCTCTCCAACAGGTAGGATTATAAATTGAAATTTTGTGTTGTAAATAAGAATAGTACAACAAACAAAATACAAGACTACCAAAATAAAATGGAAATGGAATCGATTGTTGCTAATATACTTTTAAAAATGATTCCTGTAGCTAAATGAGTTCACCAATTACCACAAATCGAATTTCGCATGTTACTTACGTCGAAACTTTTTACGTTACCTGCCAAATTTCAATTCGTTGAAACTGAGAAACGCCCCCTCCGGACTTATGTTCCATTTACGTTCTACAAAATAAAAATTTCATTCTATTTTTTCGTGCTTCGTCTTAATGCGACAATTCTTAATTTGCAAACAGCCAAATTAAAGTCAAGCGCAGACAAAACAACAAAGAAGCCCCGGGCAAGGCCATGGTTCACTGATGGTAGTTTTATATTTTGTCTGATGTCTTCTTTAAGATCCAAAATAAAATCAATGCTGCAAATTATTGTTACTTTTAGTGCAGAAAAATTAGCAAAGTACTCATTGTAAACTTATAAAAGCCATGTGCTATCCTTTTCTTTTTTCGCAGGCGTGCAATAGTATTATTATTATTAATTTTATTTAGTAGTTCTTTATTTAACAACTTAAGTACAATTAACACTAAAAGTTCAATAAAAGAAAAGAGCATGGCATTGATTAGCCGTCTGCCGATTGATTGATCATACAGGTATATAAAGAAAAAAATATATATATATAATAGTGTATACGTATTTAAATATTCGATAATTTGATTAAAGATAAAGTTTGAGAGCTGAGAAAATTCAATTAAACTGTTGCTATACTTATAGGCATGAATACAATATTGCGATAAAGTTTTCCAACCATAAGAGCCGTTTGAAAGTTCAGAAGCCGCTTGCAATGTGAGAAACTCTTGGAGAATCATAACCTCCTAAATTCAATTAAAATTGGGCATTTTGCAAGGAAGCGCAAAATGTCTTCCGGTACATTGAGGTTACAGAGACTGCATATCACTGTTAGATCCGGTCTGTGAGGCATAAAATTGAGGCAAAGTGTCTCCGTTCTCATTTTAAAAACTGTGCTGATTTCATATGTTGTCAAATTTTTACAGAAATAGTTATTTGTGCCAGAAGAGTGATTTAACGTTCTAAATAGACTTCTAGAGCCAGACAAACGCGCCCGCCTGAGACAACTTTCATAAAAGCGTTGGTCTAATTGTGCGATGCAATCGTAAAATTTATCTTTCCAGTCGTTTACGTTTTCAATAGTTAAGTTAAGGACCATACCTAGTTCCGCAGCTAGATCTAACCATTCTTTGAAAGGTGAAAAATTGCATCTTAAGGCGTGTTAAAGAAGCTGATTCTGTAAATTTGAGCTTCTGCGTCTCATTATTTTAATAATGAGGTCCGTATTTGCTCTGAGGTTTCTGCAGTAAATTTGTGGGATTCCAGCCTCAAGTGGGGGCCGTGGTTGGAAGTTTGAATATGCGTTTAAAGAAAAGCCCTACCAACTTTCAAATTCTTCCACTTCTTAATAGCCAAATACTTGATTTGCATAGCAGAGACACAGGAGTTGATAGTAGCGTTAAATACCATAAATTTGGATGCATTATCAATCGCTGTTTTCGCTTTACTGACTTTTTCTTTTACGTGCGATCGCAAGTTAAGGTTTGTAAGATAGCAACTAACCTAAATATTTGAATTCGGTAACAACTTCTATTGGTTGTCCTGCCAGTTGTCAGTTTTTTCTTGGAAGTCTTCTACCAGCGAAATGCTGGAAGATCATAATTTTTGATTTTGAGGTGTTAATGTTCGTGGCAATAGTATAACGTATAGATGTGAATAGGGATCTACGCATTACAATTAAAAATTAACTCACAATTCATCGTATTTTTTTTTCTTCAATTCGTTCTTATTTTTATTTATATTTTAACTACTTACATGCTTACAAAAATGTTTAAACTAGCTCATATAATAATTTAATTAACTTACTGACCCTAGGTGGGTACTCTAAATTATTCAATAACTTAATGCTAATGCCTTTTGGCCTGAAAATAGTTTAGTTAAGTTTATTAGTTTAACAGTATAACAATTCACAGTAAGAACACTTTTTTTTTTTTTGGAGGTTTTTAAAATACCAGCTGGAGGACTCAGACCTAAATACCGGTCCATTGTACTACCAGTTAGCAACCTTCTATTTGTTATAGCTTTCCAGATGTTCGGAGAAAAGCCAAAAGACGCTGCCATGGTAAGGAGCCTAAGTTACCAGCTCTCACCATGTCTGCGCCGAGTATCTGTAACCTCATGCGAGAAAAAGCAGGACATTCACAGAGGTGGTATCACTTAAGCCTAACACGTTTAAATGCTTGGCAAAAGAGAAGTGCCCGCTGGCAACGCCAACAAGCTTTCTACAGTCTTTTCTGCTACGAGCTAGCAAAAATGTTGCAGTCGTTGGGGAGCATACGCTCGGTTTGTCTGCATCCAATGGAGGCTTGCCATCTACGGTTGCACTCTTCACAGATCCAATCGTTGATTGAAGCCCTCACTGAGGACGCTGGCAGACCTAGCGACGGTTCAGAACCTGAGAAAGCTGTCTCAGATCCCTGCCTAGCAAGTTCATCGGCGATTTCATTTCCAGTTATGCCGTGATGGCCCGAAACCCAAATGAGACTCAAGGAATTTAATCTTCCGACCGCATTCAGAGAGCTCTTGCATTCCTGGATCACTTTCGAAGTGGTTAGAGGGTTGGGAAGGGCCTTAAGCACAGCTTGGCTGTCGCTGCAAACAAAGATACTTCTCCCCGTCCATCCATTGTTCGTTATGTGGCTCAAGGCCATTAGGATAGCATAAGCCTCCGCTTGGAAAACGGATGCGTATGATCCTAAAGATGAGTGCAGTCGTATGTCGTCGTTCTCAACAAAGGCACCAGCACCAGAACCCTCGTCGGTTTTGGAGCCTTCTGTGAAGATACGATAACAGTTCTTTCCAGGCTCAGATTCTGGAGCGAACCAGTCCTGAACCGAAGGAAATTTGACTGAATAATTTTGACGCAGTTTGAGCCTTGGGATCATCGTGTCAGACGGCATATCCATTAGACGTGAGTCAAAAGATATGCTACTTGCGAGTTCCTCAAAGCTCCAGTGCGAATTGTGCCAGAGACCACATCGCTTTAAACGAGAAATGGTCTTGAGAGTGCACCCCATGATGTAGTAAGAACAAGCTTTAAGTTTGTAAAAGTTCAATAGAAAATTATAAATCTACATGGAAAAAAAGGGGTTTTGATTTTGCTTGATGAAAGAAGAAATAGGAAAGATTTGAGATTGGAGTGGTGAGTAGTGAAGAACAACAAAAATTCACTCTAAACTTTTTTGAGGTCATTTAGTTCACTTATATTGCGCGGTAGTGCATTCCATAGGCGGATAGCAGATATGAAAAACTGTCTTTCAGATGTTTGGCAGGTAAATCAAACTAACTGACCTATTTGATGTCGAAAACCTGATCTTGTCATTGAGATATGTTGGCTGCCTTGTCTTTACTATCCTTAATAAGAGAAACAAAGAACGAACGAACGAACCTATATAATTCGAAAAAGAACATCTAACAATTTGGTTTCCAAATTAGATATTGCGAACAAATCTACTAAGGGTACTGTTAAATGCTACTTGAAGCTTTCTTTTACTTACACTTTTACAATTACTATATATTTCGCTAGGAAGATTCTCATGGATAAATGTGTGAATTTTTTAACAGTCCATAGGTTTGACTTTTCCAAGCTAACGTTCTGTTGAATAACAGACCCAAATTTCTGGACGTTTCAATAAATTCAATTGGGAAAGCTCCAAGTTTTATTGTTGGAAAATAAGAAAGCTCTATCTTTTTTTTCGAAATGACCAAACATTTACATTTGCTAAGATTGAGTGACAAACCATTGTTCATCGACCATTCTGATATTCGTTTAAGATCTTCGTTTTCTATTAAGCCAAGAGGGCTGCTCTTATAGAATTGAATATCAATAGCGTAAAAGTGTTTGGATGAATTTGAAATTATATCTGCTAAGTCATTTACATAAAGGGAAAATAAAAGTGGTCCTAAAATCAATCCCTGAGGAACACCATTTACCAGAGAAAGAAAATCTGACAGCGAATTGTTTAAACACACAGCCTGTTTTCTCCCAGTATGGTAAGACAATATTAATTTCGAAGCTGCAGACGACGCGACGTGTTGAAATATTGACGAAGTTTATTAACGAGAATTACGTGATTTATCTTATCGAAGGCCTTTGAAAATTCAAGAAGGACAAGAAAGGTGACATGGCTTTCATCTAATTCTGACCTTATATCCTCAACAACATTCAACATTGCTGTAATACAACTATGCTTGGATCGAAATCCAGATTGAGCAGATAATAAGAAATTATGCCTTCTGATTGATGTATTCGCTTAGTTGCTTGTGCATAATTCTTTAACAAATTTTAGACAGATAAGGAAGATTTGATATCGGCCTAAAGTCGTTACCTTTTTGAGTTTTTTGGGATTGGTATTACTTTGGCCTGTTTCCATTTGCTAGAAAAAACACCGGTCATAAAAATAGTATTGATAAATGTGTGTTATATTATATGGAAGCAATATCGGTAGTATAATCTTCACAAACTTATGATGAACTCCATCTATACCCACAGAATTACTTTTTATGTTTAGGAGACATTCCACTATATCAGTGCTCTCTATTCTAGTAACAGAAAACATTGTATTTGTATCTACATCAGAAGAACTTACAGAGGCAGCATTTGAACAAGATACGTTGTACACAAAGTTTGAATCTGAATAAGACAAAAATTTTCGATTCAGTTCGTTAGTATCAATGTCATTAGTACAAGTCAACTTCTGTTTACCCCACCCTAGCTCACGTTAATTATTCCACAGTTTACGGCCGTCGACATTTGTATTGATTTTATCTGCGTAAAACCTTTTCTTAGCGGATGTCACTTCGCGAACAACATCATTCCTTTTTTGTCTATAATATGATCAGAACTCTTGAACACGGAATACTTTTCCCTTCACAATGTTGGACAATGTACAAAAAGTATGAGAGCAAATTGACGGCAGCCGAAATGAAGATGCTTCGGATGACAGCAGGAGTAACAAAGCTTGATCGAATTAGAAGTACTAAGATCCGTGGAAGCCTTCATGTCAAAAGTACCATCTTGGACAAAATTCAGCACGACCGTCTCAGTTGGTATTGTCATGTTCAAAGGAGAGATCCGCAGAGCCCCGTCCAAAAGGCAATATCATACAACGTTTCAACAAATTCGCGATGAAAAAGAAAAGGCAGGCTAAAACACTCCTGGTACAAGCAAATGCAAAAACAGCAGCACTTGGTTGGCCTCAGACATGGAACAATCCAAAACCGGGAGGCTTGCCGACGATTTCTGAGGTCAACGCGGCGTACCCCACAGGCGGATCACTAGTGTGAAGCAGAAAGGTGGGAGAGTTGTGATCGCTTTAAGATCACTACTCGTAACGCCGGAAATACTGCCTCTTTAATTTGTATATAACCACTGTCGGTATATCAATATCTATTACTATACTAAATTTTTTACTAAAAATTACAGCAGCCACAGTGGCTTTTATGTATTTTTTTGATTTTGTGTTTGTAATTTTTTTTAATTTATTTGTATTTCTTTCAATTTTTTTTTTTTTAATTTTATTTTCGATGAAGCTTTGTTTTTAAAATTTTTTTTTTTGGATTTTTATATTTTTCGTTTTTTTTTTGTGTTTTTTTTGTGCATATTTTTTTTTAATTTTTCTGGTTGCCACTGTGTCCATCCCCTATACCCTATGACTTTCACTCTAAACCTCTGTAAGACAGCCATTGGCGACTCCCTATCAATATCATTTTCAATTGGTCGACAACCACCAGAACAATTTTGACGTTTAAATAACGTCCCTTTGATCGCGATCTGAGACCGCCCTACTGGACCGGAGGAGCTCTTCAACGTCTCCGCCTGGTGACATGTCAGTTGTAAAGGAGCCGTTGTTCCACGGACTTACGGTAGACGTAGTAGATTAGCGGATCCACTAATCTATCCTGAATCAAACCTTTCGTGCCAAAATGGAGGAAAGCCTCCGGTGAGACAAATCCACTGAGACGTGTTCTCTCCATTACTCCATTTATTCTATGTTAGGGTAGTAGGCCCCAAATATCAGGCCATTGTTCAAAGACATCGCTCTAGCAGTGTGACCACTAGTTAGTTTTATCATGAAGTTGTCGATTCTGTTTATTTGAGCCCCGTTGTAAAGGACCTCATTAGGATAATATTTTCTCTACTCCAACTCTGGTGTTCTGTGCAATCCATGGCAGGTACACAGACACTGTCTCTCAAACACCCGAATCTTTTCCATTTGAGACGCTGTAACGTTGAACCACACAGGGTACCCATAAACAATGGCCTTATGAGGGCCATGTAGCAAATCACCCACACTCTGCTATCAAGTTAACTGCTGTGTAACAGTCGCCTTGTCAGAGCAAAAGCTCCTCTAGCCCTGGTCAGAGCCGCATCTATATGTGTATTAAAATATAGATTTAGATCTAGCCAGAGGCCGAGGTACTTGACTACTACTTTGCTTGGCAGTGGGTGGCCATGTAAATCAATGATCACCATCACCACCTTTCGCGAGTTCTTTTTCGTATCCCAGGAGGCTCGAGCCAACGGGGTTTTAAAAACAATTGTCTCCGATTTCTGAAAGTTGATTTTCAGCTTTCCGTCATCGCAATATTGCTGAATCTTATCGAAGTCACTTTGCAAGAGACTTCTGATGTCTTCGATCTTTGGACCTGTTCTGTACGCAATGAGGTCGTCGGTGTACGCTATAGCATGGTGAAGGGAACCAATTAGATCGACGGTGAAAATGCTAAACGAAATAAGCGAATTCACCGCTCCCTGTTGCAGACCGTTCTGCATTTTAAAAGATCTGGTAGAAGCTATATTGCAATTTTTGACAACATACCATGAAGCATGTCATTCAGAATATATAGCAGTGGTTTACTCATGCCATACCTGATCAACTTATCTAACCAAACGGTATCGAATGCCTCCTCCAATTCAAACCAGACATGCACCCGTACACTACTTTTTAGCTTTGTTCCATTGAATATCAGATACAAGCTTAGGCGCGGCATGTATGACCCGCCTTAAAACCGAACTGATTTTCTGGAATAACATTTTTGTCCTCAGCCCATGTGGACAGTGTTCTATTGAGAACTTTCTCGAATATCTTACTAAGACTCGGAAGAAGACTAATTGACCGAAGATTTGCTGGATTGGAACCATCCTTTCCTTTTTAAGGAGAGGATGGACCACTGTGTCATCTTCTAACGCACTGGATACTATGCATTATCTTTTTTCTGTCAAAATGTTTGCAACTACAATCTGAAGCGTTTTTCAACCAAATATGACCATGATGATGGAAAAGCAATGAGAATTTTTTTTTGTTTCTTCAATGCAGTGTATCGAGTTTCAATGCTACGCTGCAACCATAACTTCTGATATATTTCATTGAACATTTGCTTAAGCTCTTCGTTAGTTTTGAGGGTGATCGACTCATCTTGCATAATCTTAGCATTGGCTTCTTCCATGGGTGTTATACTGTGTTCTCTTGAAGGATTTCTGATGATTTTGACAAATGTGAAAACTTCTTCTTAAAATGGCTTAACCATAGTGGGGAGGCCCTTGAAAGTTTTCTTCGCAGATTTGGTAATTTTTTGGTTTTGTTTTTCGTAGCTTTTTACCCATGTCTGACTTATGTTGAAGCTGTGACTTAATGAGCTTCTTAGCGTCTTCTTATAGCTCACGACAGCGCAGTCTTTTCCGAAAATTACTGTTAAATGAATCTTAAGAGAACAATGCTGTGTTCTTCTGGTGAAATGATGACTTCGTTCTCCTTATGTTCAGGGTGTCCCGTAATTCGTGTTACATGCTCTGCCATATAATTCTTGGCCATGTTCCAAGAAATTAATCGTACTGGAGGAAGGGTCCATCTCCTTCCATTTAGTCAGGAGGACAATTTAATAAAAATTGACACCATTTAAAAGAAAAAAAAAAATAGCTGACTATTATCGAGGTAACCTCATGGGCTATCAATATAATCACTAAGCCAGAATTGAACTTCGAATAAAAAAATCTTTTTATATTTGGACAAACTGCATGTCTGGTTTCCTGCTTTCTTTTGGGGATCTTCAAAAATGTCTAACACCATCAAATGTTCTCATTCGAATCCGCTTATTTTCACCACTTTTGACGAACCTGCAGCATATTAAGGCTTATGGATAGTATCGACAAATTATATCTGAATTATGCTTAAACGTATGCATGTGCAATCAAACAGGTCTTAATATAATATATATATATAAATCCTGCATCCTGGGAATAGTAGCAGACGTCACCATTCAAAAATTTTCTGAAATAGAGTTAATGTTTTTATACTACTTACCAACAGTTACGAGGGTGGATTGATAAGTTTCCGGCCTGACCAAGAAAAACAACGTTTTCAAGAATTTTTTTTTTATTTCTCAACATAATCTCCTCCAAGGCTGATACATTTCTCATAGCGGTGTTCTAGTCTAATAATGCCATCTCTATAGACGTCAAGCTCCTCAAAATACCCATTTACAGCTTCGATTACTTCTTTATTGTCCGCAAATCTCTTATCGCCAAGCAATTTTTTGAGGTTAGGAAACAGATAATAGTCACTCGGGGCTAGATTTGGCGAGTAGGGAGGGTGCGGCATCAATTCAAACTTTAGAACGTTGATTTTAGCCATTGCAGTGATTGACTTGTCACTGCGTTATCGGGATGAAACAAGATTCTTTTCTTCGCCAGATGAGGTCGTTTAATTTTCACCTCGTGGCTCAAACGTTGCAATAAGTCCGCGTAGTATTTAACAGTGATAGTTTTACCCTTTTCAAGGTAATCAATGCATATAATACCTCTTGCATCCCAAAAAACAGTAGCCATAACCTTGTTCGACGAAAAAATTGTTTTTGCCTTCTTTGGAGCTGGTTCCCCTGGTCGAATCCACTGTTTGGACTGTTCTTTGGTTTCAGGTAGTGGTGGACCCAAGTTTCGTCAACGGTTACGAATCGACGCAAAAATTCGTTGGATTACGCTTATACAACGCCAAATTGGCGGTAGAAATGTTTTTTTCGAATCAATTTTTTCTTTTCCATTTTTAAGTAAAACACAGAGGCGTCTTGTTCAGTGTGCTCTCAAACCTAAACGAACATGGCAATCGGGCTGAAACTATAGCTACAAGCTATCTAAGGATGGTACTATAGAACGCCACCTCAAGGTAGGCTGAGTGGCGCCATCTCTTGGGCAGGCCGGAAACTTATCAATCCACCCTCGTATTTCCAGATAACAAGGGTACATCAACTACCAATTCGTCGAAACAGTACTTAGGTACGAAAAGAAATTTGTTGAATGAGAAAAGTAACGAACTTAAAAGATTTAACTTGTCTAAAGGGAGTCGATTGCAGGACTTGTCGACCCCCAAAATCAGATCTCGATATTGTAGACCCCTGGGAAAATGATATCGACCACTTTGGGAATCACTGGTTTAAACCATTTAAGGTTGTCACTCTTGTTCAAGTTCTCTGTTTAAGTTTTGATGGATAAGCTCAAGGAAAGAGTCTTTCTATTGCGATTTTGGAAAGTGCATTCCAAGTTCTGCATCAGTTACTTCAATTTGCAATTCAATCAATTAAAAATGGGCACGACTGGGTCGCACGAACTTGCGATTGTGTTCTAATTACGATATCAAAATCTAAAGGCTGAGTTAAAGGTTCTGGTATTAGCTCTTCATAAAATATTTTGTGGTACAGGGTTGCCAACTACACATTAATTATGAAAATTGAATCAAATCAGGCAAAATAATGAAAAAATTAAAATAAATACTCCAAAGGTTTCGAGCAAAAATCTAAAAACACCATTCTTTTGCAATCGCTAATACATATGAATGATGAAAGTTTAATCAAAATCGTTGGAGCAGTTTTTCCAAAAAACGGTTTTTTATTTTGCACTTTTTTTTAAAACTGTTTTTTTAAAGTCGAGTATGCAAAGTTCTAGATCTTAACAGGAGTTATTTTGACAAAAAATTTGAAAAAAATCAAAGTTATAGTTTCGAAGTTATTTTCAAAAATCAAATTTTTTTAAAAAAATTTATAAAAATTTCCAAAACTAAGTTTTTTTAAATATTGATATGCAGTCTTTCTTTAACAGCTTACGACTTCTTAAATCCAAAATTTCTTCAAGATCGTGTCAGCCAATAACGAGAAAGTCGGTATTAAAAAAAAACGGTACTATGGGAGGTACCGTTTTTAGGACTTTTCCAAAAATATTTTTTACATCATAAGAAAAACAATCCTAAATTAATCCTTCACACAAAATTTTATCGAAATCGTTGGAGCCGTTTTCGAGAAAAATAAGTATTATCATATCGGTTGTATGGCAGGTACCGATATCTCAAGACCTAGAGACTCAATTCCAAAAACCCCTCTGTAGGATGCTCCACAGACCCTAACTGCAAGTTTTGAAGAAAATCGGTCCATTGGTTCAGGCTGTAGATCCATATACAGACAGACAGACAGACAGACACACAGACACACAGACACACAGACACACAGACAGACAGACAGAATTGCAGGACCCACTTTTTTCATATTCTCTATCATCGTAATGTCATGTTTAATTGTTATCTCAAAATTTTTTTTCTGCACGATTGCAAGACTTGCCTTATAGTACCTATAATCGCAAGTAAAAAACTTGTTATTGATATCCCTCTGATAAATGTAAATTTGCCTTTAGTATCTATTTCATAATCAAAGGCATCTACTAGTTTCAGGATTTTGGCTCCGTTCACTATGGTCATCTTTCGACTTTAATTCATAAAAGGCTCGAGCTGTATCGATCCAACTATTGAAGTTGGTTTGATAATCCCCTATTCTTCCATTAAAAACACAAATTAACATGAGGTTTGTTGAAAAACAGGGCCAGGTAGAGCATTCGGGTGGTGCGACTTAAATAAGAATCTCTAGACTTGACTGTACGTCCGAGGTTGGGCTCAAGGTAAAACTGATGAGCATTCCTAGCGAGACGGGTGTTGCAGCTAAATTGTTTCAGGGGAGGAATGCAACTGGCTATTTCACTAGAGCACTGTTTGTGAAAAAAGCGATAAAAGAGAGAAAGACAGGTGATTTTTCGACGATGTCCAAGTGAATCAATCGATTCTACAATTTAACTATCACCCACCAATCTTAACGCTCTGTTTTGTACCCTATCAAGAAGGTGCAAAGATGTTTGAGGAGCACCTGACCAGATATGGGAGTTATACTCCAGTTTTGGGCGGATGAAGGCCTTATAAATTGTAGCCAGATCAGAAGGGGTAAGGAACTTCCTGCATCGTCTGAAGAAGCCTAAGCATTTGGCAGCGTTTTTGGCGACTCCAAATATGTGGTCGTTCCAACGAAGATCATCGTTTACACACATACCAAGTACTGACAGCTTTTTGGTTTCTTGGATGCAGGAACCATTCATGGATAATGGCAATGGGGGAATGTAAAGCTTCAACAACAAGAGACAGCATTGAGTTTTTTTTGTTAAAAAAAATAAAAATTATTAATAAAACATTTATGAATTGTCTTAAACACTTTTTTGGTAACTTCGATATTTGTCACTAGACAACAGATTTTACCTTTTCTCTTCTTACTATTAATTAGAATAATATTATAGTAACTTCATGAATAGTTTGTAATAAGATATATTGTGTACATATTATTCTTTATTGAGATTATTAAGTTAACAATTTTGTAAATATTGATGTAAAGGAAGAAGATAAAATAAAATAATCAATCAATCAAAAAAAAAAAAAAAAAGCATTGAATTCTACTTGGTTTTTAAGAAATTTAAAGACATTTAAGACATTTAAAAGGTCTTGTGATATTTCAAAATTATGCTACCAATGGCTGCTGTTTAAATAAATAGATTGGTATGATGTGATTTCAAAAAGTCACGATTCATCAATGATTTTGAAATACTCTTTAGTTGTTGTTTCCTGTACCCAAAAAGTTCGCCAACGCATTCTCAGCCTAATATGTTTGTGTTACCAGCTACCAAGTATTCTATTTCATTATCTGCGAAATTATTCTTAAAACCAGTTCCATCATAATTCTCAGAAAATGTTAAAATCTAAATTCTTTAACTTAATATTTTGACAGTGGAAAAAAGGAGTTGGCATGGCAGACGGTTTGAAATCAATTTGATGATAATCAGTGTGAACAAATACTTAAATTTTGTTCAGCGGCTTGTGGTTCTACAGGGTGTTCGCCGAGAAGGTATATTACTTTGTTTTGCCACCGTTTTGGTAAACATTAGTCTTGACAGCTCATATTCATCAATCATCACTTTAAGGGTGGTTGATGTTCAAATACAAAAAAGGAATAAAATGGCCTAGACTCCTAAACTACCAAACGTGTTCTTAAGAGATTTTTAGAGTTAATATAGTTTCGCCCACGGATGGTGCATGTTAGGGTTTGGAGAGACGGGACAGGAACAGGAACAGGAACTTAAAAAGTACTAGACCGGTTTCAAAAATGGTTTCAACGCTAGAATGCTGCTCTATCTCTCAGTAACAAAGACTATATTTTATCCCAATATTGCCACGAAAACGAGGACTATAATGTGAACGGTAAACTAAAAACATTCAATCTTCAGATTAGCGTAACGGTGGTTTCTGACTTTTTGGTTTATTGGTAACTGTTGCACGAACAACAATGTTTGTAATAAGTATGCTCGGAGTAATGCCGGTAGGATAGGTTATACATGGCGACCGCACGAAGATGGTGACTCAACCAAAAAACCGGAACTGCATTACCCACACACAAACGATCTTTTATGTTTCTTGACTTGACTTTGTTTCAGTCAATTTGAGGAAAAAAAAAGACGGAAAACACGTTAATTTGAAAGAAATTTCATTTCTTTCATTTACAATCACAATTGTTCAGCTTTCAAGCCAAAATCCTTTGTGAGCTTCCCAAAATTTATCATACTAAGCTGTTAACACCTCTATTTTGTGCTTACAATAGGGCAGATTTGATCAGCTTCTTCTATGTGAAGTAAAGCCATTTAACAAAAGTTCAGATATTTTGCAAAAATCTCAAAAAAAAAAAATTGCTATTTTGGTTGTCATAATAGAAACACGCCCTAGTGATGATAGCTAATCGGTTTATTACCTGTTCTTTCGTATCATATCTGCATAGCTAATGAAGCATGTGTTTATGGTAAGACGTGAAGAGTGTATTGCTCTTACCAATTTGCATTTATCAGAATAAAATTAACAAATTCGTATGTCTTAACACAATCTAGGTCAATTACACCTCAAAATTTTGATATTCCTTCGAGAACATTAAACTTCGAAAAAAAAAAAAAATCATAAATTTACAGTTAGCTGACCGAAGAGGAAAAAACTAGTTGCTATTTCAAAAGAGAATGATTCCATTTGCATAGTGCTTTTGAAATATTCATTTAAACTTTTGGTATAAAAGAAGATTGGCGGTTGATATTTTCATCAGAACACTCATCATGAGGGCTTTTGTTACATTGATAGCATTTGGTAAGACCTTGTATCATCATCACAAAGATTGATTTACTAAGAAGAATTTTTTTTTATAGTTTTGGCAGGTGCCTTTACCGTTTCGGCAAATGACGATGAATTGTTGAAGTCGTTCAAGCCAAACCAAGAGTCGAAACCTACAGTTATTTTAATTGAGCAAAAACCACCACAAAATAATTACCCACAATATCCATATCCACCACAACAACCATATCCACCAACTGGTGGTGGTGGTGGTGGTAGTTGTACGTGCCCGCCAGCTCCACCAGGACCTCCCGGACCTCCTGGACTGATTGGAGGTGCAGGACCAGCCGGCTTCAAAGGCGATAAGGGTAATTTAGGTGCACCTGGCGATCAAGGAAATATTGGCGACAAGGGCATGCTGGGTGACCAGGGACCAAAGGGTACTAAGGGATCCAAGGGTGAACGAGGCACCTTAGGAACAAAAGGAGATAAGGGTGATTTAGGTGATATAGGTCCACCTGGGGCTGTGGGAGTAGCGGGCGATACCGGCCCGCAAGGACCGAAAGGAGCTAAGGGCGTAATTGGACCAACGGGACCTATTGGTCCAACTGGTCCGATAGGCGCGACAGGCTAAAACACCATGAAATAAAGTGATTTAAGACCTTAAGCTTGTACCCACAAATACCAGGAAATGGAATGAAGAAACCAAAAACTCCAAATGTATTTACGATTTTGTCAGATATGCGAAGAAATAAAAACAATGATTTAAAAAGAAATTCCTTAATTATTTTTTTACATATTGACTCTCAACACAGAAGAGACTTTTAATACAAATCCACAAGCTGGATGAGATACTTTTTAGCTGATCAGTTAGCAACAAAAGTTTCAAAAACAACGCGGTACCAAAAAGGAGCATGATTTAAGTAAATAAATACCAATTGACATAATTTTGGGCATCATTTATTTATTTACTTCTTCATCTACAGATTTCAAATCTTACTTATATCTTATATCAATCTATATATATGTGTTAATTACACTGTTCATAACTCAAGAACGGCTGAACCGATTTGTCTGAAAATTGGTGGGGAGGGAGCTTCAGACCAGGAGACGGACATAGAATACTTTTTATCCCTATATTCCAATGGGAACGACATCAATGCAATGCGTTAGCTTTCGTTATTTACAAAACACTGTACGCTAAAAAAAAAAAAACAAAAAAAAATTGTCTTATCGTGAGAAATAAATTTGATTTTTGTATGAAGTCAATATTAAATGAATATAATAACATCTATTAAATAAAGCCATTGCCAATTAATAAAGTGAAGTGCATCGGCGGTGCATCTGGGGAATGGTCAAGGAGTATATTTCAACGCTTCGAATGCTATGCAACGAGTTGAAACACCTCCAGCAACTACATTGACCAATTCCTTTAGATAGATATATGTATAGTCTTTATCCTTCCGCGTGTTCTAGACCATCTCTGTAGCTAATTTAATAAAATCTGTTTAGCAGTTTGATCGGGAGATATACGAAAAACATATCGACATAGCTACATTCGCATTTTCAATATTAGTAAAGACTCCCGTTCCCGTGGGAATATGGTGACCATTTTCGTGGGAATATGTGGATAAGTTAAAGTTAATGTTACTCCGGGATTATGGAGCATTCCAACGGTGGAAGAATTTTTGAAATCGGTGCTGTAGTGTAAGAGTTCCCGTTTACGTTCCTGCTCCCGTCGGAATATAAGGAAAAAATATATAGCCTATGTCCTTCCTCAGGTTCTGAACAATCTTTGTACAAAATTTCATTTAAATAGGTTTATTATTTTGGGCGGGAGATCGTAACATAGAACGACGGACAGACAGAGCTCCTTTCACACTAATTATATTAGTAAGGACTCCCGTTCCCGTGGGAATATGTGGATGAATTAAAGTTAATGTTACACAGGAATAGTGTAGCATTCTAACGGTGGAAGAATTTTTGAAATCGATGTTGTAGTGTCAAAGTTCCCGTATACGTTCCTGCTCCCGTGGGAATATAGGGAACCGTAGGAATATGGGGATTAATTAGTTTTTATGTTACTCGCGGATAGTGTAGCATTCTAACGGTGAAAGAATTTTTGAAATCGGTGTTGTAGTGTCAAAGTTCCCGTATACGTTCCTGCTCCCGTGGGAATGTAGGGAACCGTAGGAATATGGGGATGAATTAGTTTTTATGTTACTCGGGGATAGTGTAGCATTCTAACGGTGAAAGAATTTTTGAAATCGGTGCTGTAGTGTAAAAGTTCCCGTATACGTTCCTGCTCCCGTGGGAATATAGGGAAAAATATATAGTCTATGTCTTTCCTCAGGTTCTGAACAATCTTTGTACAAAATTTCATTTAAATCGGTTTATTAGTTTGGGCGGGAGATGGTAACATAGAACGACGGATAGACAGAGCTCCTTTCACACTTATTATATTAGTAAGGACTCCCGTTCCCGTAGGATTATGTGAATAAATTAATGTTTATGTAATTCAAGGATAGTGTAGCATTCTAATGGTGGAAAAAATTTTGAAATCGGTGTTGCAGTTTCTAAGTTCCCGTATACGTTCCCGTTCCCGTGGGAATATAGGGAAAAAATATATAGCCTATGTCCTTCCTCAGGTTCTGAGCAATCTTTGTACAAAAATTCATTTTAATTTGTTCATTAGTTTGAGCGGGAGAAGGTAACATAGAAAGGTGAACAGACAGAGCTACTTTTGCATTTATAATAATAGTGAGGACCGGTTCCCGTGGGAATATTCAAATGAAATATAGCCTATGTCCGTCCTTAAGTTCAGAACAATTTTTGTACAAAATTTCATTTAAATCGGTTTATTAGTTTGGGCGGGAGATGGTAACATAGAACGACGGACAGACAGAGCTTCTTTCACACTTATTATATTAGTAAGGACTCCCGTTCCCGTGGGAATATGTGGATGAATTAAAGTTTATGTTACTCTGGGATAGTGTAGCATTCTAACGGTGGAAAGATTTTTGAAATCGGAGTTGTAGTTTCTAAATTCCCGTATACGTTCCCGTTCCCGTGGGAATTAAGGGATAAAATATAAAGCCTATGTCCTTCCTCAAGTTTTAGACTATATCTGTATCAAATTTTATTTGAATCGGTTCAGTAGTTTGTGCGGGAGATGGTAACATAGAAAGCCGGACAGACAGAGGGACTTTCACATTTATAATATAAGTTAGGAAGTTAGGATTCTCTATTTGGCGCAGGGTCATAAGTCCACGAGTCATAAGTCCATAATGGACTTATGACCCACCCAAGTGGGTCATAAGTCCATAATTCGATTATGGACTTATGTCCCACCTAAGTGGGTCATAAGTCCATAAACAATATTTATGGAATTATGTCCCACCTGACATGCTTTGTTTTAAAAGAAAAACTGTACCTGCTAGACTCTGAAGTTTTAGGATTTGTGGGTTTGTAGAGCATCTTAAAAACCGTTTTTAACGGTTTTTTCTAAAGTGAAACTTAAGTAGAGCTGCCTTACTGTTAAGAATCCAGTCCCCTTTTATGTGATAAAAAACCAACAAATGAAAGAATTTCGCACCCTCATAATCTAAACAAAAAAAAAAACATGTAAGAATTATTTTCTTGGCGGCAAATATTACAACAATCAGCTGTGAAGTAATTTCTTATAAAACTTTTTTATTTTACTTGAATATGCCTTTAGACCTTCTTTTGAAATACTTTTTTTTTTAAATTTATATCAAACATTTTAAATTGGTATCACTGATATATTGTAGTATGCTGTTTGTTGTGTAATAGTTCCGCGTTATTGTAAGTCATTAATTATTGTGTTCATGTAAGTTTTTTGAATGAAGTAAATTATAAAAGATGTATAAAATTAAATTCCTAAGTTCTCAGAAACAATATCTTATTTTGCTTTCATTTGTTGTACTCAAAAACAATAAGATAAAAATAAGTTTAAGTTAAGAAAAGGAATCAAAATAAGATTTTGTTTTTGAGAACTTAAGAAAATATAAATGCAAATGCGTAGCGAAAAAAATTTTGGGCAGGAGAATATGGATTTGTGGTGTGAAAATTAAAAATTCGCCGCGAATTTTTAATTTTCACACCACAAATCCATATTCTCCTGCCCAAAATTTTTTTCGCTACGCATTTGCATTTATATTTTCTTAAGTTCTCAAAAACAAAATCTTATTTTGATTCCTTTTCTTAACTTAAACTTATTTTTATCTTATTGTTTTTGAGTACAACAAATGAAAGCAAAATAAGATATTGTTTTGTTTTCATTCTCTTACTGAAATATAAATAATTCAGTTTTATTCTGCACTAATCTATCAAATGAAAATACTTAAGTATAACGAAAGAAGTAAACTAATTTTCTTATAAACATTTTTAGGTTTATCCATTTCTCTATTTGCTAACTAGTAGCAAATCTGAAGAGATGTATAAGCATATGTTTCAATTCATTGAAGCAAACGTATTCAAATTTGGTCCAGCTTCATTTACGACTGATTTTGAACAAGCTTTACGCAGTGCACTGCACAAAATTTATCCCAACGCGGAAATAAGAGGATGTTGGTTCCACTACATTCATTTGTTTTTCGTAATGAAGAAATTTTTCGTTTTGTTATAATTAAAGCTCGATTATATTGAAAAGTGCGTTTTTGTATCATCATTTCATAAGGAAAAGAAGCTTCTACGAAAATTGTGGACTTATGTCCCATAAAAAAATAAAAAAATATGGATTTATGACCCACTTAGGTGGGACATAAGTCCATAATCGAATTATGGACTTATGACCCATTTGGGTGGGTCATAAGTCCATTATGGACTTATGACTCGTGGACTTATGACCCTGCGCCTCTCTATTTAGCTCTTGAACAATAAACAACTGTTATTTTTAAAGGATTGTTTTATTTGGATTCAAATATAAATCCCATAGGTTATGGGCCCAGCACGTTTCCACTGCGTTGAAGAAAAGAAATTAGCTCGCTAAAAAGGCTAAACGAATACATACGAACATTGAAAACGAAGAAAAAGTTCAAGAACAATTGAAGAGCAATTAATTTTTGTGAAACTATAGAGAATCAAGTCAATCGAAGAGGACCATACCATGAGCTATACCAATGTGAAGATTGAGACGTTGGGAAAGGACAATTTCGACACATGGAAGATTCAAGTTGAAGCCCTTCTCATAAAGAACGATGCTTGGAAGTATGTGAATGGAACATGCGAGAAGCCGTCTACGCCGGAATCAGCAATAGCTGGGTGGGTAAATAATGATGCGAAAGCAAAAGCTGATTTGATTAACCATCTCTCCAACTGAATTGAGGCAAATCAAAAATTGCACAACATCTATGGATATATGGGAAAAGCTGCAGAATCTGTATCAATCAAAATCACCAGCGCGAAAGGCAACGCTATTGAAAAATCTAATCCTGCTCAGAATGAAGAATGGAGAAGACATGAGAGACCACATTCGAAATTTTTTCGATATTGTGGACAAAATTCAAGAAATGGATTTGGAAATCTTTGATGACCTATTAACAATTCTGTTGCTCTACAGCATTCCAGACGAATACGAATCCTTCCGAATCGCAATTGAAACCCAAGAGAAATTATTGAATCCTGAATCTCTGAAAATTAAACTTCTCGAGGAATATGAAGCAAGAAAGCGAAATACATCGAATAGTGCTTCAGGTGCCATGTTTGTGAAAAAGAATAATGGCACATCGAACCGAACGAAGAAGTATGAAAAACCAGCCGAAGAGCGCTTTAAGTTTGCTTGCCATACATGCGGCAAAACTGGCCACAAAGGAAGGGACTGCAGATCGAAGAACTTCAAAAAGATCTCAGCCAATCGAAGTGAACAACGTGAAGAAGTCAACCGAAATGCAGCAGTTGCAATGAAAGCCAGCAATGAAAAAGAAAGTTGGTGCTTGGATTCAGGCGCATCGTCACACATGTGCTTCGAAAAATATAAATTCACTTCAATCAATCCTTCAAACACAAGAATGCTTAGTTTGGCCAACAATGAATCAACGAAAAATGAAGGAAAGGGAGATGTTTTGTTGACTCTTAACGAAGACCTGACCGTCAATTTAGAAGAAACTCTTTTTGTACCAGACCTTCGATCAAATCTGTTATCAGTGTCAAAAATAACAGAGCACGGTTTTAAAGTCACATTTGGAAAGAAGGAAGCCGTGATTTATCGCCCTGAAACTGGTGAAGAAGTTATGAAGGCTCATAGAATCCATGACCTGTATTATGTAAGAGAATACTCAGAAGATAGCAGAATTGCACAAAAGACTTCATCATCACTTTAAGAATGGCATGAAAGATTTGGACATCTGAATGGAGCTGACTTGAAGAACATCATACGCCAGAAGAAAGTTATGGGGATAACCACCCGAGTTGAAGAGGAACTGCCAGTTTGTGAAACGTGCATCAAGGGGAAGCAATCTCAAAAACCGTTTTCAAGGTCGGAATCTAGAAGCGAAAACATTTTAGATCTTGTGCACACTGACGTTTGTGGACCAATGCGCGTAAGTTCTATCGTTGGTTCAAGATACTTCCTTACATTCATCGATGACAGATCTAAATGGACCGAAGTTTATTTCCTGAAGAAGAAGAGCGAAGTCATCGACAAGTTTAAGGAGTACAAGCATATGGTAGAGAAGAAAACTGGCTACAAAATCAAAACCTTGCTATCTGACAACGGGTCTGAATACACAAGCTATCAATTTGAAACGTTTTTGAAAGATGAAGGAATCAAGCATACACCGCAACAAAACGGTGTGTCTGAAAGAAAAAATCGAACGTTAGTCGAGATGGCGCGTTGCATGATGATACAATCAGGACTCTCAGCAGGTTTCTGGGCAGAAGCAATTCTCACATCTAACCACATCAGAAATAGATGCCCTTCAAAGAGCTTAGATGGTGAAATTCCATTTCAATTGTGGACTGGAAGAATCCCCGTTGTAAGCTATTTTATAAAGTTTGGATCAACCGCATTCGTGCTCGACAAAACACCCGGAAGAGGCAAGTTCGATCCAAAATCCAAAAGATCTATTTTTATCGGATATTCAGAGCAGTCAAAAGCGTACAGACTTTGGGACCCAGAAGCGAGAAAAGTTATCCGTAGTAGAGAGTGACTTTTGCCGAAGCCTATCAGCCAGAAAACAATTTCGAAGATTTCATCAATGACGAAATACCTCAAGACAAGGAACTAGAATGTAATGTACAAATTCATTCAGAAGCTATAAAAGAACCAGAACAGTTTACTGATGACAATATCGAAACACCTTCAACCTGGAGAAGAGGACCAGGACGTCCACAGAAAGTTCTAACCGGAAACCGTGGTAGACCTCGAAGTTGTTCAACATGATTCAAGTTCAGAACAACAACGTTGATATCGAAGAAACATCAGAAAATTAAGAACCATCAAGCGTTGCAAATCTCATTCAATTTGGCGATCCGCAATCAATCGAAGAAGCTCTCTCGAGTCCAGAAGCCATGCAGTGGAAGAAGGCTATGAAGGATTAATACGAAGCCTTGAAGAAAAGCAAGACTTGGTGCGTTGTTCAACGCCCAAAAGGTAAGAAAATTTTCAAATCTAGATGGATACTACGAACAAAATACGCCGCAACTGGATCATTAGAGTGTCGCAAGGCCAGACTAGTCGCCAAAGGATTCACACAAACACAAGGCGTTGACTACAATGAAACCTTTGCACCCGTAGCTAGAATTGGATCTATTCGAATGATAATGGCACTGGCTGTGGAACTTAATCTTGAACTTCACCAACTGGATTTCGTAAGTGCATATTTAAACTGCGAAATAGAAGAAGAAATTTTTATGGAAATCCCTGAAGCATTTGAAGAAATTTTACCCAAAGAGGAGCTCGAAGAATTTAAAGGTGATAAAGTCTGTCAAGTCAAGAAGGCCCTATACGGATTGAAACAGTCTGGACGACAATGGTACAAGAAATTAGATCAGAAGCTGAAGCCACTCAATTTAAAACCTTCATGTGCTGATCCTTGCGTCTATACTCGAACACAGAAAGATGAAATTACCATTGTTTTAATCTACGTTGATGACTTGATCGTAGCATCAAATAACCCGAAGAAACTGCAACAACTTAAAGAAGATTTATCAGAATCTTTTGAAATGAAAGATTTGGGAATGTTGAATTTTTGTCTAGGAATTCAATTCAAACAAGATAAAGATAAAAACGAAATCACAATGTCACAATCAAAATATGTACATACAGGACATCCTTTGCCGTTTTAACATGAAAGATTGTAAGCCAGTAAGTAGCCCTATGAATCCTAACGAAAAACTTACGAAAGAAATGTGTCCCAAAACTGATGACGAAATAGAAGAAATGGAAAATATACCCTACCAAAATTTGATTGGATCTTTGATGTATTTGGCCGTTTCAACACGACCAGATATTGCACATGCAGTAAGTATCCTAAGTCAATTCAACACAAACTTCGGCAAACAACACTGGATTGCAGCAAAAAGAGTTAAAAGGCACAGATAATCTTGGACTGAAATTTACCAAAACCGGAAAAAGCCTAATATGATATGCTGATGCAGATTGGGGTTCATGTGTTGATGACAGACGATCATATACAGGATACAACTTTAACTTAGCAAATGCAGCAGTTAATTGGGAATCCCGGAAGCAACGTACAGTTGCTATGTCAACTACAGAAGCCGAGTACATGGCTATATCCGAAGCAACTAAGGAAGCAATTTTCCTCAGACAATTTTTGGACAAAATTTTAAATCAACCACAAGCAACAACCATTTTCAATGACAACCAAGGTGCTGGACAACTAAGCAAGAACACAGTATTTCCCAATCGTACAAAACACGTTGATCTACGCCACCATTTCGTAAGAGAAGCTATAGAACGAGAGGACATCTAGATTGAATACATGCCTTCAGATGAAATGCTACACTATGGACTGTTAATGGTGTAATATTCCCAACATATCGTGCTGCATGTGAAGAACTGAGCTTATTAGAAAACGATACCCATTCCATTGGGATACGACAATCGCAGAAGCCATTATCTCTGCATCTCGAAGATACGCACTTTATTCGCGCTATCATAATTTAGACATGCTTTCCATTAAACCCATGTTACCTGTGGCATAAATACAAGGATAATATGTCAGCGGGTGTTTTACATCAAATTCGAGTCAGTTCCAGAAATTACGATATTGAGATGAATGAGGAGATACATGACCGTGCTTTACTCTTGATTGAAGATATGTGTTACCTCATGTGCGGTAGCTTATTAATAAGGTTAGAAATGCCAGCGCCAAATCGTGAAATGAATGATGCATTTAATCGAGAATTGGAACGGGAACGTGAATATGATCACCAGGAATTAGATTTAATAGTTCAAACGAATGTACCCTTGTTGAATTCCCAATAAGAGGAAGTTAAAGATACTTTAATGAAGGCAATCGATGATGAAAATGGTGGCTTATATTTCCTAGATTTGGATTTGGAGGAGCAATGATTTTACTGTCCGTCAATTTACACCAAACACTGCCAGTAATTCCAAGATTTACAGCTGCCGACGAAATAAACGCTTGCCCCAAATCGTGAAATAAATGGCGCTATGTGAATAAACTGCAGCTGGCAACAAACATGAGCATAAGACGAACTTATCAACAATGTATTTCCAAACATTATTTCAAACTACAAAAATAATGAATGATTGAGTGAGCGAGTAATTTTAGTGGCTAAGATTGAAGATGTGATGACCTGAACTACATAATTCAAAAGAAGATCATTGGAACAATGCATTCACTCAAATCGATGAACTGCGTCACAAATGTAGTTGAAGCCACCAACTATCCAATTGAATTTTTAAACTTCTTGATGGATGTGCCTGAATTACCATCGCAATTTGCGCCTTAAGGTTGGCTCCGTAGTAATCATGCTTCGAAATATAAAACAACCAATACTGTGCAACAATACGCGTTTGATGGTTAGAAAATTTATGAACAATGTAATCTACGCGACGCGACGTGGAAGTTCTCATTCCGAAGATTCCGATGATCCCAACCGATATGCTGCTGCCGTTTGAATTTAAAAGACTTCAATTTCCTATCCGCCTTGCATTTGCATGACCATCAACAAAAAACAAGGTCAATCCTTAAAAGTTTGTGGTTTGAATCTAGAACACTCACGTTTTTCCCATGGCCAGTTATATGTGGCGTGTTCACGGGTCGGAAAACCATCTGTGTTGTTTGTTTTTGCGCGTACTTAGTATTTTTTGAATTTTTCTAATAAAAAAACAACTAAATAAATTCAAAAATCTTCCTCCATCAGTAGCTTAGACAATATTTCATTTCTATAATCTCATGGAAACAGAAACGGGAACGAGAACGGGAACATTAAAGTTACTTGACCGATTTCAAAAGTTCTATTACCTCTCAGTGACATAGACTTATATTCCATTCACATATTTCCACGGGAACGGAAAATTCTTACAGGAACGGTGTCGCAAATGGATACATAGAAACTACTGAACAGATTACAAAAATTCTTTCGGCGTTGGGGTGCCTGATAATCCCACGAGAATGGTAACCTTAAGACTACAGACCCGTGCAACGCCGGGCGGCTCAGCTAGTAGCTCAAAAAAGTAAAGGAGGTGTTGCATACTTGGGCCCAGGGCGTACACCTATGAGACTAGTACCAAATGAAAGCTTACGTTCAGCTCAATCAGCCTGCCAAATATTTTTGAATTCGGTCTTGGTGATTTTGAGATAATTAGACTTGAAGTTGAGCGCCGGAAATGGGAATAATCTGACATTTCTGCAAATAATTACGTTTATCTCGAAAAGCATAGCACGTAGGACAATGATTTTGATATTATATGAAAGATCATAAAAATATTTTTCATTTCATTTAAAATACAGCCTTATATTTCGAAAAAACAGACCTAAAAGTTGTTTGAAAAGAAACATTTTCGTTGACGTTTGCCAGCCAATATCTCGAAAAAGTCAGTGATGACTAATTTTTTTTGCACCACTTTAATCCTTAATTGGTAAGCTTTAATTTGATATATAATTACGCTATCATACATAAAGCATATCACGTACATCATACACAATTCCTAAATAAAATTAAACAAAAAATATGTTCCACAGCAAATGCATTTTTTCATTTAATTCTTCGCAGTTTCTACTTTGTTTTTTACTAAACATAAAACCAAAATACATTTTAATGCTGCAAATGAGAAAAAAAAATGACTAATCTTCGTTTAGATCTATCAAAATACCATCCAAAAACAAAGCTGGTGCTATATTCATTGCTTCCTGGTGTCTTGCGTAACCCAAATACCATAAAATACTCATGACATGAACGCAACAACCAACAGTACTCATTCCAACGAGACAGTTACAATAGTAAGCTTTTATTGCGTTCGAACTATGTGCTACGTTTGCATCGCTATTCACCAAGATTTAAGTGAGATACACTTTTCTACTTACATGCCTGGATTTGGTTCGCCCTCGCAAAAAAAAGTTATTGTTGCCTATAAGACTATTATGAGCAGTAGAGGTAATTCGCATCCGATCTTCGCAGACTTCGATTGTATAGGTTCCCTGGTCTTTTAAATGTTCACCACAGTAGGATCGAGCCTGGTTTATTTGGTAATTCCCCAATGATATCATACGAAGTTCTTGAATAGTGAGTTGTGGGAAATTACTTAAATTCAGGATATTACCATCGATGCGGCTGAACATGGCTCTGGTTCTGTTAAGATTATTTTCTCTTACAAAGGCACCTAAATAATTAGGAGTATTAAAACGATTTAAAGCCAGTTCTAGCAGAACGTTCGCATCAGCACTATCTTCAATGGTTGGATGAAACTTATTAAGAATTGCAGCTGCAACTTTGAAGTCGTCCATCAAATGACCAGCAGCTAGATTAAAAAAATCTTGCCGAAATAGTTTAAAATCCTTTTTAAATCGTCCGTTCACGACGTCAACGACCCATCAGACCATAGTTACACACCTGGATCAATTAGCCTGCTCTGTGGCAAGTTGAAAGTTACCTTCAGCAACGGATTCAGGCATGTAAATCTTATATCCTTGAGATTCAAGATGTGAGATTGCGTCTCTGAATCCTCTGTCCAAAATAGAAACATCGTTTTGTCTAAAGTATTGCCTGAACGTTCCATAACCGTCTCTGAACAGATGTTTCATTATGTTAGCATCAGATACAGTTGCAGCACAAGGTTATATAACGTCCAGGATATACCCATCACAGCATGTGATCACGAAAGGCTTAACCAGATTTTGATACTTATGTAGGCTGTATGATTGTTTCTGGAAGCCGTAGTTTGAACTTTTTTGAAGGTACACATATGTTCCATCGCAAATGACTATAGATGGACGATCATTTTCATTTAAATTGATGTTTCCAAACAGTCCGTTGGGAATAAGTCTATTCCTTCTAGATACTTCCTGAACAGTTATATGCTGAAAACCCAAGTTAAATGGCACAAAATAATCCATCAATGCTGTTCTTGCAGCTGTTGAGTACCGTCCAACGATAACTATCGCCAGACCTTAATTTTGCCAAATAGGTAAAAAGCTCTATGGTACGTAATGCTGGAACATAGCTCTGCAGTTCCGCAAACTCTGTAGGGGTAATACCAAGCCAATAATAACATAAACGAGGATTGATAGTACTAATATCACTAAAATCAATTGCCCTCATAGAAGTATTACTTAAAAGCGACAACTGAATACCGCGAAATTGTGAATTACTTGTTTTTGTGTCACTACATAATTTACTCACAAGCCAACAATCAGTTGTTATCAATGAATTAGGCCTAACGGTCGCGGACTTGTATGTTTAAGCTTGGTACCTAGCAACCAGTTTTTTTTTAGATTTGTTTTTGGATGGTATTTTGATATAGATCTAAACAAAGATTAGTCATTTTTTTTCTCATTTGCAGCATTAAAATGTATTTTGTTTTTATGTTTAGTAAAAAACAAAGTAGGAACTGCGAAAAATTAAATGAAAAAATGCATTTGCTGTGGAACATATTTTTTGTTTAATTTTATTTAGGAATTGTGTATAATGTACGTGATATGCTTTATGTATGATAGCGTAATTATATATCAAATTAAAGCTTACCAATTAAGGATTAAAGTGGTGCAAAAAAAATTATAGGTCATCACTGATTTTTTCGAGATATTGGCTGGCAAACGTCAACGAAAATGTTTCTTTTCAAACAACTTTTAGGTCTGTTTTTTCGAAATATAAGGCATTTTGAAAACTGTATTTAAAATGAAATGATCTTTCATATAATATCAAAATCATTGTCCTACGTGCTATGCTTTTCGAGATATACGTAATTATTTGCAGAAATGTCAGATTATTCCCATTTCCGGCGATCAACTTCAAGTCTAATTATCTCAAAATCACCAAGACCGAATTCAAAAATATTTGGCAGGCTGATTGAGCTGAACGTAAGCTTTCATTTGGTACTAGTCTCATAGGTGTACGTTCTGGGCCCAGGCTCCATAGAAATATGCACCACCTCCTTTACTTATATGAAAGTTTATTATCGATTAGATTCTTAATAGCTTAAAAAACTTTTGAAAATTATTGGAGTACAATGTCCATTGTTAAATAATTCAGTGTTTCATACTGCTATAAATGTTGTTCATAACAGTCTGAAAGATGTGTTGAATATTCTGTCTTAACATTGTTTGTTTTCTTTATTTTTCTAGACAGATTTCAGATATAGTATGGTAATAATTGATGTAATTTTAATTTGTTGTGAAAAGTTTAAAAATATAAGAAAAAATCAGGAAAATAGCACCTAAGTTTGTGCTGAAAATTGAAATTACTTATTCGTGACAAAATTACGCTAAATTAAATTGATATGAGAAATAGAAAAATTGGTGGTTGCATTTTTTTCGTTTTTAACAGGTTTGCTTGACGTTTTTCACCGCTTCTGTGCTGTTCTGATCTAAAAAAAAGGCATACATTTAATATGTTCTGAACACTCCACTGCGTATTCCACCTTATTCAAAGATTATTATATGTATTCCACAAAATATGGAATACAAATGTACAATCGGCTGATGATTTACAGGCTTCGTTTTTTGCTAAATTTTTTGAAACGGCTTATGTAGATCATTCGTCTTTCAGTTTAAGTTTATAGTAGGGGAGCCCAAGAGGGGATTTTGCGCGTAACTCGAGCGCGTCAGAAAATCATATGGGGAGAAACATTGCACCCTGTATTGTACTCCTACCGTATATGAACCCTGAATGTTGAAGTGTACGTTGAGGGCAGCCCGTCAGATTAGTAAAATAAAAGTCGATCCTCAGAAAAACTCAAGCGCGTCAGATGAAGAAAAGTGTATATTTCAATAATCTAATAATCTGTTAATTTGAGCGTGGTCTAAGCAAGTAGGCAAGTCACAAAGGTGTAAAAAAATATCGACATTCTAAAATACTCGAGCGCGATTAACTTTTTTTAATTTTGAAGGTCAACAACAAATATCAAACAGACGCTTTCCAATTCTACGATTTCCATAGCATTAATGCCCCATCCCTATTTGAAGAATTTCTCAGCCTAAATTGGTTTTCGATCTACCAAACTGGCGACCCAAATAAGCAAGTCGAAATTATAAATGAAAATATTAATTTTTTGTTCCTCAAGCATGTTCCTTTAAAAACTCGTGTTGTAAGAAATGTCAACTGTCCATGGATGTCCAAAAATATTTTTCAAGCCATAACAGTGAGAAATAGTTTATATACCGTCGTTGGAAACGATTTGGCTGTGAAGACATGCTCGCCCAGTACAAAATCAATCCGAACCGAGTAACAATGTTAATTGGAAAAAGCAAAGCTTGCCTGTTTCTCTAATAAATTCAACTATAACAGCTCTTCCAAACATCTATGGGATGAGATCCGTAAAATAGGTCTGGGAAAATCGTCTCCCTCTTCTTGCTTCTTGAAACTGCGAATATTGAGGAGATTAACGAAAAATTTATAAATTTAGATAAACTAGATTTACAGTCTATTTGCGAAGAAGCTTTTTCACTGTCCAATATTGATGTTTATAGAACATGTTCGGCAATTTTCTCTGTTAAATCTAAGTGTATAGGTGTAGACAACATTCACCCGGTTTTCGTGAAAATACTTCTTCCCTATTTACGTTTTTATGTTACCCATTTGTTCAATACGATTTTAACGACCTCTGTTTACCCAAACCTCTGGAAGTACGTGCGTGTGATACCAATTCCCAAAAAAGGCGGAAGCCCAGACTTTAGACCAATCGCTATTTTGCCCTTTCTTTCTAAAGCTTTCGAAACTATTGTCTCAGCTCAAATAAAACACTGTGTTGAAAATGCTAACCTTATAAAACCCTTTCAATCAGGTTTTAGATCAGAACATAGTTGCATAACAGCTCTTTTAAAAGTTTCAGACGATATCCGAACAGCAATCGATGATGATAAGATCACACTATTGGCTCTACTTGACTTCTCGAAAGCATTTGACTCCATTGACCATATTATTCTTTGCAATAAACTATGTAATAACTTCAACTTTAGTAACTCTTCAATTAAACTTATCTTCTCGTATCTCGGTGACCGTGTCCAAGCAGTGTCATGTAAAAATCGACTATCTTCATTTCTTCCCAACCGCCGGGGCGTACCTCAATGTTCTATACTTGGTCCGCTTTTGTTCTCAATGTTTATTAATGATCTTCCTCTTTGTTTAACTAATTGTCAATTTCACTTATATGTGGACGATGTACAGCTATACCTTAATTTTCCCAGTTAATGATGCATTTGAAAAGATAAATCGAGACTTATCCGCTCTTTCCAACTGGTCTAGACTTAATCAAATTCAGTTCTACCCAAACAAGTCAAAGGCGATTGCCATATATAAACGTGTCCTTGACCCAACCATTTGTCCACCTATTATCCTAAATGGCACTAGGATAGGATTGGTAGAAAGCATTAAAAACTTAGGAATTTTATTTGACAGTAGTCTAAAATGGAACTTGCATAAATAAACCAAATTGCTTCCAAGATTAACGGGTCGTTAAGGGGCCTATCTTTAACCAGAAACTATTTGCCTGCAGAGGTTAAGCTAAGGCTAGTGAAGGCTCTTATCCTACCCTTAATAATGTATGGCTGTGAAATCTTTGTCAATTCAGATTGTGACTCTTTTCGAAGGATAAATGTTGCTTTTTTTAGACAATTCTTCGTACATGCTGTTAGTTTATGGAATGACCTTCCACTCGCAATAAGACGTAAGTCTGAACAGAAAGATTTTAATTTAATATTGTTTAAACTTTTGTAGAATGAAAATTGATATGTCTCGTTCATTAATATCTCTAAACTGTTTTATACGTATAAATATATTCTTTTTTCTCTCTATTTAGTGTTTTTTTCCACTCATTTAATTTGTTGTTGTTTTTTTTTTTTTGTATTTAAATTCTCTTTTAAATTCTTTTAAATTTAGTAAATTATGTACCTAACCTGTACTTCCTAAAGACTGTGTTCTTATTGTACAGTAGATATATATTTGAAAATGAAGGTAATCCTATCAGGATTACGGAAAACATATACTCTGACAGTTTTCTTGGACGATTTAGGTAAAATCGTCAATAAGAGGTCAGTCAGTGTCAGTGTTTGTTGTTTGTTCATGGTGTTTTTTCCTAACGAATAAAATGTCCAGCTATTGTTGCTGCTATCTTTGAAATTTATGTCCCAGAAAGAAGGATGCGTCAGCGTCACTTTCTGAAGAACCCTCAACATAGATATAATTATGGCTGCAATAAATCCGTCATTAGATCTATTAAACTATTTATTCTTTTTATTCTGGAATTGATATTTCTATGAACAGAATAGAATAAAATCTAAATTGTTATATTAATTTAACAATCTTATTTTTAACTTTTATTTTTTTATTTATAACTAGCTGACCGGCCCGGCGTAGCTCAGGCCTTACGTGGGTGTGAAGTGGACATGCAATATAGTTCATGTTACTCAGGGACAATTAAGCACTCTAGCGGTGACAGAATTTTTAGAATCGGTATAGCATTTTCCAAGTTTCTGCATATGTTCCAGTTCCCGTTCCTTTTCCATTTGGGGATGAAATATAGTCTTTGTTACATCGTATTGTAATGGCGAAAACCGTATTGAAATCAGTGCAGTGGTTTTTGAATTCCGGTTCCCGTCCCTGTGGGTAAATTAATGTTGATGAACTATAGTCTATATTACTCAGGGACATTGAAGCAACCTAAGAATGAAAGAATTTTTGGAATTGGTTGACTATATTTTCCAGGTTTTTGGCTGTGTCACCATTCCCGTTTCCGTTCCCGAAAGAATATGCAAAGAAAATAATTATAGTCTTTGTTACTCAGGAGGAAGGAAACACTCTAACGTTGAAATTTTTTTGGAATTGCTCCAGTATTTTCCAAGTTCCCGCTTAAGTTTTTGTTCCCGTCCCGTTCTCTAGGGAATATGGGGAATCGTACTGTAATAGCGACGAAAATTTCAATTCGTTCCAGTGGTTTTTGAATTTCTTATCCCGTTCTTATTACCGTTCCTGTGGGAATATGAAGATGAAGCTTAACATTCCCTCATTGCCATTATCCATGAATGGTACCTGCATCCAAGACACCGAAAAGCCGTCAGTGGTATGTGTGTAAACGATGATCTTCGTTGAAATGACCACATATTTGAAGTCGCCAAAAACGCTGCTAAATGCTTAGGCTTCTTGAGACGACGCAGTAGGTGCTCCACTAACATCTTTGCGCCTACATGATAGGGTACAAAATAGAGTGGTAAAATTGATGGGTGGTAATTCAATCGTAGAATCGATTGATTCTCTTGAACATCGTCGAAACGTTACATGTCTCATTCTCTCTTATCACTTTTTTCACAAACATTGCTCTAGTGAAGTAGCCAGTTGCATCCCTCCCCTACAACAATTTAGCCGCAATACCCGCATTGCTGGGAATGCCCATCAGTTTTACCTTGAGCCCAACTTCGGGCGTACAGTCAAGTAAAGAGATTCTTATTTTAGTCGCACCACTCGTATGTGGGATGCTTTACCTGGCTCTGTATTTCCCCTATACTACGATTCACAAAGGTTCAAAAGCAATGTGCATCGGTGTCACCAATTATTTCATATCCTATTTTCCTAAATGCTCGCACTGTGCTCTATGACATTATAAGGTAGTCATAACACCTTGATGTGTGCGCTAATAAAAAAACAAAACCAAAATTTTTCTATGGTACTCAGGGGCAATAAACCAAAAAAATTTAAATCTTTATTCTTATAAGAATTTTTCAAAACAAACGATCACATAATCTTATTATTTGTCAATTTATTATTTTAATTTTTTGTTGTCAAAAACGATTAAAAAAAAACAAAGTCATTGTTTGAATTTTATTTTTAATTCATTACAGTTAGGAATAATGAAATAGTTTCTTTTACTATATTCCAATTATTTGTTTTCATCTTTTCTTACCTTTTAAACCTTCCCTAGACCTCCACGAACATTTCAATACCAAGATAAGATAAATCCATTCAGCCGTTCTCGAGTTTTAGCCAGACTAACGAACAGCAATTGATTTTTATATATATAGAGAACTAGCTGTACCCGCGACTTCGTCCGCGTGGAATAGTGGCTTTCGTCAGCATTCTTATTTTTTAGGTTACTTATTTTGGAAATAAGACACATTCATGCGTTGTAGTAAACGATTGTTATATTTTTTTTTATTTAAGTATATGTTTGCACACGACGTTCTAATTTTTTCCATTTTTTGCGAAATAAAAAGGTTTTGTGGGATTGATACACGTGATCCTGCCACATGAAGTTGCCATGGGATTATTTTCTAAACGAACACCTGCAACTTAAAGCGCCTGAGACTTATTTATAATGACCAATCAATGGGAATTAAAGGAAAACGGGGAATCAAAACGTTTAAAATTTGTAATATTAGTAGGGATGTCCATCTTCGGGTTCTAGGCTGTCTCATTCATATAAATAGGTTCAATAGTTTGGGCGGTAAATATAAACAAAGAAAAACAGACAGACAGAGCTAATTTCGGATTCATACTGATACTAAAGTCTTCCATTCCCGTAGGAATATGAGGGCCGTTTCCGGAGGATGACTTATAGCTTATATTTCTCGAAAATAGTGTAGTATTCTAACAGTGGACATTTTTTGAAAATTCCAAGTTCCCGTTCCCATGGGAATACACGAATAAAACATATTGCTTAACATATTTGTCCATCCTCAGGTTCTAGACTGTCTCTGTACCAAAATTCATATAAATAGGTTCAATAGTTTGGGTGGCTAGTGGTAACAAAGGGAAATAGATAGACAGATTTAACTTCGTACTTGTAATTTTAGTAAAGACTCCGTTCCCGTGGAAATATGGTGACCGTTCCCGTAAGGAATATGGGGGATGAGTAAAAGTTAATGTTGCTCGGGGATTATGGAGCGTTCCAACGGTGGAAGAGTTTTTTAAATCGGTGCTGTAGTCTCTAAGTTCCCGTAAACTTTCCTGCTCCCGTGGGAATAAAGGAAAAAAATAAATATATAGCCTATGTCCTTCCTCAGGTTCTGAACAATCTTTGTAAAAAATTTCATTTAAATCGGTTTATTAGTTTGGGCGTTAAAAGGTAACATAGAACGACGGACAAACAGAACTACTTTCACACTTATTATATTAGTAAGGACTCCCGTTCCCGTAGGAATATGTGGATGAATTAAAGTTTATGTTACTCAGGGATAGTGTAGCATTCTAACGGTGGAAAAATTTTTGAAATCGGTGTTGTAGTTTCTAAGTTCCCGAATACGTTTTCGTTCCCGTGGGAATATAGGGAAAAAATATATAGCCTATGTCCTTTCTAAGGATCTGAGCAATCATTGTACAAAATTTCATTTAAATCGGTTTATTAGTTTGGGCGGGAGATGGTAACATAGAAAGGTGATCACACAGAGCTACTTTTGCATTTATAATAATAGTGAGGACCGGTTCCCGAGGGAATATTCGAATGAAATAAAGCCTATGTCCGTCCTTAAGTTCAGAACAATCTTTGTACAAAATTTCATTTAAATCGGTTTATTAGTTTGGGCGGAAGATGGTAACATAGAACGACGGACAGACAGAGCTTCATTCACACTTATTATATTAGTAAGGACTCCCGTTCCCGTAGGAATATGTGGATGAATTAAAGTTTATGTTACTCTGGGATAGTGAAGCATTCTATCGGTAGAAAAATTTTTGAAATCGGTGTTGTAGTTTCTTAGTTCCCTTATACGTTCCTATTCCCGTGGGAATATAGGGATAAAATGTATAGCCTATATCCTTCCTCTGGTTCTAGACTATCTCTGTACAAAATTTCATATCAATCAGTTTGGTAGTTTGGGCGGGAGATGGTAACATAGAAAGCCGGACAGACAGAGGGACTTTCACATTTATAATATTAGTTAGGATTTGTATTAAAAGTCTCTTCTGTGTTGAGAGTCAATATGTAAAAAAATAATTAAGGAATTTCTTTTTAAATCGTTGTTTTTATTTTTTCGCATATCTGACAAAATTGTAAATACATTGGGAGTTTTTGGTTTCTTCATTCCATTTCCTGGTATTTGTGGGTACAAGCTTTAGGTCTTAAATCACTTTATTTCATGGTGTTAAAGCCGCAGATTAACCCGCCATACCCGTCGGACCGAGCGGACCGGTTGGTCCAATTGCGCCTTTAGCTCCTTTCGGTCCTTGCGGTCCGGTATTGCCCGATACTCCCCTAGCACCAGGTGGACCCATATCACCTAAATCACCCTTATCTCCTTTTGTTCCTAAGGTGCCTCGTTTACCCTTTGGTCCCTGGTCACCCAGCATGCCCTTGTCCCCAATTGAGGCTAGTCACAAAGGTGTTAAGAAAAAACGACATTTTAAAATACTCAAGCACGACTAACTTTTTTTTAATTTTGAAGGTAATCCTATCAGGATTACGGAAAACATATAATCTGAAAGTTTTCTTGTGCGATTTAGGTAAAACCATCAATAAAAGGTATATGATGGTTAATATCTCGCTTAGTATTGATAATTTTTTTTTTTTTTTGCATCTCAGAGACTTAAGCGGTACTGAACTTAGAGCAAGCTCATTTGTACACACTTATCTACGCTCTTCATCATTAATGCAAGTGTTAGTGGTTAGTAAACAACGCCAACACAAGCACAAATAGAACGTATACGAGGAAAAAAATAAAAGACATTACAATTTTTACAAAAAAATAAAAATAAAAAAAAGTGCATTAATAAATAGAACAAAATAAACTAGGGAAACATTATTAAACAAAAACTATACATAAATAAGAACAGAAATTAAATAACTATAACAAAATATCAAATAAAAGTGGCACACTGGTTCTTAGTTTTAATTTTAAAGTATTTTTACTTAGGTTGAAATCGGAAGCAAAAGGATAGGAGTTAGATAACCTACTCATGCGAGCTAATGGCTCATGCATGCCATAGTTAGTTCTGTGATGGGAGCAATGTAAAAACTCTAAATTACGTAGTTGGTGAGATCCTCCACGATAGTTGAAACTAATGTGGGAAAGCAAGTCGGGGGCATCAGTTGAACCGGTTATTAATTGATGAAAAAAAACTAAATCATTGTTAATTCGTCTCTGTGAGAGGGTTTGAAGGTTTAATAGGCGAATACGATTTTCGTAAGGAGGTAGATTGAAAGGATCTTCCCAAGGAAGACCTTTGAGAGCGAAACGTATGAATCTGTATTATCAATTTGACCTTTTTTGTAGGAAAAGATTCTCCACAAGTTTGTTATTTATAATTTTTCCGTAGTTTTTGTTGTTTTATCATTCGGCTTCATGAGGAACGTGATATTGATGGGATTACAGCTTTCCCACTTCTCTGCTTTACTGACCCTACAATGCGTCGAAAAACATCCCGTTATTTGACCGTTGCCTGTCTGAGGACAACCAAATGCAAACTTTGTTTCATTTGTCAACACTGGGAGTGCTTAAGTGGGCTTTTCTTTTTCTTTTTAGCGAAACTTTTGTAGAAACACAACCTACTTGTGCAGCACTTCAACAACACCAATGGCATCTTTGTCAACAGTTGAAACAAAATCATAAAACTTTTAATTATTATGCCCAACCTTCGTATTAGTCAGTTTGTGCTTTTCAATAAAAAAAAAAAACAAAAAACAAAAACACTATTAGTTTGCTTTGTTTGTAACTTCCGTAAATGAGAACAATAATCAAACTTCTTGTTTTTTAAAAAGTTAATCTAAGGGAGGGTTCGGAGCCAGCATCTTTCGTTCTTGAACAAACAATGTTTGATAGACCGACGACTGTAAATGACTTCGGTACCTGAACATCAGATTAACTGATAAGAATAAATTGACACATTTCATTGGTAGACTTCCTTGAAACAATTATTCTAAAATGGTAATGGTAAGATGTTAGTATTGTCAGCATGTGCTGGTGTAAAATCAATAGTATTTGTAGGAGCGTGCCTTCACTCATAAAACACGTTTTTTGCTTATTCTTTTTGTTAAAAGCCAAAAACATGTGGCATCGAAACAAAAAGCATCTAATGAACAAACAACTCATTTTGTTTCGGGAAATAAGCAAAACTTAATAGATTATATATCGATGTTTTCTCGAACACTTTCAGATTTTGTTTTTTTAATTTCCAACTTGCAGTATAAAAACCATAAGGTGATAACGTAACAAGTAAAATTTTACAGAATCGTCAAAATGGTTCTAGGACTGAGTTCAGTTGTGGTCATATTAGCTGTGTCGGCAGCAATTGTTGTGCCTCAAAACCAACCAACTTGGGTACCACTTGCAACAACATCAACAGCGAACCCACAGCCAACTTGGGTACCACTTGCAACAACATCAACAGCTAGCCCACAGCCAACTTGGGTATCACTTGCAACAACATCAACAGCGAACCCACTGCCAACTTGGGTATCACTTGAAACAACATCAACAGCTAACCCACTGCCAACTTGGGTACCACTTGCAACATCAACAGCGAACCCACTGCCAACTTGGGTACCACTTGCAACAACATCAACAGCGAACCCACAGCCAACTTGGGTACCACTTGCAACAACATCAACAGCGAACCCACAGCCAACTTGGGTACCACTTGCAACAACATCAACAGCTAGCCCACAGCCAACTTGGGTACCACTTGCAATAACATCAACAGCGAACCCACAGCCAACTTGGGTATCACTTGCAACAACGTCAACAGCGAACCCACTGCCAACTTCGGTATCACTTGCAACAGCATCAACAGCTAACCCACAGCCAACTTGGGTATCACTTGCAACAGCATCAACAGCGAACCCACAGCCAACTTGGGTACCACTTGCAACAACATCAACAGCGAACCCACTGCCAACTTGGGTACCACTTGCAACAACATCGACAGCTAACCCACAGCCAACTTGGGTACCACTTGCAAGAACAGCATCAGTAAATTCGTAGCTACTTGGGATACCACTTAAAACAAACAATTTCAGTGTCATTTACAAAAAAACTTCAGAAGCTTTTACATCACCAAAAGAATCAACAGCTGCAATATGAATAGAGTCAACATAAACAAATAGGACCACAACGCAACGTCTATACACAAACAGCACAAACTAATTTGAAGTGTACAGCAACATCTAACTGATGAGCCCATTGCCAATTTGTATTACTCAATTCTATACAATTCCAGGATAAAAACAAAAACGATAGCAAACAATTTTTTTTTGTTATTGTTCTATCAATAAAATGACAATATGCTCATTAACAAAAGCACAATAAAAAAGACGTTATTTAATACGGTTTTTTGCAAATATGTATGGCATTTCCGATACCCACTCTTTGCACTTTACAATTTATAAAAAGTCGATATCCATCAATTACATGTGCGATGTGCATACATATTTCCTCTGATAACGGTATTATTGCCCGAAGTGTGATAGTTAGCATGTCTGTCTGTAACGTGGGCGTTCGAGGAACGAATCCTAAAAATGTTCAACTGCATTTCTAATGATACGCTTGGAAGTCCACTTAAAGTAATTAAAACGCCACGGAAAGAGTTTTTTCACTTAGCCGATCTGAGTTGGTGAAAATTCGTATGTCCCATGCATTTGCATTTGCCCTAAAGCTTACTTACTTACTTAGGTGGGCATTGCAGTTCGGGGTGAGCCTGGGCCCCAACCAACATCCTTCTATTACGACTTCGATTTTGGGCGAGCTCTCTCCAGTTTCGCACTCCAAGTCGGTTGAGGTCTTCATCCACTTGATTACGCCACCTAAGACGAGGTCTTCCCCTTCCGCGATTTCCCTGCAATGTGCTTTCAAAAACCCGTCGAACCGGAGCGTTTGGGTCCATCCGCTCTACATGGCCCAACCATCGTACCCTCGCGATGCGTACTCTTCTGGCTTTGCCCATGTCGCGGTACAGCTCATACAGCTCGTTGTTGTATCTTCTTCTCCACAACATTGTCTTCGCATACCCCGGACCAAAGATCAATCGGAGAATTTTTCTTTCGAAACGACCAAGAGTTTCCTCATCCGCTTTCGGTAAGGTCCATGCTTCCGCGCCGTACAGCAGGACTGGGAGGATTAAGGTCTTATACAAGGTTACCTTGGTCTTTCTCGAGAGGGTTTTGTTTCTCAATTGCCTTCTTAACCCAAAGAAGCAACGGTTGGCAAGAGTTATTCTCCGTTTGATCTCCGCACTGATGTTGTTTTCCGTGTCTATAGCGGATCCTAGGTAGACGAAGTCCTGTACTACCTCGAAGTTATGTATGTCTATTGTGACGATTTGTCCAATTCGTCGATGTTCTGTGTCCCTGTTTGCTGACCGTCGAACCCATTTTTGCCGCTTTTGTTTCAATACTCGCAAAAGCACCTATGACTTCACGCTTTTTTCTTCTCATTACGTTAATATCGTCTGCATAGCCGAGTAATTGTACAGACTTTTGAAAGATTGTTCCTCTGGTGTTGACGTTTGAGTTTCTTACAATCTGTTCAAGTATGATGTTGAAGAAATCGCATGACAGTTTGTCACCTTGCCTAAAGCCTTTTTCGACATCAAAGGTCTCGGTGAGTTCCTTACCGACCTTGACGGAGCAGCGTGAAATCTCCAAAGTCTCTGCATAGTCGTACGAGTTTTACAGGGATGCCGAAACAAGACAGGGCTCTGTACAGCTCGTCTCTGTAAATACTGTTGAAATCGATAAAGAGATGGTGAATATCGATATTATGTTCACGGGTTTTTTCCAAGATCTGCCGTAATGTGAAAATTTGGTCTATTGTGGACTTCTCCGGTCTAAAACCACATTGATAAGGACCTATCAAGTTGTTGACGTGGGGTTTCAGACGTTCACATATTACAGCAGACAAGATCTTATAAGCGACGTTAAGGAGGCTTATCCCTCTGTAATTGGCGCAATTGTGAGGGTCTCCTTTCTTTAGGATCGGGCATACGATACTGAGGTTCCATTCATTGGGCATGCTTTCTTCCGACCATATCATGCAGATCAGCTGGTGCATGCTCCTTTCCAACTGGTCTTCAGCTGCTTGGAAAAGTTCGGCATCAAGTCAATCCGCACCCGCAGTCGTATTTGATTAAAGTTTGCATATAGCAAGTCTAACTTCCTCTAGGTCGGGAGGACGGCATTCTTGATCATCGTCCAAGCTGAATGGGGCAATCTGTCTGACAGCGGAATTTGTGTCCTCATCGCCGTAAAGCAGTCTGCAGAAATTATCTTTCCATATCCTTAGTAGCGACTGTGAGTCTATAACTATGTTTCCCTGCTGGTCTTTACAGGCTTGAGTTCGGGGCTTGCCACCCTGACAATATCTTTTTACCTTTTCGTAAAACTTCCGAATCTCGTTCCTGTCATGGCACCTCTCAATTTCCTCAAACGAGCGTTTCTCATGCTGCTTCTTTTTCTTTTTGAGAATTCGGTGTTCTTCTCTTCTTTTTTCCTTGTAAATCTCGTTTTACGGATCCTAAGCAGCCCTTGTTGTTGTTTTCACCAGAGCACTGTTGAGAAAAAAGCGCGCTCGGCTTCGAGGCTATCCGAACTAGGTTGCGAACACATATTGATTAGTTTTTATATAATATAGTTTTCATATAAAATATTATTTTGATGTCTTAGTTTGCTCTTGGAACTTAACAAACGCAATTATAAATACGTCCTCCGTTTTAGGTGCAACATGCATACCACTTGGAAAATCTTATTCTTAAATCTTGCGTGGTGGGCATAGAGGGTGATTCTGACCAGCCCCCGACGACTGTTATCTCCAGGTGCTATCCAAAATGGATCCAGCATTTTGAATATCGCAAGAAGACAGCTTCGGAGACTTTTACGTCGCTGCAGGAAGAGGAACGCAGCACAACAGAGGTTGAAGACACCAAGGGATCCATAAAAGTGGAAACACAATAGCTTTCAGGAAGCGACCATCCAACTAATATTCCTCGCCCACCATCATTACAGCCAACGACCGTCAGCACTGCTCAAGCCAATGAGAACATACCAATTATTTATTTAAGAAAAAAGTAAATAGACCTTTTTAACAAAAATGAATATAGCCCGCCAATTAATAGAAGCAGAACCCCATCTGTGCTCCCAGATTTTAAAACAATAATGTTAATCTAAGAATTTATAGTTGTATATCAAATATTGTAAAACAAATGAGGTTTTCAATAAAAATTTTAATTGAAAAAAAGGGTGATTCTGACAATGCTAGTTTTGATGTCATGAGCAATCGTGACAGAGAACATCGTGTACACAAATAATAATTCTTGTGGATTAAAGCAATGCTAATGAATATAATGAAGTGATCTTTGAATCGTTGTGTGTTACAACAGGAGAGAGTACGGGTTGTCCACAAGATGACGTTCTTTCTTCTCTTCTGTGGTGCATACTGATCGAGTCTTTACTGAACACCTTAGCTCTTAGCATATGCGGCTGTCACCGTCCTCTCAGTTGTATCCTGCCTCCAAGGTTTTTTTTCCAAAGCAAAGGCTACTCAAAACTTGATTGACACCTGCACCCCTGCTTTGTCAGGACAAATCTATATACACCGACGCTATGGATTGTGTTGGGTTGTGTAACACGACCTCAATCGAGTCATTTGAGGGCAGAAAATACATAGCGTAGCTCGCTTTGGTTTATGTAAACAAAATCCTTCAATCATTTCTGATGGAAAGGAAAAGATGATTAAAAAAAAGGGTGGTTCAACAGAGCGGGGAGACCTAGCTCATTTCTCACAACCAAATTTTGACGTGAAAGCGCTTGCTTTTGCAATGATTGAAGAATTTGCCAGTTTCCGGTGAGGGAATGGAGGGGATCTACAATTTTCTATCGGTTCTGAACTACGAATCGAAAAGCGCTTTCAATAGTCGTTAAAAAACATTTTTGCCTATGTTGGGATTTTTTAAAACGCGTTCCATGGTATCAGCGACAAGCAATTCTACCCTTCTATCATTCGACAGCTGCAAATTTGCTCAACGCTTCCAGTTTCAGTAGCTTTGAATGAACGCTCATTGTGAACTCAACGCAGTTTGAAGATCTTTCTCCGAAACAAGACAGGCGAGGATCGAGATGTAACCCGTTGGCTTTATTAAGCGCGCACTGAGCCGTGAAAGTCACATCGGAAGTTGTAATCAAGATCATGTCATGTAGTATTGTACACTTCATAATGGCGTTTGTTTTCTTTGCATTTGCATACATATATCCTCATTGAATTCAAATACGCAAAAATTTAAACATTCACAATGTTAAAACAAACAAAATATCCGCACATGGGGCTCAGAAAAACTACAGGTGATCAAAGAGGTTATGTTGCATCTAGACAAAAAGTGATTGTGTGGTGTGCTTTTTTGCTCATGCTACTTTAAAAAATATTTCAATCAAGCAGACGTAGCATAGCAGTAGCACTGACTTTCTGAAAAGGCTGTTGGAATTTAAAAAATTTCTACTTCTTATATTCATTTCCTAAACTCTTTTCTGTAAATGGTCTTCTGGTGTGCCACAAGGGAGTCACCTTGGTCCTTTGTTTTTCATTATTGCAATAAATGGCGTGATTTCTAGTATATCATTCAGATACATTCAAATTTTTGCTGACGACAGAAAGTTTTTTAAATCTGTTGAAAATTCGTCAGATTGCAATTTATTACAAAAAGATATCGACAGTTTTGTTACGTAGTGTTCTAAAAATGGACTTAGTTTGAACCCTTCTACTTAGGTGTCAAAGTATGACGTTCTCACGCAAAAAGATTCCTTTTTTTTTTTTTTTCTTTTTTTTTTTTAACTTGTAGGGTGAAGGTGAAAATTACCTTTACAAGCACGTCGACCTGAAAGATCTTTTGTGCTGTTCCCTTAGGTTTAATTACACGAAGTGTAAAGGTTTGTTCATTCGAAGCTGAGGTCATGTAAGAACCTAAGAATCTTCGAGGAAGAGGTGTTTCTGATATCAAGGGGACAGGGGAACCCTTTATTGAATATTTTAAGCCTGGATCGAGCTACGGCAGGGCATTCACATAAAATGTGTTCAGCTGTTTCTATGTCTTCAAGACAGAGACGACAGGTGTCATCTTGGCTGATGCCCATGTTTTTAAGATGATACTTGAGAGAGCAGTGTCCCGTGAAGAACTCCGTAAGTAACTTTGCGTCACGTTTGCTCATGTCAAGAATTTCTTTCATACGTTTGTGGGATAAGTCAATGAATAGTTTTGACTGACGATGGCCATTTGAGTTGTTCCAGGTGCTGATCATGTTCTGTCGTTCCCAGGTAGCTAATTCGTTTTTTAGGCTACTTATTGGGAGACCACAGTAGGGTTCGGGGCCTTTGAATTGAGACTGAGAGCCAAGTCTAGCAAGTCGGTCAGCCTCTTCGTTACCCGGTACGCCTTCATGACCAGGCACCCATGAAAGAGTTATTTTATTGTGAGTAGCTAATTGAAGTAAACAAGTCAGGCAGTTCCAAACTAGTTTGGATTCGATTTTTGTCGAGGACAGAGCCTTTAGTGCAGTCAGGCACTGTCAGAGCAGATTAGGATGCTTGATCTTCGGAGGTTTCTTCTAATGCATTCCCTAATGCAGAATTCTATAGCCATTACCTCTGCCTGAAAGATAGTAGTTGTGTTACCAAGGGATGTAGATGATTTAAAGTTGGGACCGTAAATCCCTGCACCTACACCGTTGTTTGTTTTTGAACCGTCAGTATACCAGGTGTATTGGAAGTTATTTGTAAGAATTACAGGGTTCTTCCATGCTGAGCGGTTTGGAAAGAATACTTCAAAGGGGTGGTGTAACATTATGCGTTTAGGCATAAAGTCCGAGGAGTGTGCTGCAGGCGATTTCAGTATTGGGAGCACCTGCAGAATACTCATATGTCCTTGTAAGTTTTCCTTCCTTGAGTAATTAGTGAGATGAAGCTTTAGTCCGCTTAGTGCAGCAGTCTTCTTTACTCTTTGATGTAGCGGAGGAAAATTTAATAAACTTTCTAACGCTAAAGTTGGGCAGGTGCGCATTGCCCCTGTGATACCTACACAGGTTAGTCTTTGTAACTTTTGCAAAGATTTGCGGGCATAAACTTGTTCTGTTTTTTGCCACCAGACCAGCGAAGCATAGGTTATGATGGGTGTGATAATAGTGAGGTAAGTCCAGTAAATCATTTTTGGCCTAAGTCCCCACTTTTTACCAAAAAGTCTAGAACAGGCCCAGAAAGCATTTGTTGCTTTTGCTATGGTTTTGTCTAGATGTGGTTTCCAATTGAGTTTATTATCCAGGGTTACTCCTAGATATTTGACCTCTTTGGTAAAATTAATTTGAACACTATTTAGGGATAGTGTTTGGAGATCGATTTTTCGTCTCCTGGTGAATGGAATGATGACTGTTTTGGTGGGGTTGACCTTAAGCCCTTCTTTGTTGCACCATTCATTAACTTTGTTCAGGGCCCTTTGCATACGGTTTGTGGCCTGTGCTTCTTGATTGCCTTGAATAGAGATGACTAAGTCATCAGCGTAGCCTTGTGTATCAAGGCCCAGCTTATTGAGGTCATCCAAGAGCTGATCTATTACAATTGACCAGAGCAGGGGAGATAAAACACCCCTTGGGGACAGCCTTTAATAGCATTAACTGTTATTGATGTTTGACCTAGTGTTGTGGAGATGATTCTGCCACTTAACATAGAGTCAATCCATTTAATGGTTGGTGTGTCAATTCCTTTGACAGTTGCAGCGGTTTGAATTGACAAATACGTAGTATTGTCAAAGGCGCCAGAAATATCAAGAAAAGAGCAGAGTATGATGTCTTTCTTATGTCGTTTTCCATTGGTCGTTCGGAAGCCTTCTGAACGCTTCTGAAGTCATTCCATTGGCATCAAATGACAGTTCCTCTCCTCGAAAGAAGAGAAATTTGATTCTTGATTTGAAGAAGGAAGCGAAACCAGAAGCACTCACACACTGAAACACTGTTGATGTCAAAATTGACAAATGTGATTTGCCACCTCTAAAAATTGAAAAAAAGTGGCCTGAAAACAATTATTAATTAATTAATTTTGTGAGATGAGTTCTAAAAACATTTTAAGACATATTCCTGTTGTTTTAAGTGAATTATGAAAAAAATGAAAAAAGTGAATAAAAAAAATAGCGCTCGAGGCTCGACGTTTCACACCGATACACAATACAAGCAACAAAACTTCGAAGCAAATAAAAGTGTTACTTTGGCATCCCGGATCGGAGAGTTTTTCCGGATTACCAATGGAAAACGACATTAGCAAACGCAGTCTCAATTTTGCTTACCAGCTGATGGAGAGCTGTAACAGTGGATTTACCCGTTTGGTAAGCGAATTGGTTAGCATTGAGAGGATTTGCTATTAAGGCCGTACTGCGAATGTGTAAATCAATCACTTTTTCCATGACCTTTAGAAAGAAGGATGTGAGACTGATTGGTCTGAAGGATTTTGGGTCTGAGTTTGATCTATTGCCAGCTTTTGGTATGAATACTATTCTCACCTTTCTCCAAGTTTGAGGGATGTAGCTTAATTCAAAACTGGATCTATAGATAAGTATAAGTGAGCAGATTATGGTATCAATTCCATACTGCAAGAGAGCAGGAAAGATACCATCTTCCCCGGGCGCCTTGAAAGGCTGTTGGGAGGATATTGCCCATTTAATGGAGTCTTCGTTAAAAATTTTTCTAGCTAGACTTCTTGTTGTGCTGTTAGGTGTAGTGTAACTCACATTTGTGGTTAGTGATTGATCAGTGGTATGTATACAGTCAGGAAAATGAGTGGCCAAAAGTAGGCTCAGAGTTTCACTGTAACTTTGGGTAAAACTACCATCCGATTTTTTTAAGAGACCAATACCATTATTATGATCTTTAGCTAAGGCTTTTTGAACTCTAATTGAAGAAGGCAAGTTATCGATACTTTCACAGAAGTTTTTCCAGGTAAGTCATTTTTGCCTTCTTATCATCGAGTTGTAAGTCGTTAGAGTTGTTCGATATTCGCTCCACGAATTGGTTCGTTTAGCTTTGTTGAACAACTTTCGAAGCTTTCTTTTTAACTTCTCCAACTCACTGTTCCACCAGGGAACATCGCGATTTGAGTTGATCTGTCTAATGTGACAGCTGGACTCGTATGCGCTTGTGATTTGTGAGCTTAAGCGTGTTGCTTCCCTTTCAAGTTGATAAGGAGAGTCAATGTTTGGATAGGATGGATCAAATTCACAACGAAGTGTTTCTGTGTAGAGATTCCAGTCCGTGTGTCTTGGTACCCTATTGTTTTCTATATTGTTGGGATTCGGCCTTGACAGATCAAATCTGATGTGCCGGTGGTCCGAGAATGATATCTCTTTCGAGACATGCCAATTGAGAATGTTGTTAGCTATGGCAAAACTTGCCACTTTTTTTAAAATCCAACACTTCTTTCCTAGTGGAGGTGACAAAAGTAGGTTCATTTCCCTTGTTTAGAATATCTAAGTTTGAGTGCATAAAAAAATCTAAAAGTGACTCACCTCTTTTGTTGATGTCTGTGCTACCCCATATGGTGTGATGGGAGTTGGCATCACAACCAAGTAGTAGCTGTCTTCCCCTTGCGTTGCAGTATCTAACAAGTTTTCTTACCTCTTCAGGTGGTGCGGAGGTAGTATCTCCCGGGTAGTAGGCTGAGGCTATTACAATATTTTGTAAGCCTCTTGCCGTGGGGATCTCAGCTAGTACCGCAACTAGATCATTTGTGATGAATTCTGGAATGGGAAGAAAGTTAGTTCTTTTATGGATAAGAAGCGCAGCTCGTGGTTGGAGTTGCGTGTTGTCGTATATTAACTTACACGATTGTGTTGGAAGGCCTTTTATTTGGCCTCTTACCACCCATGGTTCCTGGACTAGTAAGCAGTCCAGATCCTGCTTGACAAATTCTCTGCTTGCCGCAGCTGAGGCAGCTTTGGCGTGCATAAGATTTATCTGCAGGAATTTTAGGGTGGTGTAATTCATTTTGTTTTTGGTGTTGAGGTAAAGCTCGCTGGTGCTTTTAATAGCCTCTGCCGAGCTTTACCTTTGGGCCTGGGGTCCCGTTTTGGAGCCATTAATTTGGCTGAGCTGCTTCTTGCAGCTGGTGTTGCATTTACGCCTTTTGTTGTTGTATTGGCGACGGTTGTTGAGCAGGGAGGGGGGGGAGTTGTTGTTGCATTACCAGAAGTACCTTTTGGTGAGGAAGGCCTAACGGCTGACTCCTTTGGTGAGGTATGTGTTGCATTAGCAACTGAGGGGGGAGGAACTAGGTTTACTGGAGCTGTCAGCCTGTTTTGTAGATCTGACGTTGGTGAAGGCTGTGGAGCACTATTACCTGTCGTCAGAGTCATACAGGCTGTCTTGACAAGGGAGTTAGGTGGGGGTTTGGGGGCACCAGTTTTGTGAGGGGCTTTAGGATGGCGGAGTTGAACATCGCCAAACCTAAAGTCTATAATGTCCTTTCTGGTTTTCAGTAGAGCCACAGATTTGTGGTCCACCGAAAAGGTAAGAATACAGGCGGCACCTTTGGCTTCTCTTCTTATGATCCTCCATTCAGGAACGGGGAGACCCTCATTCTGGACCTTGATTGCCGTGAGGATCTGCTCGTTCGTGCAGGTGGGACCAACGGGGAAATGGCCGACCAGAATTTGGTTTTTGGGAATTTCTTCTTCTTCAACCGCCTTCAGTGAGGCATTCTCCCAAGGCTTTAATTTTGGAATTTCGCCTTTTAGCCAGTCAGCCGTGACCTTGTTTTTGCAGTTGAAGACAAGCCATCCTGGTCTGAAATTGGTGCCAAAGAATTCCTACATGGCAAATTATTCAATATCTCAGCAATCATTATCTCAAGTTTCGAATTTCGGTGACCTTGGAGTTATTTTTAAAACTAACCTCGAATTCAATGAACACATCATCCTCATAACAAGCAAAGTAAATTCAAAGCTTGGGTTTATTAAGAGATGGGCAAAAGAATTTAACAACCCTTATGTTACACTTTCCTTATATAAATCTGTCATGTTCGTCCCCATCTCGAATATGCTTCCTCCTCTATATGAGGTTCATAAATCTCGTATTGAAGCAGTACAGCACAGATTCATAAATGTATTTTTTTTTTTTTTCATATATTTAGGTACATAGACTTCTCTAACAAAAGTGCAAAAGTATGTATGTCTTTTTTGAACAATGCCACAGATTTTTGTGTGTGGTTTATACAGCAGCTTAACCAACGGATGCATGAAGACTATTGTCTTTCACATGCGTAAGATTTGTTTTCGCAAAATTAATTTTTTGCGGGTTTTTTAATTAAAAACCAAACACACGTGCATCCAAAACAATCAGCATCTAATTTTTATTTCTTGCTTTTTACAGATTGCCAATTATTTGGAAGATATTTTTGGGGTAGAAATTTTAGTATAAAAGGCAGAAAGTGATCATCACATTTTCAAAAGTAAAAAGTTATTTTAATTGTCAACATGGTTTCGAAACTGGGTTTGATTGTATTGTCATTAGCTGTGTTGGTAATAGTGGCTGATTCTAAACAAACCAAGAAAAGCTCTAAACAGAATTCGGGTCGTCCTGCTCAAGCACCTCGTCCAGCTCCAGCGCCTCGTCCTGCTCAAGCGCCTCGTCCTGCTCAAGCGCCTCGTCCTGCTCAAGTGGCTAGTGCTCCTCAAGTGGCTAGTCCTCCTCCAGTGGCTAGTCCTCCAAAAGTAGCCAGTCCTGTTCAAGTAGCTAGCCCCCCTCAAGCACCAAGCCCTGTCAGTCCTACGCCAAGCCAACCAATTACCACATCGTCGCCCAAATCTGATAAGACTCCAAAACCAGCACCAGCAACTAATGATGATTATGAATACTACTAACAAGGCCTAAAATATTTGATGATCAACTGCAGTCAGGATCTTTGTACACACATAATAATACAATAAAAATATATGCATGTATATCTATCTATAGTACGTATGTAGGTGTTACCTCTAATTTCGATCAATTCACTGAACCATAGTCAGAGTCACTCAAAAAAAAAGTTTGGTCCCCCATTGATCAAAAAAATAAAAATTTTATACAAACTAAAAAAATTGAAATCAATACATCCTGATTCCTGACCCTTCACACACATGTTTGTTAGTGAGAAAAAACAATAAGAACATAGGAGTTTCGGTCGGTACAAATTGAACGATTCACTTGACAGTTGCACTGTCATACTGTACATACTGTAATCAATACCAACTTATGTATGCCTAGCCTATGTATGTAAATAAACTTGTAGGAAATGAGTTTCTGTATCAAATCGACAAATGGGTGTCTATTATCATTGAGTTTGGCGAAATAATTAAATATATGTATAAGTTGGGTGAGGGTGACTAGGGTTGGAAAATCGTTATTAAAAAACATAGATTTTGCAAAACATCGATGGTTTAGTTTAAGTGTGCTTTATTCATCTACCGAGCTTAACTCTAACAGATTTCAGATATAATATTAAGTAACAATAATTATAAATATATAGAACAATACAATAAAATTTAAGAAAACTTTTAGATTTAATAAAATCAACAAGAAACAAAATTATAATATTATACATGAATATTCAAAATTAATGACCTCACTTTATCTCTGTCATCACACAGATAAATTTCTGTACAAACCGAATTAAGTAAATTAATACATTTAGTAGTTGGTTCGTTAAGACCATAATTGTAAAAATGCCTTGGATTAAATAATAAATTTCGTGATCTGAGTAGTCTTTCAGGTGCGTAGATCAGAAAATTCTTTTAAATATCAGGACATTTTATGCGATAAGAAAACACTTTATGAACAAACAATAGGTATACATTGAACATTACGTCTTTTCTCAAGGGAATCTAGCCCTATTAATGCACATCAGAGGTTTTTGTATCAAGGTTCCATTTCAATTTAGCAATGACAAATCTTGTAAATGACTTTTGCACTCTTTCCAACTGATTTATGGAAGTTACGTAAGTAGGGCACCAAATGATGGAACAATATTCAAGAAAAGGACGAACAAGGGCCATATAAACAGATTTAAGAACATAAGGACTAGAAAACACTGCACACGATCGTTTGACGAACCCAAGCATAGAACTAGCCTTGGCAACAACACGATCGTTTGACGAACCCAAGCATAGAACTAGCCTTGGCAACAACATAGTCAATGTGGAGTGAAAATGAAAGTCTGGTGTCAAAAATAACACCAAGATCCTCAACTTCAGTTACGCTTGAAAGTGAAATTTCGGAAATCTTATATTAGTGCAGTCAATGAAGCGAAAATTAGGGCCTTACCTCCGAATTTTTTTACTGTGAACCGATTTGCATGAAATTTTGGAATTAGGCTCATCTTACCCTTAACTTCAAAAGTGAAAATGATTTGAACACCGCCACCAACCCGGAGGGTGGTTGCCACCCCTTTTCGGGGGCGAATTTTTTTTTTTCAAAATAACCTCGGATATCGATAGAAGGCCTAATTTTAAGCAAAAAATCAAATATAAAGTTTTTCATTAAGTCCAATACTTTTCGAGTTATTGGCAATTGAAAATTCGCAATTTTTTTCACGTTTTTCATCTATTTATTGCAAATATCTCCAAAACTATACGTTTTATCGAAAATTTTATAAAAAACAAAATTGTAGCAGGCAAAACAATGAACAATTTGGTTTATTATAAAGTATTCTAAGAACAATACTAAGCTAGATATAAAAGATCAAAGCCATTTTTTATTTTGTCTGAAATATGATCGTTGTGGTCAATGCCATTTAGCGGCGAGCAGAAGCATTTTATGCATTCTAATACAAAAAGATGTTTTGTAGTGCTTAAAATAAGCTTTAAAATGAGCTTTATTAAAATTCTTTTGCAAGTAAAATAAGTGAGCTGTAGTGCAAATAAGGAGAACATCTAATGTTTTTTTCTTTTAAATCAATGAGTTTTTGGACCATAACTCCTTTAATTTTCATGCTATCACAACTTATAAAAAACCATTGCAAAGGTAATTAAGAGAGCTACAACATGCTTTATTGCAATATATAGTAAACAACCTTTTGCTAAAACGGTGAAGGGTTAAAGGACTTAAGAGAGGCTGCGATTGCGCTGCCACGCGCTCTTTAAACAATCATATGTCCGTCAATTTTTGTCTGACAGAAAAAACTAAAAAACCAAATTGTTTGTCAGAAAAATACCTAAATTTTTTATTCTAACACTTTTATACGTATCTGTCGTCATTTTTGAGATATTATAAAAAAAGTGGATTTTTTAAAAATTTGAAAATTTGTTGTTTTTTTTTTTAATCGTGACTTTTTTGAAAAATATGTGTCTTGAAGCATCCAAACTGATACTATCTATCAAACTCTTCATAACAAACTTATTTTGAGGCGGAATACGATTAAATTTAATTTTGGTGGAAATGGCACTTATGTAACACATTGATTTAAAAGAAAAAAACATTAGATGCTCTCCTTATTTGCACTACAGCTCACTTACTTTAGGTGCAAAAGACTTTTTAAAGTGCTCATTTTAAAGCTTATTTTAAGCACTTCAAAACATCACTTTATATTAGAATACATAAAATGCTTCTGCTCGCCGCTAAATGGCATTGACCACAACGATCAAATTTCAGACAAAATAAAAAATGGCTTTGATCTTTTATATCTAGCTTAGTATTGTTCTTAGAATACTTTATAATAAACCAAATTGTTCATTGTTTTGCCTGCTACAATTTTGTTTTTTATAAAATTTTCGATAAAACGTATAGTTTTGGAGATATTTGCAATAAATAGATGAAAAACGTGAAAAAATTGCGAATTTTCAATTGCCAATAACTCGAAAAGTATTGGACTTAATGAAAAACTTTATATTTGATTTTTTGCTTAAAATTAGGCCTTTTATTGATATCCGAGGTTATTTTGAAAAAAAAAAATTCGCCCCCGAAAAGGGGTGGCAACCACCCTCCGGGTTGGTGGCGGTGTTCAAATCATTTTTACTTTTGAAGTTAAGGGTAAGATGAGCCTAATTCCAAAATTTCATGCAAATCGGTTCACAGTAAAAAAATTCGGACCTCAAATGCTTCATTGACTGCACTATATTGATAAATAACTGGAACCAAAATACGATAAGGACTGACATTTAGTAATATTCAGGGAAAGCTGATTAAGCTTACACCAATTGACGATAGTGTTCAGATCCGATTGAAGCCTACTGCAATCAAAAGTGCTTTTAACACGCAAAAATATTTTCAGATCATCAGCATACATAAGGCAATAAGCATACTGAAGAAGGGTTGGAATATCGTTGTTAAAAATTTTAAAGAGCAAAGGTCCTCAGTGACTACCTTGAGGAACTCCCGATAAAACGTCAATAGGCTTCGATTGAGAAGAACTAATTTTAACAATTTGCCTCCTATTTGTAAGTTAACATTTTTTTTTTTAAATTTAAGGTTCCGCCAATATGTTGATAAAATCATAAATTTAATAAAAAATAATTAGTTTTTGAAAAAAAAAAAATATGATTTTGTGTATTTTCTGTTAAGGTGTCGAAGGGTGCCGACTCTCTGTGACATAAAGTTGGACATCCGACCATCCAACTTCCATCAAACGAAGTCTATCCAACTAATTGAACAGTGTGAACTCGGGTAATGTTTGATTAACTAAAATGTTTATTGAAGAACAAAGTTCTAGCTTTTAAAGACACTATAATTTGTGTTTCAATATTTTTTTTAGGACATCAAATAAATATTTTTATTAAAGTTCCTCTCCCGCTCAAACGGAGGATGATAGACCACCCTCAAAACGATTTTTCTTTCTTTTCTTGACCTAATCTATTCGTCCTGAGCTTTTGAAGTCAATTGAAAATAGCGAAATGACAATCAACCAATTTCAAGTTCCAAGTGCGTATCGCGCTATTGGTTGTGGCTAACCAAATTTTGCAGTGCCACTGTCAATAACGTTAGTATTATTTCAGAATGGGCACATAAAGATGTAAGTAGATTAGCTGGTTAATAACATTATCTCAATTTTAATAAAAAAAAAAAAAAACTACATGAAAAATATAAATCGGCGTTAAAATTTCTTTGTTTGAACCTGATATGCTTACCTCACCCAAAAACAGAGAAATTTGGTAGCAATCCCCGAAGTCATCTGTTTTGACAGATCATTTTCGATTAAAAAAAAAATTTAAATAAAGATTTTGCACTCTACGAGGTACGTATAAACTTAAAAAAATTTATTTATTATATACAAACAAAAAAGCCACTTATGGTATTGTTTCAACAAATACATTGAATAGCAAAGTGTTTAAAGAAGAAGGTCGTAATAGCAACAATTTTTGAATGATAAACATGATTATTTGAACATTAATACACTGTCAGTAAAATTAATTAACTAACTAGTTTTTAACAATTAAGGCATAACTTTCTTAGCAAATAGAGTTTAGTAAGTGAAGATTCGTGGGAAATGTTATTAAATTTTTCTCTAATGATAATACTCTGATTTTATATTCTCACAAATGTGAAAAGAGTTCTTACAAATAATAAATACTAAAGGACGGAAAAGGACAACGATCCACGAAAGTCCATTTAAATACTATTCGATCATATTAAACAGCATACACGAGAATATTAAGCCAAACAACTGTAATGAAAAAAAAAAAATTAAAAATATGTAATTAGATATAAAAAAATTAAACAAAATTCTTGTTAGTTTTCTCACCATTACAATAGCGACTGCTATTGCAGAACCGCCTATTAACGCTGCATGTTCTCGCACATAAATGGTTGTTACATTCAGACAACCCTGACTGTAAAGGTTGGTTATGTTGGGGAAAAGCTTGCATTGCTTTTTTTGTCCGCCAAATATTTCTTGGCAACATGATTCGGGAATTTCACCATGACGATTCCAATCATGCCACGAGTCTACTCCACAGCATTTGAGGCGTTCTTGAGTTTGATCCCATGCTTGAGTAATAGCCCTTCGACTACCATACAGACGAAGTGAGGCCTTCATTTCCTGTTAGGAAAATTTGAAAAATTTCAAGATCGTTCAAATAAATAATGAGTTTTAGCCAAATTTACTAGGAAAAACAGTTAAAAAAGAAAGTTAAAAGTAAAATCGATTGCCTCTTAGAACTACTTATTTAGAAGTTACTGTTTGAGTTCTTCTCCGCGTAGTGTCTTATAATAAAAAGCCTATTTGTAACCATCTCTAACACACTGATTAAGTTTATAACTAAAAAAAATTGTAACGCTTGTTGGTCATCCTATAGACAGCAAAATGTCATGTCAACTAGAACGCATTTCCAGCAGAGCAACCAAATCCCTTTGGACTTGTCGAAGCATATGCCGGAAAAACTGAGTTCTTAACCTAAAACAATGTACGACCTATATACGCTGTTAGTCAAACCAACCAACAATAACGTACGCAGCCGTTGTATGGTGGACAAAAACAAAAGAAATAACGGCAATCCTAGAAAAGATTGAAAGATTGGCAACATTACTGGATGTATGTGTACAACACCAACATACGCTCTAAACTCACCTCTTCATAAAAATGGAAGCAAGACTTGTGGCCAGTCTTTCATTTTTATGAACCGTCTTTTCCATCAAGGACACATAAAATCACATCCAAACCAGAAAGGACATCTGTCGATAATGGAAAGTCTAGGGAAACTTAATACCTTTGGTATGTGCTTGGATGCTATTATTTCCATGTACAGTTTCATACTCAACTTCTCCATTGTCATCCCCTCTAGGGAAGACTGGGAGAACACAAAGCCTCATCCTTCAAGGCTTCAAGATATGGTCTGGTATACGGATGGCTCAAAAATGGAAACTGGTACAGGTTCCGGCATTTTTAGCGACGGTCCCAGAATGAATTTCTCAGTAAGTCTGGGTAGTCAGTCACTCGTCCATTTTCCAAGCTGAAGTCTTTGCCATTAACGAATGTTCGAGAATAATATGTTCATCGAACACGAAAAACGAAACAATATTCATTTCTTCAGACAGCCAAGCTGCTCTAAAGGCGTTAAGCTCACCTGTCATAAGATCCAAACTAGTCCAAGAGACAGTCATGTAACTCTCTGAACTAGCAAGGAAAAACGCTGTAATCCTCTACTGGATCCCAGCACACACAAAGGCTATGGTGGTAACGAGAAGGCTGACATCTTAGCTAAAGACGGCGCATTTAAACCATTCGTCGGACCTGAACCCTTCTGCGGTGTAAATAAAAGCACCTTCAAAAACACTGACAAGAACATCTTACTGGAAGAATCAAATACAGCTTGGAGTAACACATCTGGACCAACCTGTTCAAAATTATTTTTAACAGAATATATGGACAAAACATCAAAATTCCTACTGAACTTCAATAGGAGAACCCTAAAATTAGCACAGGGCTACTAACCAGCCACTGTTCTTCAAAGAAACATCTTTACTAAATGAGGCTGGTGGCGGACCCTATCTGTAGACTATACCTCGAAAATGAAGAAACATCTTTGCACATTATTACAGAATGTCCAGCACTTTTCCGCCTTAGAAAGCAAATACTTGACTCTGAGATCATCCCCCTAGATAAACTCAAACTCATTCACCCACAGAAGATTGCTAACTTCTGGAGCAGGAGAATTGCCCTGAAGCCTCACATGGGCTGGCACAATAGGTTTTATTCAGACACTGCAGTGCCCAGAGCTGAGTAAGCTCAATCCGTCCCCTTAATATAATTTAATCTAATCTAACGAGCACCAGCTTTTACTCCTGGATGAACCAAAATATTTATTTGATTTTAAGCTTTTGATCTTTTTAGCAGTTTCAATCTTGAATGACTATGTTCTTTTCATTAATCGCTTGCCGATGCTTTCTGAAGCAAAAGAGCCGTGGACCACAAGAGTGAGGCAGATAAGTGGTAGAGCTGTTATCTCTTCAAGCTCATGATGCTCGTATCGTCGACCGTGAATAATGAAAAACAGAAGAAGAATCTCAATAAAAAAGAACGTCATATTTTTGTAGCAAAAACAAGCAAAGAGCGCTCCTTCAGGCTAAAGAAAATAAGACAGCGTAAACTATCGAAAAACTTAGACGTGTCTATATGCGACCAATACGAAATAAGGTACAAGAGTCATTTGAGTGCTAAAAAACTGAATTATAGTTGTTTATTCGTTTCTTTCGGATTGTGATTCGTGTTGGTTCGTTTCAAACGAAACCACTCAGTCATTTCTAGTGAAAAAGGAAGTTTCCTATTGCTCAATCTAAAACTAGTTTATTGCTATTATCTGAAAAAGAAGCTGTATGATGTAGCACGTGTTAGTAATAATTAATCAAAATTATTCAGTTGTCCTTGACGGCAAAATCTTCGGTCGACTTAATGCCAAAATGCCTCAATGGCAAAATTAAAATTAAAGTCAGCCTAACTACTCTGACGCTTAGTTTTTATTCAAGACGAACAAAAAACATTTTACTTAGAAAAAGTTTCTTATAGCATAAGATTAAAAGTACCTATATCGAAAGAAAGAATTGAAGGTAGAAAATACTTCGTTGACTGAACGCTATTAACAGTCCTCCACATCGACTCGAAGTGACTTTTAGAAACGATATTGTGGCTGTCAAATCGTTGAAATTTTTATGTAATGGCAGTGGTTAAATTATACGAAAATTGTTTTAAAACTAAATTAGTGCTCAAAAGTAGGCAGTTTTCTAAGAACTTTAAAATCCTTATGAGCTTATAGAGAAGTACCGCAGATCTCAGATCATAGATGGCAGACGAAGAAATATAGGGAAATTAACTTCGCTCCAGACAGGTGTTCTTCGCCAAACATGAAATAAAAAAAAAACTAAGGTGGCGGTTTTTTGGTTCAAGTAGAGCAATCCGACAAGATGGAAATAATGCAAAATCTCCTCTTGTAACTCACTTATAAACTTAAATTTTGCGTTACGGATTTTTTTCATATTATTTGCATATTATAAAGAGTTTTTCAACAGGGACGCTACAAAATTAGAGCGACAGGAACAGCAAACGACGTCATATTTCTTTGACATTTCCCTTCAGTAAGGTTTTTCATTTTATGATGTAAAGAAATAAGAGCCAACGACGAGTCGAGATTATTAAAATTTACTACCGAAATTCGGTGTCAGTGGCCTCAACGTTAAGAGTGCTACGTCCAATTTATGGTCGTCATAATCGTCCTACTAACTAGATCAACAATTAAGCGCCTAGTCGAAAAATTTAAGTCCACAGGCACAGTACAAAATGTTCCGGTGCCAGTGAGACAAAGAAGTGCCCGTTGTGCCGAGAACATTGCCGCCGCTGAGGCTTCAGTTGCAGAAAGCCCAAATGTGTCTTTCACAAGTCGTTCTGAAGCGTTGGGCATCTCTGTGAAGACGTTGTAGCGAAATTTTGCGAAAATATCTTGGCCTAAATTATTACAAGATAAAATTGACGCAAGAACTGAGGCCGCTTGACCTCCAGAAGCGTCGTATGTTCGTGAATTGGACTGAGCAACAACTTGAAACTGATTCGGATTTTCATCGAAAAATCATCTTCAGCGATGAGGCTCATTTGTGGCTGAATGGCTTCGTCAATATAAACAAAAAATGCGGTTTTGGTCAGGCAGTAGACCCCACGTATCCCGAAAAAAATACGGGTTGGTGTGGTTTATGGACCAGCGGCGTCATTGGGCCGTACTTCTTCCGTGATGATCAAGACTGGCACGTTTCTGTGAATGGGGATTGCTACCGTTCAATGATAAACCGAACATTTTTGACCCCAATTGGATGATATGGACTTGGAGGATATGTTGTTCCTACAGGACGCACCACAAGCCACACAGCGAATGTCACAATCAATTTATTGGAAACCAAGTTTGGAGAACGTGTTATCTCACGAAATGGTCCAGTCGCTTGGCCGCCTCGGTCGTGCGATTTGACGGCCGCTAGACTTTTTCCTGTGGGTCTACGTCAAGTCTATGGTCTATGCCAACAAGTCAGCGACGATTGATGTACTTCGTACTAATATTAAACGTGAAATTGAAAAGAAATCGATTTCAATAAATAATGGCATCAAACGTACTTTCACAGAAATAAAGAATTTCATTGATATTCAAAAATCAAAACCGTTTTTGTTTTATTTAAAAAAAAAAAAACTTTTGAGGCGCTCTTATACTGAAAAACTCGATAGTAAAAGAATAATGCGCTAGACGTAATGGTTAGCATGTCTATGATTCGAACTATCATACAATAATAATTTTATTGCCATGAAAAGCTCTTCGGAATCGGTAGAAAATTGTAGGTCCCCTCCATTCCCTCACAAAGTATAGCTGTGAGAAATGCGGTAGCCCTCATGGATGTAAGTAAAATAGAAAACAAAATGTGCTATTTGTAAGTTTTCTTTCATTTTGGCTTAGGCTTACCACCCCAGCAAACAATATCAATATTTTACATGTCCACTGAAAGTTGCAGCGGCTAGGACCCCACGTACAGAATGAGTCATCATTGCATCCCGAAAAAAATACGGGCTGGTGTGGTTTATGGTCCGGCGGTGTCATAAGGCCGTACTTCTTACGTGATGATCAAGACCGGCACGTTACTGTGAATGGCAATCGCTACCGTTCAATGATAAACCGAACATTTTTGACCCCAATTGGATGATAAGGACTTGGAGGATATGTTGTTCCAACAGGACGTGCCACAAGCCACACAGCGAATGTCACAATCAATTTATTGGAAACCAAGTTTGGAGAACATGTTATCTCACGAAATGATATAGTCGCTTGGCCGCCTCGGTCGTGCGATTTGACGGCCGCTAGACTATTTCCTGTGGGGCTACGTCAAGTCTATGGTCTATGCCAGCAAGCCAGCGACGATTGATGTACTTCGTACAAATATTAAACGTGAAATTGAAAAGAAATCGATTTCAATACATAATGGCATCAAACGTACATTCACAGAAATAAAGAATTTTATTGATATTCAAAAGTCAAAACAGTTTTTTTTTTTTTTAAACTTTTGTGGCGCTCTTATACTGAAAAACTCGATAGTAAAAGAATGATGCACTAGACGTAATGGTTAGCATGTCTATGATTCGAACTATCATACAATAATAATTTTATTGCCATTTATTCCGAAGAGCTTCGGAATCGGTAGAAAATTGTAGGTCCACTCCATTCCCTCACAAAGTATAGTTGTGAGAAATGCGGTAGCCCTCATGGATGTAAGTAAAATAGAAAACAAAATGTGCTATTTGTAAGTTTTCTTTCATTTTGGCTTAGGCTTACCACCCCAGCAAACAATATCAATATTTTACATGTCCACTGAAAGTTGCAGCGGCTAGGAGTCTAAAACGTCATACAAAACATAGCGATCTACAACCTATTTAAATATAAATATGGATACGTTCCACAGATCGCAGTAACAGGCCACTTTGGTTTGTCACTACTACGGCCTCCATTGCTGTGTCTCAATAATTTTTATAGAACTGACTAGTTCTTATCAATCCGCTAAGTTACCCCGAGCATTTAGCACAGAATGGACTAATTCAATAATTTTTGAACACAACGAAGATGCTCATTTACAAGTATACCCTAAGTAAAACTTAACTTGCACAAAAAATGCTGTCTAAGATCTTAAGAACAGGCAGCAGAGCAATTATAAGGGAATGATAGAGAGAAACACACCAGACTTTTTCAAACGACCAGCTGGTGAGCATGAATATTTTTTTATTTACTTTGACCCTTAAGAACGAAGAAGAAAAGACATAGTTGAATTGAATGCCACTTCAACTTATTTACGAGCGTTAAAAACCCAAAAATATTCCTAAAGTTAAATAAAATCGATTATGGTTGAAGCCCCGAAGCAAAACACCAACAGACCACCAATCAAAACTGGGAATATACGAGATGAATGTTCAAACTTATTTTTTAAACAACCAGAAACCAGCTGGTTAACCATGACATGCCCTAGAGCTCAACAAAAATGTCATAATTACTTACTCTTACTTTTACAGGGCACCCGTTTTGAACCGAAGTTGACCTACAACTTGACCAATAACTATACAAAGAGCTATAAGCTCTATTTTGTCTCCATTTAAGAAAGCCTGAAGCCATAATTTACTACTCCTCCGGTCGTTGCTCCCCCAATTAAACCAGATCTCAATTCAATCAAATTAATATTTCAAGTCTTTGAACTTCCAACATAGTTTTATGGCGGACAAACATTAGTTTACGAATGAATTAACCGGCATTTATGGTCGTGGTTCTAATCCGGTTTGGTTTATTCAAACTATATTTTGGCACTTACCTGTCGCATAGTATGTGATACCTTCTCTCGAAACACGTAACCCAAAATGCCTCCAATCAGCATACTGACAAATATCAAAAATACGATTATGAAGTACTGTAAAGACAATGACAAATAAATTAGGTCTTGTTTTTAAAATAAATTTCAACGCATAGGTTGGTATCGATAAAAAAATCTCTTTTAAATATGAAAAATAAATCGAGGTCGATTTCAAGTACATATATTATAAAAATGTCAATTGAACTTACGGTCAGTAAAAGGCATTTGACCTCCTTAGCAGCACCCATGCAGCCTACAAACGATAAAATACAAACACATACTGACGTAACAATCAGAACGTAAACAGCACCGGAAAAGATGTTGTTTCCGAGCAGTTCATTCATGAAACTACGATCGACTATGGTCCAAACCCCGAGGCAAAACACTAACAAGCCACCGATCTAAAATTGGGATTACGAGATGAAGCAAATTAGATTCAGATTTTAGATTCTTGATAGTTTTTTACTTACGAATATTATTAAATTTGCTACGAACAAGCTGTATTTGACGAAACGCCCGCAGCAATCCATTCGAGAACCAAATCCCATGTTGCTGTCCTAAAAATAAATAGTTTTTAATCAAACGAAAGCTTATGTGATTCTTTAACCATATAAATTATTTAAATATGCATATAGTTTCCTCTTTTTTTGTTCCTTGATCTTAAAATTGTATTGTGTCAAAGTTAGAAAATATTTCCAAAAAGCGAATGATTTGAATAAGAAGAAAGGAGTTTAAAGAACGGCGGCAAGGACAAGCATTCCAAAGCAAAGCTAAATCGCTTGTTCAATTTCCTTCAGTAAAGATTTGAAAAGCTTTCAAATTAGTTGGGCACTTTTTTTCTACAGCAGAACACCCTGTGCCAAGTTTCTCATTCAAATCAGTACACTCAAACTATAACATAAAGGAGTCGAGGTCTTTATGATTTATTCAATCTGGTAAACGCGTCTCACGCAGCTATGAAAATTTCGTTTTTAAGGCAATAGTAGAATGTGTACCCTAGGGGAGTGTGCTTAGTCCGCTTTTATTAAATTCGCTTTATGAACTTTGAACGTCGACAACTCGATGACATCTTTCAACTTACGTGAACTAGGTTTTCAAAATTCCTTATACCTCCAACTGGGAAGAGAGAGACGCCGCACAAAACAAACTCGTTAAATGGTGAGTCATAAGTACAATATATTGGTTGAATGCTGAAAAGCATCTTTCAACAAGAGTCATTCTATCTTTATTATATGCTCTGGAATGAATGCAGAAGTGCAGCTTAGGGTTCTTTATATACCACACAAGCATAAACAACCTTAGATCTAGTTACAGGTTCTATTAATTCCTGAGTACAGAAGCTTAGGATAAAAGCATAAACAATAAACATGTAATATCAAATATGTGGCGCTTACAGTGCAGGTGACGAATAAAACTACAGCAATGTAATCAAAGACTATCAAAACGATGATGTTATAAAGAAGAACAAGAAATTCATTGACAATATTCTAGCGTAAATCCAAAAGATTGAATTAAGTGAAAGAAATACTGGCCCAACCATCGCTTTAGTGGTGGTAGACATACTGGACGAAGGGTTCGAATCCCGCCACGGATATCTGCTATTCTCTCAGTCAGGTACATCTCGACTTCCCGCCGTTATTGTCACAAGTGGAATACGAGAAACAACCACGCTATTTCCATTTATTGTGCCACAAAAAAAAAAAGGAAAAAAGTTGCTTCGCTGGTGGTACAATGGTCTGATAATCATCCTGAGTTCTCCTTAGCATAACCCCCTTCTTTTTTAAATTTAAAAAAAAGAACAGCCATATTAACATAGAAGGCCTATTAATCGAACACTTTTATCCGAAGCACTCCGAAACGCCCCAAAAACTGTATGCGTTTTTCGAAACAGACCAGGAACCCATATTGAAATCGAGTGCGAGCGTCATCTCTTGTTTGCCAAAAACAACTTAGTGCAGCATTCGCTATTGGAAAGCGGAAACATTGCCAAATTCGATTTTACTTTATTACACTGGTCATCAAATTTCCACTCTTTGAATGCTTTTAGTAAGCACACCTCGCTGAATCCAAATCTGAGCTTAGATTTTACCCAATATCTGTTGCTCTCGAAATAAAGTGTTTTAAAATAAGAGCGCTACAAAAGTTTTTTTTTTATATAAAACAAAAACGGTTTCGAAAATCAAGAATTTATTCCTGCGAAAATACGTGTGATGCCATTATGTATGGAACTCGATTTCTTTTGCATGGCCACCACGGGAACGATTGCAGAAGTCCAGACGCTGAACCAAATTTTCGACGGTTTTCAAGTATAAATCGACCGATACTGCTTCAATTTCACGTTCGATATTCGTACGAAGTTCGTCAATTGTCGCTGGATTGTTGGCATGGACCATAGACTTGACGTACACAGGAAATAGTCTAACGGCGTCAAATCGCACGACCGAGGCGGCCAAGTGACTGGATCATTTCGTGAGATAACACGTTTTCCAAACTTGGTTTCCAACACATTGATTGTGACATTCGTTGTGTGGCTTGTGGCGCCGCCGCCGCCGCCGTCCTGTTGGGACCACATGTCCTCCAAGTCCATATCATCCAATTGGGGCCAAAAATATCGGTTATCATTGAACAGTAGCGATCTACATTCACAGTAACGTGCCGGTCTTGATCATCACGGAAGAAGTACGGCCCAATGACGCCGCCAGACCGGGCCATAAACCACACCAAACTGTAATTTTTTCGGGATGCAATGATGACTCAGGGAGTACGCGTGGATTGCTGCCTGACCAATACCGCATATTTTGTTTATTGACGTAGCCATTCATCCAGAAATGAGCCTCATCGCTGATTGGACGTTGAGGCCACTGACTCCGAATTTCGGTAGTAAATTCAAATAATTTCGACTCGTTGTTGGCTCGTATATATTTCCGTCGTTTGCTCTCCCTGTCGCTCTACTTTACTAGGGTCCCTGTTCAAAAACCCTTTGTCAAACATTCAAGATCGAAAAAGTCCAGATTTTGCTAGTTTTGAGCCAATGTTTTAACATGAAAAAAACTTTAACCGAAAAGCAGACTATTTTTTTTAACTTCTTTGTAATACAATGCGAGGGGAAAGACGAGTTATGTTAAGCATTTCACATCCGGGTTGTCCCGCCAAAGAATCAATCTCAAAGCTAAAGGCAAAGCTGACATGCATTCCCTGTGGGGCGTGTTTTGCTGTTGTAATGCTTAAGGATTGGAATTTGACTGGCTATTTTATCCGAACATTCTTTAAAAAAAAAACGATAGAAAAGAAGGCTTTATAAATAGTAGCAAAATCTGAAGGGGTGAAAAAACTTCCTGTACCTTTTGAAGAAGATCACGTATTTAGCAATATGTTCAGTGACTTGAAATATGTGACCATCCCAATGAATGTGGTACCCGTGGTGTGATGGATAGCATGTCCGCCTGTTAATCCATAGGTTCTAAGTTCGAATCCCAACAGAGGCAAAAATGTTTTTTCCACGGGTATCGCCTTTCGCGAGGAATTGGCAAGTCCTCCGTTAGTATTCATTGCCATGAAAAGCGCTATCTCGATTAGCCGTTCGGAACCGGCAGAAAATTGTAGGTCCTTTCCATTTCCTCACAAGGCATGGTTGTGAGAAATGCGCTAGGCCCAGGGGCTCCTCGCTCTGTTGCACCACCCTATTGATTTATTTTTATCCCAATGAAGACCATCGCTTACACACATAACAAGTACTGATAGCTTCTCTGTTTAAGGCATACAGGTACTTTTCAATTAAAGTGGCACTAAGGGTCGGTTTAGCTTAAACGGCAAAAGACAGCATTTAGTTTTCCAATTAATTACCTCTATGCAGCAATGCTATCAAAATCTCAATTCAATGAGCTAGTCTCACGCAACCATTCCCATCCAAAGAGTAAGGATATCAAACCGGGAACAAATATATGAAGCTTAGAGTTGTTTCGTCAGCAAAACAATTGAGTGGATTAGAAATCTCAAACAAGGGGTCAGTTATATAAAAAAGAAAGAGAGTCGAGGACAATACGGAGCCCTGGGGCACACCAATATTTGTTAAGTGGGTATCAGTCCTAAAACCATTCAACGCAACTGATGTTAGACCGTTCGAGAGGTAATTTCTAATCTAAGAGGCTCATCGATATCAAAAGCATGGACTTTCTTTCTATTACAGAGCTGGATGACAAACTCTATTAAAAATATTTAGCCTATAATTTTACTTTCTCTAAAACAATTGGTTCAACTTTTTGGTAACATATGCCATCACATCACCAGTGGATCTTTTGCTATACTTTCGGTCATTAAAAACTTCGTTCTTCAAGATATTTCATAAGTTGACGGTTTTTCAACGTTTTCATGACGTTAGTGCAAAAGAAGTTTAAATGGAATGGAGGAGAAGGAGGATTCGTCATTTTCGTGGACAGGCTGGATAAATCCTGTTTTCCATCTGCTTGGAAAGAGCCAAGAAGAATAGGATAAATATAAAAGTTTAAGCAGTGATTTTGTCATCGTAGAAGAACACTTTTTTAAAAAACCGAGCAACCGAACGAGTACGGAAAAATATCCTGCTTAATTTACAATTGAGTCTCTCTCAAGGTCAGATGGAACCAAAGTGCTATTTGACTGTGTTGCCAGCAAATTTGTTTTGTCCATTGAATTGACATATTCCTATTCTCCATATTTCAAAAGTGGAAAAGAACTGCCATAATTTTGCCCTTGAACATGCAATATCATTGTAATGTCCAGTTTTCTTAAGATTGAATGCTGATCTGTTTTTTTTTTTTTTGTATTTTTTTTTTTTTTTTCATTCATTAGAGCAGGAAAACCCTTTGATTCTCTTGGCCAGCAGTTTCCCTTTGTTTACATTTACCGCTTTTGTAGCACGATTCAGATAAAATGAAGTGGTGTTTGTAAGGTTAGATTTATCTGGAAATATGCCATTGTTATGCTGAGTTTCCACTTTTCACTGAAATGACATTGTTTGACAGATCAAAGTCTTGACAGTAATTGATACAATTGCCAGTTCATTTCCACTTGTGTCATTTACGGTCAAAAAATTGGTTGTCATTTCATTGATAAAGAAATTGTGACAAATTGTTTTGTCAACTCAATGAGCGCTATTTCCACTTGTGTTGTCATTTCTGAGCTGCTAGCGGATTGTCACTAAAAATAATATATATTATTATACCAATTCTCACATACGGAGTAGTGGTATGGTGGACCGCTCTTGATAAAAGGTCCTACTGCGATAAACTAAGCAAGGTCCAACGAACAGCTTATTTATATATAAGTGGAGCACTAAGATCAACACCCTCAGCTGCCGTAAACATACTCCTTAATCTCATACCATTAGATATCTTCAGCAAACAAATTGCCGGCAGTACAGCCATTCGTATGAGAGCTATCTCCCAATGGACAGATAACAACATCGGTCACTATACAATCTTGAATCTATTCAGATCAATCCCTTGCCACTCAACTCAATTCAATTCAAATTTGTATGGAGACTTTACAACATTGCTTAAATTAAGATTACATTATTTTGAATTCTGGATAGCCGACTTTAAACTTTATATGGTTAGACTTATTTGTTTTCTTTTGAAATGCTTATCTAAGAGCGTTTACACTATGAAGTTTTGATAATTAACAAAATTAGAGCTGTTTTATTGTCGTATGTTTGCTCCCGAGCGTCCCGACATACGTTCTAATCCCTTGCCACTTCGACTACACCATCCCCCAATTGGTTTTTGATAATAAATTCCAAGTCTCAATCCCACCCAGAACGGCCTGGGAAGACGAAGAATTTTTGAGAGATGATTCAATTCACTTCTATACAGATGGGTCAAAAACAGAGGAAGGTGCCGGCTACGGGGTGTACTCAAACCGACTTAAGGTAAGTCTCTCATTCCGCCTCGCGGAAATTCTGGCGATCAAAGATGTCCTATCATGGCTAAAAGAAAACGTGATAAATATTAAGGAAATGACTGAACAGTTCAATATTCACCTTATTTGGGTGCCGGTGCACAGAAATATCATGGGAAACTGCAAAGCCTATGAACTCGCCAGAAAAGGAACCGTTCTACCACTCTCAACCTGCAGGTTGAATATTGGTATACCAATCGCTACATGTAAACTTATGCTAAAGCAAGAGGCAATGGATAGAACAAATCATTGGTTGAACAGTATCACCACGTGTGTGGCAACAAAACAGTTATGGCCACGACTAGATCCAAAACGCACGAGACATTTGCTATCCATAACCAGATTGAACTTTAGCTCCGTAATAAATGTCATCACCGGACTTTGTCTAATAGGAAGACACGCCCTAAGACGTTGCCTAGATGAAAAGGAGGAAGAGACTATTCCACACCTCCTCTGCTCATGTCCTGCACTCTCCTTTTAAAGAAAACGGCATCTAGGAAAATATTTCCTCGATGATCTTAAACGAGGCAAACACAGATCCTGCATCTTTTTCGCTTTAAAAAAAGCTCCAAATGGTTTTGTTAAGTGTGGTTCTTCCTCGCTTAATTTCTTATGGTATCACAATGGACCTAATACTGGTCTAAGTGTGTCAGTTGTTTTCCTGACAGCCATTTTTAACCTAACCTAACATAAGGTTTTCATCTTTTAATTAATAAATTAAATAGTGTGTGAAATGAAAAATAACACAGGCCTGCAAAATGAGGGTCATAACTTCCTCTCTGGAATTTGATAGCTGATTCTAGGGTAATTTGGTACGCTGATTACGAAAATGTCCTTAGTTTTTCTCCATCACCTCCAGATTTTTCAAAAAAAAATACAGATAGAAAATAGGAAAAAAGTCACAAGTTTTCGCATTAAAAAAATATATATTAAAAGAAGTTAATTTATTTAAAATTATTTAAATGCAGTTCTTAAGATCATTATTTTAGCAAAAAATTAAGTCTAAGATTAGGTCTCTATCATCAGTATTGATAGAGATATCGAATTTAACACAGGTCAGGGTACACCAAAGTTAGCCTTTTCTTAAATTGCCAAAAAGTGATGTCAAAGTTGAGAAACGGACTTTAGTGTAAAACAATTTTTTTCTTACAATATGACCAAGAATCTCATCCCAAAGTATGTAACACGAATAACGGAACACCCTGTATATGAATGAGCTCATTACTAAATTAAGCCAAAATACCCCTATTTCGACATGTTTATTACGAATTACTTATACTCATCATGTAGTAGTTAACAAATTACTGATTTGCATTGATGTCTATGTCCCCTAAAACTAAGCTAAAGCAATTTAATGACGTTTTATAAATTTTAAAATGCAGGCGTTCAGACATTTTAAATATTCAATATCAAAAAATCCTGACGTGATGGATTTTTTTCATTATTTTTATCGTAATCAGCACATCAAAATCTATAGAAAACGTCACTCAGATTTCAGAGAGGAAAACCATTGCAGACCTGTGATAATTTATATATTATAAAAATTATTAAAATGCCTGCCGTGGTTATAAGGCAACAAAAAAAAGCCTTTCAGGAGGAGGGACGGGGTGTTTGTATACTTTGAGGATAATGCCGGGGTGAAAGTCAACAATAAAGGTGAATTAAAAGGTTCAGCTATCACTGGTCCTGTTGCAAAAGAGTGTGCTGATTTATAACCCCGTATCGGACCAAACACAAGCTCGATTAGAGAGTTCCATCTCAAGATGGCTTAGCCTTTGGAACTCCAACAGCCAGAGAAATGCTTTCCCATAAATTATTATTCATGTCCCGGTTCTTACACCGAAAGAAAAACCTTGGTAAAATCAAACAGGAAACTTGTTTGTTTTTGCGTCAAGCAGGAACATACTTAAATTAAACAAGCTGGCATTTTCATTTTATTTATTGAAATGCTACAATTTTCATTGCTTAAATCAACAACGCCATTTTCAATTTCATTGTTAACCAACAACGGTTGTGATACTAGAAACATACATGTCCATGATACTTTAACAACGTTTGTGTTTCGTCAACAATTCTGAATTGTTGGTAAAATATGAACATTGTTGATCAAGTATGTTTTATGAGAATTCAGCCACGTTTTTGTTTGCTCAACAGTTTTAATGTTAAATTTCTATGAAAATGCCTGAATTAAAGTTTGACCTATACATTTGATAGGTCTGAATTGAAGTCAGGCATTTATCATAGAAATTTTACATTAAAACTTTTGAGCAAATAAAAACGTGGCTGAATTCTCATAAAACATACTTGATCAACAATAAAGAATAACTAATTATCCCTTAAGATAAAATGGTCACGAAACTTATCATATTGAATTGAAGTTCCGTTATGCGACTTTACATTTTCTGCGGGCAAAAAATTGGAATTTAAAATGTTACTGATACTTTAACTATTCTTTATTGATTAAAGAAGTATGAACATTGTTGATCAAACATATTGGTGATAGTTCAACAGTGTATTTGATATTTCAATCACAAACGTGATGGTTTTTGTAATTTTAGCCTTAATTGTTAGTTAAATATGTTTGTTGTTGATCAAGTATGAAATCAACAATCACGTTGTTGGTTAAAAATTAGAACATATTCAAATCAACTACGAACATACTTAATTTAAACATTTTTATGATACTTACCTGAAAAAAAATTGATGACGGTAGCATACTTGATTTGAAAATGCGTTCTTATTTGAATTCATCACGAAACTTGGTTAATTTCACAACTTTAGATGAATTGTTGATTAACAATGAAACATGTATAAATCAACCAAGGTTTTTTCTTTCGGTGTATAGGACTTGCTGTTGGAGTTCCAAAGATTTTCCAACGCAACACCTTCACGTTGCTTATAATTTTTATGGAGGGTTTAACACTTCACTCTGTCGTTAATTTCCTCTGCCTTCGAATTTTTCCATTTGATTTTTTTCCATACCATAGTATTTATGTATTTATTTATGTTTTCTCGTGTTATTACTTGTCATTTCATTGACAAAAATTCAACACGATTCCAACAAAAAAATGTCGATGTCAGTGAATGATGAAGTGCCATTTCGTTTGTCAATCAGCCAATTTGCACTTGTCATTCAAATTTACTGCCAAAAAATTACCGACGCTGTTAGTCAGTTCAATGACTGTAAATTTTTGCAATTTCCACTTGTCATTTTTCTCAATGACAGAAAATTAGGTAATTTGTAATTTAAAAAATGACAAGTGGAAACCTAGCACTATAGCCTCTCAGTGGTACACACCATCAGGTAATGGTACTTACCTAAAGACCATAGTAACAAAATTTGTTCCCACTGGAAAACTTTAAATGTTTCCTATAAAACATACTCATACATATGCATACATTGTCAATTGACATGATGAAGTACTTTCATAGACTAAGACTAATTACTTACATTATGCCCATATTGTAGGAAGAAAATAAACGATGTGTGTAAACATGCTCTAGGCAACGATTTCAATCTGGCCACAAAAAGTTTTCAACTTTCACTCTTTATCGCTCAAAGACCAAAACTTTATGAGAAGAAATGTACCACTGTAGATATGTCCGGTACCGGTAGGCCATTACCGGCCCAGCATTACATCATTGCGAAATTATGTATACCCATTCAGTTGGTTCTAGTGTGGGTTTAACCGTTTAAACATCAGATGTTTGTTGTTACTGGTGCCCCCTTTTATCGCATAATGTCCGGTATTAAGTCATCTTTATTTGCCAAAGTGATGTTCACTTTTATCAAAACAAGGCTAAGTTTGGAAAAAAAAAAGAGATCGATTGTCAAAATGAATGACCTTGACTGTTAAACAATAGCTTCACTTTGTATATCATCTCAAACAAGGAAAGCATTTTTGAGAAGGAATTTCAATGATAAATTTTATTTGTCAGACTTTTCTCAAGACGGCAGATGATGCTAATTACACTTGTACGTATGAACACAGGTGGCTTGACTATAGAAGTACCTTTATTTTATTTGCTAGGCGTTTGGAAACTATTTTCAGCAATAACAAAGGTAAGCAATTTAAAGTGAGACTATTATTTTTTTTTTGAACTTCAGTAATTAGGTTAAACTACCGGGGCTGTAGTTTGCTTGTTGAGTTTGTTAGGAAATTCCCGTTCAATATTTACAATAAGACAAAACCAATGCATTACTACTTATGCTTTCCCATAGCTTACAAAAGTTTTTTGTTTTGTTTTTTTTTTTTAAGTCTGCAGCAATGCTTTTGCAGTTCATGAGCTGCGAACCTCAAATTTAAGTCAGCAAAAATTTAACACCGCTGGCGCTGAGGTGAACAACCGAATGACATTGAAAAATTTGCTTTGCTTTTTAATTTTGTTCGAATAGATGGTGGAGGACCATCCACACATAATTATTGGCTTCTAGCTTCAGAAATAATTCAGAAAAGGCAGCAAGTAATACTACACCAGCAGTTGCTGCATTCGATTAGTGAGCGGTGAAAGGAAAATTTTAAATTGAACTTTTGAAAGCCAAGAAATTTGGTGGGAAATTCTCATTTATCGTTGAATAGATTCGTCTTCCAGTTCATTTAGAGTGAATAGTTTTACTTATTTATCGATAAAAATAAACAAATGAAACGTGTCTTTGTCGACGGCCTGTTTGGCAATAATGTAAACGTATCTACAATGCAAGAAGCATTTCAAGATACTCCTAGTGGAAACAAACTCAACGATACCAGCATTTGGTTGACCTCAGACATGAAAGACTCTCTGAAGCTGAAGTCATTTCCACTACCGCCTTCCGCGCAGGAAAACTATCAGGCTATTGATTATGTCCTAAAGATACAGAAACTTAAAAAAGAGTGGATTTTTGTCGCAGGAATGCTTATGTCGTTTCCATTCGACGAAAATAAGCATCCAGGAGCGTTCGGAGGCATTCCCAAACCAAAAGAGCAAAAAGATCGCTTCTCATTATTCTGAGAAGTGACAGCCCCTACTCTTTGGTCTAAAACTGAGTGCTTTCCGATTGAATTCAATGAAAAGCGACATTAATTGGAACATTAGAAGTCACCTGAGCGTATTTCTATTCCCTTTACATATTGAAGAAAGGTAATTTTTTTTTCATTTAATTTGAAAGTTTCTCATCTTCTATAAGCTTGGTGATTAGAATCGTGAGTCTAAACCTGACGTTTTTCATTTTTTTTTTCCAAAACTCTGCTATTCGGAATTCTTGGCCGCCTAAATAGCTTAGTGGAATGTACATACATACACACATAAATTGGGTGGTGCAGCGAAGTGCGAAATTTCCAGGCCTAGCGTATTTCTCACAACCATTCCTTATGAAGGAATGGATAGGACTTACAATTTTCTGCCGGTTCCGTTCGGCTAATCGGGAAAGCGCTATTCTTGGTAATGAATTTACTATCGGGGAACTTCCCAATTCCTCACGAAAGGTGGCATCCGTGGAAGAAAACTGTTTGGTGTCTGTCTTTGCACGTTCGACTGTAACGTATGGATATTGTTGTAAGTATAGGTTCTGATGTTGGAAACTTCATCGTCACTCAAAAGAAACCAATCTGTTCAACATGATGTTTATCTGCTAAGAAAATTTCAAATTGAATTTGCCAAAAGCAGAAACCAGTACTCATAAAAAAGGCCTTGGTCGGACTTTGTAACGTTTTAGACGACTATCGTCTGAATTTTAGGCATTAAAAAAATGTGTTAAGGCCCTGAAAAAGTTACCAATATTTTTAAGACGGTAGTAAAAAAGCTTATATGAAACAATTTTCTGACGACCCAATCTACGATAGACGATTGAACGATAATCGTCTGAAAAGTTACGGAATCTATGGGCCCTGACATAAGTGAAACAATTGATTCCAGAGGAGTGTTTTCAATGAATATCTCAATATGCAGAAATATTTGCTTGACAATAATTACCAACATATTGCGGTCCTTCAATAATCTAATCTAGATAGCATTTTGCTATCGTTAACGTACTAAAAATTAGCAGAGGTGCATACCAATTTTATATCAAAAAGATATGAGCGAGTTGAAGAACCAATAGGATAGGCTATCCCAAATACCCGTATCTTTGATGCCTTTTTGAACGAATCAGATTGTTTTTCTGGTTGCTGGCAATAACAGCTCTAAAATATAAAAATTCCTACCTACCTACCTTAAGGGACGGTTTGTTTAAAGCGGGTTAAATAAGCAATTTGGTTATCAACGATTCTTCTTAATCCATGTTTTAGCATCTCTGATCACCAAAGACTGTTTTTTTCACCTTTTTCATAGCTAAGTTAGCAAATTCATGCGTTATTCAAAAATCGTTCGGTTTTCCAGTCTATATGACAAAACTTAATCAAGGAAATCTATTGAAAATAGAAATTGATAATAGAGTAATTTTTTTTCGATTGTCAAAACTATCGAGATTTGAATTTAATTTCATTTTAGTTTCAAGCATATGTATTGTAAATTTACATTACACATTTAATACCAATTTCTTAACCGAAAAACGTTCAACCGAAAACACAAGTGGCAACACTAGTGTAAGTGTAGAAATATACCAGGAGTGTGGTGGATTGTGGAGACTATGTGGAAATGACTGGGAAGTTCTAGATGTAATGTCATTCGATATAAATAGGCCGCCGCCGCCGAGGCAACGGGCCCTATTTCATAAACATTGACAATTGCGACAGGTGACAGGTGACAATTTGTAAATGACAACTAGGAAATCGTCTATATCCTGTCCCATAGACAAATTGACAATTTTGTAGAATTGTCGGGAGATCTGCGACAATTGTCGTAATTTCGTTTCATAAAAAAATTGTCATGACAATGCATTGTCAGGGATATTTTTTAAATTGTCATAAATTTCCCGACAAATTTGTAGTGAAAATTTTTTTATGGAACAGAAAAAGTTATACAAATTACAATTTTGTCAGTAGGTATGTAATTGACAATTGTGACAGGCAACTGAGTTTCGGTCGAAAAGTGACAAGTTGAATTAAAAATGTCGAATATTATTTTTTCAGGTGAAAGCGATAATGAGTGATATTTTTATTAGATTTGGGCAATTTAATTTTTGTTTTCACTTATAAGAGCTCTAACTTCCACATAATTTCAATGGGTCGGGAAAAGGAAAGGGAACCGTAACGGGAACGGGAACTCTAAAACTTACATTATCGCCTACATAGTCTATATTTCATGACCAAATACCAACAGAAACGGGGAAACCAGAAATTTTCGGGCATTCTTAAACTTAGTGTTCTTAGTTTTTGTTTCTAGACAGTTTGGTGTGAACAACGTGAATAAGTTAGACCCGAGCAACGCCGGGTGGGTCATCTAGTCTGTTTATAAATATCAATGCTTCATTAAAATATAATAAATAAAAAAAAAATTCAAATAGAAATGCTAAAGATGCGGCAACGGTGACAATTACTGCGGAACGTATCGGAAAAAGAAGAGATGAGGTGACCCTCATAATTAGAGATAATTGTTTTCCCTCAATTTTTCACTTTTTGGGAACAGTTTGAACGTCGAGACGCGGTTTTTTGGAAAAAAAAACGGCTTAGTTTTATAATTAAAAAAATATTGACAAATCTTCAAATCTTTCCAGCGTTACCTTGCAAATCATGTACCGAAATAATGTTCAAAATTTTAAAAAGATCGGTGCAGTAGTTTTAAAGTTATGAGGGGCACTCACTTTGAAAACATGGGTAGTGCGAAAAACGCGAGAAAAAGGTCGAGCAGGTATGGTAGTCCAGTCATTTTAGTCAAAATTAGGTAAGAATCTCGGAGTTTGAGATACCCAGCTGTAAATTTGTATAAACTTCTATTTCGACACCATAAAAGTTGTATCGAAATCTACATACTGTATGGTGTGAGCGTCTATTGAAAACCAAAATTCAAAGGTCACAAAAATCTTTTTTCACAAATATCTCGTTTCCTATGGATTTTTTCTATTTATGTCTATCACAATATTGTAGAAGATTAAATTCTCTACAGCTTTTGCCCCAAAAGTTTTTTGATACGTTGAACCGTTTTCGAGATAGAGGACGGAGAACGCACTGTTAGAGCATATGTAATTCTACGAAAAACGAAAATGAATTTTTTTCAGCGCCTACCACGACGCACGATAGCAAAAAACTAAACCTTCCGCTTCGTGATGGACTTACCAATATTCTATCAAAAGCTTAGTACGATAGTAAGCAATTAGACCCTGAAGCATAAGAACTAAGAATTGTAGAAGCTGTAAAAACTGTCATTAGAGAAAATATCCGTTCATCAATAGTTGAAAGCAAATCTTATCCACCTCCCAGTTAAATGTTGGATAGTATTATTCAAGAAGTTCCTAAAATATTATTGCATTTTTTACAAGAAGTTATGGTGAAAAACAAAAAAGGAAAAATAGATAGTTTAAAAGCGAAATGTAAATCAATCAGAAATGCAATTATGGCGGCCATGCGGGAACGAACTTTTCCATCACCGCTACTATTAAGCCTTTCTGTATTTCTTCACAGAAGATATGGATCGAAAAGGCTATTGGATATTTTGTCTAGTTTCGGATTTGCGGATGACCTTTAATTATGTTTTAACCTTGTGCACTCTGGTCTCTATCTCGCAAACGGTTAACGTATAAAAAAAACTTTTGAGGTGAAAGTTGTAGAGAATTCAATATCCTACAATATTGTAAGATAGGAAACGAGATATTTGCAAAAAAAAAGGATTTTTGTGACCTTTGACTTTAGATTTGTAATAGACGTGACACCCTACAGTATGTAGATTTTGATACAACTTTTATGGTGTCAAAATAGAAGTTTCTGCAAATTCACTGCTTGGTATCTCAAAATTCGAGGTGAACTTACTATAATGACTGGGCTACGAATACAAATATTATTACATAAACAATCGTTTAGTACAAAAATAAGACCTTAACATATATTCTTGAAGAATTGTGCCTCATTTTGAACAATTTAAAAAAACGCAAAAAAAAACGAAAGTTTCTTATTGCTGAACATTTTTAGAATATATTTTCCTAAAATTTTAAACAAATCTGAACAAAATACTTGAAGTTATTGTCTTACTAGTCTCCTGTACTCGATTTTTGACGGCGAACATTCGGATTAGCTGTCGAGCAGATACAAAGCGTATTTATTGTTATTTTATGATATCAGTTTTTCATGATACGTTCGACCATGCGCTTGTTATTTTATAATTTTCTCAAAAACTTTGCACTAGAAAAATTTTGGGAATAAGTAAAGTCTCGAGCGAAAAGCGACAGAGTGTAAGTACTTATTTGCGCAAATCACGAAAAATGTTTAATCGAATTAAAATAATTTTTTCTCAAAACAACTTCTTCAAATTCGGTGTTCACTGCGGGTTGAGGTCATAATCCGAAAAAAAAACTGTCCCCGAAAAGCCTAAATTCCGAAAGATTTCCCCGAAAAACGATATAAAATGAAAAATTTGGGCAAATTTTATCTTTTCATATCTTTTTTCGGAGAAACCATTCGATTCGTTTGATTTTCGTCTGTTTTTGTTTTAAATTCGCTGTTTTTTTTTTTCAATTTAAACTGATGAAATAAGTACTCGTACTCTATACTTTAATAATAAGTTTGGTTGAAATTTTTTTTATTTTATAAAATGATTTTCTTCGGGATTTTGGATTTTCGGGGAAGGCCTGTTTCGGGATTATGTCTTTTCGGGATTTCTGCTTTTCGGGGAAAGTTTTTTCAGGATTGTGTTGGTCTCCTGTTCACTGCCATTTGAAAACTACTCGACATATTTATTTCCAATTTTGCATACACTTTTAAGATATAAAATACCTCCCACTGACGTTTAGTTTATAATTTTTCTTTTTAAACTAGGGTAGGTAGGTATTTCCTACTCAAAAAATGCCGGAATTCTAGGTGGAAAATAACAGTTTTCACTTTACATGGCTATCAAAAGTTGTCAAGTGAAAGTTAAATTTATCGGAGAACGTTGGGGGGAAATTCAATAATTATTTAACTAAAATCACTAAGGTTTTTCACTTGCGATAATTGTCATAATTTATACCTATGAGAAAAGTAGATTCAATAACTCCAACAGCTACATATTTCCTTTATTTCTCATTTGTTTTTTCTTACCTGGTTTTCCGTTGAGTAACGAGACATGTTTTAAAAATGAAAGTACTCATATGATGTGCACTGTACTGTGCACACTGAGTAACCTCAATTAACCCTGACCCAGTTTACAAGAAAACTTGAAAACGATCGAATTACAAATTCGCATTTACAGCGACAAACCGACACACAGCCGCGTGAAACATCACCAGATGGCTTTGTAAAAATAAGAAAATATATATGCAACAACGATATTCATTCACTTCATAGTTGCAGGCGGTAGGTACATTTACAACATGACTCTAATGTAGACACTAGCTCACCTAGTCTCTGTGTAAATTGCCAAAGGTTGATTGCAACACATTCTACAATTAAACATAAGCCACTTCAATGCTATTCGATGTGTTCATATGAATGAACACTAACTGCAGATTTTCATATGTGAAAAGTCGAAAAACCCGGAGATGGAATCCGTAATACGTAATTAAGAGCTCATTACTTAAGAATTCACACGAAAGTCAATAAACTATCTGTGTGCCTAGTAGGCACTGCCTACACCCTACACAAACATCTCTGGTGATGTATTTGTGGTTATTCGGTGTTCAAGTGCTTATGATCAAATTTTCATATGCGGCCCCTGCTTGGTCCCATTTAAAAGCCTGACACGCGGTGAATGAAAAAAATTCCATAAACAATTATGAGAAAACCCGAACTTATAAAAACCATTCATGTCATTGCGCCCAGCAATTTGATGTGCAGAGAATGCTTTAACCTCTGTGAATATTGCCCAACTTTTCACATTTTTTGTTTTGCTTTGTTTCGTGTAGCTTACAGCTCTGCTGAAGACTCGACCTCTAAAACAATGTTTGTGTCTTCACGCGAAAATCTGTACTTATGTGGATGAGAGCTTTTCAGAGGTAGGTCCATTACATCCGCTTACATTAGTGGATTTCAATTGTTGAAATACGCGCCAGTTTTTAAACATGGAGCAAAGTAGACGAGGAAGTTTGCTTGCAAAAAACAAACTAGCATGGTTTTTAGAAGGAACCTTGAACTGCGTGTAAACTAAAAAATTTGGAAGTTTAAATGGAAAAGTTGCGGAGGTTTTTATGGTTTTTGAATGAATGAGTGGATTGGTTTTGTGTTGAACATGAACAATAATCTGGAAAATTCCCAATCATTTGTCCGACTTCATGGGATCTAATCATTCGTTGACCTGCTTGTGTCTTTTTCTCTGAGGAATGGGAAAAGGAAAACTGAAAATGCTTGTGACAGTTCCAAGAAATAAGTAGTGGTACCTTTTGGCATCGACGTAAAATATTGAGTGAAAAAATCGAGGTTTTTTAAAACCAACCAAAACAACGATGATAGTTAAAGACATTCTAAAAAAGGGCAATTTTGTTATGATGCTGTCTCTTACTTCTAATTCGAAGAATTGAAGGAATTTTTTTCCAAATGAAGTAAAAGTATCGAATTGTAATGTTTACTTGAAAAATTGAGGAAATGCAACAGAGCAGACATCTTTTATATTCAGAAAAAAAAAAAAGTTATTGCCTTTAAAAGATGAAAAAGTAACGGATCTTGTACTGTCAAAATAAACTAAGAAACTGAAAAATGGTGTTGACCGTTTCAAAGTCTAGTGGTCGTTGAAATATTATTTGTTTTCAAATGGAGAGGATGCAGGTGAAAGGTTGGAGCGAAGAGTTGAAAGAAGATATTGTTATCAATATTGTTCGTTCGATATACCTTAGCCGGTATTGGATGGAAATCATCGTGATTGTTAACCCAGCATTTGCCATTTTCATGGCAATGAATCTACTAACGAAGGAATTGCTATTTTATCTCGAAAAGCGATACCCGTGGAAAAACATTTTTGCCTCTGTGTGAAAACATTTTACGGATTCAAGCCACGAACCTCTGGGTTAACGCAGGCGGACATGCTAACCATTACACGAGGAGTACCACAAGTAGTAGTTGCAGAGAGAGCAGAAAAATTATAAGTCCTCAAAAAGTAAAGGCAAGGTCGTTGCTTACTGAATGGCACTTTTTGGGCTGCCATAGTGAACACGACCATTTTTTTTTTTTTTTTATATAATAAACGCGCACTTCACCCCTTGACGACTATTACAACCCTTTTAACGGTATAAAACACAATGCGAGTGCGAGCATTTAGGGAAATAGGAATGGATAAGAGACACCGACACACACTGCTTTTAAGCTTTTGTCTTTGTCTCTTTGAGTCGTAGTGTAGGGGGAAAACAGAGTCAGATAAAGCATTCAACATACGCGTAGTGCGATTAAAAATGAATCACTATAATGATGAACATTCCTAGCGAGGCGGGTGTTGCGGCTAATCTGTTTTAGGGGAGGAATGCAACTGGCTATTTCACCGGAACACTTTTTGTGAAAAAAGCGAAGAAGAAAAGTTTTCTCAGCAATCGAAAAAGAATTCTTTGCTGTTTTTTTTTTTTACCAAAAACACTAAAAAAACTTTGATACGAACAGAACTAAAGCACATGAATACAACTTATCACTTGTGTATTTTATTCAACAAGCTTCGATACCGGTTTTGATTTTTAATAAAGCTTCTGTTTTCGCTTAGTTTTTATTTTGAAATTCCTAACTCGTTCTATTGGAAAAGTTTCCATTGAGATAGAAGCTGTTTTAACAAAATAAACCTACACCTAAAGAATGCAAACAAAACATGGTTAGTCATTTTTAAATCATGATGCGATACCGTCACTTATAGATGAGTTGTTTGTTAATGAAGACAAACACATAACAACATTCAATAAGAATAAACTGTTTCGTTATATAGATTTGCATAAAGCAGATCAAAGTCGGAAGGTGTAATATAGAGCCTTCCAATAACAAGTTGCACATAGGATTGTATTAATAAGAATATGTGTTTTATAAGAAAAATCAGCGTATTAATATTTCATTTTCAAGAGGAGAGTATACACCATTAATGTGTATCAAATGACTGGAGCTACGATTCTAGAATTATTTCCCCTCATGAAATTTCAATAAAGAATTCCCTTCATTTGCAACTGAATAACATTAATAAATTTACAAGCTTTGAAGTCTTTAAGTTTGTAGGTGCATTTGAACTTTATCTTAGACGAAGCACCGTGTTTAGGATCACAAGATGTCGTTATGGCCAATTATGATCGGCTTCTACGAAAAATCAAACAATCAAGGGACTTTTTACATAGAGGAGCTTGAGTGATACGTTACGCCATCTAGTGGAAAATAAATATTGCCCAAGTTCATTCTAAGTTAGCTATATGAACTCATTAATTTTATTGCTTCATCCAAATTTTCGTAAATGCATGGTGCAATGAACCCGCCCAACTTAAAGCAGCACCAATCAATCACATGTTGAGGATGTAGAGGAATTTCAGTAATAGTTCTTGATTGTTCAAAGCCCAAAATGTGACCATTTAGCTAGTTAACGAAGCCTGCGAGTTGAAAATGAGCCTCGACATTCTAGATGATTGTTAAATGAATCTCCACATGCATTTCAAGGGCCCAATCAATAAAAACAGACATTGTGGATCCTCGATAGGCTTGAGTTCTTGAGTAAGCTTAACCTTAAAAACCACAAGACCTCAGTATTTTTGCAATATTTGGTGATGATTTTTGTGTGGTGCCCGTGGCAGAATTGTAAGCATGTCTGTCTGTTAAGCGACAAGTTCGTGTTGCGAATCTAAACAGAAAACATAAAATGGTTTTCTACGGTTCAGGGAGCTGCAGTGAATGTCTCGTTTTGTGAATGCATTCACTTATTCATTGCCTTACACACCATTCAGACACCATTCATCTTAATCCAAAAAAATACAGGCACTGCACTCTCTTTTAGTCAATAAGACAGGTTCTCACTTTTATTCACTTAACTGAAACAATGACATTATGATAAGTTTCGTGACCTATTTATCTAAAGGGATAATTAATTATTCTTTATAATAACGCCCAAGTCAGGTCACAAAATGTGGATTTAGGTCATAAAATAAGTATTCAAACCTATCTATGAACATGAAAAAATATTCGTTGTCATCCCTCATCATTCGTGAACATTCGCTTTTCTCGAATGCAAGCGAATGGTGTACCTGTTTGGGTGTGAATGGTCCATTCATTCATCATTCATGGGCACAAGCAATGCGAAGGCTCCTATTCACGAGTGTTGTGTAGTTTTTCTACAAGCATCACACATGTTTCATCATTGTGAGTGTGAGACTGTGTATGGCTTATTTTTCGGGGATGATTCGAAAGCGCAAGTGATTGCACTCATGCAGTTCTCTGATACGGTTATTGCACTTCGTGAGGAGCTGGCAAGTCCTTTGCTGGTAGCTGGTGTATTCACTGCCATGGAAAGCGCTTTGTAGATTTAATTATCTGTCAAGTAGTGAGTGACAGCTTGAGTAATGAAAACTTTCAAAAAAGCGCGCAAATTAAAATGAAAGCTCTTATTGGAAGACTTTTTACATTAGCTTTACTTTGGGTTGACAAAGTTTTCCTTCAAAACCGTGTTACTTGTCAAAAAAAAAAATGGATTTTCAGTTTTCACAAAGTCATTTGAAGACAAATACATGCCATTTCACAGCCCTGATCGTTTACTACAATCGCCCCAGCGAAAACCTAGCGCCACTTCAAGGCGACTTGAAAGCAAACACAGAGCTAAAAAAACACTCCGTTTGACATTCAGGGCAAGTTTTGGTTTTCCAAAAAATGCTTGTGGTGACTGACCACAAGGCAACGCCAGGGGTTCAACGATCAAAAATATTGGAAATAGAACAAAGGTTAATCTTCGCCATTCCACAAAGAATTTTGACTCCTTGGGTTGTTTCTGCTTTTGCTTCTATTCAAATTTATTGTCAACACATTTTACCTTATTAACTAAATAATTGTGTTCGAAGCTTTAAAATTCCATACAAGCAAATGCTGATTGTGTTGAGCTAAATTAGAAAGGGAACTTTGGGGTGTGATTCTTGGTCATATTCTAAGAAAAAAATTGTTTTATAGTAAAGCTCGTTTCTCATTTTTTACATCAATTTTTGACAATTTAAGAAAAGGCTAACTTTGGTGTACCCTGACCTGTGTAAAATTCGATATATGTATCTGTCAATACTGATGATAGAAACCCAATCTCAGACTTAATTTTTTGTAGAAATAACTACCTTTAAGATTGTATTTAATTTGAGCTTCCATAGGTTTAGGGATGCCAGATTTTCCATTTTTTTCCGGAAACAAAGTTTTGACTTTGAGGTCATTTTTATTTTTTTCAGAAAATGCCTGACAAACTTAGAGTTTCTTTATTTTTTACAGATAAAAAATGTTTAGCTTAGAGGTTTGTTTGAATAAAACATTAATTTGGGCACTTTTAGTAGTTTTTTTTTTTTTTGTTTATTCTATACACTTATTTTATTTACTACTTACTTACTTACTTATTTACAGCCAAAATCCCGCCCAAGATCAAAGGAGTTGACTCATTCTATTTTCTACTTTGTGCACAGAGGACATATCGGATTAGGCTCCTGCAACATATTCAATCAACCAAAATAGGTAATAAGGGCGAATAAAATCAGCTGAATAATGAGTCTTTTGCCGCTTTACATTATATAAAAAGTTAACGTTCAGGAGCGTTCGGAGGTGTCCTCCAACCGTTCCTTTGGTGCGAAAAGATCGTTTTTCATGACTCTGACAAGTGACAACCACTTCTCGATCTGAAGTGAGAGTTCACTCAAGAGCACTAATACGTGTTACTCACACGTCAAAATGCAAACTTCTTTCTATTAACATTTGTTGTGAGTTATAAGTGTTGTAACACAAAGACATTACGAAAACTGAGGCGAAACTACTTTGGGTGTTCCATTGGTTTTCAAATTGAGGGCTTCGTCGAGTGAAACCAATGGATAGCACCTACACTAGCACCTTTGTATTTAAAATCAAAAAACCAAAAGATTAAAAGCGTATGTAAACCAAGTTCATAACAAAACTTCAACCTCTTTTTTTATAATTTTATTCCAACCTCATAACGAACTGACTATTATTTGATAATTCAACCAGAATTTGGTGCCCACAGCTTAGCACTTGAACTCAAAGTTTCATTGCCCCAAATAAATGCGATAAGTTTCCATAAAACTTCTTCACAAAATTTAATTAACTTCTATTCCTCGAAAGACACTTAATCTCTCTCCTCCCGCTTTTGAATAAAACTGCACCAGGTCATATGTTTTATAAGTGATAACCAGGTAACATCTTTTGCCAAAGTTTGTGGAATTCAATTAACGTTTAAGATGAAACTTTCCAGATTTACTCAGTTACCTTGTATATGAATTTGGCATCACGAAGGAAAATCTTTTTATTCAAAACCGAATAAGGGAAAAAAAGTAAAGACTTTAGCTAAAGCTGCGACTTTAAAGTTCTAGATAATTTTATATTGCTAAACTAATTTTCAAAATTAGTTGGCATTGCAAATGATTATCACACATAGGCAGGTTAATAACGTACATACATAGCTCAATCAGCGCGTTCATCTGTGAAATTGAGCACTTAGTCCGTTCAAACCACAAAGTAGAAGGTACCTGTCATTTAACAAACCGAAACTAATAAGTTATAGGGATTGAGAAATTCGTCGAAACAAGATTGAAATAGATGTAGTTAGATACATCATTCAATTAATTCAAATTCATAGCATAAGAAGTGTCAGTAGCAAAGCACGTAGAAGTAATTTTCTCTTCAAACCGAAACAACGACCGAGCACGATGGAATTAATTGACCTAGAGATGTGCGGTAAAGTGACAGGCGTGACCTTGTGATTTCCTATTTTGATAATTGATGATTGCAAGACATTTATCGTAAATGGTTGTTGAACGTTATAGCTGCAAAAACAGAGTGCCAAAGCGATGGAACAGGTGGAATATTAATGAGCTTGAGCGTGCAGTCGTGCGAATGTAAAAGGGAGGAGTGTTTAAACTTAAGTATGAGCTTTATAGTTCCCTTCAAAGTTAACTGTGCGGATAGGAGGTGACTAAATGGTTGAGCTAGAAGTTAAGTCAGTCCAGATATGAATCAAATAGGTCTAATTGAGGAAAATACAGTGACTCATCAGAAGACTTCAACAATAAATGAATACTTATTTGTGTTCTTCATGATTAGAAACACCTACTAATGACTGTTCACTGCTTAAAATCAGAAAAGTTACGCTTTAAAAAAAAATATGATTCTAGTTGCCAGGGGCTTCGTTACTAAGCGGATCGTATTTTAATCACGATTTGAAAAGGAGGCAGAACTGTTTGTGCTTCTAACAGTTCTAAACGAAAAATTATTTCGTACTTTACTTATGACTTCCTTTTTTTCTTACTTTAAGTGGCGACATAAGTCGCACGACTTTAAAAATTTTTATTGTATCAATATCTTTAGAACATTGTCCCAAATTTTCTAGTTGATCCGAGTAATAGTTTGGTAGAAACAGCCCTAACAAATCAAACACTCTAGGCTTACTCACCGAAAACTTTAAACAAAAGCTTGGTTTATAAGGTTACAAGAAAACTACCCAGCCAATCTTGATGAAATTCAAAACAGGTTACCAAAATAATACTTTCAAGGGCTCGAACTTAAATTTTTTGTTTCTTTCGATCCAAATTCTAATTTATGGTTATAACTAAAACATCCTCTAAAAAGTTTTACTTTCACCGCAGACACGCCATTTTCCGAAGGGTTGCCGAAGATGATGTCGTGTCAAAGTTTTGAATTATTATTTTCTTAATAACATTTCAAAAACTGTTTTTTAAATGTATGAAGACTTTGAATGAAGTATTCTATTTCTTATATTTAAAAAAATTGTAGAAAATTGCCGTTTTTCCTCTGTGAAACCCATGTTACCCTTTAACTTCCTATAATACCCTCGTGTTTTGACAGGACACATATATACCCGCGCACGGTCTCTTAGACCGAGATCTTACCTCGTCTGTATTTTCTTGAATATGTGTTTTCTTTGAGCAGTTTTAAGCTCATTTAATTTTAAAGAAAATAATAGAATTCAATAAAATGGATAAATTGAATGACATATTTTCAATTAATTAAAAATTGATGATTTGTCGGTCTGGGTGATCAATGCGCGAGTATAGGAATCTCAATGACATTGAGGACCTTTTAAATTGGGGAAGTCATGCAAGACAATGTCTCTAAATTTGTCTTCTTTATTATGCTTTGATTTGTCAAATCGAAGCTTTGATTTAGTGATCATTCGATCGTAATTGTCATCTGGTAATTATTTGCTTGCTTCATCTGGCACCATTCGTCAATCGGTATGCTTTTTTAGTTTTTCTTTTAGTCTTTGTGTTCTCTCCGACTAGCCCAAAGATAACCCATATTAATAAATGAATTAATGACCTTGTGGTACCCGTGGTGTGATGGATCGCATGTCCGCCTGTTAATCCAGAGGTTCGAATCCCAACAGAGACAAAAATGTTTTTTCCACGGGTATCGCCTTTCGCGAAGAATTGGCAAGTCCTCCGTTAGTATTCATTGCCATGAAAAGCGCTTTCTCGATTAGCCGTTCGGAACCGACAGAAAATTGTATGTCCCTTCCATTCCATTCCGTTCCCTCACAAGGCATGGTTGTGAGAAATGCGCTTGGCCCAGGGGCTCCTCGTTCTGTTGCGCCACCTTTTTATTAAAATGATCTTCTGTGTCTGTTGTACCACTAATTAAGCGTTAATCCTTAATAATATGATCGTAATCAATTGGAGTACATTTCTTGTATCATTTTCTTAATCTTGCTATTAAAAACCCCCTATTATGAAACAGCACTTTCGTTTTTGAAGTATCCGAGACCTTAAAAACAAAACACCTTATTGTTTTGGTTCTAAAAGCATTCAAAACATTCTAAGTTTATAAATGAAAATAAAATGTTTTTTATTTTTTTTTTTGTTAGATTTATTTATTGCAGTTATAAATAGGCCGAAAGGGTTCTATTACTTTACTTTTATTTTGAATGTAATATGTTTTGAACCACAAAACATCCGAGTTCTCATCTTTATCGTGCTTCAACCATTTTTGCATCCGAGAGGTCCTCTCCGATGAAAAAAAGTTTATAAATTTTAACGCATTCGCTTCCAAATCATTTCTCAGAGACGAAACAACATGTGGAAATAACCAGCATAATTTAAAAACGATTTTGCTAAGAAAATGAGAAACGGGCCAAGATGGACTAAACGCGATATTGAAAAGTAGGCTTCAAGAGATGAGAATTCGTTTCGATGGGATCTTCAAAAGCAGGTTTCCGATAAAAAATATTTTAATGGTCCTTTTTTCGAGATCTAGAAAAACGGGACTATTAAAAGCAGGGTTCCGATACGCTGGCGGAGCAGCATGCAATTGTCAGTGAGATTGTTTTAATCCAAACGGACACTTAAACACTACGGCTGTGTAGTACAGCTCGTCTCTGTGAATATCATCAAACTCGGCTATGAAACTTATGAATATGTAGTTGGTTCGGGTGATTTCAAAATCCGAAGTTCTTCTTTAGGAAAATTTGATATGTTGTGGAATTGATGATTGTTGTTTAGAAAGGCCTTGACCATAAAGCTGCACTGAATAATTGAAAACAGAAATGACACAAGGCCAAACAAAATAGGTAATTGAAGTTGCGCTCTTTGAGCCGTTAACAGAGACGTCTAGAACTACAACACGAAACTACAAGTTTTGTTAAACTTTTATAAGCGTAAATTATTTCTGTAATACGATGTAGAACTTGACAATCGCAGTAAATCAGAGTTTCTGTTGAATTGTGGACTTGTTTTACAAGTTTTCGTTCAAAAAAGATCTAAGCAGAGAAAAAGGATAAACACGAATAATTTAAAATTATAAAATTGTTCTTTAATCTATTATTTTTGTTGAACGCTGGTAAGCTCCTTTTTGGTATTGAACTGAAAGCATAATGCTAGTTACCTTTGACAAAGCCCTTTTTTCAATTAATCTGGTAGATGATCTACACGAAGACTGTGTTTCGTTTTAACCTTCCTATACACGCGTCAAAAAAAAATTATACGTATTATCCGCGCATGGTCTCTTGGACCAAAACTCATGACATGAGCTTGTAGCTTCCCTTCTACTTCAAATATTTTCCTGAAATTTGTTTTGATCAGTATATTGTTACCACCCAAAAATAAGGGATAGTACAATTGACGAAGCTACTATGAGGCACACTGCGTTAAATTGTACCGGTACTAAAATATTTGCGAAAAAGTAGTTTAACGGTCTCACAGACCAATGCGTGGATATAGGAAGGTTAAATGTCAAAATAAGATCAATCAAATTGATCTTCTTACTAAACCAAAACTAAAGGAGATATTTTCACATATGCAAATAATATTCGGAGCTTAGTTTTGTATGTACCATGGCATTTGTTTGTCAATAAAATTTTGTTTCAACTCTTTTTTCGGGTCTGCGCCTCAAAAGACAAACTTTTTGAACCTGTTCAAGTAAAAAAAAAAAAACAATTGTATCGATTGCGTCTAAACGTCTTACAAGTAATGAAATTCAATTTCGCAGTTTTAACCAAGCACCAGCTGTGCACATAGCAAATATCATTAACTTTAAATATGGACCCCTGCCCAAAATTTTTTGTTTCATGCTTTTATAAGCTCTTTTCAGAAACTTGGGGAGCAGATTTTCAAATATTATTTAATCATGGTATTCTGTTTATCCCGTGGCGTTATGATGGTTGGCATATCTGCCTGCAGCGCGAGAGATTCGTGATTCGATTAACAACAGAAAAAACAAAAATACTTTAGCACGGTTATTGCTTTTCGCCAGGAACTGGCAAGTCCTCCGATAGTAAATTCATTGCCATGTAAGACGCTTTTTCCATTAGCCGTTCGAAATCTGCAGAAAATTTTAGGCCCCATCCATTTCCTCACAGGGCATGCGGTCATGTGAAATGCGCTCTGTTGCGCCACTCTACTTTTTTATTCATTCAATCCTAAACCGAGTTGCGCCGTCGTTACCTACGTTCGTTATTGGAAGCCAACTATATGTAGCTTGCCACTAATTTTTGCATTTATATAGTGAAGAGCGTAGATAAGTGCGTAGGTATAAAAATATCTTATAAGCTCAGTACCGCTTCTCTCAGATGCAAAAAATGCCTTGGGTTTTCTATCTGGTCACCGCAAAGCGTAGCCCTCAATTATTTCAGATGGCCGTCAACTCACGTATTAGCAGCAGCGCTAGATTTTTCCGTCAAGTAATCAACAGGACTGTCAAATGGCACGAATTTTACATCAAGTGACAAGCACATCTGGTGGTTTCGTGGTTGAGCGTTGTTTGAGAAACGAAAATCAGAGGTTTTTTTATGACAACTTAAAGTATTGTTGTTGTACAGGTGAAATTCAAGAAAACGGAGCCGTTATAAATTGAACTTTTTGTTATTTGGGGCTGGGTTTTGCTCTTAGAACTTAAATTTATGATTCGATTGAGCAACTGGCCCTAAGTCACTTTGAAATCACCACAAAGTTATATTTTACTTTTTTCAGCATTGCGTTTCCCTAGAACCTATTCAAACGATCCATCTGTATGGCTTGAAGTTCTTTTTTGATAACTGAAAAAAATACCTTATTTGAAAACCCGCGCCCCTGTCTAGGGAAAAATTATCAACGAACGAATCTTCCAAATGGAGGCGATGTACATATATCCTGATATCATATACCAAACTTTAAAAACGAAAAGTACATATTATTAAATCACTGATTTTTTTACCCCACTTTTCAAAATAAAATAAAAATTTCCACTTTCAGTGTTGAAATGTAAAGTGTATACTTTTTGGTTAGTTATAAATATAACTAAGAGCATATCAACGCTCCGAGATAACGGAACAAAAGCCTTTATTTTTTATTTCAAGATTTCCAAATTAGCAGAAGGGAATGAAATCGTATCTGTGAGTTGGATGGGTATAATATTATGTTACTTTCCATTGGACGAAAAGAACTGTCCAGTAGCGTCCAGAAGCATTCTCAAGCCGTTCCATTGGTGCAAAAAGATCGCTTCTCATGATTCTGAGGAGTGACAGCCGCTTCTCGATTTGAAGTGAGAATCGACTCAAGAAGCACTAATACATGTTAGGTACTCAAATGTCAAAAAGAAAATTTTCCACAGAAAATATTTTTTATGTGCAATTGGTGTTTCACTCAACACGTTTCAGCCAACACGTTAAGTTGAGCAAAAACAATTTTAGGTGTTCCGCGAGTGAAACCAATGGAAAGCGCCATTAATATCAGGTTAGTTCGTTGTAGCCCTGGGGTCACCACAAAGTGTTTTTGAAAAACTAAACTCACCCTTGATGTCAAACTGAGTGTTTTCAACCCGAGGGATCGACCTAGGTTTTCCATCAGCTCGTCCTAGGTTTTTGCTGGAAAGAGTTGAGAGCTGTCAAATGGAATGTATTTTATTCAATTCAATTCAATTCAATTAGGGATGGTTGGCGATTTTGTGGTTTAGCTTTTTTGAGGACTGGAAAACCCAGCTTTTTTTGACAACTCATACGATTTTCAAGGAAGCCTGGGTCAACCCAATACCAATTCATCTCATGCTCAAATTAAATAATAATAAAAAGCTTTGTTGTTGATGCTATCAGGCGAAGCATCTTACTGCAAGCTGGCATAAATTTACTAAATTTACTCTCATAATTTCTGTGAGTCCAAATATATGATTCGTATGAGTGTTAAGAACACAACGGCGGTGGTGACCTGTAGAGTCTTCAGCTTAAGGAGCAGTCTCAGAATATCTCCTTCGAAGTTTTCTCGTCATTTTATCCACCCTCCGCTTGTGATGTCATTATCACAAGTTGTGCCTTACTATTTATCATTGATCTCAGATATTAAATCATTTTTCTTCTAAGTAAGCAGATTCTGATTCAGCTTTTTTTTTCTAATGTTGAAAATAAGTCACTACCGTGTCATATTTGGGTTCAACTCATTGAAATCTCTGGAACACATTCAACACAATCTAAAGGAGGATACGTCCGATGTTTTTTGCAGAATAATTTAAAATTGAAACAATGAAATTCTTTTTATATACTTAAGAATCAACTTGAAGAAGAAGTCAGGCGGGACTTCACTTTGAGAATTTGGTTTCAAATTATGAAATGGCTTCCTATTTGGCATGAAAAAGTAGAAAGATGGGAGCCTTGAGTACATTCTCTCCGTAATACGACTTCTCTCTCCTTTTTTGCAGTTTTCCAAATGCGTAGGATCCAAAAGAGTGAGAAATGTGCAAAATAAGGAAAAGTATGCAAGAGACTGCAAAAAATGCAAAAGAATGCAAAGAATGCAAAGAATACCTACAACGGAGTGCAAGGAATGCAGTGCATCCAATAAAGTTTGAAGCATACAAAAGAATGTTGATTGTAACTTTTTAGTTCGAAGTTACACGTTTTATTAAATAAATGCAGTTCTTAAATTGGTCTTTTAAACATGCATTCCAACAAATTTGCATTCTGTTGTAACACATAATCCAGAATTGATCAGAGACCTATAGTTAGGTTCCTTAATTATAATCAGAGTAGGTATGCAAATAAAACCATTCCCTCAGACCAAAGAACCCAGGCGTTCAACGAACAAGCCTAAGCAAAATCGTATATTTTTCAAAAAATCTATATCTAAATAATGCCATTGCACAAAATTCCACACAGTGTGGTGCAATTTGATAGCATAGGTATATACGTACCTACTAACTCGTGCCTCAATTCAAAAGCAAGTGCAATAAAATCAAAGTAGTTATAGATTCTTGACCTCCATTATAAAGCCATACATACTCATACATATATGTGTTCAATTAAATACGTGGTGTATTAAAACTTCAAAACTAACAAATCACAATACAATCACTTTCAATAGTTTCAGTTTGAAAACGTCAACTTACCTTGTAATCGTTAAGTTTGAACGAATTCCTTGAAAAAAGACCAATTTTGACGGCTTTTTAACTACGCGTTTGACAGTCTCAAACAATTATTTTCATTCAAACGGCAAATAACGTTTAACTGGAAATCGAAACACAAACAAACAAAAAATAATTTCAGAAGCAATATTTGTACATATGTTGTATTAAAATTTATTCATTTAAACAAAAACAAAAGCAGAAAACTCTACGAAACGTAAACACTGCAACCGGTTCACTATAATATTTTTAATTTTTATTTTTAATGACAAAGACAGACAACCAAACAAAAACAAAAAAATGCGTCGCGCGTTTTTCTTTTATTGCATAATAATCTATCATTTGCGACCCGTAAGACAGCACTGTAACATTTATGGAGCAACACCCAACGAACACAACAGCAAAAAAAAAAGAGAAGAAAAATGAAAACTAGAAATCGAAAACTGGATAAAGAATCAATAGACACAGACAGAGAAAGCAAAAAAAAAAAAAATATTAAAAACACTGCACGAGTTATAGATTTGATCGCGTAATGATCTTCCAAGCTTTGAATTCAAGTCTTGGTGTAACTGTAACCATGTGAAGAAAGTGAATTGTTCCTCTTTTGCTGTTCCCTGGGCCCAAAAGTAGGTTAATCCAACTGCACATTTATTTCTAGGAACTTGTTTATCCACCACAATGCAATGTGAAGTAAGTAGGTATTCTTTATTTTTTTTTTTTCGTTACTGATACTGACCGTGTGTACGCGTTAACCGGATGTTTTTACAGTAACTCTGTAATGTGTAGTTTTCGGGGCGTAATCCAAACTGGTACTGGCACGCATTTGATTTTCCGTTGGCTTTTTAGTTGCCCACCTGATGAAAAGGTTTCTTTGACTTGACTTTGTATGACACACATTTACATAGGTACACATGGAAAAATGTGGGAATTTTTATGGGTTTTATAAGCTCGAAACTTGAATTGGAACTTGCCTCTGAGTCTCCATTCTCCAATATGCACTCTGTTCCAATACGCAGACAATGAAATGTTTCTCAATTTTTTGGAGAGGGTTTCTTATGATCAAGTCGGGTATAGTTAAGCTTGAGAGAAGAGTTTTGTTTAAGCCAAAGTTTCGTTTATGTTTAAAAGAGAGCCTATAAGCTTTATTGAACACAATTCATGCCTTGAAAATCGAGAACAAAGCACAGCTTGTTTGGTTCGATATGGATTTTCTGTTTACTCGATTGTAAGTCTGGTTGATTAATTTAATTATGCTGTTTCGTATGCATTTCTCTAATAATATGGAGGGCAAGCTTGATCAACTCAAAACTACACTGTCTGATCAATTATCTCTGACGAAGTTTCTTAACTCTTTTATAAAAGTTCGTAGTATGGCAAGAGGTTTTAGCAACTGCGAAAAAAATTTGGGAGAAGAAAGCTCACCACAACACACCAATCGAACAACTGCGAAAAGAATGTGGGTGCAGAAAAGCTCATTGCAACTGCAACACAATAAGGGACAGCTTTTCGGTGCGAGGTCCTACTGGTTTTAGGGTAAGGATCGAATGGGCTAGAAACCTTTTAGAAGAGTTTGATAAAACAAAAAAACTTTATATATTTTCCAGAAAGCCGAGTATATGTAAGAATTTAATAATTGAACAAAGTAATGTGATGTAATATGGGTTTTTTTACTTTTAACTAATATGTATACCAATCAATTGCATAGACACCAATGGGTCTATGTACCTACTTGGCTGTTTTGTTAACACAGCCACATGCAATTTATTACGTGGTTGATGTTGTTGGTGTTGTTGTTTGGCGGTGAAATATCTTCTAAATTCATATTTTAGTAAGCATATAGGACCGGACTTCGTAAAGTTTTAGACGACTATCGTTAAAGTTTTAAGTACTAAACAAACAAAAACATGTCTAAAAGCTTTCCATCAACCGCTAGAATCAAAACTTATATGTTACAACCTTTTGACGATACAATCGATGATAGAGGATTGAGGGATAATCGTCTAAAAAGTTACGAAGTAAACGAGATCTATGCATATAAAGGGTTTTTCAATTGGCACGGGTAGATTTTGGCGGCCCGTGGCGGCCATTTTGTTTTGGTGACAATTGTCAAATCTTTTTGATTGTCATTGTCATTTCAGGTTACACGATTGAACAGCGCGTACAAATGATAAAACTTTATTATCAAAAAGTGTTCGTTGGTGCAAACGTTGCGGGCGAAAAATCATCATCAAAAATTGCCGTATATGGGACGACACAAACCCACACAAGGTTCACCAGGTGGTAATGCATCCTCAAAAAGTTACGGTTTGGTGTGGATTTTGGGCCGTCGCGGTGGCGTCATTGGTCCGTATTTTTTCGAAATTGGACCACTCGGATCCGTGCCACTGTGAACAGCCGAGGCGGGCATTTGAATGATGTCATCTTCCATACTTAATGGCATATATGGGCCTTTTAAATAATTAAAAAAAATTGTTGATACCTCATACGCAGCTTGTTTAATTTCGTTTCAAAATCTACCCGCCCTTATTGAAAAACCCTTACAAGGAAAGATATTGGCAAGCGCCCTCTCGAAGCAATTGGTTTTGTTAGATGAAGCTCTGGGTTTGCCCTGCCGCTGCCGTCCCACAAAGCGTTTTTGGAAAATCTTAACTCATCCAGAATGTCAAATGAACCTGGGGTTTTGCTGGGCGAGGAAAGGTAACGAGCAGGATTGTCAAATGGCACGTAATTTATTTTCTAACGACAGGGATGTGTGATAATGTCGTAGTTAAGCGTTTCCACAGAACCGAAAACCCAGTGCCTCTGTTCTGTAACTATCGCCTCGAAAAAAGCCGGTAACAAACGTTGAAAATTGAAATTAAGTCCTATGAAATTCATAGAATTTCGTTTCATTTTCAACCGTTTATCGCCTACTTTTATCGAGACGATAGTTACAGAACAGGGGCACAGGTTTGTTAACAACTCAAGGGCTTTCAGGCAAACATTAACCTTTCTAAAGTTCAAAGAACGAATCTATTGAGAGATCCCATGATAGCAATAACGTCGCCTTAAAATTGGGTTGCCGTAAACGCCAAAATTCGTTTTTTGAGTTTGATATGCAGTCTTATGTTTTCGAGGGTGCTCTTTTCAAATTTTTCATCCTCTTTGCTCTATCTCTTTCCATTGCGGAGATATTCGGAATGATTTTGACGTATATCCATCGAAATCATTAAATTCAGGTATTGTTTTGACGTAAACGCCAAATTTTGGCATATACGTCAAAATTTCCATACAATTTCTCAAAATTTTATTGCAAGAATTGTTTTGACGTACGTCCTATTGCCCTACAACGTAAACCATAAACTATAAAAAGAATGTTTAGTATTGTTTTGACTTAAGTTCATACAAAGTGAAAATTAGGACTATAAATTGTATGCATGTACGTCAATAAAAAAACTTTTTTTTTGGTTTTGGCGTACGTGCATACGATTTTACTCTGAACGTAGAAAAGTATAAGTAAAAAAGTATAATAATAAATAAATTTTCTTAAATACTCACTCAATAAACTATTATTTTAAAAATATAAACAAAACTGGCATCCATAATTCCTACAATAGAGGAAAAATATTAAAAAAGTAATCCCACCAAAATAAATACAGGAAATTCATAAACACATAAAAAGCTTAAACAGTAGAGTCTCATTACTGTAGGGCAAGTTCCAGTCGAAAATATTTGGAATCTAACTTGAATATCTCAAGATGAACTCTTTGTTTCAGGACATGACGAATGAACCTGCCAAAGAGTGCATCTACTGTAAAGAGTTCAACAATTCATTCAACTTGTCTTTTTGCAAGCCAAAAAAGACCAATGTAATCGGTGTCTGGCATTTAAGGCTAAAGAAAATCCTAGGTACTAGTAAAGAAATTACAGAGTTTGATGATCATAAAAATTAAAAACAATTTATGAAGGTCGAAAGGGACTAAAATCGAAATTACTTGGAGCAAATAATAATTTGCTTTGAGCCTTGCGCAAACCAATGCGGTGAGATCGTACGATGCGATTGCGATAAGTCAAATCCCTATACATTAAGTCAAACGTCCATAAACGTTGGGAAAGGGATTTGACTTATCGCAATCGCATCGTACGATCTCACCGCGTTGGTTTGGCCAAGGCTTTGATCTTCAAAGCGTTTTTTCGCTTAAGAAGGAAAACGCTTCTTCTTTTTTACTACAAACGAAAACTAAGTGTTTTCAAACTGACTGCAACACTTAGCTCCGCTGACAAAAAAACCAAATATAACAAACTGTGCTCTATTGAGTGAAGTGGATAGTGTTCGTTCTGGTAATGATATAGCCACTAGCCAGTGCCCAGTGCTCTAATAAAAATACTAGAGCAAGTCATGAAGGAACATCCTCTAGTGGAAACACTAACATTATGGAGTGATTCTTGTGTCCCCCAAAACAAAAATAAAATCATGTCTACAGCCTTTAATACTTTTCTGCACAAATCACCGAGCTTAAAAACGATTTTTCACCACGTTTTTATGTATTTTCTTCTCAATAACTTCTTTTCATTTCGGATATTGAAAAACCAAAACACGTATTTTTTTGACTTAAGATAGCTAACAGATTTTGTTCAGTTATTTTATTATTATTAGAATGCCGTATACACATTTTTTGACGTACGTGTATGAGTTTGCAAAATCTTTTTGATTTTGTGGCGTATACGTCAAACCTACTTTTTTAGTAAATTGTAAATATTTTAAAAACTAAAAGTATTTTATCCCATCTTCTTGCGTTTTTTGAAAGAAGATTTCCATATAGATATTGTGTAAAAAAATCAAAAAAACTCAGCGGTTGGTTTTTGTGTAGTTGGCTGCCAAACCTTTAAATCCAATTTCCCAAAAACTTAAAAATGGCGTATACGGCAACCCAATTTTAGGGCGACGATAAGACTCGAAAGTTATACTAAATGGTAAAATGAGTGTACCAGTTTGGAAAACTTCGAAATGAAGTCTGTGAGGAAACCAGGGCCCCTATTCTGTAACATGTAACTATTGCTTTGATAAAAGCCGGCAATAAATGGTGGAAATTGGAACGAAATTTTATGAAATTAGTAGGATCTCGTTCGCGTTCTCATTGTTTCTAGATCGATGTTATCGATGCAATAATTACAAAACAGGGGCACAGGGGGGTCATTCCAGAATTTTCAGACGATAATCGTTCGTTCGTCTATCGTCGACGATAACGCACATACGGTGCTTTCCGTAACTTTACTTTCGTGTCGCTCTATCGTCGTATCTATCGTTAAAAATGTGTCATCAAATTTTTTTAACGAAACTTATAGTGTCATGAAAGCCGGCACCAAAGAAGACATTTTTGTCTAAAAACGGCAAATTCCAACTGGGTATGTTTTCAAAATGTAAAGGAAAATATTTTTCTGGTGATATAAATTTAAAATTTAAAAAAATAACTTATTTTACAGGTCAGCAACGCCAAAGCATCTGGGTTTCTGGTGAATTTCCCGGACATGGCGAGGAGTAAAGGGCCAACTATAATGCACTTTGCCGAACTTACGCCTACTTACGCGAGCGAGCCAATACACTATTTTATATGACAGTAACTATAATAGACGTTCTACTCAGTTTCGTTAAATTTCGCTCACTTTCGCGCAATTAAGCAAGAGCCATTGGATTGGCTCGAACTTACGTAAATGTCAAATTTAAAGCGTATCAACCATAGGGGAAGAAAAGAAGAGAGAAAACAAACACTTCCCTTGCTCCGCAACTGCCATTTGTCTACATTGTGTGGTGTGGTTTGCCTTTTTTTTGTGTATCTCTTCTGTGGTATCAACTGAACTCAAATCAGCTCAACGCATGTTTACATGTTAAGTAGCCAGAATCCATTATAGTTGCTCTTTGTTTAACGAACACTTTCGGAAACTTTTCGTCTGGTTTTTGACACTAGCCTAAGCTGAGCTAAGTGCATTATAGTTGGCCCTTAACAATACAGTTCATCGTTTTCTCACTAGTAGCAAAAATAAAAAAAACACAAATGAGTTCATGCATTTGATAATTTTTTGTGCTGTCATTGACAGCATTGTCCTGTCAAAAAGACTTTAATCATCATGATGTCAATAAATATTTTATTTACATACAAAATAGTCAACTTTTTTCTCTTGCACTGCGATTATCATTTTAATGACAAACGCGAGAATTTAAGTCTAAAAATTCACCAAGGAAATGTATGAGACGATAGCAAAATAGCTTATTGTCACATTTTCACAGTTAAACATGTTGAGGAAAGCGTTAGTTTATTGGTTTTACGGAAAGTATCGTCAAAACGTCTGACTATCGACTGCTTACCATTGTGCCCCTGTTCTGTAACTATCGCCCCGATAAAAGCAGTTGTTAAACGGTGGAAAATGGAACGAAATCCGTTTATCTTCGAGGCGATAGTTACAGAACAGGGGAACAGGCGTAAGCCGTCTCCACATACTTTAAATCTATGGCAGCTATTACAGCAGCTTTTGAATATCGCAAGTGAAGACCATTATATCAGCTTCACCAGCCTGCGATAGATGGCATACTTTTATCGCAGGGTATCTATCAGAAGGAAGAATATGTTTTGCCACCATTTTGTTACTTCGTTGTTGTGTTTGATATAAAAAGGTATGCTACAAAATACCAACAACACAAAATTAGCAGTTTCTCGTCTTTCTTGTGCTGTAATCAGCATTTGTTTAACCATCTTTAGCCCAGTCGTGTTTCATTGAGAATTTTTATATTCACTTCACTAAGGCGCTCAATGAAACGCAGTACTCACTACTTATACAACTTTATTCCATAAACTTCATTAACCAGCCATTCCTGTTATTCGCTTCTGCAAGTAACTTGTTTCTGTCCACTTACGTTGTTGTTCACTTAAGAGTTGTTGTTTTGCCATGGGCGATGATTTGCAATGTTTTGCTGAAGTAAATACAGATTTTCAATGAAACTCGGCTATTATAACCAACCAAAAAACATTGAAAAAGTAACATTCTTACATTTTTTTTTTGCACTGCTTACCGGTTGTCTTATCAAAGGATGATACCCGTGTAAAAATAATTCGACATTGCAGAGATTCAAGCCTCTTACTTCTCCGGCAAACAGGTAAACATGTCAACTTCTACCCCAATCACATTAGATAGTATTTCGTATTTTACTTTAATCGATAACTTATGAGTTGATTAATTATTCAAATTATCGCCAGTGAAAATGTTTGAATTTTTGTGTTTTATTTGGCATCACCAAAAGCCATTTTATAAAAACGCGTATCGCCACTGAATGCTGTCATCGCCTTTTTTGGCAGGTCGTCCCTGGTCAGTTATGACATCTGTCATTTTTTGAAAAAGCCATGCTTTCGCTTTGAAGCATCACACGTTTTTGGTTTTTCCACATTTCGTTTTTTAATTTCACAAACTCAGGGAAATCAAAAAAGATGCGTGAAAATACGCCTCCACGTATTCAAGATATTGAAGAAGACGACGATGAGAACTATTTTGTTGCAGACGATGAAGAGTTTGAAGAAGGTAATTTAAAGCGTGTAATTTGCCAACCTTTTATTTCCGTTTTTGTTTCAATAGTTTTCTGTTCATTACAGTCTCAATCGAAGCTCTAGAATCAATGCTTGGGCAAGATGCCGAAGATAGTGAAAATGATGATGACTCACCCAGATCACCTGTTCCCGATGATGCAATTTTAACATTCTGTGGTCATACAGGCTCTGTGTTCACATGCTCAGCACATCCGACCAAAGACTGGGCTGTGACTGGTGGAGAGGATGACAAAGCAATTGTCTGGAATACACAAACTGGAGACGTCATACACACAATCGAAGACCACAAGGACACTGTGATAGAAGTACATTTCAGTTCCGATGGAACGTATTTGGCTACTGGGGATATGGCAGGAGAGATTTTGGTAAGTGAAATGTCTGCATATGGACAGAATTTTCATTTGTATCACACTAAATTAAGTTAAGCAAGCACTTTGTTATATGAAAAAGATATCTGCATCTCAATATGCTTTATGTTTGATGATATGAGTGCGAAAACAACGTTTCTACTTTGCAACAACTGCCTACAAAACTTCTACTAGGCAGTTTACGTACAGGAACTACAAACATTACTAAATGCGCAGTGAAAATTCAATTGAAAAAGGCTTAAGATGACTTTTCGCGGAACATTAAGTGGTCGAAGTCTTAACAAAGATGTCAATAGATTAATTCATGAAGGCAACTATACCATAAAAACTTAATTTCAAAATAAATAAGTTTTCTTTATGGCTGCCAAGAACAACGTTTCTACTTTGCAACAACTGTTTACTAAAACCCTACTAAACAGTTTACGTACAGGAACGACACTCGTCGGCTTTTTTTTCTCGATTGTATTGAGCTGCTTGTCTAAAGTTATATAATTTGAAGTAAGGAAACGTTTAGTACCTTAAAATTAAGCAGAATCCTGTTAAACGTATGTTTTTCGGTATGATGTTCAAATAATTGATTAGGTACCTAAAAAAGTTTGTTGGTAATAGTATAGTATAGTAACAACAACTTCTGCTTGTTTTCCTTTTTGTCAACTGAATGACTAACCAAGAGCCTGAGGCAAATTTAAGATTCAAAAAGGAAACAATGATTCTTATGTTTTACAGCTGTTTTGGTGTGTCTGTTCTTTGAATTTGTATCGAGAGTAAAATTCCTAAAGCAAATTTCTCAACAAATCTTACAACTGTATCTATTCCTACAGCGTTTTTTTAAAAGCTAAAATCAGAGGTCAACATTTATGACTTATATGCTAACGAGAAAACAAAGACACACACCTTTTAGTGACCCTATCTGACCGTTCACAGTTTTGTCTAACTTGGACTTACTATTTCGAATTCGGGCGATCTGTTTGCAATCGTAAGTCGTGTGACGTCTTCTTCCACTGGATTGTGCCACCTTAAACGAGGTCTTCCCCTTCCACGATTTTCCTGCTTTCTGAAACCCGTTCAGCCGGAGCGTTTACGTCCATCCGCTCTACATGGCCCAACCATCGTAGCCTCGCGATGCGCACTCTTCTGGCTTATGGCCATGTCGCAGTACAGCTCATACAGCTCGTTGTTGTATCTTCTTCTCCACACATTGTCTTCGCATACGGGACCAAAGATCATTCGGAGTATTTTACTTTCGAAACGACCAAAGGTTTTCTCACCCGCTTTCGATAAGGTCCATGCTTCCGCGACGTAAAGCAGGATTCGCATAATTAAGGTCTTACAAAGGGTTACCTTGGTTTTTCTGGAGAGGGTTTTGTTTCTCAATTGCCTTCTTAACCCAAAGAAAAAGAAGCGAGGGTTAGCAAGAGATATTCTCCGTTTGGTCTCCGCACTGATGTTGTTTTGCTTGTCCATTGCGGATCTTAGGTGTGATAATCGTGGCGTGATGGTTAACATGTCTGCCTGTTAACCTAGAGTTTCGTGGTTCGAATCCCAATCGAGGCAAACGTGTTTTTCCTCGAGTATCGCCTTTCGCGAGGAGTTGGCAAGTCCTCCGTTAGTAAATCCATTGCCCTTTATCGAATAGCCGTTCGGAATCGGCAGAAAATTGCAGTTCCATCCATTCCCTCACAAGGCATGGTTGTGAGAAATTGCGCTAGGCCAAAGGGCTTCTCGATCCTATTTATTTATTTATTTATTTATTGGATCCTAGGTAGACGAAGTCCTGTACTACCCCGAAGTTATGTTTTTCTATTGTGACGTTTTGTCCAATTCGTTGATGTTCGGTGTCCTTGTTTGATGACAGCATAAACTTCGTTTTACCCTCATCAACCATCAAACCCTTTTTGCCGCTTCTGTTTCAATAGCATGGACACTTCTCCAAAATTAAGGTCGGAAAGTAATAATATAGTGTTTCTAGTTGGATTCGCTAGATAAGACTTAGGCCTTTTTAAACGGTTCATTTTCAGTTCAGTGTGTAAACAGACTTCAGTTCGATATTCAGTTGAGCTTTTTTTTTTATTTGCGAAAAATCAAAACCAGAAAGAAAACTGATGTGAATTTCATCAGCTGTCAGTTCAGTTATCAGTTCATATTTAAGTGTTTAGATATAAGTTCAACTGAAAGCTTAAGGGGGGACGCTGGTCTAGAGCGTTAACAAATGGGCATAATATATGAATTTTTTATGACTCAACAAAAAGATCTATCGAAAATTTGTAAAAGAGGTCTTATAGTTTAAGTTTTAATAGACGGTGTTTAGACTGGCGCAAGTCAACCGTGCAATTTTGACATTCCGCCACCCCGTCGTATTCAGACTGAAAGTAATGTGAACACGATGGATTTTTTTGACGATTATTTTACCTTCAGATTTGGGAAGAAAAAACTCAGAAATTAAACTGAACTGAAAAAATAATTTATTTATTTTCGTATTTTTGCTTCAGGAACATGAAAAAGAGCATTTATTCTTCAAACAACAGTCTCTTTACTCGAGAAAAAAAAAACACAAGTGTCAAAACAAGGAAATGTCAAAACTCCGCCAAGAAAATTTTAAAATTTTTAAAAACTTTGGCGCAAAAAAATGTCTCTTTCTTACAACTATGTGGGAAAGAGAAAAAACATATAGACGTCAATTTTGCACGGTTCACTTGCGCCTGTCTGAACAGCCTCATAAAGAAATACAAATTTTTTCGTGTCAATCAAATTCAAAATGACGGCTGTCCAGCATTTCTTCGGAGGCACCTCATTTTTTAGATGGGTAACTAAAATCCCGAAAATTTTTAGTTTCTATATAACAACAGCAAGAGCCGTGCGTAGGATTTTTTCGATATTTTGTTTTTTGGCGAAATGGTGCACGTTTGAACCACAAATTCAAATTTTCACTAAAAGAGAACGACAAAATTGTTGATTAAAAAAAAAAAAAAACTATGCAATATAAAAAAAAATCCTCCGTACGGCTCTGGAGAAAGGTATTTTGAATGTACCGTCAAAATTTCGTATAGATCGGTGAAGATTTGCTCGAGTTATGTTTTCGGCCAGTCAAAACAAGTGATTTCGAAAAAAACGAGGGTAAAGTTTTAAATACTATAAAATCATACGGCATACCAGAGGAACACTGCCGCAGAATGGAAAGTTTGGGCATTTAGACATTTTTGCCGGCATCCATCCTTTGGTATGTTATTTTTAAAACCCTAAAGTACCTTTTCAGACAAAAAAAAATTTTCGATTTCTTCAAAATTCTAGACCAGCGTACCCCCTTAACTGAAATTGAAATTATTGTCTAAAAGCGCCTTTAGACGCTGCAGTCTCTAAATTCAACTCGGCGAGAGCTACAGACTTCGTTTCGCAGCGTTTTTGCTTTTATATGAACTTTTAGACCAATAAGTGTATAGAGTGCTTATTCTTTTATAATTTCATAACCGATCGAAGAAACGGATAGAATCCAGCTGTTGTCATTTAATTTCTTCTCTGATAATTTGAAAGACCCTATCTAACATTTTCATTACTCGGGATGGCTGCCATGGTGCAAATATCGTACACTTAGAAAGTCGGAGAAAACCTCATTTGTGGGCCTTCAACATTTAGCTAAACTTATAAAGCAATAATGGTTAATCCGCATTAGAATTTTTATTAAATTCTTATAGCATCTTAATGCCAACAAGCGTCGTAGCGTCTAAGGCTGGCGTTGAAATAAAATACGTATGAAAATCGGCGGATTGTTTTATAGTGCTTATTGATTTCCCTGACAATTTTATTGGACTTCTGCTCGAAAACTGTTGAGTCACTTAAAAATAATAAACCCATGGAATTGAGATTTCTCGCATATTGACTTCTCTGTGTCTGCAGGGGGTGATGGTATCATTCTAATGATGTTTCAGATCCTTAACGACATAATTGTTACGATCTTGATAAAAATCTTCTGCTTATTACACTTGCTTACAATGCCAGTAGTTGGAAAAAAGTTAAAATGGTCTTCATCACGAAAGCTGGTAGGCCCAGCCATACTAAACAATAGATTTCACCCCAAAAAGCATAGCCCACTATCTTGTAATTTCCTTTGAAGTGCTAAAAGAAACGCATATTCGACGTCTGCTTGGCTACAATGTGTTCTCGAATCTTTTAAACAACTGAACATTCAATTCAATGCAAGTAATGCCACATTGGCATCATTTCTTGATAAAGATTCGGCTTTCAACAATGTCGAAAATTGGTCTAATCGCCAGGTAATAAACTTGATCAATATCGAAACAAATCTGTCGAATTGAATTGACTTCGTGCTAAAAGATGGGACGAGCCATTCTGGCTCGTGGTGGTAAGCCAAACTGATTTGAGTCATGTTCGTGGCTTCTGTCTTGCACACAGGCGGCTCACTAGTGTAAAACACATAAGAAGGAGAGCTGTGATCCCTTCGAAATTACAACCATTACGCCGAAAAAAGAAGAAAAACTTGGGCTCAACAAGGAGCATGAACTTTATTAGGATTTGCTAACTTCAAGCCAAAGGTGATGCCCGTGAACCTTTTTTTTCAGTGTAATGAAAAATTAAAACTGAGTAAGCTGATCAAAATAACTACAATCCAGCCAGACAAATACTTTATCACTTTTACCACAAGCCAAAACAAACTTTGAATGACAGCTTGTCATCTTTTGAAACTTGTCGGGTTTGTAGAAACTTATTGTCATATATTTCTAGAAAGAAAACAAAACTTTTACTATAGGCCTAAGAGACATCAGCATCCCCGCGGGTCACAAGTCATTGGAGACACACATGATCATGATGGCACTGAAGCATATGCACATATGATTTTAAAAGTTACGACAAGAGGGCAGAAGAAGGGTCATATCACTTACTTTGTGAATGCCTAAACTTGGTCAATATACGAAAAGTAGCTCTTAGAGAACACTTTCCCGATACTGTATGGCCGGCGCGAAATCTCTGAACAACATCCTAGAATTGATTCAAAATTTTGGTTGATTCAGAGAGTCTTGCCAGTTAAAATCGAAATCAATGTTCACTCAACCAACAAACTATCTACTTCTTACCCGTCGTTATCCCAGGGAGCTGAAACGATCTTTCAAGATCATCATCCAATCTATCCCAACCTAATTAAAATTCTTTTTTTTTTTTTCAAATTTCCGTATGTCATCGAACATGCACTTCCAATTAAAATTGGGCAATCGCATCTCAATATGTTTTTGTCTTTAAAAGGAGTGCTAAAACAATGTTTCTAATTTGCTAACTGTCTACAAACTTTTTTTTAGACAGTATACGTACAGAAACTACAAACATTCTTACAAATCATAGATCTAAGAATCAAAGACAGGTACTGTTAATCAAAGTCATCAAGGAAAATGTAACTTCGTTAATTTAAAATAATTTTTCTTGTTTTTAAGTTTCGTGTAATCAGTTCTATTTTAGACTGGTGTATCAACAAACGTATTTTAATGTTAGGAATGTCATCCATTTACGTGGGAGCTCGACATTCGACTACCAAGTAAAGTCAAAGGAAGTTCTCTGAGAAATATCGGGTTTTCAATAAAAGCCCTACAAAAGTTTTTTTTTTAATAAAACAAAAACAATTTTGGATATCAAGAAAATTCTTTATTCCCGTGAAAGTACGTTCGATGCAATTGAGTATGGAACTAGATTTCTCTTGCATGGCCATCATGGGCACGCTTGCAGAAGTCCAGACGCTGAACCCAATTTTATAGTTTCGGCGGTTTTCAAGCATAAATCGGCCGATAATGCTGCAATTTCAGGTTCGATATTCGTACGAAGTTCATTAATCGTGGCTGGCTTGTTGGCATAGACCATTGGCTTTACGTAGCCCCATAGGAAATAGTCTAACAGCGTTAAATCGCACGACCGAGCCGGCCAACCGACTGGACCATGTCGTTAGATAACAGGCTCTCCAAACTTGGTTTCCAATAAATTGATTGTGACATTCGCTGTGTGGCTTGTGGCGCCGTCCTGTTGGAACCACATGTCTTCCAAGTCCATATCATCCAATTGGGACCAAAAATATTCGGATATCATTGAACGTTAGCGATCCCAATTCACAGTAACGTGCCGGTCTTGATCATGACGGAATGATGAATGATGCCGCGCTTCGGCCCATAAACCACAACAAATCGTAATTTTTTCGGGATGCAATGAAGACTCATGGGGGCGTACGTGTAGATTGCTACCTGACCAATACCGCATATTTTGTTTATTGACGAAGCCATTCAGCCACAAATGAGCCTCATCGTTGAAGATGATTTTTCGATGAAAATCTTAATCATGTTCAAATTGTTGCTCAGCCCAATTCATGAACATACGACGCTTCTGGTGGCAAAGTGGCTTCAGTTCTTGCGTCAATTTAATCTTGTAAGGATGTAGGCCAAGATCTTTTCGCAAAATTCGCCACAACGACGTCACAGAGATGCCCAACGCTTGAGAACGACGTGTGAGAGACACATTTGGTCTTTCTGCAACTAAAGCCTCAGCGGCAGCAATATTCTCGACACAATGGACACTTCTTTGTCTCACTGGCACGGGAACATGTTGTTCTGTGCCTGTGGATTCAAATTTTTTCACTAGACGCTCAATTGTTGATCTGGTAGGACGATTATGAAGACCATAAATTGAAAGTAGCGCTCTTAAGGTTGAGGCCACTGACTCCGGATTTCGATAGTAAATTTTAATAAATTCGACTCGTTGTTGGCTATTTATCTTTCCATCATGAAATGGCAAACCTTACTGAAGAGAAATGTCAAAAGAGCGGCAAGAAATATGGCGTCCCTGTCGTTCTACTTTCGTAGCGTCCCTGTTGAAAAACCCTTTATAACACTGTCATGAAAAAGTGTTTTCTAACGTTCAGAATCGGCATAAAATTGTTGGCGAGGTTTCCATAGCTTTGATGTGGCACTCTATTTACTTTTTCACTTATTTGTTTATTTGTTTTAGCTAGTCAAAGGTGTCAGTAGATTTGTTTTTGGAACGATATTTGCACAGCAAGTTAGGTACGTGGTCTTTTTCAAATTTTTGTAAAAGTCGTCTCTGCTTCTTTAATCATAAAATTTTACCTTTTATTCTTGTTAGTTAAATTATCGATTCTTAGTTTTATATTTGCACGGACCCTTTAGTCGAGACTTTGATAATATCTTCAGCGAATTTTGATAGAAGACGACGACACAAACAGTTTAACACTTAGTCTATAGTAAAGATGATACACATTCTAGTCTCTGTCGATCATGCATCATCAGTCTTTGAGTTCAATCACTCACCTTTTTTATAATTTTTATATTTTTTTTATATTGTTTTCCTAAAACAAAGCCAAGTTCAAAACTTGTCGACATAACTACTTGGTCTGCTATTATACGGAGAAATTTGTTTCATGAAACAACTTCGAATTCTTCTTTGTTCTGTCATTCCGTGTCGCAAGTGCTATTATACGATGGAATCCAGTTTCATGAAACTAGTTTCACATTTCTCTTTATCTTTCATTCGCTGTTTTTATTTTTGGGGGAAAATAGTTATCTAGTAGTGCCTGGTTGCTTCAAAAACTCTTCTATTAGCAATTGAAAAACAAAGAAGTCATTATTATTAGTATTTTTACTTATTTTTGAACCAAATGAAACAGAATAAACAAAAACACGAACAAAGACAAAGAGAATAGTGATGTGTCGGTATCATAAACCGAGTCAAACCGAGTTCAACCCAAACCGAGTTGATTCGGTTTACATTTTTTCAAACCGAGTTGGCAAACCGAAGAAAAAACCGTACCGTCAACCAAATAATTAAAATGAAATGAATGCAAGCAGACCGAGTTAACTTGAACATAATCAAAACTACCCTCCTTTAGTTGCGGTCTGTGCCAAACACAATTCACTTATCCATATAAAGTCCATAGTCGACCGGTAGTAGTATATAAAGCATCAAAGCAAGTGAGTTACTTGCGCAGGCATACAGAAACACACACATCTGTTAAACTAGATGTTTTTTGTTTTTTTGATTGTCGTCTTGTGTTAATAGGTAGACGGTTTGACTGTTTTGGGTACATATTGCTACTCGAGTTAGGAATTGTCTGTAAAATATCCAGAGTCAAGTCAAACCGAGTTGGACTGCGCATTGCGTTAATTTCTTTCTTGTGTGACTTTTTTTTTAATTCATTTTGATTAAATCCGTTTATTTTTATTGAAAATTTTGCTTTGTTTCTATTTTTCAAAACATAGTATTGAAGGAAAAAGCGCAAATTTATTTTTGTAAACCGAGTTAGCTAACTCGAGTTACAACTCGGGTTAATCAAAATCCAACTCGGGTTAACTCGGTTTGTAAATTTTACGGTTTGGCACATCACTAAAAGAGAAACGTCAAAGCTGTTTCCCCAAACCATAGCCCATGCGACACAGGGTAGCTCATTGTCCATCTCTCTTTTTCGAACTTTCGTTCTCTTTTGCACTTATGGTGTTCGAACAGTTTCATGAAACAACTTCGAATTCTTCTTTGTTCTGTCATTCCGTGTCGCAAGTGTTATTATACGATGAAATCCAGTTTCATGAAACTAGTTTCACATTTCTCTTTATCTTTCATTCGCTGTTTTTATTTTTGGGGAAAAATAGTTATCTAGTAGTGCCTGGTTGCTTCAAAACCTCTTCTATTGGCAATTGAAAAACAAAGAAGTCATTATTATTAGTATTATTACTTATTTTTGAACCAAATGAAACAGAATAAACAAAAACACGAACAAAAGCAAAGAGAATAGTGATGTGTCGGTATCATGAACCGAGTCAAACCGAGTTGAACCCAAACCGAGTTGACTCGGTTTACATTTTTTCAAACCGAGTTGGCAAACCGAAGAAAAAACCGAACCGTCAACCAAATAATTAAAATGAAATGAATGCAAGCAGACCGAGTTAACTTGAACATAATCAAAACTACCCTCCTTTAGTTGCGGTCTGTGCCAAACACAATGCACTTATGCATATAAAGTCCATAGTCGACCGGTAGTAGTATATATAGCATCAAAGCAAGTGAGTTACTTGCGCAGGCATACAGAAACACACACATCTGTTAAACTAGATGTTTTTTTGTTTTTTTAATTGTCGTCTGTTAATAGGTAGACGGTTTGAATGTTGTGGGTACATATTGCTACTCGAGTTAGGAATTAATTGTCTGTAAAATATCCAGAGTCAAGTCAAACCGAGTTGGACTGCGCATTGCGATAATTTCTTTCTTGTGTGACTTTTTTTTAAATTCATTTTGATTAAATCCGTTTATTTTGATTGAAAATTTTGCTTCGTTTCTATTTTTCAAAACAAAGTATTGAAGGAAAAAGCGCAGATTTATTTTTGTAAACCGAGTTAGCTAACTCGAGTTACAACTCGGGTTAATCAAAATCCAACTCGGGTTAACTCGGTTTGTAAATTTTACGGTTTGGCACATCACTAAAAGAGAAACGTCAAAGCTGTTTCACCAAACCATAACCCATGCGACACAGGGTAGCTCATTGTCCATCTCTCTTTTTCGAATTTTCGTTCTCTTTTGCACTTATGGTGTTCGAACAGTTTCATGAAACAAATTTCTCCGTATAATAGCAGACATAGCAGACTTGTCAGTAGTCAAACAATAGCGGGGTTTACATGGTCCAACATGGTTTGACAACATGGTTTGACAACAGCAATGTTGGATCATCTAAACGCTAAAACAACCGCTTGACAAACCATGTTGGATGGTTTTTAAAATTTTTTAAAAACATGCTGGTTTGTCATACCATCCAACGTGTGTAAACAGATGTTTGACAAACCTGACTGCGCCGTCTTTCATTTTTCATTTGAATTTGCTTCGGTTACTGTGAAGTCGCAATCGCAATGCAATTACTAACAACGATTTTTGCAGGGAGTTTTTTGAGATTTATAAAATTCTTTCAGAACTTTGGAAGATAAAATCTGAGAATTATAAAAACAGAGAAAGCGAAAACAGAGGAATATGAAATTTTATTGACAAAATATAAAGAAATCAAACAAAATGCTAATATTGAACTTTTAAAAAAGAAAATAAATTGAATTCGTTCTTTTTCTCGTAGAGAGTTTTCATAATGTAAGGATGACTACAGAAAAACTGTGAACATTTAAATTTGGAGTAAAACAATTCCCCTTTTCCTATACCATGAAGAATTCCTGCTTTCTTTGGAATATTCATACACAACATTTTTACTTATTTACTTTTTACACTTTTACTTCGCAATTTTTAAATCTGTAATATCTTCGAAAATATTTATTTAAATCACATGCTGTAAAGAGCAATCTATCTACAAGGGCAATAATCTACACGAAATGCACAACGTATCTAATGTATATTATTGGATAAGGAATGATACTGTATCGTTTAAAATAGCTTGGTAAATAACCCATATTTTGTTGTAATATGTAAAAAAAAGATAAAAGATAAAAATGGTTACTGTGGGTTATCCTAAGGAGATGAACATAATGCTGTCGCGGACTTCACAATTCCGTAGTACATAAATTTGATCTATCTCATCAGGTTTAGCCAGCGTTTGCAATGTGAGCGGAGAAAAATATGTTTGTTAAGACATCACATTACAAATCTTAAAATTTCTCGGCTTTTTTCTACTATAATATGCATGTATTATACATATAAACCTTCCTCTTAAATCATTCTATTCTTAAAAAAAAAAACGCTTCAAAATCCGTTGCGTAGTGTTAAAAATCTAAGCATACATAGGGACATAGGGACAGAGAAAGTGACTCCTGTAGCGCATGAGTATGTGAGTTCTTGGACCTATTCTTAATCCACTTTTTTACCCACAAACGTTTTTTCTTTTTTCTTTAAATTTTTATTTCTTCTTCTTCGTCGTCAATAATTTCCTTCATTATAAGAGCAGCTAAAATTTTCTTATCCGTGTCCGTCTCGTTCGCGAAAAATAACCAAACTGTTGTTGGACAACATCGAATTTCGTGTAAACGCAAAGCTGATGTTTTTCATCCAACCATGTTGTCAAACCATGTTGGGCCATGTAAACCCCGCTAATCAGTATAACTAGGGATGTTGGAAATGGAGAAATATATCGATATATATCGTATCGATACATATCAAAAAAAATATCAAATATCGATATATCGAATCAGAAAAATATCGATATATTTTAAATAATGAAATGTGCGACCTTAAAAATGAGAAAAAAAAATTTAAAAAAGTAGTAAGAAAAACTAACATAAAGAAATAATTCTTTTCTGTATTTTTATCAATTAAACCAATATTTTTGAGATAAAGAATGCAGAAAAACTCTTTGATTTATGTGTTCAGCTGTGAGCCGACTTCTGTTGTTGGGCACTGTGAGATTTACAGCAGAGACAGGTATAGAAAAGAGTTTTCCAACTATGAGAAATGTATGCAAGGAAAAGGCCCATAAAATTCATGTACCTATTCATTGACCGCTTAGGTTACAAATCCTTTTTATTTGGGTTCGATATTTTGGTTTATTACTGTACATTGTGAAATTGGCCGCGTTCCTGGCACCTATCTTTGAAAATCTTGACTTAAGTTTCTGTCACTTTTTCCATATAAAAAGTTTCAGATTTTCAGATGACAATTCAGATGACATTTATGTCGTTTTCCATTGGTAATCCGGAAAGACTCTCCGATCCGGGATGCCAAAGTAACACTTTTAATTGATTTGAAGTTTCGTTGCTTGGATTGTGTATCGTTGTGAAACGTCGTGCGCTATTTTTTTTCATTCACTTTTTTCATTTTTTTCATTATTCACTGAAAACGATAGGAATATGTCTTAAAATGTTTTTAGAACTCATCTCACAAAATTAATTAATTAATAATTGTTTTCAGGTCACTTTTTTTCAATTTTTAGAGGTGGCAAATCACATTTGTCAATTTTGACGTCAACAGTGTTTCAGTGTGTGAGTGCTTCTGGTTTCGCTTCCTTCTTCAAATCAAGAATCAAATTTCTCTTCTTTCGAGGAGAGGAACTGTCATTTGATGCCAATGGAATGATTTGAGAAGCGTTCAGAAGGCTTCCGAACGACCAATGGAAAACGACATTAGATTTTCTAGATTTTCGAACATAGATTTTCAGATGGAAAATCTTGGCTGAAAATCTGAACTTCAAATTTTACTTGTCAAAACAAGGAAACAACGTATATGACAATCGAACTTTACTCGGTTTTCTAGGGTTAGTTTTTTGTTTTACAAGTTCTCGCTTATTTGTTGAATTGAAATTGATAATTATTGGTGTTTGGATATTCTATTTTGTAATATAATTAATATTAAAAGTGGGTTTATCAACAAAGAAAATACATTTTTGGAGGCACACGATTTTCATTTTTTTTTATCACAATTAAATAAAATTAATGTAATTTTAGACCTGCTCAACTTGGAAATAATTGAAAGTCAAATTGTTGAACTTAAAATTGAAAAATCTGTGTTTATACAATTAATTTTATTACTAACTATGTAGAATTGAGAGGTGAATCACAGTACTACTTTTGACAAAAAAAAGTTCAGATAGTCGTTCATGGACTGACAGATCTCTTCGAACCTTCGAAGTTTGTCTTGAAACCGGCCATTATCAAAACTCACAAAATGATTTGCTAAGTGGTCAAGGAATGGTTGCACACATTTTATGGGTATTTTCCTGTCTAAAATAATATAGTGAAAGGTATAGAAAAGTTTTTTTTTGCAATAAAGGAGGTGGTGCATACTTGGGCCCAGGGCGTACACCTATGAGACTAGTACCAAATGAAAGCCTACGTGCAGCCCAGTCAGCCGGCCAAATATTTTTGAATTCGGTCTTGGTGATTTTGAGATAATTGGTCTGTTCGTTGAACTTTCCCCATGGTTGAAACAGGTTTTCTTGACAACCCTGTGAATTATCAAAAAAAAACCTGGGGTTTCCAGTCCTCAAAAAACGCTTTGCCACAAATCACCACACATCCCTGTCACTAAAAAAAAAATACATGACATTTGACAGTCTTCAAATCGCCACAGCAAAAAGCTAGTTCGAGTTGGGGGAAAACCTATGGCAAACCTATGGCTCAAGAAACACTCAGTTTGACATTCAGGGCGAATTTAGATTTCTCAAAAAACTCTTTGCGGCGACCGTAGGGCAACCCTAAATATTTATGAATTCGGTCTTGGTGATTTTGAGATAATTAGACTTGAAGTTGAGCGCCGAAATGGGAAAAATCTGACATTTCTGCAAATAATAACGTATATCTCGAAAAGCATAGCACGTAGAACAATGATTTTGGTATCATATGAAAGATCATAAAAATATCTTTCATTGCATAGCATTTATGCTTTTCGAGATATACGTAATTATTTGCAGAAATGTCAGATTTTTCCCATTTCCGCCGCTCAACTTCAAATCTAATTATTTCAAAATCACCAAGACCGAATTCATAAATATTTGGCACGCTGATTGGGCTGAACTTTCATTTGATACTAATCTCATAGGTGTATCTACGCCCTGGGCCCAGGCTCCATAGAAATATGTATGGTATGTTTGCAGGTTAGTTTCTAGTACCCGAAAAAAGTATCGTTTTTTATACCTTTTCGATACATAAATATTTATATCGATATATCGGTGAAAAAAATATCGTCGATATATATCGATATATCGAACGAAATATATCGATATTTTTTTATATCGATATGTTTTTGACATCCCTAAGTATAACCTTCCACAAAAGAGTACAAAATGTTTCCGAAGTTGCTTGTGTTTTTCTAAATCGGTCACACTTGTGGTTTCCTTCTTGGTAGTTATTAAAATTACAATCAATTGAATGTCATTTGCAAAAGTGGTTAAGTGAAGTTCATTTTTGGATTGTAAAGAAGAAATTTAGAGAAGATTATTTTGTGATATTTACCAAAATAAACCAACCAACAAAAATGTAAAGAATTTGTTCGTTTAGTTTTATCATGAAGGTTGTTTTAAAATCAACAAGCTCTTTGCTCGCCTTAAATACATACAAACATTACAAAAACTTACCAAATCAAAAATTTATGTCGTCTGTTAGGTTAGGTTACATTAGATTGGCTAGTCGACTAGAGTAAGATCACTAGGGTCATTTGAGGAAACTAGAACTCATGTGTTTTATACGTCTTGGAGCTAAGACGGGGGTATGAATAGTTAGAGGTTTCTTTCTTTCCTTTATTCATACAGCTCCTACAGTATCGCTTATGATCCAGCTTAAATGCGTTATCAGATGAATAGCTTGGTCACCTTAGACTGGTTTTCTTACAAGAGTGATTGATTGAGCAAGAGAATGCATAATCTAGTGATTCCGAAACTCTTCAGTTCAGGGGCCGAATTTACCTCATCAGTGATCGAGTGAGTGGGTGACATTTTTCTTTCAAAATTCGCTTTAAAATGCATGTTATCATTCTGCTGTTTATTTATTGATTTCAATTCGTTCAAATGCTGATGAAAGAATGTCAAATTGTGGTACTAAAATGCTCGATAAAATAAACTAAAATAACTCAGTCACGTATTCACTCGATCACGTGTGCGGTGATTTTTGGCAGTTATTTAGTTTATGCCTTGTAACGGAGCAAAGGTGAATTTTGAACTGCTCTAGCATCTCCCTTAGATCAGTTTAAGGCTAGAACAGAGTTAAAGTTAATTTGATATCAGATTTGATGGCTGTCAGAGAAAAAAAAAAACCATATGTCTATCCTTTCTAATCGCGTATTCTCTCAGTCAAGCTAGGACGGAGCTACGCAATGATCAGATCTGGAACACACAATGAAATGTTTAGTTTTCTTTCGACTTTACAAACTACTCGGTCATTTTTTCGTCAGTGTAAAAATTGATACGTTTGTTCTCCAAGAATGGTGCCCTTTTCCGTCTGATTTTGATGAAATTCATCTTAGCGCCTACTTAATACAAAACAGGTGATGGTTCAATCGTAGAATCGATTGATTTTCAGATTTTCTTGAACATCGTCAAAACGTTACTTGTCTCACTTTTATTTTATTGCTTTTTTCACATTAAGTGCTTAGTGAAATAGCCACTTGCTTTCCCCTCATGAAACAATTTATCCGCAACGTGCTCCTCTCTGGCAACACTCATCAGTTTTAACTTGAGCCCAACTTTGAACGTACATTTAAGTTTAGTGATTCATATTTTACTCGCCCTAAATGAATGTGAAATGCCTTACCAGACTCAGTTTCTTGCATTACCATTCACAAAAGTTCAAAAGCAACGTCCATCGATGTTTCCAACTAAATCCCCTCTATAGTTTTCTAAATGCTTTCACTCTGTTTCAAAAGATTATGAGGGTATCATAAGCCCTTGCTGTGACTGCTTTGGCAACAACCGAACTGGGGATAGATCTACCACTTCTCCGCTTTAGAAAGCGAATACTTGCGGATCATCCTCCTGAATAAATTTAAACTCATCGACATACAGAGGATAATTCGGGTCTAATTCAGAAGCAAATGAACTGCTCCCCCCCCCCCCCCCCCCTTCGCCTTACAATCTGCACAACGAGTATTTTCCGCGGGCGTGGTGGTTCAGTAACGTGAGGCAAACAATTGGTAGAGCTGTGATATCCTGGATCACAATACTTTTTGTTCTTTTGAAGAAAAAGATTTAAGTGTACCTAATACTAACCTAACCTTTGTGTTTTTCGTAACTCCAATATAATCATCTGATACCTTCTTCCTTAAACTCGCGTGTGTGTATTTTAAGCCATTATTTTAAATTATTTTAACCCTGCATTTGAATACAAAACTAATAACGTCTTCAACTTCGCGCAAACTTTGGCAACGCAGGAGATCTTGAAATAAAACGAGTGCAATGAGTTCATTTAAGATTGACCAATTGACCTTTTCTTATCAAAAATTACTGAGAAAATGAGGTGTCAAACGAACCAATATCAGCTTTTTTTGGGTGCATATAGACAATTCCGTGCAATAAACGTCAACATTCTGAATCTTAAAAATTCTGTCATATGTAGATCAATTTTTCCGCAAACTTAATTAGCTTAAATTTCTTTCGATTTTTCTCAAAGTCAGGTAAATGCGTGCATCAGTCATTGAAACTGATAATTGTCTCAATAGGGTTTTGTTTTAACAAATAAGTGAATGTTTGTTTAAATTGTTTACGTAGACCAAAAAGGTTCATTTTTTTAAACAATATTCAATCAAATAATATTGCACTTAAAAAATAAAAAAGCAATAGCATTTCAAATGGCTTTTGTTTTGACAAAATAAGTGCATAGACCAACGTTTCTACTTTGCAACAACTGTCTACAAAACTTCTACTAGACAGTTTACGTACAGGAACAACAAAAAATAACCTATTTTTAAGTTAATATTTCTTCAAGCACACGATTTTGTAAAAAGGCCTATTTGTTAACCAACATTTTGGGTTTTAGGATTCGGTGCAATAAAAAATGTTTCTAATTTGCAACAACTGTCTACAAACACTCTACTAGACAGTTTACGTACAGAAACTACAAACCAAAAATATTTTGATTTGGTTCAATTCCAGATTAAAAAAGATTTCAAATCGATAGTGAATTAAGTTCAATAGTTTAAAATGAAAAGTTATTCAAAGCAACCTTTATATTTCAACCAAGGTCTACAAAATAACAGATGAGGTTACAAAGGTATGGGAGTACTCTATGGGTGACATGTGTTGGATGAAATGGCATCGATCGGCAAACGTTCTCATGGCTGGGAGTGACGGAGGTGAAATATACATTTGGAGGATACCATCAGGAGATTGTAAAATTCTTCCAGGAAGTGGAGACAAATGCGAGTCTGGCGAGGTAATTATTTGAAAAAGTTTTCAAACAAAAAATTCTCAAAATAATTCAATTTCTTAGCTTACAGGAGATGGAAAGAAACTTCTTGCCGGCTACGGCAATGGAACAATTAAGCTTTGGGACATTAAATCAAATTCAATTGTGATGGAAGTTCCAACGAATCATCCAATGGCGCACAAGGAAAATGTTTCGTCGGTGTCCTGCGATAAAATAAACCCAATTTATATGTCTGGCGGTGAGGACGGCAAAATTTTGTTCCTTTCAAACAGTGGTCCTGTTGGATCCGCAGAAGCTGGCGGTCCGGTTGAATGTGTGGCTTTTTCACCATCAACAGATTTTAAGGTTGCAGCTAGTGGAAGCCTTCAAGGTCAAATTGCGATATGGGACTATGCCAAATACACAATGCGTACCCTTTGTGATCATCCAGAAGCGGGAGTGACCACGTAAGTAAAAAGAAAACATTAAATTTGAATCTTGTTAACTGTTGTTGAACTTCTTTTCAGTATGAAGTGGATATCAGATAACGTACTGCTTGTCGGTACGATACAAGGACAAATCTATGCATACGATGCTAGAAGTGGAGCTCGTAAATTTACCTTATCAGGTCATATGGGTGATATTTACTCAATGCAATACAACGCTCGAGAAGGTACCATTATGTCAGCATCGGAAGATGCGACGGCGAAGGTATTCAAATGTCCACCACTAAATGACTGATCCTTACTATTCATGATGTTAAATTATTTTGTTTGTATATATTATTTAAGGTACCTTAATAAAACCATTGTTTTGTATTGAAGAAACTACAAAATTCGTGGGAACATTTTTTTTCACTTTAAATTGAATCAATCCTTTTTTAATTCGACTGCTGATTATGGGTACACAATCACTATTTTGGGACATTTTTGTTTCATCTTTAGTGATTCAATCAATGGATCAGACCATCAGTCTTAGGCAGATGATCCGACAAACTTGATTGTCTGACGATTCACTGTAAGACGTTAGTCGGATTGCAAGGAGTTCACTGTCTTTCGTTTGAATTAATTTAGCCGCAGAATGCAACTGGTTTTTAAACAAAAGCAGTAACTTACACTCATTTGCTTTAGTGTTCTAAGGTTTGATTTGAAATATATGCCTTAAGAAATTTTTCAGTAGGGAATTTTAAAATCAGCTTGTGGACAGATGCCGATGAGTGGATAAGGACTTTCCTCCTGTTATTTATTCTCAATTCTTTGAATCCAGCAATACCAGAATATTCATTGTCATGAATGAGGTCAACATACCTAGACTATAAAAATCGTTCTCAACCAGCTTCCTCAATAGACATGATTGGGCGAATGAAGCACCTCATATAAACGAAACGTCTATATCAATTTATACCGTCGCCGACGCGATGCGACGGCTCGAAAATGGAAGTTGGAACAGGTGCAGGCTTCTTTCCAGAAAGCCTCAAATTTGCTAGTCCCTTCGAACTTCCAAATCACAGCAGTGTCTTCCAAGCCGAGATCTTGGCAGTTACAAACGCTGCAAAACAGGTATCCATGATGGCGCTATCACATTATTATTATTTTTTTTTTTAAAGAGGAGGCTTATATGCTAATCTGGAGAACTCAGACTTAATTACCGGTCCATTGTACTACCAGGGTAGCAGCCTTCCCTTTCTTCTGTGTTGCAGTAGTTCAAAATAGGGTGTTAGTTGTTATTTCACATATAACCTCAAGGGCGGCGTCCATACGAAACTGGGAGGCTGAAAGAAAAGTAGATGCCCAGAGCGGGATTCGAACCTACGCGTCCGGCCTATCTACTATCACATGCTGATATCCAATTTCTCATTGATAGCCAAGCAGCAATAAAAGCGATTTTTGCTACTCTTGTAAAATCAAAGTTTGTTTCTTGCTGTCGAGAAGAGCCAAGGGTTCTTGGCACACAGCATGACATTAAACTCTGCTGGGTTCCCGGTCACAGTGGCATATTTGGAAACGAAAAAGCGGACGAATTAGCGAGAAAAGGTTCAGCACTTGACCCTTCTCTCAATGACGAAAACCCAATAAAAGATGGGAATGCCTAGATTTCTGTGTCATTTCCAGGAAACTATGGTCAAAATACGATAGGAACAGATCTGAAAGGCTACTATCCTTGAATAGGCCTTCATTACGATCGCTTATCAGTTTTATAACAGGACACAACCTACTAAGCTACCACAAAAAGAAAATCACCCCTATTACCGATCTCGTCTCGTCGTCAACTCTCGTTTTTTCTGTCGTGTCGTTTTTTAAATGGCATTCCATAACTTCGACACGAAGAATACGTAATAGACTAAACGACTAAAAACTAACTAACATCTGTCAAAATCAAAAGATATAGGAAGGAAGTTTGAATAAAGAAGCATTGTTTAGAGCTCGAATGCGGTTGTACATTTAGTAGCACCTAAATAAATAGGATATTAAAATTATAAGTACAGAAATGTATTACAGCACAAGTAGTGAAAGTGAAGAAAAAGTAGAAGAAAGTATCCGGAAAGAAAAATTTATTATTTATTATAAACAAACAGATACGGCACAATTCAAATCCATTCGACTTGCCTGATTCAAAGTGAGTTCACACTTTTATCTCAATAGTTGCTTTTAAATAAATCTTTTGTACGTTGTAACAGATTTAAGCAGTTCTTTAGATTGACAAAAGAAGCATTTAAGTATTTGTTTGATGAAATAAGTGATAGAAAAACATATTTGTCCCAAATGGATTCGATTCCGAATGACACCGGCCAAAAAATCAGAAGCAAAACTTTAGTTTTCAATATGTCGGGAACGACATTTGACGTTTACAGACGACATCAAAACGAATGCACAAGATCGAAAACGACTTACGGAATACAAATTGTGTCGTGTTTTTTTTTTCGATATCGTTTTCGAGATCGATAATAGGGGTGAATTCGTCTTTGCACCGATGACTTATGTAGAGGATGCAATGACGAAAACGAATGTGAGGATGCCACTCACTTCCTTTGTCACTGTCCAGCAAACTGCCACACCAGTAAAAAAATTCTAGCCAGTTACATACTTCTTCAACGAACTAGAAGAATTATCAGACACCCCAAGAAACAGCCTGTTGAACTTCATTAAGGCCACAAAACGCTTAAAAATTGACCAACCATAAACTGCTTGTAAATAAGATCAACCGTCAGCCCATTCTACCCAACATAACCTAACCCATTGTTGGCCTTAGTGCTTCAGCTTATAATTTGTGTTTTTTTTTCTTGTTTTTGATAGTATCATAAATTTTAAATACAATGATTCAGCATCTGAAAAATTGAAAGAAAGCTGGATTTTGATATAGCCACATAGAAAATTTTGATAAATCCCCATAAATATGAGTGCCGCATACAATTTTACACTGGTCAAAAGTCCTTAACAGTTTTTCGACAATTCATAGGTAATAAGTAATAAGTCAAAAAAAAAAGTCATTGCTTACGAAATTCATTGAATTCTCTCACAATAGCAAACATTTCTAATTTTTTTTTCGATGTATACTTTGAAGCCTTGTTGATTTGAACTTAAATGTTTTTACATATCGCACCCTCAGTACAACACGGTGATAAGTCAAAAAATGTCACTTTTGAGTTAATGATGAGGAAATGTTTCTTTTAAAATTACCTTTCTTTTAAGTGGCTTTACGTTCTCAGAGTAAAAAAAATGGACAAGTTATGACATTTTATTTAAAAAAAGGGCTTTTAAATAACAAAAAAATCCTTGTTGAAAAATTGAATTATATTGAATGTTTCAGTGAAATATAGAGACATCAGAAAATAGATCTAGTTGTTCACATATTTACATCATCATTTCTAATACAACAAGGAAATATTCTCAAATGAATACGTAATCAACGCTTTTCACAATTTTGTTTCTTATAAAAACTCCTGCAATAAAGAGTCAATTCAAGATATTGCCTTTGAAATGTTTTTTCATTTCAATGCAACACAGATATATATTGAAAAAATCACTTTTAGTAGCAAAATAAAAAAAAATTCAGAGCAACAAAGTGACATTTAAAAATTTGGCGGTTTATTTGGCATTATCGATAAGTTATCCCTTGAAGGAAAGTCATTCAGTTTCGGTAATCACGGAAAATTTGTAAATTCAACAATTATAAATGGATCATCCTCGCAATTTATCAATCCTTAAAAAGGTAAAAACGGTGAATAATTAATAATCTGAAGTGAAATATGATTAATGTTTGCTATTGTTCTTTTAAAGTGTGTGTATTCATCTAGATCTTCCTTGCATAATTTTGTGGAAGGAGTAGAAAAAAACTTGAGCAAAGTATGTTGGTAATTTTAGTTTTATTTCACATAATTTACATGATGTATTTAAAAGGATTATTGCAAATCGCTGCCTGGGCCTAGTAATGATGTAAATGAAACAATAAACATCAACACCTTTTCTTCAGATCTGTCCACTGTTGAGGTATACCTAGTTAAAAACTTTTCTTTTAATTTTTTTACTAAACTTTATCCAACCTATTGATAAGGAAATCGATCGTGATGCAAGTTTTGCTGTCTGTGATGGTGATGACCATGCCGAAGAGGCGCAGGCGTTTAATCATTGTATTGTGGAGGAGGAAGTGGACAACATTAAAGATTATACTGTGGAGGTGGAGACTGATGAAAATGTCGTAGGCGAGATTGAAAGTTGCATTCTGGATGAGGAGATTGAGTACCTGGAGTTAGAAGAAGCCGAAATGAAAGCTCTGAAGAAAATATTGAGGCAGAAATTCTTGCTCAAATTGAGGCTGAAGCTAGGTCAAATGATACTAAGGGGAGTAGAACTTCCAAAACTGCAACGGAAGATGTAAGTTTGAAAGGTTGTTTTTTTTTTTTAATTTGTATTTAAAATTTATTTTTCAATAGATCTGTACGAGAAAACGTGGTCGAAATCCAGAAAATTGGGCCAGAAACATAAGTAAGGTCCAAAATAGTTCAGGCGAAAGTCATATAAATCAAAAGACTGGAAAGATTCTTAAAGCAAGGTCTGTGCAAGCGGGATGTGATCAAAAATGTTTATTCAATTGTTCAAACAACTTCTCGGACAGCCAAAGACAAGACATATTCAATAAGTACGGGAAACTTGGTGATAATATTTCCAAACAAAGAGAATTTATATGCAACAGCATAGAAAAAGTTAACCCAAAGTACCGGTATGCTAGAGACGGTTCAAACCGACAAAAAAACAGTTCCTTTTTTTATTCAAAAGATGAAACTCGTGTGCGTGTATGTAAAAAGTTTTTTATCACAACTTTAAACATTTCTGCCAAAATGATTGACACTGCTCAACGCAAACTTGTTGATAACATCATTCAACCCGACCTAAGAGGTGCACACAACAATCATAGCTCGATTCCGGATCACATTAAAAATGCTATTAGATACCATATCAACAGTTTTCAAAGAATTGAGTCTCATTATTTAAGACAACAGACAAAACGAGAGTTCATTGATGGAGGGTTGAACATCAGTTCAATGTACAGAATGTACAAAGAAAGTTGCATTACTCTCGGGCTTCCAATTGCAAAGCAACATGTATACGAAAACGTTTTTAACTATGAGTTCAATATTGGATTTTTCAAGCCTAAGAAAGACCAATGTGTTCAATGCTTCGATTTCGAAAACTCATCTCAGGAACGGAAAACGAATATGCAGAATGAATATTCGAAACACATTCTGGATAAAGATCTGGCTAGACAAAAAAAAGAAGAAGATAAAAAATTAAGTGGAAAAAACAAAACGATCAAAGCTATTTGCATGGACTTACAAGCGGTAATGCCTGTTCCGTGTGGTGACGTCTCGTCTTTTTACTATAAAAGACGACTGCTATGCTATAATTTTACAATTTTTGAGCTTTTCTCAAACGAAGGAAGTTGCTTCCTTTTTCACGAAGGCATTGCACGTCGAGGATCAGACGAAAATGCAGCATGCCTAAGGATCTACGTAAATAAACTAACAAATATAAATCACCTTATTATTTGGTCAGACAATTGCTCCGGACAAAATATGAACAAGTATATTTTGTCTTTTTTAATCCAACTTGTGCAAACTTCCGAAATAGAGTCCGTTATCCAAAAATTTTTGATCGTCGGCCACACCCAGAATGAGGGTGACAATATGCACTCCCTAATCGAAAAAAATAAATCAAGGTGCTTAAAGTCGGGCCCAATTTACACCTGTGACCAGCTTGTTCCAATAATTCAATTGGCAAAAAAGACGAAACCATTATACGAAGTCCATCAACTTCAAACAAAAGAAGTCTACGATCTCAAAGGCCTTTGTCTCCAAACGTGCAAGAACTTTACAGAAAATTATGACAAAGATGGGCTGATATTAAAGAAATTTGTGTCGAAAAAAACCATCCAAATATTGTGAAATACAAAACATCATTTTCAGAAACGAATTACAGGTCATTTACGGTTTCAAGTGAAGCAAAGTGCGTTGAACTCAAACCGGCATTCCCAGACGGCCCTCCTAAGATACCTTTTGCAAAGAAGGATGATTTAATGCAACTTTGCAGACAAAATTCGATAACGGAGTCTCATCATAGTTTTTTCAATAATCTAAGGACTGAAGACAAAGAAATTCCATAACCAGTAATAACAAGAAAAAGGCGCGCTGGAGCATAAATTTTTGAAATTACTTATAGATATTTTGAGATATCGCTATGTTGTTCTAGAATTCTTATCAAATAAAAAAGATATATTTGGATTTCTTCCTGTCTTGAATTAAAATGATTTTCTTTATGATAAAATTTAATAAAAAAATAAGAATTATTTGTTGAAAAGTAACGTTTATTATGTGTTTTTTTATCTAATATGAAAAATTCAGGAGTTTTCGTGTGAATTTAATCGAAACATGAATGATTTTTACTTTTTGTAAGAAACTAGAAGCGAAAGTCTAATTTTGTATATTGCAGATACGCATAACTCGAGTTGGTACTTTTTGACTTGTCACCGTGTTGTACTGAGGGTGCGATATAACGAATTTAGCTACATAGTACTATCATGTGTAAACCAGGCTGTTTTAATTTTTAGCCCGAACATATTATTGATTAGGCACGAAGCACGATAGAGCTGGTCATTCATAACCAAATATTTATGTGTAGGTATGAATATTTTTGTTTACATCGAGAAACCATGCGGAAATGCATGCAGATTTCTTGAACCACATGGCTTCTGAATTGAATCGGCGCAGAAGCGAAAAACACTGCTGTCTAGAAGCCTAGATAAAATACCATTCCAATTCCCTTTGCTTACATTTTTCTTTCAATGATGGAGAAGTTCATAAAGAGAATTGCAACGCTATGCTTAGTGCATAGTCTGCTATTATACGGAGAAATTTGTTTCATGAAACAACTTCGAATTCTTCTTTGTTCTGTCATTCCGTGTCGCAAGTGTTATTATACGATGAAATCCAGTTTCATGAAACTAGTTTCACATTTCTCTTTATCTTTCATTCGCTGTTTTTATTTTTGGGGAAAAATAGTTATCTGGTAGTGCCTGGTTGCTTCAAAACCTCTTCTATTGGCAATTGAAAAACAAAGAAGTCATTATTATTAGTATTATTACTTATTTTTGAACCAAATGAAACAGAATAAACAAAAACACGAACAAAGACAAAGAGAATAGTGATGTGTCGTTATCATAAACCGAGTCAAACCGAGTTTAACCCAAACCGAGTTAACTCGGTTTACATTTTTTCAAACCGAGTTGGCAAACCGAAGAAAAAACCGAACCGTCAACCAAATAAATAAAATGCAATGAATGCAAGCATAACATAATCAAAACTACCCTCCTTTAGTTGCGGTCTGTGCCAAACACAATGCACTTATACATATACCGCCGTATTAATAAACGCGGAATAGCCTTATTCCATGGATTAAGTTACCATTATACCATTTTCCATTTAATTAAAGCTACCATTATACCATTTTCCACATAATCCATGGAACCCAGCTATTCCGCGTTTATTAATACGGCGGATAAAGTCCATAGTCGACCGGTAGTAGTATATAAAGCATCAAAGCAAGTGAGTTACTTGCGCAGGCATACAGAAACACACACATCTGTTAAACTAGATGTTTTTTTGTTTTTTTTTTTATTGTCGTCTGTTAATAGGTAGACGGTTTGAATGTTTTGGGTACATATTGCTACTCGAGTTAGGAATTAATTGTCTGTAAAATATCCAGAGTCAAGTCAAACCGAGTTGGAGTGCGCATTGCGTTAATTTCTTTCTTGTGTGACTTTTTTTTATTTCATTTTGATTAAATCCGTTTATTTTGATTGAAAATTTTGCTTTGTTTCTATTTTTCAAAACATAGTATTGAAGAAAAAAGCGCAAATTTATTTTTGTAAACCGAGTTAGCTAGCTCGAGTTACAACTCGGGTTAATCAAAATCCAACTCGGGTTAACTCGGTTTGTAAATTTCACGGTTTGGCACATCACTAAAAGAGAAACGTCAAAGCTGTTTCACCAAACCATAGCCCATGCGACACAGGGTAGCTCATTGTCCATCTCTCTTTTTCGAACTTTCGTTCTCTTTTGCACTTATGGTGTTCGAACAGTTTCATGAAACAAATTTCTCCGTATAATAGCAGACATAAACTCTTACCACAGTTTGAAAAAATCTTGAGAAGATGGTGGGATGCAATGAACTTTGAGGAGAAAATTTCCACAAAGAAAACATGCTGAAAGAAAGCATGAGCGGACTTTGTGTTTTTGCTGAGCCTTTTAAGTCTCGAAAAATATGGAAAAAGTGACTTCAGGAATAACATCTTCTGTGATAAAAAATACAATCGCAGAATGTATTTCAATGCGATGAGGTGGATTAAACTCTGTAAGATGCTGATATTTGTTTCTGGAAGCTTTCATTTTATTCGTGTATATCTAAAGGTTGTCGACTACATATTATATTTGTATTATTTATAACCAAAGCACTTTATCATTAAGTGGCTGTAAAGTGTAAATTTTTAGTAATTTATCTTATAGCTTACACGCAAATACTTAGTCCCAAATGTGAAAATTTTTATTTAGTAAAAGCTTTGTTCGTTGAAGTTGTTACGAAACAACGTTTTAAAAAACTCACCTTATAGTAGCGCTAAGTTTTTGCTGGAGGCGAGTACAGGTAACGAACAGGGCTATCGAATGACATGTATTTTTCTTCAAATGATGTGTGTTTTTGAGAACCGAAAACCCAGTTCTGTTTTTTACAATTTATAACGTTGTCAAGCAAACCTGGGTCCCCCAGGGCAAAGTTCAAGGAACGAATCTGAAGATTAGAGGTCAACGTCAACATCATTTTCCTCAGCTAAGGGAAGGTTGATATCCTTGTAGGATTCATTAATCGGCAATAAGTCTGAGTGCAGATAAGTATACTATACTCATTTTTTGAAAAAAGTTCTTTAGAATTACATCACATTAGTGTTATGCGGCTTGCAAGTGAAAGAAAAGCGACATTTATGAAAGTGTGGAATTTTTCTGAATTTCCGATGAAAATTCCACAATGTGAGACGTAATTTGGTTAGGTTTAAAAACAAAAGAGAAATCGCCTGGCTTTCTTCTGAGATTCAAATACAGCCTTGTTGCCAGACTCATTTGTATCGTCTCCACTTATAGCATAATGACCTTCCACCAGACTCGAGGTGCCAGCAGTATTCCTCTCATTTAAAACAAACTAAGTGTTGTATGACTATGAAAGTGAATTGAAAAGCTGTTCCTAAAATTATTTTAGTGTTTTCACCACAATATATGGATTTGGATATGTATTTTAAATATTATTTACACCAAACACCAGACTTGATTAAACCCTCAGAAGCTATGGGGGGTGAAACCAATTATACTATACACTTCAAACCATTGTACGCTTTGCTGGTGACGATGGATGTCATGTCGTTAGACTAAGCATTTCACTTTAGTTAAGTGAAACAATCGAAAGTGCTCGGTTTGAATTTGAGGACACGGCTCGCGCAACGGCCGGCCAACTTTTTAATCGGTATCCTTAAATTAAGCAAAACTAAACTCAACGCACTAATGAGAGTTTTTGAAGTACTCTTGGTAGGAATTAAGTTTCGTGCCGTTGAAATTTGTGTCGCTTTGTTGAGATGTCCAAAGACTTCCTAATTGACTTGGGTTCTTTAAATGTGTAATCAAAACCATTGTCGTCTCAGTCTTCCGCTTAAGTATCTGCCTGGAAACCTAAACAATTTATCTTGAAATATTGACCTCATCATCCAGCAGATATCTTTAACATCCTCTGTGTTGGTATCTCAACCTGCGGTTTTTTTTTCTTCCTCCAAACATTCAAAATTGACTCAAGCACGGTATACTCGGATAAACTAAATTATAGCGGGACGCCACTCCATGTACAAAAATCGGATGTAATAAAATTAGTTTCAATTCTATTTAGTGTTTTGTTTGTTAAGAGCAATTTGAAAGCGTGAATATAAAAAAAGAAACGAACAAAGCCTCAGTTTTGTGCGCGCGAAGTTGATTTAAAGCCCAATTCGGTGTTGTCTGCTATCTAAATTTATATGGTGCGTTTTAACAAGAGCTCATCAAAAATTGTCAATAGGTATCTTGTTATGTGTAAATTATGTTTCTTGCAAACAAACGCACTACACAAATGTCATAGAAAAGAATATGATTAATGCGAATGTGGAAAGCATGAAACCGGAAGGATAATCTGAAGCTCCCCTTTATTATGTCAATGACATAAGTAATATTGTACTCTTGACAAAGGATTTTTGGTTTGTTGGTAGTTGTGGGTGGTAGTCTTTTTTTTTAATATGGCTGTATTTTTAAAGTTGATACATATATGCATTAAAAAAAGATAAGATGTATCTTTTTATAAACTTTATACCTTCTTTTCTGTATTGCAGTTGTAGGTACTATGAAGCAAATTCTACATTTATTTATTATATCAGAAAAAAATGTTGTTGAAAACAGGCTGTTTTTCTCTTGAACGCCATGCCATGTGACCCCTTAAAACTGTGTTTGCTAACCTATTCCTCTTCTAAAATATGATTATAAATACGGCTGTAAAAGTAGATCGCTTGATACTAACGAGCTTCATCTCTCCAATCGTTTGCCTGATATCTGTAGAAGTGATTTTGTTGAAAAAGACGGTGAAGAACGGAAGTGTGAAAAACTGAAGTTTATAAACGGAAGTGATTAACAGGAATCCGTGCAATATATTTTACTGTCAGCTGGTTTAAAATCAAGGAAGATAAGTGAACTGTTTTCTATTGGAGTGTACTTTTGGTTTTTGGGGGTTTAAGATTTCAACGACAATATTGACAATAAATTGTCATCGTCTGATATAAAATACAAAAATAAATAAACAGGGTGAGAAAATAGAGCTCGTAGAAATTATTGGGCTTAGAGCGTTACTCTCAACCATGGAAGTAGAATGAAGGGACCCACAAATGTTTACCAATTTCGAACAGCGAAGTGGGAAAGCGCTTTCATTGCAGTGTAAAATCTGTAGGAGAACTTACCGATTTCCAATTTAAGAAACAATTGATTTTTTTTTTGGATTTTTTTTGGATTTGATAACAGGTTTGCCTTTAAATTGACAAAATAATTTTTGAAATTTAGAAAACAGTTTAAATATAAAACTGTAACAATTTATTATGGTCAATTTTTCTTAATTCATGAAAATTTAAAGTAAATACAAAAAGATTTATTAGCGGAACCAAAAAATGGCCATTTCCAGATACGAAGAAAACGGCTCTGATTTCGAGTAATTTAAACTCATTGCTAATAAACTTTTCAGACCGCGACAAAGAAAGTTATTTAGTGAGCAGTACCTTAATTTTGCAAAAAATACGCTTAATATAATACTAATCAATGTGAGCCTTCTCAAAAGAGAGTACTAAAGAGGTCGAGAAGTCAAACGAAAAAACCTGGTTTGAATGGCTGAACGTGTTTTCTTAAACGAATCTGGTTTTTGACGTAATGTAATTAGGCTATAAGTCTAATGGTTAATTTTCATAACAGAGGTGTTTTTTTTTTCAAAGTCAGTTTACGATACTGTGTTTTTACTTATCATAAGTGGGTATTACAGTTTGGGTGAACCTGGGTCTCAACGAATATATTTCGACAACTATCTCGAGCTTGGTTGAGCTATCTCCAATTTTTCATTCTAAGTAAAAAACCGTCGAACCGGAGAGCTTATATCGCGCTCTACATGTCCGAGAACCGGAGATCTGATTTCCATGCGCTCTATATGTCCCCCCCTTGGTAGTCTCGCAATGCGCCTACCTATGCTCATATGGCCATACATACAGCTTATATAGTTTCTTGTTGAAACATTTACATACTATAGAGCAGACAAGATCTTGGATGCGACGTTGAGAAGGCTTATTCGTCTATAATTGGCGCCATTGATAGGGTTTCCCCCTTATTTGCTGTGGTAAAACATTATATGAAAATCAGAGATAGCTACGAGTATACAGTGGGTGAAAAGTTTGTATAATATCAAAATGAGTGAATTTTAAGTTACAGCGTTATCTTTAACAGGAATACTGCACTGTCGACTAGCTACTGATGGCATCAAAAGAACGCGGCGTTTACCAACTTAGATTTGCATATGACTTAGGTTAGCGGAATAACTAACTATGTAAAAGTTCACTCAGAAAATCAACGTATCCGTAAAGTTTGACAAGAAATACCGACGTTTTGAAAATTTAATGTTTATCAAGTTGAGATGTCAGATGTTACACATAATAGGTGTGCTTGTTGAAGGCCTGAGATTTTGATACAACTCATTTTATTTGAAATCGGTGGCTTCTTCACTGAATTGCCCAGCAAAGAGCGATATAGCGTCATGATCACTACCTACGTCAGGCATATAAGGCATACCTTATAGAAAATTAAATTCTCATCAAACGACATTGTAATTCACTCGTAGTAAGACTTTTATTTCAAATTAGTAGCTTCGTCCGTTGGTCCAGAAACCCTTGACAACCCTATGAGTTGTTAAAAAATCTATATTTTTGGGTTCTCAAAAAACTCTCAACGGCTATACCAAAACACGTGTCTATCATTTGAGAAAAAAAAAAACATGTCATTTGACTACCTTGTTAGTTACCTGAGCTAATTCCAGCCAAAAAATGGTTCTAATTTGAAAGTCAGGCCTAAAAAAAAACTATGTCTTATATTCAGGACAAATGAAGGTTTTTCGAAAAACGTTTCAATCATTAAAGGATCTCCCCCAAATCAAAGCGCTTTAGCAGTCGCAGTAGCGTCAGAAAGGCTGTATGTCTAGATTTTCGTGTCCTACTGTGCCCTACTGTTCAGTGTTCACAAAATTAATTGAATTTTTAATTTTGCTAGGGGCAAAACCCACATTTATTAGGCTTAATAAAAGCTATTATTTAATCTAACTTACAAACTAAGAAGATTAACAGCTTAAGTTAACTAGTTGGAGGGCTTAGGAGACGAAGTTTTAGGCAGAGAGTACTCATATTGAAGTCAAAACAAGAAGAATGAGAATTGACATTCCTCAGCATTCGGGAGATGGGTTCATTGGAGCCGTAAAAGGTTCGATGGGTAGGAAGATATAAGAGACGAGGACTCCGAGTGTTACGAGGGTTTATTTAGAAAAATGGATTCGTTAAGGGCTGGGTAGTCAATGGTACCTGTAAGGATTCGATGAATGAAGAGAATGTCAATGTTTCTCTTCGATCTTTCACTATGATGCCACTTTGGCTCTTCTTAACCTTAGAAAGATAAGCTTATTTTTTCCTACACAAAAAATAAGAATGCGTAAAATTGACGGTTGCGGGAACGGTTGCTTAAATCATTTTAATGGTTAATTTAGTCTATTGAAATACCGTTTGAACATTTTATTTCATTGCTGTTAATTATTGAAAAAAAAAAAATTAAAGTATCAAAAACAGACTTGAGTCACAAAAAAAAAAGAAAAAATACATAGCACAGCTTAAACTTTTTAAAAATAAATTCATACATAAAAGTAAAAAAACAAATAAAGTTAAAAACAAAACAGAAAAAGGTCACAAACATTTTTGGCAAAAGTCAATTTTATGCTCTCTACATATAACTTTTTTGCACTTTCTGCACATGGAACTGTACAATCAGCGCGTTTTTTGGCAAAAGCTGATTTGTAATTTATAGTTTCGAGCTTGAACAGCTCCCAGTCGTCATTTTCCAAAAAAACGGATAAAGTATTATGTTCTTCGGAGTTTTGGCGCTCCATTTCAACGTTGTTGCTTAAAATAATCCTGAATAACAAATAGCAGTTTATGAATTACACAAAACACAAATTGAATGAAAAATAAAAATAAACTTATGAAAAAGATCCAAATTTTAAAAGTCTCAAAAGTCAAAGATAAACATGCGTAAATTTGACTCACGCCGTGTGGATTTCTCGAAAAATATGATACTTTTCCCAAAAATGCCTCAGCTCATCGATAGATACGCTCACCGACTGAGATAAACTAAACGGACAACTTGTTGTTCAGGAATCAGGATATTTAAAAAGAGAGAGCAAATTTTTTTTTCGTGTGAGTCAAATTGACGCAGGCTATCTTTCCAGGGTTGAATACGAACTTTGTTCGGGATTGAGCGAACTCATTTCAAAAAGTGTGCACTTGCGAGTTAACAAAACTAGAATGCAATGGGTAAAAAACTGCATACACTTTTTCATTTTTTTTTTCATTATTATTAAGCATTTAGATTAACATGATACTTCAAGATTGATATCTTTTAAATAAACATCGAAAATAGGTTCCAGGTTTCTTTGAAATATAAATTTATTTAAATTTAGTATATACATAATATAATTAAATTTAATATTGAAAAGTATAGAGTAAGAAAAGTATAGAGAAATGGTTGCAAAGATTGACAATTTAAAAAGCAAATTTGATTGATTTTTTTTTTTTCAAATACGTTGTGACATATGTAAAAAAAGTTTATTAATAAAAACGGTTGATGAGTTTAGTCTTTGCAGTTGATGTGGAAGATTATTCCATAACTGAATAGCCTTGACAAAGTAAGATCGCTGTCCTACCGTATATGTGAACCGAGGAATATTAAGTGCAAGTCCTCTTGGTGATCGAGCAAACATAAGGTCAAATAAATACTGTGGGCAATTGATATGTATAATGTTGTGGAGTTTGATCATGATTCTGAAGTCATAATATTCATCGAGACTCATTCCTTACAGAGATCTTTTATACTGAGATACGCTGACATATCTTGGTATTGGTATATTATAAATGTATCGTAAGCAATCATTAAAAGCAACATTTATCTTATACTTACATCCAGCATCTAAGCATGGATACACATTGCAATTGTATAGGAAAAATGGAAGAAGTAGGCTTTTGACGAGATGCATTTTCGTGTTTGGGAAGAGCATGTGTGAAGAGGCTCTTGGATACCTAGATAGCTCTTGATACTGTACTCTCGAAAGAGTTGTGACGGGTGATACCTGAAAGCTACATCCATTTCAATTTTTCAATAGCATACATTTATGTGAAAATATTAAGGGCCCCTTAAATCAAAGTTGCAGTCGCTGCAATCACAGTTCTCAAAACTAAGTTATACAGCGGTGTATGAAAATAGCCACACCGACGCGACAAAAAATGCACCGTTTTCATACATTTGTACTGTACGCGACTGCAAAAATGATGACAGTAGCGTTTTTGGCGTTGACGCAACTGAAAAAACGCATTCTTCCTCTTTTTTGTACAAAAACTTTTTGTATTCTTATTTATGATTTATACCGGTGCAAAAAATTCATGAAAATATCCGCTTTCTTGTCTGTTCAAAGAAGGAAGGCCCCTTTAATTAAAATTCTATTATTTTGTTTTTTCAAGTCGGAAACAAGGGCCCCTTTCATTAAACCCTTAAAAATGGTTGCACTTTGTTTTCTACAAAAACTCGTTATTCTTATGCGGCGGCTTCTAAATTATCGTTCAGCCAAAGTCTAAATTTCATTTGAAATTATTCTAAGAAATCTTTAATTTTTCCATAACGGCCGTAGTCAAAACGATAATTTCCTGTTCTTTCATCTTCAATCTACTGAATTCACTTTGTATATGTTTTGGTCGAGTGATATACTTTTTGTTCGCTTCTACTTCTTTGAATAGTGATAAAGAGCATGGTGTATCGTTCTTTAGAGCTCTCTTGTCCTTTAATGACTTTAATATTGAAATTATTTCTATCTCATTAAGTTTATCCAATGAAAAATAAGGGGAAAAATTAAAAAATTAAAATGTAATAAAAACAAAGCGCATGTTCATGCAAAGTTCATGGATTTTTGTATTGAGTTCATGTCCAATTTATTTATGGGATATCAAAATAAATAACAATGAAACTGAAAATGAAAACATCAACAGCAGCTGACATTGTTGTGATAAATCAAACAGCTAAACTATTTTGATTGATAATAGGGTGCAATGATATGCCACCGACTGCTCTACAATGTGTCGCTGGTAATGTGTTAAGTCAATTACCCGCGCTAGCGTTCTACACCCGGGTTTTTTTCAGATTTGCTTGGTTCGTTTATTAAATGCAAAAATGAATAGTATCATTTGTACGTCTGTGGTGTTCTAGCGAGATACGAGATTGATGTGGCGTATACGCTACACAAATGATGAATAGGAGGTTTAATTTGCTGAATGCAAAGAACTTGAATGAAAAGATTGTTTATGAATAAAACAATTTTTTGAAATGTTTTTATTGGTCAAAGCAAGATTTTGAATTGATGTGTGGACACTATTGACGCCATGTCATGGATGACTCACGACTCATGACTCACGATAAAACTCATGGAAAGAACCGTCAAAATCAGGCCCAATAACCTCGCCTCATGTGTTTGCTGATAAGCATAGTGAAAAATCAATTTGTTTTGTATTACCTTCTTTTCTTTTCTATTATTGGTGCGCTGTGTCTGAACTATCTATAGCTGATAAAGACAATAAGCTTGTTAAAGAAGATTCGAAAAGACTTAAGTGAATGGTAGATAACAAATAACAAATATTGTTGTGTACATAAGTCAATTGATCATTAGCAGCTTGTAGCTAATTTAATCAATAACAATTATTGGATGTCAACAAATCTTGACCTGGGCGTTCGTATAGACAAAGCAATTCGGATCATTGATTTATTGACAGCTTTACGCTTGGAATTTTTACGAATGCATTTGCAGTTCACTTTCATTTTCAAGTGTTTGTCGCTATCGTAATGCAATTCTGATTATTTGAAAACAATCGTCTTTTTTTCTAAGTCCCAGAGAAAATACTTTCGCTGTTACTTGCTTTCTGACGGATGTTTGTTTCAGTTCAACGAAAAAATATATTTTTAAGTTGCTCTTTATAAAAACAAAAACAGAAAATTTAATTTAAATACTGGTTAAAATGTGTGGGCTTGTGAATCATACCCACGTGTTTCTTTTTAAGAAACAGTTTTACCATCAACTTATTTATGTAGTTTGGTCAAGAAACACGAAACCATTGACATGAAAGTTGGTGCATCTTTTGTCATAATTTTAAGGCACATAATTTCTTATTTTTAATACTCTTGTGCAAAAGGCAGCTTGTTAACGTCAGCCAACATACTGATTTGACCAGATTATAATTCTTTAAGAGAAACTACCGACGCTTTTTCAACTGCTTTCCTCAAAAATGTTACTTCTTTAAAAAAAAAAAAAAAAAAGAGTTGGTTCACTAAGTCTATGAAATTGTGTTTTTTGTTGACTCTTAGAAAAACTTTTTTTTTGAATCATTGTTTTGTTTTGCCTTTTTTTTTTTGGGTTTTCCTTTTGTGTTTTTTGTAGAAATTTTTATGTTTCTGTTTGTCTCTGTGCCCGCCCACTACATCGTAAGCCTAAAATATTAAAATTGTGTCGACTAGCCTTGGCGCCTTCACGTAGAGACGATCACGATTTGAAATTGCCTTATATTAAATAGAAGGAGTTCCTCAACGTCTCTTCTGCGGTAATGCGCCGACTTTAAAAGAGTCGTTGCTCAATCGACTACAGGGTGACGTGGAAGATTAGCGGTACCCCGAATCTGTCCTCTACCAGCCCTACCATACCTCTAGAGTCTTGTTTGGACTGAGCTTCGATATCCAAAATATTTTATGCTACTGTCGGATGTTGTCATTGTAAGTGGGTCTTTCCGACCGGCTAGGCTTGGGAGTTCAGCTATGGGCTGAGAGACAAAAAAGCAATCAATTGCTTCCCATCACCATCACAGGGTTTGAAATTGTAATTATCTATTTTGGATCCCATGAGTAGCTCGCGGAATAATGGGGTAGGTCCTTACAGAGCCCTGCTTACGTAGGTATGACTGAAATGAAATGGAATTGGCTGCAAAACCAGAGTAGAGATGGGATATCAGTCTAATACATCGGCACGCTTTGTTTGACACCTTGATACCGGCCCATGGAATGAGAAAGGATTAATGTAAAATAAAGAGGGAGAGAGGAGGAGAGGTAATGTGCTAGAGAGAGAGTGGGCAGAGTTGGACCGTCTCTTAATTTCCCATAATAGGTAGTGGTCTACTCATGCTGTATCTTAGCCATTTAAAGATATAAAAGTCTTGGTTTCACGGAATATCTGATACTAGCTTAGCCGCGATATTTGATATTATAGCTTGCTTTAAAACCAAACTGATTTTGTGGAAAGTGGTTTATACTTCAGCCCATGTAGATGCCTTCTCTGAGAACCTTCTCGAATATCTTGCTGATACTTGAAAGAAGGCCAGAGATTTGACAAAATGGAACCATTTTTTCCTCTTTTTTAAGGAAAACTGTCGTCTTCGAACGCAAGGTGGTGCCATTTTGCCCACTATTTCAAATCGACCACTATCTCTCTCGCTATATTACGTCAGTTGGTTGGAAATCAAGGAGGAGATAAAAGTTGAGTCTATGTGTGACTTACACTGTGACTCAAAGCATCAGGATATTGTTCCTATTTTTCTCTTCAATATTTGCATATCTCAGATCGGCATGATTTTTTTAGCTGTGCCAACGACCGAATGCTATTATTTACCTATTTATTTACACTATTTTTGATTATTTAACGACAATAATTTCAAAATTTTGTCGAAAAAAAAAACAACCACCAATTTTTCTTTTTCTGATGTCAACTTAATTTAGCGTATTTTCGTCACGACTCACGAATAAGTAATTTTATTTGCAGCACAAGGCTAGGTGCTATTTTTCTGATTTTAGAATTACATTGAGTTAAAAAAGCAAAAGTAAAAAGTCAACAGCTGCTTTTGACAGTTTTCACCAAACTTGATCTTGCTCAAAAGGAGGTGCAGAAAACGCTGTGCTAAACTGTTCTAGAAGAGCTCATTCAATACAAAAAAGATCAGAAAACAACAGAAAATTTCTCATTGAACACCAAATGCCTGATCTTTTCTGTCTGAAACTGTTCTAGAACAGCTCATTGGACACTCTTTTAAGTAAAAAGGGAAAACAAATCTACATACAAACTACTATTTGGTAGTTATGCTTTGCAGGTGGGTCTCAAATAAAATCTTCTGCCTTCCAAATCAATATCTGTATCTGATGTATCATATTGCTAAAAGGTCTCAATACTATCTCAATTAAAGTTCTAAAAACAAGTTCAGTAGCATTTTCCGAACCAGGCAAAAGGTAACTAAACCTATTCTTTTTTATGTGAATGTAAAACCAGATGTACAATCCGTAAAATGTACATACATACTTTAAATGAAACACAAGAAGACACAAAACGAAGGTTTCAACCCCAGTTAACCTTTGCATTCGTTTAATTGCCACCATGCGGATTCCAGTTACTCAAAACGTGAAGTTTTACAATGTCATATCTTTCGGAAACAATATCATTCGGTGCTATTAAAATTCTAATTACATTTATCGAATAAAGCGTACGTAGCAAATACCTTTTACCAGCCAAAACAAAATTCCCCAAGTCTATCGTCTACCGATAAACAAAACCAAATTCCACAAACAAATGTACGTTGTTCTGTTCTGCTTCAATTGTTGAGTAATTCTTAAAACTAAAAAAAAAAAACACTTGGAATGTCTAAATAGTTTCTCCTAAAAAGTACATACGGTAAAATTCGCATGTAACCTCAGGTAATGACTACATCACCATCATAAAAGTGCCATCATTTTTGTTGGCATTAGAAACATAAAAATCGCTTATTAAAAGTTCAAATAAATTTCGTCATACGTTTGTGAGGAACATCTGCAGTTCACTGCCACATGGTATTTTGAGAAGAGCACCAATGACTGTTTGAATAAATTAGCATGCGTTTCTCTTTGGTGAGCAGAAGAAATAATTTTTTAGTAAGAGTTGCCATTGCAGAGGTAATGAATTGTGTTTTTTTTTTAATGTTATTATTAGGAAGTCCTTTGCTGGTGAAATATGTATTTACCGGACTAAAAACAAGTTTATTTGTTTGGCAAACGAGAGTCTCAAATATTCAATTTTAGCTAAAGTTAAGTTTTTGAAAAGTAATAAATATTAACAAATTCGAAAAAAAACTCTTCAGCTTTGCCTCGTGAATCATGTACAGAAATAGTGCTCGAAATTTCAAAAGGATCGGTGCAGTTGTTTTGAAGTTATAATGGGCACCGATTTTGAAAAAAAATCGGATATGAAAACATTCATAAATTTCGTCAATTTTGCTCCGATCGACAGCTCATTTTGGATAGATTTTGAGACGCTTCTTCAAATGATGAATATCAGATTTTTTGAATATGAGAACTGGGGTCATAACCTCATAACAATGATAAGATCGCTTCTTTTCATTTAGTGATCGCTACAAGTGCGTAAATTAAATCGGGTCTTTAAATGCCCAACTATCTAGGCAGAAGCATACTTAATCGTGTATGCCTGACCGAATGAAAACACACAATAATGGAGGCAAACTCCGTTTCAATAGAGTCTCATTAATTTTTTGAAGCTATGTCAGTAACTCTAGGAATGCAACAGGCTTCATTTGTTTTTGAAGAGGAACTATCTTTTAAAGCGGAGAATGGTTACAAAGCATGAGTAATCTTGGAAAAATCAGTTAAAATCTCAACAGTCTCATTCATTTCAATCTCATTTCATTTCAAATCTCATTATTTTTATCCATCTCATCCATCTCATCTTTTTTATTCCATCTCATCTATCTCATCCATCTCGTCCATCTCATCCATCTTATCCATCTTTTCCATTTTATCCATCTCATCCATCTCATCCATCTCATCCATCTCATCCATCTCATCCATCTCATCCATCTCATCCATCTCATCCATCTCATCCATCTCATCCATCTCATCCATCTCATCCATCTCATCCATCTCATCCATCTCATCCATCTCATCCATCTCATCCATCTCATCCATCTCATCCATCTCATCCATCTCATCCATCTCATCCATCTCATCCATCTCATCCATCTCATCCATCTCATCCATCTCATCCAGCTCATCCATCCCATCCATCTCATTCGTCTCATTCATCTGATCCATCTGATCCATCCCATTCATCTCACCCATCTTATTATTATATCATCCATCTCATTTATCTCATCTATCTCCTTCTTTTCATTTCGTTTATACCATCTCTCATCTTATCTTGTTTTCTGATTTCATCTTCGGCATCGATTCCTCCTAATCCCGTTCCGTCTTACTAAATCCTCTTTCGTTTCACTTGATTATAGCCGAACTATTCTCACCCCGATTCTTCCTATTTTGACCAATTTTTTCTTATTTCATTCCTTCTCATCCCATCGTATATTAAGTTTGTTCGTTGAACTTTCGCCAGGGTTGACCCAGGTTTTCTTGACAACTCAAATACATGCTGTTGAACAGTCCACAACTCGCCACAGCAAAAACCTTGGGCGATTTCAGGGAAAACCTAGGTCAACCCTAGGGCTCAAAAAACACTAAGTTTGACATTCAGGTCGACTTATGGTTGCTCAAAAAACACTTTGTGGCGGCCTCAGCGCGACCCCAGGGCTTCAACGAACAAACCTATTATTTCATCCCATCTGATCCAGCCTCATCGTCTAACATCGTTTCAACACACCACATTTTCTCACTTGTAATTAATATTGATTTATACTAACAACTTGAAAAAAACATACGTACGTCTCTGGAGAAAGGTATTTCGAATGTAATGTCAAAATTTCGTATAGATCGGTGAAGATTTGCTTGAGTTATGGCTTCGGCCAGTTCAAAAGAAGTGATTTCGAGGAAAATGCGCTTAAAGTTTTAAGTACTATAAAATTTTAGACATTTTTGCCGGCATTCATCCTGTGGTATGTTATTTTTAATTTAGGGTCTTACCTATTACCTAGTTTTCTGGCACAATAGGTTTCATTCAGACACCGCAGTGCCCGGAGCTGAGCAAGCTCTACCCGTCAATCTAAATTACCTAGTACCTATTAAGACAAAAAAAAAAAAAATTCGGTTTCCTCAAAATTCTAGACCAGCTTCCCCCCTTAAGTGGTATTCCTTAATTTTACAGTACTTCATCCAGATTAGTTCCTCTGATGAAACTTAGTATCTGGGTTACGTTTAGGAGTTTCAGCTCCCTCTCCTCTACGAAAGGATCCACTAACTTACAGGAATAAAACCAAGTCTTCAACTTTTTCCTCAACATTTCCTTTCCGTTAATTTTTTCATTTTCATCTGCATGGAATATTTCGTGTTTTTGAAAACTTTGTCTTCCACTCACTGTTTTATCTGAAATGACCTACTTTTGTTTGGCCTACAAAATAGTTTCATTCAAAGCAACAATTTCCACACATCATTATCAGCCAAACACTTTTCCGAATCAATTTATAGCAATAAGTGAAACCTAATACAAAACCAGTCTAGACTGCCAGAATATCTACTGGAACTTATCTTTTCTCATTTACTTTCTCAATTTTCTCACTCCTTTTTACTACTTCCCTCAGCGTACTAGAATTTTCCTCTCTTAAACTCTTCAAGTGTCTTTAAAAAATGCTTTTATTTTTTTGTTGCGCCTTTTTCAATGCCCACAGCTTACTAAATTAATACATAATTTGTGAAGAGCTCTATTCTTACCGCTAAAAAACATGCTTCCACTTTCCGCATTTGGACAAACATTTTCGCAACAACAAAATTTCGTTTCCATATCCGTACCATATAAGCAGCAAGGCCTCAATTTGTGGTTCACTTTTTAATGCCATCAGTTGAAGTTGAAACGCCGGACAGACTGGTTGATTTTATTAAGTTTTAGTCGAGTGCATAACCTGCCGGCTCTTTTAAACACATTATAATTTTTTTTTATTTTATTTTAAGCACATTTTAAGTCAATTATGTATAAATTTGAATAAGAATTTCCTCATATTTCGCGACAACTGGGAACTAAAAAAATCGATATAAAAATACCTCTCCACACTGCATTCATAATCGATTGTAGTTTAGTTACATTGGCCGTGTCCACGTGGTAGAGTTGAACTTCATCTGCAAAAAGTTAAATAAGAGAAAACAACGTAAGAGAGAAGCCAGATTGAACGGAAGTGCAAATAATCATGCTAAGTCCCATGCGAAACGCTTATCAATTGATATCATTATTTACTATTATTTGATTTTCCTGCGCGGTTTATTTTTGTGACTCATTTTTCGTTTTTTTGGTTGCCAATTTTTTTATTTTGTTACAAACGCGCTTACATAGAAAAGGCTCGAACCAAAACGTTGATAAGAAAGTTTAATTCGAATTCATAAGTAAATAAAGTATGGCTCGCGTTGAAGTCGGCGATAAATTAATGCCCAAACCTGGTTTTGTTAGTCCTGATCGCCTTATGGCGGGTAGTGAAGGTGGTAAGGCGATGAATGCCTCAAATTCAGATAGCTCCAGTGAAGGGGGTTTCAGGTTGAAAAAAGAACTCGGTCTTTTGGATGGTGTGGCGATAATTGTTGGTGTGATCGTTGGAGCGGGGATCTTCGTTAGTCCCAAAGGTGTGCTTCTATATTCCGGTTCCATTGGACAATCCATTGTCGTATGGGTATTGTGCGGACTGCTGAGTATGGTCGGAGCGCTTTGCTATGCGGAATTAGGTGAGTACAAAACCTTTTTTTTTGTTCAATGTAAATTTTTATTTTCATACCTGGTATGTGTGGCTCTTTAGTTTATTTGTGGAATGCACCTGCGTTTGTGTTACACTTTGACGTCATTTGCTACGTACGAAAACAAGTGGGTGTTCCAACACAACTCGACGCCAGGTATATGAATATTTATTTTTTTGTTTTTTGTGGACAATGAATACTTTTAATATTTTGTTATTGTGTTTTTGATGGTTTGGTAAATGAAAAACCCTTGTTTTTTACGAATCCAGGTAAAAGTTTTTTCAGGAAACTTATTGCATTTACATTGTTTTGCAAATGAGTGAAATTTTACTTAAAGATAAAGGACGGCTCTATTTGTCAATTCTATTTATGTAGGCTCTTCTTTATTACTTCGTTTTGCGACAGCTTCCTTCACATCAATGGTCTATCAATGTAACTCAACGCCTTCCATTGTGCCCTTTGATAAAAGAAAGAAAAACTTTGCGAATATATAGCGTTGCAGCCATCGAAACTTCGGCTTTTCAGCTGCCTTAAAGGGCCAACTATTCCTATAATAGACATGAGCACACAGAGTTTTATGTAATATTCAAACTAATAAATCTTTTGAAGGCGGTTTCCGGTTGCGGCAGCTTTGGCGGTAGAAACGCTGTTGGCAGGATCTCTGTAGTCGCGAAAGCAGCAAGTGTATGAAAACGGGGTGTCAGCGTCGTTCTTGTTGCTTCAGAGAAGACACTGTCACAAAGTGATATATGAATATAATTTGACAGCTGAACTTGTAGCGTTCCTACTAGAAAAGCGTTTTAATTTAGGTGAGCCTTAATCCTCCGAAAATACATTGAATAGCAATGTATGAGCTGGCCTCCATTAAAGCTTAATAAGTCTTAAATTTACTAGGATTGTATGTATTTTATCGAATTGCCTTGAGCGATTTACCTTGTCGACGCCTGAGACTGGCTTAAGGCCTAGCCTTAAGTCAAGTCCCTTTTAGCTCCTTCTTGGCTTTTACCTTGCTTCAGCTCAAACTTTCTTAACATTTTGTGATAGACTTGATGTTAGAAAATGGGTGTTGTTTTAGGGGTGTGGTTTTCAATCTGGCAAACATATTTCGCGGTGGGTCTTTTTGACAGCTGTCAATTGAACTATGCTCAGTTTGATTTTCCGCTGGGCTCTGCGTACTCTCTGGGCGGTCGTGATGCAGTGGTAAGATGTTCACTATATAGGCCGGACGCGTGGACATCTACTTTTCGTTCAGCCTCATCTGGAGCCTTCATCTGAACGGCGCGGCGGCGCCGCCCTGGCACGATTACGGTATCCGTGGACCCGCTATTGTAAGCGTTCTAGACGCTCAAATCGCATGGGAATGGTTGGAAATGATAGATAAAATCTTCAAGAATTTAATTTTGGGTAAAAAAAAATATAAAAAAAAAATTTCCGTATGCAACAGCTTTCCGCATGGCCCGCTTCGCGGGGCTCATTATTTGAACCCTGTTTCCGCAGGGTTAGGCTGCTCATGCTAAATATGAAAATAGCAAATAATTTGCAACAGCTTTCCGCATGGCCCGCTTCGCGGGGCACATTATTTGAACCCTGTTTCCGCAGGGTTAGGCTGCTCATGCTAAATATGAAAATAGCAAATAATTTCCGTATGCAACAGCTTTCCGCATGGCCCGCTTCGCGGGGCTCATTATTTAAACCCTTTTTCCGCAGGGTTAAGCTGCTCATGCTAAATATGGAAATAGCAATTGTTTTCCGTAAGCAACAGCTTTCCGCATGGAAATAATATAATATCGCGGGACCACGGATACCGTAATCTCCCCGCCGCGCCGCCCTTGAGCTTGTATGTGAAATTACATCCACCTAATTTCCATCTACAGCACCACAAAAAAGGGATGGCTGCTACCCCGGTAGTACAATAAACCGGCATCCTCTTTTTTAGTAATAAAAGAAAAGAAAAATTGCGTAGGTTCGGAAAATTGTCTCTCAACGAAATCGCTGTTCAAGTCGATTCTTACGTAATTTCGAGTTTTATACCTGTGGTGAGTTACCTCCAAGATCAGGCGATCTAACATCTCTGGACTATTTTTTGTGGAATAATGTGAAGTTGTTTTGAAAATTATATTTTGCGCGTTATTGCTGGCATGCGAACCCAAATGCTGCAAAAAGTGGCCGAAAATTGAACCAGCCACGGTTGACACTTGCTCGGAATCATATTCAAAACATAATGGCAAGCCCTTATGTTTAAAGTCCAGCTGAATCCTGAGCCATAATAATAAATTATAAACGTTTTATTTATCCTTAAAAGCTACATGCCAGAAACACCAGTTGCGTGAAAAATTCAGTCTAGATTCTTCCCTTCGATAGATTCAAACTAATCCACCCACAAACAATCATCAATTTCTGGTCTGAAACTTCGCATGGGTTGGAGCAAAAGTAGATCGCAGTGTCCAGAGCTGCATAAGCTCAACCCACCACAATATACTATAAATCCCTCCCAAATTTTAATTTGATGAAGACAAAATCGATTATGGTAAATTAAACATTACAAATCTAATTTAACATCATGAAAAGCTAACAAATACATCTGTGTATCAAATTTGATCCAAATTCGTTCTGTAACTTTAGCGTGACTGCGTAACGAACATCCGACCATATAAAATTTTCTCGTTTTTCATTTTAAGGATACAGCAGTGGAATTTCTTTAGGACACGATAATGAAGCCACTCAATTACTGCTTAATGATGTAATATTAATCTTTTCTTTCCTTAAATTGGATTACCCGCGAGTGACTAACTATGCTCAGGAGGGTGATAATATCTACATAGGTTCTTTTCATTCTAATTGAAGTAAATCAAAGTACAAAGACCCAATGACACAGCTGGTGTTTGTAATTGTCATGCGAGTTTTTCTAATGAAGAATTAACTAATTAGTAACTTTGTTTAAAAACTTTTAAGAAAAAATAAAGACTCTTTCACATCATATGAAGTTTCGAATGGAAAATAAACGTAAAGTCATATTGGTCATTGCAGCAATCTTTATCAGATTAACATGAGATGGAAGATGGAACACATTAAAGCAATGAGCTTCAAAATTTTGAAAACAACATCGAAAGATGCAAAGATGAAGTTTTCAAATACTTTAATGTACAGCATTGAAAATTTGTCGATTGTTTTGAATGAATATGGGGACCACTGCTGAGTTTAGCGTATTTCTCTCGCCCTAGAAGGAATAGGAATGAAAATTTTTGACGATTCCGAACGGTAAAGTGACAAGGCATTTTCATGGCAGTTTAATTAATTTCTAGGAGAATGCTTAACGCCTAGCCTGATAAATACCTCTCAGCTTCTTTTTGGCTTCTAGCTTTTTTCAAAGTTCCGACGTTCTTAAAGTTTTGTGACAGTAAAAGACTATTCGCATGAGCACGACCAACGAACGACGAATAAATCAAGAAATATGATTTTAAGTACCTTACAATATAGTTCATACTTATTTTTAGGTGGACAAACTCTTATTTTTGTGCCTCGATTTAAAAAAATAGAGAAAAAATATTTATTCGTTACGAATAAATATCTAGTAAGTACGAACTATCAGACTTTGTTTTCGTTCCACATATAATCCACACTCCAACGAATAAATTTTTCGCGAGTGCTTAGCCTCAAAATCATTTTTGTTTTTGTTTTTAATGCAAATTGTGTTCAGTTGTAGCTAAAAGTAAACAAACATTGGTACATTCAAATTCAGTGCCACAATTTTTTTTTCTTCATTCAACAAAATACATAGCGAAAAATAGAAAGTACTGAACGTCATTCGTGACGAATGTAAAACAATCGTGTGAGTAAAATGTCAAAATTAAAGAATATTCGTTCATTCGTCGTTCGTTGGTCGTACTCATGTGAATAATACTTAAAGGTGTTCGTATTCCCGGTATGCCTATAATAAAAAACCAATGGGTGTTTCTGGGATTTGAACTTCATTATCCCTAAACGGGAAGTTGTTCTTTGGAAAACTGACTATACCCGTTCAAGCGTTGTTTGTTGCATCTAATCCAAATCAAAAAGGAGCACCCCCTTTGTAATTTGATTTCATTTTATATGATTTTGACTTTTAGTAAAAATTTATGATGATAAGAGCGTTGTTCTGAGTTGTTGGACTATGTTTTTTATTCAAAATTTAACAAAACAACTCTCTGATTTAAATTACCTTCATGTAAAAAATTCAATTTCTTATTTTTTATTTTATTGATTCATCAAACACGTTTGCTGGTATAAGTTTAACATTTCAATAATCTGAAATATAAGTTGGTTTATTTTGACCTGCATATTTGCGAAGTTCATTTATGGCAATGAACCCATATTATTTTTGATATATTTCAAACTTGATTTTACCTTGCTTTGGCCTACTTCAGTTTTTTTTTTTAAATCGCTCGACATAAAAATAAAACTAAGCAATTATTTTAGCAAAACATTTCAAAATGGGTCCGGGCCAGGGCAAGTTACAAGCCATCAATTAATCTAACCGTAATCTTAATAATTAACTTTTTTCCCCTGCTTGAGCACCTATAATAAGTATAATATTATATGTTTATGACTTGAACGTCATATTAATGAAAATACAATTAAACCTCTTAACAGGTGCACAACTTCGAATAGACTGCGCAAACGCACTACTCTTCACAATCATTCCTCATTCTTTGTACTTTCACCTACCTTTTCTTTGTATGATTTCAGTTTATTTTTATGTTTCCTAATATTTGGAAAAAAAAAAAAAAAAAATTATAAAAATTAAGTATTGTTCTAATTATCCAATTTATCACATAAGCTTTTTAGATAACGCCCAGCCGCTATCGCTGCAAACACCCGTGCGGCTAGCTTGAAAGTTAAATACATATATGTGTATTTACTTTGATTGTAAAAATTAGCCAAATTAACGATGAACACCATATGATACGATGTTAATATTATAGTTGCATATTTGAAAACAGTGACATAATTCAAAAGCCTTAAATAAGTTTTGTCATGAAATGTTTTTTGAAGAGTTTCAAAATAAGTTGAGTGATACGATAGTTTGCAATCTAAAACATTTTGAAAGAAGTATGAACAGTATGAGTTAATTTGAATCAAAAATTTTATATTGAGAGATATTTTGTAAAATGTGCACGGCTAGGTCTCATGAACTTACTCGCATTTGCTTCGTTCCGCATTTGCAACTTTAGAATAAAGATTCAAGTTTTGAGAATAACAAAATAAAAGAATAAATATTCCCAATTATTTTGTCTGTGGTGTCCGTGGTGTAATGGTTAGCATTTCTGCTTGAGGTTTGAGGTTTGAATCCTAAGAGAAAACAAAAAATGTTTCTCTTACTTCAAGAAAAGGCAAGTCCTCCAAGAGTAATTTTACTGTCAAGATAAGCGTTTTCTTGATTACCTGTTTGGAGTCGTAAATAAATATCACCTTATAAGTTTTCCTTCCTTTTTAGGGTCGCAAAAATGGGTATCGATATTTGTCATAAATACGATGGCAAAATAAGCCAAACTGAGTCCAAATCCGAGGCTTCTTGTTTTGTTGTACCGCTTCCTCCAGCGTCGTACTAATAAGAACTTCAACAGAACTGTTGTTAGACCTTTATTTATGAGAAAAATCAATCGGCCGCCAATGTCACTACAGTGTATCAAGAAACCCAATCATCCTGACTCAACCATGGTTATTGTGGCACGGTCACCAATGACTTGCGTCTTCTGACTGTCCCTAAAATAGCTAGGGGTGGATTGTTGCACGTTATCTGAGGGAATTCTGAAGTATGGCGGTGAAGTTATCACCTTTAATTAATATGCCCTCAAATCGCCAACAGGCGAGAAGACCTTGTTTTTGCAGGGTAAGTGTACTACTCGTACTGTCGACATCCCTTCGACATATGTGCGATCAATGAGACGCAAATTCGAACGCGCTCGTGCTCGCTGGAGTAGTTGCAGTGAAAAGAAATAGGGAGTAATAAAACCAACTTAGTCATGATTATGAGTTAAAACAGTCGTATGAGTCTTGTATTTAACGGTATAACGTTTGGAACTTTATAGATTAACACCCCAAACTATTAGTAAGCTGCTTATTTGATTTGCACAAAGACGTATTATCGTGTGAATAAATTTTCAAAATTTAATTTTTCAAGAATATGACGATTTTTCAAAATTCTAAGGCCGGCCATTTGCGACACAATATAACTGCGCAAACCGACTTGAGCAAAAACCAAAATTGTTTTGATTTTAACACAGTTAACTGCACAAACAGCCCAAACTATCCCATTCAGAACACAACTGAGCTCTACAAACTCCAATCTGCGTAGTTGTGTCGTCAATGGCCGGTCTAACTATTTTCGGAAACATAGGTATTTTGCGCATCCAAAGTGACTCAACTTTATAACGAAACTTATTAATACGCGTTTCTCTGGAAAATAACATTTTCAAGATTATGGCCACGATTTCTCGAGTTTTAGGTACTGGACTGATCTACCTGAAATGCTTGCTAGTTTCCCTGATGGTATTTTCTATGGTTGGCTCTACGCTTATCCCAATTTTCAGAATTTCGAAAAAGTCCAAGGGTAAGGATTGTTTTTTTTTGTTTTAAATTTCGCAATTTTGTGAAAAACTTTTCCGTAGTTCCTGTTGGAATAATTTTACTAACCACTGTACCAAAATATAATCAACACAATACTCTCTTCTACTTAACAGAACCTATGTACTCAAATGTAACTTTGCTTTTTTAATTTGCTTTCATATCTATTGTCACTTGCTCTGAATACTTTAAACAGTAAACATCTCTTGATAAAAATCCCGGTTTGGTTTCATTTTCTGCAACAGTTACGACCATAGCGACATTACTTTCTAGACTAACAATCTTTTTTGTTGTTTTGTTTCTGCTAGGAGGATTGGAATCGTGGCAATGGTCATGGTCACGTACCAGTTTTTTGAGACTCCCCACTTGATGAGCGGCAAATGTTTAAATTGTTTAATTTTTAGTTTTTTTTATTCTTTAAATGTTAGGTAATTGATTATTTATAAAAAAAGATACAAAAAATATTGATTGTTTCTCAAAAACCTTTAAAAATCACCTGAGTTTCATGCCTCCAGACCATAATACCCCTTAAAATAGAAGGTTTTAAAAATCAGACTTTGTTTATATAAATTAGTTCACATCTTAAGTTGGAAAATAGAAATTGTTACATTCATTCACGTAGAATTACCAATTATTTACTTAACTGTCTGAGCGTTTTAATTTTAGTACTTTATTTTCAAAAATGATTACTTATCGAACGTTATTTCAAGTTGAATAAATATAAATATGTAGGTACTTCTACTCGTTCCCTATTTTTACATTTTTATTTTGGAGAAACCCACGTTTGGTTAATTATGTGTGTGCCTTTCACGGTTTGATATTTGTGTTGTTGTTATGAAATATCACAAATTCAAAAAGACTTAGCAAAATACTAAAACTTATCAAGATCTTACATATGTACATTCATTTTTCCACTATTATTTAAATACTCCCAAAAACACACATCGTGTGGTTCCGCATTTCTAAAAATACATACAAAAAATATGCCGCGGAAAACCTTGAGCCAAGAAACAAAAACAAAAGTCTTATCAGTTAACTATAAACTGTTGCCGTAATTTGCTCATACCCCTATGTCAAAGCATAATGTCGTCATGATTTTCATAATGAATATCGATTTTTAATCATGACTTGCTGAATGGTACAAATAGTTATAACTGATAAATCTCACACTGTGTTAATTAATAACATAAACTCTTAGTTTAATTTTGATCGCACAAGCTTTCTTAACTTCTTATTCTTTTAATAACTTTTACAATTTTTATATTTGCTGGCAAAACATTGCTTAATTTGGCTCTCCAGCAACCTGCACATTTTTGTGTACCGAATTGTGCCTACTCGCTGGAAAAAAAATTATTTCTATTTTTAAGACATTTCAAAAACACATTGGAAAGCATTAATGTCAATGAATTTTTTTTGTTTTTGTTTTTTTTTTGACTAGTCACCTTGTATGTCTGTTTACAAAGAATGTTGTTGAACGTTATTTTGTTTTTGTTTTTGCAAGTCGCACGAATGAAGTGGTACTTTTCTTTATCGCCGTATGCGGTTTGGCACACTTGGCTTACGAATTAAAGAGATAGATAAATCAAAAAGTCAGTGGCTACCAGATTGTTTCAATTGATTAAGCAGTAGTTTTCAAGATAATTCCATCTGTTTGAAAAAGTGACAACATAATGGGTTTATCGCTTACGAAATTCTATTCATGATTCTGAAGCTCAATACCAATCATTGTTTAATTTTAATATTTTTTTTTTTAAACCTAGGCACGCTTCTGGTGTCTATAGTAATGATTGTGACCGACTGGGTCAAGAACGGTTGGATATTTTGCTAGCGGACGTGAAAGATACCCACTCGTGTACCTTCTTTTGTTTTTATACTAAACAAACTTTTGCTTCTCTTACAATGAGTCGTCTGCTATTAAAAAGATACAATATGATGATTTGAGAACAAGAAATAGTGTTCCAAAGTGCTTTCAAATGGAATAAATATTCAAACGATTGAAGATAATAGTTTCCATAAAAAAAGACTGACTGTACAGTAGACTGCTAAGTTTTAACAGCGAGTTCAAAACTAGCTTGGTTGCGAGAGTCCTCAAAGATCTCAATATACACAAATCCGCTGGTCCATCAGATAGTATCCCCGCCGGCGCCGTTATTCTGAAGAGGTGTTCTTCTACGCTGGCAAAACCACTGCGTAAACTTTTCCATCTTTCCTATTCTGCTGGGATTTTTCCGAGCAGATGGAAAACAGCATTTGTCCATCCGGTTCCTAAAAAAGGCGAATCTTCCTCCCCCTCCAACTACCGTTCAATTGCACTTACGTTCCTTTAAACGTACTTATGAAATATCTTGAAGAACGAAAGCTTCTTAATGACCGTCAGTATGGCTTTCGTAGCAAACGGTCCACTGGTGATTTGATGGCTCATCTCACCGAATAGTGGAACCAATCTTTACATTGTTTTGAAGAAAGTAAGATTATGGCGCTTGATATTTCTAAAGCATTTACTTTTTTATCGAAAATGCATGCTTTTGGTATCGATGAGTCTCTTCTTCGTTGGATTACAAATTACCTTTCCGACCGTTCAATACAAGTTGTATTGGATGGATAATGATCTCTTGTCTGAAACTTCTAATCCGCTTAACTGTTTTGCTGACGACTCGACCCTCAGCTTTTCATATTCGTTTCCAAATTCAAGTCCTGCTCTTTGGATGTGGAACTGGAACGGTTGCGTATGTTAAGATCATTGAATTCTGACCTAGACAGCATTGTTACAAGGGCTCATAAGAACCGAGTAAAATTCAATGCTTCGATAACTCAATACTATCTCTTGTCGTTGAAGCTTAACATTCCCCCATTGCCATTATCCATGAATGTTACCTGCATCGAAGAAACCGAAAAGTTGTCAGTACTTGGTATGTGTGTAAACGATGACCTTCGTTGGAATGACCACATATTTGAAGTCGCCAAAAACGCTGCTAAATGCTCAGGCTTTTTGAGACGGTGCAGAAAGTTATTTACTCCTTCTGATCTGGCTACAATTTATAAGGCCTTCATCCGCCCAAAACTGGAGTATAACTCCCATATCTGGTCAGGTGCTGCTCAAACATCTTTGCACTTGCTCGATAGGGTACAAAATAGTAAAATCGATTGATTCTCTTGAGCATCGTCAAAACGTCACCTGTCCCTCACCTGTCTCTCTCATTTTTATCGATTTTTTTCAAAACTAAGTCGTTATATTTTCAATGTTATTACCGAAATGAAAAAAACAGCATGGTCTTATTTAAATAAATGTAGAGAGCATAAGAAACTTTCAAGAGAGACATCCAAATTTAATTTTTAGATATAAAATTCAGCGAACCGCTTGAAGGTAGGCAACTGCTCTTGGATGCTCGAGACTCGAAAACTAAATTATTATCTTTGTTATCAGCTTTGGCATTGTACAATTTTTTCTTTTTTATTTTCTGATGAAACGTTTAAAAAAGCTTTTAAGAAGTTAAAATTAAGGTCAGTACGTTCATTGTATGGATATGAAGTACACGTACATACACACAATGTGAATAAAATAAGCATAGAGTAATCGCTTTTTTTTTGTGTTTGTTTGTTGATAGTGGGTGTCTTGTGGAATTAAACGAATTTAAAATGACCAGCACTCCTTTTATGTTAAATTAAGTTATTTACTGGCCTACAATTATCTAAATAACTATTAACTCAGAGCGTGCTTATCCGACTAACTCAGAGCGTGCTGATCCGACTAACAGAAAATGTGCGGAGGCAACAAAAGGCTAAATTAAATAAGCTGTTATTAGAAGTAACTCCTTACCGGCTGGTGGGGAGAAGTCAGTAATAAATCAAAATGTTTATGGCTCGCTGTACTTGTAGCAAGTGAGTTTTATTCAAATAAATATTCTTCCTTTATACTGATTGTTGGAAATTGCAAGTCCTCCGACAGTAATAAAACTGACACGATTAGTTCTTTCTTTCTTAGTCGTTCGAAATCGGCGACAAATTTAAGCCCCTTCATTCTTCAGCAAGGAATAGTTGAAAGAAATTCGATACCTCTCGGGGTTCTACGAGCGCTGTTGTTGCACCCTATTTATTTGTATTTATATTCATGTTATAATAATTTCTTTTTCTTCATCTTTGACGGTTCCTCGAGTATTGTGATCTCGAAGGTATCGCCACGAGTATCATGCTCTTGAAAAGATCACAACTCTCCCATTTACATCTGCACTTCAGGGATCCTTTGTCGAATACTTTGAAAAAAGAAATTTATTATGTTAAGAGAAATTGCTTACTTGGTATCCATCCACTCTGTATGTTTAAGCCATCGTAGTCTCTCGTACTCTTCTACCAATGTCCGTGTCGCTGTATCTTAAAACACGTTGTTGAATCTGTCTCTCCACACACTAGCCCAAAGATACTCGTAACAGTTTTCCCCTGTCCCCTTGATATCAGAAACACTCATATGAGTATTCTGCAGGTGCTCCCAATACTGAAATCGCCCGCAGCACACTCCTCGGACTTTATGCCTAAACGCATAATGTTACACCACCCCTTTGAAGTAGTCTTTCCAAACCGCTCAGCATGGAAGAACCCTGTAATTCTTACAAATAACTTCCAATACATCTGGTATACTGACGGTTCAAAAACAAACAACGGTGTAGGTGCAGGGATTTACGGTCCCAACTTTAAATCATCTACATCCCTTGGTAACACAACTACTATCTTTCAGGCAGAAGTAATGGCTATAGAATTCTGCATTAGGGAATGCATTAGAAGAAACCTCCGAAGATCAAGCATCCTAATCTGCTCTGACAGCCAGGCAGCACTAAAGGCTCTGTCCTCGACAAAAATCGAATCCAAACTAGTTTGGAACTGCCTGACTTGTTTACTTCAATTAGCTACTCACAATAAAATAACTCTTTCTTTAACCAGGCACCAGGCTCTAACCAGGCACCCACTGGTCATGAAGGCGTACCGGGTAACGAAGAGGCTGACCGACTTGCTAGACTTGGCTCTCAGTCTCAATTCAAAGGCCCCGAACCCTACTGTGGTCTCCCAATAAGTAGCCTAAAAAACGAATTAGCTACCTGGGAACGACAGAACATGATCAGCACCTGGAACAACTCAAATGGCCATCGTCAGTCAAAACTATTCATTGACTTATCCCACAAACGTATGAAAGAAATTCTTGACATGAGCAAACGTGACGCAAAGTTACTTACGGACTTCTTCACGGGACACTGCTCTCTCAAGTATCATCTTAAAAACATGGGCATCAGCCAAGATGACACCTGTCGTCTCTGTCTTGAAGACATAGAAACAGCTGAACACATTTTATGTGAATGCCCTGCCGTAGCTAGATCCAGGCTTAAAATATTCAATAAAGGGTTCCCCTGTCCCCTTGATATCAGAAACACCTCTTCCTCGAAGATTCTTAGGTTCTTACATGACCTCAGCTTCGAATGAACAAACCTTTACACTTCGTGTAATTAAACCTAAGGGAACAGCACAAAAGATCTTTCAGGTCGACGTGCTTGTAAAGGTAATTTTCACCTTCACCCTACAAGTTAAAAAAAAAAAAAAAAAAAAAAAAAAAAAACAGTTTTCTTTTCAAGTTATATAGGGCTTCCTCATCCTCTTCAGATAATGACATCTTCCCATCCTTATAGCTGGACTTTACTTATATTTATATTTTTATTTATATTTATATTTATATTTATATTTATATTTATATTTATATTTATATTTATATTTATATTTATATTTATATTTATATTTATATTTATATTTATATTTATATTTATATTTATATTTATATTTATATTTATATTTATATTTATATTTATATTTATATTTATATTTATATTTATATTTATATTTATATTTATATTTATATTTATATTTATATTTATATTTATATTTATATTTATATTTATATTTATATTTATATTTATATTTATATTTATATTTATATTTATATTTATATTTATATTTATATTTATATTTATATTTATATTTATATTTATATTTATATTTATATTTATATTTATATTTATATTTATATTTATATTTATATTTATATTTATATTTATATTTATATTTATATTTATCAAGTCGTCTCGTTGGTATCACCACGGTTATCATCTCTCTCGAAAAGTTCACAAGTCCCCTATTTATCTACTTCACTTAAAAAGCTTCTTATTTCAAAAGCAACGACTAAATAACTTGATATCCACAGGCTCTTCGTGCCCTACCTATCGTAGTCTCGTCATGTGTTCTAGCTATGCTCATGTCGCTGCATGCCTCTTACAGCACGTTGTTGAATCTTTTTCTGTATGTTAACAGGGCCAAAGAGAACACTAGGAATACTTTTCTTTCGAAACGACCCAGGTTTTCCTCGTCCGGTTTGTATAATCCCTTCTTCCACGATGTATAATAGGGCTAAGATGATTTACGGTTTTATTAAGGGTTGCCATGGTATTTTTTAAGCGAGGGTTTTATTTGCCAATTGCCTTCTTAAGCCAAAAGAGCAATGATGTTGTTTGCCGTTTCCTTAGCGGATCCAAGGTAGGTGAAGTCCTGTACTACTTCGAAGTTTTGTCTGTCTACTGTCACATTTTGTCCAAAATTGTAAGGAGGCTTTTACAAAAGATCAATTTGGTAGTTGATTCTCTGAAAAAGTGGTTCTATTAAACTGTTTTTATGTTATAAAAAAAAAACAATAAAAAATTGATAAATGCTTTACTTCAGCTTGAATACACTGACGAAGGAAGCATACTTTTCCAAGCGACATATTTAGGAAATCTAAAAAGTGGTTTTACTGTTATAATTAAGCTTTATCTTTGAAGGAACGTTTTTTGTTATGTGTGTGACATTAGTGTACCCAATGATATTTTGCCCCCTTTTTTATTCCTGCAGTGAAAAGAAACCCGCTTTTTTAATTTGCCATAATTTTTATTAATACAAGGCATACCATAAACACATTTTGTGCATTAACCACGAGTATTTGCACAAAACGAAAAAAAAGATAAGTTCTATGGTAATTGACTTGAAGTGAGGTGTTATTCAATGGCAAACTCTTGTTTAGATTATGCTGCTCTTGATACACAAGTTGAGCAATTCTTAGTTTAATGACAATATTTAACAAGACATTTAATCAGAGTCGATTTCCTAAATTGAAGTTGTATAATTGACTTGATTGTTACTAGTTTAGCATGTACATGGCTAGTTTTACAGCCATACGCAATGTGTAGCTTAACTCAATGCTAAGTATGGCTTTGAGTTCGCTTTTTTTGTGGACAAACGATTAAAGGCTTTTTTTATAAATAAAAACTTCTACATTTTGATAGGTTACTGCACTTTGGTACTAACATGTTTTTTTTAAGTGGAACACACATATCAAATGATTTTGATATTTTTTTGAAATTAATGATACATATGTCATTCTTTTTTGGGTACTTAAATGAAGGTGAGGCGAATCAAGAATGCATTGTAAAGCCTTAAAGCGCATTGTCCATCCCATAAAGTCTCAAATAACTTAACGTCTTATCAAACATAAATTCCAATATTAAGTTCCACTAAATTGATTCTTTCCCCAGGTTCTCTCCCATTTATCACATTAAACACGTTTTAACAATATTCAATTTCTGATTTCAGGCACAATGATTCCTAAGTCCGGAGGGGATTATGCATACATAGGAGTGGCGTTTGGACCACTACCTGCATTTCTTTACCTGTGGGTGGCCCTTCTGGTTCTGGTGCCGACAGGGAATGCGATAACTGCATTGACATTTGCTCAATATCTTCTGAAACCATTTCGCCCGGATTGTGACGCACCTGTGGAATCTGTCCAGTTGCTAGCCGCCGTCATAACATGTGAGTAAATAATAATGCATTAAAAGGCTGTAGATTAAAAATTTGATTAATCGTTTTGTTTACAGGTGTTTTGACTGCGATAAATTGTTATAATGTAAAATGGGTGACACGTGTTACGGATATTTTTACTGGAACCAAAATTCTTGCTTTGCTTGTTATTGTTGCCGCTGGTGCATGGTATTTACTGGGTGGCAATACTCAACATTGGTCTGAGCCTATGAGGGGTTCATTAACATCAACTGGATTTATTGCCCTAGCGTTTTATAATGGATTGTTTTCATACTCGGGGTGGAACTATTTGAACTTTGTCACCGAGGAGCTGAAGGATCCTTTTAAGTGAGTTGAAAGCTATGACTCTAGGAATCGCACTATCAAATTAAGGAAACTAATGGCGTATTCCGCACTTTATAACCTACCCCAGTAGTCCAGAAGCTTTATTTTTAAATGCGAGAAATGATATCATATATTATGAGTCCGTATATATACCGAACGGTGGTGTTGAAAGCGACCTATAGTTTTTATTTTCAAGACGGGAATGGTTCAAAAAAAAAGTTGCTTTGAGTAAATACGACTTATCTAACTAAACTAAACTAAGTTCAGGTTAGTCTTCTGCTGAAGATCACCTTAAGTTCTTAGCCGTTTGTAGACAAGTGCTAGTAGTTTGTCAAAATTACTAGATGATCGAAGTTATTGGGGTTGAGAATTAAACTTTGGTTTGACAGTTAGCGTCGGAAATCAAACTAAGTTTTTGATATAATTGTTGTAAACTGCCTTAAGAGATTTGTATGTCATCAGCGCCGGCGCGGCGTAAGAATGTCTATATGATGAACGCAATTTTAATTAATTATAAAGAAAAAAGGATTTGTGCAAAAACTTATGCTTTGGAAACACCCCGTTTAACAAGTTGGAAGCTTGAATAATTAGTTTCTATATACGGGGTCTGCATTCCGCCACTAAAATAATATGAAAAAAGTTAAAAAGCATTCGAAGAGAGGTTGAAGGTGAATAGCTTTTTTTGTAAAAACAGAGAATGGTCGATGTTCTTGTTCATGTCGAAGGCTTTCGAAAAGGCTAGGATGGTCAACAAGATAACCTTTTCGTTATCAAGACTGTTCCTGATACCCTCGAGATTTTTTTTCTGCCCAGTAAAACATCTCTTTTTGGCCGGCAAACACGACTGAACAAACAGTTTATTTCGCATTACAAATTCGTTTGACTGTTGCATTAGTCCTTCGCAAATTTTTAAAATTAAGGAAAGAATCGAAATGGGTATGTTATGTACCACACGCAAGGTTTTGAGGAGTCTGGCTAATATTAGCCAATTTAAATTGACTTGATAATATCGGTGTTTGGATGTGTTTTGTGAAAAGCAGCCAGAATGGCATAATGGATTTGGGAAAATGGGATCAATCTCATCAACTCCAACTGCGTTCAATTTAACAGAGAGAAGGCTTTCCAGCGAAACAGAAACATTGATACATAATCATTGCAATGGCAAAATATTAAGCAGGGGGATGGGAAGAGGTGCTAAGAACTTTTTGTTCAGTTCATTATCATCAATATACGATTGAGATAGAGGTCTTTGTTTACCAAGCCCAAGCTCACATAAATTTTTCGGAGCTTCATTTTAGTATTAAAAAAATGTTAATTTTTTAGCACTCTAGCACTACATTGTTTCGCAATGCACTAGTATAAACTTCATGAAATTCTCTAACCCGAGCACGCAATATTTTTGATGGCATTGCATAATAAGGTTTTTATCTGTGTTTGTAAACCAGGGTTTTGAAGCGTTACTATTTTTAATTATTTTTAATGAGATGTAAGTGTTATAGAGATTGAAAATCATTGCGTTTGAAACTCAACTTGGTTGTTCGTTGACGGCTTTAAAAAATATATTAACTTATGGTATGTATAACGAATTTTGTGTTCTAGAGAAAATCTAAGGTGCGGAAAAAAGAGGTGATATAATATAACTTGACATACTTGAACTGTTTACAATTAAGATACACATCTAATAGGGTACTTGAGTTCTCAGTAAAATATGTTAAAATGTTGGTTGAATTTACATCCAAAAGCTATCATTAGCTAGGATGTTATTATCTAAGCCACCACAATTTATTAGATTTGGTTTTCTGGTAATGACTTCATCAATTATGGTTTAAAAGGGTTCAAGGTCAACATACACTTGTACCTATTGGGTTATTGGGCCTGTAGACAAACCCCAGAATATGGCTTTTTTTACACCAAACAAAATTTAAAAATAAATATTGGCTAGACGAGTACATATAGCAGATCGCAATACATGTAACCACTCAATTTGTAAGAAACATCTTGGTCAATAGTTAAAGACAGCAGCCTACTAAGATTACTTGCATCCCAAGGCATTTATGCAGTGGGCTTTGCAGATGATCTAGCAATTGTCATACAAGGCTCATCAGAAACAGTAATATCAAGAAGACTTTAGACAGCTTTGAACACAGTACAAAGCTGGTGCTCAGATGAAAGTCTCTCTGTCAATCCCCATAAGACAGTTATTGTCCCATTTACCAAAAAAAAAAGAAAACTAAATCTTCGAATACCCCCCAATCTCAATGGGGAAACAATACCATTTTCCAAAGAATCAAAATAATTTGGGATCATCCTAGACACCAAAATGTCATGGAATCCTCAACTAGAACGCATTTCCAGCTGAGCAACCAAGTCCCTTTGGACTTGTCGAAGCGTTTGCGGGAAAAACCTAAAATGATGTACGACCTATATACGCTGGTAGTCAGACCAACAATAACGTACGCAGCCGTTGTATGGTTGACAAAAACAAAAGAAATAACGGCAATCCAAAAACTTGAAAAAATTCAAAGATTGCCAACAACATGCATTTACAGATGCATGCGTACAACACCAACATATGCCTTCAACGTCATTACAGGACTACCTCCAATTCACCTTTTCAAACAAATGGAAGCAAGACTTGCTACACACCGTCTTTTCCATCAAGGACACATAAAATCACATCCAAACCCGAAAAGACATCTATCGATAATGGAAAGTCTAGAAAAACTTAATACCTTTAGTATGTGCTTGGATGCTTTTATTCCCATCTACAACTTCATACTCAACTTCTCCATTGTCATCCCCCCTTGGGAAGACTGGGAGAACACAAAGCCTCATCCTTCAAGGCAAGATATGGTCTGGTATACAGACGGCTCAAAAATGGAAACTGGTACAGGTTCCGGCGTTTTCAGCGACTGTCTCAGAACGAATTTCTTAGTAAGTCTGGGTAGTCACTCGTCCATTTTCCAAGCTGAAGTTTTTGCCATTAACGAATGTTCGAATGTTTATATGTTAAACAAATCAATATTCATTTTCTCAGAGATCCAAGCTGCACTAAAAACGTTAATCTCACCTGTCATAAGATCCAAACTAGTCCAAGAGACAGTCATGTCACTCTCTGAACTAGCAAGGAAAAACGCTGTAATCCTCCACTGGATCCAAAAGGCTATGATGGTAACGAGAAAGCAGACATCTTAGCTAAAGACGGCGCATCTAAACCATTCGTCGGACCTGAACCCTTCTGTGGTGTAAATAAAAGCACCTTCAAAAACTTCTTGGTATCAAAACTTATCCAAAATGCGGTTATCGTAGTTTTTTTTTATAAAATTTTGTGGTCTGACAAGTTTTTTTTAGCCATTATTGGTATTTATTAAGCTATACGTCGAGAGTTTTTAGCAAATTTTCAACCAAACAGATTTGAGCACTAAATTAGTCTTGTACCGCATCATTTACTGTACCATTCTAAGCTTTTTTCTTTATAATTTGTGTAGGAACCTTCCCCGGGCTATTTGTATCTCTATGCCACTTGTTACTATCATCTATGTCGTCACCAATGTTGCCTACTTTTCCGTTCTGTCAACTGAAGAAATGTTATCGTCGGACGCAGTAGCTGTTACGTTTGCTGAAAAGACTCTGGGTTTTATGTCATGGATAATGCCGTTGTTTGTAGCTTGTTCAACATTCGGCTCACTTAATGGAGGAATATTTGCTTCTTCACGGTTGTTCTTTGTTGGAGCACGTAATGGTCACTTGCCTGCAGCTATTTCATTGATTAACGTTAACTGCCTTACACCAGTTCCTTCCTTGATTTTTTTGGTAATAAAACAAAATGAACGAAATACCATCTACAAATTACTGAATTCATCATATTTCTCTTCTATTCACAGTGCATTCTATCTCTGGTGCTTTTATTCATCAACGACGTCTATGTACTGATAAACTATATTAGTTTTGTAGAAGCCTTATTTACACTGATGTCAATTTCTGGCCTTCTGTGGTTGCGTTATAAGCAACCAAAAACCGAAAGACCAATTCGAGTAAATTGAAATTTGTCATAATATTTTTTATTTGTCTAAAGCTCTTTCTTTCCTTAGGTAAATCTAATACTTCCCATCATATTTATGATAACATGCAGTTTCCTTGTGATATCATCCTGTCAACAGTCGCCAATTGAAGTTGCAGTCGGGACTGCTATTATTCTGACAGGAATTCCAGTATATTACACAACTATCCATCGACCGATTGGTTGGCTAACAAGGATGTCACAGTCAATTAACTTATGGTGCTCGAAATTCTTCCTCTGCATGCCTAATCAAGAAAAAGACAACGAATAAGTGGACCGTTTGAGTGATGAATTAGACGTGTTCTCTTGTTCTCGCATTTCATTATGAGAGTGCTTACACTCGAATGGTGACTGTTTTCCTAAAATTGAAAGTACCAGAAAAATGTTATTGTATTATAACTATAAGTATTAAGAATAGTTAAACAAATTATAAAAGACATAACTAAATTGAAATGTTAATTAGCTTTTATACAAAAAACCAACACATATAAGTTTAAATTTATTTAATTTTATTGTATATATGATATTTATAGTGTAAAATTGGGTAATTTTATTTTTAAAGAAAAGTAGTTTAGAAAAGAAGATATAAGAATAAATGCCTTTTAGTATGCAAACCTACTGCTGCAAACAATGTCAATGAAACAATTTTTATGAATGTATATTCATTAAATTAAACATTAAATAAGTTATTTGTAAATTTCAAACTAAAGCGATTTTGTTTTCTTGTAATATTGGTGTACAACTTGGATGAGTCGATCTTCGAAACGAATATGTATCATTTTCTGAGTTTTATAGGGTTACGTAGGTTCAGTGTTATGCCAAATAATTACATTTAATCGTTCATTTTAGATTTTGGCGAGATAGATTTTATAACCTGTATGAAGTTTGATGGACTCTATCACTTCAAACAGAAAACAATTCCATTTCTTGTAATCAAACGAAAAAAATAGTCTATTTGGCTGTTGCACCTGCGTTTTTGAAAAAGTGAAGTGATAGAGAAGGGAGCCAAAAGTTCAGATGCTGCATAAATAAAATATGTATATGTTTGGTGCACACAAAAGTGCAATTTATATCTTGTATCAATCAATATCTACTGCAATATTTATCATGTAAGCCCACACATAGGTCAAATAGAAACATTAGGGGTTGAACTCAGCAACATTTACCAAAATGAAGCCCATAAAAATTTAAGCCTTCTTGGTTAATAGGCTAAAATAAGCAATTCATAAGCTCACACTTGACCTTTATTGTATGTTTATCTCAGCCATTATTTTAGATCTTATAATTTACAGTAAATGGGTCTTATAATTTTACTTATTTGGCAAATATACAAATATTTTCGCTCTTCTATTAGCATGCGTAAGCGTGGGTATATCCTAAATATATCTTTCCGAATAACGCTGAGAAGACAGGTCGTAAATGAATACATCAAAAATCAGTGAATAAATAAATAGCTCTGTGACCTCGGGCCTAATGCTTTTGGGGATAAGCAATGTCTTTGACGATTTTTATGACACTGTAATCAATCTTAAAAATTGATGCTTGTGAAAAACATTGAATGTTTCAGAGGTATGTCCCTCGGACTAACACTTAATTATGCTAACCGTTACACCAGATACTCTTTTTTTCTTACTCAAGTTGAAGTTAGTTTGAACATTTGTTAAGATTATTTGATTTGTACGTGTTAAGGTCGGTGAATATTGGCATGTGAATGAAATTCGATATAAGTTTGTTAGAGAACTCAAAATATTTCATTACCAATCAAAAAATGTTTGATAGTGTTGCTACATACTTTTAAATAGTACGCATACGCCAGAGTAACTTTTGAAAATCATAAAATAATAACCAAGCTAGCTAGCAATTTATGCAGTCAAAAAATATAAAAACGATTTAAAATAATATATATATTATTTTAAATCATTTTTATTTCATTGTTAGAAGAAACTTTAGACGTTAAGACCTATTTTTTTAAATTTGGAAACTCGATTACTTTAACTAAAAAGGGCGTGTACTTATACCAAGCGGAACGGTATATTGCCTTCGGGCTAACTATTCTAAACACTTTCAGTCGTATTTATAATCCCATTCCAAAGTATGTCTAACTCTGGACAGTTCTTAGAACAGTGTCCAACTCTCAATCGTATTTATAAACACTTTCATCGCTGTTTAAGAAATGTCTAACTTAAGACACCGAAATTGGCTGCCTAAACTATGGCTAAAGTGACCATTGATACAACAAAAAACAATTTTGTTGAACATGTTATAAAACACTGTTGAGAGTGTTAAGATCGAAAAAACTAAGTAGTTTGAGGTGCAAAAATACTACTTTCAACAATTCCATTTATAAATTGCACAAATTTGATCATTTTATGAGATTTGAAAAAGCTGTAGCACAAAGTCAAATCAGCTGTTTTTTGGTCTAATTCAAGTCCTACGCCACACTGTTTCAGAGCCTTTTAGTTGTTGTAATCGTATATTGAAACACAGCCAATGGTATTGCACGGATACATCATGAACTCTACCATTTAGTTTTTCATTCGAAGTTGACAGTTTGAGGGGTTGTTTAGACAACTGTTGGAATGCATTTATAAATACAAAATTGGCAAAGGCTTGTCCAACTTTTTAGACACCGTCTAGCTGGACAACTGTCTAAAGATGTTCTATAGAAATTTTATAAATACGACTTTTTATGTTTTTAAATCCAATGGTGTGTAACGGTCATTATGTCCTACGCTCATTGGTTTATATTATCTCCTAGATTTACTTCTTGGTGGTATTTTAACAGTCACTAGACATCCAATGACAGGAAATAGGCATGTTAAATTAAGGAACGAAATGGTATCCAACTTTTTTTGGTGCCATGTTGTAAGTTTTGTTAATGTACCTCTTCCATTAAACAAAAATGGTGTTCACATAAGCTTCCATTTTTGAAAGTGAGAGGGGTTGTGAGAAAAGAACAAAAAAAAAAAACTATTGTGAAGTGGAAAAAATCACGGATGAGACAAAAAATCGGTGAGTGTATGCGCGGAGGTAGACGTGAGATAATATTTTTAGTTTTGTCCATTTTGCATTACGAAAAAAACAAAGAAGTTTTCGCAAATTTGATGAAATTCGCATTTCAACACTTCATTTTGAAACCGAGGTTTAGTGAAACGACAAACTATAGCTGTTTTGTATTTTTAAAACTCTTGTCAACGCAGCGTATCCCGAGAAGATCACTAGTAAGAAGCTGTTAAAGTTTTGAAGGATGTGATCCCTTCGAGAACACGATACTCGTAACGCTAGAAAAAGAAAATAGAATATTCTTACAATTTAACAGCATTGAACAGCAAATGGAGTTGTATAAGCTTCTTCATCTATCTTACTCAGTTACTGAGATCGTAGAAACAGCGCCTAGTGATTTGAGGGCTGCTTGACTGTCTGAGAAGATCCAGATATTCGGTGAGGATATAACGTTTTTTTTTTTAGTCACGATCGGACCTCTCTGATCGCCAGAACTTCCACTTGAAAGATACTACAGTGGTTTGGAAGGCGGAGTGAGAGACTTACATTGAATCTGTCTGAGAACACCCCGCAGCCGACCCCTTCTTCGTTTTTTGAAACATCTATATAGAAATGAATTGAATCACATCTCAAGAATTCTTCATCTTCGCAGATAGTTCTCGGTGAGATTGAGTTGAGTTTGAGTTGGAGTGACAAGGGATTGATTTGAGCAAATTAAGGATTGTAGCATGACCGATGTTATGTTGTTATTGGTCCATTGGGAGATAGCTCTGATTCGAATGACTGAACTCCCGGTCATTTGTTTGCTGAAGATATCTAGCGGTATGAGATTAACGAGTATGTTTAGGGCAGCTGAGGGTGTTTTTCTCAGTGGTCCGCTTATACACAAACAGGCTGTTTGTTCAAGAGCGGTCCACTATACCAACACTCCGTATGCATAATTAATAACTTAAATTGCTTGACGTTATGTTTTAAAAATGATTTCGAGCAAATGGCCACCGCGGCTGCCGCGAATAAATTCGAGCTGAGATTCCCTTTTAAAGCATTTGGAGCCGTATTTCAACAATAGCACACCGAATATTATCTTCCAAGGCATCAATCGCCTAGAGCTTATTTGTCTAGACATGTAACGAAACATAACCCAACAAAAAATTGTAAAGCGGTGTTAAATCGCGCGATCTCGCAGGTAACTCAGTGAAACAAAACATGAAATAATGTGAAAATCAGCTTCAACTGCGATTTCGTTTCGAGGCAGTGTACCGATCGACGATCGTACGCAGTGCCTATAAAACGGCAAACCATAAACTGAGCATAAATCAAGTAACACCTGAGCTTTCAGTTAAACTAATGTCTTAACGCTTACAAATGAACTGATAACTGAACTAATGAATGAATGAACTGACAACTGATGAAATTCCCATCAGTTTTCTGTTCAGCTCTCAGTTTTCTTTATGATTTGAATTTTTCTCAAATAAAAGAAAGCTCAAATGAATATCGAAATGACGTCTATTTACACACTGAACTGAGAACTCAACTGAGAACTGACCGTCTGAAAGGGCCTTCAAAGAGACCAACTCCGAAAAAGTATTGCCAGGTTAAAAGCCAAAAAAACATCCTTTTTAAGTAATTGTATTGAAATTTAAGTAACTGTTCTCTAAAGCGTTTGCGTGGGAGTGTGTGTCGATAGTTTGAGTATACTCTTCAATTAAAAATAAAGAGAGGCTTGTCCAAATATCAGAAATGAATCAGATTCTCTTTTCTGAGCGACAGTCAGCAGTTTTTTTTTTTAACGTTTAAATAAGTCAGTTTGGTTTAGTTCTCGATGTTCTCGATTATTCGAAAGATGAAAAATTCGAAAAGATGAACGGGTCTGTTCATCTTTTCGAGATTATACTGTAATAAGTAAAAGATTCAATGTTATACTTTCCGCCGCAAGTATTACTTTAGCTACAAAATCTGTTTTATCGCAATAAAATTGTTTCAGGCCCCCAAAAGAGACTGCTCATCTGCTAAAACCAGAATGTTTAAAGATTCAATTTAGAGCATAAAGAACATCAAATTTACTAAATCATAAAAATGAACACAAGACCCTTGATCATGAGTAATACTCCAAACACTAACACAAACATCTCTGAATACACCTTTCTTATCATCACTCATTTAATCCAACAAAACAACAAACTACAGATTCGTTTAAACTAAATTATTCTGTGATGATATCTTATCAGGATTTGAGATTAAAAGAAGAACAATCTGTTGCACGGAAACCATCATTGCAAAGTTGTTTAGTAGTCTCATCGCCTTCAAAGCCTGACAAGATCAGTCCACATAAAACAAGTGAAAAATAAATTTGCATACGCCATCATTAGAGCCGGGAAGTATATTTCTTGTTTGCCATATGCTAACGACAAACTGTCAATCTCACAAAACCTAAGCAACTGAAAAAAGCTCTTCCACCAAACCAAATACAAACTCGAATTAGTTAGAGCTTCTCACATTGAAATTCATTAGCTTTGGACACACGCTCTGACAATCAACTACAACACTTTTGTCGCATCGCATCTTCGAGATACTACATAGTCGTGTGCTCGGTAGCGTTGATCATTGAATAGAACGTGGCTCGCGTTATTGTTTTTTTCTCGAGATCTCAATCTGAAAGGATCACTGTTAATCTTGTTTAAGTGATCAGTTATAGGATCAAAAATATTGTCTCCTTTTTTTTTGAACGAAAATATGGTTAACATTTGCAATTCAATCTCAACGATAGTTTGTGGTGTATTGCTGATAATTACCATCGTTGGACAGTGCAATGGATCAAAGAAGTACAACCGTTATTTAGCGCATTTATTTAATAAATATGGCAGCGGAGGAACAATGTCTTTTGAGGTTAGTGAAATAATTTCATTAAACTAGAGACAGTTCTTTTCTTAAAGTGGGATAGCATGTTTAAGCATCCGCATCTTGTTTCAGAGCATATTACTTTCAATCAAAATTAATTTGAACATTTTATCTGTCTAGCTAACGCACACGTTGTGCAGAGTGAGTGATAATAATCAAAGCGATTTGCTATGTTGTGAGTCAGAAAGATATCAAAAGATCGCAAAAGATGTACTCGAACTAAAAATTCCATTGTGTTTTTTTTTGCTTGGATAGTTATTTTAATCGTTTTTATTCTTACTTAAGTATTTTATTCCCTTGTTCATATAATCTAATAGAGCATTTAGGACGGATTTATCTTCCAATGGGTCAGAGAAAAAATGTAGCTGGTGAACACGACAGTGCTGGTGAAAGTTAAAATTTGTATTTAAGTGCAAACAAGCAGTGTTTTGTGCCATGAGTTGTTTGTAAAAACTAAAAAACAAAAACAATTGATTACATTGAGAGGTGGAAAAAGCAAACGCTTGAATAAATTACTGTCCACATTTTACATAAGCAGTATTCAACGAGGCTGTTCTAAACTGTTCCATGCAGAAAATATCACATATTTAGTCTTCAATGAGATATTTTCAGGTCTTTCATGTGCTCAATGAGGCGCAAAAAAAATAAAATGAAAATAATGATGAATGAGGCACAGCACTTCCCTTACCTCCTTTTGAGCAAGGTCAAGATTAGTGAAAATTGTTAACAGCTGGTGTTTGCGGTGGCTGGGTTGTTAGGGTTGAGCAGATTCACTGAACCATTTGGAGCCCTGGATGAGTTTTCATATGTTGTTCTTTAAAAGATCCAAGGTTTCATCCAGTTCTAAGAAGAAGTTTTCTGCGAGGACTGCTTACCAGACACTCAAAAGAGAAGTGGAATAACCCTTTTACCTGTCATTAGAAGTTTTAAGAAAGTTCTGGTGAACTTTCAAAATTTTTTCTTCATTGAGTAGAAAGGTAGTATTTGTCTCGATGCCTTTGAGTGATAGCCATATTTTTGACAACTTATCCACCATTCTATTCATTCGTTGTGTCGTTGTGTCCCGAAAGTTATAAATTTGCTACAACAGATTTCTTTCCGTTGGGCTTTGTGACTATGGATGGAATTGCATTTATGGCCTCCTGACTGTCAATATGAAAGTGCTGATGGGTACTGCGAGAACTTCTTTTTGGCAGATGAGAAGATAATCTGAGAAACTACCTGATCCTCGGTCTGTTTAAGGAACCATCCATGAAGATTGAAGACGGAGTGCGCTCTTTGCTGTTATTTCTTTCGTGAAAAGACCTTGGGAACTTAGTGACAAAAAAGTTTCCAGAGCTTCAGCTGGTATCATGGTGGTTGGTATCGTTCAGTTGTTGAGAAAATGCATGCAAGTCTTTGGGTTTTGGTCAAGTTCTTGAACGTTATTGCGCTCAGTAATGATAGCCACCATTCCAAACTATCTTTTTTGAATAACGGTTTATGGATGCGTTCATTCAGTCATTGATTTGTGGCCAGAACCCCATATTCAGCGTAAGATTCTACTCCAAGTGAAAAAAAGCGTTCTGGGATTTCTTCTCTCCTTCTTTTGCATTTTCTTCACAGTTCAGTTTACTATCAAGAATAGTTTCAAGATATCTCGCACCTCAGTTATATTTGAACTGGTAACATTTGGGGTGGGAAGAATTATATCGGGTTTGTTATGATTTATCGTAAGCAAAAGAAGTTCTGTTTTCATAGGATTGATGGTAGGTCCTCAACTTATGACCCAGTTGATGAGCTAATAAAAAAACAAAGTATGAATAATGCGCTGGTTTTTTTATTTGTCGTATTGTTGCGCCTTATGATCATTGCTTGAAAACAGTTGTTCAAAAAACAGTTGTTCAAAAAACAAACCAAAGCTCAATTTAGATGCTTCATATTTAGTTAATGTACTATTCACAAAAACTCATAGACGACAAACTAATCATACCGGCAAAACCCCTGTTCTGCCAGTTGGTGATTTTTGTTTTGATCATTTGAGAAAAAATACTAAGAACATGTGTTTATTTGGAATTTGTATTTACTCAACAATTTTTTGGATTGTTTGAGTAAATTTTAAGATTTGCGTTTTAGAGAATAAAGTTGTACTGTGAGTAGGGAAAGCTCATTTCACTTGATGACAACATCATTAATTGCTTCGGTAGTAAGATAGATTCAAGATATCATATCTCTTTACACTGTGCATGTGCAATGACAACCTGAAGAAACTGTAGTTTTGTATTGAACAAATATGTGTATGTAAGTAGCTATCCATCTTCATACCTATCTTTTTTCAGTTGTTCTTATTCTGCGTGTGTAGATTTATGCACGTATGTAAGTATTTCCTTAGTCAAACAAAAAGTGTAGATGATTTATATTAACCATAAAGATTACTTGATGAAATTAAAAACTTTTTAAAGAGAGCGTCTTGAAGTTCAAAACAATTAAAACAGATAGGGGTGCTCTTATCTTTAGACAATTGGATACAGTTCTCCGAATTTCTCAGAAAATAGAACAACAACAATAAGTCTTAAGAAATCTACGGTCTGCAAATATTGATGATTTTTTCTTTTTTTAATTTAAATGTTGTTTTGCACAACTTAAAGTTAATCGCTGTTGTTCTGTTACCAGTTGATATTTTATGTCACCTTTATGACTCCAGAATATCCATCAAGAGTTTTAAAGTTTTAAAGGAAAAATGGCATGAATCCACTTCAAATGATTTCGAGAAAAATGAAAATATTCTACAGAGCGAAAGGCATTAAAAACAATTGTCTTTGTACTTAAAAGTTCTTTGTAAGCTAGAAATTATACTTTTTTTAGCGTAATAAAATAACTAAAGAGGAATTCATCGTTCTGAGACCATTCTCGGTAGGGTCGAAATGAGGCCTTTGTTACTCAAGAAAGATACAGTCTCCTCTCTCCTAATGGTGAAACTGTGAAATAGGTCCAGTAGTTTTTGAGTTTTACAATGCTACTTTTTGGATGTCGGTTCATATCCACGCATGGTTTTTCTTATTCTAATATAGCAGCCAAAGACAGAAAGACAGATATGACATTAAAAATTTAATATTGAAGAAATTTAAAGCATAATATGAGCTATAAATTATCTTATAATCTTCTCGAAAACCGCATTTGTGAATGAATCCTCCTCAGCGTTATTATTTTTTTTTCTGTTGGAGAAGCTAGGTTAGTTTGACCAGCAGACTTAAAACCATACTAGATAGTAGAGGAACACACTCTGTGCAAAAGTATTTAAAAATAAACATAACTATTGGAGCCATTTTAAATTTTTAGTACAATGATAGCGTTTATGTTTGTGTCGACTTTATTCTCAAATCGGTGCCAGTACGATTTTCCACAAAACAGTTTGGTAAGGTTAAGCGGCCCATACACACCACACAAGTGCGCACACCGTTGTGTGCACACCGGTGTGGCATTTCGCCATACACACCACACCAAATGGCACACACTTCAGCACCATAACCCACACCGACACCAAAAATGAAAACTATTTCATTTTGTTCGCACCGTGTGGCACACCGAAAATTGGTGTGCAAACCACCCCACACACGTACCACATTTATCCACACCGACACAAGTGTGCACACTTGTGTGGTGTGTATGGGCCGCTTTAGGGTTGAATGGCTGTCACGAAAACAATTTACACATTAAGAAAAATGCTAGGTCCATTGTGATACCATAAGAAATATGTGTGATGAATTACCTCAATTAACTAAACCATTTGGAGCTTTTAATAAAGCGATAGAGATGAAGGCTATCTTTGTTCGCCAGATCACTTGGATCGTCTCTTCGATGCAGTTCTCTTTTGAAGGAGGGTGCAGGACACGAACAGAGGAGGTTTGAGACTGTCTTTTCTTTTTCCTCGTCTTAGCAGATTCTTCTGGAGTCGTTTGATGGAATGCTGACTCTTGTAGAGTGTCTACCAACGAGGTAATGTCCAATAATCACAACGATTACGGAGCCAATGTGCAATCTGCTTATAGATACCAAGTATCTTTTGCGATTTAGGTCTAATTTTGGTCATATCTTTCTTACAACAAAAGTATAGTTGTGTTCCTCCAGCTGTTGTTTGTTTTAACTTTGGCATTTTGCTGCAGTATGAGTTGGTACGATCAAGATCAGTAAATCGGTTCCAATTCTAGAAAGCTCATCGGCTATGCAGGGGAATATTTAACTGTTCAGCAAGTTTCATTGGAGATTGTCAACATTTCAGGGTGGTTACTGAGTTAGTGAGAAGAGTACCGAGTGACTTGAGAGATACTTATCTTTCTGCAATCTACCTTATTTTACGGCACCGTCAAAAACAAATCTGAAAGAGCAACGTATTCTTTAAGTCACTCCTTTTCGTAGCATCATACAACAATATACCCATTTCCAAAACCAGTTCAACGGATTTTATGGATTGGCGCCTCAGAAAAACAATCTTATTTTCAAATTAAGACATTCAGAGTCAGAGTTGGTTTAGAAATTGATCAACACAAAAATTGATAGACGGTCATTTACTGTTAAGTGCTTTGTTTGTTTTTTGAGGTTGAAAACGAAGTAGATTTTAAAAAAGGAGAGTTGCGAAGTAGATTTTTTTCTTTTGTAAACATGAAACTACACCAAAAAATGCTGAACTTTACTACAATGATCTTTCTTTGAAGCCCTGTGGTTACCCTGTTTTCCACACCAAGCGTTTTTGAAAAGCATAAACTGTCAAATTGAGTGTTTTTTGAGCACTCAATCTCGCGCTGAAGCATTGCACTAGGTTTTTCGCTGGGCTGAGTTTTTTTTTTTTTTTCAAATAACAGGGATATGTGGTGATTTCGTGGTTTAGCGTTTTTGAGAACGAAAAACCCATGTTTCTTTTTACAACTTGTAGGGTTGTTAAGCGAACCTGGGTCTAACCTGGGTAAGGTTTTACTGATAGAGTTAAAAAAATTCAAATACAATGTCATAAATAATCCTTTTTCCTTTATGTATCTTTTTTTATATATCTTTTTTTGTTTATATTTCTCACTTATTATGGAGAACATGAATCAGATGGTAGGGAATGGGCGAACGAACCAGCTCATACCCACGTGAGTTTAGGTCTCTAAAGTGTAGACAGTAAAGTTAGGTATGGCATACAAAAATATTGGTTTTACCAGAAAGAATTGTTCAAAAATCATCAACAGCAATTTTCCATATTTCTTAATTTTTACAAAACTGTTTGCGATTGTGTGCAATTGGTGGGTCGAGTTTTATTTCTTTCAACTGTTTTTGTGAGACTTGGAGGGTTCTGAAACTTTCTGTCAGTTGAAAAACACTTGTAGAGAAAGCCCTTTTCACAGCAGTAGGACACTCGAAGGACTTACTCACTTCCAGTGAAATCCGATACCTGACAGTTAAGCCCTGAGCTCTCACACAATAATCTAAACATATGCTTAACAAAAAAATCTCATAAGCCAAGCCCAGGTTTAAGCTAACTCGTTTCCATACCCAACATCCATTGTCGCATACATTGTCTGCGTACGACTAGACTGCATTTCCGTTGTAACGCATTCCATAGACCACAGCATTGCTGCTACGAACGTGAACAAATGCGTACAATGTTTCCAGATTGCAAAATACTGAAAGAGTTAATTATTCACTAGAAAAATATCAATCACTTAAGTAAACAAGACATTACATATATAGTATTCCTGGTTAGCACTGCTCCTATTTTTTCGAAAACGTGTGACACCAAACAACTACGTGACAAATAAACAAGCCAAAAAGAAAAATAGGTAGTGCTTCAGATGCAATTGAGATATTATTTGTTTATTTTGACTTTAACATGACAGTTTTATCTGTTCCTACATTTGGGTCAACACATTGCTTTGTCAAAATCAACAGGAAGAATTTTTCGAGACCTTAATATGATTACAAAAGCGCATGCAAATTTACACAATCAGATTCTTATTTACATAGATTTTTGTTTACATGTATACAAAAATAAATCTCAGGTAAAATTAAAGATAGTTAGGTGCAGCAATACGTGCACATCAATCACGTTATGAGATGTCGGAGAGTGTGCGTTTCATAACTCATCCTAACACTCCCTCGTGTCATATTATATATGTCAGGCTTTAGTTTATTGTTACGAAATAGAGACACATGCAATATTTTTATTTGTTCCTCAAAATATTATCTTCAGCCATCTTGATCACAGTCATAAACAATCACATTGTAAACTTATTTTTAGTTTATTTTATATTTGAATGGTTTCGGATATCATATAGAGGTTGTGTATTCAGCAGTTAAAAATCTAGATATACAGAACAAAGCCTTCAAAAAGTTGCTTATTTTACTATCAATCATAAAGAAACATATCGGTTTGTCTGGCTTCGATTGTAGTAAACTAAAAAACAAGAACTTTGGTGTTCCTTCATAATCACTTCTTTGACGTAACAGAACAAAATGGCTGAAATTGTCATTCTTCACGCCACAACTCTTTGTTTGTATGGAATGACAATTTTATGTAGCATTTTAATATTGAAAGAAATTTGGAAATCAGTGAATATGGAGAATTCAATTCTAATGATGAAATCGGTCCAGTATTTTATAGAATCCTTGCCAAACTGGTTATGTCATTTATTTTGGTTGTCGCATTGTAAAAATTTTACGCTTAGAAATTCTTCAAAACGCACATAAGGAACTATAACTTTACTTAAATTATTTCACATTGCTTTCAAATATTTGCACAGATTTTGAAGCTAAATCAAAATATTTAGTAAAATTATTAAAGTGGACTCAAAAATGATTTCGTTTCATGTTGATATACTCACTTGGATAACATTGAATCATTGAATAAGTGGGTTTGGTTGGTACCCGTGGTGCGTGGCGTGATGGTTAGCATGTTTGCCTGTTAGACGGGAGGTTTGTGGTTCGAATCACAACTGAAGTCGAAAAATGTTTTTTAAACGAGTATCATGGGATGCGTTTCTCGATTAGCCGTTTGGAATCGGCAAAAAATTGTAAGTCCCGTCCATTCACTGACACGGAACTCATTGACATGAAAAGTGCTTTCACGATTAGCCGTTCGAAATCTGTGGGAAATGTTGGGTTTCCTCCATTCCTTGACAAGGCATGGTTGTGAGAAAAGCGCTGGGCTTCGGGAAGTCCTGCAATGTTGCACCCCCCATTTATTTATTTATTTTATTTATTTCGTGGGAAAGCAAATCATTCTCTATGGAATGGGCTTTTCCCGATGAGTATTCTTTTTTTTTTTTTAGAAGGTTTTCAAATTAAAAGAAAATCTCCACAAAAATGATTTTTGCTTTTCTAATAATACTGTTAATTGCTTTCCGCTTTAATGAGTACTCATTGTATTTTCCCTGCGTTGTTTAGAATAATTCATAACTCTCACCACAAATCACAGAGTGAACCTACAAACTTGAATGGCAATAGGCAGCTTCTGATATGATATCTGATTTGTTTGTCTCAAAGTTGAGTTTTAATTAGCAATACAATTCCAAACCATTTTTTTTATTGGTATTTGATCATTGTGTTTGGTTGTTCAGTAAATTGCTGTCCAGGGATTGATAACAAAAGACCGCAAACTTGGTTTTTGGTCTTGTAACGAAAGCCATGGTAGCTAAGTGTCTAGTGATTTTGTTAGTTTTTTGGGAAAGCTTTGTTCTAAAAATTATTAACTTAAATTCGCAGTGAGGTTCGTTAAGATGCGAGAAAAGTTAATTCATACAAAGCTGCTTTAGAAAAACAATGAAATGTAGGGTAATGTAGGATGATGTAGGCCCTCCTCTTTGGTTGACAAAGAAAAGGTGCTGAGAGACGTTCTAGTACTTGGCCCATCTTACGCTTATATTACGAAAAGTTATATCGTATTCATTTGCTAGAAGATTATAGGTATCCTTTAGGTTTTACGACTTTGAGAGAGCACATGCCCTGTACAAAGGAAATTTGAGACGGTTTCCTCTTCTTCTTCGTTCCACAGATGTCGTTTGATGGAAAGGTGAGCCTTGCGGCTAGACGACCCATAAGGCAATGTCCGGTTATGGCATCAATTACGGAGCTAAATTTGGAACGCTTTTGATCAAGATCTGGCCAGATATTGATTTTGTCTTTATAGCATCTTGCTAGAGCATTACTTTGCACGTAGAGATAAGCATGCCAATTTTTGCTTTGTTTGGTGACATTGGTATACAAATTCCTTTCCCAACGAGTTTATTTTTTTGCCATCTACAATCTAACGCTTAACAGATTGCATACTGGTGACAATTAGAAATAATTATTATGTAAATATAATATAAAGCAGTACTTAACATACAAAAATGTAAAATAACTTGTTTTTAAATGTATCTCGACTTAGATATACATATAAGTCAAAAACATGGCTTACTTCATTTATTGAGGAAATAGCTCGTGAAAGAGGTTAATTTTTTCCGTAATTAGTTCTACATGGTTGTTGAAAATGGAGATTTGTAGGTCTTAACTATCTTGAAGAAATATGAACAGGAACTAAAGGAAGCAAGAATGGGCTTCTTATATGATAACACAAAATATCCCTGACAAACATTATATCATGCGTTTTTCTGCCTGATTCCTTGGATTTCAGACTTGATAATTGGCATCTTACTTTATAGTTGGGAACATAATTCCGGACTATTTTATAAAAAACGAATTTCGTAAATCGTCTTTGAATTCTTTCTATCCTATCAGACTGGGCATTATAATAAGGATTCCAAATAACATCTGCATATTCATTAATAGATCTTACCAATGAGTTGAAAAACGTTAACACATGTGGGTCTGTGAAATCTTTGATATTCCTTTTAATGAATCCTACCATTGAATTTGCTTTTGCAACTATGTGATCAACATGGATCTTTGTCGAAAATGCAAAATCAAAGAAGATACCAAATTTTTCACTTTATAGCATTAGTTAGTTTAGAAGAATTAATCTGGTATTGAAATTGATAAACATGAGAGCTTCTACTGAAAGATATGGAATTACACTTTTTGATATTGAGATTCAAATTATTCTGTAGACACCAGTGAGAGATACGATTTAAATATGAATGGATTTCGTTGGCAATTGTCAAAACACTCGATTTTCAAAAACAACTTGAGGTCATCAGCATAGAGCAAATAGCTACAGTTTTCTATTGTTTTGATAAGATCATTAATATAAATGTTAAACAGCAATGGGCCCAAATGAATACCTTGAGGGATGCCAGAAGTACAACTAATAGTCCTTGAAATTTATTGTTGATTAATACACGTTGAGATCTATTAGTATAGGATATGAAAAAATCCAATCTAATATATTTGAATGAAAACCAAAGTTTTTAAGTTTTCTTCTAAGATTGTCGTGGTCAACTGAATCAAAAGCTTTGCTGAAGTCAGTGTACACCACATCAACTTGACATTTATTCACCAAAGCATTTATAACATAGCTTGAAAAAAAAAAAAAACAGCCAGATTAGTGACAGTAGAACGACCAGAAAGGAAGCCGTGCTGATAATCAGATAAGCCTTCTTTTACCAAAAACTCGATTTTGTTCTTCACTTTACTCTCGAATAGTTTTGGAATTGCCGCCAATTTGATAATACCTCTATAGTTTTCGACATCGTTTTTAGAACCAGATCTAAAAATGGGAACCAAAAATGATTCTTTCCAATCAATCAAGAACGAACCTTCAACAAAGATTTATTAAAAATTATTAATAACGGTAAGCAAAAGTGCCCGCAACGTTTTAAAATTATTGCAGGAATACCATCCGATCCACACCTACAGCTACTTTTAAGTGCCAAAAGAGCACTTAAAACATCGTTGATAGAGAGTTGAATTAGCCCAATATCAACTTTATCTTCACCATTAAGCTGTGTTACTGGTGACTTTTTATTGGTTAAATATACAGACTCAAAAAAACTGGCAAAGAGTTCCAAATGACTCTCAATAGTTGATGACTTTAGCAACTTAAAATTAACTGTATTTGGAATTCCTGTCGAGTTTCTTTTGGAATTTATGAAGGACCATAAACATTTGCTAATAATTTTTATGGTATTTTCAATATTGATGATATAATTTTTGTACAGAAATTTACTTAATATAGAAAATTCTTTTCTGAACTTACTAAAGTGTAAGTAATCATTTTGATTTTTTGAGGATCAATACTTAGCAAAACCCTTGTTCATCGTTCATCGTGCTGTAGGCTGTCATTTCTTTTATCACTCAGATCTATTTTTTAACATCCCACAAGAGCTGTACCGAATTTAAAGCAAGCATATAAATGCTGGGGAAGTACAGTTCCTTTGTGTAAAAATGATATAAAGGAATAGAAAATGTACGTTTTCAAAAAATTGTTTCAATTAAATTTACTGAACTGTTAAATTATTTATTGAACTGGTATTTTTTTAATAAATGATTTTTTTTCTGGAAATCTGCATTGCAGAAATTTTTCCTTTTTAGTGGCATATTTGTGAAAGTACTGTTATGACACCAAAATGGTGCCATAAGGGTCTCTTTTGTCTTCTTTTTTATTTTAAATCACTCAGTTCGTTCCTTTCAAGATTTGCATTCATATTTTTCTGTTTTTGAAATACAATTTACATCATATGATAAACTCATTTAATTTGGACATTAATTTATATCGATAAAACGAAGCAATTTTCCACTGTCGATATGTGTTTTTAAATCATTTTTTAACGAATACATAACTCATGTCAGGAAAATTGAAGCAAACTACTTGGAATTCCTTAAACGACATGTTTTTTTACTTCCAATCTCGTTTCATTGTTGGAAATTTAAAAAAAAATTTCCTCAAAGCTCAAGTGGAGTACTAATATCTTGACAGGGAAAGGCTCTACTATTCATTTTTTCTTCTCTTGGATATCTTGAGAATATACATGGCTTTGAAGAGGACAGGAAAGAGAACTGTAATCAGTAACCAAAACAATAATTTCAAATGAATGAATGTGGCATCAGTGTTGCATCTGGTATCACTTTACTGTTAAGTGTGGCTTTGGACGTGCAAATAGAGACTAGTTTCATAGCCGCACTACACGAATGCTTAATGTCATGAGGCCAATCCACATGAACAAAATATCTGCATAAGTTCTTATTCCTTTTGAATATTTTGATGAAAAACTGTGCTGGCCAATGTACTCAAACAATAATGAAATAGAGAAGCGCTACAATGCGATTTCAAATGTTTTAATTAATTAATTCCATACCAGAGGCATTTTAAAAACACCCCTTCAAATACGTCACCGCCTGTTGTTGTATCAAAAGCATATTTATTTCGTTTGTTTATTCAATTTAATGCTATTTTTTTTACATACAATTAAGTTTTACCTCCCAGTGTCTTTTGAGACTCGAAACAAAAGACTGCTATAAAAACACTTATTAGTAACCAAAAACCCATGCTTATGTAAATCAGATGTGATATGAATCTTTCGAATCCACTAAGTGTCAACAGAAGCGACGGTTACTTTCAAATAACCAATTCATTCGTGTGCTTCCCATGACACTTGTCTCTGAAAAAAAAAAATTTCAATCATTCGCCGATACCATAAAGTAATCTAAAATTCAAGTGAGATGTCTAGTTTATGTGCCGAACGTGTAGACAATTTCTGTATAATTCAACCAAATTTATTTTTGACAAATTTGCATTGTTTCTAAATAATTTATTATATCATTCACTTTTACAGGGTCTTGAGCACTTGATGTTCAACTTGGGACTTGGAGAACTTGAGTTTAGTCCAACGCATACCATTGAAGAGCACCATCCAAATGGATACAAGATTCCAGACTTTGTTAGTATTGATGAGTATAATAGCCTCATCGAAGAGGAGACGTTATCGCCACCCTTATTGGGAGATGATGATGTCAAAGTTGTAACACAAGATATGATCGAAAAAAATAACAAAACCTTGTTCAATGGAACTAAGCAAGCAGACGCAATGAAGCCGATCAATATTACCACTTCATCCAGAGCTGACAGTGGAGTTATTGACGGGATAACAAGTGAGAACCACATATCGACCAATGGAATTGAATTTAAGGAAATGCATGATCCTTTACACCGGCACCCTAGACATCACGGTAAGTTTTTATTTACATTCTGATTTCTTCTCAGCTCCTTGGCTATAAACCTTAAGTTTTGATAGGATTGTGTAATATGTTCTTTCAATTTCTATAAAAGGCAAGAAACCAAAATCTTGATATAGTCATCAAGACTGACTGACTGACTGACCGATTAGAATAATGTTCTTTGTTTGAATTCACTGAGGTTGGCTTGAAATGAAACGCGTTTTCCTCTGAAGAAACTAGTTACAATCTTGTCCACAAACTACGTACTTAGCCTCTGTATAAAGAGGGATACTAAAACTTATGGCGCCTTTCACCTCGAGAGACGTTACTATAAGTCGTTGCAATAAAAGCAAACCTTCAAATATGCAGCTCATCAAAGTATTTATTATGCCTTCCTGCCTTTTGTCGTTCGTAGTTCACAGAATTTTATTTCTATTGTGGCACTCATGGCATCAATAAATTTACAAAAACAGCTTTATTTCAAGCAAACAATAGTAAAGAAGGTGAATTGTGGTTTTTTTGAATTTAGTTTCAAAGTCACAATAGAAATTAGCTTAAAAGAGACAAGCGTAATTATTGCAGGCCTACATGGCGCTAAGTACTCCAACAAAACTATCAATAAAAACTGAACTTGATTTGAATGATGGGTGGCCAATGATGGAATTATAACAACTCGGTTCCTGCAAACTAATTTCCATGACATTTACATTGGTATAATTATATTTTTGTCACGGTCATGTCGGCATTCGATTTTAGTTTTGCTTTTAATTGCTCTAAAGTGTTTAGGTTTGGAGATGATAAAATTTGCCACTGTGACAAGGTACACACAGTCATTACTTTTGTTTATGATTTTCTGTTCTTCTTTTCCGAACTTTTCGTATGAGCAAGTTGGAAGAGCATGAAAAACTTGACAATGAATTTGCTTCAAGTATACAGGGTGTTCCGTAATTCGTGGAACATACTAAGGTTGTCATAGTCTAAGAAAAAAATTGTTCTACAGTTAGTTAGTTAGTTTGTTTAGTTTTTAAATGATATTTATTTCATGAAATTTACAATGGTTTTGTTTAGCTTTCATTATATGACATGGCCTACGCCGTCTATTAGTCGGCAAATAATACAAAAATAAGTGTAATTTTACAGTATTTTCTTATGTTTTTTTCCCTTTTTATATATATTTTATGTATTCCTTTAGAACAGTTCAGTGAGGATACGCGTTCTGTAACTCAATGCTATTTTCAAGCATCTGTACAAATTCTCCCATTTAGTTGTTCCGCCACAAAGTGAAACACGTTCTCTATTTCTCAAAGGTTGCACATGCCGCAGATCTCTTGTAAATCGCTCCTGTGAGAAATATGATTCAGGGGGAGTAACTCTCCCCGTGTTTTTAAAACAAGTGACATGAGGTCGGTTGAAAACTCCGCCCTGAAGTAGTCTTTAGCTGCTAAGTTGTAGTCAAGCTGCGCATAAATGTTTCTGGCTTTCCAAATGAAATCTTCACGCTTTTTTTCATCTACTAAGCTGATTAAATTGTAGAGTTGGTTTTTCCATGTGTTAACCGAGTCATATTCAAGATCGAGCGAGAGTTCACTGTACTGGGCTAAATTATTCCAGGACTCAAACCAAGAAATTCCCTGATCCTGATCACCAGCCTTGTTATCTGCAATCGTCTATCATCCATTTCAGTTGTCTTTAGTATAAAGTCAACCTGCATTTTAAGTGTTCAGATAAACATCGGAGAAAGACCTGTTTCCAGCAAAAGGATGTGGTTAGCTGTACTGCTGGGTAGTTTCAATGTGCGCTTCAAAAAGTATTTAAGAATTTGCTCCACTTCTTCGAATTCTTTGTGTCCCCAAACTTGTGCAGCGTAGAACATTAGATATAGATTTGGCCGTTGTTTTGAAGATTTGGTATTTTGCTTCATACTGAACATCTCTGCTGTGCATCACACTTCTCCAAGTCGCATTTAGCGCAGTTTTTGCCTTAGATAATTTATCAGTCATGTGGTTCTAAAGATTTCTAGAAATCCGCATACCTAGAGAGTTGTATTCACTCACGATTTCATGTTGTGCTCTTGTGCTCTACAAACTTCAATTTTTCGCTGCGACAATTCCGCCCTAATCCGTTTCGAAAAATCATAACTTTTGATTTGTCGAGGTTCACCTGGATTCTCCATTTGTTGCAATAAACGAATAATCGATTTATCATATAAGTTGGAGGCTTTCAGTTGACTCAGCAAGCATGACGATATCATCTGCGAACATTAGCACTTTTATTAGAAGGTCTAGCGAAACTCGAGCTCCTCCTTGTAGAATTTCTTCGATGTCGTCTATAAATAAAGCGAAAAGTAAGGGGCTGAGGCAGCAGCCTTGTCTCAGCCCTATGTCTACTGGGAACTGATCAGATACTTTGCTTCCAAGGCTTACTGCAGAGGTTGTTGAGTCGTATAATTGCTCTAAAATGTTTCCAAACTTTGTCGAAATTCCTTTATTGTATAGCTTTAACATCAGTGCTTTTCTGTCTATGGTATCGAATGCGGCTTTGAAGTCGATAAAAAAGGCATAAAGCTTCTTTTTTGGTCCCTTAAATATCTCAGCTACATTGGTAAGCGTGTAAATTTGGTCAATTGCAGATTAATTTTCCCGAAAACCAGCTTGCACTCAACAGGTTATTTTCTTCTACCCAGTTATATAGAAGGACCTTCATCGCTGAATTCAGCAACGATATTCCTCTGTAATTGGCGGAGACTCTATTGTCCCCTTTTTGAAAATTGGACAGATGATAGCTTCTTTGAAACTGCTTGGTATACTAACGCTTTCATATGCTTGATTTAAGGCTCTGTTCTACAGTAAAGTCATTTTCTCAACTTTGACATCACTTTTTGACAAATTAAGAAAAGGCTAACTTTGGTGTACCAAAGTATCATAAAATCTATGGGTTTTTGAGTGCATCTATTTTTTTTTATTACTTTTTGGTTCATCTGTAAGAAATAAAGAAACTCTATGTTTATCAGACATTAGCTGGAAAAAAAAAAAAAATGACCTCAAAGTCAAACCGTAGTGGTACCCGTGGTGAAATGGATAGCATGTTCGCCTGTTAATCCAGAGGTTCGAGTTCGAATCCCAACAGAGGCAAAAATGTTTTTTCCACGCGATACGCTTTCGCGAGGAACTGGCTGGTTCTCCGTTAGTATTCATTGCATTGAAAAGCGCTTTCTCCAATTAGCCGTTCGGAACCGGCAAAAAAATTGTAGGTCCCTTCCTTTTCCTCACAAGGCATGGCTGTGAGAAATGCGTTAGGCCCAGGGGCTCCTCGCTCTGTTAGCACAGCTAGCTCAAAAAATGAAAAAGAAAACTATGAATGCAATCAAAAGACCTCGATATAGCCAATTATTGCGATCACCTCTTCGAAAAATCACTCAGCTTGTTTGCACATAGCGATGAATTGTTAAAAACAACGTGTTTTCTCCGAGCCCCAATGCGAAAATTCTACTTTTTAACGAAACCTTTCAGTTAAGTTGAGTCTCGTCATCTAAAATGATTTATCTAATAAAATTCCAGGTCGGGTAGTTTTTGATCCATCAGGAAAGGCTTGAGTTCTTGAACTTAGTTGAACTACTAAAACATTAAGATCTTAGTCGAAGAGAAAAGAGCAAACCTCTTTTGGAAGAATCTTTATAAGGATCATCTGGTAAAAAGTTCTGGTGGTGACTTAATAGTAAGCCAATCTGACTGTTACGTGGGAGGTTTGAATCTCACAAACATCAAGGCAAAAATTATATCGTCATTTCTCCGATAGTATAGTTTTACGCTATGAAAAAAGCTCAACATTTTCTCCAAACAAAAGGGTCAGCTAGTCAGCCAAGCCTGCCATTCTGTTTACTTTTTGGACTAATCTTCAATCACTGGACCGATTTTAATTAAAAAAGAATTAAAACTTCAGACGACTAATTCACTGGATATGCATCACATACATTTGGAATGCACAACTTTGAATGCATTTTGTTGGTATGTTGTATGAGATATGTGTGATGCATGATCTGTGAAATAGGACCTAGGGGTCATGTATTTAGTATAACCATCACACTTCTGTAAATTCTTGGAAAAATGAGGCTTTATAGTGTTCCTTTTTATGCTCTTATCATCATCATATATATAAAATTCTCGTGTCACGGTGTTCGAACTTGAACTCCTCCGAAACGGCTCGACCAATTTTTGTGATCCTTAGCATGATTGTCGTCCAGGGTGGAGAATCGGCCAACATCTATTTTTCATCCCCCTAATTGTTAAGGGTAGTTCACCCCTAATTTTTTTTTTTTTTTTTAGGCAAAATTTTTTGTTTTTAAATTATTTTTATTTACATGGCAAAACAACGTTTGCGGGGTCAGCTAGTATTTTATATAAAATTAAAAGTAATCATCAACAGCTTCAGATGTAGTTCACTGACAAGTTCAGAGCTTTTATCGAGCTCTCTAAAAGCTCAGATGATCTTATACCAACTTCAACGTTCACCAAAAGTACAGCTTGAATATAAATATTAATATTTCTGCTCAACCATGCCGCGAGGCCGGATGTAGATATATTGAATGACGCTGTGAAGATGATAATTATGATAAGAGATTCATTATTCTACCTCTAAAGCAAGATGTTAATTTGCTCATATATGTCAGACACCCGCATTAATGTCGAAATCAATAAATTATCATACTTGTGCAAGGCTGTACGAGTTGGTTTATTGTTCGGACCTATATTCCAACTAAAGTTTTGTAAATCATTCTTTAGTAGAAGCTTTCGACATATAGACATTTCTTTCCGTCTCCCGGAAACTTGTACAAGAAACTACTTATGGTTTGAACGGTAATTCATGTTTTTTGATTTGGCTACTTCCATTTTCAAACAAAAATTTATTTTTGCGAACTTAATTGTGTAACTTTGGTATGGACGAGCAGGTTAGGTACCTTTGTGTATATAATTTATTCTTGTCACGGTTTAGTTTTGTTGTTCGTGCGTGACGATGCTTGCGGTGTGATTCCATTAAAAAAAAAAAAAAAAAATATGAATTTTGTAAAATATTCTACGTCAATGATAAATATTAAAAAAGAAACAAAAATTCATCATTTATACGGGTGTATATTTTTTTCTTGCAGCTGAGACTTCTAACTCAAACGTGTGTCTATCACCAAAGTCATTACTCCGACTCGTCATCGATCATGATGATTTGCACAAGCGTAAACTTTATAAAACCTTCAACGCAGATGGGAGGAGTGACAATGTTAACGACCACGACTTTGAAGAGGAATACAATGAGTTTATAAATACAGTGAAACTTACACCAGTTGGATTTATGAAGCTTTGTCCCGCTTTGTTGGTACAAATTGATCAGCACGTTTGCGTTCAACCAGCACCTGTGAATATGGAGGAGAAAGAAAATTTTCTTTTTTATGGTAAGTGAAATGACAATTAATTGCTTAGAGTATGGGAATGTGTTTTGGGGGTAAGATAATAAGGAGTTGTCAATTTGAAATGATATAATGATTGAAAAACAGGAAATTTGAATTGCAACGACAACGAAGGAACTCTTTATCCTTTTTGAGTAATGGGTTAAAAAATGGGTGAAAACAAGACGAGATGAGAAATAATAATGAAATGAAATGGAAATGGTTACTTCGCTGAAGTGCTAGTGCACATTATAGTATTCAAAAAACGCGTGTAAGGTTGCGTTGCCATTATTGAGTCAACTTTTCGCAATAACCAAAAAAAAGGTATACCGCGGGCTATACAGAAACTCATAAGTTTCAACTAGCAATAATCACACCTCGGTAGGACCTCATTGGTAACGATATCTGCATAAAGCTAATTAGTTTGATTACAAAGCCTGTAACGTCGTAAAGGGAGACGAAGGATCAGTGGCCTCGAAAGTCAACTGTGGCAGTTCCATTTTGACTACAAGCTAGATTCGAGCGGGAATCCTTGTTGCCATTTTTTTTCTCAGTTTGTTTGAAATCATTTTGAAAAAGTAAAGATTTTTGGCATTTTTGAGCTTTTCAGAATGGAGCAGTTGACACTGTACAAGACTTTTGTCTGAACGACTAATGTTGGATAATGTTGCCCCTCAGACGACCGCTTGGCTAAATGAAAGGAAAGTTTTTATAAAAAAAATTAAAAATTTTGAAGTTGGCCAACTATTTGTATAGGGTAAAATGCGCTAATGTAGAAAGCTTCATTCAAATTGACGTAATACAAATTATTTGCCATCAAAGTGAAAGCTGCACATAAAAAGTTTAAACAATGAAAACAAATTGTAGCCGAATAGAACCGGTAATTGCAATAACGAGCTTTCCCTGATTTCACCACAAAAATAATTGGCAGGTGTTTCGGCAAAGAAGTACAAGTATTTCAAAAAAAAAAAATTTTGTTGACAAGTCTATCTTGGTTGAATTTTTTTGAATAGATTTCAAATCTTTACCGAGGCTCTCTTGAACACTTTCGTCAATTGTTCACTCTTTCGTTTTTTCTTTTACATCACTCCCACCGATTGCAGGAAAACGAGTGGAATGATGATGCAAATCAGAATTGCGAGAAACGAAAGTTTTTGATGTGCTAATTTGAGAACAGATCCGTTGATTATATAACCTTTCGGATTTTTCTACTTTTAAAAGTGTAAACATTAAACAATAGTGTAAGACTTATCAGGAGAAAACAGCAAAAAAAAGAAGAAAAGAATCAAAGAAGAAGGTATCCAAAAATACATATTGTGATGCTTGGAAAAATGTTTTTAGCACCATATTGAAATAAAACTAGTGCTCTTAATTTTACCCGGGTAGTACCCATCATAACAATTACCCGGGTACCCGGGTACCTGAGTTGCGTGGGTATTACCCAAGTTGTCGGGTACCCGGGTAACGCGTCGGGTACCTGGTTACCCGACAAAATAAGCTATAACTGACAGTGTTATGTTATGGATAGCGGAGAGTGAAAATTCTCTAATGCACTTTGACATATCTATCGGGTATCGACATCAAATGATTTATATATTAGCAGGTATGAGTTCTTTAAAAATATCAATCTAGGAAATTAATAAAGGGCATTTTGATTTTGCAGACTCAAATCTTAATTGATATTTTTATTTTTATATTAAGATTCAATTGTTAAATTTTATCTCAGTTTTTCGAGCTTATCGCAACAACACAACATCCAACGCAAACACTTTTAGCTATTTCACGGTTGCCAATCCTATCATCAGATTCATTTGTTTTTATGTGTTTTTACTCCTCGTCCATATTATTTTTACGCTATAAGCGGGTACCCGGTACTTTGGTATCCGTATAATACCCGGTTCCGTGGTACCCGGGTAATACCCGATATTGCGGGTACCCGGGTACCCGGGTGGGTACCCGGGTATGCAGGTATTAAGAGCTCTAATAAAAACGCATCTTTGCAAACAATGAAGTCAAACTACAACCCGATTCTGCCCAAATGAGTCACAATGTTGTGAACTGCTGCGAACCTTGTCACAGTCGACAATAACGCCCAAACGGTGCTTTCCGTAACTTCACTTTCGAGTCACTCTATCGTTTCGTCTGTCGTCGTTAAAAATATGTCATGTAAATTTTTGAACGAAACTTATTGTCTCTTTAAAGATGGCTATAGAGATGACCTTTCTGTCTGAAAATGTCAAATTCCAATTAGATTTTTTTTTTAAAATAAAAGAAAAATTTTTTCCGTTAAGATAAACCTAAAATCTAAATAAATAACTTATTCTACAAGTCAGCAACGCCAAAGCATCTGGTGAATTTCATGGGGGAGTTAAACTTGTTACAGAAAGCATTGGTTCAGTTGTCTATCGTATTTCGTCTATCGTCTGAGACAATAGCGTTTTTTTTTTGTTTTACGGAGAGCAGTACTATCGTCTAAGCGATATCATCTCACTGTCGACTGTTTACGGAATGCCCCCCTGTCTCTTCTCTGAAAAAGGGTAAATTATAGTAATGTACAGTCAAGGAACAGTTGCACAAAAAGGGCGTGTTGGTGAGTCTGTGTGTGTGCGCTCAGAAATATAACTAGAGGAGTATATCAGAAAAAGACAGAAGGTCTGTTTCTTTACTGAAAATGATCACGAAATGCACCAGTTAAATTCTACTCCAGCACAGAGATCAGAGATTTTTCGTAGCTGTGAACAAAAGAGAGCGCTCACGAGAGAGCAATTAAATTCCCCCACACTGCGAATTTTTGCAACCAACATTTCTGTGGACAGCAATCCTGCGAGCCAAAACAAATACAATGTGTAAATTGGTGTTAATTACTAAGTCACACACATATAATAATTAAATTTTTCCTGACGGTTCTGGTCTTATCTAGAATGTTCGATAATGGCATTGAGTTTGTATACATAGAGGAACCACGCTAGATTGCGTTAAGACGTCGGTAGATGTCACCAAGTGAATAAAACCGGCATTTGAAATTTTTGGGGGAATGCTCTCCACAGAAATTTGACTTAAAAAAAGGCAGCAGAAAAGGGAAATAGGGAAAACGTCATGGGAATGGAGAAATGCACAAGAAAACTGTTGCTTTGAAATTTCAAATGTCGATTTATTTACTTGGTGACATCTATCGACGTCTTAACGCAAGCTAGCGTGGTTCCTCTATGTATACAAACTCAAAGATAATGGTGATATGCTTTTCTATATAAAGATACCGCTGGCGCAGGCAGAAGTAAAATGACACAGGGATTGGATAAGACGAAGTACAATGGTAAAACGAATAGAAAAGTGGTTTTGTTAAAGTACAGATTAGCAGCTGAAAGTAATGTTTTATTTATCGAACCTAGCGATCGTTAAGGTGCGATTACAGACCACACTATGCCGATCGGCATACTGATCCATTTCATTCGGTTCGAATTAGGTTCGGCTTTCGGTAATGAAGAAGGCCGATCGGGGCGTTTACACTAAGTCGGTATTGCCAATCGTCAGGTGCCTATTGATGCCGCTCAGCATAGTGTGGACGCACCTTTGCACTATTATAACGATTTTTTTTGTTTAGACGTGTCGTTTTCAATCTGGCAATGCTTTTTTCGGAGCTGATATTTTTGACAGCTGTCACTTGACTTATTCTCAATTCGATTTGCTTTTTTTTTTGGAAGAATTTAAACGGCATGACCTGTGCGCACGACGTACCTACGTTTGGTAATTTGACTCGAAACGAAATCGCTGTTTACGTCCATTTTTACATAATTTCAAGTAGTAAATATGTGAGTTACATCCAAGATCGGGCAATTGAACACCGCTGGACCACTTTTTATAGGGTCATTTGAAGTGGCTCTCCTAAGCAAATAAGCCCGAGACAATTCTTGCCTTTGAAGAGAATATTCAGCTCCCTTATTGCTGATATACGGCCTAAAATACTTCAATAAGAAGTCGAAAATAAGACCTTGGCGGGAATTAATACGAGTTAGCCACTGCGGTCACTTGCCCGAATTTATTTTAAAAAAATGGCAACCTCTTATTTTTATAATAAAAAAAAATTTTGGCCGTCAATTTAAATTGTATGCGTATAATATTTGCTCTTGAAAACCACACGTCTGAAAAAAGCACCTTTTATGATCCAACCTGACTGTTTTAGATAACCTTTCAGTGTTTCCATCTAATATTGTACTTTGTTAAATATAATAGTTAGAGACAAAGATAATAAAATGTAACACAAATGTCACCGATGTGTGAGAGATTCTATTATCTCTGGATCTGGACTCTTTTTGCTCTTAAACGTTTGATATAACAGAAATATTGGATATAGTTCGTCCAGAACAAAACGTTGTCAGTAGGTTTGGAGAAGGTTTCGTTCAAAACCTACTAACTGACAGGGTTTCATTTTATACGACAAAACGAATAGTTTTCATGCAGGCTTGGAGTGGGTTTGAGCTAAATTAGTTTAAATGTCAGGTGGAAATATAATATCGAAAGCTTAAGATGTTTGTTGGAAACAGAAAACAGTCAAAAGATGACAGTTCTTTAAGAGTTTAGAACAAAGCTTATAACTCATACGGTTTTTTTTTTCAATTGCAGCTTGGATCTACGCAACAGCATCGATTTTCATTCTCTCAGCAAGTGGTCTACTCGGCATACTGTTAGTACCTCTCATGAAGACCATAGCTTACCAAGAAATTCTGAAGTTCCTAGTCGCTGTAGCTGTGGGTACTCTTAGTGGAGATGCTCTTATGCATCTCATCCCACATGCATTATCGTCTGACCACTCAGAAATATCGTCATCCACCAAAGAAGTCCACGATCACAATGGTCCAGTATGGGTTTGTGCCTGCGCATTTGTCACAGCAGTTTTTATGTACGTTCTTGAGACCTTATTGCCACTGTTAAAAGGCTCAGATTCAAGTCATACTCACGGTCATACTCACGGCCATACTCACGGCCATACTCACAGTACTCCACCACCAGCAATACCAGCTACTGTTCCTGCCAATCCAGAAGCAAAAGAAATAAATGTGATGCTCGATGAGTTGAAAAAAGATAAGAAGGACGGATCACGTCCCCTAACACCAGTTGCATTTATGGTCATCCTTGGAGATGGATTACACAATCTCACTGATGGCTTGGCTATTGGTGCTGCCTTTGCCAGTGACCCAGTGACTGGGCTGGCCACAGCATTTGCTGTGCTCTGTCACGAATTGCCACACGAGTTGGGTGACTTTGCTCTTCTCTTACAAACAGGAGTGAGTATCCGACGAGCTGTCTTGCTGAATATTGCCTCATCTGTGTTGAGTTTCGTTGGAATGGCTATTGGCTTACTTATCGCTGGAATACACACAAATATGACCCAATGGATCTATGCTGGAACTGCTGGATCATTTCTATACATTGCTTTTGCCGATTTAATACCAGCTATGTCAATGGAAGGCAAAAAGGACCTCAAGAATTCTCTGATTCAGATTGCTGGAATTTTAGTTGGAGGCATCATAATGATGGTCATCGCCCTAAATGAGGATTCCCTTCAGGAACTATTTAAATGAGTAGACGATTGATGGAACGAGAAAGAATCTTATTGTTGAGAATCTACTATCAGAGTGCTGTGAAGTGTCATATTACATAGTATTATACAAAGCTTATGTTTTTATAAGAGTTTAATTACTGTTTTGGCTGCCGAAACTAAGAATTTATTATAGTTAGTTATTAAATTAAGTTGTTGAGGATTATTTTGTTAAGATTTACGTTTAAAATGTTGATTTACGAAAATAAACTACAGATTACATAAAAATATGTCTCTACCTTGTTCCATTGGGATGTGGTGAAGTCACCGTGATGTAAAAACTAATGTCATTTTCCATTGGACGAAAAGAACCGTCCAGAAGCCCCCAGAAGCATTCTCAAACATTGGTGCAAAAAGATCGCTTCTCATGATTCTGAGGAGTCGCTTCTCGATTTGAAGTGACAATCGGCTCAAGAAGCAACTACACATGTTACTCAAATGTCAAAAAGGAAATTTTCTTCAAGGATAATTTTTGAGAGCCATAGGTGAAATTACGTTAAACTGAATAGACAAATTTTTTGGTGTTCCATTGGTTTTTAAAATGAGTGCTTCCTCGAGTGAAACCAATTCTTCCCGATATCACTGATACCTCACAAGTCACAGCGTTCCAGTCAAGTCACAAGTTTCCACTCAATACTCAAATTGTGATCACGTGACGTGGTTCATAGCGTGTACTCAATTGTCCCCCATTTTGACATGAACTTCAACCGAGATTGAAAAAGAACTGACATTGTGATTTCCTGTGGTTAAGCTTAAGGGTCAAGTAAAACAAAATTCAAGACGTCGCGTCGCCTACCTTTTAAAATAATCAACTTTCAATCGTCAATGATATCGTCAAAACGTTGCTTCAGTTAATGACAAAATTGAATTATTCAGCACGCAGGCACATTTCATGGGTTTTCCTGAGGTACCTCGTCTCTGTGAGCTCATTCATCAACGCCATTGATTACCGTGGATGTACTTGGATATGAATAAAAATTATCATTTAAAAATAATCTATCGTTGAGGCTATTTCAAAACGATGCTCGTCTAATTGGAATTGTTTTTTTTTAAGCCAGTAGCCAGTGCAGTATTTCCAATTGAAAAAACCGTTTGAGCGAGCTAAAAACGACGAAGCACTGCACAAACGAACTGAAAAAATTATTGAGGATAACATATTGACACAAATACACCAAAATGTTTATAACGGCAGCCCTATTTTGAAAATTCGAAAGGTATGAAACTTTCATGATTTAAAAAAAGCTTATTTAGCCGTGTTGTTTCTAAATGCCAGCAGGTGTCACAATCTATTCAAGAACATGGTTTGTGCATTTGCTTCTTGACGATATCCGCCGGTTCCATGCTTTGCTACTGACAATTTAACTGCAGTTTTGTGAAAAGTTTTTCTCAAGGAGTGTCGAGCGCCAATTTGAAAAATAATACAAAACTATGTTTACTTCTGCGAAAGAATGCAAGGAAAAACTTAGTTCAAATTGAATTTTTAAAGATGAGGCTTGAAAAGTTGCTTGATACCAACTTCTGTTTACCGGTAAGGATAAATTTTGTCATTGAGTTTGTATACATAGAGGAACCATGCTAGCTTGCGTTAGGACGTCGATAGATGTCACCAAGTAAATAAATCGACGTTTAAAATTTCAACGCAACTGTTTTCTTCCGCATTTCTACATACACATGGACGTTTTCCCTGCTTACCTTTTCCACTGCCTTTTTTTAAGTCAAATTTCTGTGGAGAGCATTCCACCAAAAATTTCAAATTTCGATTTTATTTACTTGGTGACATCTTCTACAGACGGACGTCTTAATGTATACTCGTACAAACTCAAAGATTTTATTCAAGATTGAATCTCTGGAATTCTGCGCTAATAAATCTTCGTTAAAATTAAAAATTAAAAATCAAGTCGACATTACCATTGTATACAGAAACTATAGTATAAGTTCATAAATCGATTTAACAGTGCTTTGGACCGGACGAGCATGGTGGCGCAGCATTCGTTTCCCCACACACAATGGTAAAACAAATTGCTTGGAACGGAGACTGCTAAGTTGGCACGGAGACCACCAGCCAAAAAGTCTACATAATAATACTATAGTTTCTATATACAATGACATTACCAAAAAAAAAAAAAAGAATATTCCCATACCGGGAATCGAACCCGGGCCTCCCGGGTGAGAGCCGGGTATCCTAACCACTAGACAATATGGGATAAAATAAATGAGTGTTAAGTTAATAAAAAACAAAATTTCTTCATTCGTCACTGCCACGTCAAAATTTAATTAAAGATAAATTTGAATGAGGTCTATGCAAGCTTTTAGCGATACTATGTTAATTTTAACATATGTAATTGAATTGAGCTAATTTTTATCAGATCAGAGTCTTTGAAGTTGTCAAATATTTTTCGGTACTCATCTCACTCTCAAAATACGTAATACATGCGAGTGAGACTTTTGGATGCGCTATAAGCATCTAGAAAAACCATATCTCTGATACCTTTTCGATCAAGTTAGACATTTATAAACCAAATTGGTGAAGCAAATAGATGAGAAATTAGTGCATATCATTTCATATCATTCCCATCAATAGTTTTAAAAATGAAATCACAAAAAAAATTACTATATGAATAAAAAAAAAAACTATTAATTTTATAAATAAAACTAGCTGACCCGCCCGGCGTAGCTCAGGCCCAAGTTTGCATTCTAGTGGCAGATTGGAGATGAAATATAGTCTATGTTACTCAGGGGCATTTGAGCACTCTAACGACGACAGAATTTTTGGAATCAGTCCAGTATTTTCCAAGTTCCCTGATTTGTTCCAGTCCCCATTCCTTTCTCTTATGGAGATGAAATATAGTATATAACCTGAGAATATACTTACTTAATTAGGTGGGTTGAATCTGGGCCTCATCCAACATCCTTCTGTAACGACTTCGATTTCGGGAGAGCTCCCTCTTGTTTTGCACTCTAAGTCGGTTGAGGTCTTTATCCACTTGATTGCGCCACCTAAGACGAGGTCTTCCCCTTCCGCGATTTCCCTGTAATGTGCTTTCGAGCACCCGACGAGCCGGAGCGTTTGGGTCCATCCGCTCAACATGGCCCAACCATCGTAGCCTCGCGATGCCTACTCTTCTGGCTATGCCCATGTCGCGGTACAGCTCATGCAGCTCGTTGTTATAGCTTTTTCTCCACACATTGCCTTCGCATACGGGACCAAAGATCATTCGGAGAATTTTTCTTTCGAAACGACCAAGGGTTTTCTCATCCGCTTTCGATAAGGTCCATGCTTGCGCGCCGTAAAGCAGGACTGGGATGATCAAGGTCTTATACAAGGTCACCTTGGTTTTTCTAAAGAGGGTTTTGTTTCTCAATTGCCTTCTTAACCCAAAGAAGCAACGGTTGGCAAGAGTTATTCTCCGTTTGATCTCCGCACTGATGTTGTTGTCCGTGTCTACAGCGGATCCTAGGTAGACGAAGTCCTGTACTACCTCGAAGTTATGTCTGTCTATTGTGACGTATTGTCCAATTCGTCGATGTTCTGTGTCCTTGTTTGATGACAGCATATACTTCGTTTTGCCCTCATTAACCATCATTTATAGTAAAAACCGTATAGAAATCAGAACAGTGGTTCTTGAATTCCCGTTCTTGTGGGAATTCAGGGATGAAATATAGTCTATGGTACTCAGGGGCAATGCAGCACTCCAGCGGCGAAAGAATTTTTGGAATCAGTCTTGTATTTTTCAAGTTCCCGGTTATGTTTCCGTTCCCGAGAGAATATGAAAAGGCAATCTAGCCTAAGATGTTATTTCTTAGGTTTTATGCCGTTTTTGTGTTCCACAATGCATTCAAATTGGATTAATAGGTTTAGTGGCTCTTCAATACAAATGCCTAGCTCTCGTTAACGTTTCCATTCCCGTTCCCGAGTACTTATAAATAATTATTATTAATTGCATTCATTTATTTTCAGATAAAAGTATAATGCTTTGAATCCCAGAATCACAGAAGCACTACGCTCAACTTCATTCTGTCGTGCTCGCAGTTATTGTGTCTGATGAGCACGAACTCGTTGCATTCTTAACCTATCCACTCTATTGACACTCACTATAGAACGTATTTGTGACATACTTATACGACTTTTTTCGTTATAATGTCTCTCGCTGGTCATCAGTGCGATTAGCACGTGATTTTTCTCTTCGCAAATTTGATTTCGTCGACTTTCAGGCAGAGTGGCATTAGAAAAAATTAGCAATTTTTCATGTATAAAGCTACGCCGAGGGTCAGTTAGTGAGATTTTGAATTACTTGTAGAAGTCCAGGGAATATATGAAAAATTTTCTGGATAAAAGTAAAAGTATCACTTTTTAAATTTAAATCTTTGTTCTTACCATACCAGTCAAAAATTAAATTAAAAGAATTCTTAAAAACGAACAATCCAATAATCATATTATTTATTATTTATTTTTTTAGTTTTTAACTGTCAAAACAAAAAACAAAAGCATTGTTTTAATTAAATTTTTTTTTTATTACAGTTAAGATTAAAGAAATTCTTACTTTTTTCCTTTTTTTTCATATAAACTAACCTTTTAAATTTTCCATAGACCTCCACGAACATTTCAAGACTAAGATAAGATAAATCCATTTTTAACCCTTTCTGATCTGGCAAAAATTTATAAGGCCTTCATCCGCCCAAAACTGGAGTATAACTCCCATATCTGGTCAGGTGCTCCTCAAACATCTTTGTACCTGCTTGGTAGGGTACAAAATAGAGCGTTAAATTTGATAGGTGATAGTTCAATCGTAGAATCGATTGATTCTCTTGAACATTGTCGAAACGTCACTTGTCTGTCTCTCTTTTATCGCTTTTTCTACCAACAGTGCTCTAGTGAAATAACCAGCTGCATTCCTCCCCTGAAAAAATTTAGACGCAACACCCGCCTCGCTAGGAATGCTCACCAGTTTGACCTTGAGTCCAACTTTGGGCGTACAGTCAAGTATAGAGGTTCTTATTTTAGTCGCACAACCCGAATGTGGAATGCTCTACCTGACCCTATTTTTCCCCTACAGTACGATTCACAAAGGTTCAAAAACAATATGCATCTCCTATTTTCCTAAATGCTCGCACTGTGTTCTATAACATTAAAAGAATTCATAGCCCCTTGATGTGCGCGTTAGTTATAAAAAAACACGATTCAGGGCGTTCAAATAACACGTATGTATGAATAATCGTTGAAGCCCTGGATTTGCCCTGTGGTCGCCACAAAGGGTTTTTTTGAAAAACTTTAACTCGCCTTGAATGTCAAATCGAGTGTTTTTCAGCCCTGGGTTTTCCCTGACCTCATACTTTGGTTTTTGTTGTGGCGAGTTCAGGTAATGAACAGGGCTGTGAAATTGCATTTTTTCTTCAAATGACAGGGGTGTATGGTGATTTCATGGTTTATCGTTTTTGATGATTATTTTTCAAACTTTTGGGGTTGCAAAGGAAACCTAGGTCAACCCCAAATAAAGTTCAACGAACGAACTGAATGACAAATAATGATATTTTACTGAGCACAATGTAACGCATCGTGATACCTAAGCACATAAGATACTTTTACATATATCTAGAACCATCACTCGAAAATCATCGACTTGGTTGCAGCTTACGAGAATTGTTCTTATTCCAAACAAGTAAATGAATTACAAGTTGTTGAAATAATTTTTCTATTGAAGAAACTACCAATGTATGTTCCCAAAACAAAACAAAATTCTTACTTTTCAATTACAATTTGTTTGAACACACTACCTATACCTACCCATGTCTATGAAGAAAATAAACAGTAGACGTTCAATTTTGATATCGATTTTTGTTTTTTTTTTTAACAATTCGATAGGCAAACATTACCTTAAATTCCTCTTTCTTTACATTCCATCGAAAAAATACACTTGTTTCCACACGAAGGGCCGTTTCATCATAACAATGACAAAAGAATTTATTTGATTGACACATGAGTCACTCGTCACGAAGCCATTACTCGGGCTGTTCTTATCAGAAGACTATGCAAGGGAAAATAAAAATTCCTGTCCATCAATGTCTCATATTTATTCAGTGAGATAAAGAACAGCCAATATTTACCAAAGAAACCTTTTTCGGGAAAAAAGAACAGAAATTGATAAAAGTACCTACATAGTAGTTCCATTAACAAAAACGAACTGTTTGTTTGTTTTTTTTTTCGTTCTGAACGAACGTTTTATTTACTTAAAATTTATTCAAATCAACAAAAAAATACAAAAAAACTGTAAAAATATACAATTTCTGAAATAATATTGCACTCAATTTTATCTAACGAATATTGGAAGACTTGGATTTAGTCGTATCGAACAAAAATTTACACTTATCTAACTTAAGGTCTAATATTGCACTGAGGGTAAATAGAAACAGACAGGAGTGTAATTTCCGCACCCAAAACTCGTTTATCGATCATCGGAATCAGTCGTCATCCTGGATCACGCTGACTTCTCGGCACCACCATGACGCAGAGTCCAATTAGCAAAATGATTAAAGGACACTTCCTTGTCTGTCTGCGGTCGTGGCAATCCATTGAGGGTTTATTATTTGCAAGTGGCTTGCTCGGATTTCCAAAGGTAAGTGGCTCTATCTCTGCGTCGCGTCGGTCGTCGCCATCGGTCGCCGTCGTCTGTCAGTTTAAAGTCCTTATCGGGACAATTTTTCTATTATCGTAATCACTAATTGCACTTGAAAGTATATTTGCTTTGTTGCTTAAAGCAATGCAAAATATAACAGTCGTATTGCACTTGTCCATTCCCGCGGCTTTTAGTCTCGTCCCAAGGAGATTTAGGATATCGTAAATACCCTGCTGGTTGTGATTACCACCAGCGCTGGCTTGGTGTAGAACTGCGTTGTGTCCATTGCCAGTGCTGCTGTGAGTTGAACTGACTTTACAGCAATTTGATCCGCGTCTTTTATAGCGAGTGGTTCAAAACACTATTCGATCAGAAAATAAGTACACAGCGAGTGATTTGAAGAAAAGAAAAACAATAACGAAATGAAAAGACACACAAACATATACTTTAGGTATGTCCATAGGGTCCAAAAGGGAGGAGTGTACGATAGGTTTATGCGTGAGTGCGTTGAAAAAAAGGGAATCAAAACAACATTACGAGTTTTGTATAGATTGTAGCCATAAACAGTGATGACTTTCGATTTAATTCTTGGGATAGATAGTGGAAAAACGGGAAATCACTAGAAACGATAAAAAGTCAGTTTCTATTCTTCGTGTTGGGTTGTGTGTTTGTGTGCATTAAGGTCCCATGTAGCCGTCCCTATTTTTATCAGGTTTTTCATTATGTGTTCGCATAGGGTTAGCTATATGTGGTGCTATTAAATCGTCGTCATCGTCAGCGTAATCCAGCAGTCGAGGGGGTAAAAACTATATAGCTATGGAGGTGCAAAGAGCCCATTGTAAGATACACATTGTACCTAAGAGATCTTCGGCGTTGGGCTCGTCTATGTAGGAAGGTACTTTTTCTTCTTTTTTGTAGTTATTTTTAGGATCTGTATGGTCATTCAACATAAAGGGGAACTTTGGTTGTGGTAGGATAGATTAAAAATACGTTGAACTTGGAAGACCCTTTTTCTGTTTTACTTCAAATGTAAATAAGGCCTAAATTTGTATATAGTTGAGGGTATACGTAAGATACACCGAAAGAAAAAACCTTGGTTGATTTAAACATGTTTCATTGTTAATCAACAATTCGTCTAAAATTGTGAAATTAACCAAGTTTCGTGATGAATTCAAATAAGAACGCATGTTCAAATCAAGTATGCTGCCGTGATCAATTTTTTTTCAGGTAAGTATCATAAAAATGTTTAAATTAAGTATGTTCGTAGTTGATTTGAATATGTTCTAATTTTTAACCAACAACGTGATTGTTGATTTCATACTTGATCAACAACAAACATACTTAACTAACAATTAAGGCTGAAATTACAAAAACCATCACGTTTGTGATTGAAATACCAAATTCACTGTTGAACTATCACCAATATGTTTGATCAACAATGTTCATACTTCTTTAATCAATAAAGAATAGTTAAAGTATCAGTAACATTTTGAATTTCAATATTTTTCATACGTAAGCCCACAGAAAACGTGAAGTCGCATTACGGAACTTCAATTCAATATGATAAGTTTCGTGACCATTTTATATTAAGGGATAATTAATTATTCTTTATTGTTGATCAAGTATGTTTTACGTGAGAATTCAGCCACGTTTTTATTTGCTCAACAGTTTTAATGTAAAATTTCTATGATAAATGCCTGAATTGAAGTTTGACCTATCAAATGTATAGGTCAAACTTCAATTCAGGCATTTATCATAGAAATTTTGCATTAAATCTGTTGAGCAAATAAAAACGTGGCTGAATTCTCACGAACATACTTGATCAACAATGTTCATATTTTACCAACAATTCAGAATTGTTGACGAAACACAAACGTTGTTAAAGTATCATGGACATGTATGTTTCTAGTATCACAACCGTTGTTGTTTAACAATGTTTTTGCTCAATGTTTAAACACGAAATTGAAAATGGCGTTGTTGATTTAACCAATGAAAATTGTAGCATTTCAGTAAATAAAATGACAATGCCAGCTTGTTTAATTTAACTATGTTCCTGCTTGACGCAAAAACAAACAAGTTTCCTGTTTGATTTTACCAAGGTTTTTCTTTCGGTGTATAATAAATAATAGGCTTAGATACGAAAGATCGAAGGGCTTGAGAACATTTCTTTTTGTCTAAAAGTGTAAGAACATTTTCTTTTATGTAAAAAAGTACCTACGTGACTTTTTCATTTTTTAAACTGGACCTTCGAGCCGAAATTTTATCTAATTTATTGTTGACTAGCTGTGCCCGCGACTTCGTCCGCGTGGAATAGTGACTTTCGGCAGCATTCTTAATTTTTTAGGCTACTTATTTTGCAAATAAGACATATTCATGCGCTTTAGTAAACCATTGTTATATTATTTTATTTTAGTATATGTTTGCACACGACGTTCTTATTTTTTCCATCTTTTGCGAAATAAAAAGGTTTTGTGGGATTGATATACGTGATTCTGCCACATAAAATTGCCATGGGATTTTTTCTAAACGAACACCTGCAACTTAAAGCGTCTGAGCCTTATTTATAATGTCCAATCAGTGGGAATTAAAGGAAAACGGGGAATCGAAACGTTTTCTCCTTTTTTCGTTCCAGTCATTATTAATGCCGCATCCCAGATGTGTAATTTGTAGCTGTGTACAATTCTGGATTACTCATTTTTGGCACTGGAACACCAACTTGCTGCCACTCCTTATAATCCTAAGAAATTGAGAAACTCTATAGGGTATGATGTGACTTGCTCAGTGTCCATAATATTGTCTATTGATAGACATTCGCCAACGTCCCCCAATACGTCAAACATATTTTATTAGTTTATATGGTTAACTATCTCATTAGTCGGCGCCGAAATCGCCTTTCAAACAGCCATTCCCGATTGCCAATTATTATTTGAAGATCAAGATAGACATTTCTTCTCAGGTCTAATGTATTTTCGACAGTTTGACAGAAATCACCCCGCAGTAAAAGAACTTTTATCGACCCAGCAGTCTTAAGGTTCCCGTTTACGGTGTCGATCCCGTAGAAATATAGGGATTACTTATTAAGCCTATGTGTTTCCTCAGGCTCTAGGCTATCTCTTAATTAAATTCCATTTAAATCGGATCAGTTTTCTGGGCGGGAGATGGTAACAAAGAAACACGAACAGACAGAGTTAATTTTGGATTTGTAATATTAGTAAGGATGTCCATCTTCGGGTTCTAGACTATCTCTGTACCAAAATTCATATAAATCGGTTCAATAGTTTGGGTGGTAAATATAAACAAAGAAAAACAGACAGACAGAGTTAAATTCGGATTTATAATGTTAATAAAGTCTTCCATTCCCGTGGGAACATGAGGGCGTTTCCGGAGGATGACTTGAAGTTTACATTACTCGGGAATAGTGCAGTATTCTAACGGTAGAAATGGGTGCTGTATTTTCCAAGTTCCCGTTCCCATGGGAATACAGGGATAAAACATGTTGCATAACATAATATATGTCCATCCTCAGCTTCTAGACTGTCTCTGTACCAAAATTCATATAAATAGGTTCAATAGTTTGGGCAGTTAATGGTTACAAAGAGAAATAGACAGACAGATTTGACTTCGGACTTATAATATTAGTAAAGACTCCCGTTCCCGTGGAAACATGGTGACCGTTCCCGTGAGGGATATGGGGATGAGTAACAGTTAATGTTGCTCAGGGATTATGGAGCATTCCAACGATGGAAGAGTTTTTGAAATCGGTGCCATAGTGTCAAAGTTCCCGTGAACGTTCCTGCTCCCCTGGGAATATTGGGAATAAATATATGGCGTATGTCCTTCCTCAGGTTCTGAATAATCTTTGTAAAAAATTTAATTTAAATCAGTTTATTAGTTTGAGCGGAAGATGGTTACATAGAACGACGGACAGACAGAGCTACTTTCACACTTATTATATTAATAAGGACTCCCGTTCCCGTAGGAATATGTGGATGAATTAAAGTTTATGTTACTCAGGAATAGTGTAGCATTTTAACGGTGGAAAATTTTTTGAAATCGGTGTTGTAGTTTCTAAGTTCCCGTATACGTTCCCGTTCCCGTGGGAATATAGGTATAAAATATAAAGCCTATGTTCTTCCTCAGATTCTGAACAATCTTTGTACAAAAATTAAATTTAATCTGTTCATTAGTTTGAGCGGGAGATGGTAACATAGAAAGGTGATCGGACAGAGCTACTTTTGCATTTATAATAATAGTGAGGGCCGGTTCCCGAGGGAATATTCGAATGAAATAAAGCCTATGTCCGTCCTTAAGTTCAGTCCAATCTTTTTACAAAATTTCATTTAAATCAGTTTATTAGTTTGAGCGGAAGATGGTTACATAGAACGACGGACAGACAGAGCTACTTTCACACTTATTATATTAATAAGGACTCCCGTTCCCGTAGGAATATGTGGATGAATTAAAGTTTATGTTACTCAGGAATAGTGTAGCATTCTAACGGTGGAAAAATTTTTGAAATCGGTGTTGTAGTTTCTAAGTTCCCGTATACGTTTTCGTTCCCGTGGGAATATAGGGATAAAATATATAGCCTATGTCCTTCCTTAGGTTCTGAGCAATCTTTGTACAAAATTTCATTTAAATCGGTTTATTAGTTTTGGCGGGAGATGGTAACATAGAAAGTGATCAGACAGAGCTACTTTTGCATTTATAATAATAGTGAGGACCGGTTCCCGAGGGAATATTCGAATGAAATAAAGCCTATGTCCGTCCTTAAGTTCAGTCCAATCTTTGTACAAAATTTCATTTAAATCGGTTTATTAGTTTGGGCGGGAGATGGTAACATAGAACGACGGACAGACAGAGCTTCATTCGCACTTATTATATTAGTAAGGACTCCCGTTCCCGCAGGAATATAAGGATGAATTAAAGTTTATGTTACTTTGGGATAGTAAAGCATTCTATCGGTGGAAAAATTTTTGAAATCGGTGTTGTAGTTTCTAAATTCCTGTATACGTTCCCGTTCCCGTGGGAATTTAGGGATAAAATATATAGCCTATGTCCTTCCTCTGGTTCTAGACTATCTCTGTACAAAATTTAATATCAATCAGTTCTGTAGTTTGGGCGGGAGATGGTAACATAGAAAGCCGGACAGACAGAGGGACTTTCACATTTATAATATTAGTTAGGATTTTAATGAAATGAATGAAAAGGGAATACATTTTAATTTCTTTTATTATTTAAACTTAAGAAACGGTATAGCTTCTATTTTTCGGCTAGGGTAAGGAGGTTATACTTTATGTCTACTGCCTTAAAAAAACTTGTCCACTTTGAACCCATTTCAATCAGCAAAGAAGCGGCATAAGTATTAAGAACGGCATAAGTAGTAAGAACGACTAGGTAATGATCTTTTTTTTATTTTGTATATTTTATATTTATTCTCACATTGTATAATACAAACGATAATTCTGGTAGGTATCTGGTGGGGTTAGAACCACTCTTATTCGGCCAACTTATTCCTAATCTAGCATAAAAGTTTGAAACTCAAAACTAAGGAAAAGAAGTCTTAATAAGAGAGTACTGAGATGGAGTTCTTAAGAACAGTGCAGTCTTGAACATAAAAAGATTCAATGAATGAAGATAATGAGGAATATTTCTCTTCCAGCTTCCAGTGTGTTACTGTTAAAAAGCCATTAATATGCTCTCTTTTTAATCAGAGAGAGAGAGAGAGAGAGTATTCAAACTACTCTAAGAAAGACTCTTGATGAAACATCCTTGAACTTCGAAGATATCGAGTTCAAGCTTTTGTTTTTCCAAATTGATTATAAAAGGCTTTGATGATTTTGTAGTAGCGACAGCGGCAAATTCTGTTGTCAAAATTAGATAATGCAGCGACATAATATGGAAGTTGTGAAAAAAAGTCTTCATGATTAGGTTAGTTTCAGTATATCTTTAGATAAGTATGGTTTCGTTAGTGATAGATCCACAGTGACTAATCTTTTTGCGGATGACCAAGCTTTTCAGGCCAAATAAATGTGAATTGGATTGTTATCGACTGCAATATGACTTAGTTGACGTGTCAGCTTGGTGTTTTGAAAACCTTTTATTTTTGAATATAGAGAAATGTAAAAGAATTGCATTTACCAGATCGCCTAATGTTATAAGTTATTGATACGTCATTTCTGGCATTCCAGTGAACAGACCAAAATACCTAGGCGATGTTTTCGACTCGAAAAAAAATTTTAAAAAAGTTAAAAACTTTGAATTCTAGCAGTTGATGAAGTGAGGTAAAAATAAATAAATATATAGGGTGGCGCAACAGAGCGAGGAGCCCCTGGGCCTAGCGTATTTCTCACAACCATGCCTTGTGAGGGAATGGAGGGGACCTACAATTTTTCGCCGATTCCGAACGGCTAATTGAGAATGCGCTTTTCATGGCAATGAATTTACTAACGGAGGACTTGCCAATTCCTCGCGAAAGAAGTGAGGTATCTCAAAAAATTTTCACATGACCATACCCATGACTTCAACCCTCCCAGTCATCCAAATTAAAAATGAAAAAAATATTCTTAATATGTTGTAATGATGTAGCTATGTAGCTATTTTTTTGAGTTTCTCGAATTTAAAAAAAAAGTAAAAATTGAAATTACTAAATGAGGCTGCTTCATGCTCGAGAGGGGACTGTAAAGAAAATTCTCTCAACATTTCAAGTGAATCGGTCCAGTAGAACTCGAGGAATCGTGGCTATCACAATGAAAAAGGTGTGTTCTGAGAAAAACGCATTTAAAGTTTCGCGTAAAGTGAAATTCTTATCAGTTCTTACATCAATAGACGGCTATAACTTTGGAAATAAATCGAATTTTTGAAAATCCTTTTAAAGAGATATTTTTCAATATCTAAACTATCGAATTATTTTTTCAAATTTCTAGGTTTAGAATGCCCCGTTAATTGGGTTGATAATATCTTATTAACGTAAAGTGTAAGATGTCAGTTGTTAGTAGATTTAAAGTCACTTGAAGCTAGAAGAGGGTACTTTTTAGTCATGCTTGCTAAAGATATTCTCTGTAATCGAATTGATTGTCCTAAACTTCTCTCCGATTCTGTTTTTTGTTTTTAAAACTACTGTTTTAAGTTAAGTGTCAAATAGCATATTTGTATATTTATGTACATAATGTTAGTTAATTTTTTGTTAAGGTAAGCCATACATTTTCTCAATATAACTATATATGTAATTATTGTTTAGTCTTCTAAAAGAGTTATGAACTAGATAGATGATGAAATAAATGAATGAATAATTATATCTTAATAATAGATTGACTAAATTTTCTAAAAAAAATTAATAAAAGCAACCAAATACCTACTTCCACATACTATGATGTTTTTGAAAGCTAATACTTTGTTCTTTGAATAAAATTTTTTGTTTATTTGGTTAATAGTTTTTGAGCAATCAATTCTCAAAATCAATATTTAAAAAGAGAATACAATTGTTTCATTTTAAAAGAAACTTTTTACAAAATGTTGCCCTAGTGCTTTTAATAATCAGTGCTGTTATAAGTTTTGACTCAAACACAGAAAACCGAAAAAAATATTTCCTACTTTTTGAGAAATTGAAAAAAAATTAAAAGTACATAGGTATGTACAACGTACATACTTCAATCAGAAAATATTCCATTTCTGCTTTAAAAAAAATGGGTACTACTGGGTCGCACAAAGTTAATATAGTGTGCTAAATGCAGTATCACAGTCTTGAGGCTGAGTATAGGGTTGAACGCTCTTTATAATCTCATTGATGGTACAGGGTTGCTAACTTCACATTAATTATGTAAATTGAATAAAATCGCAAGAATAATAGAAACAATTTAAATTTAATATTCCAGAGGTTTCTAAAAGCGCCACTTTTCAGCAGTTTTTAATAAATATAAACGATGAAAATTCAATGAAAATCGTTAGAGCAGGTTTAAAAAACCAGTTTTTTCCACTTTCTTAAAAAACGAGTATTTTAAAATGCAAATGTTCTTTCTTCAAAATTTTTTCTTGTGTCATATGAAAAATAATCCTTCATATAAAATTTTACCGAAGCTCTGGAATCGTTTCCGAGAAAAGTAAGTATTTTTATAAAAATAGTAAGGCAGAAACCGTTATTCCAAGACATAGAGACTCAATTCCAGAAAGTCTACACTAACTGCAAAAATTTGAAAAAATCGGTCAAGTGGTTAAGAGTGTGAATCCGTATACGGACAAACAGATAAACATAAAAAAAATTAATATAGGACCCACATTTTTCGTATTCTCTATCATATGTCATATTAAATAATTATATCAAATTTTTTTTTTTTTCATCTTGCCTTGCAGTAAGAGAAAAGTGCAATCAGCAGAAACCCTAAAAAAGTGGATTTTCTGGAGAAAAGTTGCTCTTATTCCACTTTTATTTCTCAAAAACAAGAAAAGATTTTGACGTTCGGTTGTCAACTAATAAGATCATTGATTATTTGTAAAACAAAAGTAACCCTTAATAAAAAGTTTAATTACATAAGTTTTTTCTAAAATTTTGATTTTGAGACTTGGTTATTTTCTCATAAGCAAATAGATATGGGTTGTTTTTTAAGAACTTGAGAACTTTGAGCAACGATTGAATGGCATTAATTTTTTAGCATGATTCATTTTGGTATATATGTCCGTGTTTCACATTCATGCGATCAGTCCAATTTGTCACTTTCTTTTATATTTAATCGTTTAATCCTTCCTTCTATTCCTTCTCCTTTCAATGATTTAAGAGTTGATGGTTTGCCGGAATAACCAATGCCTCAACATAGCGCCATAACAAGTAAAATTATACTTTGGGAATAAAGCTGTAAACAATTGTCGTCGATGCTAAGCTATAATTAGTTTTTGGAAACTAACAACCAGACAGACCTTATAGCTATAGCGCGTATTTTTAAAGGAGCATGCTATGGATAACAACGATAACTCAATAAATTTAAATTATTAAAAAATGTAAACAAAACTTAGACACCAACGAATTCCAAAGGTTTCAAACCAGCTGTATTCTAAATTCAATACTATAAGATTATAAATCATTAAGTAAATAAGAGTTTTTAGGCTTTCAAAGTAATTAGATTAAATATTTTTGAAGCAATTTTTGGAACAACTCTTTTGAATCACTTTCGTCACTTTTGAAATTAACAATCAAATTAACTGATGAAGATGAACATTTCGAGAGGCATCCAAAATAGAAACAAATGAACTGTGCACGATTTGATGAAATAAAAATAAATTCATTTATAATTTAATTCTTCTACTTTTGAATTTTTTACGGAGGGCGTGTCTTGTATCGCGAACTCGAATATGGCCTTCGAGGGAGCTTTAGGTTGGCGAAAAGAACGCTCTGCATGTAACTTTGGTGTCTCGTTATATAATTCTTTTACCGCCGCGCCGCGCCGCTTCATACAAAGCTGGGATTGATGAAGCAATTTGTATTTCTGTACAAAAACTAAACTTTTTCATATATTTCAACCGATCTTTTTTTTTTGTCTTCACTTTTAGTATTTAGTCTTATTTATGCGTAATGCAGCTCTTAAAGTGTATAGTAGCTACTAACATTAAGTTGTAAAGCAGGTTGCTGCAAAAAATATTGAAAAATGTACAAAAAGAAAAAAAAAGAAACAAGAAAATTTAATTAATAAAAAGAAAGGAGCTTCAAGTTTTAGAAGTAAGCATTAGAAATTAGTGGAAAAATACAGCGATACCTTTTACATCAATCTCTATACTATTGTTCTACAAGCCCTCAAGCATTGGAGCCTTAATGGTCCAAAGTCTAAACTTTTATCTTTCTTAACCTTCGTTAAATTAGCGTATTTTGTCATTAAGTGGAATTCTTAAATTATCAATTTTGTCATGGCTTAAAAGCCGACATGGAGATCGCTCTTCACTTTTAACAGCGTTAAAATTTAAACAATTCAATCTTTTAAAACTTTTTTTTTTTTGAAAAAGTAGATGTCCTTTGAATTCAGTAGAAACCCTCTTTAGGTTTATTCATAACCTTTATAAACTTGCTCTGGTTAATCGGAGTGTTAGAAATAACTTCAGGTGTTCAATATCCATAGATTGTATCCAAAAGGATCTCTCCTAATAAATCCTTCCGTAAATTAATTCCACCAAATTGTTGACTGAAAAGTAATAAATTACCCAAGTGATTAGATTCCAGCGACTTCCCTAACGTCCTTCTTTATTCGAAAAAACCATTCCCAATAAAAAAAGGGCTCACGCAAGCGCATGGGAATTAGGACCAAGGAATCAAATAACTGAAAATCCAACAACAAGCCAAGCACACTTAAATACGCACCCAATTAACCCCTGGCACAGTCATCATTGAATCCTTCGAAAACGAATTCTTCCTCAAACCTCATATAATAAACGTTACAATAACAGACTTGTAACGGAAATATTTCCCACACTTTTCAAGCAATACGGTGCACTCATACAAAAAGCAAAACATAAATCTGATATACAAAACAGAGTCTCCTGCTAGTTGCTTCTTGATGGGAAGGAACAAGGAACAGAAAACTGAGAGCAGGTGTTGAGAGAAACCTTTCATTTCCCTGGGAATCTTGAGAGAGAATTTTTACTTATACAAATGATTCTAGAACTCACTTCGTGCATGCGCATATCACGAGACCCGTATGCACCAAAGAAGAAACCTTGCAGATACGTGCGCAGCACAAGCACCCATCATATCAGGAGTCAGGACTTGTCAATATGAGCAGACCATGCGTTCCGTGTTTTTCTTCCTTGCGAACCGTGGGAAACTGTTTGCGTTTACTTTATCCATTTGTTCAGGTCCTTTTTAACAGCCTGCTGCAAGGCATGAATCCGATCAAAAAGGAGCACTAAAAGAAAAGTGATCACCAACAAGGACTACAAAAAAGAGGTCCTTTATTGGAGAATGATGATCAACAGAGCAGATTGCGATTGGAATTTAGAAATTTGATCTGCATGCACCAATGTGTAGGGGTGAAAATGGTGATTTATTTTAAACAATCGCGTTTTAGAGATTCAGGTGCAAGTGTCCCTTAACGGGTATGTAGGGAAGCAAGACTTGTCCATTCAAATCCTGGGAAAATTTTTCACACTGAGTTGCATATGTGAAACGCTTTTAACAAAAAGGCGCACTTTTCACTCGTGACGACATACCTACGCTGTGCGTTTAAAGATTGTATGGCTTGAGCACAGGCATGTCACGGATGCGTGCATCATGGGGTGGGACTTGCTTGTGTGGCGGAATGTGAAACCATGGTTCGGGTCAGTCGCGAGCTTCTCGCGTGCGATGATTGGTAGGGTGTGATATGTGTTCTCATTTATTGTTTTGGAAGAGTGATCAGACCAGACAGACTGCAGTTGCGTATCGATTACTGCATGTTTGGTTGGTAGTTTAAGAGTTTGTGGTTTTCATTCATTTGCTATACATAGTATTGTGTTTACCTTCTTATTCAGAAAAAAGAAATATAAAAGTGCACGAACCAAAATAGTTGGTTACCTTGTACTTTATTATGGAAAAATATATAAGGCAAAATAAAATGAAATATGAAGAATTTTTTCATATCTTCCTTCAGTGCGCTGCAACTATAGTAGGCAGAATTCGACAAAAGTTTACCGTAACTTAAACTTGACTTGAGTTTTGTATACATATAATATATGTAACTAAGAACTCCAAAATGGTGAACATTTTTTGATAAAGCTTTCACCATTTATGTTCGATCATTTTTATAGGTATTCTTTTTATTCTATGAGAAGATAAGTTTTACAGAGAAAATATATGCAATAAGAAGAGTAATTTATCAGTCTGTACTTATTTGAACCCTTCAGTTAAAAAAAGGAGACATAATAATAAGTAGGAAAGCTAACTAAATTCTTCTTTAGGTTAAAGATGACATTTTTGTACGTTTACTTTAGTTACACTTATTTAGGCTGGTATTCAATCTAACGTATTTAAGGTGCGTCCACAACGATCAGTTTTTTTTTCAGTTTTTATTCATTTTTATTCATTCAGTTTCTTATATCTACTTACATGCTAACAAACATGACATGTTACACATTGTGTAAAATTAGCTTTTATATCAACTTAACCTACTGACCCTTAGCGGGTAATCTAAATTACGTATTCAATATCCTTATTCTAATGCTTTTTGGCCTAAAGATAACTTATGTATAACAAACTAGAACTATAATTTAACACTAAGAAAATTAAGAAAAAAAACCTAGTTTACTGTATCATATTTTGTGGATTTGTTCTTATAGATACTAAAATCTAGTTAAAACTACTTAAATCTACTTAGCACTAAAGCATCCACAGTAGATTTTTATGATTTTTTTCGATTGTTGTGTTTTTCTTTTCGGTTTTTGTTTAGCTTTCGATTTTTTTTTTTTTTTTTATTTTGACGCCGATTTTTTTTGGAATTAAAGGGTTTTCCAATAAGAGTGGTATTATTTCTTTTTTGAAAAAAAACACCCTTATTTTGAAGCAAATTCAAATAATTTTTATTTAATGTCCAGTTCAATCAATACAATTAAGTTTTAAATAAAACGTCATTCAAATGGCCACCGCGACTTCTTCTGCAGCAAAAAATTCGATGAACCCAATTTTCAAGCACTTTTTATACTAAATCAAGTCGTATATCATGAATGGCACGTGCAATATTGACTTGTAAAGCTTCCTGAGAGTCTGGTATATTTTGAAAGACAAATGACTTCAAATAACCCTACAAGAAATAGTCTAATGGTGTTAAATCGCGACTTCTTGGAGGCCATTCAATAACACCATTTCATGAAATAATCGAATCTCTAAATTTTTCTCGCAATAACTCAATTGTTGCATTTGCTGTGTGACACGTAGCCCCGTCTTGTTGAAACCAAATGTTGTCAAAATCAATTTCTTCCAATTTCGCCCCTAAAAAGTTGGTTATCATCGATCTATACCGATCTCCATTGACAGTAATGGTGTTACCAGCTTCATATCCGAAGAAGTAGGGACCGATGATTCCACCAGCCCAAAACCCACACCAAACTGTCAATTTAGGTGAATGTAATGGTTTTTCATGAATATTTTGTGGATTTTCATCGTCAGTTTTGCTTTTTTAGCGCACTAGTCAAATAAAAGTAAACTTCTTCGGAAAAGATGTTTTTCTAAAAAAAATCGTTAAAGTTTTCAAGTTGTTCCAAGGCCAAATCAGAAAGTTCGCGACGTGTACGTTGGTCCAATTGTGAAATTGTTAACACTTTTGAATGCAATAAAAAACAAATGAAAGATCATGACATACTACAAATGGCCGAAACACCACTTCAAAATCATATCATCCCTATTGGAAAACCCTTTATATTAGAACCAGAACTATACTGTTAAGTAAAAAAAAAAACCAAAAATAAGTGTATAAAATACTATTTTCTTATAACAAATACGTTTCCATTGAGTAAAAAAATTTTTTTTCAACAAAATAAAAATGAATTCAGTGTGTATAAAAAGGATGAGAAACGACGATATATATCTATGTTCAAGTGACAATTTTCCAGTGAATTTCAAACATAGAATGTCCTTTGAAAAAGATAATTTTATTTACATCTTTTTTTTTAAGCATTTTCGGGGAGGGGAGGATGTGTTTCAAGGTAGTTTTTTCATGCAGAAATATTGAAGCATAAACCGATAACAGAGCTTCCCCCAGGACGTCTTGAAAAACAAAAAAAAAAAAAACAAAAACAATTTGCGGTGTTCGCCATAACTCGGTTGGAAATTCTTTGAAAATAAGAAACCAAGAAAAATTAGTCAAATTATGATCAAATCTTCCCCAAAACATTCTCTGATAATTTCCATTTTCATTAAAAAAATTTTGGCGGCCATTTATAGTGTAAACTGTTATTTTCCACTAAAAATTCCGATATTTTGGGGGTAGAAAACACCCTTAATGTAAAAAAAAAATTTACTAAACTTTGGGGGGCAATATTTTATATGTCGAAAATGTGTTCAAAGTTTGAAATGACTTTGAAAAAGTAGTTTTCAGAAAAACGCCTTCAAAGTGTATGAACTAAAAAAGTGTTAAAAAAATTAATTTTTTCCCCATTACATAAAATCATCGATAAATCTATATATATGTATAAAAATCAATTGCTGTTCGTTAGTCTTGCTAAAACTCGAGAACCGATTTATCTTATCTTGGTCTTTAAATGTTCGTGGAGGTTTAGGGAAGGCTTAAAAGGTAAGTAAATATGGAAAAAAGATTTGGAATACAGTAAAAGTAACAATTTCATTATTCTTAACTGTAATGAATTAAAAATTTAATTCAAACAATGCTTTTGTTCTTTTTTTCAATCGTTTTTGACAACAACAAAAAAAAAAAACCAATAATAAAATTATTGGATTATTTGTTTTCAAGAATTCTTTTGATTTAATTTTGACTGGTTAAATAAATTTTTTTTAATTTAAAGTGTTACTTTTACAATAATCTTATCTTTTTTTTCATATACTGCCTTGACTTCCAAAAATAATTAAAAATCACAATTTATTAATAGGTATACCCATTCTAGAGTTTCAACAAGGCTAGCAATGCCAAGGAGAAAAAGATCTGACCTATCTAGGTCGTCGAAGTAAATCAAATTTGAGAAGATTAACATCATGTGCTAACCGCACTGATGGCCAGCGAAAAACATATGTAAACCGAGAACAGTCGTATAAGTATGTAAGAAATTCGTTCCATAGTGTGTGGAAATGCAGTGAATAGCTTCATAACTTCAAGTACTCGGGAACGGGAACGTAAGTGAGAGCTAAATATTTGTATTGAAGAGGCACTAAAACTATTCATCCCATTTGAATGATGCCTATTTGGAACACAAAAATGGTCTTGAACCTGAGAAATAACATAGGCTAGATTTCCTTTCCAAATTCTCTCGGGAACGAAAACATAAATGGGAGCTTGAAAAATACTAGACTGATTGCAAAATGTCTTTAACCGTTGTAGTGCTTCATTGCCCCTGAGTACCATAGACTATATTTCATTTCCAAATTCCCTCAGGAACGGGAATGGGAGCTGGAAATCAAAATCAAATTTTTACCGCTATTTACAATACGACGTAATAACAAAATAGTTTAAACAACACTTTATCACCATATTCCCACGAAAACGGGAAGGGAACTTGGAAAGTTCTGAACCAATTCCAAAACTTCTTTCACTGTAAAAGTGCTTCATTGTCCCTGAATAATAGGCTATATTGCATCACCATTTTTCCAACAGGAACGGGAACGAATTTAAAAATCACTGTACTGATTTCAATACGGCTTTCACTATAACAATGCGGTGTTATTCACAAGTTACATAGACTATGTTTCATCCTGGACCTGGTCCAAAATCTCTGTTATCGTTAGAGTGCTTAATTGCCCCTGAGTAGCATAGACTATATTTCATCCCCAAAACTGGAGACTGCTTTGCTTAGCTTTCAATTTGATAAAATTAGGGCCTGAGCTACGCCAGGCGTGTCAGTTAATATAAAATATATTACTATGGCTTTTTCTATCTGAATTTACCTACGGCCAGGACAATCAAAAAACCCTAACCCCCCTCCCCCCCCCCTTTAAGCAAGACTGAAAAACTTTGGTAGTCTTAAAAAAATTAATGAATTTTATTTCTGCTGCATTGCAATAAGAAGGCACATCTAAAAGAGTGACAGGAGAGTAAAGATTACAGTTTGTTCCTGTAAAATGTCCACTTTTTTAAAAAGCTAGCTATTTGAAAAAGTGAAGAGTCATAAATTTATTTGGGAAAAATAGATGAACGGTTGTGATTAGAATTTCAGCTGTTTTATTGAAACGCTGAAAATTTGTAAAATATGCTGTTTTTATATTTTCGCAATTTTTTTTAAAAATATGAAGTTTTTTTTTCTTTAATATCTTATGCAATTTTTTTTCTTCAATTTTTATTATTAACGTGCAGTTGGAAGCCCTCACAAAATATATTATCAAAAACATATTTTCTTTTATTAAAAAAAAAGAAGAATATACCGAAATCAAAGCAAGTACCTACCCAACTTCATGTATACTTATGTATACATACCTCGCATGGTTATATGAAAAGATATTAAATTCAGGTGTTCACCAAAAAAACATAAACACGTATTTCCATACTACAGGACCTTTCCAGTAAATATTCAAACCGTTTGCATGTTCATCGTACCTAAAATCAAACCCCGAGGGGTTATTTTCACTCCCTTTATGATTCTTGTGTAATTATTATTATTCGTCCCTCCGATTGGACGAAACTCAAATTCCAAGGGGGAACCACATAACACTTTTGTGTAAATACCAAACATAATCGGCGTTCCGTGATGAGTTAACAAAGTAGGGTTGATTGGTTGTTTCCATGGTAGAAGGTAGGGAAGTGATGGGTTTGGGGTCTTTTTTTAATTTTTAAAAGAAGTTTCCCTTTTCTCGTTTCATATGTGTGCCACGTAATGAATACAAATATCCTTGATGCAAGTCTCTTGATTGATTCCATAGCTGCGATATCGTGGGAAAATGAATTTCTTACTTTGCACAGGTGTTCAATGGATACGAAGTTGTTTCTTGAACAATCTTTCGAAGGGATCTGGAGAGGGATTGTTTGTGTTGGAATTATGAGATATGAAAGTTATAAAGGGATACCCTAAAACGAGGTTCGTTGTACTTTTGTTGGTGTGTCATTCGTACGCCAGGAATGATGTCGTATTCGTGGTCATGGGCTTGGAAGATGACGAAGGGTCAACTTTCAGACAATGATCCTCTTCGGTTTTCCTTTTCGCTGTTGGTTTTTTTTTTTTTTGAGTGTGTTGTTTGTCTCACTTCTGACGCACTTGGAACTTGTGGATGGATGGACTATGAGCACCTTTTTGTTTTGTTTTGGATGTGGTCCCTGTAGAGAGTCAGCTCCTCTTTATTAATCATCATCTTTATTTTTATGGAAATAAGATATCTGATTGATTTGATGGAAAGTAGAAGATGATTCTTTTGACTGAGGGAATAAAATGAGAAGTCGAAGGGATAAAGAGAGCGCAAAGTACAGTCTGATCTGATTTTCAAATAGTTACTCACATGGGTCTCATAGAGGTGAACGAAGAAGATCCAAGCAAGGTAGCTAGAAAATGAGGATCTCATGATGATCCCAAAAATGTAAATACAGAAGGCAAGGGTATATTCGTACAGTTAACTACATTCTACTAAGTAGGTATAGGAATTAAAACACTAAAGACTACGGGTCTAGTCCCAAAACCAAGTCAACCAGAGTTCCATTTTACTTTTATTATCTAATATTGTTTACCAGTTTTCTTTGCAATGTTCTTTCACAAAGGACTTGTTCAATCTTGAAGCTGAACTAAGAAAAAAAATGTTAATTAGTCTTCAGAGATGGTTCAACAGCCCATGAGCCATGATGACTTAGCACTGTCGACTTTTTGGATAGCGATGACATACAACTCAACGTTTCGTTACGTTCGCATCCTTCCATCTTTTAAAACCCGAGGCGTATGCTATCCAGATGACTATAAGGTAATTCTGCTGGGGTGACCTTCTAACTGCTTTGAAAATACTGTAGAAAACTTGTTGGCGCTCCCACGGGACATTTCTCCTTTTTCAAGGATCAAAAGATTCTTAAGTCGTACCACACTCTTTGAAACTATGGCTGTTTCGTGTTTAGTTATCAAGATTGAAACGTTTATCATCGTTCATATATAGACTGTGAGGGAGTGAAGGAGAACTATAATTTCCTGTTCCTTCCGAATGGCTTATAGAGAAAGCACAATTCATGGGAATTTATTTACAATCGAAGGACTTGTCAGTTCCTCGCGAAAGGCACTACCCGTAGAGAAACGTTTTTCTGCTTTGTCTCGAATCACGAACCTTCGACGTAACAGACAGACATACTATCCATTACGGCTCGGTCACGTATATAAACATGTTAATAATGTCTCCAAACTCGTACTGAAATTGAAGTCGCGTTACCGCACCGGTAGTAATTATACGAGTAATTTGATTTAAATATCAAGACACAAACTGAAAACAATCACTTCCCTTTTCTTTGCACCAAATTGTATATTAATGTTACGGAAACTACTTTCAGCCAGTATTTCCTTTCTCATTACCAGTTGAATGCTCAATTATCATTTAAATATCAATTAAATTTACATATTCACCTTTTACCTACCGCACGTATCGCTGAGTCTTTTGCCCCTCGTCTTCTATTTGAGTTTGAATTGCATTTTGATGTGTTCGATTGTAGAATGCGTCATTACTTGTTAAGTTGATTCAAATAGAATTTTTATTTTTTTATTTTTGAATTTAGTAAATCCTAAACAGAAATTAAAAAAATATTTTCTAATACTATTAAAGTAGGTAGAAATGATATTCCGACCGCAAGCAATAATTTTTAGCTCGTTTTGTAGTTCTTGTATTGATCGCAAGGAAGCCATATCTACGCGAAAAAAACTTAACTAAATAAAATTCTAGAATCGGCGATCTTTGATGAGAGAGAAGGTTACACTTTTTTTTTTCATTTCTTAAATAAATGCATAATATTTCAAAAATACTGTGTTAACATTTTGCTTGACATGAGCGCGCTGTTGTTACCTGGCAGTTTAAAATGGTTTTTCTCACAACCGACGTTTTCCAAGTGGGTTCCCATCATAGCTTCAAAACTACTGCGCCGAACCATTTGAAATTGTGTACATTAATTCTGTACACGACCTACGAAGCAGCACTATCGTATTTATTTATAAGATTTGTATTTTGTTTTTTTTTAATATTAAAAAAAATAAAAAGTTTTTATTTTACAATAATGAGTGTGCACATTTTTTTCTCAAAAAATATAGTCTTTTTTAATTTTAATACATAAATGGATACTAGCTGTGTCGTAAGAAAAAATCACAAAAGTGCACGTTTTTTGGGTAGCAATCCCTCCACCTTGAGGACTCTAACTGACATTGAAGCTAGTTCTTCACAGGATCATTTTCACTAATGTCATTTTTGTTTCGCTCCTTAATAATAAAAAAAAAAAAAAAAAAAAAATTAACAAGAGACTTAAAGAACTAAATATAATTTTCCGTAAAATAAATAGGTTTTAGTCACTCAAAGTGTTTCTTTTTCTGATGCTTTGATTTTAGTAAGCTGATGTGAGGACTTTGTCATGGAGTACCGCAGAGGTCGACGAAATAAAACATAAAGGTTCTTACAAGTATGCGCCTATACTTTCCTAATTGTGATCAAATACCAAACTCAACTAGTATCTTTATGAAATTTTACTTTTTTGCAATAAAAAAAATTTAAATGTAAATGCTGGCTTAGTTTCCTAGAGCTTAAACTTTTTTAAATGACAGTTAATTTTGGTTATAATTCTTAGTATAGTTAAATCCAAGCTGATGAAAAAAGGTCTCAAAAACTATGATTTGTTCCACAACATAATTGCTGATCAAAAAATATTTTGCTATTATTAAATCAGAGTAAAGTCACTGAATTATTCTTCGTTTTAAGCACATATAGTTAACGCAAGTAATAACTTTGCAACTAGTCTAATCAAATCGGATTTCAAATAGTCACTAAGCGAAAAGTTACGGTACCACTGCAAAAAGTGTCCTATTTCAAGACTTTAGGGGTATTGATAATCACGAGTAATGAGCCCTACAACCGAATATTTCACTGGAAATGTTAGAAACCATTAAAGAACTGCAATCATTTTTGCTGTTTCTTGGTTTTTGGCTAATAGTTTAAAAAGTGAGAATTTCCCTAAGAATGATTGTTAAATATGTTGATATTCATGTAGAAACTATTTGTTTGTACCCATAATTTGGCCATAAGAAATCTTTAATTCAATTTTTTTTCCATGCATGATTTTTTAGGACTGTCATGGTATTTTTGTTGTTTTTTTTTTTATAAAGCTTAAAATAAAAAAACGTAAAATTTAAACGACTAAATTCGAATTCATATTCATTAGACTAGGTCAAAAAGATTTTTTTTTTGTTTCAAAAACCATGTTGAAAATACTGTGTGGGATAGCTAAAAAAAATTCCAAAAAAGTTTGAGCTAAAAAAAAGCATTTAGAAGTCTATCAAACATGTTATATATTTTGTAGACCTTACATTATTTGAGCGTCACACCTGTTCAATTATTTTGAGTCCAACAAACTTAACGGCAAATGTATTTGTAGAAAATTAAATTTTCTTCAAAAAATGTCTTGTTAAAAATTTTTCTCAGTCTAACCGTTTCCGAGTAATCAAGCTTTGAAAATAGTATGTTTTTTTGATTTTGCTCTTTTATTTTGAAGTTTCTTAACTCATGTACAGTTCAATATTTGAAAAATTGAAAACCCGTTTCTTCAAAAGAATTTAATTTTCTAAAAAAAGGTCTTCTTTCACTTCTTACAAGTGCTTCCTTCAGAAGTTTGTCGTTAAATTTGTTGGGCTCACAATAGTTGAACAGTTTTGACGCTCAAGTAAGGTTAGGTCTACGAAATATAAAACACGATTGATAGACTTCTATATACTTTTTTTTTAGCTCAAACTTTTTTGGATTTTTTTGAGCTATCCCCAAACAATATTTTCAATATGGTTTTTGAACAAAAAAAATTTTTTTTGGCCCAGTCTAATTTAATTGTCAAATCACTTCCCTAAGTGACCTTAGTTTTTTTTTTTTTGAAGGTTTTGAGACACTTAGTTATGAAACTTCGTTAAAATCGCATCAGCGAAAAAATTTATATCAAAAAAGGCGGTGCTATGGTAGTAACAGTTCTTTGACTAAAAATTAGTCTCTCATTTAGAGTTTTATCGAGATCGTGCTAGTCATTTTCATACGGTTTTATGACAGGTACTGCCCTACATATCCCAATTGCAGATTTTGTAAAAAAATTTTGTCAAACGGTTCAGGCTCGTGATATTCATTCACAGTGAATCAAACTCGCAGAATTGCCAAATTTGAAACCAATTTTTTAAAGTGAAACTTCTTGTGCGACTTGCAAACATGGATGCGTAACACGTTTAACGCGGGTTATCGATAGCATACTTTTCAGCACTGCTTAATAGTTTTCAATTTGTGCCGTGTGTGTGAAAATCGTGTTTGTGTTCGCAAAATTTATTTCGATTGCTTCATTGGAAGTTTCTCATGAAATGAAATAATAAAAAATATTTAATAGGTACCTAGTTTTTGACGTGAAGTTTCATTTCATCCGCGCGGAGAGACACCACGCACTATTTTTTAAATTTCTAAATGTAAACAAAAATATTGTGAGTGAAAGAGTTCCTAAACGCAATATTTGCTAAGCAAGTCTAATGCTAAGCAAAAAAAATCCCAAATAACATTTTCAATGCAATTAAAAGTATGCAAGTGCTTATTCATATAGCTGCGCACATTCACTTGCAATTTTGGAAAAAAAGCAATCTACTATATACGTTTTGGGACTTTCTGCTTTGCATAATTTGCGCAAGACTTGCGTTAAGGAACTCGCCCAACTACTCTAAGTTGCAGAATTCGAACCCAATTTCATTAATACTTAGCTAATTGGAGTAAATGTTGAAACTTGATTTAAAAGAGAGCTTTGAGGTATACAGAAACTTTGATTATCCCGCAATGTCATTTTATAATTTTTCTTGTTAAAAAGAAAAGTTATTGAAACAAAATTCAGCTTTCAACCGAAACTTTGTTTTCTCATAATGACACCAAAATCCAACTCTTGGTTCTTCTTCGTCTTGTCACTAATGAGAAATTGGAGAAATTCATTGGTAGTCCTTAAAAATACAAGAAAGTCTGTTTTCATAAACTTTTATTTCACAGTTCAATTGTTCTTATACTTAATTATTTTTAGTAAGTAATAATTTTTGTTGAAATCATATATTTTCTCAGTCAACTCTTTTTTGAAATCGTAAATTCTTAATTTTTGTTTTATATGTTTTATAATTTTTCCTAGTAGGTATACTTAAATTCATTGAATGACATTTTTCAAATAAAACTATAAAAAATAAGCTGTATAACAGTAAGGCATTTAAAAAAACAAAAACAACAAAGTTTAAAAAAAGTAAATCAAAAAATTAAAAATTAAAAATTGATGTTTTTCAAACAATAAAGCTGGGAAATATCACATTACGCAGTGATGATTTGATCATCTTTATTGCACTCATCAGCCGTTTTTTAAACTTCATTATAATTAAACGAATAAAAAGTCGTTTACTTTTGAATATCACAGTTGCAGGATCACATTTTTAAATGCTATATAAATTGCATCTCTTCTAGGAGCTCTAGAATTTGAAAAAAAATTAATATTACAAAAAGTCATATTTAAAAACCATATACCTAGTCGAAAAAAAAAGAAATTTGTTTGTGACATGACTTACCTACAGAGCGCGGCTCCTTTCTCTCTTGTATAAAAATATCAAATTTAAAAGAGCAAATCTCAGACTTGATACAAGCAAATTAGCAACAATGATGACTTCAGACCGAAATGCTCTTTCGTAATGATGTGATTTAGAATTCAACATTCGCATTTATATAGGTGTCCGACATTTTCTCATTTGATAGGAGACAGGGGTGAGTTCAACCAATGAGAAATCATGGAACTAATGGCAGGTGTTCAAGGTATCTTCGCATGAGTGAATATTTGAATTGGGGGAAAATATGAGGGATTCTTTGACAGATACCATTTCTTTTTTTAAATTAAATTCACAACGATTCTATTGGGGGACGATTTATATAAGGTAAAAGGGCTTTCCTTGTTAGGTATATGGATGTTTATACGATGAAATATAATAGAAATTTGAATTGGAAGGGAAAAACGAAGCAACACCGATGCATGATGGTTGTGTTATATGGTATCGTTTAAGAGAATTTTGTTAAGGCTTTTCAAAATACGTTCCGCTTGTTTTTTTTCTCATGAAAGAAAAGCTTTTTAGACAATAGGCAAATAGCTACATTCAATTTTCTTTCAACGTGTGCATCTATGCATTAAGAAACGGTAGAATTAGTATATGCCTAGCAGGCAGGTGAAAATTTTCAAATTTGGGAGTGGTTGGGTGCTATGAGGTTGAAATACCTTACCCCAGTAGTATTCAGGACTGTGATTTTTATCGAAATCATTTTAAACAAAATTCAAAGATTCATGAAATCAAGACTGATCATCCAGTTTTTGAGCTGACGCAAACTTTTCAACCATTGGAAATCGCAGCAGCTCAAAAACACCATTGCTTTGTAATGAATTCTAGGTTTCTGATGGATGAATATTGAACAACGCAAATAGCTAATGGAAAAAGCGCTATCTCTAAAATCAAATCAAATCATAATTTTGACAGCTGAATTTGTCGAAGTCGCAACTACAAAAACGCTTAGGTTAGAATGAGAATCAAAAATCTACGAAAGTTATTCGTATCAACTTTGCGGAGAAAGTCCAGCTTCTATCAGTAAACAGGAACACCAAACCGTTAAAAATAGCTGAAAGGAAAATTTACAAAAAACTGCTTATTATTAATAGCCGTGTGGCCTCTGCTAAAGACGAAATACAAAAGCCGCAGTTTTTGTTGGAAGGTCTGGACAAGCTTGGAATCGTTCACATCTCCTTAAGATATATTTAAAAAGGGTATTTATTTTTAGACATGAGGTTTAAAATATGGTAATACTTCATCAAAATAATCAAGTCTGACGTCGCGTCGAGAAAAATTATTATTTCAGTGAATAATGTCTTGTTTGAAACGTTTGTTTGTTTTTCTGGTGTTCTTCAAGGTTCCGTTCTGGGTCCTCTTTTGTACAATGTTTTTACGTCTGATTTTCCTTGTCTTCTTAACTGTAAACTATTTTTGCTGATGACACAAGTATCTTTTGCTCAGATTTAACTGGTTTTGAAGGAGAAACCAATTTACAATCTGCTTTAAATGAAGTACAAATATATTTTAATAATTGGAAGATCAAAATAAATGCTTGCAAGACGAAAGCGATTTTTTTCACTCGGAAAAGAAAAGCAACCAACAGACTTAATATTAACGGTACTACAACGGAATGGGAAAATAATGTCAAATATATTGGAGTACATTTAGATAGCAAACTTACGTTTAGTCTCCACATTCAGAAAATTATCAAAAAAATTTATTTAACAATAAAGACTCTTTACCCTTTTATCAATCGTAAATCAAAGTTGAGTAATGATAATAAACTTATCATTTTCAAAACAATTTTTCAAGCAATAATGTTTTATGGCTCTCCCGTTTGGGACATCAGCGCGAAAAGCCACATTTGTAGACCACAAAAAGCCCAAAATAAGCTTCTGAAAATGATTCTGAATTTACCCTCACGTTTTTCAACGGCTGAATTACATTTAATCACTAACTTGGAACTTGTTTCTGAAAGATTACTTAGACTAAAGCAGCAATACAATACATCCTGTAATACTTCTGACAACATCTTAATTTCAAGATTATCTTCTTAATCTATTCACACTAAACTTTATACCGACAGTTTATTTATATGCACACAGTACAAATTTTGTTAACTTATGTTAAATGTTACTTGTTGTCTTTCAATTCGTTCCAAACATATATATTTATATAAACTATTTGTTATCTATTATTTATTTTCTGACTACTCTTTTATTATTTATTTATTTATTTTTTTATTTATTTATTTATTTGTTTACTAACTTATTAATTTATTTATTCATTTATTTATCTATTTACTTATTATATATTTATTTATTTATTTACTTATTTATTTATTTATTTATTTATTTATTTACTTATTTATTTTAACCGTATTATAGATTTCGCTTCTAATTTGTTTTTCTAAAGACTGATTTATGTTTATTTGTTGATTTTAAACTATTTATTTTTAATGTTAAGTTATTTATCATAAAAAAGTTATAAGCTCACAAAGTGTAAAAGATTATCTTGAAAAAGACTTTGTCAGGCTACAACTCCCCCCTTCCCCCTTTTTCAATTTAGAAAACTACAGGGTTTTCCATTGGGGACTATCCATTTTGTTTCTTTAATGTAAACGCGCCCTTAAGGTCTTTTGACATTCTGTAAACGTCAGATTGCTCATTAAGGTCTACCATGTCATCATGGTGAGTTACACGAATCAACAACGTTTCCAAATTATTAAAGCGTACTGTCAAAATTTTGAGTCAGTCACTGCAACTTTAAGAGCGCTAACTCCGATTTTTGGTCGTTATAATCGTCCCACCCATGCCGCGATTCTTAGTTTACAAATTTGAATCCACGTTTTCGCTGCACAATGTTCCCATGCCAGTGAGACAAAGATTAGGACGGAGTGCTGAAAATATCGCGGCCGTAAGTGCATCCGTTCAGAACGACCCAAATCAGTCAATTCCACGTCGTTCACAGGAATTTGGCATCGCACAAACTATATGGTGGCGTTTTTTTTGGCGTCAGTCGCGTGGAATGGATATTAGTGACATGTGGTTCCAGTGACATGGAGCTACAGCCCATACATCTAATGCAACCATCAACATTTTGAAGAGGAAATTTGGTCAACGTGTTATCTCAAGAAATGGACCGATCAATTGGCCGCCGCGCTCGTGTGATTTGACACCTTTGGATTTCTTTCTTTGGGGCTATGTCAAGTCGTTGATCTAGGCCAACAGGCCAGAGACTTTGAAGGAGCTTCAAGCCAATATTGAACGCGAAATTGCCGGATTGCCGCAATACTGGTCGATATGTGCGAGAGAGTGGTCAAAAATTGGGTTCAACGTATCGATCGCTGCAAGTGCGCCCGTGAGGGACATATGAACGAAATAGAGTTCCAGTCGTAATGGTATTGGGTGTACTTTAATATGAAATAAATGTTTTTTTGATATCTCAAATGGCTGGCTTTTTTATTTAAAAAATAAAATGGATAGCTCTTAATGGAAAACCCTGTATATATATGTTTATATATAATTCCATGTTGTACATGTACGTATAACCCATTTTTTTTTTGTATTTTAATGAAGGTTTTCAGTCGTAGCTTTTCCTTCAAGATTTTCTCGTACCATATTTCTATTTATTGTTTAAAAACTTAGCAGTAGTGAGGTAGTTAATAACCAATCTCTGTAAACTGTGTAATTGAATTAAGAAAAAATTTAATTTTGCTACAATAAACAAAAGTTAAAGTTAAAGTAATACTTTTTTCGTATTTATACTTTTTGACAATCACCTGATTTATGCTTAGTTTGGTTTGCCATCTTATCGTAGAAGATCTTTTTGGACGATGCACTGCGTAGGTTGAGTAAATTGGCTCGAAATAAATTAATTGTTGACACCGATTTTCACATAATTCAACCAGTGAGTTACCGCTAAGATTGGGTGATTTAACAGTACAGTGAGCGCTCTTAAGGGCACTGTCGCACCTGGAATGTCAAAAAAAAAAAAAAAAACATGTAAAATTGTATGTACCTAAATGAAAGTAAAATACCTCGGGAATATCTCCTTTTCAAGTCGATCTGATGAATGTCTCCGAGTTACGGCCGTTTAAAGATGGGGCCATCCTTTCGAGTCGTTGCCACTTGGTGAGTGAACTCGGTACTACATTTACGCAGTCGTATTTACAGCGTGCCTAACCACATGTTGTAGTAGAAAAAAAAAAAAAATGCGATTATCTCAATAAACCCCCTTTTTGAAGCCGGTGACCGCGACAACTCAAAAACGGTTCAACCGATCATCCTCAAATTTTTCACAGTTGTGATAACAATAGAACCGACTTTATATCCGATTAAGAGTCCGATTTTTTGGTGAAAATCGAATGTTTTTTTTTTCAAATAGTCACTTAAAACTCCAGAATCTAAATTTTTCAAACTCCAACGAGTTAGTGCCAGAAAAAGATGATGCCTTTTTTAATTTTCCGATTCAAATAATTTTTGAAGGCCGAATCGCGGTCACCGCAAAAAAATATTTTCTTACATATCCTTGCTTAATTACATGTAAGGTTGTAAGGTAAGATGTAATGAATATTTTGTTGTCAAAGATTTACAAAATACTGTTCAAACATGTATTAATATGTGTATGTACCTACTTAATTTCATTTAAATTCATTTCTTACCTTCCCTACAAAAAATTCACTAAAAATCGTGAACCCTCCAGATGCGGCAGTGCCTTTAGTATCTGTTTTTTTTTTTTTTTTTTTTACAAAAACGCTTTACCTTCCACTTTTAACTCAAAAATCATTAACGATTATTTTGTCTTCGCAATCGTTGTCGAATAAAAATATCAAAAAACGAAAATAAAAAATAGAACCAATTAAAAAACTCCATTCATTCATGAAGAAATAAACTTAACGGTTAGGTGTCGGCCTATAAAGTTTAACCACCCTTTTCGAAAATCTTGAAAGGTACTACTTGATTTCCTAATAAATCAATTCTGACACACAAAGATGAACTTATCATTATTTTATAAATTTTGATAGGAAAGAGTTTCGTTTTAAATTAAAGAAACTTTTGGGTTTAAGGAATTCCTAACAAATATAATATTACTATTTTTCAATTATCTCAAAAACTAGAAAGCATAGAAAGAAGTTGTTTTTAATTAATTAGAGCTAACCTCATGTACATTGTACATACATACATCTATTATTTTTTTTTTATTAAAATTTCTAATCATGAGATGAATAATAATCAAAGTGATTTTTTTTAGGTAGGTACAACTTTCTTTTGCAAATTTTGAATTTGAAGTCAATTATTTAAAAAACTGTAATTGAAGGCCATTGAATAAATAAAGCCATTAATGGAACTTTATTAAAAATTTATTATTTAAATACCCACGCGTTTGAATTTATTTATTAAACCCAGTAACTAATCATACGCGGCCATTTTTACAGACGCTAACAAAAAAAAAAAAACAATTTTATTTTAAACTAATTTCCACGTTGTAAGTCAATAAATATCGCCTCAACTGCTAAAGAAGCAATTTATGTCACGTCTACTGGTCTCGTCACTAAAAAACATTTCATTGCGGTTATGTGTGACAATGTGACACATCCAGACATCACACGTCTAGAAATAATTGTATAATGGAGCGTTCTGCATATTTTATCGTTTTCTTGTTGTTTCACTAGATCGTATCAAATGAACATAAAAAAAATATATATTGCTGCCTTCGTCTAACACACACAAAACAAATAAAAGCGGTATAAGTCCAACACGTAGAAATGCAATGCTGTTTGCTGTACCTGTACCTCATTTGATACACTTATCACGTTAAGTAGGTGAAAAGGCCTATCTAATCAAAATATGTATTTCTCAAACCTGTTATCTTCAGACTACAGTTGTGCCTTACGTGCGAGACAGTTTAAAATTCGATTTGACATGCTCTGGGAAGCGACCAATCTCCTATCAAGAAGATAGGTTGATAGGTACTAATAATGAACTGCATAAATAATTTTTTGTCTCAAAAAAAAAAAAAAAAAAAAAAAAAAAGTGCTTAGCAGAACGTAGTTTCGATCTACGGACCTCTGGGTTATGGGCCCAGCACGCTTCCACTGCGCCACTCTGCTGTGTTAAAAGCCTTGTCAAAGTGCAAACATAGCCTCTGGCTAATGTTTCTAGCAATGAACTAAGTTCATTGATCTCAAAAGTTTGTGTTCGTTTGAGTGTTGGAACTTGGAAGCGTGCATCTTAAAACATATTATTTCTTTTCACTTGCTTAGTGCTTTCAGCACAGATACGTTTAACTTCGCGTCGGATGCTATGCGACATGTGATATAGAATAAGTAATAATTATATTTGCAATATACCTACTAAAGGCTTTTGGAGTTGCTTTAAAATGAATGAAGCCATTAATGGAGCTCCCAAGATGCTTCTTTTTTTGTACAATTTTTTGGACACTCCTATAGTGTCCCTACTTTAGGTGAGCAGAAGAATTATAAGAAAATACCAAATTTAGGAAATTGTCGTTCATAAGGGTGCATCCATATTCCATTCTATGCCGGGCGGCAATGGGATCGCATTCATTTCATTCGGGTTGAACATGGGCCAGCTTTCAATAGGATAGAAAGGTCGATCGAGGCGTTCACACTTACTCAAAGTTCATAGTGTGGACGGAACTTAAGACCTTCTCGCTTTACTAGCCTAATCAACACCTACCAAAGCTCCTTGCTTACGCATTACATAGCTAATAACATCTATTTTTGACATGCCATAGTAAAGATAAAAAAGCCTGTCTGTTACGCACACTTGCTCAATTCGTTCATTGGAACTCCGCACGACCAGGTTCGTGATTTACCTTTCATTTCATTCAAAACACACATATGTTTCGAATAATTCAAGGCTATAACATTTTCCGCTATTTAGCCAACTAAAAATCAAATTGAATCTTCCAGAAATACCCATTTAAGTGTGGGAAATTTGACCGGTGCACTTTGAGCATGCTCCGAATCGTCATTGTGTGCTTCTGATCAGTTCCAGATGACAGATATGACCCGTATTTAACAACTCATCGTGGGAACGAACTCAGAACAAGGAAGAAAAAACCTCTCACAGGTGCTTGCCACACTTAGTTTGTTGTGGCATTGGCATTCAACCTACATTATCATGTTCCGTTTTTTTTTTTGTCATGACAGTCAGGACTCAGGATTCAGGAAGGATCTGATGAGTCTTTTTAAAGGAAAGTGCTGTATATTGTTTACCTGAATACCTGGATTGTGTGAATTCTGTGCTGAAAAGTGTGTACAGCATGTGTCTGGCACATAATCAATAGCTTGCGTTGCAGTTGCCGTTTTTCCCACAGTTATTTTATTAAACTAAAGATGCACTTTTAGCATTCGACATGATTGAATTACTTTTACTTATTGAGTGGTTTTTATTTTTATATTTCGCAAACTGGTGTCATAGCAAAAAAAGTTGCTTATGATTGTTTTCTTAGAATGATTCAAATTTTATCAATAGTTTTGTTTATTTGTGGCTATAATGTGGAAAATTTACTTTTAGGTTAAGTAAATATTAAATTAGGTTAAATAGGGTAAATTAGCAGGGTTTGGAAGAGCCCGAACCATGGGTGCTACAGCATTTCTCTCAACACTACGTTGTGTAGAATGAAGGAAGTGAACAAATAGAACGGATTTTGAAAGGCAAAAAAACTGTAAGAGAGCGGTTTTCGTGGCAATATATTTTAAAGGTAATACCTATTGAAAAACAGTTGAAGTTTTCTAGTGTTTGAACCTCGAACTCCAACATAAAAGCTATCAAAATATAAAATACTCGCGAAATAATAAGTAGTGAGCATTTGCCACTCGGGCAGACGACAGGTATGTCATGCCTTTATTTATTCAAGATTTTTTCAATGACTATGTACTGTTTACTATTGAATAATGTTCTATCTATGTATCTATCCAAAAAAAAATCTAAATCTACAGATAATGTTAATGTAGTTGAAGCGTATGAACGAGAACAAGTATGACCATCAATGTAACCAGCAATTAGGCCATGGATAAATATAAGATCATTGCTGATAAGTACGTCTTTAGACAAAGTCCATAAATTGCAAAAGTTGAAAATGATGTTCATAAGGAGGCACATTAAAAGGATATTCACAAGGAAGATACTTAAGAGTAAAACGTAGGTATAACAACTTTTTCTTAGGAGACTTATTTAAATAGAGACCAAACTTGAGGGGCATGCTCGAGCTGAGGGCGAACAAAGCAATTATAGAAAAATAATGCTACTAAAGGTCAATCATTATAAAGATAAAGGTGCTCGAGACGTAATGGTTAGCATGTCTGCCTGTTACGCGGGAGGTTCATGGTTTGAATCTCAACAGAAAACAAAAATGTTTTTCAACGGGGTTCGCCTTTCGTGAGGAGTTGGCAAGTAAGTTGGCCCCGTTCATTCCCTCAAAAGGCATGGTTGTGAGAAATGAGTAGGTCCCCGCGGCTTCCCGCTCTGTTTCGCCACACTATTTTTAAAGATCACTAAAGTCTTTCGCCCACCTTTTTATAAAACTAAGAAAAATGCACTTGACTTGAATGAGAGCTAATAGAGACACTTAATCGGATACCATTTTTATAGGAAGGCATTTCTTTACCGGGATTAGCTGAACCCCGTCAGACCGAGAAGGAGAATATTGTTGAAAAATTGGTAATTAAGTTGCTGTCGAATTCTGGCTCTGATGATTTTATTGAAATCAAATTGAAAGCAGTTGCAAGGGCATTGCAAGAAGATCGAATTAAGTCATCCGATTTATTTCATCGAATTAACAAGCCCCCAAAAACTTTAACGATCATCTTGGAGAGAAAAAACATGCACTAAGGTACTTATAGAGTAAGGCGGGTAGGAGAGCATATTGAAATTTTCCAAAATCCCAATCAACAAATGATGGTCGGTTGCAGAATGTAAATAAACTATCCAGGCCTTATTACTCTTGTTGCGCCTTAAGCTCGTTAGTGTTCCAAGGCTGAAAAAAGCTAGAGTTTTGAAGAGCTTTTTTGGGACTAAGTAAAGGCTCAAATTTTATGAACACCAGGGAGAAGATTCTATAAAAAGCGAAACGAAAGCGATCAAACGTTTTTCAATAGGAAAGACATTGCAAATCGTTCGCACACACGAAAACGTTTGTTCGCTTTTTACTTACAGAATGTCACCCCAGATCTATTTTCTTAAAATTTTTCTCGTTCTCAGACACGTGTAGTATATATTCGTCTCCCTCACGTTCGTTCACCTTATTTTCTTTTGTGACTGTAAAGACAATGCCGAAGAGTCAAAACTCACAAGTTGACCGATAGTACGCTCGAAAAGAGTGTCGTTTTAAAATTGAGCTTGAGTTCCTTATTTGTTTTAAGCAATTAGGTGCTCACGACAACCGTCCACACCCCCGACCTTTAAAAAAGTTTTTTTTTTTAATTGCTTATTGTCTAAATTCATTCATTAGACAATTGAAAATTTATTAATTGTTAACTGTAACAAATCACGATTACAATCAATTAATTATTAATTGCTTCTGCTATATACAACTAATAATTACTATTACTTCTACGACTAATCTTAGTTTTTCACAGTTAAACAACTAGATATTGTTAATTTTTATTTTTAAATAAAGTTTGCCCAACATTGAGAAATGCATGCATGGGGGAAAGACTTGATCATACGGGAGACTCGAGCTGCCTTCAAAAAATTACTCTAATTCCACTCAATACTTTCATGTCTGCACTCCACGACCATCTACTTGCACACAAAAATAATTCTAGGTCGTCAGCAGATTAAGGCTGGTGAATTTGAAAAAGTGTTTTTAAGCAAGAAATGAATTTTTCTTTTATTTTGGTTCTTTGAGATTAAAACATTTTTTAACATGTTAGCTGAAACTGACATAATTTTCTTATAAAACAGATGTAAAACTTTGTTAGTTTAATAACAGAATTAAGCTTCCTTCCTTCCTTTGCAGAGCAAATTGAAAACGGAATGATTTTGTTTGGCTTATTCATAACCGCGTCCATTAAACTAATTAGCTCTAATTGAAATGAACCGAAAAATTATTTCCCTTTCTTAATTTACTTGAAGAATTAAAGTATGATGGAGTTTCCCTTCTAAGCATGGAAACTTAACCAAAAAATGTGTTCCCTTTTATTCATTACTTGGCGAAAACCCGTAAGCGGTTTAGATTTAATTCATAAGACTAACCTTAAAATAAACAAATTTATCTTTAAATTAGAGCTCTTAATACCCGCATACCCGGGTACCCACCCGGGTACCCGGGTACCCGCAATGTCGGGTATTACCCGGGTACCAAAGAACCGAGTATTACCCGGGTACCAAAGTACCGGGTACCCGTTTATAGCGTAAAAATATGGATGAGGAGTAAGAACACATAAAAACAAAGGAATCTGATGATATGATTGGCAACCGTGAAATAGCTTAAAGTGCTTTCGTTGCATGTTGTGCTGTTGTGATTAGCTCGAAAAACTGAAATAAAATTTAACAATTGAATCTTAATACATAAATGAAAATATTAAATAAGATTTGAGTCTGCGGTGCTCATGTATCAAAACGCCCTTTATTGATTTCCTAGATTGATGTTTTAAAATGTTTTAAAAGAACTCATACCTGCTAATATTTATATCATTTGATGTCGATACCCAATAGATATTTCAATGCGCATTAGAGAATTTTCACTCTCCGCTACCCATAACATAACACTGTCAGTTATAGCTTACTTTGTCGGGTAACCGGGTACCCGACGCGTTTCCCGCGTTACCCGGGTACCCGCCAACTTGGGTAATACCAGCGCTACCCAGGTACCCGGGTACCCGGGTAATTGTTATGATGGGTATTACCCGGGTAAAACTAAGAGCACTACTTTAAATTACTGTATCCAACATGCTGTTCAAATGATTTAGCAAAAAGTGTCTCAAGTGTCCCGCCCTGCCCCTATTATTATGATCTTAAAAATTACTACTCAAGTCTAAGGGTTGGTGAAAGTCATCTACGTTACTCATGCCATACTTAGATTTACTGACTATGCGCCAGATGGAAAGACTAAATCGATTATGCGATAGATACAACTTATGATGTAGTCAGGGAAACTAGTTAAATTATTCTTACATAAATCAAAGCCCAACTTACATATCATTTGGCTTCTCGAAGTGACTGCAGTTTTTGTCATAACCTGGCTTTTGACTTTAGAGCTCGGTTTCCAAATGACTTCAGTAATGTCAGGTTTCTGCCGAAACAAGTAGGTACATACTTATGTCATGCGAGAAAAAATGTAAGTTTAGGTAGAAATTGTACAAAGTCTTCTATTATTTTAGTTAAAAGAAGAAATTTTACAAGACCTTTTAGAATTTGCAACAAAAACCTATTAAAATGCAATCATCTGGATCAAATACTATTGAATGCAAAATTTGCAATCAGGTATGGATGTAGGAATGTAGGTACATGTTGATGGAAATAATCAAAATATGCGTCAGTTAAGCAAAACTGAACTCGGCTTAGCTTTTTTTTTTTCAAAAATGCTCAAGTGCTAGGTATTCTGTGTAGTTCTTGCATTTCCGGAATTACTTTTCATTTGATTGTTTTTCAGAAGCAAAAAAAAAAAATGTATTTCTTCTATCAACGATCGCAATCAAAAGGTTTTGATAGCCTGGTAGCAATACAATAAACGTAATGACAGTCTCTATCAAGTAGGTACCTTCACTGCTTTGTCTGATATAACTTCTATTTGGTTGCATAAACCAATCGATTTTGATGGAACGCATGTAGGCCAAATAAAATTACGAAATGTTGGTATTTTCTTAAAATATTTGACAAAATAACTGCATCTTTGGGTGGTGTGTTCCTATTCCTAAAGAATATAATTCTTGTAAAATTCCACCATTTGTAAGGTTTCTCGATAGCTATTATACTGTAGAAGCTGGCACGTGCTAGAATGATCTTGAGCAAGAAAATATTGCCTAAAAATATCTGTAGAGACATGCAAAAAGAGCTCTATATTTAATTTAATAGCAGCAACGACCACGCGCTGCTGTGGCCTGTGGGCTTCTCTTATTCCTGCATACTACATCCAACTCAATGAATAAAAACTCTCCTCCAGGAGCTAGAGCAAAACACAATCATTTAAAAAAATCGGATAGTTAGTTTCGGAGTTTATGTGGAACAACAAAAATCGTCAAACTTCTATTAAAAATATACATGGAACATATTTACGACTTGACGCAAGCGAACCATTATCATTTTCTGTTTACAGTTTTGTTGTTCTTCCAACGCTGAATTCTGCAGAAAATTGAAAATTGAAAACCAACCTTAAACACCTTCTGACCGAACTCAAGAAAGAAAATTGAAAAATATTTTTTTGTACAATATTTACACAAATTTATTTTATTGAACTTATTTACAAAATTGTTTATCCTTAAACTAAAGCAAAACAAACAAACCGGAAGACAATGATCCTTATTCTAACCCTTAAAATACCTATTTATACAGTTGTTGCATTTATTTTAACTTTGTGTTAACCTCTGTATACCGCAGTTAAACACGAAGCTAAATGGAAGACAATGATTTAAACTAAACTAAAAGTGAATGTTACACTCTTTTCGTATCACAGTTATAATTTCATATTATTGCTGCATTCTTGCTGTACATGTCATACATGTGTGTGTGTATACGCAATTTAAAGCTTTTCAATTCTTATAGGAGGCACGGGAGTTCAATGTTGTTCCATGTCCAATTAGTCGTCTCACAATCTCCAGCGCTACTCACTGATTTTGCCTCTTTTTTTGGCTCTCCATCTCCATTATACTGACTAAGTAGTGAGTTGTTGGAGAGAAGAGGAAAACGTCGAGTTGTTTAGTTGTTCTCAGCTAGCAGCAACGCAGCGACAAGGCAGTGGGAATGGCGACAGGTCCAACTGGTTTTTATGGCTCTTTGAGCTCCCATTTAAGGCACTTCTGGTGGCATGCCAAAAGCGTGTTGGTTTTATCAGATCGAGATGATCGTGAATAAAAACAAAAATAAACAAAAGTTAACAAAACAAAAAAAAAAACGTTTAAAAAGAACACAAAAAATCCAAAACCAGTATGAAGTGTGGTTGGCTTGGTCGGAATCGTGTGCTACGAGTTTGTGCAGTTACACTGCACATCTCTGATGTAGGCACAGATCTATCCGAGATAGTTGTTTGAGTTAGACTGATTTTAAGGGTATAAAAGTGTGCCTTTTATATGTTTGATTTTTTTGTGAGAAGGAAGAAGGAACTCTTGTGCTGGTGTGGAGGTGGACATCTCTAATTTAGGGGTGGAAAATAATACAATGTGCTATGCAGGTAGGTACGTCGTAGTAGGTTAGGTACCTCGTAGGTACCTATAAGAGTGCAATGAAGACATGGATTCCTATTGGCTGGGACGAGATAATGATTCTCAAATAAACCAAACAAACCAATGGAAGGGTATATTCCAATTTGATGTGTCAGAAGTAGGGATGACTGCCTGGTCTAACTGTTTTGTATCCTTTGGAAAACTATCAAAGTACCTAGTGTAGTCATAAAAAAAATCATACAGCAACTTCTTCTTCCTTCAGCGTTACGAGCATCGTAATCGCAGCTCTTTCAGTTTTTAGCTTCACACTTATACTAGTATTCTGCTTTTTAATCAGCAATTAAAATGTGCCAGCGAAACGCTAATCAAAGAAGTTAATTATGAAATTGACCAAATTTTTTACCTCGGTGCTCCCGGTTTAACCGAACACAGTTTTTAGTATTTTTGAATTTGACAACAAGTTAATTGCAAACAAAATTGTATTGGGCTCATGACTGCAGCTAATTTGCTGGAAGGAAGCACTCAAATTACCGTTGAGCTGATAAAAATCATTGCAGACATTCTGGGAATTCGATGGCCAAAGTTTTATAGCATAGTAATTTGATCGTTAGGGATGACATTAGACACTATGATTCAGAATTTGTGAAATCAACTATCCAGAAGCTGTTTGGTGGTGCGATGATTCGACTGCCAACATTCAACTACTTATTCAAGAAGGATGGCTTATTTTGTGATGTTTCTAGGATTCGAACCACGCACCTTCTGGTAAAAACTTGAAGGATCAATTACTTCACAGTCTCAAGTTGGTAGCACTGACATCTCAGACTTCTGTCAAACTCAGTAGTCATATTAAGAGGCACATTACACTAAGAGAAAAGCCACATTCAAAAATCAAATACGATCAGACTTGTTTTAAGATTGTTTAGTTTTATTTATTCTTAATCTTTGTTTAGGACCCAAAACATTAATGCTATTCTCAATAACAACTCTAATTCTTTAACAAAAAACAAAAATCTTTCAATTTGAGATCAAAATAAACTGAAACTATCTTAAATCGACGAGTTTAGCGAATGGTCAGAATAATTCAGTCTTTTGCAAAATTATTTGTGCTTAAAAGAAGTGCCAAAATTTAGTTAGTCCAAAATGAAGCTCGCCACAATCTCAAGTAAATTTTTGTTTTTAAAATAGACCAAAACAGTCTTCAAATTTTAACTGTTAACACAACTTGAAAACATTTGGTTGGTCTTCACTTCGTTTCACCATGTTTCTCGGTGTCTTGGCTCCAAGTTCTATTCTTGCGTTTTTTGCTAGTTTGGGACTGTAGTGAATACATATAAAATGTTAATAGCTTAAATATAATTTGTTGTTATTTTATTACTACTGAGCTTAACGGTTTTCTAATAGCGGAGTTCACACTGTGCCATTAGTTGGAAAGACTTTGGTTTAAACGAACAATGTTGAATAATGCTAACCCTCAGACGACCGCTTGTTCAACTTGCTGAATTGTTTTCAAATTGAAGTTGAAGAAGGACGGTGTAGAGAAATATATATCACAATGTTGGACGACAAGTCTGATAAGTCTGAACGCAAATTACATCCGACCATCAATCTATAAATGATTGATTCAAACGAAGTCTCCTGCACTAGTTGTACAGTGTGCACTGTTTCTCGGGAATTTCTAGTGTAGGAAAAAAACTAGCTTATTGTAAGTGTGTAAGAATGTGGTATATAAGTTAGTTATATATCGTCGGCTTACAAGCAAAACTGACTATCTGCAAAAATGCACTTTGTGGGAAAACGCAAAACAAGTTTTTGGGTTTTCTTTAAACTCTTGAAACTTTATGAAGGTAACTGCGACTCTTTTAGATTTTCGTTTTAGTCTATTGTTTTGTTAAAAACAACAGATATTCAATTTTTCCTGAAAATAAGTTTGCGATGAGAACCAGTTAGGCAGTCAATATCTACGTCAAGCCTTTAATTGAAACATAAAAAACATTCATTTTTTATTTCTTACTAAGCAGTTAAACAGAAAACATTAGGAATATTTGATTGATTAACAAAAAAAAAAACTTAAAAAAATGTGTTACTCATCGAAGTCGGACTCTGTTCCTACATAAATACATTATATCTACAACAAAAGCTGTTTTTTGTTCTGGAAAAAATGACTATCTGAATCTGGTCAGTTCTTCCTGAATTTTTTGTTACGTGAAGGCAGATAGTCAACCACAATTAAAGCTACTTTGCATATTCTTAGGCAAAATATCAGATAGGCAGTTTTTTTTTTAGAATTTTCTACTCGATTTCTTATTATACTTGACATTAAAAATACAAAATACAAAATTTGGCAGTTGGTCAATTTTGCTTGTAAGTCGACGATATAGATAGCTTTGAACGATGAGGACATATAAAAGTAACAAAGTACCATACATTGATTTATTATAATATATTCCTTGAAAATATATGTTTCATTAATTGATTATCACAGTAATATGTATTAACAAACAATATCAATCTCTAAGACAAAAAAGTAGAGTTGCCCAATTTTAATAAAAATCTATCTTTCACCGAACTTTTTTACCACAGTATTTTCGATTAAATTTTTAAGAATAATTTATACTTACAACAACGCCGATGATGGCGGGAGCTGGTGTCGTGATACGTGTTGAGTACTTTTGAGGTTATGTAAATCATTTATTAAACCAATCATGCGAATTACACTCAATAAAATAAGAATAAATAATTAAAGTCCAGCAAATTAAGAATAAATATGCTTGAGAATATATTTAGTTGATATGAAAGTTACTCTGAAATTGTAAAATAATATACAAATAATTGATCTGTTATCGAGCAGGATGAAAAAACTAAAAGAACTATGAAAAAATAGGGGTTGGTGATAGAAGGGTGAAAATTTAGGGTTGTATGTATTTTTTAATGCCACATTGCAAAAAAATAAAAAGGGTTTTTCTTAAAAAACTTTTTAAAAAATTGGGGATATTATGTAAAATAGAGAGTAGCCGACCTACTGAATAAGCATTTAGAATTTCATAAAAATCGATCAAACCGTTTCTGAGGAGTATGGCAACTAGCACTTTGACACGAGAGTTTTATATATTTAAAGATTTATTTATTTCTATTTTCTATTTCTATTTCTTTTAAGAAAGACCGCTTAAAAGTAAAAAAATCGAAATAAAAATATTTGAATTTACTACAAAATGTAAACTCAAAGGCACAAATACACTGTCAGACAAAATAAAGTGCAAATGCACTTGACTCATTTTAAAAATGCAGAGAATAAACAATGAGGAAGATTAATCACTCTATTTAATGTTACTACGTTATATTTTGTCATTGTTTATCAAACCTTTATAAATACTCCGTTATTTTTGCTCTCTTTTAAACATGAACTGCATTAATTTTCAAGCAAATGACATTGAGCTCGGACAAAATAAAGTGCAATTTTTTTATACATGTGCAAAGTATAGCTAATAATAGTCAAAAATAAAAATTTAAGCCAAAATGATCAGAAGGTGAGGTTATCTTATGCCCGTTTGCAAAAATTTTGTTTCAAGTTGAATTTTATTTTCATAAGCTTTGACATGGAACAACTCTCACCCGAATTGAAAGAAGTTTTAGTTTCGGACCGTTGACGTGGGTTGACCTTCCGTAAATTAAGTGAAAAATATAGTCTGTCAATTTCTGGAACCAAGAAGGTTTATTTGAGCTTCATTAAACGGTGATCTGCTGCCAGTTTTAGAAGTCAAAGTGGAAGAAAGAGGAAAACAACACCGCAAAATCACAATAGAGGCCAGAAAAAACCGTTATCCACAGCTAGAAACATTGAAGAAGACCTTCAATTAGACGTAAGACCAAGGACAGTCCAAAGGTGTCTTAATGAAAGTGGGCTACGAAACTATTTGGCAAAGAGAAAACTTTTGCTATGCCAAATAATTATAAAAAAAAGACTTGCTTTCGCAAAAAAGTATTTAACAAGACCACAATCGTTTTGGGAAAGCATAATTAGGCTTCATGAGTCTAAATTTGAGTTAACAAATTCCAAATCAAGAAAAAGAGTTTGGTGCAAGCCCAAGGAAAGACTAGACCAAAGATGCATTTAAAAAAATCGTCAAACATGGTGGTGGGTCTATTATGGTTTGGAGATGTTTTCCCTTTATTGGCGTTGGGAATATTGTCAAAATTGACACCAAAATAACGGGTTCTCATTACGTCAACATTATTAGAGAAAACCTAGCTTCTTCGGCATCAAAAATATCGCTGGACAAGTACATTTTCCAGCAAGATAATGATCCGAAGCATACTTGCGAAGTGACAGAACAGGTTTTCTAAAAAACAACGTGGAAGTATTGGAATGGCCACCTCAATCCCAAAATCTCAATCCGATAGAGCATCTTTGGTCCATATTAGATGACAGAATTCCGTTAGATGGTCGGCGAAACATACCATCTTTTTGGGAAATCCTCCAATTTGAAATTTTGAAAAATCTTGTTCGCAGCATACCAAAACGACTTGCTGCTGTTATTCAAAATAAAGGAGCAGTCACCAGTTACTGATTTCCTATGAAAATATATGTTTTTTGCTGATATTTTGAATTTGCACTTTATTTTGTCTTCTCTTTTTTCATGATTTGTTGCAACACATATTTTTTGTTATTTCAATTTTGGTTATATTTTGTTTATGAATACTGATATGTTTGTAAAAGAACTTAAATAAATTAAATAAAATGACTTTTTGAAGTACAGTTCATGAAAACAATACAAAATAAAGTGAGTTAGTATCTTAATTCCGGTTTGCACTTTATTTTGTCTGACAGTGTAGTTTCAGTTCGTGACTTTGCTGCGATGCAAAGTCGCCATTTTGTTTGTACTCATACCTTATTATATCAATAAAAAAAGGTAGCTCTCGTAATTTTCTAAAAAAAAAAAAACACAAAAACAAAGCTTTCTTCAACAAACCGAATTGCAACAGGTCGAAAAAAGACACTTAGTTGTGATCTCTGACCGAAATGTGTCATTGATTCGTATTTCTCGTTCTTCGATTTTCCCCAATTACTGACGTGTTCATTTATCGCTCCACCTTTAAAAAAAATAATTGTCGCTTTGCCCATTCTATTAATTTGCCTATATCCAATTTAAAAATAATCAATATTTGAATCACCATGCCCTTCTGCAACGTCTGCAATTCTGAAGTTAACATCGATGGTGTCTCTCGCGGTGGTTTGTGTGGAAAAGTGTTTCACCCGGGTTGTATTGGCGTCAGCAAAATATTGTTAAGTTATATTGTCGACATAACTTCGCGATTTGTTTTTTATTTGTGACATCTGACTTTAGTAAAGCTTTCGATAAAATCTCCCGCAAACTTATTCTTTTTTATACTTTCCACCTTCGGCTTTGAACCCATATTGTTGAGATGGATTTCTTCTTATTTAAAAACCGTTTTTACAGCGTTCGGTTCAGATCCGCCTTATCCAGCCGCTTTTTAGCTTCATCCGGTGTTCCCCAAGGCAGCCATTTAGGGCCTCTCCTCTTCATTCTCAATATTAACGACATTGAAATGATCATCAAACACTCCTCTATCCCTCTCTATGCGGATGATACTAAGTTTTATCGGGTCATTTCTTATTCTGAAGACTCCTCCCACCACCAACAAGATCTCGACGATTTTTCAATTTGGTGCTCCAAAAACTGCTTGAAGCTAAATGTTTCCAAGTGCCAATCAATTACCTTCTCACGTAAACACATCAAATCTCCTCCCCGTCTCGATCTTCTAAACAGTCAAATCATTTCCACCGTTGAGGTGATCCGTGACCTTAGGATTATTTGCGACCGTAAGCTGAATTTACTCAAGCATATCGATGATATAATTCTTAAGGCAAATTCAGCACTTGGCTTCGTGAAACGATAGTCCAAAGAATTTGCAGACCCCTACGTAACCCGATCCCTTTACATTTCATTTGTTCGTCCGCTTTTTGAATATGCTTGTCAAGTTTGTTTGCCTTTCCAACAAGTTCACATTGCCAGAATTGAGAGCATGCAACGCCGTTTCCTCCAATTTGTTCTTCGAGGTCTTAATTAGAGTATTCCTCTGATATAACCTCCTTATCAAGACCGAATCAAACTCTTCAACCGCAATAAGCTGAAAGATCGAAGAGAAATATTTGACATTCTCTTTATCACCGAATCTTTACAGGAACCATTGGCTGCCCAGCCCTTAACGGATCCATTTTTCTAAATACACTCGGAGTCCCCGTCTTTTCTATCTTCCCGATCGAACCTCTTACGGCTCCAATAAGCCCATCTCCCGAATGCTGAAGAATGTCAATTTTCACTCTTCTTGTTTTGACTTCAATATGAGTATTCCCTGCCTAAAACTTCGTCTCCTAAACCCTCCAACCAGTTAGTTTAAGTTCTTAGCTATTAAATTTCTTAGTTTGTAAGTTAATAGTTTGTATTAAGTCTACTAAATGGGGGTTTAGCCCCCACCAAAATAAAAAAAAATTAAAAAATTAAAATAAAAAAAATCGAAGATGCAAATGGTCAGGATAATTGGTTTTGTTAGTGTGCCAATCGAATATCATCAATTTTCTTGGCTTTATTGCGTGAGATGTTTCATGGTCACGTTATTTCAAGTTTTGGCAGCATCAACAAGCCACCAAGATCATGCGATGTGACAATATTATATTTTTCCTGTGAAGCTACAAATCCAAAAGACTTTATTTACTTGAATAATTTCCGAACGCCAGACTCATTTAAAGTTACAAAAATCCATTTATGCTCGAAAATGTGAAAAAAAGTAGTTACAAAATTTCTTCAAAAGAACCGTACGCTGCGAGTCTTCCCTAGGCGGCCATTGGAATAATATTGCATAAGGTTACCAAAACAATGGCAAATCTAAGCCTTGTAATGAAATAAAGTATATAAAAATATATATCGGTGTGTGTATTTTAGTTAGCTTTACTTTCGAAGCCGAAAAATGAAATTTTTGAGCAAATAAATATGAAAAATGGAAAACAAATTGCGTCCTTTGATGAACATCCATTAAGAATCTTTTTCGCTGGGAAACGAATCTTAGCATCATGGAATATCCACATATATGTATATTTTTTAATCAAACTGGTTGAAATGAAACCTTAACCAACAAGCTGCCATAAGGTTACCAAAACAATGGGAACCAAAGACGACCAATTAGTTGAGTAACACTATCATAACCTTGATCAACAAGTAAACTGCAAACCATATGCCGTGGCATATCAGTTACTATGTCCTAAAAAACAGAAAAACAAGAAAATCACACAAAAAAGGCAAAGCAACAAATTTTTTCTTTTGTTTTTGCAAAAAACTTACAAAAACAATTTATTTTTCTTTTTCTTATTTACATATTTACAAAATTTAAATTTTTTTAAGCAAAACAAACAAACCGGAAGACAATGATTTTTGTTTTGTTAACTTAGTGAATAAACTTATGCCTATAGTGAATCAGGAAGACGTTGGATTCTTAAATCTAAGTTTATATAGATTTTCTCTTGTTGCTATCACAGGCGGCTTCCATCGTTTGATGATGGAGGTTTTTAAAGCTTTTCTTCTGAACGTTGCGTGCGTCGTTGGTGTAGAATTTTATTCCACTAGGACACTTCTCATTGGATGAGAGGTTCTTCTTCTTACAACAGAATGCAGGTTGGTTGCGATCTTTTACTGCTTCCACCAGCAGTTAGTCGATGTATCCATTGCACCAAAGACCTATCCCTAAGGATAGGTCAAATTACCACAGGCACCTTACGTCGATGGCTGTGTGAGTTAGACTGATTTTTTCCAAACCTAAGTCGGTTCTTTTATACCCCAAAAAATATCAGGCAACAATAATTCAATGATTTCTGGAAACTGGAACCATCATCCCCTACATGACCTGTTTCAGTTCCTTTTTTTTTATTTCGAAATCAGGGGTGTACAACAGTATACGTTTTGGTTTTCATTTTTCTTTGATTTTGTTTTCTTATTCACCTTCTAAGTTGTCTTATCTTTCGATTTTGGTTCTATACAAACAATAAAAAGAAAATAAGAAAACAGTTCTTTGGTCCTTGTGATTTTGTTGGTGCGTTAATCTTTTGTATGAATCGTGGGAAAGTAACGATATTTGTCCAACCCCTATCGTTAAATTTAAAATGTCTCACATGACAAATATATCCCAGAGGTTGTGATCGTTTTGATAAAAATAAGGTGCCGCCACCTACTCCTTTAATTTTTTATTTGTAATTTTTTGAGAAGAGATAAAAAAGTATCTTAAGAATGTGTGTCATGTGTTTGCCATAATATTGTGGTTGTGATACCCTGTGGCGCAGTCAACCAGTTCCTTTTATAAGAAAAGTAGTGGAAAAAATATTTGTTGATTAGGATTTATCTATTTCGACTTACTGAAGGAGTTATCACTCTTGGTGTTGTTGGTAGACATCTTTCTATAAGATCGCACGTGTTTTAGTATAGTAGTCTCTTTTCATTGATTCATTGTTTGAGAGATGGAAACATCAGCTTACACTTGTTTCACACTTTGTGTTTTGTGACCTCTAAGAAATATTTGGGATATCTTTAGATTTGACTCCGGAGGAATTCGAAATACCAAAGGCTGGTTGGTGATGGGTGCTGTAACTCATCATGCTGTGCTACAACGACGCTCATTTCTAAGTCGGATAAATTAGTTGTCAATGTAAAAGTTGAAAGTAGGACTTGTAGGTATGGGGTAAGCCAGGGTGACCCCATTCTAAATTGGGATTCATATATACAGCAAGTGACTTAGCGTTGGTATTTTGAGGTAATCAACTTGATCTGTCAAAGGGGAGACTCTTTTTAAATTATTACATTTCTTTCCCATGAAAGGGGAGTTTGGAATTGTTTCAGTGCTGTCAATGACAATTAACCCCAAGCGTGAGAAACTGGAGAAATAAAATTTATTTCAGCCATTGTTCAAAGACAAACACAACAAAGATTAAAGAAGAAAAATCTTCCAAAACCTAGCATTTTGTTTAAGTTAAAGTTTATAATAATTGTTTGACAAAATTAAAGGTTATAAATAGATTTCCATGGTGCTTACTAATTTATAATAAAGGGAAGAAATTTCAGCTACAATTTTCAGTACAAGACCAGGGCAGAAGCAATGCAGAAAAACCATTAAAGTTTTTCGTTTTCACTGGCGGTTTTGAAGCCCTGTATGAAGTAAGAAATCGTTTAAATTTAATTTGTTTTAAGAAAAGACAAATCTTGGGGTTGTTAACAGATAAAATTTCATGTTTACACCAGGAAATTCGTTAGTTTTCATTTTCGGAAAAATATGTCACGGATACACCACAAGGTGACAATAAATTCTGCTTAATTAGGCAAAAACTAAACAAAAATGATAAGTAGAATTTTTCGATAGCTCACTTGTCAGATTTGGGGTACCACAAATGTCTTATCCCCATATCAATATAATCCTCAAAAACAGTAACTAACACTCTTACACTTCCGTTTTGAATCCATAATCTCTGGGGAGATGCCCCAGTGTGCACCGCTCAATTTTCCTACTAGCAACATGAACTTCTTAACTTAGTATAAAACAAAGTCGCTTTCTCTGTCCCTATGTTCCTATGTCCCCTTGTCTTTGTGTATGCTTAGATTTTTAAAACTACGTAAAGGATTGTGATGCGGTTTCTTTGTAATGAATAGAGTGATTGAAGGTTTATATGCATAATACATCTATATTATAGTAGAGAAAAACCGAGAAATTTTAAGATTTGTAATGTGATGTCGTAACAAACATATTTTTCAGCGCTTACATTGCAAACGTTGGCTAAACCTTATGCGATAAATCAAATTTATGTACCACGGAATTTTATATCTCAAAAAGATGAATTAAAAAAGTCCGCGACAGCATATGTTTATCTCCTAAGGATAACTCAGAGCTACCATTTTTATCTTTTACATATTACAAATAAAATATGAGTTATTTACTAAGCTATATTAAACTATACAGTAGATTATTACATTAGATACGTTGTGCATTTTAAGTAAATCAAAACTTAAAAACATAAAACATAAAAACAAAAAAAAATCATGTGATTCAAATGAATATTTTCGATGATATTAGAGATTTAAAAATTGCGGGACGTAGCGTATGCGGCGGCACCATCCGATGGGCGGAGGGAGCGAACCTATAAAAAGCTCGTTCGAGGCCGCGGTTCTCTCTATAGCACTTTGAACTTAGCAGCGCTCACTGTTTTACTCCAAATTTAACGCGTACAGGCCACGGACAGTAATGAATAAATAAAAACTACTGGATCGATCTTAATCATTTTTTCAGTGAGTGACATAGGCTATAGCTATTTATTATACTTTATACCCGTGCGAAGCCATAGTAAGCCGCTGTGTTTTTATATACAACGTTCACAGTTTTTCTGTAGTGTATTCAGTATAAGCATTGTACCCGTGCGAAGCCGGGGCGGGTCATAGTTAAATATAAATTGGATTTGCAAATTAACGGATGAGTTTCTGTTGTTATTTGTCTATAAGAATCTTAATTGTAATTGCATTTCCCGTGCCAAGGCAAATAAAGTACCACTCTTAGTAGAGAACCCAAGTATGAGAACCAGGGCTTATGCTTGTAGAAAGTAGGTATGTATATACCTAGTCCTTGTTGTCAAGAAATTGTTTTTCAGTAAGGTATGTGGGACTTAAATGTAAGCTTTTCTCTATAACCAGAAGTGTTTCCTCGAACCATGTCGCTTCTGTATTCTTTGCGCGTCATATAGTCCAGAAACCACTGCCAGATTTTCATGACAAATCCTTCCCAATCGATTTTTTTTTAGAAAGAGCAGGACGCGTAAATTTTAATATTCGTTTCCAAATTTACGTCCCTGATGATCCTTGGATGTGCGGATCTGCAACGGTTGCGTGTGATTAGTTAATTGAGTTCTGACTTTGACAGCATTGCTACATGGAGTAGGTAATATAATGAAGTGAGTAAAATTCAATGCTTCTTAAACTCAATGCAGTTTTTTGTCGTTTAAGCTTAACTATGAGTGGGTTCGCCGGGTGAATACTTTTCTCTTAGCCTCCCAATTTGATCACACATGAGTTTATAAATGAAACACACGATTTATTTCCATCTGCTGCACCACGAAAAAAAAATAATAATAAAAATATTTGCTACCCTGGTAGTAAAATTAACCAATGACTGGTCTGGTCCTTTTTTTTAAAAAAAAGGACGTGTGTTTACTTTCGTGGGGCTTAAGGTTTATTAAGTTTACTTGTGAAAGCAAGGAAAATAGTCTTGTTTATTTCTTCTTTTTGAATCCCGCTAATGGATAAAAATATGTCAAGGAGTTCTAACTTATTGGCTTCGATCTTTACTAAAACAAAAATAACTTTTGCAGCTCAACTATAGGTGTGTACTTGTAGAATTGAAAGTTTGTGTCCTTTACGATAAAATAGTGTTGATGATTAAATAAATAAATAGTCTGTTAAAATATTTTTCTTTTTCGTAAATCAAACAGGCGCTGGTTTTTGTAAATGCATTAAATAAATATTGATAAACGATATTGAAATCAATACCAATTTGAGACAGCCTCCTTTCTGCTTTCTCAAATTACTCTTATGAGTTATTAATTACGAGCTAAAAACAACTCAAGCATACCTAATTCATTAAAAATGATGTAGAGAGTTACCTGTCTTTTTGCATTAGCACTTCTTTATAAAACGTACGTTTTCAAAACCATCCCTTCAAGATTCTAATTGTTCAAGAAGAAAAATATCATAATGCAATAAGAATTTCCTACTTTATTGTATCATCATGGATCGCATTACAGTGAAACCTCAAAGGAGAAGACAATACACCCTTTCCTAATCACTTGATTATTTCTTTCTTTCTACGAGCACTTCACAAAACAGGTCCTATATTCAAAATACCATCATCATTAGATACGAGTTCAACGTATTTAAATCTCTGTCATTATGAGTTGAGTTGAGTTGAGTTGATCGGTGAATGGTCTGATTTAAAGAAAGGATAAAATTAAGTATAATGGATGATAGACACGAACGCTAAGTAAGCGGATAATAATAATCGTAGAGACAATCATATTTGTATATTTACAAAGAAAAAGGAGGAGAAGACTCAAATATCTCTTTGAATCTGAAGGAGAATGTAGCTTAAATAGAGGTTATGCAATTAGACACAGTTGATCAGTTTGGCTGGTATTGTTAGTCTGAGATACTGACTACTTTTTTTTTATTTATTATAGGTTCAGTCATAAAAAACAAATATTATTATTTGAAGACGAAAGACTGCACCTAATCTATGCTGAACTGAAAGGAGAGTTTTGACTATACTGGTTGATCCTGAAAAAGGCAATGAAATTTAAAATTTTCAAGTGGAAAATTGTAGCCAATAAAATTTTGTCGAAGTAAGATACATACACATTTGGCTTTTCTTGTAACTTGTCTTTATCAAGATTGACGCACTTTATGATCCCTTTAATTGTTTCCAATGGATAGAATCTTACTTAAATTACTTCAGTTAAAGAAATTGGCTAGGAATTAGCCAGGTGCCTAGCATGGTCTTTTCGGAATTTTTAATTTCCCCAGAAAAGCTAATTTATTTTTAATTCGAGTTAAGTTAGTTGCCAACATTTAAAACATACCTACTACTTACAGTTTTAATGAAAAATCGTCGTTTGTCAAAGTTAACTAAAAAGCCCCATTATCTTCAAAGTTTTGAATTAACTGCCCCGAACAGCAATAGTGCACATTCTTCGAGTATCAATGTCATAATATTTCTATTAATTTGCTTCGTCACAAGCGCCAGCTCTTTAAATGCTACAAAATTTAAAGCCACACATTTTCCAAGCTTGGTAAAAATAATTGAACAAAATTTTGAACGCAGAAGAGCGGGGAGTCCCAAGACTTAAAGCGTATTTCTTTCAACTATGCCTATATTAAAGGATGGGAGTGACAAAAAAAGTTGAATTACATATTATACACTCTTTAACTGGTGAACATAATCATGAACCATGTGCTGTCCGAAAGCCCGTAGCAGATTTATTATCAACCATTAAAAAGTGCGCTAAGAGAGGTGTGGACAAGAGTTGCAAAATAGTCCAAGACTCAATTGCATCGTGTAGCCATGAAGTTAGTGTCAATCTCCCTTCAAAATTAGCTCTACAACAAGTAGTTAAACGAGAGAGAAATTATACTAATTAGTAGTTACCAACTTTATTCGTTTTGTTCGCTCTTTGAAATTGTTTTTTTTTTTTTTTGATAGTAATGTTTATGACAATAAATTGTTTTGATTTATTTTCGTTGTTGTTAATAAAATAGTGTTGTACATAACTTTTGAAATTTTTTTCTTAATATTTCATTTAGGTGGGTGGTTTTTGGTTTTATGTTATTTGGCAAAATATTATTATTATTATATTTTTTGAATTTGTTTGGTTTTCACTTTATCTCATGTTCACAAATTTCCATTTTTAATCTTTGCAAACCTAAAGCTGCAAGCTTCAAATTCCTTATTCATGTCAGAGTCTTGCTGCTGCTTCGCTCTACTGAAACTAAGCTTACTTTGTCGAGTACTACGTATCATATACTTTTTTAATGCAACGCTAGATATAATTACAATAGATTTAACACCAAGGCACCAACAAATAAACCATTAGTCTAATAACTATATTTAAGGGGTTATTCTTGTCTAGGGGCATGGAGGTACTTTTATTAATGTCGTGAAAAAGCAATCAAATTTTAACTTTACATTTTGATAAGATATTAATTAACAATTTAAGAACGCAGTGAAAAAAAGTTCAAAATTAAAAAAAAAAAAAAAAAAAAAAACAAGCAGCTAGTAAGGAATACCAATTATTTCTTACGTTCTACTGGATCGATTTACTTGAAATTGCATTAGAGTGTTCTTTATCGGCTTTTCTTTAAATGAATTTTTTTTTTGTTGTCGCCATTTTGTGAATATTTATTTTCAACTTTTCCGTGGTTAGATTAATAATATTTTTTGTGTCCCATTGCAAGAAAGGTTATAATCGTGGGTATGATAACGTAACAATTTTTTGGACTCCCCACTTGGCCGGCTGCTAATTCTTTTAATTACTTAACTCCTTTCTTCAGTCTCTATATGTTAATTAATAACTTATAAGAAAATGAATACCAAGATTATTGATTGCTTTTTCATACGACACTTCAAAAATTACCTAAGACTCATGCCTTTACACCAAGAGAACCCCTTAATTGACATTTTCCTGATTAGTAATACGAGAAACAAATTCTTATACCTTAAACGTAACTGAAAATGAGCCATTCCTTCCGAGATGTAAATATCAATCCACATTAAAAATTTACTTTATTGACACCTGAACAACAACAACATTTTTTATGCGTGTTAATATACCTCATTCAAATTTGACTGTCGCTACTCGCTAATAGTATCGTTGACATGACAACAACTCCAACGCACATGAACGCAGCGTACCTAATGCTTATTGTGTTATCAATTTATGGCTTTGTAAACATCTGAAATGAATTATTAAATATTACAAATTACAATACCAATGAAATTACTTGCTACCAGGGTATTTGGCCTTCAAAGACGGGCCTATGTATGAGTATGTTTGCTATTTAATATTTAGAAACAAATAAGTACCTTACCTTATCAAATGTCAACACAAAAAATTATCTAGTTCGATATAAAAATAAGAACTTGGAGGTGTTACACAATTTATATTAAATATCATACAATCGATTTTCAAGTCCTCGATAGTATAGTGGTCAGTATCCCCGCCTGTCACGCGGGAGACCGGGGTTCAATTCCCCGTCGGGGAGAAAAGTATTTTTTTTTTCTGTCCATGTGATTTTTCATATAAATGCACAAAGAACATGCGTTTGTTGTTTATGTGTATTTTCCTTTGAAAATTTTATCAAAAAATGCATAGGGCTTGCAAAATGTGTGAAACTGAGATCAATTGATGGGGGAAACAAATTGGAATTTATATTTCATCTGAGCTACATCCCCTGGCATTTATATAGAATGTGAATTGGACGAAGAACTACTATCACTAAAGAACTCATTTCCAAGCATCTTTAAAAACTGTCTTATAGGTATACGTTAACAAAATATTACTATTGATTTACTTGTCCTTGCATACTTTGAATTGCAAGTGAGAAAATCTGATCTAATGAGAATAGCAGGAAGAACAAATTAAGCGAGTTTTCACGATACTCTTTTCGGACGATGCGGTAAAGCGGTACTATATTTACTTGAGAAAATATTATGTGCTGTGACGTTTTATTCTTATTATGCTTCTGCTGGAAACTGAAGACGCATTTCGAGAATACATCGAAAAATAAAACAGATTTGATATGGACATCTCCATGATATTTCAAGGCCGGCAAAATGATGGTCGATAAATTGGAAAAATATAGTTGAAAATTTGTTTCTTTAATCTTTGCTTTCATTGAAATAACATAGTTTACTAGCCGACTTAATCAGGTCTAACTAATATAAGGTTTTGCTCACACAAAATTGCCGAAACAAAAAAATTAAAATCATCTACTAGGCGAGGCTAAGGATTCTACAGCCAAGTTTTTATTAGCTTCCCGTTCTCGAGTCCGTTACCGGGATAAAAAATGGTTATAAACCTACAGTCGTATTTATAATCCCATTCCAAAGTATGTCTAACTTTGGACAGCTCTTAGAACATTGTCCAACTCCAAATCGTATTTATAAACACTTTCATCGTTGTCTAAGGAACGTCTAACTTTAGACACCGAAATTGGTTGTCTAAACTATGGCTAAAGTGGCATTTGCTACAGCAAAAAACAATTTTGTCGAACATGTTATAAAACACTGTTGAGAGCTCTAAGATCGAACAAAATAAGTAGTTTGAGGTGCAAAAATACTACTTTCAACAATTTAATTTATATAAATTGCACAAATTTCATCGTTTTATGAGACTTGGAAAAGCTGTAACTCAAAGTCAAATCAGCTGCTTTTTTGGTCTGGTTCAAGTGCTACGCCACACTCTTTCATAGCCATTTTGTTGTTGCACTCGTACCTATATCAAAACACAAAAAATGGTACTGCACGGATACATCATGAACGCCACCATTTAGTTTTTCATTCGGAGTTGACAGTTTGAGAGGATGTTTAGACAATTGTTGGAATGCATTTATAAATACGAAATTGGCTAAGGGTTGTCCAACTCTTTAGACACCGTCTAGTATCTAGTTGGACAGTTGTCTAAGGGTGTTCTAAGCAAATTTTATAAATACGACTGCTACTCTCAGATTTACCAAACATAAAATTTCTTCAAGAACGGTCAAGCCGATTACGCCGGTATACGGACACCGACACACTAAAGGGTCCATTGTGATTGATACCACTGAGAACTGAAGATTGATCACCTTCTGGCTCCTATTTAAGGGATCAAAGGGTTGAAACACCGAACCTGGACTAACGAGTTGATCACCAGTTAGTCAAACCATCCAGAACTTCGTACGAAAAGGGAGAGATCTTCAAAGTCTTCAATAGCTTAATCGCTGGTGTCATCGAAAAGCAATCACCTAGGTGAGCATTCCGTCTGTTAACAAGTGCAGGGCTCATAAGGAGATGTTGGATTGTCTCCACTTCCTCCTCATCCATGCAGCTCCTACAGAAGTCATTTCAGTAGGCACCAAATCTTTTGGCGGCCTACCCATTAGGCAATGTTCTGTAAGGACATCTATAGTGGGACTAATATGCAGACGACTAAATTCAATAAGCTCTTTGAAAGTTTCGAGTTCACAAACGGCAAAATTTGTTTTGTCATAAGACAAGTATTACTCTGCGTCCATTTAGTGCTCATCTTCTCAAAGGCGTCCTGTTTTAGCAAAAGTTTACATGTGGCGATAGGTATACCTATATTATTCTTTCAAATCCTTGACCCTGCTCAAGGACAACTTTATTAAAATTCGAAAGGTCACATAACAGATTCCTTACCCTGTGGCTACACGATCAACAAATGGCAAGCCATCGGCTCACACAAATAATCTTTCCAAATCCTGCCCGTGTTTCGGTTGTGATGTAGGCGACTTACAATTTGCCAGGCAACTGGCTTTCAATCGACATTTCGATTTCATATATGTATTTTAAAAATGGCACCCACAAGAAATTTTAAATTCAAAGTTTTTTTTCCAGGCACTCTTTTCTCTTTTTGAGGGTATTTGACGAAGCTGTCAATTTTATGGCTACTGAAAATGCTTCTCGGGAAGCTTTCAATATTCCATGCCAGTTGGGTTTCGATTTCGAAACGTTTGGTTGTGTATGTAAAAAATTGAGTTGCCCTGTGGCTCGGAAAACCTAAAAAATGGTTTCACTGGAAAATTTACCTTTATTGCTTTTTTTTTAATTTCTCAAAAACTAAGTAGTATTTTTTTAGTTTGGTTTCCTATATTTGACTCAAAACTAATAAGAGGATTGACATTATTGATTGTTTAGAGAAAAAGTTAAAATCATGTTAAAATTTATTGAAAAAACACTTTATTTTTTCATTTGTAGCTTTATATTTCAGACCTGATTACTCAAAAACCATTTTTTTACTAGCATCAACGAAAATTTTAATTTAAGAACAAAGTACTGGTTTTCAAAAGTAGTACAATATTTGGAATAATTTTGATAATTTTTTTTTTTTAAATAAAGTCAATTTTCTATAAAATGGCCCCTACCGGCGGAAAGACCTGTTATTGTTTATTCATTCTCTTTAACTTCACCAAAAAAGTTCCTCCATTTCTGAAGCGGTTGTTTTGATAGCATTTGACATGCACTCTCCAGAGCTGTGTTGCCACTTGTGCTTGACGTCTAAAAATGGAGATAATTGATAATTAAGTTCTTTACATTTGTTGATTTTATTGGAACCTTATGCTCTCTTATATTGGTTTTCAAGTTATTAATTTTAAAATAAAATATCGAATAAAAATGAGTAAAAAAAATTTCAACATTTTATTGCAAATAAGGATAAACAGTGCGATAAAATGCTGAAAGCAATGCGATAGGTCTTAGGTAACCATTTAACTTAGGTAGCATAGTCACCGAACCACTTTCATCACCAATATAGGACATTGGTCAGGTGAAAAGTAAAATCGTTGCGAGGGCGTAACCTGCATAAAAATGTAAATAGCACTTATGATAGAGTGCTTGACTTGATAGAAATGTCACACACCCAACGGTTTTATTTTGATAAATGCCCTAGGCCTAAGGTTTAATTACACTGCCTAACATTTTAATATTCCCTTGCTTCTTAGCTTTTGTTTTCAGGTTCATAGTTTTAAATTTTGCTGGCGGTCATATTGAATTTTTACTTATTTCATGGTGCAATCTATTCTAATAGTCAAAACCTTCTTTTTGATATAAATCTTAAAACTGTTATGAAGAGAAAAATGAATTTGCTGACGGCCATATTGGATCTCTATTTTATTTTCATAAAGAACTTTATGCTACTAATCATGCTCTTATATTTGATACTCACATAGAGGAAGTAGTGGAAAATTATGTAATCCACCATTCCGTAACGGTTGACATCTTCTTCATACTGAATCCGAATATTTAAAATTTATTTTATAGAACAAATTACAAAATTCAGATAAATCCGTCAACAGGAAGGCCATCAAATTTTAATTACTAGATTTGACCCAAATATATATAAATAAATAAATAAATAAATAAATAAACAAACAGGACAAACAAAGTACATAAAACCTTTTAAAAAACCTCATTTGTCTTTCCTTACAAAAAAAAAAAAAAAAAATGTCAATAATGAAAGTGGTGAAGGAACCATTCGGTCAACTCTTAGAACAACAAAAATAAAAAAAAAATCTCTGACTAGTTCTTTTCCAAACGAGTTCCTCCACTTCAAATATCATCATCAACCCTCCTTTATGTCCATCACACATCATTCGAAGCATTAAATGCAACAAGTGTTTGAACAACAGCCTCTCTAGAGAGAATCATTAAAACAGAGCAGTACCTATACAAAAGCCATAAACAACAACTCTAAAAAAAACTCACCAAACCTGAAATTCCCTAACTTTGGACCCTTTCACTGATTCACGTCATCATCATCATCAAATATCCCCCCTTTAATGATTCTTCTTAATTTACATGAAGCCAAGAAAAGAAAACAAGTGGAGATCCATGAAAAAAAACCGAATTTTAATAATCTGGAGAACCCCTACACATCACTTGTCTCCGATCCTGTTGAATCACGTTTTCCCAAAAATACCCTCACGACGGTAATCATTGCCCTGGATCCCTCCTGCAAATAACCGAAAACAAGAACCCAGGACGAACTCTATATCTACCAAATAGGATCAAATTACCTAACCGGTCCCATCTCTCTTCACGCACGAATTTAAAAAATTGCTTCTTCTCTGCCCTTGTGATGACTCAAAGATCGTATTTAATAATAATACTTCAAAGGACTACCCTGTGAGCTCACATAGATGATAAGATTTGTCATGGTCGGATTTGAGTTCTTCTTTCGCCCATTTCATTATTGTTTGAAGCACGGTTGTTGTTGTTTTGATAAATCACCCCTGTCAGGTGAACGCTAACTGTCAACTTCGATTGAAATCTGAGGAAACTTAGCTGTTACTCCGTCTAAAGTTGGGATTGTAAATTTATTGTTGCCATTAACAAGAAAATGTAATTTTTCTGATTTTTAAATCGTTTTTGGTGAGGAAGGTGCGTTCACACTATATGCCGACCGGCAATCGGATCCATGGCCTTCAGTTTGAATTTGAGTCGACATTCGGTAAAGAGGAAGCGCCATTCCGTTGGGCCACACTAACTTGGTATTGCCGCTTGGTCCCATTTGGCATAGTTATGGAGCTCTTACCCGATCGGCATACCTTCTTGTACTGTTGTATTGCTGTGAAAAGATCAACTAATATAATTTCTTTGAAGTGAAAGCGATCCGTTGGTATTTTAAAATGTTTGGAGTTAGTACTCAGATATGCGATGATAAATTCTAGGAGCACCTAAATTACTACAGCCGCATACCTAACTTAATGATCAATTTACTAATAGCAAAGAAAAATCCTTGGTCTCATTGACTGCCTTAGATCAGATGCCTCTCTGACGAATAACTTATTGCGTATACATTTCGCCTACATCCCTACCAGATTCGAATGCGCCCCTGAAAATCTTCAGTCACGTTAAGACAACAACGTTGGATTACTTAACGGGGGACCAAAAAATAAAATAAAAATGAACTACCACCAACACCATATGGTGCATCAACCACCGAAATCACTTGTGTGTGTCATTAAAGATTTAAAAAAAGAAGAAGCAGAAACCTTCCTTCACCAAGAGTTTCCCACGGTTTTCGAGCTTCAAGGAGAGAAGATCCTTCTTTTTTTCTCGTAAAAAGATTTTGTTTTGTTTATTGTGCATGCTTGTGCATACTGATTGCCGATGATGACAACCCAAAAAAGGTTTTCTCTTCAAAAAAGAAGAGAAAAGGGAATTAAGGGAAGCAAAAACACTTTACTGAGCTAAGATGGTATTTTTCTTATGGGAACCTGATTCCCAGAGAGAGCAGTGCTTGAAGGAGACACGAAACACCTGCCTGACGCGGCAATCCTATTGGCCAAGACGATTGTAAACACTCAGCAGGGAGATCTTATTGCGGTGTCCTACAGAAAGTATAAATACGAGTTGCGCACACAGATACCGATTACAAGATTTTGAAGTTTTATCTGAGTAGGACGTAGTGTGATCATTGATATTTTAAACCATGACTTCTTATATGAATCATTCGTTCAATATTTACGCTCAACCATCGGCGTTTGTTGCGAGTAAGAAGCAAAAATCAAAAGTGTCAACAGCGCGAAAAATCAAAAACATCCTCAAACCAGTCCTCGGAAGGATCTTCAAGACGAAAAAGGCGCCAAAACGCAGTTCATACATTGCCTCCGATGAAAAGGATTACGACTTCGAGTGGATTGCTGAAATTGACAATTCTGCAAATGAAGAGCTTGAGAATCGTATTATCAATGAAATTCGTCAATGTGCCGATGATGCAGCTATCTATGTCTACAATGAAGATGGCACCAGACACTTGGAAACTATTGACAAGGATAACTTCTATGTTCCTGTACATTTTGCTCGCACCGATGAGGGGACTTTCTTCTGGACATCCATTCAACGCGAAACAATTGAACCTTATCAAATTGAATGGAATTTCTTAGATCGCTGGGGACAAGCTTGAAGGAAGCATTACTAACCAATTGAAACACACTCAGAGGCTTTAAAGAACATCCTGATTGGGGATTTGTTGTGATTTTGCGATCTGTGCTACCTTCAAGTTTTGTGATAACGGCTGTGCATGGAATTAGGAGATAAAAAGTTTTGTTTACACTTTAAACTTTCTTCAACCGAAGATGTTTGTCCGATGATGACAAACCATTTGTGTTTGATGATTTATCCCAGATGGGGAGGGAGAGAAATTGCTTCAATTCGCTTAACCTAATTATATATGTGGTAATTATTGATTTTAAGAGGAAGGAGCAACATTTTGAGAATAGGGTTTTAGCTTTACAAAACAATTATATAGAGACACAGTCTTCCAGTTAACACTTTGTAATCAAACGATTGAAATTTATGTAATTGTAAAACGCGTTTCATATCAGGGATACCATTTAATTGTAAACTTTTTATTTTAGTTCTTAGAAAATATTTTTATATGCATGAATTATTATGAAGAAATAAAATATATCTACAAATTTAAACAATAATTTTTTTGGTATTTTCATTTTTGTATTTATTTTGGATTGCTTTCAGCTCATCGTCGCCGTCGTCTGGCTTTCCCGTTTTCCTATTTTGCATATGATAAATAATTTTCAGTAATGTCCTGTCAAATCATGAACAGCTCTCTATTTGACGTTGTGTTTTGTACAAAGTACGAAATGTAAAACTGCTTGAGCTACACAAAAATATTGATGTTGTTCCGTAAAAGAGACAACACCAATGTTTCTTTGGAATCAGGAAAAAATTTTACGTGATAAAAACGTGATATCACTTGCGTTTGTATAGGATTGATAAACATGATGATTTTGAAGCTATACGACATTAGACAACAAAGCTGATATCATTTGATTGTTGGGCCTACAGAAATTAAACTGCTTTATTATTTATGTGTATACGTCTTTGGACAAACCAATACAAAAACAGTGTTTACAATCAACTTACAATACGATAACTTTTTTGAAGCCTTAGCCGATGATAAGTGAAGTTATTTGAAGTGGTGTTCGTTTAAAAATCAAGAAGTAGACATTAGACATTTACGTATCTTTGATTTTACACCTCTTGACGGTTTCAGCAAACAATGGGCGTGGGGCAGCTATTTTGTCACAATGGACCAATAACCGATTGGCCACTCAAAGTGAAATCATTCGGATCATTTAAGGCAATTACAGAACCATTAAATTCGTTAGCGATTGAACCATAGCACCGAACATTGCAATACCAATCGCTATTTGCAAACAAGATGCCATTAAAAAACAATGGGTAGGCGAAAAAACATACTTTCACTTGTTTGGCGATTAAACATATCTTCTGAAAACTATACTCAAACGCACCAAACATTTGTTATTTTTTATTTGTGCAATCTATATGCACACTAGCTCCATAATTGGTGTTAAAGCCAAACACACGACATTGCCTATGGTGCTCTATCGAGTGACTTCAGTAGAAGCTGTATGGACAAAAAAAGAAAAGACAATTCCATACCTCTGTTCCTGTCTTTAACCAGGATTTTTCTACTTCGACGAACTAAGCGATCTGATGAACTCAGACACTATCACTGATGCCATTACTTTATCGAAAGCTAAAAGTGATTTAGATTAACCTATACTCATGGCTGGCAAAATATTTTAAATGATACGAAAGAGCTGAACTTAGAACTTGAAATAAGAGTTAATTTCGTTCTTAAAGTCTTACTGCTGTTGTAAAGAATTTTGGCTCTAAATAAAGATTTTTAAACAACATCTAAAAATATAACGACTATGGCTTTCAGAAATCGTTGCCCTTTGACTGAATTTTTTTTTTCCATTCGTACAGTTTTGAATCAAACTGAATCTTCTTTCCTTATAGTGAGAGTATTTACTCTTTTTTGTAGGTAATATTGTATTTAAGACAAATTCCAAACAGGCGAAGTACCAAACAACATCCTTATTATCAATTTGGCCATTTTTTAAAGGAAATTTAAGCACTCATCACATTATAGTAGTATACGAAGTCAAAATAGAACACTCAACAGAAAAGCAAACGCAAAAATTACGTGGAAAACGAACGAATAGATGAGGTTATTTCTTCGTACCTCACATTGCTTTACGACGAGCACCGTGGTCCACCGCCGCGCCGTAAAAACACAGGCATAAAGTGACCCCAGGTGACGATTGGTGAAGAGTAAAAAGGGAGACAGTAGTTCAAAATAGATAAATGTAGAAAACTATTGATCATGCTCACACCATGCATGAAGCATGAAAAAACCAAAAAAAAAAACCTCTGGTGAAAACCTACTTTTGAAAAAAAAAAGCTTAATCTTTTCCAAGAAAATTTCACAAATGTATACCCATTCACCTACCAATATTCAAGACTTCAAAAAGCTAAAGGCAAACACTGATGATGTTTTAAGAAAAGCCGCCATTGAACGAATCTGTGCATCTTAAAAGAGTCAACATGAGAACCGAAATAGAAGTAAATTTTTAATCAGTAAGTGACACAATCCCTTTTCGGACAGTTTTTGTTTTGTTTGAAATGGGCAATCATATCAGTACCTGGGAAAAGTCAAGGTGCTACTATACTGCTTAAGGGGCTTATGAAAATCCAACACAGTTTTCTAACACAGTGTTCGAAGTTCAACTGCCACTTTCTTTGCAAAACGGACTTAGACCAGTGAAGTTTAGTAGAATAGTTAGTCTTTAATACAGTGGCTCGCTTAACAACAATGCTTAGGACGGTGAAGACCGAGAAAAATTCGGATTTCTTTTTTTTTAATTCAATTTTTGTTCATTTTTCCATAAATCTATTTACGTTCTAACAAAAATATGTGAAACTAGTTTATATAAGAACTTAATTAATTTACTTACCCTTAACGGATACTCTGAATTACTTAAAAGCTTAATTCTAATGTCTTTTGGTCTAAAGATAACTTATGAGTTAGTAAAATTGAGCTGGGAGTAAGACTTAGAAAATTTATAAAACTTAGTTTTCCTGATTGTAGTTGTGTGTTTTCTTAAAATTACTTTCAACTTATTAAAATTGCTTTTTTTCGAACTACAGCCACAGTAGCTTTTTTTGTGTTAAAAATTTTTTTTTTAGGTCTTTGTGTACTTATTCCATGGATATCGTTACATGGGCTCAACCGTGGACATAAAATTGCAAGCCAATATGAAACGCTTTATTGAAGCGATATGCTCTTAGTAATCATTTACATATTTAAATGAAAACAGGCTTCGACAACAACTCGCCTCCTCACAAGAAACGCAATATTTCCTTTTAGAAAAAGCGACAATTTGTGACAAAGCAACACCTTCGCCTAGTAATTATAAAATGACCGATAACTGAAAAGATACAACCAATAGTACACTGTAAGGTGGTGCTGACTTAAAAAATCTCAAATAGCTGCTATCTCATGGTCTCAGTCAAAGCAAGGATAGAGGCAAAGCCTAGCTAAGATTCTCAAACTAACCAAGAGCAACTAGCACTTATGTAAGCAAGTGCCTCGCTGCAAGATTTAGATAGTGGCATACTTGTTTCTGTTTTCACTTAAGCGTAGTTTAATAAAGCTAATACATAAAGAATACAAGAAACTGCCCTCAGTGTAACCAGAAAACAAGGTATGATAAAGCCATTTTCCATATTACTTGGGTCTTGGAAGAATTTCCAATTAAAATACTCTCCCTTATAGGAACATCATACACGAACAGCAATCATTCTCTCTATTCGGGTCCTGCAAAGGTAGAAAGCAGTTGTCGGGTAACTACTCTTGGAGGACTTGCAATGCAATAAATTATGGCGGCGAAAAAATATTTAATTTTTGTTTTAACCTCCACGAAACAAGCAGACATACAACAAACTATAGAGATGCCGGAAAATTCTTCTATTACAAAAAAAAACTATAAATTATTTTTTTTTTTTTTACATAATTACCTTCAACAAATTTTTCAACACAACCAAAAGCTTGTAATTGCAATCATGATAACTTCTTCGAACTTCAATCTATGTTGTTTCGATGCCGACAAATTCCTCAACCAATGTGACTTGAATCCTAAATACGATTTCTATGCGATACATGCAGTTTTTTTAAAGCTAGGTACTTAAATCAAAATGTGTAATCACTGCTGACAGTGCGTTAAAATACTTCATAACACAAGCTGGAACATTTTTTGGACATAAAAGTACCGGCTTCATTTATGGTCCCCAGTTCAACGTACCAAAATAGAAGAAGAAATTTTAAATTCTTTACTTATTTTTTTTTTCTTATAACTGAAGCACTGTGATGAAATTTAACCACCCACTCTTCTTTACATACACTCATATATATTTTTTACGAGGACGTTTACATGTCATTTGATAGGCAGTAAAAAACGATAGATAATATTCATGATTTGAAAATAATAAAAATTAGTACGGGACAAAGCAAAACAGAAGGGATAAACCTCTCCTGTTTACTCTGCTTTGTCTCGTATTAATTTTCATGTAAGCCATTCTTCTTTGAAGAAATACTTGAAATGGCCTTGATCAACCAAGAGATTGTGCGTGCGGGTACAGTTATGCACTTGCTACAGAAATGCATCTCACAAGACTCTTTTTTCAGTTGAATATGTGAGGTGACTAAGGGCAACGAGAATGGCAAATCAAATTTCCATTTCTCTCCGATAAATTGAGGAGAACTACTTTTTATTCCAACAAAAACTGTACCAAAATATTTCATGTTCAAACTTGTTACAGAAAAAATCTATTGCGCCTGCGCGTCACAAATGGATTCGTGGGAAAATAGAAAACCGAATTCAAAATCCCATCCCAAAATGGAACGATAAAAATCTATTCAATTTACAAACACAAAGCCAAACAAAAAGAGAAATCCCAAAAAAGGATACCAACGAAGGTCCTAATCCTAGATATGCAGGTAGGTACCCACATACCTGTCTTCAAACAAATGATTTATGGAAATAATAAGAAAATAGGAAAAAAGAATTGTTTTCATAGATTTTTTTTTATTTTTTACTTTGCTTAGAAAGAATTTTTTTACATGATTATTCTGTGTATTTATCGGATACAATATCACAAAGAGATCCTTTCCTTTTTTTTTGATTATCGTAAACGCGGAACAGCATCTGATTTTTGTTTCTGCTGAATATGTTCCCACGATCTGAATGCATAGAGTGTATAGCTATTTCCATTTTGATTATGGAGCCGCTTCTGCAGGAAGAGTTGTCCGTCCAATCAATCAAGATTTTTGATGACTTGCCTTAGAAGATTTTGGTGGCATTCAGTGGCAAGACATCATTTGTGCTTCTAGACGTTCGTTTTCCAGATTATCGCATTCCTCCTCATTGAAGAAGTTGATTTCGACAGTGGACTGGTTTTCTAGGATGGATGCGTCACTATTGCACAGAACTGGAGACTCCTTTTGCTTCTTGAAGTATTTGCGTACTGATTTCACGATCTTCTTGATTTTATGGGAAGGCACAAAGGACTTCTTTGGTTTGTATGGAATGAAGGAACTTTCTCCATCGAAAGTGATGTTGAATTGCTGAGCAAGAATTTCGTATGATGCCATTTTTGTTAAATAGAATTTGTACTTGTTTTTGAAGGAAGTTTCGAAGAGAACTACTTGTGTTGTGATGCTTCTACTGAGGATGACAGGAGAATACTGATACTTTTGGGTTGTCCTCCATGGCTATTTATACAATTTTCAAATGAAAAGATCATTTTCCTCCAGCCAATCACAGCAGAGAAAAAGGCCAGGTGGATTTTGTGTTCTCCTAGAGAAAAATCTACTCCTTACCTGTTTTTCAAAATCAACCTTTCACCGATCGTGGGAAAGCAATTTCGGTTCGTAGCAAATTATTAATGTGTATTCCTTTCACTTTATGGACCATTGTTAGATGTTCCATTCATTATTGACATACATTCTCTATCAGGACCTGCCTTTAGAAAACCCACTGAACTGCCATGCATGTTGAATCGATTGAAATTCCTTAGAGGACAATGAAATGACTAATAATAAAAATTGCAGTCGACCCTCGTTAACCATATGTTGCTGAAATATTTATTCACACTCGATAGTCGTTTAGGGATAATTTTGAACGGGATACGACAGGTAAGTTAGTGCTTGATTTTATTAATTCGTTTTTATGCGATTTGAACATGAAACAATTTTATTTTGTGGGAGAAGACCATTGCGGCGCACAGTGCTGTATTATTATTTTGTTTGTGGTTGATGTGTGTTTGCAAGAGGCAAAGTGAGGTCACTCTAAAGGACCTGATTCTTCTTCTGATTCACTTTCTTTGGATGTTGAAGTCATTAAGTGGCTCCCGAAGAGTAAAAATTTTTTTTTTTTTTATTACTTGAAGAAAACATTAGGATCTGAAGTAAAGTAAGCATTCATTTTGCGGTGCTGATGGATGCTTTCCATGTGAAGGACACAAAAAAGAGTTTTTTGTCCGAACGGACTTGGATCAAAGAAAGGATAAGATCGGTTGTTAAGGAAGAGTACTTTTGGATTTTATTCAAACTTTTTTGAGAGAAGGGGGAAATATCATAAGAAGCACAAAGAGATTAGCCAACGTTCCGTTTTTAGAAGACTGTTTTAGGCTTGTGCTATGTAATATGGGTATATCTTCTAAGTGTGTTCAAAGTTTTCTTTCTGTTGGGTGGGTTGTATTCTCATTATCTAATGTGTTATATTTTTTAAGGTAATATTTCTCAGATTTACTGATTTATTTAATGTTTTGAAAACGATTTGAGTTGAAATAGAAACAAAAAGACGAATCTTCAGCAGATAAAGACGTGGGTTGAAAGCAGAGGTTTAACCTCGGAAAATAGATGAACTCCAAGAATGAGCATAAGGGAAAATTCAAGGTAAGCTCAAGATCCTTGTGCTGAATATTGTAAAAATTATTTTTCATTTAACATAAATGTGGAGGTTAGACTCATTTTCAATGTAGACGGTGGATATTAAATTGAATCTCAAAAATCAGTCGATTTAATACGCGGCATGCGTGGAAAGGGTTGCAGTCACCATTCTTTAACTAGAGAGTGAGAATATTCCTAGCAAAGCCCTTTATTTGGTTTTATTGGATCTGGATTCTCTATAATATTTTAGATGGTTTTTGTCAAATCGTCTATCTTTGATTGCATCGTCTACCGTAGATTGTATCGTCTATCGTCGATTGCATCGTCAAAAGATTTTTTCTTGTAATTTTGCTTTTAACAATCGACGGATAGCTGTTTCTGCTTAAAGTGTTATGAATTTTGGCAACTGTTTCAAGTTTTTGAACACGTGCTAAAAGTGTTAACGATAGTTGTCTTCAAAGTTACTAAGCTCAGGCCTAGTTTATATAAAAGAAAAATACCAACATTTAGGGAAGATAAGCAACTGGCAATTTTGGAACGACTTTGTTCAAATAAATCATTTTCATTTTTCAAAGATACTAGTAGTTGATGAATCTTGGAATATGCAGCTGAAGGAAACTAGGTACTGTTTCACTGAGGCCATTTGAAACTTATTTGTCTGATTGTTTTTGTATTGATGCGGACTGGGTGTCTAGTGACGGCTAAGTTATTGACATATTGACGAGGTCTTCGAATTACGCGATTTTGCTGCAATGTAATTTCAAAAATTCTTCAAGCCTCAGCGTTGATGTCCATCCGCTCTTCATGACTCAGCCATCGTAGCCTCGCGATGAGTACTCTTCTAGCTTTATCATGTCACGGTACAGGAACGTCTGCGGTATCCATCTTTTTAAATCATAGGTTATACTTAGCCTTACAAATGTATACTATAATTCCTCGGATGGAAATGAGCTTGAACAGCGAATATTAAAAACTAATCCAATTTACCATTTTCTGCTTAAAGGTATAGGTGATATAGATTTTAACGAGCTCTGGCTTATTCAGGATAGTGCCCGTGCTGCACAGTCGATATTTTGCTTACCATATTCGCGACCCGTGTAATGTGCCGTCTTAGCGATATCAAATGTCCGCTTCAAAGCTTTGATTTCAACCACTCGGGTGACTTTGGGTGACTTTTGCTATAAGTCCGAAAGCGATTCAAGCACTTAAAACGTTTGTTACCAGCTTACTTCAGCCTGAAACCAACAACAAGGACTTAAAAAAATTAGTGACACATACACAATGCACTGCTGCTAAGCCTGCCGAGACGACCACTTAAACGATGCTGATGTGTTCCATAATCAATAGATATATTTGAGCTTGATAACAAAGCCAGTTATCAAAGTATATGAGCTTGAAAACCTGATGCCAATTCCAAAACACAAAAGTGTGCAGTACAGGTCCTAGGATTAAAACGACTAGAAATCACCGCAAGGTCAAAAGTTAAACTAAAAATAAACTAAAAAAAAGATTAAGCTTACATGTGTCGAAAAAAGCGTACCCCACGTGCAAATCAGTATTCTTAAGCCAATAAGTGCGAGCGCTATTGATAAAACTGAGAGCGAAGGGCAGTGCTACAAGGAATTGTTTCAGAGTCCTGTAACATTGCATCCTCGAATTGAATAACTCTCATGTACCTCACAGAAAATTTGCAAAATTGACTTGGGCCAATTATCGTCTTATTTTTGTAACTGATGAGATAATGCAGTGAAGCATTTTTCAGATTCAGATATTTTTATAACAATTGGAATATAAAAAAAATGTTTTTATAATTCTAAAACTTTTTTGATGATGTTGGAGCCCTAGAGGGAGTCATTAAATAGTTCTACGAATGAAGAATATGTTGAAACGTTCAAAATTCCATGAAATCGAAAAACTAGTACAGAAAGAATCTAGTAGCTTCAAGGGTTATCTCATTTCATTAATGTGTTCTGACTATAAACAGTAAATAATATAGAAGCGCTAATGCATTTTTGCCTGAAAATCCAAAACTTAATTTTGACATACGGTCTGATGAGTTAAATTTCGTTGTAGCGTGTCGAAGTTGACTGTTAATATTTTTTTTAGCTTCATGAAATGTTAAACAGAGACCATGGCAACATTCATTCTAAACAATTTTTTTTCATTTATTAAATAACATGCTTGTGAATCATATCGTAGGGCCATAGAGATTTCTCTTGACTCCAAGGACGTGTGGGGAACGACTGGGTCACACGAACTTGCTATTGGCTGCTAAGTAGCTACAACATCAAAATCTAAAATCTGAGTACAAAATTTTAGTATTTGCTCTTAATTGGTAATATTTATATTTTTTGGCACTGGTTTGCCAACTGAACATTAATTATGGAAATTGAATACAATCACATGAAATATTGAATGAAATTAAATTACATATTCCAAAAGCATAATGAAGCCATATTAAAAGCCATTTTTTCGTAGTTGATAATACACATAGACGCTGAGAATTTAATCAAAATCGTTTGATCAGTTTTTTTAAAAATCGGTTTATTTACTTTTTTTAAAAACACAGAATCTTCTCAAACATCCTAAGACTTCAAAAATACAAAGCAACGAAACAAAAATCGTGTAAATAATAAACAAGAAAGTAGGTTTTTAAAATAATGATACTATGGGAGGTAGGTACTGCTTATAAACTTTTTTCATAATTTTTTTATTATTGATTGTTTATAATCAATCGTGAGAAGTTAGTATTATCATATAGGGCATAATTGCAAAACTTGCTTTTTAATACCTGCCTATAATCGCAGGAAAATAGAGTTATTATGCAGTGTGTTTGTTTCTAACCTAAATTGTGTCTAAAGCTACAAAGAGCCGTCCATTAAATGTGTCACACTGAAAATAAGTTTTTTGCCCCCCTACCCCAGTGTCACACTTTCTGTGACTCCCCTATAGTTATTTCGTCACTAAAGCTTGCCCCCCCCACTTGCGCATGATAAATTTTAATTGATAGTGCAGTTGCAACTTTTTTTTAAATAATAAATTAACAAATATATTTTACGGATTCCAATGCAAACGCTAGAGACGCGTCAAGGTGCTAGCGCACTTATTATTTAAAAAAATAAATATTATTCAATATATGTATGTATATTGAGTTACAATTTATTGTATTATAATAATATATGGATTTAAATATCTGTGTATTCACAAATACGAAATGAATGCTTTTTTTCATAACAACGATTTAAAAAAAAAAATAGTCGAGAGAAATACTGCAGTAAATTTTTTTGATGAGCATTACGTAGCGGTAGACCCCCTCCCTTCTTGTTACATCTTGTCACACTCAGTGAGACACCCCCCCCCCCCCCCCTTGTATGTGAACGTATTTTATGGACGGCCCCAAATGTAAACGAACCGTTCCGGTTCCCATTCCTTTCCCTTTGAAAATTGAGGATGAAATATAGCCTATATCATTTTTCAGACTCTAGGCCATCTTTGCTTTAAATATTATGCAATTCGGCACAGTACTTTTTAAGCCTTTTGAATACAGACAAACAATACTGTGAAGATTAGTAACCGTTGTCTCCACTCATACGATTATGGAACTTAAGTTTCCATCTTGTGGGCACTCACGACAGTGGGATATCTTAAGGAGTAGCTTTAACGGTGATCAAGCGAGCCAGTTACCGATAATGGAGACAGGTATAGAGTGATGATAACCGACTATTTTGTTCCCAAATTGGATGCCATGAATGTGGATGAGATGTCGTTCCAATAAGACGACCGACGCTACATGCAACATGCCATAAAGCGCACGTTACAATCGTTTTATTGAAGGAAACTTTCGATTAGCGCATAATTTCGGGGAATGGAACATAATGTACTATATCATCATATCATATACTCGTATCCTTACTACATAAAAATGTTTAACCTTGTTTACATGTTTTAAGAATATTGGATATAGGAAACTAGTGTATTTTTCAATCGTCACTGGTTTTCTTTTTCAAAGGTCAACCAACTGCACTGCGGTTCCAATTAATAGCCGGCAATTGTACAGTTAACTAGTAAAAACATGTTAAATATGGTTGATCTACTTTCATCAAAAGACACTTGATAGATGCGTTTTAGGTTTCCGACATACATACATAAGTCTTATTATAATAAAATATAATATATACAAACGACAGATAATTTTCTGTCAAGTATTGAGGACTTGTTGGACATTTTGTGCAGTTTTATTTAGTTAAACTTCACGTGTGTATATACTGCATACTCACCACTTAAAAACGAAACTGAAAAAAGAAACAAATGAAAGACTACCGAATGAATACTCACAATCAGACAAAAAAAAAAGAACAAATTCCAATTAAATCAGAGCACCCTCAGCTCCTAAAAGAAACAAACAAAAGTTCAAACCATAAACAAACCCGACCCTCAACAAAACTCTTTTTTCAATTGAATTAAATTGAAACGGAAGCCAAAAATTGCTGAAGATGTTTACGAAGGCAAACGAAATTTAACTCGTTTGTTCGTAACGTTGAATGGTGGTTGGGGTCCTTAATTGTACATACAATTATGCTACTTATTGTGGATCAATAAACAGCCAAAGAAAATCGTTATTGATTGAATGGAGAATTGCTGGAATGACTTTGATGATTAAATAACCATGAAAAGCCTATTTTTTTTTTCATTTTGACAAGTACGTACCTAGTCAAATTTCAAAACATGACATACATTCAAGATTTGTATGTTTGACAGAATAAACTAGTATAAGCAGATAAGAGCATCAAAATAAAATTCAGAAAAGATTAGATTTGATTTTATTATGTTTTTCACAACACAAAGTTTTTCGGTTTTCATTTAATCGTAGACAAACATTGCCTACTCAAAAAGAACTCAAGGTGGGTACCTACCAAAATGTTGATTCAAAAGAACACCTCTTAAGCGATATAAAAAACTGCATAAAGAACCTACGCCTCATGTCGTTGCAGTTACGTTCAAATTCAAACTCTTTTATTGTTCCACTGCATCAGCATAATTTATGTACATATTTTCTAACGTATAGTCCTAAAGTACATTAGTCTATTTTTACTGCCGCGCCGCTACAGGTTGTGACCTCTATGCTGATTGGATTTCCATTCCATTAACAACACAACGCCTATCAATTGGTTTTTATTTATTTACTTTTAAGAGTCCCCAATCAAGCTAACCCAAAACCATTTTATCAAAAGAATTGCTGTGTCAACTCTCAAAACACTGCTCGACTCGAGGCACACACTCATAGCACGCATAGATTAAAATATTTTACAACTTACTCTCAAATTTATTCACATATTCATGCGGTATCTCAAGTTCCCATCTGACTGAGAGATAACCCCTTATCTACCCAGGAGTGCTTCGCTCAATGACCATCACGAAAATCTATTCAGAGTCTGAGCCCAACTAAGCTCGTGTTCCGCTGTGCCGTCTTTGTAGAAAGTATGCTAAACGAGTATCTGTTGAATGTATCTGCCACCTCACTGACACTGGAATTTGTATGCTAATTTTGATTTTTTTTTCTCTCTCAATTCGCTGCTGAAATGAAATGTCGACCAACCGAAAAAAGAAATAAACATTTGAATAATTTTGTTTTGATTGATTTATTATTGTTTTTCGTTTTCTTTATAAAATTTTGTTCTTAAGACTAAACCTACAATGGAAGACAATGATCAATTTTAATATAATTTTTCGTTTCTTTTTTTTTTTTTTTCAAAAAATGGAAGATGAACTAAGCCCTACTAAATAACAATGATAAAATAAAATATTTCTCTTTCTTTTTTTTTATGTAAGAATCTAGCTAAACCTAATATCACTTAATATGGAAGTCCTGGATTAATTCTCCATATCCATAGGATATGCGAATAAACACACACTTTTTAAAGCTGGAAGCCGTCGCGTTGTCACAATAAGAACAAGTAAAAAACTATAACTGTTTCTAATGTAGATCACACTTTCTCGTCCGTCCTTTAAGCTTGAACCCAACGATCGAGCTGGGATTGTTGGCGCAGTGCGTTTTCTCGCTCCATTGATGTCCAGAAGAAGGTGCCATTGGTGGTGCGGGCAAAGTGGACAGGAATTGTGGTTTGTTCGCGATGGATCGGGACAACATGTCGGCGAGCTCCTTGATGAACATAGATTGCTGCGTCATCAGAACACTGTTGAATTTCGGCCAAGATGCGCTGCTCCAATGCTTCGTTGGCGGCATTATCGTCGTTTGCTTCCAATGCCGATTGATCTTTGCGCATATCTTCCAAAGAATCGTTCAGATTGTTCTCTTGGATCTCTTCAACACTCTTCTTTAGATACTGCTTCTTCTTGATGACGCGCATCAAGGGTTTCAGGACCTTCCTTAAGCTGCGAATTGGTGAGAATCGTTTACGTTCGGCGAACATGGTGCTGGTTTCGAATTTGTATTGACGTGTGATAAAAGACATGTTCACTGTATTTTTATTTTTCTGATTTAAATTTCTCGAGTCTGGAAGAAATGATGTGAACTGCTCGAATGCTATACGATTTCTGATTCCACAAACCAGTTGACCGGAGTTTATATACTCCACACAGAGCCGATTGGAACGACCAATCAGAAGCCTAGCTTACGCAGGTGTTCGGAGAATGTATCTAACGTATAGTGAAATGAGTGGAGGAGTTTCAGATACTTGATCTTTCTCTCTCTCCCGCTCTCTACCTGCTTTGCACTGAGCTAGAGAATTCCTATACTCAACTGAACATAAAGTGGTTTTGGAGTGGTTGCGAAGATAGGATGAAAAAGACGCGGAAAAATCTCGGAATTCGAGATTTTTTTTGGGTTGGTTGGCTTTTATTTGGGATTTGTATTGTTGTATCTTTTATGTGTTGTATTTTGGGGTCCCTTTTGAGTTCGTCGGTTATTATTGTAATATTATGCTGAGACCTGAAGATATTCTGTACTTTTTTTGGATGTAATTTTGAATTCGTCACACATAGTCAGGAAGGATTATATGGAAAGTCCTATGCAAGTAGGGATTTTAAAATGGAGAGATTCGTCAGTGCATTTCTATTGTTTCTGATTTTCTCGAAACCATAGAATACATTTGAATCAGCGCATATTTTTCGATGAGCGAGGAGATCTTTCAGGGTCAGGCTTTTGTACGTAGAGGGTATTAAATTTTATACAATTACCGTGACGTTCAAAGTAAGCGTTCAGATAGTTTTAAGTCGGTAGTACCTATGTATACCTGCTTGAGCCTATGCCTGCTATAAATATATGTACAAGTAGGTACGTGCCTCAAAGACCTGTGCTGTGTTGTTTCCCGGAGTGTTTTTCAGCGTGATGTACCTGTTTCTGTATAATTTAAATAGTGATGTGGAGATAATGCCTCTATATGAGTTGGGCATTTCCTATGTTGTTTTAAGAACACGTGAAAAGGTTTTCATGAAGCCAGGAACAAGTTTATTCTTCTTTGATTAGGACAAGTAATAGGAGATAAATTTTACTGTGTTTGGTTTGTTGTGTTTTTTTCTGGAGGGACGTTTTACGTGTCGTAAATCTTAAGAATCGAGGAAGAAAGTTTCATGGAAATGTTAGAGTGATAGGACCAAGTCACAGATAGGAACCTAGCTATCTACAACTTGTTTTGGTAGGTATAAGCAAGTTTTATAGATTTAAAAGGATTTTTCGTGAAGAAAAAGGATGGTTAGTGTTCTATTGCTATTCAGATCGTGTTTTCTGTGTACCTACTTAACGAAATAAAATATAAAATTTGATGAAGATACAGGCACTAGAAGGAATTTGAGTATGGACATTTTTAGGTAGGTACATAATTTTAAATTCATTGTTAATTCTAAATTTTTTCCTTAAAATTCGTGACAACTTCAACTGCATATAGGAGTGGGAGTGTGGATAGTCTTATTCAAAATTCATTGCAGTTCTAACGTTCTTCACAGGGCCCTAATTTTTCGCGCCTTCGGTAAGACAAGGCCGAAGTGCTAAATTTCAAATTATTCAGGACATATCTGTCAATGGTTTTTTTTAGATGTTTTTGTTGTTTCTATGCTTTCGGTAGAAATAGGTATACCTTATACTTTTGTAAATAATTTATGCAATTCTAAATAGTGAATTACTTCTCCCTTCTGGCGAAAATAAACTGAAACTAGTGAATGACGTTGTTCCTACAGGAAGAAATTAATTTTTAAGACACATTGGCATATTTAACGTGTTTTCAAAATTTTTAGCACTTCGGCCCTTGTCTTACCGAAGTTGCGTTTTGATAAATGTTGGTTAAGGCTTCTAAGTTTGGTAGACATTTTTGAGGACAAAAACAGAGTTTCATGAAAGATACTTCATGAGAAGGTAGAAACCACAATCGTCAAATGTCACATCTTGTCAAGTTATCGATGTTTTTTTTTAAATTTTTATATTTAGTGTGTACAAGTCTTAAGTTTTAAGTTAACAAAAAAAAAAAGAATAGTTGAAAATCAACAAAGAGAACAAAATGTTTGGCAAAGGAAACTATGGGTCGCTTGGATGTCGAAAAAGAATTCGCACGAACTGCTAAGTCTTATCTTCTCAATTAAGGTACCTCAATTCTAACTAGTGTTCCTTTTAATAAGTAGGTTTTCATAAGTTTTTCCTAGTAAAGCTACTTCTCATTTCTTTGATGTGAGATAATTTCAAATGGACTTCAGGATAGTGAAAGTAAAATAAATGGAATAATAATAAGGAAATATAATATTACTTTTCCTACTATGGGATAATAAAGCATTCAAATGTTGAACGAATAAAAAAAAACTAGGTCCAGTAGTGCTTTTATGATTCCTTATGACAGCCATACAGCTAGATTGTGTAGGCCAAGTTGTTAATTTAGAGTGTCAAAAGAAATAAAATTTAAGCCGCAATTGACGAAGAAGAACTATGCAGAGTGTCCCGTAATTCGTGTTACATACTTTGGGATGTGATTAGGAATTGCAATCCCGGAAGGTTTTTTCAATCCCGGGATTTCGGGATTCAGATATTTCAATCTCGGGATCCCGGGACTAGTCCCGGGATTGGCTCAATACTTTAGACAGTTTTTGTAGTGTTTCGATGACAAATTGGTGTGAAAACCTTTTGCTTCTTCTTTCTAATGATTTTAACTCTTTCAGAGTTAAAATCATTGCATTGGGTCTTTGTAGTTATCTAACTAGTTTCAAACTGTTTTTTATCTCGTCATTTTATGAGGCCTTCTTATAACTAAGAAACGTAAAACATTATGAAGGAAATGCACATAAACTAAGTGGTTTTTGTTTTGAAATAAAGTTTAAATTTAGACCATCATTAATACAGCGATCAAAAATACAAAACGAAAAAACAATGTACAAAGGGGTTTAGAAAAAGAGAAAAGATACCCAAAAACTAGTTTACTATTTTTTTTCTTTTAAGAATAGTCAAATAGATCAAAAACAATGAAAAGAATGGAAGTCTCGAAAAACATACGACGAAACATACGAACTAGTTTGAAAGTTCTCAAAACACAATCTAGTTTTCAACCATTTTTAAGCCAATGATAAAGGTCTAGTAGATACTCAAAATATGTTCTTGCAATTAGGATGCTTTAGCCTTTTATAAATCGAAAATCTGCTCTCGCAAATGAAAACAAGATATTTATTCACAAAGCTATTTTTATGCAATGTGTATGTCCAATATAAAGTAGCTTTTTGAAAAAAAAAAGAAATTACAATTATCACAAAATTAAGTTTTGAAAAAAATGCTAAATCTCCCTTGGTATCCCTTAACCCTAGATCTCCACAGAAAAGTGAATGTTGAGTCGATTTTTGAAAGAATTGCGAACTTTGCTTATTTTTTAATTAATCTTTTCCTTTTGAATACTTCACCCTTTACTGATTGTGTGTTGCTCTTTTCCCTTAAATATTATTTATCTTTTGAATATTTGAATACTATCTTCATGTGTTCTATTCATAATGTATTTCCATCATTATTATTACTTCTCTTATTATTATTTACCTGAGAATATTATTACGATATAAAGAGCTATACACACAGGAACGACAAACTTTTTAACTTTGTTTTAGAATACACCCAAAGAATGTATTGACAATGAAAAAATTGTTATTAAATATTATTATTAATTCAAAACCAAGTGGAATCCAATTTAAAATTTTTTTAACGGAAAAGTTTCAAGGAGATAAAAATATTAAGCCAAAATAATCAACAAATCAATCCCGAAAATCCCGGGATTCTACGATTCCACTCTCGTAATTTTCGGGACCAAAAAAAGACTCGTGATCCCGGGATTGCAATCCCTAGATGTGATTCATGGTCGTATTCTAAGAAAAAAATAGTTGCACAGTAAAGTCTATCTTTGCTAACTTTGGTGTACCCTGACCTGTGTTAAATTCCATTTCTCTGTCAATACTGATGATAGAGACCTAATTTTAGACTTATTTTTTTTTTTAAATATTAATATTTAAAATTGTATTTAAATTGGGCTCCTAAAGGGTAAGGGTTACTGGACCTAGATTGATTTCAAAGCTGGGAAACGGTTTTACTGTATAACAATTTTTTTCGTAGAATATGACCAAGAATCACATCCCAAAATATGCAACACAAATTACAGAATACCCTGTATACTTCTTTTATATTGTGGTTTTATTAATTCATCACAGTCTTATAAGTAATAGTCAAAAATATTCAATGGTTTTGCTCCAATTCAAAAAAATGCTAAAATGAAAAGAAGCGAATTACAAATTTCATGAAAAGAATTTGGAGAAATGAAAACGGTGGAGAACACCGGACACGCCATCAAATGATTTCTTTTTAAATCATTGGTTACTTTGACACTGATAGCTGTTTCTCACTCGAAATATTTACAGATAAATCTGTAATATACCTACTTGAAACGAATTGAGTACGCTTACACTTCAACAATATCGTGAACTTACTTCCAGAGTGAGTGCTGTGTCCCGACATTAAGAAAAGAGTAGTTTTCGACCGAGATAAAGCACCACTAAGTTTTAAATTATTTTGGTTTTGCAAAGAGGGTGAAGTCGCAAACGGCAACTCATCACCCAAATAAAAATTATACACTGTGGTTCCTGGCATAATGGATGAAGAGGACGTAGGGGAGGGGGAAAGGAGATGGATTTTTGGGTATTGATTTGGTAACTGGAAAATTGAGATCAACTGCCCTCACTGCACCATTTGGAGCTTAAAATTGGAGGGTTTGTGGTGCCACCCAGTTCGATCAACGAGTACCTATTCTATGAGGAGTTTTTCCTAGTGTGATCCAAGCTTAGGTACTCGCAGTCTTTTATCCTTCTTCTGCCTCCACATAGTCACATGTGCTAATGCCGATTCTCATCATGTGGGTACGTATCAATGAGTTGTAACTAGTGAGAGTGACGGTCAACGAAGAGAGCTATAAGTTTCTGAAGACCCACCAATTTGCCAGAGATGACAGCCTATCAAAGGTGTTTTTTTGAAATATGGACTCCACTTTTTTTCTTGCTCTGGTAGTTACAGAAGTGTTAGCCTCGCTGGAAGGTAAATTAGATCTTTCAGGATCACACAGAGGCCAATGGGATAGAGATGACATCAGAGCGATAAGTTACTTTAACTTAGCCTACCCTCATATTCTTCGTCTAGACATTTTAGTTTGACAATCATTTTGAAATCTCGTACGTTGTAAGACAATACTCAGAGGATAGTTACAATAGATTCAATTTACAATATGAAGATCATACCGAGCGTGGTTGTTAGCTGATAAAATTTTGCGTCAAAGTAATAAAGTATTCTGTTGTTTGCTTTTAGTAAATGACAATATTTTTTTTCTTTTCAGGAAAATGAAAGAGAGTCCTCTGCTTATTCTTTTCAAAATAAATGACTGCCAAGCTCATTGCGGAACCATTAGGGTGCAGTGCGACAAAAATCCCGATAGTAAAGTTCTCATCTGAAAAGACTGAGAAATTCAATGACTTCTTAAAATTCAGCCTTATCGTTCTGCGGCTCAGTACGTCGGACCCAGCCTGAGCGATAAAGGAGAAAAATTATCATAAAATTCAAAGTGGCAGAGCTATTTCGCTTGGTTTTCAATTTTGATCTAATTTTGCAGGTTTCCTACTGAAAACGTGTAAGCCAAGTATTAGAAAAAAGTGTTGTAAAAGTGTAACGAAATGATCGAAAGGCCGACCACGCACTTTGCGACACAACGGTAAAATTATAGAGCAAAACTGAAAGCTGAGTGGCAGAGCGACGTCACTTAGCTTTCTATTTTGTTCTATAATTTTGCTGCATTGCCGGCCCTTAGATGTGGTCGTTACAGTTTTTCAAGAACTCTGCAAATATGAGCATCTTTAGCATCTCGTTTTCTCTTTGAAAGATCTTTGCCTCACACAAACTAACTTACGACTTCGTTCAAGACTTTTAAAGGCTCACCAAACTACTACCTATATGGCTTCTGATGACCTTCATATTACCGGCAAACAGCAACATTTTTGCCTAGTTGTGTTTTATTTCATTCGCGGCTCCATCTCGATGATGACTTAAGCGTAATCATCATTTACCTGACGTCAGCCTCATCTACGACTGCGTTTGGCTTGCCTCATTCGAGTCCATCTTCAGCCCCAGAGTCTCTCTGATTGCCGGCTAATATATTTATTTCTTCTTAGAACTTGCACCTGTTGCTAGTTCACAGAGCTCCCCAGTCTTCAACATAATCAAACAGAAAACGTTTTGCAATTTTACAGATTTTTTCCATCAACTACTGTACACAGCCACTTTATTGCCGCAAATCTGTGCTTATTTACGCTACATTCTCAATGCAGTAAAAAAGAGTAACATAAGATAAAAGAACAAAAAAAAAAAAAAAACAAGAAGAAGAAAACCTCAACAGCATCCAATCTTCTGAGTTCGCATGCAGAGGTGGAGAACGTGCACCGAGAGCACAAATATAAATATGTAGCTACGTGGGGAGACCGGTATTGCCTTATTCTTTTTGGACAGCAACCGGTTCTAGAATCAACGTTGAAATCCTTTTTTATGCTGTACCAATGTCAGTTTGTGTTTTTTTTTATGGCAAAGCACTGCGATATAAGCCAACTAAGACTTGTGTACTTCAAGACTATGTATTTCATGTATGCGACTATACCTTTAGCCTCACGGCATCGGAATCCACATCAACGGTCAAAGTTGGAGCAAACATGGAGTGGCTGCGGCAATAAACGAAGCAATCTCGGCGCGGCAAAACATAATGAATGTTCCAACCACACATATAAAAATAACGAACCATAAGACTGCCGTAGGTTAGGAATGAACCAGTTCTGTGAGCAAGTTTTGTATTTGCCGGTCTCAAAATGAAATAAGAAATAAAAAAATTATATGACTGGTCCCCTTCTAAGGAAGGCTTGTGGATATCTTGCATGGTGGAAAGCAAGGAGATGTTTTTTTTTTTTATGAATAGCCGTTGACTTTGCCTCTTTTCGATTCAGTTTCAAAAGAAAACACTTCGATCATTGCGGAAATTTTATGCTGACTCGCCCATCGGAACCAAACCACGCTACCATCAAGGGGAGAGTGAAGATCGGACATTTGGATTGATTTGCTTCTGTAAAAAACATCTCATGACTTGTGCAATTATTTGAGATGACCAGAAGTCCTAAAGGATGTAATCAATTTTTGAAGAATTCAAAACATAGGGACTTGTTTCAACAGGTTTTTTATTTTTCGTTATTTTACTCTCAACCATCTTCAAAAGGAGAATCTTCTTCAATTGAGTCCTGTCCACGATTTGTTATGGAAGATTGCAAAGGATTTCAAAACGTGCACAGACATGTTTCACTTGGGATTATCTCCGATCTTTGGCAGGCAATCGTTGAAGAAAACTATAAACACACACACACAAATAGTTTCTCCCACAAGCATTCAAAGGACTTCTCTTTTGGTAAATACAAACAATTCAAATACAAAAACTATTTTGTGGGATGTTTGTGCACTTTATTGTTCACTTGTCTCTTAGAAACACGTGCAATTACCTTTCTCCGAAATGAATAGCATCAGAAATTTTACAGCGAACGTGTCGCAACAAGTTTTCATAAATCTCCTATTCCCTTCATTCAGGATTTTGAAAATTTACTTGTACAAGTGCTTTACAATGAAACGTGCAGAGGAGTACATAATTGTTGCACTTTGCTCATTCTTTTGAAAAATACCAAGGACGCTAAGAAAATATTTGGATGAGGCTGAGATTTCCCGCCTTTGTCGGTAACTGTGATGCCTTTTATTTATGATATACAAATGAGTAGGTGTCAAACAAATGGTAGGTGTAAGGATCTGGCTGGGATTTACCAGGATATCGTGAGAAAATGGCAAGTGGCCTTGGCTGTTTTTATGAGTTTGTCAATAACTATCTGCGTCGTTTCTGAGTATCTCTTTTTTTAATTTCAACTTAAAGCTGCAATTTCTCTACCTGCCAACTAAAATGATTTTCCCATTCCATTGATTATTTTTTATAGAGGTACTAATTTTTTAGAAATAATTTTTAATTAGTCGTTAGATACATTTATTATAAATCAGATGAATAATGTTATTCAAATAAGTTTGTTGGTAACATATTAAATAATGAAACTTTTAACTTTGCCTGAGGAGGCACAATGCAGCTCGGGAAGCCTCGGAGACTAGCACATTTCAGAAACTTACTTAGTTGAGCGTTACAGTGCGGTATGAATCTTGGCTTCAACCAACATTTTTCAATAGTAAATTTGTTTTGAACTCAAAGTCAGTTGAGTTCTTCTTATACTTGATTGCGCTACCTTAAACGAGGTTTTATCCTTCTACGATTTTCTTGCAATGTTCTTTCGGAAACTCAATGAGCCGGAGCGTTGATATCCATCCACTTTACATGGCTCCACAGCCATCGTATAGTCTTGCCATGAGCATATCCCCGGCACAGCTCGTTGTTATATATTTTTCTCCACACATTGTGTTCGCATATGAGAGACCAAAGATCATTCGCTGTACTTTTCTTTCGAAATAATCAAGGGTTTCCTCTTCCTTTTTCGATAAAGTCTATGCTTCCGCGCCGTAAAGCAGGGCTGGGATGATTAGGGTCTTATAAAGGGTTCCCTTGGTGGTTCTAGAAATGGTTTTATTCGCAAAAGCACTAATGACATCACACTTCCTTCTTCCCATTTCGTCAATATCGTCTGCGTAAACGAGTAACTGTACAGACTTTTAAAAGATTTTTCCTCTGTTGTTGACGTTTGAGTCTTGTACAGTCTTTTGAAGTTAAACTGACCGACGACATTCTTCGACAGACCCAAAATTGATTGACGACAGTTGAGTACTACAGTAACCACTGTGGAATTCCCGCCGTCATACTGCTTCCGAACGACCCTGGAACTGAAGGAGCACGAGCCGACGCACTTTTACAACTACGGTAACCACACGTTGGCCGCGCTTTTCCGGTGCCGTCTCAAGGGAACCTTGTTCGAACGGTATTACGACGCCATGCAACAAGAATCTGTCGAATGTTGAGATCGATGGAAACCTGCAAAGTATGGAGGATGCAATCCGAAGTACAATGGACAGGACAATTCCTAAATAAAGGCAACATGACTCTACGAACATGTACAGAAACGCGACAATAGACGCACTTTACAAACAAAAAACTAGACTCCTGTCGAGACTCAAACTCTTGCACAGGAGGTTTACTGAGATTAGGAGGTTTATTGGAGATTAGAACTCTGAGGCCACAGATCAAAAATCTCCAACAGCTTATTAAAGAAAACTATAGAATTTCCATTTCATGTTTCTGGAAAAATAAAATTCGGGCTGTGCAGTCCAACAACCCGAGTATGTTTCCGGAAATAAATAAAATTTTAAGGAGAAAAGATCAACATGACCTTCAGGGTATTAAACTCCAAAGGACGACAGAGAACAAAGACTTACTTCTGACATTAGGAATAGATCCAGATGACTCCATTTTGGATGATGACCACTTTATAGTGGAAGATGCTCAAGAGAAGATAGAGACGGTGGGTGCTGTTTTCGAGCGAGTATATAAGGTGAATGAGTGCATTCGACCGAATTACAACCTTGAGAACAAAGCCTTTGTCAGACACTTCTATCTTAGAGACGAGATCTCGCATTGGCGATCTGATCCTGGTTTCACTAGGTTCAATGACGACCGACTTGCAAATGCAGTCATAGGCGAGCGAAACGGGGATAACACCCTGTTCGTTTCCAATATGGACCTCCAGGAGATCTTTCACAAAATAAAGAAAAAGAAGTTAGCAGGAGTCGACGGCATACCCAATGTTGTTCTACCAGAACTTTTAAAATACAGAACGGTCTACAACAGGGAGCGGGGAATTCAGCTATTTTGTTTAGCATTTTCACTGGCGATCTAATTGGTTCTCTTCACCATGCTATAGCGTACCCCGACGACCTCATTGCGTACAGAACAGGTCCAAAGATCGAAGACATCTGAAGTCTCTTGTAAAGTGGCCATTTTCGACATAAAAGGTCTCGATGAGTTCTTTGACGATCGATATTCTCTTGTTTTTTCCAAGATCTGCTGTAAAGTGAAAACTTGGTTCATTGTCAACTATTATGGTCTTAAAATACATTGAAAAGGATCCATCAAATTGTTGACATGGGGTTTCAGACATTCACATATTACAGCAGACATGATCTTATACTGAGGTTGAATAGACTTATTTCTCTATATTTGGAGCAAATGTGAGGGTCTTCCTTTTAAGGATCGAGCATACGATATTGAGGTTGCATTCATTGGGCATACTTTCTTCCAACGGGACGACATTCCTGATCATCGTCCACGACGAACGGGAAGTTCTGCCTGACAGCGGAATCAGTGTCTTCATTGCCCTTTAGCAGTCTGCAGAAGTGGTCTTTCCAGATCCTCTACTACTATGTTTCCCTGCTGGTCTTAACAGGCTTGAGTTCAGGCTTTTCCATCAAGGTAAGATGCTTGCCGATTGTGTTTTAAAAGATGTCTCCGGTCTAGAGTTGAAATTTTCAAGCAATTCCGGAAACATATGGAACTATGTGGTATTTCTATCTGCGGACGTATATCAAGCCGATGTGAGTGAATTTATTTTTATTAATTTATTCATATCTTAAGTCTACCTCAAGTGACAAATAAGAATAAGTGCTTTATATTTAGTCTGTAGCTGTCACAGTAATTGATGTCGCAGTTTTTCATTCTCTTTAAGCTCGACCCACTGCTTTGCAGTAGTCTATGGCCTTCGTACACGAGCGTATCCGGAGGTGTTTTGCCTTTTTTCCTTTTCTTGGTTTATCAACGGTTAAATCATCAGTTTTGATTTTCTATAAACAAAAACAACCTTTAATCAATAGCTGCTATCAAAACTCGTCTCATCTTTTCAAATTTTCCAAGAACGTGAGTTGAAATAGAAAATTCGTCTGTGTTTGTACATGACATGAATCTGATACACCTCTGAGCTTGTCTATTGAAATTTATTGTCATTATCTTATATCTCGTATACAGTTTACCTATCAATGGCCTCCCAAATCGTATCTCAAACAAACTAATCGCAAGTAGAAAATAAATTAATTACATAAGGACCTACAGGAAGACCTAACAACATGATTGACCTACAAAATATTTTACTTTTTTGTGTGGTCTCTTTAAAAATAATATCGCTTCGGATAACATGGGAGTTTTCATTGAATTGTAAAACCTTATCCGGTTGTCTACCTCAATTTTTAATGGGTCTTCTACAGGATCCTGTTGCAGAGGAATCGCAACAGGTACAAGGAGATTGCGGACCTATATGACATTATCAATTTGAAAATCTATGTCTTTTTTCAAGTCCTAAAATACTACGCAAGGTCCGGCTAGAGGCGTTGCTCAAAGAAAAGGGACAATTTATCAAAAATTTTTTTTATTACAATCAAAGCGGATATAATTTTTAGAGGCCTTTTTACGCATTGGGAGGGTCAGTAGATTGCAACTGTGCACCGAATGAATAACCATGCATTTCGTGCAAAAGTAATTTCTTTACCAAAAGGGGCGATCAAACACAAAGCGTTAGGACAGCGGTTAGTCTTATTGAAACCTAATCCGATTTAGTATTTAATAAGGGCGTAACAGTGTGACGAGAAGAAAGAATCTGTGCTGGACAATCAATTTCTCAGAGAAATGCAACCTAAAGAGATTTGGTTTGGGGTCAAATTGTAAGGAATGCTTTAGCCCTGCAGTTTTTTCCTTTTTACGATCAAATAATCAAATAAATTGTAAAAGTATTAAAAATATAAAAAAACAAGGCCAAGGATTCGATTCCATGACGTTTCAACTCAAACTTTTCATATTTCTTCTAAAAATTTCCTCTCAAATGAAGTGTGATAAAATCAAATTGAATGTCTTCTCACGTTCGGAAAAGAAAAGGGACGTAAAAAGTCTGTCAACAAACATTTCTCCCACAAGTCTTCTGTTTAATAAAAATAGCACGTCCTCTGTACTCATTCCGAACGCCAAGTCAAAGGAACTCATTGCCTGGTCAAACGGAAAGACACTTTTCTTTGATTTTGTGAGAAACTCGATAATTTCTGAAAGAACGTGTTGCAACATGTTACACTGCAATTTTCCACCTACCATTCAATCGAACAAGACACTGAAAACGATGCTTTGTCACACAATAAATCCAACAAAGCCATAATTGTTACCCAATTGCAATACTTTGCAATACGGATAATGAATTTGGGATGCTCTGAAAAAAGGATCTCATTATTTGTCATCAAATAAAGAAACTGGACGTGAGAAATAGAATCTTATGAGATATTTTGGTTGACGTTTTTCCCAGGATCTTTTCCGAACAGTGCTTCCTTGTTTGAACAAAAGAAAGAAAAAGACCTTAAGGCTAGGTGGACATTTTTAGCGAACTCAGAACTCATGTAAAAGTGTTTGCTTGTATTAGTAAATCGTTTTATTCTCTTAAAAGTAATCCCTCTTGCCATCGTCGCGTTTGACTTCAAATTCTCCCTATTTGCTCTCTCTCTTTGGTCTCGGCAACAGCCAGAAACTAGAAAAGAATTACGCACTTGCATAAGCAGAACAAAGGGGTGACCGACCATTATACGAGCATGCAAGTAGGCATAGGCATATAAAAAAACAGATATCATAAGGCACACTGAAGAAGATATTTATTTTTGTATGTACGCAACATGTCCGATTTCTTGTTTTTGGATGGGTTGAGAATAGAAATATTGTATCAAGTCAGGAAAAAAAGAAAACCGGTTACTTTTTTTGTCAGTTTGCTTGCTGAGATAAATACAGATAATTACAAATGAAGATGTTGTAGGGTCGATATTTCTTATCTTGTGTTTTTGCGTAAGTGGAAAATTTGATATTTGTGTAGGTCAGTTTCTTAGCTTAGTTTGATCAGCAAAATTAATGAAAAGGGGATAACTTGGAACTTAGATAACACTCATTTTTCCCAGAGGAAAAAAAATAAATTGTTTTTGTGCTGTTTTTCGGTTAGGAAAGACTTCCATAGATAATGTGGGAATAACCTTTTAAAAAGTGAAGAGATATTTTCAAATACCTACATCCTCTAAAAAACATTTTTTGTTTTGGATTGGATTACTTTGAGGCTTCTGATTTCTTATAGTTCTTGGATAACATTTTTCTTGTTTTGAAGACCCCATAGCTTATTAGAAGAAGAAAATGAGCTATAAATACAAGTTTATTTTTATGATATTGTGGTGGCTGGACGTACTTTTAGCTTTGTATATTTTACCAAAATTAAAAGCAGTAACCATTTCACGCCTTATTTCTTTCCATTTCCCACTAAGTGATTGATCCCTTGTTTCTGATTCGATTTTTCTTCTGTGATCAAAGTTTTATTGGAGTGATTTTTTTCCTTTTCTGTTTCTCCAACTCCATTTCTTGATCAGTTTTATCTGGCAGTTCGGATGGTGCGTCTTTATTTCCGTAATTTGAATCAGCGGAAGCATTTCTTCTTCGTTTTTGTGGTCTGCTTGTTTTACGATTTGAAAAAAGATTTTTTTTTATTCATTACAATTTTTTTATTTCTTTTTTTCTCACTAAAAGTTTGTTTTTGGAGTATTTACAACTTTGCTGTGGACTATTGTGTACTCGGTGAATGCCCTTTTGGTGTTGAATTCGACAACGGCTGCAGCACATCATCACGATTTCCCAAGAGAAAAATCGGTTCTTTTTCCACCGACATACTTGACACACAACACTCTTAAATTGTTCGCAAATGTTGGAGTCATACCCATGAATCAAACTCTGGGAATTTCAAACTATTCGTTATAATATCAAACTTACGCTTTCAAAAATACCATTTTTCCTTGTTTTCAATTTTATCTGTGCCTTTAATATCACTACCGGCACAAAAATATCGGGCGCAATTTTTGTGACGTCCAAATACATGAAACGGAACGTTTTAATGTTTTTTTTGCAGGAATCTAATTTTTTCTGTGTACGGGAGATCACTTTGCCTTCTATATCTTGCTTCGCTTTTCATTCCTTTAGTGATTTTGTTACCAGGACGAATAAACAAAAGTAGACACAAACACTTTTTTATAATATACCAATTCAAATTCAAACTGTAGGTATCTAATTTAGTATCAGAACAACACTAAAATAAAAAATAAATAGGGTGGCGCAACAGAGCGAGGAGCTCCTGGGCCTAGCGCATTTCTCACAACCATGCCTTGTGAGGGAATGGAAGGGACCTACAATTTTCTGCCGGTTCCGAACGGCTAATCGAGAAAGCGCTTTTCATGGCAATGAATACTATCGGAAGATTTGCCAGTTCCTCCCGAAAGGCGATACCCGTGGAAAAAACATTTTTGCCTCTGTTGGGATTCGAACTCGAACCTCTGGATTAACGGGCGGACATGCTATCCATCACACCACGGGTACCACAACAACATCAGCACAACACTATTTACAGAAAATTACTCTGTAACTATCACTGTATCTAGGTATCTATGTTATTCTTAATTCAATTCCAAGAATTCTCTAATGCAAAATAAGTTCGTTCTTTATCTGAAATAAAGAAGACACTGAGTTAAATGCCCAGAAACCTGTGCCACCCACACTATCCACCCTCAACTTGCCTTCCCCCATGCATAATATGAAACAAAATAAAATAAATCAATATCTTCTATAGGTATCTATCTATACATACCTATAGTAAAAACGTAACAGTTTGTCGTTTGTGGACGCTAATCTCAGAAACGACTTATCCTATCTAGATGCGGTTTTCAGTAATACATTGTGGCAAGCTTCACTAAACATTAGTTTTTATTTCGTGTCAATCGGTTGATAAATAAAAAAGTTATGTCAATTCTTGCGAACCAAGTCGCTGGCACACCTAGTAAGATATAAAAAACCACCAACGAAAGAATAATAACTTTGAAGTTAAAAAAATTGTTTCGCATACACTTTACCCAAACACATTTCTTATTCCAAAAAAGTTGAATCCTATATGCCTATGTAAGTTACTGACCTATAGCTACAAACATTTTCACGCCAGCCGCGTCATGTCATCAACAAAACAATATACCTACCTAAGTTCTCAAATACAAAATATCTACCTAGTCAAATACAAAATTTTTAGCTGAAGAAAAAAATGAAACACACTGTCATCAAGTTGCGTACACTTGACCAAGAAATTCCATTCTATTAGTGCAGTGGTGCTATTTTCTCACCCCTTTCCCTTTGTGCGTTTGCCTATGTCCGTTTCATTCAATCCTTCCTCATTTCAAACTTTTTTTTACAATGCAAGCTACTGCTACCAGCAAAAAAAAAAAAAACAACAGGCACACAGTTTGTAATGAGAAACGAATAGCACAAAAAATCACAAAATAAGGTCATAGGTATAGAATATAGATGATATGTATGCATGCATAACGCATAAGATCATCTGAGCGATACTCCTTTTTCAAATCATAGAGAACAGAGAACAGTCAAAAAGAGAAAACGGCGCTAAACTTGGTGGCGGATTTGCTTCGAACTAAAATGCGTATGTATATGTTTTTAAGCAAGATTTTCTAGTAAAAAACCCAAAGTAGACAGTTTTTCTAGAATTAATATTTCAAATTCTGTGACCACAAGAGTATATTTTTTAATTGAAACTGATTGAGATTATATCAAAGAAAAATACCAAAAAAAAATTGAGGTTCTTTTGGCTTCTCGTTCCTCAGAAATCGTTTGCAAATATGACTTTATTGAAATTGAATTTTAGCGGTTTGGAGAAAAAAATATGGATTTTGGGCTCGGAGGTTAGTTTAGGAGCTTTATTACCTTCAAAAAAATGTATATATATATGTACTTGCAAACACCCACGTCGTGCCCCATGCTTTATAAGCTAAAAAAAGGTAGTTTCACCAACTTTCATCATAACACCTGTTTCAAAACACTCAAAACTATTACCAATGATTTTATAAGATGCGCCTGATATCTATCTACAATTTCCTTTTTATTTCATGAAAAAATATTAATAAACGGCAAAGTTATTACCATAAGAGTATGCTGAAAACCGAAAAATTACAACAAATGGAGGAAGATTTTTTTCATATAAGGAGACAAAATTTGAAAAAAAACGCTCGGAGGTTAGTTGCATATATATTTTCTAGTTATAAAACGAAAAAGAAAAAAATAAAAAGTTCATAAATACGGATGCCCCGACCAAAATAGTGAACAAATCGAAATTTTCATTAAAAAAAATGGCTTCCAGTCCCTATAAAAACCGTTACGGAATAACTTTCAGCATTTGAATGATACACAAATGTTTGTCTGTTTTTCATCTTTACAATACATTTTGTTTCATCAAATTATCAAGAAAATTGCAAAAGTTATGAAGCAATAAGTCAACGCACCTTTCAAATTTTATCGAAAAATGCAAGGGACACCTAGCCTTAAGGCAAAATGTATTGTAAAGATGAAAAACAGACAAACATTTGTGTATCATTCAAATGCTGAAAGTTATTCCGTAACGGTTTTTATAGGGACTGGAAGCCATTTTTTTTAATGAAAATTTCGATTTGTTCACTATTTTGGTCGGGGCATCCGTATTTATGAACTTTTTATTTTTTTCTTTTTCGTTTTATAACTAGAAAATATATATGCAACTAACCTCCGAGCGTTTTTTTTCAAATTTTGTCTCCTTATATGAAAAAAATCTTCCTCCATTTGTTGTAATTTTTCGGTTTTCAGCATACTCTTATGGTAATAACTTTGCCGTTTATTAATATTTTTTCATGAAATAAAAAGGAAATTGTAGATAGATATCAGGCGCATCTTATAAAATCATTGGTAATAGTTTTGAGTGTTTTGAAACAGGTGTTATGATGAAAAGTTGGTGAAACTACCTTTTTTTAGCTTATAAAGCATGGGGCACGACGTGGGTGTTTGCAAGTACATATATATATACATTTTTTTGAAGGTAATAAAGCTCCTAAACTAACCTCCGAGCCCAAAATCCATATTTTTTTCTCCAAACCGCTAAAATTCAATTTCAATAAAGTCATATTTGCAAACGATTTCTGAGGAACGAGAAGCCAAAAGAACCTCAATTTTTTTTTGGTATTTTTCTTTGATATAATCTCAATCAGTTTCAATTAAAAAATATACTCTTGTGGTCACAGAATTTGAAATATTAATTCTAGAAAAACTGTCTACTTTGGGTTTTTTACTAGAAAATCTTGCTTAAAAACATATACATACGCATTTTAGTTCGAAGCAAATCCGCCACCAAGTTTAGCGCCGTTTTCTCTTTTTGACTGTTCTCTGTTCTCTATGATTTGAAAAAGGAGTATCGCTCAGATGATCTTATGCGTTATGCATGCATACATATCATCTATATTCTATACCTATGACCTTATTTTGTGATTTTTTGTGCTATTCGTTTCTCATTACAAACTGTGTGCCTGTTGTTTTTTTTTTTTTTGCTGGTAGCAGTAGCTTGCATTGTAAAAAAAAGTTTGAAATGAGGAAGGATTGAATGAAACGGACATAGGCAAACGCACAAAGGGAAAGGGGTGAGAAAATAGCACCACTGCACTAATAGAATGGAATTTCTTGGTCAAGTGTACGCAACTTGATGACAGTGTGTTTCATTTTTTTCTTCAGCTAAAAATTTTGTATTTGACTAGGTAGATATTTTGTATTTGAGAACTTAGGTAGGTATATTGTTTTGTTGATGACATGACGCGGCTGGCGTGAAAATGTTTGTAGCTATAGGTCAGTAACTTACATAGGCATATAGGATTCAACTTTTTTGGAATAAGAAATGTGTTTGGGTAAAGTGTATGCGAAACAATTTTTTTAACTTCAAAGTTATTATTCTTTCGTTGGTGGTTTTTTATATCTTACTAGGTGTGCCAGCGACTTGGTTCGCAAGAATTGACATAACTTTTTTATTTATCAACCGATTGACACGAAATAAAAACTAATGTTTAGTGAAGCTTGCCACAATGTATTACTGAAAACCGCATCTAGATAGGATAAGTCGTTTCTGAGATTAGCGTCCACAAACGACAAACTGTTACGTTTTTACTATAGGTATGTATAGATAGATACCTATAGAAGATATTGATTTATTTTATTTTGTTTCATATTATGCATGGGGGAAGGCAAGTTGAGGGTGGATAGTGTGGGTGGCACAGGTTTCTGGGCATTTAACTCAGTGTCTTCTTTATTTCAGATAAAGAACGAACTTATTTTGCATTAGAGAATTCTTGGAATTGAATTAAGAATAACATAGATACCTAGATACAGTGATAGTTACAGAGTAATTTTCTGTAAATAGTGTTGTGCTGATGTTGTTGTGGTACCCGTGGTGTGATGGATAGCATGTCCGCCCGTTAATCCAGAGGTTCGAGTTCGAATCCCAACAGAGGCAAAAATGTTTTTTCCACGGGTATCGCCTTTCGGGAGGAACTGGCAAATCTTCCGATAGTATTCATTGCCATGAAAAGCGCTTTCTCGATTAGCCGTTCGGAACCGGCAGAAAATTGTAGGTCCCTTCCATTCCCTCACAAGGCATGGTTGTGAGAAATGCGCTAGGCCCAGGAGCTCCTCGCTCTGTTGCGCCACCCTATTTATTTTTTATTTTAGTGTTGTTCTGATACTAAATTAGATACCTACAGTTTGAATTTGAATTGGTATATTATAAAAAAGTGTTTGTGTCTACTTTTGTTTATTCGTCCTGGTAACAAAATCACTAAAGGAATGAAAAGCGAAGCAAGATATAGAAGGCAAAGTGATCTCCCGTACACAGAAAAAATTAGATTCCTGCAAAAAAAACATTAAAACGTTCCGTTTCATGTATTTGGACGTCACAAAAATTGCGCCCGATATTTTTGTGCCGGTAGTGATATTAAAGGCACAGATAAAATTGAAAACAAGGAAAAATGGTATTTTTGAAAGCGTAAGTTTGATATTATAACGAATAGTTTGAAATTCCCAGAGTTTGATTCATGGGTATGACTCCAACATTTGCGAACAATTTAAGAGTGTTGTGTGTCAAGTATGTCGGTGGAAAAAGAACCGATTTTTCTCTTGGGAAATCGTGATGATGTGCTGCAGCCGTTGTCGAATTCAACACCAAAAGGGCATTCACCGAGTACACAATAGTCCACAGCAAAGTTGTAAATACTCCAAAAACAAACTTTTAGTGAGAAAAAAAGAAATAAAAAAATTGTAATGAATAAAAAAAAATCTTTTTTCAAATCGTAAAACAAGCAGACCACAAAAACGAAGAAGAAATGCTTCCGCTGATTCAAATTACGGAAATAAAGACGCACCATCCGAACTGCCAGATAAAACTGATCAAGAAATGGAGTTGGAGAAACAGAAAAGGAAAAAAATCACTCCAATAAAACTTTGATCACAGAAGAAAAATCGAATCAGAAACAAGGGATCAATCACTTAGTGGGAAATGGAAAGAAATAAGGCGTGAAATGGTTACTGCTTTTAATTTTGGTAAAATATACAAAGCTAAAAGTACGTCCAGCCACCACAATATCATAAAAATAAACTTGTATTTATAGCTCATTTTCTTCTTCTAATAAGCTATGGGGTCTTCAAAACAAGAAAAATGTTATCCAAGAACTATAAGAAATCAGAAGCCTCAAAGTAATCCAATCCAAAACAAAAAATGTTTTTTAGAGGATGTAGGTATTTGAAAATATCTCTTCACTTTTTAAAAGGTTATTCCCACATTATCTATGGAAGTCTTTCCTAACCGAAAAACAGCACAAAAACAATTTATTTTTTTTCCTCTGGGAAAAATGAGTGTTATCTAAGTTCCAAGTTATCCCCTTTTCATTAATTTTGCTGATCAAACTAAGCTAAGAAACTGACCTACACAAATATCAAATTTTCCACTTACGCAAAAACACAAGATAAGAAATATCGACCCTACAACATCTTCATTTGTAATTATCTGTATTTATCTCAGCAAGCAAACTGACAAAAAAAGTAACCGGTTTTCTTTTTTTCCTGACTTGATACAATATTTCTATTCTCAACCCATCCAAAAACAAGAAATCGGACATGTTGCGTACATACAAAAATAAATATCTTCTTCAGTGTGCCTTATGATATCTGTTTTTTTATATGCCTATGCCTACTTGCATGCTCGTATAATGGTCGGTCACCCCTTTGTTCTGCTTATGCAAGTGCGTAATTCTTTTCTAGTTTCTGGCTGTTGCCGAGACCAAAGAGAGAGAGCAAATAGGGAGAATTTGAAGTCAAACGCGACGATGGCAAGAGGGATTACTTTTAAGAGAATAAAACGATTTACTAATACAAGCAAACACTTTTACATGAGTTCTGAGTTCGCTAAAAATGTCCACCTAGCCTTAAGGCTATCGCCAAAAAAGCAAGTGTGACAACATTGTGTAACACGTAAGTTATCGTTAACACTCTTGTGACATTATGAAAGAATCTACCTCTGATAAATGATAGGTACCGTCTTTCGCCACATTTAACTGTCACGCTTTGAACATTAATTGAACTAACGTGCTAGAGATGATGTTATATACACACACCGAAAGGTAACCTGATCTTTGTATAGTGGTTTAGTTTATGAGTTATTTTCTTGATGGTAGCAGAGATGAGTTCATGCTTAACTCATTAACAGGTCTTTGTTGATGTCGGTTGGAGATAGTTTAACGCTTTGGTATATATCATTAAAACGACTTCACCGTTTACAGATTGAGCCTACAAGCACATACCTAGGGAAAGGGCAAAGCGTCGCCGTCGATCGTTTAAATGATTCAATGAAGCGAAAAAGGTGGGAAAAGGAAAACTGCTATAGGGTTTCATTATTCATTGGCAGTGAAGGTTTACCGTATACGTCAGGTTATCATCTTATTATTATTTATTAATTGAGACAAACTTGTTTATGTTTTCCTTTTGACACACGAAAAATAAACAGGTGGGGTAGCTGCTGATGGCTTTTATAGCGATGGTAACCAAAGAACATGAGATTTGTTTTTCAGAAAATAGGAAACTGTTCTTTCATTAAAGCTATAAATTCAAGCATTAGGTGCTTGTGCTGTATGTTGTTTTCTTGTCATTAGTTCGAAAGACTGATTTTTGATTTAAACGTTAAGTTTCTTTAAACAACGATATTTTCCAGCATATCGAGCCCTTTCCGCAAATTGTTTTTTTTTTTTTTTTATAGAATTCAAAAGCTTACATTGTTTCGCAATTTTCTGCATTTTTAGTTTAACCCTCGTTTACAAGCCGGCAAAAGTCGTGTCCACCCGAACTGGGGTCCAAATGGACCCCACGATTTTTTCTTCGAAATTTTTTTGATTTCTGACTTATATTGTTCAGTTATAGTTCTTCTGGCTATTGTATGAATTGTTTCTAAGCATTATATATAGCAGGGATAAAGAAATTTAAGCAGAGATGTCATTATGCAGGTATGTAGGAGGTCAGCAATAAAATTTTTCAATTTCAAAAACGATGAAAATTGCCTAATTTCGCAAATCTGGGATACCCGCGTATCCTTTTCAATATGTCTTTTTTACGTAATTACTGATTGTAAAATTCATCCACATCAATTGTTCCTGGCAGGTCCGCCTATCTCAAAAAAAATAGTCATTAGTTCAGTTTGGTCAGGTCATCAAATAATTTTATGACCTCAAAAAGGACTGAATTCGCCATAATTCTCTGTAAGCCTTCACCAAATTCATCGGAATTATTTCTGGATTTTCCTCCATCCCTTTTTATATGTCAACTGGTAGCTCTGACCAAAGTACAGGACTTGGTCGTGGAGATGATGTGCTGATGTCGTTGATGCCATCATATTTCAATTGTGGACGCAACCTCACTATTGATAATTTCCTTACGTCGCGTCGGTGGATTTGGTATTGAGGTTGCTGGATAATGAGATCACTATTCTTGGCACGATTCGGAAAAACAAAAGAGATTTGCCTAAACTTTTTGTAGCGAAGGAGGTTCTTGATAACCAGAATGAGCCGTTAAAGGTCAATAAAAAAAGCAGTATCGTCCAGTCCACTCATCCATTTTTCGATTTTCTGGAAAAATGGCGTTGGTGAGTTATGTTCCGAATCCAAACAAACAAGTGGTATTGCTATCAACACAACATAACTGCGAGAAAGCCACTTCCGGTCATCAAAGTAAACCTGCTTTGATACTGGATTATAACCGCACCAAAGGTGGAGTCGATGTATTCGACCAAATGGTCTCAATACATATATTCATGTACACGTCAAACAAATCGCTGGCCGATGGTTGTATTCTACAACTTACTGGACGTAGCAGCCCTAGCAACTGTCATAATTTTCCGACATCTCAATCCACCTAGAAGAAACAAAAATTTGCTGAGAAGTAATAAACTCATCGAACTAAACTCATCAACCAGTTCGGTTGAGTCAGAATTGAATAACCGTTCACAACCTGCAACACAATCTGGCATTGGAAAATCTGCATTGGATGCTCTCTGTATTTTGGGGAGAGTTCAGGAAAAATTACCAACAGTCCCCGAAAGGCTGTCTTGTAAAAGAAGCAGATGTCACCTTTGCCCAAAAGCAGATGACAAGAAAACCAGAACCAACTGCGATGAATGTGGCAGATGTTGTTGCCCTTGCCACATTAGAACCTTATGTGTTAAATGTCTCCCGGAACTGCCAACAACTTCAAACTAAATCCTTCTAAACATAAACTATGCTGCTTTAGGAATAAAATAATTATTTATTAGAAAAAATATGATTTTTCATAGAATTTCAGTACTGGGGTCCAAATGGACCCCAGTTCGGGTGGACGGGTTCTTTTCACAAAAAAATCGCAGAAAAATCTGAGAACATCTGATAATCGTTTCAACTTAAGAAATGAATAAAAAATTGAATTTTGTTCACTGAGTAAAAATCCCATTTAAAAAAAATGAAAAACAAAAAAGTTATGAGTGTTCAAACATGCTCTGGGGTCCAAATGGACCCCAGTTTGTAAACTAGGGTTAACATTACATTACAGCGAAAATAAATTTAATCGTAAGCGACTGACCTTTGGTACTTTTCGTGTGAATGCTTAAATTAAAAAAACTTTTTCCAGTAAAACTTTCTTTTTGTCGCTTACGATAAAATATCGGGAAGGGCTCGATATGTTCTGCAACACTTGACAACACTTGAAATAATTCAAATTAATACGCAATCTATTTCAAACAACTTATATAATTTTTTTAATACAATATCTCGTCAAAATCGTGTAAGCCGTTAACAATGAAATTGGTTTGGAGAACAGACGGTACTATGAGAGATACCGTTATAAAACTATTTTCATAATTTTTCTTATATTTGGCGCATTTTATTGGGAATTTTCTATATTCACTTATATTCACTTCACAATAAAACGATTTTTTGGCAATATTCACTTAGCAAGTTCACTTTTAATTTTACTTGTTCTAAGGATAAGAAACATTAAAAATTTTCATTCAGGAGAATATAAATGAATTTCCATTTCTATTTTTCTCAATTTAATTCTCGATTCTCAATTTATTTGCCGCATTTCAACTTTTTACTTTCGTGGTAAACAAACATATTATTCAAACAATGACACTTTAATATTTTTTTCGCAATGGCTGTGTTCAAAAAGTTTCATTTCTATTTTTAGGATCGGGTAATCAATCGGATTAGGATTCAGATTTCGATGCAGGTATATATTTCAGGGTTGCGAGTTTGTGAATTAAAAACTCATTAGCTCATTAAGTCATAATGTAGTAAGTGGCTTATGAATTAAATAAGTCAAAAGCTTAGAGGAAGAAAGAACAAGAGGGAAAACATTGCTTCTCCTGGCATAACTACCTTAACACCACTTTATTTTTAAATTTCAAACTGGTTTTAAAAGCTGAAAATAAAGCGTTGTTTGTGAAGAAAACAGACTTATTGAATCTGTTGTCGAAAATCAGAAATATTAACGAACACATCCCAAAGACTGCCAACCTCTGGGTTCCAAAAAAGAAATTTACCAACCATCCCTGTTGTTCACTTAGGTAAGTGATTTATTTTTGTTCACTTACGCTATATTCACTTAGGAGTTGTTGTTTTTCCATGAGCGATGTTTTGCGTTGATTTGCTTAAGTGAATATAAGTGAATATAGATTCCCAATAAAAATCGGCTATTGTAGGCTATTTATTTCTGCTATATAAATTGCATAACTTGCCATACAGGATATATGATATTGCCAGTAAAATTACAACCAAAAAATAGTACGTATACGCCAGAGTGTCAAAGTGATCAATTGTTTCAAAAACAGCTTTGGAATCAAATCAACGGTATTCGTTGCGTGTTGGGAAACATGTCAGCTTGTTTAAAGAGAGATCGAAATCCAAATACTAGACAGACTGAATTCTTTTGTCAATTGTCAATAAGTCCTTCGGAGACAATTACAAATTACACCATTAGTTTAATGGTTCAAAAATGCGGTTACCTGAAGTAAGCTAGGTTATGAAGCTGAACTGTTATGCCGACAATTTTTTGCATGGTTATCGCCTCTAGCGAAGATTTGCCTATTCCTTCGGCTGTAAATTCACTCCCAGTTCATGATATCCAACAATTTGTAGGTCTAACAAAAATTGGAGCAAAGAAATATGCGAGTCTATCTGCGCTCTATTATCCCTTTTTACTTATACTACAGGGTGTGCAATAATTCGTTGTACATACTTTGAAATGTGACCTTGGTCATATTTTTGTAAAAAAATTTCCATTTTTTGACGATTTAAAAAAAGACTAACTTTGGTGTATCCTGATCTATGTTAAATTCGACTTCCCAGTCAATATTAATAGTAAAGACCTAATTTTGGACTTTATTTTTAGTAAAAATGCTAATCTTCAAAGCTGTAGTTAAATTAGGATCATATGACTTTAGGGCTGCCATATTTTTAGTTTTAAATGGCGTTCGAATTTTCTTCCCCGATTTTGAAGTAACTTTTATTTTCATAAAGTGTCTGATAAACGTTGATTACATTGATAAAAATGATTTTAAAACGAGAAATCCGATAAGTGCACTCAAAACCCATATATTTTATAATATTTGAAGCTATATGAAACCGGTAAGAGTTTTTATTTTGGGTTCTAAGATTCAGAAGAAAATCTGATATCATTTTTGTTAAAACATATCACAAATTACAAAAATTGAATTAAAAACGAACTTTGGCATATCACCACAGTTTTTCCAATGTTAAGACAGTCGTTATAAAGCTGATACTAACTTTACTTCCGGAGTTAATAAACTATGGTGTTAATCAATTTTGAAAGCGGCTGTTTGTGTTTATTGGGTAGGTCGAATGCGTAGGGTGGGTTCACGTCCTGCGCCGGGCATCTATCTACTTTTCTTCCAGCCTCCCAGTTTCAACTGATGGCCACCAACGGCCGCCATTGAAGTTATAAGTGAAATTGCAACCACCTTGTTCGCATCCACAGTACCACCAAAAAGGGATATTTTTCAACCCTGTTTGTACAATAGAGCGGCAATTGGTCTAAGTGCTCCAACTGAACATTTGTCTCCTCCTCTTTAAAAATAAAATGGTGATAGGATTTTCAAAGTCTACACTTTCAACCGCCAAAGAGCCCGGTGACTTACTGAGTGGCACAGCTATAAAGCGGAAAAATTAGAACAAAACTAAAAGCTGAGCGACGCCGCGCCGGCGGAGCGGTTTCTCTTGGCTTACGTTCTTATTTTCAATCTCTACCGCTTTGCAACTAAAAATGTGGCTGGGCTAGTGTTACTAGATAGTCTCATACCTCTTGTTTTGTCTGTATTTTGCTTTTGGTCGTGCTTAAAATGTTCACACACGCTTTTTACTTGGTACTTTTTCATAAGGAAAGTTTTGCAACCGATGATGGAGGCTGGGTCGAATGAACTTGCGATTGTATGGTAAATGCGATATCAAAATCTTAATACTAAGTAAAAGTGTTAACAATCGCTCTTCATAATATATTGGGTGATACAGGACTTTCAACTCCCCATTAATTATGAAAATTGAATTAAATCACGTAAAATATTTAAAAAAATTGAAAAAAATCAAAAAAATCATTCATCATTTTTGAAATCATTTCAAAAAATCAAAATTTAAAAAAAAATTTATAAAAATTTCAAAAATTAAGTGTTTCAGGAATTCCAAAATACAAAATCTCGTTCAAATCGTGTTAGCCGTTAACGAGAATGGAAGGTACCGTTTTTCGACTTTAAAAAAAAAAAAAAAATTACATCATAAGAATATCAAATCAAATAAGTACATAATATAAAATCAGTTGTGTGACAGGCATCGTTATTTCAAGATCTAGAGACTCAATTCCAATAATCCCTCTGTAGGCTGCCTAATGAACACTAATTGCAAAATTTGACGAAAATCGGTCCTGTGGCTTAGACTGTAGATCCATATACAGACAGACTGTCATACAGACACACAGACAGACAGACAGAATTATAGGACCCACTTTTTTCGTATTCTCTATAAACGTAATGTAATGTTTAGTTGTTATCTCAGTTTTTTTTTTCTGCACAATTGCAAAACTTGCCTTATAGTACCTAAAATTGTATGTAAAACTGGGTGCTGCAGTTCTCTGTGTTTCTCTGTCCTTTTATAGATCTACAACCAAGAACTGCTTCACTGATTATCTTCGAAATTTGCAGTTAGGTTCTGTGGGGCAGCCTTAAGTAGATTTTTGGAATTAGGTATTTTGGTCTCGAAATAACGGTACCTGCTATTTCAAATATCTCAAACGATTTCGATAAAATTTGGTATGAGAGATTAGTTTTCAGTTTTTATTTGTAACAAAGTCTAAAAACGGTGCCGCTTTTTTTTCGAAACCTATTTTATCATTAATGGATTTCACCATTCAAACGAAACTTTATATTGAAAACGGGATAGGTTGCTTAGAAAGATTACGTGTCAACATTTAAAAATACTTGTTTTTGAAATTTTTATTGATTTTATGAAAAACTTGGTTTTATTTTAAATATTTTCGAAACAGTATCTTTGATTTTTTCAAATTTTCTGTTGAAGCATTTTCTAGCAAAATCCTAAGATTTGCATACTTGATTTATAAGAAATTAGTTTTAAAAAATAGGTGTAAAATAAAAAATCAGTTGATTTGATTTTGTTTGCGTTTATTTGTATTTCAAACTGTTTAGAAGTGTCAATTTTACATTTTCGCTAAGGAAGCTAGGAATAACATATTTTTTTTTAATATTTTAGGTAATTTTACTTAATTTTCATTACTAATAATGTGCATTTGGTACCACCAAATATATTATGAAGAGCGGATACTTCATACATCTTGTACTCAGCTGTAAGATCCAGATCCAGATCCAACCCAGTTGTGAACATTTCGTACATGGTTTTCAAGATCAAGGAATTGAATCCCATTATTTTGTCATAAGCAAGTGTTAGAATACAAATAAATTAATTTCAAACATGAAGCGAAGAACGGGCAGTTCTCTATAGTATAAGACAAAATAACCAATATGTACTTGACTTATTAAGAGGTATGCTATATTATACATTCCATAGTAGTCCTTCTTTAGGCGGATGATTTCATAGTAAAATGCTATAGTCAGGACCGAAATATTGTTGAGAAATGTTCCGACTCTACCTCCTTTGCATTGGTTAGCAAAGTCAGATTTTTCACCGGTATAAATCATAAATTTTAATATAGAAAATCTTTTAGGTTATATTTTTCTCAGTTTTTGTAAAAAAAAGAGTCTTAAAAATGGTTCAGAAAAAAGATATACATATGTGCGCTGTTGATGAAATATCTGGAATGGATGATCGTGCCCTATTTCACCAAAATGAAAGTTACAACCACAAATTTGTACTTGTAATCTACAAGTACAGATTTGTAAATTGCAAGGTCTTATTTCAAAAACTTGTGATCGATTCTAATAAAGTTGAATTGTAGGCCACAACTGTTCCAAATTCCTGTTGCACCGGTATCAAGAATAACTTGTTATTTATAACAGTTTTTTCACAATATTGTTGAACGTTGTACTGGACATCAAAATGAACAAGAAAATATAATATTTGCAGTCTCTTTGATAAAAGACAAACAAGATAAGTAAGATAAGTTCGGAAATTTTTCCGATTACTTGACACATTCAGACAAAGTTAGAGAATGGAAAATATTTTTAATTCCTTGCAGTCTCAAGCGCTTCTCATCAAAAAAGACTGGAAATATCGATGTACGTTAGGCCAGCATATAACGTTTTTGAACATTAAACTCTATAAATGCATCCGCAAACTGTTGAATTAGATATCCCACGCATTTCGGCAACTCCATGGTATTGTCCTCCATTCTCTTGCCAACGCAAAACGGTAAGAAACAGCTGCCTTGGCGTGCACAGTTTTTTTCGCTCGAGTGGGCTATTTCGGTTCTATAATTAGAATTATATTTACAAAACACTCCTGGTACAAGCAAATGCAAAAACAGCAGCATTTGGTTGGCCTCAGACATGGAACAATCCAAAACCGGGAGGCTTGCCGACGATTTCTGAGGTCAACGCGGCGTACCCCACAGGCGGAATCACTAGTGTGAAGCAGAAAAGTGGGAGAGTTGTGATCGCTTCAAGATCACTACTCGTAACGCCGAAAATGAAAAGAAGAAGAATTAGAATTATTCCCTCTGCCTTGCATCGACTGAGTCGAAATTTTTCGCTTGAATGAAATAACTCAAATATGTCATAGTTTATACGCAGGCGATAATTATATTTTTTTCACTATCAAAATATCATCACTTTGCCTGTTATTGCTCTAAACCATCGTCGCAAAGACATTTTTGTAATGAAAGTAAGGAATTACAAATTTGTTACAAAAATTACACGTCTACCTTCACCTGTAGAATATTCTTACAAATTCAACAAAATTTGTAAGTCTATTTTCGTTGGTGAAACGAAAACTCAGAATTTAGTGTTATATTAACAAGTTTGTTACTTGTAAAGTACAACTTTAATTTTGTATTGGTGAAACCGAAAATGATACTTTCCCACAAATTTCCTTTTGTAAAATACAACTGCAATATTGTAATTAACAAAGTTTGGTGAAGCAATATTTTTACAAAAACCCACAAAGTTTTTTAAAAGACGCTTGTAATTACAAATTTGTGAGTTGGTCAAATAGGGCACAGGATATCACCAACATTTTACCACACGTTCATTAGGCCTGTAGCGCATATCACACAATTTTTGTTTTCTCACGAAATGGTAGTCATTTTCTCAAAAACTACGAAAAAGTTCTTTCTTCATCGCTTTTTGTAACAAACAAAAAAGATATTAATTACACTCAAAATTTCAAAATTAGTTTGATGCGCGTAATAGTTACAGATATGCGTAAATGACAGAATTTTTTTAATGGAAAATGTCAGTTTGCTTAAGAACTGTGAGCTGTGACTCATCGTTTCCAAAATAATTTCTAACTTCTAGGTTTTTTCTTTTTTTTGTCACTTGAAAAAACTCCTCAATTTCGTTGAAGGTAAATACTAGGTCCCTTTATTTAAGGAAAGGCTATACATTTCTCTCAACGGAGATACCTGTTGAGTTCCATTAGGAATTTTATTTATTCAAAACACGTACAGGTTACTCTCAAGGTCAACAAACACGTTCACAGAATATCGCCACGATAAGAGCAAAGCATAAGCCATTAGACGATCCAAGAAATATCGCACCGTACAATCAACGAGTGGGATTGTGTTTTCAAAACACTTGTTTACATTCACTGTGTTTGCTTATCCTGTCCTTTTCTTCAGTTTTTACTATGAGACTCCCTTTAAAGATAAACACAGTAAAAGGAACACACAGAAATGGTGATGTAGTGAAGTTCTATTATTTCAAGCCGAAGAAGGTACAGTATTTATTCTAACATGACATGAAGTTTCATAAGCAAACATAACCCAGAGTAAAAAATACATCGACGATACAGCGATTATGAAGCGTCCCCCTATGTGCATTTGAATAAATAAACCGCACCGACCCGACCCGCCAGAGAGTGTCTGGATCCTCTTGCATTTCCAATTTCATCGTTCTAATCAACTGTAAAGTGAATTCTCTCCTTGACAGACCACTGTGAATCAATCAAACTATCAATTCATATTATTTTTAATTTACTCAGGTCCGGACTATTGAAAGAACAACGAAAAGGCCTAAGATGAATTTGAAATGAATTCGCCGCAATAAATACTGCATGTAAACAAGAATTTGATTAAGATAAAAACGGTTTATTAAGATGACTTATTCGACTAAAAAATCTAAATAAAAAAGTCCTCATATCAAAGTTGTTAAGCTCAAGGAAATTCGATAAAAATAGGGTGACCACTGACCATGTTTTTCAATCCCAAATAAAGAACAGAGAGAAAAGCAGATTCATTCAATTTGAAACAGTTATATTTCTTTTAAAAAAATAGGTATGTTCAAGGAATCATCAAGAATGTTTTTCAAAATTAAGTTTTTGCACTACATTACCATTTTTACACTTAAGTTACAAGGCACGTTCAAATTAACATTAAGAATAAAGAATTTTAGTTTACTTAATTTTAAGTTTGTTTTTAAAAAGGTATTTAAGAAATTGAACAAAAAATGAACAAATTTTGAAATATCGAACATTTTAAGTTTTTCTTACTTATTTACTTAGGTGGGCATTACAGCTCGGGGTGAATCTGGGCCTCAACCAACATCCTTCAGCAACGACTTCGATTTCAGGCGAACTCTCTCCAGTTTTGCACTCAAAGTCGGTTGAGGTCTTCATCCACTTGATTGCGGCACCTAAGATGAGATCTTCCCCTTCAACTTTGAAATCATTATCGTTATCCGTGGCTATTGGTTGTTTCGGAACCAGATGTTTTTACGTGGTTGGGTAGTTAACCCCACGCACAACCCCCAACCTGGAAGGCCAGGTCCTTTTAGATCCCTTCGGACATAAAGGGCTGGATTATCGAGTGTCAGTACCCTGCTGCAGAGGTGCGAGTGCTGCCGTGAGTGCTGATGAGCCAGGAGCTCATCCACCGCCATCTCTACTTCAATACCCTGTCCTAGTATGGAAATACCCTGAAAAACCTTTAAGAAAAATATGTTGGAGTAGCTCCTTCAGGGGTTTCTGCTTTTTTGACTGACTCAGTCCACCACTGATACTGTCATTCAAATTCATCCGCTGGGACATTTACGCAAAAGCTTTCGTAGACCACTGAGATTCAGGCAGTCAGTCATTGTTCACAGAGTTGAGTGTTAAACACAATTCCTTAGTTCCGCTTTCATTTGTCATCACTCGTACTTACAAGTTTAGCAGGTCAGCTCTGGGCGGAGCATCTCAGGTCCCAGTGGATACCGCGTGGAGGTATAGTTAGCACAATTGCCGTGTACTATAAGTTGCAACATCTGGGTGCCACCAAGTTGACACCTGTCAGAGCCTTCCCGAATAGTACAACGCCCATCCACCTAAGTTTTTTAAGTTTTTAATATTTCAATATGAACATTTTGTCTAATGATAAACTATTCATTATTATAATAAAGGGATGGTAACTTCAGACATAGATGGTTAACTTCAAAAAGACGTCCAACTTTCTATTAAAAATAGTAATAGAATATTAATCATAAGCCTTTAGTCTGACAAACAAGTGAAAAGATTGAGAAACTTGACTTTAAGCAGTAGCTTTAATGATTTTTTACAAAACTTTCATGGGCATTTGCTTAAGTCGCTGATTTGAATATGGCCCAACTTTGGATCTTACCCTATCCGGGCACCGCGAAGAGTTTTTATTTTATTCAAAATACTGACATCCAATTGAAATAATAAATCACAGAATTCCTCCCGCAAAGCATAAAGACAAAATTGAGACGCGGCCCTGTAAAGTTTAAATTCGGGCCTTCATTCAATACCTCCGCCCATGCCTTTGATCCTCTGTTACCCTAACCAATCAATCAAACTATGAAGTCACATCATCCTTTCCTTTTTGGAAGTCTCAGATATCACTTTGGAGAATTATTACTCCTTCATGGATGCACAATCAATTTCGAAAACCTGTAACTGTACAGCTATGGTGATAGGTTAGGTACCTGCGAAATTCGAATAAGGGTAACATTTTTATTTAATCATTTTGCTCAATCCCTTTTGTGATCTAGCGGACGATAAGCAAAAATTGCCTCCAGCGAATTCTTGAATAATAATGTATTGCATCCCTTTTATAGGATAACTGGTATACCTCTTTTGGCATGATCGACGGCTTGGTCATAAAAAGGTTACAAACAAAAAAAGAAGGAATTATATTCTAGCGACCAAAATTTGTGTGGGTTTCAATTTTTCGGTCCCTTTGGCAGCTATTTTCGGACTGAGGGCCTATATAGGTGCATCACAAACACACAGACGCACACAAGACACAAAAGAAGAGCTACAAAAAAAAGGAAAAAAGTTTCTTCTTTTATTATTTTCTGGACAATGGTTTTCTCTTATCCCAATCCGTACTTTAATGGATTTTTTCTGTTCCTATACGATTCGGTTTTAGAACCGATTTGAACACGTGCAAGGGTCACTGTGGACCAGAAATAAAAAAAAAAAAAATAAGATAAATGTAGGTTTGGTATAGTTTTTTTTTCTGTGTTTTCTTTATGGATTTTCATTTCGGAGACTCTTTTGTGACTAGAATAAGAACAAAAGAATCTTCAGTAGAACTTCCTCCCAAAAAAAAAACAACAAGGAAAAAGTTCGTTACGTTTTTCAGTTGACCGTTACGGATCTTGTATGACGCATCTATGTAAGATTGAAGGTACATTATGTATTAACTGTGAAATTCAGTATACGTTTTGTGTGGGATGAAGAGTTTTATTTCTTAAATCCTTTTGTGGAGATCAACCACTTTTGGATATTTTCTTAAGACCAACATAGGTTTGTAGCTCATGCTGGATGTCAAAGAGAATTTTGTTTTTTTAAGGATTGAATGAGTTATAGTTGAATAAGTGTTTGTTGTCACCAGATATTTAAGATCGATGCACGTGATCTTTTCAATGGAAGAAAGGATTTTGGAACCCTATTTTAGTTGAGACCAAAATGCAGGACTAGAGAAAGAAGTTTTGTAGTAGATTAGTTGTGAGAGTTTTGTTTGCTTGTGGAAGTGAAATTGAGTGGAAGAAAATTAAAAGCGATATTTATTTTGACGAGAATTGTATTTTTTTAAAAAGTGTTAACTAATTGAGAAAGTTGTCTGCAAGTTTTTGAAGTACTTTTGGTTGTAAGTAACCGGCTTCGGTGACAATCATGTCTCTCTTTACGAACCAATCTTGTCATGACTTACTTAAATGATATAACGGGTGATTTTTTAAGAGGTTTAGAACTTTAAAAAAAAAAAAAAAACACAAAAAATTCAAAAAAATGAATGAAATATTTATTTGAATCGATAGTTTGAACCTTGCAATTTAATGTTTAAAGATAATTTCATGCAAATGTTGAACGCGGCTGCGTCTCAGGTAGCCCATCCGCTGAGTCCAATTTTGGCATACTTTTTCACACATATCGGCCGGTATCTCACGAATGAATGCATGGATGTTGGCTTCCAGTGCGTCAATCGAAGCGGGCTTGTCCCTATAGACATTAGCCTTGACATACCCCCACAAAAAAAGTCTAATGGTGTCAAATTGCTCGATCTAGGCGGCCAATTAAATAGACTGCTCAGAAGGTCAAGAATGCCGACCGACCATAAAATGGAAGCAGCGCGCGATGAACATTTCGAACCGAGCACGAATTTTGATAGTAAAATTCAATAATTTGCAAACGTTGTTCATTTGTAAGACGATCCATGGTTAAATTGCAAACCAAACTGAAGCTGTTTGACAGTGACACAAGGTACTAAACAAACGTCAGCTGTCAAAACCAGTGTTGCCAAAACCAAACCAGCTAAAAAATCACCCTTTATAACCCCGGGTCCGAGGTTGCTCGTGTAATCTATGGCAGGCCATTTACATTACACTAAAATTTCTTTCAACAGACTTTTCAAAAATGAAAGCCAACTGGTATGGAATATTCCAAGCCATCCAAAAAGTAATTTCAGCCATAAAATAAAAGGCTTTATCAAATCCCTCTGAAATGCAGAAAGTGAAATGCCAGAAGAAAACAAAAACTGCTCTTAAAGCAAAAATACTAATAAAAAAAGTCTTAAAACGATTTTGCGTTACCGGTCGAAAGCCAAAAAAATTTTAGATATAACAATTCAACATGACATTACGATGATGTAAATCTTTTTTTTTTTTTGAGAAATGCCTTACGCTCGGTAAGGAAGTATCCATACTTCCCCGTGTGCCGGACTCTCCAAGGTGTGATAAGTTTGGCTTTCTCGCTAATCTTCCCCTTGGGACCGCACTTGCGGGGGGATTCCTGTTTAGATGGCAGGTTCTAGTTCCTTAACTTCCTGTTCTTGTTTCTTTGTTTTCAGGATCTGCGTCAGATACGTGTTTATTCGCCTCCAACTCTTCTCGTCTCTCAGCATCTCCTTGATTATATTGTTTGGGCTGAGCTCTCATGGTTGCAATAGCTTTTCTAGGAGCACGCCTGCTGGTCCGGCATATACAGGCATATACCTGTATGTGGATGGAGACTCTGAATTTCTCTTATTTTTGTTGATAAGTCGTTACTTTTTCCTTCACCTACACAGCTGTTGTTAATATGTCTGATTTTCTTCAAAATTTACAGTCAACGTCTGCGGAGCAGTCTACAGAGGGTTTAAGGTCTCTGGGCTAAGAAATAACGTTTAGTTTACAAAAGTTAAATCTTTTGTAAAGCATTTTTTCCTCATTTTCTTTTTTATGAAGTATATCTAAACACTTTTTTTAAGTCTAAGAACGGTACCCTCCCATAGTACCACTTTTTTTTTAAGCCGACATTCTCCTTTATGAACACGATTTTGATGAAATTTTGTGCCTTAAAAGCCCTTGGATGTTTAAGAAAGATTGCATACCAATATTGGAGAAACATATCTAGTTAAAAAAATTTTTTTTTAAAAAACTGCATAGGTGTGGCTTTTGTCTTTTGAAATATTTTTTGCCAAAAGAACTTCGGGAAAATTCTTAAGTTTTGCATTCTTAATTTTTAAAAAACTCGTTTTTAAAAAAAGTAAAAAAAAAACATTTTTTTTGGAAACTTGGCCAACGATTATGAAAAGCTTTTTAGAGTATGTGTGTTTTAGATTTTACAAGAGAACACTTTTTTTAGACTTTTGATTGAATTATTTGGAATATTCATGATTCATTGCAATTTTCTAAATTAATGTGTAGTTGGCAACCCTCTACCACCAAATATATTGTGAAAAGTGTGTATTCAAACCTTGCACTCAGCTTAAAGATTTTGATATTGTACTTAGCACACAATCGTAAGTTCGTGTGACATAGTCGTGCCCATTTTTATTTTTTTAAATTAAGAAATATTTTCCGGCTTTCAGTGTTTGACTTGAAACAAATAAATATATTGATGATTTTTAAAAGAAATTATACTTAGTAACAAATACATTTAAATTTTTTTATTCTTGAAAGCAGAATTTTTTTTTTTTTATCTAGACTTTGATTTTGAGACTTTGCTGCTAAAAACGCATTTACTAAATTTACTTGAATTAAAATGCTAATTGAATTGAAAGTAAGTGGCTCGTGGAATTTCAATAAGTTTCTTAGAAATTTAAGTCAATTTATTTTAAAATTGGCTTTTCCGACTAAATTGATTGAAAGTCACGCCCCTACCCTTATTTAAATTTTTTTCTTTTCTCGATTGCGATAACTATCGTAAGATCAGGTTTAGGCTCCGACCGTCAAAATGTAGAGGGTAACCCAACAACAGTCATTTTTCATTTCATTTCATTTCATTTATTTAATATGTACATCTTTTACATTGGGCCTTATGTCCTTTAATCATTAGTAAAAGTTAAAAGCAAAATGTTAAGTTAATTTAAATTAAAAATTAATAATAACATAATAAGTCATAGTAAATTAAGAAAAATGACAAACAAGATACAAGGATTTACGAAAACAAAACTCTGATATTTAGTATGTACCTACCTACTTCCTACGTGAATTAGTCTTATAAGTACTCAGAGGATTGTACATTCTATATCTACATTCTACGGGGAAAAAACAAAGCTAACAAAAGCCAAAATCTTCAAAATTGTGATTTGGACATTTATTTTTTGATCGACCAAGGGTACGACGGAGCAAGCAATATGTCTGGTCAAAACAATGTTGTTCAAGCAATTATTCGCCAAAGATTTGCTCCACATGATCTGTACGTCAATTGTGCAGCACACTCTTTGAACCTTGCTTTATATGTCTAAAGCAAAATACCAGTCATTAGAGATTGCCTAACCTCAATTGAAGCAGTTTACAATTATTTCAATACACCGAAAAAAAAAAAGATAAGCTGCAAAAAACAATAAGCGAAATTGAAGAGACTCCCTAAATAAAGACATCAAAAAGGCTGGATCTGACGCGATGGATCTCAAAATATCAAGCAGTTGAAGATTTGAGGAGCTACTTCCGTCTGGGTTCGAAACTCTTGACCAAATAAGAACATTGGAAAGTGACGGAAAGAATTTAGAAAAGGCTAGGATTTCTTCTTGATTAGCTTAGGTTATAAGTATGGCTTGCCAACTCTCGTTGCCGTTAAGTCGTGAGTTTCAAAAACTGAATTTAGACTTGCTCTTAGCTATGGGTGGACCTCGCCAAAGATTTAAAGGATCAACTAAAAATTCAACGAGCAGAAGACGACTCATTTTCGAAAGTGTTTGAAACTTAAAACAAAAAAAAAATAGCTGAAGTCCTTGACATTGACGTTAAACATAAGAGAGTAGTGAACCAACAAGAGAATCTTTCGAAATCTTCGGTTCAAAGAACAGAAGAATATTTTAGATAGTGTTACTCTTTTCAATCCTTTTCTCTATTTCTATGTAACGGACCTTGAAGAAAAATTTACAAGCCATGAAAACTTACTGGAAGGGTTTTCGGTTCTTTTGAAGGATTCTTCGTCACAAATATACAAATCAGCAAAAAATTTACTGTTGAGTTTTACCAAACTAATTTGGCTTCCGGAACATCTTCTGTTCTTGTAGAATTAAAAACTTGGAAGAGATATTTGATCCGAAGGATTAATACTTCCTCTAAGATCTCATTGGAAGCGCTCGATAGCTGTCCCGAAGAAAGCTTTCCTAAATAAGTACATTTTATGAAGGAGCAATGACGAAGGTAAGATATCCAGCTGAAGTTACCAAAGCATTTCAAGTCACTGTAAGTGTACAGTTTGGAAGCACCTTGATCTCCAGAGGACCTCAATATTCTAATTACATTGATAAGCGTCTCGAACCAAAATATTGTTTGAAGAATCACAGAGATAAATGGTCTTTGATTTAAGTCTTATTTGTAACACGTGACCAGTATTTTAAGTTCTAACTAGAGACTTTGAACATAATATTATAAGTCATGTTTCACAAAGTGTTGCCTTCAACCTAAAATATTATAGGATAATTTTTATTCAACATCACTGACTGTAAGTGTAGTAAGCACATTATTTGCGCTTACAACTAGACTCATTCGTAGAGTATATTTAATTTAAAAACTACCAACCGCACCTCTAGTGAATATTTTTCAGAGATACCCGAAAGGTGTCAACACATTTTTATCTCAGGCAGATAAATAGTGTGAAGTGCAAGGTGGACTTTTACACTTTATCGTGAAACACCATCACCTACTGTGACTTCTTCTGCTCTACAGGTACAATTTCAGAAGAATATCTTTAAAATCAACAAAAGAAGAGATTGATTTAAGATTCAATTTATGTCCACCTCTTGTTTTCTATAGACTATGCCAAAAAGATGTTATTTTTGTAACCTCTTCTTTTGAAACAAAGTGTCGGGCGCCGGTGTCCTATGGAGATTTATTGTTTTGTCAAACTCTTGACAAAAGGTGAGACAAGTATCCACGCACAGACTGTGTTATTCGTTTGACTTTTTCTAGTTTGGTAAACGTTGAACATTACATTGGTTTAAAAGAAAATTGCACTTTTAATCGACCGTAAACGATTCCAAACAAAGACTACGTTAAAACTATTGCTATGGTCCTTCAGAGTATTGTGTACTGTTTTTGTCTATGGCGCCTCTAATGTTTTCCCATAAATAATTTTTCAAATGTCGAAATCAGTGGTGCTGTTAATAGAATCGGGTCTTAGAAGGAGATGTAGACATTTTGAGATATCTTTTTTTAGTATTTTAAAAGTTTTTTTATAAGTCACTATTTCGAAAGGTTCAAAAATGTAGAAACGTCGTTTTTAATTTTTTCGACTTAAGTCTCTTTTTTCTTCCATCGTTGTTTAGTCCCGTCATCATAAGCAGGCTTGACTCCCCCATATTGAAATTATTTTGAGTGAACAAAAGCATTAACAGTTTTTTGATACCTACTTAGGGAGTTTTTTTTTTTTTACTATTGTCAGTATCCTCTATGGAAATCAAATATTCGAATCATGACAACTTCAATACTATCCTAATAAAAAAGACAACGAAAAAAGACGCGAAATGGGCTCGATGCCAAACTTTTGAAAGCAGCAGGAGATCAGTTGGAAAGCAGCATGCATCAGTTGGATAATAATGATTGCACTTATTTTTGGTTACACTAGCCAGTATCTTACTCTTAACTAAAACACTAACGACATCTGCTGTGATTTAGCTAGCGTGATTATTTAGCAGTGTCAAAAATGTTTCACTAGTTTTCCGCTGAAATGATGCTCGCTAGTATTGCTTAGAATACGTGGAACCATCGTGAAGTTGAGTCCTAGCAGTCCATGTTTAATAAGTCAATGATTTTAATAAATAGGAGCCCTACTAACGCATTTCAACTGTTTTCTATAGCTATAGTTATCATCATATCTTGAAGTTCTTTTTTGTATAAAATCATTCTTTAGTCTTCCAACCTTGTTGATTTTGAGCTCTAACTAGATTGACAATTGTTATATACTTACTTAAGTGGGCATTACAGTTCGGGGTCAACTTGGGCCTGAACCAACATCCTTCTATAACTCTAAGTCGGTGGAGGTCTTCTTCTACTTGATTGCGCCACCTATAAGACGAGGTCTTCCCGTTCCGCGATTTCACTGCAATGCTTTCGAAAACCCGTCGAACTGAAACGTTTGGGTCCATCCGCTATATATGGCCCAACTATCGTAGCCTGGCGATGCGTACTCTTCTGGCTATGCCCATGTCGCGGTACAGCTCATACTTCTCGTTATTATATCTTCTTCTCCACACATTGTGTTTGCATATGGGACCAAAGACAAATTGTGATAAACCGTGGGCTAATTCCATTATACAACACATAAAATTTTCGGGATTATATCTCACTTCACCTCTGAGTTACAATAATAAGGCAGTAACTTGTAAAGTAATTTCCCAAGCCATAATCGTATAAATATCCTGTGCGGAAAAAAAATGAAGTTCGACGTTAACTATGACTGATACGAAATTCTTAAGTAGAATGTTAAGAGGACTTATGTAATTTTTTGTTGGGATAACTTGAATAAGCTTGAATAAGATTGGATCTACACGACTAAGCTTATATGAACTTGAAATGCGAAAATGTTGAATTCAGTTTATACCTTATGTAGTTTGTAGTTTACTACATTAAGTCACATGCATTATGGAAAGTTATAACATAAGTCAACACGTTAAAAATAGAAAACCAAAATTAATTTGTTTGCTTTATGGGCTATAAATATTGATCTATACCCCATAAAAGAAACAAATTAAAAATCCAATAAAGGTCAAAAACACTACCTACTACGAAAACAAAAATTAACTTTTTGAATTTAATCTGAGAATCTAAGAAATGTTTTTTTCGTCCCTAATCGAGACGTAACAAGTCTATCAGAATGACATATGTTCTTTAACAAAGTTTTGTCGTCTTATCAGAAAAATGTCAACACATCTCACCTTTATAGTTCGAATGGAAAGTGTGATACCTTGACAATTCAACTTTTACAGCAAAAAGCGACCATGGTATCCTTCCCACAGGTATCACAAGAATCTCTTAAGTCAACAATAGCAGGGATTTATTTTTGATGCAATTTTAGTCCACTTCTCGTTTACTTTTCATGCAAAATACCTTTGTCAACCTCTCTCCTTTAAGCGTGAATATCTGGCGCCGGTTCCCTGTGGAGTTTCATTGTTTTGCATGAAAATGACAACAAAAGGACAGACATGCATCCCAAGACGATCCATAACGAATTTCATCCATCCACTACTGACTTTGCCATATTGCTTGCTGTATTGGGTAAGTACTGTGCATTACGCTATTTTAAGTGTAAACTGCTCAGTTAACATGACTGCTTTTGAAATCCCAACACAAAAGTGAAATCTTCAGCACGAGTCATGATTTTGTATGTTTTTTTATCACCAACTCAACGAGGGTTTCTTTCCATAATATATTACAGTTGATTGAATTCATGTCCTTGAGATTTCTTTTAAAGGCTTACCACTGGAGTGAGAGTTTCTCATGTGGCAACCATATGATTGACCCCATGTTGTTGGGTTTGGGTTTATTTTGCAAAACATTTATTATCTTCGCTTCATTGATCCGAATATAGAAAAGATACATTGAGATTTTCAACCGTTCACTGGGCTTGAAACTTGCTCGATTGGGTTACAAATTCATCTGGAGGTCGTATGGCACTTGATGGCCGAACCATATGTGTTGTTAACTATGTGATCTGTGTAAGGGACATAATGGAGAGTATTGAAAATAAATTGCGTAGTTTAAAAGTGCCTACTGACGCATGTCTTGCATATGTGATTTATTTGCCGTATTTTGTTTTGAGCTTATCTCGGAAAAGATTTTTGTTTTCTACTTTTTAAGAGCGTGGTTCCTAAAAGCACTCTGGAATACTGCCAAATTTTTCCTTTCTTGGAAATAGGCAAATAGATCGCAGAGACGTGAAATCTATCTTCACTTTTGTACAGTAAAACTGTTAAACAAATTTTGTCTTCACTGTTCTTCGGTGAAACAAATCACTAAAGAGATTATTTGCGTGCAGAGGTTGTTTTTTTAGATGTGTGGTTTCAAGAAGAAATAAAATACATATAACTCATGGTAATGGCCAAAAACGTAGCTTTGATATAAAGATAAGGGTCTGCAATTATGTTTTAAAAGCAAGTTCTGGCAATTGGCCCTCGTTGCAAGCTACAATAAGTCCCAGCCGAGACGCACTTTTCGTCCACTTTTTGCAGCACTTGCAACATTTGGTGGCGCATCAGAGCGGGGAACCCTGAAGCCTATAACATTTCTCACAACCAGACCAAATGATGGATTATGAAGGGGACCAACAAGTTTCTGCTGGTTCTGAACGGCTAATTGAGAGAGCGCTTTTCATGGCAATAAATTTACTATCCGAGGATAGTTCTCCCTTTAATACCTGTGAAAGAACATTTATGTTTTCTGTTGGGATTCAAAACACAAATATCCCACGTAACAGGCAGACATGCTAACCATTACGCCACGGGCACCAATGGGGGCCATATGTCAGTAATAACACGCCAAATATTTTACTACAAGGCAACAATCGCTTCATGTTTACCATACATAGATAGATAGATAGATAGATAAAGCTTATTTATATCCTTCAATTTGTTTATAATAACTATTATATGTTTAGTACAATTGAGTCTAAGACATGTTTTTAAAATGCCGTCTGCCCAAGTTTGACAAAGTTGCAATAACGTTGTTAAAGTTTCTTCTATGCTTGATTTTCTGTATTTTAAGGCTTTTTGACAATAGCAGTACATGTTTTTCCATTCGGATCCATTCAAAATAGTTCTCATTTCCGCTTCCTGTAAGATTCTTTTCCCATACAGTTGGATTCTTAGCTTAATCAAAATAGGACACCTACCCAGAAAATGATATATTATGTTCTCTCTTTCTCTTAGATTACACAGAGAGCAAAAAATTGGTAGATCTTCCCGGTGCGGGATGAAGTTCAAGTTCAATATTTCAGCTCTAGTTTTGAAAATCGTTGAAATTATTTCAGTTGAGTATATTTCGTTAAAATAATTATTCTCACAGAGCTTGTGATTCAAGTAAGCGCTAACTTCTCGATGAACAGATCTTTCCACCATTTCATTACAATTTGCGTGCATCTTCTCATCAACTGGCAAAATTAAATTGTAGAACTCTTCTTTCCAGTACATCCAAATTAATATTGTATCCACAGAAATCAGCAAGATTTTTAAATTAGTCGAAAAAAAGAGTTTTGGTTCTTATTACGTACTTTAACAATCGATTCGGTAATCTTTCGTTTTGCAGGGAGATGGTTTTTAAAATATAATTGAGGTGAAGTTTGAGTGTTTCAAAAAATAATGGCGAAAGACCAGTTTCCACCAGTAGAATGTTGTTTGACGTACTTGTGGAAGTTTAAATATCCTTTTAAGGATGAAACGAAGAAGTTTTTCCACCATTCGTATTGCTTTACCCCCGAATTTGTGCCCCATACATCATGATTGACTTTGAAACCGCCTGAAATATTTGATATTTTTTTTAAATGAGATTTCTTTGTCATTCTAACAGATTTTCCATGCGGAGCTTATGGCTGCTTTAGCCGCTACGAATTTTTCTTTATGATGTTGATCCATATTCACATTACTGCTGATGTTAATGCCCAAATACTTGAAGAACTTACCTGTTTGGAGTTCCTGTCCATTTTTCGTTTTTTGCTAGCCTTCCTCCACCTTTGCGGAATACCATTGCTTTCGATTTAGTTAAGTTAACATTTAACTTCCGCTCTTGGCAGTACCTTTGCAGCTGATTGATCACTCTTTGAAAATTTTCAGGGGAGTCAGCAAACAGGACTAGGTCATCTGCATACAACAAAACCTTTAAGTGGATCCCATCAATTTTTATTCCTCCCGATAGATATTCCGATATATCATCTATAAACATGATGAAAGCTTGAGGGCTAAAATTGCATTCTTGTTTAACACCCGGCAACGTTTTAAAGAAATCACCTAATTGTTTACCGTCTCAAACTGCTGAGGATGTTTGTTCATACAGCTTTTCTAAAAGATTTCCACACTTTTTAGAGAGTCCTTTGTTATACAGTTTTTAAAAAAGTGCACTCCTGTCTACAGTATCGAATGCGGCTTTCAGATCAACGAACAAAACATACAGTTTTTTCTTCAACCTTATAAAAATTTGTGCTGCAGTGGTGAGGCTAAAAATATTTTCTGTTGTTGAGTATTTTTCTCTGAAACCAGCTTGGAACTCATTTAAAAGGTGAATTTGTGAAGTCCTAAAAACACCCATCAGTGTTTTAAGGGATGAATTTAAAAATGCTACCCCTCTATAGTTTTCAGCCTGGTTAAGGTCTCCTTTTTGGCAAATAGGAAAAATTATGCTCTGTTTGAAGCTTATTGGAATATCTCCAGTTTGAAATATTCTGTTGTATTCATTCGTAAGCAATCTCACGAGCGTACTTCTTCCATTTTTGTTAAATTGAACAGGTATGCCGTCAGTCCCGGTTGATTTTCAATCCTTGCTCTGATTTAGCCAGCTTCTAATTTCCTGCTCAGTCATGGGTCTTATAAGGAGCTCGCTCTTTACATCTGGAAAATTCTTGGATAATAGAGTCAGATGGGTTTAGAATAACTCAAAATCTCTCTAAATTCCGATATTTTAACTGCTAATGAGTTCTGAAACTTTGATATCATCTCCTGGCAGCTCCGCCTGAAGTCACATTTAGCTTACAGATACAAAGATTTATAGATGGGCTCGTGTTATTTTATATTTCTTATTTGATAATTTAATCATTTTTACCAACTTCACATAAACCCACAAAAAAAATTCCAGCGGTGTTACGTCACCCGATTTTCGAGGTAACTCACAGAAATTATGCAAAAATCGGCTTCAACAGCAATTTCGTTTCGAGACAATATAACAAATGTACACAGTCTCAGCAGTTCTGCGGCTTCAATTCTTCAACGATAAAATGGCAACATAGCTGCAAGCATAAATCAAGGTGTCAAAAATACCTACTCTGAAAAAGTATGGCTAAATTGGAAACAACGCATTTATAAAAACACCCTTTACTTTGATGAGAATGTAGTTCTTTTAAATTGTTAAATGTATGCGTGATCTGATCACGTTTTTAAAGAATTTAAATTAAAATTTAACAATTTTGAAATTATCTGAAAAACCTGTAATTTTTTCTGATTTTGATTATATTCCCATCTTGCAGCCTAACCTAAGCGCTCAGGAACAGTTTTGCAACTAGTTGATTTCGGATTTTTGGTCTAAAGTTTGGTCTAAGGTTTGAAAAATATCACAAAATGTCAACAAAATACATATTTCTCTGATTAAAGTTGAGTTTTTCATGCGCCGCTGGGCTCATTATGCAATTTCAAGACCCATTTTTATTGGAATACCTATCGATGGAATAGAGACTAATTTAAGAATCTGATGTCCTTAACTCTCAAACACAATAACTGTCATTGTTTAGTGGCCTCAATTTAAAACAAAATCCCAAAGATTCACACGTGCACTTTCCGAGTCAACCTAAAAACTAACCAAGTGTCCGTTTTCTTTTATCTTATCCCAAGGCAATAGGCGGCATTCTAGAAATACGAAGAGGAGACACGATAGAACGTGTTGATTCCCTTCACCCTTGAATTATTAAATGGGCCTTTACCATTTATCAGTTTTCAAATCACCAACATAGTTAAGTTGCTTGATAATTTTGAAACAAAATCATTATCTGACCGAGCCGAGGTTAGCCTATAAACCCACTTTATATACACATTCTCCTCTATACATTGTTCCTATTCACCATTGAAAAATTTTCTGTTTCTGGTTAGAATTGGGCACAATCTTTCTTTTCTCTTGACGTTTTCTTTTTTGTCCTATTTCGGATGCTGTGTAGTATCTCCAGTGGTGCACACGTGTTCAACAGCATAGAAGATTGGCGTTTTTTTGTTTTTTTAGTAGTTACCCCCTGAAGAGAGGGATTATGTTTTTTTTTAAAGGACGATGTGTGTTGTTTCTTTTTTTTTTTTTTGAGGCAAGCGATCTTTAATCTTCCAGTCTACTTTTGGTAATTTGATTTTGTTCCTACTTATCCGTGACGATGTGCGTTAGTTGATCTCGTATGGGGGTGTTAGCGCTCTTCCTAGCATTCAACGCTTGAAATCATTTTTTGATAATAAAAAATTATGATCCAATTACTTGAGGAGGAGTAGTAATTTTAGTAGGTATGTCCATTCACTGTAGATTGGAAAGATAAGCCATGATAAATGGTTGAGACTTTGGGTTTGGTTTACAGACTGAGCAAATTTGAAATTTTCAGAAAACTAACAGGTCATAACCAATAAAATATGAGGCGTGTTTGTAATTGTTTTAGTTAGAAAATTATTAACCTACCTATATTCTTTTTATTATAAATGTTTAATAACCTGACCATAATTCAGTCTAGATCAACACATACCATGTTATTGGGCTTTAACCAACTTGAAAACGTAGAACCAGTATTGTTTTTGAATTGCCTTCTTAACCCACAGAAGCAGCGATTGGCAAAAGTATTTCTCCATTTGATCTCCGCACTGATGCTATCTTCCAAGTTTATAAATAGAGGAAGTCATCTACTTCCTTAAAAGTTGTATAAAATTTTCTCAGGCGAGCATGAGAAAAGCGAACAAAATTTGCCTCCAGATAATACGGGCTTGTGGATAAACTGACCGCACTAAACATATATATGTACTATATGATACAAAGTTCCATAGATATTTCTTATGGACGTGTGTTCCTCTTTGGTATGTCATAATCCACAATAGAAGCATGAACTTATGTCAAGTTGAGTTGCGCTTCTGTGCCCTTTTATTTACATTGAAAATAAGTTTAAGTTCCATTACGAAATGATATTGAAATAACCAACGTGGGCCTTACTTCCAAAACAAAGAGGAATTAAGAACCACGAGTCTTATTGCCGCGGGTCTTCTTACACTGCACTTCTTGTCCATTTCGTCAATGTTCTCTGCCCTTGTTCGATGACAGCATATACTTCTGTTTACTCCAATAAACATCAACATCATGCTTATGCGATATTGGTACAAACAATGTTGACGTTTGAGTTTTGTAGAGTCTTTTTCAACTAAGATGTAAGAGAAATCGCCTTTTCAAAGTTTTTTCAACATCAAAGGTCTTGGCGAGCTCCTTATCGACCTTAACAAAGAAGGATGAATTCTCCAAAAAGAAGAAGAATTCTCCGTCCAGAAGAAATTTAACAAGGCTTGATTTATTATCACTCCGCTTGCCGGAACGGACATTATCAGACCAAATCGTCGAAAGAAACCATTTATCAGAACCAAAAAACATTTTAGCAACATACAATAGAGGCAAACAATTAAAATTGTGGTTTTAAAATTTACGCAATAGAAAACCACTTCGACATGAGCTCCCAAAGATATGAGATTTCTTAAAGTATCATATCAAACCTAAGTTTTGATTGATTTTGATAAAAAATAATGACGTTATCTAAGAAAGCTGAAATATTACTCACTGGCCTAAAGTAAAACACACTTGCCTGCGACTTTAACGGATATAACTTCAAACCAATTTCTAAAGCCATGTATGAACAGAAAATAGGTCGGTATTGGCCAAGGATGGGAAAAAAGAAACAATATTTTTTAACAGACAAGAAAAGAGTAACTGATCATCATTAATTAAATGTTGAAAATTTAAGGAAAATATTGCATTGCTAATTTCATTTAAAAATTTCAAAAGTAGTTCTAGCTTAATAAAAAGGCCTCCATTATTTGGCACTAATATTTTCATATTCCAAACCAATTTCTTTTTAACTAGACGCTTTCAAATAAAAGGAAGGAGATAAACCCTTTTGAAGTGTTTTGGTTTTTTGGAACAGTTCTTTACTACACAGAATTTTTTAATTTTTCAACTTAGGTCACTGATTTTGCAGAAGAAGCTCAGGAGTAAGGGTTGGAAGCATTTTAGATCTGAATATTTGCTATATACATAAATCTACCTACATATATTTATCTACATTATATACACTAGGAAGATATTATTTTTGACTTTTTTTTGGTCCTATCGTGAAATTTTGTTGGAAATACCAAAAAAAAAAAAAGTTTGAGCCAATATAGCACAATATCGTCATATAAGTGTGATAGTTATATATATATGGCAGTATTTGTATGTCTCCATATACATATATGACAATGATTCTAAAGCCATATGTATATGTAAGTATATTGTAGTTTAATACAAAATCATAATTGTCACCATATAAGTATGTTCGTCTTGTGTCAAGTCGTGTAGAAATAAAGGCATACTTCTTTTTTTTTTCATTATTATCTCTGTCACTTTTTATTGAAATTTACACCTTTGTACGAGTATGCATGTGTAATAAATCAGATTAGACATAAGCACTCCATGCATTCAACGTACAAATAGAAATAAAGAAATTACTGCAAATAGAGAAATAAAAATAAAAAAACATAGGATGCGGATTGTATGACAAGTGCAAGTCATATAAAATCAATCGATTTTAATATGGCAAGTTCATAATATTCATGCTTGTCAAATTTTAATTTCCTACAAAAATGGTCCTGTGGACCAAATTGCTTATATCAAAAGCAAGATATTAAGCCTTGAATTGATTTTTCTGTGAATTTTTTATTTTTTTTTGATCATCAGTGGCCCGTACGACCCTACCGGTGTGACTTACGACTTTGCCGCAATGAGCGCTTTTGCAGAGCGTTCAATTTTGAGAAAAAACCGTCCTCGGATAAAAAAATAAAAAAAAAATTATCCGCTATATATGTACATAATAATAAATATAGCTTACTTAAATATTATTTGTTTGTTTGTTTGTAGTGATTAGTGAATATAGGCTACGGAGATGGTCTAGAAGAGTCAAGTGTCTGAGAAAGGAAAGTAAAACTAATTTTTTCTCCTCCTCATCTTTTTTCGTTAGTAGAAACAGTAATGGGTATATAACTGGTAACTTAAAATATGCGTAACCAATTTAAATTGTTTCACCATTAGAGTGCTTTATTATCACCGAGTAACATAGAATACATGTCATCCCTATAGGAATGGGAGCGGATTGTCTCAAGATTATTCAATTCCAGATCACTTTAGGACCCGAGCTAGTCCGGGCGGGTCAGCTAGTCTGTTGTATTATTTTATAAACGTTTGGTTCAAAAAAAAAAAAAAAAAAAAAATGCATGGTTTAATTTTTTTGGCCAATAATTTAGTTATTTCATAAAGATAAGGTTGTGATAATAGATATATAGATAGATATATTTGCTGTAGCAGAAATAATATTACATAGTTCTCTTAACCTATATTGCACAGTTTACGGAGATGTGGTATATGGCTACCTTACTACTGCCAATATGTATAACAGTTTGCAACAAATGAAAATTTACTACAATTTCAGTGAAGGAAAAGCTATTAAGAACTTTCATTAAAATAAATAGTTATAAATGGGAGGCGGTGGATTTCTTGATAGAACCAAGCTTTACAATGTGTCTAAAGTGCGTAACGAAATAGAAAATAATAAATAAATTAATAAATAAAAAAGTAAATAAATAAATAAATAAATAATCAAAATAATAATAAATGAATAAATAATATATTAAACCAATGCCTTTCGCAATGTTGTAGATAAATAATAATTTAATAAATAAGTAACGAACAAATCAGAAACATTCAAATAAATAAATAACAAAAGTATGCCAAAATAGAGTTTTTTTTACAGTTTATTTTTTGTACTTAACTTAGATTTGCGGTTGAGATTATTAAAAAAAAAAGAGTATACCCGAAAGGCAGCATTTGAAACCGTATGTCAGCATCAGCACTAAAGCGATGAAAATTCTCTCCCAAAGCATCATGCGCCTCAAGCGTATCTGCATAGACAAGTGAATTAACATGACCTCACAAAAACTGATTCAGCGGTGATAAATCACACTATCTTGAAAGCTATATTACAGGTCACAGACCCAGCACGCGAAATAATGCGCTCACCGTTAGTTCTCTCCAATTAATTGACTGTTTCGTGGGCTATATGGCTTGTAGCGCCCGCCATCGTTTTTTGAAACCAAAGGTCGTTCAAATCAATATCTTCCAATCCAATTCAGGCACGACGAATTTATTAATCATGGCCTTAGCGCTCTTCATTGACTGTAACATTATGGCCGGCCTCATTTTTAAAAAAATATGAACCAGAGTACGTCTTCTCTACGACAAATTTGCTATTGAAAGTACGCTACTTGTGAAAATCAGAATCGTGGTTATCTCACCTAGCACGTGCTTGATGGTTGTTCGTCTTCAATTCTTGCATGAGTTGGATTTTTCAAGGCAGCAACGAAGATCTTTTCACAAAATCTTCCATAGAGGATCGCCTTAATTGTTGCAGGCGGTGGTGGATGGACTAATTGGGGTCTTGTTCGATATTCTGCTCGACAGCAGCCTCTGAGAATGTGAAACATCCACTAGAGTAAAAGTGGTGCGAAACCGATCCATAGTTCCTCTAACATTTGACGCAGGGTGCTCTGACTTGCGCACTGAAAGACAATCACAATTAGCAAGATTTCTTATAACTGAAATTTTCACTAAAATATGTCTTTTGTACAAACTTTTTTGCAAAGAAATGTTTTTCTCTAACCAAATAGAAAAAAAAAATTGTCTAGAGTGTCATCAGCGACATCTATGAACTGATAGATGCTTGAAAAATATTTATGAATCTTTAATGTTACTAGTACAACTATAACCAACTGTGCGATATGCGAGATCACGTATGCTGTAATAAAAAAACGATTACTGACTCACTCGATCACTGATGTCAATCGATCACTAATGCTGTGATTCAGTATCAGGTTCCGGAAACAACTTGCAGATGTTGTACAAACTTATTTACCGAGTCCCAATACCTCCTTTTACAATACATTACGTTGGCTTACTTACTTACCATTCTACAATGGTATCCTTATAATTTGAGAACAAAAACTATATAACAAAGTATTTAGCTAAAAAAAAAATTGTATTATCTTAAAATTCTCCCCATTAGTTCCAAATCCTTGAAGTGATTTCGATTTACCATTATCATATCCTAATTGATTCAAATTTAGTGTCCGTGCGATATCTTCAAAGCAAGCCGCTCAGAATTATCCGGTTTTTGATTCCTTTAAAAAGGATGTGCGTTAAGTAAATTTAACGCCACCGATAACCCATTAGAGTCATCTTTTCCAAAAGCGGCTAACTCATTTGATCCTGTTTGTTTTATGAGGGTGAAATTAATTGTGATGCATTTGGTCTCAAACCAAAACATCCTCGTTGTGGAATCATTCTTTTAACTCATTTATCGGGAATGTCAGTTCCCTATCCTTAAAAACTAAATCGGACTGCTAATGAGAATCAATTTTGCTTGCGTCGAAGAAAACTCAACAGAAACTAGAGACGCCACTTGAAGGCGTCCAAAGGACGATTTCCATTTTTTGTCACTACAGAATCCGAACCTTGATAAGCACTTTCCTTTTAATCTTTTCTTAACGAATGAGTTTTCCCCTGATGGTGAAACACAAAAATTTGTTATCTCGTTTTTAAGGACAAATCTTTCAATAAGAGCCACCACTACGGGTTTTAGGGGTGTAACCGAAGGAAATGACAGGACAGTGATAATTTTTTATAATTTTTTCTCTTTTAAATTGCTAAGTGCCGAATTGCCGCTCCATCAGAGTCGTTTGATTTTTCATATCACCATGTTTACCATACATGATGAAGTGGATGTGTCTCCGATTTCAGATCCTGAAACATCGGCCCACACCATTTTCTAATGAAAGAAGATTTCGATGCCATTGAAGAGGTTTTCTTTTTCTCTTTTTGTATATCTACGTTTCGTTAAATACATGCCACTTTGACCGTTTGTTACTTGAGAAGACTAACCAAACGCTTGGCCTCATATCACTGGTGATATGGTGGATTGTTTTTTGAGCGATGATTGGGATGTAATTTGAGATTTTTTTTCTATACTTATTGAGGAGATAATTTCTAGGGATTTTCTATTAAAAAGGATCCATTTGAACTATAAACGATGGGATATGTACATAATGAAATGTTATGGATGAAATGACACAAGATTTAGAAAGAACATAGACGAGGAAGATTTTTAAGAAGTGATAATTAACTGGGCCATGTGTTTGTGATTAGGAAGTAAGTCTGCATCGTGGTGGGCTCATTTATTCAAATCGATTCAAATTAAGAAAGGGACGTTCGTCTGACATGTGTGGTGTATACACAAATACACATTTTTGATGAGTATGATGTCTCAACCAACATAAGATGAATGGTTAAAGTTTAATTCGACATACGTGTTGACACTGAAGAAATTGTGAAAACATAGCATTCGACAGAAAAATAAAGAAATGACCTCAATTGAAACGTCTCGGCTGCCAATCCAATGCAACCCCATTCATGATGAAAGCAACCAACCTATAAAAGTCGTGAACAATGGTGTCATTAACTCGTATTGTCGATCTTTTTAAGCACGTTTAATTATTGATGTTCACGTTTGGCTATAAAGCCCGTTAATTAAGAAATTTCATTATTTGCTTAAGTGTTAAAGTTCTATTCGGAATAACCGCTTGAAAACAAAACCACGCAGTTTAGTTTACTTCATTCTCAGTTCCGTTTCATATTTCTGCACTCGAGATGATAAACTTTAAATTTGACAAATTGAAAAAGTTTTTTCAAGAACTTCGGTTTGATTTCTTGGCTTTGGGATTTTTTAGCTTTTTCTCCATAATCGAAACGGAGCACCTAGTTTGCTCGAGCACCGAACCGTCCTGCATTCCACGAAACCCGGTTTTAGACTCCACAATCAACAACGACTTGGCCTAAGCTTGTAACTTGAAGTGTTTTTTAAATGTTCATACGAAGATTGTGATGTAAGACGAAATAATAAATTTTTTACAAAAAGTGGTGATGTGATTTTTTTCTCGGGGAAGTGGTAAAATGGTTCAACCCACAACACGGCCCGCTTGAGATTAATAAAAATGTCAACGTAAATTAAGTAGACATGTTCTCTATGAGAAAGCAGGTGGCCAATATTGGTTCCTAATATGTTCGTGTCGAAACACCGAGTTCAATTTTATCAAAACAAGTGTTTAAGTCGTCGGCGGCGGCGTCTTGTCGCTGACAAAATGCAAGCCATTCCAATTGTGTTCTTATGAAATTATGAGTAATTCAGTGCCGTAGATTTTTCCACTGCAAACCTGACAGTCCCGAGGGAATGTGGAAACACAGAAATGTGACTCCTCCTCAGAGTACACCCTAAATAAGATTTTTTTATTTATCGTCTGACATTGGGATCGCATAGTTAACACAACAGATCATCCATAGCCGACAATTTATGGATTTGTGGCCCAACCAAGACGATGGATAGTATTTCATGAGTTGTGTTGTTTATGTTAAAAAAGGACCTGTCGAGTCAAACGTTTTGAATATCTTTCAAGTGTTAAACGAGACAGTTCTATTTGAGTTTATGTTCATGTGGTGTCTTGGTGCTGTGTGACCATATGTTTTAGGTCATAAACGGTTTGGGATTTGGGTAATGTGAATATGTTTGAATTATAGACGAGAAAAGGGCAATAAACAGTGAAGATTGACGTAGACAATTTGGATAAGTCGATAGATGATTGCGGGCGGAATATTAAAACATTTTTTTTATTTTTTCTTACGATATTCCTAGCATTGTTTTTGATTAATTTTGAGCAAACACATTTCTTTCAATCTCAAGAGAATACAGATTAAATAATGAATTAGGTTCTTATAAAGGGGCGGATGTCAAGATGTCATTAAAAAATATCTCATCAAATTCTAACTTTATCCACATTTTAATGTCTTCTTAGAATGAAGTTTTATGACACTCTGATAGTGAAACGATTGCTTTTTACTCTCCCAACTCAAAAATGTAACGTGTTAGTTTTTATTGGATTTGCTTAGTGGCCTTCGAAGCCCTTTAGAGCTGCACAGGGTAAAGGATTAGTCGTAGTTTGTACGTAGGTATGTAAACGTGATGTAATCATTGCCACGGATAAAAAGCTCAGCTTCAGCTGTGGAACATAGATTACATTCAGCAGTTCAACACAACTTTTTTCTTATTCCAGGAGCACAGTCTCTATGCCTCTTGGCATAACAAATTCGCCGCAGGCAAAATAATTTTTCGGCGAAAAATCTTGCTTCAAATTTGAAAACATGTTGTTTTCCAAAAACACGTATGACGCGACGTTGCACCGCTGCGCTATCAAGGCACCATCCACCAAGATTGACAATTATTGACTCCTCAACATTGAAAAGAACAAACGAAGGCACTAATTGTTACAGTATCATCTTTCTTGATTTTCGGAGCATTTTCAAGAAAAACCACCAAAAACATTTCACTTTTTTCTTCCCTTTCGGTGATTTAGAGGTGCTTTTATAGTGAGCCCCTTAAACATACATACTTGTCAGCGTTTTCTAACTTAATTTGAAGTTTCCTTGAACTGTGTTGAAAAAGTTTTGTCATAAGCATGGAAGGTGATGGCATCTCGTCACTACTTTCGAAAGCAACAACAAAGATTTCGTAGTAGTCAGGAAAACAACAAAGCAGTGTTATTGAATTCTCCTCCGAAATGCTGTAAGAATACTTCAGTCAGTCTGGCATTCACAAAGTTCAAGTCATCTTAACAGTCAATAGCTTCCTAAAAAGACTTATTTTGCTGGAAGGTCCTATTCACAACCACGCCTCCTTTGAAGTCTTGCAGTTCTTCACATGAATCAGTTAGGCCAATTTCTTGCTCAGAAAGATCAAAGAAGCGCCTTTTTATCCATATTGGACCATTTTACAGCTTCGGCTTAGTCATTAGGCTTCAACTTTTCCCTAGAAACGTACGTCCATATTTTTTGAAAAATCAAAATGCTCCTTATATAAATTTTCTAGCTTGAGAAATTGTTTCCATAAAGCTTATAAATGCTCTATATCAACGCAACCATAAAATGTAAAGGAAAAATATTTTTGTTTTACTTGAAAAGAAAAAGTATTTCAATTAATCTTCAGAAACTTTAAAATCAGGAATTTTGGGTCCTTCAGCAAGTACCTAAAAATCATACATCAACATTTACTGAACAAAAAAATTGTATTGACTAAAAGAATATTATAGCTATCGTACCTTAGAAAAGTAAGAAAATAAATTAGATTTGATTTGCTTAAATAAAATACTTTAAAGTATGTGAATATGAGCAAGGTGTTTTTGTCTTTTTGTATCTAACAATTTGTTTTTATATTCAGTGAATAAAAAGCGTTGCTGATTTGATTATTTGATTATGCTGAGTTGCGACAAAAAAGAAGAACGAGAATGAGAATTCAATCTTCTATGCTACAGGGTGACGTATTAGTCTTGCCTCAGTTAAGAAATTGAAATATGTAGCTATGATCGGTGAGGCATGTGTGGCGTATAGGCAAACAGTTAGGCATTACATTTTGGTGAGTTGCATTGGAAATTGAAAAATTCAATATTGTTTGATAATAAACTCAAAGCTTGATTTTATTTAAATCTTATAAATGAAAGATTAGTAATATTTTCAAAATAAATTACTAAAGTTTCATTTATTAGATAAAAAAAAACGTGGATAACCTTAACTATAAAGCACATCAATTTAAATTTTACTTAATAAACCATAATTTAGAGTAGTCAGCGTGGGAATACTACAGTGCGTTTTGTCAGTCCACTGACAGTTTCTGCGAACGTTCGTTCAGAGCGAGCAGAATTGTAAGATGATGGAAGTTTTTCAAGCAGGAACTATCTGTAGGTGATGAAACGATATGAATGAAAATGAAATGGCCATTCCTGTAGCTGCTGAAATTCAGATGAACTCTTATTTTTCAAAAAAGAATCTGTTCAAATGTTCATTACATCATCAGTAGAAAGTTACTGCAGAGAATTCGGTGTATTGCCATACAAAGCACTTAAAAATGAAATTATACCCGCATTATACAGCCAATATGCTCGGAGGCTTGTGGCGTAGTACTACGCTTGTTAGCATGTTTCGTAAGAGTTCAATGTTGGAATCCCAGAAATTTTTAATTATTTTTCTACGAGCACCACTTACCCAGCAAGGAATCGGAAAATATTGAAAGAGTAATTGCCACTTAAATGACTCATTATGATAAAATGAAAAGTGTTTTCTAACTTAGCTTTTGAGAATCGGCAAGGATTTGTTAGTTCCCTCTATTTTTCACACTGCATTAAAAAAAGTACACACTATCTCGGGGATCTCCAAACTCTGTTCTACAACCCTATTTAATTAAATTTAATTATTATCACTTTAAGTATTATTATAAAAACAATGTTACATTGTTCCACGTCTTCATAACGTTTAGGTAGGCATATGACTAGGAGCAAGGAGCATACTCGGATCTGTCTATGTGTGGGTAATTTGTATATAGGGAATATTTTTGAAGAAAATGTGCTTTGTAACCCAGAGTTTTTTCTTAATGCAAACATCGATGGTCATGGTCAGCAAAGTACGAACCAAGTTTGCGTATTTTCATGAAGGCATATAGCTAATAATCTTCTTTTTGTTCTTGTTCCTTTTTCCTCAGAGAAAACAAGAAATAGAATAAATCTTTAAAACTGACCAAGGAATAAAGTCGCATTATCAAAATTAACACTACTCATTTTATCCTTTTTAAAAATGAAAACGATGGACTTAGAAAAGCAAATTAAATATTCCAAAAGTTCTTGGTGAACTGTTTTGCAGTTGCTTAAATATATAAATGCTGTAAATCTCATCAAATTCCAGACCAGGTAGACCATTTTTATTTCATTTCACTTTTTTAAAAAACAAATTCACGTCCCTGCTCTTCGGATGTGGAATTGGAACGGTTGCGTATGATTAGCTCATTGAATTCTGACCTTGACAGCATTGTTACATGGGGTATTAAAAACCGAGCAGAGTTCAATGCTTCGAAAACTCAATGCTGTCTCTTTTCGTTGAAGCTTAACATTCCCCCATTGCCATTATCCATGAAAGGTACCTGCATCCAAGAAACCGAAAGGCTGTCAGTACTTGGTATGTGTGTAAACGACGATCTTCGTTGGAATGATCACATATTTGAAGTCGCCAAAAACGCTGCTAAATGCTTAGGTTTCTTAAGACGATGCAGGAAGTTCTTCACCCCTTGTAATCAGGCTACAATTTACAAGGCCTTCATCAGCCCAAGACTGGAGTAAAACTCCCATATCTGGTTAGGTGCTCCTCAAACATCTTTGCGCCTGCTTGACAGGGTACATAATAGAGCGTTGAAATTGGTAGGTGAAAGTTCAATCGTAAAACCGATTGCTTCTCTTGAACATCGTCGAAACGTTACCTGTCTCAGTCTCTTTTATCGCTTTTTTTTACAATCAGTGCTCTAGTGAAATAGCCAGCTGCATTCCTCTCCTGAAAGATTTTAACCGCAACACCCGCCTCGCCAGGAGTGCTCATCAGTTCTACCTTCAGCCCAACCTCGGTCGTACAGTCAAGTATAGGGATTCTTATTTTAGTCGCACCACCCGAATGTGGAATGCTCTACCTGGCCCTGTTTTTTCCCTGCATTACGATTCACAAAGGTTCAAAAGCAACGTGCATCGATGTCTCCTTTCAAATCCTCTCCTATTTTCCTAAATGCTCGCACTGTGCTCGATAACGTTATAAGGGTAGTCATAACCCCTTGATGTGCGTGCTAATTATAAAAAAAAACAAGTTTGGTAAAAATTAAGTATGCTAGTTTTAATATCTTGATAAAAAATATTTTGACAAAAGATAAAAAAAATATCTGTTTGATTTCAATTTCTTTTTTTTTCGCCCGATCAAAACAATGAGTAATTTTAAGGACCATGCCTAAAGTATTAGCAAATTAATGGAAGATTTTCGGAAAAAGTAAAATACATAATTTGAAGTAAAAGTGCGTGTCAAATTAATGTAATGTACATAGTCCAACGGGTTTGATATTATAATACCAAGGTTTAAAATTCAAAGGAGTGTCTCATTAAGTAAGGCATATAAAGCTTTTGATAACGGGGCTTAGGTATTTCATATCTGCGTTCATCAGATCGCTGAGATCATAGAAGAAGAGTAGTCTCCTAGGTGTAGTTTTAGTTCAAGAGAGAGCCCAAGAAATAAACATAGTAGGTCTGGATTTGTCTCCTCTTCCTCCTCCAAGTCCGATAGAACATCAAGTCTTGTTGCATGTCTTCTTGTCTATCTATGTGAGACAATGTAGAGTTATGACAACGATTACGGAGGTGCTTTGTACCTTATTTCTCTGGAGATTTTTTTTAACTAGCTGAGCCGCCCGGCGTTGCTCAGGTGTGTAGTTTTAAAGTTTCCGTTCTCGTTCTTCCACTTCCGGAAGTTGCGGATCAAGCCCTGACAGGAACAATCTCTGGACTAAACTATGTCTACCCTAAAAATTTCATAAAAATCCGTTTTGTTGTTTTAATAGTCTATACCTGACATAAGTACATACATACATCCTATTTTAAATATGAAGAATGATACTTATCTTACTCCCACTTAGCATCAGATAATTATACGAGCCATTGCTCCACACATACAAAACTTTGCTTGAGCATCGTTAATACCATTGTATAAGGAAACTTTAGTAGCACCGTGGCAGGGAAAGCGCTGGTATCGCCCCCTGTCGACCCCATTAAACGTACTACCTTTTCAATTGGAACCCTGCCAACATGCTGCCAATACGTCATATATGTATCTATTTTTTGCTAGGGTGGCTTTGCGTCGGAAATGTGTTAGCAATATAAAAGTGTGATATGCTTTTTAATTCTAAATGATAAAAAGTTTGTTGTTTTGCATTTTAGGTGTTATGGCATTGTTTGAAAATCATTTAAACACATTTATGAATAATGAAAATACCATCCGCAACCAATAAAGCATTCACGAAAATACCATCCACATACCTAAGTGAACAACCACAGCAAAATTTTTTGAACCGATAAGTCCTTTAATGGGGTCGACAGGGAGCGATACCAGCGCTTTCCCCTCATGGTGCTACTATAGTTTCCTTATACAATGGTTAATACACGTCGGCGAACGAGTCCCCTAAGGATTTTTTTTTTAAGACAATTTTTTGAAAATGGCTGTTACTACCATATTGAAGTTATTTTGCTGTACATATTTCTTGAATTCCTTGATTGGCTTCAGGAGTCGGAGGCAGGCATTTCTTTTAGCTCATAATACATGCCTTCCGTACTTGTTCTCAACATCATTCTAGCAGCAGAGATAAGCCTTTTCAAATATATTATTTGACTATGCTTTGAAAGCCGCTTTCGTCACATTTAAATGTGCTTCAGTGTGACCATTCCACCATCTGGTTTCATCGGCTTGATGACAGTGTCCTTTTAAGGCTTCTGGTAATGGTTAGGCTTTCGTTAAGCAAGTTTATTGTAGGCAATCTCACATAATTTGTGTCTGTCTGCTACATTGAGTTTCAAGGCTTTAATACCAGAATCATGAAAAACTCATTTTCCACGGTATAGCTGGTCGCGAGGAAAAGTGCTTTTTCACTTAGCCGTTGGCAGTCTGCATAGAATTGCAGGTTCTTGAAATACATTGCAACATATCATTTCAATTTTTTTTTTTAGTTCCGAGGAGGACAATTGACAAGACAGCTGAAAACACGATTTGGAAGTTTGGTGCGCAAATGCTCCCCTGATGCCGCAATTCTGTTCGTCGTCAGGAAAATTTGTTTTTCGTCCAAAATCATTGTTGAGTCCAAGCTGCTAGGGGGCGCTGTGAAACGATAACGAAGCGAATGATCGTAGGCCTTCAATTGCTCAATTGCTGAGTCAATTGGACCTTCTATTCAAAAAACTCAAGATCTTTGTGCAGAATTCTCCTTAGTCTAGTTAGTGAAATGTCGAGCAGGAGAGATTAAGTCTCACACTCTCGACTACAGCAGCCATACTCGATTTATTTTGTTCTCTGGAGGTTTGATACTGATTTTCTGTTAAGATTTCGAAAGGAAATAGAAGTCAGTGGCAAAATAACCTATGTTTTAGAACGAAATCAGTAGAAAATCATTTAAGGGATGGGCCCCTTAAATGGTTTTCTTTCTTGTAATGAAAATGAAAGTGAGGAATAATGAACGGTAGCTTCTGATTTGGACATGTTATGTGTGTATACGATACTAAATTTCCTAACACTTATATTTTTATCACAAGACTTACTTCGAATGTATTTCAAAATACAGGAAGGAGGTTTTTAAATCAAAGCATTCACAATTAGTTGATTAAATTAATTAACTGTTTTAGTTATTTTAAGCTAGCTTTCGCATTTGACATTATTCGTACTGATTTTAAGCATTGGTAACAATCTTTTATTAGCCTTATACATATTTTATACTACATACTTCGAAATTTGAAAGCTGCTCATATTGCATTGTTTCGTTGTGACGCCTCTGTATTGGCAAAAGAACTGTTGTACTCCATTTGGGTAATGTTTACCTAATATCAACTGTCATCCTTGAAAAGGTACATCAATGCGTACTGGAGAACACCCACCTTCTGTTGGACAAGAACAACAAAATACTTGTCACTAAGTTTGATTGATCAATCCTGAGCAATGGTACTTTGTTTTGCTTGCAAACATATCCCACAGTTACCTCAAAGCAACCAACACACCTTTGGCCACGAATCTAGCCGAAACAATGAGTTTCTCAACCAATTGTTCAACCAAAACGCTCACAATATTCAAGCGTTTTATACATTTAAAAGATTATTATATTATATCCTTTGTGCATCCTATTTGTTTGCCTTACACAGCTATTCGACATCTTAAGCAGGAGTAGTCTATAGAAAAAATAAGTTACACTACCAAATAATGGAATTCTAAATGAAATGAAATTCCAAATAACAAAACAAATACCGAAAGGACCTTCCTTTTGCCTTTTTCGTAGCCCTTGAAAGGAATATTTGTTCAACTAATTCCTTTCGTCGATCTTTTTATCCTTTAAACTATTCTGGCAAAAAAATACCAATAGATCCATCCATACAACCAAGCAAGCAAAAATGAAGCAACTAACGACAAGGATCAGTGCAACAAAGCAAATTCCAATTTGGGATCCTTTTCAGAATTCATTATTCTTCATTTGCTGAGTTGCTTCTCTTAATTTGTTACCTTTGCCAAGCAATATCTACCTGATTTACCTGCATTTAGTCGATCTTTTGGATTTTCCCTCAACAACAATCAGTGCAAAGGACACGAGTGGAAGATTAGTTTGGTAGTAAAAAAGGATCCTTTCCTTTATCGAATTGCCTCCGTGGTAGAAATATCAGATAAAACATAAAACATGAAAAATCCTATTCATCCTTGTCGGCTCGGTGTGTCGATAGGTTATGCCTAACCTAATCAGCACCAGTGTGTGGCGTGGCAGTGCGTGAGCTATACAGAGGCAAGGGAGTAATGAAATTTTTAGCACAGAATTGAAAACAATTATCCTTGTTCTCGTTTTCATTGTAAATCACAGAGCGCTGAATTGGGCACATAACAAAGAAAGGAGGGTACACATCATAGAAAAGGTCTTATGCTTGTTTACAAATGTTTTTGTGAAAATATTTTCAAAGCATTGGTACAATATTGATCTGCAGGAAATCGACGGGATATCGAACATAAATGCCTTGAGGGAATGAAATTGTCATCCTTCTACAAACAAAAAAAAATACAACAAATTCTTTAAAGCCTATTGGGAGTATGAAGGTTTGTGACAATTCTGTTCGACTGTCACGGCTTCAATTTGATTTTTTAAAGTTGACGATTTGTGTTCCTAAATCTGAGGAGAGATGCTTTTTCAGGCGTTGTTTGTTCTTCTTGGGTGCAGAGATTGTCGGCTTCAAATTAAGTAAATCTGGCAAGGTCAGTTGCCCATGGGTACTCAAGGAATGCATGCGCAAAGTTATGATTCAAATTGATTCGTTTCTTAAAAGTGTTAAATCTACATTATATATTTTCAGATTATCGATTTTTTAAAAATTTTACATGGAATAGAAATCAGGGGCTGAATTACCACACTCGTGGTCGAGTAATACGTGACTGTTTTGCTACACTCCTCACGAGGAACATAAACTTCAATTCATCCACATATTCCTACGGGAACGGGAGTCCTAACTAGTATTATATGTCCGACAGCAGCTCTGTCTGTCCGCCTTTCCATGTTACCATCTCCCGCCAGAAATAGTCAAGAACCTGAGGATTCCCATGGGAACGGAAACGTAAACGGGAACTAAGAAACTACTGCACCGATTTCGAAAATTCTTAGAATTATTCTTAGTTGGAATACTACACTATCAACGCGTAAAAAAAACTTTAATTCATCCCCATATTCCTACGGGAACGGGAGTCCTTACATATATCATATGTGCGAAAGTAGCTCTGTCTGTCCATCTTTCTATATACCCTTATCCCGCCCAAGCTACTGAACCGATTTAAAGGAAATTTGAGAAATTGGCTATGTATCTTATCCCAATATTCCCACGGAAACGGTAACGAAAACAGGAACTTAGAAACTACTGCACTGATTAAAAATTCTTCAATCGTTAGAATGCTACACTCTCCCCAAGTTACATTAACTTTAACTCATCCAACGGAAACGGTCACCATATATCCCCTCCGGTAACGGGAGTCTTTACTAATGTTACAAGTCAAAAATTGTTTTTTCCTTTTAACCATCAACCGCCCAAACTGCTGAACTTATTTATATGAATTTTGATATAGAGATAGTCTAAATTCTAGAACCTGAGGATGGAGGTAGACCATATTCCGATACGTGGTTGAATATGGATCTCATTTTAAAAGAATTTTCGTCACTTTTATAAATTCATTAACAATAAACGTAACGTAACTCGCTTCCCTTCTACGATATAATCTGGAAATAGTGTTTGCTCAGAAACATTTGATATATGTGAACTTTTTGCTTCTTTTTTTTTTTAATCTGTATATTCAAATCCAATCACTTTTGACAGCAATGATTTAGATTACGGAAGCTCCACGTTCAGCTTCCGTTTTAAGCGAGCACTAACTTTCTTTCTTAAAGGTAGATCTACAACTACAAATTTAGCAGATTCCTCATTCATTCTTTTACAAATGGAAAACTTGAACCAGGTTGATGCTGTCTATACTGACTTCAGCAAAGCTTTCTTATTATTATTATGCTTATTTTTAAATTTAAAAAATATGGCATTCATGACTCCTTAGTATTGTGGATCTAATCTTGTTTGTCGCAAAGGACGCAGTGTGTAAAGTTTTGTGATGTCTTGCCACGTAAAATTAATGCAACTTCTGGTGTACCCCAAGGTAGCCATCTTGGCCCACTTTTATTTCTCCTTTTTATAAATGACTTGCTCTTACTGTTTGAAGGTTGTAGATTTCTGTTGCATGCCAACGACCATAAGTTATTTCATACAGTTAACAATATTGCCGACACGCAATTATTGCAGTAATGTTTAATCAGTCTAGTCTCGTGGTGTAGAACTAATGGAATGATGTTAAATGTGGAGAAATGAAATATAATAAAACAAAAGTGAGTAAGAATTGACGTAGTAAAAGATAGTTTTAATTGACAGAAAATAATTTTTAAACATCATATAAATAAAGTTCATTCCAAGAGTATGGCTATGCTTGGTTTCGTTATGTTATAGATCCAAGGACTTTAGTGATCCCTATATCACTAAAGCTGTATATTGTTCATTGGTCCGGTCACTGTTAGAGTAATTTGGTCTCTGTTGTATGCAGTGGCGGCTGGTAGGTTAACGAACAGGTGGTGCACTTTACTGAAATATTAAAATTAGAAAATTGAACAAAACAACAATTGAAAATTACAAAAAACAATTACGGTAATACCTATAAACAAACAAAAATTAATGCGTCACACTTCACACACACTACATACAGTAAAACTACACTGACAACGAGATGTCAAACATGTCTGCCGTCGCTTCATTTTATTCTCTATACTCTATAGTGCCTATTTTGTGCACAATCAAACTTCAATGTGTGTACTGCGTGTGCTCTTGGCAATCTTCGTTTCTCTTTTCCCGTGCGGCGCTCGAGAACCGACTCATTACTTGGTACATTTCTATGAAATATCTTTTGTTTCACGCGTCAGGCATATTACTCGTATCTCATACAAGTTATATTAGCAGTCCTCGTGCGCTCGCCGGAGCGCACGAGATTTTATCTTTGCAGGAAAATAAGTCTAATAGTTTAGCAAAGCGCTCAAACTGTTTCACATAATTTGAAATTTAATTTCTTATACGTTTTTGTATGTTTAGTGGCATCACTGGTTTTTTCTGTGTTGGTTTACGTGTGAATTAGCTCCGATTATTTTTTCATTTTTTTGATAGTTAACCTTTTATTTAATTGTGTTCCTTATCAGTTTTTCTTTAATAACAGCCTGTAAAATCTTACTAATAATTCATTTATAGTGTTGTGACTATTTGCATTTATGCTTTCGTGAAGTTATTAGTTAAATTTTTCTTGGTAAGAAATTGTATGTGTAATAAACTTTCCTACATACCTACATTTTCCTACTCCAATCTCTCTTAGATCGTAGTTTACCACTAATCTGAGTGTTATCCACTAACTAAATAAAAAAAAAAAAAAAATTGCTCTTGAGTGCTTTTCTCTTTATTAATTTTATCCGTTGTTCACAATTTACACGTTTACCTCCTTTATTCAATAAATTTTAATTTTTTTATCATAATTTTACACATTAAATTTCAAGATATTCTTTAGCGCAGGTGCTAGGAGCTTCGACTTTGAATCTCAGTTACGCAGGATCAAACCCGGTACTTCCCCTTTGAAAATTTTTTTTTTCTATTTTTTCTTTTTTTTTTATTTTTTCTGATTTTCATTTTGAATTGTTTAAAAAAATTTTAAGTTAGAAAATGAATTGCGCAGCAGAAAAGTGCATTGATAGCTCCAACAACAACCCACTTTTTGCCTGCTTTGGCCCATGTGGCAAGGCCTTCCATGCAAAATGCGTTGGTTCTACTAGTGCATTTATTGAAAAAGTTACTGCGTCGAAAATTGCTTTTTGGTACTGCAGTAACTGTAGAAAAATTTCTCTGTCTCAATTGGCCTTTAAGTTGGAATCATTTAAAAATGATATAACTAAAATATCAAAGGGTATTAATGAAATTTCAAGCTGTTTTAATATAGCAGTTGCTAATGTCAACTCATTCTCTAGCGCCCAGTACTCGGTAGATATTTCTACCTCTACTGACGACTTAGACTCTCAACTTCCTCCTAATCTTTCTACTTCCTACCAATCTTTAAAATCTAGTATGGGTTTCAAGAAAAAACAGGACAGCGTGTCCTCTGTAAGTGTTGGTACGAAACGAAGTGGTTTGCGAAGTAATGTAGCTACATCTCTTAACTCAAATATGACTGAAATAGTCTCCTTAAGTCCTTCTGTTCAGACTAATCCAATCGAGTCTTATAATTCAAACATGACTGAAATAGTCACTTTAAGCTCTCCAAACCCACCTAATCCAATCGAATCTCTCGCCCCTATGACTTTGAACAATGAGGCTAGTGTAATATCTGATCATGAAAGACCCCCACGGTTTGTTGAATCAGTGCCCAAGCCGAAGACCATATTTATATCTCGGCTCAAATCAGACACTACTCCAGAAGACGTAATTTTCCACCTTAAAACTAATAAATGCATCTCAAACGATTCGTTTGTTAGGTGTAATAAAATAAGTAAGCCTAATAACTTTCTCTAAAAAGAAGGAGCCTAGCAACCCAAGTTATTCTATTTCCAATATTATTTTGAGTCAAGTGAAGTGTTTTAAGGATCTTGGCGTATATTTCAGTTTTAATATGGACTTTACTCAACATATCAATTACATCGTTAGTAAGGCCAATAGTATGCTTGGTTTTATGAAAAGATGGTCAAAAGAGTTTCAAGACCCGTATGTTACCCTTGCTCTATACAATTGTTTAGTACGACCTCATCTAGAGTATGCTTCTCAAGTGTGGTCACCTTTTTATGAAATACACAACTCAAGAATTGAATCAGTACAACATAAATTCATAAGATTCGCTCTTAAAGGGCTTCCGTGGGAAAACCCTTACGATTTACCGCCATATGAGCACAGAATCCAATTATTACATATGCAGCTTCTTTCTCAAAGGCGTACCATTAACGATCTGGTATTTTTTCATCAACTTATCTCCGGACATATCGATGCACCTGAGTTACTTTCTTGTGTTGAATTCAACTATCGAGGCGGATCTTACCACCTGCGCAACTTAGTTTTAATACACTGCCCTTACCATAGAACAAATTACGGCATGAATGAGCCATTGACTCGTATGGGTAGACTATTTAATCTTAACTCTAGTTTAATTGATTTCAACTTGAATAAGACTAGTTTAAAGAATTTGTTAAAAACCAGTGCTCCACTTTCTTAGTTTAGTTTGCATGTTTGCATGTTTGCATGTTTCAATTATCTTTAGTTTGTATGTTTTTGTTAATTGTATCACATTTTGTATGTCTTGTTCGTTTTATAGTGTACTTTATTTAAGATAATTTTGTAATATTTATTTGTAATTTCTTGTTATAATGTTTTTTTTTTGTTTTGTTTTTACTATTCTTACGTTCTCTATGTGCTGGTGTTGGTGTTATACTAACTAACTACTAACACTTGCATTCATGATGAAGAGCGTATATAAGTGTGTACATATGAGCTTGTTCTAAGCTCAGTACTACTTAGTCTCTGAAATGCAAATAAAAAAAAAAAAAAAAAAAAAAAAAAAAAAAAAAAAAAAAAAAAAAAAATAAATATTGAAATGGTAATTTAAAAAGTTGAAGTTATGTTTTGTAATTTTTTAATCTTTTGAATTGAATTGGTGGTTCAGCGCACGAGCGCACTTAAGGTACAGCCGCCACTGGTTGTATGCTGTTGATATAAAGAAACTTGAATTCGTCCAGAAGCAATTTTTGTTGTTCGCCTTGAGAACCCCGACTGGTTTGTCTTACCTCGTTATTCGCATAAACTAATTCTTATTAACATGTGAAGCCTTGTAAATCGTTGAGAGTTGTCCGAAGCTTTATTTGCGTTCGATCTTTTAAATGGAAATATTTACTCACCATTTTTCCAAAATATCTGTAAGTCCTAAACGTTCGTATTTTAGGACACACCAAATTTTTAAAGGAGTGTAACTCAAGGACTAATTATGCTTCTCATGAATATTTCAATAGATGTTCAAAAACATTTAATAAAAATTATGAAAAATCCTAAATAGAATGATGTTTGAAGACACTTCTTGACTTTCTTTACGGCAGGTTTGTTTGTAGACATTACAAAAGTGTTTGACACGGTGAACCACACTATTCTGTTGAATAAATTAGAAAAGGCAGGCTTTCGTGGTTTTATGCTTGGTTTAAATCCTATATAAGTAAAAGATCGCAGAGAGTTAAAATCGAGGGGACAAGAAGTCGACAAATTTTCCTTAATATTGGTGTACCCCAAGGTTCTGTTCTGGGTCCAATTTTGTTTTTGATCTATATCAATTCTTTGTTCGCTCTTAATTTTAAAGGCTTGCTTACAGCCTTTGCAGACGATATTGGATTTTCATATGGTTCAAGTAGTTGTTTGAATCTGATTTCTGATATAAACTTTGATCTTGAGCTATTGAGAATTTGGTTTGCGGAACACAGTTTGTTTATAAGTGCGAAAACAAAAATTATGTTTTTCAGTTTGTCTTCTCTACCTAACTTTGAAGTGGATATCACGTTTCATGCTCCAGAATGTTCACGATACAAACTGCCTGTTTGTAACTGCGTTTCGTATACTAATTCAGATTCTTTGACATTTTTAGAAAACCATAGCTGTAGTAACAATTGCTTTCTTATTGTAAGTGTTAGCAATTTTAAATACTTAGGTCTTACTATTGATGCTAAAATGAATTTCTTGGAGCATACGGACAGTTTGCGGAAGTATTTCCGATATACACTAAGGAACTTTTATTATTTGAGTAAGATAATATCATCTGATTTGTTGAAAACTATTTATTATGGAATATTTCATTCTAAGCTGCAATATGGTATAGTTTGTTGGGGAGGTGCATATTTGAACAAAATATAACCTTTGCTAACTATGCAAAAATATGTGTTAAGAAAAATTTGTCGTAAGCCGAGTCGTCACCCGAGTTTTCCTTTGTTTTGCGATCTTAAAATTCTTCCTGTGCGTCATTTGTATTGTTTTAAAGTTCTTAAAACATTCTTTATGAAGTCTGGGACCCGTAATTTTCGTGTAATATCAAATTATAATTTACGTGGAAATTCTTCAAACATTTGCACTGTACCCGTCTTCCGGACTACAGCTTTTCGTAACTTTTATTCTATTTCATCAACCCGATTATTTAACAGGCTTCCCCAGGCTATAAAGACACTGTCAACATCTGGATTGTTTATAAAATACTTAAAAAAATGGCTTTTTAGTTTTAACTTTCCGAACTTGGAAAATTTTATTTCTGATTCTCTGATATAAATATTTGCATATGAAATTGTTTGCTTTTGGTTTTTTTTTTGGTTACATTTTATTAAAAAAAAATTGTATTACATTAATATTGTATATTTTAAAAAAAGGGTCACCCCACCCATAGTTCTGTTGAAATTGTTACGATTCTATCGAAGTGGCATTCAATTCTGTTCATTTACCATGTGTATTGAACATAGAATGTCTCATTTTCTTATATTTTTACTAAATTTTTACATTTTTGCATCAAAAATTTTGTACTGAAATTATGAATTTATAAGAAATAATAAAATTATCTTATCTTATCTTTTTTTTATCTTCTATACAAAAGAAAGTCAAGAAGTGTCTTTGTCTTTTATATAGCAAATCCGTTTTACAAATGAAAAAAAAAATTTTTTTCTTTTTTTTTTATATTTGTTGTCTTACTTTGGCAAAATGAAATAATCTAAATTAAACTAAACAATGTGGAACATTTGTTTGCATTATTAAAAAATTTCAATGAACAAATGGTGATGCAAACTCACTGTTCGAGTTGATAAATCTACCTACCTACAATTAAAAATATGTTAAATATTAGAAGAACCTTATATGGCTTTTGTAAAAACAACCTGTCTTTGTTCAGTTGAATGACGTCATATCTTCCATTATTTCTTCGAATCTTTATTTCGTTTAAGCCAATTGAGTAACAAAAAATAAAGTCAGTTTGGCTTTTTCCTGTTGATAAAAATAGCTTCACTGCAATTAGACACTATTTTTCTTTTCCTTGAAAAAGAAATCCACAAAATGCATAAATGACTCACTATCGAAAAAGGACATGCGAAAATTTATCGGAACAATTATTATAAAAAGGAAACTCTATTGAATTTCAAACCATTTCTGAGGCAAAACAACACAATAAGACTAATTCCTTCGATTTCTTTCCCTTACAAAAAAGTTGACAATGTTAATTTCATAGAAAAAAAAGGACAAAGCACTTTCATCCTCTGAGATCGTGTGCGTACATGCGCAACAGGATGAAAATATTATACCTACCTTCAATATTGTCGCTTGTTGCTATCAAATGTTTTGGGCAAACAAAGGCCTTGGGAGGCTTTGTTTGTACAACAAGCCAAGCCATTGGTTTAGTTGTGAGTAAACGTACACCGATGCCACTGAGGACACGGTTACACACAAAACCTTATTCCAAAACCAGGGATCAATCTATTCGACAGATAATTACACAACAGGATAACTATTATGTCGGCAGGAACATGATTGTTAGACGGGAGTTTAATGCTTTCTCTCCGTCTCTATAATGTAATGGTGTACTTTTGAGTTAACACCAAATGGTATGGCATTTCAAAAATATATAGAAGAAAAAAACGTCCAAGGATCTTATTTTACCCAGACAAAGCGATCTCTCTACGAGCTGATTACTTACTTTCTTCGACAAGGCAACCGTAAATAGATGTGCAGCAAATGAAATAATTGCAAGGAGACGATACCTAATCACCTTTCATTTCTTATGTATGTACCATCACATCAGTTGAGTCCTGTATCCTGCCACTCTTCGAGGTTAAACGCAAGTGAACAACAGGCTTAGTGCGAGAGGATAAATGAAATGAGAGTGCATCAAACGAGGCGACATAATGCGGATTTGGTTTTACAATTTTGGCGCGAATTCAAACGCTTACGCAATGATCTTAAAATAAAAGAAGGACGACAGCATAGGAGCAAGATTTTGTCACGAACAAGGCACAGATATGCTCAATCACGGGTCGTCAGAACAGTAGCGGTTTTTGTGGTTAAGAAAATTGGTGCCGTGGATAATAACTCTGGCAATAACTCATTCACGTTTTGTTTAGAGTCAAATAATTGGTTTTATAAAGAGGGTCTGTAAGAATAAACACCAGTGATTTTCTTAGTTCTGTTTTGTCCTGTTTTTGAGGACATGTGTTTCCTTGTTTTGTTTTGTTATTTCTTTAACGAAATTGATCGAATCTCTTTTTGAAGATGGCAATACGAGCTTAGATGATGGTGATCTTTTTTTGAGAAAGACAATGTTTCTGACCAAAAGACTTCTACAGGTCTCGCCACGTGTAAGTCGATAAAACTTTGCTACTCCTTCTGTAATACGAAGCAGCTTCGTTTCAACAGCTTACCCATGCTTTTCAAATTTTGTCCAACGTTGTAAATCATATATGAGTTTACAACAACGGCTAAGAACTATCTTCATCTTTCAGCTCAGCGGCTTTCCATCACAAAATAAAGTGTAGTTCTTCCCTCTCTTCATAAAGATCACTTGTTACACCATTACGAGTTGTAGCAAGGCCACAACAAGATGTCTTTCAATAGGAATCTTTGGAATATAAATGGATTCATCAGAAGTACAAGAATTTAGTTCATATTAGACTAATACGGTCTTGTAATATCTTTTATTGAACGTCCTAAAATTGTTGGAGCCCGATACTCTACCTTTAGAATACTTGGGTGGCTTCAACAGAACATCTGATTTTTGCCAGTGCTCCCTCATTCATGTTAAGGCACATTTGAAAACACCACCTCACGATTCTCTTAAAGCAATACTATTAACTGAAGACAAAGTTGTTAAACTTACTATAGTCATCCAAGAGGCAGCAAAATAACCTAAAATAACGCAGATAAAACTGCATATTAAATTAAAAAACTAGCATAGCGATTAAGAAGAGCTCGCAAGTGATGACATAAGTCATAAGCCAACCAAATCAAAAGGCTTTCCGAAATTCAAATCGTGGTTTAAAAAAAAAACGACAAGTGAAAAATAAAATGGACACTGCTGTGTTACACGTACCTGCGATTATGTGTTAAGTACAATTTCAAAATCCAAACGTTTAAAGTAAAGTTTTTGTTTTTCTTAGAAAATCCTATCTAAGTTGGTACAAGTCTGCCAATCGCTCATAGAGATTGAATAAAATCAAGTGAAATATGCAAAAAATTTAAACTAAACATTCGTGTGTTTTTTTTTTTGCAAGAATATAAAAACTCAATTACCAATAAATTAAGCGTTGAAAGTTTTATCCAAATCATTGCACTGGATTTATTGAAAAATATCGGATTTTTGTTTTAAACTCTTTTAAGAATAAGTTTCTAAACATATATCAAAAAATAATTAAATAAAGTCATCGTTCTTAAATTATTCTAAAAATATTTTTTTTTTATAATCTAATAGTGTAAAAGTTTTAAATTTTCCGAATCTTGCGTATAATTCATTATTAAACAGTTCATTATTTAAATATGAAATTTTGTTAGAAAGGTCTTCTTAGTTGACGATAAAGTAGATTTTGAAAAAGGTACTATGAAGGGTAACGTTTTTTTCCCATTTTCAAAAATGTTCATTTTTAAAGCATTAGAAAGACAACCAACAATTTATCTCCAACATAAAAATTAATTGTCAGAGTCGTAATGTAATTATACAGATTGTGTGGCAGGTACCACTATTTGAAGACCTAGAATTCCTATTCCAGTTCCAAAAACTCCCCTGTACCTTGAATCTAACTGCAATTTTTGACGAAAATTAGTCAAGCACATACACACAGACAAACAAACAGAATTTCCTATTCTTATTATTTTATTATTTTTATATTATTTTAAGGCAATGCAAAGCCGCAGGAGTCAAATAAAATCTTATGGCCATAATAGTTCTCAATGAACAAAAAAAAATTTATTAGAACAGTTGCTCTTCTATCAATAATATCCAAAATAGTTAAGAAGATTTAAAGACGACTTGTTTTTTTCACTGTCAGTTTCGCTTAAGAGATAAAAACTTCACAATTGTTCAGGTTTTTAGTGTAACCATTAATGTAATTAAAATCTAAAGAGGAGGAGGAAAAAAGTTCAACGGCCTCTATTTAGTTTCCAAGAATATTCGATTACGATTAACAAAATGGCTTGAAGTAAAATCACAATCGGTTCTAATGGAATCTTATAAAAAAAGATCACTTCCTTAATAATAAAATCTGTGCTTGTAAAAAGAGCTTAAGTCGACATAAGTGAAAATCGTGTTTTCAATACCACATATTTTCCATTTTGTTAACCTTTCATTTAGTCTGGGTCCTGTTACAATACGACAAAAAAAAATAGCCGTTAAATTAAAAAAATCAAAGCAATTTATGCTTAAATGGACAAAAAATGCATTTGCACAGCAGCTTATGTCAATATTGAGCTTAAATTGATCGAAACAATAAGAAAATATATTTTTTTGAAACCGCCTAAGTCAATCTATAAGCGCTTATGTAATAAGCTGTGTAAGCTGAAATCAAAAGAAATGATAGCCTATGTAGACATTTTTTTACGTAAGCAAATCAGATCATTTGATAACTTATGTTGACATAAGCCTAAAGTTAAGTTTAAAAAGCAGTTGTGTTGTTGTTTTTATACAACGAAACAGTAAGTAATTTACGGGTATCACAAGCATGTGTCCTGAAAAAAAAATCGTAAGTGTGATGCCAACAGTTTTAAGGCAATCACTAAAAATGTCTTAAGAAACTATGTTTCTATTATTTATATATTTATATTTTATATATTTATACTTATATATATAAAAGAAAGTCGTGTTAGTTACACTATCCATAACTCAAGATTGGCTGAACCGATTTGTCTGAAAATTGGTGGAGAGGGAGCTTAGAACCAAGAGACGGACATTGAATACTTTTTATCCTAATATTCCTATGGGAACGAGATTAATGCAAAGGGGTAGTTTTCGTTATATGTATACAAAATACTGTTCTTTTTAAAAGAAAAAACAAAACAAAAATTGTCGTTTTGTGAGAAAAAAATTTGATTTTTGTATAAAATCAATATTAAATGAATATAATAAAATCTATTAAACAAAGCCATTGCCAATTTATAAAGTGAAGTGCATCGGCGGTGCATCTGGAGAATGGTCAACGAGAATATTTCACCGCTTCGAATGCTATGCAACGTGTTGAAACACCTCCAGCAACTACATTGACCAATTCCTTTGCGATCTGCCAAAGCGATCCGTTTGCACGAACTTTGCTTTACTCGCCACGTTATTTATACTTGGAATGCTTCATCGAATATTTTTTTAAAGACGGAAGCATGGCGATGCAGTCCCTGGGTATCCGGATATGTTTTCTACTGATGCTCTTGGTCGTTTGTATACAGTTCATCTAAAGAATTATGAATGTTTCTATTTGCGGTTATTGCTGGTAAATGTGCGTGGGCCAACGTCATTTGAAACACTACGGACTGTTAATGGTGTAATATTATATCCCATTGGGATACGACAATCGCTGAAGCCATTATCTCTGCATCTTGAAGATACGCACTTTATTCGATATGATAATTTAGACATGCTTTCCACCAAACCCATGTTACCAGTAGCATAAATACAAGAATAATATGTCAGACGGTGTTTTACATCAAATTCGAGTCAGCTCCAGAAATTACGATATTGAGATGAATGAGGAGATAAATGACCGTGCTTTACTCTTGATCGAAGATATGTGTTACGACCTCATGTGCGGTAGCTTATTAATAAGGTTAGAAATGCCAGCGCCAAAACGTGAAATGAATGATGCATTTAATCGAGAATTGGAACGGGAACGTGAATATGATCACCAGGAATTAGATTTAGTAGTTCAAACGAATGTACCCTGTTGAATTCCCAAAATAATGACGTTTATGATATTTTAATGAAAACAATCGATGATGAAAATGGTGGTTTATATTTCCTAGATGCCCCTGGCGAAACTGGTAAGACATCCCTCATGTGAGTAGTTTTAGCCACTGTTCGTGCGAGATCCATCATATAGCGTTTGCAGTTGCTCCTTCTGTAATACCAGCCAGATTGTTAGAAGTATGCCGTACGGCTCATTCGGCATTAAAATTACCGTTAAATCTTCAAATTTATTGAAGAACCAACTTGTAATATTGCAAACACTCAGCATTGGCCACAGTTTTATCGGCATCAAAAATCGTCATCTGTGACGAATGCACAATGGCGCATAAACGTGCATTAGAAGCACTTAGCCGATCATTGAAATATTTACGCAATGACTCGAGATGTTTTGGAGGACCAATGATATTACTGTCCGTCGTTTAACGCCAGACACTGCCAGTAATTCCAAGATCTACGGCTGCCGACGAAATAAACGCTTGCCTCAAATCGTGAATTAAATGGCGCTATGTGAATAAACTGCAACTGGCAACAAACATGAGAGTTGCATTGCTAAATGATACATTCTCTGAGCAATTGCTGACTATCGGTAATGGTCAAGTACCTGTCGCTGAATCGAGCGGACTGATATCATTTCCAAATTATTTCTGTAGTTTTGTCTCATCAAAAGACGAACTTATCAAGAATGTATTTCCAAATATTATTTAAAACTACAAAAATAATGAATGGTTGAGCGAGCGAGTAATTTTAGTGGCTAAGATTGAAGATGTAGATGATCTGAACTACATAATTCAAAAGAAGATCATTGGAACAATTCATTCACTCAAATCTATTGACTACGTCACAAGTGTAGATGAAGCCACCAACTATCCAATTGAATTTTTAAACTCATTGGATGTGCCTGGCTTACCATCGCAATTTGCGCCTAAAGGTTGGCTCCGTAGTAATCATGCTTCGAAACATAAACCAACCAATACTGTGCAACGGTACGCGTTTGGTGGTAAGAAAATTTATAAACAATGTAATCTACGCGACGTGGAAGTTCTCAATCCGAATATCCCGATGATCCCAATCCCAACCGATATGGCGCTGCCGTTTGACTTCAATTTCCTATCCGTCTTGCATTTGCATGACCTTCAACAAATAACAAGGTCAATCCTTAAAAGTTTGTGGTTTGAATCTGGAACACTCACGTTTTTCCCAGTTTTTTGGGCAGTTATATGTGGATGTTCACGGGTCGGAAAACCATCTGCGTTGTTTGTTTTTGCGCGTACTTAGTTGTTTTTTGCATTTTTCTAATAAAAACTTAATAAATTCAAAAATCCTCCTACATCAGTAACTTAGACTATATTTCATTTCTATAATCTCATGGAAACAGAAACGGGAACGAGAACGGGAACATTAAAGTTACTTGACCGATTTCAAAAGTTCTATTACCTCTCAGTGACATAGACTTATAGTCCATTCATATATTTCCACGGGAACGGAAAATTCCTACAGGAACGGTGTCGCAAATGGATACATAGAAACTACTGAACAGATATCAAAGATTCTTTCGACGTTGGGGTCCCTGATAATGCCACGAGGACGGGAACCTTAAAACTACAGACCCGAGCAACGCCGGGCGGTTCAGCTAGTAGTTCATAAAACCTCATTTGATCATACTGAAAAATGATAAAAATTGACTTAAGCTCTTTTAACTTATTGGCACAAAAATGTTCGGAGCAACACAAAAATTTGAATACTCAGCTTTTAAAGTGAAAAGAGTTGTTGTTCCGCAAGGAAGTGCTCTTGGACCAATCATAATGAAAATTATCAGGAAAGAGAAAAACTTGCAGAATTTTTGCAAACAAAGAGAATTATAGCATTTTTTTAGATTTTAACTTATGTTTCTCTCCTCCTAATTCTTATTTTGTTTAAAATTTTTGTTTCATATATGCTATACAGATTGATTACTTTCCAATTGTTATAAATCGATAATCGCTGTATGCTTACGCTCGGCGAATGGTTTTTCAATTGAATCCTTAAATTTTGTATTGCATCTGCTGTTGACTTTCACTCGAAAGCCCGTATTTTTCATAAAACAAAGTCCTTTGCGGTACCCGTGGCGTCATGGTTAGCATATCCACCTGCTAACCCAGAGGTTCGAGGTTCGAATCCCAGCAGAGGCAAAATGCAAAAATGTTTTTCCACGGGTATCGCCTTTCGCGAGGAATTGGCAAGTCCTCCGTTAGTAAATTCATTGCCATGAAAAGCGCTTTCTCAATTAGCCGTTCGGAACCGGCAGAAAATTGTAGGTCCCCTCCATTCCCTCACAAGGCATGGTTGTGAGAAAAGCGCTATGCCCAGAGGCTCCTCGCTCTGTTGCGCCACCCTATTTATTTTAATTTTATTTTAAAGTCCTTTGCGGAACAACAGACAATACATAGCTTATCAAATGAAATTAACAAAATGCATATGGTAGGAAGCTAATCGTTTCCAAATTATTGCAAAGGAGGATTCGATCTAATTTATTGTTGATAGGAATATAAATAAAAAATAATAATATTAAAGTGCTTTTCAGATATATGAGTATTTTATGATTTATGGTAATAGCCCAAGTTGATGATAAATGCGATAGACAATCGATTCGGTTTTGGAAAATGGTAATAAAATAAGTTATGCCAATGAAGAAGAGGCGTTATTGAAATATCATTGATGTTGATACATTCTGGCGGGGTTTGAACCCCTGAACCCCCCCCCCCCCCCTGGCAATGCCCATGACTCCAACTGTTATAATTGTACTAAAAATCGTTTTATGATGATGTGGCCACAATCCTTAACCATCTTTACGCGACTTATGTCAATACTGAGTTGATTTAATAATCTTGTTCAGGGTATTCAAATCTATGTTCACAAAATTTTTTAGGTTTGTACTTCCAGTGGCGGATCTAGACAATGGCGCCCCTAGGCTGTGAAAAAAATCCGCCCCCTAAATTTTTTTTACATATTTATACTCACCACAGTCACATGAAACTCGACCATGAACGTCGATAACATAAGATTGTAAAATAAATAATAAAAATCAAGTTGACTTAAAAAATTAAAAAATAACATTTCTATTGAAATTTTTTTTGTTCGAGAAAAAAATTCTTATTTTCAAAATATTTGCCGCCCCCTCTGTAGTTGCCGCCCTGGCTGCAGCCTACTCATCCTATAGCTAAATTCGCCGCTGTGTACTTCTTTTTATAGGTAAAGCGAAAAAAACTTAATGACTTTTTTCAGAAAAAATTTTTACCAAAACAAATTAAATAACAAAAAAAATTTTTTCTCATCACTCTAAAGCTTCTTAGCTTCAGTTAAGTTTTCAACCACCAATTGTATCATAATCACTTATCTTCAGTTGACAGAATATTCTCATTTTTCACTTTTGTAAGTCAGGTTAAAGGGCTTGACTTTACATAGAAAATTACCTGAAACATCTGTAAACACGACATAGAGACCTTAGTTGATATAAAAAACCTTAAAAAATATTTTTTAATGCTTAGTTAACAAACAAACATTCAAAGGCTTTTAGAGGGCAGAAAAGAAGCACCTCATCTTTATTTCCAACTAAAAATTGTTAAAATCATCGGTTCTTCTTGTGAATAAAGTGTTTTAAGAAGTTCATAACTTAAAACTGCTCTTCTGTAAAGAGTGGAAAATCGACTCAAGCCACAGAAATATTGGGGCTAGATAAACTCTTATTATAAATTTAGTTTTAGGTGAATGTAGTACAAAACGAAATGTTTTTTTTTTAATTCAGTGAATTTCCTTGCTGAATGAGAGGGTCATAGGCCCCCTTCCCATACGATTTTTGTCTTGTCTCGAAGCCACCTATCAGCTCTGAGCTTGTGTCGCATCTTATTAAAAGCACCCTGTTTATTTTATACTTTACTTCGCCAGCAAATATTTTTAGCTTTCTGCGGTATATCAATCTATACGGTATATAATCTATACGGATCAATTTCAAGTTGTCTTCTTAATATTCAAACTTTTATGGCATTTTTTGCTTTCTGTTTGAAGGGTTGTCATTAATCAACCGATCATCTAAATGATGTTTCACTCATGTGGAACCAAAATGACACCATTGTGTATTCCAAATGCGTTTCTCAAAATAGTAATAACTTTATTTCACTCATAACTTATAAACCGAAAAAGTATTTTTTCTTCTCGGCATACAAACACATTAATTGTTTGCCTGTTCACAGAATTATGATTACACCAACATACCTCCAAAATGTCAACAATAAAAGTAAAATTACAAACCTCTATTCATGTCTCACGTCCCAGCAACTGCACTCACAAAAGAAAATATACATTTTTTTACTCAGTCCCACAATACGCCCGTAATCGGCCCTAAAATTCAACCAACCGTACTGAGGTTGACCAAATCCATACCTACCAGCAAAGATATCCCTTTATTCGGATTCATGCATCGGTGAGTCAAAAAATGAATTGTGTCCACATATTGTATTGAACAATATCAATTCGAATCCTGATCTCTTCTATTTACTAGTAATAACAATATCACACGAATTTTATTATTTCGTCTTAATGCGGAGAATACACACATCCCTTGAGGCTGTCTAAGGAACTACAAGACTCAATGTTTCTTAAGATGCATCTTCACTCATCCATTATCCATAAAATTGATCTTATCTTGAGGATTTTCAAAGGAACGAAGTAAAAAGAGCCAAGCCATCATACACACTAAACAATTGTAATTCGCATACTTCGTCCACAGAAGGATATAATGCAATATGCCCTAAAGGACATTTATGTTTTTACAACGACCGAACGACGACGAAACTACTTTATAAGAAGGGATAAGTAGGATACAGTGATCAAGGATTGAGTGCATTGAAAAGGAAAGATGCACAATTCACAGTAAACAATGGTTACGCTCTTGAAGCAGGAGTATTTTCAAAATATTTAGATCGATCGATGCGATAACCCTTGCGCATCAGTCCTTTTTGGACAGATGAAGAAGGTATTTGTCAATATATACGCCTACAATCCGAGAAGAAGTTTCAATTGTCAATACTGCTGATGCTGATTGCTATCTCTAGTCCGCTGCAAATCTTAAGAGAGCTCTTAATAAAGTCTCAAATTACAGATGTTTAAGATACATTTGCTTGCTGTTTAGTTTAAGAAGTGAAGGAAGTTTTTTGGCGATTGCAAGTGCGAGTAGGATCAGGAATATTTGAAGAGGTAATTTTTTCGCAATGATAACTCTGTGAGGAGATGATGGAAGATAATTATTTATCACGAATCTAAAATTAGCCAGCCTTTTTTGGTAAAATTTTTCAATTGGTAAGTTCGTCCCTCGAGCCCTTGATTTTATCGATGTAGCTTATCATTATGAGTGAGTGGCATGGTGAATGCTATAAGCAATAATGTTCCTTTTGAAAATGATTTTATCTAAGAAATTTATTTCGGATAGGTTCCTTTCTGTTGTACCAACTATAACACCATTAAATTACTATGCTTAAAATACATACGGTTTGAAGGAAGCAGTCATTATAGTATTTTACAGGAAAGTTATGCAGATCGCTTTGTGATCACGAAATTAAAATGAAGATATACTGACTTATGAGTATTTGAGAGGTAGTTTTAACGTACGTAGTATGGCACAACAGAGCAGGAGCCACGGCGCCTAGGCCTTTTCTCACAACCATGCTTCGTGAGGAGGGCCCCTTGAACTTTCTAAATATTCTGAACGGCTAATTAAAAAAGCGCTTTTCAAGCCAATCAACACTATCGGAGGACTTGCCGTTTCCTCGCGAAAGGCGGTATCCGAACAAAAACATATTTTTGTTTATTATTTGGACTCGAACCACAACATGTTAAATCAAATATTTTCTCGCATATTTCTTGTAAAAATTTACATTTGAAAAACTATTTTTTGCCATTGTGTTTTTGAATATGATTTCTGGCTTGTAACCACCGTGATTAGCTCGAATCTAGTAAAATCTTGTGGACCAATTTATGATCACTCTTTGCAGAACTTGGGTCGTATATCGGCAATTATAACGAAATGCATGCTTTCAATTAAATGAATTTGATCTTTTTATTGATTTCAAAGTTAATAGAAATTAAATTTAGAAAAACTTTCTAACCTTTTATTATTTGAAAAATTATTAATATAAAACTAGACCTTGAAGTTTCCTCAAGATAGGATAGGAATTTGGAAAATTGGGAAGGAATATCCTATCATGAACGCTACTTCAAAAGCTTTATGTGGTTCTAGTTAACAGGACCCAGGTACAAATAAAAGCCTTAGACCCATGTCTGAGATGGTTTAAAAAAATTTTTGTTTCAGATATGACCATATTTTTGTGCTAACCATCATAGTTAAGGCAATCAAAGTAAGAAACAAGAACGTTTTTCGTTGACTGTTTACGATGCTTCTATCGTAATGAGTTCTGTTAGATAAGCTGTTTCTTTACAAGTGAATTGACGGCCAGACCACAGTTCTTGCACTGTGACTGAACAAGGTGGCTACAGTGAAACACTAAAACTTTCACTTATAATAGAATTGAAAACAGCTTCCAGCAGACTCACTGGAAGAAACGAATTAAAAATCTTGGTCTCTGTTTCGTAGCTATCTCATCAGTCTTTATTTGTCACACATTATTTATACATAAAAAATGCTTATTCCTAATTATTTACAAGTTCGTGTTTATGCTGACTGCACAAAAGAAAATTATGAAAATTATTGATAGAGTTCAAACGTATAGTGTTACAAGTTGAATTCACAAATTAATGCTGGTTTAATGAAATTTGAAAGTACAGTATGGTTAGCAACCATAAACTTATTTATTATAATTATATGGTGATGACTTGTTGATTTTGAACATTGACTAAGGTTGCTTTTTAGATTTTACCAGAAAAACCAAAATGCACTTTCTTAAAAACCCCATAGCCCAGTAAAAGAAATGCACGCAGACCCAAAAGCCGCTGTCTATTTGCGATTTTATTCAATGATGAAGAATCTCAACTTTCATGTTCTTTTTTATGCAAATGTCCTGGTATCACTTTCCGAGTCAACAGCCGATGATAAATCAACTAATATATTATAAGTGGGGCTTGTCATCAACGCAAAAGTATCAAAAATAAGAGTGTTATTGAGATCTGACCTGAGCCAAACTGCATTGTCTATAACTGGCATTTCAACGGAAACGTCTTTACAAATAGCTAACAAGTGTCCACCAAATTACTTTTTTTTTGAGAATGCTATAAAAAAAACTACTGAATATTTTCTCAAATTTCTTTTTTTATTTGAAAGTACAATCCTTCCGGTTAACAATGAAAAATAATTTCACGCAAATGGCTGCCTCGACTGGCCGTGCACTGCAAAATTCATCTCAATGATGTCTCCAAAATGTTCAGTTGTTGAGAACGACGCGACGGTGAATTGATGTTGATGGCGATTCACGTACACTTTCTGCCACAGCATTAATATTCTCGGGTGTACTCACTGTTGTTGGCTTTTCACGCTTTGGCTTATCGATGAGGATGCCATTTTCTTTCACTTTTTTCAGAAGATAACGAACATACGGAGCTGACGGTGCTTCACTTTTTCCAAAATCCTACGCAATTTTCGCACGCATGCTGCAACATTACCATGATTTTAAAAGTAATGTCGTAATATTTCCCAGCGTTGTTCGAGTGTATACACAACCATATTCGTTTAACAAAAGGATAAAACTAATTATCTGTCAAATCAGACATGTGCTAAATGTGACCACTAGTTAAAAAAAAAAAAAAACGTTAGATGGCGGACCCCTTACAGGTATCATGGCATTAATAGGGATAAAACTATAAATATTATGTAGATTCTTACAATCACGTCGACTTTATGGCAAATATTTTACAAATGTAGATCAAACTTCATTGGGTTGGAGGAACATTGTTTGAAACCAGATAAGGACAAGTAAAATATTTGATGCTATTGCTTCCCATGTGTGTGGAACCAACAAATAGCTATGATGAAACTTTTAAGTTTTCCTCTAGAATAATAAAATGTTTAATAGCAAGCAGATTACATCGTTGAGAATAACTTTCAGTGAGCCTAGAAACGAGGACTGGTGGCTGGATGGGATACCCTGGAAAATAGGTGTGAGGAAATTGCATCGCTAGATCCATAAAATTGGAGTAACTCATTTCAAGGAACAACTCTACAAAACAATCACTCAAGACCCGTCGTATTAATATCGAGCTACGAATGTCAAATAGAAAAGACTAAAGACTACTGGAATTGCTACGAATTAATTTGGTTTGCCTTTATTTTTTTTTATCTGAATATTTTATGGCATTGTCCTTTTGACTTGGCTCTCTAGATCCCTCCTGAACATGAAAATACCAACTGCGCTGATCTGAGCTGCCTTTTCATTAACCCGCTTGCTTGATGATTGATGTCGTCATTTCTGGCCTCAATTATTGATCATTGATCCCAATTCATTATAATTCAAGATTCTTTTTAACTAGAGAAGCACATTTCCTTTGAAATAAATATCAGGAATAGGCACGCTTGGATGACAAAGGAGCAACACAAGGACTCAGTCTTGTTTTGACTTATACAGTATCTATTACCTTCTTAGACCTTACCCCATGCGTCATATACTTCTTGCAGGAATGTGGAATAATTACTTTTGATGGTTCAACAGAGAATAGCTGATGTGCTTTGATGTTCCTACTTTATCTTCGAGGAGGTAGTCATGAACAAATAAGAGCTGAGGACTCGAATACAGTTAACATGGCTGTCACTGCTGTTCAATGCTATTTTTTTTTTTTTTTTTGAGGCTTTTAAAATACCAGCTGAAGCACTCAGACCTAAATACCGGTCCATTGTACTACCAGATAGCAACATTCTATTTGTTATAGCTTTCCAGATGTTCGGAGAAAAGCCAAAAGACGCTGCCTTGATAAGGAGCCTAAGTTACCAGCTCTCACCATGTCTGCGCCGAGTATCTAAAACTTCATGCGAGAAAAAGCAGGACATTCACAGAGGAAGTGCTCTGCGGTGTCCTCATCTTCTCCACAAGATTTACAGAGTGTGGTATCACTTAAGCCTAACACATTTAAATGCTTGGCAAAAGAGAAGTGCCCGCTGGCAACGCCAATAAGCTTTCTACAGTCTTTTCTGCTATACGAGCTAGCAAAAATGTTGCAGTCTTCTTACTAACGTTGGGGAGCATACGCTTGGTTTGTCTGCACCCAATGGAGGCATACCATCTTCGATTTTGCTCTTCACAGATCCAATCGTTGATTGAAGCTCTCACTGAGGACGTTGGCAAACCTAGCGACGGTTCAGGTCCTGAGAAAGCTGTCTGAGATCCCTGCCTAGCGAGTTCATCGGCGATCTCATTTCCAGTTATGCCGTGATGGCCCGGAACCCAAATGAGACTCAAGGAATTTAATCTTCCTATAGCATTTAGAGAGCTCTTGGATTCCTGGATCACTTTCGAAGTGGTTAGAGGGTTGAGAAGGGCCTTAAGCACAGCTTGGCTGTCGCTGCAAACAAAGATACTTCTCCCCGTCCATCCATTGTTCGTTACGTGGCTCAAGGCCATTAGGATAGCATAAGCCTCCGCTTGGAAAACGGATGCGTATGATCCCAAAGATGAGTGCAGTCGTATGTCGTCGTTCTCAACAAAGGCACCAGAACCCTCGTCGGTTTTGGAGCCATCTGTGAAGATACGATAACAGTTCTTTCCAGGCTCAGATCCTGGAGTGAACCAGTCCTGAACCGAAGGAAAGTTGACTGAGTAATTTTGACGCAGTTTGAGCCTTGGGATCAATGGGTTCAATGATATAGCTATGGTTTCAAAGACAGTTTAAAAAACACCCGATTGGTCAAGTCAACGGCTACCTTATGCAATTTAAATGTTGCATTGCTTTAGTTGTCGTGAGTCGTGAACAGGTGATTCCCAGGCATAAGTTGGCAACAGAAAAGAAGTGAGCGGTTCGAATCTTCCTCTCGGAAAGTTTGAACGGTGCAGTGCATTAAGGCCCGCGGCAAAAAGACCCGTGGGTCTTAATTCCTCTTTATTTTGGAAGTTAGGCCCATGGGAGTTATTTCCATAATAAAAAGGCTATAAGAGCCGCGGGCCTTAGTTCCTTCTTCTGCGAACTCAAATATCATTTTGTAAACTAAAGAAGTCTCACTGAACTGGCACAGGGACGAACCTCCACTAGACATAAGTTCATACTCTGATTCTGGATTATGAAATATCAAAAAAAAACACACGTCCATAGGAACTATTAATGGAACTATGCATCATATAGTATAATATGTTTAGTGCGGCCGATTTTTTTAAGTTTAAGTTCAACCACAATAGGCAAATTTTGTTCGCTTTGCTTTTTACTCACGAATAAAATTCGCGCGAATTTTTATTTTTACACCACACATCCACACTCCCTTGAGAAAATTTTTCCCGCTCCGCTTTTAGCTTCATTATTTTATCCGTGGTTTGTGGTTAAAAATAAAAAATTCACACGAACAGAACAGGAGAATGTAGCTAAGATCAAAACAAACATTAGAGAGTAAATTTAGTTATTATGTGCGCATAAGAAAGTGGACTGAGTTTCCATCATCATATGTCACGAAGTGGGAGATAAAATGAAGTCATATCCATTGACAGCTGAAATAATAGCGCAAATTTTGGAGCTTTGTTTTTCGGTAACTCAAAATGTTGTTTCCTTCAAATAAAAAGAAACTAGAATATATTCATTTAGCGCATCGAATATGTTCTTCCTTTCTAAGAAGGAAAACTAATTTTAAGATCCCATGTGCATCAGACTCATATAAATGCTGCTTCAAAATGGCAACAAAAGACATGGGCCTAAATTATTTTCTTTGGTTGGCCTTATTGCCTCTTCAAAGTGGAAATAAAGCTTGTGGGTGTTCCATTTTCTTGAGCAATAAGGCCCACGGGTCTCATTGCACCAGTTCGAACACTCATTACACTGGAAGAGTGGATTGCGTCAATCGGTACATGATCAATTTGGTTGACGTTTGACGATCTGAGGATTGCAGCTTTATGATTTTTGAGGTGATTATAACGTTTGCTACTAACAACTTTATCTAGAGCCGGGTCAGGAAAATCTTTTAGTTTGAGTTCGTTTTCGGAGGTTTTGTCATGTAGACCCGGCTTACCGATTGTGTTTTGTAGAGATCTGCTCCTTCACTAATTTTGCATTAAATTTTACGTCATCTCTAGGGTATTGCTTCAAAGAGTTCGCAGAAACAGTGCTTCGAACTATCATTTTTCTCTTCTCTGGACTCGTAAGCGCATATCAGACCACGAATAGGGCCATAAAAATGTTTGTAGGTATACCAGAAATAGATTTACTTAATTCTTAATTTTTAAATTTTAAGATAAGTTTTTAAATTATTATAAAATGCTGTGTTTAATTGAATACCAAATTTTAAAGTTTTTCATCTCTTATGAAAACCGGAGAGTTTATCTTTTCTTTTCTCTTTTTTAAACTTCCTGCGTTTTTAAAGACAGTGAAATAAACGATAAGGCGACAAGCCGTTATCAGTACACCAGCCCATAAAAAAACATTTTTGTAACAAAAAAGCTTTTACCATTCAGTTTAGATAATGTTTAGCCAAACACGAGTGTGAGATTAAAATTTTTCTACCTTATAGTTATTGTGAACTGTTTTACTTTATACGTTTTTATTTTGGCCTTATGTGGGGGTTACTCTCCTTTCTAAAGCTGTTGAAAGGTCGATTTACACCCAAGTAATACACCAAAGTTGGCAATACTGCCAAACCCCATTTAAACTTTCCAACTTTCACAAGTACAATCGTAAGGGTTCAACTAAAACAACGTAAATTGGATAATCTTTAAAATTATTTTCTTTCCTCTTTTCTTGGAATTTAGTGCGAAAACCAACATAAGGAACACAAGCACGGGTCAGCGGTGTGTAATAAATAACCCAGAGAGGTAGCAACACTAAGCATCTGATTTCGGGCGATTCCATTTAATGATCTGGAAAACTGCTTTCATCAATCAATATTAGCTGTTTTTCACCTTTTTTATTGTGTGCTCATAAAAAAGGCAAATTTCAACCAATTTCGTGACAATTCGCAGGCTTCCTTTAGAAATCAGTGCATTGTTATCAAAACTCATCAATATTGGAATTAGTGGCAGATGGTTGTCCGATTCCTCTTTTCCACAAACAATGCTGCAACAATTTTGCGTGTATAATAGTCACACCGTGAAAACGCTTGTCACTTTCCTAAGAAAACTCTGCTCTTTCTACTTCATATCGACTTTATTGACAAAACGGTCAGTTAATAAAGGATCTCAAAGATTCTGTGACAAAAAAATAACAGCCGTCTTTAAAAGTAGGTGTTTAACCATTTCAAATCACACAAAAAAGAAAACATTCAGTTCTCATTGACAAAGAATAACAAGAAGAATAAAATCAATTTCAAAAAATAATACGAGAACTGAACAATAATCAAAAATCAATTTCAAACTCAATAGACTACCATTCATCGACTATTAAGTGAAGTCCTTTATGACACATAATACACCCGCACTGTCCTTCATGTCCTTATGGCTGAGTGCATCTTAAAAGTCAAAGGCATCTCCCATTCACTGTGCCTTGCCCTCTGAGCAAGGCTGACATTAAATTGCTTTTTATGGCCACTTTTAAAGGTGATTGGCTGTTAAATTGTTTTCGAGTTGTGTACTTCAAAAGGGACATTGTTATAATTTTCTTTGACAAAATTAAAAAAATAGTAATTTTGTGAAAGAATCAGCAGGACAAATTTAGCTATACTCGAAGTGGCATACACAAACACAAATGCCGATGCCGGTACACTGTTGTTCACTTCAATGATTCAATGGATTCGATGTGCTGGCTTTGATATCCTTGACACATATTCGAATCGATTACAAAATGCGTGAATGTCATTCTTTTAGTTTTTCAATGGATGAATGTCATTTTCTGTAAGGACTATAGAATTTGAATTCTCCTTAAGTGGTATTGAAATTACAGTTTTCTTTCATTAGACAATTTGATACGTAAATTGTTTTGAATCAAATAAAAGGAACATGTGTTCGAAGTTAATTTCAAATGGAAGCGAAATTGATTGTGTGAAAAATGATATGGGATTTGTGAAGTGGCTGATCATACCTCCAAGAAGATGAGAGGATGAATGGAATGAAATATAATGCAGTTCGCACTTCGATAGGAAAATAAACTTCACATTAGAAATAAAATTTCTGTAAAAGATCTTTCATCCTGTTTGTCCTCGAAAGTGATGTGAGGGAAAATAAGATTTCGATGATTGCTGAATTAGAACTATGACGTACCACAATTCGTGCGGTTCTATTGCCATAAATGAAAGGATATCAGGATTAGTTCGAAATGTGACTTCGAATAATATAAAGCATTTTTTATGGGCAAGGTATTGGCATGGCACGCACTTACAGAGTAGTTAATTACACTGCCATGTCAAAGGATTTCTCACTTAGTGGATCGGAATCGGGTTTGTAGTCCCTGAACTGCGTCAAGCCCAAAAGACTGTCGGACTATTTCTCAGCAATTTTATTACAATATAAGCTACAATTATTAGAGAGATAGAGACTTTTGCATAAACCTGCAAAATGAATAAACGAAAAAAAAGAAACAACAAAACAAGTGCGGAACGTGGTATGATACACTCAGCGCCAATGGTGAAATGAAATTTTCAATTTGAATTCATTTGACATAGTTAAACTCACAGTGAGTTCGTCCCATAAGAAGGCAGAAGAAATCAACCAATATCAATGGATGGACAGTACCTAATACAATATGGAAGGAATGGCCATTGCAAACAACTGGACGATAACACCAAGAGTCTCAATCTCGTTGTTATATCTCAACCAAAGCCGACCTTTCCGAGGACACCATCAACTCTTTACTTCTTCCTAGCAACGTGTTACCTATAGTGCAGGTACTACCGGAGTTGAGAAACTTTGTTTACACTGCAATGCCCAGTGACTCGAACCACGAAGTGGCACAAATATTTATTGACATTAATGAACTCTTTCTCTTTTCAGCACCACCAACAAAGTACTTCATCAACTACTCGAAGTTTGATGCAGAGAAGAAAAAAAAGAAACATTCAAAGATAGAAAAAAAGGAAACATTCAAAAATAGATACAAGCACCTACCAGCCTTCATCCAAAATCTACATCACCGATTTATTATTATTATTATTATTATTATTATTATTATTAATATTTTTTTCACATATGATGGTACAAATATTTAACATTCAAAGATTTGCAAGCAATTAAAAGATTTCAGATGATTCGGCAACGTGAACGGAACCAAAAAATCAGCTGATCCGGACAAAAGATACTTCTACAGAAAGTGATGATCTTTCTGGACATCGTTGTGAACGTCTGCCTCAAAAACTGCGACTTTCACAGGGAAACCGAAACGTTGTGTTTGGTTACAGTCCCATATATCTCTACTCACTAACGTCAGAAAAATATTGGAATATCTAGTTCTTCGTCTTCGAGAACTTAAGAAATTCTGTAAAGACAAAAGCATAATTCCGAATATGCAGTTTGGGTTCCACATTTCATCCATTCCTTTAGCTGCAAGGGGACATTGTAAGGAAGCTGAATAACCACCAAACAACAGTTGATGAAAGTTGGGAAGGCATTCAATAGTGCCTGTATAAAAGGACTTATACCAAAACTAGCCAATTTACGTTTTTCAGATATGTTAATAATAATTCTATTTGATTTTCTTCATTCCAGATCCTTCTACGTGGCCCATCCGAGCAGGGGTTGCTCAAGGATTGAAGCTGGGAACTTTCTTGTATAGCATCTTCACCTCGGATCAATCTCATACCGAAAACCCTACCAACCTTCTCTTTGCGGATGATTCCTTGGCCTACGCGTCACCCGAAAAAAGATTTACGACTCGTTGCTTTAAAACTCACTTATGGAAGCGCTTCGAAGGGAAGCTCAAAGAAGGGAATAAAAAATTGCTGACAGTTCGATCTAATTTGTATCAGATATTTTTTAAGACAATTTTTTTGAGCGTGTCATTCAACACTAACTTTCATAGTTACCGAGCTTCATTTAATATTAAAACATAAGTATTGAATTTATAGTTTCAAGATTGTATGAATGAATAGAAAAAATTATCTATCTTTCTATATTTATTACTAGCTGTGCCCGCGACTTCGTCCGCGTGGAATAGTGACTTTCGGCAGCATTCTTAATTTTTTAGGCTACTTATTTTGCAAATAAGACACATTCATGTGTTTTAGTAAACCATTGCTATATTATTTTATTTAAGTATATGTTTGCACACGACGTTCTTATTTTTTCCATCTTTTGCGAAATAAAAAGGTTTTGTGGGATTGATACACGTGATTCTGCCACATAAAGTTGCCATGGGATTTTTTTCGAAACGAACACCTGCAACTCAAATCAGTGGGAATTAAAGGAAAACGGGGAATCGAAACGTCCAGTTATTATTAATGCCGCATCCCAGATGTGTAATTTGTAGCTGCGTACAATTCTGGATTACTCATTTTTGGCACTGGAACACCAACTTGCTGCCACTCCTAATAATCCTAAGAAACTGAGAAACTCTATAGGGTATGATGTGACTTGCTCAGTGTCCATTATATTGTCTATTGATAGACATTCGCCAACGTCCCCCAATACGTCAAACATATTTTATTAGTTTATATGGTTAACTATCTCATTAGTCGGCGCCGAAATCGCCTTTCAAAAAGCCATTCCCGATTGCCAATTATTATTTGAAGATCAAGAAAGACATTTCTTCTCAGGTCTAATGTATTTTCGACAGTTTGACAGAAATCACCCCGCAGTGAAAGAACTTTTATCGACCCAGCAGTCTTAAGGTTCCCGTTTACGGTGTCGATCCCGTAGAAATATAGGGATTACTTATTAAGCTATGTCTTTCCTCAGGCTCTAGGCTATCTCTTAATTAAATTCCATTTAAATCGGATCAGTTTTCTGGGCGGGAGATGGTAACAAAGAAACACGAACAGACAGAGTTAATTTTGGATTTGTAATATTAGTAAGGATGTCCATCTTCGGGTTCTAGACTATCTCTGTACCAAAATTCATATAAATCGGTTCAATAGTTTGGGTGGTAAATATAAACAAAGAAAAACAGACAGACAGAGTTAAATTCGGATTTATAATGTTAATAAAGTCTTCCATTCCCGTGGGAACATGAGGGCGTTTCCGGAGGATGACTTGAAGTTTACATTACTCGGGAATAGTGCAGTATTCTAACGGTAGAAATGGGTGCTGTATTTTCCAAGTTCCCGTTCCCATGGGAATACAGGGATAAAACATATTGCATAACATATATGTCCTTCCTCAGGTTCTAGACTGTCTCTGTACCAAAATTCATAAAAATGGGTTCAATAGTTTGGGCAGTTAATGGTAACAAAGAGAAATAGACAGACAGATTTAACTTCGGACTTATAATATTAGTAAAGACTCCCGTTCCCGTGGAAACATGGTGACCGTTCCCGTGAGGGATATGGGGATGAATAAAAGTTTATGTTGCTCAGGGATTATATAGCATTCCAACGGTGGAAGAGTTTTTGAAATCGGTGCCATAGTGTCAAAGTTCCCGTAAACGTTCCTGCTCCCCTGGGAATATAGGGAATAAATATATGGCGTATCGCGTATGTCCTTCCTCAGGTTCTGAATAATCTTTGTAAAAAATTTAATTCAAATCAGTTTATTAGTTTGAGCGGAAGATGGTAACATAGAACGACGGACAGACAGAGCTACTTTCACACTTATTATATTAGTAAGGACTCCCGTTCCCGTAGGAATATGTGGATGAATTAAAATTTATGTTACTCAGGAATAGTGTAGCATTTTAACGGTGGAAAAATTTTTGAAATCGGTGTCATAGTTTCTAAGTTCCCGTATACGTTCCTGTTCCCGTGGGAATTAAGGGATAAAATATATAGCCTATGTCCTTCCTCAGGTTCTGAGCAATCTTTGTACAAAATTTCATTTAAATCGGTTGATTAGTTTGGGCGGGTGATGGTAACATAGAACGACGGACAGACAGAGCTACTTTCACACTTATTATATTAGTAAGGACTCCCGTTCCCGTAGGAATATGTGGATGAATTAAAATTTATGTTACTCAGGAATAGTGTAGCATTTTAACGGTGGAAAAATTTTTGAAATCGGTGTCATAGTTTCTAAGTTCCCGTATACGTTCCTGTTCCCGTGGGAATTAAGGGATAAAATATATAGCCTATGTCCTTCCTCAGGTTCTGAGCAATCTTTGTACAAAATTTCATTTAAATCGGTTGATTAGTTTGGGCGGGTGATGGTAACATAGAACGACGGACAGACAGAGCTTCTTTCACACTTATTATATTAGTAAGGACTCCCGTTCCCGTAGGAATATGTGGATGAATTAAAGTTTATGTTACTCAGGAATAGTGTAGCATTCTAACGGTGGAAAAATTTTTGAAATCGGTGTTGTAGTTTCTAAGTTCCCGTATACATTTTCGTTCCCGTGGGAATATGGGGATAAAATATATAGCCTATGTCCTTCCTATGGTTCTGAGCAATCTTTGTACAAAATTTCATTTAAATCGGTTTATTAGTTTGGGCGGGAGATGGTAACATAGAAAGGTGATCAGACAGAGCTACTTTTGCGTTTATAATAATAGTGAGGACCGGTTCCCGAGGGAATATTCGAATGAAATAAAGCCTATGTCCGTCCTTAAGTTCAGTCCAATCTTTGTACAAAATTTCATTTAAATCGGTTTATTAGTTTGGGCGGGAGATGGTAACATAGAACGACAAACAGACAGAGCTTCATTCGCACTTATTATATTAGTAAGGACTCCCGTTCCCGCAGGAATATAAGGATGAATTAAAGTTTATGTTACTTTGGGATAGTAAAGCATTCTATCGGTGGAAAATTTTTTGAAATCGGTGTTGTAGTTTCTTAATTCCCGTATACGTTCCCGTTCCCGTGGGAATTTAGGGATAAAATATATAGCCTATGTCCTTCCTCTGGTTCTAGACTATCTCTGTACAAAATTTCATATCAATCAGTTTGGTAGTTTGGGCGGGAGATGGTAACATAGAAAGCCGGACAGACAGAGGGACTTTCACATTTATAATATTAGTTAGGATTAATATAAATTTTATTTAAACAAATCTGAAAGTGTATATCACTATTTAGATCAAGTATAAATTGTAAATATTTTGTCGTATCAGTATCAGTCTTAACGACCATTAGCACTTCACAAGCCAACGAGAGCATACCATATATTTACTTAATAAACAAGTTAGTAAGACATTCGATTCTAACCTAGAAGTAGAATTATTTTAGCCTAACAAATTCATGAAGCCGAGAATTACTGTCATCAGCATTCGATTTCCAGACTTGTGACCTTGACTGTCATCATCCGAGAGCCCAGTCGTGAGAGTCGGAAATATGCTCATTTTAGCCAGACGTCTGAGTTAAATACACCGGAGCTATGCAATTGAGTTAAATATGAATACCATTAGCTATATCACAATGGACAGTTAAATTCTATTTTTAAAAACATTGGGAATAAACTAACTTCCATAAACCAAAGTTTCGATGTTTTTTAAGTGAACCTTCGATACGATTAGCTTAGATAAAAAGCATCCGCACACTTTTAAAGTATGTATGTATTTTATAAATTTTGTTTTACAAAAAAAGGGCGTTCTTATGAACGTAAAAATTGGCACGAACTTGTGCTCAATATCAAAGTCTTAAACCAGAAAGTTTTCGTTTTTATTATTTTTAAGATAATTACGAAATGCTTATTCTTTTTAAAGCTTTTGAATAGATCAAGAATTTTAAAGTACTCTCTCTTCATGATATTTTTTGTTATACAAGACTGACATTAATTATTAATTATTAAAATTAAATAAAATCACAAGAAATATTAAAACAAATTTTATTTGAATATTCTAATTGCTTATGGAATTACTACTACGCTAAGAATTTAATAAAAATCGTTAGATCGGTTTTTTGAAAAATAGGTTTTTATTTTGAACTTTTTATGAAAAACAGTTTTTTTTTATAAAACTTGCAACATTTTTTTTTTATAAATAAAAGATTTTAGAGTTGAAATTTCCAAATGTTGATAATAATGAGTTTTTTTTAAAAAAACAAGGACTTTTTTAATCTGAAATCGAATTACAATTGGCAAGCAAGAGATTTTGTAGAAAAAAAAAAACGCCCAATGGAAAACGTTTTAGACTTTTTCTATTATATTTTTTAAACTAAGCGAAAGATAAGAATCATTCTCTCACATAAGATTTAATAAAAATTAATGGAATCGTTGTCGAGAAAAATAAGCAAATAGGACCAAAATACTCAATTCCAAAAAATCCTCTGCAGGCTGCCCCTCCAGACCTTAAGTGAAAATTTAGCAGTAACTCCATTAGGCGATCAATTCTGACAAGAAGGTAGTACCTTTAAATCGCAAGCAATAGTAAGTCCTGAGCGAAAAAATAACAAAGTTGATAAATATATATTAAGTCTCTATTATTGAGGGCATGAACAAAATAGCAGTGACGAATTCAAGATGTCACTGAAGCATTCCATGACATAGTAGGTGTACTCCAAAGTAAAATAACTTAACATTTTGCAATAAATGATCTTACAAAAGTTAAAGTTTTTATTTAATTGGTGAAAATTTGTTGATTTTTTATCAATACTGTAAAGAAAATTTGTTAAGCAAAGAAAGAATCAACATGACATATGTTTGAAATATAATATCTCTTCTAAAACTGAGCGATCCTTGCAAATACTGAAACAAAAAAATTAATTTTGAGTTTAATTCATTCCGTTTCTTGTGCTAGGCATTGACAATATTAGGTCAATCCGTTAACATTCAGTATTCCTAACGGTGAACGGTCAGAATTGAAAAACCTTTCGAAATTACAGATCATAGTTAAAATGAAAAACAATTATTTAATTAAAGTACACAAAATGAGAGATCATTTGAGAGTGGCACACCTTTGCCAATCGAGTATTTCAGACCATTCAACAATTTTTTTTAAATATGACAAAATTTATTTAATTTATTTCAAAATAGTAGTTGCTCATCAGTGTCAAAATACAAAAATTGCGTTTTAATCCAATTCTGCTTTGAGGCAACATTTCTCCGTCCTTAAACCAAAAACGGAAATGGAAAAAAGACTGATGTGATATATAAAATAGACCGCAAATGCAAAGAATCTGAAAATTGCGGCCTTTGCTACATTATGTAGGTAGCACGAAACAATTTTTAGGTAAAAGAATTGCCAACCACAAATCCTACCTTAAACTAAAACAACACAGCCAAAACAGCATTAACAAACCATTGTGTCACATCTAAACACCAACCCGATATTAAAAATGTCAAAGTTCTACAAACGGAAAAACATAATTCAGAACTATATACGCGGGAAACACTTCACATTTTAAGAAACAGCAATAGTATGAATAGGAAACAGGACACACAGAATATTTCAGCCATATATTGCTCTGTCGTCGCTGCAAATAAATTTTAAGTTTCTGTTTTAATATTTTACAGATCCCTCTATAATGACTCATTTATAGACTTAACTTCTTTTTTTAATAACAAAGTTTAAAGTTTTTCTTTTATATTTATGTTATCTCTCATTTGTTAAAAGAAACATTTTTGGTTTCTTATAAGTAAGTCTCTAAAATCATAGATTTGTTCACTGGAGCTGTCGAAACGTAGGGAAAGTAAATGAAAAAGATTACATGTCATTGTGCTAACCAGTGACAAATAAAAAACCTAGGTGAAATTAGATTTTTCAAAAGCACACATATTCCTCCTAGATGTTTGCCAAATCATAATCAATATAATGAATGCGAAAGATTTTTTGAGTTTGTGAAAACATAATTAAAAAATCGTGACTTTTGACGATAAAAAAGAAAAAGTTTTCTTTAAAAGATGTTGAAGATCGAGAATATCAAATAACCTCAACTCCAAATTAGTGCAATCCGAACAAAGTTTGCGTCTTGGAAGGGAATGGCAACATCTAAATTCTAAATGATGAACCCATGGAAGTACCAGTGCGAAATGAAGATTTGGGGTTCAGGTGAATTGATCTTCTCGATTTTCAACATATTTTTTAGAATGTTCATTATATTTAGAGTATTTATAGAAAACAAATGTTTTTAAACGGGTACCGCCTTTCGCGAGTAATTGGCAGTTCATTAGTAAGTTCATTGCAATGAAAAATGCTTTCTCGATTAACCATTTGAAATCGGCAAAAACTGTAGGTCTCCTCCATTTCCCGATAAGGCATTGCTGTGAGAAATGCGCAATGCCCTGGGGCTCCCTTCTTTGTTGCGCCACATTATGTATGCATGTTGATAACTGAACGATAAACGTCTATGTTCATTGACAGTGGTCAAAAATTTAAAGTTTTTAAGAAATTCGATCAAAGCTCTACCGTTTTTATGTACTGCTTTATCTGTTTATGGTTAAACCTAAACTTCTTTCAGAGAGGAATTTTCATTAAGCCCAATTCTTCAAAGACTTATCAACATGTTATAACATTTTTCGATACGATGTAATAAAAAATAATTGAATGTATTTTTAAATCCCCTATTACGCCTTAAAGAAAGAAAATTTCGCAAACTGTGTTTTTGATTAATCTTGTCTGCGAGTATTTCCTGTTGTAGAGTATGCTTTGAAGAGTATTTTTTTTTTCTTTTTGCAATTGTATAGTTTTTGGTGCTAAAATTCACAGTGTCAGGTACTTTCGTGTTTCTTATCCGGTCATAAAACTGTCTATCTCTTCACATGATTTATAGTAACTCATAGGGAACACCTGAAAAAATTTCAATAAAATCTATGAACTTCCTCTCTTCAAAGAATAAAAAAACATTTTAACGATGCTTGAACTCTTCTTGTATTAAACTCAAAAAAAAACCTTAACAAATTGCAGAGGTTGTTTGTCACAGTTGTTGAGAAATTTTACTCTGTTGTTGAAAATGCCACACGTAACAAAACCAAACCTTTAAGAATTTCTTTTCTAACACCGCCCAGCAAATAATTCAAACCGTTTCAACAATAAAAGTAACACCAGTACCTCAATATAAGTATCGTACTTATTTCCTGTATTCCTTTCAGATGATTTCAATAGCTTGTAACATTGCCATTCAATAGTTTTGTGCAACTATTGAATTAGTTTCTGAAGTACATTGAATGGGAATATCCTTGTCCGGTTGCCCAAGAAAATGACAATTCAGGAGATTCACATGAGTGCATTTTGTGAATCGATAAATTGAAAAACTCACCATGAGAACGCGTGTAGTAATTCTTTGTATCTGAACAAAGACCTCCAACTTGTTTTCTGAATGAATTTTCTTTGAATGGCGAAGAACCTACTCGAATTGTTAAGTCCTTTTTCATCTTCATCTTTAAATTGCAGAAACAAGAAAACAGATACATAAAGCAAAAGTAAGTATGAAACAATAAAAAGAACACGAGTTGCATTGAAAATGTATTTCGGGCAACAAAGCAAATGATTTGAAAACACGAAATCTGTACTCTACTGTGAGGTTAAGCTTTACGAGGATAAACCAAACACAAAATCAATTTCCAAATTCTTAGAAATTATTTCCAATGGGAGTGCTCTATTGTCTCAAGGAATGTCAAATTGTCAAAATTAGACTCTGGCGCAAAAATTACGTGTCCAGGTGGTCCCACAAAAGGTAAAGCGCATTAGTTTATAGTCAGGTTGTGAAAAGAATTTGCCTTTCGTTTAATGACTACAATTTGACTTATTTTTCTTCCAAATCAGTTCACTAAGAAAAACACTTTTTAACCCACAAACGTGTAAACCAGCAAATAGAATACTGATTTCATAACTATGAACTGATTTATATTGTTCTGCTTAAGCTATTTACAGTGTTAAAGAAGATTTTAATTTCGATAAGTTTTAGAATTCCCTTATAATATAATTTTATTGAAATTGAAAAGGTTTATATGGGTTCCTACTTTCTCAATTGAATCTGATTCAATCATACAGGCGGGTCTTATGAGGTAAGACTTTGATACATTCATTCAGACCCCTAAAGATAACTCAAATGTGCCGCAGGGCAGCCAACAAAGCTCTATCCCTTTTATTCTGGCCATAAATGAATTAAGGATTTTATCAAGTGAAATTTTATCAAGTGGCGGTGGTAAAATGGAATGATTCATAGTTTAAGCACATCTCAAAGTGTATTTTTTTCATAAATGTAGGATGACTACATTTATCAAATACGAAAACAACCTAAATTAAAGCCAAACATTTGGGCATTTACACTATTTAATTCCAAATCATTCCTTTATGTAAAGACCTAAGGTTAGAACTAAAACTATAAATGTAAAGTAACTAATTATTAGTCGGTAAAAGAATTCGGTTATGAACGGTAAAGAAAAAAGACAAGAAAAGAAGCAAAGTCAAGTGAATGTCAAATCAAATTGAAATTACTCTTTTTTTATATATTCTTATATTTAACTTAAAATCAAAACTAATTTAAACCTTTAAAGTGAATTAAAACTTTATTCAAACTATAATCTTCAGCGTTTTAACTTTAATCCTTTCCCTCCCCCTACAATTGGTGTCAGAAGTGTTGCTGGACGAGTGCCGCGTAAAGAAGAAGAAAAAATAAAACGAAAATAAACCTGTGCAAAGTGACAAAGTGAAAATTTTAAAAGATATAAAAGCTAAGAAATAATATTGAAACAAAAATCTGAAAAGTGCATGCATTAAATTCAATCAAGTGAGATTGTGGTACATAGGAATAGATGAAAAAAAAAGTGCAAAGCTAAGATAAGAACAGAAAAAAAGAACAGAAAATAAGAGAGCGACATAAGAGAAATTACATCAGAAATTGCAAATGAAATATACACACACACAGTCGTCTCATGCGTGCATAGTTGTCAAACTGGTGAGATCGTTTCATACTTTTACTTTTCTCTTGCATGTTTAGAACATATTTTTTTTTCTTTCTATCGAGATCGAGATTAATTGCACTTAAAGCTTTGAGGCATACTTACATTGAGTGAAATTTGGTTCGAAAATTATTTTGCATGTGCTCAAGCTAAGACTATTGCATGCTATATAAATATTTGGAAAGCTTAAGAAAAAAAAGCTATTTATCGCATGCGAATAATTTTGTTTGTTGAAAAATATCAAAACAAATTATTAAGACAAAAGCTTTTTATATATTTTTTTTTTTTTTTGCTATGATAAAGCAAGTGTAAAGGATGGAAAGGAAATTTTAGAATTCCGAATGGAAGAGTTAAATAACTTAACTACGAAACAGCTACAATTTATTTTAAAAGAAAAGAATTTATCATATCGATATAATTTGAAAATCGAGTTAGTCCAGAGGTTATATAATGCTATATTAGGAGAAGGTATGCAAGTTAGCAATTTTATGGAAGAATTGGCCAAAAAAGAAACGGAAAAAGAAATCGACGATACAAGTAATAATAAACTAACTGGTGACATTAATAAAGAGGAAGTTGAAGAAAATTCAAAAGAAGTTGCAAAGATGTCGGAGAATAATAATTTTGTCTTTAAAGATGTCGAGGAATCGTTGGAGAGATTTTCTGGTGAAGCTGGAAAAAAAGTTGTGCTTTGGTTGAAAGATTTTGAAGACATTTCAAATGTATGTAAATGGAATCCTATACAAAGATATCTCTATGCCAGGCGTTTGTTAAAAGGAGCTGCTAAACTGGCAGTTGAAGCGAAGAGTGGTATTTGCAGTTGGGAAGAGTTAAAGAAATTTTTGTTGCAAGAGTTTAATGATGTACCGTCTTGTATAAGTATTCATAAAGAGCTCCAGTCTAGGAAGAAGAAATCTAATGAAACCTTTTTAGAGTATATGTATACAATGAAACATATAGCGATGAAGGGAAATTTCGATGACACATCTTTAATAGCCTATATTATTGAAGGCATTTCAGATAGCCCTTTAAATAAAACCGTGTTGTATGAAGCAACGAGCTTGGATGAGCTTAAGAAAAAGTTTTTAGTTTATGAAACAATTAAAAGTCAGATAGCGACAACAAGTGGTTATAGAACCCAAAATCAAAACCAGTTTCAAAATTCTAGGACAAATTCTTCAAATAATTCAAAAAACGTGAGTCAAAGACGTTGTACAAACTGCGGTTCTTTTTCACATAGCCAAGATGTTTGTCCAAACAAAAGTAAAGGAGCCAGATGTTTTGCATGTAGCGAATTTGGGCATATTTCTACATCTTGTCCAAAGAAAGAAGTCAAAAACTCGAACCAAAATGTTAAAAGAATTAACAGACTAGACTGTTGTGTAAAGGTAAAGTTAGCTGGAGAAATGTACGATGTTTTGGTGGATACGGGAGCGGATGTGTCGTTGGTACAAAAAAGCGTTTGGAGGAGGAATGGTGCTGTTGAAATCGATGGGCTAGGAGAAAGTCTGTTCGGATTTGGTGATGGTAATGCAAAGCGTACGCATGGGTCGTGCGTACTTGATGTTTTCATCGGAGAAGATTGTTATTCCATTCGATTCCATATCGTTCCAGATGAATGGATGTCAGATTGCATGATATTAGGAAAGAACTTCTTAAGCGTTGCTAAAGTTAAAATTGAAAATGGTTTCATTTCTGTTTCTAAAATTCCAGAAGCTTTTAATTTAGAAGAGAACAATATTTCGAAAATTGAAGTTGATGACTTGATAGAAAAGAATGATTTAAATTCAATTCTTGACACAAAACTGAGTCATTTATCTGATTCTAAAATCAAAAATCAGATAATAGATATGATAAACACATATGAGCCACGTAAACCAGAGAAGTGTTTAGTTGAAATGCGAATCGTGTTGTCCGATGACCGCCCAGTCTATCAAAAACCAAGAAGATTAGCCCCAAAAGAAAAGGAAGACGTAAAGAAGCAGATAGATACTTGGCTTTCGGAAGGAATAATATGCCATAGCTATTCAGATTACGCTAGTCCAATAGTGTTAGTGAAGAAGAAAGACGGAACCAATCGAATATGTATTGATTATCGAATGCTTAATGCAAAAATTATCAAAGATCGACATCCACTGCCGTTGATAGAGGAAATCTTAGAAGATCTAGCTGAGGGAATGTTTTTCGTTGTTCTTGATTTCAAGAATGGATTTTTTCACGTGCCAGTTGAAAAAGAGAGTCAAAAATACACAGCGTTTGTAACACCGGATGGGCATTATGAGTTCCTTAAGGCACCCTTTGGGCTTTGTAATTCGCCATCAGTCTTCCAAAGGTTTGTGAATGCAGTTTTTGAAAGGCTTTTACGTTCGGATTGGCTGCGAATCTTTGTTGATGATCTCGTTATCCAAGCAAGAAGTCCTGATGAATGCCTCGATAAACTTAAGTTGGTTTTCGAAGTGGCGGCTGGAAATGGTCTGGTTATAAACTGGAAGAAATGTAAATTTATCACCGAATCAATTGAGTTCTTAGGACATGTCGTGGAAAATGGATCATTGAAACCATCTCAAGAAAAACTAAATGCCGTCCAAAATTTTTTCCCTCCCCCTACATAAATGATTTATAAGATAAAAAAAAACACGTGGGTTATCTCAACTACAAAACTCATATTTTTTCCAAAGAAATATATAATTTTTTTCAATCACTACATTTCTCAACAAATATCATACGTGGTGTCTATCCAGTATTAAATACCTCTCTGTTGACTTTGGCGCTAGTTTAGATACACGTACACCACATTTCGACTTAGTTGATCGTTAAGGAAATTCAGTGTAAGGCTTAAAAGATGGACTAAGAACGTTACGGATCAATACACAATAGCTTTATAGTTGTCATGTTGGTCTTTCTGAATATGCTTCTCAAATATTGTCCCCTTCTATATTGTTCTATATTCTTTTACGGAGGAAAATTTAAAGCAAGGGTTTATTTGCTCAAGGGACTTTCTTGGATTGTTCCTTATGACTACCGTCCAATTGTACTTACGTGGCTTCTTTCCAAAGTCATGTAAACGTTGATAAATCGTCAACTCATTAAATATAAATTTAAGAACAAAAGTTTTTTAATGACCAACACTCCGAGGGGTTTCGAAGGAAAAGGTCCACTAGTGACTTAACGGCATATCTCACCGAAAAGTGGAACCAATCTTCACAACGTTCCGGAAAAATTGAGATTATTGCGCTTGATATTTCTAAGGCATTTGATAGAGTGTGTCATCAAGATCTCTTATTGAAAATGAATGCTTTTGGTATCGATGAGTGATGAGTCTTTTCTTATTAGACTAGCTTTCCGGCCGCTCAATACAAGTTATATTGGATGGTTTCAAGTCTGATACCCACTTTATAAATGCTGGCGTGCCCCAAGGCTCCATTTTGTATGTTGATATACAGTGGCGTAGTGTCCTGTGTCAAAGTGAGTGATAGTCCAAATGAAGTGTGCAGATTTCTAACAAGAGAAAAAAAGTGCTAATAGCCATAAATAGGTGTTGATTATAGGTTATAAACCCGTCCTAGAAATTAAGCAAGCCTAACAATTCTAACACAAATTGATTTTATAAATATTGAAGACGTTGTGTTTTGCTTACATTTTTCAAATGCAAAAGAAAATAAAGTACCAGTTATAAAGCACCCTTATTAATTTTTTGTTCAATCTTCTTTTGCTATCACGTGCATTGCTTTTGGTAATTGATAAATTTATCTCAAATTTTATATATTTACTAGCTGACCCACCCGGCGTTGCTCGGGTCTAACTCATTTAAAGCGTTGTTCACACAAAACTGTCAAGAAACGAAAACTAAGAAGACTAAGTTTAAGAATGCCTGAAAATTTCTAGTTTCCCGTTTCCGTAGGAATATGGTCATGAAATATAGACTATGCAGAGGATAATGTAGGTTTTAGAGTTTCCGTTCCCGTTACGGTTCCCTTTCCTTTTCCCGACCCATTAAAATTATGTGGAAGTTAGAGCTCTTATAAGTGAACAAAAAAAAAAAAAAAAATACCCAAATCTAATAAAAATCTAACTTACACCGAACTTTTTTATCACCCCAACAATATTTTCTATTAAATGAATAAGAATCTAATGTATAAAATTTCCATGGCATAATGTTTTAAAACAAATTAATTATAAATTTACTTGAGAATATATAAATTCTCGTGTCACAATGTAATTTAAAAAAACAATGTTGAGGCTAGATGGCCTTTATCACTTAGGGCTTAGGGGTATGTAAAATAGATTCTCGATTCTCAGATCTACTTAATCTATATATATAAAAGAAAGTCGTGTTAGTTACACCATTCATATCTCAAGAACGGCTGAACCGATTTGTCTGAAAATTGGTGAGGAGTGAGCTTAGGACCAGGAGACGGACATAGGATACTTTTTATTCCTTTATTTTTATGTTAATGACATCACTGCAATGCGTTAGCTTTCGTTATATACAAAACACTGTACCTTAAAAAAAAAAAACATAATTAAAAATTGACATATTGTGAGAAATAAATTTGATTTTTGTATGAAATCAATATAAAACAAATACATACATATGTATGTACATATGTACACACACACACTTAATTATTGGCACATCTAACTTTTTTGAAAAGTAATGCTGCTTTTAAGCCTTTGCTAACATGCTATACAAACCATTATTTTTTTATTTTAAGGTGGTACTTATTTACTATTAAATACAGTAAAAGTTAATTTGAAACATTTTAATAGGTTTCCAAAAATTAACATAATTAACAAACATTGATATTTTTGCCGCACAAAATTATTGGCACAGTGCATGGAAAGTTGAAAAAAATGACACAATTAAAACTGTTAGTATTTCGTATGCAGTCCTTTTTGCTTTATTACTTCAGCTAATCAATTTGGCATGGAACGCACCAGTTTTCTTGTCGTTTCTTCTCCAATATTTTGCCATTCTTCGATTAGCGCCTGTTTCAGTTCTGTTTTTGTGGTAATAGCGCGTTTTTTGACCCTTCTATCCAATTCTTCCCACAAATGTTCAATCGGATTTAAGTCCGGAGATTGTGGCGGGTGTGGAAGCACATGCGCAGTATTATATGCTAACCACATACGCACATCATGAGCCGTGTGCTTAGGGTCGTTGTCGTGCTGGAATGTAAACGAGCGTGTTAAATTCAACTTATTGGCACTTTCTTTCAAGTTTTCTTTTAAAATGTCTAGATAAATTTTCTTATCCATGATGCCTTCGATGAAAACTAGCTCGTCAACACCCGCAGCAGACATGCAACCCCACACCATAACTCCTCCACCACCATGTTTCACTGTAAGTGCTAAGTTTTTTTCTCCAGAGCGGTATTGGGTTTTCTCCACACGGAAATGCGGCCATCGGATCGAAAAATATTGAACTTGCTTTCATCTGAAAACAGCACATCATCCCAGAAACTGTTTAATTTGCTCCGATATTCGAGAGCGTAGTCCAAGCGCTTTCTTTGGTTGACTTTTGAAATCATTGGCTTACGTCTAGCAACTCGAGAATTGTAACCGGCCTCGTGAAGCAATCTTCTTACCGTCATGGGATGAACAGTTTTCCCAAACTCTTCTCTAACTTCAGCAGCTATTTGGGTTGATGTTATTTTCGGATCAGCTTTTACTTTCCGGACAATCCTGGTCCGTTCACGGTCATCCAAAAGCCGAGGACGACCGGTATGTTTGGAACTTTTAAATTAGATTGACCCTTAAAGCGATGAACGATGCTGCGAATAGTGTATCGGCTTCTATTCATTACTTGTCCAATCTCTGCGCATGATTTGCCTTGGTTATGCAAATTTACCACTATTTTTCGTTCGGATTCGGTGGTGTCTTTTTGTTTTGGGCTCATTTTGTTTGAATGAAACTTCCTGACTCCTAACTTATCTTTCTTGTGAGAAACCGTGACTTTATTTGACAAACTAAATAACTGTTACTTTGATTATTGACTTTTTTGAAGGTACGACCACGAGAGTACAAATTTATTGCACAAAATGCTGAGTGTGCCATTAATTTTGTGCGAGTAATTGAGTAGTTCTACGCTAGTTATTTTATTTCTTTGAATGTGGACAGATATAATATTGTCAAATTTATTGCATTTGGTACAAAATAAGACAACCATTGAAGGAAAAAAATATTTGTTCAATTGCATGTTGGTAAAGGTTAAAAAGTATGCTTAAAGTTTAAAAAGCTTTGTGTGCCAATAATTATGTGCGGGACTGTATAAAAATGTATAAAAGCATCTGTAGAAAGCACATCCGGATACCAAGGAACCGCATCGCCTTGCTTCTATCTTTGAAAATTCTTCGATATAGCATTCCAAGTATAATAACGTGGCATCTCCGCGTAAAGCAAAGTTCGTGCAAAGAAATTGGTCAATGTAGTTGCTGGAGGTGTTTCAGCACCAGCCGTGAAATATACTCCTTGACCATTCTCCAGATGCACCGCCAAATGCACAACAGTAGGATGACGTTCGTGAATAGGGAATGCGAATATACGCCAAATCGCTTCATTACAGTTCACATAACGACCGACAATTTGATAGCGTGAAATTTCATCGTTGGTATTTGAGGATTGCAATCCAAAAACCGCCATATCGCTGCCTTTTGTTACATATTTGCAAATATATTTTATATCATTTAGTGAATTGCAGTACTCAACGTTGCAATGTGTCTTAAACGTTTTAGATACTTTTTATCGCTATATATTTCTATGGGAAAGGGAACGTAAACGGGAACCTAGAAACTACTGAACCGATTCCAAAAATTCTTTCAACGTAATAACACTACACCTACACTATCACCGAGTACGAGTAGAGAAACTTTTATTTATCCCCATATTCCCACGTGAACGGGATTGGGAAAGCAAACTTAGAAACTACTGGACAGATTTCAGAAATTCTTTCTGCTCTACGATGCTACATTATCCCTCAGTAGCATAGATTATATTTCATCCATATATTTCCATGGGAACAGAAACGGGAACTAGAACGGGAACCTTAAAACCGCATGACCAATTTCTAAAATGCTTTAAACTTTTAAATGTCACAATATCCCTCATTGACATAAATAATTTCGTCCTCAAATTCCCACTGGACCCCGTCAACGCCGGCCGGAAGGCTCAGCTGTATATTTATTTTTTCTGTGAACGAGATTGGGAACGTAAACCTAGATATTACTGGACAAATTTCACAAATTCTTTCAGAATTGGGATGATACAAGCATCCCTCAGTAACTAAGATAATAGTTCATCCCTATATTCCTACGGGAACGAAAACATGAACCTCAAAACTACTTCGATTTAAAAAATTCTATCGAATTTAGGATGATACGCGAACGTGGTTGGGAACGCAAACCTTATAAAACTTTTTTTTACCAATTTCAAAAGTTCTTTCGAATTTTATAACTCAAGAACGGCTGAACCAATTTGGCTGAAAATTGGTTGGAAGGTAGCTTAGGACAAGGAGACGGACCCGTTTACAACATTTTTTTCCCGCCTCAGACATAAAATGTAAACGGAATGCTTAAAATCATAACAGAAAAATAAACATTAAAAAAACCGACATTTGGCATTGACTATCGTTTCATTGAATCAAATAAACACAAAGCAGAGTGCAAAAGAGAGGACATCAATACAATGCGCTAGCTTTTCTTATAAACAAAACACTTTTCCTTAAAAAAAAAAAGCAAAAAATAGTTAACTTATCGCGACAGACTAAGCATAGTCCAAATATCAGCGAGTTTATGGTTCAGCGAAGATCTTCACTCAACACCCTGGGCTGCTTTAGACATACTCATATAACTCTTATCCCTCGACATTAACGGCGTTGCTCAGGTCTGTATTTTAAAGGTTTCCGTCCTTCTATATTCCCGTGGGAATATGCGCATAAAATATAGTACATGTTACGTATCCCTTCTTAATTTTTCATCTTAAATTCTAAAGAACTTCTGAAATTGGTCAAATAGTATTAAGGTTCCCGTTTTCGTTTCCGATCCGTCTTGCATTCGCTATGATCATAAATCAATCAAAAAGTCAATCGTTGAATGTTTTTCCCATGGTCAATTATATTTGGCATGCTCTCGAGTTGAAAGATCATCTGCGTTATTTGTTCTCCCGCCTGATAGTTATACGAAAAATATTTTCTATCACAAGGTGCTTCAGTGAAAAGTGCAACGCATGCACGTGAATAAATCTATCTATCTATATTTATCTTTATCTATTTATATAAAAAAGGATGTATGTGTGTTTGTATGTATGTCCGGTATAGACTCCTAAGCCACCCAATGGATTTTTATGACATTTCCAGGGTAAACATAGTTTAGCCCAGATATGGTTTCTGTCAAGGTTTGATCGCCATATTCCCACAGGAACGGGGTTGGGAACGGAAACTAAGAAACTACTGGACGGATTTCAAAAATTCTTTCAGCACTGGGATGCCACATAATTCCTCAGTAACCTAGCAAAGATTGCATTCCTTTAATCCCATAGGAACAGAAACAGGAACGAGAACGGGAACCTTAAAACTACAGACCCGAGCAAAGCCGGGCGGCTCAGCTAGTATGCATATAAAATTTGGTAAAAATCGGTAAAGCCGTTTCGGAGGAGTACGGTAACTAACATTGTGACATAGAAATTGGACTCATCTCAATCTGATGAGTCCAAATGGAAAAGGTTGACAGTTCTGAAAGCCGATCATGTCTCATCGAAATTTCTAGATAGTGTTCTTATCAGTTTAAATTTTCAAAAACTTTTTTTTAGATAGATATTTTATTTCATTCATTAAATTTTAAAATTTTGGTCGCTACTGCTCAGTTTACAGAGATTTGATACTCTTATGGCATATCTTTCTACTGAATAAGTTTTTTAAACAATTATTATAAGATTCTTTAAACAGTATGTTAGATTTATTATTAGATTAGATTTTTATTTCCATAAATAATATTTACACTATCCATTATAAAATAAATATCTTTAAAGCATGGCTTTTTGCTGTCTGCCTGATTGACAACTTATTATATTTACATACATTTACTTTTCTTCATTTTCAAAATTTTTTTGTTTTATTAATCTATTTAACATAAATGTTTAAAAAATTTTATTTATAATTCTGCTTCTATAATGCTAATGCTATTTTACAATATTGGAACATTACCGGAACTTCAATTTCATTTAAATATTGTATTAAAAGCTCATTAGATAAGAAATCACTTCCAAATATCTGTCTTCTCGTTGCTCGCAATACAGGGCATCTGCCAATAAAATGAAATATGTCCTCTCGTTCTCTCATGTTACAAATTTCACACTGCAAGGGTAAATCTTCACGATGCGGAATGAAGTTTAGATTAAGGAGTTCACCTCGTATTTTAAACATCGTCGCAATTTTCTCAGTCGTGTTTTCATCACTGAAGTAATTCCTATGGTTAAGGTTGTGGTTCAGCCTACTGTATAACATCCTGTAAAAGGAGCTTTCTGCTTCAGCTGCAAACACCGCTTTTTAACGATCATCAACGTTAGAAATGAGCTGATATTAGGACGGCTTCCATATTTTGTAATTATCTGTTGCAAGTTCTATATTTGCTTCTTCCGCTAATTCTGTCCACTCTTTAATAGCTTGAAGTGCTGCTTTTTTCGGGAGACGTTCATCACTCATTTCCAGAAAATTACATATGTAATCAACTTGCAGCTTTAAGGTCTTAATAAATATGGGAGAGATACCAGTTTCTAGCATTATCATGTAGTTAGGGGCGTTTGATGGTAGTCGAAATATCCTTTTGATAAAACCCCGGAGGAGTTGCTCAGCGATTTCATATTTCAAATATTTTGAATTTGCTGCTGTGGGCTATATGCCTGTTGCTAAATATTTTATTACATGCAATATTGATGGTAGTTTTTGATTTTTGTAATTTTTCTTTGAAATGTTTTTCCATGTTATTATTTTTTGTAATAATCACGCCTAAATATTTGTACTCGTTTACTACTTCAATTCTCTCATTGTTAAATGTCCAACGTTCCCGTCCGCTTGCTCTTCCTCCACCTCTTCGGAATATCATAACCTTCGACTTCTCTAAATTGACAACTAGTTTCCATGTTTTACAATATTCGCTAATTTTGTTGATCATAAGTTGCAGAGACTCTGGCGAGTATGCAAATAAAACTATATCGTCCGCAAAAAGGAGGGCCTTTATGAGCGTTCCCGCATATCAACTCCTCCCGGCAAACAATCGGTGATATCATCGATAAAAAGCACAAATAAACTTGGGCTAAGCATGCAGCCTTGCCTTACATCTTGAAGACTTAAGACGTTATTTTTACAAAAAAATAAGTCTAAGATTAGGTCTCTATCATCAGTATTAATAGAGATATCGAATTTAACACAGGTCAGGGTACACCAAAGTTAGCCTCTTTCTAAATTGTCAAAAAGTGATGTCAAAGTTGAGAAACGGACTTTACTGTATAACAATTTTTTTCTTAGGATATGGCCAAGAATCATATCCCAAAGTCTGTAAAATGTATTACGGGACACCCTGTATAGTAAAAACTGACAAAATCACAAAGGTGGAAACTGTGTTTAATTCCTTATCATATTCTCCTATAGTTGTTTTGGTCATCAGCCTTGATATTTTTTAGCATTGCTTGTTTTTAAACATTCTGGAACTCCTCCCATTGTGAACATGATAGATAGATAAAAGTCATAAGCGTGATAAACTTTTATTTTTAACGATGTTTTTGGAGCTTTATTATATTATTGCTAAAATCATGTTTCCGGCGTTTAAAATAATCCACTTTATTAGGAATTTGAACCTTACACTCGACTTGTTTTTCTTATTTTTTGTTTTAAAGTTTTGCTTCTAAACTACAAAAACATAATCATATAAGCACATCAAAATAGAAAAAACGTCAAGAGCTAAAACAACTACACGTATGTTTCTGTTTTTACGTCATCTGTCTGACCCGGTTCCTTTCTTTTCGTTTCGCCTTCAAATGTTTTTATATTGCTTTTATTTAACGTGTTTTTTCATATATTTATGTAATATGTATTAGCTTCTAATAACAAGGTACACAAAACCATTAACCCTAAAAACAGCCCAAAAAGAGTCAGCTGTGTTGTTTCAAAGAAATGAAAGAAACGCCTTCGCGTGAAGAATATACGAACTGCGCCTCCCAAGCAACGCTTCCACAAATATTTAAACACGGCGCCATGCATCAAAAGGATTCTGGATGCACCCAGCTCAGCGAACAAGCGCTAATAACAACACTAATTTATTAAATAGCCACAGGATTCCAAAGATTTTTCTGTTCCCTCGACACATATTTCCTGCCATCATAAGATTATTGCTGACGGTGCCTTTTAATAATTTATTTTTGATGTCCTGTCTCTACGCTCGTATCAGTCTTTTCTTACTGAAATTCTAACACCACACGTGCTAATGAGTTTCTATCTACACCGCAAATACGTGTTGTTGGAACCATCTCCAATCCACCTTGTTTGAGCATTAAAAGACTGCGGCTTGCATCAAAGATCAACGTATGTTGGTATTATACAAAATAAATGATGCCATAAGATGCTATGCCGATAAAAAGGACGAAAACTAACACTGTTGCTAGATTGTGTGTGTCGTAACTCACAGTCAATAGGTGGAACGGACCACCGCAAAGAGAACATTTTCCGCTTTGATGCTGCCGTAACGAGCGCCTCTTTTGTTTCCTTTGATCTTTCGCTGTTCTGCAAATTTTCCTTTTTCTTTCCGAACAGTTAAATACCAGGTGAAAAGGTCGTTTGACACCCATGATCCTTTGTCGACAGATACAGAGGTGTACAATTTCGTACTTTGTTCAAATCAGTAGGACAACTGTACATAAATCTCAATTCTTTTATAGATTTTGAAGAGAATATCCGACCTCCAATTACGCTGACGAGAAATTGTTCACAGCACGTACACCTACAGTTTTATTTCAAAGTCTGAAAAATCGATGGGGAGTAGCAATTGTTAGATCGGCAGAGTCAAAAGAATGTTGAAAAATAAATAAGACCAAGTAGACCACCCAAACACGTGTTAAGTAAAAACTGAGCCTGGACTCCGTGACGTTTAAGACGACAATCGTCTAAATTCAAGGTAATAAAAAAACGTGTTCAAGAACTAGAAATTAGAATTTACTAAAGCTTATGCGACGGTATTTTACTACCGCCATCCTTTTTAACTAAAAAAAGGTTGGCAATACTTCGATCTAGTTTTTTTTTCTAAATTGTTAAATTTATTGGCATTTGTCAGACGCTACTCAAAAAAAGATGTGTATACTTACAAAGTATAGAACAAAGTCGCCCTAGCTTTCTTTATGCATAGATCTTTAGAACCGAACAACGGATTTTTATTCGGTTTTTTTTTTTAAATAGATAGAGTGATCGAAAAGAAAGGAATATAAGTATATTACGCATAATCGCAAAGGAACGGGAAGGCGACCGAAAACTTATTGTTTGTATTGAAAAGGCTCCACAACTACTTAGTTTATTTGAATGAAATTTGGAACAAAAATGGTTTAGAACCTGAAAAATGACATAGGCTATTTTTCCTTTCCAAACGGAAACGGGATTATAACCGGGAGCTTATAAGACACTGGACGAATTTCAAAAATTTCTCACTGTTATACAGCTTTATCGCCCCTGAGTTACATAGACTATACTTAATACCCATTTTCGCACTGGAAAGGAGATTTTACTTAATTTATTCAAACCGATCACCATAAGGACTGAGTTACGCGGGCCAGGTTAGCTAGTATTGAATAAATACTTTGCATTATCCCATATCTTGCCATATCTTGCAATATTGTAATTATCACATAAGATTAACACCCAGTTGTGTGCCCTTTGCTTATCTAGAATGCGAGTACTAGACAGAACAAGTGTGAGCTAATATCTTTTTTTTGGAAATAAAATTCAGTAATGTGAATCATCTTTATCTCAAAGGAGTTTCAATTTCGCATAAATAAACTTCAAATAAACGGAAACGGAATGTCGGAAATTGTGGGTTCTAGATTTTTCTGTTTTCGTATCTGGCTTAGTTGCAGGTTATAGCTTAGAAAATTTCCCTGACATATAGTATCTGGGGACTATGTTCAAAGCTAATCAAAAACTTGAATTTATGAATGGTGCTTCCGTTTATTTTTGTTTCCCTTTCGAGTCAACATCGATACAACGTACTGTGACTTATTTACTGTTTATTGTAATATTAAAGAAAGATTTTACGCTTACAAAGCACTGTTTTCGCTAATGCACTTTAGGGACCTCCCAAACCAATGCGTTTTTGAAGTCGCAGCAGCGGATATTGCAGTAGTAGAAATTAAGTTATGCAGCGACATTTCTACCGCTGCCGCAACTGCAAAATCATTTGGGTTTGGGAGAACCTTTTTTTTCAATGGGTTAAGAGATTTTGAGAACTTTTAAATTTTTAGTAGTTATGAAAAGAAGATTTGTGAGGATTTATTTTAGAGATTATATTTTAAAAGGGTTAGTAAAAAAACTTAAAGACTCAGCACTTTGAAGTTTCGCCGGCCGCATGTGCTAAATTTTGAAAACTTTTAAGTGAAGTAGAAAGTTTTTTGCAATAAATTTTATCCCAAATATTTATTTTTAAAGAAACAGATTGAACCAGACTGAAGCTGCAACAGCTCCATCAACATGACATATGAACTGTGTTTTTTAGGTGCGTGGTTTGTACGAAGAAATAAAATGCATATAGTTTAATGCTATGACTAAGAACTCAGCCGCAGCTGGTTCGAATGAATTTCAGCCGAGAGTCACAACTTTAGATGTCTTTTTGCAACAAATGGGGCCATATATCTGCAAAAACGAGACGAATATTGTCTTCCAAGGCGTCAATGGTTTCGAGTTTGTCTGCGTAGACAAGAAACTTCAGATAAACATTCCAGTGGTATTAAATCGGCCGATCATAGAGGCAACGCAACATGTCCGTCCACGATGCGGATAATTCGCTCATCAAAAGTTGTCTGCAATAAATTCATTGTTTGCTTTCTATAGGCTTGTAGCGCTGTCTTGAAAGAATTGGTCGTCCACATCAACATCCTCCAATTGATGCAATAATCATGACCTTGTAGCATTTCAAATTGACTTAAATTTATTCTCGGCTTCATTTCTGAAGATATTATGAACCATTGATTCATTATTGCCCATAGAAGAATCCAAACAGCGACTTTCCGAGGATGTTACGTCTCAACAATGACTTGTAAATTATCAGCCAAGTTTCATTGGGAATCTATATTCACCTAAGCAAAACATCGCAAAACATCGCTCATGGAAAAACAACAACTCTAAGTGAACAAAAATAACTCACTTACCTAAGTGAACAACAGGGATGGTTGGTAAATAGAGTTTGTGAAAGTGAACTTGGTAAGTGAATATAGCCACATAAAGCGTTTCACTGATACTCGCAAGTTAAGTGAATATAAGTGAATATGGAAATTCCCAATAAAACTCGGCTATCGTTACTCGAAATGTGACAATTTTGCTAATAACTTACGCATTCAACCAAAAACTGAGCTTCATCACCGAACTAAATTTTCTTGTGAAATTCGTGGCCATCTTGTTTTGGGACAGTTCACCGGTCACAGTTCACAGGTCACTCGTTCATTCAATTTTTGCACAAGTGTGATTTTATAATTCAGCAAACCAAGATCCTTTCTCAAATACTTCCATACACTGTGGATGGACATATATCTCAATTGAGCAATAACGTTCAACCAAAGAAGAATATGTTGGTAGAGCATTGCTGCAAAAGTGTTGCTAAGAGATTAAAAAATCTTTTCTTAAAAAAACCAATTTTTAAAAATGACCCAAGTGCCCGACTTCAGTACCTATGTGCTTAAAAAGTTTTTGCTGCCTGATAAGCAGTTTATTGTTAACGGAGCTGGTAGTGTTTGCTGCTTTATTCGGAAAGTTTCCGTTTATCATAGAGTTTTTAAGTTATTGATGTTTTAATATATTAGTGAATTTGAAGACAAGAGGCCGTCGATAAAATACGTCACACTAAAACTAGCTTTTTTCGAACCCCCCTCCCCCCGTGTCACACTGTGTCATACTTTCTGTAACCCCCCTATGAATATTACGTCACAAAAAGCGTAACCCCCCCCCCCTCCTCCTTGCGCATGATAGAATTTAATTGATAGTGCAGTTGTAAGTTTTAATTTTTTTTTATAATAAATGAACAAAAGTCTAGAGTCGCGCCAAAGAGCTAGCGCTCATGTTAATATATTGAGTGACAATTTTTTGTATTAAAAATTATGCATTTAAATATCTGTATATACACTTATATAAAATGAATTACTTTTATCATGACAACGATTTAAAAAAAAAGTTAGTCGAGAGAAATACTGTATTAACATTTTTTGATGAACGGCGAACGTTACGTTGCCGTAGACCCCCCCCCCCCCCTCCTCCCTTGTCACATCTTGTCACACTCAGCGAGACCCCTCCCTCCCCCTTGTTTGCGAACGTATTTTATGGACGGCCCCCAAGTGCGAATTGCGCTTATTTCAAAAAAATATTTTCCAGGTTACAGAAAATGGCAGTGGCTATAAAATACTTCAATAAACTGTACGATGATTTACTAACCACAGAATCAGTTATCTCAACGAACTCAGTGAAAATACTTAATTCGCGAGCATAATTTTAAGACGATCAATTTCAATGCTCGCCTAAATAGTCGTCCAAACTGTTCTATGTTTTTTAACTCTTATTCTTTTTTTCATATACATATTCTGACCTACTTGATATGTCGTGCAACTTGAAATCAATTGTTGGTTGACCGTGAAATGGCATTGGATTAACGATCACTAATAGGGGTGGATTTCAGACAGGGATGAGTTCCGGAGTGTTATGTGCGGATTATCGGGCGAATTGACGAATTAGCTATGATAAAGATTATGTATGTTTAGCAAGAGCTACCGAAGGACTCTCAAAAGGTGTCTGTATACCAAGAAAGCGTCTTGCTCCCTCTGCTTTTTATTGCAATACTTAATCGCCTTCTTGAAGGTAAGATACCGAGCACTGTAGAAGTACACAAATCAATTTTTGGCAATGTAACGTGATGGACCCCTCTTAAGCGAAAATAGAATATCGGAGCAATGAACTGAAGACGTTAGACTCAAATTAGTTTGGAAGTAACTGAATACTTAAGTTGCCCGTTTTCTGATTCAGAAATGCTTATCCAAGTTTTATTTATTTGAATGTAGTTGTGCTACCAAAACACGAAATCTTTCAAAGAAAAGAAAAGATATTTGCTTCTTGACTTGAAACCTATGGAAATATTGTGTTAAATAAAGCTGGCCGCTGGCCACATGACTAGTAATGTGTTCAACAATACGCGGCTTGATGACCCACTCTACAAAGTCTGCAATTTGTCTTTCAAATCTAGCCCCACACAGATTATCACAAACTCACAGGGCAAATGATCGTTTTCATGGTCAGTTGTTGCATCTGTATATGCACTTCACTTTAATTACAAAACAAACAACAATTCTTGAATATTTGAGCTGACCTATCCTTTTGAATTCATTAACCACTTATGAGCATTAAAGTCCAACGTTTTATTTTTAGATGCATTTCTCTACTTCTCTTAAGGAAAGTGTTGATTCAAAGGATTACAAAAAATGATTAGAGTCTTTAAAGATACCGACATAAACCAATAACTGGTTGAGAAAGACACTGGAAACCAGGATAAATAGAGGCGATATTAGGCGCATTAGAATGCAAGATCAAAGAAACACGAAAGCATTTTGTAAGAATTAATAGAGACAAGTCTGCAAGAAGGCTCACCCATGTTGATTTTATAAAAATAACATAGGTAGTTTGACGCTGCTTTAACCAAATATACAGCTCAAGTTGTTTAACATTCCAAGATTTTCATCTGAACACATATTTTAGGAGTGAAGTCCTTCAGATCTGTTTAAATTTGCTGGAAAATCACATGTGGTAGTCAAAACGGTTAAACAAACAATTTAAACGTTATTAGGCAGCTGATTAGGGGTAATAGGTAGCTCGATCAACCTGAACACAAATATCTTTCAGGCAAAACAAATAAATTGAAGGTATGTTTCCACACTCAAAGTCAATAAAGATGCAATGAACCATTCCATTAAATTTCCCATTTCACCCAAAGCACCAATCAGTTCTATTTTAACTTTCCTTAAAATTTCCAATTTTGCACACCCAGTGTCCCCAAATTCAAACAAACATCATTCGAAAAACAAAACTCAAAGCAAACACTTTTATTCCTTAGAATTGGTGGCTTTTCTGGTTAAAAAGCGCGCCGAATCTAGCGTTCAAATTAAAATTTCTTGCTTCTAACACCTGGAAAAATTGCTACTAATTGAATGCCAATGACTTGGAACCAATCGATTTGGCTAGAGTTGAATTATTATGAATAAAGAAAAAACAATCTGTCATGAGACAGACAAATAAAAATTGAAATCACAAAAAAGGACGATGCACACAGGGTGGAATACGAGTTGAGTAATGTCATTCATTGGCAGGAAATGTGGAACGAAAAAAGGACATAATGTCGAAGCGTTACGAATTGACTCCGATTTCACTTCTTTCTTTTTTTGGATTTTAAAATGTGTGCCGCATATTCAGCAATTTTTAACGGTCAGTAAAATTCCTTTAAAGATCTGTTGCTTTGTTATCGGTTTACGTGTATTCGAGAAGGAGACGAAATCTAATCCTGCATAGCGAATTTTTTGAAATGTCAGGATGGTGTGTAGGCGTTTTGTCCGTTACAAGATTGATGCTAAAAAATGCTCGTGACGGATAAAAATGAAAAATTATAGGTCTACAATTTTAGTCGCTATAGAGGGCACCTACCGGTTCCGAACGGCTGATCGAGAAAGCGCTTTTCATGGCAATGAATCAACTAACGGAGGACTTGGCAATTCCTCGCGAAAAGTGATACACTTGGAGAAAATTTGCTTGGCTTATGTTAGGATTCGAGCCACGAACCCTCGCGTAATAGGCGGGCATGCTCAACATTACGCCACGGGTACCACATGTCAAGACACATCGAGCGATCTGAACCCGGGTTTTGCCCAAGTTGAGACAGTTATATGGACTTTTGTTTACTGGTGAGAGTTATCTGTGCCTAGTTGGTTGACTTTACTTTCCAATCTGTTGCCCAATACAGATACATTTTGCTTCACTGCCTGCCATGCTTGTTCTAAATTCTGAAGGTTGGAACATTATTGTCAATACGAATATAGTTTCTTAAGCAAAAAATTAACATGCTTCTGGATAATATACGTCCTTGTTATGATAGGTGGTTGTCCTTTAGCAAAATTTGTTAATTTATTAGTTTTCTTAATTTAAGTGACACGATTTAAAACTTTTTAGCAGCATGTGCAAAAGGAATAACGACAGTTGTTCATAAAAATCAAATTCAATTCAAATGCATTGTTCTACTCGATCCTTAGAGATTAAAAAAAAGAAAAAAATCTCCTAAGACAGCCCAACTTAAACATAAAGTATTCATATCTACAGCTATTCAAAACCCAGTGCCCCCATCATTTCGATTCGATATGCGTGTCCTTAAAATCCACTAACGATCGATCCTTTGTGTGCATTTAAAACGACGATCGAAATGCATACACACATTCATCCATTCAACCGATGATAATAACTGATCCTCCTTTCAATTTATATTCTCTTGTACATCCTGGACTGCGTCAATTTGCTACGCTTTTCACTGTTATACATGATTTCCAGTGGTTCTGTCGATTTATTGTACATTGAAGTCCTTTTTCTAGGATTTTCTTTTGCATGCATGATCCGTTTAGGCATCATCCGGTGACACGCTTTTGGATTTCTTTTAAGAAATTGATTCGTTCCAACTCGTTGATATTGAATATCTGTGTTAGTTTTCCAGGTGTTAAGGCAAGAAATTTTGATTTGAACGCTGAATTTTGTTCGGCTGATTATGTCTGAAGTATTTTGTTGTCTTTTGATATAAATGTTGTTTATGTTTTCAGTGTTTTATAGATTTTAGCAATTTGAATCGGTCAGCATAGAATCCAATATAATATACAAGTAAATTGAAAATGAATCACCAAATGTGTTGTGATAAGCGCAAATCTCGAAAATGGTTCGCCAAATTTTTTTTTTTATGACTAAAAAATTTTTAGAATTAGGTTTATATAAAAAATTCCATGAGAAGTGGAAAATTATGCAAATTTATTAATGTGTGTTAAACACCGGGCCAAACTTCAAGCAAAAAAATAGTAGGAAAAAGCCAAAATCTAAGAAAACAGGCAAGTTTCTCAATACAAGCATTTTAACTAGTCCAATTTTCGAAATTCCACAAAATCTGCTCTAAAATGTGTTTTTCATAGAAATAGTGTGCTCAAGTGCTGCTGTACAGTCAGAGAAGTACATACAAGGTGTTTTGGTTAAGTCAAGACAAGCAAAAGATTGTGAAATCTATAAAGTTTTCGAAATCTTCGTTCTTTAATTGAAGTTGACTAAGTGAATAGTTTTTGAGTAGTAAAGGTTCAATGCCCAAGTTTTGACAAAAAAATCAATTTTTTTTCTTTAAATAAAATTTTGATTTATTAAGTGTCACTTTTTTAAATAACTTATGCTCTTATTAGTGTCAACAAAAACTTTTTTCACTTTGTGTTTCGATGTAGTTCAGGCTTTTGTCAAACAGAAAACCGATCGTGAAAGTTTTTGAGAAATAAAAAAAAAACGATTGGTACTTTTTTTTGGCGTTCTTTTGACTAAACATTTCAACAACAATTTCACACCACATTGGAAGTTGGTTTAATAAAGGTAGCAGGTAGGTAATTGCTCTATGAAAAGTATTTTCACTGGTAGTTTAGTTCCAGCTCATGTTCACACTATGGTCCAAAGTGTTAGAGCCCCTTTGATATCAAAAATTGGTAAGCAAGACTATTCATAGCTAAGAGCTATAGACCCATCAGTCTTACCTTCTTCTTACTTAAAACCGAGAGAGATTTTCATTCGCAAAACCTGACTTCAAATCCATCTTCTCTCTCAGATGCAACATGCTTTCCAATTCGGAAAATCCTATAAGACCGCACATCAAAATATTGTTAGGTGCTTTTGACAATGTTAATAAATCATTGGTCTTACGGATTAAAGTAATGCTAATAAATAGAACTGTGATCGTTGAAACGGAGTGCGGGCCATTTATGTTGCAACAGGAGTGAATAAGAGTCGTCCAAAAGGTTGCGTTCTATCTACTCTTCTGCTCGACTAATCGACTCTTTACTTGAAATGCTCAATAGGTTTAATTTACGCGCTCGAACATATACCAACGACGCGATATCTCCGTGCTCTCGGTTGTAGCTGGAGACTCACACTTCTTTACCCCCAGCATGTCGATTCGAAATCTCCCATGGCACTGTCAGACTTCTGGCACCTTCAGCTACAGCCTTTCGCAAGACATTGCGTGTGTCGTCGAAAAGGGTCCTTTGGATATCTATGGCTATGATAAGACCAATCATCTCCTATGCATCAGTTGTTTGGTGAAAAAATTTCTCAGGTTAATATGTTATTGACTCGTTCGCCAAATTTCAAAGATCAATTTTTCTCGGTTGTACTGGGGCCTTTCCCAGTAGGTACTTCAGGGGCTGCTCCATCTTCCTCCTCACTATATCTACCTTCATCATGGGGTGTAGTCTCAAGACCATTGCTCGTTTTAAGAGATGCAATCACTATCACAATTTGCTCTGGAACTTTGAGGAACTCGGAAGCTTCATATCTTTTGCTTCACATCTTACGGATATGCCATCCGACACACATGGCTTAAACTGAGTCAAAAATACTCAGTCAATTTTCCTTCGGTTTAGGACTGGACAACTCTAGATCTTGGAAAGGATTTCCATCGAAACACAGATAGTTTCAAAACCGATGATGGATCTGGCGCTGGTACCTTTGTGGAGAGCGATGACACACGACTGCAAGGTTTATAGTCAAACACTCCTCCGTCTTCCAAACGGAGGCGTATACTATCCAACTTTCTGAAATTTACATAAGGAATAATGACTGGAAGGGGAGAAGTATAGTATCTATATATACTAGGCCCTACTCAACCCTCTAACTATGTCCTTCGAAATTGGTCCAGGAATTTAAAGCTTCTTTGAATGCGGTCAGAAACGGAAGACTAAATTCCTTCTCTCGTTTGGGTTCCTGGCCATCATAGCATAACTAAAAATGTTTTTGCTGATGAATTTGCGAGACAAGGATCTCAGACAGCTTATGAGTCATGACCTGAACTGGCGCTGGATTTGTCGGGGTTCTCAATAAGAGCTACAACTAAACGTATACTCCCCAACGTAAATAAGAAGAATGCAACCTTTCCCTATCTTTTAGCAAATAAGAAAGCTTGTTGGCGTTGCCAACGGGCACTTCTCTTTCGCCAAGTTCATAAATCCTGTGGACAGGATGACGTCGCAGCGGAGGACATTCTCTGTGAATGTCCTGCAGATATGGTGAGGGCTGATAACTTAGGCTCCTTGTCATTGCAGTGTCTTTTGGCTTTTGTACAAACCTCTGGAAAACCATAACAAAATAATGTTGCTATCTGGTAGTACAATGGATCAGTGTTTAGGTCAGAGTGCTGCAGCTAATATAAAAAAATAATAATAGAAAAACATACAGAAGCAAGCAGCACGGACGAAGTTGAATAATGGGCAGTCTTTTGTTCACATCTTGCATCCTGCATCCTCAGTCAAATTTAAACTGCATTTTGGACATTTTTTTTTCAATGGTATAAGCGTTTTGATGAATGCAGGCACTGAAAGCCCCCATCGCTCCATCGAAGGTTTAAAAAGGTTTAGTAAATGAAGGACTTCTTTTATGTGGTATAGCAGCGGATTCGTACTTTTTCACCTGCGTAATTCCCGTTCTCGTGCGAATACGGATATCAAACAAAGCCTATGATAAATGATATTTGATAAATGTAACTTTTCGTTGGTAAAAGAAGTTTTTAAATCAGTTTAGTGGATTAGACCTGAAAGTACAGCAAAGAAATAAATGAGCAAACTAACTACAACTTACAAAAAAAAAAAAAAAATTTCTTAGTATAAAAGTCACCAACTTGTTATCACCAAGTACCACCACTCCAGGTGAAGTACAAAAGTTGGTAACTAAGACCACTGCTTAGGTGGCCCTTAACTTGTGCGGTTCGCAGTCCTTGTTTACCATCAGGTTCATGACATTGCGATTGTTCGTTGCATTAAAAAAATAATAATAATGAAACCCACACAAAACAACAGTCTTTTAGTATGATTTCTATTCCAAATGCGTAGCTCGTTAAATTTTATTACTCAACTGAAACAACATTCTAGTTGTGCCATACTTCAAGGCAAATATAAGTATTCGTCGAATCTACAAATTTGTCCCATAAATCCACTACAAAAGGTCATATAAAATTCTTCACACTAGGATCTTTGTGTCAAGTGTCCACAATGTTTATGTGATAAAGATTTTTATCGCGAGTGCTTGAATCCAATCGAGCACGTACCACAAACTCGATGTTTGAAAACAGCTCCTTCAATAAATCTCTAATCCGTAATCAATAAATATCTGACTTCTACTTAACGTTGGTACAGTGCGGCCACCAAAATTAGAAAAAAAAAAGAAAGAAAGAATTTTCGTTCTATAAAACAGGTAGGTAGTTACCAACTTGCCCTAGCTACCACCTATCGTGCAACAGTTTCGACCTTTTTCCATGCCTATCAGCATTCCCGACACACACGCACACACTCAGCATCCCTGTCCCTTTTTCTCCGATTCCCATTGAAATCCCTGATCGGATAACGCAAAGTGGAATAGGGTGCAGAAAGGAAAACTATCCGATAAGGATCTTGCCTAGAGCAAAACAAAAAAAAAAAAACTACAGGAAAATAGAAAATCAAAAGGACCTTGCACAGTGGTGGGGGTGACTTTCCATGGTATAAATAGCCGAGGATATTTTCAAAAATTGTACACTCAAAGTGCATCGTTCATCCGAGGAACATCCTGGTCTTGTGACCAGCTCTGTTCACCAGTGCCGATTACTGACGTTCAACATAAAATTACCTCCGACGAGTTAAGTTTGTTTGGCGTTAGATTCCGCACACAATCGGAAAGGAGCATTGAGACACCAACCTAGTGACTAGGAGCCGAGAAGATATCTTGCCACTTGGTAAAACAATCCAACTCAGCACTTCGCAACCTTTGTACGGAACGACCCTTCCTATCAACATCTTGCCTAGCTGCTCAACAGGTCTGTACATCAGGATGGCTTCATTTTCGGTTTCGAAGAACGAAACAATGCCCACAACATCCAAGACTGAAGAGACAAAGACTTCTCTGATTGCACCATCTACCAACTGTAGTATCAGTGTGCAACCACAACGAAGTAAGCTGACAATTTCGATCGAAGAAAATCTGCTCGGACATTGCACAACCAACAAACTGAAGCCCGACGCGCATTTTTGGATCAAATAGAAGGTGAATTCGTTGAAAAACTCAACGATGGCAGCGTTTCGACCCAAACGTCTGTCATCGGACATAAGCTTTAAAAACAAAATTATTTATTTGTGTAAATTGAACTGTGATAGCAACAAAAGAGAAATCATTCGAGAGAAAATTTATGAATCCATAGAATTAAGTATCATTGTCTTCCATTTTAGTTTTTAGGAATTTATTGGGTAAGGCTTAGGGTTTAAGAATCATTGTCTTCCGGTTTGTTTGTTTTGCTTCTAGTTTAAGATCAATTTTAAAAATAATAAAATACTGTAAATAAATAAAAAAAGAAACAGAAAAAAATATGTGTATTTTGCAATTTTACAATTTTTTACAGCTCTGTTGGCAATTTGTTCTCCTTTCCTGGTGTGATGTGAAAATGAAAATCAGAAGTGGTTTTTCAATCAAATTTCTGTAATCTTTCTTCTTTCTGATGCTTTGGTTCCACTCTTTCGTTGTCTAATTGGTTTTGATTTTCGGAATCTCCTCTTCAGATTCTGTGAAATATTTCAATCTTCTTCCTCTCCCCTTTCAACAACTTGCATTTTGGTTGCATTTTACAACTCTCAGAGAAAATTATGAAAGCCGATCTTTGTATTGCATTTGTTTATCCAATTAAGTGGCGTTCCTTAAGCCTAAAATCATGTCTAGACTTAAACTTCAGTATGTTTTGATGTTTAAGAAGCAACGGGTTTATACGGCTAAGCATTCCAACTTAACAAGCCATCAAATACTCACAGTCGTACCTGAATTTTGTTCATTTTGAAAGATAAACTGAATGGTGGCGTTCAGGATGTATTCGTAGTACCAGTACCATTATTATTTGTGCTTTGATATGCGAGTTTCTTGCTTACATAGGTGGGTATTAGAGTTCGGGGTGAGCCTCAACCAACATCTTACGCCAACAATTTCGATTTCGGGCGAACTCTCTCAGTTGTTCTCTCTAAGTCGGTTGATATGCGAGTATAACAACAAAAACTGTTTGAAGTAGTGTGTCATAATTCATAAGACTTGAACTAGACCAACGCAACAGCTGAATTGGGTTTATGGTTATAACTTCTCCAAGTTTCATAAAAAAAATCCAATTTGTAATTTATAAATGACATTATTGAAAGTAGTATTTTTGCACCTGGAGCTACTTAATTTCTTCTATTTTAACACGCTTTATCGTGTTTTGTAAATATATTGAACAAAAATGTTGTTTATTGTTAAATCATAAAGTGTTACTTTAGCCTTTGTTTAGAGAACCAATTTCAATGTCTCAATTAAAAAACTCCACAGATAGCGAGGGAAGTCTTTATCAAAACGATTTCTAGTTGGACACTATTCTAAGGCCTCGGTCACGCAGTAAGCGGCAGAGCGGCAGAGCGGCAGAGCGGCAGAGCGGCAACTCTAAGCGACGTATGGCCAGGCACTAAGCGGCTGAGCGGCGAGCGAAGAGCGGCAACTCTAAGCGACGTATGGCCAGGATTGACACTGGATTGCAACTTTCATGGTGAAATCTTTGTAAAATCCTCTTGGCATATCCTGCTTGGTGCATAAATATTGAACCGCTGATCAATCTCCAGACCAAGAAAACAACCAACTGGCATTTGTTCGATTTCAAATTCTTTTTGCAAATGTTCAATCACGGATTCCACTTGAGCTTTATCGTCTGCAGTCACAATTCCATCGTCTACATAAATTGCCATTATAATTGTTTTTCCATTTTGATTGCTTATGAAAGCGCCCGAATCTGAATCACAAGAATCGATAGAAAATAGTGAGGCAAATTGAAAAATTGATGGAGACACTTCGAGAAGCATCGAGATAAAAAAAAGTAAGGCATATTGTTCTGCAATTGACGAAATGGAAAAGGATATATCAACAATAGAAAAATTCATACACCCATCACATTGGATGATGTGGAAATTCCAAGTGCGTGTGAACCTAATGGCTTTGGAAATTTATGAATATGTAGATGGAACGATTTTGAGACCAACTGATGTTACCCTAGTACCGGCATGGACAAAGAATGATGTCAAAGCTCATAAAGTTATTGTGAATTCTTGTAAATCTAATGTTCTTATTCATTTATGCAACTATTCAACCTCTAAGCAAATGTGGGACAAATTACATTCCATTTACGAACAAACAAACGATTCAGCCAAGCATCTTTTGGAAGAGCAGTATTTCCTGTACCAGAAAAATCTGGCCCATGATATAGCAACACATATTTCAACACTTTTTGCCGCTCAGAACATTACTAAAAATTAAAACATGTTTGGTTGCTGAGCGGCGCCGCTTTGCCGCTCAGAATTTTGTTTCGCCGCTCGCTCAGTGCGTGGCCGCTCCTGTGTGATTTCATATGTTTTAATTTTTTTGCCGCTCTGCCGCTCTGCCGCTTACTGCGTGGCCGAGGCCTAAGAGTTGTTAAAGTTCAATATAGAAGAGTTCTGCTTAAGATGACATACTTTTTCTAAAAAGCTAAAAATAAAAAAAACTTGTACTCATAGCAATAAAAACAAAGTGAATTTAGTTTATTTATTTATTTGTCACAAAATAAAACTAAGCAGTTGTTAAATGAAACGTAAATTAGTATTTTAATAAATTAACTTAAAATTACTTCACAACCAAGTCTAAGTTGATATACCTTTTGGTAAGATGACATACCTCTATTTATTGGTCTTCGTTGCAAGGTTCAAATATGAATTGTTTTATTTTGTGGTCTACACCGGCGCACAATGCGTGGCACCATTTATCATAAGTCTGGCAACAAAGCTAATGCTCTCTTGGACGTGAAAAACTATAAAGCTCATCGCAGTAAATACAAGCTACATCGTCATCATCAGCTGAAAGTTCCTGCGGAATCATATCATTGGCCTGTAAAATCAGACGTTTAGGCTTCCTTTTTTCATTTTTGGCATGTACCTGTGCCCTAATTTTAGACGACAAGATGCTAAGATGACATATGTATGTCAACTTGGACGGACGATCTGGTTTTATTACACAGAAATGACGTTGTATATTAGACAATGTATCTTTTAAAAAAAGGAGCGTAAAACAAAACAAATTACAAAGAAATCTCGTTGCATGTCGGATGTTTCCAATTTTTGTGTTATGTTTTTAGTAAAATATCTTTAGACCAAGAGCTGGAAGCAAATTTTTTGAGTGGAGTGATAACCAAAAATATTGCACATGTATGTGTAGTGGTACCCGTGGCGTAATGGTTAGCATGTCCACCTGCTAACCCAGAGGTTCGAGGTTCGAATCCCAGCAGAGGCAAAATGCAAAAATGTTTTTCCATGGGTATCGCCTTTCGCGAGGAATTGGCAAGTCCTCCGTTAGTAAATTCATTGACAAGAAAAGCGCATTCTCAATTAGCCGTTCGGAACCGGCGAAAAATTGTAGTCCCCTCCATTCCCTCACAAGGCATGGTTGTGAGAAATGCGCTAGGCCCAGGGGCTCCTCGCTCTGTTGCGCCACCCTATTTATTTATTTTATTATATGTGTAGCTACACGCACCATTATATCATATTCAACCGTCTGACAGGTTTCTTTTTCAGTCGGGGGCGGGGGAGGGCGTTCGAAAATGGCAATTTTTCAGCTTTTGAGGTCGAAGTGATAACCACATAAATTATTATACATCAAAAAATCAGAAAAATTCCCCTGATTACAAAAAACTCGGTCCCAGACGATTTGGTTTCAGCCTACTGCTTGCCAGACGCATTTTAACACTTTTCAAGTGCATTTTTCAGCTCAAAGCACTAATAACTTTTTTCCTATTACCTAAAACCAAGAAAGTGGTTCGCCAAAAAATAAGAAAATCTACCCTGATTTCAAAAAAGTGTATTTCAGATGATTTAGTTTCAGCCTACTGCTTGCCAGACGCACTTTAACATTTTAGTAACATGCATTTTTCAACTTAAAGTAGGTACTGATAACTTTTTTCCTATCACATATAACCAAGAAAGTGGTATGCCAAAACATCAGAAAATTTATTCTGATTACAAAAAAGTCGGTATCAGACGATTTGGTTTCAGCCTTTTCCATGCCACACGCTTAAGCATGTTTATCAAATTGAATGAAAATCAAAAATTTCATTTAAATAAAATACTTCATAAGCTAGCTTATGAATTGAATATTTTTCAATTCATAATTCACAAACTAGCTTGTGAATTAAATTCACACTTAAGCTATGAATTAGCTTAAGCTTTTGCAACCCTGCTTGAAAAACCTTCTCAAAGTAAATAGCTGCAGCAAAAACAAAACAAAAAATAAATGAGGATATTTTTTGAATGAGTTTAACTTTATTCCTATTATGTTCTGTCTTCAAAAAAGTCAGATTGTCCGCAACTATGATAGGTGAACCAATCATAGTTGCAGCAAATATTCTCTCTCCAAATCCCAATGATGGCATCGCATCAGTGTGTAATATTTCACAAAGAAAGGAAAATTTGATTCTTGCTTGGCGATTGTATTCTTTTCGTTTGCAACATTATTCTAAAAAAAAAATTTGTTTTTTTCGCAATTTATTCAACAATGTTGATAATGACATAGATCATAAAAAGTTAAATATACACGTTTTTCTTGCGGCACTTCTTTGGTTACAGGTGAAGTAGACCATTTTTATATGTGCAGGCGCATTCGGACACAAAAATTGTTTGGTTTGAATTACGACCTTCTATTCAAACAGAACTCTTAACACACAGTTTTGATTTCGGAGACCGAACTTTCTGTTACAGTTGGTATTGGAAGCATCAGATGGATTCTCTTCCTCAATGCTCATTTTGCTATCAGTATAACTTTTATTTTATCACAGTCATATAATTCAAAAATTGGCGGATGTATATTTGACCATAATTTTACTCAATACACTAATCAAAAATATCGATTCACAAAAAAAAAAAAAAAAAAATAGGCAATAAGATGCGACAAAAGCTTTCGACGGATAGTTTGGGTCAAGACGAAAAGAAAATGATTCGGGAGAAGTTGAACTATCTAACAAAAAATCCAATTCTGGAAAGAAATAGTGTTTACCCTATTTTAATTTCTTATAGGAAATAAGGAAATATTTTTGTTATATTTTCTGTGTTTGACAAAGAATTGATAAGAGCTTGATTATTAAAATAAGATATGATCAAAAAAAAAAAAAATATATAAAAAAGCTACTGTGGCTGCTCTAGTTTTAAGTAGTTTTAATTAGTTGTAAGTAATTTTAAGAAAAAGAAAAAATTGATCCATGAAACTAAGTTTTTTTAAACTTTCTTAATTATTCATATTAGTTCTTAGTTGAAATAGATATATTGTATCTTTAGGCCGAAAGGCATCAGAAATAAGTTACATATTGTGTAATTTAGAGTACCCGCCTAGGGTCAGTAAGTTAATTAAGTTATTATGTCTAGTTTAAACATTTTTGTTAGTATATAAGTAGTTATAAGTGATATACAATAAACATGAATTTAAAACTAAAAAACTAAGATATGATCCTTGATGAGTTAAAATTTTGCAAAAATTTTATTTGAAAAAAATTATTTGATCTTTTTTTCAAAATTTTTACTTTGCCCAAAGTTTATTTACTAAGCTCACTTGAACTAAAATGTTACTCAAGGAACAAAGTATTAGCTTTCAAAAACGCCACAGTAGTTGACTTTGTAGGCTTTTTATATTTTTTTCTAATGAAGTTAGTTTTTTTTTTATAAAATTGACACACTCTCTTAAATGGAGGAAGATAGACCTTCTGATTTTTTTCTTGTCTTTACCCAACCTATCCGTCCTGAGATTTTGTTGCATCTTATTTTGTTGCGTCTTATGCAAAACACTACCTACATATCTAGAATAAGTAAGAAAACTGTTATTCTGATTGGTGAAGCACTAGTTATACAAGGCGGTAAAGATGCTCTCAACCAAGGCCGCCTTTACCCTTTTGGGGGCCCTGGGCACTTTTTAAAAATGGGGCCCCTGTAAGATTCTATAAAAATGTTATGTTGTGAAGTAAAAGTATACAGAAAAAAACACAACTTTGAATCAATATTTCATCAATCATTATAAATCATTGTAAAAGTAAATAATTATTGCAGAATGTTTATATTTTAACATAAACGTTAACATAAACATAAATAATGTAAAAATTAAAACAAAATTTAATAATAAATTTTCCATATCAGAATTCAAAAATGAACAAAATTTAAATAACAGAAGCTTAAATAGTTTAAGGAATGTAATTTAAGGAACAAAATATTGATATGCAAAAAGATGGAAAGAGGAATGTTTATTGAAGTAGTCTTTTTCTTGATTTAATATTAGCAAAATCATTGATTATATATTTAAAGTCGATACCTCGATGTCGATTGACATCAGCGACAAGCTTGTCAATCTTTCCTGAACCATTGTGGTTCTGAGTTCGTTTTTTATTCATTTTAACTAAGGGAAAAGGAATGTTCACCACTGCAGTTGGTTACCATCATATTAAAAAAAATTCTAAGTGTAATTTCAACACTTGGAAGTTCATCATCAACTGTATTTGTTTTTAAGAAATAATAAAGTTCTAGAATATTGCAAGTTTTTTCATTTTCGTGTCGAATAGTTTTCCAGTATTCTTTTCAATTCAGCATGTAGTTCATCTAATTTTTCATCATTAGTGTAAAATTTAGCAAATGATTTGCAGTTTGCTTTTAAGTCTTCTGAATTCAGGTTTTTTAATTGAAAAAAGAAGACACTCAAAACTTTGGTCAATATTCATATATGAACCAATTCGATGTTTCAAACCAACGCTTAGAGTTTCAACAATGGAAAGAAAGGTCTCAATTTCGAATCTTCTTTCCCAGTCAAAATGAATGAGGGTTCAGAGCCGTCAAAAAAGTCTGTTCTGCACCAAGATTCTTATAATCGGAATCGGGGTTTTTTTTTTGTCTGGCGCTTTTTGTCATCAGCTCACGCTGACCATCTTGTTTGAGAACAACTTTTTACAACTTTTTTTGAACCTAAGTGAGCAGTTAACACTCTACATCTTTGAAATCTTAAAAAATTTAGTGCCGTTCATTCCAGAGTATATCTAATAATGAGTAGGGACACTCTCTACAAAAATTACTAATAGTAACCCTTTCGGACAATCGCATTTTCGCATCGCAAATGTCACAAGAAGTTTTCCCATCTTCACAACACCATTTAACTTCGATTTTAAGATACACGTATGGATGTTTTTTCTGATTGGATTTTTAAAAGTGCCCTGAAACGAACACAAGGGAGTGTGGCTTCGTTGTCCTGATCATAACTTGAGTGACCTCTTTTTTTTTGTTTGAATTTGAATGTATGTAACTTCGGGGGGAATGTGATTTAAAATGCTCAACAAAGGTTGTTGTTAAATTTATCGAAATATATTTTTTTCTTGAAAATAGACCAATAGAGGTTGAGTGTTGTTTCAGCAATTTGGGGGCCCCTGGCGATTGCGGGGCCCTTACCACTGGGCCCACTGAGGGGTCTGCTCTCAACAGAACAAATTTTTTGACTTTCACAACAGCGTTGGTCATTTTGTAACGTCAAAGGGATAACAACTAACAACTAGGTGCATACTCTCGTACTTATACGTTATACATTAGGATCCGTATTCCATACTGAGGTACCTACATTATTATTTATACATTACATATTTATAACGGAATGCATGACTGCTTTGAATTCTAATCTGTCAGCACAGTATTACTGACTCACTTTTATACTATTGTGTTCCCCTTTTTAAATAAAGAAAAATAAGTTTTGAGTATGAAATGCATAATGCAACCGTCGCGTTGCATCTTGCATCGTATGCGATATGGGTCGCATACGATTGAACTTTGTTTTAAATTGAAGGCACTCGGAAATGCGATATCGTTACATCCGTTATTCTCTGCACACTCTAAGACTATGCCGTCCTCGCAGGAAACGAAAGATTATTATCGTTACAATAGTTGTATTAATTATTCCCTATTTTAAAGCTCTACTTTAATAAAATAAAAACGAACCAATTCCTACTTGTTTTTTATTTTATAAATGAGCAGGAATAAACCAACTACAAAAAAAAAACGAAAAGCGACATCTCGTTGTAAGTTTTAATAGCTTATAGATAAATAGTGAATACAATGACAACATTCGTTCAATTTTTAACGGTTTGAGTATTTGCTATAAGAGATCGTCAAATATGAGCACATACTGTGGATAATGTAGTTGAGGTTGTTGTATCCGCTAAGCACTTTTGAAGTTAATAACAATTTTACTAGATGTCACCTATAACAACTTTTTTATTCAAATATTTTTTAAAGATTACACGTGTGCTGGCCGTTATTTCATTCAAACATGACTATTCCTGGCATTTATTAAAATGGATGTGTGTAGTGTGTCTCCCAAAATAGAAGAATTTTCGATAAAAAGGAGAACCTCTTGATGACAATCAATCAATCATTACAACAGAAGTGGACTGTGAACGGAGTTGTGCGAGAATTCCGCCACTTTTTGCTGTAGAAAAATGTACCCCTATTTAAATGGAAAACTTTACATCACACTGCGGTTGTGCATCTAATTCTCCCATACGAGATACGATTCACAAAGTAGGGCAATGTAGAAAAAGTATGAAAATAAGTTGACGGCGGCACCTAACAGGCTGATGATTTCCTATGACATCAGTGCCGAGATTTAGCTGATTTCACTTTCCCGAGATTGAGTGAAGTGAGTCACTTTCCATTGAAAATCGATTTAACTAAATTAGTTCAGTGAGTGAGTTGGTGCAATGGGCTGTCAGATTACTCACTTAGCATTTCAGCAGCGACTCTACTCACTCACTCCTTGGAAACTGAAATAAGCTAGCTAGTGAAAAGCTTGATCGCATTAGATGTCCCAAGGCCCATGTTCAAGGGGATATCCGAAGAACTTCATCGAGAGGGCAACATCACACAGCCTTTAGGTACAATCACGAAGAAATAAAATGAAAGGCATAACAACCTAGGACCGTGACTCTTATTAACGCATGCTGAGATCAACGTGATGTATGTCCCACAGATGGATCACTATTCTGAAAGAGGGAGAAATAAGGGGAGCAATGCGATCCATTTCAGAAAAATGATGCAGATTTTCGTAGATTTTCACAAATAAAAAAGTGGACAATTAGGTTCTTTCGTTGAAGCCCTGGAGTCGTCACAAAGCGTTTTTTGAAAAAAAAAAAAACTAAACTCGCCTAAATGTCAAAATATTTTTTGCCCTGGGGTTGAACTGGGTTTGCCCTTAAGTCAACTCATAACGTTGTCAAGGAAACCTGGGTCAATCCTGGGTAATGTTCAACGAACGAACCCAATAGGCCATTGAATAAGTCGCATACCAAGCGGCAGGTTCGTGGTTCAAACCCCAACAGACACCAAAAATGTTTTCCTCATGTTCCTCCGCTAGTAAATTCATTCCCATGAAAAGTGCTTTCTTGATTAGCCGTTCGGAACTGGCAGAAAATTTTAGGTCCAATCTTATCCCTCATAATGCATGGTTGTGAGAAATGACATTGGCCCTGGAGCTCCCCGCTCTTTTGCGCCACCCTATATATTGTAATGTGCACCCAACATTTCATGCTAATTTCCTAATTGAAAACGTTAAACCGAAAACACAAGTGCTGGCAACGCTATAATGGAGTGCTATAATGGAAGACGTTGTTTGTGAGTGAGTGTGTATGTGTGCAGAAAAATACCGGGAGAGGAACTTGTCTAGACATCATGGTTCATAGAAAAACTACCAGAAATCTCTCGATGTTTCACACTTCTATATAAAGAGGGAGCTGACGCAACCAGAAGTCAGTTTTATTTAGAAAGTGATAGTGTGAATATTGAATAAACGTAATTGAGTTGAGTTCGAATAAAGTGTATAGCGAAAGTAGATACCGAATAAAAGTGGTAGAATTAAATTGAAAGGTAGAGTTTTATTTTTGCGAACTAAGCGCACGTTACAATATTATAATGTCGACGATAGACGGTTGAATGACGAAAGCAACACGAAATTGAAAAAAAACCACCCTAAAAACCACAGTGGAAAGGCCAATTTTATTTTAAATGAACTTTTTATCAGTCACTACCTTAACAATTATTTTTAAGCTGTGACATTGAAACACACAAAAAGAAATACCTACCAAATTATGCTTCAATTATTTTCTATGTACCTACTCAAAAAATAAAGGACCAGCTCGATAGCTACACCTAACGCAAAAGTATACTTTAAAAGCACCGCTTACATTGTGCCTTTGTATAAGAATCGACCTAAACAAAACATACCGATGTGCATCTTTCGGAAAAGTTGAGGAAAAATTTTTGTATGTTAGAAAAGGCGAAAGCAATGTGTTAGCACAAGTGTTTGCACTGTGTATCGATGTGTTGTAGTTATTCCAGGCATCTTACCATAAAGACTTATCAGCTCCTTGTTATGGTCTTAGGGGTCAGGCAACAGGCACTATTATCCGCACCTGATTCTTTATTACTGACTACCGCGCGCAATTAGCAATGGCATCCGTAGAACATCATCTCCGCACTCCATAAGGATTGTTCACACTTGCTGAATAAGGAAGTACTCGACGCAGCAGACCAGCATATAGTTTGCCACAAACCAAGTTAAACTATACCTACCACAATAAACAAAAATAAAAATAAAAATACAAAAACACAAACTCACTGACCTGATTCCCCAAAACGGAAAATTAATTCACTAAGCCCGTCCATCCAACTGGCCAGTGCCAGTGGTGAGAAGAACCATCGAACCCCAGGTGCATTTAACAAAGTGAATCTGTCAAAGTAATTATAGACTTCAAATCGGCGTAAAATTGATTACATTGCATCACTCTTTGGCATCTTTAAAGCTTCACCATCACCATCTCTTTGCACTTAAATCAAAAATGGTATCGGAGAAATTTTTGGTCCCAGTATAACCGGCACACAATGGTGACCTTAGGAGGTGAGAAATCCATGGCATGTAGCGTCTCTCGAGGGGCTTCAACATCGTCTTTTTGACGTTGATTACCAGCCTGTGCGCGGCCACACACCAATCATTTAATATCAAATGAAATCTTGATGATCCAAATCGATTAATATCGAAGATTCATTTTATAGGATGTGCGATGGTTGGCATCAGGCATGCCAAGCTTTCAAAGAGGAACAGAAAACAAAACCAGAAAAAAATGTAATTTTCGTTTAAATGAAAAGCGATCACTTATATTTGGGCAGCACTACTTACAAGAGGAGCTACGGACAAAACACATTCATTTAGTGTAATCACAGGGAGGTGAAATAATTACAGATTGTTTGAGGATGAAGTCTAGGTCGGAGCGTAGGTATGTACAGGTATACACCATGTCTGGTGTCTTCACACAATGGAGTATTTTTAAGTCTTGTGAGTATTATTTGGTGGTTTTATTGCTTCACCTTATACATCTTCCAAAATCACACACAAAAGAGATAACCTGTGATTAGTTTCGAACTGATTTTCTTATTTATCGTTGAATTTTCTTTGAAAATAAGAAGGTAATAGGTCTGAAGGTATGTCCAATGGCAAGTTGGTGTATTGAAACGTCCACTGAGTTGAAGTTATACAATTCAATTAATAATCACATTTTGTCTTATCCAATCTTTACATCGTTACGTCATAATAAAAACTGGCCTCTGCCTGCTACAGCGGATATAGAATATCATAACACCATTATCGAACTTTCTAGATCAGACAAGAACTGCCAAAGAAATTTTGATCAGTTTGTGTTCTATCTAATCACCAATCATTATAAAAATGTATATTTTTTATAAATTAAACACTCTTTCCTTCTGATAGACTCCTCATTAATATTTTTTCACGCACACACACTGACTCAAAAACAATCCTTTTTTTTTGTGGAATATTATTTGGCTGTACAATACAGTGTTTTTTTTCATATTTATGAGCTAACTTATAATATAATGTTTGATATAAAAGAAATCATAAACTATAAAATGGCTTCCGTACGGAACCCCAGCCTAGGATCCTCAGATCGCCAAAGAGAGATCTTATTTCTTAGCTTAAAGCGATCAACAAATGAGTTGTTGTCAAGCTCGTAATAAGGGCTCATGTTTTCATTCACATTATGTAACATATTATTTATGTATATTTATTCAAATGCAGCACTCACTGTCTTCACTTTCGCTTGAGCATCTTCGACTAACAGTTGCCCATTATTCAAAACGGTGGTGCCTCTGTAGCGTAAGATTAGGATGTTTGCTTCGATGCAGATGTTCGAGGTTCAGATCCAAGTTTCATCTTATTGTAAGTAAGTAAGAGTAAGGAGTACGATTTATTACAAAAGCTTATGGTTTACAAGTTCCGTTAACAAATCTTTTACGACAATGGCAAAAGCCGTCTGCCAGAATAACAAGTTTTAAAGTAAAACAAAATAGTAAAAAAAAAGTTACATATTTATATAAATTGAAAACACTCTTTTAATATTTGGTATCGATATCGTAGCGCAGTTTTCACAAAATTGATAAGTGCAGTCCAGTCTCGACCGTTCAGCAATTGAAGAATTTCATACCGTTTCGTAGTTCGATTTTCCCAAGTGTAGTTTTCTTATTTGTATTTGTATTTGTATTTATTATAATAATATTCATAGTGCATATAAGATATACAAGTATTTCTTTTGAGTTGCACATGCTTAAATTGTATTACAGAGCTTCATACTTATGTTTATATTATACAATTGAAAAATTCATAAAGTCTTATGTTTTTAGACAGGAAAGAACTGTAATAGAGTAAAAGAAAAAGAAAGATAGAAAAAGAAAAAGAAAAAGTTTCTCTCTAGAGGATGGATAAAAGATTTAATTTTTAGTTTAATTCAACAATAAATTTTAGAACTTCTTTTGCGAAAACATTGGTGTTGGTTATTAGTTTTAAGTTACGAGGAATTTGATTCCATAGTTGAGAAGCATAAACAAAGAATTGCCTTGAACTGACTAAATATTTATAGCGCGGTATAATAATTTGCAATGTTCGATTACTTCTTGAGAACGTTATTTTATCAAAAAGATATTTAGGTTCCTTAAGATGTATTATTCTTTGCAATAATAACAAGGTTCTGTACTTCAAAAGACCTGACAACGAGCAACCAGCAATTTGAGCTGTGAATTCGGTAATGTGATCACATCTTTTCAGACCAAAAATATATCTCGCGCAGCTATTATAAGCAACGGTTAGTTTTCTTCTGGACTCATGGTCCATATTAGAGAATAGCTCGCAACAATAAGTTAAAATAGGCAAAATAAATGATCTCACTAATTTCAGTTTAACTTCGGTTGGTAAATATTTAGCCGTTGGACATAGGCCTCGTAAAGCACCATACATTTTTGAAACCGTCTTATTAATATGTGTGTCCCAATTCAAATTATAATTAAAATATACCCCAAGATTCTTCACTGTCTCAACATATTCTATAGGTGTATGATTGAGAAACAAAGGAGGAAATTGATGACATTTATTACGACATAAAACCATTGCTTTTGTTTTTGACGTGTTGAGGTTAAGAGCATTATCAATAGTCCAGGCAAAGATTTTACACAATTCTTGATTCATTTGAATGGTTTCTTGAGTCATAACAGATTTTGAAAACATTTTATAAATTTGAACATCGTCTGCGTAGATGTGATATTCAAAGTCAGACAAACATTCGACTATGTCGTTTATAAAACACGAAAATAGGAGCGGACCTAGTACTGAGCCCTGTGGAACACCCAACGGGACTCTTATACAACTCGAGCACTTTTGATTGTGATACACAAACTGGGATCTGTCTGAAAGATATGAGTTGATCATATTGCACAACGAGTTCTCAAATGAAAATTTGGATTTGAGTTTGAGTAGTAAAAGATTATGATCAACGCTATCAAATGCTTTAGAAAAGTCCAAAAAAACAATTAATCCCATCATACCCTTGTCAAACCCAGTTCGAATATCATCGCAGACCTTAACTAGTGACGTAGTGCAGTTGTGTTTTGCACGAAAACCAGATTGGTGGTTAACAATTAGTTTGTTATCATTCAAAAATTTTGTTATCTGGCGGCTCACAATTTTTTCAAAAACTTTACTGAAAAATGATAGTATAGCAACAGGACGGTATTCAACTTTATTACCTTGCGATGGCTTAGGTAGGGGTATGATTTTAGCAACTTTCCAGAGATTTGGAAAAACAGAGGTAGTGATTATTGTATTGAAAATGTGCGTTATCTGGTGGAGCAAAAATGGTAATAAGACTTTAATGAATTCTGGTTGAATATTATCCGAACCTGCGGCTTTAGAACTAATTTTGAGAAGCTCATTACCTACTAACCAAATATCAACACAATTCAGTGATAATGAATTTCTAATTTCGTAATTTTCATTTACGAATGATAAATCATTTGCAATGTTGGATTGTGGTAAAACGAATTTTTTATTTAATTCTTCTATATTAATTTCATCTACAATTTCTTGCTTGTTACGACTTATTCCAGTTTGTCTAATATTTCTCCAAAAAGTAGAACTTGAGTCACTGGATTTGAATTTGTTTTGAAAAAAGATTCTTTTGCTTTTCTTTATTAAGGAAGTAACAGCATTACGAGCGATCTTGAATTCATTATAAATTGTAGAGCACTTATACCTTCTCCATCTAGCATATAACAGATCACGATCTCTTATAAGATTCTTCACTTGAAGCGTCAACCATGGCAAATTTTTTTTGTTTAATGTCTTATGTTTAATCTTAACATGAGAATCGAAAAGAACATAAATATTTGAGTTAAAATATTCAACCTGTTTATTCACATCACTTGTAAAATAAATAGGTGACCAATCAATGGATCGAGCATCGTTAAACAAGAGTTCTAAATTAATATTTGAGTAATCAAAATATTTTAACTTCGCTCCAGCTTCATGAGAAAAAAGAACGTCAAGTGACAAGAAAATTAAATCATGGTGTGAAAAAGCAGGTGCCAGAACTTGATCATAAAGCAGAACCAAATTAGGATCCGAAACAATAAAAACATCCAATAAAGATGGTGCACAGTTTGGTCTAAAGTGAGTAGGGACCTTCTTGTTAACAAAGCTCAACTTAAAGGAATTTACCATGTCAATAAAGTCATTGTTTTTTTTATCCAACAGATTGAGATTGAGGTCACCACAGATTATAATATCAGTGTACCTAGGAACTAACTCCTCCAAAAGACATCTTATAAGGTTAAGATGGGCTATGTCTGGTGCCATATAAATGCAACCAACCAGCAGCTTACCACGTTCACAATCAACTTCAATAAACAAATATTCAGTAGGTTCATTGCATAGAGATTTTTTAACAATTCTAAAGTTATATGAACTTCTGATAAAAATAGCTGCACCACCTCCCAATCTGTTGCACCTATCTGATCTTATAATTTTAAAATTGTGTAATCTGAGAAAACTATCATATATTTCTGGTTTCAACCAAGTTTCTGTTATACAGATGATATCAACCTTGCTACCATCGAAAAGATCACGCATATCATCAATTTTATTTTTTATACTTTGTGCATTGAGATGACAAATATTAATGCCTTTCTTTTGTTTACATAAAATGTCGACCAAGACTTTGCTTTCAACCGTGGAACCCCTCTTTACATTAGAGGCAGCAAGTGTATTTAACAAAAACAACACCTATACATTCGAAAATCTTTAAAGGCTTCCAAGTAGACTCAAATTTAAATTTTAAGCAATAACTATAATAATAATAAATAAACTTACAATCATAATTAAAGAGAAGGAGAATGAAAAGAAAAAGAAAAGAAGATAGATTTAAGGGGAAAATAGTACGTATTTTTTTAGCGATTAGTATCGAAAATTTCATTTCCATCATTTGCTGCTTGACATCTCTGGGCTATCGCATTTAAAGTAGTTTCATCGTCTATAATTATGTTGTTTCCATTCTTATGCTCTTTTATGAGAACAGATCCATTCCTTGTAAAAGCCGAGTAGATCTTCTTTTGGCGCTTCAATCGAACAGCAAACTTTAGAAGAGAACGATTTCTTAACGTGAGGCTTTCATTCAAATAAAAGCATTTGTCCGAATCTATGCCAATGTTTCGCAGGATTAATGGTTTTTTCATTTTTTTCTGGAACTCAGCGATCGATTTCAGAATGTTGTTCTTATCATACTGTGAGCTGAACTTCAATATTATGGGTGGGTCATTACAACCATCGCGTTTGTTGGAGCGAAATATCGAACAAAGGGTTGGAGTTGGAGGTTGGTAGTCTATGGTGAAACAGAGTTGGTTAAAAAGAGCAATTAGATTTTCATCCGGCAGTTCTGGTATTCCAAAGAGAATAGCGTCCGTAACAAGCTCTCTTCTCTCGAGCGAATCACATCGTTTCGCGAGATCAATCAGTTGCTCTTCATTAGGATTGTTTATTTCTGATTCCTTACTTTGCTCTTCGATTATTTCTACTCGCCGTACCAGATCGTTGACTAATTGTTCCTGCATTGTTAGCTGTTCATTCCACTTCTTTTCCAGGTTTGATATATGGTCCATAAGATCAGTGCGGAGGTTATCAATTTGATCAGAGAACTGAGTTATTATTTTCTCCGAATGAGCATTGAGATGTAATACCAAATCATTGATGGTAAGTGAATGGTGTTTTGTTTCTGTGAAACCATCATTCGATCCACTTTTAGAAACTGTCTTTTGTTTTAATGCTGTAGCTGGGGAAAGGCCAGTTGTTGGTGTGGGTGTGTTACTATTTTTTTTGGTTACGGAACGGGTATTTTTTAGTTCAGATTTATCTCCCATTATAAATTAGATTATAAAGAGCACAAAGCAAAAGAGAGTAAGTAATGTAAAATGAAAAAAAAGTTCACTCTTCGCACAGAAAGAACAGCTAAAATGATCGATTTTGATTTATACACCTTTCTGATTTGTCTTTTTTCTTAAAACTCTTACACTGATTCAGTTTATTTCTTGTTTTTTATCAATAACAATTCACTGTGACGGCTTAGGGTTACGCTATGTATGACTTTCGGAGTTTTTTTTATTTCTGTAAGTATGGGGCAGACTCCAATAAAATGCTTTATATCTTCACAAACCTTCAAATTACACAAGCTGCAGATTATGGGAAGATCGGACCGGTGGGGTATGTAATTTAATGGCAGCAACTCTCCTCTGGCTTTAAATATTGTTGAGATTTTGTCTGCATCCATATTATCTTCGAAGCAATTTAACGTTCTGAGGTCACCCTCCAGTTTTGAGTAATAGATTCTGTATATTGATGATTTTGCCTGTTCAATAAAGGCCTTATGCATTTTTTCATCAAGAGCCTGCAGTACATTGCAAAGCTCTTCTTTGGTTTGCCCGTAAGGTTAAGAGGACATCTTACACCTTCCGCTAGTTCCTTCTATTTTTCGAAGCATGCTGTTTTTTTGACGCGAGCATGCGTTGCTACTATTTTAGGTAAGCGAGCTTCTTCCATGCTAAACACTTTAAGGACGTAATCAAAATGGAGCTCCAGCGTAGAGATGAACATTAATGGCAGTCCTGTTTCGATGTGCAACATATAAATGGGTGTCGTCAAGGGAAGGAGCAATACTCTTTTAAGGAAAAATCTGAGCAGCTGCTCCACACTCTCATTTTGAAGGTATCCCCAAACTTGGGCTGCGTACAACATATCCGACCTCGCTGTAGCATCGAAGATTTGGTATTTCGCTCGGAGTCTTATATTTTTATTTTTCATACATGTTGACCAGGTTGTGTTTATGGCAATTTTCGCGTTTTTTAATTTTTCTGCTTAGTGAAGTTTCATGTTGTTTTGTGGAGTTAGTATAACACCAAGATATTTATAATTATCGACTACTTCCACAACTTCCCTTTCCCGCTTCCAGATGTAGTTCCCATTCCTCTATCTCTTTCCTCTACCAAAAATCAAATCAATCATCTTATTGTTTTTCCACAGTTTTCACCTTCATTCCAGAGTTCAGAATCGTTAAAATTTGTAGGTCCCCTTCATTTCTTCCACAAAGGATGGTTGAGAGAAATACGGGCTCTCCGCTCTGTTACCTTCCCCTATTTCAAAGGTAAGTTTCGTTTTAAAAAAAACCTTCTAGACGAATTCCACTAAAGATGGCACTAGAAAAGCTAGATTCAGTTACTCCTCTAGTTCCAGAAGGTCTTTCAGAAGCAGTATGACGGTGACGAGTCCACAGTGGTCATTGTCGTAATCAACCGTCACCCCGCGTCCCCTCTTTAAAAGAAACATCATCCAAATCAAAATCTTCTTATTCCGATCATAAGAAATAATAATCGCTCGAGTTTATAGGATTTGAACCTCGAACTCACAAGTGAAAGACAAACATGTAATCATCACTTAACAGGCACCACATAATAATACCACAGTGCACAGTATCCTAAGAAGGCATGCCTTAATTCTTTGATCACTTTGTAAAGTAAGCTGCTTACGTCAAGCAGGAAAGTCCACAATTGACCAAATTTTTACGTTAGGTACGGCAGATCGTGGTAAAATCTCCGAAATATAGGTAATATCGATATACACCATCTTTGCATCGATTTCGTATGACTGTGTTTATGTACAGAGACGAGCTGTACAGAGCCTTATGCAGTTTCAGCATCCTTGCAAAGCTCTTACGGTCATGTAAGATGAATTCACTCTGCCCCGCCAAGGTCGGCAAAGAACTCACCAAGATTTTTGAAGTCGCAAATGGTTGCGACAAGGCGATAGACTGCCATGCGATGTCTTTAGCATCATACTTGGAAATATTGTACAAATTTCAAACGTCAACATTGAAGGAGTAATCTTTCAAAAATAAAAGTCGATCACGCAATGGGAGGAAGAAAGCATGATGTCATGGATGCTTTTTTGTGAGAATTGAAACAAAAACGGCAAAAATAAGTTTGAGAAAAGAAGGTAAAACGAAGCATAATGTTGTTCTCAAACAAGGACGCCGGACATCGACGAATTGGACAAAACGTCACAATCGATAAACATAACTTCGAGGTGGTACAGGACTTCGTCTATCTAGGATCCGCTATATGGAAAACAACATCAGTGCGGAGATCAAACGGAAAATAAATCAAGCCAACCACTGCTTTTTTGGGTTAAAAAGGCAATTGAGAAACAAACTCCTCCCTATAAAAAATTAGGTAACCCTTTATAGGACATTCAGTCCTGCTTTATGACGCAGAAGCATGGGTCTTATCGAAAGCAGATGAGGAAACATTTGAGCGTGTCAAAAGAAATACATCTTTGGTCCAGTATGCCAAGACAATGTGTATAAAAGAAGATACAACAACGAGCTGTATGAGCTGTACTGTGACATGGGCGAAGCTGGAAGAATACTCATAGCGACGCTACGATGGCTGAGATATGTAGAGGGGATGGGCGTCAACGCTCCGGCTCGACGAGTATTCCAAAGAAGAAGGACATTGCAATGAGAACGGGGAAGGGGAAGACCTCGTCTTCGGCAGCGCAATCAGTTGGAAGAAAACATCACCCGACCTAGAATGCAAAACTGGAGATAGCTAGCCCAAAATCTAAATCTTCATCAAAAGATGTTGGTTGAGGCCAACGTTCATCCAAAACTGTAAAGCGCACCTAAGTTAGAAAGTTTGTTCGATCACTAATATGTAGCATATCTTTAGGCGGCTGATTTTTGAACTTAACTTTAAATCATCGTTATATTGTTCAACGTTTTGTTTAAAGGACCTCCCAAACCAAAGCGGCAGCGGCAATTGTGTGCACGAAATTCAGTTATCTTATACAGCAACGTAAATGAGAATACCCGTTACAAACAAAGGAAAGTTTTCATAGATTTGTATTGTCGCGATGGAAAAAATGATGACAGCAGTGTTTCCGCGCAGAGGCAACTGCAAAAACGCTTAGGTTTGGGAGAACCTTTATCCGGATTCGTTTATTTGCTTAGCTTCGTATATGAATATCTTTACTATAGTCCGCTAGCCACAGTATGAAAATTCGTTTAAGGTAAAAAATAAGCCTTCTTTTCAATGTGCGTTTATGGACTGCGTTCAGAACTGCAATTTTTTTGGGTTTTTTATAATTTTTTTTTGAGAGACCTTCAGCCTTTCTTCTTGTTAAGAAGAAATATTGACTTTTTTTGTAGAGCAAGTAAAACTTATTGCTGTTGTTGCAGTGCGATTATTTGTGGATTTCATTTTGATGGCTCTACTTTCACTAATTTAATTCAAAAACAGAACTACCCAACCAACAGAGGAGTGATCTTAGACAAAAAACTAAATTGAGGTCCCAATATACAAGAAAGACACAAAAAATCTATGATAGCACTGTATTCGCAGCAGGATTTTTGGCAGAAACTGGAGACCAAATCCCAAAATCATCCTATGGATGTATACTGCCATTGTTAGACCTATCCTATCTTATGGCAATTTGGTCTGGTGGAAGGCGCTGGAAAAATCCACGCATTTAAAAACCCTAACCAAAGTACAAAGATCAGCCTGTTTTTGCGGAAGTAATCCTCCATCTCACACCTCTTAATCTCTATGTTCAAGACGCGGCAGCAAACAGTGCGCTTAGACTAAATCAGTGTAATGTCTGGAAAACCAGCCAAACAGGACACGCACAGATTTTATCACGATACGCAGATAATAATATCTGCACGGATTACATAACTCCATACCTGGACTTTAAAAAATCCTTCACAACCAGCTTCCCCAAAAGACAGGATTGGGAGAATGGAACACCTTACCTGAACGAGACGTCTATATCAATCTATACCGACGGTTCTAAAATGGAATTTGGAACAGGGGCAGGTTTATTTTCAGAAAGCCTAAGGCCTCGGCCACGCAGTAAGCGGCAGAGCGGCAGAGCGGCGAAAAAAAATTAAAACATATGAAATCACACAGGAGTGGCCACGCAATGAGCGGGCGGCAAAACAAAATTCTGAGCGGCAAAGCGGCGCCGCTCAGCAATCAAACATGTTTTAATTTTCTGAGCGGCAAACAGCATTTTATATTTATATCAGTGACGAAGCGTCCATATATTGAGTGGAATGAGTGCTTCCGTTAACGAATTTAGAAAGATCTTAGGTAATGGAAAACAATTATAATGGCAAATTCAAAAATAAATGATTAAATTCACCAAATTCCGATCTTAATTGGTTAATCGGATGAACACCAAATCGTCTTCTTTTTTGTATACGTTTAAGTAATTTGTACACATACAAACGATTTTCCGACAATAAAATACGGCGAACTGTTCTTGACAACGGCATTTTAAATACTAATCGCTCAAAAGCAATCGCTCTCAGTGCCTGGCCATACGTCGCTTAGAGTTGCCGCTCAGCCGCTCGCCGCTCAGCCGCTTAGTGCCTGGCCATACGCCGCTTAGAGTTGCCGCTCAGCCGCTCACCGCTCAGCCGCTTAGCCGCTCTGCCGCTTACTGCGTGGCCGAGGCCTAAGCCTAGCCAGTTCATTCAGACTTCCAAATCACAGCAGCGTCTTCGAAGCCGAGATCTTGGCAGTTAAAAACGGTGCAAAACAGCCATCCATGATGGCGCTATCACCAAGCAGCAATAAAAGCGATTTCTGCCACTCTTGTCAAATCAATGCTTGTTTCTTGCTGTCGCGAAGAGCTAAGGGTTGGCACACAGCATAACGTTAGACTCTGCTGGGTTCCTGGTCATAGTGGTATATTGGGAAAAGAAAAAGCGGACGAACAAGCGAGGAAAGGATCAGAACTTGACCATTCTCTCATTGATCAATCAATCAGGATTCCACCTCCACCAGATCATTGGTAACAAAATAATGCGAAAATCCAATGAAAGATGGGAATGCCTAGACTCCTGTGTTACCTCCAGGAAACTATGGCCGAAATACGATAAGAACGGATCTGAAAAGTTGCTATCATTGAATAGACCTTCATTACGAATGCTTATCAGTATCATAACTGGACATAACCTACTAGGTTACCACAAAAAGAAATATGGGTTTTTGTACCGATGACCTGTGCAGAGGATGCAATGACGAAGATGAACACGAGGATACAACTCACTTCCTTTGTCAATGCCCAGCAATCTGCCACATTAGGAAAAAGTTTCTAGGCAATTACTTTTTCAGAACTAGAAGAATTATCAGACACTTCACAAAGCAGCTTGTTTAACTTCACTAAGGCCCCAAAATGGTTAAAAACTGACCAGACATAAGCTCATAGGTTTCTAGAACGTTACAATACTCCAGGGTATCACAATGGATCTACATTGATCTAAGTGTGACGGTAATAAGATCAACCGTCAGCCCATTCTACCTAACCTAACCTAACCAACAGATTTGAGTTTCCGCATTCTTCAAATTTATTGATTGATCATCATTAGAAGAATTCATTATTAAGTAAATTATTGATAAGTCTCATGTCATTGCTGCTCTGTGGTTATTGCATATTTAAGTGACTCTATGTAAAAACAAGTGTATCCCACAGCTACAAAAGTCTTCCTTCATTTATTCAGGTGGACAATCAGATGCTTTGTTCAAACGTCAAAAGCGTTTGGAAACCTATACCTACTCAAATTTTGTTCAAAAGACAGAATCTCATAAGGAGGATGAACTGCTTTAAAAAGGCTAAAAGTGTCTTGCTAAAGGAGGGAACACCTTTTTTTTCGTCGTATATACAAACATTAAAACTACTCACTGTACTAATGCAATTTAGTTAAGCTTCTCAAGCTAAATTAAAAACAAACAACACCAACCATATCTATAGATTGAGAGGCACGAGTGCGAACATTAAATGATTCCATTTGTTTTTATCAAAACACGTATCTCACACTTTGTGCAATCTAATCCCAAGGGGCGTGTATGAAGAACAAGCTCCCAATGTGCTCTAGCTCCAGCTCCCCACCTTTATAAATAATGCATTAACCATAAAGAGGAAAACAACAAGCCAGCTACAAATCAGCTTTGCTACGCGGCCGCGATTTGGTTTGTATAAAAGTTTGGACTTATAAACGCGATTGTAGGTATGTATGTTGGTATATGAGTGATTAAGATCAGTAGAATAAAGATTCACCAACAGAAATTCTGTTTACCGTGTAACAGATAGATTTCATATGAATTGCAACACCATTTATCAATGCAGATTCTTCACTTGTCTTACATTTGTTCGTAAAGTCATATATTCTTATTCATGTGTGCTTTTGACTGAGTGTGTGTTTTGTGAATATGTTTAATCGAATGAAAACGGCGCGGCGGCGCCTCTGTTCTTTACTGTTTTCCTATTGCTTGTCATTTTTCAGCTTTGTGCATATAAATAATCAGCAAACGGAAAAACTAACACGAAAGCGCCCATTGAATTGGAAGCACTGAAAGTAGCCATAGGAGAGATAGATACGAGAGAATACGGAAGATGCACACTGCACACAGTAGTGGCATTAGAACGTCTGGATGGATGGATGTATTGGCTTGAGAACGCGACGCATTTATTCGGGTCGACTTGACGATGATGCTGCACGACATGGCTTTGAATAACTTGACCGAACCTTGCTAGCTACAAACAATAGACATTCCAATTTTTCAAAAATGTAAAATGTACGGAATGACGATTTTAAGATTACGATCGTGTTTCTGAGGATATCTACAAGCATTTATAGGTATAAATATTCAGGGGCGGCAGAACACTATTTTTTTAGGTGGGGAGCATGATAGAATAAAATAAGGTATGGTAGTTTTATATATGCATATATATAATACATATTTATACAATATACATATATATGAATATAATACATATTTTTAAAAAAGAATGACTAAAGTGAATGACTAAGTGACTCTTCTTACATAAAGCCCAGCACTTCCAGTGGATTTAATGCTATAAAGCCACTGGTAACCCCAACACCTTCCATCACGGATGAGGGGTGCTCCAACTCGGTAGCAACTTTGTCCACTGTAACTAACTCTATGTCAAACCAATCTAATATCGAAGAACTCACCGCTTTACCACCTGTGAGGAGTATTTTTGTTTCTCGTCTTTCTCCATCAACGTGTGAAGATTTAGTTCACAATTATATTCTTAAAAATAGTTCATCGGTTTGTGTATCTAATCTTTCCATTCGAAAATTCGTCATGACACCAGAAAAGGAATATTCTTCTTTCGAGATCAAAGTTGGAAGAAACCTCGAGCTCTACAATTTACTATGCAATAGGTCTTTTTGGCCTTTGCATACTGTGGTCCATGATTTTTTCGCAGCAAGAAGCGACGACCCAACAACAGCTGAAAGGGCATAGTTGATACATTCTCACGAACGAAACAATGATAACTTCATGAACGCTGGTTGCCTCAAAATCTATTATCATAATGCAAGTGGAATTCGAACCAAACTATCTGTCTTATACCATTCATCTACCCACGTAGACTACGATATTATTGTTATTGTTGAAACCTGGCTTTGGAGTGGAATCCCCGATTCTGAAACTGTCAACGGTGGTTCATATATAGTTTTCCGACGAGATCGATGTATTACTGCTGAAGATCGTGGAGGTGGTCTACTATTGGCGGTTCGTTCATGCTTCCCATCCCATATAATATCGCTGCCAATCATCGACATCGAAAAATTATGCGTGTCACTTCGTCTCGGAATAGGTATTTCCGTGTATATCATCACTAGCTACATACCACTTAGAAGTCCCATTGATATTTATGAAAAGCACCTTGCTAACATTGATTTTGTAAGTAATTTGAACTGTCCGCAAAGGTTTTTGTAATAGGTGATTTTAACCTGACTGATGTGAAATCGTCTTATTCTTCTAATGAAAATATGCTTATTCCCTGTAACTCAAAAAGTGCTATCAAAATAGCTTTTGTTGACCATTTATTTGCTCTAAACTTATGTCAAATCAGGAGCGTTGTAAATAGCTTGAATAATATTCTTGATCTTGTTTTCATAGCACATGATGAATTCAAGCGTTCAGTGTATGAAACGCTTCCTTTGTCATTATTAAACGATCCTATCAATCACAAAGAATTATATATTGCAATTCAATTATAAACTTATTTAAAAATTGATAGTAACAATTCATTATCATTTAACTTTTTAAAGGCCAATTTTAATGAACTTGATAATTATCTTGAAAGTATTGACGGAAAACTGAAATTTTAAACTTAGATTTACAAAATATGTTTGATCGCTTTTCGCAGATTTTAAATAATGCTTTCAATCAATTAGTGCCACACAAAAAGAAAAAGAATATTTCCAAACCTCCATGGTATGACAGGCTGACACACCTTAAAAATTTAAAAAATAAATCTTTCGCTAAGTTTAAGAAATCAAATGATTTGGCTGACCAAATACAGGTCTGTAATCTTCGCAGGGAGTTCAATGTGGTAAGTAAATTCTCGCCTCTCTAGTTCGCCTTTCTGGTTATAATCCTAAAGTAAGTATAGGATCCTTACAGTTAGATCTCAATGATGTCTTAGAAGGATTGCATGATCTTAAGCCAAACGCTAAAACTGGCGTTGATGGTATTCCTGCGATAATTTTGAAAAGATGTTCTAGTTCTCTGGCTCTTCCATTACTTATCATTTTTCATTCTTCATTGTCATCTGGACTGTTCTTAGATGAATGGAAATCCTCTTTCTTGATTCCAATTTTAAAATCGGGTACCAAAACAATGTAGATAACTACAGAGGTATCTGTAAACTATCTGCAATTCCTAAGTTTTTTGAAAGCCTTGTCAAAAAAAAAATTGGTTTCCTAGTGAAGGAACACATAAGTGACGCCCAACATGGGCTCATCTCGGGAAGATCAACAATCACCAATTTAACATGTTTCTCTTCTTTCGTTGTTGACGCTATTGAAAGTAAAGATCAAGTGGATGTTATTTATACCGATTTTAGCAAAGCGTTTGATTCGGTTTGTCACAAAATACTGCTTCAAAAATTGGAATCATTTGGTTTCCACTCAAGCCTCCTTCAATGGATCTGTTCCTTTCTCATAAAAAGGGTTCAAAAAGTCAAAATTGACGAATTCATCTCAAGGCAGATAAATTGTACCTCTGGTGTTCCACAGGGTAGTCATCTAGGTCCTCTACTTTTTATCATATTTATTAATGATGTTGTTAACTGTATCAACTTCAGCAAATGCCTCATATACGCAGACGATCTGAAACTTTTTCTGAAAGTAACCTCTATTAGTGATTGCCAAAAACTCCAATTGGATCTTGATAATCTATCTCGCTGGTGTGTGTTAAACCGCTTGAATCTTAACGCCAACAAATGGTTTGTGATTTCTCTCTCGAGAAAGAATCATATGCAAGAGTTTTCATATTTTCTTGATTGCAGCCCTCTTCAGAGAACAGATAAATTTAAGGATTTAGGCGTATTTTTTGACTCCAAATTCACTTTTACACCACATATAGAAGCTATTGTATCAAAAGCTAACTCAATGTTAGGATTCATCAAAAGAAATTCAACAGACTTTACTAACCCCTGCACCCTTGTGTCTCTTTATACCTCGCTAGTAAGACCCAACCTAGAGTATGCAGATATCATCTGGAACCTTCACCAACAATGTTTTTCCGATCGAATTCAGAAAGTTCAGAATAGGTTTACGAAGTATGCATTTTACAAAATGCGATGGTACTATCATCCAAATTCCACAGCTAGGCAGAGTCTTCAAGGTTTGCAGTCGCTCAAATCACGTAGAACTAGTCATGACATAGTTTTTGTGCGAGACATTTTATGTTATCATATAAAGTGTCCTTCCTTGTTGTCCTTAATTTGTTTTTATGCTCCAGAGAGATCGTTAAAGGATAGAAATCTTCTTTTTCAATCAAGGCACAGAACTAATTATGGCATGAGTGAACCAATTTCAAGATCAGTTAGAGAGTTTAATGAAATTTGTGGTCATATTGATTAAGCCTTCTCTAGAGATAAATTTCGAAATGAATTGTATTACTCATTTTTAAGAAATTGAAACCTATTTTGTAATGATGTATAATCTGTTGAGCTCATTGCTCGTAGGTGAAATAAACAAATAAATGATAATTAAATAAATCAAGGAGAAAAAAAGGATAAGAAATAATGCATAACGTTAAGTCTATGACCGATAAATAAATGATTCAAATCACTTGGTCAGTCTCAATCAAGCAAAAATTAGTACATATAACAATATTCATAGTTGCATAACATTTTTTTTGCCTCATTTAACTAAAAAAAATTGGTATATTTCCAAGGCCAGAAGGTGGGGTGCACCCCATGCTTAGAAAAGTTAGGTGGGGTCTATACCCCACCCACCCCATATCTTCTGCCGTCCCTGTAAATATTTACGATCAATTCAAGTGCAATTAAGTTTTTCTATTTGGATCAAAGTCAGCAATCATGAAATGTGTTTCCCCATTAGATTCAACTTCCTTATTTTGATTTTATTACCTATGTAATTTCTCATCAACTAGTAAAGGAGCAAAAGTACCTAAAAACCGGCCCATTGTTCTTTCAGGCAGCAATTTTCATTTAAAATAACAAGAAGGAGCTTGAATTATGATGAAGCTTTGGCTCCAGCTCTCACCACTCTTGTGTCGATCGTTTGTTATCTGATTCAAATACATATATCATAAATATGGGACAGTTGCAGAGAAAATTCTCTCTGGAATCATCATTCTATTCATAAAACATTTTTTTTCGAACTGGAGCTGTCCAGATGTTTGGAGAAAAGCTAAAAGGTGTTGCGATAATAAGGCTCAATACGCCTACTGTAAGGGAAAATCTGTAGAAACGGGCCCTTTGGTTTGTACAGTAGAATATTCCCCGACCACAAAGAATGCACTTTGGCCGCATTCCTCGACATAAAGAGTACCTTTAATAAAGTCAGTAACTTTGCAATTTCAAGAAAAAAAAAAGAATCAACTCAGCTCTAGGAAACTTCTCTGCAAAGAGATCTGTCAGTAGAGGACCTATCCCCTCTTCTATAGAATCTAGTTGTCAACGAACTTCTATAGTTGACTTAGAAGCTGAGGGATTCAAAGTGATTGCATATGCAAATGACGTCTCAATTGCGGTATCTGCAAAACATGCTCACATCCTTTTGGATCTGATGCAAACCGCTCTAAACAAACTAGTAAAATGGACGGGCAAATGTGATCTAGGGGTCAACCCTCAGAAAACTGAACACGTTCTCTTCACCAAAAAAATACAAAATTCCTCAACTAATAACTCCATCAATAAATGGAATCTCACTCTAATTTTCCAACGCAGCTAAAAATATCTAGGTATAATCCTAGACAAAAAGCTAAACTGGAAAGCCAATTTACAGGAAAGAATCAGGAAACCCACCGTAGCCCTATTTTCCTGTTAGAAAGCAATAAATTGGCACTAAATAGGGTTTCTCCCCCAAAATCACCCACTGGCTCTACACCGCGGTCATCAGACAAATACTCACAGTGGTGAGTGGTGGTGTAGTGGACCGCTCTTGATAAAAGGCCCTACTGCGATAATCTAAGCAAGGTCCAACGAAAAGCCTGTTTTTGTATAAGCGAAGTACTGAGATCAACACCCTCAGCTGCCCTATATCCTTAATCTCATACCACTAGATATCTTCAGCAAACAAATGGCCCCAAATAGAACGATAACAACATTGGTCACGCTACAATCCTATCAATCTCTTGCCACTCCGACACCATAATCCAATTGGTTTTTGATAATAAGTTACAAGTCTCAATCCCACCGAAAACTACCTGGGAAGACGAAGAACTCTTGAGAGATGATTCAATTCATTTCTATACAGATGGTTCAAAAACCGAAGAAGGGGTTGGCTGCGGGGTGTACTCAAACAGACTTAACGTAAGTCTCCCAATCTTCCTTCCAAACCATTGTAGCGTGATTCAAGCGGAAATTCTGGCGATCAAAGAGGTACTATCATGGCTAAAAGAAAACGTGATATCCTCAGCGAATATCCGGATTTTCTCAGATAGTTAAGCGGCCCTCAAATCACTCGGCACTATTCCTACGAATTCAGTAACCGCCCTAAACTATCGCCTATTTCTTAAGGAGATGGCTGAACAGTTCAATATTCACCTAATTTGGGTGACGGGGCACAGAGATATCGTGGGTAACTGCAAAGCCGATGAACTCGACAGAAAAGGAACCATTCTACTGATCCCAACCAGCAGGTTGAATACTGGTATTTTATCGCTACATGCAAACTTATGCTAAAGCGAGAGGTAATGGATTGAACAAATCGGTGGCCACAAACCATAACCACTTAAGTCGATTTTGACTACTTTTCAGGAGAGCAGTTTTAAGTTTCAATTTTTACTAGGAATCAGTAGTTGCTAAACTAAACGTTTTTGAAATGCTAAAATGAAGAAAGAATACACCTCTGCAATATATTAAAAGTGTATAAATTTATACCATATAATTTAGGAGTAATTTAAAAAAAAGACACTTAAGCCGATATGGTTTGTCATCGAGCCGCGGTGCAACCAATCCCAAGTCACCCTATGGTTTCCTTACCTAAAGTTTAGCTCGATTTTGTGATAACCTTTTAGCCCAATTACAACACGAACTTGCATCTCTTTCGAAAGAAAGAGACGACTAAGTTGAAATTTGCAAGAAGAAAAAACGATCCATGCGGAAGAAAGAACATTTTTTTTGAGAGGTTAATTTGCGCTGCATAGTAATTAAAGAAAAATTTGTAAAATTGTAATTTGAAGATAGTCGCTAGTCAGAAGTTGAAGTTAATTGGTAAAGTAAAATATAATACATACTTTGCACATTTAAAGTAACTTATTTTCTTATAAAATAGATTATTACTCAAGGAAATTGCGTAAAGAAATCGTTGTAAAGAGAAGTTGAATCAAATACGAATTTGTAAGTTAGCGAATATATATGTATGAATTTCTAAAAATCTAACTAAGTCATTTTTGTTCCTACAGAATAAAATCAAGTTTTTATCAAGAAACTGAAGCTGATGTTTATATTTCGAAAGTTGAGATTCTCTGAGCAACAAAATTTTATTAAATTCGAGTGTTTTCCAAGAGTATAAAGAATATGTCGGACAAAGAAGTTCGCCATTGCACTTTGTCAAGCTGCACCAGACCAGATGACGATTTTATGGTTTCGTGCGACAAGTGCAAGAGATGGTGGCACTATGATTGTCATAGTTTTGATGCCGAACAGTATGACACTGTGACTCCGTGGTTCTGTGAAGAACCGGATTGTATTTTTCAAGATGTTGAAGTGCAGGCGAACCCCACAGGTAATTTAATGGCTTCGGCTGATGAAGTCGAACCAAATGTCGATTTAATTATTGAGGCTGCTGCTGTTGCGCAAGCTGCTGTTGCACAAAGGGATAAAGAGTTGTTGGAGTTGCGAGCGGAACTTGCCGAGACAAAGTTAAGGCTGTCAAGAGTCCCTACCACAACCACTAGACCAACGTCACCTTCATCCTACCATAAAGCTCCAAAACCTGCATTAAGTGTTAGTAATGCAAAGATGGAAGTAATCAAAACCATTCAGGCTAATCACAAAGCGCTTTTGAGCAGTACGCGGTCACAGCAGTTTGCACAACGTCCAAACCAGTCGACACCTTTTCGAAACATGGATTCAGGGGTGCGCAATAGCTCGTGTAGTGATCAAGATATGGCAACTCTCCTCACAATTCTTAATCGGAACAACGTCCAGGAATTACCGCAGTTTTCGGGCGAGAATAAGAGGGAGTGGCCTTACTTTGAGGAGGTATACAAATCGACCACGTTGGAAGGAAAATTCAGCGCTAAAGAAAACGTCGCACGTCTGCGTAAGGCTCTAAAGGGTGAAGCGTACCAGATGGTTAGCGATCGATTGAGGTACTCTGCCGACGCTGACGCAATAATGGATTTATTGCGTATTATGTTCGGGCGTGCTGAAGTGCTGGTACACGATTTGACTTCAGATCTGTTAAGCCTACCAAAACTTTCTTCTAAGTCGGATCCTAAGCTTCGCTTGTGGGCGGTAAAAATAAATGGTTTCGTAGCGGATCTGAAATCCATGAATAGGGAGGAGGACCTTTCAAACGGGTATGTCATTACCAATTTAGCTTCCAGGTTAGGAGCAGGTCTCTACCAAGAATGGCAGAGAAAGAAATTAAGTTTTTCCAAAGTTAACTTACAACAGTTTGCCGAGTTTCTAACTGAAAAGGTTATTGACCTACCACCTGATTTAATGAGAATTGGACCGGACCAGAAGAAGCTGTCGTCAGCTGGTGCTATCAAGTCGTCTCGCGTCCTCGTACATCAACCACTTTCAGAGTGCAGGAAAGATTTGTGCTGTAAGTGCAATAAAAAACAACATGCTTTATCTCAATGCGAGGAGTTTTTGGCGTTAACACCCAGTCAACGACAATCATTTGCGAAGGAAAGGTCGATCTGTTTTTCATGTTTGGATGCAGCGAGACATCAGTGGAAATCGTGTGCTAAAGGGCGATCATGTGGTTTTGAAGGTTGTGGCAAACGTCATCATCCGCTTTTACACACGCCAACCAATAGTAGCGGTTCGGATTTGCGCTCAGCGGCAGTGCCTTTCGTGCCACACACCCATATCCAGTCTTCGCATATTGGCGCCGATATTTCCATCTTGTTTAAGATAGTCCCGATCCGTATCTATGGCAGCGGCGATTTGTTTGTTGATACTTACGCCTTTTTAGATGACGGGTCGTCGTTGTCGATGATTGATGAGGAGTTGTTCCACGAGCTTGGGTTGTATGGAGAATCGGAGAGACTTACGTTGCAATGGACGAAGGGCGTGTCGCGTGTGGAGGAGTGCAAGAGAACAGCATTTTCGGTGTCTAGCGTTTCAAGTCGGAAGAGGTATGCTTTGCAAAATGTATACACGGTCAAGAATCTGGGTTTGGCCAGTCAATCTCTCGATGTGAAACGTTTGAAAGGTTTATATCCACATCTTCGAGGTCTGCCACTTGTTGATTTGGTGGATGCTCGGCCAAAGATTTTGCTGGGGCTGGATCAAGCCAAATTTCTTTTAGGCCATGGCCAACGGCATGGTAAAGATGAGGAGCCCTACGCGTTAAAAACTTTATTGGGCTGGATCGTGTATGGCAGATCAGCGCCTTCAATGAATGTTTCCTGCTTGGAGCCGGTGTCCAAACCTACTATGAGGCTCATGTTTCACGAAGCGATTAAAGATGATGCAGATCTGCACGAGCTCGTTCGTCACCATTTTACCACCGAAGAGTTTGGTGTTATGCCCCCAAAGGGTGAATTGGTCAGCCGGGAGGTAAGTCGTTCCTTGGATATAATGGATCGGACGTTAAAGCTAGTGGGTAGACAGTACGAGATTGGACTGTTATGGTCTTCGGATGAAGTCAAACTCCCCGACAGTTATGGTATGGCGTTCAAGCGGCTAGTTGCATTAGAGAAATCACTAAAGAAGAATCCTGCGCTTTTGGAGTGGCAAAACAATCACTTTCGGGAATTGGTAAAAAAGGGTTATGCCCGAGTAGCTTCGCAAGAGGAGTTGGACCAGGAGTGGCCAAGGGTCTGGTACGCGCCAACTTTTATTGTCATCAACCCTAACAAATCACCACCAAAGCCAAGATGTGTGGCTGACGTTGCAGCGAAGGTTAACGGAATATCGTTGAATTCCTATTTGATGAAAGGACCGGATAATCTGGTGCCGCTGCATGCGGGTTTATTCAAGTTTCGGGAACGACAGGTAGCGGTAAACGGTGATGTTAGGGAAATGTTTCATCGAGTTCGCATCAGGGCTGCAGATCAGCAATGCCAACGCATGCTATGGCGAGACGGGATCACGACCAACCAGCCAACGGTGTACATTATGCAAGTTATGATGTTTGGGCCGCGATGCTCTCCAGCCTGTGCGCAGTACGTCAAAAATCATCATGCCAACCGTTTTAAACAGGAGTGTCCTGAGGCAGTAGATGGGTTAACGAAGCGCACCTATGTAGACGACTACTTCAATAGCCACAACTCAGTCGAAGAAGCCGTCACTGTTACGAGAGATGCTCTACGAATATGCCAGTCGATGAATTTTGATCTCGTGGGAATCCAGTCAAATAGTAGTGAGTTGTTGAGTCAGATGCCGGAAGCTAATGTCAACTCCAAGCTGGTATGTATTAACCCTAATGAAAGCGATAGCCTAGTTTCAAAGATTTTAGGTATGTATTGGCATCCATCTGGGGATCAATTTACATATAAAATCTCGGATGAAGAAAGCCTAAAGGATATGTTTGCCGAAGATGCGTCGATAACGAAAAGGAAAATGCTCAAAACGATCATGAAAATTTTTGATCCGCTGGGATTGATCTCGCAGTTTATCGTTCGAGGACGAATAATTCTGCAGGAGGTATGGAGAGTTGGGTATGATTGGGATGAACCGGTGTCAGCTGAGTTGAGTTCCGCATGGCTGGACTTTATAAACGCTTTGAAGGATGTAGAAACAATCAAGATCCCTCGCCGTTATTCGTTGAACAACCCCGATGACTGCAAAGTTAGTTTGGTTGTTTTCGTCGATGCGTCAGAAAAAGCATTCGCTGCAGTGGCATATCTTCGTTTTGATCGCGATCATGAGGTGGAAGTTACGCAAGTAATGGCGAAAGCTAGGGTAGCACCAGTCAAACAACTATCCATACCCCGCTTAGAACTTCAAGCTGCTGTGTTGGGTGTTCGCCTGGCTGTTACAATCAAGGCATCGCATACTATAAACATAGCTGAAACTCGTTTTTTATCGGATTCAAGAACCGTTTTGGCTTGGATTAACTCCTCTAACTTCAAACTGCCCCCTTTCGTCGCTCCAAGAATTGGTGAGATTCTAGACTCAACTTCACCTCGAGAATGGTTCCATGTTGGGTCCAACGATAATGTTGCTGATGATGGCACCAAACGATTTGATGTTTCGATGGGGAATCAAGACGCGCGGTGGTTCAAAGGTCCAACATTTTTAAAACAGCCATTTAGTGACTGGCCCGTTACTCCTGGCATTAACACCAAAGTTCCAGATGAGGTTAACCCTAGGAAGGTCGAAATTTTACTTCATGCTAGTTGTCGGAGAATTGATCGTTACGGAGCGTATGAACTGCTAGCTGCTAGATTCCGAGCAAGATGGAGTTCTTCGGTTCGAGTAATCGCCTTTTTGATCAGATGGAAACGTATCCTTCAAAGAAGACCAACCGACAAGGAGCCTTACATAACACCTTTAGAATTTCGCAAAGCTGAAGAATGGATGTTCCAGAAAATACAGGAAGAGGCGTTTCCAGAAGAAATAGCTTCGTTGAAGTCCAGTGGTAGAGTTAGTTCGTCGAGTTCACTCCTAAGTCTTTCGCCGATCTTAGATGAAGAAGGAACGTTAAGACTTAGTTCGCGAGCTCAAAAGGCCAACTTTTCCTATTCATCACGTAACCCAGCGATACTTCCTAGCAGACATCCTTTAGTAGATCTTTTAATCGAATACCATCATCATAGAAACTCTCATATAGGAACTGAGACGGTAATTTCTGACATACGCGAATCCGCTTGGATCATTAGCATACGAGGAGCAGTGGAACGAGTCAGGAAAGGATGTTTTATGTGCAAATATATCAAAGCTAAACCGATTATGCCCATTATGGGTCAACTTCCTACCGCACGTTTGGCTTTTGATTGCAGACCCTTTACCCATGTTGGGGTAGATTGCTTCGGTCCTATGTTGGTGAAGTATGGTCGAGGCACTGTAAAGCGGTACGGAATAATATTTACGTGCCTTACGTTCAGGGCAGTACACTTAGAGTTGTTGAACGACTTAAGTCTGGATCAGTGTACCATGGCGGTCAGGAGATTCGTAGTCATCCGTGTTGTCACCAGATTTTTCTACAGCGACAATGGTCTTAACTTCGTAGGAACGAAAAATCTGCTGGAGAAGGACGTTAAGATAATGGAGGCGTCGCTTTGTGAGTATGCCTCAAGGTATGAGGGCATCCTGTGGCGCTTTATTCCTGCTTACTCTCCTTGGATGGGAGGGGCCTGGGAGAGACTTATTCAATCAGTCAAGAAGAGCATCGACTTCGTCCTCAAAGGTCTCATTCCAAGAGAGGACGTATTAAGGAACGCACTGGCCGAGGCACAAGGCCAAATAAATAGACGCCCTCTTACCCACCTTCCTGTGGACCCTGAAGACCCCAAACCCTTAACACCTAATTCTATGCTGTTCGGTGAGGAAGATCGAGACTGTACAGCCCCAGGAGTGTTTGTAGACAGCGATTCCTGCAGTAAGTTTTATAGCCGACGTTCTCAACATTTGATGGCCGAGTTGACTAAGCGCTGGTACAAAGAATATATGCCTACTATTACAAGACGGTTAAAATGGTTGAAGCAAACAAGGTCAGTTCAGGTGAACGATATCGTGATCATGGTTGAACCCAACGAGATTCGCTCGGCCTGGCAGTTAGGACGCGTCACACAAGTTTACCCTGGTCCAGATGGAGTGGTACGAGTGGCTGATGTCAAGCTAGCAAACGGCGTTATGAAATTGAAAAGATCAGTGGGGCGACTCGCTGTTCTGGACTTGGAGTCTTCGAACTAGGACCAGTTCTCAGACGGCCCCCGGGATGTCATCGAGCCGCGGTGCAACCAATCCCAAGTCACCCTATGGTTTCCTTACCTAAAGTTTAGCTCGATTTTGTGATAACCTTTTAGCCCAATTACAACACGAACTTGCATCTCTTTCGAAAGAAAGAGACGACTAAGTTGAAATTTGCAAGAAGAAAAAACGATCCATGCGGAAGAAAGAACATTTTTTTGAGAGGTTAATTTGCGCTGCATAGTAATTAAAGAAAAATTTGTAAAATTGTAATTTGAAGATAGTCGCTAGTCAGAAGTTGAAGTTAATTGGTAAAGTAAAATATAATACATACTTTGCACATTTAAAGTAACTTATTTTCTTATAAAATAGATTATTACTCAAGGAAATTGCGTAAAGAAATCGTTGTAAAGAGAAGTTGAATCAAATACGAATTTGTAAGTTAGCGAATATATATGTATGAATTTCTAAAAATCTAACTAAGTCATTTTTGTTCCTACAGAATAAAATCAAGTTTTTATCAAGAAACTGAAGCTGATGTTTATATTTCGAAAGTTGAGATTCTCTGAGCAACAGGTTTATTGAAGTTCATCAGAATTAACGGCTTAACTCAAGTTAGGCTTTTATGGAATATTAAACTTCAAAAAAACTGAATGCTTATTTCGAGTAAGGCTGTTATGATATATTTAGAAAACACGGTTCAAATATTTTTTGTCGACTTAGGTCGTTATTCCCTGTGTGTTATTGTGAGATAAGATTTTCTATGTTGATTAAAGATGTTTTTTCTTACTTTTAACCACGAAGCGAAAGCGAAAGTATCATACAAACAAAGGAAAATTTTGAAATTTTTTTAAAAGGAAACTTTATTGACTAAATTTAAGCATTTTTTTGGTAACTGGTTTTGGCAAAGTTATTTAAATATCGTCTGAGTTTTCAGGGTCTGTTAAATCAGGATGTGTATTTCGCTCGTCCTTATTAGATGAAAGGTTTTCATAAAAAGAATGAAACTCAGGACTGATAAACTGTTTCAAGTCCATAAGATCCTTTTTTTTTTCTTGAGAAATGCTTGGTGGATCCGTCACGATTGAAATGTCGTTCACATTGAGAGAAGCTCCTCTCTTTCCTACTTTTAAAATTTTGAACTTCTCATCTTCGTCCAGTGAATTTTTGTACGAAACTTGATTCCATTTTTTGGAATAGCGAAGCCACCGAACTGAATTCCAAGTAAATTTGTTGCCATCTTCATCAACTCGTTTAAATGAAAACTTAGATTTGGAAAATTTTCCAAAGTCATAAAAGTCGACACACTTCATTTCGACGACTTCCATTTTGTTTCCAACGCTATTTACGAATTGATACCAATCTCTCGGCGTTTCAATTTGGACATTCGTTTTTTTTTCATCCGCTCAATTAGTGCGTGGTCACTGTCGCATTCCATATGCGTGTGTCCTGGTTCCAGAAATTTGTGGTCTATGGTATCAACATTTACAGAGTTTTTTAGAAATACAATAAACATTGCCGCAACAAAAGAGTTTTTGTTTTGTCCAGCACACGAATCGCTGTACAAAGTGACTTTTTTAGTTTCATCCGGTAAATCCTTTAGAAGCTTGTAGATACAGGATGAAATTTCGTTACCGCCACGACGGGCCATAGCTTCATGCCACATAAAACATTTTGCTTTGTTTGTCTCTAAGTCGTGAACCGTTAAATTAAAAGTCCAGAGCTGTCTTTTATAGAAACTCATGGAGTTTCTTAAAAATGGGGTTGGTAAGCATTGCTGGAGATCAAAGGCAAAAGTTTTAACATTTTTGGAATGTTTTGCCTCTTTTTTATCATTCCGCTTTGCTTCATATGCCTTTTCAGCCTTGTCCAAATGATTGTTTTTGCTTTCAATCAGAGCAAACTTTTCGTCCTCGCATTCGGCCACTTTTATTTTCGAAACAAAAGTATCACAAGTAGAACATGTGTCTTCTTTCGGTGTTTTGAATTTGAGGCCCATTGTTCTAAAAATTTGGGAATATTTTGACAAACTGACTGGGTTGGAGTGTTCTGATTTATACAGGCGGTGCATAGATGTCAAATTAAGGCTGGCTGGTAAGTATTTTTTGCAGGTATCCCTTCGGCTGTAATGGCTTTCGTATGCAGGAAACCTTGAAATATGGCCTCTTACTTCTTCTTCTACATCTGCACTGTATTTATTTGCAGGGGTATGTTCTCCTCTCTTATCTTTAAAAGAAATTGAAGGACATCCAAGTTTTTTTTGAATTACCGATTTAACGAAGCTCTCAGTTTCGTCAAAACAGCACAGAAAGTGTTTTTTACAAACGCTAGAAATTTTACCGTCAACTTCGAGTGTATACTTCATAGTGTGACGGCGTTTACGTTTTCTGTTGACTGCATTGACCAAGGTATCACATTTTTTATCTTCTACGTGTATCATAGAACCAATATTTAAAATTCGTTGGTTATAGCTTCCCAATGACCAGTACTTGTTAAATAGTAATTGAATTTTTTCAAATTCCACCTTTTGATTGCACTTAGTTCTGCAATCATCAAACTTCTTGCAGACTCTAGCCTTAACAGGTTTTCCACCAACTGATTTATAGGATTTTCCACTATTTCGGAGTTCGGTTCGAAGTTTTTTCTTGTTCTTGCGTTTTGGTGTCGCTAATGCTTCTTCTATTTGAGCTCCCAGAGCAATCATATCCTCATCAGTTTCAGAATTGGAATTACTACACTTAGTAGACAAATCAAAATCTGGATCTGATAGTGAATCATCGGAGTTCATCCATTCTGGCACATTGAATAAATTGCCTTCTACATCAAAATCATTTTCAATGTTTTCGGCTTGTTGAAGTTCATCTAAATAATAAAGTATAATGATTTTAAATACCATATCTAATTAAAATCCCAAAATTTTATATCTTGAAGTAAAAATTTTATTGCTAATACTTCTTATGCTCTTATATTCTTACCTTGTAGGAAATCATTTTCAAAATGCTGTGTTTCTTTAGGTGCAATATGTGTAAGGTTTGACACTAGATCATTTGTAAGCCTTTCATTACTTGACCATTGTTCTGTTGAAGATTGATTTTTTAAATGTTCTTGACAATAGGTTTCCGTTTCGTAAGTGTTTCCTAAGTGCTAATAGTGAATACTCATTTCATTTGTGAATTCTAAATAGTTCTCATACCTTTTTCAATATATTTGACAATATTTTCTTCTGCAATGCTTCCCTCACAACCTTGAATGTTTTCTAGGAAGGAAAATTTCAGTTTTGAAACGTAATTTTCATTTTGGAAATCAATTAGTTAAAAAACAGAACTCATCCTTTTGTTTTACTTTGAATCAAAAAGTATTTTTAATTAACTTTGACAAAATTTTAACTGTCACAATGCAAGACCACTTTAATTTACTTTTACACATAACAACTATTCATTAATAAAAACAACAAATTTTCGTTATCTTACCTTTGGCTTTGGTACGCTTTGCAAGTATCCTTGCTAATTCTACCATTTTCATTGCTCTATTGGACATTTTCACAGCTTTTTTAATTTAACTTTGAAAAAATTCAAACTTTAAACACACTTTTTGACTTTAAAACACTTTCACTTGAAATCCGACTGATTGCGAAAACTTATTTGAACTTATGACTCATATTTCTTCTCCTTTTATAGTAATTTCACTATGGCAAAAAAGCCTAAGCCAACTTAGATTTGTGATTTTTCAAATTCAAATTCGGAATAAGGAAGTAACTCGATATATGACATTCAAAGAAACATAGATTGCTTTGCCAAAAGAACTTAATTCAAAATAAGACTACCCACGAATGCAATTGTGATTTTCCATAACAACTTAACTCAAGATAGGAATATCAAATATTTTTTCTAATTTAAGGAACAACAGCCTAATTTGACTTAAGACAAATTCAAAAATGACCGTTTTCAATTATAAGCAGATTGTAAATTTCTTAACTTGACTTATGTTATTACTCTTCATTACTATTTTTATTTCATAGAAAATAAAAAAAGCCTAACTTCAGTTATGAAAGAGCCGCATTGAAGAATTGATTTTTTTTTAGTTAAGTGGTTATGGCAAACAATAACCTTCAAAAAAAGAGTTAAGCTGTTAGGTTTATGCTTATAACTTCTGTTTGAATAGAGATACAGACATAAAAAATTGAGTGGACATAGATTTTGATATCCTCTGTAAGATTATGATAAAAACTCAATTTTATCATAACTCAAGTTAAGCGGTTATGGTTTGAGGACACAGAAATAATAGGTGGAACAATATCACTACGTATGTGGCAATAAAACAGATATGGCCATTGGTCAGGACTAGATCCAAAACGCAAAAGTCATTTGCTATCCATGACCAGATTGCACGTTAGCTCTGCAATCGATGTCCTCATTACCATTGTCTGATAGGAAGACACGCAATAAGACTCGGCGTTTCCTCTAACGACTTCTGGAGAAGCAGTTTAGATGAGAAGGAGGAAGAGACAGTCCCACACCTCCTCTGCTCATGCCCTGCACTCTCCCTTAAAAAACTGTACCTAGGAAAATATTTCCTTGATGATCTAAGCGATCTGGCGAACACAGATACGCCCCATCTCTATCGCTTTATCAAAGTCTCCAAATGGTTTTGTTAAGTGAGCCTAACATGTTTGGATACTTGACAAAAAAGGAATGCCCAGAAAAGCTTTCTCCAGCCTTTTCTGCTACAGGATAGGAAAATTTCGCAATTTTCTTATTTAACTTGGGGATCATACGTTTGGTCTGTCTGCATCCAATGGAGGCATGTCATCTTTGGATATGCGCTTGACTGATCCAATCACTGATTGAAGCCCCCATTGAGGATGCTGGCATACCAGGTGCCGGTTCAGGACCTGAGAAATCTATATCGGAGATCCTTCACTAGCAAGTTCATCGGCAATCTCGTTTTCAGTTATAACTTGGCCTGAAACCAAAAAGAGACTTAACGAATTTAGTCTTCTGGCTGCATTCAGAGAGCTCTTGCATTCATGGATTACTTTCGAAGTAGTTAGAAGGTTGAACCTCACACTGCTTGGCTGTCGCTGCAGAGACAAATACTTTTCCATATCAAGCCTTTGTTCGTAGCCTTTGTTTGTATAGCATACATCTCCGCTCGACAGACGGACGCGTGCAGTCTTATGTAATCGTTCTCCACAAAGGTACCAACAAGAGATCCACCATCAGTTTTGGAACCATATGTGAAGATATGATAGGTAGCAATCCTTTCCTGGTTTAGATTCTTGAGTGATCCTGTCCTGAACAGACAGAATGTTGACCGTGTATTTTTGACACCGTATGAGCCTTGGGATGATCGTGTTGGATGGCATATCCATTAGACCTGAGTCCAAAAATATACTGTTTGCGATTTCCTCCAATTATGTAGTTCACATGGGAGGAAAACTTAACAGTGTGTCCAGAGCAGCATCTGGAGTGCTGGGGAAGGCCTCGAACGAGGCAATAACGTGTTTACGTGAAATGAGTGTGACTGACTTGAATATACAAAGAATATTAAATATTAAACAAACTGAAGACAAGGAATTAAGTTTAAAGCAACTCATCGCACAAAAACAAAAGTCCATTGTTCATTCAAAGACAAGCAGCTCATCTGACAAAAAGTAGACGACAGTATAGACTCAGAGTTACGAAGCAGCCATAACCTCAGTAAGCATTTGCAACAAATAAATTACCATTTGTCATATTTAGGTATATATTGCTTTTTGCTGACCGATCGACAAGGCTCGATGAAGAATTACCTACAGCTATCCTCCAAAAGTCAATCATCGTATAGGAAGGCGGCAAACGGTGGCTCCATCATAGCTCGCATTCACCGTATAGTTCACCCATATCTCCTCCAACGACTGTTTCAAAGAATCGACGACAATGAATGACAGTTTCAAAACATAATGGATCCCCCACCTTATAAAGGCATGCGAACTGGACCATACCTGGGTTAAATTCAATAGATACTCGTATAGGAGAGTATTGACAGACGGCTGAAAAATAAATGGATTGATGGAGAGCTAAGATGCCACTGGCAGGCAGACCATTGGAATTCAAAGCTCTTGATAAGCCTATTTTTCATATGTATTTTGTATGTGTGCCTTCCGTCTGCCATTTGAGTTTTGATGCTGTTGGGATTGGGAATAGGTAGATGGACACAGAGGCAATAGACGCAATCGTTGGTGGTATTTACGACTTGAGTGAGGTGCATGTTACCTACCTGTAAAATGAAAAATGAGTTATGACTGTGGGATAAGTATTGGCCAAGAGTTTACAACGTAATCGACTCAATAACTTGATATCTTCTCTAAGATAGACGTTTTTATGTCAGTTCTGGACCCTTGCGGTTGCCTATTTTAAGTGGAGCAAAGATTTGGATATGGTCTTTGACATGACTTAACACAGAGCAGATTATTACTTTAAAGCCTCTTACATTGAACGTCAGTAAAAAGTGAAAATTGAACAAGGTTCCCTTCGAATCTATCAGCGCCATTGATTGATTCGTAACCGAATAGTATTTTTGAATTAGTTCACAATGAAGAATGTGGTCACTCACATTTTTTATTTGTTTAGTCTTTTTGAAAATCCGATTAAGGGATTAAGCATTGTACTAATGCTTTGATGCCCTTTGTGAACGGGGGTGTGAACACTCAGAATGAAAGCTTATGGTTAAATGTGTTTAACTATTTTGTAGTGCTAGGTTTTTTATGGAAGTTTGAGATTTTTTTTTTTTTTTAACTAATGCATGAACAATGGAAAGTATTTTTTTAATTTAAGTGCAGATGTGCCTGTTAATGACTACAGCAAGAGGAAGCAGCATAGTTTGGTGCGGGGGTTTTAAGAGGTGACAACGACGAAACATTTAAATTTTACTCCTAAAAGAGGAGGAGCCAAGATCCGTGATACTGAAAGGGCAGAACCGACTTCTGATCTAGAGGAGATCCACCTGGCGAACTAGGATATCTATTTTTTCAGAGCCAAGTGTTCACCACTGTGGGGAGTAGACGGAAGCAAATAATGATCATCGAAAAGTTACTTTGCGTTTTAGGCTTTAAATGAAGCCTCGCTTTTTAGGACAGAACGAGATCCAGCTGTTTAAAAGCAATGTCCTTGCATTTATGTACGTAAGGTAAGCTAAACAAGGTTCAATCAGCATCCCAAATTGATAAACAGCAAATACATTATCGTATAAAGAGATCAACCTCACGAAAGTCGAGCTGGTCGAGCTTCGTATGCGGGTCTGGATACGAAAGGCATTCCGCATAATGGAATATTTAGAAATGGGAAAGCCGATTCCAGTTGCTAAAAGCGGAAGTCTTAATCATGCATCTCCACTAAGAAAAGTGGTTGTATGTGATCGCGAATCGCGATGCATGCGCCTGCCGTATGCTTCTCAAACCATATCTTCTTAAAATATATAAATTACGTGCCACTATGTTTGTCCGCGATGGACTTCTAAACTACTTAACCGATTTTAATCAAATTTTAAAACCGAGTGCAGTTTGGCCCAACTTAAAAGATAGGATAGCTTACATCTCAATTAATGTTACGTTAGCCACAGCAACGCTTGGCCGGGTCAGCTATAGTGTTTTATATAAAAGAGCTTGAAACGCTTTTCGATGCTTTGATTTGAAAGATAGACATTCGGTTGTATTTTAAAGTTTCAATTTTCTCGATCTTTTGCTCTTGCACTGCAATGACTCGAATAAAAACAGTAAACCGTATCAAAGCTTCTCTTCCTTGCGTACTTTGCTACCACTTCGTTAAGTTTATTTTGGGAGAGATCTTTTCAACGATCTTTGAAACACAGACGTCCATTGCCTTCGTCAATTTGTTGAATGCTCAAAATGGTTTTTATAGTTAAGCAATATCTCAAATTAAGTTTTCATCTAACATTCAACTATCTTAGTGCATCGGTCGTATATACCCGACAGCCATTTTAACCACACCTTGCCACCGATATCCTACTTAGGTTACATTTCAAAGTAACATTGATTTTATACATTGTCTCCCTAAAAGCCATAAAATATTTGGTGAAGAGTTGGTAACTAAATTTTAAACATTCAACTACACTGAAAAAAATAATCATCTTCAATATGAAGAATGGCGTTCATCAACTGAAAATCATCTATATGACGCACTTTTCATCCCTATGATGCAAAAATTCATGAAAACTTTTTGATGACGGTTTCGTCAGTCATCAATAAGATGAAAGTGCGTTCATCAACTTTTTTTGGAGAATTTCATCGTAATTTGGAATGAATTAAGTTCATCAGTTCATCAAAACTTTTCATGCATGTGATGAAAACACTTTTTTTGATGGTTTTTCATCCTATTGATGATTTTTTTTGTCTAAATGACGAATTAATTTTAAAATGACTTAGATATTCATCATATTTAAGAACAATATTAGTTAATCATACTGATGAAAACAATCATCAAAAAACGGACTTCGATTTTGAGATAGGGGAAGGTGAAATGATGTAAATCATCGTCATATAGATGAATTAAATCATCATATTGATGACTTTCGGTTCTATCATGGAGAATTTGAATAGATATGCGTGATCATTTTATTGATGAAACAATATCATCACATTGATGAACAAAAGTGAGGTTTTTTAACATGGAGAATGTGTGTCGATTTAAGCAATCATTTTAATGATTAAACCAATTCATCATATTTATGAACAAACGAATGATAGAAACAGGCTTTTGTTTTACCACATCAAATGTGAACCGGTGATCATATAGATGAATTGATTCATCACATTGATGAAAAAATAGGCTTTCGATTTTATAATGAGGATGTCAATCGATCATCATATAGATGAATTGATGTTTACCATATATCATCATATTTATGAAAAAATAGACTTGGAATTTCTGCATTGAAAATTTAAATAGATATGCGCAATCATCTTACTGAAGAACTAATTCATCACATTTACGAACAAAAATGACTTGTTTTTATAATATCGAGCAAATGAATTGATTATACTCGTATCATCATATTCATGAAAAATTCATCATATTTATGAAAAAATAGACTTTTGTTTTTATAATTAGGATGCAGCTTGATCATCATATAGATGAATTGATTCATCATATTTATGAAAAAATAGACTTGGAATTTCTGCATTGAAAATTTAAATAGATATGCGCAATCATCTTACTGAAGAACTAATTCATCACATTTACGAACAAAAATGACTTGTTTTTATAATATCGAGCAAATGAATTGATTATACTCGTATCATCATATTCATGAAAAATTCATCATATTTATGAAAAAATAGACTTTTGTTTTTATAATTAGGATGCAGCTTGATCATCATATAGATGAATTGATTCATCATATTTATGAAAAAATAGACTTGGAATTTCTGCATTGAAAATTTAAATAGATATGCGCAATCATCTTACTGAAGAACTAATTCATCACATTTACGAACAAAAATGACTTGTTTTTATAATATCGAGCAAATGAATTGATTATACTCGTATCATCATATTCATGAAAAATTCATCATATTTATGAAAAAATAGACTTTTGTTTTTATCATTAGGATGCAGCTTGATCATCATATAGATGAATTGATTTATCATATTTATGAAAAAATAGACTTGGAATTTCTGCATTGAAAATTTAAATAGATATGCGCAATCATCTTACTGAAGAACTAATTCATCACATTTACGAACAAAAATGACTTGTTTTTATAATATCGAGCAAATGAATTGATTATACTCGTATCATCATATTCATGAAAAATTCATCATATTTATGAAAAAATAGACTTTTTTTTATCATTAGGATGCAGCTTGATCATCATATAGATGAATTGATTCTTCATATTTATGAACAATCATCTTATTGAAGAACTAATTCATCATATTTACGAATGAGTTTTGTAGTAGAGATATTCCACGTGTTTTTTAATCTAATAAATAGAAAGATTAATATAATTTTCAACAGTTAAAAACACTTATTTTATTTCCTCAAATGCACATTTCAGAAGCAATGCTTCCATCGTCAGTGAGATTTAATTTATTTTATAAATTTATGAATTTAATTTATAAATCTCACGGACGATGGAAGCATTGCTTCTGAAATGTGCATTTGAGGAAATAAAACAAGTGTTTTTAACTGTTGAAAATTATATTAATCTTTTTATTTATATTTACGAACAAAAATGACTTGTTTTGATAATATCGAGCAAATGATTTTGGATTGGGATGGGAGTCCTTTTCCCCAAAATCTACTCGCTTGTAGTATTCATTCAGAATAGGTTCGATAAAGAGACTTTAGAAAAGTGTTACTGACTCAAATCTTGTTTGGAAAAGAATATCTGTTCTTGCTTCATTTAAAGTCAAATATCTCAAATGTCTGTCCTAAATAAGATCGAAAGCCTTACTTTTTGTTCTTCAAATGTTAAATAGATCAAAAATGAAGCTTAGTTACACCTATTCTCTGCCCTGCGTTCTTTCGCAAATAGCTTTAGTGGTGTCTTAAAAAATACATACGAAAGACACAATTTTTTTTTGCAGAGAGGAGGTTCATCTCTTTTCATATGAACTCTTAATATTTCTTTCGGTTGAGCATTAATGATATCTTTCATAAAAATAAATATGTACTTGCTTACTTACTGCAAACATTTTTCATCAACTCAAATTTTTTCGACTAAGAAGTGACAACGCTGTGTCTGTCTACCCAATTTTCTTCATACTGATGAATATATTTCCTTAGCCATCATATAGAAGAACGATTTCGTCAATATGATGAATAATGTATAAGAATATGCAATCAGGGTTGGATAAGCTAACTTAACTATATTTTTAACATCATTAAGTTCACTAAGTTCAGAAAATCAATAAATTTCCAAAAACCAAAAATTGGAAAACGAAAAATACCATAATGTTAGGACAAATAACTACAATTTAGCAGAAAAACAATTTTGGCAAATATATAACCAAAACTTGAAAGTTCTGGCTCAGTAAAATTTGAAATTATAGCCGAAAAACGTTTTATTACTATGTAGAGGTCGCTGTTTTTGAACGGTTCTTACGAATTAAATGTGGTTGGCCTTAACAAGTACATATGTGCAAAATATTAAAGTTAAAGTTGAATACAGTGCTTAAGAAATAAATAATTTTTTGTCTGGTTCTGCAAAGTAAGTAAATCTTAAATAAATATTTCACTGTTACCAATATTCATTTCAGTACCTTTTCATAAATAATTGTTTCAATTAATTGTAGATGATGCCATCGGAGGGTGAAAATGTGAAAAAATAAGTGAGTATAAGATGATTTCTAAACTTGATAGGTATTATGATACAGTTTCTGTTTTGGTCCACTAGGTACTTATCACGAAGCTTGCAGTTCAAAATAAGAGTAAGTTCATCGTTAACGTTACCGTCTTAACTCGTTGAAAGAAACCCCTGTCTCTTAAAATCTTAATACAATTTTATTAGTTATATTAGACCGTCGCGTCGTTAGCTTCATATCTGCCAACTCCACTTGGTATCTATATCGCTAGCGAGTTTTCTTTTACAAATATTAAAATTGGGGAATTTCATTTTAAACAAATTTCTGTGCATGCCTAATTCCATTTTAATATGACCAGCTGCTATTAAATAAGTATCTCAAAAGTAGAAAAAATATCTGTATTTCCTTAATTGTGTTGTTTATGTATTTCTTAGAAGACCAGATTAAAGACAAAATCATATAAATCATACCTACCATTGAAAAATTAATTAAAAAACATGTAACCCAAAGAAAAAACCCGAACGTAATAAAACAATTGAGTGTAATAAAAACAAATTAGATCTGGTCACCCAAGCTATTAAGCAGCACAACAAAACCATATACACACTCACGATCATTTGGGTGCGCATTTAAAAATGCATTCATAAAAAACTACTGGTTGCGTATCTTATATTGGAAGTTTATTGGTATTACCCTGGGAAAACCTATTGTGTATCCTTCAAACATTTGGGATTGTCCGAAGGGATTACTATTCATAATTTTGACCTGCTTCCACTCATTGCAGTTTTTTTTATTTTTTTGCTGTTTATTGTTGAATGTAGTAGTAAGCGTTGCATTTGCGTAGAGAGTGTCCCTATTCATTATTAGATATACTCTGGTGTGTATATAGATCTGGTCACCCAAGCTATTAAGCAGCACAACAAAACCATATACACGCTCACGATCATTATGCCTTTAAAAATGCATTCATAAAAAACTACAGGTCGCGTATCTTACAATGGAAGTTTATTGGTATTGGCCTGGGAAAACCTATTGTGTATCCTTCAAACATTTGGGATTGTCCGAAGGGATTACTATTCATAATTTTGACCTGCTTCCACTCATTGCAGTTTTTTTATTTTTTTGCTGTTTATTGTTGAATGTAGTAGTAGGCGTTGCATTTGTGTAGAGAGTGTCCCTACTCATTATTAGATATACTCTGCGCAAAACATAGTACGAGTACAGTCTGCGTTGGATTTTTGAAAGCAAAAGATAAGATATAGCTACGGAGTGTGAAAAAGTGATTCGTAAATTTTATAAAATTGTTAAAGTTGTGTTAAGTTTTCAGTTTTAAATTCATTTTTTATTGTTCTTTCTTGTGTTGTGTTAAATAAGCTGTGAAGTGCGGAAGGTATGCCTTGTTTTTATTATTATTTCTTTGGGTTCTTGTAATTTTTTTACTTTGCCATCATATATGTAGTTAAATTGTACGGGGTTTGCAAGCATTTTGAGTTAGTTTTCATTTCTTGAGTTGTTGCATTGCATTGGTGTTTTAATACAGAGATTCTATAATCTGCTTGTTTCGGTGGGTGGGAATCTGGGAATCAAATATTAAATCTATTTCTTATTTCTTATGCATTTTCTTTCCAAAAAATTTTATTTTTTTAACAAATGAAATGTTCATTTTATCATCACTATAACGGTACAATTTCATCATGTTGATGAACAATTTCTTCATATTTATGAATTCTCATAGTTTTCATCAATATGATGAATTACGTGATATATGTTTTCATCATTTCTTCATTCTGATTATTGTGTTCGTCATATTGATGAACAAAGAGCCTCATACGCATATATCCGTAGTTTTCTTCATATTGATGAATTTATTCATCATTATTCTTCACATAGAAGAATTGTTGCTTCATTTTCATCAATGTAATGAAAATCTTAAGAAAAAACATTTTAGCTTATTCGCAGATTGCGATTTCATGAATGAATTTTTTGTATTTTTCCCAACATTTAAACAGCAGAACTGACGTGGCTTTTATTTCTTTCAATTTACAGTTCAATTGAGAAAGAAGAAAATATTTTGCTGAATACTAAACATTTCATAATTGTAAATCGTTGTCGATCAAAAATTAAAATGCAGTGTTTTTTGTGCAGGATGGATTTAGACTGCGTCTTTGCATTAGGCAAACATTTTAGAAAGATACATAATTTAGAACATAAAAGCACATTTATTTGCTATGTCAATTCTTGCGGTCAGTGTTTCACAAATCTTTCAAATTACAAACGGCATATTCTCCGATTACATTGTCCTACCACAAGCTTAAAATGTATTCAAGAAGGAAATGCAAATTCAAATACCGCAGCTGTAAGTTTGCCAACATCATCAAATAGTGGCTTTGAAGTTAGTGGCAGTAAAACTAATGGTTCTCAACAAATGACAGCTGAATGCATTAATCCAGATAAATTCTTACCTGATTTTTTTAATGAAGCATTAAAATTTTCAACTCTCCTGCATGGCAATTATAATTTTTCCCGAAAAGATGTGTATGACATTCAAAAAAACGTTAAGACATTTTTGATAGATCCTTTGCTAGATCAGTTCAAAACTTTTGCACAAGATCATCTTAATAATAACATAAAGGCTCGAACCGATTTGATGAGCCTGGTTTTCAGTTGTCGAGATCCATTTCAATATTGTGGTACGGACCATAATTTATGTCAAACACTTAAATTGAATGGATGTATGGATGAAATTAGAGAGTTTACTATAAAAAGCGATATCCAGCCCATTTATGATCGGTCCGAATTAGTGTATGCGGAAAAAATTTGTAAGGGCAGCGTCCTACCACTAAAGTCACAATTTCGAAAAATCTTCGAGCAAGAAAATATACTATTGGAAGTATTAAGACATATGAACTCCTTATACTCTAATAAACAGTACACGAACTTTATTCAAGGGCCAGTTTGGAAAAAAAAGTGTGACATGTATCCAGGAAAAACTTTGATACCCTACTTTTTGTACGCGGATGATTTTGCTGTTAATAATCCGTTAGGTGCACACGCCACAACTCATTCCGTTTGCAACTTTTACTACTCATTTCCCTGCTTTCCAAGGCGTAGTTCTAAGCTAGAGAGCATTTTCTTGGCAGCTGTTATAAAATCCAAAGATTTGAAAAATATTGGAAACGAAGATTGTTTGCATTATCTAATCGAGGAGTTGATATATCTTGAAGAGACTGGAGTAGACATATCAGTTGGCAAGGGAGAAATGCATCGCGTTCATTTTATAATGGGTCTTTTTCTCGGAGATAACTTGGGAGTAAACTCGCTTCTTGACTTTTCAAAATCATTCTCGAGCACTTCTTTCTGCAGATTTTGTAAAGTAGACCGAGAAAATTGCAGTAAGCTTGGTGTTGAAGTACAGGAGCACATTCGAACGGTCGAGAACTACAGTTATGATGTATCTGTAAATGATCTTAAAAAAACCGGTATCGCAAAAGAAAGCCCATTTAACAAAATACCTTCTTTCCATGTTGTGGAAAACTTTTGTGTCGATGCAATGCATGACTTATGTGAAGGTATATTCCATTATGATCTTTGTCACATATTATTATATCTGACACAGGAAATGAATTATCTGACATTGGAAATGCTTAATAAAAGAAAGCAAACTTTTGACTATGGGCCAATGGAGATTGGGAATTTTTCAACTGAGCTAACAATGAACCATTTGAAAAATAAGCACTTAAAAATGACTGCGCGTGAAATGCTTACTTTTGTTATGTATTTACCCCTCATGATCGGTGATTTGATTCCTTCCGAAGATGAAGTTTGGCTTTTTTTACTTGAACTAATTGACATTACGGAACTTATTTTGTCGTTCGAAGTTACAGAGTTACTCATCTCAACATTAAAATTAAAAATAAAACATCATAATGAGCAATATGTCAAATTATTCACTGATAATTTGAAACCAAAATTCCATTTTTTAACACACTACCCTACTGTAATAAGAAATTCTGGACCGGCACGAAATTTTTGGTGTTTTAAATTTGAAGCCAAGCACAGGCCGTTCAAGGTGTATGCCCATGGAATAACTTCAAGAAAAAATATATGTCTCACTCTGTCCAAAAAATTTCAATTCCAGTTTGCAAATCTGATTCTACATTCTAACAGTAATATAAATGAATTTCACATAGAGGAGAAACATTTATGCGATACTGGATTTGCTAACATTGTTCGAGATAAGCTGAAGTTAAAAGAAGACAAAAAATTAAAATTTTATGATGAAATAGAGTATATTGGCAAAAAATATAAAGCTGGATTTTATGTTGGTAAATGTTCGAATGACTATAATATATACATTATTAGGACTATAGCTAAGGCAGAAGGGAATATATTAATGTTTTGCCAAAAATTATTGAACATTTACTTCAATTCTCACTTTAAAGCTTTTGAGGTTGATACAAATATGTTTGGTGAATTCAAACTCCTTGCATTTGATGAAATTATCGGACCTCCTGTTACTTTGACAAAAACATCAAAAGGAAAGCACCTGATTAAGCTTAAGGAATATTTTCATCAATAGTAAAAACAAAATATCTCCAGCAACTTAAAACACAAACTTTCGATAAATTATAATACATACTAATTAATATTTAGAAATGGAAAATTTGCCTGAGAGCTCAGCAACGCTGGACGATGGAAATTCGAAGCTCCTTGAGGAAACTGTAACAATCCTCAGTACTGATGGAGAACAGCAGCAGACTTCCCTCTACACTTTAATACCATTCACGGAATATTCCAGCAACAATACGGACAGTGATGACGATGAGGAATTAAAAGCACTTTTGAAGGATTGGGGTTGCATGTCTCTGTATAATTACATGCATGGTAAGATGATTATTTTATTGCTTAATTTACCTTAGCTTATTGTTACAATGTGAATATTTTCGCTGTCAGTTTAGCTAGGCTGAAAAGCCTAAAATTAGGATAAACAAATAAATAAAAGTTTTGGCGCAACAGCTCTATAAGAACCATAGGCATGTGATTTTTTTTGAAATTGGAAAAATGTACTCTCAGATTCGAGAATTACTCTTTCCAATTATACATGTTTCTTGCAGTATAAGTAGTAAGACAATTTTGCGTGTGCTAGTGAGTTCAGAAGTAATCTTCTAACTATGAAAAAACAACTATAGAATTATAATTTTTTTTTAACGAAACATGAAATATTCAAAAGAGTAATTCTATCTATAGTAAGAAATAAAACTACCGTTTTAGTGATTCAACTGACAGCTGAATTTACAACTTCATACAGGAAGGGACATAACTTTAAGTATTTCTTTTTTTCCTCAGGTGAAAATGTAACAATCGACATTTTAAAAATAATTAAAGTGGCTCAAGTAACATCTTTACTTTCAAATTTTAAACACGGTGACCGCATACTCTTCGAGTATAAGTTAGAAAAGTGGAGGGCTTCAATTGGAATGCCTCTTCAACCAGGCATTGAGCTTCCATCAACATCATCCGAAGTACGATGTCGAACTCCAAGCTCTCCATCACCATCGAACTTGTCGTCTAGAGGGATATCACCTACGTCGTCACCCGAAACAACACAATGCAAATCCATTGATCTGTCTACAATTTTAAATGTAAAAAAACATGGACAAAATATTGTGGATTATTACAATAAAAATAATAAATTTCAAACGGAACATCGGCAGCGTCTCATTAGTATTATTGCGGAATATTTTGATGAGAACAGTATTCCCTTAAGCCTAAAAACCAGCTATAGGTTGGAAGAAGAAATACTAGAACTTTTTCCCACCGAAAAGCTCGAGTACTACCGTACAGAAAAAAGAGGGAAGCTGTACACTAAGCTGCACAACATGAAAAGGCTTTATAAATCTCTCACACTACAAAAAACATCACCAGAAAAGGAAACAAAAAAATCAAAAAAAAACTTAAGTGAGTAAAGGTGTTGCAATATTTTGTGACGTCTCCAAATAAAAAAATCGTTTTCCTAAGTTGCGGAGTCAGATGCAGAAGCTTGTGTAAAAAGCTTGAATATGGACAACTTGTCATCTGATGAGTTTGATGGTGCTTGGGATGCTTGCACCGAGTACCGACTTCTGCAAATACGCAAATGTTCATCACAAGAAGAGATTTTCAAGACATGGCCGCAATACAAAAATTTAAATGGATATCGTTTGGTAAGTAATAACTTTAAGTAACTTTAATTTTTTAAGTTAATCTCTTTGTTTTAATAGATTGACAGAGATTTCAAGACCCTATACCCTCAAAGCTTAACTATATGTGAGAACTGGGAAACTAATTTTAAGCTTATTAAACAGTTCCTCATCAGCAATGTAAAAGACAAGAAAGTAGCAGAAATTATAACACAAATAGAAGACCGGGATGCAAACAAAGGTAAAAATTACTTTATATTCATTTTGAACAAATTTTCAACTATACCTATCTTTATGCTTACTTTTTTTTCTCCATAGAAAACGCGGTACTTTGTCTACTCAAAAGCTTGCACAGCTATTTGTTTCCAACAAGGCCAGTAGTAACGAAATCACCATCAACCTCAACATCACCACGGCAAAGGATGATTCAACGATTCACTATCAAAGACTCCCAACAGGCTTTCATTTTTGAGGGAGAGAGCGTTCAGCAGATCGAAGACCACTTAGACTTCTTAAAAACGAAGAATACCAATATTCAACCCTTAATTCTTGTTTTATCGAAAAACGACGGTTGTGAGGAATATTTTGTATATCTAGATGGATATAAACTCAAATTTAAAAAACTACTGCGTGCAGTAGATATTTGTCTAAAAATTTTTTTTGTTTTTAATTTGCAATACCCAGCTGCTTGCGAGCAGTTTTGGAATTTTATACAATACTTTTTTTATTCTATAGAACCTAATAAAAAAGATATTACCTCACGAATAAGTACTATAATTGAAACGCTTAAAGATCAATAAAGTATTTGTAAACATTTTAAATTCAAATCTACTTTTTTCTTTTATTTTTCTATAAATTTTAGAAGGAAAGTTTCTTGAACAGGTTTTCAAATTGAGGAATGACAACTTTGAAGAGCTTCATCTTAAGGTGCAGAATCGATTCCTGTATTAATGTGGAAATGTTGGGATAAGTATTATATTGGTGATTTTTTACTAATATGTAGTGCTTTTTCTAATTCTAGGTGATTATTTTCATCGGTATGTTTAATGGAATTCAGTAATGCAATGAAACATCAGTTCACCAACCTGGTGCGTTCCTGTTCGTCGTACTAATTATCGGATTCTTCAACATTATGAAAAGTAATTATCTTGGTGATGAAGGGCTTCAAAATCTGTCAATTGTCACATTATATAGCAAGCACGCCTCCTTTTAGATTGCCCGTTGCTCATAAATATTGGAATTACTAAAATCACTGGTAGATATACATGAAAGCACTTTTAGCAAATATCAAAAACAATTCCTGTATTGTTTTTTAAATGTTTATTAACAGTGCCTTCATTCTTATAAGTGATTTTAAATATGCCCCATATTTATGCACAAAGTTCACAGTTCATCTAAAAGGAGAGGTGTTTGGTTTATATGTGAAAATCAACAGATTTTGAAGTTTTTTTTATCACCAAGGCAATATTTTTGCATAATGTTGAAGAACACGATCATCAGTACGACGACCAGGAACGCACCAGGTAGATGAATAAAATCATTGCATTCATGAAATCCATTATCACAATGATGAATATAATCACTGAATTGATGTAGAAGATCATCAATATGAGGAACATATATGCTTCATATTAATGAAAATGTTCATTGTATTGATGATCCTATACATCAATATCCTGAATAGTTTTCATCAAAATTATGAACATGCTCATAGTATTGATGAATATATTCATTGCATTGATGAAAAACGTTCATGGTATTGATGTATACGATCATCAATATGATAAACATGTTCATCATATTGATAAATATATTCACTGTATTGATGAAAAATATTCATGGTATCGATGTATGCGATCATCAATATGATAAACATGTTCATCATATCGATGAATATATTCACTGTATTGATGAAAAATATTCATGGTATCGATGTATGCGATCATCAATATGATAAACATGTTCATCATATTGATAAATATATTCACTGTATTGATGAAAAATATTCATGGTATCGATGTATGCGATCATCAATATGATAAACATGTTCATCATATCGATGAATATATTCACTGTATTGATGAAAAATATTCATGGTATCGATGTATGCGATCATCAATATGATAAACATGTTCATCATATCGATGAATATATTCACTGTATTGATGAAAAATATTCATGGTATTGATGTATGCGATCATCAATATGATAAACATGTTCATCATATCGATGGATATATTCACTGTATTGATGAAAAATATTCATGGTATCGATGTATGCGATCATCAATATGATAAACATATTCATCATATTGATGAATATATTCATTGCATTGATGATAAATATTCATGGTATCGATGTATGCGATCATCAATATGATAAACATGTTCATCATATTGATGAATATATTCATTGCATTGATGATAAATATTCATGGTATCGATGCATGCGATCATCAATATGATAAACATGTTCGTCATACCGATGAATATATTTATAGTATTGATGAAAAATATTCATGATATTGATGTACACGATCATCAATATGATGAAAATGTGAATCACGTTGATGAACTAATTCATTAAATTTATCGAAAATTTTCGTCATATTGATGTGCACGATCATCAATGTGATGAATACAGTCATCACATTGATGATTATTTGTAAATGAAAATTTATTATATTACTTCAATTTTCATCATATTCATGAATGCAATCATCTATATGATGAACAAAAGGAGGGGAAATTTAAGTTATCACTTTTCATCACATTCATGAACAAAGTTGATGTATGATGAACGAGTTTCATCGCTTAAAAGCTTCATCATATTGAAGAAACGCTTTTCATCATATGCATGAAAAGGTTCACTGGATCAAAATTGACGAATTTTTCATCAAATAGATGACGTTTTTCATCATTATTATGTACCTTTTTTTTTCAGTGTAGCTCCTTTTTAATATAACAAGGGTAACCAATTGGAATTAGTTGTAAGTGCGTCTTAATGACAATCAAAGTACATACTTATTTCTTTTATGGACTGACTCATGCTCTGAAACTCTAGAGTCACTCATGAACACCCACTTTCCAGGGTGTTCTCAAATGACATCCCCAGAACGCGGAAACCCTAGCGCTAACGTTAGATCCAACATAGGAAATCTATTAGTAGATAATAGGAAGGTAATGTGGGCCATTGACTCATTCTCAGCATACAAATCTGCGGGTCCGGACGGTATCATTCCAATGATGCTCCAAAGTCCCAAAGACTTGATTGTGCCGATACTAGTGGAAATATTCAGAGGTTGTCTAAACCTCACCTTTATTCCAACTAGTTGGAGAGAAGTTAAAGTCATATTTATTCCCAAAGCCGGTAAGCCCTCTCACACTGAACCCAAAGATTTCAGACCAATAAGCCTATCCTCCTTTCTACTTAAGACTCTAGAAAGAATTATAGAAACGCATATCCGAACAAAACTGAATAACAATGTGATCTCTACAGCCCAACATGCATATATAAAGGGCAAATCAGTTGAGACTGCACTTCATGAAGTAGTCGGAACCATTGAACAGTCAATCCAATATAAAGAGTACACGTTGGCTGCATTCCTCGATATAGAAGGGGCCTTCAACAACGTTGAATACAATGCTATTCGCATGGCATTAAGTTCCATAAATATCGAGCCAACGCTATCAAACTGGATCGACTCCATGCTCCAAACGAGAATAGTAAAAGCAGAAATGGGTGAAAGTACCCTAAAAGTAAAAACTTGTAGAGGTACACCTCAAGGAGGAGTGTTATCCCCGCTACTCTGGCTCCTAGTAGTTAACCAAATCCTGGTTAAACTCGACAGGAGCGGAATAAAAGCAGTAGCCTATGCTGATGACATCGTCATCATGACTTCGGGAAAATTCACAACCACCCTTTGTGAACTTCTTCAGACAGCTCTAAACAAGCTCACCAGCTGGGCGAAAAACTGTGGGCTAAACGTCAACCCTACAAAAACAGAACTTGTTCTGTTTACGAGAAAACGTAACATTCCAGATATACTTCCTCCCTCCATTAATGGAATACCAATAAACTTATCTGGTACGGCAAAATATCTCGGAATAGTCCTTGATCGTAAACTTAACTGGAAAGAAAATTTAAAAGAAAGAGAAAGGAAAGCTCAAATCGCTTTCTACACTTGTAGTAGAATTTTTGGTAAAAAATGGGGACCTGGTCCCAAAACCATTCACTGGATGTATACATCCATAATAAGACCAATCCTCACATATGCCTGTCTAGTCTGGTGGCCATCATTAGAGAAGGCTTCAAACCTTAAGACCATGACCAAAATCCAAAGGCTTGCATGCATTGGTTCAACTAGTGCCATGAGAACAACACCAACTGCAGCTCTGGAAACCTTCCTATCGCTAGCCCCCCTAGATCTCTTTACTAAGGAGATGGCGGCCAAAAGCGCACTGCGACTCAAACAATGCAACAATTGGAAAATAGGCATATCAGGCCATAGAACCATCATGAACCATACAGATATAGACATCCAAACAGACTATACCCCCCCGCATATTGATTTCAATCCAGTGGCCCTAACAGTCTTTCCGACTAGAGAAAGCTGGGAGGAAAACAGGGTTATAAAAGAAAATCACATTTCCGTCTTCACAGATGGTTCCAAAACGGACGAAGGGGTAGGATCAGGTATCTTTTCAGACTACCCTAACATGAATAGATCAATAAAGCTTCCCGACTTCTGCAGTGTCTTTCAAGCAGAAGTACTCGCAGTGTGCGAAGCCGCGAAGCACCTTGCTACGCAAAACTTGATCAACAAAAATATTGACTTCTTCATAGACAGCCAGGCGGCCATTAAAGCTATCTCATCCATTATCACAAAATCCAGGCTAGTAGACAGCTGTCGCAGTAACCTTAGACTGCTCAATGAGACAAACACAGTTAGTTTAACCTGGGTTCCTGGACATCGTGACATTATCGGTAATGAAATGGCGGATAAGCTGGCAAAAATCGGGTCAGCACTCGAATCCAGCGAAGCGAACACTTCAGTTCTAAAGCCACTAGAGCAAGAAAAAAGCAGAATCAAACACAATTTTCTAAAAATCGCCAATGACAGGTGGTCATCTTTAGAAACATGCCGAGTCTCTAGAAACCTTTGGCCAGATATTTCCAAGAAAAAAACAGAATTTCTACTCCAGCTAAGCAGACCTCGGCTCTCTCTGTTGATTGGCATTCTCACGGGTCACAACTCGTTGGGTACCCACATGATGAGAATGGGCATTAGCACATCCGACTTATGTAGAGGATGCCAAGATGAGGAGGCAGAGGAGGGATCTTTTCACTTCCTCTGTGAGTGTCCTAGCTTAGCCCACACCCGGAAAAAAACCCTCGGAGAATACTTCTTCGACGAACTGGGCGACATCTCTAACCTCCCACTGAGCAACGTCCTGAAATTTACTCAGGGCTCCAAATGGTTCAGTGGGAGTTCCCTACCACAATAACCATCCACCTCTCCAATCCTCCCATTTCCTCATCCTATGATTTCCCGGGGAGCACAATGGATCCTCGAGATCCGAGTGAGGTGTTGCCACTTGTGGCTGCACCCCCCATTCAACCTAACCTAACCTATTTCTTTTAAACCCCACTTATAACTACTTCGCAACAATACTAGGCATCACATCATTGTCTGTGGGGATTTCAATCCGAGGAGCTACCAAAACGATTTCTGTGCCAATAAGCTAAAAGAACGTAAGTCAGTTTTTATTAATTTTCAGTATGATCAAATGAAGTCTTATGAAAATAAGTTTCTTAAGACATTTTTAGTAATTGCCTTAAAACTGTTGGTACCAGACTTACGATTTTTTTTTCAGGACACATGCTTGTGATACCCTTAAATTACATATTGTTTCGTTGTATGAAAACACCCACGCATCTAATAAAAAATTGCTTTTTAACTTAACATTAGGCTTATGTCGACTAAGTTGTCAAATCATCCGAATTGCTTACGTTCAAAACAACTTATGGCTACATAAGCAATCACTATGTGTCAAAGATGTCATGATATAACTTAAGCAGTTTAAAAAAAAAAAAAAATAGCCATATATTTTCTTATTGCTTCGATCAATTTAAACTCCTTGGAAGGTGTATTTAACCACGATCTTCTATCATGCATCTTCAACATTGATTTCTAGCGTGTTTTACGATACATAACATTTACCTCCTGTTTTATCCTGTCCTTCTGTCCTCATTAAAGTTTTGTTTTTTGTAAAGTAGTAAAGTGAATAGTAATGGATTTTATATCTTACGTATCTGCAGCATTTTGTATTTGTTTACCTATAAATAACACCCTTTACATTTTTCTCAATAAGTTGAGTTTTAATTCTAAGTGACTGAAGGTCCGTTTTTAGAACGAAGTTTTGGAACAAAGTTCCCAGGCACGTATAAAAAAAACCATAAACCAAAAGAAATCTATGAATTTTTTGTCTGTGCAATTAAAAATTAAATTTCATTAGTCATTACAAACCCAAACAATAAAAGAATCCTCGTAGGAAAAGAGAGAGGTAAGAGAAAAGGGATTTTTCGAAATTTTCAATATCCAAGTATAATCTCTGCTGCAAGATGGAACCAGATGCAACATTACTGTTTTCGTCTTCACTTTGTAGATATAACTTTCACCACAAATTTTTTTGACTGTAGTTGACGTTTCGCATCCGCAGTTGTCACATCGAAAGAAAGTTTAGAGAAGTTCTGGTTATATCTTCGTCGGTGTTCCATAAGCTATCCACCCCCAAACAAAGAACACTGGTGGCTTCACTATCTAGTAGCGCCAGAACCAGCTCTCCAAAAATTTGAACTTGAATATAGGGAAATGGGTCTTCCAAACTACACAGTGTTGCTTTGTACGCTTCTTTTTTTCTAAGCTTTTTCCTGTAAGACTTTAATTAATTTCAATAGATCCAAAAATTACTTTAAATTCCAATAAATTCATAAGACCACTTCTTCTTGCAAAGGCTTTATTGAGACTGACTCGATATCACAACGTTATAAAATAGAGAGAACACAATTCTTATCTGTTAATTACTGTAATACAATGCAGTAAGCTAAGTTAACAAACTGTCCAAAGATCGTGCGATAATTCTGTTACTTATGAGAAATCACAGAAATGAATGCATACATAATTATGTGTGATTGATTTGAAGTTAGAACGAAACATTTAAAAGCTTTTATCTGACATTTACGGCAAGTGCATAATACCGTAAACGGGTTGCCACTTTGTAAGTATATTATGTATTAATCAAATAATTATAAGAGATGAAGTCTCTTACATTCCATAGCTCAGCCAAAACGATGGTGTTTTCGCTACCAAACATATAAGCTTTCTCACTTCTAACTACTTTTGGTTTCTCCCATTTAAGAAATTTGGTGGGATTCTCGTAATTATATGGATTGGTTAATTGTAGGCCTCAAAAGAACATTTTAGAACTCGGCAAGAATGGGTGGGATCGGTGAATATTCATGTCGGATATTTGGAGAAGGTGGAATAAGGGAAAATAAGGCAGCTGGTTTTAATTGTGCTGTGGGTTCATCTCACGATAGCAATTTCCCCGCTATAAAGATTTAAAGTGCTTTTCAATTCGTTTTCACGCAGCTAGGAACAGTAGTGTACTTCCCAGCCACAAATAAAATATAAAAGAGCCCTCTGATGATCTGGACATTCAAATAAGAGATGACTCCGACCATGACAGTTCCAACAAGTGTAACTACGAGTGACCTTTTTTTTCTGGGATGGAACGCTTCGATGTCGAAGACAATGGTCTTTCTCTTATCACTTTTCAGCGACGGGCTCCGAAACGACACTTCGACGTGGAGGTGTGGCCATTTGTTCATAGCCCATCGAGATGAAGTGGTGGAAATTTATGACCACGTCATCCCATGTTCTAAAACTGCCTGGTAAACCAATCAGTTAGTCGTTAAGAAAAATTAAACCGTGAGAATCTTAAATTTGATGGAAATGGAATTACATAGAAAAAGGAAATATTATTTGAATTATTAATCAGACAAAACTATTCACGAGTGAAAATTCCATCAGCTTTTTTGAAGAATATGGTGTATGGTGTCAGAAATATACTTAAAAAAGAAAAAAGTAAGAAAAATGAAAGGAACAGCCACTTTTTGCTAGCCGCCTCACACAGGTAATTTTTTATTTTTTTTTTCTAATTCAAAGTTGTTGGCGCTTTGGAAAATAATTTAACATGGATTCTGTTGCTAGCAGTATGGTAAAACAAATACAACTTTTTTTTTACAATATCTTAAGTTTGTTGTTAATTTTGCACTTTCTTGTATAATAGTATATATGTAGTATAATAGTCTGAAAATATTTTTTTTTTTTGTTTTTAATGTTATCACTTGATAATAAAGCGAAATCATACCGAAAGTAATTTTGACCATGTTTTTGGGAAAATCTACCTGTGTGTGGTTGCAGCAATCGCTAATATCTACATAGTGTTCATATTTGAATGCTTGGTTCCTTGTTTTCCATTCTATAAAACTCATCGATATTTTACTCTCATCGAGCCTAAGGAAGTCTCAATGAATAGACACAATTGAAAACCGATTTTTATTTTCTGAACTTGAAATTGAGGTTTAAAATCAATTTTACATTTGATAAAAGTATGAAATTTTTCAGCAAATTCCCTTTTGTCAATTTGTCAACCAAAAAAAGAAGATTGAATTAGTAGTGAAGAAAATTGCTCTGTTTACTATGCTGTTTATTTTTTTCTTTTAATCCTTTAACAATAAATACATATGTATAGCGTGGAAATGTAAGTCAATTTGAAACAGGTCGCATAGCTATCATTTGGTTTTTCCAGGACAAACTGCTTTCGAAGGAGGCGCAATACAATTTTTTAACCTAAATGAAAAACAGGGTTAAGCTAAAAGCTAACAAAGACTATATAAAATTAACTCTTTTAATTTTTAATTAAATAGTTAATTTCAAACAGTCTGACAGTTGAAAAATTGTTTTGCGGTAGTGAGCATACTATTGTTTTTCTATAGATCGTTTATACGGATCGTTAATTGCTTACAGAAAAAAGTATCCGAGGAAGCTTAAAACTTTAAAGCGTAGTTGAATACTTTTATTTATCTTGAGTCGTCTGCTAATTTAAATACCGAACCTTACCGTTTTTTCTATTCAAATATAAACGTTGATTGATTTTTTTGGTAAATTTCGCAATTACAAATGAAAGACTTACCTACTATTTGCTCTATTAAAGAGCCAGTCTGCTCGCTCTATGAGATATGCAACTCTATACCATTTGAATTACTTATTGTCTAATATGGCCAACAAGAAAATCCCGTTTGTTTTTACACAAAATACAAATTCGCCATACAATTTACACTGTCACATGAGAGACCAACATGCTTATTGCTTATACCTACCAGCATCAGCATTTACTATGCTTGCAACCGGCCGGTCGGTGTGTTCGATCTACAATTCGACCAACAATAAAAATGTCCAACTTTAAATACATGTTTGAGAAATTGTCTATTCAATGCAACTCAATAGACCAATAGATGGCAGCTAGACAGATTGAATTTTAAGTCACATAAGAAATTCGCAAAAAAGCCGTCCTCTCACTTGTTTTATGGTAATGCGAACAAATTGTATGTCTTCTACGTTGGTCCACTCTTTGCGAGTCACTTAAAATTCATGACGTTCAATTGGACGCGTTTTTGTTCGTAAGTTTAGTGCGTGCATCGGATTAAACATTACTTGGGTGCACAACAACGAAAAAAAAAGAGGAAACAAGAAAAAAATAGAAGAAACATTTTAAACAGATTCTACTTGCATTTGATTCGTTTGCTGTAATTGTAGTCCTCTTTTTCTTATTGTTGTATCGGAGCAGACGTCGGCGTCGGAGAAGATATCAAAGTTTACAAACTAATCAGTTTTTTTCGATGCAGAAGAGATCCTCTGTTGACATGTTATTTTCCGCGTCATAGTGAAGATCTAAAGGAAAAAAGGATAACTGGTGGGGTTTCAAAGAAACAGTTATGCCGGATATGGCTTTATGGCTTATTGGTACAAGATTAAATTTAAATTTGATCAGCCCAATGTAACACCTCATGACAAGTGCAAGCCGACCAGCACAAAGAGCCCTTAATATTAAAGTTTAGAACTCCGCCAAGTTGTTGAAAGATTTCCCGAGCAAAATGAACGTAAACTGTTTTTTCCTTATACCGTAGCCAATTTTTGATAAACTGTAAGCAAACAAACGAAAGATAGAGTTTCCACAAGTCCTGGAAGTACTGTTCAACAAATAATTTCACAAAGAATTGGAAGACAACAGAAAAGGTGGTAGAAGTGCTTTTTCTGGACACAAAAACATCCGTTTTCTCTTCTGAGTAACAAAAACAAAGTACTAAAAGAACTTGTTTCCAGATGCTTAAAGCTACAACAGCAGCAGCATAATACATCATCTCAAACATTCACTTCAGGGTTCGGGAGAAACACTCTTTCCGCCTTTTCTTTCATTTTAATGGTTAATAGACGAACTTGTTGAGGAACATTCAACAGCCGCCAGCATGTTGTTGGGTGTTTTGCCGACGTTGAGAAATCACGTAGGTAGAACTCGTTTTCAAAGCACTGTTATACTATCGGGGGAATTTTCAATTTTTCGTGAAGCGATACTGGTGGATAAATAATTTTGGGCTTCTGGTAAAATTTGCACCTCGAAACCTTCACGGTACAGGGAAATAAGCTAACTATTAAGCCGACAGCTGGCACCACGAGCTAGTAATCAATCAATCAAAATAATTATCTTTCTTATCTTAGTTCAGATAAAAAACAGCTGGTAGGCGACCAAAAGTATCAGAGCAGGATCAAAGCTTGGGCTGTATGTCTACAGCTTCTTTTTGTCAAATCAGCCCCATCCAGATAATTTAAGTAAATTTATATATGCGAATGATTCCTTCGCGTAAGCAGCTTTGATGTCGACATCGCCTCTTATTGTAGTTTTGGAATCTAAGTCAATTAACTTGTCAAAATCCGAATTGACTTTCTTGAAGAAACCTATATGATATCAAAGCACAAGCTCAGCCGCAAAGAGTCACAAGACAACTGTCGATCGACCAGCCAGGTCATATCCAAAAACAAAACCAAACATCAAGTTCCCCAATACCTCTTAAGCTGATGCGAAAGAAAAACAGCCTCAAGGCCTCAACCCATAGAATCCGTTGCGTCCGTTCGCTGCCGGATTCACCAGACAGCTCGATTAAATACACACGATCTTATGAGAGGTGACCCATAAGCATCGGATGCAACGGACGCAACGCAAAAAGTAGCCCAACTTTTAACTTTTTGCGTCCGGCAGAAGAGAGACATGCGCAGTAAGAACCAATTTGAAATTTTCTCTTCTGCTAACATGAGTGGTCTTGTTGAGTTGAGACACCGCAACGGATTCTATGGGTCACCCCAATCCGTTGTGTACGGTAAAACTCACAGCTGTCAGGTGAATCCGGCAGCGAACGGACGCAACTGATTCTATGGGTCGGGGACTTCAGTCGGAAAACAACGTTTGTGGTTACTCACTTCTCCTGTAGATTGGATTAGATTTTTAGATTATAATGATTTTTTATTAACATCATAAGTATATAACAATTCAAATAAAAAAAATCACTATGGCGTGGCTATTCCGTCTGCCAATTGGTACTTATCATGAAAGTTAAAAAATAATTTTGAGTATAAAAATAAAAAACTGACGTTAATACCTTCGTGTATACATATAAGAATTAAATGATGTACTACTATTATCGTTGTTACATGAGCTGTTGCATTAGAAGTTAGCATTTCTTATTCTTTCTCGATAATTAAGTGCTTTTTTACAAAAAAGTAATAACTGTTCTTTGAATTCGTTCAGTAATTTCAAAACTTGTTCCGTTGAGAGTCTATCCTTACCGAAGAAATGTCGCCTCGATTCACAAAGAGTCGGACATCTACCCTCAAAATGAAATATGTCTTCTCGTTCTGCTGTGTTACATATGTTGCACAATTTTGGAAAGTCTTCTCGTATGGTCTATAGTTGAGAGGAAGAAGTTCTACCCTTAGTCTGAACATCATTGAAATGGATTTCACCCGTAATTCGTCTCCAAAGTAGTCTGATTGTAGTAGGTTATAGTTGAGTCTGCTGTACACCGATCTGTAGGGGGATTATCTTGCTTTTGTTTCATACTCATTTCTGCAGTTTATATCTGTGACGGAAATGATCTCATAGAAATTTTGTTCCCAGTTTGAGTACAGCTCTTGTTCAAGATTTAGATGTAAGTTACATGAGCGTGCATGTTCAGTCCACTCTTCATAACAAACAAACTTTTCTGCTCACTGTTTTCATCATAACTCTCTTCGGAAGTCAACTTTCATCCATGTTTAAGATCTGGATATTATTATCTGCTTGCAACTTAAGCGTTTTAATAAACAACGCTGATAGAGACAGGATCTCACAGTTTAGCGTATCGTTTGGTGTATTTGATGGTAGGCTGAAGGTGCGTTTAAAGTAAGAGCCTAAAAGTTTTTCTACTTCATCAAATTGTTAACCTCCCCAAACTTGTCATCTGCAAACATAATAGAAATTCCGTTGATTTCTATTCCACCAGGCAGGATATCCGTGATATCGTCGATGAATAGCGCAAACAACAAAGGACTCAGCGAATAACCTTTTCTTACACCTATTTTCGTTTCAAACCATTCTGACACTACCAACTAGGTTCCACATTTCACTTTCACGTGAAATGAAATCAAAATCGATCGAAATTAATATTGGGTGTTCTGCATTTCACTTTCATCGATATCGATTTCATATTTTTCGAAACGAAATCGTTGTGTTCCACATTTCGATTTTGCCGGTTTCCAAGTGATTTGAAATCACCCTAATTTATCTGTGTGGAATGGTAGAAGAAAACAGACTCGTTTAAAAATTTAATTTACTTAACTCTGTTGCAACCACACAAAATAAGTTTATTTTACTAGAAATTTGTTTAAAACAAGGGAAAGAATAAAAATATTACACAGGAGGAAATTTTCATAAACCTTATGAGCCAACATAAAGTTCTTGCCAAAGGATTCATGAAAGGGGATCGTGTCGTCGCAGGTTCTTTGTTGGAAAGACAGAAAGATACAATACTGGATGGAAAAAAGTCAGTAATAAAAAGAATCATTTGAAACAAATTTATTAATAAAAACATGAAGATACTTCAATTTCACCTGCCACATATCATTACACACGTAGCATTTGCAATTTTTAATGGATTAGAAATGTCTCTCAATCTACGTATTTTTATTTTCGCTGTCGCATATCTTTTCTTTTTGATTTCCAAAACAGAAGCAATAAGAAAGTAAAAAAAGTAGTTTTTGTAAATATTTAAGTTTTCTTTATATTTGTATGTATGTTGCTTGAACTAAGCCAGATGAATAATAAAAAAAAAAGAACCGAACTCATATTTAATTTTCTGATCAGGAGACTAAAGAAACTATTGATATCAAATAAATTGAGTTTCAGATTAAATGACAGGTATCAGCTGTTTTTAATTTCACTTGAAGTGATTTCAAAAAGTTTTCGAACTGATGAAATCGATCGAAATACAGAACACTGAAAATGAATTCACTCGATTTGCAATTTCGGTTTCGGTTTAATTTTACTCGATTTCTGGAACCTAGCTGTACTTCACCATCCCAGTCTGTCCCATGTATCTTCTAGCATATTTTCTATTACTTTTCCAAATTTATGAGACATTCCTTTGCAATATAATTTGTATAACAACGAGCTTCTATCCACTGTATAAAATGCGGCCTTGAAATCCACGAAGAACGCGTATTATTTCTTTCCCTGTGCTGCACATAATTTTGCTACATTGCGAAGTACAAAAATGTTATCGACCGTTGAGTACCCTGCTTGAAATCCCGCTTGGCACTCTTTGAGTAAATAATTGTGGCCGATCCAAGTTGTAAGGCGTCGCCGTCGTTGCAAAATGGTCGTAAAAATTTTGTAAGTTACATTTAAACAGGAAATTCCACAATAGTTTTTTGGATCGGTTTTAGAGCCCTTCTTGTATATCGGAAATATCAAAGCCTTCTTAAAGTCTCGAGGCACATCGCCCTTTTCTACCATGTCGTTGCTTAATTTTGTTACTGTTTTTATAAACACTTCAGAACCGAACTTATAGAGTTCTCCAGGAATGCTGTCCAAACCTGGTGCTTTTCCATTTTGTAGATCTTTGATTACTGCATTCGTTTCTGCCACTGTTATTATGCTGATATTCAACAATCTCTTTCTTAGAGCAATCATTCACTACATAGAGCTTTCCTGTTTCGTTTAAAATTTCCAAACCAACCCCAGGTTACCCACCGTAGACATAGACACCACCCACACATCCTTCACACAAAGACAACCGGATTAGAACAACCCGAGATTTAACTAAGTTCAACTAATAAACTTTAAGGTAAATATTTAAGTTTTATGGGACAATTTCCTTTTATCAACCTTATTATATAATTCACACTATAGGTAGTCAGGGGCCAGATTCTATAAAAAGCGAAACGAAAGCGATCAAACGTTTTTCAATAGGAAAGACATTGCAAATCGTTCGCACACACGAAAACGTTTGTTCGCTTTTTACTTACAGAATGCCACCCCAGGGCTTTTCTGTGCCAACAAAATGTGGGATAAAAAGTAATTGGCATTAGAAAGTGCATAAAAATGTGAAACAGTAAGCAATAAAAGGAGTGTGCATACTGCATAGACCTTTGCTAATGAGCGGTCAAATATTCGTCGGTTGACAAGTAAAACTCACTAAGTGCATTTAAGACTATATGGAGATAATGAAACTACAATGATTAAAAAATCATTGCAATTCTATTTATTATTAAATCGAATATATTTCGCAGATGAAGTTAGGATACAGGAGTTTTCTTTTATAATCTTTCTGATTTAAAATAATTCTTTCAACAATATGCGAAATAAATAGCGTAATGAATTTTTTCAGCCGAAATTCCAAATCTAAAAGCAGATAGTGAATAACAAAACATATTTTTTTTTAGGAACAAAAGCTTTATTTAGTTAAATAATGAAAATGGAATCAATTATCCTCATCAATTTCATCATTTGAAGGCTCTGGTAAGCGTTCAAGATTCTCCAAATTACTATTTGTGGGCAAACTTTTATACCAAGGAACTATTTCTTCTGGAATCAGACCAGCATTACAAAGCTTTTCAAGGTCGGCCTTTTTTGCAGATGAAATGGATAAATTGCTCAAGTATGCTGGTTTCAATATGACTTTCTTTCGGCGCCCTCTTCCATATAAATTTACCATTTTATAATCCGAAGAATGGTCGTATCTGTAAAATAAAACACCAGGATATTCCTTTTCAAATTTTATGCACTTCATTTTAAGCCATGAGACTTTGTCGCCATTTTCGTCTTTGTTTCGGTTTTTCACTGTCTCTGCTGCTAGCTCCTGAAGATTGTAAAAATCCGAAAACCTAAGCAAATGAACTTGATATTCACCTCTGTTTCTGTTATTTTTAATCGACCTGGCTGATTGAAAAATGCGAGTCCAGTCAGCCATTGCGAAGGCGCTTTTATTTTTCTTTGCCGTCTCTATTGCGGAATGCATAGAGTCACATTCCATGTGGGAATGCCCTGACTCTAGAAATTTAAGTTCCACTCTTCTTAAATTTGCCATGTTTTGTGTAGCATACATCAAAGCTGCTGCTACTTGTTGGTTTCTGTTCTGACCACCGCAGGTGTCACAGAAAAGTGAAACATCTGTCACAGTTACGGGCAATAATTGAATAACTGCAGTAACTGAATTTTAAAATTCTTAAACTTGTATTAAGGGTCGCTTAATGGATATAATGAGTTTTTCAAGCAATAGAGAAAAAAAATATACTAAATTAATATATTAAGTCGTTTTAGCTCCGATGTGGAGTTAATGAGTTTTACCTGTCAACCGACGATATTAGCTTTGACCTAGTACCGTCCAATGCCATAGTGTGAGATAGCACGTTAATTGAGTAGTTCCTGCCTTAGAGCAAAACTCTTAACCTCGGCTAATTAGTCTAGTTTCAGAGACCTTCAATACAACCAGAGCTTGACGAACAAAAAATCCCCACCTGCTGAATTTAAGCCCCTCGAAGTCGAAGGATTAAATTAATTTGAATTAATAATTGAATTACAGTTAAATTCGTTTATAGTAACTTCGGTTATAACGACATTTCGGTTATAACGACGAAACTTGAAGCTTAAGTTTGGTTTGTCACTAAATACTGAATATGCTATATCTTTCGGTTGTAACAACTTCGGTTATAACGACCATTTCGGTTATAACGACCATTGTAACGGGATTTTTTTGTCAGGAAATTCGGATATAACGAACGAAAACAAAATACATATGTTATAACAGACTTTTATGATTGTCAACATTGCGAGGCTAAGCTTTAACAATCTTGACTTAAAACTAAAATTTTATTGCTTCCCTAAGTCAACCTTGGATCCGATTGGCATTCAGCAGTCTAACACAAACATCATCTTCCACCAGCTGATGAAAACCATCAGAACACCACACTCACTCCAAGCGAAAGGTTCATCATGATACATATATGATTTTTCTTCGTTTTCACATACCTATGTTGATATGTTCTGACACATTTATTACTCGTTTGACCTACTTCTTAATTTATTCATTGAGAGAAGTTCATCATAACCAAAGAACCGCGTTTTAATTACATTTCAACAAGTTCCACAAATTGCATAAGAACAACCCTCATTTGCATTAGAACCTGTCCAACAACCTTGCTCGAAAGCGAACTTATTTGTCAACCATGCCGTGCTTTTAAGTTATTGAAAGCCGTTAACATTTGAAAGAACAAGTAATAAAAGTATTTTTACTTGTTTTTTTTTCTGATTTTGAGATTATACAAATTAAATAATTCGGCTCGTTAAAATAAGATTATTATTAATCTGTTCAAGTCAAAATTTTTGATTCGGCCTTAGTTTATTGTTTATTTGTTTTTGAGTTTTTTTTTTGTTTATATTTTTATTATTCAAAAGTCGTAAAAAACCGTCTGATACCAATGTTTTTATTGGTGTTCATTAGATTTTATCAGTTTCTGTTTTGGTATTTTGATGTTTTATTTATAAATTTATTTTTAAACCACTGGGCTGGGCTGTGAGTATTAGAATGGTGACTCACTTTAATCATTCGAAAATGTCGTAAAATAGCAATCTGGTGCAAAACAACAGAAACTGGTTTTCAAAATTGTTTATATACATGTGGATTGGAACATGTGAGAGACTTTGAGCTCGAGTCTACTGTAAGCATTTTAAAAAATTTCTGCAATATTTTGTAAAGTGAGAAAAGTTTCGATGTCCATATTGATCAATGATCAGCAAGTAGCCATTTTAGAACGCGAAAAAGTTAAGGACATAAAAAAGCAGATCGATCGAAATTAACTTGTGGTGTTGACTCCACCGCCGACGCGACGGTTATAACTTTGCAACTTCCACTAAATTTGATGGAGCAAATTGAAGAAGCAGTTTCTACGACTCATATCTCAAAGAAGTTCCTTACGCACTTTTTGATTTTAATTATTGAGAATGCATCAAAAGCATGAAATTTATCGAAAACGGATGCGGAAAGGCGGAAACCCTCTGCTGTTTGAAAGAAAAGTACTCAGAATGATCTTTGGTCTCGTACGTAAAAACAATGTGTGTAGAAGAAGATACAACAGCGAGCGATGTGAACTGTATCGTGACACGGGCATAACTGGAAGAGTACGCATCGCGAAACTACGAGGGCTAGGGCATTTTGAATGACAACTTCTTTGTAGTCGAAGATGCTCAAGAGAAATGACATGAGTAACCCACTGCTTACTTATTCAATGACATTCTTCATCGTAGAGAGTTTGTTGTCAAAAGTGGCAATGCAACTTCTATCAGATCTTTTAAAATACAGAACGGTCTGAATAACCTATTTTGTTTAGCATTTTTACTGGCGATCTAATTGCATTCCTTTACCATGCTATAACGTATGCCAACGAGGTTATTGCATACAGAACAGGTCCAAAATCGGAATCATGAGAATTATTTTGCAGTAAGACTTTGATAAGATTTAGCAGTATTGCGATGACTGCAAACTGAAAATCAACGTCCAGAAATCGGAAATAGTTTAGAACCTCATTGCCTAGGGTCTCATGAGATACGAGAAAGAACTAATGAAAGTTGCAAGTGATCGTTGATCTAAATGGACACCCATTGCCAAAGTAATAGTCAAGTACCTCAGTATCTGGCTAGATCAGTATCTTTATCTTAGCCCATTGATTCTTAGTGGTTTGTTGGATAACCAAAGATAAATAATTTTTCACTATACATATTTCTAGTGATTCCTTGAAAAATTTTTTTTTTAGACTCTTATACAGAAATTTAAAAACATTTGAAACCACCGTGAACAAGCGTTAAAAAACATTTGGATGTGGTTGTGGCCAGGGCTAAGGAAGCTTTGACAAGGCGACTGCTTCACAGCAGACATTAGCAGACAACTTGATAGCAGGGTGAAGGTGATTTGCTGTAAGGTTATCATAAGGCCAATGATTTTTTATGGGTGCGCTGTGTGGATCAACGTTACAGTGTCTAAAATAGAAATGATTCGAGTGTTTGAGGGACCGCGTCAGCGTACATGTCTTGGAATACACAGAACACCAGAGTCGGAGTACAAACATTACTATCTTAATTTGATCCCTTACAACAAGGCTCATATAAACAGAATCGATAATTTATTTCATTATCTAACTCATTCGCCGTCACACTGCAGAAGCGATGAATTCGACCAAACACTTGATATTGAGATATTCGCCAATTGAGAATATCTATGTAGAGAAAACGCTATCCAGCGGTATTGTTCCTCCGGAAATTTTCCTCTACTTTGATATGTAACGGCTGATTCAAAACAAATCGGGGGTACCGCTTATTAACCACGTTAATCGCAGTACTGTGGACCGGCACCGGCCCCCAAAAAGGTCACTTTGAAATTTCTGATTATAAATATGCAATTTCGTTTTGTTATTATGTTTTGCACTATTTTAGTCAAGCGATCAAAACTAATTAGTTCAATGTGAAATTTTCATTTCGGAAGGGGTGTAGTCAGTCAGTAGTAGGGTCAGTCCTTCGCTATTTATTTTGCGATTAAAAACCAAAATATGTATGAGAATGTAAAAATGTGCAAATTTTATTTAATTATCCGAAAATAAAACAAAACTTTTTAAAATTAATCAAGCGGTTTGAAAGCCGAATGTTTTTCTTTAGCTTTATTGGAGTTGTGACTAGTAATTTCTGTTCCATAAAAAGTCTAGCAGGTCTGTTAGTTGCTTATAGTTAAGACATATTTATGTTCTCTGAAACTAGAAGCGGTAGACTTTAGCGGAAATATTTTTTTTCTTTAAATTTGAACGATCATGAAAGGCAGTGTATTAGACTTAATTATGCCAAACTTTAACGAAAATATCAAATAAAATGTTTTTTTTAGTTCACGTGTTCACGTATCGATATCTCGAAAAGAAAGCATGCTATCGAACAAGTGAAGCACCTCATCTAAGTGGATGAATACTCCCACTGACTTAGGGTGCAGAACTGGAGAGAGTTCACCCGAAATTGAAGTCGTTATCGAAAGATGTTGATTGAGGCCCCGGTTCACCCGAACTGTTATGCCCACCTATTTAAGTAAATATTGTAAGCACGTGGTGGTATATATATATAGTGAAATGTCTGTACATTATAAGCATTTCCTGGTTTGGTCTTGAGTTCCACCAACTATCCTTATTGATCTAATTTTTTTTTTTTAGTTCCAACTTTGTGAATTCTTGATAAAAATGTTTTAAATATTTTTTTAATTTCTTATCACACTTGAGGTATAACTTTTTAAACCTTCGATTCGTTTACAAACAAATTTCGGAATCTTTTATCATGCATTCGATGTTTAATGTGGTTCATGTTTGTTGAAATAATATTTTTTCGGGTTGTCTAGATAAAAGATGACTCATGTTCTGAATAAATCACAAGCATCCGTCGAATGGTTACAATTAATATTATTATATAGCTTACCTGGTATCATGCAAGTATAAGGTGTTTCTCACAAATATGCCTTGTGAAGAAATGGAGGTGATCTACAATCATCTGCCGGTTCCAAACGGCTAAATGAGAAAGTATATGGCATGTCAATGAGTTAACCATCTGAAGAAAATCTGGGCACCATATTTGAGCAATTTAAATTTCTTATTACCTTTGTTCTGCGATGTCCAATAATAAAAACAACCCAATATATTCGAACAAAATATATTATTAAATACTATTTGTCACACACATTTCAAACAAAATACAATACATTTTTTATAATCATTTCGTAAAAAACTAAAAAAAAAATCTGGCTAATGTTGCTCTACGAATAACTAAAATTCGTAGAATCACTGGTTTTGTTTACAAAGTATAAAATAATAAAATAAAGTTAACAACGGCACTTGGACCAGCTATTTACACAAAATAAATATATGTTCAATCTATTATTATTATTTTTTTTTAACTTTTACTTCTAAAAAATAAATTAATTGGCTAAATTTAAGCTTTGAAAGAAAAATTGCAAATACAATTTGAGCCAAACGTTTCAATTACATCTTCCGTTTCCGTCTTTCAAAATTTCTAGTTGATTATTTTTTTGACTATTTAAATTACAGACATCAAACAGTGAGATTAGTTTGACATGTCGAAAATATTTGTACACAATATTGTGGCACCAATGAGAATTTCATTATATGTACTTATGTGGCATTCAATGATTGTTTATGTAATTTTTTTTATATAAATAAACTGGCTACAGTGTCCCTTAAGTAACAAAATAAACTATATCGAGGCAAGAACTGGCCTTGTTTGCAGTAATTCTATGTTTCGAGCACCATATCGTATACACAACGAGTCACACATTTTCTTCTATTATGGCACTTTGAACTCCGCAGGACATCGGTTGAGCATTGAGTCGTGAGACTGTAAGAATATGCCTCACCCGGACATTGGTTGGGATCGGACCAGAGTCAAGTCGAGTGGGGCAGGTTTTGGAAGGTCCAATGCGTTTGGTGGAGTTGATTGTGGTTCCGGTTTTGTTCGACATTGTGTTTGAGATTTCACAGACAAGTCTATAGGTTCGTCTTGGACGTTTACCGATTCACTGATAGTGGCGGGGGTCAGAACTGGCGGTAGCACTCCTTTTGTTTCATAGCACGTGGGAAACGCAGCAAACGGACTCATTTTCGAGCTCAGCGCCGACGGGGAAAATACTTTGAATGGCTCGACTGAGGAACTACGAAAAGCTTTCATGAAATGCTTGTCTTCTAGCGGGCTATCGGGAACTTCTCGATGGCTGGAGCTATCATCAGGGTCTGCCGATGACGCACCGGAATCACTCGGTGAACTTAGACGTGGCTCTGATTTTGTATGAGATATGCTACCCCCACTCCCACTGCCATTGAGATATTTGGCAGGGATGAAGTGTTGATGGTTGTGTAAATGCGTGTGTGAGTTCTGCTGCAGATGATGGTGAGGAGGTGCTACTGGTGGTGATAGATTTACAGTCTTGATGGAGGGGTTAGTTTTGTCTTGGTACGTCTGCCGTGCCTGAAGTTGCTGGTGTATATGATTTAGTTGCTCTAGATTCGAGCTCATTTGTTGAGTATTATTGCCAAGAGGCGATCCATGCTGTTGGTATTGAGATTGCTGCTCTTGAAGTAGACAATGAATTTTGAACCAATTCGATCTTCGGCCGTAGCGGGATCCACTCTTGGACATGCCAACGAGGAGGCATTTGCGCAGTCGACATGCCTTACAAGCTGTGCGGTTCTTTTTATTTATAACACAGTCACCGTTATTCTTGCAACCAGCTATCGCTGAGATGTTGTTGTAGGTTCGACCAAAAAATGACTGCAATGAAAGAAAAGATGGAAATAAATGCAAGTGTTTAGCCTTAAGAACGTTTCTATAAGACATTTATGGGGAATAGACTCCTTTTATTTAATTGTAATAAACTCAAGGCATTGCTATTCCCTTTGCGATTCACTTAAGGACATAAAAAGTCAGTTAACTTTATTTCTGATAAATTAAATCCTCGGTCTGGATTTAATTTAATAAGCAAGCTATAATAAAAAGAGAGTAATAAAATAAGTTATTGGATATTTTTACTATTGGCGTCTATGAAATAAAGAGCCCAGGACACTTTGGATCCATGGCATCGGGCCGCCATAGAAGTATCCCTTTATCTATCCATGGTCTGAACAGAGTGGTGATAATGTTGTGGTCATGGTCATGATTTAATTGATTTTTTATGTACGAATCGCTCTGTCATCAATAATTTGGAAAATTAAAACTCATCCCTAACCACTTGCTCTTCGTCTTAGCCTGAGCAAAATCGATTATTTCTGCCAGTAAAATTTAGTTGTTCAACGAACTTTAATTGATAAGATGAGATCGTCTGTGAAAAGCGTATTATTAAGTCTAGTAAATGACGATGTCTTTAGGCTTTTCCACTATAGTCTTGTCGAGAGATTGGGTGTTGAGAGCGTTCTTCATGTGAGTTAATTTACCAGCGGTGTTACTCAGTCCTCAAAAGAAGTGATATTAGAGGCATTAAACTTGAACCTACTGATTATGTCAATGAAAAACCTCAAAGGAAAAGGATAAAGAAAAAAGTGCTGTAAAAACTTCTCATTGTTTTTGTAAAGTATTTGAAATGGATTCTTTTCAAGTCGAATCAATTTGCTTACACAATTACAGTCATTAGTTTACCAGCTATCGTGAGAAAAGAATAGGCAATTTGGTTGAAAGAATAAATAACTCAGAGAAGATTCTTGTTTAAATGGTCCGCATTATCAGAATGCAGTTCAATGAAATGCATGAGGGCTATAGGTGAGAAAATTTGAATAAATATCAGCCGCTGCTTTGACCCTATTGTCTAAATGGGCTTGTTCTCCATCGACCGACGTGATGTAAAAGTGCGGGCACAATAGATAGAGGCACTACATGAAATCTCTTTCACGGTGTAATTTATAGGCGGTAGCTTGATTATTTTGATTGTTGACTTGTGTAAAAAATGAAGAAAAAAAACATAAAAAAGAAATGGTTTGGTTGGAAATGCATTTTGTTCAAATTTGGATGATACGAGGTTTTATCATTATAATTGGTGCTCGAACACATATTATGGTCGTTGGTTTTAAATTTTATGGGTTTTCTATATGGGAAAACATTTACTTATGCTGCAAAATTGGAAATGTTCAGATTAAATTGAACGAAGGTTTAATCTCTATATATGTGTAGTGTGTACTCTTGTATGCTCATCAAAAGAATTCACGGATTGATTTTGGGAAATGATATGGTTTTCGAGGAAACGAGCATTGTGATATTGAATTGATCAAAGTTTTCTCATTCAACTGCTTAACTTGACCTCAGAGTGCAGCGGCAAACCTGCAGGCTTAGGATTGTTCCATGTCTGAGACGCCAACCAATACCAGAAGGGTTTTGGTCAACTTTTCTTTTTCTTAATTCACAAAGCTTTTCTGGCGGTGTTCCCTGGATCTCCGATTTGAACATGACAATACGAACTGATCCTGCCGCGCTCAAATTTTTTTAATATTGCATTTATTCATGAAGGCGTCAACGGATCTTCGTAGTCCAAATGGTCATTTGTGGTTACATTTGTACTCTGATTGAAATCAAATTGGCGGCTCTCATGTTATGCAATTTTAGATACACTTCAAATATGTACTTTAGCCCCCTGGGTACTCGTCTCATCCAAGTGACTTAAATAAGGTGACCCAATAAATCTCGAGGGTCCCAAACTTAACACTAACCACACCTGAGTGAAGAATGACAAGGACGCACAGTAACAGAGTGATTTGCATGGCAGTGTTATTTCTCTATGAAGACTTTTCAATTCTTCGCAAAAATTTAACCCTGTAGAAAAACAGTCAACAAAACTCATATCATTAAATATAAATCAGAAAACGTTGAAGAAACTACTCCGAAGTGTTTCGATTAAAGGTATTTCTAGATAAATACTAAGAATGAGTAAGAAAATAGAAATGGTGGCTGATAAGCTCTTGGCGAGTTTATAGAAGCTCTCTAATTCCTAAAAGCAAGGAAATGACAACGGACTATCAGTCTTTTCATATTCAAATATCTGACTTGTCAGGTTGGGGATGGTGCTTAGGACCAACTACCTAATTAATTAAACGGCCTCGTATAATAATAATGGTTTCATTGTTATGACCCTAGCAAATAAAAGGCAGGCAAAGATCTCCAAATCCACACATGGAATGGTTTGCGATTTTAACTTCTTTTCTAATGCGGTGACTGACACAGACAACTAAAAAGCTGGTTTGTCTTTAGAAATAGACTTAGAATTAAGGCTTTCAGCCATAATGTCAAAATCCAGATTATTGTGACAACCCTTGCAAAGAGACCAAATTAGCGCTCACGCCCCTACAAGAGCGAAATATGATATTTCAAAAGTTTGTTCCTATGAGCTTCATGAAAAAAACATATCAGCCTCAGATAAGACGCGTAAAACCAGAACTTGGTGATTTTAACGAAAAACAAGGGAAGAAATTAATGTTTGAAAACGCACTCGAGCCGATTGATTTTCCTGCGGGGCTGAATCTTGTTGTTTGTAACACGCGGTTCCCTCATCTAAAAATTACTACCGCGATCAACTGTCCAAAAAAATTGACACCGTTTTAGTGGTATTGGTGTTTACACTTTCGGAAGCGTATACTTTGATTCTAACCCCTAAGTAAATAAAATTAGGATATCCTGTTCAGAATCCGTGTGAACTGACCCAATTGAATGATATGACGTTAGACATCTAAAATCACAAGAGATTGCAGTGCCTTCTCCAATCGGTTTCTCCTACGGTTTGTTTCTCAAGTAGCGGGACATATGAGTGTACCAAGGTGTGGAAAAAGGTGAAGGCTTAATTAAAACATAAAGAGAAACACGATTTAATAACTGAAATAGAGAAAAACTCTCTGAGAACATTCACAATGCAATGCGAGCAGAGCGAAACAAGTAACAGTTATAAAACGCTAAGCCACGGACTCAGAGAAGTGAACTACTTTACCACACAACTTGTATATGATCCCAACCCTATTCAAAGCAGAGGCGAACTCTTGCCTTGAAGTTACCTCTCATACATAAACGTTGTCAGCGTAAATTTTTCCCTGTGCGATTTAAGGACGAGGAAAGATATTCGTCACTTCATTGGTATCTACCCCATACTTAGCAAAATACGTGCAGCACACTGGGGAGAAAACACCCTTTCAATGAAAGAATCTTCTCGAGTACGTGATGGAAAACATTTTTATACCCTTTAATCGTTCCTGAAAACTACCCTAAAATATCTTACGCAAATAATTAACGAAGCTTTTGAAGCATTTTTTTTTAACTATATATAATATAATATACCTACTTAAATATAAAATTCTTTTTTCGGCTAACAGAACTAGGAACTATAGTGAATACTGTAAATCGAAGCGTGAATGCATAATAAATAACTCACTAAAAACTAAAATTAAGCAAACATAAAGAGACACAGATTTAAATTTGGTCTTACGGAACAAGTCAAATAAATATAAACCAGGGAGAATACACATAATCATAACTCACTTGTTATTAATTTGGTAATGTTGGGCAGCATTTCAATGCTAGAAATGGCTTCCGAGACAGGTTTTTGCTTTTATATATTGTACGTTTTTTTATTGGGTTATTAAACTGTGTTAAACATTGTTTATGGCTAAGTTTACTTTTTGTGTAATTACTTCCAACTTGTCTTTACGTTGATTACAGGGTCGAACGCTTCGAGCTTATTACTATATTTTATAGGGTTAAAAAATGCCCATGGCAAAGTGGGAAACACTAACTATGGTCCTGTGACAAAGCTCGAAGACCCTCAAAGTCTAACGAACTTCAGGGCTTACAATTTTTGGTCGGCTTTGTATGGCTGAGTTAGAAAAGGCCTTTCATGACAGTTTTAACTACTCTCAGAAGGCTTTTTTGCTATAGAAATTATATATCTAAGGAAAACAACTCGTATTTGTAATGAAAATATGGGAACACGATTACGGTCTAAAAATTATGACCGAAATGATCTTGACTTAACCCTCCTGCCTACTTTTTTTCAGTCGGAGGTTTTTTAAGATATAATGGTGGAACTCTCATACTTAAATACTATAGTTTATTGCACTATCACAGGCCTGTAGCACAAATATACAAGTTAAAAGCAACTGGTAAGATTATGTCATTGAACTTGTGGCAAAGCAAGCAGCGTGCTTTTGTGCTACAGTAGCTTTTAATGAAAGTACCTGTAGTTTTGTGTTACAGGCCCCATTTATAGCAAAATTTCTTTTGATAAAGCTTTCCAAATGTTCGGAGAAAAATCAAACGACGCTGCCATTGTAAGGAGCCTAGTCCTGCACACTTAGAGTAATTTCACACGTATATAGGTTATAGTGTTAAAACTTAATTTAGAAAAACAAATCAAAAAACGATTATTTCGTTTTGCCTAGGGAGCACAAGGTATGATCCTTTATTGTGTGACTAAACAACTAAGTCTCCCAATGTTTGTTTTAACGGGTAGATTTAAGGTAATTAATAAATTTCGTTTTCCAGTGAAACAACTTTACTTAATAGTTTTTCTTGTTCACATCAATCACTTGAATCTCAAAAAGTTAAGTTATTTTTCAAAAATGATTCTCATCGCAGACATTTAAAGCTAAAACTCCCGCAGCATTGAATCCAATTCAAAACCAGTTGAATATTATCTTAAACACAATCAATTAAATCAACCATGAAATTCCTCTACCGTGCAACGCCAAACAATCGCATTACATTTGTGGTTTTCTTAATTTCTTCTTTTTTTTGCAGACAACCGGAAAGCAACTTAATATCTCTCCCTCACAATCAAATGCAAATAAATTAGTTATTTATTTAAATTTGAAAAATTTCATTTCTGCCATTAGCCTTCATTTCAAATAAGCCAACATATTCATATCGTTTTGATACGCAGAGCTTATATCTGTCAAAACTCAATAATCGTAAGTTGCCTCAAGAAAACTAACACAAAAAAATGGGGGGAAAAAACCTGATCAAATTTTATTTTGTTTTTATGTGGTTCATTTAAGAACTATTGATTACATAAAACTGATAATAGACAGTAAACGCCTGACCAATTTAAACATGAGCCGTAGCGACCTCACAAACAAAACGAGAACGAAGTTCAAATCTAAGCAAGAACTCATTCCGGAGCGATTTGTTTAATGATATTTAAGTTTTTTCATTGGTTTAGTATTTAGGTGGAAGAGAAACACGATGCTTGGCAATTAAAATGATATCAAAATTAATTTTATTTCCCATAGGGCAAACTGTAAATGCTTAACGTCAAGTCCTTGAAGGCTATTCACAATAATGATTACAATACTGCACCGCTTATAGTGTAGCGCGAGTGCTGGATGAAACACATAGAGCATCAATTCAGAGCCATAAAACATGAAACATCATTATTCAAATGTGTTCCACCTCAACCTCAACCATTTGATCTTCCGTGGGGCAGATTTTTCCTGGGAGATGTCAGGTCAGTCTGAGTTTCTGTTTCTGTTATGACTGTGGAGTGCGGACGCGGTTGATCAGACTGTCGGCCGTTTGACCGCTCTCACTGCGTTGGGGCTATTCACTTGTCGTGAGATGAATGCCTATGAGGCAGAATGCAGTCATTTCTAATGTAAAAATAATGATTGTATCTTGATGATGCCGCGCCGGCCATCATTGCAACGAACGACCCATGCACATAGCCTAGTATACGAACATGTAGGTAGGTATTAGTGGATCAGAGTGAAAGAATCAGCTAGAAGATTTTATCTTTTTGTGTTTGGCCATGGGATTGTAGAGTAATCTCCAGAAAGTGGAAGACTTTAGCTATCGGATTAGTTGAAATTCGCACGGGTTGCAATCATCTAAGTTGAGCTATAAACCGCACAGGTTAGGCACATGCAATTTGGAATGATTTTCGTTTTCTTTTTGTGGTTTTTAGTTTTTGGTTCTCACGTTTGTAATGATTTCTCGGTGAATGACAGAGACCATCAGAAACAAGATTTGATTTGAAGAAAGATGGATGGTGTTTTGGCTAAGACATAATTTTGATTGACTTAAATATCTGACATTATATACCCGTTGCTTATAATCACACTATACTCGTTCCATGGCTAATAAAACTTTCATCTCTTTTCGATACGGTGCCTTGAGATGGGTTGTAAATTTCGTTCGAGTCAGTGTACTTTCTATCTCTTAGGATAGCTGTATAGCTCCCGGGGCATAATAAATGCTACGTTTTACCAATAAAATAAAGTTGTAAATCTGTTTTATGAGGTTTTATTTATAGTAAATACATTTAATTCGTGCTTTGTATTGCACTAATGTGATCGTTAAAGTGTCTTATAAACGTGTCTAGTCAATAAGAGGCTAGTTGAACTATTTTCGAAATAAAATGGTTTTGCGAGCTGTTGCAAAACAAAATGTGTAGCAGCGACTATTTGATTTTAGTGAGGTAATACGTTCTTAAGGGCAGTTGACTTCATATTGTTCGCTACCACTCATACTTAAGCCGAATAGTTGACACGACTATTTTCTGCAGTAAAAACAATGTCCCCTCGATTAACCACCATTTCACAGTACAGCTTTTTTTTTAACAGGAAAGCATAATTTCAAGGGCTGTAAACTAAAGTCAGCTAAACATATTGCGTTGTATGGGAGCACGCGCACTTGACGCAGTCCTGGAAAATGTCTGTAGCAACCAGGTTTTATATAGTACGCCCCTAGGATTAGGTCGCACAGCTGAAGGCTTTCATGGTTTGAAGAGGAGCAACGAGAAGTAAGATACCAAAAATATGAAAGAATAAGAAGATAGTTTTTTTTTTGGTCTGCAGTCTGCACCCGCAATTCGCAAGGGGAATGAATTCTAGAGGACCCATATCTTATACAAACCCGGCTTTTTTTGGGCGAAAGAAAACAAGATGTAAGACGCAATCCTAGACTGAAGTCTACCCCACTTCAAAAAATCGTCTGACGGCACAAATCAATCACAAATGCTTATGAAGAAACAAAAGAGCTGAGGTCAAACTTGAAATTGAATAGCCCCAACAATTTCTCTTTCGGTTTAGTGGTAGGTAAAGTTGTTATTATTTTCTGATAGTTACGTGTACATTTTTCAGCAAATCTAGACTGTCGAACGCTTGCACAACACGTGCATCGACTCATTCTTCATTCAAACTCCGCTAAGATCATCACCATTGTTTCATTTAGTCCAACTTAGCGCACTTACAAAAAAAAAAAAAAAAAATGGAATAAAATGAAAATAAAACTCACCTTACAGCCTTCACACGTAAATGCGCCAAAGTGAAATCCAGCCGCTGGTTCAGCACAAACTTTGCATAGCTGGTTCATCTGCAACAATAGAACAAGGAAAAACTCTATGAAAAACTACACAAGACCAACAAATTCAATATATGCAAACGAATCCATAAGTAACAGAATAAAGCCCCCAAATGACATTTATTTATTGTCACAACACGCTCTCAACAATGAGAGCATTCGAAACGTATTCCAAATGCGTACATTACGAATTTTTCACAGCATATGGCCTCGAGCAGAAAGATGCCTTCTCTATTGTGAAACAAACAGAGAATCTGCATCGATAGAGGATGGATGGCTTGGAATAGACAGGACAACTAGCCGCATGGCGTCGCGAAGCAATAAATTTTCACAAAAGTATAACAATTTGTTCCGTCCCTCCTTGAGAGCCTCCAGGGAGCTAGTTAGTCAAAGGAAGCGTTTATGCGTTTGCCAAGCAACTGAACCAGTAGTACCAGCCAGCTAAGTCTTTTCAGTAGACCTGGGATAACACTTTTAGGAGCTTAAGAAAAACAAAAAGCAAAAAAAGTAAAGCCGCGGCTCATCTGGTTCACAAAGCTGACGCACGGGAATGGTTCCTTTGTGATGATCGTCACCACTAGAAGAAGCCGGTGGCAGTAGTATGTGGCTTGGTTTCGACACGCTTTTGTGGATAATATTTTGTCATTGGATTTATGGGTGCGCGTATGTTTTGTGGTTCTTACTTGTACTCTCCTTCCGCTTTGCTTTGCTTTGCTGTTTGTTGTATGGCTTTTGTCAAAAAAAAAAGAAACCTGTTAATTCCATTGGGTCCCATGAGATATCCCATCGAAACAAATTTTCTATCACAATCTCTCACGCTGTGAACAAAGTGTGCATTGCATAGAAATCGGTTCGACCGGCAGTTGTCTTTAATAATGGTTTAGAGTGTCTTTTTATTTGTAAACAGTAAAAATGATTTCTCCCATAGGAATTGAAGCTGGTCTAGCACTTTTACCTGCTGACGTAAATATGGCGGTATGGTGCTTTGTTCTTGTTTAGGGAAACTTTCAGAATCTTGTGAATGCACTCAATTTAAAGAAAAAGAACTATGAAATTGAGCAGTAAGAAGTTGCGTGATAAAGCCCCAAATTTGTGTTGGCATTACAAAAAAAAAAAAAGTTGTGGTGCATTCGAGACAGCGAAATTGCGCTACGAGGATTGTGCCAAGCCTTCGCAGAAAGATACATAATGAGAAAATTCTCCTTTATCTCAACCATGAACTGTAAGCAGATATGTTGGCTATCACATTATGGGTACTTATGTAAACAAAACATGATTTATTATTATTATTATTATTATTATTCTTCTTCTTTATTTTTTCATGTATAAGATTACAAATATTTAATATTCAAAGAATTACAAGCATGGCTTAAAAGCCGTCTGCCGATTTAATCAAAAATTAATTACATTGTGAGTGCTAACAAATAAAAATTAAAACCATTGAAAAGTACATAAGATGTTCTGATGAAAGATAAATTTTACAATTCAAAAAATCTAAAAAGAGAATCAATAAAATATCAACGAAATTCAAAAACGTTAAGTGAACAAAAAAATAAGATTATGAAATGATAAAAAGAAAATCAAAAAAAAAAAAAATAGAATAAAATTAATGGTAATTTTAGAGTTTCAATATCTGTTGAAAAGTGGGCTTTTAGTTTAGCTAAAACAAAACAATAATAGATTGAATCTACATATTCACGTACAAATTTCTGTAAATGGTAGCTTCAGAGACAAACCGGATAAGAAGTTTCCATCCACTCTCTCCATTTAAAATTGAATAACACTCCTCTGTCGAAAGAAAGCTCTTGTTAAAGCATAAACGCCAAATTTCTTGAAGCATTGGACAGCAGGCTAGGAAATGATAAACGTTTTCGATCAGGTTAAGGTTACACAGAGTACAATTATGATTGATATCACCTCTGTGAGGTCTATAATTTAGTTCGAGCATCTCTGTACGGACCTTAAATATCAAGCTCATCTCATTGACTGAGAAAGTATTGCGAAAATAAAACATGATTTAATGTCAGACAAAAACCATCTTCTCAATTAAACTGCACTTAAGGCTACAAGATCTTCTTCGTCTATAGGTATTGGACTATCGTTTGACACTTTTTGAAATGAAACACGGAATATAAAGCACAATTTATATATATTTTGATTATAACTACGTGATCATTACAATAAGCACTGATATAGGAAGACGACTGTCTTAAGGGCTGTTAAGATAGCTTACCATTTATTTTATTGCTTTTGCTATAACGTTTTGTTTGGTTGACGGAATGGTTAGTTGATATGAGTGAAGTATTTTAGTATAGTCAATGAAATTTTTGTCACTTTTTGGCTATCGGCACTCGTCTGCAGCCGCATAAAAACTCAAAGAAAATTAATTGTATAAGAACGATGTGCTCCTTTAAGTTGATTTAGGCTAATTAAGGTAGCTAGCGATCGGTTTCAATGCCATACCAAAACTCATTGGAATTGAATGGGAGGTTCTAGAAAAAGATGACAAATTTTATTAAAAACATCGTTTACCTATGAAGCTAGCATTTCTTTCATTGACTCAACGAGTTCTATGGCTTTAAATCAAGTAAACCTGTTTAAAAATGAAATAGCCAACTTTCTCGACCTAGTATTTGCATATGACGTTAATTGATGAGATATTCAGAAATTGGATTGTGTAAGATTCCATACTCTTTGAAGTTTCATTGCGAGTAGCTAGCAGTAGTGTTTGGGCATGTTGTTAATACAACCAAGGTATAAATTTGACTTCTAAAAACTGATTTTGTAAAACTGAACATGGAAGTTTCTCAATATCGATAGGGTCTTGACACTGACAGATACCTACTTTCTTTAAAGTTTTACATAGCTGCTTTTTGTAAACAGTACCTATTCATTGCATCAAAATTCCTGTGATTGTCATCCTTAGCTCACACCTTTCCTAAAGAGTCGTAAAAGTAAAAAAAAACTAGACTAGCTAAAACTCAAGTATAGCAGATTAAGATAGGAATTCAAAACACCCTCTGATGCTGCGTATAGAGCCTGCATCAGCTCCATAAAAATACATTTGGTATCAGTCTTCTCTTTGAAAATCTATTGGACCGACAATATGGATTTGTCAAGGGGAAATCTACCATTACAAATCTCTTAAGGGGGGACATCACAGTAGCACAAAAAAAAAAAAAAAAAAAAATAGGCATATTTCGGGAATTAATTTACGTTGAATTAAAGCATCGACCAAAAATCTGTAAAGACTGTTTTATAGTAATACAAAATAAAAATCTTACGTAGCTCTATAAAAAAAGATATTTTAAAGCTACTGTCAAAATTCCAAGTCGATTGGTAAAGATTTGCTCGAATTTTGTCTTCGGCGAGCTAAAAAAAGTTGTTTCGAGAAAAACGCGTTTAAAGTTTTAAGTAGTGAGAAATATGAACACTTCTGAGAGGCATTACCGCAGTATGAAAACTCGGACAAAATTGCCGAATTCCATCATTTGGTATATTGTTTTTAAGACCCTAAAGGGCCTTTTAAGCGAAAATTTTTGTTTTTGAAAAATTGAATATTCTACTGTCCCTCAAAATTTGCATCACAAATGGGCTTATGAATGGTCTTCAAACGGATGTAGTATAAACTGATTTTTCCTAAAATTTTGACAAAATTAATCTCCAGCTGCTATTTAAAAAATTTTCAAATGTTCAATGGATTCAAAGCTACCTATGATCTCGTACCTAGTGCATTGACTTCAAGTCTCATGTTTACTGAGCAGTAAATGTTAGGTCCGAAGCCGGGGTACCCCAAGGAAGGCACCTGGGACCATTATTTTTTGTGATGTTTATGAAATTTTCATTTCAAATAATGTCATCAAATTTCATACAAAAATAGTGCTGATATTCAACTGCAAGCTGTTATCGATCATCTAATTAAAAAAGCAACCAATAACAGCAATCTCACTTTAAACTCTAAAAAATGCAAATAATTGACCGTGTCGAGAACTAAGAATGCTTTTAGAGATTATTAGTACTTTATAAGTAACTTAAGCCTGAATGAGTAAATTATTTAATGGATTTGATAAACAAATTTGATAGGAAACTAGAATTCCGAGATCCGAATCCATGTAGATTGCATATCTGCAAAAGCTTCTAGGTATTCGTCTGTTAATGATTAAACGTTGGTCCAAATAGTTCAGTGACCCATGTATCACAAAACATTTATTCATTGGCCTAGTTCGTTCGGTCTTGGAATATGGATGCCATGTGTCCATATTACGCCTGTCACATTGCCCGAACTGAATAAATTTCTTATGTTTGCTCTGCGTCATCTGAACTGAGATCATCATCTTCATCTTCATTCCTATCGCTCGCGACTTCTGCTGATTGGTCTTAATACGCTTGAAGAAAGGAGGTCATCACTTAACGCAACGTTTGTAGGTATTCAAATTTTTGAAGGATGATATAAGTTCACCTCATTTGCTCTCGTTACTTAAAACAAATGTGCCATTTAGGCACGGTTTTTTGATTATCCCTTAAATTATGTACCTACTACCTATTTGAATAAATTTACCTTATTCTCATTTATGGAAATATTCTCAAACTTTTCCTTCGTTTTCAGGGAACCTAACGACTTATTATGCTGAAAAAGATCCATCGGAGGACTTGCCAATTCCTCGCGAAAGGCGATATGCGTGAAAAAAGATTTTTGGCATCTATTGGGATTCGAGCCCCGAACCTCTGGGTTAGCAGGCAAACATGCTAACCATCACACCACGGGTACTACAAAATGTTCCTAGTTCATTTCGAGATCTCACAAATCGACTTACGACTTCTACCGGCTGAGGTATAGCGCCCTATGGCAGAGTTATCACCATCGGAGAACCTTCTTATTCCAACCAAAATAATCGCCCGTGGAGAACATAAGATCTTTCGAGCTCCCTTGTAATGAACAGAAATGCTAAAAACTACGCCACGAAAACTTGTTAGCTATAAAACGTACGGTGTGAAAATCAGATTTTTACTGGCTTTCCAGACAATTGCACTTTGAGTTGAAAAGGCAATTGAGAAATCAAACCATTTCCTTTTAAAAACCACCCCAGTTCTCAATATGGCACAGAGATCTAAATCGGATATAGAAAAGCCTTTGGTTATTTCAAAGAAAAAAATTTCAATTGATCTTTGGTCATTTTTAAGAGAACAAGCTCTGGTAGGTGAGATTTTGTTGATGGAGGAAGAGGTTCTCTCAGAGCTTTAAATATGGATCAAAAATGTTCTTTCTACGAGGTTACAATGCTCTCCTTACTAGAAGTCACAATCGTGATAAAATATGATGAAGTAGGCAAAACAACTATGAAGGAAGCTGAAGATAAGTCATGTTTGCAATTGAATTTCAATGATTACAGCCAACCAGCCAGTCTTACATCAAAACAATTCACCTCTGACCGTTGTATTTGAATTTGTTTGTATATGTCATCGATTTAACATAAGTTTTTACTGCACAAGACTTTGATACGAAAGAAAAAAAGTGTGGAGAAAAAGCTTTTTACCATTCAAGCAAAGACAAGTGCGATGTATTAAATTCAAGTTAACATGGTCGCAACATGCCGTACCTAATCGACATCCACAATTCAATCGTAATCCAACGGAATATAAAAGTATACCTCCGTCTTTTGATATATTACATTAATTTGCATTAACAGGTAGGTACATAACATTTCTATTTACTAAGTCTTCGTCAATACAAAGTTGCAATGTGCTGCATAAGCAATAATAACAAAACCAATTGAATACATTTATCCATCGCTTTCGGTATGCTGGTGCTTAACCCTTAACATATCGAAAGCCTCTCCATGAAGTATGCAAATAAACAAAACATGTCAGGTGTTCGACATCGAATTCAGGCAACCGGATCCTTCAATAATGGAACCTTCTCCAGAGACAAGTACAATAGTTTCAAACTCAAATACAATTACTTTCCAGAAAACCCAGCAGAAGTACAAAGCCCCACAGACATTCTTTAAAGTTTGGACAGCCGAACTTGGGAATAAAATCAAACCCTAAAGAAGAGTACCCTCCCGGAAACCAGCACACAAAAGGAAAACAAAAAACTAGCACCACTTTAGATGGTGCTGCAAAATAACAAAAAAAAAAGAAAAAGAAAGAAAAAAGCGACAACAGAGTTTGATGATACAAATAGACAATTAGCCGCAATCAATCGAATCTGAGGGCACTTAGCTTCACGGAACACAGAAAACAAGTCACAGTTTCGACTGGAGAGGTGGCCACGGCGGCAATAAAATCCAACTGTCTGACATTTAATGTCAGAGACATTAGCCACTCACCCTAGTCGCATGCGCCTGCCGTCGCCATCGCCATAGCCCGCCGCTGCCGCGTGCCGGTCTTCGCTTTAGCCATAGCCATAGTCATTCAGAGGCCCAGATAGATAGATAGATAGATACTCGCCAAAGCCGACTTACACCGGCGAGAATTTAATGTCACATCACTGTTGGCTATGTGAGATGGCAAAACGATGGACGACAGCCACCGGCTATGGTGGCAGTAGCAATATTCAACAATCGACCACTGGGAAAAGATAGATAGATACAAGTGTGACGTGCTCTTGTACTGCAAAAAAGAAAATCTTTGAAAAAAAATCACAGAAATAGACTTTGAAATAAAAGTGCTTACACAATAACGTTGCCTATTTATATCTATTTGTTAAGTTGCTTTTGTTTGTTGTGTCTCGGCGGGGGACCTAAGTATATAAAGTGTGACACTCAAAGAGAAAATACCGCCCAAACATTAGGATGCAGGCCCACATCATAGGGTAAGTTGATTTCGTGTAGGGCTAAAGCGATCAGAATGAAGAGCAGAGTCTTCAATTAAGTGGGAGAAAGAGGGTCTATCTCCAGCTCTGCAATCTGAGCTGAAACGATAACAACTTTGATAAAAACGGCGATATTCTTACTCTCTAAGTAAGTTTCGTTAAAAAAGGAAAGATAAGGGATTGACGTTGTCTGTAGAGAATTTAAGCTGAATTCTGTGGAAGTCAAATCAGTGACATAAATATGAAGGTAACTGGGCAGGAAAGCTGTAAATGTAAATCTTTCGCAATTTTCGCGCCAACATGTGGGTGCTGCATATGCTGCATATGTGCAACTGTTGCAGTCTTTGGTGTTTTGGTTAAGATCAATTTTGTTGAATCTTGGCGACGTTCAATCAACTTTTCTAGTTGGTTTCAAGGATTCAACAAAATGTTTTCATGAAAACATCCAGAAAGAGAGCCACTCACATCACTGTTTTTTAAATGGCGCCCGAACAACCTGTCCATTTTTAAATACCTTCTCATCTCGCACAACTACCAAACAACTGGATGACTGCCCTACAGAACATAAGTTCACAATGTGCCAGCATCCACTGCATTCCTGTTTCCTAAACTCTATTTGCACAACTGAAGAACAACCTGCGCTCTCTTCTGCCGCATCATCAGCTACTGTTCTGTTCGTTCTCCCATTCGATGCCCATGATCCATTACAGCAATCCTAATGGCCACACTGGAGCAATTTATTTTTCAGTGATGGCAATTTGCTAGTAATAATTAAATCAGTCGATTCTCGTACAATCTAAAGAAATGCTCATTTCGATCATATCCACCATAGTCGGCTGCCAGTATATATCAAAATGGCAACACATGCAGTGTTGTGCAGATTTGTCCGTCCACTACTCTGCATCGTGCATACGAAAGTAGGTATAGCGTGATCGGAGACGCCAGCTGAACTATAAGGAAAGTGCTTCTTGTTACTCATATAGCTTACCTTTATCCACAATCAGAAGCAATCAGAGTGGCCAGCCATAACTATACAAGCATTTCGAAAGCAGACCCCGCGCGCTATCTATACACAGGAGGCGCTTAGCACGGTTGGACTTTTGAAGACGGTACAATGTTTTGGCCGCTTGGCGGCACATCCAATGACAGACGGTGGCATTTGGAGCTCTAATTCTTGTCGGCGGCGCGAGATCACAATTGTTGTGACAGAATTGTTTAGCCAAGTCAAATACCCGCCGCGCGCTCGCGCACCTTCATTTGGCCACAGATGAAGAATTGAAGGTGATTTTTCATTTGATCACCTTTTGGCTGTGATCACTGCGATAGATCTTTAACTTTTCTAGCAGCTAATACCTCTTCGCTCAGACTATGGTCTTTGGTCTGCGGCCTCTTATGTCGGCCTTTCAATTATGTTACCATTTTTTGTTTTGTTTGTTGTTGATGTTGTTGTTGTCTGCGCTCATTTTGCGGTTAAGTTTGTGGTAAAAACGATCCTCTACTTCAGATCGATGTGATTCAACTATACTTTGGATAGTATGCCTATCCATGAAATTGCGGTTGCCTACTGTTGTGGTTGAGTGCTGTCCCTGTCACTTGGGGCTCTCTGAGTTAAGGGGCAACAAATTGATGGTTTGCATGTTGGTCATTTGTCTTTCAAGTTTGAGGTGAAATGATGGTCGCATTGCTGTTCAAATTAATTAAATAAACTTATATTGAGAAATTAAGTACGCGGTGTGGTGCTGTGCGGTGTGGCATTCGTCATGTGTGTCTGTGCTTCGGTGTTATAGAGTGTTACTCTTATAAAAATTGTGAAGTGATATAGTTGTTGGGGAGTGAAGCGAATTTCCAAGATGGACTGTGTGATTGACACTTGTGTTTTTAATGAAGTGTGGGAATTGTGTCACAGATCTGATTTGGTGTATATCTGTCTTAAAAACGTAATAAGTGGTGACAGGTGAATTTGATATAGTACCTGCGGCACGATTGGGCATTGTATTTGTGTGGAATTTGAAATCGATTGCAACGATTGCTTAAAGTTAATTTTTCTCACTGTGTTTTACTATGATGTTTAGAATAAATACATTTCGTGGTTCAATAGAATAGTTTTTTGTTTGTGTAAAATGTTGTTTTTACATGCGATTAAGTGCGCATTGCTTTTAATATACAATAACGACTTCGCATAATTTCACACCAAATATCAATGACATCGTGCCTATGGCGTAATCGTTAGCATCTTAGCATGTCTATCAGTTACGTTGCAGTTCGAAGCTCGAATCCCAGTACCAGGCAGCAATCCAGTTTTATATTTGCACTCTATTTATTCTATGTGGAATAGAAACAATAATTTAAGTTACAAAATTCTACTTTGACAAAAAAAAAAAAAAAAATTTGTATAGACAGAATACGGTCAAACTCATTCAGTATTGTCTATACATAATTGTCAAAAATTGTCTTTAACACCGTACTAAGCTGAAAATTGCCTGAAAGACTTAAGTCTTTAAGGCCCTTGGAAGTAAAATATACAATTTTTTATCTGGATTTTCTTCCGGGAACCGAAACGGAAACATAAAAGAGAACTAAGAGTTTGTTTTGAATTGGTTTCAAAGCTACTAAGCAGAATTGAATCATATTTGGAACAGAGATGGTCTAGACGGTGCGGGTGCATAACTTCACAGGTCATAACTTCACATGGGTCATAATTTCACCTCTAGTGGGTTATAATTTCACTTTTTTCGGGTGAAGTTATGTCCCACCTTAGGTGAGCAACAATTTCACCTGAAATTTGTGTGAAATTATTTCCCACCTACATTGTAAAAAATCTTTAGAAATCCAATCTTAGAGAACACATTTAGCTATACGGTTCTCATGTCATCAAAGATTGTGGACTTAATAAACTCAAATATTCCTTCTGGTGAGCAGAGAAGGTTCTTGGTTGATGGAACATTCAACATTGTTCCAACATCCACTGGTTACAAACAATTATTAATTGTGCACTTTGCATACGCAGAATATGTGAGTATTTAAGGCTGTTTACTTTTCAAAGTGATTGTAAGTTTTTGAAATCATCTTCAAAAATTATTAGTTAATCATAGAAACTGGCAATGCACAAGTTTTTATAACAAAATCTTATACATATTCCGTTATACTGCACAATATAAATTTAAACTTAGAAATATGTTCAAATATACACCCCTGTTCTGATTTTCGTTCGGATACCATATCCTCCCGTTTTAGAATTTTTGCGGTTCTCAATTCCGAATCCGTACGTTTTCAATTCGCTTATCATTTTGTTAGCGGAATTGAATCCGGTTAATGAATTCTGTAGAGCATTATTTATTGCTAGAAATGAAAAAATAATAAACTATATTAGCACTAACATGCAATAAGGCTGTAAATAGTTCCAATAAACACAAAAATTTAATTTCCAACACGTTTTGTGACAAAAAATCAGTAGTGAATCCGTTCGGAAATAAGAACACACCTTTGAAATCCGTACGAATTCAATTTCGGTTTCCGTTTTGAATCCGTACGAAAATCAGAACAGCCATGATAGTGTAGCTTTCATAAATCAATTATTGAAATTACGAACTTTGACAACATATATTTTCAAAAACAGATCTCTTGTTTTAGTAAATTAAAATCCAATTTTTGTTTCGGTCGCTTTACTGCTTGGCGCCAACAACGCTTGTTTATTCACACTATTTCTATATAATATAATTTACTAAAACGAGAGATCTGTTTTTGAAAATATATGATGTCAAAGTTCGTAATTTCAATAATTGATTTATAATGCTACACTATATTTGAACACATTTTCTTCCTTTTTCTTAGGAAAAATAGGTCTTATTTATAAAACCCGTAAGTAAAGGGGTCCCATTGACCTCAAATAAATTTACTCACCCCACCACTGAAATGCAGTTTTTCGTGAACAAATTATGCATAATCAAATAGCTCTAAAAGGTAATTTCTTGTAACTGTAATAAAAAGTGAAATTATGTCCCACCTTGTGTGGGAAATAACTTCACACAGAAGTGAAATTCTGGCCCACAAAAAAGTGAAGCTAATTCCCACCTAAGGTGGGACATAACTTCGAAAAAAGTGAAATTATAACCCACTAGAGGTGAAATTATGACCCATGTGAAGTTATGACCTGTGAAGTTATGCACCCGCACCGGTCTAGACTCTAGGCCCTGAGTAATGACATAGGCTATATTTTATCCCCATATCCATGCGGAAGAGGTGCGGAAACTGAGAGAATATCTGGAACTCAGAAAACATTGGACCGGGAGTGGGTCAGTATCGATAACAGAGAATGCTAAAAGTGAATTCGGTATTTTAAATGTTTATTCCGTTTCCTCTGAATTTTTACAATATGTATATCAAAAACTTAAGACGGGCTCAGTAGTCCATGCTTCGAAATCATGCTTCAAAATCTGAACCAAACAGAATAGAGCACGTTTGGTTAAAAGAAAACTGATGGGTAAAGTGAATTACGTGAAAATACTGACATTGCGAGGATTCCAGTGATCTCAACGGATAGGGGAGAGGGGTAGTCTTTGAACGCGGGATACCATTGAATAGTGCCAATAAAACCTGATTTTAAAAGTATTTTCGAACCAAGTCATAATTTTATACTTTGCAATACTGTATTCTTAAACCGTCAACGACTTTCGGGGGTCTCTTCAGCATTCGCCTAAAAGTAATTGAATGTGAATGATATGATATTGAGCATGTATTTACGTATATAATGTGAAAAAAATTGATGAATGAAATTGACAATTATATTTTGTTAAGTTTGTAAAGGGTTTTTCAATAAGTATGATATGATTTTGGAGTAGCGTTTCGACCATTTGCTTTTTATTGCATTCAGATGTGTTTACAATTTCACCATTGGACCACCGTAAACGTCGTGAACTTTCTGATTTTTTATTGGAACAATTTGAAATCGATAACGATTTTTTTAAGAAAATCAACTTTTCCGAAGAGGCTTACTTTTATGTGACTAGTGCGTTAAATAAATAAAACTGGCGATGAAAATCCACAAAATAATCATGAAAAACCATTACATTCACCTAAATTGACAGTTTGGGCTGGTGGAATCATTGGTCCGTAGTCCGTACTTCTTTCAAAATGAAGCTGGTAACACCATTACTGTCAGTGGAGAACGTTATAGATCGATGGTAAATAACTTCTTTTGGCTAAAATTGGAAGAAGTTGATCTTGACAACATTTGTTTTTAACAAGAAGGGGCTTCGTGCCACACAGCAAATGCATCAATTGAATTATTGGGAGAAAAGTTTGGAGATTCGATTATTTCAAGAAATAGTGATATTGAATGACCTCCAAGAAGTCGCGATTCAACACCATTGGACTATTTCATGTGGGGTTATTTTAAGTCATTGGTCTTTAAAAATAAACCAGATTCTCTTCTAGCTTTACAAGTCAATATTGAAGGTTACATTCATTATATACGACTTGAATACGACTTAGTGGAAAAAGTTCTCGAATCTCGAGAAGAAGTCGACCATTTGAATGATTTTTTATTTAAAACTTAATTGTATTGATTGAACTGCACATTAAATAAAAAATATTTGAATTTCCTTAACAAAAAGTGTGTTTTTTTTTTTAAGAAATCTTATCACTCTTATTGGAAAACCCTTTATTTGTAACTCTGTTGTTCTCGGCGAAACAGAGCGAGGAACCCCTGGGCCTAGGACATTTCTCACAACTATGCTTTGTGAGGGAATTGAAAGAACTTACAATTTTCCGCCGGTTCCGAATGGCGAGAAACCTCTTTTAATGGCAATGAATACTAACGGAGGACTTGCCAATTCCTCGCGAAAGGCGATTCCCGTGGAAAAAACACGACGTTGGAACGCGTTTGGTCTACTCAATATTTCAAATTTTTATTTTTTTTGTAACTAAACGAAGTTCGACGTAAATTTTCTATAAAATTTCTTTGAATTCAATAATTCAAAGGCCTTCGTAGCCGCAAAAAAAAATCTGGTGAGCAAAAGAAGAGCTTGTATCCGATTCAAGAAAAGCAGACAAGTAGTAGAGGAAGGGCTCAGCAGTGTCATCATTCTCGCACAGGTCTCATAAAGAGTTCTAATAATAAAACGCGGTACTAATTCTTTCATCGGAAAATAAATAGGATCCACTCGCATCTATACAATCGTACCCAAGTCATCAAAATAGATACATATGTTCAAATTCAAAGCTATCAAAAAATTCTTTTAATCAGTCCAGTATTTACTAACTTCCGTTATGTTGCACCAGACCCAATGGGAATAATAAAATGTAATATAATCTATGTTAATAGGAGATAACACCGCATTATAATGAGGAAAGTCTTGAAGGCAGTCCAGGGTTTTTTTTAACTTCCATTCGTAATTATGGGGAAATATAGGAATGAAATACTCTGAGATAAGGATTTTTTCAAAATCGGTCCAGTATATTCCGAGTTCCCAGTTATATTGCCGTTCCAGTTCTCGCCCGATTGGGAATGTGTTGAAGAAATTTAGCCCACGTAATTTCTCGGGTTTGGAGCTTATTCTTAGCAAACGAACAGACAAACAAAAATATCTTTCTTCTTTGAAATTGTGTATAGGTATGGATGGTTAATACATTACTGGTTAAGGATGCCACTTAATACCATAGTATTAAGTCCAATAAGTTTCAATGTTTGGGAAAAGAGAAGTGCCTCCTTTTCTACACCAACAAGCCTTCTGTAACTCATTCTTCTTTAAGGTACCCAAAAATGATACAGAACGTTGGGAAGCAAACGTTTACGGATGTTCTCCATCTTCAGGTATCCTCTTGAGAGGTACAGTCGTTGAAGGAGTTCTTAACGGAAGACCCCGGTCCAAGGACTGGCGCTAGTTAAAAAAATAAAAAAAATAAAAAATCAATAGGGTGGTGCAACAGAGTGAGGAGCCCCGCCATAGTTTTGAGAGAGAATGGGGGCGACCAACATTTCTCTGCCGATTCCGAACTACTAATCGAGAAATCGTCGTTCAATGGGCAACGAATCCATAGCGGAGGACTTCCGAATTCTTCCCAAAAGACGATACCCCATTAGGTATATAACATTTTTGCTTCTGTTGGAATACCAACCATCAAACTCCCGGTTAGTAGGCAGACATGCTACCACCCATCACGTCAGGGGTACCACAGTTTTTCCTTAAGATCGCCACATAAAGACTGTTTTATTTTTCTTTTTCACTGTTAGTGTTTTTTGTTTGATAACACTACAATTTCTTAATATAAAATAACCTAAAATAGACTTCTAAATTTTGAAGCATTCCACCAACATCGTATTTATGACTTTTCAAATAAAACATATTTCTTACCGTGTTCACCTTCACCGTCTCTTATCGAATGTGGTTATGCGTGCATATGGCACTAAACTAACCTAGAAGTCAAAACTTTAAAAGAATTTGGCTGACATAAATTTCTCTCAATTTTATAATTACCTACATAAATATTCATGAACATAGTTCGACTGCATTTTAAAACATCATTAAATCCAAAAACTTGACATCCATAATGTGGTTTTGTTGAAAAACTGAACCTCTTGTGGCGTTTGCCCTGACAGAGTGTATTTCCGGAAATAACTTAATGTTGACCTGAGCTAAACTTACTTTATCTGCTGCTTGATAACTAAATTAGCTTTACTTTTAGCAATTTATAAAAATGAGTTGACCATAATACCTTATGTCTGCATTTTGAACTCCTCAATCAATTAAAAAAAGAACCAATTACAGTTTCTCATTAAACTATGCTTTAAAGGATTTTAAGGATTATATCCAGCTCAGTTATTTAATGTCTCCAAAGAAATATGTCCATTGACCAATGTGTTTTCTTCAACAATCATTGAATCGATCTAAGATCTTTAAGATCTACTAAGGACTAAAAACAGCCAAATAATCATTCAGATTCTCAACTAACCATTGTCAGTGGTAGGAAGTGTAAGACTTATACTCAATCAAAATACAAAAATCAGAGAAACTCAATGAAATTAATTATCCTTCAAGAATTGATACTAAAACGAGCCCCTCAAGCCGTCACATTATTGACTAAACGATGCTTAAACGAAGAGTGCACACAGAGGGCAACATCAATAAATCGATCGGACAACGTTCCAAATCGGAGGGCTCACCTAAAACAAAAAAACTGCCAAGTCGTCTGTGACTTCTTCCCCTGCAAACTGAAATGCCAACGGCATTATTATTGTTTATGTATTTTTTTTTTTTTTTTTTTTTTATACTTCACCATCTGTGTGCTCTTGATAATGGTGGCGTTTTGGCTCGTTTTGTTTAACGGTGGGTTTCCAAGAAGATGAAAAATCATCCTCATTGAATTATTATTGGCACATCACATTCCAAACTGAAAAAGCAAAAGAATGGACCGTTATATATTTTTTTTTTTTTTAGAAAAAAATGGATGCCATTGATTGCCTGGCTTTTTGTGGTATGAGCAGTTCACACCTCACCACTAGTTGTCTACACTTTTGTCAGTCGCAGAATTGGCAAAATCCCACCAATAGTTCTCTTTTTTGTATCTTTACTTATGCATATGACACGAGTTGTAGTTTGTTGGGAAGAATCTGTTGCCGGAGCACTAGGAAATAGCAGGGATGTATTTAAGCTTTTGTGGGCCCTAAATGCTTACCATGAAGTGTGTTTTTATTGTTTATTAAAAAGTAGAAGAGAAGCACCAAGTATTCTTTATCCACTTGTAAAAGATATTCAAATCACTAAGCATAAAGCTTGCTTCAAACAAAAGAGGTAAGAAAATGGATTGGCACAACAAAGATCGGGAAGCACCGAGGGGACCCTCTCAATCATATCTCGTGAGTCGTGAGGGATTGACGTCTTTGACGTTCTGCTCACACTTTATATCTGTCTCCTTTTAACTTAAGATAAAGAGATAAACTCAAAACTTTTTTTCATATGCGGACACTACTTGGTTAACTCAAACCATCCTGGAACGAAACCTAGATTAACTTCAGGTGCGGACATAGCATTAGCTAGCTGATTTCGATCATTTTCTCAACAATACAACAAAAAAAAACTCAGATTTCTTTTATCAAAGCCATTTTCTTGCTCCGATCAAAATGCGGCCCTGGCGAATTCTTATTTATTTCTAGTTCAGATGGCTTTTTCAAAGGCAGCAAATGATTTTGGGATGGGTAAGCCACCGCCAACGCCATCCACCACAACCACAAGACGACCCAGAACTAAACCTCTAGTCTTTGTTAAGCAAAGAAACACTCTAAGCAATGCGGCATTAGTAGACCGTGATGAAGTTGAAAGATGCTGAAGCTTGGTTCCATATGCCTGTAAGACAAATGCACACCACCAGCTGTGCCATGTTGCCGCTGCTGTTTCGCTCTAACAATCGTCTGAAGCACAGGCGCACAAGATCACCGATCGGATCAGTATTGTTATATGGGGGTCATTGGAAAAATATTAAAATTTGCGCGGGAAATCGAGGTCTCTCATACCAAACCACTACACCACCCGCCGCTATCGTCATCACCAACGTCACTACACTGCCGCCATCATGTCGTCGTGTGGAGCAAGGTGGAATGATGATGGCCCTCGTTCGTCGAAAAGTTAAAAAGTGTAGAAGACACGACAACGCAAATGATAATGATGCAGGTTTTTTTATTTTCCTTTTTGTTTTGTTTGGTTTTCTTGTATGCCGATGGCATTTGGCCTGGACCAGACAACCGGTTGCTTGGGTCAATTTAAGAAGAGTTTCCATATTATACCATCAGAACTAAGCTTAATTGGTGGCTGTCTGTGCTAAGTAGGTACACAAAGATTTGTTTGCTTTTTTTAATTTATTTTTACGCGTTGCTTGACCCACATCCCACACAACCGGCCACAGACGACAACAATGTGGCTATTAAAAGAATTCTGCAAGCGAGGAATGCAAAAGGCAGACATGCGACTGATAATTGGCACCTATGGTCCTGTCACAGACGAAAGTATTTGATGAATTATTTGAGGGTTAATTGGTAATTTGATTATTGAGTTGAATTACAGGGTGGGTAATGAATGTTGCTTATGATTGCGAAGACGTTGTTGAAAAGTATTAATTTAACTTCTTAAAGAATGAGGTAACATTCATTCTTCAGCACTTTGGATAAGTCAACTAACCTTGACTCTGCTCCCTTGAGTAGCTGAGAAAGCTCTGGCCTATGCTCCGAAAGGTGAACGACGAAATTTGCAATGGCAATTTTAGTGGGCAGCGATGGCAAATAAATGGCAAGCGTGCTATTGGCATGAAATAAAAGGTTTGTTTCTTAGCTTTGTGCACAGAAAATCACAATCTGTCATATGTTAAGGAGTGGGGGTAAAATTCTCTCTGAAAATTCTCTCTGAAACTCTCTGAAAGAGTGTAACTATCTGAAAAGTAAGGAAACATCTTGAACAAAACATTCACAGCAAACCTTTAAAAAACGTCAGTTTGTAAGGTGTTGTATTTGTTTTGGGTGTGCACGATTTCTGTCCACAGAAAATTTGGTGGCGAAAACTCGCAGGGTGAGGAAATTTATTTCTCCCTCAAGAGCACTCTCTTTTGTGCACAACTACGAAAAATCGCTATGCTGGAATGGGTTTAGACTGATTTTTAGTGAATTGCAGTGCATTTCGTGATTATTTTCAGTAAAGAAGCAGACCTAATAAGAGAACGTCAACTATCAAAAAGTGTCAGTGCACCAGTTTTCTACTTCTTTATTTTCTCTCTCGAACGAGCAAGTACAGATTGGTATGTATCCACATGAAGCGATTTATACAGTAAAGTGTATTTTGATTTTATTTCCAAATAAACAAATGGTGTCCTTGTATACATTAGTTTTCAACTTCGATACTCCACCTCAATTATGTTAGTAAGCGGTTCTATAGGACGCACTGTTTTAAGATAAATCCTTGCAAAATCCTTTCTTACCAAAAAATAGACTTTTTTATCTAGATTGTCAAGGCTGTTTTTAGAAAAGTTAAATGCCCGCTTTATGACATATGGGTACCATTGTTTTTGAGCTTTAGTTTGAATTTCAGCAACGCCAAGTGCGAGATCACTATAAAACCCTATAAACCAAGTTTTCAAATCGGCTCATCCACTTGGGCTGCAGATTTGCAAAATTGGCTATTGGTAACCGTATCACGTAGAAATACATCCCTCAGTACGTTTAGTGAAAACATTTTGAAAGAGTTTGAAAACACGCTCGAACAAAAAATACCCGAATACTGAACGGTAGAGACTTTTACGTAAACTTCCTTGTCAAAAATTCTATTATACACAACTATTGCAATATTATTGTGATAAGCTTTGTCTAATAGTAATGAGTCATCGATGCTTTACTTGTTTTCAATCAGCTTAATTTAATTAATTTATGCAGTAAGAAAAATTTTATTGGATCAAATAGATTAGTCTATCATCAGTTTTTAAACAGGACCACATATTTTGAACTCTTAATTTTAACATAAAGCAAAGCTTTGTGAAAAATCTGATATAAGCCAAATTGATTTAATGAGTCTAAAAACATTTATACGTATAACTCTCCGGATATTGACGTTGAGGTTTCCCTGTTAACATATATATCTGGTCTCATAACAACTATTTCCTTAATTCCAGTGGTACCCGTGGCGTAATGGTTAGCATGTCCACCTGCTAGCCCAGAGGTTTGAGGTTCGAATCCCAGCAGAGGTAAAAATGTTTTTTCACGGGTATCGCCTTTCGCGAGGAATTGGCAAGTCCTCCGTTAATAAATTCATTGCCATGAAAAGTGCTTTTTCAATCAGTCCTTAGGAACGGGCAGAAAATTGTAGGTCTCTCCATTCCCTCACAAGGCATGGTTGTGAGAAATGCGCTAAGACCGGCGGCTCCTCGCTCTGTTGCGCCACCCTATTTATTTATTTTTTATTTATTTTTTCTTGAATTTCAAGAAATAGTTGATTATTTGTGAAATTGATACAATTTACAATCAATACGTCTTTTCTCAAAACAAAGTTTCCTCACTGATTCGTAATGCAAAGAGAGCCTTTTTTATAAAACGTCTCGACCACAAACCTAACTCGAAATTCCTATGGATTAATTGAATAACTTTGGCGTTATTGACGATTCGACGGGAAACCCAAATGTCCATTCAGTCCCAATGAAATCCTAAGACATCAAACGCATTCTTGATTTACCTTGAATATCGATTTGTTTACAATCTTGATGTTGCGACCGCAGTTCGCTCGGTCAAGTAAAATGCAATTGGTGCTGATGATATGTTTTTAAAGTTTGTTAAATTAACGAAAAATTAGACAATTCTAAATCAGTCGCCCAATCCCAAAAAAATATAACCTGAAAAAGTAAAAAGTAATTCAGAACTAAGACTTATTAGTCTTTTGACATTTCTATCGAAAATATTTTTAAAAATTTTGGCTGGAAAGACACGGAAAGATCTCAACCCGTGCAGTTAACCTGTGAAGGAGCAATTAGGGTTTAGAAAGAACCATAGCTGTGAGACAGTTGTGTTGAAAGTAGGTAACAATGATACAAGGAGAGGATAGTGATGAAATAAGCGAAATGCTGATTCTTGGCTTTTCAAAAGCCTCTGACTGCATTGATCAATCTAACCTTCTGTAGAAACTAAACAATAATTTTTTAAGTTTTTTTGCTTGCTTGCATTGGCTCAACCAGTGCCATCAGAAAGACACCAATGGCAGAAAAGCAAAGCAACAATTGGAAAATAGGCCTACTAAGGCCCCTGAAAAATTACGAATTATACTAATAAAGACATTCAAACATTACACCCCATTTGGTCATCTTTAGAAGCTAGCCTGGTCACCCGAAATATATGGGCAGTTATTGCACTGGTCCCAACTCATTGGGATGAGAATGGGCATCAGCACATCTGACTTATGTAAAGGATACCGAAACAAAGAGGCAGAGCAAAGATCATTCCATTTCCTCTGTAAGTGCACCCGATTGGCCCATATTGGGTTAAAAAACCCTCGGAGAATATTTCTTCGACGAACTGATATCCATCTCGAGCATCTCATTGAACGGCACTATACAATTCATTCAGGGCTCTAAATGGGTCAGTGGAGGTTCCCAACCTGAATAACCCAATCCTCTCCTACCACGAAAAAATCAAAAACAAAAAATGGACAAATAAATCGTATAACCACCAAGGTATGGCAAGGTATAGCAACTAACAACTTAAGTCGTTTGCATAAACATCAAATACTACACCTCGTCAAGCCCAAAACAATTTTAAAATATCAATTCATCTGTCACATCTTTCGACAAAGTCATTCTTCTTTGACTTGCATTTTGCAGCTAGTGAACCATTCAAAAATCCGCTGATTTAAATACACATAAAGTATTTTAAAGTTTTTAGTTCTAAAACGAAATGCAATTAAGAAGATCTAATGGTATATCTCACCGAGATGTCCAACAAATTTCGACAACCATCGATCGCTTCGTTGAATCCAAAATTGATATTTCAAAATAGAAAAATTTAAACTCTTTCCTTTTATGATAACGAGAATTACAGTTTTAGAAATGAAATTACCTCATCAGTACACTCAGACTCCACCATTGCAGTGAAAAGCCTTAAGCCTGACCCTGAACTTCATATTCTGAGATGCCAGTTTCTTTGGGGCTTACGTTTCTATATCTCTCGGTTTTCTTGAAGAAGTCGATCAAAAAATGATTGGCACAATAAGCAATTCAAACCGAAGTCCACATTTCACGCATATAAACGGAATGAAAACCGTCTTATACCACACTGCATAGGATGCATCCCATCTGCTTAAAGAATGGCCTGCATGGAAGCAAGTTTAATAATACCTGCTCCTCACTAAAGTATCCATCAGCCAATCAAACAAAAATAAATTTTAATTCATCGTTTTTGATTACCTTCGCATGCTTGTTTTACGATTCCGTACAGAAAAGAAAAGGTGCACGTTCGTTCATCCTGTTAGCCCCTCTCCAGTGTTGTTTGGCGACCATCTCCATCAGTCTTAACTTTAGCCTTAATGCTCCAATCATCGTCGGCATAATTTCTTTTAATTATTATTACGTGACTGTTTTACTCTCTACAATACTCGTAGTTTGTGCGCGAGCGCATCTCTCAATCACTTTTGAAAGTTTGACCTCAAATCAAACGTCAGTCTTTGGTCTCGGCTTGGCTGGTGCTGGATGCCAAAAGGTGCACATTTAATCATCACACTCCAACTCCAAGACTCTCGTGCATCATTCGGAACAATTACAACTATGGGTGCCCCAATTAATCATTATTATTTTTCAAAATGCAATATTGCATTTGAGTTGATGATAGTTTCTAATATTATTTTACGTCTGTTCCTTTTTTTTGCTGATGCTCCCTTCGATCCGTGCGCGCGGTTTTGGCCAATTAGACGGTCTCGGTCTTTGGTCATATGGAGTCTTATCCTCTGCGTACATCACCGACTCATCATCGTTTGAGGCTCCTTCGACGAAATGATGTCCCAGTTTGGCTGTGGAATCGAATTAAAAACTTTTATCGAGATACAGAGTGTCTGTTTAGATGCTGGTGCTGATGATGATCGAGTCGACGCTCGATGATGCTGAGCGGGGAAAAATATCAGACAGAGCAGCTACTGTGCTTGAATCTCTGACATTGTTAAGATGTTAATTTCATGGTTAATTAATAACTTTTTTATTAGGAAATATGCCGTGCGTATTTTATTTCCCTCCGAGTGAACGTGTGCAGAGTGCAGTTGTCCAGTTGTGGTGTTCTTGATGAGCCTGAGCCCGGTGTGGCTGCACGGTGCATATATAGCGAGGAGCTGCGCTTGCGGATAATGAATGACCATGAAAATGTTGCAGATGTTGATGATTATTCCTGTCATGACGATGATGGAATCTTCTTCTTCTGTCGACACTAATTAGCGTCTTTTCTTTTAGCGAACGTAAATGGCATTAGGGTGTCAAAAGAGGGGTGGTATTGTTTGCTCTTTCACACAGGAGCGTATTCGATGAGAAAATCTACGGAAGGCGTATTTTTTCTTCAAAAGGCCTACAGTTTCAAGAGTTATGTGACACAGAACAGGGCTCCCGCAGATTCAAATTTGACCATGGAAGTCATAACACTACTCATTTCGTGACATGGCAGTGATTAATTACTTGCAGCCGCATGAGAAAACTGTTGCAAATTAGTAGCAGCTCTCAACTGCGGTTACCTTAAGTGATTAGATAGCTCTGTCTTAAGGGTTACTGAATTTGGCATTAAGTGGTATCTATTTTTTTGTATCTCTCCACAGCGATTGATATTCGTTCCAGAATTGGAAAATGCTCATTGATACCCAGTGGGTATTCCTAATAATAAATTAATAGTTAATTTTTTGTTGCGTTTTCTTGTGGTGCGTGACAATTCCTGAGATCAGAAGAATATCTGATAATTGGACAATTATAATAACTTGAATGGAATATACGTTTATCTCTGGGGTATGCGTGCAACGAGATGGTAAAATCTGTAGCTCTTTAAAAGTGGTCGAGAAACTCTATTTTGTGAGTGGTCATTAGTGAGCTTGGCTTCGTTTTATTGGTGCACTATAGAATTTAACACTAATGTCGAGTCTGGGTGGGCAGCTAGTGAAGACTGGTTGTAGAGAGGGAAAGATCTGTTTAACTGTTAGCCTATTCGGGTGATGATTTAACAGAAATGCTAGTTTGTGGTCCGTTTTTTCTCCTGTTGAAGCAGGATTACGAGCTGAGCTTGGAGATTGTCCATCATTAGAAATAGAGAAAGTGATGGTGGTAGTAGGCTATTGGGGTAATATACATCTAGTTGCTAATTATGTTCAATGGTGCAGTGAGACCGACTTCAATAATTCTATGTTACAACTGCAATGATCTCAAAATGGGGTTGATTCTTTCCTCGACAGTGAATAAAATACATGACACCATCATGTTAATCAAACTTCCTATGATGGGAAGCCTCACATACCACATGCCTTTGCGATTTGTAATGATTCTTTTAAAGGTGAAGAATCGTCACCTGAAGATAGCTATATCTAGCTTCATATTCGAATCTCGTTTTTATTTGAAACAGTTCACTGTTTTGTGGTCTTCGAAAAGTAATAGCGACTTCGTCCGCGTGGAATAGTGACTTTTGGCAGCATTTTTATTTTGTATTATTTAATTATTTTGCAAATAAAACACATTCATACATAAAATTAACCTTTGCTTATATTATTTTATTTAAGTTTGCACACGACGTTCTTACTTTTTCCATCTTTTGCGAAATAAAAAAGGTTTGCGGGATGGATTCACGAGATTCTGTCACATAAAGTTGGCATGGGATTTTTTTCTGAACGAATACCTTTAACTAAGGGCGTCTGAGCCTTATTTATACTAATATCTAGTACTGGTTTCTAAACTAAAATAACAAATCAGTGCGAATTATAGGAATACGGGGAATCAAAATGTTTTTTTTGCATCTCAGAGACTTAAGCGGTACTGAACTTAGAGCAAGTTCATTTGCACACACTTATCTACGCTCTTCATCATTAATGAAAGTGTTAGTGGTTAGTAAATAACGCCAACACAAGCTCAAAGAGACCGTATACGAGGAAAAAAAAAATAATAATAAAAAATAATAAAAGATAAAAAATAAATAAAGAAAAAATGTAAATACAAGTACATTATTAAATAGAACTAAATAAACAAGGGAATCATTATTAATCAAAAACTATAAATAAGAACAGAAATTAAATAGCAATAACAAAATATGAAATATAAGTCATGCAATTGGCACACTGGTTCTTAGTTTAAATTTTAAAGTATTTTTACTTAGGTTGAAATCGGATACAAAAGGATAGGAGTTAGATAACTTACTCATGCTAGCTAATGGCTCATGCATGCCATAGTTTGTTCTGTGGTGGGAGCAATGTAAAAACTCTAAATTACGTAGTTAGTAAGATCCTCCACGATAGTTAAAACTAATTTTGGAAATCAAGTCGGAGGCATCAGTTAATTCGTCTCTGTGAGAGGGTTTGAAGATTTAATAGGCGAATAAGATTTTCATAAGGAGGGAGATTGGAAAGATCTTCCCAAGGAACACCTTTGAGAGCGAAACGTCTGAATCTGTGCTGTATCGCTTCGATTCGAGGTTTATGAATATCATAAAATGATGACCACACCTGAGACGCATATTCTAGATGCGGACGAACATAACACTTATATAAAGAGAGGGTGACATAGGGGTCATTAAATTTCTTTGCCCATCGCTTAATAAAGCCAAGCACTGAATTTGATTTGTTTATAATGAGATTGATGTGTTCAATAAACTCTAGGTTGGTACTAAATAGAACACCGAGGTTACGGAATCTAGAAACTTGATAGGGATTGTTGCGATATTGAATATTCTCCAATACTTGGCGATCTTTTGCGGGAGAAGGTCATAATTTGGCACTTGGAAGCGTTCAAACTAAGTCCGTTTTTAGAACACCATAGAACAAAACTGTCAATATCTTTTTGTAAGAAGTCTCGATCTGAAGCATTTTTGATGGTTTTGAAAATCTTCATATCGTCAGCAAAGATTAAAATGTCTCCGTAGGAGATGCAAGAAATTACATCATTAATTGCAACAATGAAAAGTAGGGGGCAAAATTGACTACCTTGTGGCACACCAGATAAAGCATTGAAAGGTTTTGATAAAACGTTCCGAAATTTAACTTCATAAGACCTATTTTTAAGCTTATCCAAACAATAAATAATGGGGGGAATCCGAATGCTTTTAGTTTATATAGTACTAGCTGTGCCCGCGACTTCGTCCGCGTGGAATAGTGACTTTCGGCAGCATTCTTAATTTTTTAGGCTACTTATTTTGCAAATAAGACACATTCATGCGTTTTAGTAAACCATTGTTATATTATTTTATTTTAGTATATGTTTGCACACGACGTTCTTATTTTTTCCATCTTTTGCGAAATAAAAAGGTTTTGTGGGATTGATATATCTACGTGATTCTGCCACATAAAATTGCCATGGGATTTTTTTCTAAACGAACACCTGCAACTTAAAGCGTCTGAGCCTTATTTATAATGTCCAATCAGTGGGAATTAAAGGAAAACGGGGAATCGAAACGTTTTCTCCTTTTTTCGTTCCAGTCATTATTAATGCCGCATCCCAGATGTGTAATTTGTAGCTGTGTACAATTCTGGATTACTCATTTTTGGCACTGGAACACCAACTTGCTGCCACTCCTTATAATCCTAAGAAATTGAGAAACTCTATAGGGTATGATGTGACTTGCTCAGTGTCCATAATATTGTCTATTGATAGACATTCGCCAACGTCCCCCAATACGTCAAACATATTTTATTAGTTTATATGGTTAACTATCTCATTAGTCGGCGCCGAAATCGCCTTTCAAACAGCCATTCCCGATTGCCAATTATTATTTGAAGATCAAGATAGACATTTCTTCTCAGGTCTAATGTATTTTCGACAGTTTGACAGAAATCACATCGCAGTGAAAGAACTTTTATCGACCCAGCAGTCTTAAGGTTCCCGTCTACGGTGTCGATCCCGTAGAAATATAGGGATTACTTATTAAGCCTATGTGTTTCCTCAGGCTCTAGGCTATCTCTTAATTAAATTCCATTTAAATCGGATCAGTTTTCTGGGCGGGAGATGGTAACAAAGAAACACGAACAGACAGAGTTAATTTTGGATTTGTAATATTAGTAAGGATGTCCATCTTCGGGTTCTAGACTATCTCTGTACCAAAATTCATATAAATCGGTTCAATAGTTTGGGTGGTAAATATAAACAAAGAAAAACAGACAGACAGAGTTAAATTCGGATTTATAATGTTAATAAAGTCTTCCATTCCCGTGGGAACATGAGGGCGTTTCCGGAGGATGACTTGAAGTTTACATTACTCGGGAATAGTGCAGTATTCTAACGGTGGACATTTTTTGAAATGGGTGCTGTATTTTCCAAGTTCCCGTTCCCATGGGAATACAGGGATAAAACATGTTGCATAACATAATATATGTCCATCCTCAGGTTCTAGACTGTCTCTGTACCAAAATTCATATAAATAGGTTCAATAGTTTGGGCAGTTAATGGTAACAAAGAGAAATAGACAGACAGATTTAACTTCGGACTTATAATATTAGTAAAGACTCCCGTTCCCGTGGAAACATGGTGACCGTTCCCGTGAGGGATATGGGGATGAATAAAAGTTTATGTTGCTCAGGGATTATGGAGCATTCCAACGATGGAAGAGTTTTTGAAATCGGTGCCATAGTGTCAAAGTTCCCGTAAACGTTCCTGCTCCCCTGGGAATATTGGGAATAAATATATGGCGTATGTCCTTCCTCAGGTTCTGAATAATCTTTGTAAAAAATTTAATTTAAATCAGTTTATTAGTTTGAGCGGAAGATGGTAACATAGAACGACGGACAGACAGAGCTACTTTCACACTTATTATATTAATAAGGACTCCCGTTCCCGTAGGAATATGTGGATAAATTTAAGTTTATGTTACTCAGGAATAGTGTAGCATTTTAACGGTGGAAAAATTTTTGAAATCGGTGTTGTAGTTTCTAAGTTCCCGTATACGTTCCCGTTCCCGTGGGAATATAGGTATAAAATATAAAGCCTCTTGTTCTTCCTCAGATTCTGAACAATCTTTGTACAAAAATTAAATTTAATCTGTTTATTAGTTTGAACGGGAGATGGTATCATAGAAAGGTGATCGGACAGAGCTACTTTTGCATTTATAATAATAGTGAGGGCCGGTTCCCGAGGGAATATTCGAATGAAATAAAGCCTATGTCCGTCCTTAAGTTCAATCCAATCTTTTTACAAAATTTCATTTAAATCGGTTTATTAGTTTGGGCGGGAGATGGTAACATAGAACGACGGACGTCTGTCCTTCCTTGAGCTTCTTTCACACTTATTATATTAGTAAGGACTCCCGTTTCCGTAGGAATATGTGGATGAATTAAAGTTTATGTTACTCAGGAATAATGTAGCATTCTAACGGTGGAAAAATTTTTGAAATCGGTGTTGTAGTTTCTAAGTTCCCGTATACGTTTTCGTTCCCGTGGGAATATAGGGATAAAATATATAGCCTTTGTCCTTCCTAAGGTTCTGAGCAATCTTTGTACAAAATTTCATTTAAATCGGTTTATTAGTTTGGGCAGGAGATGGTAACATAGAAAGGTGATCAGGCAGAACTACTTTTGCATTTATAATAATAGTGAGGACCGGTTCCCGAGGGAATATTCGAATGAAATAAAGCTTATGTCCGTCCTTAAGTTCAGTCCAATCTTTGTACAAAATTTCATTTAAATCGGTTTATTAGTTTGGGCGGGAGATGGTAACATAGAACGGCGGACAGACAGAGCTTCATTCGCACTTATTATATTAGTAAGGACTCCCGTTCCCGCAGGAATATAAGGATGAATTAAAGTTTATGTTACTTTGGGATAGTAAAGGATTCTATCGGTGGAAAAATTTTTGGAATCGGTGTTGTAGTTTCTAAATTCCCGTATACGTTCCCGTTCCCGTGGGAATTTAGGGATAAAATATATAGCCTATGTCCTTCCTCTGGTTCTAGACTATCTCTGTACAAAATTTCATATCAATCAGTTTGGTAGTTTGGGCGGGAGATGGTAACATAGAAAGCCGGACAGACAGAGGGACTTTCACATTTATAATATTAGTTAGGATAATGTTATGAGACAGTTGGTCAAACGCCTTAGAGAAGTCAGTGCAAATGCAGTCAAGCTCGTTCCCAAATTCAAGGGCGTTGGAACATTTATGATAAAACGATAGAAGATTCGTAGCCGTCGATCTTCTTTGCATAAATCCATGCTGTTGATGGCAGATAACATTCCTTGCAAAGAAGGATAGGCTTTCGCAGACTACTTGTTCAAATAGCTTGGGTATACATGAGAGCTTTGAAATTGGCCTGTAGTTTTTAATATCGATATTTTCACCTTTCTTGAAAACTGGTGTTATAAAAGATTTTTTCCAAATAGTGGGAAATATTCCAGCTTTTAAAGAAAGCTTAAAAAGATATTCGAGTGGAAATGATAATTATGAAGAACACTTTTTCAAAACAATTGGCGGATTCGTGTCCGGACCAGAAGAAACGTCATCATTAAGAGAAGAAAGGTAGTAAGTAATTCTGTCTCTGTGAATAGGGATACTATTAAAATTTACTATACTAATTTACAGTGAGTTAAATACTGAAAAAAATGTTCATAAATTTCTAAATTCGTACTACAAAAAGAGCCACAAAAATGATTTGCAAATGCATTGCAAATCTCTGGAGTATTTTTCAAAGAAGTGCTACTTTAAACAAAGTTGAGTGGATAGCCGTCTGATTTTTTTTAGATTTTACAAAAGTGCAAAAAATGTTTGGGTCATTTTTCAGAGAACACCCCATTTGATTGACATAGTTAGAGTATAGATTTTGAGAAAGAGTTTTGAAGTCTTCAAAAAAACTTATGAATAGTTGGTGGTCAGTTGCAGAGAGAGTAGTTAAACAGATCTTCCCAGCTTTGTTTCTTTTGTTCCTTAGAGCCTTTGATTCCTTGGTAAACCAAGGTTGACTAAAACTAATATTTCTAAGCAACTTTAGGGGAATTGTTTTTTTCATGCTATTTTCTATAATTGAGTAGAAGCAAGCGACTACTTCGTCAATATTTGCAATAGTTCATATATTTTCAATACCAGCAATGCATAATTCATTCGAAAGTCAAAAGTATATACACAGTCATTTAAATTATTAATATCTCGAGAGACGTTGCCTAATTCTATAAAAATATTCAAAGGGGGATGGAGATCGTCAATTCTAGTAATGCCCGAATTTGATTGAAGAACTACCGAGCTTATAGCTTCGGATGAGAAAACTAAATCTAACATACGATAATGTTTTCTCTGTTTGCCATTTCAGTGATTATAAAAACTTTTAAAGTGCGGCATTCCAGATGTGTATTTAGTAGGTGTTATTTGCACTGGAACACCAACACCAACTTGCAGCCGCTCCTGATACTCCTAAGGAATTAGGAAACTCTATAGGGTATGATGTGACTTGGTCAGTGTCCATAATATTATCTACTGATAGACATTCGACAAAATTCCCCACCAGGTCTGACATAATTTATTAGATTATATTGTTAACTATCTCATTAGCTGGCGCCGAAATCAACCTTTTGCACAGCCATTCCCGATTACCAATATTTATTTGAAGATCAAGATAGACATTTCTTCTCAGATCAACTGTGTATTTAACAATTTGACAGAAATCTCCTCACGGCGAAAGAACTTTTGTAATCGATCCAGTAGCTTCAAGTTTCGCGTTCACGTTGGCGTTCCTGTAGGAACATAGGGATAACAAATTCAGCCCATGTCCTTCTTCCGGCTCAAGACTATCTCTGCACCAAAATTCATACAAATAAGTTCAATAGTTTGGGCGGTAGACAGTAACAAAGAAAAACAGACAGACGGAGTTTCGGATCTATAATGTTAGAAAGTACTTTCATTTCCATGGGAATATGGGGATAAATTAAAGTTTATGTTACTTGGAGATAGTGTAGCATGCTAACGGGGAAATAGTTCTTGAAGTCAGTTCAGTAGTTCATAGAGGTTCCCGTTTACGTTCGCGCTCTTGTGGGAATATAGGTATAAGGATAACATGTAGCCTATGTCCATATTCAGGTTCTACACTATCTCTGTAGCGAAATTCAATTAAATAGGATTAATACTTTGGGCGGTTGTTGGTAACAAAGAAAAATAGACAAACAGATATAATATCAGACTTATAATATTAGTAAAGACTCCCATTCCCATGGGAATATGGTGACCGTTCCCGTAAGAATATGGGGATGAGTTACAGTGTATGTTACTCGGGGATTCTGTAGCATTCTAATGGTGGAAGAATTATGGAGATCGGTGCTGTAGTATCAAAGTTCCCGCATGCCTAGAACGTGGGAGTATAGGGATTTTCTTGAACATCGTCGAAAGGCGAAACGTTGCTTTTCCCACTCTTTTGCGACTGGGCCAGTTGATTTTCTCCCCTGAAACAATTTAGACGCAGGTAGCAAAATTAGAGAGAGCTCGTCTGAAATCGAAATTATTGGCGAAAGTTATTGGTTTTGGTCCTGGTTTACCACTAAATATAATGCCAACCTAAGCAAGTCAGTGTACCTAATACCCAAAAACGCAATGCTGAGAGCTTTCAGGACTTTTTTCTACCCAAAACCAATTTGAAATGCTTCCCCGATGCTTGTGGACGGGTTTCGCAAAAAAAAAGTAAACAAAATGAGCACATTTTTTCCTCACGGTTTCTAAAGATTCACACAGCGAAAACAGACATAAATAATGTTTGTCGGCCAACTTTTCCAACAACGCTAACCGGCCAGCTATTAATTTTCCCAATAAACTGTTGTGGGGACTCGTGCATGTTTACACCATTTCACCAGGTTCAGAAAACCATAAAATGGAAACTTTAACCAGCTCGATACCAACCTACCTACCACCGTTACTATGACCCAGACAATATGCCACAATTGCTAAATTTTCAACCAAAGTGTGAGCCACAACATGGTGTACTCATCGTGCAAATAACTTAAGCACACCGCATTCCAACGAAGAAATCTCATAAAAGTTCGCCACTACTTCACTTAATGAGACTTACACTCGTCCGTCCGTCCGTCCGTTCGGCCGTTACACTCGAACTTACAAAAATGCAAGAAAATATTATCAAAAAAAAAAAAAACAACCGACTCCCAAGGTAAATTATGCCCTCGCATCTTCATGCTGTTACACATCCGTAATGCGATACTTTACGACTCTTAAAATTATTCACATACTCTTTTGAGGAGCTCTTGTAACCAGGTTGGACGATAAAAAAAAGATGAAAACCCAGAAACACCCGCTGTCCGTCCCCCATCCAGCATTTTTTCCTCCACACTGATTTCGAGCCCGCCACAAACTTGGGTATTGAGCTTCAGCATATATACTCCATCCATACTCCATACTCCATTCCAACAACCATCTGCTTGAACACAATAATGGTCCAAAGTCATTGTTAGACACAAGTGAAATATTAACTGCTGGCCAGCGAAATGCATTTTGGGCCTGTTTTCAAATGCCAGAGCCCGGTAGTGCGACGAGACTTTAAACCAAAGCAACAAACTATTTTTCTTAGAGCCAAAAGGCGAAAGGAGAACTTTTCGCGCCTTTATCTGCCATGAAATTGAAATCCTTTTGTACTTTATGCTACCGCAATTTAGTTCTTCAATGGGCACCCAGTTATTCACAAAATCCTCGCGTCGAGGTTTCTATGTTGCGTATGTGTTGCAACAATTTGTCAATGTCGCCATGGTGTGTGGTAGTCACAGAGTATGAATAACCAAAGCACTTATACCTATGAAAGATGGTGTTGTTCGCATTTACGACTTACCGTGATGTGTCGAAGGAGAAATCTCCTCCTTCTCTAGATACACGCGGATGCAGAGTGACAGTCGACAGACGTGTTTCGGAATGAATTAGAGTGTTTTTCTTCTTAAATATGAATTGGGAGTTCAAAGAATTCATGAGTAGGGCTATTAGAATTGATAAATAACTCACTTTGGCGCGGCGGATACATCTACGACCGTGTGAAACACCTGTAAAAGAACAGACAAAAAATAAAAAATTAGCTCAGTTATACATAAATATGCCATTCAAGCGAACGCCTACATTGAATTTGAAAGCGTCGTTTGACCACTAAAAGTTTTAACAATGAGTCTGGGTTAAGTTATCGACTCATTTGGGATTAATTAATTCATTACAACACATAATGTCGGTGAATTTAAATCGAAACAGAAATCGTAGCCGGGAGTGCTGTTGATAGTAATTTGAAATTTTATTTGTAGCACACGTTAATAGATGACATGCCACCAAGGTGGGTGTGACGGTGGCTTGATTATAAAAATGGTGAACTTATTTCCATGTTGAACTTTAAATCAGATCGGTTTTTGAAATGAAAATAACTTGTTCGTAAAGCGATATAAATATTAAACAAGCAATTCCAACTTAAAATATTATTTATTCAGTTTTGAACTTAAAATATTGTATTTTGCTTGAAAGACTAGATTAATTTAGGTTGAATATGTTAAGATCATTGTGAGTTTTAAGAGGAATTTCTGTTTATGCAAATATGCATTTAAGTTTTATGTAGGTATTTGTGAAATTGTGATTTACGAGTATTAATTTAAAACTAAAATTTTTTTTTGGGTAGGGAATGAGTTTGTTTTCATTAGAGAACTACATCAAAATAAACATTCAATTGCCAAGTCTAAAATAAAATAAAATGCGACCAACTAATCTATCCCCTCATAAACAAAAAGTAAGAATGGTGGCTCAGAGAGCTGAGGCTAACGTTTTTCTCTTTTTTCTGTTGGAGGTTTTTAGGACACTAGCTGGAGCACTCAGACCTAAATACCGAACCTTTGCACAACCTGATAGCAACCTTCTATTTGATAAGGCTTTCTAGATGTTCGTAGAAACTTAGTAACCAGCTTTAACCGAGTAGCCTGATGAGGGAAAATGCAAGACATTTACAGGGAAAGTGCACCGTGGTGTCATCATCTCCACAGGATTCACAGAGTATGATAGCACTTAAGCTTAACACGTTTGGATGCTTGAAGTACCCTGTGGCATCGCCATTATGCTTTCTACATGAAAAGCTGATCTGTTTGCACACACTGGAGGCATGCCATCAACGAATGTGTTATAGATAAATCCAATCGCTGATTGAAGTCCTCACTGAGGAAACTGACAGACCAAGTGACGGTTCAGCATTTAGAGAGCTCTTGTATTCCTGGATCACTTTCGAATTAGTTAAAGGGTAGAGTAGGACCATAAACACAGCTTAGCTGTCGCCGCAAATACAGACTCTTATCCCCATGCAGCCATTGATCGCAACGTATAGCTTATACGCCTACGCTTGGAAGACGGATGCGTATTTCTATTATCCTAGCCTTGTCCTTGGGAAATAGACACGACCTACAAGGTTTTGCCGAATATTAACGGTTATTTAAGTTATTCATGACGCGAAAGGCAGTACTTAGGTGTGTAATACAGTTCGGGGTGAAACTGGGACTCGCACCCAAAATCTTTCGCCAAAAATTATGATTTCGGTTACTATTGCTTTCTTTGTCGTCTTGAGGTCTTCTTCCAATTGATTGTGTCGCCTAAGAAGAGATCTTCCTTTTCCGTGAATTTCCGGCAATTTGCTTTCGAAAGCTCTTTGAGTCGAAACGATGATGTACACCCACTCTAAATTTTCCAGCTGTCATAATCTAGCGATGCTTACTCTTCTACTATGTCGCTCTATATCTATAGCTTCAACAACTATCAAATGGCAGGTCCCATAGATAAAATCGGATGTGACTAGGATTCAAGGAATTGTGATACATTGCGAATTTAATTCACTAAAAATTCAAGTGGCAAAAATGTTCGCGAGGAATTGGCAAGTCCTCCGTTAGTATTCATTGCAATGAAAAGTGCTTTCTCAATTAGCCGTTCGGAACCGGCAGAAAATTGTAGGTCCCTTCCAATCCTTTACAAGGCATGGTTGTGAGAAATAAACTAGGCCCAGGGGCTCCTCGTTCTGTTGCGCCACCCTATTTTTTTTTTTTTATTTTAAATATTCAATTGCTAAGATCTTCGTATGAGACTCATTTTAAGGACTCTTTGATTTCGCCTCCACGAGGATTAATTTATTTATAGTTTTACATTTTAGTTTTTTGAAATTCAATATCTTGAATCCTTAGTCGGCGAATTTTCTCCTGGGCTTGATGGTAAATCGGTCTAAGTATTCCCGATACAAACTTTTATTACCTTCTTTGAAGTAGCTTTGATGTCTAGTTTCCTTTATTTGGGTTCGATCGTTAATTACTTTACAATTCTCAATATAGATAATAAACGGATATTTAAGACTTCTGATCAATTTCAAAGCTTTGGAGCATTCCCAAACTCTTGACGACTAATGGTTTTGCAATGTTTTGTATACGCACCACCACGGTTTTGTCAAATAAAGATCAACCCTCACAACTCACAAGCCAGCAGTGCAATTCTTCAAAAATGGTATCTACTTCAAAAAATGGTAATTAGCTCGATTTCATTTACACGGTTTTTAGGAGCTATCGATCAACTTTTTAAAGATAATTCTGCTTAAACTCAAAGCCTTCGGCTTACCACCTGTTTTCACTGCTAGGAAATTTTCTCATCTGTCGATGAAATCTTACAAAGTAAAGTTTTGCAATATCTTTTCCAAGCCTTCTAATACCAGTCGTCTAGGATCTCTTTTGTTCATTCTTTCAACCAATGATGTTGCTTCAAGTATTTCTCTCAGTGATATTTCAATATTTGCTTATGATATAAACACTAAACTTGTTACTCACTGGATAGATTTCATGTTCAAACCCATGGTAATCATTTTCAAGTTTGATGCTTTGAGAATGGGTTAAGCGTTAACACAAACAAATGCTTAGCTTTCTCTAAAAATGGAGCATAAGCTGAGTTACTTAATTTCTGAAAACTTTATTAATCGAGTGAAAAGACCTTGTTGGTATATTTCAGCATCGATATGGACCTCACTAGTTTGAAGAACAAGTAACAGGCTAAACCACTGGAATATTGTTTAATTAATAAACAATAGAACTTTTTTAAGGAAATCTACTGATTGATTTTGACCACAAGAAAAACGAATAAAAGCTATAATGATCATAAACCTTTCTTCAAATGAGGGCTTCGTTTATTGTATTGAAGTAAAGTGAATATTTTGATTTGTGTAAGTAAAGAATGAACATGGAGTTTTGGGACCCGTCTGTTACCCTCGTTCTAGAGTATGCTCCTTAAGTGTTGCACAACTCTTAAGAAAATACACTTCTCATGACTTGAATCAGTACAACATCGATGTATATCTATATCTATACATACATAAAACCAAGCTGATCTTTTTCGCTTGCACGGAAAGGGTTGAAAAAAATATTCCTCCCAAACAAAAAATTCATCAGAATCGGTTTTTTCGTAAGTGAGTTTATGAGGTAAATTTTAGTTGAAAGCTCACTAAAGTTGTCTAACATTTGTTAATTTCAATGTCTGGTGAAGCAGAGAGATTCACATCAGCTGAGCTCTTGAAGGGTTTCAGTGGGACAACTTTATGATTTATCGATATACGAACAAAGAACTCAGTTATTACAATAACAACTTCTTTCTCAAAAGCGCACCGTATACAATCTCGTTTTTTTTTCATAGACTTATTACCCGACATATTAATGCACCTGCAATACTTTCTTATGGAAAATTCAACTTTCGGGCCGGATTCCTAAGTCATTTTATGAAAATTCACGATGAAGTGAATGATAATGCGGGTACGCAATAAGCTGTGACCCGTGAGAATTTATTCGAATAAGCTGTAGTCAAAATTATGCTTTTTCCTGGAGATGTTTGCTTTCTACGAATTCAGATTTTGTGACAATGAATGAGATAGTTTCTGTGGTGGCTTAGTTGTCTAGTAAAATGTCGAAGTCTTTGTTGACCAATTCATGCGTTACGAGATATTTTGTGTGCAAGTACCTACTTCTGCTTGGCAGACGAAGAAATTAGTCTTAGAAAACGCCAGTGTTGATTTCGGAACCATTAGTGAAAAAGAAGACATGATTTGGTTTTATTCCCCGTGTTGTCTTCCCATCATTCCCTTGCCGAAGTGTCTGTAAAAACAGCTTGGTGAAGAGTTAAGTTTTTGGCTGCACTGGTTGGTGCATTGAAATATATCATCAAAATTCGTGCTCAGTAAAAAATGTGCATCGCGTGTTACGACTATTTTATCGTCGTCATAACCACAGAGTAGAACCAGAGAGTCCACTCAGCAAGGTAGTGCGTTTTTGCCTACAAGCTAAGCTAAACCGGATGACCCCACCCGGATGATCTCACTGGCCTTCACTTACCACAGCCGCCATTGTGTGTGGCCACAGAACAAAGTCAGTTGAGTTTAAAAAGTAAAAAATTTTTTTTTTTGGTTGCAAAAAAATCGATAATTTTTAATTTTCATACAGCCTAGAACTTAGAAAAATGAATTTAAGTTTCAGGAAATAACTTTTTTTTTCCATTTTGACCAGTATTTCACTGAAAAAGACAAAAATTAGTAAAAAATTTCATACCGATGCAGGCGCTTTGTTAAGTTTTACAGAAAATAACAATGTGCACGTAGCCTTAAACTCCCCACACTCATAATGACAGATAGCAAAATAATAACAAATCAACTTCGTTCAAGACAAATATTTTTGTCTAAAAGTTTTCTTATTCGCATTTGGGCACAGAAGGGCAGCAATTGGATAATAAAAACAATTGTCTCCGATTGTCTTCGACGAAAATGTGTGATAGATAACATAACATAAAACATGTACGCTCCTAGTTCAGCATTTCGATCAGAAAGCCAGAGTATCAAGAACTCTTGCATAGCCAATCGCCTAATCCCATGGATGTGACAATCCACGAACTGGAGCTTACATGGTTGGTATACATAATTGTATCGGCGATTGTAGGTCGTTTATCGTTCAATTCGAACGACGAGTAGGATACCATGGACGGTGAACTTGTGATACGGGTATGTAAAATTATACAAACTGTACAAATTCATTTGTCCAATGTTCTTTCAAGGTATTACAACTGATGAGCCTCACAGACGCTAGACTTACACAAGCCGGCTGTGAAAAACTAGAGTTGGCTATCCTTAGTTTCCTTGAACAACCGCGCATCTTTGTGAGGAAACACAAAAACCCCACGTCTACAAAAGACTGTCAGAAGTATTCGACAATTTCGAGTAAAATAAAACCTGTACAATCCGATATATCTGTAAATCCATATTCCTCACTTACTAAAGCAACTATTTAACAATAAATATTGTTTAATAACAATCAAATTCCATTAATTCTATGTAATAAATGATTATTAAGTTTATTTTCTTCCTAAGACTGTGCAATAATGGAAAATGGTCAAGAAATACATCGAAGAAAACTAAAACAACTTATGTGTTTAGGGATGATTATGAACATCCAACATCACTTCTTCACCGCCCCAAATAAATAATTTTTAGCTGGTCTTGGGCTTTCGATAGCGCTTCGTTTCTTAAGACAACGATAAGAGTAATTTGTAGGTTACATTGGCTGAATAAGCATATAAGCAGGTCCTCTTTGAGGAAGTATAGAGACTTGTCCATGTCCTCGTTAGAGAACGACTTCCACTGAGTATTAGGCTAAACTCTAGAACTTCGTCTGCTAGACAGGACTGCACAAATTGATAAATTTTGTTTAGTTTTTCATAAACGTTGAATGTACCCTAGAAAAAAAACAATAATACATTTTATGTGTATTAATACTAGGCTTCAAAAGCAAACCTGTAAATAAATTCCATTGGGAAACTTAATCCGAATCAACGCAAATTACGTTGTTCCTCACGTTCATACATCGCTTTTGTCTTCAAAATTTGTGCACTCTCGATAGCCTCGGTTCGCAGTTGTTGTTCGCGTTTTATTTCCTCTGGACTGATGCGGAAAAAGTCGTGGGAAAGTTCGGCACGTTTGGCTTGCACTGGCAGCAGAACTTGAATATTTCGATCTAATTCGAAGAGAATAATTTCGGCATTATGAAGCGCATCGAGTAAAACTGAAAGATTGGTGTGAGTTGCAGTTGTATATGATGAGACAAGCGGTGAGTGCTCTATCCGCTTCCAACTGTTGATACAGAAATTCTTTGATTTTGTGTTTCCACTCCTTCTTGGGTAGGATTTCATCCCCAATCATTGGACAACGAAAGAAAACCACATGGCAAGCTAGATTCTTGTTTTCCACTACTTCCATTGGTACTTCGGCACTGCTACCTCCAGCAGCTGTTTGCTCTTCAAGTTTACGTTCAGCTTCTAGTTCACGTTTTGCTTGTGCCTTGATTGCTGCCAACGATGTTTTGACTTTCGTAAAAATATATGGGAATGATGTAAATACTGATAATTTCCGAAATAAGTTTGAAATACTTACAAGAAATAAAACTTAAAAATATTTTGCAGTATTTTGCCATTGTCAAAGCAAGTGTCATCTTGTTTTTTTTTTTTTATTTATTGAAGTTTGGAAATCTACCACTACTCCATTTTTAATCAAGAAATAGGACGCCATTTTGAAATCGTGTTGAAAAATTTTTTGCGGGTGTTTTGGGTTGAAGGGGTGGAAGTGGATACTCTGTATTATCTACTCTGTGGTCATAACTTATCTGGTGAATTCACAATTCGGGTTGTTGTTTATTTTTGAGATTATTCCGAAGAAAATATTACAGTCGTAATATTTCGATCTGCTTATGCGGATCGTGAAATGTCAACTCGTTGCTGTTCTCAGCAGTTGAGCATGTGTTACTCAACCACATTTACAATTGAACGTGTCGATTTGCGTTTATAAGCTTGTTAAATTCAACTATTGAAGCCAATTGAAATACCGAAACGTCTTATTTCTGGTGATTTGGGTTTCGACCTGTTCCATGAAATTCCGCTGTTTTATCGAAAAATTGCGTCTTCAGCGTTGTGGTTCATCTCTGGCTGGACCAACGAAGATTTAATTAAACAAAACTGTAGCATCTAAATTGATAAACAGCCATATGCCAAACAAGAATTATCTATAATGCATCCGTTTTTCTACAAAGACAACCGTGGAAGAAACGTTACCGTCAACGCCATGATACCCGACTTTTTTCTGACCAGTTGGCTGAGTTGAACTTGGTTGACTTGTGGTTTTAGCAAGACAGTGCCACATGGCACACAGCTAGTGAAATAATGGACATGTTGAAGGATGAAATTGGTGGGCAGCTTATCTCTCGAAATAGCCCTGTGAGTTGGCCACCCAGATCTTGCAATGTTTCTTAGTCAATTTTTGCGGATTTATGTACTGTCATTAGTCAATGTGGACAAGTAGTCGAAAACGATTAAAGCCTTATAAAATAATATTGATAAAACTCCTATTTCGTTGAATACACCCCGAAATGCTCGAAAGAGCGACGCAAAATTGGATTTTCTGAATGGACCATTTGCAACACAGCCACGGACAACATTCACATGAAGTAAATGACAAAAGCCGATTTATCATTGAAAATAAGAATTATTGATATATGATAAAATTTTTAATGATTTATTTAATTAAGAAAAAAACCAACCTTAAAATCCCCTTTTATAAATAAATATGCCTTGGAATTCAGCCTGTTTAAAGTCCACGCCGGCCAGCACTATATTCATTATAGCTCTACGACAAGAAAGTCCTGTTTTTCAAAATATGGGGTTGTGTCAATTTGAAGTATTTGATGGTGAAAAATAAGATAGCTCGTTTTCAGTGCTTTTGTACGAGTGTCAATATTTCTTCCACGGTTCTTAGGTATTTCTATAATACCGTTTGCATTGAACTCTTTCATAACCAGGGTAACTTGATTTCAGTCAGATGCAGCTCAATCATATTCAAATGGTAAGTTGCTATTCCCCTATACCTTTAAATTTTATAGGACTGGTTCCATCATATCTTTATGATTAACGTACATGTTCCAAAGCAAAGAAATAATATCTTTATTAATTAGTCCAGGCAGTTTGCATGTTAATACGAAGATTAAATGTCAAATATCAACATTGAATGAGATTAGCATTCAATAATATCAAAGATACCCAGATTCTAATGATACGAAGCCAAACAAATTTACCTAATCCCTTAACAAAGTATTTCAAAAAAGTCATAAAATATCATTGTTCGCCATAACTCGCCCGGCTTTTACCTAAGTAGATGCGGATATCTCAAGGAACCCAATAAATACAACGAAACGTATCAAGCAAATATCTTATCTCATTGGTATTAATAGCTCAGCAGGTGTTCCAAGACACGGTGTGCATAAATTTATCTCATAGGTAGGTGTTGAAATTAACAATAATCAGCAAACAATTTTGCTAAGGTCAAACATCACACACTCTCATAAATGGCGATGTGATTTACTCTACCAGCGACTGCAATACTTTTTATCCCCGGCAATAACAACGCTTATGTCCACTTCCATCACACAGTTGTGACCACCCACCGGAACAAGCACTTGAACCAGTTATTAATACTTAGTTACCCAAACACATATCCACACATCGTTAAGTTGGCCACTCAGAGTTGGACCCATCCCACCACATTCAAATCTTCCACCACCAGCAGCGCCTCAACTCGGCACTCCACACTCCAATTTACCACCTGGTTTTGTGGAAAACGTGTGAATTTTCATTTCATGTGGAAAATTGTTGGCAAGATAATATTAGCTTAAACGAAACAGCACCAAGCCGCCATCAATTAAAGTGTAATTTGTTCGCAAGGTGCATTCGCAGGTAGGAGAGCGTGTGTGTGTGAACATATTCATCCAAAAAAATACTCTATCTCGGGAAATACAAAAAATTTGAAATTGGTGGTGGTCGCTGTGCCGACGCGCCGACTTGAATTCAATCGATACGCTCGTTCCCTCATTGGCTTTGAGCCCAATGCTAATATAACAAATGCAAATAGATTTGTTGTTAGAAGAGGCGTGACTTAGAGCCCCGGAACATGTAGCTTCGGTTGGTAAAAGTATCTCTCTATATCAGCTTTAAAGCTAACGGTGTGTCGTATCTCATATGAGATAGATACAACTTCAGCAACAACCAACCACCGACTACTTTGCGATACAAAAACGATTTATTATGTGACTGTATAGCAAGCATGTGGTGTACATATGAGACACGTAATTTGATATTGCTGCTCTAGTCGATGTGTGGATTTATCTAGCAAAGTATCTACATGATCACTAAGGCCGAAGTAGTGATCGGGTATAAGTGACTAGATACGACGACGGGTGGATTTACATTTGTGTTTTTTTTTTTTTTTGCTGGCAAAATTTCCCACCACTTCTGATGTAAGGTGAGCCATTATCAATATAGTTAGTCATGTCGGCAATATAACCTACAAGCGCTATCCAACGATCGCGATCGTAATTCAGTAAAATGTTAGCACAGCATTAAGCTGTAAGGTTATGGAGGTGAACGGAATAAAAATATTTGGAAAGCAACGCTCGTTTTCGGGTAAACTTAATCTGGTAATGTATCTGTATTTTCCTGGATTTTAATTTTCTAGTGACATTTTTGTTTTTCTTGCTCAAGTCATAGCTACTTCTTTTGATTTGAACAAGGTCAAGTCAGCCGAAATTTTTTGAGAAACTAAGCGCTTTCTTCTTGGAAAGCTAATAGAACGCACAGAGGCGAAGTGCTAGTCTAAAGAACCTTAAATATGATTTTTCAAAATATGATTCAGATCTGAAAGAAATATTTATTGACCTGCCATAGGAAATCGTTTTGGTTCTCATACCGCTTCCTTATTTTCAAACTCGAAACATCAGTAAATAATTTTTCCGGCCTTATTTTAAATTTTAAATCTTACTTAAATATTTCCAAGCACGAATTTATATTTGGCAAACACCGCGAAGCGCTAAAAGATCCAAAATAATCGACTTGAAGAAATATTCTTCTTACCGGTCAACTAAAATATCAGTACCACGAATGCTTTTCACTTTTAGTGATTTGAACAAAGTAGACAGAACTCTAAAATGAATAAAACTTACATAATATTTGTTGAAATAGGGGTATTGTAAAGTCATTCAATCCGTAGTTTCAAGTTGTTAGCGCTGGCGCTGGTTCATACTCACTGAAACGGCCTATTTTGAACAATTATTTTTCTGGTATAAGAAATTACTACTTCTTACCGTCTAATTTAAAAATCAGTTTCTTAAATTGTATACCTATAAATTTCAAAAATATTCAAAACTCCGCCTTCGCGACATTAATAATGGCAACACCTCGGGAAAAGATGCGCTCGCGTGTACAACTGAACGTTTAACTGGATCATCAACAAAAGAATTTTTTTTAAAATAACATAAACTAGAACTTGAACTAAGGAATCACTTGAAAATTCGATTTTTGGCAGACATTTTTACAAGAAAATTAAAATTTATATCAAAATATTTCCTAGTTTTTTCCGTTAAAAAAAAGATTTAATTAAAAAAACATGTATTAATCCGTTCAAGTACTCAATAAATTTTTTTTTCAAAGACGTTTGTTGAATTTTATCACGATCGGTTCAGTGGTTCTGAAGAAATCCACCTTATTTTAAAACACATTTCGGAGACAAAGATGTTTAAAGTCTTGAGCGCTTAGCCTAGCTGACATCTAGTGTGTGACTTCTCAAGGCAGTTTCTCGGATTACTCGGATGAACTTAAAAATTTAGGACAATGCCTTAGAAAAATTGTAGCATTGAATAAGATAAGACAAGAACAATCGATTTCTTGAAGTCGTGGAATCCGCCCAAAAGCCCTTAGCACTATGTCAAATTCAGCTGTCGTTTAGAGTGCCATAATATTTAATGCCATTTGTGAGAATGTATAGGTATCGTCTAGTAATCGAAAAATGCTTTAAAATTATGAAAATTTCATCGAATTTTTTTTTTCGTTCGATGTAACTGAACGTGTCGCGGTTGTACGCTTTCACCCCACTGTGGCTAATTTTGCATTTAGATTTGCTTCTCCATCTTTATAGAATTCAAATAACGGATCATTTGAATTCTGTTGACCATTCACAATGGTGAGGGGTAGACTGGCCGAATATAACGCTGAAAAGGCCCACAAGTGATCGAAAAGGTACTTTCTTTCAAACTGTTTGGTGTGTTCTTTGGTGATTGGTCCTTATCAAAAATTTCACTCCTTTGAAGACGTCAATATGCATATGGTTGTCGTCGATCTTCTTCAAATTCTTCCATAAAGGTCACAAAGGAAATGAACTCGCTAGAATCTACAACACTAAGCCAGTCTTAGTACAGTTCTATTAATGGACTTAATATTCTTAAATGTGGTACCCATGGCGTGGTGGTTAGCATGTCCACCTGCTATAACCCAGAGGTTCGATGTTATTGCCATGAAAAGCGCTTTCTCAATTAGCCGTTCGGAACCGGAAAACAATTGTAGGCCCTTCCATTCCCTCACAGGCATGGTTGTGAGAAATAATGCGCTAGACCCAGGGGCTCCTCGCTCTGTTGCGCCATTTATTTTAATATTCTTAAATAAAATTTTCTAGAATCACAATTACAACTGCAAAGTTTGTATCTCCTCTTTTGACTTGGCTATCTACTATTTACAAAGGATATACATATCTACTAACCATTATCACATGGAGTGTTCCAGTCATATTTGGGTAAGTACTCATTCAACTCATTTCAATCTATTGGATTCTATTCAGGAAAGAGCCTTTGAAATACTTTTGCCACTTTGTCATCATCGTTATGTTTCATGTTTCTCCTTTTTTAATTATTTTTGTTTGTTTATTTTCCCCTTCAAGCAATTTAACTTTAAACTCTCCCTTTTAGGAATGCCCACTAGTTCAACCTTGAAACCAATTTGGTATTTTACTAAATCTCGTAATGCACGAAAAATGAATTTACTTTGACTTTGCACGCTAAGAACTTTCATCCAATCAGTGTTAATTTGGTCTGTCTTACTGTCTACAATCAACCTTTTGGATTTGGAGACATAAATATCTACACTTACCGCCGGCACCGTCCTTCATTCCCTGACTGTCTTTTCATGAACTAACTGCGATTTTCATGCTTAAAATAAAAACTGTAACAGAAGTTCTCACTGAGGGCAGCGTTGCGTTTCATGTTTTAAATTTAGTGGCATCTAATCCCTGCTTGAACTATTCAAAAACAGTCTCATTTTTTGGTGAGTTTAAGTCTTAACAACACACAATAAATCCTTCCGCCATACACTCACCCATTGAAGCTTCTAGGAGTAGAAAGCCCCTGTTAAATTTTTTTCAAATCCATAATTCTCTTGAAAGTTACCTGCAACAAACAATAAGGAACAGAAGTAGCAAAATCATATTATGTGTCATTCCCAAGGCAGGAAATCTAATAACCAATTACCAGTAGCCGCATCTGTCTAAAAAGTCGAAAGCATTGGACGAGGGAAGAACGACAGCGAGTTTAATTAGAGACATAAAATATTAATAAAAAAACATGACATTCTAAAACTTTGAAATCATTGATGATTGTCAAATCAGACTCTTGAAAAACATAAACTCTTACAGCTGAGTTTGTGTTCCGGGGTACCCACTCGGCGGTATACAAAAAACATAATTGTTTTTGAAAATGTATTAACACTGGTCTTGCCGTAATTGGCGAAGTTTTTAGCGAGTTTGGTTATTTCGTGAGAGTTCGACTCTCAAACCAGAAGGCATCCAATCCAACGCGTTTCGTTTTTTGTGAGGTCCTCCGAGAGTATTTACTTATCCATGAAAGTGTGTTTTTCACTAAGCTGTTCTGAATCAGCAAGAAATTGAAGGTCTCCTCCATTCCTCACACGTTCCATGTCCCTGACTTCTGTTGTGCAACTCAGTTAATTTACACATAATATTAATTTATTTCATTTCAATCAACGCTAAAGCCAAAATAAGGAGACGAAAATATCACTAAAGATTTGTTCAATCAAATTTGTCATAAGTTTTTCTTTTAAAGACAAATAACAAGTGTTCTAAGTTTGCACATGTTCAAAGTTCTCATTCCTTGAAAACCAGAACCACAGTTAATCCCCTTCTTCTTTTTTTCCAAGTTAAATTTTTTCTCATAAAACGAATGCCACAAATCGATTGCTAGACAATTATTGGAAATTATGAAACAAGAAACACATGTTTCTCCAACGCATTACAACAACATTAACCAGCATCATCTTTCATGAAGATCTGCTCATGCTGCATGCAAAGTGCACTTCGATTTGGTGCCCCCACAAATTGACGGCGACGTAGAGCGCAATGCAATTCGATTCGAAAAGATTTGTTTGGCTACAGAGAAAAATAAAAGAAAAACCCCATCTACCATCATGTATAGCGAAGCAAAATAAATTTGAAAATAGTTTTGGAGCCACACTCGCACTCGTTCTCTCTCGCTCATCTTTTACATAAGTGCAAACAACTTGTATTTAGAGAGAAAATGGCACCCGTGGTGGTGATCCACTCGAGCAGTGTTGACCACCCGCTGTTGTAGAAGATCACACAATGCGGGTTGATTACCTGGTGCACTTCAAGACCTTCTCCATAGTGATTCTCTCATGGCATATCTATACGACTATGGGACACAATATGCAAACACCATGCACAACATACCACAGAACACACATCCTGTCATGCATATGCCATGTCGATGATTGCTCTACGACTATCTATACACAACGCCGACCTGAGAAACAACTGTTTAAAATTCATATAAATATCTAGTTTTTATATACCAATCATCAGGCATTTAGTAAACAAAGGTACCTGGAGGATGGAGATGGCGGCGAGGGAGCAGAGCAGCTCCCAAATCGATTACCACGAAACGATAAAATTCGAATTTTATTCTACGTTTCTGCGGAATAAAAGGATTTCCTGCGACTTACTTGTGATTTTGTTGTCTGCCTGAAAGCCTGACTTCGCTATTCGAAGTAGACAAGGTGGCATTTCATTGCAGTTCTGCACCTAGATACAGAGACAAATCCATGCGCAGCAGGGGGGCCTATGAGCCCCTTCAGCAACAATCTAGGTAGGTTGGTACTAACTCGACAACCATCGCATCGGTGTTGCAGATGCACAGTGCGTTTGCTTGCGAATGCGATTACTAACCATTATCACCTGGTCGTGAGTGTGTAGGCGGGGCGCAACCACAGAACCACATTTTGCTTCATACTGCCAGACCTTGTGCAATTTACACCTGAAAAGTGTCACACAATGTCTTCCGGCGACGAGTGACGACGCGATCGACTGTTCATTTGCGTATTGCAGACACAGCGAACTGTCATTGTGCAAAGGTTTGATCTCATTTTAAATTGAAATACCCATTGTTGGTCTTGCATGATGGGGAGAAGAACTTTTCCACTGTGAGGGATCACGAAATTGAAATCAATCACGATTGAAATAGTGTTTGAGTGTTTTTCTGTGTATCTGCATAGCATCGGCGAGCAGCAATTGTGGCTGCATGTGGCTCTAGCATAGCTGGAGAAATGGCATGAAGTAGGGATACCTACTTCTTGTCAATTATTGATTGAACAGCTAATCTTTTGACACCATCGTTCGTAAACGAACTCTTAAACGTTGCCCTCGGGATACTTTTGGACCTCGTTCCCAGAGATCCATCATCTTTCTGAGGTCTGGTGAAAAAAAGAAAAACAAAAATAATAAACACGGCAAAGGAAAACAAATGAACAAGGCGGGATAGAAGGCGTGTAGTACAGATTGTTTAGGTTCACTTCAGTGGGGAACAGTATGTGCAGCAAGATAAACTGTGGGAAGCTTCGGTAAGGCTTGTTTAATTGGTCATTGGAGAAGCTAGTTTCTTTTATTTGATGAACATTCGAAGACTTCGAGTTTGATTATTTTTTGTATTGAGATTTTGATTTTATTGAGCAAAATATTTTTGTTGGATGGCAAAAGGAAGTAGTCCAGGGGAAGATAAAATTACTTACAAGTTTGTTCAACTAAGCGATACCAGCCTTTAAGATAAAATCTGTGTGCTATTCAATACTATCCTTACGACTGGGACTTTTCCACACGATTGGAAAAGAGAAAAACTTAAGCCGATTCCTAAAATCACAAGAAATAACCATGATTTTAAAGAATATCGCCCGATCTCTCTCCTTCCCGTTCTCGAAAAAATTATTGCGAGACGAATAAGTTGGCTACTAGAAAAAAAAGCTAGTAAAGAACAACACGCATTCAGACCGAACAGAGGAGTCTCAACACTCAACCTGCTGGAACACACAGTAGCAGAAAACTAATCAAAAGCTTAACACAGTTTAGTAATGTCATTTGACTTGGAAAAAGCTTTTGACAGAGTTACGATGGTTCCAGTAATTGAGCAGCCTTACAAATGGGATGTACCTAAAAAACTACTGAAGATTATAATATCTTTTATGAGCAATAGAACCTTCAAAGTAAACGTGGACAGAAACAACTCCTCACTTATGAAGCCACCACAAGGCTCCCTGCTTCCTGTAATCCTACACCACGCATACATACACTCCCTAATAGTTGAACTTTCCCATTTTACAAACAATCTTGACTTTATCGGAGTATACGCTGACAACATTTACGTTGTCTCTTCAGGTCGTCCCAACCAGGTTAAAGATACTCTTGAGCAAGTGGACTTCACTATGTTTAATTGGGCTGCAAAAATGGGGGCAATTATCCTTATTTCTAAAATTGAGACATTCTCTGTCGGACTTCTTTTTCATTGAAGAAAGAAACCAAAATTCTTGGAGTTTTTACAAGGAACCTTAAATGGGACAGACAAGTCAAAAAAGTGATAAATGATCTGAAGAGCCGAAACAACGCGCTAAAAATGATTTGTTCAAAACGAAGATGACCACATGGAAACATCGCTTCAGATAGCCAGAGACCTGGTGGAAGGTACACTTCAAAACAGTTTGGCAATCTTCACGTGGACTGCAAAAAAGAACATAATATTGATACAGCTATAAGCGAATGCTATAGAACTTCAATAGGCGCTCTTAAGTCTACAAACATTGAAGCTCTAAGAGTCGAAGGAGGATATGTGTCTTTAGAACACCTTGCTAAAAGAAGGACAAGTGATCTCCTCAGTAAGGCAAAAAATAATACAACACACCCGTTGTTCGAAGAAATCGAAAAAAAGTATATATTTCCTCAAATAAAAAAACAAAACGAAATTTTTTATCGGCGCTAAATAATATGCTGTCTGTATCTGTGGAGCCTGACACGGCATTCGGAATAGATATACCCATATCAGCTGAGAGCCTCCCTACATGGAACCGAAACGAACTTCAAATCTACACCAAACTCGTAAAATACAAAAAGGCCAACACTTTCAACGATAATATGTACAAAATGCTATACGAAGAACTAAGCAGATATGATTTTTTACACAGACGGTTCACAAAAAGAAAATCACTGGTGCTCTTATGCAGTAGTAGAACTCCAACACAATGCACAATTCTCAATTATTCATCAGGTTTAACTGCCAGAATACGCGGATTGTTACATTGCTGAACTAGCTGCAGTTTACAAAGCCATATCTGTCGTCATACAAAGCTCTGAACGTTACTTAATCCTAAAAGACAACCTCGGTATACTTGAAGGCTTAAGAAATGTCACAAATAAATGTCCATCTCTTGATATTTAAGAAACTGCTTGTTCTACCACAGAAATATTATAATAGCTTGGATATCCGGTCACTGTTGAATTAAAGGTAATGAAGCCGCTGACTTGGCAGCAAAAAACGCTTTTCGATATCCACTTATCAACGAGTATCCGAAATTGCACCAATTTTCGAAAATAGTCTTTGACTCATATTCAAAAGAAAGAAGTCATGGAAATATTGAAAATAGCAGAAACATTTCTTCAAAACCATCAATCCGTGAAAACCCGTATCCGGTGCAACCAATCCTTAAGTAGAGAAGAATGCATACAATAAGAGTACGAAAAACTCTGTTTTCAAGCAAATACTACTACACTCGCGAGGCCCCAGAGCAATGTGGGATAGCTCTTACAATTTGGCATATTTTTGTGGAGTGTCCAGTTTCTCGCCAAATAAATACATCCGCCGACAAATAACCGACACGCTCGCCAACATCCTGAATCCATCGGATGTCAACTCCATCCGTCGCATCTATGCTGCCATCTCCGCTCAACAGAAGTTTGAAGAGATTTAAATTAGTTTCATTTGCCCATCATAATTTTTATTTTACTTCTTACCTTCTTTCAAAGTGTACAAGATTAACATAATTCTTAAATTCTTGCTAAATTCTTGTTAAGCTAAAAACCGTATAATATGATCTGGCTACCAAGTAAGTAAGTACATAAGTAGTTTTATTGAGGCATATATAACTCAGTACATGTTCTTACTTATAAACTAGATTTAATAAATTGGTCGACTTAATGATGTGTCTGACTTCATCAAAGTTTAAGTAAATGCCATTTAAGTTAATTACATTAAATTGATTGCATTGTAAATTAAGCTTATGGTCTGGCTACATTGAAAAGCTTAAAATTAACACAACTTCTGTACCTAAAGCAATTTAAGACGTCTTGAAAACATACTAAAAAAACGGCAAAGAAATTTGTATTTTTGAACAAAACCAAAGATCAAAACTTGACTCCAATGCGATTTAACATTTCTTTAGTTCAAATAATAATTGAAGGAGTGAAGCCACAAAACAAACCCGACAAAAGGAAAAAATGAAGAGAAAATCGCAATACCCTCTTCATTCTAAGTTTTCTGAAAAACAGACTGTTCGTCCGTCAAGAGGGCCTAGAACAAAAAGGAGCATCATTCTGCATACCGTTACAGTTTTCCTATTTATGCAAAATGGCAATCAATTTCTATCATGATGGAGCAATCTTGATTTATGACTTCATGACTACCTCCATCAATTCAATCGTCTTTGCATTCGTTGTCGTCATTCGCGTTGCTTCATTCGTCGTCATTCCCATCATCTTCCTCATGATCTAGATTAGGTAGGTTTATACTCTCGCGTTCTTGTTGTATACTTATACTTAACCTTATAAAGCCAACAAGAGAAGAGATTTAGAGAACAAACACATCACTATAAAGTACTACACCAAACCAAGTTCAGTAAACATCATTTTAAATGAGCTACATTCCCGAAATCAGATCAAAAACTAGAGTGAATCGTGATTGTTACAGAGAATTCAATAGTCAATCCGGAACAGAAGAGTTAGAGCTCGAACCGTGAAGAGACTATTATACATCATTATTCCATGTCCCGTCCATCAAATTTCAATTCTAGTCCCAGTGAGTGTATATCATTGAAAGGTGTTGATGAGAAGAAGTAAACTCAAATGATATATATATTTTATATTCATTCAGCTAGAGCATCATCAGCCATACCACCCAAACCCTTTCATCTATTCATTCAACCATCCATCGCGACTTTAGATCCAGCTCAACCGTTTCAATTGCGATTTCAAGGTGACTTAAGCATCTTTTCACAGCACGACGAAATCATATTGCCTCGATTCAATGTGATGATGCTGATCATCGTCATTATCATCTTCGTCGTTGGAGTACAGAGTGTGCTCTGTGGTGGATGAGTGTGCATATTCCACTTTGCCAACATCCAGCCAGGTAAAGGTGTCATACATATTTACTCAAAGAGATTCACGTGTGTGCACCGACTTGTGTAGCTGACGGATTGTTTATACAAAGAAAAAAAAAAGCTTGGTACAACATGGAAAAGTCATAGTAATTGGGTCTCCCAACCACCGATTCTCTGTGTTGCTGTTTTACCTAAGTATCTGGCCACCGTCTTCCATTATTCGATTCACAACAACGACGACGACTGCACTTTTGGTTAATAAATTTGAATGTGTGCTCGTTGTTGGCAGTGCATTGGCAATGGTTTTTGATTTGAATTGGGTGCAACAGCTTGGCAAATATCAAGTAGTCGGAATCGAAGACGTTTGGTTCACACAATTGCGGGATCCTCTGAAAATGAAGACAACACTAAGACTTTGCGGTTCTCATTAAGATATATCTCTTTTTGGTTCTACCTTTCGGTTCCTTAAGGTTTGGTTGATATTTTTTGTTCCTGTATTTGGTGAAAAATTTCACCGAGGAGAAAACGAGAAACCACTTCATGGCGCTATATTATTGGACACTTAAGCTGATTGTGTGTCTGCGTTTGGCCACACTTCTTTGAATATGCTTGCTCAATCGAATGTTTTTGTGGATCATTGAGTTGGGTTTGCTTTTTTTTTGGTGACTGAAATGAGTTCAAAGAGGACTTACGTATCTAGACCAATTAATCAGTTTGGATGAGGGTCTCTTGTCTCTTGAGCTTTTGCTCTCATTCGAGTGGGATAATTTCTTAACTAATTTGAGTTGTTATTGTGTCGTATAGCGTGAGAATGAACGATATTGAGGTGGAGTGTAGGCGAGTTATCGTTGAAATTGAAATTTGTATTTGTATTTGTCAGGTTTTGGAATGCTTATAAAAATAAAAGACAAGTTTCAAGTTTTTTTTTTGACACTAAACAATTTTAATATAAACGAAAGAGCTGAGTTGCAAACTTGAAAATTTATTTTGATTGCAGCACTTCTTGATTTGACCATAATAAGCTTCCTGCAATATGACATATATTTGTTTTTAAATAAATGTCCGTAAGATCAGGAAATCACAAGTCATACATGAACAAGACAGGGCGTTGCAAGAACCAGCAAAACACATCATATTTTTTTGATTCTATGTTTTTAAAATCATAAATGTCGACTTTTTGGCAAAAGCGGTATTAGTAGTAAATTCAACTTCAAGAGATGTAAGAGGTTGATGATGTAGTTTCACTAGGACTGAGTATCGACTGAAAAAGTTTCGAGATTTTCTAGGAAATAGCTTGCTTACATCTTTCGGGACGCAATCCAGGTGGCAAGGTTATAGAAGTTTTGCATATTCGAATAAATTATAGTTTTGAAAAGAGTATAAATTAAAAAAGTGTTGGAATTATTCATAGGCATGTCAAGTGAGGGTTGGTTTGAGATGGTACCATTTTTTACATTTTAAGGTACAGTGGCGTAATATTCATCCTGTAAAAGACAAAACAATACAACACCACGCTCAGATGGACTGGTACAAAGTATTATCACAGTCATTTCAAATTCTTTGAATGTTTGAACTTTTGCTGGTACACTTGTGTACCTTGCGACCCAAAAGGGAATATATCTACCTATTGAGTTTAAGAAATCTCTCGAAGAGTTGTCACTAATATTGCAGAAAATTAAAATATCACGACAGCTTAACAAAAATTTAATATCAAATAATAGCTTTTTCTGTTGCTGACTTAATGCGTAATAAAAACAAAAAAGTGAATTTAAATAAAAGGGATAAATATAATTTGCGGATCTATGAAAAAGCAATAGCGGAGTGGAGAAAAAGAGTTGAAATCGGAAGTAAAGTTAGTAAAATAGTTTTGGAGTGAAAAAAGCAATAGTGGAATAGAAAAATTGGAGTAAAGTGAAGAAAGCAGCAGTATTAGATAAAAATCTGCAGTGCAAATGAAAGCAATTTCAAAATAGTTTACGTTAAAGGTTTAGTTGGAATACTGAAAAGAAACTAAGTAAAAATGACTCTTTTCTCTTTTCTGGACTCATCACTTCTCTAAGTCTGAAGTTATGTAAAAATAAGTTGGCTAAGTAACGAACTATAATAAGTGGCAGGGAGGAACACTTTCGAGAATAAGTTTTACCTTCCCATATCTTACATAATGACTAGAGAGGTTTTTTTGGCATTAAAAAAAAAAAAAAAATCATAAAGAATATTAAAAATCACACCAAAATACTCAAGCCACCCCAAATTTACCTCGAGTTGAAACCTATAATGTACTACCGAAACAATGTTCACACTTTGCAACGATGACAGAGATATACAGGGTGTCTTGCATTAGATGCGATGAAAGCTCGAGACGTATAGGTAGGTTGTGTCAAAATGTAAACAGTTTGGAAGGGGCAATGAATCAAAATTTTGTGAAAATGTTGTTTAAAGAAAATAGTTTCTTTTTTTTTTCCAAAATTTTGACTTTGAGAATTGATTACTTCAAAACTATTCACTACCTCAACTTGAACAAAATTGTGAATTGAAAACCAAAGCACAACTTTCGAAAACAGTAAGATAAACGGAAGTTAGAGGTTTAGTAGAAGATTTAGTAAATTTTGTATGAAATTACCTCTCCTACCTAAGAAGAGAAAGATAGACCTTCGTACATACGAATTTTTTCTTGTCTTCAGCCGACCTATCCGTCCTGAGCTAGGTCCGATGTTTTGAATATTGGTATGGATGAACGTAACTCTAAAAAGACAATATAACCTAATAAAAGAGCAGCAGCAGTATACTGTTTTCGGATATCGCGTCGCGTATTTTCAATATCCCAGTTTCATTTCGAGTCCGTCCGCTTTTGAGGCTATAAGTGAAAATAAAACCACTCTATTTCTATCTACTGCGACACACACAAGCAAATTTGGTGAAAACTCTGTGCATTGGCGTTCTTTAAAAAAAAAAGTATGAGGAACATTATCGTGTTAAAACTTTTATGTCCATTACACAAAAAGACACACAAGTGCTCCAGAAGGTCAGTTTTTTTCAACAAATGCTTGGCACAGTGGCTTCTTTATCGACCTAGTTTTTTTTGTGTTGAATTCATAACTAATGAAAAAGTCTAAACAGCAAACATACTCAACCCAATGTGACATTCATAAATGAAGAGTGTTGTCTCATCTATCGCTCTGACATCAAATTTATTTATATATCAAAAAACCTAAAAATGTAGGGCTAAGCATTATTCTAATTTACAAATTTTACTTTATTTAAAGTTAAAAGATTTTAAACGACTGTTGTTCAGTAACATAAATGATATATCGCCATGCAGCTAAAATAAGATCCTGGATCAACTTGTTTTATTTTCAATGCCTTTTTGATAGCTCAATTATAGAAGTTTAAAATTGTATTACAAGCGAAGCTATTTGAAAGATTTTACAGGGGTTGATGAAAATAGTGTGTGACTACCTCGCCAAAAAAGGTATACAATTATTTTTAAGTAATACTATAGCTCTATGAAAAGGAAGACTCTCACAATTCCCCAAATATAGAGAAATAAGACTCCTTAGATCTTGTTGTAGTATTTGAACGTCAGAAAACCCTTGTTAACAATTTGGTAGGTCCGTATCAATGTGGTCTTAGACAAGAAAAGTTCACAATAGTCCAAATATTCGCATTTGTCACATTGTTCTGCAGATCTTAAAAAAACTCGAGAATATACAGTACCGATATACACCATCTTTTGATCGATTTCAAGGCCGCGTATTCATGCAAAACTCGTGTGACTATGCAGAATGACTTTGGAGAATTCGCATTGCTCCGTCAATTTAAGTAAAGAACTCACCGAGGCCTTTGGCCCTACCTAAATAAATAAGTAAGTTCTTTTGAAAGGAAAATACATATATTGAATTTCGCAATATGAGAAATCCTCTCAAACTTTTGTGCTGGCAAAAAAGCTTCTAGTTCGGTTGTTCACTGCACTTGAAGTGAGACATGCAATAAGCTCATGGCAAATTAAGGATCAATCAAGTCCAGATATGGCTCATTGCACCCTCGGGATCAATCAAGTCCAGATCTGGTTTTATTGAGCTCTTAAGCGTTTGGAACAAGCAAAAACCTAAGACCGTCATCATGAGAATAAATCTGAGTTTTCTTAACATCTAAAACGGCTGCCCCAGTAGGTTTTTAAGGATTAAAACCTTAAAAAATAAAACAGCATTTGTGAAACTGTTGAGGTGTTGGGCCAAGTTACTGATGCAGATAATCGAATTGTTAACGTCGCGTTGTTAAATAAAAATGTATAAAAATTGATTGCTCCTGGTGCCTTAAGTGTTGAGGAAAACCCATGTTAGCCATATTTTGAAATTGGGCATTCCACAAACGACAGCCCACCAAACTTGCATAGCTCTGGAAGATCATGAAACCTTTTAAAACAGTCTTCAAAAATTCACCATTCTAATAAATTTATCGAAATTAAGAGTACTGTAGGATGCGATCAACACCAAAAGGATGACATTGGTGACCAAATTTTTAAAATTTTAATGAAAGACAGGCCAGAGCTCAAAGTATAAGTAAATTTCTTTAATATCGAATGAAAAACTCATTCACTGGTCACTAGAGTCGTTCTCTCAACTCAGATACAAGCAAAACATCTGCAAACTATGTGTCCAACAATTAACCTCCAGCAGTACTGGAATAACGCAAGCTTAATTGTAACAAAACCTGTAACATTCTTCAACATCAAAGACCGAACGTCCTCCAGCGCTGCAAACAAAGGCCAAAACAACAACGAACTTCATCAAAGCAATTCTTCGGTTATAAAAATCCCATTTGGATATCATTAATGCCCGTAGAAAATTATCCAACAAATCATAAAATGTGCTCTCGAAGTCGAACAAACGGCTACAGCACGCATGAATTATATTTTTCTTTTTGCAGAGCAGCCATATTGGTAAACATCATTGACTTTTGATTTGGCGGAACGTGCTTTCGAATATATGATGATGGTTGTCAATGTGTTTAGTGTTACGAGTGGAAAGTAAATTAAATTTTTAACTGCGCCAATGTTGTCATGAAATAATTTAATTATTCGTTAAAATGTTGCTAGAGATGCTTAAGATACGACAAAACTCTAAGATAAGAATTGTCGATCTTAGTGATTTAACTTTCCTGTGATGCGACCATTGAGGATTTTAATGTTGGTCGTAAAATTGAGAGCAATTTGTTTAAAGTGCATCATTTCGAAATTGTGACTATTTTAGTTGAATTATTGGTAATCTCTCAACTGAACGATCTGCAAATACAAGGTCCATGGACAAGCAGAAGCTATTCATTAGAGTTTAATAGATCAGGCTTGAGGTGCGTTTGGGAATGCTAATTTATTTTCAAAACAATTAATCCTAATGACTGTTTTTTATGGGGATTAGTTAATCAAATGACTGCAATAAAAAGAAGTCCCTGATTAAATGTTTTATGGAGAAGTTCTGATTCACACACCGTGTCAAACTTGGATAAAAAAGGAAGACTTCAATCGCAAAGCATTTTCCACTCAGACCTTCAAACGAATCCAAATAAATTCTTCACGAAACTGAACAATTTACTTACCACAATGGCCGTGAGAATGTAGATTTGTAATTTCTTGTACAACACGGGCAAATCTATGTTGGGCAATAATATGAGCAAAGCCTAATCTGTCCATAAATGAATATCGTTCAACTTTGGGATCAAGCAGTCGCAAAAAAAGACAAACACACAAATCCATATCCACAGCAGCAACAAAAGAATCTGTAACATTTTAAACGCACCCAAGAGGCTATCTGTATCCACTACTCTAAATGGTAATCCAATTGCATGATCGACATTTATCCAACAGCATCGACTCCGTGCACAGCGCACAGTGCATGGCATATTCGTTGATACATTTAAACCGCGGCTGCACAATTTACTACAACTGTTCAACATTTGTATATGTGTATCTCTGTGTAGCAGAGATACAAAATCCTTTCTGCTGTCATAATGTTGAATTGAATGTGAATCAATTGAGAGATGATGGAAACGCTGACGTTCAATGCTGCATGACTTTACGAATCGCACAACTCACAGAGTGAACAGTGAAGAAGAAGCCCAAGAGTCGAGCGGCAGCTAGAGCAAAATACTTTAAAATGCCCTTTTATTGAATTGATAGTGCTTAAGGTTGAGGTTATGTGTAGACGTACAGTCGGAGTCTAACCGCACGCCAGCTGACCGAGACAAGATGAGAAAAACACAGCAGCAGTACACAACTTCTTGAGGATCATTGTTGCAGTGCGCGGTGGTTATGGTTACTGTGGATAACTCTTGGCTCTTGGGTGATTGTCTTGTTTGTCAGATTGTTGAATTGCTTGTGGCGAGGCGACGCGACGCGACGTATGGAGTTTAGTTCTTATATTGTTCTTGGTGGGTAGTATTATTATGGGTGCATCTATTATCATTCTGTTATTATTGTTTTGGCAGAGGAAGAAGAATTACGTTTTTGGGCATGTGGCTTAGCGATTGTACGTTGAATGTCAAACTGAAATCGATTCGAGGAAACACAAAATGCCACATCATGTCGTGAACGAACATAGAATGGATAATAATATTTGTGTGCAATTTTGTGTTTAAATTACTTACGTCTGAAGGTTTAATATAATACGAAACTGATTTCATTGGGGTAGTCAGTTCCACTGAGCTTTACAATAGCTTCTGTTCTAAAAGTTGCTAGAAAACACCTTGGTCTCAAACACCACTTTCTCCATGTAATGAAATTGTTTAACTAACCAAAATAATATCACACAAGGCACCAGCCCAATTGAGAAGTGCATCAATCCCTACTGATTTATTATTTTATATTTTCTTGTCTTTAACTATTGAAAAGTAGTTGATTCTTAGCACTTATATCAGTTTGCACATAACGTGAATGCCACAAAATAAATTTTAACAAATCTTTTTTCATCTTTAGTTTGTACATAAGCAACACAGTATCTACACTACTTTCGATTCGGTAAATTACTTTTGAGCGGCACGTAGAAAAAAATTCTGTTTACCATATGACTCAAATCTACAGAGAACTGTTTTATTTTACATTCGGGTCATACATTAGATGTTTCACAAGTTTTTTGAACTAAATTCACATTCTGTAATTGTTTCATTAGTTGAGGTATAAATCGCTAAACACTAAATATCAACCCAATAAGCTAAGACATGAACGCAAGTTTGTTTAAGTTGCTTTAAAATGAACCTACATAAGTGGTTCACTAACTTAAAATAACTCTTTAGCTTTACTTAAGCTCTAGAGTCACATTAAATTTAAAATCAAGCAAACCTTGTTTTAAATTCTAAAAAGCTTGTTCCCTGACGTTTATCATTTGCTTGTGTTATTTGCAAACTCATCCAAGTTCCGAATCAATTTTTTTTTTTAAAGACTTTTGTTTTAAGCAACATTTTTTTATATTTCCACTTCCGAGTTTATATTTTTACTATTTAGGTCTGATACTTTACTTAATAATGTGATCAAGTCCATTTTAAAGTTATCACTAGTTAGTGAGCTACCCTTAAATCTCTCCATCACGGTAAAAACTGTCCAATGTATCTGAGGGAGATGTCAAATGAGTTCAACATGTAACTTTCATGGGTGCCGGGCCACAGGGACATACAAGGCCACTGAATGGCAGACAAATTAGCCAAAAAAGGCACGACTTCCTACGTTTAGAATGGAACAACATAAGTATACTTATCGCCACATGTAAATTCCTACTTAGAAAAGGCGCTTTAAGGATACCAAACACTAGATTGACTGAGAGTAACAACTGCCTTGCAACCAAAAAAGTTTGGCAGTGTGTAGACTCAAATCGTTCGAAGAGTTTGTTAGCCCTGAACCGCCTGTTTCTGGGTTCTACCATAGGTGTTCTTACGGAAAACTGTCTAATAGGAAGACATGCCAAAAGACTTGGTGTCTATTCCAATGATTTTTGCATTGACGAACTGGAGGAAGAAACTGCTCAACTTCTTTTTGCTCATGCCCTGCACTACTTCATCGAAGGAAAACTCATCTTGGTGAATTCGTGTTCGACAATATACTAGCGATTAGCTTACATAGACCTGTTCTTCAAAATACATGAAAAGTTCCACGTGGTTCGACTAGCAGGTGATTAACCGGCTAGATTAAAAGACGATCAACTCGTTAATCTCACATCGGGTTTTTTTGAGATCAGTAGCAGATGAACTTGCTGATCTCTGTGGCATCGCAATGAACCCTTCTGGTCTAAGTGTGTCAGACAATGCACGTACACACATACTCATGGGCTGACCGCCACTTCCACCTAACCTAACCAAGTGAGGTATTAATAAGTAGTTTGTATGTATGGAGGGTATTTTAAAGTTACATACTCGCATTGGATGGCATAACAGAGGCGAGAGCATCGGGGCTTTGCGCATTTCTCACTAACCATTCTTTGTGAGAGATTGGAAGGGGCTAACAATTTACTGCCGAATCTAAACGGCTAATCGAGAAATCGCTTTTATGGCAATGAATTTACTATCGGAGGAATTGTTAAATCGTCGATACCAGTGTAAAAACGATTTCTTTTTTTTTTCTGTTGCGATTCAAACCACAAGCCTCCTGCATTACAGGAAGACATGCGGAAGATAAATTTTTTTGAAGTGAGTTTTTGAGTTTTTGATTATTTTCTGTGTAGTTTGTTTATATAGATATGTTTCTGTGTAGTTCCAATTTTACACAATTAAACAAATATCAAACAGACAGATAAATAATATTCCCAACTTATTTTATTTATTTTATTATTTTAGAAACCTTAAGGATAAAAGGGTATATAGCATTTGGAAAAAGCCCACCAACCTTACCCTTAGAAGAAAAACAGGACTAAGTCAGTCATCGAAACTTCTGATGTACAAGCAACTGCTGAGACTCGTCATCAACTACGGCAGTCCAGTCTGGTTTACTATCTACAAGACAGTGATGAAGGAGCTCCTACTTTTCGAAAGAAAAATTCTGAGACTCTGCACCGGCCTCACTTTCGACCACCAGTGCCAAAGACACTACAGCAACCAGCTTTTGTACCAGAAAACCAAAGTGATGGCCTTGGTTTAATACGTGTTATTGACAGTAAAAAAACGGCTGCAGATATCAACAACCACCCGAATCATTTGGTGAGAAGAAATACCAGTGAAGACCAACACTCCGAGCAAGATACCTATGCGTGATGAGCACTTTGGACGAAGATATAATACCAGCCAACGCCAAAGCCACCAACTTCTACGCTGACCCCGTTGCAAATGCCACCCCCTACCTCCCCATGCAGATTGACGCCAGTGACAACCGGGGCGGAACAGCCCGAGATCACCCAAGTCAACAGACTTTTAATTAAGATTTTTCTTTTCCTTTCAGCTACATAATATTAGGTTACTATTTTAATTCTAGACAATGTATTTGGTTTGATCCTCTATGTGCCAACATCCTTACATTGTCATTTTATAATTTTTAAATTATCAAGTAAAGGTATCAAGTATAAACATATATAACGTTCAATAAAAGTATTATTATTATTATTATATGTATTTGGAAAGAGGCTTAAGTATGCTCAAAAAATGCAAACATGTGCTGAAACATTCTCTGGTTCGTTTGAGAGTATTTATAGTTACACTGCCTTTGGAAATCGAAAAAAATCAATGTCTTTTCCAGTAGGTATACTAACAAGTTATGGTTGTGAAAATGTGCTAAGCCCAAACCTTTCACAAGCTTAGACTTAAATTAAAAAAAAAATATCTACAATGAATGAAGTGATCTCCTCAAGATGTCACCTTTTATTTCGAGAACGTAAGAAAAACGAAGACCGATCGTTATGCAAGTAAAATTATTTGAAATCTTTACTATTTCCAGCATTTCGTTTTGTTACTGCATTTGAATAAAATTGCAAACAACAACTGAATAGTAAACAAGTTACTTATTTAAAAGAAAAAAAAAACAAGCAAAACAGTTTGCTCATCATCATTATAATCAACCTCATTGGATCTACCTTTTCATAGACCACCTCAATCGGTAGCTGCATATTCGTTTAAGATTCGAAGTCAACCACAGAGACAAACAGCACAATATTATCATAGAATCAAAGTGGAACTTCAGCCCAGTTGTAGTGCCATACGGGCGCATTGTTTCTCATCTCCATGTATCTCTAGAAAAAGTATCTTTAGTTCGAAGTCATTTCACCTTACCCGCCTCCTCACAAGTGGGAGAGAAGCCAAAGGAGATGGAATACCGATACACTTGACATTTCAAACAGCAATAATATAAAATATAAAGTATATAGATTGCGGAATGAATCTATGAATTTTCAATTCTCATTTCGAATTGAATTTGTTGTTGATGTTCTTTGTGTTGTGATTCAAGCAGCAGCAGCAGCTGCTGCTGTTGTTGGTAGAGAGTTCTTCAGTTTGGCTTAACAATGCCTGCCGCACACAGAACTTGATATATTTAAAAATGGTCGAGTTTTTTGTTAGTGTCTTTTGTTGGGGGGGAACAAAAGTGGTGGCGATCTTTATTGTTATGCACATCTCAAATGCTGGTCCTAACCGCTCAATAATTTCTGTTTTTCCGAGCAGTTTTTGTGAGGTTTGTGCGGTTAGTGATGAGATGGCTGAGATTAAAATGTTTTCATCTTCTGCGTTTATTTTCCTTTTAGGGTGGTAAACTTTTTATTTGAGGGCACATCGTCCTCTTTCGAGCATTGAAATGCAAACTTGTGAAAAGAAATCAGTTGGGAAAATAGGGAAATGATTCAATTAGTAAGTTGCAATTACTGCAGGCGCTGAAAACATTGGTTTTGATCAGTAATTCCCAAAGTGGTTCAAGTGGACTCCCAATGCTTCACGGAAGACTGAAAATTGTCGCAGGTGGTCTACGTTTGGGGTGACAAGAAATCGGGGTCCTAAATTGCAAGCGAAGGTCCATAGAAATTAATATGAACTCGAAAAGGAAGATCTGAAATGTTGGCTAGGTTTCTTCTTTCAATATAGGCAGATGAAATTTTAATAAGCTCAGGGACTGTTAAAAAATTGCATTTTCAACATATAATTAAAAGAGAAAAGCCTCACTTTAATAAAAACAGAGAGTGTTTCAGCCTTACTTTGTTAATTGCAACTTTTGAAGAAAGATACAGGTCAGCGCGAATTTTCGTAGTTTTCAAAATTGTCGCAGGACTCAACCAGATGATGATATTCCTACATACGTAAGACTTTTAATTGCCCCTTATAATGATTTTGAAATCAGAATCATAAGGATGGAACGGAAGTGTGAATGTGATATTACGAGAGAAGCTGAGGAGCTGAAATTGACACTAAAAGGAAGGAAGGTATCTAGAAGGTATAGAATGAAATTGACGTTTTCGACACTTAGAAATTGGTTGTAGTTTAGTTGCAGAGGGTCCACCTTATCCAGCAAAATTTTAAAAGTGGTCTATGAAACGAAAATGATTGGAACCTCTGGTTTAGATAATAATAACTCGTAATCAATCCAGTATAAGATTCCATTAAGAACTTAGCAAAAACTATAGACTGTCAGTTTTCGATTTAGTTTTTTCAATATATTCTCTAAGTGTTTCTGAGAACTGCAGCCTTTAAAAAGGATAAGAACTATCAAAATTAATTTACATAATTTCGATCGACGTAACTAGAATTCTAGTTTGACGCATGAGAATACAAAACCATTCCCTTGCTTCGTCCTTATCTTGTCATAAATGCATCAATCACAACTCATAATCTAATTTACTGTTTATTCGCACGTTTTTCACTCAATCATGTTCACTTCAGCAACTATGTGTCACAAAAAAAAGAGAAGAAGTTCTTCAGTTCAAGCAAACAGAGTTTTAAATCTCCAAAGGCATTATTACCTGCACGTTTGCGCACATCACGCACCCTTTCGAATGCTGAAGTTGTTCATTGTCAAAAACACTTAATTCGAGCGTGTCCTTGTAAAATTTATGAGATTTTCTTAACAATACGGTGTTGAGATCATTAATTTAAATGTCATAGTCAAAAGGATGGTGCGAGGTCCTTTGGGAAGGGTGAAATCCAGTTCATTGGATGTCTGTTGGCTCTTTTTTCTAGTAAACTGTGTGTGTGACATCTCTAAGTCGATTATAATAAACTTCTTGTTGACATTTATTGTTATTTGTACACATTGCGACACAGGACTTGAATTCCTTTCAAGGAAAGTGTTGCATGAAATTGTATACAAGAGAGCGAGTGTTATGTCAGTCCGGCTGCTTCTTTTTGTTTCTCCTCTTTTCGTTGAGTCAGGAATTAGCATAATTTTATTCAAACCAATCGATTACAATTGATCTCGACTGGCTAGCACAAAGCCTACAAACCTTATTTAGGTCATATGCAAAGCACTTTGTAGGTAAAGTAGGCCCATCGATAATCATTAAAAACGGGTGTGTTCCATCGAAATTGCCACACCATTAATAGCAAAAGTAATCGGTTGTATATGTAATCGATGTGTGGGCGTGTGAATTAATTTGTCAACTTTTATCTGAACGCTGATACAAACTTAGTAAGTGAGTGTGTGTTCACGCTTTTTCGACTACTAGAAAACGACGAGACATTAGAACACAATACTTGATTAATTCAAACTCATTTATGAACCCATTAATGATAAATGAAGCAAAAATGTGAATTTTTTTTATTGTGATTCAAATTTGAAAGAAAACTTCTTCTATTTTTGGTAAAAATTATGATGCTACACAATTTAAATTAAGGTCTAAATTTAATATTCGTGGTTCATTGTGCTAATAACAAAGAGAATTTTCTGTGGTTTATGGAATGAATTTGGTTTTGTGGATTGTTGACTTTTGACTGTGCTACAAAAGAATACATCAGTTTATTTTTTTTTACTGCGTTAAGTTGATGATTTAGAAGTTGGTCATAAAATCTTAATTTTACCACTAATCATAAACTTGTTTTCAATTTCAAAAGCAGATGTGTGCAAGTTAAGCAACACAAACGTTAATATGATAACTTAACATAAAACAAAAAATGCAATTTTTTTTGGAATTTTACTCAAGGTCAACCAAGTAAACGAATCAAACTTAATTTAGTCCAAAATTGTATTTGAATTGCCTAGGTCTCAGTTTCTTTTAGTATCAACGATTTTATCTGACTCTTAGTAAATATACACCAACTTGCAATGTGCTCAGTTCTTACAATTTACTCAATCCCATAGGAAGCAAATTTGTACCAAAATTTGGTAGCCTTTTTCTTCTTCAATACGGTTTTTCATTATGTTTTGGTTTTTTGCGCGCTAGAAATTGGCTGTGTTAATAAGTTCTAATCACCAATGGCTTATAAAAATGGTGGTGGTGAAGGTTTTCTCAAACATGAAAATAGCAAGACACACAAGAACTGATCTTTTGCGTAATTTTGAACATGTATAATATTATTCAACCAAAAAGCAAAAGGGTTGATATATGAACAATGTTCCCCAGCAGATCACCCGCCGCTGAAAACTCAAATTTCATGCAACATTCAAATCACAAAATTTTACCAGACACAAAAATAGTGATATACTTTCAGCAGAAAAGAATTCTGCTCAGTCAAGTGATTGAAACTCTGTTTTTCCCGGGGAGCACAACGGATCCTTGAGATCCGAGTGAGGTGTGCTGTCACTTGTGGCTGCACCCCCATGCAACCTAACCTAAAATCGACCTAACCTAAGTGATATCCATATTTTGAGCTGTTTTTAAACGAGGTATTGTTAAATGAGAATTTTTAACACCTTTTTTAGTTCAAAACATTTTAAATAGTCTTAAAAATGGGAACGACTGGGTCACACGAATTTGTGATTGTATGTTGAGTACAATATCAAAACTCTTGAGGCTGAATATAAGGCTTTAGTATTCGCTGTTAATAATATATTTGGTGGAACAGGGTTGCCAACTACACATTGATTCTAAATATTAAATAAAAACATAAAATGCTGAAAGTAATTAAATTAAATATTCCAGAAGTTTCTTTGGAAATTTTAAAAACGCTACTGTTTATCAGTTGATAATACATTCACACACCGAAAATTCAATAAAAATCAAAGGTATCTTTAAAAATCAAGTATGCAAATCTTTACACCCTGCCAGAAGGTGCCCTACGCACCACTACTTCAGGGGCACTGGACATCCTATTTCAACTACAGTCCACTTGACATCTATAGTAAACAAACAGCTCTGTGTTCGGCTATTCGATTGGAGGAAGTCTCGCAATGGACATATATAACAACATTGGTCAAACTGGAATTCCTTACAAATTCGAAATCTCCAAACTAAAAAGACAGACTACACCACACTTGAGCTCCAATTTGGTACAAATTTCCTAGAGATCATTCCAGGCAGAACAAAGAGGACCAATCATTCTTGGAAAACGAATACGTCCATTTTTATACGAACGCTTCAAAAACAAATGAAGGTGTAGGTTGTGGTGTCTATTCAAACGAAATGAAATTAAACATCTTACTTCGTCTTTCAGATCATTTTCACGTGTTCCAAATTGAGGCGATGGCAATCAGCCACAGCTTAGAGAAAACACCCAAAAACGATATATGTATTTTTATATTCTCTGACAGCCAGGCGACCATCAAATCATCTCTTGCAAAGATGTCAAAATAGTTTGACATTCACATGTGCTGAGTGCAGGGGCATAGAAATATTCCATCAGGAAACTGCAAAACTGAATCCGAAAAAATATGGTTTTTTGCCAAATTTTGAATTTTCAACCAATCATAGAGATTTAAATCAGTTAAATTAACGGCATGAAATCTTTTTTTAGTTGGGGAGCATGCTGATGTAGTTTTCTGTCTTTTAAATAAGAATTGATGCATCCCTTATTGATATATGTTCTTTTGCGAACTGAATGAACGTAGAAAAATTCGCGAGTATTTATTTGGTCAAAAACCATATTTTTCGGATTCATTAACACGTTTGACCAGAAATAGCATTTAGAGCACAAATCAGTAGATGAGCTGTCCTTTGAGACCAAAGTTCAAGTTTTTAATAGGTCTTAGTTTTAAAACTTAACTTAAAACTAATATAATTAAAAGATAACTCTAAAATTTTAATATTTATTTATAATTTATATTAAAACTAAGATCATAAAAATTTTTTTTTAACTTTTTTTAATATGCTATTTAAGACACATTGCATATTTCACTTCCAGGAAAAAAGTTCAATTAGCAGGAAATTAACGACATTTTGTTTTCTAGAAAAAAGTACCTTTCGTTTTTTTTTTTTATTTCTCTTAAACCAAGAAAAATTTTTTTGTTCTGTTCTTAGTTTTTGAATAAAAATTAATAAAAACATTGAATATGAAAAGAAAAAATGACCCTTGATGGGACAAAATTATGTAAGAAAAAATTAATTAGGAAAAAAAAATTTTCTTTTTTCAAAATTTTGACTTTGAGGCTTGATTTCTCAAAAACTGTTCATTAAGTAAACTCAAATAAAAATTTTTACTAAAGAACAAAGCAATAACTTTCAAAAACACTGAAGTATGAGAAAGTAAATGTCTTAGTTGATTTTTAATAATTTTTTTAACTTTTTTCTATACGCCATTTAAAATACATTTCAGACAATTTTATGAAAATCCATGGACTGGCCCTGGATTCCTATGTTTTCCCTTTTTTATGTCTATCGGACTACCACTACTAGCTAGTTTTGAAAAAAATTCAAAAAAATCTATTCAAACATTTAATTTTTTTTTTTGTAATTTTGATAAGTAACCTAGCTATGGCTTTTTTAATATAACATTTCGTAAGAGTCCTGAAAGCCATTGACCAGAAGGTTGGATTTGAAAAAAAAGTTTCCGTTCCAGTAGGAAAATGCGGATGAAATACTCAGGGACAATGAATGTCGCTATCCTTGCCTGCATCCAAGAAACTGAAATGATGTCAGTACTATATCTTTGTAATAACCACGTATTTGAAGTCGCCAGAAATGCTGCAGACGCTTAGGTTTCTTAAAACCATGCAGGACTCTTTTTCAGACCCACTAACATCTCTACAACATATAAAGCCTACATATGTCCCAAGCTAGAGTATAATTCCCATGTTTGAGCAGGTCCTATCTAAACATCATTGCGCCTGCTTGACAGGGTTCAAAATAAAGCATTAATATGGATAAATGATAGTTCTCCCTTCAGTTTAACTTCGGTCGTACAGCTAAGTATAGAATTTCATATTTTGACCGCTCAACCCGGATGTGGAATGCTTTACTGAACTCAATTTTTCCCACGCAATTTAATGCACAGAAATTCAAGAACAATTTGCATTGGAAATTGAAAGAATTTTTGAAATCGGGTTAAGTTTCCGTTGATGTTGCCGTTCCCGTAGGAATATAGGGGTGAAAAAAAATCTATGTTATTCGGGGTTAACAGCGCATTGTTATACTAAAAAAAATTTAAATCGGGCCACTGGTTGTAGAATACCAGTGAACAATATTTTTTCTAGAAAGTAGCATACTTTCATCCCAGAGCTGCATAATTTTGTGCTATAAAAGGAAATTCATATGACCTTTATTTTCTGAACCTGCCCGTTCCTCGCCCATGGCCCTGTATGAGCATAGGGATGGAATTGCACTGATTGCACTACCATCAAAAATTGAATGATATATGAATTTTACCTAAGTACAAAAAAACCCGTTAGTTCTTACTTTATAAGTAGAAAAATGAAAAAAAATTATGCGCGGAACTTTTTCAAAATCAGAAATGCAGTAACCCACTTAAGTGTCGAGAAAATATTAGTGGTGCAACCCACAACAAATCCTTTATTCAATGCTGTTGTACTAATTCAATACTCAGATAGAAAACATGGCGAAAATTTGACGTATGTATTCCTTTTCGTCATTTTAAGGAAACAAATAGAATGCTTTTGTCTTTCTTTGAGACTTTTAATCGCAAATATAGCATTTATATTAATTTGGGGTAACGCCACTTCTGCTCCTTAGGCCTCACATATAATCTACGTAACTGGTTAATGAAGCACTCTTGCTAAGAAAAAATTAAGGAAATATAGCAATTATATTAATTTGGGGTAACGCCACTTCTGCCCCTTTGGCCTCACATATAATCTACGTAACTGGTTAATGAAGCATTCTTGCTAAGAAAAAATTAAGGAAATTCCGGTAACGAACGGCTAGTAGGGAAAGCGCTTTTAATAGCATAAGTTTTCCATAGGATGAAGTGCTAATTTCTTGCAAAGATTGATATCCGTGGAAAACTTGTTCTTTTTTTTTTTTGATGATTCTGTGATTTGAGCCTCGAACCTACCACGTTCGCATTTATACCACAACCACCATTTTGCTATTAAAAATTACTCTAATCGCACGGTTTTTTTTAAATATTTTCTTGTAGTATCAACTTGTTGCATTACTTTGTTATACTGGAAGTAAAAAGCAAAGAACAAACTTTTCAGAAATAAGAAATGATTCGCGAAAAAATGCATTTAAAAAAAAAGATTTTGACGTTTTTAGTTGGGGGTTTGGGCAACCATTTCAATGGAGATCGTTCATTTTTTCAATAGAAGCATAGCAAGAGCAAAATTTACTTTCAAATTAAGGGGTTAGGCCACCCTAGAGGCTGAAAAAAATAGGCTTTTTGGGGATTTTTTTTTAGAAAAACTACAAAATAAATCGAGATAACTGAAACGCGATTTTATTATTTATATTAATGACTGCTTACGATAATTTTTTTTAATCGATTCATTACAAAATGGCGGCTGTGCAGCATTTTTTCGACGACGTCTTTTTTTTTTTTTTTGAGTTCCACGGCCGGACCAACAGCTCCTGTAATTTTTTGAATAATAATGAGCAAATAAACTTTTTCAATTATATATACTCACTGCTATAGAAGTACGTAAGATTTTTGCGATATATTGATTTTTGGCCAAATGGCGCCCTTCTAAAGTGAAAAGTGCAAAATTTGCCTAAAAAATTGTCAGAAAATTGTTAATAACAAATGAACTACGCAACATAAAAAAAAAATCCTACGTACTTCCATAGACAATGTATATTTCAAGACATGTTTAAAATTTCAAGTCAATCGGTTGAAAATTGCATGAGTTACGAGTCCGGCCAGCTTGAAAAACATAGTTTTGAGATAAACGCGTTTAAAGTTTTGAGTAGTAGAAAATCATGAATAGTTTTACAATACTTTTAATCTGCGATGCCGGAAGGAGACGTTCGCAAATCCAACTCTAGTCTAGACTACTAGTTTAGACTAGTCAGGAAATAAATATTTTCAAATACATGCTCTACTCCTCTAACGTACCTTGCCCCTTGCGCTCACAAAAGGAGCTCGCTGCGGACCAGACGGCCTTGTACTAAAATTCGAAAACAGAGTACGTAAAAGTTTTTCTCGGCCATAATCTTTTGGGATATCATTTTTGAGGTCCTAAGGGACCATTTGAAATTTAAAAAAAAAAAATCGATTTTTCGAAAGTTCTAGGGTGGCCTAACCCCTTAAAACAAATATGGCCAATGGCCATAACTATCTAGATATCAATAGAGGAAGGTTTTAATTCCCAAGCCCGTTCAGTTTTCCTATTTTTAAAAGGACCACTTAGTAATGCAAAATGGGAAAGGCTTCAGATTTCAGTTTACTTTCTGCAATTTTGATTATTTCGAGTTCTGATTTCAGAACACCAATGAACAATATTTTTTCTAGAAAGTAGTTTACTTTCATCCCAGAGCTTCATAATGTTCTGCTATCCAAAGGAGATTCATTTGACCTTTATTTCCTGAACCTGCACCACAAGAAAGTTGTATGCACAAATCTTTGCATAACTAATTGGAAATAAACAAACAAAACGTTAAATTATTTTCAAACGAAAATTTGAAGTCAGACACGAGGAAAGCAACCATCCGTCGACATTATTCTCGTGACATCATTACAAATACAGCGATTCTTTCAGTAAGCCACCAATGCAATGGGATCAGCATCAGTAGCAGCAGCAGCAGAAGTAACATCACAGCAGCAGCAGCCTTCATCTGATCTTAATCCCTTCTCCAATAGTCCTCCCCTCGCACAAAACCATCTGGAACCTGTGAAACATCAAAATGAACCAAATCTGTTTTCTTTTTTTTTGCATTTGCAATTGAACTGGATCGCTGAATCAACATAAAATGCTTTGTCATGTCCTTCTCATGTCGATTGGTTGTTATTATTGCTCCTGTATTTTGCATTAACATGACTTCTGTTTCAATTGTTTTTTTTGAGAAATTTTTATGAGTACCTAGTAGGTACTTATTTTGTTGATGTTGATGGTGATGGTGACTGCGCAAAAGTTGGTGGTAGTGTGGTTATGTTGTGGCTTCTTCTTCATCTTACCACCACCAAAACTGCATTGATGATGAGTTGTTGTTTTTTTCTGTTCTTTGCATAGAGTGGATGCACCGTTGAGGGTGAACTGGTTGCTCTTGACTTGGTCTTTTCAATGTTCAAGTGGAAGGAGATGTTCAAGTGAAAACAAAAAGCAAAAACTTTAAGACAGTGGCAAGATCAAAAGACATCGCCTTACATCTCCGTATATGGGTTTGAAAGTCACGAACAATAGTGCACCCACAAATTACCAAGAGGCTAGGTTCGAGGGAATTGGTTGCTGACTCTAATGTTTTCATAATATTTTGCATTTACGTTGCTTTTTTATTCCTGATGATGATGATCCCACGAACCAGACAGAGAGAGAGAGATAATGTAATACAATTTCAAGACTTGGCCCGATTACCTTGAGTCTGGTTCCTCAATGTATTAAGTCATTAAAAAGTGGCCAAACTAGCGTGAATCGTTTTACGTACTCTTTTTTTTTATATTTGATTTATATCAATTAGACTTGTTCGTCTTTCGATAGAAGATGTTTCATTATTCAATCTAACGACCACCTACAGCACACAAAGAGCTCACAGAAATCAATCATCATCAAAGTGCTCAAAAATGTGTAACTCTTTTTGAGGTACGGGATGTTTAAAAAAAGTTTTATACTCATTCAGTCGAGATTGGGTTGAGACAATACAAATTGAGATTTAGTAAGTACCTGCCAACCAAAATAAAAAAAAAAAAATTGATTGAATGATTTCTGAGAACAATAAAAAAAAAACTTATTCTGGTTTATACCTTGGCAGTGGAGTTAATGAAAGAACATTCAATTTGGTAGCGATTAAGAAAACATTAAAGCAGACGATCGAATGGAATTAAATTATGTTACTCTGAAAATTGTTAATATGAAAAAACGAAGTTGGATTTTGAACGAACGATGATGGATTTTGATGAGAAGAGATAAAAATTAATAACCATGTTAGCAGTTTTGGATTTAAAAATACTTAAACACCCATTTGGTGAATTTATTTCCTATTGATAGACAATCAAGACCACCCGAGATAAAGCAAATCAATCACAACACTTTTCCGCATTTGGTGAGAATTGATGGTTATTTTTTGGCAATAAAAGGGAATATATCTTCATTTCAAATGGATATAGCAAAGTGTTATAAAATAACAGAATGAATAGAAAAAAGTTATAGCAGACTCTTAGGTTGCGGTTACGACTAACGGTAGCTAAGCGAAGGCACGATTTGGTACTTGGTTTTGCTGGTGCTTCGTTGATTTATTGTGTACGCTCATCCAGGCCCTCAAGCTCGAGTCGTACTCTTGGATACTTGCAACTTGGTACTTGATAAGTGTGAACGCAAACTACATCAGCAAACTACTTCCATCAAACGAAGTCTGTCCAACTAATTGCCCAGTGTGAACAGGGTTTTTCGAAAAAGTGGAGAATGAGATCGTCGAAAAACATTTCAAAAATATACCGAGATTTTTGTCTGAAGTTGTAAAAAGCTTTTGAATTTAGAGCATTTCTAAAAATCACTTTGGTCAACTTACAAAAGTGTCAGCTCCTCACAGCAACTGAGATGAAGATATATCAAGTATGACAGCAGGAGTAACAAAGCTTGATCGTAGTAAAAATGCCTACATCCGTGGAAACTTCATGCCAAAAACACCATCTTGGAAAAAAGGCTCAGTTGGAATTGTTATGTTTAACGGAGTGATTCCGAGAGCCCCGTCAATAAGACAATATCTTACATCGTTCAGGCACGATCGAGAAGTAAAAACGAAGAAGACCGAAAATACCCCAGGACAAAAGCAATAAAATCTGCATTTGGTTGGCCTCAGGGATAGAGCATACCTGACCCGAGAGGTTTGCTGATGTCAACGCGCTGTACCATACGAGTGGATCATTAGTAAAGTAGGAGAGCTGTGATTATTTCTAGACCACGATGATCATAACCACGAAAATAGGAAGAATAAGATGGTAGTAGTACCATCTCTGAAAGGGACTTAACCAGATACCTAAAGATATATCTACAGTTGTACAAGTAGGTTCTTCTGCCATTAAATGCGATTCGTGTTATTCCCTATGCAGCTTTTTTTTGATTTTTATAAGTTTTTGTTTTAGACCTTTATATGGTTTCATAGCTTTATGAAGCTATGAGACATGTATTATTTTGAGCGAAGTTATTCAGAATATCGCACAGCTAATGTTTGGCCAGCTGAAATCGATACTAAGTAAGCTTAGCGAGACTAGACCAACTCAGGTTTTCTTGTAGTTTTTTTTAATGAACCAGCTGCGACAACATTCCTTCAAATTTGTGACTTCGAAAAACTATCACATGCTGCTCACAATGAAAACTGCGCAGCTGTTTGACTTTTTTCGCTGTTTGCACAAAAAGTCCAAAGCATTGAGTTTTTCAACAAATAAGATTAAACACTTTTGAAAAGCTTAACAGAATTCAATTAAAAATGGAAGTTCAACATCAACTATTAACTTTAAAGGGAGTAAACTTTGGTCTTCCGAAGCTGGTGATACCACAAAAGTTGCGCAACTTATATCAGAACCACGTACATAAATGCTCAGGTATCGGTCTAAAAAAGCAAATTAACCAAAACCTTAACTTAACCTTAAAAAAAGCAATCGTCGACGAAACAAAAACAACTTTCTTTCAATAATCGTCAACCATGACGAAGATGAACAGAGGCCCTGAGAGCAGAAGTAGCGTAACACAATTTTGGGTTTATTATATCAAGTAAATAAGATGATATTTTACCTGATTAAAAAAAGGAAAACACATAAGTAGAATAATTTCAATAAATTTTTTCTGCAACGAACTTTTCCTAAATCAGAAATGGCGTAACCCACTTACGTATCAAGGAAATATAAGACCGGTGCCCACAACAAAAACTCTATTCATATTTTTGTGCTAATTCAATACTTAAATATCAAACATGCAAGTATATCAATTCTATGAATTTTGGGTTAGACCACTTCTACTCTCAAGCCATCAAATACATGATACAGTAATCAATAAGTAAATACTCGTAAAAACCAACAAAAATCACTTAAGAAAGGAACAAAAGGATCGAGTGTGCATTGTGCAAGCAAAAACTGCTGTGCAAACTGCAGAGAAGAATAGTTGTTGTTGGGACTGAAATGAAAATAAGATAAATATCCAGGCTTCTAAGCTACTCATTTTTATTGGTAATGGTGACAAACAAATCAACAACATGGAGAAATTCAGACAGAAAATAAAATTTTTCAGTTCCACTCAAATCTGTATTCTCTATCAATTTGTCAATCGTCTTATCTGCGCAGCCAAGTGACTTTACAAAAAAATTCAGCGGTGTTCAATCACCCGATCTTATAGGTAGCTCAGAGCTTTAAGGCTCGAAATAAAGTAAAAATTGGCGTCAATGGCAATTTAGTTTCGAGACAACCTATCGGACGTACGTAGTGGCCAGTAGTTGTGCAGCTTCAATTCTTCCATGCCGGAATGGCAAACTTAACTAAGTATGTATAAATCAAACTACAATTTTCAAAAAGACTTACTCCCAAAAAGGACTAAAAATTAAAATGAATAGGGTAGCACAAGGGAGCGAGGAGCTTAGGGCCTAGCTTATTTCTCTCAACTATGCCTTGCGAGGGAATGGAGGGGACCTACACTTTTCTGCCGGTTCCGAATGGCTAATCGAGAAAGCGCTTACCATGGCAATGAGTTTACTTACGGATAACTTGCCAATTTCTTGCGAAAGGCGACACCCGTGGAATTTGTTTTTGTATTTGTACAAACTCATTGATAACGAATTCGGTTCAATTGTTCAGAATTTCTAGTTCCTTGAAAGGATTTGTTCATTCAGGCGAAGTTTTGCGAATCTCAAAAGAATTTTTTTTCAAAAGCAACAAATTTGTTTAGAAAAGATGGATGGACACCGACGAGACGGTGCAGACTTCAGCGAATGTGCTGAGGATGATGCGTGTTACACATTACAAAACTCGATCCATGAACGATAAGACAGCCAAGAAAATGGCAGTTCATGGTAGAACTCCGAAAAGGGCTTAGTGTCATAAAGTTAAAAAATTGAAGAATTACAAAAAATGTTATTTTAAATTTTGTAAAGTGTTTTTGTCGGTAGGAAAGCCAAAATCAGTGAGTAAAATTTCTACAAAGGCAGGAATTCTAGAAGAGTTAGTGCCAGAGCGGACTAGAAAGGTAGAAGATTTAGCATCAAATCAGAAAATACTTTTCTATATTAAAATACTTTTGTTTCGCTCTTGGCCATTTAGTCAAATATTGTATCGCTTACCCTACGCTTTCGTAATTTGTGGTGGTATTACAGGACGCGTGAACTTTCTTTGATCTATTCGGGGAAAGTCCCAGTAAGGAGTCGTTTTTTTTCGTTTGTGTTGCAGTTATTAATTTCATAACGTCCTTAGATTTGTAAGACTAGAGTCTTGATAATTTAAATAAATCACCCAGTCCACCCGCTTCTTTTTGTATGAGGCTTTTTATAATGCAAAAAAAAGAAACCTACCACAAAGTATGCTGCCATTGCCAGCAACGTAAGGTTCGGTTCCCTTGCTGGCATTGGAAGCATGCTTTTTGCTGCCTATTGCATTTTCTTCACTTAGCTTATTCAGCTGTCATTTGACAGTTCATAGTATGCAATTAAATTCGCTTACCAATCACCGCGACACATATGTACATCGGTGTGCACTTTTCGTCTTTTTTTTCTTAGTTTTAAATAGTCAATAAGTAGTTCGATGCGATTTATATTTAAGGAATCTTAAGAAGTGAAAGACTTAGAAATGAAATGATTTTACTCACTGTGGCAGTCACAAAAATAATTGATACTTGCACTGCAATGACCTCAAATTCAAAATTGTGGTACCAAACCAAAATTCTTACTCTTTCTTGAATTTGAATAAATACACCTAGACAAGTTAGGCTCTACGATATTATGATTTAAATTCAAATAAAGTATCTCTGTTAATTCTGATCTGACTGAAAATATATAAACAGCTTTGTTATGCAATTAAGGCAGAAACAGAAAAGACATAGTTTCTATATTTTATTTTCATACACAAACACTTGGAAGTGTCTCTAAGATTAATGTGACTTGAGGCTTATGTTAATAAATTCTACCAAAAACTGGAATAGACTTTGGTGGTCGCTTTCTAGAGCGTGGCAGTGTAGTCTTGAAAGACATTTATGTTCATGTATATTTCATGATTTGAGAAAAAAATAGATATACAATTTGGCAGATAATGCGTCAGTGCATAGTTATTTTTGAGAGTAACATGTTTTTTTTTGAAAGTAAATAAGCAAAAATAAATTTTGTCTTATTCATTTTAATTTTCCATATAAATTAAGAGGTTTCATTTTGATATTTAAGAAATCGAAAAGTTTTAAAGGACAATCATCAGATCTTTATTTCACAGTAAAGAGGAGGATAAGTCATAAATTTGAAAACCATGAAACTCTTCAAAAACTTGCATTTCATGCATTTGCGGCTGAATCTCCTCAATAACTTTATGAATTCTATCTATAAGGTCTAGAAAAGATTGTAAGCCTTTGCAACAGGTGTAGCTCTAAAGAAAATAAGCAAAAAAGGTGTAGAAGGTTCAAGATCTAAGCGGCTAGTATCTAGTAATCGTCTTTTTTGCCAAGCCAGCATATTTAAACCAAAATAGCTATGATATCGTTATTTGTGTGGCATCGTCTACATCAAAATGTTCCGATCCCTGTCACACAAAAAAAATTAATCATGGTTCGAGAGCGCAATGCATTCACCCTTACATTTGTCTTAGAGCTCTTTTTTGTAAAGTCAAGGCTCCATTACACCACTAGAACAAAGACCACACCAAACACTTAAGTTTGTTTGTTTTTGGACGTCTGGGTTTTTAGTCTGGCAACCTTTATTTCACAATTGATCTTCTTCGCAGCTTTCACTTGATTTATGCCAGTTCGGTTCGTAGTTTCATTTTGGATGAATTGAAGTCGAGCAACCACTGGGTACTGGCTTACGTTAGTTGAATTGACTCGAAACAAAATCGCTGTAGACGCCGATTTTTATTTAATTTCGAATTTTAAACCCCTGAACTACTTCCAAGATCTGGCGATCTTACACCGCTGGACTATTTTTTTGGAGGTTATGTGAAGTTGCTTGTCTACGCAGATAATCTCGAGACTATTGACGCCTTGAAAGAGAATACTCGGGGCGATATTGCTGACATGCGCCCCAAATGCTGCAAAAAGTGGTCCTCTCTGATAGAATTTGCCCATTTTCAATCATTTTAAAACAAAATGGCAGACGCTTATCTTAATAATAAAATTATGTTGTAAGCCACATCATTTTAAATTATTTTGAAAACCACGTGTCTAAAGAAAACGCCTTTTACGTTGAAGATGGAGCAGCTTTAGCTACCCAAGTTTATAAATCTGTTCGTCGATGAAGCCTCTGATGCAGAAATGGGCTTAATCACTGCAGATGACTTTTATATAAACTCTGGACGACTTGTATGTATTTCAAGGACCCAATCTGCAATCACGTGGTACCCGTGGTGTGATGGATATCATATCCGCCTGTTAATCCAGAGGTTCGTGGTTCGAATCCCAACAGAGGCAAAAATGTTTTTTCCACGGGTATCGCTTTTCGCGAGGAATTGGCAAGCCCACTGTTAGTAAATTTACTGCGATAAATGGGCTTTCTCGATTAGCCGTTCGGAACCGGCAGAAAATTGTAGGTCCCTTCCATTCCTTCACAAAGCATGGTGTTGAGAAATGCGCTAGACCCAGGGGCTCCTCGCTCTGTTGCGCCACCCTATTTATTTATTTTTTTCATTTTTAATGTGCAAAGAAGCGATATTGTTAAGAGACAGTGGGCTTGAGCTAATATGTAACCTGAACTCAAGAAGCACTCATTCTCTTTTTATAATTCTAATTAAAATGTCGTTTGTGGAATGCCCATTTCCAAAGATCGAAGAGAAAGAGGCAAAAATAGGTTTTCCTCAACACTATTTTCTGCAATATTCTTCAAATCACTAACAACAGCTCACATTTTTCCACCAGTTTGCCATTTGATGTCCGAAATAGTGCTTCACGATGTCCCAAAAGTGTGCTTTAGTTTTGCATATTGTGACCGTAAAATTTTTATCACATGTCCTTGTATTCATAGCTTTGACCATTTGACTGCATTTTTGCATAACAAAAAGATTAAATCTAATCTAATCTAATCTCTGCTGTCACAAAAGCAACAATTTCAATAGAGAACTCATTTGATATGTCACTTTTATGTCTTAGAAATCAATAATTCACTTTAATTATAAAATTATTTTTCATAAGCCATAAAAGACCATAAACAGAATTTCTATTTAGGTTTATATGGTCAAATTGTTATTCTTTTCGGGGAAGAACATCACCAAAACGAAGCTATTAAACATGAGATCACCGTCCAAAAACAAAAATTTCATTAAATGTTTTCGCTCTGGACCAATTTATTCGTCTGTACAGCTTAGCTTACAAATTCAGATATACGCACGTTAAGCGGCTTCCGTCATTGCCATACACACTTAACTACAATGGGAAAAGCATTATGATGTCGCATAAGAACGCCCACTGTTGGCGCTTCAAGACGTCCGCCGACACGTCGATATCTGTTTTAAGCCTGATCCAATTTCCAAATGTGAATACTTTTATTGTTGTTAAAGGTTGTCTTGTCACATCGTTTAGTTGTTGTTGTTTCTTAAACTAGTATGGTGTTATTTTTTATGATGTCATTCGGTGTGATTAATTGAGCCTTTAATTTATTAAAATCGCTTTAGATAAAATAACACACACACAGCCAGATGATCCACACCCATACAAAATAGACTTCCGAATAATATTATGCTGTGTTAAGCCAACAAGGGCATTATAAAATACAACTGCTAAGTGAGGCAGTTTGGCTCTGATTGCAGGTAAAAGCACGTTTGCTCAAAGCTTTGCTATTATTGCTTTTATTTTTTCTTCTTAATTATAGTGGCTCTGTGAGAAAAGGTCAAGCAAAGACAAAACAGACACGAATCCGGATCTTAATTAATTTAGACCAATCATTTATTATCCTTGTTTGTAGAGCTCACATTCTTCAAGTGTGTTTTGTTTTGTGTGTGTGTGTGCTTTGTATGGGACTGGTATTTTTCTAAAAGTTTTCACTTAAGGTAACCTTATGACTACTGAATAACGATCTACAAATAACGGGTTATCTTGGGTCGAGTTTTGTTTCAGATCAATAAATCATTTAAATTCACATTAAGATATTCTTTTGTATTATACGGGCCTCGATGAAAGTGCATAAGAGAGCAGCAGTATGAGACTTTTAAGGTGGGGCACTTGTAGCTTTGTGGAAAAAAGCTGCTCATTAAATTGTTAATTGATTCTTTTTGGGTTTTCTTGTATATTTATACTAAGTCATTGTCTATGCCATTAAAAACCAGAAACCATAAGGTCTGTTTGAGTTTTTAATACGGTTTCTCATATTTTTGTTGGTTGTTTGAAATTTTAGTGCTCGTTTTCAACACCCAAATTAAGAAGATTTATTGGTTTTTTTCTTTCCTTATGGATAGAAATGAACGATACCCATTTTTAATTTTCAAGTGGCCAAAACTGGTTGAGGAATTCAGAAAATTGAACTCCTTGTCTGACGACCTTCCCACTTCACATTTGGCTTGGGTGAACTTGTCTTATTGAATGTGAAAGAATTATGCAATTTGTTAGTTTGTAACACACAGCATTCAATTAAAAAACCGACAAAATCATAAAAATGAGTAGTATAGTAACGTTCTATCTAATGAGGTCTGCCATGTTCTCATTAAGAACGTTTTATCTTCAAGAGTTCGCTGTTTTAACACTTAATACGACTTTAGCCATAGCTTCTTACTTCTTTTCTAGGTGTCAAAGCTTGACTCATTTCAGGAGAATAGACATCGAACAATATTTTTGCATAATCTTGGAGACTTTTTTACCAGCACAGGGCCTTAAAGTTAGTCAGAAACTCCAGATGGATCAGCCTTAAATGCTATACAACCTTAAAAATCTAATCACCACGAATAACTAACCCACCTTCCTTTTCATTTCGCTATCTTCTTATCTTCGGTTACGCTAGCTAGAACAATGAGCCCTATGTGATCCTATTGAGGTGCAGCTGCTTGCACTTTAAGAGCCAACTATAATTCACAAGATGTTAGGCTAGTGTCAAAAACCAGACGAAAAGTTTCCGAAAATTTTCGTTAAACACAAAGCAACTATAATGGTTTCTGGCTACTTAACATGTAAACATGCGTTAAACTGAGCTGAGTTAAGTTGATACCACAGAAGAGATACACAAGCGGGCAAACCACACCACACAATGTAGATAAATGGAAGTTGCGAGGCAAGAGAACTGTTGGATCTTTTCTTCCTCTTTCAATGGTAGATACGCTTTGAATTTGACATTTACGTAAGTTCGAGCCAATCCAATGGCTCTTGCTTAATTGCGCGAAAATTAGCGAATTTTAAGGAAACTGATTAGAAAGTCTATTATGGTTAGTGTCATATAAAGTAGTGTATTGGCTCGTTCGCGTAAGTAGGCGTAAACTCGGCAAAGTGCATTATAGTTGGCCCTTTACACCCGATTGAATCTTACCTATGAAGTGTAGTGGTATAAGGTTAAGCATGTCTGACTCTTACGTGTAAATTTCAATGTTCGAGTTCCAACAAACAAACAAAAAATGTTCGTCTACGTTCATCGCCTTTCACAAAGAAATTACAAACTCGTCGATAATCATTTCATTATCATGAAATGCGCTTTCTTGACAAGCCCTTCAGAATTGCGAAAAAATTGTAAGTCTCCTCCATTCTCTCAAAAAATGCACAAGGCCCTGGGCTTCACGCTATGTATTGCAATTGCAACCCTATCCGATATTTATTTACGTTTTGTTTTAACCCTAGTTTACGTTTAGGGGTTCGCGCAAAACCCCAACGCAAGTTTGAATGCTTATAACGTTTTTCTAAATCATATTTTCGACCTGGGATGAAAACTCTGCGAACGAATTACATTTTTCTTTACGTTTTTCATCGTATTTTCATCATAGCGATTTAAGATAATTTTTTGGAATTTTTTTCTGAAAAAACCCACAAACCAAACTTGGGGTTCGTGCGAGCCCCAATAGTTCCGGCTTGTTATGCAAGCCTGAAATAGCCTTCGCAAAATTGTGTTGTGTTGGTAATAAAACGACCTGTTTACATATTTAATTTTGGAACATTAGATACCAATGCCATTCTCTGCAAAAGTCCAAAAATGAATGAAATGGACAGTACTGATCTGATCTGGTACGGTCAATTCGATTCGTTCAAAAGTATTTCAACAGGCTGGGGAGTGTTTGTCCTGGCTGATAATTGAGCTCAGCGACCAATTGAATCGTCGAAACGGAGGAAGATGTTCAGATGTTCAAAACGTGTACAATTCATCACGGCTAGAAGAGTTGATGCCCATTGATAGTATCCCAAATTAGATGTGAATACAAATTTTGGGGTTCGCGCGAATCCCAAGTTTGGTTATTGCATTAATCTTCGTGCCGTAATCTAGGGTTAATAGAATCAAGGATTTCTTTCTTTGGCAAAAACTGTGAGCTTTATAAATACTGTACGGAGTTCCTTAAAAGCTGCCAATATGGCATAATCATTTTCCATTTTCATGAAATTGGGGCATATAGGATTTTTTTTTTTTTTTTAATATTTCTCCCGTCTCGAATTTTGAATCCGAGTGATAGAATACTATTCTATTCTATCAATCAGTTGTCTTATCTAATTTGTCCAATGCGATGATGTTAGGGTGTCGTACAGGCCCCGGCAGTGATGTATGTATAACTGTGAGCGTCTCGACAAAATATGGTGTTTTCCTTAACATATGTTATTATATAATATATAATAATTTGATATTATGGCCTTTAATCTAGATTTTTTTTAAATAAAGATAAAGGTTTTGCCATTGATTGAGAATAATTGAATGATTTCGAGCAAGTGACCGCTTCGGATGGGTTGAACAAATTCCAGCCAAAACGCCCTATTGTCGACCAATTTTTGCAGCATTTGAGGTCGTATGTCAGCAATAACACCCCGAATGTTCTCTTCTAAGGCATCAATTGCTTCAACATATCTGCATAGGCAAGCGACTTCACATTATCCTACTAAAAATAGTCCAGCGGTGTTAAATCGCACGATCTTGGAAGTAACTCATGGACCTAAGACTCGAATATAATATGTAAAAGTCGGTGTCAACAGCGATTTCATTGTTTTTATTTACCAAACGTATGCAGTGCTCAGTGGTTGTTCAGCTTAAATTCTTTAATCATCAAATGGCAAATCAAACTGATAATTGTCGAAAACACCAACCATTAAAAGGTATTGCCGGATTGAAAACTACACGCCTTAAACAATATGTACACCCTTTGCGAGCTTTCTGGCATAGCATGACCATATTTTAAGCAATAGGCTTAAGGAAAACTCTATTTTCAATAGAAAAAAGGTTCTAAATTAAATGTGTTTCGAGTGCGGAACAAAACTTTCCTTCTTCTTGACAATGTCGTTAAAACCTCTTACTAAGAAGAAGAAAGAATATGCAAACCAACTCTCAAAACGTCAGCATCACAATTCACAACGTGTATAAATACAAAGAGCTGACATTTTACACATACAGAATAGTCTAATGCTGCCGTAAAGTAAGCAGTACAGCTTCCCGCGGAAAGCATTGTTAAAGAAAAAAATAATTAAAAAAATAATCATTTAAACAAAAGAGTTGATACACGAACTTGAATAATTTTCTTGGAGAATTGTATTAATGCCTTTACAATGAAGAATAGCATGATGCAAAATAGGAAGACAATAGGGCCATAGCTTACCACTGAATGATTTTTTAACGCTTTTTAAAAATGTTCTGCAGAAAAAGATGAAATAAATTGAAATTTTGAGCCAATTAAATTGAAATACTTTAATATCAAAGAAGGTATTGTGCACTCTAACTTTCATTGCTGTATATAAAAGTAATAGTTAACGGAACTAATTAAAAATTTACATATATAATAATTATGTCTCTAAACATTTATCACTGAGAGAGAGCTGATTCTTTGAAATTAAATTAAAAAACAATCACCGCATATCTATCTAATCAATGCATGGATTTGGTGACTACTCCGCCATTAGTTTCCAAATCACTGATCCCACCCATTATTCTATCAAAAATGAGCAATATTTCAATAGGATTATGATAATACCCGTCTCCGATAATTTGAGATAAGAAAAGAGGTTAAGAGGTATAATCCGTCGGAAGCACGACATACACTCACCTTATACTCTGTTGGAATATCAACTCGATGACAGTTTGTTTTCTTTTTGACTTTAGTTATTAAAACACTGAACCAACAACATAACTCAATGAAGATGCTATCGTTAGCGATAAGATCCGAGAGTCAAATATCACATCATTATTCTTAAGAGACACAATATCGCACAATATCTCGAAGGTAATAATTATCAAAATAACGAAGAATTATAGTAAATTATGTGTGTGAGATTTATTTTAATCGTCACAGACCACCATAGGCAAAATATTGTTACGTACGCGACACATCAATACCAGTCAACATAGAACCATTCACTTTTGCAACAGCAACCTTATGATAAGAATTGAGCTGCACCTTTTTTCGTAGTACACACGAGATCAAATCTCTTTACTCCCGATCTCATCTTAAGTCAACATGTGTCAGATGCACTGCACTGGCTGCACTTTAAGACAGCCATGAATATGCTACTGACCTTTGTCAAGCAACGACTCGTTGCGGAACAACGTCAATATGCACTACACCGCTCTGTATTCCGAAAATTCAAACGATCGTTTCCAATTTATTTTCTTATTTTAATTATAATTATTAATCCTTGTGCGCATCCTATCACGACTATTCCGTTCAAAGTTCCGCCATACAAATAAAAAAACAAACCGATGGTCATATATTGTTTCGTAATACTTTTCCGAGCAATAACAATGTGCCGTACAATAACAGTGCAGAAAAATGTAACGTGTGTATGTATAACCACCGATGTTTTGCAGCGAAGAGTCAATCGACGACTGAAGAACCCATCGTAAGGTAAAAATTGATCATCTCGCTGCCGCGCAGACCGTGTAAAAAAATATTCATAGGAAAATAAATGTTTCAGATACTCCACCACAGGCTTTTAAGATTCAGATTGGTATATCTGCGAGGTAACACAACACAACAGCGGCATACCGGCAGCAGCAGTATCTTTTGTATGATCGTGATGCGACCAGAGTTGTGCTGTTGTCTGATGTGAGGTGAGCAAAATAGTTGTATGGTATGATCTGTTGTTTGAGATGTTTTTCCAATGTTGTTGCTTCTGTTGGCAGAAGAAGTACAGAAGTGGTTTTCATCTTCTTCAAATCAGTCGCAGACATGATTGCCGGCGCTTCTTCTTTAATGGTAAGTTCCGTCGCTGTTTAACTCTGGTGGAAGAAGTTTTTTTTTTTTTATTCGGCCAGTGTAATATCATTTTCTTGTTGTTCGATTTTATTATTTTCGTTTTACGATTGCAAATTATACATTTAGACGCTTGCCGCGAAGATTGTATTTGAGGGTCGGATGAAAATTGGGACCTGCACTTAATTTTGAGTGTTCTCATGTAAATGTGAGGCTATATGAATGAAGTTATAAAATTGTTTGCATATTGAAAACAGTTTCGTACGATGTATTTACATAATATTAACTTTGGATTCAATCGTATGGAGATTTGTTTCGATGTGTTATTGCCTTGTGGGTGTGTAAATACTGTAAAAGTCCCAAATAAGATTAAGTAAATTAAGATATTCGTTTTTATTTACTTTAATTTATTAGGTTCCATTCGAGTGGCATTAACGACATAATAAAGTGGCAATGTAATAAATCATGAACGAATGAGCTGACCACTGATGAAATTCTATGAGGTTTTTTTTTGAAATTTTATTGAAAACAAAAGAGCTGGACTACGAACTAGCCATTTCGATTTACCTTCGATGGACGCTTGGTACATATGAGTTTTGATGTTAATTAAGCGTCAGCTTTTGAACATCACTGATTTATGGCCTAGTATTTTGCTTACACAAGGATTTTCCTCTCAATGATGGCTAACAACATTTTGACAGTCTCGTTTAATTCCTTGGAAGGTGACAATAAGCTGTGTTTTGCTTTAAAGGTGTTAAGCTGTCACGTTCCAAGGCGTTAGGTCTTTGGAATTTCTTCTCTATTCAGATATTTACATCAACTGAAAACCTTTGCAAATTAAGCCAGAAGGTTGCTATGTAGTTTTGCGAATAGATATATGTATTGAAAATCTGAAACAGAAGTATTAAAGCAAAACTTTTGTTTTAAAGTCTAAAGATGTTTGCAATTTGTATTCAAACCTCAAAAGAGTAATTGAGTTCCATGTTGCATAATAAGTAATGATAAAAGAGTATACAGTAGACGCTCGATATAGTGAAGTAATAAAAACCAGCCATTTTCACTATTTGGAGATTGTTCACTATTTCGAGCGGGAGGCTAGAAACGCTTTCGAAAGCTAAATTTGATCAAATTGCACATTTTGTTCAGTGTGAAGATAATTATATTTATATAATCTATAAACAAACACTTTTATCAAGTTGACTGCTAAAAACAAAAACAATCCTTAATACATCATCACTATATACAAAGTATAAAACAAAGTCGTTTTTTCTGTCCCTATGTCCCTATGCATTCTTAAATTTTTAAGACTACGCAACGGATTTTGATGCGTTTTTTTTTTTTCAATGAATACAGTAATTCAAGAAGAAGGTTTATATGCATAAAACATACATTTTATAGCAGAGAAAAGCCGAGAAATTTAAAGATTTGTAATGCGATTTAACAACATATTTTTCTGCGCTTGCATTGCAAACGCTGGCTAAACCTTACGAGATTGAACAAATTTATGTACTACGGAATTGTATATCATAAAAAGATGAATAAAAAGTTCACGGCAGCATGTGCTTATCTCCTAAGGATAACCCACAGTAACCATTTTTATCTTTTACATATTACAAAATAAATATGTGTTATTTACCAAGCTATTTTAAACGATACAGTATCATTCCTTATCCAATTTAATACATTACAGTATGTGATTTAAATGAATATTTTCGAAGATATTACAGACTTAAAAATTTCGGGACGTAGCGTTTGCTTTTTTGTTATTTTATACCCGTGCGAAGCCATAGCGGACCGCTGTGTTGTTATATACAACGTTCACAGTTTTTCTGTAGTGTATTTAGTATCAACCCTGTACTTACATGTAAAATAATATAAAACAAAAACATTTTGACTCATAAGAAACGAAAAATTTACATTAATGTACATAAATATAACATGTACAAATTAGCATCTTTTTTCACTATAACAATCAGTTTTTTGGAAAGATGTTTGTTAATTTTGTCTGCTTGTTGATTCAGTGTGTGAGATGTACATGAATGTACGGTAGAATTTGTTCAAATGCAGTCGACATACTGTAGACGCAATGCAGCTGCAATATTCTTGTTCAAACCTGAGAAAGAGTATGTGTTCACTATTTCGAGATCTTTATTGTTCACTATTTAGAGTAGTGCATGTAAAATTTTGGGTGTTCACTATACTGGATAGTTCACTCTTGCGAGATTCACTATATCGAGCGTCTACTGTATATAAATAAAGGTTAGGTTAGGTTGGATGAGGAGTGCAGAGGCAAGTGGCAGCGCCTTACTAGGAAATCAAAGATGTACTGTGTTTCCCGAGAGAATGAGGGGGTAGAGGATAACGGTGGAAGAGGATTGGATTGGTGACTTTGTTGTTGGGATTGGAAGCCCCCGACGATCCATTTGGAGCCCTGAATGAAATTTGGAATGCTGTTTAGTTGGAGGTTAGAGATGTCGCCCAGATCGTCGAAGAAGTATTCTCCGAGGTCTTTTTTCCTATAGTGTTGGCCAAGATAGGACACTCACAGAAAAAATGGTCGTTCCTCTCTACCTCTTCTTCTTGACACTCCCTACATAAGTCGGATGTGTTTATGACCATTCTCATCATGTGGGTACCAAATGAGTTGTGCCCGTCAGAATGCAAATAAACAGAGAGAATGGAGGTTTCTGGAAACCCGGCATGTTCTTTAGATGACCACCTATCATTGACGATCTTTAGAAAATTAGAATATTTTATTTTGGCAAAGGCTTTCTAGCTATTGAAAAAAAAAAAAAAATTGTAGGACAGCAAATTGAATATGACTTCATCTTATTTATCATTCATCATTGAGCTTACTGCTACTTGTTTTTCAAAATTCTGACAAAAGTAAAAGAAAACAGTTTGTTGTCTGATGGTAGCCTGATCTGACTGATCCTCTAGACCAGTAACTTACGATAAATATAATGATTTCGCTTTGTTGTAACTTGATTTAATAAATAATAATAAACTTCTAACAAATTATTTAACCAATTATCAACCGATCAGCAACTTCCAGCTTCTTATCAACTGATGTAAAATGTAATTTACAACTGAATTAAAGGATGCAGTTGATTTAAAATTATTCCACTATTTTACGAACGACTATATGCAACCTATTACCAAGTATACTGCTACTAAACCACTTGCGTAAGACTTTACTTAATCAACTTAACAACTATTCTGCTACTGATTTTAAACTTGCAACGTAACTCGAGTTAGTTTCCAATGATTTTGCATTTGGTTGGACACTGATTTGCAACAGTTTCACAAATGGTTTTCAACTAGTTTTCAAGTAGTGTGAAACCAATTGGAAACTGAAGTGCGTGTAGTTGGCTTTCAACTCAAAAAAGATTTACTCATAAACTTGTAAGTTTTGACTACTTCGAAAATGTTCTGCTTTTTGAAAGCAGAAAGAAAGAGAAACTAAGCTGAAATCTTATTTTCAACTAGATCACATCTTTATAGAAATTGGAATGAAATAAGTTTCTCTCTATCGAAATTGGAGAATGTAAGATTAATGCGCTTGATATTTTTAAATCATTTTATAGAGTTTGGCATCAAGCTCTTTTATCGAAAATGCGTGCTTTTGGTATCGATGAGTCTCTTCTTCGTTAGATTAGAAATAACCTTTCCGACCGTTCAATACACGTTGTATTGGATGGCTTCGAGTCCTATACCCACTCCATAAATGCTGGAGTGCCCCAAGGCTCCGTTTTGTCTCCGACTCTCTTCCTCATTTTCATAAATGATCTCTTGTCTGAAACTTCGAATCCGCTTAACTGATTTGCTGACAACTCGACCCTGTCAGCTTTTCATATTCGTTTCCAAATTCACGTCCCTGCTCCTTGGATGGGCATCTGGAACGGTGGCGTATGATTAGCTCATTGAATTCTGATCTTGACAGCATTTTTACATGGGGTTTACCGAGTAGAATTCAATACTTCGAAAACTCAATGTTGTCTTTTGTCGTTGATGCTTAACATTCCCCCATTGCCATTATCCATGAATGGTACCAGCATCCAAGAAACCGAAAAGCTGTCAGTACTTGGTATGTGTGGAAACGATGATCTTCGTTGGAATAACCACATATTTGATGTTTCCAAAAACGCTGCTAAATGCTTAGGTTTCTTAAGACGATGCAGGAAGTTCTTCACCCTTTCTGATCTGGCTACAATTTATAAGGCCTTCATCCGCCCAAAACTGGAGTATAACTCGCATATCTGGTCAGGTGCTCCTCAAACATATCTGCGCCTACTTGATATGATACATAACAAAGCGTTCGAGTTGATAGGTGATAGTTGAATTGTAGAGTTGAACATCGTCGAGATGTTACTTGCCTCACTCTTTTTTATCGCTTTTTTCACAAACAGTGCTCTTGTGAAATAGCCAGCTGCATTCCTCCCCGGAAACAATTTAGCCGCAATACCCGCCTCGCCAAACTAATAATAAAATAATGCTTGGAGTAACTCATCTGGCCAAACCTAAAAAAAAACCCGGATGTGGAATGCTTTACTCAACTTAATTTTCCCTACGCAGTATAATGTACAGAAATTGAAGAATAATGTGCATCGGCATCTCCTTTCTTATCCATTCCTTATTTCTTTGAACCCGCTCTGAGTTCTAACATTATAAGGGTAGTCACAAGCGCTTGCAGTGCGCGTGAATTATAAAAAATCAAAGACATAATTTGTTACTTGATGAGAAATTCTTGATTAAATATTTGCTAATAATTTGCATTTGAATTTCAATCTTCAAATAAACTCGCAACTAATTTGCAATTGCTATTTTATAGAAAATAAATGAATAAGATGGCGGAACAGAGCGAGGAGCCCCAGAGCCTTGCGCTTTTCACTCAACCATGCCTTGTGAGGGAATGTAGGGAACCTACAATTCTCTGCTTTAATTGCTAATACTATATTTTCACAATAAGAATTAGTTTAAAATCATTTGCCAAAAAAATAATCCAATCTTTTTGAATGCTATGTCACCACAAAAGTGAAAATTGTTTTCACATTCAATTGTACCAAAATGCTTGCCATGATTCAAGATATTTATCAAAAAGCCAATACCTAACAGAGATATCAATGTCCATATTTTTTTCTTACTAAAATCTTATTGATTTTTGACACTTAAGTCTGAGCCTTTAAATATGACTACAGGTTATCTCCTTTTTTTATGAAATTATTGTTAAGTACATCACATATTAGAGGATGCAGTATGCAAGTGGTTTACCTACATGAGTTCTATTAAAGCATTAATGAGACAAAACAACATCTACAATACATCTATCGCCTTACACCACCTATGGCACTTTGATATTGATGGTAATGTTGGCCTTGAAATGAAAACAAATTTAATTATCGTCTGACAACAACTGCGAAAACATAATGTCGTTGAAGTACTCAAGTAGAAGGTTAAGTAAATACGATTCTATGCACAATTGCAATTGCAGATCTGTCGAGAATATTGCAACTGTAGACCATAGCTGAAGATTTTGCAGAGGTAGATTTAGATCGACGAAACCAACTCAATTAAGAATCAAACTTTACAGAAAATTTGAAGATGCTCCTTTGAAGAAAGCTGCCCAAAGTGTTGACTGTTAAGCACGTGTAGCGTCTGCTCGGGTGTCAATTTTTGAGACACTTTCTATCATTCATTATCGAAACATTACAATGCAATGTGAAAAGGGCTTACTTTTCATGTTGTGTCTCATCGCATGTCCCTTAAAACATTTATCTCTTGTTGCTTGTTCTTGTTCTCCTGGGTAAGAAGATGATTCAAGGAGATTATTGTCTCTTTCTTAAATCAAATAGAAGCGATTTGCAAATTCATTATACTAGTCGTTTAATCCAGATTAAGATATCAACATTTTTTTTCTGCATACCCTCCTTAAAGTTGTCTTTCTGTCTTTCTGATGAAAAAAAAAACACCAACTTAAAGTTAAATTCGCTCAACGAAAGCTCAATTAACATAAGATTTTGTTTACCTTGAATTCGAGTGAATAAATGAACTCTTTGTATTCTTTGATAATTTGTAAAACAGAATAATATTCCAAAAACAAACATTTATATGAACTAGTTTAGTTTAGCGATGTCTTATCGCATCTGATTCAGAAAATATTCATAAGCCGCTGTTATTGACTGGGCTTGGCTCATTAATGCAAATTTCTTCTTTTTTTGTTCATTCCAATAAGCAGGAAGCATTTATCTAATAAAATAAATAGAGGTCGATAAATCTTAAAGCTCTGCTTCTTCAATCACTTCATTAAACTTGAACAGAAGACGAAACAATAAACCGACGATCTGACGATCCTGATTGCTTCTCATATATGAATATGAATAACATGTCTCCTCCTTGCCTCACTCACTCATCCAAATTAAGGCAAAACTTAAGAATTCAGTGTGAAGATCGTTATTACTTATCGGCAATTCTTTTCTCCCCCTTTGGGGTGTGGAATTAAAACATAAATTAGACTTTAAAATAATTTATTATTGGCCTCATTATGACATTGAACTGGGTGTTACGAATACTCATATCGTTTGCGAATTGCCAGCCAGATAAATACTCAAGTTTAGTATTTCGTTGGTTGTCTTCCGGCAAATATAAAGCACAAACCGTACAAAGCAGTAAGTCAAAATTAATCACCCAAAAGGTAAATTGGAACGTTCGCGGTAATCGTTTTTTTTTTTTTTTTTTACTTTTTTGTATAAATTATGTATTTTTGCACCCAGAAATACTTGTTAGCTGCTGCACGTTGCGTCGAAGTCACCTCTCAAAAATGGAAGATGGGGCTTTATTTTTGTTGAAATGCAAAGAGAAATCAGAGCATTAACTCGATTACGTTATTTACACATGTAAATTTATGTTGTTCTTAATTCGGATGTAAGCTCTTGAATAAGTTCACCGCTAAGGTACCATTTAAATAAGATCATTAATCATTTGGTTCGGTATGGCCATTTGGCCATGCAGATGGTGGATTCAGCATTCAAGTATCAAATGAAAGAGATCATTTAACATGAAATCAGGTTTATTGAGAGAGTTCATTTAAATAGTTGGACAGAAATACAAGAGGAACTCTAATTTGAAATATTGGTTCTATCAACACATGACGAGACATAAGTAATGGCAACACTCTCTCTTAATACTTAGTCTACTGCTTAAATCACAACCATAATTGCCTGGATTGGATGATGGCAGATTTGACGATTATTTTACAGAATTGCTGTCTATCTTAATGAACAATATTACAGAATCTTTTTTTCGTAAAATCGCAAGAAGAGGTACAGGCCTTAGGGAAGTAACGATTGGTATCAAATAGTCACATACAATTTAATAAAAGATCACTTGTTGTAATTCTTTATGAAAACCGGAATGAAAACGTTTCGTAGTCATAACGATGACACCGAAAAACAAATAATAATGAGCCCTGTGCTAGATTTCATTGCCAACAAGCCATCCTGCCCCACGACGTAACCTTTAAGGATATGCAAATTTACCAAAAAACGTAAGTTTTTGTTTACAAAACATAGTAGCGTCATTGCTCAATGCTCATACTTTTAATTATTCTTTTTTTCGTCTAGAGCGAAAATGCGGGAACTAGGTTTATCTATCATCGTTTTCCATTACGATTGGTGCATATTTTGTTGAAAACGATGATGGCATGGCTTTCGCTTTCAACGGCGAGCAATAACGGTAAGTGATAACTGACTGATTCTAGCTGGAGTTAAATGATAGATCAGAAGTTTAAATCCCAGGATCATCCAATTGCATTTTCATGGGTATTGCCTTTCGAAACTTATTGGCACGTCCTCTGATAGAAGTTTCACTGTGCTTTCAGCTACATATGTGAAAATTTAATATTTGTATTGCCATTTTTATTCAAAAAAGCGCTAGTTTCAACTTTTACTTGAAATACAACCTGTATATTTACCATTTAAAGCGACATTATGAGTTGAAGTGACAGAAGGTGGAAATGGATTGTGGTGATTTCTTTCCAAAATCACTGTCATTTTTGAAAACCTAATTCAAATCGAGTATTGGGTTCGGTTTTATGAACTTTGTTTCGCTCCACCACGCAAATGGCCCCACTGTGCAATGTGAGCTGACAGCAAAGGTAGAGTGTGATTTAACTCTTAACATTCATATGGGTCATTGAAACACAGCTTGATAGCTTGTTGATAGGCATTTGAAAGGCCAAAAGTACGAGTAGATTCTCGAGTATACCGTTTCTAGCTATTTTGAAAGCCTTAATGAAACTCCCCTTATTTGTGTTCTCTATTGAAATAAGTTCTCATAATCAGTAATTAAAGTTGCATTTTGAAAGTTCACTGTCATGCTTTTTCCTTAAGTTAAATCTGTAGGTTTCCTCCTTTCTATTCACGGAATCGTTGAGAAAAAAGCACTGGGCTTTATCTTTCCCCAAACTGTTGTGTTTCATTTTTTCTTAAACCAAAAAGAATGTCTTTCGTTTATGTTTTAAACAAGAGTCTAACTGGGCAAAGATCCTAAAGTAAGTCCTTTAAAAGTGTGGAGATTTTCCTACTTCTATAAACTGAGGAGCAAAACTATTTTAAGAAGATGTTTAAACTTTATAAAAATGGTGGAACGACTGTTAAATCGCGGAAGAATGGCATAGTTCTAAGGAATACACACAATTCTTAATGCGTAGGATCGAAAACGACCTTTAATAAAACAAATAAAAAAATAGGAGTTGAAGTTGATCTTCACGATCTTTCAACATTCTATTAAGAAATTCTTTCTTATTAGAATTTATATTTCTAATTTAAAAAAACAGTTTTGATGTCTAGCAAGCGGGCTGTAGTTTTGATTGAACATGAACATATCATTATCTAGTAGAATCATTTCAAATCAATGCGTCTATTTAAAACAAGAGCCAGAGGCAAAAATAATTTCTTTACTATTTTTCATTTTGCAAACTTTCAACTACCCAATCTCATGTGAAAATAATTGTATACTTACCTACTTTGTCTCTGAACTCTAGTAACGAAATGTCACATAATTCCTAATTAAGAAATTGCCTATTAAAAAGCATTAAATATGTCTTTGGGAATAGTTCATCACAAAGTCTATTTGTAAACTTCTCTCGTTACAAACAACTCACACGCTCTCTCATCAGTTAATATGCAGAAAGGTCTGAGACGAACTTAGCCAATTGGTTTTTTTTTTCCGCAGTATAAGTGTATAAGCCCTGAGATTTGCGAGAAATAATACCGGTTTCTGAATCTTTGTACAAAATTGGAACAGAGTTAAGAGGCTTGGAAGTGTTTCTTAATTTTTACAAACCAAAACTATAACTCCTGTGGTCTCCAGATAAAGGAAATCAAACTTAGTGCGAGTTTTGAAGAATATTCACTTCGTGTGTGGGCTTTGCATAGGGCTTCGATGAATTCAATCTGTGAATACAAAAAAGGTTTCTCTTTATATGATGAAAGACTAAGGGCCAGTTGCTCAATCGAATCATAAATTAAAGTTCTACATAAAGTTCTACTTTAGTATGGGGATTTTATGTAGAACTTAAGAATTCCGGAACGTCTCATACAAAAATGAAAACTTTATGTAGAACTTAAATTTATAATTCGATTGAGCAACTGGCTCTAAGGGCCGGTTTGTTTAAGCTTGATTATTTCTAATCAATGATTATTCTAGATAATAATCATGGATTCGGTTTGTTCACGAAATATTTAATCAAGGATTCTCTGATCAGAGCTTTTAATCAAAGATTTTGCTAACCAGTCAATTTTTCTGGGTTAGCTCCATTTAAACAACGATTAACTGAAATACAGTTTGTTTAGGCTTGATTTTTGTTCAAATCACAGCTTTTCCTTCAAAATAAAAAATTGTCAGGCTGACATATCACATGAAATATTTTTTTGGAAATCAACTACTGAATTGTTTGAAATGGAGTAAATTCTTCTATAAATTTATGAATGAAGAGATTCTACCAGGTGTGCATTAAGAAAACATAGCACTTGTTGAATCAATTGATGTCGCCAGGATAAAAATTCAAATCTCGATAATTTTGTCAACGGAAAAAAATTGATTCTATCATGAAAAAATGTATGTACATATTTTCAATAATTTCCTTGTTTAAGTTTTGACATATAGACTGGAAAGTGGAACGATTTTTGAATAACCCATGATTTGCTAACCAAGCTATGAAAAATATGAACAAACACTCTTTGGTGATCACAGATTCTTATTGATGGATAAAGAAGAATGCTTGATAACCAAATTGTTTATTTAACCCGCTCTGAAGAAACCGGCCCTTCTAGATTGAAAGCCCAAACGATTAACGGCAAATTGTTTGCTAAAGTGTCTAAACAATCTTTATACAGTTGCGTCTAGTAAGCTTGAAGCATAGGCTCAAATAGGCCACTTTACTCTCTTAACGGTTATCATGCTTTTAGAGGCGTACGAACTCTACTAACGATGCACTATTGTTAAATTTGAGAGCTGATATCACTTTACTACCATTATGCTTTATTGCTGGAAAAACCAAAAAAAGAAGGAACCTATCGAGCAGCAACTTGGGATTTTAAAGTCTAACTCTCAGAAACAGAAAATTGATTTTCCACACGCATCGCCTTCCGCGAAGATTTGACAAAGCCATCTGGACATGATAAACGCTTTTTCACTTAGACGTTCGAAATTGGCTTTAAGTTGTCAGTGTTTAAAATGAATTAGGGCTCGAGCTTTGTTGCGCCACTCTATTAAAGAAATTTTCAAACAGGACCTTACAACTTTGAATCTAATCTGTGAACACACCCTTCCACTAATGATCGAATTGTCATTTTCAATTAATTCAGTAAATTTCAACAACATTTTCATCATCGTAAACTTCACAACGTCTACGAGTTTTAAAATTTTTTCTACCGTAAGCTTTAGAGCGTTAATTCCAGACAATAGCAAGTTCGGTGCAAAATTTTGAGTCTTCATATATGTTGTGTGTTGTTACGAGTTAACAGAAGTGTCGAAAATATCGTTGCCATTCAAGCGTCCGTAACAAAGTATCCAAAAGTCAATTCCACGACGCAACATCCAATTGGCTCCAAAAAAATCGTTCGCTCCTAGTGTCCCCTCGGAGGCCATATATTATCAAAGTCGAGTTCCATTGACAAATTTTTTTGCTAAACTTCAACCCAATAGCAAAGTTCTTGAAATACATATCCTCAAATGATTTGCGTAAAAAAAACTCCTGTCTAGTCTTTTTTGGAAAACCCGACACTCAGTCTCAATAAAGACCTTTGCGTGACTGTTTTTGTGTAATGAAGAAGATTATTCATACATAGCATCAATCGAGATAATTATAATTAAGACTCTGTTCATAAACGATCATTCTGATTTATTGTGGAAACGAAATAACTCTCAGTTTTATGACATTCTCGTAAAAACATATTGGTCACTCGATAGCTGCAATCCTCTGTCAACAGTTTTTGACATAATTCTAGTCAAAGGGAATTTCAATGTTTCATGACTTCACTACTTGTACGAAGCTGCAACTAGCAGTCGATTGGTCACATCTTAATACACTCGGTTAGTTCCATTGCACCTCGTCAAAGAATAGAAATTTATTTAGCCAGAATGGAATGAAGACTGTCCTTAGCAGACTTGGCGCAGACCTAGCTAAGAAAACTGTCCAATTGTAGAGAAAAAGTACGTTGCAGTTGTTGTTGACTGCCTTTATTTTATACACAATGAATCTGAATTGAAAAAGTCGATTATTCTTAACAGAGACGGAAGATAGTTGACCAAAAGAGCAATAGCTTTCGAAGAAGCATCCGTGACTTAGATGACCTTAAATTCAAATACCCATCTCGTCGCAAAAGGTGTGCATTTAAGTACGAGGTGAGTTTTTACCAAACTCATGAGAATATGCCACAAAGATTGACAGAATGCTGAACACGCATTAAATCCATAACGTTTATACAAGACTTGAGCTCATTAATAGGCTTTTGGCAAACATTAGTTGCCGCGGTGTTAACAAACCTTTTCAATTAAACTCTTCCCCTCCGCTTTAACATACACACAAAACATTATAATTCCATAATTTAAAACTATCATCCTCTCATAATCATGGATTTATGGTACTCACTTCCATAATTCATAGGGTGTTAACCTTTTCAGAACAACAATACAAGGATAATATTTTTCTGTCGATAAACTATAAACATTGCCATCGCCACTTCATTTTCGTAGACCTTATTCGATCTGCCGCGCTTCCAGTTGCTTACCGTCACTTCAATCCATGACCCTCGCATCTAAATTTCATTGTCAGCTAAGCACTAGGCTAGGCAAAGCCCCATCTCCACTCGACTCAGCACACACACACAATCGAATAGGTAATAAATTATCGATTATAATCGATGACTTTTTGATTTGATTTGCTTTGCGATGTAGTGTGTGTGTGTGAATTTGATGCGATGACGACCAGTTGCCGTTTTGTTTTGTTGGCAAAACAAGAGGTGCTAAATGTTGGGCGAGTCGTCAGCTTGATATCAACACACGACACAATGCAAGGGAAATGTATATCCTTAACAAAGTATTCATTCTCATAGATCAATGACTGGATTTTTTCGGTTGTCATTGAATAGTGGATGCGACAACGAGTGCGTATTCACGTGAAAGGACATGGGACAATGAATTCATTTGCAGTTGTTTAAGGGAAGCTGCTCGGGAACGGGCACGGGCACTCATGTATCATGTTCTTGTGGTATGTTGAGTGTGTAGTTAATTTTCAATAAAAATGTGATGAATTTTCCCGAATACCTTTCTTTTCATTTAAATCGAGATTCTTTTGTCGATGTTTTGGTGTTTTACTCGTAAATCAAAAATCCAGCTGCGGAACGAATTTTGTTGTGATTGGGACTCAATGAAGTTCCACGAATCTTTATTCAAAGCAGTCATTAACGAGTGATTTAAAAAGGCGAGAAAAAACCCCAGTCAACTTTCACTGATCTCAAATTGAAAACTCCAAATATTGCCTACGAACCAGAAATCTACACTTCGGGCGATCTCCGCGGGTAGTCTTACAGTTTCTAAAAACAAAATGAACTGCCAATTTTTTTTTTATAACTGTAACATTTCAAAAACTGACTTTCTATGCATGTTATTGATATTTCCATTCGAAATTCGACCCGCGCGTGTTAGTGTAGAAAATTCATATTCAAGTCAGAGCAACTTTATGTAGCAATTAATGTAATTAATTGGACCCCAAGTGTCCCAAAAAAAGACAAAATATAAATTTCATCTCTTCCAAATACCTATGTTAATCTCTCCCATAATCGTTTCCCATATTGTTCTTCCTAAATCATCGACTGATGATCTTCCTCTTTTCAAATATTGTAAACACGTTTACATTATGATCTTTGTCGTTATTCATTGCGATGATCTTTCTCCGAGCGCCCTGTGGTCTTGTTATTTATTTAGTACACCCTAAAATACTACCAATGCCACAATTCACCGCCCTCAATCGGCACACCTGATAAACGCCCGCTATTATTTAATACAAAACATTTCTTTTCGAATTTATTTCCATAAGTACACAACATACACACACAGCAGACCGCTGCTGGTTTGTGTTGTTTTGGTTAAAATTGGACGACGATGGCACCGCATGCGACCGCCGCAGAACATCTGCAATAAATTGTAATTAAATCCTTTTCCGCGGATTTCACCACGTGAAAACGGAACAAAACCACGAAGCTACATTTGGAATCTCTTCCAGTATGGGCCTTAATCGCCGAAATCGTTTTCAATTAATAATCGGGCTTAAACGAGAACTTCATTTATAATAAAATCGATGCGATGCATCGAGCAGCCATGACATCACAGTGAGATGGTGTGGAGGAATTATGTGGATTGAAAAGGGCTCACAGTAAGCTGACAAAAAATAAAAAATAAAGTTCACGGATGCGTTGGGTATGGGTACGGTATACGAATGAAAGATACTTTTAATTGGTGAGGTTATAAAAAACATATGCTAATGTGTTACTCATTCATAATTTGTTTTTATGGTGCAATGAAGTCGAGATAGTGTTATGGGTTGGCGTATTTGGGTCATCAAAATTAATACGATATCGGCGTTTAGATAAACTGGAAATTTGTTTTTATCTTATTAATTTCTTGACAGTATAGGTACCTATATTAATTGTTGGTTTTCTATTGTTACGGTATTTAGTATTTTATCGAATTAAAGTTATACTTTTCAAATTATCACTTGACGATTGGCGCTTAAGGATTACATGACACTATTTGGACTAACAGGTCAGAGTTATTCCGTGAAATAGCATAACTTCTTTTTTTTTAGGCTTTCTAAAATACTAACTGAAGCACTTAGACCTAACCGGCGAACCTAACGGTCCATTATACTACCACATAGCTACTTTCTCTTTGTTTTGAGCTTTTGGATCATCGTGTCAAACGGCATATCCATTAGACGAGAGTCAAATGGTCCCCAAAACTTCTATGCGAATTGTGCCACCGCATCTAGTCGATCAGCATGTACGACAGAAGAAGATAGAACGCCACCTTCTGGACAGCCCTTATTTAATCCTGTTGCAACATAGTTCACACTCTGCTTAAACGTCACGGTTCTATTCACAGCACTGCTTAAATCCGCAAGATAAATGATTCATCCACACCATGTTCTCTGGCGGCATTGCACATACCATTAAAGCTGGAACATGAATTTAAGGATAAGCATACATTTTTTATTAAAATAATATATTCTAGAAAACTAGCAGCTATATCTAAAAATCTATGACCGATTTAAATTAAATTTTTTGAGACTTATCTATATTAGGAGCTATTATCATTTCCTTAATTAAAACAACTTTTAAAAATCTCAAAAATGTCCAAAAAAGTGGTAATACATTTCTTCTTTTCAGACAGTCGCCATTTTTCAACTTTACCGTAGTTTCAGACATGGCGATTTCATTCTAGATTAATAATCTGTTATTTTTTATTTCTTTTTAATTATCAAAAAAATTTTTTTTTTGTCCTGGAGTTGTAATTTGACAAATAAATACAAAAATCTAAAAAGAAATAAATTTCTTAAAAGATCATGTAGATCACCTCAACTCTGAGTTTGCGTTTCACCCAGGTACGGCAATGAACTCATCAGTTAAATGTTGCAGCTCCCTTCTAAGACGCAAACTTTGTTCGGGTTACACCGACACTACTTATAAAATTCACTGCTCTCACATGCTGTAAAACGACCCCTTGGTGTTGTCGCGGTAAAATTTACCTCTACAAAAAGTATCCTTAGGATCCTTTCTAGTATCCCTTCCTCTTCTTCGTTTTTGGGTGTGACTGCATAATTCTGGGAGAGTTAGGGGCAACCAAGGTTCCATCAGCCTATGGTTTACTCCCCCAGCATTATGCAAAAATATCCCACGTAGGGTGATGAGGCAAAATCGGTCAAGCTAGACCAGAAAAGGGACAGGCGGTCCCCAACGAACATTGGGGAACATTTCTCACGAAAAACACAAAAAAAAAACTGCCTAATGGAACCTGGCAAAACACCCAAGGCAACACAACGACACTCAATACAAACATCAATGGTAGATGATCAATTCCTACCCAACGTTTTACGTCACTTTGACAACACTAGCATGGCCTTCTGCCCAACCTAACTTCAATAAGGTACCCAAAGGTTGAAAAGTTAAAGATCTTCCCTCCTCCCCCAAATCTGCAAAAGAGGCCACCAGTGTAGGATAGGGATTTTCGGTTAGTTGAGATTTCCTCCTCCTAGAGTTCTCCCGAAATAAAATGTTAAAAATGTTTATTAGGAAATGGATTTCTTTACTTACTCGATTCACTCTCCACGCGATTAAATGTAACTGAGAGAATGCTCAGCGATGACTTATTTTCGATTTCAACGTAGTTCGATTCTTTTTCACGAAGGTTGTGAGATTAGGTGATCTAGGGGTCTGGACTCACCCATCAAGATCGGCAAGTGTTGGATGACACCAACCACTTGTCGAACTTTCGAACTGAGAGAATGATGAGAGAGAGGGCAAGTTTTGGACGACACCAACAACTTGTTGAACTCTATGTGTGTAGTGGTTGCGCATGCGCACTTTCGTTGGAATTCGACAGCGATGGCACAGCACACCAACGGTGGCTGATGTCGTGATACTGAATCCACGAAAGTGATTGGTTGATCGTATGAATGTGTGTGTGTCTGAGAGCGGGTTGAGGCCAGACAAAGAGCTAGGCTTGAAGTGGTGGACACTTCTTGGCTAGCTAGCAAAGAGATACATAGAAAGTGAAAGTTTATCGAGGAAAAAAAAATTGGAAATTGAAAATAAGTTTTTTATTAGATTGGAAAATTGTACGTCTTTCTATTTTTAGCAAATTTTAGTTCTTTTTGTTAATTCATATAACTTCTTTTCATTTTACGATTACCTATTTTTTCCATTTTTATACCTCCATTTATATTATTTCGAAAAGATTCTGGTTTTAGTCCAGGTTACGACCACGGTTTTCCCAGACACCTCATTAAAACAATAAAATAATTCCAACTTCCCTTTGGGAATTCAAATACATTGTTTCTTTTTTTTTTACTCATCGTTGTTCTTGTTTTCTGGTCGCTATTTCTTCTTCATTACTTTTCAGTACAAAGGTTTGGAAATTTACACCTTTAAAAATTTTCTGGCGCCCACAATTTTTAGGACACCCTGTCCTCTAAATTGAACTTTAATTATAATCCCATTTATACGCTTTTGATTAATTCATCAACCTTTGATTGATTCCATTTTCACCCTATCAACCTAATAAAAGATTCGAACACACCCAGCTGAGCTAGTCGCGGTGGCAGCATAAATTTGTTGCTGGATGCACTTTTGCTTTCTTCCCAACGCTTCCTATCAAATAATTACCATCTTTCATCTGTCATTTTACCTTCTTTTCGCACGCCGGCCGGTTGTGCATAATATTTAGTTTCATTTAGTTTTTCTTTTTATTGTACGCGGTTTTTAAAGTTTCGCTTGCATCGTAAAGTTAGCTTGTTTATTGAAGAATACTTAAGAATTAATACCCTCAAGAAGGAAGTGTGTGGCGAAGGAAAAAGGTGCAACAGTGTCGATAACAGTTTTCCAGGGGTCGACAAAAACAAAATTTAATTTTAGAGATCGACAAGTTCTCCAATTGACCTTTAGACAAGTTTTTACTTAAAACTTTAAGGACAGTGTCCCGTTACTTTTGTCATTTTATTATAAGAATGAGAAGTAGTATTGTAGCACTTTAAACAAATTTCTTTTCGTATCTAAGTGATTCATATATGTATAACTGTGATTTTTCCAACTCGAAATTTTTTAAAATCAAAAATGCTTCAAAACTTGTGATCTGGGTGCTATTGGTCTTTTATTAAGCTCAAAATTAAGCTTGTAACGTGGCTCTACTACAACTGCAATAGAAAAGAAGCTAGAACAAAAATTAGAAATTTCACTACCACGGTACTGACATCAATATGAAATATTCAGAATAGTTGGCTAGATCTCTAAAAAAAAAATAGAACAAATGATAAATTATAGTACAGACATTTACAGTATTTTCTTTCTTGATTTTAACAATTCTTATAACTAACTAACAGTAGTATTAAAATAACAATTTTCTTAATAGACTTAGAACAAAGTTTAACATTAGTTAAATATAAAAAATTCATTGAAGTTTTCAACAAATTTAAAAAACAGTAATACAATTTTCATATAGTTTAATATTAATCTATAACAAAGAAATATTCATTTAAATATTATTTGCTTTGCTTACCATGGTACTGACATCCACGGTACTGACATTTGAATGTATAATTAACCTAACTTAAGTTCTCACACGTAATTAAAATGATTGGCCAAATAATTTTGAATTCACACGTGAAATTAAATAATTATTCACACGAGTGTATTTCAATACCATGGTACTGACCGCAATTTTATGACATACCTTTTACAAAATACAACAAATTATTTCTGTCATAACACCCAGTCTAAAAACAACCACACAGCTGTGAATTGTACACAAATAGTCATTTTTCAGAATGCCACTAGATCGAGCGACAGAAACTTAACAAAAAACGGCGCTTAAGCGGGAAATATTTTAAATTTGAAAATTGAAGAAGATTCCAAGACATGAACCAATGACTATTATTCCTTCCTAAATATTGGGATATTACTGTAGCATAATTTGATGAAATGTACAATAGGTTTTAGTTATAAAAGCAAAACTTTAGATTATTATACGACCATTTATAGGAATTTATGTATTTAGTTCGAAAAACGAAATTCAGATATGCCACGGCACTGACATTTTGGATATAATTTTGCAAATTATTCGTGATCCATGAATTCTTATGCTTCAATATACATTGTCGACAGTAAACTACTTCAAGTTCATCATAATTATCATTTTTTAATAAAGAAAAAGCATGCCAAACAATAAATAAAGTACTAGACATATCACAGCTATTTGAGAATCACCCATTTATGTACTGTTTCGACGAATAGGTGTAGTTGATGTAATTACATTTTTAATGATTGAGTTAGAAAGCACATACATACGCTTTTGCATGATTCAGGTATAGTTTGTCGATATAATGTAGGTACAAGATTTTTTATGCTGCTGGTCTGTCAAGGGCGATATAAATAAGTAGAGTCGAATGAGAACTTTTGATAGTGTTCGACATTTTTGAAGACTTTCCCGGTCTGCCTTCAGTTCGATTTATTTCTTAGACAAAGAATCATATGCCAGAGTATGTAACACAAATTACGGGACACCCTGCTTATAAGCAGAACGAAATCATCACTTCACTAGAAGAAGACAGAGCACTATTTTTAAGAATCATGGCACAGTCAATTTCGGAAAGGACTGAGCTGTCGTGAACTATTAGAAGACGCTAAGAAGCTCATTAAGTCACAGCTTCAACATAGGTCAGACATGGGTAAAAAGCTACGAAAAACAAAAAAAAGACAAAGAAATTACCAAATCTGCGAAGAAAACTTTCAGCGGCTTCCCCACTATGGTTAAGCCATTTTGAAAAGAAGTTTTCAACATTTGCCTAAATCATCAGAAATTCTTCAAGACGATGTTATTTTATCATAAATGTCTCTCACTTACCTATATGTTAGAGGATCTTTTCAATCTACAAATTCCTGAGTAGATAATAATTCCGCACTAATCTAATCCATGGAAGAAACCATAATGCAAGTGGAGTCGATCATTCACAGGACTGATGAAGAGCTTAAGCAAAAGTTCAATAAAGTCTTTAAGAAGTTATGCTTGCAGCGCAGCATTGAAACTCGATGTTCTGGAATGAAGAAACATTGCTGAAAAAAAAATTTTGTTCATCATCATTTATTTGGTTGAATAATGCTTCAGAGTGGAGTGGTTGCAAACATTTTGACGAAAAAAGAAACGGCTTTTTTCTCATTTCTTGGCACGTATAACTTTATTTCAATAATAAATAATAAAGCTTACTCACTTCTTAACCAACTGCAAATTTTTAAAATTGGTAAGTTTTAAAATAATATCAATAGAAAAACTAATCCCTCACACAAAAATTTTATTGAAATCGTTGAAGCAGGTTCCCTTGTTTCAAAATCTTGAAACCCAATTCTAAAAACAACTGTAATTTTTGAAGTAAATCCATCAAGTGGTTCAGGCTGTGAATACATATACGGATAGACATATAGACAGACATACAGAATTGGAGGATCCACTTTTTTCGTATTCTCTATCACCGTAATGTCATGTTTTATTGCTATTACAAAATTTTCTCTCTGCACTATTGGCAAACTTACCTTGTAACAAGTACAACTAAGAGCAAGTAAAAAACTTAAGACATGATTTTCAATGTTAGATATTTGGTTATGGGGGTTTATGGTATCGGTTCGTTTTGGAAAAAAGGTCTCTTGCTCAAAATAGTTTGGGAACCACTGGTCTAGGTCAAAGTAAATCATAGAAAGTAAGTGTCTCTTAGGTAAATAAGTGGGGTAAGTTTATAGCTTAGATGTTGTTTAAAAATACCTATGATTTGAAAACTAAATGGTAGCAGTGTTTTGCATCGCGATTGAAAGATGCTGTTGTCAGCAAGACCCATCATACACTGCATTCTTCAAAATAAGTTGGTATTTCAATTTTCCACCATAATTTCTTACAAATCATAAATATTGTTCTCCAAAATGTATGCTAAGACAAATTCTTCTACCTACCTCTTATTGAAATAAGGTTTCTATTTCAAAAGCCATAAATAATTTATTATTATTGGTTATAGTAATAATAAACTTTCCCCTAGTTTTCTCAGCAATCAGAGAAAAAAAAAAACACAAACCATATCAACTCATGTTTATTTACTATTCCTTGACCACAGTCAAGTCACGTGTGGCTTTGAATTGAATTTCTGAGCCCCCTATATCCAAAAAGCGCCAACAATCGAAGCTCATAAGATTTATGGTCATAAGATCTATTCCGTGTTATAACACAAGTTATCATGATGACAAAAGACTCAATAAAATATCATTACAATCAGGTGTGCCAACAAATTCAGATCTCCCAAGCCAACAACCAAATTTAAATACCTAATTGTTTATGATGTTAACTCTCTGGCCAAAGGGAATTCCAGTAATTTTTGAAAATTAGACGATGATGTCAAATTTCCATTTAAATAAGAACGCAGATAAGAAGAAAGAAAAAAAGGGGAAAATATATGCGCAGAGATTTTTTTCTTGCTGACTTCAGTTCGTTAAACGAGTTAATTTTGCGACTGTTATGTGTTTAGTTTTAATGGCTTGTTAATGACTTGTCTTAATGAATTTTTAAGTTGGAAAGATAAACTTTGGTATAACTTCTGGTGTTTAGGTTGAACTTTATTCTGGGCTATAATTGGACATGACAGTATGACTCACATCAGTGCTCTGATTTCGATTTAATTAAATAAAAGTCTTGAAAAATAATAAATAATAATAAACGAAAACAAAGCTGTGTTTTTACATCTCATACCTACAAAAGTGAAACGTTGTTTTCTAGAATTAGATGGCTTCAACATCGGTTTCTTAGACGGAAAGAGAGTGTATGAGAAGCACGCGATCGAGGAGATAGAAGTGTGCCACAGCAGGAATGTGGTTCGGAAGTTTTACTAAAAGGTAAAAACAACAGCCTCGCGCTATAAGCCCCGAGCCGAAGCCAGCAAGGACGATCAAGGGAACATCGTGGTGGAACCGCAGTCAATGCTGTGGACATGGAAAGACCACTTCTCCAAGCTTTATAACGGCGAGGATGAACTTAATTCCGCTGTTAAAGAGATAGAACCATTTGACCAACAATCCCGCTAACCCGACCTGAAAGAAGCGAAGACAGCAGTTTCCAAATCCAAGATAAAGTCCAACAAAGCTGCTGGAGCTGATGGCCTCACTGCCGAATTGCTTAAAGCAGCAGGCGATAACCTGGTCAGGAGTATGCACCAGCTCATTTGGAAAATATGGTTGGAAGAAAGCATGCCCGATGAATGGAACCTCAGCATTGTTTGCCCGGTCCTCAAGAAAGGAGATCCTCTAATCTGCTCCAACCAAACCTGATGGAGAACGCACGCTGCTCTCCATCAGTGTTGGATCTCACCGATACATTCTATGTCAAAAAAGGTTTAAGGCAAGGTGATGCACTGCCGCATGCGACTTCTTCAACATCGTTGTTAAAAGAATAGTGCAAAACTCCCACGTCAACACAAGAGGCACAATCTTTCAAAGATCCCTCCAATTACTCGCATATGCCGATGATATTGACATAATTTGAACGCAGCGTGATGTCAATGGCGCGTTCATGAGCATTGAGACGGAAGCGAAGAAGATGGGTTTAGTGGTCAATGAGGGTAAGACCAAGTATATGCTGTCATCAAGAAAGGACACCCAACACCGACATCTTGGAGAGAACGCCACGATTGACAGCTATAACTTTGAAATAGTTAAGGACTTTGTCTACCTAGGCACCGCTATTAACTCAGACAACGACACCAGCGCTGAAATCAAACGAAGAATAACTCTTGCAAATCGCTGTTTCTTCGGACTAAGAAGGCAATTGAGTATTAAAGTCCTCTCTCGAGCAACTAAAGTGTCCCTGTATAAGACACTTATCATCCCGTCCATCTATGGTTCCGTCTGCATAGATGGAGAGAAGATTTAACCACGAACTGTACGAGCTGTACAGCAACACTGATCTGGTTAAGCGAGTCAAGGTCCAGCGGCTTAGATGGCTGAGTCATGTAGAGCGAATTGACACCAATGCTCCGGCCCGGAAATTGCGCAGTAGAGGAAGACCGCGATTCAGGTGGCGCTTGTAAAGCTGGAGCCAGCTAGCTGGGGACCGAGCTGGCTGGAGAAGCATGTTGGTTGAGTCCCAGGTCCCTGGTCCGGCCCGGACTGTAGCGCCACCTTAAGTAAGTAAGACGGTTTCAATTCTCATACCCGCCTTATTAATGCTGGTGTGCCATAGGGTTCCGTTTTGTCTCCGACGCTCTTCTTTTTTAACATAAACGATCTCTTGTCTGAAACACCTAGTCCAGCCAATTGAACAAAAAGAACATCCATATCCACTGAAAACGGCAATCTACCTACTTAAAAATCATTATACCCCGAGGCTCCTTGAGTCTTGAGTGGTACACATTTTCTTTTTAGACTTAAAGGCATGTCTTTGGTCTGACCTCTGAAGTGAGCAGCTTGAACTTTGTTTCCCTGGTTATCCTTAAGAAATTTGGAAGTTTTCAAGGAATTTTGGATAATTATAGTTATTTCTTCAACCGGAACCGGAAGTCTCAGTTTTCTTTAAGCGTATTCTGTTTCTGATTTGTTCAGTGAAAGCTGAAAAAAGGCTTCATCACTTAAGAAAATCGAGGTTCTGAAAAATTAATTTCATTTTCATTTGCCTTGAAGTCAAATCAACGGTTTTTCCTATTCAACGGTGCTCACATGAACTCTAAATGGCATTAGTATCTCACAACGTCTGCTATCATTTTAAGCGATTTATCATACTCAAAATCTCATAGGTATGCCTACCTGATGAACAATCTCACCCCTTTTCAATGTTAACCGAATCATTTATAACTTTTTACGCATAACAATCACCAAAGCAAAATACGATCAAGTATCAGTCTCAGGGAATCTTCACACATAGTAACGTGTCTTAAGGAGAATGTTAAAAAAAAATAAAAATTGTTGCCGATTTAGCACGGCCAGCTGTTTAGCTATTTTGTCCCCAAGACAATCGCTTACAAACGATCTCAGTGATTAATGATCATTGACTCTGTTCGCACAAAACATCATCCAGCACAAAACCAGGACACTTAACCTCATTACAAGCAGATACAAACCTCGCGCTATTGTTGTACCTTTTCAAGTCAAATAAGAAAGAAATGAGTCGGTATGAGTGCACGCATTCCACACGGCAAAGGGAGAGAAACAAAAATGTTCTGCTTTTAAAGTGAATGCTTTCCCCTTATTTTCGAGTCGAGTACCAACCACTCGAATCGGTGGATTGTTCGAAAATTAACTTCAATCTTTGATATAATTCGTTCAGGGGACAAACGAGACTACCTACCTGGGCGATTAGAAAATCTCACTTACCAATGTCCAGGTCCACTTACATATATGAGAGATCCAGGGTCCAATGTTGATACCCAGGGAAATCTGAGAGAGGAAACATCATCTCATCATCACATCGCGGCTGGTGGCTATAGTGGCGGCTACTTGAGTATTTCTTTGTTGCACCATTTTGACGCAGTATAGAACTCGAGCGAGCGGCATTTGCTCTTCTGAAGGTGTCCAAACAGCACAAATCTTCTGGGAGCTACACAATGACCATGTCAATTGGAGTCTCTTGGATCATCATCACCATCATCATCGACGCAGTCGGAGAATTCGGTGGACAATGTGTGGTGTCAATTGTTTTCCGTTGTTAGTTGAGTGTTGAGTTGACGTTGACGTCGTCGTTCCAAATGTTACCTTCTCACACCTAAAAGCTACAGCTTTTGCTGCGATGGGCTGCTTTAAAGGCTTTGCGCACCATTCATGTCCGGTGTGCGAAATCTTAAAGCAGATGATTAGCTTCGATGTGCAATTTTCCGGCTGCACTGCCGCCGGACACTTTGATTTTGAGTTCTGTGTTGACTTTTCCTTTGTTTTGGCTATTGCGGAATTTCATTGGGTGGAAATGGAAAATGTTTTCTATGGTTGTTGGCAGTGGCTTTGAAAAAACGTGTCACCACCGCTTTGTGCGCTACACAGAGCAGAGTTATAATAGCGCCCGTTCGGTATTGTAGTCAACGGCAAGGTGGTGGAACTGCGGTGTGTTAAGTTACTTTGCTGTTTACGGTGTCAGAGGAATTTGAGAGTGGCCGGAAAAGTTGTACGAACGCAAACCATGTGTGTTGCAATGTATTTGGAATGCGTGTCTGGCGGTAACTAGAAAGGGTGATGTGTTGCAGTTTTCATGGCAAAAGGTTAAAGTGCGCCCGTATTGTTTGTTCAACAGATTCTTATGTTGTTCGTTGTTTGGCTTTTTGTTCTCTTGCTATTTCTCCCTCTCTCCTAGTTCAATGTGCTTGCTGCTTGTTGTCGTAGTGTTGACAAAAATGTAGTCAATAGGCGCCTCAAGGAGAACGAATTGTATGTTTGAGCTTTCACTGCAGCAATTAAAAAAAGTGCTTTTATTGCCCTCATTTTGATTGAGCTAAGGTACTTTTTGACTTTTGGGTGACTGCAGTGCAGTAATAGCTGCGATAACGCATCGCTATAGTTTTTCATCAAGGAGCGAAGTGCAACGAACCATCGAAGCGTGACTTGGTTTTACCTTAGTCCAATATGCTATACGTAGGTTTTGAAACAAAAAAAGGCTTGTATAGTACAGCGCCATCTCTTACTCCCTGCTACCTTAAAATCTCTTCAAAGCAATACATCAAAATATTTAAAAAAAAAACCAATAAACGTCTTTCGGACTCCGGCATATAAACTGCGCCCTAATCTATGCAGCGAAGGTTTTTGGATCGCTTAAGCTTATTGAGGAGTGATCTTTCGAGAAAGACACGCAATTATAACACAAACAATTATTTTGAATAAAGTACGGATTTAGCGTAACAATATCTGTGGTGTAGCGTAACAATTGTGTGAATGTAGCGTAGATATAGCTTAAGTTAGGTTCGTTTAGATGTGGCTACCAGGATATGGAGTCTGACACACTTAGACAACAAAAGGTCCATTGTGATACCACTCAGACTATAAGGTTTTTCACCTTTTGGTTCCGATATAGGCGGTTGGGAAGTTGATCCACCTCTAATCGAACCTGCCCTAACAAGTTAATCAACTATTAGTCAAACTATGCCGAGCTTCGTATGAAAAGAGAGATACTTTTTGGGTATCTGTTAGCTAAATCGCTGGTCTAATCAAAAAAGTATTCACCTGGGTAAGTGTTTCGTTTTTGGCGTGTCTACCTTTTATTCGCCTTTAGTGGAACCAATACGAAATCGATTTAGATGCAATAAGTTCCTTGAACGTTTCGAGTCAACAGATGGCCAACTTTTTTCAGCCATCAGGCACGTATTACTCTTCGTCCATCTACAGCTCATCTTTTCATAGAAGCGCCCTGGTTTAGCAAAAGCAGGAATCGTAAACCTATGTTGTTCCTTTCAGGTTGAAGAGGAGAAGTCGTTCGTCTTTTGGCGTTGTTAAGTATGTCTGCTGTAACTTCACAGGCTCGTGGTTCAAAAACCAACAGAGGCAAAAAAATGTTAATAATTTTATTTATACAACGTTTTGGAGAAAATTCCACTTCCTACACCATCATAGTCTTGGAACCGTCTGCGTAGAAGTGTAAGGCTTCATTTTCGAAAAGAGGACGGTTCTCTCAAGGTTCTTTTGAGGGAATGCTTACTTGGAAACTGTTATCAAGCACCAACATTAGAACGGTGCTTTTTAATCGATACGGGATGAATCTTAAGGTGTTTAAAATTTAAGTTTGACAATTTGAAAGTTGCTCCACTGTGAACTAACTTTTATTAGAGTAGCTGAGATCGCTGCTGACTGTTTGTCGACAAAATTTAGGAGTGTAAGTTTTAGTTAGTAAGTGATGCACATACTTCCCGTTGGATGAACTTTGATAAGCTTTTAATAGTTTACCTGTTTGTCAGTGTGGTCCATCATCTTATTACGTCGAAGGTTAGTAAAGGTCTTACGACCGATATGCATAGCCACCGAGCAATATTGGGCGAGGAACCGTATCTGCGGACAGTAGCCTTCTAACATGAGAAAAATGCAGTGTTAGCTTTATTTACTCTTTCCTCTTTCCTCTTAAAATAGGAGGTCTAGAATCTGAGATCTTGTATTCTCTCGTGAAGAGAACAGGCTCCGCTGTAAGGTGGCTAATATTCAGTAATTCGAACTCTAGACCAATGATTGAGTTTACTTTGAGACGTTTGCAGTATCTCTGCTAATTTGTGGGCGATTTCCTGAGACAGCAATTGGTACTTGGGCCACAATTTGAATCCTACTTCTTTCTATATCATTTAGCTGTTTGCCTCTCCATTGGTTGTTCTTCTAGTTTCGCAATCACCCATCTTTGACCTGATGATCCTGCTTCGCACTGCTTCTCAGCATAGAATTATTCATGTTTTTGATGGGGTCTCCGATGTTTAGAGCATTCGTAATCGCTAAGTTTCTGTCGTTGTTGAAAGCACTTTTATGTCTAAGAAGACGAAGAGAGTGTACCCTTTTTTATAGTGTAGTGAGTATTCAATAGTGTATGTCAGTGAGTACAGTGCTGTGTTCAACAAATTATCTTTGTGTAAGCGTGTTGTGCAGTGGAAATCAGACAGGGTTCAATTGTCTGTCTTAAGTATATGTCTTTTACTCTATCCAGTGTTTTGAGTAGCAAAGATGTCAGAGTAATTGGTATTAAATCTTTTGGGGTTGCGTGAGAGCATTTACCGGCTTTTGGAATAAAGACCACCTTAACTTCTCTCCAGGTTTTGGGAGTCTGAGAGAACTTGATGCAGCCTTTCAAGATGACCACTTAGTAATCATGTCAAACACATGCTGAAGTTCTGTGGGAATGATTTCATCAAACCCAAGTACTTTAAACGGCTATTTAAAGTTTAAACCCCACATGTTTAAAAATAAAAATAAATATGGTGGAGCAATAGAGTGAGGAGCTCCAGGACTTACTTAGACAGGGCATTGTTGTGAGAAATCACAGCCCAGCCTTGTGACGAAATGGGGGATGTAGGGGACCTACAATTTTCTTCCGGTTCCGAACGGCTAAATGAACAAGCGCTTCCAAGGCAATGAATTTACTAATGGAAGGACTTACCTATTCCTCGTTATTATCTCCTTGGAAATAGAAGCTTTGCTTGCTTAATGAGTTTAACATGGCTTGTGATCCAAGTCTTTCATTATTACCGAGCTACACGGAAAGTGAAAGTCAAGTATTAGATTAAGTGATTCTTCGTAAGAAGTGGTCCAGGAGATTTCGCATCTTTTATGGAGCTAGGCTTGTTCTGACTAGAGGACAGGATTTTTCTAAGTCTAAATGCGACGGCAGTCCTCAATTTTGATACAAAAGTTTCTACAGGAGAATCATTTCCTTATCCTTAAGTTCCTTAGGAATAGTTGTAAAAATCCCAGTGGGTTCTTGCAATAATCATCATTCCATCATTTTTCTTGAGATTTTCTTATTCTTTATTCCACACAGTGTGGTTCTTCAACCCTGTTATTGCACTGAGAGGGCTGAAATTTCCCATAGAGTGGTTTAGAACTTTTTTCAGATCATTAAAAATAGTGTCAAGATTGTCTGTGTTACGTAGGAAGCTGTTCCAGTTAGTCAGTTTTAATATAATTCCGGAAACTTGTAAGCCTATAGAGAATATAGTTTAGACTTTCCAATTATCAAAATGGCTGATATCAATTTTAAGCCGCTCTCTTCAACATCTGCTTTTTTCTCTACTATTAGGTTACATTTTTCCCCAAATATCATATTTAATTGTAACTTATTGTTTCCGAAAAGCACCACGCTTCACTTCCTATAAGCTTCCACAATGCAGTTATATCAGCGTTACCATCATTACCATTTTAGGATGACTAAAACCATATGATTTAGCAACCTTATTGGTCTTCTTTTAAGACTTTTAAGAAGAGCAGTAAGAAGCTAAGAAAAAACTGTTGAATTAGAGTACCATTTGGTTGTTTGTCAGAAAAGTGTTATTGAAGTCGAGTCAGCATGTTTACTCATTTGTGGTCCCCATCAAGGACGTAGGTACTGCAGTAATTGCTTGCTCCATAACAATCTCCTTCCAGACAATTGATTACTCTGCTTATTGGTTATACAGAGGTTTTTTTCCAAGGGCACTTTACCATAAATCATTTCATCTAAACAATAATTAATGAAAATCAATTATCATATGTGGCCTACAAAATACCAAACATAATTGCTACCTGTAATTTTCCACAGATGTCGATCAAACTCTGCTGCCTTCCGATTCATTCTAGACATCATTTTTCAAATCGTATAGGTAGCCTATAGATGAAAGTTAGCTCTCAGCTTCCACTGTTTCTATACTCTTGTAGAGTTTATTGTTTTAACATGCAAAACAGACCAGCTTCTTCTTCATCAAAAACGGTCGAACTGATCAACGATAGCTAAAGCATTCCTCAGTCCTGAAGGTGCCTACACATCACAATCATTCAAACGTCATTATTATTTTCTGCTCCATTTGTTAAAAAAAAGAGAAGAAAAAAACGGGAAACCTGAAGTAAACCACACAAGAGAATTTATTAGAATATCCAATACCGCCTTAAGCATCTGGTTTTTTGGGTTCTTCCATCTTGACTTGTGTCTTTTTTTCTCTGTTGTACGAGAACCTAAGGCTGTTTTGATCGATGAGCTTAGTGTTAATTTATAATAATTTTTTCTTAGATGGGATATGTAAATACGAATCCATGCCAGAGATTTGTATTTTGATTTAATATTAATTATAATAATTAGGTTTTTTTTTTTGGTAAACAGTTTGGTGCGGGTGGCGGGATCAAATGAAAAATGAGATGAGGTAGAAAACGAGTTTAGACTATTAATCAAAAATACTAGTATTTTAGGGCAAACGCAATTAATGAAAGTATGCGGAAAGAATTTGGTGTTTTTTTGGTTATGAGTATCGATGTGTTTTGATTATTGTGAAATAGCATCGCTTGAAAGTTTTCTCATGTTGATTCAGACAACGGAAAAGAAAAGTGAAAATGGCTTAGTGTCACAAATAATGTTTATCCGTTATGTTTGTATGATGGCTACTTAGTGATGAAGCTTACGCTTTTCAAAAGAAATGTCAATCAAATGAAATGTTTAGTGAAAACCTAGTAGCAATAATGAAGAGCAGTAAAAAAGTGATTGCTGACACATGAACGGCAAGGTTCTTCGAAAACTAACATTTTTATGTTGACTAGCTGAATGATCATAATGGAAACTATAAATTTGGTTTGTTATTCACAAGGTGCTAACCCTATAAGTTCCCATTTCAGCTTCGTGAGTTTTACGAACAATATAATTTGGGATCGAAAGAGAAAATTGTTTTTATTTTTTATCTTTAACAAATCAAAGCGACTGTTTAATGCTAAAAAACTGACTGAAATTCACAAAGGGGTTTCTGGTCAAGCTTACCCCTTTCATGAGAGTCAAAGCGATTGGCATGGCTTCCGACACATTTGAAAAGCGTATTCAGTTCTTGTTGGGAACAAAAATTAAAGCAGCACTTGGAGCAAAATGCTTTTGTAAGAAAATACTGATCCATAATTGCGTCGAAACAAGGTTTGGTGAAGTTCAACCACCAAGATGGAGCGAAACGATTAAAATATACATTTTTGAGTACCTTTCCCTATAAGACGTTTTCAGATATTCTCACAATAGACAATTTTTTGGTTGCTGGAAAGTTCTTATCAAATTGATCCCAACAGCGGTACTTCGTGAAACTAAAAGGTTTTTCAACAAGAACGCTACAAAAGTAGAGCGAAGGGACAGCAAACGACGCCATATTTTTCCGTTCTTTTGACATTTCAATAAGGTTTGCCATTTTATAAACGAAATTAGGTATTCAAATTTACTACCGAAATGCGCTACGTCCAATTTATGATGAGGCTCATTTCTGGCTGAATGGCATCGTCAATAAAAAAAATATGTGGTATTGGTCAAGCAGAAATCCACACGTACTCCATGAGTCATCATTGCATCCCGAAAAAATTACGGTTTGATGTGGTTTATGGACCGGCGCCAGCGGCGTCATTGGGCCGTACTTCTTCCGTGATGACCAACACCGTCACGTGAATGGGGATCGCTGCCGTTCAATGATAACAGAATATTTTTGGACCCAATTGATGATAAATTAATGTACTTGGTGGACATGTAGTTCCAACAGGACGGTGCCGCAAGGCACACAATGGTTCAGTTGCTTGGCCGCCTTGGTCGTGCGATTTGACGCCGTTAGACTATTTCCTGGGCCTAGCGCATTTCTCACAACCATGCCATGGAAGGAACCTAAAATTTGTTTTTTGTTTTTTATTTCAATTTTTCAATTTAGTTTTCTCAAAGTTTTACTTCCTGAGATTACAAAGTTTAAATAAAACATTTAAGTTATTTAGAAAATTAGGTTTATTTCAACATTCTAAAGCAAAAAACGTTTAAATAATTGAAAAAAAAAAAAATTAACACAAATATCAATCAGATGAAAATTAATTATACAATTTTCTGCCGGTTCCGAATGGATAATTGAGAAAGCGCTTTTCATATCAATGAAATCTCTAACGGAGGACTTGCCAATTCCTCGCGAAAGGCGATACATGGAAAAACATTTTTGCTTCCTTTGGGACTCGTACCTCGATCCTCTGGGTGCTAACCATCACACCACGGGTACCAAGACAAAAGATCGTCCTATGTAAAGTTTTGTTCTGTGACTTAGACCAATTGAGCTTCCGCTGACGATATATATATAAATTCAGTCTATAAGTATTGATTCTACATTAAATTTTCCCGGTTTTTTTACTTTTTCGACTCTAAAAAATTTTTTTTTAAAAACTGTTGATTAGATTTTCAATTCACTGCAATTGCCAGTGAACCCATAATTCTTGTACCTTCAATACGTCTGGGTGTCATCATCTACGTATTAGAAGAATAATTTCGCGGAATGGACCTCTCAAGTGGCCCCCAAGATTATGTGATTTGACACCATAGGATCATTTTCTTTGAGGATATGTGAAGTCGCTTGTCTACGTCAACAAACCAGAAACGTTAGATGGCTTGGGAGCCAACATTCGTGGCGTTATTGCCGACGCGACGTAAGGCCTCAAATGCTCGAAAAAGTGGTTGAAAATTGGATCTCTAGACTTGGCTTCCAAAAAAGGTTAATTTATGACATTGATTTTCTTGTGTTTTATTTCAATTCGAAATTTTATATCTCTAAAAGACACACATTGTCTCTTCACAACGTTGGTTTGCGCCTCCTCATTCGTACCTTGGTTATAACAAGGACACACTAAAAGTGTGTCTTGCGTCGATCGCAGCATGGTCAATTTGGTTGACGATTGATTGCTCTGGAGATAGCCATGTTACTTTAAGAATTTTGAAATTCGTAATTAGTAATACCCACATTAACAAAAAGATTTAGCCCTGCAGCAAAATCGATTAATCTCAGTCCATTTTTGGAAATTTTGCCGTTCAGGCTTTGCTTCCTGATAGTATTTCCAAATATGTCCACCTTCCCTAGTCTTGCGTTAGTTTTCTTCTAGGCTCTAGAAGCTCGTAGAAAAGATCTCTAAAGTTCTCGTCTTTCTCTTCTGGTGGGGGTATGGGCGCACAAATGCATTATATCCTCATTTACTGGATTTTGACTGATAAACTTATCCCTGTGTCTACTTTCTAACGACAATTCCCAAATCATCGTTGTTTCCGTTGTTTGAAAGAGTCGCCATAATAGATGTCGCTCCTTCTATCGCTCTTCTTGGATGGCGAATATGTCTGCTTTATAGCAGTCTAAGGCGTCGGATGCTTATTCTGCAGCTGCACATAATCCGTTAAAGGATATTACGTTTGACTTGCAGATCCGGAGGTCTTTGCCTTTTATTTCCTTTGCTTGGGTCGTCATCATTGAAATCATAATTGTTATTCAAGGTTGTTGGTTGCTTGGGAACCGTGTACTTTTTACGTGGATAGGTAGTTTATCCCACCCACAATCCCTAATCTGGAGGGCTGGTTCTTTTGAGACCCAATTGAACAAATAAAGGGACGAATCAACATTCAAAAGAAGTAAAAATGACTCCTTAGCCTAAAAGATTTTGTAGCTTTCTATAAAAAGATGGAGACAGTGAATGTTAAACTATTATGATTGCTGGATTCAAGAAAAGTTCGCCTTATCATACTTTACCTTTTTGGGAGAGAGCATCAGGATGACCAAAGACAGTCTCAGTCTCCTTCTCATACTCTTGTTCATGCAACTTTGGCATAGAAATCATCTGAGAAAGTGTTCAGTGGCTTGTCTAAGAGTTAGTGTCTTATTATGACACCGATTAAGATGCAATCTACTAACAGGTATTTTATTGGGAAAATGCTACTGAATTACTTTTTTTGTACAAAATACTTGACTTCAATCGACATAAAGTCATCTTTGCTTTGCCGCATTGAGGTTGAGGTAACTTTGAGAAAAAATTGAAATTACATCAGTCATGGTGCGGCGGCCTACCTTTTGATGGGCAATAATGAGTTATTAATTTTTTCTATGAACACCAACTTTTTTTTCGTTACCTTTGCAAGAAAATAAAGCCCAATCCTCTTCATCAGTGTATTTGAAGCATGTTACAACGTTGAAGAAACGAAACAATTAACCGCTCGTCTTACGATGGCCTTTGATGAGATTATAAAAGATCACCATTCTATGCAAATACTATTTCGGATAATCTGTTGTCAGACTTCAGCAAAAAGTAGAAATACTGCTTCGCAATAAAATCATTAATAGCCACTAAATGGTCATTTTGATGAATGTAAATCTTAAGACATTACTTACCTTCCAGTTTACCAATAATGTTAGTTGTTCGTATAAAACGTTGATATGTGCGTGCATTGTATAGTGCACATCCTTTCTCTGTGTACCACCAACCAACATCTATCTCCGACTCTATCAGTCACACATTCAAATCTAATTCAAATACCAATTCGATTTGCGATAGCAACAGACACTCTTTATTACACAATTTGCCAATTTTCTATATTCTTAACAAATAGTCAATAGCTAAACGAGTACGCTTATGTTAACCTAATTACTTTTGCATAACGACTTCACTTCTTGCTTACCTTAGCAATAAAATGTTAGTCTAGTGCCGCCATGCCGGCCGGCTTGGTCAGTCGTAACAATGATTTTACTTGCAAATACTGTTTCCAACAGTAGAGATTAAAATATATGCAGCACATTCAGTGGATGTGGATTTATATCACCTGTGAGAAAAATGATCGTGGGAGAGTCGTGATTCCTTCGAGATCAATACTCTCGTACCGCGCACCGCACATAAATTAATAAAATATGAAATTCGGTGGGCTTTGAATTCTTTTTTTGCCATACATTTCTACATTTCTCAATTTTTAAAAAAGACCTATTGATTAATATAAAAGAGTCTCACAACAGAGTTGGAAAAATCGGGCCTAGCTCACTTTCCTCCAGTTTCAATGATACCTTGTGACACACCCTTCAATTTTCTGCCGATTCCGAACGGCTAATTGAGAAACCACTTTTCTTGGGATGAAATTACAATACAATCTAATCAGGCTTACCTGAAGTAAAAAGATGAAGACAAAAAGTTTTGAATGCTGTTCTCTAGAAAATGATAGAAACTTTCCTTTTTTTCTTTTTCTTCTTTCTTTCTTTCTTCTTCTTCATCTACTTCCTCTTCTCCTTCTCCTTCTCCGTTCTCCGTTCTCCGTTCTCCGTTCTCCGTTCTCTGTTCTCCGTTCTCCGTTCTCCGTTCTCCGTTCTCCGTTCTCCGTTCTCCGTTCTCCGTTCTCCGTTCTTCGTTCTCCGTTCTCCGTTCTCCGTTCTCCGTTCTCCGTTCTCCGTTCTCCGTTCTCCGTTCTCCGTTCTCCGTTCTCCGTTCTCCGTTCTCCGTTCTCCGTTCTCCGTTCTCCGTTCTCCGTTCTCCGTTCTCCGTTCTCCGTTCTCCGTTCTCCGTTCTCTGTTCTCCGTTCTCCGTTCTCCGTTCTCCGTTCTCCGTTCTCCGTTCTCCGTTCTCCGTTCTCCGTTCTCTGTTCTCCGTTCTCCGTTCTCCGTTCTTCGTTCTCCGTTCTCCGTTCTCCGTTCTCCGTTCTCCGTTCTCCGTTCTCCGTTCTCCGTTCTCCGTTCTCCGTTCTCCGTTCTCCGTTCTCCGTTCTTCGTTCTCCGTTCTCCGTTCTCCGTTCTCCGTTCTCCATTCTCCGTTCTCCGTTCTCCGTTCTCCATTCTCCGTTATCCGTTCTCCGTTCTCCGTTCTCCGTTCTCCGTTCTCCGTTCTCCGTTCTCCGTTCTCCGTTCTCCGTTCTCCGTTCTCTGTTCTCTGTTCTCCGTTCTCCGTTCTCCTTCTTCTCCTTCTCCTTCTCTTTCTCCTTTTCCTTCTCCTTCTCCTTCTCCTTCACCTTCTCCTTCTCTTTCTCCTTCTCCTTCAATCTTTCTTCTTCCTCTTCTTGTTCATTCTGGCACATTTTTTTCTCCACATTTTTTTCAGATTTAATTTTGACACCGACTGTTTGGGAAGAGTAACTATGCATTTGCAGAGTCTAGCCCCAACTTACAGTTTGACTTAATTTCTCAACGCGTTTGTACCGTCGTCGTCGTCGTCTACCAGCATCTAAGTCAATCTTCAGCAGCAGACTACCTATATGGGAGCTGATTCTTCGGGGCAAAAAGCGCAGCAAAGTAGCAGCACAGAACTAATCTACTTTGAAAGTAAGTGTTCATGATTACCCGCATTACTGGAAAAAAGGTATCGCCAAGAGAAAGAGAAAAAAAAAGATTGAATGCGAATTACATGCCACATTTAATGGAATCGTCTAATTGCCAGCTCAAATGCAAATCCCATGTTAAATCACACGCTTCCGTGGATCAAATGAGCTGCTCCTGCTTATGTTTTGATTGTATATGCCTCATGCTAATGCTGGTTAGCAGTGGAGCCTTATAGTAGCTGGTGGCCACATCAGGTTGGAGGATTTAATTTCTATCATTTGGTGGGAAATAAGTGGCATCTACTTTTTCTATACGTCCGTCCGTTCGAATAAGTACGTGTGCACCTTCTTAGGCCTTGCTCTGACGTGAGTCGGTTTTTCTGTTATTCTTTTTATTGTTGTTGTCGGCGGCGTCTACGTCCGTCCGTCGTCGACTTGATGGTAATTGTTGCTTGTGCTTCTAATGGATTGAAGTGAGAAAGTAAAATGCTCAGCCCAGTGATCTTTAGCACATATAGTGCAAAGTGCTACTTACAGACGACGCGACGGTGGACGTGCTGAGGTGCATTATTTATTTTTTTTAGCAAAGTAGTGTAATTTGCTGTAGGGCAATTACTTTACTTTTTTGTGATAATTAAATGAAAACATTGCAACCAGAAAATGGATTGAGTCGTTGGTTAATGAGGTTAAAAAAGGTGTAGATAAACATTACTGAAAATTGGATTGTTTGAAAAAGATAAATGAAGACAACGTATATCGTATTTTGGAAGTGATGTGACGAAGGATCGCAGTCTCAATACTTTTTTTAGTCCATAAATTCGACACAGTCAAAACAGATAAGCCTTCTTTTGAAGCGATGATGATGATCTTCTTATTTGGAATTTCTACTTTGTACTCATTGTGATATACATATATGTAACAGTTCTTGCAATATGCACCCACTTGTTGCATTTAGCACGATAAATCGCCGGGGATGAACTCCATTCTCCATAAGATGTAAGCGGTCAATTATGGCTGTGAAGACAGACTAACAGGAAAAGTGAACTTATTATTTAAAAAAACTTTGACTGGTCCTTTTTTTTAATTGCAGTTAAATATCTATACTAGCTCGATATTAGTAGAAATATTGGTACACATTATACAGTGTGTCCCGTAATTCGTGTTACATACTTTGGGATGTGATTTCCGGTCATATTCTAAGAAATAAATTGTTCTACAGCAAAGTCCGTTTATTAACTTTGACATCACTTTTTAACAATTCAAAAAAAGGCAAACTTTTTTTTTATATAAAAAAAGGGCTGCTATGCAATTCGGGAGAACTCAGATCTAATTTTCGGTCCATTGTACTACCAGGGTCCTTTTTTTTTGTTTTGCAGTAGTGGAAGTATAAGTTATTTCACATATAACCTCAAGGGCGGCGTCCATATGAAACTTGGAGGCTGAAAAAAAGTAGATGCTCAGAATGGGATTCGAAACGACGCGTCCGGCCTGTCTACTGAACACTCTACCACTGCACCACGTTATTTGTTGGAAGTACAGCTCAAAATGATTTGACGAAAGAATATAGACTCTCGCGATGAATTGATAAGTTTTCCGAGAATAGTTCTTTCATGAAAGGTGTTTATTTAGTTCGACTGTCGCTATAGCATACCATGGAATAGATTAAGTAAGCCTCTAAAATTTATTTATAATAAACAAGTTGACACAGCTGGCCTAGCTCGAGTCAAATCGAAAATTTTCAGGAACACACGCTGAGCTAAGCTTAAAATTGACTGAAAGTTTTTAGTTTCAGGTTTCCCTTTCAGTGGGAATATTAGAATGCACTTAAGCCTATGTTCTCATATAAAGAGTACGTCGTAATGCTCTGGAGTGATGGTTCGGATGTCTGCTGTTTATTCAGAGGTTCGAGGTTGGGAGAAATGCGCCAGCCCCTGGGGTTCCTCGCTCTGTTGTGCCACCCTATTTAATTTTTATTTATTTATTTATTTAATTTCTTGTAAGAAAATGTTATTGAAAATTGTCTGTTTAATTGTTCCGATGAGCTACCTTCTAGCGATTTAACACAACTGGACTATGTGAAGTCGCTTGTCAATGCCTTGGAAGAGAATATCGAGTCATTAATGATAATATATGGCTTCAAATGCCTTAAGTTGGTCTAAATTTGGGCCTCTTGGCGAAGTCATTTTTAAAACTGAATGGCAAATCCTTATGTTTATGAAAAAAAAGGAATTTGGCCATAACATTTCCTAACGGCTCGTGTAAGAAAAATACTTTTTTTAACTCTGCTATTAAATCAGCCCTATCATGAATTCCATTGTGGAACTTCCTCGAATGGATTATTCCGCTAACAACCCCGTTAAAAAGCAATCACAAAACCCAAATGGAATCAAAAACAAGCATTGCCTCATAAAAAAAAAAATGACTGTGAATTTCGAAATAAGCTGTCATCTTTGACACCAATGTTTGGAGAACTTTAAAACGAAAATCTCTTCAACTTTTCAATAATTCCCGTTTGTTCTCTTTTTATTTCCAAGGCCAAAAAGGCAAATATTTACTAGAAAATTAGTATCATGCCTGTTTCATTTTGTCACGGAAAATTGGAAAACTTAGGTCATATTTTTATTTGTAAATCTCCTTTAGCTTTACCTTTGGCCGCCATGGTCATGAAAATATCCCATAAAGACTGATTACTATTCCAGCTGTCGAATGATTAATAATTGTCGATAATTGTTGCTTATTCAGCGTTTAAAAACTAAGCTGTGAAAATTTGTTTGTTTTAAAAAAAAGTAGCAGCTTTAACAAAAAGAAATGAATTTATTTGCCTACGCAATTATTACTAGAGATGCCGAAGCAGTAAGGAGAAGAAAACTGCTAATATTAATAGAACACAACTCAGAGATATATCTGATAAATTTGATATGAATCCAAAATTGTAAGCGTTATATAGTTAAAAAATTTCTTGTTTGTATATTTTCAAACGGAATCTTTATAGTTTCATTGGAGATTTTCGGCTTAGTAAAGCAGCCTTCAAATACGTTTTAGAAGAATTGAAACAGGAGCTTGAACCAGGCGTGTTTTCTTCTTCCAAAGAATCTATGTGTCGACTGAGTGCAGTGCTTAGATTTCTCGGCGAAGGCGGTTATCAGCTAAGTGTTGACAAAGATTTGAAAGTTGGGATGGCGCAGCAGATGCAGATTAAGGAGCCTTTTCGTTTTCAACCTGTGTTGTTCTCTGTTGCTCTGCAACTTCATAACCAAATGAAAAAATGAAACGAAGTCCTGCTGTAGGTGTTTGGAGCCCTGTCAATTTAATCACACCTTTCTCTAACTTGGAGAAAGTATGCTTCCTGGATTCTCCACCACCAGTTGCATTCCTGTTCTCTTTTTTTCTACTAGCTTGGGTTTAATGTAAGACTTCCAATCCAACCAAGTCTGATAAAAAGATTGAATGAAAATAAGTGATCTAATCGCTCGAAATTTTTCACGTACATACCTTTCCAAAAAGATGCTTCTTTTGATGGAGGTCCAAGAATATTTTATTCTGTTTTCACATGCTATCAGAAAAAACTTACGTCCTCCTTTGTTGATTTGGTATAACCTTGTGCTATACCGAAGCTTTCACTCAAAATAAAAATAAATAAATAGGGTGGCGCAACAGAGCGAGGAGCCCCTGGGCCTAGCGCATTTCTCACAACCATGCCTTGTGAGGGAATGGAGGGGACCTACGATTTTTCGCCGGTTCCGAACGGCTAATTGAGAATGCGCTTTTCATGGCAATGAGACTTGCCAATTCCTCGCGAAAGGTGATACCCGTGGAAAAACATTTTTGCATTTGGCCTCTGCTGGGATTCGAACCTCGAACCTCTAGGTTAGCAGGTGGACATGCTAACCATTACACCACGGGTACCTTTCACTCATGATCTCTATAATAGTCGTTCATATTGGTTTTTGTTTGTTGTTTTCGACATTCTTTTTTATTCGATCCCAAAACGAAACAACTTTTTTTTAATGAAATCGAACTAATTTATAATTCGCTACAAAAAGAATAAGCTTTAGAAAAAGAAGTTATAGCTATTTCCGTTTGATTCTGAATTAGTGATACTGAATTTTCCGAATTTCGAAATTCATATCCCACAACGAACTCACTACACACGGATCTTGTAATAGTTTTTTCGTGATTCGTAGCAAATTTTCGATTACGATGAAATTGGTGATAGGGCTGAATGTAGATAGAAATACAATTAATCGAAAACCATGAAAACTGGTCCAGACGTTCTCAAGTCTCAACTGTTCGATCAGACCCGACTTTTTTTTTGTATTATTTTTTTCGCCCTGCTTTTTCTTTTCTCCTGAATTCTGCGTGAGGCCACGATTCTTAATTTCAAGCAACTTTTGCTGCACTGATAGCAAATCTGTGAAAATCTTAAATCTCTGGAGAGGTTAGATTTACGCTTCTAAGGCATGTCTGAAAAAGAACAGAATTCAAATTTAAAGCAGCGAGTTGACATTTAAGCACAAAAAATGATAGTTTTAGTATTGATATAAGTGACAGAGTAAAATAACAATCAATATAGACAAATTCTATACAGCTGAAGCTTTCGTCTCTAGATTTCCTACTTTTTTCAGTTCTGTTTTAATTTGAACTTCTCGTTCCCGTTTCCGTAAGAATACAAACATAAACACATAGAGTGCGTAACAGAACGGTGAGGACCGAGGCCTAGCGCATTTCTAACAACCAGGCCTTGTGAGTTATTCCCTAAGGAATATGGGGATGAAATAAATTTTATGTTACCTGGGGATAATTAAGTGTCTTAGTAGTAAAAGAATTTTTGAAATCACTCCCACATAATTTAAGCTCAAATTATCGTTCCTGTAAGAATATGGGACTGAAAATGAGTCTGTAGCCAATTTTAAGCTCTAGACCATCTCTATCTGTTTTATTTTGATTGGTTCAGTAGTTTAACCAGCTAACATCAATCGATGTTATGGCCTGAGCTATTCGCGAGCTTTCATCTCTTCCAAGAATGACTTTGTATATTTTATCTGTCAAACAGCCATTGCTTGGGTGGTACCTTATCTATGTAGGTACATGAGCTTTATGGTAATAGCTGCAATTCACAGATTTTGTTGACTAATTCCAGGCGTTTTGGGTGCATTCGTGGTCCAATACTGCCAAAATAGTGAGCTTTCTTTATGTGGAAATGTTGCCTTGATAAATCAATAAATCATAGACTTCGATTATGAGCACTGATTTGGTCTGCAAATCAATGAAGTCAAGATCTGAGCAAAGCTTTCCAAACTTTTGAGTAAGCTTCCAAAAATCCTCAAAAACGAAGAGCTCCTGTGTGGAAGTAATTTAAATGAAAATATTCGATTTATTTCAAAATTTTGCAATATAAACTTTGTTCTAATAATAAAACAAAACCACTCAAAAATTCAATCATCTTCTTGAACTTCATAATCTAACAAGAAAAAGCATAGAAATTGAGTCATCTTCAATGGCACGTACCAACCTACTTAAGTCAATTAATTTTAAGTCATCAACTTTTCACATTAGAGCAATAACTCTACTTACACACCTTGTTTCCAAGTACGTGTCAAAGCATTATCATCACCTACAAGCTACAACAGCAATGATCCATTCGTGTAATTGATAGATACGCCTCAGGACAGGAGAGTATAATATGAGCTCTCGCAGCTCTCGGCTCTCGCTGGAAAAAAAAGAAAAGAAAATTGTCGCCTGACTGACTGTTACCACCAACACGTCGGACCGATGATGATGGGTGATAATTTACAAATTACCTGAATACTCCATCCAGTGTAACTCCAGAAAGATAAGATCACCAGCTAAGAGGGATTGTGCTCGTCAAGTCTTCATCCGCAACCACATCCATCTCTCTCATCTCGTCATCATCATTATCATCCACCGTAACAAAACAGATCTTCATACCATGCCTCTCCGAGCCACCTGTGATCACAGACGTATATATCCACATAGGAACAAGTCGCCTGTTCGCCTTTCTGGTTGCACCCAATTTGATAGCGATACAATGTGCGATAGTGGCGCACGGTTTTTGTTTGGGGCGTTGTGCGTCCTGGCCTCGGTATACCTTTTGGTCTAAAGCACATACGCACGTAGGTATTTCCTAAGTCGGGCTCCTTATTGTGGCTTGCGGCATCGTCGTTGTTTGTTTCATATACAGATGATGCTGATGCCAATGACGGTGATGATCTTGTCGGCATTTCTTTCTGTTTTAAGCCGCACAGAAGATCAGAGCAGAGCAGTTTTGTACTGAATCGAATTTTGCCATCATAAATGCAAATACGTGACATTCAACGCTTGGCATGATTTCAATTTCATTTTAAGGCAGATTGCAGTTGCAGACTTTGCGCTTGCCGCTGATCTTGGTCTCTTTAATTTTGGAGTCTTCCTCGTTGAGGTGAATTTCAATGTTGGAAGTTGGATATCTTGCATTATCGTATCAGCACAGGAACTCACGATCCAATGGCTTTTTTTTTACTAAATTCTAAACTCATGGGGCATATTTTAAAGACAAAAAACATGTCTGCTGGCGAATTTCGCCTGGCATTGCTGTGATGAAAATGGAAATCTTAGTTGTGATGACGTATAAGGCTAGAAATTCCGTGAATCATTCGCAAACTCCACTGAGCACTTTTACATACCTACTCTAGTTTGCTTTGACTTGAAGTGCCTACGTTTGTACAGCATCTTTGGTATTCCGTCATCCGTCCATCCATTTTCAGCCAAATTGAGGCAGTTTCTCGGCGGCATGGCAGCGGCATTTTTGTTTCCGCAACGGTAATGGTAATGCGTTTACTTTGGTCTGTGGCGGATCGCTCGCGCATTGCATAGCGCTGCTATAATCCCTTTACACAGTCCTTGAATATTCTGAAATTCCGCGGGAGTATACTCGACAAAGTAATGTGGTAATTTTAATGGGATTTCGGTTTAATGGTAAGTTACATTTTTCAAAATCTATCTCAGTGTGAGGGAATAACAAATATGTAAATTGCAGATGTAGTCGCTTCTATTGTGATAGAAAAGCTTTTTGAACAGTGGTGATGATTACTGATGAATTGTTTAGGAGTTGCTTGGCATATTTTGTGAACACTCGGAGCACGTAATTAATTCGTAAATATCGAAGCCTAGAAACTGTACAATATGAAAAAAAAAAAAAAAAATGTAATTGAATAAACCGTCTGTTGTCATAATATTGACCTTTAGATAAGACATGAGAACAGAAATGTGTTTTAAACTACTTTTTTTTTTTTAAACCATGAAACATCCATAGCAAGAAGATAAAATATGATATTTTCATTTCTTAAAAACTGTTCGTAGTTCTTACAGTCTGATAAGGGTTACCAAATGACTGCGGGTGAATCAAAGGAATTCATTTTTGAACTGGAGATTTCACTTTTCAGGGTGAGTAAAATGAGTGAGTGAGTGAGATGATCCACTTTCCATTTAAATTCGACTAAATTAGTGGAATTCAGTTAGTTAGTCCGTGCAATTGGCTGTCAGATTACTTACAGTTGCGGTCAAAATAATAGTAGTTTGAGTAAAAGCATTACACAGATTGGTATTTTTCCACTTTGTATTGCGGTGATAGTGAAAAAACTTTATATTTCAATTGTTTTAAATGGTGGAAAAGGATCTCGTCAATATGTAAGAAGACATTCAAACACCGAATATAATCCACGCTTTACAACAATAATGGTAAGGGCATGTTTTTTCTTCTACGGAGTGGGACCCATAAACCGGATTGAAGGCATTATGGATCAGCATCTCTAGGTAAGGATAATGCAGGTAGTAATGCTACCGTATATTGAAGTTGAAATGCCACTGAAATTGGTCTTTCAGCAAGAAGCAATGGTTCCAGGAATGTAGAGTAGATGTAATGGAGTGGCCCGCACAGTCTCCGGACCTTAAAACTAAACGGAAACCTGTGGTGCGATGTAAAAAAAATATGTTTCTAGATTCAAACCAAGCAACAACACAGCCCTTTGAGAAGCTTTACAGCAATCATGGAGTTCGATAAGCACAGGAAGGTGTGGAAACCTGATGATAAACTCTATTCAACATCTTTGTACTGCTGTTATAGCTAGCATGGGACATGCAACTAAATACTAGTTAAAGCCACATATTGTAATACAAATTTTGACCTAATTTTTCGATTTCGTAATATTTCAAGGTAGATTTTCTTACCACTACTATTTTTTTGACCGCTGATTTTCAACATCTATTCAATGAACTATCTTATGATAATATTAAACTGATGTTTTTTTTTTGTAAATAAAAGCTTAAAACACCACTTTGAAAACCACGTTATTGGTTTTTAAATTAGAATTGATGGATCAGTTTTTTTCAATTTTCTTGTTTCATAAGCTCTATACTACTATTATTTTGACCGCAGCTGTACCTAACAATTGAACTGCGATTCTACTCACTGACTCCCTGACTGTTGAAATTTTCAAAATCTCTGCACAGCGCTCATCGACCATCGTACTTAAGATTTATATTTGGCATTTTGTTTAAACTGAAAATGAGGATGGTTGAACGATATAACTATCTATTTTTATTCATAAAAGTAAGACTATTAGATCAGTAGCATCGACTATTAGCTACACTTAAGCTGATGGATAAGGTTAACCCAAAATGTCCACTACTCTGAAATTAGTGCATGATAATCGCCAGCAACACTGAAAATGGCAATAACTGTTCGTCTCATAAAGCTCTTATGAGACAACCAAATTCAAATTACTTTTTGAAAAACCATTATTAGTTCAATTCAAAAATATTTTCATCGAAGAACTCAAGCTGTATTGATATTTTTTTTAGAAACTCATATCTGCCAGTATTCCACAGTTGTATATTCTTGATCCCCTTCTATTCCGTTATTTATAAATGATCCGCCAGTGTTCCACAGTAGTCATTTCTCGGTCCCCTTTTATACTATAATTATAATTATTAATTTAGTATAATTATTTATAAATGGCCTTCTTGATATTGTTAGGCCTTACAAGGCGCTCATGTACGCTGATGATGTTCAACTGTACTACTGCTATAGAATTGGAATGATTGATGAAGCTACCGTCGAGCCACGTGCCCTAGTTAGGTGTATATTTTTAAGCTCTAACTCTGAAAGTATTTTAATGAGCTTTGAATAATGAATTGCGACTCAGCCTTGCTTTGGATTCCCTTGCACTTAAACGACTATTATTTAAATTTAAGGTACATAAACAACGTACCTACTTACAAACTTTGAAAAATGTACCTAAATTTTTAACAAGATAGTTTAAAAAAAGATACAATTGACAAAAGACGATGAGCCGAAAATAGTCGAAGCAGTGACGGAATCTGGGCCCTGAGGAAAAGTCAAGTCATCGCGATGAAAAAAAAGGTAACATATTTATCACCTGCTTCTGAAAGGTAGAACTTGTTGCTTCTTTTCTTCGTTATATGACAACAGTTAAGAACTTAGCCATTATTACCAACAAAACTTTCACCTGAAACGATCATATCTCTCCACTCCCGACAGACAAAACCAACCTTGGAGTTCAAAGTTAATAAGGAAGTTGTTAACGTTGTCTTTCATTTGAAATTAAGAACATTTGGCAAAGATGTAAATGCTTCCCATCGTGCTCTTTAGCACTGTAACTTAGCAATAGTCAACGAAAACTTCGTGTTTTTTAACATAGGCTTCACAGGTTTGTCGTACATTATGCAAATCTTATCTTAAATTAGTCCTTTTAAAGTAACTTGGATAATGCGATGCAGTTGTTCTTGTTTAACTTAATACAGATGAGGACAATGGACTACCTATACCTATGAATGAATAATGTTTGCTCATTTGATGTCTTTATATTGATCCTCCGGTCTACATTTTTCTTTAACGGCAAATCTGTTCCAAGTTGCTCCGTTCATCTTCATCAGCTTTTAATATATTTTTCATTCTCATATTTCTAGTTAAGTTAGTTCCTAGATATTTGACCACCTTCTTCTTGCTTACTTCGACCACCTCACAGGAAGCGGTAAGATTGGTAGGCGAAAGTTTAATCGTCGAAACGTTATTTGCCTCGCTTGTTTTGGAAAAACAGTGCTCTAGCGAAATAGCCAGTGGCATTCGTCCCTTGAAACAATTTAACCGCAATGCCCGCCTCGCTAGGAATGCAAATCAGTTCTACTTTGGGCCCAACTTCGGACGAACAGTAAGGATTGGAGATTCTTATTTTAGTCGCACAACCCGAATGACGAATGCTTTGCCAGACTCTATTTTCTCAAGCATTACGCTTCGCAAAATTCAAAACTAATGTGCATCGGTGTCTTCTATACAAAATCCTCTCCTATTATCCAAAATGCTCGAACTGTGCTTTATAACATTATAAAACACAGTTTTGCTAGTTGGTAGTTGGTATCCCCCAAATTATCCTTCAGTCGTACACAGTCAGTAGGTATGTTGTAGCCGAGAGTGTAGGACTCAATGCAAAAACATGTTTATGCTATTAGATTTTGTGAACGTTACAGATAATAACCAATTTTTTTAATGAGATTGATGACATGGACTTAGCCAACCTCTGTTTTATACAGAATGGCGATCCATGCCACACAGGTGATGCCACAGTCAATTCTTACGCTGTATAGGTTACATATGCCACCCCATCCACTTTCGCGACAAAGAATTAAACTTGATTTCCCACGGAAACCAAGTTCAATTAAGTTCATTTTGTACACGTGCATTCTTTTTGGGTTTCGTAATTGGAAACCCAAAACGAGCATGCACTTTGCTTTGCTGACATTAATATTATGTGAATAGAGTTCAATAATTATATAGCTCATGTTAAGGCATTGAAATGAATTGTTAATTTTGTCCTAAGTAACCGCTCAAGAAATAAAGTCATCTTTTTTTAAAAACCTAATCGTGGAATCCAAATACTTTTCTTATATTACCAAATCGTGCTGCCTGTCAGACATCCTAGCCATGTCAAATGGCCGTCTCGGAGCTACAATTTTGTGGGGACACTGTAAGAGAATGATATAATTTCAACGATTTGGAAACCATTGCAGCACGTATCGCCTTTTACGAGGAAATAGCAGTTCATGGAACTAAAATGCCATGAAAGGTACCTTCCTTCTAACTAAGCAGTTCCAAATTCAGCTTGAAATTGAAGGTCCTTGAAATGAACTGGGCTCCGAGTCTAGTTGCGCCGGACGATTGTCTGATATTTATGTATCCAAAATTGTCTATGTCAAAAAAGTGGAGTACCTAAGTCCCAACAACATCAGAGCGTCGGAACAGATTTTTTTTTTTTTTCAAAATCGGAGCAAAAGTGCCCCATTCCGATCAAGGTTTGAACTTAGTCGGCTAAGCAGTATGTTATTCAGCCTTGATTAGTACTCTGTCATTTATGTTAATTTCGTTTTTATTTGTGGAAAGGAATTTGTCATTATTGTTTCATGAGCCTCTTACGATGTGATTCCGCAGGTCTCAGAAAAATTGAACTCTCTGCTTCCATACGATCATTCAACTCAGTGTCTGTCATTTATGTCTATCAAAGAGCTTCCCGCCAGCCCCCCAATAAGAGTTAATGTGTTACTCGAATCAAAAAAGCTTACACCATTTTGAATCCATAACACGTATGCACCACCGAACTCAATAAGCCTTAGTCCCTTTGAATGAGAAATCCTGTTTCTTGAACTTCGTGATTTGATTGGAGATTTTCCTAGTCAAGTATACATAGTAGCAAATGAAGGCCAACTTCCAGAAAGTTTGCATAATTGGCATTTCACTTGCAACACGGATGTGAAAACCAGATCCAAGAAATGAAGCTTCTTGTTCCTTAGCAAACAATTCATCTCATTTGCTATCCCTAGAACAAATCACCGCCAAAGGTATGTACTTTTGTTCATCTGTGCTCGTAAATCTCCTAGTTTTTTTTTTTTCTTCTGTTTTTGCGAGTTGGGTGTCAAAGTTGAAGCAAAAAACGTATAGCTCGGCTCCTCAATTTACTACGTTTTCCCGATCTCCCCAGGTATGTGGCGCACCTTCCATATTTGTACCACACAGTCAACTCCGATTTAGATGGATTGCTGCAATCAAACAATTCGACAGACGGTTTTCTCTTAGTTCACCATGATTGTGATAGATGCAACTGCGATGGAAAGTAAAGAAACAAAAACAAAAACAAAAACGAAAAAAAAACTACTTGGAAACAAGATATTTACTTGACCGTTGTCCAATGTGCATAGTACATCCCTCACACATTACAGCTAGTTTCTTCATTTATTGGCATCGCATAGTTGAGGCCTCACCTCGGCGTGGCATGCAAAAACCATGTTGTGAACTCGTACGCAATCGCATGTGCCATAGGAGTATCATCTTCTCTAGAAGGTACCTATATATGCAATGAAAGGTTGCCAGGCAGGTCACATGGCTCAGGTATTGCTGTTTTTTAGACCTCGGCGCACATTTATCTATGTATCTCATAGTGCACACGGCATGAATTCCACTAACGGAAAACCATACATCAGTTTGGTATTTCTGGGTTAACTGTGGCGTCGTCGTCGTCGGCGGGCGGGCAGGTGGTGTCGGTGGATACGGACGGGACGGAACGGGCCGCGGCCGGGCCACTACACTCAACTGGGATGGCGATGGCGGTCGGTGGTCGTAATCAAATTTTGCATTAGTCAAGATGATTTGCTTTTTGGCGCTAATATATCGTCGTTAGTGTTCATCATCCACCTGTCGGAAAATCTTGAGAAACTCAAAGTGGAATAGCTTGAGATGGAGTTTAAAGGTTAAAGCAATTACTCAAGCTTACACAACCGGACCGGGCGGTTCGGTTGAAATGATTTGCCCTCCGGCTAAGAACTGGTCTAATTAATTTCTCTGAGTGTAGCTAAATTGGTCTTCAATAAGCTGACAGATATTTAAGATGATGAAATTGTTTAGGGGCGGGGTCTTGCGTTTTTCTTTATTTTTTCTATTTTTTCTGGTTTCTTTGACTATATTTTTTGTTAATTTTAATTTCTGTTAAAAGAAATTCCAACATGAAACAAGGAATACCTAGAATGATTGTTGGTTGTGCTCGTTGATTGATGGAATGACCTAAGATACTTTTCGGGAGGTGGACGGAATCAGGTGGAAGGTGGTTTCGTATAGTGAAATTGAGTGTTTAGCAGGCTATGAACTTAAATAGAAGATGAATATCAAATGAGCGTGATTTCGTGATAAAAATGGGTACAGTGGTTCAATTAAGTTCTTGAAAAACGGAGAAGAGGTGAACCCAATTACGATGCGTGAGAGATCAACTCTTCGCATATATTTTGGTTTAAGTTCTTTCTTGAACCAAAATATCTCACTCGAAATTAAAGCAACATAAGCCAATTTTGCAATCGCACAGAAAAAAAGACGATTTTCTTCGACTTTAATTAAATTACGAGTAGTGGAACATCGATATACACCATCTTTTCACTGATTTCAAGGCGACTTTGATAGGATTAGCAGAATAAGCTGTACAGAGCTGTGTATTTGGCATCCCTGCAAAACTCGTTCGACTATGTAGGATGACTTTGGACGGTTCAAACTATTCCGACAAGGTAAAGTACTTAACGAGAATATTGGTGCCGGAAAAGACTTTCGACAAGACAACAAACTGTCTTGTCTTTTCTTACTTTGTACTTAAAAAATTGTACAAAATTCTAACGTCAACACCAGAGGAATAATCTTTCGCTTACGAAGACGATGTTGACGTAATGCGAAGAAGGAAGCGTGAATGTCATTTTGCGAGCATTGAAACAGAAGCGGCGAAAATAAGTTAATGATCAAATAGGATAAAACAAAATACATACACCGAAGTGAACATCGACGAATTGGACAAATCGTCACAATAGACAGACATAATGTCGTAGTAGAAGAAGTACAGGCCTTCGTCTACCTAAAATCCGATATAGACACGAAAAGCAGCATCAGTGCGGAGATCAAACAATGAATATTCTTACCAGCTGCTGATTCTTTGGCTTAAGAAATCAATTGGGAAATAAAATCATATCCAGAAAAATAATGGTATCCCCTCATAAGACCTTTATCATCCCAATCCTGATCTAGGGCTGGGGAAGCATGAATTTGATCTAAAGCGGATGAGAAAACCCCTTAGTCGTTTCGATACTCCGAAAGATCTAGATACCAGGACATGTAGGTACTGAAGGAAATAAGCAGGAAGGCGAACTACCAAAGACAGGAGCCGAATCACCACTCATAGGACGAGAATCTTTTTATAGAGTAACAGCGGCTGCACTACATCAAGAAATAAAAAAAGAAAATAACAGAAATAAACACTACAATGAACTCCCGAAAATCTATCAAGCCAGGCTTTTACTTAGCAAGTACAACAAATATCATTCAAAAACACTATGAACATAAGTAGAAACAATGTAAGAGTGCTAGCAGGGCTAACAATTCCAAATTATAGCGTAAAGAAGAACCTCGAAATACTAGGAGCTTTGAGCGATGACCAGTGCAGATACTATAACAATAAGGAAGAATCTCCGGATCTCCTCCTAAGGGGACTGCGAAGCTCTCAAACACCAAAGGAAAGTGCTTTACTATTAAGAAGAACAGGAACTTAAATTTCTAATCGTAGCCCCTAATCGAAACCCTTAGTTTAAAGAAAGAGGCTAATCTGTATGAAGTATTATAATTAAGGAATATCACTTAAGAATCAGGAGGCACAATGGATCTAGAAGGTCGAAGTGCAACACAAAACCGCAAGCCATTCATTCATTCATTTCTTGATTTTTATTGAAAAAGCTGCAGTACCTACTCTTACACAAACACTGAAGGCACAAACCTGTGAAACCTGCGAAAATGGTTTTAATGCATTCAGGTTTGTGCATTAAAACCATTTTCGCCGCTTCTATACTCGCAAAAGCACCTTTGACATCACGCTGCCTTCTTCCCATTGCGTCAATATCATCAGCATAAGTAGTTGTACAGACTTTTGAGTTTTGTATAATCTTTTGAAGTATGATGTTTAAGAAATCGCAGTTTGTAGCCTTGTCAAAAACCTTTTACAGGGATGCCGAAAATAGACATGGTTCTGTAAAGCTCGTCCCTGTCAAGAGCGGGTATTTTTCATAATCTTCCGTTTTGTTTAAATTTGTTGACGTAGAGAGTTTTTAGGCGAACTCCTATTACAGCAGACAAGAAGAGATAAGACGTTCCTCTAAATTTGGTGTAATTGTAAGAGTTCGCCTTTGTAAGGATCGGTCGAATGATTTTGATGTTCCACTCATCGGGCATTTTGATTTTTCAATCTAAACAAATCTTGCAGATCAGCTGCTGCATTTTATTTCCCAAATTATCTCCAGCTGAACTTTTGGCGTCGAGGCCGTGGCGTCGGCGTCGGTCGTTCAACTAGTGCTTATTTCGTAAATGGTAACCCGAAGCTCTTGTCTGATTTCAGAGATAATTAGTTTTATACTTCCGGTGAGCGAATATGGTTGTGTATACGCTTGAACAACGCTGGAAAATATTGCAACCATACCTACTATGAAAATCCGATGCCGATTTTGCCAAAAAGAATATCTTCTCAAATGAAGCTCATTTTGATCTTGGCGGGTATGTAAACAAGCAAAATTTTTGCATTTGGCCCAGAAAACTCAGACGCATACATTGACAAGCCGATACACCGAAATCGAGACACTGTTTGGTGCGGATTTTGTTCCAGAGGGATAATTGGGCCACTTTTCTTCGAAAATGAGCATGGAGTGGCGAGTGGGACAGTCAATGGCGATCGTTAACGGGCCATGTTGAACGAATTTTTGTTCACAAGAGGAAGATATTAGCAATATTTGGCTTCATTTAAAAAAAAAGAAGAAATTATTTGGCGGACACTTTAGGTGTAGAGGACGGCATTCTTGATCATTGTCCTAGTTGAGCCTGCAAAACAGTCTTTCCACATCATGGCATTTCTCTTGCTTCTTTTTCCCTTTGAATGTTCTTTCCTTCCTCTATCTGTCTTTATCGAAACCCATACCATTTTTTCAGTCATTTGAAGCTATGTGTTTTCCTTTTTCTTTCTTTTTTTCACGTGCCAACCGTGATCACAGCTGTCCCTCTCGTATGGTACTCGTACACCGCGTTAACCTCAAAATGCTTTGGAAAACTTCCCGTTTTTGGATTGTTCCCTGTATGAGGGCAACCGCGGCATTTGTCTGTATCAGAAGTGTCAACTAATTAATAAATGAAAAAAAAAGAAAGGAATTGAAGTGAAAATCACGATTGCAGTACAAAACTGACATATTTATTATTCGCCACATCTCCTCATAATCATTGTTGTACTATTCGTCCAGCCTATTTCTATGAAGTTTCAGTTCATTAACATTGACATGGACTGTAAGGTTATCTTAACATTTTGCAGTCGGACTTTATAAGCCATTATTTTATTTTTTCGTAAAAAAAGTCGAATTGCTAAACTGGTCTTTGGAAAATGAAAAAATGCTCGGTTAAGACAGGTTCAAGAATCAGTTTTCTTAACTCAGAAAAAAAAGTATCAAAACCAAGTTGTTAGACTTTCCTCTACTGAATAAAATTAAAATAAATTAAAAATAAATAAATATTTATCTCCATTACAATTAAACTGTCACATGTAACGTTAGCTTAAGCATTAACTTACCTTACACTTTAAACACAACCAGAGCGAAAAACTTAATTTATTCGTCGTCATGGACTTAACACATTTTAGCCGTCTCTCTGCGATGTCCCTTGACATTCCTCATTTACATTTCCTTGCTCTCTTTTTAATTAAATCGCCTTTTTGTCTTGAGTTCCGAACGGCTATAAAAAATAAAATAAAAACAAGAAGTGTGCTCGTCGTGTGCTAAAGTAGGAAGAGAAATCCGAATGATTAAGGAGTATGATGAGTAGATAAAAGGAAAGGGAAATCTTTTCGACCTAAAAAAAAAAATGTATGAAGCGGATTCCTGTTTCGATTAAAATACGGATGCGTTTTAAAATTCTACGATCAAAGAATCGTTTTTATTTTCTAAACAAACCCTCGATCCAACCCGCACATGGCTTTAATCAAATTGTTTTACAATTCCCCTGAATTTTTAGCCAAATTTGTTAACACATTGCACAACTTGTATCCAGTCAACTGAATAATTCATATACCACTTTGAACCATCAATTGATACCACTCTCGGGGAAAAAGAACGACAAAAAAATACTTCACTCACTGTCAGGTTGGCAGGATTTGGTATCAACTGCTCCAGCACTCGCAGTAGCTGATGGACAAAAAAAAGTACAATTCTCTCAACCAGATAATCGCTTGGTTCAACCTATCTCGCTTCTCGAAGAGATAATTTTACCGGATAGATTACGATAGATCATTGCGATTACAGGTATGCACCACGGTCCCCAAAGCAGAGCAACAACGCAACCAGCAATGACAGTTGCATCGATTGTCATGCTGTATTCGTAGAGCAATTGAAACGATTGATTGTCATCGAATATTGATGGTCCACCTATTGGCGCAAAGTCTGTCTGTCGGCAGCACCGATGATGGTAAATTAAAATGCCATATTGGATGGCAAAATTGTTGTTCGTTTTACTGTTGTCCGACGACTGATGTCTCGGTTTGTAGTCTCGATTTTGAATGAGTTGACAAATCAAAACTGCACAAGAACTTGGCCTTTTTTTGTATCCTTTTTTATACAAAAAATAAAAAAATATCAACGTTTAGGAACTTAGTTGAGTCATGCACCTTGAAGCACTTTTCTAAATTAATATAACTGGAAGAGAATGTAACAGTTACTTTTCAAGGTGAAAGAACAAATTTCCCATAAGCTGAAGTGTGTTTTGAAAGCTTACAGCTGTGATAAGGGAAGGTAGACAGACTAGGTCAAGAGATTCAAATAAGGCACCAACTAAGAAGACAAGACCAAGAGACACAACTTTAGCAGAAATATTATCCCTTCCTCTATGGTCGTACCCTTTAAGCGGATCACTATAGGGTGAAGTCTGAAGTAGTCACGTGGGTAAATTGTGATCACTTCGAGATCACGATGCATCAGGCAACTCTGTAAGGCTTAGCTCACTCTCAACTACTTACTTGGCTAAGAACTTGACTTGAGAACAGTCGTTACGTTGGAAAAAACATCTTAGAAATGCAAATGATCAGAGAAAGCTGAATTTTGAATATGACATAAGGGAAGCCTAGGAAACCTTAAGTTCAAACTGTTGGAGAAGACATTTCCTATGTGCATTTTCCGCCATTTTGATTTCAGATTCTAAACCAAAACTCAGCTCTCCATTTCGCTCTTTGTACGTTCTTTAAAAAAGGACGTGTATTTTATTTACCTATATCCTTAATCGTTATTGAGATACTCGTATCAATTGAAAAATTCAAAATTTTACGTAGTTTTCTCTTTTATTGTAATAAATATCGGAAAAATGTTTATTATCAAACTTATAAAGCTACAATTTCTTTACAAAAGTTCACCACAGGGGCGTTTGACATCCATATGCACAAGCTGTTCGCGCTCACATTTTTTTCATACTCAACGTTGTTAAAAATTGTGCAGGATTTGCTGGAAGAAGACGGACCGCGATGAACTAGATTAGATGATAGGAAGATGTTTTCAATCGACCTACCATCGTATACAAGAAATTTGCGAAAGAGTTAGATGCCATCGCAAACAGAAGTCTTTCGGAAATACTATGGGTACAGTACCATCATTATGGTATTTCTAATAAAGAAATTCCTAGAGGCAGAAAAATCCAGTAATTAGGAACCTTATCTCGACACCATACAAAAAAAGCTTCCTTTCTTTCGTGCAAACGGACATTTCATGTATGCCAAGTCTGTTACAGGATGTGCGAGGTCTTCAGGTGGCATTCGTCAAAGCGATAATCAAACCATAGTTTTCTCGATTATGGCAGAACCACGGATTCTGGAGGTTCCATCTATCATACAAATTCTCGCCTTTTCAGGTGAGTGTTATGGTTCAGCGGTTGATCAGAGTGGTACTCCGGCAGGATCCAATGAGGCTGCACAGGTTGATCTTGATCCAGTGGTGGCGTAGACGGCTTTCCAAGTGCCAAAAGAGAAAGGAAATAAGGTAGCATCGAAAAGGAAGAATTCTTACCCTCCACTTGAGGACGTTCTCTAATAAAAGTGGTTACCTCTATTCTGTGAAAAAATTGGTGAATGAGAGCGCAACCGTAATTGCCGCAAGGCTTGCAAATTCGAACCACGGACACCGGTCGGACCGTATTAAAACAACTTTTGTCAAAACTTCTGGAGATCAAACCGGAAAGTCGGTGAGCACTGATCGGAGGGGAAAAACCACCGAAAGTTGTTAACAAGTTAACCCCCAGCACTTAAAGACTACTAATGCACTCCTTTGCAGCAGAATTTCAGTGCAGAGTACAAATACACAAAAGCAAGTCTTGAAGTAAATTGTGCCCTTACAAGAAGCTTTGAGCTGGCATTTCCAGCTCGCAGGGAAACCAGGAGTCTTCTGAATTGGTCCCTCCAAACCAGATCAGAGGTCGACTGGAACATGTATTGACATTAAAAAAAGGTTTTAAAATATAAATTCGAAGATCTAAGAATTCCCATTACAAAGAACTCTGTGAAAGTAGCGAATCACTTAGTTTCACTAGCTGACTTGCCAAAGCCCATAAAAGGAGCAAGGTAAGAAATCTAGAAGCACTCAGATAATCAGAGGGTTCGTATACCAAGTCTAAAGCAGAGACATTAAACCTTACGCTGGAAACTCATCGTCCAAGAGACCAGGTACTCGTATGAATTGGACACAACAACCTATTTCCCTTAGATCAGATGAATCCGATGAATCCACTTGACGCAGCTGGTAGATACACGTCATCGTAAGTTGTTACTCACGAGGCCATCAAATATGCCGTGGCATCTTTTGACAACTTCAAGCTACCTGGCACTGCAGTTATGTATGTTGCAGGAAAGTATAAACCTTTTGCTGCATACTCGGAAAAATATTTCCACTGCCATTTTGCTCTAGGAAAGTGTATCAAAGTGTTAAAGTCGCTTTAATACCGAAAATTGATTGATAAAGCTGTAGACCCACCATTCTTACCTGCTTTCTGCTTAAAACACTGTTAAGAGTGGTTGAGATTTTCATCAGTAGAACCCCAGTCCAAAAATACACTTTCTGTTTCATATCTTGTGAGTCCGCACTAAAAAATCTTGTAAGTATTATTATTATTATTATTATTTATTGACATAAAACTACAAATTGTATGTTAATAGTTTAAAAGAGCACTAGCAACAAAGGCTTTCAGCTGAAAATGGAGAAATAATGTTTCATAACTTTAGATAACTAATTTGTTTGTTTTGAGGTATTTGTCTATCTTCACAATATTTTCGATGTTTATAGTATTTAAAAATGAATAGATATTTTGATTATGGGATAAGATGGTGTTGATTTTTTTTTTTTGAATTACTACATGTTGAGAAACCAAGCAAGTGTGATAAATTTATGATGTTGTTGCATACCGGATAAATTGGTGGGTTCTCTTTCCTTAAAATGTGTTGGTGAGTTAAGGTAGTGTTGCCTAACCGAAGAAGAATAAAGTTTGAGATTGTTGTTCTGGATATCGTAGATGGGTAGATGGGGGTGATTCGCTCAGTGTTGGTTTTTGCGTAGTGATTTTCGTAGGTACTCCAGTCAAAAATGATGTTTTTTTTTATAATTTGGTCGATGTATCTTTGGAGGTCTTTCTTTGAAAATATGTCAAATGTGAAAACAGGTGATCTGTGGCAATACTTTGCAGCTTTGTCGGCGTGCTCGTTGCCTGATATGCCAGTATGGCTGGGTACCCACATAAGTTTGATATGTTTAGGATTTTTTATAAGAATGTTGCGAATATTATTGATCAGCCTGCTATTGTGGTTGGAATTGCTGATAGCGTTGAGGGTTGATACGCTATCGGTGCATATCACTATTTTTGAGTATTTTGTAAGTAGAATTGAATGTGTGATTGACGGGAAGGACTTTGCGTTAGGTGTTTTCATCGACAAGCAGGTGCTTTTCACAATGCTAGCTTTGATGGTAGGTATATGCAATGCCGCCAGAGAACGCGGTGTGGACGAATCATTAGTATTGTGGATTAAAGCGGTACTATCTAGTGAATAGAAACGTGATCGTGGAGGCGGAGTGTGGATAATATGTTGCAACAGGAGTGAAAAGACTGTCCACAATGTGGCGTTCTGTCTCCTCTTCTGTGGTGCATGCTGATCGACTCTCTTGCATATGCAGACGATGTCGCTATGCTTTCTGTACCAGCTATCCAACCTCCAAACTCACTGTTCCATTGCACAGGTTGCGCTGAATCTAATTGACACCTGGTGTGCAAGGAACGGTCGCTTCGTCAGTCCACTTAAAACTGTCGCTTCGTCAGTCCACTAAAACTTGTCCTCTTCATTTAACTAATACTTAAAGGCGGCAACATACCCTTTTGACGAAGTCAAACATCTTGGAGTAGTCCTACGTTACAAACTTCTTTCGCACAAGTTTTGTATGGGTCGAATTTAGAAGCTTAGCCACATTTGTATTTGATGGGTCTCCGAATGAAATAAGAATAAAAGTTTCAAAACTGATACGCCATTCCAGAAAAACCAATGAAAAATAAAAAAATTACTTTAAGGTCGAAACACGCTCTATAATGTTGACAATAAACATTTTTTCGATAAATATAAAAAAAAAAATATAAATAAAAAAAAAAAAAAAACAAATTTAACGTACATTTTTAATTTTTCGATCGATATCTTAATGATGATGAACGAAAGGTAAATAAAGTACATCACCTAATTTGTAGAACGTTCAAAGAGAAACACAAATTGCCGTATATTGTTAATAATCTTCAAAATGGCGGAAAATGCACATTAAGGTTTTCTAGGCCTCTCCCAACTTGTATCCAAAGTTCGGCTTCCTCAGTTCATTTATATTTCCGAATGTATATAAGACTGGACTACATAGTCCCACTCTGGGCATCTACTTTTCTTTTAGCCTCCGATTTTCATCTGGACTCCGCTTTGAGGTTATATGTGAAATTACTTACACCTTATTTCCATTTACTGCACTACAAAAAGGGAAGGCTGCTACCCTGGGTAGTACAATGGACCAGAAATCAGGTCTGAGTGCTCTAGATTAGCATAAGTCTCCTCTTAAAAAAACATAGTTTGAAGCCAAAATGCTTTAATTCGAAATGTAAAATAAACAATGGTTTGATCCTTTCAGGAGACATCCCCTCAAAATTCATCAAAACGAGTCATAAGCCGAGAAAAGGATCACATATGATTCAATATACTTTTCCGCATTCATCCAAGCTTTATTCCACTACTCTGGTAACTTGTCTTCGTCTTCGAACAAAACGAATAAACCATAACCAAATCAACCTCATGACATCTTCAAAACATGTTGCTGCCTCAACGTCAAGAGCGCATTCGCAAGTGCATTTCCAAAAACCAAATGTTGTACCGGCCAAAATCATCAAAAATTGAATATATCACTTTATTGGTGGCACCAAACATGGATATGCAATTAAAACGATATCTGGGAAACACATCTTCGCTTTGGCATCTTCCTAATTCGAAAGTGGTATCTTGCCCGTTAAATCACCCAGTAAATTACGCAATTGCTCGCCTTGTATAAATGGATATGCAGTGAAGTGAATGCATCGTCTAAAGCGGGCATTTTTCTCCTTTGCTCGCACCTCAACCTTTACCAATGAAGTTGTTTATTTTCTGCACAAACATAAATCACATGCCTAGAATATCGTTGCAACGATACATATTCAGTTTGGTTTCAGATGACTGGGAATGAAAACAAACTCGTCATCGCAATGTTTCATAAGTTCAACAACAAATATCATTATTCATTAGGGATGCGTTTGATTTGTTGCAGACGCTCGCATTAACCATAATGCGAATGATTTATTACCCCACGCCACGTTGTTGATGTTTCACTATGAAGTGATCCAGATCTGTGGATAAGCTGTTTGGCAATCGGGTAAAAGATCTCTGTGAGTGGAAAAGTTTGTCATCTCAATTTTACAAATCCCTATCAAAACCATTCCAAGGAGTTCCTCCTGCCAATGACTAGTAAGGGGAATTTCACCCCAAGGTCTTAATTGAACGATGTCAAAACAGAGATCTGTCTTTTAGGGTTCAATTGTTGTGGTTCCATCCAACAGGACCTGCGCATCCTTTGGAAGGAAGATTTTTTGAAGACGCACGCAATTATCAGCGCTTGAGAGATCGAGTGGATTGCTACCGCTACTCCACTCGAAAGCTCACCAAACTCGCAATAGCATTTGTTTTAGGAAGTCACAACTATCACACTGGTGAAATGAAAACGATCAATTTGACAGACAGGCAATATTTCTGTCATTGAAGCAAAGTGACTGGCGTAATGGTGTGGTATGTACCCGACATCTAGATGCACTTTATGTAGGACATCTTATGGCCGGCTAATAAAAATTATCTTTTTTTTTCTTTACTTGCCACAGGAGAGTCACTCTCTCACTCAAAATTTCCAAAGTTTCATGCAAAGTTGACATCAAAAGACGATCATCCATCGATCATTTTGCGAAAATGGATGCAATCGGCCACTATTCCACTCATCGTAGCCCCAAGGTAGGTTGATCTATGCTGTCAGATGGTGTCTCTCGTTGCATTGAAACCACGCACAAAAATACATCACAAAAAAAAAAGCAAGAAGAGAAAAATTGAAGAAAGAAACAGATCGACTTGTGTGATTGCGTGACTTTGTTATTCAATATTAATCAACTCGCATTGGGATCGCTTTACTGATCAGTTGCAGCTGGAGGATCTCATTTTTCTGAGTCGTGGTGTATCAGAGTAAATGAAAGAGTCAGTCAAAGGGTGTTGTTGGGGCTTTTAAGTGTTGTTTATGTTATTGCTGCCACCATTTATGACTTGAGATATTTTTACAATCCCCGACACTTTATTAGGTAAAATGTATTAATTACATATTGGTAGATGTAGGTATACTAGATATTTTGTACGGAACTTATCCTTGCCTTTTAAGGACACAAATAAATAATACAATGTGGTGCGAATAACTGAAAGATTGTGGAATTTACGTAGAAAATTTGACAAATGAGAGTAGGCTTTAGTACCTAGAGATAGTTATCCTAACATATTTTCATTGACATAAGAGTGTTAAATTAAAAGCATGACCTAAAATGAAAGCATTTTGTATAGATGAGCACTGCGTTTGTTTAGTGAACTTAATGCATTTCTAGGCAGCAACGTCATGTGATATTGCAAATTTCTCGCGATAATTTTTTTTTTTTTTTTTTTGAATCGTTGTAAGAATGCTTTCTCTTCAACTTTGGTTAGCATAAATTAAGTTTGCTGTAGTCCCGTGAAGGGATGCTATTTTACGTTAAGTTCTTGGGAGGTGAAATACTCAACCCTGGCTGTCAATACTCCCTAAGCTTAAAAGTTTGAAAGACCAAACTATAACTTAGATAATGTATAAAAAAAAACATCTGAGCACGTTCGTCAAAAAACTCACTTAATGTTATTTCGCTATAAGTTGGAACATAACCAAGCCAAAAAACGTTCTTATATCGCATTTAGCCCACACCCAAATTTGTGTTTTATAGACAGAATCACCATATCAATTACTGAAAAAGGGCTTGGAAGTATAATATTCAATTGATCATGCCAATTTACTAAGCTTTGAGTTTTGTGGATGTGAATCGATGGTAAAGATTCGACCAAAGTATCGACGTATTTCCTCTAAACATCTTAGGTTGGCATTATAGTTCCTCGTGAACCTGGGACTCAAACATTATTGTTTGACACAATCTCGAAATCTAAGCTCACCAATTTTCCACTCTAAGTTATTTTGGGTTTGCTTCCACTTGATTTAGATTTAGCCACCTAAGACAGGATGTCCCTGTTCCGCGAGTTACCCGGAATGAGATTTTGGAAACCCTTCGAGCAAGAGCGCTGATGATGGAGCTAGTAGAGTCTGCTGTTAAATGTTTTTTTCCACTCATTATCTTCATACATACGGGTCTTAAGATCATTCGGAGTACTTTTCATTCTACGTTTCACATCCGCACTGATGTTGTTTTCAGTGTTTCTAGGGAATCCTACGTAGACGAAGTGGTATACTACCTCAAAGTTATGTCTGCCTATTGTGACGTTTGTCCAATTTGTCGATGTTAGGTGTCCTTGTTGATGTGAGCATACATACTTCGTTTAACCCTTATTATGATGTTAAGGAAATCGCATGACAGCTTGTCGCCTTGTCTTAAGCCTTTTTTCCACATCAATCAATCTTGACGAGTTCTTTACCGACTTTGACGAACCAGCGTGAATTCTCCATATTCATCCTGCAGGGATGCTGAAACTAGACATGGCTCTGTACAGCTCGTCTTTGTAAATACTGGCATACTCGACCTTGAAATCGATAAAAAGATTGTTAATATCGATTTTATATTTTTGGGTTCTTCAAAGATCTGCCGAAATGTGAAAATTTGGACTATTGTGAACTTTTCTTGACTGAAACCACATTGATAAGGATCAAATTGTTGACGTAGGTCGTTCACATATTACAGCAGAGAAGATCTATTACACGACACGTTAACAAGGTTAATTCCTCTATAATTGATCGGGCATACGATACTGAGGTTCCATTCATCGGGCATGCTTTCTTCCGACCATATTATGCAGATCAGCTGGTGCATGCTCCTTTCCAAATGATCTCCTGCTGCATTAATAAGTACAACATCACCTGCAGTGTTGTTTGATTAAAGTTTGCATATGTCAATCTTTACTTCAACTTCTAGGTCGGGAGGATGGCATTTTTGATCAAGAAGAAGTGGTCTTTCCTGATTCTCAATAGCGACTGTGTCTCTATTACTATGTTTCCCTGCTGGTCTTTCCAGACTTGAGTTAAAGGTTTACCATCCTGGCAAGATCTTTTCATCGTTTGGTAAAACTTCCGAATCTCATTCTTGTCCTGGCATCTCTCTCAATTTCCTCAAACGTGCGCTTCTCATGCTGCTTCATTTTCTTTTTGAGAATTCGGTATTCTTCCCTACTTTCCTCCTTTGAAAATTTCGTTATACTGGTCGAAAGCAGCCTTTGTTCTCTTTTGCGTCAACATTTGTAGTGCTTTTTGTTTGGCTGCATTTCCCTGCCTGCATTCTTCATCTAACCATGGGTTTCGTTTTTGGGGACTGAGCGAAACTCAGAAATTTAGAGGCTGCGGTATTGTCGTCTTGTTGTTTTTTAAAGATTTCTTTTTATTCTTGTTTTGCGTTTAAGCCCACAGCGATGATTTTCATGTCATGCTTAGAGCATTGTTCATAATATGCTAGTTCTTCAAGCTAATGAAAAGGTCAAGCTGCATAACGTTGGACTGCACTAAGGTGAATCGCTGCATGTCAAGAAGTTAGATAAAAGATCATAGATAAAAATGTTGAAGAGTATTAGAATAACAAGCTTATCAGTTTAATTCTTTCCAACAGCAACAACTTTTGGCAATCTACCAAAAATATTTAAACGTGATATCCTCAGCGAATATACAGATTTTCTCAGACAGTCAAGCAGCCTTCAAATCACTCATCGCCGTTTCCACGAACTCAGTAAACGCTCTCAACTCGCCTATCTCTTAAGGAGACGGCTGAACAGTTCAATATTTACCTTATTTGGGTGCCGGGGCACAGAAATGTCGTGGGCAACTGCAAAGCTGATGAACTCGCCAGAAGAGGAACCGTTGTACCGTTGGTGGAAGACATAATCCATTACCAGATTGCACGTTAGCTCCGCAATCAATGTCATTACCAGACATTATCAGACAGAAAGACACGCCAAAAGACTCGGCGTTTCCTCTAATGACTTCTGCAGAAGTTGCTTAAATGAGGAGGAGGAAGAGACTATTCCACACCTCCTCTGCTCATGTCCTGCACAAAACGGCATCTAGGAAAATATGTCCTTGATGATCTAAACGATCTGGCGAACACATATATCCTGCATCTCTTTCGCTTTATCAAAAGCTCCAAAGGGTTTTGTTAGGTGTGGATGTTCCTCGCTTAGTTCTTATGGTATCACAATTAACGTAATACTGGTCTTAGTGTGTCAGTTGATTTCTTGATAGCCACTTTAACCTAACCTAACCTAACCTACCAAAAATATAGACAACATGCCTACAGCTTTCATAATTTCCCTGTGAAGCCGAAAAGGCAATGGCTTTTTCGCTCGGGACTTTTTTGATTGGCTTGATCAAAAGCAAATTCCTTTTTGAAGTCAAATAGGCAAAGAAGATTTTCATGAAATTTTTCAAGTTTAGCTCCAACAATGTGTGCGAGGCATTTTGGTACTGTCCTGATTGTAGGGAAAGCTCTCTATCCTTACTATCTATCGTCATTCAAAGCTGATATACGCAACATCAAGAAGGGATTAAAAGAACTCTCTAAGAATTTTAATAACTTAACAGCTCAGAATTTGGGGCCATATGTCAGTAATAATGAGATGAATATTCTCTGCCAAGGCCAATCATCTCTTTTGTTGAGCTGAGTTTTGTTGAGTTATCAAATAACCTCTCAAAAAATAGTCATGCGGTGTAAAATCACCTGATCCTGCAAATAACTCAAGGGTTTAATACCCGAAATTATGTAAAAATCTCCGTCAGCAATGATTTTGTTTGGAGACAACCTACCAAACGTGCGCAGTAGGTACTCAGTGGTCATGCGTTGTTTTGCGTCGATGGACAGTAAACGACTAAGAAAGTGGTTAAAAACATTTAACTTGACCGTTAGTAAATTGAGGAATTTCAATTGAAAACTGGCTTATCTATTGCCGTTGAAAGTTGAATGTATTCAATACAAATAAAAGTTTTATTGCTACTGTTTTACTCTGTGACCAAACTTTCCCGAGAATTCGTCTACAATTTTTTGTTCTACTGCTCAATGAAAATTCCTGTGGAGATAAAGCTGATAAGCTTTGGCGCCTCTCAGTAAGTATTTTATTTAATTTCAAATAATAATTCTGGTCCTTTCAAAAGATTCCAATTACCCATTCCGAAGGAATGTCGTGATAAAAGCGTTGCAATCACTTATCAGATCTAAAAGAATCTGAGTTCAAAAGCAACTCAATAGATTAGTCGTTAGAATAATCACGTCTCGATGTCATTATTAGAATAAGGAATTAGGAATTTGAATAAAACGTTCTCCTTCTGGCCGACAACATTTCCGATGAAATTCCAGCGAAGTCTTTTTCCAAAGTCCGTCTCTTGGCTAATGGCACTTCAGCCACCATGACGAGCACATCATCACTCTACAACATTTATAATCGAGAAAGCAAATTTTACGCGAAACACTATTTTACGCGCGGCATTGCTTCTTCTTTTTCTTTATTCTGCTTTTCTCTAGTCAAGTACTCGCGCACACTCTGTAATTAAAATGAAATCATCCAAGTCATCTTTCGTTTGGAATAAGTTAGAAAAAAAAAGTAGAAAAAAAAAACTTGAGCCACAAGCACAACCCATCCGCATGCCGCATTCCAAACGCTTCTTCACCTACATACACATCTTGATATGCATAATATCTCGTGAATGCCGCACTTCTCAGATATGAATATCTTCAATTAAGATAGAGCAGCATTCATGTGGCAAAATTGTGATTACCCGAACCGGTGGGGCACCTGAAGGCCATCTGCATCAGCATGGCGTTGGTTCTGTTGATGGCTTTGCTACCTGTCCAAAACATCAATAAAAATTACAATGATGCACAGAAAAATATAACAATTATACAATTGCCATTACTCTGGACCTCGTAACTGCCTTAACTTGCGCGCTCGAGATTATCATCACTCTTAGACATGTAGACAATCATCACACCAGAAGCAACAACGTCTCTGCAGGTTGATCTAAGCCAGTCTATAGAAATGGCAGCTTTGAGCGTCTGAATTGAGTATCCGCATAGCAGCAGCAGCAGCAGCAAAAGATAGTTAAACAGGAAAGTGAAGCTAAGCTTTTGTTGCGGAGTTCGAGGGCCTGAAGCCAAATACCGCAGTTCCTCTCCGATGACGAATATACCTACGAGTAAATGCCGAGGAGACTGTGATAATAATCATAGCTTTTCATTAGCAAGTATGAGTAGCAATTAAATTTTTATGAAGTTCCATGGTAAATAGAGCAACCTGAGGTGGTTCTTGTCATAATTACCAACTACTGTGCACTTGCTAATGTTACTTGATCTGTTGCTGGTCTCGGGCTGCGGCTAGGCTAAGACTTATGATTTGGACTCCCTGTCCCAGGTAGACTGATCTGTGTAATTTTTGTTGATGAGGTGGATGGGAAGTCAAATTATGGATTGGCAGCAGGTTAGCCATCGTGATTTTGCATATAAGATAATGTAGAGTAGATCAAGGGAGGGTAAGTACAATGAAATTTGATAGTCCTTCAGAGCCAGAAATTATAAGTGTCGGAAGCTTTGAAGACTAATTGTTGATGAATTCAATAGGCGAATTGATTCTTCTTATGAAAGGGAGACAGTGATTATTGGTTGGATTGAGGATAACGTGTACTTAACACTCACTAGATGGGTGCTTACCCACTGGGTATTGTGTTGAGAAACGTAAATACAAATTCAGTCTTCATTTAAAATTCTGATGAACGAGTGTATCGGCCTTGAGTGGCTTGAAACTCATGCAAAAATAAAAAGATCATTCCGTTTGAATGGCAATTATCACTTAAAATAATCAGTATGCTGTTAAGTTGGCAAATTTACGATTATAGCATCCACTAGAACCAATATCGACTCTAATGAGCATTATTATACCCTTCCACACAACTGCATTGCAAAACAATTCCTCCACGACAACATTACTGTATCGACCTTATACTTTTATATCGTCATGGTATTTGAGTGTCGTTATCGTTGTTATACCTTACCATACTCGCTATGGTAATCTGGTTGCTGGTTTCGTTCACATGACTTCAACTCCGCCTGATGATGTTTGAAACAAAACGAACTTGTTGGTATAAGTATTGTGGTCGCCACGTGAGTTAAAACCTTTTGACTTTGCATTTATTGCTCACATTAAAGCTAAAGGTCCACTTTGCCATACATCTCCGCACACTCACAGATGACCTGCGATATAAATTTTTACGAGAGCATTAAACAAAGCTGACATTCCCGCCAATCTGGAAATAGATGCTGCAGTGATTGTTTCCCCGTAACCACCTTTTATTCACATGCCACCATTTGAGTGCAAGTGTCCATCAAACCGTCTAAATCGGATTCGCGATCAAGTGTGGCATTGTCTGCTGCCACAGGCAATCACTTTATAGGTGCATCCACCTAATCTCACGACCGACCGCGGGCACACAAATGGCCCGCTGTTTTGTGCCAACTTACTTCTATACTTGCACAATGTGGAGATTGCATTTGGTAGATTTCGCCCTGATTTATGTCATAGATGTGAGCTAAATGTAAACTAAAGTATGTTCCTAACACTTTAATGAGCCGACCGGATTCTCTTGTCACTAAGCTGGCATCAGGTGCTATAATTTATAATTGGACATCTTGCAACCTGTTGTTTAAGTTTGACCAAAAAGTTCGTGTTTTCAAAATAATGACATTTGTTTCATTCTGAGAAGAGTGGACTTTCAATGAAGTACTCCGAAGTGGGAATATGTTACAACGCTTTAATCATAGATGGTAGACAAGAAATAATGAAATTATGAAGGCAAGTCCTTTAGTGACTAAATAAGTCCGATGCAAGGATGATTCATTTCACAATTGATTGCTGCCTGGCCGCAAAAAACAAGAGGTTCGAGCTTCATGGGCGATCGATGATTTACACGTAGAATCAGTGACGAAGGTAAAATGTTAGCCTGGAGTCCACGAAGCATTCTAAGACTTTGATGAGGTACACCAAGGAAGCGTTTGGAGTCCTCTGCTCTTTGTAACAGTTCTCGAGCAGGGATTGCAATCCTGGGAGGTTTTTTCAATCCCGGGATTTCGGGATTCAGATATGTCAATTCCGGGATCCCGGGACTAGTCCCGGATTGGCTCAATAATTTGACAGTTAAAAAAATTACTTGGTTTATGGCTGATTTATATTTAAATCTATTTTTTGAGGTGTTTCGATGACAAATTGGTGTGAAAAACTTTTGCTTCGTCTCTCTAATGATTTTAACTCTTTTGTGCAGAGCTTGCATTGGGTTTTTGTAGTAACTAGTTTCAAACTGATTTTTATCTCGTCATTTTATGAGGTCTTCTTATAATTAAGAATCGTAAAACATTATGAAGGAAATGCACATAAACTAAGTGGTTTTTTGTTTTGAAATTAAATTTAAATTTAGACCATATCTTTGAAAACAGCGATATTAGCACTAAAAAATACAAAAGAAAAAAATTTACAAAGGGTTAGAAAAAGAGAAAGGATACCCAAAAACTAGTTTACTATTTTTTTTCTTTTAAGAATAGTCAAATATAGATCAAAAACAATGAAAAGAATGGAAGTCTCGAAAAACATACGACGAAACATATGAACTAGTTTGAAAGTTCTCAAAACACAATCTAGTTTTCAACCATTTTTAAGCCAATGATAGAGGTCTAGTAGATAGGTACTCAAAATTATGTTTTTGCAATTAGGATGCTTTAGCCTTTTATAAATCGAATCGAATCTGCTCTCACAAATGAAAGCAAGATATTTATTCACAAAGCTATTTTTATACGAATTAGCCACCTGGGAACGACAGAACATGATCAGCACCTGGAACAACTCAAATGGCCCACAAACGTATGAAAGAAATTCTTGACATGAGCAAACGTGACGCAAAGTTACTTACGGACTTCTTCACTGGACACTGCTCTCTCAAGTATCATCTTAAAAACATGGGCATCAGCCAAGATGACACCTGTCGTCTCTGTCTTGAAGACATCGAAACAGCTGAACACATTTTATGCGAATGCCCTGCCTTAGCTAGATCCAGGCTTAAAATATTCAAAAAAGGGTTCCCCAGTCCCTTTGATATCTGAAACACCTATTCATCCAAGATTCTTAGGTTCTTACATGACCTCAGCTTCGAATGAACTAACCCATACACTACGTGTTTTTAAACTTAAGGGAACAGCACAGAAGATCTTTCAGGTCGACGTGCCTGTAAAGGTAATTTTCATCTTCAAATTTAAAAAAAAGCTATTTTTATGCAATATGGATGTCCAATATGGGCTAAAGTAGCTTTTTGGAATAAAAAGAAATTACAATTATCACAAAATAAAGTTTTGAATTGAAAGTAAACCCTTTAACCCTAGATCACCACAGAAAAGTGAATATTGAATCGATTTTTGAAAGAATTGCAAACTTTCGCTTTTTTTTTAATTAATCATTTTGAATACTCCACCCTAAACTGATTGCGTGTGTTTCTCTTTTCCTTTAAATATTATTTTCACTTTGAATAATTGAATACTTTCTTCATGTGTTCTATTCATGATGTATTGCCATCATTATTATTACTTCTCTTATTATTATTATTTACTTGAGAATATTATTACGATATAAAGAGCTATACACACAGGAACGACAAACTTTTTAACTTTGTTTTGGAATACACCCAAAGGATGTATTGACAGTGAAACAAATTGTAATTAATTATTATTATTGATTCAAAACCAAGTGGAATCCAATTTAAAATTTTTTTTTAACGGAAAAGTTTCAAGTAGATAAAAATAATATGCCAAAATAATCAACAAATCAATCCCGAAAATCCCAGGATTTGACGATTCTAGTCCCGGGATTTTCGAGACCGAAAAAGACTCGGGACTGCAATCCCTAGTTTTGAGGTACCGAAAAACAAAGCTCTGACCTGACATGAATTCATAGCTCACGTTGTCTCCCACTTCGTGACATAGGATGATGGAAGCTCAGTCAACCTCTTAAGGGCACATAATAACTAAATCTACTTTCTTAATGTTTGTTTTGGTCTTAGCTACTTTCTCCTGGTCTGTTCGTGTTAATCTTTTAAGTTCAACCACAAAGCCCGTATTACACTAAAGGAAATTTCGTTCGCTTCGATTTGCTATTTACTCACGGATAGAATAATGAAGCTTAAGGCGAAGCGGGAAAAATTTTCTCAAGGGAGTATGGATGTGTGGTGTAAAAATAAAAATTCGCGCGAAAAGCAAAGCGAACAAAATTTGCCGTAATAAGGGCTTGCGGTTGAACTTAAGAAATTCGAGCGAACTGACCGCACTAAACATATCTATATCTATACATATAATAAACACGTAGCAGTTTGTTTGTTTGTGCACGAATAAATACCAGAAACGGCTTATCCTATCTATATGAGGTTTTCAGAAATATATTGTGGTAAGCTTCACTTAGCATTTAGTTTTTATTTCATGTCAATCGGTTGATAAATAAAAAAACTTTGCCAATTCTTGCGGACGAAGTCGCTGGCACACCTATTATTATACAGGGTGTTCCGTACTTCGTGTAACATCCTTTGGGGTGTGATTCTTGGTCATATTCTAAGAAAAAAAATGTATGACAGTGAAGCTCAATTCTCAACTTTCACATCACTTTTTGACAATTTAAGAAAAGGCTAACTTTGGTGTACCCTGACCTATGTTAAATTAAATATCTCTGTCAATACTAATGATAGAGACCTAATCATAGTTTTAATTTTTTGTAGAAATAACAGCCTTTAAGACTGTATTTAAGTTTAGCTTTCACAGGTTAAGGGTTGCCAGATTTTCAATTTTAAGTGCTGTTCAAATTTTCTTCCCGAAACAAAGTTTTGACTTTGAGATCATTTTTTTGCAGAAAATGCCTGATAAACATGGAGTTTCTTTATTTTTTACAGATGAACTAAACAATAATAAAGAAAAATTTTAGTAATAAGTGCACTCTAAAACCCATAGATTTTAAGATATTTGAAAAAATACAAAATGGGTAAAGTTAAAAAAAAAAAAAAAGATTTTTAAATTTGAGGTTTGTTTGATTAAAACAATAATATGGGCACTTTTAGTAGTTTTTTTTATGTATTTTATACAAATACAGTTATAACAAGTGCTCAAAGTGCCCTATTTCGTTTTGAATGCATGCCAGAGCCCTTTTTTGAATTTCATTGTAGGTGTTTGCTCTCGATAACTCTTGTCTTACTTGTAGTCTTGTAATATTTGAAACTGTATTTTAATTAGATTCCTATAGGCTTAGGGTTGCCAGATGTTCAGTAAGGATAAAGTTCCTGGTGTATTCGTTGTGCTCTTCTTGAATTTCCATTGTAAAACTCATATAAGAAAAAAATGTCTGCGTAAGCACTTTGAGCACTTGTTTTAATTGTATTTGTATTAAATACATAAAAAAACTACTAAAAGTGCCCATATTATTGTTTTATTCAAACAAACCTCAAATTTAAAAATCCTTTTTTTTTTTTTTTAATTTTACCCATTTTGTATTTTTTCAAATATCTTAAAATCTATGGGTTTTAGAGTGCACTTATTACTAAGTTTTTTCTTTATTATTGTTTAGTTCATCTGTAAAAAATAAAGAAACTCCATGTTTATCAGGCATTTTCTGCAAAAAAATGATCTCAAAGTCAAAACTTTGTTTCGGGAAGAAAATTTGAACAGCACTTAAAATTGAAAATCTGGCAACCCTTAACCTGTGAAAGCTAAACTTAAATACAGTCTTAAAGGCTGTTATTTCTACAAAAAATTAAAACTATGATTAGGTCTCTATCATTAGTATTGACAGAGATATTTAATTTAACATAGGTCAGGGTACACCAAAGTTAGCCTTTTCTTAAATTGTCAAAAAGTGATGTGAAAGTTGAGAATTGAGCTTTTCTGTCGTACATTTTTTTTCTTAGAATATGACCAAGAATCACACCCTAAAGGATGTTACACGAAGTACGGAACACCCTGTATATAAGTATATTTCTTATGGATGTGTGTTCGTCTTTGGGATGTCATAGTCCTCAATCAGAGGATGGACTTATGTTTAGTTGAGTTGCGTCCCTGTGACTGTTTATTCACATTGAAAATGAGTAAAAGTGCAAACGGTGCGACTTATTTCCATTACGAACTGGTAGTAAAAGGAGATAAGACCCGCTGCTCTTACTGCCATTCGATCATGGAGATAATGCCCCTTGGCCTTACTTCCAAAACAAAGAGGAATTAAGACCCACGGGTCTTAATGCCACGGGCCTTTTTGCACTGCACCACTGTTTACTATGTTGTATATTTATATCATGCAAGAATATTGAGACATAACCAGGTAGCAGATATTTCTCCAGAATGTCTTGGGTAAAATATTTGGTGTTCATTGTAACCTGGCCGGAAATTAAATGAAATGAAAAACCATTAAAACTTATCAGTTATCAAATTTTCTCCCGAAAGCTCTCTGTTAGTTTTTTCTTTAATTTAAAAACTATAAGTGGCCATCTAGATTGAAAACTGTGTGTAAAAAAATGTCAACTTAGTAGAGTAGGCCGTTTTCTAGAAAATGTATGCAAAGTTTGAAATAAATCGATCAAATAGTTTTTAAATGACAGTGAGCTCACAGTGAAACGATATTTGGTGCAACACTTACAAGTCTGTCGCAAGGTTCTCGCAAGCGTTTTGCATGAAAACTGCTCCGACCACTTTTTTAAGCGATATTGTGCTAGAAGTTTTTTTTTAACGTTACGAGAAAAAAAAAACAAAGTGGTTTATTTCAGTTTTTGTGTTGTGTGGTGGAATTTGGAAGTTATTGTGAAGGTAATAATAGCTAAGGAATAAAACTAAATGATATAATGTTTAATGAAACGTTTTGATTAACATTCTCGTGTACTGAATAAAATTTATTTCATCCGTTCATAATTGGAAGTACAAATGATGAAATTCTCCAAATTATTTTTTCATCAAGTACATTTGGGGAATTTTCTTTCTTTTTTCCTCTTAAAAGCTTGAAATGTAAATTTTCATTTAAAAATACATCTTCAGATGACCAACCTATATTTTTTTGACACAGAAGACAATTGCTCCTAATCGCTTTTAAGGTGCGCACTTTGTCGTATATCTAATATCGCTCGTCGCATCGCTTCTCGCATCGCATCGCTTTCTCGCACTACTGTGTGCAGACATTTGCAAAAGAATTTATTTGTAGCCTAATGACTATTGTCACTTTCCATTAGACGAAAAGAACTGTCCAGGAGCGTTCAGGAGCATTCTCAAACCATTCCATTAGTGCAAAAAGGACGTTTCTCACAGCCACTTCTCGATTTGAAGTGAGAATCCACTCAAAAAGTACAAAAACAATGTAACTCAAAGCCAAAGTAAAAATTTTCTTCAAGGAATATTTTTTATGAGCCATAGGTGTATCACCCTCACAAAGACAATCTGTCAAAACTGAACAGAAAAAATTTTAGGTGTTCCATTGGTTCCTAAAATGAGTGGTTCCATGAGTGAAACCAATGGAATGCGACATATGATTGTCAATCAAGGCAGATGGCAATGCCACACTCTTTTGATTTTTTTGTCAATAAAAAACTGTCTTATTGAAAATAAATAAAAACTTTACTACTACTACTACTATACTTAGGGCATACAAAGCAGATTTTAAAACTTTGTTTTATTGTTGCAGGTTTCGAACGGCTACTCAGTTCTAACTCCATCAGTTCTACACAAAGTTCGATAAGATTATCGTTTCTGAACAAGTTTCTTTTTCTTGGAATGTTACTAAAAATGCTTGGAATGTAACGTCCATTGAGTTGTAGAATACAACCATCTTCCAGCGTTTTGTTGAACGTGTACAAAAATAAATCGAAGCCGTTTGCACCTTTTATGCGGCTTATTTTGATGACCGAAAGTAGGTTTCTCATAAACGGGAATCGCAGCCTTACGAATATAGGCAACGTTTACCCATTTGGAAATTGAAAAATTTTGTTGATGTCCTGATACATACCTGCCACAGTTCGCACAAAAATACAATTTATTAAACGCCTTCGCTGCCAAGCCTAAATTATCTGTAGTCATTCCCATTGCATTTTTTACATATTTAGGTATATTATGTTTGTTCCAAAAAAGATTGGCTAATTCAAAAACATGCATGTTAAAAAAATATTTAAAGTAGGACGAGTATACTCGTCTTGGCAGTGCGGGATAAAATGCCAAGGACGAGTATACGAGTACACGAGTGGTTCAATTTCAATAACAAAATTAATAACGTCTTCAAATTCGTACGAACTCTGGCAAGGAGACTCTCAACAGAAACGACTGCAACAAGTTCATTTCAGTTTGACCAGAAATAACTGCAGGCTTTTGTTTTAGACGAGCCCACATGAGTCATACGAGTTTTTTTCCTCTCAAATTACTCAAAAAGGCGGCGTTAAACGCACCAACATGAGCCTTTACGATTTCTTTTTTTACACAAATCACTCAAAATGCGGATTTAAATGAACAAACATGAAACACACCGCGGGTGCATATAAATCTTTTTGAAAAAATGAAATTCTTTGCATGGTTAAGACAAAAGCATCTATACCGACAACTTAACATCGACAAGAATTAAACTCGTATGGAGGATATGCACTCTGTGCAAAAGAACCCAGTTTGTTCCCATATTTCGAAAACTGTCGTCAAATAATGTTCAAAACCAAGTAATATGCAAAAACATAAAAAAAAACAGGGAGCAACAGAGCTCGAGAGTCTGGGAGTCTTACGCATTCTTCTCAACCATACCTGGGTTTGGAAAGGACAAGACCTACAAAATTTTGCTGATTTTCAACTGCAAAGTGTAACAGATCTTTTCAAGACATTGCAATCATTCTCTGAAGGCTTACCAGACCCTCGTGAAAGGCAATACCAGTGGAACAGTCATTAGATGTTTCTGGGACTCGAACCTTGATTCGGAACCTCGAGCCGAAGCATAAAAGGATAACAGTTTCAATAGTTTTTTCTCATCCAACGTCATGTATTCTTAATCTGTCATAAATTGGACACCAAACAGTGTTTCGCACATTTTTCGTTCTCCAGATGTTTACCAAGTAGTCTTTTCAAAATGGCAGCATTTACATACCTTCCAAAACAGCGCTGTTGTTTCGTATACTTCGGAACGTTCCAGTTACTGTTTTCAAAAAATAAATTCTTATTGTTTGAATTGCGTTCCCTTTCTTTGTTTATAAAGAATATAAACCAATTTGTTGTATCGTCAGAATGTCAAGGCATCGGTAATTGATTCCAAATTGTTATGAGTTTTCAAATACTGAACTTTTTGATTTTTCCTTTATTTTCAAATAATTGTTCGAGAGCCTCGATTGGCAGACCTATTTCACTTAAATTTACTCTGAACGGTGTATGTCTATAAAAGGAGAAAAATTTGAGAATAACATAACTTGATACTCCACAGTGGCACAGTAATTTTAAGTCCATTATATTAGAGGAACCTTACCTCTTCAACTCCTTCCAGCGAACTTACTCACAGACGACTACATAACTTGTCTATACGAACGAGTGCGCATAAATGCCAACCAAAGACGCGACCGACGCCGATGTAGCTATGGATTCATGCTTATTTAATACACATCTATATAATTCTATATAAGAAAAAAATAAGTCACACAGAGTTTTGCTCCGATTGTTTTGCGGCAGCAATCAATAACTGAAATTGCGATGTAATTGATCTGGAATTTGCTATCAATACCATCTGTATGGTATGATGGAGACGTGCCTTCATACGTGCTTCTCCTATGCCCGACTTGCCACTAACTTGTGATAGACTTGTGTTCCATGATATCACATAGATTGACGATGATGGACGTATTGGTACCAAATCAAACAGTAGTCAAGAGTACATACTTTGAAAATTACAATTACATGATTGAATTCGACCAGCTAGAAGAGGCGTTGGTTGGCAGGCGCTTCAGATTGTTCTCTTCAGAATAAAGTTTTGTGGATTGAGGCAGATTAATGGGCGGAGGAAAATATGGAGCTATATTGATTGAAGCAGTGGAATGTTGGGACTTGGGACTGGATTAAGCAAAGGCTTCTATTTATAAAATAATTTTTTCGCCCTGTCAGATCAGTGGGGATAAAGATTTTGCTATGTGGCCAACGCACAGAACTAACATCGCATCGCATATTTTATTTTAGTAGAACAAAAGATTGTGTGTAGTTTTAAGTTTAATAACTGCTGCAGCCATCATACTAAAAAAAAATTAAGGTTCCGTTCATTGTTACTCTCAATAATAATAATAATTAAACGCTGCAAGAATAAGGATATACACACTGGCAGCTTTCCGAGACATCGAAGGAGCCTTCAGCAATGTACACAACAGTCCAATATCGGAAGTCTTAAATGATCTAGAAGTAGAAGAAACAATCACAAAGTGGATCATGTGTATGCTAACGAAACGTCAGATCCACAGAAAACTACGAGGTGCACAATTGAAGACGTGTGTGTCAAAAGGAACCCCACAATTAGGAATCCTCTCACCCCTCTTCTGGATCCTGATCATGAATGAGATCCTCATAACTATCAAACATGATGGTGTCAACGTGGTATGCTGATAACTTAGCTCTTCTGGCGAGGGGGAAACTCCCTCTTACTATAAAAGCGAGTAAGCACTAGCCAAGGTCTGCGTTTGAACAAAAAGATGCCGTCTTGCAGTTATAACCTCCTCAAAAAAGATCTGGTACTCTTCACGAATATAAGAAAATTGCCGACCATTAAGATGTCAAGATTAAATGACGCCCCACTTAAGATCAAAATACTTGGGAATGATCTTAGACAAAAAACTGAATTGGGGCACAACCTACAAGAAAGATACAAAAAAGCCATTATAGCACTCCATTCATGTTGCAGAATTTCCGGCAGAAATTGGAGACCGAATCCTAAAATTATTATGTGGATGTATACTCCCATTGTTAGGCCCATACTATTATTATGGCAATTTGGTGTGATGGAACGCCCTGGAAATATTTACGAAGTAAGAAACCCTACTTAATAGACAGCATTTTCGTCGCTTAAAGTAATTAAGAGTTTCAAACCCCTCGATTGTCATTATCAAGAATCCATGTATAAATCAGTGTAATGTCTGCAAAACTAGTCAAACAGGACATGCACAGATCTAATCAAGATACGCAGACAACGATATCTGCACGGATTAGATATCTCCATACCTGGATTTAAATATATCCTTTTCAACAAGCTTAAAACACCTCATATGAACGAGACGTTTATATCAATTCATACCGACAGATCAAAAATGGAAGGTGACGCAGGTGCACGTTTCTTTCGAGAAAGCCTCATCCTTGACCGTTCCTTCAGACTTCCTCATCACGTCTATATCAATTTATACGACGCGACAGCTAAAAAATGGAAATTTAAGTAGGTGCTTGTTTTCTTTTGAGAAAGCCTCAGCCTTGCCAGCTACTCCAAACTTCCAAGTCACAGCAGTGTCTTCCAAGCTGAGATCTAGGCTGTTGCAGTCGCTGTTAACAGGTGTCCTTCATAGCTCTATCACAATGTGATGGCACTTTTTTCATTGGTAGCCAAGCACCAAAAGAAGCTCTAATCAAATCGAAGCTTTTTTCTTGCTTAAAGTTCTTGGCACGGCAGCATAATATTATAAACTCTGCTGGGTTCCCGGTCATAGTTGCAGACCGAGCAAAGAAAAATCGGACGAAGATTAACACTTGACCCTTATCCCATACAGCAATCAATCGAAATCCCACTCACTTAACAGATCATTGGGGACAAAATAATTTGAAAATCCAATGAAAGATATCAATGAAAGTTGTCATCTCCAGGAATCTATGGCCAGCATAAGAAAGGAACAAATATGAAAGGCTTCTGCCCAAGAAAAGGCCTTCAATACGACCATTTATCAGTATTCTAACAGGACATTACTTACTAGGTTACCACAAAAAGAAAATGAGTCCTTACACCGAAGACTTATGTAGAGAATGCAGAGGGGAAGACGAACATAAGGATACCACTCACCCCTTTTGTCGCCGACCAGCAATAACCTGCCACTGCAGGAGACTCTTTCGGGGCAGTTACTTCTTCAACGAGTTTGAAGAATTATCAGACCGTCTAGGCTATAGCCCGTTGAGCTTCATTAAGGCCACAAAATCGTTGAAATTTGACCAACCATAGACTCCAAAACTCCAGGGTATCACATTGGATGTACATTGATATAAGTAAGACCATAACCATCAGTCTACCTACCTATACTTACTACTCTCGATAAGAGTCACTTCCCGTTGTCTTCCAAGACCATAAGTCAAAACTTCACTCTTGCTCTATGACTAACTGCTTCCAATATCTCTGTTCAAATATTTGGCCAATTTTATTAAAGAATATTGCCTCACTAGCCAACTAGCTATACCAAGTGCACGTGCAACCTCAGAGCTCAAGAATGTTAACGAAGGTTAATCCAAAAGTGTATTGCGCCCCAGGTGACAAATATCTGCATGATTGAAAATTTTGTTTTTTATTAAAAGCAAACAAGCAGACGAGCCACTTGAGAAACCATTTTTATTTTTTGCTGTGACAATTTATCTGCACTCAGCGCTGTCTGTCGTCCGCATTGTGTTGTAACTTATCTTTTTGGGCCTCGCAAATTTAATCAACCGAACAAAATTTAGAGAGAGCCGATGATGTTTGCATTTGAGCCTTCGATTGTGAGGCAAAAGCTCGATTTGTGTGAGACATCACAACGCACAGTAACGACAAGAGTTCTACTTTGACACTCTCTCGCTTGGATGACGATGGTACTACTGCTGATGATGATGATGATGATGATGATGATGATGATGACGAAGCCGATGCTGATGATGGAGTTTCCCAAGACACGGATGGATCCGTTGATTTCGTTTTTCAAACGGGGGCTGGACGACGACGCTGGGGGACAGCATTGGTACACATCAAATCGACATGAAAAATTGTAAAAGCGAATCGTAAGCAATTTGTTTGAATTAAATGAATTGATTATAAATTGTGTGCGCCGCGCCGCCGCAGTTTAGTTTCGATTTAAGTGTATCTGGAGCCGTGAGCTGTGGATTCATTTGAAGATTGGTTTGAGTGTTTTAACTGAGTTGGGATATGATTTATTTTGAAATGGGGGCAAAAATTCTTGATCCGTGTTTTCATTTGGAATTTGAATCTTGGGAATGCTTTAGTTGGTCAGTTCACTTGACCTCATTAGGAATTAAATGTTACTCTGCGCGGAGATGGCTTATTATTGGAATTTGTGTTGCTGATGGCAATCATTGCTCGCCGACAGGCATCGAAATGATAATTTGGAGCAGTAAACACTCGGAATTAATTAAAATATAGTTTATGTCGTTTTGTATTTCCATCTAAATATTTATTAGTAACGGTTGCTTTGAGGGACTGTCAAATTTGCATTTTTGGAAAATAATAAATGGTTTCAGTTCTGGCAGCGATGGCAATCAAATTTGATCATCAATGATTTGAATTTCAGGAATCATCTCTCGGATGTTGCTATGAAATTTGCGTTGCTGTCGTAAAAGAGGGTAGGCGACTGAGAATGGTTAAAATTTGGTTGCTTTGAGACTCTGTTCTAAAAGCACCCATGATCAAAACTTTCCACAAAAGCACACAAACAGTTCGCAAAATGGCTCTAATTGCTGTGCGGTTTTGAGGAAATGACATTTTCCATTGGTAGAGTTGCTGTGAGTAAGGGCTTCGGAAGTCTATACTAAAAACTGTCTATATTTTAAGACTATAGACAAACAATTGTTATTTCCATTACTCAATAGTTATGACGCATATAGCGTCCAGCTGTGCCCGAGCTATTACGTTCGACTATTTCTTTGTTGATTTTACCCACGCTTAACATTGGGAACATACTTTAAATTTCAGGTCCAACACAACACAAGGCGACTATGAGTGCTCCTTCGAATACAAGAATATGATGGGATTGTGCAAGTAATAGAAAAAACTTCTGAAAAACGAATTCTCTTGCCGCTGGAGCTGTTGCAAAAGTTATGCAACTGCTCTTTCAAAACTATGCCGTTTCTCTTCAAACCAATTTTTTTTCGATTTATAAGAAAATTTTGTAGCCAAGGTTCGAATGAAAATATCCTGTTCACGACTCGAGTGAAACAACGATGTGAAGAGATATGAAGACGAAAATTTACAATCGCTAGAAACTACCAGTTTTTTTTTTTCTAATCGAGTGTCCCTCCAACTATCTTGAATCTTTTGTCCCCAGCAAAACATTGAAGACGAGTGGCAGCAACTCCGACTCCAAAGAACCTCTCTGCCTCTGAGGTTCTGGTTTTCATTCGACCTACAGAACAAAACCCATGGTCCGGTGAAGAATGCAGGCAGCAAATGCAGTCAAACAAAAAGCACGACAAATTTTGATGCAAAAGAGAACAATTGCTGCTTTCGATTCTAGCAGTTCAACGAGCCTTACAAGGAGAAAAGGAGGGTGTACGGAAACGTACTGAATATTACATACATATAACATAAAATAAACAGATCGTTAAATACAGTCCACAAATATACATGTCAAACATTTCATAAACAAAAACATAGAATTTATATAATGCAAAGTAATGTTACTACTATACACGAAGTCATATGACTAAATTCTTGTATACAAATTGGAAATACAAAGTCAAAGTGGTTAAAGTGAATTTTGGTGTGTTTTATTATTTTGAAAATCTTTCTTACGGAAAATTTCAGGAAGTTTAACTTTTCAAACGTAGACAATTACAGAGGGAAGAATACCGGAAGGAAGTAAGTTGAGAGATGCCATGGTAGGAATGAGATTTGAAAGTTTTACCAGAAGGTAAAAGGATCATACAAGGGTGCCAAGTCCCGAACTCAAACCTGAAAAGACCTACAAAGAAACATAGTAATAGAGACACAGTCGCTTCTGAGGATCTGAAAAGACCACTTCTTCAGACTGATTTGCGGTGATGAAGACACCAATTCCACTGTCAATCAACTTGGACGTTGATCAAGAATGCCATCCTCCCGACCTAGAAGAAGCTTAGAGAGACAAGCTGTGCAGAGCCATGTTTGGTTTCGCCATCACTGTAATTCGTACGACCATGCAGGATGACTTTGGAGAATTCACGCTGCTCCGTCAAGGTCGGCAAAGAACTCAACGAGACCTTTCATGCCGAAAAAGGTATCAGGCAAGGTGAAAACTGTAGATATGCTTTCATCAAACAAAGACAGAGAAAATCAACGAATCGGACAAAACGTCACAATAGACATACCTTAGAGGTAGTACAGGACCTCGTCTCCGTTCCTTCCTTCTTTCCCTGGGCTAAGAACGCAATTGAGAAACAAACCTCTCCGTGGAAAAACGTAGATAGCCCTCTATAGAACCTTCATCATACCCGCAGTCCTGCTTCACGACGCGGAAGCATAGACTTTATCTCAAGTGAATGAGGTCGAAAGAAAAGTACTCCGGATGATCTTTCTTCTCGTATACGAAAACAATGTGTGGATAAGAAGATACAACAACGAGCTTTATGAGCTGTACAACGACATAGGCGTAGCATCGCGAGGCTGAGCCATGTGAAGTGGATGGAAAACGTCAACCGACTTACAATGCAGAAATGGAAAGAGCTGACGACATACTTGTCATTATCACCATAGCGCTCACTTATTTTCTAGAGCACACAGGAATACGTATTTTTGATGAAAATTGGATTTCAGTATAAAGTTTGGACTTTCTCATTAAAAGTAAAAAAAAAACCTTTAAAGGGGCCTCTTTCCGAACATTTATTGAGTTTTGTTGGTTTTACTGAGTGGGAGTTCGGGGAATATTAGGGTGTATAAGCCAATTGAAGTCACCCAAACTTGAAATTACTCGTCCCAAAACTTTTAATGCAATGGTTATGTTGTGTAGCTTGTTGCCCCGTTTTGTTGAAACCACAAAAAAAAAAAAAATAAGTCATGGTTTTCAACCGCGCTGCATGTTAAGAAAAATTTGTTATGATTCGAAGACATCGCTCCAAATTGATTTTCATCCGACCATATAGAGCACTTCTTAATGGACCTTTGTCTGAATGAAGCGACATCTCCTAAGAATCGGATCTACGGCGTTGTGAATGGTAAACAGGCTACAAATATTGAGTGTTTTGAACTTTGTAAGGACAAATACCTATTCTAATCCAAATGCAAAATACTCCATTCAGAGCTGTACACCACGTTCGATTGCTAAGAAATACTGCCGGGGAATCTTCAACTTAACTGTATCTACGACATAAATACCGCTTCCACTCTCTTTCTTCACTGTTGCAATTACTATAATCATTGCCCAATGCTTTAGTAAGCTGTAGTAAGTCTTAATACCGGAGTTCATACCTTACAGTTAGTTAGACAGACTTTGGCTTGAAGGACCAATGTTTGATAATGTGAACCTTCAAAGCACCGCTTGTCCGACTTTTTGAATGGTTTTGCAATAGTTTTGAAAATTTTGAGGTTGAACGGAACAGAGGACTGTTGTTATACGACAAGTATGAGAAGTCTGAACGGAAACTACATCCGAACATCCAACGTCCATCAAACGAAATCTGTCCAACTAATTGTACAGAGTGAACTCCGCTAATAACTTCGATGTGTAAAGACCCATCAAACGACCAGATGAGCCCAACAGGTGTCAAATGTCAGTCTGCACTACCAACTTGAAGCTACGAAAAAAAAGACCCTGTGCGATTCAAATCTAACTCTGATAACTAGTTAGTTGCTACTTGAATCCCTATATAGTTTATATGTTGTCTACCTCTTATCAGTATGATGTACCGACATGGATGATACTGCCTTCAAGACATCAGGTTCAACAAAATCAAAATGTGAAGTCAGTCAACATATTAGCTAGAAGCTCTTAAAAGGCTTCAACTATTATCCCAGTCTCATTGCAGTTTAAAAACTTACTCAAAAAGAAACAAAGTCCATTATTTAGTTTGAGTTATGAAGTACCTCCATGTCCTCTCAACAAACCTGTCCCATTTTGATTGTGTTCCACTTTTTCTTCGTTTTCATGTTAGTTCTTTGGTCTCCATTAATTTCGCATGAAATTGCTGCGATAATTTATTAAACCAATTGTCGCCTTGTACACAATGCCCTTTAAAGTGAAATTGCATGTGCGTGTGCGCACAAGCTCGCACTTCATTGCACACGTACACGTACCACTCTTTCTACATTATTTATGAAGTGCACCTTAGTGATCTAGAAAAACAATTCCAATGTGTTTTGTTGCCTCAGTCCGCGTTTCCTTCTTCTTTTTTTTTTTTTTTTCATCATATCCACCCGTGGGTACTTAAGTGGTTTCCCTTCTCTGGACATCAATTTAATTTCATTTTTGCCATAAGTGGACTGCTCCACACTCCATTTATATAAGGCAGACTGACACGAGATTCGCATTCTTCATAAAATAGGAAATATGTACACATTTTTGTAGGTCCAGTCATACACATATATTGGGCCCAAGACAATGGCCTAGTATCTCCAGTGATTCAAGCAATTATCTCCCCAACAAGAGACTACGAAATTGCCAGTCATAGAAGGAACCTATATTTGTAGCCTTTTTCACAGGGTGTCATCAGTTTCTGTAAGCTTCGAAAGAGTATTTGGTGGTCCTAGGCTTCGAAGGGTTTGAAAAAAGTACTCTTCTAATGGCCTCGACAGCATAAGTGTATATTGATTGGTAGCAAGTACGTTAAGAAGCTGCATATGCTTACGACTAGTTCCTTTTCCAATTCTAGTATTTCACCAGAACACCCTATGTCTAGAGCAATATGAATTCTGTGGTGCATGGCTAAGATGAAGCAATTTTATGATATCTGAACAAAGTGATGTGATGGCTTGTCCTATCCATCCCCTCTGACTGACTGACTGACTGACTGCCTTGAAGCAATGGCTTTCTTATGCGCTTTATACAGTTTTGTCAGTGCAGATAGTCTATAACCATTAGATCCATCACCTCACGTGTATCGTTGGGTCTTTTAAAAGCGAATTGCTAATGCACAAATGTCGCACAATGCCCATGATGTTGATGATGATGGAAAGAGGACGCTGTGTCGACAACTTGACATGATAATGACATTTTCAGCAAAGAATTGGACCAGTTATTATATTGTTGGTGTCATCGGTCGAATGCATTATTCAATCTTCGACAATCTGATTTACTTTGGTTCAAGGAAATTGCCAAATAGGTATGAATGAAAGGAATTCCTCAAAATCCTCAAATATGATGGACTCTCAACGATGCTGATGAATCTCTTTAGTTTCTACTTAATCTCAATACAATTGTGTATTAAAAACACCACAAAAGGAGTACTGCAACTAAATATTTAGAAAATATGCTTGGGGCTGGAATGCCAGAATGCCCACAACAAAGAATAATATTAAAAGGAAGCTGATGAAAATGTTATACAAGAGATAATTTGTCAGACAGAGTAACTATATCATCGATGAAATGTTTTTGTTGCCGTAATTTCAGTAAAAAAGTTTGACTGTAACATAAATTACCTAAATCCTCTAATGCATACCAGTAGCTTGCATAGATAATAAAAGATAGTAAAAAGGCTTTAAAGGGGCACTGTCAATGAAAGAAAAAATGAAGCTGGTGAAATGCTGTAGCTAACAGTGTATGGCCCGTAGTCACAGATAGATTACAATATATTGTCAAATTATGAAAAGGTTTGCCCCCAAGCGGAATACAGAAGCTGCCGGAAAGGAGTGAAAAAAGTCCGTCCAACTCCAAATAAAAAGCATAGAGGGCGTATATACCGGAAGCTGGAAGAAATGTCTGGCTCGGCTGCAGAAAAAAACTAAGATATTCAAGAAACACGAAAAAATAACTTGAATAATGGCCAACTATATCAAAGAGGCAAACTACGTTCAGATCAGTTTGCGATAAAACAAAGAGAAAATGATAATCAAAACACTATTCCGCTATTACACGAGAAAACGTAATATTTCAGATATAACTTCCACCCACAATAAACGGTATACCAATAAACTTATCTCGGAAATGTCCTTTATCGTAAACTTAACTGGAAAGAAAATTCAAAAGAAAGAGAAAGATAAGCTCTACACATGAAGTAGAATTTCTGGCAAAAATGGGACCTGGTCCCAAAACTATTCATTTGATGTATACATCCATAATAAGACCAATCCTCACATACAGCTGTCTGGTCTGGTGGCCATCAATATAGAAGGCGTCAAACCTTAAGACCATGACCAAAATCCAAAGGCTTGCATGCATTGGCTCAACCAGTGCCATGACGACGACACCAACGGCAGCTCTGTAAACCTACCTGTCGCTAGCCCCCTTAGGTCTTTTTACTAAAGAGATGTCGGCCAAAAGCACACTGCGACAAAAACAATGCAACAATTGGAAAAGAGGGATATCTGGCCATAGAACTATCATGAATCATACAGCTAAAGACATTCAGACGAGACAAACACCGTAACTTTAACCTGGGTTCCAGGACATCGTTACATAATCGGTAATGAAATGGCGGTTAACTGGCTGAACACAAATACACAATGCAGACGGAGCTGCAACTGGAACTGGAACAGCTGTTAAATTATTGAATACACACAAATTCAATAGCGCGAACACAATGCGACGGAGCTGCATACGGAACTGGAATCGGAACTGGACAAGTTGACGAACTTTTAACTTTTGCTGTACAGCAAATTTGACCTTTATGATTTTGAAGGAAAAAAAAACATTTTGTGAGAAAATTATTGTGTAGCAACCAAGTGTTACTTTAGTTTTTTGATTTTTGGTTTTTACTTTTAATTTATAACAATTTTGTGGTGAGTGATAATTAATGAAAGGTTTGAGTGGCTGGTGTACCTACTAATTTTATTTTTTTTTTTTGTTTTTAAAATTGCAGTACCTAAATACAAATAAAACATTCTGAAAATTGGAACAAGCAACACAATATCATTTATTTCCTCATCCACAGTAACAATATCAAATTTGTTTTGTTTATAAAATACTCAAACCGACTTAAGAAAATACAAAATATGTGTCAAATGATGGAAATGTCAAAAGCTGTACAGCTGCATAGTGGGCCGATTAAAATCGAAATGTACAGCAATTTTGACAGCTCATCCAGTTCCAATTTTGCAGTCCAGCTCCGTTTTTGCATTGTGTTCAGACAGTAAGCTGGCTGAAATCGGATCAGCACTCGAATTCAGCGAAACGGACACCTCAGTTCTAAAGCCACTAAAGCAAGAAAAAAACAGAATCAGACATAATTTTCGAAAAACCGACAGGTGGTTATTTTTAGAAACATGCCGAGATTCCAGAAACCTTTCGCCAGATATTTCAAAGAAAAAAAAAAGAAGCACTCCGGGAGTGCCGACGGAAGTGAAAACAGAATTGAATTTTCAGTAAATATTTTAATGTAGGTACAGGAAAATATTTTTTAATATACTTATGTAGATGTATATATAGAGGAACATCAATGAAACTTATGAGTTTTCATTCACAATTTCATCTCTTCTTTTATCATCTCTACAATCATCGTATTCTAAAACTGAAATAATAGGTCTATTGTAACTTAAATAGGAAACGAACAATTTTGTCTCAAATCTATTTAAATATATCGCAAAGACTGCATCAATTGTCGCTTTATATTTCGTTGTACTAAGGCTGCGGTCATTCGTCATTGTAAAATAGTATTCTTCTTTTAAAAATTGAAAAAGTGGCAAATTTGTAGCATCACCGAAGTTGATGTTAAAATCACCACTCAAAATCATTGGGAATTCATCAAATCTCTCCCCAATTTTATCGTGAAGGTATGCAGAAGCGTCTTCAGACTAAATAAATAAATTTTTATATAAAAGCTGTCGTATTGCACTTGAAGACGTAGTCGGTGAATTATAAACCCCTACTGTTATAACTTGCTGTCCATTTCCAGAAAGGCAACGATAAACACACAAATCGCCGATATCAAAAACATTACTACTAAACATATACTAGTGTAGGTACCTCGTATGCAAATCCATATGATTTGAGCAAAATATGGCAGTTGTATCAGACAACCTTTTATAGATAGCTACTCTGCTGCTGGACGATCGTGCCTTCTGAAACTAGCAACTAAATTGAAATCTGGAATATCATATCTATATTTCTTCGTCACCCTTGCGAAATTCTGTTAAAATCAATACATTCAATTTTTTAACGATAGTCGATAGTGTCTACAGATTTTGTAACTGCGCTCGTAAACTTTGACAATAAAATGAAAGGACAATGCATTAAGTTTAGAAACGAAATTAGTGAATATTTGAGTAATGGTTTTTCAAACTATTTGCATGCAACCATTTCAATTCCATCGATAAATCATCGCGATGAGTTGTTGATCTCTTTTAATTTATTGTAAAGTTCGAATCATCGACCAGTGCGTCTCCTACTCTGCCATGATTCCAGCTTCACTCATCCACTTCATTGAAATGGTAGTTAAATATTTGGTGCTTTTTATTTTTTCTGCGTTGCAATAATTTTTCTCTGTCCTTCAATTCAATTCCTTTCTTTCTTCTCTGTATTTCTCCGAGTCGGTAAAAGTATACTAGGTAATGTTGCTGTTACATTCTTTGAAGTCATTTAGCAGTTCAAAATTAATTAATTAGTAAGCAGGTGGGGAAATTATTTCTTTTTCCTCTCAAACAAATAATTGAGATCCTGCTTATTTAAAAAGAACTTCACACTTTGACTGTCAATGACCGAATGAAGAAAAGAATTAGCTTTGCATTTTACTACGAGCTTTGCAAATGACTACTACCTACACACTACACTACAAATACTAAATAATCTGCATTCATTGCTCTCTGATCTGCTCAGTGGTGTATCGTGTATGTGTGGCCAGCCATTTCGGAATGAAGCCGAAAAATATGCAACAAAAAAAATGGTGTCGGTCGCGAATTCATTGCTTTACCCCCATCACAAAAGTGCCAAACGCGCCTAAAGAAGTTTTCACTTCAAAAAAAAAAACAGAATTTCTACCACAGCTCAGTAGACCTGGCTCTCTCTGTTGACTGGCATTCTCACGGGCCACTCGTTGGGCACCCACATGATGAGAATGGACATAAGTACATCCGACTTATGTAGAGGTGTTCAAGGTGAGGAGGCTGAGGAAGGATCATTCCACTTCCTCTGTGAGTGTCCTAGCTTGGCCCACACAAGGAAAATAGCCATCTTCGACGAACTGGGCGACATCTCTAACCTCCCATTGAACAACATCCTAAAATTTACTCAGGGCTCCAAATGGTTCAGTGGTGGCTCCCTACCCCAATAACCCAGCCACCATACCAACTCTCTACCCCTCCAATCCTCATCCTTTGTTTTCCCGGGGAGCACAATGGATCCTAGAGATCTGAGTTAGGTGCTGCCACTTGTGGCTGCACCCCCCATCCAACCTAACATAACCTAGCCTGGTTCAGAAAAATACAACGGCATTTACGTTTTTGAGGTTCTTTATTAATAAAAATCAAAAACAGCAGAGGGCCTAATTGACTACGTTGAGGATCACCAGAAGTAAAAACGATGCGATTAGAGATATTGTTGTTGGATCACTAGTGTGAAGCTGAGAGTTTCGAGAGTATTGGTCCGTTCAAAATGGTGCTAAGAAAGCCTGAAAAAAGTCTTTAGTGTTTATGGTTTTTCTTTAACATACTATACTCTCAGAGGACTTGTCAATTCTTCGCGAAAGGCAAAACAATAGAATTAGTAATCGCACCTTTTGATGAAGGAGGTGTTACTTGTTTTACTTGTTGACCGATACACTTTTTTCTGATACACTTCTCTATAAAATAGCACACAACTCAATGTGTCAGATTTGATTAAGTGCCAACGGCCACATTCACCAAACTCCATCCTTTTAAGGTACTTTCATTCCAAGGCTTTCCGATATGCTTATATCATCTCAATTACAAGAAGCTAATGTTTTTGGTGATACAACTGCACGTTCATTTAACAAACAAACAAAACACACAAGCTCATGTGACAACTTACTAAACAACTTAAGCAGCTATCGCTATCGCGAGCCACACTTCCCACCAAATAAGGATGTTTTCTATAAAATATGCCCCACCAAACAGTGGCACCAGTCACGGAAAAAAAAAAAAATAAAATCGATCGCATTAAAGCGCTCATTTCCATCTACGTAAAGTTATGTCCAACACTTATTGATTAACATATATACAGGGAAGACGGTGTAAAACCGAGTGCATAGTCCGAAAGAATTGCATAAGCCATCCATAAAGCCTTTTCCAGTATGTGAGTATCCTCACTTTGGCTGGGTAGGCACACTGGGTAAAGATTGGATAGTATCACTTCATTATTCCGTTCACACTTCGTCGCCAACTAATTAACTGCAGAAGATCACAATCTAGGCGAGCGCTATTGAAACCTACACTCCTCTTTGTTCACAAGGCGCTCTAACCAACTACCAACCACCAATATCCATTATACCATTCGTGGATCAGTATACGCCACAATATGGACAACAAAGTTACTTTCATGGTGCTAATTTTTCTACCTTATACGACCCGTGGTATTTACGTTTTGACGCGGCTCTCCAAAGCCAGCCCCATTCGCGCAAAGATTCGAAATGCATCATTAATATTGGAAATTGGTCGGGCCAAGCTCCAACAGGCTGCCTCGGACACCATCTAAGGCAATGAGTGAAGCGAAATATAGAGGGTGAACGCCAAAGAGATGATCTAATATACTTTCGAAGGCTATAAATTACATTGATTTATCACAGCACGCATGTTGCTTGTTGTACTGGAATGGTAATGAAGACGAGATGGATTTGTTGCTGTCAGAGAACAAAAAATAATCTCTGCTAATCAAGGTTATTGGTCATCACAGAAGCAAAGTTTTGTGAGAAAACGATCGGATGCTTTTTTGTTGATCTGAAAGTAGGAATACTGCCTTAGCAGATTGATATGTTGATGGAAGTGCATTGCATTTCCCTTGTCCCTTGTTCGTGTATTTTAGTCCTGCCAATATCGTTTTTCTAAGACATTGAAAAATATGTGCTTATCAGCCGTCTCCTGGGAAAAGCCCAATCTTGAGTCGTAAAAATAAAAACCTTTTCATTTCATTTCCGTAACTTGATTTCAAATAGCTTTGAGCTTTATTTATCAAGGTAGGGACTCCTTTTTTCTTGCAGTCTTCGATAATTCATCTATTTAACCTGCATGTGACGATTAAAACTAAACTCGAAAGGTGTGATCGAAAATCTTGGTTCACTCCAGATCCAGAAATATTGGCTACTATAGAGCAAAGAGATTTGGCTTTCAAGCGTTGGAAGCGTTTTCGTCTTCCTGATATGCTTTCGATTTTCCATTTGTTATTTTTTTGCTCTAGTTCAAAATAACGTTTCTAATTTAGCCTTTCGGGCTGTTGACCCCGAAAGCGAATCTTTGTGTAGTGCAGAAAATTCACTGGCTGATGGGAATACCACAGGTCAAGAAGCGCGGCAAATGCTGTGGCCACGAATTCAACCTTTCGGGATGTTGACCCCGAAAGTGTAAGTTTGTTTCAATTCCAAATTGTGGATGATGCTGATGCTGGGCGCGGTCCTTAAAATAAAATTGTCTGCTACAAGTTTTGATGGAATGCAGCCACAATTTGTTAAAATGATTTTACCCCACATATTACCTGTTCTCACGCACGTTTTGAATACCATATTAATGACATTGTATTTTCCTTCATCTTGGAAAATTCCAGTTTTTAAAAAACCGGCTACTATGTTTGACTCAACCTGAGTTCAGACCCGATATCGATTTTTCCATTTTTATCTAAGGTACTTGAAAAAATCAAACATGAACAAATTTCAAATTTTCTATGAAGAAAAAAATTATTGTGCGATCAGCAGTCAGGCCTTAGATCGAACCATAGTTGTGTCTCTGCTATACTTAAAGCTTCAGATGATATAAGTGCCGCAATGGACGATGATTTAGTATCATTTCTTGCACTTCTTGACTTCTCCAAGGCCTTCGATATAGTTGACCACAGAATACTGATATCAAAATTAAAAGACCAGTTTCAGTTTTCAAACACAGCGGCGAGCCTCATTTGTTCATACCTTGGCGGACGAAACCAAGCAGTTGTGATAGATGAAAAAGTATCTTGGCCCTTAGAATTTGCAACAGGGGTTCCCCAAGGGTCAATTCTAGGTCCACTGTTATTCTCAATTTTAATAAATGACCTTCTTGTTCAGTTGAACTACTCGTCACTTTATTTGTACGCCGATGATGTTCAAGTTCGACTCAGCTGCAAGCTCATAAATTAAACACTGACTTGAAAAGTATACTAGCATGGTCTGAAACAAATAACCTTTGCGTTAATCCTAGGAAGTCTAAATGCATTATTATCAATAAAAAAAATGAATTTCAGCTATCTTCCTGCACTTTATCTTGGAACAGAACAACTGGAGTATGTTGAGAGGTTCAGAAATCTTGGCATCTTGTTTAATTCAACCCTCACTTGGGATGATCAATGATCATATCAAAATGGTAATCGGCAAAATATATGGTGCCCTACGAAGTCTTTCCCTATTAAAGCATTTCACCCCTCAACCTATTCGACTTTACTTAGCGAAAACTTTAGTCGTACCGATCATCACATACGGTTGCCAATTTTTCAGTGCCCAAAGCTCTGAAACAAAAATAAACCTAAATGTGGCTTTGAATAATCTATGTCGTTATGCTTACAATCTCCTCAGATAATATTCTTGTCTGTAGTCTGTACCAATACTTCAATTATTTTTCTCTGAAAACACTGAATAATATTATTAATATCAATGAACCATCATATCTCTCTGCAAAAATACATTTCGCAAGATCACCTCCCTCTTTTATGTTGCTACAACCGAGATTAAGTTGTAGAAACTCGGAGCGTCAATTTTTCGTGAACGTTCAGTTATACAATTTACCCTACTCTCTAAGAATACTTCGCGTCACCAAGCAGTTTGATGCGGCTCTATTCTAATACTTGGCAGTACATTAATTCAGTAAAAAATAGACTAATTTTTGTATAAAATATTTTCAATGAAAATTTTAATTCTCCGTTAAATCTTTGTATCTTGTTTGTCATTCTTTTTAACTTAACTTTACTTAAATTCAGATTTTGCTATTGACTTTAACTAATAATTATTGGCCATAAGGCCCAATGTAAGAGATGTACATATTAAATATATGAAATGAAATGAAATGAAAATGAAAATACTCAATCGATCAGTTCCCAGGCTGCATTAAACTTTAGATAATTAAAAAAAATTCCATCAACAATTCTCAGGGAGATAAGCAATGGAATGGAATCCATCAACAGCTTAATTTCTCTCAGCCATACCTTGTGAGGGAATTGAGAGAACTAACAATATGTTGCCGATTCCGAACTCTTTGTGAAATTTGTGCACCAACCCACAATTTCTTGCAATGGATTCCCATTCCTTAACGCAATTACTTTTCCTTGTAAGTATGTAGGAGAGTACGATTTTCGGTAGTCTTCTCTCATCCATTCCCATAACTTTATTTACGAAGTCGAAATGCAATTTGAGCGTCTCCAAAAAGATTGGTGGCTTTCCTGTCTCCAAGTGAATCATGTAATTTGGTGTGCTGTTTGGAAGTTTGAAGACTCTTTTGATGCAATATCTATTAAAGATCTCAACAGTAGAAAATGAGCGATATGCTTATCATTGCTCCCCGGCCACCAAAAACCAATTATTAAAAAACACCCGATGTTGATATTAAAGAAAGGGGCTTGATATGTACTCTTTACATTTCGCGTTATATTGAAAAGTATTTTCATAACATTGGAACCTCGTGCAAGCGCCAAAGATCCTATGTAATTTGCCTTTGATAAAGTCACAGAGCGGAACTGACTGACTGCTAGTATGAGTTTACCTACGGTCACCAATCACATGAATCAAATAAACCTTACTTTTTTCGAAACTCCGCTGATAGCAACTCCTTTCTCAAGCTATGTGAAATGAGACCTACAGGGCATTTATCTTCGATCAAAGTTATTGCCTAACTGGATTGTCTGATGCGCGCATTTAGTTTATTCCGGCATCCCACTACTTTGGTAGCACAAACAGTTCACATCCCCATGATCTGTAAAAAGCTACTACATATGCGTTCCAATTCAATTTCTTAATATCGATATACCATTTCATTTCAATTGAATTGCGTTGTCGTCCGCTCTGGCCGCACAACGCGTCGCGTCTCGCGTCATCGTTCGGTCATCTCCATTTGCGTTGAGTATGCCCCATAGTTTCCGCATATAATGTATTAAATTTCAATGTTGAACAAATATGGATCTGACGTCTGTGATCTGTGGGATCTGCTTCCATTGTGAAGTGGAAGCCCACCTCGATTGCTAACCGATTTACGGCTGTCGTCCTCGAGTCAATTCGGTACCGCATTTATGTCCAAAATTATGCTATCGAGTCGGTCGGATTTTGTTGTTTTCAAAGAAGGAATCCGCCAGCCCAGCCGGCTACTGCTTCTGTGGATCGGAGTCGATGGAGCTCCTATAACAGAGCTACCACCTGATATGTGGACACGCCAAGCGTATGTGACAGTAGTAGAGGCACGGTATATATGCGCACTTTGTACAAATATAACGATTTATTCTTTCATTTTTTTTTATTTTTATTTTTGTTATCTTTATTTATACCAACTGTCAATGTGGGATAAAAGATTGGTTCACAATATTCCTTCCTCAATTTCCATGCAATTGTTTGCAAACTATAGCATGCGGCAGAGCACACAGTCATTTATGTACTAGTGGGGATACCTTCCAACTTATGATCAGTTTTTGTGTAGAACTGAAATGAAGACGACCGCCAAGGCAATTGTTTTAAGCCCGGTCATTTCGATTTGTTTTGGGTTGTTGACTGTTATGGTTTTGTGAGCATTACGTATATGGCTAATGGTGGACACTGGTGCTGTTTAGAGTGAACAAGCAATTTTGGTATGATGATGTTTCAATGGATTACTTAATGTCGTCATGTAGAGGGTTCCATCTGGAGAACTTAACATTTTTTAGTGTTCTAGATCCAGAATCTCTTTGAAATTCTGGACCTTTCTCTAGTTGAATATTTGAAATGGCATCAGATGACTCATAAGCATAAGGATGAATGATTTAATAGGCTAAGGCTAAGACAATAAAGAACCCTGCTAAAAGGATCTTAATTAAGTCTTAGTGCCCAAGACTCTACAGCAGATATTTTATTTATAACATTAGATTTATTGCAAGTTTTTGTTTTGCTGTACCGACTAGAACTGAAGTGAAAGCTTTGAGCTGAAGACGGATATCGAAGCGTAGATGCCAAAATAAAGAAGAAATTGCGACAGCCAAGCTGTGTTTAAGGCCCTACTCAGTTCTTTAACAACTTCGAAAGTAATCCAGGAGTTCAAAAACTCTCTGAATGATATCAGAAGACTTAATTTATTCTTTGAGTCTCTTTTGGTTTCTATGCCATCACAGCATAACTGGAAAAGAGATAGCGAGATCTCGAGATCGATTATTCTTAGATGTTTGACTTCGTTTCAAAAGGGTATGTTGATGTTTTAAGGTGTTAAGTTGCGTCAAATCAACTACAGTTTTATTTATCAATTAGATTTAGCGTAGCTGCAGACAGTGCCCTGAACTGACAGTCTGACTGAGAGCACCGCAACTTCGTCGGCAAAATCATAAACAGAATATTGTAAATAGTGAAAAATACGAAACATATCTCGATGAAGTGAACACTCATTTTCTCAGAAAATTTTTATGTGCAATGCGTCCACAGAATATCAGTTTTGAAAACTTAAAAAACTGGTTTTCCGTTTACCGTCTTAGAAGTTAGAGTACTATTCATAAATAAAGAGTTACTACACTTAAATAATGTTTAATTAAAAACAACACTAAATTTCGTTAAAGTAGATATAAATTAGACAAATTATTTGCATCGACTCTACATACTTCAGTCCATTTTGACAAAATCCTATCAGAAATTAATGATCCTTTTCTTTTTACATATTTAGCAGACAATTCAAGGGGTGAATTGACTTATAATGATATTAAACACAGTGCGAGTATTTTAACTGAAATAGCTTTTATTAATTGTAGGCAAATCAGAAGAAGTGAAACATTTCCTGCATCCTGTCAAAAAACTAAAGCACTTTGCATCATTTTTGGCGCCTTCAAATTAGTCTTCATTCCAACGAAAGTCATAGCTTACACACAAACCAAATTGACAGCTTTTCGGTTTCTTGGATGCAGATATACCATTCATGGATAATGGCGATGGGGATGGGGGAATGTTAAGTTTTAACGACAATTGACATCATTGTATCTTAGAAGCATTGAATTCTACTCGGTTTTAACTACCCCATGTAACAATGCTGTTCAGGTCATAGTTCATTGAACTTATCGTAAACAACCGTTCCAGTTCCGAAGAGCAGGGACGAGAATTTGGAAACGAATATGACCAAAAAGCTGAGGAGTATTTCAGTCTAGAGGTCCGAATTTCGAGCTTTTTGGGCAATTGATAAAAAATAAACATTCAATATTTTTCGTATCTATTTTTTTAATCATTTGTGTATTTACATTTAAAGAGTTGATATCCAAAATTTATTTAAAAAAAAAAAAAAAATTCATTGAGCTATGCGTTCTTGAAGTAGAGGGGGAAAAAAGGCCGTGTTCTCTTAGCCATGATTCCTACCCTTGTGGTCTTCTCAAAAATAAAACAATGTTGAATTATTGATAAGCACCAATGTCACTATGTCTAGAAGCTTCAAAACTTAAAAAAATTAAGAGTTATCTGAAAAATGTTCATGACTAATTTCAAGTTAATCGGCTCATACTGATTTACATATTCGACTTATTTCTCTCCTCATAAAGAGCAGTTGTTCTGTCTTATTTTGAAGGATCTGAAGCTTGAACCTCAGACAATTGAATCATTACTGCTCAATTGGAGTAGAAGCTTATGAAAAACCAAGACAAAATCTTTTTTTGTATTTAATGATTAGATATCCACCTGAAAAGTTTGTTTACAACAGAAAAATCATTTTCGATCACTGTTTTGAGCAAAAATTCTTTTTTTTTGCATTAAAACTACATTATTTTACATTTTATTAACATTTTACCATCTAAGAAGGATTCGAGCTCTGAGTCAGAGTAAGCACTCTCTTCACTTTCTGAGTCATAACCTTCAGTTCTTGAATTTTTACTTGCAATTGGATCTTCCGATAAAAGCATTTCCATTGATTGTTTGGAATAAAATTTTGTTTTTTTTTTTACAGGAGTTGGTCTTAGGCTTGTAACAAGTGAGTCGGAGGTCAATAACAATCGATCAAGAACATTAAGATTATAATTTTCCTTGAATGCCTGTATTGAATAATTAAGTGGTTGATTTTAAATCATCGGGAGCCAAGATTACAAATCAACATTAAGCTCTGCTGTTTCAAATAAGTATTTCCCAAACTTTGAAATATCAATTTTATATAAACTGGACACAACCTCCAATATAATCTTCAGCTTCTAAATTAACCGAATGTCAGCACCCGTTATTTTGGCTGAAAGTTGTGGATCATTAAGAAATCTATCAAATAAACGTTTATTGGTTTAAAACGGGAAACAAGAAGTTCTTTTAAGTACATCAAAATAAAGAATTTTTAAAGAAAAAGCCAAATTATGCTAAAAAAAAGCATCACAGCCAACACGAATACCATATAAACCAGCGAAAACTTGCACCCTATTTTTTTGAAAGTTAGATTCTAGTCCAACGGATAAGTGTCTCGTCGATACCAAAAGCACGCGTTTTCGATAGAGCTTAATGCCAAACTCTATTAAATGCTGAGCTTTGTAGTTGAGATAATCCACTTGTTTTTTTTTTTAATCTAATAAGTGAAAATATTTATTAGTAAACATTTTAAGCGGTCAAAATTCTTTTTATATCTCAAATGCACACATACATTATATAAAAAGAGTTTTAATTGTTAAAATTTATACTAATATTTTTATTTTTCTATCAAATGCTTTATAGATATCAAGCGCAATAATCTTAATTCCTCCAAAACAGTGTAAAGATTGGTTCCACTTTTCCGTGAGATATCAAGATATAGTAAAATCTCAAGTGGACCTTTTGCTACAAAAGCTGTACTGCCGGTCATTGAAAAGCTTTCGTTTTCCAAAATAATTCACAAGTTGATGGTTTATTAACGTTTCTATAAACTTGGAAAGAAGTGACGTTATTGCAATTGGACAGTAATTGTCAGGAGTGGAAGATTCGCCCTTTTTATGGATGGGTCGGACAAATGCAGTGTTAGATCTGCTCGGGAAGAGCACAGATGAATAGGAAACATGAAAAATTTTAAGCAGCGATTTTCATAAAGTTTTTGTTTATTATTTTTAAATATGTATACTTCTACAAAATGATATAAAAAGAAACTGATTTTTGAAAATTTTATAGAGATTTAGCCTCTTAAGTTTCAATCAAAAATTTCAAGAAAAATAATGAACGAAAATTACTTCTCTTGACAAGTAACAAAAATAAATATGGAGTAAACCGTAAATAGACTATTAAGAACAATTTTTAATAACTTGTCCTTTGCATCGGATCTTCTGGTCCACCTGTATGTGTATACAATTGTATACACATACAGGTGTTACCTGTATTTTCAGTACAATTCACTTTGAGTTCTCATAAACCCTTGTAGTAGAACGCCATACAAAATCAATAAATTAAATCATCAAGTCCCATTCCAATCAGCAAAAACTTTTATATTTCAACTTCAACAGAAAGTAATAACTTACATCCCCAAACACAATAACTCCAATAACCAAACCTAGTGTTACGGAAACAAATTGGCAAATTAATGGCAGCACTAGAACAACAGAAACGTTTAAGTCATAAATTATTTTTCACTTCGAAGAGCACCTCAGCCAACGTGTATAAACTCCAACTCACCACCATTCGCGATGGGTTTGGTGGAACCCTCGCCCCATCGCATCGGTTTACTTTGAGTGGCCCACACACATGTCCTTTTGCAGAGCGGAGCACACCAAAAATAAAAGCCAAGGATTGAGTGTGTGGAGTCATTTTATTTGCTAAGGAGCCGACACAGCTGGTGTTGGTTATTGACTCCTTCTGCGCTCCTATATACAGTGAACTAACGCAACGACAGTGGTGGTTGGCGTGTGGTGCGGGGTGACGGCTGGCGGCATATGATGCTTGGTGGTGGCTCCTGTATAAAACGCGCCACGCAAAACAAACGGCATTTGTGCGAATTTCTGCCAACCGAATGCAAAAGTGGTTTATTACCCAGTTGCCTATAACTAAATTATAAGCTATGACCGTTTTTCGCTCCTTTGCACGCTGCGTTGTGACAAAGCGAAAAACATTGCTTCTGCAGAGTTATTCCTAAAAGGAGAACAATTTGTAACCGCACTTTAACAAATGAATGTGTGCTCGCTCCAGTCACAGTGTGTGGAAATTGGTGATATCGAAATTGGACGCTGAAAAGAAGGCGGATGTGTATACGTTGATGTTGAATGGCCAGCCATGAGAAGGTCAATCGAATATGTGCGTTTTCAGCCATCGCAAGCCCTCCAAAAATTATTGTGTAGGGGAAAAGGGTGTTAGTTGTTACTGTATTATGAGCTTTTAAATTCAACAGCAGATGAAGTTTTACAATAAACGTTTAAGGCTCCAAATTTTGGGGCCTTATCATCGTTATTTCTGTTCATGTACTTTAAAAAAAAGGCAAATCAAAATCAAAAACATTTCCGAAGCTATACAAAAACGAAATTTCAACGTTGAAGAAAACGTTTTTTCGAAGCAGACTCCTAGTTCGCCTCTCCCCTACATTGGTAATTACATTGGCATTGAATATCGAATATGGGGAAGAGTTGCAGGTATTCACCGTTAATAAGTTTGTGACAATCCACCCCAAAAATGGTAGCATTGACATAATATCATCAAATGATCTCACGATTATTCCACGTGACAAAACTAGTATTCCACAATGCATTATTTGGCCTGCAGCTGATCATGGAGGTTGGTAGTAACTGGTTGTGGTTACCACAGACTGCTGGGTGATATAGCTTCGGATCTGAATAGGATAGCCAATATGAAAGACACTTGAGTTTATCTGTTTTTATGGGATGTAGAGAGCACACAGTGCACATATAGAAACTGGCGAGGAAAGCTTAAGCTAGGCGGTTAAACATAAAAGATCAGTGGTGGGGTGTTGCATGGCGGCAAACACATCCCGAATGTTTGCAGCAAAATGAAATGAGGTGTCTATCCAGTGGTCTTTTCCAATTGTGACATTTGAATGGGCCGAAATGACGTTTTTATTCAATATGGCAAATCTTTGGCGATTTATGTTTCAATAGATGCACACAACTGCTGGTCTACGATGGTGTGTGGAGTGTTTTCTATCTGATCACATGGTGGTCATTTCAATTTGAAATCATCCACCAAAATGTTAGTTTCGAATGGCAACAGTTTTTTGTTGTACATGAAGCAAACGAAATGCAGTAGGACATAAGAAAATGTGGGAGTCATGTTTCTATAGAGCATTTATCTGAACCACGTTGAGGATAAGAAAAGATCTACTAATTTTTTCTGATCCACTAAGAGAGAAAGCTCGTCTCTCTACTCGATTCTCGAACTTAGAGGTCCCAGGTCCCACTTAACATGCAGACATGTAAGCCACTAAACCACAGGCAACATTATGGGAAATAGTATCATGTACTTTTAGATGACAGTTGGAGGATATATTTATCTGTAAAAGTGAGTGAGTGGGTTGTTCTGTTTGGACTTTTTGTTGTGTATCTTCCATTTGTTCAATACAAACAATAAGCTACATATTATTCACAGTGTTTTTCTAGTAAACTCAATGTACTTCCAAACTACGTGCAAAAAAGGATATGTGCTCGGTATATGGCAACACTCATGACGCACATGTTTATCTTACCTATTCTAGGTGCCATGTGTACCATGTGATCCATATTGTAAACTCAATAAATGTCAATCAGATACGTGTTTTGCATTAATGTACGTCTTTTATTTTGCTTGTATTCCATATCAGCTTAAAGATTCCTTCCCCTTAGAGCACAAAACCACTGTTCAGCATGCAAATGACGAGATCTTCAGATCAGTACCTCAACTTCATCAACGAGTGTCCTTTTAGTGCTATTTTTTTCCATCCTGAGTACGTCCTTAAACGTTAACCCTCTTTTCGTTATATTTCATCGTAACAAATCGTTTTGAGTGATTAATAGGTTAGCCATTCAAAGTTGAACTCTTTTTCGGTTGTGTAGTTATTATTTTTTCAGTGTTCATTATTGGCATTCTTTTGAATAATTCAACATTTTGTCCTTTTTAATATACTTAACTGTGAGACACAAACAATGACAAACACCCCTCGGTGACAGCTATAGCACTCTGGTTGTATGCAGACAAGACAAACAACATCATCACACAATCAAATTGAATAAAAGGGTTAATTTAGTGTGAAGAATCCGGTCTAGGAGATCTGTTTCATTGTCCACTTAAATAAATAAAAAAATACACATAAATGAATGAAAAGAATACACACATTATTAAAATTTTGAGAGCATTCTCTGAAAAATGTCATCGTAGAGTATTCATCATTAAATTATTGGATTTGAGCATAAGATATGTACGCGCTGTTCAGAAAACGGAGCTGGACACGAATTCGCATCATCGGTGTTTTAAATTTGGTTTTAAAGAAGGAGTTCATTCTCAAAAGCGTTGGTAGCAAAAAAATTTCATTCTGACAATGACATTAGTACGTAGTAGTACAAGACGCTCTCCTCTCTTTCCACAGTAAGTAATATATTATTCAGTTATTTTGATAGCACTATCTGACATATTGATAGCAATCAATCTTTGTTTTTTTTTTTTTACTTTTTAATAATTGGATCGTTTCAAAGAATTATTGAAAGCCATCAAACCATCAGAGGTCTTTTGCTCTGAAATCCTGCTAGCCATTGAAAAGAATTCGTTCATCTAGACCTTTTGTGGCTTGACGGTTTTCCAAACTTTGACCTTGGAAAGAAAGCATGTTAATGCAATTGGAGACGGTAAATGAAATGAGGGTGGATTCGCCTTTCATGGAGACGTGCTGGACATAAGAAGTTTTGCATCTGCTTTGGAAGAGCTCAGAAAAGTAGGATAGAAGGAGAAGCTTAAGCAGTGAAGAAGAAGAAACACCTTAGCGTAGAAGTTCACCTCTTCAAAATATCGGCAGGGATACCATCTGGACCAGCGTATTTATGTATAATGAGATCTTTGAGCACTCCCGCAACCAAACGAGTACGACAAAAAATTTGCTTTATCAAGCTTGATAGTGTCAATACTTAAAAAAAAAATGTTGCAAGGAAGGTCATGCGGGATCTGAAAAGTACGCATATTGGCATCGATGAGTCTCTTCGTCGTTGGAACAGAGACTACATTTCAAACCGTTGTATTGGTCAAAGCGCATACTGCCTTAAAATATTTGGAGTGCCAGGGTTCCATTTCATCCCCGACTTTCTTCCTTATTTTAGGAATCGATCACTTGTCTCATACTTCTAATACTGACTGTTTTGGTGACGAATGACAAATGACTCTCTCGAACATCGTCGTATCGTTTCATGGACTTTATGGTCTCTCTTTTTTATCGCTATTTTTACAGATTGTGCACTAATGAAGCAACCGTTTCTCCCCTTAAACAATTTAGCCATAATACCCGCCTTGCAAGGATTGCACATCAGTTCTCCCTGCAGCCCAACTTCGATCGCTCAGTTTATTATAGAGATTCATATTTTACCCGCTCAACCCGAATGTGGAATGCTTTACCGAACTCAATTTTCCCCACGATTAGCAATACACTGAAATTCTAGAATAATGTGCATCGCCATCTCCTTTCTTATTCTTTTCATATTTCCTAACACACGCACTGTGTTTTTGAACATTATAAGGGTAGTCACAACCTCTTGAAGTGCGAGTAAATTATAACGAGGCAAAATGAAAAGTAAAACCTATACATACACAAGACAAAAATTGGACTTAATTCAGGTACCAGGTGCCTCCCAAACATCTTTGCGCTTACTAGATAAGTACAAAACAGAGAGTTAAGAGCAACAGTTTTCAAATCGAGCGAGACCTGTGTCGCTCTTTTTTTCACAGACAGTTCTCAAGAGAAATAGTCAGTTGCATTCTTCCCATGAAACAATTTAGCCGGAGCACCCGCTAGCTGTCATCAGTTTTACCTTGAATCCAACTTCGGACGTGCACTCAAGTGTAGAGACTTATTTTTTTTTTTTTTTTTTATAAGGTTGGCACATCAGAGTGGGATTCACCCAGCTCTAGCGCCATATTTCACAACTATGCCTTGTGAAAAATGGAAGAGGACTGCAATTTTTTGCCGATCTCTACCTAATTCCTCTCAAGATGTAAAAACATTTTATTCTTATAATTCTTGGACTTGAACCTCGAAACTACCACTTTAGAGACAGACACGCTAGCCATTACCCCCTATTTATGTTCGTCATCGACACATGGAATCATTAGATGGAAGAAGTTTGTGCTTCAGAGGCATTGTTATTAACTTAGTAGTTTTTTTTTGAAATTTTGAATTCCAGTATCGATTGCGTTCGTTTATGGGAACGAAATAAAATATTGCCCTTATTGATTGGGAAGACTGTAGAATTATAACGGTGAAAGCATTTTTGAAATAGGTTAGGTATTTTTTGAGCGCCCGTTCCCTTTCTTTGTGAATTTTCAAATTTTCAGCTCGCTTAATTTATCTTGCTGCGTCCATTAGATCGTTTTCGTACAAAACACACTTTAATTAATTAAACGCACAAAGAAATTATATATAGTGAGCACAGAAGAAGGTAATATTGGTAGTTGCTGCTGTGAAGCGTAGTGTTGTAGAGGAACCGAATGTGTCGATTTAGTATCGTACACAGTAATCGCAGCTTCGGAAATTGGATTTTTGGACTACGCTCTTAAATCATTTAAAATCAACATTAAGCACCAAATTTCTTTTATTTAAAACCAATAACATGAGAATGGTGGTACCCGTGGCGAGATGGTTAGCATGTTTCCTTGTTAGCCGAGAAGTTCGTGGTTCGATGTTTTTTCACTGGCATCGCCTTTCGCGGGGAATTGGCAACTGCTCCGATACTTAATTCATTGCCATGAAAAGAGCTTTTTCGATTAAACTTTCCTTATCAGCTGAAAATTGTAGCTCCTGCTCGATTCTCTCATAAGGTACGGTTGTTAAAAATGCGCTAGACCCCGGCCTTCTCGCCTTGTTGCGAGAGTGAGAGTTAAACGTATTTTTCATTTTCGATTTGTATAGCTGTAAAAGAACACCGTTTACATTTTTAAACTTTAGTGACGTCTGATTACTTTGCACGCTGGACTATTTAGCTTACCAAATATTTAGATACTATAGTTATGTATTGAATACCGAGCCTGAGTCTTTGTTTTGATAAAAACTTGATAGTAGGTGAGGTACACAATCTTTCCAATCAAAGGAACTAAAATCGTGTCAAGTTTTGTTTTTTTTACTATTTTACCTAAAAAAGCAGTGAAATATAAAAAAACCTGATTGCAGCAATCCATCCAACATTAGAAATGCAGTATTAACCATCTTAAGTTTAAAAAAGTTAGTACCTCAATCATCTCCGCTGCTCTAAAAATAGGCTACAATTCTCTCCATTTATAGCCGCATCAATCGAACAAACCAACTATAAAAAATCAAAATGGAAGAATCGCAATCAAAAGCCGACATTCCAAATGCTTCCAACGCCTGTTGCTACCACCTTTCACAACATACCAGATCACCACTATTATTTATATCGCGTTGAAATACTCGTAATTCAACACCATCGCTCTCAAAATAATTTCGACACGATTTGGTCTTATTCCCACGATATATCTCGCTGCTCTCTTGCCATAAATACACTTATATACAGTGTACCGTTCATCCACACTGATGTTCGAATGTTCCAGCGCATAAACTACACTTGGGCAATTCTTCATCACCATCTCCAACTGCAACAGCAGCAGTGGCAGCAACAGAGGCAACAGCATCAGCAATAGCTGAAACACCACCTCCTTCAAGAAATAATTTTTCTGCAATAATTCTTTTCATTTCTTTAGAATTTCACGAAGTCAACTACGATAATGGCACTCCGCCGCGTACAGATCATTGCTATGACGACAAAATGGCTAAAGTGCCATAGGTACACATTTCAACTTTCAAATTAGAGGCTTAACCGGCAAGAAAAGCGCAAAACAAAAAAAAAACATCGACCAAAAACAATCACTCGTTCAGTAGCATTTTGCGCGTGTTACTGTGAGATATACGAGTACCTCCTCAGTCCGCACCGTGCCATTCATCCACCTCGTCTTCATCGAGATGAGAAGAAATCGCAAACGCTTCCGACGAGCGACGATGATGAATATTGGCCCAAAAAGCACTCAGGCGAAAATCAAAATCGAACCTCGAACAAGAAGAGGCGCACTACTATTGGCATGGAAAGCAAAGTAACGAAAACTATAAAAAGAAGAAGATCCCTGCAATCTCTACGAATGGCACGACCATGACCAGGCTAGGCCACTATTATGATATGATTGTCGCGACCATCATCATCATTATCATCACCTAGCCACGAATGAGGCTAACTATCGCGACTTACAAAAAAAAAAAACACAAAATGCACGGGAACCGAACAAAACCGACCGCGCGGTGCATCTCGATAGGAGCATTAAATAATTTTAATAAAGCAATGAATCCATACCATAATTACTGCGATGACTATTTTTCACTTAACCAAGAGTTTCTCGCGCAAGAAAACAACAAAAAAAATATGGGGCCCCGATCACAAACCGTGCCATCCCTGCAACTGCAGTCTGTCTGCATAATGTTGCTATCTATCACGATGCGATCGACTTTAATTCATGAGTTTCATCCGGTAATAGCATTGAAATGAGTTTCAGAGATTCAACAGTTTATGGACATCGCACAAATTCGGCTGAATCGATGATGGCTGGTGTGGAGGATGCCTTCGTCTTGCAACTCCAGCCCGAAAGTAAATGCAACTTGGCGTGATATTCCTCGTGGAATATGATGTTGTATACAGAAATCGATTGGTTCACTATAATAGTGCAAAGTGCTGCTGCTGCTGCTTTTGCTGCACTGACTCTGTTTGCTCATCCAGATCATGGAAGAAGACACAAAGTCGTGCCAAAAAAATGTTTTCCCTTGAATGACGATCGTTGGATTAAAGCTGTACTTATTGTGAGGAATTTTTTAACAACTGTGATGCATTTTTTTTATGGTTTGGTTTTTCGAGTATCGACAGACATTCTGACGTTTCTGAAGAGAAAATTAGGTAGAGTTGCCAAACTGATCTTATTCAATGATACTTATTTCAAATCCACCAAAAAAGGGAAGATTAACTATAATCAAGGCTTTGTCTCAAATACAACCTGATTGTGTTTTACTGGAGCACATCGGGGCCGAAGCACCAGGCCTGTATTAGTTGCAACGTCCGACCGCTGAATTGCTGACTCGTACCAAAACTCCGCGCCACCAGAATACAAAGGAGTCAGTCCCCATCTGAGCAACCGAAGAGAAAGACCGGGGAAGGACCTTTCGCATTGAAAGATACGACCGAACCAGGCAACTCGTGTCAACCAGTGAAAACCTTGCTTTTGTAACTTTGCGAAATTTATATAAAGTCGAAACAAATTATTTGTACAATTGTAAAGACTTGTCTTTCGTTTCATTTGTTAAGAATAAAGAACAATTGAATTCATTTTGCCTTGTCTTTATTTTTAGAAGTTGGACCGCCGCAGCCCAAGTTTTCGAGCTTCCTTGGGAAAGACCCTGGATCCGCTGAGTCCTACCCCAGCTGAGCACAAAGAAGTCTCACAATATCAGAACACGTTAAACAAAACAGTTGTAGACCATGGATCATGCCTCTTTATTTCCAGATTTTTTTACAAAAATTGATGAATTCTTACGAAGCTTGGTGAGTTTTAATAATTTTTTATTTTTTTTTTTTAAATTTTATTTTTTTTTTTTTCACATAATCGAAGCTGACAATCTAGTTTCTCATCTGCCATCTGCCATCGGCTATCTGTCAACCGTCATTTATGTCATCTGAGATCAGCGATTTGTGATCTGTGATCAGTGACCTGTGATCTGCAATCTGTGATCTGTGATCTGTGATCTGTGATCTGCCATCTTTCATCTGTCATCTGTCATCTACCATCTGGCATCTGGCCAATCTGTCTATTGCCTTAGTCTTATTATAAGCTAGTCTTTGTATTAGTGGCGAACTGAGAACAGCCCCATCGGACGCCCTTAATGAACTACTAACTACCCCGAGTGGCACAGATCTGAGTTTTGTTATAAAAGTGTAACCAAATGGGTAACATAAAGGTAACACTATTGTTTTCAAAAACCAACTCAGTATCATATAGGTAACTAGGAGGTTTTTGAAAACCTTTAGGGAAAACAAGAAAAAATATGAGTAACATAAACGTATATAGAACAAAGTTCTGCGACTAAAAAATGTTAGTGTAACATAGAAGTAGCACCCGAGTTTCACTGTTACTGGTTTTAGCATGTGTTTAACATACAACCGAATTGCAACTACTTTGTTACTTTCATTTTGACGTTTCAAACTCTTTCTTTTTCAAAATAGAACTTGAGTAACTAGGAAGTAACACCCAGGTTTCAACTTATCAATTTTGACATCTACCTTACAATAGCGAATTGAAACCTTTTTCAAGTATTATATTTTTCATGGCACCGATTAAATTTAAAAAAAAATTTGAAGAGTTATTGAAAAAAGTGTAAAGAAATGGTAGTTTCTGGAAAAAGAAAAAATCCATTCATTTACACTACAAAAGTAATGCAAGAGGTCAACTTAAAACAGAAAATGTGCCAGGCGGTCTGGAAATACCCATCAATCGTTCTAGAAATGCAGAGGAAAATGTCTATGTTCCAGCCAAAATATTTAATAGCTTTACCAATGACGAACAACACGACATAAGCGGGCTTGATTCTATAAGATCTTTCCAATCAGCTTTAGCAAATTGGTCTGTGACGCATCATATTACTCGAAGTTCTATGAATTCACTTCTCGAGTTATTAAAAACCTATCATCCAAATGCAATAAGGGCCGGTTTGTTCAAGCTTGATTATTTATAATCAATGATTATTCCAGATGATAATCATGGATTCGGTTTGTTCACGAAATTTTTAATCAAGGAATCTCTGATCAGAGCTTTTAATCATAGATTTTGCTAACCAGGCAATTTTTCTGGGTTAGCTACATTTAAACAATGATTAACTGATATTCAGTTTGTTAAGGCTTGATTTTTGAAATAAAAAATTGTCAGGCTGACATTTCACATAAAATATTTTTTTTGGAAATCAATGAGCATCTTCACTGAATTTTTTGAAATGAAGCAAATTCGTCTATAAATTTATTAATGAAGAGATTCCGCCAGATGTGCATCAAGAAAACATAGCACTTGTTGAATCAATTGATGTCGCCAGGATGAAATTAGATTAAAATTTCTATAGTTTTGACATTTGAAAAAAACTGTATGTATTTTCAATAATTTCCTTGATTAAGTTTTGACATATAGACTGGAAAATGGAACGATTTTTGAATAACCCATGATTTGCTAACCAAGCTATGAAAAAGGTGAACAAACACTCTTTGGTGATCACAGATTCTTAATCATGGATTAAGAAGAATCCTTGATAACCAAATTGCTTATTTAACCCGCTGTCAACAAACCGGCCCTAAGCCTGCCAAGTGATGCCCGCACTCTAATTCAAACTCCTCGCTACACCAAAATTAGCAATTTCGAAGGCATAAATAATACGTATTGGCACTATGGGTTGAAAAAATGTCCATGTATTTATATCTGGAATGGACTCTGGATCCTTTGATAATGTGACCCAGCGATTAGGAGGCCAAAAGACGTAAGATCCCATTATCCATTTGCTTGGGACGACTTCTATTAATGGGATTCTATTTCCAAACGAATACAAAAATAATGTGTCGCAAATATGACAGTTCGCGAAAAAGTTGTTGCAATGTCGTAACCAAACACTTCTTTGTTACTTCATTTAGTAACAAGCTAGTAACAACGCGATAAGAAGACAGTAACAAACACAATTTTAGTTCTCTTTAGAAAAGAGAGAACTGACAAGTAACATTATAGTAACAAACAAGTAACAAACCAGTAACAATTCAAATGAAGCATTTTTTGTAACAAGAGAGTAACCACATACGTTTTTGTTGCTTCGATTCTAAGAAAGAAGGTAACAATACAGTAGCAAGTCAGTTAAATTTGAATTTAATGTCAATGTATATCAAAACCCAGAGGTGTCGGTTGGAAATTAAAGTAGCAAAATAGCTTCTAACACTTTTAGGAGGATTAAAGGTACTATAAGGAAAGAAAGAAAAAGGAAACATAGTTAACATTGTTTTTTTCACAGTGACCCTTTTTCTTGTTATAATTAGCGACCTTGAGGTCACTATGGTATGGAAAGCGGTGTGGCTAATGCACGTGCCACATGACGAAGTCGCTATCTCTAACAATATCAAAAGTTGTTTTTTCTTTTGTGCAAGTATGGGACAGTAATAAGAAAGTAATCTCCTATAAACCCCATTTTTTGGGAGCGAATTTTTTTTAAAAAAAGCTGCTTTTAATTTATTTGTCTTATACGTTTAATCGCATTTTTAGGTTTAAGTCAAATACATTTTTTTAATTTTAATTTTTATAAATGAGCTTATTGGTTATTTGGACATACCTACATATATCTTCAAGTTTTTTTTTTTAAATAATAACCGATAATTGGCTACAATTCTTTTAATCTTCATTTATTTAATACATATGTACATTAAATGTACTTCCAAAATACTAAAACTACTCTTAAAAATAAGCGACAGCTCTGATCACATCATCAATATTGTAGTTGGCGGTACGATATTTTCAAGTGTATTAAACATAATGGAAGTAACAAAACGGTTACTATTATGTAACATTTAAGTTATTCATCGCCGGCCATATTTCTTATGAAATTATAATTTTTAATGAATAAATAACCTTATATTATCAAAATTTCTTCAAATGACTTATTTAAGAAATACTTACTTCGACTTAAAGTTACTAAGCTGTTGATAGAAATAAAATAGACTGCTTAATTTCAAAGTAAAATAAGAAACAAACATTTAAGATATTTAAAAAAAATAATAATTTGAAGTTATTTGAAAGGCGCTTGAATTTTACAAGGGGTAGAAAGTCATATTTCGTGAAACAATTGCGAGCGTTTTGAAAATAATGCTGTTATTTAACCGAAATTCGAACTATAATAATAATAATTATCCCAGACAAAATAACCATTGACAGTATTAGCTACTTTATTAATTCTAACATATGTGAAGAGAAAACTGGAAAAAGTTCTCATTATAATTTTTGTTATTCTTTTGTTACAATTAAATAATAAACCTATGAGCTTTTTGTTTCAATTAAGTAACAAAAAATTATTTGCATAAATGTTGGTAATAATATGGTACTTGTGCTTACTGCGCTCCAATTTTTTCTCTTTACTAGCTTTAGTAACAATAGGGGAAAAAAAACCTAACAGTTACCTGCCAAATAAAGGAACAATTAAGTAACAATGTTACACTATTGTTACTTAAGAGGTAACAAATAAGTTCCAAGCTTTACTTATTTGCAACCAAAATTTAGTAACAAAACTGGACGATTTTCTCGCTTTTTTGGTAACAAATTAGTCATTAGGACTCATTTGCAATCATTTTGTTACAGTCAATCAGTAACAAGGGAGTCACTATGACTTAATTGCCACTAACTGTGCCACTTGGGACTCTCACACCCCTAGATATCTTCAACAAACAAGTCGCAGCTAGCTCAGCTACTCGACTCAGAGCTACATCACAGTGGACCAATAATCAAATCGGCCACACCACCGTTCTAGATAACTTTAGATTCTCATCGAATAAACCCGACTACACTACCCCCAAGTTGGTGTTTGACAACAATTTCCGAGCAACCATACCTTCAAGAAAAGCTTGGGAAAATATCACTCTTTTGGAAAATGAAGCAATACAGTTCTTCACTGTTGGTTCAAAAACCGGCGAAGGTGTGGAAAGTGGAATCTACTCAGAAAAACTGAATCTCAGTTTATTCCTCCGCCTACCCGATCATTGTGGTGTGCTCCAAGCGGAAATTCTGACGATTAATGAGGTGCTGTGTTGGCTCAAAGAAAACGTCATATCCTCCACGGATATTCGAATCTTCTTGGACAGCCAAGGTGCTCCTAAAACTCTTGCCTCTGTTTTTACAAAATCCATCACGGTATAAAATTGTCAGATGTCTCTGAGGGAGATGTCGAATCAGTTCAACATTCACCTTTCATGGGTGCCAGGGCACAGGGACATACCAGGCAACTGTATGGCAGACGAACTAGCCAAAAAAGGGCACGACCACTTCCCTACGCTCAGAATGAAACAACATAGGTGCACCTATCGCTACATGTAAACTCCTACTTAGACAAGACGCTTCAAAGATAACAAACACTAGATGGACTGAGAGTAACAACTGCCTTGCAACCAAAAAAGTTTGGCCGTGTGTAGACTCAGAACGCTCAAATAGTTTGTTGGCCCTGAACCGTCTGTATCTAGGTTCTACCATATGTGTTCTTACGGGACACTGTCTAATAGGGAGACACGCCAAAAGACTTTGTGTATTTTCCAATGATTTCTGCAGAAGCTACATGGACAAGGAATAGGAAGAAACCGTTCAACACCTTCCTTGCGCATGCCCTGCACTACTTCATAAGAGGAAAACTCATCTCGGTGAATTCTTCTTCGATGATACTAGCGACTTAGCTTACATAGACCCTTGCGGCCTAAGTGTGTCAGACAATGTACTCATTGGCTGACAGCCACTTCCACCTAACCTAACCTAGCCTTATTATCTTGCTTTATTTGTTTCAACACGAGTTTTCACAATATCGACCGCCATACAATATCAAACTATGCCGTCAAGAGTGCGTAACGCTTTTTCGAGTGAGAGTAGTAAAAACCTTGTTCTCAACTTGCCACTACTTCAAAAAGTAACCACCCAGGAATGCGGAAATTATCAGGGACTATTTTATCAATCTGGCACATTTTTACTGAATTTCCTATCTCCGGAGAAATACCGGACATGACCTCAATTGAAGAAATTCAAGACTTTCGATCATCCACAACTCTGCTGATGCTCTCACAACGCAACGAATTAAGAGAGCCCTAGATCAGCACAGAAAATGGAAAGAGATAAAATATTAAAACTTAAGTGTTCTTGTTAATTCATTTTTCAAAATTTTGTCTAAACTTAATAAATTTTTATTTCCATTTATCCTCTCTCACGAGATACATCTATGGTCTAGTTGCCCGGATGTCTTTAATTTATAAATAACTTATTAAGTTTAATTTGTAAGTTATTTTTTGTAAATAAATAAATAAAATGGTTGCAACACGGCCTATCGCGAGGAGCTGTAAATCTCTCTGATGGGTGTTCAGGCCAAGAAAAGCGCTTTTCCATTTGCCGTTCAGAACAGGCTCTACTGCCTCCCCTCCCATATTTATGTATGTATTCTTATTAAACATTTGAGAATATGAAATTCGACTCAGAAATAGAACAGCAGGGGCTTTGATTACAAAACAGCGGGATGTTTGACCTTGCTCAAGAGAAAAGTGAAAATAAATGTAGTTAATAAGTTTTGGAAACATAAGTGTTCCAGTTAGAGAAGTCTATTAAACGTTTTTCCACTGAAAATAGCAGCTTCTGAGCTTGCTTGTTTGCCAGGATATCAGGTGATGAAAACATCTTCTCTCCAATCTGAAGAAAGTGCGTTTAACTTGATAAAAGTCTGTGAAACAAAATCATAGCTTTGTGAGCAACAATTAAAGTGATTCACGATATACTTTACAACTATGAAGTCCGGTGAAAGTCGCAAACTTAAACTAAAAGTTCTTTGTAAGCGTTGATATCATCAGGTAAAGTCTATCCTATTGAGATGATTTTTCCATGGAATGCAAAGAATGTGGTGACAAAAACAAAACAATTCATATAAATTACCCCTCCGCTCAAGAAATATAATAAATCTAAACACTGTCGCGTCGCACTTTCATGTCGGGAGTGTGAAATTACCTATCGCTGCACCTACATTTGTAGGTAGACTTCTCTCAAAAGCGATTTATGTCACACATTTGTAGCATCAGTAGCATCTTTCTGAGACGTTTAGCGAACGATTGAAATTACGCCAAATCGATGATTTATCGTAATTGAATTAATGATACTTTGATGCTTTGATGTGACTCCGTGGGAATTCGACATCAAGGTGAAAATAAAAAATAGAAAGAAAAACCCCACACGAAAGGAAAGTGGCCATCAAAATGGAAAGCACTTTGCAATTGTTTCTACTCACAGCTCGCACAGTTATATTTTCTTCTCACCAACCAGAGAATGACCATAGCAATGAGACAATGATGATGAAGAGCACCATCAGCACCATGCATCAATTCAATATACGAAGGTGATCATCCAGCAGCAAGGCGCGGAGATGTGATGTGATCAGTAGCTCGGGAATGATTTATTGCAACTTGGGAGATTAGTCAGTCGTGTCGCATCAAATCACTAGCACGCACGGTACATACCGAAAATTCAAATTAACTTTGCCACTGGCCTAATGGGGCTTGTATCACATCATAGTGCAGTCGATGCATCTTCGATTGATTGTAACATGTCAAGTTCACTTTAATAATGCACCTTTTCTCAATGTCAATCAATGCATTGAGGAAACCAAATGTGGAGGTTGCCAATTTTAAAAGCAATTTTCTTGGTAATTCATTGTCAGAAGCCGATTAAATGTCAACGGACTGGATGAGCAATTTATCATGTTACATTGATTTGAATTACTTAGGACATTTAAAAGCGATGATGGTGCGGTGTTCTGTGTGTGTGTGTGTGGTGGTGATGATATCTGATATGACACCATCTACAGGTGTGAAATGTTTTTCTTTTCTTATCCAAACTAGGGATTGCCAGAGAACGAATTTGGTAGTGCGGTTAGAGTTCAATGAGATGGATCAGGGAAATTGTGTATAGCCATTTATGTTTCTCTAGTCCTGTAAGTGACAGGGAAAGTTTTTGAGTTTTTTTTTTTTTTTTGTTTGTATTGTCAAACTAAAACATAGTCATGCAATGCATCCAAAAGGATAGAACTACTTTTACATTATATTGAGTCTTACCATTTGCGACACAAACACATTTTTAAGTTTGGAAGTCAGCTCTTTTGTTTTATTTATGAAACACTATATATAAAGTAACGAAAGAAGGCAAAGTCTGAATGTTTAGAATCCAATTATTAAGTACGTTTCCATAAAAAAGTATTAAAGGTTACATAAATTCAGTCCATGCCTTTGGAAACAGGGTTTACCTGCCTTTTGGTTAAACAGATATAATTTGATTGCCACCTTTGATGCAAAGGAATTAAATGGCCACAGTCCTACTTTCTTGGTCTAGAAATAAAAAATAAACTTTCATAAGAAGACTCTACCGTCACCGCGTCTAAGAATAATAATAAAAGCATATGATCGCTTTTAAAGAATACTCAAAAGCCACGATTTTTGAGTTTATGATGCCAGTAGATCAAAAGAAATATTCTCTTCCTTTTTGATAAACTGGCATAATTGTAGTATATAAGAATCTCGATAGACGAACCTTGCTCCGATCGTCACATTTTCGGTTCTATATATTTGCTTATTTTAAACCACTGACATTACTTATTTTCTGCCAGTCGATCGAGGTGATCGGACGCGGTCGTTATATGCGAAAGTGGCATATTATTTTGGTGTTGTGTCAAGAATTTACTCCATGAATTCAGTGAAAAAAGAACTATTTTGTGTTGTGGCAAAAAAAGATACAAGTCTTTAATTTGTTTTGTGTTTTGAACAAAATGTTCCACTTCTCCTTTTAAACTAAAATAAAACGTGGTTTTGCAATGGCACTTTTGAGTTTTGAATGAGCTTGTCAAAAAATCTTTACTAGGTGGGTTTTATCAAATTGTGTCACTTTTCAATATTTTTTTTTCTCTTCAAATGTACACACTGCTACACTTTATTCAAACTTAACTTATTTTTTATTGAAAGTTAGTTAAAATATTTCGTATATAAAATACACTAATGAATCCCTAATGTCAACGGCAACAGTAATGTGTGGCTTAATACTTTTCATTGCATTTGAAAAAATAAAACTAAAATCTTAGAAACTGATTCAATTCTTACCCTATTTGTGCACGTGGCTGTAATGTGGAAATATTACGAGACATCCCAAAACAAATCGAATATCTAACCGTTGCGTCTACTTCCCAACTAGAAGACTCTTAATCGGCGATTTCCTATATCTGGCGATTGAACGATATTGATGCTGGCCCTAACTTTGGGGACCAGGAGAATTTAAGTTCGACCAAGCACATGAAGTGATATCAAAGGCCTACCGAGGGTTAAGGAAAGCTAAAGGCACAAGGTCTAGTCGAAGATGTATCATCTCAACAAAACCAAAAGCCAAAAGTTTATATAAAATACTGGGGAAAAAACATGGCTGAAAGATTGTGATAAGAATGTTTGAAAAAAATGAATGAGGATTACAGAATACTTTTTTTCCAAACTATTGAGAAATGGAAAATCTTCAAAATAAAGAGAATTTCTCACCCTTTGAATATTAAATAGAGATGAGAGGATCCAAAAAATGCAATTGCTTTTTCTTCCAAGAAGGGGAGCAAACTAAAACTCGGGTTTGTAATTTATTTTTTGTTAACACATTAGCGCATGCGCAATTTGAACGTTTGTTGAAAAATGAATTCAAGTGTGGTTGGTGGTATGACTACTCTTGAAAAACAAGGCAAACATGATTTGAAAGGGTTACCTTTTCAATGCTCATATGTCTGGATGTTGATCAGGAGGTTCTTGGCTCGAGTCCCATTAGAGGAAAAAATGTTTTATTCACGGGTATCGCCTCTCACGAGGAACCGACAAGTCTTCCGATAGTTAACTCATTGCCATAAAAAACTCCACTTTATTGCGCCACCCTATTTATTTTTAATTATTTTACGCAAAAAAGGTCAAGCAGCGTTGAACTTTTTCCTGAAAAATATTTTGGTGAAGTATTTACTGAATGCAGATCAAAAATGCCCAGCCCTTCTGTAAGCTTTTGATTTAAGTAGATGGTTACTATTAAAGTATATCAGAGCATTTATGAAAATTTTTTCCAATGAGCTTTACGAAGTAAGAAGCTTTTTTACAGCAAAATACTCCAGCGGGAAGTTTATTTTTACCTCCTTCTGTTTTTCAGCTCCACGTTTACGTATCGCGCAACCAACTTGGTTTCAAAACAAATCTTTCTTCCTATTTTCTAAAGACCTTGTCAAAACTTTTTATGTTGGTCTTGTATACGACTTCCCAAAACAAAGACATATTATGTCTGCCGGTACCAACCTTATGACAGGAAATGATGATATGCTCTTTTAACGAGAATAATAAAGTAATATGCTTCAAAAATTTACTCTAAGCTTGGTGCATATATTCACTTCGTAAGCTGCTTGTTGCCTTCTATCGTACAGCGTTCCACCATAAAACAGAAGATGTACGATTTATCTGACCAGTGGGAGGCTCGTGGTTCGATCCCCAACAGAAAACCAAAAATATTTTTCCATAGGTATCACCTTTCGCGATTAATTGGCAAGTCCTCCGATAATTATTTCCTTGCCACGAAAAGCGCTTTCTCGACTAGCCGTTTGTAGCCGACAAAAAATTATAGGTCCCCTCCATTCCCTCACAAAGGCATGATTGAGGAAATGCTATCAACGCTCTGTCCCATCACTCTATGTGTTGGCACAGATATTATATCGTATGGTCTATCTGAACAAATTAGGTCAAATCATCTTTCATGGGACAATATTTGCACTTGGAACTATATCCTCCATATTCTGCTTTGTTTGGAGAAAAGCTTATATGTAAATATTTAACGAAATTATCGGCGTCGTAGAGTCCAGTTGGACCTTTAAGGATCCCTTGATGACTGAGAAGTACAGGAACTAAATTCATGGCACAGAATTAAGAGTATCTGTCTATCTACCGCAGTGACAGGTCCCGCTAATCTTTTCCAGCTGTACATTTTTTTTTTTTTTTTTTGAGGTATCAAATGCCTTATATCTTGATGTTTGAACAAAGATTTGCCTTTCGAAAATATTGTTGCTTTCAAGGTCAGGTTACAGGAACCTTAGAAAAATGTTTAGCTCGCATGTTGCTTTTGGAGCTACTCCCAACCAGGTTTTGAACTTTACCACGGCAGCGCATGATAATCAACAGCTTCCAACTTCTACCGAACTTAACCCTCTCCGAAGCTTGTTTAACTAGATGGTGCTGTGGATTTCCTTACAAGTTCACTAAAGCAGAACTGCGGAATTCATCATTACACAAAACTGATCTACAGAGCCGTTCTCCACACCATATATATGTATTATACATTCTTACAGTTTTCCAAGTCAGACGAGTTTGATCTCCTATAGCTAAACCACAAAGCTGTACCATTGATTGGAAGGACCCTGCAAAAAAATTAGATGTTCTTTAATCAAGTGTGAGTATCTAGATCTTCGACAAGCTACATAAAATTAAATTTTATACTCTAAAAGCAGCACTATTTAAATATGCCAATGCCATGTGTCCTGGTTCTTAAATGCTAAGATTTTATTATGAAAATGGTTTTTTTTATTATCAAAATATCCGTTAGACAGACAAGTAAATGTTGGACAACATGGGGATAAGAAAAATCCATAAGAAAGGCAGAAATGTGCGAAGAATTTTAAAAGCTCTATTTTCCACGCATTTCTACGGATTATATCCTATAAATCTTCTTGCCACTAATAGCAGCCATAATTATTTAATCTTCAAAGCAATCGCAATCTAAAGCAATCGCTATCGCAGTTAAACAAAAAATCTATATTTTTTGCCTTTCATATTTCTATAATTAAATCATTCCTCTCAGCTTTGCAAAGCAAACTCATCCATTACTATCACATACATGGCACACTGTACAATCATTCAATTAAGTCTCACACCACATTTTTTAAGCGATATCACCCATCACAATCATCATCATCTGATCGGAGAGTCTGGCATGACATGATCCACAGGATTGCACTGCGCGCAGCAAATAATGACCTTCTGTATTACTTTTTGAGCGTGCATTGAATTATATGTTTGTTAATACTCTATACAGAAAAAGAGGTGCTTTTGATTGGACGCAAAGTCTAATCATTATTTGAGTTCCTCTGCAGTTCCAGTGTTCATTGCTCACCCAATTTGATGAACCAGTTTCTTTTTTGAATGATGCACGCAGCAAAAGTTGGCATAAGACTTCAGCCGACAAGTTGGAACATTAATTTGTGCGAAGCCTTAAACGATTTTACCAGCTAAGCTTGATAATTAATAATTGCATTAGGATCGATTTGTTGGCAACATTCGCCTGTAAGCCTGAGAAGTGCATTCACTTTGAAATTCATATCAAGTTCCATTAAGATCGATAGTGCGAGGTGCTAGGTAGTAGTTGTCTGCAGCACAGTGCACTGCACATGCACACCGACCGTGCCATGTAATTGAATTCTATTAATGAAACCTTAACACGTAAGCTGGCGTCATGAGGTGCCGTCTTACAGAGCAAAGTTGTTTGGTTTTGTTGGTACTTAACTTTAGTGATTTTTAATGCCCAGCCGCTTGTCGACAAAGAAGAAGATTAGGCCGATGTGCAAACAACAGAAGACACAAATGCTTTCTTTTCTATGTGAAAATGGGGAAAAACCTTCAAATATGTACGTTCACAATTTGAAGAAACTTAAACTGTGTGACAAGAGTGATAGATTACTTTGTAGCTTCTGAATCTGGAAATAAAAACCTCAGAAGCCTGCCAAGCACACAGCTTTGTCCATGATAAAATGCCTTCAAAACACTAAACTAATGCCAAGGAAAATGCCACTTATTTGTGGGTTATGCTTTGAGGTTGTTGTTGTTTTTTTATGTTGATGGTTTTTGTGGCGAAAAAGCAACAGCAAAATCCATTGATCACGACAACTATTTGATGCATTTCAAATGCATGCATTATTTTATACCAAAATATAAACCGAAGCCTAATGGTGGCATGCCATCGAGGCTTGCTTGAATGACTTCACAAATGCGCTGCCGAAGAGCAAATAATAAAAAAACCAGAAATATGGATCAATGATCAGTGATCTTTCACGTTTTTCAATGCTGCATGGCATTTTTGTCCAAAGTCAATGGCAATCCATATTATGAATTCAATATCCTTAAGCTGCTTCTTTTTCATTTTTTGCCTTCTCATTCGAATGTCGACCTCGAATAGAAGCACTTGCGGTTCAAATGTACCTATGTTTGCTGTAAAGTTAGAAAGTTTGTTTTAATAGAATCCGCGCCCACAACTTGAAACGCCCAAAATGAACAAGTGAAAAGATATTTTAAGAACAAGGAGATCGCAAAATGGAGACGATTCCTTTTAAAAGTGGTTCTATTTTAAATTAACGCGACGATAAAGTAGAAAGCACGTTTCTTTTGAACTCTTTCGAATAGTAATACAGGAGGAACAGAGTCGGGTAAGGCATTCCACATATGCGTTGTGCGACTTGAATCATGAATCTCTTAACTCAACCTTGCGACCAAAACTGACTGAAGGGCATTTCTAGCAAGGCGAACGTTTATTCAAAAAATAAACAATAAAACTCAAGGCATACCTAACACAGATTGTGAGGTAACATCAATTTAGCTATTTACCAAAGATTGAAATAAATCACCACGGTACAAAATTTGTGTTTAGTGTACATGCTCCTTCCAGGTACCTCTCTTCATTTACACTTTCATGTTTGAATGTTTCATCTTCCCAGAGCTAGTGGAGTGATTCTCGCGCACTCATCCTCATCTGCATGAAACATGCGGTTACACGATGGAAGAGCAAACAAGTCACTAAATAAATTCATTTCGACATTATTTATTCTGACTTAATTTCATTTCAATTACACGATAAGCTATTTATGGAACTCTAATATGCGATCTTGAATATTTTCCCTTGGCTGCCAAGTCTGTATTGCAATTGCAACCGCGTTGGTTGATGGGCTCCACGCGAGATGAGATGGGAGAATTTCGACTCCGACTTGGACTTCTCATCTGCGGCGGAAGCAAATTCAATGGCCATGCACCGAAGTACTTCAACACACATAGAGCGTTTAACAGGCAACAACCTGTGCAGCACATAGCTACCGCGAAATCAAACAATTCAAGTGCAAGCCATCTTTGAGAAAAGTAGTAAAAAAAAAACAAAAAACAAAACACCAGCTCTTGTGTAACCCACTAAGCCGAGCAAATCCCTTGCACACCACACCACAATGTTATTTCTACAACTAACATCGGCTTCTGTTTTCTCTCTAACAAGCATAAAATCCATGTTTCCGAGGGCAAGGAAGAAGCTTCCAGCACTTACCGATATAGAGAAAGACGACCACGACTACGACTACGACGACGACGATGCGACGCGACGAAGAAGACGATGATGATGATCCAAGTGATTTGCCTGAAAGATTGTCGCTGGCTGGTAGAGGGATGTCTTTCATCTGGGCTTTGCTTCTAAATATTCACTCTGAAGCAGGTTTCGAAGCTAGTGCTTCCCAATGCCAAGGTACAATAATAATCTTCCAAATACATATTGGTATATCCAGGAGGAGGAAAGGTATGCCGATTTCGACGACCTTTCAAGCGCACAAAGTCGCGCTATGCAAATTTGCCAGCGTGCGCTCTCACAAATCGCGTTACCGCAAAATCAGAAGAATTTCTTTAGTACATCAGATCGTTGGAAAAAATTCACCGATAAAAGTTTTAACAATAAATTCAGTAATAAGTTATTATGGTTTCGTATTCTTATCCTTCCCGATGATTTGTCACCTTGTCATACTCTTAAGTTATGATGATGCCTTTTTTCTATTGGAAGTTTTTAAAATACTAGCTGGAATACTAAGAGCTAAATACCGGTACATTGTATTACCAGACAGCAACGTTCTTTTTTAAGTGTTATAGCTTTCTAGATGACCATAGAAAAGCCAAGAGATGTTGCCATAATAAGACTCCTTATTTACCAGCTTTCACCAAGTCTACGCCGAGTATCTGTGACCTCATTCAAGAAAAAGCAGGACATTCACAGAGGATGAGCTCCGCGGTGTTTTTATCTTCTCTCTAAGACTCACAGAGTGTGGTATCAACTAAGCCTAGCACGTTTAAGTGTTTGGCAAATAAGTAGTGCCCCGTGGCAAAGCCAATAGAGATTCTACATTGTTTTCTGCTTCGGGATAGCAAAAATGTTGCAGTCTTCTTAATAACGTTTTGAAGCACCGTTTGGCCTTTCTGCATCCAATGGAGGCATGTCATTTACGGATGCGCTTTTGACAGATCCAATCGTTGGTTGAAACCCTCACTGAGCCCACTGGCAAACCTGGTTACGGTTCAGAACCTGAAAAAAACTGTCTGAGATCCTTGCCTCGCAAGTTCATCGGCGACTTCATTTCCAGTTATGGTGCGATGCCCTGGAATCCAAACAAGACATAAAGAATTTAGTCTTCCGACCGCATTCAGAGAGCTCTTGCACTTCTGGATCACTTTCGAAGTAGTTAGAGAGTTGTGAAGGAGATCAGATTAATCAGACCTTGGCATGATGATGCCGAGAGCAATATTCTTTATATAAATTCTTTTGAAAAACTTGAAGAATATTGAACAAGAACTTGAACATTTGAGATCAATTGGTGTTGCATTTCATCAACAATACTGGAGGTCAGGGACCTGTAACACAAGACTACAGGTACTTGTAAGACTGGTGAATTATTAAACGACTAAGAAATGTCCTCAGCACAAAGCTACAAGTTTTCTTGACCTTCTACAAGTATAATGGACTAAATTTTATGAGTGGTTTTTGACTGACCATCAGAGCGGCATAATTAGTATATACCTAAAAATTAGTTATAATTGTCTTTTGATTATCGAAATTGTTTTTGTTTTGAAAACCGTTTTTTAATCTTCGCTAGACATTTTACAAGACTTGTGAAATTCCACCTTAGGAAACGTAGTTAATCTCCTACATTGAACCAAAAGGAATCTAGCGACGACAAACGACATCTCAGGCCACTGCCAATGGCGATGTTAGTATATTCGGTGCGATTATCGGAATGAGTGTGTACAGAATGGACTCTCATGCGAACGCGCATCTGTACTCGCATTTTGCACACAACTTGGAAAATTTATAATTTTTATTGCGTTATTGGTAAGCAAACATAAAGAGCCAAGCAATAGAGCTAGAGAGACCAGGGTACCTACTCAAGGTACAAACAGTGGAAAAATTAAGAGTCAGCAAATTGTGCTCCGATGGTTTCTCGTATATAGAAGGGCTATAGAGTACACTTATCTTGCGCTATCTTTCAGAAGTTCACAAAACACAAACAACTTTTATTTGACCATAAGAATTGCGAATGCTTAAAATTTTGCTGTGTGACAATATCGTGATTGAGATTTTGAATTCCGCATACCTTTGGGTCTGCGGGGACAGTTAAATTATGGACTTTTGTGTGTTTGTGTTATTTGGGGCGAAACAACGTACGCAGATTGTTTTTTTTTCTATACGATGGCAAATACAATGAGAACCGAAATGTTGAGACATCAGGAAGCTCTTATCTTCGATGATTTTACTCTTCTCACTCTATTTCTGAGTGCTGAGTCCGCATATCAAAATTATTCTTCATTGGAAAAAAATTGATTTTATGCATTATCACTTGTACTGCTGACTCAGCCGGAGATGCCCCGGTCATACTTTCAACCTCCTCGGAGTCTATACAGAATGCACAGACCCATACTGATTATTAAATATGATCAGTGAATAAAGGCGAATCCGTTGCAACTTAAATTTTTTTAATTTATAGCTGATCTGCAAGGTGCACCGTGGCTTGGGTCTTAGTCGAGTTAAACATTGTTGAGACATGAGACAAGATTTCATCTCCGGCTAGTTTAAAACTCATACAGAACATAAAATCACGTTTTGACGAATCATTCTAGACGATAAGCATACAAATGCAGTTTTAATCTAAACTTTTTCTGGAGCTTTAAATGAATCAAAAGCTTGTATATGAAATCAAATTGAAAATGAATGGCACAACTGCTTTGTACCAATTGGAATGGATTATTAATATCTTAATTCAAAGCCGATATCCATCTCCACGTTAAAAGGTTTTATTCTTAACTTGTGGAGCAGCCTACAGAAGGGGTTTTCAAATTGAGTCACTATCGTTCTTGAAGTAATGGTAAATGCCATACAACCGATGTGATAATACTTATTTTTCACGAAAACGGCTAGAATAGTTCACCTTTTTCAAAACCGACTTTCTCGTTAATGGCTAATTCGATGTTGACGAAATTTTGTGTTTCAGAGGTCCTATATGTTGTTTAAGAAATATTGCATATCAACTTTTGAAAAATTCGATTTAAAAAAAAAAAACTTTGATATTTTGGAATATTTTCAAAACGGTATCTTTGATGTCTTTCAAGTTTTTTGTCAAAACAACTTCAGTCAAGATCTTAACCATTGCATACTTGACTTTTAAAACTGAAAAACAATAAACGGTTCCAAAAAAAAAGGCTGGTCCATCGATTTTGATATTTGATTTAAATTTTTTACGCGATTTATTCAATTTCCATATTTAACGTGTTGTTGGCAGGCCTGTACCACCAAATACAATATATTGAGATCAAATGCTAAAGCCTTTCACTCAGCCATAAGATTTTGGAAGATATTATGTCTAGCACACAATCGCAAGTTCTCAGCAGAGTCGTGCCGATTTTTGTTTTTATTTAAATACTTTCCAAAATTTAATATCTTCCTTTTTCTGTTTAGGCCAAGAAGAAATTAAGTCAAATCCTGCTCGTCCTGTTGGAGTCTTATCTGAATTAGCTAAACCATTTTGGTTACAACTATAAGAGACTAGTCCCCTCCACGGTTTGGTTAAGGTCACCGTCATCGGTCTCGTTCTCGGAATTTGATCACAGAAGGTCAACCCCGATAAGCGAAGCTAATGTTAAGGTGTCATCAGTCTCCATGTCGGATCATTTGATTTCTTCATGATGGAGGGTCATCGTGCACATAATGGTTCCACTACTGTAGTAATTATAGTGTAACTATACTAGTGTGACTATACGCAGTCCTTTAGTCACTGCTAGGGGTGTCAGGGAGTCTCTCCATTTATGACTTATATAACCCATTTATAGTGACCGTTTGGCTTTTCCAGCTTCGTGACTTTCCAGTCGTGGTTAGGCAAGGATGGGATACCGAGTTGATTCCTTTTCATGATTATTTCTTTGCAGGAGAGTTCTACTGGTAGTCTGTTGGGTGACCGAGGTTTACAATGGATTTATTAATTTGACACTACTTTCAGTTCAGCACCAGGCCAGAGTCTCTCTAACTTATTGATTATGATCATTTTCTACTTCAATCAAAAGCGACAAGCTTTACGCGTCCTTGATGCCAACCCGTGGCCTTGAAGATGGCAGGTTAACTTGGGTTTTCATCATAGGAGGCCTTGGGCCTCCAAGATATTTTTCTTGCAAGATATTTTTCCAGACAATTTGTAAAAGTCTAATTCCTCACAACATAACCCTTTCAATGACTCTTACTCGCCTTAGAGTTACGCAATCTCCTTCAACTTCAAAAAATTTAGAGGCTAAATACACTAGAACGTGGTACAGTGCTGTCTAGTTTTTTTTTGGCCAGTGGAAACCTTTAACAAAATGAAGGACGAAATTCTTTTTACAACCGTCCTATAATTAAATTTTTCTCGAAACTGTATAGCCTTATGGTAAATGTGGTGGATGCCGCACCCTTTCTTTTTAAGTTGACCTGAACTGAAGGTACATCTGTTTTGTACTTTTGGGTTCGATAAAACTGCACTCAAACATTTTCTACAATGAAGCCATTAGCTGCAATCCATTATACGCACCTTTCGACTGTCCCTTTCATTTGACATGATCCATCTCCCATATTGAAACAAATAGATTAGATTTTGAATTTGTCAAAGTATAATAATGTACTCTATTATACAAGCCCTTTCATTCCACACCCATATACAAGAAGTTTGCACTCACAAGTATTGCTAGGCGTTTTTTGGATAAAAAAGTTAATCTGTATGCATTCTTCGTGGATTTCAACCGCTTTCGATACCATTAACAGACAGTCGCTTTTGTTTAAGCTGGCAGCTATCGGCCTATCAACCAAATTCATTAGAATATTCGAGCAGCTTCTCTCAAATATGACTGCTGTAGTTTCAAATGGCAGTAGTTAATCTAAAGAGTTACGCTCTGATACGGGGGTTCCCCAGGGATGTATTTTGAGTCCTTTAATCTTTTCCCTTTTAATAAATGAAGTTGAAGATCGTTTACCAGGGGGTGTTGCTTTTGGTGATTTAAATGTCAAAGTCTTGTTGTACGCTGATGACGTTGTAGTTTTGACGGATAGTCCAGTGACAATGCAGCTTCAGATTAACAAGTTAAAGCAATTTTGTGATCTGTGGGATCTTAAAATCAACACAGCAAAATCAAAAATATTAGTCTTTAGAACCCAAAGTCCCAGTACAGCTTATTGACCGCACTTGGACACTTGATGGTTCCAATCCTGAGGTAGTGAAAGAATTCAAATACTTGGGCTTCAAAATAACTTATAATCTAAATCTTAAAGCTCACATTGAAGAAAAGTTAGCGAGCGCAAAAGCTGCTTTCAATTGCATGTGGTAAAATTTTTTTCAGAATAAATATAGGTATAGATCCAGCGTCTAAGTTTAAACTTTTCGATGCAACAATCAAAACCTGTTTTTTTAACGCAAATGAAGTCTATGGATACAAGGAAATAGATGAAATCGAAAGTATACAAAAATATTTTTTCAAACGCATTTTTCGCTTACCGGCAAATACGCTTAACTATGCCATACACGTCGAATCGGGGTTACCTACAATATTTGTAAAAAATTTAAAAGCTAATGCAGACTACATTCTTAAAGTCATGCAAAGATCTGACGACAATTTGAAGAAAAGAATTATGTTAGTGTCTTTGAGGTATCGGTATACGCCTTTTAAAGACTGGTACGAACTAGCGTCGGCACACGACTTTTCTCTTAACCTCTCCGTGGATAGCTTAAATTCATGAAGGTCTGTTTCTATGACTGCATTTCTTGCATTGATGAAAACGTGTACCGGTCATTTCTTGATCGGGCTGGAGAGTCTGTTTCAAGATCAATATACAAAAGATTAAATTATTGTCTAGGAGAAACCAACTATTTTCGGAATGAATTTTCTGTAAGATGAGTCTTATATTTAAAGCTCGTACTGAAATGCTACAGCTAAACTACAGGCCACATAGATCTGATCTTAGCCCGAACTGCACACTATGTTACCTAAACCAGAAAACATTTTACACCTCCTGGCCGTATGTCCAGTGCTGCAAGAAATCCGACGTCTATATTTCAATAAGAGCTCCCTCCTATTCCTATTTTTGTTTTAGCTAAACTAAGTTTCTTAACACTTAAATTTTTTTTTTTTTTTTTTACTTGAAAATTTAAATTGTAAATAATATTATTGATATTTGTAATTCCAATTCGAAGATTTGTAGCTTATCACTTTTTGTTAATTAATCTAAATATAACCAAATGCATACCTTTTCTCTCGAAATATTAAGAGTATTAAACTTTCCGGCAGACGGCTTCAAGCCATGCCTGTAAATCTTTGAAATTTCAATATCAAAATTGTACCTACATATTATGGAAAAAATAAAGATTCCTTAATATTAAAAATTAATACAAGAAGTTTAGAAAATATATGTTCTGTTGTAATAGACTATTTTTTAGCGACTGACGGCTATTCTTTATATACAATCATATCGAATTTATTATTAAATTGTATTTAATTTCATTGAGAAAACTTCGCACTGTAGAGAGAGTATCCAATATCCATGTCTCTTCTTTTTTCACTGGGCTACTAGAAATATGGGACAGCAATTGAAAGTCTTCTTCCAATAAACAAATAAAAATCTTACAACTTACGTCTTTGCTTAGTCCCAAGTCTTTCTGTCGAAATCTTTCATAAAAATTTCTCATAATCTTCACCCGAAGACCAAACTTATGCGCACAAATTCACATCAATTCCACTCATAAGCAAACCGTTTTTTATGTCTTCAATTTGTGACTGAAGTCAATGATAAAACGCACTTTACTCTACTAGATAATTGCCTTGCTTAAATGGATCTTCTTTTAGTAGAATCCCTACTAACATCCCTATCGACAATTCACATTCTGTTTCCGGGAAGAATTCCATTGCCAATCTGCTTCAACTTTTCATGTTAAAGACACTTTTCTAACACAAACAGTGTGTACGTACAAAATTTTATTTTTCACTTACACACTATAAAGCGATCGAATATTGGTATAGACAAAACTTGTCTCCTAATGAAACTATCTGTACTTCCATTTTGCCGCCGTTAATTCCACGGATTAGCATCTCCAGAATGGCCTGTAAAACACACATGGTACATTTATCCCCTGCCGACCGCAAACAGAACGCGACGCCATCGGTGCAACACATTAGAATTTCGCGCTTCTTAGCTGCCATCAATCCACAGCGTGTATCTTTACAACTAAATTTCCCATGTCGATCTCATCTAATAAATTTAACTAATTAATGGCATAATACGAGAAAGTTCAACCCATCAATTCGTATTTTTAGCGTGTTCCCTATGCGCGCCATATATGTATCTACACTTTTACGCTTCTGGGGATGGGCCAGGCCAAGAAATTAACTGACTGTGCGATAATCCGTATGGATAACAAACAACCAAACGATCCCGTGTTACGCCAAAGCCAGAACCTAGCACTGATGTCGGAGAGCCGACCAGGAATCCAGCAGTTTTGCCATCACCGAACTCTCGGTGATGTGAGGAACAACTAAATTGTTTCTCATTACTCGATCCGAGACGATAGATACGATTTCTTATCATTAATTAAAGGTAAGCATGTTGCTACCGTGTTAAGATTTCAATTTTCAAATGATGCCATGGAAGCAGTGGTGGCGGTGGCGGTGAGGCGTCCGTCCTCGTCGGCCAATGCAGTAGCGCTCTGGCTGGGCGATCGTCGAGAATTTTATCATCGACATTCGATCGGTCGCGGTCGATCGGCGGTGTCGAGACTCAAGCGTTGTTTTACTGGACTACTAAGAGTAAGTTTTGTGAAGAGCGTGAGGAACGTGAGTTCCCCCTCCTCTGAAGCAATAGGCTTAATGAAGTGGACGCTGCTGTCGGTGTCGGTATAGGTAAATCGAAGTCGATTTTTGTATTTCGTAACGTAATCGACCCAAGGAACGCGTTCTGGACGCTGTTTTTGGTGTTTGATATTTGCCGTCCGCATTTGCATTCCAGCGCAAATATTTCCTGCAGCAGATTCGTTGTCGGCTGGATATTGAATTAAATACCAATATTCACGCGCTCATATAAAAAGGCCCGCTGGCAGGCAGCGGTAGAATTATTCTTGCAAATTCATAGGCAACCACTGATAGCTTTTTATGCACTGAGAGAATTAAATATGAAGAGTTATTGTTGATTGATCGGTGGCAATCATAAGATCTTTTTGATTCCCACACCCGTAATTTTTATAAATGCTCTCGGTTACTTGCTATCTTTTCAAATCAATCTGCCGCTCTTTCCTCTTGCAGCAAGATAAACAAATTTAAAGTAGACCTCTTATTTTTATCCAGCCTGAGTACAAACTTCCAAATTTTTTTTTTTTTTTTTGATACACCACCGGCTGAAGAGTGATCTTGGCTGCAGATTCCTTAAATTCTATTTGATTCTTTTTTTTTGAAATAAAGCTTTTTTGGGGACGTGTGAATGATCAATGAGAGTCATAAGTTCACAACGACAGCCATAAAGCGACATGATGGAGGAATGACGGCAGTCAACAATTGAAAGGTGCACCGACAGTCAAAAAACTACATGAAATCAAAACACACCGAAGGCAACTTTGAAATCACTCACACTAATGGAGCCACATCGACAGCCAAAAAGCGACATGATAGGAACAATCCGGCTGCCAAAGAGCGACATGATGAAAATGGCTGTGATTTAAATAAGGTTTATAATGCTTTGCACAAAAATTTCAACAAACTTTGAATAGCGTAACGAATACAGTTTGAAGTAGATTCTGTTTTCTGCAAGCGAGAGGAATCTCAGCCTTTAACGAGATGCTTGATCTGACTTCAAAGTGAAATTAAATTAAGAAAATTAGTTCTCTCCGTGTACTTGGGGGTAGCATTACTTTCGACAAAGAAATGGGTAGCTTAACTTAGTATTGACTGACCAACAGCAGCACCCGTTCATGCGGATGGATTCAAGGACTCAGACACTGCACTGTCGATTTTATTTTATTTTATTTCTCTTCTGTGTATTCTGGTCGGCTGATTACGAGGTGTTATGCGTATACGTGTTCATTAGCGATAACCATCATTAGCACGTCGTGTACAATGCTTCAATGTCGCTTCTAGTTTATCTCTTTGGGGTTTGGTCTCTCGACTTTGGTGGAGTGCAAGTGGTAGATGGTAGATGCACGTACTGTCAGTCTAGCTTTGTTAGATATTTGAGCTGACATGCGTTCAGGTTTATTGGCATAACTGAGTAGATTTTGTGTTAGAGATAGAGCAATACTATTAAATGACATTTTGTTCGTTTCACAAGACGGGTGTACGAGATATTGGTTAGCAGCAGGCAGCAGCAACAATAATAAAAAGAAAAGGAAAACACGAGATTGGTGTTAATCAAGGTGGATTACCACGCAAGTGGTAACTGTGTCCACACGACTGACGGTGTATTGCATATGTGAAAAAAGGCTAGTCAATGAGAGACGTGTGCTAATTTGAGAAAGAATCAAGTTGGGATTTGAAGGACGAAAAGGTCCGTACACCTGTTCACCAACGACCTGGCACCATTTGATGTGCCAGTTTGTTGGGCATTGTTAACAGGGATGAGTTAATTTGCTTGACTAAAATTTTGTAACTAAGTTCCCAAAAAAGTGCATATAAAAAGAAACTTAAACTGCCGAAGCCTATACTCTTTGTTTGATCTGATCTTAAGGTCGTTCTATGAAGGTCAAATGCATTTTTGTTTACGTTTTCAAGTAAATAAAATATTTAGCATGATGTTCAGGAGTGTTCCCCGGGGCGTAATGGTTAGTATGTCTGCATGTTATTCGGAAGTTCCGTGGCTATAATCACTGACATAAACCTAAAATATTTTTCCATTGGTATCACCATTTGCGAGGATTTGGCAGGTCCTCTTTCAATAAATTTTCTGTCATGAAATGTGATTTCTGAATTAGCCGTTTGGAATCGGGAGAAAATTGCAAGTCTCCTCCGTTCCCTCACAAGGTATTTAAACTAACAAGCTCTCGAGGGCTAAACTCTTGAAATCTGAAAAATGCTCCCATAAGATTCTTTTTGATCCCCTTGATATACTGAAGAATAAATTAATATCTTGTTATGGAAATTAAACGGCATTCATAACAGTTTTATTATAAGAGTTGATCAGGTCTGCAGCTTATAGATACTGATATTTTATAGCTAGACCAATTTTTGTACTTTTAACAGGATTATATATACTTAGGTACAGTTCTATAACAATCTTTTTGTGAGAGTTAAGCTCTTAGTATTGTTTTGAAGTATCTACACTCCCATATTCCCATAACAAGACTTATTGAAGAGCTTAAGTCACTTTACACTTATATGAAAACCCCTTATTTACAGTGGCTTTTATTTTTATATCATACTGAAAATTGTTCAGCCGTTGCATTTTAGATAAACTGCTAAATATAATGAATGATGCGTCAATAATGCTAAATTTAGCATCAATCTCACTGCGTTATTTTGCGTAACTCATTTTTATTGATTCTTGCAAGGATTCCTATTATTTACCAATCTAATGTCTGAGATAGATAATATGGCAGACATTTTTAGCACTACGGCTCTAAAGCATTCCAGAAGGTCTTTCATATTCGTTATTCTTTGTGAATCATTTTGTATGGAATTTAAGTTAGCTTTGCTGAAGGTAATATTGGGATTAGTGTGATCGCCTTTTCTCTCATTTTGTATTATAATACTAGCTTGCATGCTTTTGGAATCAATTTGTAATGAACCGCTTAGCCGCTTCGTATTGAATTCAGGGGGCGATACCTGTTTCATTTACACTAAGATCGAATCTTTTAAAAAGCATTTGAGCTCCTATAAAATGTATTTCGCTCTCATAACGAAACTTTGATTCTTGGCTTTTACAAACTCTTCTCTATTAATAGTCTTGCAACAAGAGTAAAGATAACTTAGCTCTTATAAAGGTTTAAATGGAAGATTCGTCAGCGGTAGCCATATTTAAAAAAGTAAACAGAATATTTCGATACGCTTATAGAGTGACCATCCATAAGAAATTGCAACTTTGATGAAATAACTTAGCAGGCTTTCCAAATTTCACTGAGTTAAATAGTTAATAGTAATAGATTGGCTTGTTTATGTTTTCATTTTGTGTTGTGACTGCAATAAATGCAGGCCATATATATACCTTAAGCCATATATTACACAAATAATTTAATTTAAATTTGTCACAGTTTTCTGTAATTAAAAAATTTTGAGAATGTTTCTGTTGGCCTACCATTTATATGCCATGCTTTGGCCTTTTTACACGTATGTGAAATTTGCCGCTATTTAGCAGAGCACACCCTTTACAATTCAATAAGTTGGACAGATTTCGTTTGATGGAAGTTGGATGGTCGGATGTATTTTGCTTTCACACTAATCAAGCTTATCGTCCAACTTCACGCCACATATGTACTCTTTTCACTCCATCCAACTTCTTAATTTTCAAAAAAAATTGAAAACCATGTAACAAGTTGGTCAAGCGGTCGTCTGATGTCTCACACTATAGAGCATTGGTCGTTCAAGCCAGAGTCTGTCCAACTAATTGTGCAGTACAATATTTTTACAAAATTATGGACATTTTTGGCACACCACTTCTGCCGGTTTTGTAACGACTGACTCATTTTGTCAATTTTTTCTATCCGTTCTCGTCACTATTTGTCAGAATCGTGTAAATCGCTTGCCACTCATTTATGACAGCAAAATACTGACAGAGCACCTGATGTGAAATGCTATCAGTTCACAGTACGACAAAAACTGACATGCTGCCAGAAAGGAATGAAACTTTCATTTTTTCGGGCAGGCTGCCAGTATTTTCTGACAGAAACTGATAAAGTGTGAATGGTATGCCAGAATTACCCACAATCTTGTCAAAATATGACCGAAAAAAACTGACAAATTTGTCAGTCGTGTGAATCTGGCATTATACTTCGTAAATTTATGCCAAGGAATCCCTGACGAAATTGATGTAGTAAAATAATGTAAAATGCTAACCATAATATATATGCTAAAATTTTTTACATGATAACCCATTTTTTCCTGTCAGTAAAATATTGCCCAAATCTGCTTTTGTCAAGATTTCTGTTTGTTTTTGACAGCATTTGCAGTTTTCTTGGATAAAAAAATATTGATAGAACACATTTGATTCCAAATCTGTCATCTCATAAGAAGAACTAAACTCTGTTAAGGAAACAACAAATATCGCAAAGAGACTCTAGCTCTTGCTATGAGGCTAATAATAGTTTTATAACAATCTAGGATCACATTTAACTCCCAGAAATAAGTCTAGTGAAGATATTGGAGCATCTTATGAGAGCAGAAATGTTACTTGGGATGGTTGTGATTAGTGCGTAATTTTTCTAAAACGATGTTCCAAAATACATATATAGCAACCAGCATACAGGGTGTAACACACTTCATCAAACATCGCGTCCTGCTTTAGCAAAAGCTTACATAAAGCGATAGGTATAACTATCTTTTTCCTTTCACGTCGAAAAGTAAAAGTCGTTTTTTTTTGGCGAGTTCTTCTGCCATGCCGTTGCCTGGAAAATCTCTGTGGCCCAACACACTCATGAAATTGAATGTTGAACTGTTCTGACATCTCATTTAGAGACATGTGACAGTTTTGGACTATAGTAAATTCAATTGAGAATGAGGCAAAAGCTTTGAGAGCAGCCTGACTGTCCGAGCAGATAAGAATATCTGTGGAGGATACAGTGTTTTCTCGAATAAAATCAAAATGACTTTAGCCTCATCCTTTTTTTCTCTATTTCATTAAGATTTCAAAATAGTAAGAAATTAGAAAGTCTCCTCTCAATGTTGCCTGGTTCACACTAATGATCCACCTGCGTTTACCTTTGCTTATTATCCATGTACTGAATACCGCACAGGAGCCATATTTTGTATAGGTCAAAAGTTATTTTAAATATAAAAATATTATCTCCTTATCTATTAAATAAAAAACCGTTCATCATCGTCCAACTAGCCACTCATTCCATTGAAATACAAGCACGTGATATGCTGCTGCGATTCTATTTGCCAACCGTAAAATTGCTTAATTAACAGTTTCTTGAAAAATTCCGAGCATTACCAACGGAATTTGCATTGCCGCACTTAATCAAAATGGCCACCTTCCACATGAGTATCTATTAAACAGAGAAAGAACATCTTTATTGCCACGCAGGTCAGTAATTGGCTAATTAGGTTTCCTAAACATGCCACAGTGATCAATGAAATTGTAAAATGCTAGTGAGGAGTCTTCCGCAAACCTCAACGCTCAATGCACCCACTCATACTTAAAATATCTATTTATGTTTGCGTTCGTTCAGAAATGATTGAACATTACTCTAATGGTGTTAATTAGGCACATATCTTACACGCTGGTTGAATTAATTGGAATCTTCATGAAGATGACGATAGCCGATGCTGACATCAAGTCGAACTAGCTGTCGGTAGATGGTAAGCAAGCACCAAACTACCCTTCCGTCATTATCAGCGTTCAGGAAGGCACGCGGTGGAATACTTGTTGGCATTCCAAGTGCACAAAATAGATGCACATGCATGGATAAGATGCGCTACCATACTCCAATGCATGGGTCTGCTAAAGATGGTGGGCGCTAAGAAATCTCCTCCTGGTGTAACAGTCTCAATTGAACAAGCTTTGCAATTCAGGTCTCACTCTGGCCATCTTCCGTGGAATAAGGAAATCTGTTACAAGAAGCAGTCTGTGGTTGTATACATGAATTTTTTGTTAGAAACCCCTGATAGCCTTAATTGTTTCGTATGGTAATTTACGAAGTGGAAGCCAGGTAACAATATCGCTCCTTACACTAAAAACCATCTCTCCTCGACACTCTAGTCTAAGGATGACATGTGAGGTAGAAGATGGGAAGGGAAGAGAAAGAATGTAAAAGTGATAACCATTGCCGAAGGTAGCCATGGGCTTATACTTATACCGTCCAATGGTCTGGGCGGCTGATTAGAATCTCGAAATTGATTCGAACTTGCATAATGGCTGCATCTTATTTAAGGCATACTTTCGTAAGAAGGGCATGGATTGGATATGTTGTGTTAAGAGATGATCAGATGTTAACAAGGTGTTTGGTCTTGTTTCGAAATGCAAATCTGCTCGATTTCGAAAAGATGTCATTAAGGGCGCGTGTTTTTAGTGTTTCGAAGCACGTGTAAGATGTGGTTGCAGCCTGTTGTATTTGGATTCTTTCATTAGATGGACAGTCAGGAATAACCTTGCTATAAGGATACTTGCCACTAATGTTTTTTACAGCTTTGGTGTCTGAGGTGTGGCTGTAGCCAACCTTCTAGTTGGTATTATATCTCAGCGATTCAAAAGCAGCAGTGATAACCCTTGCTGTGACTTGGGTAAAGCTATGTACCTACGTTTGTTTGATTACACAAGCATGACTGAAATACAATAAAATTACTTTTCTCGAACAGTTACAAAGCGAGATTTCCCACGCCAAACTCTCAAACAATAAATTTGCATGAATTAGATCAGAGAAAATGTCAATCTCTTTGAAGGTGCTCATTGAAAAAGTTAAAGCAAACCCAAGGCATTTATCTTCAATGACACTTAAAATACATCAGAAGCCAAGAAAGATGAAAGAGCGAGAGGAAATCGAGAAAAACAGAAATAAAACGTTGTCCTTAATTTTTATGTTATTCGCTATTCCCACTAGCGTACTTAGAGCAGTAGTCATCGTCACCGATTTCAATGAGATCAAACGAAAAGACCGCTGTTTAGTTGAGCTTTTGCCGATGGTGTCGCCTCAACCTTTTCGTTTTAACACTCGTTTAGAGACACCACCCGGAGTAAAGATATCGCGACAAATAGCAGGACTATCTATCACATCAACGGAATGCCGACACATCGATGGTGGTTTTTTTAAATGCTGATATGAATCTTCTCAGGTGGCCGGATTATATGTGTCGTCTGGCGGAAAAGGCTTTAAATTCAAACCGAACAAGGCAGCATAAATCCTTGAACAGTCACGATAAGGTGTCGGCGATTCGATGAATGAGCTCGTAACACTTAATTATGTGCTACTGTACGTGTGCAGGTATTGTAAACTAGTTGGTTGATTTCTACTTTGTTTGGTTAATGTATGCACTTCGGGTAATCTTGTGTTAACGAACATTGAAAACCGACAACAGATGTTTAGCAAGAAGTAAACAATACGACAGGATTGATCACTAATCAGACAGTGAGTCATATGGACTGGACTATCAGCCACAATGATACGTTTTGAGTTCGGATAGGGGCTATGTTCGTAAATGTATACATTTAGTATAATGTTTTTTAAAAGAGTGACTTATTGTCAGCGTTAACTCTAATTAGTTTAAATTTCATTGAACTTTCACATTATATATGATTAGGTATATTCAGTTTAAAAAAATGCCTATCAGGCAGACGGCAGCAGAGCCATGTCCTTATATTCTTTGTTCTAATGGAATGTAAAAATTGTTTATTGTAATATAGATTTTTATCTATCTACTGTAGCAGGTTTAAAAAAAGAAACTCAAATTTAAATTTATTCTTTGCATCAGAATATCGTCTTCAGCCGAGTACTTTATTCAGACTGACTTGTCATTACAGAAAATGTTATGAGAAAAGCTTTTAAGAAGCATAAATAATAAGCTGTTTGTTACATTACAGTAACTAATGGCAATTATATAAGACTGTGAAAAGATCGTGCGATCATTCAGTTATTTAAGAGAGATCTTAAAATGAAACGAATACATACATAATAATATGTGTTTTGAAAATTAAAGCTTTCATTTGACATTTAGGCAAGTGCATGATATCGTAAATGGGTTGCCAGGTATATCATTAATTGGAGAGCACATATTGTGAGAGATGAAGTCTCTTACACTACCTATCTTTCTATCTAGTGTTCCATTTAAGTTCAAACTCAATATGGCTATGGCTGGAGCTACTTTCTGTGTAAGTCCCAGAAAATTCACTTTTTTGAGTAGGCTTATCATAAACTAGCATTTTGAAACATTTTCATAAAACGATTCGTATTTTCCAAAATGACGTAATAGTTTTGTAAGAAATTCATACTTTACATACCTACCTAGTTATTTAAATAAAAATATGCCCGTGGCTTATTGGTTAGCAAGTCTACCTGTTATGTGGGAGGTTTGAGGTTCGAATACCAGAAAAAATGTTTTTCGTGGTCTCGTCTATTGCGAGGCATTAGCAAGTCCTCCGAGTAACTACACACTGCCACGAAAAGCGTTTTATAGCTTAGCCATTCAGAATCGGTATATAATTTTATGAAATCAATGAACGCCCAAAGTTTCCATAGTTTTGTTTTGTTGTGCCACCTTATTTATTTAAACAAAAATGCAAAACTTATTTCATGAAAACCTGATAGATAGTGCTGCACGTAATGCTGCGTTTCAATAAATTGATAGATTTGGGTTCGAACTTTAGTATGATCCCATACCCATTGCACATTTTCACGGTGATTGTCTCTTGCGAGAACCAACAAGTACAAGTGAATCAGGAGCGGATTGTAGAGTCCTTGAGAAAAATGCCATAGGTGCTCATTCAATTTTAAATTGATCCAGCTACCGTCTTTGCATTTGTCTTTTACAATTGGGGCTAACAATTTTGTGGGAAATAAAACGTATTAATCGTATCTATTTATCGACGTATTTTAAAATTTTTTGTAACTTCAAATAGAGGAAACGATTAATTTAACTTTAGATATCTTGAAGAAATGCTATTCCTTAAATTAAATATTGCATACTTCATGAAGCAAACTAGAAAATCGAAAACCATTTTTATGTAAACTACTTATCGTTGTTATCTTACTTATCTATTTTAAAAACTTTATACTATACTTCTTCAACCTAATGGAGAGCAAGTGAAATGAAAGCAATACGTGTGCTGTTGCTGTCCAAAAGAGCAAAGTAACCCCAAACAGGCAAGTTATTCATGGAGTTGGCCTTGCTGATGATCGAACTGTTGTCATACAAAGATCATGAGAAATGTAATATCAAAAAACTGCTGCCATCTCTGATGTACACAAAAAGGTCTCTCCTTATAGGTACTGTCAAAGACAGTTAATGTCCTATTGAGAAAAAAAAGAAAATTTAATTTTCTCTTCTCTACGGTGAAAATTTTCCATTTTCTCAAAGTTTAGAAAATAAAAATACGTTGAGACTGGACAGCAAAACTGACTAAAAAATCGCAATCAGAATGCAGCTATAAGAGACTAGACCAGGTAATTATGAACTTGCCGCAGCATTTGCGGCAAAAACTAAGGTTTGAAACAAAAAAAAAAATTTCTATAATATTGGTAGTCAAACCCTCAGATAAATGTGGTATGATAGACAAAAAAAAAATAAAAATGAGATAAATTCCATGGTGACATTCGTTTCGTGATTATCTACGCTGACAGGTGACTTTACATAACCCCACCCAAATAAATCAGCGGTGTGAAATTGCCCGATCTTGAAGGCCAGGCCACAGGTATACAAAGTGATATAATGCGCATATAGCAAAAGTTTCTTTCAAGAAATTTGTCAGAAGTAAGTCTACCGCTGATTGAAATTTTCTTGTTAAAATCTTGATCGGTGGACATCTTGTTTTGGGGTCAACGACCAGACCTGCAAATGCACTTGATGGTCGTTTGGCTTCGATTTTCTTAGGTAGCAAACCAAGATCCTTCCACAAAATCTTCCCTATAGCGGTTGGGTACAGCTCTAAATGTTGCGTGCAATAGCAGATGGACTTATTTGGGTCTTGTTGAGAATGCGCACTATCCACTAGAGTAAACGTGGTACGAAACCGATGCATAGTTGCTCGAATCACCAACTCTGCTGAGTCGAACATGAAATTTTCAATGGTCCCTCTATTTACCTTATTTATTGTGCTTACTATATAGCACCATAAAAAGAAGCGAAATCATCTGCGAACACAGTAAAATTGACTCTTTAGATAAGTTCGAGGAGTAAACACCATCAGATAAAATATCGGTCCCAAAACCTATCCCTGAGGTACATCCATATTAAGGTATCCAATAGTATACTTTTCCCTAAATAATTTCACAATTTTCCTCCTGTTCTTAAGACAGGACCTAAACCAGTCATACATGAACCCGCGAAGACCAGAATTATAGAGATTTCTTAATAAATAATTGTGATTGACCATAATAGTTCAGTCATTATATTGTGCTCACCTCGGAATGTTACTTTTGAACTTTTGTTTTAATAGATGCGGACACCCTTCAGTATGTATTCCTGGAGACAACTTTTAGGATGTCAAGATAAAAGTTTATACAAATTTACAGCTGGGTATCTCACAATACGAGATTCTTGCCTAAATTCGGCTAAAATGACTGGACTATATCAAAAGCCTTGTGATATCGCCAAATAAGCCGCTTTTTTCATTTAGATTGATTACAGAATTGGAGCAAAGTGTCTTCAGTATTCAGCTCGAACTAAAAATTTTATCTTTCCAGTTTTGATTTTCAAAAAACTTACTGAAAACCGGGAGATGAGAAATAGGTCCATAGTTACACATATCATCTACTAAATGCTTTTATGCATTGGTATAACTATAGCTCATTTTAGCGATTTGGGAAATACTATTGCCAACAACGCAACGGTTGAAAATGGTAGCCAAAGCATCAGAAATTAAATAGGCAATTTTATTTTCTGGAACAGTATAAGATATATTGTCAGGGCCCCGATGAATACCTTCATGAATACGAATTCGTTTTCTTGAGTAAATTCAACTCATACAAAAACTAGAAAACTAAGTTTTTCAATTTTTCTTAGTCTTAACCATATCTATAAGTTGTAAATTAATAAGTTATCCTTAGGCCGAAAGGCATTAGAATTAAGATATTGTTTAATTTAGAGTACCTGATTAGGGTCAGTAAGTTAGTCAAGATATTATATAAGCTAGTTTTATACATTTTTGTAAGCATGTAAGTAGTTGTAAGTGAAAATGAATAAAAAATGGATTAAAATGATTAGCCTCCCGTCAGAAAAATAAGAACTGATTTGAAGTCTCCCATGGGTTTATATAATAAATTTCAATTAGACACCCCAATGCCCAGAGCTGCAAAAGCTCATCCTGCAAACCAGCTAATCAGCTAAACTTTCTCATGCAAAAGCCTGTGCTTTAACCATTAAGAGAATATCAAACATTATTTCATGATACTTTGAGTAATAAGTCGCAGAACCTATAATGTTTATAAAAATGAAGCAATACAAGCTACGTTCGATGCTCGAAAAATCCATTTACGCTAATATTTAGTCCAAAGCCGCATCTTGCCTATGAAACATTACTTAAATCCAACTTGACTGCATATAGCCATGCCTAACCAAATAAAAAACAGACAATTTTGAATCTCCATCCTCAATATTCAAAGGCAAGATAAAGTGAAAAGTTGGGGACACATTTTTAACGTGAGTTCCACAACAATTTGCTCTCCAGCGGGATATCTAAAAGTTTTGATTGTTTTTAATATTATTTAAGTATTGTTTCAACATAGAAGCAAGAATAAAAAGAATTAGTTTCATTCTTCTTGATTTAATAGAGAAATGGAGAAGCCTTCACCAGCGAACCAGTTTTAGCTTAAGAAGCTATTAAACTTATTACTCACCAACAACAATAGTTGGCCGATATTGGAGTAGACTATCTTATCCTCTGCTGAAATTTACCGATCATCGGTTTTCTTGTGCAGCTACACTAGTTACATTGAACTCTATTCAATAGCCTACCAAACCAGGCATATTTTACTATCTGATTGAACGCTCTGAGCACTCATAAGTAGTATGATGTTTGTTTAGATTCAAAATTAAAACTATTTCTTATGTCCCAAGCTGCAACATATTAAGAGAATGGCAATGAATGCGTGAAAAATGTCCTCATTAAAGAGAAACATCCAGAAAAGGCTTTCAAAAATACCTTCGTACAAGTAGAACCAACCATAAGGGCATAGAATAGAATTTACTTATCATTTTATCGCACTCACGGGCTTCATATACAAGCAAAAATGAACGCCAGTGTGTAACATACTCCTCTTATAGCATGTTGCATCATAACAAAAAAAAAAAAAATGAAAAAAACAGAAGTGCGGCTTAGCGGCGTCGGCCGCCACAAATAACTTCAAAGTGAATTTTTACCGTCTGAATCGCGTTCCAAATAAACTTCATCAGTCCATACCCAAAGGAATCTCCTTCTCCAAATCTATCTCTAACAGTCTGTCGATGCGAGAGTGTTGTGCATTGTGCTGCTGCTGGTCTAGTACTGCGCTGCTGTGGACTGTGGTGCCAAACAAAATAGGGCTACCGGCATATTTGAGCGTCTGTGGTGGTGGCGGTGCAATTCCCCGCATAAAACGATCCCATATTAGATTGAAGATGCCGAAACGAAGTTCATGTTTCTTCAACAATTGGAGATGCCCATTGCCCAATGCATATGCCTCGGCTTTTGTGTTCTTGCTCCCGATGCGATGGCGATGTCTCGAATGGAAATTGGGTATGTAGTGCATCCGTCCTTTTGGCCTAACCAGCAAATAGTAAATAACAATTCCAGAGATTAACAGAAAGAGATGCTTCTGCTGCTGTTGGACTAGAGTTCCTTCGTTCAACATCTTCATGGGCCAAGGAGACCTGCATTAAAGTCGAACCAATATGCATTTATGACCGGTGCCGAAGTCAGATGGATGGGTATATGGGTAGAGCGTAGGATATCACTAGTCTTTATGGAAGGTGCCACAGGGCTGTATTGAAGTTACTAGTACAGCACAATGGAAACCCTTCACAAGAGCCTAACTCCGGTCGATTGGACCGGTCCGGGACTGCACACCTACGGGTCATATTGTATAAGTTGTTCGACTTCTAATGACTCCAATGATCGGCCAATTTATATTTTATTAGGTACAAAAGCACAAATAATCTACCTAACCAGGAGCAACTGGAGGCACTCGGCCAGCTTGCAGGCGAAGACAACTACTTAACCGGAACGGAATGGAATCAAACGATTATTAGCGAATAATTTGTGTCAACCTGGGAGAACAGCATTAGCCAGTGAATCGGCTCAGCGATGCCAGAGCAAAGGCGGCAGTGTCTCGGACAATTACTACGGATTGTTTAAATCATTTCGCCTTTGATTGTCCGTCTGCTAGAGCAAGCAATCTACTCATGTATATGTGTGAATCCTATTGGGAATATTATTGTTCTAGAAGTTGTGGCTTGAAGTTATGCGCCGCCGCCAGTTACTCACTGTGTTGTTCGCTGGCAATGTGCCATTCGAAATTACCTGGTGGAATAGATTGCTCAGTTTGATTAACCGGCGGATTCCTCCAATTGTGGACTTCCTATCGCATCGCTGCTATACATACATACTTGTGACCAGACCAGCAGCGCAACAGCGGCGGCGACGAGGGTATCCTTTCGTTGATTGTCGTGTATAGAGTGGAATTGTGTGATGTCGGTGCAACCTAATCCAGTCAACTGTTATTATTATTATTTCGAGAATAATGGCATATTCGATTTGCAATTAGAATGCTCGCCGTACAATGGTGTGCTCTGTTGTTGCAATTATTAAAGGACAATTTATTGAAATGGTTCTACTCGGGTGATGGCATTTGTTTGGATAGAGCTTGGCTTAACCTCTCTGTACTCTAGCCACATACACTACTTACATGCTGTGCGACCATGGAGCGATTGTTTAAAGATTCTTTATGAAATTCAGAGCGAGAAAATTTAATTGACAGTATAACGTTTGTTTCTTTTTAAGAATTTGTGGTATCTGATATTTCTGGTTTGTGTTATCTGAAAAATAGAAACAGATTAGCTTCAGAGAATGACTTGTCCGAGGAAAAGAACATTACATTTTTGGAAGTGATTTGTATTGCTTTGAGAGGAAAAGTGATAAAATAAATCATTCTCATTTACATATAGTTTATACTTCATACAATCAGAATGGTGATGGAATGAATCTGCCTAAAGCAGCTCCCCACATTTTCATACAACACTTTAGTCAGAACATGGTTTCCATCACTTGAGGAGGCAAAATTCGTCTCTAATGAAATACTCAAATAGCAACCCATATGCAGGTCTTTAATAGCATACTACGGCTTATAACGGCTGAACGTTTTGATAACCGGTAGTAGTGAAACAGAACAAGCCCTTAATAGGATAGTATGTCTGTACTTAGTCGTTATTGAGGTAGGTATAACTCAAAATTCTTAAAAGGTGATTAGGTGCAATTTTCAGTAAGACGACCATCATCAAACTTACTTCTTTTCAAAAAAAATTCCCCACTTGGCATAGGAGATAGGACGAAGCTTATCAATACAAATCCAGTGAGTGGCAGGCTCATTTGTTATTCTAGTGGCCATACCGTTTTGATTTTATTGAATCAACTCTTTTTAGCTCAGTCGAATTCAAAACATTGATTTTATTTTTCAAATTAGTGTCAAATTTTTATACCACTCAAAAAATTATCGCCAAAATTTATCCAAAATTTGAAACGTAGTCGCGTCAGATTATTGAGTATCACAAATTAAGTCAAAATTGATTGGAGAAAGTAAACAGGAACTATTCGAGACGTCATTCACGTCGCCACAGTAACCTGCCAAATAATAAAATGCCGTCTCAGCTGCGTTAGCTCCTCACGTTTTATATTTGCTGTGCAGTAAAAACTGGTGGAATGTGTTAGTTTGCCGCCCATAATACGTACCGGTGCTCAAAACAACTCAAAATTTAGGGGCAGATACTTTGATTTTGTATTAGTTTGAAATTATTGTGACAGGCACCGTCCATACGTGTTATGACCATAACGTTCTGCTGATAACACCTAGTGTCCAGACGTTGTTATAATTCCTCGCACAAGTTCTCCAGTTTGTGTTTGAAATTTATTTATTTAAAATTTTTATTTATTTAAAAACATAACTTTCGTTTTTGTACTGATCCTATCTTATGTTGCTTGAACCAATTTCGCAAAAACTCTAAATCGTAATTAACATCCAAAAAAAGATTAAAATTATTTGCATTAGAAAACGAAAGAAAGAATAACTGTTTTGTAATTTTTTAACTAGCATATATCTACTTTTCTATGAATGACGCATAAATTTGAATAAGGCGGTTGGCAACCCAGGATGAGTCCATGTGACCATGGTGAAAGATCAATTCATATACTATTATGCATGTTGAAAGGTAACTACTCTATTATGAAACCTTTATATGAATTCTATAGTACCATTGTATATGGAATCTATAGAACTATCGATAACGAAAATGGTCCCTGAAAGCCATCTATGTATCCGCCGGCGTACTTTCATTCCCCTGTAATTTTTAGAGCGCCGGCGCACAGTGGTCTGAAGTATCAATTTAGCGGGACAAAAATCAAAACACTTCCAAATAGGTGGTTTATTCGGTAGATTCTTACATATACATCAGAAATAGTCCATTTACTTCCAAATAACAAGAATATTTACCTTACGCCTAGTTTCTGTTAACTATCTCTTAAGACAGTTTAAATGATACAAGTAAGCTAAGCGCTTTATCGGGGGTATATGAAGGTGGTTCTTGATTGCATTCCAGCATAATTTTTAAGACTTTAGCTTGCTTTGGAGATTGTAGTATTTTTTTTTTTTAATAAGTCAGCGACATCCCTCTGACTCAACTGTTTTAGTTTTATTTGTGCAGCAAAATATATTTTTCCTTTTTGGATACTCTTCCAACAACGAACTTACTTTCCTTTTTTTAGTTTAGATTTCGCATTCTAAAAAGCTCTTGGTTAAGCGTCCTTTATACCGTCGAAGTGAGCTACAGGATGGAGCGTCAACATTCATACAAACCATTTCGAACCATATTTTAAATTCGTCTTTTCAGCGAGAATATGATCGATTGCATTGCTTTCAATATCTGCTGGCTACTAAGAGGAATAAAGATACATGTTCGTAAATCACTGTCCTTTAGGTTGAACTTGTTGAAGATGGACTTCGGAGATTAAACTTGGAGAAAACTACTTCAATCAAACACTCTTCTGACTTTGAGGTGTTTGCCACTGGCAGAATTTTGCTCTTAAGCTCATATAAAAGCTATATTCTCTTCGCAAAGAAACACCCATCTGAAAGACATTTTTCGTTATAACTTCCAAACGGGCAAAAACGGGCAGATGAAATAAAAAGTGGTGTTATCTACAGTTATCCTAGAAGACATTTGGCTTTGTTTCGTGTTGTACAAATTTGTACGAAAAAAGTTGCAGCCTTCACAATCTATAGGTTATGTACACTTAGCACTAGTACTAAGAAAAATATGTTGGTTCTTAAAGATAATTCATCATAACTCGCAATTTAATCAAATTTTTGAATATATTCCGTCTTGAAAAAATAACAAAAGAAATTAATAACTTCCCAAAATAATAAATTGCAAGAAATTTCACCAATGCTGACTAATTAATGATTCTACGACTAACGGTACTATTTGTGCGAAAAGTATACTCCTGTCTCTGAAAATTCGACTTATTTCTTTGTCTCTGACATTTTAACTATCAGCCTAGGTATTGTCAGCCATAAAATAAAATACATAATTTTTGACTTATTTCCCGCTAAATTGGTTTTTCAGACCACTGTGCGGCGCCGGCGGATACATAGATGGCTTTGGGCGATCGTTTTTGTTTTCGATAGTACTATAGATTTCATATACAATGATAGTACTCTCAATTTCAACTATCACAATTAAAGTGAGAGGGAAGATAAGTAGGGACTCATCTCCAACCCATTTAAAACCAATGAGAGTGAATGAGTTTTTCGACAAATCTGCTTATGAGAATATTATAAGTTTCATACAAAAAGGTTAAACGAACATACATAAGTATAATACCGTTTCTGAATTTTATCAAGTGAATGTACAAGCACAGGTACATATATATGGACATACATATTTTTAAAAATATTTGGTTTATGATGCTGTTGCATTTTGTGTTGAAGGTGCTTTAGTGCTTTTTGTTAATAAATTTTTAAAATGAATCGTGCTGACAAGAACGGTAAAAAGCTAGCTGTTTTGGAAGTGGTAAAAAATAAGAAAGTAATTTTTAAATTTATTGTGTAAAGAATGCTTCATTACTTCGACTACTTTTTAATTAAAGAACATCCTTTTTGCTTCGTTCCAAAATAATGTTGCTTCAAAAAAGGATAAAGAAGAAGCTTGGGAAGAGGTCTTACTAAAAGCAAAATCACTTGGATTGGCCACAGCCAACCGGACGTGGACTTTTGCCAGGGATAATCTTTTCGGGTTGTGGAAGAGTCGGATGCTTGTAAGTTAGTGCTGGGTAATGGGTCAAATGCAGTTAAATGAACTTAAATGTTATATTTCAGGCCAAAAGGGACAATTCCAAGAAAACAGGAACTGGAGGGGGAAAAGCCTTTGTTTTTGACGCTGTCGATGAAGCCATTCTGGACATTATAGGGAAGGATTCACCTGTTGCGGAAGGGTTGAATTTGCCAGAAGCAGGAGGTGATGGATTAGACTTGCCACCTTTGGAGCAAACTTCCCGAGCAGATCAGCTTTCTATTTCACCTCGACGAGAGAAAAAATCGTTCTCAAGGAAGAGGAAACTTGAAGCTGAGGAAATGGAACTCATAGATTTAAAGAAAAAACTTTTGAAAATTGAAATTTATAGAGCTACATTGGAAGCTTATAAACTGGAAAATGAATTACACTTACCAGCATCAGAATTCACAAAAGAACTAAAAAATTCCGAATACAAGGATGAAAATTCATGTTCCAGAGAAGAAAATATTTTGAACTTTTCTGAATATTGAGATAGCGAGTTAGTTAAATTTTTTTAAGTGAAAATTGTTTCTTTATTTTAAATTTCTTAATTTATTTTAAACAGAAAAAAAAACGTCTCAACTCATTCAAAGCTGTATTAGCATTTTCATTTGGTCGTTCAATATTCTCTATTTCAATGTCTTCGATGTTGTCACTTTCTTCATCGTCGTTGTTATGATGCTCCCATATTGGTGCCTCTCTTCTCACTTCTAAATTATGTAAAATGCAACAAGTATTTATAATTTTCCCAGCAACAGTGGGCTGCATACGGAGGTGATTCAAACAAGGAAACTTTTCTTTCAATGTGCCTAAAATAATTTAATGATTGAGAATGCAAAGTTGAACTAGTAAGTACTTACCAAAACTATTCTCAACAATTCGCCTAGTTCTTTTATGTGCTCGGTTAAATCGTTGTTCCACTGGATTGTCTGGGTTGGTCCTATATGGTGTTATTAACCATTCACTTGAAGAATAAGCACTATCTCCTAAAAGAACTGCATTCGGAAATGGGCGGTAACCCGCGTTAAAATTTGCTGCCAAACGGGAATTTCTCAGTACCCTTGCATCATATACACTTCCTGGCCAACTTGCATTAACAGCGTAGAAGGAACGATCAGGGCCACAAACCATCATTGAATTTAAATCATGCTTTCCATGCCTATTTACGAAGTTTTCCTCATTTATTTTGGGTGCATCGATGTTTATCATCGTCCCGTCAATACATCCAGCTACACGTGGAAAACCTCCTTGAGAAAAAAACTGTGAACCTATTTCCGAAGAATTATCTGGCCAGCATATGGTGTTTGTTAGAAGTTCATCAATTATTGCGTCTGAGACTCGGTGTACTACCCTGCAGACTGTTGCTTTGTTTATTCCGAGCATGGATGCAACTCCGTGGCATTGCGCTCCATTTCCCATCCAACGTAGTGTACACAAAAGTTGTTGTATGGGACTTAGACACATATTCCGTTGACTGCAATATTGCAACTTATGTCCTATTTTGGATAAAACAAATTCTATATTTGTTTTTGTCAAGCGAAAACTTTCCACTGTTTGAAAATTATTTGAAATTTCGAAATTTATTCTCAGTTTAACACCTCTTACATAACTATAATTATACTCGTCGTTTTCAAAAAGTCGTTCAAAGCGATTCATTTTAATTTAATATTTATTATACCCGAACTTAACATTACCAAAGGTGAACTGCAAATGAAATTTTTTCTTTGCAAATTATTGAAAAGCTTTGCAGAATATGAAATGCAAAGTGCAAAGTCTTCTTGTTTGGTGAAACGAAATCAAAGAATTCTTTGCAAATTGGCTTAACCTTGCACTTTTCTGAAAAGTACTTTTCACTTTGCAGATTGGCGTTTGGTGCAACGAAATTTGCAAAGAGGGAATTTTTGTTTTACTTTTCAAAAAAATAATTTCCTCTTTGAAAATTGGCGTTTGGTGCAACGAAATTTGCAAAGTAAAAGTGAAAAGTTGCAAAGTGCAAAGTGAAAAGTGGTTGGTGCAATAGGGCCCTGGTCATTAAACACACCTTATTTGTGCTTATTTAGTGTTGTTGGTTGAGTTTTTAAGAAAGTGGTCTAGAAATGTCTGTCTTTTTGTCGTTAGTTCTTTTATTTTTGATATAATCAACACATCCATCAAGGGGTTACGAATACTCTTATATGATGTTATAGAACCCAATGCAAACATTCAGGAAAGCATGGAAAAAAAAATCTGGCAAACTATTCCCCATTTGGGTAGAGCGACTAAAATATGAATCTCTATACTTTTCTGTACGTCTGAAGTTGGGTTCAAGGTAAACTTGATGAGCGTTCCTAACGAGACGTTTGCTGCGGCTAAATTTTTTCAAGAGAGGAATGCAAGAATGCTCATTAGAGCACTGTTTATAAAAAATGCGATAAAACAGAGGGAGACAGATTCGACGATGATTAAAAGAATCAATCGATTTTGTACCCTATCAAGAAGGCACAGATATGATTGAGGAGCACCTGACCACATAATATGAGAACTATACTCTTTATAAATTGTAGCCTGATTAGCAGGAGCAAAAAATTTCCAGCATCGTCTTATGTTAGTTTTAGTATTAGTACTTTTATATTTAAATTTAAAATAATAGAAAGGATGCTTTAGTACCTGACCAAGATTGACAGAACACAAATAATTTAAACGTTATAAAAGACTTTATTTCAAATTCTGTTAAATCTTATCAAGACAAAAAAAAACTTTACTTGTTTCAATTTAAGTGGACTGTACAATTTCTTGTTCCGATGTGCTCTCGATGGTGGTTACTGACAAATGTGTTGATCGAAAGTTAATCCAATGCACTCAATGCCTCTGATCTCATTTACCACTTAATGTACATAGCAAAAAAAAACCATTGCATTGAAATCATACACCTAATCTATGCAAGAGCATTACACAATAGCAAGTAGATTAGCCAAATGTATTAAGATAAAATTCTATGCAAAATATTACACGATAGCCAGTTGAGTAGCAAAGGGATTAAGATAAGAATTTAACAAACAACTTTGGTAAGATGAAAAATACATAGGGTCATTTATACAATGTTTGGTAATTGAAAAATAATAAATAATAATAAAGTGAATAATCATTTCTGAACAGTACCTTTATCAGAATAATATTTCAATCACACATAGGCTAGGTGGATTATAAGTCATTCAAGAGGTAGTTGGAAGTTCATGGGTTGGCCCACTGGCCATATTTCTTTACGTTTAAGTTAACTTTCTTTAGTTAAGTTAAGTACCCATTTGGATTCAAAAGATAGTAAGCTACAGTGATAAGAATATGCTACTGAAAAAATTAAAATTGGTTTATTTTAAATTTCATAATTTGGAGAGTTAAGTAAAATGAATATTTCCAAAAGAGATCAAACTTCAAACACTCCTTTCGAAGAATCCCATTGAACAAAACGAATTCCCATTTGCACCGATGATTATAATCGAAAATTCCGATGAGAGCCTTTGGCATCTTTTTACTGCAATTGCGTGTCCGCTAGCGAATATTAATAACGCCTTCAGTATTATCTACTAAGCCAACACATCCCCACAATGTGTGTCACGCCTGCCACTTGTCGCCTGCGAAATACATTTATCCCCATGAGCAAAAGGCGGCAATAAGGCCGCACCTACCACAGAGCCCAGCTGGTCGAACTGCGATTCATTCACATCACAAAGCAACATACCACCATCGTAGATACAACTTCCTAAGTTTCAAAGCTGTGCACATCAAAATGCATTAATCTCTCCCCGCATAGGTCGACCATGTCTTAGCTTAGTTGTGCGGACCAAAGTGTTTCATAAAAAAAAAACACAAATGAAAATTTTCTGTCCGATTCTGTCTGTAATTGGCAATATTAAAATGATATTATTATTTTATCCACTCACAGGTGCACAGACACTGGGCATATTGTGTAGAGTGTACGCGGTTCAGCACCATCATCCACATTCGTTTGGCCATTCCGGGTGAAACAAACGAAGACGACACAACGCAGAGGTCATCTGAGTGCGTGTAGTTTGGTTCGGTGCAATCGATCGCCGCGGTGACTTTCCAAATGGTAAGATGCGATGCCACAAACAAGGAGGACTGGTTGCTTTTGGACAGCGAAGCACATTCGATCTAACGGCTTCACTCCTGCGGAACGGCATTTGAGAGGCTTCTAAGAGTATGGGTATGGTCTGCCTAATCTTTTGATTATCACACCAAGAATGTCCAAGAGAAGGCAGAAATTTTGAATGTGCGGGACCATGTTGAAGATGCTAACAAAGTCCAAGCGAAACCGCCAAAACTACTTAAACGGAAAATAAGGAACAGTCTGTGTTGGAGGTTTGTTGACACTTGTCACTAGAAAATAACTTGTTTCAAATAGAATCGGTGCTTTCTATACAATCATTAGACTCTACGGTGTCTTGCGACTTGGGCGTTGCTTGTAAGTACACTTCAGTAGTTCCTAACTCGAAAAGGTTTTATAAGCAGAGTGGTCTCATTTTTCCGACACAGACTGTTGCAGTTTTCTTTTGTGGAAACTTCTCAGATCTCTTTCTTTAGCCAAAGTCCTATTCGCAGAGACGAGGGTTGTTGCCAACAACTAACAACATGGTTGCTATTGGCAACCTCTTTCTGTGTCTTACTCTCACATTTTCACATTTTAATTTATGTTTTGACATTGCAAAGATCGAAAGCCACTGCAACTAACAGGAAACAGCAGCATCATCATCTTTTCAAAAAATAAAAACAACCAGTATCTATATGCGCCCAGTGCGCACTCGCAAATCGATCCATCGAGGTGGAATTGCAACAAATACCATCGCTTTACAGCGTCACCGCCACCATCACCACCTCTATCACTATACGCCAACAAGAAGTCTTACACTATTTTACGTTATTCGAGAAACCTGAGAGGCAGATTAGATGCATCTTCTGCACTTCCAATTATATTGCCGACCTATCGACAGCCAACAAGTCGATTCGGTTTTACCATACTGATGCCTCAGCCAATGGTGGCGGTGGCGGTGTAGCTGGTGGTGCTGGTGATGACAACACACCGAATTGGCTAGAAAGAGTATATCTTCAATTGCCTTACATCCCTTTGCTAGGTATCATCCGTGACCAGGGATGCTGCTGCACCATAGTATCTATGGAAGTGCGGAATGCATTGTAAATTGCTACGCTCAACAGTGGCGGTGGCGGTGGCGGCGAGGCATATTCAAACTGCGACTGCATAATTCGAAAATATAAATGACTTGTTGCGGTATTGTTCGGCAAGCAATAAAGAAAGAATTTGTCGCTAGGTAATTCAAAAATTTATGGGGCTTTGTATGCAATTTGGTGAAGATATGGCAGCTACGGTTGCAGATAAAAAGTAAGGTACGATGCGCTTTTGCGCAATTGAAAGTACTAATTTGTTTTTCGTAAAACGAGTGTTAGTTTTGGGCAGCTAGTTGGTTATGCTTTGTCTTGTCTTTCATTATCGTTGCTAGCCAAATAGTACTGCGTTGGCAAGCAACGTCTGCTGTCATTCGAATTGAGCTGAACTAATTTCAGAGGCACAACGATTATATTATTTTTGGTTTTTCTCAGAGAACTGACACCTGAGTAGAGGAAAATTAGTCATTTAAAGGTATTTCTAGTAAATATAAAATAAAGCAACGGTTCTTATTGAGAAACAAAGGACCTAGTGTAGTGTGGGTCTGCAATCTCACATAAGGTTCAAATCGGGCATCCTAACAACTCTTTACATGTATGCTATGGAAGGTAATGAGTGTGTAAGGAGTTTTTTAGTAAGTAATTTCTTAGACGAATACATCGTGCGCTTTCCTGCTCTGACTAAAAAATAAAGCGAAGCTCGACCATAATATACCAAAACGAAAGAGCTGACTTTAAAACTTGATTATGCTGAATGAAAGAAACAAAACTAACTCATCTTTTTACCGCACAAATTTTATTGAACCTGAGGCTAGCCCAGTTTTATTTCACATCAGTTTCCCAGACTATAAACGTTAAAGTGTCCCAACAAGTAAGACCCCAACAAGCTTTTGGCCCACACTCTCCAACGTAATTGCATCCATTCGTTAGATCGGATTTCGACATTAGATACTCCAAAGAAGGGAAAATTACACCGGCTTAACTATGTGGCAGCAAACACTCTTACTGCACTGAAAAAACCTAATCAGACTACAATTGAGATGCAATTTACACCCACGACAACTTTGAATTGATCTGGGTGAACTCTTATTTTTCTATTTTGTATCGAGGAAGTAGGTAGATACATCAATGTGATCTGCTCTGACATCACTCAGCAGCCGTGCTCTAGTAAGAGATGCGATTCGATGTTTTTTAAGGCGCAACCACAGTATGATCAAAAAGAAAGATTCTAGTTTTTGGTCATACATTATGGTAGTTGTTATTTTCATTTATTTAAATGAAGGACGTTTCTTGCCTTCGATACTTTTGAGACCAATGCACAAAAATCTTCACTTGCAAAATAGCACCATCATGCGCGGGAGGAAATTGATGGTGATCATTTGAGTTTTACCGATCAGTTTCCTATGATCGCAGGCTGAGATTTGTCATCAAATGATTTTCGTCTAGTACGATATACTTTCAGCGATATATTTGCAGATCAAGTCATTTTGAAGACTATATATAAATCATCATATGGCAGTGAATGGTGATGGAATGATTTGCATATTAAATGATTGTATGGGATTCGGGCTCGGCAGATGCATAGAGCATCTGTACTTAGGATGTGTAGTGCAAGAAAGAGGAAAATCAGTTGAGTCATAACAAGAAAGTTAATCAGAGTACTTTTGAGTGAACTATGATAATTGGAGAATGAGAGCTCCTCAAACAGAACCTTTGAACTGTTGGATGAGGATGATTTACAAAAAAAAAAAAAAAAACACACACACAAGTGATGGTAATCAAACCACATGTAGGGCTAGATCGGATTCGTTCAGTTATAAAATAAATTAATATTAATTGTGGCACGGCAAAGCTTCAAGACATCGCATTACCGCAGAGACCTTTAATGATTTGCAGGTTCGGAAATTATAATCGAAAAACATTTTTATGATTCGTTCCTAGAATCCCTTTCTCTTAAGAGGATGTCCTGCTGGTTTAAACGCCACGGGCCCCACAATTTAATATTGTTTGAGTTAAGCCCGTCCACGTGACAGTCAGCTTAGGTTGCTAAGTAAACTTACAACAAGCTACAATACACATTGCTCGGTCCGTGCACGTACAACAGCCACTAATGCTTTAAGGGGGGAAGCTGGTCTATAATTTTGAAGAATCCGACATTTTTTTTATCTTCATAGGTACTTTAGGTGTTTAAAATAACATACCAAAGGATGCAAAAATGTCTAAATGTACAAACTTTCCATCCTGCTGGAGTGCCCTTCAGGTATGCAATATAATTTTACAGTTCTTAAGACCTTAAACGCGTTTTTCTCGAAATCATTTTTTTTGAACTGGCCGAAGACATAACTCGAGCAAATCTTCACCGATCTATATGAAATTTTAACAGTATATTTGAAATACCTTTCTCCAGAGACGTACGTAGGATTTTTTTTTTCTATTGCAAAGTTTTTTTTTTTAATCAGCGATTTTGTCGTTTTTTTAGAGTGTAAATTTTAATATTTTGTTCAAACGTGCAATATTGCGCGAAAAAAAAACAAAGTACAAAAAAAACCTACTTGCGGCCCTTGCTGCTGTTATATAGAAACTTAAAATTTTCGGGATTTCGTTCCAGGACAAAAATTAAGGACGTTACATCTTCGGCCATGGACCTGTTTAAAATTTATTAAAATCCAATTGACACAAAAAAATTTGTATTTGTAAATTTAAACCTTAATTATTAAACCTTTTTTACAGATACCAGCATCCCCTCTTGCGTCATTTGAAGGCTACCTCCAATCCGCAATTCGATTATTGGCAATTTAGAAAACTTAAAACCTTTTTAGTATAGACTGGTAGCAGACTCCATCTGCAAACTATGCATCGAAAATGAGGAAACATCTCTGCACATTATCACAGATTGTCCAGCACTCTTCCGCCTCAGAAAGCAAATATTTCCAAGATAAACTAAAGTTCATCCACCCACAACTTCTGGCTCGACTCAGGAGCAGAAAAACTGCTCTGAAATAGTGTGAAGTAGTCAAATGCGGTGCTCAGAGCTGTGCAAGCCCAACCCACGGCGTAAAGATGAAACTGGGAGGCTGAAAAGGAGAGTTCGGACCCATGCATCTGGGCTCTCTAGCGATTACTCTTCGAACCTAGTAAGAACCAAAGTTAGAGCTAAGCATTTGTCAGCTACGTTAGAATATTTGTAGGTATTTTGGAAAATTTTCACGTGGATCGTTCATATTTTAAATTTCATTTTCATGTCGCTGGCATTCGCCGCCACGCTGTCGAGATAATGTAAAAATAATGTAGTTTGGTGGCTGCGCCATATACAGTTGCGGTCAAAATAATAGTAGTGCGAGTAAAAGCATTGCACAGATTGGTATTTTTCGACTTTGTATTGTGTTGATAGTGAAAAACCGTTACACTTCAATTGTTTTATATGGTGGAAAAGGATTTCGTCAATATGTAAGAAGTCCTCCTAACACCAAATATAATCCACGCTTTACAATCATAATGGTATGAGCATGTTTTTTCTTCTACGGAGTGGGACCCATAAACCGGATTGAAGGCATTATGGATTAGCATCTCTATGTTAGGATAATGCAGGAAGAAATGCTACCGTATACTGAAATTGAAATACCACTGAAATGGGACTTTCAGCAAGAAGCAATGGTTCCAGGAAAGTAGAGTAGATGTGATAGAGTGGCGAGCATAGTCTCCGGACCTTAATCCCATCGAAAACCTGTGGTGTGATGTAAAAAAATATGTTTCTAGATTCAAACCAAGCAACAACACAGGCCTTTGGGAAGCTTTACAGCAATCATGGAGTTCGATAAGCAAGGAAGACGTGGAAAACTGATAAACTCTATTCAACGTCGTTGTACTGCTGTTATAGCTAACAAGGGACATGTAACTAAATACTAATTAAAAGTACGAACAATAAGCTACATATTGTAATAAAAACTTTTACCTAATTTTTAGATTTCGTAACATTTCAAGGTAGATTTTCCTAATACTACTATTTTTTTGACCGCTGAATTTCAATAAACTGGCAACTATCGGATAATAATATTAAACTGATGTTTTTTTTTTTTTGTAAATAAAAGCTTAAAACACCACTTTGAAAACCACTTTATTGGTTTTTTAAATTAGAATTTACTGATCAGTTTTTTTCAATTTTGTTGTTTCATAAGCTCTATACTACTATTTTTTTGACCGCAGCTGTATATGTGTGCTATAATTCAAATTCCGATTGCATGGTCGATCCCAACTCGAGGAGTATTTACCGAAGCAAAAATTAAGTGTAACAAAAATATTGCTTTAAAGTTTTATAAAATGGCTGAGTTTCTTCATTGTTCCTGAAAAGTGTTTTCCTGAGCCTCAACCAACATCTTCCGTTACTTACTTACTTACTTAGGTGGGCATTACAGTTCGGGGTGAACCTGGGCCTCAACCAACATCCTTCTATAACGACTTCGATTTCGGGCGAGCTCTCTCCAGTTTCCTACTCCAAATCGGTTGAGGTCTTCATCCACTTGATTGCGCCACCTAAGACGAGGTCTTCCCCTTTCGCGATTTCCCTGCAATGTTCTTTCGAACACCCGACGAGCCGGAGCGTTTGGGTCCATCCGCTCTACATGGTCCAACCATCGTAGCCTCGCGATGCGTACTCTTCTGGCTATGCCCATGTTGCGGTACAGCTCATACAGCTCGTTGTTGTATCTTCTTCTCCACACATTGTTTTCGCATACGGGACCAAAGATCATTCGGAGAATTTTTCTTTCGAAACGACCAAGAGTTTCCTCATCTGCTTTCAATAAGGTCCATGCTTCCGCGCCGTAAGGCAGGACTGGGATGATTAAGGTCTTTTATAAGGTTACCTTGATTTTTCTGGAGAGGGTTTTGTTTCTCAATTGCCTTCTTAACCCAAAGAAGCAACCCAACGGTTGGCAAGAGTTATTCTCCGTTTGATATCCGCTCTGATGTTGTTGTCCGTGTCTACAGCGGATCCTAGATAGACGAAGTCCTGTACTACCTCAAAGTTATGTCTGTCTATTGTGACGTATTGTCCAATTCGTCGATGTTCTGTGTCCTTGTTTGATGACAACATATACTTCGTTCTGCCCTCACAACATCAAACCCATTTTTGCCGCTTCTGCTTCAATACTCGCAAAAGCACCTATGACATCACGCTTTTTTCTTTACACTATGTCAATATCGTCTTCATAGGTGAGTAATTGTACCGACTTTTGAAAGATTGTTCCTCTAGTATTGACGTTTGAGTTTCTTACAATCTGTTCAAGTATGATGTTGAAGAAATCGCATGACAGTTTGTCGCCTTGCTTAAAACCTTTTTCGACATCAAAGGTATCAATGAGTTCTTAACCGACCCCGAACCCGAAACAGACATGGCTCTGGAAATACTGTCATATAGCGACTTGGAATCGATAAAGGTTCTTTATATCAATATTATCCTGTAGGGTTTTTCCAAGACCTTTAGTTATGCGAAAATTTGGTCTATTGTGGACTTGTCGGGCTTAAGAACACATTTATAAGAACCTATCAAGTTTATGACGTGGAGTTTCAGACGTTCACATATACAGCAATCATGATCTTATTAGCGACGTTTAGGAGGCTTATACTTCCATAATTGGCGCGGGTCTCCTTTTTTATGATCGGGCATATACTATACTGAGGTTCCATTCATCGGGCATTTTACTTCTGACCATATCATGGAGATCAGCTGGTGCATGCTCTTTTCCAAATTATCTCCTACTGCCATGAAAAGTTCAGCATCAAAGCCATCTGCACCTGCAATCTTATTTGATTTACGTTGGCATTTCTTCCCGGTCAGAAAAATGGCATTCTTGATCATCCAAGGTTGTAGGACAATTGTTCCGAAGTGCATAGTTGAATTTGTTCTGTGAAAAAAAAAAACGCTAACTGAATTGAGGACCGAAAGAAGATCGTTCTTCAAAAAACTGGTGCTCCACCATGAGAACAAATAATTACCATGATACAGATAGGGAAACATTTTAATTCCACTGCAAGCCTCCAATACACACCATCGCTGTCATCACCAGGGTGTGTGTGATTAAAAATCTCGGTTCATTTCTTCTTCCAATATCCAACCAATAAAAGAAAAACTTCTGTAAATAGTTCACGGCATGCCCACAGCTATGTGCATTGAAGAGCAATTAGATTTTATCACCGTATGCGGAGTATATTTATATCTCCGATTCCATTACGGAAAGTAAAAAACTTATAATATCTTGATATCTTGATTGGTTTCATATGCGGGTAATGCACTAGATTCCCCTCACTTCTCCTTTTTAAAAAAACTAATAATATCAGTGGCTGGCTTTGGTTGGAACCATTTATTGGCTTCAAGCTACTTGCAATTGGTACAGCTAGCACAACACTCACCTCAACACTATACTAGAACTGCGCGCCTGCGCTAATGAATGGCTACTTTATGGGTTGCAATGATCTCATTATCGATAGGAGACCTAAGAGGCCCGGCATCGGGACATTATGGTAATGCAGTTTATATTTATTTGATGATTCCCTAGGTTTGCACCTTGTTTTCAAGATGATAATGATGATGACGATGATGCTGTGCTGCTGTTGGTTGGTGCACTGCTACTTTTGCTGCCTTTTGAGGAAGTGGTATATGGGAATAGTGGCGGCTTTGGTTTTGTTTTTGCGCTGACAGTTTATTAGACACCGAAAGCCACTTTATAAAGTGTCTTCCAACAGAGCAGCAACAGAGCTGGTTAATGTTCATAGTTTTTGTTGTCTTTATTTGCAGCTTAATGTCCCTACTCTGCCTTTTCAAGAGATGATCGAATATGAAATGGTTTGTTGATGTGGTCGGGTTTTTTATCTTTCCATCTATCGGGCGATTTGTGTGAGTTGAGCAAAGTGTGTTTGGCAACACCCCATATGGACGAAAAAAAAGAAGTAAATAATAATGAAAGAGAAACATATACAATAATAGCAGAAGATATCCCCGGGCAAATGACAAGTGCTGGTGATTAATATTAATATCTCCATTTCCGACCATACGTGCGTAACGGTCTATTAGTATCTAAATGGAGAAAGGGGTGAGGTTTGAAACGATTAGTGATTGAAAATATTGATTTAGCTCTCTTTTTTTTTTGCAACAAAAAAAATACCAACACAGATTAAGGAGGGAGTTTTATTTCATTAAAAGTTTTGCAATGTACATATGTACATCAACTGGGACTTTTTTGAGGTTCTTTTTTCAACAAGGAAGATCTTTCGTGTTGCTTGAAAAAAAAGAAGTTATAGTTATGTGATATCATCAAAAATGCTGGATGTTGAAATCGTGGAATGAAGTTAAAAGAATGAACATGGCCCTGACTTACTTTGAGGAAAATTAAATTTGGTGGAATGTTCAGAGCAAACTGGTAGATAATCGAAGAGACGCTAAGAATTGCAGTTAAAATAAGGGTGAAATTTTGAAAAAATAACTGTAATATTGAATTGCACAGATTTCGACTATGTTTTAGCAACTATTTTAACGTGTAAAACTGACTAACGTTTGCATTTGAAAGTGAAAGTACTAAACTACATGCCTGTTATATAGAAATAGGTGAATTAAAATTAAATTGCGGTCCATAGAGGCTCATTGGCTTAAAGCAGATGTCTGAGAGAGTCGCATTTCTCAAACGGTATGATGAGGAATGGAGGAGACCTACAATTTTTTGCCGATTCCGAACGATAGGTCAAGTGTTTTACTTGGCAATAACTATTATCAAGGAAATTGTCAACTGCGAAAGGGATACCAATAGAAAAGAATTTTTGGTTTTCTTTTGGAGCTCGAACCTCTATACTCCTACGTTACAGGCCCACTTGCTTGCCACTATGCCATCTCGTCGAAAAAGGAACCAAACCCAATTTTGAATAACACTTATTAGAGTATAAGAACCTCCAAGAACTTAAGATCCCTTGTTTCTAGAACTGACCGGGAAGAACGCAGCGCCTAGTTCTGTAAGTTCTGTAACTACCGTGTCGATAAAAAAGAGATTGGTTTTATTACGTCATCATGGTACTGTAAGCTATGACGGGCGATAATTTTACCACGTGAAACAAAATTTAATAGAAATACTGGAAATCGATGATAATGGATTTTTGTATGGTCAAAAGCTGATATTATCTAATTTGTTTTCAATGTCAAATCTTATCACTGGGGCCATTGCAAATTTTGAAAATTTAATGAATTCATATGAAAAAAGAACTTTTGATTGAAGTCATGCAAACAACTTCGCTAGAAATCAGTTGAGCAAATTTAATGCCGAAAACACTTGAGAACACGTTTGCTTAGAGGCTTCATTTTGCTCCATTTTAGGAAATTTATTTTGCTTGGCGGCTAAGTAGTATTGAAGAATCATGGAAGCTCTACCCACTATTTTTGGCATCACTGTTCGACTTATTGCTGCGAAAAATTCTTGTCCAATGTCCCTTTGCAAAAATCCGAAAGCATAAAAATGAAACGCAAAATTGTTTGTTTCTTTTCATACGTATACCATACCAAAAACTTATGGAATTTTCATCTGAGAATAATTTTGTTCAATTCATAGTCCAAATAACATAAACTGTTTCTAAGAAACGCGTTATTCCATTTGCATCATTTTTAACTAGCTAACACATTCGATCTCTTTGGACCTTGTTGAAAATGCTTTTAAGTCGGTTTATTAGGCAATTTTAGGACATGGGATGATGTGGTCATCAATTTCCACCACTTTATCGATGGACTATTGGAATCCTGGTTTTGGGCAATTTTGAAACTTAAGCCTCTTGGCTGAACCTGAAGAATTCGCTGATTGAGCACTTCAGGAGTCTAGAAACGGATTTGGAACAGCTCAACGGCAAGCTAAGAGTTCCGAGGACGGAAAGAATAAGAAATAATGTTTAAAAACAAGACTGTCGACACCAATTCTTTCGCAGAGCAAGGTTTGCCGCAAAATGGAGAAAAAAAGGAGAAGTTCATAAATTATCGTGAAAAAGTAACCTTGCTGGTCGCTGAAGAAGAGGAAAAGAAGGAACTTCGTCTTCCGACATCGAAGTGTTCCACCTCTGAAGAGATAGAACTACTTGTTGGAACTATTAAAGTCATGGTCATCCCTTCTTCGAATGTCCAGATCCTCAGAGAGCCTTTTTCTATTTTCGGGTTAGGATGTAGGTAGATGGGAAAGCGTTTATTTTTAACTTGGAAGTTCGCTCAGACCCTTGTCCAAATAAAATAGATCCCACCGCCCATATAATCACCAAACAGCAATCCAAGCGTTTTAAGGATGTCATTCTCAAGTTGCATGTTTTTTTTTTGATGTTTTGGAATAAAATAGGCAAAGTGATCTGTTGAAGAAGTGAATAAATAAAAAGATTTGTAAACATTTTTAAGAGTTAAAACACTTTTGTATAAAGTAAAGTCAAATGCACACTGCGGAAGCAACTTCCATCGTCAGTGAGATACAATCAAAGCAAATTTTTAAGAAACTAATTCAATACATATGAGATATGACCAACAATACAGTTAAAATACATATAGAAAACAGAAAATGTGAAATATCGTATCCTCCAATTTAGGACCAAATGAGCAATGAGCCATTAATGTGTTATGCTTCCAAGGACATCCGATAGGATAGAAACATTTGTATTCTTACCTGTGTGTTAAGACGGACACTTTTTCAATCGTAGTGGTATGTAAATTCACAGAAATGCCTTATGCAATGCCTATACTTAAAGCCTTAGACACAAAAGTTTAGAAAATGATACTGTCTGCTAACAACAACAAGTTCTTAACTTTTCTTAATTATAGTATTTTAAAGTTTTTAGACACTTTTTCTGAAAGCAGTCTTTTGTGACAGCATTTCTGTCGCCGTGACAAGATCAAATGTATGCCGCATCAGTGTTGGCACTCTCATAAATTTATCGCTATGTATACATCATTTAATTTTTTTTATTTTATTCAATTCTTCGTTGACTACAAAATCGATTTAGTTTGGGAAAGGCTCTATGCTAAAATTGTTGGACAAATTATGTTAGAGCGTTTTTTTGTCAATAGTTTGACATCCTACTTATATATTGTCAGTTAAAGTGCAGGACCATATCCGTGAATAAATTGAACAAAAATATTTTTTACATATTAAAAAAAAAAAAGAAAAATCAGAGCCACCTTTCGGCACTTTCAGTGTATTAATGTTGTTCCAATCATTTTCTAAAAAAAATTTGGGCCCATTGCGTAAACATGGGAGAAGTGAGATACGTAGGTACCATTTCATAGGTGATTTTAAGCTGAATATATATTCCAAATATTTTCAGAATCGGTTTAGAAGATTTTGAGGTACAACAGCGAGAAGTTGATGTAAGAAAAAAAGAAAAAAAAAGATTTGTTTTTTACTAAAATTAAAACTTATAATTTTCGACTCCTATGTAGATTGTAAAAAAAAAATTGGAACCAAATGAAAGATCACAAAAATCTCTTTATAACTCGACTATTTTTTTTTTTATATATGTTTATGCTGAACCCATGAACACAAAATAATAATAAACTGTTTTAAAAAAAGAATATATTTCAGTTTTGCTTTACGAACAGAATTTCTCGGACATAAATACACGAGCTAATCAAGCTTTGAGTCTTAAGTCGTACCCTCTAAACGTACTAACGACGCTTGCGATTCTATTACGTTCAGAAAACGACGTGTTTCTGCCTTAAGGAATTCTTATTTGGTGTACTTTCAATCGTTGTTTTTGTTTTACAACAAAAAAGAAATTATGTCGGGAAATTTTGAAAAATAAAACTTCGCAAAATCCCTTTTCACATGGTTTTATTTGTGTGTGTTATTGTTATGGGATTCATTATTTAAGTGTACAGACTCAAAATACATAGACATTTAATGTCGTTTCATTGAAATTTACGTTCCATAAGGAACCTCATTCCAAAAGACTTCCACTAAATTAATATACAATTGTGGTTACAATTTGTTGATTGTACACTACTACACTACTTTCAATTAAATCCCACAATTGTCAACTAACAGAGCACCATAATTTTCCCATGTCCTATTGGTGTGCTTATGTGACTCTGTCCAGAAGGCGAAAAGTTGTTATTAAAATGAAGACGTTATGATGCTGCACTGTCTTAGACACAATTATTATTATCTCTTCCTCACATGTTTCATTTATGTGTTCATACTGAGCAATCCAACATCTGTACCATGGACCTATAAGATGCTGGTCATTGCTAGCAATATGCTAGCACAGATAACCAAAAAGACATCATCCTATTCCACCGCATATACCGGTTACCACCAGAAGAAAACACAACACCTCGTGTAAATATGTTAGTTCATTGAGTCGAGAATTCCTATAGTTTCATTTGATCATCTTAATATATGCAAAGTCGAAAAATTCTCCAAGAACGTTTTCCCACAGATCATAAACTGTTTGACCGTGTGTATCTATAGGATTTGCCCATACCGGCGTCTTAGAAAGGAGTATCTATACAAAACCAAAAACAGCAAAAAATTAACTGGAAGAAAATAAGATACAAAATTCAGAACAACAACGCATATGGCTTTCCCTAGTGTGGTGTGGTGCCTGGTGCGTTGTGCACAAGCTTCTAGCACCTATAGCTGTAGCTGAGAGCAGTGCAACGGTGTCATGTCCATATGGTGATCTGGTCAGATAATTCAGATTTCCACTTGCACTCTGAATGGTTTCACCGTCATCGTCGTCATCACAAAGGTGGTTGCTGTGTGGTGTTTTGCTAACCAGTGAATGCATCTAGATGCTCGTAGTATTGCGAGGCCATGGCAATATAAAATCAGGAGTGGCAGCGGAAGCGGGTGGCAGTAGTTCTGGTTCTTAAGTGCGATATTAGTGAAATGCAGCAACTACATTGAGAAATCATATACTACCAACCATGGGCTAGGATGATGTTGATGATGATCGCGTCGCATCGCCCACCGCCCGCCGCAGCGCCGTCATCGTGGCTGAGGATGCTTCCTTGTGGTGTGATTTGGCAGGCACAGTGACTTCTTCCATTTTCATAATGTGACTCAAGTTGAGTTCAGATGTGGATGCGGTGGTGGCAAAGAGTGGCGGGTGGACATTTCGTTTTGGCCAACTGGACGACCATTTCTGTAGTCGGGTGGTGGTAAATAATATCATGTTGATGGTTTTAGCACATTGGAGATTTTTTGTTCCTAACAGCACACACACACATACAAACACTCACACCCATGATGCCCATGCAACGGCAACGCAGTGTCATGTGGGATACTCAGAGCTGTAAGCATAAAGTTCTCAGCCCAACAAAATATGGACAATGAAACTTCGGGCCAAGAGTTTTATTGAGGTTTTCTGCTTAAAGTGCCCGTGGTTCACTTATTTCACTGACCCAACTGGTTTAACCACGATGGCTCTTCACACAAATTGGCCATGGCCAACGAAATGGGTTGAAGGTTTATTAGCCGCAACAAATTGCTATTTTATCTTCTTATAATTTGTTATGACAAAGTTATGTGATGTTGCAGTTATTTTTGCATTTTGTTCTAAAAGAGTACAAAAAAAAAGTAGAACAGTTTCAGTAAATCATATTGCAAAATAAGTAGTATTTATCATGTAGGTGACTTTGTTGATTTGTATATGCTTAGACTCTTTCCAGGGAAAGTTTGCAAATACATTACTTAAAAATCATACACAGGAAGTAAAATTTAAAACCTTTCGATTCAACTTTGTTGTATTGAGTGTTAGAAGCGTGATAAGGTGAACAAAATTTCTTAAATGATGGTAAAAAAGATTTCCTTAGATCACTGAAAGCAAAGTTACATAAAACAACCTCTTGGCGATACAATCGAAAAGAGACAATTGTAATGATAATCTTCTTAAATGCTACCGAATCCTGCAGTTGCGGAACAATATAAAAAATCAATGTCTACATAGTTGAAACATATTATCACGAGTTAAAGATAATTTTAAAAATTGTGAAAAGTTCATTTATACAAAATCTGTGTATTTCCACATACTGACTACCGCTTTCTTTTTGGAGATTTTTTTTGACAGAGCTTAGGAACACGTAGGGGTTCATCCGTGGAGGGAAAGTTCAACTTGGCTGAATGTTTCTTTATTTGAAACTCAATCGTTTTCCATCCGTTCGTAAATAGAAGTTATCTTATGAGGTGATTATAATTTTTATTGATGTATTTCCAAAAGATAAGATAATCTCTAACCAATAAGCTAACGTGAAATAATTTAAAAGATTACTATTCTGAAAATTTCTGATTCAAATGGAATTTTAAAACAAATGCATTGTGCCTTAACATGATATGAAAAATCATTTCCATCTAATGTACTAAAACTATAATTCAGCACTGACCTTACATATCTTAACACAATTATAAAGCGGTTAGATTTTTTGTTTGTTTGCTTAAACCGAATAAGCAACAAAAAAGCTGAGCCGATTAGGATGAAATTTTGAACAAATAATGTCTACAGCCTAGGAAGTAACATAGGGAATAATCAAATCCCCACACTTCTTCGGGAACGGAAACATAAACAAAAACGAGAACTTAAAGTCTGTATTGAAAAGGTTCCAAAACTATTGAGCCAAATGCCCTAGAGCCTGAGAAAAAAATAAAGGCTTTACTTTATCCTCACATTCCTAGATAAAAAAATGGGATTGGGATCATTAGCTGGAACATGCTAGACGATTTCAAAAAGATTTTTTCACCGTTAGAGTGCTTCATAGTCACTGAGTAGCATCGATTATATATATATATATACATACATTGCCATAATCAAACGAAAACAGCCTGAACATAAGACTATAATATTACATCTTCATATATCATCCCTATATTCCCACGGGAACGAGATGGTAAAGCTGAGCTTAAAAACTGCGGAACAGGTTCCCAAAATTCATTCAACATTGGAATATTTCAATATTCCTCGGTAACATAGAGCGAGTCTCTAAGCGCGAGCCCTGTGCAACTGTCAAAAAACACTTGCGAACTTTTAATCGCATTTTAGATGTTGTTTTGGATTTTTTTTTTGCATAGCATGAGAATTGCTTATCAGGGCTTGCATTCAGAAAAAATAAATATACCAGCAGAGTCTATGCCTTATACTTAATCACCGTAGGACCCGAGCGGGTCAGCTAATTCTACTAACAAAGCGTTAAGTAAAAATTTTTAGTAATAAAAATTCTAAAACGTAATTACCATTTTTGAGATAATTTCTTTTTGTGGTTGCGTTTGTTTTTAGATTTAGTGATTTTTTAAATTTGTAAGGACGAAAACTAGGAAATTGAAGAGTTATGTTTTCTAATTCTAAAGCTAAGTTCCAAGTAGTGTATAGGTACTGTATACTGTTTAACCATTCTTGTTCCATATACAAATCCTGGGATGTCGCCGTTCAGATTTTCCTCGAGAGTTATGCTGCCTACTAGTACATTAGTACTTTTTAGAAGGACCCTAACTTTAAATAATGTGGTTGTTTGCTAAAATAATGATAATTATTGCCTATAATAAGAAAAAAATTAATATTTCTAAGGCTGTTAAAAAAATCTCGGGTTGTTCAGATCCGGTTGTCTTTATGTTGAAGGGGGTTTGTGTAGCCTCTAGCCACGCTGGTAAGCTGAGGCTGCCACCTCGCAAAAGGATATTGCCTCTACTTCACTGATTGAAATGATTTCTTCGTCCAGTAGTGCCATCAAATCTAAGTATCGCGGCTCGGGATGTCTCTCTTCGCTTGTCAAGCTTCTCACCAGTGGATTGGGATGGTTGCTCAGGTTGTTAGTTATTTCCCTTGCAGCGTTCAAAAGGAATCTGTCGAGGGAAAGGACACCTGATGCTTCGTAGAGCTTTTTGTTGCTGAAGTACCACTGTCGTTGACGGTCAAAGTAGAGTCCTGTGAAAATCCTCAAAATTTTCTTCTCAAATGCTCCGAGCTTTTTCATGATGGTTTTGGATATACTAAATCAAGCAGGGAAGCAGTAAGTGATGATTGGTCTGAGGAGCTGTTTGTAGAACAGCAACTTTGTCTTCTGGCTGAGTCCGTTCCTTTTTCGCACTAGAGGGTGTATGAGGTTGAAGGCGTAGTTTGCCTTTTTAAGAACTGCTGTTGCATGTGGGTTGAAGCGTAATCTTTCCTCGAAGTTTATGCCAAGGTACTTGATGCTTTTTTTCGTCTTCAGCTGTGTTCCATTGGGTAGTTTGATGGTTGTTTTGTGACAATTTGCGGCTGATCTTGTGTTTCGACGTCTTGTGGGTCTCTTGAAGCAGGCTAATTCGGATTTGGACGAATTAACTTTGATGCCCCATTTGGTGTAGTATTCCCAGAGACGTCTAACGTGATCTTCGACTCTTCGGGCTGCAATTGCTGGTGACATCGAGGTTGCATAAGTGAAGGAGTCGTCTGCTTACAGCAAGTTCTTGGCGTTGTTTGGTTGAGGTTGATCTGAGGTAAAGTTGTTGTAGAGATAGGGCCCGAGCTTTGATCCTTGAGCAACTCCTGCTCTGATACCTTTGGTTTCTGATTGGCTGTTTTCAATTTGTACGAAGAATGACAAAAAAAAAAAAAAATTGAGAAATCTGAAAATTATTTTGATTAATGTACCTGGAAGATTAAGAAGAGTTAGCCCTTGGATCCAGATGCTATCAAATGCTTTCTTGATATCAAGGAAGCATCCCACAGCAACCTGGTAGCCGTTAAGAGTCCTTACGACGTCCTTTTGGAACCTCAAGATCGGATGAAGAATGGAGTGGTTCTCCCGGAACCCGAACTGCATACTTGGGATGATGTTGTTGTGGTTGCAGAATGCATTTAGTCTCCGGAGAATTATTCCCTCCAGGATTTTGTTGCTGTTGTTTAAAAGTGAGATAGGACGATATCCAGAGACAGTACTTCTATCACCTTTCTTTGGGAGATTTTTTTTTTTTTTTGTGAGATTTGGATTGCCTAAATAAATATTGGAGAATGAACTGCATGTGAGTTATACTCTGCGAGTAAGCAATCAATTGAATATTTTACTGCTACAGGCATTACTATTGCTGTTGTGTGTTTGGTACGGAGCGGTTCTTTGGAGCGGTAACATAGTCTACATTCATGGTTCAGTGTACGTTTTTGGTTAAAAGCAAAAGGTACCAAAAATGTTCCCAGCGTAACAGGTAGCATAAAAGCTTCGTTAAAATGTATTTGAAAATGACACGTGCATATAGAGTTTTGATTACACGTTCATTTTTCCAATCAAGCTCGCAATGTCACAGTCAAATCCCAGCTCTGCACTAAAAAAAGAAAAATTAAATGAATAAAGTGGTATAACAATGCTTGGAGACCCCCGGAGCTTAAAAGATTTAATGGACCTTAAATTGTTCACCAATTCTAGCTGTCTTAAGCACGGGTTCAATATTTCCTCAATTAAAATGAGGGCTGCTTGCCAGGCGCCTCTTACCAGCGCAGCGGCTGAGATTAGCAGAAGCAAGCAGTGAATGGCAGCCCGGTCACACTACTCGTCAGCTTCTATCAGCAAACCGTAAAAAGCTTGGTTTGTTGACTTTATTTTTAATATATAAGCAATTAAGAAATTTTAGAAACAAATTTTGAAAGAAAATATAAAATCTAAATACTCGCCGACTGGCAGCGAGTGTGGTAGGTAGGTTTCGTGGTCAAACAAAGCTTATCAGCGGCTGGCAGTAGCGCGGCTACTCGATTCACCGCTGGGAAGCAGCCGTGTGTTACCTGTGTTTGAGCGAGAAAAAGTTTTCCGATGGGAGTGAATAAATCACTCTTCTACCAATTTCTCGCGAAAAGCGACCTCACTTGAAAACCAGCTTAATCCACATAAAATTCGAGCCTCAAACGCTGTGATAACGATCAAAATAACCACGAGTAATTTTCAAACTGTGGTGTATTTGTTGTGACATGTGACTTTTGAGGAAAGTTCAGCTATTTGTTTGTTTTCAAATCTAATAACAGCTTATTTTGTTAACACTTATAAGTCTCCAAAATTTTCTTAAAGTATAATCGTTTTCGCCTTTCATTCATATAAATAAATAATCCTTTAAATTGTGTACAATGAAGCAACTACCCATACTAAACACTTCATCAAAATGTATTAATTAAGCCATATCGCCTCTATTATGGCATAAATAACCACCAGCGTGTCAGATGGGCGCATGCAATCCACATTCTTTTTTTTTTCCCCTTTCAATGGTGGACCCAACAAATAAGCACGTGTAAGAGGCGCATCGGTAAGACCATGTTTCTTAGACGGCTCTGTGCTGACCAATTGGTATCGCATATGTCGAGGACTTTAATTACAACAAATTAGTTTCACAACTTCTTAAATCAAATTCAATGAGGGAAGCACTGCACGTTGGCGGTAAAGTTTCATAGCAATGGACTTCACAAGAGACTCTGGCTGCTTCTTCTGCGACGCTGTTCCTGCAAAGTGATCGCAATTAATTTCACGCAAACCTCTGGGGAGAAAATTGTCGCAGTTGTGAACTGGCCGCCAATGTCGTGCGTGCTTTTCTACAATTTTTTTGTTCCATAATTTTTCTTGTGTCGGCTCATAGCTGGGACACACGCAATTAAAATGAGGGCAATAAATATGCTCCCTATTCAGTAGTCAAGTTGGTTAATTTATATGTGAAAAGAATCTCAAGGAAAGAAAGTTATTGGCAGTGGTTTTTGTGACTTACATCCACGAATGGACATGAACACATGGCGTTTCCAAAGATTACCAAAATACTGTACATTTGCATCAAACATCTGTGTTAGGCCCTGGAGTCCCCCAAAATGAGCTGGAACCTGTTAGAATCGTGTTTTCTGCACTGATTTGGTATTCATTCAGTTCACACAAACCTTGCCAAAAGGAGAAGAGCAAAGCTGCAAACAAAAATTATGTCAAGAAAAACCCCAATATCTAAATCCGATTGAATGAACACACAACGCCACGAAAGGAAAACAAAACTCCAAGGAAAAAGTGTCGTCGTGTCGTTGGATCACGATTTAGATCAGGGTCATAGGAACGTAATATCGGTTTACTGACTAAATTAACCTTTTGTGGATGAATAAAGTTTTTATTAGCGCATAATGGATTATTGTTAGCTTTGGAGGGAAATAGATACATCTTCATGTGATGTATCAGTTGCCAACGAAAAATCTAGAGATTTGCATTTATTTTTAAATTATGTCACACAAAAGCTGCTTTTCCGTTGCTCTTGACTCTGAAGGGACTTCATTGAGCATCAAGTTATCTTTTGAGCTGGGTTATGGGACACAAACCGGAAACTCAATGTGTCAATACTTAAAAGAGCACGAGCAGTCGAGCAGTCACTTTTCTTCTTTATCAAGAAACCAACTATTCATCCCCTGCTTTTCTTGTTTCTTGAAAAACTTATTTTCATATCCTCATCGTTTTGTATAAGCAAATCGAAAAGTCATTAATAAAACGCTAGTTTTCAACTTGAAGTTACTTATTGACATGAAGCAAACCTCCCGAATGATTTATTATTTTATTTGAACTAATTGATCGATAGCTACTTTCATTTATTTTGGAATTTAAAAATGATGTTCGATGTTGTTGAAGTTGCATAACAAATACTTTTATTGATAAATTTCATTTTACCAACTGTGATGCGCCATGATTTAGACATGAGTCTACAACAACTAGACGATGATGGAAGAACACCGACCACAACAAGCAGCATACAACGAGGACACCAATTCCATTGAATTGACTGATGGCGACATCTTTCGCGGACAGGCTAATCAAAACGCCACAACAGTCAATAGATAGATCTAGTTATTAGGTCGTAATCTTATAGCTTGACTTCAGATTGGCATTCGCATTGGCAAATGGTGAAATGGTTCTCTTTGATGATGCACTGGCTGATGCTGGTGGCCGTGTTCAGCAAAGCGGGATGCCTTCTTGCGAATATTTTTCACATTACATTATGACAAGTTTGTGACAAGCTAAGAACAAATTGATTGAATGAGGTTTTTATGATGCCAAGCATCAGCACTGGCTATGGGTTAGATCAAGTCTACGGAATCTTACTCTGTGGGCATAATGTTTGACGCCAGTAGTTGGCGCTGTAGAAAAAGAAAAGAAAAACAATCTCAGAGAGTGAATAAAAGATGTGCTGTGACGGACATGGCGCTAAGGTGATAATTGCTGCAAAATTCCATTAGAGCAAGATGGCTGCATACGAATTGGAGAGAAGTAAGTCATTTGTATCCTGTCACGTTTGTGATGGAATTTTATAGATACATGTGGACAAAATACTAATATTGGACTCGTTTCGATCTCAAACGGAGGATGGTTAGCATCGTTAATTGATGAACTGTACCTGTACCTGTAGAGGTACAATCAAAGGGATTGATTTGGCAAAGAAGGTGAATAACCACAAATATTTACAAATGATTCATTTACAACGGACTCAACTTAGGTACATAGATACTCATCTTTCATTTGAAGAATCGATGAGATAGTTTATCAGACAGATACTCGAAGTACAGGCTTGGTTAAATGTATTCGGCAATTGAAACGTTTGTTTCTATGTTACGAAGTTAAGTACAGCGATTTCGAGAATTTTAAAACAGAACGTTCAAAGCACCTCGATGTTTCCTAGAGAAGTTTGTTCCAACTTGAAGATGCAACTGACCAAAAACAGCAAAAGTTATGACAATTAAAGATGGCAGCAGTAACAAATTGATTTTGCATTTCTGCTTACCTTGTTTCTCTATATCCTACTTCCTTTTAGTACTTCGGTGTGTTTTAAGAGGTGCATAGTACTTTTGGCCATGACTGTATGTATAAGAAAAAAGCTCAGGAAACAGATTCACAAGGGAAAATGAAAAAAGCAAATGATTTTCCTTCAAAAATAGAATCTCTGCCGATCTAAAAGCGTTGTCTAACTCGAAGATGACTTTTATATTTTCAAAGAAGAAGTATTAGCAATTCTCCTAGTTCCACTGCCAACTCAACTGATTTCTTTTTAGCATTAACAGACGATAAGGCTCAAGACGCTTTTCTTTTCCCCTGCATGCCATGACGAAGAAGAATAAAATTCAAAAACGTTTGTTTAAATCATAATTTTTAATGTTTGGTCTCCGAGTTGCTCAATTGATTTCAAATAAATATGAAAAGAAATCAAGTTCCATCGTCTGGCGCTTTCAACTTAAAAGCGCCTGACGATAGAACTTGATTCCAAAACGCGTCGCATCCTCAGAAAATAAGTTCCAAACGCTAAGAATAAAACTTAGTTATCTATTTATTTAAATAAAGATTTTTATATATTTATAAACTACATATTTATTTTCATATTCATTTAAAAAAAAAAAGTTTGTTTAAAGGCAAAGCAATGGAGTAGATGGCTGAAGGCTACTACCACATTATTTTCACTGTAACTATACATTTTTTTGCGAAGTGGAACGGATCTTCGAACTCATTTCATTATCAAAGGATCACTCTCTCACTACTCTACCCTTCAAAAGTGCTCCGGCAGTGGAAAACGCTGCGGTGGCGTCGTTGACCTTAGAAAGCCTTCCTTTGAATGGTTTCTTGTCTTAGGGCAGCCAAATCTAGATGCCTGTACAAGTTTTAGGGCGGGAGTGTTTTGGTCTAACTTTCTTTTGGTTTTTTTTCGCGATCGTGTCGAAACGTCACACTTTTAGGGTGAACATATTATCACAATACCAACTGAGCTGGTTGTATAATATATTTCTTCTGAGATATTATTTTTGACGTTTTGACGGCTTACATGGATTACGGTGCTTCTAATGTGATCAAGCTATGTTACTGCTGTTGTCAAACGTCGCATCTTCACTTCAATTACTGTAATTTTACACGCACAGTATTGGAATATGCCTAACATCTTAAATCGTTTGTTAGCACTGGTCGCTTTTGGTAATTGATCCTAACTATTTACAGTGAGTGGCCAAATTATTAGGAACAGTGTTCATTTTTATGTAATTTATAGTTAATTTAATTGAATTTATAGTAAAAGTTTCATGAGTGGTTTTATGCATGACTCTGGACCATGCCACAAATCCAGAAGTTTCTGTACATATTTACTTATAAATCGTCTTTTACATTATACTTCCTCTATACATTGTAGGTATCGGTCAATCTCAAAGTTCGACAGATTCCTGTTGCATGGAGATGCCTTTTGGAACTGATACTTCCGAGTGGCAAGGCCGTTGTCTCTACCAACGTGATGTGTTTCTACGTTTGAGATTTCGGTTTTGGTGTGTTTTTATTATTTGTTGTTGTTTATAGCAGTATAAGATCTTCTGTCGAAGAAAAAGCGTAACCATAAGCCCAATTTATTGATCAAGAGGCTACCTAAGAAGCCACTGGGCAGTCTTACAAAAAATCCATCATGCCTTCTGCACCATATATTTTTAAGTAGCTATATTTGTGAATATCATTTTTAGGTCTACTTTTATGTTTGACTGACATGGCTTATTTGTGTGAGAATACCATTTGCTCAACCAACGTCAAAAATCTGTCAGAAAATCTATCAGTAAATATTTGCATAGTCCCAAAAAACTAAAATTTTCATTGTGCTTGGCAATGTGTAAATATGTATTTTTTAAATGAACCATTTAATGTTACAATATTGGCATCTTTAAAAAAAAAAACACATCTTACCATAACCATAAAAAGCAATTATGACATATGTTGTTTTAAATTGACAGAAATATTGACAAAACATCATACATGTAATTGCGTTACGCAAGGCTGGTTGCTAACAGCTTCTTACCTTCGGCTGGCAGCTTTGTCACACCATTACCTTCTTTCTGTCAGCTTAGTTCAGCAAACAACTACAAAAATAAAAGCAAGAAAAAACATGGCTTCTCTAAAGCTACTTACTAAAAGCAGAATTTGTTATAACTTCTTCTTCTTTTGGTTGCGATACAGATGTCAAAATATTAAACAAATTCGAATTCAATAATATTAGCACAATTCTGCGTGTACGTGATATATAAATTTTAACTCTTGTATTTCTAAAGTACAAACCTACTTTCGGAAGCGGTGCTTGCTTCTGCCTTGAAGAATTCACATTTGGTGTATTTTCAATCATTGTTATTGATAGAGATAGATAGATAGATAGATACAGATTTTTATTGATTATCAGTAAAATTTACATTATATCACATAGTTTTTCCATTTCATTTAAAAAAAAAAAAAAAAAATCATTATAGCATGGCAATTGCCGTCTGCCAGATTGACAATGAAACACAAAAAAAGTAATAAGCTCTCATTATATGTTGTAGGTACATTCCATTATATAATAAAAAAATGGTTAACAATTTTATTTAACAAAAAAAAGTTAACAAACAATAGTTAATAATTCTAAGAGAATTGAACAGAAACATAATTAGAAATTTTCATTCATAATAGCAACTCTATATCTGAGCGCAATTTTGCAAAATTCGTACAGTTTAACAAATTCGATTTTCGGATAAAAAGTCTTCTCCAAATATATTCCTTCTGATTTCTTCTTTTGACCGTATCCTCTCTTTCAGCCAAGTTACACATGTAACGGTAAATCATCCCTATGTGGAATAAAATTTAAATTGAGTAATTCACTACGAAGTCTGACCATCATCGAGATCACGTGTACATTATTCAAATCATGAAATTAATTTTTCTCTGCGAGGTTATGGTTTAGTCTGTTATAAGTATTTCTGTAAATATCCTCAATGGGTATAATAAAATCCTCAATGGGTATAATAAAATTAATTTGGCATCCTTCAGCTAAATCTTGCCACTCACGGTACCAACTATTTTGGTCTTGTATCGCTTTTATGGCCACTCTTTTCACGACTCGAGAATCGTTCATTTTAAAAATTTTAAATAAGAAATCAACTTGTAACTTCAATGTTTTTATAAATAAAGGTGAAAGACCAGTTTCCAACATGATGACGTAATTCGGTGTATTCTGCGGTAGACGAAATATTCTTTTGATGAAATGCGTGAGGAGTTTTTCAACCGAGTTGTACTTTTTGCCCCATACCTGTGATCCATATAAAAGTATATTTTCAGCAACTGCTTCAAAAACCTTAAATTTGCTACTGTGCGCTATAAACTTATTTATGAAGCTTTGTTTCCATGTCAAATTAATAGCAGTTTTCGCCTTAACCAGTTTCTCCTTTAGTTGTTTCTCCATATTAAAATTATTTGTTACAGTTATGCCAAGGTATTTGTAGTCACGTACACATTCAATATTTTCGCCATTAAAATTCCATTTTTCATTTGATGCATTGTGTCCACCACCACTCTCAATGATCATAACCTTCGATTTATCGATGTTGACTGTTTAATTCCATAGCTGAAAATACAGATAAACTTTATTAATCATGAGCTGCAGGGTTTCCGGAGAATACGCAAACATGTTGTTATTGTTTTACAGCAAACAAATATGCAGAAAAACAAATCTTCCGAAAAATCATTTTTAGGCTGCAAGTTCTATGAACTTTGTTTGCTTGTTCTTGAATTGTGACTTAGTTTTTTCTCTATACAAATTGACACAAATTACATAGATTTTTGTAGTCGTTTATTATTATTATTTTTTTTTTTAGAAAAAACGTGCCATAGGGGAAGTTGGTTACAAAACTTTGTTCCAATAATTACTAAAAAAAGGAACACCCAAAAGACTAATACTGTTAGATTTCTTGAATTTCTCCCAACCAAGGCTACTTTTCTTCACAAAACCCCACTATTTAAAAAATTCTACTAAATTCTCGCACTCTTACACAACATTTTTCGTTGGACCTTACTTAACCTTAGTCGCAAAATGAGCCTATACCTGGGCGATGGTTATCCTTACTGCTCAGCAATGCAAAACCGTTTCTCGCAATCGGCGTGAAAATTCACCTCTTGCTACTGGTGTGCTACCCATGTGCCCTGATTTCAATCCCATATTCCAAGAGCACTTCTATACCTCTACTCCTTATCTATTTACTACCCGCTACTTATTCAATATTCCAATGCGCGCGCTACCATCATGCATAATAATGCCGGCAGCAGCTGAATACCACGGACGTGGACGTCGCGTCGCGTCTTCGGTTGTCTTAATTCTTGGATACCGGAATATACATATTATTCCAGACGAAGATGAGGAAGGTGGATGGTGGTGGATGTGTCCTCAACGAATTCCATGCCTTGCCCGTTATCGCCGACTTTTTTTGGTGGTTGCTCCGGCTAAAACAAGGAGCTGTGAAGAATCGCTCCTTGAACCAGTACTACACTTACTCATTGGCAGCAAAAAACAATACAGGAATGTTTTCCTTCTGTCCCACTATGCAGGTTTCAATATCCCAGACTCCACGCTTACAGTTGTTGTTTTTGTATGTAGGCCACGAGTAGTAACAGATCTTCAGTGCAATGAAAAGGAAAAATAAAAAAGAAAGAGAATATTTGAAAAAAAATTCGGTCACGATCAGGTGAGGAAATACGATCGAGCAAATAAGTGGAGCTTGACTCTCTCATGGATTTGAGATTCTTAAAGCCGAGCAGCTATATGCATTTGTATCCACATCAGCCTTGCCTTTGGTGTTTGTTGCTGGCATCCGATGGTGGTGATGATGTTCGATAGGATATTGAGGGTATAACCTCTGAGCGCAGAGCGCGCTCACATAGATTGTATCGAAAAGTTATTAAGTGTGACAAAATGTTTACTGCGCTTCAAGGAATTTCCCATCGATTGAGATCGATATGCGGTTATGGTGCAAGCGATTCAGTATTGCTCTGGCACAGTGTGGTGAAAGAATTTCTACCGCGAAAGAAAGTCACGAAGGAAATGTGATGATTTTTCCCTTTGAGACTTCATTCGTTCGGTAAATGCACTGCTGCCTTTGAGGTGGTTTCATGGAAATCATAAGTTTTTTTTTTCCTCCAAATTAGGCATCCTTTATGTTAATGTTTTAATGTCTGTCGTGTTCTTCAATTTTATTTACGTTCCTTTCTTAAACGTTTGAAAATGATTCAGAAACGAGGCGCATTTAATCACAAGAAACAAGTTTAGGTCTTTACGAATGCAACACTTGTTTTATATTCCATACTGAAATCGAAGAGAGAAAAGCTTGGCACAATTATCAAATTAAATGTGCTCGGCAACATCATCGGCTTTTGATTAAATCTTTTAATTAAACCTCTCGAGAATTTAAATTGTCTTAGCGCCTATTGTTGCATTCATGGCAGTGCTTGTGGTGTGGACAGCACTTTAATTATTAATTTTTTTTTGCTGGGGCTAAGTCTCTTAGTTAGCAAGGTAGGTTGGCTTGTGAAACAAATGCGGTGTTAGACACTATGTGTAATTATGGCCAGTCTGGCTGGAGCCGGAAACTGGGAATATCAGCAATTAATATTCGATCATTGCAGTCGTATTTGGTTCGACATTGGGACTTTATAAGCGCATGTTATTCGCAGCTTTGTATTGAGTGATTAAATACCAGCATCAGAAAGGTAAATCATTCAAAGACCTGTGCAAAATATTAAAAGACGTGAGATTAACATTATAAGTAAAACAAAACATTTCAGTGAATATTGTGAATAAATGCTTCACATAAGCTATGCATACTCGTACATTGAGGAATGTTAATTTCGGTTTGCGTGCAAATTATGAAAATTTACTGTTTCGCTTATCAACAATTGGGCTAGAAATGGAACAGGTTAGAAACCTTACAGACAAAAATATATTTTTTAGGTCCACATCGTAGCTTTATCTGTAGAGTGACGGCTTGGAATACCACGGCAGAGCTTTCTTAAGAAGAGATTAAAAGATAAATCACATAGAGAAAATCTATTGTTAGAGATCAGTATCATCATAGCGTTAAAACAACTTGGCGTCGTATTGACCATTTTATGGTTTAGTTACCGTTTTAAGAGCCATTTGAATTGGTGATGCAAGGAAGTGTTGAATGCTCTCTGTTCATATGCTTTCCTTATTGAATATGAGCCGGTGGAAAAGAATGTATTTTGACTAGACTTTCATTACTAACAAAAAGATATTCCAAAAGAAGAGTTTTTGTTGGCAGGGGTTTGAAAGGACATGGGAGGGAGATAAACGAAGACAATGAGGACAGCCCTGGAGGTAAATTAAGATAAACTGTATTGGAAATGAAGCCCAGTTTCAAAGGGTGAAAGACTGCAAGTGGCACTGGGTCAAGCTATTGCTCAGGAAGTCTTCCTCTTGCTGAATGAATTTTCTCTGAAGAAGGGAAATCAAACGTACAAGGGAAATTAGGAGAACCAAGTTGTGTAATTTTTAAGGAATACACGCCATAAGACTCGTCGTTTCTTCTAACGACTTCTCCACAAGCTGCTTAAATAAGGAGGAAGAAGAGACAATCCCACACCTTCTCTGATGCTCTTGTCCTGCACTCTTCTTCAATCAACGATTGGATCTGTGAAGAGCACAACCGTAAATGGCATGCCTCCATTGGATGTAGACAAACCAAGCGTATGCTCCCCAACATTAGTATGAAGACTGCATTATTTTTTCAGCTCGTAGCAGAAAAGACTGTAAAAAGCATAGTTTGCCAAGCATTTAAACGTGTTAGAAAAAAAACTCTTCTTCAAAAGTAAACTGGATCTGGGAAAATATTTCCATGATGATCTAAGCGATCTGTCGAGCACAGATACCCTTTTTATCCATCGCTTTATCAAAAGCTCTAAATGGTTTTGATAAGTAAGATTGATAGATAGATTTAGGGGACGGGTAGAGCTTGCTCAGCTCTGGGCACTGCGGTGTCTGAATGAAACCTATTGTATTAGCCCATGTGAGGTTTCAGGGCATTTCTCCTGCTCCTGAATTGAATGGCAATCTTCTGTGGGTGAATGAGTTTGAGTTTATCTAGGGGGATAATCTCAAAGTCGAGTATTTGTTTTCTAAGACTTAAAAGTGCTGGACATTCTGTAATAATGTGCAGATTTGTTTATTGATTTCAGAGGCATAGTCTACAGATGGGGTCCGCTACCAGCCTCATTTGGTGAAGATGTTTCTTTAAAGAACAGTGACCGGTAAGCAAAATTTTTTGTGTTTTCCTTTTGAGGTTTGGTAGGAATTTTGATATTTTTTCAGTATATTCTGGAAAAAAGAGTTTTGAACAGATTTGGCCAGATGAGTTACTCCAAGCTTAATTTTATTCCTCCAGTAGGATGTTCTCGGCAGTATGTTTGAAGGTGCTTTTATTTACACCGTAGAAGGGTTCAGATGCGCCGTCTTTAGTTAAGATGACTGCCTTCTCGTTACCATCATAGCCTTTGTGTGCTGGGATCCAGTGGAGGATTACAGTGTTTTTCCTTGCTAGTTCAGAAAAAGTGAGGTACTCCTTCATATAATTCTTATGGTATCACATTGGACCTAATGTTAGTCTAAGAGTGTCAGTTGTTTTCCTGACAGCCAATTAAACAAACAAGTTCCACCAAATCACTTTCCAAAAGGTGAACCAAACTTGACGGAAATATTCGACATCAAAGTTGCGAAAACTACTTTTTGGCCAAGCTGATGTCCCACACTTTGAAAATCGTTGAGTAGGTATTGGGTAGCTAACTGTGTAAAGTAATAAAGCTTTCTAATAACCAATACCCGTTTGTCGTGGGAAAGGGATGTTGAAAAAGCATGTGAACGACAACCATGAGATCTAATTATGAGTGGCCTTCCAGACACCGAGGGGTATCAGCAGGGCCGGACTTAGATTTGTGCCGCCCTGGGGCACTGATGAAAATGCCGCCCTATGACTAGTTTTGATATCTTATGTTTTAAGAATAAGAATTACTAGTTGATTGCAGGTAATTTATTATGTATTATATATCATTTTTTTTACATATTTACTTATATTATATTATTTATTATATAGGTACTATAGTAATATAAAAAATATTTGTATTTTTTGACAGGCAAACTCGCCTAACTGCAAAATGGTCGATTAAATCTTCACAATCTAAACGTTGAAGCACATCTGATTCTATGCATAGGATACCTAAGCTATTGAGTCTATTTGCACCCATTGTAGAACGTAAAAAAATTTTAACGTTCTGCGCTACACTTTCTTACGGCTAAAGTTAAAAATATACGATAAGCGATTTCTGTGTTTGGAAACTCAGTGTAAAGATCGTTTGAATGCAGAAGTTTCAGAAGATCGGAAGTTGAATTTTTTTCCATCTTTTTTTTCGGAGCAATGAGCGTTGAAGTGCACAAATTTGTCTTCTAGTGAGAACTCAAGATCTGAACAATTAATTTTTCTTTAATGTTTAGCTCGTTTACGAGTTTCCCTATTATCTGAATCACCAAATTCAATGATAACCGAGAATTTTTCTTGAATCCTTTCATACGCTGTACATATTTTACGCAATTCAGATCCCAGATTGTCAAGAATGAGATGAAAAATATTAACTCGGGAAACTGTTATTTTATAATCTTGAACTTCTGAAATTTTTATAACATTTTTTTCATAGATTTCAAATTCATTTCGCGTATCAGCAACGACTTTGACCAAAGTATGATAATCATCAATTACATCAGCGATGCTACAGTCAATTTTTTGCTGGCTTACCGCATTAAATCTTGAGAGTAAGAAATGCCAAAGTATCTGCATAAATGCTGTTTTAAGTCGCTCCAACTGAATTCGAATACCTTTAGCTTCTTGCCGTGTAATTGTATTTTCTTCAAAATCTTCTTCAAGAACAATCAAAGTTTCAATTATTTCAACAAAGTGTTGATTAAGTGCTTGAACCGCTTCATAACGAGCTGACTATTTGGTTGCAGATAAAGATTTTAACGCAATTCTTTTTTCAGTATGAGACTGTAAGACTTCCCAGCTAGCGTCGATGCAGTAAAGAAGTTGTATAAAGTTTGTATTGTATTAAAGAATAACGCAGCTTCTGGGGCGCATTCTACTGCTTAAATTAGTTAGGTAATTATATAGAAATTTTTTTTAAATTTTGCCGCCCTAGAAAATTTGCCGCCCTGGGCAATAGCCCCGACTGCCCCTAGTGTAAATCCACCACTGGGTATCAGATGCCAACATGCGGATGATTGACGATATGTATAAAAGAGCGGTGACAAAGGATAGATGTTCAGCTGGAGTCACCGAAGAGTTCCAAGTTACAGGGTACCACAGGGAAGTGTCTTGAGACCTCTACTCTTTAAAGCAGTACTATCTGCTGGAAGATAAAGTGCAAAACACCAAAGAACATAGACTTTTCTTTGTTGGCGATGGACTTAGGATCCTTCATTCTCTCAAGGAGCACTTGATCATAATAGTCTTGAGCACTGAACGTAATAGTCTGAAAAGGCTGAAATGACCATCTAAACAAGCAAATGGTCAAAATGAGGTATAATTTTTATTAAGGAATATTAAACTTTTTTATTAATAAAATAAACTTATGTTTATGTTAAAGCTAAGGAACTTCGTTTCTCACGAGTGTCCTTTACGACACGTCATTTCTTTTTTTCTTAAGAACAACTCAAAAATTGTATGACTGTATGTATGACCAAAACATAAAACCAGCCCAGAAAATCAAGTGAGTCATCTCATGGGAAACCACAATTAACATTTTGAAGCAAGACATCAATTCCTAGATAGTAAGACCATCCTAGTCCTGGGAAATAGAATTTCAACCAGCACATTAGTGAAGACATCTTCACTTAAAACGAACGATATGATCACATTTGCATTTCAATCGTAACTATTTACCACAGCTAGAAGCTTAACACAGATTGCCGACCCTCGAACCTAAACAAACAGATCGTGCACTTAATTTTGTAAAAATAAACCTGATGCAGAGTCTACAACTTCCAAGCAATTACTCCATTAAAGTTGCAGCTTAAAATGGAAACTCTTTAATTTCCAAACGGAGCAACAAAAAAACACCACTAAAAATTTATCTATTGAAATTCTCATTTAGGATCTGACATTGGCTGCAGATACAATTACCACGGCCAAACGAGGATGGTCTCGTTTGCTCTGCTTTTGACTTTGCCTTTTTGCTTTGCCAAAAAGGTCTGTGCTCTGTTTCTCTGATCGGATCACGAGAAGAGCGCGCGCATTGTTTTGGGAACCCACTCCAATGTGGCAATAAAAGGTGTAATTCCCATTTAAGTAGATGGTTGCATCTAGAGTGCTCTTTAAATCCGGTTTCAGAAGTTCTAATAGATTTTTACTAATCACAGAAACCTTTGCAAGTTATATCTTATCTGCGGTTATCTGTGATTGCAAGAACATGGAAGGAACATGTTACCAGCTGACAAATTGCGACAACCTGATCACGAAGACTTGAGTTTTGAACCAGGCGAGAGGACTTGCCATGGGCGGGAACATTTTTAATTAGACTCGATAACAAGGTAAATTGAACTGAACTTACTTTTGGCATTGGGACAAGGCGTAGATATCTCGCACCGCAAAGATGCAGCTTTGAACCTTCGACACCGAATTAAAACAGACACGCATGCATAAGCCACTTCGAAACAGGTCAAAGTTGTGAAACATTTGTATGGCCAGTTACAATACCATACTGCACAATTTTTGAATGGAACTTCACAAGTTTCCGATGTGGATGTCCTTAAAACCATAAATCCTAATTAAATGGGCTGGCAAGCTCTACTCCATCATTCTCCCTCAACAGTACACTCTCCTGACACACACATCATGATCTTCCACATGACAAGAGTGTATACGATCGGGCGTACCTACATCCAAATGAAATGAAGACGTCTACGACTGACTGGCACGATGCAGTCTCAATTACCAAGTAAACATTAGAAACATAAGCGAGAGAGAAACTTGCCAAACATCACAATACGATCGGAACGTTCGTACCACAAACCACATTATTGATAGCTCAAGATGTCCAGTCTTGTAAAATAATTATGATGATGCATGCTTCAACTGCCACCGCCCGCTGCCGCAGAGCAATGCTTCAACTGGGATAATTGCAAAAGTCGTTTAGCATTCTGCTTGTCCTGCCGATAGTTGCTGCAGTCGTCAACAGAGTTGGACTGTTTTACTAGGCGGAATGCCAAAGTTTCTTCATACTTCATAGACTGATGCAGCGGAAAAATAGATGCGAGTCGGAGTCTCGTGCGTATCCAGAGACATGTCATATTTTATGCTCCATGATTTATGACAATATTCTGAACATCTTCCAAACATACACCGAAGCATGATCTACTCGGAGCCTGGAGAAGATATTGCTGTGAGCCATTCACACGACCTAGCCTTAAAGAAGAAGAAAAAAAGGAATAAAAAACAAAATAACCATTCGATGTGATGTTGTGCAATTGTTGCAATTTCTGTCGACTGCCAAAAATGGGCAGAAGAAATTGAGTACTACGAAAAGTTGCAAATAGGTACAGGTAAAAGGAATTTCTTCTTACTTGGGGTTTTTTGATAGCCTTGCGGTGTACAATGGCAAGTCAGTGGTGGTATTGAAAAGAGGAAAACGTCGGAGTAGCTAGTGCTTTCTCGATGTTTCAAAAACCTTAAACATAAAATTCAAATAACATTGGTGAACTCTTAGCTAATTCTCGATAAAAATGCCGTATTTTTATTTTAAAATATATGTACGAAAGATTGATGATCCATCTTTCCATTATTTGCGTTCCATTATTTTCGGTTGAACAACATTTGGAAATACTGAAGGCTTAATTCCATAGTAAGTGCGGTGTAAGGTGTTGTGTAGCGAAAACAGTGCATGAAATTAAGTCATGAGTGTACTTAGTTCCTTGTTTCTTATTAACATAGTGAGGATAGCTTCTGCCTTGGCACACTTAGATATTTTGCAAAGCCCATAAAGCAGTTTGTGACGATTTGCTGCTTGTATAGCAGTAGTTTGTTTTTCTGACTAAGTTAAGAAGGCATAGTTTGATTTCCCATGAACAGCGTACACCAGTTAATTGAAGTGACCCGCTAGATGCTTGACATCTGGGCAGCTGGGGCCGAATTACAGCTCACATTCTCGAGTGTAAGTTTGATATTACACCTCGAGCAATCTAGTATCATAGGGTGGTATTATCTCATCAGAAATTGGGCAGAATTTCATTTGACGCATGAAGTGATCACTGCCAACGATCTACAAAATTGCACTTTTTGAAAGATGCCAAAAGTAAACTATGTTTTAAAAGATCGTTGCCCCGCTGAATTTTAATATGAACTTCGCATTTACCTTAGTACCTAGTAGCTCGCTTCTGAGATTTTAAGGATTTAAATCCAAAAAATCCCCTTTTTGCCATCTTTGAGCCTTTTTTTCAATATGAAAGAAATTTTAACCCAAAAAACATTGCTTTTCCATAATTTCAAATTTGGTTTTAACATGGCTCTACTACATCTCATTACTGAGATATTGAGCCTCAAGATATATGTTATACATGGCCATGAATTTATTTCTAAAACGAAAATAGGTTTTAGTCTGATATTAAATTTTTGAAAGTTTTGGATGTGCTGAACTTAAATTCAAACCTAGAGCTAGTCTAGTATGTCAGGTTTTTGAGACTATAGCAAATTAAGGTCAAGATTGGCATCAATGCATTGTTCATTAAAAAAAAAATTCGCTTTGTAGAGCAATTCTCTGACTGAACTTGAATTCAGCACACTTAGAACTTTTAAGTAATGAAAATAGAAATTTTGAGTATACTTTTTCTGTATTTGTTAATAAGAAGGCGTCCTAATCAATGCACTAGCTAATAACCGAGCCCAAAAAAGAAGTTTCCATTTCCGTTTAAACCGATGACTTTAATTGTCTATGTACACATCCACCGTTAAGCAGTCACAACCGTCTAGGCATCAATAAATCAATGAATTTCTTTTAACAGCAACACCTGAGTGCTTTCAAAAACCAAACAAAAAGTTAAATTGTTGGTGGAAAATGTATTTTCCTTCGGTTTATTTTTTTGGTCACTTTAAGCTTAGCAAAGAAACAAAAAAGATCTTTCGCTTTTCCCAACGTTTCGGCAAGGGTTGTTGTCTTCTTCAAGGGAAATAATTAAACGAGATTTTTAAAACATGTTAAATAAACAAACAAAGTTTGACAAAGAAAAATTTTAATGTGACCATAAAAAAGCCGAAGGAATGTACTTTTCCCACCAATTTCTTATTTCTATGGATGTTTTATTATCTTATTATAATGTCTATGTTTTGATTTAGGTAAGGTTAGGTTAAAATGGCTGCCAGGAATACAACTGACACACTTAGACCAACTTTAGGTCCATTGTGATACCATAAAAATTGTGCGAGGGAGTACCTCATTTAACAAAGCCATTTGGAGCTTTTGATAAAGCGCAGCAGATGCAGGGGATCTGTTTTCGCCAGATCGCTTGGATCATCAAGAAAATATTTTCCTAGATGCCGTTTTCTTTTAAAGGAGAGTGCAGGACACGAACAGAGGAGGTGTGGGACTGTCTCCTTCTCCTCTTCATCTAAACAACTTCTGCAGAAGTCATTAGAGGAAACGCCAAGTCTTATGGCGTGTCTTCGTATCAAACAATGTCAGTTATGACATTGATTACGGAGCTAACTTGCTATCTATAACAAATGTCTTGTTTTGTTGCCACACATGTGGTGATATTGTTCCACCTATAATTTGTTCTATCCTTCGCCTCTTGTTTTAGCATGAGTTTACATGTAGCAATTGGTATACCAATATTCAACCTACTGCGGTTGAGATCGGTAGAACGGTTCCTTTTCTGGCGAGCTCATCGGCTTTGCAGTGACACACGATATCTCTTTTCCCCGGCACCCAAATAAGGTGAATATTGAACTTTTCAGCCATCTCCTTACGCGACAGTTAAGGGCGGTTACTGAGCTCGTAGAAACAGCACCGAGTGATTTGAGGGCTGCTTGACTATCTGAGAAAATCCGGATATTCGTTGAGGATATCACTTTTTTTTGCCATGGTAGGACCTCTTTTATCGCCAATTAAGATTTCCGCTTGGAACACGCTACAATGGTTTGGAAGGCGGAAAGAGAGACTTACGTTAAGTGAGTACACCCAGCAGCCAACCCCTTCCTCGGTTTTTGACCCATCTGTATAGAAATGAATTGAATCATCTCTCAAGAGTTTTTCGTCTTCCCAGGTAGTTTTCGTTGGGATTGAGATGGCTCTACTGGCGGCCATTTGTTTGCTGAAGATATCTAGTGGTGTGAGGAATGTATTTAGGGCTAAGTGCTCCGCTTATACACAAACAGGCTGTTCGTTGGACCTGAAATTATCGCAGTAAGACCTATTATCAAGAGCGGTCCACCAAACCACTACTCCGTATGTGAGTATTGGTAAATAATAAGTTAAAATAATTTTATTTTATGATAAGTTACCTTTAATCGGTCGCAAATTTCAAGCATTAGTTTTTTTATTTTTCTAACTGCAAGTTCCGCAATTAAAAATAAAATTATTTTGAACTTACATCTACGAAAATAATGGCTTTAAATTCGCGAGCGCGGATTTTAAGAGGTTTTTTTTAACTGCAAATTCTATGATTGAAAAATGAAGTTGCTTTAACTTTTTAGTTCAGTGACAAAACTAATACCAAACACCAAAAACTAGCGCGAAATCCATAATGTTCTTAGCATGAGCAATTAAAAAAAAAAACCGTGTTAAGCAAACCAACACGAACTGGCACCACTTCATTTTCCACACAAATTTTTCGAAATACGGTGTTAAACGAAGCAACGGAACCAATTCCATAGGCACATATAAAAATTGAAATTTTATTTCTTTGCTAGACCTGAGCAAACACAGTTCTGTTTTAAAATTAAAAGAATCTAAAAACCTCTAAAAAAAGAAAAACGAAAACAAAAATTATTTACGATAAAGAAGGATTATTTTAACTAATAACATCTTCAAATCCGATCAAACTCCCGCAGTGCCATGAGATTTTCAACCGAAACGACTGCAATAAACTCATTTAAGATTGACTTATAGAAAAACTTTTCTTATCAGAAATGACGGTGTTGAACGAACCAACACCACCTACACCGTGTGTTCATATAGAAAATTCCGTAGTTATTTATTGATAAATCTGTGGAATGCGGAAAATACTTTATTTTTTGAATTATTGAGAATGCCGTTTGCGTACATAGAGATAGAGAGAGATTTTATTTGAAAGCAAAGCAAGTCCTTCTTCTACTGAGTTTGATTGATTTTGAAGGTTCTTAAAACAGAATCGAACATTTATAACTAGCGAAGGACTAAACCGACAAGCCTTACAGCGCAAATCTTAAAAAAGTGTGTGAAAAATCAGGTTTTGAGTCACAGAACATTTATAGCTGCTACGGAACTGGATCACTCATACTGGAGAAAATGCCAGAAATTACTTGCAGAGCAAATTAATTACGTAGTCTATTTTATTGTTCATTCACAATCACGCGTTTTACATTCTAGTTGAAAATGAACTAATAAAATATTTTTTCTTTTCGTTGTTTTATTGCAGAGCTTTAAAATCATATTTAATATCAATCATAAGTCTCCCCAAGAAGGTTATCAGGTCTTCCGGCTATATGATAGACGTGAGTCCAAAAATCTGTTCTGTTTTATTTATCACTTACGTGTAGATTAAATTTAGAAGACTTATCATAAAACATATAAATTTGTGATTTAAATGGTGCATCCAACATGCTACTTTGATGAATACTATGCGTAAATCTATAGTTCTTATGAGCAATTTTACAAAACGTGGTTCAAGTGCCCCGCTTTTCCTCTAAATTTTCTTTCATCAAAATCAGTTTCTATAAAAAAAAATTGGAATGGTGTAGGGCTACTTGTTTTAACATTGTTCTATATGTTTTTTCCAATGCAATTTACAATGGAAAGGCGTGATAACTTTAAATACATAGTTAATTGTTAGGCTTGACTTAATGACTTGACTTGACTTAATATAGATAAAATGATTTAATCTCTGAGTATAAAGTTTTAAAATATTTAAAAGAAAGAATGTCTGGCATCGCTGGGCTGTGGGGAGAGAAAAAGAAAAGGAATGGAAGGGTTGGGGGCTTGTCTAGCTCGTACATTACATTGATGTTCGTCCATGACACAGAGCCAAGACTCTAAAATTTGATGCTTTTCTTTATTTTCTGTAGAGTCATGGAAGCCGTATATAAAGGTTTTGAAGAAATGAGTTTATTTATGAGTTTTGTAGTAGAGATATTCCACGTGTTTTTTAAAATAAATTAAATTCTAAAAAAAAAACTCTTTATACACTTCGACACTTTCAACTCTGTCGATTTTTAACACCTGCCATGAAACTACCATCGGAGAAAATAATACTTCCTTGCGAAAATCGATGCCTTGGTTTCTGAGATTTGAACCTCGAACCTTCCACGTAACAGGCAGACATGCTAACCTTTCCGTGTGCAAACTAGAAGCTCTTCTTTTAAATGAAAAATTTTAAAAATTAAAAATTAAAAATTAAGTACCTATTACAAATAAATTTTTAAATGCGTATGTAAATAACCATTTGAATGATTTGATCATTAAGCACGCTTAGCAAAATGAATAATCGTAAACAGATGTGAAGTTCTTAATTACAACAGGTTAACAAGAACTGAATGCTTTGTACTTGCAATCTGAACTTGCGTGTGCTCTTCTCAACGCATGATGTTTCAACAAAATTACTGAGATTCCAGGTAATTAACATATTCCAATTGAATAATAGAAACAAATCATTCAACCTTTTCAAAGCGAGAATCACCTCAGTTGAATTATCATAGAAAAACTACACATTCATGCAAATCGATTGCCACATCAAAAGTGTAATCCTCAAATCAACTCCAGAAAACTTGATTGAATGAATTATGCAAATATTGCTCGCACTTGTGCGCTTTCCACATTTAAAATGTAAACATTTTTTTATTTGAATGCTCTACAGCCATCGTCTTTAGCCCGAGTCGCATGCAAATTTCGCTATAAGTCTGTGCAACTCAAATCGTTCAAGCCACTCTAACAAGAAAACAAATTACTGTCTTTCTATATTTGAAATAACACTAACTCATTAAGCTACAACCGTTCACGCTCATTTGCAAATGACCATACCATAAGGTACGTTCAGGTGGGCAACACTTCGAATTAATACAACTTCCGCTGACTCATAATCGTGGATTGCCTGCACCGTGTGCCATGTAAACAGTTTGGGTTGATCAGGTGCATGGCAGGTACTAAGGAGTTGGAGTATTTCCAAGAGAACACCATCGCAACTAAATGAAAAGTTCCTATAATGACAAAGCTTTTCATTCAACTCTCTTCGGTTTGCTATAATTTTACCTTAACGAACATATTCAGCAGTTCTCTTTGAAAGAGTCAGCCACTCTTTCGATCTGATGAGAGTTTGGTATTGCTCTTTGTATTTTCATTTATATCCATGCTCCGTGGTCTAGTCGTACGATTGACGCGATAGAAATGCGTTTGGTCTTTGGTGGTACACCATCAAAGCAAAAGTTAGACTTATGTGCTTGCAATAACGGCCAATAGCGAGATGATGTGTTCCCCGGAGCGATGTCATATTATTGAGAGTGGATTATGGAAGGTGTGCCTGATGTTTTGTAGGGCTTTTTGTTGCTCATTAAATCTGCTTTGTGAAACCGCCAACAGATGGTGTTACCTGTGTTAACTTCGATGGTAGCAATTTGTGTAAACTTCCAATGAGATGAATCGTTTGAAGTTCAAAAAATACTTCAAGGGCAGAGAATGTGGTTGATGGTGAGCATCTCAAGGAAGACGATTTTGTTTTGATTGAATTGTCAATCATCGCCGGTACAACGATCATACGATCACATACAATTATGGTTTGCCGACTTAAATGTGATTTAGCATTATTATTGCATTAGTTTAGATAAGATTAGATTTTTAGATTCTTAGAAATGCTTGTTTTAAATGCATTTCGAATACAACTTAACAATCCATTTAATATAATTCAAATTTTATCGAAGTTAAACAAGTGACAGTTATGTTTAAGGTATAAGCAGTGTTAATGTCACTTCAAAATAAAAATACATAAATATTTAGCTATGGCTGGGGTGACCCTTGAATTTAGATAAATATTTCAGGCAGGGGTATAGCATCTTACTGATGAGCCCACTGACTGTCGTACCTGGGCGTAACGATACATTTTAAGATATTTGGTCGCTGGATCGCATAGTGCCCTATGTGCTTTTTACTTCTATGATATTTGATTTCAACCCCTGGTAAAAGACAATAAACAGCTTGTATTGCTGGTCGGTGAGTATGTTAGCGATGGAATACACTTCGACTGGGCAATGATCTGAGCAAATTTCCAACTTCAACTGAGGGACCATTTAAAACAAATTCCAAGATTCAATGATCGAGTATATTTTCTGCAGCAATATGGAATCAGATAGAGGAAAATTTAGTCTTTCCTTTGCAGGCACAGCCTCCACCAAAATTTTTCCAGGTGCAGTTGACGCCTCACATCTTTTTTCTCTTTCTAGGCTTTCTCATTAGCTAGGGGCCAATTATAGCGATAAGGAAAAACCACCAGGAAAAGTTGAAACAAATGGAAACATGACATTTTTCCTGATGAGCGTTTATAGCGAACAGGCAAAATATTTCAGCTGCCATGCTCTCAATCCATCGCAGCCACAAACCAGCAACTGCTTTTCCTTATGCAATGCACACGAAAAAAAAATCTGCTGAGTCTATCAGTGGAATACATTGAAAATGGAATCCAAACAATTGGAACGATTTGTTCCATTTTGGCTGAAATTTCAATCAGCTGACACGAAAAATGAAATTGCATAAGGAAATTAGAAAAATACAATTTTGACAGAGCATATTTGTTCAATTATACATTTTCTGGACGTAAAAAATTCTTTAAGTGATTTGCAATCGATTGATCTTACAATTGTCTTTCAAATCGAAAGAAAAACTAGATTTTATTCCACTTGAAAATTTTTCCCGATTCGTTTTCCTTATCGCTATAACTGGCCCCTTAGCCCCTTTTTCCAAGCGATGATGTTTTTGCTTCCAAACATAAAATTTCGCTCTTCTGACAAATTTTGGTTTCTTTCATTTAAGTGCTTTGCAATAATATGTTTGTATAATATATATACAGTACGGACTCGGTTCGCGCAACCCTCGATTCGTGCAACTCCTCGATTTTCGCAACACTAAAATCGTAACACGTCTTGACTCTATAAGTGCAACTTTTCAATTAAGCTACCTCGATAAGTGCAACTTCATGTGTTTATTTATACGTTTTTTATATTCACGTTTATCTTTTGATTCTTTATTCTTTATTCATTGTCTGAATATTTCTTGCAATAACATGCACAAAAGAACATAAAAGTCATCTGTGTTTATTTGAGTGGGTTGCAATCGTTAGTGTTTAGGGGCGTTCAGACTATCAAATTTGTTTTTCGAATTTGTAGGATGAAAAGTTTGATGGAAAATACCCATCAAACAAATCATCAAACGCCATTCTGATTTAAATTTTAACCATGAAGGACATAGTAGGAGCAGCGCTTATTAGGGATGAAACGCAAGAAAAACAAAATAAAGCGTGTTGGGGCCAAAGAGGTGCACTAACTGAAACCATCGTAAATTCCGCTTTCAATGTACCCAGCAAAGAAAAAATAGTTTTTTCTTGTTACTTGAAATTTTTTGGGAAATTAAATTTCTTGCAAGTTTGACGAGTAGCGTTAACATTTCTCAAACTGGTTTTCCAACTTGCAAAAATATCAAAAAATTTTGAAATACATTCAACAGCCACTTGATGAAGAATTCACACTAAAAAATTTGCTTGACAAACAAATTGGACCGTCTGAACGCCTCTTTTACTAAAAATTCATACAAAAAATATGACCCTGTAAGTGCAACAACCTCGGTTACTGCAACTGCCCGAATTTCTATTAGTTGCGTTAATCGAGTCCATACTGTAGCTAGATAGATAAGATAGATAGATAAATAAATAGATAGATAGATAGATAGATAGATTTTTTATTTTCATTATTTTATTAAAGAATTGATAATCGTTTTTTTTTTATGAAATGCACGTATAATGAGAGCTTATCACTTTTTTGTGTTTTATTGTCAATCTTTCAGATAGCAATTGCCATGCTATAATGATTTTTGTTAAAAATGGAAAGGTAAACTATGTGATATAATATAAATTCTACTGTTATTCAATAAAAATCTCTATCTATCTTGACATTTAACTTCCATCGTGGGTAAAGAAGTTTCCATCCAAAAATGCAAATGCAAAGCTATTCTTCGTTGTTGGAGATTTATGTAATAAGGAAACATTATGTTCTACGACACCTTGTGTCATTTTTTTTAATTCATAAAATGTCCCGTAAAAAACTTCAGAAAGCCTTCCAGTTTTAGACTGTTACAGGTCTAAAGCCAACTAAGTGAAGAAGTCGTTTTATTTGCTAGTACCAGGAGTTTTAAGGTCAGCCTTTCTTTTTCATTCTCCGCGATCGTTCCAGTAGCTCTTTTGAAAGCGTTCTATCGATCTCTCTTAAGAATATGATAATAAATCAACAAAGATCGTCTTGTTTTATTTTCTGCAACTAGGTACTTTTTACTTAAAAGCTTCAGCGTAGCTAGGGACCTTTCATATGATCCAGCTTTGTTATTCCTGCTGTAATACGAAGCATATTTATTTCAGCTGCCGTCAACTCACTCTCGTTTTTTAAGTACATTGACCATAACTGTGAGTCGTATTCGTAAGTGGGTTCTGTACGCATAACCGTGGTGTTGAGTCTTCTGGAAGTCGGAATGTTCTCGAAACTTCATCCCTACCCAACGCATTCAATGGTCGTTGCTACACTATTGATCATTGATCCCAGATACGTAAACTTCTCACACTTTGACAGCACATTTCCATTCAGAAAAATGGTTGAAATAGACGTGTGGTTATTCTGTCTTTTAAAATTATTACCCTTACGTCAAGTGCATCTTGCATTGAAGTAAGGTCCACCTTGTAAAAGCTAATTGTCAGCAAAGTAAGTTGGATTTAAACGTCCTATAGTAAGTGTACTTAATCTTCCAGAAGGTAGCCAAAGACTTTTAAAAAGAGGACTCTATATAATTTATTGGCTTACATTTCTATGACTTGGAATGCTTCAGAAACTCCAAATGGACATCTTTACCTTCGCCACTACTCCTTCATTTATGTCCTCATCGGCATACTTACTATAGTTGAAATGATTAGTATTACGATACGCGTAGTTTTAATACAATGGACATAATTAGTTGGTGAATTAAGTTTATTGATGCAACTGAGGTCCTCCCTAAGTCCGAACTTACCTCAGGCTCCCAGTACATACAAACAAGAAGATCGTGAACTTGGCACACTGTTGTCACTGTCTGACGTAGAATACATACGTACCCGATAATGGGATATATACATATATGCTTGCCTCCCAAATGTGTATTGCCCCCGTACAAATCACCTCGATAAAGGTTATACTAAAAATCTCAAAGGACAATCAACTTCATATTGCTTCTGTAGAGTTCTTTCCTGCGATGAAAATTAAATGCTCCCCACTCATGCACACCATACGATCGTAATGTCGATTTGCTCAGATAGCAGCTTCCTGCACCAAATGGCTTGCACCAAATTGCCACAGTTATTGGTGGCTATTTGTGACAAAAAAAAAAAAAAGAAGAAGAAAATAATCTCCTTCACCGACAAAACGATGGGATATGGAATATGCGAATCCAAGAAGCAAAAGAAGCTCACTGTCCCTTTGAGAATAAATTCCAAAGCAGAAATAAAATAGCCTTACACATTTGTCTGCACGGTAAGTAACAAGATCGCTTTGTAAGATCGTGAAACTTTGATAAGGCAGTACACAGATTGTTTTTCTTTTCGTTGTGTCTTTTTTTCGATGACAAAGAGGGAGTTACTAAAAAAACAAAAATTGAAGCAAATACCTTGCTTCCTGACGCGCTTTTGATTTTTCTTTGAGGAGGTAGAGAAGAGTCTTTAGTTGTATTTTAAACCAGCAGACTCCTTAGCACCTGACTCCATAGGCTCTCAAGGTGGTAAAATGACGGAATGCCTGAAAATGAGCTGAAAAATGGTCCGAAAAAGCTTTCAAATATTCTTCAGATCGGTAAGGATCTATTGAGGTTGTGTAACACAACAATTTGTGAAAACATGAAGCAACAGTTAAACACAATGCAAATTCTTACATCAATCCAAGAAGTGAATTAACTTCAGCTTCAGTAGAAAGCCCAATCCTGGACAAAGGAAGCCTATGAGTAGCCTTAAAGTCAGTTTGAAATTAGAGTAAAAGAAGGTCATCGAGTGATCAAATATCAAGATGATGCACCAAACTATAAGTATAAGAAACCGACTAAAGTGTAGACTTGCAAATCTCAGACATTTGTTGTCATTGAGCGTAATCATCATTTTGCCACCAACGCTAGATTTATAAATGTTCGATGGTAAATAAAAAATCTCAGTTTGATTATTAAAAAATCTCGTAACGCACATGAGTCCGATCAACTGAAGGCTTTTCCACTTTGAACAGAAAGTATCTCACAAATAAAAGAAATTCTATTCACCCCGCACATCAGAATATCTCACAGACACAGAAATTCCAATTCAAAGTCCAAAAGCATTAAGATACAAATAACACAAACCATTCGAATTTTGTTTACCTCTTTTCACATTTGTGATAATTAAACTACATCAACCGCATGTAGGCGAGTTAGACGATTTCCTATCCTGTCCATTCCCATAGCCCTGATGGCTAAGAAGAGAGAGAAATTTAATCTTAATTGTATCCCCAACGTGTGTATATCCTCTGAATCTCTATAAGCCACAAATGCACACACTCTTCTAGCCTCCGGCAGCATTTTTGCGATTTGTTGCGACGATATACACAAAGAGATATTGCCACCAACACCTGGAAAAGTGTGGAAAGAGTTGACCAAGAAAGATCTTACATTGCTGCTGTGGCTGATGCTGATGCTGCATCATCATCAGCAAATTCGCGCGTACAAAAGAAAGCCAGCCATGCCCGGAGATCGACAAAACGAATAACGACTACAACAACAAAAAGAAGAAGAAATTATTATTAAAGGTGGGTGTATCTGAATCGTGGGAAATATCATTTCAGTGGTGCAGAGTCGGAATCTCTGGACTATCTCTCTCTCTGGGCCCACCAGGTTAGAGGGAAACCGTGGTAATGGACAAGGGGAGACTTTAGCAATTCATTCATCTAGGAGGTTAGGTGTTGTTAGTGTCTTGTTGCTGTGTGGAATTGAAAACGATTACCGGTCCACAAAAAAGTGTTTTGGAAGGAAGAGACCAGGCGAAATGTGTATGTCAGCTCGTTGGCCTTTTAGGCACCTCTATTCCGTGGTCGTCTTCCGTCCGTTCGTCCGTCCTTTGACTTTATTGCGGAGTTGCATTTTTACAATTCGTATCAGGTCCAATATTCTTGTGGTTTATGGTGCGATACTACTTGTGATGTTCCTGTTACCAAGGGTGTAATAGTGATGGTGGTATAGTGTTGTGTGTTTGGGTTTTTGGCTTTGGTGGGCACAATCGGTTTGGATACAAGATCGCCAGATTATTATCGCCATCATCATCGTCTGTTGTCCAATGTGCGATTTGGTGGAGTTGTCCGTTGTGTTGTGTGTTGCTAAAATGATTAACGTTAAAATGTGTTCGTCTCGCGTAGTTCTTCCTCTATGTGTCGACTCTGGAGTTATTGTAAAGTAATTTATTATTTCTATTTCTGCTGTTGTTTGATGTTTGAGTCTTGGGGTTATGCCCTCTTTGTATTTCGATTTCCCACTTTCGCGCCATTCGCTTCTTGTTAAGATTGTAATTTTGTGAAATCTTTGGCATTGCATAGGAACGGTGTATAAGAATTTGGTAGGATGGTAGGATTTTGGTTCGGTTGGGTTTTCATTCACCAAATGGAGTTTTGACTTCCTTTTAAAAAAAAGCTAATTTGTTTTAAGGAAAATCTTCAAGGACAGTTCGACTCTTGAGCTGTAAGGATTGGGAATAGACTTATGTGAGTCTAAAATGGGACCAACTGTGCATTATGTTCTATAACTCAAGAAAGAATATTCTAAGGACTTATAATTATTTTCACTCAGATAAGAGAGTCCTTGTGGTGCCCGTGGAGTAATGGAGCTTAACTGCCTTTTACGCAGGAGCTGCTTGGTTCCAATCGCAACAGAAAACAAAAACCTTTTCCCATAAGTTTCGCCTTTGACGAGGAAATGACAATCCTTTTGATATGAAATTCACTGTAATGAAAAGCGCTTTCTCGATCAGCCGTTCAGAATCGGCAGAAAATTGTAGGTCCCTCCACTATCTCACAAGATATGGTTGTGAGAAAAGCGCTTATCCTCGTAGCTCTCCGCTCTGTTGCACCAACCTATAATTATATTATATTTATTTATTTTTGAATACTTGCGGGTTTGATTGATGGAGCCGTCTAGAAACGGTAAAAGTCGAACGTTTCGATACTGAGTCACAAGCTCACAAGTAGAGACAGAAAGCTTCATTCTGAGGATCTAATTTTGTTAGGCAATCAAATATTGACTGGATCATAAGAGTAAGCTTAACCATCATGGTCATCTGAAGCTGGTAAACGCATGATTTGATAGCTTTGGGTTTTGAGTCGACTTGAGCCTGACAAAAGCTTAAAACCCATTTAACCGAATGGTCGTTCACGTTTTCAAAAGAAGCTTGTAGGTCTTTCTTTAGATGTGCATTGAATATCAAGGAACAGGATCTCCTTTTAGCAAGCCAAGGTGCTAATTTTGGCAATATACCTTTGCGAGCAGCTAGAGTGAGTGGTATAGACAGATTCTAAGCGCTTTGCATTAAAAGCAATGCTATTGTGACAGAGCTGTGTTCATAATGTGGCGTTATATTATAGCACCTCAGGTAGTGCATATTGGTTGACTGACAAATATGCTCAATGGATTTTACATGTACTTCTGCCGGGTGCCTATTGATTCGCACATTTTATTATACGCATTCCATTATTTTGTTTTTGACACAATAATTTTTGTTTACTTCGCATTGCGTGTTTTGTTTTTCTGTTACTTAGATTTTCAATCATTTCGCTACAGGGTTACTTTGCATTTCTTATCCTGTTAATCATGTGTTTCGCATTTCCATTGAACTTACAAATGATTATTTGGACTTTATTTATCTCGATAACTGTTTTTTCGCATTTTGTCTCCACGCTTATCTATTGCTTTGGCATTCAATTACTTCGCTCATTATCACATTAATATTATGGATATGTTCATTTTTGGTGTTCAACTGAATGTTTTTGTTAATAAAACAATGCACCTAATATGTATTTCGAAATTTGATATTATTTCTGACTAATTGGTTCTGAAAATGCTTCTAAAATATGATATATCTTTGATGATACTAATCAATTTTCAATAAAGTTTGATGAAAAGCTTAGAACACTGTTAAAATAACCGGTAGAGTTCAATTTTTGGTTATTTCGCCATCGTTTGATTGGCATTTTGCATTTTGTGGATGAAAAAAGAGGCTAGAGGTGTAAAAATTCGCGCGAATTTTGACCAACTTTATTACCCTGTAAATGTTGCAAGTAAAATTATAAATCCTCTCAACGTGAATGCTTTCTATGTGCCCTCGAAAAACGCACTCGAGGTACCTATTGGCTTGCTGCAACCACCTCTTTATAGGAACGGGTCGTTCTTAGCCCAAGTTATGGGATCCATTGGTTCGATGTTGAGCCGTGAACTCGTTCGTGGAATGGAGTTGTATGACTCTAAGGGGAATGTCACAGTGGGTAACACAAAGTCTCTATTTTCATCCACAAAATGCAAAATGCCAATCAAACGATGGCGAAATAATCAAAATCTATATAAACAAAAGCGAACTAATCAAAAAACGAGACAACAGAAAACGAGACGAGCCAAATATAAAGTAATCAAAGCCCAAATGATCTTTAAACGAACCGAATGTTAAGCGAAGCGAGAAATATCGAAAAATAAATAAACTAAACAAACGGAACATTTAACAACAAATTGCGAAACAACAAAACGCGAAACAATTATGGCGAAACAACAATAAACGAGATAAAAATGACGAATCGTACCATGCCCACTTCTGCCGATGGTGACTTAACTTTGCCTCTGTTAGATCCAGCTCTTCAGGTGTATGCTGTAGTGCGACGAGTAATTTTGATTTACCTTTCAGTTACCTACTGCATTAACGCTCTCAGGTCGAATTGATCGACAATTGATTGGTTTGAATTAACTTGCACAAATATTATATCTATACTTTCTCAAATTGAGTCCATTATCTTTATTTAGAGAGTTCATTCGTTCAAAGATGTTTGTCGTCAGAATAAGGTTTCTTTTATTGGGACATGCAGATTGCGGCTCTTATTAGTCCATTCTAGTGCCTCTATGATAAAACAATGTACCGGTGCTCGGTACCTATCATTGACTGTAAAAAAAAAAACATAGAACTAAAGAAACTTCCTTGGAGTAAGCCTTTTGTGATTTGAAACTCCTTAGTGACTTCAGATGGACATTTTGCCTCAATCGTAGCTGCTTTTAACATTTATCTTCTATCATTTACGCGTAGAATTTCGATACTCCTGGTCATCTGAGGATCAGGGTCACACATATCAGCACCATATGTTTATCATCAAATGCCTTTTCAAATTCACTTTCAATGTCACTGCAAGTGCCCCTTCAACGATTATCGCAGTATTGGATGTAAGTTTGATCTTACGAAAACTATTACAGCTTCCGTTGTATTTCGAAAGAATAAAACTCATATAGTAGGAGGAAGTAGGGTATCGCCTTTCCTGAGGCGATACCCGTTTACCTCCGTTAGTAAATTCATTGGCATGCAAAAGGGTTCGATTAGCTATTCGGAACCGACAGAAAATTGCATGGTTGTGAGAAATGGGCTAGGTCCTGGGGCTCCTTGCTCTGTTGCGTCTCGCTTACATTCAATGTTACTCAACTATCCCGACCCTTCCCTACTTGATGATGTAGATTTCCTTTTTACTCCGAACCGTTTCATAGTAGAAAATCTTGAATGCTTTTGTTACATCGGAAAAACGGAATTTTTCGAAGTACTACTCTACTTTTTTCTCTTCCAGTTTAAAACTTAGACCGTAGTCAAAGCTACTTAGATCCAATTCGTGACTCTACTAATATTCGAGCCACACAATTAATATAATTTGCTTTTTTTTCCTCGATAACACCAACACGTTTGTAGAATTGTGAGTGGGTTCTCCTTCTTTATTGAAGTACGATGAATTATTCAATATTTTATTGATGAATATTTTCTTTTGGCTTTATTTAGATAGTGAAATCTCTAGCCTTAACACGGGCGTGTCTATTTTATTAGGAACCAAGATCGAGAAAAATCGGTCCATTTATCCCAAAAATATTGGCAAAGCTTTGATTCTGTTAACAACATCACTAAGCACACAGTGCACCGAATTTACCATCTCTCTCCAAAATTGTTTAAGCTACTTACTTTTTTTCACAATTATTTAAGTCCTACCTATTTGGTTTGAAAATGGCAATTGCCTTGCAAAGAAAATTGATACAAAAAACACCAACCAACAAAAACAAATTTAGCAATAGACTTCCAAAGGACTGAGTGAGCCAATGATCTCCACTAGCGTTATGAGACCGCACTGCTACTCTTAGTTGAACCTGAACAAACCGTGGGCCAACCCAATACCACAAGGTCGAGTGATCCCTATGAATGGCGCATCGAGCCTTTTGCTTGTGCTTAGCAGCTGAAAGGCTGTTAGAGGATTTGTTTGGCAGGTACTTGGTCGCTTGAAATCATAAATTAACTGTAAAATCTTATCTAAAAATTTTAATCGATTTATGTCGCACAGCATGAGTTATGAAAACTTCCCCAACTGACACAGCCGCTCATCGTATACACGAAATACAGCACAGCCCTCTGTAAGTCCATGGGAGAGAGAAAGAGATTGGTTTACAGTGCACTGTACAAGTGCATCGCCTTCGTAATAAATTTTGTTAAATCCAAAGTGCCACTACCAACAACGGTTAGAGCCAACAAGAACAATAACAACACCGCCAACATATCAGTGAAAACAATATCAAAATAACAGCAGAAGAAGACGAAGCAAAAGTTATAAGTTGCACTATGATTTGTAACCTAGAATGACCTTTCCCACAAATCACACAACACTTAGAAACATTAAAGACAGTTACACTGTATGAGTTCTATACGTCGGCGTCGCAGTTGTTCGTCGTCGGGCTTCACTATAGAGGAGGACTTTGTGGGATATATGGAGGAGCTGGCTCATATGCGAGGGCTGGATAGTTGCAGACCCTGCAATGATTGCGATTCATTAGATTCATATTTGTGGACGTGCCTGCTCGCATGCGCGACCACACTCTCAAGGCACGACAGAGGAAAAGATGATGCATGGACTGGAATTACTGATGATGCTTTTTGGAATAGAAGATTGTAATCTGCAGTGCGCATTGTACGCGTTAGTTTTTAGTTTCATTATCTCATACTGCTGAACGGATGTGTGAAATACATTGGAGCATAACCCTAGCACATGGTTCAGGTCAGCAAGATGACCTAGTATATCAATTTATTTTGCTCTTGCTGTATGACTCAGATCTGGAGGAAGATGTGCACGACCTGACTTGACACTAATGCTAATCAGTAATTGTCAGAGGTGAAGTTGGTAGAACCATCCTTTTTTTGTCTAAGCTATGGAAGTTATATGCAAACAAAAACAGTGAAGTCCATTTCACTCTTCAATAATTAAGATCTGTGTGCACAGCCCAATGAAATAGGTTCCATGCTCTGAAATACCAACAGTGGCAATTACACACGTAACTCTAGCCACATACAGGAATTGCAACCACTGCTAGTACGAGTTTAACCATAAAACAAAATTCCATTAATCACGAGACTATACCCAGGTATACGCGATGTAATTCCAATTCACACTTTCTAGACTGGCTTTTGGTTCCCAAACAACAAAACGGCCAATCGACCAACCAGCACCCCGACGCACGACCCCATCGGATAAGTGTCGCACGTTAATTCGAGCAGAAGCAGTAACAAGCATCCAGCAGCTCGTGTTAATCCGCATGAACCCATCGTGTGTATACATGGGCACTGTATAGACACACCATAATCCAGAAGGTGATTTCGGTGGAATAATAGCGCCAATTCCTTTTCCGTATCAATTTACGCCAATTCTGTCTTGAACCAGTGGCTTTGGAGTATTCAGTTCACATTGGTCGCCTTCGAAGCCCCCCTATATAATGTCGTTCATCCAATGACTACTTTACTGGAGATGCTGGACATCGATTTAAGGGAACGAATAAAATACATTGGGGTACACACAAAAAAAAAAAAAAAAAAAAAAAAAAAAAAAAAAAAAAAAAAAAAAAAAAAAAAAAAAAAAAAAAAAGACAAACGACGCTGCATCAGGCACAGTCTTCAATTGAAAACAAAACTTCTACTTAGACTTGAACATGTATGGCGAAGCAATTTACACGACTTTTGCGAGATATTCAATACTTTTTCGAGAACGTTTTTGTGTCTTTAGTGTGCGCTATGGATGTAGCAGCAAGTAGTCAGTATGGCTTGGACTTATAAATTTGCTTTGTTTACTTTTTTGTTGGATTAAAAGACATGGTTTAAATTGAATCCTTGGTTCCAGTCGTTTCGTTATGTTTAAGTCACACTGCGTGAAGTGAATTCTGTTTTATTGTTTGGTGTTTTGGAGTAGATCGAAGATACAAGATGATTAGATGATTTACTTTTTTGAGTTTGGAATCTTCTTTCTTACAAGTTCTTAATCATTTGTTACTATCGATTTTTGTTTAACTTATTCTTCTCCCGACTTAGATTAGTTCCCGAATAGTCAACTTATATAAGTCGGGAGAAGAAAAAGTTTCCCAAGAGCTTAAGGGACCCCGTTAAAACGGCCAGGAAATAATTTCTGAATACCTACCTCGTTACTTGAATTGTGTGGATGTAGTATTGGCAAAGCCGATGGAATATAATTAAAGGCTTGGAACTTTTTGATTTCTTGGCACTTTGAACTTTAGACTAACATCTTTTACTTGTTTCACTTTTCTATATGAGCAGAACTGTTTCCTCACTTTTTATTTTTTTTATATCTCTTTCTTATCAACAGGCTTGGCCAAAAGTATTAAACACTTGCACTTTTATTCCTATTCTCCAAAGATGATTACTGCAGACTTTTGAAAGCGGAAATTGCCAGCAAAGTCAAAACTCTAAGGAGATGATCAAAAATTTCTTCCAATAAAAAAAATGCAAAAAGTTTGTTCAAACTTGGCAACTCGTCAGAATCTAAAAATAGCACACGTATAGTTGAATTTATAGATGGGAGCAATTAAAAATAAATTATTGTTCTTTAATTAAAATAAATTATTTTTATTTTTATCTTCATTTTTCTGCATACTTTGTTTCTTTTCACTTTACTTCCTTTTTGAACTATATTCAGTTTTAAGGGGTCACTCATACTTTTGGCCAGAAAAAAAGTTGTTTTCTGACAGATTAGGCTTTTCCATGAAGTGTAACCTTCTGTTTATTTTTATCTTCATTTTTCTGCATACTTTGTTTCTTTTCACTTTACTTCCTTTTTGAACTATATTCAGTTTTAAGGGGTCACTCATACTTTTGGCCAGAAAAAAAGTTGTTTTCTGACAGATTAGGCTTTTCCATGAAGTGTAACCTTCTGTTTACAACAAACAGTTTAGTTATTCTATTTGATATATTTTAGAGTTTAAACAATTTGACTAGCTGAAATTCATTAATAATCGACCGTTGTATAAAAAAAAGGAAATGGCAAAGTTTATAAAAGAAGAAAAAAATGTTTACTGCTCAAAAACCATTCACTTAACTAACTCGATTCAAAATGTTAATTGAAGTACAATATATTAACTTTCAAAAACACTATTGTTTGTGGAAGAAGATGGTAGATTTTCAATAATTTTTATTTTTGAAATGAGACGTGCTTTTTGCTTTTCGATATTAAACTCCAAACATAAACTCTTAAAAGGTATAATCGGTAAATTAAAAACTAAAATATGGAGACGTACAGTCCATTCGGTAGGCCTTCAGTACCTTAAGTCGTCATAACAATTACGGTTTGTTTCCTTGTTGTTGGTGGTACTAAAGAGAGAAGTTCAGGTTTATTTATAGCACACAAAACGGCATGCAATAGGTTGATCTGCAGGTTTATGTACGGCCCTTGGTAGAACGGAGACACAATCTGCAAACTATAAGACTTTCACTACGGAAAGCATGTCGTAAGTAATATAGTCAAACGTTTGGCTCGTTGCCTAATGGCTGCTGATTTGTAAATGAAAATTCTGGCAGATGACTTGTTTCATCAATTGGGGTGGCAGATTTATTTCTTCGATTTAACGATTTTTATTGAACAAAAAGATATAAACCAATAATTGATACTCAATCATATGTTACTTAATTACATATAATTACGCTGTGTTAGCTAGGGTGCTTTTTTTACTATTTTTTTTTTCATTCCCATCCCGAAATTAAAAAAAAATCCCTCAAAATGTGAGCCATTAATATTAACGTTTAGTAGGCATGCAAAGATTTCCCGTATAAAATACACGTAAACTAAAATTTTTTTTCTTAAAATATCCAACAGTTCAGATTCAGAGGCATTTTATGGTATTGTCTAGGACATTAGTAGGTTTTCTTTAGAATTAAATGCTTTTCAATTTTCATTGTTTATAGCGGAGAAGTCGTAACTCACACCGGCGAGGTAGTACGGATCACCAAACCCAATTTTTTTGCATTTTTTTTATATCTCTTAAATGACAATAGCTACAAAAAAATGTATTCTACAAATGATAAATGTAAATAACAATAATTTATTAGTGTTTTATTAATATAGAATTGTGCAGTTCCTGTTGTCCTTGGAGTTAATGTTTTATTTTTTGATAAGTTAGCTTTATAACAATCCGATAAGGAACAGTATGAGAGTTATACTCGGCGAGGAACCAATCCACTGCTTTATACATTATAACTGCGGTTGTTTTTGTGGCACGACGCACAGTGGCCCGTTTTGACAAAAGTGCTTGCAAAATTCATTTTTGGGTGGGTCTCTAACACAATTTTTTTAATTTTTATGAACTAAAAAATATTTGGAGCTTTAGTAATCGAAAAAATTATTTCATTTGAACGATCGGTTCGCCTTGTAAAGCTTGTCAAAGTTGACAAATATTTAAGGTGAGGAAAAACATTAAAAAAAAATATTTTTTCTAACTTTGAGAGTAAAAACTAGGAAAAGAGGGCTAGTTAAACCTGTTTTTTTTTTGTTTTTTTTTTTTTTTTGATATATATGTGTTTATTGCTATGATCAGAAAAAAAAAGTTATAAATTTTTTGAAATACTAAATTTAATTATTTTCGAAACACCACTTTTTGCGCACTTTTTCAACTTTACATTGAGTAAAAAAAAGGTTTAAGAGATATCAAGCCGAAATGGACGGAAAATGAATCCATATATATATCTCTTCACTTACAAAAAAACTCAGCTGCTTAGTAACACTGAGCTAGAGAGATTCGATTTGAAAAAGTCAGTCATTTTTTCAGAGTTTTTTTTTTTTCAAGCGCAAGAAAAAGTCATGGAAAATGTTATTTCTCTGTTTTGCTGCAATGAATCCTTAATAATGTTTCAATAAAATACTTTACAAATACAAAAAATAAATGAAAAAATACAACAACCAATTACATATGACAAAAAAAATTTTTCACTATAAAATTAATTTTTTCTGTTTTCGTTTTTTCCCACTGTCAAAATCACACTTAAATCATACTAACCTTTTTAACATAATATACCAATTATGTTAACCACCTTAACTAAAATTTTTTATTTCAACAGCAGATTCTGAAACACCATGTAAATATGAGTCGATATCCTTATTCGTTTGAGAGATATGATTTTTGCAACCAAAAAGTCAATTCGGGTCAATGTGTGACGGTCATACATAGTACATTCGTTGGCCAACCATAAAAAAGCGTAGAAACTGATATTCCATATCATAATTTACGCAACATTTTTTGCTTTTGTCTGTATACTTTATTTGACAGAACTGCAGATTGTTCAAAAGCCGTGATTGCAAAAAGAATATAATTCAATTGCTTTTGAATATTTTTTAAATATTAATCAACACTCTACTAGTCAACATCTCGAACACATTTGAAACAAATTCAATAAATAAAACTGCTAATATTTCGCTCGAACATTGAATACTTACATAGTAAATACATATGTACATTTTCTCCAAAAGGACGATAGTCACGAAATACAGATGGCGAATGGAGAGCTGATGGCAAAGCTGAGGGAATAATATTTTTTTTCCAATACGTCAATTTTATTGGTTTTTTGAAAATTTTAAGGCTTTCCTCAGGGGTTTCTGGTAATGACAGAGATTTTGGTTAGTTGCTAGTTTCTTCGATAGAAAAATAGTGTTCTTTAGACTGAAGAGATGTGCATGTCGATTGGCAAATTTACTTTTTGTGAAAAAAATCATTCAAAATTGGATCATGATTTCATACGACGACTCTTGGATTATACAGGGTCATTTACTTCATGGTTTCGAGCTAGTAGCGTGGTACGCAAACTGTCGATTTCAGCTGTCATTTGAATTGTCATAATGTGTGTTGAATATTTGCCATTAACGTTATGGTTAATCAAACACCGAGTCAAAATCTATGAAACTTACTACAAAAATGGCAGTGGGTTCTTGCACATTATGCGAATTTTATGGTCTTAGTAAAAACAAGCAAGCGATCGGTAAAATTAGTTCAGAAATATGTAGATACCGAAAAGGATTTTGATGTCGCAATGCCACGTTGTCTAAAATATTGGTTTTGACAAGACAAATTTTGGACAGTTGCTGAAATTCCTCCATTATTTTACGAACTTCATCTTTGAAGGCTTCAAGTTGTTGGGGACCAGACCTTTTTTCTTATACAGCTCCTTTGAAAAATAAATCTAAGTCAAGAGATCTCGGTGGGTAATTTTGATTGACTCTTTGAAAAGGCGCACAGTCATGAAACTGTTAAACGGTCACCCAAAATCATTAAACCCAACTAAATTTTAAAATCGTTTTCGAAAAGAATAAAGTCCCATAATCACAGTCATACATCGGGGGTGGACAAACTTTTTAACAATTGTTCTTGGGTTCAAAGTTAAATTCAGCCTCGTCTCTTGGAGATGGTTTCTACATGAAATTGCGGATCATTTTGACACTGTTAAAGGGCCGAACCCACAAAGATAATACTTTAATACTTTGTTGATGGTCAGTATGCTTGAGTACCTGTTCTATTTGTACTTGAAAAGCGTTCAACCCTAGGTCGTTATGCGAAATTCGGTGTAGGGTCCTGCGTGAATTACCCAAGATCAAGGAAAAATTGACAAGTCTTAGTTTTACTCTAAATAATGTGCTACAAAAGCGCAGCTAAAATACTTCTCCAAAAAATTACTCAAGAAAAGATTTCGTTCTTTTTCGTCAAAGTTTTGACTTGTAACATGCCAGTTGTTAAAAGGCGGACTGTCAAAAGTGAAACCTTTTATCAAAAATATCCTTCATTAGTGTTATGCTAACTTACCAGTAGTATAAAATGAAAAAAAAATCTGCAACATATTCTAAAAATGGGAGCTTGATGTGAGTTGCGAGCAATTGTCTTTTTATATTTCGAGTTCGATCGCCAACTCTTTTGTTTGAAGAGCAGTAAAAATGAAACAAACTCAAAAATTTTATAGAATTGTGTTTGATCTGTCAAAGATCAAAACTACAAATTTCAGGTGCTTATGCGAACTCGACTCCAATAATATTGTTGAATACATGGCTGGTGTAAATTCAAACCACTTCAGTTCTTTGCATGCAACAGTTTTTATTCAGTAGCTCATTGCAACTTGCGGTCATATACTTCAAATCCAGTCTTGAACAATAGTCTACCTTCAACTGCTGTCGCACAATCACTCAAAAGTCATCGTCAATCTGTATGTTGTCAATCTTCACCCTCACATACGAGTACATAAAAACCATCAGCTTAGCTAAATCATCTAGGCGCCACAAAACAAAAACACGTTCACCAATTTGCATGTACGTATGTCCAACATGTCCTAAAAATGTCACCCAAATGTGATCGATTTGATTTACGCATTCAAGGATGAGCCACTTCAGTGCAGCCATTCGCATTTAAGTCAAACAAAATCCCAAATCAATGAGCAAAAGATAAACATCGAGCACGACTGCATGTGTTGCTTTCATTACAATGAAACAATATCGAGCTTTGGCAGCAGACACCAGTCACTATATTAGCTATACGTAAGTACATATGGCAGGTGTCAATGGTTTAGGAAATTAAAGACGAAACAAACAAAACGCGCGATATTCCGACTGATATGCATATTCGTATGATGACAAATAATTGCGAACCAAGTTGAATAATAATAACAATCGCAGTGTCGCAGCCATCATCGATGGAAAGAAAGAAAAAAAACTCAAAAAAATAAAATATAAAAACGATATTAACCTGAGACGATTACAATTATTATTTCTGTTAAAGGCCTCGTACTGATTTCGGTTTATTGCGACACTGCCGCTTGCATTTTAATAGCACCCTCTGCACAAACATGGCCATACAATTCAAGTATGAATAAGGGTATAATAATTATTGTTTAAACAAATAACTCTGGAAGGAGGCCAAATCAGCCAATATACGTAACTGACAACTGGACAAAAATGACATCTACTCGTACATATAAGTGATACGCTGAAAAATAATAAAATGAAATGATTTAATTTCGGTTACGTGTCCCAAATGCAAGGTACCGCATTTCGGTGTGACTTGGGGTGACGGCAATAAAACGTTGGTTGTCAGATTTGTTTTTTCGTCTTGTTCATTTATAGATGTCTGTCTCTGGGAGTAGTTGGAATTGAAATGAAACTGACAAACACGCGCCAAAGTTTGATGTTTTATTTTATTTCTTCTGGACTAACAGGCAGAGATTTATTTTTTGAAAAGGCTGTTTATAATATTTTTGGGTCCGGGAGTGTGCTCTTTGACTGATAATGCAGAGCTTAGGTTAAGAGTTGTTTAAAAGCAAATAAATCTGCCAGTATGAAGAAGTTATACGCCGGCCATAGTAAATATGTTAAATCAAAGTGGGTATTGATTCTTTGGAAGCCTAGACTTCATACGTGCTGAATTTTAAATAAATATGACTCTGGTCTCCATACTTGGAGTGAAGATTTCCTTTAAATGTCAGAAATTGAAATGGAATTTGGTTTGGGGTATCGATTTCAAGGATTTAAGGTTGAAGTCTATGACCTCAAGCAAGACGGCTCTGATTTGAGGCCAATGACTTTATTGATATTTTTTTAGTATGTGTTAATGATGTTTTTTTTTTTTTTTTTTTGTTGGTGGTTCTTAAAATACCAGCTTGAGCACTCAAACTTAAATACTGGTCAATTGTACTACCAGTTAGCAACCTTCTATTTGTTATAGCTTTCCAGATGTTCGGAGAAAGATCAAAAGACGCTGCCATGATAAGGAGCCTAAGTTACCAGCTCTCACCATGTCTGCGCCGAGTATCTGTAACCTCATGCGAGAAAAAGCAGGACATTCTCAGAGGAAGTGCTCTGCGGTGTCCTCATCTTCTCCACAAGATTCACTGAGTGTGGTATCACTTAAGCCGAACACGTTTAAATAAAATTGACAAAAGAGAAGTGTCCACTGGCAACGCCAATAAGCTTTCTACAGTCTTTTCTTCTACGAGCTAGCAAAAATGTTGCAGTCTTCCTACTAAAATTGGGGAGCATACGCTTGGTTTGTCTGCATCCATTGGAGGCATGCCATCTACGGTTGTGCTCTTCACAGATCCAATCGTTGATTGAAGCCCTCACTAAGGACGCTGGCAGACCAAGCAACAGTTCAAGTCGTGAGAAAGCTGTCTGAGATCCCTGCCTAGTGAGTTCATCGGCGATCTCATTTCCAGTTATACCGTGATGGCCCGTAACCCAAATGAGACTCAAGGAATTTAAACTTCCAATCGCATTCAGAGAGCTCTTGCATTCCTGGATCACTTTCGAAGTGGTTAGAGGGTTGAGAAGGGCCTTAAGCACAGCTTGGCTGTCGCTGCAAACAAAGATACTTCTCCCCGTCCATCCATTGTTCGTTACGTGGCTCAAGGCCATTAGGACAGCATATGCCTCTCCTTGGAAAACGGATGCGTATGATCCCAAAGATGTGTGCAGTCGTATGTCGTCGTTCTCCACAAAGACACCAGCACCAGAAACCTCGTCGGTTTTGAAGCCATCTGTGAATATACGATAATAGTTCTTTCCAGGCTCTGATTGAACCAGGAGTGAACCAGTCCTGAACCGAAGGAAAGTTGACTGAGTAATTTTGACGCAGTTTGAGCCTTGGGATCACCGTGTCAGACGTCATATCCATTAGACGTGAGTCAAAAGATATGCTGCTTGCGAGCTCTTCAAAGCTCCAGTGCGAATTGTGCCAGAGAAATGGTCTTGAGAGTACACGCCATTATGAAGGTATCAAGGGGAAAAAGTTTCAACAGTGCGTCGAGAGCAGCTCCCGGTATGCTGGGGAAGGCCCCCGTTACACCAAGACAAATTGTTCTTTGAAGTTTGGCAAACGAGGCAATAGCGTATATACGCGAGAGCTTCTTCCACCAAACAACTGACGCAGAGGAGATGATTGGTCTTATCATAGCCGTATAGATCTAGAGGACCCTTTTCGGTGAAAGACCCCATGTCTTGCCAATGGCTCCTTTGCATTGCCAGAAACTAACTGTGCTTTGGTAGTCTTAGACTCGACATGTTTAGACCAAAAAAGTTTGTTATCCAGGATTACTCCAAGATGTTTGACTTTATTTGAAAAGGGGATGTTGACGCCTTTAAGCGTAAGTTGGGTCAGACCAGTCAATTTTCTACGTCTTGTAAAGAGGACAACCTCGGTTTTAAGAGGATTGACGGAGAGACCGTTTTCAACTCACTTGGTGTCAATCATATAAAGCGCAGCCTGTGCTTGGGAACAGACAGCTTGGAAGCTGGAGCCAACCGAGAGCAAGGCGACGATTGTCTGCATTTGCTTGGGCATGAACATTACAACCATTGAGCATTACAAGTAGAGAGTCGATCAACATGAACCACAGAAGAGGAGATAAAACGCCATCTTGCAGGCAGCCCTTATTCACTCCCGTTGCTATTGTCCACACTCCGCTGTTAATGATGTTGCTTTTCATACGAATATAGCCAAAAAGAACCTTTCATGCATCTAACCGAGACACAAACCTTTTCGAAGTGTTGCGTGTGACGTGCTACAGTTTGAGTAGTTCCTTGAGGGTGGAAAATTCAGTTAATGAATTGCATCTGCATGCTCAGATGAGCATCTCCAACCATATCAGTACTGCCAGCCCTCCAACAAGTTACAGCGAAGATCACAATTTATTTATCCCAGAAAAGGCAGCCGGGCAAATGCCGACCGAGACCGAGACCGCACAAGAACCCGGTAATGTTCACCGGTGAAAATCTTACATCAAAGTTCCCACAGCCAAATAGTCTACATAGCGTGTTTCAATTTTCAGCTAAACAAACACAGAAAAAAAAAAAAACCAAAGCACTGTTTAGCAAAACCACCTTTTCTTAGTTGAAACATTGCAGAACATCATCAGCGCATATCGCACACACAATTATTATCGAAATGTTTTCAGTGATGGGGCGCGCTGAAGACGGGAGGCGTTGTTCCCCTATGTCGACCACAAAATAAAAAATTATAGCCTCTTCTGATCATGTGCGCACTGCTCAAAAACTCACTAGACAATATTTTCCCGGTGCGGGACGACGCGACGGACGATAGTGCAGTACACAACAGCACAGACATAGAGGTTAATTTCTTTGAATCCAATTTCCGCGGTCCGCTGTGGTGCAATTTATGCACAAGTTGATCTCGAAGCAGGTCAAATCGCATAGACGACCACGATGACTGGACGAACGGAAAAGCCATGTCCAACTACCAACATATCCGTTTGCATGCACGTACTTACATGGGCGCATAACCTCTTCAACCAGAATCCTCTTTTATTCCACAGAAGAAAGAACCCACCCCTCGCTCGATGGTAGGTTAGGTGTATAGCCTAGCCATTGTCTATGGACGGGTATCATCATACAGTTCATGATATTCGGAGTTGCTTTTCTAATATTAACTCGATGTAACGGTGGCCCTGAGGCTAGCTTTGAGATTGCAGCGCGGGTGACTGGAAGTATAGATATACCTACCTACGTACAATATGAATGTAGTATGTGGGTAAATGGAACCGCAATCTGAACAGCTTCACAATCTGGATTATTTGTGTAGAAACATTGATTCAGCATGTGGGAGAGATCGTCTGGGGTCAGCAAATGAGTGCATTTCAAGTCAAACGATTTTTGATTTGATTTCATATTTGGTCAGTGCCGTAGTCCTTATAGCTGGTCATCATCATCGTCGTCCTCTATCATATCCCGGCCATATTGTAAGTGGTTCAGTTTAGTCTTATTTGTTTTTTTTTTTTTTACAGAGTATAAATGGGAATTTGCTTTATTGGCTGTTAGAACGAGGCCGGGAGGTAATTTTCTTCATTTGATGTGAGATGTGAGGTTGATTTTTCATACAATAATAACAACATTATTGCCCGAGGGCTTTGGAGTCAAGTTAAGCAAATTGGAGCCACACATAGCTAGTGTTCTGTTGAACGACAGAAATGAATCTAAAACAGTCGCTTAGAGTAATCTCCCACATCACACAGGACCACTTGGTGGGAAAATAACGCAACAAGTTGAGTAGTTGAATAGTCGGAATAAACATTTGAAATGGAAAAATTGCATCAAAATAATTTCCTTCAGTATTCTTTCATCATCGTGGACTGGACAAAAAATACTATTTCTAATACCTTGTCGTTTTTAGATTTATTCAATTAATGAATTCTTTGTAAATAGAATGGCGCCACAGACTTTTTCTCTTTACCCTCCCTACCGTGTGAGGAATGGAAGGGACCAACAAGTTTCTGCCGATTCCAAAAGGGAAGTCAACGCAAGCTTAGTGTTAACTATATCACCTTAGCCTATGCAGACTTAAGAATCACGTCCATCTATTTGTTTGATTTCACCCTTTTAGAAAAGTTCATTAATCAGCTTTAAATACTATAGATATTTTTAACCAAAGATTTAAACTCTTTCATCTCTCCATGTTCATCCATCGTAGTTCGTTCTAATCACTGAATTGAATCGTATTGAAATTCAATATTAGTGCCCATTGTAGGTTTCAGTTCCAAAATGTGGTGAAGTCCATCTGTTTTTACTGAAGGACTTTTCTTCAAGGTAAGGAAGTTTGAAGGATTGTAGGGGACAAGGGATCATTTATATAATAAATGATTAATAATGAAGAGGACGGAGACAAAACGGAGCCCTTGGGCACACAAGCATTTATACGGTGAGCATCAGACTTGAAACCACCTAATAAAACTTGTATATTGAATGGTTAAAAGGTTGTTTCTAATCCAACGAAGAAGAGACTCATCGATACTAAAAGCACACATTTTCGATGCCAAACTCTATCAAATACCTTAGAAATATCCAGCGCAATAATCGTAATTTCCTCAAAACAGTGTAAAAATTGGTTCCACTTTTCCGCAAAATATGCCAGCAAATCACCAGTGTAGTGGAACTTTTGCTACGAAAGCCGCACTGTCGGTCGTGGAAGAGCTTTTGTTCCTCGATATATTTCATGAGTTTAAACGAAAGAAGGGACGTTATTGCAATGGGACGGTAATTTGAAGGAAAGGAAGATTCGTCTTTCTTAGATTTGATCTTAGTTTCCCATCTTCTCGGGAAGAGCCTGGAAAAAAGAAATGATAAAAAAGCTAATGCAGTGATTTTGACATCGTAGAAAAAAATCTCTTTAAAACAACGGCGGGTATACCATCTGGACTAGTGGACTTATGTAAAATATTGAGATCTTTGAGGACTTTCGCAACCGAGCGAGCTCGAAAATATATCTTCATCAAAGAGTTTACAAACTCAAACTCAAGTGGAGGCAATCTGCTATCGGAAAATGTCGAGTCAGAAGCCAATTGAACTTCCAGAAAACTAGCTTTGTCGATGGAGCTGACATACTTTGAAAAAGAGTGCTGAGACCAAATGACGTGCAGTGTTCTTGGCAAAAAATTTAAAGTTTTTGCTTTCTTTTGAACACAAGAGTAGTTTTTGCTTTACTTTATCATCATACAGTAGGTGGCCAAATTTTAAAGGACAGTACTGAGATTTTAGAATTTTCTAGTCTACATAATTGGATTTTTTTTTATAAATTATCGGTTCGTTAGTCTCTTTTTATTTTTATCTGTATTCTATTGGGTTCATAAGAACTACAAAAAAAAAAATTGCAAAACTATTTTATATTTTCCTTATGAGTAATACAAATTTTATTGATAGAATTATTTTTAAAATTCAATATTTGGTTATTCCTCCTTTTGCTGCAATTAGAGCTTCTATGCTCTCAATACATGTTTTTGCTTTTTTTTTTGGAGTGTGGAGTTGTGATTCCATTGTCTGATGAAAGTTTCAATCAACTGAAGCTTGTTGGTAATCAGTACTCTTGCCACCGCCCGTTTGGTGAATTCCCACATGTTTTCGATGCGGTTCATGTCTAGTGAATTCCCTGGCCAAGGCAAAACAGTGACATTTTTTTCAGCCTAGAATGCAGTAACACTTCTTGCTTTGTGGCTCGGTGCAGAGTCATGCATAAAACCACTCATTAACCTATACTATAAATTAAATTAAATTAACTATAAATTACATAAAAATGAACACTGTCCCTAATAATTTGGCCACCCACTGTACAAAAACTAGACCCTTTGTATACGAGCATTCACGATATGTTTAGCCAGTTTGAACAAATTTCGTTTTTTACTGTAGTGTCGTCAATAAATATTCTAAAACTTGTTCTCTATCCCTATAGAAGCCTATTTACAGTTTTAATCAAACCACAAATTCTCTTTGGGGATAATATCTTAATTTCTGTGAGGAACAAGTTTCTCATGCCGTTGAGAATAACATAAGAAATCATATCAGTAGATATGTCAACGTTTCCGTCGAGACTTTCGCATAAAAATTGTCTCAAGTTCTTTTTGGGACTTTTTGTTTTCTTACCATGATGGAAAACGAAAAATCTGCCGATATGACAAAATGGTCAGATTTACCTTGAAGAAATGATATCTACTATAACCCTGTAATTTTCGAGATGAGACGCTGAGAAATAAGTCAGGAGTGTTTGCCACATGGCTTTCAATATCTAGAACTCGAGTGAGCTCGTCAACAATTTTGAGCCAGATGGATGGCGAAAATCTCAACATACCTTCCTTAAGGTGTTTTTTTTTTTCAGTATCTTTTACAATAGACTTAAGTCCTTTAAAAGCAAAAGTTAATGTATAATAATTAAAAAGTTACTTTAACTATAAATATTGCGTCGAATTCTTAAAACAGAGTCAGGTAGCAAGCACATCAAACTCGTTATAAGTTGAATTGCTGTGTAAATTGAGGTTTATGTGGATAAAACTCTTATGAATGACTTGCTTATGGACGGTTAATTTTAGCCACAAAAAAGATTAAGTTCGTGTTAGAACCAAGTCCACTCTGCCACTGAAGTTGATGAGTAATATCCTTTTGTACATACGAGTATATACGTTGAGGCCTTAGGAGGGAAAGAATAATAACTAAAATCTATTCCCAGGCAGGTTGAACTCTGGGGACTAGAATCAATATCCACCTGTGTTTTACTCAGTGCCAAAATAGCTGGCCTCTTCAAAAGCAATGTGCATCGGTGTCTCCTTAAAAATCATCTCCTATTTTCCTAAAAGCTCGGACTGTGTTTTATGTTTTATATAAGGGTATTGATGTTTGATGTGGGCAATGCAATGATAAGAGTAAGTTGAATGGCTACAAAAATGTACTACAAGTAAACATTTCATTAAATGAGTGCGTCATTATTCAAAGCCTTATGTGTATTATAAATGAATGTAATAAATACAGTGGTATCTGTGGCGTGATGGTTATTATGTTTTCCTGTTAACCCAGAGGCTCGTGGTTCGAATGCCAACAGACGCAAAAATGTTTTTCACGGGTATTGCATTTCGCAAGGAATCTGCAGGTCCATCGTGAGCTAATTCACCGCCATAAAAAGCGCTTTCAGGATTATTCGTTCGGAACCGGCAGAAAATTGTAGGTCCCCTCCATTCCATCACAAGACATGGTTGTGAGAAATGCGCTAGGACCTGGGGCTTCTCATTCTGTCTCGCCACCTTATTTATTATATTTTCTTAATAAAAATAGCTTTAAATATGGCATACACTCTTTCCTCATCCCCAACTTTGATAGTACTGTTCGAAAATCCTGTCTAATACTTAGAAACTTATTGAATAGTCGTAACAGAGCAGATCCTAAAAGAGGATCTCTGTCGTTTGCAGTCAATAGTTCTTGCTGATTAGCTTTCCAGTATTCAAGCAGACTTCGTAACTTCCATTTGCCATAAAAAATATACATATGTATATGAATTCAATCCTTTGAACAAAGCTTTGATCCGTTAAGTTTTCCTTGCATTTAATTAAAAAGTATCTTTCAAATTCTAGTACTTTTTATCGAAGCGTATTTTAACACCTGAGCTTGCATTGAATAGATTCAACGGAAATCCTAAGTTTATTTAAGTTTGGACAACAACCAAACCCCACCGTTTTGAGCCTCATCTAGGACTAAGTAAAAGGAGAGTTTCATTTAAGTAGTTTTCTGGAGTTGCCAAATTATTTCATTTTAAAATTGCACTACCATTCCTTTTAACAAAAAAAAAAAAAAAAGAAAAAAGGATTGCTATACTATTAACGATGGTCATCAAAACTCATCTCCCTTCTTTCCCTGTAACTCAAGAGCTCTCTCCCATTTTGATATCATTTACCACAGTGTTCCTATTGGTTCCAAATGAAAAATGAAAGCATATTCTTCACTTATTTATTTATACTCCACTCTATCTCTTAGACGATATATTTCAAATCACTGCCCGAAGGTGCCTTGAACTCTGATTCAAATACAAACAATCCAATGCCTACATTGATTCATACAAAGAAAATAGAAGTCCGTGGGCGGAAATGAAGCAGCTTTCTCGAATTTGTCCATGGACTAAACAATGAAACATCTTTTACTAAGTGTGCGCTTCTTACAAAATACAGTTCACAATCAAACATGATGCACCAGTTGAACTGACTTCCTCCCAATGAAACTCATAATTCAATGCAACCAGTGTATTGTGACCTTTGATATCCTTCAAAATGCCCGCCCACAATCTTTTGTATTTCTTTTGATTCAACTAAAGTGCTTTTATGCATCGTGCAACGGCTGAAAATCTCGACTGGCCATCACGCTCTACTGGCCGGTCTGAGAGCGCGAGCGCGCGCGCTTCCAAACAAAAAAAGAACATCGATATGCAAGCCTTTGGCAAGCGATATATCGCATCTACCAGGGACATGAATTTGCCAACATCCACCCTCACTTCCAGATACATCTGTTTCAGCTTAAAGTGAGCACAAGTAAAACATAAAAAAGCAACGAAAACTTCCGATCAATATCTGTGGAATGCGATCGGTGAATTTGGATTGTTTACGTTGTGTTTGCCCAAAAACTTCATCAATCTTTATCGGGGCATGTATTACACTCAATGGCCGACAACTGCAATCAAAGACTTTGCTTTGGGAAAGAAAATCTTCGTTCTCAAGGGAATTTCACCAAACTGGAAGATCCTATTTTAATATTATTCAATATGCCTGTAGTTTTGCATTTTCAGCAGCGATTAGTAGCGATTTTTACATAGGCCTCCTAATTTTTGCCCTTGTGCCTTCAGGTTCATATTTGAAGTCTTGGAAAGAATGTAGTTCTTGCTGTTACTTCTTCTATGTCAGGTTTCTTTATTGTTTGCTTTATTTTCCATCTTAAGCTCTTGTGAAATTCCCCTACTCGATATATCTCCTTAGTTGCACATCCGTGCGGGAGAATCATGAAAATCTCTTTCACTCTTTCTTCACGTGAGATACAATTGCTAATGGTTATTGGGAATATTTGGCGTTATTCGGCTAAAGGTCACCTTCAAAGGTATTCTCCATAGCGCATCTCCCAGATGGTTGTAGACTAAGGTCTCTCGTGCTTATCGTCCTGAGGGTGTTTTTCTCTATTCAGTTTCGGTGGATATCACGTATTTGAATCAGATCAACTCTTAATCGAATTCGATTGAAAGTCAGAGCGTGTTCAATCTCAGAAGATACACATCCATTCGAAACTTAGCCAAAGATCTTTTGTGGCTTGTGGGAAGAACAGCTTTTTGAAATTTATGTCAGCAAGGAGTTGCATCTAAGGCCATTAAGATAATTACTGATCATTTTGAAGCAGTTCGCCGATTCACTTCTCGAGAGGCTACAAATGTGCATCCACTTAGTTTGGAGAGCAGAATTGTAGGTCTTCTTTTTTTTGTGTTGTTGTAGTTGTTTCTCGTCTTAAACTGCACCCATCAACGCCTTGGGAAAAGGTAAGGCACCAGCTGAGAGTATTCCTCATTATAGCTACGGTTGTTGGCGTCATCATCGGCCCGTTGGAGTAGTCCAGGCACGGAAGTGTCTCTGTCTGGGGGCAATGAAAGTGCATCCTTTAAGTCCGTTGTCACAATCAGCTCGGTAAACACCTCCATCATGTCCATCGATGTGCTACTACCAACCAAATAGCTACGAATTCCCGGAGTGTGTGGTGTTAAATCAGACGAGATATTCGTACGTTGGATTTCGAAGTCAGGATGAGAACAAGTGCGCGATGCGTTTTATCGATGGCTTGAGGCTAAACGCATTTTGCGTGAATGTGAAGTGTGTTCGCAAGTAATAAACCAATTAAAATCTTTTAACGAGTGATACTTGTAATGAGTGTTCAAACGCACAAAGAGTGTGCGTCATTCTGGAGTATTTATGTATCTGTGCTAGTGGCAGTTATACACCTTTAAGCAGTTAGAGTGGCTGTGTTTGGGGAACATTTTGGCGAGACTTAAACACAAATAGATGTCATTTACCATATACGAACAGAGGTTATATTATGTTTTCCAAAATCCAATCCATGAATTTGTTACTATGAATTTCAAGACCTACAAAACATCGGAAAATAATAATAAGAAATCGTCATTATAGGCCTTTGGGCTCTAAAATTATAGTCACTTTGCAAACTACTCTACTCCCTACTCGTAGGCAAATGGTAAGGAAAATAATTTTGAGTATTCGTTCGTAAAGAAAATTTAGTAAGAATACAATTTAAAATGGCGATCGGTTACAGTCTATAGGCGATAGAACACGTTTAACTCATAAAAATATCATTGGTGACACTTTACTGATGTTGTAACAGGGGGACAGTTTTTATTTTTAAGTCCCGAATGTACAGTTAATCCTCACAAATAAAAGGTATTTTCTTAAACGCGTGATTTTCAAGAAGAAAAAAAGCTCATATAGTTTAATAATGTTGACAAGAATCAAGCTCTTTAATAAATATAAGCCTCTGCCATTATGTTTTAAAGATTCCACTTAAGACTCCCAATTTTAGACAACTTTGGCAGCGTTTGGGGCTGCATGTAACGGGCGAAATACTCTCTTGGTAGAATTCACAATCATTTATTTTTATTGTACAGTGAAATTTTAACTAATGTTGTATCAAATAATTAATCACTGATGATCCCAGTTAAGCAATGAACTACAGTTATCATATTTATTTATTTCCAATATAATGTAGTGTCACTCATTTAAAGGCTTGATTATACGAACAAAGCAGCGTATAACAGCTATCTATCTATCTTCTTCGTCTTTAATATCTGATAGTTCTGATTATCTTAACTGTTTTGCACATGATTCACGTTCCTGCTCTTTGGATGTGGCAATAAAAAGGTTGCGTATGTTTAGTTCAAGGAATTCTTAGCTTCACAGCTGTTCAAGATCAACAAATCATCACCATATACATTATACTAAATAAGTTTCTGTTTGCCATACTATTATTCAATTAAATTCATTAAACTTGCTTACCATACTGTACAATGCTCTATACTTTAAAATTTCATTTAATCAGCATTAATTTGTGCATTCAACTTGTAATAACTTATAATAACTTTGAACTCTATTAATTATTTCTTTTGTGCAGTCGGCATAAACACGCACTTGTAAATAATTAGGAATAAGCATTTTTTGTGTATAAATAGTGTGTGACAAATAAAGACTTCTCAGATAGCTACGAAACAGACACCAAAACTTTTAATTCGTTTCTTGTACTTTGTCGTCTTGTACATTGTCGACACCTTTCTTGGATCACTCTCCTCTCACAAAACTTTATTCTAGTGATATAGCCAATTACATTCCTCCCCTGAAAAAGTTTAGCCACAACACCCGCCTCGTGGCGATGAAAAATGACGTATTTTAACGTAATTTTCGGAAAAATGGCTGACATTTTGTAATTTATAAAAAAAAACTCGTATTACAATGTACATAGTTATATAGTTCAAAGGTACATGTGATTATTATTTTGATTAGGTTCTGATTATCTATTCCAGATATTTCATGAAGAGCGCACACCCATCTTTTTTTGGACCAGTCTCCTCTCTCTTTTTTTTTTAACAAGAACTGAATAAAATAAATATAATAAAAATTTACTTCTGTATTTTGTATTTCTCAGGTCTTTCACTTTTTATATTCATATAGAAGACTTTTGTATACCGGTTAAGGAAATTCGTGAAAATATCCGTTTTGTGCTCTCCAAAGAGGGTCGACCCCTTAAAACAGACAGAACAAGACAGAAATTTGGTTTGAATGAATTAATATTTGTTTGAATCCGATATGTGATTTCGTGGCATTCATTTCTTAAATATGATATGCAACATTTGTCGCCCGCAGCTTTGAGTTGAAACCTTTATTGCATCACAGCAATTTTTTTACTAATTTATCCAACAAATCTGGACGTTGACCGACAATGCTGGATTGAATATCAGGATCCAATACTTCAAGAGTTGCTGATTTCTCGTTAAAAGCTATTTTTTTAATAAAGCTCAATAAACACTTATCAAGAGGAGGCATTAAGTCGTCTAAATTAGGGAGATAGTCAACAGAACCACTAATTTTGTGAAGCCACCAAACAAGTTGATCGGTTCCGCGATCTTATCCGAACTAAGAAACATCGATTCTAGGCATAAGTCGATAGCCATCACCATTTACAGTATCGACATTTCCTCCCTCATTTCAAAAATATTCTCTTCGGTACGAACATTTCCTTGTATGGTTGATGGTTTTGAATGGAGAAGATTAAATCGTTCAATGACTTATTCATAAATTATTTGCTCTCCAGGCCCACTATGTTGACCGTTAAATGAACAAAGTGCTCTATGAACTTCGTTAGCAGTTAGCACATTTATTTGTTTCTAAGTCTATTTCCACAATTTTAAAGTGTTGTTATAGCGTTGAACGATTTATGATAATTCGTCAAACCTTACTTAACAAAAATGTCAACCCAGTTTGACGTTTTCAACTCTCAAGCCAGAGACAACACATGCAACTAAAAGAACACCCCTTATTATTTTAAAAAGTACAAAACCCGAACATATTACCTTTCTAAGCCTGTGCTGTTCTTTTTCAAAATACTAAACGTGGTTTGAAAAAAATTATAATAATCAATTTGATTGAAAACGCCAGTTTGTTAAAGCAATTGGTTTTGTATAAGGTTATTTAATTGAAAACAACAGATTTCCTGAAAATTCTTTATTTCCGCAAGATAAAGCGTTGTAGATAAAGCGTTTGCTTCAAAGTCTCACCGCTATTTGGGGCCAAACTGTCCACACTTTCAATATATTCAGCATGCTCAGACACATTGAGCTACAAACACTATCCTTAAGCTACTTAAGTCAAAGGTAAAGAAGAAGTAAAAACAAAAATACCCCTTCTGCGCAAAGCCTTTTTTGCGAATTAACTCTGGCATAGTGACATGGTATTCCAAAAGAAAAATATTATAACTTCCTCTAAAGTCTAAACGAACCACGTTAAATTTTCTTAAACACCAACTTTTTCCATGAGGTTTTAATTGTAAAGGCTTTTTACTTTTTCACTCTGCCTGTGCTCTGTGCATCATGAGTTCGAAGACAGAAGTCCATTTTCTTGTCTACAATCTTTTCTTCTTAAACGTCAAGTAAAACTTATTGCCTGCCATAAAACTGAAATGCAACTTGAGAAAACTGCTCGAAATTCCAGACGCAACAGGTAGCCACCAGTTAACCATATAACCACTCTATTCTATTTTACTCCCATTCTAATTAAAACTTAAAGATCTATAACTATCAAACGGAAAAATCAGCTAATAAGGTACCTAATACCAATCACATACCATAACGTTCCGTATTATAGCCTGCACCGATATTGGATGTAGCAGTAGTACACCACACACCAATGATGTGCCTTCAAACCTGACTGTACCCGCGCTCTAAAACGGCTATAATTCTCCACAGAGATAAATTAACAAATTTAATGCTGACATAAAATCCCGGCAGTTAAAAATTTCTCTGTTGACCATAGCACACGCACTAACATTTATGTGCATGAGTATGTATAGGTGGCAGTATATCCCGACAACATTTTAACCTCCTGAAGCCAGAGCGGACAAAAAAGCTAAAATTGATTGCCGTATTAAATTGAATTCGATGGAAAGTCTTATAACGCCTATCAACATAATGATGCTATGGGTTATTGGGATGCGTAAACTTTGCAAGTCAAAGTCAACTTTCGCAAATGTTACGCAAAATAATTACCCCCAAGAAAAATCCAGTTGCACAGAAAAATGAATTAAAGCGACACGACGACGATGGGGATGGCGATGGCAATGGCAATGTTGTACATTATAAATGTTGAACGCCTACTCCTTCTATATCTCTGGCGTGGCGTCTAACGTCTACGGATGTGTGGCTATATGGAAAAACACACTGAATGTGTCTCGAATATCAGCACTAATTGACAGTCAACATGATTCCGTTTTGATTAGATCTGTCGATTTTTTAAAGCAGGCATACGTTTAACATCGGAGATACGCTGTAATGTTTGTGTATCCCATAGTCTCAGTCCCAGCCCAGATAAGAAATTCCCACCACACTCTGCTCTTAACAACAACAACACCAACAACTGCGACACAAAAAGAACATTTGAATTTATATTAGACGGGTTTATGGACTGGCGACGAACGCATTGACTTGGTTCGGTTGCTAATGTTGGCCGAATGAGGATCGCTCCGATACGATGCTGGGAGCTGGGCCACAGATAAAAGATGATATAGTTTCAAGTTCTTGGTTATTTATTCAAAATATGCTCTGAGGTGATCAGCAGGGGTTTCAATTGAGTCAGTGTTTCCTTGGGAGTTGTTTGGTTGTGTGAAAGAACATTCCGGACGTCTAGCGTTGGTGTTGTTAGACATAGTCAATGTCACAACAACGAAAACCGGTAGTGAACTAATTATTAGCATGACAATGATCCAACCTGGAAGCTGCAAACTCATTTAGTGGATGATTGTATCGGTTCTAAGAATCTACCAGCGATGAAGAGGACAACTTAATGTAGAGTTGATGGCTTGGTATTATGATCGTAGGCAGTAGGTAGTATTTGTGTTCAAAAATTTTTACGATAGTGTCTAAAAATCTCTAATGAGTTCTTATCTGAGAAACAACGGAAATATAATTTCATTTCATCTTTTGTAAAAAGAAAATATAGACGTGAGGTTGCAGCCAAAAATATTGTGAGTTATTTTGGAAAGTAAAACAAAATTCCAAGTCATTTATTTGATGAACGGGTAGCATGAGTATTTATTCTTTTGATCACCGTTTAACAAAACCAAAAGTTGAATTATCTTTTCACACTTTATCGTCAGTATTAGACCGAAAATTGAGCTCCAGGTCGCATAGAAGTCAAAAGTTGCAAATAACCTCAACAGTCGGTATGGGTTGACTTTCAGGAAAATATTGACGGGGTCAAGCTCTAACACGCTATCCTGAAAAAATTAATTGACTGACATTTGCTAGTATAATATAGATTTAAACAGTTTTTTTTGACACCAGATTGAGAAACTATAAAAGTTCAGTTGAATAAGGGACTAGTCATGCAACGATGTTAGGGTCCTAATAAATTTTGTAATGCCCGTGTAAAGAGAGATGTGGGAGTTTTTTTTTATATAGTTTTAATATAACTTATGGATAAAAAGAAGAGGATCTAAGTGGCTACCTTGACGAATGCCAGAAAAATCATGAAAAGGATAGGAAAGAGTGCACTTGAAGCTAACATAGAAGAAACTCACTTCATAAAACGGATGAAAGCCTAGATTAGATAACTTAAAAGGTATGAGCTTATGTGAAATGAAGTCAGAGGCTTTGCTTAACACTTTTTTCAAAAGTGGAAAGCGCAAAGACTGAAATTTCACCAGATTATTGGTTTTTGACCTTTGAAATCTTTCAAAGATCTGTCCAATTACTCGGATAAGCCGACGATATTGACATAATTGGAAGAACTTAGCGTGATGAAAATGGCGCGTTTATGAGCATTGAGACGGAAGCGAACAAGATGGGTTAAGTGGTCAATGAGGGCAAAAACCAAGTATTCTTGGACAGAACGTCACGATAGACAGCTATTACTTTGAGGTAGTAAAGGACTCTGCCTAGACGCCGCTGAAATCAAACGAAGAATAACTATTACCAATCGCTATTTCTTCGGCCTAAGAAGGCAATTGAGTAGTAAAGTCTTCTCTTGAGCAACTATAACTATTATATATAGCGCAGAGGCATGGACCTTGTCAAAGGTAGATGAAAACGCTTTAGGATACTTTGAAAGAAAAATTCTTCGGGTAATTTTTGTTCCCGTTTGCATTGATGATGGAGAGTGGAGAAGAAGATTTAACCACGAACTGTACGGGCTGTACAGCGACACTGACCTGGTTAAGCGAGTCGAGGTCCAGCGGCTTAGATGGCTCTGGGTCATGTAGAGCGAATGGACACCAAAGCTCCGGCCCGGAAAGTCTTCGTTTCTAATCCCGAGGGACGGCGCGGCTGACGAAAACCGCGACTCAGGGAGCCCACGCAAGTAGGAGAGGACCTCAACCAACTTGGCGTGCAAAACTGTAGGCAGCTAGCTAGGTTGAGGCCCTGGTTGAGGCCCTGGTTGAGGCCCTGGTCCGACCTGAATTGTAGCGTTACCTTAAGTAAGATTGATTGTTGACTTAAATTACTGGAAATCATGAGGCCTAGGGGAATTGAGAGACTTGCAATAAAAACTTGAAGATGCTTTCAAATATTTTTGGTTGTGGAACAGTTTGGCAATAAAACGAGAATTTCTTATATAATGGAGGTTTCCCATACAAGTGGGAATTCTCCTTGGGTTAAGGATTGAGTAAATATCAGTGAGTGAAGGAAAGATAATGATGCAGATCGGAGTCAATTGAATGCGGAAGAGACTAGAAATAAGCTGAATCGGGAACAAAAGAGTCATCGATAAAAGATTGTTTAAAGAAAGTGGTGATCAAGTTGCCAATATTTTGCTGTAAGAGAGCGAATAACCATTTGATTTTCTATTAAATTTGATGAATTGATGAAATGACTTTGGATCATTGACAAAATAAGATTGATGACAACATATACTTCGTTTTGTCCTTATTAACCATCAAACCCATTTTTGCCTCTTCTGTTTCAATACTCGCAAAAGCACCTATGACATCACGTTTTTTTCTCCCCATTACAATCTTAAAATCTTTTCAAGTATGATGTTAAGTAAATCGTATGACAGTTTGTCGCCTTGATGCCAAAGCCATTTTCGACATCAAAGGTCTCGGTGAGTTCTCTACCGACCTTGGCGGAGCACCGCGAAATCTTCAAAACCATCCAGGGATACCGAAACTAAGACATGGTTCTGTATAGTTCGTCTCTGTAGAAACTGTCATACGTGGCTTTGATATCGATAAAAAGATGGTGTATATTGATATCATATTTTGGGTTTTTTTTCAAGATCTGTGTAATGTAAAAATTTAGTCAACATTGATATGGACCTATCAAGTTGTTGACGTGGGGTATTTGTATTTTGTATTTATTAGTTTATAGGTTTCAGACGTTCACATATTACGGCAGACAAGATCTTTAAAGAGTCTTATCCCTTTTAATTTGCGCAATTGGTTTTTTTTTTTTTTAATACAAGACTTTAAAAAAATGATATGATGGCATAATGCACATAACAATTGGAAGCGATATAGGTTGACTGTGTTGCTTTCATCATTCTGCTGACCTGACATCCGAATAACCAAACCTTCTAACTAATTGAGTCTTGCATTGAATGGGGGTCAACTGTGAAGGAACCTGCGTAACGTTTAAATTGGAAAGTTAGAAAGCATGCCGACTAATGACATCGATTTTATCTCACCTAACAAATAAATTGTCTCAATACGAAAAATTTTGCCCTCCTCGAACAAATCAATAAATTTAGAGTTTATTGACCAATTTAATCATTATGATTTCGGTTCTCGCGCTGTGGATACTATTGCTGTTGTTGAAATTTGACTGTTTCAAGTGCTTTAGGTCTGTATTGATCCTAAATTTTTAAATATGATTTTGCCAATTTGGCTGCCCGACATCAATAATGCCTTTAATACCATTTCGGTGTCTGGAGCTTGTCCGAAATTTTGGAAAGTACCAAAGTCTTACTGGTTCTATAAAATGTTTAAAGGACTACATATATACCATTTTTAATTCTTCCTCAATTATCAAAAGAAAGGCAAGAGATCTGACGAGATCTGAGTTATAGTGGAGTTTTTCAAAAATGAGACTATGAACTTGATAATTGTCCGCACCCATATAAGCGTTGTTTCTGTTGTGTTTAGTAGTCGCCGTAGTAGATGTTGCAGGTGTAGTACTAACGCTTAATATACACCGATTCTTGAGAGTCTCGCGATAGGTTTTTTCTTGAAAGTTCGGCGAGTTCTAACAACCCTAAATAAAGCTTACATCATGCCAGTAGTTATGTGTAGGCACCTCAGGCAATTCTTTTGTCATGGTATTTGAATAGACTTAAATATTCTGACCTCAATACCTCAATTAAAAGCACAATTTCACTATTACAGTCACGAAGATTCCATAAATCAATCAGTTCGAAATTCCTTTGAGCTTCGTCGCCTTTTAAAATCAATTCGAAGGTTTTTCAAATAAACTTTTATATCGAAGCAATATAAAAGTAGATGAAGGAGTTGCGTCCAATATAATACGATCAATATATCAATAAATTCAAAATTTGACTACGATTTATAGGTTTACTGTACATATTCAAAACGTGCACGAAAATATTCGATTCTCACAGTCCCGCCTTTTATGAGGCAATCACTTGAAAACCCACCGTGTGCGTGTGTCAGTCGGCGTCGTCAACCATTCTATATCAAACATAATTTCTTTTGCCTGGAATATTATTCCACATGCCAATCTAAAAAACTATTGAATTGTCTCATGTCCCCACACAGACAAAAAAAAAACACACGCACAAAACAATGATTAAAAATCCATAAAAATTCCTCTCCCCACCTATGGGAAGCCTATAATAATAAAGTATACCCAACCGACCGACGGACGACGAGACGCGACCGCATAAAAGTGCCGGCCAATAAATTAATAAAAAATAATTCAATCCAGAAAAATTGGTCCTCCATTGCATTGCAGCTTACAAATATGGTGAGTTATTAAATATTAGCACATCGCCATTGGTGTGACATTAAAATGCCTCATTGTAGTCGGTTAATTATTTAATTTCGTATTAAATACTTTGCAGGCTGCGAGACCTGAGACTCGTGGAATTCCTTATTAATTTTTCATCTTGATATTTACGACTGGGCTAAGAGCCTTTAGCTGTTTCTTTTTATTTGGCGGTTGTTTAATGTGCCACAGAACTCAATTCATAACAATATTGATCGTGGTCCGCATTCGAAATTAATTCAGTTCGACAGAGAGGTCTTCAATGACGGACGGCCGCGAAATATGGCCGACCACGACAACGACCACTCAAAGTCCCAGTCTGTCTGTCTTTCTGACTGACGTCCATTTTCACTTGGAGTATATAATTGCGGCTCAGAGTCAGAGCGGTTAAATTGTTCGGCACAGGGAATGCTTCGACCGCCACATTAAATGTTTGGCGTGTTTTCGAGAACACATTTAGCTCATAAAGTGATCGCAAAAGAATAAAAATCGACTTTGACAAATAAAATCGATCGGACAGAGATCAAATTGCTAAGTAGTATAATGAATGCCATTGCATCAGGAGGGTGGATACTGGACAGAGAGAGGTATTACATACCGACAGCCATAAACGAGCATGTTTTGTGTCTTGAGCGCGTTGCTGCTGGATGGATGGTTGTTTTTGGAATGCAGTGTTTTCATAAAATCAAATTCCAATTGTATTTTGTTTGAACCAAGCAAGTGTGCGTGTATATATGTGAACCGAATATTTTTATTGAATGTTCATTTTTGATATTTGAGAAACTATTTCGAATTGTTGACTGCACTTAAAATTCAGCACAGACATTTGAGTTTTCGAAGAGCAGGGAGGAAGAAGTGGAGTGTTGAGTGATGGATGGATAGATGGATGTCTTCAGACGTTATTTTGGCTTAATTTAGTTCCTTAAGTTAAAGGTTTTGAACAAGGACATGAACATGAACATTATGGGGTATTGCTGAAAAAAAAAGAAAACAGAGTTTCGTTCTCATTGATGAGTTATTGAATTTATTTGGAAAACATACAGAAGAGGCCACTTTTAATGGAACTCAAGTTACTAACTAAAAACATTTGCAGATACTAAGCTAAGCAATTAAGAAATATTATATTCACATAACAGACCGATGGTCAACATAAGTTTTGGTAATGAATGTTAAAGCTGGTGGAATGCAATAAGGCTGCAGCAATAAGACCCGTGAGTCTTATAAACTCTTTGTTTTGAAAGTAACACCCAGAGGGGTTATTTCCGTAACAAAATAGCAATAAAAGCCATGGGCCTTAATTCTTTTCTTTGGTGGGTATAATTTCCTCTTCAAAGTGGAAACAAAGCCCATGGGTGTTATTTAAATTTTTTAGGAAATAAGACCCGCGGGTCTAGGTTTCATTACGGAACAGCTGTACTGCATACTTACGTAATTATTTTGTTGCTTCTTACAATAACGTGTCAAAATCATTCATCATAAGGGAAAATTAATTTTAGAGCAACTTTACGCCTTTTGAAAAAATAATTATGAGAATAAGAATCTTACAATGGGACTCCCAAAGAGTGCCATGCGGCTCAAAAAAAGCGACAAAAAAGCAACTAGGTCGGTTTCAAACATTCTTTTAGTACACCATCTCTAGTTAATATCGGAAGCTTGGATTTTAAGGAATTGACCTGGTTCAAGTCGTTGAAAGTACAATTTCTTTTGAATCAAATGCCGTTATAACTGATGGTGTTCATCCTATATTTTTAAAAATCTTACTACCCTTTGTACTTCCCTATATTACTTTTGCCTTCAATCGCATTTCAACGACCAGTGTCTTTCACAGCTTTCAAAAGGTCATACCGGTTCCCAAGAATTCAAGCGGAAAGGACTTAAGGTCCATATCCATACTTCCCTTTCTATCTAAGGTTTTCGAAAAATCATAAAAAATGAACTCTTTTTAAAATGCCACTCACTCCACCTTTACAACCTGGTTTTCGTGAGGAACATAGTTGCATTAATACTTTGTTGACTGTAGTTGAAGAGATTAGGCAAAAAAGATAGAGTATATTGTTAAAGATCAAATAACTTTTCTTTTACTGCTTTTGTACGTGCTTTTCATACTGCTGATCACAATATTCTTTGCAATAAGCTCATAAGTTTCTTTGATTTTTCCTCCTCTGCTTCAAAGGTTCTTATTTTCTATTTTTTTGATCGGCCACAAGCAAATAATACAAAAAATGTTTTAACTAACTTTATATCTATTGTAACAGGAGTGCCACAAGGCTCTATTTTGGGGCTTCTGCTTTTTCCCTTTTCATCAACGAACTTAAATGTGTCGTAGCCAGTTCTAAAACTCAACTCTACGTGGATGATTACTAAAATAAATAAGCTGCCCTATCGGACTGATAGAAGATTGTGCAAGTCGCATTGATGCAGACTTAGAAAACATAGATAATTAGGTAAAGAAAAATATTCTGTCAATCAATTCATTAAAACTATATCTAAGAAACACACATCAGTCTCTTGTTTTTCTACGATCATGCTTAATAATGACCCCACAGCCGAAAGCTTTGGAATGATTTTCAATAAAACAATGACTTAGAGCAACCACACCAGAATAGTCGTAGTTAAAGTCTATAGAGCGTTCAAGCCCGACGCGCCGTCCCAATTTGGAACTCTCCCCCACGACATTTAAGGAATATTGGTGATAAGAAGGGATTTCGGAGGGAACTTAAGGCATATTATTCAATCGTTTAAACTTTTTTACAAACTTATTTACTTGTTAGCTCTTTTCTTCTTTTTTTCTCTTTTTTGTTTATATTTTCTTGTTTTTTTTTGCAATGGCTTAAAGCCTTTGAGTTATTATCATGTTGAATATGTCATTAATTCAACTTTGCACTAGGTATCTTATAAGATTTTTCTATCTTTTTGTTTTAATATTTACATAATAATAAATCAATATAGACTATATTTTCCCGTAAACTTTTCTTATTAAGGGATCTTCTCAGTGTGACCAACCGAAAAATCACTGATCTTTGCTTTTTTTCACGGTTAGGATATTCTAATCAACGATAATGAATACAAAGAGTCTTAATCGGAGTTCACTTTTCCGGGCTCAATTTTGATCAGAAACAAAAACTTCCAAAAGATTATTATTAATCTGTAGAAAAGCCGCTATAGTCCTAAAGAGGCTTTTTTTAATTTCTTCTTTTATTGACAAAATGGCGGTGATTTAAAGAAAAATTAGTTAATTTGGCATTTTTTCGAGAAAAAAAAAATAAAGCAGATGTGACGCTCAGTTCCCTTTAGAGGGGTTCAGACTATCAAATTTGTTTGTCAATATTTTTAATTGCAACGCCCACTACCTGAAAACATCATAAATTCCAAATTTTCAATGAACCCAACAAAGAAAAAATATTCTTTCCGTTCGATTAGTTAATTTGGCCTTTGGTGTCTAACGCACGTACGCAATCACAAAGACAATTTTCTTGATCAACCATCCACCTAAAAGATGAAAAAGGGTCGTTTAGCTCTTGTTTGCTCCCTTAATAATAAAAAAATAAATAAATAAATAAATAAGTTCGTTTGAAACTAAGTTATTCGCTCTTTTTTGATGAAAGTGGTAATTGCATTTCATAATGGTCAGTCTAAAATGAGTTCATTTCAATAGTTTGTTTTGAAAATTTTATGGCGTTGCCATACTTCGCGCGAAATATAAACTGTTATTAATTTTGTCATTTAAATACAAAAAAAAAAAAATTGATTTCTTAATCACAGAACTAACTGGTAGGGATGTTCATAAAAAATACATCTATATGTTTTTCGATTTAATACATCGGACCGTTGCACCGACCGGCTAAAAACATCAATGTTTCCGAAGCATCGAATTAAAAGGCTCTCATGCAACAAAAACAACATATATCAGCTGATATCTATATGATAGGAAATTAGAAAAATTATTATATTCAATGTTTTTTTTTTTACTGAAGTAGAATTTTATGAAAACTAATTGAAATTACCAATTCCGGTACCTGTTCTCGAAACCTTTCATAATAATGATTTTGTTGAAACGCTTTGTCTGAAACCTGTTTTGCTGCTGGTTCAGCACTTGAGACAGTTTGGAAAATAGTCTTCCGAAGGAACCGAACTGGCTACCATAGTTAAATAAGTAAAAGCAACTTTGTAGAGCTTTTGGAAACTGCACTTTGTAGTCTCACCACACTTCCAAAGGATTTTCGGCCAACAGGTATGCACAATATAAAATTAGTCCAGTCTGACGTCTGACTTTTGTCTTGCATCTGAGCACTATTTGTGTATGTTATTTCTTTTTTTTTTGTAACCCCATGCATTCGAAATATCGGATGTATTCGATGCATCGAATGATAAATATCGATGTTAGCGATGTATCGATGTAAAATGAACAACCCTTCTAACCGGTAATTAGAAAAACAAATTTTAGCCCTCAAAATCAAAAAAATCGACTACATATTTTGTTATTTAATATAATGTAGGTAAATAAAAACTGTTTTAGTGTTTTATTTAATTGTAGTGCGTGTTATGTGTAAAATCTTTTAAGTCTGCCAAAACTTACTTTCGTAGATGACAAATCATTATTCGTGACAAGAGGTTTTCAAATCGTCTCAAGCTTTTTCAAATCATGTCTTGGCACATTTATTGAAAAGCGAAGAAAAATTTTGTAAAAAAGCGCTTGCAAATCAAATAGAAGACGTAACTAACATCAAAGTCATCGCATTGTTCAGTTATCAGGTCCTTCAAGGTGAAATTTATTTGTCTGGTGTGCAATATTCAGAGCCTCTACTGTCGCAACCGCAAGTAGGAAGTTTTCTCTTTTGACAGGCAAGTTCATACCACCTGCCAATGAATAAAATCGCTTCTATCGCCATCCACATGTCCCCAAAATAAAATATTTGAAAATTATTTCGACTGAATGTGGATCGTCAAAATGATCTTTATCCATTTATGGACCGCTTTTGTTAGTTCAAAAGAACTGGTGCGTATATTTCAACAATCCACTGCCGCCAAACCACATGCACCGTATGGCTTCGACAAACGATCCGCACCAACAATGGCGTACAGACATTCGTGTGATATTTTATAAATCAGTAGTTAATTAAAAATACAATTTAACGTTATTAATATTCCATTGGAATATATCAATATCAATGACCGCCATCGCCAAATGAACGTCAGCAACATCGATCTTTAGATCTTGATGATGGAATCAGTACAATCGTTGGAATCCTTATACAGAACATTTATCGGGCATTTAATCGAAATAATTACGAACGATCGAGGACACTCATATGAGTTCCCCCCACCCAAAAACATCATGACCAACCAATAAAAATTAAAACAAAAACATACTCGCTCAACGTTCTACAATTAAGGCCAAAAACTGATCGAGTTTGTATAGGTCCATCACCATATCGGTCGGATGGCATCGCATCTAAGGAATTGCCAAACCAACAGACATGCCAAATATTCACCCCTCTTCAGCAGAAGGATCCGCTGCGCCGCCGCGGCGCGCCGTGTCGCACAGGCAGCACCAAGACCAACACCAGAGGGTACACAACACTTTGTCAGACGTGATCTGTCTGTCAGTTCGATCTTCATTGGAATTCAGAGCATTGTGTCATATTTAATACAGAAATTTTAATTAACCATAATTTGTAAAAGACGCACGAAATATTCGATTCCGCCTTAGTTCCCCCACCATGTCCCCCTGTCTGTCGCGAACTGTTCTGTGATGCTTTTGTTTATATTAAGGCAACAAGCGCGCGGGAGCAGCACAAACTGGAATTTAACATTTGGTGTTGGCTTTGTTTGCCCAATGAGTATATCCGTTGGACAGTCGCGATATGTATACGTTTATACACTACACAGACCGGCAGCGGATGTCGAGGCACACTGATTTTGCCCCGAGTGGGTTATTCGGTCCAGAACAGAAGCCAATTGGATGGTACAGCATGTGAGCACACTACGGCTACCTGCAGTGCAGTAATTTACGCTTCTGTACACTGAGAGAGCCTTGAAGCTCCGATTTGTATTTTTGTATTTTTGTATTTTTTTTTGTGGTGAGTTTTGCCATAACTCAGAGTCAGAGAGCCGTATGCCATATTTTGCTGGCTGAAAAGGCAATCGAAAGGGATTCCTCTTACCAAGAAAACCCGGCATGGGTTTGGTGTGTGTCTTCTTGTCTTCTTGGCCAAGATTGGCAGTACATAATGAATTATTAATATTTCACTAAACAAACAGAAGCAGGTGGTAGATTTCAATGCATGTAGGGATATTTTCATCGATATGACATGATTAATGAGTTCATAAATGTCTGTCGTATCATTTTTGCCTGTTATTTGCGATGAAGTGTGAATTGATTTTGTCTGCATGAGTATCTTTCTCAACAAAGGGAAATGACTTCTCGCTACAGCTTGTAGACGGTTATAGATAGGTGTGTGTTGAACCTCCAAGTCGCCTAGCTGTCACCCTTTGTGTCGGATCTTTCAAAAGGCAACTAGAAATCGTCACGGTTTCCTTCTTCGGCTAGGCTTACTCAGCTGCTTTGTCTCCTTCAAGCTAAACGATTGAACGATTGACAAACCAATTTCTATATTTCGTATAATATGTCCTTCATTCTTTCAAACTAAATCATATATTTCTTATTATGTAACAACGGGGACTGGTAAAAAAATGCCGAAAGTACGGAAAAGTAAATAAAATACAGCGACTCAGACTGAACAAAAACTTTGGAAATCGTTGGCAGCCTAAGGAAGACACATTTTCATTCAGTTTAGAAAATACCTTTCATGATCTGCGAGCCACCAAACGAAATATTTTTTCAGTTTCAGCTCGTCTGTTCGATCCGCTTGGTTTGTTATGCCCCATTGTGACCAAAGCCAAAATCTTATTACAAGAGCTTTGAACTGCAAAACTTGATTGGGATGAGTCGATTCCATTGCGCCTTGATACCTGTTGGCAAAAATTTAAAGCCAACCTTTGTCAGCTCCCGGAAATCAAAATTCAAAGGTTTGTCGGAACTCATTTCGGTGCGAGAATTCAAATTCATCGGTTTGCCGATGCATCGATGAGACTTTACGGATGTTGCATTTATATCCGAAGTCAAACCACGGAAGGTATAAAGTCGTAGCTATTAACAGCAAAGTCCAAAGTGGCCCCTTTGAAAACTTAATCGCTTCCGCGATTAGAACTTTGTGCAGCGCATACTCTTTCTAAGTTATGGCTAAGAGTATCGGCAATGTTGAGTCTTAACGTTGAGCAAATAGTTTTTTGGACCGATTCCGAAATAACTTTGCATTGGATAAAAACTCATCCAACCTTTGTTGCGAAGAGAGTTTCTGAAATCCAATAGTGGACGAACAATGTATCATTGAAACATGTTTCAACAAATCAAAATCACACAGACATTGTGTCAAGAGGATGTACTGTCGATGAACTAAATAGTTCAATATGGTTTAAGGGTCCATCATTCTTACAAGAAGACTCAAAGATGTGGCCTGTGAATTCGCATTTCGAGTTGTCTCCATAAGATGAAGCTTTAGAAAAGCGGAAAACAAATAATGTCGCCCTCGTTGCAGTTGAAAACTCTCAAACGAATCTAATGGAGCTAATTGAAGAAGAGACGTCGTACATGAAACTAGTCACAAAATTTGTACGAGCGATGCGTTTCTTTGCACTCCTGAAAGACAAGAGAAAGAAATTTGAAGAATCACCTACGGCAGTAGAGTTGCATTTAGCTTTCCTTAAAATAGTAGAGATTGTTCAAAATAACGAATTGTATGATGAGATAATTAAACTTAAAAGAAAAACAACAGTACCAGACTATATTCAAAAACTAAATCCGTTCTTGCATTATTTTAAGGACAATAATTGTTCATTTTCGCTGATTCGAGTAGGTGGGCGTCTTCTGCACGCGCCAATTGACAACGTCGCTGAATTCCCATTATTACTAACAAAAAAATCACATTTAATAAAGACATACTTATCGTATTTGCATAGGAAAAACTTTTTAAGTAAAAACCTTTCTTAATAATATTTGGTGTCGATTTTCGTGGTCCTGTATATACACCACTTTAAAAATTTGTGGTCGACCACCAAACAAAACGTATATTGTTGTTTTTGTTTGTTGCATCTCTAAAGCAGTACATTTTGAAATAGCAATTCGCCTTCACATCACCAAGAGCTCCCCACTTCGGAGGCCTGTGGGAGGCGGCAGTGAAAGCGGCGAAAACACTGTTGCAACGTACAGTGGGCAATGCTCTTTTAACAACAGAAGAACTCCTCACCGTAGTTATTGAGGTCGAAGCAATACTCAACTCAAGGCCACTCACTCCACTCAGCACAGATCCCAACGACGGCAAGGTACTAACACCTGCTCATCTTCTTACAGGCAGCGCCTTGCGATCTATGCCCCCCGAGCAGGTGCCGGAACAGCAGATGTCTTGCTGGAGAAGATGGCAACTTCTATGCTTTCTCAAGCAGCAGTTTTGGCTGAAGTGGTGAAGGGAATATCTGCTTGGCCTTCAAGCTCGATCCAAATGGATCCATGAGAAGCCCATCAATCTCATTATAGGCAGGCAAGCTTGTTTTAATGGACAATGGGAATAGTAACCGCAGTCGTCGAAGGGTAGGACGGAAAGGTCAGGGTTGCCGACGTAAAAACAAAAAAGGGCACAATCAGGTGCTCAATCGTCAAGCTGGCGGTCCTTCCAATCGATGATTGTTGAAGCCTGCAGGCTTTCAACGCGGCCGGTGTTTCGACACATAAATAAAAATAAAATAAAAATTTATGAATGAATTATAGAATTATTGCGAACTAATAAGCAACTTAAATGATTATTATAATGTTTGAATTTCCCGCCCCTCCGGGCATTTTTATTCAAAGAATAAAACCAAAAAAGGAATAAGAAGTAAAATGAACTGAATAAAATTATTCCGTATCCAAACCGCAACCATAAAACACGTCTTTTTTTGTCGTTACTATTTTTCCCCTGAAGTATCTTTGGTCGCAATTAAGTTGATAATTTTCAACTAAATTTTAATTTAATACTTAAATTTAAAAAATTTAATTAATTTAACTAATTTTTCAGCAGTTTAACATCGATCTGATGTGTCATCCATTTAACTGACCTGTAACGTTTTTATTGTTCAAAAATACAAGCTATAATTAAACCCACAACAGCTTGAAAATTGTGTTTAAACAGTTGCTGCTGCGAATATGATTTACGAGTAAAGACAATTTATTGCCTTGGACATACAACTTACGCCATCATCGGAGAGCACATGAAGTGAATTAGCTACAATGTCAGCTTTACGAACCATTTTAATAACTTTTTTCCTCAAAAGGCAACAAACTATACAAATGCACTTCTCGCGGTGCGATATCAGCACAAGTTTTACGAGGTCTTAAGAGCAATTTCGATGTGCAATCCAAATTGAATTTCCTTCTCGCATACGTAGCTAATCGGATAACAAAATATTAATCCCCTTTAAAGCCGAATAAGTGGAAAAGGTCTATAAAATATAATAAGTGCTTATGGCAGTCCCAGTCATAATGGACGAACAAAAATCATATCAGAGAAATAGTATTTTCTCAAACGCTTTGATGGCTGGTCGCTCCGTCTGCGTTTGTCGGTGGCATGGCTGACATCTCTTTGGGTTGGTGGCGCTCACGGTACTGTGGTGGTGTGCAATTTTAAGGAGTGTCAGTTGCGTAAGCTCTCGCCTTAGTCAATTTCTCATAAAGTCACTATTTTTAATCCAGTTCATTTTACTTTACCACAAAAAGAGAGGGAGGCCACCATATGCTGCTATACACGCACTCAGGCAGAAACACTAAATTATCATAAATGGTAATCATAACTTTTTGAATGCAATCCACAGGTGATTTAACCTAACATACAGGTAATTAATGTCACAACTCGGCGACTCCACAAGGTGCATTCGAATTGCCCCGATCAGTTCAGTTGCTTTATGAAGAGAAAAAGGGGAACAGTTTCAATTTTAATGGAATCAGATCGTTTGGTTGACGGGAACGGTGCTAGCCGGTGTGTGGGTCTTTTGTATAAGATCCAGATCGGTGGTTTGGGTATTAGCATAAAATCCACTTCTGCGCATGTCTGCCATCTCATCACCATTTGAGACCAAGCCCCACAGTCTTACCTACTTCCTGGCCAGACCGTGCGGCCCACGATATTGCCCCATCTCCAGGTACCAAACTATACCGGCGACTGAACTTTTTTTTGGCTTTAATTTTCAATCGGACGATCGATTTTATGACACTGATGACACTTTATTATTAATCCACAGAGAAGAAGACCAAACAGACCGTAGAAGTACGGTGCGACGACGATCCAACAGTTAACATATGCAGGTCGAGGAAGCTGAAGATAATCTTAACACCCCAGTGCTGTGGAGTGGATTCTGTTTTCTTATCGGGTATTTGGAGCCATCATTTCGATTTGAATGCCTTCGTTGATCCATGAAAATCCATAAAAATTCAAAAAACGTCTCTCAATCGATGTCGCTTCGGGGTTATTTGTGACGATAACATGGGCTTGCACTCTAAGTCTTGGTTGTTAGACCACACAGCTCGAATGTGTAACGATCGTAAAAAGGATTATTGGCACAATTCTTGGTTTCAATTTCCTAGTTTTTTGTCGTATTTTATTCTTTGGCACTGATATGGAAGTTTCTTCTTTCTTTAGTAGAGATTTCATTGAGGTTTCACTCCAGAGTCGAGGAGAAGACGAAGCAAAGGCAAAGCAGTGAGACTTTTGGTGTTGGCCAGACAAGTGTTTGGTCGTGGTGGTGGACAGGTTATTGGACTGTGATGTTTTGATGTGGGGTCCGTCTGGAAAATTAGTTTTATGACACATAATCTGGCATTGATTCAGATTTTATTGTAAAATATGTTTGGTGTTTGAAGTCGTTAATGAATAACAGGAAAATTTTGTCGGTGTTCGGTGGTGGTGGTCATGCAAATGGGAAAATACTGTTCGATAGATTGTGAGGAGAAATTGTTTTTAAATTGAACTAAAATTGCATTTTTTGTTATCTTTTGGTTTAATATGCGATTAGAGAATAAAAATTGAAAAGACATTCAGAGTTCTGGTTTGTGTGCGCATTCAGAAATTAGGCCTAGCAACTAATTGCCAAATAATTTTGGTGGGCCTAATACAAGGTAATTCTTAATCGAATTTAAGAACTATGAAACTAGTAGCTAACATTTATAAGGAGGGTTATTAAAAAGATTGAATTTTTAGGTAGAATTCAAAGCAATTAGAACTCGAATTGACATTACAGAGCATTCGGAAGATTGGTTCGATTGAGCCATATGACGTTCGATGAGGGGCTAGGTAGGTAAAAGAGGTGACGATTTTGAATGTTGCGAGGATAAGTGTAAAGGAAGATAGGTTTGTAAGTGGTTGTGCAGTCCACGGTTCAAGAAAAGATTAGAAGAATGAAGAGGATATCAACTTTTTGTCTTTTATCTTTCAACGTGTTTTTGGGGAACACCTTGATCCGATTTTGGTAGAGTTTTTATTTCTCTACAACAATCTCAGAAGAAATCGAAGAAAACGGCACGGTGCTTAAGTATTCGCTCTTCATAATATATTACTTTGTGGTACAGGGTTGCCAACTACATATTCTTCTATTTTTTAGTTTTCTTAAAACAAGTTTTTTAAAAATATGGTTTGCAGTTTTTAAAACTTTATCAGAAGATATTTCTGTTAAGAACTTCAAAAATATCACACATATCGTTTTAAAAATATTCAAAAAAATAAACATTACTTCTAAACTTATAAAAATTTTAAAAACTAGAATTTTCTTAATACTGATATGCAATTTTTCGTAAACAATCTCGGACTTCTAACATATAAAATTTTTGACAAAATCGTGTTGGCTTGACAAATTTCTCTCATCAACTTATATTTATAAATGAGTTGATCATTTCCTTCCGCCACAAAAGAAAGCACCTATCAGACCTGAGCTTGAGCTGTGCTTCCGCCCCCCCCCCTAATTCTTGGTACAGAAATAGTGATTTAGTGTAGCTTGGCAACATCATTTCGTAAATTATAATGACCTGAATGATACTGTTTCCCGATTGCTATTAACTTTACTATAAGAACATCCTCTAGCCCTGTCTGTTAACTCCCAGAAAGAATTATTTGAGTGTAAACTTTGGAAAGGACGGTGACCGGTTTGATTTTGGTGAAATAGGCTGATTTATTTCCTTCACTATCGGCGTCTGACCGATGCGAACATTGCAGAAGCTTTACCATCTTTTCTGCATTGATTGTTAAAGAAATTTTCTGTTTATTGTTCCTTTCGCTCCCGCTTGCTTAAACCAGCTCATCTTTGGGTTGGACTGACTTCCTATCCTCAACTTTCTTCTCGGATTCAATGGGTCGAAGTTGTGCTTAATGAATTTTTGGTACCTTTAATCGACTGCACCGCTTAGTCCGGGCCTGTATGCCCCCACAGATTTTTCTTTCTTATGGGTTTCTTTTGATGCCACCATTCTGACGTTCTTGTACTAAATAATGGCTGCGGTTTTGCTCACTGACTGCATGTGCTTGACGTGACGATGGTGCGTAATCAGCGAAATATAATAAAAGTTTGCATAGTTTCCCTTGCTATTTCCCTAATTTGTTTGCTTCCACGATCAGCTAGAGAAAAAGTTATGTGGCAATTGTGTCAGAGCTCTGCATGTTAGAGCCAAGGTTAAGGCTTAAGTTAATTCATATTTCGACGTGGTCTTATAAAGGTTCTATTATAATACACCCGGTACTCCCCCTCCTTCAGTAAAACAATCAACAGATCGAATTACACCCTGTCTTCAGAGGGCCGTTACCCATAACTCGCCGAACCCTTCATTTACACATCCAAACCAGCTTAAAAAGCGATCAGTTCATATGGTGACTTATTGAAACTTCAACTTCGGCACAACGTCAATGGGTCTTACTTGCTCAGGAGGGCATTACAGTTCGGGGTGAACTTGACCTCAAAACGAACATCTTTCGGCAACAATTTCGAATTCAAGCGAGCTCTCTCCAGTTTGGCACTCTAAGTCGGTTGAGGTCTTCTTCCACTTCAATACGCCACCTAAGACGAGGTCTGCTCTTTCCTCGATTTCCCTGCAATGTGCTGTCAAGAACCCGTCCATCCGATTTTCTAGACTAGCGATGTGTTCTCATCTAGCTATGCCCATGTTGCGAACTGCGATACAGCTAATACAACTCGTTGCTGTATCTTCTTCTCCACACATTGTTTTCACCAACGGGGCCAAAGTTCTTTCGGAAATTTTTTCTTTTGAACTGACCAAGGGCTTCCTCATCCACTTTCGATAAAGTAAAAGCTTTGGCGCCGGATAGAAGGACTGGATGATGAAGGTCTTGTACAGGATCAGCTTTGTTTTTCTAAATAGGGTTTCGTTCCTCAAATACCTTCGCAACCCAAAGAAGCAGAGGCTTGCAAGAGTAGTTCTCAGTTTGCTCTCCGCAATTATGTTTTTTTTACGTTTCTATAGCGGATCGTAGGTAGGCGAGGTCTGCACCACCTATGTAGAAGTTGTGTCTATCTATTGTGACGATTGGTCCAAATTGTCGATGTTGTCTGTCAATGTGTCTGCAAAGCAAAATAAAGTATTTTCGGTAGACACTTTAACATTTTTTACCCCACTCAGCCTTCTGATACTTGGATTTACGCTCAACAGCCAGACAAATAATCTATTTTACTTTGACTAAACGATTTTGTTTGTGTTTTTGTGATATTTTAGTGGACTAGCTAATAATATTTACCCTTATGTGGAAGCTACATGGGTCGACTTTTATTCAAGTCTAAAAGGATCTAAATACATGGTTTTAATCGCAGGCCCTGACTTGGTACTAGATTAATGCCTACCTTGCAGCAGATAAATTATGGAGATCACTAACAGTAGTTCGAAATCACCACTCCTCTCAGCTATAGCTTATGGAAAATGGAAGGAACGGTGCCCTGACATAAGGCCATACGACATAAGGCCATATTCGAATATATGGCGTTAAGACGCTTTGACTTGTGACTTAAGGCCATATTCGAACATATGGTCTAATGACGCTTTCCAAAGCGTCTTAATGCCATCATGGCCTTATGACCCATTCTTCCATTTCCCAGTTAAAAAAATAAACACCAAACATTATAACGACGAAACTGAATTTTTCTTTCCAAATAAAAAAAGCATCACATTATTTGCAAAGATAAAGCTTTGATAAATAATCAAATTAACAGCTTAAATTTCAATAAAGTGTTTTTAGAATATATAGTTAAACTATTTTCCACCATTCTTCTGCAAAAATAACAGAGGGTTGGATTTTTGTTTTTATAGTAATTGAACTTGCATTCATTCATTCATTCATACCTCCATCAAATCCTTACTTCTTAATCAGTTGCACAAGCGGTCGTTTCAATTTAGAAAAAAATGGAATTAAAAGAGCTTATATATAATTATAATTTTTGCGAAGGGTTTCAAAAAGGCAGCAAATTGCTTTACATTCCGGATTTCAAACAAGTTTATAAATGAAAAAAGTTTCCCAGAGGAGTATGGATGTGTGGTGTAAAAATAAAAATTCGCGCGAATTTTTATTTTTACCACCACACATCCATACTCCTCTGGGTAAATTTTTTCCGCTTCGCTCTTATCTTCATTATTCTATCGTGAGTAAGAAGCCAAACGAACATAATTTTGCATAAATTTGCCATCGTACGGTTATCCAGAAACGAACAAATTGTTTTTTTCTATGAATGCAAAATTCATGCGATAAAGAAAGTGATTGTGCTAAAATTTGGTATTTTCAATTCTTGGATTCATATTTACATTTATAAACTTATTTGAAATCCGGAATATAAGGCCATTTGCTACTTTTTCAAAACCCTTCGCAAAAACTATAAGTATACATATGTATATGTATAATGTATAAGGTCTTTTAATTCCACTTGTTTTTTCTCAATTGTAACGACAACTTGTGCAACTGATTAAGAAGTATCCAGTGATTTGATGAAGGTATGAATGAATGAATGAATGCAAGTTTTCACTGATCAATGAAAATTTTTCGTCAAGCTCATAACTGTTGCTTTTTTTTGTGAGATTGCACATTGTGTTGCTTTCTAAAAACTGTACATAATGTTTCAAGGCCAACTATTAACAAAATAATTTAGAAAGTGTCATTAGGGTATTTCAATGTATGGCCTAAAGTCGCAAAAAAATATGTCTTTACCACCCTTTGACAAAGCGTCATTAGACCATATGTTCGAATATGGCCTTAAGTCGTATGGCCTTATGTCAGGGCACCGGAAGGAACCTACAAATGTCTGTCAACTCCAATGATTCTGATGCTGATGTTCGCCAAGGCAGTTTCTAAAGCCCGATTTGTTTTTAAGCATTGATTGATATTTCAGAAAGCAACATTTGTATCTATCATCTTTATAAAGCTTAACACTTTAACCATTTTTAAATTTTTTTTGTAACGCGTACACGCCTTATTCACTTTTGAGACAACTCTCGCTATATGGATTAGACTTTTACGAGTATTTAATAAAGTAAAAAAAACAATCACAGTACCCAGTACCTTACAAGCGGCCTCTCCATTATTAATGAGTTTGGATATTGTCCCTTTGGCTGGCTTCCCTCACACCACACATCAGTGTCCATCATTAGCATGCACAGTCAATCCATTGCCAGCTTGCTCAAAATAAGAATATCTCAAAAATACGACTTCCCTATTCCACCTTCATATTAACGCCAATTAAAAATCATGACAAAAAGTCGATTGAAAAGGTAAAAAAAAAACCAAAACTGTTCAAAATTTAATTTATACTTTCAGAATTTGTTTCGTTTTTTTTTTATTCTCGAAGGGACTTAACATTTTCAATACCTGGGATCATGGACAGCAAGAGCGTTGCACAGAGAACCAAACGGCCCGCCGGATGCACATTGAACATGCGTGTGCACTTTGGAATTTGTCAAAGGTTCCCCAAAAGGCAGGCAAGTGCCCCCACAATGTATCTCTTTAGCACGTGGATGGAATTCAATAACACCCGCCACGGGGTCAATATACGATTTAAGATTTTCCCTCCATTCATCTATACAACACTCGAACATGTGTCCCAACAGACATTATGCCACAAGAAAACAGAAACCTTCTTACCCATATTGAGTTGTTTCCATTGTAATGACATTAGTTTATGAACTTCCTTAGTGAAGTTCGTTTGTTATGGACTTCTAGGCTTGAGTCTGAGAATGGCTGTTCATTCGATATGCGGACCTGATGAGAGCGCAAAAGACACAGGCGCCAGTCGGTAATTAATCGATTTTGAATGAAAAGGGCCACAATGAAGGCTATTACGACGATGATGACCCTTCGGGTGGTCTCTTTCAAGGGACTTTTTGACTTCTTCAAGTGGATAATTGAATTAGTATGTAAAATAGGTGATGTAGTTTTGAACATGATCGAGGAAGGGAATTACAATGCAATTCATATTAATTAGGTGCTCGCATCCCGTTTGTGTATCGAGTATCTATTGATTGGGGGTTTTGTTTTTTTGGGCACCCGGAATTCATTATTTGGGGATGCGCTTGTAGAATGCCAAGACATGAAATGCATATAATCGATTTATAAAGGCTGCTAAGTACTTTAGGAGATACTAATTCCCAGGGTTTTGATTCGAAGCACGTTTGAGTCCTGTGACGCCAACATTCCGCTCTTTGATTGTGGGAATGGCTGCGCAGAGTACTCAGATCTAGAATGCCTTATAGGTCTAGCTCAATTAGAAAACGACACCTTGTCGGCATGTTGTTAAAGGACTTTCTATTTTAAAGGTGTTAATGCGTGTAACAACTTTGTGCAGCTGTAGAACCTCTTTGAAGCGAACCGAAGTCAAGTGAGGTGTTTTAATGTTTCAATTAGAAAATCGTGTCAGGGGTATTCCAAATTGTTTTCAAGTCTGATAATCTACTTAGCATTCCCACCTCAAAAAGGACTAAAAATCTTCTTTAATGTCATGAATTTCTTCAACAATTGTTTTTAATGCTTCTATCGGTTACTACTGCTACAGTACGAAGTCTAGTCGAAAATGCATTGCTTAGCCATTACTGGCATTCTAATAAGCCACATAGAATTAATTGTATAAGCCATACCTATAGTTGGGGAGAGTAATGAATAAAGCAGTGAATAAGAATTGTAGCCAAGCTCTCATCTTGGTAGGCGCACCAGAGATGACTCCACCAAGACGCAGATGCAGATGCAAATATGCTCACTCATTGCAAGGTTAAGGTATTCGCTGTACATTGTATTGGAATAGTTATGGTTGTTTTTATTACTGTCAAGTTTATAGCAGCTGTGTATTGCAAAATAGTTGCTGCTAATAGTACGGCTTGGTAGGTGGTAATGCAGAAAGGTCATAACATCAATTAAGAGAACTTTAATTATTCAACGAGCTGCAATCGTGACACGAGATGGTAAATAATTTCCAAATAAGACGATCGCTGTCTTAAGCAAGACATCACTGATATCAATTTTGCTTGAGTAAAGTTTGCAAGGTAATATATGGTGAAGTGAAAAAATCCAATCAAATGCCTGTCTTGGAGGGAAAAATGTTTGTCAAGTTAACTGGGCGACGTAATTCAGGTTGGTTCAACATCAGAACTTATCTGGGTCGTAAGATTATGTATTTTATTAGTTTGCGTTCAGATGAAAATCTGTAAAAGTACTTTGTCCTCTTTCGATAGTTGTTTTGTGACCCCTGAAAGAAAACAATAAATCAGTTCTTATAACACTTTTGAAAACAGATAGGTAGTAGGGGAGCCCAATATGCAAATTGAGGATATTTTAGGTTGCAAGACTTGGAAAATTAGAAAAATTGCAAATGCAGTCAACGCCGAACGAAACATGGATAATACCCTGTTCATTTCTAAGATGAACTTCGATTTTATGTTTCACAAAATAAAGAAAGCGAAATCGGCAAGAATCGACGGCATACCCAATATTGTGCTGCAAAAACTTACTTCGGATGCGGTGGACATCTACACCACGTTTTTTGACAATGCCCTGAATAAAGCATACCATCCAGTGCGTTGGAAGACGACAGCTTTTTTTTTTACTATTTGCGCGCACTCAAGGAACTACCCTTAACATGTTAAGCATCACAGTACGAGCGTTTGGAAAAAGGGAGAGAGAAAGAAGATACCGATGCACATTACTTTTAAATTTTTGAAGATTGTAATGAGAGGGAAAATACATTCCACATTCGCAGAGTACGGCTGGAGAAGGAATCTCTGTATTTAACAGTACCTACGTCCAAAATTGGACTCAAGGGTAAGCTGATAGACATTCCTAGAAGCGTGAGTATTATGGTTGAATTGTATACAGTGGCTCATCATCTCCTTAAAAAAGTGAAGGATGGTTCCAATCCAGCAAATCTCCAGTCAATTAGTCTTCCTCTGAGTATCAGCAAAGTATTCGAGAAAGATCTTTAAAGAGCACTGTTCACATGGGCTGAGAACAAAAATATTGTTCCAGAAAATCAGTTCGGTTTTAAGGCGGGCCATGATACCAAACATGCCGCGTTTTAGCTAGTATCAGAGATTCAATGGAACAAAGCTAAAAAACATTGTACGGCTCATGTCTGCTTGGCTTGAAGAAGGCATTCGATACCGTTTGGTTAGACGGTCTTTTATATTAGTTGCTCAGGTATGGTATGAGTTAACCACTGCTTTATATTCTTAATGACAAGCTTCATAGCAGAGCATTTATTGTTAAATGTGGCAATGTAACTTCTGCCAGAGCTTTCAAGGAACAGAACGGTCTGCAAGAGGGAGCGGTGAATTCGCCTATTTTATTTAATATTTCCACTGACGATCTAATTGGTTATCTCCAACATGCTTTAGCGTACTCCAACGACCTTATTGCTTAAAGAACATGTCCAAAGATCGATCCCTAAAAAGTTTCTCGCAGCGGCACTTCGATAAGATTCAGCAATATTACGATGATTGGAAGTTGAAAACATCTTTCCGAAATCGGAAACAATTAGAGCTGGTGTCAAGCAAAGTAGTAGTCAAGTACCTCGGCCTCTGGCTGGGTCAGTATCTGTATTTTAACATACATATGGATGCGGTTCTGGCCAGGGCTAGATGAGCTTTTGCTTTGATAAGGCAGCTGTTTCACAGCAGACAACTTGACAGCAGAGTGAAAGTGATTTGCTGCATGGTGCTCATAAGGTCAATGATTGTCTATGGGTGCCTTGTGTTGTTCAACGTTATAGTGTCTCAAATTTAAGAGATTTGGGTGTATAAGACTGAGTGTATGCGTACCTGTCTTGGAATACACAGAACACCAGTTGAAGTACCAAAAATACTATCCAAATAGGATTCAATACAATCGACAACTTCACTATAAAGCTGGCTCGTGTGGTCGAACTGCAAGAGAGAGTCTGACATTTGGGCTTATTACCCCAACATTGCATATATTTAGAAAACATGCTTTAGTGGATTTGTCCAATTGTAAGTTTTCCTCTATTTTGACGTGTTGATACACTATAGAATGGCAGTTCCGCTGATCTACACCGTCAGCGTTAAGTCCGTGAACACAGCTCCTTTATAACAGAGACGTCACCGAAGTAGGCGGAGACCTTGAAAAGCTCCTCCGGTACAATAGAAAACTAGTTTGTGAAGAGTTGGCAAGCTTCAGTTAATGAGAAATCCATTTTAAGAGTGTGTATGTGAAGCCAAGTTTCAAACCGCCAGAAAATTGTAAGTCTCCTCCATTCCCTTACAAAAGTTGCGAGAAATGCGCTATAGGCCCGGGGCTCCTCGTTTTGTTGGGCCACCCTATTTATTAACTTTTTATTAGAGTGATTGTTAAAAGAAAAATGAGCCTTACATTTTGCTGGCGGCTACATTGGGTTTTCATAATTTGCATATTTGCATAGAGATCTCTATTTTACTAATTAAGTCCATTCATTTTATACTTATATTGAGGAAATATTGAAAAATATGAGTATTGTCACACAGAACATACATTGTGTATAGAAACTATAATAAGATCAAAAGGCGATTTAACAATCCTATGGACTGGAGAGCATCGGTGGCGCAACAATTGCTTTTCTACTTACAATCGTAAGACCAATAGATTGAATTCGAGATTACTAAGTTGAACCGGAGACAATAGGCTCACCACCAGTCCAAAAGTCTAAACACTCCTATTAAAGTTTCTATATACAATGGAACATGTAAAATTTTGCTGACATCAGGACAACAGCTGCTAGTCAAATTTCAAATCAATCCGTTAAAAATCAAATTTCAATTATCTACTAGTTAACTTAGTAACTGGCCAAGCTAAGTAAAAAAATTTAAATATGCAATAAAAATGAAGAGAAACTCATCGAAAACAAACAACTTCAGATATGACAACTTCAATTCAAATGCTTCCGCTATCCCAAAAAAATATGCACCTTTCCTTGAAAGCTACCCTGGAATATTTCAACCTGTTTCATTTTACTATTTTCAAAATCATACGTTTTTCGGTTTACCTTTTAAATTTATAAGTGGAAAAATTCTAGTTAGAATTTCAACAAGGTATCTATTAGCTAACCAGAACACGTGCTGCCAAGTAGATATCTAACCAGTTTTAGTTACCTCATGAGTTCATAGATGTCAGTACAGTGACCGAACAAACCATCGCATATTTCATGTATTGGACTTACAATGTAACGTATCAGCAAGTCTTACACGTGTGAGTTATTCATTCGCAGAGAAAATCATGGGAAACCCCTAACCGCACTCACATGTGTTGTGTGATCGTAACACTCTTCTAATCATCTTAAAACCGCAGCCATAGCCAACTTCCGAGCAAGGAATTCCCCTCTAAGCTAGGATAGTGCTGTTAATCTGAATAAGAAGTTAAATATTTTGTGCGTGGGAAATTTTTTCATAAATTTCGATTTGAAAAAATATTTGCATTGCTCTTGCAGTGTTAGTATTTTTAGGCAGTGAGTGTGCAAAGGTAAGTGAGAGTGTTGCTGGGATGCTTCCTTTACGTAGGTACTTTCCAAGAAAGAATTGAATTTGCAGTCATTTAAAAAACTAATGTCGGAGTGGGCATATTTTGTTTATAGTTCACTTAAAAAAGCAGTTCATATTCAAGATTTCTTGAGAACACCGCAATAAAATAGTTAACTCATTTTATTGGCATGTTGTCGGTATAAGGGTTGCATAAGCAGTTAAGCAACTAATTTATTTTATAAACAAAAATAGGAACACCATAAAAAGACCGACAAAAAAAGAACTGGAAAAAAGGTTTGTTACCTGGTCCAAAAAAATTATTTTCGCGTTTGAAACTGTTACTTAATGTTTTATTACAGATGCAATTTTTTATGTCCATGGCCATTCTGCGAAAAAAAAAAATGAAAATCCATAAAAAAATGGGCATTTCAACACAAATATGTACTTTTGTCTTGCAAATATTTGTTGAATTTAAATTGAATCGTCATAAAGGTTCGAGAATTGAGAAGAAAATAATTAAAAAAAACTAATTTGTCGGAAATATCTTTATAATGTTTTTATACATATTTTTAACACTGACGCAACGGTCCAAGCATTTTCGAACTTTCATTGTTGATCAAAAAATATTTGTTAAAGAACAGGTCAGAGTATTGTGGTTTGTGGAACACTCAAAAAAATATGAAACGATTTCAAAATCGCCTATTTTTGCCTTTTTCCGAGCCTTGAGTTGCATTGAGAGCAGCATTTTAAAAGTCATAGCTTTTGATCATTTGGTGCTTTGTTTCTTACCATAAAAGATGTGAAGGGTATCTGCTATAATCAGATAACTGGATCATCGAAAAATTAATCTCCTAGATGCATTTCTTCAGATGAGGTGGGTGCAGGGCATTAACAGAGGAGGTGTGACATTGTCACATCATCCTAATCGGTTAACAGCTTCTACAGAAGTCTGTTGATTGAACGCCAAGTCTTGTGACATAGCTAATTACAAGACAATATCCGGTAACGATACCGAAGCCATTGTGCAATCTGCTTGTGGATAGCAAGTGTTTTGTGCATTTAAGGTATAGTTTTCCGCTCTCGCATACTGCTGTTGGTTAGATCCATGGCAGCTTTTGTATGCAGCGATTGGTCTACCAGTGTTCACCCTGATGTTGACAAACAATAAAAAAAACTTTGAAATCGATTTGAAAACAATGTGCAGTAAAATTGAAAATACACAAAAATAAAAATAAAAGTATGTAAAAGCAGATGAAGCCTAACAGTTTTAGTGTTTCGACGATATATTCAAGAGATTCAATCGGTTCTGGAGTTGAACTATCATCTATCAGTCCAAAAACTCTATTTTGAACTCTATCAAATAAATTGTGTTCGAGAAGTATTTGACCAGTTTTTGGTGGATGTAAGTTTTGGGTATAGTAGCCAGATTAGAAAGTGTGAAGAATTTTTTACTTTTTCTCATGAAACCTAACATCAATTTTTGCGACTTCAAATATTTGGTCAATCCAACGCATGTCAACGTAAACACACATTCAAATTACTGCAGCTTTTCAGTTTCGTTGATGAAGGTACCAATTCAAAAATCATTTCAATGTTCAAAGTTCTCTTTATTGGGAGAATGTTAAGCTTTAACGACAAGAAACAACATTCACCGGTCACCAAATACAACAATGCTGTTAAAGGTCTGAATTCAATGAGCTAAAAGTTAGTCATACACAACGGTTCCAGTTTCAAATTCAAAAAGCAGGGTCGTAAACTTGGAAACGAATATGAAAAGCTGTACGAAAGTAGAATGTTTTTATATGAAATGTAAAACTAAAGAATATGAAAATAAAAAAGTAAATCGAGCTATACTTTAAATTTTAAATATAATCCACAAATATTAAATGTCAACACCAAATGTAAACAAAATTATAGAATTTGTTCCTTATGACCTCTAATTATATACAAAAAGTAAATAATATAAACCGATTGTACAAAGAACAAAGTGGACGTGTTTTCTTTTTTTTAGAAAGTTTTTTAAGCTATCTTTTTTTTTCTAGTTTTTTCAATACAAAACAAACCTAGTCAGAACATTTGAGCGATGAGTCGTTAGCAAAAATGGTTAAGAAAATTGGAAGCTTCAAAGAAAAGATCATATATGAAAATAAAGAAGAGAGTCGGTGACAGAACTGCGAGCCTTAGGCAGACTTAAAGTTAGTTTCTAATCGAACTAAGAATAAGGTACTCATCGATACCAAAAGCACGAATTTTCGATAAGAGAGAATCAGAATGGCTTTTATATCAAGCGCAATAATCTTACTTTCTCTAAGACGGTGTAAAGATGGGTTCCACTTTTGGTGAGATATATGGAGCTAGAGGAAGATTGAATCTAGCAAAGATTTCTTAAAACATCGATTTTCAAACTCCTGTCCTTAAAATGCAAGTCATTCTTTCACCATGCAAGAAAAGTTGCCTTGTCTGATTGCATCAAACGATAGTTGGACGTGTAACCTTAAATTTAAAAAGAGTTAGTAAAATTTCGATTTCTTCTCATGTGTAAAACAGAAAACACTGTGTTTTAAAAGTATCCAGCTGCTGGTCATCTTAACAGCATCATTAACCATCCTTTCAAAACTGCATCTTTTTACCACATTTTAAAACAAAAGGTGGCTTACTACATACGAAGTGGTAAATGCGGGCCCAATACACACACCGCCCATATTTTGTGCAAAAAATTTATTTCAACGTTTGATTTGATTTTAGCGGATACTGGACGCACATGAAAATAATGTAAAGAAGCAATGAGTGAAAACTTATTGAAGGTTCAATTTTTGTCATTATTCCCTCACAGTTTGTCAAAAATAAAAAATTTGTAGCTTTTTATGAATACTTAGATGTTATGGTGATTTCTAGTATTCTTTCTAACAAAGGAATATCCAAATGGTTTTGAAATCGGGCTAATGTGCAGTATTCAACTAAAGCTTCTGTTCGAAACTATCTTTGCCTCACAGATAACTCCCTCATTGTATAACAAAAGTAAGCTACTTTTTCCTCTTCATTATTTTTCGATGTTTTGAGTATCGTGACCTCTCAAAAGAATCACAACTCTCCCATTGAACTGCTTCAGTTTCACTATTGGGATACGTGCGCCGATTTCAAAGTAAAGGACATGGTAGACATAAATAACGAGAACCTTAGCTTCAAAATATTATTACACATTCAAGTACGTATTTTAGTCCAAAAAATTAGCTTTACCATTGCAAAGTTTTAAGAGGCGATAAATGATGCCGCACGGCCTTTTGGGCACAGCGTACATTCGGCGAATGAGCTGGAGACGAGATCTCTGTTGATCTCAATTTCCACATACATTTCTGTTTGTTGATCTCTATGTTCACTGGATTAAACACTGCTTGGCTACTTTATGTGAGGGATGTTAAATCGCTTGTCAACACCGATAAACCAAAGACGATTGATGACTTGCTAAAATTGGTCTAAAATTCTAATCTATTTGCTAAACACCAATAAACAATCCATTATGGCTTGGCTATCGTGGTACCAACCTCCCATCACTATTTTAGTGCTTTCTTCATTTAGGACACTGAGCTATGGATGCCTCTCTATATGGGTTGCACTTCTTCTATTTTCCTTATACACTGACTCTAGCTGACCATTTAGACGAAGTTACTTATCATAGAAGCTTTCCCCGAAAGAACACGATCTTTAGAAAAATAAAAACCAGCGATTCGATTGCCTGGTACATGCCTTCTTTCACCTGTTGATGAAACTCAATTTATTAAGTTAATTAGAAATAACTATGTTGCCATAATATTTCATTCACTAAAATACTGTGATGTAGCCATGAAGACGTTAAGGGTGTAATGCATTGTTATTACTTATTGGTGCACTACTTCTCATCGAGTCAAACAATGCTTCCATACTTTATTGGGCACTACTTTTTGGGCCTCAACTAACCTCTTTCGATAACAATTTTGATATTGAACGAGCTCTCTCTAGTTTTCCGTTCTAGGTCGGCTAAGGTTTTCTACCATTTCATTGCGCTACCTTAGACGAGGTCTTTCCCTTCCGCAATTCCTCTGCAATGTGCTTTCGAAAGCCCGTCAAGCCAGAGCGTTGTTGTCCATCCGTTCTCCATTTCCCAACCATCGCAGTTTCATGATGTGTACTTTTCTAGATAGGCCCATGTCGCAGTACAGCTTATTTATATCGTTGTTGTATCTTCTTCTCCAAACATTGTCTTCACATAAACGACCAAAGATATCCTCATCCGCTTTTGATTGGTCTGTGATTCCGCTCCGCAAAGGAAGAATGAGATGAAGAATGAGTCTTACAAAATTTTAATTTTGTTTTATAGATAGGATTTACTTGATTTTGTGACCGAATTTTTTCCCAATTGAAGCAGTGTTAGCACAAAAGAACGCAGTTAACTCCCAAAATCTGAAAACTACCACTAAAACACATTAAGGTTTGAAAAGTCAACAATGATCAGTTGAGGTTACGTCAGATCTCTGACATAAATTCTTTTGTCAGAGATAAACATCATCAAAAAAACAAACACTCTATATCCAATCGAATAATTTTTGTTGAACGGGATAGTAAAACTTAACAATCACTTTAATAACAATCGATTATATGATTATCCCCTGGCCTCTGAAAACTTTCATTTGAATAAACGACGACGAAGGCTTACTTTCTTAAAGAAGTTACCTTATGGTTTTTTAGTGAAATGAGTGAAATAAAAATATAAAACATACGTAAGAAAAGCAAAGCCATTCAACATCTTACTTCCAAAAAACACAACGGTGTTTTGGCAGGTTTAGATCAAAAGATGATCAGAAGCGCTTTAGCTACCTAGTTTTCAATACATTAATCTCACATATTTTCTTATGTCTTTTTTTTTTTATTTCATCGTTGTATCCGGGTGCTTATTTCAAATTTATGCACTAAACAGCTTAGTTCTCAAATCAAAAAAATGTATCTTAAATGTGACATGATTTTGTGGTTAAGAAGTCAAAACATATTTCAAATGTTAAAGGTTCTGTTGTCTACAGTAACTCGTTTACCTTTAAATCCTTCAATCAAAAACATTTTTTATTACAAATAAAATAGTAGCTCTGCTTCAAGTTTTCTTAATTCCAATTAAATCATCTCTTCGAACGGAATGAAGTAAATAAAGAAGTCAATATAAATTGCTGTGGCAATAAATAATATTTTGCATACAAAACTGGTTGCCTTTGATTTTTTAAGTCAAGAATACAACTAAAATATCACTTCAACCGGCCTTGCACTAAAAAACAAAAATACTTGTTTCTACTCGAAAACATTAAAAGAAATATCACTTGGTATTAGAGAAAAAAAAGTGAAAACCCCAGTGCATTTTTTCCCATAGATTGGATGATTTAATGGATGAATTAATCAAAAGTAGTTTTTATTGCCCAGGTAGAACATATTGCACAATTTTGTGCTGTCCGAAACAGTGCTTACGATTTTTTCATTTCTCAAATTTTAATAAACCACACTGATGCGAGATAAATGATGTGATTTCTAACTCTAACTTCCATATCCACGCCATGTACTTCCTACATATTCAACCATACAACGTTTCTATCATACGGCCAATAAATAACCTAACATATCAATGGAATCGTAACACCTTTTCACACTTAAATCATGTACAGAGCCAAATAAATAAGATGGTAAATATTGAAGTGCCGTTTGAAGCCGATCGCAGATGGCTCCGCCTCCCAGGTGATTTGTGCAGACACAACCAAGCACTGTATATACAATTTCTCTTTGGCTTGTTTCTCCCATAGAGATTCATTCAGAAACGTCATCCTCTCACCTGGCTGGTAATGACGGTAGCAGTAGATATACCTGGCTCTCTTAAATTTCAAAAGAGGTTTGCAGCCAAGAACCACCACAAGATCGATTTTATATACAAAGGCGAAGTTAAAAAACGTAGCACTCAGCTTGAGGAGAGGCTGGCTGAGAAAAATACTTCTTGTAAGACATTGACATGAGCAACAAATCAGTCGTCTGCTGATAGCTGAAGTGAAAGATACAATTCATCTCACTTCTGGGATAAGTGTTTCAAAAGAAAAAAAAAAATTGAAAAAAAAAAGAGTTGAGAACTACTACTGTCGTCTGCTGCCATACGAGTGTTTAGTAAAAATAAATAGAAACAAGTGAATTGTGAAAAATTGCAATGGAAATTTAGAATTTAAAAAAATTGTGTTATAAACCCTCATTTGAACTGAAAATACAAAAACAAAAGTTAAAAAAAAAACAAAACTTGTGTGTGTGGAAAATTTTGTGAAAATAAATAACACTGCTGCTGGCATACTAGTCCAGCCAACGGATTAAACTCTATCATCATCATCGTCAAACAGAACAAACAACAGTCTTTTAAATAAGGTAAGCTTAATTGGATAACAAATTTTAGTACAACAAAGCCGTCGATAACGAACTTGATTTGCCACATTTTGCTAGACAAAAGAACTGAGTAGCGAACTCGATTTAATTTTTTTTATCGGTTTTTGTCAGCTTTAATGACAAAATTTATTGATAAAGCGATTATTTTTGATATTTAGTATTCCATGAATAAATTATTTAATAAGACACGGTCTTCACTAAACAACATCTTAAATCACTTTTTCGGAACAACCCCGTCAACAATTTTAATTTTTGTGGAATCGAAATCGATGAACGGGAACGGGTATTGCGTATTTCAAAATAGTTTCTTACCTTTTTGCCTCCGAAATACCGTTTCTATTACTTCTAGTTAATGGGAATTGTCTATCCTCGTTACCTGTGCGACAGTGCGTGTGCGCGCCCACGACCACGAATCGTCTTCATAATCAATCAGTTGATTGTAGAATTTTATTGCCGCAATATTGTTTAGGCGCGGTACCTTTTTTTTGAGTGAAAATTATATTGCTAAACGTTACGCCCTCTTGCTAAGGGTTGCATAATGTTTCGTATTGTTTTCATTGTTTTATTGCTGAAAAAAATGTTTCCGCGAAAGGCCTGCTGTGGACAAAAAATCGTTTGAATGTGTCTCGGGTTTATCCTTGAGCTTAGGCTGTAAAAAATAACCTATTCAGTTAATTTTCAATACCGAGAAGAGCAATTACCAACTTTTTTGCAAACTCATTTGCCGTCGTTAAAAAGTGAGGCATATTTTTTGACTAAAAACGTAACAAAATTCCCAGAAGAAAATTGCAAATGTTTTATGGATGTGTTTTTTTTTTTGCTTGTATTTCCAGATGAATCAAACGTGCAAGGTATGTGGCGAGCCTGCCGCCGGTTTTCATTTTGGTGCTTTCACTTGCGAAGGATGCAAGGTAAGTGTCTTTTCCCAGTTCATTTGTGACACTTCCTTACAATGAACTGCAATTCTGTAGAACGCTGAGCACTAAATCAAATTTTTTATGTTTTTTGCAGTCTTTTTTTGGACGGTCATATAATAACCTTTCGTCAATAAGCGAATGCAAGAACCACGGCAAATGCGTCATTGATAAGAAAAATAGAACAACATGCAAAGCTTGCAGGTTGCGGAAGTGTTACACAGTGGGCATGTCGAAGGGTGGATCCCGCTATGGTCGCCGCTCTAATTGGTTTAAGATACACTGTTTGCTGCAGGAACAACAACAGCAGGCTGCCGAGGCCGCCGGTAAACATGGATTTGGCGGAGATATAAGCTCTGCTGCTGCTGCTATGGCACAGGCACCATCTTTGGCCTCACACATGGGCATGTTGGGATACCCGGGCTATCTGCCGGAAATGATGTCCAACCCGGACACGTTTAAAAACTCATTCCACAGTCAATTTTTGTCACGTCATCCTGATGCGGCGATAGCAGCTGCCGCTGCTGCTGATTATCATCAACACCAACAACAGCAACTGCAACATCAGCAATCATCATCACCGTCAGCTGCGGCTGCTGCGGCCGCGATGCCATTTTTCATGATGAACTCAATGCCAATATCATCACGATCTGCATTCCAGTTGCCGCCACATTTACTCTTCCCCAGCACTGGTGTACCAGCTGGGTATCACGCTGCCGACGCATATAATCGTGCAGATGAGCTGTTTAAGCTCCGCCAATCGGCCGATACACTGTCTGAAGGGTCGAACCGATGGAATGAAAGTTGTAGTCCCGATGCTAGAACTGAAGAGTTCACAAGTCCATCAGTTGAAAGGTGTTCTCCAAAGTCATTGACTAAAGATGATCTTCGTGAAAGAAGTCCACACCGATCGATGACACGGTCACCATTGGAAGTCAGTCGAACTCCAGATAGTCGAGAATCTCCAAATCTCCCAGCGCAAGAAGCTACTATCGATGTAATGGCACCATGCGCATCACCTCTCCTGGCTTACCCCACCCACAAGGCTGATGACACCGCCTACCATATGAAACCAGAGTCACCGCATTCAATTAGCTCAACTGCTGATCAAGAGCAAGACAGCCCAATGGACTTGAGCATGAAAGCCCAAAGCAGCCGATCTGGCTCGAGAAATGCTTCTTTAGTTGATGTTGCCCCTTCCGACAATCAGAGTTTGGTGTCCGGTGGAGAAAGTGATATTCAGAGTGAGTCCAGTGAGGAGGAGATTCGTCTGGCACGAAGAAAATTTTACCATCTAAGTGAAAACGAGTCAGACACTTCGCAAGACACAGCTGAAAGTGTGAAAAGAATGAAGCATGACGAACAGGGATACAACTACTCGGTCAGTAATGGGAGTATGAACTCGACTAGTCTAAGGGGGATTTTTGTTTGTGTTTAAGTTGTTTTCTTTTTTTATTTTGTTTTTAATTATGGTAAATCTAAGTAAAAATTATTTCTTATTTGTAAATATGCATTAGTCCAAACAGTGACAGCTGTAAAGACGATTGTAAATATAATTATCATCAGTTAATCAAAATTGTTTTAGTTTTAAGATTTAGTTTACTGAAAAATTAAAAACTTGAAAAGAAAATTTAAGACTTTTGTTTTTAAGATTAATTAAATGGAATTCGATTGGAATGTGATTGTTGGTAGGGAAATTTGAGTGAGACATATTGCGGTTAGTTGGGACATTTAGTGTATGTTTGCTTCTATAACAAGTACCATAGCACTACAAAAAGGTGATTGAAGGTCATATTTATATGATCCTTTAAAGTCTATGGAAAATCAGTCTGCACTTTTATGGCCGCATTCAGTACATTTTTTATCCAACCTGAGCTTAAGGATCCTGAATGTCTAAACTAAGTAAAGACTAACTTTTGATATTAATTTCACTTGAGAAATGAAAGTGAGACTAATATAATTAATCTATATACATAATAAATATAATTAATTGTCCAACGAAAACCAAAGTTCAAATACGCACAGGAAATTAAAATAAACTCAATATAACGAATACCTTGTTGAGTTGAGAAATAAAATTTTGATAAATTATTCAAATCTGCTTACGAGTATACAAATCTTTGAAATCAAAATTTTGACTATTTGAATATTCATTTGGTTTTAATTTATTTGCATTTTTTGAATACTTTTCGAAATATCCGTAATTCAAATAGAATATGGTCAAATGGTGGTTTATTATTGAGTCTTTTATGTTTTCAGTTTTGTCGAAAGACAAAGTTTATTACTGTATAAATATTATCCCTGGCTATGGTTATGGTATTTTTATAAATTGATAGAAGCAAATGGCCGTCATCACAGCGGTTCGTCAGAGAGTCATTTCTCATATCAATCCCAAGTTCCTCAGACTACATCATTCTCCAACTGCCTTACGACAAAAACTTCGAAGTCCCCATCCCATCAAGGTCAACATGGGAGCATACTTCGGAAAATTTTTGTACCGATACCTCAAATACCGATGATTGGGTTGGTGGCGGCTTGTACTAATACCATGCGGTCTTCCAAATAACTGGCCATATTCAATTCACGAATCCAGTGATCGCTTGCAATATATAGTGTAGCAAGATGTCATAGTGGAAACCATATTCGAAGCTTCTTTAAGATTCCACCTTAGCTCCGTAATCGATCTTAAAGTCGAAAACAAAATAAATATAAATAGGGAGGCGCAACAGAGCGGACCCCTAGGGCCTAGCGTATTTCTCACAACTATTGCCTTTAGAATGAATGGAAGGGATCTACAATTTTCTGCTGATTTCGAACGGCTAAAAGAGAGAGCTTTTAATGGCAATGAATTTACTATCTGAAGACTGGCCAATTCCACGCAATGGGCAATGCCCGTATTATGCTTCTGTTGATTGCTTCGTAGAAAGACATGTCACCAGGCTTTAATCCATTTTCGAATGATACCTGCTGAGGCTGAATAGACGAGGAAGAACATTAACCTGTATGTATGTATAGTACCGACCTATTTGGAGAGCTGCACAGATAACTAAACAAACGTACATTATCGCGAAAGTACGTAAGCGCGTGCCTACGCCCGCACCTGTAAATCATTAAATAACGTAATGAACTGCATTTTATAATTATAATGAAGAAGTTCGCAACTTATAAAGAGATTCTGATCTTGTTCAAAGTTTTTGTGTTTTTACTTGCTAGCCCTGTCGCCGCTAGTCATACTTCGGCTGGGAAACCAAAAGAAGGTCACAATCTCAGTATTGTCTGTTGCTTGCTCACATCTCTGTCAGTTGGGTGTTTGCTACGCTTGGGAAAGCTCTTTTTTAGAAGTTCACTATTTAAAGAAGGCCTTCGGAACGTAGAATGATTACGTGGTGTGAGTGACCGTTATTCAAATTTCAGTAAGAATGAAAATCCGTTTTCAGTGGGCAATCAGCAAGTTCTCCGAGAGTAAAACTAAAACTGAAAAAGAAAGTGTATCCGTTTGAAACCAGAAGAAAATCCTTGGTCTCCTTTGTTCTCCAGAAAAATGGCTGCTCGACGTAAATAAATTTTATACTCCAAATGGGTGAAGGAAAATTATGAGGCTCACCGTTTTGGCAAAATCTAGTCTGGTAGTACAGACTTGATGTTGAATCACCTCGATCAAGGTCCTCAGTCAGCTTTTGTCTTCATTCGCTTGTGGCAGAGTTTTTTGCAAACAATTTGTGGATTGTGTTTTTGCCTACGAGAGCAAGTGTAATATTTCGGACGTCTTAATTCTCATCATCTATAAGATGAAGAGTGAAGACATGTTAAGTATTAGCTGTATTTACTTATTTTCCTTAATTTTAACTAGAAATTAATGACATCAAGTTCTAGCACATGAGCACCATGGTGGAAGTAGTGACTGCTAAAGCCCGTTACGATTGTGGAGGCTCTTACTCTGCCAGTTCTTTTTATCGAAAAAAGCAAACAGAAGACTATAAAATAGTTTACCGTTCACTGCCCTTTCAAAGTACAATTTCTGCTCTATAAGCTTAAAAAAATTTACAGAATCTGATTTGAATGCTGTGGAAAATTTTTTTAGCATATTGTAAGGGAAGGCTCAACAATGTTTGGTTCTAGCTGTTGTTACTTGATGATGAAATCGCTTTTTTAATATGACTTAGGATAAACAATTTAGATAAGCTCTTAACTCACTTTCTACAATCAAACGTTGAAGAAATGTGTTAAAACCTCACATTTGAGAGGCCACATGATATATTTTATAGAAAACACAGCTTCTTTATCTTCACCCCACTGCTATATTCCAATCGAATATTATCTTCACAAATAACCGCACAAAACAAGTTTTTTTGCATGCTTAGCAATGTAGTGAGTGTTTCGCAAATAAATCCTTCTTTCTAGTTTTACTGGAAATTCTTACCAATGTTAAAATTAAGTCCTTAACACATTTAAGTAAAAAACTCAGCTTTATACAAGTTTTCATAAGAATGTTCTCTTAAAAACTGTTAAAAAATAAAAAATTTAGTGCAGAACTATAAACGAACTCACCAACAAATCATAAAAAAAATCTAGAGTTGTGTGACACTCTAATGCTCATTTAAATATAGAACATCCTGTTAGAGAAAAACTGAAGCTCATTAAAGCTATAATTTTACCATTCCCAAAACAGCTCCCTATAAGTTATAGCCATTGGAATTTACGCTAAACCAACAATAGCCAGTTCAAGATTAGCACGCTACAAAATAAAAATCAAAACACAAAACGCAAGCATTCCAACGAAGAGAAAATTAATTAAAAGCTGGAGCATACAATGAATAGGACTGTCTGATCTCAGCCGTCGGCAAAACATTAATAATTTTATTCAAATCGCTACCAAATTTGCAAGTTTTCAACAAAGCAAAGCCAGGGCACCCGGTTGAGAGAACATGTTCATCATGTAAATCTTGTTTCAATTTCTATAGTCCATCTGCCCAATATGACATATATGCAAATAACAAAAATATCATAATTTATAATTGAACCGCAAACGCGTTCGTCTCTCAACTCTTTTGTATTGTTTTAGCCAAAGAAACTTTATTTTTATCTTATAAATGTCAACTTATAAATAAGTTAAGGTCTCCTTCTGCCTTTAAGAGTGGTCACTATAACAACTCAGTTTTGTGATTTAGGTTAATTGTGTTATTACGGAAGCTAAAGTTTTTCTGCTTCTTTTTTTTCGTCTTCTTCTTTTTTTGTCACAAATTTAAATCAAATCGTTATGATCATGTCTCATAAATTGTTGATTGGCTTATAAATAGTTGATTTTGTTCATAAATTGCAATTGGAAAGGTTATTCCGAAGCACGTGAGTGCCTATTATATCTGCTTTAATTTACACATTGAGATATGCTAAGCAGATTAATAATAGGCATTATATTTGAACAATATTTTATGTGAATTCATAATTTAAATTAAATAATAACCTTAAATCGTTTTGGTAGTTGGTATTATGTATATTATGTATGAATTGTCTCTTTTGGGACAGACACATTGTTATTCATATTTTTTGGTTTTGTTTGTGTATTCCATACACGGCACTAATTCCTAGATTATCACTTGATCGGGTCGTGTTTTGTTTTCTAGTTTCTGACAAAAGGAATTACATGTTATGGCGCTGTTTGTTACAGCCGATCGTGCTCGCTCTATATGGAAATAATAATTATTTATAAAAAGGAGAAAAAAAAAATTGATTCTGTTTGATTATCTGGGGATTTCCAGAGACGAAATCAAATGGGAAAAATTAAAAAAAAAAAAGAAGCAAACAGCTCAGCGTGACTATAACAGAGGTAAAGATTCCTTTTTGAGTTCAGAGGATTGTATGAGTGCACCAGAAATTCGCACTGAACCCAAATGATTGCATAAACCTAAGCCAAGAACTCTATTCCATTGCTCAGGCTCATAAACTCTTTAAAAATTGCTCAAAATTTTAGCTGTTAACAAAGAATTTGGTTATTACACATTATTAGTGTACGCAATTTTAACAGTCGAAAAGCAGCGGTATTTGTTATTTCCAAAGAGTTTTATGCAGACATAATGAATAAGGTTCTTTTAAGAAAACCACGGGCATAAGAAACAGAAATCTAAAAAATGAATTGCTGTATGTTAGTCTGTCTTAAACTCGAAAACGGCTGAATGGATTTATCTTATCTTGATCTTAAAATGTTCGTGTAGGTCTATAGAAGGTTTAAAAGATTTATTTCATCCCTATAATCCCACGGGAACAGAAACAGGAACGAGAATGGGAACCTTTAAGTTACTCAACAGATTTTAAAAACTCTTTCAACTCTAGGATGTTACATCATCATAGACTTATATTTCATTCACATATTTCCTCGGTATCGGAAGATTTCCTCAAATGAAAATTTGGAAACTACTTAACTAAACTTACTTAATTCGATTAACGTGCATTTCACAACTCTTTGTCTGCAAAAGAAATGACTTGTCCTGTGCGCAGTGTACAATTTGCGAGTTAGGGGATTCCTTTCTTTTAGTCAATCTCGTCAGGTTCACCTATCTTAAGAAATAGTGATGCTTTTAACATTAAAGCGTTGAAAGATGAGTATTAACGTTTGCACTCACTATGAAACAGAAACAGACATCGAATTCTTCGAGCATTTATTCACGATTTAAGATGATCAATGTGTTATTCCTTCGATTTAACGATTCAGTTGGCCGCCACGGTCAAGCTTCAGCAAATCGCAGTCTGATCTTGTCAGCTGAATTGCCGAAGGATTAATTGAGTCAAACCTAAGTGGCTAACTACACTTTATATAAAATGTTCGGCCACTATTAGGTATTTATGCAAATACATGAAAAACATGGTGGCTGAATGAAAGCTCAAACTACACTGGAACCAAAGGACTCGGTCGTGAATTTGATGTGGTGATATTTTTGATGCCATAATATTTCAACGTAGAAAGTATCCTTAACTTCCTTACGTCAATGGATTTAGCATTAAAGTTCTTCTATTAAAAGATCATTATTCTTGGCAACAAAAAAGCGATGTGCCACTACTTTTTGATGGGAAGGTGATTCTTGATGTCTATGGTGAGCCTATCAAGGTCAATACAAAAAGCAGTATGACTATAGGACAACTTATACATGTTTTGATTTTTTGGAAAAATGGCATTGGTGAGTGCTTTTTAAAGGCACAAATAGCAAGTAATAAGTAAAAGTGTGATAAATCCATTTTTAGTCGTCAAATTAAGCCTGCAATGATAGTAGACCTCAACAGCACCAAAAGTGGAGTCAAACTGAATGGTCTTAATGTATTCTAACACGTCAAAGAAAGCGTTTATTTCATTCTACAACTTACAATAAGAGACGTCAACGTAAAGGGTCATCTCATTCTTCAATATACTAAGAATTAGAAACAATTTGTTCGAAGGCGATAAGCTTATCGAGCTGCATGGGAACTCATAGATCCGGCACTAAATTCATCGTTTAAAAATGCAAAACAACTCTAGAAAATCTGCATTGGATGCCTTCCGTATAATGAGCTAAATTCAACCAGTGTGTTAGGAACAGTCTTCGAGAGACTCCCTTGGAAAAGTTGCTTATGATGTCAACTTCATCTAAGAACAGAAGAAAAGAAAAATAGAGCATCTGGTGAATTAGGTAAGATATTGATATTCAAGAACCATTAAATATGTCCCATAAATGTAATCAACTTTAAGCTAAATAAACTCTCAAAGGACTTGCCGTATTCCTCGCTATACCTTAAAAAAAAATATTTTTTTATGCCAGTTGAATTTTGAATCACCCAAGTAATATGCAGATATGCTTAGCAACGTCACGGGTTCAAAATATTTAAAATGTAGAAGCTAAAATCTCCAAAAGTCATAGTTGCTGCAGTTTGAGGCAATGCAATAATTTCATAATGATCTTTCAATCAATAAACTATTAAATAAATAAGGTGGCCCATCAAAGCCAAAGAAACTACAGAGGCTAACGCATTTCAAGGGCCTACAATTTTATGCTGCTTTCGAACATCTAAGTAAGTATCCGTTTTTCATACTAGTGTGTCATCACTCTCGAAAGATTTACCAATATTTCTCGAAAGGCGAGCCCCGTGAAACACATTTTTGATTTTCTCTTATAATTATGTCTGAGATAAACCTCCTCATAATAGGCAGTCAAGCTAACCACTTCGTCATGGGAACCATTTAGACCATTTAGAAGCCAATTTTTACCATGTTTGGAACAATACAATATTTTGAAAGTGATCGAAATGGCAGACTCAAATTTAGGCTGTAGGCGAAGATTTCACAAACGAAGTTTATTAATTCTTTGTCTTTTCATGTCTCTCTTTTCATTTCTTCAGGGAACAAGCTCTGATTCTATGGACTAAGATAACTTAAGACGTAGCCTTATTTGCTTCAAAATAACACATACTCATTTTCATTTAGAGTTCATCCAGGAAAGTGCATTTTAGCACTTCGCTCTGTTTTTACGAAAGCCTTTGAAAGATTCCAAGCAGCCTTTACGTTTAAGGCTGGGTGGCCCCGATCGACGAAGTTATGTTCTACTATTTTAACTTCTTTACTTATCATGGTTTTTGCGTATTTGCAATTAACAAACAGTTCATTTTTGAAGGTTGAGTCAGAATGTCGAACCTTGACTGAGTTTTTTTTAGATAATATTTGGAATTGTGTAATAGGTTAACAAGGCTTGCTAAGAAAGGTGAAGGAAGAAGATGGAAATAGGCAAATGTTACATTCCTGAGAAAGCACCCCATCGTACACCATATGTTGACAGCACTTCCGACTACGTTAGATTTTCAGATCATTATATGACTAGCGTATTAGTGTAATGGTTATTATGTCTGCCTATTACACGGGAGGTTCATAGTTCAAGTCCTAACAGAAACTAAAAAATATTTTTCCACGAGTATCGCCTTTCGCCAGGAATTGACAGGCCCTCCACTAGTAACTTCACTGCCATGAGACGCTTTCTCTAATAGCCAATCGGAATCTACAAATATTTGGGAATGACGATCACAAGTAATCTGAACATGGAACCCCACCTAAAAGAAAAGCTGGTGAAAGCGAAAAGCGCTATAAGCGCAACTTGGAAAAAATGTTTTTCTAACAAACTGGTTCACCATAGTGTAAAACACAAAGTGTTTAGCGCGGTAGCGGAGTCGATCATGATGTATGCGGCACAATCATGGGGATACCACCAATTCGAAACTGTGGAAAAACTGCAGAGGTACTATATCAAGAGATGTTTTGGTTTACCTAGCACAACGCCAAATTATATGATAAACATTGAAACGGGGCTATCTCCATTATTCATTAGAACGTTAAAACTCCACGTTGACTTCGTCATAAAAGTTCTAGAGATGTCGGAGGAAAGGCTGCCTAAGATAATTGCGAGGAGGGCAATCGAAAATAAAAGCTTATGGTTCAAAAAGTTGGAAGATCTTGCCAACTATTGTGGAATGGAACTAAATTTCGTGACGGAAGATGGAGGATATTTGAAAGGAGTTCTCTACGATCTTGTTGCGATGGTGGACGAGCAATATAGAAAAGACTGTATTGACAGGGCAACTTCATCAGTGCATAGAAGTGTTTATAGCATTTTGAATCATAATTTGTGTGAGGAAAACTACTTCAAAAATGATAACAGCCAAGAACTAATATCCTCGATATTCAAAATGAGAGGTGAGCTTGTTACTCTTAATTATATACCACATCGTCCTGATCTACAAATATACTGCAACCTATGTAACCTCGGAGAGCGTGAAGATATTATTCACTTCATTGGAAGATGTCCTGTTCTCAAGGAAATAAGAAGAGATTGTCTGGGCAGCGATGAAAAAAGCGCAACACAAGTTATAGCACTACTTAACTGTGAAATTTTTTTTCGTTCTTTTCTTTTTTTTTTCTTTTCCCATTTTCTTATAGATCCAACTTATAAAGTAATCGAAGTTCAACACAACAAAAAAGAAAAAGCTGATTATAAAATGAACAACCAAAAGAACGATAATGTTTCCAAGATGACCGAGGAAGAGGAAAATCTCCTCCTTGACCCATTCTCCAGCTTGGGTATGGAAGATGGAGCCAGTGGTGAGGCAATCATTGTTGATGACATCAGTGATGCCAGCTCCATAGCGGACTCCGACACCTCAAACCTATCGTGCGTGTCCAGGCGGAGTAAAATCTCCAACTGCAAGCGCACGGTCAAAAGGCTGGGGAAAGTTAACTGGAACGACACTAAACAAAACGACGGACAGTCTGGCAACTGTCATCGACAGAAATGCCGGACAACGACGAGCTAGGGTCCTCAGCAACAACGAATTACTACGGAGACAAAGACGCAACGCGGAAAGGACCGTCAGACGCCTATCGAAGAAGAATCCCGAATCTTTGACGGTAAAGGCAAAAAGGGCGCTGGTCAGGTCCGAACAAAGACTACGGACAGTGACACCAACAGACATAACAAAACGAACTGGACAATACCCAACAGACAAAAAACAAGCTGGCTGCGAAGCAAATACTGAGACTGGCGAGGTGGCCTCCCTGCCCCTTGTCAAGACCGGTATACCGAGCTGCTCAAAAAGAGCAAGAAATGCCAGCTCCTCCCCAAATAACTCTTCACCCAACAGAATATCTAAGAGGATGAAGACCTCCTCAGTCCCTGCTACAAAGGGCCACTAGGTCGCTATCGCCGACTTTGGGAAACCCGACCGCAAACTGAGTGAAGACGAATGGCAGTTACTTGAACTAAGAATCCTGGAAGAGGTAAACGAGTCGATCGTTAAGAGTAGGCAACCGCCACTCTTCGGGGACCTCACTACCGTCCATGGTTTCAAGATGATGAACTGCGAGAATGAATGGACCCTTCAATGGCTCCAGGAATTTGTGAAAAAGACGGCAGCTCCCTGGCAGAATGCCGATTTACGGCTTGTGATTGCCAGTGAGATAAAAGACCTAAACCGACCAATAGGTAAACTGTTGGTCAGAGGCCCCGCTATTCCCCGCGATCGGCTGGAAAGGTACATCCTTTCATTAAATGCGGAACTTCTGAGCGACCAATGGAAGATCATGAAGGTGGAGAAAACGGAGACAAGAACTGAAGTGATTGTGAGATTGAACCACAACTCCATACCACTTCTAAGACGGGTCAGCTTTAAAGTTCGCGTTGGCATTACCCGATGCAAGCTCAAGCTGATAGCTAGAAGCAAAACACAGGTTAGTAAGGCGTTGTATATAAAACAAAATATGTCATGGATTTGAAAATAATACAAATAAATCTCCAACACAGTAAAGCCGCCTCCGCCAACCTGGTCTACCTCATGGAGAGTAGACAAATTGATGTAGCCCTTATACAAGAACCTTGGATCGCAAGAGGAAGAATTAAGGGCCTACACTCCAAAGAACTCACGCTGTACAAATCAAATTTTGTCAGCCCAGACAGTAACCATAGAACATGCATAGTAGCTAGAAAACAGTTAAATCTCTTTCTTCTAACTACTTATAGCACAATAGACCAGACCGCGGTAAAGATGGAACGCGTAGGACTTCCATCACTAATTTTGGCTTCCATCTACATGCCACATGATGGAATTGAAGGACCACCAGCGGAGATCACTCACCAACTGGTAGAATACACAAGTAAGAGTAGACTAGATATTATTATGGGCTGCGACGCCAACGCACACCATGTGCAATGGGGAAGCACTGATACAAATTCTAGGGGGGAACTCTTATTTGAATTTATTTTAAGAAACAATCTTTTGGTTATCAATAGAGGTAACTCACCTACCTTTGTTACAAAAAACCGTAAAGAAGTACTTGACATGACCCTCACTAATAACTCGGACACTTGTCTAGTAGAACAGTGGAAAGTACTAAAGAACTCTTTTTCTCAGACCATCGTCTGATAAATTTTATCACTCCCACTACAGATCGCCCAATCAAACCATTTCGTAATAATAGACGTACTGATTGGGCTACCTTTAGTAAGGAGGTGGACGATAACATAGATTCCCTTAATACAAATAGGAACCTTGAACCGCAAAGCCTTGATAAGTTGACTGCAGAACTCACAGGGATTCTAAGAAATGCCCTGGATAAAAGCTGTCCTCTGATCACAACGGTAAAAAAGAACAAAAAACCAATTTGGTGGAATAATGAGCTGAGCAGCATTAGGAAAGAAACTAGAAGACTTTTCAATGCTGCCAAACGGACCGGCTCCGAAATTGACTGGGAACATTACAAATCCAGCCAAAGGAAATTCAAAAATGAAACTCAACGAGCAAAACGCTGCTCATGGAGAAATTTTTGCAGTGAAATCGAGTGTACGAACAAATCGGCCAGACTACGGAAAATCCTCTCCAAGGAGACCATACCACTTGGTTCTCTGAGAAAACCGGATAACCACTGGACTGAATCCCCGGTCGAGAGTCTGGAACATCTGTTCGATTCGCACTTCCCTGGATGCAGCCCTATAGAGAACAGTGAAATAGAAAACACTATGTTTTCTAGACACGAAATCCCGGCAGATATCGTAACGGAAGAGAAGTTGGAATGGGCTATCAACTCCTTTTCACCTTTTAAATCTCCGGGTCACGATGGCATTTTCCCCATGATGCTGCAAAAAAGCAGCAGGAAAGTCATCCCACATCTAAAGAACATTTTTGAAAATAGCCTCATATGGGGCTAAATTCCCAAAATATGGCGGGAAGTTAAAGTCGTTTTCATACCGAAAGCCGGCAAACCCAGCCATATAGAAGCAAAAGACTTCAGACCTATAAGTCTGACCTCTTTTATACTGAAAACGTTTGAAAGGCTACTTGATTTACACATCCGTAGTTGCCTGAAACCGGAAGTAATATCTACCTTTCAACATGCCTACACAAAAGGACGAAGTGTGGAAACAGCACTTCACTGTGTAGTAAGAACCATAGAAAAAACGCTGCTAGATAAAGAATACACACTGGCAGCTTTCCTGGACATTGAAGGAGCCTTCAACAATGTACAAAACAGTGCAATTGAAAAAGCCCTAAATGATCTAGAAGTAGAAGAAACAATCACAAATTGGATTATGTGCATGCTAACAAAACGTCAGATCCACAGCGAACTGGGAGGTGCAAGCTTGAAAAAGTGTGTGTCACGAGGAACCCCACAAGGAGGTATTCTCTCACCCCTGCTCTGGATCCTAGTCATGAATGAGATCCTCGTAGCTCTCAAGCATGACGGCGTGAAAGTGGTTGCCTATGCCGATGATTTAGCTCTTCTGGCAACAGGGAAATTCCCTTCCACTATTAGCGCACAATTGAATTATACACTAACCAAGGTAAGCGCTTGGACAAAAAGATGCGGCCTTGCAGTTAAGCCCCTGAAAACAGAGCTGGTACTCTTTACAAATAGAAGAAAAATACCTACTTTTGAGGTACCTAGACTAAACAAGATCCCCCTTAAGATCTCTGATCAAGCCAGATACCTGGGAGTGATCTTAGACAAAAAACTAAGTTGGGGTCCCAATATACAAGAAAGATACAATAAATCTATGATAGCACTGTATTCGTGCAACAGGATTTTTGGCAAAAAATGGGGACCAAATCCCAAAATCATCCTGTGGATGTATACTGCCATTGTAAGACCTATCCTTTCTTATGGCAACTTGGTCTGGTGGAAAGCGCTGGAAAAATCCACGCATTTAAAAACCCTAACCAAAGTACAAAGATCAGCCTGTATTTGCGTAACTGGTGCAATGAGAACTACACCAACCGCGAGCTTGGAAGTAATCCTCAATCTCACACCTCTTGATCTCTATGTTCAAGAAGCGGCAGCAAACAGTGCACTCAGACTAAACCACTGTAATGTCTGGAAAACTAGCCAAACAGGACACGCACAGATCTTATCGCGATACGCAGAAAACAACATCTGCACGGATTACATAACTCCATATATGGACTTTATAAAATCCTTCACAACTAGCTTCCCCAATAGACAGGATTGGGAGAATGAAACACCTTACTTGAACGAGACGTCTATATCAATCTATACCGACGGTTCAAAAATGGAAGCTGGAACAGGGGCAGGTTTCTTCTCAGAAGGCCTAAAACTTGCCAGTTAATTTAGACTTCCAAATCACAGCAGCGTCTTCCAAGCCGAGATCTTGGCAGTTACAAACGCTGCTAAACAGGTGTCCATGATGGCGCTATCACATGCTGATATCACTTTTTTCATTGATAGCCAAGCAGCAATAAAAGCGATTTCTGCCACTCTTGTCAAATCGAAGCTTGTCTCTTGCTGTCGCGAAGAGCTAAAGGTTCTTGGCACGCAGCATAACGTTAGACTCTGCTGGGTCCCCGGTCATAGTGGTATACCGGGAAACGAAAAAGCGGACGAACTAGCGAGAAAAGGATCAACACTTGACCCTTCTCTCATTGATAAATCGATCAGGATTCCACCCTGTGAAATCAAACAGATCATTGGTAACAAAATAAAGCAAAAATCCAATGAAAGATGGGAAGGCCTAGACTTCTGTGTTACTTCCAGGAAACTATGGCCGAAATATGATAAGAAAGAATCTGGAAAGCTGCTATCATTGAATAGACCTTCACTGCGAATGCTTGTCAGTATCATAACTGGACATAACCTACTAGGTTATCACAAAAAGAAAATGGGTCTTTGCACCGATGACCTATGCAGAGGATGCAATGACGAAGACGAACACGAAGACACAAGTCACTTCCTTTGTCAATGCCCAGCACTCTGTCATACTAGGAAAAAATTTCTAGGAAATTACTTTTTAAATGAACTAGAAGAATTATCAGACGCTCCAAAAAGCAGCCTGTTAAACTTCACCAAGGCTACAAAATGGTTAAATACCGAACAGACATGAAATCATAGGTTTCTAGGACGTTACAATACGTCAGGGTATCACAACGGATCTACATTGATCTAAGTGTGACGGAGATAAGACCAACCGTCAGCCCATTTTACCAAACCTAACCTAACTGTGAAAATGATATTCATCAACTGTTTAAATTCTATAAAACAGCCATTATGTACAGAAAAAGAATTGTAAACGAGGAGTTCTAGATTATTTTAAGCAGCTAGTTAAATACGTAGTTAATACCTTCTAAAAAATTCATTGAATTTTATATGTAACCAATATATCTAGTATTTATTAAATCTATTTAATACTTTAAACTAATTTTGTGTACTAAAATGTCAATCAAACAGACGGCAATGCCATGTTAAACTGATTTTGTAAAGAATTATGTAAGATATACAAAACAAAAGAATTAATAATAATCATTCGGAATCGGCAGAAAACTGTTGGTCCCCTCCATTCCCTTACAAAGGCAATAGTTGTGAGAAGTTCGCTGGACCTGGGACTCCCCGTTCTGTTGTGTTACCCTACATTTGTATTAATGTACGCTCGGCATTAATCTAGATGTTTTGAAAAACCGTACATAAACTTATATCAGTGGTTAGTTTTGAGAGTCCAAAAAGTTTCAGTTGCACATGATCTCTGACCAATGTCGTGATTGTTTTTCAAGTCATCTCCACTGTGTGTTCAGTGGAACATATTCTCGACATTTTAACAAGAATTTTTAATATTTTGATTTTATTGAGTGAAACCGAAGAGTAATAAACGTCAAACATTCACCACTGACCAATATTTGCGTCGAGACAAGTCTTGGTGGAGACTCTTGATGCTCTACCACAAGATGGGGTGAAACGCTTAAGGTGGTTACAGCATAGTAATAAAAGCATTTACCTATAAAAAGGGTTGTTATGAGCTCAGAAGCTATAAAAGAATTCCACTCAAAAAACTGATTAGGAACCTATCACTTGAGGATACTGAGTTCTGTTGCTGCTCTAAATTTTCAACCTTTCAACCATTATAGGCATTGCTTTCATACCTCAAAAAACCCAGAGGACTATAAGGTCAATTCTCCGCAGATTGTTCACACAATAGATGGTTTTGCAAAACAGTCACAGTTTCATGTGGTGACTAAAGGTAAAACAATTCCTACTTTGTGTTATCTACATACTCAGTTTTCAGAACTCACACCACCAACAACAGCTCCCATGTGTTGTTTATATGCTGTTGATTCTAGTTAACAGCCATATTTGTTTAATAGTTCCACTTTGAACCATCATTTAGATGTTGCCATCGATAAAAAATCAATATTATATCCATCTACAACAGTATAACGCACTCAACCAGATCACGATAGCCTAAAGCCAGACTAAGTAAGTGCCATCATACAAGTTCTCAGATTACAAAATGCTAATCAAACTGCCATGAAGCACAAGGGTTCCTGCTAAGATTATTTTTCAAATTAATATCCATCGATAGTTGTAAGAAGACTACTTAATCGTCTGTCTATCATGGGGACTCTTGAATTTCGAATTAGATCTCCGGTGTGTCTCCATTGCATCGATATATGGTATGATGCCATAGTCGCAGTGAATTCCTTCAATCACACAATTTAAATTTAAATGAAGCAAATAACAACAACGGCTGTGACTCGAAGATGCACAATTGAGACTCATGCATTCGTTGGTTTCTTAAAAAGCCTTCGTTTCCAAGCTGGAGAGTGAAAGAGAGAGGATTACAGAGTCAAGTCGGATTATGTGACACCGTCAGGCACTTTAGCAGAAGTTATTGGTGCGACTTTTATGCGTGATAAATAACAAAATCATGGTCGTGCACTTGATCCATTGGTGATCGTCTTTTTACTTCGTGGACCCATACTGAGGAGAAGATCTCAGCTCCTGTGAGCAAGTAGCATTTGTGTGAATAGAATGGTTTGGAGGAGCGTTTTATTTGCGTAACATCAATGCACGTTTAGCACCATCCAATCGATGATGCTTTGACTTTGTTGTGTGTGGATCAGAAGCAGAAACGGCAGCAACCTCTAGTTCAACTGTGAGCCGATGAGGCTTTTCTTTGTAGCCGTTGCCACTTCTTTGTTTTGCTTTTGTCTTCTTTTATTGCAAATGTTACGGATCAAACTGAGCTACGATGGATGGTTGTGAACTTCTGCAATCAAGAGCTAAAATGTGACGATGAAGATGAGTTTTAAGTGATTTCATGCCGAACGCTTAAATCGTTGTCTTGTTGCTCGTTGTGTCTGCCACAGTGAATTTTGGAAGGTAATTGCACAGAATTGCATTGAGTTTGCATAAAAGTGAAGAGGATGCAGTTCGAAGAAAATCACTCAGACAATGGAACGTCGACAACATTATTACCAAAAAAAAAACATGCTTTCCATACGAAATCTGTTTTAATTGAATGGCCATCCTGTTACTCACATAAAAAAAAAACTTATTCCACTAATCTAAGCCTTTCCAGAGCCCACATCACGAACTCACGTCCCTTCCATAACCTAAATGATAAACGGAAACCATAAAATAGTGCTTTCCATATCGATAATCATTCAAAAAAGAAAAATAATGAACTGCCATTACATTTCACACCCAAACTCGACACCTTGCCCCTTTTTTTAATTTCATATTCTTCTCAACGTGTACGAGCCACCGAAAATGCATTGAACTTAAGTGATCTCGTAATAGTAAATACAAAAACAGGCCTACCAGATACTCATCGAACACAAAACGAACAAAATTTCAATTGGAAATTTAAAAATCCTAACGACAAAATAAAACCATAGATGACGGGGGAATATGATTTTTTTTATGATTTTGTTACTTTGTGAGGGCCTATCTGTATAATTTGACAGTTTGGCATGCCTTCTCGTCTAAAATAAAATATTTGAAAACACGTGCTGATTTAAATAGTAAACTTAATATTAACACATATAAAAGTCATCGGGGCCTAGGTGTTGAATTCTAATTGTGCAATTAGAGACAATGTTCATCGGAGATAGCTGATGGGTGATATACATAAAGGTATACAAAGTAGTCGGTGGGCGCAGTGTAATGCGATATTTGAAGGAACCTTTACAGTGTGATTGTACATAAGGTGAATTTTTATCACATTGCCAGGGCTGGACTGACTAATGATACACAAAATAGTGTGGCGCAACAGAGTTGGCAGACCCGGGGTCTGCCAATTCCTGGCCAAGGGCGATAGCCGTGGAAAAACATTGTTTTGTTTTCTGTCAGGACTCAAACTTTGAACTTCTCACGCATCAGGGCCATTACGACAAGGGCATCACAACATTTTTGCTCTCTATAAATAAAATTGCTGATGATAAAACAAAAGTTCCATTTTTAATGACTATAATATTTTCAAGTCATTAAGTTACCCTGATAAGTCAGGTATGAAGACTTTAGATGTTCTAATTGCTACATATAATGGAAAAGTATTTCACTAATCTCAAGGTGAAGGTGGTTGCGGAAAGATTAAATCTTCGAACACAGAAAATGCATGAAACAATAAGTGATTATCTATTTAGTATGAAAACGTTTTTTTTTTCTCGATGATGCTCTGGGAGATAAGCTAGTGTGCGGAATATATCATGAGAGTTTTTGACAAAAGCTTTTAAATGAATTGGGGCTTAAATTTTAAAAGATATGTGAGCTAAAAAGAAGTATCGAGATGAAACAAAAGGAACTGAGGTGAATGATATCACGCGAGATATCAGCCGATTCAGCAACTAGTGAGTGAGGTTAGGTTAGGTGAGGTGGAAGTGGCAGTCAGCCAATGAGTAATACCTATGTACATTGTCTGACACACTAAGGCCGCAAGGGCCCATTGTGATACCACAAAGGTAAGCAAATTAATCACCTACTGATCTCAGAAGCCCGATGTAAGATCAACGAGTTGATCACCCATTAATCACCCGCTAGTCAAACCACTAGGTCGGTTTCTTCTTCTTCTTCGTCCATGCAGCTTCTGCAGAAAGCATTGGAAAACACGCCAAGTCTTTTGGAGTGTCTTCCTATTAGGCAGTGTACCTATGGTAGAACCTAGATACGGGCGTTTCAAAGCTAACAAACTCTTCCAGCGTTTTGAGTCTACACTGCCGAACTTTTTTGGTTTCAAAGAAGTTGCTACTCTAAGTCCATCTAGTGTAGGATATTCTAACGAAAAAAAAGACCACCCATGCAGATAGCAGTATTCACATATTTCATTGGTTTATCAACTATCGATTTGATACCTCTCCTATAGACTAAACATCAATACTTGTGTATTGAGAAAGGTTAATTGGATACTTCTTTAGTAAAAGTAATTAAAACAATAGTTTTAAAAACATCTCTCCTAAAGCACTAGTCAATGTGCTAGATCTACGCTTCTTTGAGGGAGCATATACATTCGACTAACAAGCATAAGTCAGTAATACCTTTGCCTCTTTCAAGCTTAGGAGGATATTTTTTTTAAATATTAACAGGCATCTACATTTTGTCTAGACAAAATGTTATCAACCCGATATAGTTTACGGAAGACGTAGGTACCTAGAGGCTTCTTACGCCTTATAAATAGCATGCAAACTCTAGAACTGATTTAGAACCGGTTTGTTCTCGTTTGATTACACTGCGGTCAACAGTGGTTTTGCTTACAAATGTAAACTATACTATTCTAAAAGGTTTTGAATCGCTGAATTTAAGTATGAGCTCAGAATTAAGCTAGTTACTCACGTCTTCGTAACATTAAGCATTCAAAATTGAAAAAGTTCTGTTTTTGTCTTCAATATGAATAGCATAGGCTCAAACCGAAACACAAATCATCACTTTTCCACGTAGTTCAAATATGGTGATAAAATGGCTCTACTACATCAAATTACTGAGATATTTAGCTTAAAAAGTTGTAATACACGGTCATGCATTAGTTTGACGCCTAGGTAGATTCTCGAAAGAGAACTTTAATCAGAAAAATCATTTTAGAAGGTTTTGGTTGAGCTGAATTTAAATTCAGTCACATAATTGCTTTATCACATCAAGTTCTTGATAATTATCTTTAGTCAATGATTATGCAAGGTGATAATCATGGATTAGGTGAAATGATACAAAAACTGTTTCGAATTACACATAAAGTAAGTAGAGTGACCCAATAGGAAGCGGGCAGCACTAGGGCCTTGCGCATTTCTCATAACCATGTGTTGTGAGGGAATAGAGGAGACCTACAATTGATTTCGATTCCGAACAGCTAATCGCGAAAGCGCTTTTCATGTCAGCTAAATCATCTTTCGGAGAGCTTGCCATTTCCTCGCAACATGCAATACCAGTGGAAAATCATCAATCGGTTTCTATTGTTATTCCAACCACGAACAAGGCAGACATGCTTTTGAAATAATATAATTAAAGTACCAATAAAATAACAGATACGAACTGACTTTTTCTTTTTGACTATTCACGGACTGACAGAATGGCAGAAAAGACGTTTAAATGATTGATAGCATTGAACGACCAGGTAGTTGTAAAACTTTTACATTTCGCCGAAGCCAACACTCTACCTTAATCATTTTGAAGCCGGTAACAGTCGAATTCACACTAAATTGGTCTAAATAACTTAAGAGCAAGGATTACAGAGCTAAGAATACTAGGTGCAAGATCGTTTAGAAATAATATAAAAAAGACAGGTCCTAAATGACTACCCTAAGGAACGCCTGAATGATTAACAATCTCCTTTGAAATCACTGGTCAAATTTTTACTATTTGCTTGCAATTATGGTCAAGCAATTTTCACACCACATAAGCAGGCTAGAGTGAAATCTTTAGTATTTTACTCTGGCAGTCTGTACAGACATGTATGGATATCATTTGCCTGGTTTTCGGATTCCTGCCGATAATAGAGGTTGGAGAAACGCGGTTTCTTTCAATTGCAGCCCGAAGGTTTATTTGCAGAATATTCTAGAAAAAAAGCTGACTTTAATAGCAAAAGAATGAACGAAAGCCATGTAGATAAATTAACAAATGAAATAACTGATTTATCACTAATTCGTTTGATAATGGTAATAGTTTGGTTCAAGTGGTAGCTAAATACATACACGTTTAAATTAGGTAAGGTTACGTGAACGGAAAATTATAGTGGTGCATGGTCATTGGTCAACCGTAACTCACAATGATACAAAAAAAAAAAAAAAAACCAATTGAATGTGGTAACATGGCGAAAGTAAGATTGTTGGAAAAAATTGTAGAGAGAATGTGATACTGGGTGAACGATCAGTTTTTTTAATTTTTGTAATAAATATTCGCTGCTACACACCTTCTAAAGGACGGAACTGGATGAAATTATTTTTCCCAGCAAGTGATTCAAACACATAAGGCCAATATCACGCAAACAAAAACGTCAGCTGTAAGCCAAAATCATCAATATGATATATTAAATTTTAATTGAAACAATTGGAAAGACAGCCGAGGAGGTTATTTGGAGGACGCGACGTTGTGTCCGTGATACATAAAAGAAATTTTTAAAAGAAATTTGTATTTTTAGTTTTGAATTAAATCAATTTTCAAAAACACTGCTGATAAAGGAAAACGACAGAGCAAATAGAGTACTTTATCCGGACAATTCATTCATTCTTAAAACTCTGCAAAAATCAACAGCAAAAGTTAACTATGAAAGAGAACTCTTGCATTCAAGTGAAGAATTAGGAACTGAATGGAAGTCGAAAACCATTTGAAAGTTCATTCATTCCTCCAAATTTTACAGTCGAGTTTTCCCAATCCCCATGGCTAGTTTACCAGCACAATCTACTACTTATCACCTCCTAGCCCCTCAGAAATCCTTGAGATCCAAGATCTTTGCTGCTGTCAATAACAGAGCGGTAATGTAGCAGAGCGCTTGAATTATTACAAAACCACATGTGCAGGGGTTAGCTCATTACTTGATCGCACCCTTAACCTACCACTTCAGTCACTTTAAATTAGCTCTCCTTGTCAAAGAAAAGTTTCATCCTTTACCCATCCAGGCAGGAGCAATAGGCCTGTAATTGGCGGTCACTGGGATTCTACAATATTCATATTATATCTACATGCAATTGAAGGCGCCTTCTCACTGCATCCTATATGAAATCCATCACTGGCCAATCACCAGTACCTACTACACTCAAAATAGACCTTATTCATTCTTCTACCTCTTTTGACTACCAATTTGATCGTGTTCTTATTAAATTTCCCTTACCATTGCCCACAGCTATCATGATTGAGTTTGGTGCGACAACGAAACTGTCATCTGCATCTAATCAACGTAAGCCCATGTAAGCCACCTACAGCGAGCAACAGTAATTAAAACAATCATAATTATGCAAAGGGTAAAGGTTCGAGCCCCAACAATTGATGTGTGTTGACTCCATTCGCTCACTCACGCGCCAACAAAACAAAGCGTTTTAGCCAAACCGCAATGAGAACACACCGCCACACCGTGGCAAACTGAATGTTTCAACAAAATCAAGAAACAGTGTTTTGAGGCCTTTGTCAAAAGGTCGCACCTGTGGTGCAGTTGATTTAGCTCTTTCTTCAAAATTCTAAGTCTGATGAGAGATGAGATCTTTTTCTCACCATTGTCACAGTTCACGTTGAGCATGAGCTGGGCATATTTGATACACACGCGAATAAAAAACAAAAGTGAGCACACTATAGATACTCGTACGACGAGCAAGAGTTTGTCTCACAAAGAGTGGTTAGCTTGTAATTGGTTTGCATCCGTGCGGAATTGTAAATTATGGAGCTAATTTGACACGCGAATGTCTTTGAATTTGTGACATGACAATGAACCAGTAAGAGGGCGCGAGAAGTAGTATGCAAATTGCGAAGGTTGTACCGTGATAGATGTCCTTATTAGCATTTCGTGTTAATGAAGTGCTTAATTAGTTGACTCTTCGAGGGAACGATTTGTCAACTTTGGTTAAAGTTTGAGGTTAATTAATAATTTTTGACATTAGGCGCCTATAGGAGCGTTATGCTAATCTGCCATCGAAAATTGAGATGATAAAATGAGAGCGTGACAAGTGGAAATAACTAACTAGAGAATGGAGTTAAGTTTTGAAAGCTTTTAGCATTGGTGCCTGTCATTAGACATGAAACTTACGAAGTTATCATTTGACGCCTACTCTTTTTCAAGCATTCGTTCACTCTCGTGTCTTATCTTAGCTCTCATGAAACTAATTATTATGAACAAACTGTCATAGAAAAGGCCTTGATTCTTATGAGGCGTTGATGTTGTCTATCTTACATTTGCCTTACGTTCAACGTGAACTACTCTATCTCAAATCAAACTCAAGTATTCCATAGGTTCCATATAAGATCATACTTGCGTTGTTCATATCTCTTCCACTCCCACTGAGCTTCCTTCAAGTAGGTGCGCTTGCTACCACTTCATGCCTCGAAAAAAATCAACTCAATTAAACGTACTCATGGGCAAGCGGTTTGCTGTCTTTGGCCAGAAGGGATTCTTTATGCAATATTTGTCGCTAGAACGGAAATCAATTGGAAAAAGAAACCATCACATGAATAAATGCGCAGATTAACTCAATCCCACCAAGTGATTGGTAATAAAGGATGGTGTCAAGCCAAGAATATTGTGTAATGGCAACACAAACAACATAACTATAATACCTGTTTTACCTGCCAACAGTAATAGTATCAATAAAAACGATGCAAACGAGCCCTCAACATATCGCCAATTCAATAAAATATGCAAAATTCTTTTGAGTTCTTACTCATTCTTCCACCGTTCGTCCACGTCGCATCGTCCGTTTTAGCGTATTCTTCCATTTTTATTATTTAGACTTGAAAATTATACAATGAAGCTCATAGAACGCACTTGTTGCATACATAAACTTATTTGGGTAGAACCAAGAGCTTGCCCATCGACATAAGTTTGCTTAATCGACTATGGGTGAGTGATGAGTAAAAGGAAACCAACTAATTTGGTTGACGGTCTTGCATAACTTTAATGATTGGTTTGAATAAGATGCAGTCCGCGCACACACACCTCATTCATATATCCATTCGAACATAGTAATCAGTCAGAAGTGTATGACTTCATTGGTTTTGGACAGGTCCATAAAATTATGTTAAAAGCAAAACACTCTGCAAGAAATTCAAATTTGGTGCGGTTGACATAATTAGTTTGATATGGTCACTGAGTATGTATGAATATGCTCGGAACTATGATATGCTGATAGACAATAATGTATGACCGCCAATCAGCATGTTTTGGAATAAGAAATTGATTACTTAGACCAGTTGAATTAGGATTCGACTGAAGAAAAAGAAATAAGAAGCATGATAATGAAGCTTTAATGCTAATTTTTACTTTTGGTGCCTCAAACTTTTAGTACACAGGAGGAGTGGATAGCATTGCATACAATTCGTCACCTTCCTACGACTCACATAGCAACAGGAATACTTTAGAGAGCAGTAGATTGTTCACTCGCCAAGTATAGCTCACATGCAGTTTACCAATGGCTATACATATGGGTACCCTAACCTGAACTCCAGCAGTCAGCTAGTCAGTACCGGAACAAAGAAAAGGGGTCGGTCATAAAGCGGGGCTAAGTGAATATGTCCAGTCTTCAACTCAGAACTAAATGAAAGATGTAAAGCTGTAACAAATCAAAAATCGTCTGTCTGTACAGGCAAAGTCCACAGGATAAGAACTTATAGGTCCGAATATCGCTAATGGTAGGCTTTCCATGATGGTAAGTCCTATTTTGTGGGTTTTATCAAAGCTATTGCCTGTTAATTTGCAGGCCACCATGGGCCATAAACAACGCTGTACTTTCATATTTCTTCCTGATAAAGGTATTATTCGTGCTATCAGAAGGAAGAAACTTGTTAAGAAGTTATTAGCGAATGGGTGGAGCTATATTGACGACCTGTCGTATGGGATAAGGATTTCATTTTTTTTATTTATCCAATCCCAAGAACTTCTGTTTCCGATTGAAAAAGGTGTTTTATAAACTTTCTTTCTTTAAGTTTCAAGCTTCTCTTCAGAAAAACCTTGGCCATAGTTCGACGAACGAGACCTAGTCTGGAATGCGAAAAACGCATCACATAATTTATGGTATTTTGTTCTAATGAATGGTGGATGGGCGTTGTACTATTCGGGTAGGCTCTGATTGGTGCTAACTTGGCGGCGCCCAGACGCTGTAACTTATAGTACACGTCAACTGTGCTTACTATACCTCCAAGCGGTATCCACTGGGACCTGGGATGCTCCGTCCAGAGCTGACCTGCTAAACTAGTAAGTGCGAGTGTTGAGATAAGGGAATCCGGAACAAAGAATTGTGATCGATCAACACTATAATTGCTCTGCGAACAATGACTGACTGCACGAATCTCAGTGGTCTACGAGAGCTTTCGTGTAAATGTCCCAGCGGATGAATTCGAAGGACAGAATCAACGGTGGACTTCAGCAGCCATAAAAGCAGAAACCCCTGAAGGAGCTACTCCAACATATTTGGTTTAAAGGTCTTTCAGGGTCTTTCAATACTAGGACAGGGTATTGAAGTAGAGATGGTGGCGGATGAGCTCCTGGTGAGCCAACGGCAGCACTCACACCCCTGCAGCAGGGTACTGACACTGGATATTCCAGCCCTTTGTGTCCGAAGGGATCCAAAAGGACCTGGCCCTCCAGGTTGGGGGTTGTGCGTAGGGCTAACTACCCTACCACGGAAAAAATAATTTGTTCCGAAACAACGAACAGCCTCGGATAACGATAATGATTTCAAAGTTGACGACCCATGCAAACGAAAAAAGGACAACGACCTCCGGATCTGCACTTGGAACGTAAGATCTCTTAACGGACTAGGTGCAGCTGGAGAATTAGCGGACGCCCTGGACTGCTGCAAAGCAGACATAACCGCCATCCAAGAAGTGCGATGGAATGGACCGGGCATAAAGAAGATGAAAAACTGTGACATATACTATGGCGACTGCTACAGACAACAGAAAAAGCGTTTATTTGGGTGCGGATTTGTCGTTAGAGGTAGACTCAGGGATAAGGTGATTAGCCAAAATCCAGTCAATGAGCGTATAATGACCATCCGCATCAGGGCTAAATTCGCCAACATTAGCCTTATATGCGCCCACGCCCCCACAGAAGAGAAAGACGACGATTCCAAAGACTGTTTCTACGAGCTCCTCGAAGAAACATATGAGCAATGCCCTAGATACGACGTGAAAATCGTTCTTGGCGATTTCAACGCAAAACTAGGGAAGGAGGACATCTTTGGAAACACAATCGGTAAGCATAGCCTCCACGACAAAACCTCCGAAAACGGATTGAGGCTAATCGATTTTGCTGCGGGGCTAAATCTTGTTGTAAGTAGTACACGCTTCCCGCATCTCAAAATTCATAAAGGCACATGGCGGTCCCCAGATCAATTAACCGTCAACCAAATTGACCATGTTGCGATCGACGCAAGGCACTCTTCCAGTGTGCTAGATGTCCGAACTTTCCGAGGGGCCAACTTTGACTCGGACCACTACCTTGTTGTAGCCAAGGTACGAATGAGGATATCTTGTTCACGACCAGCACGAACTAACGCTGTGAAGAGATATGACGTCGGAAAGCTACAATCGCAAGAGATTGCCAATGCCTTTTCCAATCGAGTGTCCCTTCAATTATCCTTGAATCCCATGCCGCCAGCATTAAACATTGAAGACCAGTGGCAGCAATGCCAAGAAGCTATCAGAACCGCTGCCTCTGAGGTTCTGGGTTTCACTCGGCCACCAACACGAAACCCATGGTTCGATGAAGAATGTAGGCAGGCAAATGCAGCCAAGCAAAGAGCACGACAAATGCTTTTGCAAACACGAACGAGGGCTGCTCACGATCGGTATAACGAGATTTACAAGGAGAGAAGAAGGGAAGAACACCGACTTCTCAAAAAGAAAAAGAAGCAGCATGAGAAGCGCTCGTTTGAGGAAATAGAGAGGTGCCATGACAGGAACGAGACTCGGAAGTTTTACCAAAAGGTAAAAAGATCCTGCCAGGGTGGCAAACCCCGAACTCAAGCCTGTAAAGACCAGCAGGGAAACATAGTCATAGAGTCACAGTCGCTACTGAGGATCTGGAAAGATCATTTCTGCAGACTGCTTAACGGCGATGAGGACACAAATTCCGCTGTCAGGCAGATTGCCCCATTCAGCTTGGACGATGATCAAGAATGCCGTCCTCCCGACCTAGAAGAAGTTAAGCTTGCTATATGCAAACTTAAATCAAATAAGACTGCAGGTGCAGATGGCCTTGATGCCGAACTTTTCAAGGCAGCTGGAGATCAGTTGGAAAGGAGCATGCACCAGCTGATCTGCATGATATGGTCGAAAGAAAGCATGCCCGATGAATGGAACCTCAGTATCGTATGCCCGATCCTAAAGAAAGGAGACCCTCACAACTGCGCCAATTATAGAGGGATAAGCCTCCTTAACGTCGCTTATAAGATCTTGTCTGCTGTAATATGTGAACGTCTGAAACCCCACGTCAACAACTTGATAGGTCCTTATCAATGTGGTTTTAGACCGGAGAAGTCCACAATAGACCAAATTTTCACATTACGGCAGATCTTGGAAAAAACCCGAGAACACAATATCGATATTCACCATCTTTTTATCGATTTCAAGGCCGCGTATGACAGTATCTACAGAGACGAGCTGTACAGAGCCATGTCTAGTTTCGGCATCCCTGCAAAACTCGTACGACTATGCAGGATGACTTTGGAGAATTCACGCTGCTCCGTCAAGGTCGGTAAAGAACTCACCGAGACCTTTGATGTCGAAAAAGGTTTTAGGCAAGGCGATAAACTGTCATGCGATTTCTTCAACATCATACTTGAACAGATTGTAAGAAACTCAAACGTCAACACCAGAGGAACAATTTTTCAAAAGTCTGTGCAATTGCTCGCATATGCAGACGATATTGACGTAATGGGAAGAAAAAAGCGTGATGTCATAGGTGCTTTTGCGAGTATTGAAACAGAAGCGGCAAAAATGGGTTTGATGGTTAATGAGGGCAAAACAAAGTATATGCTGTCATCAAACAAGGACACAGAACATCGACGAATTGGACAAAACGTCACAATAGACAGACATAACTTCGAGGTAGTACAGGACTTCGTCTACCTAGGATCCGCTGTAGACACGGAAAATAACATCAGTGCGGAGATCAAACGGAGAATAACTCTTGCCAACCGTTGCTTCTTTGGGTTAAGAAGGCAATTGAGAAACAAAACCCTCTCCAGAAAAACCAAGGTAACCCTATATAAGACCTTAATCATCCCAGTCCTGCTGTACGGCGCGGAAGCATGGACCTTATCGAAAGCGGATGAGGAAACCCTTGGTCGTTTCGAAAGAAAAATTCTCCGAATGATCTTTGGTCCCGTATGCGAAGGCAATGTGTGGAGAAGAAGATACAACAACGAGCTGTATGAGCTGTACCGCGACATGGGCATAGCCAGAAGAGTACGCATCGCGAGGCTACGATGGTTGGGCCATGTTGAGCGGATGGACCCAAACGCTCCGGCTCGTCGGGTGTTCGAAAGCACATTGCAGGGAAATCGCGGAAGGGGAAGACCTCGTCTTAGGTGGCGCAATCAAGTGGAGGATGACCTCAACCGACTTGGAGTGCGAAACTGGAGAGAGCTCGCCCGAAATAGAAGTCGTTATCGAAGGATGTTGGTTGAGGCCCAGGTTCACCCCGAACTGTAATGCCCACCTAAGTAAGTAAGTGTTCTAATGAATATATCGATAAAAAAAATATTTCATTCAGTAAATAACATAACTCTTATAACCAACGATAGGATCTTACTAACTTTGACTTGGATGAATACATCGGAAGCAGGTAGATGTGAAGTAACTATTTCTCTTCATCAATGAAATTTCTAGGTCCAGACATTGGTATTGGCATACTCTTTCTAAAAGCTCGAGCATTTTCTTGCAAAATGCTAAAGTACCTTAAACAACTTCCAAAAATATGAACAATTTTCCGATGTGGGGTGACAGGTTTTCCACAAACGGGAAGACTTAACTATGAAAATTGTTTGGTATAGAAGTTGAAACCGAGACAATGTCATCTGATTCGGAATCCAACTTGGATTTGGGCGTCGATTACTCTCATTAAGATACAGTTTGAAATCCGGAACAAACAGATCGGATGAAGAAGGGAATATTTCGGTTGATGATGATGGCACAAGAAGTCCTCATCAGTGGAATGAATATTATGTAGGTAGTCGAATTTGTCACGAGAAAAGGTGTTCATATCGAAATTTCGAACCAAGCTTCTCCAATACTTCCGATTTGCTTACGAAGTTTTGTTCAATTTTACTATAACTATAACTATACGTTTAGCGGGACAAACAATTTCAGCCAAACAAGAGTCAAGCTATAGCCGGAGGAATCAGTGGATTCCACCTTATGCAATTGAAATAGAGAAATTCTTTGGATCGATGATGTGGAATGGCTTCGTACCTCTTCACCGCATAAAGTACTATTGGGAACCAAAAGCCATACAAAATTCGTTTTCAGGCTTTGTTTTCGATGCTTTTTTTTTCGAAAACAATGAAAAAAGTAGCAAAAATAATCGACTTTGGACAGTGAAAAAAAATTGATTGACCTTCTTCAACAAAACACTTTTCACCCTGACGAAGATATGGTTAATGACGAACTAGTGCCATGGGCAATACATACCAAGTAAAACTCATCGATACGAAGAGAAACTTTTCTTACTTTGTTCCACTGATGCATGGGCACTAAGAATTTGCACTGCAAAATTCGTTACCGGTAAAAAAGAAATTGATCTGGCCAAAAACGGTTATCAAAGAACTTCACAATGAAGGAAGATGTCTGTACGCTGGCAATTCTTACACCAGCTACGGTAAAGCTCTTGTTTTTGCAACGAAAGGCAAAAAGGTTGTAGGTACTCTAAGAGCTAATAAGGCAGATGTTCCGAAAGAAGTCTTTCTTTCAATGTTAATATGATTTGAAGTTGTTTCCAAGCGGATATCTACGGAATAGTTGTTTTGAGGAGGATAGACACGAGGGATGTAGAAATTTCTTCCTTTCAACACGCTCATAGTTCCCTTACCTGCTTCAAACAGACTGTCAGCACCCGTACACATGCAATAAAAAAGTGCACAATCCGTCAAGATCGAGAAGAACTGCAAACATATTGTCAACGAAGCCCGAAGCCATTGTATGTAGTTTAAAATAAAGGTTAATCTGGAATTGACTTATCTGATCAAAATGATTCTTATGCAACAATTTAGGCTTACAGCTTTTGCTGGGAACATCCGTAATTATAGCTCGGATAGTCTACAAAAATATAACGCATATTAAAATAAGCATACACAGATTTAAAAAAAAAACAATGTCGCTGAACTTCTCTACATGCCTCCATCTTCATCTTGACTAGACCAACCTCGAAACATGGCCAATTAAAAAACAGGTTTAATGATTCTTATACCTTAATTCGTAGAAAGTGCCACATATTTAAAAAAAAAAATCTTACAAGCAAACTTAACCTTTGCTTTCTATGATGATTGTCCCGAACAGCCCCCAATCAATCTGCCTCTGCCGTGACTGTTTCAATCGGCCAAATAAATTAATAACTTAATTTGAAAATATTCCAGTTTCTTCGAAAACAAAACAAAAAAGTTTTTATTTTACTCCACATGTTCCTTAATTTATTGTACTTTACTTAGATTTAAAATAAAATATGTTGAGCAAAACGTTTAAATGCTTGGCAAAGGAGCAGTGCTCGCTGGCAACCCTAATGAGCTAACTATGTATAGTCTTTCTGCTACAAGATCGCAAAAATGTTGCAGTCTTCTTGTTTACGTTGAGGAGCATACGTTTGGTCTGTAGGTATGCATATCCAATGGAGCCGTGCCATATACGGTTGTGCTCTGCACAGATCCAATCGCTGATTGAAGCCCTCACATGTCCTGAGAAAGCTGTCTACGATTCTTGCCTCCCAAGTTCATCGACAATCTTATTTTCAGTTATGCTGTTATACCCCAAATGAGACTCAAACAATTTAATGTTCCGACCGCATTCAGAGAGCTCTTGCATTCCTGGATCGCTTTCGAAGTAGTTAGAAAGTTGAGAAGGGCTTTAAGCACTCGGCTGTCGCTGCAAACACAGATAACTCACCCCATCCGGCCATTGTTCGTAACGTGGCTTAAAGCAATTTGAAAAGCACACGCCTCTGCTTGGAAGACAGGAATTTTGAAAATGCTGGACCGATCTCAAAAATTCTTTTAACTTTAGAGTGCTTCAGCAGTATTAATATACTACATATTCCCACGGCAACACAAAGTGGAACTTAAGAACTGCTGAACAGATTTTCAAAATCATTTCAAAATTGGAATGCTTAGTAGCATTTTATCTAAATACATTAGATCGCCCGCCGTAGCACCCGAGCTTTCCCGCACGTCATTAGTCATTTCATATATGAACAACATTACTTTGCAGAAATTGCTGGATACAAATGTACATAGCAGATGACAGGGTGCCAGGGCTTTCGAATCCTATTGAAAGTTCTGTCTAGTGACTTTTAATTTTTACAGCCACAGCTTTATATGAAAACACAACTGGTTATCTGTCTTACTGACTGCTCGTATCAAAAAGATTTAAATTGATTTTCAAGGTTGTGCAACCAGCTTTCGCTTGCAAAAAAGTTGATTGGAGAAGCAAAATTGATAGTTCAACATACAGAAAATTTGGTCCGCCCAAAAAAGAATTGGCTAAGTAAATTCAAAACTTCCAATTACACTGAGCTCATTGACGTTGAAAGCTTTAAACAGGCTTTTTTAAGCATGAAACTTCTTCTAAGTATGAAGTTAGTCCAATTTAATGTTCAAAGAGTGATGAGAGACGTCCTGTCGTTAAAATAAATGCTTCATGAACTTATGCATGGAAATGTTTTCACGATGAGTGATTAGAAAAGGTAGTCCAGTCCAACTTTCAAAAGAATCACCTCAATCTTAGTCATAACGTCTCATAGCTCTAGATTCCATTCCAAATACAAACACACTCTACATGTTGCGGTCAACATCGTGATTATAATGGAGAACACGTCCTGCCTAGCTTATATCATTCTTCTCTACAGTTTCCATATTCCACCCACCAACGCCATCAAACCAGGCTATGTATTCTGGCCATAAAGCATTCATTTATATTATTTTGCTATTCTTTTGTTCTAATGTCAACTATGGCAAAATATAGTAGGGTAGGTATTACCATTGTTTTGTCCATCATCGCATAGTGCTCACCGCAACTTATTTGCTGTTCTGATCTGTGTGTGTGTGTGTTTTATGTGCCATGCATGGGTTTACGGTACGGCACGCGTTTTGAATGAAATTCAAATCAAATAATTGGTATTATGTATACCTATAGCTTAACTTGAAAGTCCCACTCTTGACATTCAGCAAAGTGCGACGATTGAGCGCACTTCGAAAGTACTTCATTTACAGAATGTAAACCTATCTATCTACCTACCAAACTATGCTACGCTATGCTATGCTATTGCTGCTAAAGTTAAACCTATAGTTAGCTTAGAAGGCCTCGTTTTCAATTCAAGTCCAATTATTCATGCACATAGCTTCCTACGTGAAATACGAGCAGAAGCACACTTCTCAGAAACAGTCTAAATTACAAATAAAGCACATGTCAGAGAGCGCATCCCTGAATATTAATTTTGCATGCGCGGCTCAGTTTTCTGAGTTTTGAATTCGGATTGGGTTCGTCGGAGTCGGAGTCTATGCGTTTTGTGGATTCAATGGAGTTCGGGAGGCTCTGGATTTGTCATATGAGCACTTGAGCGCGAATATGTGCTCTGGCATTAAATGCAATATGATATTTGCGGCAGCTATAGTAGCGAGCGGTTGCGGTATTAAGGCTCGCTCGAGGTACACGTTTGCATTTTGAGCGATCCGATCGATTTATCAAAAGGAAAGGGTGGGCATTAAGCAATTTTGCCGTCTGGCTGTCTGTCGGCGATGAGTCATGAGATTGTGCCATTTTAGTTCGTTGCACTTTATGTTCCTTTTATGTTTTTGTTTTGTTTGTTGGTTTCGTTTTGTCTTTTTACTATTGTAGGTGTACCTACATTGGATTGGAGGTGCATTTGAATAATGTCAATGCGCGTTAGAAGGTGTGGACTCGGTGTGTAGTTGTTCACTAATATGGGCAATTAAATGGAGGTCAATCGAGAGTGTGTTTGGTTTATGATAGGTTCCTTTACAGACCTAACGACAGTAACATGAAGTCAATCCACAATGTCTGAACGTTCGAGGAGGTATTGTGGAGTTAAAGGACTGCTTTTTGATTAAAGTCTGATTCAAAGATGTAAAACTTCAATGGAAAAAGAGGCCATGAGAAATCTCACACAGCCTTTCTCAAATATGCTCCCATGGAACACTAAACTAAGTGCATGAAGCCATTCCTTGGTAAACACACCAAAGTTCGAAGGTTTGTCAATATTTCCATAAGAACAACGCCTCTCCACTTCCTTTGCCGGTTAAAACCCAAAATAACGATGCTTAATTGTAATTTGGAGCTCCACCAGTTACGCATAATGATAGTTCATCTAACAGATGCCCGCACACAAATTTTATGATCTATAAACACTGCTTTTCACTCAGGACAAGACCTCCTCCCAATTCGTCGCGTCGCATCGTGCAAGTTGAACACGAGAACAAAAAACAAAAACAAATAATTTTCCCCCAAAAAATGTAAGCCAAAGGTCCCTTACACGCAATGTTGGAGCAGTACTATGCTGGCCAAACACGAAACGATAAACCAAAGGTTTGCGTGTATTGCGATCATTCTCCATAAGAACCTGAATTGGTTAAGAGAGAAATTGAACCGATAAAAATTAACAGTGCTTTACATACGTATACTCATGATGCTCAAACTGTTGCTCTGAATGAACTACAAGCACAGGTGTATATTTTGGTAAATTTTGAATGCTTGTAAGTGGCTTATAGGGTGGGAAATGTTTTATTGTTGGTGGCTTTAAAAAGCTGTAAAAAGACGCTTTTGCCTCTTTTTTCTCAAACAAAATATAGCTTCCAATAGTAAACTATGCAGAAAACCTGAAATTGTGGAGTATCTCTCAAACGGATCAGAGGTATGAAGAAGATAAACATTTGAGTCGAGTGCTCTATATTAGCATCAGCATTACATCTCCAAAAGAGATATCAACTCTTTGAATCAGTTTGACATTGCTCTTGCTATTCTGAGTATGGTTGAACTCAGCCATGGATCAATCCAAAATCGGGGGGCTTGTTGACGGTTTTTGTAGTCAACATGCCACCCAGACGAATAACTAGTGTGAAGCAAATGTAGAAAATTTTGATCCTCATGAAATCATAATGCTGTGAACGCTGAAAAGGAAGAAGGAACAAAGGATACCCTCTTATTTTGGACAGCCGCTGCACTATTACGCCTGTTTTACTTGTAAAATTCAGTTTTCGTGTGTTCTTATAAAAATATATATAAATAATAAAATTTATCTATTTACTGTGATCGGTAATATTAAACCCTTCAAAAGTAAAAAAAAAAATTAAAATCGGTGGAAGGATTGTCTATTTCTTTATTTTTAATAAAAAAATATTATTGTTCAATAAAAATTTTCAGAGTTCCGGCGCTAAAATCTAGGAACCTTGTTTAAAAACTGTACTCTTTTTTTTTGGGCTTGTAAAAAGGCCCAATCGGACACAAGTAAGATCTTTTATCTTTTTTCTACCCCAAATATTCAAGATTTTTGATTTTAATTGGGTTATAAAAAGTTCCTTAATAGTCTCAACGGAAAATTAATCGTATGCTATTTTGGTAGCCGTGACACAATAACTGCCTGTTATACGGGAGGTTCGTGGATCGAGTCCAAACAGAAACCAAAAATGGAGAAAATTTTTATTCATTTACATAAGATACGAAAATAGCTCATTACAGATAGGTTGGGAAGATCGCATGGTAGGGGACGTCTATCTAATTCCGTTTAGGCCAGAGAAGCAATTTTATAAATAAATGACTTATTTTCTAAAAATAATATAAGATACCGAATAAGCCATTTACTACCTTATACTAAAAGGTTTTAATGTTTCGTTTTTTAAATAACACTTATGTAAGTTCAAGCGCGTGTAGTAGCATTTTTTTGCTCAGCAAAATAGTTAGAAACCTCTTGATACACATGCGCAATTCTTCCAAAATTGTATGGCTTGCTTTTATGCAAGACTGTTACGTTACTTGACCCTAGAACAACCTGATTGTACTTCAGCTATTTACTTGTGACAATTTTTTGGGTAATTTGTTGTGTAAATTTTCTATTTGGAGAATTCTAAAAATTTTTAAGAATTTTCTCTTAAAACGCACAGAACTTATAGCTTTGCAAATTAAATTCAAACTGAGGAAAAATCACGATGTTGTCTTTCTATACAAGCTTCGATTTTTGCAACCAAAAAGTCACAGCGCGCCACTGTGCGCCGTAACTATTGACTCAAACACTTGCAAGTATCCACAAAAGGTTCCGTAAGGTTAGTCTCTCAAATTTAAATTCAAATTCTATTTGATAAAATATCTACTGCTACATTGACAATCTCAAAGTTTTTCATACCTTTCTCTATAAAAATGTAGAACTCATCAGAAAAATTAGAGTCCCTTTTCTTATGGGACCTCTTAAGAAAAAAAGGTGAAAGCAAGGATGTTTCCAATCAAACAACAAACTTGGGATGGGTAAGCAAAACCTCTGCTGCATGTTTTTCAACCACTACTGTTTTAAATGACGTGAACTTTCGATTGTCTTTCCGTTCTCAAATCTACGTTAGAAATTTTTTCGTGCAGTTTTGCTCTAAAATGACTTGCCAAATCTTAGTGAGATGCGATACCATGAAAGTGTACTACAATTCGAACTTCGATCTCCCACTTCACTCCTTGTTTTTTTTTTTTACCGTACTATATAAAAAGGTTCCATTGAATGAATACCTGCCTTATTTTTTCCTTGCGATTGTCTTAGAACAAGATATACTACTGCCCCTCTTAAAATAAAGTTTTTTTTTCTTCCTTAGAACATGAATATGAGAATACCACTGAGTCGGCTAATCCACTTTCTTTTCGATTTCCTCTTCATCTAGACTCTAGAGCGATCTCGAAGGAATGACAATTAAATTTTTATTTATTTACTTCACACTAGTCATCCGCTTTTAGGGTACACAACATTTACCTTATAAAAGTGTCGATAAGACTCCCGGTTTTGGATTGTTCTATGTCTGATGCCAACCAAATGTAGGTTTCGTTGCATTTGTCTATTCGAAGAGTGTTTTAGTCTGCCTTAATTTTTATTTATTTTCATCGAGATCGTGTTGAAACGCTTTGAACATAAAAATACCAACTAAGTCGGCAGTCTTCCGTTTCTTTGCAAATGGTACTTTTGACGGGAAAGCTCCCACTGATCTTGGTAAATATCTCTAAATTCATCAAGACTTGTTACTTCTGCTTTTATCTCAGCTGCCGTCATCTTACAATCATACTTACTCTACGTTGTCCAAAATATCAATCAAATCTTTCTGAAACGTCTGACCATATGCCTTCAAGCGATTCTTGAACCCTTGTGTTGCATCTTCGATTAGGATGGTTTCATCGAATTTTAATAATAATTGATGCACAGTGTTCGTACCTTATTCTTATGCAGGTTATTAAATATTGTTATTTTATGTAGAAGGCTGAGGACGTTTCCTTGGTGTACACCAACCCTTAGTGACTCCAGTTTACCATTTAACATTTGTTACTGTTCCTTCATACATGTCCTTGATAATTCACACCCCACACTTCAGAAACTCCCCGTAGTCTGAGTACTACTCATATTAGAGTTTGCAGTTGTCAATCGTCTGCATTTTTTACCATTATGCAATTCAGATAAGAAATCACAATGTTTTTCCTTCCTGTTTAAATACCATCTTCTATTGTCTTACTTTTGCTCAACCCGCATTGATCATCAGATGGTCTCGTTCTTCGAAGTGTGGGACAACTCCTTGATCGAACGAGAATTGCAACACTTTCGGCTTTTTCATTACCTTTTGGAATTTATTATACGGTTTCTTTAATTGTTCGAGCAGACTTTTATTTGCATAAAAATAAATATCGTGATCCATTTTCACGAAATGTTTATATACAAAACTCACATGGTATACCATCTTCTTCGACTGTGATGTCGGACACTTCTGTAAGGCCTGTTGTTGGAAAGTGGTATCAAAAAAGATGTTCTTTCAAAAAACCAGCACAATACCACCTCGCCACCTATGCAGAACTTTCACAGAATTTACAAGAAGCTGTCCTTGAGCAACGTTCATGAACTTCAACGAATGAATATAATGAGCATTTCTTCTTCTTTGAGCGGCCATTTTGAATTTGGTTGCGCTCTTATTGAAGTTATTTAGTCAAAATTTTTCTTGAATATCTATCAGCTGCTGGGAAAATAATTTCTGACAGCCGACGATCCATGATCTTAACTTGGAGTTTGCTATTAGTAGGGATTCTTTGAACATGCTTTGAAAGCCTGTTTGTTCATATTTTATCACTCCTTTGCCTTCATTATCATCATGACTTGCTGGTTTAGTGTCCTTCGAATACTTAATCAAAGATTTGTCGGTCTTTAAGTAAAATCATTAGAAAACCACTGGTATAACACAAATGTCTTTTCCTTTGTACAAATTGTACCGCTTGATTTATCTCAGCAGAACTTATTTTTTATTTTTTTTTTAATTCATCAACCACCTCCTTAATAGTTCGCTTATATTCTATGTAGTTAGTCTTTTTTGTGTTGAAAATTAAGTGGCACAACAGTTTAACATTGCATAATGATGACATGGAGTCAGTGAAAGTGGAATCCGCAATTCTTTCAGTCAGTCAGAACATCTGTTCGATTATGAAGCTTCAGCCTTAAATTTTTTTTTTTCACATTTCGTAACTTGCCTTCCTGCATCAACCTACAGTACAGAGATAGTTTGGCTTCAAGGTTTTGAAATAACGACTCCTGCATCCGATTTGAAAGAGACTACTTTTTTTGAAACAGTATCAGTTTTCTATGGGTCGTTTGCTTGTTCCTTCTAACGAAGCCTCACATAATACTATCTCGTAAAACAGTTTTAGTTGCCAATGAAACCTAGAAAATTTGACTAATATTACGTGTTATTGAACATAAGTGTTTTTTGCTGGTAGATATACATACAACAGAACCAGGAACCACCCCACCCACATTTTTGCACCAGCCAGCGCAGCGTGAGCGTGTTATTGTTTGTTGAATAGAGTGATATTTGTTAAGTACAAAAATCAAATGAGATTGAAATGATTTGCTCAATTATTTTTTTCCAGATAAGTTCTTAGAATGAACTGTGAGTTGCTTTGCTTAAAAATGAGCCATGTTTGAAGAAGTCTTCCGTTTTTACTAAAAGAATAGGGTACAACCGAATTGTCACAACCTGTTGATGCCTCAGCTTATGTTATTTTTGTCTTGTCTCACAAACGACGCAGTTTTTTATCTTCTTTTATTTTTCGGTTAACGCAAGAAAACTTCTACGTGGACCACTTAGTCATCAAAGATCTTCCAAAACCTTCCTCAATCTAAAACAAAGAAAAGAGTTAAACCCAAAATGAAAGCCAGAAAGCGCGTAAAACACTGCAATTAGTGATTTGGTTCAGTTGATAAGGGCTTAATTTGAGCGTGCGCGCCCAGTGGTCCCATCAGGGATTGATCGAACCATGAGTGTACATTGCAGGTATGTGAGCTAACTTCTTGTTCAGTGAGTTCGTGTCGATTGGCTGCACTGATTATAGACACTGAACCAATTTTATGGCCTTTCAATCCTCACGCATATGCAGTTCCAGTGCAATTGGAGACAACGATGCTGCGCTGATGTTTCGAGATGTTTAATTTATCCACTCCACTACATTGAGGGGAAGAGGATATTTCTCATCCTTTCGTTTACCCACAACTCACTATACCTACATAATATTTTTTCTGTAGGTATGTTGCATTTTTAATTTGGAGCGCGATTTTTATCAGTTCTGGTAAATGCTGAGAAGATGTTGGCCAGCAGAGCATATAAAAACTGCCACACACAATCAACAACAGAAAACAAAGGTTTCCCTTCGAAACTGTGACACTTCTTTTAGAGATTTGATCGAGATGCTAGAGCTCACATTACTCGTATTGTGGTGAACGCCTCCTGGTGAGATAGGTTAAACTCATAAACATTTTACTTTAACTATTTTTCGTCCTGTTTCGTATAGCATCACCTGTTTGCACAAAATTTCAGGTAAAAAAGGCACCCATTTGAACAACGAACCACTGTGATGGGCACTTTTACTGAAGTGGACCTCACATGGTGTCCTCGCCACTATTAATTGGACTGTTGCATCAGTTTTGACGAGATTGATTTTTATCGCCAATGGTGATCTTGTCTTGGCCCCTATTTTGGAAGAAATTAGGTTTACAGATGTTTTTATAGGTCTTTCGAGATGGTCAATGGAGATAGGAAAAATATTAGTTTGTTCGATGAGTCGTGTTGAGTTTTATTTGTTTTTAGAAGAATGAACGGGTTCTATGCTTTCGGATGAAATGGAAAATTAAGGATAACAAAAGATGTCAGTATTGACAGCAACACGAATTAATTGGAACTCGTCCATAAGTTATGAGGGAACTCACAACTGTTTTTTCTTTCGTTATTCCCATGAGGCTGTAATTTGTTTCAGTGAAGACAAAAGCGAGAGACTGATGGAAATAATGAAGAGAACATTTTTAGTGGGGCTGTAAAAAACAAAACTTTTACAGGACTGGCTTACCTACTCGAAAAAGCTTATTTCTCATAGAAAAAAGAAGGAAATGAATGCAGAGCTGTGGCCATTACTAATCAGAGCCACTCTGTTAATGGCCAACGAGTTCTTAACAATTTAATGACCTAACGGACAAGAAATGATTTGAATAGAAATTAAAAGAAATGTTTATGCAACGATTCACACTTCGTCTGCTTGAACTCAATAAAAAGTCTTTGTATAATAAGCCACATGTGCTAATTTCAACAACATTCCTCAAACATCCTAAGCTAAACGAACCCCTTTTATGACAACACCTCGAAACAATTCCGCATACTTCACACTGCATACTGCCCGCGATGGCATCATAGCCTAGCCGAGTCGATTCATGCCATGCCGACCGCTCCAGCCAGCCGGCCGGAGTTCTAGATGGAAAATATGCATTAAACCCATTCAGATTCCTCATGGACGGCAAATTCTACTTATTTACCTCAAAATAGCTCCATCATTTCAATATTTACTCTAATAAAGCAAAGTAGAAGAAGAAAATGAAGAAGAAGAAGACGCACACACAAGCAGCGAGCCCATACAACTCCCAATGAAAACACAAAATAAAATTAAGGAAACAACTAAAGAGCAACCATTAAACACTAAAATAAATGCAAGTGCACTTTGATGTGAGCCGCGCTTTAGTGGGTTTTCTATAGTACCATGACCGTTGCTATAGACTTCGGGCCTGGACAACAACAGCAGCAGCAGCAGCAGCATCATTGGCGGCCGGCGGCGGCGGCGATGTACATCTCACGCATCATAGTTCTCGCAGTGATACTTGAAAAGAACCTAGGCCAATCAATCGATGAATGTATATTGGATATACATCTCGCATCTTCTATGCTATGCACGATGCGCGCGGGTGCCGGTGGTCAGTATCCATTAGAACGATTTCGTTTAATAGGCATTACCGAATGGAATATGCATAGCTACACTCTGTAAAGCCGCCGAGCTCTTTGACTTATAAATGAGAATGCCAAGTGTTCTAATAACAAAACTTAACCAAATATTGACGCACAATAATGTCGGCGGTGAAAAAAACACTATTTGTGTACCTGTTTTGTTGTATGTCTTTCATATCTATTATTGAACTACAGGTGAATTTCACAACTTTGAAAATATGTGTTGAGTCAACTCGGCGATGTGAGCGTTGACCAGAAAAGTATTAAAAAAATAAAAAAAAGGTTGATTTGTGTCCGTTACAGTTCCAAGTTTTAAAGGACCGGACAAGTTATGATCTCGTCGTTTTCTTTTTCGGCTCCAAGGACTTCGATCATGGTGTCGAAGGACTCAATACTCTCCCACTTGTCTGCTTCAAAGTGGTGATCAACTTGTGGAGTACAGCGTTTTGCTATGGTATGAAAAAAAAAAAACGTTGTAGCCAAAACTAAAAGAGCGATGAAGAAGATGGAAGTAGTATTTTTCGTAATACCACCCGTTGGCGTCGGACCGTTGCAGCCCAAGTTACTGGACGAATGCTCTTCTAACTTCTAACATTTTATTTCTGTAACGATGTAACTTATGGCACGCACTTTTTAAAAATTAACGATATATAGAATCCATGTATGTATTTTGTGTGCTGTGTCTGTACAGTCAAAAATGAAATCCAAATATAAAAACAAAAATCAAAACTCTCTTAACATGAAAAGGTACATTTCAAAATTTCTATTTTTTTTTAAATTCCAGAAATAGTTTTTTTAGGTGCTAAGCAACAACAAACTATAAAAACTATACCAAGCGGATATTCTCAAAGGTAGAAGCACAATATTTTTCTTATCTTCAGGCATTTGGCAGAGCTCGGTGCTCGGTCAACAGAATAGATAATAAAGAGAGTTAACTCGTGTTTTTTTGTCCTTAACACCCTTAATTTATTTATTTTTGGCGAATTCAATAATAGCGTCTGAAATTGAGTTACACTAATTCTACTTCCATTAAAGGTGTTTTCACTTTGAGGGCAAATACATTTTATTGCTACAATTTTGAATAAAACTTTCAACATTCTCAACTGTAACAAACTCAAAAATAACGAGAACATTTATCTATTTTTATATTTTTAGGTACTATCAGGCAAGTTTTGAAATAGTGCAGAAAAATACTTCGTGATAAGAGTCAAATAAGACATTATAATGATTTGACCATTCTTCAAAGTTTCCATTCATTGTCAGTAAAGCAGTTTACAGAGGAGATTTAGAAATTGAGGCCTTGAAATAACTTTAGATAACAGAATCATTACGATAATACTTATTTTTCTCAAAAATGGCTCCAACGATTTCCATTAAATATTTTGTGAAGGATTAGCTTTAGGTTGTCTTTCTTATGGTTCAAAATATTTATTTTTTTTTTTTTGAAAAAGTCGAAAAATGGAATATCTTATAGTACAGTTTATTTCAAAACTGACTTTCTTGTTAATGCCTTACACGGTTTTGACTAAATTTCGTATCTTAATAGGCATAAGATGTTTAAGAAAGATTGCATGTTAACATTTGAAAAATTTTAATTTTTTAAATTTTTGTAAAATTTATAAAAAAAAAACTTTTGATTTCTTTCAATAACTGCAAAACCATATCTTTGATTTTTTGGCAAAACAATTTCTGGCAACATCTTGAATACTTGATTTTAAAGAAAATAATTTTTATAAAAATAAAAAACCGGATTTTAAGAAACTGCTCTGACAATTTCCATTAAATTTTCAGTGCTTCACTGCTTGTATAACGAAATTGCCCTTTACAGCATGTGATTTAAATGAATATTTTTGATGATATTACAGATTTAAAAATTACAGGACGTAGCGTTTGCTTTGAGCCTGAACTACATCGAAACACAAAGTGGAAAAATTAAAAAATTAAATAGAGTAATAGCTTTCAAAATACACAAAATTACTGCGTGACACCTGTTGGCAACATTAGAAAAACTTCGAAAAGAAAAATTAACAAAATTCTTTGATTGTTTTACTCCAAATTTAACGTAACGCCACGGGCAGTAATGAATAAATCAAAACTACTGGATCGATCTTAATCTTTTTTCAGTGAGTGACATAGGCTATATATTTTATAACCGTGCGAAGACGGAGCGGGTCGCTAGTATATTATACTGAAAACTGCTAGGAACTCTGGTTTTTAGATTACCTCTCGAATATTTAAAATGATTTTTTTCAAAAGACAAAACAAGAGGGCACTATACTTTGCTGTGGTTTACTCTCTGGTTAAACCTACTCTGTTATACGGTCGATAGACGACAGACAAAAGATATCAGGCAGCAAACTTTTTTCAATTTTGTTTTATTATAACAAAAAAAAAAAAAAATATATTTATGTAAGGCGTCAAGCATTCGCTGAACAAAAAGTTTTTATTTTCAAAATAGACATGAATCCTGCTTCTCCAGCAGATTATCTTCGTCCTCATCTATGAAGCTCATATCCAACAATTTCGTTTAGATAATTGATGTTCATTGTGCTAGTTTCAAATCCATGATTTGACAAATACATTCTGTTTTTTGTTGCAATATACAGTTTGGTTTTTCTATGGTCAGGTTACGGCCTGTGATGAATATAAACATCCTCTTCTATCTTTCGGTTGTCATGATAAGCGGTGGTGTCAGTATAAAGGCTTCTTATCTTGATGCATTTGCCTTTCTGCTTTCTATTATCAAAATTTTGTTGTTGTCGTAGTTTTTAAATTAGTATAGGTGTACCTGTACATCCATGTACAAGTACATACAAATCAATAATGTTTTTCACTCAAACATTATTCGACATAGTAACTTCATAAAAACGAAATCAATATTTTGATATCGATTCATAGGAGAAAACGTTGATTTTGATTGAAAATTACCATACAGGCAAATAAACCAAAAGACATTAAGGGTTTCTGAAAAAAATCAGGTTCTTAGGTAGCAACATAATTATAAAGATATCGACGTGTACGTGGAAAAATTTATCTTTTTTATATAAAGGGTGTCCCATAATTCGTATTACATATATTGAGATGTGATTCTTGGTTACATTCTAAGAAAAAATCGAATGGGGTCGTGTGTCAATCTCTTTCCAGTTAGGCGGGGAGGGTAATTTAATAAAAACTGACATATTTTTTAAGAGAATTGTTTAAAATCAGCTAAGCCATTTACTACCACATATTTTTTTTTGTTTCTTAATGCTTATACTTTGTTCTTGAATAAACATTTTAATTCAAGTTAATTAAGTGAAGGGTCGTTTCATGGTGCAACTACCGAAACGCAAACTTTTCGAATCATTAAAATTTTTAATCCATATGCTAAAATCTACAAATCTTACAATTAAGATAAAACAACTAAAAATGTAGAGAATATGACATTTTAATCGCTAAAACGTTATTTCAAAATACATTAACATTTTGACTTTATGTGGACATTTGTTACACCCGAATCAATGGAATGACCCTGAATAGTCTTATAGTGATCATGTTTAAAAGTCAAATTTCAAAAACAAACAAAAAAAAAATTTTTTTATAAATAAAATTTTTGCAAAATTTTGCCCTATTAAGAATCGCTTTTTCTTTCAACAATCAATGCTCTTATTACTTTTGAGTCAAACACAGAACGACAAAATCTTTTTTAGTTTTTGAGAAATTTAAAAAAGGCCAAAGGTGCCTTCCTCCATAAAACAACTTTTTTGCTCAGAGAATAAAGTTCAATCAACGATAAACAAATAAATTTGACTATCGGGAGCAAAGTACCTTTGGACTTTTTTAAATTTCTTTTTCGTCGGGTTTTCTGTGTTTGACTTTTTTTTTTTTTACACCGTCGTAATTCGGGACCCTCTTTTCATGTTACCAAGGAACACAATTAAATATAAACAATTTTCTTATATAATTTTTTTTTTATTCCAGTTCAAGCTTACTAAACTACCTGCTACCGGCTTGGCTAGGAATTAATATTTATAAATTTAAAAAATCTTCGTTAGTTTAAAAAAAAATTTAAATTTCCGGCATAAACTCTTCAACTACCAATTAACAAAAAATGGAATTTCTGTTTGAAAGATATACGTATAAATCGTTCGCGAGTTTATCGCATGCATAAAATAGGAAACTGTCACTTTCTTTTATTTTTGTACTGTCAACTTTTATCAAGTAAGGAGACTTAATGACAAAAAAAAACTATCTTACGTCATAAGCAATGGTGAATAAAAAGAAATTTATTTCCATCTTTAACAACCGTGAAATTCACCTGAATCCTCCTTCATTTGCCAATGCAAACAAAGATTATTATTCTATTTTATTAGTTTTTGTTGTTCAAAGGTTATGCCTTGTGGTGCAATCAAAATCGGTTCCTATGTTCAATAAGCACGGTCTACACGCGCAAGACTGCTTTTTTTGGGGTGAAAATTAGTCCTCGTCGTCTGGGGTAAATGTACTCTAAAGGTAGAACTCACTTTAATGGAAATAACTGCGGCCTTCGTTCTCGCTCTCTTGCTTGTGTTGATTCAACAAAACTATAGCGCGAGGAACAAAAGGATTCTGTTTGATCGGGTTTGGGGTTAAATGTATTCTATTAGCCCCCTGCGATGGAAACAAACGTATCTAAGTAAATATGGTTTCCATTTTTGTACTTAATTAGGTGCATTTATTGATTGTTGAGGTTAAATATCACGACCGCTGTTTCGAAATGGGTTTTAAGGAGAACCTCTTTAGGACACGAGGAGGAAAACACAGTGGATGATTTCGGCTTTATAGCTACCTAAACAAATACAATCGAAAGCATACCAAAAGTAGAGATTCCTTATTGATTTCGCTGAGAAAGATTGAAGAACTGACTGATTTGAATAAGATTAATAAGAAACTTGTAAAATTATTGGAATACAACAGATAATTGATTTCAAAAAAATTACGTTAAGGCAACTATTATGTTTCTTAACATAGGCTCAGTTGCTTGGAAGTAGGTGTATAACAAACGTTTTTAAATAAATTAGTTTCCATCTTGTCCTCATATACAACTTCTATAGTTTCCCACCATTTATCTGTTTCAATTCTCATTCTCTTTCGTACTTTATCATCAGCAGTTAGCAGTGCAAAATAGACAAAAATCCCACACCACAGACACGATGATTAATCCAACTTCCAATCAAAGCAACAACTTCCGTTCAATTAGATAAAAAACAAAACAAAATGTTCTCTTCGGTCCATGAAAACCACTGATAAGTCTACTCACTTTTCACATAACTACCGGTGTTACATGTTTTTGTCTTGACTACCAAATTCTCATATCTCTAATCACCACAGAGACTCTAATCAAAACGAAATCATCTCACGGACCAGGCCGTATCTGTTTATAATGATTTACAGGTCATCATTTCCATTGTCTATTGCCATGATCATGATCAGTCATCACATCGCAGTGATCTACGAGTATCACCAAGTAGGCTATCTGTAGGTAGGTATACAGGGGGAGAACTTAAATAAAGAAATCAACCTTAATTATGTGAAAACGTTTAATTACACGAATTACGGTGTGTGGTTTGGTTGGACATCATGATCTGATTTTTGTTTCTATTCCCAGGCCACATCAAACTCTCACTGGGTATGGTGTGCCGCGAAATTGGGTATCGAAGTACACACAGATACTATACGAGTATACATTTGCTCCACAATCAAACAATGTGAAAGGTCAAACACTTAACAAGTCTTGGGTTGTGCACCTGTGGGAATTTGTTTTGCCTTACTTTAGTTTGCTTAAGCAGTAACAGGAAGCCAAAACATAGCTAACTACTAAAAGCGGAACACAAACTATGCGATGATGGTTGCCAACTGGTGGTGTTTTGGAAGAGTTGTGATGTTCAAAGGTTATAACTTTCTTGTTATGTCAAAAACTATTTTGCTGTACAAGTGCTTTCTAAAAGAAGCCAAAGTCATTGAAAGGGTTTTAAAAGCCTTACAAACAGCATTTCTCTCCCTTTCGCCACTACAAAATCGCTTCGGTTTGGCAGAACCTTAAGGCTGCAGAAAGATCGTTGAACCACGTCAGGAAAAGTTGTAAAATGGCAAAGTTGCGGTCACACTATGCCGACCGGCAAACGCATCCATTTCATTCGGTTCGAATTCGGTTCAGGTTTCGGTAGGGCGGAATGCCGATCCACACTAAGCTGGTATTGCCATTTGCCATTCGGCATGTGCCGATTGATGCCGTTCAGCATATTGTGGACGCACCTTTACTGTGCTCGAACTAAGTACCCGAAGTGGGACAACTGAAGGATCAAAACTAACTTCCCTGGCAATTTTAAGGTTTTGGTGCCGACATAATAATTGTGATCTCCTCGTGATCACGACCGTAGTGCCGTCGTAAAGAAGAAAAAGAAAAAGAAAAAGAAGAAGAAGAAGAAGAAGAAGAAGGAGAAGAAGAAGAAGAAGAAGAAGAAGAAGAAGAAGAAGAAGAAGAAGAAGAAGAAGAAGAAGAAGAAGAAGAAGAAGAAGAAGAAGAAGAAGAAGAAGAAGAAGAAGAAGAAGAAGAAGAAGAAGAAGAAGAAGAAGAAGAAGAAGAAGAAGAAGAAGAAGAAGAAGAAGAAGAAGAAGAAGAATCAATTCTTCAAATACAATGCTTATGAAATAATTTGATGTGTTGTGATTTGCGAAAACACATCAGTTGGCAGGCATGCATTTTCACCAGACTAGCATTCGATTTCCTTTAGCCCCGTTACTCTCTTTTTGTTGTTATCCCGACCGATAAAAGATTACACTCAAGTCAAACAGAGATTCGGTGTTGTTCTTTGAATCCACACCGAGTACGAGTATCTATCTGTGAATCTGCAATATGCCATCCTGTAAAAAACAAACTTTGAACCGCTCATTTGGGACCACAACCAGAGAGAGAAAAAAAAGAAAACGGCTGTGTTCAGTGCAGGTTGCTTGCAACAAGCAATGGTGCTGAAATTGAAATTTCAATTTAGTTCTTTAAGTGGAGACAAAAGTCGACGAAATGGAAATTCCCCACGAGCTCCTCATTCCATTTGAATCCACTTTATAGGGATGGAGATGGAGATGGCATCTTTCGACTGATGATGCTTTTACCCATCCATACCCATACCTACAACCGCTACTGGTAAGGAATTAAGAATACTCTATATTAGGGTGCTTCTGTTTGGTCAAAAAGAATTCTCTATAAGTCGGTTACAGATGCTGCGCGTGCACGGGCTTTTGCAAACCGAATGTGTTGGATAATTCCCCGAGATAATCAGGGACTCTGAACTTAAGAAATTATAACTTTGGTCAGAAGAAGAAGAACCGAATGTTTATAAGCCGCTCTTTACCGAATGCAATGTGTTTTGTGCATATGCTGGGTATACGATATACCTTCACTCCTTCATTTGCTCCAAAGAAGAGTTTAAACATTTAAAGGATTTCCATAGCTCCTTGTACGCAAATTCTTTAGTTGCACGCATTATTTTAACGTACGGTATGGGTGGAATTTTTAATGAGATTCACAGTTCAAATGTGGTAGCGCATCTTCAATATAAAGCTGATTGTACTCGCCGATGAGATATTTCCACCTGCAATGGTCTTTTTTTGTTTGTCCCCCTCTCATGATTAGTCATTAGCACAATGTTGGTGATGGCAAATGGGTAAAGACAATGGGTCGATTTATTCAGTTAAATGAAATCGAAGATGTGACTTCCCTGATTTGTTTTTGATCGCGTTCCAGTTTATTTTGTTGTTGGTATTTTTTTTTTTTTTTTTGTCAAATTTGAAAAGGGAAATAATTAGTTATTAACTCACTCAGCAATCTACAAATGAGTGGTGTTTATGAGTAAAAATTACGGTTTTTCTGAGGCAAACAATTCATTTTAATTTACTATGAAATGGGGCTTTCCTTAATGACTGTGTACGTGTAACTGATGTTCGGTGAAACATAATTAACTTTAATAACTGAACATTAGTTTGACAAGAAAACTCATCCAGTTTCCAAGAACTGAGAACAAATTATTTATTGGGCAAGGGTTTTCCAGTAAGGTTTCATTTTTGAATCTCTTGTTTTAAAAACTTTTGACATTGTTTCAAATACATAGGTTGTTGTTTTCACTCATTTTCACTTAAACAAGGTTGGTTAACAGCGACAAAGCGCTACTGCCATACGCTGATCACTTTGGTTGGAACATGAAGTCCATCAGCAGTGGCTGCTAAAACCAAAAAAAAAAAAAATATTCATTAAAAATTTATTGCTCAAATTTTTAGATGGTTTAAAAATTAGAAATGAGGTTTAAAAGCCAATTAATCACGATTTTCTGGAACGGAATGGCAGCCGATGTTTCCTTTTGCTACTGGCGGACATGTCAATATGCACACACGGTGCAGGTGGTATAGTGTAGGCCGGTGTAAAACCTCGCTTTTTAAAAAAGAACCCAATACTTTTTTGTAGTTTTACACCGCATTTTGAGTAATATGAGTGGAAAAAAAAAATTGTTGAGGCTTTTTTAGTTTATCATCGTTACAGTTGCTTAAATTGAAAATGTCTTGGCATTGCCAGAACTCGTGCGAGTCTTAGATGTAATTTGTTTTGTCATTGAAATGAGAAGTTGATATAATTTTAATTTTCAATAACAATACATCGTGTTAAATAAAAAAGACTTAAGCTCGCGTGAGTTCTAGTCCTCTTTTATTGCACTTTCTTACTGCAAGTTAGAATAATTTTATTTTTAGTCGCTGAACTTTCAGTTTGTTAAAATAACGGCTTTAAATTTGAGTGTGCTTATAAAATAAATTTATTATAAAAAAAAAATTAATTAACTTCGAATTTCAATGACAAAACTAGTAACATCTTCAAATTCCAGCGAACTATGGCAACGCCGGAAAATTTTAAACTGAAACGATTGGTTTTGGATCTCTTTGAGAGATTCTTCTAAAATGCGTTGTTACACCAACCTACACCACCCTATGCCGTGGGTACATTAAGGCATGTCCGCTTTGAGACTTGCTTTAATGTCGTACATTTCTGCGACTATGAACTATGACATTTCGTAGACTTACGATATATGTTTAACGTGCATTTGCATCGTCTGTTTGAGTTTTAGACATTTCTGTTTGGGAGCTATGATAGTAAATTAACTTCACAAGGCATGGTTGTGAGAAATGCGCTAGGCCCAAGGGCCCTTCGCTCTGTTGCGCCACCCTGATACCCCCATTAATTCGAGAGATACTGTAAAAGGCGTACATAAGACGCTATTGCTGCTGTGGAGCAGAAAATCGAAGAAAACCCGAATGAGTCCAACTGCAATCACGCGAAACAATTAGAGCTGTACCTATCCATTTCATAGATGATTTTGTGCAAGAATCTTGATTTCCTGCATTACAAAATCCAACTAGAGCAGGAATTGTAGCCGAACGACCTTCAAGTGCGTCGCATATTCGATGAATGATCCCAAAACAAGATGGCCATTGATCCCGATTTTCCCAAGATAGTTGTTCAGCGATGAAGCTTACTTTTGTAGGAACAGGTACGTTAATAAAAAAAAAAGTTGTCGCATTTAGAGCCATTATAATCAAAAAGCCATTGTTGAGACGGTTCGCGCGGTTCTAAATTAATAAGTAAGTTACTGCTTGTAAAGGGTCCTTCAACACGGGGTTTCATTTTGAACCAACCGCTATTCAATTGATAAAAAAGCGAGCTTCAACCATATTTGTGGTTTTCACTTCCTTGATCTTTCCTCCATCTTTTTGTTTTGTTCTTCTCCTCCTACTTTTTCATGCTTTGCTATCTACTTTCAAACTTTGTTTCAAATTTCAAGTCTATAGCTTTTTGGGAAGTTGCTGTTATGTTTTCTCTTAGCGTCTCGTTTTCTCAATCGTTTTTCCCCATTTTCGGTTTTCCTCTTCTTTTTATAGCTTGACCGTGAACTTGTTACGATCCATGATTCAATTTTAAAGCTCATCGGAAAGTTTGTTAAAAACCAGTTTAAAATTCCATCCGGATCAAAATACGAGATAGCGAGTGTCATCTTTCACTTCTCCTTTTCGCAATCTGCTTCCTTTTTTCATCCTTTTTTAAAATATTGTCATCTACTTCTACTATGCTCCGGTTTTCATGTCTTTAGCTCATGGAAAAGTTGATATTTTGTTCTCTTTTGTTGAAAGATGAAGAAAATGGAAGTTTTTTTTTCTTCTTCTTTTTTTACATGAGCTATAAGCCTTAATACTAATTTCATGTTCTAGTCTCTAACTGAAAGGGAAGTTAGTTTAAAATCAATTACATAGCGGACTGACATACAAGAAAGTGAGTTGATAAAAACTTATTAAGCTAGTAAAAATTAAAAATATAAATGAAGAAAACAATTGTGATATTAGAGAAAACATTAATCCTTGTTGAAGAAAATCACAAAGCGTATTATCAATAACCCCCTAAAAGATTGACTTTAAACTCCCATGTCCTCTTGAAACCAACTCACACTCTTGCTCTCTCCCAAGACATTGAGCTTCTTAAACCTTAACAATTTTTTCATCAACTTCATAAATCCTTCTTTTGGGGCTATACATAATTAACTGAATTAGATCTATGTCCATTTTTTAGGTAGAAAAACGTTAATTTGTTAAACATAGCTCATTATCACTTTCGAACGATAAATTACACATGTTAAGCCTTTTAAATTTATCTTTCTACACCTTTCGAGACCAAAGGACAAGCACAAAAAAACAAAAGAAAAAGGTAAAAAAAAACTCTTAGAGAAATTTCCATGCACAAGAACTTAACATTCGTTCGCAATCACTTGTTAGGTCCATTTTTCACTTCTGATCTCGATCTTTCCATACGAAATGATTAAGATGTCTCCAGACATGCTGCACTAACCTAATCAAGCCCATGCCTAAACGTTCATTTGTCTCATGGCAATAAATCTATGGAGTTTAGGGAAACAACATATTTAGCCCATGGGGATTATCAGATTTCAGATTTATGGGAGTTGACAATTCTGTTGAATCATCACAGGGAACAAAGAGGAGGGGGTTGTCTTGTTCACAAGAATTTCGGTGAAATGGTTTGGTTATTTAAGGCTTTTGAACACTATCTTGGATGTAGCTTCATCAATCGCTTTAGACTCTATTGAAATTTTCCCATGACGATATTCGTTACGAAGTTTTGAGATAGTGAACTAGCTAATGAAAACTTCCGTCAACTTATTCAAAGCAGTTTCCCGTACACTAAAAGAGAACGCAAAGGCGACGCCGAAATCAATCACAATTCAGACTGCCCTATATATAATTAGACAGCACACCAGATGGACCTGCGAGCCCATAGCCAAACCCTATAATTTTGTTTCCAGAAGAGCCCACGAAGATGTACAAATTACTCACTTGGAAAAGTGTGCGATCCTGGGATATCGAGTGTGATAGATCTACACTGCCACCCATGTTGATGGGCAGGATTAAGACAAATATTGAGGATAATCACTCGGTGTCTGACTGTGCGAAACCTATAATGTTACAGATCTGGATATACCTACCTGGAGTTTGAAATGAATTCGATTGAGTGTTTGTGTATTTCCGCCGGAATCGAGGATCGGCAAATTAAGGCATTAAGAAGGGAGATGAGTTGATGGAGTCGGGTGTCTGCTACAGGCGTTTACGGAAGAAGTGATTACACACCTTATGTCGTTGTTAACACGCATATAAACAAACTCAAGGGAGCATTGAGTCTTGACCACCGACGATGCGATGGTAGTATATTCTATGTTAGAAATATTTAATTGAGCTGTTCAATTATAGAGTTTCAAGACTGTTGGCCACTTCAATTAAATTGAATAGTCTATATGCAACCTCGTGCTGCTTGAAGTACCCAAATGTGAACAGGGGAAGATCTTTACCAAGTAATTGGATATTTTTGTGTTGAAATGTTAATTTTTAGCCGAAACTCTTTTTTTAAACTATTTAGGTAAGAACTCATAAAAATACCTTGCTTGTTCTCCCCTTTTTTTAAGGCACTGCAAATGCACTTCAGTTGCGACGTCTAGTTTGGCTTTTGAATGCGAGGACATAATTTTACGAACTGAAATATTCCAGTAAAAATTATCAGGCGCTGGCTTTATTATCGTCTGGCTGTACACAATGACATAAAAAATACCATCTCAACGCCGTTAGTGTCAAAACAATGGGTTGTCATATTTAACTTAACGAAATTATTACTTTGCAGATTTGATGCTTTCAGGACAAGGGATCATGTACATATTTTTGAACTACTAGCCAGACTGGAATCTGGTTCCATTTAATAACGAATAAAGGCACCAAAGGTAATAATTGGAGATATTATTTAAGAAGGAGGTTGCTCGAACTGTATTCATATCGACAACACTGCTATACAATCAAGAATTTTGATGTTCAATTGATGCGAATTTTTGTTTGCGTTTTTTCATTGATGTGTTAACACGTTTGGCAACTAAATAATCCTTATCGAAATAATTTAAATTTGATTCACAGAACCAATTTTATTATTTAAATTTTTTATACAAAAAAAGTTATTATTTTGTTGAATTACCATCGCATCGTCTCAAAGTTTTCTTCCTCGAATTCTGCATCCGACGTCTACGTTTTGTCTTCTCCGGCTACAGCCGGAATTAGCTCAGCTTTTTTTATTTTATTTTCAATAAGCTGAGCCGCCCGGCACGGCGTTTCTCAGATTCGTAGTTTTAGAGTTTCCGTTCTCGATCTTCGGTTCTCGTGGGAATAAGGGAATGATATATTATAGTCTATGCTACTGAGGGACATTTTAACTTCCTAATGCTGAAAGAATTTACGAAAACTCTTATGTAGCTTCTAAGTTTCCATTCCCAATCTCAATCCCGTTGGTGTGGGCTGTTTGTTACATGCATTGAGTTTAAACTAAACATAATTTGTTAAATTTTTCTATTAGTGAGGTGATTGTAGAACAGATTTCCCGTATGAATTGTTCTTTTTATATTTGATGGTAAAAAGCCTTACTGCTCCTTCGACGTGGGAGTGGAACAGATTCGTATGAATAGTTTATTGAATTATATAGACTTGACAGTATTGCTACATTGGGTGATAAAAGCCGAGTAGAATTAACTCATTAATAACTCAATACTTTAGATAAAGCTTAATATTCCCCCACTGTCATTATCCATGAGTGGTACAAGCTTCCAAGGCATACGAAAAACTGTCAGTGCTTGGTGTATGTGTAAACGATGATTTTCGTTAGAATGACCACGTATTCATGCACTAATCACCAAAAATGCTGCTAAATGTTAAGGTTTCTTAAGACGAAGCAGGCAATTTTTCACCTCCTCCGAACTGACTATTATTTATAAAGCCACCCAAAAGTAAAGTATGATTCTCATATCTCGTCAGATACTCCTCAAAGCTTTTTGCGTCTTCTTGACACGGTACAAAACAGAGCGTTGAGATGATTCTGTTGAATACTATCGAAACGTTAGTTGGCAATTATGAAATTTTTTGACCCGTTGGGGTTGACGAGGACGAATAATTCTGCAGGAGGTATAGAGAGTTGGGTATGATTGGGATGAACTGGTGTCAGCTGAGTTGAGTTCCGCATGGCTGGATTTTATCAACGCGTTGAAGGATATAGAACAGATTAAGATCGCTCGCCGCTATTCGTTGAGCAACCCCGATGACTTCAAAGTTAGTATGGTTGTTTTCGTCGATGCGTCAGAAAAAGCATTCGCCGCCGCAGTGGCATATCTTCGTTTTGATCACGATCATGAGGTGGAGGTTACGCAAGTAATGGCGAAAGCTAGGGTAGCACCAGCCAAACAACTAACGCTTAGACTTAAAGCTCCTGTGTTGGATGTTCGCCTGGCTGCTACGATCAAGGCGTCGCATACTATAAAATTAGTTGAATCTCGTTTCTTATCAGATTCGAAAACCGTTTTGGCTTTTATCAACTCCTCTAACTACAAACTGCCCCTTTCGTCGCTCCAAGAATTGGTGAGATTCTAGACTCAACTTCACCTCCAGAATGGTTCCATGTTGGGTCTAACGATAATGTTGCTGATGATGGCACCAAACGGTTTGATGTTTCGATGGGGAATCAAGACACGAGGTGGTTCAAAGACCCAACATTTTAAAAACAGCCATTTAGTGGCTGGCCTGTTACTCCTGGCATGATCACCAAAGTTCCAGATCAGGAAAACACTAAAAAGGAGGAAATTTTACTTTATGCTAGTTGTTGGAGAAGTCATCGATACGGTGCGTATGAACTGCTAGCTGCTAGATTCCGAGCAAGATGGAGTTCTTCGGTTCGAGTAATTGCCTTTTTGATTAGATGGAAACGTATCCTTCAAAGAAAACCCACTGACAAGGAGGCTTACATAACACCTTTAGAATTTCGCAAAGCTGAAGAATGGATGTTCTGGATAGTACAGGAAGAGGCGTTTCCAAGAAATAGCTTCATTGAGGTTCAGTGGAGTTAGTTCGTCGAGTTTACTCCTAGGCCTTTCGCCGATTTTAGATGAAGAAGGAACGTTATGACTTAGTTCGCGAGCTCAAAAGGCCAACTCCTCCTATTCTTCACGTAACCCAGCGATACTTCCTAGTAGACATCCCTTAGTAGATCTTCTAATCGAATTCCATCATCACAGGAATTCTCATATAGGAACTGAGTAATTTCTGATATACGCGAATCCGCTGGGATCATTAGAATACGAGGAGCAGTGGAACGAGTCAGGAAAGGATGTTTTATGTGCAAAAATATCAAAGCTAAACCGCTTATGCCAATTATGGGTTAACTTCCTACAGAACGTTTGACTTTTGATTGCAGACGCTTTATACATGTTGGGGTAGATTGCTTCGGTCCTATGTTAGTGAAGTATGGTCGAGGCACGGTAAAGCGATACAAGATAATATTTACGTGCCTTACGTTCAGGGCATTACACTTAGAGTTGTTGAACGACTTAAGTCTGGACCAGTGTACCATAGCGGTCAGGAGGTTCGTGGTCATCCGTGTTGTCACTAGATTTTTCTACAGTGACAATGGTCTTAACTTCGTAGGAACGAAAAATCTGCTGGAGAAGGACGCTAAGACCATGGAGGCGTCCTTTTGTGAGTATGCCTCAAGATATGAGGGCATCCTATGGCGCTTTAGTCCTGCTTACTCTCCGCAGATGGGAGGGGCCTGGGAGAGACTTATTTAATTATTAGTCAAGAAGAGCATCGACTTCGTCTTCAAAGGTCTCTTTCCAAGAGAGGACGTATTAAGGAACGCACTTGCCGAGGCACAAGGCCAAATAAATAGACGCCCTCTTACCCACCTTCCAGTGGACCCTGAAGATCCCAGGCCCTTAACACCTAATTCTATGCTCTTTGGTGAGGAAGATCCAGACTGTACAGCCCCTGCAGTGTTTGTGGACAGCGATTCCTGCAGCAAGTTCTATAGCCGACGATCTCAACATTTGATGGCCGAGTTTACTAAGCGCTGGTACAAGGAATATATGCCCACTATTACAAGACGATCAAAATGGTTGAAGCAAGCAAGATCAGTTCAGATGAATGATATTACGATCATGGTCGAACCCAATGAGATTAGCTCGGCCTGGCAGCTAGGACGCGTCAAGCAAGTTTACCCTGGTCCAGATAGAGTGGTACGAGTGGCTTATGTCAAGCTAGCAAACGGCACTATGAAGTTGAAAAGATCGGTGGGGCGACTCGCTGTTCTGGACTTGGAGTCTTCGAACTAGGACCAGTTCTCTGGTGGCCCCCGGGATGTCATCGAGCCGCTGTACAACCAATCCCAAATCACCCAATGGTTTCCTTACCACAAGTTTAGCTCAATTTTACAATCAAGAACTTTGCATCTCTTTCGAAAGAAAGAGATGACTAAGTTGCAATTTTTTGAAATGAAAAAACAATCCATGCGGGAAAAGAAGTAGAATTTTGAGATGTTAAATTTTTGCGCTGAAGATTAAAAGAAATAGGTTGGTAAAATAATTGTTACATCGGAAATTACTTACTAATGTTAGACTTTTGCTTTAAAATAGAAGTATGCTGACTTGCTATATGAATTATAGTTATTATCAATGATTAGTTGTTTACGAATTGCGTGAAAAACGAATTTGTAAGTAAACCTACTCAGTTTTAAGATATGAACTAACAAGTGTATTTTTATAGAATAGAATCGAATAATTTACAAGATAACTTCAGATCGATGTTTGTAATTCATTTCGGATTCTCTGAACAACAGCCAGTTACATTCCTCTCTTGAATCGATTCAACTACAACCATCTCCTCGCTAGGAATGCTCATCAATTTTACCTAGAGCCCAACTTCAGGCGTAGTCATAAAAGAGATTCAAATTTCAGTCGCACTACCCCAATGTGGAATGCTCTACCAAGCTCTGTACTTCCCCTATTCTGAGTAGTTTAAAAGCAACGTGCATCGGTGTCTGTTATTAAACTGTCTACTATTTTCATTAATGCTCGCACTGTGTCTTGTTATAATATTATAACTGTATTCAGAACCATTTGGCATGCGCGCTAGTAAGGAAAAAAAGCAAATATTTCATTTTTTACTATTTTAAATGACTACGAGGATGACGGATTCGCTCTTGGTTTTCTTTTCCAATTTCGCTCATTGCTATGATACAAAATATTTGTACCACTTCTTAAATCAAATCTCAGTCACAATGTCTGATGGGGACATTTTCCACATAAAATCTTAAGCCACACCACAAATAAATGTATTTTTCGTCTTAAACTGTTCGATAAATTTACTGAAATAGATTTGCTGCGATGATTAAATTATATCCAATGATATTTGCATACATCTTTCTTGTTGCCTTATTAGTCATCTATTTGTTTAGAGCCAAACAGAAATTGTGATGAGGATTGTCGTCATCGTGATTTCAATCGAAGACCACCGAGTTCTAATTAACTGAATAAAGTTGATCTAATAAAACCAGTTCTAATCACTTTTATCAACAGACATGAGTAAGCATGTGCTCCACAAACACCGTGATCTGGATTCTCGGAACCACGAAGCACTTTGCATATCTCATTTCCATCGAAATGAGTGTTTCCTCATCAAATTAATGGTACGATTTGAAGACGTTGGCGAAACCGATGGAACACTTTAGTCACACCCAATTCTGACGCAATCTGTTCAGTATTTTGGCCAAACAAACTCAAGAAAAACAAAAATTAAAAGCAACCCAAGAACCAAGAGTTCTAATGAGATTCCAATGCGAATTGGAAGTGCAAATACTTGTGGTGGATTTTGAAGGTGGATATCAACTGTTAATTATTTCCAGGTTAACCGGTGCGCATCTAGCCGAAAATGATACCTGAACAATATCGAAAACAGTGTGACGATAGAGAGACTATATGGAACCGCATGGAGTGTCATGCAGGTGAACCAATCACCGAGCAATAAAACAGAGACAAGTGTCATTGTACACATATATGCTGGCATCGCTGTGCTCCTAGATCCCAATTTAGCATACAGTAGCTGGAAGTTTGGTGCTATTTAGAATGTTGTTCCGTGCAATAAGGCGATTCTGATCTTTGTTCAAATAAATTGTGTTTTAAGGTGCTAATTTAATTTGACAACGATTCTTGATTTTTGGGAGCGGCCGGTGTCTATAGGCAACGGTTGATTATTATTCTTCTCCACTGAGACGACAAAGACACGACGACGACAACGACGATCACTTCATTAATACATCTCCTCTATCAAGATAAACAAGCTGAGCATGAATGGATGGAATGGCATCTTTGATGAGGGAATTGTTGGGTTATTTTCGATTGCAAATATTGTGCAGATGGTGTTGCACTTAAATTGGTTCTTTTACAATAAAATTACGCAAAGTCCAAGGTGAGGTGACTTTTGGTACATCCATCGTTTTGGGACTCTTATTTTGCCATCTATCGACCAAAGGTTTTTTTATATTTTGTTTTTGAATAAGGTCGACGGTGAAGACAATCACAAAAATAGTGTCAAACCAAATTGGCTTTTTTAAATTTCTTATAGTTTTACTTCATTAGGCACTCAGAAATAGCCATTAAGTATAAAAAGGTACGAAGTCGATACAATTATTACGAGGGACGTTTTAGGTCAAATGCGCATTTGCATTTTGGATCTGTTCTTGTGATCAGCTTGGAAGCTGGAAGGAGTTTAGAGATAAAGTGGTGAGTGATGACTTTTTTTATATTCATCCACTACATCCGAATGAAATTTCTTTTTTCGTAAGAATATTTCACATTCGTGTTGTGCGAAGCGCTTTTTATGGCAATGAATTTATTAACGGAGGACTTGTCAATTCCTTGCGAAAGGCGATACCCGTAAAAAAACATTTAGAGTTTATTGGGTCAGAAGAGATGACTTTGGAAAATTTTCCATCATCAGTATAAGGTGAGATAGAAGAATACTGGATGACCTTTTCGACACCATTATTGACATGGATGAAAAAGAAGGGTTCAAGATGGCTACCTTGAGGTACACCGGAGGTTGCCACAAAAAGAACTAAAAGAGAACAAAACAAAACCAGACTCTGTAATGAACTACATCTTAAAAGGCTATTCACATTTACCGATGACATACCGACTCTTTTAAGAGCATCATCCTATACGAGTCTCAATAACAGCGAAAAGAATAACCAGGGACGTTAATTTGGAAATAAATGTGAAAAGCTGATGGTCGATTTGTCAGCAAACCAGTTTAAAGGATTAGAAGTTTCAGACATGATATCGTATATAAAAAAAGGAAATGAGTCGGTGGAGCCCCGAGGAACACCACAATTTATAAAGTGGTTATCAGAATAGAAACCACACAATTGTATTGAAAGGACGGAAAGGAAGTTTCCAATCCAACGGAAAGCGAATCATCGATACCAAAACCACGCATTTTCGATAAGAGAACCAGATGCCAAACTCCATCGAATGCCTTAGAAATATCAAGCGCAATAATCTTACTTTCTCTAAAACAGTGTATAGATTGGTTCCACTTTTCGGTGAGAGATGCCATCAATAATCAGTTGAACTTTTGCAACAAAAAATATTAAGAAGCTTTCGTTCTTCAAGATATTTCATAAGTTGACGGCTTATCAACGTTTCCATGACCTTGACAAGAACAAGAAGAGACTTTAGTGCAGATGGTTTTTAATTGGAAGGAGAGGAAGATTCATCTTTTTTAGGAACAGGCTGGACAAATGCAGTTTTCCATCTGCTCTGGAAGAGCCCTGGTCTGAAACAGCGGTTCTACGTTTATGAAGATCTTTGAATTTTTTTTTTTTTTTTGTTAAAAATAAATAAATAGGGTGGCGCAACAGAGCGTGGAGCCCCTGGGCCTAGCGCATTTCTCACAACCATGCCTTGTGAGGGAATGGAGGGGACCTACAATTTTTCGCCGGTTCCGAACGGCTAATTGAGAATGCGCTTTTCATAGCAATGAGTTTACTAACGGAGGACTTGCCAATTCCTCGCGAAAGGCGATACCCGTGGAAAAACAATTTTTCATTTTGCCTCTGCTGGGATTCGAACCTCGAACCTCTGGGTTAGCAGGTGGACATGCTAACCATCAGGCCACGGGTACCACTTTGTTGGAGGTTTTTAAAATACCAGCTGGAGCACTCCAGACCTAAATACCGGTCCATTGTACTACCTGTATCTCTGATCTGATCTTTGAATACTATCGCAACAGAGCGAGTTCCCAAAAATATCTATTATATCACAGAATTTACAGACTCAAGCTCTGGTGTAGCTAAAATTCTATCAAAAAGTCTGGAGCTAGCAGCGAATCGAGCTGAAAGCAAATTGGCTCTGTCAAGGAAGTTGACATATAGGAGGGAGTCCCTGAAATCGGGTGTTTGGGACCGTTCTTAGCAAAAGATCAAAAGTTTTTGCTTCCTTTTAGCCACAACAGCATTTTTTGCCTTGAGTGTTTGACTAGTTTTTTTTCATACACTACAGCACTGGCTATAAAAACCGTCAGCTGATACACCCAACAACAGCACGCGGTTGTGAGTACAGACGGTCCCTCATCTAACCACTAACAGCGCTCAACTCGTCTAAATTACGGTGTTCTAAAGGGAACCGATGACTTAGAGTGACAAAGCCGTTGTCTCGTAAATACTTGGCCTTATGTTTTATATGATGAATACTCATATATGTAACTTTGGCCCGTTTGACCAAATATCGCTTTTTTACTGTAGAGCTATCTTTATAAATTCGAAAACTTCTTTCTAAATCCCTGATCGCCTTCTTAAAGCTCGAATCAAGCCACAAACTATCTTTGGGGATGATTTTTTTTGTAATTACTTTAGATCATATCAGCTAATTAAAGTCTCGAAAGAAATTATTCAGGCCGTATCAATAAGATTTCTTATATTTGTCTGGTCGGAATGTCGAAGCCAAATTTATTTTAAAAGATCAGCCTTGGAAATTTCTAATTAACTGAATAAAATTTCTATGCGAAAACCTACTCACCTAGTCTGTGATAGGAAGGAGTTGAATTATTTAATTCTAAATTAACAGCTCTGCTCTATGGAGTTTTTGTGTCAAATACCACATTCTTTACTTCTTTAATGAAACAGAGAGAGGAGTCCTTAACAAACTATGTCATTTTGAAATTTTATGTAAAGTGAAATACTAAAAATTTATTTTCTCCGCCTACTAAACCAATCTCGGTTAATCCTTTTCTATATAAATGTTCGCCCACATGGATCTCATTTCAATAAAACCCGACTATAAAACTTACAATAATTTGAAATTTCGTTAGGATTTGTGTCTTCCCATTTTGACTGATAGTTCAAATAAATCAAAAAGCCGAAATCAATACAGAATTAGGCTCGATTTTTCCCTTCTTTTTTTTATAGGCCTACACCCTACACACTTAGCCTGATTAACAGACATGGTTAAGTCCAAACAACATGCAATAAAAATTTCTAGATTTCTGGTCCGCGTCGCCTTTTAACTTATCCGGGTGGAAAATCGTACCACGCAGCTCATATCTCCGAAATAATCAAGTAATAAAAGTATTCCTCTAACAATGTCCCAAACATCACATAATCAAACTGAGATCTTTAAATGAGCAATTAGAGAAGAATTTCTAAGCCCAATGGGGTTTTTGTTGTCGCCACTACTGCCTACCTTACCCCATACCCATACAATTCGTCAATATTATGAATGACGAATGAAATTCCTCATCAATAAATCGAAATAAACAATTTTAACGATGCCATAAAGAATGGTAAGACAAAACTGTTGTAGCCTTACTCTCTTTATATGCATCAAAAATCGAAACAATAAAACCTGAAAAAGAAAAAAGATTTCGAGGCATTAAAATTATTTCGATCGGAGGGAGAGATGCCCCATCTTGAGTTTTGAGATCGAGTCTTAATTTTATTCGTTCGAGTTATGTGCCTTGTTCTTGGTCTGTTTGACAATAACTATTGCTTGTTATGTGTGTGATGGCTGTTGGAGGGACGGAGGAGCCAAGTGACGATTCCACGAATCATTCAATCTCAATTTAAAAATTTATCGGTCTAGTCTCCAATTTCAGAGAATGTCTTCGTGGAGAATAAATATATCACCTTGGGTTGTCTTTAGTCATAAATTAGATCAAAGCGTGGTGGATTGGTAAAATTGAATTTGACCAGACCTAGAAAATTCTGTGCGATGAGTGGACATTACATCTCGTCGATAAAGATCCTTGATGATGAGGAGACAGACGTTATTTGGGACATTTAATTGCGTCTCTTTTGTTTAGGTAAACGATTTGGTTGGAAGGGTTTCTGGCAGTGTTATTGTCTAGTAGGTCTTCTGTTCGATAATCATCGACAAAATTATTTTCAGAGCATCGATGTTAAATGATTCGGATTCTGGTGAAAACGAAAACAAATAATAAAATTGGTGTTTGATGAAACAGCCTCTGTTTGTAGAAGACATGAAAATCTTATAATTTTTTGTAACACAATTTAAATGCTTTGATTTTTACGCAGTTTTCAGGTACCTAGGTATATACTCTAGAATCAGAATGTTTAAACAGATATTATAAGTGTTACGTTCATGAATATAACATACATGTAACGGTATGTGCTCCAAATTACACAACATTCAATTTACCATAGTTGGTATGGTATTATACGAAACGTTTGAAGTCGAACAATGACTTTCTTTATTACCTTATCGTTTGCTGCCTTCATCTAATACCGGAGTCAGCCAGATTTACAGTTATAAGTCATTAAAAGAATTAAAAGAAAATTTCAACAAAATTTAAGGTGTCCAGTTGAATAAAAAATAAAATATGGGGTAAAAAAAAATCACTTTTGTACGTTTAACCCAGATAGCCTAGACTCTCAGTTGTCAAGATGTTTTTCAAACTGAGGTCCTACAGTCATTCTTTTATTTCAGACTTAAACCAGAAGCTGATGAGGTTTTGTGGGTAAAAGATTAGCATATCTGCCTGTTACTCGAGAGTTTCGAAGTTGAAATCCTAACAGAAAAATAGGTGTTTTTCCACGGGTACTAGTTTTCACAACGAATCGGTAAGTCCTTCAAGAGTAATTATGTATAGATATTGCCATGAAAAGAACTTTCTTGAAAATCGGTTCGGAGTCGGCAAAAAATTGTAGGTCCTTTCCATTCCTCTTACGGTATGGTGTTATGAGAAATGCGCTAGATCCGAGGCTTCCCACTCTGTTTTAATACTAAACGTAATTATTGTTTGTATATGAAGATGGAAATTGCAAATAAGTTCGAACTCTTGCAGTTCTAACGCTGTGCTTAAATCCAGTTCTTGTTTCGATTTTAGTTAATGAGCTTAACGTTCAATACAAAGTAATTGTGTAGTCCAGTATCTCTTTAAGTCTTCGGTTTCCCAGGACTGCGGGAGCAGTTCACTAATAAGGGTGTTACTTAAAGTTTGAGGATATTTCAAATTTGCAAAATCCTCTATGGGTAATAGATCTTAGCTCTGCTCTGAGCTCTGATTCTAGTGGTGCCTTGAGCATTGTGATAAGCATGTCTGCCTGTTGCACAGAAACTCGAGGCTCGATACTCTGGAACATAACAACGCTGCAAACTACTTTTTCCTATGTCTTGTAGTTTTTGAGATAATTGAAAAATAGTAAAAGTTTATTTCTTCTTTAAAACTAAAGAAGTCTCTTATCTTAAAAGAAACTTTTATAATAATAGTTTTAGAAGAAATAGTTTTACTATTTTTCAATTATCTCAAAAACTACAAGACATAGAAAAAAGTAGTTTGCAGCGTTTGATGAAAAATTTATTGAAGCAACTTACTACATCTATATTTTTTTATTTTTATTTGTAATCATGAGGAACATAATACTCAAAGTGATTTTTTTACTTTTTTTTCGTAAATTTTGACTTTGAAATCAGGTATTTCAAAAACTATAAATTGAAACCACTGCATTTGAAATTTATTATAAAGTGCAGATTTCTGGCTTTCATAAAAAGTATAATTAGTATCTGTAAATGTTCCTGTTCTTTAACAATATTTTTTGAAGTCAATTTTTATAAAATTGCCCCTACCGCCTAAGCGGGGGGAGATAGACCCCCTCCTGTAGTAAAAAATGATTGTATTGAACCCCTCCACCAAAAACCGTTATTATTTTATAAAAAAAAGTCGGCTTACTCCGAAATTGGTGAAAATAGTTGTCAAATTGATTGAAGTTTTTTTGAGAAAAAAAATGAAGAAAATAAAATGTGGCGAACTTCAAAAAAATGACGATTTTACTCAAAAAAACCGATTATTTTATAATTGATCATGCAAAATTTTTTTCGTGTATTTTTTCGAAAAGTTCATTCAAAAACAAACAATTTAAAAAAATAATGTTCCCAAAAGTCAATTTTTAAAAAAGTTATGGCTGTTTGAAAATAAGAAAGCCATTTTTTAAAAAAATTCATAACTTTTTTGAGATTGGACAAAAAAATTTGAAAAAATTCTCAAAACTGTTTTTCAAAGTGTAGAAAAGAATGGTAAAGTTTCAGCAAAATCTAAAGGGGCCGGGTTCAAAAGTGGTCGATTTGGTATGGAATACCCCATATGTTCTTGTCCTACTATTATGCTCAATAATTTCCGATTACATTCTGTTGATACACGGAATCATATCTGACTGTGAATATAGCTTTAAGCAACATTGTTGGCATTAACTACAAACCTAGTTTACGAGGCCTAACATCGTTAGATATTTTTAACTAGCAACAATGTTCTTCCGATCGAATTCAGAAAGTTCAGAATAGGTTTACGAAGTATGCATTTTACAAAATTCCACAGCTAGGCAGAGTCTTCTAGGTTTGCAGTCGCTCAAATCCAGTAGAACTAGTCATGACATAGTTTTTGTACAAGACATTTTATGTTATCATATGAAGTGTCCTTCCTTGTTGTCCTTAATTTGTATCTATGCTCCAGAGAGGCCGTTGAGGGATAGAAATCTTCTTTTTCATTGAAGGCACAGAACTAATTATGTCATGAATGAACCAATTTCAAGATCAGTTAGAGAATTTAATGAAATTTGTGGTCATATTGATTTAGCCTTCTCTAGAGATAATTTTCGAAATAAATTGTATTACTTATTTTTAAGAAATTGAAACCTATTTTGCAATAATGTGTAATCTGTTGAGCTCATTGCTCGTAGGTGAAATAAATAAATAAATAAATTATTTTTGACTCAGGCAAAATCGTGAAACGTTTCAAGACACCAAAAAACTAATCAATTCTCTATATAGCTCTACTCCTTACGATAAAAATTGGCCTTGAAACTAAAATTGAAAAAAAAAAATTGAAAAATCACCTTCCTTAGCTAGTCTTGAGGGAATCTTTCAATACGGACCTCGCTCGATTCAAAAAAGGGTTCAACTCTTGATGTGGTATTTCGTTTTTCGTCAACACTTTCACGAATAACTGAGCCCCTTCATTTAAAATAATTGGACTATTCTTTTCACACACGACTCAAAATGCGATAAAAGTACTTTCGCTTAATCTTTTACTGAAAGAAAAATCTCCACCTAGCGGAAAAACTATCATCATTTTTCTCAATATTCTCTGTTGAAGCCTTAGCAATTTTTAAGGACTGAAATTTAAGGTCACTTAACAATTTAGAGATATAAAGCCTTCAAAAACGAAAAAGACAAGTTTCTGCTATTTTTGAATCCTCAGTTGGAGAAATAAAAACGCAAAATTTGATACAAAATGATTTTTTAAATTTTGGGTACATGTGAAAGTTTTGCAAACGGATGGTAGTTTAAAACATTGGATTTTTTTGTCTTTTTTTTTTTTGAATGATTAGTATAAAACATTTTTTTCATGGCTGTGGAAACTCCCCTTGGTAAGTTGGAAATTTTTTGAAAGGGTCAGAAAAAGGTAGGAAACCTGAAACACCTTCCTGAAACTGCCGTAAAGAGACCCTGACATCGTTCCAAGAATCCATTTATTTGGCCCCAACCACTGCATATTGATTTCGTAAGGTCTTAATTTACTTGCCCCCCCCCCCCCCCTCTTTTAATTAGAGTCTCTCTCCATCCCGTCGAACCCTAGATCTTGCGCTCTGTCGTGGTTTTGGATTCTGTTCCAAGAACTTTTGTTGAACTAATATTTGAATGACTCCAAGAACACAACCCAATTCACTGACATGAAAGTCAGTTCGAAGAGTTTCAACGACTTTATACCACTAAAAATTTTACTTCATTGTTATTGGTCCTTCTCTTAGTTGAGTTTTTAGCCGACTCGCATCCTTAACAATAAATCATACCAATAGAACACTACAAACTTCAAACTCAATTTTCTATTTTTAATTCCAACGCATCCCCTTTTATTTGGTTCTTGATGTTTTTAATTTCTTGTTCAACACATGTTCTTATCTTTGATCAATTCTATGTAACCAATTAAAAATCAATAAATCATTGTCCAATTCAAACAGAAGCATCCGGCGCTATTTGTATGTACACGCAAAGTGTTGCCACCGTATGGATATACTATACAACACACCTTCAGGAGTTCTACCACAGTGGACACACACTATATGAGATTCCAAAGTGTGCCCACTCTTGAATGAAGATTTCCGTTCACTTGACACAAACCTCGCGATTCGTTATTCATAATCCACACCATCTGGATGAGTCACAACATTTTAACAACCAGCCTATTGCGCTACGTACATCACATACAAATCAAAATGATAGTCATTCTCATCTACGCCTATAGGGCAAATTGTGTTGGCCGTTCTGGCCGCAACAGCTACTGCCACGTCGATTGACACATTCCACTGCAATTCAGTTGGCCAAATCGAAGGCGCAAACTACCCATCAAATGCCTACTCAAGAAGAAGTGCGCTTTCGAAGGTACATCGAACTAAGACAAACTGTTTCCCATTCTCACTTCAATATGTGTGTGTGGATGTCAACGGGTGTGTGCTGAAACGTTCAAGGGAAATGGGAGCGTTGCCACAGCTAGTGAAAGGCGGCGGTTGGCCACGTATCCCATCATCCATTGAACGCAACACGTACTGCAGTTTCTGCATCTGGTCATACGAATATTGGCTTAAATCGAACCCACCCAGTGGTTGAGCGGGCTTCCCAGCCCCCGGCAGTCTAAGAAATTTCCAATTAATATTCAACAATGGATATTTTGACATGTGCTTCACGATGCACCGCTCATTGGTAATTCACAAAGTCGCCTTGGTGGCTTATACGCCGCAGTCGTACCGTTCTACAATTACCTGATGGTGCATCTGTGCAAAAGGGCAAGCCACATGCCCACAATCATGCAACCAAAAGGGAAATGGTCAAACATTTATGATATAAAACAACTGTTCAGTGGTAATCCTCTTTCGGGTAATCCTCAAACAAACCAGTTCAGCCTATCACCAGCTATGGTATCAAAAAATATTAACTAATTAATCCATCGCAACGTGCTGCCTTCTCTCGTAGATTGTGAACGATTTACTGAAGACAACTTAATATTGACTCAGATTTATCTGATTTATGGCAGCGAAGAAATTAAATCACTCTGTGGGTTTAGTAGGTATTCCCGGAATACCATCGATTCCGAAATTCGATTTTGTCCCCATGGTCTTTTCTTGTTGGTCGGTTGTTGTTCGACTCTCGACTGTTCGACTTCGACAACAAGTTTCCCTTGTTTTGTTTGTTGTTCAGCCTCAGCCTTTGCGCGTCTCGATTACTTCGGCATAAATTACAAAACGGTCTGAAGATTTCTATCAAAAATTAAATTAATGAATTATTTAAAGCCGTTGTGATTTATAGCGCTGATCGATATGAGTCAGATTGTTGATCTAGAAATTCGTGATCTCGAGGGTGTTTGAAATAGGATCACCACATTTGCATCTTCTTTTTCTCCTTCTTCTTTTTCTTCTCCGTCTTTTTTCTCACTGATTGTTGTTTGTTTGGCCTCACCCATTTGCATAGAATTTATGGGTGTTAATGAAGGTAGAGATGGGAAACAGTGTGTGTGTTTGGTTAGTATTTTTCAATACAGAAATTAATTTATGAGGTCGATTGTTGTTAATTTATTGTGAAACAATATATCGCATTAGTCAGAGAATTTTTTCGTTAACTGAATCGTTTAAAATACAAAAACACGTTTGTTATTCAATCTAGTCGCATTTATCAGTTCTAGTTTCTGGGGGGATTAATGAAGGAAATAAATCAGCAAAGTATTGTGTTAGTTAATGCTACAGGCTTAAGATCGAGGAAATCTATTCTTTTTTGAAATTATCCTCTGATGGGCTTATCACAAGCTGCTGATTTTATTTCCGGCTTGTCGTATAGTGTTGGGTTGTCGTATAATGCTGTCAGACTGTTTTGGCTCACCAGTGGTATTTTTAATCTTGATCAATTTGAATAATCTCATTTCCTCAGAAAGAAAGATGAAAAGATGATTTGGGCTGTTACAATCTGATGAGACTAGACTACTTGATGTTTGAAATGTTTTTAAACTTTTTTTGAAAAGTCAAGTTAAGTAATTCAAAAACAAGCTGTTTGTTAAAATTGTTAAAATTGTTAAGATGTGTGGCTCGGCGCCGATTTTAACAGACATCTATTTTGTTATTTTGAAAAGCGACCCATAGGCACCGTGAGCAACGCGCCGAATTTTCCGAATAGCCCATTTTTCTATTTTTCTAAGGGTGTGCCGTGCGGTTTAACGTTACAGGGCACAGTTGGCCGTTTTGTAGACACTAGACGTAAAAAAATCGAATACTTATATCACACATGCTTTCAAAAACAAATCGACAAAAAATTGTATGCTTGGCTGTACAAGGCAAAAATAGAATCAAAATCAAAAAAATTTTACGAATAGGGATACTTCATTCATAAAACTTTCCGACATGATATTCCTTGCTGTAAAGCAACAAACAAGAAACACAGGAATCTCTAGCCTTAAGTTTGGCACAAACTCACCAGTCAAGACTATTTTCTCAACTGATTGCTTCTTCTCAAGATCATTCTCCGTTTTATGCTGTTTGAACATTTGATGCTGCTGTATAAAGCACATTCTTATGAATACCTACCTTTACATGTCGTCAGAGCAGTTGATGTTGTTCGTTTTAGTTCCAAATACTAGATGCACGCCATGCCGAGTATATTCCGATTCTCGCTTTTTTTTTGACGGTTGCATTTTTAGAAGTAAAGGCAGATTACAACATCCTCTCCTTGATCTCGATTGATATTATTAGTATTGGTGTTTGGGCATCTGATTCTGGTTTCTGGGGCTTTTGCTCTACTACTCTCAAAATATTCTAACTGTCAAAATTTTAAATAAAAATCATAGATTTTACATTTAAAAACTTTATACATATAAAGAAAAGTGAATTTTTTTAAAAATCAAAAAATTACCACTTAAACTAGCAATTCTTCCAATGGTTCTTCCGGTTTCTGAAAAATGATCAGGTTTTTAGCTTTCGGTTTCAATCAAGGTATGTATTAATGGATCTTGACGTACCTATTCTATTAAACTGAGGAGATATAAATTGCTCAGGGAAAAATGGTTTTTACTAGCCATTATAGGGACTTATAGGGCAAGTTTTGTAGTTTTGCAGAAAAATTATTTTGAGATAACAATTAAACATGACACTATGATGATAAAGAATACGAAAAAAGTGGGTCGCGCAATTCCGTCTGTCTGACTGTATATGGATGTACAGCACAAACTGCTGGACCAATTTTCTTCAGAATTCGCAAATAGGGTCTGTGAAGCAACCTACAGAGGGATTTTTGGAATTGAGTTTCAAGGTCTTGAAATAACGGTACTTGCCATACAACCGATACTTATTTTTCTCAAAAAAGGCTCCATAGATTTAAGTTTAAATTTTGCGTGAAGGATCAATTTGAGATTGTCTTTGTAAGAATTTGTTTTGGAAAAAGTGTAAGAACTGTAGCTCCAATATTAACGTTTTTTTTCCAAAGCCGACTTTTTCGTTAATGGCTTACATGATGTTGATGAAATTTTGTTTTTTAGAAGTCCAAAGTTCTTTAAGAAAGATTGCATTCCAACTTTTGAAAAAATTTTAACTTCTTAAATTTTTATAATTTTTTTAAAAAATGTTTGATTATTTTTTAATTAACTTCAAAACAGTATATATGTTTTTTAAAATTTTTTGTCAAAACAGTTTCTAGCAAGATCTTTAACTTTGCCTACTTGACTTTTCAAAATTTCGTTTTTAAAAAAATTTAAGAAATAAAAAGCCGTTTTTAAAAAAACTGGTGATTTTGATTAAATTCTCAGCTTTTATAATATGTATTAGCAACTTGAAAATAAAGGCTTTTTTAGGTTTCCCTTGAAACCTTTGGAATATTTATTGTAGTTTTTTCAATATTTTGTGAGATTTTATCCAATTGAGCTGCCAGCAAATTGGCTTTATCGATGGAGCTGACATAGGGAGAGTCATTGGAAACGAGCGTTGGGACCGATGACGTGGTCGAGTTCTTGATGTTCTTCACAAAAGACCAAAAGTTTTTGCTTCCTTCTTAACACAACAGTATTTGCCTTACTTGTTGCCTTTAAATTTTCGAAAACTACCTACTTTCTCTATCCCTTATCGCCTCTTTACAGCTTGAATCAAACCACGAATTCTCTTTGGGGATGATACTTTTTGCTCTGTGAGAAACAAAATTTCTCATGCCGTTGAGAATTACGTTAGATATCATATCAGCTGATGCATCAACGTTTCCGTCGAGAAAGAACAATGACCAATTGAAATTTCGAAAGAAATTATTCAGGCCGTTCGAATTGGATTTCTTGTACTGCCACACAGTTCTTTTAGGGACTTTATCTTTTTTTACCGTGACGGAAGACGAAAAATCTACCGATATGACACAATGGTCCGATTTGCCTAAAGGAGATGATACTATAACCCTATATTATTTGGGATGAGAAGTTAGAAATAGGTCAAAAGTGTTGGCCGCATGGCCTTCAATATCTGGAACCCGAATGTTTGGTTTACAGCCCAGACCACCAAATTAATATAGGTACTATGAAGAGGCTAAAACTAAAATCATGTCCTCAGCATTAAGATTTTGGTATAGTATTTAGCACACAATCGCAAGTTTGTGCGACCTAGCCGTGCCCATTTCTTATATTGAAATGAAAGAGGGATTATATGTATAATATGTTAAAGCCTAAGAAACTTCGTTCAAAAAAGGTATCCTGGAACATCTGAAGTTAATTTTTGGAGTTTGGTAGTCCGTTTTAAAGAGGATCTATAATACCAATTTCTTTGAATTGGAATAAACATGTGCTCGTGGTGTATTTTTCCGCGGGTATCGCCTTTTGCTAGGAATTGGCAAGACCTCTGATACTAATATTTATTCTCATGGAAAGCGCTTTCTCGATAAGCCAAAAAGCATAGTTGTAAGAAATGCGCTTGGTACCGGGGCTCCCCCTTTGTTGTGCCTATTGATTGAGGCGTAGGTACTTAACTGCGTAATGATAGTTTAGAAAAATTAAACATCGATACCGGGTTTGAAAATCAGAAATTCATAAAAAGAGTTTGTTTTAGTATTTTATGGTTAAATAAAATAAATGTTCATGAAATTACATTTAGGGCTTTTAAGTGGAGCATGCATGGAACGATCTTGAAAGTTTCACGTGAGAAGCGACTAAATCGGAGAGGTTTTTCGAAGGATCATCGTGGGTACTTAAATTTGATTGAAGCAACAGTCCAATCATAAAATTTTACTGTCTCTTACAGAAAATATCAAAAATGATTTAGTAAGATTAGTTATTCAATTTTACCTATGTGGTAGCCTAAATATTCTTTAGGATTTCATGTGAACTGTCTTTAATCATGCAAATGATATCGTGACTACAAATTTTGAGTGATGGCCTCGTCTAATACCTTACCCCTAACGCCCAACGTCTACCACTAAACGCCTGATGCCTACACCCAAAAAAATATTTCGTACATATAACTAAAACTGTCGTATATTCTACGAAAATTTCGTGGTGCAAAACTACGAATGACTTTTGTTTATTCTACGAATCGATTTTCGTAATTCTACGAATCCTCTCTGTTTGAAAATTACAAAAGCATTCGTAAACATAACGAAACTTTTGTATATCATTCCAAATAAAAGAGGGAAAACTTTCGTAGAATTTACGAAATATTCTTTTAAGTTCACAAAACTTTTGTAAAATGTACCAAATTTTTCGTAAGAATACTAAAATAAGATCCTATAGTTACAAAATATTTTGTAATTTTATAAAAATTGCAAAACCTTTCGTATAATGCACGAAAGAATTTGTAAACGTTATATTCATGTTGCTAGTCCTTTGTACCAATACCAACTTACCTTTTATTTTGGATCAACATGTTTATCTATAAATGAAAATGATGAGTTTTAAAAGTCTTGTGAATTTATTGAAAAAATAATTCTTAGTAAACTGTTATTTTTACAGGTTTTTTATATTTAAACCTAAATAAATAGCCTATATTCTTGTCTGCTTACAATCCTTCTAAGCCTACGAAAAGAAATAGAGGAAATAAATAATAGCAAATCTTTTTCAATTTTATTAGAAATGACTTACGCTTTGTCTTAATCATGTAGAACGATATATATATCTGATTTTGTTTAATTTTTGTGTTGCACAATTAGCAGCACAAGAGTGTGCATTGAAAATCTAGTTGAAATCAGAAATAAAAAGTTAAAAATTGTAGATATGTACAAATATTAATAAATACTTATCTTACCCCAAAACGGTGCCCCAGTAATCAATTCTAGTGTTTTTATTAGAAAATACACACTACGCAGAATTCCTAAATAATTTTTTTTTTCTCACAAAGTTTTTTTTAAAAACTGTACCAAGCACTTCCACGTTTAAAAAACAAATGAAAGAAGAAGCAACATTTGTTTCCTTCAATTTGATTTTGTTTTTACAAAATATTTGTAATTTGACAAAATCTTTCGTATAGTAATGGTAAATATATCGTAGATTTAGCAGAATAAACAAAAATTTTCGTTTATTTTACAAAATATTGGTAAAAAAAAAATTACGAAAGCTGTTTCGTTTATTTTACAAATCTTTTGTAACATTTTGTATTTTATATCACACATTATTTACAAAATATTCGTTCTATTTACGAAATTTCGTACAATGTACGAAAAAACAGTTTACGAAAGTATTTCGTAGTGATTTCACGAAATTTTTTTTTGGGTGTAACGTATATGAAAATTTCCCATTCTACTCTTTATAAGGATAACTCCGTAAATACGAAATGTCACTTCTTTTATTCAAAATGGTCAATTAACATTTTCAGATATGCCTTCGTTTGTTGGTATTCAAGGAGGCATTTTTATATGGCACCCATCGCTAACAAAAAAACGCAACACAGCAGTTGATCATTTGATGGTGAAGTTACGGCGCACTTCTCTTTAGAGGCGAAAGTGTCGCCAAAAATTCTCACATGCTGTCATATATAACACAATTCTATGTAAATCTTGTGGCTATAATAATGACACTGCAGAGCACTTCCTCTGTAAGTGTCTTGCTTGTCCATGATTCAGTTTGCAGATACTTAGCGCAAAATAGGTTAGAACTGGTCACCTATGCTGCTTATCAGATTAGCTTCTACTAGCTTATATAAAGACATCTAGAAAGCTGTAACAAAAGAAGTTTGCTGTGTGGTAGTACAACGGACTTTACTCAGACTTCTCCAGTTGGTATTTAGAAAGCCTTCGATAGAAAAAATAGAAGTAATGTTGTGGGTAAAAAAAGTATTTTATAGCATATCAATAGGCCGCTGCACAAACAATAACTATTTCCATCATAAATAAAAAAAGAAAAAAATGACGAAATGATGTTCCCGCGCATCAGGTCGATTGAAAAGTGACAATGTTATCTCAACCATACTATGCTTACGCAATCCGCTTCTAAATGAATTCTTCACAATCGGCGATATGATTGTGCAAACGGATTTGAACATTTATGAACTCCTAAGAAAACAATATCGAAAATAACAAGAAACTCTAACACGGTCATGATCGTTATTAATCCACGATCCCCAGACACAGAGAACAACAAAAAATATTTCCCACGTCAACATTCCCGCCAGCTCCGAAATCTCTGTCATGATCATCATCATCATCATCATCATCGCAGTCATCCCAAAGATGTTCAGCCTTAATCCATCACCACCGCCATGTCTGCCACTGCCACACCAACTCCCAACTCTTTAACTCTATCTGCCACTCTGCCCAGAGTATGAAGTCAATCATCATTGCATTACCATCCAAATGGTTCAATTCAAATGGAGACCAAACCAAAAAGAAACGCGCGCGAATATTTTCCCAATAAACCGCCCACAGTCATCGCGATTCATCGCTAGCTTTTCGTTTGTTAATCCCTGCATTTGGATTCTTCTTATTTTCAATTGAGCAATAATTCATTGCATACATTTTGTTCTGCGCTCGTTTAATTCATTTAACCCATTGAGATCGTCTGCTGTGTTCGCAGAATATGCACCCATCGTTGGATTTAAACAACTTCCAAGGGTGTCCCAATTTCAATTGTGTTACAAAATCTGTTTTCATTATGAGTAGCGAGTGCACAAGACAAAAAGTGAATAACGAACAACCGAAATCACTTAAAAATAGTTCATCTCAATGGTTGGTATTTTTTATCCTCGTTGGTGTCACAAAGGGAGTCAAGAAGCAGTGGTTTACAGCCCGAAGCTGGTGAAATCATTCAAAGCAGTGCACTGCTTCGCTGTCCTAATCAAAGATCATCACTCACGAATTCCGAATATCTGAGTTGAGAGACATTCACTTGGCTTGGCCGAAACTATTACAGCGTTTAGATCCGTCGACCGTCGCGTCGAGACGATCTAAGTCACACAAAAGGCTATGCTTTAAACGGCATATTTAACTTTTTGGTGCACTTGCCCGACAGAGTCTATAGTCTAGACGCTCTTGTTCAGTGGTTTATTGTATCCGAAGATCTCTTTGTTGCTAACATGCTAAGTTAGGTGTATTTTTCTGTGATTGCATTTGTTTGTTAAAATGCAGCTATTTAGGGATCTTAAGACATGCAAATATTTAATTTGAATCTACAGGTCTTTGAAGATGACTTGCAACAATGTTACAAGTCTGGGAACTAGATTAGGTGAACAATACCATGACTTTCTCCGTTTCATTTTCATTTTTCTTTTAATAACAAGGTCCAAAGGAAATCATTTTAGAAGAAGAAACACTCTTCCAATCGCCCCACTATCCATTGATCCTGTCAAAACCGAGGTGGAACTCGATAAAAAATGAGTTGAAAAAATCAACGGAAGCCTCCACCAACGGATATCCTTTTTGTGTTCTCCCTTGGAAGCAACTAAAATAAAACTAGATACACAAATAAATATTAATGAAATAACGCACATTCATAAATAATAACCTCGCGCATCGTATAACGTGGTCGACGAACGTGATTTGGGATCTTCTCACGAGCGCAGCTAGTGCGATTTGTCCTGAAATTATATGTCTTATTCTCCATTGCTGCGCCTTTACCTGTTACCTAAATGCATCAGGTTCTCTCTCTCTCCAGGTGATGTGATAAATAAATCACATTCCATGCGATATGTGTACTTTGATTGCATATTAATATCAAAAGGACGGATGTTGATGTCGTTGCAGTGTGTTGCTGTCGTCCGAGGGTAAAGAAATGTCAAGTTTTTGTTGCCCTTTTTAGCATCAAAAGGACGAATCTATAAGAAAAATTATATTATTCTGCTGGTGTACAATGCTTGTGCGGGTGTTGCAGAGCGATAACAATTTTTTTACTTTTACTTTTAATGTTTTGTATGTAGCTTAGATTTATGGGTGGTTTTTAAGGAGCTCTGTTGACGGGAATAGATGATGTTGTCGAGTGAGTGCAAAGTTTAATAGAATATTTTGAATTTTTTGTTCCTTACTAGGCGCAAAAAACAGTTTTAGAAAGTATAAACATGAGACAATGTGGCCTAACAACATATTAGTCCAGAGCTGGTAAAGCAAGGTTGCTTACTATGGCCCTTTACTGTACTCAATGCTTCTCGTTATGGGAACCTTCTTCAAAAAAGGGAATCATGTTTGACGGGCTCGATGTCAATTACCAAATTTTTTCATTACTATAAATGGTACTTTTCATCAAAGACGTCGTACAATTCGTACTGAAGAAGCTATCACCGCTAAAGAACATGCTGCTTCAAGACAGAACCGAACGAGTCCATCTGTCCAATTTGATCCACTTTATGTCCAAATTTGGATAGTCGTGAATTTGGAGCGGCTAATTAAGCTTAAGTGACAATGCAGCCAAACCTACTATCATTCGGTGAAGTATATCCTTTAAGACAAGGTCTTATTCAACTAAGTCTGCGTCTAAAATCAAAAATAAAATTTTTTACTTGCAACTGAATCACTTTTTTTAGGATTGAAACTGACAAAAGAGGTAAATTTCACAAGATTATATACAATCTTTTTGCTGAAGTGTTTTTTGGGAAAACTGTTAAATTTTTTTCAAATCAACAACTACTAGCTCCTCGAATTGAGGAAACGAACTAATCAAGACAGCAAAAGAGTTTTTAGGATCAAAGTTGGCCACCTTTTTGTCAATTAAAGCTGCGATTTAGGGGTTTCAGCACCTTTTTTTTCAGTGTATTGCGGTTCTTGAAAGTTGCGGTGATGACATTCAGACTTAATTTGGAACAGACAGATATAAAAGTGACCTACCAAAAGAAAGAAAACTATAACCAAGAGAGGGAAGATACACATAAGATAAAAATCATAGACCTGATTTTTAATATTAAATTTGGCGAAACCAGAAAGTACTTGGACTGAACGAAGTCAACAAGTGTTATAAGTGTCGGTGCGATGAAGACAGGTCTAATGGGTCATCTTTATTCAAGAGAGATGTATAGGACAAGAAGAACTTTTAGATTTAATTTAAAGTAACCTAAGGTCAAAAATTAAAACAGTAACAAGTTCTTTGCTATTAATCTATTCGCTAAGGACAGGATTAAGTGGAGGAAACAAGAAACAAGTGCAAGGCCATCAACACCTGGGCAGTACTCATACAAACCAACTCCCAACTCATTTGAAATAAGAGATTTCTGAGTGACAATGCACTTGATGGAAATAATGATCTGCATACCACAACTGTGATGTTCATGACGTAAGGGTAAGAATGTCTACCTTTTCATTCGTGGTTTGAATCCCAAACAGAGAACAAAAATGATATCGACTTTCGTGAGGAATTGGCCAGTGATCCGATAGTAGAATTTACTGCCATGAATAGCGCTTTCTCGATTAGCTGTTTGGAATAAAGGGAGAAAATTGAAAGTCCGGTCCATTTCCTCACAAGGCATAGTTGTGAGAAATAAGCTAGGCCCTGGGGCTCCTCGCACTGTTGCGCCGCTTTATTTATGTGTGTTTACCACTTATTAATTACCAAAGTCGCCAGAAAGCCATCGAAAGGATATCACAACCTACAAAATTGCAAAACAGGGAATAGTTCATTTCCCGCAGCTACCCAGAAGCAGAGAATATTGATGCGAATATTGAGAATATTGACTGCTACGGAACAGTCCGTCATGACCCGCTGATTATAGGCATATTTTGTATTTCAATTTTAGCCTTAACCCCTATAAAAGTAATTTCTGAGTCATCCAACTTCTAAAAACATCTCGAAAAAATATATTTCCAATTACTATTTTTAACTAGTTTTTATTTTATTTTACACTTAATTCAAGCAAAAAGCCCAAATCTAAGGAACATACTTTACGTAATTCTAAATTAAGGATAGTTTTGAAATGGAAAATGCCTTACGGGGAACTTCAAGGGATTTACTAAGGGTAACTTGAGGTATAAAGTCAAACTGATTCTCGGAGTCCTTAAAGTAACATACGAGACGTAGGGCTGTGGAAACTGTAGTTCGTAAGATGATAGGGAACGCCGAAAAGGGGAATAAGCCTGAGATTGAGAGAATCAGTGTTAAAGACATTGAAATCAATATTAAAGGACAATCAATTTTTCTGCTAATGTTCTTATTTCTTAATATTTTCATGTAAGAAAGGGCAAAGAATCTGGAAAGACAACACGATTGCCACTGTAAGTACGCTTCAATCCTGCTTTCTATGTCCCCTCGCTGAAACTACTAAGCCCCGGTCCTATCTATGCCTGATGAGATTGTTGATGGTTGACGCTAACGAAAAAGAGGCAATGAGAGAGAGGATGTTTTAAGATACCTCATCTGGAGAACGAGGCCATAGGCCCAGACTCCTGCAAAGCAATACAAGAAGTACGACAGAATGGGAAATGCATAAAGAGCTGCCAATCGTTGCGATTTTTACTATGGAGTCTGTTACAGACAAGAGAAATAACTCCTTTATGGTTGTAAACTTGCTGTTTGTAGTAAAAAAAAATGGGCGCTAAAGTCATCAGACCAACAGTTATTGACGAGTGCTTCATATAAATCGATCTTAGGGCATAGATCATTGCCTGATGTATTTACATTAGCACATAAAAAAAGGGACCGTGATTGCAGAGATTGTTTTTACGAGCACAAAAAAGCATAGATACGTGCTTGGTATGACGTGAAAATCATTCTTGACGATTCTAACAACGCAATCTCTTGCTCAAGCAGGACGCATTCAAAAAAACTAGTCTGAGATGGTCAATCAGTTTAAAGTGTAACGCAACGAAACAAATCTGGCCCAACCTTGATCTTAAGCGGTCGAACAGCTTGATCTCTCTAATCAGAAAACACATTAGTGCGACGATAGGTGTCATTACAGGATAATCGTATTTCTTTGATGACCCTATAGTAATCTTACTCACTTAACTTAACCTATAGCAACCGAAACTAAGGAGGGAGGACATCTTGAGAAAAACTATCGGGAAATATAGACTGTATGACAAAACTGCCGTAAGTGGTTTCAGTCTATAAGCAATTTTGCTGCTAAAGCTTTACGCCTTCTTATTTATTTATTTTTATTTACTTATAATAATAAATTGACTTTAACATCTATGCATGATTGTATGTATATTTGCAAATGTACAGTTCTTAACGCTAGTTTAAAATTAAACAAAAAAGACAGGGGAAAGTGTAGGTTCAAGGATTAAAGAGAGGAAGTGTACAAAATTTTTCTGAGGAATAAAAAATTTATAGAGAAATCGAAAATATTCCTTGCTATATTCGCTGAATGAAACATTCTGGGCATTGAGTTAAAATGGGTGTAATTGGTGCGAGGAGTAGGAAGGCGGAAGAAGGGGACAGGAATAAGTGGATTATTATTTATGTAATTAACCTTAAGTAACACCGGGAAATCAACAGTACTAGTGATTACCGAATGGACGAAAACTATATCAGGGATACTACGAAGCTCTTTCGCAAGAAAGCCATACATTGGCATTTTTTAACATTTCGTTCAAGAAAGTTTCTTTTACACCAAGTAAAAACAGTGTTAAGGTCTTGTTGAAGAAGCGAAAAATAATGAGTAGATGAGATAGTATGCATTGATATTTCTTAGAACGAGCTACTATACCGCCAACGTCATTAATGGCAAGCACAAACAGTAGTGGACAGAGATGGCTAACCTGTGGCAATCATAGAAACAGATACAGCTTTTTTTGTAAATCGGGAAAAGATACTATTTCTTTACTCTTTCCAAAAAGAGGGAAAAATTGCCAGAGAGAGAGCGAGTGTTAAAAAAGACTATAGTAAGGGGTTAGAATAGCGGGTAAGTGCATTTATTGAGAAAAATAGATGAAATTCTTTCGGGGCCAGGGGGGAAGTAATCATCCAGCGAGTTTGACATGTCACGAACAGACTGGGAACTAATATTTTAAGAGCATTTTGAAAGCGCTATAAACGCTTTTCCAGTTGCCGCATAGACATCAATCATACCTTTGGCAAAGTTACAGGTGTACATTTCACTAATACTGAAATATGCCAATGCCTTCATATCTCAAGCTGATCAGATTTAATCCAAAGCATATCAAAACGCTTTTTTTTAAATTCGAGCTTCAATGCTTCCATTGTTTCGATGAGTTTATTCCAAGGCATCCCTTCATCTTCCTTCTAAAAGCGATTGCCCAGGTTGTTTGTTTAAATTAAATCAAATTAAAATTGAACCCAATCATCCAATTCCAACCCTCTGGCAAGTAATTATGAAATTAATTCAATAAATTGCATTGTCTTTTTTATTCAATAAAATAATTAAAATAAATCTATTCCACATTATTCCGAGAATAATTGGTGAGATACAATTTCAATTTTAATTCCCAACTGCCACTCGACATGGGAATTCCCAACAATCAGCTCACATTAGTGCAGCACACACCCTATTAACATAGGATCTGATGCTTCCGAATATCTCAGCTGTAGCTGTCTAAGAGTGAGAGGTGGCTTCAAACTGATTTGCGATTCGTGATCATACGAACGAGAGTAATTTCCTTTAATTGGTGTGATCAGCATCAGCAGCAGTAATCTTCTGGTATTTCTAGATCAAGTCAATAAACCAATTTACTCGTGCTATGCATGTGCACATTCCCACTAAACACTAGCGTCAAATGCTTTTGAGTGATGTCATGTTCTCTCACACCAGATTGTGGTGGCAGCAGTATTATCTCTACATCCAACGACTCCGATCTAATTGTGCAAATTGTATAAGCTGAATAATAATCAATTTCTGCACCTAAAAATAGAAGTCCAGACGCTAACTTAACCACAAATCGTGAAGCAACACGAGTACGCTTCTTACAACGAAGATGATGTTCGCGTGGTGACCCAACCCGGGATAAGTCTATTTATGAGTATTGTTGACTCACCCCACCCAATGAACCGAACGAACGACAAGCCTGGGAACATTTGACCAGACATCGTTCCGGATATTAACGTTAATGTGTGTCTTTTCAAAATAATTATGAATTAATAAATAGAAAAACAAACAAACAAGACACGTTTCCACAACTAGTTCCGCTTCAATTCGAATATGACACCAGTTTTTTCTTCTCTAATTTCAAGTCTCAACACCAAGGGATGATGATCGGCCTTGCAGATCCGATGATGTGTGCACTGTGCACTTAGCAGTGCTCTGCTCATTCCATTGCGGGATTCTTTATTTGAAAGCACTTAACGAGGCTCGGTGTCTGGCAGTACAAGACTCCATGGCAATTATTGATGACTACTATTAGGGTGACGCAGGCGCAATCGTAGTTGGCGCAATATGCAAATGAGCGGATAAGCCACAAATGCAATTCTGGGACTCTTATCCGAATGCAGGTGTTTGATGAATTGAAAATGATTACTACATTGACGAATATATCGAAACATTTTGCAAATGAGAAATTGTATCTGGGAAATGACGTTTGGCCTGCGCGGACTGCCTGGGAAAATGTTATGTACCTTAATAGAAAAAGAACGGTGATTATTGTATCAAGTTACTATTGAAACCCAATGCGCATTCGGTGTGAGTCAGTAATTTATTTATATTTTCTAAATCATTCATTTTAATATCAAAGTCTTTGATGGCTTTGGCTGAAAGCTTTGATATATGGCCTGGACAAGTATGAATAATTTGTATAAATGACGTCAAGACGCAGATGGGGATCAATCATAGAAATGTAGTTATTAATCTTTGCATTTCAAGAAGAAGAAGAAGTTTTTTTTTAATACATGGCATCAGTCCGTCAAAAAAGACCACACAACATGTCGGGTAAGAGAACAGGAGCAACACCCACTCTCTTCACACGGTAGCTACCGAATTTGGCATAACAAATATAAAAAGGTACCCAATCGACTACCGAAAAGTCAATAATCAAAATTAATACCACAAGGCATCAGAGAAACGTATATTTACCAGTCTGTTGTGCTTTTAGACAAAAAAACCAAGTGCCGTCCACTGTCGAAGCAAGTAGGGCCGAAAAGTATGTTAAGTAAACAACCAAAGTGAATACACAGACTTGATGGCCATCGAAATTTGTTGGTGACTTCTTATTCGTCAACATTCAATTTTAAAGCGGAATATGTTCCAGATTTTGGCCTTGTCGCATCTCATCTAATGTAAAAAAATTGTGTTTCTGATCTTGTTTTTAAGAAGACTTATTTGTCAGTAAGAATGCTTCTGTATTGAGGTTTTGGCTTTCGAACGTGACATCAGAAACCTAAAATAACAGTCAAAGTAGGTATTTTTATTGAAGTGAATGCATTAACTTTTTACGATTCGCCTACGTATTTATAGCAAACAGCAATACAATCTGATAATGTTTGGCTCTGTTTAGTTTTGTTAAAATAAGCTTCCTCGAGCTTTGCTTTGGGCAAGACCATAAAGAGTAGACAGAAGTGATACATTAAGGTGTTGTTATAGTATAAGAGTGGCGCCAAGAGTGTAGCAATTTTATTTTTTTATTGTGTATTTTATACACAGAGTCAACAAAAGTTCATCAACTGTTTGAAAAAAAAAAGAAATTTATTTCTCTCAGAGGTACGGTATTTGTTATACAAGAGAAACTGTTATTTTGCGCCAAAAATTCCATCCAACTATTTTATGTGTAGATCCAAAGATAAAAGTAGTTTTTAAATGGCAGTTGACAAGGACTTTGTACAAAACGCGTTTATAGTCTAACGCTCGCAGCTGTTAGAGTTTGAGGACAGGGTAATAGTAAGACAGTGACTTCAATTTTACTTAGATCGGCTTAAGACCAAAATTTGGGAAATTTTCGAAATTGTAAACCGAACACTTCCTTGATAAATATCTAAATTTTTATAATGTACGTACCTATTATAATATCGCCTTAAATGAGAAGCGACAAAAGCTCAGAACAGATAGGTTGGGCAAAGACAAGAAAAAAATCTGAGAGCGGGGTCCATCTCCCTCCGATAAAGGAAAAGTTGCCTTTAATAGGGCATACAAATAAAAATAAAAACAAAAATTCTACGGTGAATATGATCTTTACGAAGATCTATCATATCAGTCTGACAGAGTAACAGATTTTCCGGTTTCAATAGAAGAGCTAAAAGAAACTTACACAGAGGTACATTTTTATTGAAAAGTTAAAGTTTGAACTTACTGCTGGGCATGTTCAAAAACCAATTGGATAGTCTATCCCGGATACTCGTATCTTAAGCTTAGATTGATCTTATTTCCGCCACACTTAGATCAATGTAGATCCATTGCGATACCCTGGAGTATTGTAACGTCCTTAAAACCTATGAATTTATGTTTGGTCAGTTTTTAACCATTTTTTAGCCATAACGAAGCTTAATTGGCTGATTATTCTTCTAGTTCATTGAAGAAGTAATTTACTTGAAATTTTTTCCTGGTGTGGCGGATTGCTGGGCAGTTGCAAAGGAAATGAGTGGTATCCTCATGTTCATCTTTGTTATTGTATCCACTGCACAGGTCCTAGGTGCAAAGACCCATTTTCTTTTTGTGGTAGCCTAGTAGGTTGTATCCTGTTATGAAACTGATAAGCTATCTTAATGAAAGCCTATTCAAGGATAGCAGCTTTTCAGATTCGTTCTTGTCGTATTTTGGCCTGGAAGTTACACAGGAATCTAGTCATTTCCATCTTTCATTGAATTTTCGCATTATTTTGTTACCAATGATCTGCTTAATTTCTCAGGGTGTGACCCGGACTGAATGATCAGTGAGAGAAGGGTCAAGTGCTGATCCTTTTCTCGCAAGTTTGTCTGCTTCTTCGTTTCCCAGTATGCCACTCTGACCACGAATCCACCAGAGTCTAACGCTTTGCTGTGTGCCAAGAACCCTTAGCTTTTCGCGACAGCAAGAAACAAGTTTTGATTTGACAAGAGTGGCAGAAATCGCTTTTATTGCTGCTTGGCCATCAATGAAAAAACAGATAGCGCCATCATGGACACCTGTTTTGCAGCGTTTGTATAGCTACCAAGATCTCGGCTTGGAAGACGCTGCTGTGATTTGGAAGTCTGAATGAACTGGCTAGGTTCAGACTTTCTGAAAAGAAACCTGCACCTGTTCCAACTTCCATTTTCAAGCCGTCACCGTCGTGTCGGTGTAGATTGATATAGACATCTCGTTCGTATGAGGTGTTTGAAGCTGGTATCTAAGATACCTTTTTGAACTATTCAGATATCTTTTTCTAGATTGCTGTTGACAACAGCTCTGAAATATAAAAATTCAACTTTTAAAAACCGATTAGAATTGATTTTACGATTTTCCATGTAGCTTAAGAAACCATAGTACTGAAATAAATGCACACCAGAATAAAAAAAAACAACATGAAAAGAAACAAAAATACATTTTCTGTCAGCTGATCACTTGAAGGAAGGTATACCAAAAACTCTCGGATAATTTTAGCCACCTGAGTCGCGGTCTTCCTCTGCTGCGTCCCTAGGGATTAGATTCGAAGACTTTCCAGCGTTGGTGTCCATTCGCTCTACATGACCCAGCCATCTAAGCCGCTGGACCTTAACTCGTTTGACCAAGTCAGAGGGCGGCCGTGGTGCAGTGGTAGAGTGTTCAGTAGATAGGCCGGATGAGTGGGTTCGAATCCCGCTCTGGGCATCTACTTTTCTTTCAGCCTCCTAGTTTCGCCGCCCTTGAGGTTATATATGAAATTACTAACACCTTATTTCCAACTACTGCAACACAAAAAAGGGAAGGCTGCTACCCTGGTAGTACAATGGACCGAAAATTAGGTCTGAGTTTTCCAGGTTAGCATATAAGCTTCCTCTTTTTATAAAAAAAAAAGTCAGTGTCGTTGTACAGCCCGTACAGTTCATGGTTATATCTTCTTCTCCACTCTCCATCTATGCAGACGAGACCAAAAATCAAATCCTCAAATTTTTCTTTCGAAGCATCCTTAAGCCTTCTCATCTACCTTTGACATTGTCCATGCCTCTGCGCCATGTATAAGAACAGGGATGATAAGTGTCTTATACAGGGACACTTTAGTTGCTCAAGAGAGGACTTTACTAATCAATTGCCTTCTTAGTCCGAAGGAACAGCGATTGGCAAGAGTTATTCTTCGTTTGATTTTAGCGCTGGTGTCGTTTTCTGATTTAATATAGCGGCGCCTAGGTAGACAAAGTCCTTAACTACCTCAAAGTTATAGCTGCCTATCGTGCCGTTCTGTCCAAGACGTCGGTGTTGGGTGTCTTTTAAAAAAACTTAATAGCTAAGACTTAATTAACTGGTTGGGAGCTAAGGAGATGAAGCTTTCGTCAAGAAGTACTGATAAAAAATGAAAGAAAAATGAGAACCGACCCTCCTTAGCAGTCGGGAGATGGGTTCATTGGAGCCGGAAGAGGTTAAATGGGTGGGAAGATAAAAGAGGCGGATATTAAGAAAGATTAATTCGTTAAGAGCTGCGCAGTCAATGGTATCTGAAAAGATTCAGTTTTGACAAAGAGGTAACTATTAAATGATTACTTCAATGTTCCTTTTGTTGATAAGGCGACCAGACCTGACAAGCGTGTTCAAGAAGCGGACAAACAAATGATTTGTAAAGGGATCGTGTAACGTTGTAATATCGTCGATACGCTTGAGAAAATTCAGATCACGTTCTCAAGTTCACGGATCCCCTGAATGGGGGAAATGATTTGACTGTGTAGAAGATAGCAACGGAGAGGAGATTTGATGCGTTTACGTGAGAGGGTAATAGATTGGCACTTGGAAATATTAAGCTCCAAGCTGTTTTCGGAGCTCCATATTGTCGAAATCCTGTTGGATAAAAACAAATAAATACCAACAAAATCTATACGGCTACGAATTTTAACCACGCACATTTCGGACTGTATTTTGTTCCATTTTTTATTATAGCTTTCCAGATGTTCGGAGAAAAGCAACGATACGCGGCCTGAATTAGGGCCTAGCTTACCAGCTCTCGCCATGTCTAAGGCGAGTACGAGAAAATGCAGGGCACTCACAGAGGAAATGCTCCGTGGTGTGTCATCATCTTCTCCACAGGATTCACAGAGTGTTTCACTTAAACTTAACACGCAAAAATGATTGGCAAAGCAGAAGTGCCCATGGCAACGAAAGTAAGCTTTCTACAACCCTTTCTGCTATACGAGATAATTTGCAGTCTTCTTATTAACGTTGGGGATTATACGTTTAGTCTGTTTGCATCCAATTGAGGCATGGCATTAACGATTGTGCTCTTGAGAGATCCTATCGTTCAGGTCCTGAGTTGTCTGAGATAATCGAATTCAGCGGGCTCTTGCACTCTTGTGTCACTTTCGAAGTAGTAAGTAAGTTGAGTTGAACCTTAATCACTCCGATTGGATGTCGCTGCAAATATATAAATACTTCTAATTCAGCCATTATTTGAGTAATGTTGGATCTTAAAGTGTCTTGAGATCGGGCTACAATCTCGGTCGTTTGCCTGCCCATCTAGTTGGAACTAAACTTTGTTCAAGTCATGATCTTCAATAGACAAAATAAGGTCATCATTCGATTCAAACTCTTCAAATGCTTCTGATATCCGATCTCGCTATCTGTTTTCCTGCATTTTTGTCTTTTACTTTTAAAGACAGTTGTTGTATAACAGAACCGTAGCTAAACAACGAACAAATCTACTTCCTGATAACCAAAACACGTCATAATTTTGTACACCTTCTGACTGCTTGTAATTGCATCTAAGCTCAAATTCAAATCAAATGTTACAGTTCAACGAAATTAAAATAACAAAACTTTCCCAGATCATCAGACTGAGATTATCTGGGAAAGAAATACGAAAAACTTGAACATAAAAAGGAAACTAAAACACCAGTAGCACTAATTTCTCTTAGGACTTGCGTGACTGCATCAACTTAATTAGGTGACACTTTATCTGTTCTATAACACCAACAAATTTTCTCTAGCCACAAATTATGAGCGACATCTCTTTTGGACAAAAATGGAAGACAACCAATCACGCAGGGGTCATTTTGCCGCTATCCAACGCAACCAAATCTATTTGAAGCTATTGCGTGATGGCTTTTCGTTCTTCGTGGAAATGTAGCATTTCTATGAAAGGAGAAAATAACGAATGAGTGTCTTGAGACCAAAGTAAGACGCAAGTACCTGTGTTTGAAACTTTTTTTTTGTTTCCTTGACCTCGTTGAAGTGTCTTCCCAGAGCACTTGATACCATTTCCCTCCTCTCAAAATGAGAAAACAGAATTGGCATGTGTAGGTTGTATTAATGGCATTTTGTTCAACAATATGTGTGTTGCCTAAGATGAAGATGATCCCATCCGAGTAGGTACGTTGGTATTTATCTTATCCAGACAAAGTACTCGTATTATGTACAACGCGTGAATACCTTACCACCTGCAATGCCCCTGCCAAGTGAAATCGAGAATCAAAGAAGAATTATGACTGTCATCTTGATTGGCCAGTTAAGTTGACATAAACGCTATAAACGTGCGCTGATGTGTCGGCAGAAGTGTGTCCATTATTCGTTGCTCCATCTTTTTACACATACACAATAGACTACATCCTTGTGTTTTGCCACATAAACTTCATCATCAGCAGAGTGGTGGAGTTACTGCAATCAGCGGGTGGCAAGATCAGCAGGTTGTCTTCAAGTCAATTTGCACACAAGAGACTCATTGCCCATAGCCTCGCAGGTTCTCATCGACAGAAGGGCACCATTTTGGGGAGTACTCTTGGGAATTGAGAAACATTCTAGTTCAAAATTTTCTGAGATAAAATTTATGGCTACAATGTGTTCGACAGCGAGAGTCTAATAAACCATAAGGGCCTTTCGAGTCTGACTGCAAACAAGGTGAAGAAATATGCCAGCGGATCTTCCTTGCCAGACACACTGTAATCATCAATTTACCGGGTTGACATATTACTGCGTTTCAATGAACAAGGATCGCTAGGATTTGAGAGACCCCCTAGAAAGTTGACAGACCGGGAGTAAAAAGGAGATCAGCACTGAAAGACAAGCATTCGAAATTAACCAGAATACCAGTGTCGGGTTCTCATAAATCCCAAGATATTTCTGCACTGAACTTTGTAAAGTCCCATCGTTGGTGAAGGTATCTCTTGGCTGCGGTCCTTGCTCATAACGTCGACAGCGACATGTGTGTGGAGTAGACTACATGTGAGAAAGCAGCGATCCGCTGTGCTGGGGTTATGCCCTATTGGTTTACGATCGCGCATGCCAGGCTTTGTCATAGAAAGCCCCTCATATCGTCACTCCATCCAGGGGTCTGTCACATTTATGATGCCAGTTCAGGAACACATTAGGCCGCATCGCATATCCTCCACTCGAACTCCCGTAGTGTACATCTGTTTTATTACCTAGCCATGATCGTCTATCATTATTGGAAATCAGTTCCCTCCACACAGCCATGTGTACCACAACCACCAACCAATGCAACGACACGATTACCGTAGGGACAATTTTATTTGGCAGCAATCAACAGTCACATAAATGTTTTCGACTTGTCGCTTTTTATCCACATACGAGAGTATTACCAACGAAAGGCTATTGCCAAAGCCGATCTGATGATGACGATTGACGGATTGATTCAGTACAAGTTTACACACATATCTACCGTCGCTTTGACATTGTTCACAATGATTGATGGGCTGTGAACCTTGGTTGAACTACCCCCAACTGCCGCAAGTTGTTGCAGCAGCAGCAGCAGCAACAACAATAACAACAACAAGAGTGCGATTTGTAAATTTGTGTAATTTATTGAACATTGCTGTCTGGTGAATTTCTACGAATAATAATGAAACAAAGCCAAGCGCCTACACTTTGACAACAATCAGTCGTTAGGTCGATTGGCATTGTTGATCCGTGGCATCGATCAGCATGGCGCGCAGTGCAGTGCAACGCGAAATACAAACCTGGCAGAATTACTGAATTTCTAAGCCAACTTGAATTAATCTCAAGCGAGCGCCGTAGGTGTTAATATGGACTGACACATGAAGTAATTGTTTAATTGAGTTTGCACTTTTCCAAAGAATACAATTTATGTTAATATTTATTATTTTGGTTTAGTATAAATGAATATGAATAATAGAGAAATTTCAGTTGTGGGTGGAATGATGTCGGACAAGCTTAACGACTTCATTCTGACACTTCTGTGGGAAAAACGATTACGCATAACAATGATGCCATATGCAGCTGACTTTTGGTCGTTATTGTTTTAATGGCTTAAGTGGCTGTAGTTGATAGTGGCTTTCTTTTAAGGATGTGTTCTTGACTTTTGATCAGTTGATAAATAGAAAAACTGACTTTTTTGACATATGTAGATCTACAGAGAAACTGGAACGTTAATTTAAAACAACTGTTTACCTACTTTCTGTCCGAAAATCGATATTCGGTTATTTGAACTAGAAAGGTGCTAAAGGTAGATCCTTTCTGAAGATGGCCAATTTTCACCCTTCTATTTGATCTTACTTTTTGGTCTTTTAGTACTTTGATCCTTAAAAAACAGCTGGATAGATAATGGATCCTTGCGGTTTTTTTTTTTTTTTAATTACTTTTAGCGTAATGCTAACGCGCCGTCAAGAAGTATAACCATACTTCCCCGTGTGCCAGACTCTCCAAGGTGTACTAAGCTTGACATACCAGCTAAAATTCCAAAAGTTTCTCGATCATCCCTCTCTTGGAACCACTTGCACATTTTTTCGATGGGGATCCTTGTCTTGGTGTCGGGTTCAAGTTCTTCAACTATCTTTTCTCGTTTCTTTCTTTTCAGTATCTGCGTCTGATACTTGCTGATTCGCCTCCAACTCTTCTCTTCTCTCAGCATCTTCTGATGGATGATATTATTTGGGCTGAGCTCTCCGATAATTTTTTTTTTTTTTTTCCTGATGAAGAGATCCCATCTACCTACTCCATTTACTGCACTCGAACACTGCGTGATAAGTGTCGTCTGTCAGCGAATCGTTCTTGGGAATTTTTGTTAGGTTAGAATTACTACTTCAATCTTCTCAGTAGCCAGCAACAGCCCATATTCCTCCATCCAGGAATTCGTCCTTCGCATCACTTGGTTCAACTTTTTCTGCGCGGTTTCGCATCGTCAGCGTATCCAACTATAAAGCAGTCTTCGGTCATTTCCATACAGAGAATGTCATCGTAGGAGATGTTCCAGAGTACTGGTCCAATGACAGATCCCTGTGCTGCTCCAGCTGTTATATCTTTTCGTATCATTCCTTCAGTGGTTTGGTAGATAAGTTTTCGTTCTTTGAGATAATCTTTTATCATCCGTAAGAGATAACCTGGAATTTGGAATCTTCTTTCAAGTGCATCAATCATGTTTGGCCATCGGGCTGAATTAAAAGCATTTCGGACATCAACTATTACCAGCAGCACGATTTTCTTGGTGTTTTGGCTACCTTGTTGAGCATTTTCGACAGCCCTTACTACTTCTTATATTGCTCCTATTGTAGAGCGCCCCTTTTCTAAGCCATCCCCATTCTTTTCAATCGTGGCTATAAGTCGTGGTTGCAATGGCTTTTCTATAGGAGCTTACCTGCTGTATCCAGCATGCACAATGCACATGGCCTGTATGCGGTTGGAGACTCCGGGTTTTCCTTATTTTTGCTGATAAGTACAAGCCGTTGCTTTTTTCAACACTTAGGGAAAATTCCTTCAGAGACAGCTATTGTAGATTTTTTAAAAGTAGTTGGGCGTTGGGGACAGCTTTGTGCGATTTGTTTCAATCCTTTCACCGGTGTGTCATCTGGCCTGGGAGCTTTTTGTTTGTCAGCGCTTTAGATGCAATTCTGAGTTCTTGTTTGTTGAACGGTGGTATATCTTGTTGCTGCAGCCTAGAGGTGTCGGGAAAGTGTGTCCACAATTTAATTCATCTTTTCTGGGCTATAATCTTCAACGGGCTTTTGAGCTACAAACTTTTTCATAACGATCTTGTAGCCTAGCCCCCAAGGATCACTGTTGATATCTTGTCGCAGCTCTTCCCATTTTCGTTTCTTGCTCAGGCTCTGTTTCTCGTTTCAGGCTCTCTTCAATTCGTGGCGCGCTATCCTGAATTCTTCAACATCACTCTCACTATTGCCAGACGAGTGAGTTGCATGGTTGATTCAACTATTTCTTCAGCTTTTCAAAGGAATTGTAGCACAATGTCCTTTCCATCATCAATTCTGCTCCTTAAGACGTCGACGTTGAGTCTGTTGACGTTCCATCCGGCAGCGGGCGATTCTGTAATGTGATTCTGTGAAGCTGTGAAGTGATAAGAAATATCACATCTTCACAGCGAATTGTATTCTCGTTCTGTGTAAAAAAGGAAAACATCAAACGTCACAATTTCTTAACTCAATAAATTATTTATCACAACAGAATTTGTCAGTGAAGTTTAAATTTGAAAATTTGAAGACCGATATGAAATAATTCTTATCACTTCACAGCTTCACATCTACAGAATCGACCCCCAGATTGGTTTGCCTCACGGTTAGCGCATTGGCGATTTTCTTCAATCTCGCAAACGAATTATTGATGATCGTTACCTGTGTAGTATTCGATGACCCTAAGGTTCCTTCTTTTGGATATCAAACCCTAGTTGGCGAAGGTTATGTCGGGTATGGTTCCTCTTTGCCCTGCTCTTTTCAAGGTTGGCGTGTTTCCTGTATTAACTTAGCTAAGGCCACGTCTCGCCGCCATCTCAAGTTTTTGTCTTCCTCGAGAGAGAAAATGTTCTGATCATTATGTCATTCTTAGTATCTGCTATACAAAACCGCCAAAGCCTGATTATGCTCTGGTAAGTGACAACCATTTCTACTTACAAAACACTGTTCTTCATTATTTTGGCGAACTTAAGACGTCTTCATGCAAAACAATACGGATATGTTTTTTGTATCATCCACCTTAAATCACGATTGAGATTTTTTCTCGGGCATATTGAGTGAACTTACATGACTATATCGTTCGTTGGTAGCCAATCCTAAACTCCCTCACTTCATGATGACTAGAGAGCAGCTACTAACCGTGAGTTTCCCAATATTTTCTTTGTAATTTTTATTTTTTACCGCAATCATGTGACTCTAGGGCATTTCCAATCGATAAACCACAAATCCAACTACAACCATACGGAAAGGTAAATCTCTGCTTTCTCAACTTGTTGCCAACATTATAAAATAGATTTTCGATCAATTGATTATCATATATGGGATACAAAATAGCCCCATCATCTTCATCATCATAGAGCGCGCAAGAGAGAAATTCCTACTCCTACTTGTTGTAGGCAAAATTTAAGATAAAAAATAAAAAAAAAGATCAACGAAAAATGCCACACGAAGTGCAACGAAAAGAAATCAAAACAAATCCTGGGAATCACCTTGCGACATGGTATCCTGTATCACGTTCGTCACGATATCCGAAAGCGAAGTACGAGCTTAAAATAATAAAGAGATTTTCACTCGGTCCAGATGTACATGTGTACCACACAGCCAGCAACAAAACGTTTTGCCGCATGGCTCACAAGACCGAAAAAATAAAAATAAAAATATCGAACCCACTATCTTCAAACTAGATTTAATGTAACAGTAATCTTAGCAACGAGAGGATGATAATATCATAATATCTATGAAAGCATATCGTTCCATCGATACATAACAACAAACATAATGGGCACAATCGTTTAACCAAATTAGCTATGGGACACAGCACACTGCGCGATGTAGCTTCAGCATCAGCATTATAAAAGAGTATAATATCTCGTTTGTGTCCGTCCGTGAGAGGACGAACAGAGCCGTGACACTAGACGTGCATTTGGGCGCTTGAGTTTGAGTTTTGGGACTTGTGTTGCGGCTGGCTATATCTGTCCTGGGCATGAAGAACGTAATTAGGATGACATCAGTTAGCACAAAGTTTTAGCGTACATGCGCCTAATGGTGGTGGTGTTGTGGGTGATGGCAGCGATTTTTACTCTTCCCTTAACTGTTGTTCCTTAATTTGTATTCAATGCAGTTGGGAGTGAGTTTCAAACATGCACTGCCAGAGGATAGATGGAGTTGATGCTGGTACATTTTACGTGCCGGGTGTTGTGAAACAAGATCCTCGTTTTGTGAATTACGGACGAAGAGTATGACTTACAAGAAAAAATCATCCAGCAACAGCTTTGCAGTATTTTAATTTTTCTACACTAATATTCAAAAGTGAGGACATTTGCTTAGTGTTTTCAGGTCTCAGAGATGCAAATAAGGTAGTTTGTTTCAATAACTCTGACCTTTAGAGATAAATTTAGCACTTTTATCAATTATTTAAAACCTAAGAGAGTATTCTTGAAAGAAACGGATCAGTTTTTCAAAGTTTTTTTTTCCAAAAAACGGTACGCATCAATACCTAAAAGTAAATCAGGTGGCACAACATGGCGGGGATCCCCGGGGCATATTGTATTTGTTAAAACGATGCCTTGTAAGGTTATTTTTTGACGATTCTGAACGACAAACCGAGGAAGCGCTTTTCATGGAAATGAATCTACCTTCTATTGGAAGACTTGCCAATTTCTCACGAAACATGAAACGGGGCATATATCACAAATTTGTCGACTTGAAAGACACCTCCTTCTATGACTTTACTACTCATTTGATACTTAGACAATGCTGCAATGGCTTGAAGATGCTTTATTCTTTTCGAAAGCTTAAAGGTGCTTAATGAATTCAAAGTTGATAACAGCTGTGTTAATAAGTTAACTTTACGTTTTTTTTTCAAAGAATCAACTACGGGTTTCCAAGTTGACGTCATCAAGACTCTCAATGCTTCACAATTCAACACTAGTCAGAAGCAACTATAAAATGAAAAGAGTCAGAGGTCATTGATAAAGCGACTCTGGTGGGCACTTCGAAGTTTAATCTAATTCAAAAAACTCCCCGGAGTAAACATGGCGAATCACAGAACAGAAAGCGATACCAAATCATCGAAAAATTAATATTCCTTGCCTGGTACTCAACAGTGAGGAGATTTTGGTACAGTCTGTTGTTGAACATCAAAATAGTTGAAAAATCTTCGTAATTTACAACACAGAGTAAATAACACAGAGAGTAAACCCGCACCCCCTTTGTCTGAAACATCCTCAAATAACTTTTCTGTTGAAATCAAAGAGAGTGACATATCCGGCTGCAATTGAGCTTCATTATCTTCAGTTTTCTTACTGTAGGTTTTACTTCAATTTCAAATAACGTTTATTGCAGCAGTTTTGAATGCAGCTTTCAATATTCTCAACTGTTACAAACCCAAAAACATCTAAAATAATGTACGATAAATTCTAAAATTGATTTTAATCCAACCGACAAAAATATGCCAACGTGGGTTTCCGTTCGAGGGTTCTCGGTCTAATTTCTCTTGTATAGACAAAATGGCAATACCTTTCCGAAGTTGACTCTTTGGTTTTACTCCGTGGTCTGGACGCACTCTTGGGTATACGATTAAATCTTCTAGCCCCAAATGAACTGCAGTCGTGTTCCACCAAATGCCAAGATATTAAACGGTGAGAAAGGAGCGTTTGCTTTAAACTAGTAGTATCACTTCTTAACACTTACCGATCGTGTATCAAGGGGCGTTTATCCATCAGAACTAGAATCACAAAAAAAAAGGTGAAATCGTCTAGAACTCTGGCGGGGAAGGCAATCCTTTGGTACTTAGCCACTTTTCAAAGTCGATAATGGAGCAGAATTATGTATGGATAAAGTACTTAGAACACGCCTTGTTAACAACACTATCTCACCGACCAGCGGGCGCGGCGACTATACGACTATTCGAGTTGATTTAAAGCGGTTTGAGTCATACATGTTTACAGCCAAGTGCCGAACAAAATTGGAACAGCCATACAAATTTTTAAGAAGCTCATCGTCTCATCAGTAAAGACTTTCCAAACGGAGATTAAATAAATCTATAGGAAGCTTAAGGCTATCTAAAGTAAGAGTAAGTTGTATCAGTGTCATACGAGTGGATGACGTTCACAAAACTGCATTCTCATCTACGACTCGCATTATCATTGCTGCAAAACAGCCCCCACTCTATTTGACTCGTTTCAAAGACGCCCAGAAAATACATCAGATGATGTCCGCCAGCAGATGATAGGTGAGTCCGTCAAAATTACCATTTTTGAATAAATAAGAGCAAAGTTAAATATGCTAGTTGTGGTCTGTAAGTTTACTCCTTGTTATTAGTAACAAGTTACGGTAATGCAACAACTTAAAGCAAATTTATATGCCCTGAATGTATGGCCGTCTCGTTCAGCTATCAGGGTAAAGTCTTGGGAGACATGAAAAATGGAAAAGGCCTTAAAGTCGTTTTGTCAGCGAACGTCTTGTTCAACCAGACAACACAAGCAGTTTGGCAGGACCTCATCAATTTGTTGTTAAAAATAGCGTAAGTACTCTCGGAATACATGCCAATTCCCCGCGGAAGGAAGCACTTATTTCAAAGAATTTTTTGTTCTGGTATTCGAACCTCAATCACAACTGTTATCCATCGTGAGAATGCAGGACAGGATTTTGAGGGTGATTAGAAAACAAATAAAAACAAACATATTATGTCAACAAGCCAAGGTATGACAACTACATCTGGAAATTGCCAAAAATTAACCGCAAATTGGGACTTTATGCAAGATCTTTAAGCCATTTCTCTAAAAATTTCAATGATTTCAAGATCTACGTCAATTAGGTACAGTGGATTTTTCACTCTCACCTTCTCGGCCACAAATTGAAACGAACATCGGTACTCACACCAACCGAATAAGGCCAGCGAAGGCACATGTGGAACGGAGAATAACATCGACCAGAAAATTGAAATAAATTTAGTTCTTTTCAAATATGTATATGCATTCGATCTTCTGAATTTCCTGCTTTCTCATCTTGAAGACACAAAATAGAAATTTAAGAGATCACGATAATGTACTTTCTAACGTTGAACCACTATCCCGAACCAACAGACATAGCTGACAACGTCTTTCATTATGCTCGAGTTCTTCATATTTGTGTTAAATTGTCACAAAATTCCAGAACTGCATAATTTTTATACCGAGACAAGAAAACCATCGAGAGATGCTCTGTTGACACGCTAATACAGTGCTCCCCGGTTAATTGCGTCACCTTAAATGCACAACTTTAGACGCATTTAACAGGGGAACGCAATTAAAAGAATCCCGCTTAATTGATCTGCTGTCCCATTTAGAAAAACCCCGCTTAATTGAAATGAAAACGCAATAAAGCGATTTTTTTTACGACTTTGGCAAGAAAGTCAAGAAGAACCTTTTTAATGAAAATCAAAATTTTATTGAACGGAAAATTAACATATAATGGTAAGACATAAAAAAAGAACAAAACAATTTCAGCCTAGGAATGATTGAAAAGGAACAATTTTTCATAATGTACACAACACATAAATTTATTATGAATTGGTACATAATCCGTGCGTATATCTTTAGCAAGCGTACAAGAGGGAATTAGTCAGATTTGCTTTTTATTTGGCTAGAACATTATATCATGGTAAGAATCTGTAATTTTCACCTGCATTGTTTCCTTACACATTTTCAAGATTTTAATTTGCAGTCGCTAAACTCTGATGTTTCAGCAAACAATAGGCTCGTTCGTTGAACTTTACCCAGGGTTGACCCAAGTTTTCTTGACAATCTTATGAGTTGTCAAAAAAACCTGGGTTTTCCAATTCTCAAAAAACGCAAAGCCACAAAATCACCACACATCCCTGTCATTTGAATAAAAATACATGCCATTCGACAGCCCTCAACTCGCCACAGCAAAAACCTAGGGTGAGTTGAGGGAAAACCCAGGTCAACCCCAGGGCTAAAAAACACTCAATTTGACATTCAGGGCGACCTTAGGTTTCTCTTTGTGGCGACCCCAGGGTTTTAACGAACAAACCTAATAATAAATAGGTGTGTTTCTTTACTGAAAATTCGCACGAAATGCACCGAAATTCGGTGAAAGTCAGTCTAATCCTGTTCCAGCACAGCGATTTTTCGTAGCAGTGCACAAAAGAGAGTACTCACGAGAGAGTAAAAAATCTCACAACGATTTAAGTCATGTCAATTTGACTATTAACTTGTAGGCGCGCAACAATGCGACCAATTCATCATCAATCATTTAAGGTGTAAGCAAAAAGTGACTTCAATGATTTGGTTTTTTTCGTTCAATTAACCGGGCAATTTTGCTTCAAATTGAAAAAAGAGTTTTGATTTTTGGACCATTTAACCGGGAAACGCAATTAAGCGGAATGCATTTAAACGGGAAATTTTATGTATATTTCTTATGTGATCTTTTTTTTGCCTAGGATTCAGGTCAATTAAACGGGTAACGCAACTAAGCGGGGGGTATTTATCCGGGGATTACTGTATCGCAAAGAAGGTCTCTCGAGCAGGAACGTAGTTTTTTTTTGATCCAGTCATTTTTTTTAGTGCGTCGCTGAATTCAATGAAGGTTCAATAATTTTGTTCTGTCGCTAAAAACTAAAGTATTGATGGAACAGAAAAGAATTAAAATAGTAAAAACATTTCTGGCAAGGGCTAGCTTTGACGTTCGAGTTCCTGGGTTCTGGCCTAGCATGCACCTGCTGTGCCATTCAGCCGGGAAATTTTCAATTTGAACTCGACTTCATTGACATTATGTGATTTAGTAAGAGGTTCACTGTTATACCATAATGCATACTTCTTTTGTTATTGTTTTGAGATGTTCCTATAGAAACCAGAAAAGCTGCTACGATAAGGAACAGTGGTTACCAGTTAAAACCATATATCCCCGATTATCTGTTATCTAATTCGAGAAAACGTAGAACAGTCAAAGAGGAAATGCTCTGCTGTGTAATCATTCCCTTCACAGACATTGATATCGCAATTTTTAATTTTTGGTGAAAGAGAAGTGTTCTTTCGGAACGCCAACTATGGCAACGGCAACTAATTTTCCACAACCTTTTCTGTTAAAATATTTAAACAAATAAATGGGGTGGTGCAACAGAGCTATACAAACCTGGGACCTATCGCAATTTCAGGGCCAAGAATTTTATGTCGATTCCTTTCTAAATGCTAAGTGAGAAATCGCAAACAGTCTTGCAACTTTCTTAAACGTTGGAGATCATACGTTAAAACTGTTTGCATCCAACATACACATGCCAACTAAGCTGGTCCTCTTGTCTAATGCAATTGTTAATGGCAGCTCACACTGGAAGTCCCGGTAGATCAAGCGCTGGTTCAGGTCCTAAGAAATCCCTTGCCTAGCAGGAACATCGGCGATCTCGTTTCTAATAATGTGGCCTAACCCAAACTAGATGCACGAAGTTTAGTCTTCAGAGTGCATTTAGAAAAATTTTGAATTCTTGGGTCACTTTTAGAGTTCTCAGGAGGTGAATTAAAGCCCGCTACAGATCAAATACAACCTCCCAATCCATTAAAATAACATCAAAGCTAAAATGAAGTCATCGAAGTTCACTATCTGCAGCTGTTCCCAGTTTAAACAAATTCCACTAATAAGAAAAATACAATTCCCACGGTTGACTAAGTAACACAAGAATGATGCGATGGATTTCACTCAATCGAACACCGGATATGCAATTCCATAAAAAAAAATAAGAAAATCATATATCTACGGGTAGGTAAATTGTAGAAAAGGTAAATCACAAATTATGAATCTCGTAGCTTTACATAAAAATCATTTTCGTTTTCTTTTTCCAGCTATGACCAGGCCATACACATGACGCGGTGTAATTTATCATCGTCACACAAGCGTCATCATTGCAGTGATTTCACTCGATTTTCAATACCTTAGTATGGGGAAATCCGAAACACGAAAGTTTTGAATAAAAGGTTAAAAGGTCTATTTACGATACACCATGTTATACTCAAATGCTTGTGCTATTGCATTTTCTAACTATAACTACACCACACCGCAAGTCCGAGGTTCGAATTAACATTTTTATTGGATTTCAGTTCAACATCAATGTAAAGAGATAAAAACATTACACATGTTGTGCTTTTATAAATCAGTGACGAAGTTGATTGTGATGTGGTCGGCGACACGGCTGGCGCTGTGATTCACGCAATAATTAGAATCGATTGAATGCAAGCAAAGCGACAAAAGATGCAACTAATTGTAGTATTCAAAGAATTCAATAATGGCACTTTGGAATTACTTTTTCTATGAAGTGCAATCAAAAGTTAATTAAAATATTTTCAAAATAAGGTAACACTTGTTGAAATTGATTGCCAGTGCGATAAGGTTTTGGATCGAGTGCGTTTAACTTGACCGCAAAAGCGGATTCAAATGGAATTGTGTTGATTGGTTATGAGAGTTTAGTCGAGATTTTTGGTATCCACCGATTCAACGTCAAGTGTATGAATGTGGCTTGGAGGTTGAGCGATAGTTTTTTTTTACCCAATTTCCTCAACAGAATTAGAGTAAGATACTATTCGGTTACGTCATATAAAATTTGTGGAACATACGTGCTAAGCGGAAAAGGAATCTTCCTAAGAAGATACCCCCTTTTCAGGTTAACAGATCCCGAACAACAACCACGTGACTTACAATCACATTCTACATCAGCATCATTCTCTAACCGATTTAAAGGCTCACCCCAATGTAGATCATCAAAGCCTCAAGGCTCTGCTTTTTCTTATCCATTCAGTTGTTTGAGTAAATCAAATGAAGCCACCTCCGACGAAGGTGGAACAATGGGCGTCCTTTAATTCATTTCGATTGCGATTGAGATTAAAAGTTTCGACATTACTTACGATCGCCTCAACTGCTCGTGATACTTTGAGCTTGTTTACTCCCCCAATACAGCCCCCAATATTGAAAAACCAACTCCACACGGTTCTCGTTCCTCGTATCAACATTTCAGCATCTTCATATACAAAATGCATTGCATGCGAATTATTTGACTTTTGTACACCTAAACCCAAAGCCGTCCTTTGGTAGTATGGGTAGGTATGGGAAGAAATTTGAAACCATTTTATCATATTGATTCCGATTGTAGCCGCAAAAATTAATTGCAATTTTGCACGCGTCGCGTCATCTCCAATGATCAAGACATTACTAGAGCTGTAAAAGTAACGATAAAATGACTACCCGTATGTATACGGTACTTTTGATCTGAGTACTCGGTATAAAAATGTCGTTACTTTCGTTACTTTCGTTACTTTTTCAAAAGCTGGTATTAGTGTCTAAAAAAGTACTTTTTATGTCGAAATCAATTAAAAAATGGTATATTTAGGTGTGTAGTTGTATAGGGTAAAATATTTGTATCATAATTGTAGAAAAATTTTGCTTAAAAGTTATTACATATGTATCTTATATTCAGTCATATGCCTGGCGTTGTCATATAATTATAGACCTGTATTTAAAGGAAGAAATGGTGTAGATACCCTCAAATTTCTGCTAGAAATGCAAACTACCCACACATACCGATTTGATTGATTAATATCAAGACTTTTCAGTTAACATCGTTGCAGAAATTTTACTCAATGAAATTTACACAGCCCATGGAACTTTTTTTCATTGATATGCAAATTTTATGCTTCGCCTACAAATTCAAAAATTAAATAATTAACCATAGAAACCTATCGCCAAAATAATAATATGTACATTTGTACATACATGTTTAAAAATTTAAGATAGATCAATAGTTCTCCACAATTTTCTAAACATCTTTTTTATCATGTTATCTTAACATGCCATTGCTAAACTTTATTGACAGACCTGACCAAAAATTTGCCATTTTTAGAACTCAGAAAAAGCAATAATGCCCGCATAATCGTTAAAATAAATTAAATAAAGCAAGATACAATAAAAGATACTAGTAATTCCAATAACAAACCATAACGCATAACAGCACCATATAAAAAAAGAGGTGGTTTCATCTACATTATTACAATACAAACGCAAATTTAGCTCCATTTAATTGTCTCATTCAAAAAGATATACAAACCTGAAACAATAGAAAAAAGAAATACATTTGTTTCCCAATCAGACACACAAATAAGTCTGTTTGTTGCACCCTTCATCTCTATAGCAGGCATACAATACACTGACTATACACATTACACAGTACACACACAAGGTACAGGTACTGGTACTGATATCGATACCAACTCGACTACCCACCCGAGTACCAAACTACCTAATGTAACTAAACATACGAAATCCCGATCCGATACCGATACCAAGTAACGAAAGTAACTAAACATGCGAGATACCAATCCGAGTACCAAACTACCCAAAGTAACTAAACATACCAAATGCCGATCCGATACCTAACTACCCAAAGTAACTAAACATACGAAATGCCGGTACCGATACCGAGTAACGAAAGTAACTGAACATGCGAAATACCAACCCGAGTACCAAACTACCCAAAGTAACTAAACATACCAAATGCCGATCCGATACCTAACTACCCAAAGTAACTAAACATACGAAATGCCGGTACCGATACCGAGTAACGAAAGTAACTAAACATGCGAAATACCAACCCGAGTACCAAACTACCCAAAGTAACTAAACATACGAAATGCCGATACCAATACCGAGTAACGAAAGTAACGAAAGTAACGAAAGTAACGAAAGTAACGAAAGTAACGAAAGTAACGAAAGTAATGAAAGTAACGAAAGTAACGAAAGTAACGACAGTAACGACATCGTAAAAGTAACGACATTTTTTTGCGAGTAACGTTTCGTTATTCGGTACAAAAGAGAATACTTGTTACTGAGTAACGAATACATACCATTTGCTACAGCACTAGACATTACCGCTCGCGCGCGACGGCGACGACCACTACAAAAACAACGACGAACTGCAGCAGCGCTCAAAGAACGCATTTGTATGTTGCTCGAACGAAAGTATGTTACTTTCCATTGTTGGCTCTATGTCTATGGCAACGATACCTCGTCTACGAATTCCAATTAATTTCCTTTGGCCATTTACTACCACACCGCGCTGGGAACATGTACAGCAGTGCATACCCGATTCAATGTGAATTTCAAGCGGCAAGGTGATTTCCATCTTTCGATACGAGCTATCCGAACGCATAACTCTTCCGAGTCCATGCGTTTCTTGGATGGCTGGCTGGCTGGCGGGTGCAGATAGCACTATGTGTGTGAGTGTTTAAACCGGCAAACAAACTTTTGTGGAGGTAAGGGGCAAATATGGCTTGCAATTGTAGCAAATGGAATTGCCATAACGCAAGTCGGTTACAAACGGTTCTGTACCAGTTACTCTAAACCAATAATTGTGCAATGCAAAGCACATACAATGCCAGCGACAGAGATCCTTATCGTCCTGGTAGAAGAACAATAAAAGTCAAACCCATAACTTATTCGATTGTCAAAGTTTTCGAGCAAAGATTGATCCGTTACGTCCTTCATGATGACATTTGATGGAATGGTGCAGCTTGCAGCAGTTGCGTGTTGCGATATGGATTGTTTTGGATTCGCAGATACGACAACGGAGCCTACTTTGAGTGTAAAGTAAGCTGAACAGAGATCTCATATTGTAGCACATTTTAGGTCTTTCAAAGAGTAGGCGGGTATGTATGAGCTTAAGGTCACGATCGGATGCTAAAGCTCTTTTTCTAGGTAATCTGAAATGATTTAGCATTTTGATGATCGGATTATGAGAGCTTCTCTGCTAAGATTCGATTCAAGATGACCTTCAATTTTTCTGAAACTAGGCAAGGTATATGTTATTTCGTCGATTTGAATTTCAGGTCAAAAGCTTCCAGAGCAATTTTGGTCTTTTGCTATTGAAATAGAAAACTTTGAGTAAAGCATGGGGCTTGTCATTGTAAAATGGTTCACTGTCTTATATTTATTTGTGAATGATTTTGTACAGGTAAACTCCCAGTTTCTAACTACCTTACTGCATCTTTCATTTAGCATCAAAGAACAATTAAGGTTGACTGTTCTCTAGCTTAAATAATTGACTGTAATCTCATTTTCCATTATAAAAGGCGTGGTTTCGAGCTCAGCTCGAACTGAAGTCTAGTTAATTTCGCAGGCGATGCGTTGAATTCTTAACTCAATCTAGTGTAGATATTTTTACGGCCAATTCGTCTCTCAGTTTAGAATCTGACTCAGAAAATGGCTGCTGTCGAATTCCATAACGAATGAAGCTTGTACCGCTCTATGATAAACTTGAACCGCAAAAAAAAAAATTTAATAGAGGTACGTACATACATATCCGATTCTCAGATGCAAAAGTCTGCTCTTGGAAAGCAGATTCGGAATCTCTCTGAGCTGTTTTGGAAAATAATGCAAAAGCAAACCTTCTTGCAAAAATTAATAGGGTGGTACAACAGAGCGAGGGTGCCCCAGAGCCTAGCGCATTTCTCACAACCGTGCTTCTCTTGTATAACGCTTTTCAGGAAGAACATCTAGCTCTGAAAATCTTAATTGAAATTGGGACACGGTACTCTTTAAATAGTTTTTGGTTACTTTCAGAATTGAAAATGACTTTAACAATTAAACAAATGTGAATAAAATGTTTAGATGAATGAAAAGTTTGTTTTTTTTTTGAAACAACAAAAATAATCAACTATAGCTTTACTCGTTGTAAATCTCAGGCTGCCCTGTGTGCACCACAATGCGTTTTTTGATAAACCCAAACTCACCCTGAATGTTAAGCCCTCTACTCGTCCTGAAGTAGCCCTAGGTTTTTACTGGCCCGATCCAAAAAATGAACAAGAATGTCAAATTGTATCTACTTTTCTTCAAATTTGTGGTGATTTTGAGGTTTAATGTTTTTTGAGAACTGAATGCCCAAAATTTTTCGATAGCTCATAGGTCATGATAGGTCTTACAAGTTACAAGTGAACCTGGGCCAACCCAAGGTAAAGTCCTACGAACGATTCTATGTTGAGATTCCTACTGATGATTCCTTATGGTGGTCAATGAAACTATGCTAGCACTCGTTACTGACGTCAATATCAAATGCTAGTCCGAGACAACCACTTAAAGTCATTATTCGCTACGTCAAGATGAACGCGATCACAAAGCACTGTCTACAGAACTATCTAAATGAGCTATTCTCCGACTCAGACCAGTGAAGCGGCATATCAGTTATAGAGGATCTCTGTTGATAGCACCCGTGGCGTAATGGCTAGCTTGTTTTTCTGTTACGAAAAGGCTCATTATGTGAACCATAACAAAAAAAAAAAAAACTATTGCCATTAAAATCCCTTCCTCGATAAGCCGTTCTGAATCGGCAGAAAATTGTAGGTCCTCTCCATTTCGTCAAATAGCGTGGTTGTAGAAAATGCTCTGGCCGGAGCTTACCACTTTGTTGCGGCACCCTTTTTATTTTTCATGAACGAACTGCAACTATGTTTGATAAAGTGGCCGGAAAATCGATGAACTCTGATCACTAGCAGGACTTGCACTTGCTGCATCAGCTTTTTTACTGAGCGTGTACCAAAATGATGCACAGGACTTAGAATATCAATACCGCTTCCACTTTCTTCAAGTAATAGATACCGATTGCTTGCGTAATAAGTCGATTCGATTGCTAGGCGATCTATTATCATAAATGGCAAACGTTCTACTAAAATATCAAATGAAAGCTCTAATTGACAGGTGTCAAATGTGTGGTTTTCTACTGTTTGTGGAGTTTCATATTCGTCGTGTAGGACCATGCTCGAGAACAACTTTCATTATTATTGATTTTGTTGTTTCCTGTGTTGATTCTATATGAAATGAATGCTTGAGAGCAAAGCCTAATCTCTGCTAAGGAACTATTATGATCATTCATGTCCAAATTGGTCATTATTATTTCACTTGGTCACTTGGTCACTTTTTATTCCATTTAGTAATTTTTTCAACGAAGTGAAATAACAGAAACACTTCAGTTTATAGGTCCCTAAAATTAAAATTTATACGTAAAGCAGCTTTCTTATCGAATCATGTAAAAGTGCTTCAATAAGTTTGTTAGTTCAAGCACAATGACTTCTATGAGGTAGCCGAAATGAGCTCTCTTGAAAAACCTCAGTTAACCGTTAATACCAAGCTAAGTGTTTTTTGAGTTCTACGCTCGCCTTGAAGTAGAACTAGGATTTTGCAGGGGAGAATTCAGGTAGCAAACACTTATATCAAATGACACGTGCTTTTGTTCAAATGACCGGCATGTGGGGTGACTTCGTGATTACATTTGTTTTAAACAAAAAAACAAGGTGTTTTGGCAGCTAGACATAGCGCTGCACACTTTATTTCTGCCAATACTGTCATACGCTGGTTTTCTCTAAGATATCCCGTGTGCTGTACGAATTTGTTGACGTGGGGGTTTCCAGACGTTCACAAAGACAAGACAACGCATCTGATGTTAAGGAAGAGTATTCCTCTATAATTGGTGCAACTGTAACATTTTCCATTCATTGAACATGCTTTCTCCCGACTAAATCATGCAGCTGGTGCACTTTCCTTTTTCTTCCTTGAAAATTTCGGCGTCGAGACCGTCTGCAAATCCAGTTTTATTTAATTTAAGCAAGCATATGAGTTTGCAACCCTAACTTCTTCTGTTCTAGAGTATGGCATTCTTGATAATCGTCTAAGTTGAGTCTGCATAATCAACTTTTCAAGATCCTCAGAGAAGAATGCGGCTCTACAGTTATGTTTGCTTGGTGGTCTTTACGGGCTTGGTTCTTGGTTTTCCACCCTGGCATGGTTTTATAACTTTTGATGCAAATTTTAAAGTGAATACTTTAATGAAATTTCTATATTTCTATAAATATTCGCTTCTCATGTTGCTTTCTCAGTTTGAGAACCTTGTGTTCATCCCTTCTTTCTTCATCGGAATCAATCATAGTTTTGGTCATTTCAAGCCACATTTAAACATTTTTATTTTCATTTTTGGACACATATTTTTTTGGGCAAGTGGCAACCGTGACCATGAGCACAACTACTTGCACATCCTTATAGTACATACTTACACTTTGAAGAATCAGCTGAAATATGTTTGCCCTGCCCACCGCGCCGCGCCGTCGCGTCACCGTCTGTAGGAGAAGGATAACGAGCATGTTCGGCAAGCATGTCTTCATAATTTTTGGTTAGCTTTACACATCAGCTTTTAATATTATCTAAAATAATAAGGAAAAATAATCAATTCATCAAATCAATCAATTTTGAAATACAAGAACGATGACATTCACTAACTTAGTCTAAGCTCCTGGTACATCCCTGGGTCAGAACTCTCACTTTAGTTATCCATATAGTTCCCAAATGCTCACTTGGCGTTATCTCCTTCGTTTGCAATACATTCGCGTTACAGAAACAAACTCCAGTATTTCCCTCATGGTAAGCGGATAGCCAGATTCGAGAAAAATCTGTAACACAAACTGGCCGACGCTCTTCGTTATTTTTCTTTCACATTTGTGCAAAATCGATCTATTTCGCTTTGCATACACGAGCATTATGTGCTACGTATGGTCGTTGCATGCTTCAAAATTAGTTTCTGGCTGAGGGGGTGGGTGTAGGTATATGTGGTGATGGAGAATTGTCTCGGTGATGTTGACAACACTTTGCGCCCATCTATCAAAGTCGAAATAGAGAAATACCGCATTACCTTTGCTTCATGGTGCGTCCGTTCTTTGCTATGTTGAAGCCATGTGAGATGTAAGATTGTATTGCATCTTAGGATTCGCAATCGCAGTAAAACATAGCTTTGGTCCTATAAGTCGAATAAAAAATAGAAAAAATGAAAGAAAAACTGTCGCGTCAAGCGCAGGGCAAACAATCGTATGAGGCCCATGCGAACAACAGCAATCATCATCATTGCATGTGGGGAAAACAAGTCAACAATTTTATTGCCAACATTCGTTCCTGTCATCTTATGGCAATTTGCATATAATAAGCCAAATCAGCAAATGGCCACGTCTCAGAACTAAAGCCAACGCTTAGACTCACTGCTTAGCGATGAGAAGTGAATGTGCTCTATGTGCGTTTGGTAAGAGGGACTTCGTATATTGAGTGAAGTATGCCTAATTTGTGCTTGTCATTCGTCACTCTTAACCTGAATTCGTGTGCTTGGCAGATACGAATTGATCATAAAAACAATCCCATGTCGAGTTTATTTTGTAGACACGTTTCTCATGAAGTACAAAACCAAGTGGTCACAAGGCATCACAGTCTCTCATCAAGAGGTCATTCCAGTCATTTTCAGGAACATTGCCATCCGTAAATGTCAACGAACGCAATCGAGCACTAAAGAAAAACGCAACGTTATCTATGCAGAACACACCTTAAATTATTATTATTAAATTTCTCTACTGGGTGCTCTTTCTCCGTGTGTGGCAATACAGAAAGTCTTCTATCTCCAAAAGTTATATTCATTTGCATTTAATTGATTTTCATGTTATAGGCCGCTAAAACATTTCTCTTGTAATAAATCACAGTTTACAACTTCCAAAAACCACAGCTCATCGCACTTTAAATGCAGTGCGTCGCCGTCGTCGTTCAGCAACAAAATTGAATGGAGAAAAAAAAATTAATTAATTTCCTTAATTCATAATTCAGTTATCTCAAAAAGAAAATGTCATTGCCACCATTTCGAATAAAGTATTCAAAAGGCATTCCAAATAAAACTTAAGCAAGCCAAGAACTTCCTTCTTCGACTTCTCTCGCAAGCCCCAATGCGTTCGCGTTCGTCATTTGGCCGAAAAATCAAAGCTTCAATCAAAATATCTTATGCACATTATGTTCGATACCTTTTTGATCTCCGTCCGACACATCAAAGGCCCTTCAATATGCCCAAAAACCTTTTGCAGTTACTTCATTAATATAAATCTTTGACAAAAGAAAATATAAAAAACAAAACTGACTGAAAGCTAAGCTCGTCTCCTCGACCATGAACTCCAAGACAGCAACTTCTTTGGCTGGTTCTTGTGAAGAAAACAACTCATCAAAACATGGATAGACGTTTGGAGGGTGGTATGGTGATGAATTAAAAATCGATTTTTTTCCATTCCGAACAGCATATCATTCATTCATCAAAATAAAACAGCAAAAACGCGAGTAACATTAAACCGCGATAGTGGCGGTCGGTGGCGATGGCGGCGCGGCGCAGACAAATTGTTATGCTGCATTTGTTGCAAGAGAGGAAACGATATTCAAATCAGTGGTAGTATAAAATAAAGTCACCACTCGTTCGGCAGACGGACGAACGTACGCTGCTGGCCATACGCAAATGCTCAATCTCAATAAAATGTGGTTATACTGAAGTTCTATAGGGAGACAGAAAGAAGGCCTGTGAAAAGATCAATAAATAACAAACACATACAATTTTGTGATAGGCTTAACAGTGGCCGATATGGACATTTTTATGGAGGAAAAGTATTTTCTCATTTGCCTTTTCTAGGTAGCTATTGAGTACTCTACACATTGGAAGTGATTAGTCAAATTTACAAGCACGGAATTGATGCCTAATTGGTCTACCAGATTTTTTGGAGCCAACAAATGAGTTCGTCTGGTATTTACATAGATCACACTGTTCATATATCCTGAATATACACATTCACAGCTGGAGAGTCGATCTCAAGCAAAAAAATATAAATGATTACAGTCAAATTGAACACTATTTACACACAAACAATCCGTGACGTTGTTTGAAAGATTTGACCCGATTTGACCGATTCAAATATTATGTATGACTATTGCCAGAACACGAAAAGAAGTTCAATGACTGAATGCTGCTATCGAAAAATATTAACATGACCTTATAACATTTTATTATGTCCGCGACGTTATATGGTGCCAGCTTTAGGTACTAATAGGCATCAATTCCATCGTGCCGAGTTCAAAACGTTCATCATTGAAACGGTTCGTTGTAGAAAAACCCGCTTATTATTATTTATTAGTTTTATTTCCGATATTCCAAATAGTGTTCTTTTATAAATTTGAAACAATAGTTTATAAATTTAATTCAGGTTCATATTTTTAAGGTATTGGTCCGTATTGGTAGGTTATAGTGAGCCCTCTTCTGATGAGGGAAGATTCACTCGGGTGTTAGGCAGGGATGTTGGATAGTCCGGGATTAGCATTCACCCTATTGAGCCGAACACCTGGTGGCTCAATAGGGTGAATGTTTAATGTGCTGGTTTTTGTGCCTCCAATTCTCGGGCTCGGACTTGTAGTAATGCTGTGTTCTTGGTATGGTGAGTTCTGGAATGATACTAGAGAGAGAGAGAGAGTTAATGGTTACTCTGAGGTAGCAGGAGCCACTAAATTCAGAACGAGGAAGCTTTGGACACTAAATTCAAAGCAAAGTAGCGTTAGACACTGTTTACTTACCCAGTCTTGGGTCCCGACTACTTCCTGTTTTCATGTATTTCGTTGGACCATTTGATGTCAAGAACTGTGACAGTCAACGAAATTCACTCCCACGTGGAGTCAGTATTTTGATGATGGCAACGGCTGTGTTGTTGCTCTGTGTGATCGTCACCAATATCATTGGCGTTTAGATCATTGCCAGTGTTTATATATGTATATGTTGTCCGGCTGCAAGTGTAGCAGCACTTTAACTCCTCCTGGAGCATAGGGCAGCAACCAGATCCCTCCATCTGTCCCGATTCGCCGCAACGTGTCTTAGCTGTGACCACGATTGAATACCTTGAGACTGAGCTTCTTTTAAAACAGATGACCTCCATGTTGTTTTTGGTCTACCAACTCGTCTCTCACCCTGAGGATTCCATTCGAATGATTGTTTCGCTATGTTGTCGTTAGGTTTCCTCAGTGTGTGGCCTATCCAACGCCACTTTCGTTGAGTGATGTCTGCATCCAATTTCATCTGTCCGGTCCTATACCATAGTTCAGCGTTTGAAATGGTTTGCGGCCACCGGATCTTCAGAATGTATCGCAGACAACGGTTGACGAATGCCTGTAGCCTGCTCGAGATGTTGACAGAGCATTTCCATGTTTCAGAAGCATATAACAGCACAGATTTCACGTTAGTTTCGAAGAGTTTCAACTTGGTGCGTAGCGATATTTTGCTTGAGTTCCACACAGGAGAAAGGATTCCAAATGCACTGCGGGCTTTGTTTATTCTATTGGTAACATCCAGGTCCGTTCCGCCATCAAGTGCAATAAAACTGCCCAGATAGTTAAACTGCGTGACCTTCTCTATGGTACCCTGCCTTAGAATAACTTGTTGTGTGCCTTGGCCCGTGGTAATTATTTTGGTCTGCCAGTGTTTGTACGTGGAAAATTCTACAGGCATCGGTGTTGTTGGTGGTTTTGGCGAGAATGTAATGGGTCATTACAAACTCATTTGAGTCCCAGAGCTAAAATTTGAAACCCGAACTTATCTTTACATTGGCACAAATACCAGAGCAAGGGCTTGAAATCGAGTATCATCATTACCGCAGCTCAAGACATAGAGCCAAGCCATGAAGCCTAGAAAACTAGTTATTTCCGCTTGATTCACTTGGCTAAAGATTGACATCCAAAAACCGTCACATAAATATCCTTATTCCTAGAACTAGGACTTGAAACCCAGACTTCTCATTGAATCGGCTCAGATACCAGAGCCTGGAAGCTAAGAAACGTCATCACCTCAGCTCGAGTTACCGAGCTAAGCCTTAACACTTAAGAATCATCATCACCGTTCTGATCTCAGCTACCAGACCTAAGACTTAAGACCAAGACTTATTATCACCTCAATTTGAAAGCACGAAACCGTGATTAGAGTTAAGTTCTGAAGCCCTGAAACGTTTTCACATCAGCTAAAGTCCCAAACCTAGCCGTGAAACTCAAAACCATCATCAACTAAGCTTAAGTATCCGAATTTGACCGTGAAATACGCAATCATCATATTTGCACTTCTAACCCTAGAGTCGAACATTACTCCACTGGGAAACATTTCGCCGTATTCTGGAGAACATGCCTTTAAGACTTGAATCATCAAATAAATATATGAAGAAAGTCATTATGAAGTGTAGAATCTAGTTTTACGAACATCGAAATAAAACAGAGTTCTATCGTTAACTTCCAATAGTCAGCCTTGCTTTAGGAGACCTAGGATCCGATGAGCCTACATTAGCTTTAGATAAAACGTATCCACACAGCCTATGAGATTATCAAATCAGTAGGTACATACCACTATGGTTAGTTTAGGTTTAAATGGCTGTCAACTGACACACTAAGACCAATATTGGATCCATTGTGATACCATAAGAATTAATCGAGGGAGTGCCTTGCTTAACAAAACCATTTGGAGCTTTTGATAAAGTGATAGATTTGAAGGGGATCTGTGTTCGCCAGATCGCTTAGATCATCAAGAAAATATTTTCCTAGATGCAGTTTTCTATTCAGTCAGAGTCTCTTCATCTAAGCAGCTTCTGCAGAAGTCGTTAGAGAGACTTGTTGTTTGTCTACCTATCAGACAATGTTCGGTAATGACATTAATTACAGAACTTACGTGCAACCTGGTTATGGATAACAAATGTCTTGTGCGTTTCCAGATCTAGTTCTGGCCATATCTGTTTTGTTGCCACACACGTACTGATATTGCTCCACCTACTATTTGTTCTATCCACTGCCTCTTGCTTAAGTATAAGTTGGCATGTAGCGATTATAATACCGATATTCAACCTGCTTTTGCCCAAATAAGGTTAAGGTGAATATTAAACTGTTCAGCCATCTCCTTAAGAGAAAGGCGAAAGTTGAGGGCGGTTACTGAGTTCGTAGATACAGCGCCGAGTGAATTGAGGGCAGCTTGTATGTCATACCACTATACTTCGATTTCAGTTAAGCTTATAACATCCACACCACCCATAAAGAAAATGGGGCCAACCAAAGTCTCTTTAGGCAGCTATAATAATCTCTGCTCTGGGTAGAAAGCAATTGAGTATAGCACAGCGGTCTCTTCAGTAACTCGCAGGCAAAAAAGTAGAGATTAAAGATTGATATGGTTGTGTCACGCCAGGATGATGGACTGAGCATTTCTCCCCACTGAAAAAAGCAACTGAGATACCATTGGTAGACGGCGGATAAAGACAAGTTACATGTATAATATGAATTAGTACAAAATAAGATCAAAAACTGTGTTAAATGAAGTCACTTTAAATACCTAACCGAACCTCAAGCAAACTATTTTTCTTCATTTCTCCATAAAAAATTCTTTTACATGGACAGCCGCTAGTGGCTTTGAAAATTTATTTCTTTTTCCAGCACTTGTTTCCACTGTACATTCGACTTTAGACAGATTTATTAATGAAATTCTCAAATATCACCCATAAACGATAAAAATGTGTAGAATAAAATATTTCAATTCAAATACTCAAATGATCATAAAACGCGTCGAATTAAAATATTAATGTCTTTGGACGAAATTCAAGCGCACATCATTTGAATGCGTAAATAGGCAAGCCATCATTTTAAAGTTAAAGAACTGGACCCCACCTTTGCCATGGTTATATTCTTCAACAGAGCTCTCTGTATGCCATATCCAAATCTGAAAGTAAATCATTTCCAAAGCGTCGCGTCGTCGTTCTGTCCTAATCACCATCATCATGATCATCGATATGAGTGCAGATGGAACTCATGAATCGACTACCGACCGCTTAGGGTAGTTTTCTTTTGCATGGATAAAATATTTGTATGGCAGCCACGTGATTCTTTATATTTTAGTCCCAGCAACAGCCTATACTCCCCGAAAATGATAAACTGTGTGGTGCTCGGCCTTAAATTGGAAGGTGGAGACACATTATGACAAATAAGGAGACTTAATGGATACGAACATACTCGGTACCTATAGAATTCAACACACTCAGCAACGCACACAAGACATAAACGTAACGCGCTTTGGTGCGTAATTAATAACTTTTTTGTTGTTTTTTTTTGCTGTTCACAATTATTACTCAGGGAGTACTTAGTACAGCCTATGGTGTAAATGGACATAAGAACGTGCGATTTATTTAGAACTATGCGCTCAGAATGTTTGTGGTAATTAATGGTAACACTATAAAATTGCAGGTGTGTGGTCAACATTCAAATTGCGTTATTGATATTAACGAGCGTTATGAATTGCCGGTTGGACAAGAATATGGCGCTGAAGATTCAATGTATGGGTATGACTTTGTAGCGAATAACCGTAATAAAAATTTGTTTGGCGATCCAAAAGCACTTGACGTTGACGATGTGCGATTTTAAGTTGCAATTTTGTAATTCGTTTTTGGAGAACAAAAACCAACCGACAGTAATAAATTAACAATTAAAAATTGTTTTAGACTGCGAAGAGTTCAAAAACTATGCCGACACAATATACATTTTGGATGAAAGCAACGTACATTTATCAGGAATTATGAACTGACTGGTATGAATCAAAGCCACCTGCAAGTCAGAATTAAATCAATATACAAAAATGAAATGAGTAAATACATACCTATGTCAATTCGTTTCAAAGTAACCCAATGAGTCATGAACTAACGCAGAGGGTTTGTTTTCAACTTAAAAAAAAAAATACCTATACTTAAATAAACTAAGTCAATTGATGCAAGAGGTGGAAATGACTAAAGTGACTATCTCCTTGCGTCTTTTGAAAACTTCCATCTATTCCATTGAATGTCTTATTATCTGTCCTGTAGTCTAATTCTTTCGACGCACTTTGCATTACCTCCCTAAAATTGCCCGCTCCCTGTTGATGGAAACAAGTTCATTCTTCAAGAGGTGCATAAAACATTATGATTATCATCTGTATATCCATCCAATCACTGGAAAGTAGAAAATAATATGTTTCGTTGTAACTCTTATGCATGTTATTGAGCCTAACTCATGGAGTGCTATATTATTTTTCGTATTCCTGCCCAATTTGATGTATAAATTTTGATTTTAGAAGTCATAGTCTTCTCTTTTCTTGATGAATTTGGACGAATTCTAAGGGTTGTACATTTTTCTGTTTCGAGAAAAAAGTTCAATAAAACACTCAGAGCCATGCCTTTTAGACCAGGGTCGATAATTTTTGAAACAAAAAAAGAAAAAAAAAATTAAAGTAGGGAAGGGGGAGCTTCCCGACAACAGATCGCCAGTAATTTATTTTTCCTTTTTTTTTGGCTTATTCTCTACCTGTTCCAATAGGTTACATCCTACTTAAATTTTTTTTTTTTTTGGAGTATTTAAGGGTAAAAAACGGTTAATCTCGATTTCCGGTAAAGCTGCAAGTCTTAAGAAAAAAAGTTAAAGGGCAAAGTTGTAGGTATTAAAAAGATCTACAACTTTTGTAAAGACACTTTTTTCACATTACCTGTGAAAAATTCGAATAACTGAGTTTTTGGTTTTTTATTTTTATCTTTTGAAAAAAAAACTTATTTTTTCACGAAATTTGGTGAAAACATACCTTTGTATGTTCCAAACATACAGTTTTTGATTTAAAATATTTATTTTTTCACCTTATTTTGACAAATTGACAAAATTGCTAATCGAAATAAACTAGTACCTTACGTTTTTCTAGTAATTAAAGTGTAAATTTTGAATTTTTTAAAAATAAAAAAAAGTTTCGGATTTGGGTATTTGTAAGGTTTGCTTTTAATCTGACTAGAGTTTGGGAACTATTCACTTAAACTCGCTCTTTTGCCTTGCTCATATGAAAAAACAGATCCTGTGGTCTTGGTGGCCAATCGACGTAGCCCAAACGTTAAATCACGTTTCCTGCTCTGTATGTCCGTATGGTTGGAACTATGTTATCGGTCTAATCAGGATCATAAAAAATACTGAATTGTCATGTATGTGACACGGTCTATTGCTGCGAAGCCCGCCGGTGATTAGTTAGTTAGTTAGTCGGTTCATAAGAACAATTGCACTTGCATAGTTCTTAAGACTTTAGTTACCCTGCCACTCGGTTCAATTTTCTACCCAACTTCAACGACGGTAGTCATAATAAGAGTCTCTTCTTTTGAAATACAATGAAAAAATGCTGGCGCTACCAACTTCAAACCACAAAGTGAATTATCCATCATAACATTTTGACCCATTGGGACCGCGCGGTAACCTGTCTGTCGAAAAAGGATCTCCTATAACAGGAAAATTGAAGGTTTTTTTAAACAGGGTTAAAAGGTTCTTTTGTTAAACGTGTGGTTTTCAATCTGACAATTCTTTTTCGGATTTGGTCTTTTTGACAACTTTGCTAGATTTATACTCACTTAGTTTGACATTTTTTTCTTAAGATTTTAAGCTTCTGGGCATTGCTAACGTTCGGTAATTTGTCTCCAAACCAAAAATTTTTAATTTGACGCCAATTTTTGCACCGTTTTGAGATTTAAACCTGTGAGTTACCTGCAAGATAGGGCGATTCAAAACCGCTGATGGACATTTTTTGTGGGGTTATATGTGAATTCGCTGTTCTACACAGATAATCCTGAGACGATCAACGCCTTGGATGAAAATATTCTAGAGTGAATCAATATGCTGTTAAAATTGGTCGAAAATTGGACCCTTATTTTTGAGACGAAATTGCAAGCCCTTCTCTTTATAATAAAGCTAACTTCCTAGAAATAACATTAAATTATTAGCGTTTGCTTTTTCTTGAAAACCTCATGTCCTTAAAAAAAAAAAATATTTTTTCCAAAGGAAAAGGAGCTCCTCGCTCTATTGCGCCATCCTATTTATTTTTTATTTTTTAATAACTGGTTATGAGCTGAAACAATTTGTTATTTTGTTATTTCTGTAATAGTGAACCCATCGTATTTTAATGCATTTTTCTATTCATTGTGTTCACTTTCACTAGAGAGATCCGACTGTAGTAAAATGATGCTATTGGACACTTAAACTTAGTTTTTTTTAAATTAGTTCAACTAATGTTTCGTAAATTATTCACAAGCGTTTTTTATTAATTTACATTAAGAAATTTTAACACAAATGACAGTTTCTTTCGTTTCATTTTTGTTCGTGTGGTCTACTTAAATCAATTTAGTCAAAGGAATATCAATAGCTTTGGAAGAAAGGTCGAAAATTGAAGCTGATGAGGAATTGAGTCTTCAATTGCATAATGTCATTTTCAAGAAAACTCGGGAGAGGGCCAAAAGTTGTATCGGTTTTTTTTTTTTTTTTTGCCAAAAGTCTCAATGTGGTAAGGACAATAAAGGAGGAAAAACGAAGTCATTTCGAATTGCTGATAAGAACAATTTTAAAACAAACATCTAGCTAATTCTCACCAATACACTGCAAAAATCAGACCTAATTCTGGTGTTGCGGCAAGTTTGTCCACTGTAAGGATGATTATAAGAAATGCCCATTTAAGGAGACAAAAATAAAGAAAAACAACCGCTACTACATGACTCTATAAAAAATATTCGAGAATTTGAGGTAACGCAGACGACCTGGAATAATTAGTGGCGATACGTAGTCTTTTCAGATAAAAGATGTTTAACTTGGAACGGATGGATTTAACTGTTATCTTCATTATCTGGACAGAGAGAATCACCAATCATTTCGATCGGTTTCATACAACCCACCACGCTATGGTCGCCCTATGCACACTATGGGTGCAGTATTTTACCAAACCAGATCTTATTAAGGCTATCAAAAGCGCTTGATCTACCATTTTCTTGGATTATGTTGCTTAATTGTTCGAGTCGCTTCCAAATCGTCGCACAGTCAAATTGATACCAATCAGAGGCTTGATAAAAAGAACTCACCCAACCACCTCAGACAGCTGGAAAGGAAACAGTTTTCAAGTAGGTATGTATCATCAATTCATCAATTTTTTCGGTGGAAACGGACAAACGATTCAGTTTAGTTATCAGTCTAAGCTCAGTTTTATTTAAAGTCAACGTTAAAACAACGTTAAAAGTGATTTTGTCCCATTTGACCAGCCGCGGGCGCCGCGCCGACGGACGGCCGCAGCTTAAAACTCTTAATACTTTCAATTCCAATTTTATTCTTCCTTATTTGGTGGATTTCAATTCGGCTAAATCAAAACTATTTTCTTCTCGCACCTAGAAAGACTTATATTTTCGGCCATATTAAAAATTTGATTGTCTTAAATCAAACTCATCCACTCATTGCATTAAGAATGGGCTCAATTTATTCTGAGCAATCAAATGCCAATACGGCCTGTGACTGTGAATCATCATAAAACCGTGCATTTAATTTCTTGTACAACTTCCTTATTCTTATTGCCATAAGACAGACAACGAAGTCACACAACGGAAGTAAGTACTTCCTCGAATTTCTTTTGCAATACAAAGTAAACTGTCACAGGAAATCAGATTGGACATCTCACGGAAGTCATTGTCATCGATGTTAACTCTCGTACACATAAAAAAAAAATGCCATCACACACCACACAACACTTCTTGTAGTGTGTAAAAAAAAGAAGACTCTAATTCATATTCTTACCCCGGTTCAAATCAAATCGATGCACTCACTCCTCTCGCATTCACTCATTCATCCGCCCATAACAACTATTATTGTTTCTCATTTTGCCCGTATTTATTGTGTTTGCTTCTTGTTTTGTATCTATAAGTCTGTCGACTATGTTCACAGGTTGATATAAATCAGTACGCGTCCACATTTTCTTATCATAAGTGCATACAGTGGCTTCTTTGAATGTTGCACTCTGACTCGATCGGAATACTAATTTCTGTTGTTCGCCAAAGAAGCCGGATGTGGCATCAACGTACCACAAACCAAACAACGTCCACCCTATACATGGTCAGGGAGCAGGGACAATCCTAGAACCAGACCAGAACATTTGTTTCAGAAGAAATAAATCGATTTCGGTTGGGCATACTCCTCGGCCTGACACTCATGGGGAAGTGCCATGCGATTTGGTATTCATGTGCAGTACTCGAAATGCAGACTAGACCGCCCTATGTGGCGGGTGGATTTGGAATTGTGATGTGGATGACATGGCACCATGGCACCAGCGACCGCTACTGCCTTGCATACACTCTGCTCTGCGGTCAGCGTGGTGGTGCGGCTCTCGCATTGACGACTTTCGAAGACACACCACTCCGCGGACATAAACTATTTTCGTCGTTCTGAAATGGAAATTCGTTCAGTAGCTCTTGTCCAGCGATGTTATTTTTCTGTATTTTTTAAAGTAGAACATTTACCAGGAGTTTCTGTTTACTACCACGAGTGTCCCTCGATCCAAATCGCCCGGAGTAAGATCAAACAGATGAAGCCATAACATGTAACGTCACTGGTGCTTTACAGGAGAATCCTTGAGACATTTTCTCCCAGATTGCCCCTGAAAATCGAATTGCTCACCGTGATCACGTTTTAATTGTTTTTTGAAAAAGACACAAAATTATCCGGCTGGCGCCAACCGGCTTCACATAATTAGCATGAGTTCTCCTTTGCGGGAAAAATGCCTACCGAAACCGACAAACCCTGCGTGCAGCATTTGTAAAGATGGTATACATACCTGCTACATAATTCCCAAAACGGATTTCCCTGTTTAACGTGGTGATGGCGGCATGATGGGGCATGGCGCAGCTGTGGGAGTGGGGGCTGTTGTGGTCATGCTTACAAAAGAGCATCGCGCAAGTGGCATCACTATGAGTTGAAAATTTTCCCAGGAGTGCGCGAGTTTCTTTTGTGTTTTGTTTTATTTAAACCGCCAAGTGTCATTGTGGATACTAATACACGCAGATGAGATACTTTCGATTGCGGTTGGTCGTAATAATGGTCATTACGCGAACAGTAGCTGACATCAAGGAAATCGCTTCTGTCTTACATTTCAATAGACTTCTCTGTCTTGACCATCATCATAGTTTTGGGAGAAGGGAAGATTGGGCGAAGTCAATTATTTGTTTTTTTTTGTGAAACTGATCTCTGGGAAGAGATGACCTCGATCTCGTAATAACTACGAGCAAAGGTGACTTCATTTACAAGATAATATCTTTGGCCAATTTTCTTCTGTCAAAACTTTTTGTTTCGGAAGAATTATCTCGTCCAGAAATCTTTGTAGACGGGTGCGGACATTATTACGTTTTTCGTTTAAGTTGGTAGGAGGCTGATGGTTTTGAAAGATGAAAATGTTGGCTAAAAGGGATGCTAATGTATTTTGTTATGGACGATATACTTTCCAGAATAATGGAGCTTTCATTGTTTCCGTTGGCATAATAGAAAGAAAAGTGGCAAGGAAACGTTTGTCGAAATAATTAGACAGATTAAAGTCGTTTTTTCATCAATTTTTCAATTAAAAGAAGAAAGTGCCTATTACAACGCAACTTGAAGAGACACTATCACCTGAATCCGCTTTAAATGGACACTTAAAAGACACACTTTGTGAAAAGTAGTTTCAGAATCTTAAAAATAAAAAAGAAGTTTGTTTAATTTTCAATTTGTTGGTTTTGTTTCAATATGCGCCCTCCTTGCAAATTATGGTTGAGTAGTTGTGACTGTGATCTATCATCATCTTCTTTCGTTTATATGATAAGGAAATTCAAAGACAAAGGAACATGGCCAATGTTAGTAAGCATTTAAGCTTTTGAGATCAACCCATTTTTTCAGCCACTGATCTTATTTGAAATTATAGATCAGGTTACATACAAAAAGTAGGCTTTGGATTTTATTTCTTTCAATTAGGTTTACGTACCTAACGTACCTAACATAATAACGAACATAATTGAATTGTTGAAGCTACAACTTTCTTTCAAGTATTAAAGTGTAAATGATCGGTGCTTTTGTGCTTTTGTGTTTTCGTTGTTTTTTGATTTTCAAGAAGAAAAAGGTTGACAAAAACTTAGACATTCATTAAAAAATTAACCATTCTGATTCACAAGTTTCCAACAGCAAAAACTCCTGCAATTTATGGTTTTAGATGCAATTTTCCAGAAGTCCAGTAATAAAGCATTGCGAAAAACTTTTGCTTTTCATTAACAAGACCACAAAAATATTCGAATTTTTCAAGCGATGAATCTGGTGATGAATAATAATTGCTTTTAGTAGTTCATTTAAATGAAATTTTTGATCGTTTGCGACCTACTTTTTTGTAATCAGGTTTTTTGATGTATCATTTATGTCGTTATCACTTCGACCTCAAAATAGAAAAATTATCATTTTCGAGCGCCCACCCCCGCCCCCGACTGAAAAAGAAACCTGACAGACGGTTGAATCTGATATAATGTTGCGTATATCTACACAAACATGTGCATTATTTTTTGTTATCACTCCACTCCAAAACTTTGTAACCAGCTCTTGGTCTATAAGAGGCTACAAACCTCTGAGTAGAAGACGGCAGGTTTTAGCTAACGCACATGGCATATACCTAGCAGGTAGCAGGCCATTTTTAATCCTGGTTGCTAAGGATCAGCAGGTAGGTACACCTTGGGTGAGTTTGACGGTGACAAATTGGTAGCCTCTGCTGTATGACCCCTGTAAAAGCCTAGGATTCTTGATTATGATGATGTGTTAAGCTATGCAACCTCAAGTAAGAATTAGTTTAGTAAACTAATGACATAAAGTGCAAGTGCACTCGATTAAAGTGATATTATAGCCCCTTTTGGCAGAGCTGAAAATTGTGACATGTTTGTCGTTTTCCAGCCGGGGCCCAGAGTATGACTCATGGCTGGCCTGAGTTGGTGAATAAGGGCCAGTTGCTCAATCGAATTATAAATTTAAGTTCTACATAAAGTTCTACCTTAGTATGGGGATTTTATGTAGAACTTAAGAATTCCGAAACGTCTCATACAAAAATGAAAACTTTATGTAGAACTTAAATTTATAATTCAATTGAGCAACTGGCCCTAAAAATACTAAAACTTTGATACAATGTTCATTATTTATCGAAGTTTTATTATAAACATACATCATATATAATACAAACTTTTATTTTATTGATATACTAGCTGACCCGTCAAACGTTGTTTTGCCTGTTAATTATTTCTAGCTCTTAGATATATTCTAGTGTAGACAAAAAGGGACTTACTTATTATAAGTGTATAAGAATTAATTAATTAATTAATTAATTAGTATATCCGTGAAATAGGCGTGGAGCACTATAAACGATAAGGGAATATAAAAATAACAAACGCCAAACAATATTATTTTTAAGTTACTATAATTTGTTTCTTAAAATTCCATATCACATAATTAATCTTTTAAAGCTATAGTATGAACAATATTTTTCGTTAGCCCATCTTTAGCGAGCACCAACAAACTTGATGGTTTACCCACTCGAGAGCATGCTACGTAAAATTGGCCGTGTGAAAAACATGGTGTACTTAAATCATAGCCACAAATAGGCATCGTTTGGCCTTGAGATTTGTTAATTGTCATTGAAAATTCCAATCTGAGTGGAATCTGAATTCGTTTGAATTGAATTGGCACATCTGTTGGTATGATAGGAATCCGTGGTATTAGTATCTTTTCACTTTTGAACTTGCCATTTAAGATGCTGGCTTCGATAACCTTTTTCATCAATTTTTCGAATTACTTATCGCGTACCGTCGCACAGTCGTGGCGGGTCTCAATTGCAAACTATATCAATTGATTTATATCGTATGATACCAAGTTCCCTGGCAACAACTGTTGAATCTTCAAATTTAAATTGTCAACGTCTGCATTTTTTGCTGTTAAAAAAGTTGTTTCAGCAAGCCACTCATGATTTATATACTGTTTGTGTACATCGGGAGATATTTGTTTAATGAGAGTATTTTCCGAATCAGAGATTGTGCAGAAATCGGCCGGAAATTTTACGGATCCAGTTTCATCTGTAGCAACTTTTCCATCACCGATATCTAAAAGTTGTCTTGAAAATATTTCAGCGGATGGAACTTGAAGCATTTGAACGCGCATGGAGAAGATTTTAAGCAAGCGTTGATCTCATCAGCGTATGTTGAACGTGGAATGACGGGAAGTGTTTGTCTGAATTCACCTGAAAGCACCAACAGAGTAACGCCAAATAGTTTGTCATTGTTTTTAAAATATCTTTCAATGTCCTGTTTAACGTCTCAATTGAATGTTTGTGTGCCATAGTACATTCATCCCAGATGATGATTTTACACTGTTTTAGCACGGTGGCCATGGATGATTGTTTTTGAATGTTACACACTGCGTGGGGGTTATTTTGAATATTAAATGGCAGCTTAAATACTGAATGAGCTGTTCTGCCTCCGTCCAATAAAGTTGCCGCAATTGATCGTTGCCATTTTTTGATCGTATTTCAGCCAGAATTAGTGAAATAAGGAATGTTTTGCCAGTTCCACCCGGTGCATCCAAAAAGAAGAACCCACCTTGTCCTGCTGAAACGCGAGTAAAATGCGGCCATATATAGTTCTTTATTCCTAATTCATTAGTGGGACATTGCGAGTAACAATCGCTGCCGTTTCTACAGTGTTGTACTGCAGTTCACGATTCATTTCAGAGTTAAAAAAATCAGATGCTGGTCGATTTGGCGAATTCTTACCGAAATAAGTGAGTGATAACTTAGTAATGACAATGCAAAGATCCTCAATAGCAATCAATGCTTCATTGTACATAGCGTCACTGAATGTTATCGTTAGATCTTTGCACCGTGTACGATGTTGATGAAATATATCATCAGGCATGGAATCTTTGTGATTATCCCACAACATGTTTGCTCGAGCTGGGAAACATGTAGTCAACACTATAGCGAAAAGTAGACGAATTTGTATTGCTGTACAGTTCAATGCAACTTCAGCAAGCATACGCTCCCACTGGTGTTCGTCTTCCAGCAAGCCGAGTGCAAGGCATGCATCTTTATATGTTGGATACTGTTGCCCATTTACTTTACGTATATCTTGAAATGATAATGGGCCAGTAACATTAACCAACAACAGTCGAAGATAAAAGCACTCAGTATGTATTGGACTGACTGTAAATAATCGCCCCAAAGCATTCGATTTAAATAAATTGCAAAGGCACCAAAATTATTCGTACTATTACACATTTCAAAAAACGCAGTGAGTGTAGTTTTAGGTGGATATTACTTTAGAATTTAATTTTAAGCAAAATAAATTGATAAATATGACATTTACACTGAGACTGTAAAATCTAATATATAAAATTCTCGTGTCACAGTGTAAATTAAAGAAACAATGTTAATGGTAGATGGCCCTTATCACTTAGAGGTATGGAAAATAATTAGTAGCCGATTCTCAGACCTACTGAATACGCAAATAAAATTTGGTAAAAATCGGTAAGGCCGTTTCGGAGGAGTACGGTAACTAACATTGTGACAGCGAAATTTTATATATATAAAGATTTTATTAAAGCTTTGATGGTTGTGTCTCCTTATATGACGGAAAGAACGTTGTCTTGTTGAAAGAAAGTGAAACGGCCAGCGATCTATGAAATCGAACAGGAAACATTCATATTTCCACTGGAGTTTGATAAACAAACGTATGACGACGATTTATGTGAAAATGATTTGAACAATTCAAACATTCCTGTTGACATCCATGAGGCAGTAGAGTATAGGTCGAGGCAAGCGGTGGATTTAACAGTGATAACGGCATCTCTATTGATCGTCTAGGAAAAGGGGCATTTTTAGCTGTTGATAATATCCCAACCAAATTGTGAGGTGTTTTTTGTTCTCCAGCTGGAGTATTTCACACGCCCAGAATCGGCGAATAAAAACACTAAAACTTTGAAATAAGTTCGGAAGTTCTTTATTTAGTAATTAAATGGCCATTATGCTCAATCGTAAAACCACGTTTTTAAATGCATTTAGAGTTAAAAAAAAAAAATTGAATAATTGGTCTAGAATGAGGGGTCTAATTTTTATAAACAATTATGATAAAATATTTTTCAACCATTTATTCATTTACTTAAGTAGCAGTATACATACTATACAATAATTTTTACATTTTGTAAGATAATGATAATTATTCAACTGTAATTTAATTTTTTTTTAAATATTTTCAAAGGTTTAAAAAATAAAATATTTTTAGGGTTTTTTTCCAAATTCAAATTATTTTGGGAGACACAGCGGATTTTGTGACGTGGCACTTAAACTGTCCACACAAAATATACCTGCAAGTGTGTATCTCTATATAACAATATACAAATTTCAAAAGCGTTTTTCTCAAAACTCATTTTGTTTATAAGTGGTTGACACGATAGCTCAATTTCAATCACGATAGACCAATTCCTTTGAAATTTTGTGAGAATCTTCTTTATACATCTCCTTATGACTTGTACCTTGGATTTTGGAAAATTTTAATTTGAAGTATTTTTAAAAAATTTGTAAAGATCGAAAAACAGGGGAAATTTTTTTTTTCAAGTCGACGCCATTTTGTGAATTTTTTTTTTCCAAGGTACAAGTTATAGCGACATCTTTACTTATTAAGAATTTTGTTTGTTTGTTCGATTTAAATCACTACAAGGGTTGAAATCATGTCGACCAGGGAGCACCGCTTGAGTGGCAACACTGACTTCGCCGGCCTGTCACAGGATGAGTTTTGAATTATTTTTTTAATTTCGTTTATATACTTTAAAAATAAATAAATATTGTATGAGTTTTGTAGTTGAGATATTCCACGTGTTTTTTATTTAAAATATGAAAAGATTAGTAAAATTTTATGCAGTTAGAAAACTTTTTATATTTCCTCATAATGTACATTTCAGAAGCATAAAATATTTTTTATTATACAGTGTAACACGGATATAAGAAACTCCGAGAATACCAAATTTTTTTTGCTTTTTCTTATACGAAAACCTCGGATATAAGAAAAAACTTTCTTATACAGGGTGTCCCTTACTTCGTGTATTATCCTTTGGGGTGTGATTCTTGGTCATATATATTGACACCACTTTTTGACAATTTAAAAAAAGGCTATTTTTGGTGTACCCTGACCTATGCTAAATTCGATATCTCTGTCAATATTGATGATAGAGACCTAATCTTAGACTTAGTTTTTTGAAGAAATAACAACTTTAAAGATTGTATTTAAGTTTAGCTTTCAAAGGTTTAGGGTTGCCAGACTTTCAATTTTAAGTGGTGTTCCAATTTTCTTCATGAAACAAAGTTTTGACTTTGAGGTCATTTTTCTGCAGAAAATGCCTGATAAACATAGAGTTTCCTCATTTTAACAGATGAACAAAACAATGAAAAAAAAACTTAGTTATAAGTGCACTCAAAAACCTATACATTTTATGATATTAAAAAAAGTTCAAAGTGGGTAAGATTAAAAAAAAATGGTTTCTTCAATTTGAGGTTTGTTTGAATAAAACAATAATATGGACGCTTTAAGTAGTTTTTTTTAATTTTTTTCATACAAACACAATTATAATAAGTGCTCAAAGTGCCTACACAGATATTTTTTTCATATATGAGTGTCTTCAAGTGAATATCTTTCTAGTAAATTGGGTATGACAACATTTTTGAAATTTTGAGCTGCATTCTCATCTGCAGAAAGGGATTCTTCGTGTAGTTTTTTGAAACGGATATTCTGGTTTTTTTTTTCATCTATTAAACCAGCCTTGATTAGTAGTCTATTGATTATGTCATTTCTTAAGGAACTCGACATTGAATGGAGATTTATTGCATGAATCGATTAATGGGTTAATTTTAGAGAAAAAACTGAAAGTGCTATTAAATTAGAGGAGCGATTCGGAGACAAGGGTTCTAAACCATCTTCATTAGTTTTTCCAATATATCTCGAGAACGAAGCAAAATTTTGATGCAATTTTTCCATCGAAATGCATCTTTTTCAAAATTATAAAGAACAACTTTTTATCCAAAATAATAAAATTCCCGATAGAATAAAAGTCACAGACACTGTTGCGGACAGACACTGTTGCGGAAGTAAGAAATCTCATGAAGTTTCATATATGCGTGCTCTTTTATTCTAAAATTTTCAAGGAGTGCATTAAAATGAGTGTTTTTTAACCGAGTTTTTCTTATATACGAGTTTCTTTTATACGTCTGAATTTGAAGAGATACTAAAGGAAAAGACACGGTGCTTTCGATTGCCTATCTTATAAGCGAGTTTTTCTTATATGAGACTTTCTTATATCCGTAAAATACTGTATTATTATAAATTAAATTTATAAATCTCACTGACGATGGAAGCATTGCTTCTGAAATGTACATCTGAGGTAATATAAAAAGTGTTTTAATTGTGAAAAACTTTACTGATCTTTTTATTTAAATATTGTATAAAAAAATGGATGGTAAAAATGTTTTTAGTTTTGTTTATCCAAGTTTGAAAAATACCCAAAAAGTAGGGCTCTAGGCCAGAATACCCATTCAAACTAAACTATTACAATAATCATAAGTTTTAATGAACTTCAATATTTCTTATTCAAGGGAAGCTACAAATAAGAACCGATAATAATGTCACGGATCTGATCGTTGAGCAACAAATAATTCAAATTCAGAATTCACGAATTAATGTAGTTTGTATTAAACGAGGACATTTCCCAAAAGGGATTGAAAACGAATTACGATTTAAATTATGTCACAGACGTCTTTTAATAAGCGTAAGGTCTTGCATATTTATATATTTATGAGACTGGTTGAAAAAAATATGCCTATTAGAGGAAAAAATTTTTTAAACTTTGGAATTTCATACTTCGGTCAAAGTTGTAGAAAAAAAGAACACCAACGGCAACGTTCTGATTCGACGAGTCTTTGGAAAACTTCTTGAAGGAGATCACAGATGGTAAAGATAACTAGACTTAATCTTAAACGACACAATCAAGTGAATTAGATTTCTACCATGTTTATCACTTAGTGTGTTTTCAACTGTCTTGAAAGCAGCGTATACTATTATCTATGCAAATTATCTAGGCAGTTATGGTGACCATTAGAAGCGACCTAATGATAAAATTTTCTATACTCAAATTGTTACAGTTCTTTCCATCTCAGATTGAACCAAGAAATTGTTGTTGACCTCTTTCCTTGAAGCTTTGCAACGAATGTTCTTAGCTTTTCGAAACATTAAAGCTTTCATTTTCATTTATCACACAAACGCCATTAGTTAGCTTTGGCTTTTCGTTTTTGGAAGATGTTTTATTGAGCCTCTGAACTTGTGAGTCAAAACAACCTTATGATCCTTCACACTGAATGATGTGCAAACATTATATGTTCTTGGCAATATTTACTTTAAAGCATTTTTTCTTATTCAAGGGCAAAACATCATACTAAACATTGCAGTAACCGCAGATCATTGAGTAAAAGGTTTGAAACTCTATCTTTCTTTTATTGCTGCTTAGTTTTAAAGAAATTCTATATTCGAATTCATTCAATTTTTCCAAAGGTCTCAAATTAAACACCCCACCTTAATGATGAAAGACCCGATAATATTAAAAGCTCTTGAAAATAAATTAAACAAATCAGTAATCACCATCAACTAAATATCACGGCAGACGCTATGACAATTAAGATTGATAGCACCCATGAAAACGGACTCATAAACCCATCATACATCTCTCCGCCACGGCATGTTTAACTTCGTTCCACCAAAGAACAAAAAAACAAAAAGACTATAGCTACTCAATACTTAGATCTATCTAGGTGGTCCAATGATGTGCTTCCCGATACTGATACCAAGTCGTAAACAAACTATATGATTTCAATTCGTACCACCTTAGTAGTTTATGGAAATGAGAGTCAATTCTTCAACAACCAAATAAAAACCTGCCCATATTGAGAAACGAAACCAAACGACTTGATATAGAAAAATTATTAAACTTTGCATATTCATGAAGTTTCATATTTCATAGACATTTCGATCGCTTATCGATATTAGATATGAATTTTAGTATTCCTCTCCTTTTACAACGGAATGAGTATCTATCGGGTAAACAATATCGAAGCATTAAACTGTCCAAAATGATGGCACTTCACGTGCTTCAGATACACACCGAATCCATGTCAGGTTGCGTTTTGGTAAACACATTCGTTCAGGTAGTTGCTGGCTTTAATTGGAAGTGAACATATGCCGCTCCCTTAAGGCCTAAAAAGTGAAGTTGTTTAACTGTGAGCTCCCCCAAAAAAGTCTTTCGTGTTGAAGTGGAGTGGATTTCAAGTGTTACGATTATGAGGAGTGTCGTCACTAAGCTGCAAAAACCAACTCTCAATTAACAACTCCCAGAGTTGTAGCTAATACTAAAAGTTCCTTGCAACTTTTCCTTCTATTTTCTCGATAAAACCACTTAAAATGCGATGTTTCTTCAATGGCATAAGGCTAAACACAATCCGAAGCCGAATTGTTTTAGTTTCATGTTCATAGATGCCCACTTCAATATTTGGACGATATATTAGACACTCTGGGTGATTTTTTCTTACTGACTGACCGTTTTTTATTGATTTGTTTTTTCCCAAGAAAAGGCATCAAAAAGCCCACACTTTCGGTGTCCATCAGTGTTGACTTGTTCACTTAGCGTAATGCTTTTTCGAGCTTTTCACACACCGAGCCAAATATTTCGATGGGAACTGCTTCTTGCTAATTGGGTGATCTGTTGTTTCTATTGAAGCTCTTCATGGGAGACAGATCGGTAATAAAATCAGTACAAGAGAGGTTTGGTAGGTAATGGTAACGTTTACCTTTTCACTTTAAGTGCTCACATTGGTGTGATTCGTTGGGAGGTATGTGCTGCTATTACCCAAATGGGATATAATTATGCGATTGGTATTGGTTTGGTTTTGTTTTTAGGAAGTGGGTCTGATGTTTTTGAGATTATTACATTTGAATTGTTAATTGGGAAGTAATTCACACTTCGAAGACGAATCACTATCGGTGAGTAGGTGTTGTGAATTATGATGGGAAACCGAGACGTAGATAGTTAACACGAGTTTGTTTGAATGATGAATGACACTGACCATTAATGTCAATGAAATATTCAGAAACACTAAAAATCAATTTGTTACGATCAGCTCATATGGACATATGTGTGCTATGCTGTACTGTGCAAGAAGTTTGTTTCTTTGTCGCGACACGCCTGTGGGTTTTGATGGACGAATTTGTCAGGGAAGTGTCGCTTTCGGTGTGATCTTATTTTTAACCGAGGTGTTGGGCATTCAGGCTTAATATGGCAAAACGATTAATTGTTTTCTACACTATGGCGATTATTTAGCATTCAATCATAGACACGACAAACCAACATGTGTAGGATCTTTACAAAACATCGAAACGTTAAGACTTTTTTACGTAAAAATATGTCCCCTAACCTTTGATGGTAGGTAAGGTTCTTCTCCTCTTTACTCATAATTTGCTCAAGATCTCACAAGCACTTTACCACAATCTGCATTACAAGATCAAGACAAGTGAATCGTTGGCTACAAGAAATATGAAGAAAAATAAAAACTTTGTCTTTAGGTCATTGGGTTAAAACCCTATTGTCTTTTGTTGTGCAAAGTGCTTCGTCTCGTTACTTATTCGAAAAGATTGTTTGCTGATATTATCAGCGGTAGTTCTGCACACCGAAGGCGGATGACTTTAAGAGTATTTCATTAAATAATCGCACACCTTTTAATTATGAAAAATAAAGATAAATTATTTCTTTTTCCCGTACATGTTGGGTGAATAAGGTCTTGGATGCTTGGCTTGCAAAGTTAAGTACATGAATTTATTGTTGTGCGCGATGAAGTGAAACTTGCACAAGGTCCTATTAAAACACAGACATCAAACAGAAACAGAGAACATCATGTTGACAAATGAAATTGAAGAGTTTTTTAATTTTTTTTCATTGCAAACTTTTGTGCTGAAGGCTGTTGTTTGTTGGTGGTCATGCTGTGCCATGGAACAATATCAATCATTAAAATGGAAGTCATATTGTCTTAGCAATGCCTCGAGCACTCTTGAATTATTTGAGCTTCAACACTATGCTTCCTGTACTTGTATTTTTTTTTAGTTAGGTACCTAAAAACTGAGGCTTGGAGCTTCCGTGTCTTTTTAGAGCAATAATAATATAAAACTAACTCGAAGATGACAATTGCTACCACTAATAATAATATGACCTAATTGGTGGCTGCAATCCAGAAGTTTAAATTAAAGATAGAATTCGAAAGCTAAGCTCTCGTATATTTATCCAGATTCAAAGCAATAGTGCACGCAAAACATAAAAAAATAGGAAAGATTTAATAATTTCAGGTAAAGCCAAACCTGATTATTTAAAAAAAACGAATTTATACGTTTTTATGATGTCGTGTTTTTTTTGGCAAACATTTTGTAGGTAAATATAACAAGACTTTACATGGAGAACGAAAAAACATGGACAACATCTAATGTCAGGTATAACTGGATAAGTATAATACTGACGGGGAAAGATCTTTGGCATTTGCCTTTACTCCAGTATCGAAAGATTTTTTAGCTGATTTATCGCTGAATGTTAATACGGGAAAAACAAGTTTCAAATCTCAAAGCTGGGATGAACAAAAACCTCAAATGGATATGTCTCGAAAATAATTCGTGAAGAAAAAGTGAATCTGAATTTTTCCCCCCTTTTTGAAGACTTCAAACCCAAATAAAACGCTTTATATGTTTAGTTTGTGAAACAATTAAAATTTTCTGGATAATCAACAACAGAATTTAAAAAAAAAAATCAACAATTGAGGTCAAAATTATAGTTAACCAGAAAAACAGAAAATTATGGTTCTTGCAAACATAACTATGCATTAAATGTTAACAAACTGGGGTTGTAAGCAAGGCTCCTAAGATAGCGTACATTACTCCACTGATCCTTTTCCTCCAATATTTTTAAAATTTAATTTTCTATTTTTAAATACTCTCGTCTTATTTTTGTTTCCTGGCCCATCTGAACTTTTAAACCATACAAGTAACTTGAACTGAATATGACGAGAATCCGATTAATTTTTAAACGCCAATGTGCGGCCTTCCAATTTAAACCTTACCCGTTCTATGACACGACTTAACTCTATTTTGAGTTCTGGGTAAGCTCTGTTTCGCCCGCATGAATTGTAACCATTGTCTTAAAAATTAATTTATTGATTCCAGATCTTTGCATTCGAATTTTTTGTTCGAGATTTTTGCTCTCAGGATTATTGCTTTCGAGATTTCGTTGTAGATCATGCTTATATAAATGATGACTTTCATATGTGTATCTCGAAAATAAAATCAAAGTCCACGTCCGTCCCGTCGGTGGGTTTGCTTACAAGTATTTAAGAGAATGGAATCGTACGCCAAATTTACAGGTAGGAATTGTGATGTTTAGGATTTCTCATGATTAGAAGTTTATTGCTTTCAATAATTAGATTTTTGTGGATTTATTAAAAGATTTTTAAATAAAAGAAAATTTTACAATGGATACAAAAGAAAGCTCTCTTACCCTTTTCGGGACACAATTCAGATTTGAAGTTTACATATTTGAATAAGTTATGGAGTTGAAAATAGGATCAATAAAGAAAAACAAAGTTTTAATTTTGGATAGTCGTGTCACGTGGGTGTTGGTATAAATTGTTACCATTTCTGACGTTTTGTGGTATAATGGCATAGAATTCGCCCTATAAAAGACAAAACACTATGACACCACGCACAGATGGACTGGTACATAATATCACAATCCTGTGTGCGATGCGTCTCAAAAGGGTCAAACGATTTATTGATTTGTAAGGTAATCTTTTTTTTTTTTTTTTATTATTCCTTCCAGATATTTCATCACCGCAGTATTTTTCGTTTTTTTTTTCTTGTACCGTTGTTAAGTAAAATAAATATAAAGATAGTTTTTCTATTCATTTTAAGAGTCTCTTAGAGACCTTAAAGTCTTACACTTTCTAGATTCAATTTATGATTTATGGTTTATTCAGAAGAGAGAAATTATGGTGGAGCCTTCGTCCCATTCATTAGCGTACTATAAGCTCAAAAATACTAAAACAATACAAGATTTAAACAATGTAATGAAAACTTAAAATCTAAATTAAACTATGAGGATGACAAGCTTTTTAAAAGGGGACTTTTAGACAGTTGTTTGGAGTTTTGAAGTCGAAAAGAAAAAGGTACAAAATTAATTTTAATCAGTAAAAAGGTTCGTTGAGACCACAAGATATACGATGAGCAGGAAAAATGGCGGGATGCTCTTACATTTCAGGGATTTGTATGGAAAGAGATAATGTCTAAAAGTGAAGAGCAGTTAGTGTTACCAATAAGGAGGCGTTGAATGAGAATGATGTCAAACACATTCCTTCTGTTTTCTAGGGAGTGCAGATTAATAACTGAGAGACGTTCGCGGTAAGAAGGCAGGGTGAGAAAGTCTCTAACGTCGCGTCGCGTCGTAGAGATCTAGAAGACAACGTTGAACGCTTTCAATTCTTGGGATGTGAAACGCTTGATATGGATGGAGCCCACACCTGTGATGCATACTCTAAAAGAGGGTGAACAAAGGCGATCTAGAGAGATTTGTTGGCAAGGGGCCTGTGGAACTCTTTGGACCATCTCTTGATAAAACCACAGGCAGAACTTGCTCTTAATTTAACTATGCCAACATGAGAGCAAAAATTTATTCCTCAGTCACATCGAACACCTAAATCACGAATAAGCTGCTCACGGCTTATGGGAAGGTTCTAAAGAAAGAGGATCTGGGGGAAGGTTTTTCACTTTCTCGATAAAAAGTTATTGCCTCGCATTTGGCAATGTTTAATTGAAGGAATTTTTTACTACACCAAGTGACGAATGAATCGATGTCATTTTTAATCTGGAGAGAATCCCAATCAGAGGAGATGCCTTTGAAAAATTTTGCATTACCAGCATAAAGTGAGATAGAAAAATATTGGATGATCTTCTCGTTATCATTAATTGCAAAGATGAAAAGAGGGGTCCAAAATGGCTACCTTGGGGTGCATTGGAAGTCGCCACAAAAGGAACTGAAAGAGAAGAACGAAAACGAACTCTATATTGGTGGTTGTCTAGATATAAAGAGATCCATTTGAGTTGGATTATACTGAATCCGTGGCAAGAAAATTCGAAGAGGATTATAGGCAGAGATATTGTCGAAAGTCTTGCTTAAATCTGTGGTGATGACCTCTTATTTTTGTCCTTCTTCCATTGCAGAGAGTGAGAAGGAGGCAAACTCAAATAGAATAGAGGTTGTAGCCCTTCCCTTACAGAGTCCATGTTTCTTGGACAATACCATTGATTTGCACTGGAAAGAAAGTATTTAAGTTTAGTTATATGAGAGAGTTTAGCTATGGATCTAAGGTAAGAAATTTGGTTTTTGGGACCGTTCTTATGGATAGGTGAAATAACGTATATTTTCCATAAGTCCGGAAAAACTTTCCTTGAAATGAATAATTATAAGAGTTTAGCGATGTGATGGGCTAGACTGGAGCAACATTAATCTCATAAATGTGGCTGGATCAGTCCAAGAACAATTCAAAGATAGAGTTCAAACGGCAAATCGGGAGAAATTACAGTTTACGGGTTTGCTTCTTAGATTGTCAATATATTGTGGTAAGGGAAGCAAACTTGATATTTGTATTTAAGGAGCAGAAGAACAAAAATTTAATTAATTATTACCAAAGGGGTACGTTAAAAATCCGTCGGAATCGTACTTCCGATTTTTCGCCTCTCTGAAATGTATTGACGATTATAAGCTGTGATCGATCCCTTCTAAGACTTTATCAAAGATTTAACGAATCTGAAATAAGCATTAAATATACCACCATTATGTTGCTTAGGCCATTGATGTTGTTCAATTAAGTATCAAAAACCTGATCTAAGTTTTCCCAAAAACATTCTGTTTTTCGCTGGTCGATACCATTTTTGGTTGAGAATTCTTATGACGAATATCAACATCCTCTTCTTGGTCGTGATTTTAATTCCACATGAGTAATTACGGGTGACAATGATTTGGGACTATGATTTTTTAGCTATCTAGCCTCTGCCATCTTATTTTCTTATTTATTTCTCCTGGTGAATAATATGAAAAAACCAAAATCTTATTTCGATTCATTTGTAAAAGTAGCTCTGTTTGAAAATCAGGAAATTAACACAAGAACTTACTGATTGGCAAAATGCATTTAGGGTTTCTGAAAATGAAGGCAGGATATGCTATTTGTTCAAGCATAAGAAATCTCGTTAAACGCAGGTGTCTTACGACGCCTCACCTAATTTTTCCCTTCTCACACGGATGTGTGACGTTAGACGGATGAAATAGGTATTCCAAGTGAAACTAATATTGTAAAATATTGGTTCATTTTTCATGACGATATAACCTCTTCTTTTCATCTATCTGTATTACGAACCAGAAAAAAAAACTTTTGTTTAAAGCTCTTAATCGATTTAATGCAGAGGCTTGCCAAATAATTTGCTGCCGGTGCAGTCATCAATGCGTGCTATTCATCTGGACTAAGACCTTTTCTTTTTTGTTTTAATTTTGAGTTTGACAAAAGTTTTCGCTCTCCAAATTTCATAGAGTACCTACGAAGGGCGGCATTCTGTAGAGTAAATGATTACTGCGTATACGTAAGAAAATACGTTTACTTATTTCATAAGCCAGGTAGGTATATTGCATTCGTTTTTCTAAGGTTCACACAATTGAACCAAAAACTATCACAACAACCAAAAAAAAAAACACATTCCACTCCCATCTTATCTCCATCGCATTAACAATTATCCACCACAAAATGACCATTCAAATGACCTCGTGTCTTTCGACAAGAAATCTGTTAGTAAAAACGCAACATTTAATATCAATTAAGGTCTGGGAAAAGATATCAAAAGTAAAAACTCTCCCATCAGACCATTGTGCAGTCATTCACTCATCGCATTGCGATCCCTTTTTCTCGAATCAAGCACAAGCACAACGGACTGCCATTAATTCAATTCCATACCATCACCTCTCACTGATTGCCTCTAATTGTTTCTTGTTTTTTTTATTTCTCACAAGTCCTCTTGCAAATGAACTGCATCACATTGCTTAAAAAACAGTATCACCGCAGCTGTTATGAGTTTGTACTGTGCATGTGACCCAAGACCCGATAGCTGACGACCGAAGATGCGACGCGACGTCCTAGGATAATCGCTCCAAGGTGAACAAAACAACACGCCCCTGGGTTGACTCGAGCAAAAAAACAAATTCAAGTATAGAAAGCCAAGGGTTTCTTAATTAAGTCAAATGATTTCTATTCGAAAAGAAATCATTAAACTTTAGCACAGCAAATGACGGACACACACAACATTTTGTCGACGCATTGAAAAATTTTGAACAAAAAGATTTATACAAAGTCTCGATAAAAGAAAAAACAATCATGAATAAATCACTTGGGATGACCCCAAGTGTAGCATCAGCCACTGCACCCAGCTTCACCGCACTGAATGCGTGAATGGAACGTGCAATTTCCACATAATTGCAATTTCATAATCCCTCAAACCAAGCGGTTGATAATTATTATTCCAACTGTTATGACTGGTGGCAACAGCAGGAGCAACATCAGCAGACTCTGTGTTGCAAAAAGTATCCAACAAAGAAGGCTGCAACCTAAACGACGACGCGACGACCGCGACGCATCGTTTTGCAAACCGTGAGAGATTTAGGCCCCCACTTTCAACATTTTCCTCCTTTTTCTTTCTTGGTAGGAACTACGGGAGTAAGAAATTATTATTATTATTATTTTTTTTTGTTTTCAGGAAAAACTCATATTGCCAACTGTGGTCGGTAGGTTGTTGTTGTTCTGGTGCTACTATTATGTAGCATTGCCATTGCCTATATAACATACTTTGTTTTAGGCTTAAAAAACCAGGAGACATGCTGGAAATGAAGAAACATCATCGACTCTACTTGAACTGAAAATCTGACTAACAATGGACCATCTAAATATGGCATGGCACGCATTTGATGTAAATGCAAAATAATATCGAGACAGTGTGTACCACATTGCAGGCGGTATTGGTTTTACCATTTTCCGTCTCAACGAACGCCCTCTATAACGTTTTCCAGGGCCGTTCACAATACAGGGGGCATCCAGTTATCGAATGAGAATATTGTAAAAGAAAGGCATAATTCCTTCAGTTCTATTTACTCAGGGGTAGATTTGTTTATTTTATTGAATTTTATTTCAACAGTTTGTTTTTATAATGGATCATCATGTGGGCCGTATTCCCAGGACGTTGAGTTCCTAAACTACACTACCTATTTACGCTGGTAGTCAGACCAATAATAACGAAAGCAGCCGTTGTATGGTAGACAAAAACAAAAGCATTAACGGCAATCCAAAAACTTGCAAAGATTCAAAGATTGGCAACAACATTCATTAGTGGATCCAAGCGTACAGCACCAACATACGCTTTAAACGTCATTGTAGGATTACCTCTAATTCACATCTTCATAAAATGGAAGCAAGACTAGCGACACACCGTCTTTTTCATCAAAGACACAAAATCACATCAATACCCGAAAGGGTCGATTATGGAATAATGGATAATGGAAAGTCTAGAAAAACTTAATACATTTAGTATGAGCTTTGATGCTATTATTCCCATGAACAACTTCAAACGTAACTTCTCAATTATCATCCCCCCTAGGGAAGACTGGGAAAACACAAAACCTCATCCATCAAGGCAAGATATGTTCTGGTATACGGACGGTTCAAAAATGGAAACTGCTACAGGTTCTGCCATTTTTAGCGACTGCCCCAGCACGAATTTCTCAGTAAGTCTGGGCAGTGATTCGTCCATTTTCCAAGCTGAAGTCTTTGCCACTAGCGAATTTTCGAGAATAATATGTTCATCGAACACGAAAAACAAAACAATATTCATTTTTTCAGACAGCCAAGCTGCACTAAAGGCGCCAAGCTCACCTGTCACAAGATCCAAACTAGTCCTAGAGACAGTCATGTTACTCTCTGAACTAGCAAGGAAAAACACTGTAATCCTCTACTGGATCCCAGGCTGTGATGGTAACGAGAATGCAGACATCTAAGCTAAAGACGGCGCCGGCACATCTAAACCATTCTTTGTACCTGAACCCTTCTGCGGTGTTAATAAAAGCACCTTCAAACACACTGCCAAGAAAATCCTACTGGATGAATCAAATAGAGCTTGGAGTAAATCATCTGGCCAAACCTGTTCAAAACTCTTTTTGTCGGAAACTGAAAAAACATCAAAATTCCTACTGAACCTAGGAAAACCTTAAAAATTTGCACAGGACTACTAACCGGTAACTGTTCTTTAAAAAAACATCTTCACCAAATGAGGCTAGTAGGCGACTCTATGTGTAGACTATGCTTCGAAAATGAAGAAACTTTTCTGCACATTAGTACAGAATGTCCAGCACTTTTCCGCCTTAGAAAGCAAATACTTGACTATGAGATCATCCCCCTAGATAAACTCAAACTCATTCACCCACAGAAGATAACTAACTTCTCGTTCAATTCAGGAGCAGGAGAACTGCACTGAAACCTCACATGGGCTGGCACAATAGGTTTCGTTCAGACACCGCAGTGCCCAGAGCTGAAAAAAATGTTTGCTGTTCTCTCTGCAGACGACGAGCTCATGATTACGTTACCTTAATGTTTTGCTATAGGTTCTCATGTGAAACAGCTCGAAAGGAGTTAATGAGAAAATGATCTTGAATCGTGTTTCCTTCTTTCGGAGAGCCCGGGGGCCTAGCGCATTTCTCACAACAATCTCTTGTGATTGAATGGAGGGGACCAACATTTTTCAGGCAATTCCAAAAGGCTATATCGAGGATTTGCTTGCGAAAGGTGATACCCGAGCCACGAACGTCCCGCGTAACAAGCAGACATTCTATAACATTTACGCCACGGGCACCACTGATATTTGGTATCATCAGTTGTAGACTTTACGTTCTTATAAAAAGAAAGTGATAATCAATTTTTTACAATTTTAAAATTGCCAGTCCATTAGTTTTCAATCCCAGATGACAAAAATAATTATCTCTAACCCCTGCTTGCCAACGAAATTGTCTACGTCCCTGTAAAACTCGTTTTCTCTCCCAACTGAATCAAATGGGTTCATTTGGCCTGGTGATGGTGCCGCTGCTTCTCACCTCTTCACTATACGAGCTAGGAGGAAAACTACGCGTGTGGGCTGATCTTTGGCGAAATGAATGGTGCAACCGAATTCGGATCAGAAGAAAGGCTATGGGAACAAAACCATATGTAGATGACTGCAATTCAAAATAATGCGCTTTGTGAACAAAAATATATAAATTCATGTTCAAAACGAGAGTTTTTCCGGGCGCCCTCACTGTTCCCAGAGTTGATATCAGGCTGAAAGTTATTGCGAAACTGTCTATCGATAGTACATCGACCACTACCACACCGTCTTCGGTCAATGGTTACACAGACTGGCCCAATAGTACAACTAGGATGGGAGTCATTGTATCAGCTCTGGTAGATAGTACGCTTTTCGGATTATGAAGCGTATAATATAAAGAAGCTTACAGTGGCAACAGGCAACAGTGATCACTAACTCTGGGCCACAACAACATACACCACACCACACAATACTACTCGTCGATAGATAAGCGCCACGAGATAATATGCTGATTCGCATTAATAATGGATTATCACGAAATCGACTGGTCACACCATATGGAAATTATTATTATGCCAACATATTCGTCGACCGTGGCGTGTATGAGCGTTTTGCGGAATTGGTTTAGGATAGGACCACAAACGCGCTGACAAAAATAAAACACAACCCTCAACGTAGCTGGAGCATAAGGTACCACCTATTCATATTTTGTGTGCCTTACATTTTGCAGCAATTTTTTGCAAAAGGCTCTCACTGTGGAAAAGAAGAATCAGAATTCGTGTGCTTAATACACACTTCGAAGTGTCGGACAGTCGTGAGTTGGATTTTAATATAACACTTTGTGCTGGAGGTTCAAAGCGTTGCACGACATTCGACTATTTTAAATGTAATTTCACGAAAACGGATTACAGTTGGGTAGCTGAAAATGACTTTACTGAGAAGATTTCATGGATTTATAGAGACGGAGTCTGATTTGGTTGAACATTTTTGAAAAAAGTTTGCTGCTCAGCTCTTTTGTTTCTGTTCTTCTTTTGTTTAAGATAAACGGATTGATTTTCTTTCTTGATTATTGATTAAAATGGAAAAAAAATATGGTTAAGAAATGACTCTAAGACTTCAAAGTGTTATGCCAGTTCTTTCGAGCTTTGATCTAAGCTGAGTTCTACCATAAACTTAAGGAAAATGATCCCACCAAAGAACTCCCACTAATACGACTGACTTTTTAATCAACTCGGCAATGCTAAGAGAAAAGCGGTAAAAATATTTGTAATTCAACCGTGAGCGTCTGAGCCCCACATGAATGCATCGAATAAAAGAGTACCTTGCATTGTCGCAATAAAAACAAAGTACTCCTTTGCTGTCTGTTTAGGATTTGCACATCGATTTGCTGACATTACGAATAAATGCACTGACTCCTCGAAAAAAGAAGAAAAAGAAGATGAAAAAACAAACCTCACACACTCTTCTTATATGGCAGGAAGAAGAAGAGATGGACTCAAATTAAATTCCAATTCATTTGCTACCAGTTCGCATTAACATAAAACAAATTATTCCTTCGTGACTTAACCATAAATGACTTTGGACAGAAAATAGGAGAAATATCAGCGTGAATAAAAAAACAACAGCTTTTTGCTTTGCTGTGTACCGTGGACTTTTTTTTGTCATTCTTTTCGAAATCATTTCCATTTATTGTCGCGTCGAATGTTACTATTCGATTGCTGGTATTGAGATAATCTAGGTAAGGTTTTCAAATCCATTTACAGCCAATATGCAAAATTTTTGTCTTGAAAGCAGCCAAAACAGAAGCAAAAAACAATAAAAAAAAAACAGCTACAAAATGCGTTTTCATCGTTTTCATTTCTAAAAGAAAGGCAGGAATCTATTTGAGACAGCACATCCACCTGTAATCGGTAGTTTGGTAGTTGTGCTGTGGAGATTGGGGGAAATTCTCTAGAAATCTCGGTGGCTAGCTACTTATCATATTAGGGCATGAGCATAAGATTTAACTACTTCTTCATTGAATATTCGCTCGCTGCTGTGAACAAAGTTTAACAGTGGTGTACAGTTTTTCTTGCAAATGCAACATGGCGATCATAGCCATTTTGGCAATACATAACTGAAAAACTTCTTTTTCTCAGGGTAACTTCGATTGAAATCAATAAAAATATGGTTTTTTGACTTCAATTCCAATAAAAAGGCATGCTAAAGCGATTTAGTTTTAGACAATGGAGTTGACCTTTTTGAGAATTTCAGTTTGAAAAACACCAATTTCTGATAACTATAAATTTTTTTTTTTTTTTTAATTTTTTTATGGATTGTACCTACATACATAAATCAATATTGTGCCTTTGCTAAAGATATTTTCTGAAAATTACTTTTTTGCTATTTATTGAGAAAGTTCCTGTTGAGTTTTTATTTCTGTGTGGAAAAAAAAAATGAATAAGCTCTGATGGTGTTTTAAAAAAATTCTTCTTTTGACTGAAGTGATGAAACCTCTGTGAGCTAAGCCTTAGCAACACACATCTAAACTTTTGAAACCGACGTTTAACATGCGTTTCATCGCCAAAACAGAAAACTTCATAGCCTTATAGTAGAACCGGTAGTAGCAAGGTTTTAAGCTAGTAGCATCTTTGTTTTGACAGGCAACAAACTTGTAGTAGACCGCGATAATCGGATGCCATTGTTTATCTTTTCAATATCAGTTACAACATGATCTGTCCAAGTAAGGGACAGATTAAAGATGATTTCTAAGTAACGTGCTTTGATCACGTATTCAGTGGATGACTGTCGTATTTTTATCAAAGGCAAAGTTGGTGTGTCTATGAGGGTGATTCTACATTCTAGATGCATATTGCACTATAGACTTCGTTGGGTTAAGAGCCCATTTGTTGAATGACTTTTTGGTACTGGCTTACTAATTTGATGCACTACTTATCATATACGACAGACAGCACGAAAAAGGTTTAACTTCGTCAATAGACATGTGGACAGAACAATGATTTACTAACTATTGTGGGAGCTCGTTGACTTGAAGTCATAATAATATTGGCCCGAGAATGGAACCTTCTCGGAATCCTGCTGGCGCTCTCAGGAATGGTGACGTTTGGTTTCCCAGTGCCACACTTGTTTTACGGCCACGTAGATATGAATGAAATATTTTTACCGCTATAATTTTTTTTTTAGTTTGCGCGCACTCAAAGGGTCTTGACTACCCTTAATAATGCATATTAGATTGAAATTTCTGAAAATTGTAATTAGAGGGAAAAATAGAGCTGGGCAATACATTCCACATTCGTGTAGTACGGCTGAAGAAGGATTCTCTGTATTTAACAGTTCGTCCGAAATTGGGCTCTATGGTAAACTGTTGGCTATTCCTAGAAGCGTGAGTTTAACGGTTGAATTGTTTAAGTGGAGGAATTTAACTGGTATCCTCATAAGAGCACTGTCGGTAAAAAAAAAACGATAAAATAAGGGGAGACAAGAAATATTACGACGATGTTCTAGTGTCAAAAGAGTTTCTTTGGTGTTCTTATCTAAAATCATTTCAAAGGCTCCTCTCGGAACATTTTCCAAAAGGTTCAAGTGAGTGGAAGGAGCACCTACCTAGATATGGGAGTTATACTCTTTCTTAAAACGATTGTACGTTTTGTAGATGACTTCCTAGTTGGGTAAAAAAAATTTCTTGCATTGTCGAAGAAAACCTAAGCGCTTTGCAGCATTTTTGGCGATGTCAAGTATATGGTTGTTCCACAAGAGGTGGTTGATAATTCACATACCGAGGATTGAAAGCTGCTTTGTTTCGACAATGCAAGAGCTACTTATGGATAGTGGTAAGGGAGGTAAGTTTCGTATCAACGACAAAAGACAGCATTGAGTTTTTAAAGCATTAAATTTTATGCGGATATTTTTATTCCCTATTGGACAATGCTAATAATGAGCTTAACATACGTTTCCGACTTAGTTCCATGTCCGAAGAGGAGGGATGTGAACCTAAAAACGGCAAAACAATTAAGTGGATTAGTAGTTTCAGCCAGAAGATCGTTAATAATGAGGAAAAGTATCGAAAATGTAAAGTAAAAGTAATCCAGCGAAGAAGAACTTATCACACCAAAAGCACGCATTTTAGATAAAAGAGCTTGATGCCAAACTCTATCGAATGCTTTTGAAATATCAAGCCCAATAATCTTACTTCTCCAAATCGATGTATAGACTTGTGCAATTGTTCGTTGAGATATACCTTCAGATCTTATTGAAAAACGACAAGAAGGAAAAAAAGAGAAAACCCTGTGACTGTTCTAGTTTTAATTAGTTTTAAGTTAGTTAAGTTGTTTTTTAGTTTTAAATAAAATTCAAAATAAATTCACAAGAAACTAGGTTTTTCGTAAATAAATTTTCCTAAGTAATAATATAGAGATCCTTAAGTATACATTATTTTAGATAGATGTAGGCCGAAAGGCATTATACATAAGTACGCTTAAGTTTATGTTTAGTTAGAGCACCCGCCTGGGGTTAGTAAGCTAGTTAATTTATTAAATAAGCTAGATTTAATCATTTTTGTTAGCCTTAACTAGTTATAAGATACAAATTAATAAAAATGAAGTAAAAAATAAAAAAAAATACCTTCAAATCACCAGTAGAACTATTGCAACGAAAGCCAGACTGCCGGTCATCAAGAAGATTTCGTTCTTCAAAACATTTCTTAAGCTGATAATTGGTCACTGTTTCCATGCCCTTAGAAAGAATGGAAGTAAATGCAATTGAACGGTTGTTAGAGGGTGATAAAGATTCGCCTTTTTAGGGACTGGCTAAACAAATGCTGATTTCCATCCACCGGGATGAAACCTGTAGAGTAGGACAGATGGAAAAGATTACGCAGTGGTTTTGACAGCGTGGAAGAACACCTCTTCAGAACTATAGCAGGGACCCTATAAGAAAATCCAAAATTATGGAAAAGTTGTGCATAGAAGAGAAGGTGATCCACCATGCCAAATGCCTTTGAGCCATTCAACAAAGTTGTGTCTTTCTGGATATCATCGACAACAAGTAAGAGTGCAGTTTTGCAACTCCTTTTCGCTCGCTCCGAACTCAACATATTATTTTCTGCTTTTTTTTTAATGCTTTGGACAGGAAGGTAAAGTGGTGATTGACCTGCTGTATTTTATTATCTTTGCTTTTTCCACGAAACAGTGTAATTACAAGTGGTTAAAATTTAATTGAAAATAAGCTATGCTTGAAGATGAATGGAAGAAAAAGCTTTAAAGACCTTTTCAAATGATCAATTCAGTTTCAATTTCGGTTGAGGTACCAGCCAAGCTTTCAGTTAAACTTATGTCTAAATGCAAAAAACTGAACTAAACGGTTGGAATTCCTATAAGTTTTCAGTTCAGTTCTCAGTTTTCTTTCTGATATTGATTTTTCTCAAATAAAAAAAAAACTCAACTGAACATCGAACTGAATTCTGTAGACACAGACTTTTTTTTGACTGAACCAAAAATATAACTGGGAACTGACCATCTAAAAGGGCTATAAGGAATAAGGATTTGTTTCATCCAAACTTATAGCGTTCCATCTCCCACCCCAACAAGTAATACAAGGTTTAACGGCCCCACTTTAAGGTCTTTCGTTAACTGATCTCCATCTCTGCTAAACCGCACCAATACTAACTTCATGATTAGTGACAAATTGAAGCTTTTTCATTGGAAAGTAATTCTTATCTTAAGCGCTTTACCTTGCCACCGATTTTTATTTACATTTCCTATCCTCTACTGGATTTTGTTGAAAGTTTAGTCAGACGCTTCCGCCTTAATCCTACTGATGGTTAAGAGAAAGATGAAATTCAAGCGTAAGTAGCCACTAGGTGAACTAACTAAAAGCAGCCTTGTCTAGCCTTATTTTAAGGCTCAAAAAATGTTCTGCAAAAAATGTTTTCATCGTAAAGTAAAAGTTCACAATCGGCTCATGATCGACCTTCAACAATTTATGACTGGATTACATTCAATCATTTGCAGAAATCTTACTAATGAAAAGAATGTCCACTAAACTTGTAAATGGATCCATTTAACTTGTTTCCACTTAAATTTAATGAACCATATCCGCCTACATTTATATGCAAATGCAACCAAACCAATTATTTCTCCACGTGCTTAGATCTGGATCCGAAATGCCGTTGCAGGAGAAATAATTTGACTTCTAACATACCTGGGTGTTCCTGATATTTATGACACAATTAGCTGTTGTTTTATTGAATTTAAAAAGAAGAAGAAGAAAAAATAAACATCGAACAAGAATTAATAAAATTTGAATTGACACTAAACATCGGATGGAGCCATTTAAAAAATGTTTATTCAATGACGGATCGCTCGAATAACTTATTCTGTTTTTTTTTTCGTTAATTGTTATAGTTGACGACGGACGGTCAAGTCAATGAGAAAACTTAATGTAAAACTAGATCGTTAAAATTAAGAACAGAAGGAATGAATCTAATAAATCCATTCGAATTTATTGTGACTATTTTTGTTGGCAACAATTAATTCTTCAAAACAGTAAACATTAAATTAAGCATGGAATTTCAATTAAATTGCTTTGTGATTGTGAATCCACCAAATTAGAAACTTGATTTTGATTTGTTTTTTTTTATGACACTCATGTATTTCGTTAGTTCAATAATGAGACACAGGGCACATAACTCCATTAAACCTTGTGAGCTCTTTAAAATTAGACTTCGTGTCAACATCACAGAATAGAAAAAGAGAGTCAACTCGCACCATCGCTTTACTAGAAATACCATTAATTTCTTTAATTTTATTGACAATTCGTCGGCGGAAAGCTCTATTGGTTAATGTCCACTTTTTTTGAAAATGAACTAATGATGCAGTTTTAATTTGGGTATGCTCTTTCCGAATCTGAAATCTGTTTTTGTCTATCCCTTATAGATTTTCAGATGATGTACACCTATTTTGTTCTAAGAGCCAAATTTTTCATGCTAAGTTTATTCCAAATTGATCTAAGGGCCAGTTGCTCAATTGAATCATAAATTTAAGTTCTACATAAAGATCTACTTTAGTATGGGAATTTTGTGTAGAACTTAAGAATTCCGGAACGTCTCATACAAAAATGAAAACTTTATGTAGAACTTAAATTTATGATTCGATTGAGCAACTGGCCCTAAGAGACATAATTGTATGAAAGAGAATAATTTTGCATCCACATTCAGAAAAAGAATTCTTTATTGATTATTGGACTTAGAACAATACATGAAGAAAATAAAAACATAGATTAATAGCGAGACCATATATGACCAATCGTTCTAAATCCATATTTTTGTTCTTAGTTTAGGCTTTTTTCAGGAGAATGCATACTTGTATGGTGGCTTGTTTTATGTCCATTTTTGGGTATTTTGCTTTCTAGATTATTTTAAAATAGTAGGAAAGAATTTATAGGGATTTTATTATTAGTTTTAGAAATAAAAATGGCAAGAGAACAAAAAAAGTTTACATGAGCAAGAAATGAGTTAAAAAATGTGACTATAATTCATTTTAAAGACAAATTATCGTCCCCTGTAAAACTTAGTTTTTGTGACTTAGACCAATTGAGATTTCCGCTGACGAATTGTGGCTTTAGTTTTCACTTAAGTTGTATTTTCTGAAGCCTTTCTACACCACGTTGCAATCAAAGCTTTTTTTTTCTTAGAAGTTGACTTAAATGGCAATTATAACAGCAGTTTAAATGAATTTTATTTTCATTATGGGCTGTCTACTGCAACCAAAATAAATTGAATTATTTAACTTTAACTGATTTCTGCATTGACTACAATAAGTTTTACTAAGACAGTTGCTGACCTTTCAGCGAAGGTTGATCCTGAACTTTTTTAGTGCCTGTTTAAGTACGTGTACATGCCTTTATAATAACCATCAACGTAAGTTCCCTGATTTCCATTAAAAGTCTTTTTTGTCGTGTTTGTTACGTTTTGCGGAAGTTTATAGACTATACCTACCTTTTTTGAGTGAATCAAAACTTAATAACAGACACTACACCTTCAATTTCAAACTATAACTTAGTCTAGACAGGGCATAATATAGACGGAATTGGGTACAAGGTGCTGGAACGGTAATAGTCATTTGAAAACCCTTATGTTACACTATTATCAATCAAAGCCATTTTGAAAATTCTCTATTCTAGACTCAACTATTACTAGTTGTCTATGCCATGGAGATCAAAAATTGTTTGAGACTAGAGGATTAAATAACTTAGCTAGGTATTTCATGTAAGCCGGAGATTTTCATGCGAAAAATTAGGATTGATTAAATTCTGTAGCGAAAAGAAGAGGCAAGTTTCTACATCCTTTCGTCGAAGACAACCAGGTAGAGTACAGAATTTAATTATGCAGCCCTTTTACGCCAAGTAGCATTAAGTGTTATCTCAAACGTGATATCAAAATATTGCAGAAGCATAAAAGCTTCCAGATCACTCAAATTAATCGAATACGACGTCAATTCCAAGACGTTCTACACAAATTGGAGCTACAGATATTGAAAACCCTTCTAAGAATTATAAGACAATTTTGAGCCCACAGTTTTAAAAAAGTGTCTATGACTATTGGAAACAGCATTCTGAAATTGTCAAAATACCGAAACTTAAGTAACAAATGTTTTCTCAGTCTTTTCTCTCAAATGCAGGGGTCCAGGACTGCCTTATCATAACTATTATGTTGTAGATGGAGCAAGCAAGCTCAATCTAATTGGCTCACATTTAGCGCCGTTGAGTTCCAAGTTGCAATGCTAACTAATTATATGATAAATTAACACAACTCAGATTTAGAGACTGAAGGGAAGGATCACTACGATCCATCTAACTTTAGATTTTTTAGTTTTCTGACTAGTATCGAAAACATTTTTTAAGTCGATTGTATCAGCTGGACGCTTTGATTTTGTATGTAGATGGGGTGGATCAACGATTTTCTGCGGAATGCCAACGATTAATCAAAAAAACGTTTTTCATGTAAATGAATTTACTATCAGAGGACTTTCCAATTCCTCGCGAAATTGATACCCGTACAATTTTGGCTTCGGTTATGGGATTCAAAATACGAACGAATCGCGTAACGGGCGAACATGCTAGTCACTATGTCACGGATACCACACAGCCCCTTCTACTCTAGAGTTTTAAGTTCTGACGTGATGATTATTTGCTTCCAGGTATTCGTCAGCCCAATTCTGACCTATGCGAGTCCAGTACGGTGGAATATTAATCCATCGTTTACGGAAAAGTATCGAGTCTTCTAGCGAAAATGCTAAAGACCCTGAACTCAAACGTATCGGAGTGCGCACTCAGAATTTTGGCATTATGTGTCTAAAAAAAAAAAAACTGCTTGACAGCTCAGGAGTATCAAAAATTAATGATTTTGTATTGCACCTTATGGAAATTCATTTGCGAGATTAGAGATCAAGTCCTACTATTTACCCCTTCGTCTAGGCTCCACCGGCAAAAATTTATTTGTAGGCTAAATAAAAGCAACCCAGCATTTTATGATCCCTGTTTTGGTTGGCTAAGGAGAGATTTGTATTTTACCAAATCATTTATGGTACCCGTGGGGTGATGGTTAGCATATCCACCTGCTAACTTAGAGCTTCCAGGTTCGATACCCAGCAGAGGCAAAAATGTTTTTTCCACGAGTATCGTCTTTCACGAGCAATTGGCAAGTCTTCCATTGAAACATCCTGAAACATTTTTGCGCCTACTTGATAGGGGGCCGTCCATAAAATACGTTCGCATACAGGGGGGAGGGAGGGGTCTCGCTGAGTGTGACAAGATGTGACAAGGGAGGAGGGGGTCTATGGCAACGTAACGTTCGCCGTTCATCAAAAAATGTTACTACAGTATTTCTCTCAACTAGCCTTTTTTTTAAATCGTTTTCATGATAAAAGTAATTCATTTCCTATTAGTAAATAAGGGGGGGGGGGTTATACGCTTTTGTGACGTAATATTCATAGGGGGGTCACATAAAGTGTGACACAGTGTGACACGGGGGAAGGGGGGGCTCAAAAATAGCTAATTTTAGTGTAACGTATTTTATGGACGGCCCCTAAGGTACAAAATAGAGCGTTAAAATTGATAGGTGATAGCTCAATCGTAGAATCGGGTGATTTTTTGAACATCGTTGAAACGTTACATGTCTCTCTCTCTCTCTCTTTTATTGCTTTTTTCTGAAAAAGTGCTTTAGTGCCAGCTGCATTGCTCCTCTGAAACAATTTAGCTGCAATACCCACCTCGCTAGGAATGCTCGTCAGATTTACCTTGAGCCCATAATTTTGGACGTACAGTCAAGTATAAAGATTCATATTTTAGTCGCATCACCCGAATGTGGAATGCTCTACCTAACCCTGTTTTTCCCCTACATAACGACTCACAAAAGTTCAAAAGCAACGTAAATCGGTGTCTGCTTTCAAATCATCTAATATTTTCCTTAATGCTCGCGATGTGTTCTGTAACATTATAAGGGTAGTCATAACCCCTTGATGTATGGGTACGCGTTAGTTATAAAAAAAATTGTAGCAAGATTCATCGGAACTGAGACCCCCTAACTCATCTCATCTATTCAGCAGATTCTTGAAAGCTTCACTTAAATGCCTCTGACAAACTGCCAACAATGCCTTCAAAAACGTTGTGTTGATCCAAAAGGTAGCTTGTGTCATCTGTCAATAAAAACCTCATCATTTTATCATTTCTATCTTGATGCAATGTTGACAGGACATCACTTGTTTGGTGTAAAAAGCCCCGAGTCAAAAGTCAAACCAAGTCTAAGTTACAATATTATTTCAAAACAGTCCATCAGTTCGGTGCCTTAATTGGTTAAGATTTCAAAATGACTGCCTCATTTGCATGGAATGAAATCGGTTTCCATATGCACCAACAAGCAGCAGCATCTGTGTGTCATAAAAGGCAGCACGACCGTGTCGCATGTCCTACTCTTTACAACCCAACAGGTAATTTGATGCCCAGCAAAAGAGCAAAGGTTACCCTCACATACCTATATCCACTCTTCAGCCAGTTGCAGCACTTACTTGCCAAACATTGCCTGATGCATAGGTCCACAAAACCATCAAAGTACCTACTTTACCTATTGCATACATCCAACCATATACCTAGATACAAGTGCATTATTATTTGGAAGACAATATTACTTCATGGATGAAATTGCTAATTCCATGTCGATATGATTGCCTCATTACCATGATTGTTATAAAAAAAAAAGAATTAAAAACTTTAAAAAAAAAAAGTAATAATAATAAACTTGAGTTATGTTTGCGAAGAATGAGACATTAAGTGTGATTAGACAGGTGCAGCATTTTGAATGACATTTATGCATATGGTGCCAAAGCAAATGCACTTATCGATGAATAAATTATTTTTATTCCTGCTGTGTATTATGATAGCAATGTACCTATCAGACATTTGTTGGTCATAATTTAAATAGTCAGGGAAATAATTAATTGGTAGGTACAGACGTGTTGTGTTTCCTTCAGCAATGATTTACTGATTTATAAAACTTCTGATTAACAAGGCTGATTTGGAAATGATTTACCTGCTTAAGCTGTGAATGTTACTCATAATAAAATATTTTTCTTATTTTGAATTAAAAGTAAGTTGATGATATTTTTTGAGATAAACACAAATTAGTTTTATGTTTAAACTGCCATAGAAGATGCTAAAAACACTTTTTTCAATGTTCACATTCATCATTGGTGTCAGTGGCGAAGAGTGTAACGCATTTACCTGTTACGTGGTTGGTTACGATTGCAATTACACAAATTTTCAATCATTTTTCCACGGGTATCGGCTTCGACAACACAAATAGTCCTTTCTAATTTAGCTTTAAGGAGCCAGCATAAAAGTATAGATCCTGGAAACGCGGAGACAAAACGAAGTAATACTCTTGCAAATCATTCTTTCCTTAAGCTTAGAAGGAAATTGAGAAATTAAATCATTTCTGGAAAAAACCAAGTCGATTTGAAGACCTTCCACATTCCTGTCCTATCTACGGCGCGAAAGCATTTACCTTTGGTTGTTTCAAAAAAAAAATATATATTTAGCCTCAAGTCTTTCGTCCGATATTTGATGTCAATGTGTGGAGAAGATACAAGTACGAGCTTTACCGCGACATGGGCATAAGCAGAAGAGTACGCATTGCGAAGCTACGTTGGCTTGCCCATGAAAAGGGGATGGACATCAACGCTTCGGTTCGACGGGTTTCCAAAAACAAACTGCCTTGAAATCGTGAAAGGACAAGACCACATCTTTGGTGGCGCAATCAAAGTGAAGAAGACTTAAACCGACTTATAGTGCAAATCTGGGAAGAGCTTGCCCGAAATCGAATTTGTTGCCGAAAAATGTTGGTTGAGGCCCCAGCGACTAAGGTTTACCCCGAACTCTATTACATACCTTTGTAAGAAACTTTAGAAATGCGGTAGGCTTGGAGGTCTTCACATTATCGTTGCACTTTTCCATTCATCAATTTTAGTTTATCGGTTTTTGCAAAGAATAGTCAAACCCTCGAGAGTAGGTTAACACACATGAAAAGGGCTTTTTCATTTAAATGTTTGGAACCGACAAAATATTGTAGGCCCTTTACATAACTCTGCAAACAAGACATTCAGGTTTCATTCTTAGAAATAAATAAATGGAGAGGTAAAATAGAGCGAAGAGCCCCAGGGCCTAGCGCATTTCTTTCAACCATACTATGTCGAGGAATGAAGGGACCCTCCCAGCTGGTTCCGAACGGCTGGTTGAGACAACGCATTTCATGGCATTGAATCTGCTAACGGAGGACTTGCAAATTCCCCGAGAAAAACGATATCCGTGGATTATATCCTGTGTTGGGATTCGAAGCTCAGTTCTCCAGCAAAAAGAAAATCATTTAGGACAAATTGGGTATTATTTTCGTGACCATCCTCAGGTTACACGCAACTGTGCATCATCACACACAAACATACGGTAAATTTTGAAACAATCAGACTAAAAATTTGGGTCTTACGAGGGTAAGACAGCGTCAAATTGATATGCTTACTGTCTCTTTTGTATATCTTCTGTATCTTTTGACTTTTCGGCATATATGTGTTGGCTGTTCCCCATGCCTTGGATGAGAGATCAATAGTAATCATCTAATCAAAGTCCAGCGATGAGCAACTGTGAGACGAGCTCTTGGCTCAACACTTTCAACTGGCTTAGGGGCAGACCCCTCGATTTTTAAAGCATTTCGTGTTCACAAATTAGAGCTACTTTTTATCCCTCATTTGCCAATAGTGGAGTTCTATGGCATTCTATGATTCTAAATTTGTTCACATCAATCTATAGCTATATAGATAGGACCACTGGCCAACTGGTTTTAATTCACCATCATACGGTATGATTCATACCCATTTCCACAAGTGACGATAAGGACTTCCTACGGGATGACTCAATTCTATTTTCTACAGTTGACTTGAAGACTGAGAACGTGAGAACAGAGTTGGGGGTGGTGTGTACTAAGAAACACTAAACATTAGTCTCTCATTGGGTCTCTCAAGCCACTGCAGCTTGTTTCTAGCGGAAATTCTAGCAATCAAACAGTTGTATGAAGACTCCGAGAAAACGTTATATCGATACGTCAAATATCCGCATCTTCTCGGATAGCCAAGCAGCCCATATATTTCATCAGATGATTATTATCCTTAAGTATAGACAATACCTTAGATGCGTAGTAGGTGTTTTGACAGGAATCTGTCCCATAAGTTGATATGCCGCAAGGCTAAATCAAACTACTTCTGTGAGTGCTGCAAGGATGGAGTTAAAAACGTCCCGCTTTTCATGCTCTTTTTTAAAAACGTAACTTGCACTTTAGAGAGTTTTTTTTACGGCCCAAATAACTAAATGAGCATAGATATCCATAGCCCTCATCAATTTATTTTAAGATCGTAACGGGTTAAATAATGAAGCAATTTCTCATATTCCTCTCTGGTATCATAATAGACTTTAAACTGGTGTAAGAGCATCAGTCGTTTAACTAATGGCCGCCTTAGCCTTATCTGACTTATTTTTCACTTCTCAAACATACGGTTGTAAGAAATGCGCTCAGCCCCCGGATGGTCTCTGAGCTTTGTTGTGCCTCTAATTTATTTAACATTCATGATCCAAAACCAGAAATCGCTCCCCGTGAAGTTTCTGTAAAGAAGAACCTAAGAGTGAATTAAAATGATCTTCAATTCTATTTTTTGTCAAAACAGTACGCGAATCGAATTGGACTACGTTCAAAAATATTTAACTACGAGGTGTAGGAGGTGTACCGCAACATAAGCAAAGCTAGAAGCAACAATGCTTAGTAAAGCGAATTTACACTAACGCTCCACTTCTAGGTGGATGCAGAGAAAATCGAGAAAGGGGAGACCTTGTTTAAGGTAGCGCAATCAAGTAGAAAAGGACAATTACCAACTTTAAGTGTAAGTTCGGAGAAAGTTCTTCAGAGATCGAAATTATTGGTGAAAGACTTCTGTTGGGGCCTTGGTTCATTCCCAACTGCAATACCCACCTAAGTAATAAGTGTAAAATACGCAGGTCTATAATATGGCTACAACGGATTATCCTCCCACGTTGACTTCAAAATCAAACAAAATCATAACTCTCAGTCTGCCGTATTTTCGACTTCATTGTATTTTGGATCAACCTCATAAATCATAAGGACAAAACAGAAAAGAACCATTCATTTTTCGAATAAAAGCAACTGGACGTGGTCATCAAATTTTTATGACTAAATTGTAACAGAATCCGACACCCGCATTCACTTTTTTATATCGCCCATTGAATAAATCAAAAATCACATCAAGGAACGCATATGTTTGTTTTCTATGCATTCGTCGATCAATTTCAACATTCTAACAATGTAACTTCATTGTGTGTGAGTATCCTTTTCCCGCTTCCAACTTAGAGTATCTTTTTATAAATGTTCTCTTGAAATAAAGAACAAAAAAAACCAATCGAAAATCCTATTGAATACGTCGATTATCCAATGATAAATTGCTCCCAGCAGTCTACCATTGTGTGAGTCCATTGTGAGAGGGCCTCCTTTCAAAATTGATAGTAAAAAATCGAATCAGAAGGCGATCGTTATAACACATTTTGTCACATAATGAACAAGCGTCGTTGTCCGTCGTCAACATCAATGCACCCAAAGGATCGATCAAACAAATCCAAACATCTGATTCTGATCCACCTCATAGCGATAGGGACAGAGATATCGATAACGGGGTCCAATTGCAACATCCTCTTGTCTTTTCCTGGGCGGGTTGTCTTTTTTTCTAGTTTTATGTGTCCTCACAATGACAACCACCATGAAGTGTATGGAATTCTGTTCCTAAACAATCTAGCTACCAGTTTCAGGTCATGATTGTGATTGTGAGGTTATCGCTCGGCGTCAATCGCTGGAAGCCACAACAAAAGGATATATCCAGGATCAGATAGTAATCGGATGAGAGCGTGTTGTACTTATTGCGAAATGTGCAATTACGGGGATTAAAATGCGGGGCACACAGTTGTTGTTTGAGAGATGCTAGAGTGATAGTAATGTGTTCTTGTTGGTGATGGTGGTGTGATCGTACTTCCTTTCCTCTTCGTGTTGGACTCAAATGCACATGAGGAAAACAAAAAGGACAATTTTGATCGATAAGAGTGTTAAGTGTGAAGGATTTTTAGTAATTTATTTTTCTTGGTTATGGTATTGTTAGATTTGTGAAATCAAGAGATTGAATGATATGGTGTCCTGGAAACATGGAAGCAATGAACGGTGGCAGGAAATAAAATGTTACGAAGAACCTGATTTTTCGGTATGATAGGATTTTTGTTGCTTGGAATTGCGTGAATGATTAATTGGCTTTGTTCACACATTGAATTGAAATAGAATCAGTGATCTGATCGGGGCTCCAGTTTGACAACTTCATTTTAGCCGTGAATTCGTTTTGTACATTCGCAATAGATCTGCTCCGGGAGGATTACTTAAGAAACGGAATTTAATATTTGACATTGTCGCTTAGCTTTTCCTTAGTAACCAAAAATTTTAGTATTGTATTTTGATTAAAAGTTATTTTATATCACAAAATAATGTATTTTGGAAATTTTATGGAAATTTCAAACTATGCTTTTCTTTAAGGGGATCGGATTGTAAGTTAGTGAAGAATGTGTATTTCATTTTGGTGTTCAGGTGGTGTTCAGGGTCTATTTTATGTTCTGTTTTATAATTCACAAAGAGAAACAAAAAAGTGCTTAGGAATAGAAATATTTTCCAGGACTTATGTAGTTCATAACGAGCAAACCCTTTTCTTTTGAAAATTACATAGTCGGACGAAAATATCGTCGAGTTGGTTTCATTTTGCTTTTGATCTTTAAGAGAGAATCCAGAAAAGTCTACTCAGTCGTTTTATTTGAAGCTTAATAAACGTCGAAGATTTCTTTGCTTTATTTCTAATATTAATTCTTACGTCAGATTTGTTGGCAGTATCGCAGTAGAATTTGGACACCAGCAGAAATTTAACATGTCTTCTACTTTGACATTCCTCTGCTGTACTTTTTTTTGTGAAGGAATCGAAGATACGTTGGCTGATGTCGAGCTACTGGTATTTCAGCAACCACAAGATTTTCAGCTTTTGGTAAGCATAAGATCTCTTCGTTGTATGAACCTTAAGGTTGAAAATTATCAGTTATAGATACCCAATAGATGCACACTGGAACGATAATAACCCAATAACTTCTCAACCGTTTGCTATCAAAATAAATAAAAAGGGTGGCGCAACATAGTAAAGAACCCTGGGCCTAGCGCTTTTCTCAAAACTGTTGCCTTTGTGAGGGAATAGAATACGCCTACAATTTTCTACCGGTTCCAAACGGCTTATCGAGCAAGCGGTTACTAATCTACTACTAATCACGCTACGGGTACCACATCCGATTGCTATTACACCCATACTTTTGTGGCAAGAGTGTGAACTTGAGTTTCTCCTTATTTGTAGAATTGCATGAGTTTTGTGCTAGTTAACACACCTTCTTCTTCGCTTTTTCTGTTCTATGGTCAGTTTTATTGGCGTACTGAGGTGGCTTTGAAGGTGATCGTGCCTAAATTTCGCATTCCACGTTGTTGAACACCATTTATTATTAACATGCTTATGTAGAGTGAAAAATGGTTTAAAAAAAAAAACATGCCAAACGCTACACAGCAAGCTTAACAATGGACCAATCGAGAGACGAAGAAAAATCATATTTATACCGATAACTGTTTGTTCCCGTCTTATCTTAAATCTTTCAGACCAATAAGCTTAACGACGTTTGTACTAAAAACAATGCATAAGAACATTGACAATTTCTAAAGGTCTGAATTAAAAGTGCTTTTGATAACACCTCGCTCGAAGCTGTTAACAAAGCACTATACAGAGGGTATACAGAGAGGTAGACACGAGTAGCATAATAAAATGGGTTAATGCAATGCTCAGCACAAGAACGGCAGAAACACACTCCAGCCAAAAGATTCAGAGAATCATCACAACACGAGGCTGCTGACAATGAGGGGTCTTATCACCCCTAGTGGAAGGCTATGAACTATTAGAAAGCTTAATAACGCAAGTCATAAAGTGCATTGGCTATACTGATGACATTACGTAAATAACCTATAGAAAATTCGAAGAAGTCTCATGCGATATAACCCCCTTGGTTTGGTAATAATGAAAAACTCGTGTACATCAGTAGGACTTAACATCAACCCGATCAAATTCCGCGTTCGTGCCATTAACCAAAAGAAGACCCATATACTAGGTATGATAAGACTAATGAACATTATTCTGTAGGTGGTCCTAATGATGGCAAGACCGATTCTTGTCTATGGAGCGGTAGTCTGGAGCAAGAGAACTGACCAGGTAACCAAAATAAAAAGATTAGGAAAATATGCAACGACTTGCGCATGTTTATGCATATCAGGAGCAATAAGAAGTTTTTCTAAACCTGACGTCACTTCGCATAGTCACAAGAAGTATGACAAATGCAACCTTGGCTAAGTTTACCAAAAGAACAGAGTGTGTGCTTCAACCTAGCGAAATAAATAAAATGTGAAAAGAGTTACTACTGATTGACTTATTTCAGGATGGTGTGAAAAAAGAATTCAATTTCGCCATACGTTCTTTAAAATTGAACTAAGCTACAAAATGTCATAAGAAATATTTAGGTACTCAGTTAAGACCCATGCAATAAAATTGTATACAGATGGGTCAAAAAGAACGAAAGGTACAGGAGCAGGAGTTTTTTGGCCAAGAACAAAAATTTTAGTACCAATAAGAAGGATGTCAAGCATATTTCAAGCTGAAGTCTATGCAATACGCAAATGAGCGTAATCGAACCATGACAAAAAATAGAAAAACCAACATATTGCAATAATGACGGACGGTCAAGCTGCAATTAAGGAATTAAGGATTTAAGGTGACAAACTACCGGGTAGCAGGAATCAAAGGCAATAAACAGCCAGACAAAGCAGCAAAGACAGACACCGGATCACCTCTCATAGGACGGGAACCTTTGTGCAGAGTAATGGAGAGCCACATCAAGAAGGAAATTAAAAATTCGGAGGAGGACAACCGAGTAAAACAAGCAAGCTGCCTAATTTGACAATGCAGGCTAAGGAAGCACCTCAAAGTAATAGACACAGAAAAATGATGGCCAATGCAGATACCTACAAGATGAATCTCCATAGAGGGAACTAACATCAATGAACGTTGACAAACAAATTGGCCACAAACACAAAGAAAAATTCTTTAAGAATTCGCACATACTCGTATAATAAGTGGATGACTGATTAAATTTTAGGCGATGCGGAGCCGATACTGCTTTCTTCCTGACGATGTTTGTTCCTGTTTGATGGGGAGGAAGATTGTGAAACATATTGATTTATCTGTTAATGCCTTTTGCCCAGCCATCTCAAGTTTTGAAGAACATAAAATTGGCTACTAGGAAAATCTTAGTTGAGTGAGTCAGCACGCACTCTTCATTGATCCAGGGGATCCCAAATCGCAGACGATCAGAATGCTTGTCATTCTGATAGCAATTTGGCACTAGTGTCTTCTCAAACATAACAATTTCCATGCACGAACACACATTAAACCTTATTTGTTATATCTAATAAAAGAATGTGACCACCACTGAGCAGATGTAGTAAGCTGCGGTCCTGTAGGCATTATAGGAAGCCACCAATAGCTTCCACTCGATAAGGGTGGGCCTAAAAGCCCCACTAGAACTTATTTCATTAGCTTACAAAGACAATTTCTTCGAAGCTATACATATTTAAGCATTCTTAATTTGATCCAAGAATGTAATAAAACGAACGATGAGATATCCATGGCAACTAATATCTGAATTCGGATCGAAGATAATCATAAGTCAAATCGAAGGATATTCATCGAAAAGATTCAATTTTTGCTGAAACATTATGCTGTCGAGGTTGACTAACTTTGAGTACCCCACTAAGACTAATGAACCAAACTTCATAAAAAAATGCAACCTGTCAAATATCAGAGGTGAGGTTTATCATGATTCGGTAATCCGTTGAAGCTTAAACTCATCAATTAGAGCCAGTTTTGGTATTCTGCTTATAGGCTTCCGATAATGCTTTGAGTTTCAAATACGCCTTTCTCTGCTGGTTACCTATTGAGCTTCAATTTCATAGCATTTGCTTCAAATCGATGTTCTTTCCTTAAAAAATTGTTACATAACCTTGATTTGATTCTGAAACATGCGCCTAATCGAGTTCACCAATGCACAGAAAAACCCAAACCTACAAGAACTGCATTCTCAAATTTCCGTCTCAAGTCTTAAAGTCTTGAGAACAAAGTTTATTATTAGAACCATTTGAATAGAGTCTGTGCTTGTTATCTTATTACTCATGAAATTCATCAACAACCATAATTGCACTCATAGTTATCCAGAACGCATGGTGCATGTATTAAGAAGAACAATAAACACAAGTACCCACATGCATAGTTTCTACCCTCCACCTCGAATGAGTTGCTCCTCTGATTTAACATTGCTTGCGTGCAGTCACCATTGAAAACTTCTATAGGTAATCTATAACGTCCCGTTCGTGTTGTATAACCTTCAGGCAAATGAACAAGAAAATTAACCTACAAAATATAAATTAAATAATTCACTCAACAATGGAAGACAATTGCGTTCCACCAACACTGCCGAATTAGAAGAACCCAATTGTACTGAGAAAAAAAAATATAAAAATAATGAGAAACGAGTAAGAAAGACTAACTTGCACATTGGTGTGCTGGTACTTTGTTTACAATGCGAAAATTTGTAATAAATTTGTCTTTGGAAACGCAATAGAAGTTCACTGAACAATGTAAATGGCACACGCTGCTGGTCGACCGGCTTCTTGTCGTATAGACAGCGCGTGAGCTCACATCGCTCGGGCTTGCATAACCGAAAATTTGCAAGGCTCGTGCAATGATGGAGTTAGTCGAAGGTCAGAATGGCTATAATTCTAGTTTCTTGTTAATGTGGCCAGCATACAGTAACAAGAAACAGAAAAGGTTAACTTAAGAGAAAAGGTTAACTTTGTTAAATGGTGGTCATTGTGGTGGGCATTTTGAAAGGGTTCACTCTATTAAGTAAACTGTCAAACTCCCTTTTGAGTTGAATGACTAAATTTTTATATTGCTCTCGTTGGTGTTTAGATTCTTCATATTGGCATCTTAAAGAAATTCGGGGAATGAGGCGGAGATACTATGGTTTCTTATTAACAACAGGCTTTGAAAGTATTTTTCGTGGAGGTCTTACTCCGGAAAGTCCTGCAATGTCCTTGATTGTTTAAATTGTTACAAACACAACAAAGACACGAGGTGTCGAATCAGAACTGCTGCATAGTGAAAAAGCACACGTTACAAGAAAACGAGAATCTCTTAGAAAACAGTTATAAAAATATAAAATCTGGTCACACTGCCTCACAAATGACTGAAGTACAAGACTTTTATTTGGGCGTAATTAATTAATAACAAACAAGACAAACTGTGCATGCGCTTGCGTTCTCAACAGTGACATGTATATTAAGGCTTTTCCAAACCTTACTGTCAAGAGTCAAGACTAAGAACCATACTCATGCTGACTATACGCAATTCATGCGAACCAAAACCTAGTTTAACACCCTCTCGTCCAATTGCAAAGCTATTGTCTTTCAAGGTAATTATCGGTTCAGAACACGGCCCGGTTGATGGAGCATTCAATTGGAGGAGTAACAATTCAGTTGTGCAAAAGTAAATTGTGATGTGATTTGACACAGTTTATTACATTTTTTTCCGACCAATTTAGACTTTTGAGTTCCCATATTTCAAGGTCGCGACGGAAGTCGACATTTATTCTGTCATTCTCATGGTGTTTAATGGCGTGATAGATCGTTGAGGAAGGTTTCCAAGGAAACTAACTCAAGCGTTGATACACTTGTTGTATGTTGGGTTGTTGGGTACAATTATCGTTTCGCTTTGCTGGAATAATTCTGTCATTGAAAAGTAATGAGTAGAGACATTTAAAATTGATATCGACGCCGACGGTTTCATACTTGAAGGGCTCACAGGTTGTTTGGAAGCACTTTATTATGCTTCGTATGCATGTTAATAAAGATTGGGTGTACCTGTAGCTGATGCCTACCGCAAATCATGGTAATTCTTTTTATTGTTCATCAATACAAATATGTGGTGAATGCCCAATTTCATACAAGCTCTTCCCCATCATCATCCTTTTTCTTTTACAAAAAAAAGTCACTCTGAGAAATCTTAGCTAGCCCATGAAAATATTTACCACCTTACCCACTTACTGCACTGCTCTTATGACCAACCTTAGACAATTTTCTAATACGCACGCACACCTTAAAAGTAATCAATTGCAGAATCACACAAATTAAGTTGAGCAATATTTTTCTCGAGAAATGATCAAATTTATCTTTATTGAGTAAACGTTTTAAATTATATTCCATTTAACATTTCGTGTGTTGAAGAGTTGTTGCTGTTGAAATATCGAGTGCCTGGAAGAAGATAGCTACCCTGGTACACTAAAAAATTATCTATAGGAGAGTTGAAAGGAATGAGGAGTGTGTGGTATTTGTTTGTTTGAGCTATGCGTTTTATGTTTTAAAAAAATGTTGTTGGATGGGGAAAGTTAAATTATCCTTGTATACAGTAAACTTTCGTCTTCACATTAAATAAAAACATTATAAGGTGAGTAATTGCAGTTGAGTGGATTTGGAAAGAAAAAGTGACTTAGAGTCAATTCTTAGCACGACAAAGTTGGCTAAGATTTTTTATTTTTTTTGTACCTTTTAAATAAATCGTCGACACGACTGTAGAGCAACTTGCAATACCGCGTATTTACAAACGTCGCAAAAATTCGTTATTGCGCCGTCGACTTCTGAGTGGCTATTGGCACCTAATGGAACTCACGCCATTCAAATTAGCAATATCAAGCAAAGGAACCACGCAAAGGTTTAGTCAAACCGATCTATTCTGTTGACCAAGATAATCAATTATTTCTTCCTCCTGTAAAGTTGATAAAATACTGATACGCGGTATTGCAAATTGCTCTTACGCGCTATTGCAGTCGCGCCGACGAAATGCATACTGCCTCAAAAATATTTTGTGGAAAATTTAAGTCGACCGGAGCTAAAATTAAGACGTTATGAACAAATTCGTACCTGCTCGACTCAAGACTCAAGAGCGCTACTATGTTACCTCTCAGCCTTAAAGCGTTTTTCCCAAAGCTCACGTTTTCTAAGACGACTTTTTTAAAAATCAAAAACGATACAATTCTTAACACCGAAACTACTGCACCGATCCTTTTGAAATTTTAAAAACTATTTCTAGCATCGACTATAACGCCTCACGTAAACGTAATTTAATATTACAAAATACGGACTTTGCCTATTTGTTTTTTTTTAAGTTGTTCATATTTATTATTTGACGATAGTAAATGCGCCGATTAACTCTCAGAAAATCGCATTATCCTTTCAAATTGTTCCCATAAAATGAAAAATTTTAATGGTCATTAGAGGCATCGCAGCTCTTTTTTTTTAAGTCGCTTCAAAATAATTTCTGCCATTGCCGTATTATTTGATATTTCTTTGTGAAATTTTCACACAGTATTCTTTAAACATTACATTTTAACGTTACATTGATTTTAATAAATATGTACTAACTGTGTCGACTAAAAAAACTCACAAAAATATTCAGTTTTGGGCAAATACTTCCCCCTTAAGTAATCGTTGAGCTTCCTCAACGGATTCATTCACTTATAGACCTATATGATATCTCACGTAACTTTGTTGATGTAGAAAGAGTGTTATAGAAATAGAAGATTGCTTTTTGAAAATCCAAAGGATATTTTACAGGCCTAGTAAATAATAAGTATGTATGTACAAACCAAACTGGAATGTCAATAATTCAATGCTCATAATCAACCGAAAAGAAAGAAAAGAAACCGAAAATGTTGGATTTTGTTTAAGGAACTTTGAAAACTACACCTCCCGAATCTTAGGGGAAGTTTGGGTATATTTGTTTTTTCACTTAATAGAAAAAGTTATAAAGCAAATTACTCCCAAACTTTGCAGATTTTATCAAAAACAAATAAGCAAAATCTTTTTGTCAAATTACAAATATCTAACCCAAATATTATTATGACTTCGAAATCATACCTTTGAAATTTTTAGGGTAATGTGGTACACTATGCTGTTTAATGTGGTATAGCATATTTATTTGTTCATGAATAGCTTTTCCCATGCCTTTGTATTCCCATCTTGTATTTTCACCCTTTTTAAGCATTTTAACGAACACATCCTTTGGCAAAGAATTAACTTTTATGGTGGAAAAGTGGTATACTTTGGTACATTAGCCAATTGCAAGCATACCAAATTAGCCAAAACTATATATGTTCAGAAAAAAAAGAGAAATAACAATAATAATAAAATAACTGGCAAGCCATTAACAAAACTTACATTACTGTTCGTAGAAAACTCGTATGTCTTTGAAAACACAAAACAACTCAAACTCGCTCAATCTCTGTTTTCGAATAGCTATTTGCTTGCCATTTATGAAGACTTTTACGTGACTTCCAACAAGGTTGCGTTAACGCGTTAACGTTTTACACGGATTATCGATTGCATACTTTTCGGCACTGCTCGCCATTTGTTGATATAACAGTTGTATCAATTCCGCGTCATTCAGCTTAAAAAAATGCGATCAGTTGTGAATTGTAAGCAATGTTAATAAAGTTTGTCTTAGAGAAACAATATGAGTTCGCTAAAAATTCCTTCCCCTTCCTATTTTCATTTCCATATTAGGAAGTTTCACTTTTTCCACGCACTTTTTTTTTTTTTTTTTGTTTATGTGTTTGAATTGAATAGGCTCCCGATAATGGGCCGATTTGAATGAATTTTGGAGCAAAGATGATCTATAGCCATGGATGGAAGCAACATAAGCCATATTTCATCTCTTTTCTTCGGAAACGGAAACGTAAACGAAAACTTAGAGTTTATATTGAATATGCTCCAAAACTACTAAGCTGAATTGAATAATTTTTGGAACCGAGGTATATTTCATCCCCATATTCCTACGGGAAAGGAACGGGAACAAAATACGAAACTTAGAAAATATTGAACCGATTCCAAAAATTATTTAACCGTTAGAGTGCTTTATTATTTCCAAGTAACATAGACTATATTATTTCCTTCTCATATTCCCATGGGAAGAGTATGGGAAGGGGTGGGTACGTAAATAGGGTTTTAAAAAGTACTGAACCGATATCAAAAATTATTTCACGGTTAGAGTGCTTTATCCCTGAATAACATAGATAATTTTTAATTTTTTGGTTGGTCAAGCACACTTAGTTTTTTTTTTGTTTTAAATCTGCACCTATTAAAGTAGAAAAGGATGAAAAAACATGCTTAGTATAAAAACAAACTGCCTATACCCGATTACCAGCCTATACCATAATGCTCTATCTTGGACGGTTTTCAGAATGATCGTTCTACCAAGAAAAGCTATTTGTCAAAAACTCAGCTTGTCGCTAGTTCAATATACATAGCTATTCCTTATAAATTCACTCCATTACGTGAACATTAAACCTCAAGCCGGTATATAACTGCCGTTGTTATGTAGAGAAGCTTTCACTCTAGCTCTACGACTTAGTTAGCACTTCCATATTTTTTAACTATTCTGGAGTAGAAGGATTCATTGTCTTTTAACGCGAAAATGTATCTTTGGTATCATAGAGTCTATTCTTCGTTTTGTCTACACTTTTAACTGGGAGTTGGGTAGAATATGGTGCATTCATAAAAGTTTGATTCTAACAATGCCAAAACTAGGATCCTTTTTATAGCTAAACCTTTTCGTCATTGTTATAAATGATCGCACTTCTAAAATTTTGTCGATTAAGTTTTAAAACTCTCTCTGTCTTAAGTTCTCTATCCCTCTATCCCTCTCTCCCTCTCTCCCACCCTCTGTTTCTAACTCTCTGTTTATATCTCTCTACTTCTTCCTCTTTGTCCCTTCTACATATCTATCTCTCTTTCTCTCTCTCTTTTCTAAAGAGTGTATTAGGAATGCGTGGCAGGTTTAACTGTCCAGCTCTTGATGAATTTAGCTGCTCAATCCCATTGAAAAATATTCTCATTCTTAATTTTTTTAGACTTCTTCAAAGTGCTCTATAATATTTAAGCTACACTCATGTAGCGAGAAGGATTGAGAGAAAGAGAGAGAGAAAGGGAGAGAGAGAAAGAGAGAGAGAGAGAGAGAGAGAGAGAGAGAGAGAGAGATAGCGAGGGAGAGAGAGAGAGAGAACTTAATATTCGTACGAAGTAATGACATTTATAATTGCGAACGTATCACAACTTCTTTTCGTCAGTTCAACTCAAGTTGCATTCACTTGGCATAGCGCAGCGTGGACCTAACGTGCGCTAATTTCAATGAAATTTTCGTCGCAAAAGCCACTATTTTAATTTGTTCATTGTCTGCATGAAAACCAAAGCATATTTTATATTTTCCCTCTTCACGATTGTATTGAAACTTTCATTGTGCCTCGGAATCTCTAACCAACTTTAAAATGTACAACTATAATTTCGTTTGCTATTGAAAATTTTAACCGGCAGATGTGACCAAGCATTGTATTCCCAATTGTCCCATAACAAATCTCCTTGTACCACCAAACTACCTATAGACGAAGAAAAAAAGTCTAAAAGGATTAATCCGGCAATAAAAATGACTTTATTACTCTCATTTCGTTTTGAATAACAAGATTATTCTCATACGCGAGTCCGTGTCTCCGTGTGTGATATTCTCACCTTTGATACAAGGCAATCCACTGCATAATGGATATCCTTGAAAAATAGAAAAATCCTAATGAAGACATTAAATTGTCACGGAACAATGCTCGCAAATGCCATGACGAATGATAAGCAGGAAATGAAATTTATCACTCACATAGAACTGCGGAAAAACGGTCACATCCTTAGGTATGCATTCCTTAAACGAGTATGTATATTCTCATTACAGTCGCAGAGAGGCAGTAGGTATGTATTTTGTTCGAATCACTGTCCTATGCCAAAGGGTCCATGTTATTTATTGAATCACATTACACACATCACACGTAAGCTTATGAATTCAGTTATTTCTTTATTTGCTCTTACTCTGATTCCAATTGAAGATTGTTGCGTTAAAGAAAAGTAGCTCAAGGATCATTATGATAATTAATGCCCATAAAAGACGCACATTATGCTTGGGAGACGGGGACTTATAGAAACCAGACAAAGCTACCCTTTTTCAAAGAGGTAGTTTCTTGTGGTTGCAAAAGAAACGTCAAAAGTGGTCAGCCACATAAAATAAACATAAACATACAAGGTGAAGAAGGGTTGAAGGTCGCAAGAGAAGATGATGATCTTGTTTCGTAGCAGATAGGTTATTTTATTTCGTGGTTTGGGAATTCAGAGCATTCGATTTGTAAAGGAATCATCGGAGAGGGATCTACCTATCTTACAACGTAATGAAGATGTTCAAAGGTTTTTCCTTTTCCGTTGTTAATTTTTGTTTCAAGTTAAGGGTCGTAATAAATGCCATGGGTTGCGGTTGAAGTCTCATTGATTTATGGCTGATCGTTTAATCAAATTATGTGTTTATATGCTTCTCTTAATTCTTAAACGCTGTCCTAAGAAAAGAGTTTTGTAACGTGATAAAGTTTGTATGCATTTTAATGTGAATTTTTAAAAGTCATCTAAATTCAAGTTAAATGTCGAAGTTACACATTTAAGAATGATGTTGTCGCTACCTTCGACCGTCTTGTAGCGAGTGGTAAAGGGATTCGAAATAAATTTATTTCAAAACAGAGCTAAAGATATTGTCTTCAGACGAGGAGTTGGCATTCATGGCATTATGATACCATTCACTGATTGGGAGGTGTATGAAACTACCTTCATTTGAAGAGTCATTACAATGAAGTGCCCTTGAATTAGGTGAAAAGACGCCCATTTACATTCTAATGACATTATGAATTTGAATAACACTCACATGTGCTTTATAGAATAGGATTCCATTGCTCGATTCTGCATGTATTTGTCAGTATCTCGAAAACTTCGGGAGATATCGAAAAATTTTAGCTTTTTTGGATCATTTTGGGTACCGAGTTTATCTAATAAAATGGCATATTTAAGGCCAGGTTACTCCAAACAATTTTGAAAAAATCGAATTTTTTTTTTTTTTTTTCATAAATTGCTACTGTATACTCGTAGAAATAGTATAGAATTAGTCCCGAAGCACAGAGGAGTATCCTTCCTCAAAATCCGGTCAAAAACTAAAAGGAACAGCTTACAAAAAATACTTCAATAATAAAAAAGCCCGGTAAAAAAATGTGACAAGATGGGTAACATATTTTTTTGTGAATTGCATGACAAATATGCACAGTTAACCATAAAAAAAAATTTTTACCCGACCTGCTATAACAAAAACACTTTGTTTTGTTTCAAAAAAGCAATACTTATATTATGTTTAGCTGTGCATTTTTCTCATTTCAATTTATATATTTTCAATTGATATATGATTTCAATTGAAAATATATAAATTTCAGTTTTGAAGTAAAGTACATACCTTGACCTTCGATCTCCATTAAAATTTTTTCACTACCATCACAAATTGCAACAAACATTAGACTGAAGATTTACTGATAAGAAAGCTGAATAAAATTAAGAGGCGTGAGCTTTCAATAACCGCAAAATTTTGACTACGATCATCGCTAGGGGGGGGGGGGGGGGGGGTGTCTTGCTTTATTTAGCTGGAATCTAAAAAGCAAAAATTAACGGGTCGATTTTAATTCTTTTCACTTTATTTTCACTGATCTTAGGGCCGTGACCTTCTCTTTGCGAAGGTCAGCAAGACCTGCTGCAGTCCCCGCAGGCGTTGGTAAATTTTTCGATTTTGTACTTTTAAAATTTATCATGGACAAAAAAAAAGTAGTGGTGTCCCACATAGATCAGGAAGAAGGAGTTTTTTGGGTAACCAATATACTTCAAATGATGATACAGAAGAAACCAGTGTTGCTGCAAAAAAACTGAAAAACGTCGGTCCTCAACTTAAAGTGAAAATCCATCCGTTGCTGACTTACGTGATCGTTCATTGGTCTGTATTTGCTACATTGCAACAGAGAGTTGTTTGTGCAAGGTGCAAGAAAAAAGTGGAATTTGCAAAAAGTGTCGAAAAAGGATTAAGTTTTGAGTTACAAATTTTCTGTGATTGTGAGAAGAGTGAACCAATCCCTTCATCTCCAGAAATCAAAAATGGTTATGAAATAAACAGAAGAATAGTTTATGCAATGCGCTTGTTGGGAGTTGGATTTTATGGCCTACTGAATTTTTGTGGACTGATGGATATCTCAGCCGCTCCATTGAGTATAACTGGCTATTATAAATGCATAGAGCAAGTTTATATTGCATTGAAGGCTGTTAGTGAAATAGTTTTCATAAAAGCTGCTAAAGAAGAGCAGGAAAAGAATAAAGAGAGGGGATTACCAGAAGATAGGCTGACTGTTTCGGGCGATGGTTCCTGGCCAAAAAGAGGATTCACAGCTTTACTCGGTATTGTTAGTTTGATCGGCAAGTACACTAACAAAGTCATAGATGTCATAGTAAAATCGAAGATTTGCCAAGCGTGCATGCAGTAACTATTCAAAAAAATTTCCCGAAAACACCCCAGAGTTTGATGCTTGGTTTACCGAACATTGTGAAGCAGGTAATTGCACAAGGGATCATAATGGAAGTGCCGGTCTTATAGAAGTTGAAGGAGTGGAAGAGATGTTTCGGTCTGTGGAGCAATACGGTGTTATGTATGAATATTATATCGGCGACGGAGACGCTAAAACTTTCAAGAGACTCGAAGAATCTGAATCGTACGGCGAAGCTGTCAAAATAAAGAAAAAAGCATGTGTTTTACACGTAGGCAAGAGTATATATAGACGTGGTAAGGAAGCCAAAAAAACCATGCAAAAATAAAGAAAGCTCTGGAAGCACAAAGAAAAAGAGAGGCACTAGAAAGAGGTGAAGAAGTACCCATAAAGAAGGAGGCTCAAAAAAGCAAACAACCTGTCGTAAAATCTTTAAAATTTACTGAAGCCCAACTGTCGCTCTTATCTAGCTATTTAAAAAAAGCTGTGCTTACTCATCCCGATTCTGTTCCAGACATGAAGAATGCAATTTTAGCCTCATTATATCACAAGTGTTCCACCGATGCTAAGCCACAACACCAGTGTTGTCCAGTCGGAGTAGATTCATGGTGCGCTTATCAAAAGGCAGTAGCTACAAAACAGAATTACCTACAATCATCCTCCAGCTTTCGATCAGGAAATTCAAGATCTTTTACAGCCAATTTATGAAGAACTAACCGACGAAAAGTTGCTCGATAGATGTTTAGGGGCTAACACGCAAAACAATAACGAAAGTTACAACTCTATGGTTTGGAATATAGCCCCTAAACATAAGTTTGTTGGGAAAAAAACGCTTGAAATATCTGCTCTCAGTGCTGCTTGTATTTTCAATGAAGGGCTTTTACCCATATTAAAAGTGATGGAAGTTATGGGTGTCAGAATCGGCCCGGAAGCAAGGCACTTTGCTGATACGGCCAACAACAGACGTGTTGATCGAGCTGAGCTAGAAGCTACTCAAGCGTCTAAGGAACGCAGAACTTTTTTAAGAAATTCAAGAATTCTTCAGAATGATGCTTACGAAGACCAGGAAGGAGTTGTTTATGAAGCTGGAATGGATATTTGAGTAAAATTCACTTTTTTACGATTTTTAACGAATAAAAACTTTAAATTGATTTTTCTCCGTACCACGTTTTTTTGCATGGATGACACTCTCATTTCAAAACTATTGCACTTATCGATATGAAATAAACGGTATTTTACTCTTAAGATGTCTGGCTATGGCCTCAAGTAGAATCAGAAATATTCATTATTATTTAAAAAAGTTATAAGCAATTAAAAGTGAAAAAAATTGTCAAAAAAAATTCAAACGTCCGCCATTTTGTTTCTTTTCATTGAAGATGCTTCATTCTGCTTGAGGCCATAGCCAGACATCTTTAGAGTAAAATACCGTTTATTTCACATCGATAAGTGCAAATAGTTTTGAAATGAGAGTGTCATCCATCTACGAATCAGATTAATTTTAGCAGCCATTTTCAGTACCGCCATTTTGAAATAAAAAAAAAAACCAAAAAATATTTTCAAATAATTTCATATACAGTGCTTTCATATGTAAAAAAATTATTTACTCAACATGTTTTGTTCTATAAATCGCACGTATTGAAAAAAATTACGTTTTATGGAGTAACCTGGCCATAAATCGGATATCGTGTTTCATACCGGATACCAGCACCTGGCAACCCTAATCTGCGGTTGGCCAATGCCTGGCAACCATTTTTTTTTTTTTTTAATTTCGTTAAACTGTTTTCATTTGAATGACTTAAAATTTATTTTAAAAAACATATACGTATTAGCAATTCATACCATGCTTAAGCGCATTAATTACATAAAAATTAATTACATATAATAACGACTTTCTTACTCTCTTTAGATTCATTAAAAATTAATTTTTTCAAGCACTTAAAATGTCTACGTATTTCATGTCTGTATAAGCAAAAATAGTTCCATTACGAATATAAAAAAAAAATTCCTAAAAACTATAAAAGGATACTTTTCCAATCATAAAATTACATAAAATCTTACACTGCCATGCAACAACAAGCAATGAAAAATACACCATACAATTTTGAAAAGGAAGGAGCCAGACGGAACATGACAGATAACAAATAACAGTAAACAGATGACAGATAAAAGACGTCAGAAGAGAGATGACAAATGACAGGTGCCAGATGACAGATGGCTAATGGCAGATCACTGATAATAGATGGTAGACGACACATGAAAGACAGCAGACGGCAGCTGTCAGGCGAAAGATGAAAGATGACAGATGACCGATGACAGATAATTCAATTCAGATAGTATTTATTTAGTTAAGTACAATTGAATCGCATATTTCTGAACTTTTTGAGCTTTTACCAAAAAGTGGTAGAGACAAAAATTAGATCTCTTGCAACTCAAAGAATAGAGTTCCTTATTTTATCCCTGTTTCATAAATCTTAGAACCGTGAAACAAAGAAGTTATTCAGTTTTTTGGCGTTTTTTCAAAAATTATGTCACACGGATTCATTCCCTTCTGAGCTGATAGCTGAGAGCTGACTGTAATTTTTTTCTACTATCGCATTGATAGTTATGGCTTTTCCATCAGTGATCAGTGTAAGATGATCGTTTAAAGATATATGTAGTTTTTTCCTCTTTATTTGGTATCACTGAAAGCTGCCAAATTTGTACTTCTTCTAAATAAATGTTTAAAAATTTCGCAGGAGACATAGAAAGAGACACGAAAACGATAGTTAAATTATTCTGAGTTTTAACATAATATTTCATTAGAAGGTAGCAGAAAGTTGAAAGTCGACCAAAAAGAGAGTAAACTTTGTTGAAACTAAAAAAGTCATAACTGTTCATTTATAAATAGGGGGAAGCTAATAAAAACCAAGATAGAACTATGGCGGCCAAATCGTTTGCATCCAAAGGAAGTAACGGAGAGGAGTACCATAAATTATTGTGATCGAAACCCTCGAAGTCACTTAATGGAAATCGGCTAATGACCAAGGCAACACGAAAGTGGAAAAGGTAGCCATTTTTGGTAACTTATTTTTTAAATATTCTTTTTGGAAAGGATTTGGACAACGTGGAAAAATTCTGCAAAAAAATAATTACTGCGATCGACAACTGGAGGAGGCCATTTATAAAAAATGATGTAAGATGCCGTATAGGACCGTTAAAGTTTGCGGAATGGAAGCTGCATTTGCGGGGATAAGCAGAGCTCGTTGCTATTGAGACGAAGACCAACGTTAGTTAACTTTTGGTCAATAGGAGCTGACAAGTTGCACCAACTTGCCATAGGTGCCCACCGCTTCCAAAAAAAGTGCTGGATGAAGACGGTTTTTAGAATCAACATTTTTCTTCCTTTATACCATATCGTGTCATATTTTTTTTTTTCTCTTGACATAAAAAATTGATTTGGCACTAACTTGCTTGCCATATAACGCATTCTTATGGATATTTATCAATGAATAAGCATCAAAACCGGATTCACTCTTATAATTTAATTCTTTTGAAATCAATTAAAATAAATGTTTTGTAAATTAAGCATAAGCATACCTTTGTTATTTAGTTAGTGTAAGCATTTTTTGTGTTTAAATAGGTGGTGAAAAATAAGGATGTTTTAGATAGCAACGAAACAGGGTACAAGACTTATCATTTATCTCTTTCAGTGAGTCTGCTGGGAGCTGTTTCCAATTCTATTTCTCATAGTGAACAATGTGCTATAGAACTTATAGTGCTCCATTGTAGCCACCTTTTCAGTCATAGTACAAGAACTGTGGTCTGAACAGCAATTCACTTACGATAGAAGAATCGGAAACAGACGTGTTAAACGAACTCCAGCTGGCAGATCCTATATTTGTAGTTAACTACTTTTAAAAGTATCTTTTGATACTCGATACTATATTGTGAATGAATCTATCTTAGCGTTTGGGAGATCAAATATGCTTGATTTTTTTTCCAAATTATAACGTGGAAGCCTGGTCATCCTATTTCTGTTTCACTTCGATTGTTGTGAGCCTAGAAGTAATTGGACAGGCACAAAGAAAATATTCATATTTTATGAAAATTAGAAAAAAAGCACAGAATGATAAAAAATCTCATCTATCAAATTCAACCAACACCTTAATAGGTGTCACTTGAATAAGCCACAAACACAAAAACAAAAAAAACACGACGATCAACTTACACAGACCGAGTTTTCTGAATTTGACTCTCAACCATCAACTATCGTCTTACTAGATTCCACTCCAGGCTGACTATTGGCAGATTACAATACAGTTAAATCACTGTATAATACAATACCAAATCTTCTTTAGTTTAATTGACATGCTAAAAGTTCCCATTATCGAACGCTAATATCGTTTTATTAAAAATGATAAGCTTCCAGAAACCTAACAGGAATTACTTCTGTTTCAACCCCAACAACTTCATATCTGGCGTTGGTACTCCAAATCCGTAGCATATCTAAATTTATACCAAAATTTTGCGATAAGCTTATGCACACATGTTACATGTAGGTATGCACTATGTAAGTACTGTATGTATGTATAAATCTATTACAAAAAATATTGAAGACAGTAGAGCCACATTCAATATTTCCTTCTTATAAAACAATAAAACAGTATGACAATTGATTCCCTAAATTTAAAATCTGCAGTACTTTAGTGAATAGTAGTGACATTTGTACATTAGTAATGGTCAAACAAAAATGGAAACATCATTTTTTCTAGCACAAATTGTAGAAAATTGATAAAAAATGGCAGACAACGGAATGAGAAATTTTCTTTACAAATTGTGATTGTAGCTAAATATGTAGAAAAACTCCAGCAGAAAACGATTTTATAGAAGTTTGGAAGCATTTCGTTCGGTTTCTCGAAAAATTTCGACATTAGCTTAAATGGTCTTGTCAAAAATAAATTTGTCTTGTGGATAAGTAAATATGAATTGTTTAGGGGAATCCTTTTATGACTAAATAAGTTTGTATTTTATCAAATGAAAAATCATTCATCATCAAAATTGTCACGTCGCTCGTCGATTTTATTCTGGGACTTTTAGGACACCATATTTCTTTTTTTTCTATTTAAAAAAATCCGCTATGATAAATCTGATTTAGTTTATCTCCAAAGAAAAGGATCTAGAAGGACGAACTTCTGTTTCTTGTTCTTGCAAATTTTTCGTTGCATTTAAGCGAGTTTTTGTCAGCAGTCATTCAAGGCTTTAAACAAGTTTAACTTATCCTTTTGCTTTGACTTAATGTATTTTATGGAGATATGAATTTGGAGTTTAGATGAAATGAAAAATCCAGTGGATCAAAAAACATTATCCCAAAACACAAACTTTAACCTGATTTAAGACTCGCTGAAACTGTTTTTCTTAAGTTTTTTTTTTATTCTCAAACAAGTTTTTTCAATGCAGTTTATTTTTCTTATAATTATGGATATATTTTCTCTGTCCCAAATGATGTAGCCCTGCGCACTACAGATAACCTTGCCACGAGTTGAATAGTTGCTCGTCATCTTGTACCTCTCCATGTTGAAGGTCTTATGAAGGATTACCTTGGTTTTTCTAGAGAGTGTTTTGTTTTTTAATTGCGTTCTTAGCCCAAAGAAGCAGCGTAGTTTGGAAAGAACTATTCTTCATTTGATCTCCGAGCTCATGTTGTTGTCCGTATCTATAGTATAAGAAGGCCTATACTATCTCCAAGCTAAGTCTGTCTACTGTAGCGTTTTGTCAAATTCGTCGATAATCTCTGTCCTTGTTTGATGTCGGTAAACACTTCACCTTGCCCTCATTAACTCAATAATCAAACCTAGGTTAGATAAAGTTATAATTATACAAAAACACAAACTGATCGTTTCTAAGACCTCGGCCTATTTTCCATTCTTGTCCTTGTCTCCAATTCATTACTGTCACCAACTAGAACACGCACCATTAGCTATAGCCTGGCATTTTTATTCCATATCAATTATTCCCACCCTTTGATCCTCGAAGAATCCATTATCCCCAATTGTATATGACAAATGTCATCCACTTAATATTCCCGATTCTCCAGCCTCTATCTCAATCCGTATCAGTTTCTTTATACCTTACATGAGTTCTCAAATCGAATCACCACCACTCTCCCTCGCCTTTTTATAGCCATAATCCCTCGGCATAATAAATGATCAACCAATTGTCCCTAATTGTCGCATAGTTATCACGGATAGCAAAATGCCTACTCTCCAACACTGAAAGATGTATAGTATTCAATTCCATTCCTCTCTCTCTCGATGGATCTACGCGGTGATACACAAAAATGGTCCTTTTTGAGGATACCTTCTACTTCTTCGTTCAAATCGAATACGGACCACCGTGTGCACTCTCATACTAATCTTCCACTGTCGCGCTCAATAGAGGCTGGATGCCACCATCACATGGCTATACGTTTATTACAATGCTAGTGCAATGACAAATTGTCTGCATTTGTGGTTCACTTTGGGAAAATTAATGATGGAAAGTCTCGTGCCCTCTCTACATGCGCGATAAACTCACCAACGAAAACAAATCGCTATTCCGCCGCAGCCTAGATAAAACAACAACAGCAATGAGGTGCCTATATGGACTACAATAAAACAATTGTGTGAACGGACAGGTCGCAGCAACCTGCTCAAAGCTACGAAACACAATCCAAAAGAGGTATTTTCAGGTCAAGCTTGAGAAATGCAGCTTCATTTATTTTTATTCTCAAAGAGTACGAAGAGGAAGGACAAAACTATAGTTGCATTGAAAACCTTGGCAAACTTCAAAACCCACCTGAAATTGTAGTCAGTTGTTCGCCGGTTTTTGTTTTCCTTGAACCTGTACCGGCCCCTTAGAGATTTCCACAAGCAACAAGTCGACAGGAGAAGTAATGAAATTAAATCTAAACCTGAAAATGGAAAAAAAGTTAAAATCAAAACAATTTTGAGAAATTTTCCTTCCTTGTTCCCACCACGGCAACGAAGAAAGAGACCGCTGTGCTCGTTGACTGAATGAACAACTGTGCGCGTCGCGCTTAGCGTTCACCAAGCAGTCTTCGAGGTCGCGCAAAAGACACGATGCTCTAAAAAAAAGTATAATATAAGAGAACAACAAACACAAGAAGATCCTACTTTGACACCCGGACCAAGTGTGCTATTTATCACCAGATTAAAAGCGTAGGTAAAACCTCTAGAGTTACAAATTGCAAGCCAGCCGCACACACGCTCATATTGTGCACGAGGAGCACCACCTATAGACCGACCACTGACTGACCATACCTCCTGCCTGGCTCCTTTTGAACCGACGAAGAGCGAGGCAGTCTTCTTTTGGTTTAAATATCTAATGTTTGGACATAAAGTGTCATATAATGACAATAAATGACTTCCATATTGGCCGTCTCTAGCAAACGTGTGCTGTTGCCACTGGTAGCCTTAGGCTTTTCCTTCAAGTTCTCCTTAGAACGAGAAGAAGTTTCTCATGACACAAAACATTTCTAGAAACGCGGCTATGGTGACGCTGACGGTGATGGTGACGACGGTGACGGTGACGACACCGACGACGCGACTGAAAGACTGACCAACGCGCAGGAGGGAAATGTCATTTAGTCATCTGAAAAGGCTGTGTCCGCTGTCCGTCGCGATATGAAGTGCAGGACGATGTGGATAAGGTCTGTTTAGAGTTGTGAAGGAAGTCACTTGACATAGAATCAGTTGACAAATGCCTTTTGGAAGGCTTATTGGGGAAAAACTGAGGAAGGTATCCAACCACAAACAAACCACCTATCGCAGTTGTTGAATGTTGACTTGGCATATTATAGTCAGTGTGTGGTTATGCGTGTGGTTTTCCCTCCTATGCTATATCAACAAATTTCGAACGAAAAGCAACAGCAGCGGCAGCGGCTAGCCATGGCCAAATAATGGCCGGAGGGGGTCAGAATGATGGGCAAAATTGTTTATGAGAAATAAATGTGACCAAAGTAATTCAAATGCGATTAATGGAACTTTATGATCGTACCACACATTTGGCCATTAAAGTTCAGAGACTTTTTGTCATTTTTCCACTTCTTATCGGTTTTGTTGTCGTTGGCTATAAAAAGCCTTTTAAAAATTGTCTTCCTTTTTATTTATGGTAGATAAATGGGTACCTCATGTGTATTCGTGATTTGATGTGTCGTGTGTCTTCGGCTTTTATATTTTATTGTGGTCATTTTTGTTTTTGTCTCTTTGGTCGCGTATTTAGTATCATTTGTAGGGTTTTTGAAAGGATGTGCGGTTATTAGGGCATATTATTTGATTGTCATCGTTCGAGTCATTTAATTTGATTGTGTCAATGTGAATTCATTGTTATGAAGCATCGTTGAAAAAACTTAAAAAAAACTTTATTCGAAACGATATCAAACCAGCCAATAGCAAGGCAAATTAGCTCTAACACACTGCGGAATCGAATCAGCGATAAGAATAGAAGGCATGGTTGTGAAAAATGCTCTGGGCCAACGTAATAATTAATTTATTTTGATTTAAGTCAACCTAGGGTTAAGTTAGGTAGAATGGGCTGACGGTTGATCTTATTACCGTTTTGTGGCCATTTAACCATTTTGTGGCCTTAATGAAGTTGAACATGCTGCTTCTTGAAGTGTCTGATAATTCTTCTAGTTCATTGAAAAAGTAATCGCCTAGAAAATTTTTAACATGTGGCAGATTGTTGGGCATTGGCAAAGGAAGTGAGTGGTATCCTCATGTTATCAACTTCGTCAATGCATCCCCTGCACAGGTCATCGGTGCAAAGACCCATTTTCATTTTGTGGTAACCTAGTAGGTTGTGTATAGTTTTGATATTGATAAGCCTTCGTATTGAAGGTCTATTCAATGATAGTAGCTTTTCAGATCCGTTCTTATCGTATTTTGGCCATAGTTTCCTGGAAGTCAGACAGGAATCTAGGCATTCCCATCTTTCATTGGATTCTCGCATTATTTCGTTACCAACAAACTGTTTAAATTCACAGGGTGGAATCCTGATTGATTGATCAATGAGAGAAGGGTCAAGTGCTGATCTTTATCACTAGCTCGTCCGCTTTTTGGTTTTCCGGTATTCCACTGTGACCAGGAACCTACCAGAGTCCAACGCTATGCTGTGTGCCAAGAACCCTTAGCTCTTCGAGACAGCAAGAAACAAGCGTTTTATTTAACAAGAATGGCAGAAATCGCTTTTATTGCTACTTGGCTATCAACGAAAAAAGTAATATCAGCTTGTGATAGCGCCGTCATGGACACCTGTTTTGCAGCGTTTGTAACTGCCAAGATCTCGGCTTGGAAGACGCTGCTGTGATTTGAAAGTCTGAATGAACTGGCTAGGTTTAGGCTTTCTAAATAGAAACCTGCACCTGTTCCAACTTCCATTTTGAGCCGCCGGTATAGATTGATGTAGATGTCACGTTCGTGTAAGGTGTTTCATTCTCCCAATCCTTGTCTATTAGGGAAGCTGGTTGTGAAGGATTTTTTAAAGTCCAGGTATGGAGTTATGTAATCCGTGCAGATGTTGTTGTCTGCGTATCGTGATAAAATCTATGCGTGTCCTGTTTGGCTGGTTTTCCAGACATTACACTGATTTAGTCTAAGTGCACTGTCTGCTGCCGCATCTTGAACATAGCGATCAAGGGGTGTGAGATTGAGGATTACTTCCAAGCTCGCGGTTGGTGTAGTTCTCACCAGTAACGCAAATACAGGCTTATCTTTGTACTTTGGTTAGATTTTTTAAATGCGTGGATTTTCCCAGCGCCTTCCACCAGACCAAAATGCCACAAGATAGGTCTAACAATAACAGTGCACATGATTTTGGGATTTGGTCCCCAGTTTTTGCTGCACGAATACAGTGCTATCATAGATTTTTCGTGTCTTTCCCGTATATTGGGATCCCAATTCAGTTTTTTGTCTTAAATCACTCCCAAGTATTCCATTTAGTCTTGGTAGCTCAAAAGTAGGTATTTGTCTTCTTTTAGTAAAGAGTAGCAGATCAGTTTTGAGGGGGTTAACTGCAAGGCTGCATCTTTTTGTCCAAGCGCATACCTTGGTGAGTGTATTATTTATTCAATTGTGCGCTAATAGTGGTAGGGTATTTCCCCGTCGCCAGAAGAACTAGGTCATCGGCATAGGCCTTTCACGTCATCATGTTTGAGAGCTACGAGGATCTCATTCATGACAAGGATCCAGAGCAGGGGTGAGAGGATACCTCCTTGTGGGGTAGCTCGTGACAAGTAAATCAAAGGAAGCTTCAAATTGGGACGATGGGAAAGGATGTTCAGGAGGAGTTAGATAAATTTGCTATTTACGAAAGTTGACGGTTTCCGAAGCAGCTTAATGAAAAATTGATTTTCTAGCGAGTTTGACTCTTTTATAATAATTTTAAAACCTTAAAAATATTTAGTTCCTTTGTTTTTCTCGTAGGTGAATTTCAATTTTATACTCAATCACAAAAATATAACGATGAAAATCTAAAAGTGAATATTGTCCTCATTTGAGGTTGTAAGACAATTAATTCAAGCTGTGGGAGTGCCCTTTATTTAAATCAAAGTGAAGGCTTTCTCTTCCACAAGACTATACTCCCCTGTTCTTCATGAATAGATTACGATCTCTGTTACCACCATGTGCTAAGAACAACCATCTTCACTCTGACGATAATCACTCAAAGACGGGGTGTTTATTTGGTAACGTACTCGCATATATAGCAGCAGTTTCTCTACCACCCATGGTTGCCCAAATAATTCTTAAAATCAATTAATCAATATACCCATTGACCAGATAACAACATCCAACTCTGGCTATGGTCACCACCATTCAAACCGCAAGAACAAAACAATACAATTGGCATTATCTCGTTAACATGATCTTTATTTTGTGCACAACTATACATTTAGTTTTCTTTTTTCACCCTGCGCGTCCAGGTCATGATCCGATTTCTTTGTACGACTTAAAATCCCTGGCTCTTCAGATATTTGGGAAGAGTAGTCAAAATGGAGTTAATAAATACTTTTGTTGTTGTTGTTGTTTTTGTTCTCCTTTCTCGATGTTGGTCAGATAAGAAAGCGAAAATCAGTTTCAATTTATTACCACCAAATCAATTGGTATTTCGGGGTTTTCGGTTTCCGAAAATTTTTTTTTCTCTTTTTGGTTTTTAACAAATGCGTGTGTTCTTGTTTCTTTATTTTCTGCAGAAACAGAGACACATGGAGCACACGACAAATTTGAATAAAAATAAAGAAATAAATTCTCAGATTCCAGTGTTTATTTATTGGTTTCAATGTTGGCTTTGAACTTACAGATTTTTCATTTTAGTGGTAGACAGTAGGCACACACAATTTGAATAGACGAACGTGGTACAAACAGCCAGGCAGTGTTTTAATTTTTATGAATAGTTTTTGTTTTAGATTGAAAATAATGCACTTTGATTTCAAGCGTCAAGTATTCAAAAATGAAATAGTTGATATTTTCTTCTAGTAAGCAAAACATAAGAAGACACTTAATGAGCAAAGCTGCTTCACATAGTTCGTAGCTTTTATTGAGTGAGACTGCAAAAATGTCTTCGAAAAGCTTTTTAAAATAACGACCAAATTTTGCAGTTCAAAATTCCAATAAACCTAGTTACGCCTTCGTGTGTGGCTTCTTAAGATATACAAACTGATTGCATCTACCTTGAAGCAAGTTATCGATTTTGCTGCAATCATGCAAAAGGATTCAACCAAAGAAAAGAAGAAACGGAACGGTCCATAAGGTTAACGGACTTTTCTTCGAAAGCTATCACAAATACGAGGTTGCTATCTGGTAGTGTGGACCGGTATTTAGGTCTGAGTGCTCCAGCTGGTAGGGACCTAAAATTTTCTGCCGATTCCGAACGGCCAATCAAGAAAGGGCTTTTCATAGCAATGAATCTAATATTTATAAAAAACCTTGCTCGCGACGGGTATCGCGTCGTAGAACAATTTTAACTTCTGTTGGGATTCGAACCACGAACCAACACGCCACGGTACCACCAATTAAGTAGCAAAATTTAACTAGACATTTAAAAGAAAGTCGTTCTTGTCAACAGCGTAGTATCCTTTGATTCATGTCTAATGACATAATGATTCAAAATTGAATCACTTCAGAAATCTGAAGCAGGAAGGAATTATGATTGGATTTTCAAATATTGAGAAATGATAGGCTTTTGTGTACCACGCTCAAAGAATCTTGCGGAACGAATGATTATCACGCAGATCACTTGTTTTGAGACTGTTATGCATTTTCATGAATCAGTTTACAGACACTCACCACATACGTGGTGAAAGCTGATAAGTTAGGCTCCCTGCCATGGCTGGTTCATCTATAGCTTTTCTACGATCGTTTGGAATTCTATGACAATACAAAGTTGACAAAAGACCGGTAAGTGCTCCAGTTGATAATTGAAAAACAGAAAAAATTTTAGCTTTTCTTAAAAATACCTCAATTTTATTGTCTGGCTACATTGAGAGAACGAAAACACTGCTGAACCCAAAAATTTCAGCTTCAACCTTTTGGAATCGGAACAGAAATTGAACTGCTCTACAAAGTTCTTAGTCTCTTTTTGCTTAATAAAGGAACCCTCGCTACTTACTTGTCTTGCAGATTAGCTAAAGTGAGTGCTGAGCCCTGGGACCTGGTTGCATTTCTCCCAAATAAATGTTTTGAGAAATGGATGGGACCTTCAATTTTATGCTGGTTCCAAATGGCTATTCGAGAAAGCGCTTTTCAGGACAATGAATTTACCATTGGAGGACTTGTCAATTATTCTCAAAAGGCGTCACCTGTTTGGAAACAGTTTTTGTTTCCTGTTGGGACTTCAACCTCGAATGACCAGGCAGACATGCTTACAACAAGCAGATGAATCCTGAGCAAAGAAGCACTCTGGCGCCTCGTCTGAAGGAAATTTAACTCAATTACACAGACACGGCAAAAGAAAAGCAAATCCAAAGAAAAAAATATATTTGTTTACTTCTTTTCGAGCTTGTTCGAATTCAATGCTGAAGAAGTTGACTGAGCCTTGAGGTCATTGGATTCGTCAGCTTTATCAATGATGGTTTGCTCTTAAATTCATCGAAAGGTTAAAATTTCTGCTGAACTCCAAGGAGATGCAAAAGTATCCATATTCGAAACAGAATCATTGAAAACTTTTTGAAGGTCCTAAAAGCTTTTAGAGAGTATTAATATATTCAATATGAGATTGGACATTTTAACAGAAAGGAGATAAAGAGAGATGTCTTTTTGCAGTCAGAGTACCAACTAGCAAATTTTTATGAATTCACTTTATCCAAAAATGCTTTGCTTAAGCCAACACACTTTGCATGGAAGACAATTTCAGTAAGCGAGTAGGCCCATAGCACGCAAAATCGGGGGCGTTAAATTGTCGACGTAATGACTCGCTGCACACTCCGTGCCGTGTTAAATAAATAAAAATATAGCAAAAATCAAATCAAAGTTAATTAAAAGCAAAAGAAGACAACAAAGATTTTTTTAAATACCTAAACAAAAGCAATAAAAGAAAAAAGGATTGAGGAAATAGGTGGCTGTCTATCTTGGTGGCATTGACTGATTACTTTCTGTTGATTCCTGACGCCAAAAATGTTTTTTGAAAACTTTTCCTTCACAGCCAAACTAAAATTTAAAATGGATAAGAACTTTATATAAATGATCTACTCCTCTATATTGACTATCCACTATTGATGCTTACAAGTTGAGAACTGAATGTGAATACATATTTTATGCACTTACAAAGCTACGTCCAGTTTAGAGCTCCTATAGCAGGACACTTACGTTCGTGTTTGTTCTTTTTGTGTCATTCCACTTGAAGGCCATAAATTGCATCACCAACAATGCCAGAGAAATCACAATAATGATGATCCTGAAAAATATTGACTTGAATCATTTATTTGTTCTCTTTTTTACACGTCGAGTGTGTTTGTTTGTCGAAGTCGAACGATGAACTTTATAAGAAACGAAATTCACACTTTCAAATAAAAGATACACGATTTTTGTGTAACCTCCTGACGTGTCCTTGTTTCTCTTGAATTTATGTGCGTGCGACGTCTGTGGAAATATTGTGTGCCTCTGTTCTGTTTCTGTTACGTTATAGGTATTGTGTGTGCTGATTGTATCGTTGCTTCTTTATTTCTCACCTTTCCCTCATTCAAATTTGACTTTTGTGGTCAAAAGCAATAATTTCCTCATTCCTTTAGCCCTGGGCATTGTTACAAAAATGTTGTTGTTCTGATTTTGGATTTGTCGTGTTGCCCATCAGTATAGTTGGTAGTGAACTCATAAACACACTAAAAAAGGTTGGAAAACTGCCTTAGCTATTTTCTTGGGCATTTTATTGTACATCTCTGTTGTTGGAGAATGTCAAAATATTTTTAACTTTATTGGTTTTCTCGATCATCGACACGAGATGCCATATATCTTCCAAAGAAATCAAAAACTCCAAGAAGCACAGAGACCTGGCCACAAAACAGATGAGTTTCTTTATAGGTAATAATTTGGCCCCACGAAGAGAGAGAGATGCCCTGAGTGAGATTGGGCGAGGTGGACCGAAATAAAAATGGCTTTGTGTGTTAAGATTTGACATGTTATTGGTTTCGAGGGTTCGAAATGATCTAGATAAATTCCACAAGGCGCAAATGTATATTCGAATCAGGCACATGTGTGGTGTTATTTTTCAGAGAACATTTCGGTGGTTCATAAATTGCACTCGAGTATGGTGCTAGGTAGGTAGGAATTTTCGTTTGTATTTATTATGTTTTTGTTTTTTTATTCTTCGAGTATGAATTTCAGATGGACCAAATATGATTGCGGTGGGAGGGTCGACATCGATAGTGTTGGGAATGCAATAAATTAATGTATTTGGAATGTATTGTTAGGCATTATTTGGGTTTGTGTAGTGGCCTCTTGGCAAATGAGATTAGCACGATGACAAATGCTTGGAGATCTTGTATTTTAGAGTATTCTTTTTACTTTTGTTGAAATTGCGGTTGGATGAAAAATGAGATTGGGAGATTTATTTAAATCTGATAGATCTTTTAGATGTTTTTGAAATTGAGTCGGCAAACATTTAAGAAGCAAAAGCAGTAGAAGTATAAGCTCAAATGAGTCTTGACCGCATGTTATTAATGCTACTTTGAAAAAACGAAATTACGACTTTTAGAAATGCTGATCCTTTATAAACAGGGAACGGCTCAATTAACTCTGTTTTTTCTACAAACGAAGAAGATAGAGCATTTTTTGATGACTGAACGTTGCTTCAAACATTCCAAAAAAAACAAAAGTTTCCGTGCTATTTAGGTAGGTATGTGATATTATTCATCAAGTAAGGTGACTGCGATTAATTTTTGCTTTTCAATTTTGAATTTTCGGTCTTCAAATAATTTTAATTGAAATGGAGATGCTTGAAAGCCATTTTCACTCTTCCTAAATTGATACTTGTTTTCATGGCTAACAAAAGGTTAGCTTAAAAGATCCTCCCCACTCCTTTAACTTGAATATGTCGTTTGTTTTACAAAAAACCTTATAAAGATCGGTAAATGACGTAGCACACACAACGTAGTAGAATATCATTGTAGATCTCAATCTCAAAGTCTTAACACTACAAATTTGATAGAAAGTGGCATTTGCGATAGCCTTTTTACGCTAGTTACTGATAGAGTCTAAAGTCTAAAGTTTCTTCAAGTTCCCATACTTTCCCTACAGCAGCACAAAAAAGTCTTTTTAGTAAGGGAACCATTTTGACTTATTTCTGGAAGATTCAATAATTCTTTGTTAGTATTCACCGCAGCCAAATTTATATAGTTAGTTGTTATATTTAAACAATGTTCTTCAACTTTGCAAAATCAGCTGAATCACTCATGTCGAAAGCAAATGAGATAATATTTGGCTATGATTTGAAAAGTTGACGAAATTTGATTGATTGGGCTGGGCCTGCGATTTCGTAACTTTTTAGACGGTTGCCATCCTCATCTTCAATTGAACCGTCAAAAGATTGTTTCGTGGAACTTCTGTTAAAGCAATTAAAGGAAAACTAATTTAGTATCGTCTTCGCGAGAAATAGCCAAGTTCTGTAATAGTATAACTCGATTGCCATGAAAAGTTATATCTGGGTTAGCCGATCGGATTAGCCAGAAAATTGTAAGTCCCTAACATTAACTCACCAAGCATGGTTGCAGGAATTGTGCTAGGCACCGGGGCTCCATGTTGCACATCCCATTTTATCTATTTGTTTTATTTTAATAACATCTAATAAATTTTGTTAGCCTTATCAGGTTTATAAACAGGTTGCTTTAGTGCCTTCAATTTAGAAGATAGTCCTTTTAAAAGTTACGGGATTCAGCACCCGGCTTTATTTATAGCAATATGGCCTTGATATGGCTTGATTAGCGAACTTATGCCCATAACTGTCAAACCTTTTGATTGAAGGTAGGGTACATACCAAGAAATACAGAATAGAAGGTAAGTCTTAAAAATATGCCACAAATGTAGGTATTACATTGTATTCTGTTCATCTTGAGTACAAACCACATAGGAACGATATTTTAGTGCAGTACAAGCAAAATGGTATTCTTTGTTTGAACACAAATTCTCGATTGTGAAATGCAACGTTTGTGTGATTCGAAAAATCGAGACGGGCAAGCGTTCATAGGACCGAACTTTCAGAAACTTAAACCAAACATAAATAGTACTGGCGAAACTGATGATCAAAGCCAACATCAAAAGGCGATCTGGTGAAAACCCTGAACCATTGTTTAGTTGACGGACCAGGAATAACATTCAGTAGTTGACTCCGTTTACACAGGTAGGCATTTCTAGAGTCTGCACTTCTCAAGACAGCCTAATTCAAGCAATGTTTCTATCTTTTGGTTCTTATAACTAACAGTTTCCCATCATTTGTGATCCTTTTCGCTCCTTGAATTGGTACTTCTGCTTCCTAAATGCTACTTCCAAAACCTTACCTAACCCGAATTCTACTTCTGCGTTGCTTCGCTTCAAAGACTTTTTTTTAACTTAACGGTGTTATTGAAATACATGATTAAAATTATTGTTTATTGATTGCATTTAGAGCAGGGCTTCCAAAGACTCGCAAGTTTGTGCTCCATGAAAAATCAAATGGTATGGAAAATAGAACCTGTATAAGAATGGGCAATTGAAAAGCACTTTTTTTAAGAAAATCTAGTAAACTAGACGTAGAAATTTGTTAATTTTGGCCTATTTAAGGTACGAAAAAACTCATGAGAGATGCACTCTAATTTGTTTTTGTTCTTATCAGAGTATGGGGGACCAGAGAAGTGGAAAATTATAAAATTTTAAATACATATTCAAGTAAGTTGAAACCAAAGTTACATTTAAAAAATACGCTCGCTGCGTTCAAATGATCGGTAGCCAGTAATGAAAAATAATATTGGCCTATCATAGTATGAAACAAAGTCGGCTTCCGTTGTCTGTTTGTACGCTTAGGTCTTTAAAAACAAGGATTTCGAAGATTTTTTTAACAGATAGAGTGGAGTGATCCAAGGACAACGAACGTCTAGGTTAACAGGCATATATATGCTAGCATATAAAGGTGGTACTCGGAGCCTCCTCCTCCTCCTCCTCCTCCTCCTCCTCCTCCTCCTCCTCCTCCTTCTCCTTCTCCTCCTCCTCCTCCTCCTCCTCCTCCTCCTCCTCCTCCTCCTCCTCCTCCTCCTCCTCCTCCTCCTCCTCCTCCTCCTCCTCCTCCTCCTCCTCCTCCTCCTCCTCCTCCTCCTCCTCCTCCTCCTCCTCCTCCTCCTCCTCCTCCTCCTCCTCCTCCTCCTCCTCCTCCTCCTCCTCCTCCTCCTCCTCCTCCTCCTCCTCCTCCTCCTCCTCCTCCTCCTCCTCCTCCTCCTCCTCCTCCTCCTCCTCCTCCTCCTCCTCCTCCTCCTCCTCCTCCTCCTCCTCCTCCTCCTCCTCCTCCTCCTCCTCCTCCTCCTACTGAAATCGACTCAGTAACTTTGATGCCAATTCAATACATATATCTTTCCTTATAATAGTGTAAAGATAACAAGAAGCCCATTGGTTTTGTGGCATAGTATCCAAGATTTTCTGGCAGGTTTCAAATTGCACAGAATCAGTTGTGAGATACGACACATGGTCTTGTTCTTCTTCCTTTTTCCGGTGTTACTAACCTCTTGATCTCAAAGATATCGCAGCTCTCCCACATAACTGCTTTACACTAGTGATATACTCGTGAGGTAGATACGAGAGATATCACATTGTAAGACACTTAAAACCCTTATTACTGGCAATGGTTTTGCATGTCGATTTTTGATAAACAGCTTAAAACTTAACTAACCACCCAATTCAATTATCACCGTTAAGCTAACAGAATTTAATTAAAAAGTATTTACAACTCACCGAAGGCTCATTTCACATACCTGTCGCATAATTTCTCTGTGTTCCCAAAAGATGTTTCACAATTTATCGTTTCTATAAATTGAGGTCTCAGCAAGTTCACTGAGCATCCTTATGCTGATGCCTTCTTTGCTTCTTCCTCATTTTCATCAACTTCTATATTATAGTGTGGCGATTTTATCCATCCACCGTTGGCTCGGTGACCTTATGACATTTTGAAATATATAGATTCTTTCCAACGCCAGCCACAACAAACACAAAAGTGACAAAATACCTCTTTCATCATTACCCACACCTATAGCAACAGAGCAGAAGCACCAGCACCTCAACTGAACCAAACAGATTCAGCGTCCATCTCCAATCTCTCTATAGCCACTGCACTTCACCCAAAGATTCACGCCTGCCAAACTTTTTGAGTTATGCGCTGCGCATCAACTTATTCTTAGCATATCGATTGGTTGTATAGGTACGAACATACACCAGGGGTGTACTTCATTTGAATGGTAATCAGGGTTATGGGTGGAAAAGAGTCATGTTTTGCCTGAAATTGAAAATGAAATAAGTTTGATGATTTCCGCAATATAAATATAAGGTTCTAATAAAGTCCGAAAAGTGGCTGTAAGATCGACGATTTTCTTACGAACCACAACTAAATCCTGGGTATAAAATAGTACAGAGCGATAAAGTATTTAAATAAGTAGAAATCACATCCCTACGCCCCTAGTGAGCTTCGCCCAGTGTTCTTTCAAATGCCCTCGCACGGCCCTGACACAGACCATGCATTTAAAAAAGTCTTCCTGTGCTCCGGGCCATGAACACAGAGCGAGGTGTTAAAGTGTCCATCCACACGTCTCTTCGGGCGTTTTATGCATTTTGCACCAGCCGCGCAGCTGTTTAAAAGATACACCGAGTCTAGATTAAATTATGAAGTCTATTTGGCGCATGGTGAGCTCGCCTTATGTTGCAACACCCTGCAAACGCCCCAAGGACATTTAATTACTGTGGGAAGCCTCAGTTGCTGTCTTCTGCTTGGACAGCCAGAAAGATTCATTGTGTAATACCTTGCACAGTAGCTCAAGCCTCAAGCGCAGCTAAACTACAACAAAAAAGACTCTTCTTTGATATGATCAGACTTGGGTTATAAAATTGACTTGCTTGCTCACCACACCATCTCTTGGGTGACAAAAATTCTTGAAAAAAAGATACCTTTTAGAATGCAAATTGAAGTTCCATTTTTATCTGTGTAACATCTCCCAAGAGCGGGTGCAATTCAAATTAAAATAAAAAAAGGAAAAAAAATTGTTCTTCGTGTAACATTGAAGTCACACTGAAAAGACTGATTGCCTAGCAACGTATACAATGCTTGTTGTAATTACGAACGCCAAAGTAGGTCGGTGCAATATGCCTTTGAGCTACAATGGAATGATTTTATTATGCTTTTCCTCTGTGGTTGCCTATTTCTCATGACATTGGCAACTATCGCAGAATTGTGAATAGCTGAAGCGAAGTTTCGAGATTTGAAGTACAATTAAAAAACTAGAACACAGCTGGGAAATCGGAAAAAAGTGTTAATTTATGGTCGGATTTGCCTTTTGTCGGAGAGGTTAAATCGATTGAATTGCATTGAACTTGTTGAAAGGGCTCATTAATCTTTGGGGCATGTGAATGTCTTGTGCCTTGTGCTGGCCGTTTCTTGATCTGGGGGTCATTTTGGATTGACTTGAATTGAGTGAGTGTCAAAGAGTAGGAGTTGGCTTTGTCTGGCAGAACTTGTTGTCTTTTTTTGTTTTGTTTTGATATGTTGAAATAGAACTGCTCTTGATTGCAGAACATTTCCAAAAGCCGATGACAGCTGTTGCTGTTTTTTTGTTTTACTTCAGATTAAAAGTCATTCGTAAATGGTAAAAATGTTGGTTTCAACAATTTATTCTACTCTTCGAATAACAAAGGCTTATAGACTTTATGAGGAAGTGGTTGCCTCAAACTTAACTAAAGTTTAGTTTTTAGGAGGACGAGTAGGAGAAGGAAACAGTTCATCAACTCATTTGATCATGCCCTGAGCTTGCTAATAAACAGAAAACTCACCTAGGTGTTTACTTTTTTGACGACACCAGTGATTTAGCTAGTAAATACCTTGAAAGTCACTCCCATTTCATAAAAAGTTCTGCATGGTTTGGCCATCAGATGGTTAACTTCTTAGTCCAGGTTCGATTAGAGGGTGATTGATTCATTAATTTATAGTTAACAGATTTACCCATGTTGTCTTCTGATTGCAGCAAGAATTGGCCATGTAACTAGGAATTGAAACACATCTTCTCTAACTCGGTGGTTACAGAGAGTACAGTCCGTGTTTTCCTCTGAGCTATACGGTCGATATTTACGGTGCAGTAACTCTCCTCTCGTTTTGAATACAGTTTAAATAGTCTTTTGGTTGTAGCAATCATCAAAATAATTGTTTGATCCAAGATTGTGTTGTAGGCATTTTACATACTTCGAGTCTCGTTCCGGTTAGAGAAGCTGTCCTGTTCAATCTTAGCAAGCAGCACCTCAAAGCTGCGTTTCCAAGTCTCTGTCCTGGTTTCCAGTAACTGTAAATTGTGAGTCCGCTCCCAAGTTGACCACTTAGTAAAGAACTGAGATTTATAGTTGAGTATATGCCTTGCAATGGTTCCAGGAAGACGATGAGGGGGAAGCTCCGTAACTTTTAGAATATAATTGAGGTGCATCTTAAGTGAGAATATATAGAACGGCGAAACACCAGTCTCCAGATGTAACATTTACGAAGGCGTGTTTTCCGAGAACCAGAACAATTTTTAATAATAAAGAACCTCAATAACTTTTCTACTTCTTCATATTGGAGGAACCCCCATACCTGGCAAGCATAACACATTATCGACCTAATTACGGCTTCGAAAAGTTTATATTTGACACTCGGAGCTACATATTTTTTACCAGGTCCACATGTCCCCACTTCCACTTCTCATTTACTGCTTATCTGCCTGTTCCACTTCGGAAAATCTCAAGTTTTAGTTTGTTGGTATTCAGCGTTAGGCTCCACAGGTAACAGTAAGATTGAAGCTTGTTGATCATCATTTGTAACATCTCTGCAGATTCTGATAATATGACGATATCGTCAGCATACATCAAAGCCCTCACGTTGCCAGCAATATTGATACCTCCTGGTAGAATTGATGTCAAATCATCTAGGAACCTAGCCTTGCATAGCTAAAGACGTTGTTTGAAACCAAGTAGACCCTTCGTTCCCGTCCCATTCCGCCGTCTTGTTGTTTTTGTAGAGGCATTTTATTGCTTTTAGCTTTTTGGAGGATATTTCTAGGCAGCTTGTAGAAAAGTGCTTCCCTGTTGATTGAGTCAAATGCCGTTTTGATGTCGGTGAAAAAACATATACTTACATAGTTTCTTTCTCTTATCCAAATATGATTTACCGATGCATATAAGTGCAAAATTCTAATCTAATTGAAAGCATCTGTAGTTTTTCTGATAAAGTTCACATATTTGAAAAACTCATACGGTACACGGTCTTCGCCTGGAGCTTTTCCGAGATTGCATCGGTCTTTTGAGTACATTGTATTGAGTACAATACCTAAAAGACTAACCAAACTGCCTTGTGTTAAATTACCAATATAAGGCCAACAGGACTGGATATGGAAAACGTTCTTCCTCATGCAAAAAAGTAACTTCAGCTCAGTTATTGATTTTCTATTATACAGTTGATTGATATCTCGGTCTAACGAATAGCAAAACATGACATCCTTTTGACGAAAGCTGCACCAAAATCGTTTCGCATTTAAATCAAACCAGAAGCCAATGACAAATGAACACTCACCAGTAGGGGGTATACACTGAATTCTAGATTGTCAAAATACAGCCCATACACTCTTTTGTTATGTTCAAAAAGAACAAAAAAGGATGACAAAACCGTCGGCTAGATCAGAGCACCACTAAACAATTAATCAATCCAGAGAAGAATTAAAACGACACTTTAACCATGCCATCCAAACGGTTGTGTTTGAGTGTCGTTTTTGCAATCCTTCACATAGAAACCTTATTAACGCATAATCAAATGAAATTTGCACAAACAAAACCATTAGGGATGCGACCATCAAAAAGGGCCACATGTCAAGATCAATACAAATATTTACCCAGCCAAGCGGCAACAACACAAACACTCTTTTCCTTTATTTAAAGATGATCCTTCTGAGAGGATTGCCAAAAGACACACATTCCTTCTCAGCAACGGTCCAGTAGGTATTTGCTGAGACATCTACTTTGAAGAAATGATCTATTCGGTGTCGACTGTTCCCCAAGGAACAACTAACAAAAAGACAAATAAATAATAAAAAGAAAAAAAATCACCCCATACGAGTACGGGGCCTAAGCTAATTTCCATTATTTATTTTTTGGGTTGCACTCATTGTCTGAAATGGATTGTGTTTGATGTATGGATAGGGCTGCGATGATAGCCCGTTCCGATATCGTTATTCATTTTTTAAAAATTTGGTTCCTCCTTGGGATTTAGTTCAGTGTGACAGGCTTCTGTGATGGTGATTTCTGTTTGGCTTTCTTTTATAAAAAAGAAAAGAACAAAACTCGATGATCATTCTCCCAGGGCCCCGTTTTAATGATTTATGAAAACGAACTTTTAATGAAGAACATTAATCAAATCTTCAAATTGTTGTGCAGTTTTGTTGTTTGTGGGTTCTATGTATGCACAGAGGCAGAAACTAATAAATCAAATTGAACTTAAATATGTAACAAGTAAACGGATTGGTAGGTATAACAGTATATTCGTATTGAGATTGGAATTTGCTGCACATAGGGTGTTCTAGGCTTCCAGTCAAATGTAAAATTTGAAGATTCCTGTCATTTGAGTGAACAGAAAAGTGCATTCATTGTTAAAACTGATCAGAATATAACAGCTACATAAATTTTTGGAAGTGTAATGCTGACTTAAGCTGAATCTTTATTTAATTTTAGCCACAAAATGAAAAACAACATAATTTATCGATTATTATCAAGAGGAAAGATTTGTTTGTTTGTTTGTATTCAAAAGCTTCAAAACTACAGAGCTAGTTTTAATGAAATTTGGAGCAAATAAAGTCTTTAGTGTGAGAAATGATATTGGCTTTATTGGATCCTCGTATTCCAACGGAAAAGGGAAGGGAACGGGAACGGGAACATATCCGGTTCATTAGAAAATATTTCACTTATCTCAAAAATCAAACTGCTTTATTATCCTAAGTATCTTGGATAATGTTTCATTTCCATATTCCTTTGGCAACGGGAACGTAACCGAAAACTGAGAAAATACTGGACCATTTTCAGAGAATCTTTCATTATAGTGGCAATGACTACTTTCTGTTTTGGTTGTTTTGACGCTTCATGTCCTTGCGGAAAATTCTTACTTTTGATGTCCTTATACGTCTAGTTTGCTTCGATTGATTACGAACCACCTTGGTGTGAATTGCAGAAGACACGCAATTATGCAACTTGGCGTAGAGCTTAGGCAGAACATAGATGTTCAAAATAGAGGCCTCGGAGAAATCCCTCACTGCAGCTGCTTCAACAATATTCCTGATGACGAATTTCTTCACTTTGTCTTTTGGGACACAACGCGCACAATTTGTACATCTTACAGGCTCTACATTGCCACGACTATGTTTGCAGCGACCTCCATTGCGGTGTTTTTTACTTTACAGTTATCGAAGTTTTTGTCAATTTTCAAGGCTATATGTTAATTTTATAGAACTATAAAATTTGAATGGTGATAAGTTGAAATTGAAAGTCTTTGCAGAACGAAAACAAAGTGAGAATGAGTTCGAAAATTTTATTTTCTTGTCTGATTTGGTACTTAGTACCTACCGAATTATTTTTTAGCTTTTAGTTCATTGTCTACATAAGTATGTCTTGATCAGACCAAAAACACAATTAGGTAACAAATTTAAAAGAAGTCTAAAAATGCGACGAGAAGTTTTAATCAAAGAACCTACATCTCCGTTTCTAGGTGTTGTTGAATTTTCAACTTCTGTTAACACATTTTCCTACTTTTCACATCTTTGACATCTTTGTACAAATAGATGCTTCTTCGATTGTCAGTCGCTCCAAGCTGTAAGTATATTTGAATATTTGGCAGCAGTAGAAAAAAGCATTTTTGGAACATATATTGGTAACCCATTTTCTTTGAAGTTGAGGTTTTAGTGACGCACGCTTATTTTATAAAGTGAAACAATTTTGCAGTCTATGGAATTCTCATGACCCAACAACAAGCAAATTTAACCAAAATCACGCAAATGCCACCGCATTTTCTAAAGGTTTTTATGTCAGCTCTTTTGTTTTACGTTGCATCATTGGTCGGTCTTTCAAAAACGTAGAATTTTATTTGATTAGTCTATTCAACGATACTTTCACTAAGTTGAAATATTATTTTTATAACTCTTTCCACAAGGGGAAACATTATGCAATTGGAATCAGTCCTGAATACCTAGATCAGTACATCAATGGGTCCACTGATAACAAAACACTCAAAAATAGATGATTAAATATGGTGTTTAATACTTTTCGTGTAAAAAACAACTTCGGTAGGGGTGTGTAGTTCAAGGCAGCTAAAAAGTAAAAAAAAAATTAAAAACAAATCGCCAATAACACCTTGGTGGGTGGATTGTTTCATGAAGTTAACAAATTACTAGATAAGTACTCATTATCTTCTTGTTGCAAAAAATATAACAAACCAATCAAGCACACAAGACAAAACAACTTATTAAGTTATGGTTTTCATGTATGAAAAAGGTTACAACCTTGACCGAAACTCATTTCACCATAACAAGACACCAAGAGCACTTCCATGTGTACTTCACTTGAATGAAGGATGGAGAATTCGCCCGACATTTGCATGAAACATATTATACCAGGCAGTCACAGATTTTCATTGTCTTTTCAAGCGTGGAAAATGACATTGTGACTTTGCCCCCGAAGTGGCATGGATGGATTGTCGTTTTCCTTAGTATGAATTATTTTTTTTTTTTTGTTTTTTTTTTTTTGAGCACACGAGACACGACAACCGTGATTTTTTTTTTCTTACCTTTTTCTTGTGCTTATGTTTTGGAAAAATTTATTTTAGAGCACCATCCCCAAGAGAGATATCTATAACCTTATGCGAATATACCAGAGAGTGTATGGCATTTTCAGTTTTCGGTGCATGATCGATGATCGTGGAATTTAATTCAAGTTCAGGCCGTGACAAAGATGATGCTCTGCTGATTTCATAATAATATAGATAGGTAGAGTATAGTGAATATATACGAGGTTTTCCTTCTTATTTTCGTCTGCACCACTTGGCACTTACGTACTTTGGCATATGGCTGACGGAATTATTAAAATGAAAAAATCACGACTTTATTTGGATGACAGGGAGACGATGATTATAATCATTAGCGCAGTTATTGGACAGGAGGGTCATGATCAGTATCTAACTATGGCAATTATGGGAGAAGAATTTCAATTATAGAGAATCACGCCGAAGATTCACTTGAGCGATTTGCATCGACAACGGCATCGGCAGCTATAGCAGGTGTCTCTGGTAGTGATGATTGCACGTTCGAATAACATTGCTCACATCCTGCTGGGTACATATCATTTTCTATATATTTCCATTGGATAAATGGATAAAGAGTTTAGCAAAGCTTCACGTTAGTCAAGCTATTTGAACGCTTATCGTCATTCTTATCAAGGACACTTGCAGATGGCGGTGTGGTTTATTCCACTTACGGATCAAAAATGGCCAAATTATGATTTTTTCGGCATCTCGATGCTTTTTTTTGGCACTGTTAAAAAAGAAAAGAGGGCAGAAAAGCACAAAATGTTCGTTACTACGAAGAAAATTCTAACCTACCTACAGGTAACCGTTGAAGTTTTAACTCTCACTCTATTGAATCACGCTAAATATCAAGGCGTAATTTTTGACAAAAAACTAACCCAAAAATCAATATAAAAGAATGAGTACAAAGCTAACATTTCACTTTTCTCATGTAAGAAGGCGATTGGCGGCAAATGGGGTCTCTCCCCCAAAATCGGCGATTTTCTATACATAATGGTCATTAGACCTATATTAGCCCATGGAGCAGTTACATGGTGGACTGTACTTGACAAAAAGGTAAACTATAACAAGCTTGTCAAAGTCCAGAGAACAAGAAGTATGTGCATGAGCGGCGCGCTAAGGACAATTCCTTCGGATACCCTAGACGTACTACTAAGCCTCACACCCCTAAGCATTTTCGATGTCAGCAGCGAACTCAGCTACTCGAATAAAAATTCAAACTAGACCAACAATCATATATTAGTCTGGGTTAGGTTGAAATGGTTGTCAGGAAAACAACTGACACACCTTGACCAACATTAGGTCCATTGTGATACCATAAGAACTATGCGAGGGAGTACCTCACTTAACAAACCCATTTGGTGCTTTTGATAAAGCTAAAAAAATGAAGGGGGCCTGTGTCCGCCAGATCGGACAACTGTAGCGTGTTTCAAGCGGAAATTTTGGCGATAAAAGAAGTCCTCTACTGGCTTAGAGAAAACGTTGTATAATCAACGGAAATTCGCATCTTCTCGGATAGTCAGGCTGCTCTCAAAGCTCTTGCCTCTGTCTCCACAAAATCTTATGCGGTCCAAGATATACCAGGCAACTGCATGACAGAAGAACTCACCAAAAAAGGGAACGACCTCTCATCTTCGGCCTGTGAAAGGATCAGTATAGGTATACCTATTGCAACATGAAAATTTTTGCCAAAGCAGGACGCTTCTGAGAACATGACCACTAAATGCACGCAAACTAATACATGTCTTATGACCACACGAATTTAAATATGTGTGAGCTCGTAATTTTCAAAGAGCTTATTGAATCTAAGTCGTCTGCACATAAGTTCCAATATAGGTGTCCTTACAGGACACTGCCTAATAGGTAGACACGACAAAAAACTTGATGTCTACTCTACAGAAGCCGCATGGACGAGAAGAAAGAGGAGACAATCCCACATCTCCTTTGCTCATGTCCTGCACTTGCTAACAGACGAAAAGCTCACCTAGACCCAAAAAATCTGTAGCTTTTTATACGAAGTTCTGGATGGTTTGAATAACTGGTGATCAACTCCTTAGTCTAGGTTAGATTATAGGGTATTTTAACTCTTTAATCTGCTAGATCGGAATTAGAGGGTGATCAACCTTCTGGCTTCAGTGGTATCACAATGGACCCTGTGGTCTAAATGTGTCGGTCTCCATGCAACGGCAGCCACATCTAACCTTACCTTACCTAACCTACAGCTAACTAAGATCTGATGATTTTCACTCAAGAAAGAGATGATGAATCCGGTAAAATTTGATTCGCCTATTTAAACTTAAAAATGTCTGCAACATACCTATCACTTAATGTTGACTTTGAACTCTGACATGAAGCTGTACCCCCACTAGGAATTTCTTATCTGAATGAGAACACGGTCAAATATAACTTGCGTCTCATGTTAAAGTAACCATAATAAGTACTTCTAATGTGACATTATGGCAAACGACTGGCAAGCATTTTATCATCATCATTCCGTTAACATCTCGCTCGCGATCTATCAACCATCAAACCGCACCACTTTGTCTACTCTTATACGAGTAGTACCACGATGAGTATATTGCTTGCTGTATACGTTTATGTTACGCCCCGAGGCAGCTCATGCACTCCAGTATCATTTAGTGGACATAAAAACCCATTTCAGTGTCCTATATCCCCAAAGAGCGCTCAAATAGATTGCTTTTTTGGTATAACCAAGCGGAGTGTCTTCTTCATGACGACGACGCGACGCGACGATAGCATAAAAGAGGCCTGCTTGACGTCTACCTAAAGATCAACTTATAAAGTGACGGTGACCTTTTGACAAGACCGCTGATTTAACGCCCACATAAATCTTGTTTGGAGAGATAATTTAGATCTCGGCTAAGACTTTCCATCATCTATCTGTGAGTATGTTTGTGTGTATGTGTTTTTAGTGGAGCAATCTTTGGTTTGTTGAGATGTCTTCCAGCATCGGATCATCATATCTCGCATGTGAACCGATGAATCAAAATTATTCTACCACGTTTTTTTTGACAACAAAAAGTGTGGCTTTATATGAAATCCGGTTGTTTACTTTAAACAACGATCGATCACATCCTGCTTGATGCGCAAAGTGCATGCAATAAAGTGACGGCAAGAGCGATTTCTTAACCATAATTTTTTAAGTGCTCCAGGGTGTATTTTTGAGTTCATTTCTTTCAGTAAATTCAACTCAACTTATACACAGCCTTATGCAGACCTCGTATATGTGCTTCCCTCCAAACGTGGTGGGGTGCACATATGATTCGTTGTTTTTATTGGCAATTTATAGGTAGAAGCAATTAATTTTTCATTGACAACTCGACTCAAAAATCCATAAAACACTCCACGACAATTAATCATCAACACATTCTAGGTAGAAAAAGCTTCAATAAAAACGTCCCTTTGTTGTCCTTGTCTTTTCACCCAGCACGCGTGATAAAAAATTTATACCATTCACCTACCCCCATAAAAGTTCATATTTAGATTTATCAATAAAACAATGAATTCTATTATCTCCATATATAAAGCCTTTTGGGCTAGATTGCGCCCGTGACTCGCAGGCCCAACAAGAATTCAAAAGAGATATCATCAAAACAAAGGCTCATTGTGTTAATTCATATCTCGTAGTAGTTTACGACACTATTCGATTTTGATGACATATTTCGAATATGAGTTATTATCACTGCATAACAAGAAACCAATAAACAACAACACCTGACTTATCTACACCATCTTCAGTCTCGAGGCAGCAATAGACAAGACATGCTGTGTATATACCATAACGTGAAGTGCATTGATATTCGTAGGATATGCCTTGCTCAAAATGTCATCATGGCTGACTATAAAAAGATTTACTAAAGCCACCCAAAGAAGGAATAAATGCCCAGAAGCAGAATGAAAATCTCATTACTTTGATGCGTTCTGGAAGAATGTCAAAATGAATCCTAACACTGACATGTTGGGCTGAATATTAAACAAAAATAATAAAAAAAAATAAAAAAAACTATTTCCGTTCAAGGCCTAATAGAGAAGCATATCAGAAGAACATCAAGTAGAGTTAACAACTGTTGTGAACATAAAATTATCAACATGTTGTCCACACTGCTGTCCGTGGGGAGCGGAAATGCAGGTACGCATTCATATTTTAATGGAATTTTTATTGTTTGCTTTAAAAATCTGATTTTTTTTCCAAAACAGGGTCCTCAATACTCATGTTCATTTTTAGTATGAGTTTAGACCTTAAATAAGGGTCTCCGAAAATTAATTTGGAGCTTAATGCAAACAAAAATAAATAAGGTCAAAATTATTATAGAGTTGGTGTTTCCAGCACAAAGCAAATTACGTCGTTGTCAAACTAACCTAAGCTCAGAAATTACCTCCAAAACCTAGTGCAGTTGTACCTCACTTGGATCAAGGAATATTTATTGTGCTTCTCAGCATAACAAAGGATAAGCAAATATGGTAGTAAAATGCCTGGTGAGTGACCGGTGGTGATTTAACTTTTAGGAATGCGGCTCACTGAACCATCTTAAATTTTTGAATTAACTTTTTCAGGTCAAATGTTTCGTGACAAGTTTTAGAAGTCATCCAGTTTGTGGTAAAAGTCTTCTGCGAAGGTATTGTTTTCTGGTGTTGGCCAAAAAGTGGGCACTTACATAGGAAATGCAACACCCCTTCCTCTGCCTAATAGTGCCAGCGACCTCTACATTGCTGATGTCCGCGAGGATGCTGATCTGCTGAGCCGAAGTCTGCAAGCTGGAGTTCCTTTTTTTTTTGTTTAGAAGTTGTAGTTCCAGGACACTCGGCAAGTCTCTTAAGATGAACTCTTGGTAGTTTTTAGAAAGTTTCGGTGAATCGAGTTCTTTTATTTTAAATCTTAAAATAAAAATAAGTTGTCGCCACATAGCTATGGAAACATCGGGGCGTGACGCATTTCAAGGATTTACTATTTGATGCCGACTCTGAACGGATAAGTTGGAAAGCACCTTTTAGGGACTTGCCAATTCTTCGCGAATGGTTATAACCGTGAAAAACATTTTCTTTTTTATTATATTTTTTTTTTTTTGCTTTTTTGATGATTCATGACACAATTTTGGTAAGCTAATAGCCAATTTATAATAACTTCGCTTTTTCCTATAACCTAAATTAAGGTTACGGTGTTTGTAAACGATTTTGACACATGGGTCAACTTTGACCCTCCATGGCTAAGTTTTAGCAAGATTTGATTAAAAACCAGGAAATAATACCAGACGACAGAGTAACGTGTGGATAACACCTCACGCCTCACCTTATCGAGGACGTCTACAAGTTTGAACCTTAACGGTGTTTTAACCTTTAAGATTCCTCATTAATGATTCTCATTGAACATGGAATCAATCCAATTTAACAATTTTGTAAGTGCCTAGCATTACCTCCAAGATATAAGAAGGACTATCCGAGCAATTCTGGCATCGTATATTATTTGAATTGTTCTGATCGAACACGATTGATCCGACTACGAAAACTGCACTCCTAACTCTGATGTGATGTGGCGATATCGATTGTGATACCTTCAATAAAAAGTCACCTAGAACTGTGGTTGAATCCTGCCAATCCTTGCAATTATTATCTTTTCAGTTCCGATCTTTCTTTTTATCGTAAAAAGCACTCATTGTCATAAAAAGCGTTTTCTAACTTAGTCCTTTGGAATTGGTATAAGGTTTTTCTTGGACCTAACTTTAAACCAATTCCAATGGATAAAGACTTTGTTCATTAGGCCAACAGGCTCTTTGTTATATCTAAATTTACACAAGGGCCTCATCAAAGCATCAGCTAGTCAATCTTTCAAAAGTTTGAAAAGGATATTCCTTACCAATAAAATTAAGAATTATTCCTATGAGGCTTCTTATTACCTTCTTAATTATTGCCGAATAGCAATCCGACCTTAGAACCAACCACAGTTGTGAAACGATCATGGTGAAAGTTTTAATTAACACAAGATTAGATTTCGATGCCAGAAATGTAACTAATAAAAGTGTAAGATAATGTAAAGGCTTTTGATCATGCCTTAAGCTCAAAATATACTTCGGATTTAGTGACAGCGCTAAACGCCTTTAACAAAGCTATTCAAAAAATTGGAGGCCTAAAGTTGTAGTTATAAGACGTTGCTATCAATACAAAAGCAATTAAGCCGGCGTACCCAAAGGCTCAATTTATAAATGAAATTTATCTATCTAGACCTACTGGGCTCATTGAAGATGACAACGTTAGCTTTGGTGTTGGCCAGATTAATAGTTTTTTACGTAACATCTGGATTTGTTCGCCCCTTACACCCAAGAACACGAAACTAAGCCTCATTAAGACATTGATTTTGCCTCTTATTCCTTAAGGATAGGTCATTTATTGTAAGTTTGCTTTTTCTCATATATTCATACCACAAACCCTTGTGTGAGTTCAGTGCTATGATTAGATATATTTTTAGCCTAAGAAGATACGATTAGTACTGGGCTTTTCACTCAAAGTTCCATCGAGTTGAAATATTGTTTATTTATGCAAAAAAATCATTCAGTCAAGAACACACTTTTATACTTACTGAAAACTCAGCACGGCTACTCATCCCGAACTTAAAGCCTTGTATCACCTTAAGCTAGATTCCTTAATTCATCGCGCTTATTCGTTGTGTATGCAACCAGGCCTTGGAACAATCTCTCTACTTTACATACTTACTTAAGGTGGCGCTACAGTCCGGGTCGGACTTGGGCTTCAACCAACATGCTTCTCCAGCCAGCTCGGTCACTAGCTAGCTGCCTCCAGTTTTGCACGCCAAGTTGGTTCAGGTGCTCTCCAGCTTGCGTGTGTCACATGAGTCGCGTCCTTCCTCTACTGCACCGTCCCTCGGGATTAGATTCGAAGACTTTCCGGGCCGGATCGTTGGTGTTTATTCGCTCTACATGACCCAGCCATCTAAGCCGCTGGACCTTGATTCGTTTGACAAGGTCAGTGTCGCTGTACAGCCCGTACAATTCGTCGTTAAATCTTCTCCCTACTTTAGGGAGAAAAAAAAATTTCTATTCACTATGCAAATTTTGGTAATATTATGCACTGAGGAAAAAAAGCCCTTTTGCTATAATTCTCTAATTCAATAATAGTAATAACATTGCATAGTGTCTAAAAAAGTCATAATATCTGTTTTTGTTATTCTGTGGTTATCTTTGAAATTTAGATTTTTTTTCTTGTTATTTATTTTATCTCTTAAACTCTTTTCTATCTCATAATTAATTGTTATTTATGTATGTTTTAAGTTTTTATCTTTTTATTTTTTTACATAACCTCAGTTTAACTGACTGTAATATCTTGTACTATAAAAGACTGCAATTCCTCAGTCGTTGAATAAATTGAAATTGAAACTACCAGGCGGTCAGACAGTAAACATTTATCAATTATTCGCAAAAAATCATCAACTTTTTCATTCAGTCGTGGGCACAAAGCTTCTACTGACGAATGGCTGTTTTGCAAGTTGGGGTTCCTCAAGGATCTATCCATAGACCAGCCATTTTCCTGGTGTACATTGAGTACATTGATCTTCGAGGGCCTTCTTAGATACCAGTTATAGCGATCAGGAAAACGAAATAAAGAAAAGAAAATGTTCAATTTTCTTGATGCAATTACATCAGGAAATTATAGAAAAGTACAATTTTAACAGAGAAATTTTTTCAAGTAAACATTTTCTTTGTGAAAAAAATTTATAGATGACTATCGATTAGTATAACATTTGTTATAACGAAAACATAGCCATCATTCCATTGGAAAATTTTTCCTGATTCGTTTTCCTGATTCGCTATAGCTCTGATAATTAAAAATTTATCAGCTCTAGGTTTATTAAAGCTCGAAAATCCGACTATTGACTATACGAGGTAAGTACAGCTAGAAACAAGAGTAGTTTTCAATATCCCGATTAGAACGACATATTATCTGAATACATATGTTGTAAGGGAACCTACAAGCGTATTTGCATGTGTAGACTTATTTATGTACATCGCAGATCATTTAAGATTTGATAACCCTAGCTAAACTGTTGCAAATACACAACAGTGATATACAGCTTAAAAATTATTTTTTACCGATGTTAAATTCTCTGCAACTTCGGGCTTCACGAAATTTGAACGTTGCCACAGAAAAGATGATAATTTGAAACAAAACAGGATTGAAAAGAATAACTATGCTGACTCGAAAATGTATTTAAAAAAGTATGTTAAAGGATTATATCCCAACTGTCAGCTCTCACTAATGCACCTCTCCCATTCCTTCCAAATGTCATTCGACATACTCGTCTATACATTCCTGACAATTGCACAACTCATTTGATCTCCGATCCTTTTCCATACGATGCCTGCAGCATATATTTTGACAAGCAAACAAAGCACAAATGAAATCCAAATCAAAATGATATCCATGAAATACTTACATCCATTTCCATCATCCACCAATCACTGCCAACAAATTATCATTAATCACCGATTTCGTTTTCATTTCATATCTTCCTCTTCTTTTCTTTTCCCCGTGGATAAAATTTCTAAACATCAATTTGGTGTAAATATGATGGATCGCTTATGATGATCCTTACACGTCTATCCATCGTCTATTGGCAGAGAGTTTTGTTCCACTCGATTTGAAAGTTTCATGAGTCTGACTAAAGAACAACGCAACTGACAACAGCAAACAAATTTGAACGAATTTTCGACTCAATACGAAGATACACAATCTGCAATCACTCCTCTTCCTGTCTGTCGAGTATTTGTATCTCTATGCCTGCCTGGCTGCATTCATGCCCTTTGGCATCATCTGTTGGACACCCTGATCAATCCATCCTTCATTTTTTTCTGTATGCGGATTTATTTAACCGTCCGTTGCATTGCGTTCGGTCGGTCGATTGTATATTGTATAAGAAGTAACAAGCCGTGATATGCACCCTAACGCGATGATGCCAATAATCGATCTTTGTGTGTAACAACTAACAACGTAATCCCGTTGATCTCTGGTGCCGTTCTTCTGCATTTTTTTTCCCTTCCTTTGCCCTAAACCTAGAATTTCACGTATGAAATAGATTTAATATAAAAAGAGGAGATGAGACGAGACGAGAAGAAACAACAAGAAACAAAACAAATAAATTGAAGCCTTGTGATAGATTGGGTCGTGATATCAATTAATCATAACGAATTATTGATTGAACTCAAAAGATTAGGGTATGATGAGCAGAGCAGAGAGATCCCCGGCGTGGAACTCAAATTTGGCGCCTATGACCCCTTCAGGGCATCACACACACTTTTTTTGGAGAGATGATGCTGAAGATGGAAAGTTGTTTCACTGCATTCCTTCGTGGCGCACACAAATTTGGGAACCGTTTCTGAGTTAGTGAGTGGCTTGCAGCAAAAATGTGAAAATGGGAAGCGTTGTTTTCAGGCTGCAACTGCATTAAGTGAGTAAGCATAGTCGCTTTGATTTATTTTTAGATTTGATAAAAGCTGAAAAAAGGTCTACAAGTCCACACGTGCTTCTTATGTACATTGTCAAATTCCCTTTTTAGCTTTACAACATTCAGCCGCATCTTTGCAAGCAGCTGTCTTTGTTAAACAGGATAATGCCCGAAATCAACATATCTAAGCCTAATTACATCAAATGCTGAGCGAACCTACAATTATTTCGCAATATCTGTCCGTCCTTGATGCCTCATTAGTACAAATGGCAAAACAAAACGATTGCAACGATCATATTTGTTACTCTCCGAATAATAACCTGAAATGGTCACTCTTCTAAAGTAGGAATCGCATCTTCTTTATCAATTACCCTTATGGTGAGGCTCTGAGGAGCAGAAGGAACATATTCCCAAAACAACAACTGTTACAAGCAAATTTATTAAGATTTTCTTAACATTCTCAAGGCCCCTTACATTATACTCTCAGAAAACCGCAAGAAGTCATCTAAAAAACGATTCGATATCTCAATTTACCGCACACGTTGATACAGGGAGTGTAGACCAGAAGACTCACTCTGTGTTGGCAGCTACCAACAATATACTGCCGCCAACAAACACAAAACCAAGGAAGAAAAAATTTTTAAAAAAATCGCAGAGATCAAAAAGTTTGAACAGATCGCGCAACAAGGATTCTGCAGCAATCCAAATTCTGTGCGTCCAGAAACTAAAGACCGCAAAATAATTAATTACTGGGCGGACAATGGGCGTTCTTCGCTTTGCCGCGACTGCCATTAAATTTGGGCTATGCCCTTACCTTCGCCACGTTTATTTATGAACCGTTGCATAGTCCCTAAGGAACATGGTACCTACTCTTCTTCTAATGTTGTTCCTTTTTAGAACTCATGTTTGTTTTGTGTGACTTGTGTTTTTTTTTTAAGGTTTTATTTATTTGTTTTAGAATTTGTTCACGGATGTATTGTAGGCAGGATCAACAACAACTGTTGAAAGGCTAATGACCACCACGGTGGCCATCAATACCGGAGCAGGACTCGCAAGGTAATAATTATTATTTTATTTTTTTATTTTCTTTGCGGTAAGAAGGTATATCTCAAAGGAGTAGCAAAACCACAAGAAACGGTCATCAGTTGCAGTTGGGAGCTTGGTCAGAGGTGTCCTCGCTAGGATACTTTTCGTTTAACCCAAACCGAATGAATGAAGACTTAATTGAGAGTGAGTGTGTGCATTTAGGAGGTCCTGGACTTTGCATTTTTTTCTTCATCGAATTCCCCAATTATTGAACATCTGATACGACTTAATGATCCTCGGCCTAATGTGCGAATAAACACTCGACGCTCCACACAAATTCAAACCTCTCCGTTTACTATTCTGGGCAAAAGGTGATTAGTCTTTTTGTTCCAACGCAGGATAGATATCTTACTTGATGTCTTTCACAGGCAAGAGGACGCATCGACTTTTATTAAAGGGACATGTTGTGTGTGTGCTATTCCGGACTTTCCGTTCTGTCAGAGATTATCCTCTGCATTGAGTACACCTAATTTTTGGGTAATTACATGCGTGAGTAGAGTTGCCGTTTTAAATAAACATATGTACTTTCTGGCATTTGTTTTGCATCTTTTTATTTGTGGTGTGGAATTAATGCTTTGATAACCTTTTGGAAATTTTCAAGAGCACACGTTGCTTGGATTATAGATAGACCAACGAAAATACCCAAAAGACCTACAAATCTGAAGAGGTTTTGTAAAGAGCCTCTAAAGGTGTGAAACTTCATTCAAAATATGAATATGAATATTAAAGCGCATTAGACAGAAAAATAATGGAAAACGTGTCTTTTTTATTTGTTCCTTTTCAGGACACGTGAAAAGGATAAGCGGTTGTGCTGTCACCCAAACAATTGGAATGTTTTCGAAAGAGACCAGCTTGGGCGCAATTAAGTCGGTGAGAAAAACAGTCTTATGAAGAAATTAAAGATGTGTATTTGGAAATGAGCAATTGTGTTTTGTTACTAAGTCCGCTTTGATAAAACCATTCACTTTTCTAAATATTAGATTTTGATACAAGGCCATATTCCAATCTTAGGTTAGGTTAGGTTAAAATGGCTGTCAGGAAAACAAACTGACACACTTAGACCAATATTAGGTCCATTGTGATACCATAGTTATTATGCGAGGGAGTACCTCACTTAACAAAACCATTTGGAGCTTTTAATAAAGCGAAGGATATGCAGGGGATCTGTGTGTGCCAGATCGCTTGGATCATCAAGAAAATATTTTCCTAGATGCCGCTTTCTTTTAGAAGAGAGTGCCGGACATGAGCAGAGGAGGTGTGGGATTGTCTCCTCCTCCTCCTCATCTAAGCAACTTCTGCAGAAGTCATTTGAGGGAACGCCAAGTCTTATGGCGTGTCTTCCTATCAGACAATGACCGGTGATGACATTGATTACGGAGCTAATTTGCAATCTGGCAATAGATAACAAATGTCTTGTGCGTTTTGGATCTAGACCTGGCCATATCCGTTTTGTTGCCGCGCACGTGGTGATATTGTACCACCTATGATTTGTTTTATCCATAGCCTCTTGCTTTAGCATAAGTTTACATGTAGCGATTGGTATACCAATATTCAACCTGCTGGTTGAGATCGGTAGAACGGTTCCTTCTCTGGCGAGTTCATCGGCTTTGCAGTTACCCACGATATCTCTGTGCCCCGGCACCCAAATAAGGTGAATATTGAACTGTTCAGCCATCTCCCTAAGAGATAGGCGACAGTTAAGGGCGGTTACTGAGTTTGTAGAAACAGCGCCGAGTGATTTGAGGGCTGCTTGACTATCTGAGAAAATCCGGATATTCGTTGAGGATATCACGTTTTCTCTTAGCCATGATAGGACCTCTTTGATCGCCAGAATTTCCGCTTGGAACACGCTACAATGGTTTGGAAGGCGGAACGAGAGACTTACGTTAAGTCGATTTGAGTACACCCCACAGCCTACCCCTTCTTCGGTTTTTGAACCATCTGTATAGAAATGAATTGAATCATCTCTCAAAAATTATTCGTCGTCCCAGGTCGTTCTCGGTGGGATTGAGACTTGGAACTTATTATCAAAAACCAATTGGGGGATGGTGTAGTCGGAGTGACAGGGGATTGATCCGAATGAATTCAGGATTGTAACGTGACCGATGTTGTTTTCGGTCCATTGGGAGATAGCTCTCATACGAGTGGCTGCACTGGCGGCCATTTGTTTGCTGAAGATATCTAGTGGTGTGAGGTTAAGGAGTGTATTTAGTGCAGCTGAGGGTGTTGATCTCAGTGCTCCACTTATACACAGACAGGCTGTTCGTTGGACCTTGCTTAAATTGTCGCAGTAGGTCCTTTTATCAAGAGCGGTCCACCATACCACTACTCCGTATGTGAGTATTGGTCTGATGACTGCGGTGTAGAGCCAGTGGGTGATTTGGGGGGAGAAGCCCCATTTAGTGCCAATGGCTTTTTTGCAGGAAAACAGGGCTACGGTTGATTTCCTGATTCTTTCCTCTATATTGGCTTTCCAGTTTAGCTTTTTGTCTAGGATAATACCTAGATATTTGGCTTCGTTTGAAAGTACAAGTGAGATTCCATTTATTTTTGCAGTTATTAGTTGAGGAATTTTATATTTCCTGGTGAAGAGAACGAGTTCAGTTTTCTGAGGGTTGACCCCTAGATCACATTTTCCCGCCCATTTTACAAGTTTATTTAGAGCGGTCTGCATCAGGTCCGTAAGGACGTGAGCATGTTTACCGGACACCGCAATGGAGACGTCATCTGCATATGCAGAATCCCTCAGCTTCTAAGTCAACTAGAAGTTCATTGACGACTATATTCCATAGAAGGGGGGATAGGACTCCGCCTTGCGGTGTTCCTCTACTGACAGATCTCTTTGCAGAGAAGTTTCCTAGAGTAGAGTTGATTCTTCTGCTTTTTAGCATTAGATTTATCAACTCCACTATGGAATTATCTACTTTGAGCTTCGTCAGTGCCTTTGTAATTGCAAAGTTGCTGACGTTGTTGAAGGCGCCCTCTATGTCGAGGAAGGCGGCCAGAGTAAATTCTTTGTGATGGAGGGAATATTCTATAGTACGTACCAGGGTGTGTAGGGCCGTTTCTACAGATTTTCCCTTGCAGTAGGCGTGTTGTGCTGTAGATATCAATTTTGGATCTATAGCTGTACGCAGGTGGATATCAATCAGTCGTTCTAAAGTTTTAAGAAGGAAAGATGATAGACTTATTGGTCGGAGATCTTTTGGGCTTACGTGGGATGATTTCCCAGCCTTAGGTATAAACACCACCTTGACTTCTCTCCACTGAGTGGGGATATAGTTCAAGTTGGTACAGCCGATGAGAATTACTTCGAGGACAGGGATAATAATGTCCGCGGCCTTTTGAAGTTCGGCTGGAATTATACCATCAGGTCCAGGGGATTTGTATGGGTCAAAGCTATTAATGGCCCAAACTAGTTTTTCCCTTGTAATCAGATCGTGGTTGTTTGTTATTATGCTACCTGGTTCCGTGGAATCATAGTTGCATAAGTTCTTAGAGCTTCCTGGAAAATGTGTGTCCAGAAGCAAATTGAGCGTTTCTTCGCAGGATTCTGTCCAGCCGTCAGCTGTTTTCAAACTGCTAGGCATGGTCGGACTCTTTGAGAGGATTTTTCTTAATCTAGAAGCTTCTGAAGTATCTTCTATTTTTCCACAGAAGTTTCTCCAGGAAGTTCTTTTATTTTTCCTCAGTTGATATTTATAAGTTTTGAGGGATTCCTTGTAGGAGTCCCAGTCTATTAAAGTTTTTGATTGTTAAGCTCGGTTGAAAAGTTTTCTACATTCCTTCCTGAGCGGTTCTAGCCCCGAGCTCCACCACAGTGGTTTCTGTTTTCCTCTTATTTTTATAAGAGGACACGATTTCTGCAGTGAATGGTTAAGGGCAGTTGTAAGATCATTGACTTTTTTGTCTAGATCATGTTTGTTTGTAGGGTTTTGTAAAAGTTCAGGTTTAATAAACTTTTTCAAAATTACCCGATATTTTTGCCAGTCAGTTTTCCGATAGTTTCGGAAGACTGGTTGCTTGAGAGGTTCCTCATTTAGATCAAATTGAATGTATCTATGATCAGCAAAGGAGTGTTCAGTAGATACTTTCCAATTTGTAATCCTATGATGAACCGAATCGGAGACAAGAGTGATATCTAAGACTTCCTGTCTGTTTTTGGTGATGAATGTTGGTTCATTGCCAATATTACTTACTATAAGGTTAGTACTTAAAATAAAATCAAAAAGTGACTCACCCCTTTCATTTATGTCAGTAGGTACTACCCCATACTGAGTGATGCGCATTAGCATCGCATCCAATGATGAGGCAGATCTTCTGCCGTTCTGCTGCAGCGACAATCCTTTTAAATAAGTCGCATGGAGGAGGGCCAGGATGGTCATGGCCGAGGTAAGCTGATACCAGCCAGTAGATGTTGTCACTGGTCTGGTATCTTATTGTGGTTACATCACGATTGCTGTAATGAGGGAGTAAAAATACATTAGTGCTACTTCTTACCAATATGCAGGATCTGGGTTCACCTTTGTCCTTCATATACAGTAGAGTATATCCAGGAGTCCTTAATCCTTGAACGATGGACTTGATGATCCAGGGCTCCTGAATCAGGACAATATCTTCCCCTCTCTTGTTGAGGCGGAGAAGAAGGGAGGCCGAAGCCTGCTTGGAGTGTTGGAGGTTAATCTGAGTTAGCTGCACCATCTTGGGAACAACTAAGTAGACTAACCCCCACCACGGTCTGGTTGAGGTCGTCGTCTGTTTCGCTCTCAGAGTTTGACCTAAGAAGGTCATCCTCGCTGAGCGAAACCTCGTTAGCGGAGTCGTCAGTCTCCAAGTCGTCATCGGAGTCATCAGTCTCCAAGTCGGAGAATTTGACGACGTTTTGGGCATCCAAGTCGGATGTGGAGGGTTTTTTATCATACGTTTCAGCAGAGGATGTGCCGAGCTCGTCTATCTCCATGGGTGGAGGGTCGACTTGCCCTGCGGGTTCTTCCACTGAAGACGCACTTTGTGTTGCCGGAGATGGAGCGATGTTATGCTCATCTTTTTTATATATTTTCAAGGCAATATTTGACCAGCCGAACCGAATCATGCCTTTTGTCTCAGCCAGGGGAGCTAGGGAGTCCTTATTGATGACTATTATAGCCGATCTATAGTGACCCTCCGGCTCTTCCAGCTTCGCGACTTTCCAGTCATGGGTAGGAAGGGTTGGATTGCCGAATTGAATCATTTTCATGATGGTTTCTTTGCAGGAGAGTTCTGCTGGTAATCTAGCGCGAGCTCTAGGCCTGCAGGGGATATCCTCCCTTGACACGACTTCAAGCTTAGCACCAGGCCAGAGTCCCTCTAACCTGCTTATCGCAAGCTTATACAGATCGCGCGATCTCTCTCCATCAAACGCGATTAACCTGACTCGCCCCTGATACCATCCTGCGTCCTCAAAGATGGCAGGTTCCCCTGGGTTTTCCATCATAAGAGTCCAGTAGGAGGCCTGGAGCTTGTTCATGATGATCGCCCATTGATCGAAAGAGATCGCACCATCCGCGTTACTCCTGTCAATGACAGCGAAAATGGGTTTGTCCTTCAGTGCGTCACTGTACGACATGTCTTTTTTGGAGCTGAGGGTGCTTGGTTTTTGCACCTTAGGCCTTTTGGCGTTCGGGGTTGACTGCTCGAACGAGCGTTGGCGCTTAGACGTTGAGTCTTTGCTGTTTTTCTTATTTATTGCAATGATTTTCATTGCCCACTCAAGTTTGGCAGATTGCGTTGAATCCAGCTTAGGTTTAGGTACCGCACCTAACACCTTCGCAATTTTCTCCGCGTTCCGCCTTTCTTTGTGGTTTGGGAATGTAGGTATGTTGGGATGCCCTTCGTTGTCCGTTCCACTGTAAGACACAGTTTCACCTTCAACTTGGGGGTTAGGAGGATTGGGAACCCTTTCGTTTTCAGTTCCACTGTAAGTCACAGTTTCACCTTCAACTTGGGGGTTAGGGGGATTGGAGACCCTTTTGTTATCAGTTCCACTGTAAGTCACAGTTTCGCCTTCAACTTTGGGGTGAGGGGGATTGGACTCCCTTTCGTTGTTTGCCCCACTGTAAGTCACAGTTTCGCCTACAACTTGGGGAAGGGAAGGAGTGTTTCCGGAGCTCGAAGGAGGTCCTCCCCTTTCAGCCACGGAGCCGATAGTCTCGGCACCCGTACCGTCCGGGTTGGTCGACCTTGAGTCCTTTGACATAGGATGGGATGAGGTGGGAGGTTGGGGCAGTGGTTTTGATGAGGGTAGCCCTTTCGTCAACTTATCACAGTTCGCGTTGGAACCGAAAGTCTCGGCCCCTCTACTTACTGCAACAGTCTTCTCCGGGGTCCCTTCAATACGGGCAGTATGAGTGGAAGTGCTACAGAAAGTCTCTGCAACTCTCCCACTGGTTTGGGCATCCTCCATAGGAGGGGCGTTAGAACCAGAGGGCTCTCCACATTTCTTGGTTAGCTTGTGAGGCCTTCCTTGAACTGCAGTCGGCTCCCCAGCCCTTCCGCAAATCGCTTTTTTCGTTTTCGTAAATAAATTTGTCACTGGCGACTTATCCTCTTTCGAGGCCAAGCCATCGCCGGCAGTCGCGACACCTGCCGACTTTTGAACGTATATCCCCGTTCGTTTTTTATTCCTTTTATTTACTTTTTCCATGTTTTTTTCAGTCAAGTTTTCCAACATTGAGGTTTTGTTTTTGAGTTATGTTGGTTGGTCAGGTTCTGCAGCTGGATTGCTGGAGAAGATGTCCATAAGCACCCCCACCACGACAAGGTCAACTCATAGGGGGTGTATTCCAATCTTAATAGGTTATCATTTAATAGATAAATAGACAGCTAATTACCAAATCCTTGCTTTAAAAAACAGTTTGGCTTTCATCAGAAGGAATTATGTAAAAACGTTAAGAGTGTATAAAATATCTAAGTGTATAAAATATCTAAGAGAGTGTTAAAAATAACCGTTTTATTTAGTTTGAAGCACACATGGGTTCCGGAAAGACTTTGACAGCGACAGAAAGAGCAAAAATAGAGTAGGAAATAGAACTTTCAGGCCGTGAAATAGCAAAGAGACTTAACAGGAGCAAGACAGTTGTAAACAATTAGCTCGCCAATCTACAAAACTATGGCAAAAATCAAAAAGAACGCACGGGAAAAGCCACAACACCTAGAGAAAATCGGTTGATTTTACGACTTGCCTCAAATTCCACTCTACCAGCGACTATGATAAGGGCCAAAAGTGGAGCTTAAGCCAGCATAACAACGGTTCGAAGAATAATACAAAAAAGCGATACTATTCAAAGGAGGAAACTGAAAAAGAAACCTGTTTTGAAGCCAGTACACAAGGAGCATCGTAAGGATTTTCAAGACAGCATGTTGATTGGACCAGTGAATGGAAACACGTTGTCTTTTCGGATGAAAAAAAGTTTAACCTTGACGGTCCTGATGGTAACAACTTATTTTTGCTTATTTTGGCAAGACATCATAGCGGTACATCAGGTGTAATGGCGTGGGCAGCTATTACCTACTATGGCTCGAATAGTAGAATTGGAGTTGGAGTTTTTGTCCACAACAATGAACGAAAATGTTTGCTGGAACGGTAATTTTCAAAATTTAAAAATATTTTTGGTCCTGTGACTTAAACTTTAAACTTTAAACTTTAAACTTTAAACTTTAAACTTTAAACTTTAAACTTTAAACTTTAAACTTTAAACTTTAAACTTTAAACTTTAAACTTTAAACTTTAAACTTTAAACTTTAAACTTTAAACTTTAAACTTTAAACTTTAAACTTTAAACTTTAAACCTTAAACTTTAAACTTTAAACTTTAAACTTTAAACTTTAAACTTTAAACTTTAAACTTTAAACTTTAAACTTTAAACTTTAAACTTTAAACTTTAAACTTTAAACTTTAAACTTTAAACTTTAAACTTTAAACTTTAAACTTTAAACTTTAAACTTTAAACTTTAAACTTTAAACTTTAAACTTTAAACTTTAAACTTTAAACTTCAAACTTTAAACCTTAAACTTTAAACTTTAAACTTTAAACTTTAAACTTTTAACTTTAAACTTTAAACTTTAAACTTTGAACTTTAAGTTTAATTTTTAACTTTGAACTTTAACTTTAGTAACAATCAAAAGGCCTTAATACGTACCTTTTCATCATTACATAGTATAAAAAAGGGCTCTTTCGCTGTCTAAATGTATAGATCCTTAAAGTTACTCACATATTTATCACATGTAAACTCCCTCGGGAACGGAACAGGAGCATAACCTGGTATATAACCTGGCAATTGTAAGATACTAGCCTGATTCCAAAAAATTTGTCACTGTTAATTCGAATCCTTCATTGCCCTGAATTAACTAGATTTATTTCATCCGCATTTTCATACTGGAATGGAAACTAGGAAACTGCTCTTTTATATATTCAATTCGACTAGCGTAATGCGAGCTACGCCGCGCCGGGCGCGTAAGCTATTTGCTTATAATTAAAGCGATAAGCGAATAAGGCTGATGCAAGTTGGTGGTTTATTTGAAATGAAACAAACGTGTGGCTTGAAGTTTAGATACTAAGCTTTAACGTTTTCGGTCGTTATAGATGTGGGTAAAACAAATGCTCATTTAGTGGCTTGGAGATTGTAGGTAGAATATTGGATCTATCATTTGAATTTTTTAGACTAACCCAAACTTGTGATGTTTGTGTCTTTGAGATACCTTCGTATGAATGCAACGATTTTTTTTATTAATTCAGGTTTTATTATAAAAATTTAATGCTTACAAAAATGTATAAAACTGGCTGAACATTTTTCTTTTTTTTTCCCTTAGACTCTTTTTTGATGTGAGACGACCAGTAACAATTTCTATCAATGCATAACCAGGGCCGTTTCAGAGTTCAGGAAAACAAGCGGTCAATTTGGGTTGAGTGAATCCTGAGAACACATTAAAAGTATCAATAATGCTTACGCTAAAGGGATTAGGCAATTTTTTAGTAGATATGCTTGACGCGTTCAATATACTTCCTTGAATTTTCTTATTGAATTTAGTAGCAGTTAGCAAAAGTACGAGTAAAATGAGGCTATCACTTTCGTCCTTCCATCCTTGACCCAGTTAAAAACACATATTGTAAAAATAAATACCCCAGAGCCATGAAACAATTCCATTGATGACCTATCAGCACCTTTTTGATATCACTTCTTAACATCAGTGGCGATTAGGACATGTGAATTGAAACAAAGCACTGCGCCCTTTAGGTCAATCACATTTGGTTTGAAATTTGCATAAGTAACATTAACCCCATTCAAAGAACTTGGCTACATTTAAAACACTCAATAAAAACAAAAGACAGTATATTCCATTCGGCCGTTTATAATCAGATCAAAATAACTAAATAACTCTGTACGCTACTTACCGGGGGCACTAAATGCATAAAAATCGATTGTCGAGTTACTTTACTGGCGGGTTCATGCCAACAATCAACCCTCAAAGACGGCCAGCAATGGAGGTACTTTTAGTTGAAATACAACCCCAACGGTTCGGCGGGGAGAGTTTTGTATGGCCAAGAGTACAGTTCAATGAACCAAATATATAAAAGTGTTGGCAGCTAATGTCAGGCAGGAAACAGGCTAAAAAAGGACTTTTTTGTTGCTATGAAGAATAAATACGAACAGTTGGCTCCAAACGCCACTAAGTAACCTGTTGCGTTGATGTTGAAAATAAAAATCGATGCATTTCCCTCTTTCCATGTGGTAACAATATTAATTTGCAATTTATATCCATTGACGTGTGATCTTTACTTCTTGTGTTTACAATGAAACAAAAAGGGAAATATCAGACTTTACCAGTTTTTCAGTCCTTCTGTAATTCGATTGAACGAAAACTTCCTCGAAAGAGCGAAAATTCGACTACAACTTTCTTTGCTAATATAAAAGAAAATCATTTCGTCCCTTCTGCAATCCTCAAGGAATTCACACATTTATTCAAAAGTAAATAGTTTCTTAGACAAAAATAAATCAAAAATATGAAACCATCAAATTGGTCATACCTTCTTCCATCAACTCCATGAATAAAGCTCATCTTTCACTTTCAGCTCCTATTGCCTGGACTTTTCTTACATTCAAAGGGTATACTCCGTGGAATAACAAAGCACGAGTTCTGGTCTGCATGTCGCTCGCAACAGTGTTACACCACACAATCTGCATGTCAGCTACAACTTCCGTTCACAATTCACATGCCATAGCACATAATTGGTTATTTTGTTCAGCTCAACTTTCTCCATACAAAAAAATTGAGTTGGGCTTTTTTCCTTTCGGGTGCAAGGATTCGTGCTGTAGTTTAATTTTTTTTTTTTTCGTTTGAATTCTTAGAGAAAATAACATTAAACCTCGAAACTGTTTACCAGCCACGTTACCTAGGACAACGAGACATCGCAAATGCCCCCATGGGGCCAATAAGGCAAAAATACCACAACTGAACGGGGGTATATGTCGGAATTTCCGATTCCCAACCAAATAGTGTTCTTGAAATTTTCACTTTGTGCAGACTTTGTTTTTCGTTCGGCGCTACTCGGAAGGATTATTTGAATTTGTAGTGAGAAAAAGGACTTTCTTTGGAGTGATTTTGATGTTCTTCATTGTGGGGAATAGATAATGAATGGTGTGAAAACACAGCCTCTTGTTGAATTAAAAAGACAGCAATGGGCTAAGGAGAGGGGTAAGCTCATCAACTTGTTTCATTTAGTGGAAATGACTTTGTTTCAATTTTTTTGTTGTGTGTGTTATTCCAGAGGAGTTGGCTCGAATGAACGAAATGTTTTCCTCGCATCATCATCAATCTTCGTCTTCATCTCACAGATTCGAGCGTACTTCCATACGCACTTATTACTCTAATCTGGATTTAAGTCAGGCCAATGGTGGTGGAGCTGGTGGTGGTGGTGTTGGTGGCAGCAGGCAAATGAACCCCGTAGGCAGTAACAGCCTTCTTCACAGAGGCAACAGCTATGATTTGTTGAACGATGGTGATGCCACATACACAGTGCATCGCAATCCTCAAACAACCCATCAAAGTCGATATTCAAATGGGGTTGGCCTGAGCAATGGGGGATTGCAAAAACCAAACAAACAACAACGAATACGTAGTCCCAGCTTACCCGCCATTCGCCATAGGGACTATGCCCTGGCAATGCGCCGAAATAACAACCAGAATAACATCCAATCAAGTCGACTAAACAATCCCGGTTGCCAAGAGGAAGACACGTCGGGATACCTCAGTGACTCCCCGAAAAACACTCACACTCCGGATATTTGGTACAACAACGAGGACGATAATGACGATGGCAATGGGAATGAAATTGATGTGGGTAGCAATCGATCCAGACAGACTAAACTGGGTTATTACCAGCAACCAAATAACTCCAATAGCTACCATGACGGTAAGGGTTACCTAGGTAGGGGCGAGAAAATGAAGGAAAATTTGAGCAACGCCCTTGACACCACTCATGTCCTGGACAACGGAAGCTATCAGCCGAAGTAAGTTCGATCTATTTTTAGTTCTTTCAAAAGTTGGCGATGACTCTTTTTATGTTTCAGTTACTACATTCCACCTGCGAGTCCTTCAAACACCAGTCGGGACATTTCCACTTCCAACACATACCCAGTATATCCAACCGAGCCGATTGAATACTACCCCAAGACACGCGAGGAACGTGCCAAATGGGGCAACTACAAGTACAACATGGGCGACAGTGGCAGCGTCACAAGTGGACCAGGGTGGCTAAGCCGAGGACTCCATGACTTGAAGGACAGTGAGGACGATACTCTTTCAGTGCAGTCACACATCCGTGGACAGAATGTGCCTTTGGATCCATTGGTGTTAGCCGAGAGGATGGACAAGCGCCGTAAAGCTATGGAATATCACAACGCCATCAAACAACAGCTACAAGATCGGGAACGCATCCGTCAATGGGAAATGGATCGGCATCTACAAGAGGAACGCATCGAAGAGGAGCGTCTGGCTCGTCAGCGGCAGGCGGAGAAAGAACGATTGGAATACGAGCATCGCGTGCAAATTGAGAAGGAAGAAGCCCAAAAGAAGAAACAACAAGTTATGCTAGAAGCGATTTCTAAGGCAGAGGTCGCAGCGAAGTTGGAAAAGCAGCGTAAGCGGCGACACAAAATTCCACCAATTGAAGCTGCAAACAATGGCAGCAGCAGCAGTAGTTTAGCCCACAGCAGCCCCAGTCGCAGCAGTGGAATAAAAACATTGGAAAATGACTCAGCCACGAGTGGAGGAAGCGATATGATGGTGGTGCAACATATGCCAGAGAATAAGGTCAATACCGCAGAGCAGCATAGTCTACAGCAGCAGTATCGGCATCTGGTTGAAAATCGTGAACCAGAAATACTGCAAGTGCTTCCAGTTGATGACGATTACGATGCCATTGATCATCGTCATCAACTTGTGGAGATTGTGGCTGAAGAGCCAACTCGTGATGTTCCTCCTCCAGTGACGACGACATCGAAAGTCCATACAACCACTACTCCGACTCCAACATCAGAGGTCAAGGATGAAGCGAAATCTACCCAAGTCCAGAAGGAAGCATCTAAAGAAATCGACGACGATGACGACGACGAGGAAGAGGAGAAAGTCTTAATCGGAACGCCTGTGAACTTGCGCAAAAATGTCAGAAAGCAATCGGGTAAGAAAGTAAAAAGCATCGAAGCTGCTCAGGACAACGAAAATATTGCTGTGGTTATCCAGCCGACCACTCTCATACCACTGCCAGTCACCACAGACGTTTTTGGACTGCAAAATGTCATTGGCAACCTTCAAATTGCAACGTACATCATGCAGCATCAATTGAAAGCACCACCATCCTTGGACTTAATGAGTTCTAAGGTGTCATGCGATGATGCCACAACTCAGCGATCAGTCACATCGACTGATTTTGAGAGTAAAATGAGCATGGCTGATGATGGGTCGTGCAATATGTGTGGCAAAAGTCATGAAATGTCTGCGGATCGGCACAGGCATGACACAGATGTGTTTCCAGAAGATTCCCTTGAAATAGATCCAACGCCAGCAGTTCCAGTGGAAATCAAATCGTCTGGCCAAGAGATCGCTTTGATTCCGGTAGGGAATGGGATGAGTCCAGATACAGAAGATTTTCCTAGCAGTGATACTTCCAAAGATGTAGAGACACAAACTGAACTCCCATTGAACTGTGATTTGTGTCTGTTCCATGATAACTTTTACAAAGTTCTTCTGAAAAGAGAAGTTTCAACAACAACAACCACTCAGACATCTAAAACGTCCAAGTCCAAGCCCAGTCATGTCGCGAGCCCTGCTGCCTCAGAAAAGGATCATGAAACCACAACCACAACGACAACAACAACTACCACAACATTTCGAGCCAAGGCCAAAGACAAAGACAAGGAGAAGGATAAGAAAAGAAAGGACAAAATGGACGACAGACCGAAGTGGGGTGTCAACAGACCTGTTGTTCAATATGTAAAGGCCAGCGATCGAGATCCATTCTGCTTGCGAAACAAAAAACGCAACACTTCCAAGCCCAGTCGCAGTCAGTCTGTTGATTCGCGTTTGGATGTAGAAGAAGGTTTTCTCTTGAAAGCTCGCAATGTCTGCACCGAAATATTGCCGATCAAAACCGATGAGAAAGGCAGGATTTTCTTGAATTTCCGCGAAGCCAGCGCTATTATGAATGAAGATGAAATTAAAGATAAACTCAGACAGAAGTACTTCAGCTTTGGCAGGATTCTTCCAAGACGCAACTGGACTTCGGCGACTAACCATGATCTAAGTTTGATGCATCCAAGTGTGGACATGGACGTCGTTGGCAATTGATAAGAGCTTCGGTAGTGTTACCAAATTTTTGTTAAGATTTTTTTTTCCAACAACAATTTTTTACATTTATACTGAATTACTCCGGAACCAATTATATTAGTATTGTTGCTTAAGTCGAATTATTAAAAAAATATACTGCACTCTAAGAAATATCACTCAATGTGTTTTGTAGTGATAATTGTGACGATTTGCTTTGAATGGAAAAACGAAGTTTTAATCAAAATAATGATTTGTTTAAAAAGTGGTTTCAAGTAAGTAAGGCCCCACCAACAAAACCTTACCGAATTGAATCTTCTCTTGAATCTTCTTTGAATGAACCTCATCTGACATCAATCACCTATCAGATCATTGAATGAAATCAAAATATTTGAGCACATAGACCCCAGAAAAAATGAAGGATTAAGCATTGTTGTTTAGAGGTACCTATAAGGACTGCGAATAAACTTTTTGTCCGAACGACTTATCGAAAAAGCGCTTTTCATGGCAATGAATTTACTATCGGAGGACTTACCAGTTCCTCGCGAAACACGTGGAAAAAGTTTTTTGGCTTCTGGAGCTCGAACCACGAGCTTGTTTTTTTTTTTCTACATTTACATTTACATAAAACCTTATCCACACATAAATCTGCGGAGTAGGGGGGTTGCAGTCGGGCGACAAAGACCATTTGGTTGATACACCACAAGACTAACTACATAAATACTACATAGAACAAATAACACATGACAACAGCACGCAGTTGTACAGGACGCTCCCCCATCTTGTCACTAACAGCGCTCATTCCGATTTAATTACGGTGTTCTGATGGGAACCGACTCTTTTCGGTTGACAATTCCGTTGTCTTTTTTTTCTTTTTTTATCTTTTTGAGGAGCTTATGAAGCTTTGAGTAAGTAAGACAAGAGCAACGCAAGGTATCTATTTTGTGTTTGCCGTTCTGCAAAAAATGCTTTGATAGAGGATTCTTACCATTAAAAAAGTTATCCAGCTTAGTACAATTGATGAGAGTCTATTATGAAATATACATAGAACGCCGATTTATTATTATTATAAGATTGTTCAAATTTCCTTTTCCACTAAAAATTTTATGATTTTGTTGAAAATCTAATTGTTTAACTCATCAAAATAGAAGCGTTTACTAAATAGGCTTAAGGCTACCAATTTAATTATGGTGAACAGAACATCAGCTTAGACGGACATCAGCTTAGAAAGCGGCCTAATCTGGTTGATCTCATTGTTTTTTCATGGATGAAAAGTAAACTGATTCTTTGCTTTTTTTTAATCAGAAGTCTTGCTTTTCAGGAAAGTGAAGTGCACCGTCACTGTTAGTACTTGCTGCATATACGGGCTTTGAGATATTAAAGAGTCTCATACTTTGGATCGTAATATTTCGAGATTGAAAATGTAGTGTCCAAAAATCCACAAAGTATTTCAACACAATACATATTCACTTTTAAATATAGTATAAGGTAAGTATAGGTACCTACAGGTAAACATAATATCCATGAGATCTTCAACAAAATACTCGGACATGGTAACAATCCGGTGCGCTAGGACATTGTACAACCTCAATACAAGAGATTGTCGGTGATCCTAGATTCAATATTTTTTTCTTGTCTTTTGATAGTCGCGGATTGAGTATTTTGAGGACACATCAGCTCAAGTTCCGAAGCTATGCATGAACTTTGCCAAACTCCACCTCATGTAATCAAACGAGTTTTTGTTCAACAAAAAACAAATTGTCCTTTTGTCGCTTCAATAGTTTTTTGGTTTGTGACACACCAAAGAGAACTCACGCGGATATCATTTTCGTAGCAACCAATGGGTATACTTGGTATCGACGCATATTGTTCTCCGCTTTCAACACAAATTATTTGTATGGACTTCAATTACACAAGGAACTAGAAACATCATTCATCTCTTCTTTTCTGAATGCCGGGAGAAGGACTCCACTCTTCATCCATACCTAATGCTACAAGAAGACGCGACGGTATAAAGAAGCTCAATAACCATAAAACTGCGGTTGGAAACTACAGTTGGATGTTGACGTTGACGTTGAGGGAACATTCAATAGTGTCTGGATAAGCGGACTTATCTATAAACTAACAATTGTACGTTTTACAGGTACACCAACTATAAAACTTTATTTAATGTGCAAGTAAATAGCACTATGTCATCAACCAAATCCATCGGAGTAGGGGGTTGCTCTAATATCGTAGCTAGAACCTTTCCTTTATAGCATTTTCACCTGGAACCAACCACACGCACAAAAAACCACCAAATTTCTCTTTGAGGATAACTTTTTGACTTACGCGGACTCATTGTTACCCAAGATTGCAGTTCGTATGGTTATTGAAAACCACATAGGGAAGCTTTTCGAGTATAATCAAAGATGGGGAATCAAAATAAGCTCAGCAGGTCCGAGTTTATTTGCATTTGCCGACCATTACAAGGGAGAAGGCGTTCGTGATCAGCCACAAACTCCTACAACATCTGAATTAACCCAGCTCAGGCCAATGAATCAGGTCAAATATCTTGGAGTCCACTTTAACCCGCAAGCCACTACATTCACTTTCCATCGCGTTTATCCAATGATGCGTAAAATAAGATAAAATACGAAATTGCTGCTGTACAAGCTTCTAATATGACCTGCCATCACTTTACTGCTTTCTCGTCTAGTTCGTAATATTGAGCACTGAAATGCAAAAACTAGCTGTATTTGAGAGGAAGATTCTGAGCATCTGTACAGGACTTGGCTACAATCCGATACTCAGGAAAACCGTCAGCCAAAGAAAACTCAATGAAAAAGCTTGTATCATCCATCAGAGAAGTACATGGTGTAATCTGGAAGACGCTTACTGGAAAACCATTCTAACAATCGAAAACTTTTAGCAGGAAAGATAGCAGAGGAACATAGACACCTGGACACGAGATAAATCGATGCGATGACTCTAAGACGACGAAATAATCAACAGCGATGAAGCAATGACCTTCTACGCTGAGGCAGCGTCATCCCACCAACGTGGCTTTGCTCCAACTCGTCCCCCTTTTCCACAACACCACAACTAGCTACAAGAACAATAGGAGCTGAGCACTCTTACTGTTATGAAACATCTATGTGCAAATATTTGTCAATTTGTAACGTCTGATTAAGTTTCAATTGTAAATGAAAACCGTTAAAATCATTAAAATCTCCTAACTTTAATTTAATTTTTTCTTTCAGCAATAACTTAACTTGACATTATGGTATTACGAAAAGCAAGAATTTAAGTGGTGCTCAATTCAAAGTGATCTCAGCTAAAGCTTTGTACAGGGGTAAAAGCATTGTTAGAAAACGAAAACGAAGTTTTGTAAATATTCAACGCTTGAGAGAAAAAATTTATTTAAAGTTCTACTTTTTACGGCTTTTACAAAAGTTCTGTAGAGTTCTGTTTCGAGTGAGTGCTTAGCAAGAAAACCAACTTCAGCTCCACATGTTTGCACATTTTTGAGCGAATCGTTTTTATTTACAGATAAACACCATGAATTCATTTCAAATGACTTGCTCATCGCACAATAGTTGATGGTTGACAGTATACTTTCGTAGCGAATACCCCACTGTTGATCTAATAGCCTATTTCACCGAGAAGAGGACCAAATACGATTACTTCGTTTTATATTTCAAAAGCAGCTGATAGATTTTGGCATCAGGCTCACTTTCCGAAAATGCGTGCTTTTGGTATCGATGAGTCTCTCTCTCTTTGGATATGAAACTACGATTCGGACCGTTGCTCTCAGTGGTCTTCAGTCTGAAATGGATTCAAACCCTACGTGGGGTAGTAACAACCAGTCTCGAAAATTCAAAACTGTCATCTCAGTGTGCTTCTTTAAGTTTAAGCATGAACTTGACTCAATGAAAACGCAAAGCTTTTTCTATTTATATTCATTGGAATGACCACATACTTAAAGTTGCAAAAAATGTTTAAACCAAAAATGCTGCAAACTGTTTTCGGTTCTTATGCAAAAGAGGAATTAACCAATTTATAAACCTCATATCACAATCAAATAAGAATATACTTAAATTGATTTTTCAGATGCTCCTCAAATATCTTTGTGCCTTTTCAGCAGATAACAAAATGCAGCGTTGGTAGTTTGATTTTTCAGTTGTAGTATCTATCCTCTTGAAAATCATATAAATATTATCCCTCTTCTATTGCTTTTAAGCAACCACTGCTCTAAGATAATAGCCAGTGGAATCCTTTTCCTAAATGAGATTGGCGCTAACATCCACATCGGTATTAATCATAATCAGTTTGAAATTTAGTCCAACTTCTATCGTGCAGTCAAATAATAAGATTCTGATCCATGCCGCACAACACAAATGTGAAATTTCGGTGCACTCTATGATTAATGGACAGTTTATCAGCAATTGGTTGCCACAGATGACTCAAAGTTTCAGTAAAAGCAAAGCTTCATCACAAGTCTCCTCTCATGACTTTTCACAGGAACCAATTCCATATTATGTAGCTACCTATATTCAGTTAATATCACTTTATGAATCACACTATAAAAATACAGATCATCACCGCCCCAACAATAATTAATAAAATATCTAAAGGCGAAGTTGGGACATTTCTCATTCTCACACCCATCACTTACTTATATTTTCTCATAGATTCTCCAAATTAACCAACCATTGTTATCGTTCCTATGTCTTGACATAATCTTCCCATATAAGTGCCAACGTTTTTAAATTAAACTCCAATAAACCACTGTTTAGCACAGCATTCTCCAATTTTTCAAACTACTCTGCGCAGCCGCACAATGCATCCACATTTTATCACCTTTTAAACACCAAATATGTATGTTAATCCTCCCATTTCTACACCTTGACAGCGGGAAAACTTATTCATCCTACTCTCACCCAAATTTCCAAAAAGAAAGAAATACAAAAAAACGAAACACATTGGACTACAACCGAACAAAGCCACCACCTGTCACAACGTCAAACGGACATCAAAGACCAGCACACATTCAACTAAAAGAATTAGAAGCAGGCAGTTCTCTCATAGGGAACATCGTATATGAAATGAATTCAGTAATTATCGAATCCATGACAGATTAACGAGTTGTCGGAATCCGTAAGCCCCAATTTTAACACTTCAAATATTCTTTGGGGCTGGCAAATACACAAAGCACTCGAACCCTAAATCTCTGTATTTATGGACGAAAATATTGAGACAATTGTAACGATTGTCGAACAAAAACCATCGAGCCACAACATTGTGTTAAGAACATGAATTGTTATCCACGGAGTAGGTGTTCAAACATAAACAAAACAAAAAATATTTAAAAAAAAAAAACACTTCTGGGAAAATCCAGATCAACCACCTCCCAAAGCAAAGCAAAGCAAAAGCAATTTGTGGCAAAGAATATTGGAAACAGCGCTGCGGGTGACTGCCTTGCGCCCGCGCAACCTTCGCTTGTGGGTTGTTGTCACATCTTGTGTTTGATGATACAATTAACAATTTGTGGTCGATTGTTGGGTTCGGAAATTAAGTACGAACGCATTTTAAGAGGAATTCCACTTCAACATCGAAAAAAGATATGAGAATCTCAGGAGTTGCTCATGTTAAATTTGAAATCAAGTCAAGTGGTGCTATTGCGGATGGATGGAGGCGTTCTTCTTGTGTTTGCCATGTTATACATGTCCATATTGACGTGGGGCTTTTAAGACAACAATAACAGTTAAGACGGCTATTGTAAGGAAGCTGATGGACAATGGCTCCAGGAGGGATTGTATAAACTTTTCTGAATGGAGAATGTGGTCTTATGAAGTAGTTATTTGAAAACGAAAATGCCACGGGCATTTTCTGGAACCTATTATGGGTTAAGTACAATTTTTTGTTGTTTTTGGATTTTTATTTAAGGTCTGCGGTGCAATGCAATTAAATGTGAATTACGTTTTGTCTCGTGGGAATGCAGAGTATCAAAAAAGAATCAAATTGAGCAAAACGCATATTATTTTCGTCAAGAGAAACTTAAATTGTAATCATTTTTGAATGTTGCAATAGTTGAAAGAAATTTTATTTGAAGCTAAGAATCGGTGGATTAAAATAAAAGAATAAAGTTGTTGAGCCTGATGGGTATCAAGTGGAAATGTTTGAATTCGTGAGGTAGGCTCAAAAAATGAATAGAGCTCAACATCAACAAATCGTGTATATTATTAGTCTTTTTTAAGTATCGTCTGGGATGAATGAAATCTAGCGATTTGAACTCTTCTCCTTGTAGATATGACAATGGCCCACATTTTTCAAATATGGAATTTGTGAAGTTATGGATGAAATACAGCCTCAAATATGAAAACTGGCAATGTAAAATGCCATCAAAACAAAACGGTTCTAAGAGCGTTGTGGTGTTGGATATTGAGTAGTGAAAATATTAGTTTTTCCGTTACTGGTAATATAGAAATAAGACCTTTCGTGGAAAGTCTTTTCATTAACATACGTCGAATATCATCGCAGATTAGATTGTGTAATGTGTACCTTTCGTTAAGTTATCTGTCTAAGAATGGCTGTTTTCTTCTTACTTTCTTATGGTAGAGCATTAATTAGGCATTGCTATTTCCAAGGAAATTAAACCTTGCTGATTATTTCTTTTGTGCTGATGACCTCAGACAATTGCTGTTATCAAGCCTCTCGGTTATGATTGTACGTCGTAATGATATTTACTTTTAGAGGAGCTCTCGGGATCTCGAGCTTGCGCCGTGCAACTCTCAGTTCCAGGAAATGATCTGTTATCAGCATATACACTCTTTTTTTCATTGAAACGCGTTAATGAGCTTGGCATAAACTTAACTTTAGGAAAAACAAAATTAAAAATAATGTTGTACCTTGTACGGCGCGTTAAGAAACGTGTTTCGAGAAAAACGCGTTCAAAGCTTTCACTCTTTTTTTTTATTTTTTTTAGCATCTAAGAGACTAAGTTGCACGTAGCTTAGAGCAAGCTAATTCGTACGTACTTATCTACGCTCTTCATCATAAATGCAAGTGCTATGGATCTTCCCAAGGAAGACCCTTTGAAGCAAAACGTATAAATTTGTGTTGTACTGCCTCAATATGATGTTTATGAATTTCGTTTAGGGGAGACCAAACTTGTGAGGCGTACTCGAGATGACGGCGAACGTAGCAGTTTTACAAAGATAGGGTTACATAAGGATCATTAAATTCTTTTGACCATCTCTTTTTGAAACCTAGCATAGCATTTTCTTTCCTAACAATTGAGTTTATGTGCTCACTAAATTCAAGGTTAATATTGAAGTAAACACACGAAAACTTGAGACAATACATAATGAATAACCACACCAGACATCAAATACATAGCTTTACTAAGTTGCCGTTTTTTCGAGAAAGTCATAGTGTGGCACTTCGAGGAGTTGAGACTAAGACCATTCCTTTTACACCATGTTCCAAAGCTATCGATATCTTTTTGAAGAAGTACGCGGTCAGAGGTATTTTGTATGGATTTAAAAATTTTCATATGAAATGCGAAAATCAGAATTTCACAATACGAAATGCACGTAACAACGTCATTGATTGCGAGAATGAAAAGCAAAGGCCCAAGGTGACTGCCTTGTGGTACACCCGACAGAGCATTGAAGGGATTCGAAAAGCTGTTACGAAATTTTACTTGGTTCGAGATAAGAGCAAATCCATACAGTAAATATTGTAGGAAATAAATAGTTTTATAGAAATTTATGCTTACTTGGACTCAATGCTTACTGCAATATTTTTGATTATTTCAAAGGTCAACTCTGAAGACTTGTATAATATTCTTAAGGAAGAAGTTTATATGTTAGAGTATATGCTAAGCTTAACCATCTGAAACACCTTTTTTCCTCTTATAGAAAATATAAAAATTGAAAACTGAACTACATAAAAAAAAATCAATTTAATTTCCTGGCCAGCAACTTTTCTGAACACAAGGCTCATGACCGGTTTCCTTGAATCAATTAAAGTTGAGAAAGCCCAAATTGATTAAAGGAAGAATGCAACTGGGAACCTATTATAAGCGATAAAAGAGAGTGAGGTAATCAGCGTTTCGACAATGTGCAAGAGAACCAAAAATCCTACAGTTGAAATATCACCTTTGCGCTCTGTCTTAACGCTCTGTTTTGTACCCTTTCAAGCTAGTGCAATAATATTTGGGGAGCGCCTGACGAAATATGGGAATTGGGAAGCGAATATGAAAAGCTGAGAGTTGAGTTGTCAGCAAAATAGTTGAACTAGAATTAGAGAACTAGAAGAAATATCAGTTAAGAGAACTTTAATGAAGATAGTTAAGAAAGTCGGGGACAAAACGGAGCCCCGGGGCACACCACCATTTATAATATGGTGAGCGTCAGACTTCAAACTATCCAAAACGTTTTGAGCGGTGTGAAAGGAAGTTTCTAATGCAACAAAGAAGAGACTCATCGTTAGCGAAAGAAAATTCGACTCCGGCAGGATATCAAAATGGTCCCAGAGTAGGTGAGATGACGAATACTTATGAAATATCCGTCGGATCTTTAGTTTACACCAAACCTACTACCGCAATTTTTCGAAGATGAGATTTTCAAAACACAAGAAGAAACTAATCGTTTCGAATCCTCTTTCAGCCCACCCTCATCCCAGTTTCCTTGCAGACAATTCATCATTTAATGTATTCAATTTGTGTTGTCTAAAGAACTGGCTCTAGGAATCATTTTATTTGGTTTTTCCTTAACTACACAACGCCAATTTTTCGGTTTGTAATAGATTTACAAAGGACAATAATAGCACTTTTATTTAAACAAAGACCAAAATCACCCCACCTTTCACGTTGCAATCAAATCATATCCTTAAGAGATATCAAACTGTAATATATTCTGAATAATTTTTTTAGCATATTACAATAATTGCTCTTTGTTGACATGAGACATGTGTCTGATCTTCAAATACACTTCCTTGTAGTTCAAGGAAGCCAGGTAGTCTCGTACGAGAACATTTCTTTTTGAATAAATATTTTACTTGCAAAAAATATCTTTAGTGAATCTTAAGTTCAACACAAAGCACAAACCACTTGATATACAAGGCTTTGTGTGACGCACTTCCCATTCCTAGTGACCAGAGTAAGGCAGGTACTTTCGTGGATTTTGATTGCGACATGTAACTACATATTTATTGCAAAAGAACATGAAATTGGTGGTTTTATCCCTCAACCAACTAGAACTGAGTCATACAAAACAACCACTTGAAATCAAAAGCAACAGAGGGAGTACATTTGTACATTGCTTACACGTGCCTGCGGAAAAATTCCGAAGCTTAGGTTAATTACCAAATTCTCATTTCCTGCAGTTTCAATGTAAACCGATTTGGAAAACAATATCATTGGACTTATATAACCTTAAAGCAAAGCTCAATAAACTTCATAAGGAATTTCAGAGAAGAAAATGGGCGTTCTAATAGCGCATCATCATTATTAATTTCCAATTTTGAGAATTCGAAAATCTCCTCTCTCATATAAGCAATATGGATTAATTTTAATTTACATAACGTATTCAGAACTATTGTTCATATGGATTCCAACACTAATTTAGAAATCGAAATAATTAAAATTCAATAGGTGAAAACAATAATATAACACACACCAGATTGCTAGCTAATGTTTATTAATAGACATTACGTTTGACCCGCTGGCTGGCTAACTGACTGGCTAGCTGGATGGCTGTCTGGCTGGTGCTAATCGAAGCCCCTTTAGCAGCTTAGATATCGTTAAGAAAACAAAAATACTACAATTTATACCACATTGTAATGCATTCGAACTTAAACCAAGTTATATTCTCTGTTATATGGGAAACTAGATACTTTGGCTCGCAGTGGGATGTGGGATAGATGGCTTTTGTTTTCATCGAACTTCGGAGGCTTTAGTTTATGATCTGTAGGAAGTGTTTCAATTTACATTACCGTGAAACTTTTGACTTCAAAGAAAAGCCATATATCTGCGTTGCTTGTTCCGCTGTGATAAGTATGTTTTTGTGGGTCGGTAATCAGCATAGAAAATTAATTAATATCAAATTAATAATAATATCTGATGGTGGTGTTGGTTTTACAACCTATTATGTTAAATCTTATCTGTTTTATCAGGAAATTATATTTTTATGTTAATGTTATTTTAAATGTGATGGCAATACAAGTATTTTGTTTTTGATTTAGAATTTTGCTTAGGGCACAAATCATAAAACAATACTATTCGTAGCTGTTATGACTTATAATACAATTAATCAGAAATAAAAATGTGAGCTTCCCATTCTTCTTCAGCGTTTCTGGTATATCCTCATTGTTTTTTTTTTTTTTTTTGAAAGGAAGGAGGGCCCTACCAAAGGATTTAAAAAAGTTCGTATATTTATTTTGTTTTTAATACTTGTCTAAAAGCTTTGCTTTTATTTTATTTGGAACAAAAATGTACATTTTACTGTTACTCTGTTCAATAAAAATGTAAAAGGGACATTTACCGTTTGTTATGAAACGTATACAGTTTCCAAATAAAAGTTCTCTATATTTGATGAATCTTTGAATGAATAGAAATCTGAAAGCATAGTATGAGAGGCAAACCTCCTTTTTTCAATTCAGTAATTTTTCTGTACTACTAAGGGAACTGTAAGGCTAGTTTTACAATCGCGCAAAAAGAAGTTTTGAGATAACAATTAAACATGACAAAGCAATGATAGAGAATACAAGAAAGTGCGTCCTGCAATTTCTGTTCTGGTCTGGCTTTTCCCATCACCAGATCTCAATCCAATAGAGATATCGGACAGATGTTGAAGTTTCAAAACCTACCAACAATAACCAGGATTATGTAGCAAATGCACCCAAACAAAAAGCAGAACAAGTGTTGATGCAAAAGAGAACAAAGACTGTTTTCTTTCAGTATAACGAGGTCTTCAAGCGAAATGAAATGAAGAACACAGAGCTCTCAAAAAGAAAAAAAATCAGCGTTCGTTTGAGGAAATTGAGAGAATCCATGACAGGAATAAGATACGGAAGTTTTATCAAAATGTAAAAATATTTTGCTATGGTGGCAGAGCCCAAACTCAAGCCTGTTAAGACCTGCAGGGAAACATAGTTGTAGAGTCACAGTCATTGCTAAGGATCTGGAAGAACACTTCTGCAGACTGCTTAGCGATGATGATGACACTAATTCTGCTGTGTACTGTGAGGCAAAATGCCCCATTCAACTTGGACGATCATCAATAATGCCGTCTTCTCGACCTAGAGGAAGTTAAGCTTGCCATATGCAAACTTAAATCAAATAAGACTGCCGGTGCAGATGGCCTTGATGCCGAACTTTTCAAGGCAGCTGGAGACCAGTTGGAAAGGAGCATGCACCAGCTCATCTGAATGATATGGTTTGGAAGAAAGCATGTCCGATGAATGGGACCTCTGTATCGTATGCCCGATCCTAAAGAAAGGAGACCCTCACAATTGCGCCAATTATAGAGGGATAAGCCTCCTTAACGTCGCTTATAAGATCTTGTCTGCTGTAATATGTGAACGTCCGCGCGTATGACAGTATTTATAGAGACGAACTGTACTCTGTACAGAGCCATGTTTAGTTTCGGCATCCCTGCAAAACTCGTACGACTACGCCGGATGACTTTACAGAATTGACGCTGCTCCGTCATGGTCGGAAAAGAACCTACCGAAGCTTTTGATGTTCAAAAAGGCTTTTAAGCAAGGCGACCAACTGTTATGCGATTTCCTTAACATCGTATTTAAAAAGATTATACAAAACTCAAAAGTCAACACCAGAGGAACAATCTTTCAAAAGTCTGTACAATTACTCGCCTACGCAGACGATATTGTTATGGGAAGAAGAAAGCGTAATGTGATAGCAAGTGCTTTTGCGAGTACTGAAATAAAAGCGGAAAAAATGGGTTTGATGGTTAATGGAGGCAAAACGAAGTATATGTTGTCATCAAACAAAGACACAGAACATCGACGAATTGGACAAAACGTCACAATTGACAGACATAAATCTGAGGTAGTACAGGACTTCGTCTACCTAGGATCCGCTGTAGACACGGACAACATCCTCAGTGCGGAGATCAAACGGAAAATGACACTTGCTTACCGTTGCTTCTTTGGGTTAAAAGGCAATTGAGAAACAAAACCCTCCCCGAAAAACCAAGCTAACCATGTATAAGACCTTGATCATCCCAGTCCTGCTTTACGGCGTAGAAAAGCATGGACCTTATTCAAAAGCGGATGAGGAAACCCTTGATGATTTTCCGAATGGTATTTGGTCCCGTATGCGAAGACAATGTGTGGAGTAGAATATACAACAACGAACTGTAAAGCTGTACTACTACATGGGCCTTACCTGTACGCGTACTCTACGCATCGAGGCTACGATGTATAGCGGCTAACATGTATAGCGGCTGCGATGTATAGTGGCCATGTATAGTGGTTGGACACAAACGCTACGGCTCGAAGGGCTTTCGCCTTACGTGGCGAAATCAAGTGGAAAAAACCTCAACTGCCTTAGAGTGCAAAACGCCTATAATCAAAATTTTTGGCGTGAAATGTTCGTTGAGGCTCAGGTTCAACCCGAACTGTAATGTTTACCTAAGTAAATAAAAGGCTTAATTCCAAAAATCCCTCTGTAGGCTGGCCTACAAACGCTAGCTGCAAAATTTTGAAAAAAATCGGTCAAGCACGGTCTGAACGTAGATAAATTTTCGAACAGACAGACAAATTGCAAAAGACACTTTTTCGTATAATCATCTTAATGTCATTTTTAATTCTTATCTCAAAACTTTTTTGTACACGACTGCAAAACTTGGTACTTTTTTTCCACAAAATTCGTTTTTTGGGCTTCGCCTGATTTTTTTCTTTTTAAACAAAAAAAGATTTTCCTGAAAAATATCTCTAATGTTTCTTGATTTATAGAAACTAAGAGAGTTTTTTAAGCTCAAAATTGAGTGAAAATTTTACTCAAAGAAAAGAAAATTTAAATTCTACTTGTAAAAATTCACTTAATCAACTTTAATTGAAATATTAGCTAAAAAAGCAAAGTATTCGCTTTCAAAAACATTACAATTGATACTTATGTGGTAGTTAGTTCATTTTTAATAATTTTTATTAATATTTAGACAAATAATTAAATTTTGTATATTATTGCCTCTCCCACCAAGACTGGTTTTTTCTTTTCAAAAATATCGGAACATTATAATAAAAATGACTTCAATTAAATAAAGTTGTGGAGCAACTTCAGTAAAACAACGATCCGATGAGCTTAAATCAGCCTTCGATAAAAAGCATCTTCACACTCTAAATTTCTTATTTAGATGAGGTCAAGGCTATTCCGTGAGTTAGAGAAAAAAAAAATTTTACTCTAAACATCAATAAATGACAAATGTATTCAAAATCTTTTAAATTCGAAGTTGGAAACAATGTAATAGCCTAAAATCAAGTAGGGCTCCGAGAAACTGTTAAATTTAGACAGAATTCATGCGCCTACCAATATTGATTGAGTCCACCGAGATAATAACAAAGACCTCACATGTCAATTCGTTCACATTAGTTTTTGTACATGTTATTAGCTCTGTTACTCAACTTCGATAAAAAATTGGTGTACATTTAAAAATTTAAATATTCCTTTTTGCTATTTTAATCATTATCAATAAATAAATAAAAAATTGTATTCAGAAGACACTTAATCAAAACAATTTTTTTTTTATTTTTCATTTTTCTTTTTTTCTCTTTTCTTAATAGTTAGTTAGTTAGTTAGATAGTTTTTATTTATTCAAATTAATTTTTTACTACTTTAAAATAATACAAAAACATATATGCATGGCATTATGCCGTCTGCCCGATCGACTATTATTCATGATCGCCATAGATCATTTAAAAATTAAAACAAGTAAGTTATATCAGAAGTTCCCACTCCTAATTTTATTCCTATAAGATAGCGCATTTCTGGCAAAAATAAAAAGTTTTTCCACATTCATTTCTTAATATTAATATCGAATACAATTTAAGCTGCAATGTATCTAGTCATAATGCTATAAAGTACCTACTATAAATTAATATTTCTCACTTGTACAGCGTCTTTGTAATAAATTGAAATTGGAACTGGAGCAATCATTGGGTGGTATGCAAAAAGCACATTTTTTAACAGTTCTTAGTTTTTTCAGATGAACTTTTTAAGAAAATACTTTCTTTCGCACGCATTAAACCTAGTACTTAGTATTTTTATTTAGTAGTTACTCATTTTTTTCAAAGTTACCAAACAGCAACTTGAAAATTATACAGTAAGTGCTTTTCTGCTCAGCATGAATTTAAGTTTTATGGGTTCAGTTGGTATTTTTTTAAGGTACGTTTCTTTTCACATTTAAATTAATTTCATAAATTTTATGTTTAGTTTTTATAGTTAGTTTAGTTCAAAGTCGATTTTCAAAAAAATTTATTATTTTGAGAGGAAATCCAGTTAACTGAATACTTTATTGTTAAGCATTTCAATTAGGAGAGATTATCGAAATTAATAGCTTAAAGACAATTGCTTCAGCCTTATTTAAAACATAATAAAGGTCGCCGAACCTTAAAATTTCGAAATGGTTAAAATTATCAGTCATGATATTTTTTGTGATTATAAGAATTGGAACTGAAAGGTGTTTCTGCACTACTAATCAAGAAGAGATGAATATTTTTTGATTTACGTTGGAGATCTTGGGAAGATGTAAGTGTCCATCAGATTACTGTTTGTAGAAGAATTAATTTTGTTGCAAAATCTATCAAAGACAAGGCACATTTTAAAAAAAGTTTTCATCATATTATGAGGAACAGTTTAAATCAAAACATGAGTGGCTTAGCAAATACAGCTTCCGATACTGCATAGGTGCATTAGGTAGCTCCCATGTAGAAGCATTGAAATTACGGTATACTAGAAGTTAAGAATAACACACTCAAAAAATAATTCCCATCAATTTTGGGTGAGTTCTAGTATTTACTTGAATGAATTCAGTACATACTGAAAGTATTTGCTTTATGCATATACGAAACTAAGTAAATGCTATGATTTAGCCTTTTACTGAAAAATACAGCATTTACTTCATTATTTTCCTTCTAGTAAATACTTTCGTCTTATGCATATCACATATTGCTATAACTAAAAAATGACTATGTTTGGTTTAATTTAAGTGGCAAAAAATGCATTTTTGAATGAAACTTGCTAAATAGTTACATATATTTTTTTGAATTTTTTTTCGCATTGAATCCAATCTGATTCCAAACTATATCCAGCGAAAAAAAATTTGTTTGGCTTTATTAGAGTTCGAAAAAAGTATAGTTTTAAAAAGGGTTTTAATGCATCCAAATCATGCTTGTTTCTAGATGGGGCCTTAAACATCAAATAATTATTAGTTTACTATGGCCAATATAAAAGTATGATCGGTGACGTAATAAGGAACATAAAAATTCATTCTGCACTCATCTGGGTTGTGGTGCCTATGTCGAAGTTGTTAACCGCCTGATTGCAGTGTAAGAGTCCGAAGTTTGAGTCAAAAAAACATTATAGTTTTCTACTAGTGTCTATTTGTACAAAACTGAAATTGAACTACTGTATAATTTTTGAATTAAAAGTTCACCCACTGAAACAACGCCATGCCATTGAAATGAAAATTTCAAGCTTTAAAGATAATTTCGAGCTCCACGTAAAGCTTCTGTCTAATACTCTAAATGCAAATACTTCACTGTGAAATCCTTTCAAAATTAAGTGGCTTATCTTACGAATCTTAAATAGGAATGTGTTTAATGTGCCCTATAAACATTTAGGTGCTTGAGTCGTTTACAACTGTCGCTTCATCTAGAACTGCATTACATCTTAATAAAGCCAAAAATGTTAACATAAATAAATTCTCATTTAAACGGTAATTAATGTAAATGGCCTGTAAAATACAAAACGTAATGTCTCTCCGACAGCAAACACCGATTTGGATGACGTTAACGTAAAGAAACATTTGGATGTAGCACCAGTATCACAAATTATAACACACCAGATTTATTCACTGAATTAACGGCGTCGGACCTTAATCAGACGACAAGTTTTATTTCTCTGATCATTAAGACCGTCCGATCCGGAAAACAAAATCAAAAAAAACAACAGCTCAGATTCAGATTCAGCTTCAGCCCAAATCGCGCGACTTATGGATGTTTCATTGAAATCATAATTCAGTCTGTCGCTGTGTCTGGGGTGTTGTCATTTTGGTACCATGTACAATGTTTTCCACAGTGTTTTTTCTCCTCAAAACATTTTGACCGACCTGAACCGCGCAGAACACTGTCTTAATCATTTGAACCAATTAATTTCCCTAATTTAATCTTTCGAAACATCGAAACCCACAAAACAAAAAAATGCCCAAAGAGACTTCCAAATAAATCCGATTTAAATTATCATCATTGTCACTGTTAGAGAGGGGCTGTGGGCGGAAAGATGGCATTTTGTGTCATCTCAGGGACACAGGGGTTTGCTTGTGTGGAATGCTTGTGTTTTTGGAAATTGGTAAATTAATATAAGACCTGATTAAAGCTTAACAAAGTGATACATGTTTCACGTAATTAGTGGTCATCTGTTACGGGCTAACGTGTCGGAAACACAAAAACGAGACAACTTAATGCAAATGGGCTTGATATAGGACAAAGTTTGGGGTCTTGCTTTTGTGTTAGCCAAATTTAATTAAGATGCCAGCGTGGGTCGAAGCTGCGCCGCCGCCGCCACACCGTCAATAAAAGGGATTCTTTTGAGAGCTGTGTTAGTACCTTTCTGTAATTGAATAGGAATGATAGAATATTTGGTTCACATTTACAAGCGTTTTTTATAAAACTTCATTCCAATGGATATTTGAACTTAAATCAGACGCGTTGCCTTACCAAGGAAAACATAGCATATCGCCAGATTGGAGTGAAAACTTGCTGTCTGAATAGACAAGAAGCTGATTTCGCCAGGTTAAATCGACGAATGAGGAATTTCTTATTGATTCGGTGCAAATAGCACCTCGTCAGTTCATCCTCGGGGCACTAATTGTTAGTTGAAATATTAAACAAATGGGGGTGGTCCCATTCGAAATTCGATCACACATTGTCTCGAGAAGCGAAAACACTGAGTTTTTAAACATTTCAGTTGTTAACAGTTATACACATAATCACTTAGGACTTGATGATTGATTGCGTGTATCACGCAATTCCTTCTCTTTTGACAACGGTCATTCAAGATCGTACTTCATGTTGGTTTTTGTAGTTCGCACATTAGTGTTACACAGGTTTGAAACAAAATAGACAATTAAATCGAACATCTGTCATCGAAAATATTATTTCTCATTCGTTTTGCTTTCAAACATGAAATATAAATTCAAATGCAAACATTTTGAATACCAGACTTATTCTCCGTGTATGTGTGATGTTTGCTTATTGTTATTCTTTTTGATGTCAAGAGTGTACATTTGATAGGTTGTCCAATTTGAATAATTAAATATTATGACAAATGAGCTTTGGAATCATGAACAAAAAAAAAAAGAGAGACTTAAAATAAATATTATATTGAGTTGGTTTTGGTTTCTTGTTTTATGTGTGATTTTGATTAAGTGGGTATACGAATTAAGATGACCTTGAATATCAAGGACATCAGGAATATTAATTAAAAAGTTTTGTTTAACAAAATTTAAGTTGAGGTGACAGCAGACAGAAGTACGTACGTAATTTTTCATATTCCAAGTTTTCGATATGCAAATTACTTAATTTTTTCCAAAAAATTAGTAGCTACAGTGGCATAGCTAAATCAATCAAAATAATCTATATTGTGCTCTAATAGGAGACGTTATATTGTACTATTAGACTTATGAGTTTGGTGTGCTTTTAGGTAGTTTTTTTGTAAGACTAACTAATCTTTTTATTAATTTAATTATATGTCATGATTTTTTTATATGATTTTATTTTTATCTCAAATTGTATAAACTTTTCTTTTATTTTACATTTGAAAGTGAAAACTTATTACGCTGTGATTTGAGATTTAATAAAACGAAAAACCGAATGTTAGAAAAATCATACACATAAATTCATAAGTTTACTTGGGAGAAAATGAGATAAGAAGCATTTCAGAGTGTTTCTTATGTTTTAGTTTTCTTTGTCCTCTGCTCCGTATTTTTTCCACTCGTGTTCAAACAGTTCAGTCGGGGGATGGTTCCTGTAAAGGTTTGATCCTTACATTCCCACTAAATCTAGATTGGGATCTTGATTGAGGGCTTGGTTGGGAACTGTAACTTAGATACTATACACGACTGATTTCAAAAATTCTTTCAACATTAGGATGCTTTCTAATCGTTCAGTAACATAGGCTATAATTCATATGAATATATAAAAATAGAAACAGGAACGGGAACCTAAAAACAATTGCCTGGATTTCAAAAATTCTTTAGACATTAGAATGCTATAGATTGTCTCCCAGTAGCATAAACTATATATTTCAGCAGCATATTCCCACGAAAACGGGAACGGGAGCCTTAGAACTGCTTACACAAAAATTATATCAACATCAGATGCTCAAGGATACTACCTGAGCAACCTAGAATATTTGGTGCCCGTGGCGTTATGGTAAGCATTTTTTTACGAAGCATTTTTTAACGAGGTTTGTGGTACGAGTCCCAGCAGAAGCAAAAACGTTTTTCACGGGTATAACCTCTCGCGAGGAATCGGTAAGTCCTCCGATAGCAAATAAATTGCAATGAAAAGCACTTAGCCATTTGGAACCGTGGGAAAATTGTAGGTCCTTTCCATACCCTCACATAGCATAATTGTGAGAATTCGGCTTGCACCGAGGCTCACCGCTCTGCTGCTCCAAACTATGTACACTTTGTTTGGTCCGATTTAGGACAGATTTGGGATACCGCTGACATTTATCACGTTTTTCCATGCAGCTTTTGTTGCCGAACTACGCGGAGACAAACTTTTTCAGTTCAGTATGGTGGTTTCAGATCGCCATCATCTTCAAATTCTTATACGAGTTTCGGTAATAAAATAAATAAATAAAGGGTGATGCAGCAAATCGAGGAGCCCTGGAATATAACGCATTTTTCTAAAAAAAATACCTTGCGAGTAATGGGAAGATTGTGCAATTTTTTAAAGATTCCGAAGGGCTAATCGAAAAAGCGCTTTTCATGGCAATGAACTCACTAACCGGAACTGTCGAATCCTCGCGAAAGGTGATACCAGTAGAAACGAGGGTAGTTGTTCCTAATAATGATGTATGAAGTTATTTAATTCTCTTTGTGATAAAATTGATTTTACGAAGGAAAGAAAATTGTTTAAGAAAGAAGTAATTGGACATTATAAGCTATTGTTAATAAAGCTTAAGATATCTGTAAAAGAAAATTCGGTAGATGAATGAATAAGGTTATAGGTTAGGTTGCATGGGGGTTGCAGCCACAAGTGGTAGCACCTCACTCGGATATCAAGGGTCCATTGTGCTCCTTGGGAAAAACAGATGAGAGGAGAGGTGGGAGGATTGGAGAATGGAGAGGTAGAGGGTTGGGTTGGTGATTGGTTTATTGGGGTACGGAACCCCCACTGAGCCATTTGGAGCCCTGAGTAAATTTCAGGACGTTGCTCAATGGGAGATGAGAGATGTCGCCCAGTCGAAGAAGTATTCTCCGAGGGCTTTTTTCCTAGTGTGGGTCAAGCTAGGACACTCACAGAGGAAGCGGAATGATCCTTCCTCTGCCTTCTCATCTTGACATCCTCTACACAGGTCGGATAATGCCCATTCTCATCATGTTGGTACCCAACGAATAGTGGCTCGTGAGAATGCCAATCAACAGAGAGAGCCGTGGTCTACTTAGCTGGAGTAGAAATTCTGTTTTTTTCTCGGAAATATCTGGCCAAAGGTTTCTGCAGACTCGACATGTTTCTAAGGATGGCCACCTGTCATTAGCGGTTTTTAGAAAATTATGTTTGATTTTGTTTTTTCTTGCTCTAGTGACTTTAGAACAAAGGTGATCGTTTCGCTGGATTCGAGTGCTGACCCGATTTTAGCCGCCATTTTATTACCGACTATATCACGATGTCCTGGAACCCAGGTTAAACTTACTGCGTTTGTTTTGCTGAGCAGTCTAAGGTTACTGCGACAGCTGTCTGATAAATGAATAAATAAATAAAATTTTAGAATTAAAATAACCAAAAAAGACCGGTGGAAGTTGCAACCAAAGATATTGATAGTTAGTCGCATAAAGGGGGGTGCAGTGACAAACGAAAAGCTTTGAAAATATGACAGTGACAAGCTGACTAGTTTTTCTGTTATAAGATTGTTTATAGTACTAGTAATTAATAAATTTCACTTTCTGAAGAAGATTAAATAACGTTATAAGAAATTACATTACATACGAGTACCTACGTTAGTCTCTTGTGGCACTCCAACCATTCCATCAAAGTTGTGTGTATTTTAACTTGACGGTCAAATGTTTTTGAATGAGTAGTGTAATTAGTTGGGAACTATTTTGTTAGTTGAAGCAGAAGAGTTTTTTAGTACAATTCATTGCAAACTTTATGACTATTGAGTACTCTGATTAGGTTTTGACAAATCAAACCACACAGATGACGTGATTAGATGTTTACTGCTGGTGCAAGCATATTCACCTGCTTTGAGAACAATCTTCTTTTCCATGTTCAAAAAGGCGTTTGTTAATAATAATAGCAGATGGTGTAGAGGTAAATTCTGGTCCGACAATTCTGTTCAATACCCGTCAAGATTTGTAGGTGTTATTTATCGAATCAATTATGGTAACGCTAAATATGTGTTTTCTTTTTTCATTTTGCAGTGGTTTGGTTCCTAAAGGCGAAATAAAAAGCATTTATATTAATATGGTTGGTAAGAGCTCCAGACTAGTGCATGAGTGGCCGAAGTTCGGTTCCAACTCCAAAACACCTTACTCTTTGTTCCGTCTGCCAAAAATAGCGCTGCTTTGAATTTATACTAATCCAAAATCAACCCTTCTTAGTAGATGGGCAAACTGAAAAGGCCTCTTCAAATGCGCACATAGTTACAAGCTTGAGGTAATTCATCTTTGCACTTTCTCTGCTGCTGCACTCAATTACTTATTTCGAACAGGGAATAATTTAACACTTGTTTGACGAATCCTGGGTTAACCCTGCATATCTAATAGACAAAAGCAGACAAGATGGAGAGCTGGAGTTCCCTTGGGATACAATATTCAAAGCATTGGCTCCAAGGAAAACTAGTTTGAAACAAAAACAATACTTTTAGGCAATTTTTTGGTTGCGATACAATGAAAAGAGTTTTTCTATTGACATCGTGAATCATATTCACTATTTACAGAAAGGGAAATGTATTTCATAACAATCACTTCTAAGCTGCATACTCTGTACTTGTGCACATTCATTCAATAAAAACACAGAAGAAGAAAAATTCCTATACTGAGTTTCTGCTAGTTCCCGCCTTTGATTCGCAAGCATTGACATGTCGCCGCATGAGTTATTGTCCTGACTATCCAATCACAATTCCAATGCCTTCTTACACATTCGATTGACCATTGCAAAATACCTTTCAGCGTCATTCCATTATCAGGGGGCTGAACGGCACGCTTTGCCCATTAAGCTTACAACATCTCTCGGGACATCAAGCCGATCAAAATATTCCACGATCTAGCACTACTATCACACCTCCCGACATCTTCAAACAAACAACAGCATCGATTTAGCTATTCACATTTATTGGACCTGTTGTTTTAATTCATCTCTTTGTAATTTTTTTTTTTTCTTCTTTTTCCAGTATACTAGGAGAGGCGCTTGGGCTTTTTGAAGCGACTGAAGAACTGAGGTCATGTTATTGAAAATCGCACTCGCCACACTGACACAAAAACCGCTCCTTACGAATGATGTTAAACTAATAAAATAAATTCGTGATTTTAGTTATTGGCATTGTGATGCGCTTTTCAAGTGAGTGCCGATTGCCCATGTGGCGATGACGATGGCGATGGCGGTCGCGATCGGCCCATCGGAATGGAACAATGTGCCCTCTTCTGATGGCCACTACGAGCGGCACACAGGTGAAGTGGTAAAGTGGAAGTGACTTATGCTTAAGTCTCTGCTGTGAGAGCCTCAGGAATCGATATGTTTATTGTAATATGAATGGGGTGCCGGATGCCAACCACCATGACATCATAACTCACAACAATCGTTGATAGCTGCCAAGAAACTAATAAGCTCGAGCTTCGATCGGTTTGCCCTCGATCCGATGGAGAAGCGTTTTCCAGCCGAGTGAGCTCCACAGCATTCAATTCGATTTCATGAATTGGATGGAATGACTTTTGTCGATGAGTCGGGCTTTATTGTGTATTTGTTTGGGGGCATCTGCCAACAATGTCCGATATACAATGAATGGTAGGGTCCTCGAGAGAAGGAATTGTGGCGCACGATTTCGTTCATAGTGCGATGGTAATGCCAATTGTATCTTCCTTGAGTAATGTGTTGAGAACACCTGTTCCGACCTTCCATAGAATTTTGTTTAGTCTCTCGCTATCTCTCTCCAGAGGTGCCACATTGTTTTTGATGAGAATAATAAGAGAAAAAAAATATCACCGGGTCAAGTTCATGAGGTGATTATTGTTAACTCCACAGTCGCTCGGTGGATCCATTCAGACTATCATAGCAATCGAATTACAATTTTTATATTCGTCAAATAAGACCGAATGACACGTTTCGAATGGAAATAGAAATGGTAATCGATTGGTTGGAATCTTTGAGTGCAGGAATGGGAAATATGATTTTTCTCACACAGCATATCTGTGAATGATAATGAGTCTGATGTTGATGGCATATTGTATGGAATACAATGCTTCTACATTTAATGATCAATAAGTGGCTTTCTTGATTCGCTGTTTGTTAAAGTAATTAAACTATCGGAAAATCTATACATTCTATGATTTGACTCCTGTGTTATGGTAATAATCATATTCTGAATACTGAATCTCATCAGCATTCAAATGCATTGTCAACTTTATAATAATTAAATGGTTATTTCAATTCAGTTGATTGCAGGAAGCAAATCAATATGCAAAGTGAGTAACATTCATGCTTAACTAAAAGCGGTACACATTAATTGTTTTTATCAAACATTGTGGCACAGATTTCTCTTGTTAGTGTGTTGTGAACGGCAGAGTTGCAGTCGAACGTTACCGTTATGGATTCGATTAAAAAATATATATAAAAATATATAATATATATATATATTTTTTCATTCAATTGAACAAAATTTTCGGTTCAGAATTTACTTCTGCACCATCTGCTTTTAGTAGATACCTATTTGTAAATTCGTTTTTGAACATGAAAAACAGATTCGTTCTCAAAGCATGCAAATATGCTCTCACCAATAATAAAAAATAAATCACTACATCTGTGCGGTAAGATTCTTCAAAATTAGTTCTGAGTCAAACGAAAACCTGTTCACATTTATTTTTAGTTCTCGTGACGAAAGAAATCCTGTCAACAGCATTTTTCCAGACAAAAAGGAGCCAATAGTGTGAACAGGCTGTGACATTTTGTCAATATTTCCATCAATATTTAAAAACAACATTTTCCCAAATTGTTTTTATCGCACCCAGAATCAAATTGACCTGACTCAAAAAATGTTTGCCACTGAACTTTCAATTTAACTCTAGTTTTGCCGCTCTGCCGCTTTACCGCTCAGTGCGTGGCCGTAGTCGTGAATGAAAGTGACCTAGTTAAAAACTGCATTAGTGAGAAATGAGCAATAAAGTCTTCAAGAAAGAACGAGTAAATTAGGTCAGTTGATTGAAAAAATTAGAAATTACGGATATTTTGGGTTAGGTCACTTTTATTCTAAGGGTGCGATATGTTGATGGTAACATATTTATTTGAAGTGATGCCATTGCATTAAATGCTTAATTCAACAAATATGGCAACGTTGTCAATGACAATGACAATTTTAATTTTTGGGGAGGGTGCAAGAACTCACTGATTGATTTCTTGTCAGAATTTGGACGTTGTGTAAATGGCACTCTCAAAACTATGTACAAGTAATCTTGTAAATAATTATGTCGTCAAATTTTTACAAAACCATGAGAGTCGGATATAAAAGAAGACCTAAAGATGAAAGTTGTACTCTCGAAAATGTATGGTGCAGAGAGCATGATGCGCTTGAGGTAGCAGCCAGACGGCAGATGACTGAAGACATAATGCCAAAACCCAAAAGACTGGTAACTGATGAGAAATGACAAATTAATGCATCAGATGACAGAATTTTTTCAACTTTATTTTATTAACACAAACAAAATTCAAGGAAATCTTCAAGGATTCCCTACTGAGCACAAGATCTCTGGCGTTAGTTTAACAAAAATTTACTTTGGCAAAACTCTTTTCTAAACACACTTTTTCTTCTGCAGATTATCTTCCTTCCATTGTAGAAAGATTGGATACCGATGTAAGCAGCACCATGTCGTTTACAAATTTGATGTTTTTTGTTATGGCTTCAAAAACCTACATACATAGTGTTTTTAGATTCTGTTTTTCGCTGCTGAAAGTTGATTACAATACGATTTCCTCCTTGGTCGGTACGATCTTTTTATATGAAAGCTTACGATGGATAACAACAAGCTCTTCCTGCTCTCGATTGTCATAGCTCATGACCAATTACTGGTGACAATAATGAGGATATCTGACCGTAGACTTTTTGTACGTCTGCCATCTTGTCTTCCAAATCTTCTTATTGTGGAAATGAAATTAATAAAAAATGATAATTTTTTCTTTGTTCAAACATTTGACAGTGACAACTTCATATAAAAAAATCATGAAAAAGGTTGATTTTAATTGAAAGTCAGGAAATTACCATCAAAGCTAGAAAATGGTCAAAAGGAGTTATGAATTTGCTTGAGTAGTTTATGGCTTTTTAATGAAAGAAATGAATTTGTTTTATTGAAATTACTAGGTGATTTAATGTAGGTATAAGCCTTAGGTACTTCGCTTCTATAAGCGTGTCGTCTTTTTTCTAATGCCTATACGCTATGAAAATTTTTACGGCAGTAAAACTTGTCAGCTATCACTTGTTTCAATGCTTTTCGTTTGGCATTGCGCCCAATATAAATGCTATACCCCAATTCATATAGCCTTAAAGCCGTACATAGAGCTTTGCGACTATCTATCCATCAATATCTTCAACCGCTCTTTTCATTACTTCTACAATAACTACCCGGTGTCTTAATGCTTAGGGTTCAGTAATGTAATGTTCAAAGCCTTTCGCGAGGAATTGGTAGCTTCTCCGGTAGTATTTTCATGTCATAAAAAGCGCTTTCTTTTTTAGTCATTCAGAGTCAGAAAATCCTCATCAATTGGTTGAGAGAAAAGGTTGTCGTATTATACTACAAGTGAGTGACTTTTTGAACAAAAATTTTTTTTTCTCAAATAAACATATCATTTTTCAAAATAATCTTCTTTTTTTTTTATTCCTTTCAAATACTAGGTTTTCTCAAGGCCCTCAAAATAAACATTTGTTTCAGTGATGACCTTCATCTGACCCAAATCTCTTACAATCCCACCAATTCTTTAGATTTAAAAACAGGAAATAGTCGGGGAGCTAAATCTGAAGAATATGCTGGATAAGAGGAAGAAGTTCGTAGCCCAAATTATGTCAAAAATCCACTATCCATCCATGGTAACTATAAACGTATGCACCCGTACTTATGGTCGAGTGTGACTAGCTGCGGCATCCATCGTGCGGATAGCTTTTTCATATCGAAATATTCATGTTAAATGTTAGATACGCTCTCAGTTGAGATGCTTACAGTCTTAGCCACCTCAAGCTCTTTCATTCTCCGATCGTTTTATATCAATTCATAGATTTTATTGACGATGTCTGGTATTGCAACCTCTTTTGGACGACCTGGATTTTCGGAATCACTTGTGCTGATAAGACTTCAACAGAACTTCGTAAAGCAAACTTTTTGACCATGGAAATTGATGGTGTAGAGACTTATCAAGTCTTTTCTTGATATCAGTAATAGTTTTTTAAGCAAAAAATTATGCTTTATCAGCACACGAAATGCGATCTTCTCTATATAGCGCCCTTCAGACGGTCAATGTACTTATTAACTTTTTCTCTTGTCAAGTAAAATTGATGAACAATCCCCACCATTATAATTAATTTTCACGAGAATACTTTGAATGGCTGTAAAGCAAAAACTAAAAGAACATAAGAAATTCACAATATGTCATCTTTTTCGGAGTGGGGGTGAAATTCTCTCACAAAAGAGCGTTTTTGCACCACCTTTTGAAGTTCAAGATTGGTAAAAAATGTCAAAAGCCAGCTGTTGACTTTTTGCTCGCAGTTTATTTTGCGTAATGTAGTTTTGATTTGTTGCGAAAAGTTTGAAAATATTAAAAGAACAGTTGTTGTACTTGTTTAGACTGTGCACGATATCTGTTCACAGAAATTTTGGTGGCAAAATATCGCAGAGTGGGAAAATTTGAAAAAAAAAAATGAGTTATTTATTGATTAATTCTACGATGGTGAACTGTCAACTAAATATATACTATTTTTTGGAAACGAAGTCAATTACATTTGAACTTTTTGGATAACAGAAATAAAAACGTTATTTTTAAAGACGAAACGGCAACGATCGTAAAGACAGACATTTATGAGAGGATCCTAGTTGATCCTAGTTCTGCTTTTACTAAGAGTTATTCTTGCTAATTTATATAGACACAAGCAACAAAACATATCAAATCATAAATCGGCAGTCATTCGCAAAGCGGATCTAGCAATTCTTTCCACAATGCAGTCATTTAGAAAAATCCAAAGTGTTATCGATTAGTGTCATTCATCAAGTCTATGCGCTGATTTTCTAAGCATCGAATTGATATATCCTAAGTGATTCCACCGACTGTCATTAAAAACTATAAATTTGACCGGTGTTTCCAATCAAACAAAAACTTCGTTAAATGTAATCACCGCAACTTAATCGCGTTATGGTTTCCTTTACACTAATACTTCATGGATTTATCTCAATAAAAGTGATTCAGTACCGTATATCCATTAGGAATGCAATTAAAGAAAAGTACAAAAAAAAAAGGAATAGAAAATTCCCCGTTCATCTCGTGGTTAAAGTTTACCACTGCAATGCTAATTTGCATCACCCAGATGCACTTAATGCTTCTGTTTTATTAATTATAAAACTTTTCATTAAGCATTCCCTTTTATTCACTCGCCATAAACGTTTAATTATAAAACAGTGTCATTAAATTGTAATTTTGCCCAGACTGGCACCTTCGGATGTGAAGTGATGTTTGCCGGCTGGATTCTCATCCGCGGCACAGAAATCCCTGCCCAGCGTAGCATTTTGAGGTCAGCAAAGCAGCAACTCGCACAGATAACATGAGATCAACAATCCATTGTGAGAAATATCTGATTGCGCGCATCTTCTTCCATCAATGACATCCATCTCGGTGTGTGCCGTTTCATAATGACCTCATTAACCATCGCATTGCAGTATACTCTCTAGGTGAATAAGTGTTTCCACAAAGAGGTCTTTTGTCTTTCGTTATAATCATCAAACTACATAACCTTTGATGGCTAAACAAATGATTAAAGACACCAAACGGGCCCCTCCTCTAATCAAATGCGATGAATTTGCTGTACTCGCATAGGTATCTCCCCCGAGCAATGGTGTTTAGAGTTTGTATCCTCTGCAAACAGCGAAAAAATCAATCAAAAAAATACAAACTGCTTAAGTCGTGCTACGAATGACCCTCTCTTGGTGTGCACATACAACCGAACGAGCACACCTGCTTGGACTGGAAACTTGGACACAGGTAGTACACCTCCCATAGTCCCCATCAACAGTGGGTACAATACGCATCCTTGTGGATGTCAGGTAACCCGTTAAGGTGACACAATCCCAGCAACAGATATCCAACAGATTGTGCGACACCTAACGAAGGGAGATAGCAACGCAAAAAAGCATCTACCACCCGAATGCGACTGAATTTTATCGGTGCAGACTCTAACACGACATCTATCGTTTTTCATCCTAATCACTATGGTGTGCAGTACTATGTCCGTCCGTGTCCGTGTCCGTATAGCGTGCTCTATGGAATATACTGGCTTACCGTTCGTCTGTAATCATTCGTCACTTGATTTACGTGCGATAATCAAAAACGAAAAACGAAAAATCTCAAAACGCATATCTATTCGTCAGATTCTCTTCCAGAGCGTATAGTATCACCGCATCTTTCACTACCCAATGAGTGTTGCCAGTACAAACAGACTTTTGAACTAGACATTAGACAAGTTTTTAGGTATTTATGGCTCTTCCTCGTACAACTTTTGTATTTGTTTCGATTTTGCTTTAGAACACAATGGAAAGTATTACGAAAATCAAATTACCGCACCCTAGCTGGCAACACTCTACCCAAACGGTAACAAGTGGTCACCCCAGAGATGACTGTAATGTTTCCTTAATTTATCGCATTAATAAGAAATCGTTTCTCACCGTAACGCCTGTGAAGAATAAGAAGAAGGTGGAGGATATAACCTCCTTGGAGCGCATCCCATCCGATGGTGCAGTGATAGCAGTGATGATGGGATGCGCTCTGCGTCTGCACAGTCACCATCAACTCTTGTGGCAATGTTGTTTTGCTATTTGGCCGATGATTGGAATTTCTTCGACCGACTTGAGTGTGACCGACCGATGAAGATGGGAGCGTCCGTCGTCATCGCCGTCGCGTCTTTGCTTTCGATTCACTTGGCATATCCATTTCTAGGATCCACTGCTTCGTTGTATGGGACAGTTAACTCCAGTTATTTATTTTCGTCGAACTGTTTTTCTGTTTTGTTTCTGTTCTTCCTACTAACTCGCAAATAATATTTGTTGTTTCGGGATGTTTCGCAAACACACATATGTCACATGACAGTGGCTCGGACCAGGCTAGATACATTCATATATGTTGTGTGGTTATAGCCAACCCACCTGAAGAATTTTTGTGGCTCGACAGCGCGAGTGTGAATTTCCCACCATTTGTGCACTGTACACAATCTTCGTGTGTCACATGGTAACTGCATTGGTCCGAACACGAGTCTGGGGAGGGGGTGGTGTTTGTGGGGACCTGAAGTTAGCTGATTTTGCTTTACAACGAGAATTATAATTATTTCACTTAGTTGAGACACTGGCAATAGTGCAAAAGTGGAGATTTGAACGCCTAAGGTGAGTGTGTCTGTGTATGCAACCGGCATGTTAGCATGTTTGTACCATGCTAGAAAAAAAAGAAGGAATAAGCAAGCGGTACCAATGGCCACTAGCGGTGAATTGGGTGCTACAACAACCATGTTTAGCAGGGTGGAGATGTGTGTAGAGAAAATGTAGCAACGGTAGGCAATTCTTAAAGTGTTGAAACGTCAACCAAATCAGGTGTTGTCATGTAGAAAGATGCTTTGAGTCATGTCGCAGTCAGTTTGAATAGAATCTTTTCTTTTAATTAGCTTAGCGGTTGAGATCCTGAATGCCGACATCAAATGCTGCTCAGTTGGGGACAATAGGAGTAGGACTTGGAACGGGCTATAAATGAAACCAGGTAAAAACTTAGGGTAACAAAAAGAAATGTGTAAATTGAACCAAAAATTTAGTTTTGGTTTTTTCACTTTTCTTAAGAAAAACTTTCATTTGACAATTCTTTTTGAAAAGAAAAAATAATGATAATTACGGTTTCTTCAACTTGGTTTAAAAAAACCTGTCATTGGAGTTTTGAAAAGACTCGAGGATTAATTGTCGTAAATGATTGAAAATATCAAAAAGGTTCGTAATGTTCATAATGTTTGAATTGTTGGACATGATAATAAGCAGGTAGTGAACCAGACTCGAACATTCGGTTCGTAGTGATATGAGTAAATGTCACTTTCAAGGTTAAAGTTTGAGTTCTAGAAACATTTTACTGTCGTTAGTAATTGGAAAGTAATAACAGTGCCGTGAAAAGCTCATTCTCATAAAGCTGTTGGCAATCGGCAAACATTTTGAGGTCCCACCATGTTTCACCAGTGTATGTTTGGCTTCCCGAGCTTTATTGTTGCATTTAATTTGCTTATTTATTTGGATATTTGCAGACGTTCTTAATATTTATGAAAAAAAAAAGGTACATAACTTGTAAATCAATGCCTCAGAAAATTCCCCTCTACCTCTCTTCTGCGACAAAACAATCCTTGACGAAAGTAGGTTAGGTTCAATGGCTGTCAGGAAATTAACTGACACAATCAGACCTATATTAGGTGTATTGTGATAAAAAGGGTGTGAGAAAGTACCTCACTTAACTAAACCATTTGGAGCCTTTGATAAAGCGATAGAGATGAAGGGTATCTGTGTTCGCCAGATCATTCAGATCATCAAGGAAATATTTTCCTAGAATCAGTTTTCTTTTAAGAGAGAGTGCGGGACATGAGCAGAGGAGGTTATGACTGCCTCTTCCTCCTTCTCATCTAAGCAGCTTCTGCAGAAGTCGTTACAGCGATCACCGAGTCTTATGGCGTGCCTACCTATCAGGCAATGTCCGGTAATGACGTTGATAACGGAGCTAACCTGCAATCTGGTTATGAATAACAAATTTTTTGTGCGTCTTAGATTAGCTCTGGTCATTATCTCTTTTGTTGGCACAGACGTTGTGGTATTGCTTCACCTGCTGTTCGTTCTATCCATTGCCTCTTGCCTCAGCATGAGTTTACATGTAGAGGTTCGTATACCAATTTTCAGCCTACTGGTTGAGATCAGTAAAGCGGTTCCACTTCAGGCGAGTTCTTCGGCTTTGCAGTTACCTAGGATATTTATGTGCCCCGGTACCCAAAAGCAGGTGAATGTTGAACTCTCCCTGAGAGATAAGCTGCAATTGAGGGCGGTTACTGAGTTCTCAGAAACAGTGCCAAGTGATTTGAGGACTGCTTGACTGTCTGAGAAGATCCGGATATTCGCAGAGGATAGCACGTTTTCTTTTAGCCACGATATGACCTCTTTGAACTGAGTCTGCTTCCAGAATATCGATAACAGCGGCGCTAGGCCATACGTGGACGTTGGCGAAATTAGGTTTGCGAGGCCTCCTATATTGCCCAATTAAGAAAACGTTAAATAACAGTTTAACTAATGTATGAGTACCTAAACGAATTTTACTGCTATGCTGTAGGCATTTGGACATATTTCTTCCAAATTATTTCAAAATGGCAATCAGTTGCTTCGCGCTGTTAATAGTGTCTAGTGAATTCATTTTTGAAGCTGGAGTTCTTCATTTAGATTGAAAGGCTGAATATCGCTGTTTTCGCCTTTTCGAAGAAAAGTACCTAAATCATTACAATTCATAAGAAGATCCTCTTTAGATATGGGGCTTAAATAGCTGATATCATAGATAAAACCAAATTGTTCAAAATATTCAAAATAAATATTATATGCTATAATAGCGTCTACCATTGTGTTAAAAAGGTTATTTCTGTACTGCATTTCTTAAGATTGAATAAGTTTATCAATATGTTCATAACCGAACATTCGATTTTTCCGGGCTGCTCTTTTTTATTTAAATAATGAATACAGTAATATTCATTTAAAAATGTTTGGCGAACAGACGTGTAAGCAAAAATTTAAAGAGGTCCGTAACATGATTTTAAAAGATTGGTTAGAAGCTATTGTTGATACAAAAGGTAATAAAGTACCTTGGTGTAAATTTTGCGGTCATCACTATGCCGATTTAGAAATGATTTAATATTTTAATACCATTATTTGTTTACCATTTACAATTTTAAGAACGTTTTGGATTAAAAATAATTATTTGTGGTCTTTTATTGTGGTTTCTGAGTCGACAATAGTGGTCTCTGGCAACACTGCTCGCGTGCGACGACGCGTTGCCTTACTTTCATAGTCTTGCCAGCTGATTCGGGATGATATCCGTAAAGTACAACTCACTCAATTCAGGCAAGTGTAAAAAAAATAAATAACTGAATTTTAAGTATTTAAAAATTTATATTTGCCCCTTCAGCCGCAAGACCGTCGGCGTCGGCGGTTGCCGTAGTAGTTGAAGTCTAGCGCCGCCACTGATAGAAGATGGCCAAGTCAGCTTTATCCATAACGTTGTCCTTTCTCCCTCCTGACCCAGTTTTTCGGGCGTTATCCCTTTTAATCTGCAAAATAAGATTACAAAAATAATAGATGTGTACATAAATATAATAATTTGCTTTTTGTAGGCAAAAACTTGCTAAACTTACTATTGTCCGACTCTTCCATAGACAAACAGTCCCTCACATAGATCCATGCCTTTTAGGAGGACTCAAGTTGAAGGGATTGGTCCTTTTTCAAAAATTTCCTTCCAGGCAGCCTGTTTAGCTAATTCGTCAACCTTCAAATATAAAATATTTTGAGAATGCTTTTTGTCAGAGGTTGAGGTAGGTTCAGTAGATCCAGGGACTTCTAAAGAAGAAGCAAAACTTAAGTTTATTGAAGTTAGTTTTATTTCCGATATTCAAAAAAAAAAATAAAAAATTGTTTTCTTATGTAATTTAATATAATGGTTTTAAGGTTTAATTCCGTTTCATAAAGTATTCCAAAGTATTAGGTAGGTCTTGATAGGTGAAATTGAGGCTCCTTCGGATGAGGAAAGTTCCACTCTGAGGTCTGGCTGGGATGCAGGCGAGTCCGAATTGATATTTGAATGATGCCCACTTGGGATCTCCGGTCTTGGGTTTCGGATTCCAATGGTAATGAAGGTTATTAGTTCTGGGTCTTCAGTTCTTAGACTAGTGATCATGCTGGATTTCTGTAATCCTCTCCTGATGTGATGTTTCCTGTAGTAAAACTAATACACGTTAGGGTTTGCCCTGACATATCAGGAGCCACCAAATTCACAGCGAGATAGCACTGGACTATACTTCTATGCTCACCAGAACCTTTCCTTTATGACAGCTCAAATTTGTGCTTAAGCTAAGGGGTCATTTTTCAATCACATCAGATTATTTTCAGCCCTTCATCCACCCAACGATAAGTGAAATCCCCTTGTCAGATTTCGATATGAACCTTAAGCTCCAATCAAAGGAGTAGGTATAGTGCGGCAAGATCAATAGTACTTCAATTTTGGTTTTAATCTCGGGTTCATACTAAAAGAGATCTACAGCAATTGTTTTTATGTATGGGTAATATTTTTTCTAGTCGAGCTTTTCCACTTCAAAAATGGAAAGAAAGATTGAAGACTAAGTGAAGGTACCATGTATAGTAAATTTTTCTAAGAATTAATTTGTCTTTGATAGTGGAGTTGATCCCTTACCTTTCATGTTCTAAAATTCTATTATATTTTTTTTTGCCTTGCTTATACCTTAGTTTTAAGAATAACCTGGTGGGAATTTGGTGCTAAAACTCATTTTTGCAGCAATAAAGAAATAAACTTAGTCATGAAGAAAGTTTCGGTGTGAAATTCACGAACGTATCGTACCATCAATTGCTCGGCCATGTGTGGCCTCATAAAGCTTTTTATACGAATACAAAACATCTTCAGACATCCTGATGTTCTATGTTGATATCATCAATTAATAACACAGATCGTCTCTTGAATTTTTCAATAACAGGTGGACAAACGAACAAAAGCTCACAAAAGTAACATTCAAATGCGGATACCTCCAAAATTGGTCACCTCAGTATCTAGTTTCAGATTATTTTTTCACTGTCAAGACAATAACTAATGCCTTCACTTTAAATCCATTGTGCTTAAGAAATCTTATAAAAAATATGTAAACCCCTGGTTTATTCAAACTTGGTCGCGGCATTCCTCTAGTGCATTTCATCAGTGTCACAACTTTAGTCGATCGATTGTATCTTTCCAAGAGTTTTCAATATCAATTGAAAATTGATTCCATGCCACCTTCATCGCCCAAGTGAAACCTTTGAACAATACGCTCGTGGTTCGTGCTATCGTGGTTTGCTTTTGTTTGCCCTAATGATACATGTATGATGACTCCTTCGATAATGGTGATGATGTTGTTCCGTGTGTATTGTGTTTAAGGTTTTGACAAATCTTTATATTATACAATTTCCATAAATTTACTTCTAATTTAATTCGCCATGTGTTGTACTCGTAGGTATATGTGATTCAGAAGATGATACTTTTGTAGCAACAGGGGTTCCAGTTCAGCGTCTGTTTCACATTTTGACAAATCACCTGAAAATTAGTACAAAAACTTTTGTCACGAGTGTGTGCTAAGGTCTATGAGTATCTAAAGTAGTCTTCCGAAAAAGAAACCATACTTTAATTTCAGGCTATATAGGGCTTTCAGGCCTGGGGGGCTTCTCCACTTTTTTTTTGTTTCTTCATAATGGAATCCAATTTGAATATGGAATAGCTTAGAGTTGAAAAATGGATGCCCGCTTAAGTGTTGGATATTCAGTAGGTTGGTAGTAAAGAAAAATTAACAGAGAAAAGAGCCCGAAAGAGAGACAAAGACAGCCGGGAGCATATTCGTGCCAAATACTACACGACAGGGAGTCGTTGAGGAAAAAAAACACATATACTATTTAATCGATTGATTTTTTATTTCAGGTAATATGGATTGCGGTTGACCTGGCCGTTGTCATAGATGTAAGTCAAAAGATGTTGATGCCTGTTAAATATTCATGGAAGACGAAATCTGTTTTATGGCAAAATTATAATTTTCCCATTGGGACAAATAAAATCGATTCATCGATCGAATTTCCATATATGAAATATTGTGTGCTTACTTCTGGAAAAAATGCGGTTGATGCTAACGAAGTTCAGTGAAGAATATCTTTATTAATTAATGGTAGGCAGAAAGCTAATGTTATGGAATAGAAATAGCCCAGGACTTTTTGAAAAGTTTCGAAACAAACATGAAGTAATTTTAAAGAGAAATAAATAGAAATTTGATGACAGAAAATATGTAACACTCTAATATGGTTCTTTTGGTCTGCGAGGAATGGGTTCATTTGCCAATGATTCAACCCAATGGTCACTTACTGTTAATACTGTAACGTGAATCCAACACTTAATACCAATTTCCTAATCGAAAACGTTCAACCGAAGACACAAGCGGCAACACTAGTGTAAGTGTAGAAATATTCTAGGAGAGAAAATGTTTGACAGCCAAAATAGTGGAGAGTGGAGACAATGTGGAAATTACTGGAGAGTTCTAGATGAAGTGTCATTCGATATAAATAGCCCGCCCGAGGCAACCTGAGGGCAGTTTTGATTATAGAGTGATAAAGTTAAGAGTAAATTGTTGAATACAAGTGATAGTCCAAAAGTCGAGTTGAGATCGAATAAAGTATAGATACTGAATAAAAGAGATAGAAATAAATTGAAAGGTGAAGTTTTATTTTGCGCATAAAAACTGCAATACTTCTAGAATTTATTCGTTCAAACTTAAAGTCAAAAAGAAAGCTCAATCGTTATTTTACAAGGTTAACAGGAAAATAGTTAACCTGCCTTATGACTTTTATTGTTGTTTTTTTGTGAACCCTTGAGAGTAGTCACCGCACCGGTTGTACTGTGCTTAAAATGTGTGAGAAAGAGGACAATAATATCGTGTGTTTTGACTCCGAAATTAGTTTGCCTTTGTTTGTTATCGTTCAGCTGTTGAGTTTACATTACATTTGTTATCCCTAGAGAAGAAAATCGTATTTATTGAAGAAAGCTGCGACTTTTTGTTGTAAGCAGAAGGTATGTATAACAAATTGCTTGGCTTACCGAAAGATGATTTTTTTAACCTAGCATTGTCACGGATTGTTTGGTAGTCGATAAACAAAAAAGAATTTAATATGATACGATCAGAAGCGTACCTATAGATACTTACTATACATCAAATCGAGCTTATGAATGAGTAAGGCACCTTTTGAGTGCAGTGTTCATTCAAATGTATACAAAAAAGGGAATAATGAACGTCAGCATGACTTGTAGTTTAAACATTAATTAAACTTGATTGTCTTAGGTTACACCTACACTTGTTTCATTTTATAACAGACCAAATAAAACAGCCTACCGATAACATACGACTGCACATTTGTTGCAATTTTTCGATGATAGCTGACCCACCCGTCGTTGTTGGGGCCCGTAGTTTTAAGGTTCCCCTTCTCGTTCTTCCATTCTCGTGGGAATATGTTACTGAAGGACAATGTAGGATCCTAGAGTTGAAAGAGTTTTTGAAATCGGTCAAGTAGTTTTAAGGTTCTAATTCTCAGTCTCGTTGTTGTTCTCGTTCCCGTTTCTGTTTGGCAGTATAGAGATAAAATATAGTCTGTGCTACTGACGGCAATAGAGCTAAACGAATGCTAAAAGAATTTTTGATTTTTGGAAACCTGTCCTGTTTCCAATCCTGTTGCCGTGACCTATAGATCAAGCCCTAACAGAAACCTTTTTTTTTTCTTTTGGACGTTTTTAAAATACCAGGTGGAGCACTCAGACCTGTCCATTGTAGTTCCAGATAGCAAACTTCTTATTTTAATGGTTTGAAGATGTTCGTAGAAAAGCCAAAAGGCGCTGCCATGATAAGAAACCTAAGTTACCAGCTCTCACTATGTCTGCGCCGATTATCTGTAACCTCGTGCGAGAAAAAGCAGGACATTCACAGAGAAAGTACTCCGCGGTGTCCACATCTTCTCGATGAGATTCACAGAGCGTGGTATCATTTAAGTCTAACACGTTCAAGTTTTTGGCAAAAGAGAAGTGCCCCATTGCAATACATTCATATTAAGGGTGACTGGAAATATGCTCTTAGGGCACCGTTTATAGATGAGGCTACCCTCTTAGAGTTGACCAAAAAAGCCCATTTTTAAACAAATGCTTTAACCAGCATAAACCATAAATATGAATAAGGAAAGTGTTTTTTGTATATTAGTTTTAATCAGTTTTAATACAAAAGAAAAGGGGAGAAGAAAAAAAGGATGTGCGCTGTTGATGAAATATCTGAAACGGATGATTTGAAAAACAAATTACAATTAAATTCAGTAGGCAGGGCGGTAAGTAGGTTAGGGTAAGGTAAAGCTACAGCGCATATCATACGATTTTTTGATGATAATAATTAAAGAATGGCAGACATTATTCAAATAATTTCGAAAAAGCACGTTTTTCATCGCTTTTTGCCAAAAAATAAAAATTTCACTCAGGAAATTCAAAAAATTTTATGAGAATTCCAAAACTCGTATGATAGTTATAAGGAAAATGTGGCAATTCTTTATGATTTGGTTAAATAGTTTCGGAGATTCTTTTTCATTCCGAGAAAAACACGTTTAAAGTGTTTGTGAGTGGCTACTATAATTTGAAGAAATTTTAAAAAAAAATTTGTTTACGAGGGAAATGACTAATGCTTTCAAATCTTATTTAATAACTTATAAACTACAAATATAAAAAACAAATTTAAAACAAAAAATAAGTAAACTAAAGAAATGCTGCAGTCTCCCTTCTTAAAAAAATAGAATTGACCTTCTGATGCTGAACTTCTACGGAATTACGTCATCAAACTATGAAAGTATGTTTTTGAGATACCATACTTTCAAAGGCAAAGAAAACAAAATCGATTTTTCGAAAACCAACCCCCTAAACAAAAAATCGTAAGGCCGCGAAAGAAATTGCTCTATGAAAATTTTAAAGGGGTAGACCCCTTAAAAGATATTCAAAAATAAAAAAACAACCAGAAATAAGCGAAAATTAAAAAAAATATTTATAATTAACTTGGAAGCACTACTTAACAATAAATATGATTGCAAATTATAAAAATAACTTTAATATACAAAAATTCTTCTTGAAGTACAATTAGATTAAATCTATGTTTCAGTAATCGGAAAAATCTTGCTTACTTACTTAGATAAAAATTACAGTTCTGTTCAACATCTTCCGCCAAAAATTCGATTTCAGGCCAGGTCTTTCCGGTTTTACGCTCTAAGTGTTAAGAGGTCTTCTTCCACTTGATTGCGGCCATATACGTGGTCTTCCTTTTCTGTGCAATGTGCAACATGAAACTTTTAATATAAGATGCATAAAAAGAAACTTCTTTTTTGTTAGCCACATTTGGTGTACGCCAAGGAAGCGTCTTGAGCTCTCTGCTCTTTATTGTGGTTATTGAGTATTGAGTACATGGAAATTAAGAGTGGAACACCTAAGTACGTCAACTTTTTTACCTTAGCGGGTGTTAAAGTTGCAGTTTCAAATGGCATTTTCTCAGTAACTGAGCTCTCACTTAAAACTTAAACTTTTTTCTCGATTTTTCTTCCTATTTCATAATTATTGGTGCTGATTATAAATTTTCTCGTCGTTGACTATGCCGAAATATGCGACAAAGCAGCGAACCTATTATTCGTTTTCAGTCAAAAATTTTTAACACAAGAATGGTTGAGTTAGTGGGTGCTTATCCCGATTTTACTAAGGACTTTTGAACATCTCACAAGCCAGGCAAACTCCCAACGATTTGTTAAAAAATAGCAAACAATAATCAAAAAGTTAAATGAATTTTTGACTAAAAAGGTTTCATATTGTATGGAAAACCACTTGGTTATAATGTTGGTTTGGGATAGTTTTGAGTTAAACAAGTTTAAATCTCAGGTGTGGACTTAGCATTATGCTATGTCCGCTTTTTAACTTGAGACAAAGAGATAAGCTCGAACCTTTTTTCATATGCGAACATTACTGGTTAAATTACCGGTTGCTCCAGGGCTACGTTTTGTCTCCGACTCTCTTCCTTATCTACATAAATGATATCTTATTTGAAACTTCTAATCATTTCTATTGTTTTGCTTGAACCTCTGCTTTTCATATTCTCCCAAATTCACGTCCCTGTTCTTCAGATGTGGATCTAGAAGTATGATTCGTTCAATGAATTCTGACCTTGACAGTATTGTTACATGGGGTAAAAAAAATGAGTTGGATTCAATGCCTCAAAAATATAATGTTGTCATTTGTCGTTGAAGCTTATCATTGTCCCACTGCTATTATCCAGGTACCTGCAGTCGCCAAAAATACTGATAAATACTTAGGTTTCAAGACGATGCAGAAATTTTTCACTCCTTCGCTGGATCCGAATTTGGTTTGAATTTGTTTTATTTTTACTAACTTTTCCAAATTTGTTTTAATGAATAATATAGAAATTCGTATTTTTTGATGGTACAACTCACGTAGTGATTAGCATGTCTGACTATTACGTCGAATCAGGTAAGAGGGTCGATTCTCACAAACATTCTCATTTAGGCGTTCGAACTCGGAAAGAGTTTCGAGTTTCTTTTCTTTTTAAATAATACCGATTTTTTCAAAACTCGAAGCTCGAAGCAGTTTTTAACTAGCTAAACGTTTTTTCGAAGAAGGTCAATATTATGTCTGTAAGTCTGTCGACACGAACTTTTACTTTTAATTTTGCCTTCGGCAGAGCAAAATACTGCTTAAGCTTAGAAGAACATATTTTAAGTTGTGACATTTTACATTATCAGCACCTTCACTAGTAATCGCAATAATGTCTGACAAATGTAAACGGTGAGTTATTTGCGTATATCAGCGCGTTTGTTCAAGAATTTCGCTTAAGATTTCACCTAACTCACACAGATGAAAGCTGATCACATAATTATTTTACCTTTGTTTTTTCGGAAGAGTCAAGAAATTTTAACTCCACTGGATATTATGAAGGTCTGAAATATTAAATTTAAACCAACAAAAATAACAGACTCGAAAAAAATATATCTTCTTTTGACAAAATGCATCCACAGGCCCATTCGTGGTGCGGAAATGTTGTACCTGTCTCTGAAATTAGTCTTTTGTTCAAATTTCGATAACATAACCAAAAAACGAATACCAATTATTTTGCCTACAGACTGTACCTACCCCTATTTTCAGAACCCAAATTTTGCATAACTCAACTGTTTCAACTGTCACCGCCATTAGATACTCAAATTTATGACATGCAATTAAATATTAATATTCCAGACTGAATATTTCACCCAGAAACGCACTTAACTACCTTCATTCCAAGAATGACGAAAAAACTCACGCCTTAAAAAATATATCGTACTTCCAATACCAATTCGCACTTCAAGGAACGTGCCAATAAAAAACATCTTTTTTGTATTCAACTTACTTAACAACAGATCCAGATTGCATGATCACTTATATTGCCGAAAATACCTACCATTCGCAACAATCCTTCAATACTCTAAAAAGAACCGGAAAATAAAAAGTATAAAAATAATAAATTAAGGTTTCACCAACGCGACCATCACTCCCAACCCAATATTTAGGAATGCCATTAAATTTTATACGACAGTCCAATATAGTTCAAATGACCCGAAAAACGATGCTACCATGTCATAAAGTGCCAACCGAACCAATTTCTTTCTTAGTTTTTTTTTTTCTTTTTTTTTGTGTTGTTGTTGTTGTCTCTGTCATTCTTTGGGTGATTTTTTTACGATCGAACTTATCCAGAGCGAATGTAATAAATTTTTTAAAACGTTTTTATGTACAATGATTTGGTCATTGGGTTGAGTTGTTTCTTTTTACCCCAAAACTTTTAACTTTTAACTTTTTTTGCTGTTGTAAATTGAAAAATAAATTGTTTTGTATGTTCAATGTTACTTTTTACATCTACATGTGATGTAGATGGGAACTTTGATTTTGCTTTCGCTGAGGCCATAACAAAATACGGACCACACGGTCAATGCGGAGATCAAAGACAGGGAGTGGCAAGTCGGCTATAGAATCATATATCATATTTACGTTCATTTCACTAAATTATGAAGTTTGAGTGAATCGGAGTGATAAATTTGGTATTGATTTTATTATTTGCGCTTGTATATAAGGTAGTGCTGTATATGTTTCTCGTAGTCTGCTTTGTTGGCGAAAAAAATGACACCTTAGCATGAAAATAAAAGCTTGCAGATAAAAAGCTAAAGTAAGACGAAGCTGCATTCAATGTTGATACTAAAGTGTTGAATAGCAGTGGAAGTGGCATTTCACTGGCAGTAAAAGATCAACCTGATGTAAGCCCAGAGTCGAGATGGAGTTAAATCTCGGTCGAATTTTCTTTATTTATCGAAGAGGTGTTGAAATGATTCTCTGGATTTAAAGGAAAGTAACGACAGCTTAATTTCAGTGACCGAGACCCATTAAATGAGTTGTAAAATTGGAAACGTTAACTTAATTTTTAAGTGCATTTCACAGGAACTGTTTTTGGGGTAATGCTTTTGTTTTTCTTGCATTGAAAACTTTTATTGCGAATTATTTTATAAAAAGTAGATCACATAAGCAGATATATTCCAAACTAATATTTTTAAGACCGAAAGCAGAAGAAGTATTAATAATAAAGTCTGTGAATCGCTTTGTTAAGGCAATATATTGTGCTTTGAGCTAGTGCTATACAAATAAAACTTTAATTTTCCTTGAATTAACCTCAAACCTACTCGAAGAATCCAAAAGAGCTAAGACTACGAGGGCAGTCCGATAAGTACTTAGCTTTTCTGCCCAATAGCGCTACTATCGCAAGAGAAACTTACTTTAGTGTAGTACATTTTTGTAGAAGGCTGTTGCCAAAATTTCAGCCAAATTGGACTCGTAGTTTTGTTTTAACCGCTGGTGAAAGTAAACGTGTCAGTGGATTTTAGAAAAATGGAAAAAGAGCAATATCGGTCATAGATTTGATTCTTGTTTTTGGAAGGGAAATCGCGCAGCGAAATCAAAGAGCGGTAGGATGCTGTGTACGGTGACTCTTCTCCTTCGATGGCGACCGTCGAAAATTGGTTTAACGAGTTTGAACGTGGTCGCACTCCGGACAACAAACGCAAACCGTGTGATCACTTCAGAGCCGCGGCTAAATTGGTCGATGGTCGAGTTGGGCTATGATTGCCCCATCAATGATCTTAAGGCCCTTCTCAACCCTCTCCCCACGTCGAAAGTGATCCAGGAATGCAAGAGCTCTCTGAATGCGATCGGAAGATTAGATTCCTTGAGTCTCATCTGGGTTCCGGGCCATCACGGCATAACTGGAAATGAGATCGCCGATGAACTCGCTAGGCAGGGATCTCAGACAGCTTTCTCAGGACCTGAACCGTCGCGTCGCTAGGTCTGCCAGCGTCCTCAGTCAGGGCTTCAATCAATGATTGGATCTGTGAAGAGCACAACCGTAGATGGCATGCCTCCATTGGATGCAGACAAATCAAGCGTATGCTCCTCAACGTTAGTAAGAAGACTGCAACATTTTTGCTAGCTCGTAGCAGAAAAGACTGTAGAAAGCTTATTGGCGTTGCCAGCGGGCACTTCTCTTTTGCCTAGCATTTAAACGTGTTAGGCTTAAGTGATACCACACTCTGTGAGTCTTGTTGAGAAGATGAGAACACCGCAGAGCACTTCCTCTGTAAATGTCCTGCTTTTTCTCGCATGAGGTTACAGATACTCGTCGCAGACATGGTGAGAGCTGGTAAATTAGGGTTCTTATCATGGCAGCGTCTTTTGGCTTTTCTCCGAACATCTGGAAAGCTATAACAAGTAGAACGTTGCTAACTGGTAGTAAATTGGAACGGTATTTAGGTCTGAGTGCTCCAGCTGGTATTTTAAAAACCTCCAAAAAAAAAACATTGCCCCATCCACCGTATTCTGCAGATTTGGCCCTATGCGACTTCTTTTTGTTTCCAAACTTGAAAAAATCACTTACCGGGCAGAAATAGGTGTTGAATGAGGAAATCATCACCACCACGGAGGCCTACTTTGCAGTTGTTGCATCGTTGGAGCATCGCTGGGTCAAGTGTATCGAACTTAAAGGAGATTATATTGAAAAATAAACACTTTTCCCAAAATTTTCGTTTTTCTTCTGTTGGCTAAGTACTTATCGGCCTGCCCTGGTATTTTGCTTATGAGTTATATATTGTGCCATCTGGCACAATAGGTTTCATTCAGACACCGCAGTGCCCAGAGCTGAGCAAGCTCTACCCGTCCCCCAAATCAATAAAGTTTTATATCATTTTGAGAATGAACATTTTAAGTATGTGGCTGAAAAATTTGTACCAAATTGTAAACAGAATACTTTGTTTCTTTTATTCGGCTTCTTATAATCACAATAGCGACGCGTGCTCAGATCTGTCCTAATCAATCTTCACTTGAGTCTGCTTCGCTCAGTCTTATTATAGTCCAAGAAGTGTTAATGATTTGCAGATAGAGAATTAAAAGCTGAATTAAATTCTGAGTCGTCAATCAAAAAATAAAACCCAAGGAAACATTTAGCACAAAAACACTTTCTAACACAATCATCATTAACGCTTATCAAGTTCGCTGCTCAGCTTTTTCGTTTCTAATGAGCCTAATTTTTCTTCTTCGAATATTCTCCTAAGCCATTAGCCATTGTCTTTTATCGAGACTTCTTCGAACAATCTGAATCATGAATAATCGTTTTACCACACTCAAACAAATTTATACAAAATCCTTCAAGACGAAATCGAAGACCAGAAAAAAAAATAGAATTATAAGAAATCCAACAAAATGCCCGCAAACTCTAATTTTTTTGTTCTTCTGACTTCGCATCTTTCTTTATTCTCTCGGCAGAGACAAATAATGTTTTTCCGAAAAGATGTCGTCACAGCAAGTCGCCTCTGGAGTGATAAATGATTGTTAAAATATTGAACACAACGGTCAAGAGAGCCAAGAGGATATCAGTTTTCTTATAGTTGCACCCAAAATGTGTATCTTGTTTGTCTCAAGAGACCACATTTGTTCAGAGGTAAAAAAAAATTAAACAAAAAAAAAATATTCTTACAAAACAGAGCCTGCTTACCAACGAAATTGTTTCATGTCGTCTTTGAAGGCGTGCCATGCGATATTGTTAGGAGATGTAAACTTCTTTCTTTTTTGTTCGTCTCTAATCCAATTTGCTAACCATTGACAATTTTTTATAAATCGTTGTGGTTTCACCCTTTGTCGATGGTTAACTACCCGATAACCCCTTTATCAATTGGTTTTCCACAAAAACACACCCCTAATCCCTTTGTTGGGAATTTGGGTCATAAATTTGCACACATTTTACAATTTTGAACGACTTGACTTCGTTTTTATCATTCTCTCTTTCCCTTGACCAGAATAGTCGGTCGCTGTTGACCAAGGGCAGGTAGATATAGAGAAGGGGCATTAGAAATTCGCTCTGAGTTTGGAGGCGGTTAAACCCATTAATTTTTCGCTACCGCATACTGATTTGAAACAATGAAGCATTTTGTGTGCCTTGCATTTGCATTTTCTTGAATATCTGCACTTTGCAAGGATCACAGATCGGCCAGTACCACATGCGGCTGTGGTTGTAGATCAAAAAGTCTTTTGCGGAGAGTCCGGTTGACCACTTTTCACGCTTTAACGTGTTCATTTTATGCAAATGTTTGGAATTTAAAGGGATTTCATGACCGTAAAATGTTTCCCTTGTCCTTTTTTCTTTCACTGGCTTTTTATTCTACTTCAAATCAATGAGTAGATAATCCGTTTTCTTTGTTGACTTATCTGTGTTTGGTTCAAAATACCGACGATGGTAGTTTGGGTGGAGTGTATTTCCCTAAGAACGCCTGCAGCCATGGTTTTTCTCAGCTTTGATTGTAATAATCTCTCGTACAATCCACAACATGTGTATAAAATGTGTGTTAGTGTGGCACACAATGTGTTTATTTAGCTTGCCGATTAGAAGCTGTTAAAGGTGGTAAGACAAATATGCTGCTGATGATTTGTTTCCTCTTCTTTTTTGTTTATAAATTATTGAAGAAATCTTGCCACTAATCAATTTCTGAAACTTGATATTCCACCATAGAAAATTGTTAACAAATTAATATGTTAATTTTTGATGGCTCAGAGTAAATTTAATTGACTGTATTAGGAACTATGAGACTTCATCGAAATGACTCTGCAAAAGTTGTTGCTTTGGTAAATGGGATTCGATTTATTTTCATGTCACCGTCGGATGAGCGATAAATCTACAATGATGATTTTTGTTTGATTTGGTTGGCAGCGTTGTATTATATGCACATGGTCGGACAGGTGACGGACAAAAATGCTAAACGATTTATTTATTGTAGGTGGATATTATAAAAGAGAAACTTATATTTAGTTTGTATTGATTATTTTTGGGTAGGGCTAATTGTTGAGAAGAGTCTTGTGTAAAATTAAGCTAATTTGTTTTGCCTTGAGCTAACAACATTTTATTGAATTGACTGGATTTTTTGTTTTGGGGGAATAATGTTTTCCTCTTTGTTGGAATAGAAAACGGACATGTGTGTGGTATCAAATTTCGCTGATTTAAATTGATGCTGATCAATTTGTTAAATTGCTAATCAATCAAATGACCTAGACATAAACAGAAACAGAAAAAGTTGTGTTGCTTCGAAGGCACGTTTAGAATATGTTAACAAATAAGCAAGTTTATGTTAACAACAACGCCAAACAACGTCCGACACTGTTGTATCATTTTTTGATGCATTGCATTAAACTTACGTTTTTAATCAAAAGTTTTGATGAAAATAACTAAATTATGCACGACTTGCATAACTACAAACAAAAATTTTAAACACTTGAAATCATATTTCCACCTGTCGGCCTTAGTCATTTATTTTATGTTGTTTTGATTATTTTGAAACCTTTTAAGTGTTTTTAGCTTGTGCTGTTTTTATGTTATGCCTTATTTTTCGAAAAGCACGCTTTTATAAAAGCAGGGGTATAGACTTATTTTTTTTTTATATTTATTGTTCTTGTTCCTTTGATGTTTTTGCTTACGTCTGATTTCATGTGCAGCTTAAGTGCTTTTCAGCTCTTAAGCTTGAGGACGTAAACGTTAGAAAACAATATTTTTTACCCAACATTAATTTACCGTTGCAATGAAAGTTGTTTATTGCATTCAACACACGGACAACATGTACCATTAAAAATGCCAATCACCACGAACTTTCTCCTCCATGTAATAAGAATGATTTTGAGACTAAGATCCCCCCAAGTGATAAACAATATTTTCTTTAAAAAAGGAACCTGATACAGCTGTTCCCGATCATTCACACGATGGAATGCCTTATATTTATCTAACAGGTCATTACTGAATTTGTGGATGATTGCCCTTTGATTTTATATAGAGGCTTTAACTACAGCGGATGCCTTCACAATCTGCGTTTTGAGTTAAACAGTAAACACTGCTGCGGCCACAAAATCATTAAGGCAATGCATCATCAGTGGTACCCGTGGTGCGATGGTTAGCATGTCCACCTGCTAATCCAGAGGTTCGAGGTTCGAATCCCAGCAGAGGCAAAAATGTTTTTCCACGGGTATCGCCTTTCGCGAGGAATTGGCAAGTCCTCCGTTAGTAAATTCACTGCCATGAAAAGCGCTTTCTCAATTAGCCGTTCGGAACCGGCCCAAAATTGTAGGTCCCCTCCATTCCCTCACAAGGTTTGGTTGTGAGAAATGCGCTAGGCCCAGGGGCTCCTCGCTCTGTTGCGCCACCCTATTTTTTTTTTTTTTAATGCATCAGCTTTGATTTCTCTAGAGCAGAATATTTGAATCAAACTTTTGAATTTTGACGTTTAGGTCAACGCGGCGTAGCCACGAGCGGATCATGAGTGTGGAGCAGTTTAATAGGAGAGTTGTGATTTTCTCGTCATCACGACTCTCATTAAGTTTCGCCAAAAAAAGAAGAAGGAGGAGAGAAGAGGCTAAAGAAGCACGTTGTTGGTCAAACACACAGACAGAACAGAAGACCGATGACAGATGACAGATTGCAGATAACAGAGATAATAGATGACAGATGACAGATGGCAGATAACAGTAACAGATGATAGATCAGAGTTGTCATTTTAATAATAAAAACAAGTTATCGAAAAAAGCTGACACACATTCACACGTTAGAGTCGATTTCGGAACTGCTAACAGTTTAATCTCACGTAATCAATGTATTTATAATAAAACAATATTGACTCTATTTTAATGCTCTGCTTTAGACAAAACTAAGAAACCATTTATTTTCGTTCTTCAAAAGAAAGTTCAACTAATCTGACTTCACGGATTGAAAAAAATGATGAATGTTTTTAGAGTTTTTTCTTTATCCTTATATCGATTTTTCTTTGCTGTCAGCAATTATTTGACGTGATAGTTTTAACAGCGATTCTTTTTAAAAAGACACATCTCTAGTGTTTTATTAATTTAAAAAAAAAAACACTAGGTTTGTCTTCAGTAAACATATCCAGTTAAACAATTTTTTTTTTTTTTTTTCACAACTTGCACACTGTGTTAATTTTAGAAAAAAGTATAAACTTCACCCTACTTTGTGTTTCACTTGAGGCACCTGAACTTTCAAAGAGAACTAATACTTTTTCCCGTTCCGAACGTCGAATCAAGAAAGCAATGAATTTAGTATCAGAATGCTTGTCAATTCCTCGAAAAAGTGTTACCGCTTTGAAAACATTTTCGAGTCTCTGTTGGAATTCAGGCATACATTAAGCTTCCCTACCAGTATCGTTGGGAATTTTTAAAGTGGAGTTAAAGTGAAAGCTCCGCCTGAGGACAATTCCCTTAATCGGACAATTTTTCGGGAACCATATAAATATATATATCATTCCTATGAACGGACACGGATGCGGACATTTTTGTTTCTTACATTTTTTTGATCTGTAGTCTCTTTTAAATGGACACATTAAAAACAAAAAATCATTTTTATTTTTGTTTCTATTAATAATAGAAAGAGATTTGTGGAAAATCTCCAATAACCGGACGCGAAGCTCTAATATACGGACAGAGCGTTTTATATATATATACAGTCGATGGCAAAATTATTTGCACAATGTATTTTTCATACTGTATCTCCCAGGGCATCTTTTAAGTAACATGAACGTGGCCAAATGGCCACGTAGTAGTCTGCCGTGGCCACGTAGTAATCATAATCTGGCCACAACCAATTTTCGAAAATGCGTGAAAAACACCTAACTGAAATAATGTCAGAAATTTTCTGAACATACATGATTTCCCCAAAATGTCAAAAAATATATAACTTGCTAATTCTAATGAAGTTTTTAGGTGCTAATCGAAGAAATTTGTCAACGAATGAATGACAGTTCATCAAATATACTGTCAATGAGGATTTATATATGGAAAAAACATACTCACGACTTCCGTTAGATAGATTAATTCTATAAATTCTGCACGTGCTCGAGGATTTTTCTGAGCATATAATTAAAAATTTATGGGCAAGTTGGATATGAAAAATAACAACATATTTCTGGGACTACATTTTTTTATGGCAAATGTTTTGGTATGAGTGAGTCACAACCCGTCGATCACAATTCGTCTATTAAATAGATATTACTATAAGAACACAAACCGGCATCTTTACGAAAAAACTTCCGAACGAAATCTCTGAAGTACAAGGTGAGATCAGGTTCGCGGTAACGCCTCACTTTCTTGCGAAGGAACTCTGCTACAGCTGGCCTCGGATCATATAAAGCTGTACCTACTCCATTCAGGGCCACAAACAATCTCGAGTTCATGCGGTCTCATCTGAAGCTGACAGTCGGTGGTTTGATTTAATTTGATTATAATGAGAAATCACTTTCTCAACAATCATGGAGTGAGGTGAAGTGACCAGTAAAGATCACAACAGTTTCTGCAAAATCCCACATGTCACTGGTATCAGTCGAAGCAGCTTATGCGACATTTTTGCACCTTCGTCAAAAGTGTCGAGATCTCTGATTTCTTGAATTGCTGGCCAACAATCGCAAACATTTGATGAAAAGTCGGAAACCTTTTCTTCGCCAAACCAGAATCGACCCTCTTGAATCATCTCTGCTGTGGTTTCGCCATTAGAAATGTTGAAAATCTTTTGATCAGCTCATTTTCTTCAATGTTGAGCCGGATGTCAAGAAAATTGATGAACGCTGATATCATTTCGATTCGGAGTGCTTTCCATGATCAATGTGCCGTCCAAGCAATGTTGTGCTACGAAACCTCCCTTCGGAAGTGGTGGACATTTACACCACGTTATTCAACAATGTGCTGAATAATGCATATTATCCAGTGCGTTGGAAGACGGCAGTGGTCCATCCTCTCCTATAAAAAGGGAAGGATGGTTCCAATCCAGCAAATCTCCGGTCAATTAGTCTTCTTCCGAGTATCAGTAAGGTATTCGAGAAGGTTCTCAATAGAGCTCTGTCCACATGGGCTGTGGACAAACATATTATTACAGAAAATCAGTTCGGTTTTAAGGCGGGTCATGATACCATACATGCCGCGTCTAAGCTAGTATCTGATATTCAATGGAACAAAGCTAAAAAGCAGTGTACGGGTGCATGTCTGGTTGACTTGGAGAAGGCTTTCGACACCGTTTGGTTAGACGGTCTTTTTTATAAGTTGATCAGATATGGCATGAGTAAACCACTACTATATATTCTGAATGACATGCTTCATGGTAGAACGTTTGTTGTGTTTGCAATAGAAATTCTACCAGAACTTTTAAAATACAGAACGGTCTGCAACAAGGAATTCTCTTATTCTATTTAGCATTTTCACCGGCGGGCGATCTAATTGGTTCTCTTCACCATGCTATAGCGTACGCCGTTGCGTACAGAACAGGTTCAAAGATCGAAGTCATCAGAATACTTTTGCAGCGTGACTTCGATAAGATCCAGCAATATTGCGATGACTGGAAGTTGAAAATCAACTTTCAGAAATCGGAAACAATTGTGTTTAGAACCTCGTTGGCTCGGGCCTCATGGGATACGAGAAAGAACTGGCGAAAGCTGGTGATCGTTGATTTATATGGCCACACACTGCCAAACAAAGTAGTAGTCAAGTACCTGGGCATCTGGCTAGATCAGTATCTATATTTTAACAAACATATGGATGCGGCTCTGGCCAGGGCTAGAGGAGCTTTTGCTCTGACAAGGCGACTGTTTCATAGCAGAGTTAAGGGTGCCCCGTGTGGTTCAATGTTACAGCGTCTCAAATGGAAAAGATTCTTTATAAAACTGACTCGTGGTCATACTGCAAGAGCGATGACCTCGACCAATGGCCTGATATTTGGGGCTTATTACCCCAACACTGAATATATTATGGAGAAAACGCGCTTCAGTGGATTTGTTCCACCGGAGGCTTTCCTCTTTTTTGATATGGTAGGGCTGATTCAGGATAGATTGGCGGTTTCGCTAATCTACCACATCTGCCGTAAGTCCGTGGAACGGCGGCTCCTTTACAATCGAGACGTCACCGCAGTAGGCGGAGTAGCTGAAGAGCTCCTCCGGTTCAGTAGGGCGGTTTCAGATCGCGATCGTCGTGACGTTGTTAAAACGTCGAAAATGTTCTGGTGGTTGTCGGAGCAACAACATGAATTTGATAATGATAGCGAGTCGCCAATGGCTGGCTCACACAGGTTTAGCGTGTAAGTCTTAGGGTATCGGGGTGGGCACAGTGGCAAACAAAAAAATCACAAAAAAAAACAAAAAAAAAAAAAACAAAAAATCAAAAAAAATACAAAAAACCCAAAAAAAAAATTACAAAATACAAAAAAAACCAAAAGCTTCTGTGGCTGCTCTAGTTTTAAGTAGACTTAAGTAGTTTTAATTAGTTTTAAGAAAACAGAAAACATGATCTTTCTAACTCAGTTTTTTAAAATTTTCTTAGTTTTAACTACTTAGTTCTATTTTTTGATTCATAAGGTATTTTAAGGCCGAAAGGCACTAGTAGTAAGATAGTTAATAATTTGGAGTACCCGCCTAGGGTCAGTAAGTTAATTAAGTTATTATAATAGCTAGTTTTACACATTTTTGTTAGCATGTAAGTAGATATAAGAAAAAGTTAATAAAAATGAATTAAAAATGAAAATAACTCATTTTTTGCCCTTGGGGACTCTAAAATAATTTTGGCTGCGGTAACACTGCTTCCCATCGTCTCGTGTGATTTCAAATTCTCCCTATTTTCACTCTCTCTTTGGTCTCGACAACAGCCAGAAACGCAGGAACTAGAAAAGAATTACGGACTTGCATGAGCAGAACAAAAGGGTGACAATTATACGAGCATGCATATAAAGAAAACAGATAAGGCAATGCATACTGACGAAGTTGTATGTATGTACGCAATATGTCCGAATGATCATTGTTTTTATGATTTCTTGTTTTTGGATGGATGTTTTCAGACTAGCGCATGTATGTCGGTAGAGAAATTGTGGGAGGGGTGTTTGAGGAGGTATTTTTCTTTTGGCCACCTAGTGAAAAATCCTTAAAAGATGCCCTGGTATCTCCTCAACAAAGTGGTATTACTTTAAAATAATGTAGTTTTTAGATAATTGTGTTATTAATTTATTAACTCCAACATCTTCTTGATGTGGTAAAAAAAAAATAAAGAATGAAGTTTCATAAGTAAGCGGCTAAAATCACAAAAGAGAAAATGGCAAAATTATTGTGACATGTAAAAAATGTGGCAAAATTATTTGCACAAGGGCATTTTTCTTCCAGCAACGCTTCTGAAAGCAAAAAAAAAAGAAAATTTCCAGTAAAATCGCAATAGTTTCATTGCCACAGTTTTACCTAATAGCTTGGGTTTCCACCTTTTGCTGCAATATCCTCTGCAAGGCGTCTTGGAACGGAATCTATTAAGTGTTGAATTTGCTCTGCAGGAATGGTACTCCAAGCTGTAATAAAATCTTTCCACGTTTCATCTGCAGATCTTCCTATGTTTTGTGGAATTTTGGATTTCACAAGATGCCAAATATTTTCGATTACATTATTTAAGTCAGGACTTTGGGGAGGCCATTTCAAAGTTTCTTGACCTACTTCCCATAGATACTTTTTAATGTTCCAGGCGGTGTGTATGGGAGCATTATCTAGCTGGAGTATGAAATTGGTCCCGATGAATGTAGAACCTGCCACCAGTGCAACATCATTTAGTATCTCTAAATAATGTGACTGTGTCATATGATCGGAGCACCTAACAAGTGGTCCCACACCACTATATGATATGCACCCCCATATCATAACTTTCCCTCCATTGGAATGTCTAGTGGGCTGCGTAATGGGTCTTTTGGCTTCTGTTCTTGGATCGGAATAAAAAAACTTTCGCCCATAAGTACCATCTAAAGAACAAGCTGTCTCGTCAGTCCAAAGTACACTCCTCCAAAAATCCGGTGGCTTACTAATTGCAGTCTTGCGCTCTTGTTCTTTGGTGTAATGTAGGGCTTTTTCTGGCTGACGTAGGCTTTAATTTCGTTTTCATTTAACCTTCTAGGTAATGTTCTTTCGCTGGAATTATTCTCACGAGCCTTGTTTAACTCTTTTAACACATTTTTCACTTTTTTACAAGGGTTACATTTAAAACAACGAATAATTCGAGTGTCTTCCCTATTCGAAGTAAACCTTTTCCTGCCTCTCCCGACTCGGTTTTTTAGACTTCCACACGTTTTATCTTTCTCAATTTGATAATAAACTGTTCTTCGACTGCAATGGTATTTAGCAGAAAGTTTTCCAACCAAAACTCCGATTTTGTACTCTGCAACAATCGCCGCCCGCGTCTCTATTGAAATTTCTTTGGATCTAGCCATTCCAATAAAGTTGTTTGAATGAAAGGTGACGCTAAACTAATCATAATAATAACCTGCATAATTTGGCATTGATCAGTCAACACGCTTATCTGCCGATTCATTTCCAAAACCGTTAAGTATAGTTGTGTTAATAATTTTGCCAGCTTTTTTCAATGTAACAATAATTTTGCCGTTTTCTTTTTTGTGATTTTTACCACTACTTATGAAACCTGATTCTTTTCTTTGGGTTCACCATTTGAAGAAGATGTTGGAGTTGATCAATTAATAACCCAATTATCTAAAAACTACTTTATTTTAAAGTAATACCACTTTGTTGAGGAGATACAGTATGAAAAATACATTGTGCAAATAATTTTGCCATCGACTGTATATATATATATATATATATATATATATATATATATAAGCTTAGAAGGGCGTTCTCCAGTTCTTTAGCCTGCTATTTCCTTACTATATGTATGAGAAAACGATTTGGTTTTGACTGAACGCTGCGCTTCGTTGTTAGTTAAAATGGGTATTCTCCAGTTCCTTAGTTAATTCGAAAATTTTAAATAAGCCATTTTGAAAATAAATTTATGGAGCAAAAGGCAAGCAAACCAGTCAGTCAATCATTTTGAATTTTTATAAAAAGTATTTTTCCATTTATTTATAAATGCTTATTTTTAAATTCTATTTAGTTTTTATTAATTCAATCTGAGGTCTCTCAACCGACAGATTTTAAAAAAGTAATATTCAAATTCATTACAACAACTCAATTTTATAACTTAATTCAGAAGTGATTATTTTTCCATTAGAATATTTTTAAATTGTTCTCTGGGCATGCATGACACAGCGAGAGATAGGCTCACGTTGTCCATACAAAGTTTCATGACGAACATCATATAAAAGTGGGCTTGTTCTTAAAGATATCGAAGGGGCATTAAATATAGATCATTCGAAAAGTAATAATATTTATAAAATTGAAAAAAAAGTACTTTCTCTTAACCGGACAGCTTCCTCAACCGGACGAAAAATCGGGGACCATAAATGTTTACTTATGGGAGATTTCACTTTACATACTAAACTAGGTGATCTGCCGGGCGTAGCTCGTGGTGATCGAATTAAGTAAAGTTTTATTGCAGTTTGAAAATGTGTATGAAATACTCTATAAGTTACTCAGGGCCAGGTGTAGTAAAGTTTAGTAAACAATTCTAATTGCGAAAGAATTTCTGGTATCGATGAAGTAATTGCCAAGTTCCCAGATGTGATCCCGTTTCCCTCCAAGTTATTGTATGCTTTCTAACGTGTGTACTGTGAGATAAAAGATTGCCTACTTGTATTTATAACGAAAAGCGAAAATAAGTATGAAATTTAAGGGCTTCCTATAAGTTCTGTAAGACTTAGTCTCCGAGACACAACAAATGAAACTTGTTAATCTGTTTCATTTTTTGGTAAGGATATGAAGCATAAAATGGAAATGACTTAGGTGTGTATAGTGGCTCTCTGAGTGGTACCCAAGTTAATTGAAGTTGTGTTTGGGCTTGGCAAGCTTTGGCTCTGGTAGAGGTAATGGAATCACCCCTAATCGGTCTTCTTCATCAACAATCAAAATAGATTTCCCGTTCAAATACTAACCCAGAGAGAAAGTCGAGACCTGCTTAGCTCAAGTAAATATTAAATCTTTTTTTCTTTCGACATTTAGTTGTAGGCTGCTATAAGGAAGTATTCATGTTTTTTTAACCTCTATGACACAGGTTTTGCAGCTTAGGCTAAGTGTCGGCTAATTCGTTCATAATCTCATTCCGTTTATCTCAGTACTGACAGTGTTAAGTTTGGTTGCGTTGAGCAATTTTAGTTTGCTACAGGTGCTCGGTGCTATGTGCGATCCACTTCATTTTCTTCAAAGAGGATTTTTATGGTCGGCCGCGTGACCGTCTTTGAAAACTTCAATATTTTAATTAAGGCAAGTATTTGCTTTGCAGTTTGGAAAGCATTGAAAAGATCATGAGTTTGAGTAATGTTTCTTCCTCAAAATTTCGATTAGAAGTAAATCAATTAGTCTTCAAAATTTGTTTGAATAACATAACCTGTATTTTTATATGCTCATTGCATTTAAGTAACAGTTCCGTATCTTCCTGTTTCTTTTTAGCTGACTTCAAATCCCAATCACAGAATTGATCATTCTAACTCATGAGTACACGTCGTGGATAAATTGGTCTCTATCTCTATTGAAATGTCTTTGGGCAAGTTAACCACTTATCACTTGATTGAACTCAGCGATACAACAGATCTCCAATATACTCATTGACTCGTATCCTGCTTTTTCAATGTACTTGTTGCTTACTACTTTCCTTTTTGAATTATTATTTACTAAACTGTTAAAGCATCAGGACTTGAATTTTAAAAGCTGTCAATGGCAAAAGATAACAAAACACAAAAAGCACTAACCATAAACAGTATATTGTAATGAAATGAATATTATTCGAATTAAAAAGAGTCAAATTCCCGGCTCCTGAATGTACTTCTATGATATGCCACAAAAATAAATTTATGCTTATTTTGACCATATTGAGTTTATTCCACTTAGTCTAGAATAACGTGAAGAGATGTACATTTATTCATTTACTTACTTATTTAATGTAGTGCATTGATTGCTTACATTTATATAAACTAGGGCAGTCAGGTTATTTTTTCTTTTATTAAATTTTCCTGTGAACAAATTTGTGTACTCGTATATTACGTTGTCTATAATTGATATAGCCTTCCCTTACTACTTACTAATAGTGTTCCCATTTCAATTATGTGGGTTGTCAACCAGTTTTAGGGCGAATCTCTATTAAAATAGACGCAGGCGTTTCATAAGTGCCGTGTTCAAGTAAACGCAAGGCGCAATTTGTGGTTGACTAAACATTGAAGTTCAGTCTTTCCTTTGTTCACCGTTGATATTACCGTAATTTCAAAAATGAGATTAACTAACAGCCAATTGAAGCACATAGAGCTTTGTCATTTTACTGGCGTTTTACTAAAACACCTATTGTAATAAGGGTCATTATTAATGAATTTTTCGCATCGAAATTAATGTGAACCTGCAAGTATGGTTCATAAACAATGGATTTTAGTGAGAACAGCCTCAATGTAAAGAAAATACTACACTTACTTTAGTTAGCCTATTCAAACAGCTCAATCATAAACTCGAAACTTCGAACTTCATAATTTTCTATATTTTTGTAGTTTTTCAATGATCGTTAGGCCTTACAAAAACCGACAAAAGCTGAATGGTTCTTTCGGAAGTCCATTACGTCAACTGTTATGTTTTTCTTATGGAATGACAAATATGATCATTTCACATTCTTCGCTATTCATATAAAATATCTCTGGCTTTAAAAACACGCCATAAGAAAAATAATGTAAATAAATATTCGTTTGTTACCAGTTTGAACTTCTCAACACAAATTCTTTATCACATCTCAAATTATTCGTTGCGAGAGATCAATTTACTGACTCATCAAGAGCACCATCCTTAAATTTCTCGTATTTTCGTTTGCACAATTTGGTATATCAATCAGAAAGCTCACCTTACGCCATAAACATACATAAAAAATGTCAGTAGCTTCAATACCTCACTTAAAAATGTAAATCAGGTAAGATCGCCTCAATAAAGCACGTTCAACAAAACGTTTTCTTAAATTTTATTTTTTCACATTGAGCACGAGCCAATATCCATTTACAGCCACCTGTACGTACGTGTCCTATTGAAACGCTGTCCAAAAACAAAAATAATCCAATGCATGGAAATCAAAAAAATTTATTCAGATAAATGACAAATTTAACTGGCATCCGCTTGACGAAAGACAATGCACTCAATGATTTGTCACCATTGTTGTACTTCCAATAAATCTGGGACAGTCTCAAAAGTAAACTGTCGACCCAATTTGGTAAAAATACATCGATCTCTTTTTATGAAACTTTTGATCATAAAATAAGTTAAGTAAAAAGTCTCAGCCTTTTTTCTTTTAAATTCCGCAACCTGCAACCACAGAATGATGCGCACATATCTCGGGCGGTCGATTACGGTAGGTCAATCAAGAAGCGCTTATTTACTTCAATCAAAGTGGAACTGTAAATAGAGAAATAGAAGTTGCAGACAATGAACTGGTTAACGCCCTCAATCTGCAAAGGTGGTTATGTATTTACGTCTCTGATCTCACCAAGACTCTTTCGATTTTCAATGAAAAGAGCACACTCTTCAAATGTTCAAAGAGAATTGAACGTTGTCTGCAAAGGTAAATGAGCAATGAGAAACTACTCTCAGTATCATCAGCACCAAAACGAAAGAGCTGAGCAGCAAACTCAGTTTCAATCAAAAGTATTTCCTTTTTTGCCAAACATGATTTTTACTGAAGTATATCAAAAATCCAGTTTTTCAATTCTTTTTCCATCCGATGAATACTGAAGCCGTAAACGAGTGGATTACGCCAACACCGTCATTGCGGTCAAAACTGGAACCAACATGCCGTACGATAAACTCCTCCCATTAAACGAAGCGTCAATCTGCCCTGGATTGGTCGATTAAATGAGAACATTATACATACCAGATTGCCCCCACTCGAGAAACATATATTTATAGTAACCGGAGATATGTAACAATTGCAACCAAATCAATCAGGCCAATGAGAGCTCTTTGCCAGCTTGGTTTCGGTTCAGTTGCTTCGTGATACGAGTAAATAACACACAGAGACGAAAGAAAACAACAATGCTGATCTTCAAGTTTGTAGAGACTCTGCTACTCTTTCGTTCTCTTTGATTCAAATTTTTTGCGCTCGATTTTCAGCTCTCTTCTTCGAATCTGAGTGTTATGTTTGGTTTGAAAAAAATTTGCTGTTTTGTGGATTTTCGCGTCTGCATAAGGTTGTGTTATTGTTTAATACACCGATGAGAGCTGGTAGCCAGTACCGTTTTATAGAGACCATCTTCTTTGGGTGGTTGTATTGGTTGGGTATTTGCTGTGCTTTACGATTGATTGTTAAACTGGTTCCATAGGATTTGTTTGCATGGCAAACGTTTCAGTTGCTTGTTGTACGCGTTTCTTGTGGGCACGGTATTTTCTGTTCAATCCGTTTTTTCGTTGTGTACCTTTTTAGTTTTTTTTTTTAAGAGATTCTTCGCAAGGTAAACGAGCAGAGCCAGAGCAAACCGAAAACCGTCGTAAATTGGTGTTTAGTCTTCGTCACATTTTGGGCCAATCTTTGTTTGTTATTGAACAATACTGGGTATCGGGAATCACAGCTCCTGCTACTAGTATCGCTGCTGGTTGTCATATCACACTGTTTACGTCACACGGTCGCTACTACAGTGTGTGCGCGGTTGAATGCATTATTATGTCAATAAACTCATGCAGGAAGGTTGTTTCGAATAAATTGTAGAATTTCAAAGTAGTGTAATGCGGTTGATAGCTTAAACCAAGATCTGTACTCATTTCGTGTCATTGAAATCCATAATGAGAGGTTTTGTGATGAGTAGGTACTTACGCTCGCAGTGCTCTTTCTCATCTTTCCTATAACTGCCAACCACAATGATACCGCACCGCTGTACCAATGAAGTCTAGTGTTCGCCCCATAAAGGTGTGGTCTACTAACTGATGTGCTATTGCACCGTTGTATTGTGTGCGCTATACTATGCTATATGTGATGTGATCTCCTCTGGTCAGATATATCGTTCAATCTGCGATACATTAGAGAATTAGTATATGTACACCTGTTCTAAGCGATAGACGTTTGTTTTGATGAAATTAGCACTTTTGCGTATTCAATGTGAACATTGCAATCAGTGCGAAACTAAGTACTCATTTTTGTTACGCGGAACATTTTACATCAACAATCAATTGAATTATAGTGTAAATGTGTGGTGTGGATTAACATGGAATCAAAGCATAGCTTTTTAACAACTCACAAGTGATTGAAACAAAAAAAAAATCAAATGATTTTGTAATCAGAGTCTCAAGTATCAATTATTGCAGCATTTAAGCATAAACGGATTACATTTCTTGTCTGTCCGGTAATCGTTGGAGAGGTCATACGACAAAACACAAAACAACCAACTGCCAGGTGAGTAATGTACCTTATGATTCAATCAAAAACTTAATCCTTTATATCGAGGGCATACGTATTATAGTTTTAACTCAAAAGTGTCTAATTGGCGGTTCGAATACAAAAGAACTGACCTAAGAACTTGTTTTTTTAGTATGCAACCTGATCGGACTCATTTCAGTTTCAAATTTAATTGATTTTAAATCGTCAATACTGTTAATTGAAGACGTAATCATTTGCTCAACTATGATGTAGAACTCAAATAAGGAAACAAAAAAAAACTGACTATCGCAATCAACGCACTGGCATATGCGTGCGCTGTGCAACACCGGAAGTGATTCACATTCAGTCTTACTGTAAAATAGCATCACTCATCAAACCTTTGCTATTTTTTTTTTTTATTTATAGTATTTATTTTAATAATGAAAGAAACAGCAAAGTCACAGAGTCGAAACTGAGTAACATTCTTTCGACTGATTTTTTCTTACTACTTAAGCATTCATAATAAAAATGAATGACTTCTATTGCATCCCTTATACGGCTAATTCAACATATCAGTAAGATTTATCATGAAGTTTACAGTTCGGTGTCTCTGATTAACCTCCTCCGGACAGTTTGTCAAGTTTTCTGTTAACGAGTTATTATTTGTCAACAAGTTTTGATGTTTTGACGAAAGCTTTCTTTTTTCGTGTTTGTGTTAACAATTTTCTAACTTACGAAGATAGCGCTAGGGTAATATAATAAAAAAAAAAACAGCTTGCACTTTAGAACTATAAAAGAGTCTAGTACGTCAGACCTTCATGAAATGTTTTTACTTTAAAATTACCACATTTGGACTGCAGTTTTTGCAACTTGCATCTTTAGTTTAGATCGTAGCAAGACGGCTTGTTTATTTGGCAGAAAAAAAAACGATTTTCAACTTGTCAATAGGTCTTACTACGACAGCTTAGATATATGTCTCATTGCCAATTAGTTGCACGTGGCTCTGCTTATCTTATTTGGTCTACTTTAACTTTCTTTAGTTATATTCGAAACTACGCTACGCTTTGGCGAACATTGTGTATTTCTAGACAATAGATAACCGTTTGTATCTCGTTAATATTTTTTTTAATATTTTCTGAAGGAAAGCCTTCACACGCACTCATTTTTTAGTCCAGAATTAATAAAAAAGACATTTATTTCCAGGCTTTCCACATAAGCTCAACAGCAACGATGTCGCCAATACTATTCCTTTCTAATGTCAATATAGTCAAAGGTGTTCCTCAATAAGTTGTTAGTAGTTTACCTAGAAAGCAATATCGGTTTGGTTTGGATCTGAATTCCAAATATATTATTTGTACTTTGGGCAGATAGTCAATGTTTTTGAGAACTCTTCCTGTGGCACTATCAGAATACCAAACAAAGGTCCGCAAACGATTACCTCGTTTGGACACTCAAACGATAATTGTATCTGCAAAGAGTGAATCACTAAGAACCACTTCTATCACATTAAAATGTGACTTTAATTGAGAAGCAAACTAGAACTCTACCGATTTCGCGTCAGATTGACACCATGGGCCGCAATTAACTGTAGGTACGCAAATCTGTCCATACAGTCACTAGCCTTATCTTGGTTGAAACGATTCTATAAATAGAACAGTTTTCACTACCTATCGAGGGATCTAGCTCAATTCTCTCAGCCATAAGCTTGTGAGGGATGGGGGTTACAAGTTATAACACATTGCGCACGGCTAAGTGGGAATGTGCTTTTCGTGGTCAAGGACTAGAACCTTGAACTGATTCAGTGCCAGTCCTTTATTTGGATTAATGTAACATATAGGTTACTAAGCCTTTTTAATTAAGAGCAAATGTTGCACCTAAAAATGGCAAAAAGTTTGAAAATTTTGTAGATCGTTTTAATCTGTCGTCAGAAAAGGAAATAGGTAAAACTGAGCCAACTGAAAGAATGCAACTGACCTACAATTTTGTGCCGATTCTGTACGGCAGGAAGGACTTGCCTATTCCTCGCAAAAGGCGATCCCTGTAGAAAAACGTATTTAGCTTCTGTTGGGATTAAAATCACGAACCTCCGAACAATATTCAACTATACGAAGCTTGCGCCCGATGATGGACAGAGTCCGAAACGCGTCGCCTATTACATTTAAAAAAATAATTTGTGAAATTAAGCAAAGTAGCTTTAATAATAAAAATCTAACAATTTTGTTTTTTAAAATATTCAACTAAGTTTATTGTTTTTATTTACATATTCAACTATAGGTTTTAGAGAATACAATCAATCATAAGCTCTTAAATAAAAAAAAAAAAATATATGGCCGGCTTAACTTTGCAGCAGTTGAGGACATGCCACTTACATAGTGTGAAATTTGGTGTGTGTTCAATCATTTTTTTCATCATTTTTAATAATGACTTATGCAACCACAAAATTGAGAGAGTGATCCGGAGAATCCCAGAAACATCCACTTGGTTTTCAATTATAAGGCTTTTCGAGAAGAATTTTGAAGTTCTTTAGAGGTAATTTCTTTGTCATGAAAAACACTTTCACAATCACTCGTTCGGAATCGGAAACAAATTGTGGATTCACTCCAAAATCTATTTTCTTACAAGTAGTGTTTGAGAAAAAGCGTTCGGTTTAAAACCTCCCAAAACTTTTTGTGACGAAATATGCGATTTCTATTGCAGCATAATTGAATATTATACATGAAGAACTTGCTAATTTGTGGCGTAAAGGGATGCTCGTGAAAAAAAACAATTCGATGTATGCTTCTGAGATTTAACCCTGTCACTAACACTTAATAAGCAGATATGCTAACCTTTATGCTATATATAGCCACCGCGTCTACATAACCATGTCATTAAGTCGAAACTCTTTAAGATGTTCTAAAGTTTGTTTTACATTCTGCTTAGATCTTCAAGTTTTTCCTGTACGGAAATTAAAATGAGTAAGATAACTATATGATCTTATAGTGCAGGTAAATAAGTCACTTATTGGCAGTACACAGAAGGCACTGACTGAGTCTCAATTTATTATTAGATCTAACAACTGTCTGTACTGAGCTCTGATTCAACTGCCTCAAGAAGTTTTGCAGATTATATAAAAATAGATTTTCCAAATATTGTCATTTTGCTATATCTGGCTCTCTTACTAGCTATCGTGTACTTTGTTCAGTTCCACACATTATACAGAACAGAAAGGTGGATTCAAGTCGTTGTAAAAAGGAGTAACAAGCAGCACAGAACTGCAGAACTATGATAAATATAATTCACAAATTTTGTAGGTTGTCAATGTTTAAAGAGAAGTGGAGGAATTCAAGGATAAAACCACTTACTTTTCTAGCTTCCTTAGTATACTAAAGCATAATATTAACACCTAAAAGACTATATCATCTGCTGCACAACTTTTCACACCAAGCCACTTAAAAACTCATACTATCAATCCATCAATTTTTTTTTTTTTTTTGATTTTGATTTAAAATTTTATTAATTTATGGCTTTTCAGATTGAACGAAATTGTGAAGGTGTGCCATAAACTAATAAAAACAAATTCCAATAATTTTATGTTTCCTTTTCGAAGATTTTAGTTTTATAAGCTGGATTGTGGTTACAAAAGGATGACTTGAGGTCACTCTCGGCCATTGGCATTTGTTGCCAAATTTTTATGTTCTCGCAGTTATAAGCAAAAAGAAATATTCGAAAACAAAATTTGATGCATTTATTTGCGACTTAACATTTCGTATTCGTGACTGAGTTTAAATCGAGTTCAAAGACATTAGACAATAGCAAAAGCCATACTACCCCTCTCATCAATTTTTAAATGGTTTCTCAATCAATCTGTCTTGTCATTTTCCATCGTTTGGATTTCTATCGATGCGATTGCTTCACTTGCAGTCAGTAAATTTCTCTTTATAGTTAGTTAGCTAGTTAGTTAGTTAGTTGGTTTTTATTATTAGTAAAACATCTAACTATTTTCTCTTTGTATTCTTTTTTATATTTTTCTGCGTTTTTTCCAACGCAGCGTTAAACACTTAAGACTATGAATGTGAATCGGAAGGAATCAGCTGAGGATCTGTCGAGTTGTCGAAAGTGCCATAAGATTTTTTCATTGATGTGTCTCAAGACTCCTATTATTCTTTGGCGTTTAAACCATTGTTATATGTAAGACAGCGTTGCTAAAAAAAACACACCTAATATTAACATTCAAGAAAACTCAGTTTCAATTTGAAGTCGACCAATTTCCTTTGAGTTATGATGTTAGCAGTTTTGAAAAATGTCGCTTCAAAAAAAAAAAAACGCGTTAAGCAGTACGTGAGTATTTGCCTAGTAAATATTTGTTGTTTCTATTTAATACAATATTACATGCCTTAATATAATACGCAATCTTGTGGAACAAACAACTGGGGCAAACATCGCTCTTTAGAACACTGCCATTCAATGACTATGCAATATACGACCTTGCCGCTTTCACAGAATATTTTTGAAAGTATAAACTATTGAATAAGACAAAAGTGATGTCAAACTGTTCTAGCTCCTTTACTTTATTAGAATTTTCCCTTCCATTTTACACCACAAGAAGAATTGCGATTTGAACTCAAAACTCATATTTATGCAAAGTGACGAAACTTGGCATTATTTTCCATCCTATTCCTTCTTTTGAAAAATCGTTCGTTTCTTTTGGTCAATAAACTTTTTTTTTCCACGAGTGTACCGGGCGCTCGTATCTTTTTGCGTTGAGGCTTAAGACGATAGTTAAGTTGCTATCGTTTGATCGCTGATAGTAAAGTTACATGAAGCAATCATTTGACGATATCGTTGGTAATCAACAACTGAATGATAAATCGTATAAAAGAAATACTGAATCGTTGCAGTCGAATTTTATCATTATCACTGATTAGTGATTACTTTAGTGTAGAGTAAACAGTGGTAAGACTTGGGGGAATTCTGCCGTGAACTTTGCTCCTTCACTTTACACACTCTTAAATTTGAATTAAATTCTGCTATAGTAAATAAACCCCTTTTTTCTGGTCATTACATTTTGCACTCAACTCAGAAGGATAAGTTTTGACAGAAAGATTTTACTGACCTTTTTATAGCACGAAAAGCCGAATTGTGGTCAATTTCTAGAGTCTACTAGGTATGTTTATCAATATACTTTTCAGGGCAATAAAATCGAAATGTTGTTGAGCAAATACTAAATATGCACAAACGTACCTTGTGCTGTCGTCAGTTTGAAATTGCTTTTTTTCTTAAGTACAAAGTATAAACAAAGCAAATAATTTTTAAAGAGCAAAGCATTCTACGCTCAGTCTTACTTTGTACTTTGTAGTCGCTCTAAAGTGGATGTTTTTTTTAGACCAATAAATATTGCAAACACTCTTTGGCTGTTTGTATCAGTCTATTCTCCTAATGGCAGATTTTAAATTGATATTTGTTTTAATTAGCATTATTTATGACCCGCGGTCTAAACAAATTCATTTGAAGGCGAATGTACACGTGTGTTGTATATCTACTTACTTTTGATTAGAAAAAACGGTTCATGATGACATAAGTCTGAGCAAATGCATTCAGCAAGTAATCGTTTTTGTCAATATAAATCAAATATTTGTCTCAACAAATGACTGTCTGAGATTTTTGTATGTCAAACAAATAAGTGTGGGTCATGCCTTGCCAATTGAATGAGCTTAACTCATGAAATGTTCCTTATCCCTGATAAATCATCTTCTATGTTTACAGAATTTGTACTCTAATCGGAATTCAAAGCATTCAGATCTAGGGAAGAACAGGAAACAATTTACATACACATGAACATCAGGCGATAGATTTTTTGTTTGCAAAAGCTGTTCTCTTCCAGCAGAAGGATGAATGACATTTAAGAACTTGGAAATCGATAAACTGAAGTCAACTAGACAATCATGGATTAGTAATTACAGTCTAGCAAGTTCAATTAAACGCTTTCCGCCGTATGACTTCAAACATTCCTTCAGGTGATAATTTTTATGTTCGATTTATTTCCCCCATTTGCAACAAAGTGTCATTCACTTTGTCGTTTTATGGCCACTTTGGCCGTGATATACCAACGTTGTGATGTGCGAATAAAATGCTTTTAAGTGTCAACGCGTATTCAGGTTGGCAGTAACGCACTCTGTGATGGTGCTATCTAATTCAACTCAAACAAAGCGCATGGTTGTTGGTTGATATTATTAGTTTGAAAGTACCGCTAAATGTATACAGAGGTGTTTGCAATGGTTTTAAAATAAATTAAAACATACCGTCAGCGCCAAATGCAATAGGAAGTAATTTTAATTCTAAGCTGCAGATTTATTTGAAAAGGAAGTTGTTCAAATAAACAAATTGGAGACAGTAAACTAACAAAAACAGTATTATCAAACAATTTCTGTAGGTATGTAGCACGCTACAGAAAAAAGCGATTCTAACCTACAACGCTGCACGGTAAGAACATAGCGAAAAACAAAGAGAATGTTTCAATTTACAGGCCTGGCCTTATGACAGTGGTAATTAACAACTAATCAATCTTTGAAATAAAAATCAGAGCTTAACGCAATCATCATTAAAACACGTGTCTAAAGAAGCAAACATCGTCGATACCTTCGCATTGAAAATGAGTTTGCCTTCGATAAAGACAACCAACGAAAACAACGAAGTGCTTTGTTTAAAGTCTCAGGAACTTATGTTTAAAGATTGATTTTACATTAACTCATTCAAAGACGCGATTGAACCAAAGCAGTTAACGTCTTTGTCTGTAGTATGTAAGGTTGGTTGTTAATCAGGTAAGTGATAATTGGTACGGGATTGCTCTAATTCATCAACGTTATGCGTGATTTATTAAAAACAAGGGCCTCCATTGTTTTCCGCATTGTTTGCTTGGTCTGATTGTATGATTTATTTAAAAAATTCAAAACACTCTTAATCTTAGTTCAATATGCGTATTATGGCCTTGGCTGTATAGGTATTTAATACCTATGACTTCTTAAGAAATTTGAGAAAAAAAAATTCAAGGCAAACTTAAGTTTTGTCAAAGAAAAGTCAAGTTTCAAGAAACCATGATAAGATTTTCCATTTAATCTAATGGTCTGTGTTTCCCTCGTGTAAACTAAACCGGACTGAAGATTCTATTGCATTTTTTTTTTTTTTTTTGGGCTTGTTCCATTTTCCTATCTTCCTTCCTAGCTGCTTAATGAATACTGCTCGGATTTTCACTTCCCAGAATCGAAATTTCTTATGTTTCTAATCTATTTGCTACACATTTCAAGAATATGTTCCTAACATCTTTTGGTGGATCTAAGCGTGGTGCTTGAAGTTATTGCCTCGCTTATCTCCTGTCCTCAAATTCTAACAGTTGCGGGCGCTGAACTTTAAATGCGTTTTTCTCAAAACTACTTTTCCAAAGTTCGTGTTCACTGCCATTTTAAAAACTACATGATCGATTTATTTCAAACTTCGTATACATTTTGTAGATATGAAAATACCTCCCCCTTACGTTTGATAAACTTTTTTTTGGTGATTTTAGGTACTAAATATAAAGCAAGTTTCGCAATCGTGCAGGAAAAAATTTTGATATAACAATTTAATATGACTATGATGATAGAGAATACTAAAAAAGTTGTTTCTACATTTCCATCTGTCTCTCTGTATGTGTTTCTGTGCTTATATGGATCTACAGCCTTGATTTTTAGAAAGGGTCTGTGGGGTAGCCTAAAGAGGAATTTTTGGAATTGGTTCGTTACGTCTTAAAGTAACGGTAGCTGCCGTACAACCAATATGGCTATAACCTATTTTTCTGTAGTGGCTTGATGGTCATCATGTCTGAATGTTGATCGGGAGCTTCGCAGTTCGAATCCCAACAGAGGCAAAAATGTTTTTCGCCTTTCTCGAGGAACTGGGAAGTTCTCCGTCAGTAAATTCTCTTTCTCGATTTGTCGTTCGGAATCGGCGGAAAATTGTAGGCCCAACACATATTTGTTTATTTTTTTGGAAACGGCTCAACCAATTCTGATAAAATTATGTGCGAAAGATTAATTTGTAATTGCCTTTCAAACGATGCACACAATTTTTTTTAAAAAAGGTCTAAAAACGGTAACGCCACATACCTAATAGTAGCGTTATTTTCAAAACCGACTTTCTAGTTAATTTATGACACGATTAAGATGGAATTTCAAATTTTAAAACTCATAGGTGTTTCACGATAGATGGCATTTGAAGATGTGGATAGTTTTATTTTTTACTATTTTTATTAATTTTAACATTTTTATTAATTTTTGGAAAAAAATTTTGATTTTTATGAATATTTTCGAAACTGTGTCTTTGATTTTTTAATTTTTTTTTTTTTGTCAAAACATGCTTTGGTTTGATCTTAAGGCTTGCATAAATTACTATTTCGGCTTTTAATAGCCTAGTTTTTTAAAAGAAGAGGAAAATAAAACACGCTTTTTAAAAAAACTGGTCTTACGATTTTGATTATATCTTCAGCGCTTATATGTACCAGCAACTGAACGAAAATGGCATTTCTAATTAGAGCTTACAGCTTTTGGAATATTAAGACAAACTTTTTTTTTTTCAATATATTATGTTATTTTATTCAATTTTCATAACTAATGTGTAGCTGGCAACCCTATACATCCAACTATTTTATGAAAATCGAATACTAAAGCCTTGCACTTAGCTTTGAGATTTCGATATTGTAATTTGTTTGACCTGTAGCCCATAAACAAACAAATTAAAATACCCAATAAAGGTCAAAAACATATACGATTTCAATATTGTACTACTTAGCACACAATCACAAGCTCGTGCGACCCAATCGTCTCCATTGTTTTTACTTAGGATGTTTCTTACCCCCGAAATGGCGAAATTTTCGGTGGAAACTTTATATGGCCACCAAAAGTATTTAAATTAAAGAAAAATTTTCAGAAAACGTATTTGGAGGGAAGATTTGATAGTAATTTAAATAAATTTGAATGGTTTTCCATTTCCGATAATTTACGGCCATAATGACAATGAACACCGCAAAATGTTTTTTTCCCAAGGCGTTCTGGGTTAAGCTCTGTTAACGGCTTATATCTCCATATTTCTGCTTTAAAATAATATACAACATAATATGTAGTTAAGAAAATTATCAATACTGTGCAAAAGGTGCCAATATAATCAATCTGTCTATACTTGAAAAAAAAAAAAACTACGCTGAAACCCAAACACCTCCTTAAAGGCGCTTCCCGCTTCTAGCAATGTTTAATCTGCTCTAGTTACTAAATTAGATAGGAAGGATGTAAAAACTGTTGTTGAGAAAGAAATTTTGACTCATAAAATGCTTCGCCTATATCGGGTTGCGTATCTAGTATTTGATGTGTTGAGTTATCAAATAAAATAAGATAAATAAATTACTAATGGTAGGTACATACCAGTGGCGAGGGGTGAATAATTCCAAATGGTAACTCGAATCTCGAAGGAAACTTAGTCACCAACAAAAAAAAGTTTAAGTACTTGAAATTTTTTTTGTGCAATGTTTGTCTTCGCATCAAGTCAAAAAGTCAAGTACATATTTCAAACCAACTTTGCTATTAGGTAGAGCGTCATAACTTTATCTTTTCATAAAACTAAGCTAATTAAAACTATTTGTTTCCTCTAAGTGAAAATCAGTTAAGCAACAGTCAACAGATATTAAGGCCATAATCAAACCAATGGAACTTACTATCGGAAAACTTTTCAGACTTTTTGCACTTTTCAATTTTTAAAGCCCAAAATTGTAGATAATATTTAAAAAAATCATGAAAAGCACTAAATCAGTTTGAATAAGTATTGCACTGCGTTCTGCTAGTAAACTGCGTTTTCCAAATAAAATACGGCTCATTGGGAACTGAATTCATTTGGGCCAGTTGTCCCACTTTAGAAAAATTCCAATTATTTTTTTCCTTTTCTGTCAAAAATATGCATAAAGCTATGAAATCTAATATCCACGCATATTTGTTATCAAAGTGGCAACCTTTGAGCTTTGACACATGAGTCCAGTGCAGAGACACATACAAATTCATAAAATAAGTCGGAGAGCAGCGTGTTATTTTCTTATTCTTCAAGCAGAGACCTACCTCAAGCTGCAACCTGCAATATACATTTTTGTTTATAAGCATGTGTCCATGGGAAGAAATACGATGGAAAGCGTTTTCCAATATCATGCAAACACCGAAGTGTGCAGAAGCAATGCTGCAAATGAGTACTGGGCTACTGCGCCGGGGCTATATTCACGTGCTCAGCTCAGAGCACAAAGAGATAACAAACAACAGATTTATAGGGCCCATACACTACGCATGCATGCATGCGCAATCAGAAGACTGAACAATTTTGCCCACACACCACACATGCATGCATGCGCAAACAAGAAAATATCAGAAAATTCTGATTTTGCTCATGCCGCATGCACAACCACTCAGTCAACACCATACACCTTTAATCGGCATGCGCAATCACTTGATTGCGCATGCATGCATGTGTAGTGTATGGGCCCTATTACCAAAAAATATGACGCTAGAACTAGAACACCGGGTTATTTTCTTCCATAAAAAAGCATGTATTGAACAGAGAGGTGCCTAGCGCTAGGCTCTTCTCTGTTCAATACATGCTTTCTTATGGAAGAAAATAAGACGATGTTCTACCGTCATATTTTTTGGTAAAAGAAAAAAGAGGAGAGAACACAAATTTGTTCTATCCAGCAACAAGTTTTATAAGACGTAATATTTGGGGTTACCTTGTATGTTGCTAAAGTTTTGTGTTTGTTTATGGAGTGAATTGAAGAGCCAACATGTGTGTAGAATAAAACGGAAAGCAGAGTGGTAGCTGGTAGTTGTTAAAAAAAAATGTTGGCAGCGAGTTCATGTGTATGATTAAGTTTGATTCATGTTGCCAGAAGTCTAAGATGTTTCGGATGAGAATTTCAAAAGGTAAGTCGGAAATAATCGACTTATATGGACGCTTCGCCACTGGTACATACTATATACAGGCTGTTTGGCATACGATGCTACAAAAGCTGAAGATGGAGAGGTTGAGTCAAGACAAGAATAAAATCGTATTGGTGGAATCTATCTCTCTCCGTTAAAGCAGGAGGGGCCTTATTTAAAGCTAATACCTTGTTTTTTTTATTGATATTTAGTGAATCTATATATATAAACTAGGATGTATGTATGTATGTATGTATGTATGTATGTCCGGGGTAAACTCCTAAACCACCCAACGGATTTTTATGAAATTTTCAGGGTAGACATAGTTTAGTCCAGAGATGGTTCCTGTCAAGGTTTGATCCCCATATTCTTACAGGAACGGGGTTGGGAACGGAAAATTTGAAACTACTCCACAGATTTCAAAAATTCTTTCAGCACTAGGGGTGCTACATTATCTCCCTCCATCAGTAACTTAAATTATATTTCATCCCTTTAATCTCACAGGAACAGAAACGGGAACCTTAAAGTTACTTGACCGATTTCAAAAATTTTTTCAACTCTAGGATGTTACATTATCCCCCAGTGTCATAGATTTATATTTTATTCACATATTTCCACGGGAACGGAAGATTCCAACAGGAATGGGTTGGAAACGGAAACTTAGGAACTACTGGACAGTTTTTGAAAATTCTTTCAGTATTAGGATGCCACACAGTCCCACAAAAAGAAAGATTTATATTTCATCCCCAAATTCCCACAGAAGAGGAAAAATGAGAACGGGAAATTTTAAAACTACAGACCCGAGCAAAGCCGGGCGGTCAGCTAGTAAGTATTAAATAAACAAGTCTCAAAGTCAAATTAAAAAAAAAAAAAAAATAGAAATAATAATAAACATTTTGTTTTATAGAGGATCATTTGAACAATGCTCATGTCAAACTAAGAAAACCAAACCAGAAAAACTTTCTCAGATTTTGAAAATTAAAAAAAAGCAAAAGCTACTTTTCTCCAGAAAGTCAAATTTAGTGAGCCTTTCGCTCATTGGACTTCATTTTCTGACCAAAAAAAGAGGTTTCCCGAACAAAGTACCCTTCGGTTCTTTTTTTAATGTCTCAAAAACTAAGATAGATCATCACGTTCGGTTTTCTGTATTGTGACTCAAAACTAATACAAATCTTATTTAAAGAAAAAAATTTGTTTATTAACTTGGATTTGAGACTTGGTTACTCAAAAACTAAATACTAAGTTAACTTGAACTAAAATGCCGGTTCAAGAACAAAGCATTAGCTTTCAAAAATATTATAGCATGTGGATGTAGTTGGCTTAATTGATTTAAAAAAAAAAGGAAGTCAATTTAAATTTTTTTAAATTGCCTTTTCCTAAACGGAGTTAGATAGGCCCCTCTTCTTCCCTCCAGTACTATTTTTTTCTGTCTTGACAGATTTGGGCTTTTGTCGCTTCTTATTCAAATTACTCTGTAGAATAGTAAAAGCGGAATCTAAGCAAACCACACTAGTTTTTATTATTAAAAGATTATTTTTTTGTGTTAAAATTATTGTTTAGTGTCCACAGCTTATATGAAAATAATCGCAATATACATTATGTCCATACTCTGTGAAAAAAAAAACTTTTCATTTTTTATACGATCCAGCTTTTACTTACATAATGTATCTTAAATACTAAGCAGTAACTGGTATTACATTTAAGGGAAGCTCTATCGTTCAGTGACTTGTATTAAAAGTGAATAAAAGGGAATCTATCAGTTTGACAGTTCTTGCGTATTCGTCTATTTTTCCACCTGCAAGAATGCACACCCGCCTTTTAATTTTCGATCAATAACAAAACACGATTTCGGCCCTTATCTGTTGTGCCCAATGTATGTTTACAGTCCTCATGAAGAACTCCTAAAGATCATATCGAGCAGACTGAAATGTCGAACAAAGTAAGAAAAAAAAGGAGAAATAAATAATTATTTCAAGGCCAACACGTTTTATTAAAGTTCGCTCACAATTTTTTTTCCTTCATTCCTTTGTATGTTCTCTTCGAATTAAGGAAAACATTTAAACAAGATCTTAACGAGATCATGATTTATCATACCACTGATTGAGGTGAGTTTCCTTCTTCCTACACAATGCAGACAGAGATTTATTGGAATTTATGATAAAATTGATCGAAGTGCTCCACATGTGTTATGTTTTTATTTTATTTTTTCTGCTTTTGTTTTTCCTTTTTTTCTTATTTTAACTGAATTTATAAATGTTGAACACAAAAATTAAGTTAGAAATATGAAGACCCAAGGAGAGCGCAGCAGGTGATTGGGAGTTCAATAAACAAATGTTATGTGTGTGTTCATTTTTTTCTTTAAAAAAAGGTGAATGTGTTTGCTCTCGATGCACGGGAATGAATATGATACAGAAAACATAAATCATTTTGAAGTTTTGGCATTTGGTGGCAAGTGATCTTTCAATTTGGATTCATGTTAAGTTGTAAAGGCTGCATCATGTTGCTTCGAATCAAAGAAGTAAATCAAAAAAACCAAAAAAAAAAATAAATTTATTCGAGCTCGTGTGGAATATTTTTGTGGCGAAAGTGATTGTCGAATGATGCAAAAGATGAATGAAATTGGATTAGATGTGAAAGATCTGTGTGATACGATACTTGTTTGCTATTTTCTCATCAATAAAATCGAAATGTGTATTTTATTTAAGCTCAATGGTGGAAGAAATACAACTCATGGCAAACCAAGGCCTAGCGAAAAACTTCCTTTCTTATGTCTAAGAGTCTTATAAGGAGATATAAAGGACGTGTTTCTGTTTGACTTTGGTTTCGAAGCTTACTCCTACTTTTCATGGATGGTGTGTTATCTACAAAACCCATTCTTCTTATGTTTTTAAGAATCACGAGTCCCGACGCTTTCGATGGCCTTTGCTTTGGTTAGGGTGATAGCAGGCGAGATACTGCTTCGGGTTGGATAATGAATCTCTCTCGTTACGGGAAGAAATGCCGTGGTCCTTTTTTTTTTTTTGAAGAGATAGCGTTCGTTAAATTCGCAAAGTGTCTTACTTTTGAATTGAATATTCTGATTGGTTATGCCCCGTAAATATATATCCAATACCACAAGAGGCAGTTGGGCTGAGGAGGCTCTGAAAGAAATCCGAAAAAGCTGAAAGGTTGTAGTGCTTTAAATGGTACACGATGCAAAACAATACAGTAAGACTGAAGTCCTAAAAAAACTTGTTTCACAGTCAATTTAATTCCTTAAATTAAATGAACTCATCACACGGGATCTCTTCTACATATGCACCGAGAAGTGAGTAGTGACGCACTTAGCAAATTTTACTTTCCTGATATTTTTAACTTTTGTTACTTTCTTTTGGGTGAAAACGCTTTTTAATTGAAGAATCCTTCACTAAGTTTTTTCAGAAGGTTTATTTTACATATGAAAGTTCATTGACTATCGGAAAAGCGCGGAATCTATTCCACATTTCCTCTATGCACTACCTCATAGCTGAGTTCTTCGTTTTCAAAGACACTTTGTGAAAGTTTTTTGCCAAAATAAGTTTATTTCACAGAAGACTATCCAAAAGGAACTGAGTTTGCATTTCTAATTTACTAATTGAGACATTATTATGCGACATGCATATATTAGATAGCTGCTAGAGGGTCGTTTGTCTTCAAAATCTATAACAATTATAAAAGCTCTTAATAGATTCATTTATGTGAATGATAATTTGTCCAATACGTCGTATCTCATCGGTTCGTGATCGATTAGGAAGAGGCACATAATCAGACTATTTTAATTTTATCACAAACCATTTTTATCGGTTACCATTTATGCGGGACTCTAAATGGTCTTCTCTGAGGGTCTATACTCTATAGTGTCTTAAACTTAGCATAAATTGCTTTATCTATTTTACGACTATTACACACTATATAACCATGTCGTTAACATAAAATAGTGCTCAGCTATATATCTTTGAAATGGTAGACAAAAAAGTATCAGATAAACATCACACAAATTAGTTGTTATTTTATTACTTCATTAGAAAATTTATTTTAAGTAATACGTTTTCATTTTATATTAAGCAGTTAAAATGTAAAACTAAATGGTTGTGCTAAAGTTTGTATAAAAATGAACTTACTGCAGAGCAAAGCATTTAGTTAATGCGTTGTTAAAATGTCGTTTTTATATGAAATGCTTAAGTGGTTTTATATGTGAGAGACAAATAACTGATTTAAATTAAATCTTAAATGTAAAATTTTACATTGATGTCTAAGGTTTAGATGACATTGCTATGAAAAGAATTTAAGCTGAATTTATTACGATATTTTAATATTTGTCTTTTCCTCATAGTTTTGTTGGCATTAGTTGTACCTTACCAAGTACATATTTGCAGGAGATTTCAATATCTGTTAAACGCGAAAACGTGTACAGTAATATCCCGCACTCACGCAATAGGTGGTATCGAGTGCTGTCCGAGTAATTCAATTAAATTAAATTTTTATTTTGTGAGACCAAAATCCCCATTCAAAATCCCCATTTATTTGGCTAATTGCAAGCTATTTCTTAATATAACTCAAAAACTAAGAAACTTAATAGCTGAGACTTAAATTGAATAATTGGAGGACGAAGTTTTACTGATATCAAAGTCAAAACAAGAAGAGTGAGAACTGACACTCCTCAGCATTCGGGAGATGGGTTCATTGGAGACTTAAGAGGTTCGATGGGTGGGATAATAGAAGAGTCGGAGATTACGTATGTTACAAGGGTAAGTAGGTCATAGGTATGTGAAGATCAAATTCGCGTAAGGCGGAGTACAAGTCCCCAACTTTCTGGAATCAAGAACAACACTAAAAATCAAACTGTTAAGCAATCTAGAGAACAAAATAAAGTCTCACTTTTTTATAATTAGCTTCAGACAGTTAATGTGACAACATGTTTTGAGAGAATTGAGGTCAGATTGAATCTGTTTGTAGTCTAGCATATTCGCAACTTTCAAATACAGTTTCAGATCATCAGCATATAATAGACATTCAATATTCTTAATGACAGAAATTATGTCGTTTATGAAAATCAAGAAAAGGAGCGGCCCAAGGTGACAACCTTGGGGCACGCCAGATATGGAATGAACTTTATTGAGCCGGTATTACAAATCTTTACATGTGGTGTTCTTTTATATAGACATGACGATAACCAGCAAATGAACAGAGCACCAAGTTTCGAGGGCGCATTAGCAAGAATGAAAAAACCACCAGCCCAAAGAAATTTATATCGTGCAAACAAATATTGTAATTTACATTTTAAACAATAATTTTTTTTAAAAGTATTTGCGTAATAGCAACATTCATCATACCTGTTGCACAGGCCGCTTGTTTAGCTGAGACTGCTTCTAATTAGGGGTTTTTGTACTATCGTATTAAGGTTAAAAGTCTATGAACGACTTCTTATATAGTTATTTTTTGAAATTTGGTAGAAGTATGGAAAAATGTCAAATCAAAGTTTTCATAATACTGTAAACTAAGAGAATCTCACAGAAATGTAGGAAAGAAACGTCCAGTGTGTGATAGCTCAGCCGTAAGTAGTTATATTTAACTTTATTTGCAGTACTTAGCTTACGTTAGACTATTTTGGGTTCCCGGTCACAGTAGCATACCGGGAAATGAAAATCAGATGAACTGGCAAGGAAAAAAACTCAACACTTGACCCATATCTCATAGCCCATCCTGTGTAGTTGTTACAAAATAATACGAAAATCCAATGAAAGATGAATATGCCCAGACTCCTGTATCATTTCCAGGAAACTATGTCCAAAATACGATACGAAAAGATTTTAAAAGCTATAATCCCTGAACAGGCCTTCATTACGGTGTCTTATCAGTATTATAACAGGACACAACCTACTAGGCTACCACAAAAAGAAAATGGGTCTTTGCACCGACGACTTATGTAGGGTATGCAATGACGAAACCGAACATAACACTCACTTCCCTAGTCAGTGCCCAGCAATTTGACATATACCAGAAAAAATTTCTAGGCAATTACTTCTTCAAGGAGGAACTAGAAGAACTATCAGACAGCCCGTTAAACTTCATTTAGATAACCAAATGGTTTAAAATTTACCAACCTTTAACTCTTATGTTCTCAGGGCGTTACAACACTCCCGGGTATCACAATGGATCAACATTGATCTAAGTGTGGCGGAAATAAGATCAGCCGATTGTCCACTCAACCTAACCTAACTTATCTTAATCTGGCTTACGAGTTTCATTTCGCACGATTTCGTCGGGTATCAAAATAGAATTAAATCAAACAAAGAGCAAGCACAGTTATTCAATGAAATTTTTTTCGAAGCATTAAAAAACGAAAGAAATGTTTAAAATTAAAAAAAAAACCCTTTATATGAGCAGCGTAGCTGATTGTTAGATAGCACTGAAAGCCAAACGTTCATATCGAGCTGTCCCTCTGCGTTGTCTGTTTTGTCAATGCCTACACTAAGCATGCAGAATTCAACTGTTTCCATAGTTCCAAACCAGAGTTCCATTTGAACGTGCTTGAGCAGTTTCTACTTTGTTTGCCTCCAAGCCTGTGATTCAATTTTTTCAAAGCTTTTTTCACTCTTTGATCCCATGCTGAGCAATATTTTGACATCATACTTTTACATTTAAAAAAATGTAAGTTTTTGTTATACAAACCCTTATATGAAAATCTGAGCACAAAAATCTACCAAAATGGTAAAACCGTGTATAAACCGTGTTAAAAATTAAAAAGATTATTATTATTTCTCTACTTTCTCCATTTTTGGGGATTTTTTCAATTTTTTTTTTTTTTTATCATACACATCTCCTTCTCTCGATTCTTAACATAATAAAAAATAATAAAAAAAGCATTTTATATAAAATTGGCTGTACGAAAAATGGAAAGTTGAAACAGGAAACACTTAGCGTTCAAATCCTTGAAAATCTTGGTATCAGCAACCTATTCTGCTTCAACTTTGATGGTGGTGGTTACGATTACTCTTGGCGATAGTCTCTTATTACCAAGTTTTGATTCGTTCCACAATTTGGCTAAACTGTTTTTAAAGGAGGGATTAGAGGTGACATTGCAGAAGATTCCAAAGAGTTGAATTCGACTGCTTGGTTCTCATCGATAAATCGATAAATGAGTCAATCGATAAGTACTTGGTTGGGTTGCTTACTTTGTTGGTTACCCAGCGGTGACAAGTTGGCTTTACGACTTAAAAAACACTTGCGAGTAATTCTTTTTTAGTTTCAGTGGGTGGTTGAGTGCTCATCAGCTCAATGAAAATATTTGGATGAGTATTGTTGTGTTTGTCATGACACCAACAGCAAAACCGATTGCTTCCCATATTTGATCCTTAAAGTGATGACCATTAAAAAGGTTCTCATGATGCTATTGAGAAGTTTCAGTATAGCTCTTACTTTAGTGGATCCGACTTGTTCTGGATGTGTTTGTGTTTTTTTTTTTTTTTTTTAACTGACTCCCTCTCAACTGTTTTGGCTCTAATCGCATTTTAAGTTGCTCTTGGGGCTCTGATGCTTTCGGCTGTTTATCTCTCAGATTTAGCCTATTTGACTCCAAAAGCACTTCGCTTGGTTCTGATATTCTTAAAAATTATCATCCCAAAAGAAGTAAAGAGTGACTAAATTAAGACAATTAATTTATAATAATAATTATTAACAAAATCAAGTATAGTTCCATTTTTACTACTGACAAAAAAAGAGACTATCTCAATAGCTACACTAAAATGCACCTAAAATTTTGATACCTACGCGATAGTAGGTTGTCCTCAACTGCTACTCCTGAGGCCCTTTATACATTGCTATTTCCAGCTGGGTTCGTTTATTGGATCGAAAAGTCTGTTTAAGCAATTTGTTCTTAATAAAGCACACACTGATATCTTAGATACTGTTGGGCAAGCTTGCTTCTGTCCTCAGGTGTAAAAGTGTTGAAAACAAAATCGTGTCTTCATTAAAGCCACCAACTAATGACGTGACATCTATTTCTTCATCAGAAAACTAAAAAAGAAAAGATATCAGATCAAAAATCATATAACACACGACCGACAATGGATTTCGTTCATCTGAAAAGCACAAAAAAGTGATACAGAACTGCAGTGTACGTCTTCGATCTTCCAATAAATAGGCTACACGAAAGAAAAAAGAGGAAAACAAAACTCACTAAAGTGACATGAAATCACACCTATTTGTAATTGCTGGCATTTCTCACCTTACCCGCACCTAGTGTTCCAAGTGTATCGCTAACAAACAACACATCAGCAACTTGCTTGTACGATATTTTACGTATGTGCCTACATAGCCGGCTATACATATATCCACATCATTAATACATTTTTTGTTTTTATTATTTTTATTTACTCTCTACCAAAGTAAACACATTCTATAGCTCTTCGAAACTGGACTAAGCCATTTAAATGAATGTGCGCTCGTTATTAAATGCGCATAGCGCTTAGCGCATACCGCACGAAGGCAAAGTGCAGTGAATGCGTACACATTTATCTCACTCATGACGGATACGCGAAACCAAAGCTGAGTATGATGAGAAAAAATAACAAAATGAGAAGAAGTTAAGACAAAGTGCGAATAGTTAGGTCAGGTTAAGGAGAAAAACAAAGTCAATAAGTCATTGTAATAGCGCACAATAATTCATAATTTCAATCGCGCATAAATTAATGTTCGAATGTTAAATGTTCACATGGGAAACAACTTCATCATCATTACACAAAACACAAGCCAATATTGTACCTAGCTATGCACTAAACCAAGCCAAACTGAGCAGCAAGCACCTGAGATTGCATCTATCCGCGTTTGCTGTAGTTCAATCAATATTTGATTGACTTTGGAACTATGGGTGGCTTTTCAATCAATGGCTTTCATGTTAAAAAAAAAAAAAAGAATTAAGATAAAAAAACAAATAATTTTAAATGTTTATAGGCTGTAACAGCAGGTCTGAATGTGCGATACTTTCATACATTGCTGCCATTAGAAAGTGGCTGACACACACTTCAGACGGACATGAGGAAGTCAATAAAGTGCTTGGCTGGATTGAATGGTATTGCTTGAAAGTGTTTTGATTAGTTGTTCTGGAATGCGTATGTTTTTTTAAATTTTTTTTTAAGTACCTACTTGCTTCACCGACATTACATAACGAGCACAGAAACTTGATATCAACATTAGGAAATTAAAGTAATTTCAACGTAATAGCATTTCGAACGAGTTAAAGTGTACGTCGAAGTTTATGTAGCGAAAATTCAAAAAAAATAATAGTAAGGTGTCAAAACAGAGCTCTGAGACTCTCTGGAGCCATGGTATTTTTTTACCACTCTGTTTCTGTAGGAAAAAGCTTTTCATGGAAGTGTAAGAAGATTCTGTTGAAGGACAGTAAGATTAACAGTTTTAAACTTCGTTTCTTCAAATGCAAAATAAAAAAAATCTTCTTTAAATATTTTGTAAAACGAACTTTATTGCTTGAAATCTATCTTAAGACTTGTTGTTCACAATCTTTTCGTAAAACACTACACCTAGCAATCGTACATGAAGTATGCACGATTGCACAATTACATTCTGTGGAAACTGCAAAGTTGCATTCTGGAAATTACATTCTGTGGAAACTACAAAGTTGCATTCTGGGAATTACATTCTGTGGAAACTGAAATATGAAATGTGACAAATTCTTATGAAACCAATGCAATGTGGGAAATGAAATTAGGTTGGTATGCAATGTGGGCAGTTAATATGAAATGAAATTAGGTTGGTTCGGTGCAGAGTGCAACGAACCTTTTATATTATGTTTTTATTGGAGGCGGCACGTGTAACACCCCCCCCGTTAGATTGAGGCTCCGACGAAACATTTCCAACCGTAATTTTTACATCTTTTGTTCTAAATTTTTTCTTAAAAATTATTATTATTACAACTATCAACATCAATAGGGTTACAGTTTGGATGCTCCATGTTGTGACATGTTTCACATGATTTTGGTATTCAATATACTTAATTTCATCTTTATTTTTAATGTTATTTGTATTTAGTTCTTCTAAATTTAAATTAAAAAATGTTACATTTTCTTTTATTTTGGTAAGAAAGTTAGGTAATATTATATGATCATGAATCTTTTTTTCTACGTTTTCAAACATTAAGTTATTGATATTTATTTTACAATTTTCTATTTTTATAAGTTTATTACCTTCAATATTAATTTTCAGATCATTACAATTTTGCATAATATATGTATTTTTAATATTCTTTGTAACAATTATTCCTTTAGTAATTTCGCTTATTTCCTCTTTGTCTTGAATCTGCATGTTACAATTAGCTTCTTCCATTTTAATTATGTTTTTAATACAATTATCATTGATCTCTATTAAATTAGATTTAAGATCATCTTTTACTGTACTATAATATATGTTTTTGTTTTTATCTACAAGGATAATTTTTTCTTTCGTGTGCAAGGATTTGTTTTGTTTGTTTGGTATAGGTTCAATTAGTATTTCTGATAAATCTGTTTCTGTAAGCTGGGGAATCGACAAAATGATTACGATTTGGTTTTTATAAAACGTTACCGCGACTTTAATGTATTGGAATGATTCGGGGTTGGGGATCATTTCTACTTCTTTAGGAGTTAAGATGTTTCTTGTGAGAATACCTAATCTACTGGTCATTATTACTTGATCAATATCATCAATGTGATTTTTCAGTAAGTTAATATCATAATTGAGCTGGTAGACATATTGTATATAACGCATTTCTTCTTCTAAATTGCTAAGTCGTTTATGTGTTTCGTTAGTGTAATTATTTAAATAGGTTTCTATTTTATATTGCTGGGTTGTTATATGTTTCGTAATATTTTTTATTTGGTTAGAAATATCTTCGTTTATCTTGATTTGTTTGTTGTCTTCGTAAATAATGTTCTTTATATTAAGGTTTACATTATCAAGTTTCGACTGTATTGCTGTCTCATCGTCGCTGTCCATGGTACCAGCGATAAATTTGAGTCCCTGACCTAAAATATTAACTAGTGCTCTCTTGGTTTTAATGTGTGGTTTCAAAAAGTTTATTTTGTTGTCTAGAAGGTTAAAATTATGTTTGATAGTACTAAGCATTGGTCCTATAATGTTTGCTTTTTGTTCTAATTTTTCTATATTTTTATATATTTGATCTTTAGTTACTTCATATTCAGTAATGTTTATAATATGTAAGACTTTAAGATAGTTTTTTATTAGTTTCCTTTCCCTCAGTTTAATAGGGATATATCCGTCATTGTTCGTAATGTCTTGTATCTCTATTGATTGAGCGTTAATTTGTAGAAGGATGGTGAAGATGACGAGTATGATTGTCGGTATCATCATCATTATATCCTGGAAATAAATTGAGTTATGTTTCACTTTTAATTGTTGTTTAATGTTTGATATTTTTTCTTTGATTTAATGTGAGTTCTGTAATACTTGTGTTTATTTCGTATGTCAATTAGGTGGTCATCGTCTATTTTCTGAGTATTCAGTTTTCTGTATTTAGAGTGGTTTTTCCCACCTCTAACTTCTTTGATGAAGTTTGGTCCGTCTTCTAGTTCTTCGTCTTTTCTGTTCTGGTTTAATTTGTCAATAACTTTTTGTTTTTTTCTAATAATATTGTCATGTATGTCCTTGTATTCGTTCTGATGAATACATCCATTAACAAATTCGATCGGTTTTCGATTTGTTGTAGAATGGATTGTGTTATTGTAATACGTTATAATCTTTAAAAGTTTTTCCTCTACTGTATCGTCCTTAGTACTTTCGTTATGTTTTAAAAGTCGGATATGTTCGTTTATTGTGTTGTGTAGTCTTTCTACGTCAGAGTTGGATGTGTGATTACTATTAGATGTGTAGTGGATTTCTACATTACAATTTTCTAGATATTCTTTCATTGGAATTGCTTTAAATCCTAATTCATTGTCAACTATGATTGTCCTTACGTTGCCGAATTGGCTGAAGTAGTAAGAGAGGGCTCTCTTAAATTCGTTCCACGTCCTACTGGTTATTTTAATCGCACACGCATGTTTTGAAAATTTATCAATAATAGTCAAAAACAATGATTTTTCTAAACTGTAAAACACGTCGACATGAATAATTTCATGTGGCTTTGAAGGAGTTTCTGTGATTTTTAAAAGTGGCTTTGGGGGCCTTCTGACGTATTTTTCTGTGTTACATATATCACAATTATTAATGAATTGTGTTATACGTTTTCTTAATTTTGGATTGAAGTAAGTTGCCGTTATTTCTTTGTAAACTTCCTCAATTCCTCTATGATTATTTCTTAAATGTTCTTTCTCAATAATGTCTGCTAGTTTACTTTCGTCTACTATGTCTTCCAAGAATTTCGTACATCGGATTATTTTGAATTTAGAATTATTTGAAAAATGTTCCAGAAATACTTTTTCTATTATATTGTAAAATTCTTCGTTTTCAATAAAGATTGCATTTAAGCCTTTTTGTGTGAAATGATTTTTTAGTAGAATAATAGCTGTTTGTCTATCTAAGTTTTTTGTGTAAAGTGTCGTTCGGTTTCTATCGAATATTTTTAAATGTTTTACTCTTTGTGAACCTGACTGAATTTTTATAACTACAATTTGGTTTTTAAAAACGTTAATACTCGAATTACTTTTAGGTATGGGAGTGTTTTGTACATAGTTGACTTCTGTGTTCGGTATCCGGGAGAGTGCATCAGCATTGCTATTAAGAGTACCCTTTTTATACTTTATTTCAAAGTCGAATTCGGATAGTTTTAGCCTCCATCAAACGAGTTTCGAGTTTGGTTCTTTAATAGAAAATAGCCATGTCAGTGGCTTATGGTCCGTTTCTATAACAAACCGTCTGCCAAATAGATAAGGTCTATAATATTTAGTCGCCCAGACTATGGCGAGAAGCTCTTTTTCAATAGTGCTATAGTTGATCTCATGCTCGTTTAGAGTACGACTTCCGAATGATACCGGATGGTTGTTCTGAGAAAGCACTGCTCCTATAGCAAAGTTGCTTGCGTCTGTAGTTAAGGTAAATGTTTTCGTGAAGTCTGGATATATTAAAATTGGATCGTTCGTTATTAAAGTTTTAAGAGTTTCGAAAGCTTTATTATATTCATAGTCAGAAATGTTTATCTTAGTATCCTTCTTAAGATACAGTGTCATTGGCTTTGCTATCTTTGAATAGTCTTTGATAAACTTTCGATAATAGCCAGTTAGACCTAAAAATTGTTTTATTTCTTTAGTTGTTTTTGGTATAGGGTAACTTTTTATGCATTCGATTTTATTTGGGTTTGGTTTAATACCCTCGGGAGTAACAACGTGTCCAAGAAATTCGGTTTCTTTCTTGAGAAATTCCGATTTGTCCAGTTGTATTTTTAAGTTAGCTTCTCTTAGTCGTTTAAAGATCTTTGTCAGGGATACTTTGTGTTCCTGAAGCGAGGTCGAAAAGACGATTATGTCATCGACATAAACGAGACAGATTTTATTGATATAATCTCCTAAAACATTGTTCATAAGCCTCTGAAATGTGGCTGGTGCTGTTTTTAGTCCGAATGGCATTCGTAAGAACTCATAATGTCCATTCTCAATACTAAAAGCGGTTTTATGTATATCATCTTCGTGAATTTCAATCTGATGAAATCCTTTTGCAAGATCTAGTGTAGTAAAATGTTGGCATCTGCCGAGTTTGTCTAGTATGTCGTCAATGTTCGGGATCGGGTATTTGTCATCGATTGTCACTTGATTGAGCTTTCTGTAGTCAATCACCAACCTCCATTTTGGTTTCCCACTGGCGTCAACCTTCTTAGGGACGATCCATATGGGCGCCGAATAGGGTGAGTTGCTGTGACGAATGATGTTATTGTCTAACATTTCTTTTATCTGTTTATTAACTTCTTCTTTATGGATAAATGGATACCTATAACTCTTACTCTGAATTGGAACATTGTCCGTTGTTCTTATTATATGTTTTATTTCACTTGTAAATGAAAGTTTGGTGTTTTCATTGTAGAAAATATCACTGTATTGTTTGATCAATTTTATTAACTCACTTTTTTCCTCACTATTAAGATGATTAGTTCTTATTTGGTCTAATAACGATAAGTTTTCGGGATGTTCTTCTATTATATTGAAGTTGTTGGAATCTACTTTTTCGATATCCACTTTATCTTCAAAGGGGATCAAATCTGTGTTGTTTCCAACTACTTCTGCTTTTGCAAACATGACATAATTGTCTATGTTGTAGATTCCTTCCTCTACTTTCAAACTGTTTCCTAATATCGTTTCTTTTATATATCCTAATCCTTGTTTATGTTGCACGGGTATATCTACATCAATTAATTTAACTTCAGAACTACTTTTTCTGTTAAAATGGAGTGTTATTATTTTATCTCCAGTTTTTAACAAATTATTTTCATAATCTATGTGTGCTTTTAAGGGATAAAGAATATTGTTTCCTATTAAACCGTCGAACTCGTTGTGAAACTGACAAATAAACAATTCTATTCTTTCGTTATTATCACCTAGTTCACTGAATAAAGGAATCTGTACTTTTTCTTTTATCGTGACATTATGGCTAAGTGTTTTTAAGTCTACAGGTTTGGTTAAAGTAATATGCCATTTGGGATGACATATGTTTGGATTAATAATTGAGTGGGTAGCGCCCGTGTCGATTATAAATTTCAAAGGTCTCCCCTTTGACGCTACTATTATATAAGGTAATTCGCATCCGAGGCTTCTGAGAGAAAATTTTCAGCTTCTGTACAATAGTTTTCGGTGTTGTTGTTTGAAACATTGTTATTATTTCTATAGTAGTTGTTATTACCGTTTCTTTTATTTCTTTTCTGTGTTAATCCTATTTCCATAGGTTCATAATTATTGTTACTCTTAAAAGGATTTTGATTACCATTATGGTTCGAATTATTATGGTTATTATAGTTGTTGTTATTATTATTTGTGTTCGTTGGTCTAAAATGATTGAATGGGGGTTTTATGTACTGATTATTATTAGATGGTCTAGATTGCCATGATGTACTGGGGTTGTCTGATCTATAGTGATCAAACGGAGGTTTGATATATCTATTGTTGTTAGGTGGCCTTGATTGCCATGATGTGTTTGTATTGCTTGATCGATATTGATCGAATGAAGTTCTACCGTTCGGGTTTTCAAATGGCTTAGGTTGCCGAAATGCATTTGAATTTATTGGTCGATTATTGTGTGACTTAATGTCAGCATGTAATTGCGGGTATGTGGATTTAGCAAATGGATTATAATGGGCGTATCCACATTCATATAAGATATTCATTGCTCCTTCTAAGTCTGTCGGGTTCCTACAACATAGTAGTGAGCGCATGGGCTCAGGTATCTTATTTCTAAAAATAACTAGAGCTGATAACTTGTTGTTTTGTATGTTGGAGTTAATTAGACTCGAAGTATTATCCGAACTTTCGAAAATTTGCTTCGTTTTCACATTGAGGCGTCTTAAAACTGTTTTTATGTCGTTAAAGAAATCTATACTGTTCGTTCTGAATTTAACTGCTCTCATTTCGTCGAAGAGTTCTTCAAGAGTTAACCTGTCTCCGAAATTGTTAATTAAAGTAGCTCTTATCTCGGGCCATGAAGTTATGTGTACATTGATTTCAATGACTTCCCTAGCTTTCCCTTTGAGTTTGGATTTTAAACAATCTGAAAATATACTCTGGGCTAATTCGTCGTATCTAGTCAAAATTGGGTGGACTTTATCCACTAAATCAATAAAATTTTGTAAGTCTCGAAAATCTCCATTGAATTCTGGAAGTTTCGTAATATACTTAAGGGGATTAATGTTTAAAGTCAGCATATTGTTTTCTTGCATATTGTTTTCTTGAAAAAAATTTCCTAATATTTCAGTGATCTGATCGCTTTTTTGCTGAGCCTGTTCTAACTGTCTTGAAATGTCTTCTATACTTGAACCACTTTCATTCATATTATAGCATTATACACAAAGGTTTATTCGTTGTTTTAAACTTAATAAATGTACATAAATAAAAAAAAAAATTTAATATATTTATCAATATGGCAAGGGCAAAGAGAAAAAAAAATAAATAAAATATGTATATATATATATGTAGTCACCACTTAGTTGTTTGCTGTTGTTGTTGATTAAGACTTGTTGAGATGATTTTCTCCTTCAAAATGTTTCACTTGTTGATTAAAAGCTTGTTGAAATAAGGACGACAGTTCCTCCCTTAGTTGTTTGTTGTTGTTGCTGATTAAAACTCGTTGAGATGGTTTTCTCTTTCAAATAGTTTCACTTGTTGATTAAGAGTTTGTTGAAATAAGGACGACAGTTCCTTTCTTTTAAATTATGTTGAAAATACTAAAACACTAATGAGCGATGAACACACAAATAATGGGTTCGAGTTGGAGTATGAGAGACTTAGTACTCGTTTTCTTGTTTTATTTTTGTTCTTGGTTCAAACGCGGAGGCGCACAATTGTATTTGTTACCGTATATTTATCTTTAAATACCGAAGTAACTTTTTTTTTGTTTTTGAGTTCGCGATCGAAACGTTAAGGCGTACAATAATATTTGTTACCATATATTTATCTTTAAATAACGAAGTAACTCTTTTTGTTTGTCTTTGAGTTCGCGATCAAAACGTTGAAACGTACTATTGGGTTTTTCTTTAAAACGTCAATATATCGTTACACAATCCTACCGACTGCGCCAGTTTTAAACTTCGTTTCTTCAAATGCAAAATAAAAAAAATCTTCTTTAAATATTTTGTAAAACGAACTTTATTGCTTGAAATCTATCTTAAGACTTGTTGTTCACAATCTTTTCGTAAAACACTACACCTAGCAATCGTACATGAAGTATGCACGATTGCACAATTACATTCTGTGGAAACTGCAAAGTTGCATTCTGGAAATTACATTCTGTGGAAACTACAAAGTTGCATTCTGGGAATTACATTCTGTGGAAACTGAAATATGAAATGTGACAAATTCTTATGAAACCAATGCAATGTGGGAAATGAAATTAGGTTGGTATGCAATGTGGGCAGTTAATATGAAATGAAATTAGGTTGGTTCGGTGCAGAGTGCAACGAACCTTTTATATTATGTTTTTATTGGAGGCGGCACGTGTAACAATTAACGTTAGAATAAAAATATGAGGAATGAAAATTGGAGGATGTGATTTGAACTACGAACTTCCACCTAGCAGGCAGTCAGTCATGGAACCTTAAATGTGAACCATAAGTTTGCTTTACTATGAATTTGGTTGATTTTTGGGGAAGCAAATAGTTTATGAATGATGGTTGATGTTTATTTTTTATAGGGCTTACAATTAAAGTTCGATGGTTTTACTCTTAAATCGAGAGTTACTCCCTTAAAACATGTTTTTAAGCTTTTTCCTGTAATTGGAGATTAATCCGATGCTCACTTATTAGTGGAGTGCCGTTAGACATAAAAATGACAAAACCTAGGAATCCAGGGCCAGTCCATGGATTTTCATGAAACAGCGTATAGAAAAAAGTTAAAAAAAAGTTTCACCCCTCTCTATTTTTTTATTTATTTTTATAAATAATTATTAACTTTAAGAATTTTCTTTTATTAATGTAGGGTATTCTACATACGGTTTGCCAAAGGCTCAGGATAGAGAGATTGGGTCAAGTCAAAAAAAAAATTGTATGGGAGGGAGCGGGGTGTCTATATCCTTCTGTGTAGGCAGGAGGGGCAATTTTATAAATTAATATAAAAATTGCTTTATTTTAAAAAGAATTTTTAAAAATCAGCTAAGCAACCTACTAGCTCATATTGTAATGTTTTTGAAAGTTAATGCTTTGTTCTTTTATAAAAAAAACTTTAGTTTGAGTTTACTTTATGAATAATAGTTCTTGCGAAATCAGGCCTCAAAGTCAAAATTTTGAAAAAAGAAAATATTTTTAATTTAATTTCAATTTTTTTTTAAAGATTTTGCTTTATTGAGGGTCATTTTTTCTTTCAATAACCAATGTGTTTATTAAGTTTTACTCAAAATCAACAAAACGATGAAAAAAATCTTTCTTGGATTTTAAGAAATTAAAAAATGACGAAAGGTACTTTTTTCCAGAAAACAAAATGTTGTTAATTTTCCGCTGAATGAACTTTACTCTCGGAAGTGAAACCTTAATATGTATTTTTAATAGATGGCTAAAAAAATTGTTAAAAAAAGTATTTTGAGGGATCTTTATTTTAATGTGGTTGCTCATCGAGTTTTTGCCTCGGTGACTAACTAAAAATATTATTAACAATGGCGGTCGAGTAGATTAGAGCTTTTAAACTTGATCAGTCGTTATTTGGCTTAGACCATTCTCACAGAGCTTCTAATTAAAAGATAAATATAAAAGTGCTTGGTGTGCCTCAATAAAACTTGGGAGTCATCGGAGCCTCAAATTTTATGCCGATTCCAAACGATTAAGCTAGGAAGGGTATTTCATGGCAGTGAAATTGTACTCGGAAGACTTGCAATTCTTTGCTTATAGTGAAATCCGTGAAAAACACCCTTTTTGTTTCTAGGATTCGAACCTCAAACCCGAAATATTAAGGCACGGGTAACAACAGAACCAGCATATAGCTTTCAGGCAATATTCGTTTTTTCTACTGTGTCTTTCAAAAGGCCATCTGGGAAGGATGTGTAAAGCTGGGGTTGGTCTGCATATTATGAACCAAAGAATTAGTACTGAGAAGCAATTGAAAGGTCTTCAGCAAACATGTCAAAGAATAGAGAGCTAAGTATGAAACCTGTAGGCACACTGATTTTCTATGAACTCATTGGAAATTACTGGCAGTAGCATACCAAACAGAATAGCTTCAAATACGAATTCTTCACGCTCGACATGTTGAATCTGCTGTTGCAGTGTTAAACTTGCACTTAACTTGGAGTGGGTAAGATGAGTTTCCATCCGATGTTCTTTGGCTATAATTTTTTACATAAATGAAGGGCTGTTGTTTTACTTTTAAGTTTTTATTTTTTGCTTAGTTTTTGCTTTTAATTGAGTAGGTTATTTAATTTAAGTTCAAGTACTCAAACACAAGAATGTCCGAAGTTTCTTTTTTCAAATATTAGAATTTCGATAGCTCCTTAAAATAAAATAGTATTTATAAATTCAGGTGTATCCCTTTTCTCCAATTGCTAAAGAGCAGCAGATAAAAAAAAATAAAAAGGGTGGCGCAACGGACGGAGCGAGGAGCCCCTGGACCTATCGCATTTCTCATTTCATTCCTTGTCAGGGAATGGAGGGGACCTACAACTTTCTGCCGGTTCCGAACGACTAAATGAGAAAGCGCTTTTCATGGCAATGAATTTATTAACGGAGTACTTGCCAATTCCACGCGAAAGGCGACACCTGTGGAAAAATATTTTTGCCTCTGCTGGGATTCGAACCTCGAACCTTTGGGTTAGCAGGTGCAAGGTGGACATGCTTACCATCACGCCACAGGTACCACTGAGCAGTAAGGCAGAGGAAATATATGTTTGTGGGATTACAGACTTCGCCACCATCACCGAGATCGACTTATCTTTACTCTGAGAGAAGAAGAACACACCGAACGACGAACAGTGGCCGATACTTCTCACTTTGACGATTAGTTATTAATTTTGAAATGAATCAGGATACATTCGTTCTTTCAAGTAGAAACAAGTAGAAAGCTTCGCTATAAAACGTTTTGTCGGAGCTAATTTTATTTAAATAAATTTTTTATTATTTCGTTATAATTAAACATAACCATTGATCAATCGCAATCATAACCAATATCGTAAGTTTCTTTTTCACTTAGTTTATCCTTTCTCTCTGCCTAAGTTCAACCATATTCATTTTAAAACTAGTTTCACACTCCTACAGTTTAATACGCTATATAGGAAAGCAATGTTTGGAAGGAATATCACTCGTTAAAACAGTAAAGTTTTTATTCACAACCGATAATTATTATCGAAATACCATCATCATCATATTGCATTAACACCGCACCTTCTACTGACTGACACAGAATCATCGCATAGCGCACACTCACTATCCACTATCGACTATCCTCTCCCCATCAGGCACTCACAGTAAACGTCTTGCCTAATAATAAACTGGAAAATATCCTCTTCATGGGTTTAATTACACCAGTTGACCAGAAACACATCAACGGCCACTAAGGAGTGCGTCCATGAAAATCGAAAACAACGAGAAAGACTTTAATGCACGCACACATTACCACATGACACCACCCGGCCTGTAGAGCAAAATATGAATTTCATATGCCTACCTCCGCGCATCCATAGACTCTACTAATAGCATTTTGCGCTTACCCACCCGCCCTCGGTCTAACTTCTGACCAAGAAAGATTAGTCTTTTGCTCAGCGGGTTAAAATTGATTACGGCCTGCAATTCGGTACACTCTCTGCTCAGAGTATTTTTTGTGCACCGTCGTTTTGTATCTATTTGGATTTGCTTTTCACCCGAAGACATAATCATTAGAAGTATTCATAAATGCTCCATGTGCGCTGTTGTGTTTTATATGTGACTTTGTCTGTCTCTGGCATTCATATTCATGTGAGTTTTCTGTAAATGCTTTTTTCTAGACTCAAACTCGTTCGAATTGGACCAGTTTGTGTGGTTTTTTGTAGACTGAAGCCATATTGCACAGGATTTAGATGTTTGGTATGTGCAGTGCAGCTGAAGCTCAGCGCATATCCACTGATAACTCAATTAGGTACCACTCACGTTGTGGCGTTTATATGTTAAAATATTATTTAATTATTTGAAATGAGTTATTATTGATAACGGAGCTGTCACATTCGGTTCGATGAATAATTGGTTTTAGCTGGGGGTGAGGTTAATTTCATTTTATTTTGGGTTGAAGAAAGTTGGGATGAGTGGGCATTGCTAGCTTTTGGTTTTAAAGAGAAAATGCTGCACATGTAGTCTCTGTGCAATTGGGCTAAAATTAATTTTAAAATCCTTAGTTGAAGTTGAATTGAAGACTTACAAATCTCTATTTGAGTTAAGAGAGGTGTAACGCGTAGGGCAACATATCTCATGATTGGAATGGAACAAGGAGGAAGAAAGAACGAACAAAAAATGTATCCTGATTCATTTCAAAATAAATAACTAATCGTCAAAGTGAGCAGTATAGGTCAATCGTTGGTCACTGTTCGTAGTCCGGTGTGTTCTTCTTCCCTCAGAGTAAAGATAAGTCGATTTCGATGGCAGTGGCGAAGTCTGTAACTCCACACACAAACATTTCCTCTGCCTTACGCTTAAAGACTAGGCGGTAAAATATTATTGTGACCAAACTCTGAGAGCTTGACCAGAGTTTTACCAGTAAGAAAATTCGCCTCAATCTAACATATCTGGCCAAGGAGTTCCATTGCTAACGAGCTGTGTCTGATTTTAAATCTCAAGACGATTGGAGTCTTTTCTTCCCTCACTGAAGAAGAGTTGAAATCATTGGGTTCTCTCACAAAAATAATAAGACGGCAGTGGAAGAGCTGATACCATGCCTAATGAACACACCTCACTTCTATTCCTCAAACCTGATTATTTTATAGAGCGAACAAAACCCTGGGGAAAACACCGGCCAGAAGCCTAATAACCGTGGAATTGAAATAACTTGTACCACAATACTCAGCGAGAACAATTAAAATTCATTCTGGTTTCTGATATGTGGAAGTCAACCAATAGCGAGAATAGTTATCTTGAAATGACTCTCTTCCAGTTATAGAAGATCTCTGAATTCTGTGGCCCATTTCATAAATTTTTATATTTGGATCTATCATCTAAATGCGTTTTTAACAAAGTTTGAGTTGTTTTTCCTTATTAATTTAGCTGTTGTTGCAATTGTATTTTACATCCTAAGGGAAAAATTTTGGTCTTTGATTCACCAACACAATATTAAAGTTGCAACTTACAAGAAAGCAACTTATTCAAATAAATGTAGTTTCTAAGCTTCTAATTTTTTGTAAAAAAATGTATTCACACCTTTTTTCGTATGTATTTCCCAATTTTCCTACAAAAACAAATAAATAAAAAGGGCAGCCCCGATGTCGGTCGCATTTCTCTCAACCAAACCATGAGAGGGAATGTTAGGAACCTACAATCTCATGCCAATTCGGAACGGCTAATCGTGGGAGGGCTTTTCATGGCATGGAATTACTACCGGAGATATTACCAATTCCCCGGAAAAAGATTATATATTCGTGAAAAATCTTTTTGTTCCCTTTTTTTCTGGGAATCGATCTTTAAACCTTTCACTTAACAAACAAACACACTTACCACTAAGCCACGCGCATCATCGGTATAGCAAAAATGATGAAGTGATGAAGTCACAACAGCAGCGATAGAAGTCAAAGGGATGATACTTTAACAATGCTTTTTTAAGGAAAGCAATATTGTAAGTCACAAGTTATTCTTGATTCTGGAGCGGTGAACAGAGCAGGTGGACGCTTGCGTTTTACAAAATTTTAAGATTTAGAATAAAATTTTTTTTTTTACTTTTTTAATCAGCTTTAACTAGTTTGTGAACAAAAAATTGTAGTTGGTGAAACAAGTACAGATTTGCGTTTAAAACTTTTATTTAAGTAGAATAGGCTTCTGGTCTAAATCATGATCAAGAAAACTTCGAACATATGAGTTGCAGAGGCACTTCTTAGACTTAGTAGTTCTTAAGTTGCATAAACAATCTTACAATTAAGCTCAACCTAAGGTTTGTAGTTACTGGACAACGATAAACAAAGCACGTCAACCACCGAGTAGGAGTGCCAAAAGCTTAAATGAGGATCATATCTGCCGAAGGAAATTTAAAGAACACTGGGTGAACTTGTTTGGCTTAAACCATACTGAGTTGAGTTGGAAGCTAGATCTTTCGACGCAAGTGGGGAAAAATATTCCTCACCCCCCTATAAAATGTAAGGCTTTCGAAATAAAACAATATATGGACTTAGTTAAACTAACAACATACGAGTTATGTTTTTCGAATCAAAGGCCAACCCCACGTTCATAAAATTTTCTACCAATCCGACTTATCCTGCTTGGTAAGGATCAAACGATGGAGTTATAACATTCAATCAGTGCTCTTAAGAAGTTCTTTTTCACTTTTAAAGAATTTATCGTACAGAATATATGACAGAATTTTCGACACAAGATATGCTTATGATTAAAAATACAACGATAGTCGAAAGCAAAACTCTCAAATTTTGAGTGTTTATATACAGGGTGCGCCATTTAGACCTTCGGTATTTCAACATTGAATAACTCTTTTTTTCAGCCAATTTTGAAAAATGAGCACGAATCTGAAAAGTCATTTAGTAACATTTTTACCAAGAGTCAATACAAACCGAAAGAACGTGCTGAAATTGAAATCGAAGTTGAAGAAACCATCGACGGTGCACGCTATCGTTGGATGTTGGCGCATTTTGTGTGTCCGCGTGAAAAAGGTCTGAAAAACTTCAATTTCCAGCAAGATAGTGCACCTAGTAACACCGCAGCCACTAGATGCAGTTCTTGCAGCGCAAGCTCCCGGGACACGTTGTGTTGAAAAATGATGATTTGGAGTGCCCTCCTCGTTCTCCGGGTTCAACTGTACCTACCTGACTTTTTTCTTTGGGGTTATTTAAAAATCCAAGCAAGTCAACGACAATTGACGAACTTAAGGATAACATACGAGTCGAAATAGCTGCTATAACGCCCTAAATGCTGGTCAATGTTATACAGAATGCGTGAAAAAGAGCTGCTTTGTGTGTATCGAATTTAGATGGTCATTAAATCGACGATGTGTTCTAAAACTGATTTAAAATAAGTGGTAACGTTTATCCTAATTTAATCTTTCTCATTTGTCAAAGTCTCCTGAAAAATATCATAGTTATTCAATGTTGAAATACCGAGGGTCTAAAAGGCGCATCCTGTAGATATCCAAAATAAGAGCTGTATCATTTTAGAGTTTGATGATATGAATATCATATAGTTTTGCACTGTTACTGAGTTCATACCAAAAACATACAAAAAAAAACTCTTTTAACCAATAAAAATATACATCCAAGTATCTAATTAACTTTCAGTTTTGTGTTCTTGTTGCGGATGATACCTACGGTCTTCATAGAGAAGAGCGCAAATTGCTATTTGTTTAAGCTCCAAACCCACTTATCTAATAATAATTTTCTCACCAATATTCTTACTGGTATAATTTTTTTCTCAAAATCACTGAATATCATGTCATAACCTCTTGGCCTTTTCCCTACATACACTGAATAACCGCAAATTACTGTATACAAGCCTCGCATTTAACCTCTTCCAAAGCAAAAACAAAGCAAATCAGAAAAACAAAAATAAAAACTTAAAACAAAAAGAGATCGAAAGTGAAAAAAAAAGAAAGAAAAACATTTTGGTCACGATTTAAATTCTATCTCACAGATTGCTTTCGAGCACTTTTTCCACTAGGCTATCTCATTTTGTTGTGCGGAGATATACATTTCCCACTTTAACACAACATATAGGTACATTATCTTGTGATCTCTAAGAGAAGGTGGGGCCCTTTGCTGTTTATTTGCTTTTATTTCGACATTTTATCGATATTCACAAAACAAACAATGCTTAAGAAATCTGTGAGGAATTTTTTTTCTTTTTTTTTTCCTTTACAAGTAAGACGCACGCATCATCTCAGATGAGAAATCAGATTATCTGAAGTCATCTCATGATCGTCATTTGAACGTTTCAGGTGCGCCTTTATTCATCATCTTGTATGAGTATACATCTCTCATCTGCGTTTAATATCGATCAGGTACGCGTTAAGCGGACTTAATTCGCAAAAACCCATTAATGGCATGCCATGCGGCAAAAGAGTTGGGGCACCCCACACGTAATAAGTGTTTTAAGTATAAATGCTTGGCACACACACAGCACAAGGAGCAGAAAGGCGAGCACTCTCTACATACCAGGGATGATATACGAGTATCATAGGCTTGGCAAAACAGATTTTGCATATAAAATAAAAACATGACATAAGCTATTGCAATGAAGCAGTTTCACGGTTTAAGGATGAATACGTCTACACACTTTTTACTTACACTACTTTGTAGCATTTGGCTTAAATCATTGAAACCGTTTCCATGAAAAGGACACAATTTCCAAGGCGACCAAAGACCCTTTCGTTAAATTACAAAATTAAAACAAAGTATATCATCGCTGCTCTTGAATTAAAGCTGACTCAACGCACAAGAACGACAGATTGGGCTACCGCTGCGCTGCTCGAGCTTAGGCATTTTCCTAAAGCAGTTGGGTTGAAGTGAAAATCTCTCACCAGGAATAGTTTTGTCGAGGGATTGCACCCAAGCTGTGTACAAAGTGAGCCAACCAAAACCAACCAAAACAACTATAAACCAACCAGTTCATTCAAAGTGTAGAGAAGAGGAAGAATGGTAATTGTGGTGATTGCACTTTAAGTGAGACCAGCCGTGGGAATTGGATCATTAGAATTGCCTGGTGATAATGTTAACGTCAAGATATCTCTTAACCCCCATGAGTTCAGATACAGCAGCCGTAGCTGGAGCAGTAAAGCAAGCACATCTATGTGGATTAAAGTATAAAAAGTGAGGTTATATGTGGCAAGCATTGCTGCATGCACAGTGGCTGGGCTAACATGAGCAAAATGGACAGGAGCTAGCTATACTCACTGCTGGGTATTTATACTTCTTATACTAGTTACTCCTGTGGGCCAAAGAAATGATCGCTTTTTTGTGTGTTGGCACTTAAGATATGTGATCGTGTTTTAGTGTGGTAAATTGTCATGGTCTTTTCATTTAAGAAATTATATTAGTGAGAGTGCACGCCGGGCCGGCCGGCCGTGCGTCTGCCGCTTCGATTTATTTATTTTCTTTTCTTGAGACGTTTCTCTTCTTTTCTTTCTGTTTTAGTTTTGCTTTATTTTAGCAGCTTATCTGTGGTTTATTTTGACTTGTTTAACGTTTGTCGTCCACTGGTAATGTGCAAGCTTCTGGGAGGAATTTAAGATAGGAATCGCTTATTCATGAAGTATGGGTTGGGAGTTCAATGAAATCGAATAGTGTGACCTAATGCAATTCCTTCTAATTGAATTTGGAGAGGTTGTTGTAGAAAGTTTGTCATGAAATTTTTGTAATTTGTTCCTTTGATGTGTAGTTATATTGATGGCAATGTATGAATCGAATCGGACTTCATAAATGAGTGTTGATGTTCAGTATTAGCCTTGAGTTTTTGCTTAATGCAGTAAAAAATGTTTGTTTCATGATTTAGTAGACTTAATGTCTTCTGAAATGACGGTACATTAAGACTTGGTAGCTCCGATCTTTTCTCTTCTTTTATTTGACGAAAAGATTGTTATTCGTGGACGGTGTGGAGAGTTATACCCTGTTAAAATATTATTTGTGTATATTGCTTTTATTCGAAGAATGAACATAGAATGTACAGCAAGTTTCACTAGTATAAAGCCTAACTACGAAAGCCATTACATTTTTCTATAGTGCACGAGTAATCTTTGATTTGACTTAGCCAATAAAGCTAAGGGACTTCCCAGAGAGCATACATGTTAAGTTTTGAAGGGCTCGGTTATCTCGATTGTCCTTTGATAGTAAATTCATTGCTATGAAAACCGCTTTCTCGATTATCCGTTTGGAATCGGCAAAAAAACTGTAGATCCCCCCATTCTCTCACAATGCATTATTGTGAGAAGTGCGCAAGATCAAAAGGGGTGCCACTCTGAGGTACTCTCTTACGTATGTATGTATTTTATGGCTTGTAAATGGAACAAAAAACACAGCAAGTGGTGTCACGGGTGCTTGAAAGTTTCAAATAGGAAAAAGATTTTCGGGTGGAATTCGAAATATAAACTGCCATTATAGGATACTTAGGTTACCAGCTGTTGAAATGTCTGTTACATGATTGGAGTAAGTTCCGGATGGGAAGTTCCTCATGCAACGTACTACAGCGAGTTATTTATAAAAAGATGAGTTAAATTTTCAATAACTGAGTTTGGAAGCCTTTTTTCCGAGATGATTGTTTGAGTCGCCCTGCATTGAGAAAGGTGTGGGCCTCTTTTGAGGTAGCTTGAAAGTTAATAGAGCCTTATAATCACATCACAGCCGTCACTGCAGACGCAAAAACTTATTAACACCCAACTGTTCTTTGTAACGTCCATTTGGATAGCTTACGACATAGCTTGGATGACGTACGAAATTTGCAAAACGTATAGCATGGTTCTTTACTAAAGCACCATCACCTGTATATTGTTATCCGTTTTAGACTCTTAATAACAACCCTTTCCTAGCTCAGATATACTTAAACGAACCAATCCTGAATCTAGCAAAGTTTACCGTATATGTTTGACGCAGCTTATACCTCGTAATCATCGTATCGTTCGACATACACCCATTACAAGTCAGTCTATGGACAAGGAAAAATCCTTAAAGTTTCAGTGCGAATTATACCAATATCCATTTCTTTTTAAACGTGAGATATTCTTAAGAGGACATCCCATTATGTTTTCATCAAGCTAAGAAAGGTTCAGCAATTCATCGAAAGCAGTTCAAGTTGTACTGGAGAAGATCGCAGTTCAGCCAAGACATATTGGACTCTCAAATTTAAAGAACAAAGTAGATATTAACTTTTTTTTAACAAGTAACTAACGCAAAGATATTTATTGGCTCCGATCTTAAGCTCATAGATCTAAAGGACTCTGTTTAGTGACCGATACCCGATCTTACTTTAAGCATCCTTACACTGCCAAAATGCGGACAAAGGATTCAACAATTCGAAGCTTGTGCTTCGGAACAAGGAATTTCGATACTTGATCCAACTGAAAGCACGGCGTTGTCGCTATATGCTTGTGTGTGGATGAAAGATCCATTAGCGTTTCAAAAAAAGAGCCACCTAGCATTGATTACAGGAAAAAATTATGAGATATTAAGGCAACCTCTTATTTTTATAAGGGAAGCCCTTATTCGCTTCTGTTGCCACATATTGTCCACAATCCGCTTCAAAGATCACTGTTCTATTGATTAGCATTCCTCTAACGTGCAGGTCTGATGATTTGTCTACACCATGGTGTTTGGACTGTGATAGACACACCATCAACACATCCCACATCGTGCATTTCTAGAAAGTTCTGGAAGACTAACTGAGCAAATTCATTAATTTCGAAAATTTGTAATTTTTCCTCAAAAACTCGCGTCTTTGTCTAACTGGCTTATTTCGTTAAATGGATTCCTCTTAATCTTTAGAATAGGGTCTTATCAACCTTTAACTCATTAATACGTATCCAGAAACTCAACATTTAAAATATAACACTTTTTAGTTTCAAAAAGACGTTTTTGAGAAACACTTTACTCTTTGGACTCAACTTATTTGTAAAAACTCTATGAATCTTCTTAGAAATAATAATATGCTGCTGTACTTTTGTTGCGGCCTGGGCACATATGACAACTATCGCCTCGATAAAATCCATAGTGAGACAGACGAAAAGGCATTGTTTTTCGACGGATTTTATCGATACTACGGGTATAGAACATGTGTGGCTTATATTCTTCAACAGATTCATCATCTTGCTCTTCAGAAAATACCCTCGCATTTAAAACTCAAATAATGCTCGCTATGTATTTAAAATAGACTTGCGCCGTACAAGATTTTCCAAGAGTAAATGGCTGTTTCAAGATAAACTTCTTATTACATCCTTGTTCATTTTAAGCACTCAAACTATCTGGTCAGTAGAAGCATCAGCCTTTTAAGTTAATACAAAATTATACAAGATACCGCAAAACAATATAACAAATGATCTATTTAGTGTGTCAAAAGTTACTTCTTCCAAAGATGATATTGATATTCCGCACCCATACTAATAAAAATATACTTCTCTTGCAACTGAGCTAAGTTGCCTTCTTATTTACTACAACTTGTTCCTCGTATTCAAACCGAAACTCATAGCAAGTAACAATTCAGAAATTGCTTAGACGAAAGAGCTGACCAACGAACTTTAAAATGGACATTGAACATTATTACTGGCTTCGATTGTATTCCTTTATTCAGACTTAATATTCAATGAAATTTCTAAAACTTTTCTAATAAACATATTGGAAGCCAAGGCCTTAACTACATCTATATATATTTTATTAATTGAGTCAAAAAATTTAACGCATGTCTTGAAATTATGATCGAACAAATTAATGCTCAACACAACATACTCGTAAATCTTTTCCCACGTGGATTCTCCATCAAATGAACACTAAAAAAAAAACGGAAAACAAAAAAACAATGCCATACTCTACTAACTCCGTAACCATGACCTTCAAAATTAAAGCCAATTTTCCGCTTCTTTTTTCATCAAACCATGGGTTTCCTTCTGCCTGTCTTATGTTCACGTCTTTTTGTGCTTCTACGACTCTTTAATTGTAGCCCCTATAAAACGCTATTGTGGTACAATTTGTTATGGATATTTAAAGAAAGCTTAGAGCGGTCAAAATTATGATACAAATACGACGAGCTGTGTGTGTTCCATACTACCGCCACGAATTCAATCGTTTGGAACTTGTGTTTTTTTTTTCTATTCGACTCACAAGTTATAGGAAGTCAAATGAAAATGAGATTACCCTCTTGTTGAGAGAATAGAAAAAAAGAAGTGAAATTATTTGCTCATCAGAGCCTAGGCGGGAAGACATGTTGAAGATCAATGTCAATATAGTTCCGCAAGACAATTTCTTGGCCATTTTGCTTAATTTGAAGCAACTCTCGTTGGGAGATACTCATTTTCGGAAGCTATCATCAAAGTGAAGAAACTTGAAAACAAAACAACACACTATTACATAACTGTTAACGCTCTAATGAGTTCCTTTCATCAGTGAGTAAGCACCAAAAGCATTTGATATTATTTCTTGAAGACGTGTGTGTATGAAAAAGGAATACCGTAACAATTCATATCTCGTTTTTGAGGCATCGAGTCAAGGTCGCCATTGAATAAGTCAATTAAAAATTCAATAATAATTTGGTTTAAGAGATTAAAATTTTTATTTTTTTGTTTTCTGAGAACAGAAGAAGACTAAAATTATGTGTTTTAAGAACTTAAGATGCCAAATTAAAACACGCTCCAAAATCTGAAAGATTTATAGTTTAAGAACATTAAACACAATGGACCTTGTTCCGTTTGATGTCCGCGGCTATTTTTCAGATTCTTTTTTTATTTTTTGCATCAAATATATCGCATTGCTTTGGAGATTAAAACTGAGAGAAACAAAAAACAAAAAAAAAAACAAAATCAAGGTGTGGAGGTTAATAAGGTCACCTGTGCCTTACGATGCAGCAATGGTGTTCGTCTTCATGAGGAAAAGAAATAATTTATTCGATCGCTGAGCTAGATCATCTGTTTAATATTCACATAATTTTGGAATTATCTTGGAATATTGAATGATTTAGATTTTATCAAAATCGATTAATCATAACCAGATACCTAGGCTAAGTTGTAGAAAAGTCAGAATTGCTTATTTTTTGATAATTTAATGTATTTTTGAACTTGATTTTTTATTCTTTTATTTTAGATTGCGAGAAGGTGAGTTCAAAAGACTTTTAAGAAGCTGGGATACCTCACAGAGCAATGCTAGCATATGCAATATGTTTCAGCTAGATTCGACATCAATGTATGTAAGAAAGTTTTCCTTTTATAAAAAACAAAGTCAAACAGCGATGTGTGAGGTTAACTCATCATTATTTTCTGTTATACTTTCAACAATAATAATTCTTTAAATAAAAAAAATAAACACGTCTGCTTGATAAAATGTACCGAGTGGTTTAGCAGACTCAAGAGAGAGAAAAACATCTCAATTTGAAAAGCTCGTTTTCTTTGAAGTCTCACAACATATTCAGCTTTCTTGATCGTTTTTCTATTGTCTCAATGACTTGATTCGCGTGATCATGTGAACTTCTCAATGCATCAGGAATTAAATGAAATGAATGAAAATGAATGCGAATGAATTAACATGAGGGGAATTGCATGATCTAGATTTTCTAAGATTATTGGTTATTTTTAATAAAGTTAATGGGACAATTAACTACTCCTCGGGATGAACTACTCCGATCGGGTAACAAAATTAAATTTTTTCCCACCAATCTGATGCCTTAAAACATATCTCCAATTTTTCGGTTGATCTCGCGATAACCAAGGACACCATCAAACAATTGATAGATACTGTGAGAAAATCTAAAAGCTTATATCAACCTTCTCCTCATTACACGCTGTCGAACAACAATGCGCTATCGTGCCCGTTTTATGTTTCACTACATGATGATCTACAATTTTGTTCCCGGGTCAAAAGTCGCAATGAAGTGGTAATTGCAGCTGGCAAAGAATCTCACCTCCATAATACCACTTCAACATCTTTATCACCCAAATACCGATCCTGTGTTACCACCATCATCTTGTACCTTACCCCCCTTTCCATCACTTCTATCTTTATTTAGAACTACCTGTACTAGAGCCGAATGGAGTAGCAGACTAAACAAGCTGAAAAATACTTACACAATTGCCCTTCTGTTGAGAAACACTCCTCGCAAAGCCAACACACTTTGGATACATGATTTTTTCTCCAGAACCTACTTTATATCGGTTACTGATTCCAGACGTGCAGCAAAATAGAAGTTTCATAGTCCATATTCCTGGGAAATACGATTGGCTATTTTTCTTCCCCGATGATAGTTTAAAACTCGGTGATATGACCCTATCGATGTAGATGGAAGACCCTCGGGGTGAAAAATCAGCTGAAGTGTCGACACGCAAATGGAGCTTTAAAACAAATATTTTCCCAAATTTCTCCGTTTCTCTCAAAAATTCTAAAAACAATCCTTATCCTCCTAAGCCCCACACACTTCCTGCTAGACATATGCCCAAGCCCCACAAAAATCTCAACAATCTAATATTCTTTGCGCAAATCTTATAACTCAGCCTTAACTCTTACCCAAGCCCCAACACAACCCCAGACTGTCCTTACAGCAATCCACAGTCCAACAGAAACGTGCTCATCAACGGGCATCCTTCAATACTTACCCTGATTTCCAGTCCAATCTTTTATATAATTGTGGCCAAACAAAATCCCCTGTTCCTAGTTTCAACCTCACCTCATTAAACCACCAAATTGTGGTTTAACTTTGAGTTAAGTTGTCTTTATATGGATCCAGTGGCATCGCTCATATATTTCTCCCTCTGATTTATGAATAGAAATAAGCTGATAGAGAGCGACTTTCATTGCATCGATATAAGAATAGTCTAGATTCAATTCCATGCCAACGTTTCTAGCTAACTCCATCCAATCACCATACTAACTGTTTTTTTTTTCGAATAACTTCAAGACCTGCTATCTTTTGAAGCCTGTGATTTCCATCTTCTTAACTTTCAAGATATAATCCACTCGCATCTTTAGTGTTTGGATGAAAAGAGGAGATAAGCCTGTTTCCAACATAATCACGTAGTTGGGCGTATTGTGCGGCAATTGAAAAATTTGCTTGATATAGTATCGAAGAAGTTTTTCCACGCATTCCCACTGTTTCGCTCCCCAAACTTGAACTGTGTAAAGCAACACTGACCTTGATATTGCCTCAAATATCTTGTATTTTACTACTATGGGTGATACTTTGGTTGTAGAAACATTTATTCCAAGTTGCGCTGATTGTGACTTTAGCCTTCTGCAGTTTCTCTTTTAAATACTTTTCCATACTTAAGTTTCGCATAAAGTACACTCCTAAATACCTTACCTGCGTGACGACTTCAACAGACTCACCATTGTAATGACATTTTTCGTTCGCACAGTTTCAACCTCCTCCGCTTCGGAAAATCAAAATCTTAGACTTCTCTAAATTCAAAATTAAACTCCATGGCTTGCAGTACTGGTATAGACGGTTTATCATTAATTGTAACGATTCAGATGATGATGAAAAAAGAATAAAGAATGTCATCCGAAAATAGCAGTGCTTTTATTGAATGTCCAGCGTATTCGATACAACAGGGTAAGAAGTCTAGAAGGTCTTCAAAAAATAAGAGAAATAGGCTTGGGCTCAATGTACATTGTACAACCCTGTCTGATACCAGTTTTTGTCATAAATCCTCGTCAAAGTTCTTCACCATTCCATTCCTTTGCCATTTTGTCATCGTATATATTTTCAATTACTCTGCCTTTATGGGAGATATGATTCCGCAATGCTTTTAAGGACGAAGATATGGTCAATAGTAACCAGCTCTTAAGCCCGCCTTAAACTACTTCAAAAGTTTGTATTCCTCGATCCATTTATCAAACGTTTTTGTAAAATAAGTGTGAACATTTTTTAAGAAATATTTAAAAACGATATGCCTCTATAATTGGATAATTCGGATAAACTCCCTTTCTTATGAATCGGTAAAATAATGGATTCCTTGAATTCCCGAGGTTTTAGTTCGGTTTCCATAACGTTGAAAATATTTTACATTCTGTTGACAAGTTCCAGTGTTCCATATTTATAGAACTCGGCAGATATGCCATTTGGAACAGAAGTTTTTCCATCCTTCAGTTTTGAAACTATCGAAATCACTTCTTCCTGTCTTATTCCAGCATCCAGTACTTTGTTTATAATGCGGGGAGAAGCGTAATGGAAATTAAGTTCTATTGAAAAGATTGAAAATGATTAAAAACGAATGAAAATGAATGAAAATGAATGAAAGTGAATGAAAGTAAATGAATATGAAGTAAAGTTAATGAAATTGCATGAAAATGAATGGAAATGCGTAAGGCAAACTCATCGGCCTCTCAAGTTTTTTTGCAAAGATAAAGTGCAGACCCGAAGATCGGAAATGTTCAAAGACAAGTTCTAATTTCTGCAGCATTACCAAAGATTTTTGATATAATTTGAAATAAGACATCACCTGCTACCAAAGACTTTCATCTAAACGGGCTTCCTCTCTGAAAACGGAGTAAGCTGGTCTTACATACATGGTAAAATGAAATGGGTAGATTCAAATTAAATAACATAGTTCTGAAGAAGATTTCAGAGATCTATTGAAGCCCTACGTCTCCCAAGTGATGTCATAAATATAGCTAACTCCAAAGTTCAAAAAGAACTATTGAATAAAAACAGTAGGTTATTGTCTTTCTTTGTTTTCCCTTACAAATGTTGTTGTTTTTTTCATAAGCTCATTCATGCTTGAAAAACGATTTCATAAAAAAAACGTTAAATGTATTTGAAAGGGTAAGTGAAATTCATTCCAAACCTTTTTTTCTACGAACAAAACTCTTTACCAACAACTAAATGCTCATCGACTATCTATTGAAATTGTGTCTGCCATGTATTTCAGTTTACTGAGATACCGTAGGTTTAGTCTTAATTACGTTACATCCAATTCCAATAACAGTTCAATTTCGCAATACAAAATCTGAACCACTTCTAGGTTGTCTTGATGAACATTTCCGCCGTTGCAATACCTTAACCCTTGCAACTTGCAACTTGCTACTTGAAAACTACAACGAAGAAGAGCAGACAAACAAAAAAAAATTATAAAGAAGAAGAAAAAAACACTGACAAATACCACCAACAGCACTAACCCAGTAAACTTCAAGAACAACTTGAAAATAAAACGATTTTCAGTTTTTCTATTTGAATATTCAAAGCAGGTGGAAATCAGCTCACGATGATCGGAAAGACGACTCGGGCCGTCTAATTGTCTGTCTATTTGTGTTTTTTTTTTTTTTTTTTTGCTTTGCTTTGCTGTAAGATGTCTGTTGCATTAACTATTTGTGCTTTTGATTCTTTGCCCTACAACTGCGACTGACAGTGTCTTTTGCTCTGCTATGCTCTGCTCTATTTAGCAAAAAAAATTTGCTAACATGGCAATTCTAGTTAATGGTACTGAATATGTATTTCAGCGTGCGTCCTGTCCTGGTGTTTTCGCCGTTGAAACTCATTGACCATTCATGTAAACGAGTTTGTGTGTGAAGATCGGCGTTAGGCCAGACTTAAACGTGATAAATATCGCAATCGCAATAGATGTGGTTTCTTAATGCAATTGTTGACGGTGTGCGATTAACTCTTCTTTTTTTTTTTTTGCTTGTTTTGCTTTGCATTGTAGTTAATTGTTTAATTCTTCTATCTTTTTTCTTTGCTTCATATACTACTGTCATCGTGAGACAAATGGCGTTACACGCTGCATTGATGGAAAAACAGCGCAAGGGGACTGCGCAGCACATGCGCATACAAGAAATTCAAATAAAAATTAAGTGCTGGCAAAGTAACAACAAAACAAAAAGGTGACGGATGGAATTGCCAATTGCGAATTCTAAGTGTGCTTACTTGATGGAGTGGTTGATATCCACCAGAGGGGCTAATGAAAACAATAATGACGACAGACTGACGACAACGATGCCAATACAATAAGCCGACGGACGACAGCAGTTCAGTTTGACAGACAACTTACACATGTGAGTTTTGAGTGGCATAGTTCTGTGTCAAATGAATGTGGAGATAGTTCTGTTATAGAGCCATTGTTGGTCTCAATTTAATATTTGAGTTTTGGTGGTGAATTAATCCAATGGAGATTTCAACAATGGGCTCTGCTCCAAAAGCTTCTTTTTTTTTTTTTTTTTTTTTGACTATGACAAAACAATCGAAGCAAACGTCACAAAATATTGAAAGCAAAAGTATATGGATGTTGTAAGAAATGTCTGTAAAAGTTGAGACCACTTTTTTAAAGGAACTGCAGTAGCAAAACAATAACTACGCATTCAGTTCATAAAATTGTTTTTGCACGGGTATCGTTTTTGTCGAGGACAAAAAGCCATTTACAAATGAATTTGCTTGAACAGGAACAAAACTTTTGAAGGACTGTGGAACAACTGCCAAAACGTAATGGCAACTTTCAAACAAATGCACCGTCAGGTGAAAAACAGCACTGCTTTTAGAATCAAAAGACGCATTTATCAATAAATGGATATCTCCTTTTAAGAGCTGCAAACCATTTGGGCCAATCCATAGACTGACCAAGGTATTTGCTTAAGACACAAGACTTTCCTCAGTTAGAAGAGCGACACGAAAGTCACTTTTGTTAATTGTATTTCAGTTTGATAACGCATTCTCACAACCTATGGTCAAGAGAATTAGAACGCTGCTACCTTTTGAAATGAGCTATGTTCTTAGACACTAGAGGTGACTATGGTGCTTTATATTTCGACGGTGGCATGCTTGTCACGGCTCAGCTAAGCTCGTCGGATGGGGAGGTTCTTGTCTAGTATAAAACACCTATAACTCAATCTCATTTAATCATGCCATGAATAGGAATAGGAAAAGGGAAGTGGGATGAAGTTAATACTTTATAGCAGACGGACAAAGGAAACAGATGGTAAAAAAAAAGGGGAACTCACACACTATCTTACTTTTGCCATTACTTAGACAAAAGAGCGGATTCACTTGGGTTTAAACGGCTAATTCTAATAATTCTGTTTATTCGACTTATGCTAATAATTTCTGTATATTGAATTATTATTTCTTACTCTATTACTATTCCTATTATTATATCCTATCTAATCTAAAATGAAAGTTATTGCAAATCTGCTTTACTTTCCTTAAACTCTAAATATAGCAAATTCAGTGTTATGAAACAAAAAAAAACCACAGATTCCGCTGTCTTGTCCAGATAATGTCTCACTCGTATCAGACTGGTTTACCTGGTGTCGTTGGTAATTCCTGGTCACCCGCCCATGTGTCACAACACATCCTATGCTGTCTCCGAGACCCGATTTATAGAAGACAGCCCCTGTTCTGGTTACCAACCATGAAAATGCATCTAAGTCTACCGTCAGTCCATGTCTATATCTTCTAGACGGTCTGCCTAGAACCTTCACACACCAATCGTGTTAATTTTACCACTTCATCTTTTCTCTTTTTCAATAACAATGAAAAATCCTTGTGCCCATTTCTTTTTAGCAAATCAGTATATATACATACTTATTTATTATATTCAAATTTAAAAATTCAATGTAAGATTAATAATATTAAAAGAAAGAAATTTTCTGCCCTTAAACGGTCACTTATTAATCTGGGGAGTTCTTTATAATCGACCCAGGATATATTTCGCCTTTCATAGATATGTATGTAAGTATATGAAGTAGTACTCACTTTTTTTTTCACCTTTTCATCCCTCGAGGTCCTGCCGGCAGCACTGATCAGGAATGTTGGTATCTGTTGCTTTGGATATGTTATTATCTATTATGTATATATTTGCTTTTACCCGCGAACGCGATTTTAACTCCCTTAAGAGCAGAATTGTACGAATTCTATTTTTCTTTCCTTCTTTTTTTTTTCTTTATGTATTCAAAAAAATTGTTCAATTAATTCCATTATGTATATATGCCTGAATGGCTTTACGTTACTATTTCTTTTTTTTTTTTTTTCTTTTTTCTTTTTCTTTTAATTCACTTAATTCAATCAGTTTCTAAGTTTTGGCACAAAAAAAAAAATTGTCTTTATAAAAAAACTCTCTCGTCACTCAAACACACGTCCTTATCTTCTGTGATTGATAGTTTCGGAACCTTCTTCCTTATGGCTCCTGAGCTTCAGGAATTACTTTGAACTCTGTGATCAATGCCTTCCAGAGATTCAATCACCTCACAACTCACAAGAGGCAGAGGCACTTATTTCGGCAACCGAATTGTTGTCGAGCCCCTGGTATACCGAAAGAGTACCTAAGCGAGTAGACATAACATAAGTAATGTGATAGTTCTGAACCTATCCTAGTAATGTTACAAACCTCTGGGCTTTCCCTTTTTTTTTCTTTTTGTAGCAGATCCAGATTTTCTTGGGCTCTATTTCCTGTTCTTTTTTCTTCCAGGACTTTTCTAAATTACCCAAACTTTTTATACTGCGTATCACTTCAAATCTAAATGAACTCACTTTTTATGGAATTTTCTTTCCGCTCACTTAAGTTTTTTTTTTTCTTTTAAATTCAAAATTTCAGTTTAAAAAAAATTTTATTTGCTTTAGAAACCTAGTTTATTTCACTGTTTTTGTTCTGACTGCTCTTTGTTTTATGACTACCCTTTGTCTTATGACTACCCTTTGTCTTTTCGTGAACAAAGAGACTAATTATATATTCAGTCTTTCCTTTGTTTCATTTAGGTAAATAACTCTAACTGGTAGTATAGCTGGATATTGTAACTAAATGTTAGTTCGCTTCTATCTCTCATCTTCTATGCTCTTCTATTAGTCTTACCCTTAGTCAGTCCTTAGTACTATTATTACTTACACACATACATACATACTACACTTGCAATCATGGACTTTATACACTTATACCTAATATCACAGATCTCTTCTTACTACTTTCTATTTTATTGCATCTAGATACTTTCTTTAAATTGCAACTACCCTTATTTATTGTAGTTTTTAAAACTACAACCGTCTCTAGATTAAATTTCAATTTTCCTCTAGCGATCTACTACATTATCTTAGCACATTGGGTTGATACTACTTTTTCTCTAATTCGCTGTAAAAAAAATGGCAGTCGCGAGGTATTATCATGTCTACCGAACTCTTCACTCTCCTTTGAGAGAGAGATAATCGTCTGCTCTTCTTATTTTTATTTTTCATCTGTCAAAATTCTTACTTTCAGAAGGCAAAATAGATGCGACATTCCCCATGCTTAAACTATTCTTTAATTTCATTTTCTTTTTATTGTTATTTGTTATTGTCGTTCATCCGCCACCATAAACAAAAATGCTGGGTGAAGGTTCTGCCGTGAAATGGAATGGGGTTGGACTGAAAATACCAGGTTTTGTGCCCCTCAGCACTACATTCATTGAACCCTTGGTAAGTATGAATTAGCTTTGTCCAAACTACCACCCTCGATCTTGGTCACAATCGAAGACTACATCATAACTGGAATAGTCAGTAGTCTGATGTCCTGACCATGATGTGGTGGTTCTTAGTGGCTTTATTCTGAGTAAGGTGTCTTGTCGTCTACGGGTCACTGTGGCGTATACATAGGTAATGTTTTGCCCATTTGATTGTTTTCATGACTCGGCAACGTAACACTTTTTAACGGTTGAGTTGAGCGATAATACCAAGCTGGAAAGTGTTGTCAAAGTTTTGTCTTCAGCAAGATAGCAAGGCTTATCGTTAAAGGCTTCCTTAGAGCTCATCCACGACAAAACATGAATTCCTTAGACAAATTAACCGTACACTCACGGCTAAAAGTTTGAATCTATCGTAAGTTAAAATCAACGGAATTCATTTTTACATCCGGGGGTAGATTTGATGAATAAAATATCGAATCTTTTTACCATAATTTTCTACTTTAACAGCAGCTACCTGGTAGTAGGGCTTTGGACTTTTAGATTTCGTTGAAAAATGTGAAAAAAGCTAAGATTTTTAGAGTCATTTCGGTTATTCAATAATAATATAAATTTTGACGACTTTGATTGTTGATTCAGAACTTTTTATGACCGTAATATATGTCCAAACCAAAAAATTTTAGAAAGGGAAAGCGCTTTTCCGAAACTCGATTTCCGTGGAAAAATATTCTATATTTTCATTCGGGATTCGAACCACTAACCCCCCACGTCAATTTTCAATAGTCCTCCTAAACCGCCAAAGAAATTTTAAAATCATCACTCTTATTTGAAAAACAAATCGTAGCGAAGAGCTTCTTCGCTGTTTAAGTTACTAAACAGATCCGTTCAACGTGCAATTGAGCAACACAGCACACAGTCAAATTGCACTTTTTAAGGATAAGCCATCTGTCTGTGTAGTTGTAGATCTATGATATCCAAGATCTACAACTACACAGAGAGAACAGCATTCAGTAGCTACAAGCAAACGAATTTTTACAAAAATAGCACTCAAAACATTATGAATAAATGCAACACGGAATAAGCCGCTTTCCTTAACAACGGTGGTTAAAAGATGCTGGACTCTATGGAAGAATTGCTTTTTAAAACCCCTTCTCCATTCACAACACAAGGTGAAACGGCTATAGGACTACAAAAGAGTTGTATATAGAGCGATTAATTCAAGTTCGATGAATAGAGTACAAAACACACTTTTTGGTTCGGCTCTGTGCTTAGCGATGATGCCTGACTGTTCTACCGTTCGGCATAAAAGCCGTTCTTATGAAATGGAATGGAAGAGTTGATATGTAACAGCAAATTTTCCTTCAAAGTTAACACACTGTTTAAAGAACCTTATAATAATTATTGTTTAAAAAACTTATTCAGTAGAAAGATATGCCTTAAAAGTACTTAAAAGTATTGCATGAAAACTCTGTAAGCCTTGGACTTAAACTGATTGGCGACGGATTCGCATTTTAGCAGATCAATATTTTTCTCAACACACTTCTGGATCACATCAGAAATACCTCAAACAGATAGAAGGCACAGAAATCTTACAAGTCATTAAGTTATGGCCGCAAGATAGCTCCTCAGTTTGTGCCATACAAAGTTAAAACTTTTCTGTTACTATGCTTGAACGAAACCTACTTATAAATTTCGTGCTGAACGCACTATTTCTTTGACATTTGAAATAGTTAAAGTGAGTTCTCTCTCATACATCGATGACGTTCTGCTTACATTTTATGTCCGTCTTTGTTTAACTTATCACAAAAACACAAAATTATAACTCGTTTTAGCAAATGGAAACAGTTATAGGTCAACTCAAACCATCTCGGAGTGAAACCTATTATAACTTCAGGTAGAGAAAAAGTATAGTAAAAGGGTCCACGATCAACATTACTGGGCTTTTGGAGCGATAAACAACATGAATCAATTCAAAAACTTATAACTAGAGCGCCAAGAACTGTAAGAATAAGGTACTGGAATGTAAAGTAGGATTTTTTTGCCTGAATTCTGTTTTGTTTTGAGAAAGGCAAGGACTCAAACTTTTGCCCGGCGGTGTAGTCACATAACATAGTTTTTACCTTGATGTAAATACGGTCTCTTCTAACAAGTCTTAGCAGAACAAGGTTTTCCAAGCTCACTACACTCTCTTGTTCGTCTTCGAATATCGATTCAAATTACCATTTATAGGATCTCGAATTGTTTTGGTAACAGCCAGGAGAGTGCATTTTTACCTTCCAACACATTACTTTAAGATCATATTCTCAGGTAGTGAAGGGTGGGAAGATTTTAAGGACCTCAGTATGTTGATTTTGAATAAAACAAAAAATACTGGCCAAACGGCCTCCGCGACCACGGCGTCACACCTTCATCAGATAGTCCCAATTTTCGATGACGCCAGCCCATAAATAGCACCAAACAAGTCTGTCTTTGTGGGTGCATCACTTTTTCGACAATCACTCTTGGGTTAATATCATTCCCCCAAATACGAGGCTTAGGAGATTTACAGCACTGACACGAATTAATTTTGCAGTATTGAAAGGCACATGAATATTGCCTCGTCTAAAAATTAAAAAAGCCGATGAGCTTTGTTGCAGACAAAAGTTTGCTTTTTATAAATCTACATTAAGGTCTATCCTAATCTTTGACAGCTTCAAAAAGAAAACATTCACCTCTAGAATCAATATGGTTAAATTTGTTGGTTTAAACATTTGAAGAAGTTTGGAACTTAATAGTTTCCAAAAAAAAACCGGAACTTCTTATAGCCAATTTCACTTGATGATCGTGCTCTGTTCGCAAAGTTTTTTGTAAAATTAATATGCAAAAGTAAAAAGTTTCAAATGTCAACAAATCAAAATCTGATCTTTCAGAGCGAATGAAATAAAACTTCAAGGTTCGGTGGTGCTGATCACTAAAAACAATGTGAAGTTCGATAAAATCTTAAATTATAGGATCTTTCTCTAGATTAAAAAAATAACTCAGAATTCAATTTGTTTTCTGTTTCCACAGTGCTATTTGTTTTTTTCTCTTCTTCTTTTTTTTTTTTGCATGGCCAAATCAATTCAACCGCATACTCAAGGAAATAGTAAAACAGAAACTAAAAGACCAGCAAATCAATGTGTGTGCACTCATTCATTCGTAAACAATGACAAAATGAGCTAAGCATAACGCAAGCTCACATACAACATATATTGTCTTCATTTAATTATTTAAGTCACGGTATCGAAATTAACAACAGAAAACAAATCAAATAATAAGTAACGTATGTCTACTTAACACAACACAGCACAACCTTGGTACAGTTACACAGTTTTTGTTCATGCCATCATTCATTTTCTTGTTTTCAATTTTGTATTTTCTTGGCCCGCGCTCAAAAGCACATGCAAATAGTCCAACAAACATTCAAGCATTGTTACAATTTTCCCACCTTGATATTTTTTTCTTCTCTTTTTTTTTTTTTAATCGAAAGCCAAAACATAAAAATGCGAAAAATAACTTCATGACGAGAATTAATTTTTTTCAAACCCAGTCGAACAGTCTGACGAATGAGTCATGTTTTTTTTTTCTAGAAAAGTGTTTACAGCCAATCCAAATAAATGAAATTTATATCAAAGCAAAAGTAATTGCATCTGTAGCATTGTTGTACGAGTAGATAATATTATAGAAAAGGAAGTTCGAATCGAAAACCCCCAGGGAGTGATCAATCAGGAAAAGGAAATGTGTGTTGCAAACAAAGCGCTGCTCACTGTGCACATTTCCCGGTCGGACGGTTTTCCTTTTACTCTATCAAACGGATGATTAACAAAATATCATTTCCCGAATTGATTTTGACAAATGACCTTTCAAAAATAAATTTCATATTTAGTTTTTTTTTTTACTTTTCTTTTGAAAGAAATTGAGCTCCTCTTTTTGGCATTCGGCACAATCAGATCTTTGCGAGATCATCGATCATATCTGAATTTTATGGCAATTCAATAAAAGTCACACCTCATGAGCTAATTCGGATACCATAGTTTTGCTTGTGCGTTTTTATGCAGCCAATTTTCAACTATTCTACCATTGTAGTCCTGTTGCCGATGCATATAATGTGGATGGTGTGGGCGACCATTAGAAAATGGTGATCTCTTCTACTAGTTTTGCAGTTGTCTTTCCAACTGAATATCGTTACATGTTTTGATTTTGGATATTGTTGCGATCGAACTTAACATAGTATTCGATTGTACGATTTAAGAATCATTTGTGGAATTTCAATTTTTCTTATAACTTCTAAAGAAAATTTCTGTGCAATGACCAAATAAATCTTGCATCAGTTTTTACCCATGAGCTACTTTTTTCTGTTTTCTATTCGATAAGAAAAATTTGCATACCGCAAATTCCTTCAGTAACCGGTCACATCGCTCTTTTGATTTTCTAGACGTTCAAGACTATATTGCAAAGAATGAATAGAACGGCATTTTATACTCAGTTAATGTGGTACCTGCGCTGCGGTGTGATGGTTAGCATGCTTGCCTTTTACCGGGAGGTTCGTAGTTTGAATCCCAACAGAAGCCAAAAATGGTTAAATACGGGTATCGCCTTTCTTGAAGAATTGGCAAGTCCTGCGATGGTAAATGCTTTGCCATTAATATCGTTTTCTCGATTTGCCGTTCGGAATCGGAAGACAAGTGTAGGTCTTCTCCATTTTCTCAAATGCGCTAGGTCTCGGGGTACCCCACTCTGTTGTGCCACCCTATCCATTTAATTTATTTTTTTAGTATTAACAACAAGGTTTTGCTGTTTAATTATTTGCTACATATACTTTTTAATACATACCTACGTTCCGTTAGTTATTAAACAAGCCAAAAATCTTGAACATGTACAAGTACATGGCATAATAGATATATTGAAACACAAATGATGGAAAGAGAACGTTTTCACAAAAGACATAAGAATCTCCCCTCTGACAGACTTCATAATATTTTTGGTAGAAATGAACTTTTTACCTTATACGTTTAAGAAAGAAAACTTACTTCTTACAAAAACTTGATGTTTCGTTAAACTCTAAAGTACTTTGTAAGAACTTAAAAGACATTGGTGTCACTGGAAATAGAAATACACAATAGTGTTTGTTAAATCTAGAGATAATGAGGTCATTGCAGCCTCCTTCCTTATAAGGTATTAGTTCTTCTCTAATCTTGCCAGAAAATGAAGTTGGTTTATTTTCGATCAACTGTGTTGATGATCCTTAGTGCCTTGAGGTTTTTGAAATCGAATGCAGTGGGTTCAGATAAAATGTCTCCTTAATTTATTCGCCTAATTTTAATAATTGTTCTTTTACCTTGGAAGCATATATTGTTGATACATTTTTGTATATAGCAGTGAATTCCCTGAACCTTGGAAGGATACGATTGTCTTACCTATTCCCAAAAAAAAAAACAATTTCTGTCAGCCCTCTGATTTCAGAGCAATTAGCCTACTGCCTTTCTTTAATAAAGTCTTTAAACGGTTGATGGCTAATCAAGTTCTTAACTTCATTCAATCGGACGACAAAATGTCTAAATGGCAGTCTGGTTTTCGCAAAAACCGTAGTTGTGAAACTACCATAGTTAAGGTTACTTTTGATCTCCGTGTTGCGCTCTAATCAGCTTGGTACTATGGTACTTACTATTGGATTTCTCAAAAGCAATGCAGTCACATTATTGATCACCAAATTTAAATATCGAAACTTTTCAATTGCTTCAATTTTTCTAGTACTCAAACCTTTAAGAAACAATCTGTTAAAACAGGCCCCAAAAATTGCGACAAGTCAAGGTTCTTCAACATCATACATTATCAGCAGCGGTGTACAAGGGTCGATACTACGACAGCTTTTCTTTTCAATTTTCATAAATGACTTCCCGCAGTTGTCAGAAACTGTTATATTCATATGTTTGTATATGCTATTCAAAGTTGGGTTAACTCTAACAAACTTCAACTAATTCCATCAAAAACTCTTTGTGTGATGTGTTCAAGACGTAAAATTAGTAGTTTGGACCTTCAAAGAATCGGGTTAAATACACAAGTCAATAAATACGTTTGCAAGGTTAATATTTTTAAATTGAGCTGCTGCAATGCAATATCCGAAAGTATTAGTAGAATATACAGTGGCCTACGATCCTTGAGGTCTCTCCTTGTATTTTGAATCCTGCATTAAAAAAACAGCTGTTAAATATCGTAACCCTGCCATTTTTTACTTTTCTTTTCTTGAGTCTTGACTATGATTGCAAACGGTTCTGGTTCGCTCCAGAATCTGAGCCTGGAAAGAACTGTAATCGAATCTTCACAGATGGCTCCAAAACCGAAGAGGGTTCTGGCGCTGGTGCCTTTGTGAAGAACGAAGACATACGACTGCACACCTCTTTAGGATCATACGCAACCTTTTTCCAAGCGGAGGCGTATGCTATCTTAATGGCCTTAAGCCACGTTACGAACAATGGATGGACGGGGAGAAGTATCTGTGTTTGCAGCGATAGCCAAGCTGTGCTTAAGGCCCCTCTCAACCCTGTAACCACTTCGAAAGTGATCCAGGAATGCAAGAGCTCTCTGAATGCGATCGGAAGATTAAATTCCTTGAGTCTCATTTGTGTTCCGGGCCATCACGCATAACTGGAAAGATCACCGATGAACTTGCTAGGCAAAAATTTCAGACAGCTTTCTCAGGAAAGTGAACCTTCGCTACTACTGCCAGCATCCTCAGCTTCAATCAACGATTGGATCCGTAGCACAACCGTAGATGGCATGCCTCCATGTATGCAGACAGACCAAACGTTAATATAAGGACTGTCACATTTTTGCTAGCTCGTAGCAGAAAAGACTGTAGAAAGCTTATTGGCGTTGCCAGAGGGCACTTCTCTTTTGCCAAGCATATAAACGTGTTAGGCTTAAGTTATACCACACTATGTGAATCTTGTTTAGAAAATTAGGAACACTTCCTCTGTGAATGTCCTGCTTTTTCCCGCACGAGGTTATAGATACTCGAGGCAGACATGGTCAGAGCTGATAACCTGGGCTCCTTATCATGGCAGCGTCTTTTGGCTTTCCTCCGATCATCTGGAAAGGTATAACAAATAGAAGGTTGCTACTTGGTAGTACAATGAACCGGTATTTAGTTCTGAGTGCTCCAGCTGGTATTTTAAAAACCTCTCACAGAAAAAAAAATTGAGTACAAACGTTAACAGAGTGTATCTAACATTTAATGGCTGTATGTTTCATTTGGGCAGTATGAAAGTGCCTCATTTTGATATGATTCTTTGCTGGCACTGAATCTATGTAAATATATTTTGTATCGAAACGTTATACGTTGTTTGCGTAGTCTCGTAGAGGACTTAAATTAATTATGCCGCGATTTGAACTCGCCATTGCTGAAAGATCTCATTTTGATTCTGTTTTCAGGATTTGGAAAAGTCTCCCTTTTAAAATTCAAATTCAACATGATATATATATTTTATGTCAATTTGTTATATGAATTATATATGTATTCATATAAAAATAAAGTATGTAGGTCTAGGTACTTAAAACTAGCTACCCGTATTTTTTTTTTATTCAAACTGCTTTGAACTTGCTTACCTAACAAAGTTTGCAAGGGTATTAAGATATTCAGGCTTCCAAAGCCAGTGTACATCTTTATTTCCTTTCATCTACTATTCTTTCCTTAGAAACGATCGTATTATGTTAAAACATATTAAGGCTATTCCTATTCACATTATATTGTACCCACATGAAACAAAAATTAATTAAGTACTTTCTACGAGGTTGCAACTTAAATAAAACTTTTGCTTCAACAGAGCAATTAATTTACAATTTGCTGTCTAAGTTTTTGAGTCTGTTAACAACATCCTCACAGCTTTATTACATCAACCTTGAAACCGTTGCACTTCGGCAGACAGTTTTATTTTCTCTCTCTCTCTGTCTCGCTTCAGAGTCAATAGTTTATTTTTCACGCTTATTTTTGCTCCCATACAATGCCAAAGTAAATATATACACTTGACTTTATGTTTATCTATTTCTTCTTGTATATATTATAGGATTCGCTCAATTAGCTATACAAACAATAATAAGTGAACATGAAAAAGGTATAAGGTAGCACGAAATCAACAATCCAATAACAGTCTAGTCAAATATGCCTACGCTAGATGCTTCAAGCTATCGAGACTAAACGAAGCTTATTAAAACGAATAGATATTTTTTTCCGGGTCTCAATTGGCTTGTTTGGTATTGAGATCAAAGGTTGAAGGAGAATCTTTGTTTTCTTTTTTCTTCTTCTGAAGGAGCTTTGAAATGAAATATATTCGTTGAAACGAAAGCAAATATGAGTGGATAAGTGGTGCAGCACTCTATAAAGTCTTATACAAATATAAGACGTGACGCTCGGTGGCGTCAAACGTCAAATGATTTCAATATATTCATGGCATCATTTACTGAAATAGAAATAAACTACTTAATTAGATTCGAAATGAATATTTAAGTTCTCTCAGGATCATCATCATCATCATAATGAAAATCACTTTCTGAATAAATAATTGTATAGTTTTTTCATGTTTTATGAGAGTAGCGATGATATAGAGAAAAGTCGAAGACTTGTGCTGGTTAAGTTGAAAAGAACTCATGCAAATTAAATGTGAGAAAACCGAAAGAGGTGCTCTCAACATTATTCAAATTTACAAATGACATGTGATTAGTGTTTTAATTACTGCTGTGAATATGGAGCGTGTAGCAAATTAGTAAAAAATCGAAACGTCGTTAGTTGCTTGACGCGAAAGAATCCTTAACTTCGGTAAGGTAGAGCGTAGTTTTGATCACTAATTCGTGTCACAAAATGGTCAAAAGAGTTTTGAACAGATTCTACCAGATGAGTTATTCCAAGCTTTATTTGATTCCTCCAGTAGGATGTTCTAGGCAGTATGTTTGAAGGTGCTTTTATTTACACCGCAGAAGGGTTCTGGACTGACGAATGGTTTAGATGCAACGCCTACTCGTTACCATCATAATTCATAACCTTTGTGTGCTGGGATCCAGTGGAGGATTACAGTGTTTTTCCTTGCTAGTTCAGAGAGTGACATGACTGTCTCTTGGACTAGTTTGGATCTTATGACAGGAGAGCTTAACGCTTTTTGTGAAGCTTTGCTGTCTGAAAAAATGAATATTGTTTTGTTTTTCGTGTTCGATGAACATAAATTATTCTCGAACATTCGTTATAATGGCAAAGACTTCAACTTGGAAAATGGACGATTAACTGCCCAGACTTACTGAGAAATTTGTTCTGGGACAGTCGCTGAAAATGCTGGAACCTGTACCAGTTTCCATTTTTGAGCCGTCCGAATACCTAATCCTAAGACAACAGGCCAAAGAGAAACCGCGGAGAGTGCGCTCTGAGTTTAGATATTCATTTGGAAAAGTGACTCTTCATCTAATTGAAAGCAGTTGGATGGTATCCAGTGTTAGAAATAATTGAAAATAAATAACATTTGTGACGATTATATTTTCTTGAAAAAGTGCTACTTTAGATACAGTCAATAATTCGCTCTTTTCTTCACCAAACAAAAGAGCTGATCAGCAAACTTCAAAAAGTACTTTGACCCAAAAAAATTTTGTTTGGTTTGACAAAATGTTTAAATGAAATAAAAAACTCACAATAATTAATCCAATCTCAGTTTAAGCAAAACGAACTCGTTGCAGTTGTGATAAATTTACAAGAAATTCACATTACCAATCAACTAGAATTTAATTTGATGTAATTTTTGTAATAAATTGCATTGGCCGCCAAATCATAACACACAGTCATACATTTAAACAGATTAAACCAAAGCAGCAGCAGTGAATATAACTCACATTGCATTAGAAAAAAGAAGAAAAGCAAAACAATAATTTCCATTGCAAAATAGCAGTAAGTTGAGTTGAGTGTGTATCTGTGTGTTAAGGAAAATCTCATTAGTTCTAGATCTTCACAAAATAAATTACCCCACAATGCGAAAATAATAAATCCACGTGACTGCCTATCTCTGATTTTCACTAGATATAGATACGAACGAATAGGATTGTTTCTGAAAGCACATCACAACAACAGCAAGAGTAGGTATTGTGTATATAGTCGCATTGCCTCCTCTCTTATCCCAAGTCAAGTGGCTTTTAGTGTTGGACATTTATTTTGTTTTATTTTTTTGTTCTGCCTGTCTTTCATTCAACTCATTTACTATTATATTACTATTTGCAACCGAACGTAATCAAAATATAGTTCACGATTTGCTCTAATGATCTTGTCTTTATCTTGAATTAAATTATTATACCCTTGTGTGCATGGAAGCTGCTTTGCTACGTAGATCAGAGGCTCTTTTTGGTTTCTTGCTTTTTTGTCATTGTTAGAGATATGAACATGTTTGTATTTCCATTGCCATTGTTAAATTGCAATGAAGATAAAAAAAAACTAAAAAGAATGACAGTCTTTTGAATTCAATCGGATTTCCTCTTTTCTCGTATCACCTATGTCAGATGTTGGTATAGGAAAAATAAGTATACATGAGCAACTCGAATGAAATAACTTGCAAGTACAATGAAGTAGAAAATGTAATATTTTCTTGTTCGTTCTGATGAGATTAGAATCTAACAATAATTACGCTTTGTGTGTTCTTTATTGTACGATGCCTCAATGATGCTTTGGCTGGTTCACATTAACACTTCTAGAAGCATTTGGTGTTTCTTCTATCTATGGTGTTAAATCAATGTTTTCAAAATCGTAATAATTTACTTCTTCTTAGAACTTAATGAAAATTATTAGGGAACATTATAGTAGAATAAGATGTGTGTCGGTAGTCAAGTTCTTTCTTTCTTATTGTAACCTTGAAGGATAGAAATGAAATGCTGTTTCACATAAAGTTTTTCTACCAGATAACAGTTCTCACAATTGTTCGAAACAACTAAAGTGCTTGCCAAGATAATAAATACGTAAAGATTGAATGTAGGCAGTCTTTCTTCTAGAGAGTCTAGTAGAACATTCCACATTAGGTCAGTGCGACCAAAATATAAAACTCTGTAATTGATTGTGCGTCCGATGTTGGACTGAAAGTAAGACTGATGAGCATTCCTAGCGATACGAATGTTGCGGCTAAATTGTTTCAGGAGAGGAATGCAATGGAATATTTCGCTAGAGCCACTGTTGGTAAAAAAGCGATAGAAAGGAGACAGAGACAGGTAACATTTGGAAGAAGAAGTATTAACAGCTGTCGAACATTTCGTTTTTTGAAATCAAGTACCATTCATGGATAGTTGCAAAGGTTGAATGTTTATAAACTTTAACTACAAGATACAGCATTGAATTTTTGAAGCATTGAATTTGACTCCGTTTTTGTTACCCCATGTTACAATGCCGTCAAGATCAGAGTTCAATGAGCTTATCATACGCTAATCACTATGTGTGGCAACTAAACTGATATGGCCAGAGCTAGATCCAAAACGCACAAGACATTTTTTATCCATAACCAGATTGCACGTTAGCTCCGTTATCAATATTTTCACCGGACACTGTCTGATAGGTAGACAAGCAATAAGACTCGGCGTCTAACAACTTCTGCAGAAGCTCCTTCGATGAGGAGGAAGAAGAGACAGTCCCACACCTCTCTATCGCTTTATCAAAAGCTCTATGAGGCGTGGTTTAGTGAGGTACTCCTTCACATAATTCTTATCTTTTCACAATGAACCTAATATGGGTCTAAGTGTGTCAGCTGTTTTCCCGACAGCCAATTAAACTTAACATAATCTTATCATACGCAACAGTTCCAGTTCTACATCCAAAAAACTGAGAAGTTAATCTGGAAACGAACGTTAAGATCTGAGCGTTAAATCGTTAGCAGAACAACTGAGAGGGTTGGTATTTGCAAACAACAGATCATGTAAATGAGGAATATAGGAGACAAAACGGAGCCTTGGGGCACACCAGCATTTATAAAGTATCAGACCTTAAACCATCCAATACATTTCGTACTGAAAGGTCTGAAAGGTAGTTTTTAATTCAATTCAACAAAAAAGAGACTCATCAATACCAAAAGCACACATTTTCGATAAGAGAGCTCGGTGCCAAGCTCTATCAAATGCTTTAGAAGTATCAAGCGCTAAAATCTTACTTTCTAGGAAACAATCTAATGATTGGTTTCACTTTTCGGTGGGATATGCCACCTAACTACCAGTTTACCTATTGCTACTATGGCCGTACTGTCGGTCATTAAGAAGCTCTCTTTCTTGAAGATATTCAAGTTGATCGTTTGTCATAGTTTCCATGACCTTGGAAAGAAGGGACGTATGTGCAATTGGAAGATGATTGGTAAATAAGAAAATTTGGCCATTTTTATAACCAAATGCAATTTTTCATCCGCTCAAGAAGAGCCCAGAAGAAAAAGCAAGATAGAAAAGTTTACGCAGTGGTGCTGCCATAGTAGAAGAATACCTCTTCAGAATAATTGCGAGGATCATCTGGACCAGCGAATTTATGTACATATATATTTTGTTTTTTGAAGACTCTTGCAACTGAGCGAGTTCCAAAAGTATCTGCTTCATCACAGACTTTACAGACTCAAGCTCAGGAGGAGCCAATAAGCAATCAGGAAGTGTCGAGTTAACAAATTGAGTTCCCAGCAATATCGGCGGAGTTGAGACGGAGATTCAAAGAAAACAAGCGTTGGGACCGGTATTGTGGCCGAGTTCTTAGCAAAAGACCAAAAATATTTGAACTCCACAGTATTTTTTGCCTTACTTCAAGGTCATTCATTATATGGCCTTGCAGATATTTACAACCCTTTTGAACAAATTTCTTCTCTTCTTCTCTTTGTCTCTTTCCCAAGGTGCCTCTTTACAGCTCAAATTAAACTACGAATATTCTTTGGGGAAAGAAATCATATCAGCTGATTCGCTATAGTGCCCGTCGAGGTATCACAATGACCATTTAAAATTTCGTAAGAAATGCGTAAAACTTACCGTAGCGACTTCTGATTCGCCTAGAGGAGGTAATTATATAACCCTGGATTTTTTGGAAAGAAGTGATTAATAGATCTAGAGTGTTGGCTACAAGGCCTTCTGTATCTAGAAACCGAGTGTGCTCGTCAGTAAGTTGAGTCAAATGATTTAAATCAACAAAAATCTCAACATACCTTCGTTCGAGTGCTGTCCGGTGTGCTTACGACAACAATTTTTGACAATGTGACACAGTACGACAGCCAAAAGGCAACATGATGAAGCTAATTGGAACTCGAAAATCAACTGAACCGATTGTAAAATCTTTTACCATTAAAATGACACTTTAGTTTACTATTTCATCGTTTTTTAATTTAATTTCACTTAGTAGACAGAGTTGACCAATTTTTTTCGAAATATGAATTTATATAAAGACAAAAACAATTTTAGTTGACACCAATTATTATACCCTGCTTGTATATGTGGTACAAATTGGAGCAAAGAATTTGCTAGGATGTAGTTTTGGACCTCGTGAGTCATTTTGTATGTTTCCCTGTTGGGCAGTGGTGATAACAACGAAACACATATTATGTAGTTGCGTCCTTGGGTCTTTTAAATCCCCTTAATGCCACATGATATTTAGATTGCTCTGACATTCTTTTCAACTTCCCATTCATGAGTGTGCTTAACTCAGTCCATATTTCACGAAATATACTCATCCAATCAGGCATGACCATAAAAAATATCTGCATACTAATTCCACAAGACTCAATATCTTCTTGCATCAAATGACAGTCAGCATCTTGTCAATCAACACTCTGCGGCCATCGATATCTAACCAATAACAACTGCCTACCAACACATCACCACCACTTAGTATGTTAAATTTTCCCGTCTCTGAGTTAGTAGCTAGTAGTAGTAGCAGCTTTTAATTAGATGTGATCAAATTGATCACACCACATATCCGTAAATGGCTGTAGATCTCAAGCCAATAAAATCGAATTTGAATAAACAAAGTGACCAATGAGATATAACACTGCGATAAGAGCCGTGACAACCGCTAAGCAAAAAACACAATCAAGCTGCCCCACTCTGGCAATACCATTGATGAAGTGGAATCCAGTATCAATATCAAATCATGCATATAGTGTACAAAACAATCTGTGACATTTTTTGTATTTTTATTATTTTAGAGAAGAAAAAAAAAATATCTTAGTTTCCCTGTCTCCACTACAAATGAATAATTTATTAAATTAGCATTTAATTTCTGCTGCACGCGTTCAACTGGTTTTGTTGCTCCTGCTTCTGGCAATGCGCTCTGCGAGACTGCCACAACCTTTTTATCTTCTTCCTCGTCGCGTCTCGCGCCGCATCGTTCGTAGCTCGTTCTGCTGTCATCGTAATTGTTTCTGCGTCTTTCCATTCAATTCAATTTTTCACAACTTTGGACAGAGAATGCACGAGCTAACATACGAAAAATAAAACACTAGACAAACGCCACAACAAGTTGACATCTTTCTGTACCATCCGAGATTTGTTTGCATGGTGTATCATCATCAGCATCAGTATCATCATCATGCAGCACCTCTATTTATACAGTAAGAATATGGCCGATACATTCACTTCCTCTGGGTCGTCATCGTCATCAACTAAGCTTCATCGTCTTTGCTCGTATAGTCAAGTGTAAACCAATTTTTGTAACCATGAACAGTGACAGTCAACTAGGCACCACCACATTGCGCCATCATCTTCAATTCTTGCCTCGAACAATTTGAAATATTAAAATACAACACGACAACATGCATTTATTGTACAATTTATTGTAAGTTAAGATATTATAACAAACCAAAGCGAAAAAAAAAACAAATTGTGAGCGCTGTTAATATCCACATGTGTAGAAAATGGAATGGAAACGTTTGTTGTAACCAATTAATTAGCTATAAATAAAAATTATCTCATATCTGCAACCTGAATGCAAATGCAGGTGGAAGATTAGAGTGATGCGCTTGCAACTCTGTTGGTACAGCAGAAGGGGACTATGCGGCGATGTACTTGGAAAGTAAATTTATTTTTATTATAATAACACACTTAGATGTGAGATCTTTTTAGACCGGGTATATAATATTAACTTGTGTATATGACTTGTGCTTAACAATATGCAAAATAATAATGCAAATCACAAGGATTGCCAAGGTCAAATTCTTGCACAGAGTAGTACACCACCAAGCAATGAGCACACTGACTGGTATCTAGTGGACTACCTTCATTACCTACTCTCTGAGCGATCCTACATTGAACGGTCTCAAATTTATTGTATTGATTTGGTATTTCTCAATTTGTAGAGTCTGCACATATTGATTGTGACTTTGTGTGTATAATCCTACAAATATGCAAGGAACTCCCGGCGTTAACACGACAGAAGATCAAACATTACGGAAGAGCTCTAACTAAGTTAGAAGCGACAGTAACCCGTCAAGCACTACCGGTGCTAAACATGTTGTTGATCCTGCTACGTGCAAATAAGTTCGGATATATCCGGAGTCTAGGAAAGTTTTGACACAAATTGGACGGAACTTGAAAGTCACAATTCATTCATCGAAGATTATTTTAGTTTCGTTTGATTTGTAGCTGAGGGCATTCTCTGAAGCTTTTTCTTGTCTTCGAAGAATACAGTTGACTCTACTTCTGTGAACTTACATGAGTTTTTCAAAGAAGAAAGTAAGAAAAAATATCAAAATAGCGGCAATGGTAAGAGTTTTACATCTCATTTGTTTTCAACGTAAGAATTTTTCGTAAAGATCCTAAAAAAACTACTTTCAAGCCAAAAATTAAAAAAAGAAAAACTCAAAACAGCATTTGCTTCAAAACTTTTAGACCAGACCCTTAATTGGGTGTTGGTCTGTTAGTTTCGCTGCACCCCCATCGATTTTTGATAAAGCACTGTAAACCCAATGTTCCAAACACGTTGAAACTATAGGTTCAAATTTTCTGTAATCTTAGGAGTTTATTAAACATACATTTATGTAAATTGTCACGAAATTCGAGTTAAAATTTTAAAACCCAAGAGAGATACCTATGCACCATTTCTTGAACTCCTTGAAATTTGAAGACGTCAATGTGCCGCATTTTTTGAATATTTCTGGTACCTGTAACATGAAAATAAAGAAATGGCGTTAATGTAGACCCTTTTCCCATACAGCCATCTATAACTATAGTGAAAAATAGAAAATTTAAAAAAAAATCCTAATTTCGCCAAAAAAAAACGTCTTTCGATGGCTGCCAAATTTACAATTTTCGTCCGATCGTAAAAGTTGCAGATTGCTGTATGTAAAAACATATGGAGAGTATGCAGTTAAAATTTCAAGACTATTCGTTAATATTTGCGTGAGTTACAGCAGCGGCCAATTTGAAAAATTCAATTTTGAGGTAAACGCGTTTAAAGTTTTCAGAGCAGGAGTTCGAGCGCCCGAGATGCTTCTCTTCTATACTCTGCCATTTCAAAAATATCCAAGATATCATTCCAATATTTTAGGATATCATTTTTGAAAAAAATCCTTTATATTGAAAAAAATATTTTGTTATGAAATATGCCGATGAAGAGCTCATCGTGCAATTTTAAAAATTTTAATCAAAACTAGACTATTTCGCACATTTTGCTTGACTTTGTGAATACCATGATCAGCAAGAGTGTGTTTGGCATCCAACTACGAAGAAGTCGGAGCCAGCTCAGATCCGTAAATCATACAGCAAATTCAAGGACTATATTTTCGTTAGTGAACTTTGCTTTAAAGTGAGTAGTAAATAAGCTGTACCTTAATTTAAATTAAGAACTTAGAGATCTATTGCTAGGATTTTTGTCAATGAGCAGGTTCGTTCAGAGGATGGAGTTTTCTGCAGAAATTATTGAAGTTGAAATTGAAAGAATCGATATTTGAACCATAGATTTTAGCATTCAGGAGATAGATTCATGGGGAATGATAGGTTGGAAGAGATAATAATTTCGCATACTGCAAGGTTTTGTATTGAAAGAGATAAAACTGTCAACGGTTGTGCAGTATAGCGTAGTATACCGTGGATCCGTGGTATACCTGGATAAAGTTGATGAATAGAGAAAGTTCTAGCAGGTTTGTAAGTAGACAAGTTCAATGCGGTCAAGGGGGAACTGTAAAAAGACTTTTTTTTATTAAGAAAAAGTAGTATAATACTTATTTGGAACACTCAGACTCATTGAAGGTCCATTGTGCTACCAGAGGAGCAACCTGTCCTTTTTTGTTTTTACAGTAGATTTAATTAAGGGGGTTGCAATTGCACTTATAACATCAAGGTCCAGATGAAACTGGGTTCGAGTCTCTGAAACATTCAACTGTTTTTCCACGTCCATTTTCTGTCATAAAGAGTATGCAACTTCTATGAAAGCAGCTGCACTGCCAAGAAAAGTGGTTTAGATCTTTGCCGTTTCGATTCGGCATAAGACTGTGCGTACTTGAAAGGGTTAGGTTAAGTTGAGCTTTTCCATAGGTTTAGGGTTGCCAGATTTTCAATTTTGTGTGCAAATTTTCGTCCCCAAGCAAAGTTTTGACTTTGAAGTCTTTTTTTCAGAATATGCCTGATAAACATAGAGTTTCTTAATTTTTTACAGATGAACAAAACAATTATAAAAAAAAACCAGTAACAAGTGAACTTGAAAACCCATACATTTAATGATACTTCAAAAAATACAAAACGGGTTAAATTTAAAAAACAAATAAAAAAAATTGTTAGCTTTGAGGATTGTTTGAATAAAACAATAATATGGGCACTTTTAGCAGTTTTTTATGTATTTTACACAAATACAAAATACAATTATAACAAGTGCTCAAAGTGTCCTCCTTCGATTTGAATGCATGCCAGAGCCCGTTTTTGAATTTCATTGTGGGTCTAAGATTTCGTCTCTATTATCTGTATTGACAGAGATATCGAATTTAACACAGGTCAGGGTACACCAAAAGTTAGCCTTTTCTTAAATTGTCAAAAAGTGATGTCGACGTTGAGAAAAGGACTTTATTGTAAAACAATTTTTTTCTTAGAATATGACCAAGAATCACATCCCAAAGTATGTTCCACGAGTTACGGAACCAAAGAGTGTTTTTAAACACGTGGTTTTTAATCTGGCAATATTTTTTTTAGAGTTTGTATTTTTACGGAAGTTTGCACCCACGAAGTAGGTGATGTTAGTTCGTTTAACACCGTAATTTTTGATAAGAAAAGATTTCCTATAGGTCTTAAATGAAAAATGAGTCCATTCTAATAGTTTCAGTTTAAAATCTCCTGCCGTTGGCAGATTCCGACCTAATTTATAGATATTATAAGTCTTGTCATTTGAATGCTAAATTGAAATTGTATTATGAATTTCAGGCCATTTTCATTCTAACTGCAAGTAGTGTGATTAAAAATTTAAATTATTCATACTTTTCATTTCAATGACAAAACTTAAATCCACCGCCCGAATTCTGACAATGCCATGAGACTTTCAACTTACACAACTTCAATAAGACGGTAAGCTTATACGACCTTTTTTGGTGCATACAGAGGAGAGACACTTCCCTTTTTGACAGATGCCACTTGATGTATTCGCAGATTTGTTTGCCATTTCATCGTGGTAGAATTGAAACCGCACGACCTCTGGAGACTGCGAACGTTCCGTAAATTCATTCGAAACGAAATCGCTATGGGCGACCATTTCAACATTATTTCGAGTATCAGCCCTATTTGTTGCCTTCAATATCGGTCGATTTAATGCCGCTAAAGAATTTTTGGTAAGGGTTGCCTTGTCTACGCAGATAAGCGGGAAACAATTGACGCATTGGAAGGGAATATTCAGAGCGGTATTGCTCACACACGGCTAAATTTTTAACAGTAGTATTATATTGTGTGCGTTGTATTGCTCCTTGAAAACCCCACGCTTGAAAAAAAAAACCCATATTAGACGAAATGGTTCTCAATGAAATGGATTGGAAGCCGCGAGGTTGAAGTTGGTTAGTTTAAAGAGAATGGCGTTATGGGAAACTTTGTCAAAAAATGCAATGGAATATTCACTTTATTTCTTTTACCAGTACGTCACACAAATTCAAAGATTTAAGTTGCTTTAGACCTGCCTTCGAAAAACGCATATGTTTCCGAGCAGAAATGAGAGAGAATTTTTTTTAGTTCTACGATTTCAAGAAGGGAGTATTGAAGTGCTGCCATTCTCTTCTATGCAATAATATCTCCTGTGAGCTTATCGAACCACTTATTTCTTCTGTTTCAACAGTCAGATAGTAGAAAGACTTTTTAAGACTTTAGAATTTTGATTAATTATTTTCTATTTTACTGGACCTCACTACCCTTTTACAAAGCAAAAAAAACTAATTCATCAATTTTTCTAGCACTTCTTCGGTTATTTTCTGGCTTTATAAGGGCCTCAAAAGACTTTTTAAATTTTGCATAAATATTCTTTTGATCGAAGTCCGGAGCCACACTTGAACTTCGTTTCTCTAAAATGTTGGCCACACCGCCAGGAATACACTCATTGGTCTCACCTCTGTCAAAATCTGATCTCGTGCTCATGGTCTTACATGGTTTTTAGCTGATGCATTTCCCCACAATCATTACACACAAATCTATGAATTAATAAATTTATGCAAACAAGTCCGACCGAGCCAAGTGAACAGCACTCACTTTTCGCGACATGATACCTCTCCAACACACTCTACTACAATAAATTTCCACCGGTTGCATATTAATCACGAATTCAGTCGGCAAATCGATCTAAATTTTGAAATGCTGCCTGAAGTCGCCTTCCTCTCGGTATTAATTTTGTTGGTTTTTTCTTTTCTGCGGTTTTTGTCTTATTGCCAACGAGAAACTGCATGTCAACATGGTAATGTGAGGTGTTGTTGCAAATTTATCAACGAAATGAAACATTTAATAAATTTCAGCGTACAAATAAATCTTCAGACCAATTTCTCACGGGATGTCCTCCACGCCATGTCCAGTGTCCACCAGGAGTTGTTTCTGTTTGGTGCTGTGTGCGAGCTGAATCATTGGCCTTGTGGATCGATTTAGCAAAACCGATAAAGACACACAGAAATTATAAAGTAATGTTTCATTTTATAGAGCGGTAGAGAGTGAGAGAGATAGGGAGGGGGAAAGAGTGTGGGAAGGGAATAGCAGTAAACAAATGGCCAGTGGCTTCTTCTTCTTGCTGTGCTGGCAAGGCCTTATCTTTATATTTGTACCTTTAATATTTTCGAAGTTGAATTTATTGAGGTGTCGCGGTTTGGATGGAGTTTATGTGTTGTTTTGCGTTTTGTTTCTTGTAAACGATCAGATAGTTCATTTGGAAATTTGATACTTTTTCTAATAAAGTAAATGCACTGTTGATTGAAGATGTTCTTCTCTTTTTTAAATTTTGTTGCAGATGAATCAAACGTGCAAAGTCTGTGGAGAGCCTGCTGCTGGGTTCCATTTTGGCGCTTTCACTTGTGAAGGATGCAAGGTAAGAAAAACTTTGTCATTTTTGATAAATTTACGTTTACAGCATTGAGTAAGGAGAAAGGCCCAAGAAAGCTGTATTGTGAGATGAGCATATAAGCTTTGTATACCTGTACAGGTATTCCAAATTGATTGGGTCAAACTTTATGAAAACCCTTTCTTGATTATTCAAAGAGAAGCTTTGAAAAGAGAACCGCAAATACTCAAATTCCGCTTATTAATGCTGAACTACCTGATTCGAGTATCATATAATGTGATTTACGAATTGAATTTAAATGTGTGTGTTTTGTTGTGAATTAACGCGGAACGGATTTTGCATAATCAAGTCAATTCCAGAAGCTTGGAAAATTTATCTAATTTGGCTTAAAGATGCATAAATAAAAAGATCATCTCACAACTTTAACAGAAAAAAGTTATGACGAACATCCTGTTATCAAACTTTGAATTTTAATAGAACTATATCTATCTCAGTTTCACGACACCCATTGCGGCTTAACATATATTCATGAGCCTTGAAAATGACCGCTTTCAACTTTGCGCCAAATGGTTTGTAAAAGACTTTCAATGTCATGGCTATAACAGTGGAGAAAAGGTATTTATCTCAATAAAGCATAACTAACTGCATTATAATGGTTCTCATAGAAAACACATGCTTATTAATCTACCGCCCGGCAAACGATTGTAATATTTTAACTTCCTATCATCTTCACATCAGCTCAGCACAATGCGGGCAAAGTTTCAAAGTACCGAGCGGTGCTCTGCGGTATGGCAGTGGTGAAGCCAAAGTAATTAACATAATAATTTCGAGTATAAAACATTCATTCATCCAAGAAACCGTGAAACCATGGATCACCGATGGCTGCGAAGGCGAAGGCGGCTGCCTAGCCAAAGAGATCTTCTTAAAGCTGGGCTTCTTGTTGCTTTTTTTTTGCTTCATCTTTTCCTTAAAGTCATTAACTTCGTGCTTTTTGGCGAACTTGTGGAATTACACAACTTTTTTGTTCCTACAGCAGCAGTAGTTGCTTTACCTACCACCGGTGATTCAAAGAAGTCTGTTACTGTTTTTTGCTTTTATTTCTCCTCAAATAACTTTTGAGGTCAATTTGAAACAAGTAAAACCATGCGGCATGGCTGCTGCAAGGTATCCAATAGAACTCAAAACGTTCCAAAAGCCACGGACAAATTGGTTTGCTGGGCGAAGACGTTTGAAAAATGATTATGGACTACTGTGCGAACAGGCAGCCTCCCGCCTCTGTTACCGTTGATGTTGTTGTTCTTCGCCTGATCGAGATGCTACGCTACACACAGTAGCTCCCTTTATTCGAACTTCTTTTTTCTGAAGTGAAGGAGGTAAAAATGAAGAAGCAGCAGTTAACAATATCAACACACACAGAAAAATAAAATAAAAACGTGCAGTGATGATACAACATTTAAGTGTACATATCTCTTATAATCTATCGGGTTGAAGGCCGTTCTTGAGTACAGAAAAAAGTGCATTTACGGACAATGAAAAGCGACAGAGTGGGCGAGTGCATAGCGTAGAATAAGTAAAAAAAAAATGAGCAACAAGCTACGCAGAACGATGGATAAACAAAAGACGAAGTAACAACATTAGTAATGGCTTTTGTAAGAATTATTATGCAATTTGGCCGCTCAAAACTAGGCCGATTCTTTTGTCGGTCCCGCACGTTTATATATACCTATACCCGGAGCACTATTAGAACGTGCATTTGGGCAAGAAACAGGCGATTAATGCGGTGGCACTGTGCGGTATATTCTTCGGAGAGGTTAAATCGAAGGCGGTGAACCGTAATAGGCAGAGAGATGGAACGTAATTGAAATAGAATTGTGTAATGGTAAATCCATTAAAGCGTTTTGACAAATTACTTGCAATTGGTATTGTTGAACAACATCATTAGCTCAAGGGGAGGTATTTTGTAAATTAGAACAAAGTGATTGAAGAAAAGGTACTTTTGGTTTATATTGATGTTTGATGCCTGATGCCGACGAAGAACTTTTTGTGGGGGATCCGGATAAAGACATTGCGGTAAGGTGTTTCAAAAGATCAGAAGAACAGTAGGAAAAAGAGCGATTTGTTTAACTCAGATTAAGTGTTGAAAAACTATTTTTGGTCGGTTAGCTGGCAAGTTCTAAGAAAATGAATCGACGAGTATTCCGTTGAATGCTTTTGGAGATCTTTCTGCCATATTGTTGTGTTAAGACGATATCAATCTAATTTAAGTTAACATGACTAATAGGTGTTTAGTTAGTAGAAAAACGTTGTAAGACCTTTGCAGTGACTTTTCCACTTAGTATTTCTTCGGAGTTGAACGAGTTTTATCAGACTGCCTAAACCTTATATAGCAAGGTTAGTTTTTCATATCCTTACAAAAAAATTCGTAGACCGGGAAAAGTCTTAAGCTGCTGAGTGGTCATAGCGAACTCAAATTCGATTGCGTATTTTGGTCGCCGCAACTTGATGTTATTGTCGACGTAAGGCCGTCGACGAAAACTTCAAGTTGTTGTCTTAAGAGGAGTTCACACTGTACAATTAGTTGTATAGGTTTTGGCTTGAACGACCTTTGTTGGATTATGTGAACCCTCAGACAACAGATTGACCAACTTGTTGGATGGTTCTCAAATATTTTTGAAAATTTTGAATTTTGACGGAATGGAGGAACATGTGACACAAAGTTGAACGACAAATCTGATAAGTCTGAACGCAAACTACATCCGACCATCCAACATCCATCAGGCGAAGTCTGTCTGAGATGGGGGCGGATGAGCGTTTGGTAAGCTAGCGGCAGATCTCAAACCCCAGCAGCAGAGTACTGGCACTAGATTATGCGGTCTTTTATGTTCAAAAAAAAATCCACATGGATCTGATGCCGAATTACTGCGCAAGTTATCGAATAACTCGTGACGGAATGAAGTGAATGGGTACTTTCGCTCACGTTATCGAGTAATCTAGTTCCACAATAATCTGGCATTCTCTCATCAGTAATTGAAAAATCTCATTCGACGCATGGAGTGGTCACTGATTATCCTGAAGTGAAAATATTAAAAACTTAGTGAATGTGATATCCTATCCTCATATCCGGATCTTCTCAGACAGTCAAGCAGCCCTCAAATCACTCGGCGCTGTTTCTACGAACTCAGTAACCTCCTTTAACTGTCGCCTATCTCCTAAGGAGATGGCTGAACAGTTCAATATTTACCTTATTTGGGTGCCGGGAGGCAGTTATATCGCGGGTAACTGCAAAGCCGATGAACTCGCCAGAAAAGGAACCGTTCTACCGATCTCAACCAGCAGGTTGGATATTGGTATACCAAATGCTTCATGCAAACTTATGTTAAAGCAAGAGGCTGTGGACAGAACAAATAATAGGTGGAACAATATGACTGCGTTTGTGGCATCAAAACAGATATGGCCAGAGCTAGATCTAAAACGCAAAAGACATTTTTCTTACATCACCAGATTGCACGTAATCAACCAAAAGCTCCGTAATCAATGTCATTACCGGACATTGTCTGATACGAAGACACGCCAAAAGATGTTTCCTCTAATAGCTTCTTCAGAAGCTGCTTAGATGAGGAACAGGAAGAGATAATCCCACACCTCCTCTGCTCATGTCCTGCACTCTCCTTCAAAAGAAAACTGCATCTAGGAAATTATTTCCTTGAGTCAAAGTAAATTTGTTAATAAGAGAGTGCCTAATCAATATAAATAAGTAGCATATCGAAAAAGAAGTACCAGTACAAGTATCAATCTGTTCAAACCATGAACACATGCATCGGAAAACAATCGCAATCGTAGACAAGATTTCTTTTAGCGGAACCACTCGAGTGCACTTAGTGTTTTTGTTTCCTGAAACTCTCACAAAAACCTTTTTTTGTAAAGGAATAGACTTTGCTAACAAAAACAAGATTAAATTATTTTAAAGAGTTTTACGACATCTAAGACTTACTCGGGGGGTCGCCGGCTAAAAGAAAAAGTAAAGGTTCTTACACAACAAAAACACAATTGTAGTGAGAAGGATGCGCTTGTTTTTTTTTTTCAAAAGTTTATCAAAATGTGGTGATATTTTTGAAACGTTAATAATCAAATCATTTTCTAGTTGCAGAGTATACCTCTTCTTAGTCTTTATGCCTACCATTGAAGAAAATGTCAATTCACACAGGTATGAAGTGGCGAATAGCACCAATAATTTAAGAGCTTCCCTTGCTAGTTCTGGATATTCGTGTTTTCTTTTCATCCAAAATACGTCGACACTTTGCGAACAAAGCATGCCATCTACAGCTAAATCTAGATGACATTTTTTCGTTTTTGTTGTGACATTAGGCAGATCTATTGATTTGTCCACGAAAGGGTTTAAAATACATCCATTGTCAGCTTCAGAGTGCAAATCCGGAAAGTATGTCAAAAGCTTCGATTGTAAATTATGCAAGCTCTGTACCATACAAGGAATTTGAGCCGATCATGCAAAACTTTGGTCTGTTGCATTATCTTTAACAATCTTCTGAATACATGGAAAAAGAATCAAACATATTGTTTTGCAGAGAGGTTGACCACAAACGAAGTCTTCCGTGAAATGCTTTTACTTTATCTTTGGCAGTTAAATATTTTTTTTTCTCTTACTTGAAGGTTCTTGTTTAAGTTGTTAAGGGGACCTGTCAAAAATGCTTATTTCAAGAGAACATTAACAATTCGGCTCTCAGTTCCAGAACTCTTGTTGATACCTTTCCTTTGGATAGTCACCTGACCTTCGTGTGACAAAGGAGATTTTGATGAAGCGAGCCCATATCTTTACAAGCGATTCTGAAAAGCCGGCTTTGCAAAGCTTTGCCTTGATGGAATTCACAATTTTAATTACCTCCATGAGCACGCCATTTAAATCATAAGGTACTATCCTAGCAGCTAGAGCCTGTCGATGGAGAAAAAAGTGTGTCCATGCCAAACATAGCATTGTCGCTTTTAATTGTGCAATGAGTCCGCTACTTTTGCCAGTCATAGCATTAGCACCATTGCTACAAACTGCGATAAAGTGTTTTCCAAAAATATATCGTACAAACCCTGACCAGTAGTGTTTGCAAGAAGTGCTTTGCAAAATAAGATTTCTTCCGTGATACTGTTATCTGCTTCAAAACGCACAAATACCACAAACTGTGCACAGTCAGAAACATCTGTAGATTCGTCAAACTGCAAAGCAAAATGTTGGCCATTCTTTAATTTTTCGACTGCTTGTTCTGCGTGAACAAATTGCGTGTTCATGATCATTTGAACATGTTCAAGTAAGTGGGTGGCACCCGGGTGCACTTTTTGCCGCCGCAACGATAATACGCCGCGCCGTGGCAACGTTGCGTCGCCTTCGCCGACGCAGTTAACCCCGCGTTAATAATAGATAAATGTACCAAAGTAGCAAAAAATCATTACCTAGCGTGTGTAGTCCTTTCCTTAAATTATTCTTTGGCTTTCTCTGACGAGAGGGGGTCGCCAGAATATTTCAACCTGTAGGGGGGTCGCGAAATCAAAAAGATTGAAAAACACTGGACCAGTCCAATTTAAAAAAGCTATACGATACGTGGGATCACGTAATTCCAAAATGGTTACTCATTCACTCGATCACTGAAGCCACTCGATAAAGTGAGCTGTGGTTCAACCCTGATGGTCTTCCAGGTTTAGGGTCTAACTACCCCAATTATCGAATGTAAAAGTGAAACAATTCTGAAACAACAACAGCTTCTAATGACAAAAATGATTACACCGTAAGCAACCTAAGCAAATGAAGAAGTACGAAGACCCAGAACTGTGGTTGAATTTTCTCTTGCTGCGGTGATGAACCTTACTGGTTTCTGGAGTGAATATAATATGATCCCATTATTTTAGGGGCCATTTTTGGTCGTCGGGGTCGCGCTGGCCAGCTTGTCCGGCTCCTGCTCGTCGATGGGTGGATGACCCCTATAAGCCGTATCCCAAATCTCATGCCAGTCTTTGTTGCCAATTAGATGTTTTTGTGGCATTCGCGAGAAATCTCCTCAACCCACCCTACCATGTCACTACGAACAGCTGACGAATAAGCGGAGGATCTACAATGTGGTGAAGTAGATATAAGCAACATCCATTGCACTGGAGTGAGCTGGGCATAAAAAACTGAAATATTAACTTTGGCGAATGATACAAACCACAGAAAATAAAATAAATAAATAGGGTGGCGGAACAGAGCGAGGAGACTCAGGATCTAGCGCATTTCTCACAACCATGTTTTTTGAGGAAATGCAAGGCACCTACAACTTTCTGACCGTTCCGAACGGCTAATCGAGAAAGCGGTTTTCATGGCAATAAATTTACTAATGGAAGACTTGCAAATTTGTTGCGAAAAGCGATACCCATGGAAAAACATTTTTGCTTCTGTTAGGATTCAAACCACGGACCACTTTGTTAACAGGTAGACACACTAACCATCACGCCATAGACAACGGAAACAACGCTTTCTTTTAGTCGTAAAAGTTAGACGTAGAGAGCATGACAAGATACTGATATACGCGTACGTCCCAACAGATGAGAATGACGATATTTCAAACTTCCTGTCCTGTCCTGTTCACGACTCACGAGTCACGAGAGCTTACGCTGGGGCGGACTATATGACATCAAAAAGCTACAACTGCAAGAAAAAGCTAGTGCCAATCGAGTGTCCCTTTAACAATTCTTGAACCCAATTGCCCCCAGCATTAACCCTTGAAGACCAGTGGCAGCAATGCCAACAAGTCATATCAGAGCCGCTGCCTTTGAATTTTCAAAACGATATTCATGCATCAATGAAAGATGCAGGCTGACGAAAAAACAAATGTTGATTTTAAAGAAAACCGGGGCTGCCTGACCCCAGTACAAAGAGATCTACAAGAAATTAAGATTTTAAAGCATTGAATTCCCAGAAAGAAGAGGAAGCAGCGTGAGAAGCGCTAATTTAAGAAATTTGGGAGATTTCATGATTGGAATCTGATTCAAAAGCCTTACCAAAAGGCAAGGATCATCCCTGGCTGGTAAGCCTCAAATTGAACCTAGTAAAGACCGGCATCGAAGTTGCTGCTGACAATCTGGGAGGACAACTTTTTCGGAGTGATTAGCGGAGTTGAAGGTAGTAGTGCAGCTTTCCCGTCGCCAGCAGAATGTCCTTTTTTACTAAGTCTATTGTTAACAATGCCTCCATATATAGAAGAAGCGGAGCCTTAAATCAAATAAAAATGCAGGTAAATATTTTCTTCATACCAAGCATTTTATGGCATGCCCGATTAATGAAACCTCTGGATCTTATGTCGCATTCGAAAACAGGGAGGCCCTCACAATTGCGCAAATTATAGAGGAATGGGCCTCTTTAACGTCTGTTGTAGTTCCGAAACTTCGGGTCAAAAATTTAATTGGTTCTTTTCAAAGCGTTTCGGAAGTGAAATATGTTCGCCAAAATATATACTCTTTATAGAAAATGCCAGTGGATTTTCTTATTTTCTAAAGTTTCAAAAAAACCGATCTGCTCTGGTCTTATGGTGCATTCTACAATATACCCTTTAAAGGTAACCTTTTTGCAAAACTATGCTTTCAAATTGAAGTGTTTTTATAAACATTCAATTCAATTCGAGTTTGGAATTCAATTTATTGCATAAAGTTAAAGTGTGGTACATTAAGATTCAATTTACTTTTATCATTTGAGAGAATACATTTTTCTAATCGTTTTTCAAGTTTATAAAAGAAGATGTGAGCAATCAAAATTTAAACAATTTAGTTTAAAAAGAGACCATGGTATTTCTACTCCTGTGGATTGTTTCGAAATCAATGAGGTTTCTGGTTTCTTTTAACTAAGGTATGAATAACAAAAATTTTTTCAAAATTCACAATCTCACTTTCCGCGTCCTGCATTTGTTCCTTGAAAAGGATAAAGTGAAATGACAACGGTGTGTTGTTTTTAATACAGAGTAAGTAGGCGTTAAATGTTTCGAAGAACTTGCTAGTACAAAGTCAAGCCACTAACGTTGGATTCATTTGACTTTCATTCTTTTATGCACTTCATCTGCAGATAAAAACCTTTAGATCCATCAATCAGCTAAAAGTAACATCAAGAACTTCAGTTCGTGCATCATCAGCAGCAGCAGCAATACCAATTGTACATCAACATCAATATTTTTTTGTCTTGAACAGATGTTCTTAGATGATATTTGCTTTGTGTTGTATAAGACAATAAATTGTTCAAGCCATGGATTCATATACCGCTATTGAATAACACTACAGTGATGCAGTATTACACTTCCCAAACAGTTAAACAATACACTTCTAAGGTTAATTGGGCATCAAGATTACTGGGTCGGAAATGCAGAGCTGTTACTCTGTAGACTGTTTTACGCCCCCAACCACTTTTTCACCTTTTGACTGTTAAAATTGTTCATTTTGTATTTCGCATTGCATTGGCATTGCAATTTGTGAAGATGGCTATCGTTTGATTCTATTGGAATTTATTGCGCATATTTTTCTTAAGTAGGTTGTAAGTTAAAATTTTACTGAATGTTTGTTTTGAAGTTATAAGAGAGCTAAAGACTCTGTGCTATGGGTTGTGGGTTATAGGTTTTGTGGCAGAAATGAATGTAATGGGATTAGTTGATTAGAGTGCAAGATATGCTCGACAAATTGCAATATATTCAATCAATTTATTTGCACGCTTAACTGAAATAATAATGGAGAAGATCGTCTATCGAATATGAAGTGAATAATGACGTTAATAAAGAATTGTGAGTGATAAAATCGACACATTGGCTAAAATGTTTTTACTTAAGGCTGAGATCCAGTAACTGAGTGCAGAGAGTTTGTTTTGGGTAAAATAATTTAATTAGATTATTTTATACTTCGTGTTCGAACTAAATTGTTGCACATCATAAGCAAATTACATTTCTGATTGAGCATTGAAGTTGAGGGAAAAGTATGAACAGCCAAAAACTAATCTTTTGTTACTTTTCAAATATTAAATAAGCTAATAAGCTGCTGGTGGTTTATCTAGGAAAGCTGTGAGTCAGATATTCGATAACTGCGAGGATAAAGATAGTGACCAGCTCCACGTTGGGCGCCAATTGATGCACTTTTACAGTGAAATTTTTTTTTTGACTGAGCTACAATTTAATTATAGAGATGATTCAATGGGACTGTGTCAATTTATTAGAAACGCCAATAAAAAATAGTAGAGAACTTAAAAAGTTTTGAATTTTTCAAACACTTGCTGAATGTGAAAGAAAGGATAATAACAACGAATCGAAAATTTACAATGTTGGAGAATACAGAAGTATATCAGGATTGAAAGCCCAATTATTTCAAATGTGATTTTGCTGTACAAAAGTGTGTTAAGTAAAACTAAGATAAAGAAATGGAGTAGAGTGACCTAAGTGATCACACAAAGACTTTGTAGGTCAAAGAACAAGGTATATAGAAGAGGACGGGCTTAGATAGCTCACGATTCTCATCTCCAAGCTTGCAGGAGGTGATATTCCGCTTAAAGAAAAAGTTACCTTCTGACAATGTTCAAATTAAAGGGGAATATACTAAGATACGATAACTACCGTTTCATCAAGATGGTGTGCCGTACTTTAAAGATCGTTGAACGGGTATTGGGTAGCGAAATTGACTGCGAAAATAATAAAGCTATATGATTACTACCTATGCGGATTTGTCGCGGTCAAGTCAACCACAGTTTGCATCCATAGCTTAAGGATCCTTATCTAGAAACATCGCGATTCTTAGCCTCGAAAACGCATTCGATCGACAATCACGAAAAATTATATGGGTGCCCTCAGACATCGATGAGTTACAGAGATATATTTGAGTTTTATTGAGGATATGTATGAAGGAGCAGTGACACAGGTTAGATATCAGTAGGAAGCGTCTTTGAGTCTTGAGCTTTTTATTAAAGTTCTTGACTATTTACTGGGAGATAAGGTACAATACTCCAAAGTACATCAATTATTCTTTGATGACGATGTATCCATCATTAGTGATGATACAAGAAGAACAAAATGTATGGGCAAGAGTTTAAGAATGAATAGGGTGTACCAAATTTGTTCAAAAAGGTATGAGAGTAGCAGCCCATTTTGTGATCCAGACATGCATATTTTAGACATTAATTTGAGCGAAAATTTACTTCCCGAGGATGAGAATCATAAATATCTTGGAAATATGATCCAAAGTGAAGCAACTTGTAATGACATCAATTATTTATCGAACAAGAGTAGGGTGGAAAAAAAGGAGAAAAAACTCCTCTATCTTCTGTGACAGGAAAATGTTCCCTAAACTGAGGAAAATAATCTGCACTGCTGTTGTGCGTCTATTTGATAACACATAACAGGAGTAACAAAGCTCGTATTAGAGGTTTCAAGATCCGTGGAAGCATACACGCCAAAAACGTCGTCTTGGGAAATAGAAGATGACCGGTTCAGTTGGTTCTGTCATGAACAAAAGAGATATCCATAGAATCACGACGAAAATGCAATATCATACAACTTTTAGACAGAAGAAATAAAAAGAAAGGCATCAAAACACTACCGATGCAGGCAAATGCAACGACATTTAGTTTACCTCGGGCATGGATCGAATCTAACTTGATCCAAGTTGACTTGATCAACTTGTCGTCCCTGACAGGTGGATCACTAATGTTACTAGTGTCACAGTTAAGTAGAAGAGCTCTTTTGCTACGAGACCACAATGCTCGTAACGAAGAAAAAGGAAGAATAAGATGTCCAAAACTTTCCTATCTAGATGGGCAATGCCAAAATCTTTGTGATAGAGGTCAAGCTGAACAACTGACTGCGATGCATCTGCGAGCATTCTTAGACACATTTTACTTGATTAAGTAGAAATGTCTGATGATTGGGAAAGAGTTGGGATCAACTTTAAAAATACAAAATTTGGGCACTTGTCTTTGAAGAAGCCAGAGCTAAGGGCCAAATTCGTTTCTTGAAAGTGAAATACATTTTTGAGTTAGAACTGATCATCTCCTATTTGTGTTTATGTCTTGTCTTGTGAGCTTTTCCCGAGTTCAAACGTGCCGGTTCTAGTATTTCCGATCATCTGCCTCTGTGCATACTTATTTATAATCGTTGGGGATCGTCTGTCTTTTTTTCGGTATAGAGTCGACCACTTTTGAATCGTTAAACTGCGTTAGATGATCTTGCAGAATGCTGGATGAGCAAAATATATTCTGATCGAACCTTCGGAAAACCAAGACTATATATTTACTATATGTATAAGGCAGTCATTACAGTTTGGGATGATTCTGAGCCTCAACCAACATCCTTCGATAACGACTCCGATTTTGGGGAGAGCTCTCTCCAGCTTTGCCCTCTAAGTCGTTTGAGATCTTCCTCCACTTGGTTCCGCTGCTAAGACGAGGTCTTTTTCTTCTCCGATTTCCCTCCAATTTGCTTTTGAGATCCCTTCGAGTCGGAGCGTTGTTGTTCATCCCCTCCACATGTCGCACCCATCGTGGTCTTGCGATGCGCACTCTTCTAGCTATACCTACCTATGTCGCAAGTAAAGCTCATACAGCTCGTTTTTTTATTTTCTTCTCCACACATTGTCTTCACATACAACCAAAGCTCGTTCCAAGTACTTTTCCTTCGGAACGACAATTTTCGAAAAGTCAGTACTTCCTCACCGTACAGCAGGATTGGGCTGATTAAAGTCCTATTCCTTGGTTTTTCAAAATAGTGCTTTTTTTTCTTTCTCAATTTTTTAGTTTCTCAATTTCCTTCTTTACCCAAGGAAGTAACTGTTGTCAGAAGTAATTCTTTGTTTAAACTTCTCACTGATGTAGAGGATCCTGGGCTGACGAAGACCTGTACTACCTCGAAGTTAGACTAAGTCCCCTACTACCTCTCTCTATTGTGACAATTTTTCCAATTCGTCAATGTTCTCTGTTCTTGTTTGATGACAACATATACTTTGTTTTACCCTCATTAACCATCAAAACCATTCTTGACATCTCTGTTTCAATGCTCACAAAAACAACTATGACATCACACTTGTTTCTTCCCATTACGTCAATATCGTCTGTGTAAGCAAATAATTGTAAAGACCTGTGAAAGACTGTTCCTCTGGTGTTTTGTACAATATTATCAAGAATAATGTTGAAGAAATCACATGAAGGTTTGTCGCCTTGGCCTTGCCTAAAGCTTTTTTCGACGTCAAAAGTCTCGGTGAAGTCCTTACCGACCCAGACTTAGCAGCGTGAATTCTCCAAAGTCATCTTGCATAGTCGCTCGAGTCTTGCAGGAATGCCGAAACTAGACAAGGCTCTGAACAGCTCGTCTCTGTGAGAATTGTCATACGTGGCTTGGAATTGAAAATTGTAATGATAAAAAAACGAGCAAGGAAAACCACGCATCATTTTTGTAGTGTTACATTTTACGGTGACAGAGTAGAGAGTATAGTCAATGTTACACAGGAATTGAGTCAGAATTCATCACGTTTTAATGGCCACATACAATGACATTATTTAGTTTTGCTAAACAATCTGATTTTTGATCAAATGCAGATGAAGGTCAGATGCAAAGATGAATCTTAAGCTGAAATCACACCATGCAGAATGCAAAAACATTAGTGAATTTAACATTTAGCAAATCTTTCGAGCAGTTGGAAAAAAACCTGAAAACTTATTGTCGCTTCGATTGAATAAATAAATCATTTGATCCTTACGAAGATCACCAAAAACAATATCTTGTAAATGAAACATTGTTTTACTCCCTAGGAGACCATCCTTTGCATCGTTTGAATCCCCCTTCCAAACAAGATAAACTCTTCATATATAGTCTACAAGTTGAATGATGTCATCTCGTATTATGATCGAATCTGGTTTAGTTCGAGCTTATAAGAAAAAAAAACCTTGCACAACACAAATCGTTCAACACAATAAACTCTCAAAAAAAAAAAGACACTCCTTCCTTTGCCCAAAATACTGCCAGTCAACATCATTTCTCATATTTTATTTCTGTTTTGTATTTCTTCTGTCGAATACCTACTTAATGTGTTATTATTCAAAACTATACCATCTATGTATGTAACACAAATATAGCTCCCTTGTAGAACCAATTTAAAAACAATGCAAATCTCAACTTAAAATGTCATCGTCAATCAAATCAAAATGAGAAAAACAAGATAAATGCTGGCTTCGAAAAAAAATAAACACCAAAACGTGTTCATAATTATCGGCGAACTAAAATAAACGCCAAACCGTGTATCAATCAATCAAACTAGCACACACACACAAACACTATTCCACTTTCTTAGCCCATTTATAACTCACACAGTAACGCATAAATATGCCCACTCTATTGTAAGAGCCACTTTGGTGGAGAGAAAACCTTTAATCGAGTTTTTACTTTCAATACACTTAATTGCTGACGTCTCACACCAATCCGTCTCACTTCACTCACTCTAATTTCTTTTCTTATTTGTCTTTGCAGTCATTTTTCGGGCGCTCCTACAACAATTTGTCTTCGATTTCCGAGTGCAAAAACAACGGTGAATGCATCATTAATAAGAAGAATCGTACAGCGTGCAAGGCGTGTCGCCTGCGGAAATGTCTCATGGTTGGTATGTCAAAGAGTGGCTCACGCTACGGCCGCCGCTCAAATTGGTTCAAAATTCATTGCTTACTGCAGGAGCAACAGCAGCAGGCGGCCGCTGCTGCTGCCGCCCACCACAATAGTCACAACAATCAAAAGGGCACATCGACAGGCACCCCACCATCTGCAGCTACATCTTTGAGCATGCTAGGTCATCCCGGTGCATATCCACCTGGTCTCTATCCGCCACGAGTAAAAGAGGAACTCATGATGCTGGGCATTACAGAAGATTATAATAAGCATCTGGCAGCGGCTCAGTCACCTTCGGTCAGTTCACCCGACAGTCATAATTCAGACAGTTCGGTGGATGTAAATGTGCGGAGTAATGCCTTGCTGCGGTTGGGCAAATCCCCAATGGACATGCCACCGCACATGAGTAAAGACTTTTTCCTGCCACTGCCGTTCCCAGGGATGGGTTCGATGTCTGTCATGCCACCACCAGCCTTTCTCCCGCCATCCCATCTTCTCTTTCCTGGATACCATCCCGCTCTGTATCAGCACCATCAAGGACTGTTGAAGCCTTCACTAGACCAGCATCACCTCTTCAACAATACTTCACCGCTTTCAACAAGTGGCAGCAGTAGTACAACAAATCGATATACTCCAACAAAAAGCCTTGAAAAAGACTCCATAACTGATCGCTGCAGTCCTGGCAGTAATCCAATCTTTACCAACAACAACAACAACAATCACATCAATAACGGAAACAAAGCAGCAGCAGAAGAGCTGACAAAGAGGTTCTACTTAGATGCCATGTTAAAGTCACAACGTCAGCATCCGTCGACGTGCAACACATCCACAACGACCTCAACTACAACTGTGACGCATGCAACCATTACGCCAAATTCAGACAGTGGAGTCGTATGCGGCAACAAAAGCTCTACCGATGAAGACCTGGACGCCACCGAAGTCGAAGAGGAGACCTGTGATGATGATGTCGACACTAAATACGCTGCCTCCGAATGCAGCGAAAACTTGGTGGTTTCAATGACTCCTCCAAGATCACCGATTCCTAATGCAATCGCAAACGACCAAGACAATCCAATTGATTTGAGTATGAAAACCGGAAGTAGTTCCATAAGCAGCAAGAGCAGTATTGACGGGTCGATTGATGACAATCGTCGACTATCTGGAGTTGAGAGTGCAGATGGAGAAGGTATTGGTCATGATGATGATGATGATGAAACCAGAACAACAATCACAACAACAATCAAGAAAAGAACACCCTTCAACAACAACAATAAGACTCATAGTGATGATGAAGTTTGTGAGTTTGAACATCATAGCATTAAACGCATCAAAATGCACATTACCACAACCCCCTTGGATCTGACGACGAGAGTTTGAAAGTTAGTGGTTTCGATTAGATTTTGTAGGTAGTAAATCATTCATGCGCAGTGTCATCATAAAGGAAATTATCAAAGCACGTTTGTGCAACTTTTTGAAAGAATTTTGTGCGTTCAGATGCCGTAAGGAACAATGATTCTAGCTAACCAGACACATTGATACTGACATTTGATCTTATTGGTGAAGTCCTTCTTCTAAACCTACATTCCGCGTCCTTTTTCAAACAAAAACCTCAAAAATGATGATGACATTTTGTAATGATAATTGATTTTTTTGAAAAAATATTCCACGATGGCATTATGTACTTTGTATCAGTATACAATTAAACAAAAATCCCAAAAACATTGCCGTTTGATATTCAATTTTATACATGATATTGTTGTTATTTACATTTTTAGTATAAATTATGTTCAGAAACTATTATTATTAAATATTTAAGAATTACTTATGATAAAAATAAAACAAAAATTAAACAAAGGAAATGTGATTTGAATGTTGAAACTCTTTTAGTAAATGTTTGGAAATTTATTAATTTATTTATTTTGTTGTTCGATAAAAAAAGAAATCTTTAAATTTAAGATTGTTCATTATACGATCAATCACAATGAGCCAAGTATTTTTTCTGTTTTAGTTTTTAAAGTTGGTTTTATTAGATTTAAAACAAAGAAAATTGTATATTCTTTATTCTTAAGCGTCAATATGTAGTCAAAAATCTAGCAAATTATCTTTATAGCCAGTTTATGTATGACTTTTTTTTATATTTTGTAAGCAATATTGAATATTTTAGAAGAATAAAAACAAATTTATTTTTAAATAAAAGCAAATTTACCTTTTAACTGAATTATTCACTTTCTTAAGTTTGGAGACGTATGGGAACAAAATAAGAGGTAAGTATTATTTGAAAAGTTGTAACTTATGGCAATAGGATAGTAAAGAGAGAGCGGATTCTCATGTGTAAAGAACCACATATTTTCAAAAAATATTTTATTCAAATTTTATAAAGTCTTAAAAAAACTAATTCAACAAACAGTTTCAGAAACTTTATTGAAAAATATTCAAAACTCCGCCTTTGCGACATCAATTTCGGGAAAAAAGCGCCCGGACAGCAAAAAAAAAAGTTAAAAAAAAATCTGTGCTTTTTGAGACCCTAAACTAAAACTTGAACGAAGAAAAACCAAAAAAATTACAATTTCGGTCAAAACATTTCCTCATTTTTCTCTTAAAAAAAATTTTTTTTCTCGAAAAATTACTTGTGAATTGTATTTTGAAGACCTGTTTTGAATTTCATCAAGTTCGGTTAAGTATTCTTTTCCACCGTTCTAAAAACATAGTTTCGAGAAAAAAGTGATTAAAGTTTTGAGCGCTTACCTTATTTCGAGTGTGTGACTTCTCAAGGCTTTATCTGCAAACCAATTAATTACAAGAAACAATTTGTAAATTTATAAGAATATTGTAGAGATATTGTAGCATCAAATAATACAGAAAAGTCGTGTGACCTACCCAACCTCTTCAGTTAGAAACGATACCGATTGGCTTTAATAGTACTTTGTAGTGCAGACACAAATTTTGAAATGTCTTATTATTATCTGCTGACACTCCGCAGCTGATTTTATAAAATCAAATTTCAACAATTTAAATTCACCGGATTTTATTGCTTTGAGTTCAAAACTTTTGCACACTTAGCTGGTAACTTGTGGCCAGAGATGACGAATTCAATCGCTGAAAGCCAATTTATTAAAAGCCATAAATTTGCTTTTTTAATTTCACCTCCTTCATATTTTGAAGGCTGGCTCTCAGGCTATTAGTCGTTTAGTCAAAGTCAAAATTTGGCTACGCCGCGCCGTTTTATACTATAGTCAATGAACGACTGACCCCCTGCGGTTGATCAAATCGAAGTATTTATGAACTAAAGGGTACTTTATAATAATGCCTTTCGGTCTAAGGCAAACAATTTATACAGGGTAGGTAGGGTAAGGCAGTTGTCACCCAAATTTTCCAAAACCGTGTTGATGGCTTCAGGCCGTAGCTGATGGAATTCTTGAATGACGTGGCCCTTTTGGGCTTGAATCATTTGTTACCAAATAAGTCGCTCCTTTATAGTTCCCCATTCAGCACTAAATTTTAAAATAAGTCTTCAATGTTTTAGCACATTGTTCAATCCTAAAACGATTCAGTTCGTTCTGTATAGAGATATGATACTGGCTTTCTTTCTTTAGAAATTAATAAATAAATAAATAAATAGCGTGGCGCAACAGAGCGAGGAGCCCCTGGGCCTAGCGCATTTCTCACAACCATGCCTTGTGCCTTTACGTACGTTAGAAAGGATCTGTAAGATTAAAGTATCCCCTCAAAAACATGCCCAGCGTGCTAAGAAGCTAACTTTAAAATAGTCCTAATGACATAAAGGTGAGCGGAAACGAATATTGGTTGGAGCTAAAACATCCTTCTTTTAGTCGGAGATAATGTAGTTTTCTACATTAAAATCGTTTGGTATAGTTTTACGATCCCAGCTGAATACGGCACGGCACTTTTCGATTGTCGAGGGGTGTCGCATTGTTACAAGGAGATGCATTATCAAAATGCTATACAAAAAACGGAAGTACATATTACCGAAAAAGTGAATAGGGTGGCACAACAGAGCTCGAGGAGCGTTAGACCCAAGCACATTTCTAGTTCAACGCTACTTTGTGAGCAATGGAGGTGCTCAGCAAACTTTGGCCGTAATGATAATTTTGCAGATATTAAGATTGTATTAAAAAAATCTCTAAGACTCACCTGGTTATAAAAGTTAATCCCAGACAATTTGGTCTAGCCGAACGTGTTTAAATTTTTCTAACATCTGTTTCCAAAAAAAGTTGCGCCAAAATATCAAAAATGAATGTGTCTCAGACGACTTGTTTTCAGAATTCTTTGGCATCACTCAGGTGGTTGTCACTTAGTTCTCGAAACCTAAAAAGGTATAATTTTGGAACGCCTACCACCACCCTGGCTGGAAAAAAGAAAAAATCTGTTAAGCGGTCGAATTTGATATTATGGTGCATGAATTTTGTTATCAGTCAACCCCAAAACTTTGCTTCCAGCTCTCGCGAAGTATTTGTACAAGTTTAATGTTTCCGGGATTGAAGTTCTATGTAATGTGCAGATATTTTAATAACCCATAACAACACTCGCGCAACTGTTAAGAAAAAACTTTTGACTTTTATTTGAGATTTTTTTTTACTTTTTTCTGTTAAATGCGACATCGCAATTATTTTATATGTTGTATAAATTTGAAAAAAAAAACTAAGCGTTTCCTCCTCCGCTTCAAATAAGCAGTGTCTTATAAAATTCAACTCATGTTTTTCTAGAGATTATTTTTTTGTCAATTGCATTTTCAGTGATTGAAAGCAGTACTTCTCCAGTTAATTCTCCTACTGCTTTGAGTTATATTTGTCGACTTGACTTGTTCTTCGTTTTGACTAATGACACCATATACTTCGTTTGCACTCACTGATGACTACTTACCGCTCCTGTTTGACAACTCACAAATACTCCTATGACATCGCGCTTACTTCTTTCCATTTCGTCAATATCGTTTATCGTCTGCTTATGCGAGTAAGTGCACAAACTTTTTCCAAGATCTGCCGTAATATAAAATGTTCGATCGTAACCTTTTCTGATCTAAGACTTTTCTTAAAAAAGTCTGTCTACCAACCAGTTAGTGCAGATCCAGTTGGTCCATGATTCTTTCCAACACAGTGATCTCCAGCTGCTTTGGAAAGATCGGTCTACTACACCAAATATTTAAGTTTACAAAAATGACATGGACATTCTTGATCATCGTCCAAGTAGAATCAGTCAGTTTTATAATTGAATTATTTTGATCACTCGTGACTTTCTTACAACTACAACGTTTAACTTCTCTTTTGGTTTTGAAACCACCCTACCAATCGTCAAATTTGTGTATTTGATTATAAAAACGTGCCCAATAGTCGATTCCATCAACATAAATTATTTCATATTGAACGCTACCAAACCAACACCTTCCCTCGACTGTTTTCTTAATGTCGACTTCTTATGATAATTACTAACCTCCTCACTTTATACGACCGCGAAATATTTTCTGTGAAGCCACACAAACCCACCCCGGATCTCTGTCTGTCAACTCCAATAGTAAATTACAAATTTTATTAAATCATCATCAGCAAAACTCATTCAAGCGAAGCTGAATCATCTCGTATTAACCTTACCATTCCAATCTTCCTTGATGCACGAAGAGAAATATATCAAATCTAACTTTGTGCAATTAACCTTAATCTCTAAACAAAACTACAAAGCCCCTCCTCCTCCCCACGTCATTGCCTGATCATCATGAAGAAAAAAAAAAGAACCAAGGTTAGAACAAAGCCTTCCAGGGAGTATAATAAGAATCTAAGCACTCTGCCAGAACAAACTGTTTCAACATCAATTAATCATGTCGTGTTGCCTCGACTGAGGTTGGCATCCATAACTCCATCTACATTTAGACACTCAAATGATATTTCAATTCAACTATGCGACTTCTTTGGCAGCGACGACGTCAGAGAGCATTTTGCAAGAATCGCTCATTGCACAAAAGAATAAAAAACCGTTCAACAACACTATGATTAATGCGTTTCATTAGCTTCGTGGTTTTGTGTTAAGGAGGAACAACAAGATCGACGTTGCCATGCCACAATTTAATATGAATATAATGACCGAACGAAATGCCAAGTCGTCATGATCCAACAAAAGCTGAGAAAAAAGGACGAAAAAGTGTTCGTCAGAACAAAGGGAAGAAGCTAAGAAAATTCAGTGGTCAAATTTTCAGAAGCCATTTGCTTATGCGTAAAAGTGCAGTTGCCAGAAAAAAAAAACTGCCAAGATCCCAACCTGTCACCTGTCCTGTAAGGCGCAGTCTACAATCATTTCAATTTTGACTCTGGATGTGAATCGTTCATAGATTGATTGATAATTTTACCCCTGCTGTAGTTTTAAAACAAATTTCAGTCACTTATTTTTATTTTATTTATATTGAAGTCTCCAAAATGATTCATACCTGGCATCACCGACAATTCGTTGCAAAAGCCATCATCAGGTCGATGTGACTTAACTCACCTACGCTTTCAATAGAAATTGCAACGACGAGCCTAATAAACTGGGAAAGAATCAAAGCTGGAACGGCACCACACATATCCTAATAAAGACATAGCGATCAAAAGAACCAGCACACACACGCACCATCAATATTCCATTTTTGGGGAACTCCTTAAATTTACGCCTCTCGTCTTGTGGCGTTGTTATGATAATCCAATTTCATTACTACCTATACCTCCTCCGCAATTAGCACAAGACTTAAAACCACCATTATTATGGAAAAGATCTTTGATCACACATCTTAGGTAAGCTCACAACAACACCCATCCGAGTGCTTCTAGTTAATGGTAAGTGAAATGCTGCCGTTGCAACCGCGTCGGGTCGGCGCGGCATAGTCATACCAATCCAACTACACCATCATCTACATTTGCTCCACAAAAGTAACTGAAGCTCTCGTTAGGTATTAAAAAGAAACGAAACAAAGTCACCGATTGGAGTGCACAGATTCGTGGAATGAATTTGTATGCAAATTTTTATTTTTTTTTTTTTTCTCAATTGAAATCCATTAAATTATCATCCTTAACCGTTTGTGTTCGTTGAACGTATAAAGTCTCGAAGAGTGATGCGAATTGATGGTGGAGATGGAGATGTTGAGGTGAGGTGTTTCTTCTCATGTTGAATTTGTTGGGCACGTCAGCAGCAGTGCTACGCTGAGTTTCAGTGTAAAATTAATGTGAAATGTCAATCTGAATTCATCATTTGTGGTGTGAAATAAATAAATGTGTTTGCTGGCATCGTAAACGAGGGTATGTCCTGTGATTGTATGTTGAGGTGTGGCGTTCGATTTGTTTATTTTAAATTCAAAATAAGTTTGCCTACCAAGGAACTGATCGTAACTATTGCAACAAGGGCAACATCTTGTTTCTCCTGGTTCGGGTTGGGACTTCGATTCCAAATGTAGAAATTCAGGCTTTCTCTAATTGGAGCTTTTTGTGCAAAGCAGGACATTCGAAAATAACACAGAGTATGGCGTCAATTTAAACCAAATGCATTTCATTGCTTGGCAAAATAGAAGTGGCCAGTGGCAACGCCAGCCAAGTTTCTACAGTCCTTTCTGCTACGAGATCTACGAGATAGCCAAAAGGTAGCAACTTTCTTTCTTACGTAAGCATCCAATGGAGGCATACCATTTACAGTTGCACCAGTGACAGATGCGATCGCAGATTGAGACCCTTACTGAGGACCTCGACAGGCCAAGCACTTGTTCTGGTCCTAAGAAAGCTGTCTGAGATCGTTGCCTCGCAAATTCATCGTCGATCTCGATCATTTAGGATAAGTAATAGAGTTAAGTATAGCCGTAAGTACAGCTGGGCTGTGGCTGCAGAAATAAATTCTTATTCAGATCCAGTCATTCTTCATAACGTAACTTATGGTCATTTGGAGGGCGTACACCTCCGCTTAGCAGATGCACTCCTATGTTGTCCCTCTTTAAAAAATGCACCGGTACCTGGTACTCTGGAGCCTTCTGTGAAAATCGATCACTATTCCTTCCTAGCGTTGATTTTGAAATCGATCAGTCCTGAACCTGAGAAAAGTTAAATTGTATTTTCGAAGCAGCTTAAGCCTTAGGATATCGACGGTATATCCATTAGATATGCGTTAAGAGTTATACTGTTTGCAACCTCTGCAAAGCTAGATGCAAATTGAGTGAGAGAGCACATCTCTTTAAACGGGAAATGTTCTAAAGAGTACATCCCATGTTATAAGTATCAAGGGTAGGAAGTTTGAGCAGTGCCACGAGAATAGCCCCTAGAGCGCCGGCAAAGACCTGAACACAGCGGAGACCTAGGGTCAGTTGGGATAACATGGGATTATGGAAAGCTATGGAGCAGATGTAAACAGGCCAGAAGTAAATGTAAACACTGCCCTTTAGCACATTATGTTTTCGTATAACTTTACTCAAAAAGGTTTAGTGGTATTTCTGTTATATTACTAATAACCAAGGGTTTTCGAAAATTATAAAATTAAAACTTTAACATTTTTATTTTTATATAAGAATATATGTCATTGAGAAAATGCAGCTGTTCTCATTTACTCCCAACTGACCCTATTATTCTTTGAAATTTGGCAAATGAGGCAATAACATATTAACTCCCAAACAGCTGACGAATAGAAATTGATTGGTCTTATCATAGCTTTATAAATCCAAAGGACGTTTTTCGATCCAAACCCAATTTACAACCAAAGAATCCCTTGCATTACCAGAAGACAGTGTCAGTGTCTTAGCACTTTTAGTCTCGACATATTTAGACCAAATTATATCGCTATGTGCTATAATACTCCTACATTGACTTCTTTTGAAAGCGGAATGTTGACACCTTGGAGTATAAGATTAGTCAAATCATTAAAATTTAATCGTCTTGTAAAAAAATAGCCTCGGTATTATTTTTATTGACGCGGAGAAACCGCTTATAGCTCACATGATTTCAATCAAGTTTATCGCAGTCTATGTTCTTGAACAGAGAGCTTGGAAGCTGGATTCAACCGAGAGCACGGCGACGTCATCCGCATATCCATTGATTCATTGAGCTTTTTTAGTAAAAATCAATAAACATAAACATCGCTTGATATTTCTAAGGCATTTGATAGAGTTTGGCATCAGGCTCTTTTATCGAAAAGGGTGCTTTTGGTATCGATGAGTCTCTTCTTCGTTGGATTAGAAACTACCTCCCCGACCGCTCAATACAAGTTGTATTGGATGGCTTCAAGTTTGATACCCACTTTATCATTGCTGGTGTGCCCCAGGGCTCCGTTTTGTCTCCGACTCTCTTCCCTATTTTCATAAATGATCTCTTGTCTGAAACTTCTAATCTCTCAAATGTTTTGCTGACGACTCAACCCTCAGCTTTTCATATTCGTTTCCAAATTCACGTCCCTGCTCTTCGGATGTGGAGGTGGAACGGTTTCGTAATATAAGCTCACTGAATTCTGACCTTGACATTATTGTAACATGGGGTCGTAAAAACCGAATAGAATTCAATGCTTCGAAAACTCAATGCTGTCTCTTGTCGTTGAAGCTTAATATTCCCCCATTGCCATTATCCATGAATGGTACCTGCATCGAAGAAACCGAAAAGCTGTCAGTACTTGGTATGTGTGTAAACGATGATCTTCGTTGGAATTACCACATATTTGAAGTCGCCAAAAACGGTGCTAAATGATTAGGCCTCTTGAGACGATGCAGGAAGTTCTTCACCCCTTCTGATCTGGCTACAATTTATAAGGCCTTCATCCGCCCCAAACTGGAGTATAACTCCCATATCTGGTCAGGTGCTTCTCAGAAATCTTTGCGCCTACTTGATAGGGTACAAAATAGAGCGTTGAGATTGATAGGTTTTCGTTCAATCGTAGAATCGGTTGATTCTCTTGAACATCGTCGAAACGTTACCTGTCTTTCTCTTTTTTATCGCTTTGACACAAACAGTGCTCTAGTGAAGTAGCAAGTTGCATTCCTCCACTGAAACAATTTAGCCCCAGCACTCGCCCCATTAGGAATGCTCATCAGTTTTACCTTGAGCTTAACTTCAGGCGTTCAGTCAAGTATGGAGATTCTTATTTCAGTTGCAGCACCTGAATGTGGAATGCTCTACCTGACCCTATTTTCCCCTGCATTACGATTCACAAGGTTTCAAGAGCAACGTGCATCGGTGTCTCACAAGATTTTTCTTTTAGGTGTTGGTAATCATGTTGCATCTGAAACAGAGGGGGTATTTGGAATGAGGCTTGGCGAATACAAATTTCAACTATTTTTTCAAACGTTTAAAACAGTTATGCAGTTATCTATGGCTCATGATAGTGAACCTTTTTTTAACCAATTTTTGATATTAAAGTGACTCCAAGACTCTGTTAAGGGGGTGGAATGTACGCTAGGTAAATAAGGAAAAAGCTGTAGGCCCCTTCGTTTACCCTATATATTTTTATTTTATTTTATAATGCGGAGTACTTCCAATATTTGTTATCAGATTCCAACTGCTAAATAAAAATTTATTTCATGCCATTATTATTTTTTAGGATTAGACTCAGATACCCCGGCAGGTGCTTTGGTATAAACGAAATAGCTTTCTGAATGCACGTGTCTGTGGGTTAATAGTTTGCATGTCAGTCGTAGGACAAGCTAAGTTCAAATCTCAACAGAAAGCAAAAAAAGTCAAGAAAGCAAGTAATCCGATAGTAATTATTCATTGCCATAAAAAGCGCTTTCTCGCTAAGTCGTTTGGAATCGGCAAACATTTTTAGGTAACCACCATTACTTACAAGATATGATTGTGAGAAAAGTGCTATGTCTCGGGGCTCCCCGATCTATTCTGCATATCTTTGGGATTTGAACTCTCAACTTTCACGTTAAAGTTTAAAGTACTCACTATCACGTCATGTTAACTTCGTCCTGCATTTTATGTTTGGTAAGTTAGCAATCATTGATATAGAAGACCTCTCTTTTAATGTTTTGATTTTTTTTCATTTTTACGTCTCCGAAACCATTCTCAATTCCAATTGAAAAATAAATACAGTCGCTCTCCTCTTGTTTTCATTCCATAAATTTTAGCTGCTCCACGTCTGCATCATTTGTATTGAGATTTTGTGTTCGAAATCAGCTGCAGACATACCCATACCCATTTGCAATTTATATTAGCGCAGTCTAACGTCTATTTACCAATTTCCCATAAAACGCATTAACACTTTCAATTTGGACTGTGCAACTATTTTCTCACCGTCCGTCGTCGTCCTCATCGCGGTCGCCTAATTGATTGCATCCAAAAGATTTTCATTCATCCGAATGTTGAATGCGTCGAGTGGCCAATATGACGACAGCAACATGTTATCCTCAACACTTGCAATGATTATTCGCCACATAATTGCTGCTGTCAATAAAACTCCCCCTCTCTCCCCAACCCACAGCATCATTGAGTCCATAAGTCAAACTGACATACACACTTTAGATATAGGTAGGTAAGGTACCTCTTGCAAAGTTGCATTTATAAGACACTTACAACCTGTCATTATGGGTAATCCAGTAATAGAACAGGACATGATTTAGCAAAACATGTCCATATGGATGGCCATTGATTTGGTAATTGTTCCCTCATGATCGTGCGATAATAGCATTTTAGACACCATCGCACCATTCGTCTGGTAATATGAAGAGATCGCGGGCGCGCGCGTCTAGTTGTTCTGCTTTGAAGAGCTATACATAGACCAGACATTTAGGTATATGTTAGTAAGTACGTACGAAACACGCCTCCTTTCTTATGAGTGCACAGTCGATGAGAGACGTTCTAATGTGGCCTAAAAGGGGTCTTAAACTGTTTGTCAGTTATGATGGGATTGCAAACAGTCTTGATATTGTATTTTAACACGCTCAATAGACATCAATTTGCACCTAAGAGTTGTGAAGGAGAACAAGTCATGTCTGCCAACAACTATCTTTACTTTACTTTTTTTCAGTTTCTCTACTTTTCTCGTTCAACATCACTGTAACTTTGTTCTGGATGTATTCCACTTTTGTTGTGGCAAAACTTTTCTGTGAATGATTTTCGTGTTGAGGGTAGCACGGTAAGGATCCTAGTGAATGCTTCCATCAATCTGACTGAGAGATGAGTTAAAAAGAAAGATTCTATGATGTGCATGATAATAATGAGGGTTCTTCAGTCGTGTCTATAATGTTTTCAATGTGTCTAGTCTTCTCTTGAAGCCTATATTGCATTTGAGATAGGTACGAGTGCAAAACCATTTAATTCAGACCATCTAGACGGGTTGTCAGATAGGATCAAGTAATGACTGGCTTAGTTAATTTTCGAATTCTAATATACTCGAAAAGGACCAGATGTAGATATGGAAATGGATGAAAATTACATATTGCCTCGTTTTGAGCTCGAGAAATTCAGCTCCTTTTTTTGCACACACTGCAGTATGTGGAAGGTGGTTTATGAGGATCTCTCAAAGTGATGTAAGGCTTTCTCTGTTATAGGAATCGGCAGAAAATTGTAGTTCCAAATTACATGGTAGTTCTTGTTTGTTCGTTTAGCAGGAGCTTTCTGAAAAATTTGAAGGGAAAAAACGAATAGTATGATTCGTGTAGATTCATTTAAAACGAAACAACTCAGTCGTTTCCAATGAAAAAGGTAGTTGCTTTTGATATTCGACAATCTGAAACTAGCATATTGAATTTATCTAAGTGGAAGAAATCATGCTGTGATTCGTAATGGTTCGTTTACAACAAAATTTCCCATTTGATCTAAAATGAGGACTGCAATGAGGTCCTTTGAGTTGAAAATCTCGTGCGGATGCCAGATTTTCAACAAATTCATTCATCCAAGCAGGAAGACTTATTTTTAGACATGGCTGAGTGATTTCATTTTAAACCAACACAAATAATTGTAATGTCACTTTTTTCTCTTCAAATGGCTCCATTGTGGTCATATTTTACAACCGATAGTTGGGGTCATATTGACACTTTCTTAATTTATTGTGGACTAAGAAAAATTTGGCTTTATTACCCATGAAAATGCGAAGCATAAGGGGGGGGGGGGGTAACATTTATTCGTTAAAAAAAGGCAAGTTTTTGCGAATTTTTTGTGAGGAACCAGTTCAGTTTTCTTAATTGGAACGAACTACACATTAAAAAGTGACATTTCAAGAATGTTGTGTAAAATGTTCACAAAGAAATATTTGAAAATACGGCAATGGCAACAATTATTCGAACGTTCTTCGAAAAAAAGCGAGTTGCGGTGCCCCTCATAACTTGAGGCTGGATCATCGGAAATCTAAAAATCAAAATTCATTCGTTAGATAATAGTTTTTACCAGGTAATGTCGAGGGGGTTTTTCGAAATTTTAATTTTTCACTTTTTTAGAACTCTTTGAAGTGAAAAACGCGATTTTTCGTGAAAAAAATCGGCTAATTTGTTACTGTAAAATCACAATAATCAACAAATTTGAAAAAACTCTTCGTCACTACCTCGTAAACTATTTACAGAAATAGTGTTCAAAATTTCAAATGGATCGGTGCAGTAGTTTTGAAGTTATGAGGGGCACCGACTTTTAAAAAGTGAGTTGTGGGAAAAATGCTTTAAAGTTTTGATTAGTGTTCAAAACACAAGACAAACACTATACCGACAGGTATAAAAATATTCGTTACTTTATCAATTTTGCTCCAGTCCACTTGAAATTTTGACACAGTGTTTTTAAAATATTAGGCATTCATTTAAAAAAAAATCTAAAAAAAAATTTAAATACGAGGGAAAAACAACTCTCTCACAGAGGTTTCTGTTTCTCGCTAATAGAGGTTTGGGAGCTTAAAATGTCGGGTCCTGGCTATTACTCTCACTTATAGAGTTTTCTCACTTATCCAATTCTCACTTATCCAGGTTTGACTGTATTTAATGATCTCTTTTTCTTTGACTCGCTATGAGCACTGGTTTCTCTTTTATCTGATTCATACTAGTGATTTGCTTGCAAGGATTTTAAAATGAATGATAAATCTAGAATATTAGAACTTCTTAGAGTTCATAACTTTTCAAGACTGGCATGTGAAGAAGTTTTTGTATAAAACTTGGTCCGTTTTATACATTCATGTTTCCGGTGTTCTGTCATCTTAACCCGATTTAATTCTTCTTTGTTTCCCTTGCAAGTATTTACTGCGTGCCAAGAAGTTTAATCACTAAATAGCTAAAGATAAAGTTTTTTTTTCGTTTAAGTTCGGCCAGAGAGTTGGGTGGATTTAAAAAAACAAATCATTCAAAAAAAGGGACAACAAATTTACACTGGAAAGCTATTTTTTGAAAATGACATCCTCATGACTCTGTAATCGCTCCTTCATTCTTGACCTTAGATTATCGAAAACTCATTTCTTCTTCGATATTGGTATTCAACTGGGCAGTCGTTGTTGGACTATTGTGAGGTAGGCTTTTGTCGATGTCATTGCATTATAGTAACTAAAAGAACTTATTCCTTGCAACAACAATGTTCATGCACAGAAAACATGGCCCCTCTTTATTTTTTTGAGTTCTAGTATTTGGGAAACAAATTCACCACTAATATTTCCTTATAAAAATTTTGAGTGCCACCTACACTTCAAATATCTTACACTCTCAAATGCTTGCTGATGCATGACCTGACTTGATTGAGACCTATTGAGGCATCAGATGTATGGCTTCTCATATTATCTTGTCGAAACCATATCGCACAGTTATCCTTTGAATTCTTGCAGCTGTGGAAAAAAAATCTCGAAACAAGGCTGTGTCTCAATTTATTGTCGCAGATTGCCCATCCGGTTTGTAAAGAAATTCGATCTTCGTCAATCCATTCTTCTGATCTTGTTAACCTTGGGTATCACGAAGGACGAAGGTTTCTGATTTAAAGTTAAAGTATATTCAAACTTTCTGACGCAAGATTTAATCACTCTTTAACTAGGACATTATTTAAGGACGTGTAATCCATACTCAGAACTGCACAAAATGTTACTTTTGAAATATTTTTCAAAGCAAAACGTGCGCTGTTTTTGCTATACTGAGTTACACATATCCACACCTCTGGTGCCCCGCTACAGCAAACAGCTAAAACGCAATAGTCATTCAAAAATCATACGTCTTCATGGCCTACCCTGTACATTGAGTACTTGACTATACAAGTTTATTTTTGAAATGAAATTTAACAACCAGAATTGGAACTATCATCATTCACATTTAGCTATCAAACATCACATGGCAGCTCAATTAATAACAATTTAACCATTTCTGAAAAAATTTAAAACAAAAACCAAAAGCTAAACAACATCCAATATACAAACTGACATGGGGCATTACTTCGATCGATGATCCCATAAGAATCCCCCGTCTGGTCGAAATAATACTTGTTTCATTTGCAATCATTTCACAAAAGGTCATCCAACAAAAGATCAATCATTCCAAATCATTTGGATATGAAATAATCGAGAACAAGACAAAACACTTTCCTTGTTTAATGGTGCACCATTTCAATCGGAGTGCACCTAAGGCACTAATACAATATTTTCTCATGATAATTTTCTGGTTTCTTGTGTTTGTCTTTATCGTCAGGTTACTCAGACATGTAATCGAACATGGAAAGCTCCTTTTTCAAAACACAAACACGAAGTTTTCGATAGCAAATCGATTGATTGATATGCGTTGATAGTATGTTCGTACATGGGTTCGTAGCTTCATTTTAATTAATACATGCCTTGGCTATAGTAAATGGTGGTTCGTTGGATATTTTCTCTAATTTTCAATAAGGTATTTCTAAAAACATCTCTCAACATCGCAAAAGAATGGAAGGTATTGGCTAATCAATCATTTACAAGCTGAGTTCGAAGAGATCAATCGTTCTGTAGGTTAGGTAAACACAATTATCTTTCCTACACCCCAAGGAAAATGAAAATATGAAAGACAGACAGAAAGTGGTGCATTGCACGACACACTAAAATGTTGCACGTGACACCTAAAAGACATTCCTTGATTGCTTCCACAGGACTTCTTATTTATTGAAAGAAAAGGATTTTTAATTAAATGAAAATACCTCGTCTTCAATGACAACGTAAAGGTACAACCCATCTTCAACAAAGTGAAATCTCAACTCCGACCCAAAGAGCACGAACTCACAATCACAACCCAACACTCTTGACACTGTATAAACCACTCCAGAATCAAACCACAGCCACATCCTTGATGAGCATCTCTTATAACTTCCTCACAATTTCTTAAGCACTGCACGAATGAAACAATCAACAGCATAGCCAGGAATCTATTGACCGTAGAAAACTCGTATTACAAATTCTATCACTTGACGAAATGTTTACCTATCTTAGCTTAAATGCCGCACATTTTAGACTGACGTTTTAACATTTTACTCTTGATAGTGATGATTTATTTTTGCGCACACTCACAGCTCACACTTGCGGTACTTCTGGCCACTCTTAAAAATTCAATTCGGACCTCTATTGGTTTCTAGTGGTTTGGTTGCATTTGGATTCCACATTTTTGCTGTCTCTTTGGTTTACCTGGTTTGATGATTGACGATTTGTTGTTCCTTTCTTTTTAATTTTAATTTTTCAAGTTGAATTTCACCACCGAATCTATTACTGTTGCATTTTACGTTCATTTGATTTGAAATTTCGCTTAAATGGAGAGGTTATCGGCTTAACCCTTTGTAGGACATTTTTCTTTTTTAGAAAATCAAGCAGTGTAGAGTAGTAGAACTGCAGACGACTACGATGTGCTTCTAAAGGGACGAAATTGCTCACCAGTTTGTTTTCGAACTCCGTTTCGTCTGGGGTATGCAGATTTTAATTTGGAATTGAATGCTGCATAATTGGTACTGAACATCTATTCAGAATCAAGGTTCTCATTGCTCTCTCCGAGGATTTGCTTCGTTGTTGTAAGCTTCAGGTGCATCCACGTTTGAATGGCGCCCAAACAAGGACCCTATAAAATTATGATGATGCTTGATGCTTCGCGGTTTCTTTTCTTACACTGGAAAGGTTGGCCATGTTCCTTAACTGCTGTGCTAGAAACACAGATATTGATTTGTCGAAAGGCATACACAAATTATGAGGCAGTAAGCCCTGCAAATTCGAATGATACTTATAGTCCTTCCTGAAGCCGTGTGCTGTTAATTTTCGTTGAACATGTGTGTCACCTTGCTAAAATGGAACTCAACTAAAATCAACGAAACAAAATAAGGTCAAAAATATGGAAAACCTTCATACAAAATACACCGAAATTACAGTTCATACCTTGACTGAATATTTAAAGAAACATGCGAACAATGGCGCTGTTGTAGAACTCATTTCTTAGTCCTATTTAGTTTATTTAAAGTGCGCTGTCATGCATTAAACTGTAGAAATCCTCCTTTTAGTGTGTGATATTGTTCAGGTATAAAGAAACTAAAGTAAGCTAGGCTGAGCTCTATGGTCTGGTCATATTCGTATATAGTTGCTGTCTTTACTGGTCCTCCTTTTTCTTTTCCCTCGATAGGTGCTCTCACAAAAACACTCTATATTTTTGCATCTTGTTTACTTTAGGATAAATGGGTTCCTACTTGCTTAAGTTATTCACAGTCACGGACAACCATGACGATGACAACAAAAAAAAAAAACGCACAACCTAAATTTATGCATAACATCTTCGAACGGTGGCGAGTGGGTGACATCTTGGGCTTTGTTTTGGAATCAAGATGCCTTCGGATGCATTTTTATTTTCATACACTATATGCACTTAAGGCCATAACAAATGCTGTTAGGATCGATGGAACTTGATAAACGCATAGCATATGGACAGCCGTATGGTGACATGTTGTGCGAGATATTTTCATCTGTTAATTGTTTTACGCGGAAATACGTGCGGTTGACCTCGGGGGTCAATCAGCATGGTTGAATGGATTTGGTCTGGGCACTGAGACTAAGACGTTGGCTTTCATGAGACATAAAGCAATTTTATACTTTGATGCGAGTGCAAGAGCCAATATGACCCAACGATCTATACGGGGAAATCTCTTTTGTATAGAAGAAGACTCAGGTTGCAAAGCGTGCGTTTCGTATGTTGGTGCAATTTCCATTTTCTTAACGTTAACCGGTTGGGGATCTTCTTCTGTGAGGTCTTTTATAAGGTGGGTTATGGTAGACTTTTTTAAGCCGGTGATTGTGCGATGATGGTATATGGTCACCAAAGCGTTTACATACTGAAATGAGATTTTAATTTTTTGTGGGGACTACAGAAGCTGTGTTGCGGTATTATTTGGGTTTGATTTTTCCAAAGGAGTCTAGTGCTATGATCTCCAATGAATCCATTTTTGTGATAGAATCACTTACCAAATCAGACGTGTGGTACAAATCTCTGTCTCCTCTATATGAAGTTTTATAGATGCAACAGCGTTGGATGTTGACTGATTGCAAGTCAATATTGTTTTTTTGAATCATTTTCTGTGTTTAATGCTTTTGAAACTTGACACACATATATATTTTTTTCTTTCCGTTGAAAGTGACAGCTCGATTCTTAAATTTTCTGTTCACTTTACTTTCGAGATCCTAGAAAAATACCGAGCCTACTTAATCCTTAGAAAGGATCAAGAGATTTGAGTGGGATTTACTGCATTTAAGAGAGTTTATTAAGATCTAGGACTGATCGGGTCTAGATTTGAGGATATTCAAATAACAACCGCTTATAACGAATTTGATGTATTTCTTAACATTTCAGACATTTCAGAATGGCTATTTTTGGTTTCGTTTCAGTAAGTTCAACTAAATCAGATTTTTGTTTTATTAATAATAATAAATCAATGCCAAAGCTTCTTCACCAAGGAATAATTTTTAAATTTAAGTTAATGACGAGGGGTCAATTGGCCTTTTATTATTCTAAGTGCCAAATCAGTTAACTTCCAACGAACATGTTCACATTTGGAGCTGGTTTGTTGCTAGTGTGCTAGAACTCAATAATGATTGGAAAATGCGAAATAGATACTAGTTACTTGAAATTAGAAATATTGAAATGAAAATTTAATTATTATCTCCAAAGGCTTTTAGCTAAAGTAAAAATTCCTCTGTAGACTGCCTTACAGCCCCTTATTGCAATTATTAAAGAAGTTTTTCAAGCGACCCAAACTGTGGATCCAATCCAAAAAAGACAGAGCGACAGAGTTGCAGGATCTCCTTTTTTCCGTATTCTCTACTATCGTAGTGTCATGTTTCATTGTTATTTTAATTTTTTCGTGCTTGATTGCAAAACTTGCCTTATATTATACATATACAGGGTGATTCGCATAAGGTGTGACAAAAAGATAGGGTGTGTAGGTTGGACCTAGACAAGCAAAAAATCGTATGGGAGGGGGGGGTCCATTTTCCCCCGTTTAGGCGGGAGGGGCAATTTAAGAAAAAAATCACTAAAAATGGGGAAAAAATTATTTTAAGAAAACGGTAATACCTACAGAGTCGTGCTATAGCATTTTGAAAAGCCAAAAACCTATACTTTCATTTTAATTTTAAAATAAGTTGTTCAAATGAATAGTTTTTGAAATATTAATTTTCAAAGTCAAAATTTTGAAAAAAAAACATAATTTTTTTGTTTTAAACCATTTTTTTTCAAAATTTTACATAATTAAGTAGTATTTTTCTGACTTATTTTCAATGCTCTTATTTATTTCTGATCAAACACAAAAAACCGGATGTCAAAATAACCTGTAGTTTTTGAGAAAATCGAAAATTACAAAAACGACTTTTTTAAATTTTTTGTGTTTTTAAAGTTTTTTTTTCGTTATTGGATTTTTAAGTGAATTCTCAATGAAAAAAGTAAAGAAAAAATTCATCCTTTATTTCGTAAGTTCACTTAAGAATCCAATAACGAAAAAAAAACTTTAAAAAAACAAAAAATTTAAAAAAGTGGTTTTTGTAATTTTTGGTTTTCTCAAAAACTACAGGTTATTTTGAAATCCGGTTTTTTGTGTTTGATCAAAAATAAATAAGAACATTGAAAATAAGCCAGAAAAATACTACTTAATTATGTAAAATTTTGGAAAAAAATGGTTTAAAACAAAAAAATTATGTTTTTTTTTCAAAATTTTGACTTTGAAAATTAATATTTCAAAAACTATTCATTTGAACAACTTATTTTAAAATTAAAATGAAAGTATAGGTTTTTGGCTTTTCAAAATGCTATAGCACGACTCTGTAGGTATTACCGTTTTCTTAAAATAATTTTTTCCCCATTTTTAGTGATTTTTTTCTTAAATTGCCCCTCCCGCCTAAACGGGGGAAAATGGACCCCCCCCTCCCATACGATTTTTTGCTTGTCTAGGTCCAACCTACACACCCTATCTTTTTGTCACACCTTATGCGAATCACCCTGTATATAGTAGTCATTATGCTAGTTTTTTGATAAATTCGCCATAATTCTCTAAGCCTTCACCAAAATCTGCGGAAAGATGACTGGATTTTCGTTTACCAATTTTTAAATGCTAACTCGGTTTTTGGTGGTACCCGTGGTGTGATGGATAGCATGTCCGCCTGTTAATCCAGAGGTTCGAGTTCGAATCCCAACAGAGGCAAAAATGTTTTTTTCACGGGTATCGCCTTTCGCGAGGAATTGGCAAGTCCTCCGTTAGTATTCATTGCCATGAAAAGCGCTTTCTCGATTAGCCGGGAAAAATAGTGTTGGTGAGCATGTTCCAAAACTATAGGCTAGGTTATGTTAAAAGTGAATGGTGCCGTCCGTCAGCTCGGTTGACATACTTATGCCCGTTAGGCCCACCGTCCGTATAAAAATGGATTATTCGTTTTCCAAGAATGATTGATATTCTCAATCTGTTTTGGATGGAATGGTCACTTGAAAATCTCTACCAAATTCGAGTTTAGGCGTGATGTGCTGTTTTTTTAGCTTGAAAAATCCGAATTTGTTCAGATTGTTAGCATGACCAATGTTGTTGTTGATCCATTGTGGAACTTCATAAGGCTTTTTTGAAAGAAAAGAGAGCCACCGTATATTTGGCTTCAAATTTTCTATCTAAACTACACCCAAGTATTAAGCCTCATTGGAGAAAGTTAGTTGTGTGGCGTTAATGAAAGATGGTTCTATGTGCAGAATATTTGAAAATATTTTCTAGCTTAAACCGAAAGCTGAAAAATACTCCCAAACTAACCCTAAGGATCTCCCGACCTAGGTTAGGTTAGGTTAGGTTGAATGGGGGGTGCAGCCACAATTGGCAACACCTCACTCGGATCTCAAGGATCCATTGTGCTCCCCGGGAAATCAGAGGATGAGGAAATGGGAGGATTGGAGAGGTAGATGGTTATTGTGATAGGGAACTCCCACTGAACCATTTGGAGCCCTGAGTAAATTTCAGGACGTTGCTCAGTCGAAAAAGTATTCTCCGAGGGTTTTTTTCCGAGTGTGGGCCAAGCTAGGACACTCACAGAGGAAGTGGAATGATCCCTTCTCTGCCTCCTCATCTTGGCATCCTCTACATAAGTCGGATGTGCTAATGCCCATTCTCATCATGTGGGTACCCAACGAATTGTGTCCCGTGAGAATGCCAATCAGCAGAGAGAGCCGAGGTCTACTTAGCTGGAGAAGAAATTCTGTTTTTTTCTTGGAAATGTCTGGCCAAAGGTTTCTAGAAACTCAACATGTTTCTAACGATGACCACCTGTCATTGGCGGTTTTTAGAAAATTATGTCTGATTCTGTTTTTTTCTTGCTCAAGTGGCCTTAGAACTTAGGTGTTCGTTTCGCTGGATTCGAGTGCTGACCCGATTTAAGCCAGCTTATCCGCCATTTCATTTCCAATGTTGTCACGATGTCCTGGAACCCAGGTTAAACTAACTGTGTTTGTTTCGCTGAGCAGTCTTAGGTTACTGCGACAGTTGTCTACTAGTCTGGATTTTGTCATAATGGATGAGATAGCTTTGATGGCCGCTTGACTGTCTATAAAGAAGTCAATATTTTTGTTGATCAAGTTTTGCGTAGCAAGGTGCTTCGCGGCTTCGCACACTGCGAGTACTTCTGCTTGAAAGACACTGCAGAAGTCGGGAAGCTTTATTGATCTATTCATGTTAGGGTAGTCTGAGAAGATACCTGATCCTACCCCTTCGTCCGTTTTGGAACCATCTGTGAAGACGGAAATGTGATTTTCTTTTATAACCCTGTTTTCCTCCCAGCTTTCTCTAGTCGGAAAGACTGTTAGGGCCACTGGATTGAAATCAATATGCGGGGGGGTATAGTCTGTTTGGATGTCTATATCTGTATGGTTCATGATGGCTCTATGGCCTGATATGCCTGTTTTCCAATTGTTGCATTGTTTGAGTCGCAGTGCGCTTTTGGCCGCCATCTCCTTAGTAAAGAGATCTAGGGGGGCTAGCGATAGGAAGGTTTCCAGAGCTGCAGATGGTGTTGTTCTCATGGCACTAGTTGAGCCAATGCATGCAAGCCTTTGGATTTTGGTCATGGTCTTAAGCTTTGAAGCCTTCTCTAATGATGGCCACCAGACTAGACAGGCATATGTGAGGATTGGTCTTATTATGGATGTATACATCCAGTGAATGGTTTTGGGACTAGGTCCCCATTTTTTCCCAAAAATTCTACTACAAGTGTAGAAAGCGATTTGAGCTTTCCTTTCTCTTTCTTTTAAATTTTCTTTCCAGTTAAGTTTACGATCAAGGACAATTCCGAGATGTTTTGCCGTACCAGATAAGTTTATTGGTATACCATTAATGGAGGGAGGAAATATATCTGGAATGATACGTTTTCTCGTAAACAGAACAAGTTCTGTTTTAGTAGGGTTGACGTTTAGCCCACAGTTTTTTGCCCAGCTGGTGAGCTTGTTTAGAGCTGTCTGGAGAAGTTCACAAAGGGTGGTTGTGAATTTTCACGAAGTCATGATGACGATGTCATCGGCATAGGCTTTTATGCTTTTATTCCGCTCCTGTCAAGTTTAACCAGGATTTGGTTAACTACTAGGAGCCAGAGTAGCGGGGATAACACTCCTCCTTGCGGTGTACCTATCTCCCGACCTAACAGTCTACCTTCTTTTGTGCTTAAAACATTAGAGAAGTTCATTGATATCCACTAACGAAATACGCTTAGTAGTACGACAAGTAACTTCTTTTTAAAGCCCAACGCGCATATTGCAAGGGTAAATCAGCTAAAACGGCTCTACACGCTTGTCCGTACAATAGAATACTCGCTGCAACATAAGCATTTATATAGTTGCTTTCCTAGACATCGAAGGCTCCTTTAACATCGTCGAAACATCAACGATCCCCAGAACCATGACAGTAAAAGGTTTTGCTATCAAGTATCAACACAACGTAAGAAAACCACTTCCGGTCATAAAAATATGCCATGATACTTTACAATTGGTCTCTTTATTCTTCTACACGTCAAAGAAGGCTGATGGTTGTATTCCACAACTTACTTTCAACCTAGAAGAAACAGAAATCTGTTCAGAAAAATAAAAAGATTAAACTTATCGAACTGATGGAGCCGGAACTGAATAACCAACCGTTCCCAACTTGCAACACTCATAACAACATAGAATCTGTATTGAATCTGCACCATTTGACCGCCGTATTTTGGAAAGAGTTAAGCCAGACTTACCTTTGTAAAAGGTAAAGACTTACCTTGTAAAGGGGTCCCGAACTGTGAAGCTGTGAAATAAAGCTAAATATATTAGTTTTTTCCAGATAAAAATTTCAGAAAAATGTGCTCAGATCTGATTGATTTCAAACATGCCGTGGGTCCAAATGGGCCGCAGGATGTAAATGACGGTTAAAACTATTGGAATTTGAATAATGGGAGAGATTTTAGAAAGCAAAGCATTCCACTCACTCGATGTTTGCTGGAAAGTTTTGTTTAATTTGGTAATATCTTTTATTGACCTTCGGATTAAGTTTCGTAATCAAGACTTCATCGTCTATAAAATATAACCTTTTGTTTGGTGTTAGCAAACCACCGACGAAACTTCGAAAAGTTAACCTACCAGCTAAAAACTCAAAGCCTTAACGTGGCCTTTCTTCATGAGTTAAATTAATGAATTTGCTAAAAAAAAACATGGAAATGCTTCAAATCAGTTTTTAGTGCTGCAAAGTATGCGTTTTTATCATGAGATTGAAGATATAAAGCAGTGGTTGAATCAAATCTCCAATTCTCAACTTCGAATCAATAGTTTTTTAATTTTAATTTAATGAAAAATTTCAATGGTGTTGGGAAGGGCCAAAAAGTCGATAGTATTAGTTTTGACGGTGATTAAAGAGACTATTTCTCGAATTCAACTGTTCCAATCGGAATAATATAAAATTAATACATTGTCAAACATTTATAAAATTGTCTGATAAAAAGAAGATCAAGAGTGTAACTTCTTAGACTCATATTGCAACCCAAAGAAAAGCTTAGCCACTCCTTAAGAAAAATCACTTCATATAATGGAAATAAATGTTTCATAAACTCTTGCATTACTTTCAATAGCTTCAATGAAGTTTAATTAACCGTCAAGTCATCACCTGAAGTGATGTTTCCCACAAAATTCAGTAGCCAGTTCAAAGTTTATCTGGCAAATCATTTTGCTTCCTCATCTCATAGAGTTTCATTCTTATGCTCTGTACTTTGCAGCAGAAAACATCTTTTGCTTCAGAAGAATAAAGGCAAAGCCATTCTCCCGCATAAGCATAGCAACAGATATAAATGTTTAAAAAAAACTGCAAGTTCTTCATAAAGTCAGTGAGGAAGAAAGAAAAGAAGACAGATTACTAGCCTAACTCCTAATGGTTGGCACTTTTTCACTGTGACTTCAGCGTAAACAATGATTTACTGTCCTACCTACCCCCAAAGAGCAGCTCTAATCTTATACCCATATCCAGCAGCTGAATGCTAGCCAGCACTTTATCTTAATTCCAGACGTCATCTTGGATTACACACATCTCTTTGCTTTATCTCTCGCTCTCTCGTGTGCTCTTGTTCGGATACAGCACCATGGGCTCAGGTGAATCTATTTGCTGGGGCCTCAGAGCGATTTTGAGGCGTTTTTCCATCGCCAAAGAACAATTATTTTCACTTTGAAAGGGTTTTGTATTGTGTTCAAGGAAAATTTCAACGAAGTTGTACTTTTTGGAGTAAGAAGGATGCAGACTATTATTAGACAATTGGATTTGTTGTTATAAATTAGGATCTTCTTTTCATGGAAATTTTAAGTGTTGCCCAACTGATGAAAGTGAAAGTATTTTTTTTTTATTTTTTTTTGTACCCCTACAAGAAGAAATTTCGTACGGACTTATCTCCTGCGTCGAGTCTGCCATCAAACAGTTTTTTCAAAATTAGACAAATAAAAGTGAGTCAATATCAAAGAAGGAAGTAGGCACATCTCCATTTTTCTAATTAGTTTTCTTTGTAAGCCCAAAGCAGTCGGATTGATTTCAGCTGAAAACAGAGTAAAGATGACACCTTAGAGGGACGATGTCGCTATTTCTCATTCCTTGACAATATTTTTCTTATTGTCCTGCATTTGAAATTTTTAATTTAGCTCCAAAATATCTTTTTGCTAAAGGTACCCTATTCCTTCACGCAAGTACACACGACCAATTCCTAATTCCTACATTTCATAGTTTTCCTTCAATGCTGATACTTTTAAGAAGTTGAGGTGCACTACACAGTGCGAAAGATCTACAAAATTAATTACCACTTCAATGAAACTCAATGGCACTCTCAATGGAACCGGATGGATGATGATGAGATCTTCAACTGCCTATACAACGAACACACAAAAAAAAAAAAAACTAAAACAAAAATCACAACACCATACAGCTAGATCAGCATCAGTGATGTGTCTTAAAGTTGTGTACAATGCTGATGAATAGCTCCCGGACCGCAATTACACTTTTGCACATTGCTAAAATGGCGCTGGTATGTTATGGCTAGGATTTGGCAGCTGTAATCTAGAGCTAAATCATTGAGCCTCCATAGATACATAGATATTGCTTTGGAAGCCTTGCCTCCATCATACGCTACACAAAGGTATCTATATATATACTTTTTTAAGAGGAAATTTGTAATTATGATCTTTTCACTGGCAGACCAGTTCATTAAACTGCGATCGCAGAAAGCACAGGCTTTAGAGTAAATCCCGCTCGAATGTGCATTTAGCCATTTGGTTTTGGTACGAGTACAAGAAGAAAGAAGGGGAATGCTGTGATATATTGGTGAGAATTCATCACAGCATCTTACGTTTTAATTTAGTTTTAAATTTTGCTTTGCACAGCATTTCACGAAGGATAAATTACGATGACGGACAGAGAGTATGGAGCTGTATGTGCATAGGATTCCCTATGAAGCCGAAGCATGGATGAAGCAGCGTAGTGCAATTCATATTGAGGAGAGGACTCTTAAATAGTTTTTAATGCCACCAACTGAAGACGATGAAGTCATTGAAGGAATTGCTTTGGTAATTGAGTTAACCATTCGCCAGGAGATTTCCTTTTAATTACGAACAATTAAAGCGTATGTAAGTTTCATGTAATCACGTTGTAGTTATGTAAGTCGTTTAGTTAAGGATAATATTTTAGGTGTTTTGAATAAATTGAAAAGGCGGACGAATAAAAACGAATCGAGAAATAAGCGTTTGTACTGAAGTTACAACATTCCTTGAATCGAATATTAAATTGAGGTGATTAACGAGATGTAACTCCATATACTGGAGTAACTACTGGAATATGTTTTATTTGTAAGTTTTCCGTCATATTCAAAGGAATGCGTTTAATTTTACTACCCTGAGTAAGAGCATAAATATGTGGCGGTAGGCTTTTTCTTAAATATCATGGAACTCGTCAAATCAACTGGACGAACTTTATGCAAAGCGATTGGAGATACATACCTTTGGTCGTTGCGAAATAGGAGAAATATTTTGAGTGATCTTTGGTCCTGTTCATTGTGGGTGGAACGGATGAACACCAACTATCTAACTATACGAGTTTTCAAATAAACTTTGGATGGAAAAGTGGAGAGCTTGCCTTCGGTGGAACAATCATGGGAAAGGATGACTTTTACCAACTTGAATCTGAAAACTGGAGAAAGTTCTTCAGAAATCGGAATGACTGACAAAAACTGTTGCTTGGAAACTTAGTCTACCCAGAACTAGCTGAAGCCTTCAAGTAAGAAAATTAGGTTCAACAGCTAAGTGAGGCAGCGGTTTTCACGGCGGTGTAATCACTCTCGTTACACAAAACAATTAAAAGAAATACATAATACTTATTTGGTGTAACAGAAAAAAAATTTGCTAAATATTTCATTACGTGTGCCCGCACAACTCTTTGCTTGTAAAAAAAATGATAATTTCAAAACAAGTGTAGCTAGTATCATTGAGTTTGTATACATAGAGGAACCACGCTAGCTTGCGTTAATACGTCGATAGATGTCACCAAGTAAATAAATCGATATTTGAAAATTCAAAGCAACAGTTTTTTTGTGCATTTCTCCATTCCCATGACGTTTTCCCTGTTTCCCTTTTCTGCTGCCTTTTTTTAAGTCAAATTTCTGTGGAGAGCATTCCCCCAAAAATTTCAAATGTTGATTTTATTCACTTGGTGACATCTACCGACGTCTTAACGCAAGCTAGCGTGGTTCCTCTATGTATACAAACTCAATGCTAGTATGTAAAGGGTTTTCTAATAAGAGTGATATGATTTCTTTTTTGAAAAAAAACACACTTTTTATTAAGGAAATTCAAATATTTTTTATTCAATGTGCAGTTCAATCAATACAATTAAGTTTTAAATAAAACATCATTCAAATTACCACCACAACTTCTTCTGCTGCAACAAATTCGATGAACCCAATTTTCGAGCACTTTTACCACTAAATCAAGTCGTGTATCATGAATGGCACGTTCAATATTGACTTGTAAGGCTTAAAGAGAATCTGGTTTATTTTGAAAGACCAATGACTTCAAATAACCCCACAAAAAAAGTCTAATGGTGTTAAATCACAACTTCTTGGAGGCCATTCAATATCACCATTCCTTAAAATAATCGAATCACTAAACTTCTCTCTCAGTAATTGAATTGTTGCAGTTGCTGTGTGGCACGAAGCCCCGTCTGGTAGAAACCAAATGTTTTCAAGCCATAAAAAGTTGGTTATCATCGACCTATACCGCTCTCCATTGACAGTAACGGTGTTACCAGCTTCATTTTTAAAGAAGTACGGACCTATGATTCCTTCAGCCCAAGGACCACACCAAACTGTCAATTTAGGTGAACCTAATGGTTTTTTTTTTTTTTTTATTGAAAATGAGCCTCATCGAAAAAGATGATTTTCTTAAAAAAAAAAAAGTTGCAATTAGAGAACGATTATTTTGATAGTAAAATTGAATAACTTGTAGCCGTTTGCCGTTGTTCTTGCGTATACTTCTGCATGGTGAAATTGTAAGACTTTCTGAATGCAATAAAAAACAAATGACAGATAATGGCATACTACAAATGGCCGAAACACCTCTGCAAAATCATATCATACCTATTGGAAACCCCTTTAGTTAGTTCAATACCCGAAATTCTGTGCCTCCAGCGTTAATGGACTAATTTGTATATGTAGTAGTGATATATAACTGGATGTACTTGGGAGTTTTTTAAAAGTGTCGCAATGATCAAACCGATTGAAAGTTTGCTACATGTATAGCAGATCTAGCTACTTAATTTTTTTTTCAGGTTCTTCTCCTATTGCGTAGCAGATTCTTCCTTCTTCTTTTATTTTTTGTTCAAAATACCCCTCCTGCATGTTTTTTTTTAAGAATAAATCTAAGAACAGCTTGATGCACTTTTGTATGTTCTTATAAGAAAACATTGTGGTAAAATAACCTGCTTGAGTTAGAATCGTTAACTTTTACTTTTATTTGATGCAAAACATTGTTTCTTAACAAATTTATGTAATTGCTTATCTATCTGCAACATATTTTTTATATCTACTTCGGTTTTTTGAGGATTTTGCTACATTTTTAGGGTTGGTCGTATTCATCCCTGCCAACCTCACCGTGTCATAAAATACACGTGAATGAAGACGTACAGACAGGCACTGTGCATTTTGAATTCAAACACACTTATTTTTACCCAGAAAATGAGATTTCGCATCTAGTTCGCATACAGCAGTAGTGTCAGTTGTGTTGTTTTCAGGAACGATTTAATGACATCTTGCTTGAACCACAGAAGCTCGAAATTAAAAGATTTTGCTTTCTCAGCAAATATTTTAAAGTCAAAGCATTCCTATGTTTTTGACAACCGCAGAACTGATTCTAATATGCTCTGTTGCCCTGTTATGATGCTTATCCTATCCAACTTGTTTTGTGTATGAGACCTGTTTTTATGATCACATTTACATATGATATTTGTAAAGCATTCGTTGTTCAGTTTCGGTTTTCGGAGCTCATTTTGCGATACTCCAGTTAACATTGGTGTTGATTTCTTCAGATGATAGCTAAGCAACTTTAATCAAGGAGTTTTTTTAACATTTTAATTGATAAGCTGCTTCGATGTTTTGAATCCTTCCACTTCGATTTTTCGTCTGAGCCAGAAGGCATTTCTCCTATTGTGTGGGACATGCTTGGAATTCCCGATTAAATACACGTTATTAAATTTCATTTACTTTGGAAATGTTCTATTGTCACCAATCTCTTAAAAAAAAAAGGATGAATGTGATATAAATAGCAATAGACCCATTTCCAAACTTCCTGTTTCTAGTATCACCATACTCTTTGAGAAACTAGTCTATGACCAACCGAGTTTCAGTGTAAAAATCTTTACCAGTATAAATGGCAATTTGCTCGATGATATTTAGATAGATTTTTGTAAAGCTTTTGACCACACAGTATATTCTATTCGACCTTAAGGCTATGGGCTTCCTACCTGTGTTCACTGATTGGGTACTTTCTTTTCTGTCTATGAGATCTTACCAAGTAAAGTTTAGTAATATCCTTTCCAACCCTTTTAATGCTAGCTCAGGTGTGCCTCAGGAAAGTTATTTAGGACATCTTCTCTTCATTCTAGCTATCAATGATGTTGTTTCTTTCGTTTCCTTTGGTGAAATGTTAATATTTGCTGATCATATGAATATTTTAATTAAGTTAATTTGATCGCTCTCATTTGGACTCAACCTAAACCATAATAAATACCAAAGCCTGACTTGTTCTAAAAAGAAGGAACCTAGCAACCCTGGTATATCCGAAAATAAAAAAAATTAAGAGTGAGGAACCTAGCGCATTTTTCACAACCATGCCTTGTAGGCATTGGAGGGGACCCACAATTTTCTACCGATTCCGAACGACCAAAATGGAAATCGTTTCCATGGCAATGAATCTACTTGAGGACTTGCTAATTCCTCGCGAAAAGTGATATCCCAGGAAAAACATTTTTGCCTGTGCTTGGATTCAAACCACGAACCTCTGGGCTAACAGCCAGATATGCTAACCACCACGCCACGGGTACCACCCGCGTAAATCTATGTCTAACATTATTTTAAGACAAGTGAAAAGTTTTAAGGACCTCGGTATTTATTTTAGCTTTAGTATGAAGCTAATAGTATGTTTGGTTTTATGAAAAAATGGTCGAAGGAGTTTCGGGACCAAAATGTTACCCTTTTTTGTACTAATTGCTTAGTACAATCTCATCTGGAGTATGCTTAGCAAGTGTGCTCTTCTTTCTTTGAAACACATAACTCAAGAATTGAATCGATGCCAACTACACTCGTAAGATTTACTCTTAAAGGGCTTCCTTGCGATATCCCTTACGTTTTATTGCCCTTATGAAGATGAACACAGAATCCAATCCAAGGAAAACGCGCTTGACTCCAGAGGGCTGTTGTTGATGAAACAGTTCATTACCGAGATTCAAATGTCAAAGGTTTTTGCTTTCTTACTCACAAGACAAGGAATAGGTCTTCTGATCGATCTGTTCAACAACTTTACAAGCTATTAGAATGTGACCATTTTTTATTTCATTACGCTAATGATTATGATCATCTACATTCTTTTCAATCACTAACACCTCCACTTAAATTTTTGTGTCAACTTATTGAGCAAAGTTACCCAATTCCTTTCTTTCCCAATCCCCATACTCTCTTCCATAGTAAATTCTCATGAATTAAAGTAATGTATAATGTGCAGGCTTATCGAGGTTAGTTGAAATTTATTTCTCATGGACTTGATTCCTCATGCGACTGACAGCTTTTCACCTCATTATTATAAGACTTTGATAATCACGATCACTGATTATCTGTATTCTTTTTTTGGCGTATTTACAAATTTATTTGGAAAAAAAAAACTGGAAAAAGTTTTATACTACTCCAATCACTCATTGATTTCTCTCCAAATATGTGGACATCATTTCACTTGTTTGGAGAAGATTATGCAGCTTCATTATCCATACTGCACAGCACACCTCGGCGCGGTCAGACTATAACATGAATACATTCCTCTAGCAAACACAAAAATAGAAAAGAAATCAATTGATTCTCATCTATTACCTGATTTATTTGACCACTTTTGAGCGCCATCAATCGCAGGTCCAATCGTGCAATAGGCAATATGTAGAAGATATTCAAAACACACAGAAGAAAAATTGTATTCCCAAGCCAAAAAAAAAATACAAGTATCACATGAGTTGACCCCTAGGCTGATTCATCTTAATCAATTATTCTGCCAGAAAATCAGGAAATCATCCAAAAAGAATTCCCCACAGTGTCAAGTCCCTCTCCTCATTTCCATCACTGCTCCATGGCTTATGCAGAGAATCAAACGAAAAACCTAATCCCAGGAAGATCTCACAAAACTTTGAGATAGAAGAAGTAAGAGAAAAAAAAAAATCTAAAGTCGTATCCATGAGATACAGAAGTCTATTAATATTTCCATGTTGCACCATCGTTTAGCTGTTGAAGCCAGCGTGCCAATTGCAATCTGCCGTTTTTGTCTGGTGTATCCCCCATATGTGCCTCGCTCCACACCACACGTATGTGTGCCGCTTGTCGGCCGTGCGTCCGCCGCAACTGACCATGAGAACAACGATGTCCGCAACCGCAACATCTAGATACATTTTCACAATGCAATGCGATAACTTAGTATAGAGTGCAGTGTAGTTCTTACGAAATGCACCCCGGTACCGACCCCGGCGCGGTTGTTGTTGCTTTTGTTTTTGTATCTGTTATTGTTGGCTTTGATAAAGGAGAGAATCAGCATGAGATTTCATCTAATTTGTGATATAATTTGTTTAAAGTAATTGACAGACTGAGACACAGCGGGTGTCCCTTCGTACATTGTGGCAGACAGATAGACGTACGCAGACATAATTCCGTGGCGAGCACCATTGCACATTGCATTGACCCACCATAACCATAACCGACCGCGATCGCTGCCATCAAAGCAATTTAATCCACACCATTGGTGGCGTTGAATGAAGATGACCAATTGAATAATAGCCTCGAGAATCAAAGCTGTATTAGCTAAAACGAATTTGACGCTACATATGCGGTTTCAAATTATTTGTACATAGATTTGCACAAGGAAATTTTTGACATGCCAAGTATGAGGGGTTCAGAAGTCACAAGGTTATGAGGAAATACTTTTTTTTTTTTTAATAAAAAAAGGAATGAAAAACTTCAAAATTGAGTGAAAGCCGTCTGCAGATCTGTTTGTTCATTTGCTGGCGAAAACTCCTGCTAAAAATTAAGTTTTCTAACATTGCTTGTCTCGAACTAAGATTTTGAGAGCTAGAACGTTTGTAAATAATGATGGTTCCTTCTAAGCAATGTGTAGACCTTGCAAATCAGTCAATCAGATTTTGTACCAAAGCAGTTCATCCGGAATTTGTAACCATGTCATCTCAATATTATGCCAATCTACTGCCTCACAAAGGTCTTTTGTCAGAATCAACACCAATTTGAACTACTAAATAATAGAAGAAGGATAGTTTTCTTCAGACGCTTGGTTTTCAATATGGCCATAGTTTCTTTGAAAATGGTCTTTTTGACAGCTGTCAATTGAGTTACGCTCAGTTTAGGTTGCCATTTTAATGTGGAAGAATTCAGACCGCACACACCACTGGGGGCCAAGGCGGGAAAAAGTACTGAACACGATTTGCTGATTCACATTTCGTGCGAGGTAATCTAAGTGTACCAATTACTAAAACTATAATTAAACTATAGTTTTTATAATATAATAAATAGACGACCAAAGTAAATTTTTTAAATCATTTGTCAACTTGATTGGAGTTTATTATGTTGTTTTGCGTGAAATCTGTTTGAACTAAGCATGTGATTGTTTTTGAATGCGTATTTAGGATACTAAGTAGTTTGAAACAGCAGCTAAATTCCACAAGAAAAAATTTTAGTGAACCAAGGCAGCACAATATAAGGCAGTAAGTGGTAAGACTTTAAGAAAACGAACGAGCTGCAACGGTCTGAAGTAGGTATTTCCCTTAAGTTAACACATTAAACCTCACATTAAAACAGAATTTACATGCAATTACTTACAAATCTGTACAGTGGCCCACCTAATTCAATGGAAAACTTTGCATCAACATTTTTTTTATGTAAGAACTAGCTGATCCGCCCGGCGTAGCTCAGGCCCTATTCTTATCACTTGAAATTAAGTAAAGAAGTCTCTAGCTTTCATTCTAGTGGCAGAGTGATGATGAAATATAGTCCATGCTACTCAGGGGCAATTAAGCACTCTAACGATGACAGAGTTTTTGGAATAGGTCCAGGCCAACCCGGAGTTGCTTGGGCCTCTAGTTTTAATCCTGAAGGATAAAATATACGCTAATAGGGCTCCTACACTCTGCAAACATAGTTTCGCCTCCCAGTTCAGAAACATGTTTGAGAGATATTAGTTGCTTGACGTTTTTTATATCAATCATGACCTATGAGCAATGAGCGATTTCGAATGTGCTACTTTAATTATTGCAATAAACTCTGCTTTTAACACACCACAACACTGGTAAACTTTTATATAATTCGATAAATTCCGTTGTTCTTGTTTATTCATCTTTACTTCTTGAAAATTGACAACTATTTGAGCAAAATTCGACACATACGACTCAAACATGCTTGTGCAAACACGTAAAATTCAATTTTTTTTTAATTTCTTCAAACCGTTTGCGCAAACATTCAACATCGCTACACACTACTCAAACAAAATCAAAATACATATGTTTGCACAAACGGTTTGTGTAGTGTAGGGGCCCTGTAAGTTATATTATCAGAATAATACGTCAGAGTCAATAGTATACACTTTAGAAAATGTATCAAAAATTGCTTTTTTGTGTTCCGATAAATAAAAGACCTATACTTTAGTATAAATTAATTTCAAAACAAACAAAACGAATCCGTATTTAATAAAAAAGCATTTTTTGAATGAAGATTGAAATATTATTATTATTTTCGTCACATCATGTTTCTTATTTACAAAACTGAAATACTGCTAGTCAATTAAAAGCTTTCGCATAAACTATATTTTTTGTCTTGTTTTGTGGTGCGTAAATAAACAAAGAAGAGGGTTTTCCGACGCACGAACATGCGACGTATAATTGTCCATGCGCGAAACAGGAAAACTCCAAGTTGATTCCGCAAACTTCTAACGACTCTCCTAGTGGTTTATTTATGGTCATCGCAAAGGCCAGACGTACTGGAAATTGTAACCGTTAAAAATCGAATGGTTAATCCGTTGGAATTATCGGAATTCACGGGATCAAGACATCCTATCCTTTGTATTGTCCTTTTATGATTGTTGCTTCAATGACGTTATTCATCAGCTTTTTTGGTAAATTGCTAAATTAGTAGGAAATTGTCACTATCACAGAATATATATATGGGTTCGTCTGAAACTCCCCAAAATCTACAATTGATGAGAAACCTCCTGGTTTCATACTGCCAAAAGTGGGGACTTATCATAAACACAGGTAAATCGAAGATAGTGGTTTTCTCAAGAAGTAATCGGGGTAACTCAATTGATATCTGCGACATAACAGTTTTGATGTCATGACAGATATTTATACTCTAGGAGTAAGGCTAAATACAACACTTGATTTCAAAACCCACTTTGAAGAATTGGACTTTTCTCCGCTCTCACATACAAACACTGACGAGAATATTCGGCGCGTTATTGCTGACATACTGCAAAACTTGCACTCTAAGTCGATTGAGGTCTTCATCTGCTTGATTCCACCATCTAGCACGAGGTCTTCTTCTTCTGCGATTTCCATGGCATGTGCTTTCGAAAACCAGTCGGGTTGGAGCGTTGATGTCCATTTTCATCCCACATTTTCCAGTCATCGTAGTCTCGCCATGCGCACTCTTCAAGTTACGCTCATATAGCGGGACAGCTCATGCAGCCCGCTGTTGTATCTGGCTGTCGTATCTTCCCTACGTTGTCTTCACATACGAGACCAAAGATCATTCGTAGAATTTTTCTTTCTAAATCGCCAAAGGTTTCATCTGATATCGAAAAGGCTCACTGGGATGATTATGGTCCTGTAAAGAGTTACTTTGGTTTTTCTAGAAAGGATAATGATTTTTATATAATTGCCCTCTTAACCCAAAAAAGCAACGATTGACAAGACTATTTTTCTGTTTGACCTGTGCATTGATGTTATTTTCTATGTCTATAGAGGATCCTTGGCAGACGAAGTCCTGTACTACCTTAAAGTTATATCTGTCTTTTGTGACGTTTTGCTCAATTCATATACTTTGCTTTGCCCTCATTAACCCTCAAATCCATTTTCCCCGTTTATGTTTCAATGCTCGTAAAAGCAACTATGACATAACGCTTCCCTTACAAGTAACTGTGGGCTTTTGAAAGATCATACGTTTAACACAATCTTTTCAAGTACAATTTGAAAAGTCGCACGGGCGGTGTCCCCTCCTTGTCATGAAGAGGAAGATATTCAATATCAGTGTTAGGGTGTATTTTGCTCGCAGGCGGATTTTTGTCGACTTCCGCACCACAAAGCAGTGTCCAGAAGTAGTCTTTCCAGATCCTCAATGGCAGCTGATATAAGTTCATTACGCTTCCCTGCTGAATTTGAAGTTCTTTAGTTCGAGGTCTGCCACCTTGACATGACCTTATATATTTTTGTAAGACATTCGAGCATACCATATCTCTCAATTTCCTCAAATAAGAGCAGCAGAAGCACCATTTAAAATTTTTATTTTCACAATTCCATGTTCTTTTCCTTTTTCTTTTCTTTGAAGTCCCAGACAAGGTTGACCCCTACTAAGCTTCGGACATCAGTATCATTCAAAGAGCGTCTTTCCTTAGACTGCAACATGGTTAATTTGGTCAAAAGGGACCATAAAATTCCTTTATGATCTGTGAGATGAGGGAATTCCATGTCCGATTTGACTTAATTGACAGCAAAACATACTAGTCTTTGATCGTTCTTAAAGGATTTATCGTGTAGGCTATGCTGACCGATAGTCTTTCCCAAGATGTACTCCTTCCTAAGTTTTCAGTCAAAGTAGAATCGGCAATGATAGTTTTCACGCCATGAATATTACATTGCTCATAATCTTAACATTACCCGCCTCTGTCTTCTGTGGAAGCGTGAGGGCATGTTCGAGATAGTGGCTGATGCTGATGAAAAAGCGCTGATATAGTCTCGGCAAGAGTTCGTCTATGACGAAAAATTTTTGAGATATGAATAAAAACACCTAAAAGAAGAACTTCATGCGTCCTTATCTTTTTCGACTCACCTCCTTGACGTCAGAAATAGTATTTTATCTTTTCATATATCTCTAAGAATCTTCTGAGGGAATAGCAAGTGGATGGACGAATAGCTTAGGATCTAGATCTGTACTTCGACTTTCTAGATCTGTTGTGTCTTCTGCTTAATTTAGTTGTTATCCTTAATTAAAGTTTTCTGTCCACTTGAATTCCTGCGATGAAACTAAGTATAAAGGCTTCACTTAGACATTAAATTTGCTTTTCTTTTATAGAGTATGCTCCTAGACAGGCACTTCTGCCTCTTGTACACGAGAGCTTCGTAGTCTCAAAAAAAGTGTAACTTTTATTATTGTTTTCATTCGCTTCGCTACGGTACCTGCATTGATTGTGTCTTTTTAATATTTCCTTATCCTGTTCACTTAGAAAGCCAACAAGTGTTGCTTTTGCTTAGATGTTTTGTGTTTAAATACCGTTTCACGTTGAACGAATTTACCAGAAGCTTGGCTGACGTAATCTAGGGAGTTCATTATAATGTTTCAACTTTATAGGTTTTGTTCTTCGGACTTTCTATGTTACTCCACAAACGGACCTCTGAAAAGTGACCTTGTTCATATTTTTATCTTTTCTGCCTGTGGTTTGCTTTAATTCCTACTTGTTCTGCCTCCCAAAAGATTGAACTTAGTTTAAGTCTCTACTCACACGCTTTGTGCTGTTTTGTTATCTCTGTTTCAGCCAAGTCAATTGAAAACACCTATAAAAAATCTAGACGGAGCTTGGCTAAGACGATGGTCGCAATAACCTTTAGCCATACTTAGCCAATCAGCTATCATTCGCTAAATAGGTATTTTCTTAATTAAAACAGAGCTATCAATTTGAGTATTTGCTAACCCAATCCAGTCCAATCAAGCTGGTCTCAATTTTGTCCTCTGCAGCAAAGTTACTCTACGTGTGTGCTAAATTCGATCAGACTTGTCGATTCGGGGTGTGTCAAATAATCAAAAATCCATTTCATTTAAGCGCACATTATCAAATGAAAATTAATCTTGGCGCGTTATTTAGCAACATCGTATAATGCGCACACAAACGCTGGCTACATGCACCTTGTGCGCTCTCGCAAAATTGCACAATAATTCTGGGCAAAATATCGACAGCAGCAGCAACCAAGCCAACGCGAGTTATGGGCGCCTTTATGATGATGATGCACTCTAGCTCTACCTGTGTGTGCAAAGCCGACAACAAACTAAAGAAGGTCGTAGGTCATCTGACCGCAAACATAATTTTCTTTATTGCCCGACCAAAAGAGTTGCCAATTTCGGGGGAGATGTGTAGGTAAAGAGTGTAGACGATAGAGTGCATGTAACTAAGCCATACATTTATCGTTGCATCGGCATACCAACCCCACTCGTTGGATTTTGCGTGGACTTATTTATAAACCAATAAACATTAAATGGGGTCCATCACCTATCGCATTGAACGTAAGAATCTATTGATGGGATAAGACCAAGTCAATGCGCGTAGAAAATATGGATGTCTTCGATTAGATACTGTGGCGTAAGCCTATTTCAAGGGTTCTGAGAGCAAGTATTACAAATGTATAACTTTTCCGCAAGCCAATTCGCAATTCTAGTATCTGAATGCGCACTTGTGGGAAAGTTTTTAGGTGTTATGGGTTTCGCTAGACATACTTTAGCATTATTTTAGTATATGTAATATTTCCTTAGTCGTCTCTGACGACAGCTGGCTCTGCTGTGTAGATCTAAGCTCCCACAGCACATCCTCATTTCCATTCGACAATACAGATGAGCGAAGATTATCAATTGATGTGGGCTTCGTATAAGGACGATCTATTCAAAGAAAGTAAGTCCTTGAAGTTCAATTTTCGTATTAGATCAAACGTTTCTTCATTTTCGTCTGAGGTTCTAGTAATTATTTATTTATTAATGTGACTTGTCTGTATTGCACGGCTAAAAGCTCGTAGGGACGTTTTCCTTAAGTGATCGATAAAATGTATTCAACTTAATCCAGTAGGAGTACATTTTTCGATCAAAAGATTTGCATTTTTTTGGAAACTGACTTCGAAATATTCTCATTTGTATCAGTTTCATCATAATTGGCCATATAAATACGTATTTTTGGAACAAGTTATAGAGCACGAAGTTCGCACTTCGCCTTCGTGGATCCACATCACACTCTTCGATTCTTTTATTTCTCACATCTTATTGCTCGTCTATCATTTAAATTGCCACCATTGATCAATATCATCCAATTCATCTTAAACAGCTCCAACATCGTCGTCGGCACATAATCCTTATCTCGATCCTTGGTTTCCAGCACTATATCCCAGCATCAATAACTTCATTAAATCAAAGTATCTAAATCAAGGATAATACTCGTGATCAACTCGACGACACACATAAAACACTCTCTCTCTCACACACTCACTCTTATTCTCCCATTATATCTGTTTAATTCATTACCTCTGCCCACAATATTTCATAACAGTCGAATGCGCTGCGTTTTGAACGAATAGAATGGCTATTCGAATATGGAAATTTTCCCAGCCCACAAGGACCAATAACTCAAACTAAAACGCCTTTTACTGTCCAATTTTCGACACGTAGTCATTCATATAGCTTACTATAGACGCACCATACAACGTGCACTGCTTTGCAGTGGTTCGAAATAGAAGAGAAAAAAATACTAATAAAAACGGCTAGAGGCTGGAGACAGCCAGCAGGATGTGGACAGATCAATCGACTTGGGCAATGTTTACACGTAATACGACAAATAAATTACACCGATCAAACATTCATCGTCATATCGGCTCGTAAGCATCTGGCTGGGTGATGATGATGAGGATGATGATGGTCTTCATCATGAAAGTGATGCTAACAGAGGATTTTGCAGCAATGCCAGGCAAGTAAAGAAAAATGAAAAATAGGATCACTTCTTCGCAACCAGTAAAAATGAATTACGTATTTATTTTCCTAATCTCAAGATTTGTAATATTCCAAAAAAAACAATGGTGTTTGACTTTGATTTTGAGAAAAAATTTGTGTGTTGATACCAAAAAAAAATATTCCTATTTACTGATTTTGTGCATACCTTGAAAACTGTAAAAGAAAACTTTACATTTACATTACATTTAAAATGTGAAAAGCTGTGGGATAGGGTTGTTAGGGTAAAGTGGCTGAAGTGGCTAGAAAACTCCGCCTTTTTATGTTGCTGAAAAATGCTCTCTTGGGTTATGGCTAGATTCTGCGCCACCAAAACCCTCTTGGGGCCTGTTTCACAAATCATACAACACTACATTTCATACAGCATAGAACAATTTTAAAATCATACATCACTTTGTACAATTTTCTGTTTCACAGATTTCATTGGAAAGATTGTATGAAGTTCATTTTTGTTGTATGATTTGACAGCAAAAATTATTGAATAAGAAAAACTGAATTTTTTAAAAGTCAAATTCTATAGAATCAAACGAAGAAAATAAATTAATTTCATTATATCCATGCGTCTACTTTTTTATTCTAGCAAAAGTCACTTTCTCTTTGATATAAAAACAGTCTTCGTTAGAGTGTTAGTAGTTAAAGCTAAGCGTGGTCCAAGAGAGAGAATGGAATTAGGACGGGGTTCAAATTTTCTCGAAACGTTTAAATTACATATTGGTTTAAGTTCGAACAGGCCTATAATCAATTCGAACGTTGAATGTCCTCCATCGGATAGTTGATAAATACAAAATTAAAGATGCATAGGGGTTGCCCAACTCGTGATTTCGGAAGTTCATTAGAGTGCCGTTGAAGAAAAAGGAGAAAATCTTAGCAATCAATATGAGCGCCGCCAACCGTTTTGTTGGTGGTCAAATGTCTCTAAGAACAGTTTTTCAACTACACCTCGCTATTTCAAAAAAAATACTTAAAAACTTTCAAGATATACTTAAAATGAATAAATTTTTTACAAAAAATCATTTGTATCTACTATTCTTTCATCAGAACAACCCCTTTCGAAATAATTTTCTCGCAGAATTACGTATTATATTTTTGTAAATTAAATGGTCCTTTAGCCGGTTTAAGGACGATAGCTCATTGCGTCTAAGGAAGTTCTGTTGAAATTTTTAAATTTTTTTGTTATTTTGTTTGTTTGTTTGATTGTATGCCCCATATTCCCCACGATAACAAGAACGTTAGTCATAACTTAAATGCTGCTGAAAATACATCCAAAATTCCTTCATTATTGTTGAAGGAATTTTGGAAGTATGTTCAACAGTTTTTAAATTATAGTTGATGCATTAAAATTTATCAGCAACATAAATTTTATTTCATCTAATTATTGCGAATAGAGTCGATCCAGAACCAGCTCACCGTACGACTCGAGCTACGCCCACCGCTCCGCCAACAGGCTCGTCAGGTAGTCTAATTATTACTTGGATGAGTCTCTAATGAAAAAATAGTTCCTATCAGGTCAAATTTCGTAGCATCTTATTAAATAATTTCAATGGTTGGTCTGGCGTTCCAAAATGAAGTCAAGACTAAGGCTTTTGTTTTAGCAATAAATGACATTGTACTTTGAAGTACAATGTCTTGCAAAGATAACATTGCAACCAATTTTTGTATCAAAACAAATTAAAGTTTCCCTGTGGAGACTCAATCGCATTTTAAATGGTTACAGCTGATACCTGATATTATTTAAGTTTCTAACAAAATCAAGTTCAACAACAATGGCTGCTTTCTTGGGCGAAATTGCAGAAGGTGGACAGTAGCTCATCAATTGAAATCTTTTTGTTACTACTTTGTTACACACTAAGATTTCATTACTTGGCAAGTTAGACAAAAGTTGTAAGTTTATAAGCGAAGAACATCATTTTTCAGAAATAACTTTGCCAATCAGTTGTTTTAAAATAGCTTGAAAACAACGCTTATTTTGCAAAACCGTTTAGAGTTTTTGGTTATAAAACTCTTATATGTTTCACTCGGGGTACTGCTGTAGTTTTTTTAGAAGTCGAAAGATTGTTTATGTTTTTGTGTGTAGTGTCGATTTTTCTTCTTTTAATTCGATTCTCCGTTTTGGCGTCCAACCAGAATCCATATTGACAGCTTTTTGCTGCTTTTTTTGTGTAGCTTTCGTAACGGATTATTCCATCACCAGTATTGTAGTACCAATGGGTGTCCCTTATTTGAGAGTTTTTCTCACTAGATGCTTTGATTCCTTTTCATTCATTTTCATTAGTTATGACTAAAAACCTGAGTCTGAGATTATTTAAAGAAAGCCTTAAACTGCCGGAAACCAAACTAAGATATGGAAACGCATACCCTCTCATTTCATAAGAAACTCCCTGCCCTACTTGTATACCAAATTTCACTTTGCTACGATGACGGCAACCCTTGCCGACTTCGAACCGAAAAATATTTTTGTACATTTGTCGGTAGAAAGCAACTTAGCACATTTCGAACGGAAACCATAGTGGTTTCTGACGGTTTAAGGTTTTCTTTAAATAATCTCTGACTCAGTTTTTAAGAAATAACTACTATTTTCAAATAAAAAAGAATCAAAGCATCAGAAAAACTTCTAAAACAAGGGACACCCATATGTACCATAATCAAAAATAAGGTCCACTTGGTCTGTTGTGGAACGTTTATTTCTAAAACCAAATTGACTGAATCAGTGTACTTTCGTCTAGTGTTACAATTTACTCGTAATTCAAAAACGGGTATTAAGTTTGTTCGTTGAACTTGCCTCATGGTTGACCCAGGTTTTCTTGACAACCCTATGAGTTGTCAAAAAAAACCTGGGATTTCCAGTCTTCAAAAAGCGCTTAATCACCGCACATCCCTGTTATAAAAAATACATGTCATTTGACAGCCCTCAACTCGCCACAGCAAAAACCTCGGGCAAACAACACTAAGTTTGACATTCAGGGTGGCTTCTGGATTGTCTTCAACGAACAAAGCTATATTATTCCTAAATAACACCTCCGCCTAATTGGCTAGCTGGTAGCAACAGTCTATTTTGAAAAGAAAACATTCATATGGCAATGCTGCGATAAAGAAAAGTTAAGCCACCAGAGCGCCGCGCCGGTTCTCAGCCGCACAGTCTATTTGTTGAATTTTCCAGAAAGTACTCTTCTCTTTGATGTTAAACGCATGCTCACACCCCTTCTCAGCATCATAATTTTTGTATTGAATTTTAAAAGCGCATATTAAAAATGTATTTTCACTTCGTTTAGTTCACACACGTATTCGTATATAGGTAAACATAATATTAAATTTATAGCCTCAGGGTACTGCACTGTTTGCTGCAGACGACGCGACGATGATTATGATGATGATGCATTATACACTTTAAGTTCATGCGGCTTCTGTAGCTTCACCGACACCTCAAAAATCCAGATTAAAGTGGGAGAGAAAATTGCCTGGGAACCTACTCTTCAAGTCTGATGTTGGTGCAAATTCAACCAGAAGCCATGTCAGGGCACAAAAATGCGTGGATGTTATAACAACTATTCTACATGGACCGATTCATATTTATTGTTTCTATATATCATGACAGTAAATTGGGTTGTATTTCCAACAGATTATGGATTTGGATAAACACATTCGCATTCGTTTGGCGTCTAATTTTGGGTTCGCATATAGCAGTGCCGAGCCCTTGTTTGGGTGCGATGGGTGATGTGTGTTACACGGTGTTACAGTCATAACGTTTTGATCCATTTAAGACGTTGCAATTATATGTTCGCCGAGGTCGGTTTTTATATGTGCGGCAGTTTCTTTGTTTTGCGTGTATCAAGCGACATGGGGGCAGGTAGGAGAAACAGTTGCTGTTCATAAAATTTAGACACCTAAGAAAAAAAGTTTCTTCGCACGTATTTTTAGAAAAACAGAACACAATCAATGTAGTGGATATTCGATTTTGTAGATAATGAGTGTGATAACCCGGCATTTGGTCGTCTGTTAACCTGTGCGTACGAAGCCATAAGCACATGACGCAATGAATGATCTTCTAAAAGCTTTGGATGCGAACTTTTGGATTGGCATCTTCTGTAAATGTTGAACTACAGCTGCAGTTACATAATTTATAAATAGAAGCTAAAAATTCTTAGAAAATAGGCTGACCAGTTTCTCCAAACTTTTCTGCGGTGTCCTTTCCAATTGACTTTGTATATCCTAGGAAAAAACTTTTTATTTATGAGTCAAAAATTTTGAAAGCGTTTCTCTCTCGAAGCAAAAAAAACCTAAGCGACTACCTACTTTTTGTACCAACTGTTTTCACTGTTGGAACATCGTTGATTTTACTGCGTTCGTAAAATGACTCATAGTGCGACTTTGTGGGTCCAATTAAAACGCCCAATATCGAAAGCCTATCCAATTCAGGAAACAAGGTGGAAACAGTTCATTAATACCCTCGCTTACAGAGCCATTTTCCCAGTCACTCACTTTAACGCAGCACCTCAATCACCCATAGTGTTATTGAAATAAAATGGTTTTGCTTTCAAAAGGAAGTTCAACTGCATAAAGACCTACATCCAATCAACATCAAAAAATATTACTAAGCAATTACAAGGTTAATGTGGGCTCGCATTTATTCAAGCTTCGTTTTGTAAATGCAATGGATATCCCATTCGAACTGATAAATGGACGCGAGAGGTATCTGTTCCCTACGAATACGCACGATATGGCAATTGAAGTTGAAACACATTTCAATAATTCACGTGATCAGTCATTGCGTGTGTTCAGTGCGAAATTGTGGAGTCTGTAAGAATAAGATTCATAAAGATGCGCTATTGGCCGATCAAAGCTATAGATAAGTAATGTTCTGGTTGGTCAACAGCAGGGGTATTTCTCGTCCGAGAGTGTTTTGTGAATCAATCACAGCGACTGGTTGGACCAGGTTCGACATCACTAATGTATTGTATTGATGTATCTTAAACATACCATGTAATTGATTTTGTATATGAATACTGGACGGCATTCCTCGAGTGCTTATCATAAATTTGCAGCTTTTGAGACACTCCTTGGTGCTATATTACTCCAAAAAGCATAATTTCAATCGGTCTCAACTCTGAGGTAACTTAACAATTATTATTATCATTCCAAAGTTTTCCCACGACCTTGTCGAAATAAGGGGCCACCTGCTAGACTTCCGAATACAATTAAATAATAATTGAAGCTAAGCTTTGAGTAATCATTTAGAGATCACCTTACCGCTGGCAAGATCTTCACAAGACTGCTGCAAAGCACTTCGTGATTAGATAAATACGAAACCTAAACCACTAAATCGTTCACTCGGGGGCGTATACTCAACTAAAAAAAGTAGGAAAAAAAAACTTTCACAATTCTTTGGTTTCCCATCAAAACAGCCGTAAAGTGGCACTGATGGGCCATTCCCAATGACTCCCAATTGAAGAATATCACATCTCACGCGAGACACTCACATATATATATGTATGCTCGTTTCATTTATGACGACAGCATCAGCCCAGTAGGCTAGTTTATGATCTGGTCATGTGCCAAAAACCTTCTTTTTCTCTCTGGGAAATCAAAATTTGAAACTGATTGCCTGTTCAGTAGACTACCAATGAGAGACATAATTGCTTTTGCTTCTGGCAAATGTAATAAATTACATCTCATGATACGCTTGTTGCTATTATGGTCCATTATACTTTGAATTGATTGTCAAAAGTGCGATTAGACTGAAGGAATAAATTTTGTTTTCGGGATGAATTGCTCACCGAGTATATCGGTTCATGTAGGTAAATGTGTTGTGGTGCCAACAAGAAAATTTGTATCTATGATTAATGTTGTGGCGAAGCTATCAAAGTATTTTTGCGCTACGTTGATGCTCGGAGCTTTGTTATCAAAGTAATAGAAGTAATACGGTCGTTAGATGCCACCAATTCCTTGGTATATGGTTTTGATTGGGATTTAATTGTCAAGAGTTGGGTCTTGACTCTTGAAATGCTAAGCCAGTTTGAAAGAAAATGTGTTTGAATTAAATGGCATTATGGTCGATTGGTCACATACAAATTACAAAGGGATAGAATATCTAAAGGAGACCAAAATATAAGGAGAACCATTACCATTATAAAACCCTAGCCGACCCGCACGGCGGGCGTAGCTAGGGACCTGTGGATCTAGTGTATATAGCATCGATTCTGCAATATTCAGATGAAATAAATCCTATGTTGCTACGAAATGGTGAAACATTCTTACTTTGGAAGAATTTTGAAAATCTGTTCAGAAGTTTTTGTTTTCAACGTTCACGTTCCCGTTCCCGTGAATATGGGTACGAAAAATGGGGATGAAATTTAGTTTATTCTACTACAGGGTAAAGTAAAACTCAAACGCTGAAGGATTTTTTTAAGGCGGTACAGTATTTTCCAAGTTCAATGTTACGTTGCCGTTCTCGTGGGAAAATGAGAACGAAATATATTCTGTGGTACTCGGTGATAGTGGAGCACTGAAAGATGATTTTTTTTCAGCAAGTGCCGTGATAAAATTAAGAGCATCCTAAAAATGTTGGTAGAATAATTTGGGAAATCAATTAAATCGTTTCTCAGCTCTTGTCCTCGTGGAAATAAAGGGATAAAATATATTCCGTTATTCGTGAGTTATGAAGCACTCTAATGGTGAAAGAATTTTTGAAATCGGTTCAGTATTTTATTGGTTCCGAGCTATATTCCCGGTTTTGTTCTCGATCCCGTGGAAGTAAGGAGGTGATATACAGATAGTCCATGCTATTCAGGTAGTAACGTTGCACTATAAGGGTGGAAAATTTTATCGCTTCGATTCCTTGTTTGATTTCAGTCCCCGTGCTTCCCTGTAAGAATCATTTCATGACATTTCTCAGGCTCGAGACCATCTCTTGCAATAAATAAATGCAGTAAATGTCTTGAAAGAAGCTCGCGCATCATACTGTCGCCATTTATAGCAGAGGTATCTACACACAAGATTAATAAATGTCAAGAAATTAAGTTATTTGTTTGAGATTTAGAAATCATGGTGAGAATACCAGCAGTTTAGTACCTGCAATTACAATTTTTTTTATAAAAAAAGAAAAAGAGGCCAACTTGGGTGCGCGATTGGATTTTGAATGGACAAGAAGCTTGTGCCTTCTATAATTTACTAAACGAACTAATTCAATAAACTGATTCAATATCAACGAAGGAAAGACTTTTCTTGACGCTGAGGCCCTTAACATCCCTAAACATTCCATAAATACGGATTACACTTGTAACTTTCAACATTTACAGTACTTCGGGAACCTTAAAGTCAAAATGGCCCTAGAACTTGACGTTGAGAAAGCAAAGAGCTCAAAGCTTTTGACTTTTTTCATTTTGTCTTTTGAAGGTTCGTAAAAATGCAGTGTAGGACTATGATCCTAAAACGGGGTCATTAACACGTTTATATCGCCATTCAAGCCGACACGCGACGGTCCCTTTTTTATTACATTCAGAAATATTAAGTGGTCAATGTTAGCATGTCCACCTGTTTGTGGTTCGAATCGCTACAAAAATCAATCTTAGGCTCCATATCAAGCGGTTCATATCTCAAGGATCGAAAGTGATCAACGACGTTTTCTACTCTTTGCCCTTCGGGATCTGTACGATGTTAGAAACTTTCTCACCCTGCCTCCTTACCGCGAACGTCTCGCAATCATTAATCTCCACTCTCTAGAACACAGAAGGAATGTCATATTCATTCACCGACTTCTTACTGGTAACACTGACTGCTCCCCCTTTCAGACCTTATCTCCTTCAACACTAATCTAAAACAGCTAAAAAACAGAAAAAATGATAAGATAACTGAGTGCACAACAGCTTTTGAAAATTTTGATTTTTGAATACGGCTACTTATTAATGCTGACTGATGTTTAAAACCCCTGAGGCTACAATGCTTGCTAACCAAATCAAAACTGTGAAAAGCTGTAGTATTATATTCTTTTCACTGCTTTCTTTTCTATTTTTTGTATTAAATTGTAATGGTGGCGTGATGGAGTTCGATGTTCGAATCCCAGAACTAAATAACTGTTTTCTTACGGGTCTCACCTTTCGCAAGCAATTCCCAAATACTTTGAGCGTTATATCTCTGCCATGAAAGCGCTTTATAGGAATAGGCATACAATTGTAGATCCCCACCATTCCTCAAAAGATATTGCTCCCCGCCCTGTTGCGCTGCTAAATTAATTTAAAAAATTAACAAGCACACTTTTCATTCAAGGGCATTTCATTCAGATATGTCATGAGTCATGACATTCATTTTCTGATCTTTATCAAGTCAATTTGTCTGAACGAAACTAACATAAACATCGAAGAACGATACAGAAAAAGTCAATGTTATTCTCACTATTTTGATAATAGTCTTCAAATTTGGTCAAATATTATTCTGTCTACAGTTTCCCACCTTCGCAGAGTCAGATGTATTTTTTGAGATGTTTGTGATATTGGAAAAACGATTTTGAAAAACAATCCTTAAAACGCTTAAGTTCCAAACTTTCAAATCAAATGAGCTTCGACATTTGGTAACGAAATATGTAAAAGACAAAACCATTCTCCTCACCTCTTTTATACAAAAGAAACAGTAAATTTTCCAGGGTTCCTTTCCCAACCCAAACACAAATCAAAATCCATCTCTCACACATCTGATGTCCGATCGATTGATGTGTCAGTGCTGTTGCTACTGCTTTGCAAACAATAACCCCTTAGCTATATTTTCAGAAAAATAATTTTCTCATCCTCCAGCATTAATGCGCTAATGATTCGGCTACCAGACATCAGAGCCAAACGGAAAGTCATGCAAAATGCAGGAACTCGCCTGCACATTTTCCCATCAATATCTGGTGCTGGCTGGCATAATACCACATTCACGCCTGGACAGTGGTGCTCGCGTGAAAGACAACTTGAAACATTCATTCTTCATCTAACGGTGTGCGGTGTGCGCAATGTTGGTTAAATGTAACCTCAAGCAATACGTTTTAAATCATTCATACCGCACACTGGCAGTATTGGCACGATGCAGATTAGATTAAGAAGACACAGCCAAACACTGTCCCATCACGCGATCAAAGTTCGAGTTTTTTTGATTTCCGGCAAAGCGATTGTGGCGGATGATGATGCTGCGGCTTACCGGATGCATCAAATGAGATTTTGAAGGAAACATTCGGAAAGAGGAAAACAAAACAAAAATTAAATCCAAATGAAAATCCCAAACGGTCCAAGGCGCGCGAGGGTTCATAGCTTTAAGAAGCCAAGTGTCACGTCTGAGGATCCGTCCGAGTGTTCAAATGGACGTTAAATGATCTAAAAGAAAACCCGCTGCCGCATATCACTGCTGAATGGCATTGACTCTCACTTGGCGTGGCTTAAGCACTTAAACGCAAAGCCTGTAAACCTTATTCTCAGACCTCTGTTTGTCGTGATCAATTGAGAGCAATTTATTACGAAATGAGGGTGAATTATATATCGACTTTTCCATTATGCGATTCACCACGCGGCCTCCTCTTCGACTTCGAACCCCGTTCGATGCTAAGCTCACGCCAGGGATTTCCAGTTCTATTTTTTCGCAAACAGAGAGCGGCGGTGGTGTCGTGTTGTTTGCGTGCGATATTTCTGGTGCTGTTAAACATGAGAATTAAGGTATCTGCACTGAATATGTTCACCCAAGAGTTCAAGCATTGTCGTCGGGTTTCGTGCATTCATGAGATCAGCACTGAAAGTGCATCTTTGGACCAGATTTATTTCATCGGCTTTTAAGTGAGTGAACGGAAGAACCGCCATCACTTTTTTCATACTTCAAATGTATACATAAACATAGCTTCATCGCATTTAATTTTAAAATAATAGTGGCATGGATCATTGGCATTGGTTAAATTGAATTTAATGCGGCACGTTAATAAAATATCAGCTCTAAAGTGATTGCTATTACCTCTTTACGGATCGGATGGTCTCTATGGGCTTATGATTTATTTACAGGGGCTGCGGTTAATGGGCAGCACGAATATTTTTTTTAATCATAAGCACACGGTATACGGTGAAGGAATTGAAATGATGAATGGATGTTGGGTAAATGGTATTTTCAAAGAGTTGATGTGGTATTTAGCTCTCTGGGCTTATCAGGCCGAATTTCATCACGTTTTTTTGTTTTCAGAGCAAAAAAAGAACTGGGTATGAGATCAAAGCCTTATCAAGGTCAGAAGTATTTGATTTTAAAATGAAAGGCTAATTTGTCAGTCTTTTGTTTTACACAAATAATTTACGAATCGGAATCAGTGACATTAACAAAAGAAGCTATCGCCATATGCTAGTTAAAAAGTTGAAAGCAAACAGAAATAAATAAAATACAGCAAACAGAAATAAATAAAACGTGCCAGGCTGTCGCACACTGACACCTCACTGACACCCACGTAATTTAAAAAAATAAAAAAGCTCGATTTCGATTTTTTCGGAATATATAAGTCTTACTCAACATGGGTTCATCTCGGGAAGATCGTCATTTTAACATGTTTCCTTTCTTTCGTTGTTGACGCTATTGAAAGCAAAGATCAAGTGGATGTTATTTATACCGATTTTAGCAAAGCATTTTTTTCGGTTTGCCACAAAATATTGCTTCAAAAATTGGAATCATTTGGTTTCCACTCAAGCCTCTTTCAATGGATCTGTTTCTTCCTCATAAGATGGGTTCAAAAAGTCACAATTGACGAATATACCTCAAGCCAGATAAAATGTACCTCTGGTGTTCCACAGGGTAGTCATCTACATCTAGGTCCTCTACTGTTTATCATATTTATTGATGATATTGTTAACTGTGTTAACTTCAGCAAATGCCTCATATACGCAGATGATCTGAAAATTTTTCTGAAACTGACCCCTATAAGTGATTGTCAAAAACTGCAATTGGATCTTGATAATCCATGCCGATGGTGTATGTTAAATCGTTTGAATCTTGACACCAAGAAAAGTTTTGTGATTTTTTTCTCAAAAGAAAGCATCATACGCAAGAGTTTATCACAAGGATTTATCAAAAGGAACTTAACAGACTTATTACTAACCATTACAGCCTACACCCCTCTGTCTATTTACCAAATGTGTTGAGACCTTCGCTGAGTTTAACGAATTAACTCAACTTGTTGTTGAAACCACTCGGGTTCCTGATATTGAAGGCCATGCGGCCAACACTCTCTTGACTTATTTCTCACTTCTCATCCCGATAAACATAGGGTCGTAGTATCATCTACTCTAGGCAAATCGGATCATTGTGTCATATCGGTAGATTTTTCGCTTTCCGTCACGGTGAAAAAAGATAAAGTCCCTAAAAGAACTGTGTGGCAATATGAGAAAGCCAATTGGGACGGCATGAATAATTTCTTTAGAAATTTTAATTGGCCATTGTGCTTTCTCGACGGAAACGTTGACGCATCAACTGATATGATATTTAACGTAATTCTCAACGGCATGAAAAATTTCGTTCCTCACAGAGCAAAAAGTATCATCCCCAAAGAGAATTCGTGGTTTGATTCAAGCTGCAAAGAGGCGATTGGGGATAAAGAAAGTAGTTTTCGAAAATTTAAAGACAACTCTACCGCAGAAAACCGAAATATGTTCAAACGGGCCAGAAATATTTGTAATGCTCAAATACAAAAGGCTAAGTTTTTACATGACCAAAAAGTAAGGCAAAAAATACTATTGAGTCCAAAAAGAAGTAAAAACTTTTGGTCTTTTGTTAAGAACGTTAAGAACTAGACCACGTCATCGGTCCCAATGACTCTCCGTATGTCAGCTCCATCGATAAAGCCAATTGTGGTAAACTCTGCTATGAAGCAGATATTTTATCGAACTCGCTCAGTAGCGAGAGTCCTCAAAGATCAGAATAAACATAAATCCGCTGGTCCAGATGGTATCCCCGCCGTTATTCTGAAGAGGTGTTCTCTTATGCTGGCAAAACCACTGCGTAAACTTTTCCATCTTTCCTATTCTGCTGGGATTTTTCCGAGCAGATGGAAAACTGCATTTGTCCAGCCGGTTGCTAAAAAAGGCGAATCTTCCTTCCCTTCCAATTACCGGCCAATTGCACTAACGTCCCTTCTTTCCAAGGTCATGGAAACGTTGATAAACCGTCAACTTATGAAATATCTTGAAGAACGAAAGCTTCTTAATGACCGTCAGTACGGCTTTTGTAGCAAACAGTCCACTGGTGATTTGATGGCTTATCTCACCGAAAAGTGGAACCAATCTTTACATTGTTTTGGAGAAAGTAAGATTATTGCACTTGATATTTCGAAAGCATTTGATAGAGTATGGCATCAGGCCCTTTTATCGAAAATGCGTGCTTTTGGTATCGAATAGTCTCTTCTTCATTGGATTAGAAACTACCTCTCCGACCGTTCAATACAAGTTGTATTGGTTGCCTTCAAGTCTGATAACCAATTCATGAATGCTGGTGTGCCCCAGGGCTCCGTTTTGTCTCCGACTCTCTTCCTCATTTTCATTAATGATCTCTTCTCTGAAACTTCTATAAAACAAACTGCAAAACTGACTTCACTTTATGACAGTATATTTAAAACTGGCTCTCTTTACAGTATCGAAGACTGTTAATATATAGGAAAAGTTAGATAACTGATTATTATATATCATGAACATATGTCGGGATGATCGCAAGATCGTCAGGCCATTACACACACAAAGATGTGGTATCAGTTAATTTAAGATAAAATGCTAAGAGCACAGTGTGTCTCACAAGATAGTTCTACAACTCGACCATTCTGACCTTGAAATCGTCCCGATTACATAAATTGTCAAACTACATTCAAATAACTATAGGTACATTTTTCAATACACTTATGGAATTTAAGAATACATTTGAGATCGTAAAAACATATACGAACATTAAAATTTCCAAAATTTTCATTTAACATTTCGTTCGAATATTCATTTAAAAACAAAAATATATACATAGTTAATATATTAAAAATTAAGACAAAATTTCTATTACAAAACGAATTCTGTTGACAGGTAATAATTTCATTGGCGGTTTGGCTAGATTACATTGCTTGAAAAATCGTTTTTGGTTCGAAAAATTTACTGTATTATATTTTTATATATATATTATATATTTTTTTATTTTCATCACCATCTTGTTTCACGTAATTATCTGGAACCGCATACAATCTCATATTATGTGGAGAGCATATGCCTTTGTAGGGTAACCTTGTCAACTGCAAACCATCTATATCACCGATTGCATATCTATCATTTGACAGAACCTTTTTTACCACATACGGTCCTCGATACTTGGCTAATAACTTTTTGTTTACACCTGGTACATTAACGACATTTTTGATCATAACATAATCACCTGGCTTATAGATTGTCGGACTCTTATGACGATTATCATAGTATATCTTATTTCGTGATTGTTCCCTTTCAATATTTTCTTGAGCTGTGTTCCTAACATCTTCTATATTCAATTTTTCAGTTTCTACGTTTTTAATGAGAAATTCTTTTACTTTGTCACAAAGTTTTCCCCTTTGATCTTTGCCAAATAATAAAGTGCTTGGAGTGAAACCTGTGCTCCGGTTTACACTGTTATTAATAGCAAACTCGACTTTCTCTAAATGTTTTTCCCAATCTTTTGTTGTCCACGCTTCACACTCTTTGGCTAACATCGGTGTAATCATGCGATTAAGCCGTTCCACCTGTCCGTTTGACTGTGGAGAGTGGGTTGCCACCTTAACATGCAAAATATTATTTTCATGCAAAAACTCTGCAAACTCTTTCGATGTAAAACATGTCCCGCGGTCTGATATGATGCGGTAAGGTCTAGAAAAGTTGGCAAAATATGTTTTCAAGCAGTCGATGGCTTCTTTACTTTGTGTGCTTTTATTCGCGTACAGCTTAGTAAATTTGGTGAAACCATCCACCACTACTAGAATGTGTTTCTTATTTGCACGAGATGTGGGAAATGGACCCAAATGGTCTACATGAAGTGTATCGAAAGGAAGTTTCCCTTTTGGAATAGGATGTAAGGTTCCTTCTTTTTTTCCTGATTCAGGAGAGAAATATATGCACTTTAAGCATCCTTTTATAAAAGTTCTAATTTTTTCCTTCATTTTGGGAAACCAATAAATCCCTGACAGGTGTTCAAAACACTTATCGACACCTAAGTGGCATAGTGACTCATGATGGGTCCGAATAACCTGCTCTTCCATCTGTGAAGGAACATAAAAATTAACTTTTCCATTTATTTTCCGGTATATCAGACCGTCAACCATTTCAAATTGAGAGCTTTCCGACTTACTTAGCTCATCGGCAATAGCTACAATCTTTGGATCGTGCTTTTGTGCAGCCGCTAAAATGAATTCGAACGATTCATCATCTACATGCAAGACATTGAAACATCTACTTAAGGAGTCTACATGAGGCATGCGATCACATTTTCGATGTTCAACAGTATAATCAAATGATTGCAGCTCCAATGCCCACCGTGAAATACGAGGATTCAATAGCTTTTTATTTAATGTTAGAACCAAAGCCTGGCAATCTGTCACGACCTTGAAAGGAATTCCAAGCAAGTAAATTCTAAATCTTCTTAGCGCATATATTATAGACAAAGTCTCCAGTTCATAACTGTGGTACCTGCTTTCAGCATCTGTAGCGCGCTTGGAAAAGTAAAAAACTGGGTGGAACTTCCCATCGCTTTGTTTTTGCAGGAGAATTGCCCCAAATCCTAACGTACTAGCATCGCAGTGGAGTTCTGTAGCAACATTTGGACTATAAATTGATAGAACTGGAGCAGAAACTAGTTTTTCTTTTAAGACATTAAAAATTTCGATTTCTTTGGAGCCAAAAAGAAACGGAACATCTTTTCTAAGTAGGTCGTAAAGGGGTTTGGCTATATTTGCGAATTGGTGTATAAATTTTCTGAAGTAAGAACAGAGTCCCAAAAAGCTGTGAACACTTTTAGTAGAGGTAGGCACAGGAAAACTTTGAATAGCTTTAAGATTGGCGTCGTTCGGGCTTACACCGGCTTCGGATATTGTATAGCCTAAATAAGTGATCTTACTTTGTAAAAAAAGACATTTATCTAATCTGAGTTCTAAGCCCTTTTCAACTACGATATTGATTACTTCTTGAAGGATATCTATGTGTTCTTCGACAGTCTCGGTCGCTATGAGGATATCATCTAAATAGGTCACAACTTTTGACTTCAAAATCATTTCACCAAACACATGTTTCATGTAGCGCTCGAAGACAGAAGGGGCGTTCTTAAGCCCAAAAGGCATCTTTGTGAATTCGAACTGACCGATAGGTGTAATAAAAGAGGTGTACTTGGTCGAATCTTCTTCTAGTGGAACATGATAAAATCCGTTCTTCAGATCAAGGGTAGTGAAATAACATTTGTTTTTTAGCCGATCAATGTTGTCCTCAATCAGAGGTAATGGATAATTGTCGCGAAAAGTGATTTTATTCAGTTCTCTGAAGTCAACACATAGCCTTAACTCTTTATTTTTCTTTTCTACGAGTACTATAGGTGACGCGTATTGTGAACTAGACTCTCTTATTATTCCCTTACAAAGCAGGTCGCTAATAATTTTTTCTAACTCAATTTTATGTGAATAAGGTAGTCTTCTAGGCGGACAATGAAAAGGCACATCTTTAGATAAAACAATTTTCATTTTAAATTGGCTATCTCCTGAACAAATTTTATTTCTACCTAAGTAAAAAGCTGGTTTCACTATCTCTTTTACCCGTTCCTGAATACTATACGATATTACGTCATTGATTTGTATACCTAATTCTAACTGCTGGTCGGTTATGTCAATATTAAGTATTTGTTGAATAAAATCGGTTTCATCATTTGACAAACTTACATGCTGGTGCAATTGACAATGTTCACTCGACGACGGTAACGACAAACTTGAAACAAGATGGTTCTGGGCAAAAGACAAATCTGGCGAAGTTTTATCGCCGTTGCTTACATCTTTCTTGTTGATTCTCTGCAGAGCCATACCATTTTTCCCAATGAAATTTCTACCGAGCACAACAGGATAACTCATCGAACGATTTTTCACTACGAATAAATTTAAATTAGTAGGTAATTTTTCATAAAATATACAAGAATTAACACTTCCCAAAATGTGAAGAGGACTGCTGTTGACTCCGCAATAAGAATGACTGTTCGCTTCCAACGGTGTAATCACGAAAGGTGGCAAAAACTTCTCTTGGATAAAACTTATCGGGCTCCCTGAATCCAATAGTGTTGTGAGTGTGATTGAACTTTGTACTTCACCATCAGAGAATTGATAAAAGACATTCTTCTCAAATTCGTTGGTCGTTGAGCTCCGCTGCTGTTCACAATTGTTGTTGGCGTAATTTGTTTTGCTGGTGTATTTCTCGCACTGAAGAGTTAAAACAGGTTTATTGCTTGCACAGTTTTTGGCAATGTGTCCACGGTGGCCACACTTAAAACAAGTGAACTCTTTTTTGTGATAAGAACTATTGGCAGGTACACATGCTTCTCGTTCGGTAGGGCGATCTCTTGCTCTAAATAAATTAGATTGATGATTGTGGCGATTGCTAATTTGAGTTGTACTAGGTCTGGCAGGTAGATTATCACGGCTGTTGTTTTTTAGCTTTTCGTATTTTCTGAGAGCGTGCTTAAGCTGCTCTATATTGTTGGCATTGTATAGAATACTTTTGTTAACTTCGGTGTCGCAAATACCTTTGATAATAAATTGAATAAGGTCTTCTTCTTCAACGGGGTTATGCGAAGCGATTTCTTGCATGGAAAGTACATACTGCTGTACGGTTTCATCTCGTCGTTTTTTTCTTCCACTGAGTTCGGTAAAAATATCCGCCTTTGTAACCACACGCTTAAATTCACTAAGCAGAGCGTGTCTTAGTTCATGCCAATTACGTAATTTTAAAGATCTCACAAGCAACTTTGCCGTACCATTAAGGAGTCTCTTTCCAAATATGAACTTTGTGCGATCGTCCAAACGAAGAATTTCTGCGTTCTCGTCGAACTGTTCTACCCAACGATCTATAGGAAAGTTATCATCTCCTGTGAAGGGACACAACAAGTCTTCCATATCTTTAAAATTGTGCGAAAACTGAACATTCACATCGTGGTCTGCGTCCTCCAACTGTAATTCTTTTAGCTTTCGCTTCAAAAGAATAATCTCCTCCTTTTTTTTACATGCGTCTCGTAGAAAGGCAAGCTCCTCGTCAAACTCGGTCCTGGTAATAGACAATGAATCATTTAGCTGCTCGGACACGTGCTCAGCGGGTGTGGTTCCTTTGTCTGCTGGATGCTCATGCAAAAAGTTTTGAACCAACTTTAGAAGATCCTCCTCTTCAAAGTTCTTAACTGCATCTTCTACTCGCAGTCTTAACACTGCCTTACTGCCACTAGTTTGCAGTTTCAAAGAATGCAAAATACTTTTTAAAGTAGCAGAAGTTGCTGCTGCAATAAATTCGGCAAATTCTTGCGACATATTGCTGTCTGATTAAAAAAATACTAAGAATGTTTCTTTTTCACGTGGTATCCCACTTCTGAAATTTGTAGGGGTGGCGAGCAAACTTGAAATATGTTAAAATAAAACAAACTGCAAAACTGACTTCACTTTATGACAGTATATTTAAAACTGGCTCTCTTTACAGTATCGAAGACTGTTAATATATAGGAAAAGTTAGATAACTGATTATTATATATCATGAACATATGTCGGGATGATCGCAAGATCGTCAGGCCATTACACACACAAAGATGTGGTATCAGTTAATTTAAGATAAAATGCTAAGAGCACAGTGTGTCTCACAAGATAGTTCTACACTGTTTTGCTGACGACTCGACCCTCAGCGTTTAATAATCGTTTCCAAATCCACATCCTGCTCTTCAGATGTGGAACTGGAACGGTTGCATATGTCAAGCTCATTGAATTCTGACCTTGACAGCATTGTTACACGGAGTCATAAAATCCGAGTAGAATTCAATGCTTCGAAAACTCAATGCTGTCTCTTGTCGCTGAAGCTTAACATTCCTCCATTGCCATTATCCATGAATGGTACCTGCATCCAAGAAACCGAAATGCTGTCAGTACTTGGTATGTGTGTAAACGATAATCATTGTTGGAATAGCCACATATTCGAAGTCGCCAGAAACGCTGCTAAATCCCTAGGCTTCTTGAGACTATGCAGGAAGTTCTTCACCCCTTCTGATCTGGCTACAATTTATAAGGCCTTCATCCGCCCAAAACTGGAATATAACTCCCACATCTGGTCAGGTGCTTCTCAAACATCTTTGCGTCTACTTGATAGGGTACAAATTAGAGCGTTTAAATTGATAGGTGATGGTTCAATCGTAGAATCGATTGATTCTCTTTAACATCGTCGAAATGTTACCTGTCTCTCTCCCTTTTATCGATTTTTTCACAAACAGTGCTCTAGTGAAATAGCCAGTTGCATTCCTCCCCTGAAACAATTTTGCCGCAACACTCGCCTCGCTAGGAATGCTCATCAGTCTACCTTGAGCCCAAACTGGGGCGTACAGTCAAGTATAGAGATTCTTATTTTAGTCGCACCACCCGAATGTGGAATGCTCTGCCTGGTCCAGTTTTTCCCCTGCATTACGATTCACAAAAGTTTAAAAGCAACGTGCATCGGTGTCTCCTATTAAATCCTCTCCTATTTTCATAAATGCTCGCACTGTGTTCTATAACATTATAAGGGTATTCATAAGCCCTTGATGTGCGCGCTAATTATAAAAAAAAAAATACCTCACTAGTAAGACCAAACCTAGACACCATCTGGAACCCTCAACAACAATCCTTTTCAGTTCGAATTCAGAAAGTTCAGAATGAATTTACGAAGTATGCATTTTACAAAATGCGATGGTGTTTTCTGCCAAATTCCACATCTATGCAAAATCCTCTAGGTTTGCAGTCCCTCAAATCACGTAGAACTAGCCGTGACATAATTTTTGTGCGATATATTTTATGTTTTCATATAAAGTGTCCTTCCTTGTTGTCCTTAATTTGTATTTTTCCAGAGAGGCCGTTGAGGGATAGAAATCTCCTTTTTCAATCAAGGCACAGAACTAATTATGGCATGAGTGAACCAATTTCAAGCTCAATGAGAGCAATTCAAACGAAAGATTTGACCTACAAACCTTTTTTTTTGGATTTGATTGGTCTAGGAGGGAAATAGCTTCAACGAATCACCAACTACTTTCCTATAAAAAGTCTTCTTCAAAAAGACTATCTTATGTCGATAACGAATTTGACACTTTCTGTTCAATTTCCAGTCATTTTGTAATTAATTGATTTTGAGCAAGATATTGTGTATGATACTGTCATAAATCTAGAATTTTAATCAGTTACAGCAGCTCTTCAAGATACACTCTGCTTCAACTACTCTTTTGCCCAATGCCATTATTACATTGCTTCTTCACCGTGTCATCTCTGCTGTACTACTTCATAAACAATTTGATTTAAAAGGTTACGCCTTGAAAAGTGATGAATATCCAATCTCGAAAAAAAACACAAGCGGACCTAATTTCAACAATTGGTAAAGGAGCCGTGAGGAAGTAAAAGAAAAACAAAAGGACAGCGCGAACAGTGACTAGAAAATTAGGTTTCTTTTTTATGTCTTTCTGTTAAATAAGCTCAAAGAGGGCTGTGCTGAGCACTGGGCAGATCTTCTTAAGAAATTCTTCTCTTTTTTGCTCTTTAGGTATTCATCTCCTAATAAAGATAGTTCGTTCAACTTAATTGTTTTAAATTAGTTTCTTTTTTGCTGTTTTTGGTAGTAACCTTCGGTGGTGGTGATGCTGATGTTGATGGTTTGAGCTGATGCACTGCCGCATCACTCTGTTTATGACCCAGAGTCTATGCTAGTCGCTTTGCGCCATGCCAAAGAAGCTGCTATTTGAACTATGTGAGCAACAAAATTTCGAACATTGCAACAAGGCATTAAGAAGATTTATGGCAGAGTGTTGCAGTTTTCTACTTTTGCTATGCTTTGCTGCTGCCTTATTGCAATTTTGGCCTACATCACAGAAGATATGCGCTCCTTGTCCATAAAGACTCATAGTCCGGTCATTGCGATATGCAGCCTGCTGGAATAAACATATATATGAGCGTGGAAGGTTGGCCAGTTTTGGTTTTGGTTTTTTTGAAAATTTTTCTCATCGACACGAGAACTGAACGGATACTTACTCTTTTTAGCCATCTCACTGCCGGCAATCAACCTCATAATTGGAGATATGTTCACAATTACGGAATGCGAAAATGGACGACGCTAAATCAGTGACTTTGTTGCGTCCCCTGATAGATAGAAGGAGGCACTTTGCAACTCTCCATCTCTTTCTCAAGCTCTCTATGTATAAAGCAACCGTCTATCTAGCGCAGCACAAGTATGTGGCTAGGAAATTTTCAATTTTAATTATTTATGTTTTGTTATGAGGCAATTTCAATATATGAATGGATGTTGAAGGAGGATGGAGTGCGCAACTGATGATGATGAGTCTATGCCTGGTTTGTGGTCACACCTATAAATGAAGATGAAGAAGATGCGCGCGGCCAGTTATCAAATTCAGAATCAATATACCTTGATGATGGTCGGGCTTAGTGTGGATCATGATGTGTGGTGGTGGCCGATGGAAATGTTTGATAATTGCACAAACAACATCAGGTCGAATAGGTGCGCTGTTTCTGTTTTTTCGCGTCATTGAGTCGAGATATGCGGGAGATTGTGTGTGAAGCTGGAATACCGCAGTTGATTCAGGAATCGTGTTTGATGACCGTAAAAGAAATTGACGTTTCTTGAGACCTTAAGTGTGTTTTAAGAACAGGACACAAGACAAATTTCTAATTTTTCTCTAACCTCAAAAATCTTTAGGATGTGCTCTTCCTTGGACATATCATGGTTTGGACGAAATTACTCTGATCTCTCAACAGACATATTGCTCCTAATGACTTGTCGAATTCACTCAGGTCTAGCAATAACAAAATTTCAACAAGTTACTCCAGAGTCAGAACTAACTCACAAGCTGTCTATGTCTCTATGCAGGCTTAAAATCCAACCGCCCATCAATTACAAAATTCTTCTTCTATAGAGAAACATGGGTACGTATTTTTTTTTTTTTTTTTTAAAAAGCTCGCCTCAACAAAAAAAATACCAAAATAATGTCGCAGTGTCTGTGCACTAAATCATTATAATAGTAGAATACAAATTTAATTTTTTTAAGTAAAAAATTGGTGTTAAACAAGAATCTAAGTTTTGTAGTGTCCGACTGAAGCTTAGGATTCGGCCACATTCGGTTTAACCTTCGGTTTCGGCAAAAATAGGCCGAAGTTTCTGCCGAAGTTTCGTTATTGGTTGTCGTGCGTCGTGGTAGGCACTGAAAAAAAAATTCTTTTCGTAGAGCGTAAGACAGTGTTGAGTTATTTGTTATTCTTTTCCTAAATTTCAAGAAAATATTAATATTGTTACTAGTTTAATTTGTTATAATTTTTTAAAAGTCAATTTAATTTATCCCGAGCTGACACAGGTGTTCTTGACAACCTATGAGGTGTCATAAAAACATTGGTTTTCCAGTCCTCCAAAAACACTAAACCTCAAAATCACCACGCATCCCTGTCATTTGAATAAATATACATGCCATTTGACAGTTCTCAACTTGCTCCAGAAAAATCCAGGTCAACTCCAGGGCTCAGAAACACTCAGTTTGAGTTTCACGGCGATTTTAAGTTTTTCTTTGTGGGGACCCCAGGTCTTCAACAAACGGTTCTGTTCAAGAAAAGAAACCAAGGAACCACTTTTTTTATTTTTTTTTATTTTTAGTCAATCTGAAAGGAAAATTCTTTAATTTGTTGAAGCTTTGTGTCGGATGCTGAGCCAAACATTCGGCTTCGGCTTCGGCTTAATATCGACCTACGGTCGGACACTAAAATTTTGATTATGTGCCAATAGATCTAGTGGTATGTAAAAAAAATAATAAAAGGAAAAGTCTGCTCAGAAAATCAAGTACAAACAGGGCAAAACCCAAGAAAATGGATTTTCTGGAATGGAGTATCCATAATATGCTTTTACCTTTAATTAACATTTTAGTTCAAGTTAATTTCATTCACTGATGGTTCACTGGTTCACTGGTTTTTGACTATTCAGGTTTAAAGGTCAAACTTTAAAAAAGGAATCTAGTTTTTCATAAATAAATTTTTTTTTTAAGGACGAACTTTTCAGTTCGAAAACTGAATGATAATATCATTTTTAAATTTTGAAAAATGGAAAAGTGAAAGATATTTTTTATAGATTTTTTTTTTTTAAATTTTGACTTTGAGACTTCACTATCACTACATAATATAAAACACAGGCGCTTTCTATGTCCCAATGTCCCTATGTATGCTTAGATTTTTAAAACTACGCAACGGATTTTGATGCGGTTTTTTTAATGAATAGAGTGATTCAAGAGGAAGGCTTAGATGTATATAATACATGCATATTGTAGTAGGGAAAAGCCGAGAAATTTAAAGATTTGTAGTGTAATGTCTTAACAAACATATTTTTCTGCGCTTACATTGAAAACGCTGGCTTACGAGATAGATCAAATTTATGTACTACGGAATTGTATATCTTAAAAAAATAAAAAATAAATAGGGTGGCGCAACAGAGCGAGGAGCCCATGGGCCTAGCGTATTTCTCACAACCATGCCTTGTGAGGGAATGGAGGGGATATACAATTTTTCGCCGGTTCCGAACGGCTAATTGAGAATGCGCTTTTCATGGCAATGAATTTACTAACAGAGGACTTGCCAATACCTCGCGAAAGGCGATACCAGTGGAAAAACATTTTTGCATTTTGCCTCTGCTGGGATTCGAACCCCGAACCTCTGGGTTAGCAGGTGGACATGCTAACCATTACGCCACGGGTACCACATTGTATATCTTAAGAAGATGAATAAAAATGTCCGCGACAGCTATGTATATCTTCTAAGGATAACCTACAGTAACCATTTTTATCTCTTACATATTACAAAAAAAATATGGGCTATTTATTAAGCTATATTAAACTTTACAGTATCATTTCTTATCCAACAAAATACATTAGATACGTTGTGCATTTCATGTAGATCGAAATTGCCCTATACGGCATCTGATTTAAATAAATATTTTCGAAGATATTACAGATATAAAAATTGCGGGACGAAGCGTTTGTGGCGGTACCAACCGGTCGGGTCGGTGGAAGCGAGGCTATAAATAGCGCGTCGTATATCATGGTTTAGTATCAGCATTGTACCCGTGCGAAGCCGGGGCGGGTCGCTAGGAAACACTAAAAAACATTTACAAAATTACATATCTAGAAGTAAGGTGATAATTAAAGTCTAAGCTAAAGGCTTCAAAAACACTATCATACATTATGTTGAAGTAGGTTTCTCAGTTGACTTTTAATAGTCTTATTAAAAAGCTATGTCAACTGATTTGATACTATGTACTCCCCCTTAAACGGTGTTAGACATCCCCCTCACCCCATCGCGTCTGGAGCTTTTTTTCGCATCTATTGCAAAACACCCAACGACCCAACACATCTGTAAGTTTTTTTTCCCTTCAAATGATTAGTGGTGCCCGTGGCGTAATAGTTATTATATCTGTCTGTTACGTGTGGACTGTTTGTGGTTCGAATCAAAACAGAAACTAAAAATGTTTTATTATATGTAGTTATTTCGCGAGGAACTGATAAGTCCTTCTGAGAGTCATCACACTGCCATATGAAATGCGCTTTCGCATTGAGTCGTTTGGATCGTCCTTGAACTGTTACATGACCCTTGTTAGTGTAGCTTTAAGTTCTGAAATCAAAGCTTGATATCAGTTAATCTACATGATGCCTGCAAAATCTTTTCTATTGTGTACTAAAATTTCCTTGTCTACTAAAACCATGCATAATGGTTAGCATTTCAGCCTGTTGACCGGGAGGTTCGTAGTTCGAATTCCAATAGAAGAAAAAATGTTTTTTCACGGGTACGGGTTTTTGTAAATTAAATTGAAATACCATTGGCTTGTCCTCCGATCATAAATTCATTGCCATTAAAAGCGCTTTTTCGATTACCTTTTCGGGATCGGCACAAAATTAAAGGCTCCCTCTATTCCCTCACAAGGCAATGGATGTCAGAAATGCGCTAAGCCCGAAGCCTTCCGCCGATTTGCACCAATCTAGTTATTTATTTTTATCCATTCTCTCGCAGTACCTGGTTTTGAAAAAAGAGCCAGGTTCGAATTCAGGTCCTTAATATTTTTCGTGAGATGTATTTTTTTTTCTTTTTTTATTTCAATTGTTGCAAAGCGCTTCATTCTATGAATATTGAATAGTTAACAAAGAACAATCTTATTCGTTCGAACCACAAAAATTTAACTGACAGTTCCACTCCGATTTAAGACTTACGAGTACATAATTGAATGGTAAATACGCAAGAAAATCAATTGAACCGTCACAAGCTTGTACATTGTAAGTATGGTGAATCTGTTTCTTTTAACGGCCTTGATTTGCATTTTTCTAGAAATTTTCCCAGTATCGGGAATTAGCCACACTATTGTCCTCTACGAGCACCTACATCCGTAAGTGCCACTCTAGGGAAATGCATCGTCAAATCTATAAAAACCACTTGGCGCATATTTCTTACGATGGGAACTTATTACATTTATCGTCGCATATCTTGCCCTGCCCGTGATCTCTATGCACACATACACTAAACAACATCCCAATCAATGATGTCCATCGCCAGCACCTTCATCACCTTTGATGCGATGCTCTATAACCTGACACTGGGGCTATGTGCATATATTTTTTTTTTCGTCGCCTGATCTCTGAGGGTATCAATAGATCACATCGATCAAATCCGATCAATGTTTCACGCCGGCATGGAACACACTGGCCGCCCTGGCCATAATCAGCCAGATCGAAAGGCTGTGGTCCACCGCCGACGCCGCCGCCACCGCGAAAACCACCACCGCAGTGGATGTGCACACACATTTGCAAATCTTTGGCGGTCAGGAGGCCGTATGATGGATTCCGTCACTGCCAATTGGCAGCTCAATCGATGTATGCTTGTCGGCTTGGACAGTATTTTAGACTCGAGATGCGATCGAAGAGTTCGATCCGGACCGGAGATGAAAGTCGCAATTTCACAATTTAAGATTTCCACGGCCAATCAGCAGGTCACACATCATCCACGAAGTGTCCAGAGGTATCAATAGGTTTTCGAGGTTTTGGTTCGTTGTTTTGTTTTCAAAGATTTCCCTGATTTGTTTGTTGATTTTCCAGGTAATTTTGCAGTCGCCTAGATCTCTGCAGTATTATATTAGTGATGTGATGGAGGGAAAACCAAAGACCAACCTGATGATTGTCTGTGGGTTATGTGAATAATTGGCCTTGGGAACCTCGAAAGGTGATGATGACACGAATGATGCGCATAACGCTTGGCACATGCAAAATCAATTTTCAAAAGAAATTCTTTTATGGTTTTTATGAATCCAAATACTTACACGTCTGTCAAAACTAGTTGTTTTTAACGATCCCATGATCGACTCATCAAAAATATCTCCGAGATGAGATCTTAAGAATGCAGAGAGAATACTCTTAATGGTTCTTAATTCCATGGGATTGTTTCGAACTAGTCTCGTCACTGAATGAGAGTTGAAAAAATAAATATATTTTGTTCAAATACCAACAGCTCAAAATTACGAGTATAACTTTCGCTGGTTTTCGCCACACGGGGGAATTTCTCACTCGTGCTGCCAAGCATCATTAATGGCCAGGATCAAGGAGTCCTGCTGTGAATTTAAGTTGAATTCGACATTCTCATCCAAACGTAGTGCGCACTTCCACACCAAGTCAGTGTGCGATCGTTGTCGTTGTCGCGTCGTTTTAAAATTTTCAATCCTTGCTCCTCGTACTGCGTTAAACGTTCGAAACTTTACACGCGAATTTGTACGTGAGCGGAGTGCGGTGTGGCAAAATGTGTGTGATTTGTGCCCACACTTCGGCTTGTCGATGACATCCTGACCCTGCCCAGAATGCTGCCCTCTCATTTGGATGGTGTTCACTAGGCTTGTTGACTTGGATTCTCCGTCGATCGACCGACTACGCGACGCGACGTATACCGATCTGGTTGTTGTTACTTTTTTGTTTTGTTTTTATTCTCGTCGCTCATGATCTTCTCCATGGTATTCAGTTCAACTTCTTTTCAAGTGGCTTCGCCCTGCATAGCTAGACTGAAACACGAGTATAAACATAAGCTTCGTTGCCCTAACGGATCGAAAACGTAAGGTGGTTCTCCTAAGTCATTTGGGTTGTTTTTTTTTTCGGTTGAAACACGGAGTACGTCCTCACAACAAGATCCTCTTGTTGGGATAACTGATTTCAATCGAGGACAGTAACAAATTTGTGCTGATCTCCAAAGTTCGTGAAATTATTGAGTTGATTTGGACTTTGAACTGAGCATTTGATTAACGTTCTGGTTCTGGCTCAAGTTAAAAGTTATTATTATTATGGCCTTGTCCACAATTGGGGGTATATTTTATGGGTAGCATAACTTTGTGGTGGTGTCGGTTAGAGAGAAGTTTATTTATTGACAGGACTTTTTTTCCTTTTGAAATATGACATTTTGTCTTAAATTAAATTTTATGAGATCAAACCTAATTGACCTCTGGGAGGTGGCAGGGTGGTGAACAATTTTTATTTTTGATTGATCCCAAGAAACATAACAGTGGATTGCCCGATACTACAAAGGCTTAAGTCTGACACAGTCAAATGGGAATTGAATGAAATACATATGTATGTATACATTGGAATATACACTTTAGTATCAAATTTTTCTGTAATGTTTCTTATGACAACTTAAATCGAGGTCTCCTCAATTTTCTATTATAGGCAAAAGTGCTGAATGGTGATACACAAAAGTTACTAGGATAGACTGTTTTAAATTCCAAAGCTTATCAAAATAGTTAATTTTTCAACAATCGACACCTCGAAAATATTTGATGTAATCAATGTGGCGTTATGATCTTAAGGCGCACGATAAGAACAAAAATTTTAATCTTTGTTAAAAATTTTGTCATGAACTGATACCTCGCGATCAAGGTTCGCCATCGAGATATTCATGCATCTCCTACATCAACGTCTTGTAAGAGTGGAGACAGATAATAAATAACATTTGTGAGGTTTTCCATGAGCCAAAGTTGTACGGCTTGAATATTTGAGACATTTAAGTCTTTGGTAAACCATTTAAGTCTTTGGTAAACCAATATTGAGGAAAGAGTAAATAAAGCCAACGTTGCACTCTTCTCCTGTAAAAAAGCCATTGGCGGGAAATGGGGTTTCTCCCCCCAAATCACCCATTGGCTGTTTACATCGGTAATTAGACCGATACTCACATACGGGGTGATAGTCTGGTGGACAGCACTAGACAAGATGATCAACTACAACAAGCTGGCCAAAGTTCAAAGAACGGCTAGTCTGTGTATTAGTGGTGCACTGAGGACAACCCCATCGGACGCCCTCAATGTACTACTAGATCTCACACCCCTAGATATCTTCAGCAAACAAGTCGCAGCTAGCTCAGCTACTCGACTCAGAGCTACATCACAGTGGACCAATAATCAAATCGGCCACACTACCATTCTAGATAACTTTAGATTCTTACCGAATCGATCCGACTACACCACCCCCAAGTTGGTGTTTGACAATAATTTCCAAGTAACCATACCTTCAAGAGAAGCTTGGGAAAATGGCGCTCTTTTGGAAAATGAAGCAATACACTTCTACACCGATGGTTCAAAAACCAGCGTAGGTGTGGGAAGTGGAATCTACTCAGAAAAGCTGAATCTCAGTCTTTTCTTCCGCCTACCCGATCATTGTAGTGTGTTCCAAGCGGAAATTCTGGCGATTAAGAAGGTGCTGTCTTGGCTCAAAGAAAACGTCATATCCTCCACGGATATTCGGATCTTCTCAGACAGCCAAGCTGCCCTTAAATCTCTTGCCTCTGTCTCTACAAAATCCATCACGGTCCAAAATTGTCAGATGTCTCTGAGGGAGATGTCAAATCAGTTTAACATTCACCTTTCATGGGTGCCAGGGCACAGGGACATACCAGGCAACTGTATGGCAGACGAACTAGCCAAAAAGGGCACGACCACTTCCCTACGCTCAGAATGGAACAACATAGGTGTACCTATCGCTACATGTAAACTCCTGCTTAGACAGGACGCTTCAAGGATAACAAACACTAGATGGACTGAGAGTAACACATGCCTTGCAACCAAAAAAGTTTGGCCGTGTGTGGACTCAAAACGATCAAAGAGTTTGTTGTCCCTGAACCGTCTGTGTCTAGGTTCTACCATAGGTGTTCTTACAGGACACTGTCTAATAGGGAGACACGCCAAAAGACTTGGTGTGTTTTCCAATGATTTCTGCAGAAGCTGCATGGACGAGGAGGAGGAAGAGACCGTTCAACACCTTCTTTGCTCATGCCCTGCACTGCTTCATAGGAGGAAGGCTCATCTCGGTGAATTCTTCTTCGATGATACTAGCGACCTAGCGTACATAGACCCTAAAAGTCTTTCAAAATACATTAAAAGTTCCACGTGGTTCGACTAGCAGGTGATTAACCGGCTAGTACCGTAATGGAAGATTAATAAGCGATTAACTCGTTAATCTTACATCGGGTTTCTGGGATCAGTAGGTGATTAACTTGCTGATCTCTGTGGTATCACAATGGGCCCTAGCGGCCTAAGTGTGTTAGGCAATGTACTCATTGACTGACAGCCACTTCCACCTAACCTAAGTCTTTGGTATGGTAGATAGGATAAGTTAGTTGTGATTTTTTACGAATGTAAATTAATACATTGATTTTAACTAATTTACTTTTGAGGCACAAGAAAAGTTACTTATAGATGCGGAGCATCGAAAATTATGAAAACCTTAAGTAGCTTACAACAGAGCTGTTTTCGGTCCAGAATTTGCTCTAAACGTATTCAAAAAAACACCAGAAAAGTGTAGCTTTCTATAACAGATTACTACTACTGCTCGTGCTCGTATATTCATCACGAAACCAGATTTGGCAAATTATGGTTAGTTACAGCTCCTGAATTACATCTGAAGTTAATGACTCCTCCTTTAAATAACTTTGAGCTTATCCAGGGTGATGATCTCGAAGTCAAGCATCCGCTGTCTGAGGCGAAGAAAAGCTGGACTTTCTATAATAATGTGCAGAAATGAAAAAAAAAAATTTTCACTTTCGAGGCAAAACCTGCGGCTAACATCTGCTGCCAACCTCATTTGATGTCAATAGATGGGTTCAAGTTTTTAAAGTTTTCTTGTGAAGTTTTTATATCATTAAGACTTCTTAAAATATAAAAAAAGTAGCTTGCCAACTCCAAGATTCTTACTCAGCTTATATCGGACGAGAAACAATAAGATAATCCTGGCTACTAAAGGAATGAATAACAATTGTATGGCTTGAATTTTAGAACATCGGAAACATAATTTGATTGCTTTAATTATTTTAAATCTCAAAGATGTGTTTATTTACAAGTCTAGAATTAGAGGGTTGTCGCGAAGTACTTTCTATACCAGCAATTGAGAGACTAATCACTAATGGAAAGATTTCAGGTCTGGGGGCAAGTAAGTGACGAGAAGAATCATACTCTTACAAGAACTGCTAAGATTGCTGTAATAGAGCTTACATTACACCTCAGAAGCTTTTTTAACAAGCAGAATTCTCGCATCTTAATTAAAATTTAAATAAATAGAATTGCGTAGTAGATGGGGGAGCGTGGGCCCTGGCGCATTTCTCGCGACAATACCATGTGAGGAATATAGGACACCTACAATATTAAAAGCGCTTTTTTTGGCAATGAAACTACTATCTGAGCTCCGGCCAATTCCTCGCAAAAGGTGGTACAACAACCTTTTTGTTTTCTGTTGGGATTCGAATCCCGATCCTTCCACGTAACAGACAGACGCGCTTACCATAACTCTACGGGTATTACAATTTTAGAATCCAAGGCTCGGAAAATTTAATGATTGTTCTTGAAAAGTATCTCCATTACTGACGTGTGACTGCTTGGTACGGTTTATGGTGGGCAGCTGGCGGGTTCATTGAATATTACTTTTTCTAGAACAAGGATGGTAACTGTTACGGTTAATAAATTGAATTTTTGATAGACTTCAGTAGACTTGCGGAAATGAATTGTATAAGGACGGTACAGTTCAAAAATGTTTTTGTTTTTTTTGTTTTTTTTTTTTTATATATATTTTGCTAAGTTTCTCGAAATATTGGACATGTTGTTTTGATATATACAGGGTGTTCCGTAATTCGTGTATTATACTTTCAGATGTGATTCTTGGTCATATTCTAAGAAAAAAATTGTTATACAGTAAAGTCCGTTTCTCAGCTTTCACATAACTTTTTGACAATATAAGAAAAGGCTAACTTTTGTGCATACAATAATATGGGCATTTTTAGTAGTTTTTTTATGTATTTTATACAAATACAATCATAACAACTGCTCAAAGCGGCCTCCTTCGTTTTGAATGCATGCCAGAGCCCGTTTTTCGATTTCATTGTGGATGTTTGCTTTAAATTTGGGGTATGAATATTCAATAGGTAAATAAGTCGTAAAAAAAGAAAAAGAAAAAAAATTTGTTCATCAGTTTATCAAAATAAGTTACGATTGCAGTTTGATCAAAGAGCTTTTTGAAATGCCTTCATTTACCAAAGAAGAAAACGCAGACATTAATTTCTTATATGAGTTTTGCAATGGAAATTCAAGAAGAGAACTTTATCCTAACTGAAAATCTGGCAACCCTAAGCCCATAGGAGTCCAATTTAAATACAGTTTCAAAGATTACAAGACTACAAGTAAAACAAGAGTTATCGAGAGCAAACACCCACAATGAAATTCAAAAACGGGGTCAGGGCTCTGGAATGCATTCAAAACGAAGGAGGGCACTTTGAGCACTTGTTATAATTGTATTTGTATAAAATACATAAAAAAAACTACTAAAAGTGCCCATTTTTTTTTTTTTATTTTGCCCGTTTTGTATTTTTTGAAATTTATCATAAAATGTATGGGTTTTTGACGGCACTTATTCATAAGTTTTTTTTTATTATTGTTTTGTTCATCTGTAAAAAATAAAGATACTCTATGTTTATCAGGCTTTTTCTGAAAAAAAAAATGACCTCAAAGTCAAAACTTTGCTTGGGGAAGAAAATTTAAACACCATTTAAATTTCATAATCTGGCAACTCTAAGCCTATGGAAACACAACTTAAATACAGTCTTAATGGTTGTTATTTTCACAAAAAACTAAATCTAAAATAAGGTCTTTATCATCTGTATTCACAGAGAAATCGAGTATTACACAGGTCAGGGTACACAGCCTTTTCTTAAATTGTCAAAAAGTGATGTCAAAGTTGAGAAACGGACTTTACTGTCTAACAATTTTTTTCCTAGAATATGACCAAGAAAAACATCCCAAAGTATAATACTTGAATTAGGAACACCCTGTATTTATAGATATAGGTGCATAGCTTTGGTTTTTGATGTGACGTGTAAAATTCAATGCATGTTTTCATTTTGTGGCTTCTACGATCATTGATATCGTATTCTTGGAATCCTTGTCAGGATACAACGCTCGGGGCTATGGAGTGGAAGTCCTTTCGATATGTGGATTCCATTCTGGAGACCTGCTGGCTTAGGTGTTTTAGAAAACTAACTGAGTTTTCCATATTATAAAAAAATAAATAGGGTGTCGCAACAGAGCGAGGAGCCCCTGGGCCTAGCGCATTTCTCACAACCATGCCTTGTGAGGGAATGAAGGGGTCCTACAATTTTCTGCCAGTTCCAATGGGCTAATCGAGAAAGCGCTTTACATGGCAATGAATTTACTAACGGAGGACTTCCCAGTTCCTCGCGAAAGGCGATTCCCGTGGAAAAACATTTTTTCCTCTGCTTTGACTCGAACCTCGAACCTCTGATTTAGCAGGTGGACATGCTTACCATTACGCCACGGGTACCACGTCTTCCATATTAAGGTTGAAAAATATACACTCAGAGAACTAATCCCGTGATTTGGAATGAGATACTTTCTGATCTAATTGACTTGCCATGAGGTCTATTCAAAGTATTTTTAGATGCAAACATGTAAGCCAAAAAACTACAAATTATGCGTCTGCGTATGCAGGTGTGAGATCACGTGTTAAGAATACACGTGCTGTTAAATATACGCCTGTAATAAGAAGCTCTAGTAAACACATAGTTTCGTTTCGTAATGACTTAATATTTAAAAAAACGAAATAGAAAACATGTTTGGCACCATCACGACCCATTCACCAAAGGAACTGTGTGAATCAAAATTTTTCTGTGCTTTTATACAAACTTAAAACGTAACACGTATAACGCTACGAGTTCTTTTGTATAAAGAATGTTATCAGGATGTTGTCATCGCTCGACAGTTTGAAAAACATCGTAAAAGTGCAAAACATGTCTAACTAACTAAAAACAAATTGAAATAAGTTATTGAAACTAAAAATGGTAACAAAACAAATTTTTTTGTAACGAATTTCTTATGTCTCTGCACACTGTCTTTTCATTTCATTATTATTTATCTATTAATTATCTTTAACTTTACCATCTTCCGCTGCTTTTGACACTAGTTACTTGTGAACTATTGATTGTAGCTTTCGCTGTTTATCAACACTAATTGTTATTTTGTTATAATTGATAAAGATATAATAAATTCAAACTCAAATTCAAATTCATATTACTTCTGTAGTGAACTTTCATCACTTTTTGGGGGCGCTTCATACTTTTGGCCATGACTGTATGTATATTGACTGTTTGTTCTTGGCATGTTTTTAAGATCTCTTAGGCTGATATTTTTAAAAAGTACATTCTGTTCATAATGCAAATTAATATGGTAGTGCGTGCACCTGCCCATGTCTACCCAACATTTTTTAGATCCCGGTAAAGTACTTTCAGTGTAAAATTATTTTTTATGCGCATATTGAAGCGATTAGCCATTAATAAGTTATTAGTTTTTCCTTTCCTTTTTTTCTTAAATTATGTACAGTACAATTTTTTTTTTTAATCAATTCAAAATTATGGCGCGAATAATGGTCATTACTTTGATGATAGTGCCAGTGGCAGAAAGAGGTGAAAAACAAGCATTGGAGGTGGCGATAATAACAATTAATCGCTGCGGCTAAAGCAGAAGGGGTCGTCTGTCAAGCCAACTTGCTGATACCACAACTATACAACCAGCCAGCGGTTGGCTGCTTTGCCAGTCGCTGGCGTGCGGTGTCAATAAGACGACATTAAAAACCATCGAATGATATACGATACGACCGCCTTTTCGATTTCTCAACCAAAGCCATCTTTGGCGGTGGTCGTTTTGCTGGTGGTGGATGGGGCTGCGGGAGTCGACCAAGTTCGCTATCGTTCTCGTGCTCCGACCAACTCTCAAAGCCTTTGCTGGTATTAAACCACTCGTGCTATATGTGCAATTATTTTTGTAAACGTATAGAATGCTAATGTAGAATTGTAGACTAAGGAAAATAGCGCCAAACAAACACGATCACATATCAAATGAAGCTCACTGTTTATTGGTCAATCAAATAATTTTGCTTCAAGCCATCTTGAATGTTGTAAAAAATTAACTCTAAGTCAGGTAAGAAGTTGGGTGCCAGTGCAAAGGCACCAGCATATAAAGATTGAGTGCTAGTATAAAAAATATGAGCAATTCGTATCGTTAATGGAGTAGGTAATGAAAAATCACGAGAGTTAGGTCAATGGTCAATGGGCCACATAAATTATGGAATTAGGAATTGGGAGATTTGCATGAATTCTTGTTACTTTGTCGCTTCTAAATTTATACTATATTTTTTTACAGATTGAACGCAAACTGACTTAAGTTTTGAGAGGAGCAATCCAGCTGTTGCTCGTTCTCAAGCTCCCATCCTTCGGTTTCGTGCTGAGCACTTTATTATAGACGGATCATTTTCGACATAAAGCTCAATACTTCCTGCCAACTGACATAAGTATAAATACATCTTCGAACTTTTGCGGAAAGTTGCGAGCACTTGCGACATTAGGGGGAAACTAAAAACCTTACATTGCGAAGCTTTGCAGGACTTTAAGTAGATTTGATGAACTTTTCTGAATCTTGCGAGTTATTTGCGGCTCCTCGCAGAGATAAGCAACGATTGCACATTGCGCAGATTTGAGCACTTTAGCGAGATTTCACAGAATTTTTGAGAAACTTTGCGCATCTTTTGCACAACTTCACCGTTTCGGAACTCTTCGCAAAGCTTTTTAGAAGCATGCTTTCGAACCTGCAACTAAACCACCCCAATTGTATCTAATCAACTACAGTTGCCGCTGGTTCATCGCAATTGCGGCTGATTAGCTTAACCCTAGCTTAATAACGCAAATCGTAAAGGCGGCGATGAGATTGATAGTTTTTGATTAAACTTCAAAATCTTTAAATTTTCAAAAATAAAAGAAAAACCTTACTTAATTCATTATCCAGGAAGTAATCTTGATTTTCAAATGGAAGCAAAAATAATAAAAATGTAATCAACCTGGAATTTCGACTTCAAAATTGATTTATCGATTAAAAGTGAAGCTGATCGCAATAGCAGCTTACCATTTGCCATTGCATCTAATCGATCTCTAATTAGCCGTTTCATTTTTGGTTGTACTCCGCAAGATTCTCACTCAATAAAAGTAAAGCAGCACTCGGTCAACTTAAATTTCTTTTTAAATCTAAATTTATCAATAAAAATACAAAACTTTTATTGAATAAGACTCATATTTGTCCCATACTTTCTTACGGTTTTATTTCCTGGTTCAAAATTTCTCCCACAGTAGCTTAGGAATTTCAAATTTTCGAGAGATTTATTTTAGGACGCTTCGCAAATATTGAAGTCCTAATGGAAAATGGTTTAAAAACTCAATTTTATGCAACTAATCCAAAATTCAAAATTCTTTTATATAATCTTACTGGCCTGATCAAAAGAATATTTATTATATATATTTTTTTTTTTTTTTTGAAAATATAAATTTTATGTTAGAAGAAAGATTTTATATGTCCCCAATCAGCCTAGCTAACGACTCCTCCAGACAATGCCTCCAACTAAACAACAACAAATATCTTTCTGGCTTCTTCATGAGGAGTAATCCCGTCACTGATAGAAGATAACATTTCTCTAACTATTCATCTTGAATCAATTTAAACATTATTTTATTACTTTAAAATGTGTAGTGTGTTATTTTCGTTCATTCCCAGATTCGGAACTATTCTAATGTCATTTCACTTGAATTGACATAAGCTTAAGCACCTTTTTAGTTCTAAGTTATTATTATTATTATCAGGGTTAGGATTTTGTTGACCTTAAAAATTAAAAAAGGCAAAAAAGGCATTTATTAAATAAAAAATACAAGGAAAATAAGCAAAATACATTTAATTATAGTAGTTTGGAGTTCTCAGGCAGCAATCTTCTTCGGTTGTCCCTTAGAAGGGCTTTGAAGGAGCTAAGTGATTTCCCAACTTCAGCTGAAGCGATAAGAGCCAATCTAAAACTTTCAATATTATTCAGTTCAATGTTTCCTGGCAGTTTGAAATTCACGTCACCGTTTATTACAGTTTCCATTGAAAAAGTCAGTAAACTTCATCAAGACTATCTCTGCAATGAGCCCTTTTGCTTTTTTTAAATTTTCTTCAATGTCTTTCATAACAGGCAGGGCTTCGCCATTTGATGTTCCTTGAGAGAATATTTTTAGCTTAAATTATAAGTACATACTCTCGAAAATAACTGTTTTTTGTAGGTCTTTGAAAATATGTTTCTTTGGGTCGACTAAAAACCCAAAATTTACTTTAATGTTAAACCAATCATTATTAGACATTTCTTAACAAACTTTAATAAAAAAGCAAAAAAGGCAGAAAAAGGCAACAATGGCAAAAAAGACAAAAAAGGCAATAAAGGTTGAAAAAGTAAAAAAAAAAAAAGGCAAAATAAAATAAATATATTTGCAATCACCAGGGCCTGAAACATGTTTGTAGAAATTTGATTTCATATTCCGTTAAACCAAAAAAAAGGCAAAGTTAGTAAAATCCTATCCCTTATTATTATTATTATTTTAGTCGTAAGTTGTAACTTGTAAATAAGCTTTTTCTATCATTAGTTTTAAGAAAACCTTCACAAACTGTAAATTCTGTAAGTGTCCTTGAGCAACACTTAAAAACTTTTTCTTTTTCTTAGCTGGTATATTAATTTGTTTTTTGTTATTTTAAGTATTGATTTACATAATTATTCTCTAAATCAGAACACGTGTGTATGTTAAGGCTAGACCAATTCTAAGTCAGCCACATCATAAAAGAACTGTGTATTTTACTTACATAAAATTGTAACTATAAAAAAAGTCTCAATAAAAACTCCAAAACTCCATTTTTAGTAGTACTCTAGGAAAATTTCTATTTTCTTTCGTTAGTCTTCACATTTCTAAACAACTTTGCTTATTGTATTGGATCTTTGCCATTTTAAGTGCTTAATAAGGTTTTTTGCTAAACGTTGCGATGTTTGGTTAGCATCATTTTGCGGGTCAGTGTTGACTTTTCAGCAATTCAGTTTCAGATTTTGCGAATTCTGGTAAGAAGTCTACATTTTCGCAGAATTTTATCAAACTTTCCACGTTCCAAATTTGGCGAATATTTGCAATGCCCTATAGCGAAATGTCTGCAAAAGCCAAAAACTCTCAAACACCCCCAAGCATTCGTAAACGAACTTTTGGAAATATCTGCATATTATAGCAAATTGGAGCCGAAAGTTAGTGAATGAAAGAAAGATTAGACGCAATTACGTAAGATTTGTAACGATTATAGTTGATCAGCTGCATCTAGTGTAAGTATCTTACTCGACAAAAGTGCCAAAAGTTATGCAAAGCAAGAAAAAGCTGCAAAATGTTGCACAAGGTTATACGAAGTTGGGCAAAGTAGTTCAAAACTGCGCAAACGGTTATAAAAGGGTAAACTGAATTCTTCGGCGTATTCGATCTAAGCAGATTCTCGTATTTGCACAAAATAGAATATATTTGTATCATGATAAAAATTTGGTCAAAATAGTTCCATTTAGTCTTTACAAACACAAATCTTCGTCACCTACCTTTGGTGTTTAAATTCAGGATGATCGATTCACCAAGACTGTCATGTCAAAGCTAGATGCCCATGACATTCTTTTTGATTTTTCATTCAACCAATGGCAGGTGTGTTTATTCTAAACAAATATCAAACGTTCTCTGAATATACATACATAAGTTGAGCAAAAAAAAAATTATTGCTTTGATCGTACATATTCGTTTAACTAGTCAAACACCCAGATGTGCATGTGTATGCAATTTTTTTTCCCTCATTTATGTATGTCAATAATTGCTCAAAAAGCTTACTCCTCAGTGAAAAGAATTATTCAAACTGTTTGAAAGGCTTCTGTTTTGCAAGGCAAATTAAAAACTTCCTTTGAACGAAGTAGGCTGCGTATGTTATAAATAACAATGTTGTCATTCGTTGAGTTACTTATTCAAATTTAGGTTGCTATGTCTAAAAGTTGCATGATCTAATTCCCAATTCCCGAAATAAAATATGTAAACTGAAAATAATGAATGATACTCCTAACGCTCCTTGTCTTATTTAAAATTGAAAACCTTAAACAAAATGCCACTTATAGTTGGTGTAAGGCTAATTGTCATAAGTCCACACCTCTGTCACTTGTGGATTTTAGATTTCATGTTGCTCAACTTGTTCTATTTGGTCCAACTCAGAAAAGGGAACCAATCCCAAACATTAAACAAAAACACAAAACCCGTGTAGTGAGGTCTTAAATACCATGGCAAAACATAACCCGGTCTTTCAGACACGTTGAAGGTGAATCTATACTAGTGATGTGTCAACTCGGTTTCATAAACCGAGTCAAACCGATTTGAGCCCAATTCGAGTTGACTCGGTTTACATTTTTTCGAACCGAGTTGGCAAACCGAAGAAAAAACCGAACCGTCAACCAAATAATTAAAATGAAATTAATGCAAGCAGACCGAGTTCACTTGAACACAATCAAAACTACCCTCCTTTAGTTGCGGTCTTTGCCAAACACAATGCACTTACACATATAAAGTCGATAGTCGACTGGTAGCAGTATGTAAAGCATAAAAGCAGGCTACAGAAACACACACATCTGTTAAACTTGACTCGGGATATTTTACAGAAAATTAATTCCTAAGTCGAGTTGCAGATTGCAGTATGTATCCAAAACATTCAAACCGTCTACCTATCAACAGACGACAATGAAAAAACCGAACCGCAGTCCAACTCGGTTTGACTTGACTCGGGATAAACTATTTCCTAACTCGAGTTGCAGTATGTATCCATTGTAGCTATACGGGAAATTAATTTATCCCGATTCAAGTCAAACCGAGTCAAACACAATGAAAAAACCGAACCGAAGTCCAACTCGGTTTGACTCGGGATAAATTATTAATTCCCAACTCGATTTGCAGTATGTACCCAAAACAGGCAAACCGTCTACCTATGAATATGAACAGACGACAATGAAAAACCGAACCGCAGTCCAACTCGGTTTGACTCGGGATAAATTAATTCCCAACTCGATTTGCAGTATGTATCCATTATGGAATATGGATACATACTGCTACCGCAGTTCAACTCGGTTTGACTTGACTCGTGATATTTTACAGAAAATTAATATCCCGAGTCAAGTCAAACCGAGTTGGACTGCGGTAGCAGTATCAGTGATGCCAGATCGTGGGTAATTACCCATTCCGTGGGTATTTTGTGCCTCAAAAATAGCTAAAAGGGTAAAAGAGCGTTTTCTTACCTTCTTGAACAAAAAAAGGGATATTTTCATTCTACAAACTATTTGATAGTTATACATCGCTGACAAAAAACAAAACCAAATCTCTAATAGAATTTATTCTGATTCTCTAACTGAATGGGTTTATTTTTACTTTTTGGAGCAGTTTCACTGTTGTCAAACTTCAACTTCTCTTGCCAATTTTCCATTTGATCACATTGTCGTGTTTGTAACACGGAATCCATCTTTGTGAAAGCTTTTACTAAAGTAGTAGACATTTGTATTTAATACTTAAAGTTGAGTTAGTGCAAAATAACACTACTCAAAGTTGGATTTGTGTAAGGGGTCATTCCATGTTAACACCTGAAACGCACACTTTTCGACTCATAAAACTGTTAATCCTTATGTCCCTGTCCACAAGTGTTATTCCAATAACGTTATATCGGTCGTTTCTGGGCAAAAGGGGTGAGGAAGAAAGAGGCTGGATGCGCAAAACGAAATCAGATTTATCTGCCTAAACAGTACACTTGGCGTGTCCAGACAGGTTATACTCATAACGTTATGCTTTTTTCAATACACTTTCCAACACAAAATGGAGAACTTGTGCGAGGAATTATAACAACGTGTAGACACCTAGCGTTAACAGCATAACGTTATTGAAATAACCCGTCTGGACAGGCACTATGCTGATACTTTAGCGATCTAATTTTTATTTTTATTTTCTACGTTTCTAATTGCTTTATCTTAATTGTAAGATTTGTAGATTTTAGCAAAAGGATCAACATTACTATGAGTTGAAAAGTGTGCGTTTCGGGTGTTACCATGGAATGACCCTAAGCAGGTTCCTGGCAAATTCCAGTTTCCCTTCTTTCCCACATTTCTATTTGAGATTGTGTTTGAAACTGCATTATTTTTTATCATGAATAAAGTGAAATCTGTTTTTATTGTATTTTTATATGTATTTTTACATACATTTGACTGTTGGAAAAAGTAAGGGTATTTCTTTCATAGAGCGTGGGTAAAAAGGGGATTTTTTATCATTATCGTGGGAAATTGTCAGCTTAAAGTCTGGCATCACTGAGCAGTATGTATCCATATTCCATAATGGATACATACTGCAAATCGAGTTGGGAATTAATTTATCCCGAATTAAACCGAGTTGGACTGCGGTTCGGTTTTTCATTGTCGTCTGTTCATAGGTACCTCGTTTCCACTTAGGATCGGGTGATCGAATCGGATTGTGATTCAGATTTCGATGCAGGTATCTACTTACCCACTGAATCGGGTAATCGACTTCAAATGGAATCGAAGTGACACACTGCATATAATATTTTGCAAAACAACAAACACGAAAAGCAAAACAATTCTTTTACGACGCTGCAATTTCCACTATCCACTCGTTCACTAAAATAATAAGAAAAAAAACACACACACACATCAACACACTCGACAAACCGATTACTCGATCTAGGTATACACACGCCATTTTCAATCGATCCAGCTCGGAGAGGTGTATCGGATCGGGTAATCCTATTTCAATTCGATGTAGGTATACACTGGCACTAATCCGAATTGAAGTGGGATTCAATTCTAAGTGGAAACGAGGTAAGGTAGACGGTTTGCCTGTTTTGGGTACATTACATACTGCAAATCGAGTTGGGAATTAATAATTTATCCCGAGTCAAACCGAGTTGGACTTCGGTTCGGTTTTTCATTGTCGTCTGTTAATAGATGGACTGGTAGACGGTTTTTTGAATGTTTTGGGTACATACTGCAAATCGAGTTGGGAATTAATTTATCCCGAGTCAAACCGAGTTGGACTGCGCATTGCGTATAGGTTTGGTTCTTTCTTGTGTGACTAACTGTAACCGTATTTTCTTGATGTTACTGTTGCTCATTCACTTATTGCTCTTGCTATTCCTTTCCTAGTCTGGTTTTGGTTTGGATTTGAAGGAAGGAAAAATCGTAATTTTTTTTTTTGTAAACCGAGTTAGCTAACTCGAGTTACAACTCGGGTTAGTCAAAATCCAACTCGAGTTAATTCGGTTTGTAAATTTTTCGGTTTGGCACATCACTAATCTATACCCGTGGTAAACATTGTAGTCGCGACCATCCTAATTACCCGATAAATTACGTTTCGTATACGTCAGCACACACTGGCGTGCGATAAAAATCTGCTCATAGGAGCAATTGTGGAAAATCAATAAAATCGGAGAAGGAGCAACCGATAACATGCGGACCTCATGTTACTGTTTAGCGATATCGTAACACGGAGACGCATGACGGTTGTAATTGCAAGTTTGGCTGCTGTGCGTTCGTTGTCCGGACGAAAGACACACCACATGAGGATGACTCTGACGATTGGCCGCGGCGCGACGACAACGGTGAAGTAGTCGTTGTCTTCGTTGCCTGGATGTACATTGTACATATTTATAAATGCTACGGAAGCACGACGAAACGATTGAGGATGATCTTTCGAATTGGAAGATTCTGACTTTAATTTGTTCACAACTTACAGTTGAAAGATTCTTTCGTTTATTTTAGGATTAAACTGCAACAGGATCGTTACTTGAACTTTCGTTGTTATCAAGATGTTGTCATCGCCCGGCAGCTAGAAAAACGTCGTAAAATTGCAAAAGATGTCTAACCAACTTATGGCAAAATGCCACAACTCAAAAGGCTTCAAATTAAATTATTTGATTTGCTCTTCTATTCCTTAAAGTCTTTTTATAGTAAAAAAAAGTTAATTAGCTTGGGAAAATTGCAACACTTTATTGCACTGGTAAAAATGCATTTTATTGGCTAGGTACCATGCGAGTATAGTGAGAAGTAATGTGTAAGGAAGTAATTGCCTCTCAAAGACTCATTGCTCGCTTTAGTTTTTCTGATAGCATTGTGACACTATCTTGTTCAATAGGCCATTTTTCACGAATTTTTTTTTTTTTTTTTTATAATTAAAAATAGGAGAGGATTTGAAAGGAGACACCGATGCACGTTGCTTTTAAACTTTTGTGAATCGTAATGCAGGGCAAATACAGAGCCAGGTAAAGCATTCCATATTCGGGTGGTGCGACTGAAATACGAATCTCTATACTTGACTGTACGTCCGAAATTGGGCGCAAGGTAAAACTGATGAGCGAGTGTTGCGGCTAAATTGTTTCAGGGGAGGAATGCAACTGGCTATTTCACTAGAGCACTGTTTGTAAAAAAAAGCGATAAAAGAGACTGAGGCAGTTAACGTTTCGACGATGTTCAAGAGAATCAATCGATTCTACGATTGAACCATCACCTATCAATTTAAACGCTCTAATTTGTACCCTATCAAGTAGGCGCAAAGATGTTTGAGAAGCACCTGACCAGATGTGGGAGTTATACTCCAGTTTTGGGCGGATGAAGGCCTTATAAATTGTATCCAGATCAGAAGGGGTGAAGAACTTCCTGCATCGTCTTAAGAAACCTAAGCATTTAGCAGCGTTTTTGGTGACTCCAAATATGTGGTCGTTCCAACGAAGATCATCGTTTACACACATACCAAGTACTGACAGCTTTTCGGTTTCTTCGTACCATTCACGGATAATGGCAATGGGGGAATGTTAAGCTTCAACGACAAGAGACAGCATTGAGTTTTCGAAGCATTGAATTCTACTCGGTTCATAAGACAACATGAAACAATGCTGTAAAGGTCAGAATTCAATGAGCTTATCATACGCAACCGTTCCAGTTCCACATCCGAAGAGCAGGGACGTTAATTTGGAAACGAATATGAAAAGCTGAGGGTCGAGTCGTCAGCAAAACAGTTAAGCGAATTAGATGTTTCAGACAAGAGATCATTAATGAAAATGAGGAAGAGAGTCGGAGACGGAACGGAGCCCTGGGGCACACCAGCATTTATGAAGCGGGTATCAGAATTGAGCCATTCAACACAACTTGTATTGAATGGTCGGAAAGGTAATTTCTAATCCAACAAAGAAGAGACTCATCGATACCAAAAGCACGCATTTTCGATAAAAGATCCTGATGCCAAACTCTATCAAATGCTTTAGAAATATCAAGCGCAATAATCTTACTTTCTCCAAAACAAAGTAAAGATTGGTTCCACTTTTCGGTGAGATAAGCCATCAAATCACCAGTGGACCGTTTGTTCCGAAAGCCGTACTGACTTAAGAAGCTCTCGTTCTTCAAGATATTTCATAAGTTGACGTTTTATCAACGTTTCCATGAGCTTGGAAAGAAGGGATATAAGTGCAATTGGACGGTAATTGGAAGGGGAGGAAGATTCGCCTTTTTTAGGGACCGGCTGGACAAATGCAGTTTTCCATCTACTCGGAAAAATCCCAGCAGAATAGGAAAGATGGAAAAGCTTACGCAGTGGTTAGTGGTGAGTTAAGCATGCAGTCTTCATAATTTGGGGGCGCTCTTTCGTTTGGCGCAAACCATTTTGTTCTATCTTTTTTAGTTTTCAAGTTAGGGAAAACTGCTTTGTTCAATATGACACATTTCTAGCTGTTTTAGGAGTCATTTTCGTTCATTTATATTGTTCAATGTCCACTGTTTTTTGTTTAATATCCAAAAAAAAATTCCAACTTGTCATTGCTCCATACAACATTGTTCAATATTCAAAATGGCTTTCTTATTGTTTTAAATTCCAAACTAATTTATAAGAAAAGAAAAACATTTAGTGTGACTTGTTTTGAAACTAAAATTGTATACGCTTGCAGAAAAAATTAACTTCCAAACAATAATCTTCAAAAGTAAAAAAAAAATTCGATCTAAACTTTAAAAATCGATTTCCTTACATTTTGAAAAATGGACATTGAACAAGACAATACTCAGCCGACGACTTGTACGACAATTTACCAGGCGAATTATGGCCCCGACCCATAGAATCCGGTGCGTCGGGTTCACTGCCGGATTCAACTGACAGCAGTGAGTTTTAGCTCAACAAGTACAACTAAGTCTCAACTCAACAAGACAACTAATGTCAGCAGAAAATTTCAAATTGGTTTCTACTGCGCATGTCATCAGTTCTGCTGAACGCAAAAGTTAAAAGTTGGGCTACTTTTTGCGTTGCGTCCGTTGCATCCGATGCTTATGGGGTCACCTCTCATAAGATCGTGTGTATTTAATCGAGCTGTCAGTTGAATCCGGCAGCGAACGGACGCAACGGATTCTATGGGTTGGGCCCTTTAGATCTTTGCTGTGTAATATGCTGGGGCCTTATAATAAAGCTAGAAGCAAAGTGTCTGAAACCTGCAACTGCAACAATCATTGTAGACACAAATAAGAACTTAGGTAATAAAAAATGTAACTTAAATGAAATCGCGAAGAAATTCAGCTCTGTTTGCGATGCGTTTGGCCTTGAAGCTACCCCCAGGCATAGGAAAAGCAATATTCAACTTTGATTGCGACTAAAAAAGGTCCAAAGTGACTTCTTTGAAGCACCCCACAGCCCACACATTTGGCATTCAAGGCATTTGAAATGTGACATGATAGATCACAACAGCAAATTTAAGTACCAAACCAAGTGTATTCAGCCCACATAAATACTACATTTGAAGAGTATTGGAACATTTGTCTCAAAAGGCAGACGGTTTGTAAGCTGATTCATTAAGAATTTTGCGTAGAATGGTAAACTCTAAGAAATAGCTTTTTCAAAGAGTTGATTAAATATAAATTATTCTATGAAACGATGTCCTTCTATAGAAACGAAATTTTTTTTTTTAGAAACGATGTGACAGGGGTGCTCAACCAAGTTCTGTTTTTTTTTTTTTTGCATAATACACGAGTACTTTAAGGGATTGTGACTACCCTCATAATGTTGGAAAACATAGTGCGGGTGTTAGGAAATAGGAAAAAGATAAGAAAGGATAAGAAAGGAGATGTAAATGCACACTATTCTCTGTATTGAACTGAAATTTGAGTTCGGTATATCATTCCACATCTTGGTTGAGCGACTAGAATATGAATTTCTGTTAATTGTACGATTGGAGTTGGGCTGAAGGGAGAACTAATACGTATTTCTTGCGAGGTGGGCACTGCGGCTAAATTGTTTATGCGAAGGAATGCAGTTGGCTATTTCACTTGGGCACTGTTTGCAAAAACATCGATAAAACAGAGAGAGACATGAAATCTTGCGACGATGTTCCAAAATATCAATTAAACTGTCACCTATCAACTTTAATGCTCTATTTTGAACCCTGTCAATCAGGCGCAATGATGTTTGAGGAGTTGTTGCTTAATTTGATTGATAGCGGCGTTTAAAAAATGTTCAAAGAGAACATGGGGAAGAGCTGAAATGAGAGATAGTTTCAGTAGTCGAACCTACCCTCTTTAGCTCCTTTCTTCTTAAGTTCATTTTGGAAAGACATTCATTTGACGACTTTGGTAAAAGCTGTGCTGTTAAGTTAAGGTTCGAATTTGAGTGAGGTCGAAAATGCGTGTCACTTTTATCACATTTCGTGAGGATCAAGCCAATCCTTTGTGAGTTATACTGCAGGAAAAGTGCTTTCTCATAAACCAATCTAGCAAAATTTTATAGGTTCCCTCAATTCCTCAATATTCTGTATTTATTTATTTTGTTTAGTAATGTGACGGATATGAGAACCACTTAATCCTCTGACAGACATTTTAAACAGACATTTACAATTCTAATGTTCCCTAATTAACCATTTCTTTAATGCTTATAAGCAACTGCCAAAATAAAAAATAAAAATCAAGTTTAACGCACCTACTACACGAAAAAACTAACAGAAAATAGCCCCAAGGGCTAGTTCTAGAAAATTTATAGCCCACAATGACAAATGGACGCTGATGTTCAAACATGTTTGTGGACATGTTAAGTTAGCACTAATGATGTTAACCTGTATGTTTGCTACCTCGGTCTCTGTCGGTGATATGCATACTAATTAGTCCAAAAGACAAACCCAGCATCTGGATTAGGGAAAACAAGCAGAAATAAAAACAATTCGCATGAGCAAGAATAATTTATTGGTTTGTTTGGCGCTTGAATGGTCTGCCTTAATTTAAATGACTACCCCAAAACTATACGATGTGGCAGAGTAGGAATCACTTCGGAGAATTTAATTAACGCAGATACAAATGAGGATGCCAAGATAACTGACTGAGGGAAATCTCAAAAGCGGCAACATAACTGCCCAGTTCACTAATTAAGAACGCGAAAATTGGGATCGTTCGTTGACCTGAAATATGTGTTGCCAGAGACCTTCTGACTGTAACTATATAAGATCGATGATAAGGCAAGGGTCAAATTTATATGACCAGCGTAAAATTATTTATTATTGCTACACGCAATTATATCCCACCGGAGCCATGGGATCTGCTCTAATTAAAAACGCTTGTCCTTCTTTGTTTTACTTGATGATGGTGAATCAGATAAATTCTTAACTGAATTTCTGCAATAAATTCGTTCGTCCTACGTATGTTGTTGGAATATGTACTAAAATAATAAAGGCAAATTTGTCATCATAAAAATGCTAACCTGCTGCGACTGGGGATTCTCATCTCAAACTGTGTGTGTGCATTTATGACGACGAGCCATTTGGACATGCGACATACGAGTTACGTTTAGGTTATGGTAAAGACTGATTCATTTTTATTTCTTTGCTTCGTTTTGTATTGCTTTGTATTTTGCTGTTCACGGAATGAATTTTATTGGATCACCGTCTCAGTCCAAAGGACACCAGATCTTTATGGTTTATAGGATTTCTGATCGTTTTGTGGACTGTCAGACAAGCAAAGATCATGAGAGAACACATAAAATTTGATAGTTTGAAAAAAGTGTAAATATGAGACAGTCGTCATGAACACTAAATGGTCTTTTTATACAAAAAATTTAACTTGAAGGAAACCTCTTCTACTTTGTGTCATCTCTTTTTTGTCTTGTAGCAGTCTACCGTTACTTTTGTAGTCATCTCCGACATTGATTTTAAGAAGAGAAACTTTCAATAAGAACACACAAATTTATACAGAATATTTTGCATACCGCGAACTATGTTATGAAGTAGTAAGTGGCTTAGTTGGTTACTCATATTTTTTTAATTAAGTAAGTCTTCCCCTTCCAACTGAAGGGGAGGGGGGGAAAGATCACCCTCCCATACAACTTTTTTCTCGTCTTCACCCAATTCAGCTGTCCTGAGCTTTTGTGGCATCAAATGCAAAATAACCTGCATATGAAATGAGGGTATCAAAAACTGTTGCCACCTAAAGCAAAACAAAATTTTTTTTAAGACGTCAGGCAGGATATAAATGTTTTATCATTCTATGATATGTACTTTTCTGCAGAATTGTAAGCAGCTACTGGCTCTTCCGTACAGTTGTATTAAGCTGGCCACAAATGATGACCACAAGCTCGCCGAACATGCTCGTATATCTTATATCCCACAGACAGCGAACACCTTAACGTACATACATTGGATGCCACATCAGTGCGGGGAACAACGGGGCCTAGCGCATTTCTCACAGCCATGTCCTGTAAGAAAATGGAAAAGGCCATATATTTTCCGGTTCCGAACGGTTGACCAAACCCTCCCTGAAAGTCAACAAGCAGAAGGAAATCGAAAACTTTCGCCAACAGCAGCGTATTTTGCACTTGGGCAGCATATTTCCGTTCTGGAATACGCAAATAGGCATGTCTAGGTCACAAAACGGGAAAATCAAGTATTGAAACTTTTTTGGAGAAATAAGGTTCACACAATATGCTAGCACTTTAGCCCATACATTACGTGCTTCTTGAAGAGGTGTTGGATCCTCACTTATGGTGGCTCCATCATCAGTTGATGTACTATGGTGTTCTGTACTTTATACTTCCAGTACATAGTCAACAATTGTAATAAATAGCAGGGGACTCAAAACACTTCCTTGATGTATCTCTTTTGTGATTTGGAATACGTCAGTGATATTACCTGGACATCTATTCTTCTTCACTCCAACATCATACATACATATAAATATATCGTTGATCATCCGTGCATTTGCCTCTGGAACTCCTCGTAGTCTGATCGAATGCTTTCTCCAAGTCAACCAGGACAACATTCAAACCGCCAAGGAATCACGATGTTTTTCCATTCTGTTTTTGACCTGCCCGCGATAAAACCGTATTGGTTATCACATAGCTTTATTGTTTTCCTCAGTCCCAATAACCACTCAATGATCTTTAAAGAGTGAGACCTGGGACATCAACGGTAGTTGTGGCCATTTCATGTATCTCCTTGCTTTTTGTATCTTGTTTCAAAGTAACCTTCCCGAAACGGCTCAGGCAGACTATCATAAGCTTGATGATAAGAATCGTGAGCCCGATGCTTCACATCTTTCCGAAACTCATCTGTTCTACCAACTTTGCCTGTTTTGGAGTACTTTACTGTCTCACTACCTTCTTCGAATGTGATGTCGGGTATTTCCTTTAAGCTAGGTTCAGCTTCTGGAAACTGCTCTCGAATAAACTGTTCGTTTAAAAAGCCATAGCAATACTGTCGCCACCTGTGCAAAATTTTGCGTCATCAACAATCCTAGAGCATAGTTAACAAACTTCGGTGAGTGCATCTCTTGAGCATTTTTCGTTCTTTGAGCGGCTGTTTTGAAGATGGTTAGCCGCTTGTTGTCGTCTTAAATAGCTTGGTTTGCATCAGCAGGCGGGGCAGAAATATCTTCTAGCTCCTTATGCATTTCCTACAGGCTCTTTACTTGGAGTTGGGCGCATTTTTTCTTCGTTTCTTTCTTACAGCTTCGGTATTCCACTTGGAGGCGATCCACCGACTGTACCCTTTGCTGATGAGAGGTCAGGACTAAGTAAGCAACCAAAACTACTGATGTACAAGCAGCTGCTGTGACCCATCACCAACAACCCAGTTTGGTTCACCATCTCGAAGGCCGCGATGAAGGAGCTCCTAATTAGAGAAGTAATAACAGCCAACGACGAAGCCACCAACTTCTACGCTGACCCTGGGTCAGCATACTTCCGTGGCTGATGCCACCCTCCACAACCTCCCCATAAAGAGGGACACCAGCAACAACCGGGACGGAGCATCCCGAGATAACTTAAGTCAGCCGACTTATTGTTGTAATTTAAAGACTTCTAAATTATTTTAAGGATTACAAAACTTTATTAGGATTAAAATAATTCAATGTGAAATGGTAAAAGGTGAGATTACAGAACTTGGTTAGATTATGGCGAAAAGTCAATTGTCATCTGACACTCGTGAGATAAACGATGACTTCTCTATCTCTCTCAATCATTGTAAGATTTCGAAGTTAGGCTTAAGGTCATGTTATATCATTCCCTTCGACCTAATTTGTTCATGGTTACCGGTTGAAAACGATCTGGCGGTCTTCTGGATCTCTCCGATCGACGTGGTGTTGTAGGTGGTATAGTCGTCGCCTGCTTGCCTTCACTCAGCGCACTATTCGTTGTGGCTTGTGTTTGCCCATCGCGAAGTTTGACACCTGATACTATAGTGCTTTGGTTCGTCGGGGATCTTACACTGTAGGTGGCAGGTTGGTGTTTAGCGACTCCAGGTGGATGTAGTTCGATTTCGATGTCAGCATCTATGGTATGATTCGTTCTGGACTCCTCATGCCTTGTTCGGAGCTGATTTTGATGTCGTTTCATAATTCCAATAGGTGTTTGAACTAAATACGTTATAGCACCAATCGCCTTGGAAACACTCCCGGGAATCCATTTATTTTTTTTGTTGTAACACCGAGCATAGACTGTCTGACCAACTTCAAACTTTCGATGGTTCAGTTGTAACTGTTTAGCTTTCGGAAATAAGGCTGAAAAGATAGTCCGGGGCTGCCGGCCATGCAACAGTTCAGCGGGTGATTTCCCAGACTCTTGATTAGGTGTTGTCCTAAAAGTCATAAGGTATTTATAAAGAGCCTTCTCCTTATGTTGTTCGTCCTGCATAATTTTTTTGAAGGCTTCCTTGAATGTCCTTACAGCGCGCTCGGCAAGGCCATTCGAAGCTGGATGAAATGGTGAGGTTGTGATGTGTTCAATAGCGTTCAAACGACAAAATTCCTTAAATTCATTCGACGTAAACTGTGGCCCGTTGTCACTGACGATAGTTTTTGGTAAGCCTTCGATCACAAAAACTTTTTGCAACGCAAATATTGTTGATGCTGAGGTTGTCGTTGACAGTTCATACACAAACGGGAAACTGGAAAAAGAATCGACAACAATTAGCCACATGTGAGAATAAAACGGACCTGCAAAATCTATGTGGATTCTCTCCCAAGCTCCCATAGCCTTGGGCCAGGAGGAGAATTCCTTCTTTGGTTGACTAATGACATCACGACAGGTAGTGCACCTTTGCGATTTTCGATTTATGGCTTCATCAATATTGGGGAACCAAACGTATCGGCGTGCCAATTGTTTCATTCGCGTTTGCCCCCAATGGCCTTCGTGTAACATTTGGAGAATCCTTTCTTCAAGCGATGTTGGAATCACAACTCGTACGTGATCAGTGTGAAGGAGTAGTACACCATTCTGTAGAGAAAAAGCAAATCTTCTATTAAAAAATGGTAAGAAATGGTGCTTAGCTTTTGGTAAGGTGCTTGGCCAACCGTCTTGGACGAACTGGCAAATAGAACGGAGAATTTTATCTTTCTGAGTCTCAGCTCTCAGCTGCTATTACATCTGCGCCTAACGGAAAATCTGCTATCGTTGACTCGTAAACATGGTCCATCTTAAGCATTTCATTCTCCTTTTTGTCAAATTCTATGTCTTCTCCCATCGGCAGTCGCGATAATACGTCAGCATTGGCATGTTGCTTTGTGTTGCGATATCTAATTGAATAACTGTGCGCTTGAAGAATGATTGCCCACCGTTGTATCCGATGAAGCGTCATGACTGGTAATTTTTTGGATGGATGAAAGAGAGTTGTTAGTGCTTGGTGGTCGGTGATGAGTTCAAAGTGTCTCCCGTAGAGATACTGGTGGAATTTGGTCACACCAAATATTATTGAAAGTGCTTCTCTTTCAATTTGTGAATATTTTGATTGACTCTCATTTAATGTCTTCGAGGCAAAGGCAAGAGGTTTTTCGGTGCCATCAGGATAGCGATGTGATAGTGCGGCGCCAATGCCAGCCTTGGACGCATCAGTGGCAAGAATAAGAGGTAATGTATCGTTGTAGTGTACCAACTGAACTGCCATGATAATTTCTTTTTTAAGTGTGTTGAAAGCATCTTCTTGCTCTTTGTTCCAGATGAAACCTGTATTTTTCCTTCTTAGACAATTTAAAGCTGAGGCTTTTGACGAAAAATTGGGTATAAATTTATTGTAATAATTAATTTTTCCAATAAAAGATTCTACCTCAGTCACGTTCGTTGGACTTGGCATTAATTTAATAGCCTCTACTCTTTTCTCTGACGGCCTTATGCCTGCAGCTGTTATCTCGTAGCCCACATATTCCAGTTTGTTTTGGGCAAATTTACACTTCTCTGGTCTACATTTGAGATTATGAGAGGAAAGTCTTTCGAACAGTAGTTTTACATTACTGAGATGCTCGTTGTTGTTTTTACCAGTTACAATTATGTCGTCGAGGTAGACTGCGCATCCAGGTACGCCCGATGTTATACCTTCCATAATTCTCTGAAAAAGGCCTGGTGCGCTGGCAATTCCAAAAGGTAACCGTTGGTATTGAAATAAACCAAACGGTGTATTGATAACCAAGAATTTCTTGGATGATTCGGTAAGCTCAATCTGGAGGTAAGCGTCGCTTAGGTCAATTTTGGAAAACAATTGCCCTCCGCTTAGCTTGGTAAACAACTCTTCGATGCGTGGAATAGGATACCTTTCAATTTCAATTTGTGGGTTTACCGTGACTTTGAAGTCGGCGCACAATCTTAGCTTCCCATTTGACTTCTTAACGACTACTATGGGAGCTGCCCATTCACTAGAAGCAACTGGTTTAAGAACGTTAAGTGATACCAGTCTGTCAACTTCAGTGCGGACGTCTTGATGTAATGCAAACGGCACATTATAAGGTTTATAGAATTTGGGGCGCGCGTTTGCTTTTAGCACAATATCGGCTTGGTAAGAAGAACAATGCCCTAGTTCCGAAGAGAACAGTGACTGAAACTCGTTTTTGAGATTTTGTAGTGTGCTCGTTAGGCATTGATGATTTACATTGAAACATTGCGAGATTTGCTTACCGTGCTCTTGGACTGCATGTATGGTTGGCGGTACTATAATATTGAAGTTCAGTTGTCGGAACCAATCCAAACCTAGGATATTAGACGCACTTAGACTATTGACCACTATTAAGGGTAATTTCTCGCAGTTGGAATCTATCGTTACGTCGACGTCAACTTTACCTTTCAAGGGCAAAACATTGCCACCATATGTTTTTAAAATTTTAGTAGTGACTGCCAGTGGCGAAGCGTCCATATAAGTCGATTATTTCCGACTTACCTTTTGAAATTCACATCCGAAACATTTTAGACTCCTGGCAACATGAATCAAACTTAATCATACACATGAACTCGCTGCCAACATTTTTTTAACAACTACCACTTCCACTCTGCTTTCCGTTTTATTCTACACACATGTTGGCTCTTCAATTCACTCCATAAACAAACACAAAACTTTAGCAACATACAAGGTAACCCCAAATATTACGTCTTATAAAACTTGTTGCTGGATAGAACAATTTTGTGTTCTCTCCTCTTTTTTCTTTTACCAAAAAATATGACGGTAGAACATCGGCTTATTTTCTTCCATAAGAAAGCATGTATTGAACAGAGAAAAGCCCAGCGCTAGGCACCTCTCTGTTCAATACATGCTTTTTTATGGAAGAAAATAACCCGGTGTTCTAGCGTCATATTTTTTGGTAAATCTGTTGTTTGTTATCTCTTTGTGCTCTGAGCACGTGAATATAGCGCCGGCGCAGTAGCCCAGTGCTTCTTTGCAACATTACTTCTGCACACTTTGGTGTTTGCATGATATTGGTTTTATAAAAGAAAAATCGCTTTCCTTCGTATTTCTTCCCATGGACACATGCTTATAAACAAAAATGTATATTGCAGTGAACAGGTTGCAGCTTGAGGTAGGTCTCTGCTTGAAGAGCAAGAAAATAACACGCTGCTCTCCGACTTATTTTATGAATTTGTATGTGCACTGCACTGGACTCATGTGTCAAAGCTCAAAGGTTTCAACTTTGATAACAAATATGCGTGGATATTAGATCTCATAGCATAAAGCATATTTTTGGGAGAAAACGCAAAAAATAATTGGAATTTTTCTAAAGTGGCACAACTGGCCTAAATCAATTCAGTTCCCAATGAGCCGTATTTTATTTGAAAAACGCTATTTGCCAGCAGAACGCAGTGCAATACTTATTTAAATTGATTTAGTGCTTTTCGTGATTTTTTTAAATATTACAAATATAGGCTTTAAAAATTGAAAAGTGCAAAAAGTCTGAAAAGTTTTCCGATAGTAAGTTTCAGTGGTTTGATTATGACCTTAATATCTGTTGACTGTTGCTTAACTGATTTTCACTTAGAGGAAACAAATAGTTTTAATAATAAGCTTAGTTTTATGAAAAAAAAAAGTTATGAAGCTCTACCTTATAGCAAAGTTGGTTTGAAATATTTGACTTTTTGGTTTGATGCGAAGACAAACATGGCACAAAAAAAATGTCAAGTAAACTTTTTTTGTTGGTGACTAAGTTTCCTTCGAGTTACCATTTGGAATTATTCACCCCTCGCCACTGGTGACTGCGCATTTGGGATAGTCTAGCTGGCGGTATGCGTCTAGGCCAATGAGGGAACAAGAGGCGCCAGTGTCAACTTGAAAGCTTAGGATCTTTTTGTTAACATTAAGATCAACGGTTATCTTATCCAATCTAGTGTTACTCTGGTATATTTCTACATATGAAGGGTCAACAATATCGACAGTACTTACAGTTTCGAATGACAGTATCAAGTTTACATCTTCTTGCTTACTCTGTGTCTGTATGGAGCGTGGTGGTTTGTGTGAATAAGTTGATCGATTCCGTTGATTTGAGTCGAATGGTTTTGATGATAAGCAGACGGCTGCAATGTGCCCAACTCGTTGGCATTTCTTGCACACCGTTTTGTTTCTGAAATGAAAACACTGAGAGCGCTGATGAGAAATTTCGCACTCTGGACATGACTTTAGTCGATTTGTTGCTGATCTCTTACCACTACTTGCATTCGCTACCCGCTTACCTTTTCCTCGATTTGTCATTTGGTTGATAGCATTGACCTCGCCACCAATCTTCTGCTCACCTTTTAGTTCGATGCATGTCTTCATTGTCTCTTCGTACACTTGAGCAATCTGTAAAACCTCGTCTAGAGTTGGATTTTCTTTCTGCAGAGCCGCTGTTCGAACTTTGTCGTGGGGAGTATAAAGGATTATCATATCCCTTATTTTAGATTCCGCATATGATTCTCCGCAAGTGCTTTTCTGACACACAAACAGACACTCCTTTGCTTTTCCCCGCAGCTCAGCCACCCATTCCGCATAAGTTTGGTTAGGCTGCATGAAGGTACGATAAAACTTGAACCTTGATGCTAGCATGTGGGGTTTTTTCTCGTAGTGGTTACTAAGTTTTTCTATCAATTCTTTGAACTGAATTTGCGGAACTTTTTCATCACCATACAACTTCTGAAGTAATTCTAGGGACTCACCACCAATCCAACTGAGAAGGCACGCACGCTTAATGTCATCTTCAACCACGTTGTTTGCAATGTAATGCTGTTCCAACTGCAAGAGATATGTGCTCCACGTTTCTTTCTCTTTATCGAAACTTTTAAATGATGATATAGATGTTTGTTTTATGTCTTTCTTTTGATCCATCAAATTCTGCAAGAACTGATGGTTAGAATCTTGAAGTCTTTTCAAGATTAATTCCAATGCCGCTGCATCCATACGTGTATTGTTCGATTCGGATCCTCGTCGCCAAATGTTGTAATTTAAAGACTTCTAAATTATTTTAAGGATTACAAAACTTTATTAGGATTAAAATAATTCAATGTGAAATGGTAAAAGGTGAGATTACAGAACTTGGTTAGATTATGGCGAAAAGTCAATTGTCATCTGACACTCGTGAGATAAACGATGACTTCTCTATCTCTCTCAATCATTGTAAGATTTCGAAGTTAGGCTTAAGGTCATGTTATATCACTTATAATCAAGAATTCTCTTTCTTTTCAGCTATATAATATTAATACTAAATTTAAATCTAGACAATGGTCTTTGAGGCGATCATGGTATGGTCATGAACTCATTAGGCATTTTAGTGCACTTCCTATTGAAGCCGTTTGAAAAACAAGGTGGAAAGTTTTCGTTTACGGACAAACTTTCATTGACATTCATTCACGTGCAAAATGTAAGGGAAACCTTGAGTTCAGTAGGTGAACATTTTTACAGTTTCTTTACAAAAAAGGACGTGTACCAGTACATTTGTTTAAAATATTCAAAAGAAAATTTATTTTATGAAAAATTAAAGAGTCGTATTACTTTTTCTTGTTCTTCATTTTCGGCATTGCGAACATCGTGATCTAGAATTGATCAAAGCTCTACAACTAAACTCACAAGTTACCATCCACCTGTAGGATTCGCCACGTAGATCTCAGAAGGCGTCCCGAAACCTCCCGGTTTTTGAATATTTTGGTCGCTTAATGCTGTTGTCCACATATCTGTTCTTTTGGGATATCGATGAATCTACCAGGTACTTTTTTTGGGTCACAAACTTAACAGTTTCTGCACCACTTTTCAACGTCACCATGCAGTCAGGAGCGTTGTCACACGTTCTTCAGCGTCTTTTGTGACTCCCAAATGGTCACGTTTGCATCTATTGTAAGATATCCTAGATTTTCGATTGAGGCACAATTATCTGAATGCTGCATCGCAATAGATTTACAGTCAGAAGATTCCCATTTGAGGGTCAAATTTATAAAATTCTAAAAAATTATTTGAAACCTAATAAATCGCTTACTACCACATACTATAGTGTTTTTGGAAGCTAAGACGTTGATATTTAAGTTAAGTTGATCAAGTGAATGGTCAAGTCTAAAAAATTCAAAATTTGTATCCACAAATATAATTTTACCAAATTTTACGATATTAAGGGCAATTTTTTACAAATCATCCATGTTCTGAGTCAAACACTGATGAAAACCGAACTTGAAAGTCTTTCTTAGTTTTTGAGAAATTTAAGTATGGTCTAATTTCTGACCAAATAACAGGTAATTCTTATTTTAGAAATTTCCACTTAAATCATATATCAAGGCTTTCAATAGGGAATAATAAACGATTCCCTTATGAACGTGAAGACAGTTCCAGTATCTATTTCCCCAACCTCATAGCCATATGTACCCACACGCTGTTAAATCAAGATCAAAGTAACCATACAGTTCTGCACCCATGTCCTGACCAATTAAAATTAAAGCCATAAACATATTTCACCCCAAGATGAACCATTTCTCACAAATCTTATATTCTCATATTTTTAATCAGATTATGTTATGATACCCAATACGCTCGAACATCGTCATGCTGAGTTGCACTACAGTCTATAGTTGAGAACTACCGCGCGCGTGAGGCCATGCATTGGATGCAATGGACCAGCATGGTGTGTTGTATTGGAATACAAACTTCGTCGGATACTATACCGGATTAACAGCGATGACGCGATGACTCTGACACAACTACTGATCTTATGAACAATCTTCTTTGGTTTTATACTTGGTCCTTTGATTATCACCATGCTGTGATTTTCGCTTGAGGACTATAGCCATGTGATACATTTAAGAGTGGATCCCAGGGCTTAAGCGTGGATGACAGTGTTTTTGCTTCTTATTTTTAATTCGCTTTAAACGAACATTTTTATGGATCCTTGCTGTTGTTGGCAAATCAACATACCTACACACAAGTAACTATAAACTTGAGTTCTTCTTAATTAAAAGAGCATTCTGATTCCTTCAACGGTGATACAAATCATTCTCTTACACTAGATTAAATAACCATATGACAGGGCTCGAGACGAGGTAGACTGCGACAAGAATTTCTGAGGAACAAGTTGACATCTAATTGAGGCAAACGATGGGTAGATGTCTGTTGGACCGTAGTGATAGGCGCCACATGATTATAAGTCACTGATGTGAGATATCAAGTCCAGCAGTAGACCGCTTAACTAGAAATGGGCCCATTCAAACGTAGTTATCTTGAACAAGTAGAGAATCGCCTAATTAGCTGAGTATAATTTAACTTGGAAGCTTCGTACTAGGATGACATCTTAGATTGGTTTATCAACATGTTAATGATGTTTTGATTAGCAAAATTTGAATAATACTTCGTTTTAATCTCATTTTGAGTTCTTGAGGGTAACAAGGAAATACGAATTCCTAGAAGACGCTTTAAGAGAATCAGATCAAGACTTTGAAAAGCTGGGAGCGTTAAGTGTACATACTTAAAAATGTTAATAAGTGCTTTTGATTATGTATTTAACGAGATTTACCAGGAGAAAGGAAGGGAGGAACACTGAAATCTCAAAAAGAAAAAGAAGCAGAATGAGAAGCTCTCGTTTGAAGAGATTTAGAGATGCAATGATAGAAATGAGATTTGAAAGTTTTTACATAGAGTTGAAAGATCATGCCACATTGACAAGGCCCGAAATCAAGCCTGTAAGGACCGATAGGGAAATTTAATTTAATTTATTCATCTGGCTTAGTTCAAGCAACATACATACAAATAAAAAGAAAACTTAAATATTTACAAAAATTACTTTCTTAAATACAATTTACAATAAATATTAATTTAATTAAAGTTAATATCATTGAAAAGCTAAGGGAAATTTAATTAGGACGTTGAAAATGATTAGAGGATAATTTTTTCCTAAGAGATGGTAAGCTTGCGTTGAAATCAAGAATATCTTATGCACCATTGGCTAAGCGCAACATTCGAGTAATGGGGTTAAAATGACCATAGTTAGTGCGGTGAGTGGGAAGGTTGTAAAATGGGATGGACCGTAGACTACAAGGATTGGTATTAAGGTAAAAAATTTCAAGGAGAGCGGGAGATTCAATTGCACCAGTCATTATTTGGTGTACAAAAAGTATGTCAGCAATTGCACCACGTTTGGCGAGGATTTGTAACTGAATAAGTTGTAAAAGATCTTCGTATGGAGGTAGTATGAGAGGGTTTGACCACGGTAGATGGCGTAAGGCAAAGCGAAGGAATCTACGTTGGACGGTTTCAATTCTATGTGACTGAGTGATTTGATAGGGGGACCAAACCTGAGATGCGTACTCTAGGATAGGTCTGACAAAAGTTATGTATAGTGATTTGGTTACATAAGGATTGGAAAATTCTTTAGACCACCGTTTTATGAAACCAAGAGAAGAGTTCGCCTTAGCGATAATTTGGTCTATATGGAAACGAAAGTTGAGCTCTTTATCACAATAAACTCCAAGGTCTCGAATAGAAGAATTAACTGGAACGGGAACCCCACAAAAGTCATAAGTCCGAAGGAGAGTAGGTATTCGTTTTCCTGAAAAAGTAATGAATTGACATTTACTCACATTAAGATCAAGCAGATTCTTATGACACCAATTAAGAAAAGGATCTAAGTCATGTTGAAGTAAAGAATTATCACGAGGTGTCGATATTGACTTCATAATTTTTATATCATCAGCATAGATTAGATTTGAGTGTGAAATAATCATATGGACATCGTTGATAGCAAGGACAAAAAGGAGAGGACCGAGATGGCTACCTTGAGGCACACCGGAGGAGGCAGAAATGGGAATAGATAAGAAACTTCTAAACAATACCTTATAGATGCGGTGTTCTAAATAGGATTTCACCCATTGGATAAAATGTGGGGGAAATCCAAAAGCACCTAACTTCAGATAAATTATATGTTGTGAGATTTTATCGAAAGCTTTCGAGAAGTCCGTAGTGATTACGTCAACCTCGTAGCCATATTCAAGAGCACAGAGCGTCGCAGAAACAAATTGGGTTAAGTTAGTCGTCGTAGATCTTCCCTTTAGAAAACCATGCTGCAGTAGAGAAACAATAGACTTACAATGAAAGTATAACGAGTCATAGACAATGCTTTCAAAAAGCTTAGGAATAGAGGAGAGTAATAGAGACGCAGTCGCTACTGAGGATCAGGAAAGACCAGCTCTGCAGACTGCTTAGCGGTTGTTTTGCGATGAAGACACAAATTTCGCTGTCAGGCATAACGGATAGCGCCCTAATTAACTTGGACGATGATCAAGAATGCCATCCTGCCGGTCTAGAAGAAGCTAAGTTTGCATATGTCCAGCTTGCAGTATGCAAACTTAAATCAAGTAAGACTGCAGGTGCAGATGGCCTTAATGCCAAACTTTTCAAGGCAGCAGGAAATCAGTTGGATGTCATGATCTGCATTATATGTTCTGAAGAAAACATGCCCGATGAAAGGAGTTCTGAAGAAAACATGCCCGATGAAAGGAACCTCAGTATCGTATGCTCGATCTTAAAAAAGGGAGGCCCTCACAATTGCGCCAATTATAGAGACATAAGCCTCCTTAACGTCACTTATAAGATCTTGCATTTAATGTGAACGTCTACAGTCCCACGTCAACAACTTGATAGATCCTTATCAATAAGGTTGTTGTATAAAGTACAATTAGAAAGTATAGATTGTATAACACTTTAACTTATGTTGAATATCTATTACCTATGTATATAAATGTTACATATATGCACGATACACGAAGACACTCAATTACATAAGATTACATTGTATGCTAGTTATTAAGGAAATTCTATAAGTCAGTCTTGTTCGATCTGTCTTCAAATAAACTTCCATCTTATACTTAGTTTTAATACTAAAAGTCTTTTCATTTAAATCGAATCACATAACAAAGGTATTGGACGAGAAAAGTCCGAAATAGACAAAATTTTCACATGACGGAAGATCTTGGAGAAAGACCCGGGAATATAATATTGATACACCATCTTTTTATCGATTTCAAGGCTGCGTATGACAGTATCTACAAAGACGAGCTGTACAGAGCCATGTTTGGTTTCGGCATCCCTGCAAAACTCATACAACTGACGGATGACTTTATAGAATTCACGCCCCGTCAAGGTCGGTAAAGAACTCACCGAGACCTTCGATGTCAAAAATGGTTTTAGGAAAGGGACACACTATCATGCGATTTCTTTAACATCATACTTGAAAAGATTGCACAAAACTCAAACTTCAACACCCGAGGAACAATCTTTGTAAAGTTTGTACAGTTACTCGCTTACGCAGACGATGTTGACGCAATGGAAGAAGGTACCGTGATGTCTTAGGAGCTTATGCGAGCACTGAAACAGAAGCGGCAAAAATGGGTTTGATGGTTAATGAGGGCAAAACGAAATTTATGCTGTCATCAAACAAGGACAAGAACATCGACGAATTGGACAAACTGTCACAATAAACAGAGGTAAAACAGGACTTCATCTAGGATCCTCTAAGTACAAGGAAAACAAAATTAGTGAGGAATTTAAACGGAGAATTACTTCAGTCAACCGTTGCTTCTTTGGATTAAGAAGGCAATTGAGAAACAAAAAACTCTTTAGAAAAACCAAAGGAACCCTTTATAAGACCTTGATGATGCCACATGCTAGTCCTGCCTTACAAAGCGGATGCTTGGACCTTATCGAAAGCGGATAAGACAACCCTTGGTTGTATCGAAAAAAATAATCCGAATAATCTATGGTCCTCTATGCGAAGACAGTGTGCTGAGAAGAATATACAACAACGAGCTGTATGAGCTTTACCGAGACATGGACGAAGCTAGAAGAGTACACATTGCGAAGCTACATGGCTGGGCCATGTAGAGTGGATGGACCCAAACGCTCCGGCTCGACCGGTTTTCGGACGCACATTGCAGGAAAATTGTGGAAGCGAAAGACCTCGTCTTAGGTGGCGCAATCAAGTGGAAGAAGACCTTTACCAACTTAGAATACAAAACTGGAAAGATCTCGCCGAAATCGAGATTGTTGGCAAAAGATTTTGGTCGAGGCTCAGGTTCATCCCAAACTGCACTGAAAAAATTATAGTACATAAAAACTATGAATCTCATTCATACCCTGAAATTCATTAAGTTTTTATGAAAATACATGAGAAGTAAGCACAAATTCATTAAAAAAAGAAATTTATTGAAGAATAAATCATAACATTTATGAATTTGCATTCATAAATATTTTCCTATGGAAAAATTCTCACAAAAATTTTAAGATTCGGTTTTAAGAACAAATTTTTACTCGTATGTACAATTCATTCGCCTTTCCTTTAGAAAATTAATGAAAATTGCATATTTATTATGAATTAATTCTTACCTTTTAATGAATAGTTTCTTAGCACTCAAAGAAAAAAATTCAACAGTTATTTATTTGTAAAAGATAAGAATTTTTTCATACTTTTTATGAACAAAATTCATATTTTTTAAAAGTGTAAGAATTTTTTCTTAAATTTTATGAAATGTTTCATATTTTGTAAGAAAAAACCATAGTTTTAAGCGTCTAAGTATTTTTTTCTGAAATTTAAGCCTTTTTTCGTAAATCAGGTGAAGTAGCATTTTTAAGAAACTGTGCATAAAATATAAGACAAGTTTCATATTTTTTATGGACGAGTTCATCTCAAAGGGAAGTTTAAGAACTTATTCTTAAATTTCATGCATTTTTTGGCCGCAAGATCATATACTTCCGAGTGGTTTACAATTTTTTCTTAAAAATTAAGTATTTTTGCATAAAACATTTTCAGACGTTGCTAACTGTACCTAGTTTTTTTTAGCAATTCTTAAATATGCGCCTTAATAAAATTTTTGCAGCTGGTTTTGATTTTAAGAACTTACTCATAAAATATAAGATTTGTTTCTTATTTTATGCGCGCAAATTCATCTTAATGGAGAGTTTAAGAATCCATTCATAAATAGTACGCATTTGTCCATATTTTATAGGCAGAAAATCATAAAATTTAAGTATTTTTTCCTAAATTGAGTATTTCTTTATGAATAGAAGAAGTAACCAAGGCAATTTACCGATACTTTGCATTTCCTTCATAGTTTTTAGTTTGCTTCTTCCTAAGGTTCTAAGAATTTTTTCTTAAACTATAAGATTTGTTTCTTTTTCTTATGCACAGAATTCATTATATTTCAAATTTTAAGAATTAATTAATAAATTGCTAGCATTTGTTCGCATTTTGTATGCAGAAAATCATAAAATTCTCGGCGTCTAAGCATGTGTTCTTAAAAATTAAGTATTTTTCTGTAAATAAAAAGAAACTCAAAAATATCCGATTTTGCTGTATCAATTGATATTGTAGATTCCATTTAAAGTCTGTTGTAGATCGTGATCGGATGTGAAATTGTAGACGTGAAAAGAGTTAAAAGTAAAAAGTTCTGTGCAATTAATAGTTGAACGTTTTATAAACTCAAGCATTGGTAATAATATACCATTTGTGTTTTTGAACATAATTAGAAGTGTCCTGAATATAGCAGAAGAATTTGTGGAGTCTTGGATTGTTGCTGACTGTAATTCGCAGTAAGTATTGTATAAATAATAAATTTTCAGTAGAAAGTTCAATCAAAAATATTTTAGAAAATGCACTCAAATTTACTTTATTGCTTCATTCAAATGATAATAATATAGCAAGAAACGATGTTTATCAAATTCAAAAATCAGTTTTACAGGGAGACCAGAAGGAGAAATTTTAAATTGCTTTCCCACTAAGATAGCGGTATTCTTTAGGGTTGGCAAGAGGGGAAAAATGTATACCAAATTCTGCCACTCAAAAAACACCTTGAGAGCTGTTCGAAAATGATAAAGCACCTCTGATGATAATGTAAAACTACTATCAAATGAAGAAACTTCGCAAACATCGAATTTGGTAGGTTCTACATTTTATTTTTAGTTTTCACATACATTTACCAGTATACCTGTATAGTGTATACCTATCTACATACATAAATACATATTTCGTTTTGAGTTCGCAGATTTGTTTTTAAACTTAATTACTTTTAACTTTGCCACTCCCGAACCAAACGCTGAGGAATAGGTAAGCACGATTAAAATTGTAATTTGTCGATTCCTGAATTTAACAGCTGCTGGCAGGCGTACCTACAGTCAGCTTATACTGCAAAAAAATGAAGGAGGCAATTCCCTCGACGGAAATTTTTCAAAAGTGGCCAGAGTATAAGACACCAACCGGATATCGTCTAGTAAGTTGTGTAAATTAACAAAAATATCATAGTTATAAAATAATAATTTTTTCTATTAAAGAAAACCGATTGAAAGACAGTGGTGGAAAATATCGAAGACAATAATGTGACAAGTGGTAGATCTTTTTTATTTTCATACAAATTACCTTTCAATACTTTTTTTAAATAACAAAAAACATAAGATCTCACTTCACTAATTGCACATCCTTTTTTTTACTCTCAATAGAAATTGCTGCAGTGAAGATGATGTGGTGCCTTCATGCGTTTCCGATTCCAACGCAAAAGACAATCAAAAGGAACACTGACATTTTTAATCCAAGTAACACAGTACTATTTTGTTTTCATTGTTTTAGTTTTATTTCTTTAAATATTTAATATACTTATGCAAATAATTAATCCTTTGCTTTGTTAAAACTTGATGATAAATTTACTGTTACAATTAAAAATAATTGTTACTACTATAAATAATAAAAACATGCAATTGTGAGAAAAAACAAATTGTCTTTATTTAATAGATCATTCATTGATAGATCATTTAAAGAATTTTTTTTTCTTGAATTTATGAAACTTTTCTTAAGTTTCCCACTGAAATTTATGAAAAAGACCATAAAGATTTATGAAACAATTCTTGAAAAGAACATAAATTTCATAAAACTTATGAAGGTTTTCTTATACTTTCTTCCAAAATTTATGAAAAAAATCATAAAATTTCCTGAAACAATTCATTAAAAGAATGTTTATTTTCTTAAGCTTATGTAACATTTCTTAAGTTTCAAGGAGAAATTTATGAATAAAAACACATAATTTAATCACATAATTCATAAAACGAATGATTATTTCATAAAATTTAATAACATTTTCTTATACTTTTAGCTTGAATTTATGAAAAAATCATAGAATTTTATGAATAAGTTCCTATAAATAATGTTTAATTCTTAAATTTTATGAAACTTTTCTTACGCTTTTAATTGAAATCAATGAAAAAATTCATAAAATCTTAAGAAAAAATTCTTTCTTTTATGCAAAAGCATTGAATTTAATGAACGATTTCTTACGTTTTACATAATTTAGTGACTGATAGTTCAAGAATTAAGGTCATAAAAGTTAAGCACAAATACTTATGTTTTATGTTACATTCATACTGTTATGAATTCGTACATAAACGTATGAACAAAAATACTTAATTTTAATGAATTTAGTTTTTGGACCATTTTCCATGATTTCCTACATTAAAATAATGTCCATTTACATTGATTTTATGTACCTTTTTGGTTCAGTGTGCTATGCACACAGCAAACAAGCAACGTCCACTACCTGTACCTTGCAGAGCGTTCTGTACTCATTAGCTAACATTTCTACAGTTTTCTTTCCTTTTGAAAGAGGAATGAAGGAATTCAAGGCAGGAAACAAAGCAAAGAACACAGCGAGTAACACACACCGTTCGGCTTAAATCACTTCTATATTTCTGTATTCTTTGCAGATGTGTGGGCGGTAAATCTCAAATGCTTTGCTAAAAACTATCACATTGTATTCACCAAGGTAAGAACGATGAGACAAAAACCCGGACCTTGTTCTATTACAAATCAAAGTTACATCACGAAACAGGTGTTTTGTGGTATCAGAACGAATCTTCTCTTAACATGCCAGATCGACCTATTCAGATTAAGTTTCACTTTGCAAATCCATAAGTGACTGCAAAAAGCGCATATTAAAATCGACAGAGCCCCCCAGAAGGTCACAAATTGCTGCCATTTAGCCATGGAGTTGAGATGATAATTACATACCTTAAGTGCACTATCCCCCGAAGTGAATGTGGGACTGCAAAATGATGTTGACAGTGACCTGTGCCTTTTTGCTTACAGGTGTTCCGCTCTTGCAATATTCACCTGCAGTGTTTTTGTCATTTCGTGTTCACTCTTACATGAACATCTGATGCAGTAGTGTATCTTCAATAACTAAACCGGAGGCATTCCCAGTTAACATAACATCCATCCCACCATTGTGCGGAATACCTACTGTGAGTGTAAATCACTCAATGAAATCCACACCAGCGAGAATCTATGAGGCACTAGGCACCCCCAACCGCAATAATACATTTATTACAACAAATTAAATATTTCGAAAGCGTGCAGACATCTAAGACTAGAATCTAGAGAAAGAGAGAGCAGCAATTAGTAAATGTCTGTTGGCCACCGTATGCAATCAGGTACCCACTAGGATGCGCAACGCAATATCGTTAAAGATGTAGTTCCCAGGTTTAGCCAGAGATAAACCGATTTTGCAACAATGCCGCACACCGATACCTTGCGCGAACAGGATTGCACATACAATAGGTTTGCAAATTCAAGAAGTGCTGCTGATTGCAATTTCTAGGAACATTAATCCTGACACCCGATTGGTGCGGCCCAGCAGCGTGGACAGCGTGGAAAATTTATTCTGTCAACATGGGAGACAAATCAATTGGTTTTGTGTTCGGTGCTGCTCGCCTTTTGCTAGAATGGAGTATTGCAAAGTACCTCCATCAATATTTTGCGCTGGCAAGCATGTGAAATTTGAACGCTAACTTGCCACAGGGTTAACCTCTTGAACGAGGGAAGATTGAATTTCGCAGATCTTGCGAAATGTACAAATTGCTTAATTAAAATATCAACTAAGTCAATTCAATAACCACATGAGGGCTTGAAATGCGAAAAGTAATGACAAATTACCACTACACATTGGATCCTCGTAAGGTAGCCGTTTTTACAGGCTTGCCGAAAGTCGATTACATATGAGCGTTCGTCTACTGCAGCGGTTTCGGTTCTAAAAAGTTCTGAATGGTTTTTATTGGTCCATATTTTGTTTTTAACAGATTGATAGCTCTCATTTTGAGCCTCGGTTCTTTTGCCATAACATTGCAATGCGCCAAAATTTTCGTCTAGTTCCAATTTCTACGTTTTACATGATTTAAAGGTCCAAACTCTTAATTGACCCTATTTTATTTAAACACTGCTCGAATCTTTTTTCAACCCCACAATGCAAAGAAATAGCTTGTTATAAAAATAACATAACTATAAAGCCATACTTGATAGATCCCAGCAAAGGTTGATAAAATTAGTATCAAAGCCGTTCTCTTATGCCCGAAACAGTAAGTAATGATATTTCTAAAGCACACTGGGAACAATTTTATTAAGATCATTTATTTTCTCTGAGTCACACATAACATATCAAGGGCAACATACCATAGACCATATTCGTGTAGTCCAAACACCAGACCCATTCGTGAGAGGGCGAAACAAATTATAATTGGAGTTCAATTCAAATACAATACGGTTTGCCGAGGAGGGTTCGGTTCATACACAGAAGACCATCAGAGCGTCATATCTGGTCGTCCTTTGGTGAGGTGTTAATTAGTTTGCGTGTAATGACTTAAAATTATTAAGTGAAGCTGAGCATTCATTGTTTTTGGATTGGGATGACATGGTTGAGTATCCCTCCATATACATGTAATAAAAGGCAAAGGGTAAGATATTTTTATGATTATATCATGTCGGGCACTCATTTAATAAGATCAGCTATGAGGTCTCAATGTCTCAATTTACGATCAACAATATTGGCAAACATGGCACAGCGTGATGTTCAAAGAAACAGAGAAGATCCTGATGCCTTAAAATTCTAATTGAGTGAACATTTTTATGCTATCACTGCGGGGGTATCTGCTTTTTCAAAATAAGTTAAAGTTATTGTATTCAAAAGTAAATGTTTAGTTATAAAACAGCACATCCTCAAGTCGTGGTTTCTTTTTGATTAATTCCAAATTATGCGTTAATCAGGGATTGTAGTTATGTAATATGTTCGTTAATTTTCGATCATCATTTTTTTGCTAAGTGAATTGAGAGATATAAAAGATACTGAAGCGTAAGGAAAAACGGATGTTCTTATCGAAAGCGCAGTATAAAACAAAATCGCTTTCTGCTGTCCATCCTTATATATGCTAAGATCTTCAAAACTACGCAACGGATTTTGATGCAAATTTGTTTAATGATCCAAGAGAAAGGTTTATTTTATTTGTATATTTGATCTCCATATTCACACGAGAACGAGAAAGGAAACGGATGTTGGAACGTACGAACGGAAACGAGAACATTCACGGGAGTTTAGAAACTGCTTCACCGATTTCAGTGTTAAAACGCTAGCTTCATTGATAAAAGTAGCATAGACTTTATTAAATGTCACTTGAATATCTCAAAACAACGTTGTCTTGGATTCTAGGGGACACAATTCATCCCCATATTCTCACGGTAATTAGAACGGGAAACTTAAAACTATCAGGCAGCATTCAGCTTACACAGCGGTCAATTTTAGTGTGAACAACGTTTTTGAATAAATGAAGTGCGAACAACATCGCGGAGGGTCAGCTAGAAAAGCGTAGGAGTGCTTCAGATAAATAGTACAATTTTCAATGAGTCTTGTAGTTGAGATACTCCACATGTTTGATTAATAAAAAATTTGAACAATGAAAATATATAAAGAGGAAATCTAAAAAGTGTTTTAACTGTTACAAATTTTTACTAATCTTTTCAATTATGAAAAATATTTTCAAATTAATTTCAATTTATTTGATTCAAAATGTACAAACAAGACTTAGTCTCTCATTATACTAAACATTTGTTGGGCAGTAGATATTAATAAATTTAATTTTGCTTAAGTGAAAAGTAATATGCTAGAAACTTTACTATATTCAAAATTTGTTTAATTAAGTAATAAACTAAAACAAGAAGAAAATATAAAGCAGAGAATAGGGTCTGTTTAACTTCTCTTCAAACCATACGCTGTCAAAAGTTTTCAATAAATCCAGTACTCAAAGAACATAATCACATTTTTTACGTCATATTGAATCCTTATGTTGTCCAGATCCTTTATCATAGCAGTTTGACAGCTATGCTGTTCAAGAAACTCTAGATTGCAGCATATCTGTGACGCTGAAATTTTTTCAATGACCATTGAAAGACACGGAAGAATACCAATTGGTCGAAATTCAAAGCTGGAGTGAATATTTGAGCTTTATTGCTGGTCTCTGGAAACGATGACGATACTATACAGGAATTATTCAAGTTTGTTAAGGCATATATTTTATCCGATATTCGCTTTTTACAACATGTACCATCGGTAATGGGTAGGGAATAAAGGCCATTATTCGACTACCTGTTATAGTGATGGTGTTGCGATTTTGACCTATGCAAATAACGGTTCTCACAAAATTTAGCGATGTGAGTGGCATTTACAGTAGTAATTTATCACTACTTACTCTAGTACGGTTTTTCAGGCTTAGTGATCTCCTCTGACATACCCTTGCATGGGAAGTAAGCCAGATGCTTGGGAGTATGCGATATTTATTTTTCTATTTAAGCAGAAGTCTCTTGCCAAAATAATATCATGGCATTGCAAAATATTTCATGGCTCAAGACGGTCCTTAATACTCACGCCTGAGCAAGAAATACAGTCGTGGAATTGCACCTCATCCAATAATCTCAACGTTTATGAGTCCAATCTTAGTCACCCCTATCACGAAATCCATTCGGAGAAATCTCCGAATGAGAAATCACGATACGAATCCCGACAAACAGCAATCACAAATTCCGAAGGAATCCTAAAAAAGCATTGCCTGATTGAAAAAATGGTGTCCGTTTTCGAAGACAGCTGTCCTATGTCTATAAAAAATAAATACTCGAAGTAATAGAAACAAAAATCCCCAAACTGAAAAAAAAATCCCTTGTCTTTCCCAAACACTTTTTTTTATCGATTTTTATTTTCTAAAAATTGATTTATTTGCACTTTTTGTGCTTATAATAAGTTATAATAGATTTGTTTCATTGATCAAATCTTAAATATTATATGAAATAACCAATTTTACTGTCGAATATAATCAAATATTTTCTTCATCAAGTTATAAATTCCCAAAATAGGATTTTTGTTAAGTGGTCCCAGAGCACTTTCCAATCTGTCAAATACAAATTCATTCACTTAACAAACCATAAAATAATTTGTGAAGTCCAAGATTGTTTACAGATAAAACTTAAGTGTTGTTTTGAGTGGTAACAGATAAAAAGTAATCTAACAATCTTACGACTACTTTTTAAACAGTCCAAATCTGTCAATTTCGCTTAAATTTGGAAACGGGCATAACGAAGACAGTCATTTGAAAAAAATGTAATTTCTTTCGGAAAGATATGTGGATATCTATATTATCTTTCATTGATATGTGTTTATAAATATAACCGATGTTCTTAAAGGGTGAAAACAACAAACAAACAAACAACAGGCTGTATGAAATGTTATCCTGTAATCCAGACATAGCAAAAGGATACGCTTAACGTCCAAAAGAGGAAGTTAAGGACCACTGGGAGGAAATAAAAACAGAGTTGGATCTAATTTAATGGGTTTTTGTTGTTTTTTCTTAAGTAGAATTATATTTTGTAAATTTGTTTTATATAAATTACTAGCTGAGCCGCCCGGCTTTGCTTGGGTCTGTAGTTTTAAGGTTCCCTTTCTCGTTTTTCCTTTTCCGTGAAAATTTGGGGATGAAATATAATCTTTCTTACCGTGGGACTCTGTGGCATCCTAATGCTGAAAGAATTTTTGAAGTCTGTCCAGTAGTTCCTTAGTTTCCGTTCCCAACCCATTCCTGCTGGAATCTTCTGTTCCCGTGCAAATATGTGAATGAAATATATGTAAATCTATTTCACTGAGTTATAATGTTACATCCTAGAGTTGAAAGAATTTTCGAGATCGGTCAAGTAACTTTAATGTTCCCGTTCTCGTTCCTGTTTCTGATCCTGTCATATTATAGGGTTGAAAAATATAGCCTAAGTTACTGACAAAGGGTTATCCCCCTTCACCCCCTTCTTCATGCAGCACACCTAATATTGAAATTTTTTTTAGAAATCTATCCAGTAGTTTCTAGGTTCCCGTTCCGTTCCTGAATGAAATATAAGTCTATGTCACTAAGGGATAATGTAATATCCTAGAGTTGAAAGAATTTTTGAAATCGGTTAAGTAACTTTAAGGTTCCCGTTCTCGTTCCAGTTTCTGTTCCCGTGTTATAATAGGGATGAAGTACACGCCAAGTTACTGAGGCATTATGTGGCATCCCAGTGCTGAAAGAATGTTTGAAGTCTGTCCAGTAGTTCCTTAGTTTCCGTTCCCAACCCATTCCTGCTGGAATATTCTGTTCCCGTGCAAATATGTGAATGAAATATATGTAAATCTATTTCACTGAGGGATAATGTTACATCCTAGAGTTGAAAGAATTTTCGAGATCGGTCAAGTAACTTTAATGTTCCCGTTCTCGTTCCTGTTTCTGATCCTGTCATATTATAGGGTTGAAAAATATAGCCTAAGTTACTGACAAAGGGTTATCCCCCTTCACCCCCTTCTTCATGCAGCACACCTAATATTGAAATTTTTTTTAGAAATCTATCCAGTAGTTTCAAAGTTCCCGTTCCGTTCCTGAATGAAATATAAGTCTATGTCACTAAGGTATAATGTAATATCCTAGAGTTGAAAGAATTTTTGAAATCGGTTAAGTAACTTTAAGGTTCCCGTTCTCGTTCCAGTTTCTGTTCCCGTGTTATAATAGGGATGAAGTACACGCCAAGTTACTGAGGCATTATGTGGCATCCCAGTGCTGAAAGAATTTTTGAAATCTGTCCAGTAGTTTCTAAGTTTCCGCTCCCAACCCCGTTCCTGTGGGAATAATCCGTTCCCATGGAAATATGTGAATGAAATGTAAGTCCATCTCACAGAAGAATAATGCAACCACCCAAGAGTTGAAAGAAGTTTTGAATTCGGTCAAGTAACTTTATGGTTCCCGTTCTCGCTCTCGTTTCTGTTCCCGTGGGATTATAGGGATGAAATATAGTTTAAGTTACTGATGAAGGCAGATAATGTAGCACCCCTAGTGCTGAAAAATTTTGAAATTTGTAGAGTAGCTTCTAATTTTCCATTCCCAACCCCGTTCCTGTTGGAATATGGGAATCAAACCTTGACAGGAACCATCCCTGGACTGAACTATGTCTACCCTGAAAATTTCATAAAAATCCGTTGGGTGGTTTAGGAGTTTACCCCGGACATACATACATACATACATACATACATCCTATTTTATATATATAGATAGATAGATAGAAGATAGATAGATAGATAGATAGATAGATAGATAGATAGATAGATAGATAGATAGATAGATATAGATATTTTTTTATATTTAAGAAAATAAATTTTACCTATGGCTCTACGCTCTACGACAGAAGAAACTTCTCGTAGAAAAGGACGTCATATTTCCGTTTCATTCGGAATAAGTGATACCAAATTACGAATTTCGAAATTCGTTCCACTCCGAATGGATTATGTGATAGCAACATCGGGAAATTTAGACTATTTTCGATTATGATGGAATCTGTGATAGGGCTGAGTATCTCAGGAAATCCTGTCAGAGTATCGCTTTAGCTTCGAAGTTACGTTGGTTCGGGTACAAGACCACGTAATATGACTTCAACTCAAAGCTAAAAGTGGGGTTTGATAGAACTTTTTCTCGCTTTGACAGTAAACAGCAACAACTAAATTACAATGCTAATTAAAAGCGAACACAAAGAGCTCGCACCTTAGGGTTCGAAGCCGAACCCGAACCGTAAGTTCGCTAGGCTCCGGGGCTCTCAGAACTCTGTCATGCCACCCCATTAAAAAAAAAAAATACTTCGCTCTCTTTCGAAATATGTTTTGTCTGCCGAACTTGAGGAAATCTCATTAAAGCATTAATACAAAAAAAAAATACATATAACAGAAAGGCAAGCACGAGGGATTGCCTCTCAAAGTTTCCAAATGAAAGCCAACGGTGCTTTTAATACACTTCGTTTAGTATCCTGATTAAGCTTCTGGTTTTTATGTATAAAGATTCCCTGTGTTTTATGTTCCATCCCACATGTATAGCCAAGTGTCCAGAAGTAAAGACTGCCTTTGTCTTGATGCACCACAAGAGGGCTTTTTTGAGCCTATTATAGCCATTATCAACCACACAATGTTTAGCCATAAACATTTGCATTAATTCTCAGCCGCTAATGCAATTTACTGCGAAGATAATCTCAAAGGCTTTCATCAACATTCAAATAAACCAAAGTAATAAAATTTAATAAGTTTTGTTGCCAACTTAAGAGAGTTTCTCCCATTGACTAATTAGTTATGCTTTCTTCGCTTCACAAGCTCATTGCTCTTCAAGACCATAAAGACATTGATAAAAAATGTTAAATCTGTCATTATGGTTTCAACAAAAAGTCAAAATCATGTCTCGCCATCAAAGACAAATATTAAAAATCACAACAAATCCAAATTAGTCAAAAATGAACTTAACGACTAATAAAAACTAAGCTCGTCTAAGCTTAGATTGTTGAAACAAATTAAAATGCAAGTCAAATATAAAAGAATTAACATGAGAGAAACGAGTTTCATATTTTTTGTCAAATAAGTTAAATCGAGCACTCCCTAAAAAAACTAAAATTATCATGCTTTATAGTCTGAGCAACATTTTAAGGCTTAAATAATTTGTTTAAATTTTCTATTCAATAAATATTTATTTAAAAACCTGTGGGTCTTAACTCAATAAAAATGACATGTATATGCCACTGTGTAAATAAGATAATGGCAATCTTTTGATTGCCAATCAGCTCGACGAGAAAGTTCCGTCTGTGTGGTCGGTCTCCTTTGGCACCTTACTTAATAACGACTAGCTTAAGGTAGTTCCAATTTTTTTGAATTTCTTGACCCGCTTGACGATGGGCACTATGCAGACTTATATTGAACTAGAAAAACTAAATAAATTACTTTTCTTATTGAAATGAGTTTTCTAATTTATATAGAAGCTCGGTTCAAGAGGACAATGCAATAAATTGAACTCTTACTCAAATAGCCCATGTAACATTTAATTGCCCAGTCAGTTTATAAATCCATACAAATCGGAAATTCAATCGAACTGGATCTAAATAAAATTAAATTCGTTCCGACTGATGTCAGCCCTTTATAATTGTAATCCAATTCTTATCTTTGTTGCTGACCGAGTCGGTAAGCTGTATCGGTGCGGCGACCTTTTTACTTCCAATCAGATGCAATATTATGTAGTTTTAACTATGAGGGAAGAAGAACTTCACGGTTTCCTTTTGAGAAAAAAAACACATACATATATTCAAGATAATTAAATGGATTTGACCATCAAACAATAATAACAAAACGTTTTTAACGCCCAATTGTGCATCAATGAATAATTCAAGAATATTTTTTTGAGAGACTTCTTCTTTCGAATAAAAAGTCAATCGATGTAATCTTTTTTTTTTTTTTCTTGTGGGACTTGAAGCGTGTGACAGAGGTGGATGTAATAAAATAATAAACACACCTGTCAGCCGTTCCAAATTGGGTGATTTTAATAATTTCAAAAGCCACCGAGTTGGAGTTTTTGTTTCGAAAACCGCATTTAGCATGAAACGGTAGTGACCCAAATGCATTTAATTCGTGGGAAATCTAAAACAGAGGTTAGATAAAAAGATGAAAAAATGTAATTTTATTGTTTTCTAAATTAGTTTAGGACAAGATTATCGCTAATGAAAATATGGGCAATCGATGTTTATTTGACTATAGAATGTATGTTAATTCCGCATGCATGTGTAATAAGATTTGAGGATAAACGCGATTAGCACTGAACTTGGTATGCAGGCTGAATCATTAAAAAAATATTTTCTATAAGGCAGCAAATTAAATATTTAAAGAAGTAGGTACTGAATAGGATAATTAAGAATTCGGATGAGTTCTTTGTCTAGTAAAATAAAGTTTATAGAAAAACTCTCGTTGAATATTTTGAACTTAGAAATAAAAAAAAGTTTGATTAGTTAGTTACGTCCAACAGCGATATGATATTTAGCTATGCTTATTTCGAAGCGGCCACGAGTATTTTCTCCAAAGGGCATGCAGTGCTTGATGTCGAATTTCTCAAATTCCTTATGGTTAGCTATGAGTTTTTAATTGTGAATAGAAACTGTCACACACTTTTTCTGTTTCAAATAAGATGCATTTCTTCTTTTCTCCCCGTCTTTTCAGAAGCTATACATTAACTTTTGTATATCTAATTCACTCGCACTTCAAAAGGTTGTGACTGCCCTTATTTGGTTGAAATCACAGTGCGGGTGTTAAGAAAAAGAAAGGATTAAGTAGGGAATGGCGATGCACAACATTTTTAAATTTCTGTTCATCGTAACGCGTGGGGAAAATTAAGTTGAGTAAAGAATTCAACATTCGGTCTGTGTGGCTAGTAAATGAATCTCTGCACTGAACTGTACAACCGAAATTCGGTTAAAGGAAGAACTGATAACCATTAGCGAGGCGAATGTAGCAGTTAGATTGTGTGTGCCAACTCGGTTTTTTGTATTTCTTTCCGGCGGAAGTTTGGAATTCAAATTTTTAAACAAACTTCTCAATGAGCTAGAGAGTTGACTGCATGGAAATGTGTTAAAAAGATGAAAAGACGTAGAGGAGAAGAGAAAGATGAAACTCACTTTCTTATACATCCAATGTAAAAGATGTATTTATTAAATAAAATGAAATGAAATATAGCTGTCCCGATTAAATTGGAGAAAGAAAAAGAAAACGAAAGATACAAAAACAAAAGTAAGGGAATGAAAATGCAGAAAAAAATAAGAAGAAGAAAAATAACATTCACTACTAGTTAATTGCTTAAGCTTTTGTATTGGTTTCGATTCGACTGGTTTAGTTGTTTCATTGAAGGATATTAAGTCTATATGACAAATCAGCAGAATATACTGATTGTAATAAATGAATCATGAATCGAATGTAAATAAATATGTATTCTTTCATTAATCTTTTTTCGGTCAAATGCACATAATATTACTATAGTGAGTGACTGTTTAAGACGGATGAGAACGCTTTGCAAAGAACTGTCAAAAAGTATTAAATTATTTATCATAACCTCAAAGCAATTTCTATCGCCAGAAAATAATCTATTAAGGTGTAGGATACAGCCACCCAACTCAAGCGGATACTAGAACTCCAGAAACAAAAGCGACTAGCAGGAATCAGAAGCAGACCAAACTGCGAGATCTGGCAAACGCTGCAGCCGAGGAATGGAATATGGAAGTTCCTGAAAATCGGTTTAATGTCGAGCGCCGCACCATAGAAATTGAAATTACTTGAAAGCCTTCCAAACTCAGTGAGAGGATGTAGAATTATCAGTTCACAGATGATTCCAGATCGAGAAAACTAAAAAAGCTTTTGGTGGCTTCAACAGAATGATTTTTATTGAATTGTTTCAGTTTTCACCTATTTGAGGAGTTCAGGTATTTCATAAACCCAAAAAAATTCCTTCCGGCTTTAGTCATTTGTGGAGATTCTTCATGAATCGACAGAGAACATGCGACAACACTATTTGCCGATTTCTTGGATGTATGTGTTGGTGAGTTCTAACCCTCTCATTTTGCTCTGCTATAGTCAAAAACCCCTGCAGTACGCTAAAGAAACCCGTCGAGCCGGAGCGTTGATGTCCACCTGCTCTACATGGCCCTCACCTATTGTAGCTTCCAAATGCGTACTCTATATATATATAGTTCGTTGTTGTATTTTTTTCTCCACACCTTGCCTTCGCGTATGGGACCAAAGATCATTTGGAGTATTTTTCCAATTCGTCGATGTTTGATGACAGCATAATCTTCATAATTACAGGGATGTGAGGTGATTTTATGGTTTATTGTTTTTTGAATACTGGAAAGCCTAGGTTTTTTGAAAGCTCATAGGGTTGTCAAAGAAACCTGGGTCAACCCTGTGTAAAATTAAGCGAACGAACTTATTATTCGTCTGGTGTTGACGTAAGAGTTTTATACAATCGCTTCAATTATGATGTTATAGAAATCGAATGAAGAAATGTTTTGCCGACAAACTGTTGCCTCAAAGTCTTTTTTTTTTCAAATACTAAACTTGCCCCCAATGTCAAACAGAGTGCTTTTTGGGCCGTGGGTTTGCCTTCAACTCGCTCTGAACTCTGAAGTAGTGCTAGGTTTTTGCTGGGGCAAATTCTGGTAATGAACAGGTCTGTCAAATGGCACTTAATTTTCTTCTTATGGCAGGGATGTGTTGCTTGAAAACCGGGGCAAAGTTCAACGAACAAACTAGTTGACAAACGTTGGTATTTTCTGATGAAAATATTGCGCTTGCTGAATAAATTGACAATGGCTGTTCGATGATTAGACGCCCATAATGACGCGTCATACAATACATCTGATGCCTTCATAGCAGTCGTAAACGAAAGGTTCAGGGGACTACTCATTTCGCGCCGCGCCGAGGAGATATCCTCAAAATGTATACTTGACCATTTTTGATGGCTATTAAAATAGTTGTAAGATTCTAAACTGAAAACATGAACCCCACATGCAATATATAAGACTATAAAAAATAAACATCTTTGTTCAAGGGATGATTTTAGTGCAATGTTGACTAATTAGCAACATTTACTTAAGATTAAATGTTCTTTAAATGACTGTGTTTACTATTGGATGAGATTGTGACAGTTGGGTAATTAAGCTGTTCGATTGGATCGATTTGTAAGGCTGGGCAGTAAGAAGATAAAAGATTAATGGGTATAGAATTAATTGGAGTTCTCACACACCACACACGATTTTCATTTTGCCATGCCGAATAAAGTCTTTGACGATTTTCTTTCTGTTACTTCACAGAAGTCTAACTTCTTACGTGCGCACATATAGGTGTCTTCTTCCATCTTCCCAGTTAAATACAAAAAAACCGTATAGTGCATTTACTATCTCAATACGATATTGGGCTCAACGATTATAAATTGCACTTTCATAACATACATTTTAAACGCCTCCCAGATCCTCCTTTTTTCAAAGCAACTTAAGCCCATAAAATCATCAGAGAACAGAAAATTTCCCATAGAGTGTATCTATAAGTACTAGACACGTTGAATGGTTGAATTCTGTAAATCTTGTCAGCCCACGCATTCTGCTGCTCATTCACTGGCTGACATTAAGTTTAGTCAAGGAGCACCAAACTCACTCACGATTATATAACAACAATATCTCACTCACTTTTTTGATTTTATTTTATTTTATGGGTTCTCGGTGTGTCAATAGCAAAGTACAAACGTAATCAACCATACGAGAGCTCCCTGTGATTCACTTGGTCGACATCCTGCACACTTCATGTTCCCATAGATCGCAGAGCCTCCCTCTTGTTCCGTGTGTGTACTTCTTTTCACATTCGTTTGCGTTGCTGACTTGCTGTAGCTGTCTATGGCAAAGAACTATTTAAACATTTATCGCAAGTTCAAATGTGTGTTAAACATCCGCCTACGCGAATTCAATTAAAATTTCAATTCATTTCGCATACACCCACCTTTAGAAGCCAAGCGGAAGTTTATTAACACAAATAAATAGCAAAAAAAAAAAACAATGAAGAGGAAAATTAGATAAATCCTGCACTTTGCTGCACTTGCGTCTCGTCATCAATGTTTGATCTTGGAAAAGTCAACAATCTGTGGAGAGGAACAATTTCAGTATCGTTTTTCCGTGCGAGAAATCTTAGAACTAACTGCGATCGATCTGTATCTGACCGCCACGAAACGTTACATAGTGGACAGATACGTTCAATCGAATCAAGTCAACATTGGCAGTAAAAGCGGCCCCAATCAACAATTTGTAACCTTGGTTGTAGAATAACTTCAGTTTTAATATAACTTCTTAAAACCTTGGTCACAAATTGGCTAGAAAAAAGTTATGTCGCAACCACGATCAAATATTGGGTTTTTTCCAAACCCTATATTTGACATGAGTGAGTTCCTGGTAAATTTCAATCGTTATTTTGAGGTTTCTTAAGAGCACGAGTTAGAAATTGGTTACCCAAAATCGTCTATGGAACCTGCATTTGAAAATGGTTATTTTTTAGCCATCAAGTAACCCGATTTGCAAATATGAAGTAAAAATAAAACCGGTTCTAATATAACTTACTAAAGCCTTGGTTACAAATTGGATAGAGAAAAGTTATGTCGTAACCACGCTCAAATATTGGGTTTAACCCAAACCTTTATTTGACTTGAGTTAGTTCCTGGTAAAATTCAATCGTTATTTTGAGGTTTCTTAAGAGCTCGAGTTAGAATTTGGTTACCCAAAATCGTCTATGGAACCTGCATTTAAAAATGGTTATTTCTTAGCCATCAAGTAACCCGATTTGCAAATATGAAGTAAAAATAAAACCGGTTCTAATATAACTTACTAAAGCCTTGGTTACAAATTGGATAGAGAAAAGTTATGTCGTAACCACGCTCAAATATTAGGTTTAACCCAAACCTTTATTTGACTTGAGTTAGTTCCTGGTAAAATTCAATCGTTATTTTGAGGTTTCTTAAGAGCTCGAGTTAGAATTTGGTTACCCAAAATCGTCTATGGAACCTGCATTTAAAAATGGTTATTTCTTAGCCATCAAGTAACCCGATTTGCAAATATGAAGTAAAAATAAAACCGGTTCTAATATAACTTACTAAAGCCTTGGTTACAAATTGGATAGAGAAAAGTTATGTAGTAACCACGCTCAAATATTGGGTTTAACCCAAACCTTTATTTGACTTGAGTTAGTTCCTGGTAAAATTCAATCGTTATTTTGAGGTTTCTTAAGAGCTCGAGTTAGAAATTGGTTACCCAAGATCGTCTATGGAACCTGCATTTAAAAATGGTTATTTTTTAGCCATCAAGTAACCCGATTTGCAAATATGAAGTAAAAATAAAACCGGTTCTAATATAACTTACTAAAGCCTTGGTTACAAATTGGATAGAGAAAAGTTATGTCGTAACCACGCTCAAATATTAGGTTTAACCCAAACCTTTATTTGACTTGAGTTAGTTCCTGGTAAAATTCAATCGTTATTTTGAGGTTTCTTAAGAGCTCGAGTTAGAATTTGGTTACCCAAAATCGTCTATGGAACCTGCATTTAAAAATGGTTATTTCTTAGCCATCAAGTAACCCGATTTGCAAATATGAAGTAAAAATAAAACCGGTTCTAATATAACTTACTAAAGCCTTGGTTACAAATTGGATAGAGAAAAGTTATGTCGTAACCACGCTCAAATATTGGGTTTAACCCAAACCTTTATTTGACTTGAGTTAGTTCCTGGTAAAATTCAATCGTTATTTTGAGGTTTCTTAAGAGCTCGAGTTAGAAATTGGTTACCCAAGATCGTCTATGGAACCTGCATTTAAAAATGGTTATTTTTTAAGCCATCAAGTAACCCGATTTGCAAATATGAAGTAAAAATAAAACCGGTTCTAATATAACTTACTAAAGCCTTGGTTACAAATTGGATAGAGAAAAGTTATGTCGTAACCACGCTCAAATATTAGGTTTAACCCAAACCTTTATTTGACTTGAGTTAGTTCCTGGTAAAATTCAATCGTTATTTTGAGGTTTCTTAAGAGCTCGAGTTAGAATTTGGTTACCCAAAATCGTCTACGGAACCTGCATTTAAAAATGGTTCTTTTTTAGCCATCAAGTAACCCGATTTGCAATTATGAAGTAAAAATAAAACCAGTTCTAATATTACTTCTTAAAACCTTGGTTACAAATTGGATAGATAGGAATCTCATTGTCGTCTTGTGTATCAAAGTGGAAAGAACATACCTAGCAAAGTTGCTCACTGCAAAAAAAAATGTATAAGTTTTAAAAATTAAAAATAAAAGTTTGCTTGTGAATCTAAGTGAAAGAATCTTAAGTGAAATTTAAGGTATGTTTATATTGCATGCAATTGTGATCGTTTAATTCAATTCGGGCTAGTGAAATTTGTTTTGTTTTGTATGTACATAGCTAGAAAATATTATCGTAATGTGCTGTTAGAGTTGGTTCGAAAAATATTGTTTGAATTGATTCTAACTATGTATTGCATTATGTGTTCACAAAAATTATAAAAACAAAACAAAAAAGGACTGCGTTAATGAGAACGGCATACCTGTTGTGAAATAACTTTTTTTACGGTTAAAATACATACATACATAGCGTATTTTGTGTCTGCTTATTTTTCGTGCCTTTAAAGTCAACAAATTTATGAAAACAAAAACGTAAATTGTCAATTTTAAACTTTTTCAGAATTGCGTGAAACAATATTCCGTTGATTTCGTCCTTCATTCATTTTCTCTTACATTTTCCTGGTCTTTTTATCGGTAAATATTCTTTCATATATTCATATAATATTCATATAATATTCAGCTTTTTATATTTTCTTAAAATTGTATCTCCATTGTTCCGTTTTTTATTTTTTTACTCAAAAAGGTGCGGAAGCTGGTTTCTTTTGGAGGTTTAACCTCGAATAAAAATATTCGCACCATAGCCAAATTTATGTTTTGCGACGAATTGCTGATGCAATTTTCTTGGTTGGGAACTGCGACTAAGAAGAGTTTTGAGCACTACAAATATACATTCGACGTCATTCTGGAAGCCGTAAGGGAAAGATTTCCAACCTTCAGCGATGCAGATGCAACCGCCTTTTTCAAGGCGTATCTCAAGCAAGCCCATTTCAGACTTGGAAAATGCTTGTAAGTAAAATAAAAACAATAACTTGAATCGTAAATTTTTTCAAGCAACGTACTTATTACTTATAAATTCTGATACACATACTTAATTATGTTTTGCATGTATGTAATTCTGACTCGAAATTGTTTTATGTAATATGTTTATGAGTAGCCTAAATTAATTAATTTCTTTCTTCTTAATTCTTTATAGTAAATCTTATTCCTTTTTTAAATTTTATTTTCAGGGATGAAAGTGCAACAAGTACAACAACCTCAGTGCTGCCATATTTGAGCGAATGACTTATCATACAATTGGTTTAAAATTATCATACCAGAGGGCGAATTATCATACGCGTTCAACGTCGCACTCGTTTTACATAAGTTGAAAAAAAATGTAATTTAAAAATGATTTTTGATATTTTTTGCTTCATATTAGTACGGTAATAAAAAAGCTAAAAAAAAAATTAGTAGCGAAATAACCTTATTGGAACGGTTCTAAAATACGTCTCAACGACGTTTCGAAAAAACGTTAGCAAGAGGGAAAGAAGTAACTAAAAAAATAGGTTTGTGTAAACCGTCAACAAACGGTTATAAAAAAGCAAAAAAAATGAGTAGCGAAATAACCTTACTGGAATGGTTCTAAAATACGTCTCAACGACGTTGCGAAATAACGTTTGCAAGAGGGAAAGAAATAACTGCAAAAATAGGTTTGTATAAGCCGTCAACAAACGGTTATAAAAAAGCTAAAAAAATTAGTAGCGATGTAACCTTACTGGAACGGCTCTAAAATACGTCTCAACGACGTTCAAAAAACGCTAGCAAGAGGTAGAGAAATAACATCAAAAATAGGTTTGCGTAAACAGTCAACAAACGGTTTTAGAAAAGCTTAAAAAATTGGTAGCAAAATAACCTGGAACGGGTCATAAATACAGGGTTTTTTTTTAACTTCAATTTGACTGGGGTTACAAAGTAACTGACCATTTTCGGTCATGAAGATGCTCCTGATAGGTCTTTAAGACGTCTTTTGAACCAATTTCAAACTTGTTAGGTTTCTAAACCCCAGTTATAATCAGGTTTTTAAGCGGCTTTTTAACCAAAAATTGTTGATTGGGGGGCAGTGAAGACACGACAACTTACAGATTGTTTGAGTTTTGTCATGGATATTTGTTGAGGCACTAAAAGTCTGCTTTTTCACAGTTAAACCATACATGAGCTACTGCTCGGTTGTGAAAGTTGAGAACTCGCTAGCAGGTACGCCCATGCCTAACAGAAAAAAAAAAACTGTCACTGTCACTTACCACGTCAATTTAAATGTCGCTACTACGTTTCTGCGACTAGTCGCTGCTACTCCGTATATTGTCATTGCCCATCGCTGTACGGCCAAGGTCCTTCACCATCACTCACGGCATCTTATCTCAAAACAAACAAACAGAATCGTCTTCATTCAAAAGCAAAGGTCAGCTTAACTTATGCGACCCCTCACATGTAGGTAACCCTCTTCTATTCTGGGAATAGAATATGCCACAATGCGTGCGTGCCTGTGACCGCTCCAGTCAAAGAATACAATTCTAACTTGACCAAGATCAATTTCCTCATGGTGGTTAAATAATTCACATTCCCCGCATCTTGCTGTACGCCTATTTTAGAAATTTCCCTAAGTGTGCTACACACCACCAATAGATAGGCAACAAGCAACAACCAACAAACCCAACGCAACACGAGCGACGGAAGAGGAGCTCGCTTTCCAGAAACGAATTCTTCATGAACGTGCCATAAATTTCCCAACCGGGACCCCAAAGATTCCCAGATGTGATTTTATTGTACCGCAAATGGGCGGAAGTTTCTTCTTCTATTTTTTAAACACTAAAAATACGAAAAATCTAATGCGAGTCACCATAATCGAAATATTGGTTTTGCACTTGCATCGATCCGCTAGGGAGGACCTGGCGGCCTTTGGAAGTCTTTGCCGATTGCTGAGAGACTTTCGACATTCGTCGTGGTCAGGTGCGAAATAAATTCCTTGGAGGCTTGTTGTTTTTGTTTCTTTTGTTTTTTATTCGATCATTTTATTTGGTTTTTTTATCGTTGCCATATGCATGTGTGTGGCCGACAACGAGCGGTAGATAGACGAATGAACACTGAAGTCATGTTGGCGGTAAAGAAAAAAGATAGAAGTAGGTACATACAGCAAAAAGGTTATGGTCTAGGAGTAAGAATTTCTTTCAGTTGACCGCGCACAAAGCGAGATCTTCATTTCGAGGCACAATTAAAATTATTCGCGATATTTGTGCGCATTGCGTTGAATAAAAAATCGTATGTTAGCCGACTCGAAGTTATTGTATGGTTCCAAAGGAGATATTATGTTGTTGGATGACTGTTTTGCGGGATAAGGGAATTTATAGACATGACTTTCTTTACATGGAATATACTGGCCTTAAGATTTTGGACTCTGTAGTGCTCTTAGCGTTGATAAGGTCGAACGTGAACTAATACTGGCGGTTTCAATTATGCGGAAGAGATGTTTATAAACATAAGCAATGGTATTGTTGCCGTTTGGGTACAGCGTAGTTACAGGCCGTGCAAACAACAACAATTTTTCAATTATTTCTTAATTACTAAAGCTATCCAATATGAACTCAATTTGTATTTAAGTTGTGTATGTGAACCATATGACAGGAATACTAATAGATATGGAATTAGTTTTAGATACACGACTGACTACACTACAAGCTTCCTACACTAAAAATAAATAAATAGGGGGGTGCAACAGAGCGGGAAGCCGTGAGGACTAGCGCATTTCTTTCAACCATATCCAGTGGGGGAATGAAAGGGATCTTCAGTTTGTTGCGGACTACAAACTAAGAACAGAGAATGCGTTGTTTATGGCATGAAATTACTATCGGAGAAACTTCCAATTCTTCGCAGAATATATATAGGCTTTGATCCTTTTGAACAACGAGAAGGGTGCTTTAAAAATATGATTTAGATCTACTGGCCAAAACTCAATTTAAGGTTGACTTCATTGCATTGGTATGAAGCTATGAGCTCCTGGTAGTTGAGTCACCTGCCTCTTTGCTTGAATTTAATATGGTAATAATTTGTATTGCACCAAGTGAAATGAATACTGTCGAAGGCTAAGGAAGTAAAAAACGTCTTCAAAAATATTGAGTGTAGACCGTTTTTAAACTTTCATCATTTAAACCGGAACTAACTTCAGTTGTTGGGAAAGAAGTTCTAGCTATTTAATATAAGATGGAGTTAGGAACCATGGTAAAAATCGGCATGGTTCTTTTTGCCCCAAGGTCCTTCTTATCTAACTCTCCCCTAATTTATATTCTACGACATTTATTTAAACTGCTCAACACAAAATAAAGTCTTTATTTTCAAAGTGATCTACTGTTTAAAATACTCGTACTATTGCAGTTTTAATGATTTTTAACTAATCTATTTTTGAATTCGTGCAACTATTTTTCCTGCCAGTGGTAAGGTGGATATATTTTTTTCGTTAGTGGTCATTTAAGATGTTTGGAAAATATTTTTCCATAAATTGTAACCAACTGAGCATAAAAACATGAAGGTACCATTAAAGTTCTCCAGTATGCAATCGCTGAGCTTCAAGTCTATTTTGATAAAAGTCTTGATAAATAGCTACCTAATTTTCCAGAGATCAACTATTGCACTTTTTGTATGCACTATTGTTAAGATGAATTGATTTCAGTGATATATAATCAATTTATATTGTAAGCGTTTTATATGTAAACTAACTGTGCCCGCGACTTCATCCGCGTGGAAAAGTGACGTGAACGTTCCTATTCCAGGGGGGTATAGGAGTAGATCACAAAATTTTAGTTTCTAAATTGAAAAAACTAGGTTTTCACTATAATTTGTTAAAATGGTTTGAATCGTACCTTACTTGCAGAGTTCAGTACGTTCGAATAAATAACGTTCTTTCGAATCCCATAAATGTGACCTTCGGAGTCCCGCAAAGTGGTCACTTAAGACCTCATCTCTTTTCAATGTTTGTAAATGACATTCCAAGATTTTTAAAGAATTGTCGTTGCTTGATGAACGCCGACGGCGACGATCTGAAATTGTTTTTAAGCATCTAATCCATCCATGATTGCATTAATCTACAGAAAGATTTATCGAATTTATCTATTTGGTGTAGTATAAACGATTTGCACCTAAATGTTTCAAACAGTATTGCTTTTTCCAGAAGTTACTGGAGTATAATATAAGTATAAGTAAGTATAAAATAAGTGGAACTTCCCTATCAAAATTAAATGTTAAAAAAACCCATTGTGTTATATTTCATGTAAGTTCATTTGATGAAAGTTCAGTTTTTCTAGTCACGTCGACTATATTGTGTCCAAGTCGAGCTCAATGCTGGGGTTTATTTACTTCTCATATGTATGTCAGAACTGTATTAGAATATTGTTGTACTATTTGGAACCCTTGCGGTTTATTCAGTGAGAATCAAAAGAATACAAAGACGTTTTACGAAAATGGCTATCAGAATCTTACATTGGAATACCGTATCTTCAAGTCATAAAAAAAAGAGAATTAAGTGCTTAATGTACTCGTATCTCTCTCAATATATGGTGCATTTTTTTTTTTTTTTTTTTGTTCTATCCAATCATATCCTCCAAGCGAATGGTTAAGGAGCAGAATGATAAAATAGGTTTTCTGTACATACATATATTGCGGAACATAATTTCGGTACGTCGTGGACGCAAATCGTACACATGGTTAATGAAAATGGATGGTACAAAACATGTATAAGTAGGACACTGATTTTCAGTTGTCTGCTTAACAGCACTGTCTTCATTTAATATGATTAAAAACTGTTCTGTTACGCTTCCGTCAATCTGGTCAAAACCACAGTCCGTTTTGTCTTAACATCACGAAAACTAAAAAGTTTGGCCAAAATTCCACTTCGAAGCGTCAGCATCCAATTAAATTAAACATTGTAAGGTAATCCTAAGTAAGCTTCCTTTTCTTTGGACCAAATCCCAGAAATGTCTTATTGTTTTCGCACGGGTATCGCCGATCGATAGTATAATTTCGCTGCAAGGAAATACGCTTCCCATCCCTTTGGAATCAGTAAAAAATTACGGGTTCCCCCTTCCTTAGAAGGTGGTTGAGGAAAATGCACTAGGTCTGAGGTTTTCAAGTGCATAGGTTAGCAGGTAACATAAGCAAGTTTTTTAGTCCTGGTTGGAGCTTCCAGGCCTAGCTCACAGGCTAATAGGCACTTTAATGTTTGAGATAACAAGGTTTTAGATTTGTTTGGATTAGATTTATTATAAACATAAGTACATTTTATTGAAATCGGTTTAAAAATCTTTTACGACACGGCAAAAGCCGTCTGCCAGAATGAGAGGTTTAAAAAAAACCAAATGGTAAATAGTTGCACTAAGTTACATATTCATAGGTATAAATTAAAACGCATCATTTAATATTTTGTTTCAATATCATAGCGCAGTTTTCAGAAGATTGATAAGAGCCGGTCAGTCTAGAGTCTAGACCATTCAGTATTTGAAGAACCTCATCCGTTTCGTAGTTCGATTTTCCCATGTGTTGTTTTCTTAAATGACAAGTATAGCGTTCTGTTAATATGAGACAAACTCCAATAAAATGCTTTATATATTCACGGGTTTTCAAATTGCACAAGTGGCAGATTATTCTTCCATGCAAAACACTTTAAGGGCGTAATCAAAATGGAGCTTCAGCATAGAGATTAACATTAGTGGCAGTCTTGTTTCCATGTGCAACATATACTTGGGCGTGGTCCAGGGAAGATGCAATACTCTTTTCAGAAAGAATATGAAAAAGAATCACTCTTATTTTGAAGGTATCCCCAAACTTGGGCTGCATAAAACATAACCGATTTCGCTGTTGCATCGAATATTTGATATTTCGATCGGAGTCACATATTTTTATTCTTCATACATTCTGACCAGGCTGTGTTTAAGGCAATTTTCGCGGTTTTTAATTTTCCTGCAAAGTGGAAAAGGTTTAACACCAAGACATTTTTAATTATCGACTAATTCCACGGCTTCCCTCTACCGTTTCCAGTAGTAGTTCCCATTCCAGCATTCCTCTGTGTCATCAGCGTACAGCAAAACTTTTATTTTGAATAATCAATTAAGATAGGAGGAGAGACATGACATAATGATGATAGATAAAAGCGGGTCCTGCGATTCTGTCTGTTTGTCCGTGTATGAATCTTCCGCTTGACCCGCTAGACCGCAGCCTAGAGAGGGCTTTTTTTAGAATTAGGTTTCTAGGTCATGAAATAACGATACCTGCAATACAACTTATATGATAAAACGTATTTTTCTCAAAAACGACTGAAAATTTCAATTTGTGTAAAGTTATTTGCGTGAACATTATTTATCAAGCTTTTTCACTATAGTAGATCGTAGTGGTATCGTTATTTATTCTGCTTGTATTGTTTATTTTGTCTATCTTTTTAAGCGAGGATTATGTTCACTAAAGATATCTGATTTAGAAAGAGAAACATTGAATTTTACCATATTCAAATATTGTTTCATAACTCCTCTGTCTCATTTAGTAGCTTATGAAAACTAAATAAATTCCGCGATTGTTCTCATTTAAACACCACCAAAGATAATCTTCCAATAACTCGAAACATTAACCCGTGTAATCAGACACTGTTAAATAAAGATCGCATTCTATGAGTTATTGCGCCATCGGTTGTGCCACAAATTTAAGTCTTACCAACTTATTTCAATTTGTCTCACTTTTCTTCTCAAATATCGAAGCCATTTAAATATAAATTCCTCGGCCAACGGTTCCTATTAACCCAATATAAATTAGCCACTTATCATTGAAACGCGATAGCTGACTTATTTCCCTAATACAATTATAACAATATGGACATAGGCTCCAATTCTTGCTCTTCTTTTTACACCTGTTCAGGTATCACATTATGGAAATATTTCTCTTACTGCCCAGACTCCGATGCCTTGAAACTCATCGTGTGTTTTTAGTTTGGTATACGCAAACCAATATGAGTCCACTTGAATTCCTATGAATCCATAAAGGCTTTTCTTCGAGTTAAGGTGTTTTCTACATCATGCAACAATACGTGTTGATTGCCTCGATTGTATAGGCTTACAAGACAAATCGGTTCGATTAACCGGTGCTTGTAATTCAACGCCTTTAAATGGACTATGGAGTTAAATTGAATAAAACAAGCGAACACGAAGGCACCTAAATGACAAATTGTCTTTAATTGAAAGATTAGGTTTATCTTACTGGCTTAGTGTATTGCATGTGCTTTAATGGAGAGGACTCAGGGGAAGGAGTCTGTAGAAATATGTGAATTTTTTATCTCATGAGGCCATCTGACTATCAGAGATCAAAAATGTAATTTAATTTTAGTTCAGGAAAACCAGCTACAGCAGATGGCACTATGCAACAAGGTAAGGACGAACACAATCATCTTAAAATATTCCTCATCAAAATGTGAATATTTTACGATCCGCTTCACTCAAAAGTTGCTTTAATCTCTTTTCATGCCAAGCGATTGGCGTATTGCTCCTATTAATTTTCCATCGGCAGTTCAGTCATGCCTGTAAAAATAGAAACAACTTCCATGATTCATGACTTCATTCTTTTACGACGCCACATTTTGTAGACCGATAAATTGTTTCCAGATCCCCATAGGAGGCATGAAACTGAAAAATTTAAAACAAAAAACAAAACACCTCTACAAAGTGGGCTAAGTCAGCACACTGAAGTCGTGAAAGATGACGGACCCTTCAACCTGTCAGTCGGTGGTCTGATATAGATATTCGCTACTGCTTGGTAGCAAAGTTCAATAGCATCATTATCATCACCCAAACCAAGATCATTATCGGCACAATCAATTTGAACAAAACTCTCCTCTTTAACGCTCTGGATTTCTATTATGAATCTCAATCAGCTCCATCACAAGAGTTTACCATAAAATGGCACTTCCATTAGACATTTCATGGCACCAACAGCAGCAGCCGTCAAAAACCATTAACAATTAGTATCTACTTCTGGTTCGGCCAGACAGTGCCTACGGCTAAATTTCGCGATCGTTAGCCAACTCTGGTGATCATTAAACGCTTTTTATTTCAAAAAACAGACGCATATATATACACACACTTTTTGACATCCCAACAACGGCCCCCAACATCTCAAATGAAAAGTCTTAAAATTAAAAATAATAAAACAAAAAAAAAAAAAAATCTGTAATTAGGAACACCTCTAATGGGGGAAGCCCTCTTACCCAATGGCTGTGTATAGCAATCAAGATAGGAATAGCTGCTTAAAGCATATTCTAAGCAGACAACAACCAGAGTGAGCTCATTAATTTTGAATTTCCATTGCTATCGGCATCTTTTCTAAGTCATCTATTTGATAGATCTTGTTTCAGTTGCTTCAGAGATACTAGATATGGTCATGATCCTCAGTGCAAAATGGTCCACAGAGTAGATTATCATTATGGTTGTGGTCGCGGGCAATACGGGCAACGGCCATCCCTTGGACTAATTTACATAAAATTTTTTAATGGTTACAAATCTGCATTGGGTAGATGAACAACTTCGTCAGCTACTTCAGTAGCTGAGAAGATGGATGATTGCTGCAAATGAGGGTTATGCTGGAGCAAAATGACATTGAGAGCATGATGTGGTATAGCTTCTGAAGAAGGAAACGCATAACCGAGGACGTTAGTTAGAATGAAGATAGCTGGAGCACGTTTTATTTACGAGACCTATAAATTTTAGCCATAAAATATGAAAGTAATTGAAACGAAAGTAATGTAAAAGGCTTCTTTTTACCTGTTACAACACCCTCAATGCATAGATATGAGAGTCTAGAACTGCTCGACAGATGCACAGCTATATTTTGTTTGAAATTCAAAATCGAAGGAATTCTTCCGTGAATAAGAATGCATCTTAAGACGTACCGCATTTTTAATAAAAAAAAAAAAATGTTTTTGACTATTTCTATCCACAAATTTGTGCGGAACAACAATTGTGAGTTATAGAAAGTCGCAGCTCATACTGACACATCCTCCCATGGTAAGGCAATTTGATTGTTGCAAACCATTTCCGATTTTTGTCTGAAGTCATTCATTTAGTTGATGAGTTATGAGATACCGTGTCTTGGTACGCAGCAACTTATGTGAAGCTAGAGAGCATAGTTTAGCTACACAAAACGTAGTTCATTTTATAGCAATGAGTGGCAACTTTTACTTGAATCCCTTCAGCGCTTTCAAGTCTTTGACTTGAAACTCCTACATAATCCTCAGTTGATTATAGTCGTATGTGTTTTATAGTTTCTTCATAATTTGTTTTTTTCAGTCATTATTGTCTTTTCAACTGTGTTCTGGGTTTCTGCTTCTTTTCATCCTTTTGTGAATAGTTTTGGACTTCCATTCCGCTGCTCAGCCAAGGTTTTACAACCTTCACTTCAAGAACCTAATTCAAGCGTTTTCTTTCTATCTCCATAGTTTTTTTAGTCACCTACATTGTTTCCTGACGCCCCTTAAGTACTTACAAGGTACGTCTCTGTACTGCAAAGTGTAGTAAGCCTTATAATACCAAACAACTGAACACTGGTTTAAATGAAATTTTGTACAGAGATAGTCTAGAACCTGAGAAGGGATATAGGTTATTCTATCCCAATATTCCCACGGAAACGGGAGCTTTGAAATTACTGCACCGATTTCAAAAATTCTTCCACAGTTAAAAAGCCATACTTCCCGCGATAGCATACATTTTTAGCCATCTCCCGAAAACAGCCCTCTTATACCTACGGGAACGGAAGTCTTAGCAAATATTATAAGCCCGAAATTTGTTAATTAATTTATTTATATATATTACTAGCTGACCGGCCCGGCGTAGCTCAGGCATTACGTGGGTGTGAAGTGGGGATGCAATATAGTTCATGTTACTCAGGGACAATTAAGCACTCTAGCTGTGACAGAATTTTTAGAATCGGTATAGCATTTTCCAAGTTCCCGCATATGTTCCAGTTCCCGTTCCTTTTCCACTTGGAGATGAAATATAGTCTATGCTACTTCGTATTGTAATGGCGAAAACCGTATTGAAATCAGTGCAGTGGTTTTTGAATTCCGGTTCCCGTCCCTGTGGGTAAATTAATGTTGATGAACTATAGTCTATATTACTCAGGGACATTGAAGCAACCTAAGATGGAAAGAATTTTTGGAATTGGTTGACTATATTTTCCAGGTTTTTGGCTATGTCACCATTTCCGTTTCAGTTTCCCGAAAGAATATGCAAAGAAAATAATTATAGTCTTTGTTACTTAGGAGGAAGGATACACTCAAACGTTGAAAATTATTTTTGGAATTGCTCCAGTATTTTCCAAGTTCCCGCTTAAGTTTTTGTTCCCGTCCCGTTCTCGTGGGAATATGGGGTATGGGCGACGAAAATTTCAATTAGTTCCAGTGGTTTTTGAATTTCTTATTCCGTTCCTATTAACGTTCCTGTGGGAATATGAAGATGAAGCTTAACATTCCCTCATTGACATTATCCATGAATGGTACCTGCATCCAAGACACCGAAAAGCCGTCAGTGGTATGTGTGTAAACGATGATCTTCGTTGAAACGACCACCTATTTGAAGTCGCCAAAAACGCTGCTAAATGCTTAGGTTTCTTGAGACGATGCAGGAAATTCTTCACCCCTTCTGATCTGGCTACAGTTTGTAAGGCCTTTATCCGCCCACAACTGGAGTAAAACTCCCATATCTGGTCAGGTGCTCCACTAACATCTTTGCGCCTCCTTGATAGGGTACAAAATAGAGCGTTAAAATTGATGGGTGGTAGTTCAATCGTAGAATCGATTGATTCTCTTGAACATCGTCAAAATGTTTCATGTTTCACTCTCTTTTATCGCTTTTTTCACAAACATTGCTCTAGTGAAGTAGCCATGTGCATTCCTCCCCTAAAAAAATGTAGCCGCAATACCCGCCTTGCTAGGAAATCAGGGGTGTTGCAGATATTCGCATCCGCATCCGCAATCGCGGATTATTCGCATTGATTTCAACATCTGCATCCGCATCCGCATCCGCATCAATTTATGCGGAGTTTATGCGGATGTGATTCAAAGTTTTTTTTACTTACTATCTGCATTCTGCACACAGTTAAAAAGCAAAGAGAAACTATTCGGTTTTTTCATTTTTTCCAATGTACTCAATAACGTATTACAGAAATCCATTTGAAAAAAAACATAGCTAGTGAGTGTTGTTTTCATACTAAGAGTCGACAAGAAAATATGGCAAATACCAACACACACTGAATCGAAATTATTTTTTCTTCTTTTCGATTTCTGTTTCTTGTTTTGTTCTGTTCGGTGTGTTTTGCGCCTCTTCTATACAACCAAATGCTTTTATTGCAACAACAAGAAACCAGAAAGGAACGGCTTTAAAAGCGATATGGCGATGATGCTAAATTCATCGAGTGAAGATGATGGTGAAGCAGAATCTGACAACGCAAGTCCCGAAACGCTTCTTCGAAGAGAGATAGCTACTTATCGCAATAAAAAAAGATTGGATTTGGATAATAATCCCCTCGATTGGTGGAAAACTAATGAAACAGATCTTAAAACACTCTCCAAAATTGCACGCAGGTATTTGTCACCTCCACCTGCTAGTGTTTCCAGCGAACAGCTGTTTAGTGGAGCTGGTTTAATCTACGATCCATTAAGAAAAAGATTGGAGTCTGAGAAGGCTGCAAAATTATTATTTATCAAATATAGTTCACCTATTTTTAATTTTAATTATTAAACCATTTTCTTATTCAGTAGCACAATGAAGTACAATACATTTTTATTTTTATTTTTAAATAAAAAAAATTTAAAATTGATAAATTTTCATTCATTTATGTATTTAAAATGATATATATTTCGCAAATTCTAAGATCCGCATCCGCATCCGCATCCGCGGATATTAGTTTCCTAAAATCTGCATCCGCATCCGCATCCGCGGATGTCAAAATTTGCACATCCGTAACAACCCTGCTAGGAATGCCCATCAGTTTTACATTGAGCCCAACTACAGTCAAGTAAGGAGATTCTTATTTTAGTCGCACCATTCGTTTATGGAATGCTTTATCTGGCTACCCTATATTACGATTCACAAAGGTTCAAAAGCAATGTGCATCGGTGTCACCAATTATTTCAAATCCTATTTTCCTAAATGCTCGCACTGTGTTCTATGACATTATAAGGGTAGTCATAACACCTTGATGTGTGCGCTAATAAAAAAAAAACAAAACAAAAATTTTGTCTATGGTACTCAGGGGCAATAAACTAAAAAAAATTAAATCTTTATTCTTATAAGTAAAAAAACTAAAAGAATTTTTCAAAACAAACAATCCCATAATCTTATTATTTGTCAATTATTATTTTAATTTTTTGTTGTCAAAAACGATTAAAAAAAAACAAAGTCATTGTTTGAATTTAATTTTTAATTCATTACAGTTAAGAATAATGAAATAGTTTCTTTTACTATATTCCAATTATTTCTTTTCATCTTTTCTTACCTTTTAAACCTTCCCTAGACCTCCACGAACATTTCAATACCAAGATAAGATAAATCCGTTCAGCCGTTCTCGAGTTTTAGCCAGACTAACGAACAGCAATTGATTTTTATATATATAGATTTTTTGTTGTCAAAAACGATTAAAAAAAAACAAAGTCATTGTTTGAATTTAATTTTTAATTCATTACAGTTAAGAATAATGAAATAGTTTCTTTTACTATATTCCAATTATTTCTTTTCATCTTTTCTTACCTTTTAAACCTTCCCTAGACCTCCACGAACATTTCAATACCAAGATAAGATAAATCCGTTCAGCCGTTCTCGAGTTTTAGCCAGACTAACGAACAGCAATTGATTTTTATATACATATATAGATTTCATCAAGTAGAGCACATATAACCTTATACCTACTTATATAAGAATAATTTGATAGTAATTATAAATAATAACTAGCCTCCATTGTTCAATAAAAACAATAATACATGTTAATATCGAGAACTCCACATAATGAATTTGCCTACCTTAAACAGCGAGTTATGGGCTCATTATAGTCATAGTTTACTCTATGAAAAGACACTTGAAACATTTGACTTTGTCGGAATTTAGGTTTGGGAACAAATAAACTCAGCATGGAGAGCAAATACCAAATAAGGACAATTGATTTCATTGTTAACTAGCTGACCCCACCACTCGTTGTCGTGGCTAACGTAACATAAATTGAGATGTAAGCTATACTGTCTTTCAAGTTGGATCAAACGGCACACGGTGTACAAATTTGATAAAAATCGGTAAAGTAGTTTAGGAGTCCATCGCGGACAAACATCGTGACACGTAATTTATATATAATAAGATTAATAACATCTCTCACGAAAATTACATCAAAATATTTACCTGGTAGTAAACACCTTGAATTATAAGAGGGCATAAATATGTTGTGTATAGGTATTGTGTTTACATAGGGAAGAAGAAAATTTTCTTCACTTACACAATAGGTTCGTTCGTTGAACTTTAACCAGAGTTAACCTAGAATTGCTTGACTAATTAAAAAGTTGTCAAAAGAGCTTAGCTTTCGGTTCTAAAAAAAAAAAAAAAAAACTAACCATCCCCGTCATTTGAAGAAAAATGCAACCCCTGGACTTCAACGAACAAACCAAATGATCCAACATCGGTCCTTAACACCTGGCTATACATGTAGTAGTATTACCTAATATACAGTCAATTCACCACTTGTCAAAGTCTCATGTTACCATATACGAAGAGACATATTATGTACGCTCCTAACAAATCATATCCCTCCTAAAGAATGATTAATCTCGATATCCCGACAAGCATTAAAATTGATTCATACATTTTATTTCCCACTGATAGCTTGTGATTAATAAATGTCAACTCAGATCTCGTGGAAGGTATGTAAGTTAACACCTTTTCGATTGGGTGTGTTTCGTAATCACAAATCACGAAGTAGAACATCATCAAATATAAAATGTAATCCAGACAGACAGACACACGAGTGGAGTGGGAGTCTAGAACACAATCTTTTAGTCAACACTTTGTTCAACCTTCATCTTTAGGTATATTCCAAAAGCCGAACAGCGCTCTGGGACTGGTTGTGCATGTGCTGTCTTATTCAGCTGATAACGTGAACTAGCTATGTACTTTGAGTGTTACACTTAAAAGGGTCATTTGTTAACTTGGTGCGCTGTATTGTGGGCTCCGAGGGAGGGTTTTATGATCTCTAAACTCGCACCTATCCAGTAACAGATCCCGACGATGTGATGTGGAGGAGGACTCTCTCGCGTGTAATTACTGCTTGCTTTTGCTCATTTCGAAATAGCGATAACGTATCAGTGACACGAATGACATGACATTTAGAAAACATTCGATATTGAACGAAGAACTTTAACAAACGGAATGAAAAAAAAAACACTTGTACAAGATCCTAAGTGCTTTAAGGTTTGTGCGCTTGTGTGTGCTGTACCTACATTGGATTGGTCATTTTGATAAATGAAGTGTTAGCCAAACGGCGACGCCAGAAATGTGAACATTGTTGGTCAGATTTTTTTATAATGTAGCTAGATATGTCTGCTTAGTCAGAGGTCAGTGCTGAAGGAAGGCATGGATAGTAGTCAAATCCCTATAAATTAAGTCAAACGTTCATAAACGTTTGACTTAATGCATAGGGATTTGACTTATCGCAATCGCATCGTACGATCTCACCGTATTGGTTTGCGCAAGGCTTTACAATTATTAGGTCTGTTCGTTGAAGCCCTGGGTTTGCCCTAGGGTCGCCACAAAGCGTTTTTTGAGAAACCTAAATTCACCCTGAATGTCAAATTGAGTGTTTTTTGAGCCATAGGTTTGCCATAGGTTTTCCCCAAACTCGCCCTAGCTTTTTGGTGTGGCGATTTGAGGGCTGTCAAACGGCATGTATTTTTTTTTTTTAATGACAGGGATGTATGGTGATTTGTGGTAAAGCGTTTTTTGAGGACTGGTAAACCCAGGTTTTTTGATAATTCACAGGGTTGTCAAGAAAACCTGGGTCAACCCTGGGGAAAGTTCAACGAACAGACTATTATCTTTGACACTTTACAGTAAAAGTCAAAAATTTTGTGATGTTTTATTTTTTGCAATATGTATAACTAAATTGTAATGTATCCAACTATCTTTTGAGTCTTTTTCAGAAACAAGAATACAAATTCTTCTGAATCAAGCAGAAAAATCATCGCAAAAATCAATCACGTCTACCATACAAAAGTGAATCATCAATGCTTCTGATCTCAAAACCATCAAATTTTATGTAAAATCAATTTAATAGCAACAAACATTTGCCATTACATAATTTTTATAAAATTACGTGTAAAGTCTATTAAGTAACTCACCAAGGCGAAAAAGTTTTTGAAAAACTTGTCTCAATCAAAATTTCGAAATGCAATAGGTATTCTTGTGCACATAATTCTTAGGTCAGAAAGCTATCATTCATTTCTGATGTAGCACAATTATTTGCCAGTTGATTCAGTTTTCCTTTTTCTTAACACAGAAAAGAGTGATAGTTGAATGTTTTTAAACACTTGATTATGAAACTCTCACCTGGCTATTTATACGCGATATATTATATTGCGACAAAGATTGTGTGTTCAAGAGTAGAAATAAGTTACATATGTATCTTGACCAAATCAAATCTTAACCCATTTCTTCCGCTATGCAAAACATATTATATTTCGTTTGTGTGCCAAATGTTTTTTGAAATCACTTCACAGAATAACTCAGCTTGGACACCTGAATCACGCAGAAACATCAAATATTTCTCTCAAAATCTAATTTGAAAACTAATTCGGCAAGAACTTTCCGTTTTCCTATGCTGTTCTGATCTATACCGAGTTTTAAAATTTGCTGCAGTAAAAAAAACGGTTAAAATTCTTTCAATTTTCGCTGCCCATATTATTCTATCTCTTTAAGTCAAAAACTGCTCAGGAATGACACATCACATGCTAAACATATCGCAAAATCCTAACTGATATTATAAATGTGAAAGTCCCTCTGTCTGTCCGGCTTTCTATGATACCATCTCCCGCACAAACTACTGAACCGATTCAAATAAAATTTGATACAGATATAGTCTAAGACTTGAGGAAGGACATAGGCTTTATATTTTATCCCTAAATTCCCACGGGAACGGGAACGTATACGGGAATTTAGAAACTACAACACCGATTTCAAAAATTTTTCCACCGATAGAATGCTTCACTATCCCAGAGTAACATAAACTTTAATTCATCCACATATTCCCACGGGAACGGGAGTCCTTACTAATATAATTAGTGTGAAAGGAGCTCTGTCTGTCCGTCGTTCTATGTTACGATCTCCCGCCCAAACTATTAAACCTATTTAAATGCAATTTTGTACAAAGATTCTTCAGAACCTGAGGAAGGACATAGGCTATATATTTTTTCCTTATATTCCGACGGGAGCAGGAACGTATACGGGAACTCTTACACTACACCACCGATTTCAAAAATTCTTCCACCGTTGGAATGCTCCATAATCCCGGAGTAACATTAACTTTAACTTATCCACATATTCCCACGAAAACGGTCACCATATTCCCACGGGAACGGGAGTCTTTACTAATATTGAAAATGCGAATGTAGCTATGTCGATATGTTTTTCGTATGTCTCCCGTTCAAACTGCTAAACAGATTTTATTAAATAAGCTACAGAGATGGTCTAGAACATGCGGAAGGATAAAGACTATACATACAGCTATGGACAAAGAAATAGCACACTATTAAGAAAAATCATAAATTCAAAATTTCCGTTATGTGAAATGGTTGTGATGTTTCTTTTTCTTCGGGTATGTAGATTTGATAAACAAATGCAGTCTATCAAGCCTAAAAAGTACCGCAATTTTTGAATCGTCCTAAGTGCGAAGCTTACAATCCTAAGTATACTTTAAAGACGGTGAAACATGGAGTGGAAAATTTAATGGTCTGGGTGGTTTTCCTGGCATGGGGTGGGACCATTGCATTGGTGAGGATTGATGTCAAAATGGATAAATTCGCTTAGCTTGCAATACTGACGATACAATGGAACCATATTCCTTTGAGTTCATGCCAATTAAGTGGATATTCATGCATGACAATGACCCCAAACACGCATCAAATATAGTAAAAGCTTGGCTCGTGGATGAACAAATCGATGTCCTAACCTGGCCAGCTCAAAGTCCCGATTTTAATCCCATAGAACACCTATGGAATGATGTTAAAGTCAAAATTGGGCAGAAAAAATTTAAAAATTCAAACGATCTTTGGGCCGGAATCAAAGAAGCTTGGTACTCTATCCCGCAAAGTAGATGCCGGGCGTTAGTTGAAAGCTTACCAAGGAGGTGCCAAGCAACTTTAAAAAATCGTGGTCAACCAACTAAGAACTAACTTGGTAATACCAAAATTTATGAAAAAATAAATATTTTCACTAAAAATAATTTTTTTTTACGATTATAGGTAGGTGTGCTATTTTCTTGTCCACAAGAAATTTGATCATCACTGCAAAATATATTTTTAAAAATTGAATTGTAAAGAAATAATTCCCTATTACTAATTATTATTAATCCTTAGAAGTCACTTCATGTCATAAAATAGGAAATAAATTATTTAAGTTCAAAAGGATAAAATAAATGCAGTTTTCATAAGAAAATGAATGAGTGTGCTATTTCTTTGTCCATAGCTGTATATCTATCCTTATATTCCCACGGGAACGGAAATGGGAATTCAAAAACTACGGTCTCAAAAGTATTTTTAACAGGGCTACAAGGTGTTGAAATAGGGGTTGAATGTTTTTTTTGGAAATATGTACCGCCATTTTTAAGGCTAGAAGTTTTATTTCCTAAAAAGTTAAAAATGCTGCTGAAAGTCACTATTCCACGCGGACGAAGTCACGGGCACAGCTAGTACCCTATATGTTTGCCAAACATCTTAATTCATGGTTGTTGGTTCAATCTTATCTCTTTAAATTGTTATCTTTATTTATGTATAGAACGTTATAGAATCTTATACGTCCAAATGACTATTCAAACATACCACCATTAAGACTCAGTAGGCGTTGAAATTGTCTTAATCTATCTGGCAGCTGGAACCTTCTTGTCCTACGTCTAAGTACCTTACCGTTGAGCAACAAAGTTCTATTATTTTTTTAAAACATGTATTGTCTACGCATTGTAGGATAAATAATATGCAAATAGCAATAAAATCGATGCAATAGTTAAATTTAAATAATTCAAAACACATTTGGTGTAAAATTAAGATACAAAAGTTATATCGTCGGTCCTGCCCCCTTTTACGGTGTATGTACATAAAAATATCTTCGAACACAGCCAAGAACATCTTACAGAAAGAATCCAGTTAAACTTTTTGTACAAGAATATACTGAAAAACATTAAAATTCATACTGAACCTCAATAGGAAAACTGAACCTAATAGGAAAACCCTCAAAACGTACACAGGACTATTAATAGGCCAATGTTTTCTAAAGAAACAACTTCATCGAATGAGGTTGGTAGGATACGCAGAAACATCTCAGCACGTTATCACAGGATGTGCAGCACTTTTCCGCTTTAGAAACCAATAACTTGACTATGAGATCATCCCCCTAGAGTAACTGAAATTCATTCACCCGCAAAAAATTGTTAACTTCCTGGTTCAATTCAGGAGCTAGAGAACTGCTGTAAGACTTCACATGGATTGGTACAATAGATTTCATTCAGGCACCGCTCTGCCCGGAGATGTACAAGCTCAACTCACTAGATAATTTTAAGTCGTTCGTCAGTTTTCAATCTTTTGAATTTCAATTAAAAAAGCTTGAACTGAAAAAAAATCCGTTATGGTTTTCAGTTTACTTCAATAGATTCAGATCTAAATATATATAGCTCTCAGCTGGGCCTGGATTCCGAAATGTTTGAAACAACTACTATCGTGTACATTTCAAGCACTAAGAAAACTGTCTTTCAATCGCTAAAATCGAAGTTACATCAAACAATCTCGACGATGGACGATAATCATCTAAAAAGTTACGAGAAGCCGAGAAGCCCTCGATCAGCTTTTTGGCTTTTTTTAATTGACCCAATTCTATTAAACAGAGGACCTTTATGCGTTGAAAGATAGATTCTCATGATTCCGAGAATGCACACCTATTCTCGATTTAAAGTTAGAATTTACTTTACTCTAGAATCCCTATTACATGTACATAACTGGAATATTTCATATGAGCCATAGGTGTTTCTCAAATAAACAAAGACAACTTTTAAAATTAGTTCTTCAACAGTGAAACCAATGGAAAGCGACAGTAAAACAAAAAGTCTTACAATTAAAAATTACATGCAAAATAGTACGTATACGCCTATCATGGAAGGATGAATTCCGTGTAGAATTGTCTTTAAAGAAAATTGTATTCTTTCTCATCGACAGTTTAATGCTCCTGTGTCTGCTTATTTACATGGATATTGTAAATAAATTTCATCAAAACCTTGCCTATAAATTATACCTTTGTAGAGCTTCAAATGTGCTCTTGGACTGACTGTATCAAATAATTGTTATAATTTATTTAAATCAGTTGCTATTCTCCTCAGTTAAGTCTGCAAAACTTTCACACTTCATTTGCACTGTTTACAATACAAAACCAATTCAAATCGTGTCATATTTGGCTGTAAATCACATCCAAAAATTAAATTAATTAAAATGATTAATTGAGAATTTATCAATATATTGCTTAACATTTCATTGAATTTAAATTTGGAAGCACACAATCAATGTTTAGGAAACGCAAGTTCATACTTAAAAAAAAGTCTATTACAAAATAAAGGCAAGAAATTTATAATACTGTTTTAAGAAACTCGATTATTTTCCTCCTTCAAGATCTCAGTACCTATCGTACTTCATTTTTACTCCTGGTTGGTTGTTTGTGGCGTTTGCTGCTGCCAATGTATAAACTTCATAGTCAACAATTGTAAAATTATAATCGCCAAACAAGGGCATGTAACTGGCATTTGGTCCATCATAACTATGCGGTAGATTTGAATAGGAATCCATGTTCGTGTTGCAGTTGTTTGAAACTAACAGGTCTGCACCAGCACCAAAAATAGGACCGCAACTACGAGAAACAAAATAAAGTCAAAACACTCTTCATGAAGAAAACTGATGATCTTACTCTGGATGATAACAAATAGCATACGGCTTTTTAACAATATCAAATTTGGCCGGCTGAGAGTCGTTGTTTGAGTTGAAAGTAAAGAGAAATGCTCTCTCCGAGTGTATGTATCCTCCTTTGCGACTTGTCTTTGCCCAAGCTACATCAGTGAATCCACCACTGATTTCCCCACGATTTCCCTAAGTAATTGTATGTCCTTAATGAAAAGCAAGACAAAATATTGAAAATAACTTACAACTCCAATGACGAAACAGGGTGCGATCCCATCGCAAAACCTGTGGAAAGTAGCCGAACTAAAGCCATGAGTTGAGGCTCTGTATACGAGGCGCCATGTCTGCTTTGGAACTCCAAACCTACAAAGTTAAGTAAAGAACCAACTCTGTCTCAAATAAAATTGTCCTTACCATCCATTGAGAACACCTTGAAGATGCAATTTATCATTCTTAAGAATGTTCGATCCCGGAAACATGTTCATCATTAGACGAGGTTGCAATCGTTTGTCGTCTTCCGATAGTGGTCCTCCAGGTAGGGGCACAACAGGTGGTGCTGTAGCTCCACCTCCACCACCCATTTTGTTCGAATGCAAAGCAGCATAACGATAACGTTCCAATGATAGTTCCATTGGAACAGCACCAGTTGGTTCGACCTCTTCAGCAAATACTTGACTATCAATTAGAAGTAGGCGCACATGGCCCATTACTCCAGATAGATGTTGACAAACACGGGCACGTTCTTCCTCTGTCCAATGAGCTGTAGGTTGAGTGACTCCCGCTTGATTTTTCGCCCATGCAAGGACACAGCGCCAAACGTCTTCTTCCTCCAAGCAGAACTTAATTTTTAAAAAACTCAATTAGGTGCGTTTTGCGAAGGACAACAGGAACATTCCACTTACATAATCCGATGAGATGAGTTTTATCAAACCGTCCTTCGTGAGGTTAAGGAAAGCATTGGTTTTGACGCACTCGGTTGCATTTTCGCCAATGTAGATGATGCACCGTTCCATAAATGAAGCAGCACACTTCGCACCTTTGGCAAAATAAAAGAAAATTGGAAATCAAATAATAAAGAAAATATAGGATCTTTCGTTTTGAGAGAATTCCTTTTTTCTCAATGAAAAAATAGAAAAGAAGTGAGTCTCTCCCAATCGATGGGTTCTCCGATCGGTCGCAATGATAGATCAGAACTTCTAATCCGAAGTATTCAAAATAGTTAACTCTTTGTCATGGAATAGCAATTCTATTAGTACTCCTAATCAAGCTATCGTATTCCTTCTGGAGGAAGTTTATTTATTACTCAAGTCAAAGTGGAATATTTCAATCTATTACAGCAGCTTAGTTTGGTTTGCATGAGGTATGATTGCAGACTTCCCCAGCCTTACAACCAACCCGATTCTGCTCAACATTACTGGGACCTTTCCACTTAACAAACAAATTGTGAGGTTGTTCTCATGACGTCACGTTGTGACTTCTGACTTTTGGGCAGAATCGGGCTCTTTGTTCTGTGTCTAGTTAGCTTTACCCCGAAAGTCTTATCTAACCGCCGTACCTACTTGTACAAAGTTTACATCTCTGTTGATGGGATAACCATGGCGTTGAAACATACAGTTCCTTATTTTCAAGTAGTTTAGAAAAAGCAAAAGGATTCAAAACTCTTTAGCCGCTTTTGGAACTTATTTAAGCCACAATCATTTCGTTAAGCTCATTTTTGTTGCAGAACTACTCCCTTTTCTTTGGTTGTATTTCTATGCAATCAAATGACAACATCCCACCGACACGCTCTTAAGTGTCCTCTCTACTTCATTCACCATTTCCTTTTGTGAGATTCCTCGCACTTATCTTAGGAATCACAAAGCGGGAAATAGGCTTTGACTACCCAAACTTTCTACACCTTCATTGTAATAACAATTTATAATTGTAATGTTCTGTTGACCCAGTGAACTTATTGCACCAAGCATAGCTGGCAGTTGCTACGTTCTTCTGAAGTTCCCAGTGAATTCAGGCAACCAGACAACAATCCTCGTTTGAGAACAGACGAGCAAAAAACACTCCAATACAATTCCTCTGAAAGCAAACAAAGAAATGAAACCCAATTTTTTTTCACTCGTAAATACATTTCCATTTAATTCAAATTCAGAATTCACAGACAAAACCAAAAATTGCTTGGAAACACATGAAATTCAATCCATTAATTGGTAAAAAATGCTTAAAAGGTAGAAGAGTTGCTTTCGGTTATGTTGACTTTATTCGGAACTTCGCACGTTCAACCTAACCTTAATCCTTGGATGGACTAACGTTCTGGATTAGCGTTATGTTATCGCCTTTCAACATAATCCTTCCAAGATTTCTCCTTTGGCGAGTTTTAACCCAAACTTCTTCGGCATCGTCCAACACCAAGTTCATATACTCGTCGAATCCAACGATGTGCCCCTCGATTCGCAGCGAAACATTTTCATACAACCAAACTTGAACACGGGATCTGTTCTGAAGATATCGAAAAATCAGGTTAATGGGCTGTACCATTACCTTTTGCACTTTTGTATTTCCTTTAAACGACATTTTGCAGGGTTTAATTTGATGAATTACGCGAAAAAATATTGATTTGGAAAAGTTTTACACTTTTCGCGGTAGAAACGTTTGCGGCGTTTTCCAAACAGAAAAAAGTTAAATGTCGCTGTCAGAATTTGACGTTGGAACTAAGCAGAAAATGGCGTCATCAGTGCTCATGTTGATGGGGAAATTTAAAGTGGAACATAATTTTCTTAAGGCTAGTAAGCACTTCTGGAATTGAGTAAATTCAAATTTAAAGCAAAACCAAGTAATCCTAAAGTATTATTCACATGAGAACGAACAACGAACGACGAATGAACGAATATTCGTTAATTTTGACATTTCATTCACATGCAAGCTGTATAGATTTGTGACACTCCATAAAGTAACATTTATGTTTTATTTTGACAGCAATCAGATTGCATTCGCAATCAAGGCTAAAACGTTATTTTTAACATTTTCGCGTACATTGGGTTTATAAAAACTACTTTGTATTTTTGTTTTAATAAGCCACATACCTCGTTTCCACTTAGAATTGAATCACACTTCAATTCGAATTAGTGCCAGTGTGTACCTAGATCGAATTGAAATAGGATTACCCGATCCGATACACCTCTTGTAGCTGGATCGATTCAAAATAGTGTGTTGTATACCTATATATTACTCGATTCAGTGGGTAAGTAGATACCTGTATCGAAATCTGAATCATAATCCGATCCGATTACCCGATTCTAAGTGGAAACGAGGTAACAAACGTTGGCTGCCGTTTCTAAAGATCTCTGTTTTGAGCTAGGGAAGTGACCAGAAACCACACACTGAAACAGCAAACAACTACAAACGAAAGTCAGAACAAGAAGGCTACGAAAATTAAATGAAATACTGAATATTTGTATTCTACTTCGTTTTCTGGCTGACTGAATCCTAGTTATAAATGGTCCTTCCTTGTTTATTATCATTTTCAAACCCAAACGGTGCTGATAAAACGGTAGGAAATATGCATAGACGTCAGCTTCATTAAAAATACTAATGATTTCTTAAAGCCCAAACATTAATACTTTGGAACAATGCTACATTGAAATGTTCAAGTAAACGGTTGGTAAAAAGATAGATTGAATGGATTGCCTGTATCAAAATTCAAATCAGAAAACTTCAATGTGGCCTTAGGTTAAGACTATTTTCATTTCATCATCAATTTATGTTCCACAAGGCTTATAACTTAGGCAAGGTACAATAAATTTCCCTTTTCTACGTTAGCCAAGATGAGAATCAATATGTCTTTGTAGTGACATCTACTTGACATTTTGTTTCTTCCTTAGCCAATGTACAAACCAGGAAGTAACACATTGAGGTTCGATATTATTCAGTCAGATGGCGTATGACAAGTTGACCGAAATAGGTTAGGCCATTGTATATAGAAACTATAGTATTATTATGTAGACTTTTTGGCTGGTGGCATTGTATACAGAAACTATAGTAAGTTCATGAATCGATTTAACAGTGCTTTGGACCGGACGAGCATGGTGGCGCAGCATTCGTTTCTCTACACACAATGGTAAAACAAATTGCTTGGAACGGAGACTGCTAAGTTGGCACGGAGACCACCAGCCAAAAAGTCTACATAATAATACTATAGTTTCTATATACAATGCTGGTGGTCTCCGTGCCAACTTAGCAGTCTCCGTTCCAAGCAATTTGTTTTACCATTGTGTGTAGAGAAACGAATGCTGCGCCACCATGCTCGTCCGGTCCAAAGCACTGTTAAATCGATTCATGAACTTACTATAGTTTCTGTATACAATGGTTAGGCTCATCATATCAGTCTTTTTAAAGTGTAAAAGCATGTTGATACAAATTTCTTTTTCCAACAAATGAAGAGTCATTTTTTGAAATCTTATTTGATGACGGCGCTGCAATAATGGATCACTATTATGAAGCAGTTAAGTGAGAGAGCTGCGATCGCTTCACGATCACGATGCTCGTAACGCCGTAAGAGGAAGAAGCAAATTTTTGAAATTTGATTGAGTGGAACCCGATTTCGCTGTGTCAAGATTTTTATACTAAAAACTACTTTTTACTACTCTTAGAAATATTGTTAGAGATAATACATTCAAAATATGGACGAATAAGAACCGATAGGGAGTTATTTACTATCGCGAACATCGTTGAGATAAAATAAAAATCCTTCAGTAATTGGCATGTCGGCGAAAGGTTCAAATGTGTCTTATTTTCTTAGAAGTTTACGTTCTCCTGACAAGTACTTATGCGTGGTAAGCAAAGTAAAATACTTTTTCATTCTTTTTTGCTTGGTGTAGGTAGTTTATTTACCATTCGGTACCTAAGCTGAAGAAAAAATCAATAATTTCTTTCAACATTCAAAAAGTTTAAACTGAACAAATTGAAGTCTAAAACGACACACATTAAATTGAGTTTTCAAATGTACTGCAGAGCTTTAAATACCGTGGTGTTGCTTTTAAACACTGGAAGATTGTGTGCAGTTTTCGAGATAGTAAAAGTTTGAGAAAACAAATTTTTTCCGCCCGTTCAATCAGTGCGGAATAGACTGCTCTTTTTCTAGTTTCTACTAAACCTATAGACTCAGGCATTTTGTGGCAGTCAATGCAAGTCCCCCCCGTATAAGTAAGCTTATTTTTTTTTTTTTTTTTTTTTTGTCAATATCACTCACCAGCTTTTTCATGAATTTCCATAACGGCAGTCAGAAATGTACATGCGTTGTCAACGGATAAAGTTGAAATCACATGATCTTCACAAGCAGCTCGCAGTTCTTCAACGCCCATATCTTGAGCAAGAGTCATCATCTCGAAGACACGTGAGTCTTGAAGCAATATCTGTAAATACATTATTAAAGGTTAAAACTCATAGAATCAATGTACAATTATGTAGGGGAGTTCTACTTATGATGACATACCCGATGAGATGAGTTGGCTTGGGGATACCTTGACTCATGTTACAACTGAACAAAACAGCGCACTGCGCATGTTGGGCTAGTAGCTGACTGTTTTCGATTCTAACTAAGGCTGTAGACTTAATTCCAAACATTTTTTTAAAATTGCATTTGATATAATCAATGTTAGGGTTTTTGTCTGACTGATAAAAGAATAAACAAAATTGTCTTTGATTCTATGGTTCGGAGTCCAAAACTTATATGAGCTCAACTTCAAAGAGAAAGTATGTCATCTTAAGCATAAACTCCCGCCTACCCGATGATAATATAAGAACATTACCTTTCCGGTGTAAACATAAACAATAAACTGTCGAAAAACTTCACAGTTCACATGTTGCAAACGGACAGGTGTTGGGGTACCCGGTGCTGATGGAGACACAGAACATCCTGGAATACGACAAATTTCTCCACGTTTCGCGGTTTTGAAGCTCTTGCATCTGGAAATGAAAATATATGAGTTTTTTTTTGTTTCAGAAAATCTTACGTTTATTTAAATTAATAGAGTGAATCGAAAAATGTATAAAATGAAAAAAAAATTCAATTTTCCTTAAGCTTTAAAGATAGCACTTATTATTACAGATAAATATTGTAATGTACATATAACGGAAGGTGTTGCTCGTGAGGCAGTGTGTGTGCGCACAGAAATATAATTGAGAAGGTTACCAGTAGGACACAGTGTGTAGACCAATAGGTACATATAATATAATTGGGAACATTGTATACAGAAACTATAGTATTATTGTGTAGACTCCGTTCCAAGCAATTTGTTTTACCATTGTGTGTAGAGAAACGAATGCTGCACCACCATGCTCCTCCGGTGCAAGGCACTGTTACATCGTGTTTTGAACTTACTATATTTTCTATATACAAAGATTGGGAAGAGCTAGGACACAAACAGGTCGAAATTGCTGGAAGGCTCTTGTCTTCTCTTGAAAGGTCGATAATGTGGTATGCTTTTCAGTACAAAGAGTCCGCGGGTGCAGTTCCAAATGTTAAATTAAAATGAGCTTATTCATTTTTGTAAGTCCACGTTAGATATGTCCATGCACCATTTTGCAAAAAATAGAGGCAGAACACGACCGGTTTAGTTGGTATTGCCATGTTCAGAGGAAAGATTCGGAGTATACTGTCGAAAAGGCTATCAGCCCCTGTGGAGAACAGAATTCTGCTGTTTTATACGATTTGGACGAATTTTGGTTCGAATTATTCTTCCCAATAAAGCACTTCAGATACTTTGAAACACATATCGGCCAGTTGAATCACAGTGCATATTTTTCTGTTAATTGGAACAGTTCAATTTAGTTTCCTTTGTGATCCTACACAAGTTCATAGCAGAATTCATTTACAAGTACATTTCGTCGTTGCATTTTTGTCATATTATTTGCTAATGACCGACACTTCACATACAACTTTAACATAAGGATATTTAGCGGAAATTTGTGAGGAATAAATCGCTAGCGTATGAATGATATAGGGTGGCGCAGACGAAGGAGCTCCGGAGCCTAGTGTCTTTCTCACATTCATACCATGTGAGGAATGGAAGGGACCTAATTTTTTTTTTCCGATTCCAAAAGCAAATCAGGAAAGCGCTTTTCTTGGAAATGAAATTATTGTAGGACGACTTATAGTAAAACATTTTCGAGAACCTAAGACTTTGTATATGTATTACTATGGCAACACTGAGAACGCACAGTAGGTTAAAAAAGAAAAGAAGAAAAAAGTGCACTCAAGAAAAGAGCGGTCAACAGATAAGACCTAGGTTTAAAGATTGTTCCTTTAACTAAATTTGACCAGAGAAATATTTTAAAATAGTATTGCAATAGATAAGAAGATTAAGATTGTAATTCTTGAGAATATCACAGACAGACCAATTCCTTGCGAAAGATGATACCGGTGAAAAATATTTATGTTTTCTGTTGGATGAGACCGAAACACCAATTCAAACAAACGTCACAAAGTCAGTAGTTGATTGTTCTCGCACATGAATCGATTCAAAGCCAGAAGGCTAACAACGCTTTCGTAGGTCAGCGTGGCGTTCCTTGTTCACTTTGTTCAGTGGTTGGGGATGTTTAATATAATCGTATCTTGAAAGCTTATTGCTGTATAGTTGTTCACGTGTTAAACATTTAGGAGTTAAACATTAACCATTTTTATTGTGGCTTTGCACAAAATTGGTATACCTTTGTTTTTAAGTGATCAGCTGATGTAATTTGGATTCTTTTCTTGTTGGTTTTTATTTTAGTGTGCATTTATTTCAGTAAAATAGCTACTTAAGTTGCATGAGAAATCGAAAAAAAAAATAAATTCAAATCGTTTTTCATCGATAAATTTGAATGTTTTTCTGTTTTTGATGTTGAATTTTCATATTTCGCAGCTGTTGCCGTGCCAAATGTTTCTTTTTTTATGATTTTTTAAATTTTTTCCTTAGACTTCTTTGTATTTTCTTTTCAAGAATCACACTGACTGAAAAAATTTCTTCCACAAATGATATCATTCGTATGAGTGTTCCTTCATTTACTTGTACTAATTTGCATGGCAAAAACACTTTTATTAAGATATTCCTCATGCTTTGACTGATCTAATAATGATTGTATAACTTTGTACCACATGCATTGTTTCAAATTACACAGAACTGCCTATTTCCATCAGGGTTATTAGCATATTAAATTAAAAACTGTATCACTCGATTTTACATAACCATATTAAAAAGTGTTCCCTTTGGTTACCATGTGCTGCTGAACAATATGAACAACCGTATTATAATGTTTATGCAAAGTAGTCAATATGACGCCAGCAGGAGAATTTGCATTTTCCTGATGCTAATTTCTTGCACCTTGCAACTACCCTTATCATATGACAACCAATCGACATCCCCCAAAATTGGAAAGTGAGCATACATTTTCTTTCTTGTTAAGAACATACCGTCAGAGGCAATACATTTCACAAAATATCAAATTTGATAGACACATGTATGTACAGATAGTACTTTGGAAAGGGAAAGAAACTGTTTCGATGTACTTACCTTCATCCTACAAGCGTAGTAAACGAATTGATTTCTAAAGCAGAAGGAGAACAGATTAAGAAATCGGTTTTGCATTTTTTTTTTTCAACGCATAAACAATTGATGAGGACAAAATTTGATTTTTTTGCTTTTATTAAATATTAAAAGCTTACCAGAAGTGCCATGGGAACAACACCAAACACCGCCTTATAGAAACATTTCTTCGTCCACTGGAACATCCAAAGAGTTTGTATTTTCGGCACATGCAATTTACGGTTTCAAAAAGGACGAAGTTGTTTGATCAGAAGACTATTCAAATCACCACATTTTTCTTCTATTTGAAAAGTTTCTCATTTCTTACGCATATATATTAACACTTGCCTTAAAAGTCTATGAGTGGCTTCACTTATAAATTTAAATAGTTCTGAAAGCAAAACGAGAGAATCCTTTCCATCGACGTCCATTGAAATTCAAAGAAAAAAATTCGAGGTTTTAAAGTAACGCCGCCAAAACGTCTTCCCACATTATAAAAATTCAACAAAAGTTTTTATGTTTACATAAATAGATACATAGGAGGCCATTGAAGACTTTATCTAAGTTACCTTTTATGTAAAAGCGCTGAGGCTGCAAGTTAAGTCCTCGGAAACTTTGTATAAATTGGATTAAAAAAATTTTAACACCTTTTTTAGCACGTTCTCCAAAATAGGAACCGAATAGATTTCAAGTCTTTTTGATTGTACTGTGGAAAAAAAGCAAAGTTGAGTAAAGCGTTCCACATGGCATCGAGCGGCTAAAATATGAACTTCTTTTGCTTGACTCTTTTTGGGGTTCAAATAAAAACTAATGAGCCCTCTTAGCAAGGCGGATCTTGTGGATAGATGGCTTCAGGAGATGAGTGCAGTTGACTTTTTCATTGGTTTAATTTTTTTAAAAAAAAAAGTAATAAAAGGAAGGTGAGTGAGGTAACATTGTGACGATGTTCAAGAGAGTCTATCTATTCTAAAGCCTGGAAGCTGAGACTACACAAAGACGATTGAAGTACCCCTGACCAAACATGTAGACTATACTAGACTTTCTGCATCGACTGAAGAAATTGCAGCATTTAGCAGCATCTTCTTCATTGGCGACTTCAAATACTATGTGCTGCTTCCATAAAGGAACATTGTTTAAACACATATAGCAATTACTTACAGTTTTCGATATCATCACGGCAAATGTCAGTCATGAACAATGGCATTTTCAGCTTTAACAAAAAGAGACAGCATTGATGATGCATTGAATTCTACTACATGACGGTAGTTAGAGGAGAACAAAATTGGATTCAACAAAGTCTACTAAAAACCACCTAGGACAGAAGGATAAGATTTCATATAAAAACTTGCTATGGTTTGAAAAACCTGTGGCCACATCTTCCGAGGAAAACAAAATTTTTCATTCGAAGTTGAATTCATGTAAGAACCTAAGCATATTCGAAGAAAGGGTGTTTCTAACATCAAGGAGACTAGTGAATCCTTTATTGAATATTTTTAGTGTGGATCTGGCCTGTGACACATAAAATGTGTTCAGTGGTTTCTGTGCCTTCCAGACAGAGACGGCAAATATCATCCTGGCTGATGCCCATGTTTTTAAGATGATATCTGAGAGAGCAGTGTTCAGTGAAGAAGTCCGTAAGTAACTTTGCGTCAAGTTTGCTCATGTCAAGAATTTCTTTCATAAGTCTTTCAGATAAGTCGATGAATAGTTATGACAGGCGATGGCCATTAGAGTTGTTCCAGGTGTGGATCATGTTTTGCCGTTCCCATATGACCAGTTCATGTTTAATGTTACTGATTGGAAGACCGCAGTAGGGTTCCGGGCCTTTGAATTTGGATTGAGAACCAAGTCTAACTAGGCAGTCAGCCACTTCGTGACCGTATATGCCTTCATGTACAGGCACCCAGCAAAGAGTTATTTTATTGTGGGTTGTTTATTCAGATAGATATGTCAACTATCAACAAAAATTATTTTGGATTCAATTTTGGTTGAGCATAATGCTTTTAGGGCTACCTGACTGTCAGAGCAAATGAGGATGCGTGATCTTCGGATATTTCTTCTAATGCATTCCCTAGCACAGAATTCTATAGCAATTACTTCTGCTTAAAGATAGTTGTTACTACCAAGTGATATTGATGATTTATTTGAAGTTGGAACCTTAAATCCTTGCACCTTCACCGTTGTTGGTTTTTGAACCGTCATTGCGTTGGAAGATATATTTGTAAGAATTACAGAGTTCTTCCATGCTGAGCGGTGAGGAAAAACTACTTCGAAGGAATGGTATAACATTATGAATATTTAGTCATATTGCAGCAATAAGCAGCGGTCTTCTTTACTCTTTGGTGCAGCGGAGGAAAATTTTTAGCGCTCAAGTTGGCAGGTGCGCATTGCACTTGTTATACCTACACAGGCTAATCTTTGTAGCTTTTGTAGAACTTTGCCGGGATCAACGAAGCATAGGTTAAGATGGGTATGATAATAGTGAGGTGTTTCCAGTAAGTCATTTTTAGCATAAGTCCCCATTTTTTATCAAGCAGTGTAGAACAAGCCTTAAAAGCCCATTAGTTGCTTTTGATATTGTTTTGTCTAGATTTGGTTTCTAATTGAGCTTGTTTTCCAAGGCTATACCCCCAGATATTTGACTTCTTTGGATAAATTGATTTGAACACTATTCAGGGAGAGTGTTTGAAGATCGATGACTATTTTGGTGGGGTGGACCTGAAGCCTGTTTTAATTCTCAGACTTACCACTTCCCGAATTTTAGTATAAACTAATCTTCCTCCCATTTGCTCAGTTTTGCCAACCAGTTTATACCTACATTTGGAAGGCACAGTTAAAACAATGAAATGCAAGTAAGGTTCTGATGAGCCAAGATCAAAGTTTATAACTAATCGTACTTTGACCTTCAACTAAAATTTTTTTTGTACCTAAATTTCATGTAAGAGGTTGTCTTTTAAGAAGAAAATAGAAGCATTGGGTTTCGTTGGAAGTTTTTAATATAGTCTAATCAAACATTATAAACACTTTTTTAGAAACGTTTCGCAGTTCGAAATAGAAATAATTTTTGAAAAATTGGAGCTGTAATTTAAAGACGATGTAACAATAGCTTAAATAAATAAAAAAAATAAATAAATAGGGTGGCGCAATAGAGCACAACCATGCCTTGTAAGGGAATGGAGGGGACCTACAATTTTGGGCCAAACATTTTAATGTCATCGAATGTCCTTCCAAACTTTTATTAGAAGATTAAGTTATGTCGAAGCAACCCTTCATTATAATTACTCCAATAGTAAGTAAGTAGTATAACCACAAAAAATATTAATGCAAATTCAAATTAATTGCAAATCTAAATGAAAAAAAAAAAATTGATGCCCACCTGATTACCTCAACTGCAAAAAAGAAATTCATAATTATCATCTCATATTACCTGGCCATTAGTAGAATACGATGTGCGTACACACGTTCCTCTTCTCGGCCCAAAAGAAAAACCACATCGGCGCTGTCTTGATCTTCAGACAGGCGCTGCAGATCATCGATCAGCTGCGGTATTCCAGCCATTGCCTTGTCACAAAGTGGCGTCGGTGGCGGTACACGTGTGCCCATCTTTCTGCGACCGTTCACTACCACCGAATTGGCCAGTGTATTTGCACTTGTTATTTCTTTCATACAAAAATAAACAAAGATAATCACGTGCTTCAACTCTTTTAATTATTGCAAAATACCTTTCCCAACAAAAATAAACTCACTCTTCTCACCTTACAAGAACACTGTGTGAGAGGCAATATTTTTGTAAACAAACCACAAATACTATGAAAAAGGCGGCAAACTTGTTCACTAGTATGCGTCACTCACTAATACTTCAGGAGATTGGTCGAAAAGAATTTGAGATTCTTTTTTTTTATTTGATTCTTGTATTTGAGGAACAATTTCAATCGGGCAATTAAAATGGGTTTTAGGATGATTCACTGGTTCTTAGTTTACAAAGAAGAGAAACTTTAGTTAGATTAGACAACTTTTATGCAAAGGATATTCGCTAATACATCAAATCAATGTAATTAAATTTGACACAACAACTATTTCACTTGAAGAGACAAAAATTCACGAGCATGCCTTGTATCTCAACCGTTCGTCGTCCCAACTTGCTCAGACTAGTTGAGTTGGTGGTCGCATCTTTTTCACATACGAACCGACGACGATGGTTACCTGTGGGCACAAAGTGGTACCTTAAGCCATTGAGTAAAATATATACACGGCACGTTACATGGCGATCGCAAGGTAAAATAACGCCATGATGTTTGTGTATGGGGAAATCCAGTAAAGTCTTTGCAAAGAGAATTAGTTGTAGGAGAATATTTCGTTGCTCGAAAAACTAGTTCTGTGAGAATTTAAGAGATCATTGTGTATTTGTTTTGGGTCTGATTGTTGGATGGTCTAATAAACACTCTGGACTTCGCTTCGGTTCAAAATCCTTCAAAGAAAGAGATATTTTGGGCATTCTTTGTCTATTAGAACAGTAGTTCAATGAAATTGATTCTACTATAGGAATGTATGTTTCTAATTCAGAGCATTGCAGGGTTCAAAATATTATGAAATCAAGTTTGGAGACCAGCTCTTTTGTATTGGTGTAGTGTAAGTCTAGTTCTTTTCTGTTTAGCAAGGGTTATATCTTTGATTGGAGTACCGCAGGATTTGGAAAGAATTAAATTATTTCAATTTAATCTCAAAATAGGGCGATAATGTATTCCGTCATTTAGTTGAATATTTAGAATAACAAAAACGGACCAACAGCTATCACAACAAAAATAGCACGCTACATAAAGAGTTTGCTAGTTTCGGACAGACTTGGAATTAAGTTATACTGTGTCAGCTGTGTGAGAGTTTGTTGCTCGGATTGCAACAAACACACACAATTGGTTTTCTATTTGGCCTTTCGCCCAGAATTGGCCCTCGAAAGTAATTTCAAGCTGTCATAAAATGTGTTTTCTTCCATAGTAGTTCGGTGTCGGCGAAAATAAATTGAGTCACATCTAATGTAGAGAGAAAATCCCTGGGCTCCATGGATCTTCGAGTTCTATTGTACCACCGAGTTTGTTTAGAGATTAGAACTCTGAAGTCATAAGTAAATTAATAAATAGGGTGGCGCAACAGAGCGAGAAGCCCCTGGGCCTAGCGCATTTCTCACAATTATGCCTTGTGAGGGAATGGAGAGGACCTGCAATTTTCGGCCGGTTGAGAAAGCGCTTTTAATGGCAATGAATTTATTAACGGAGGATTCAAACCTCTGGGTTAGCAGGTGGACATGCTAACCGTCACGCCACGGGTACCACCACTCTGAAGTCATAGACCAAAAATCTCCAACATCTTATTAAAGAAAACTATAAAATGTCACTAAATTCGGGTTGTATGTCTCCGAAAATAAAGGAAAGTCTTAGGAAGAAGATTAAAATGACCTTCAGAGTATTGAACTCCAAAGGACGACAGAGAACAAAAACTTATTTCTGACAATAGGAATAGATCCATATGATGCCATCTTGCATGATGACCAATTTATAGTGGAAGATGGTCAAGAGAAGGTAGAGACTGTGGGCGCTGTTTTCGAGAAAGTATGTAAAGTGAATGAGAGTATTCGCCCGAATAACTACACTTCTGTCATAGAGACGAGATCTCATTGTCGATCAGAGAATCCTAGATTCACTAGTTTCAATGAAGAACGACTTGTAAATGCAGTCACTGACGAACGAAATGGGTATAACACCCTATTCGTGTCTAAGATCGACCTCGTATACATCTTTCACAAAATAAAGAAAAAGAAGTCAGCAGGAGTCGACGGCATACCCCATATTGTTCTTCCAAACCTCACTTCTGAAGTGTTGGACATATACACCATGTTGTTTAACAATGCTCTGAATAGTGTTTATTATTATCCAATACGTTGAAAGACGGGAGTGGTCCATCCTCTCCATAAAAAAGGAAAGAAGGGTTCCAATCCGTTAAATCTCCGGTCATTTAGTCTTCTTCCGAGTATCAGCTATTCGAGAAGTTTCTCAATAGAGCACTTTTGACATGGGCTGAGGATTTCGACTTTAGCGTCTAAGCTACTTTCAGATATTCAGTAGAACAAAAAGTCAGAACGGCACAGGTCCAAAGATTGAAGTCACCAAAAGTCTCTTGTAAAGTGGCTTCGATAAGATTCAGCTATATATTGCGATGACTTGATGTTGAAAATAAACTTTCAGATTTCAGAAACAACTGTGTTTAGAACCACGTTGCGTTGGCTCGGGCTTCATGGGATACAAAAAAAAAAAAAAAAAAAAAACTGGCCAAAGCTGGTGATCGTTGATCTATATGAAAACCCACTGCCCAGCAAAGTAGTGGTCAAGTATCTCTGCCTCTGTCTAAATCAGTATCTATATTTTAACAAACATATGGATGCGGCTCCGGCCAGGGCTAAAAGAGCTTTTGCTCTGTCAAGGCGACTGTTTCACAGCAGACAACTTGATAGCAGAGTGAAAGTGATTTGCTACATGGCCCTCATAAGGCCGATTATTGTCAATGAGTGCCCCGTGTAGTTCAACGTTACAGCGTCTCAAATGGAAAAGATTCGGGTGTTTAAGAGACAGTGCCTACGTACCTGCCTTGGATTGCACAGAACTCCAGAGTCGGAGTACAGACAATATTATCCTAACGGGGTCCTTAACAACGAGGCTCAAATAAACAGAATGGACAAGTTCATAATAAAACTGACTCGGGGTCACACTGTTAGAGCGATGGCTTCGAACAATGGACTGATATTACCCCAACATGAATATTTGGAGAGAACACGTTCTAGTGGATTTGTTCCACCGGAGGCTTTCCTCTATATTGACATGAAAGGTTTGATTCAGGATAGACTGGCGGTTCTGCTCATCTACCACGTCTGTTGTAAGTTCGTGGAACGACGCGACGGCTTCTTTACAACCGAGACGTTACCGCAGTATGCGGAGACGTTGAGGAGCTCCTTCGGTTTAGCAGGGCGGTCTCAGATCGCGATCGCCGTGACGTATTTAAAATGTCAAAATTGCTCTTGTGGTTGTCTGAGCACGAAATTGATATTGATATTGATAGCAAGTCACTATTAAGTCTATTGAGTTATAAAAGACCTAATACTAAGTACTTATACTGCAAATGTTGGGTAAAAAACTCAGTTGAAAGAAAAACTTCTATAAACACAAAAAAATTACATGCTGAGTTGCAGAATTTTTGAAGTAGCGTACCCTACAAGTGGATTGCCTTAGAATGAAGCAGAAATGATTAAGATTGGAATTAATAAATAAAAGAGAAAAGAACTTTCATATAGTCAAAGAAAAGTTATGTTATGCTTATAGCATAAGCAAAGCAACAAGTGCAGGGATCACTCGAAAAAAATTTTACTCTTTTGGGTTGAAAAAATAACAGAGTAGATGTTCTAAAACAAAAGTTTATTATAAGCGCCTGTCTACATTCTTAGAGAGTAAAGTTCTTGAGAAAACGGATGAGAAGATTCAAACACGAATTGTTTGGTTTGAATAGCGATGCACATCTAGTAAAAAAGTTCAGCACCAACGACATCTGAACAATCTGTAATGTTGAAACAATGTACAAAAACATTCTTATCGATATGTACTATATGTATAAGACTGTCATCTACCAATCGTATCTTCTTACACATCAAGATCAACTAACGTTAAGCGGCTCACAACTTTGATGCTTCTAGAGATGAGAGGAAGGTCTGTAGATCATTTTCCCAATAGAAGCCATATGTGACATAAAGCTTTGAGTAGTATAACGAATTTTTTTATTTTGACATAAACAAATGAGAATGATCGAAATTGAATGCTTGTGCTACAAGAGCATCAAATGTGGACGGGTAATGGTCGATCTGAAAGGATTTTTTTTTCAGGTAACCAAAATTTGATATACTTTATATAGGCAGTTCTATCCAACAAAAATTCATGCCTAGTGAATGCAAATTTGGTAAAAAATCAATATGCTTTTAATATCCTAGCTTACCCAAGCATAAATGAAGGTATTTGTGCCACTTTGTACATAAATGAGCTTAAAAACCTTGCTTCTTTTGAAAAAGCAAATAATACATTTCAATTTCAAGACTATAAAAAACGTACAAATTGTACAAACAAACACACAAGTGAACAACGGCAAATAAAATTTAAAAAAAATTTACGTCCCGTAGCAGCGCAGTCCATTTTTCGATAAAAAAGGAAATGAATTTCTTAACTTGATAACAAGCATAAAGTCTCCAAGAAAACACAAAAATTTAATGTTTTACTCACTAACACAACGTACCAATACACCTTGAAATGAGGGTTAGCAAACTCTTGCTTTTATCTCGCTATAGCTCTACAACCATTATTCCCATCCCCTCAATCTCTCTCCTACTCCTCAATACCGAAAAGAAATGCAATCATAATATTATTTCAAATTTTCGCACTTAATATCCTGTCCCAGGATAGAATGGATAGACGGAACTCTCCCACTCCTACGCACCACATGTCTTCCTCTTCCTGCCAAGTCAAATGAGCAAAAAATAATCAAAACACGCAAAAAGGAAGAAAAAAAAATTCATTCGCACTTTTGGGGTTTTCATTGCAACGCCCAAAGGGATAAAAGTTACCTCCGTCCTTTTAGTACGTGATGCGACTTCAATTTAATTCTCAATGAAGCCTTCATTTGAAACCCGCACCCAAATCATCAACGCAAACTTAAGGGATCTCTGGCTGTGTATAATTGCAATCGTTCACCCGACATTTTGCACTTCTCAGTTTTTGTGTGTGTTTTTATTACAAGAACTTTCACACACTTTTCTACTTGAACCCACGCCTGAGTGCAATGTGTGTTTGTTCAGTTTGATCCTTCAGCTTCAGGATATTTTTGGTGTTGCCTCCGTCGAAAAACAAGAAAAAATAAAATAACACTCCGGTAGTCACGTGTTCAATTGGAGCATTGATATAAATAATGCAATTCACACCCACGAAATAGGGAGAAGAAAAAAAAACACACCCAAATCCATCATCGATTGACGAGACGTAGTAACGTATAGTAACACCACCATCACATCAACTGTCAGATCCGGATGAGGTATGGGCAAATATATTTGATTAGTGCCACCCGATGCGATGAGTTCGATTGAGGAGGGTGATGTTTTTTTTTCAACTTTTTGTTTTTTTTTCCTCTCTGGCGATTTCAGTTAGCAAAATATACGACGCAACTCTTCCTTCATAAGACACTTATTACATACGTGCTGTGTAGTAACCCTTCTCTGATAGGTGGCTTTTCTACGTTATAGGTTTGCCTATCGCACTGCCACAACACTTGACACAAAAAGAGTGCGAAATTGTGGCTTAAATTGGAAAAGGGTGTCCTTAGAGAAAACGGAAAGAAAGTGTCGTTGCTAAATTAGAAAATTATCAGAAATCAAGAATGATGGATAATGATGTAAGCGACAAGTGATGGAAATTGAACCGAATATGACATCCTCTTATGAGTAAAGTGTCAAACGTAAAATTGATGGGCATTTTTGTGCGCAGATGATATTTTGTTTGTAGTAATGGGTTTTGTAATTTGTGATTTTTGTTCATTTTCATCCACTTGAAAGGGGGTTTGTCTAAAGAAAATTTGATTTGCATCGTTTTTATCTTAGCCGCACGTGTCATTGTGAAGTGAGCAATTTTGAATTTGTTTTTGAAAATAGGTGATGAAGAAACAAACGTGTAATGCGGGCTCATCACTGCTAGTTATTAGAGTAGGTGGAGAATATGAAGATTTTTTTGTTTAGGATACTAATGCTTCCCAATAATTATGTTAATTTTTCTATTTCAATGGGTTTATATAACACCTTGGGAAAAAACTGCGTTCGAAAAAGGATAACCTCACACATATACGTTTTGCTTTCATTTTTATTACGTTTCAGATCACTACACAACACTGTGGTGCACCGACTTCAATTGTCTTAGTCTCGGAGTACGATTAGTCGTACTAAACTCTAAAGTCTAAAGAGTGATTTCGTAAGTTCCTAACGGATGATTCTATTAATTTGTAGTACTGTCTGGGAAGGCACCTTTGCAGTTTGTTCTTAATTCTGAAGTTCCAAACCTTCGCAAAGGTGAAAACGAATTCTTCGAATACCACGAAGCAAACTTTTTTTTTTTTTCAAAAACTCATAAATAAAAATTTAAGAATTAAATTACTTTTATCAACAAATCAAGTAAGCTGAGGCCAATTAAGATGCAGATGTTTTTTATGACAACAGGAACAACAAGGAGTGATAGAATTTGAAGAACTCAGATTATAACTTTTTATCGTCAAATATACGTCGTGAAAAAAATAGAAAACTTGAGCCAGTTGGTATTGATCGATTGGCACGTTCAAATAGTGGATCTTATGACACTAACCAGAAAAAAGAAAGGGAGCTCAGAAAGAAAAATACGTGCAAATATACCAGCAAAAAGTTGGCTTCAGACATTTATTTATCCAAATCGAATGGCTTGTAGATGCATTTTGAGTTCGATGCACCAACAGGGTTCGAAGGGATCCTTAAAAGGTCCCTGATCCCCAAACCTGGCGGTTTTGCTTGAAGTTCATTAACATACAGAATTCATAAGGATTCATATTCATCCCATCGATATAAGACACTCCTCCAAAGCAGCCCCTAGAGTCTAGAGCCTATAAACTCTCAAGATTACTGTAGAATAGAAATACAAACTCACGGGTACGGGTTAGTATTTTTACGGGATGGTTAGCGTGTCTACTGTTGACCCAGATGTTTGTGGTACACCCAACAGATTCAAAAAATTTTTTCTTTTCCACTAGGTATCGCTTTTCTCGAGGAATTGGCAAGGCCAAAGTGTTTTTATAGAAATGAAAAATCCATTCTTGATTAGACTTTTGAAACCGGCAGAAAATTGTAGTTCCCCTCCATTCCCTCACATGGCATGGTTGTGAGAAATGCGCAAGGCCCTTGTGCTTCTCGCTCTTTTGCGCCACCCTTTTTATTTATTTTATAGATACGGAAACAAAGATTTCCCTTCTGAAACAATTAAATATAAGCAAACGATAAATGACGGTAAGAAGCTACAATCCTAAAAAAAAAACACTTATAACCATTGGCTTCTACCAATGCAGTCTGTCTCTAACTGTCCCCGAATCCTTTGTCCCCAGCAGCAAACATCGAAAACTGAAGGAAAATAAGCCTACATGCCGACATGGAAACAAAGGTATCCAAACAAATAGCATGTTTAAATGTGGTACAAAGGAACATCAGTGCTGCTTGTTTTACCTACTAGGAAATCTACAATAACCCACTTTATAAATGGTCGTGTGCCCCAAGGCTGTGGTTTGTGTCCGAATATCTTAATTGTTTTCATAAACGATCTCTTGTCTGAAACTTCTAATCATGCTTACTGTTTTGCTGACGATGACGGTTTAATCCTCAGCTTTTCATATTCGTATCTAAATTCACGTCCCTGTTCTTCGGATGTGGAACTAGAACGGTTGCATATGATAAGCCACTTAAATTTTGACCTTAACATTAGAATTGTTTTAGATTTTAGAGTAGAATTCAATGCTTCGGAAACACAATGCTGTCTCTTGTCGTTAAAGCATAAAATTCTCACATTGCCATTATCTATCATTATCTATGAATGGTACCCTCATCCAAGAAACCGAGAAGCTGTCAGCACTTGGTATGTGTATAAACGATGATCATCGTTGAATGACCAGTTAGTTATTCGCCTAAAATGCTAAGGCTTCTTGATACGATGTACCAAATTTCCTTCTTATTTATTGAAAATGCCCAAAATTATAGAACCAACAATTCTCATATCTGGTCAGGTGCCTACTTGGGTTCAAAACAGAGCCTTAATATTTGGCAGTTCAATTGTAGGATCAATTTATTCTTTTGAAAATCGTAGAAGCATATCTTGCTTCACTCTCTCTTATCGCTTTTTTCAATTAGAAAGTTGCGTTGCCCCTTGAAACCCCCGCCCCTATATAAATGCTCATCAGTTTTACCTAGAGCCCAACTTCGGGTGTACAGTCAAGTATAGATATTCATATTTTAGTCGCACAACCATTATGTGGACTGATTTACCAGACTCTGTTTTCATAAAAGTTCAAAAGCAACTTTCATCAGTGTCTCTTACTAAATTATCTCTTATTTTCCTATATGCTTGGACTGCGTTCATTGACAATATAAGCCTATTCATAACCCCTTAATATGAGTCTTAATTTAAAAAAAGCCGAAAACTAAGCGACGAATAGACTTACGACGATAAAGCAAAGTTACATTAAACGTAACTTCGGAATTTGTAAGACTTGGTCTACCTGGAGTTTGTAACACAAAGTTACGAGTCTACAAGTCAAGAACCACTTGAGGGATTATGTCCATTACACTTGTAGAAAATGAAGCAAACTTGTAGCTTTGTGTTAATCAAATCTCTTACACTTTTAATAATTCATTGTATTACAAATTCTTGTAAGTTTTGTTTTACAGGCTCCAGCACCAAAGTCAGAGCTATGTACCTGCTCTTTCCAATCACTTTTGCTTTTTGAAGATGACAACTTAAAAAGTAACTCCCTATTTAAAAAGAAAGGTAGGTATTTTACATAACCAGATCATTTCCGGCTTGGTAAATGGCACGGAAACGTGGGCTCTAACTGAAGCAGAAAACAAAACCACGGCCTTATGGTCTCGTTGGTGTAAGCGATGCGAAGACGAAGCTACGTGGGAAGACAAAAACTTACGGATTTGTAATATGATATAACTACAGTTAGAAGAGAAAGAGAACGCATCGCAACATGTTTACAATGGCAAGGACATGTAGAGCGCATGAAAACCAGCTCGGAAGGCTTTCATGTCCAAGATAGAAATATAAATGCATATTTAAGCTCTGGAGCCGCTTTTAGAAAAATAAATGGGAATCGCGACTAACTATTAACGCCAGATTATACCTCCAACTTAATTTCTGATTAATTTCATATCGGTGCCCACCCATCACAATATCATGGAAACTACAATCCTGTAAATCCATACCGGATTTCGCCTATTTCAGTAAATTGTGAACTGAATTTCTAGTGTCCCAAATTTGTTGAAACCACGCTCAACGCCCTTGAAAACCGATTGAATATCTTTCATAATCAAACCTATATCTCTCACCTGCTAACAAATCTGCTCTCGAGGTCCATATGTTAGCTTTAGGTTAGTTCGAGTTTAGTAAATCTTGTGCGTATACTTTACAATGAAGTTAGTGGTAGGTCTTAAGCTTGGCCAGCAGAAATTAGTTCAATTTATCAAAATTTCCAACCGCAACCTCTGTTAAACAGATTATTATTGTTGTTAAATAAAGCATATTAGTGTAATGCGTAAGGTGATACTTATTTTTACAAAGGAATCCAGGCGGTCAGACAGACTTGAGTCTATTTCCTACAAATCTTTCAAATCTTATCAAATATTCTCAGATTCCATTTATTTTTATTCACGAAATGCCTCTCAAACATACTGGATTCCAGGTCAATAAATATCTTCACAAGAACTGAAATAATCAAACAGAAGACTTTTTTCCTTTCTTCTCCCGGCTTTCATATGACAAACCAGACATGAGCAAACTTTTCTTCTCACTCGTCACCGTTCCCACACACAGTCTTATATTTGCACACTTGTAGTCGTTTAAAAGTAATTCAAGAAACCACAACTGGGTCACCTTCGGGTTTCTTCGAAATGCTCCTATCCATCCTCTGTCAACTTTATGACGTCTATTGAGTTCTATAAACGATTTTCCAAAGCAAGCAAAAACATCGTCGTTGCTGTCGTGGAAGATGTCAAAGAACATGAAATGAAAATGTCATTCTAGGGTATGCTAACAGCAAATAATAAACTTTCCACCTCGAGTATGGAAGTGTTCTACACTTATAATGAGACAGAAGTTTTGGTTTCCACTTCCACTGTGTGGGGGACAATGTTTGTGAGTTTGAATTTTTTGAATGTCTTATTGGATCTTAGAAGTACATCATATTATTTTCAATTATTGGCAAGTTGCTACAAATATTGAAATTTTATCTAGTTGATGGTGGAACAGGGATGTAAAATAACAGCTTAGTTCGACGTTGTGAAAGAAAGTGCTGCTGAGTCTCTGAAGCTATTCATCATATCATATCTAGCCTTCCTACGAAAAACGTCTACTATCTTAATTATCGCTTCGCTCTTCAAAATGTCCCATTCTGCATAGGTATCACCATCAGCAACTCGAGATAAACTCTCAGGTAATGATATTCCTTAAACACCCCTCTTAGTAGATAAATTTCAATTTGTTGGCCATAATTTCCAATCGAAACTTCCGCTCTTTGAAAATATATCCACCCTCAACAGCTTCGAAAGGTAGTACCTTAAGGCTTTGACTCCCATTAAGATTTATATTTCCACCATCTCCGCAGTGTTGCACACCAACCGAAACCAACTACTGAATCTTTAAAATTACACTCAGTCGTGCCACCAACTGTAGAAGCAGGTACTTTGCAGCAAAGGATGGTGATTCGACCAAATAAATTTATGGCAAAATACACATACATTAATGTTCTGGAATTCTGTTTTCAGAATTTGTCATCAATAATATTGCCCATAAATAAACTTTTATACGTCTGAGTATTTGTATTGCAAATGTAGGTACTTTATAGGCAAAATGTTAATTTTCGATGCACACTTTGGAGTATTAAATAATCCGCAAGCCACAAGGAGTTAACCGCGTACGCCCTTAACGATGAATAGTTTATGACATTAATTTAATATCTACACCAACATCTTTCCGTAACAAATAAAACTGTAGGCTATTTCAATATTTCTAATGGCACCTTGTATTTCATGGTATAAAAATAAAGATAAGAATTTTAATGTCTTTTGAAATGATGGGCTGGTATCGCGCGATTGATTTTTTTGAATAAGGGTATGGAAATATTTTGGTTAAAATTCAACAGTAGATTGGTTTCTGTGTGGACGGACAAGGCATTTCTTAAAGCAGTTTATATTTAATTTTTAAATATTTGTAAAATGTTGATATCTACTAGGTTATAACTACTTCAGAAGAAGCGATTCGAAAGAAATATTACTCAGTGTTATGAAATAATTTTAAGTTTCAGCAAAGTTCAAAAGATTCTGTTTACTAGTATCACTAAACCCTTTGTTGTTGATTCTTTGCTTAAGTATAATCATCCAAGGTTGACATTAACGCTTGCGGTGACTTCTAGTCCAAAAACTGAACCCATCCGTCCTCTTCAAACGAAAATAGAAAAGTTCACAAATTGATTAGTGAAACTCCACTAACTTTCTCAAGCTAGGCGAAATATATGGGTTTTAACCTTGACAGAAGGCATGCTCAAAATTGAACCTACAAGAAGGTGTTAGAAAAGCCAAAAGAATATCTCCAAATATTTCTTACTGCATTTACAGAGCAGTCTTCACACCGATACTTAGAAACGTGGTGACAGTGCCTTCATAAAACGTCCGAAAATCTAAGCAAAGATCAACGATCAGGTTGTAAATGTGTCGCCTCTTACACCTTTAGCTGCCCTAGACTCCTTACTCTCATACAACTCGATATTTTTAGCTAATGGCGCGACCTGTGAGCGTCTCTTCTCAATGACCAACAACTCTATCGGCCATTCTAAATTTCTTATTCGGATCAATCCCTAGTCATTCTACAACTACACGACCCCACCTGGTTTTTGACATAACTGGACAAGAATTTCCGAGTCAACATGCCACTAAGATTCATATGAAACGATAAGGATTTCCTACGGGATGATTCGTTTACTCAGACGAACTAAATATTGGTCTCTCATTTCGCCTCATAAACCACTGTAGCGTATTGCTATAGGAAGTTTATAATATATATATCTGCATCTTCTCAACCCTTAAATTCATCAGCATTGTATTTATATAAACATAGGGTGGCGCAACAGATCAGGGAACCCATGTGACCCACAATTTTTTTGCCGATTCCGAACGGCCCATCGAGAACTCATGGCAATGAATTAATTTCGAAGGACCTACCAATTCCTTTCGAAAAGTGATACCCGTGGAAAAACATTTTTTGTTTTCTGTTGGGATTCGAACCACAAGCCTCCCACGTAATTAGCAGACATGTAACCATTTCGCCACGGGCACCTCTTAGCAGTGTATACTCGTAAGTGTTATAAAATTAAGAAATGTGACATTTCCGAAAAGCGCAAAAGTGGTTGAGATTTTAAATATAAAAACCTGTCAACGCAGTTTTAGGATAAGGGGGCTGTATTTTAGTTATGACCACCAAAGAGATAAAATTGCCTCATTGATTCATCTCAATGAAATCTCTTGATACTCCACAAAAAGCTCTCTATACGCATTTGATTTGAATCGAAATCTGTTTCATGGCACGGATTGCAAAGGAATAAGTCACTTGAAAGCGCTGATATCAGCAAACATCCAAAACTGGCTCTGAAATTCTTTTTACGTGTGGTAAACTGTATAAGATACATTTGGAGGAAACCTACCTACCGTTTATCAGACGCCAAAAACTTCTAGAGAAGAATAAACTTCCATGCAGTTTTTAGAAAGCAGACTTTAGAAAGCCTGCTTGTTGAAATAAAGACCTAAATAACATACTAAAATACCATAGTAACAAGTTTAAGACAGGACTTAAGCTGACTTGCCAGGCATTACTCGTATCTTACTTACATTTATATCCAAATCTGGCCATTATTTTTTTTAGTTGGTCACCATTCTTTCACTTTTCATTCCATTTGGTAATTTTTTCAACGAAATGAAATAAGAGAAATCCTTCATTTTATAGGTCCTTAAACTTAAAATGTATACGTAAGTCAGTTTCAAGCCCAGCGATTGCTCTGAGGTAGCCGCAATGAGTTCTCTTGAAAAACCTCAGCTTACCCTTAATACCAAGCTAGGTGTTTTTGATGTCTGTGCTCGCCCTGAAGTAGAACTAGTATTTTGCCGGGGAGAATTCAGGTAGCAAACACTGATATCAAATGCTCGTGCTTTTCTTCAAATGACCGGCATGTGTGGTGACTTCGTTATTAATACTGTCTTACGAACTGAGAACCAAGGTTTTTTGGCAACAAGACATGATGCTGCACAGCTTGCTTCTGTCAATACTGTCACACGCATGTTTTTTCAAAGATCTCCCGTGTGCTGTACGAATTGGTTGACTTTTGGGGTTTTCAGACTTTCACAAAGACAAGACATCGCATCTGACGTTATGGAGGAGTATTGCTCTATAATGGTTGCAATTGTAAGATTTTCCATTCATTGAACATGCTTTCTCCCGACTTAATCATGCAGCTGGTGCACTCTCCTTTCAAGCTAATCACTATCTTCCTTGAAAATTTCGGCGTCAAGACCGTCTGGAAATCCAGTTTTATTTAATTTAAGCTTACATAATAGTTTGCAACCCTAACTTCTTCTGATCTAGAGTATGGAATTCTTGATAATCGTCTAAATTGAGTCTGCATAATTAGCTTTTCAAGATCCTCAGAGATGAATGCGGTTCTACAGCTATGTTTGCTTGGTGATCTTTGCAGGGTTGGCACTTGATGGTTTTCCACCCTGGCATGATTTTTTAACTTTAGGTGCAAACTTTGAAGTTCATACTTTCATGAAATTTCTATATTTCCTTAAAGAAGCGCTTGTCATGGTGTTTTTCCCTTCTTTCTTCATCGGAATCAATCTTAGTTTTGGTCATTTCAAGCTACGTTTGGTAATTTTTATTTTCATTTTTCACAACAGATTGAAAAGTACAACAGTACATGTTCTGTTTAAAACAACAAACAGTAGAGTTGACGTCTGCCATTGACAGCAGCAAAACCCTAGTGATGCTTAGGGCTCAGAAAACGCTTTGATTTTACACCCAGGGCAAGTCAAGAATTTGGTGACCCCAGAGCAACACACCTGCACCGCTGCGCTCCAGCGATCAAAACATGGAACCTATTGATTTCGTGGCTATAGAGTACACAATGAGAAAACAGAGTCTGACAAAGCATTGGACATTCGGGTAGTGCGACTAAAATATAAATCTCTATACTTTACTGTACGTCTAAAGTTGGTATCGAGGTAAAACTGCTGAGCATTCCTAGCGAAGCGGGTGTAGCGTCTAAATTGTTTCAGGGGATGAATGCAACTGACTGTTTCACTAGAGCACTGATTGTCAAAAAAAAGATAGGGTGAGACAGGCAACGTTTCGATGATGTTTAAAAGAATCAATCAATTCTACGAGTGAGCTATCAACTAGTACTAATATGTTTGGGGGCACCTGACCAGATATAAGGATTATACTCCAGTTTTGGGCGGATGAATGATTTAAAAATCAAAAGGGGTAAAGAATTTCCTGCATCGTTTTAAAAAGCCTAAGAATTTAGCAGCACATTTGGTGACTTCAAATATGTAGCCATCCAACGAAGATCATCGTTTACACACATACCAAGTGCTGACAGATTCTCGGTTTCAATTCAGGTGCCATTTCTGGATAATGAGAATGGGAAAATGTTATGCTTTAACGACAAGACACAGCATTGAATTTTTATCGGTTCTTATTAGACATCTGCAACGAGTGGCTTGAAACCGATTCCAAGCCATTCTATATTTTTTCAAATACACTACTCGCTGGTTTTGGTTATTTCAAAACAAAACAAATGACTCACTACCCCAAACCAAAACAATAGAATCGTGTATTCATTCCAAATGAATACACCATTTGGTATTTTTCTCAAATGCATCGAATACACCGAGTTTATATAGAACACATCGAATACACCAAATAATGCACTATACACATTACACACCAAGCGAACTGAGAATTTTCAATTACTAAGAAATGAAAGAGTGAACAATCAACAATTACAAAAAGAGTAGTACATTTTCTTTGAACATATTTCATTTTCAAGAAATATGTACATACATATGTAAGAAAAATTTGTAAACTAACTATTATCGGTTTTGGTATTCAAAATTCTTACTAATATGTTATAAATGCAAATTTTACTCTGTTTGTTCGCTTTTTTTGTATCCATCTCCCGCCCAAACCACTGAACCGATTTTAATTAAATTTTGTACAGAGATAGTCTAGAACCTGAGGAAGAACATAGGCTATATATGTTATCCCTATATTCCCACGTAAACGGAAACGCAAATGGGAAAAATTCTTTCAACGTTAGAATGCTACACCATCCACGAGTAAAAAACTCTAATTCATCCGCATATGCCCACGGGATCGGCAATGAGAAATTAAAAACTTTCAGGTTAAAGCTAGAAACAAACAAAGTGGAGCATCACATAATTCATTTGCATCAGTTCAAGCCACTCGGTGCACTCAGTGTGCTTGTAAATGTTCTATTTGTATTTTTTCAATTGTTGTATTCGGTGTGTTGATAACTGTTAGGCTTGTTCTGTTCTGTTTAAATCAAGCATTCAAGCCTGGGAGAGAAACCAAACAGTGTATTCGTTCTATTACGAAGAGATCGAATGGTGTGCAGTATTTGATTTTTAAGAATAGTGTATTCATTTTTAGTGTACACTAATTTCTAAGCATTCTACGAACAGAATGCACTGAACTACTGTGCTTGATGCGAAAAGGTAAATGAATGTATTCATGCAGACCTCTAGTTCTTATTACCCCATGTTCTAATGCTGTAAAGGTCAGAATTCAATGAGCTTATCATACACTTCCGTTCTAGGTCCACATGAAGAGCAGAAGTAGAGACGTGATTTTGAAAACGGATATGAAAAACTGAGCTGAGCTGAGTCGTCGGCAACACAATTAAGAGAATTAGAAGTTTCAAACAAGAGATCATTTATGAAAATATGGAAGAGAGTCGGAGACAAAACAGAGCCTTGGGTTACACCAGCATTTATAAAGTGGGTATCAGACAATGGAAGGTAAAAATACTATTTTTTATTATAATTGGTTGTCTTTAAAGTTTTTTTTTAATACTGGATCATTTTTATGTGCCCCGTGTTATTTTAGGGCAGAGTACCCTGAATAAATAAATAAGGGCGGCCGTGGTGCAGTGGTAGAGTGTTCAGTATAGGTAGGCCGGATGCGTGGGTTCGAATCCCGCTCTGGGCATCTACTCTTCTTTCAGCCTCCCAGTTTCGTATGGACGCCGCCCTTGAGGTTATATGTGAAATATTTAACACCTTATTTCCACTACTGCAACACATAAAAAAGGGAAGGCTGGTAGTACAATGGACCGATAATTAAGTCTGAGTTCTCCAGATTAGCATATAAGACTCCTCTTTTTTTATCAAAAAAAAACCCTGAATAAATAAATACTGAAGAATATTCCACTTTCAAAAGAAAAATAACCAGTGATTAAATGAGGACCTTTATATTTGTTCACCTTTTAATCTAAAGATTTTGGGCTAGCACCAAAAGTACAGTAATTTTTAAGATAATTCGAAAATTTCTCCAGAATGACACTATTTCCTGACTGACAATGGTACGAACAGTTTCTTTTAAATATTTTAATATGTGATTCTATTTGAATTCCTACTTATAGTTCCCATATTGTGTATAAATAGCATTACCTTGTTAACATTGTCTCGTTAAGTGTAGAGTGTCGGACATTTATCCGTTTCAAATATGCAGCCTCATAGTTTATTAATATAAACAATAAAAAGTTATGATTGCAATTTATGCGCAAATGGCTCATTTCAATACATGTTTTGTGGCATAAGCGTCTGTGTGTAGGTTAATGCAGCTGCACAAAAAATGACAATCAGTTAAATACCACAACAATAAGCTCTGTTCAAAAAAATCAACTCATATCATCAATCAGTCGACAGCGATACAATCAAATAAACAGAAGTGAAACAAAAAAATTAAATTGAATTAAAAGCGAAATATAATTATAGCGTTCTTCCTGTTCAACGGAAACTAAAAGACAAAAGAAGGCTACCACACCATATTCAGAGTTTTGTTCGAATGAAGAGAACGACAAAATTTAATTATTTTTCCATCACAATAGCGAAACAGAATTGATTGAAATTCAATGAAAATGTGACATACACCAGCAGATTTTTAACGGCCAATCAATGGGTGTCGACAGTCCATCTTATGTGCAATGAATGCTGTCTATGCTCTGGTTGAAGTCCGTTTAAGGATGGGGGTGCGCATACAATTGACGTTTGTCAATCAGAGTGTCAGCGTCATATGGTTGCACCTAACCACCCCAGTTACAGTTGTCGTCGGCTCAGTACACAATCCCCATTCCATAGTTTTAAATTATATATTCTTGACTGAGGCGAAAATGTGAAAAACCCAATTCTATAATGTCCTTATTGTACCGTGCCGTGCCGATGATGAGTAGTGCTCGTCGTGACATGTGTCGCACAATGACTGTCCAGCGAGAGATAAATTTGTGGATACCCGAGTACCTACTGAAAAGGAGACATACATATACCTAACCAGGGTTTGGAGAGTGTTACATTGAACACCATCAGACACCACCCAGGATAATGGTTAATTAATAACGTTTCACTGTACGAGAGACGAGACTGGGAAGAGTGTAGGTATAAATGTGATCTATTTTCAATAAAGTTCAGTAATTTCTTTTTGATTGAAATATCGGTGGCGTTTTACTTATTCAAAAACGAATACTGAACACAATAAATGTATACGTATGAGTATGTGAATAAGTTTTCAAAAGCAGTTCATCTCAGTTGAAGTAAATGTTTGGGCACATTGTAATTGCCGCGGAGATTTGCTCTTCTTAAATATGTGCTTTGTGTTCCCACCCGGTGGGTAGGCGGAGATTTAAAAATTCTCTTTGATTCTAATGAATCCGAACAAAAACACGAGAATCTAGAGCGTTAAACTGAATTTTTTTTATAATAAAAATGCGACGACGCGAAACGCAGTTTTTCCATATAAATGTTGCATTTAAATTCTTTTGACTATCTGGGACGCATATTTAAATATAATTTCTCTTCTAATGTTTACTTAACAAACAAGCGCTTCTGTGGGTTCCTTAGCTTTTTGAATATCCACTTTTGTCACTTTCATCACTTAATGGAAAAGGTTGAGTGAAATTGCCGTTAGTGTTGCTTTAAAAAATGAATTTAGCGCAAAAGAGAAAAAAAATACCTTTTCGTAAGAATTTAAGAATTTATGAGGTGTTTCCAAAGACTTTTTCATTAATGGAACAAAAATGGGATCAAAAAAAGTAACATTTATGCAAAATCTGTCAAAGGAATACATACATGCACAGGGCAGCGCAACAAAGTTGTAGAAACTTCGGAGTCTAAAGCATTTACAGGACCAACAATTTCATGCCTAATGTCCAGAGTCGGAGGATTATTAGGATAGCGCTATTCAGGGTAGTGTAATTACGAGTACTATCGGTAGACTCGCCAATTTCTTTTTTTGTTGGTGTTTCTGGAACTCAAACACCAACCTTAGCACGTAGGAGGCAGACATGTCAACCATTACGGTACAGACGGCACTGTCAAAGGTAGTGTTACCAAAGATGCATAAGTTTTCGCAAATTCTTAAGCTTGAAGCGACCAAATGCTTATTTTTCCATCTATGCTTAAATACAAGTTTTAAAAGTTGTATTCTATTCATTGAAATCTTTCGTCAAATATATGTGCTGTTTTCAAATCTAAAAAAATGGTTTTTTATTGAAAAGCGCCAGAAAGTTTGGGGATACGAAAGTATAGTTCCTTTCTTTTATTTAGTTCCGACGTAGATATGTAATTTGGTTTGAAAGAAATAAAAAGATATAAGTATATTGTAAATTATAAGACACAGAGCAAGCATTTAGGGAAGTAGCAGAGAATCAACTGAAAGACACCGATGCACATTGCTTTTTTACTTTTGTGAGTCGTAATGTAGGGGAAAGACAGAGTCAGATAGAGCATTCCTCATTTGGGTATTGCGACTAAAATATGAATCTCTATACTTGACTGTACGTCCGAAGTTGGACTCATGGTAAAACTGATGAGCATTCTTAGCAGGGCGGGTGTTGTAACTAAATTATTCCCAGTTAAAGTTATATTACTGCCAGTCTCAAGAAAGAGGCTCATCCCAAAACAATAAATGGGAACGACTGGGTCGAACGAACTAGTGATTGTATGCTGAATACGATATCAAAATCTTAAGGCTGAGTAAAAGGTTTTAGTATTCGTAGTTCGCACTTCATAATATATCTGGAGGAACAGGGTTGCCAACTTCACATTAACTAAGAAAATGAATTAAATCACGCAAAATAATGAAAAAAAAATATTCAATAAAGGTCTTAAACGAAAATGTAACAACATAATTTTTTGCGGTTCCTAATGCATATTAATGCTGAAAATTTAATCAAAATCGTTGGACCAGTTTAAGACAAACGATTTTTTATTTTTCACTTTTTTTAAAAACGAGTTTTTCAAAAGTCAAGTATGGCAAGTTTGAGACCTTGTCAGAAGTTGTATTGAATAAAAATTTGAAAAATTCAAAGATAGAGTTTTGACTCTATTTTAAAAAATCGAAATTTTTTAATAAAAATTTTGAAAAGTTAATAAGCAATCATTCTTAAGCAACCTATGACTTCTGAAATATCGTGTGGGTCATTAACGAGAAAGCAGGTTTTGAAAAAAAACGGTACTACGGGAGGTACCGTTTTTCGACTTTTTCCAAAAAAAAAAAAAAAAATATTTCATAGAAAAGGCAAACGGTAATTAATCCTTCACACAAGATTTTATCGAAATCTTTGGAGCCGTTTTCGAGGAAAACTTTTATTATCATAACGGTAGTACGGCAGGTGCCGTTATTTCAAAACCAAGAGAATTAATTTCAAAAATCCCTCTGTAGGCTGCTCTACAGAACCTAAAGGCAAATTTTGAAAAAAGCCGGTCTAGCGATTCAGGCTTTTTTCGTATTCTCTATCATCGTAATGTTATGCAAGTAAAAACTTTTCTGATCAATCCTTCTTCAAAAAATTGTTACTACTAGTATCTTGCAGTGACAACACTATCGTTCTATACAGACATTCGGTGTAGAAAATTAGCATTCTTAACTTTATATATTTATTTCCGTTGTCATATTTTGTAACGAATAGAGGGTACCCACAAATGCTTGTTGGATTCGAAAGGTTACATATGTAAAAAATCGATAGCACGTAACTTTTTGAATTTCTGACCCCGTTCCCGTTCCCACTCTTGTAGGAATATGGGAATGAAATATTGTGTATATCATTTAGAAGCAACGAAGCACTCTAACGCTGAAAGAGTTTTTGAAATCGGTACAGTATTTTCCAAGTTTAGGGTTATGTTACCGTATTGTCCAGGTTACTCAAGAGCAAAGAAGCACTCTAGCGTGAAAGAATTTTAGGATCCGAGCTCGAGGCTATGTTCCTGTTCCCGCTTGCGTTTCCGCTCCCAAAGTAATATGGAAAGCAAAATACCTAAAGCTAGTCATTTCTCATGTTCTAAACAATTTTTGTTCCTAATTTAATTCAAATTGACTCAGTAGTTTAGGAGCCTTTTCAAAACAAAGACTTAGTTCTCATTTACGTTCCCGCTCCCGCTCCCGTGGGAAAATGAATAGCATGGAAATGAATTGCATTCTAATGGTGAAAGAATTTTGAATGTATGTATGTTCACGTGTATATTCCCGTTCCCGTTCCCGTGGAGATATCTAATTAAAAAAAACCGCATCAGAATTGACTGTGAAGTTTAAAAGATCCAAGCGAACATACAGCGAAAGCGACTTTGTTTTATGCAATGTAATAATAAATAAATAAGGTGGCGAAAGTAAATAAATATGGCGTTGTAAAAGAGCTCTATGCATCGGAACCACTTTTTTAAAAAGATGCCTTGTGAGGGAATAGAGAGAATTTTCTACCGATTCAAAATCTTTTCCAAAGCTTTGATAATTTGATATAAAGATAAAGAACAATAAAAAATGAATTTAAAATAAAGAAATGAATTTGAAGACTTTATTTACAACTAGTAAATCCAATCAGCTTTGCTCGAGCAACAAGTCACCAGGATATTAAAGATCGATTGTGCTAGGGTCTAACTTATTCATAATTGAAACAAAATTTCAAAAACGCAAAAAAATGCTGACTGATTTGATCACTACTAAACTTTTAAGAAACCTCCGCTGGGCTAATAAGGAAGATTGTCTGACAATTTCAACGAAGTCGTTATGCTGTTTTTGAGTCCATATGGATACTTTTTGATGGTTACTTAAAAAGATACTGTTTGGTGAAATCTTTGTGACTTTATCTCTTTGAATTATATCGTGGGTGGGCGGATAAAACTCATGCATTCTAGTTAAACTTGAAAACCTCGGACACGCAGTTGAATGTTTGAACTCATAATAAAGGACTTCTTGTACCAAATTAGACATGGACCATGAAGTTTGATTACAGCTTTTCAGAGTGGCGTGATGGTTGGCACATGTCCACCTGCACCTGTTAACCCAGAGGATCGTGGTTAGAATCTCAAAAAAGGCATTTTTCCACGGGTATCGTCTTTCGCGAGGAATTGGCAAGTCCTCCGATAGTAAATTCATTGCCATGAAAAACGATTTCTCTATTAGCCGTTTGCAGAAAATTTTAGGCGACCTTCATTCCCTCACATAAAGCATGGTTGTGCGATATGCGCTATGCCTTGTGGCTTTTTGCTCTGTTGTCCCACCTTATTTATTTATTTATTTTCTTACCACTTTTCAGGACTGATCGGTTGATATTCATCGATGGTGAGAAAATAGTACACAAGTCTTTCACTTGTCCAATCTGAACATTCTTGTTAAAAAGGAGACAAGTAAACATGTTTCAAATCATGAGCTTGAAGCTTGAGTATTAGAATATTTCACCCTTAAAATTAAATTAATTGTCTTTTCTAGCGATGCCCGCATGCATTCTTTCGAGGTTCTCCCTTTAAGAAATAGAAAACGTCAAGAAAAATATACTTCGGCCTTTATTGCAACTGCAAAATGCACATCTTTTTCTACTCCTTCAAGATTTTCCACAAGACTTTCTGCTACGTGAAAAAAAGCCAAAAATATTTTCGTCGAAAAGGACAATCTAGATTCGTAGCTCAAGATGTAACACGTCTATCGGAAGTACTCATACACCACAACTGGTTGTATAATCGATGTCTCCACAGCCACCAGCACATAACTGAAATGTTTTCAATTTTGCTCGCGATTCATTTCAGATTTTAATCGTCATCATAACAACACTCGTTGTGGATCGCCTCAGTCTAATATCTTATACAGTTTACGTTTTTTTTTTTTTTTTTTCATTCAAACAATTTCATTTTCCACACAACCACCAAGTGTTCGTTGAACGATTTGATGAAATCAAAATAAAATTCCTATACTATGATGTTTCTCAAGGCGATTATTAATAAATTTAATGCAATCCACATTCAATAAATTTCTTAATCTCATTAATTATGCAAAAATGTTTACTTAATTAACAGAGCAGATCTCAAAGATCACCTCCTGTGTTATGGCAAATGCAGTTCAAAGGAACCCACCATGGTTCCTTGACCAAATGGAGCCATTGAATTCAATCGAATTTACTTTCGGTTTTGTGTGGGTTTTTTCATATTTTGTAGGGGGCTAATGAATGACTGACTGCATGTTCATTATTTGTTTGTGTAAATGTTGAAATTTATGATAGCTCCATCCGTACGAGCTACACACACTTGGGGCGCATGTGGCCCGATATATTATTATCTGGGAACATGCCAAAACAATTGTTCCTTGGGTGTTTGTTTTGATTGCTATCGATTTATTTAGATGCCATTAATTTCTGCGGCGAGCAAAATAATGAGAGCAATTGATTATTGAGTTTGAATGGAGGATGTTTCTCACGCGCCTAGTTGTTATTGTTAGTCTATAAACGATAATTCCATCAGTAAAATGCTGGAAAAAAAATGAATTTAAGATTGTGTATTGGAATTTGTATCGCCCAATTTCTCTATCGTCAATTAATTCATTTAACTTCACTTGCTGCGAAAGCTATTTTACTATCGTTTCGTAAATTGAAGGTCAATTTTTAAGGGTCTTAAGTTCCTTTTTATATTTCCGGTTCTTGAACAGTTTTTTTCTTTAATATCTGCTTACTTTTTAATCTTGATTTAAAGCCCAAATCCATGACATTGGTGTTGGTCTTAGTCGCGATTGAAACAATGCAAGTTCGATAATTGGAAAACTATTTGCATAAGTCAGTTTTCGGACTCTCACCTTTCACTCAATACTTATCGAGGCACAACATTCCGCACCTGCAAAACAAACTTCCATCAATTGCAAATAACAATATATACTATGAGAGGACGGGGTAAATCCTCTTCAGACGAAGACGGGCTACACAATATCTACATCACTAGCAACCCCAGCCCCACCTAAAAATCCTTCGAAGTGACCTAAACCAACAATCAACATTTCACTTAACTTACCCTTAAGCAAGGTGTCATCTCAAGCCGGAAGAGCTTAGTGGTGGTGGTGGTGGTGGTGATGGTTTTGGAATATAATCTCCGCAGGAAAAAGGAGTTCCTTATTCAAACGAAAGCTATTGTCATCGTAGCATTCAGCCCCATAGCCCATCGTTCTCTTAGATACACACACACACATTTAAAGTAAAACATTCCACAACTTCTAAAAGGAACTTTTAAAAGCTGAACCAGTGACTTACCGTGTGACAGAAGCATATTTACTTGAGCATTGTTTGCTGATTTTTATTTTTCCGTCCACATCTTTCCTTTTCTTCTTTTTGTAGCTTGGGTTTTCGCGCAAATAATTCCACCAAACTCCCAACAGCATGGCTCGACCCAGTGTGATCACATTTACGTCAATTTACAGATAGTTTTGATATCTTCATTCTCTGGTTGTGACAGTGAAGTGCGAGTGAAGCACTTGGCTTACGTTTTCAGTTGTTATAACAAGTGAATAGAGAGATTCGGGTTTTTGAAGCATCATGTCCTTTAGACAGGATAAAATTGTTTATGTACTCCATATGAAGAGTGCAAACGGAATTTAACAATGTTGAAGGACATCATCACTCGACAGGGATGGGGACTGTATGTTTGTGTACATAATCAACCTTTTATTCTATGGTCGATGATTGGGAGATCGGTCAAATAAATGTGTGTTTAAATTACGTGGGTCATGATGATGTGAATGTAAAGTCATGGTTATTCATGTACTTACATAGCTATACACTAACAGAAGAGCGTCGTCGTCCTCACCTGGGAATGATATGCCCAACAATATAATAATAATAATCAATTGAAGAGTTTGCAATCAACTTGATTTTGAATGAGATTTTGATATGATGAAACATGGTGCAGTGGTCTGGCTGGTGATGTTGAAGTCTTTGCCACTTCAATGATTTTGAACGCAGGCTGTGTAGGAAAGACTCATTCAAATGAGAAAAGAGACACTATTGTTTCGATAACGTTGGAAATTTTAGGTGAATTATGTAGAATTGAATGCTATAAGCTCATGGTTGGCATGAGTAAATGTTGTATTCAGACAGAAGATTTTTGAAATGTTGCCACTAGTCAAGCAGCCTCCAAGCTTTTGGTCTTGTTTTTATGTTCGTATGTAGGTAAACAGATGCAGGACTCACTTCGTCAAGTCATTGAACTATTTATACTTCTTAAGATCTGAATTTTTAACAACAGATGAATATTTTCTATACATATATGAAGTGTAAATATTGAATGAATTTTGAATATCTCAAATACTTACTTACTTAGGTGGGCATTACAGTTCGGGGTGAACCTGGGCCTACATCCTTCTATAATCTATAACGACTTCGATTTCGGACGAGCTCTCTCCAGTTTTGCACTCCAAGTCGGTTGAGGTATTTTTCCACTTGATTGCAAAACCTAAGACATGGTCTTGCCCTTCCGCGATTTCCCTGCAATGTGCTTTCGAAAACCCGTCGAGCCGGAGCGTTTACATGGCCCAACCATCGTAGCCTCGTGATGCGTACTCTTCTGGCTATGCCCATGTCGCGGTACAGCTCATACAGCTCGTTGTTGTATTTTCTTCTCCACACATTGTCTCGCATACGGGAGAATTTTTCTTTCTAAACGACCAAGAGTTTCCTCATCCGCTTTCGATAAGGTCCATGCTTCCGCGCCGTAAAGCAGGACTAGGATGATTAAGGTCTTATACAAGGTTACCTTGGTTTTTCTGGAGAGGGTTTTGTTTCTCAATTGCCTTCTTAACCCAAAGAAGCAACGGTTGGCAAGAGTTATTCTCCGTTTGATCTCCGCACTGATGTTGTTGTCCGTGTCTACAGCGGATCCTAGGTAGACGAAGTCCTGTACTACCTCGAAGTTATGTCTGTCTATTGTGACGTTTTGTCCAATTCGTCGATGTTCTGTGTCCTTGTTTCATGACAACATATACTTCGTTTTGCCCTCATTAACCATCAAACCCATTTTTGACGTTTCTTTTCAATACTCGCACAAGCACCTATGACATCACGCTTTTTTCTTCCCATTACGTCAATATCGTCTGCATACGCGAGTAATTGTACAGACTTTTGAAAGATTGTTCCTCTGGTGTTGACGTTTGAGTTTCTTACAATCTGTTCAAGTATGATGTTGAAGAAATCGCATGACAGTTTATCGCCTTGCCTAAAACCTTTTTCGACATTAAAGGTCTCGGTGAGTTCTTTACCGACCTTGACGGAGCAGCGTGAATTCTCCAAAGTCATCCTGCATAGTTGTACGAATTTTGCAGGGATGCCGAAACTAGACATGGCTCTGTACAGCTCGTTTCTGTAGATACTGTCATATGCGGCCTTGAAATCGATAAAGAGATGGTGAATATCGATATTACGCTCTCGGGTTTTTTCCAAGATCTCCCGTAATGTGAAAATTTGGTCTATTGTGGACTTCTCTGGTCTAAAACCACATTGATAAGGACCTTCAAGTTGTTGACGTGGGGTTTCAGACGTTCACATATTACAGCAGACAGGATCTTGTAAGCGACGTTAAGGAAACTTATCCCTCTATAATTGGCGCAATTGTGAGGGTCTCCTTTCTTTAGGATTGGGCATACGATACTGAGGTTCCATTCATCGGGCATGCTTTCTTCCGACCATGTCATGCAAATCAGCTGGTGCATGCTCCTTTTCAACTGATCTCCAGCTGCCTTGAAAAGTTCGGCATCAAGGCCATCATCACCTGCAGTCTTATTTGATTTCAGTTTGCATATGGCTAGCTTAACCTCTTCTAGGTCGAGAGGACGGCATTCTTGAGCATAATCCAAGCTGAATGGGGCAATCTGCCTGACAGCGGAATTTGTGTCTTCATCGCCGTTAAGCTGTCTGCAGAAATAATCTTTGCAGATCCTCAGTAGCGACTGTGACTCTATAACTATATGTTTCCCTGCTGGTCTTTACAGGCTTGAGTTCGGGGTTTGCCACCCTGGCAGGATCTTTTTACCTTTTGGTAAAACTTCCGAATCTCGTTCCGTTCCTGTCATGGCACCTCTCTATTTCCTCAAACGAGCGCTTCTCATGCTACTTCTTTTTCTTTTTGAGAATTCGGTGTTCTTCCCTTCTTTTTTCCTTGTAGGTCTCGTTATACTGATCGTAGGCAGCCCTTGTTCGCTGTTGCAACAGCATTTGACGTGCTCTTTGTTTGGCTGCATTTGTCTGCCTGCATTCTTCATCGAACCATGGGTTTCGTTTTGGTGACCGAGTGAAACCCAGAACCTCAGAGGCAGCGGTTCTGATGGCTTCTTGGCATTGCTGCAAAGGCAATGAGTTTACTAGCGGGGGAATTGTCAGTTCCTCGGGAAAGATGATACCGGTGGAAAGCCATATATTTTTCAGAGACAATTTTAATGATAGCAGGTATGATCTTCCATTCAATATTCGTATCAATTGTTAGTTTTTTGCCAATTCGATTTTGAACCAAGAATGCCAATATTTATCGCTATGCACAAAATTGTGGGTGTTGCATCCATGTGTAAAGTAGAACTGAGTTTTTAAAAATTTGGGACATAGAAGAAGAAAGTATGATCATAGAAATTACGTCCTAGAGTCTTCAACATCAGTATTATTCTCTCACTTAGGAGCCATTCATGAAGAACTAGTTCCTTAGTATCAAGATCCTTTTCTATGTTCTTGATGTAGTCCAATTTTAAATTTGTTTGATATTTAAGCTTCGATTTTTCATACAAATCTAAAAATAATAAACAAACAGATGAATATTTTCTATATCTGTAATGATTGAATGAATTTTAAATAAATCAAATACGTCTAGACAAAATGTGACAAAACTCCAAATTATTTCTCAAAAATCAAATCCAATCCTGGAATTTGTTTTTTTTACAAAAGTGCTGTTGAAAGACAACTTTAGAGTGAATAAAAGTGAGTTGATATGAATATTGAGAACAAGTTGAACCGCCCAGCGTAACTCGGGTTCCATAGCATCGGCTGTGCTTTATTTAAGTCAAGTAAAGTTTATGTTGCTAAGGAATTTTGAAGCTTTCTTATCTATAAATAAATAAACACTTTACATGAAAAGCTTTAGTTATATTAACCGAGTTTCATTGGGAATCTGTATTCACTTCAGCAAAACATCGCACATATGGGAAAACAACAACTCTAAGGTGAACAACCTAAGGGGACAAAAATAAGTCACTTGCAGAAGTGAGCAACAGGGATGGCTTGTAAATGGAGTTTATGGAATAAGTGAGTACAGCGTTTTACTGAGCGCCTAAGTGAAGTGAACATAAAAATTCCCAATAAAACTCGGCTATTATGATTCCACAAGAAACTCACTTTAAAAATGACTAACTTTTCAGCGGTGGGGACTAATATAAAATTTAACCTGCGGTAACATTAGTTCGAAATGAACAAGGCACAGAAAATCTGGTCTTATCTTTTTTTATGTTTATATGTATTTACATAGCAATATAATTTTCTAAGCATTCTGAGATGTGATATATTTTATTTAATTTTACAACTGAAACATTATCAATTGAAAGTACAAATTAAGTAAGAAAAGCGTTGACCTTTCCAATCCAGAAACCACAGTGCCGGGGACGTTGGTATATCTAGGTAAGATCTAAAAAAAGCTAACATTTTTGACAAATATTGAATGCTTTGTTGAAATAAGTTTGACGTCGCGATCATGTTTCACTTTTAACACACACACATCTATCTCAAAATGTTATAAGAAAAAAAAGAAAAAAACTCTCAAAAGTCCTTTACAAAACTGAATCTTTTCAAAGTACTTCAAATGCTTCCTTGAATCACTGCATAAATAACAACATCCATTACTTTTACAAAGAACACATTCGCAAAGAAAAAACATAATCATTTTTTCAAAAATAAAAAGAACCTACAAAAAGCCTTTGCCTTTACCCGTCGTTATTTTATCCCAAAACACTCACTGTGACAAGTGTAGCCTTAGAGATTCTGTGAACAATGCAAGCTCCATGACGTCAACAGGCGGATGCGTGCTAATTAAAGCGAATTTGTCTACAAAGTAAGTGCCGACGACATTTCTTGTACTCTTCACTTTAGCTTTCTCAACGTTTTTTTTTTTCTTTTTTGTAGTCCTTAACTTTTCCATCCATGATAACTCACTCGCTCACTGTGCGATGACTTTTCCTTACAAAGGGATTTGGAGCAAAAGCGGCCATTGGAAATATTCTACCCAAACCCAATGTTCACTGTTCAGAGCTCTTGTGGCAAAATACAAGGACACAATGGCGCAGTTTAAACGTATCCCTCATGAATACATGATGTAGAGGTACGCGAGAAATTGCAGATGGCGCACGAAGGATTTTGTGTTTTATGATGATAGTCCTGCAAATGTCTCTTCTTTTCACCACTTTAAAACCAAGTGGGTAATTATAATCCTTCATCCATTTTTTTATTAATATTTTTTTATCCTTTGCCACATATATCTAGGTAAGCTCAAAATAACAAAATATGTACAAGAAATAAAAAAAAAAAAGAGAAAAGAAACAGAAACGAGGAGGAGCGATGTCAAAGCAAAGAACAAATCCTTTGCCATCAGTGCTTACGCTCAGTGCTGTATAATTCTAGTGAACAGAATGCAAATAGATGACTGATGAATGGATACTCTGAGGAAGATACACGCGTATCTATCGCAGATAAATAGAATAGCGGAGGGGTGTAATGGAACTGTTAAAACAAAGGAAATCCTTTGATCTCGAAAGACATGCACGCGGGATGTGATTTTTTCACGATTTTTCGTAGCTTTTTTTTGTTTTTATCTCCGGTGGGTAAGGATTTTTTTGTGAAAGAAGCGTACGAAAAAGTAGCGTTTTGGGTGGGATTCAAAAATTCTGTTTGTAAGCGATGTTGTTTCTTTGGGGAGTGGGATATTGTGTATCTTGAGGCTATTTTCTTAGTTCTTTGGCTTAGGATCTTAATAATTAGCTGCTTGCTGATGAAACAATTTTGAAATCGGGCTTATGGCCTCTTTTCTTGGCAATTTGTTGTAGGAAACACTTGTTTTTAAGTTTCAGGTGAAGTGGGCAGTATTTCAAGTATTGACTTTGTTTTCTCAAAGAGTGTAACGAACCCTAAAGACAGTGACGCACTCTAATCTTTTGCATTTGAAAACATTATCCATTTTACATTTTACAGAAGTTTTTATCTGAGGGTCAGTGAGCATTTTTCACTAGTGTGCAGAGTCCATGCATACACAACTGAAGATCAGCGGTGTAGTAAAAAAAGATGATTAAATAAAAAACAAAACTAAATTCGTATCCTGAAATTTCGGAAAATTTCCACCGTTATATAAGTAATTGCAAGAATTGATGGCACAAACAATAGGTAATACCCCGCTATTGAACTGAATAATAATGAACTAACTTCTGACTTCTACAATAGAAGTAACCCTGTCACATAAGGGTGGCTATTAAATTATTATATATATATATATTTATATATATTATTATTATATATTAAAATTAATTTGTTCCATTCGTAAAGTATTGCAAGTAACTACTCTAAAAATGTTCTTAGTTTTTCAGAAATTCAAAAAGACCAATTGTAGTTTCCTTCAGAAAATCGAATTTTATGGGTTTTTCGCTGATTGGACTTTATTCTCTGAGCAAAAAATTCTAAATTCATTTATCAAACAGTTTTAAAGATGCTTTCGGACAAATGACCACCCTCATTGTCAAAACACTGAACAAGCCGATGTCTGAAGTTTCGTGCAATTTTTTCAAGCGTCTCGATGGGTATTTCAGCGAAAAAACAGTGATAAAAAAAAATAAGAAAAGAAACACTGATACACTTTGCTTTAGAATTTTTGTGAATCGTAATGCAGAGGAAAAACAGGGTCAGGTAGAGCATTCCACATTCGGGTGGTGCGACTTAAATATGAATCTTTATACTTGACTGTACTTTCAAAGTTGGGCTCAAGGTAAAACTGATGAGCATTTAGTTTAGGTTCAGAGTCCAGAATTTGTCTCAAAGATCAGGCCGACATCCCAAAAGAAGCAGCATGTTTGCGTGCTGGGGAAACGCAGAATGCAACCAACACTGCGTCAACATTTTCGGGGGTTCTGGTAGACTGCTGACGTATTATTGGGGATGGCGCAAAACTCAATATCACACTAAATGTGTCTACCCAATTGATAAAATCGATTGACGACCGGGAACACGATCTCCAGGTGGAATATTGAAGTGAACGCGGAAAGCACGTTGAGTTGCCACGTAGGAGCGACCATTTGAAAAGAACGTTTCGAAGGAAGAACGCGCGTCGCGAGTTGCTCACCCGTCCAATGCATGATTGTTTCTGACTGTAACAAATTGAACTTTAGCTTCTCCCCTTTCTAAAGAAACCAGCCCCAGAGCCCCACCCTTCTACGAGCACCACTCTTCTCTTGGAGGCAAAGTCAATTCAGCAAAGTTAACTGCCCCGCTCTGTACCTTTGGTTTTTTTAAATATCTCAAAAACATAGAAATGGTTTTCCGTTCGGTTTTCTGTGTTTGACTAGAAACTTATAAGAACATTGATTATTTGAGAGAAAAGTAGCCCTCAATAGAACAAAGTTTTTCAAAAATTTTGATTTTATTTCCGATAATTTGACTTTTAGACTTGATTACTCAAAAATAAAACAATAGTCTTAACTAACTAAATTTAAAATTTTAACTAAAGAACAGATTTCAACTCTGAGAAAAACAAAAGTATATGTGGTAACAAGTGGCTTAGCAGATTTTTAATAATTTTTTAAAAATTTCAGGTAAATCTCCCCTTCTACCTGAATTGAGGGAGATGAACTCCCCTCCAACACAATTTTCTTCTTGGAATATGACAAAGAATCACATCCATAAGTATGTAATATGAATTACGAGACACCCTGTATATATTCCATATGATAAAAATTATTAATTAGAATTTTGAAATTAAAAATTAAAAGCCTTTTCTTCAATCAAGTAGAGTACAAATACGAAACTGACCCAGTATTACAGCAATTTTTCTTCTGTTTGTCCGAGTATTATACAAGTGAACGATTGTTTCCAAATATAAAAACTTGATAAAATATGTCCATTAACCATAAAGCTTGCGTTTCATTTATTTTTTTATCTTAAGTCATTTAGAATAATGAATAATTATGCATGCTTTTAATAATTGAAACACTGTACGTCAAAATAATACGTGCAAACATAAATATGTACATGCATACCAACTTTTAAGTTCCTTACTTCCAGCTTGCGTCAGCAATTCACTTGAGACTCTTTGTTTCGTTTCATTACTTTCAACTTCAACAAAATGTAATCATGTCTAAACGATTTTCTTAAGCTTCAGTGCTCTTTTCATTGGATACAGTCCTTCACTTCAATTGTTCATAATCAAACAAATTACTTAGACAACTATTCTAAATTGATTTTATTCAAAGTGTTTGTGTTAACAAAATTTCTTAATTTTTTGAGTACTTTTACAATAAATTGTCACCCAAAACTGACAGTGACAATAGAGTGAAACGAGAAAAACTACCTACTCGTCTTTAATTGATCAAGTGTACTCGTATACTTGATAAATATGTTGGTGTTGGATGGTACTTAAATTGATTATGACGAGTGCTGAACGGATTTACTTGATGCAATAAGAATCATTTTATCTCCGCACTAAAAGAATGACCTTGGTAGCAAGGAGACTGCGGACGAACGAAAGCCAAATTGAGTGTTTGCCTTTCAACAAAATTCCAGGACATACAACGTTGCTATTAGTTGAAAGAAACATTACTCGCCAGACCGTGGATACATTTGTGTTTAAATGACAATCTGCAAAAATCCCCGACCAATAACACCCCACCACCCCACCCCCACAGCCAGGTCATCCATCAAATTACTTTAATTATTTTTCTGTATTTGTTTAATCTACCATATCACCCACAGTTCGAAAAATATAAAAAATAAACTTCCCCAACACAAAATTATATTTCAATGGATTTACCAGAAGCGTTCGAACGGATGAGGGAATTTTTACGTTTTATTTTCTTCTTTTGAGGCTCCACTTCCTCATTGAGGGTGAAGTGACGAGTGATTTATGAGGTGTCATCATTGGTGATTGCACTTGAGTGCCTATTTACGAAAGTAAATAATTCCTAGGAGTCGCAGTCGACCAGAGAGAAAGAGAGTACAAAAGCAAACTGTATACTGTTGTATAAAGTACACACAAACAGAAACAAATTAACGATTGTAGTTTAAATTAAAAGAATAATCACTGGAATCAAGAAAGATTGATTGTTCAATCTGATGAGGGACTTATGCATCATGAACATTGAACAGTTAGAATAAGAAAACAACCAAACATCGCAGCCAGGAATCATGATGGAGAGGCTAAAAACAAAATTAAGGGCAAGTTTCCGTCAGCTGGCAGAGATTATTTCCGGACTGTCGATGGATAAATGGTGTTAAGTTGTTGCAATACACAAACCATGTTGGAACAACACTTTGTAACAAAATTATTAAAGCATAGACGTGGATAAATAAGAGCCACTTCATGCCTTCTTACGTGTTGTTCGAGTGAAGTTCAATTTAATATTTTTTTGAAAGAAGTTTTTGACTTTGAGTAAGAAGGATGATGGAATATTTTTTTTTAGGGACTTTCGTTCAAGAAAGAATCTTAGCTTGTCACAGCAGAGACAGAAAGCTCAATCTTAGGTAAGTATGCTTCATGTGTATCCGCCACAGTTTGGGGTAAAACAGGAGCTGGTTGCCAATCAAAAGCGCTTTTAGCGAATACTATTTTTTAAAAGTTGCGTGACTTATTGTATAACACCAAAAGGGCATATCTAACATTTGCCTCCCTGTAGGTAGGCGGTATACTCCCCAAATTAAAAAAAAAAAAATACATTAAGCCGTTTATCGCTACCACTGTCTGCCAAAAAACTTAGCAGACGACCGGATTTATCACTAGGAAAAAATGAAAAGACGCCATTAATTGACGTACCTAAATTTTGGTTCCCTTTCCGTCCCAAAATTTTCTGTTCGCTCTGCTTAGCTTTTAACATTTTCACATATTAATACATCAATTGACAATACTTCTTTATAATGCTTAGGACTACCCAACAACAAGATTCAAAAGCAACGTGCATCGGTGTCTCCCTTCAAATCCTCTCCTATTTTTCTAAATGCTCGCACTGTGCTCTATAACATTATAAGGGTAGTCATAACCCCTTGATGTGTGTGCAAATTATAAAAAAAAAAAAAAAAATATAGAGAAATTGATACAAAAGTCAGTATTGTGTGAGAAATTTATTCAATTTTGAGTCAGTCATGTTGAGTCAGCCATTTTTTGATTGCAAATTTTCCATAGTGCAATAAAGTAAGTTGATTTTGGTCGGTTTAGTTTCCGTTTTTCAAGTTTACAAAAATTAGATTTTGTTCGGTTATTTTTTTTTTTTGATTTTCAGTTTCAGTTTCGATTGGTTTAGCTCTATTTTTTGAAATGCGGGATGTTTAGGGGGGGGGGGGTCATGACCCCTGTGACCCCCCCCCCCCCTTGAATCCGCGTCTGATGCAAACAAACATATATCAATAAGGGATGCATCAATTCTTATTTAAAAGAAAAAACACTACATCAGCATACTCTTCACCTAAAAAAAAACTTCGAGACGTTAATTTAACTAATTTAGATCTCTTTGATTGGTTGAAAAATGTAAATTTGGCAAAAAACCATATTTTTTTGATTTCATCGACTTGTTTGACCGGAAATATCATTCGGGGCACAAATCAGTACGTGTGCTGTCCTTTGAGATCAAAGTTCAAGTTTGTAATAGGTTTTAGTTTTAAAATTTTACTTAAAACTAGTATAGTTAAAAGTTAACTCAAAAATTTTATTTAGCATATTTCATATTTCACTTCTGGGAATAAAGTTCAATTAGCGGGAAATTAACGACATTTTGTTTTCTGGATAAAAGTATCTTTGGTTTTTTTTTTTTAAATTTTCTTAAACCGAGAAAAATTTTTTTGTTCGGTTTTTTGCTTTTGAGTAAAAATTAATAAAAACATTAAATATGGTAAGAAAAAATGGCCCTTAACGGGGCAAAATTATGTAAAAAAAATTTATTGAGAAAAAAATATTCTCTTTTTTCAAAATTTTGACGTTAAGGCTTGATCTCTCAAAAAATTTTCATTAAGTGAACTCAAATTAAAATTTTTATTAAAGAACAAAGCAATAGTTTTCAAAATCGCTAAAGTATGAGAAAGTAAGTGGCTAAGTTGACTTTTAATAATTGTTTAAAAAATTAAGTTAATTTTAGGTCAAATTGCCCCTCGTGCCTACACGGAGGGATAAAGACCCCTCCTCACATACATTTTTTTTTTTTTTTGTGACCTAAGTCTTTGGAAAACCGTATCTAAAACACCCTAAATAAATAAAAGAAAATTCTAAAAGTTATTAATTAATTTTAAAAATAATTAAAAAATTGAGAGCGGTGAAATTTTTTTTTAACTTTTTTCCATACGCCATTCAAAACATATTTCCGAAAATTTCATGAAAATCCATGGACTGGCCTTGGATTCCTAGGTAAAAAGCTTACGGCCCTCCACTAAGTATAAAAAGGATGAAAAATAACTATAACTGTCTATGATTAAGTGGTAATATTTCAGTGAATTTCAAACACAGAATGTTTTCTGATACAGCGTTTGAAAGAAAATATTATTTACTTTTTTTTATGGAACAATGCCTATACCTATCTGCAACCAGAAAAAAATGCCATTAAAAAGACTGACAAAACTAAAAAATTGGAAAATTTCGATTTTTTTTAGTCGGGAATTTTAACTTTTTTAAGTTCCTCTATATGCTTTTTTTACGACATAATCAATAGACTATTAGTTCTTCCCTTTCTTTCTCTTTCTTCACCGGGAATCAACCATTATTTTGGTCCTTTTTATTATTTTAATTTTTGGACACATATTTTTTCCAATCGAAAACCGTGCCAGTGGATGGTTAGCATGCCAGTCTCTGACAAAACCTGGGGATTTTAGGTTCGAGTCCAGTTGTCTTTTTTTTTTTGGTATCGCATTTTGCGAGGAAAAGTCAAGTCCTCTGAAAGTAGGTACTACTAGGAAAAGTGCTTTCTCACGAAAATGTTAAGGTCCCCTCCATTCCACACATGGTATGGTTGGGGGAATTGTACTAGGTCCCGGTAAATGGGATTTTTTCGAGTTCTGCTATGTTTGTATTTGTATTTGTATTTATATGTACATGTATCTATTTCTAGGATTGTCAAAAGGATAACTGAAGAGATTACATTATTGCAACGGATGGTCTGCTTGGGTGAGTTGAAGTGATGATTGAATATTTGTTACTAAAAATTAAATATTTGAATGAGTTTTTACCGAATCTGTATTTGCAATTAAAAGAGAATTGCTAGTTAGCTATGGTAACACAATTTCGATCAAAACCCAAGACCCATTTGATTCGTTCTGATTGAAAGAATAAAATAGACTCCAAAACCTCATTCAATGAATCCGAATACGCTTTTCTCCAGCTATTCTCTGCAAAAATTTTAACTGACAACGTTCTGCATTGCACCCAAAACATGACGCTTAGCTCTAAACATCTAAAGTTTTCAAATTGTCTAATAAACGATTTAATTGCTTAGATTGATCAATACTACAGTTACTTGCTTCCTTTATGACGCTTTGAAAAAGATGTGCGATATGGCCAAAAGTTACATGACCTGATGTCAGGCCACCGGTAAAAATAGAGCCAAAGAAAATATTAAAAGCAATGTGAGAACTGCCAAAGGCCCATATAAAACTCATCACAGGTACACAATTCATCAAGCAATGAAGTCCTTTGACCCTAAAAATGACAAATATCAATAGCAGCAAAAGAAGCAAGGAAAATCGCACTTTTATGCACGGTTTGCCACTCATTGTTTCATTGTAAATCAAAAAACCTTAAAACTACAAAAACACACTGACTCTTCACAAAAAACGAAAATAAAAAAACAGAACACGCTCCGAAACCTCTTTAAAGTACCTACCTACTCCTGTAAAAATACCTTCGCCTTTAGCGCTTGCCTTGCATTGGATTGCAAATCTATTTTTGTAAGAGGCGGCACGCTGCTTTTAACTGACGAAGGATAATGACGCTATTTCAACAATCAACGAGAACAACAACAATCAGGGATTGCACATAAAAGGATTCCGTTAAAAGCTTTCAAGTTCTACCATGTGGTTCCTTTTCTATTCACAATGAACAAAGTGAAGTGCTGCTCCTACACACAGAGAACACAGAAAAATCCTTTTATACGAATTGTAGTGAAAGTAGCAGTTGCGAGTTTCTTTTTTTATATATTTTCAATGGACTTCTTCCAAAAGCCTAAAATCTGTTGCTCTCTCAAATGAAAAGAAAAATACAAAAAAAAAACTGTAAAATGTGTAAAAACAAAACTGAAAGGACAATTTATGCGCTTGTGTTTTTTAATTGGCTTTTTGTCGGCATCGGCATAGAGTGCAGATAGGAGCTTATTAAACTTTTACGGGTAGATACCCGAGGAGCACGCGTGCTTTCGAGAGGGTGGCCTTTCACAAGCTCTGATTGCATCTTGCGATAGGTCGCGTATGTTTGGTTTTCCTGGATCAAAGAAAAGAAAGTTCTTCTTTTTTATTTTGTTGATAAGTAATCAACGTTAAAAAAAAAAGTTGATGAAGAGGTTCTTCTGTTGGCGCTTGCTTTCATTATTTTGTTCTTATGTCAATGGTACTTGGGTCGAGGTATAGCTATGTGAAGAAAATAATTTTTCCAAAATGTAGATTCCGCGCAAGACTTTACAGGTATATTGAAGTAGCGCCACTTTTGAGCTGAAACATTAAAAAACAGAAATGCACAAAATACTGGGCAAAAAATTTGGAGTGGGGCCTATTTCAAGGACCTTAAATGGATTTATGTCCAATTGGATGAAGAAAATGACAATAAAAAAACCCAATCTCATCCATTGAATAGCGTTCAAGCTTTGGTTAAAAAGCGCTTGAAAAGATTCCCTGGCTTCTACAACCTTGTGTGGAGCGCTAATTATGGTTTACCAACTTTGAAAAGAATTTCAATGGATTTTTCTTCACAAGGCAAGTTGAGCACTAATCAACAACAAAGTTTATTGAAGTTTCAGTCCTGATTTAGGGAAAAAAGCAGACATTATTTTAGTTTCATTCATTTTATAATCAAAGATGAAAGACGGTTGCATGCAACTCTTAAATGTTAATTACATTTAGAGTCAAGAAATAATCCTTGCACCGATTATCTTCCTTGCTAGAAATGTGAGTTTGTTAAGGACCTGTGTTCTGTGTACTGTAAGTAACTATTCGAAACATTTTTTGCTAAAACAAATTACGCCACAAACACGACTCAAAACAAACCCATTACGATAAGCCCATAACCCCACAAAACATAGGCAGAGAGAATGTATGAAATGAACTCATTTAAGAACTGTTCATACAAAGCTTGTGAGTAAGTTGGAGTAACACAAGACTCTATAACAGGCAGTAGGTAGGAAGGTACTACACAGTAACATCAAAGAATCTTTTAAGTATTGTTCAGTTTACTTTGTAGCAAGAACTCTTTTCATTTAATTCATTGAGATATTTCACATGCGATGTATGTGATGCTGCTTCTGCTTGCATCTAACAAATGAGTTTACTCTCCAAAGAGCCCACATGTAAGCATAAATTACATAAACTCAGGTAACATTCATCTTCAGATTGCTTCCTCGTTACCATGTCATCGTAACATTTGGTTTCACAATCTGCCAAAGTCATTTGCGGTAGATAGCGTCCCATTGTATGTTTACTCCTCTATATATGTGTATATATGGGAAAAACATCAACAGTTCTTCTTGGGCGTACAGGTACATGGAATGTTACCTACAATAACCATACCACAGGTGTTCCTCCACAGTATCTTCGTGTTTATTGCAAGAAAGTTCCTTAATGATATGTTGACAGCGTGATTATCATATCTAAAAAGCAAAATGCAAATTTGTATACATAATATCCAACACCTATACAATATGACAAACCAGTGTCAGTACTGATAGGAAAGTTCTTATATGCCATCATCATCCGCCCACTCTTTCAATCTTTGCTTTTCAACAAACTCGTGTTAATTGAAATTAAATTTATGTAAATGTAAATTTTTAGAAAATTTGTTTGGTAATTGTGTATTGAAGTTATGTTGTCGTTTTTGAGAGAATTTGTTCTGCTATTGAAAAGTGAAAGAGAGAGAGAGAGAGAAATGAATAAACATAGGTAATGGAAGGATTTTGATATCCGGGAGATTGATTGGTTGTGGTTGTTAATTTGTTATTGAGAAAATAAGGATTTAATAAAGGACTCCGGTACACATATTTTTGTTTGTTGTACCTTGATAAATTACATATATATGGGTACAGGCATGGCTAACCTTGTACCAATCGCTTTAACTCTTCCAATAAACTGTGGGTATACGCAAAAGCTTGCTTTATTAAAAGTTTTTCAATGCATTAAGGTGCAAATAGAAACAAAAAGCCAATATATAATAAACAGTTCTTCTAAGCAGTAGAGTGCCTGAAACCATTTTTAAGAACATCCACAATGAAATCCAAAAACAGGATTTGGCATACATTCAAAACGAAGGAGGGCACTTTGAACAATTGTTATAACTGTATTTGTATAAAATACATAAAAAACTACTAAAAGTGCCTATATTATTGTTCTATTCAAACAAACTTCAAAGTACCCGTTTTGTACTTGTACAAGTATCATGAAATGTATGGGTTTTTGAGTGCACTTATTTTTGAGTTTTTTTTTTTTATTGGTTTGTTTATCTGTAAAAAATAAAGAAACTCTATGTTTATCGGGCATTTTCTGGAAAAAATGACCTCAAAGTTAAAACTTTGTTTCGGGAAGAAAATTTAAACACCATTTAAAGTTGAAAATCTGGCAACCTTAAACCTATGGAAGCTCAACTTAAATACAGTGTTAAATGTTGTTATATCCACAAAAAATTAAGTCTAAGATTAGGTATCTATTATTAGTATTGACTGAGAAATCGAATTGAGCACAGGTCAGGGTACACCAAAGTTAACCCTTTTTTAAATTGCCAAAAAGTGATGTCAAAGTTGAGAAACGAACTTTACTGTAGAAAAAGATTCTTTAACATTATACGTGTATAGTAAAGAAAGTGCTTCGTACTGTCATCGCCCTGCACGTTGACCTTGTCGTGGTACATATATGCTTAATGCGAAATTTTCCAGCAATCCAGCTGGAGAATCTAGCAAGTAAGCATAACTCAAACTAAAGATCATAATTGTAAGACTTGAAAGTCAAACAATTGAACAATTTATGATAATGAATAAAAGTCGAACGGGGATATACGTTTACAGGTGGCGGCTGCAGGCGATGGCTTGGCCTTGAAAGGGGATAAGGTACCATCTGTAGAAAAAGAAGCAAAATCGAAAAGAGGAAGGGTTGGTTTGCCAACCACTATTCAAAGGATGCCTTTAAAGCCGACCGATAAATATGGGGAGGCCTCCTGTCAAGACGCTGTTTTTAACGTTAACGTTGCAACGAAAGCTTAGTAGTAACTCTATGTAAAACTTCCACTCGCCTTGCCCCCATCAACTTGAGGAACCCATCTAGCGGAATCAATACTCATGACTCTGATGCAAACTGGGACGTTTTGTCAAAGAGCCTTCCTCTCCTCAATAGAAAAAGTGCTTTCAAATACAGAACACAATCTTCCCCAGGGGAGAACATAGTCCAAATACAACCTCGTTCCATGGTACATCAAAGGACTTAGAGTTGACCACTCTGGCCAGTACAGGTGATTATACATTCAGCTCCGTCGCTGAGGAGAGAGGACTTCTTAGAATTCCCCAAACGTTCCTATCCCTCGCCGTTGAACGTTGAGCTGTCCAAAATTTAAAGTAAGTCATACTGGGGGCGTTCAACAATCGTATCCGGATAGTTTTTTGTTGTTGTATACGTGTGAAAACGTTTAGCAATCACAAACCCATTTCTACTAGAAAGCTATCTAAAGGTATCCGAGTATTTTTGGTATACCTTTCTATTGAAGTGAGCAGCTGATAGAATTTTTATTTTTATTTCTTTTCATGTTGATTTTTTGTTTTGGTGTGCAATTATTTCAGCATTATAGTCTTTTAAAATGCATGGGAAATCGAAAAAATTAAATTATAATCGTCTAGCAAAGATATTTTGAATGTTTTTCTGTTTTCAGAAGTCGAATTTTAATATTTCACAGCTGTTGTCGTGTATTAAATATTAACGAACAATTTGTTTTTAACATTTTTATGCTTTTTTTATACTCTGTATTGATTTGTAGAATACATTGCTAGGAGGAATCCTAACTAATATTATAAATGTGTAATGTGTAATTCTGTCTGTCCAGCTTTCTATGTTACAGTCTCCCGCCCAAACTACTCAACCGATTTGAATGAAATTTGGTACATAGATAGCCTAGAATCTAGGCTATGCATTTTATCCCTTTATTCTAATGAGAACGGGAACGTATACAGGAACATAGAAACTACAGCACCATAAGAAAGCCTCACTATCCTCAAGTAACATAAACTTCAACTCATCCTCATATTCGTACAGAAACAAGAGTCCTTACAACTATAAAAAGTACGAAAGAATCTGCCGCCCAGATCACTGAGTCGATTTAAGTAAAATTTTATACAGAGATAATCTAGAATGACATAGACTTCAATTCATCCGAATACTCCCACGGGAACCGGTCCTTACTAATATTATAAATGCAAAAGAAGCTCTGTCTGGTCGTCCCGCCCAAACAACTGAACCAATTCAAAGGAAATTTTGTATAGAAGTATTCTAAGACCTGAGGGAAGACATATACATTATGTTTTATTCCAATTTCTACGGGAACGTAAACGAGAACTTAGAAACTACTGCACCGATTTCAAAAATTCTTCCACCTTTAGAATGCTACACTATCCCCGAGCGAGTAACATAAGCTTTAATTCATTCCCATATTCCTATGAGAACAATCACCATATTCCCTCGGGAACGGGAGTCGTTACTAATATTCCAAAAATTACAAAATTAAAACTGTCTGTGTTTTTTTTCTTTGTTCCATTATTCCCATGGGACTTACTTGTACTTAATACTTGTAAGTAAACAATTCTTTTTGCCAAAATATGAAAAAAGTAAGAAGATAGGTTACTGAAAAATTCAAATTGCTGCCGAAAGTCAGTTAGTATTTTATAAAATTGAATCAATACGCCTTGGAAATTTGGCCATTTTTATATTTATAAAGTCCTCATAGTGAACCTCAATACTTTTATAGATGTTCAGCAACATCAAACCGTTCAGTTGCTCCTCGCTGGTTCTTCCTCGTAGATAAGTTTTTAATCTGCGCAGATATGAAAAATATCGCTCGCTTGAAGCCACGGACAGTGGCGGATCTAGACTAATGGCGCCCCTTGGCTGTGAAAAAAAAGCCGCCCCAAAATTTTTACATATTTATACTCACCACAGTCGTATGAAACTCGACCATGTACGTCGATAATATAAGATTGTAAAATAAATAATAAAAATCAAGTTGACATATGTAAATGATAAAAAAATAATATTTCTATTGAAAATTTATTTTGTTCGAGAAAAAATTCTTATTTTCAAAATATTTGCCGCCCCCTCTGGAGTTGCCGCCCTAGGCTGCAGCCTACTCAGCCTATAGCTAAATCCGCCGCTGGCCACGGATACCGGAAGTGTGGCACCGATCTGCCTAAAATAATGAACTGTTTTATATAGGGCCGAATCGCACACATTTAAGGTGTCTATAAAATTGTTGGGCTGTTTTTTTTTATTTTGGGCATACTCAAGCAATGTTCATTGGTATGCATACATATTCATACATAAGTACATATATACCCTTTCCTAGTTGCTATTGTCAATCCCATTCTTATACAGAGCCAGAGCGACTGGTTTTTAGTATGTGTGATGAAAATTTTAATTTTCGTTGCTAAAAACATATCAAAACCAAAAAGTCATTCCAAAACATATGAACTACCTGCAAATTAGCTTATCGATAGAAATGGATTCCGCATTTGGAAGGATTTTTTCAAAAAATTTTGACAGAATGTAGTTTTCAAATGAATTTTATAATTCCATGTTTTATATTTTGATTTTTGTTTTAAAAAACTAGTGGTTATTTTTTTATTTCAAAAATTTCGGGGGGGAGGGTTCAAACCCCAAAACCCCCCTGCGTTCGCCCCTGCATTTATGTCATATTATGTCAAAAAAAAAACTTCCAGCTACATAGTGTTGCGTCTTCAAAAAACAAGTTCGACACATTCTGACAGCTCTTTCAACACCTGTTGCGTATTGCGGTTGCTGATCTCATTATATCCTCCTCAGTGACGGATTTTTGTCAAAATTTTCAGTTAAAGTCTGTGAGGTAGCCTAGAGAATGGTTTTTGGAAGTGAGAGTAGAAGTGGTACGTTTCATAAAACCTATTTGAAAATATTTACTTTTTCAAAAACGTCTCTAACATTATCAATGAAATTTTATGTAAACGACTAATTTTAATTTAATGAGCATTTTAGTTTCTGTTCCAAAAGAACTTATTCGTTACTTTACACAGATTTTTTAATTTAACTATAAGCTCGTTCGTAGCTTTTACTCTTCACTGTTCTGCTGAGGTCTGCAAGCTCATCACCGATAGTGATTCAAATTATGTCAAAATCTGTCAAAAGATATTTGAATGCTTATGAGACTGTATTTGACCGCCGCGCCGCGTTTAGTTTGGCAAAGTCTTAAAACTGATTTAAAAGCTACAAAAATTCAGGGGTTCATTACATTGGGTTATACAATTATCATAAAATGAACATGTTCCTGAAAATTGTCGGTAAATTTGCTATACTTTAGTGCATAAGTTTTATTAATTATTTATGTGGACCGATTGACTGGTAATCGAAATCCTGTACGCTGTCCAAACTATATGCAACACCTAAGAGTTTAATAGAAAAAAGAACAATCGTACCACCTTCCGTTCGGATCCAAGCTGATAAAAGAATGTTCAGTATTTTTTTTAAATGCCCGACGGCAACCAGTAAAAAAATACATTTGTGTTTTGCGTTTGGAATATTGGAAAATTAAACCTCGAAGAAGTGTATGCTTGTCAACCCTTATTCATTCAGCAGAATTCAGAATTCAGACTAAGGGGAAACGGAAACAAAACCACTGTTAGGTTCAAACACAGAAGTGGTTCTCTTTAACCTGCGCATTGGATTCACTCTTAAAAACATTATTTATCAATTGGCTACTAACTAAACACTGAAATCGAAATGTGATTGACTTGTGGAAATTCTGCTTCTTGAACATAATTTTAGAGTTTCAGCTATGCAGCTATGAAATTGAAATTTGAATAAACTCCCATTCACAATTCACTCAAACCCAACGTTTGTAAATTGCCGAATGGCAAACGTAGGGTGCGTGTGCTTAAATGACCTATTTATATTTTTTTAGTGTTAAACTATTAAAAGCAGAACAAAAACATTTTTGTGCGTTGTAGGTATAAAATTAGCTGTAACATCAGTAACATAATACTGAGTAGAGTAAAAGTCATTCTGTCGACGCGACGACAGCAGCTGTATAACATCGTTCTGCACTAAATGCACCAGCAAAAATATCTATTTTGAAGCTTGTAGTGACTTTTAAATGACGTTTTTAAGTTTTGATTTGCACATAATTTAAGAAGAAAATTTATTTTTTACTTTTTCCAATATCGTTCAAAAGTTTCAAACAGAAATAAGAAAAGTAGGATTGAAATATTTTCTGACAAGTTATATTGTTTTTTACTGGCGGAGCTAGCATTGTACAATTAGTTGGACAGACTTTGACTTGAACGACCAATGTTTGATGATGTGAACCTTCAGACGACCGCATGACCAACTTGTTGGATGGTTTTCAAATATTTTTTAAAAATTTTGAAGTTGAACGGAGCGGAGGAATATATGACATAAAGTTGGACGACAAGTTTGATAAGTCTGGCTGAACGCAAACTACATCCGACCATTTATCAAACGAAGTATGTGCAATTTATTGTACAGTGTGAGCTCCGCTATTAGAAATAGCAATTGATGATAAAGTCTGAAAAAATAGATTTTTATTTTACCTTTGTATACATTTCAGAAAGAACAATAAAAAGGCTGATGAGATACGACGTACATTACACCAGCAATAAAAAACGAATCACTATAATATATTTATATATACAGGGTGATTCGCATAAGGTGTGACAAAAAGATAGGGTGTGTAGGTTGGATCTAGACAAGCAAAAAATCGTATGGGAGGGGGGGGTCCATTTTCCCCCGTTTGGGCGGGAGGGGCAATTTAAGAAAAAAATCACTAAAAATGGGAAAAAAATTATTTCAAAAGAACGGTAGTACCTACAGAGTCGTGCTATAGCATTTTGAAAAGCCAAAAACCTATACATTTATTTAAATTTTAAAATAAGTTGTTCAAATGAATAGTTTTTGAAATATTAATTTTCAAAGTCAAAATTTTGAAAAAAAAACATAATTTTTTTTATTAAAACCCATTTTTTTTCAAAATTTTACGTAATTAAGTAGTATTTTTCTGGCTTATTTTCAATGCTCTTATTTATTTTTGATCAAACACAAAAAACCGGATGTCAAAATAACCTGTAGTTTTTGAGAAAACCAAAAATTACAAAAACGACTTTTTTAAATTTTTTGTTTTTTTTAAGTTTTTTTTTCGTTATTGGATTCTTAAGTGAACTTACGAAATAAAGGATTAATTTTCTCTTTACTTTTTTTATTGAGAATTCACTTAAAAATCCAATAACGAAAAAAAACTTAAAAAAAAACAAAAAAATTAAAAAAGTCGTTTTGGTAAATTTTGGTTTTCTCAAAAACTACAGGTTATTTTGACATCCGGTTTTTTGTGTTTGATCAAAAATAAATAAGAGCATTGAAAATAAGCCAGAAAAATACTACTTAATTATGTAAGATTTTGAAAAAAAAGGTTTGAAAAAAAAAATTATGTTTTTTTTTTCAAAATTTTGACTTTGAAAACTAATATTTCAAAAACTATTCATTTGAACAACTTATTTTAAAATTTAAATAAATTTATAGGTTTTTGGCTTTTCAAAATGCTATAGCACGACTCTGTAGGTATTACCGTTCTTTTAAAATAATTTTTTTCCCATTTTTAGTGATTTTTTTCTTAAATTGCCCCTCCCGCCCAAACGGGGGAAAATGGACCCCCCCCTCCCATACGATTTTTTGCTTGTCTAGGTCCAACCTACACACCCTATCTTTTTGTCACACCTTATGCGAATCACCCTGTATATATTTTTTGCTTGTCTAGGTCCAACCTACACACCCTATCTTTTTGTCACACCTTATGCGAATCACCCTGTATATACAGGGTGATTCGCATAAGGTGTGACAAAAAGATAGGGTGTGTAGGTTGGACCTAGACAAGCAAAAAATCGTATGGGAGGGGGGGTCCATTTCCCCCCGTTTAGGCGGGAGGGGCAATTTAAGAAAAAAGTCACTAAAAATTGGAAAAAAATTATTTAAAAATAACGGTAGTACCTACAGAGTCTTACTATAGCATTTTGAAAAGCCAAAAACTTAAACATTAATTTTAATTTAAAACTAAGTTGTTCAAGTAAATAGTTTTTGAAATATTAATTTTCAAAGTCAAAATTTTGAAAAAAAAACATAATTTTTTTTCTTAAAACCACTTTTCTTCCAAATTTTACGTAATTAAGTAGTATTTTTTTGGCTTATTTTCAATGCTCTTATTTATTTTTGATCAAATACAAGAAACCGGATGTCAAAATAACTTGTAGTTTTTGAGAAAACCAAAAATTACAAAAACGACTTTTGTCAAAATTTTTTTTTTTAAGTTTTTTTTTTCGTTATTGGATTCTTAAGTGAACTTACGAAATAAAGGATGGATTTTCTCTTTACTTTTTTTATTGAGAATTCACTTAAAAGTCCAATAACGAAAAAAAAATTAAAAAAAAAAATTTGACGAAAGTCGTTTTTGTAGTTTTTGGTTTTCTCAAAAACTACAGGTTATTTTGACATCCGGTTTCTTGTATTTGATCAAAAATAAATAAGAGCATTGAAAATAAGCCAAAAAAATACTACTTAATTACGTAAAATTTGGAAGAAAAGTGGTTTTAAGAAAAAAAATTATGTTTTTTTTTCAAAACTTTGACTTTGAAAATTAATATTTCAAAAACTATTTACTTGAACAACTTAGTTTGAAATTTAAATTAATGTTTAAGTTTTTGGCTTTTCAAAATGATATAGTACGACTCTGTAGGTACTACCGTTATTTTTAAATAATTTTTTTCCAATTTTTAGTGACTTTTTTCTTAAATTGCCCCTCCCGCCTAAACGGGGGAAAATGGACCCCCCCCTCCCATACGATTTTTTGCTTGTCTAGGTCCAACCTACACACCCTATCTTTTTGTCACACCTTATGCGAATCACCCTGTATATATACATATATTCTATAAGACTAAAATCGCAATTTTTTTTTAAGTTTTAATAATTAAAAAAAAAAAACAAATAATATTTTATTTTAATTAATTTGAATATGAACTAGAATAAATATTGAAGTAATATTCACCTTAATTGATGAAAAAATAATTAATTAAAAAAATAAATTTTTTAATAAAATTCTTTTTATTCTGTCCTTTTTAGACAAAACACTTATAACCTCGTCTGCTGCTTTAAGTATTTCGCCATGAATAGCTAGAGCAGCCAAACCATTCAAACGATCTTGCAAATAAGTAAACATATAAAGCTTATCACACTGTTGTTAAAAAAGACATTTTTAAGGGCCAGTTGCTCAATCGAATTATAAATTTAAGTTCTACATGAAGTTTTCATTTTTGTATGAGACGTTCCGGAATTCTTAAGTTCTACATAAAATCCCCATACTAAAGTAGTACTTTATGTAGAACTTAAATTTATGATTCGATTGAGCAACTGGCCCTAAGAATCTCACTTCGTTGACCATGCTTCTTTGTGTTGTTTTTATTTTCTAGGAGAAAGTTCTTTCGGGAGTTGACGTTGAAACGGGCAGTGTAGCAAATATCCTGAATTAAATATACCTACAATATACATATATGTTAATATGCTTTACTTCGGGGCAGTTATCGAGCGCTTCCAATGAATTCTTAGAGGAAGTATTATTCCTTCGGATCGAATGTATGTATCTTCCAAGTTTTTAGTTCTTCAAGAACAGAAAATGGTTCGGCAGCCAAATATGTTTGGTAAAACTGAACAGTTTCATTAAATTTTTTAGCTGCTTTGTATATTGCAGACGAAGAATCCTTGAAAAGAGTCGAAAACCCTTCTAGAATGTTTTCATCGTTTGTAAAATTTTATCCAAAGTTCATTACATAGAAATCGACAAATGGATTGAAAACAGTAACACGAAAATATTCTTCTGTACTTGGAACCGAAGGTAGCGAGCGATTCTATTGTCGGTTCACGTTTAACGTCAATATCAAGGACTTCAGCAATTTTTTTTAGTTGCATCTTCAAACTTTTTCGAAAATGAGTCCTCTTCTGCTAATTTTTAATTGATCTCTTTAATCTTTGGCGAGTTCCATAGCTTGGACCAGTTCTAAATTCACTAATTGAAACTTACGTCTTATTGACAACGAGAGTTGGTAGACCATACTTATAACCTTTAAGCTAATCAAAAACTCGAAACCCATAGCGTTTTTAAAGTTCCTTGCAACACTTTCAAATGTTCTTATTTGGTCAAGAGTTTCGAACGCAAACGGAAATACCTCCTCAAAATCTTCAACTGCTTGATATTTTGAGATCCATCGCGTAAGATACAGCCTTTTAAATTTTTTTTTTATTGAGTCTCTTTGCTTTCGCTTCTTTTTTTTTTTTTTGAAACATATCTTTTCTTTTCGGTGTATTGAAATCATTGTCAACTCTGCTGTTCAATTGTGGTTAGGCAGTCTCTAATGGCTGGTATTTTGCTGGAATCAGATAAAGCAAGGATTGACAAGGACGTACAGAGCATGCGAAGCAAATTTTTGGCGAATAATTGCCTGAACACTATTGTATGGACAAGCGACATATTGCTTGCTCCGTCGTTCCCTTGGCCGATTAAAAAAGAAATGTCCAGATCACAATTTTGAAAATTTTCCACTAGAAGCTTTGAAAGAGCATCACCTGGATTGTTAATACTGTAATGTTCGGTAAACTGATTTATTAGAGATTTTAAGAAAAAAAATTTTATTCATACCAGTCGTGGAATATTGATATGAAAAAGGAATTGAAAAGATTACTTCAGCTTCACTGTTATAAAAATAACAAATAACAATAGCCGTGTTTTTTTTTTGAATCTATACGCAGGTTTTCAAAAGATTGCTAAACTTCGCACAGGGGAAAACAACAACGATTCCTATTGGCTATAAAACACGGCTTTTCAATACCAATTTCTATTTTTTTCAGACATTATTGAATCTAAAATGCAAAAAACTTGTAAGATACAAATCTCTATGCCTGTGTTTGCCTAATTCATAAATGAAAAGTACTTTACTATACAAAATTAGATAATCCGAATCAAATAACAGCCTTTCACTTTAAAAAAAAAATTCTCGAAAAAGTTACCCATTCCAAATAACACATGACTTGGCATTACTTAAAGCAATGGTGGTTGTTGGTTGACTGTCATTGAGCCGTCAAATTAAAAAAACTCACTCAAAATAAAAAACACCGCTTGTCATTGCGTCGATGCGAATATTTTCCACTCAAATCATCTCCCATTTTCCAAACTGCTGGATGAACAAGCGGCGCTGATAAAATGCGCAAATGTATGCGTACTGCTATTCAAATACCACCCCGTTTTATCAACACAAACAACCCGATTTAGCAACGTTTTCCCTGAGTATTTGAGCAAAAGATACACCACACAATAAATCAGTTTATGGAGAACTCTAATTCGAATTGGAAATAACTCGGACGGTGAGTGTGCATACGTCGAACACGTTGCCACTAAATAATAGTTTATTTTCTCTGGGCTCTCCCAATTGAAATTTATATTGAATCAAACAAAAAAAGTAACTGTATCTGTGTGTAAACAAATGTGAATTTAAATATTCCACATCCAAAAGCAAAAAAAAATTTATAAACAAATCGGAATATAAAAAGCCAAGGCAAAGTCGCCGAGATTTTTGTCATTCGATGCTGTCGGTTGAGCAAACGTTACATGCTTGGAAAAGTAAATCAATAAAAATATAACAAACTGAGTGTCTGGCTTTTGTAAAGTGTATTTGTGTGTGCGTATGTAGTGTATACTATAAGGTGGATTCGTGTTTGGTGTACGTCAGACGAAAATAAAACAAAAAGATACACAAAGTGGAATTTTTCTGCGAACGCAAATACTTAACATGAAAATATCAAGAAAATTCTCTGTCTAGTTCGTAAAAGTGAGAAGAAAACATGTTTCTTTCTGGAAATATGCGAATAACAATGGCCACTGGAAATTCCTCAATGATTTCGTATGCTGCAACTACCGAGTGAATGAAAACAATTCGCTTCATATCTTTTCCGTGTACTCGTAGTTGATAGAACTAATCAATCTATTTTCTCAAAAACAAGCGAAAATTGTCGCGATAAGAATTCATTTGGTTTTTTGTTGTTTGTCGTCTAATTGGAATTTCTAACATCTACCTTTGTAGAGTTTGAGTTTTTGTACACAGTACACACGACAATACCAGTGCGGGAAGATATTCACCTGCTTGGGTAACGGATAGTGTGTATAAGTGTTTGGATTCATGTGTGAGTAGAGATACCGGCTTCGCGTTTTGTTATTTTATACTCAATCTTTGGCGCGTGAGTGTGTGTGTGTAGTGCGGTGGGTGCAAGTGTTCCTTTTTGTATCTGCTGACTGCTGCCACTGAAGTGCTACCAATTTTGCCTTCAAACGCAAACAAGACAGATAACATAGAAAAACATCGCAAAAGTCGTCTTTTTTAAAATACGCTTCTTTTGTATCAATATCCAGAGATTTATTACCCATTCCACACAAAACACAAACTGTATGTTTTGATAGTCGCGTTTAGCTTTCTGTCGGATATTTCGCAAGGCCAGTCGCCCGTGGAGAAGCTCACCAGAACAACAAAAACAACAACTGCGAATTGCCAATCGAAAGTGCTTTGTACATCTTTTACAGTTAACGTAGAAAACAATTGCAAAAGTGTGGGTGAATCAATGGAATCTAATGTGAATTGTGAGTTGAGTACATCACCGGTTCACTCGATGTATTGTTTTTAATTAGTCGGTAATTAATATCGCGAACAGTGTACATAACGTCAAGTGGAAGTGGCAGTAAAAAAATAGAAATAAAAAAGAGTAACAAACGTTTAATCAAGAACAGAGATAAGGTTAAAAGCGCGCGATTTTTGCTTCTTTTGTGTTTTTGCTGCGCTCTATTTCTATTCTATGATAATCAGTATACGGGATTTTGTTTGTTTATTTTCGAACGACGACACACGATCTTCTTTCCTCCCCCTACTCCGCACCAGGTAAACTGTTGTTATTTTCGTCGCGTCGCGTCGTGTGCTTTTTGGTGAATTTAATGTGTCGCGCCCCATGTAGTAGCTCGCTCCGTCTATCGCTTTGTCGGGTGTGTATCTTTTTTTTTGCACAAACGCATTCGTAAATAATTGCTCTTGGATTAATTTTTAATTAAAAAAGAGATTCTTTTCTCCGCTTGTGTGAGTAATTCCATTCACAAGAAAAAAGAAAAAAAGGAAGTGAAAGGATTTTTTCTCACTGTCTGTCTGTGGTGCCTATCCTGTTTCCTGTCTAGTAGAAGATTCCATCTAGCAGCTATCCACTTTGCTGACTTAGATTGACCAAAGTCGAGGTAAGTCCTTTTCTAGAGATTTTGATTTATCTTCATGAGTCATTCGAGTTCGAAGAGAAAGAGGGTGTAAGATGTATCTATTAATCCTAGAGCACTCTATTGTGTGGAAGAAAAGGGGAGGAGGATAATAATTTCGAAGAAGTAAATGCTTACTTTAAGCCTGCGATATTTAATTAAGAAAGAGGAGGCTGTTAGAGATGTTTGGTGGATAGGCACTCGAATGTTATTCTTTGTTCGTTTTGAATGTTGGTTAATATTCAACGGAGTTTACTTTAAGCTTAAATAAATTAATTCACCCAAAGAAATGCTTATTTATCCAAGGACTTAGGCTATGATCGAGAAGAGATAAAACGAGTTGGGTAATGAAGGCGTATTGAGCTGGAGGTTATTAAAAGTTAAGTTGAGTAACTTCTATTGAACGATTTGGTAGGTATTCACTGGTATCCGCAAGACAGAAACTTTTTAGCTTCCTACCTGGAAGAAGTTGCTTTTAGTTAAAATTGGGTTCAAGCGGACAAAGTTTTGATATGATAGAAGGACTAATTATGATAAGATCAAAAAATTCTCTAGGAGGTGGAGACATAACGACTTCTTCTTCGTCTACTAAAAATGAAACTGGGTTTTTTCGAAGGATTAAAGGTGGGGACTTACATCAGTCAGAATATATATAAGATTTTAAGCTAAACCTCAAATACCTACTTATCATGCAGTTCCAGTTTCTAAGAATTAATGAAGTGACCTACAACACATGACAATTTCCTCACAAAATTGTATCGATGTGCGAAAAACTCCTTATGATTCTTGAAAAAGGAGAACTCCCGATATTGACCCGTGCACGATTCTCTTAAGCGGACAAAAGTTAGTAGGTATAATGGTGGAGTTTGATGTAAATCCCGCTGTAAGGAATCTTAGAAGAAGCAGAAAGCACGGAGGGCATGATGCTAAGTGCAAACGAAGCTATTCAAGAGCTATGAGCAAAAATTTGAACAAGTAAGGGTGCAAAAGTCTTCAGTAACAATTAATTTTGATATTGCCAACTTTTTTATCCTCGAATATTGCAAAATTCAAAAAGTAGCCAAAAATGTTGCATCTCGTTTATTTAATCAGGAAGAATAGTCCTAAAAGCGTTACTAGTATGAAGTAGTTAAGTGGGAGAGCTGTGATCCTTTCGAGATCACGATGCTCGCAACGCTAAAAAATAAAGAAAAAGAAGAAGAAATGAACTAAGAGCCTACAATTAACAATATACAGGTCAAGTTTAAAGAGGATTAATTTTCTTTGTACAAAGAACAGGGAAAGATAAATCAAAGCAAAAGCAAGCAAGTAAGGATGATTTTCTGAGTTTGAAAACAGCAATACTGGAGAGTTGGTTTTTGCCCTCAGTTTTCTTAAAGCTTAGAATGAAAATCGAGGATTTAGGATAAAATAAATAAACACCTATAAAGGGTGGCGCGAAAGACTCGGCGTCTCCTCTAATGACTTCTACAGAAGTTGCTTAAATGAGGAGGAGGAAGAGACTATTCCACACCTCCTCTGCTCATGTCCTTCACTCTCCTTTAAAATAAAACGGCATCTAGGAAAATATTTCCTTGATGATCTAAACGATCTGGCGAGCACAGATATCCTGCATCTCTTTCGCTTTATCAATAGCTGGTTTTGTTAAGTGTGGTACTTCCTCGCTTAATTCTTTTGGTATCACAATAGATCTGGTATCAAAATGGTCTAAGTGGGTCAGTTGTTTGCCTGACAGCCATTTTAATTTAAGACATAAGAACAGCTAATTGAAAAATGGGAATGATTTCGGAGGACTTTTCAATTCCTCGTGAAAGGCAATACTCGCGAAAAAACATTTTTGATTCTGTGGAGATTCCAACTACGAACCTCAGGCAGACATGCTTTCCAGCATTCCACGGGTACCACAATAGGACAATGCACTGATATATAATTATCATGAAAACTACACAAATTTAGATTCAAGTTTAAATTGTAGACCTAATGGCACAGCCGCCATTTACACCAGATCGAAATATTATGGAAACGTGTGGAAATGGCTTTCTAGAAAAGCTCACGAAGGAAAGCAATAATCTCACTCAGATTTCATAAAACAAGTCTGCTTGTTCTAAAATGTCACTAAATTATTTTAAAGAGCACTTATTAACAACATTTAAAGATGCAGAACTGAACTAGACTACCTGAACTCCCTAAACAAAATCTATGTTAGGTAGATAATGTGCCCATGCCCGTAGCGTTTTGGTTAGTCTGTTAATTACATCATCTATGGGGAATCCGATCCCAGACAAGCCGAGTTTTTTTTTTCGTTGGTTTCGCTTTTGCAAGGAATCGAAAGGCCTCGAAGTGACATGAAAAGCGCTTTCTTTTTCAAAGTCGGCAAGAAAATTTGCAAGTCCTATCGGTTTCTCCTTAGTATCTAATTTTAAAGGAAAATGAACTTGGTACGACTCCCGTCGAACTTCTAATGTCAAAATTAAAAATCAAATTACGTTTTTTATACATAGTATCCCAAATGTAGTGTGTTCCAAGCGGAAATTCTGGCGATTGAGGAGGTGCTGTGTTGGCTCAAAGAAAACGTAATATCCTACAAAGATATTCGAATCTTCTCGGACAGCCAAGCTGCCCTTAAATCTCTTGCCTTTTTTCCTACAAAATCCATCACGGTCTAAAATTGTAAAATGTCAGATGTCAAATCAGTTCAACATTCACCTTTCATGGGTGCCAGGGCACAGGGACATACCAGGCAACTGTATGGCAGACGAACTGGCCAAAAAGGGTACGACCACTTCCTACGCTCAGAGTGGAACAACATAGGTGTACCTATCGCTACATGAAAACTCGTACTTAGACAAGACGATTCGAGAATGACAAACACTAGATGGACTGAGAGTAATAACTGCCTTGCAACCAAAAAAGTTTGGCCGTGTGTAGATTCAAAACGCTCAAAGAGTTTGTTAGTTCTTTGCTCATGCTCTGCACTACTTCATATGAGGAAAACTCATCTTGGTGAATTCTTCTTCGACGATACTAGCGACTTAGCTTACATAGACCCCAAAAGTCTTTCGAAATACATTGAAAGTTCCGCGTGGTTCGACTAGCAGGTGATTAACCGGCTAGTCCTGTAATGTTAATCTTACATCGGGTTTTTAAGATCAGTATGTGATTAACTTGCTGATCTCTGTGGTATCACAATGGGCCTTTGCGGCCTTAGTGTGTCAGGCAATGCACTCATTGGCTGACAACCACTTTCACCTAACCTAACCATTCCAAATGAAATGAAATGAAATACTTTAAAAAAATGATTGCATTGAGACAAGTCTTGATGGGGTCTGCTGAAGCAACCAACAACTGTAAATTTGAACTAGTATTAGCTTATTTCCCTTTACGGAGAAAAGTTAATTTCAGAAGTTTTAGCAAACTATTTACATAAACTTGTCCGTCTTTGAAGCCCGTTCGGGTTAAAGAGCGTTGGGGGCTGCCATAATTTGGATGAGTAAATGGTTTCAAATCAGAAAGTACTTGTAATTTTTGTGAACTGTCAAACGACCACAGGCCTTTAATACAAAGCTACTAATTTACAAGTCAAGAGCCACTTGTAGAATTCTGACCAAACACTTGTAGAAGAGCAAGCAAGCTTGTATCTTTTTGTTACAGAAATATTTCACACTTGTCATAATTCACATTTATTACAAGCACTTGTAGTTTCGTGTCCCAAAAATCAGTGGTGAATGTCTTTTTTTTGCTTTATCGATCAATTTGAAGATAAAGTTAAAGCGACATTGTACTAGAACGTTTGTATTTCCTATGATGGAATTGTTAAATGTCAGGTCAAACATACGCTAGTGTGTTTGAGGCATAATTGGTAGTCTTTGTATAGTTCTGTGTCTGTCGGCGTTTGTTTCTACCTTAGGGATGTGGTCCGGACGTAAAAACTCGTCATTGTTAAAGAAAAGGATCTCTAACCCCGTAGGGCTTCTACTAACATTGTTTTAGAGTAAGAATATTATTCATAACTAGCTGAGCCGCCCGGCGTTTCTTGGTTCTGTAGGTTTAAGGTTCCCGTTAACCTTCTTCCGCTTCCGTGGGATGAAATACATATAATCTTTTTACTGTTTGATTATATGACATCCCAATGCCGAAAGAATTTTTGAAATCTGTCCAGTAATTTCAAGGTTTCCGTTCCCAACTCCGTTCCTGTGGGAATCTTCCGTTTCCATGGAAATATGCGAATGAAATTTAAGTTTATGTCACTGAGTGATAATGTAACATCCTAGAGTTGAAAGAATTTTTGAAATCGGTCAAGTAGCTTTAATGTTCCCGTTCTCGTTCCCGTTTCTGTTCCCGTGGGATTATAGGGATGAAATATAGTCTAAGTTACTCATAGAGGGAGATAATGAAGCACCCCTAGTATTGAAAGAATTTTTGAAATCTGTCCAGTAGTTTCTAAGTTTCCGTTCTAAACCGAGTTCCTGTGAGAATACTGGAATCAAACCTTGAAAGGAACCATCTCTGAACTAAATTATGTCCATCCTGGAAATTTCATAAAAATCCGTTAGGTGGTTTAGGAAGTTATACCGCACATACACATGTACATACATAAATCCAATTTTATAGATATTCAAAATGAACTTCAATATTTTGAATCGTCTCAGATACGTCGTGTCACGTACATGTACTCATCAGCAAATACGCATGAGGGTACATTTTATTGCTTCAGCAGTTTTTTTTTGTAATGATAGCTCGGCAAGTGGGATTGTGTGAACCGCTGCAATCGCTAGTTCAGTCGGGTCGTTTACATTTTAGCTGTCGCACTTTGAGAATAATTGAAAAATGGTTATGAACAGTCGGAAATTGTAATCAAATAAAATATTAATTACGAATTCTTCCAATTTGGTATTCAAATCTAAAATCAAATATTGGTATGAAAATGTTTTTAATTTGTGTTAGCGGAACATAAATTAAACTTCTTTAATCAACCACGCTTAGGCAAATGGGGTTTCTGATGAACTACATAATTATGCATAAGTATATGGCAGATCCGCATAATGTTGATTCATCTGAAACTTTATACATATCAAAGTCTGTACGAAGAAGTCCGTCGTAGAATACCTCGTGGATGGATGGATAGATGGTTTTGCATTCCCTCAAAGAGTCTGAAGCTGCATAGAGCAAGGTAAATTATTATTTATAGCTATTTAAGGTTCATAGAAATGCCAAAAATTAAGTCAGGACGACTCTGTCCAACAGGCTCATTTGTGAATGCAAAGAAATAGTATTAAATCTACACCATGGTAGTTCAAGCTTATTCCGAAACTGACTATGAAATCATTATGTTGAACAATAAAACTAAAAGGTACCAGTAAATTCGCTTGAAAACTGAAATTCTGTTAGATATTCATTTTGATGATGCTCAAAAGTGTTCTTGTCATCTTACTTTGTTTAGTCATGATTATGATTATGACTTAGAAGCCAAAGCATCAAATACAAAGTCTACGTGGCAGCGTCGCGCCCATTTGTTTTGGAATTTCGTGAAAATTTCCACATTTGTACATTGTTAATAAATAATTGACTCTTAACTCGTAACCATGTCTCATACAAAAAACTATTAATCGATTCTTGTCAAAAATCGTGGAAATCGCTACATACATTGTTAATAAATAATTGACAAGAAGTCTTAACGCTTAACCTGACCAACAAAAAATTGTTAATCGATCCTTGTCAAAAGTAAACATTTTATCAATTTAACACGCCAAGTCAGAAACGTCTATTAGTTCATAAGTAACACACCTGCAGATGGAAAAGTTGTGTAACGTAAACAAGTTGCGAAAAACTAATTGCAATGATATGAAAATTGGCATGAAAAAATAAGTAAAAATAAAACATAAAACTGGCAGATTGGAGTTAACTTGACATGGAAAATTAGCTACACTGTAGCAGATAGATATGCATGCAACAGGGTGTGTCAGTGAAATAAATGACATAGCGAACCAACTTATTTCATGCGAAGACTTTTGAAAATAAAAAAAGGCAATAAATTTATATTTGTATTTTCCTAAGTATTTCACATTTTTTGGTATTTTTAATATCTGTCAACCATTAAACTTTACACAAGACCATCATGCTAAAGCAGTAGGCACTTAGAATGACGTAAAAGCTTGTCCTTTTTCTCAGGACCTTTTCCTTTTTGCTTTTTTTAAATCTATTTTTTATAATGATTTCCTTCTAAGTCCCATTCCCATTTTGCTTTGTTCAAGTTTATTGCATTACCCGTTTCAGTACCATCCCTTCTCAATGTTAAGTCAGCTAATAGACGAGTACGACGACGACGAAGACGACAACGACAACAACGATAAAGACGATGATGACGACGAAGAAGAAGAAGCGCAACAGAAAAGGGGAGAAAAAAAGGCTCAACTTTAATTTCAAGTGAAAGATACTTTCTTTCTATTATTTCGGCTTTTGTTGTTGGAATTTGTTTTATTGGATCATTTGAGAAGCATGATTCTTGGTTATACATTCTTTTGAAAGAAAGAACTCTTGATGGTCCCTCTTGGAGTTCTCTCTTCATTTTCATTTTCATTTTTTTTTTTTTTTGTCTATCTATAGTCGTATTTGTGTACCTACTCAGTTTCTAGACAAATTGGAGACACAAATTCGATGCGATTGAGTTTTCCTTAATTTTGTTACATAGTGATACGACGAAATGGAGAGAAAGGATGGAAACGAAAAATCTCTATCCTTTGCGTAGAGATTGAACATCGATTTTGATTCTTTCTTTCATTTTTTTTTGCTTGGTCCTTTTTATATGTTTGAAGTAAAAGCTAATGGAATTGATTCGGTCTATTAAGTTTTGAGTATTTTTGTGTGGGCATTGAAAATGTGAAGGGACATTTTGGATTTTGTTATTTAACAGAGTAAAGAACAAAGTTTTCTTTAGAGTTTTCACATTTGGCCTTTTGATTCCTGAAAACGTTTAACTTTACACAAGTGACTTAAAATTCAAAGATGAAATACTGGTGACGTACTAAATTTCCCAACGGTAGGTGCCTTTACTTTAAGAAGCGATTTTTGTTTTGAGTACCGAAGTCATTTGAACAGTATAAAGTCGATAGGGGTTTCAAGGAAGTCAAAATGTTATCGTTAACCAAAAGAAATGAAAAAAAGAAGAATACCTACCTATATTAAAAATATGTAGGTCTATAATTTCTGGGTTAGTGGAGTGTTCCGATAGAAAATCAAAACAAAACTGCATGTGACCTCAACTCGTCTGTACATTTCGCCCAGGTACAACAAGTTGGCTCATCAGTTAGATGTTGCAGCCTTCAAAAATTAAATCAAAGCTCGAAATTAATTTTTTTGCCGATTCTGAATGTCTAAGCGAGAAAATGTTCTGCAAAATTCTTGCCAAATCCTTACGAAAGGCTACAATTGAAAAAAACTATTGGATATCTGTGGGGCTCCATCCCCAAACTGCTACGTAACAGGCAGACATGCGAATCACTATGCCGCGGGCAAACTTGTACCCTTCTGAATTGCAATGTTTAGCCTGTTTATACAGGGTGTTCTGCATAAAATGCGAGAAAAGCGCAGGACGGATAGGTTGGGCCAAGAAAAAAAAAAGAAATCGTTAAGGAGTAATCTATCTCCCTCCAAATCAATGAAAAAATTCAATTAATTTTCAAAAAAAAAAAATGTATTAAAAAACAATTTAGTCACTTATTACCACATACTACAGTTGGAAGCTTAAACTTTGTTCTTTAATTTACGTTCTAGTTTAAAGCTATTTTTCTGAATAGTTTTTCAGTAATCAAACAATTCTTTAAACAAAATTTTGTTACTTTAATTTTTTTTTTTAATTTACACAGAAATCCTAAAAAGGCAATCTTTCTTAGTTTTCCAGAAAGTTCATGTTTTGTGGTTTTCTGATTGAAATTTAGACTTGATTTTTTTTCAAAAACTTTTCACAAAATCAAGGAACAAAGTTTTACTAAAAACACTGTAGTGTGTGGTAGTAAGTTTCTTAATTTATTTATTATAGCCGAGTTTTATTGAGAATTTCTATATTCACTTATATTCACTTCACTTGCGAGTCTCAATAAAACGCCTTATATGGCTATATTCACTTACCAAGTTCACTTTCACAAACTCCATTTACCAACCATCCCTGTTGTTCACTTAGGTAAGTGAGTTATTTTTGTTCACTTACGCTATTCACTTAGGGGATGTTGTTTTTCCATGAGCGATGTTTTGCGATGTTTTGCTTAAGTGAATTTAAGTGAATATATATTCCCAATGAAACTCGGCTTATATTTTTTAGGAAATTAAATTAGTTTTTTTTATAAAAAACTCATTACTAAAGTAAAGACCCATAATAGACGGATCTAAGTTATTTTTAATTTGTTTACCTAAACGTCACTTCTATTGAATTTTAGCCTGGCACACATGTATGCCTGTGATTTAAATAAAAGTCACTACCTTAACCTAGGACGAATTGTTGGCTCTCTTAGAAATTTTCTTTATAATATCTTTCTAATACAAGGACTTAGTTTTTCATGTTTCGACTACGCTACATTCATCTATACTTTTCTGGCGACCGTTTAATCATCGCCACACATTCTAATCATTCAGGTATCCTCAGATTTAAATGTTCCGAATGGATATCGATTCCCTAGCCAATTTAAAGTAAAAAAAAAAAACAAGAGGTTTAAAAACCAAACTAAAAAGACGCCTAATACCAACGTCAAGCTCTGAGTTTTCTCTACAGACAGACCTGTGAGCAAACATGCCCCTGTTCATCAGATGTCTGATCGTGCTGCATACCCAAATAAGAACTTCACAAATTGCCTATTTGACGAGATGAAAATTGTGTTTTATCAGAATGCTCGCGTTCTCAGCAGTTTCGAATCTTCGAGGTTCAATCTGTCAGTTCAAGAACGCAATTTAAGCTCTGTGTCAGATATAAAATGGTACTTTGTTTCACCTCTCGGTTCTACATAGTTAGTGGCAAAAGTAATTGGAAAACGTACAGATTTTCCCAGTTTGAAATTAAGGAATTCGATTTCCAAGTATTTGTGTAATTTTCTATGCAAATTAAATTCACTTCAATCAATTTTGATAAAAAAAAATTAAAATCATATGCCCTCAAAAATATATTTTTGATGCTGATAAATTCACTTTCAATATCAATTTACAAAACAGAATATCCGAAAATCAAAAATAATCAATTTCTATTCAATAGAAAGCGAAAACTAGTAAAACAAAAAACTAACCCAAGAATATCGAGTAAAGTCCGATTGTCATATACGTTGTTTTCCTTGTTTTGTCAACTAGATCTTTTTTTAAGAATTTTCAGACTGTTTTTTCCATCTGAAAATCTATGTTCGAAAATCTGAAAAATCTAACTGTCAGCTAAATGTCAGCTGACACTTCTGGCACTTTTGACCAATCAGAGCGACGAAAACTGACAGTAGTTTTCGAAGTCCTTGTGCGAAGAAGGCGAGCAATATTTTTTCCTTTTGTGAGAAACTCTGCCAAAGCGTTAAGGAATAGGAACATTTAAAGATGAACGTTTCAGTTCTCTTTTGTTTTTCCCCTTTGCCATTGCGTTCTCGTTCTTTCTAAGTTTAGTTATGGCGGAATGCATGTCAAGGATGTGACAAATAATGCATGCGTATGGGTTGTGGAGGATATCAACTCGAATATTTATTTCCTTCCATTTCAAACCACGAATAACACAAAGAAAAAAAAGTATTCATGTAAACTTTTTTAACACCTCTTCATGATGAGCTCGTGTATAAGCAGACAAAAAGAACTTTAGTTTCATCAATACAATTGGGTGATGATGGTGGAAAACTTGGTGTATGTGGTTTTCTTTGCGAATCCTTTCAGTCAGTGGCCCGTGGTATGTGTTTGCATATATGTATAAGTTTTTACAGCTTTTACAAACCACGAGGGACTCCGACTAGATTGGAAAACAATTTCTAAGCTGCTATAGACAACATAACCTTCGATATGCTGAAGAAAGTGAAGAGGATATTCATATTCAATCCTCGACCATCTCAGTACATTAACTTAACATTAACGCAGGTCACCTTTTAGAAGTCCCTTTGTAAATAAAAAACAAAAAGTTTACAGAGAGTCTGGTTAGCAAAGCTCTTTTTAAAATGACCAAAGTTCCCAGTGATATTAAGTTCGCACCTATGAAGTACAAAACGACAGTTTCTGATTCACGGGATTAGAATAAAGTACACTGACAGTGACGAAGTGAAGAAGGCCCTCTTCTTGGGTTCTATTACTTGAAAAAGGTTCGTACCTCACAGACCAGGGACCCCGGGGCTTAACCCTTTTCTCCAAACAATACCTTGCGAGGAATGGAGGAGGCCAACAGTTTTTTTGCCGACTTCGAACTGCCAAAGCTTTTGGAATTATTATTGAAGGTTTTGCCGATTCCTCGAGGCGATAACCATGGAAATACATTTTTTATTCTCTGTGGGGATTTTAACGTCAAACCTTCCAATCATGCTTACCTGATAAAACTTAGAACTTGGCGAGAATGAAAGTTTTGAACAATTGACATTATTTTCCATTTTTTCGCTTATTTTTCGTTACAACGCAGTGCTACCCATCAAATAATAAGTGGATGGGAAGCTTTTTAGTTTATTTTCCCTCCGACTCACCACCTACATTTCAATTCTTTTAGTATGCTCTCTCGGCTTGTATTTATTTCTATTTATTTATAGATATTCTGTCGTCTTATAAATTGCTTTTGAGCATTTTAAAACTAACGAAAGCTTAGTCGTCAAATCCCTACTTGAGTTCTGACTAAAAATTATTATATAAACCACGTCAACAATATTCAAATAGGTTCAGATGGAATACGAAATATTGTAATCTAACATAAAGGAAGGAGCTTAAAAGTTATTGAAGGTACCTTATGCTACATTATATTTCGTGAAAACTCGGAACCAAGTTATGGAACTATCCTGATCGTAGTGACGGTAGTTAATTTATTGAAAACTAGTTTGTGACTGTCGAGTTCGACACTATGATTATGAGCTAAGCAGCGAGATGAAACTTGACCTAAACCCATAGCTCTCTTTTCTTGCTTGCGTACAGAAAAATTCGACTGAAAATTCATGTTTTCACTGACTACATAACGCCACGCTTAGACTTGTGCTAGACATTTGATACCAATTTTCCAGACATGGAAGACTGATAAAGAAATCAAAGGATGGACGATTACTAAAAAGTGGACAAAATTGTTGCGAAAATTTCAGTATTTAGGTACCTGAACTAAGACATTTTATAGTCACACTTTCTAGTTGCGGTAATAACCTAAGCTGCTAAACAGTTTGCAATGTTTGCAATTGAATTCCATGATATCGTCTTTATCATTGTTAGCTCCGGACTGGGAATGAATGAAATTATATCAAAATACACAGCATACAGTTTGATATATTGTGTTAATAGCAATGAATTAAAACCTTTCGCATTTATATTTAAATTTCGACAACATAGGCTCTAAAAGACGTTGTATGTTGAACTGTCTTTAGACTCTGTAATGGGCGTAGTTCATCAACTTTGTTGCCTATATTTTGGCATTTATGGATCCGTTATTGTTTGTAATATGAAATTGTAAAGCAGTATTTTATGAATCGTCCAAATCAAAACTGAATAGATAGCTTTTTAATTATTTTGTTGAATATATTCCCACCCTACCCCTGGTAAGGGGTTTTTGTATCGAAAACAGAAACAGAACGGATTGGCTACAGACTTTACTAAATTTGATATAGGATCGTTGAAAGATAAATAAGTAATCGGGACAGAAGAACGTAGCAACAAAGGAGAGATAGAATTCATTCACAAGCTCACATAACATGATGTGTATAATCACTTTGAGAGGGTAAAATCAGTATCTTTGTAGGTATACCTGGAAGTGTATAAGAACACTCATATTTCAAGGCCCCTCTGCAAAGTTTTTACGAAAAAAGGAAATATTTGGAGGTCATTACTAGAAGAAATATTTCTTGTTATCATTCTTACGAGAGCTTAGTTCCCAGTGTAAATTCCATAATCAGGAGCCTTAAAGTTTCTCTTCGTGAAGCGCGATACCGGAGATGCAGCAGTTGAATAACTTAAGTCCAATTCAAGTCGACATCTCCTCATTTGAGCCCTTCCGCTTGTCTAAACAATCTAAGGAGCTGGTTTTTAAATTCTGAACTTCAACTGTTGAGATAGCACTATTCATGCTTTTAAATAATAAAATACATAATTAACATTTTACTTTCAACGAATGAACTATCCAAACTTAACTTCTGCCGAATGGATGGATGCCTACCTATTAATTTCAGTCTTGTTTCTTTGTTGATGAAGGGCTTTTTATGTCAGAATAGAAAAATGCTACAATCTGACGTGTCAATCAAACAAAACCACATTCTGCTTCAAGAAATCAGTCAAAAAAACTAGAAAAAGAAAAGTTCTGTTGCCCAGCAGTGTCGCCAAGTCACGTCCACGAAGACAACAAATACTTTTGGCCTGTCCTTGAACCCTCACTAATTCCGGAATTTTTATTCTTTCCTCGTTTTCCATTGTATTGTCTCGCTCGTTTCGATGCCTTAACTTGTGGGATCGCTGGATCGCTTGATAGAAGAAAATAATAAAGAAAATGAAAAACAACGAAAGCTAGCACAAAACCTATTTTAACCCCCTGCCATCACTCTTCTAACCCTTGGAAGAACTTTTCTTTTGGCCTCATTCGTTATTCAAAAGGGGGCTTGTGCATGCCATGCAAGACTTGCCCTCCTCCTTGCCTTTGGCCCAGCTCCAAACCGAAACCCAACTGTAACATGCAGTCTTTAAATCGGCCCAAAAATACAACCCCATTTCTTGGTTGATTATGAAAATTCCCGAAGAGGGAAAAACCCAAACGCGGACAGTATGACTAAGAGTGGTAGCACATTTTCCTAAATCAACCAACCAACCCCTCACAGTTTTCGTGCACTTTTTTTTGTTTGTCTTTTGCTTTTTCCAGCAGCAAATTGGTCCCAACGACACGATGTGTCGTGTGTCGTGTCTTCCTCGTTTTCAACTCCAATTTGAAGAAATCCACATAAAATAGGAAAAACTACCCTCCGGAATTGTAGTGATGGTTGATGGAAAATGAAGGGAAATCAACACAGACACATACGCATGCATTTTCTAAAGTAAAAATGTATCTAGACTAGAATTTTCATAGAATTTAGTTCCTTTTTGAGAACGAGAAAACGAAGAAAATTCAAACGAAATAAGAAGCAACCCCATTTGACAACATAATCGTTGTTTTTGTTCCCGGTTTGCCGCCATATCGTTGTGTCGTCTTCGTCACTCAGAGAAATCGTCATAAGGAAAATGGAGGAAAATCTGAAAATTCAAGAAAATCGAGTTCGTTGTCGTTGTCGTATAGCTGAGAGAACAGAGAAGTTGAGTTGTGTTGACCTCCCCCCAACATTATCCGTCTTCGTTTATTCCTTTTCTATTGCAAAGAATTTATTTCTTAGAAAAAAGGAAGGAAAAAAACTAAATAAAACAGAATAACCAAAGGAGGAAAAAGTAGTCCTTATTCCGGCGCTTGTTTCTAGTGAAGCTGAAAGTTGTAGAACATCGCCGGGAGACTTTTGTTTTTGCTTTTGCTATTGCAAAAACTTCTAGTTCTCTCTCCGAGTGTCCTTTTTTCTGTTATTCTTGTTATTTTCTTATTCTACGTATGGGGCGAAATGAAAAAGAACACAGGAAGAAAATGGAAAGCAAGGCAAAATCCCTAAGGGCGCATTTGGGATGGAAATAATAAGAACAACCCCATTGTGCTTGAATAAAAGTTTGGCATTTTTGGTTGTTACTTTTGTTGTTTTTTTTCAATGCCTATGTATGTATTTCTTTTGTGGAAAACTCTGAATTAAAACGACACAGAGAAATTAATTTAAATTACAATTCTACGTCGTTACTTAAAATTAGTTGGGTTTGGGCAAAGCAAGAAAAGAAAAACACAGCCTAAGTTGCTCAGAAGCAAAACGATTTTTCACTACGTTGTCAAATAAAAAAAAAACTTTTCTTACCTAAAATTGTGGCAGTTTCGTTGGAAGGAAGTTCAAGTCCAAGATGTGTTTATTTTTTATTTCATGACCGACTCACAGTTAAAATCATAAAAGTTTATTAGACTCTTTTATTTTTTTACAATTGCCGTGTAATTATTTTTATAGTTTACAACTTCACACGGAACATAATCTGGTTGGATGGAATTTTACTACGCCCAAGCGAAACGGCACCCTGGCTTTTGTCTACGCAATTCCCATGGACTATGACTGAGATTTTGTTTTTTTTCTCTTTTCTATTACCTACATTGAGAAACGTTTTTGGAAGCAAAACTCGGTGCTTGGGTGGCAATAGAAAAGTTTATTGAGGGTAGTTAATTTTAAACGTTTGATCGGGAAGATAAAGATTCCAATTGGTGTGCGCGTTAGTTTTTATAGTTTGAAATTGATTCCTGTGAGTCAGAGTTCACAGTTGAAGAGGGATAATTGGTGACTAATAAATCCTATTTGGGGTTGGAATGGCCATTTTTCGCAAGAAAATGTTTTTTTTTCTCACTTCCTTTGAGTTACAAGCATTAAGAGCGAACAGGCTTGAAAAATGTTTATTTGTATTAAAACTATAATAACTTTTTTTTAGGGGATATAAAAAGCATAGGTTGGCAGCACCGTTCTCATTGACATCCATTTTGTCATATGCTGTTAGATTTATCTTTGATTTGGGTTGCCATTTCATAACGAAATTTTTGAAGCCGCAGATTTGGAGAATGGATTTGAGACGAGATTGCTGTTTATCACTATTTTCACATGATTCAATTCATGAGTTGATTTCCAAGATCGTACGATTTAACAGGGCTAGACCATTTTCAGTGGGTGGTGTTTGAAACTGATAGTAATTTAAAAGAACGTAGGTAATACCATTTATGGAAATGTTCAAAAATAGGGGCCCAAAATGGGTACCTTGCGGCACGCCTCAAATTTATTGGAAAGACCATGAAAGGGAATTGTTTACTATAATTTTTGCGACTAATGGATAAGATATGAACTTACACAGCACAGTGGAATGTTTGAGTGATTCAAAACCCTTCTTAAAATCAATATGTGATGTATTTTTGGACTTGATTTTTTCCTTCAATAAATGTAAATTTATAAAATATGAAAAGAGCACTAATCATTCTGCTCTCCGGGTCCTAAGTTGGTCGTTTCGAGTTGATGTTCTTGTGAACATTTTATGATTGTCATGTTCTAGACAATTGAGATTCGAATAAAATTTTTCCCAAATTAACCAACATATTACAACAAGACTTTGTGACGAAGAGCCACAGTTTTACTACCCAGTGATTGTTCCGTACATACGTAAATTAGATCCTGTTAACCAAAAATACCTGCAACTCCATGCACATTCGTGTATTTTAGTCAGGGCACCTGAGCTTCAGATCGCTGCGTTAGCTAGCCACATTGCGCTCTACAATAAAATACAATGCGAAATCTTGTGAGTTTCTTTTCTTTTTGTGCTAGTTTTCTCACTGTTTTTGAGATTGCGGCGATGACGCCTGACACAGTAAGCTTTACTTTAAAGTCGTCTGTGCGAAGGTATTTACGTACCTCTTTGAATTAGTACGGTCTCTGCACAGTTCACAGTCTCCAAGCAGATCGTCAGAAAGTCTTTTTGTCCTCCTCCTTGGAGACTGTGAACGTTAGCCGTTTCCTTGATAAAACCAAAGTCCATGGTTACTTCTTACAAGGTTTCCACCTTTTCTTGAATGTCGTCTATCCGTATGTGTTTACGTCTTTAAATATGATATCTAATTTCCATAGAGGTCATCAAGTGAGTCTTTACTTTTTATTTACTTTTCCCATACATTCTTGATGTAACTTTTTGTTGGCCTATTAAAAGGTTAAGTTTCTCATGAAACTGACCTATAGCTCCTGATTTGGGCACTTTTGTTACTACCTGCACCTGGTCAGATTATCAACGTATCTCCAAACCATTTTTGAGGTGACGGTGTAGGAGCTGAAGGCTCTGATGCTTCTTAACTGTCTGCCACCATATTGTCATGTCTTCATAAAAAGGTCTTTCAAAAAGGGACTTGGTGACTTTTAATTTAACTTGTAAACGCACCCTTTCACTAATCATCAAATAGTCATTGTCAATTTATTCAGTAAACTTAACATTTGCATCTTTCACACGAGCGAACAACGTTTGCAAACTATAAAAATTGTCTACCGAAATAAATAAATAAATAAATAAATAAATAAATAAACGTCAAGGAGTTGAAAATATCCGTAGCGAACGATTCGAATCAGTTAATTCCATGGCGTCCGATCGGGTCCAGTAAATCGACCGCTGCAAACGTGCCCACGGTGCGATGAACGATTCCAAGCCGATAGTATAGTTTTTGAGATATCTCAAGTGGTGTTCATTTAAAAAAAAAAGTTGTCAAGTACTTATTAGAAAACGAGACATGTACTAGTATTGTAGGTACGTGCTATTGCTTGAAATATGATGGTTAGTTTCGCAAGTGGTATGGTAATCTGTGTTCTTGCCCCAAATTGCTTGTTAACTAATTTAATTTGGTCATACTCTCCCAAGGCGTGTCATCGAGTGTCTGTCGACACCTCGACACTTTACAATAGTCTCTAAAACTGTTTTGGTGGTGTCCAAGTCAGTTTCCTTTGACCGAAGGTATGATATTTTTCTCATAGCTTAATTTAGGTCTCACCATCATAATATTCATCCACCGAACAATACAGCTTTAAAAACCTCATGTTTTGTCTGCAAGAGGATTCTTGCATATCATTTTCTTGCGATTCGAAATTCAGGAACGGAAAAATCATTGATTATGGTTGTACAACCTCTTCATTAGCTGTAATTGTCTGGCTGACATAGTTTTCAATGATGGGAGGACCAATATAATCCTAAAAAGTAGCTTTGCTTATTAACGTAGCTATTCAAACAAAATACTGAACAACTTTTTCTTGTGAATGTTGGCATCAATAGCTTCTTAAGACCATTCGGCGAATATACTCATCTGGCTCTTTCTAGATGCTGCTTCGATTGTCAGCAGTAATAACATCTTCGGTACGTACAGGACGCCATCTGGATGCATTCATTACTCAGGCTTCAGTGGTCTCACGAAGAAATAACAAACAAAGCCATAGATAACTCATGATGTAAATGGCAAAATGGATGTCAATGAAAACAGTGCTGCGAATTCAAAAGAGTTTTCTGGAGTAGAAATAAAAAAATAGTATTTTTTTTGTTTTTTACATATTTTCATGGTTTAACTATGTAAGGATATGTCTACAACACGATTTTTGAAAACTCGAATTATTTTCGGTTATATAGGCCTTTTGCTCATTCACATTCAAACTGACTCGGCTTATGACGAAACTTTAAACGCCTTTTTCTCGAAACTGTCTTTTCAAAACTATTGCAACGATTTCTCGTGCTCTACTGGACCTATATTCCTGAAATTTGAGAGTCTTCCTCATAGTCTGCTCTATGATATTCTTTTAAGAAATTTGAAATAGTACAAAAAGTAGTAAAAATGTTTTTTTCTCAGGGAGTCGCCATATTTTGTTTCAACTTTTCCGTTGTTCCGACATTGCGACATTATTCTAATCTAGAATCTTTTTTGATTTTTTGTTTCCGATTGCTAGAAGGGTTGGAGTCGTGGCCATGGTCGCATGCTAATTTTTTCAGATTCCACATCTCATGAGTTTTTTTTTTTTTTTTTTTTTTTTGATATTTAACTTTTAAACTTTTTTGCTTGTGAATGTGAATTCTATTTAAATGTCAATTAATAACTTATAAAAATATGTAGGTACATATATATATCCAAAAATCACCTGAAATTCATTCTTCTAGACCAGAATACCAGAATAAGTTCTCAACCGCTATAAAAGTGACCTTTCTTAAAGGGTCCACGAATGACATTACAAAACACGTACTCTATAAATAAAAATCTTCTTTGTCTTTAGTTTCCAAATTGCGTAGGTAGATAAGCATATGCTAAAGCTACTCTCAAATTCATTGAAACACGTAATATCAACTCAGTATTGACCAGCCATTTTGAAAGCTTCAAGTCTGGGAATGAAGATGAATTGGTTTTAAAAAAAGAACAGAGTAAAGATGTGTCAAAAGACACTAATTGAAGGTCATCGACTCTTTTTTCAAAAATTCTTTCACTTAATCCGGTTTTTATATCGTTCAGCAATACAAAAAAGATTGAAACTAAATTCACCTTTTATCAACTACGTTATACAGCTTTGAAAGACAATTCGTAAATTTTAATATGAAGTACCTACATAAACTAAAATTAAATATACATAGGTACTTCATTTTATATAAAACGTTGTTTAAAATCCTGTAAAACTGTAACTGTAAGGTTAAAAACCAAATGTTTAATTTTTCTTGTTTATAATTCATCGATTAAAATTAATGATAGAAAACATATCCATAGGTAGAACTCGTCTGGTAAGCTATGGAAGACATCTCGAAGAAAGCCAAAAGTATAAAAACTTCAGGTCTCTGCTATTCAACAGTAGAAAACTTGTAGGCGTTAGTATGGTTTTTTTTTTTTTTTTAGTATTCGCCACGCATTTACTCACAGCGTATCTCCTAACTAAACAGTATAATTATTGACAACTCCAGTTAGCGTCGGCACATTCTAATTACGCCTTTGATCTACCTTTTCAAGAAAACCATAAGATCAAAGACAATCAGCCGCAATCTGGCAGAGAAATATAACACAGATTTCGGCCTTTGCTTCTTCTCACCCATCATGTGGGTAAATTGGCACAACGCAGAGTGTAGTTTTGTTTTTCTGTGTAATCAATTCCTAGTCTTGCTCCCATCCAATAAGATATCAAAGCTTGGTGGCGATTGGTTCCGCCATAGAAAGCGCGATGAAGATAGCAAACTTGTTTGTTGACAAATTCTTTTGACCCGCATAGGATTGCCGCAAAGCAGAAGAAGTAGAAATTCAAAGAACTAGGAATATAAAGTTAGGGAGGAGGATCTTAGTTTGCACAAAGGACAAAAATAAAAAAACTTTTGAATCTAATGTGCCCGTTGGTGGTATCTAGTGTGTCACCATTTGTGACATATCATGTTACACCACCCCCATTGCCATCGCAAAAATAAGGGGACATTGTTCTGATGATGGAACCATCAAATAATTTCCAATAAATCAACCACAAATCCCATTCTATTCAATGTAATGTCTATACGACGTCGACGCTGACGTTATACTTTGGGCTTTTATCTCGTCACAAGTCTTATCAAAATAATTGTCGGGTTTGTTGTTCACTCGCACTTTCTTTTCTTCTTTTATCTGTCAAATGCAGATTTCTCGTTGATAACTTTGATGGGGTAGTGAAGTGATGTTTGCGTTGGGCTGAAAAAATTAATAATTCTATTTAAAGAACCAAGAGTGTTTCCACCTTTTTAATTAATTAGGACAGAAATATTATGAGGTTTTTTTCGTCACTTAACCTTCACTATGCATATGAATGTGTAGTTGGTTCTTGAGTAGGTAGAGCAAACACCATAAACACTTCCACATCGGGGACTAATGAGCGTCTACTTGGCTGACGGTTTTGCAGGTTATATCAATTAATCAGGTTGGGTGCAAGTCATTTGCTTGTGACTGTGTATACTTAGTTGCAGCATTACTTATATTTGTTTTTCTACCAACTTGAGATAACACAAAATGCCAATCACTTGAGGGGAAAAAAAACATTTGCTGTCGTAGGCGATTGATTAATGAGCACGGCCTTCGATTACATTGAGAGTTCGGTTTGATGTCAATAGGAACAGGAATAAATAATTTTTTTTTCTATCACGATTAGTGAGACTGTGTTGAGGGAGTAGTTCCCATGGGTAAGTAATAATTACTAAGGTTGTTTTACTTTGTTTTCCTAAATCAATTAATTTGATTAATTTTCTTCATTAGGAAACTTTTGTTGAAAAATTTGTAGCAAGACAAATCGGGGCAGACCGCTAAAGTTTTCTAATTGTTAAATAGTTTGCTCGCTCCTGGACTTAAGTGCAACTTAAATAAATGTACAATTTGAATATGTGCCTACGAAAGAGGTACAGACTACAGACCTATACTTTTCTTCATTTAAGTAGAATGGAAAAATTCTTTTTGAAACACCTGCATCGTGGGTGAAGATATATTTTCAAAGAAGCCAATTTTGTATTGCTGAAACATACCTCCCAATAGATAAAGATTTTGTCTGGTCTGTGTATGATCACATGTAATGCAATTTTAACCTAATCGTTATTACGCGATATGCGATTGTAACGATTGTTTGCCTTTTAGCTTTGGTTTTTGGGATAGATTAGATTAGATTTATTAGATTATTTATTAGTTTTCGAACATTATAAGCATTAGATCTATGTGTACAATACATTTAATCAATTTGGACACGGCTTTGCCGTTTGCCGATTGACATAATTTCTATCTTATAAATACTGATCTTCTTGTCTCTCTTAGTGTTGGCCATTTTCCCAAAAAATGAACAAAATATTCTCGAACTCCTTGGTTACAAATGCTGCATATCACTGGTAGATCCTATCGGTGTGGTATATAATTGAGTTTGACTATTTCCACTCTTAGCTTAACCATCATTAAGATTTGTTGGATGCTATATTCGTCTCGGAAGTAGTTTGATTCCTTCAAGTTGTGGTTAAGTACACTATATGTTGCTCGTTGACGCTTCTCTGAGGAAATCATCCCTGCACATCCAGTCAACCTTCTTGATCAGCCCATAGAGAATTGGCTTCCATAAAATATGTTGTTCGATGTCAAGATTCAACGGGCTACCACATGCACGTGCCAGATCCATCCACTCACCAAACCATCCGGTTTTGCTCTTGATTGTGTTTAGTGCAGCTATCTTGGGTAGTCTTCCCCTTAGGCATATTCAGCACTTTTAGGATATAATCCACCTGAAGTTTGAGGGTCTTGATGAAGAGCGGTGATAGTCCAGTTTCGAGCATTATCGCATAATTTGGAGTAGAAGTTGGAAGTTGAAAGATCCTATTCACAAAATATCTCAGCAGTTCCTCTATTGTTTCATACTGTTTGGCACTCCACACTTTCGCCGCATTGGTTTTTGGGTCAGCAGTACAATAAAACCGCAAAAAAATCATTTTCTCACTATTGCACCTGCTGCACTACATACTTGCGATTATATTAAATTTCATTTGATTTGCTTCATTTGCCACAGTCAAGAATTGCCGTAGCTATGTATTATATTTTTCACAATTGTGAATCATATTGCAAATTGAACTTAGAATTAGTTATGAAAGAGTAAGCATATTTTTGTGTATAAAAGTAACAGAATCAGAACAATAAAATCACTTGCTATTAGAACAGCGAGTCATTTCAATTTGAGTTTATTGACTTCCCCCCGCCAGTCGTAAGAAGTTTATTCCAAAAACTCCAATTTTGGACAAAACAGTAGTAATTTGCATTGATTATTACTATCAACTTGCTTTACTTATAGGGAAATGAGTTCATAAAGTGATGTGAATATGGCCCCTATACAAAGCATCTGTATGAACTTTTAAATGCTGGCATGATCGATAAACTAATAATAAATAAATAGGGTGGTACAACAAAGCGGGTTGGTCTGGGGCCGCCACGCGCATTTCTCCCAACCATACCTTTTGAGGGAATGGAAAGGACCTTAATTTTTGCCAATTCAAAATGACTAATCGAGAAAGCGCCTTACCTTCTGAGACATTACCAATTCCTCGCGAAGGGGATAACCCGTCAAAGAACATTGTGTTCCCCGATGTTTTAGTTAGATGAGCCGTTTGCGAGCTTAGTTGTTGCTTTCGATTTGACGGTTGACAAATTGTGTTAAATATTCTCTTTAGTATAAGCTTTGGCAATTCATATGAATCATTCAACGGTTTATGTCGACAAATTAGTAACTCTAGAGACATTACAATCGAATATTCAAGCCACCCTGAACGCCATACGGCCAGATTTATTGGAAGAAGTACTGAAAAGTTTAACTGATCGAATTTGTAGTTGCTGTGGACGTATGCTCGATATCATATTTAAAATATAAACGTCTTGATATTATCTATCCAGATTGTAATAATAATAAATTCATTAAGAAAAGTTGTCAAGCTCTTAAAAACATCCTTTAAATGACTTGCATTTTTATAAAAGTAAAATACTTTGTTTTGCTTGGATTATAAGGAAAATGATGTTTTAAAAATAATTTCGAACAAGTGACCGCCTCGGCTGGCTTGAATAAATTCCATATGAGCGGTTCCATTTTCGACCACTTTTTGCTGCATTTGGAGCCATATGTGAGTAATAACGTAGCGAATATTCTCTTCCAATGCGTCCATCGTCTCTGGCTTATCTACGTAGACAAGCAGCTTTACAGCGATCTTAGAGATCTCGAAACTATGTAAAAAATCGGCGTCAACAGCGGTTTGGTTTCGAGACAAATTTACCGAACGTACGCAGAGCCCAGTGATTATGCTGCTTTAATCCTTCCGCGATGAATTGGTAAATTAAACTGAGTATAAGTCAAGCGACAGCAATCCAAAATGCCAACTATGAAAAAAGTATTGCCAGATTGAAAAGCACACGTCTAAAAAATCACCCTTTGTTTGGCACACATATCTTCGCTTCTGTTTTCGTTTGCACTTAATTCGGTCCTAACAGAATTTGGAAATTTCGTACTTGTAGTCTTTTCGGGGAACTGATATTGACGCATTGTAGTTCTAGCTAGGGAACTATACATCTATACACTATTAAAATAAAATAGGGTGTCGCAACAGAGTGAGGAGGTTTAACGCATTTCTCACAACCATGCCTCGTGAAGGAATGGAAGGGACCTACAATTTTCAACCGGTTCCGAACCGCTAATCGAGAAAGTGCTTTTCATAGCAATGAATACTAACGGAGGACTTGCCAATTCCTCGTGAAAGGCGATACCCGTGCAAAAAATATTTTTGCCTCTGTTGGGATTCGAACCACGAACCTCTTGATTAACACGCTGTTTGTTTGCTAGCTTGTATTCATTAAGCTCTTAAACTACTGAGCCTATTTGAATAAAATTTGGAACATATACTTCCACTATATACTTTCAGGAACATTACCGAAAACTTAGCAAATATTGGACAGATTTCAGAAATTGTTTACCGTGAGAGTGCTTCATTCTCCCTGAAAGAAATATACTATATTTCATCCCCATTTTCACGCTTGAAATTCGGAAACTTCTGCACTTAATTTACTCAATTCGATCCCCGCAGGACCCGAAGTACGCGGAGGGCAAGCTATTATTTAATATTTTCGTTTATCTAATAAGGGTGACATTTCCCATGGTGTCGTAACTAAAACTCGGCAATTCAGGCACACACAATTTTGTTTTCACGAATTAAAGACTTTTAACTTAAAAAATCAAAACTTTTTTTGCATAAAATGCAATCCAATTGACTTACTTTAAATGATTTATGACTCCTTAGAATGCATTTTAATTAAAACCCTTATTTTTATTTATTTTTAATTTAATTTATACAAAAGAGTGTTTATATTTAAAAAAATTTTTTTTCTTTATTTCAGGTATGTAAAATGAATTTTCAAATTCGTTTCCTGCAGTCATAATCAGTGCCTTTCTATTTATATTGATTGAATCATTATGAAGCTTAATTTTGCTATTTTTTGTAAGTATGCACATATCAATTGTCTTTCGTTTTTATCTCCATTTTACACATTTCCCAAGTTTGCTATTGTGAATTCACATTTATAAATTACTTACAAACACCATTCATCAACTTAGCCAAAGTTAGGCTTCCTGATAGGTTAACAGCATCCCCAAACATAAAACAAAACAAACTTTTCCTACTAAATTAAACCGAAACCCGACAAAGCATACACATGTCACCCACTAGACTAGATGTCACCCAAAAAAAGGTGTACACAACTGTTCCTGTGTTCAGCCATTCCTCTAGTTTTTATCTGCATCTTCAGGGTGCCAAAACACATTTTCCATTTTTTCACTTTGAAAAGTTAGTCGTACGAACACCTACTGTGTAATTAATCATTGGATATCTTTGTCAGCGCGTATTCATCCGTCATGTGTGCTCGTTGCTCACACATAAACCAGCAGCATGCTAGGAATCTGTTTTTTAATTTTTTTTTTTTATTTTAAATTATGTATATGGACTCCTGCTCCTGGTTTACTCTCTCGCTAGCAAAGAACTTCGCCCTTGTTTGCTTTGCCATCTAAACACACAGGCACGTGTGAGTGTTTTCCGATTTCCAGTTTATCCTCTTTAGCTTTACCGAGGCTTATCGCTCGATGTCAGGAAAAAAACCAGTCACCAAGAAAAATAGGATAATGTGTCCAAAGTGATTGATTGATTGATTAATTGCTTATCTCTAGAGTAAACCAGCTGCGCAGGTATTGGTATCAAATCTTCGATTAACCGATAGAGAGAAAAGACAGAAGTGAATTTGAAAAATCTAAAACGGAAGCACTCGATTGTGGGCATAGCTGAAACGGAATTTTCACGTTTTAAGGTGCTCGTTAGTAACAGACACTGGTATTGTATGCCTCATAGTCACATAAGCATAAATCAAAATAAATGAAAGGAATGTTTGTCGTGTTTTTTATTTAGATATAATAAGAAGCAGGCCTTGTTGAATTTATTTCAGTTGAATAAATAAAATATGAATATGAATCAGCCCACGACTATGGTGAAATGAGAACTGTTTATCCATCCACGTGAGACGAAAAAAAAAAGTCAAACGAAATTACATGAATGTGTTGCGTTCTTTTGAAATACGAACTGTGTTCGATTCAGAATAAATAATTACTAAAAAGTACGTCCTACGGGTTTTCTGCTTAAGACCACTCATATATGCATTGAAAGCTTATAAGCCTGAATAAAGCACTGATCTTAATTTGCTTAATCCGTTTGCACAGGTTATAAAAGAACTAGCTTAACTTTGTTCAGGTATGTTCTCCATTTATCTCTGTAAGAATTTCTTTCATGGAGCTCGAACGATATTGACGAAATTTTTGAAAATGAAACATCATCTGAAACACGATTGTCAAAGTAATGATGATGAACAAAGCAGTCTTCAAAAGTTGAATGAATGATTGCATGAATATATTTCATGTTACAATAATTACAAAATGGTTGTACAGAATGTTTAACTGTTTATAATATTTTTTTTTTTATACAATAATTTTATATTCAAAGATTAAAGGAAAGAAAATTCAAAAAAAGAAAAATGACTTATTCAACCATGGTAGTAACATTGTAACAACTCTTTGTGACAAGAAGTGTCAGTGGCAAGAGTTATATTCAAAAAGTTAATGTATTATAATTATTTAACTGTGAGCCGCACAAGAAAAAGAGAAAACATTTTTTTTTTTTTATGGGAGCAAAATTATGATTTTAGCGTAATGAGTTTTACTAGTTTAACACTTGTAGCAATGTCTCAACTTCATCTCTATTTAGAAGCCATAATCGGAGGAATGTCAAAAATTTACTATCAGATTGTTTGCGTATATCCCATGGTAGTTTGTTATAAATAAAGGGAGCAATAACAGTAACAAAGCGTCTGTAGTGTTCCGTCCTTACTCGAGGAACTATTACCGAAGTCAAGTCTTGCAATGCACGAATCTCATTCCGACATATGTTTAAGTGTCCTTCCCTTAAGAAGAACATTTTTAACACCTTGAACACATATAAATAGCGAAGTGGTAAGATTCCGAGAGTTTTGAACAATGGCAACGAGGGCTCCCATCTTGGTTTGAAACTCATCGCTCTAACTACCTTTTTTGAGCAATTATGAGTGATTGTAAATTACTAATAAATGCACTTCCCCAGCAGGTTATGCCATACTCAAGTCGGGATTGAACAAGAGCATAGTAGATCGTTTTTAAAAGATTCGAAGGAACTAGTTTTCGAAGGTGAAATATTTTACTCAGGCTAATGTAGATTATTTGCTTAACATTGACAATTTGGCATTTCCAATTTGATTTACAGTCCAACGTAACACCTAAATACTTGTATTCAGTCACTGTTTCAATGTTAACGCAATTTCGACTGCAACTTAAGCGATCGCAATTGGTGACATGATATCCTATTTCCTCCAATTTATGATTTTTTGAAAGAGGAAACGGCATAACTTTGGATTTACAGCTAAGAACCATATTGTGATATCGGAACCAAGGCTTCAGTATGGCGAGGTCCATATTAATTTCTTGCTTGATTTTATTAAGGTCGGGTGCGGTGTAGGAGAGGGCCGGGTCATCCGCAAATGCAAAAACCTTTCCATTTAAAAGCAAGTTAAAAACAGAATTTGTGTACGCTAAGAATAATAATGGTCCCAGTACTGACCCTTGGGGAACGCCGGCATTTGAGCAGATTAATCTCTCACTTTACATCCCATTTGTTGAAACATATTGGTTTCTATTCAGAAGGTACGAGGAAAACCAACTGAGCACATTACTTCTAAAACTAAATCTATAAAGCTTACGCAACAAGATTTCATAGTTCACCAGGTCGAATGCTTTGGTAAGAAACAACCCAGCCGATGATTGAGATTTATCTAATGTATTATAAATTTTATCTAAAAAGGCTACTATGGCTTGCTCAGTGGATTTCCCTTTCCTAAATCCAAAAGCTTGTATTCTTCAATAAATTTAACCGGTCGGAAACTAATAATTATTTCAAAAACCTTTGAAAAAACAGATAATAAAGATATTGGCTGGTAGTAGTTTGGGTCATCTTTATCACCTTTTTTGACGGGGATTATTATTATAGACGAACCAAGGCAATCAGTGAAGATTCCTGTCTCAAAACTTTTATTTATTAAGAAAGAGAGAGAACGAGATATTTGCGGAAAAATTTTTTTCCAGGTCACGCTATTTATCCCGTCAATCCCACTTGAATATTTTCTACTGACTATTCAGCTTACCTTGGCTCTTATCTACATTTCTGTGAGCTTTTCAACACCCTTTACCAACGCTATTTAATCGAAATGAAATCTAACATTATAAATGACCCTAAGTCTTTTTATAAATTTGTCAACCACAAAAGAAAATCTGACGGGTACCCTTCGTCCCTTTCCTTCAATAACGAAACCTCATCCGATGCACTCGCCGTAGCAAACTATTTCGCAAATTACTTCAAACAGTCTTTTACGAATGATTCTTTTGTTCCTGATTCAGATTATTTCTCGTTCTTACCAAATTTTTCTTTTGATCCATTCCTTCCACGTTTCTTTGACTCATTTCTAACTGAAGAAAAGTTAAATAATCTAAATGATGAGCATCCTGGCCCCGACGGTATACCTGCCATATTTTTTAAGAAATGCCACTCTTTCCCTTCCCCTCTCAAAAATTTTTAGCTTGTTCATATCTCTTGGAGTTTTTCCCCAAGCTTGGAAAACGGCGTTTATAACCCCTATACACAAAAAAGGTCCTAAGTGCGAAACGTGAAAAATTATCGTCCCATTGGTAAACTATCGCATATACCCAAAATTTTCGAAAGCATATTGTATGAAAACTTAAGTTTTCGTTGCAAATCTCTCATTTCCCCTAGACAACACGGGTTCCTCAAAGGCAGGTCAACAACAACAAACCTCGTTGACTTTGTCTCATTTTCCCTTTCAGCCTTGGAGAATGGAAAGGAGGTCGATGTAATTTCAACTGACTTTAGAAAAGCTTTCGATAAAATCTCTCACAAACTTATTCTTTTTAAACTTTCCACCCTTGGCTTTGAACCCATTCTGTTGAGATGGATTTCTTCTTATTTAGAAAACCGTTTTTACAGCGTTCGTTTCAGATCCGCCTTATCCAGCCGCTTTCCAGCTACATCTGGTGTTCCCCAAGGCATACATTTAGGCCCTCACCTCTCCATTCTCAGTATTAACGACATTGAAATGATCATCAAACACTCCTCTATCTCTCTCTATGCGGACGATACAAAGTCTTACCGCATCATTTCTTCTCCTGAAGACTCTTCCCACCTCCAACATGACCTCGACAATTTTTCAATATGGTGCTCCAAAAACTGCCTGGAGCTAAATGTTTCCAAGTGCCAATCAATAACCTTCTCACGTAAACGCATCAAATCTACTCCCAGTCTCTATCTTCTAAACGGTCAAACCATTTCCACCGTTGAGGTGATCCGGGACCTTGGGATTATTTCCGACCGTGAGCTGAATTTCCTCAAGCATATCGACGATATAATCTTTAAAGCAAATTCAGCACTTGGCTTCGTGAAACGATGGTCCAAAGAATTTGATGACCCCTACGTAACCCGATCCCTTTACATTTCATTTGTCCGTCCGCTTCTTCAATACGCTTGTCAAGTCTGGTCGCCTTTCCAACAAGTGCACATTGCCAGAATTGAGAGCATTCAACGCCGTTTCCTCCGATTTGCTCTTCGAGGTCTTAATTGGAGTAATCCACTTATACTACCTCCTTATCAAGACCGAATCAAACTCCTCAACCTCAATACGCTGAAAGATCGAAGAGAAATATTTGACGTCCTCTTCATTCACCGAATCTTCACAGGTACCATTGACTGTCCAGCCCTTAACGAATCCATTTTTCTAAATACTAACCCTCGTAACACCCGGAATCCCCCGTCTCTTCTATCTTCCCACCCATCGAACCTCTTACGGCTCCAATGAACCCATCTCCCGAATGCTGAGGAATGTCAACTCCCGCTCCTCTTGTTTTGACTTTAATATGAGTACTCCCTGTCTAAAACTTCGTCTCCTAAGCCGTCCAACTAGTTAGTAAGTCTTAGCTATTAAGTTTCTTAGTTTGTAAGTTAATAGCTTGTATTAAGCCTAATAAATGGGGGTTTTGCCCCCACCAAAATTAAACCGAAGCTTTAGTTTTACCTAGAATATTATTTACGAGTTGCCATTGCCGCTTAGGGTTTTTGGAATTGTACTCAAACTGTCGTTTGTAATACGATTGCTTTTGATAATCTATTTGTTCGAATATATCTTTCCTTAATTGATTATAGAATAGTTTAACAGGTCTCAAATGGAAATTGTTTTTATTTTTCCTATACAAAATGTTCTTTTGGTTAATTTGTTTACAAATAGCTTCAGTCATCCAAGGTTTTATTTTTTTGTTTTTGGATTTCGTGGAGCGCATTTTAGTTCACAGGCTGTCGAAACTATTTTCTGGACCCCTTTTTAATTGACTCGTTCCATTACAAGTTTGATTTCATGGCAATTCGCTCTGCAGCTCATAAGACTATTTTTCTAAAAATAACTTCACTGCGAGCATAAAAAAGTGAACCGGGAGATCATTACATTTCCTATTCAACAGATTTGATTGAAAAATATGCTGGCAAAACAAAAACAACTCTAACAACATTTACATTTTCACTCTCAATGAAGTATAGAAAAAATGAAAGTATAAATAGCATAAGGCACATCTGTTGCAGCATCTTTGCTCACTTACACGACGACTTACACGGCCCCAAATCCGCACCCCTCGTCATAATGCTCAATTGCTAATCAGAATAAGTTAAGAACGCTTCAACTTGAATTTCCGTTTCGCTAGAACGGCAACAGCAGCTAATTTATATATGTGCATGCAAATTATTTCCTTTATTCTTTCTCGTTTCTTTAAAACAAAATGAATACAAAAAAAAAAGAAAGAAAGCAAAATTGATTCACGTCGCCCATATTCTGAAGTAAAACCAATTAAAAGTTTTTCACTTAAGTGGCTTAAAAAAGGGGGTGGCTTTGGAGCTGTGGGTGGCGATTGCTCCCTGAACGGAAGGAAGTGGCGGAACGAGGGATGGATGGAAACACTCCATAAGAAGACTCAGAACGATTGAACAGTTCCTCTTGGATGGGAATTTAATTAAGTCGAAATGTCGAATGGGCTCAGCAGCAGCAATACCCACACCCTCGCACCTTTTGTCTTATAACAACGACGACGAATAAGGACGAGTAAAAAACACCAAATAAAATGGTAGAGAAAAAATTTTAACAGAAAATCGAACAAAATTGAACATAATTACATCTGACAAGTATAATTAAATTCCATTCGTATAGCAAATCTTCGTTTGGTGCTTAAATTCAACATGGATGGCAACGGGGGGCGGGCGTGACGAGGGAAGATGACACTGATGACAGAACAGACTTGAAGGAAATTAGTACGAAAAATATATAGTGTGATTTTGAACACTTAAAGAGTTGTTGGCTTATGGGTTGACTGCACGTCGGCTGTCAGTTCACTTGCCACTCGCTCCGATGCTCATGTAATTGATTTCAATTAAAATTCCCGGACAAATTAAAGCTGTCGCTGTCGACGATGATTGCCAGCGAGAGTTGACCCTTTTTTCTTTGACTTAGGCTGTGACAGTTTCGAATGTCAGATTTTTAGTTTGAAATTGTGTCTTAAACTGGCTTCGTTAAGTTTGTAAGCAAATGCATTTGGGCTGACGCCAGAAAAGACATACACTCAAACAAAGTCGAAGGTCTCATTTTAATGAAACATGCTTGACGGCGTCATGGCAAAGTATTTAGAGCGTTAGCGTTCAAAACTTGATTCGAATTTATTTAAGTTGATTGTGATAAAAGTACATTCAATGTTTGAGTTAACAGGAGCAATGGCTACATAGTTGTTTATAATTGGGATTGGATATCTTAATCGTTAGTTAGTTTGCATGGGATCTCATTAGTGTCTCATTTGTAAATAAATTAGGAAATTGGTTTGACGCTTTTTTATCAAGACTAAGTGTTCAGTGCATCTGATGTTGGGAGTATCTCATTTGTTGATGGAAACATTTTAATTCTATTTATTTAAGAATTCAAAGGACTACTTATAGTTTTGTAGATCTTTTTTAAATGGTGAAAACATCGTAACTGATCATAGTAAATGAATGTTTAAAATTTGTTGCATGTAATCAAGTAAGTTAACGGAGAAAGGCAATAAGTGCAGGATTCACAGATGAAAAATTTATCAGCAACATCGTTTACCTCTTAAGCTAACATTTCTTTCATCGAATTAACGAGTTGTTAGCTTTAAATCAAGTTACTTCGTTTAAAAATAAAATAGGCAACTTTCTCGACCATTAATATGGATTAACTGTGGAGAGATCGTGCGCTTTGTTGGATGGTTTTAGATTCCACCCATGCTTTGAAATTTTAAATTCAACAATGATTGGAAATACCTAGCATTCCTAATGCAAGTCAATATAACCATGGCCGTGAATTTGACTTCAAAAAAACTGATTCGTAAACGTGAATGTGGAATTTTCTCAATTTCTATGGGATCTTGCTTTCCGTGATATGGATGCACCAACAAAACAACAGATAGGTACTTTCTATGACATTTGACCTACATAGGTGCTGTTTGAAAACGGTACCTGTACGTGTCGTATCAAAGTTGTCGATAATTGTGTTCCTTGGCTCACATCTTTAATAAGAAGCTTTAAAAGTACACAACAAGCTAAAACTCGTTGTTGTTCCCATCGCTGTCCCACAATCGTGGAAGTATTTATTTCCGACTATTGAAATCAGGAAGCCATTGCAATGGGCTTTACAATAGAGGTGTTGCAAAAATCAGCGATCCAAGATGATGAGATGAATAATAATCGAGGAGTTGATTCATGGAATAAAACCACATCCATCGGACCGACGACATGGATTCGTCAATTAAAAGTCTACCATTACAAATCTTTAGGAAATTTCACATTACATCACAAAAGAGTTTACGAATGGCCTTCAGACGGATGTGGTATACACTGATTTTTGCAAAGCTTTTGACTAACATAAAAACCAGCTTCTGGTTAAAAAAACTTTAAAATTTTGGGTTGGTCCCCAAAATTTGTTCAATGCATTGAAAATTACTTATCATCTCGCACTCAATACGTTAAGTTCAAGATTTCGTGCGCAATATATGTTAAACTGGGGCACCTCAAGCAAGTCACCTGGAGCCACTATTATTTGTGACATCTATTAACGATCTCCCTTTATCATAAAAAGTTGAGATATACATAATGCAAATGATGCAAAAATCTCGTTTTTAAACAAAAATAGTGCTGATATTCAACTGCAAGCTGTTATCGATCAATTAGTCCAATGGTACTATAGCAACAATCTCACACAGAACTTTCACTTTCACTCACAGAACAAATGTGACACTTCGGCAACTAGTACATAGTTGAATAAATAAATAAATAAATAAATAAATAAAGTTGTCCAACTTAGTATAGCACCAAAATGTGCATGTCTCGAAGTAAGTATAAAAATTTCACATCGAACCCCAACATATTTTTGTCAATTCCAAAGCAGCTTTCAAATTATAAAATAAGTTGAAGTTTTTGGAATAAAATTGATATATTTACCCTTTTAACAAAGTAACTCAACGGGGCCATGTTTGTCGTTTTTTCCACTGTTTAGTGAACATCGATAAGTCTCAAAACAACAATTTTTTTGTTCGGGAAGATTTAAGCCCTCTTGGATATTTAGATATTTTGGAAGTATGCAACTTATAATATTTTATACAAAAAAAAAATAAAAAAAAATAAGATGAAGTCGCACAGTAAAGCTCGGGTCGCCAACGCCCTAAGGCAAACTAGTAAGAAAACGCATTTTAGTGTAATAACTCTTTGAATATTTTCCAATTCTGTAGAAAAGCTATTGAATAGATATTTCTGAGTTTCAAACCGCGAAGCACCACCCAATTGGTAAACAAGGTAACCAATAAACCACTTACACCACTATTTTGCTTGTATAATTAGATAGCAGAAATAAGTAGCTTAGATTCCTACAATAAGCGTTTTCAGGCTTAAAACTGTAATACAGATTAGATATTTTCCTAAACTATTATCTAAAAGTGTGCGTGTGCCAATCAATGTTGTGTGCAAAAAGAGAAGTTAAGTCGATTCAAGAAGAAATTAAATAATAAAAAGCAAAAAAAAAATATAAATAAATAAACAAAGCTACGTGCCTCAATTAAGATGTTCTTACTTTGGACAGAAGATACGAGATAGGGCGCACAAAGCAAAAACCTATAATACGTGAGGCAATATCTTCAGATGCAAACACACATTTGGGCTATAAAAAAAAGAAAGTTCAAACTGACTTGTCACTGTATAACCATTGATCGGAACCGGGCATGTATTGCTGACACCAAACCAAATCTGCTTCCTTGTTCTTAAACTTGTCTCAGCAGTGCTTGATAACAGAAAATAGACCGTGTCATTTTAATTAAAATTGTTTTCCTGGTTTGAATGTGACAGATGTATGCCAATGTTTTGTATTTGTTGCGCCTTAAATGTTAGGTTGCACGAAATTCATTCATAAAATTGTGTTTAAATTTTTATTTTCTAAGAGCTGCTGTAGAGGTGTAGACTACAATCTGTTCAAATATGACACAATCTTAGCGATTTACATTCCACAATATACATTGAACATTCTTGATCCTACTTAATGGAATTGAATCGGTCATTTCAAAAACCACTTAGTTCACCATTTTCAGCTTTTTTTTTTGCTGAAAATGGTTCCTCACAGGTAGATGCGTATTCTGGGTGAAAACAACTTAAGTCAACACATTCTACATATTGACTAAATACTTTTGATACTTCAATGTGTGACACCATTTGACAAGTTTTTTTCAAAGGACAACGTTTCGGATTTCTGATTTCAAATTTTCTTGATTCCATTTTCAGTTTAGTATTTACAATTCTTATTTACATTTTGCAGCGTTGTTGTGTTTCCAACACTTCAAGGAAAAATTTTTTATATGAATTCTCTCTCCATCGCTTCTTATCACATCGCTTCTTTTTTTTGTGGCGCTCAGGCTTTTGTTGCTCTTTTGTTTTTTGGCGGCACGTGACCGAGCATTCTCCAATTATTTGAAGCTTTTTCAATTTTTCCTGGTATGTGGTCGAGTTTCGAAAGCAATTTTCAAGCATCTTGAGTTGTTGGGAGTGAACTGACTGAAAAAAAACATTTTGTAAATAGTAAATATTTTCGTTGTATTCCAAGTAAAAGGTACTTTAAGCCCTTTTGTGTGTTAATCACGGGAATCCTTTTACTATCGTGAATCTGAAGAAATTTTGCGTCTTTATATTTTCCTACGAAAATGATGACAGACAATATTCACTTCATCCTCAGTCAGATATGCTGATTCTACGGAATGGATGTAGTTTCATGTTATTAGGGGTGGTAAATTCGCCAATACTGTTTTCAAAAACAATTTTTAAAGAATTCTGTGTGAAAATTTCAATAAAAAATTACGGCAATGGTAGCAGTCATTGTGATGCGCTTCGAAAAAAAAAAACAAAGAGTTACGGTGCACTCTCAACCCAGTACTGGATCATCCGAATTTAAAAATCCAAAGTCATTTCAATTGATAATTTTTCCCCCAAGTTATGCTGGGAGGGTTTTTCTTTACTTCAATTTTTAACTTTTTGGGAACACCTTAAAGGGAAAATGTGATTTTTCAGTAAAAACTCGGCGTATAATATTAACGAATTAAAAAAAAAACCTCTCTAGCTTTGCTTCGAAAATCATATACAGAAATGGTGTTAAAAAGTTCAAAAGGGTCGGAGCAGTAGTTTTGAGAGTATGAGGGGCACCGAATACGTGAGTTCTGGGAATATTCATAACGTCGTCAATTTTTCTCCGATGGATTTGAAATTTTGACACACAATTCTAAAAATATTATGCAAAAAATGCAACAAAAGGTCTTAAATGACCTCCTTTAACACATTTTTTCGTTAGAGCATCCATCGCAAACTAACTTCCTTCTGCATTTGTCGTGTAAATTGATCCCTTTACCATTTATAAGCTTCGTTTTTTTCAAATGTTTTTTTTATTTTTGCTTAACTCAGAGTTTATAGGAAAAAAACGGTATGCCTACATACTGTTTTTGCTTAACCATAGGAGGCGGCCCCCTTGATGTTTCCTGTATTCCATAATTTGTATGCCAAAGTGAGGAGCACTTATATGTTGATTTACACTGTTTTGGTTCTTCAAATGCTATTGAATATGACTAACATAAAATTATTTCCATATATCATGAAGCAGACGTTGGATTGACACTACATTTTCGCAATTAGTTTACATGCTTTTTTTTATACTATTGCTTACCACACACCATACAACACAAAACACAATCAGATGAACTTAAAGTAATTCCCATGCCCCAAAAATGGACTGCCACCAACAAGTCATATCTGACTTAAACGGCTTAATACTGTCGGTGATGCATTCTGCATATTAAAATATGAATTGGAAAAACGATTTTGGAGCAGCCTTTGGCTGGCAAACTAACCGAAGTCAAATCCGAATCCGCAAAACCATTAACAGCGCACGCACGTATTCAGCAGAAAATTGTAAAGTAATTTTTATACACTTATATTTTTCTTTCTGCCCAACGACGAAGACTTGCTGAGGATGGTAACGACGACAGGGCGATGGGTGTGCAGATTTGTGCAGAGTCCTTCGGATTAATGTCAACCGCAACAACCTCAAGTGGAAATCGAAGACAAATTGAAAAACAAAAAAAAAATTAACTAGAACCGTGTAATATCTTTCCAATGAATTTGTATTGAAAAGCTTTTTTTTGGATTAAGGGATGGTGTGCTATGCTCTGCCATAGCACACAGTCCCTTAAAAATGAAGGAGATAGTTGAATTGCAGTATGGGTATTGGTGTGGAATAAAGTCGTTTTGTTGTTACCTTCAAGGAAATGTTTTTTGATGATTATATTCAGAAAGATTCTTTTCCCATCAAAGGGAAAAAATACAGTGAAACATGGTTGCGTACCCAGGTATATGGCAACCCGAAGTGATGACTTTACATTGGAAGTTCCGTTACTTTTTTATGCCCTAGGCGTCGTCGTCTCCCAACTGGCCGTTTAATAATCACGATTTTCCGGTCCCATGCTTTCATCAATTAGCGTGTCCTTAGTTAAGGAAAGAGAACCTAAAAAGGTCATTACCTGCATTTTATCACAAAAAAAGATTACATCTTAAATGAAGCAAGTTTTTTAACGAATTTTGATAAGGACAACTTTACCTCGCCTTACGCCCTATTTCACATCAAATAAGTCTTGCGAACAACAAAAAACAGCGATTTATTTGTTTTCCTGTAATACGATTATTCTTCAGACACATCCTTTGATGAAGAGATTTAACCAGCAGACAGGACTCGATGCCGTCTGCTTGCTAAACAGTGTACTTGTCAGGCTCTTCACAATCACATGACATTTATAAACTTATCACTACAAAGTAAATGCTAAAAGTAAATTACCAAAGCAAACAGTCACTTCAGGTGCATCTTTAAAATCCATTATACGTTGTCTAATGTATTTTAATGTGCAAACGTCTTGTGCACACAAATCATTTACCGATTAATTAAATCAGTGAATGGGCAAACAAAATCAAAGAGCACAAACAACTCAATGGGAACAAAGTAATACTACACAAGTAGATATTTGTTAACAGCGCCGATTACTAATTTGCGGCTCATACTAACGGCAAGCGTAACCACGTCGATTATTATTAATATTCCGCCTTGGTGTTCTGTTTTGAATTAATAATTCTAAAATCAAGGCATTGGATGGGAGGACTGTCGATGGCAAATTGTAAACCTAGCCAATGTAGGCTGATCATACGCTTTCGCCTGAATTATGCAGTTGCTGCCCTCCTGGTTGATTGAGAAATAAGTACAAGTTTCGCGATCATTGTCGTCACTATAGGCAATCAGAGTGAATTATTTTTAACGATAAATTAAGAAAGAATATAGGACTTGCACAGCACCACTGAATTGCGCCTTTCGTAATTGAAACCACGGTTTGTTTGCTTTAATTAGTGGCGGTGACAGTAAATACAGGCTATGGGGTTGAATCTTGAATGAGTAGGTTGACCATTTGCGGCATGGTGCATGGATAGAAAAGAAAAAGTTGGGAAATTGAACTTGCAGCGGGTTGTTCTTACCGTTTGCGTCTGTTGGATTTGGTATTTGAAACGGAGAGTTTGGTGAACATATTCATTGGTTTTGCGAAAAGTGAAAGTCCAAATAGTGCCCGGTTGCCCTTCTTTGAAAATATGAAGATGCTCTGTTAAGTCAGCGTTGACTCCCATGAAAGAATATCTTAAAGCAGTAACTTAAATTGGTGGAATTGACTCAATCAGTGTTTAATAAAAACACCAACGCAATCTGAGTTTTTTATTTCAGTATTTACTTATATTTTAAAATAAAATGAACATGGCGCAGCACTGCGGGAAACCCCGGGGCGTAGCGCATTTTTCACAACCAAGCCTTGTGAGGAAATGGAGGGAGCCTTTCATTTCCAGGCGATTTCGAACGGCCTTTGAAGACAGCGCTATCATGGCAATGAATTTTCTATCGATACCCTTGGAAAACATTTATTAACACCCAGATTTTCAGAAGCAACACTTTTGTCCAGATCTTGAGTTGAACTTCCTGCTTTTCATAGAAGATTAACTCAAATCATCAAAGTTTTTCTCATATCTGAACTCACGGCTTCCTTCTTTAAATGAGAACATTTTCTGTTATTGACATAAAATCCCTTTACTCCAGGCTCTTTTTCTTGACATTTCAAAACGATCTCTAACGGAGCGCACTCATAAATATAATAAAAAAAATAATAAAAAAAAATCCTTACACAAATTCAACGAGATTCAAGTTTTCGAACACTGGGCAATTGAAAAGTACATGGGCACAAAGTACAAGGAACAACCAGTTCTTATGTTGCGAAGTTTATTCGAATTATGTTTCTCTTTTGTTCGTTGTTATACATTTTGTGTATGTACAACACCACTCTACCTTTTATATTGGTATTGAATTAAGCTTAGCTCATTTTTTGTTGTCACGTAATCTTTGCCTTCCACTCCACCCACAGCAAACCACATGAGATTATTGCTTCTTTTATCTTAACTCTACGGGTACACCATTTGGTTTGTTTGAATTTTCAACAAAACCAATTAAATCTTGATAATCATATTAGAGAAAAAGTAATTATGTTTTGTTGTTGGTAGTGTCAAATGGAAAAATAATGTCACGAATTTGGTTGACATACTAAGCCGCAAGGAAAACCTGTCACCAATTGAGCAAAGGCTTATTTATTTGATGGATGGTTTGAAAACGACAAGACGCCTATGAGGAAGCATTAGTTTATTTTAGTTTTGATTTTTATCGCAGTGGCTGTGGTTTTTCAAGCGGTACATATCATTCTTTTGTAATTGCTACTGGTTCTGTTAACCTTTGTTTGTTTTCAAAAATTAAACAATTTTGTATTTGCTTTGTTTATATTTAACGCGCACATGGATTGGTTATGAATACACTTGTAATGTTATAAAGTACAGTCCAAGCATTGAGTAACATTGGAGAGGATTTAATAGGAGATATAGATGCATAACAGAGCCTGGCAGAGCATTTTACATACGTGTTATGCGACTAAAATATGAATCTCTATACTTGATTGTACGTCCGAAGTAGGGCTCAAAGTAAGACTGACGTTTCGACGCTGTTGAACATATAATCGATTGATTCTACGATTTAACTATCCCCTATCCATCTTTACGTTATGTTTTGTACCTAAACAGATATGAGAATTAAACTCTAGTTTTGGGCGGATGTAGGCTTTGTAAATATGTATTAGCCAGATCCATTTTCTGCAGCGTTTTTAGAGACTTCAAATATGATGATACAAAGTACCATGGCAGTGGGGGTATAAGGTTTCATTTACAAGAGAGAGCACGAAGTTTTTGAAGTATTGCTCTTCCCCATGTGACAGTGAATTTTCAGACAAAAAATCATTTATGAGAATAAGGAAGAGAGTAGGAGGCAGAATGGAGCCCTGACACACAGCAGCATTTATAAAGCATCAGTTTATTTATTTATTTATTTATTTGTTTATTTATTCATTTATCTAGCAAGTCTGAAACTTTAATAGATAACAGTAACGATTAGTAACAAAAAATGTAGTAAAAATAAGTAACAATAGTTATAGATATAATAGATAAATTTAGTATCAAGCTCTTGCATGTATTTCTGCATGTATATTTATAAACTTATTAAAATAATACATTGCATTGGTTAAAGGTTCATTCTGACCATATCTTGTTACATGCCGAGGTAAGTACATGAAGATATTTTCTCTTGGCCGAAGGGAACGGGCAGGAATATATATGTTTATCAAAGAAAACAAGTAAAAAAAATCGGTATGGCTGCATAATATGTCGCGAGCAAATAAAGCAAAATTACACTGCCTTCTTTTATAAAGAGGCTTTAAATCAACCAAAAGACATCGTGCTTCATATGATAGCATAGTGGAATGAGAATAAATCTTTCGTAGCGCGAACCATTGTATATAAAACGTATAGTAACACCATGAACACTCCCGATGCTTTCGCCACCTACCTGCTCGATTAAAGGACTTCTCTTTTGAATCGGAAAGAAAGTTAAGTTTAGAACCCTACGTTGTATTTATAATACCCAAGTGTACCACCAAAATAAATTTAGAGAGAACCGCAAAGTTCGTTAATCGAGCAAGTAGGTGGTTATAGCATCGTTAGTGGTCATGGTGCTACTATACGTTTTATATACAATGGCGCGAACCTTGTCAACCTTTTCTGGATACGTTCGATGCGCATTATTGCGTTTCCATAATATGGACTCCAAACATATATATAACATAAAACATATATATATAATATATATAATATGGAACAATATTCTAATTTAGACCTTACTAAGGACATATATAACGTCTTAATCGTATATGGATTTACGACATCCTTAGAATTGCGAAATATAAAACCCAACATAGCAGCTTTGGCAACTAAATGATCATAATGTAAGCCAAGACGAAATTCAGAATCAAAAAAAAATTCCTAGATCTTTTTTGAAGACAATCTGCTTAGAGTTAAAGATGACATAGTGTAGTTAAACGACTCAGAATTCAAAATACGAGGACAAGTCAAAACTGAGCACATATTAACATTAAAAAACAAGGAATTGTGTTCACACCTTCTAATAATATTGGCAATATCACTCTGTAGTTCAATACATTTATGTAAAGATTTTATTACTTTAAAGATTTTAAGATCATCTGCATACAACAACCACTCCGAATGTTTCAAATATTGCGGTAAATCATTTAAAAATAAAACAAAAAGCAGTGGGCCCAAATGACTTCCTTGGCGGACGCCTGAAAAGTTAGAGATAACCTTTGATATACTGGAGCCAATTTTAAAATATTGCTTTCGATTCGTTAAATAACTTTCAATCCAGTTTTGCAAGCTAGAATGAAATACTATGCCTCTTAATTTTCTAACTAGTACTCCATGTTGAACGCGATCAAAAGCCTTGGAAAAATCTGTAAAAAAAATGTTCACCTGGTACCTGTTCTCCAAACTTCCAAGACAATAGTTTGAGTAGATAGCTAGGTTTGTGGAAGTAGATCTACCTGATACAAAGCCGTGCTGGGAAGGAGAAATATGATACACCTTCACTCAGTGAAAAATTAAACAAATATTTTAACGGCACTAGCATTATTTATACAGGTGTGCACATTTAGAACTATCGTCCAGTGCGAATAGTTTATTGAGAATGTCAATTTATTCTATTGTAAATTGAAAAAAAAGCCGCAAAAAAGTTACAAATAACTTGCAAGTTCGTACTAACTTCTCCACAGCTTTTAATGGAAGTAGGTTTTCCCAAAGATTCTTTCTTATAATTGATCACACTCCAGAACGCTTTAGAACTATTTTTGATTTTCGATTCAAGGGACCATATCACTCATATTCTTTTCTAAGGCGACAAAATTCGGCACGAAGAGAACTATTGCGAATAACCTTTTATCATGACTGTTCTTAAATTTCTTAATCGCTTATGAAACCAAATCGGGTGTTTATGATTATAAATCTTTTTTTCCGGCACGAATCTTTGTGGTCAACTCTTATATGGTAGTTAAAAGTTTTACTGGATAGTAAAGGAAATGTAATTGGTATGAATTAAAGTAATTATTGGACAATAACTCTTATTTTACCTCCCCAAACTTGGGCCTATACAACTATAAATTAATTCTTTTATACTGCTTTATTTTGTATTTACAACTCAGCGTTATGATAAGTCGTTTAGCTTCAGCAGTATTATGTGAAGAGTAATTCGAGTGAAATTAATAAAGAATGTGCTGAGTTGATAAGAAGAAAGAATTTATGGAATTTTTACTATTTCTACCCCCACCAGTGGAAGGGAGTAGTATTAGTTTTTGCAACATAAATAAGCACTTAATTTTCAAAGTTTGCTATCAGGATTAACTCTCGCTATTTTATCGGTCATTTGTGAGGTAAAGTCAGGTTAGCATTATGATCTCTTCAATCGATTTAAACATATGATCTGAAAATGCAATACACTGGTGCTTTCCTGTCGTTGATCACTGAAACAAAAATATCTCGTCGCCCGAAATATAAATTAGCTCAAACCTGTGCGAAAATGGATTGTTTAAGGTTTGTTAATGTTGTTGTTGGTGAATAGACATACAAACACAACAGGTAGTATGTTAACCAAGAACTCTTCTCAATTGAATTTCCTTGTTATTTTTTTTTATGAAAATCAGGATATGGTACCCCTCGCATCAACCTTCGAAGTTAAATTGCTTTTCAAAATAAAAAAAAGCTAAAACTCAACGATTTGACTTTGAATAAAATGCTTTTTCGATAACAAATGACAATCGAAAAATTCTAACCAAAAAATGTTTATGACTTTGAATAGTCAGCAAAATTTCCAAGAGGCAAAAAAAAAGCAGAATATTCGCAAAATCCTAGCCTAGAAGATAATGTATAGGACATGGGAGTGCGAGGGAGTACTAATGGCGGAATTTAATCGAATAAGTTTATTGTTTTATACCTCTACGCCCACACGAAGTGCTATAACATCAAGAGGATACACACAACACATCCGGAAGAGGACAAAATCACGCCTAATGGATCGGTTTTCCATAAAAATGGATTCCAAGATGGATTTGGTTCTCCTTCGTCCTTCAATTTATTGTTCGTTTATTTTTGTTTTATTCCTTCGACAACAAAAGCAAAAGTACAAAATGTGTTTGGATATTTATTTTGGTTTGAATTGCTGTCGTTTGACTTAAGCTAATAGTATTTTCTCGGCAGTTCTTGATTATGGTGGGGGACTCACTTCCATAACAAAAAAAAAAAGAGAAGAGGGAAGAAATCCTACCCAAACACACATACCCGCCTTCATGCCTCATAAGGATATAAAAACAGAGTGCAATAATATTTATTGTAGGAGCTTTTTAGTTGAGTGAAACAAAATCGCATGTTCTGGAGAGATTCTTTTTTTTTTTTTTTTGGGAGGCCGAACAGGGTACGGGTGGGCTTTGTTGGTTCAGTGAACTTTTTTCTTAAAGCGAAAGAGAAACAGAGAGAGAAGAATCGATTTTTGGCAGAATGCCTCTGCTATGGTGATGACAAATATTTTTATTACCCTCATGGAATGTGGATTAGATGTGTTTTATACTTGAATTATTAGAATGGCTGCTTTCAAGTGGCTGTTATGACTTTGTCAACGAGTGTTGTAAGCACTGGCAGAACTGTTTCAATTTTATTTATTCAACCTATAAATTTAAGAGGGAAATTTTTTGGGTTGTGGTAGGCGCAATTAAGATTGGAGGATGGAATATCTGCAGCTTAATGAGGCAATTAGTTAGGAAAGGCTATAAAATGAAACATCGCAATGTCTTCATATTTTATCAAATAGATCTTTTTTTGAGCATAGAACGAACGTTAATGCCGTGTTTGAGTTCAAATATCGAAGTGGGTTTTACGGCTGTGTATAAGGTTAAGTGGAAGAATTGTGGTATTGTATGGGAAGGGTATGCGTCAACAGTTTCTGGGTCTTAACCTATAATTAGCCATAATAGATTGTTTGAATAAGTAAAAAATATCAAATTTAAAACTTCGTCAACTCAAATTCGTACAAAGAATTGTCCATAGGCTGTTACTATTTTTGTAGCTATACCATATTTTGATTCATTCGCAATTGTTTTAGCATTAGCTTCTTAATTCTGCTTTGTTATTTGGACATCATTCATTGTTAAATTTAAAATAACTTCAATAAAATTATTGAAATTAAAAAAAAAGTTATGAACGGCTTTGCCACCAGACATGTGCTCCAAAAGTTATTTTTGGTAAAGTAAACCTGATGTCTCTGACAATTTGGTGGTTAGAAATGTCTGAGTGGTGGCGCACCAGAGCGGTGAGCCCTGGGGCCTAGCGCATTTCTTACAACCATGCGTTGTGGGGGAATAGAGGAAACCTACCTGTTGGGATTCGAACCGCAAACCTCTCGCATAACAAGCAGATATACTGACTATACAGGGTGTTCCGTAATTTTTGTTACATACTTTTTGATATGGTTCTTGGTCATATTCTAAAAAAAATTGTTCTATAGTAAAGTCCGTTTCTAAACTTTGACATCACTTTTTGACAATTTAAAAAAAGACTAACTTTGTACCCTTACATGAGTTAAACTCGATTTCTCTGTGAATACTGATGATAGAGACCTAATCTTAGACTTAATTTATTGTAAAAATAATCTTTAAAAATGTATATAAGTTGGGCTCTTATTGGCTTAGGATTACCAGATTTTCAATTTTAAATGATGTTCAAATTTTCTTCCTCCAGCAAAGTTTTGACTTTGAGGTCATTTTTTTTCAGAAAATGCCTGATAAACACAGAGTTTCTTTAGTTTTTACTTGAAAAATTACAAAATGGGTAAAATTAAAAAAAAGAAGATTTTTAGCTTTGAGGTTTGTTTGAAGAAAACAATAATATGGGCACTTTTAGTAGTTTTTTTATGTATTTTATACAAATACAATTAAAACAAGTGCTCAAGTGCCCTTTTTCGGTTTGAAAGCATGCCAGAGCCCGTTTTTGGATTTCATTGTGGGGGTTTGCTTTAAGTTTGGGGTATGAATGTTCTGGACCCTATGAAAATTGAAAGTGTTCGCACTTGGCCAACACCAAAGAATCTTTCGGAATTACGCAGCTTCGTGGGACTCTGCACGTACTACCGTCATTTCGTACCACAATTTGCAGCCATGGCGCGCCCATTACACCAGCTGACTGAAAAGAACATGGCTTTCAAGTGGAATGACCAGTGTGCAAAAGCTTTTGCTGAGCTGAAAGAAGAAGAACAGGTAAATAAGTCTAAAACTAGGTCTCTACCACTAGTATTGACAGAGAAATCGAACTTAACACAGGTCAATGTACACCAAAGTTAGCCTTTTTTTAAATTGTCAAAAGTGATGTCAAAGTTGAGAAACGGACCTTTCTGCACAACAATTTTTTTCTTAGAATATAACCAAGAATCTCATCCCAAAGTATGTAACACGAATTACGGAACATCCTGTATTACGCCCGTGCGTAACATCGGAGTGGAGTTGTTAGCCTTATTATTCTCTTGAAAACCGACAGAAAGTCCTTGTGTTGTTTCCACATTCAAATGCTGCCTTAAGAATGGTTTATATTTTGACTTTTCCTCACTATTTTTTGGGCGCTACAATTAAAGTTTGTTTAGTAAACTTATTTTGGGACAAAACACCGAAGTGTTCATTTACTTGATTTTTTTGTTGCCGTAGAGACACTCTTCTTATTTTGTTCTGTTAACTTGTTTTGTACTTTGTTGCAGTGATTCAGGAACTTGTGAGCGAAGTTGTCAGGCTTAACTAATAGAATTCCTGCACTTTGTAAGAAAACATCCACGACATGGCTATGATATTCTCTTCAAAAAGAGCAATAGAATCATTTCAGAGTTTTTTTTTTTTTGCAAATAGCTTAGCATCTTAATGTTCATTCTCCAAATGAATGCGTTCGTAGCCTTGAAGAGTACAGCGTTATATGTCTCTCGGAGTGTCTTCTGCCTATGTTTGCTACGAGAATATCAAAATATAACTGACATTTGCCCACACTTACTAAGAATTATAATGTCTTTCGATAGCGGATACGCTTTGGTAAACCTTGCAAAGCACTTCCTAACAACGTTGATGGATGTGTCTATCAAATCTAGCCCTGGATTCCATAAAGTTGAAGACGACTTAGTTTAAGGTACTTAAAAATTGCGTTGAAAAACCTGAAAAAGAACCATAATTTATAATAAGGTAGCCTAATAGCTCTGCTTTAATCATGAAACAATCTTTTTACGATAAAAACGGCAATAGGCAATTTGGCGATAATAGCCCAAAAAGTTATGGAAGCCAGGCCCTGTTGTTTTATTATATGTTCATTCACTCACTGATGCCGAATCTGCATATGGAATCACAAGATGAGTTCCGTGTTCGAATGATAAAATTCAAATACAACAATTTGATAGCTCCTTATAGATGGGGTCTTAGATCAGAAAAGTCCACATTCCACAATAGATCAAAAATGTTCTCATTTGCCGTATTTTATTAGGAATGTATACTCACGTTTGCAAAACATCGCAAGACATCGCACATGGGAAAACAGCAACAATTAGTGAACAAAAATAAGTCAGTGTTCAGATGTGAACCACAGGGACGGCTGGACGCTGGTAAATAGAGTTTATGGAATAAAGTTGTATTAGTGAGTACAGCTAAAACGCTGTTAAACGCTTGAGACTCGTTAGTGAAGATGACAATAAAATTCCCACTAAAACACGGCTATTACTGCATATCTTTGAATAAATATCTTGACTTGAAAAGATTGTACAAAACTCAAATGTCAACACCAGAGGAATAATTTGTCAAAAGTCTCGCTTACGCAGGACACAGAACATCGATGAATTTGTGACAAAACGTCACAATAAACAGACATAACTTCAAAGTAGTAAAGGACCTCAGAACATCAGTCCGGCGATCAAGCGGAGAATAACTTGCGAACCGCTGCTTCTTTGAGTTGGAAAAGCAGTTAAGAAATAAAACTCTCTCTAGAAAAACCAAGGTAACCCAATATGGCCGCTTGATGGCTTGATCATCCCAGTCCTGTGTGGAAGAATGGAGTTTCCGAAAGCACATTGCAGAGAAATCACAGAATTGGAAGACCTCGTCTTAGGTTGCGCGATCATGGAAGAAGAACTCAACTGTCTTAAAGTTCAAAACTGGAGAGAGCTCGTGCGAAATCGAATTCATTATCAAAAAATTTTGGTTGAAGCCCATCAGGTTCACCCTTAACTGTTATGCCTACCTAAGTAAGTTCAAATCGAACTCTTGAACACAAGAAACAGATTCGTTTGCCTAAGAAAAAAAAACATGTTTTCCAATGACAAGAATTTCGCTTCGCAAAGTTGTTTCCAATAAGGGATTAGCGTGGTTAAAATGAGTTAAAGCAAGCTTTGTCTCCTAACAACGACTCTCAGTACCTAATTTTTAAAATGGTCTAAATTGTTTATTAAGCGCTTTTTTTTCTTTTCTTGGCCTTGGTAATTCCCACTCTTTTCTAGGATTTTTTTTCTGTCGGAGGGTCTTAAAATACTAACTGTAGCAGTCAGACCTGAATTCATTGTATTACCAGATATCAACCTTCCTTTGTTAAAGCACTTCGACGCTTCCATGATTTGGAGCCTGCCTTGGTTACCAACTATCACCCTGTCTGCGCCGAGAATCTGTAAACTGATTCGAGATAATGCAGAACACGTCGTAATCCTCTCAACACGATTCACAGAGTGTTATATTAGTCAATGCAACGCCAAATATTGTGTCCCAGCATAGGTTGGAGGAAGCCCTTGTTTTAATCCTCTTAAAATTAGACCTTTTGAGGTGAAAACGTGTGGTACCCGTGGAAAGCCAACAGTTATCATGTCTGCCTGTAAACCAAGAGATTCGTGGTTCGAATCCCAACAGAGGCAAAAATGTTTTTTGCTATGAAAAGCGCTTTCTCGATAAGCCGTTTGGGACCGGCAGGAAATTGTAGGTTCCCTCCATTTCTTCACAAGGCATGGTTGTGGCAAATGCGCCAGACCCTGGGGCTCCTCGCTCTGTCGCGCTATTTTTTTTTTTTTCTTTTTTTCTATATTTTTAAGGTGAAAACTTTTGGTTGAACCAGACATACCTTCTTTCTTCTCTTCCTTGTATCATTCATTACACCGTTGATGATACTTTTCGGGAAAGTGAGAAGTTGAGTTTGTACAACCGAGTCTGAGCTCTGAGAAGCGTAACTGCCTATATTTTTAATTGTTTAGAAAATATCCTTTGCTCGGACTAATGGATACAGGGTGTGTGTTGTGAGAAAAATCAAAAGTGCCAACAAAAAGACCTTCTCCCTCCTATATACAAAAAAGTGTATCCCGGATTAAATTAATAAATCTCTTGGCGCCAATCTAAGTGACAAACATTCCGCTTCACCTTGAGTATACTGCATTAATTCCACTTGAAAAATGATAATCCTTGCCACATTAATTTAATAGATTAAGACTGTTGTTATTTCGAATTTCGCACCACAATTTGACAGCAAAAACTTGCGCACTCCACCACATATGTTCAAGTAGTACCCAATGTGACAAGATGGTACTCTCCTCTTCTCCGGGTTATTCTTTAGGATTGAATTGATTTCCAAGTCAAGAGCAGCACAACAAAGCACAGCACACACAATGGCGTACACTATGCATTATGTCACCAATTGAATTTAAGTATCTCGAGTATTATAATTTACTACATGTTTACCCACGCAATATTCTTTATTCCTGGCCGTACATGTGTGGGATCAAAAAGATATGTGGTGTACTCAATATGAGTAAAAAAAGAAAGCTGTGGAATGAATTGAAGCTGGACCGAACGTCGCGTCGCGTCACGCCGCGCCGCTCCGCACCGCGCCATCTCAGTCAGAGACGAGTGACTGGGTGAGCAATGTTGTGTCGCGCGTTGGAAGTGGCTTGATGTTAAATTCTAAATTATGACATTCTTTCCGAGAGCTGTGGATATGGTTGGAAGCATATAAATTGTGAGTGTCATATAAATAATTCATTGTCAAGCCGTTTGTAACAATGGGTGAGCAGCACAAGTAGGCATCTTTTTCATTACTTTTATGGGGAATAAATCTGAATGGAGGGCAAATAAAATATTTTAAAAATAAATTCGATTAGGAAATTTAAAGTTAAGCGGTACGGAGATTTATGCGTTGGCTTAACAGATTAGAAAATTGGGAATGATAGGGGCTTGGTTTCAATAAGAGCTGCTGGATGGCGTTTGCACTTCACAAATTGAATGAAGGTCATGATAACCATGTCTGTAATAAAGTGGGAGCCATCAGTAAGAATAAGATCCAATCGCGGGCATTTTCAGCAATTCGGACATGATATTGACGAAATTAGAACTTTCGGGGCCAACATTATTAGGTTGATCGCTATGGCGGAACTGTATCAAAAGCGAATCTTCACCAAAGACTTTTATACCTCCTATGCTATTCTTTCTTCTACCTTTATACTTAATTGAGTATGATAAATAAAATCCACTTCCTTTCTGTCTTTGAGACCACTTTTCCATCAAAGCAGGGAACTGAAAAGATTGTGTTGTGTTATTGTATCGACGTTATGTTGTCAGTTCTCTTATAAGAATCTTCCTCTGGGGAGTCGTTTAGGTTTACCTTTCAATTCCTGTTCAAGTACTTGTAGCACACTTGTTCTGCACCTTGAGAAACAATCTTAAAATCGATGTCTGAATCAATTGCTGTTTAGGATTGCTATAAAGAAACAATCATAAAATCTCATGGGTATTGTTCTTTCAACCGCACACAATCGGTTCATAAATAATAATTGAAATCAATTGCATAGAAATCAAAGCCAGATGCACATTATATAAAACAGAAGCCCATTCATTAAACTTTGAATGTGTTTGTGTGCTTCGTCTCATTCCAAAAGCCCAAATAGAAGAAATAATTGTTCAAAATCAATTTGAAAGCATGTCTCTCTCGGTAATTCATTTTTGTCTTTATGTTTTCTGCAAATGGTCAAAAATAAAACAGATTTCATTTGATCATGTCTTTCCATAAAACGACAAAAAGTAGATACCACTTTTTATTTCTATTGAATCTGTGGTGACTGAGAGAAGTCTCTTGGAGGCAATAGACATAAATCGACACAAATTTAGTCAGATACTAATGCACTGTAAGAGTGTGCATTTGTGCAACATTCAGCGATTAGTTTCGTTTTGGTAGATCGAGTGATAGTTAATTTTTAACGGCTCACCATATACGGCGGATGTATGTAAGCACTTAATTTGTAGTTAGTACATTTTCACAATAATTATGGATAATTAGAATCTGGGGAACCAGATGTATTGGATATTGTTTTTGTCGGTTTTCAGTCATTTTATTGTTTTTAATGAGTGAGGAATGAGTGTTTTTATTTGCAAACTATTCCCACATTAGAGTATGTTTTTAATATATTTTTCTTTTTCTATTTTCAGGTGAGTTCTGAATGAAATGCAAAGGAATTAGTAAGTAGAAATATGATTTTGGAAACACTCGTTGAAAGTTCGTACATCTACTTATGAGTTCTTTTTAGGTAAGGTTAGGTGGAAGTGGGTGTCAGTAATGAATAGGCCGCAAGGGCCCATTGTGATACCAGAGATATCAGCAAGTTAATCACCTACTGATCTCAGAAACCCGATGTTAGATTAACGAGTTGATCACTTATTAATCTTCTGTTACGGGACTAGCCGGTTAATCACCTGCTAGTCAAACCACGCGGAACTTTTAATGTCTTTCGAAAGGTTTTTAGGGTCTATGTAAGCTAAGTCGCTAGTATCATCGAAGAAGAATTCACCGAGATCAGTTTTTCTCTTATGAAGTAGTGCAGGGCATGAGCAAAGAAGGTGTTGAACGGTTTATTTCTCTTCTTCGTCCATGCAACTTCTGCAGAAGTCATTGGAAAACACACCAAGTCTTTTGGCGTATCTCCCTATTCGACAGTGTCCCGTAAGAACACCTATGGTAAAACATAGATACAGACGGTTCAGGGCTAACAAACTTTCGAGCGTTTACACGGCCAAACTTTTTTGGTTGCAAGGCAGTTGTTACTCTCAGTCCATCTAGTGTTTGTTATCTTCGAAGCGTCTTGTCTTAGTAGGAGTTTACTTGCAGCGATAGGTGCACCTATGTTGTTCCATTGTTAGCGTAGGAAAGTGGTCGTGCCCTTTTTGGCTAGTTCGTCTGCCATAAGAGTTCTGTTTAGCATGAATTGTCTTTTTTAAGCGGAAACCAATTTTTGGGCGCGTTTATATATCGGACTTATGAGCTAGTTGCTCGGTCAGAAGAATTCGTTCAAACAATTCACGTGGTAAATTTCATCTTTTGAACAAATATTCCCGCTTTGAGGTGCAACAATAATGAAAAAGTAGTGAGTACAATTTAATTTAAGTTTTTTTAAATAAATTCCTCATTTTTAGTGATCCCTTAGATTTGATTAGATTAGATTTAGGGGATGGGTAGAGCTTGTTCAGCTCTGGGCACTGCGGTGTCTGAAAGAAACCTATTGTGCCAGTCCATGTGAGATTTCAGGGCAGTTCTCCTGCTCCTGAATTGAACCGGAATTTGGCAATCTACTGTGGGTGAATGAGTTTGAGTTTATCTAGTCATCTAGGAGGATGATCTCGTAGTCAAGTACTTGCTTTCTATGGCGGAAAAGTGCTGGACATTCTGTAATAATGTGCAGAGATGTTTTTTTATTTTAAAATCATAGTCTACAGATGGTGTCCGCTACCAGCCCTATTTGATGAAGATGTTTCTTTAAAGAACAGTGACCGGTTAGTAGTCCTGTGTAGATTTTTAGGGTTTTCCTATATTGAGGTTCAGTAGGAGTGGTGATGTTTTTTCAGTATATTCTGGCAAAAAGGGTTGCTTTGGTTTTCATAAAGAGGGTTTTGTTTCTCAATTGGCTTCAGCGGTTGGCACTAGCAGTTACCCGTTTAATCTCCGCACTTTTCGTTTCTATAATGGGCTCTAGGTAAACTATGTCCTGCATTTCTTCGAAATTATGTCCTGCAAACATAACATTTGTCAGTCTGATGTAAACTCTTATGTACAAGTGATGGTATTATTGTGACAGCTTTTTGAATGAAGAGTTCAGAAGTAATCGAGTGTGCGTTGAAGGATTCATTAATTCACAATTGTTTTTTAATCTTCTACAATCAGCCATATTAACAAGCTTATCAACTGGGCCATCACCTGCGGACGACCGACGTAACTTATACCCTATTAATAAAAAAGTTGCTATATTTTCAAGAAAGCACATGCCGGCTATACTTCCACCGACTACAAAAATATCAAATTTGTGGAAGCCGTTGCAGTGATTTAAGACTGCTGAGCGCAACGAATAACGTAACTTTAATTTAGATTCTAGGACACGGTGATAAAATCGGGTTATCGATCGAATCCAGCCACCGAAAACTTCTGTATTCAAGCCACTAAAGTACCAAAAGAACAGGGGTCGAATTACCGCACACGTGATCGAGTAATACGTGCCTGAATTATTTGTTTTTGGCATAACACTTCGCGTTATCCAGCAGTTTAGTACCCCAATTCGAAATTCTTTCATCAGTATTTAAATTAATTGAAATCGATAAATGGAAAGCAGACTGAAGTTGTGTAATATAGAGCGAATTTTGAAAGAAAATAGTAATCACTCACTCGACCAGGGTCGTCGGGGTTCCAGGAACCTATGGCTCAGCTCTCTTCTTTGCCTTTCATTCTCTAAAGGCACAATTCTTTGGGAATGATGAGAATGGATAGTAGCAAATTTGATTTATATAGAGGTTGGGGCTCCTCAATCCCAATAATCACTTACCAGCCAAACCTTTTCTCTTCCTTACCTTCTTCTCTAGCGCTATACAGGAAATCACTATGTAATTTTTGTCATTCGAATGTGGTGTTGTTGTTTGGGGCTGCACCCCTTATCCAACCTAACCTAACGCTCTCGTAAGCACTTTCCAGAGGCTGAACTTTACTTGATCTAACTACACACCCGATACGAAGAAATCCAAAAATGTTAAGGGTATTGTGCCAAATGAGATACTTAATGAGCTTTGAAAAAGATGGACGATATCGGGTCTAGGAGTCTCAGGATTTTCATGCTCCAAGTATAAGGCGATTGCTTTTGAGTATAGGACGGAGTAGTGACCAGTATCAGATGTCTTTTTGTGGGTCTCTCTTCTTGATTTAGCTTTTTTGAAATTGCAGATGCTTCTTATTCCAATGCTTTTAAATTGGGTCGAGTGCAACTTTTATGTTTTTTTCTGTTATTTTGCCAACTTAAAATCAAAAGAAATTCAGAAAAGTTCGATCGCTTGCCTTTTTAACTATAAAAACCTCCCTTAACCCCTTCTTTGACTGAAGGTCCTTGAAGTAAAGAAGGTTCGTCACATAGCATGGTATCAGTACCAAATGTTAACAATTTGGTTTGCGATACAATTTCGAAACAAATAAAAATAAAAATAAATAAATAGGTAGAGCGGATAGCCCCTGACATTAGAGCATTTTTCCCAACAATGCCTGTTGAGACAATGGAGGGAGCCTAAAATTTTCTTCCGATTCCAAAAGGCTAATCGTGGTTCCCGTGGTGTGATGGATAGCATGTCCGCCTATTAATCCAGAGGTTTGAGTTCGAATCCCAACAGAAGCAAAAATGTTTTTTCCACGTTTATCGCCTTTCGCGAGGAATTGGCAAGTCCTCCGTTAGTATTCATTACCATGAAAAGCGCTTTCTCGATAAGCCGTTCGGAACCGAAAGAAAATTGTAGGTCCCTTCCATTCCCTCACAAGGTATGTGTCATCAAGCCAGATGAGTAAGGTAGTTTAATATAAAGTGGCAACTTCGTTTAGAGCAGTGTAAAGATAGATAAATCGATTCTCTTTCTCTTTCATAAAATAAAATTATAAAATGTAGAAAAGTTAAATATAGGCATATACATTCTTCTCTTTCTCATAAAAGAGCTAACAAGATATGTAAATTGTAAAAACGCATGGAGAAAGTCATTTGATTTCCCGCCATTGCATTAACAAGAAGTTCAGAGAGTATTCTTAAGGTAAAATATTTTTCTTGAAATATTGTTCATTCTAAAGAAGAAAACTCATATTATTTTTCAGATATAAAGTTAGAATTTAAGATTCACTTGAAAAGTAAATTGAAAACTGCCAAAAGTTGCTAATCGCTATTGAAAAATACCTATTGTAAGTCTAATAAAAACAATTGAAAGATGTACATATATGTTAAACTTATTTATTTTACAGAAAATAAAATTGAATTTAGCAAGAACTTTCGCGTTGTATCTGCGAGTCTTCGATCAATATTTATAATTGGAAAAGTTTCAGCGCCTTAGCAACATTATTTTATTTTAATAGTGGTGTTTCGAACTTATTTAAGATGAACCGTACAGGACACAGTTGCACTTCACGAAAATGTCGTTTACCAGATACGGATGAGATGGTTTCTTGTGAAAAGTGTAAACGTTGGTGGCATTATACTTGTGCCAAGTTTAACCAAGATGTTTACGCGACTTCTGATCCATGGTACTGCGAGAAGAGTGACTGTGAATTCAAGGAGGATGATCCAAATGAAAAAAGTTCTAATGAAATTGAAGGTGTTAATAATAATAAAAATAATGAAGAAGGTAAGCAAGTAGAAGCTACAGTTGATTTATTATTAGAAGCTGCTGCAACGGCCCAGGCTGCTGCTGCTCAAAAGGATGTGGAAATTAACTCCTTGCGGGATGAGTTGGAGAATATGAAAAAGAAACTTTCTTTTGATTCTCTTTCTTATCAAGCACAGGATCCCAAAATGCCGTTACTGAATTCCAATGTGACAGCCAAGCCATTTTCAGACGAAAGGATGGAGATGATTAGGAAAATTCAGGCTTATCATGAATCATTGCTCAGGAGCTCTGTTCAAATACATCAATCGACTCCAATTCGCTCTAATCCTCAGCATAATAACTTTCCAGATTCTACCATTCAACCACCCGATATGGCCAATCTGCTTGTCATTTTAAATAGAAACAACGTGCAGGAGTTACCAAGTTTTTCAGGAGAAAACAAACGGGAATGGCCTTATTTTGAAGAGGTCTATAAATCTATGGGAAAGAGAATGTAGCTCGACTCCGTAAGGCTCTTAAGGGAGAAGCTTATCAACTAGTGAGTGATAGACTAAAATACTCTACCGATGATACAGGGATTATGGATGCACTGCGATCTTTATATGGACGTTCTGATGTTTTAGTACACGGCCTGACCTCAGATCTTCTCAAGCTCCCAGTTTTGAAATCCAAATGCGACCCAAATCTTCATCTATGGGCAGTGAAGTTGAACGGCTTCGTAGCTGATCTTAAGTCTATTAATAGAAGTGAAGATCTCCTAAATGGATGTATATTGACGGATTTGTCTTGTAAATTAGGAGCTGGTTTGTACCAAGAATGGCGAATAAGACAAGCTTCGAATCCTCGAGTGTCTATGGAAGACCTTGCACATTATATTATGCAGAAGATGACAGATCTACCACCTGATTTGATAAAGCCTCTGGAAGCGAGTATTTCAAAGAAAACACAATCTGCGCAAAGAAGTTCAAATAGGTTGTTAACTCATCAAACATTGCCTTCTGTAGTTTCAAATACTATTTGCGTACGGTGTAGCAGCAAACAACACGTTCTTAAGGATTGCGAACAATTTAAATTACTGCCTCAGGATGCAAGATTAGCCTTTGCGCGAGAACACAAAATTTGTTTTCGATGTTTGGATATAGCGCAACACGACTGGAAAGGATGCTCGAGACGAAAAACATGTGGTATATCTGGATGTCTTGGTCGACATCACCCACTATTACATCAGCCCTCCGTGCTTCAGAACAAAGAGTTAAACGTGTCAGCTGTTCCGTATACTCCACATACGAAATTTAATTCTTCCCATATAGGTTCTACAATGCCAGTAATGTTTAAGGTGGTCCCTATACGATTGTATGGAACAAGTGGCAGATTTGTCGACACACATGCCTTTCTGGATGATGGGTCTAGTTTGACCATGTTGGAAAAGGAGTTGTTCGATGAATTGGGCCTTGAAGGTGAGTCAGAAAATCTTACCCTTCAGTGGACGAAGGGTTTTTCGAGAAGTGAGGAGTCAGTTAGAACGAGTTTAGCTGTTTCTAGTGTTCTTAGCCAAAAGCGTCATTGGTTGAACAATGTGTATACGGTAAAAGGATTAGAGTTACCAACTCAGTCTATTAACTCTTCTGAACTAAAAGAGATGTATCCGCATTTGCGTGGACTTCCTCTGACAGATTTAGTTGAAGCCAAACCTAAGATCCTAGTTGGACTCGATCATGCCAAGTTTCTTTTGGGCCATGGACAGAGACACGGGAATGATGATGAGCCTTGCGCCTTGAAAACTTTATTGGGATGGATAGTTTACGGGAAATATGCTCCGACCGTTCGAGCGAGTTGTGTTCATGAAGTTGCCAATGATCGATGAGATTTCTTTTTCATGAAGCTATAAAAGCAGAAGAGGAGCTGCACGAGCTTGTGAAGCGTCATTTTACGACGAAGGAGTTTGGTGTCATGGCTCCCAAAGGTGATATGGTCAGCAAGGAAGTCAGTCGGGCCTTGAGCATTATGGAAAGAACACTAACTTATGTGGACAATCGGTACGAAATTGGGTTACTTTGGAAGGCAGACAAGGTTGAGTTGCCTGACTCATATCCTATGGCCTTGAGTCGTCTAATTACTCTCGAAAAGTCACTGAAGAAGAAACCACATCTTTTAGAGTGGAAAAATAACCATATGGCTAACCTTTTATCCAAGGATTATGCTAGGATAGCATCTTCAGAAGAACTCGAGAAAGAGTGGCCTAGAGTATGGTACCCACCTACCTTTATAATCGAAAATCCGAACAAAATACCACCGAAGCCTAGGGATGTTGCTGACTTTGCGGCTAAAGTACGAGGAGCATCACTGAACTCATATTTATTGAAAGGACCTGACAATCTCGTTTCGTTGCACGCTGGCATTTTTAAATTGCGAGAACGAAAGATTGCAGTGAACGCGGATGTGAGAGAGATGTTTCACCAGATAAGGATAAAATTGGAAGACCAACAATGTCAGCGCGTTCTGTGGAGGAATGGAGAAACGAACAAGGAACCAACTGTATACATAATGGAGGTAATGATGTTCGGGCCGAGGTGTTCTCCAACATGTGCGCAATATGTTAAAAATTTTCATGCGAATAAATATAAAGACGTGTTTCCAGATGCTGTTGATGGCTTAGTCAACAGGACTTACGTAGATGACTATTTCAACAGTCATGACACCGTAGAAAAGGCCTTGTCAGTAACAAAAGACGCCATTGAAATTTGTAAGTCGATGAGTTTTGATTTGGTGAATGTTCAATCAAATAGTCTGGATCTTTTGAAGCACATTCCTGAAAGCAATGTCAACGTCAAATTAATCAGCGTAGACCCGAACCAATGTGAAAGCCATGTAACCAAGATTCTGGGTTTATATTGGCATCCTAGTTCCGATCTCTTCACTTACAGGCTTTCGGATGGTGGTTTGCTGAAAAAGATGTCTGACGATGGAATTCAAATAACGAAAAGGGAAATATTAAGGACTATCATGCGAATTTTTGATCCGTTGGGCCTTATATCACTATTTATTATCAGAGGTCGTATAATTCTGCAAGAAGTCTGGCGCGAGGGATCCGACTGGGATGAGCCCGTCTCGAAGCATTTAAAAGAGCAATGGTTAGAATTCATCAAAGAATTGATGAGTATTGAACAACTGAGGATTCCTCGTCTGTATGCTGAGCTGTCACCTAGTGCCTCCGAGGTTAGCCTGATAGTTTTTGTGGATGCATCCGAAAAGGCGTTCACTGCTGTAGCCTACTTCCGGTTCAAGACAGAAGATGCTGTTAGAGGTGCACTAGTCATGGCAAAGTCGAAGGTTGCCCCTGTAAAAAAGCTTTCAGTCCCGCGTTTGGAACTGCAAGCTGCTGTTCTAGGCGTGCGTCTCGCATCAACGATCAAGGCTTCTCATTCGATATTAGTGCATAGGACCCTCTTTCTGTCGGACTCAAAAACTGTTTTATCCTGGATCAACTCTTCGGATTACAAGTTTCCTACGTTTGTAGCAGTAAGAGTAGGTGAAATCTTAGATTCGACAACTCCTCGCCAATGGTTTCATGTGAATTCGGCAGATAATGTTGCAGATGATGGTACAAGATGGAGTGATCCCTGTATGAGTAATTATGAGTCGAGATGGTTTAAAGGCCCCAAGTTTCTTAGCGATCCCTTTAAGACTTGGCCGATTAAACCGAGCCACTATGAGATAGAGGATCCAGATGTAAGTGTCATGGTTCATATAAAACCCACCAGAATTTCATTTCTAGTCTACGATGAATTAAAGCCAAGGTATCAAGCAAACTGGGGTTCTTCAGTAAGGATTATTGCACTTTTACTTCGAGTCAAGGACCTCTACTTTAAAAGGCAAATAGAAAGAAAATCATTTATAACGCCATCTGAATACCACCGCGCAGAAGATTGGTTATTTAGAAAAATTCAACAGGATGCCTTTTTAACCGAATTCAATTCTTTATTAATAAAAAAGGAGGTACATCCATCCAGCTCACTCTACACATTATCACCGTTTCTGGACAACGAGGGAACTATACGAATGAGTTCAAGCGCTCAAAAAGCTCTTATTTCATATGCCTCTAAAAATCCTGCAATTTTACCTAAAAGCCATCCTCTAGTTGATACGTTTGTGCAATATATTCACAATCGAAACTTTCATATTGGTACATCTGCAATAATTTCAGACCTGCGAGAACGATCTTGGATTATTAACATTAGAACAGTTGTTTTAAAAATCAAGTCAAGGTGCAACATGTGCAAACTTAGAAGAGCTAAACCACAAACGCCTCTGATGGGAGAACTTCCAGTTGCTCGCGTATCCTTTGAATCACGACCGTTTACCCACGTTGGAGTTGATTGCTTTGGCCCACTCCTTGTCAAATTCGGAAGGGGAACCGTAAAAAGATACGGAATGATTTTTACTTGCTTAACATTTAGAGCTGTTCAAATAGAACTTCTGAATGATCTTTCACTGGATCAATGTTCAATGGCAATTCGTCGCTTTGTTATCAATCGAGTCGTCACAAAATTTTTATACAGCGATAATGGGCTCAATTTCATAGGCACAAAAAACCTTTTAGAAAGAGACATTAAGGAGATGGAAAACTCCCTAAGTGAATACGCATCGAAATATGAAGGTATATTGTGGCGTTTTATCCCTGCGTATTCTCCATGGATGGGCGGAGCTTGGGAGAGACTCATCCAATCCATTAAATACACTGTTGAATATATTTTGAAAGGTATCGTACCCAGAGAAGATGTGCTTCGAAACGCTCTTATTGAAGCGCAAGGACAAATCAACCGACGCCCTCTGACTCATGTACCTGTAGACCCAGAAGATCCGAAGCCGCTCACGCCTAACTCTATACTTTTCGGGGATGACGACAGAGATGTCACGGCCCCCGGAATTTTCCATGAAAGTGATGTAAACAGTAAGCTGTATAGTCGAAGATCCCAGCATTTAATGGCGGAATTTATAAAGCGTTGGTATGTAGAGTATCTGCCCGAGATAACTAGACGGACAAAATGGCATAAGAATATAAAACCTATCACAGAAGGCTGTATCGTAATCTTGGTTGAACCAAACGACATTCGTTCGTCCTGGAAGATGGGTGAAGTAGTGAAGGTCTATCCTGGGCCTGATGGAATTGTAAGGACTTGTGATGTAAGATTATCAAATGGAAATTTAAAACTCAAGAGATCAGTTGGGCGGCTTGCTGTTTTAGATATTCGGTCTTCACCCGAGTGCTCAGACGGCCCCCGGAATGTCATCAAGCCAGATGAGTAAGGTAGTTTAATATAAAGTGGCAACTTCGTTTAGAGCAGTGTAAAGATAGATAAATCGATTCTCTTTCTCTTTCATAAAATAAAATTATAAAATGTAGAAAAGTTAAATATAGGCATATACATTCTTCTCTTTCTCATAAAAGAGCTAACAAGATATGTAAATTGTAAAAACGCATGGAGAAAGTCATTTGATTTCCCGCCATTGCATTAACAAGAAGTTCAGAGAGTATTCTTAAGGTAAAATATTTTTCTTGAAATATTGTTCATTCTAAAGAAGAAAACTCATATTATTTTTCAGATATAAAGTTAGAATTTAAGATTCACTTGAAAAGTAAATTGAAAACTGCCAAAAGTTGCTAATCGCTATTGAAAAATACCTATTGTAAGTCTAATAAGAACAATTGAAAGATGTACATATATGTTAAACTTATTTATTTTACAGAAAATAAAATTGAATTTAGCAAGAACTTTCGCGTTGTATCTGCGAGTCTTCGATCAATATTTATAATTGGAAAAGTTTCAGCGCCTTAGCAACAGTATGGTTGTGAGAGATGCGCTGGCCAGGGGCTCCTCGTTATGCTGCGCCACCCTATTTTTTATTTTTTTTTATTTTTTCAATCGAGAAAGCGATTTACCAATGCCTTAACTCTTTGTTTTCTGTTGGAATTCGAACAATCACGAACCTCAAGTGTAACAGGAAGACATGCTAACCAGTTAGCCACGGGCACCGCAAAGAAACAAAAAACCAAGTTATTAAGTTCGAATTATGCAGCAAACGGTTTTGAGTTTGTTTTCTAAAAGTTCTCTATCACTTCAATCTACATTCAAGTCTAGTAGCAAATGAAACTATATATAGCTACTACATCCACTTTCACATTTATTCATTTATCTCCTTACAATCTTTGTACTCAAGTAGTTCTTAGGCGTTTCCTTTTTCAAAATTTAATGCACTTCACCAGCAACACCTTCGTATGCTTCCGATAGTCATCTCTTATCCAACCATCCCCCCACATTTAACATATTTTTGCGCCTGCACCCTGAAAAGATATCCATCGCTGTTGCTTTAAACCACAGAGACTATATATCATCACATCCACTTCTCGAATTGGGTTACTAGACGCCGGCTGTTTCAACGTCTTTGTGAGCCTGTAAATATCAGTGGCCCACAAACTAAACACAGACAACTTGAATTTCTAACTGCGATATGTTGTTTAACGCTTAGTAATTCTCTTTCAGAAAAGTGAATTAATTCCTCACAGTGTGTCCTGTCTCCCAATCAACAAATCAATAGAAAATGTCCTTTTCCAATTGACACAAACCAACTGCCACTTTGGGACACTGTCAATATATAACTCTACTAAACTCAATCAAATCACCAGGATTCGCTTTAGCACCGCACCGCCATCAATTAGAAATTGTATATGTAGTTGCAACTGTGTAGCTGCAATAGGTCTTGTTTTCGTACTCGTTTTTAGTAGCAAAGAGAATCTACGAGCAATCAATTGCATCAGTTGATAGAGATGATTGATATAACAACATCAAAACCATCGACTTTAAACCTAAGGACGGGATGCTATTAACGTTTTGCAATTTTGCGGCTGTCCACACAAAGAGAATACATATACCGATGAGGCAGTACCAAATAACCATTCACAAGTAAAGTAAAGTGTATAGAGCTCGGCAGTTTTGTGTCGAAAACTTGATGTTTTGTGTCAATACATGAGGGAGAAGTATAAAAGGGCAAAGTTACTTGGTGTTCAACTTTAAATGGTAAATTTTTCAAGTTTCTGAAAAATCGAAGGTAACAAAGGCTGAAAGTAAGGGCATCGTCCTTGTTGTTTGGTCCAAATTTTACTACAGAGGAATTTTTGTTATGAAGGAGCAAAGTTGCTTTCTGTGTTATTCGAATGAAATAACACAGTGTTTTGTTGGAGAATATAGCACTTTAGTTCATATAAAGTAGCTTAAAGAGTTTAGCTGAAGGCTTCTTTTATGTAAAACTATTTTAGCAAAAAGGGAGAATGGTTGGGATTTGACGGTGGTGACAACGAATAGCGATAGTGGATAGCGATTGTAGGCAAGCTATATCAAGGTAGCGATATCGGGGTAGTGATAGCGGGATAGTGATAGTGAGATAGCGATAGTGAGATAGCGCTAGTGAGATAGCGAGGTAGCGATAAAGAGGTCGCGATATGGACAAAGCGATACCGAGGTAGCGATAAAGAGTTAGCGATATCAGATCGATAGGGAAGTAGCGATAGCGAGGTAGCGTTGGCGAGGTTGCAATAGCAAGGTAGCGATAGCGAGTCAATGATAGTGAGACTGCGAAATCGAGACAGCGATAGTGAGACAGCGATAGCGAGAAAGCGAGATAGCGATAGCGAGATAGTGATAGCCAGATAGCGAGATAGCGATAGCGAGATAGGAATAGCGGGATAGCGATAGCCAGATAGCGATGGCCAGATAGCGATGGCCAGATAACGATAGCGAGATAGCGATAGCGAGATAGTGATAACGAGATAGCGATAGCGAGATAGCGATAGCGAGATAGCGATAGCCAAATAGTGAAAGCCAGATAGCAATAGCAAAATATGAATAGCGACATGGCGATTGAAGAAAAGCTATAGTGAGCTATTGATAGCGAGGTAGCCATTACGAAAAGCGGTGGCGAGCGAAAAAACCTATAGCGAAACAAGTTTATCTTGACAGCGATAGCGATGCACTGGCAATTAGAAAGTGATATTATTAAAAAATGTAGCTAGAGAGCCAAAGTGCGAAAACCAATTAGTACCAAGGGAAGCGAGATGATGGGGATGATGGGTACCAAGGGAAGCATGGGGGGTGCAGCCACAAGTGGCAGCACCTCACTCGGATCTCAAGGATCCATTGTGCTCCTCGGGAAAACAGAGGATGACGAGTTGAGAGGATTGGAGAGGAAGAGTGTTGGGTTGGTGATTGGCCTTTAATAAATGCCAGGACGTTGTTCAATGGGAGATTAGAGATGTCGCCCAGTTCGTCGAAGAAGTATTCTCCGAGGGTTTGTTTCCTAGTGTGGGCCAAGCTAGGACACTCACAGAGGAAGTGGAATGATCCTTCCTCTGCCTCCTCATCTTGGCATCCTCTACATAAGTCGGATGTGCTAATGCCCATTCTCATCACGTGGGTACCCAACGAGTTGTGGCCCGTGAGAATGGCAATCAACAGAGAGAGCCGAGGTCTGCTTAGCTGGAGTAGGAATTCTGTTGTTTTCTTGGAAACATCTGGTCAAAGGTATCTGGAGATTCGACATGTTTCTAAAGATGACAACCTGTCATTGGCGGTTTTTAGAGAATTATGTTTGATTCTGTTTTCTTCTTGCTCTATAGTGGCATTAGAACTGAGGTGTTCGTTTCGCTGGATTCGAGTGCTGACCCGATTTAAGCCAGCTTATCCGCCATTTCAATACCGATTATATAGCGATGTCCTGGAACCCTGGTTAGACTTACTGTGTTTGTTTCGCTGAGTAGTCTAAGGTTACTGCGACAGCTGTCTACTAGCCTGGATTTCGTGGTAATGGATGAGATAGCTTCTATGGCCGCTTGACTCTCTATGAAGAAGTCATTATTTTTGTTGATCAAGTTTTGCGTAGCTAGGTGCTTTGCGGCTTCGCACACTGCAAGTACTTCTGTTTGAAAGACACTGCAGAAGTCGGGAAGCTTTATTGATCTACTCATGGTAGGGTAATCTGAGAAAATACCTGATCCTACCCCTTCGTCCTTTTTGGAACCTTCTGTGAAGACGGAAATTTGATTTTCTATTATAACCCTGTTTGCCTCCCATCTTTCTCTTGTCGGAAAGACTGTTATGGCCACTGGATTGATATCAATATGCGGGGGGGGGGGGGGGGGGGGGTTGATATAGTCTGTTTGAATGTCTATATCTGTACGGTTCATGATGGTTCTATGGCCTGATATGCCTGTTTTCCAATTATTGCATTGTTTGAGTCGCAGTGCGCTTTTGGGAGCCATCTCCTTAGTGAAAAGATCTACGGGGCTAGCGACAGGAAGGTTTCCAGAGCTGCAGTTGATGTTGTTATCATGGCACAAGTTGAGCCAATGCATGCAAGCCTTTGGATTTTGGTCATGGTCTTAAGGTAACATCATAGGAAAGTGATTAGTAAAATATCTGATTGGCAAGGTAGTCATGCAGAAGAAAACAGCTTCAGCTGGATATAATTATGTACAAGCAACAATTCTTATATATGAAAAGCTAGTGTTAAATAATCCGCATGTTTTTTTTTTTATCCGATCTAAACATTCTCAAGTCTGTCATTGACTTGTCTGCCGATGAATTTCTTTTTGCTTAGGGAAGCTGCTCTCCCATTTATCACACACAGTTCAATTCAAAACCCTTCATAGAACGTCTTCCGGTGACGCCCAGCTGACAAGTGCCTGTCTTCGTTGCACTTTTCACATATGTACGTCGCGTCGTCGCCCCATCAATTCGCACCGCCCTACGCATAGTCCACAGTGAAACCTGTCATCATCTGACCTCATTGAGTTGTCGAATCGAATTATTTGCGAAACAAACTATCAACACTTTTACACGCCTGAAAAATACCAAATCAATTAATCGAACTAGCACCACCATAACCATCACCACCACTAAATGCCAATAAACCTCGAGATCACTCATGTCTCTTTTACAATGACGTGAATTGATATCAGAAATAAAGAACGAAATGCTTCTTTGTCTTTTTTCGATTGATTGAACACTGTGTGAGCGTTCAACTAACGCCTTAACTATACCACACACAAACACACATCTACCAACTCAACAAATTCAAAGCTATAGTCCAATTGATTAAGGAGTACCTCGTCGTGTTAGTTGTTTATTTGTTGTTTGTGCTCGAGAGGAAATGATACAAATGAAACCCTGTTCCGCACCTAATGTGTGCGACGTATATAACAATATTCACTATAAATCGGCTGCTGTCAGATACAAAATTATCTCATAGATATTATTTTGCTTGCCACATGAGCAATACTCTTGGAGAGAGAAAAGGAATTTATGTTGGTTGCCTGGGTGGCGACTATAGTTTATCTGTTTTGTGTGGGCTGATGCTAGCCCCTTGTTTAATGTTGACATCTCTTAAAGACAGAGATACTGTTTCTTTCACATTAAGCTTTTCTTTGAGTCAGGCGTTTTCAAATCGGATGTAATTAGTTTGGGGTTCGAGATATACCTACAGGGAGGAGAACTTCCCTCAAAATAGGAGGATATGGAAGTTGCATAGTAAACACAATACAAGGCAATAAACCCGACGGGTGTGGTAGGTACTTCAGTTCTAATACACGTTTGTCCCTTTGTTTGAAGCAAGTAAGTCCTCCGGTCTTGAAACAGCGACAAGTTAACTGCGCTCTATCAACAAGAACATTGCGAATATAATATTAATTGTCTTGTTGATGAGCCCGCAAGCAATGAAAGAGGAGGACGTTCAAGGTTTCGTCCATTTGCTGATGACGAAAACTGTTTTGAAATTAGTCAAATTTGAACATCAAATCAATGCTGCTAAATTGTTGCCTCGTCTCTTGTGACTTAAGGTGAAATACAGATTCGGCTCTAGTTTATACACTTAATAAACTCTAACGCCCTCTGTTTACAAAAGTGCGATACTTTACCCTGTTAATTTGCATAAAAAGTCCACTATATGAATGATTAATACTCATAAACCGTGAATTTTTCATGGTTGTGGACAATATCATTCAACTCAACAACACTCCTGTCCTCACCCCATATCAAAATAAATTTCATTCTACAACAAAAAAAGTACTCGTATTTATCCAGCAAATGAATTCAGTTCTCTGTTGCCGTAGTCACAATGTAAGATTCAAAAATCTAAATATACGGTCTCATCTTCTGTTGCGAGACAAACACAGATTCCTCTGTCTTGGAGCATAAGTTACAGACAGTCAATTACTATGGCAGCGGATACACTAAGTCTATCTACCATGGATCGATGCCAAGGAGCAGAAAAAACCATCCACCCAGACCCTAAAAGAACAACAAATTGACTAACAAAACGTCAGACAGGCGCACACCGGATGGACAAACATAAAACTTTCATGGGCAACCAACAATGCTGGAATATTCTGCTACTGAACCACACCAGACCGGACTGGGACATGGATGCATGCGACAGGGCCCTTAATTGAGAAGATGGTGTGTACCAGGCGTTGCACCATATGTTACTCCAAGTTGGTGTTTTGTTTGGAGTTGAAGCACTTTTACATCTCGAAAATGTACATACCTAGTTAAGGGTCAATTAAACTAAGTTAAAGTTTTACCATTGCAACTTGGCTTACGTGGAGCTTACTTTTGCTTTTGTTCGTATCACGCATGGCTTGATGGTAAATATGACAATGTTAAATTTTCATCAGATTCCCTATAGAAAAAGGCCCAATTCCTTACAAATGAGACCTTGGTCATATGGACAACTCGAATAACGCGAGCGGGTCTGAGTTCTAAGAAGAAATGAGTACAGAAAAGCTAGCCTGGCAAATGCAATGCTTAGAGTTGCACTTTCCTGTTTCTCTTGGAAATGAATGTTGTTTTTGTTGTGCTTTTCCTGTGTTAGAAAATGCAAGCAACCAGTTTTTTTTTTTTTTATTCATGTCCCAGGTCCCAGGTCCCAGCGTCGGAGAGGTCATTGATTTCTTTTTTTTTTACGGTTTGTCGTTTCGGTATCGGTAAAACACTCACTCTCTCTTTTGTTGGGCCGTGTAAGTGTCCTATTGGGAAATAGGCAGGAGCCAGGAGTAAAGCTATCAGAGTTAAATTTTTTCGGCGGAGATTTTCCCTTTTTTATGAACTTTAAATTACGATGCAGACAAAACAAAAATCAGAACACACCAACTGGGACATAGAAAGGAAGTTGATTCTGTCTGCGTCGGTGCATACATAGGTATGTACCTATCAACAAAAAAATAAAAACAAAACTCCTTTATTGCATTGAACTCCTTGTGGTGCTAAAGGAGGATGTTAAGTGTGAAGTAAAGTGAAACTTATCGAATAGGGTGTCGGTGTGTGCAGAATTTCGCTTGGTGAATAGGATTAGAGCTTCGAAGAGAATAATTCTTTGGGACACACAAGAAAAGACGAGAGAAACAAAGAAGAAGAAAAAAACAAAAAAAAAAAAAGAGTGAAACCGAAGTGGATCCATTAGGTGCGAATTGAAGGAAATTACACTGCAGCTGAAGAAATTGAGTGGCATAATGGATTTACCAGTAATACGCAGAGCTAATTATCAGGAACAATTGAATGGTGTTTGAATGGATTTCAGCTTATGTGAGTGTTTTACCTTTTGGTTTTATCCGCTATTATTTGTTTGTGTGAAGAAGCTGTAAGTAGTTCGACAGTGAAGTTAACTGGATGGAGAATGAAATGGAAGTTTATTCCAAGAGCTTTCAAGTTTTCTTTTACAATAGGGAAGTGTGAAAATCTGATGTGATTTTGAATGGGTAATTAGTTTTAAGATGCGTTGAAGGATGTCTACCCATTCCGTGATTATAGGGTTTTAATGGATTAGGATCTAAGCATGTAGGTAGTAGGTGTAGGTGTAGTTAGGTTAGAGTTAATTAGGTAGGTACTTCTTCCATTACAGTGTTTTGTCGAAGGGAATAGTTATTCATTTTCTCCGCACACGCCTTTATGGCTTTAAAGTATCTAAGTGTATCTACTTAAAGACATGCCTACACTTTTAAGCAGATTTACCACAAAATGAAAACCAATAGACTCTATCCAAACGTCGTGGTTGTTTTACGTTGGTTCATTTTCAAGGTAACGCTACGTGACTTCTTGAAATCTATGTTCGCTTTAGGGTCATTCTATGGTGTAACACCCGAAACGCACACTTTTCGCCTCATAAAACTGTTAATCCTTTAGCTAAAATCTACAAATCTTACAATTTAGATAAAACAACTAAAAACGTAGAAAATAAAAAAATTTAGATCGCTAAAATATCAGCATAAGCACTAACAGTTTTATGAGTCGAAAAGTGTGCGTTTCGGGTGTTACACCATGGAATGACCCTTTAACAACTTTGTCAAATGATAGAGAGGAAAACACCTAGTACATACCTACACAGATACCCTTTTTGAGTTTTTTTTTCACCTGCTGCTTTGACTCTTATTTTTTCTGATAACAGCAATAAGCCAGGGGTTAAGGTTATTCAAAGAAAAACTTATGTTTTCTGAAAATGCTCCGATTTATTTTTATGAAATTGGCTCTGTTATCATCGTTGGGCAGGTAATCTAGGTTCTTAATTTTTGTTGCGCCTGTATTTTGCCATCTTGGCAGAAAAGTGAAATTTCGCTTGCAATGCCTTAATTGAAATTTAAAAAAAATTTATTTGAAATGTTCGTCAATATTTTGAATACAGAAACAAGAATAAATGAAGCGCTTAGAACATGAAGGTGTTAACAAAATTTGAGTTATCGGCCTGTAAAGTTTATCGTTTATTACCAAATTGTTTGCAAATAACACCTTCATCTTAGGCTAAATATCAACATATAGTCAAAAGAAGAGTCAAACAACAACAAACAAACATTTTAGTCTTGACACCAAATTTCCATTTGTAGTAGAAACGCCAGATTTCAGAAATTGTCACTTAATACTTCATCTTATAATATAGACTGGGATAGGTACGACAAGATTATAACAGCAACTTCTGGTGTAGAACATAAGATTTCTACATGGAAACGCCTTTCGCGTTTCGCGACTTTGCAAGTCCTCCGACAGAAAATTCATTGAAAAGCGGTTTCTACATTAGCCGAAATTGTAGGTGCCTTCCATTCCCTCACAGAGATTGGTAATGAGAAATGCGCTATGCTTCGGGACTCCCAGCTCTGTTGCGGCACCCTGTGTTTGTTTATTGATTACCAGGGAGATTAACCAAAATTATATATTTCATTCATCACTGAACCCCTTTACATGTAAAGTGATTTACTGGGATGCTGGTTGATAGTCCCCAAGCAAAGGTTTCTGAGTTTTCTTTACCTCAAATTCGGAAATTTTGCGCATTGACGTGAGCCTCATGACTAAAAAAAAATGCTGAGGTATTGTTTTCACCAAATGTACGTCACCAAATGTAAAATCGAGCGGTTTCAACTACTGCACAAGTTGCATCTTGTGAATTGGCAATCGGAAATCTTCCACAAATTTGGCAAAGCTCCAATTACTGTGGACGATGGCTAATCAACTCATTCGAGTCATCTTCAACACTCCGCTCAACAGCAGCCATCACTTCTTTCTTCTTCAGTGCGCACTGTATGGCGTCTTTGGGATGCGTATTATCAACTGAAGTGTGCGTCGGCGCCGGCGTCGTACAAAAACAATCCATGGTGATCGGGATAAGTTGCTCAGATGGATGATTATATCGACCTTAAAATGGACGTATAGCTTGATAAGTTTGGCGAACTGAACCATGGTTTTCAAAATAAATTTGCACAGTTCGCAAGATTTATTCTGAAGCAAATCTATTATCATTGTGAAATGCAAAACGTGCTAAATACACATGTACCACCAATAGTCAAATTGACAGAAAAATCACACTCTTTACTCTAAATTTAAAACTGCGAATTATATTACGTGTTAGAGGTTGATCCTACTCAACTCAATCCTGAAACCTTGAACCCTCGGAAATGTTTGCAATAACAGATGGTGGTCCCCTTGCTCCTCCTTTATCACTGTGTGTCTAGAAATTGCCAACTTTGCTGGTTGGAATACTTTGTGAAAGAAAGAAAACGTGTATTTCTTACTTCTGACAATGACATCTCGAGTTCCTTCCTCATTTATCGCAGACAGTAAGTCTGACGTCGTACGGACTGGTGAAAATCATGATTCGACCTAAGCTTACTCCTTACAGCAAAGTTTTCAAAACAGATGCTAAAATAATCTTTGATGAACTCCTCAACTCAACGCTCAAGATGTTATAGATCAGCTTCGCTCTGTGGCAAACAGGCTTGCAAATGCTCGTAAAATCAAGACCATAAAAGTTTGTGGATTATATAGAAAGGGTTTGTATCGCTTTACAAAACCGAAAAAAGGGAAAGGTTCAGTTTTAGAAAGTAAGTCGGAACTGTGAAACTTCGTATTTAGGTAAGATCCCGAAAGGATTGCACTAGTGGCACAAAGAATAGGTGGAGTTTTACGACTTTCAAAATAGAAAAAGGCAGTCTCAACAGGATTTCGAAGAGCGATGAATTTCTTTGCTTTTAAAATTGAATGAAATTAATTTCAATTTAGCCAAAATTTTTTGAATTGCTTTTTTTAAAGCGACTTAATTGTTAATTGCACTTTTTTCTTATTGTTAAACCTTAAGGTCTTTGAGGACATCTCGTAGCCGCAAAAGGCCAGAGCTTCAAAAAAGCTGCTTCGGGAATCTCACTCTTAGAATTGATCACTCAGTGTGGACATCCAAATCTGTTCAAAACTTTTTATGACTAAATTTACTAAAAAATCTTCAAAATGCCTATTGAACTCCACCATCACCACATGAGGGTGGCAGCAGACCCTATCTTCAGATAATGTCTCGAAGGTGAAGAAATAACTCCGCATATCATCACACAATGTTTAGCATCTCTCCGCCCTAGAAAGCGAATGTACTTGATTATCTACGAGATTTTTTTTTGACGTGGTTTTGGTTTTTAGCTGATTTCATATCCCTCATTGGTTTATTAATATAGAAGCTATGATGATGATTTTGAATTGCCGGGATAAAAATATTTTAAGGTTAAAGCAAATTTATTATTTGGTGTCATTCCAACCGTTAAACGATGTAGCTGCAAACAAGAACAAAAAAATAGTGAACTTTACTTCGCAAAATGTGTTTTGCATTTAAATCTTTGAACCAATCAAACTGTCAATAACTCTCCGACCCTTTGGTTGTAAAAGTCGTTCACTACCTCGACCTGGCTCAATAAAAATGAAAAAAATTGATTTTGCATCAAACCGAGCCGTGGTGAATGCGTTGCTGTTCATCGTATAATGGCAGCAGCACCACCGCGCAGTGTTAAGTGCCCATTGTCTGCCGCCTACGGGATTTTTTTTTTTCAAGTTCAATATTTTATTTCGCTTTTATCACTTTGCTTTTATTTTTATTTCTTTCAATTCATCTGGCAGCAAATATCAGTTGAACAATTTAATTGCAGCAATATTTACACCACACACTGGCTGCATATACCTACCCGCCCTACCGAAGAACCACAGTTGCCACCCATTGTGAGTCATGGTAGTGTTGCTTTGCGTATAAGTACATGAATCGAATATCATAATCCGAAACTGCGACGTCGTCGTAGTCGACGTGCGTCCGGCAGACACTCGTCAAGAGTATAGCAACAGTATCCAGGTTAGAGTATCAGGAGCAGCGGAAAGGAGGATACTTCATGGAAATCCATTATCCCCATGCATATTGATGAATTGCCTGGCCATAGGGCGGCTGTCGTCAGCGTCAGTCGGTCGTTATTATGTTCGCAATCAAGAAATCGCAATATGTTGCATGAAGTACATTATTTGTTGCCGATGTTTTTGTTGCTGTTATTGGCATACAGCTAGTTGCACAAGCCTCAAATTGCCATGGTAATACACTTTTTTCGCCCCTTCTTTTTTTTATTATTTATTTTTACTTCGACAACGTTATAGTACTCCACATGATTTCATATTGCTTGCCATGATTGGAAGGAGCGTTAAAAAAATCGCACATTTTATACCGAACAGACGTATATTATGTACGACTGCGATAAGCACATTGTTTCCAATATGCTCAGTCTCTCTGGTTCATTGAAACACAAAATACAGAGTTTGTCGAAGGTAAAGGAATCACATGGAGGCAGTCATCATCGATGATTATGATGATGGAAATACTTGTGTATCAAACTGAATGTAACAAACGTTTTCGTACTTCTCGTACATACTCCTTGTTTAGGGGAGTATACTCGTATACGAATGTTGTTACACTGGAAAATTCCTGAATCATTAATTGATATCAATTTCGTTGCAGCCATTGATATCAGTGATGTGCAACAATGTGCTCAAGGGATGCTTAAGTATTAAAAAGAATCAATAAATAAAACCGAACTGTTCGTAGATTTCATTGAACTTTTTTAATGTTATGAGGGTGATGGGTCGATGCCCATTAAGTGAGAACACTTCAGACGATTTTATTTAAAGTGGTGGTATATCTCATATTTTGAGTTGGACTAAAAAGTGTAAAGAAAATCGTCACCAGTTTCAGCATGAGCCATTGAAAACGATTTGTATAAATGGTACATATGTATGGTGCATATGGTCATATGCGAAACTGTAGCTGCAATAACTTGCAATCTTCGGAGATATTTAAATTTGTTTAAAAAGCTCTCTTTTTGGAATAAAAACCAATTTTCTTTATTTCAATTTATTTGTGAGGTAAAAGTACTGAGAGTGTGAAATTTGCTTCTTATATCAACTTCCAATAGTTTTGTTAATATGTTGATCGTTCAAAAATCAAAGTGCATATTATAAGCAAACAATAGTTTCAGTAGTATGTGATGCGAACATGTTTATGGCATCGCAAGTACCCCTTCGTGTGAAAAGTGAAACGATTGAATATTGGAAAAACCAATACCGTCATCAGTTCTCTTTTGCAGGCCAATTCTTTTTAGGCAAAGGAATCTGGTGATATTATGCAGATAACTATAAGGAATATAATGGATCAAATAAAGTATTTGATTTCAACTATAGTGACTTGCCAATTTCCCTTAACCAAAAAAAAACTTTTGCCGATTTCGAAAGCTCTTTAAATGGCATAGTTATTAATTTTAGACAAATTTGCCAATTCCTTGCGAAACGCGGTCTTCATGGGAAACGATGTCTGGAGTTGAGTCCTCGAACTTTCTCGTTACAGAGAGACATGACAACCCTTACCGCATAGAAACTACATTCTCATTGTTTCGCAATATGTGTGAATAGTTACGAGCTTGTGTGTAAATGTAGTCAAGAAAAATAAAAATGCAAAATTGGGTTGACCGCAAACCATATACATTTGTGTTCGCAAAACAATTTCGTTTTGAAAAAACTCACAAAAGGGTGGAATCAATGTTTGCTGCATTGAAAATTGTAAAAGATTAAGGAAAAATGTATAAATATTGTACTAGGCGGTGAATGGTTTGATTAGTAAATCGAATTACTTGTTGCAGTTCCTTGAACACCACCCATGGGTATCCTTTATTGAGACTGTATGCTAAGTCTTAGCTTCCTTTTGTAACAACGCTGATAAACACACCTTACAGGTTGTTTGAAACCATCAATAGACGATACAGGATGTTTATTTATTTATTTATTTATTTATTTATTTATTTACAAGCAATTTTACAGCTATCAGATAATTCTTAATTGCATTCCAAGAAAAATAGTAATTAGAATGTAAATAAATATAAGACTTCTAGTTTAAATTCATCAAGACTCAAATAGAAGATATCAATATTTACTCAAGCTTCATTGAAATCCCTAATAGATCTAGATATGGTTTCGTTATTTCCGTATATCGATCTATGCAATTTTTCTTTTGAAAACATTCTCGATCTTAAAAATCTTGATGGAGCATAAATAGGTACTTTAGCAATTAGCGTGGGACATTTTATATATGTATAGTAAAAAAAGTGCTACCAACCTGAACCTTTTGTGGTCTTCCAATTATATACGATGATAACCAACTAAGTAACTGAGAATGAAAACCGATAACTTCAAGTTTCATGGTTAAATGTGTCAAAAGCCTTGCTGAAATCAGTATATAATGTGTCAACTTGGAATCTATCTTCAATAGCACGAACAACAATGAAGTGAAGCAAGCAAGATTACTAACAGTTGATTTTCCGGAGACAAAACCATGCTGAGCTTCTGATAAGCATTTTTTTGTAAAAAAAATCGAGTCTATTTTTTACTAGGCTCTCAAATAGTTTGGGGAATGCAGATAGTAATTCCTCTATAGTTCTGTATTGTATTATCACTGTGATTCGGTGTCTAACATTGAAGTCAACCAGCTGCTTCGAGTAGTTTTGGAGTTTTGATTTGTTATAAGATCGTTTAGAGTTGATTTCGAGCGTTTTTCCAGTCTGTTTCCCTTTCAGGACTATTAAGTTTCTTCGTAGCTCTGCAGTTCACTATGAAACTCAATTATTAAAATAAAGTTTGTCCGTATGGATATGGCAATATATCACTAGTAAAAAGTCAAGAACCACATACTTCACTTTTTTTGAAGAAATTTTCGATCTCATTTTTGTACAGTACTCTGGCATTCTGTTTATTATTTTACTGTTCAATCATATCGGCGTGGTACCCGTGGCGTGAGGGTAAGCATGTCCACCTGCTAACTCGAGGTTCGAATCCCAGCAGATGCAAAATTGTTTTTCCACGGGTATCATCTTTCGCGAGGAATTGGCAAGTCCTCCGTCAGTAAATTCATTGCCATGAAAAACGCTTTCTCAATTAGCCGTTCGGAACCGGCAGGAAATTGTAGGTCCCCTCCATTCCCTAACAAAGCATGGTTATGAGAAATGCGCTAGGCTCAGGGGCTCCTCGCTCTGTTATGCCACCCTATTTTTTATTTTATTCAATCATCGGCAGGTTAGAAACGACACTTAAGGAGGACTTGTCAATTCCTCATAAGGGACTATGACAGCGAAAATTCTTTAGGATATTGCTGTGAATTCTACTCTTTTAACGTTACTGCAAGAAGACCACGCTTCCCTACCTCGTTGAAGTTTGAAAAGAGTTTGGTTGACAAACACTGTGACGCTTTATTGATGGGAGACAGATTAAGACTGCTGGCTAGCATAGCATAGAATAGTCCTACCCTTTGAGTGTTGCATCTTTACCGATGATATGGCTTAACTTCTAGATGTCGCTCTAACCGTGCAAGACGCGTTGACTTCACATTTCCTAATGCGTCGACAAACCTACCGGCTTTGAATTGTTCCATCTCTGAGGCCAGTCAAATGCAAATTTCCTTGGATTTGACTGTACTAGGCTTTGTTGGTCTGTTTTCATTCGTTTTTCCTTCTTGATCGTCTAAAGTCAATTACAATAATTCAACACGCTTCCTTTTTGTACTTTAATTTACTGTGACTTGAAATGCTTCGATGACTCCGTGATTTCATACAAATTCTCAAAGATCCGCACATAGACCTCTGGAACTGTTCGTTGTCTGCGGGCCACCCATATTAGACCTCGTGGTTATCCTTCGAATGCTTTTACGAATTCAGAAATTTTAACTCGAACAAGGCAAGAAATATGTGTGACTGGTTCTAATGGTCCTAACTTCATTTCGAATAAGTGAGTCCTACGAATTATCGAGAATGTACAGAACTATAAAATGCAATCATACCTCAGACCTATTGCATTAATTAAGTAGTTTCCAATTTTTAAAGTGATGTAGTGTTTTTGGTTCTTACGTTCGCTTCTTAAAGGCAGCATAAACCAAATTTGTTTCATTTTAAAATTATTTGCAGGTGTTTTTTTTATAAAATAAATTTTTTTTTTATAAAATCACTTTTCGACTACGATTTACAATGTGGCAACTTTTCGCTGGCGCCTTAATCTTGGGCCACCAATCTCCGCCGCCAGCCATTGTTTCAAGTCAACCATATCTTCTCATTTGAAATCTCACTTCTTCCTGCTTTGCAAACTATTTTCTATAAACACACAAATCACGCCCACATGAAGCGCATAAATAAACTTATCTCAAAGGTCTTTCACCCGAAAAAGTTTTTGGCTATAAAACATTCCCCAGTTGACTTTATTGTTAAACACACTAATCCACATTATTCGTTTGCCAAAATTGTGTTTAGAAAGTCGCACTCGCACGAAAGCCAAGCACAATAATCAAACCTCCCGAAAAACCTTTTGTTACATGCTCGTACATATCCTCTATCGCTCCTCCTGATACGGGCTCCTACATACAGATATTTATAGTTTCTTCCTTCGTTGCTCATTTTGTGAATAAATTTTCGACTTGGCTCTCTACGTCCTGAGCTTTCTTGTTGTTCGAGATAAAATATTGTTTAGCAAAAAGTTTCTAAAATTGATTTATGACTGCCTTAATGCTGTGACGGAGAATTATTCTCGTATCTACGAATATGTGTTTGTATATAATAGTTCCAAATCAAAAACTGTAACCTTTGGGATGCCATCTTCTCTATACAGTTACAACTCGAAGGAAGAACCCTTGTCGGGGTCGATCTAAATATTTGATTAAGTTAGACGTCGGTCGGTCGTCCGCTGTTGGAGTTCAATGTGCGGCTCGTGAAGAAACCCCAACCTTTTGTGCACGGTAATTGCTTGAAAATCGAACTTTATTATTCGCAACCATATGTCATCCACGAAGAATCCAATTGACTGAAGTTCCCATAACTTTATCGTGTAAGTCGCTCCTAGAGTTCAAAGGGTATAAATGTGATTAAAAAGTCGTTCACTCCCTTCTGAGTTCTGACGGACCTGAACACTAAAAATGAAGGTGGTACATGCGAGTGTCTAATACGAGGAGAGTTCCTTGTCATACTCTTCGTATTATAAGTGAATGTCTGACAAGTTTTTGAAATGGTGGCAGAGAGAGCGTTTCGTTTCTGTCGTTTTGGGAAGTGCAGTCACGCAAAGTAAAAGTTGCCGCTTCGGGGTGAAGTAAGTTCTGCTTTTTTTTTTTTGTTATGAATTTTTCATTAAGTTCTCTAGAAATAAAAAATATCCTTCAAGGGATAGGAAAATAGAAAATGCAGGATATATGGTAATGTATGCGTTATGGAGCGTTTCATGTGAATATGGATCTGTATGTGTGTGTTTGTGTGTTTGAAGAAATAATTCAACCAATTTGCGGTGCAAGTGAGGCGGAATACGGCAATCCGTTGATTTATGTCTGCATATGAAAATTGAAAGGCACGAAGGGAAAACCCTTCATGTAAAATAATTTTACAATTTATCTGCAGTTTAAATTAGGATCTGCTCCTTCCTATGCAAATGAAATTGCACTTAGAGCTGTTGGTTGGGCAAAATTGGAAGCGGAATTTGTGTGTGCATTGTAAATTGGAATGGAAATGGGAAAATCTTTGCAAATAAAAGAAAATATTCTTATGCGGAACTATACTGCCAACTCACATGTGGTGGTGGTTTGGCTATACAAGGAAAAGGATATAGATACGAAAGAAATTTAAGAGAAAAAATATAAACGTTACCATCAGAGTCATTAAACTGTTCTGTGTTGCAAAAGAAATACATTTCCAGAGTAATATACATTTTTACAGGAGAAAAAAAAAGAAAGGAGTAAAATTAAATCCTTTGAGTGCGGCTCGGCATTCCTATTCAGTGCTGTGGACTGTGGTGTAGCCAAGTGACTCTTTGTTTCTTTAGGCTAGTGGGTTGCGTTTAAAGGACTTACTAGGAATTGTAGTTTTTTTTCCTTGTATATAGTTGTTTCTCGTTTCGGACTGGAACTTTTTATAATGGTCATTTGTCCTACACATCATTCTGTTACAATTTTGCTCATCAAGAAATATGAAATAAATCAAATTGAATGGTGGTTTTGGAACTTTAGAATAATTTTACTTCAAAAGAGCGTAGTTAGGTAGACATGAGTTTCACCACTGTTGCTTTAGTATTTCTCTTTTTACTGTTATACCAGTAAGAAGCCTGCATAAATGTCTCTCGACATTGGTTCGCCCCACGTTGGCGAGTGTCTCATCATTGAGCCGGTGTCAGACTTTCATTTGAATTTTAAGTCAAATTTAAAGTTAAATTTAAAGTTGAATTTAAAGTTGAATTTAAAGTCAAATTTAAAGTTAAATTTATAGTTGGATTTAAAGTTGAATCTAAATTTGAATTTAAAGTTAAATTTAAAGTTGCATTTAAAATTGAATTTAAAGTTGAATTTAAAGTTAAATTTAAAGTTGAATTAAAAGTTGAATTTAAAGTTAAATTTAAAGCTGAATTTAAAATTGAATTTAAAGTTAAATTTGAAGTTGAATTTAAAGTCAAATTTAAAGTTGAATTAAAAATTGAATTTAACGTTTAATTTAAAGTTAAATTTAAAGTTGAATTAAAAGTTGAATTTAAAGTTAAATTTAAAGTAAAATTTGAAGTTGAATTGAAAGTTAAATTTAAAGTTGAATTTAAAGCTCAATTTAAAGTTGAATTTAAAGTCAAATTTAATGTTAAATTTAAAGTCAAATTTAAAGTTGAATTTAAAGTTAAATTTAAAGTTGTTGAATTTAAAGTTAAATTTAAAGTTGAACTTAAAATTGAATTTAAAGTCAAATTTAAAGTTGAACTAAAAGTTGAATTAAAAAATGAATTAAAGGCTGAATTTAAAGTTAAATTTAAAGTGAAATTTAAAGTTAAATTTGAAGTTGAATTTAAAGTTGAATTTAAAGTTAAATTTAAAGTTGAATTCAAAGTTAAATTTAAAGTTGAATTTTAAGTTAAATTTAAAGTGGAATTTTAAGTTAAATTTAAAGTTGAATTTAAAGTTAAATTTAAGTTGAATTTAAAGTTAATTTGAAGTAGAATTTAAAGTTGAATTCAGAGTTTAATTTAAACTTGAATTAAAAGTTCAATTTAAAGCTAAATTTAAAGTTGAATTTAAAGTTGTTGAATTTAAAGTTAAATTTAAAGTGAAATTTCAAGTTAAATTTAAAGTTGAATTTAAAGTTAAATTTAAAGTTGAATTTAAAGTTGTTGAATTTAAAGTTAAATTTAAAGTTGAATTTAAAGTTAAATTTAAAGTGAATTTAAAGTTGTTGAATTTGAAGTTAAATTTAAAGTTGAATTTAAAGTTAAATTTAAAGTTGAATTAAAGTTAAATTAAAAGTTGAATTTGAAGTTGAATTTAAAGTTAAATTCAAAGTTGAATTTAAAGTAAAATTTAAAGTTGAACTAAAAGTTGAATTAAAAAATGAATTAAAGGCTGAATTTAAAGTTAAATTTAAAGTGAAATTTAAAGTTAAATTTGAAGTTGAATTTAAAGTTGAATTTAAAGTTGTTGAATTTAAAGTTGAATTTTAAGTTAAATTTAAAGTTGAATTCAAAGTTAAATTTAAAGTTGAATCTAAAGTTAAATTTTAAGTGGAATTTTAAGTTAAATTTAAAGTTGAATTTAAAGTTAAATTTGAGTTGAATTTAAAGTTAATTTGAAGTAGAATTTAAAGTTGAATTCAGAGTTAAATTTAAACTTGAATTAAAAGTTGAATTTAAAGCTAAATTTAAAGTTGAATTTAAAGTTGTTGAATTTAAAGTTAAATTTAAAGTGAAATTTCAAGTTAAATTTAACGTTGAATTTAAAGTTAAATTTAAAGTTGAATTTAAAGTTGTTGAATTTAAAGTTAAATTCAAAGTGCAATTTCAAGTTAAATTGAAAGTTGAATTTAAAGTTAAATTTGAAGTTGAATTTAAAGTTGAATTTAAAGTTGAATTTAGAGTTGAATTTTAAGTTGAATTAAAAGTTGAATTTAAAGTTAAATTTAAAGTGAAATTTTAAAGTTTAAAGTTAATTTGAAAGGTAGATTTAATGTTAAATTTAAAGTTGAATTTAAAGTTGAATTTTAAGTTGAATTAAAAGTTGGATTTAATGTTAAATTTAAAGTTAAACTTAAAGTTGAATTTAAAGTTGAATTTAAAGTTGAATTTAAAGTTGAACTTAAAATTGAATTTAAAGTCAAATTTAAAGTTGAATTTGAAGTAGAATTTAAAGTTGAATTTAGAGTTAAATTTAAAGTTAAATTTAAAGTTGAATTTATAGTTGTTGAATTTAAAGTTAAATTTAAAGTTAAATTTAAAGTTGAATTGAGAGTTAAATTGAAAGTTGAAATTAAAGTTGAATTTGAAGTTGAATTTAAAGTTGAATTTAAAGTTGGATTTAATGTTAAATTTAAAGTTAAACTTAAAGTTGAATTTAAAGTTGAATTTAAAGTTGAACTTAAAATTGAATCTAAAGTCAAATTTAAAGTTGAATTTAAAGTTGAATTTGAAGAAGAATTTAAAGTTGAATTTAGAGTTAAATTTAAAGTTAAATTTAAAGTTGAATTTATAGTTGTTGAATTTAAAGTTAAATTTAAAGTTAAATTTAAAGTTGAACTTAGAGTTAAATTGAACGTTGAAATTAAAGAATTTAAAGTTAAAATTAAAGTTGAATTTAAAGTTGTTGAATTTAAAGTTGAATTTAGAGTTAAATTTAAAGTTAAATTTAAAGTTGAATTTAAAGTTAAATTTAAAGTTGAATTTAAAGTTGTTGAATTTTAAGTTGAATTAAAAGTTGAATTTAAAGTTAAATTTAAAGTGAAATTTTAAATTTTAAAGTTAATTTGAAAGGTAAATTTAATGTTAAATTTAAAGTTGAATTTAAAGTTGAATTTAAAGTTGAATTAAAAGTTGGATTTAATGTTAAATTTAAAGTTAAACTTAAAGTTGAATTTAAAGTTGAATTTAAAGTTGAACTTAAAATTGAATTTAAAGTAAAATTTAAAGTTGAATTTAAAGTTGAATTTAGAGTTAAATTGAACGTTGAAATTAAAGTTGAATTTGAAGTTGAATTTAAAGTTAAATTTAAAGTTGAATTTAAAGTTGTTGAATTTAAAGTTGAATTTTAAGTTAAATTTAAAGTTGTTGAATTTAAAAGTTAAATTTGAAGTTGAATTTAAAGTTAAATTTAAAGTTGAATTTAAAGTTAAATTTAAAGTGAAATTTAAAGTTAAATTTAAAGTTGAATTTAAAGTTTAATTTAAAGTTGAATTTAAAGTTGTTGAATTTGAAGTTAAATTTAAAGTTGAATTTAAAGTTAAATTTAAAGTTGAATTTAAAGTTAAACTTAAAGTTGAATTTAAAGTTAAATTTAAAGTTGAATTTAAAGTTGTTGAATTTAAAGTTAAATTCAAAGTGCAATTTCAAGTTAAATTTAAAGTTGAATTTAAAGTTAAATTTGAAGTTGAATTTAAAGTTGAATTTAAAGTTGAATTTAAAGTTGAATTTAGAGTTGAATTTAAAGTTGAATTAAAAGTTGAATTTAAAGTTAAATTTAAAGTGAAATTTAAAGTTAAATTTAAGTTGAATTTAAAGTTAATTTGAAGTAGAATTTAAAGTTGAATTCAGAGTTTAATTTAAACTTGAATTAAAAGTTGAATTTAAAGCTAAATTTAAAGTTGAATTTAAAGTTGTTGAATTTAAAGTTAAATTTAAAGTGAAATTTCAAGTTAAATTTAACGTTGAATTTTAAGTTAAATTTAAATTTGAATATAAAGTTGTTGAATTTAAAGTTAAATTTAAAGTGAAATTTCAAGTAAAATTTGAAGTTGAATTTAAAATTCAAAGTGCAATTTCAAGTTAAATTTAAAGTTAAATTTAAAGTTAAATTTGAAGTTGAATTTAAAGTTGAATTTAAAGTTGAACTTTAAATTGAATTTAAAGTCAAATTTAAAGTTGAATTTAAAGTCAAATTTAAAGTTGAATTTGAAGTAGAATTTAAAGTTGAATTTAGAGTTAAATTGAAAGTTGAAATTAAAGTTGAATTTGAAGTTGAATTTAAAGTTAAATTTAAAGTTGAATTTAAAGTTGATGAATTTAAAGTTGAATTTAAAGTTGTTAAATTTAAAGTTGAATTTAAAGTTAAATTTAAAGTTAAATTTAAAGTTGTTGAATTTAAAGTTAAATTTAAAGTTAAATTTAAGGTTGAATTTAGGTTAAATTGAAAGTTGAAATTAAAGTTGAATTTGAAGTTGAATTTAAAGTTAAATTTAAAGTTGAATTTAAAGTTGTTGAATTTAAAGTTGAATTTTAAGTTAAATTTAAAGTAAAATTTAAAGTGAAATTTCAACTTAAATTTAAAGTTGAATTTAAAGTTAAATTTAAAGTTGAATTTAAAGTTGTTGAATTTGAAGTTAAATTTAAAGTTGAATTTAAAGTTGTTGAATTTAAAATTAAATTCAAAGTGAAATTTCAAGTTAAATTTAAAGTTGAATTTAAAGTTAAATTTGAAGTTGAATTTAAAGTTGAATTTAAAGTTGAATTTAAAGTTGTTGAATTTGAAGTTAAATTTAAAGTTAAATTTAAAGTTAAATTTAAAGTTAAATTTAAAGTTAAATTTAAGATTGAATTTAGGTTAAATTGAAAGTTGAAATTAAAGTTGAATTTGAAGTTGAATTTAAAGTTAAATTTAAAGTTGAATTTAAAGTAAAATTTAAAGTGAAATTTCAAGTTAAATTTAAAGTTGAATTTAAAGTTGAATTTAAAGTTAAATTCAAAGTGAAATTTCAAGTTAAATTTAAAGTTGAATTTAAAGTTAAATTTGAAGTTGAATTTAAAGTTGAATTTAAAGTTAAATTTAAAGTTGAATTTAAAGTTGAATTTTAAGTTGAATTTAACGTTGGATTTAATGTTAAATTTAAAGTTAAACTTAAAGTTGAATTTAAAGTTGAATTTAAAGTTGAACTTAAAATTGAATTTAAAGTCAAATTTAAAGTTGAATTTAAAGTTAAATTTAAAGTTGAATTTAAAGTTGAATTTGAAGTAGAATTTAAAGTTGAATTTAGAGTTAAATTTAAAGTTAAATTTAAAGTTGTTGAGTTTAAAGTTAAATTTAAAGTTGAATTTAAAGTAAAATTTGAAGTTGAATTTAAAGTTGAATTTAAAGTTAAATTTGAAGTTGAATTTAAAGTTGAATTTAAAGTTGAATTTAAAGTTGTTGAATTTGAAGTTAAATTTAAAGTTAAATTTAAAGTTAAATTTAAAGTTAAATTTAAAGTTAAATTTAAGATTGAATTTAGGTTAAATTGAAAGTTGAAATTAAAGTTGAATTTGAAGTTGAATTTAAAGTTAAATTTAAAGTTGAATTTAAAGTAAAATTTAAAGTGAAATTTCAAGTTAAATTTAAAGTTGAATTTAAAGTTGAATTTAAAGTTAAATTCAAAGTGAAATTTCAAGTTAAATTTAAAGTTGAATTTAAAGTTAAATTTGAAGTTGAATTTAAAGTTGAATTTAAAGTTAAATTTAAAGTTGAATTTAAAGTTGAATTTTAAGTTGAATTTAACGTTGGATTTAATGTTAAATTTAAAGTTAAACTTAAAGTTGAATTTAAAGTTGAATTTAAAGTTGAACTTAAAATTGAATTTAAAGTCAAATTTAAAGTTGAAATTAAAGTTGAATTTGAAGTTGAATTTAAAGTTAAATTTGAAGTAGAATTTAAAGTTGAATTTAGAGTTAAATTTAAAGTTAAATTTAAAGTTGAATTTAAAGTTGAATTTTAAGTTGTTGAATTTGAAGTTGAATTTAACGTTGGATTTAATGTTAAATTTAAAGTTAAACTTAAAGTTGAATTTAAAGTTGAATTTAAAGTTGAACTTAAAATTGAATTTAAAGTCAAATTGAAAGTTGAATTTAAAGTTAAATTTAAAGTTGAATTTAAAGTTGAATTTGAAGTAGAATTTAAAGTTGAATTTAGAGTTAAATTTAAAGTTAAATTTAAAGTTGTTGAATTTAAAGTTAAACTTAAAGTTAAATTTAAAGTTGAATTTAGAGTTAAATTGAAAGTTGAAATTAAAGTTGAATTTGAAGTTGAATTTAAAGTTAAATTTGAAGTAGAATTTAAAGTTGAATTTAGAGTTAAATTTAAAGTTAAATTTAAAGTTGAATTCAAAGTTGAATTTTAAGTTGTTGAATTTGAAGTTGAATTTAACGTTGGATTTAATGTTAAATTTAAAGTTAAACTTAAAGTTGAATTTAAAGTTGAATTTAAAGTTGAACTTAAAATTGAATTTAAAGTCAAATTGAAAGTTGAATTTAAAGTTAAATTTAAAGTTGAATTTAAAGTTGAATTTGAAGTAGAATTTAAAGTTGAATTTAGAGTTAAATTTAAAGTTAAATTTAAAGTTGTTGAATTTAAAGTTAAACTTAAAGTTAAATTTAAAGTTGAATTTAGAGTTAAATTGAAAGTTGAAATTAAAGTTGAATTTGAAGTTGAATTTAAAGTTAAATTTGAAGTAGAATTTAAAGTTGAATTTAGAGTTAAATTTAAAGTTAAATTTAAAGTTGAATTCAAAGTTGTTGAATTTAAAGTTGAATTTTAAGTTGTTGAATTTAAAGTTGAATTCTAAGTTGTTGAATTTGAAGTTAAATTTAAAGTTGAATTTAAAGTTGTTGAATTTTAAGTTAAATTTAAAGTGAAATTTCAAGTTAAATTTAAAGTTGAATTTAAAGTTAAATTTGAAGTTGAATTTAAAGTTGAATTTAAAGTTAAATTTAAAGTTGAATTTAAAGTTGAATTTAAAGTTGAATTTAGACATGAATTTGAAGTTGTTGAATTTAAAGTTGAATTAAAAGTTGAATTTAAAGTTAAATTTAAAGTTAAATTTTAAGTTAAATTTAAAGTTGAATTTAAAGTTAAATTTAAAGTTGAATTTAAAGTTGAATTGAAAGTTGAATTTTAAGTTGTTGAATTTTAAGTTGTTGAATTTAAAGTTGAATTAAAAGTGAATTTAAAGTTAAATTTAAAGTGGAATTTAAAGTTGGATTTTAAGTTAAATTTAAAGTTAAACTTAAAGTTGAATTTAAAGTTTAATTTAAAGTCAAATTTAAAGTTGAATTTAAGGTCAAATTTGTTACATTTAAAGTTGAATTTAAAGTAGAATTTGAAGTTGAATTTAAAGTTGGATTTAAAGTTGAATTTAAAGTCAAATTTAAAGTTGAATTTAAAGTTAAATTTAACGTTAAACTTAAAGTTGAATTTAAAGTTTAATTTAAAGTTGAATTTAGAGTTGAATTTAAAGTTAAATTTAAAGTTTTTTGGTGTACACCCGGGGCTCAAGTATGCACCACCTCCTTTTCATTCGGTTAAGTAACACATGCCCAAATGCTGAGCTCTCTACGACTTCAATAATCCCTTCCAGAACTTACTGTACGCTTGGGAGTCAAGCAATGGTTTAATGTCCAATAAAGTAAATTTGGTGCGAAATTTGGCGATAACAGCTCGAATCGATGATTCACCAGGTGGTTGTGACCTCCATAGTTTGGTTGCAACAAACGATGCACATTTTTCATAGACCACGAATTTCGAAAGTAAATTTCAACAATTTGGTATCGTTGCTAGTTTGTAAGCCTTCCATGATGAAGTGGCAGAGTATACTGAAAACTTTGCACTTTTTCAGGTGACGTTTGGAAGCCATTGCCAACCTGAACAACTTTACTTTAACGTTTTAATTTGAATTTTTGTAAAAGTGCCGAGGCAGCAATTTTGTACGCAAATATCGTCCCTTCCATTTTCTGTAATCAAAAACTTACTCCAAATAATTTTTACAAAGCAATATATGAGAGTGCCCAGATGGACGCGACGAGAACAACACTGTGTTTTCATACATTTGGAGTTGCCGCGGCAACAGAAACCATGTAACGAAATGGCTTTGTATTGGGACAGCCTTTGAACTTGGGCTCATTGACTAATAAAAAATTCAAAAGGATGAATTGATCTTTTCCTGGGAAAATCATTTTTAATGTTTATTCGAGCAGCTATACTCTACCCTTGCTCGGGACACTCTTACCAAAATAACTCAAAAATAAATTTTCGGCAATTTAGAGAGAAAATCTGAAATGAAGCTGGCAATAATAATAAAAATAATAATAAAACTAACCTCAGAAAACGATGTCTATCTCTTCCATACATTGCTATTCCGGCGCCGCGCCGCTTACAGTACCAAAGTCCTAATACCTACATCCTACACCCTTTCCTAGCGATAGCGCAATCAGCTACCATGCCCGAAAATCCCTTGCCAGCAGAGGCAGACTGTTCAAAATTGTATGGTTGGGATTGTACGAGTAATAAAGCTTTTCCATGATGTGGAAACTGGTATCTAATAAAATTTACTGTATGAGTACGAATTTCCCTTTTACACTGTGCTGAATGTATATACATATACAATACATAGATATGTGTATACTCGCTCATCTATCACGTTCAATGTGTAAAAGTAGTCAAGTGAACCGACTGGTTACATTGCTTGATTCACCTACCCTTCTTTCCAGTGGTTTTGTTTCGAATATCTAAATTTTTGGGGGTAAATAGACTTAACGAATGTACCCCTGAAAACGACCATCATCAGATGTTTACTGTAATGGAAGCTACGACGACATTATATGGAAAATACTTACACTTCTTGGTTGTGCATTTTAGAAAAGCTGCGTTTAAAAGGGTGTCCGACCATACACCATACAGTGGTGGTGACTTTAATTGCCCGAGGAATTAGTATTAATTCTTGTTTTCCGTTTTGTAAATGTGTATATGTGTTGGTTTGTGTAAAACGTTGTGGCGGCGGCGGCGGCTTTTGTTTTATGAACTGTCTACAGTTTTATGATGTCGCCAAAGACATGAAGATATTTTGATGACAGATTTTACGAGTCATTTAGAATTGAATGGCTCATAATTGCAAAACGGACATGTTAACGCTGTGTTAAGCTGACTTAATTCAAGTCTGTTATGAAAAAGTTTTAAACCGAGGCAGTCATCAGAGAGATTGACACAGATTAATAAGTGGATGGCTTAAAAGTTTGTATAATGTTTTTATAAGCTTTGTTTTGGAACTAAAATGGATTCAAAATCCAAATTACCTGGTCGAATTTGCATTTTGTAACTGAATTGAACTTTTTTTTTTAGAAAGATGGTTGCCTTTTCACGTCAGATCTCATTTTGTAATGCCCACTAAAATGAAGTAATTCTGATCAGTATATTGACAATTGTTTTGCCAAAGAATGTTAACTATATTTTTCTGAAGGTTTTTTTTGCATTGGATCCAAAGCAGGCCTCAAGGTGGCTTTAGTACCTTAAATGGTACTTAAACTAGGATATTCAACTTCAAAAGTTGCAAGGCACGGCACTGCTGAGAAATGATGTATTGATGCCTTGACCCCCAATTGCTATAGTCTCTAGACCCTGACGTGATAGAGTATTTTTGTGGCTGAATTGAATCCAGCACATACAAAACCTCCATAAATGTGTTGATTCTACCATAGTTTCAAATTATAGGACTTGAATCCCTTATAAGCTCTTGTTTCACCGTCCCCATAGGAAAATTCTGTCATCAGAAGACGGTGTTGCTTGGCGACAGCATCACTCAGTATCACTTTTCAGTCTTCATAAATTTGGCTACCAAATAGTCGTCAGTTTAAGTTTCATTTGCACCCCTGCTGTAAGTGACAAGGTGTGGGTATTGTTTGATGAACATGGTATTTATTTCGATAAGACCACGTAAGCTGCAATTACTTAGAATAACTTCACCAGGAGGGTTTGATGTACCGTAATCCTCGTTTTTCTTTCCAACATCCTTTCAAATATGTGCTTGTAAAAAAAACTCTTCTTTTGGGATATCCTTAAGTAAATTGCCGGAATGCATCTTTTTTCTCTTGCTCACATCCAATTCGGGGAGCATCTCAAACTCATATGGCCCTTATCAATTGGTCACTCATCTTCAAAATGGTCAACAATCTGAAAAGTTCCTCTTCAGGATAATACCGATTCCGTTTCTACCTTGATACTTTCCATAGTAGAACATCTTGAAGGCTTTTGTCCTCTTACATCCCGAAAACGGGCCCTGTTCGGGCCAAGACGGTTCATGGTTCAATTATTGACCAAACTCAAAACAGACAGTCACACAAAACAAGAAACGCGCGATAGCTTTCGAAACCAGTGTTGCCTAAAAGAAAATAGCAAAAAAAAAAAAACCTCAGTTGGTATTGCCATTTTCAAATGTTTAAAGGAGATCCAGAGAACACCGTCAAAAAGACAATATCATACAACATTCAGCAGACAAGATCACGAAGAAGAAAAAAAGAAGGGCAGAACAGAACCCTACAGTTACAGGCAAATACAATGACATGGTTGGCATAACGAGGTAGGTATATATATCTTTAAGTTGCTAACACTTTTTTTACTGGCGGCCATTTTGTCAGCTGTTAAGTGATTTATGTTTAGTTTTGTTTGGCATTTCAACATGAATAGGCTGACGCCTCAACAAAGCTTTCGAATTGGGCAAATTTATTTTGAAAATCATTGCCGTCGATCCCGATTTTCGAAAGCGAATTTTGTTTAACGATAAAGCTCACTTTTGGTTGAATGGATACATGAATAAACAAAACTGCCGAATTTGGAGTAATGATAATCCTCAAGTGTATGTTGTGACGCCGTTACATTCAGAAAAACTGACTGCGTGGTGTGCTTTATGGGCTGGTGGAATACTTGGTCCATACCTACTTCTTTAAAAACGATGCTGGCCAGAACGTTGCAGTCAATGGTGACCGCTATAGAGCTATGATTACTGATTTTTTTGTTCATCAATTGAACAACCATGATGTGCAGGAGTTGTGGTTTCAACAAGACGGCACACAGCTCGTGCCACAATTGATTTATTAAAGGAAACGTTTGGTTACCGACTAGTTTCACGTTTCGGACTCTTGAATTGCCCTCCAAGATCGTGCGATTTAACGCCGCTTGACTATTTTCTGTGGCCTAAGTGAAGTCGCTGGTCTACGCCGATAAACCCGAAACGATTGACCTCTTGGAGGACAATATTTGGCGCGTTATTGCCGATATCACAAATGTTGGAAAAAATCATCAAAATTTGCTTAGACTACGTTTCAGCCAGCCGTGGCGGTCATATGCCACAAATAATATTTAAATTGATGCCAGAAGATTGTCTTCCGAATAAAATAAATTTCTTATCAATAAAAAAAATCTTTGTTTTATTCCATTTCAAAGTTATATACCTCTAAAAAAAAAACACCCTTTACATGTAAAAATCCAAAACTGGGAGTTTTTCTCAAGGGCAGATCTCTACTGTGAAGCAAATAACTGAGAAAGCTTTGATCCGTTCAAGATAACGATGTTCGTAGCGCGTAATCGCGAGAATTGGCCCCTCCGTTGAAATGCACAGAGCGTTAAAAAAAAGCACAGTCTTCGAAAAAACTTCTTCCCAATTAAGCATTACTGCTTTTAACTATATTTTATTCCACTATTACGTAATGTATAAGAACGTGTTGTTGTTCGTTTGTAATTAAATTTTTTAAACATTAACATTTATTTGTGTATAATTATGTTTTTTCCGTCATTTTAATAGTGATTAATCTACTCATGCGGGCCTATACAACATACCGCAGAAAGGAAAAGTCTGTTACAGAATTTGTTTCGCATTTCTGTTGGCTAAAAGCCTGTCATGTCAGTAGCCATAAATAAATAAGAAACACGGTCTGCATTTTTTTTCTTTTATTTACATATATGTTGAACTGCTTAGCACGCACGAAATAAGAAAACTTCCTTCCCGACAAGACTTACACCAGACTGACAGAAAGTCGACATGACACTAAGTGCTATACTCAAACATACCGAAAAGCCTGTTCCCTACACATGCTCAAATACAGTTAAAAAGAAAAAAGTCTACAACGCTTAAAGTAAACTCAAACGCTAACGCTATGTTTTCATATTGGTAGCCTGCCCTGATAATTTTAATTCGTTTTTTCTAAACCAAAATGTGTCGCAAACTAACTTGTTCCTTTTCTTTTTCTTTCCAGATAAATTCAACTCGAATCCGATGGTAAGTCCCATAGCATGAAAGAGTCAAAAAATTTGGCAACACTGCTTGAATATTCCAAACACAAAACAAAATTAAGAGATAATATTCCACCACAGTATCTGCAATTCAGTTATTTGACATAGAAATCCGCTTTAATTAATATCCCTTTTTTGCGTTAGTAAACCCTTTTTAAGTATCAAACAAAAGATTTCTAAGTGAAGGTAATAACTTATTTCCTTCGTCGTTGGCTGCGAATTTTGTTACCCTTGTTTCAGTGTTATTTAGGCTGAGAGGCACAAGGCGCCATTTAATATTTTGGTGTTGTATTCCACAATAAAGCACGGGCTATGGCTATGGCTCTGACTATGGTTTTTGTTCTATGCTCGTACATGAAACAAATGAAATGAACGTTACCCACAAACATACATACAATAAACCACAACTTAACCCTTCTTTTATGCTGCGTTGTTGTGTATGATTAACCAATAAACTAAAAGAGGGGTGCATGAAGAAGACTTTGTGAGCGACGGACGAGGAGGACGTCGGATATGGTGGATAACATTGAACTTGTGCCCTAAATACTTACTTCACTTATCTTTTATTGTTTATTTTTTTTTTTTTTTCATTCATTCAAAGTGAAGGTGGAGGGAGGATGGAAGGTAGAAAGATGAATAAGGGTAACGGCTTTCTAAGTATTCTAAATACAGGTTTCATTTTCGACTTAAGTGTATCCGTTTTTTCTTTATCCCAGGGATTTGGTAATAAATGGGTTGACGGTAGAGACATAACGTCATACGAGAGGGCTGTTTTGATTACAAATAAGTTTTCCATTCTGTGTTTTGTGGCATTCATTTGAGAGTGTGAAGTTGCCATTCCAGAAGCACTTGGGATTCTATGGAGTTATGCTTTTTAGAAAATGATTGATTTTATCAGCAGCGGTATAACGGTAAAGTGGGTCAAGCAAATGTTGAATGTGTTTTTATCAAACTTTGAATCGCAACCTGAAAAAAGATAAAAGAAGGAAAAACAATCGGCAAGGGAATTGTGTGAGGTAGGTACCAGATGTGCCAATAAGAACGTGGCAGGTTCCTCCTTCTTCAATCGTGTGAATAATAAGTTTTTGGCAAACAAAAAGAGCTCAAATGGTGTACGGATAAACCTTGTCGGTCAGAATAATAAATTAAGGGTCGTTGTTCGAGTATAGGCCCAATGGCATAGGGTTGCAATGACGCGACGCGACGGTCTGTACACTGCCAAATGACAACAGTCGTGGAATATTAAATCGGGCTGCAATGTTTTTATCTGTCATATTAATACAGGTTGATTTGCATATCCTTCATGAAAATTTTATTCTAGGATAACAAAAAAAAGGCAGCCTGTCAGTTGCGCCTGATTTAGCGCGATTTTTTGAAAATTTAAAAGGTTTTTCGAAACGCCAAATGAAATGTCAGCTTTAAATGAATTGATCTCTTGATAAAGAACAACAATTGCTTTTAAATTTAGGGATTAAAGGTGAATATCACGCAATTCATCCCAAAATATTCTTCGAGTTTTACCTTGCTAATCTAGATTATTTTTCAGCAACCACCAGAGGTAGTGATTTGATCCTAACTCTCCCTGCCCATTCTGAACCTTTTTTTAAGCTATCAGAACAGCTTATTTCAAGCTTGTGAACAATGTACTTTTCTTCTAGAGTTTTTTCACCCTTAGATTAGGTTCGTACAGGGTTTGAGACGACTCCTAGCCTTGTGGCATGCCTACCAATAAGACAGTGTCCTGTGATGACACCTATCATCGCACTAATCTGTTTTATTTCGAGAGAGATCGAGCCATTTGACCGCTTATGACCTAGCTTGAGCCAGATCTGTTTCATTGCGTTACACGTTAAACTGCTTGACAATCTCAGATTAGTTTTCTTGTATGCGTCCTGCTTGAGTAAGAGTTTGTATCTAGCGATTGGTATGCCGATACTCTCCGTTTTCGGTGAGAAGGACAAAAGTGTTCCGTTTCTAGCGAGTTCACTGCTCGGACGTCTAGCTGAGTGGTGATCGTCAGTACACGGTTAGAATAGAGTTGAAGGAATTTGACGCCAGGGATTTGATGCCCGCCTAAACTGACACCACAGCCTTCTTAAATTGTTTTTGAACCGTCCGTCCGCATAAAAATGGCTGTATTCGTTTTCCAAGAATGATTGGTCCTCGCAATCTGTCATGGATGGAATTGCCACTCGGAAATTTGTATCAAATTCGAGTTTAGATGTGGTTTGTTCAGAATGTCAGTATGACTAATGTTGTTGTCGGTCTATTGTAACAAGACTTCTTGTAGTCGAATAGCAGAACTAGCAGCTGTTTTCTTACTGTAGATGTCAAGTTTACCCTTAAGAACTCAGAACCATGTGTCACTGTCATCATTTAACAAGGTGTTAGTTGTTAGTAAGCAGAAAATTAAAGTCTATCACATTCTAAACAACAAAACACAAAAATATATGGTCAAGAGATTGGAGCTCTGGTAAGAAATATAATTTTTTATATTTTATATTTTTAGACCCTCAAAATTTCATTCAAAAGAATTTTTCAAAATTCGTATTATTTTCAGAGGTACAGCTGATTTTATGAAAATGAACACTCCCGATAGTCATCTACCTTCACGATTAAAATTCTTTTCGGTTTCTAGTTTATTTTAGTGCAACAATTTTTTTTTTATATATACAATGTACGGTTCTTCACATCACTTTCTTCTCGGATTTAAAAGGCAGATTTTGTGACCCGGCAACTTTATATCCATGAAAAAGTATGCGATTTTTGGGAATTTTTTTTTTTTTAAAGAAAGTTATCGATAGAATGTTTTGAAGTTCTTAAGACATAATAAGATATATTTTAAGGTATATTTTATGATTTTGTTTCTACCAAAACATTGAAAAATAACGAAGTTATGTGCTGTCTTCGGAGGTACCAAAAAGTGCCCTAATTGCTGACATGATTCCGTCAAATGAGTTACTAAAACAGAAAAATTCAAAAAAGTTATTAAAGTTGAAAATATTGCGTACACAACAATGACTTAGAATTTTTGAAAAATATCGAAAATTAACAAAATGTAATAGTCAAAAAATAAGTCGTTTGGGGTAAGAAATGATCGTTTTTTTTAATGCCAAATTAACAACTTTCCACCAATCAAAGAGATCGTAGGTTACTATATAGTAAATATATTCAAAAAAAAATTTTAAGTCGATCGGTAATTTTCTTTTTGAGATAAAAAAGAAAAATATCGTCTCTAGAAAAACCCGTTTAAAGTTTAAACTATCGGGTTTTTTACCTGCGAGTCGAAGCTCTTTAGAACGCTGCAATTCAAAATCTGTTCAAGATACAAGCTTGCCACTTTCATAGAATATTTTTGAAGGTGTAAACTATCGAATGAGCCAACGAAAAAAAATCGATTTTTTTGAAAGTGTCGCATTCGTATATCCCCTTAATTTTTTAACGCGTTTTTCTCGAAACTACCACCCCTCCTTGGATTTTTGGAAATTTTAATCCAAAAATTCGAAAAAGGTAAAAAGGAGGCAGAAAAGAATATTTTTCCTTATTACGACAGTACGATAGCGACATCTTTACTTTTGAAGAATTTCATTAGTCCCTTCACCGGCTGAAATTCGATGGCTTTTAAATTTTTTTATTTGTTCTCTTTAAAATTAAAAACCATATACAAAATTGATAGTTAAAATTATTTTTCAATTTTTTTATCCTTATACAAAAAAATCCTAAATTTTAAGCTTCTGGACCAGAATACCCCTTAGTCTAGATTTATTAACATGAGAAAAAAAAATTTCCTTTATTAACAATGATAGTCTGAATTGGAACTAAATAAAACACCGAGGTCCTTAATATTGGATTCTTGCATAATATTTGCTGAGAAATCGAACAATTGAACTGAGTAGATTTCTTTGAAAAGTTATACTTTGACATTTGGTTGGATTAAAAATCAATCAATTTTTATCACACTAAGTGGCATAATTTTCTTTCACTTTGTTTGTAAAATAAGACGAAAATTTTCATATCATCAGCGAAGATCAAAATTTCACTTAATAAAAAGCTTTCGACTTTATTCACTCATTAAAAGATTACCCAGCCAATACTAAACCCTTTCTTTGGAGACGGTTTGCAGTCATTACTGGATTACCTTTTTCAGGTCCTAATAAAACAGGTAACAATTGTTTTAGTGTTCGTCAAGAAAACATTCTAGGTCAAAGGCACTGCTTCGAAATATTTAAAGCAGCGACAATGAAGTTACATGTAGTGAATTTAGCAAATCTCAATCGCTAAAAATCTTAAAAATATGCCTTTTTTTGGTGGAATTAAATTTTCCCACTCCCCCTCCCCTCCCCCTCATAATCCACGTTGATTTTTGTTTTTCAGTTTTCGTCTGAATGTGCTTTGTTACCAACTCGAACAACCATGCCACCAAAGGTCATATAACTTATCTATCCCACTCTAAAAGTAGCAAACTCCTCTTGTCTCTAATGACCGAAAAGAAGACCTGAAGAATGCTCAGTAACATCAAACGGCTATCACAGTTTAAATACTTAAAAGCACATACATAGGTACATACGAGTGTATCCACTCTCTGTTTCCACTTGACTCGGTCTAAATCTTTCACTTGAATAAATCGATGAGTAAAAATAATTTAAAATAAAACAAAAACCCAAAGTACCCTTACAAGGAAATCAAAAGCTTCCGATCCAAAATTCCCAGTAAAAATTTACTCCTTCAATGACGCAAATAATAAATTACAAAGCAAACCGGCAAGAAAATTAAAAAACAGATAAAACAGTAACACCAAAACAGTCTTCTCATAAACAACAAAGAGAATCAGAATCTCAATCTCAATCCGAATATACGAATTCAAATCCATACCATCAGTCACACTGAACAAAGTGCAAAATTCATCGGAGTTTGACTCCAAAATACCACCCTACTTCTACTCCCCATTTCGACTACCCTTGGTAAATAAAAAAAAAAAAGGAAAAGAAATTCTCTAGCAACGACTATGATGATGATGACGGTGTTCAACAAAAAAAAAAAAAAAGAAGAAAGAAAACAAAGCAAATGGAAGAGGAAAATTTACACCAGACATGGGGAATCTCATCTCATCGTTTAACTCGCCCTATTGCTGTCGACCAAGTCATCGTCGTAGCCGTCATTTCTCATCGGCAAAGATCAAAAAAGGTCCAGGAGTAAACACATCCATGTACATACACTCAACCAAGCACACCTACACGTCAAGAATCATTCACTCAACCACCATTATCGTCTCATCAGCTCCAGTTGCAGATACACACAAGTGTCTGTGTATGTTTGCGTCTGGCGCAAGTGAAATTTCTCCACTAAGAGCAATCTATCATATGGTTAGCTGTAGAGTGTGGGGGTAGAAAGTTTATATTGCACCACCACCTCCCATCCAAAGGATATTATACTACCTATACCTATCCTTGCCAACCGCCATCGCAACGTTCCTTCTTCCCCCGCAGAGAAGGGTGAAAACATGGCACTTCTAGGAAAGGCGACCCTTAGCTCCTCACAGCACAAGCTCACAGATAAAAAAAGTAAAACACAATGTTGCATTATTTACAAATATGTGTTCACAAACGCATCGTTGCCATACTTCATATTAATTCGGTTTGTCCTGGCAGCTTTCTATCTATGAGTCTACAGGAATGAAAATTCCATTGACAAAATGAAAAGAGCTAGCTTTGCCAACGAGCAGCTGATAGTATATATTTAAGGGACACAACACCAAAACAAACTTTTCTGTTTATGTGAATGTAGTGAATAATTTACATATTTTCATGTAAAAACTGTCACCGACAACATGCTCCTGGATTTCAAACTGAAAAGAAGAAAACCGACACTCGTCGAGTAACCCCTTTTTTGGTGTTCATCATTCATCGGGGTGCTTTGTGTGTTGGTTGTTGGTGGTTGAAGATTTTACTTTTTAATAAGCTTTAACACAATTTTATTTGAAAAAGTAAAGTGGTTAACAGGAGTGGTTCGATTGGGAAACCTTGTGGATTGCCAAAAAGAATCAATGTTTTTTAATTTAAACTTAAGGCATTCGCTGGTCTTCTTTTTTTTTATTCCATTTCTCTGCGTGAATGGGTGACACTACTGTATATTATTTAAACGTGGAGCTGGGGAATATGTAAAAAAAATTGTTTTACTTTCTTTGTTCATATTACAATCATGTAATGATGTCTAACGTAAATGAGACATGTGACATAGATAGAAAGTTATGTGCAGTAATTGCAAATACATGTGAAGTAAATGAGACATTTTATGACGTTCAAAGTGACGAGTGACATGTAACGTAAATCAAAGGATATGTGACACAATGTACAATGAGGTCTTTTTATGACGTAACTGCCAACATGCTTAATGTTACGTTAAGGAGAAGATATGTGGCTTTGATTGTTAGATGTGGGCTTAGAATTTTATATTGAAATAAATTAAATTAAATTTATTGATTTCAACTATAAGAATATATATACAATATACATAAGGTAACAGGAAAGTGCATAATAATGATTTAAACCTACAATAATAATCTAAAATGGTATACAATGATAGAAAAAAAAAATATGTAAAATATACTATGATGTAAATTATAAAAGTACAGGAAAACATCAGAAAGATATTTACAAAAGTGTTAAGTAAAGTTTTAGGAAAAGTTTTGGCAACTGTAGTGGTTTCTTAGAGAAGCTATAAAAGAATTTAAGTTGTTCAATCTTCTAAAATCGGCTGGTAGGGAGTTCCACAGACTAGCGTCATATACAAAGAATTGGCTTTTGGTTATTCTGTATTTAAAAGTTGGTGAAATTCGACCATTACTTTTTTGGGAAACAGGAATATTAAGTTTTTCAAATAAATATTCAGGGTTTTTACTACGCATAAGCTTAAAAAGAAAAGTAAGGACGAGAAAATCCAGATATCTGTTTAGAGGCATGCCAAAGACATTTTTAGAATACATTGAAACATGATCAAAGCGACGCAAACCATATATAAATCGCAGTGTTGTTAAATGCAACTTGAAGTTTCCTTTTACTTACAACGGGAAAGACTAGAGTTTTAGCTAGCATCATTTTGGTTGCAGTAGGAAGACAGTCATACAACATATGTAGCAACCTCAGCGTAGCATATGTCTTACCAATTGCTATTGCAACGTGAGAGTCCAGAGTCAAAGTTCGGTTGAAAACTGTACCTAAATTCTTAACTATGCTTTCATATCTCAACACTGTTCCATCTAACTCAACACTAGGAAAACAAGTAGGGTCAACAACAGTATTACTTAAAACTATAGCCTGACATTTTTTTGAGTTTAGATTTAGTAGGTTTTTACGTGACCAGTTAACTATAGACATCAAATCGTCATTAATACGAGCAGTAGCGTCTTCGACCATTCCAAGATTATAGCTCGTATAAACCTGCACATCGTCAGCATACATATGTATTTCGCAATTACTGAGCACCGAAGGCAAGTCGTTGATGAATATCGAGAAGAGAAGAGGTCCCAATATTGAGCCCTGAGGTACACCAGCGCGAGTGAAAAGGAACTCAGATAGTTCATTGTTTGCAAAAACCGCCTGAGATCTACCAGTCAGATATTCCTTGAAAGTGTAATGGCCGAGCTTTCAAAGCCAAACAAGTACTGAAGCTTACTTAATAGTATTCTATGACTGACCGAGTCAAACGCCTTAGAGAAGTGTAATAGGACTAACGTAGTTACCAGGTTTTTATCAATTTGCACTCGAATGTCATCCACAATTTTAAGCAGCGCTCCTTTACAACTGTGATGAGGTCTGAAACCTGATTGAGAAGGTGTTAGCAGGCAGTTGGTATCTAAAAAATTGGTAATTTGTTGACCTACCAGTTTCTCAAATGCCTTCGACAAGAACGACAGTATTGAAATTGGTCGATACTCTGTAGTGCCGGAGTTTGACTTTTTAGTAATTGGAATAATTTTTGCTACTTTCCAAAAATTAGGGAAACGAGAACAGGTGCTATGAAAGGTGAAATGAAAGGCAGAATAATTTTAACAAATTTAGGGTGAATATTGTCCATACCAATGGCTTCCGATTTTATACCTTGTATAGCTTTGAATACCTGTAATTCATCAACCCTGCTAAAACTAAAACTTGAGGAAAAATTAGCATTGCTCGCAAAAACGTGGTTGGTTCCAAAATCTGGTTGGAAAGATGAGGCTACAAACTGTCTATTTAGTTCGTTTACGTCACATTCTTCACCGCAACTCCCTTTCTGTTTTGCTTAGACGATTTATTATCAAATTTTGTGGCGAAAAATCTACGTTTTGAGTTTCTAATTTCAACTACAACAGTGTTTCGTAGTCTTTTATACTGATCGAACAAGAGTTCAGTATAAAAGACAAAAGAAAAATAGAGACATCATATTAAACAAAAAATGTGAAACAAAAGAAAACTGTTTAATGTTCGATAGACATTCGGTAAAAATGACGTAGTGGAGACGTAATTGAGACGTTATGAGATGTAACAGGAATGATATTTAAAGCAATCGTGGATTCAGTTGACTTTAATAATATCTTAACCGAGAGTGAAGATCAGCTGTATTTTAAGTACATAATTAAATTTTTTATTTACAGGAAAGGTACAGTTACAGTTGATTTCGCTGGTACGTTGGTTTGTGTACAAGACAACGTAACGTGACTCTAATTTAAAGCAAATAGTTCGGTTTGGTTGATCTTTTGCTAACTTTATTACTGCTAAAGTGAAAAACAACAAGATTATAATTTCAATTCAAAGCGAACTCAAAACGCTCGCACATAACGGAGTCGAAGCCGCACCGAAACGTGATTGTAATTCAGGTATTAAGTTGTAACGTTGCATTGCCGTTACGTTCGTCAAACACAATGCTTAGCTTTCGTAGGATTCTGAAGTTATGTATTATGGCATATGGACGAAACCGAAAGTTAGCACGTGTCGATTACGTTACGCTTCTGTGATCTTGGTGTTACAGTAAATGAGACCTTGTCGTATACATTGCTTCAAGTTATTAAGGAGAACTAAAATGTCACCTTAAAAATAACTGTCATCACTCTTCAAAGACCTCATTTTAAGCGATCAAATTTGTTAAAATTCATTTGACTAAGTTTTGACTTTATGGCAGAAGCCTTGGCACCTGAACGTTTCCTTGTCTTTGTTCGTTATTAACTAATGAAGCAAACTTGTGTTTTTGTTCAAATCTGTAAAACAAACACATTTGTATAATACAAAAAAACAAAAACGAACTCCCCCAAAACCAAAGCAAAAGCTTGTTGCCAAAAATAAGTTATAAGCTGCCCCCAATGACGGCGTTAAAATCTTATTTCCCAAGATAACCGCCGAATGGCCACTTAAACATTCACAAAAACATTTGACGAAGCAAATCGGTTTATTCCTAAAAGTTATCTCTCGCAATGATCATAATAATTTCTTGATTTCCCTTCCAAGCTTTATCCTCGTTTTAGTAAGTATCTTCTATACACGCGTCCTTGAAAAACAACATTTCAACACTCTTGTGCGGCGCAACGAGAGAAAAGCTCTTATATGCTTCTTCTTTCTTTTTTTTTCAGCATCATCACTCACAGGCACACAGGGTGCTGTTGGTTTTTTTTCTTCGATTTTTTCTTGTTTGTTGTTTGTTTTTGTTCAAGTTAATGTCACCCTCATTTGGGAATGTTTGCCTAATGTCCCAGCTAGCTACTTTATTGCACAAAGAAGGGAAGAAATGAGAAGGCGGAACGATGAGGAGGATAAATTTTGGGAAGCACAAAAAACCATCGAGAGAAATAACGACAAAGTCATTGAGAAAAGTTTTGTGTGACGAACGGGCAAAGCCCTGCAAAAAATATATCCACATCGTACATCAACTTGATGGGTTGCCCTTAGTCCTTTTCTTTATATTTTTTCCATTTTTTTTTTTTTGGTTTTGTTGTTGTTGCAGAAATCAGGGGATGATTTTTCAATTTCAACATTAGCTTGCTAAAAGCAAATGCGGTGGTAAGGTGGGATGAAGAGAGAGACAGAAATTATGCGGAGAGATATGAGACAATCTGTCTAGATGTCTGTGGCTTTTCTTCATATCTTCTCGTCTTGTAGTCGTAGCTTGGTTGTGTTATCCTTTGTTCAAGGCCCTGCCGCTATGAGCACCCATATTTACGGCAAAATTAGAGCATAATTCAAAGGCACGAAGGAATGTTTTTCTTTATTCTTTTTAATTTTGACGCGCAAGGGAAATTCGCCCAGAAAAAGTGCGGGAGTTCAAACTAATCTTTGTTATGTTTCGCGCTAGGCCTCCGTGCATCACACCCTCATCAACGAGAAGGGGATGGTTTGTTGGGACTTGTAAGCCATGCCCGATGGGTGGTGTATGGTAGTAGAGGAGGATACGACATCCAACCAGGATACCTACTATGTCACGCATTTGATTTTATGCTAAGCTTAAATTATTATGTGGATATACTCTACCCTACCCAGTAATGGAACGAACGAACGAGGAAAGCTTGTACACACGAATAAAGGATCCTTTTTGCGTGGCTGGGAATAAAGAACGAAGCCTAAAAGAACGAGTGATTTAAAGGGCAAACACAAAAAGTGACGTCGGCGCTGTACAGCCTTTAAGTTTTTGTTTTCGTTGTTTTTGTTGTTGTTGTTGTGTTGGTTTTATATACAGTTATGGCGACCGTAGAATTTGATTATGCTGCGCCATCTGTTTCAGGACGATGCGATGATACGGGGTGAATGAATGAGAATTCCTTGTACTCGCTTCATATCCTGTCCATTAAGTTTGCTGCTGAAATGCTTATTTTCGAATTTAGACAGTCAAGCGATGGTTTTTGTTTTCTTCTTTCTGTGTCTATCATAAGGATATTCCATCATTCTATCCTTGAATAGATTTGAAGAATGGGTTGGACGTAAAATTAAATCTAAATTTCATTCTGTGTGAAATTTCCATACAGTTGCGTCATGTGGCGAATGATGGTGTTAAATTTTTTTTTGTGGTTTTTTTGTCCGTTTTTTTTTTTTTTTTTTTCTTGGAGGAATATTACTGCCTTAATTTTGCTTGACGAAAAAAGGACATATTGAGAATGGGTGGAATTCCGGAGGGTTGCAAAAAATGTAAATCCTTTGTATGTGGCTAACCACTTTTTAATTCAAAAGAAAATTCCTTAAAGGGATAGGTATACGGTTTGGGCTTTAAGGGATCAGTCATTGTGACTGAGTGGAACATTAGATATGAATTTAATTTTTATGCAAAACTGTCATTGGGTGGTATTTGAGGAAGCTTAAAACTTTTGAAACTTTTTCAACATAAGCCGCTTGTGCGGATATGCAAATTGATATGAAAGAGAAGCCGAATTAATTATGTTTTTGTTTTTTAATTTTTACAAATACAGGGACCTGCGTGTAGAAGCGTGTATTGTATGTATTGTATACATGGTGTATATGTAGACAAAAACACAATCAGGTTAGCGAAAAGTATTTCGGTTTAATGGAGGTATGCTAATTTTTGTAATTTGCTCAAAACTTACGGTTATAAAGGCTGGGCAACGTTTTCTCTTTCAATTTGTTGGATTCATAGTGATTATAAAAATTCAGTTCACGGTGTCGAAAGCCTACCAGCATGGAAAAGGCCCTATGAAATTATGATTGGTATAAATCATAAAAGGACCAAGATAAGTGACTTAAGGCTCACCAAAATTATGAATTACTTTTGCCAATTATGAGGTGTTGTATTCATTCAGCTACGTAAATTTGAATCCTTACCCGATGTAGGTACTAATATCGATTGGTGAATGGTTTTTACCTACTGAGTCAGTTTTTTGTGAATGAATATAAATTATAGTGGCTTTCAAGCCATTTCTCATAAGTCCATTTAATGGATAAAATTTTCATTGATACTCCTTTTTTCCGCTTTTTTCCCAAATCGTCCTCGTTTATTACGAGAATATTCTTTGAAAAGTCCTCGTTGTTTCAGCTTTTCTCCAAATGTCCTCTAGACAAAGATAATTTTTTCTTAAAAAACGCATAATTTTTCGAGGACATTTGGCTTAGGTTGGGGCATTTGTCCCTACCTGCCCCTACCTGGCTACGCCCATGAGTCCATTACTGATTGTTATTCCTATTTCAATTATACAGCTTGTTTTTTTACGGTATCTTAAAATGTTTTAGGATCGGCTAAAGTTAAGCAAATTAGGATAATCCGCACTTGCTCACATGAGTACTTAAACAAAGCATTTTGCATAAGATGCGTGAAGACCCAGGATAAATAATTTGGGTCTAGACAAGAAAAAATCGTACGAGAGGGGAAAGGGTGGGTCTATTGCCCTCTGTTTATCTGTTTATGGGGAAAGGGCAATTTTATAAAAAAAAATATTGAAAATTCCAAAGAAAATTATTTGAAGTCACTTACTAATTACATACTTACTTAGGTGCGGGAATTTCGGGATGAACCTGGGCCTAAGCCAAAATCTTTCGAAAACGACTTTGATTTCGGGCAAGCTCTCTCTGGTTTTATACCCGTGACGTGATAGTTAGCATGTCCGCCTGTTAACCCAGAGAGTGGTTCGAATCCCAACAGAGGCAAAAATGTTTTTCGACGGGTATCGCCTTTCGTGAGGAATTGGCAAGTTCTCCTATAGTAAATTCCCCTTAAAAACGCTTTCTTTATTGGACGTTCGGAACCGACAGAAAATTGTAGGTCAACTCCATTCTCTCACAAAGCATGGTTGTGAGAAATGCGCTAGGCCCTGAGGCTCCTCGCTCTGTTTTGCCACCCTATTTATTTTCATTTACTTATTCTCTCCAATTTTGCACTCTAAGTCGGTTGACTTCCACTCTATTGCGTCACCTAAAACGAGGTCTTCCCTTTCCTCGATTTCCCCTTCGAAATACGTTTTTGAAAACCCGTAGAGCTGGAGCAATGGTGTTCATCTGCTCTACATGACCCAGCCATCGTAGTCATGTCCCAGCGATGCGTACTTTTTTAGCTATGCCCATGCCCATGTCGCGGTGAAGCTCATTCAGCTTGTTGTTTAATCTTTTTTCCACACTGACATAGTTACTTAGTACTTTTCTTTCGAAATTACCAAGGGTTTCCTCATTCGGTTTTGATAAGGTCCACGCTCTCGCACCGTAAAGGAGGTTTTCTAAAGAGGGGTTTGCTTCTCAATTGCCTTCTCAATCCAAAGCAGCAACAGTTGGAAAGAGTTATTCCCCGTTTGATCTCCGCACTGATGTTGTTTGTCTACAGCGGATCCTAGGTAGACCTCGAAGTTATGTCTATCTATTGTGACGTTTTGTTCAATCGTCGATGTTCTGTGTCCTTGTTTGATAACAGCATATACCTCATTTTGTCATTATCAACCATCAAACCCATTATTGTCGCTCCTGTTTCAATACTCGCAAAAGCACTCTTGACATCACACCTCTTTCTTCCCATTACGTCAATATTGTCTGCGTTGGCGAGTAATTGTACAGACTTTTGAAAGATTGTGCCTTTTTTGTTTACTTTTGAGTTTTGTCAATCTTTTCAAGTATGATGTTAAAAAAATCCCATGACAGTTTGTCGCTTTGTCGAAAGACTTTTTCAACTTTAAAGATCTAGGTGAGTTCTAAACCGGACCTTGATGGAGCAGCGTGAATTCTCCAAAGCCATCCTGCTTAGTCTTAAGAGACAAGGCTCTATACAACACGTCTTTGCAAATACCGTCATATGCGGCTTTGAAATCGGGAACGAGGTGGTGTATATCGATATTATATGTATTTCCAAGATCTGCCGTAATGTGAAAATTTGGAAAACGTGGGGTTTCAGACATTTACATATAACAGTAGACAAGATCTTACAAGAGCCGTTAAGGAGGCTTATTCCTTAAACTTTCTTCCGACCATATCATACAGATCAGCTGGTGCATGCTACTTCCCAACTAATCTGCAGTTGCTTTGAAGAGTTTGGTTCGTAATTTAAGTTTTCGTATTGCAAGTTTAACTTCTTCTAGGGCTGCGTTCTTGATCATTATCGAACTTTAATGTAGCATTCATCCTGGCAGGGGAATTAGTGTCTTCATCAGTCTGCAGAAGTGGTCTTTCAAAATCCTCAGTAGCGACTGCGACTCTATGTTACTATCCTTCCTTGCTGGTCTTTACCGGCTTGAGTTCGGGGCTTGCCACCACTGCTTCTTTTTTTTGCGAATTTAGTGTTCTTACTTTCATTTCTCTTTGTAAATCTCGTTATACTATATGCATAGTCACTTTCTTCAACGTACTATGATATTTTTAGAAGTTAATATTCAATCAAACGAAAACTTACTGACTCTGGGCAGTCTTTTGGTTTTAAGGTGCAGTGCCGTTGTAGGAACACAGTGATATTGGTCCTAGCTGCAAACATGCTTATTGCGTGAGATAGACCATTTCAAATTGTCTTCTATGTTTGGAGTAGTAGCGAACTAACCCATTGTATTACATATTGTGAAACAAGATCGACTCATGATGTTGCGGTGTCAAATGGAACTAAATTGATAGGGAACTAGTCCGACCGATAGGTTGATTAAATCATTTTCTGGCGATTGGGTTCTCGGGAAAATGAAGTCACTTTCCGCTTAAGGCAGATTAGATTCTGTAGACTCGTTTTGGGGAAGATGAAATCACACTTCGCATGTGAGGTTCGTCCTTGGCTTTCGGCGACTTATACCGGACAATGAATGCACTGCAAATGTAAATATGGGGCCTATGGTTATAAGACACGAGCTCAGAGCTCCTAGACCACCTGGCTCTTTTTTAGCATCGCTCTTTACCGCCTCGTGGCGCACACAGTGTTTACAACCGAACCAGAGTTCAAATACTAAAATCCGCTTTACAGTCTTGGAACAAAAAATGTTAAAACTGTCAAAATGTTGTAGACTTGTTTATGGAATTTGCAACAAGTATTTGGACTTTGAAGTTTGATAACCCAATTTATTTCGATCCACACCGGACTCCGGACACTTCTGAGATTTTTACAAACGACCTCGAAAGTATTACCTCCGTTTAGTGAATTGCCCAAAAAAAGAGGAGATGGTGACACTGCCATGATCACTTTAATTAGAAAAGTCTACACAAATTTCCTTCATTCTGTTTTGACTTTCTCCTTTCATTAACGAAAACAAAAAATATTTTTCCCCTGGTATCGATACTCTCCAATAAATTCATGCCTTTGAAAAGGGCTTTCTCGACTATCTGTTGGGAATCGGCAGATAACTGTAGGTCCCTTCCATTCTTTCACTATAGGTGCGGTTGAGAGAAATGCACTAGGGCCAGGATTCAGTTGCGTTACCTAATTTATATGTTACTTATTGAGTGAAAAGCTAAACTCTTCTGTAATAGAATCATCAAAATATTTTGAATAAAAAATCCTTCTTAAGCAATACAAATGAGTCGGTTTCCTTAAAAGACCTAGAAAATATGGAATACGATGGAATAATGAGCAACATTTCAGACCGACTAATTGCCTTAGACAAAAAAAAACTTTTACTTTCTGTTTATTTTTTTTACCCGAAAATGTTTTGGGACCATGAACAAATTATCAACTAAATGACTGAGAAAAAACCAACAGAAATTATTACATAACGACCTTATGACATTTTTAATGTTAATTTTGCTCTTCTTGGCGATTTCTTTTAACGACTTTTTTTCACAAACTATATCGACATACAATTGCCAGCAATTCACATAAAAACAAACTCAATTGACGTCATGGTGGTCTTCTGCAATCATCTCACCAACAACAATAAAAACAGCCTATTTACGACTTTTAAATGAAAAGCCGACACCCAACTATGTCGCTCGACACCTTTATCTCTCAACAACCAACACAATTTTTACTGCGCGAAAGACCGTATCTGACGTTGTAATAATACCACCGCAACCAGCAAATGTTTTACTGTCCGCCATTTATATGGCATGTTCATTACGACTATAAAATGCCAGTTCTTATATTTGGCCTAGGGGAGAGCTGTTTAGTGTCGACATTAGAAAACTATAGTGTACGGCACAAGTCGTGATTTTGGTCCTGTTGCAGATTGTTGGTAGTATGGTCTTTGAGTGGGGTGTGATGTTTATGATATTTGCTTTGGCGCTTGCTGAGAGAAATTATAGTGAAAGATTATCAACCATCGATATGCAAGCACATATCGAGATGAAGAAATTCAAAAATCAAAAAGATAGAAACACGATACACCACTTCTTTCACGGTCGAGATGTTATGATTTTATGGGATGATAATCTTGTGGTAAATATCTATCGATCAGCAGCAGCGCTGCCTAGAGGAACTACCTCCGGGTGTAGTGATGCGATGATCAAAGAAATCCATCTCGATTTGTATGAATTTATTTAGAAATCAGACGCGTGTGATGGTCGAACTCTATCGCTTGTGCTAATGATACTAAGAAGGTGCTAGTGTTGAATGATGAATTTGAAAAGTACCACTCACTCTTAGTGTGTATAGTGTGGATTCTCTGCGGCGGCGGCGTTTTGTTTTGAAACTAGTTTGATCAACAGGTTCTGTGAAGCAAATTGCTTTACCGTTGGCCAAACTATTTAATGGAAACGCTTAACAGATGGCGAGTTCATAGATTACAGCAAACCCTGAAACCATAAATCATTTTGCTTAAGAAGTGGACTTTGCATATCTTTCGAAAAAAAATTATTGCGAGTGTGATATGTAGCATGCGAGACATTGCTCTACATCGACTTTCATTTTAAAATTCCTTTTGAATGTCTTTTTCATTTAAAGATCTTTGAAAATTTCTATTGCCACTATGACATGTCTTTCAAAAGAGTTTTTGTTGTAATTACTTTTTGGAATTAAACCTCTAATTGAAAATCCTTCTGCATCAATTAACTACATAAACCATGACATGGAATAAATTTTATTATTTGGAGAGCAGTTTGAGCGATAATTTTTTTTGCTCAAAACATAATTTACAGATATTTAAGTTTTTGCAAAATTAGTGCGATTCCCTTAAAACTCTCAAAGTTTGGTTTCTTTAGGATAGCTTTTTCCTAATTTTCAAATAACAAAAAATAGAGGTACCAGCTGCCTTCCTTGTGTAACACTTGAAGTTTAGTCGATTTCGTAACAGTCATAAGGTCTGAAAAGAAGTTTACTCTTTACTACACTTTCGCCGCATGAAGATTGAAACTCATAACATAACGCAAAAATTCATTTATCAGCTCTTATTTTATGTATATTATATGGACCGACTCAATGATCCTCGAAGGTCCATGCAAGCCGTTGTGAACTCAGTCAGATTTAAAGTGTTTGATCTACAATTGAGAAAGCCGTGCGTGCTACGGTAATTCAAGTTTATTTATGGCCCTTAATGGCGAACAAAACAACAAGCAATAGGTCTGGTGAATCAACTTGCTGATGATGTTTACGACCCCTGGCGGCACGGAGGTCACTAGAAACCCTATCGTTAGCAGTAGTTGGACGTTTCAGCAGAGGAATTTATACCTTTATTTCTTATCTCTGGACTTTACCTGTGCTGATTACTGATGATTTATTACAGTTTTAGGGCATGCCGGCTGTTGCCAGGCACGACTAAGTTCAGAATTATGCCGCTCAGCTTTCAATTCTGTTCTAATTGGCCATGCCCTTCAGTTATTACTCAGCTTCGGATTGATGATTAGATGTGTTTACTTAGCTCCAGCGGATGGTTGCCACGCCTGACTGCAAATCAATTCAATTAATTTTTATTAAACATTTATATTATTTTTCTTAACTTAAAATAAAATTAGGCCTTAATTGGCCTAATTTTAATTTAATATCCATAGTAATTGTAGTGATTGTAGTTATCTGCTGGCGATTTTTTTTTCTTTTTCGCGGAGTGTTTAGGTCCGGTTGTCGTTGTGTCGGTTACTTGTAGAACTTTGTCAAGCCTGGCTGCTGGAATTCAGGATACTTATATAACTATTAGCGAAGGAACTGCATGTGAGCTATATTCGGCGAGTAAACAATCTACTACTCCCGATAATATTCTTGCTGATGTGTAAGTGGTCGAACGGTGAAGAATTTTGCATTTTTATTTCAGTTCTATCGAGTTCGCATGTAAATTTTTGTACGAAAAGTACCAAAATGTACCAAAAATGGAAGGTAGCATTAACGCTTCGCTACAGCGCTATGATTTAAAATAAATAAATAAATAGGGTGGCCCAACAGAGCGAGGAGCCCCAGGGCCTAGCGCATTTCTCACAACCATGCTTTGTGAAAGAATGGAGGGGACCTACAATTTTCTTCCGGTTCCGAACGGCTCATCGACAAAGCGCTTTTAATGGCAAGGAATACTAACAGAGAACTTGCGAATTCCTCACGAAATGCGATACCCGTGGAAAAAACATTTTTGGCTCTGTTGGGATTCGAACCACGAACCTCTGGATTTACAGGTGTACAATGTACATGCTATCCATCACACCACGGGTACCACCAGCGCTATGATTTATACTTTCAAAATAGTTTGCAAGACAGTTTAAGGATTGACCTATGATTCCAAATCTCATTTTAATCTGTCTCAAATTATTTGTCTGGTAAAACCACCAAGAAGCCTGAGCTTAAATCGTACGATTCGAATTAGGCGCCCGATGGTAAGCGGCGATGCGCATATAGTAGCTGGTCGTAGCAATGATGGCTTTGAGTTATTTTTAGAAACTCTTGAACCTTAAGAAACCGCACTGCCTAAAGCTTGAAATCGGCCAAGTCAAGTCAACCAAAAGGTATCCCATCTTTATTTTTGGTGACGAATCTGATCGTTCGCAATTAAGGCCTAGCATCGGCCATATTTTAATAAAGGAATATGTTGGTCTTAGATCTCAAATTTACCTACTTTTATATTTTTCTTTTATAAGCTGGCAGGGATCGCCGCTGACCAGATGATGATGGTTCTTGAACATGCTGGGTATGGGCATCAGAACTTGGGCATCTTCATTATTACTGCATAATTTTTGCTGCAGAATTGCTTCTTCCATTCTGCAGGGGATCCTTGTGTATTCATTCTTCATTAGAAAATACAGCCAGATGGATTTACTGCATGTTAAGGGCTGAATAAGTAGTCAACTGCCTGTTCTAAAGGCAACAAAGAAAGTGGCGTATATTGTCTCCCTCCAGTAGCTACAATCACTTTTTTGTTTTCTGAAATTTTTTTTTAAGTTTCAATTTGAAATACAACCAAAACTAGAACCAATTAGGAGTGCAAAGTGAGTTGAGGTCAATTGCAAAACAACTGCTCAATTGCTTTGCGAACTGACTGCTGTTTGTCATTTTTGCCAGAAATGCATCCAAACAGAAACAGTAAACAAACACAAAAAAAAAACTAAACCCTTTGTTCGCTTGCCTTATGACCAATAATTTTCGTTTGGCCGATTTTTACGCGCTGGGCGAACACAATATCGAACGTTCGCTACTCAAAATTGGTCGATAGCTCTAGCCGATAACTTTTTGACATTTGAAGCGAACTTCATTTAAGCGAGTCGATACTCATAATACCAAATTGTCGAATTCGCTGGGACTTTAGTTCGATTTGCTACTCATAATAAGGGCCTAACTTGGGTTACCAGTTATGATATTACTAACTGACCCGCCTGGCGTTGCTCAAAGAAGTAAAAAATTGTCAGGAACGTCCGCCGGACTAAACTCTAGGAAGATTGCCTGAAAGTTTTTAGTTTCCCGAATCATTTCAAGTCATACGATAGATTTAAAAATTCATCCATATTTTGTGTTGGGCCGGTAAGGTCAAGCTTGTCACTAAATTAGGTTTTTGAAAGTAATACCATTTTTGCCCATTGCTATTAGCGGACATTGTAACGCGTCGTGACGTGTGTGTCAGGTACACTAGTTAATGTGTCAAATAATAAATAACGGGAATCAAACTGTGCGCTAGATACTACGGCTGCGACTTCATTGATTAATGATTCATTGTACCGCCTTTCATGTTCGCCACTTGGCGTACAGTCAGAGTGCTTCACAAATTCGTCTCCTTTTCGCGGCATCCTTTTAAATGCAGTTTCGAATGCATTAATTATACTGTTATGACCGTGCAACACTCTTTAAATTTGTAATGTGTCCCTTTCGTTTCCACGACATACAGTCCCTTTTCCACATTAAAGAATCAACCTTTGTCCATTTCGTTCAAATCATTCTGCAGTTAGACATACGGAAATGAAATAGAGTTAGTGCTATTCAGGTCAGTCAATGTTAAAATGGGTCCAGCTGTTTTCAAGTTCTCGTTCTCGTTCTCGTTCCCGTGGGAATATAGGGATGATTTGGTGCCTATGTCCACAGGTTCAACGCTATCTCTGTATCAAATTTAATTTAAATGGGTTCAGTAGTTTGGGCGGTAGCTAGTAACAAAGAAGGACGCAAAAACGAAGTTACTTTCACATATTTATAATATTAGTTTGGATTATTATAGTAAAAGAGGTGAAATATTTTAATACTAGCTTAGCCCTTAGCCTTACAGCAAAATGTCGATCAGATCCTATTTTGGTTATAAACAGCTTTCTCCTTTGATCTCAACAATATATTCGATATTACCTTCAAAATTCTAGTTTAAGATAGTATTGTAGAACATTGAAGTAGTGCCTGTGGGACATCATAGTATACTTTAATGAATACAGCAGATTCACAGAATTTTGTGGTACCCGTGGTGTGATGGGTAGCATATTGCTATTTACCCAGATGCTCATGGTTCGAATCCCAACAGTGTTAAAAATGTTTTTTCACCTTTCGAGAAAAAGGCTTTTCTTTAGTAAATTCATTGCCATGAAAGGTGCTATCTCGATTAGCCGTTCGAAACCGGCAGAAAATTGTAGGTCCCCTTCATTGCCTAACAACTCACAAGGCAATAGTTGTGAGAATTGCGCTAAACCCTGGGGCTCCTCGCTCTGTTGCACCTCCCTATTTATTCTTTTGAACCAAACCTTCATATTAAAAACATTTATTGAATCCAAATAGGTCGCGTCGCGACGTTAGAACTACAACAAGTTCTTATTTTCTTATCCACTCGTTTGCTGAATTAATATTCGCTTGGTTATCTACTGAATCTTGTTTTATTGAATGGTCTCCACTTTGTAATTATTAAAGACTTCTGAAGTAGTTTAAATGTTTTAAACTAGATTTTGCTTTTACTGGAACACGCTACCTGCCTCATGTTTTTTAATGAAATCAAATAAATGCCTACGCACGATCCGGAATATTTTCCCAGGCTTTGAAATTGGCGAAACTTTTTTAATTTTGGCCATTCTATTATCATAAATAAATATCACACGATGGGATTTTTTTTTTTTTTTGTATATTTGCCAACCACAGTGTTAATCCAAATTCGAATTAATTATATTCCAACGTGCAATAAAACGATTTTAAGTGATAAACACAAATCAGCGTTTAAATAATCACATACATAAATTTGCAAATGGCAATCTGCAGCGATGTGTGTCTTGTTAATTAAAATTTATTATACCAGCGCTCTTATTAAATGTTAATAAGCAAACACAAAGCTATAACACATGCTATACATTTGCCAAAAAAGAAATTTCATTTTAAAAAGAAGAAAAAAATGCTCCAATAATTACATTAGGTTAAAATAAAATAAATTAATCGCTTAGCTTGACAAAAAATAAATACTTCCCACATTGAATAAATAAAGAAACCTTATTAGAGTAACACAGTTAATCGAACACATACATTTGACTATATCGAATTTAAAATTCCAAACATGAATGTCTGCCTCCCATTTGTTAATTTACCAATTTATTTCGTTTTGTTTAGTTTCTTTTTGGAAATAAAAAAAAATAATTAAATTACGTTTGAAGTTTATTTTATTCTTGAATAAAATCCCACAACAAATACACACATTCAACATCCCTAAATGGAAAATAAACAAAATCACTGTATTTGTGTTTCCTTTTCCATTTTTTTTGAACATCAAACGAATAAAATTGGAAAAAAAACGAAAATCAAATAAAAATTTGCTTTGTAAGTCAGTAGGAGAAAGAAATTCCCAAAGATACAAAATCTGAAATCAATTGACTGTGAAACTTGCCGGGTTTATATAATTCAGCAAATGACTATTGAGTTCACCTCATGATGAACACGGATCTCGTGAGAAGTGGTCCACTCTAAAAGTAGCGTTTTGGTTTATCGTGGAGCGGAGAAATTCCCGATTAAAGTCAACTTTAAGTCAACTCTGATGCGACTTTCTTTCAATCATATCACTTTCGTAATAGATACACGGTTCCACTACGTCCTCGTCAAAGATGCAAATGATTGTGTTCGAAGAGTGAAATTTTACTACATCTTTGGCGCCAAGCAAACGATTAAAGTTTTAAGATTTTTGTTCGTAAATTTAACTACCGGCAGTAACTCTATACACATGTGCATTTATTAAATTTAATCTTTTTCCCTCCATTTGTGATTTGGGTTAGCCTTTGTGTTGATGAATATTATCATCTGTTTTATCTACACTAGGTCAGCTTGGCAAAGAGAGAAAAGAATTTTTATGTTTGGGCCTTTGATTTTGAATATGAAATACTTAATATAAATTAGCGTTCCCAAAGCTATCAAAAATGATATTCGGTTTGGCTGTGTTGCTATCGACAAATGGAATCAACAAAAAATACCCTTAGACTTGCCGGAAGGGGAATGACTGAGTACCCACAGGTATTGTGTTATGGGGAATGATGTAGCATTACACTGGCAGTTGTCATAAAAGCCACCCTTCTCAAAATTTTCCTTTTTTCTTTGCTTTCAATCTGAAAAGCAATTTCCGATGTTTTTCATTATCGGAGAGAGTTTTCTTTCTTTCTTCTTTTTTTTTTTGTCAATTTTGTTAGAGGGAGGCGATTTGTGATTTTGGAAACGATTTGAGAATTACTCCCCTCGGTGATGAAATAATGAAAATCGATTAAAAATAAGAAGTCCGTGGAATACAAATTGTAGACTTTCAGTCTTGCCGTGGACATGGAAACAAAAAAAAATCAATAAATCCACGTATGGATTGAAGCCGACAGATGAATATTGTGGATAGCTGGGTAGTTGCCTTTGGTACCTGTGGAGTGTGGACCAATGATCAGCATGTCTGCTGCTAACCCAAAAGTTCATGGTTCGGATGTTTTTCCATCACCTTTATTGAGGAATTGGCAGTTCCTCCGATTTTAAATTCATTGCTATGAAAGGCGCTTTCTCGATAAGCCCGAAAAGCAAATTTTAGGTACCCTCCATTCCTCCACAGGGCATGGTTGTGAAAATGGGCAGGCATAGCGGCTTCTCGCTCTGTTGCGTATTGATTTATTTATTCATTTTGGTAATTGCTTAAGACTTATGACAAAATAAATTGTATTAACAACAAAAAAGTTAACTTGGATCTTGATTTGAAGAGACATTAATAAGGAAATGTTTAGCACGAAGTTTTCATTAAAGTGAAAAAACATGTTTTTCTGGCTTTCACAAAAAAAAAAAAAAAAACCAGTTGCATTCCTCTTGCGAAACAATTTAGCCGCCACACCGGGCTCGCTAAAAATGCTCAACCGTTTTACCATAAGCCCAACTTTAGACGTACAGTAAAGTATAGAGACTCATAATTTGGTCGCTCCACCCGAACGTGGAATGCCTTACCAGGCTCTGTTTTTCCCCTGCATTACAATTCACAAAAACTCAAAAGCAATGTGCATCAGTAAAATAAATAAATAGGGTGGCGCAACAGAGCGAGGAGCCCCTGGGCCTAGCGCATTTCTCACAACCATGCATTGTGAGGGAATGGAATGGAAGGGACCTACAATTTTCTGCCGATTCCGAACGGCTAATCGAGAAAGCGCTTTTCATGGCAATGAATACTAACGGAGGACTTGCCAATTCCTCGCGAAAGGCGATAACCGTGTAAAAAACATTTTTGCCTCTGTTGGGATTCGAACTCGAACCTCTGGATTAACAGGCGGACATGCTATCCATCACACCACGGGTACCACAATGTACATCAGTGCATCAGTGTTTGCTATTAAATCCTCTTCTGTTTTCCTGAATGCTCGTTTGCCAAAAGATTTATGCACTTGATCTTCTTCCATCAACGAATGCCTGCTAGGTGCTTCATATTTCGAGCCAAAACCCATTTTGTTCTTCGACTAGCAATGTTTATCTGGAGGAATTTGCATACCTTCCGAGAGTAGTTACAATTCCATGATAAGAGCCTTCTCACAAAGCCATTTGGGGTCCACAACAAGTTTAAAGTCTCCTCCCATTCCCTCAAGTTGTAATTGAGAGAAATGCGCCAGGCCTCGGGACACCATAACTTATAGTCATTGATTTGAAATCCTTAAAAGGTCTACTTATGAAGACCCAAGTAATATCAAAATTTTCCTCGTTAAAGAAGTCTTTGAATGCGTTTTTATCGGAATGGCGATGTTGGACGGCTTGTTAACAAGACCTCTAAAACTATTCAAACGACCCCTATCAAAATTTATTTATTATTTACTGCAAAAAAAACCTTTTTTATTGCTTTTTCGTACTTTTGGAAAAATGTCAGCTATTTTGCCTATTTGAAAAAAAAAAAAAAAAAATTCGTATAATATGCGCTATAGCTATAGTTATAAGGAACATGTGGTAAAATTTTGGTAATGTTCAGATTATCGAAACATCACACACCGATCTTTTTTGGACCAGTATAAGTAGAATAAATATAAAACAAAATTCTTTAGTATTTTAAGTGTGTATTTCTTAGGTCCAACACTTTTTATATTAATATCTATGACTTCTACCTATCAAAAAACTTAGTGAAATTAGCCTTTTTGGGCGTCTAAAAACGTCCCTATATGATAAAAGCGGTGGGTGCAGTCAATTCTATTTAAGCCTTATCAAAAACTCACATGGTTGGATCGTACAATTTAAATTAGTTGCTCTCCAAATTACTCATTAGAGTATTAAAATCTGTCAGGTCACCTGAAATCAACGATATATTTGAACAGTTCTTAAGATCTCCTTGGTGGTTATTAATGACCATATATAATATATACATATAATGTCCTTAAGGACATTCTGTACAGCGAAAATTTAATAAGGAACTGAGATTTTTACTACAAAAGCAATAGAAATTCCTAACGATCGATTTCCTTCCACTAATTTGCACATGCTAAGTTCTTCAGGTTCAGAACCGTGAACTTTGTCTAAGTCCTAGAAACTACTTAAACTAAAAAACATGTGATTTTAAAGTTCCCAATTGCTTCTACATAACTTTTTTAAGATTTTAAGCGAATTTTTTACAAAATTGCTTCTCAATCCTGCACGGGGAGGAGGGGCGTCTATCTCTATATCCCTCCCTCCTATTGGATTATTTCCTTGTCTAGATCCTTCCTACCCGCTCTTAGCTTTTGTCACATCTTGTATAAATCAACCTGTTTAAAGCTACGGAGTTTATCTTGCAGTGAAATATTTGATAATAGCTGGTCTATGTCGATTGTCGATGTTGAGGTGTGAATCATTTTTAATAAATTCTTATCTTTGACTTTGATTGCACCGGTGTGTTGATGTGTGAGTGATTTCGGTTTTGATTTTGTTTTAGAATTAAACACGTCAATTGGTGTTTATCAAACACTTTTGTTACCGAAAAGGAAAACATTAAGGTGCGTCCTCGCTACTCCGAATGGACGATCGTCAATACCGAATCAGTGTATAGTAGGGATGCTCCCGACCTTCATCTTTTTTAAAATTTGACCCAAATTCGAACCGATTAAAGTGGGTTTAATTTCCGCTCGACAAAGTGTGAGCTCGTCTTCATACCTAAGCTCGGCAATTACTGTGACAACGACTTTCCGTTGCGACGTACCCCACTTTATCAATTCTACGCAGTTTTGCAAGTGTTTTAGATTAATGTAAACTAACACTTTTATTTGCCGTGTCATGTATTATACAAAAGTTTTAGTTTAGTGTAATAGGAATTCAATTGGATTATATAGAACTGTTTCAAAGATCGGACAGTTGCAATAAATTTTGATAAGAGATAGTGTTGAAATAGCAGGTTTTCCACCTAAAAATCTGTCCTCCCTGTCCTCCCTCTACTCACCAAACCTTTTCATGTATATTTCATTGGACGTTGCTTTGTCGTTCTCAGCTTCCTTTTGATGGTTATTGTTTTGGATGTGTCTTTTTTGAACTTACTTTTTGATAAACTCATTAAAGTATGGAAATTGCAGAGCGTCCATAAAATGTTAAAAACAAGACTGATGTTTATGTTCTCTGACCCTAAACTCGACTACATGTGCCATCTTTTGGCTTGCTATTGAAATCATAGATCATTTTGATACTTACAGCTGTTCTTCTATCGAAACCTTAAAAAAATTTCTGTGTCAAACATCTGCGGAAAAAACGTTGGGTGGTTTTGAAGACTTATGTTTTCAAAATTCAGACCTGTGTAGCCGCGAAGCAAAGTGTTTTGTGACGATCATTTCCGACCAAACAAATGGCCGCTTCGGAACAGTGCTTTGGTCTTTTTGGAATTTTTTTTTTTTGTGGGTAACCGTGCATAGGTTCCGCGATTCAGGTACAAAAACAACCATCTTCCAAACATTCCCTGAGCTTCAGGCCGAAACCGACAAGTTTAGTTTCATATTTACTGGTAATGTTTGCTCTTACTGGCAAAGTGTATTTTTTTCTAATTGAGGTTTTAAAATACCAGCTGCAGCACTCCGACCTAAATACCGGTCCATTGTAGTTAGCAACCTTCTATTTGTTATAGCTTTCCAGATGTTTGGAGAAAAGCCAAAAGACGCTGCCATGATAAGGAGCCTAAGTTACCAGCTCTCACCATGTCTGCGCCGAGTATATGTAACCTCATGCGAGAAAAAGCAGGACATTCAGTTCTCGGCGGTGTCCTCATCTTCTCCACAAGATTCACAGAGTGTGGTATCACTTAAGCCTAACACGATTAAATGCTTGGCAAAAGGGAAGTGCACGCTGGTAACGCCAATAAGCTTTATACAGTCTTTTCTGCTACGAGCTTACAAAAATGTTGCAGTCTCCTTGTTAATGTTGGGGAGCATACGTTTGGTCTGTCTGCATCCAATGGAGGCATGCCATCTACGGTTGTGCTCTTCACAGATCCAATCTTTGATTGCAGCCCTCACTGAGGACGCTGGCAGACCTAGCGACGGTTCAGGTCCTGTGAAAGCTGTCTGAGATCCTTGCCAAGCCAGTTCATCGGCGATATCATTTGAGTTATGCCGTGATGGCCCGAAACCCAAATGAGACTCAAGGAATGTAATCTTCTGATCGCATTCAGAGAACTCTTGCATTCCTGGATCACTTTCGAAGTGGTTAGATGGTTGAGAAGGGCACAGCTTGGCTGTCGCTGCAAACAGAGATACTTCTCCCCGTCCATCCATTGTTCGTAACGTGGCTCAAGGCCATTAGGATAGCATACGCCTCCGCTCCGCTTGGAAAACGGATGCGTATGATCCCAAAGACGTGTGCAGTCGTATGAAGTCTTTCTCCACAAATACACCAGCACCAACCCTTGTCAGTTTTGGAGCCATCTGTGAAGATACGATAACAGTTCTTTCCAGGCTCAGATTCTGGAGCGAACCAGTCCTGAACAGAAGGAAAGTTGACTGAGTTATTTTGACGCATTTTGAACCTTGGGATCAGCGTGTCATCGTGTCGTGGCAAAGTGTATGAAACGAGAACAAATTTAGTTTTACTAATTTTATTGCATTTTTTAAAAAGGAACTTATATCTACCCTCTCTTTATATGCAAATCTTTAAAGTAAGCCACGATTGAAGTATACTGCCAAGAGTCAGTCGTTGATTCGACTTTATGGGCCTCATACTCAACCGGAAAGTGTATGGTATTCTTACACTTACTTCAATGTACAAACCATAAAAGTTAGTAAACACCAATAAAATCGCTACAAACAAAACTCTGCAAGATCCCATGGTTATATCGCAGGTGTTAGGACTTTGTTCGTGTTTCGTTTTGAAAGGTTCTTCAGAGACATAAATTTAACTCATGCAACTTGTTCTTTAAACGTTTTTCATTGTAAAATCACGATTTAACGATAAAGCTGTTTTAAAATTTTTATGACGATTGACCTCAAAGATCGAGTGATTTAAAAAATAAATTGTGAGTTACTAAAATAGGCGAAAAAGAAAACTCAAAATGTAAACAGCTGTCTGTTTTCCTGTAATCAACTTAAAGCTCAGAATCAACTCAAAACTTTTCATAGCCTTATAATGTCTTTAGGAAACGCTGTGTGTCCATTTACAGGCCAAACAAACAATTTGTATAATTTCTTAACGCGCGTAGTGTTATTTTTAGTACCCCCCAAACGACATCAATCACTGCTTCAACAGTTAGGGAACAATAATCATAAAACACAATTTGACAGTTGTAATGTTGAATGAGTTTTATATTCACACAAGAACATTTAGCGTATAATTAAAAATCAATAAAATTGAAATGCAGAGAGTACATTTTTTTTTTCAGTTTTATGTGTGTATAATAATCGTAAATAGAGGTAGGTAGGCATTCCGCTAACTATTTCTTCAACAATAACAAAAAGCAAACAAACTTTTATGGAATATTCATAAACTGTAATATACTTTGTGTTCATAAACTAGGGGGGTGATTTGAAATTGATTTATTTTTTGTTCGACTAAGGGTTGGTTGCTGCTTCGACATAATGACAAAATAATTATGCAGTTATAATAAAAGTCTGAATAAATTATGAACTTTATGCTCGACAAACTAAAAAGAACAAAACTTATGGAAGCGCACGATACAGTCGCTGGTGCCTGGTGTCCTTGATTGAAGGATTTTTTGGTTATAAGTTATGATCATTAAAATGACAAAAACAAAAGTTGGCTTTTTAACATCCAATGCAGTATACTTCGAGTATATAAACTTAGTTTGTCTTTCAATTGATGCTTGTTATGGGAAGGAATTTAAAAAATATTCACTTGGTTCATCAATTTCTTACTTCGTATTCTTTAAAAATCAGTCAAACAAAAAAAAAACTCCAAGCTAGGCGGTTTTTATTGAAGAGGGATACCCTTAACACATTGTGTGTGTCTTAATATTTCCTACCTACAAGCTACAACCTACATCGAATAACGGGAAATTTTATGGTACTTAAGTTCTTTGTGTTTATGAATGTTAATCATCTTAATAATGTCGTTTCTAGAATTAATGTGGTCATAAAATAGGCCCCCATAACGTAGCCAAGTTCTCATGTGCATTTTAGAACGAAAGATATCTTTTGAGAAGAAGACATGGAGGTCTACTTTTCTTGTCAATTTACTTACAGTCATAACTCTTCATCATCTTCACGAAGAAATGTTTAGTGATTCTTTAAGACGTGTTCAGATTTTAGTCAGTATTTTGTGTTTTATTATTATTTTGTTGGAGATATCAACAAACATCAGATGCTTAATGCCAGTTACGAGGTGCTAAATGGTAATGGCTACATCTTGAGATATGAATTTGGTACTAAATCATAAATGAACATTTTATATATTTTTTTAATTCTTTCCTTAATATAGTATAACTCCTAATAGTGGGGACTTGACTGGATATAGTCAATGGAAAAAAATCCAAGAAGTATTTTAATGGGCTGCTTATGAATCTGCCATTCGATTGTTAATTTTCAAAATATTAGTAACTCTACAGCTTATTGTTTTATGACTGTTCCGAGTTTTTAGTCATAAAATTGTGGGGTGTTAAACATAACATGTTGTAGTTAAATCAATACTGATTTTTAAATTTCATCGTGTTAAGAGTTAAGTGGAATATTAAATTAATTATCTTAATGGAATTTCATTATCATATTATTTGGCTTTGTCCATTTACTTTTAGTGCTTTAATCCGCCTGGGAACGGCTAGAATGGTAGATAGATAAAAATTTTCATATAATTTTTCACGAAAACATGATTTTGCTGGTATTTAAAGTTAAATTTGGCAATTACTTGTTTTCAGTTGTAGTTGTCAGGCTCAAAAATGTATTTACATTACAATAGCAAAGCTAAGCAAGTTTTGACTATAATCGATAACTACATGACTTTGATATTTAAGTGAGTTTTTGAAAAATTCGTAGAGATTTTGAAAATTTAAGCCTTTTAAAAAATCTAGGAATGCAGTTCTGCCCAATATTTCGCTCCCTAGATATGTTTTACGGTATCATTTAATGATGGGGTATGTATTTTCTGAAGCATCCATATTACTTATACTGCATATGCCTAGATGGTAGTTGCGAAAGGCTCTAGTATTTGAGTTTAGAAGACCATATCGTGCCTTGAAGACAAAATTTATGATTGCAAGCGGACTGCTATCTTGAAATTAGTTCGTGATATCAGAGTGCAGGAGGTTTCTATATTCGTTGTGGTATTGTGACTGGAGTGGCAAACCCAGTCTTTTTCGGAAGGCTTTGTAACTATACTCTGTCCAACAAAGATTGTCAGTACAGGCCTTATGGGAGAGCTTTTTTCGAAACTGTGGTGCCTGTCAACGCTCTCAGGACACCACACAAGTAATAATGTACGTAGCGCCCACTGAAATAAAAACAACCCACTGACCTACCTATGAGTTTTTCATGTAGTTTTAATAAAAATTTTGCGATAGTCCCCCATACAACTTGTCTGCCACACAGTCGATGGCAGAATGACTTGTGTTTGCTATTCAACCCTCGTTTATTTGCTGAGTGCAATGAGAATGCGTACATTCAGACGGCGTTGCCATGACCAAATTTGACCGAAATAATACAACTCTTCCTTCAGAGTTTGTTAAAGAACTTTGAAAAATAATGCTTTTCTGAAGCTTTTGAGATAAATTTAATATGTAAGTACTGCCATCAGTGTATGTTGTTTTACTTTTTTCTTTTGTGTGCAAATACGTTATAATGCAACTATATAATGATATTTCTCACTTTGGTTGTACAGAAAAGCCATTTAAATCCGTTATGAAAAATGATGTTTGACGTTGGAAATGAAAAATATATTGAACGACAATATTATTTTCATGCACGTGTGTCGCCATTGATTACAACTGTCTTTCAGGAAGGATTCGTTATTCGGGTTGTTTTGTTAATAAGTGAAGTGCAAGTGATTTATAAAAAGTGTTTGATCACAAGAAAGTGTTTAATTATAAAAAAGTGTTTTATTATTACAAAGTATTTGTGTTGTGGGAAATTGTGTTCAAAGAAGTGAAGTGCAAAATTGATAAAAAGGTGTATTATTATTACAAAGTGTTTGTTTGGTGAAATATTGTGGTTAAGAGGCACAAGAAAATGGCTTTAACAACAAAAAGAGATGTAAGTGCACAGGAAAAGGAAAAAATAGTCAAATCGGTGGAAACTTTTCAAGAAAATTTTAAAAATAAATCGGCTGCTGTAAAGCACACTGCAAGAGTTTTTTGTGTAGCAGATCGAACTGTTTACAGGGCCTTAAATGAAAAAGAAAACAAGGGCCACAATTCACCGCCTAAGAAGAAAAATAAGTGCGGTCTGAAAAAAATTACCGATGACTTCGATAAATGCGCCATTAGACATTTAGTACATCACTTCTTTATGAATAATGAAATCCCTACACTTGACAAAATATTGGCGGAGGTGCGATTGAGTCCAAACATATCCACAATAAGCAGGTCAACCCTCCACACGATTTTAAAGAAGGATCTTGGATTCAAATTTGTCAAACGTCAGCGGAAAAGTATTCTGTTGGAGAGAAGTGACATTGTTTCGTGGAGACGGAAATACCTGCGACAAATAAAAAAATATAGAGAAGAAGAAAAGAACATATATTTCACTGACGAAACTTGGATTAATGAAGGGCATACTCGTCAACATGTTTGGATTGACCCGAATATAAAAACACCACGCCAGGCATTTGTTGAAGGCCTATCAACGGGATTAAAAGCACCATCGGGAAAAGGAAAAAGATTGATCATAAGCCACATTGGAAGTTCTACTGGCTTCCTCAGAGATGGGCTTTTAAGTTTTGTTTCAAATAAGAGCGGTGACTACCACGAGGATATGAACTCAGAAGTCTACGAAAAATGGTTTAAGAGTATTTTGCCAGGATTGGAACCCAACTCCGTCATCGTATTGGACAATGCTTCATACCATTCCAGAAAACAAAATAAGGCGCCTTCAACCTCAACGAAAAAAGAAGACATAAGAAATTGGTTGAGAAGCAATGCCATAAGTTTCGAAGACGATATGGTGAAAGCAGAGTTGTTGGAAATCGTCAAACGAAGAAAATCCAATTATGAAAGGTATGTTGTTGACGAATTGGCTCAAGCCGCGGGACATAAAGTGCTTCGTTTACCGCCTTATCACTGTGAACTCAACCCAATAGAATTGGTTTGGGCTCAGGTGAAAGGATGTGTAGCAAGCCGAAACAAAACATTTAAAATGTCCGAAATCAAGGAGTTATTAACAATAGCACTTGATGATGTTGACAACGTCAAGTGGGATAACTGTGTGCAACACGTTATAAATATTGTTGAGCCGAAAATGTGGGCGATGGATGTTTTCACCGAAGAAGCCACAGAAAGGCTAGTTATAAATCTGAACGAAGATAGTAGCACTAGCAACTACTCGTCAGATTGTAATTAAGATCTTTTTCTATATTGAATAGATGTAAGTATCCAATTATTTAAATTAAAATTATTTTATGATGTTTTTGTTATGAAATGTATATTTTTATATTGTTAAATAGATTATTTTTAAATAAATGAAGTTATATTTATTTTTTGTTATTTATGTTGTTTTTGTTAAAAAAGGATTAGGACTACTGGGGATACCTTTTAAAAAAAAACGCACCTATTATCTTACCTCATGGTGGTGTGGAAAAAGATGATCAAATTTTTTTTTAAATCGTAATTGTGAAATTAAAAAGCAAAAGTGGTAGCGCTGGTACTTTTCTCTCTCATTTTGAAGCGATTTAGTATGATTTTTTATACATGCTATGGGAACGCTGAAAGAGCTTTCACGTGTGATAGACTTATGCAATATGTTGCAGCCAAAGTGAGATGCCAACGTCCTATCTTCCCTGTACTGACAATCTTTGTTTGACAGAGTATAGTATATTGTGGTATTGATTCCATACTAAGCATGGTGCTTCAAAACTGAAGTCCATTTAGTGTTTCGTTCGTTTTCTAAATGACAACGTCAAAGGGAATTCGTGGGAGACGATTACGTGATATTGACATTAGATACTTTCCGTGTGTATTTACCTACGATGATCTTTTTATGTGGCAAGGAATGCTTTTGGAAGACTTATTTTAATATGAATTGCATAATTAGGTATGGCAACCCAGCATCTCTTCACGAAGAAACTTGAAGGTACTCTTTGAATCCACACAACTGTGCGTTATAGATTTATCATTGATTTACTGTCTGCGTTATGCACTTTGAATTTAGCGGAGTGTGTAATGAACTTATTTTGAACAAAATTGGACCTTATCGAATTAATAGAGTTTTTTGACATTTCAAGACGTTTTGATAAGTGATCGGACATGATATATGTGAAGATATTTATACTGGTTTGATATTTTCCCGCTCTCCTACCGCCGTTTCTAAAATTGCAATTTTTTACTTTTCTAGATTAAAATCCAGGTTCCTACTGAAGCTATCGATAATCCTTTACATATGCGTATAAAAGTTCCTGTAAATTGAAATTATTTAGAGTAAGTCCAGTTGGTAGTTCAAAGTGGAGATCTTGTGGGAACAGGACTTCCTTTGGTTTTCTTGTTTTACTTTTTGCGTCCCAAACTGTCGCAGAAGTATCTTCCTACAAATATGAAAACTGACCCATTAGCACCGGGTGCAATGAACGCAACGGAATGAGTAGACCAACTTTTTTACATCCGCTAGAACCGATAACATTAGTTGTCAAAACTAATTTGAAGATCTCTCTTTTCTTAAACCATTATCTTCATCACGAATATTTTGTTTGAGTTGCTCAAGCTTTTCTGGTTTGTTTGCATAAACCTTGCTTTTCAGATATCCATACAAAAAGAAGTCTGTATCAGTCAAATCAGGCGACCGTGGAGGTCAACCTACATCACCATGTCTTAAAATAACTTGTTTTGGGAAAGGGTCTCGCAGGATTTCTATTGTAATCCTGGCTGTATGCGATGTGACACCGTCTTGTTAATACCAAATTTTAACCAGGCATGCAGTTGTGGTGTAAGAAAGTTTTCTATCCCCATACCCTATCCCAATTCACAATAACTGTTATGCCGTTTTCATTTTTAAAGAAGTAAGATCCAATGATTCCTCCTGACCAAATTCCACACCAGACTGTAACTTTCAATGGATACGAGGGTTTTCCATTGCCCAGAATCGACATTTCTGTTTATTCACATATCCATTCAAATAAAAATGTGCGTCGTCACTCATCATGATATTTTCATGAAAATGGGGGTTGTCATGAGCTAGCTGTAACATCCTATTGGCATATGTTCGGCGGCGTAAATGGTCTTGTAGAAGAAGCTCTTGTGTCAACTGAATCTCGAATGGAAACAAATGCAAATCCTTGTGCAAAATTTTTGGCCAAATTTGTTCTTTGAAGACCAAGCTCTCGAGCACGGCTTCGAATTGAGGTTGAGGTCTTGTTTTGAGCACTTCCTTGAGCAGCAGTAATGTTTTCAGCCGATCTTACAGTACGTTGTGGTCCATTCTTGGGCCTATCACCTACAGTGCGTTTTGTTGGCACGTTGATTCTCCCAAAAACTACACTTTACTTTCTCATCGTCACAGTAATCGATGATTGATTTTGATAAATGTTTTAACGATTATAGCACGTTCGTTTATCGAATATTTTTCCATAACAAATTTGCAACGTGTCTTCTTAACGACTGCCAAATATAAACTGCCGAGACTAATGTTTACCAAAATGGCGGCAAAAAAAGTATACCTTCCCGGTGGACACCCTGCATTTGATTTTATTTTGCTATTGTCACAATTTGAAAAACTTTTGTTGTATTTTTTCTAATGATTGTGTTCAATGAAGTGCAAATATGTTTCCGCATCATACAGAAAATAGAAAAAAGTAGAATGTTTTTTACAAGCTAAACTACATTTCAATATCTTAAATTTGGTGTATAGAAAGATTAATGAAGTGTTTTTTAATGGCAGAGGAACTTATAGCTTTTTTTAAAAAAAAATTTACTGGCAATTCGTTTGTCAATTAATAAGGTAGGTTGTAAATTTCAAAGTTCCAACTCAGTATGATCTAAAAATGAAAATGAAAAAATTGTTGAAATAATGACTAATAAGAAAGTCTTGTCAAATTAATTTTCTTGTGCATTAGTAACTTAATGATTTTGATGATTAGTGTTATTTTGATGTTGATGATTGATTAGTGTAATTTTTATGTGTAATTATTATAAAATGTGCAATATAAATGTCTATCTCTATTTAAATGTTGTGTAACTATTTATGATAATTATAATTTTGATTCTGATAAGCGTTCGGGAGCATACATGTTTAGTCTGTCTACATTCAATGTAATCTACGGCTGTGCTTTTGACAATGAAAGCCCTCTCATTACGGATCGCATCAGACAAAGCGCTGGTTCATATACTGAAAAAAACTGGCCGTTATAACATCGTAGACCCGAACTTATACAAGACTTCGAATATTTAATTTTCAGCATTAAGTAGAGCCATAAGCACAGCTTGGTTGTCGCTGCGGACAAAAATACTTCTTTCTATCTTTTAGTTCTTAGTTAACCTAAGCTTATTAAACGAACGATTGCATTAGCAAAACTATCTTCTTATGTTGGCTTAGCCTCAGAGAGAAACAAGGTAGACCTTGCATTCAGTTTGAACTAACTGTTCTTATATCGAAGTCTTACTTCTCATACATCTGCTGGATATTTTATATTCAAATATTTTCCATCTATTGTTTGAAACATTGGTTTTGTAATCTATTTAATCATTGCCATGTTGTTGTGGTTCACTGTGGCGTATGCGTACTTTTTTTTCTTTTTAGTCCTTAAATACATGTTATCCCATGTTTTTTTTTTTGCTTTACCTTTTGTACTTCCTAAACTTTTTTTCAACAATTCTATAATTCTATACTTCATATTAAAAATTTTATAATAATTGACATCCCTGGTAATGAAAAATATGACTCAAATTACTTTTTTGTTAAACTTTTCAAGAAACCCATTTGTTTGTTAAGTTCTTAATAACTTCATCAAACTTGCACTGATTTTCACTTAATTTGTTGATTCAGTTTCGTAATGATGATATTTTCTCTACTCTGCACTTTTTTCCGGACTTTATTGAGGAAGTATGTGCTTCTGAATCTCTCGATTTCCCAATGAATTTCTTTTTTAATTATTATTTAGTCTCATTGTGTATATACTTTGGCCTACACAACATGTGTGTATATGCGTGTTGCGAAGAAAAACAAATAAACTTGCGTTATTTTTACAATTAACTTCTCCAATCCAATGGCATTCCATTCGAACAATCACATCAGATCCGTGAAGAGCGACTATAACCTCAGCATGTAATTCACCGCACCACCGCATGTTGCCAATGATGATGTCGATGATGAAATTTAAATGTTTTCCGGGATTTTTTTCTATTCCTTTCACAATGCCTCAATGTTTTGGTTTATTTTCCAAAAATGAGTTCTTTATGGGAGTTTTCTGCTTTGCCCTTGCTCTGGGAACATTTGTAATCGCGCACCGCATGTGCTACACGAACATGAGTGTGACCAACAGCCATGTAGTTTTGCTTAAAGGGGCTGCGTTTTGTTTTACTTATATGATTTGAAAAACTTTTGAAGGGATTCAAAATCTTTACCAAGCGAGAGACTATGGTAGTATTCACGAAAAGAAGTTGTTTCACACTCAAATTTATAGAAAGGTCACCATACCACCGCCACCGGTGTATTTTGTTTCACTCAATTGCTCAATGTGCTTGCACACTTATAATTCGATGTAAAGGTTGCCTCTAAAATTAGATGCAACAACAACAGAAATCCCAAGCATCAGTTTCAATGGATTACATCGAATACGCAGACCGGGATGCCAATGGCAGTCCTGAAGTGATGGCGCTGTCAATTGTTTGAAAAATACATTTCCATGTTTTCAGATGAACTCACTTGAAAAATGCATATGATTACCATTAGAGACGATTAGTGGTAGGACGCGAGGATGGAAGAGAAAACATTTTACCAATTCGAGGAAAATATAGTTTTTCACTACAGAACCGTCATCAGAGCATGGTTGGACAGATCCAATGAAAAGTTTTGAATAATTTCATTTGACGTGCATGGTAGGTGCATATCCATGAATGAATTGAGTTGCAGTCTCAACTTATTTATGTAAATTATGAATGTTAAATGAATTATGTGTGACATGTTTTGAGGCCACCAATGTGCGTAGGCGGCTGAAAAGAAGTATGATCCAGTGATGCGAGCTTACACTTGTCAAAAAATTTTCGCGTCCGCAGATTTCCTGTTTTGAATATAATTTAAATTGACGGTGATAATAAGTAAAATAAACGGAGCAATAAATATGCAATTTGAATTGGCAATTGCAAATCCAACTTTGTTATTTGATGCCATGTTGTGGTAAAGGTTTATTGGCAGTGCTCAATTAAACGGTGTCCTCTGGGACAATATACGAGAATTAGGGAAATTTAATATTCATAATGTTTTGACTCACTAAAGCAAAATGGCTTGAAGTGTTGGGAATGTCTGTCAAAAAGAGACAATGATTTTTCACAGAATTTAAATTCGTTCAAATGTTGGATTTGTTTATCAATTTTGATTTTTGAAAGCCTTTTTTTAATCGCGTTGAAAGCTTTGTTTTTCAATTGATGAGAGAATGGTTTTTTTTAGACGTGTGGCTTTCAATCTGGTAATAATTTTTCGGAGTTGGACATTGACATGACATGACAGCTGTCACATGCTTTCTGTTCAGTTTGGTTGGCCATTTCATGGTCATAAAATTGATGCAAAGTGTCTCCGTTCTCATTTTAAAAACTGTGCTGATTTCATATCTTGTAAATTTTTTACAGAAATAGTTATTTGCGCCAAGAGAGTGATTTAACGTTCAATATAGACTTCTAGATCCAGACAAACGCGCCCGGCTGAGACAACTTTCATAAAAGCGTTGATCTACCTGTGCGATGAAATCGTAAAACTTATCTTGCCAGTCGTTTACGTTTTCAATAGTTGAGTTAAGGACCATACCTAGTTCCGCAGCTAGATCTAACCATTCTTTGAAGGGTGAAAAATTGCATCTTAATGCGTGTTTAAGAAGCTGATTCTGTAAATTTGAGCTTCTGCTGCTTCTTCTCATTATTTGAATAATAAAGTCCCCATTTGCTGTGAGGTTTCTGCAGTAAATTTGTGGGATTCCAGCCTCTACATAAATAGATTAAGTGGGGGTCGTGGTAGGAAGTTTGAATATGCGTTTAAAGAAAAAGCTCTGCAAACGTTCAAATTCTTCCACTGCTTTATAGTCAAATACTTGATTTGCATAGTAGAGACAGGAGTTGTAAGTAGCATTAAATAACTTAAATTTAGATGCATTGTCAACATTTTTGTTGCCATAAAATTTTGACCACATTAGATTAATCGCTGTTTTCGCTTTACTGACTTTTTCTTTTACGTGCGATCGCAAATTAAGGTTGTACATAAGATAGCAAGTAACCTAAATATTCGGCTGGTCAAATATTGCCTTGAAAATATATAAAAAAGATGAGGAGCATAACATCGCTCCATCTCCGGCAACACAAAGTGCGTCTTCAGTGGAAGAACCCGCAGGGCAAGTCGACCCTCCACCCATGGAGATAGACGAGCTCGGCACATCCTCTGCTGAAACGTATGACAAAAAACCCTCCACATCCGACTTGGATGCCCAAAACGTCGTCAAATTCTCCGACTTGGAGACTGATGACTCCGATGCCCAAACCGTCGTCAAATTCTCCGACTTGGAGATTGACGACTCCGCTAACGAGGTTTCGCTCAGCGAGGATGACCTTCTTAGGTCAAACTCTGAGAGCGAAACAGACGACGACCTCAACCAGACCGTGGTGGGGGTTAGTCTACTTAGTTGTTCCCAAGATGGTGCAGCTAACTCAGATTAACCTCCAACACTCCAAGCAGGCTTCGGCCTCCCTTCTTCTCCGCCTCAACAAGAGAGGGGAAGATATTGTCCTGATTCAGGAGCCCTGGATCATCAAGTCCATCGTTCAAGGATTAAGGACTCCTGGATATACTCTACTGTATATGAAGGACAAAGGTGAACCCAGATCCTGCATATTGGTAAGAAGTAGCACTAACGTATTTTTACTCCCTCATTACAGCAATCGTGATGTAACCACAATAAGATACCAGACCAGTGACAACATCTACTGGCTGGTATCAGCTTACCTCGGCCATGACCATCCTGGCCCTCCTCCATGCGACTTATTTAAAAGGATTGTCGCTGCAGCAGAACGGCAGAAGATCTGCCTCATCATTGGATGCGATGCTAATGCGCATCACTCAGTATGGGGTAGTACTGACATAAATGAAAGGGGTGAGTCACTTTTTGATTTTATTTTAAGTACTAACCTTATAGTAAGTAATATTGGCAATGAACCAACATTCATCACCAAAAACAGACAGGAAGTCTTAGATATCACTCTTGTCTCCGATTCGGTTCATCATAGGATTACAAATTGGAAAGTATCTACTGAACACTCCTTTGCTGATCATAGATACATTCAATTTGATCTAAATGAGGAACCTCTCAAGCAACCAGTCTTCCGAAACTATCGGAAAACTGACTGGCAAAAATATCGGGTAATTTTGAAAAAGTTTATTAAACCTGAACTTTTACAAAACCCTACAAACAAACATGATCTAGACAAAAAAGTCAATGATCTTACAACTGCCCTTAACCATTCACTGCAGAAATCGTGTCCTCTTATAAAAATAAGAGGAAAACAGAAACCACTGTGGTGGAGCTCGGGGCTAGAACCGCTCAGGAAGGAATGTAGAAAACTTTTCAACCGAGCTAAACAATCAAAAACTTTAATAGACTGGGACTCCTACAAGGAATCCCTCAAAACTTATAAATATCAACTGAGGAAAAATAAAAGAACTTCCTGGAGAAACTTCTGTGGAAAAATAGAAGATACTTCAGAAGCTTCTAGATTAAGAAAAATCCTCTCAAAGAGTCCGACCATGCCTAGCAGTTTGAAAACAGCTGACGGCTGGACAGAATCCTGCGAAGAAACGCTCAATTTGCTTCTGGACACACACTTTCCAGGAAGCTCTAAGAACTTATGCAACTATGATTCCACGGAACCAGGTAGCATAATAACAAACAACCACGATCTGATTACAAGGGAAAAACTAGTTTGGGCCATTAATAGCTTTGACCCATACAAATCCCCTGGACCTGATGGTATAATTCCAGCCGAACTTCAAAAGGCCGCGGACATTATTATCCCTGTCCTCGAAGTAATTCTCATCGGCTGTACCAACTTGAACTATATCCCCACTCAGTGGAGAGAAGTCAAGGTGGTGTTTATACCTAAGGCTGGGAAATCATCCCACGTAAGCCCAAAAGATCTCCGACCAATAAGTCTATCATCTTTCCTTCTTAAAACTTTAGAACGACTGATTGATATCCACCTGCGTACAGCTATAGATCCAAAATTGATATCTACAGCACAACACGCCTACTGCAAGGGAAAATCTGTAGAAACGGCCCTACACACCCTGGTACGTACTATAGAATATTCCCTCCATCACAAAGAATTTACTCTGGCCGCCTTCCTCGACATAGAGGGCGCCTTCAACAACATCAGCAACTTTGCAATTACAAAGGCTCTGACGAAGCTCAAAGTAGATAATTCCATAGTGGAGTTGATAAATCTAATGCTAAAAAGCAGAAGAATCAACTCTACTCTAGGAAACTTCTCTGCAAAGAGATCTGTCAGTAGAGGAACACCGCAAGGCGGAGTCCTATCCCCCCTTCTATGGAATATAGTCGTCAATGAACTTCTAGTTGACTTAGAAGCTGAGGGATTCAAAGTGATTGCATATGCAGATGACGTCTCCATTGCGGTGTCCGGTAAACATGCTCACGTCCTTACGGACCTGATGCAGACCGCTCTAAATAAACTTGTAAAATGGGCGGGAAAATGTGATCTAGGGGTCAACCCTCAGAAAACTGAACTCGTTCTCTTCACCAGGAAATATAAAATTCCTCAACTAATTACTCCAAAAATAAATGGAATCTCACTTGTACTTTCAAACGAAGCCAAATATCTAGGTATTATCCTAGATAAAAAGCTAAACTGGAAAGCCAATATAGAGGAAAGAATCAGGAAATCAACCGTAGCCCTGTTTTCCTGCAAAAAAGCCATTGGAACTAAATGGGGCTTCTCCCCCCAAATCACCCACTGGCTCTATACCGCAGTCATCAGACCAATACTCACATACGGAGTAGTGGTCTGGTGGACCGCTCTTGATAAAAGGACCTACTGCGACAATTTAAGCAAGGTCCAACGAACAGCCTGTCTGTGTATAAGTGGAGCACTGAGATCAACACCCTCAGCTGCACTAAATACACTCCTTAACCTCACACCACTAGATATCTTCAGCAAACAAATGGCCGCCAGTGCAGCCACTCGTATGAGAGCTATCTCCCAATGGGCCGAAAACAACATCGGTCACGTTACAATCCTGAATTCATTCGGATCAATCCCTTGTCACTCCGACTACACCATCCCCCAATTGGTTTTTGATAATAAGTTCCAAGTCTCAATCCCACCGAGAACGACCTGGGACGACGAAGAATTTTTGAGAGATGATTCAATTCATTTCTATACAGATGGTTCAAAAACCGAAGAAGGGGTAGGCTGTGGGGTGTACTCAAATCGACTTAACGTAAGTCTCTCGTTCCGCCTTCCAAACCATTGTAGCGTGTTCCAAGCGGAAATTCTGGCGATCAAAGAGGTCCTATCATGGCTAAGAGAAAACGTGATATCCTCAACGAATATCCGGATTTTCTCAGATAGTCAAGCAGCCCTCAAATCACTCGGCGCTGTTTCTACAAACTCAGTAACCGCCCTTAACTGTCGCCTATCTCTTAGGGAGATGGCTGAACAGTTCAATATTCACCTTATTTGGGTGCCGGGGCACAGAGATATCGTGGGTAACTGCAAAGCCGATGAACTCGCCAGAGAAGGAACCGTTCTACCGATCTCAACCAGCAGGTTGAATATTGGTATACCAATCGCTACATGTAAACTTATGCTAAAGCAAGAGGCTATGGATAAAACAAATCATAGGTGGTACAATATCACCACGTGCGCGGCAACAAAACGGATATGGCCAGGTCTAGATCCAAAACGCACAAGACATTTGTTATCTATTGCCAGATTGCAAATTAGCTCCGTAATCAATGTCATCACCGGACATTGTCTGATAGGAAGACACGCCATAAGACTTGGCGTTCCCTCAAATGACTTCTGCAGAAGTTGCTTAGATGAGGAGGAGGAGGAGACAATCCCACACCTCCTCTGCTCATGTCCGGCACTCTCTTCTAAAAGAAAGCGGCATCTAGGAAAATATTTTCTTGATGATCCAAGCGATCTGGCACACACAGATCCCCTGCATATCCTTCGCTTTATTAAAAGCTCCAAATGGTTTTGTTAAGTGAGGTACTCCCTCGCAAAATAACTATGGTATCACAATGGACCTAATATTGGTCTAAGTGTGTCAGTTTGTTTTCCTGACAGCCATTTTTAACCTAACCTAACCTAACCTAAATATTTGAATTCGGTAACAACTTCTATTGGTTGTCCTGCCAGTTGCCAGTTTTCTCTCGGAAGTCTTCTGCCTGCGGAATGCTGGAAGATCATTATTTTGGTACTCCGGTTTCGTTAGCGAAAAATTTTGACATTCTGCTGCCGTTCCAAACAGAAGCTGAAGTGTCCAAAATCAACCTTTTTTAGACGTTCAGAAATTTTGTAGATACACCTATCTGACTCAACTTATATATAAGCGAGTTTCTGTTGACAGTATCGAAAGCAGCTTCTTTTTTCTTGAAATAAATTTTCTAGCTATGCTCTCCAGTGCAAAGATTTGATCAACAGTTAACAGTCCAGCCCGAAAACCTCCCTGAAAGATACTGAGACGATTGTTGCGTTCTACCCAACTAGATAAGCGATTGTATAATATTTGAGCGAAGATTTTTCTCAGACTCAGAAGAAAGAGGCACTTTTTTGCTGACATACGCCCCAAATGCTGCAAAATTTGGGCCTCTTGGCTGGAATTTATTCCATCCAAACGCGGCTGAATTCTTAGCCATGAGATTAAATTATATGTCTTTAATTTCTTTTGGAAAACCACACCTCTAAAAAACACCCTCTACAGCAGTTCTATAATAAGTGGTTCACGAATCGTTTTCAAAAAAGTTAGGGTATTTTCACAGCCCTATTAATTGTCTCGTATGATTTTCTTTAGATTGTAAAGCTTTGGTGTATTTTTTTGCGTACCTTCTCCAGTGAAGGTTTATTTCGACAAATCTTTTGTGAGTTATTGTGAGAATCCTTGCTAAAGTTTTCTGAATTAGTACGGCCATCTTTCCTCACCACCAAAAATGCTTTCGAAAAGGCGACAAACTGTCATGAACACCAAAGGCCTGTATATTTACTCGCTTATACAGTGTTATTGACGTAATGGGAGATCATAAAGGTTATCATAGGTGCTCTCTGATGCACATTATTACGAAATGTCCAGCACTTTTCCGTATTTGAGTGCAAATACTTGACTATAAGATCATCCCCCTTGATAAACTTACAGCTTATTCATTCACAGAGGACAGCTAACTTCTGTTTCAATCAATTCAGGAGCTGGAGAACTGCACTGAAACCTCACATGGGTTGGCACAACAGGTTTCATTCAGAAACCGTAGTGCCCAGAGCTGCGCAAGCTCATCCGCCCTGAACCTAATCTAAACCTAGTCATAGGTTCTTTTGCGAGCTTTGATGCGTCAAACTAAAACAGAGAAAATCGAAAAATTTTACAAACCGTGATATATAACTTCGTGGTAGTCTGCACTTCTTTAACTTAGGATCTACTATGATCGTGGAAAGTAACATAAGTGCGTAGATTAAACGGAGAAATACTCTTCTCAATCGCTGTTTCTTTGAGTTATGAAAGGCAATCGAGAGGTAAAAGCCTTTCTAAAAAAACAAGGTAACCCTTAATAAAACCCTGTTCATCCCAGTTCTGTTTTACGGTGCAGAAGCATGGATCTTATCGAAAGCGGATGAGGAAACCCTTGGTCGTTTCAAAAAGAAATTTTCACGACCCTTGGTGACGTATGTGAAGACAATTTGTGGAGAAGAACACGCTACAACGAACTGTAGCAACTATACCGTCACAAATACATAGCAAGAAAAGTTCGCATCGCGAGAATACGATGGGTGGGACAGTAGAGCGGATGGACAAAAACGATAGAAAATTCATTGCGGTGAAATCGCCGAAATAAAAGACCTCGTCCTATGTGGCGCCATCAAATGGAAGAAGACTTCAACCCAGAGTTAAAGTTCGAACTTGGAGAGAGTTCGCCACATAAATTTATTATGGGAAAGAACCAACATTGCTCACAAGGTCACAGGTTACAAATGCTTGGTATGATTTGTTTCAATTTTTGTTTATCGAAGCAAATTTGTTTTATCGATGTTGACTCGTTAATCCCTACAACCTCCAAATTTTATATATAAATATTTTAAACTGTTATCATAAGAATGGCCCGTTCCTTGTGCTAACTTTACTATACAAACACATTAACATTGTCATTTTAAAGTAAATACCTTCGAGCAAACCCACAAAATTAACATAAAACGAATCACAATTTTTCTTTCAACAAAAAACTCTTATCTCGTCGCACTTCATAAATTTTAACAAGCGGTCGCAGTTGAATATTGTTCCCATCCCTATATAAGCTATCGCCCTCCAAACATCATGAGTCCCCATTTTTCAAACTTTGCCCAACAAATAATTCTGTCCAAGTTAATTAATTAACATTTTCCCCTTCTTTTTCATTTTCAGAAAAAATAATAAACAAGCACGTTCGGATAACATCTCATAAACCGGTGAGTGTGAAAATTAAGATGAATAAATAGGAACAGGACAAAATACAAAACACAAAAAAAAATACTGAAAACAATTCCATTTACTGCACGCGCCAACACCTGCCAATGCAATCCGTGTCTGAATTCTGGATATGTTATGCGGAATGGTTGCGCCGCCATCCGCATTCAGGTTCATATCAAGTGCAACCGCGCGCACATTTCGTCGAAATCGAGAATGCAGAAACAGTTCACTTGTACTCGCGTATATGTGGGCCGTAATCTTGCAAAAATGAAGTGCAGTCTGTTTGCTCATTAAAGGAATGAACCAGGGTAACACGCGGGGCAATATTTTGTGAGTTTCTGTGTCTCCTGTTGTTTGCACAAATGAACCTTCAAAAAACATTGAGTCCTTATACATGAAGTGTATGTGTGTGTGTGTGTTTATGGTTTTACTAGGGCTTTCGCCATGCGTTGGTTTGTTATCCTTTTTGTGCCGTTTCTTTTTCATTAAAGGTTTTCTTGTTGTTTGGTTGTGTTTTTTTTTTTTTTTTTGTACTTTTCTTAACAGAAGTGGTTAACTTTTTTGTAGTTCTCCATCTTCGTGATGAGTTATCCATGAAACCGTGACACGACATACTTGCACGTTGTAATAAGAGTCAGGGAATAAAAGGGGGTTCTGCTGAATGAAGGAACATCAACACAACAATGCTCAACGAAATGAACACCTCGTTCTCATAATATCTACCTTGGAAGCAGTGCCAGGGCCGGTGTGTGCATTTAAAGTGCATTCATTTAATCTCAGACACCTTTTTGTATTGAAGAAATTGTTATGGAAGCTCAGTAGAAGTAATAACGTTACCCTCTTACAGTTGAGGTGACGATACGAAACAAGCGCCTCCAAAAAGGGATTAGGCGGTTAACCTGAAAAAAAAATTAAACAATACGATGAAAACCTAACGAAGAGTGAAACAAGAAACGCGACCGGCGGAACAAAGTGTGTTAACTTGAATCAATGAAAAATACTTCTCTGTAAGCAGGAAATATGAAAAAATTACTTCATCTATTCTGGCTTAAGGAAGTATCTTCAGGAGTTTATAGAGAGTTTGGAAATGAAGTTTTAAAATAATGGTTCTTTGTTTAGTCTCATACTATATATGTATGTCGCGGTGGGGGGGGGGCTTAAGTAGTTTATTTGAGCCGGTGGTCGAAGGATAGGGAAAATGAATGATAACTAAGAATTGATCAAAAACAGTATGAAAGATAAACTAAAGGAATTTCATTCTCCAGTCAAAGCGAAAATCCACCCGTAGTTTTCACTACGGCAGGGACACGGATTCTGGAGGCCCCATCTAACATACTAACTTCCGCCTTTACTGGGTCGAAGGAACCGTAACCGATAACTCCTGCGGTTCTCTCCATGAAACTCTTCGTGGTTTGAGCTGGAAAGATGAAAAAGGCAGCTCGGAGGTCCTACCCCCAAAGCTAAATTCTCATCCTGGTTCAGCTGTGAGCGGTGCTTCCACCGGACTAAGTGAAGCTGAACAAGTGGATCCCACTTCAACGATTGCATCCTCTGGAGGACAGCTTTCCAAGCGCCAACAGAAGCTGGAGAGAAGGCGTGCGGCAAAGGCTCAGTGCAAAGAGGACACCGAGGTGGCCGAAGGCACTAACTTAAGTTGCAAACCTTTGGTGATGGCGAAAAGGGACAGGTCGGAAGAGGTCTCACCCACCAATTCAGGACGGTCTCCCGTAACCGAAGTCACCCCAACCTCTGCTAACGCGAACAGGGTCAACAGGAAGAAGGAAGAAGACGAAGCCAGCATGGTAAAAACTCCTGGAGGCCCAACCGAAACGTTGGTGAATGAAACCGTGACTGCTAGTCAGTCTGATCCACGGACACTGACCGGACGATATTAAGCCTCGAAAGAAGCAATGATAATAACTCAAATTAACCTTCAACATTCTAAGGCTGCTACTGCACTCCTATGTAGCAGGCTTGCCGTGTTGAATACAAAAACTGACCTCGTAGTAATCCAAGCAAGCTCATCATCTTGGTCACAACAACAAAGTTTTTTTTATGAAACGCACGACAATGGTTGGTTTTGATTGACTTAAAAGTTGCAGGCTGAGACCAAAAACTGTGAGGAGTACACCTTGAGGTGTACATGGAGAACTCGGTCGCAATAGTCTAGTGTTTCGAACGGAAATGACCTGGGGCACACGCTTTGAACTTACGGGGAAATTGTTTTGCTTAAATAAATAGAGAGGGAGTAGCGTAAAAGAGCGGGGGCCCGCTTTTCTCTCAACCATAAATAATTACAAGTGAATGGATGTGACCTAAAATTTGCCCATTCCGAAAGGATAATCGAAAAAGCGCTGTTCATAGTATGAAATTACTATCGATAAATTGCCAACTCCTCGCGGAAGTTGATACCAGTAGAAAGCTTGTTTTCTTAAGTTGTGGATCTGATCTTGGTATGTACTTTTCGGTCTGGGCAAACGTTTTGAACTTGATTCTGTAACGTGTGCCCTCGAGTTGCTTTGTAAATAGACTGGCGCAACAGAGCGGAGAGCCCCGGGTTCTAGCGCATTTCTCACAATTATGCTTTATGAGGGAATGGAGGGGACTTATATTTTTTTTTCTTCTGCTGCTGATTCCGAACAGCTAATTGAAAACTGAAAAACGATACCAGTGGAAGAACATTTCTGTTGCCTGTTATGGGATTCAACCCACGAACCTCCAGCGTAACGAGCAGACATGCTTCCCATTACGCCACGGGCACCTGCACCAGACTTGGTATATTGGCTTAATTTTGCTCATTTTGAGTGCAAGGAGCTTGGGACATTCACTTTACCTTCTGGAAATTTATTTAACGTAAAATAAATACTACCTAAAGCTTTCAAACAAAAATACCGTTTTATTGTACTGCCAGATGGCACACTTCTTTTGCTTTAATAACTTTTCGGATCTTCGTAGAAATGTTCACAGACGATGCCATGATAAGGAATCTAAGTTCTCTAATGCCAGGTATCTAATTCGAGCTAATTTCGGATAGTTACAGAAGAAGTTCTCCGAAGCGTTGTCTTCTCTCCAAAGAATTCGGAAGTGGTTTAGTTCATTGTAAGCAAAAAGGAGGGGTGTTGAACAGCTTTTGTTATTGCAGTTTTTTTTTTTTTTTTGCTGTTATATGAAGGTGTGCTTTGTACGTTTGTCTTCTTTACAGACCCAATCTTCCATACAAGGCCTCCCTAAAGAATAAGTCATGAAAAAAGTGTATGAAATCTCTGCCTTGTAAAATCATTTGATCTTATTTTCTGCCTTGGTGTAAATGATAATGAGATAAATTAGTTTCTTTTTTTTTTCATAAAATATATACACGTTCACGAACCAGGGGCCGAATTACCGCATCAGTTATCGAGGTATTGAGTGACATTTTTCGTTCAAAATTCGGTTTGAGTTACACATTATCAGTCTGCTGTCCATTTATTGATTTCAATTCGTCCAAATGCTGGTGAAAAGGATGTCAAATGGTATTACTAGAGTGCTCGATAACGTGAGAAGTAATGCCAAACTCACATAATCGAGTAGCGTATTACTCGATCACGTGTGCGGTGATTCGGCCCCAGACTTTGAAAATCAGTTGGAGAATGATTCTCGTACCGTTTTTATTCGAACTTCGAGCTTTTACGTGGCTTTTAATAGCCGAGTTCACACTCTACAATTAGTTGGACAGACTTCGTTTGATGAAAGTTGGATGGTCGAATGTAGTTTGCGTTCACACTTATCAAGCTTGTCGTCCAACTTTATGTCACGTACTCTTCCACTCCGTCCAACTTCTAGATTTTCAAAAACATTTGAAAAACATCCAACAAGTTGGTCGAGCGGTCGTCTGTGGGTTCACACTATCAAGCATTGCTCGTTGAAGCCAAAGTCTGTCCAACTAATTGTACAGTGTGAACACGGCTAATTTGAAAAATGTTGGCAGTTACCATTTTAACCAATTTTTCCTTAAAGTGTTTCATTTCGATTGGTGGAGTACCTGCTGGCCCCTCTTTAATTCCAACCCCAACAAATCCCACGAACTGTTTGCTTATCATAATTTTAGTAATGAACCCACTTCATAAAATAAGCTGTTTTTTTTTCTATCATCAGCTCATAAAAATTGCGAAACAAATGAACGCTAAAAAGACAAAGAAGGTACCCAACCAAAATAAAGAAAACAGATTCAAGACGTTTTCTTCTTCCCTCAAGTTCCTCAATGGACTTGTAGAATGTCTATCCCAAAGTGAGAATATTGCCACTTGAATTATTGATTTTTATTTGGTAAAAATCCTTCCGTGTGGTCTCGCTTAGTATTTCGATTATGAGCAGAAATGCGATGTCTTTGACAACGGCACACTAAAACAACATGGCTCTGCTGACTGCTGATGAAGACGGTGGATAGGTGGGATATACCCTCATATTTGTGAGCAAACGTTGGAACTTATAAGTATGCCCATATCTCCTTTTCTCTTCCATAACTGGCTGCTGGGTTGAGAAGTAATTTAAGTGGGGAATAAAGGCGAGAGGGCTATTGCACAGACGAGCTTCTTGTATTAAACTCAACCAACCTTACACAGCCCAGCTTCCCTAGCACAACAACGACAGCAAAAACAAAACAAAATAAAAAAAAATAAGGAACGAAGAAAACCAAAACAGGAATACTGAAGAGAACAGGTGCGAATTAATATGTAGTAAGTGGCTCGTTTGGTTGAATTTTTCATACCAACTTTTTTTTATGTATGCAATGAACCTCTTTGGCACATAGTTATAGGGATGAGGCAAGTAACGCGCAAGTAGGTTGAAGATGATGTTACTTTAAAAAGATGTCTTGACACCACGGGTGTGATTTTGTTGGATAGAAGTGGTAACTTGAAGGGTACTCTTATATGAATCTGGAAAATGTTTCAAGTAAAACATTCGCTCTGACTGAGATTGTGTGTATTTTTCAAACTAGAATCGGTTTGCAATCGTTTCAAAGGGACTTTCATTTCGATTTAGATAATTGAAGTTAGTGGTGAAGTAAGATGTTTCAGAAGAGCGTTCCTTTGGGATGATGGTGGAGTAGCTGTGATGATGATGTTTTTTTGATTGAGTGGTTTAGGGAAAAGTACAATAAATACTGGTATGGCATCCATAATAGAAACCAATCTTTTGTTTTTCTACTGGGAACGTCCAATCCATCTTTTTGTATTTGCATGTTGGTATTTCTATGCAAATGACCCTCGTCAGAGCCACACCTCAACTGACAAAGCAGCCTTTGCTGTGAACAGACAAAACGATCAATAAATCTGCTCTAACATTGGCCGAAGCAAAACGCTTAACATTTACAAGTCAATCTATGTTGCCTACAAGATATGTTGGGACTTGGGAGTAACCTATGATGCTTATCCACAAGCAACAAAACAAAATTCTTACAAAAAAATGCCTGACATGGGCAGAGAAAAAAAATGAAAACGTCAACATCAGGTCACGTTTAGCATGGAAATAACTTGGCGCGCTAAACCCACTGCTACTGACACACATTCCTTTTACCGTAACAGCATAAACGATCTACTAAATTCTTGGGTTGTCTGTTCTAAGTGATGGTGTCGCATTTTTGTTCCCACTATGTTGCTGTTTTTGTTTTTAGAAATCTAATAAATTGCCAAATTGCTTTGATCTGTTTGTTGATTTATAAGAAAAATTTTAAAAAGTGTCTTGTTAATACTTTTTTATCTATTTCATTAAAACATCAAATAGATAAAAGTATTTTATGATATTTGGCGAGAATTATTGTCTTATAGATATTCTTGTCTCTTATTATCGTTATTTGTGAACCGTGACGATTGGAGAGGTGACATAGCGAATCACTACTTAATGAGTGTTATTTGCAAACTAATTTCTTAAATATTTTGATTGGACGAACGTCACATCAAAATATATGTGAATAATGAAAATCTTAGGGCTCAAGACTGTGAGTTGTATCCATTGATTAGAGTATACTCTTGTTGGAATGTTAAAACTTTTTTATGTTTATGGCAGGAGTTAGGTAGTCGAACAGTTATTTGAATACTTTGTTTCGGATAATTTTGAAATTCGAAGTTGAAAACCCAAATGTACTGAAACTTAATATTGGCTGTTCTATTTTGTATCAATAATTTACAGAAATGGGTCTCGTTTTGTATTCCGTACCTTTTGGCGAAGCAATGATTTATCAAGATGTGTCTAGTAGACACTGTCTACACTCTACACTATTCCGAAAGGAACTAAAAGCCACATCCACTAATGTGGACATTCCGATATGGGCCTTCGACCTTACCGAAAGCCATTGGATCCGAATGAAATGGATTCTATTGCCGGTCGTCGTGTTAGCGTGGACGCACCTTTAATTAAGGCAAACAATACGTCAATAAATGGCTGTGCTTATTTTCCTAGTAGGTTTAATATTTCAGAAAACTTTCCTCAAATTTACTACTGGAGTCGGCTAATTGAACGACTGTTATTGGTTCATGCCTCGCTAATTAGGTTTTAATTTTTTTTTTTTTTAAATCTCATTGTTTTTTTAAACAGGTGGCGAAGCTTTTGAAAGTACAACAAATTGGAAAAGGAAGGGAGTATAACAAAAATGGACATGGCTATGGGTCGAACGCACCTGCGATTGTGTGCTCAGAACAATATCAAAATTTTACAGCTAAATACATGTTTAAGTATTCGATCATCATCAAAATATATTTGATGCAAATCATACAAAATATTGGAAAAATTGAAACAAATACCTTAAAGATTTCTATCGAAAATATAAGAGCGCATTTTTTTTGCAGTTGCTAATAAACGATGAAATTTCAAACAAAATCGCTAGGGAAGTTTTTTATTTTTCACTTTTTTTAAAAGCAAGTTTTTTAAAAGTCAGGTATACAAGTCTTAAGATCTTACCAGAAGATGTTTTGACAAAAGTTTTGAAAACATAAAAAAAAAATCAAATTTGTTTTTTAAATTTGTTAAATATTTGACAAATTTAAATTTTCCAAAAGATAATACGTAAATAACCTATTACTTTTAAAAAATCGAGAGTACGATGGGTACCGTTCATAGGCTTATTCCAAAAGAAAATTGCTTACATTATAAGAAAAATAATTAAAAAACATAACCTCATATAAAGTCTGAGCGAAATCGTTAGGGCCGTTTTTGAGAAAAAATGTATTATCATATAGGTTGTATGGTGGGTATCGTTATTTCAAGACCTAGGGACCCAATTTAAACCAGAAGATCGTAGGTCGGGATTTGGAAACTCGGAAGGGAAGTTTAATGACAAAATTTAAGCTCATAAAACAAAACTGGAAAGGATTTACAGTTTTCCATAATTATGTGAAAAATTCAAAAACCAAATTTTTGGTTATGAAATTTGGTAAAAACCTGCATTTATATTTAGTTTTTTTAATTATTTTATTGTTTTACCTTTCATTTTACTGAATATCAAAAAGACATCTGGGGCCCTACTACGTAACTCGATTCTATTCTGTTCCAATCTAATTTGCGATTCTTTTGTCAATTGGTACTATCTATGAGAACAGAATAGAGTGCCGGTAATGCCAATTATGTTTTAGAAAATGTTCGATTTTCGAACGATCCTCTAGCTGTTTGAGAGGACTCATTCTCAAATTAGTCGTTGGGTAGTTAATTATAATGCAGTCAATCAATGTATGTCTCTATTTACTTACATATTTGAAACAAACAAAGCTTTTTAGTTCTACTCGCAAACACATTTGTTATCGAATGATTTGACTCGAGGTTGATAATTCCCCGTATATCTGAAAGTATGCAAAAACAAAGTTGGTATTACTGTTCGATTGTAGTATATTAAAACGTTCTTATACAATTGCATAGCTGGGCCCCTGCTTTTTTTAAAAAACGTCGGTTGGCTTTTTGTTCGTTGAAATCTCTACATTCTGATGGCGTAGAAAAATATACTTATACTGTTTTGACTTTTCTCAAAAAATACAAGCAAATTAATAAAAAGAAAAACTTAGGACAAACGATTTAATTGAAATCATAGATTAAAATGATGTCTTCATGTATAATAAAAACGTTAAAAAAAATTGACTGGTGTCTAGAGCCTACCGAGCTAGTTTTTTATTTTTAATTCAAATTTTTTGCTTTTAGTTCAAACTATGTAATAAAAAAAAACGATGACAGTTACCTAAGGTCTACCGAACTAGTTTTAAGTTTTAAAGTTGATATACTCAATCAACGTGTTTTTTTATTTCTATTAAACTTAATTTTTAGTACATGCCTTTATAATTCAAATCTTTATTTTCAATAAAATCGTTTAACTTAAAAGGTAACGTGGGGTTCGCAACTTCTTGTTTTTTTTTTTTTTTTTTTTTTTAAATTCTGCAACATCTCTAAAATATTATCTTTGATTTTCAAGTTGGTTCGGGTAATAGTTTTGGAGATACAGCCTTGAGAAGTCACATACTCGCAGTAAGCTGTTTAAAACACTTTTTTCAAAGCTATGTTCTTAAAATCGGTTAACAAGACTGGAGAACTATTCAACCGATCTTGATGAAATTTAAACAGGCTTTCGAAGCACATTTCACAAGGAGTTTTCGTAATTGGAATACAACTTCTTGAGATACATATTTTCAACGAAATTTTTTTGTCAACTTGAAACTCTAAAAATGCCTGCCACAAGTCCAAATTTCGGTTGTTGTCTTTTTTGTAAGTGTTTTAGTTAATGTCTTAATCAAAAAAGTGTTTTTTCCTTAATTTAAGATGGTCACGTAATAGGTTCTGCTGTCCACTCGCAAGTAGCTTTTTCCAAGGGAATGTCGATAAATGATATCACAAAGGCCTACTTTGGAATATTTTTTTAAGGAAGTTTCAGGAATTGTTTGAAAATTGTGTTACACAATAATTAACTGTAACTGTAAAAGCCTTGAATTAAATATTCAACAATAAAAAAAAAATTTTAAGTAAGTTGTCTTTCCTTATTTTTTTCCCATGTTTTTATTTTTTTAAACATCAAAGATTTCAACGTTGCCATTGTCCACCGACTTTTTTCTTAATAAAAGCAAATATTTTTACGTGAGAGTTTCCGATTGAAAATAAAAATAAACGAAAGTTATATGTACTTTTTCCAGGAAACCTTTTTTTGTTCAGAGAATAAAATCCAACCAGCGGAAAACCCACAAAATTCGATTTTCTTTAGAAAAATAGCTTTTTTTTATTTTAATTATATTTAATTTTCTCGTTCGGTTTTGAGTAAGAATATGAAAGTGGAGCATTGATCATTGAAAAAAGGGCGGTGCTATGTTAGGTAAAATTTTGTTCAAGGAGAAGTTTTTTATATTTTTTTCGGAAATTTGACTTTGAGACTTGATTACTCAAAAACCATTCACTAAATTTACTTGAACTGAATATTTGTATTTGCTTTCAAAAACACTTTATTTGAGTTACATTGAAAACCTGTTTGGACTATGTTGTATATTGTGTTGTAATACATACATACACCTGTAATACAAGGGCTGCATTAAAACGCATGCCAAAATTTTTATCCGTGCATGTGATAATGAAATATAGAAATATCGGTTGATTCAAAATCATTTTCAGAAAAAAGAGTATGAAACGCAATTGCAAATAAAATTTTTAGATTAACTGTTTCTTGAACTATCTTAATCGAAGCTTCGATTCGATTTCTAAAATATTCTTGAAACTTCAAAAAGGTAGAAAAATGAGAAGCATGGCTGAAGATGGAAAAACCTGAACTATTCGAATCAAATTCGAAGTTATTCTAAAACTAAATTTTCAGTACCTATGCACGAGAATACAATTCCTGAGCAGCTAACACAGCGCATAAAAGCTAATCATTGAAGCGCTTTTCAGATGTGTTCGCTGATTGTCGCGTTGCTATCACAACGAATATAAAAAGTTTGATAACTTTCTCATTTTCGTGGTGTGAGCGAATTAAAATCTAAAGCATGAGAATTATCAACAAAATTTCTGCGTTCTCGATTCCACAGACTAGACTTCCACAGCTAGACTTCCTTATTTGTCAGAGATTGCTATGAATTGCTTTCAGGCCCACAACGGATGCCAGAATAAATCAGATCCAGAAAACACTCCTGCTATATACAAAGACGCAATCTCGTTCCTTATCTAATTAAACTTTAATTGCTCACCGCAGTGTTTTCTCCCCCAGCACAGCAGCGAACATCAAAACCAGCAAAGTGCGAATTCATATCTTGAGCGAATGACTAAATTCCTGTTTTTAATTACCAAGAAATTTTGCGACTTGTATAATGTATATTCTCTAACTATACGACTACACAACATCTGTTCATTGGCACCCTGCTGGTTGAGCAGTTTTTTTTCCTTATTCATGCACTACATTCCATCATATAGGAGGCAAAGAAGGCATTAACCAACAACAGAAGAAAGGATAAACAAACACGATCAAGCATTGTAGTAGTAGTAGTAGCATGCCAAATTCAGTGGCGGCAAGCAAACCACCTAACAACAATTCACCCGAAATGTAAATTAATAAATTAAGCGAACATTAATCATCTTTCTGCCTCCGTGAATAAAAAGCACACAATCAGCGGCACACACATGTGTGTCTGTGTATAGTGTATGCTGGCAACAACGCCACGCCACGCCCCTTCTCTCATCAAGTTAATTTTATGGACGAAAAAATGAATGGGTTTGAGTTTTGTTTCCAGAGGGAGCCATCCCCGTTTTGGTCGTATCCATCATAATTCATGGAACCGATTTCTACGTTTGAGCGGATTCTTATTATTTTTTTCCGGAATTTATTATTTTTGTTTCTTTTTTCCACGTTGAATGACCCACCGCTCCCTATATTACCCTATGCTCTTCGAACTTGGCGGTTTGTGGGTATGAAAGGGTGGTCTGGAGTAGCGGGAGTAGCATTTTATGCAGGCGCCGCTCTTGAAATGTTTTTTTTTTTGTTTGTTTCTTCCTATGGGATGCGTGTTTAGGTTTGACGTGCTGCTTTCGTTTTATTTATGTGTGTTTCTTTTAATCGCGTGGAGTTAATGCCATTAAATACATTATTTTGACAAATCTAAAAATCATAATTTATTTTATTTGTTTTTCATGGGACGCGACGGTGGCATTTTACGACTCAGGGTTGTCAAGTTCATTTTTAAGTGTCATTTGTGGTTTTTGTGTTATCCTCTCTTCTTGTTATTCATGTTTAAGTGTCGCTCGGTATGACAATGAGTTGATTTTGAAAGGCTAACACTTTTAAGTGCCTTGTGCCTGTGGTTGATTTTAAATTAATTCGAATTCCTTCACTGGATGCTCAGAGTCAGTTTTCGATTTCGAAAAACTTTGCTGATTTCTCAACATCTTAAAACATCAAAAGTTGAAGTCATAGCAAAGAAATTGGCTATTTTTTCCACTTTCATAGCCCTTCTCATTCCATCCATTTTGAGATCAAGTGCAATTTCTAAACGTAAGGCCCCAGATCCCTCTCGTCAATGATAACCGTTTAATGGCGTCAGTACATATTTCGATCAATAAAACTATTTATAGTGTCATCAAAGCAATTTGATTGCCATCCTCAGTATAGTGTGCGTCTGTCTATAAAACAGTGCCTTGATAAGTTCAAACGCAGCGTGTTAAAATAGAGTCGGCCGACCAGCCGACCGCCAAGTAATGACGCCTTTATCATCTCATGCAGGGGACTTTTTTATTACCCCAAACACACGAAACACCCAAAACAACCCTATAGTCGTCAGCTCCTCGAGCAGCTCAATTCAATCCACCAGCATAGACCGGAACGATTCTTCTATGACGATTTTATAGCAACGCACGGGCTTGGGCATCGTAAAATCATAGTTAATAAAACGGTGTACGATATTTATTTAACAATTTTGTTGCCTTATTTCATTGAATACACTTTGGATGTGTGCTAGAGAGGACCATAACTGAGCCGACACGAGTGGAGAAAGATGAAAAAATCGAATTGATTAATTTGTTTAGACGTTAATGTGCGTCTGTCTGACAGATTGAAGTTTTTAATTTACCGGAAAATTAAATTAGTGTTGACCTAACCTCATAAATTGTTTGTTGTTCGCTAGAGATGAAGAAAGCACACTATATATTCGTACGATTATAGACAGCACATTTGAATTGGGAAGACTCCTGAAAATGTACGTCAGCAGAGCGGCGGCGGCGGTGGCGGCGTCCATGTCGTTTGCAAATGCACTTTATGACGTGTTAATTGTTGAATTTGATTGATTTGTTGATCAACAGATAAACACATGGATATAGCAGCGCGGATGGCCATTGAAATGTTTGCAAACACATTGTTAACGGGTGCTTTATAATGATGGTGTACACTCAAGTGATTTACAAGATAAAAAGACAGGAATTCCGAGTTAAGGTTCGCGAGTTGCAACCCGCAAATGGTTTTATTCAAAGAATATGTCTGAAACTCGTATCCAATGAAGTTCAAAAATAAACATTTCAACGTTATGATGCAATAGCTTTTCCAGTCATGGAACGGGTTTTCGGTTATCATAAAAGCACAACAATCAATATGATGTTGCAGTAAAAATAGCACAAACGGATCGTGCTCAAGGATAGTAGAATGGTGAACGAAAAAACATCTTTGGGTTAGTATTGTATCCATACTGACCTGAGTTCTGATAGTATGAACTTAAAAACGGCAGACTTAGGCCTTACAACGCGGTTCTGAAGGGTTAAGTTTTGTTTGATGACACCGTGCCGGCGACTTTACACCAAGACTTTCGAGCTTCGAAGGTGATACTTAGATACTTTATGCTTTGGACTTGGCCTGAGACAAGCAGTAAAAAGTGATTTCAGGTATTGGAACTGCCATTCCACGACGCAAGCTGTGGAGTTTTTCTTATTTGGATGTGCTTTTACTTACGTTATAGTTTGTATAATTATCTCGAGCCTTCGTCGCCGAAAGGTTGACGACAATCTGGATCGTGATCTTTTTCTACCACCTCCTCAACAGTCAAGTAAAGTTTCTGTGAATTCCATGCAGAAACTTACTTGGAATACCCTAAAAAGATATGATTTGTTGGAGAAATTAACTTTCCATACAAGATTCACTTTCGTCTATCTTGTGAGCAGTCTCGAAAAACATCTCGCTGTCACAGTTTTTACAACTCGACATTCACAAGGTCTCACGGATGTCACTTGAAAAGGGGACTAATTGAAAACCAATATGTTCAAGTCGTCGCGTCGCTGAGAAAGATGTTAAGTTTTCCGTGAGTTCAACCCTGGTCAAGTCAGGTGAAATGAGAATAAGAGGCTACAATTGAAGAATCGGGGAGATGCAGATATAGATAGATAGATAGATAGATAGATAGATTCTTTATTTTACGATAAATTACAATATTTTTGTCTTAGAATACGAACATGGCAATTCTGCCGTCTGCCGGAAAGACATTCCATAAAAAAAGATACAAAAGTTAAAGTAAAGAATTGAATTATTAGCTTGTAAAAATAAATTATATACATAGAAAAAATTTTTTATTTTAAAGAGCTGCAAAAGTTTTAGTTAATTATCAATTTTAATGATAATTTCAAAAAAAAAAAAAAAAAATCCGTTGAACTGTAAGGTAAATGAAATTAAAGCAAATACATTTTTTAAAATTGGCTGAAATGAGAAAGCGAGGTTCTGAGATCTTCTACAGTTTGAATAATATGTAATTAGCATATAGGCTTGATTTCAAACTTGAAAGGTGATTTAACGCAACAACTGGTAGAGGAGTTTTATTTTTTTTTTATTTTTTAGAAACTATTGCGATAAGTTAATGCATGTTTACAATATTTGAACAAACACAACCAGCCACTCTTTCCATTCAAGATTTCGTAGAGGCTATTTAAGGACAGACAACTTTCCCGGAAATACAAACGTCGAATTTCTTGTAATATTGGACACACTGCAATAAAATGAAAAATATTTTCAGGTTCTCTTCTGTTGCATAGATTACAAGATTGCTGCAGATCATTTCTGTGTGGAATGAAGTTCAGATTTAGAATTTCAACCCTAGCTCTGAAGATGGTGCTTATAACTTCTGAAGAGTATTTGGAAGCGAAATAGCTTTCCTCGGTTAATAATCCATGATTCAGATTCTTATAAAATAATCTAGAATCTGATGTTGAAGCTCTTGTTAAACATTGATTATATAATTTGTCATCTGTTCTAGATATGATCCTGGCAAATATATCTGGCCAATCACAAACGTTGTTCTCTGTCAGAGTTAAGGCTAGATCATGAGATAACGCTAGCTGGTGCCATTCTCTGAATGGGGAAGCGTTTGTTAGCAATAGTCTGTTCATGATTCTTTTATGGAGACTGGAGCTACTTCTCTTCATTACTCTAGTTAAGTAGTCTGAGTGCATTTTGAGGTTTTGGATGTAAATGGGTGGTAAACCAGACTCCACATGTATAGCATAGGTCGGTGTTGCGCTTGGTAATCTAAATAGTCGCTTAAAGAAAAATCTTTGAACAGCTTCGAATTCTTCTAACGGGTTGACTCCGAAAACCTGCACTCCATAACACAAGCAGGTGTTAACCGTGGCTTTAAACACTTGGTATTTTGAAGAAAGATCAATATTTTGATTTGCGAAGAATTTCGGCCACATCAGATTGAGCGCCAACTTAGCTTCCCTGCTTTTTTCTTTAGCGTGTTTGCCAAAGTTTAAGTTGGATGTCAACAAAACACCTAATTAATGCAGATATACTTTAACAGAAAATAGCTGTCGAGATACAAGCTCCACAAAGGATAGCGATGCAGTCAACCCAGGAATTTTTAAGCTCTACAAATCGTCTATTGAAGCATTATTGTTATACGTGATGTCAATACCAATTGACAATCATCTTGAGAGACTGCACCAACCGATTGCCAAATGCGTTGGTGTAAGTCCAGGTCCCACCAATAAGCAGCCAATTCGAGCAGGAATCAAAAGTTGCCACCGTTCTATGAAATTCAAATTTTGAAGGCTATGCGATCCCAGCAGTTGTCGAAGAGATCAAGAAGAAATCTGTGCTTTCATTAAAAAAAAAAAAAACACAGAAAACTTTATCAGACTTTGATTCTATTATTATTTTGAAGCAATATATGAGCATGTTGATAGCCCACAGCTGCAAATGCAGAAAAAACCAGTGCTTAAGTTTACTGTAGCAAAACTCTTACTTGTTACAGATTGAATTTTTTTTTTCTTAGCTATCATGGAGTTTAGTTCTTGTAATTGCCACTCCCGCCATTTCTCCGGTCCAACTTATTCCATAGTATTGTTAACCCAAAACTGCCAAAATCTGTTGATTCGGTTGCTTCAAAATGTTATAGTCATCTTGAAGTCAGTCATAATCTGAAGATTGCCGGAAAATTTCATTAAATTCGGTCCATTTGGTTTCGCGTCCATAGGCAAGATAAAAAGATACCAAGGGCCAAAACAAACAAATTTATATTCCTGGTTCCTGCAAACGTGTGAAAACTCTCATTTATTTTTTTTAAGTTATTCGACTTTGTACTAAGCATGTAGGTGGGAAAATTAGTAGAAAAGTTTCAAAGACCAATTACTTTTTTCCTTGCCTTTAGTTTTAGTATGATGTTCGATGTTCTATGACTCTTCCTGAAAACAGTCTCATGGAAGAAAATTTTTTGTTTTTACTTATATATCGCATACCAAGCATAATAATCTGGGTTTTTTTCTTTTTTTTTGTACTTGCAGTTATAATATCGACACCCCATTGTGACTCGGGTGTTTCCCCCTTTTGAGGTGGTTTACTTGAAGTGGCGTAAAATCGAGGTGTAAATTTTTTTAATACATATAGGTACTGCCTTTTTGTAAAAGCTATTTAATAAAATTTTGAGAATACACCACGATTCGAGTAAAAATTTCACAAAACGGCGACTGCCTGCAAAAAGAATAGTTTTTTTTCCACTTTATTAGATTTTTCGAGTGTTTTAAAAATAGCAAAATTAGAATTAAATTTAAATTTAAATTAAATACGTGACACGATTTCTCGAGTACTAACTGAAATTTTTTGAAAGTCTTCTTTATAAATATCTCTATAACTCATCCTCAGAGTTATAGAGATATTTATAAAGAAGACTTTCAAAAAATTTCAGTTAGTACTCGAGAAATCGTGTCACGTATACGGTATACCAGAACAACCCACTTCCACAGCTGCTGTTTTATCGAAATAATTAACATTTTCTTAATTATTTCTGTATTTTTCAAATGCATAGTAAAACTATTGGTTGGTTTCTTACGACACTTCAAACATTACCTGAAATTTATACCTCTACCCCAAAATACCCACTTAATTCTGCACTTGATGTCACGATCACACTAATACATAAAAATATTGAGGTGCTCGACTAGTTTCTCGAGCTCAAATGGAGGTGTTTTTGGAAGGCGTGTAAACAATAGCTTCTAATATTCTGTAATCTTAGGAGTTTATGATACATATATTCATGTAAATTGTTACGAAATTTCGAGTTAAAATATTGAAATCCAAGAGAAATATGAAGCACTTCTTGAACGCCTTGAAATGAGAAGACGTCAATTTGCCGCTTTTTTTTTAATTTTTCTGGTACCAGTAACAAGAAAAAAAATGGCGTTAAAGTTTCTACTTTTGACAAAATGACAGTAATTTAAAAGAAGTCCATTTTTCGCCAAAAAAATCGTCTTTAGATGGCTGCCAAAATTACAATTTTCATCCGATCGTAATAGTTGTTAAAAACATATGCAGTATGACAGTATGTATGTAAAAACATATATGCAGTTAAAATTACTAGACGATTCGTTAATATTTGCGTGAGTTACAGCATCGGCAAATTTGAAAAATGCAGTTTAGAGAAAAACGCGTTTAAGGTTTTCAGAGCAGATTTCGATTCAACTAACAAGAAGGGAGTACAAAGGATCTAGATGTTTTTGAGCATTCAAAATTTTGAGCCGCAGGCAATACAAGGAATTGTAGGGCATTAAGGACGAGGCAACTGTCGGGCGCCCCGCCGGGTTGGGATGGGTGGAGTTCGAGCGCCCGAGATCCTCCTCTTCTATACTCTGCCATTTTAAAAATATCCAAGATATTATTTCAATATCTTAGGACATCATTTTTGAGATGTTTACCTATCGAAAAATTAAAAAAAAAAAAATCGATTTTTTGAAAATGAGAAACTAGCCGAGCACCTTAACAAAGAATGATATCTCCAAAAAACGAAAACGATTTTTTCTGAAACAAAAATATGCACGCTTTCCGTGCTTATAACTCATTGTGTCCATTTAAGAGAAAAACAAAAAACTGTCCATTCCCGTTTAAAAAATTGTAAACTTAATACATTTGAAAACCCAAACTTTTATCAGACTTCATTTTCTTTGTTTGAGAGAATTTAATGTGTTGGTTGGGGTGTCCTTTCAAAGCTGCGCATGTATTTTCCTTGCGCAAATCAAGCAACCTTGGAGATTTTAAATCACTACCAACGAAACTATAGCCTCGTTGGTTTGATTTTTTTTTTTCCCCTAGCTTCATAGACCAGGGTAGAAGCCTGAAAATAATAAAAAATGTAAAAAAGTTATAGTTGATTGAAACCAATTGCTGAATGCTGGTCTATAGAATTGTGTCAATTAATGAACTCTATTGTCGCAGTGATGTGCATTCTACTGAGGGAGAACAAGGCATTTGACCGCTAAAGATTCTGCTTGAGCGATTTTTTTAACGTTCCGCGTAGGACCAATATTGGTTCTTTTCTTGTTTGCCTCCACCTTAAGCAAGGAGTCTGTACGTAGCCATTGGTATGTCGATACTTTTACTTAACAAGTGAGGTGTTTAGTAGCATTCTTTTTTTTACATGTTCATTTGCTTCTGAGTTTCCTACAATACCTCTATGCCCCGACATCCAACAAAGTTTAATTTGAACTGCCCTTACATCCCCCTGATTGGCAGTTAAGCGCTAAATTAGATTTCAACTGTGATATAAAAAATACTATTTATAATTACTTCCGAAAATCATTCATTTCATGTCTATTAAGACCAGCAAGTTTGTAAATCTTTTCATTTTGTACACAGTTCCGTTTATTAGCTTTTACAGGGGATACTCACCTAAAGATTCCAGCGGTCCACCAAACGGTTCAATGAAATTGTTCACACACAGAAAGAAAAAAAAATTTATTTGAGTATCTTGCTACTAAAAGAGAATTGATGATGTTGTGCCCTTTACTTTGTGAACCTGTTCCATCCTAAAAATAAAACAAAAACAAATTAAACGTCCGACAGCAACATGGTACGATATAACTCCTCGCAGATTTTTTTCTTTACCCAATTGGATATATCCACAGGATGTGTTATGTGTGTGTGTAAAAGAGCCCTGCAGTGTCTGGCGTTAGCCGGAAAAAAGGTATCCCGACTCCGTTTAAAATTCTCTTGGTAAACATTCAACGCTAATAGGCCAACGGCCCTTGTTTGTTTGGTAGCTGCTCTGCTGCTACCCGCCTCCACTTGTCTGAATGGGAGCTTGAAAAATTTACGATGACATTTTGTTTATTTGTCTCTGTGCGCGCTGCGCTCTAAACGGTATGGCGTGAAATGTGTTCATTCTTCTCGTTTCCTTCGTTGGTCGCATGAAATATATCCCAAGTCCCGTAGGTCGGTCGTCCCAAGCAAGACCTCTAAACTTGTGTTGTATATTTTAAAATATAATATCGACTTCGATAATGAAATGTACAAATAGATAATAAAATTTTAATAACAATAATAATTATTATTAACATGGAGTACGAGTACCTTCAGACGGATTTTGTTGTGTGGTGTCTTGTTGGGTTTATTTGGATTGAAGGGCTGTTCCGTGAGTTGCATGTTTTCGAAAGTATCTACATAATAAAGATGAACGTTTTGTGTTTGATTTAGGACTTAGTGTGGGAGGGTTTCTTGGAAAATTGATTAAAATTGAAATAGAGGATGCCATTGCATTGACATGTTGAAGTGAAAAATGTTTTGAATTACAATTTCTTGTGTTTACCCGGCAGCTCATGTTTTTCTTCGGGGAACTAAAACTAAAATCAACAGATGAATGAGCTTTTCAGAAGCAATTAACTCAGTTCATGATTTTGTTTGTGTTGCCGGATCATTTATAATTACAAATGGCAAAACATGTCGGTTCGCTGATACCTTGATCTGTCAATTAAACCTTTCGTACGTAATTATGAAATAAGATAGATAAACTGATCACATTACTGCACAACTCTGATGAAAATGGGAGAGAAAAAAAAATTGAAATATGATCGGGTCTAATAAGAGTCGAAGCTTGTTTGCTGTCAGCGGTTTCAGCGAATGCATCTATCGAGTTGTCAGATGTGTAAGTGTTGCTGTCTCGAATGCGCAACGAGGAACGAATTCCTATTTTTTTTTTTGCACTAACTCTGTTTAGGTTTTATTGAATGCCTACTTAATAAAAAGAGAACAGAAAAACAAAACCACTCCTCAGGGGAAACAGCGACTGACATCAGACTGTTAAAATTTAGACATGGCAGACAATTATATCTTATTCAAAGCAATGAGAGATGTGAGACTTGTGCTTGAGATTAAAGTCCAGCTCAAGTTATAAGATCTATGCCAGAGACAGGCTGATGTTGACAGACATGAGTGTGGAAGAATTCAATTAAGGAGGGAGCACTTGTATAAGATATTCATCTGTGACAGGGTTGATTTGTCGAAAGAACTTATTACATTGTTTTGACAAATTGCTGTCCGTTCTAAGGTGGGACTTATAAATACACAGTTGAAAGTGGAAACGTGAGCAAATTGATTAACGGTAATGAATTTTAATTAAATTGTTTTATGAGCATCTTCAAGTGTCCAACAGACAGCCACTCAAGTAATCTTCATTGTGTTGTTGAATGTTACCAAGAGTTTTTTTTCTGTTGGAGGTTTTTTAAATACCAGCTGGAGCACTCAGACCTAAATACCGGTCCATTGTACTACCAGTTAGCAATCTTCTATTTGTTATAGCTTTCCAGATGTTCAGAGAAAAGCCAAAATACGCTGCCATGATAAGGAGCCTAAGTTACCAGCTCTCACCATGTTTGCGCCGAGTATCTGTAACCTCGTTCGAGAAAAAGCAGGACATTCACAGAGGAAGTGCTCTGCGATGTCCTCATCTTCTCCACAAGATTCACAGAGTGTGGTGTCACTTAAGCCTACACACTTGAATGCTTGACAAAAGAGAAGTGCCCGCTGGCAACGCCAATAAGCTTTCTACAGTCTTTTCTGCTACGAGCTAGCAAAAATGTTGCAGTCTTCTTACTAACGTTGGGGAGCATACGTTTGGTTTGTCTGCATCCAATGGAGGCATGCCATCTACGGTTGTGTTCTTCACAGATCCAATCGTTGATTGAAGCCCTCACGGAAGACGCTGGCGACGGTTCAGGTCCTGAGAAAGCTGTCTGAGATCCCTGCCTAGCAAGTTCATCGGCGATCTCATTTCCAGATATGCCGTGATGGCCCGGAACCCAAATGAGACTCAAGGAATTTAATCTTCCGGCCGCATTCAGAGAGCTCTTTCATTCCTGGATCACTTTCGAAGTGGTTAGAGGGTTGAGGAGAGCCTTAAGCACAGCTTGGCTGTCGCTGCAAATGCAAACAGAGATACTTCTCCCCGTCCATCTATTGTTCGTAACGTGGCTCAAGGCCATTAGGATAGCATACGCCTCCGCTTGGAAAACGGAGCTTTGATTCCTTGTTTCGAGTCTGCTAAGGGCAGGGAGTTTTATTGAGAAAAATTCAAGTATGCCAAGCAGAGAACCCTGGGTATTTCTTTAGAGGAGGCTTTGGCCTCCAAGTGACCTATTTGTTGGTCCATTGTGGTTACTATCAGGATAGCAGACTTTCTTTTTTTTTTTTTTTTGTGGTGTTGAACATGGAAATGAGGTGACTGTAATTTCACATATGACCTCAAGGGCGTCGGGGAGTCCAGATAAAACTGGGAGGCTAAAAGATAAGTAAATACACAGAGCGGGATTCGAACCCACTCGTCTGGCATATCCACTGAACACTGCGGCCCCTGCAAAATTATAAATGTGAACAATTCAAAATCAAGTTTTATTTCATATGCGCTTTGCCACCTCATTCATTAAAACTTAACTGAAATTCTGTAAAACGAATACCTATTCCCCGTTCCACTATATGCACATATTAAGCAGTTCTACTTGCGTAGTTTTCAATGAGTACCAATTACATATTCAAATTTCTCATTACGTGTGCATCTCTCTTTATCATTCAATTAAATTTATTATAAACAATTCGCATGTCGAATATGCAATTTTGCGCTGCGCAACAACAACTGGCGGCAGGCGGTCGGCCCTGTGTCGGTTCCAATCAAAGAATTGCCGCCGCACACGGTGCACTGCTAATTGATCTTGGTCATTGAATCTATATCCCGCTGTCTTTTAACACAAAACATTTATCCCAATAAAAACTGCCAAGCCAACGCATTTGAAAAAAAAGTCGAAAAAAACGCAAATGAGTTAAGTGGTTTTCATAATTACCACGCGCAAGTTTTGTACGAAAATCATGCTTGGCCTGGTATGAAAACCAAATCTGTTTTTCAAGTCACGATGCACGGCGTCATCGCTGTCAGTGGCAGTTGTGCCGTGTCCGTTGTTGTTTCGCCACTTCCTCTCTTTATTTTCAAAATGAGTAACACATCACTGCTAGAGCTAGACAACCATCAACCACAAAGAGATGCTAATTTTCACCTTCTTGTGGGAATAACAAGAAAAAATTATGGAAAAAAAAAATATCAAAAACCAACTTAGGAACAAGAAAAATGTAATCTTGTTCATATAATCATCTTGTTGCTAATAAGTGATTATGCATGACTCAATCTGATCATCCATTGAACGAGCTGGGGTAGATCCAGTCAGTTGGACATAAGAAAAACACCAGAAGAAGGAGGAGTTGTGAATTGTACAAGGTTATGTGTGTGGTTGTTTATCTTCACTGACACTGCAACCGCCCGCTTCTGATGCTGCAGGTGGATATATTCCTCAATCATACATATTCGAGCGGGCAATTATCGCAGACAGAACAAATGCGCAGAAGGGGTTATAACCTGCAGAGTGTAGTCCTGATGTAGACTTTGGCATTTAACGTGAGCTGTTGTTGATATCACGCCTCGGGCCTTTATTCCAATCGACTGGGCATCATCAGCAGCAGTAAAACGCAGTGTACAAGGTTGGTGTAGTGGTTGGTGGTTGGTTATGGTTATTTTTGTCTTCCTTTTTAGTCATAGGTTGTTTAAACTAAGTTCCTTGCCCAGGTGATGAGCAAAAGCGGGGTTAGGGAAGGAAGACTGGATACATGGTTTTAAACCGAGATTGATAAATATGCGGTAGCTTTTTGACAGCCTACTTGGGCTCTATCGTTTTGTCATCGTGATGTAGAATCGGCTCAGGATTGTCTATCGTGTTTGTACCGATTTTCAAACTGTAATTGAATACGCATTCTCCTAAACTACTCAGTTTTCCGAAAACATTTTAACTCAAAAAAACTTCAAATTTCATAAACTCCATGCTCTTAAACTCAAATAATGCCCGTAGCGTAATGGTAAGCATGTCTGCCTGTTACGCCTGTTAGAGGTTTGTGGTTCGAATCCCAACAGAAAACGGAAAAAAATGTTTTCACACGGGTGTCGACTTTCGCGAGGAATTAGCAAGTTTTCTATTAGTAAATTCATTGCCATGAAAAGCGGTTTCTAGGCTAACATTTCGGAATCGGCAGAAAATTGTTGGTCCCCTCCAGTCCTTCACAAGGAAAATGTTTTCGAGTTGGAAATCTATTGAATTTGTGCAGGAGGAAAAATTTGTGTGTTTATTGAGTTCTTTTGTAAGTTTTATTTTGCTTGCAAGGAATTCCTAATCGTTGTTTTGCCACCTCAAGTGCTACATCAGTCTGAACTCATTTTAAAGACGTCCGTTTTCCGTGCTACTGACAAATGATGAAACTTTTTTACGTCTTGGTTTACTTTTAATTAAATATGAGCTCTCTATTATTGATCTGCTTTCGTTTAATTTTACTTGAAAAACGTTGTTTGTCGCTTGAGGCTTATACTGAAGTTAACCTGACATTGAGCTTGAGTATAAATTTAACTTTTAAAGGTTCTCCCACACCAAAGTATTTTTGCAGTTTCTGAAACGCTGTGGTCTTCATTTTTTCCGTCGCGACAGTAAAATTGTATAAAAATGCTTTTTTCTTTGTCGCGTCGGTTAGGTATTGTCATATGTTGGTGTATAACTTAATTGAAAAACGTTTTGGTTTCTGAGGTCTTTAACTCGTTTTCTCTCACAGTGATACCTGAATCCCGGGTCAAAGTTTAACAACATTTTATGCAGGTTGACATTATTCTAAGTTTGTTGCTGATTCGCAATTGTGACTTGTTGCATCTGTACTGCAATCTTCTTCCTCCTTTTTTGGCGTTACGAGCATCGTGATGTGTGATCTTCTCAACTTAACTGATTTGGGCTAGTGATCCGCTCGTAGGTTAGATACGCCGCGTTGATATCAGAATGCGTTTGCTCACCTCCCAGTTTTGCATTGTTTTCATGTCTGAGGTCAACCCAATGCAGATGTCGTTGCTCGTGAACTATGATGCCTTAACATCGAAATAAACGCACAGTTCAAAGCTGGGTCGAAGAAGTTAAGGCCTGACCACAAAAATAGAGTCTCAACTCCAACTGTATAGTTGGCTACAAGATGAAGTTTAAGAATTCCTAAGTTAACTTCTTGTAAGCTATTTTGTAGTTAACTTATTCGTTAGTTGTTTCAGCTCTTTTAATGAACTCCTCAAAAATCAAAGCCCGATCGGATTTGATTTTGTTGACGAAGGTCGGAATGGGCTGTATCGGATACTTAATCTAGCTGTGAGGTTACTCGGAATTCCTTGTGTATAAACTTCTTTGGTTTCTGTAGAACATAGATTATGACGCCAAATAAGTTGGTAGCCTTAATGTTTACGGAAATCGGGAAAAAGCCTTAACTCTTCTTACTTACCAGCGAGTTTCTCCTCCTGGGCTGAGAAAAGCTCGTCGTTTCCAGAATCCAGTTGAAAAAACTTTTTACTTTATTTCAATTAACTTTCAGCGAATATTTTTTTCTTTGCTCAACAATTTAAAGACTTCTTAATCAATCAAGAGAATATTCGGTTCAAATTAAAAGATTACTTCAATCAGCTTCATCGAAAACAGTACATATTTCATTTCTCTATGAGCGAGGCAGGGTCTACTCTCATAAGAATACTCATTGCCCCACCTGTGGCAATTGAGCTTGTAAATAGAAATTGAGAGGCTGTAAGTACTTCCAGCTATCGAAGCGTAGCTATACTTGCAAGTGTGGAAGAATAAAAACTCCAAAAAAAATTTAAATGAAAATTTCAATGTTGCTACCTTGGTGATTTTAACGGCTTTTCAGCGAGTATAGCAGCACATCAAAGCCATTGAAGAAGACTTTCGTATAAGTGGAAAAGTTTAGAAAACCGATCATAAAAAGCCAATGTCCGTCGCGTCGTTGCTATAACTAGTAGACCATGGACCATTGGAGACCATACTGGAAGGCTGGGTATTCCCTGTCCTAGTCATTGCCGAACCTGAATAGAGGAGAAGCCAAATGAAACAGGTCTTCGTCTTAGTGCTCAAAACAGTCAGCAAACTCAAATAGTAGTAGGCATTTCAACCACTTCCGCATGCTCGCAACCACTTCATTACTTAGTTGCCCTATGAGAGCTCATATGGTGTCAAAACATTGAGCATTAGTCCTAATTGGCTTATTTTATGACCCTAATTACCATGTTGAACTTTTTTCCTATAACGTTCTCCGTGTGCGATTCTCTGAGTCTTTCTACTTCATTTTCCAATGACACACCACACGATATACAGTGGTGCCAAAAGATTACTGTGTTGCCAAATCTTTTTGCAGTGTTACTTGTCACTTTTACTTTAAAATGCATTGAGTTTTTGTATTTATTTCAATATAATTAAATAGTGGTGCATTAAAACACTTCGTTTGATATTAATTTGTGCAGCTTGGGTTCTCATTTTTGATGAAGCAAGCGTTCTTTTTTTAGTAAGGTAGACTCTCTTTCCTTTTTAATATCCACCCCCACCGCTAAGGTGTTGGCTTTTGTGACCTCATTCAGTTTAAATGGCGGTTTGCATGGTCTTATTGCTGTACTCGTAATCTTATATTACTACCGTTTAATGTTAAACATTTTTTAGGACTGTTCCGATGTGATATACCAAATTTTTGGCCGGTTGTCGGCGCGAAATGTGATTTGGTGTACCAACTTCTCAAGCCTTTCCTTTCAAGTCTTCGACCTTATAACAAGCATTTTTGAAGTAGTCGCCAGTAACAGCTAACAGGAAATACAAACTTCCGTACGAAAAGTGAAAACTGAATCAGTTTCTGAGAAAAGAAAATATTTCCGATTCAATCGTTGAGTTTTTGTCAGAGTTTTCGGCGGTATTCATCGTCTCTGGAGTATTCTTGTTTGTTTTACGTCACTGTCTCTAAAAAACACGGAACTTTTTACCTTTCATTGCCTTTCAGAGAATCATTTCTTAAAAATTTGTCTTTTAAGAAACGAAGTGATGGAAAATCTCATAGAATATGCTTTTAGTCATTCCATTATTTTTCTCTTTGACCATTTTAAGGCCACAGCCTTAGAATCTGGTTTACGCCGCCTTTCCTTGTTTTTTTTTTTTTTTTTTAATTTTTTTTTCTAGTGGTCTGACCATTGTATTTTCGAAGAATTCACCGGTGTTCCACTACAATATGCCGTTCAAGCAGACATCATTTCTCCTAAATTATCTCCAACTCAATGTCTGCATACTTTCCCTTTGCATCCTTTGGCATAAAGCTGTCATCAACCAAATTTTTATTGCACTATCTTCACAAACATTCATTACGACCCAAATTATCCAACTTAACCAGGCTGCCAATCCATGGAGAGAAATCACTTCAATTTCTAACACTTTCCAAATGAGATTCGTGTCCTAATGAGAAATTAATTTTTGATGCCATCTAAGTCTTTGTCAAGTGTGTTGTGCGCTTCTATGCCATCTCCCTCCACTATTCCATATGAAAAGAGGGAAAAAACTGTTCATTGCAATGTGTACTTGTCACTCTGCGGGAATCAAATAATTTATTTTCAATTTGCCACTCATCTGTGTGGATTCCCACCATCATCAGAAGACCCAACACCCAACCCAAGCGAACCAAATCAAAATTCCCTGTTCTTCGTCTCGGTTTGGGGAATTGTGTTCCCTCACTCTATTCGAGATTGCGGTGGTAACAGCAATTTATGGTCCCTACACTCTCCTGGTCGAACATTGAACACACTGTGTGTTGCATAGGTACAACAACAGTTCCCTACCGACATCTTGTGTGGGACTTGTTTGAAACAATTGACACGAAATGGATGTGTTGATTGAATTATTTGCGCAGGAAAACCCTCAGTTTCTTCCTTGTTGTCAGCATTCTGCAGATGCTCAGGGATGATGAATTTTTAAAAAGACTTGTTTCTTTTCAAATGAAGAGGAGAGTTCATCAGAGGCAACTATTGGAAAATCAGTGTTTAAATACAAATCTCCTCCCTAAATGTCGAGAAGCGGACCTACCACCGCACCGCCGCCGGCTGCGATGCTGTGGTGGGTCGTGCGTCGCGTCATCGAAGGTGGATGCAGACTACAGTACAACACATAGAAATTCATGTCACGTAACCGAAAGGACGCCCCCAAACGCCGTGTCCTCTTCAAATTGAAATTGTTTCCTGTCTCAAACCGCGCGCACGCCTCTTAACGAGAATATGGGAACCTAAAAGCTCGAAATCGAGTGAAAGTCGGGCAAAATGGAAAAACAATTACCATTCCATGCGTGAAGTTGTGCAAATTTGAAATGTCTTTGGGTTTATCCCCTGCATTCAGTTGTCACTGTTACCGCTACCGCCCAGGACTTTATCCTTTTTCGCATTTTCCGGGATTTGTTTGTTTGTTGTCATTCGTGTTTGTTTATGGATGTGGGGAAGGAGGTGTGACGCTGTACGTGTGTGCACACACTTTTGCCAATAAAATTAATTTAAGTGAATTGTGCGGAGGTGTATATCCTTCCAATTTCGTGTTTTTCCCTGTTTTCCTCTTGACACATCCTTGTTTCTTTTTTATTTTGTCGTGTGTGTTTTGAGGATGAGAACAACTTTTTACGCCGCAGGGATACAAAACACAGAATATGTATGTCCCATCAATCGATTCCGCTTCTCAGTTGCCAGTTGGAAGCCATCGGGAGTCGAAGAGCACCAGTTCCGTTCGAACGATAGTAGCGCAGCAACAACGACGACGACAACGACGATGATCCAAATTTTAATCGACGTCAGGCAGACATCATCATGGCCGACTCGACTATATGATGTGTGCCTGACTGGGTGTATGAGCTTAAACATTCTGTGTCAAAGGAGTGATATGGAAATCAGTTTCACTGTCGTATTAAGCCCTGCAGCCAAAAAGAGGTTGTATTAAAGTCGAAGTGTTATTGACGAAGACTAGAGGAGGACGACGACGACATCAACGACGACGACGATGGTTGTCGATACATTTAGCCGATGGATGTCGATTATTTGGGTGCACTTAAAGATGATTGATGTGAAACGATTTATCAGATTTTCCCGGTGGTGTTTGCAATTTAGGTGTCTCTAAGAGTGGAAGACGAGAAAATCAAGATCTCTTTGTAGGCACGGCGGTGAATTTGTAAAGACACTTGCTTCATGACTCATGATGGGGGCCATTGAAGAAAAGAGCTTACAAAATGGTTGTCACACAAAAGCTTATTGATGATTTTAAGTTGTTTAGGTTAGGTGAATCATTTTTAGGCTTACAAGCTCTTTAAGGACAGTAGATGTTATTTAGTAATAGACAAAAGATGAAAGTTCTCTGATGGTTTTGATTTGTCCGGTGTTTAAAAGTTATGTTCAAAACATCGTAATCTTTACTTCTAGTCTTCATATTTTGCAAGTTAGAACATCGGATCAACTATAACGAAAACAATATGGGAAATGATACCTGATGACGACCTTGATCCTGTTGCTATATTCATATTTTTAGGACTTAATAACAGTCCATTCTTTCTAGCCCTCCCTGTATACAGAGCATTAGCGATTTCAATGTTTTAAAAAAAATATGCGGGACTTCTAAGAACATAACTTTCAAATAGGTGTTTAAATCCATCGGATGTTTGTCTGAAGTCTTACGGTATACTAAAATGGAATTCCTGAAGAGCAAAACTAGACATTTTTGGTACGGGAATTGTGTTATGCTTTTCTGTGCGCTGAACAAAAATCCACATAGAGTTATTATACAAAATTCTCCTGGAAAATATGGGAAATTATTACACAATCCAAAGTAATATCTAAATTTCACACCAATGTACCTAAACACAACAAAACTACAGTGCATATTGGAGCTAGCGCCATCAATCCGATGACTCTTTTTGATAAAGTAACAATTTTTACACAAGTTCTGAAGAATACAAATCATTTCCCAATTATGTATCAATTGTTTCTTCTCGACTGGTTGGTTGCTAAAAGGAGCAAAGCGCAAAGCATTGTAGTAGCAGATCTCCATGGTCATTGTGTATATATGGATCATTGTCGACAAAGGTGCTGTGAGAATTAAGTATTCCAAACACCAGGCCACTTCCGTGTTTTATGAAAACCTCCACGAGGTTACTGTCTTGTTCAATTTTGTAATACTCTAGAGTCTAGAGCTAGACTAATGTCCCAAATTTTCAAACTGATTCGATTTATATTTTTGGCGATATGGCCCTGAGAAGTCACAAAATTGAGGTCTTTTTTGGTTTACTCTCTCAAAACCTTAGACAGATTTTTCAAGAAATCGGTATGCAAGATTTCTCTAGAATTACTCAACCGATCCTGATACATACATACATTTCACAAAGACTTCGACGAACTTTTTTTTCGATTACAATTATTTTGTTGTTCTGCTGTCCATTCGGAAATGAGGGCACATTGGCGGATTTTTAAAGATTTTTTTCAAAAAATGTCTGGTGTTGTTTATTAAGTATGTATCTTCATGACTGGAAACGATTTGAATAAAATATTTTATTTTTCATATTTGAAAAAAAATATTGAATACTAGCTGACCCACCCGGCGTTGCTCGGGTCTAACTTATTTAAAGCGATGTTCACACAAAACTGTCAAAAAACGAAAACTTAGAAGACTATTCAATATCAGTAAAGACTCCCGTTCCCGTGGGAATATAGTGACCGTTCCCGTAGGAATATGGGGATGAGTTAAAGTTTTTGTTATTCGGAGATAGTGTAGCATTCTAACGGTGAAAGAATTTTTGAAATCGGTGCTGTAGTGTCAAAGTTCCCGTATACGTTCCTGCTCCCGTAGGAATATAGGGAACCGTAGGAATATGGGGATGAATTAGTTTTTATGTTACTCGGGGATAGTGTAGCATTCTAACGGTGAAAGAATTTTTGAAATCGGTGCTGTAGTGTCAAAGTTCCCGTATACGTTCCTGCTACCGTGGGAATATAGGGAACCGTAGGAATATGGGGATGAATTTGTTTTTATGTTACTCGGGAATAGTGTAGCTTTCTAACGGTGAAAGAATTTTTGAAATCGATGCTGTAGTGTCAAAGTTCCCGTACACGTTCCTGCTCCCGTGGGAATATAGGGAACCGTAGGAATATGGGGATGAATTAGTTTTTATGTTACTCGGGGATAGTATAGCATTCTAACGGTGAAAGAATTTTTGAAATCGGTGCTGTAGTCTCAAAGTTCCCGTATACGTTCCTGCTCCCGTGGGAATATAGGGAACCGAAGGAATATGGGGATGAATTAGTTTTTATGTTTCTCGGGGATAGTGTAGCATTCTAACGGGGAAAGAATTTTTGAAATCGGTGCTGTAGTGTCAAAGTTCCCGTATACGTTCCTGCTCCCGTGGGAGTATAGGGAACCGTAGGAATATGGGGATGAATTAGTTTTTATTTAACTCGGGGATAGTGTAGCATTCTAACGGTGAAAGAATTTTTGAAATCGGTGCTGTAGTGTCAAAGTTCCCGTATACGTTCCTGCTCCCGTGGGAATGTTGGGAACCGTAGGAATATGGGGGTGAATTAGTTTTTATGTTACTCGGGGATAGTATAGCATTCTAACGGTGAAAGAATTTTTGAAATCGGTGCTGTAGTGTCAAAGTTCCCGTATACATTCCTGCTCCCGTGGGAATATAGGGAACCGTAGGAATATGGGGATGAATAAGTTTTTATGTTACTCGGGGATAATGAAGCATTCTAACAGTGGAAAAAATTTTTGAAATCGGTGTTGTAGTTTCTAAATTCCCGTATACGTTCCCGTTCCCGTGGGAATTCAGGGATAAAATATAGATGTTGGCCGATTCTCCACCCTGGCCGACAATCACGCTAAGGATCACAAAAATCGGTCGAGCCGTTTCGGAGGAGTTCAAGTTCGAACACCGTGACACGAGAATTTTATATATATGATTGTATTATGGATTACTGTTTCAACCAGCATGACACTCCATTATCCTCCTTAATAGCCATGCCAAATTTAGCCATATCCAATCAAATACCTCCGAATGCTCACTTCATTCTATCGGATCGATGGTGGCAACATACCTCTGGCGTTTTCTCGCTATACTTTTGAAATGCATGTATTCTTCAATATGTCTTAAGTTACAATATCTCGCTTCATCCTGTCTGTCTTAAGCATCTCAAATGTATCATTGACGTCTTTGGCAACGATAAAGTGATTATTTGAAGATTTGGTCGATACACAGCTCAATTGCACCGATAATTTCGATCGTGAAGTCGCTCAGACCTGCACACAGAATATGAACAGGATCTTTTAAAAGACTTTACCATAAAATGGTATGGTCCATGTGACTGTCATACATTATTATCCGACCAAATGTTGCTATGAATTGATGTTTATTTTCTTACACTTCGAGCTGCTTAGAAGACCTCGAGTAGAAAGCGATCCATTTCTTCTTATTTGTTCGACTCTAAGCTTTGAAATCGTCAGTCATAACTTATTATTGGAGAAGCGAGCGAGAGTTTTGAACGCCAACTTCAAAATTTACTGGGTTGGTCTGCTGGGCAGTGGTATCTTGTTGTAATCATACGCAGAAGCTTTTTTTTATATTCTTAGCACCCACAGTATAAGATGTCGATGCCAACTTTGACAAAGTTCTATTAGCGACATGTACCCTTGAAAAATCTTTTGACTATGTTCAGAACTTTTCATAGCAGCATCAGCTAATGAGAAACCATTGTTTCACTTTCCTTTTTCGCCATAAAAGCTCAAGAACTGAAGTATTGAATGTTTCTTAGCAATATTAGCCAGCTTGACCAGGGAGTTGTTCATTTAAGTGGCTTAGTGAAACAAAACACATCCGAGATGGCAATTCTGATGAAAGTTGAAGGTATTACGGTATACAAAGTCAGAAGGTTTTGTTCTTCGAAGGAAGTTTGTTTAATTTGTTTTGGCAATAAATCCGTTTGTGACTTTTTAGCGTGTTTTGATATAACAGCGAGGTGTCTTGTGGTCAGTATGAAAATTCCATCTCGCATTTACAATTGATGTTGGTAAGCTATTTATAAACTTTTTTAAGTTCATGAAATTCTCAGCGGATGAATCCTCATGATTTTATATTTTATGCCAAAGCTCAAAGCAGGCTTAAGTACCTGTTTGTTGAGATTCAACCAACTATCGAAACTCAAACCGAGTTTGGAGCCCTTCCGGAAAGGCTAAAAGAAGAGGGAATATTAGCGAAAAACTGGGTTACGAGTTGTGGCAATCAAATTTGTAAAGAGCATATAAAAATTTAATGAAATGACAATTTTTTGAAGCTGTTCCTAAATTTCTGGCTAAACTACCATAAGATTTGGACACAGCGTACAATGATACATCGACTAGTCTATTGAATTGCTTAAAAGTTTGAGAACCAGTGTTGGTTAAGAAATCGATCTCAGCATTTGAGTTTTCCATTGAACTATATAAGACTTACGAAAATTGTAATAAGTTCAATAGTTCAATTTCATCTAAAACAAAGAACTGTACACGTGTAGCCTGTGGCGTAATGGCTAGCATATCTGCCTTTTACATTTCGGTTTAAGTTCGAATCCTAGAGAAAGCCAATTGTTTTTTCTTGGTGCTCGCCTTTTCCGAAAATCTGGAAATTGCTACGAATGTATAGAAAATGATACCATGACAACTTTCCCACTATAAGAATCTGCAAAAAACTGCATATCCCCGAAAGGTGTTAGCCCCTTCAAGCTTTGTTGTGTCATCTTATGAACTTATTTTTCAACTGACACACAACCTTTTTCATTTACTAAATGGTGATTGATTGAATAATTTACTAGGTACACTCAAACCGGAAAACATTTTGCTTACCTGCATTCGAGGTCAAAGTACAAATATTGAACTCTTTCAAAAAATATGAAGTCCTTAAAACCGGACTTATCTTGAATTGAATTTGAAGCTTCATCCCGCACCTTGTCAAGGAATGATGAAAACAGAAAAAACTCTTCGAATGACGACGTAGATCCTATGCAAATTACATAAATGTTTTATAAAACAATAAAAACCCTTGAACGCAGTTGTCCTTTCCTGTTTGAAAAGTGACTAGTAAAACCCAATCCATCCAGTGGGAATACCTACTCTCCTTTTGTTTTGTCGTTGAAAGGTTGGCAGTTTCAGCAAAATGATTTATCAAAACATTGTTCTGAATAAATCAGTTCTACAACCATTAATTATTTTCTATTGTGTTTATGTTGGTTTCCGTTAATTGAAATTATACTTAAGAATCAAGTTTGGGTAGGTACTGCTTCCCACTTTTTTGTTTACAATGAAACCACTTACTTTGTCTCTACTTGTCAATGTAAAGCAGAAAATTTATTTTAAATATGAAAAGCTAAAAGTCATTAACTGCCGAGCCGAGCCCTTTGTAAATTATTTCTCAATGAAATAGAAAAAAATTCTACTCCAATCGGTAGTTTGTGTAGCAGACTGCTAATGAAGTCTTCGACCTGTTTGTTCATTCACTTTGACTCACATTGATTAACTTCCAATAAGCAAGTTGGTGCTTTACCTAATTCCAATAACTACCTACCTCTTTGTCCTTATCATTGAAGTTAACATCAGTTATCTATCTGTTGTGTAGTAGGTATACCTGCTTAGCTACTTCTTTTTAATTAAGCTTCGATTGAGTAGTTCTGAATTTAAATTAACCAGCCAACTTCATCCGCTCTCAGTAGGTATTTTTTAAGCCACAATCTCATTATCTGCGATTTTATTTTTATGTATCCAAAGGATGTGTGCCGACAAAGCTACAATGGCCCATAGCACACAGATACAACATCGGCGGATACAAGTAGTTCTAGCAAAAGCAGCAGCAGAAGCAGCAGCAATTCGCAATTCGTTTTGTGAGACTCTTCTAAAGGGAATAAAAGTTCAGTCATTGCTCCGCCATCTGTGAGTCGCACAAATAAACGGAGACGTTTGTCGTTTTTGTCAATGTATTTGTAAAGCAGTGGAAGGGTAGGGTTCTTCTCGTTGTACTCGTCGTCGTGTGTTAACACTTTTCGCTCTATGGCTATCCGAATCCCAACAGACGACATCAACACCACAAAGTTTCCTTTCCTAGTCCCACAGCCACAACCCCTCATATACGTACTACTCAAAAACTCAGTCTAGTTTTGTGTGTTGTTTCCTCTCACACAAGTCGCGCCAGTCTGGCCTTCTCGACACTTCTGGGACACAAAAGTCGTGGGCTAGGCAGAAGTAGAGAGACGTTAAAGGGAAATTTTTAATGAGAGCACATAAATTCAATTCTACAATATTCAGCCTTTTAACGTCATCGTGCGGCGGATGAGTTTGGGTGTGTTGTGTTTTATCCGATGCAACGTATGCTTCTAGGCTTCGTTTTCATTTCTTTGGTAAAAGCTCCTTTGGAAAGACTACACCCATACCTTGATGATACAAAAGAGCGGAAGGAGTAAGGTGGTGTACAGGTTGAGCAGAGAAATGTTAAAGAATAATTTCCGCTAAAAGGACTAGTAACGGAAGGCAGCATAGAAAAGTTTAGAATACATTTTTTTCCGTTATTTTAGGTTGGTAAAAGAGGACTTAACTCTGTCGTATAAAGGGTTAAACACAGCACTAGCACCCACTTAATTCGAAGGGGAGGTGTGACAAGTGGACAGAATTTTTCTCTTGTGGTGATGTTTCTCTGTAGTGGGCTTTGAAATGATTTGATCATGGCATCAGGAGTAACTAGTTTTGAAAGCTTTGAGGAAAGGACGATTGCCTTAGTTTAATATTTAGCTTCAATTTAATTCATAAATGAGCTAAAGAAGAAATCACATCAAAAATTGTGTGACAATTGGTTGCAAACCTTTGAGAGTTCTGCATTGTGTGAAACTTTTGGCTTTCAATTGTTGTTGTATCGATAAAGAAGTTTTGGGAAGAAAAGTGGTTTTGTTTCCAAATTTTCTTTAAAAGTTGTACATATTGAATTTCTAAAAGTTCAATAGAAACAGACTCTTTTGAAATGACTCGAACTCACTTCTAGTTAGAGTTCGAATTATAACTTGAATTCGAGTTTGAGTTCGCTTCCAAAACCATATTTGCCCTTTAGGCGATGAGATCAATGAATTCGATACATTAGCAACTGATAGTCGATGCAATAGCAACTGATAGCCGATCCAATAGCAACTGATTGTCGATCCAATAGCAACTGATAGTCGATCCATTAGCAACTGATAATCGATGCAGTTGCAACTGATAGCCGATGCAATAGCAACTGATTGTCGATCCAATAGCAACTGATAGTCGATGCAATAGCAGCTGATAGCCGATCCAATAGCAACTAGCAACTGATAGTCGATGTATTAGCAACTGATCTTGTTAATCTTTTCAATTCTAAGAAGCATTTTTTCAATAAAACTTATATTTACTGTCTCAACGATTGTCTCTTAACAATCTCCTTGAGACCGTAGTTCCAACCAAACACTCAAGAAGACGTGGATAACCCTCAAAATTTTCTCAAACTCAACTAAGGGAAATGATGAAGCTTTGATTTTTTTTACCAAACGTTCCAACTATCTGAACGAAATCGTCTGATTAATATTGAACTTGTTTCTTAATCTGTTAATTGGTGTACTTAGGAGTGTTTGGCAGTTCACCAAGGTATTCGCTAATGAATTTGTGAGATAGTCGTGGACGATTGATTGTTCACGCTTGCTGGGTGTACGCTTGTTGTGCTAACCTTGGATTTTTAGAGCATCTAGCTAGCATTGTTACAAGGAGTGTGATCTCTGACTACGATACTAAGCGTACTATGGCGAAACAGGGTGTTCTAGCCTAATAGCTTAGGGGGGGCTAGGTTGGGCTGGATAAGAGGCGCAAGAAATACACAGAGGATCCATTGTGCTCCCCTGCATAGACGAAGATAATGAGATAAGGGAATTGCAAAGGGGTGAGTGATTATTTTTTTATTTGGTTGAGGAGCCTCACTCATTCATCAGGAGTTATCGTTGAATTTCAAGATGTTGTTTAGAGACAGCTTTGAGATTTCGCCTATTTCGTCAGAAAAGTATTCTTGTAGAGCTTTTTACCGGTTGTGTGCCAAGATTGGGTACTAAAAGAATAGTAGTTCCTTCTTCTTCTCCTTGTCATATAGCACTGGAACTCCAACATACATCAGATGTGCTGATGCTTCTTCTCATCATATCGGTAGGTACCCTGTGAGTTCTGAGTAGGGAGGGTGCTTGACTAGAGAAAGAATTATGCTGTTTTTTTTTATAAAAATGTCTGGACATAGATTCCTGGAAACCTGGAAAGCTTCTAAATATGGCCACCTGTCGGTGGCAGTTTTTGGTAAATTCTGTTGTGAGCTGAAGTTACGATGTTCTTTGTCCTGAACAGTCTTAAGACCCTTTCAGACGATCAATTATCAGTTCAGTCATCAGTTCAGTCGCCAATTCTGTCAAAAAAACAGTGCAACTGCTTTCTTTGAGCTTTCTTTTTTACTTGCCAAAAGTCAGTTTAATTAATAACAGAACTGACAACTAATGGGAATTCCATCAGTTTCCGTTTGAATTCAACGCTTCAGTTTTTGAATTAGGATATGAGTGATGAGTTTAACTGAGAACTTAAAACTGAACCTGAAATGATCGTCTAAAAGGGCTTTTAGATTGTTGCGACAAATTGTTATTTGGATTTCGTGACTATGTGACTATTACAGTTCATGTTTTACATGGCCCTCAATCTTTGCTCAACTGCTTCGATTTCGGGAGTGCGCTCTCCAGTTTTGCACTGCGAGTCGGTAGAGGTCTTCTTTCACTTGATTGCGCAATTCAAGTTTTCCGTTCCATGCATCACTTGCATGTGGAAACTCGTCGAATCAAAGCGTTTGTCTCCACCCGCTCTTCATGTCCCAGCCATTGTAGTCTAGCAAATTTGAATGAGATAGCTTTTTGGCCGCCTCGGGGAATCCCCCAGTCGTATGACTAGTTTGAAGCAGATAAGTGGAAGAGCTGTGATCTATTCGAAATCACATTGATCATAACGTCGAAATCGAAGACAAAGAAAATTCAATGGTCACCTGGAGTTTTTATGAAAATGTCCATGTTTTGTTCAGCTAATTGTACGTAGCGAGGTGTTTCGCGGCTTGACAGAGAGAAAATAGTAGTAAAAGTTGTGTGAGCATACACTTTTGTCAGTTTTGAAACAGTCTGCGAAAACACAGCCATTATTTGCCTCTATAACCCATGTTGCCCTCCCCACATTCCCTTGACAGAATGTCTGTAAGGGGCAATCTGTTATTAATCTCAGCGTATGGTGGATTATTGTGATTCGTTATGCATACCTTTTGTCGTTTTGCCTTATGCGGCCTTAGATTGAACAATCCCCATAACACTACTTCTTACAAATATCGTATAACATTGATGTACATTAGCACTGCTGGTCGTGCAGTCACTATCCGGTTATTGTAGAAACGCATATCGTTCAAAAATTATCGTATCAAGCCCACCAGACTCAAAACACTTCTAAGATTAAGAAACAAGTTTAAGCCTTCATGCAGAGTGCTGCTTCAATGAACACTCTGAATTTGAATTTTGGTGTTCCTCAGGGTTCAGTTTTTTTTGCCCTTTCTTTTAAGATTTTGCATAATAATTAATCTTTTTAATAACTCAGCTTTTAACTTTGCTTTTTGCTTCCTCATATTCGTTTCCAGATTCATATTTCTGCTCTTCGGATTGCATAACACTGAGACTCATCTGCTCATAGAATACCCACTGAACTTGTTAGCTATGTTCTATATTCTATTCAACATTTCGCATTCTAACATCTTTTTCTCTATATTGACTGTGTTCAAAAATAGAGCTCTAATGGTCAGTTACAAGTTACAACATTCTTTTTACACAACACAAAACATTACCACCTCAGTAAGCTTGCAAAATTCATTGCTTGAATATGAAAGAAATATTCAGTTTCGTAGATATTATGCCTCTTATCTAATTTCTCAAAGTATTTTAAATCAGCCATAAAATTATCTTCAATGGCGATGCTTGCAGTCTTGTGAGCTGCAAAATAAGACCTAAATGTTTCAAAAGCCTTCTTGAGGTAGAAAAATTTCATCAATCTTGAAATCTATGTTTTAAGTCTGTAGTCACCAATTTAACTAATATTGATTGCTTTTAGTTGAATAAAATAGTCGATGATGATCCCGCTTAATTTCATCACAGGACTCCGAAATTAGCAAGTCCTCTGATAGTAAATTCATTGCCATGAAAAGTAATTGTTCGATTAGCCGTTCGGAATCGGCAGAAAATTATAGGTTCCCTACATTCTTTCACAATGCATGATTGTGAGAAATTTACTAGATCCCGGGGCTCTCCTCTCTGTTGTGTCACCCTATATATGTATGTATGTCCTGCGAACTAATAAGATGCATAACCGAAATGAAGATCTTTTTGTTCAAATTGTTTTCTTGAATTTGGCAGATTTCAACTAACATCGTTTTGCCATAAGCCAATTTTATCCTCAATAGTTTGATTTAATTTTCAATTATATCTGTTCTCCTTTAATAAACTGTGTTTGTATCCCAAATTTATACCCACCACAGTCGTTTATCTTTTAATCTTAGAAACCAAAAATCTAACACCTGGCAATAATTTCTTATTTATTTCCAGCTCTCCGCATCGTATTTTCAACTCTAATCCATATTCGAATAAAGGACAACATACACCTTAAGGTAGGTAAATCCCAAACAAATTTTCTATACAAAACACACAAAATACTGCTCCAGGCGACAAGACTAATTTAGGATCAAAGTTAATCCGTTTTTAATTGCTTTTCCTAGACATGATATAATTCAACATATAAACCCTAAAATCACCACCAAGATTAGCAATAAAATTACCAAGACCAAGAATCTCTGTTCTTTTGGACCTGTAAATCAACTGACGTCGAATGAGAATCGTCATCCGATTTATTTAAGTCATCCACACACAATCGATGATATAAATTGGAACGAAAAATGTCTCAAACTGTGGTCTTAAAATGTTGTGTTTAAAAATTATTGAAAGAATTTCTCACATTCCGTTCAATCCTCAATATCAAGGAAATGGCTTTGCTCGTTGGCTGGCTGGATGCATTTTGTGTGTGCATCTGAATATTTGTCTTTGTTTTTGTATATTTTGGGGGTTGGTAAATGGGAATGCGATTTGTACGTGCCACTTGATTATTTACAATATTTTTATATATACGAGACATTCACAGTGGCACTTTCCTCGTATGGGGATGTTGAATTTTTGGATTTTAAAATGCATGACAAGAAACTATTTGCTTACGTGTTCAAGTAGCGCACGAGATTTGGGACGAATCATACATTTATCATATACTCCCACCTACCTCATTGTAGTTCTTCCAATGGAAAAATAAAAGGCTTAAAGCACTTTCCTTCCCATATCCCATATTGCCAGTCAGTGAGGGAATCCAAATCGAAATTCAAGTTTCTTCCTCAATGTGGCTTGTTATTGTGCATCGATTTTTATCTGGAGTTCAGAAAAGTTTAATTTTTTATTTCTCTTTTTGTGGACGTATACAAGTTGGAAATGTGTGTGTGTCGAAATTTTTGACAATTTCTGTCACGTATTTGAAATATATTGTGAAAATAATAATTCAAACATAATTCTGTTTAAAATCGAAAACAAATGAAAGGGAACTGGAGTTGTTTTGTTCTGTTTTGGGTTTTTTTGGGTGAGAAGTTCTTTAAAATGTTTTGTGGAAGCACTTGAGTTGAATTTTGATTGTCTTCTGTGAACTGTATATTGTTTTGGTTCTGTAGTCAGTTTCATATTGATTTTTATGAAAATTGAATTCACAAAGTGGTAGTTTGAATAAGTGTGTCTGTGTGTGAAGAGTAGATGGGAGTGGGAATGATGATATTCCAAGAAGAGCTCCCCTCGAAAATGATATTGACAAAAGCTTTTTTGTTTTTCAATATATTCATTGCTTTGAGCATAAGGTAGCAATCTTGTAGAAAGAGTTTGTTTTCTTAATAAGGAAACGATTGAAATGAAAAAGGTTTCTAAGAACGGTTTGTTATTTGAACAAATTGGTTAAATTTTTTTGGTGACGATATACATGATGTTCTTGAACTCGCATTTGGGAAAGGGAATGTTTATAAGATGGCCAAAAGGGTTTGATAAGTAGTTGAATAAGAGAATATTGATTGTTATAGATCTTTGTCATCAAGAAATTTTCGACAGAATTCTATTTAATTTTAGTAACAACCTTTCCACAAACAGTTAAGTGAAAAATTCAACATATGCAAGCTAAAAACTCGTATGGGCTTGATGGACTGAGCAACAGATTACTATAAACCTTACAACTAACCTTCAGCAAATTTTTTCAAGGGTACCCGTGTGTCCGCCTGTTAAACCAGAGGTTCGAGTTCGAATCCCAACAGAGACAAAATTGTTTTTTCCACGGGTATCGCCTTTCGCGAGGAATTGGCAAATCCTCTGTTAGTATTCATTGCCATGAAAAGCGCTTTCTCGATTAGCCGTTCGGAACCGGCAGAAAATTGTAGGTCCCTTCCATTCCCTCTCAAGGCATGGTTGTGAAAAATGCGCTAGGCCCAGGGGCTTCCCCGCTCTGTTGCGCCACCCTATTTATTTTTTTTTTTTTTACCTTCACCAAATATCACAATATTTTTCATCTGTTGTATGATTTTTTGTATTTCCCTAAAGGTGGGAAAATAGCAAAAGTTGTAGCTATCTGCAAACCTCAAACATCCTTGCATCTACTTGATGGGGTACAAAATCGATCGTTAAGATTGATAGGCGATAGTTCAATCGTAGAATCGATAGCTTCTCTTGAACATCGTCGAAACGTTACTTGTCTCAATCTATTTTAACGGTTTATTTACAAACAGTGCTCTAGCGAAATAGCCAGTTGCATTCCTCCCTTGAAACAATTTAGCTACAACACACGCATTGCTGGGAATGCTCATCAGTTCTTCCCTGAGCCCAACTTCGAACTATTAGTAAATTGTAGAGATTCATATTCTAGTCGCACTACCCGTATGTGAAATGTTTCACCCAACTCTGTTTTTCCCCAAACATCGCGATACACAAAAGTGCCTAAATAACGTGCATCGGCGTCTCCTATTAAATCCTCTCCTACTTTCCTAATTGCTCGTACATTGTAAAGGCATTAAAAATCTGACACCTATGCACCTGGTAATAAGAAGCATCTCAAATGCAACGATAGCTTGATTTGCCAAAGAGACTGAGTGTGTCCTGAAATCTAGCGAAAAGAGAATGATATCGAACGAGTTACCACTCATTGACTTCCCTCGGGATAGCAAGACCAAGGAATTCAAATTCGATAAGCTCTTCAGCGTTGAGCTGAGTAACAAAAAAGCATGGCAAAGTGAAAAGGAGACCTAATCAATTAAGATTAAGACCCATGTAATAAAATGGTATACAGATGGCTCAAAAACAACGGAGGGAACTGAAGCAGGAATTTTTGGGCAAAGAACAAAAATTTCAGTACCTATGGGAAGAATGTCAAGCATATTCCAAGCAGAAGTCTATGCAATACGCAAATGCGCGGAAGTGAACATTGACAGGAAATATAAATACAAACGTATTGCAATAATGACGGACAGTCAAGCCGCAATTAAGGCCCTACGATCCTGCACAATCTCTTCAAATCTTGTCAGCGAATGCATTGACAAATTGAACAAACTGGGCAGTAATAACAAGGTTACAATCTACTGGGTACCAGGACATGTAGGAATCACAGGCAATGAACAGGCAGACGAACTGGCAAAGACAGGAGATGGATCACCACTCATTGGACCGGAACCTTTTTGTGGAATAACAGAAAGCCACATCAAGAAAGAAATCAAAAAGTCGGAAGAAGACAACAGAGCTAAACACTGTAATGACCTCCCCAAAATGCGCCAATCCAAACTTCTACTTAGCATTTTTAACACAAAACGATACAAAGACGTAATAAAACTTAATAGAAACAATGCAAGAATGCTAGCCGGGTTCTTAACCGGATACTGCAGACTAAGAAAAGACATAAAAGTACTAGGCATAGAGAGCGACGACCAATGCAGATATTTCAACGAACAGGAAGAGTCTCCTCACCACCTCTTAGGGGACTGCGAAGCTCTATTACATCAAAGGAAGAAGTACCTATAGTATCCTACTACGTAGAGGAGAGGGAGCTAAAACTCCTAAGCGTAACCCAGATACTAAGTTTCATCAGAGGAACTAATCTAGATGAAGAATTAAGGAATAGGTACCACTTAAGAAGTAGGGGATACAATATATCTAAACAGGTCGAGCTACAGTACAAAACCCCAATTTTCATTCATTCATTCAAGGGCACTCAAAGCCTCTTGATGTATGCGTTGATAATAAAAAAATCGTGGTAAAGCAAAGGATAATCATAATAGTTACAGGCCTATGAGTTTATTGAGTATGTTCTATTTTTAGTAAAAAGTTGGAGAAGCTCCTTGAATTTGGTGACTCAACATTCCACAAGTCATTAAATAAATATTGAGTATTAAAAATCACGTCAAAAGATATCGACTGGTCTAGTACTTTTAGTCATCGAAAAAACCTTTGACACTGTGTAGCACAAGGGGCTGATTTATAAACCTATAATGTTCAATTTGCCGAAATATTTGATTAAGTTACGCAGACAGTGTAAAATCTTCTTTTTATGATGTAATAAGCGGTGTACCGCAGGAATCTGTGCTGGGACCCTTGTTTTTCAATGTTTAAATGTTCGACTTGCCATCTTTGGATGACAACACTAAAATATCAATGTTTACTGGCGACACTGCCCTTTTTTCTTCCACCTTATTATCTCAAAGTGTCGAAAAGTTGTCGAAAGTTTGCAATACTCATTCAACATTCTGCAAACATTTTTCAACGAAAATGCTCATAAATCACAGCCAATGTGGCTTTCGCGTCGTAGAAAAGCAGATTTTTTTGCGACAAACAGCGTTTTAGCTCAACTTTGTGGATATTTAATTTTGAATGTTCTGAAAATTCCAAGCAATTAAGGGCCAGTTGCTCAAATCGAATCATAAATTTAAGTTCTACATAAAGTTCTATTTTAGTATGGGGATTTTATGTAGAACTTAAGAATTCCGGAACGTCCCATACAAAAATGAAAACTTTATGTAGAACTTAAATTTATGATTCGATTGAGCAACTGGCCCTAAGTCTTTGAAAGCAAATTGATAAACATATTACGAACACGATAAACACAAAACTAATTAAGAATTGTATGCCCTTTAAACTCTCGCAAATCAAATTTTGGCATCTGATTTTCAAAGCTAAATTTCCAGCCTTTACTCGCTAAAGGTGCTCCAGTGCAGTTTTACTGTAAGGCCAATGTTAAGCAAATTAAGCTTGTATTATGTATATACCTTCTACATGACAACTTTCGTATTTCGAAGACAGGTGTCCCTAACATCGGCACATAAAAATAATATAGTAGCCCCTGTTGCGCGTGTATTTGGGTCGCTAAACTTGAAGCGTGTTCCCCAATTCAACAAGCCATTACCATTGATGGTGTCGAAATAAAGGTTCACCTTTGCAATGGGCACAAGAATTTGGCAACACCAAAATGCTTGGCGAGCGAGTTTCTACATTTGGCACAAAAAACGAACAACCCCTAAATGCTTCACGGACATTTCAGTCATCGGCAAGTTTCAATTGGAAAACGCTAAGAATCTTTATATTCTAATCTCTATACAAAATAATTATCTCTCAATGTTACATTTCCAAAAATAAAAATTAAATTTGAATTTGAATTTAAAGCAATTGGAAAACGCGAATGATCAGGGAGTTCAATTAATACCACCAAAGTGCCCGGTCGTTGGCTGTTTATTTAACGTTTAAGACGTAACACCCCTTTGGACTTTTCATATTGATTCGGGTCAACATAACATGAATCATGCCTAGTAGAGCTTACCTCACATACATAGATAACACTTGACCTACGACGACAAAAAGTTAGATTTTGACGTTTTCACACATTTAACTGTCATTTGTTTTTAGATCACACCAAACGGATATGTTTAATAAATCTTTTTCTGATTTAAAAGCGTCAGATGTGCTTTTGAAAGTGCAATACAATTATTCTTCAGGTGTGTGGCCATTTGAAAGTTCTTTGCTTGTAAACTTTCAAGAGTTACTCTCGAGTGCCAGTCCACTTGAGAGTTAATTTTCTGAGATTTTATTGTTGGAGTTAATTTGTTCAGTTTTGAGAGATGAATTCCTGAATGTATACTTCCATAAACATGTCCACTTGGAATATTTTTCCTGGTATGTAGTCGGAATTTGAGGTGAATATGACGTGTGCTCTTACAAGCTTCGGGTTGCAGTTAATTTGATTGTTATCGTTGTTCTCAAAAATAAAAATAAAAATCAGCTATGGGTTTAACGATGGATAAATCGTTTGGTCATCGCCAATTAGATCTGGCGCCTTGGATCTAGACTAATTGCTTCTTTTTCTTAAGGAGGGTTTTAAAATACTTACTAGAGCACCTAAGTACCGGTTCATTGTACTACCACAGTTTTATAGATATTCGGAGAAAAACCAAAATACGCTGCCATGACAAGAAGCCTAAGTTATCAGATCCCACTATGTCTGCGCGGAGTATCTGAAACTTGATACGAGAATATGTAGGACATTCACAGAGACAGTGCTCTGTCATTCTCTTCTCCAGAGGATTCACAGAGCGTGGTATCACTTAAGCCTTCCTTGTCAAAAGAGAAGTGCCTGGTGGCAGCGCCAGAACACTTTCTACAATCTTTTCCGGATAGCACAAACCTTACAGTGTTCTTATCAGCGTTGGAGATCATATGTTTCGTCTGTCTGCATGCAATAAAGCTATGTCATCTTTCTATATATCTCGTTTCCAATTGTGCGTCGAGCCAAAACGCACTCAAAGAATTTAGTCTTCAAACGTATCCAAAAAGATCTTGCGTTCCTGGATCACTTCCGAAGTAGTTAGAGGGTTGAGTTGAGCCTTATGCATAACTTGGCTATCGTTGCGGACACAAATATTTCTCGCATGCAGCCATCCTTCGTAACGCAGCTTATAGCCAAATGGATAACGTACGTCTCCGCTGGAAAGACGGGCACGTTTGTACCTAATGAGGCTTGCAGTCGTATGTCATCGCTCTCTACAAAGTCACCAACGCCTCACATTCTTCCACTAAATTTATTGCAAAATTGGTTGCATGTTAAAATTTCATATATTCATTCCTGAATCTATAGGTGATAGAAGAGTATTGATGAGTCAGAAATTTAAGTTTTGATATCAGACTTTCGTCTGTAGGGAAGTTGATAAATTTCAAAAGTTATCACTGAACACTTTCATCTTCTAAGAGCTTCAAATTTAACATTTAAAACTTACGTCTGATGCTACATAATGGTCTTTTTTTTACAGTAAGTTTGAGGCGAAATTGACATCGGCTCGAACTTCTTCGTCAGTTAAAATCAAATGAAGAACAGAGTCGAAGTTCTTAGGGAAGCATAAGCGTGCTGCTACTACAGCATGTTTAGGTAGATCGTCTTCATTCTATCAAAAACTTCACTTTTATCAATATTCTTCACAGTGATGGAAAGATAATAAACATCTCCAGCGGTCATCGTTATCAAAGATCCGTTTTCATATGAATTTCTAGATAATTGTGGGGTGGATCTTGGTCTTGGGCCATGTACGAGTATTTACGCGACCAATCCAACAATTTCCCCATTTCATGACTTTCATGTTATAATGTTACGAGCTAAGTTAAACTGATGTATGTTTGTAAGTTTTCACAATCAAAGTTCATTTATTTCAAGACGATTCGGCAACTCCGTATAGAGATTTGCTTTGTTTGGTGAATTTTTGAGACCATTTTGTTTCATCAAACGGAAAAGGGAGTCAGGATTACAACATTTGGATCTTCAAGCTCTTTTCGAATTGTTTCTTAAACGTTTTAACGTTTCCATCACATCGAGTATGATTCAGTGGCCCATGCATCGATGATGGGAAACTAACGAAGTATTTATCTGAAGTCAACCATTCACCATCTGATATGACAAAATGATTATTTTTTTTTTTTTCGAAATGCATCAATCAAAATCTAACCAATCTCTTTGTGTCTACTAAAGCTAATTAAAAGAAACTCTTCATCCATCTTTTGAACCCTTGAGTGAACCCACATTTGCACAGACATGTGACATTCGTGAAGCAAACATAGTTCCAGACACGTGGCCATGACCTTCTTCCATTTGGGTAACCCCATTGAGAAAAAAAAAAACAAATGTTGACTTAGCTCGGAACTTTTGTCTACGAACTACGACGAATGAAACCCTAAACCACCGCCACACAGTTAATCAAAAAACCAAAAAGGAAACTTTAACAAATTTAATTAATGCCATGTCTGTCTATGTATGTAAGAATTAAGTGACATTACCTTTTGACATCTAAAATGTACAAAACAACAAAACAAACTCTGGTACTATATGAGAAAAATGATTCAAAGAGGATGTGGCATCAAAATCGTGTATGTTAGACTTCAATGTAATTAATTACGAAAGTACAGAAAACCGTGGAAGAGAGAATATAACACAACATTTATATCTGGTCGTCTGCCGATGCCGTAGGGTATGAAATAAGGCAAAACAATTAAAATTCCACATGAGTTTTCGAGTATCCCAACCCGGCGCGGCGTACACCAGGGAGACTTCTTCGACGATGGATATGGTGACGTTTGGTGCAAAACAAGGATTTGTAATTCGCATGCGACATTCACCAATACAGCAAAATTAAACAAATTACAAAATGTACATATGTCATGCAAAATACTTCTACTGCATACTTAAATAATTTTTCTCTGCTGCAATGCAATCCACCTCACCCTTCTCCATGGAGTTGGGTGAGGTGATGGAGGTATGTGATTTGAATGTGACTCTTTGTAGAAAGTACAAGTGAATGTGCGTACATATTTCCATGCAGTATTGCATTGTGGAAAGAAAATTTTGCAAAATATCTCACGGAAAATCGCGGGGAATTTTCTCTTCTAAGGTAAGATCTGGGATGTGCGTACCCCGTACAAATGGAATATAATTGTATCCAACGTAAAAACGTCTGTATGTTCTTCTATGGCACTTGGGTAATGTATCAGAGGAAGCATAGCGCAGCACAATAACATTTGTGACTGAAGAGGTTGTTTTTATGTTGTTTGGTCTTTCTTCGACTTGTTAAGGGAAAAACAAGTCAGTTACGTTAGAGAGATGTTCCTATTTTTGTTCAACGAGAACTTTTTTTCGTATTATAAAGATTTTGAGGAGGAAAGAAAAGTGCCTAAATGACAGTGAAATTTTTTTGGCATATTTATAAAAGAAAATGATATTATTCAATTGTAGACCCAGATTTGACTAAAACTCCCGAAAATAAGTGAACAGAACTAGGTTCAAGCCAGAATCTAGTCTAGACAAATCAATTTAATTAAGGAGATTTTACGTGGCAACGGTTTCCAGCTTTATTTTGGTCATTTTTCCAACGAAATTAAAAAGAAAAATGCGATTTTAGTCTTTAGATTCTCAATATTTTAATACGTGAAGCAGTTTTTTTTATTGTACCATGTAAAAAGTGCATCAATAAGTTTGTTTGTTCAAGCCCATGAGTTGCTGTGAGGTTGCAACAAAGCGTTTTTAGATAAAACCTCTGACTCTAGATGTAAAGCTGAGTATTTTTTGTGCACTGAGCAAATGTTAGAACTAGAGAGCGACAAGGAAAGTCTTTGTCCACAAGCTAAACTAGACCTGGGGGTCGATTCCCGAACTGTGGAGCTGTAAATTGAAGGTAAATATCACAGCTTCACGAGAATTCGATTCTCGTTCTGTGAAAAAATGAAAATAAACTTCAAAATTTTTTCATATTAAAAATTATTTATCACAAACTAATTTGGCTGTGAAGTGTTTTGAATTTAAAAATATAAAATGAAAAACACGGGTGCAAAAGTCTTCAACAGCCCAAAAATTGTTCTCAATGGAAATCATATCCTAAATTATGACAATTACGGGTGATTTGATAGAGCTACATGTACTTGTAAATGTACAACATAATTGGTTTGCAAGCAAATTTTTCGAATATGAAAATGAATCCCTCCAACTTATTAAACTGGGATCTTGGCAATGTACGTGAATCTTAAGTATAGTTTGGCAAATGATACAGCTAGGCAGAAAAGTAACCTGGATAATGCAAGTTTATTTGATGGGCATACATAAAAGTTTTATAAAAAGAATCAGGTTTCGGATAGCCGCTTCAATTCCGTTATCATAATTAAATGGCTTTAAGGGGGGACGCTGGTCTAGAATTTTGATGAAACCGAATTTTTTTTTTTGTGAAAAGGTACTTTAGGGTCTTAAAAATAACATATCAAAGGATGAATGCCGGCAAAAATGTCTAAATGCCCAAACTTTCCATTCTGCGGCAGCGCCCCTCTGGTATGCCGTATGATTTTATAGTATTTAAAACTTTAAACGAGTTTTTCTCAAAATCACTTTTTTTTGACTGGCCGAAAACATAACTTGAGCAAATCTTCACCGATCTATGCGAAATTTTGACAGTACATTCAAAATACCTTTCTCCAGAGCCGTACGTAGGATATTTTTTCTATGTTGCATAGTTTTTTTTTAATCAACAATTTTGTCGCATTTTTTTAGTGAAAATTTGAATTTTTTGTTCAAACGTACACCATTTCGCGAAAAAACAAAATATCGAAAAAATCCTACGTACGGCTCTAGCTGTTGTTATAAGGAAACTAAAAAATTTCGGGATTTTGTTCCAGGATCAAAATTAAGGAGGTTACACTTTCGGCCATGGACCCATCTAAAAAATGAAGTGCCTCCGAAGAAATGCTGAACAGCCGCCATTTTGAATTTAATTGACACGAAAAAATTTGTATTTGTTTATTAAGACCTAAATTATAAAACCTCTTTCACAGATTTTCGATTGATCTTTTTGTTGAGTCACAAAAAATTCATAAATTATGCCCGTTTTTTCACGCTCTAGACCAGCGTCCCCCCTTAAGATAAAACATGTATTTGTTTCTGCAGCTAGTCTTCAGGATGCTAATTTATCTGATACTGATTTTAGTTTTTGTGAACTGCAACAACTTAATGTTTCTAATACTGACTTCGTAAGGGAAAATTTTTTTATACTATAGCCACGAATCCTAAAATTCAGGCCTTTCCACAATTTCAAAGTATAAGATAATCCAAGGTACGCAAGTTTATAAGAGTGCACTTTTTCAGTAAAAAAAATAAAAATCACGACTTCTACTAATTCATATTTGAATTATTATTTTTGACATTTTTTGTGAAAATTCTATTTTCCAGATTCAAAAATAAATACATAAAAAAAAAAGGCAGATACTCCATGCAATTTATCATTTAGAACACTTTAGTACTCTCAAGCACTCATTTTGAAAGCTGTTTATCGTTTTGAGTACGGGAATCGCTTGAGGAGAGTTTATGAAATGATAAAATGAAAAATTTCTATGAAAACTGAAATAGGTAATATTTTTTTTTATCACTTCACAGCTTTAGTCGCCGTTTTTTGTCGGTTGATTTGAAATTAAAACACAAAAAGTGAGCTTGTTTTCGATATTTTTGATTTTGTAACAGTGGAGAATGCTAAAAGCTTCTTTCAAAATTGCTGCAATAAGCATTATTTACCATCGAAGTGAAAACTACATTAAAGAAGTGAAAATAATGAAACTCAATTGTAACCGGATACAGCCGTTATCGAATTGACTTTCTATATTATATACTCAGTGGTCCTGGGTTTGATGTCACATAACACGCATTTTTTATGGGGTTGTCAAGGAAAAATGGGTCAACTCTTTGTAATGTTTTAAGAACGGATCTTAATTTTAATTGAACGAACTGCAGTACTCTTGCACAATCACTGAATACATAAAAACAGCTGAATGCATTTTGATTTGCCCTCATTTATCTTCAAACTCAATTTTGTCGCATCTGCTTCAATGCATCCAAAAGTGACTATGACCCCACACTTCAGGTCTGTGCAAGCGAGTTATTGTACAGACTTTTGAAACATTATGCTTCTTGTGTAGACATTTGAGTTTTGTACAATATTTTCAAGTATAATGTTCCGGGAATCGCATGACAGTATGTCGCCTGGCTTATAGCCTCTTTTGACATCAATGGTCTCGGTGAGTTCTTTACCAACCTTGCCAGAGCAGCGTGAATTGTCTAAAGTCATCCTGTGTTGTTGTATATGAGCTTTGCAAGCAAGCCAATACCAGGCATGGCTCTGTACAGCTCGTTTCTGTACATATTGTTATATTGGTGCAATTGTAAGGGTTTCACTCTTTAAGGATCGGTCGTACGGTACTGACGTTTCAATCATCGGGCATGCTTTCGATCAAATCCTCATAAGTGACTAAGGAATGTGCCAAATTGGCATGATTTTTTTACCTTTTGGCCTTTTGGTACAAGCTTTGAAGCTCATTCCTTTAATGGAGTCTCTCTATTTCTTCAAACAAGGCGCTTCTCGTCCTTCTTTTTCTCCGTTTCAGGGCTCTGTGTTTTTCTCTTCCCTTCTCTTTCCTCATCGAAACCAACCGTTATTTTGTTCATTTCTATTCTCATCTTTGGACACATGTTTTGTTAAATAGCAACCGTGTGCGTGGCTTCTCTTTTTAGTGAAAAACCAATCCTCTGACTGCCCAGTTTACTGATGATTTGAGAGTGCGTTGAAACACCCGGGTGACCGTTTGATTTCGTATTTGTTTTAGAAAGAACGACAAATTTATACTGCACGTGCTCGCCACAGTTGTTGGTAACATCTGCTGAGATGTTGAAACATACCTATTTCTGCTAATGCCTAAAGATGGATACCCCAGGGCAGGTTTTGTTTCCCTATAACATTTTGCTTTGTGATCCTGATCAGTCTTGTCGTTCATAAAGCTCTTAAGGAAAATGTCGTAACACTCGTTGGACAGAAACAAATATTAAGCTGAATATATTGACTTGCTTCTATTCAAATCTATGAACTCAAATTGACACCCGTTGGGCAATGCTTGATAATTTGCACATATTTGTCCCATTTGTTGTCCCGAAATATATTAGTTTTCTTAAATTTACAATAGTTCTCAATAGCGATTAAATAAATCTAACAAACCTAAAAGTTATTTGAAAAAGTGTTGAAAGTACTATGGAAACCCCTTCTTTATTGCCTTACCACTGGTAGGGGGGAAGCATGAGTCCTAACTCAATTTTTAAAAACTTCACTAAAATATGTAACTTATTCGAGTGCTTGGTGCTGTCATTTCTAAGCCATGTAATTTAAGTAATATTTGCCTTCATGTAGTGTTTATCGCCGAAAACTTTAAAATGTGACAACTACGCTCAGTCAAGAATAGTGTACTGTTATAGAAGACGTTGTCGCAATAGAAATTAATAGCTACGTTTTTGCTAATTCGGCTCAAACAAGTCTTCTACCTCAAGTTCGTTGACCTAGACCTCCCTGTTATTATTTCAACCTTCTTCATATTGAGTCATAATGTTTTACGTTTTTGCTTTTCATTTGGCGGAAAAAGAAAAACTCGCTTGCCTTCATTTTGCCGAAGTACTTTATTATGGCTTCAAAAATGATTCAATTATTTTCAGCCGTAATGAATCTGAAAACACAACGCAGATTTGCTTATCTCAGAATATCCTTTACAAATGGTTTCTGTTCAACCTCATATGGCCTGAGGACGATAAATAAGACTCTATCAAACATCCCGTTAGCTCCATTCTACTCTCACCATAAATCCAATCAATTTAGCAAGTACACATCACATACAAAAGCTTCCACTTGCATTTCCACAACAGTCACATGTTTGGAAATTCTAGATAAAAAAAAGCAATTCCAGGATTCCCACATATGTGTACCTATAGAGTATCATCAAGCAACCCTCCTTTTCTATGCTACCGCACATCCTTAAGTGCATATTCAAGTCAAACAAATGATCAGAAATCACAAACGCATTTGTCTGTTGAGAGCGAGTATACTCGTTTTCAAACTGCTGCATCAACTCTCTGTCGAACAAACGACTCCTGAGACATGGAGGTTAACTGGCAAAAGCCAACTTCATCGTCAGATACACGCATCATTGCTGCAATATTTTTTTTCTCCTTCTTCCCACCATCCTAAGTACTTGCTCGGTTGGAGTCTCCACCACAGAATGTTTGATGAACTTTGAAATCAATCGAGGTTTATAGCGACCTATGTTGGGAGATTCTCTCAATGTGGCCAGTGGCGTAGAACCTTCCCCTCCAACTGTTAAAAGGAACGGGATGAAGAGGAATTGTTAATTGAAAATAGTTTCGACGTCATTTTCAAGAGAAATTATTATTAATCATTGTGAAGCAAAGAATATTGTTGTGTGTACTTGTTGTTGTGGCATAGCTAGTCGAAGATGGATGTGGTTGTGATGGTAATTTATCTGGAAGCACAATTGGTGGCATTATGTGGTTTGACTTCGCAGATATCTACACTCTGGTGTTCATGGCCAGGCCGGGCAAATGTTGTGATTTATTTTTATTCAAGTTGTTTGTGGCACTCTTTTGATTGGACAAATTGCATATTGTATTGGAAATTAATGTAAATTGATTTATGACGAATTGATATGGTACATACGTAGGAGAACAGCATGTGATGTCTGACAGATGATGGGCTGCGGAGCTATGGTGGTGGTCTCATATTTGAAGGATTGCTACACGAAATTGAGGCGAGTGGGGGTTCAACTTGTATTACATATTTACTTTTCAAAATTCTTTGTAATTTTTCTTCTTTCAAAACTTCCTGCGGATGAAGCACTTAGATCCTTATACCGGCTCACTATACCAGGTGGAAAAGTTTTCTTTTTATAGCTCTCAGTCACTGTGTTGGAAAAGCAGAAAGAGTTCGCATATATTAGCGGGTTTTTTAAGACCTGAAGAAACAAGTTCGAAAGTTTTGAAGTAGCCACGAGAGTCGAAATTGCTCAATGGGCCATAACCCATAAGGTCCGATTCGATAGGTGCGGATGGCTTTCTAATTCGATTTGTTAAGCTTATCTTACCTGAAATTGTCTCGCATCTTACTCATATAATTAACTGATGCATAATTACGTCAACTTTTCCTCTGCACTGGAAATTTGCAAGAGTTTTGCCAATTGCTTAGAAAACAAATGCATCTGCATCTGCTGATTTCAGACCGGTGAGCATTCTGCCATGTCTATCGAAGGTTTTTGAAAAAATTGTAGCGAAGCAGATAACGAAACACTTGTCCCTGAACAAATTGCTGTATGCTCAACAATCTGGTTTTAGAGCTAACCACAGTTGCTCTACAGCTATGGTTAACCTCTTTTAAGAATTGAGACAAGATTTTGACCGGGGTCATGTTTCGTTGCTGTATTTGCTGGACTTTTCTAAGGCTTTTGATAAAGTCAATCACAAAATTCTGTGTTGGAAGCTGAAGAATGACTTTGGTTTCAGTGAGAGAACTCTGAAATTGATCAGTAGCTTCCTCTCTGGCAGATCGCAAAGGGTTAATTCTGGTGAACGTTTTTCACAGTTGAAAGAAATAAAGCATGGAGTCCCTAAGGCCCCATATTAGGCCTGATACTATTCTGCATGTTTATTAATGACCTCCCAACAGTGTGCAAATATACTTCAGTACATCTTTATGCAGACGATGTCCAACTACATCTAGCAAAAGCTTCAGGTAACCTGTAACCGATGAACTTATTTTTCTCATGAATGAAGACTTAAAACATATTACAACCTGGTCTGAAACTAATGGGTTTCTTATCAATCCATCAATATCTTAGATAATACCCATCTTAAAAAACAATTTTGACCTTTGTCTCCTTCCTGATGTTAACCTTAATAACAATAAAATTAAAGCAGTGGAATCAGTCACTAGTCTAGGTTATGTAATCAACCGTAATTTTTCTGATGGTTACAGTCACACAAACGTCGTCGTGGGTCGTATTTACGGATGTCCTCGTAAACTGTGGATTAGTGCTTATTTTACACCTCAAGAAACAAGACGAAAGCTGGTACTGTCTCTAGTCTTACCCCTCATAACATATGCTGAGGTGGTCTACAGCAGTCTTGACTCTTCGTCCCAGCGAAACGCAAGCTGCGTTCAATGATGCTGTGCATTATATATATGGTATACGTAGATATGACCATTTGACCATATTTCTTCTGTGTTTGCTACGGGTTTGCTTGGATGAACTCTGGAACAATATGCCAACGCTAGGAATTGTATGTTTTTGCACAAAATAATTATAACTCGAAACCCGCCTTACTTAAATAACAGACTTTATTTTACTCGCTCCTCAAGAACCACCAACCTCATTCCCTACCGTTACAATTACCTTAACTCATCGCGCTTATTTTTTTATCCATACTGTAAAACTTTGGGGCTTTTGCCCTCTCAATTGAAGAATATTTCAAATCCCAACAATTTCAAAAGTGCAATTTTTCAACATTTCTCCTCCTCATCCATTTTAATTATTTCCCTCATTACCCACTACCTTTCTTTCCTCTATCCTATCTCTCACTCCTAAGATTTAGATAAATATTGTTATTAAATTTAAGTATTTGAAATTATTATAATTGATATGAAACCACGTACTATAAAAGATCATGTCTTAATGTACAAACCATCTGTTAAATAAATAAATAATTGAAATTGAAATTGAAATTTGCCCCCTAACCCTTCTTAACTCACGTCATAAATGGGATACATTGACTTTCTGCATTTGAGTGGATGTAGCTCTTAAATTTGCCTTGTTAGAAATAAACAACCATGGACTCTTTTGTAAAGAAAAAAATTACTAATCCTTTAGTATGCCTAAGAAGCTGTAAAGGCTAATTGTTGAGGAGCTATACCCGCTTAGGTTAAAAGTTGCTCTACTAGATTCGAAAATTGAAAATCGAAATAAAATTATCGATCCATCGCTCTTAAGTTCATTTAAAACTCAAGGTTTCACCTTTTTTCTCCTCCTAGATCCTGTTACTTTCAAGTCCTCTGAATTAGTTCTCAAGATGTATACTTTGCTGTGGAGATCCTGTAGAAGCAAGCGGTTTTACAAAATTTAAAGGTCTCGAAGCCATCTTGAAAAATGTGATTATTGTTGGTAACTATCAACTGAAGCATCAACCTTAACAGTTGTGGTTTTTCGAATTGAAATTTTAGTTTCCTCTTTTTTGACTCAACCTCCAATGTTTTCTGCGGAAAGTGCTTTCTTACTTAGTCCTTCGGCTTCGGAAAAACCTTGTAGATCCCTGAATTGCGTTTGGCCCGCAGTTCTCTAAGCTTTACTGTACGACTCATTATTACTTTTTTTGCGTGTGTTTTTTTTTCTTTGTCACACAAGTATGCATGAAACCAATCAAAAAAATTCTGTTCCAACTTGGGCAACGTATTACCACACATGTCAATTCGGTAGTGAATCGTCAAAACTACGTGAATTTCTAAAACTGGAGAACAATAAATTGTTTCTGTTTCAGATGCCCGATAGGAAATATTACGTTGTATTTGAATTAACAATTTCGCAAGTGATTACGGGTTTCTCAGAATTTTTTGGCACGTCATTCTGCTAAAAAAATACACTTCTAAATCAGTTGCTTTGATGTTCGCCGAATGTGATAAGGAGGCTCTTTCTTTGTTAAGTTAAATCGTAGTTTTCCAATTCATGAGGAGAAAATGTAGATCTGTTATTAAACTTACGACTGAGTCAGAGGGTTGGTATCCGTTACACTCGCCTGCTACCGCTGAAAACTATTTCCGACAGTCAAGCAGCTGAATTATATTCATTTCCCTTCAGCAAGCTTGATTACTGTACTCTAATCAGTTTGTTTTATTACCCGTTCTAATTAAAACGACACTCGACAATGTTAGGTCTAGAAAATTAATTAAAAACACGAGGCTGTGTTTTTTTTTGTCATTGTGTGTCCAGTGTACTCGTTCCGCTGCTTAACCTATAAAAGTGACAAACAAATGAAAAGTACAAAAAAACTGAACACTTCTGTGATTCAATTTAAAGTCATCGCCAGTAAACAGCTTCGGGCCGATAACCTATTCTGATAACCCGAAAATATAAAATTTTTAATTTATTGCCCTCGACGCTATTGAATTGCCTTGGCAAAACTGTGTCTGAGTGCAGACCCTTGTCCTTATCGGCTTAAGTGTTGGGGAGGAAAAAAATAGAAGAAGCATAAATTTTCTTTTTCTTTATGTTTTCCTTCATGCAAATCACTTTTGCTAAGTTTTGCCGAGGGAGGATTTCAAAAAAAAAAAAGTATATGTATATACATATAAAAATAAAGAAATCATCTTGAGGTGAAGACTCTGGTAGTATTAAAAAAAAAACCATAACCGAGCAAAGCTTTGAAGGCGGTCAAGTGGAAAAACTTTTCAATTTCCCTCTTTGATCCCGGGGTGATTGTTCCTTTTCAAGAAGTTGAGGGACAAGTGCTACGGTTACCTCATTCGATGAAGAAGTAAGAGTCTTCTGACGACTTCACAACAGCAACAACAACACAACAGCAACTAAAATCAACTTCTCCATTGACTTTGGTTATGATGACTGGAAAGGATCTCGCAGGAGACGAACCACAAAACCGCTACCGTAGCTTAACGTTATTTTAAACCATGTTGTTTTCTGCCAAATGCACCGGAAGTAGAAGTACTGCTCGAGAAACAATGCCACTGTATAGAGTCGCCGCTGCGCCACTGCCGTTGTCGTCGCTCTCGGAACGAACAGATGAATCGCCGGAAAGAAGTGCGGGTGGAAGGATGGTATGTCTTGATGAAAGATATTTCATTTTTTTTTTTTTTTAAACAGAAAGTTTGAGGTTTTCATTTGTAGATCCTTAAGCAGTCAACTTTCTCTGATACCCAGAAAGCAGAAAGTTTTTCTTTTTCTCTGCCCATCAAAGCCAATCGCTGATGTTGTAAAAATTGTGGTGTAGAAGAAGAAACAGACGGATTGCCTGGTTCTCATTAGGGATGAAAACTTTCAATCCACTTGAGTAAACTCAAATGCGTAACTTTGAATGGAATACGGTTAAGAAAGTTTATTTTTTGTATTTTTTTTTTTTTATTTGAGAAAAAGTTTTTTGTTCTGTGGTACCAATGGTCCAGAGAGAGATACTTCATTTTATAATTCAATTTGTTAAAGGATTTCGTTTCTTTTGTTGTGTGGGAAAGTTTTGTATTTGGAGGTTCTTTGGAGTGTGGTTGATTGAGTGCAGACTTTTGGTTTCGTGGTGTATTTAAAGTAAAAGGGGAGTTTTCAAAAACCAGTTCTGATCGCAGAAAACATTAAGAAAAAAGTTGATTTTTTGCCTCATTTAATGATTGATTCTTTATAGGAATTTTGAAAAACTTTTTTTTGTCTGTAAAGTGTGAGTAAAATACAATTTTCAAATCGATGGATAAACGTTTAGTTTCTGATTTGAGTTTTTTGAATGCGAAACTGCTTCACACTAGTGACCCCCTCGTGGGGTATGCCGTATGCTACGTTGAACTCAGAATATTTCGGCTAACCTCTCGGTTTAAGGATTGTTCAATTTCTAATTTCATTGCTTTTGTATGCACCAGGAGTGTTTTGGCTTTCCTTTCTTTTTTTTTTCCTTTCTTTTTAACCTTCGCAAATGTCAGAACATTGTATTAAATTGCCTTTTGCCAGGGTACTCTGGATTTCTCCTTTGAACATGAAAATGCCAACTGATCCAGACGTCCTCTATTTTTTACGAGATGTTATTTTCAACATGAAGACTTACACGGTTTTTCGTATTTTCAATACGATCGACGCTTGCTACTTGTGCTGCCATTCGGAGCATCTTCATCTCAGTTGCTGTCAGCCTAATCCCATACTTTTTGTACAATGTCCAAAATTGTGAATCGTATGTGAGTGCTGGACGCAAAACGCGGTGTAGAGTATTCTTTGTTGATGTCGTTATCACAAGTTGCTTCACTATTGATCATCGATCCCAGATATCTAGTGTTTCCACACTTGGAAAGCACATTTCCATTCAAATAAATGTGTGGATTAGGCATGTCTGGATCAGAAAATGAAGGCAACACAAGTACTCAGTCTTTTATGGACATATACAGCACCCACTGTCTTGGAATAATTTTACCCAAACATTTAGTGCTTCTTTCAAGGATGTAGGATCTATCGTCAGAAAAGAATAATTGATTTACTTTGTACAAAACAGAAGACTCAAAACGCTTTCTACACCTACTGTGACTTGGAAAGCTTGTTGACTCCAGATGGACACCTAACCTTCGTCACCGCTCTTTTAAACATGTCCCCAATCCTATGCACATAAAACTTTGAAACTCCTTGGTGTCTGAGGGCAACCCTTTATTATTTCTAGTAGTTGTCGATGAATCGAAGGAACAACGAAATTTTTCCATTGGTATGTAATGATGTAATAATGTTTTTCGTTAATGGCTGAAGAATTGTCTTAGCTCCATATACGGTGGTTTTGTTCACTGACAGAGCCATTTGACCAGAAATGAGCTTCATCACTAAATACAGTTGTTCTCTATTTCGCTCTGTGAATTTCGAACAGATGTTTGTTTTTAAAATTATTTTCCACAACTTGGATGTGTTGCTGTGGCGTTAAACGATCCGCGATGCCATCGCTTACTGAGCAGAAATGTCAGCACAGTTTGACATTATCAGCTGTCAAATCATGTACTTTATTGTTTTGAAAATTATCATGCAGCTGAAAAAATACTCTTTTCATTTCAATGACTTAACTACCGTTGGTGAAGGGCGAAATATAGTTGGTCTATGAGTAGTTAAAAACAGAGTGACTTCATTAAATGATATAATCAACTGGCAATTACAATTTTCTTGCATCAATACTGAAAAGTACAAAACAAAAGAAACAAAACGAAAATGTTAGGTGATTATTGAACTGTAGCTAACTTAAGAAGCAATTAAAGTTGCTTGTGTTTTCATATGCAAATTTTCAGCTGTGTTTTGAGCACTGCAAATCGTTTCTCTTAAATCGTTTCCCTTTTTTTTTAATCTCAATAACGAAACTTCATATATATATGTGGATCACATTTGAGTGGAAAATTATACCGTCTAAATTATAATTGTCTTCTTAAGTTCATTATTATGATTAGTCAATATTCGGGTTTGTTATAGACTTTCAAAATCAAGAACCTATACTTCTGTTAAATAAAGGGTTTTCCAATAGGTATGATATGATTTTGCAGTGGGGTTTCGGCCATTTGTGGTATGTCATGATCTGCCATTTGCTTTTTATTGCATTCAGAAGTGTTTACAATTTCACAATTGGACCAGCGTAAACGTCGAGAATTTTCTGATTTTGCCTTGGAACAACTTGAAAACGATAACGATTTTTTTTAAGAAAAACATTTTTTCCAATGAGGCTCACTTTCATTTAACTGGTGCGGTAAATAAACACAACTGTCGATTCTGGTGCGATGAAAATCCACAAAACATTCATGTAAACCATTGCATTCACCTAAATTGACAGTTTGGTATGGTTCTTGGGCTGGTGGAATCATCAGTCCGTACTTCTTTCAAAATGAAGCTGGTATCACCTTTACTCTCAATGAAGAGCGGTATAGATCACTATAGATCAATGGTAACCAACTTTTTATGGCCGAAATTGGAAGAAGTTGATCTTGACAACATTTGCTTTCAACAAAACCGGGCTACGTGCCACACAGCAAATGTAACAATTAAATTATTGCGAGAACAGTTAAGAGATTCGATTATTTCAAGAAATAGTGATATTGAATGGCTTCCAAGAAGTTGTGATTTAACACCATTAGACTATTTCTTGTGGGGTTATTTGAAGTCATTGGTCTTTCAAAATAAACCAGATTCTCTTCAAGCTTTACAAGCCAATATTGAACGTGTCGTATATTTATGATATACGACATGATTTACGGGGAAAAAGTGCTCGAAAATTGGGTTTATCGAATTCTTTGCTGCAAAAGAAGTTGTGGTGGCCATTCCAATGACGTTTTATTTAAAACTTAATTGTATTGATTGAACTGCACATTAATTAAAAATATTTGAGTTTCTTTAACAACAAGTGTGTTTTTTTTTAAAGCGAAATCATATCACTCTTATTGGAAAACCCTTTATTTTACAATGATTTAACAAGCTGACGTTTCAAATCGTGTTTTTTTTACTTTACTTGCTTAAAAATATTTTATTTGACGTGTGGTCTTTAATCTGGCAATACTTTATTTCGGAGTTGGCCTTTTTGACAGCTGTCGCTTGATTTATGCTTAGTTTGGGTTGCCATTTCGTAGTGAACGAATTGAAACCGCACTACCACTGGGTGCATACGTTCGTTAGATTGTCTCGAAACGCAATCGTTGCTGACACTGATTTTTACATAATTTCTAGTTTTAAACTTGTGAGTTACCTCCAAAGTCGGGTGATTTAACACCGCTGGGCTATATATTCTGTGAGTATCTAAAGTAGATTGTCTAAGCCGATAAGCCCGAGTCAATTCACCTTTTGGGCGTGAATATTCGGTGCGCATTTCTGACATACGGCTTAGAAATGTTGTAAAAATGGTCGAAACTGCGCCTTTCGTCTGGAATTTATTCGAGCCAGCCGCGGCGCAACTTGCCCGAAATCGTTTTAGAAACGTTATAGCAAACCCTTATCCTTATTATTATATTAAACTTAATTTTCATTCTGACAGGATATTGATTCTTGTTATTACATAGATTTTGGGATTCTTCTCTTTCAATATAAAAATAACGTATGAAGTATCATTTCGAATTGGAAGTTACTCCTTCACCAGAATAAAGGGAATACAGTTTACTCAAGTGGCATCTTTCTGGGATCTGCAAGTCTCCTTGCTCTACTTGCCTTGTTTTATTTGTTTTAGAATTTCTGTGGGCATTTGCCTTGTTGAAGCCCATTTCTCAAGGAAAACTATTTACTTACTGTCGGATATTACTTGTGTCAATGGACAGTCAATATATCAATCTTCCTTCATACCCACAGGCAGAACAACCTATAAACATCTGCCTTTACGTTCTAAATCTATCAACGCCTATCGCAATGTTTATTCAAACCCAATAGGCCGGGAATGAAAAAATAAATAAATAAACACAAGCAGCAACAGTTTGTATCTTCTGTAGAATTTTAGTCAGCTTATCTAACATACGCATACCTGCTTCTGCTGCTGCTGTTGTGCTACTACACCTTGACGCTTCACACACACACACACACAATTGTCATAATCCTAATGATTTAGATTACGAAATCCTTTCTTCTTCTTTATCCCTCCATAACCAATGTTTTGGTTTCTCCAAACCAAAACAAATAACTACAATGGATCTCACACGATGTCTTGGCTTACACACGATCACATAAGATACAACAGATTTATTTCCTTTCGATTCTTCGAAACCCGATACCCTTCGTCTATCGTCGTCTGTTTCTATTGATTCAAGTGATGTCGTAATTTGTTTCGAGACCACAAAAGATCCCAAGGATTTGGATGTTCTTCTATTAATTTTCATTTTCTGAAGAATGTCCCCAAACAAATGATGCTGTCGATCTTTCTTTTGTGATAGGAAACCTGGTTTCAGTTGCATCCTGAGTTTAAATTATTATTTGCCCTCTGTCCTGGCATCGTAGTTCGTGATTATCACAGTAAGACGATCCAATGTTCAAGGCGAGTTGAATCGATTATCTCAGAATTACATCTCGAGTCAGATTCGACAACTGCAGCTTAGGAATTCTTGAGAAACGTTTGTGACAAATTTATAAATATTATTTTTCAACAGCCCACAACGATAAGGAGAATTATGACCAGCGACTTACTTGCGGGCTTGGGTTCTTTTTTTTCGAGTGCACTTTGATTTATTTGTTTGGGGTTTTTTTTTTCTACCCTGTGGAGCCGTGTAGCTCATTTCGGTTAAGACAGATCCAATTGGTTGATATGCCTTTTGGTGTATTCTACAAGTGTTACACACGCCTGGTAAGACGATGACCCGTGCATAAGTTGCAAGATATTAATTTTCTTCGTTTCATATCGAGACTGCTTCATTATTTTTTTTTTGTTCAGTTGGACGGTTGTGATTAGATTATAGTTGACTGATATGAATGCATACACTTTTGATAAGACAGTTATTCCCTCATTCGAAGGGTACCTAACATATATACGTATATTGAATTATGGCGTTTAGATTAGGCGTTATGGTAAGTGGTGTCGTACATAAATTGTTTCATTGTTTCTTTGAATAGTCGTCTAGTAAACACAGATTCCTGACATTGATTAAATAGCTGTCAAGTTAGATTTTTGAAAGATATGCCACTGACATTTTTGTTGAAATTTGGTTCAATCGAATGATTGTGTATTTTTGTCAGTTTTATTCTCAAGAAGCCAAAGATAATGATGGCTTGTGTTGTAATTGAATTTTTGTGAGTAAATCACAACGATTTAGGGTGTTAACTGTTAAGTATTTTAACAACAGGAAGTTTTTGTTGTGTGCCTTAAATCAATAATTGGTTATGTTGAAGGGGAAGATGACATGTTTAATCGAGTTTGACAAGCAATAAAAACCTAGGTTTTTTTTTTTTGTCGTGGAGCTTATTCTTATTGACATGAAATACCGAAATCATAAAATGAAAACTGACAGATTTGGAGCTTTATATTGGGAGACAGGAATTGAAAATCACACCTATATGCGTGTCTTTGAGTGTAATTTGGGATGGCGTTAAAAAGAAAGCGTTAAGCTAGTGCCGAGTAGAGTTTAGTTCTCAACGCCAACTATGAAGCGGATTTTTGAAAATGGATACGTTGAAGCTTTTATAGAAAGTTCTGAAAACCACATTGTTATTTTCAAAACAAAATTTGACATCAAATTTTTACATAGAAACCTTGTTTTGAAATGATTTTTTTCTGTGTCTTGTATCTATATATTTTTATGGCGAATAAGAGACAATATGGATATAAACTGCAGCCTAAACCTCTTATTGAAGTGAAGGAATGGAGGGGACCTACAATTTTTTGCCGATTCCCAACGACTAATAGAAAAAGGGCTTTTCATGACAATGAATTTACTGTTGTAGGACTTGCCAATTCCTTGCGAAATACGATACCCGTTTAAAAACATTTTTGGTTTCTAATGGGATTCGAACCGTTAACCTCCAGAAATGTACATATGCCAACCATTACGACATGGGCACCAACATTCAGCTTAACATGTAATAGAAATGGTCGTTTTTTTCACTGTGATGAGTTACTTTAAAATCTATGAACCGTAAATTGTCACGCTTCGATGACTTGTGATTTGTTTGATGGAAAACTTTTTAGATTTAAAGCCATAAGCACAGGTCACACGCGAATGCTTTCCAGCGGCGAATTGAGAAGACGCTACTGCCAGCTACAGATCAGCTTTGTTTCACCACACTCGCTACCAGCCGGTTTGGCGAGTAATAAGCAGCGACTCGCTGTAAGTAGCAGCCGATATGGTGAACGGGCTGCCTTGTGACCCGTGCTATACCGAAGTAGATCGATCAATGATTAAAGAAATTTCTTCAATAATCAAGCATCGACTGCGAACCTACTATTGTGTTTTTATCAACATCTCTGCAGAATTTAAGGTGGCGATGGCGTGTGAGTACAAGTGTTGGTGTTTGTCTAAAAGCTCCTCTGTACCTCTTTTTTGCTGAACGTTTTCTTTATCTCCGTGATGTTTTGTTGTCGGTGATCTTTTTTCTATCTATCGAACAGCGGGTGGGTGTCTTAGCTTTCCTTTTTTCATTGCAGCACGCTCTAGTTGGAACCAAGTTTTGGAAGTTCCTTACTGCTGGTATTTTCTACAAAAATGAAATATATCTACCGACATAAAATTGAATAATGCTAAACAACAATAATGATTATAGTGAACAGATAACAGATGACAGGGGACATATGACAGACCACATATGAAAGATGTCAAATTACAGCTGACAGATAAAAGATGACAGCTGACAGGTGAAAGATGACAGCTGACCGATGAAAGATGGCAGATTGCTCATGACATATGATAGATGAAAGATGAAAGATGAAAGATGACAGATGACAGATGATAGATGAAAGATGATAACTGACAGATGTCAGATGGCTGATGAGAGATCATAGATCATAGATGACAGATGACATCAGAAGACACTATTTTTTCCGAATTTATTATTTTATTAACACAGGAAAACTACATGGACAAAAACTTTCCTCGCGCTAAATTTGGCCCAAATTTGCTTTTCTCAACTGACTGCCTCTTCAGCAAATAATTTTCTTTTTGTTGTACAAAGATTTGACGCCGATGTAAGAAGCATGCAAGCCACCAATTGATGTTGTTCTTGTTTTTACAAAACCCAAATGTTGGTTTTACCATTCGTTTTTTGCCTCTTGAAATTCATCACAGTGCGACTTCCTCCATGGTCTGTGAAATATTAAGATGTGAGGGCTTATTACGGAAATCTACATTTTCTTCTTGCTCTGGATTGTTATGACTCATGTCTGGTGACAGTAACCATCCGTGATTTTTTGTGCCTCTGCCTTCGTATTGTTCAAACATGTGGCAGTAAGAATTTCATATAAAAAAAAATCCCGAACTTTCATGTGGAAAAGGTTGATTTCGATTGAATATCGGGAAACTGCCACCAAAAGTGGCAAACGGTCAAAAAGGGATATGAATTTGCTCAAGGAAATTTTGGATTTTTGATGAAGAAATGAATTTGCTTTACTTAAATGAAAGAGGGATTCTCTGTTCAAGCCAAAGAAACTTCATTCCTCATATCGTTTTTTTATAGCCTTCGGGTTTTGCCTTGCTTTTCTGATTACAGCCCGAGTCGAATCAGTTCCTCGAAAAGTACATACATACGAAGTTGTAAGAAACCCAACACTGCTGATATTTCTTAATTCCTACCACACCCTGCAAACTTGATTATTTTATTATTTTATAATGGTATCTATGGCTTAAGATTCCCGACTGAAAACGCCGATGTCGAACATTTCATGTGATTCGCTAAATGGCTATCATTCATATTGTTAAAGGTCCCATGGCTGTTGTCCAGTTTGCCCATTGTTACCTGACACCTGACTTAAATCAAGGTGCAAGATTTTTAAACCGAAACAGAGAATTGAAACATTATACCCAAACGCTTATACCAGTAACAAACACCCAACAACATATCACTCAACCACCACAGGTATCTGAAATCTTTTGAATATTAAAACATCCTCCGTGCAACCACCCATTAAGTATGGCTGTTTGGTTTATTGCTTTAACAATAAAATGTCAAAGCTATGCTTTAGGTCTTACACACAGGCCCACATCCTTTCGGACTCCCCCATGTGGAGATTTAAAGAAACTCAATACAATAGTGTGCCTCAGAACCCAATCCAGGCAAAACTCATAATAGGTCGGAAAGTGCCGTCTGATTTATTGCCACGCAGTGACAATCTTTATTCCCTCTACTCATTTTGTCCGTTCAATATTCATTGCCTTAAAGGTATTCTGTTCCTTTTTTCCTTCATCTGCTCCCAGACCCAGAGAGAAGTGAAGAGAAACTGAACGGTCATGGCGAACAATATCTCACCTCACATCGCATCGAGATGACGACGACCGACGACGAGGACGAGGACGAAAATTGCTTGGACTCCTTGCCTGGTCGGTCTTCATCATGGCTCATGGCTCATGGGCCAGTTTGTTGTGATTGTTTCCTTTTGTTTCGTCTCACGCCAGTTTTTGAAAAGATTAAGTGCTGTAGAAGTCAAACCGGGCGAGGCGACTGGCAGGTAGTCAATTGGACAACTACCTACAGTCTACAGATTCTGTGAAAGAAGAGAAAGAATGAAATGAGCACATGCAATGAGGTGCACCGGACGTTCTTCCTTGTCATCCCATTGGGAGTCTTTTTCATATTTTTTTTTCATTTTATTTTTGATATTTGCACTGCGAGATGAAACGGAGATGCTGGCTCTGGTGTTTGGTTTCCTTTTGCAAGGAAAAGAATTTGCTTATGCCGCATGATGACCAAACGACGACCAAATGAATAGCTTCGGGAGGTATAAAAATAAATTTTCCATTGAATGAACACGAAATGAGGAGAAACGTTATTGCAGAAACATTAGACTGTATTTTGAGTGTCGTATTTAAATTTATATGTTTTCAAATGAAATGCTTAATGAGGAACACTTTGACTTGGACAAACCTACCTACCTACATATGAAAAGGGTCCTTGGTTGAAAAAGGTGTGCTCTGTGCTCTCTGTTCTGTTGATGGCTTCAATACCAAGTTGCAATTATTTCAAAGAACTGAATTTGGTCCACAATTATTCACATAAACTTGGTGATGTATGAGCTTGAGCATAGAAGCTAAGTGGGTGGTCCCTCATAGCCAACGATCAGACATTCATCACTTTGTCTTTATAAAGTACGGTTGGCAGTCAAACAGAGAAATCAGTAAAGTTTTTTTATTAGAATAGAGAAGTTGGCAGACAGTTAGATAAACGACAGTCTCACAGCAATAAAATAAATTTGTAAAGTTCTGTTGGGAGTCAAAAACGTAACTGGTTTTCCAGTTTCTTTTTTTTTTTCAAAGGCTCCAATTAAGAAATTTACTGATGTTCCCATGGGTTACAAGTTACGAACTAGGCAAATGAGGTAGTTTTGAAAATGTTCATGCTTAGTTGACATTGAAGAAGGGATATCTTACTCGTTTTTTACCGACGAAATGACAAAACTCATCGCCTGTAAAAGCTGCGTTCCATAAAATGCAGAACAATCTAAAGAGTTAATTATAAGCTCAGTTCAGGGCTAGGCAAAGAAGCAAGAAATGGGTGCTTTCGTGGGAAGATGTGAGCGGACATGTAACAACAGTTTACTGGAGAACTTTAATAAAACGCTACACCAGATATTCTAGAGCCTAAGAAATAAAATAAGTTATTTTTTATCCCCCCTCGGCAAAGGAAACGGGGACGTTAACGAGAACTTGGTGTTTGAATTGAATAGGTTCCAAAACTACTGACCCGATTTGAATGAAATTTGAAACATAAGTGGTCTACAACCTGAAAAATTGCGTAGGCTTTATTTCCTCTCATAATTGCAATGAGGTGGTATCCTCGAGTAACAATGAGCGAATTCGTAAACACAAGCCTTGCTAAGCAAAGAAAAACTCCAAAACAACATTTGCAATGCAATTAAAAGCTCGCAAACGTTTTTTGACCGCAGAAATTGACTTACAATTGCGGAAAAAAGCAATCTGCTACAGAAAGCCATAAGTCGAAATAAGTCGCTCTACGGTTGAAAAGAGTTGTTAAATGTACTTATTTCCAAAGTTAGTGGCAAGTTAAGCACAATGGATAACTCCACAGGTCCCCGTCGTACGATCTACACAGATTTTGGAATGTGGCTACTGTAGCCGAGAGTGTGAGACTCAATCCACGATGACGTTTCCGCTCTTCGGATATCGGTGGGCGTTACAGATGTAAACCAACTTGTTTTTAGTGATATTGATGACATGTAAGTCCAGAGGCTGTCTACTCTGATGGTTTAGGCCACACAGCTTATGCCGCAATCAATCTTCAAACCTCAATTATTCCAAATTGTAAAGTCGGGGTATCAGTCATCTTGGCGGTGTCAGTTGGCCTCCCCTGTTCTGCAATTTCTACTATTTTTTGTGGGTGAAGCTCCGATGTTCTGCCATAAACTCGACAGGAATTGACAAGTCAAGAGAAATATACTGCCATCATGAAAAAGGTTCAAATTTGGCATAATATTGTAGATCCTTAAATTGTTATAGTCCCCGAAACTCCCCGAGCTTTGTTGCATTTTTCTTCAAAAGGGAAGCAAATTTGCTCCAATTGGAACAAGGTTTGAACGCTAACTTAACTGACATGCGCATACGTATGAAAACTTATTTGTTCTAATGAACTGATACAACCTTTAAATGTGTTTAAGGCATGGCATGTCTACAACGGATTGGGACATAAATATTTTTTACATATTCATAAGCAGAATTTACTAATGCTTAACATTTGTGTGCTTTGATGTGGGTTCGCAAGCTCTACTTCTTCATCAAACAGATAGGGATTCATCAGTTTAGTCCCTATCTGTTTCTTTTTTATTGCCGATTCTGGTCATATCAACTTTGATGGACAACTAGATATCCGTGAAATTTACATTTTAAGAGCTTCTTTTGTGAATAGTTTAGGTTGTTGCAAAAGCATCTTAAAATTTTAATGAATCGGCTCGAAGAAACACCGTGATGCAAGAATGCTCAACATTCACTTATTGTTTCCGAACACTTATTAGCTTTTACATACCTCTTCTGTTCAAGGCTGTTAAGAACGTCCATCTTGCAATCTATATTTGAAGATTTTTAGTTCAGTTTGAACTTGATCGATCATCTTATTTTAAATTCAAATGTGATTTTGAAAAAGCGTTGTTTTTTTAGAGACAAAGAGCTTGGATTAGCCAGCGCTGCCAATGTCTTTGACAGCCATTTTGTAATCTGACATATTTATGGTTCATTTTAAGTTTGGGGTTTCAGCGATCACGGCCAATGAGATAAATGTTAGTAACTTTGCATTGTTGCCCAGTGGCAGTGAGACGAGAAACTTTTCCGATACGCCAGAGAAAATTGACAACTTGGAAGCAACATTTGCCGCTTCATTTCCGATATACGACTCCGAATGATGCAGGGTACTGAGCGAGCCCAAACTTTTTCAGGCTTTTCAAATAAATAAGCTGAGTTTTTCAAATTTGAAGGCGAAAAAGGTTAGCGTTTGCGTTATTCCTTCAAATGAAAAAATAACATTTCGTACACAACAAGCTCAAGATGAACCGGGTTCTTGTTTTTTTTTTTTTCTCAATTAATTTTGGGGCAATTGAAGGGAAAACTAGTTTTGTGTCGGTTCCTAATGGCTATCTTATAAAGGACCCATACTATCAGATGATTGCAAACCTTTCAACAACAAAACCATCAGCTAAAGTCATGAAATCACCAAAGTAAACAATAGATCATCAAGACCACGTTCTACACATTACACCAGCAAAAGATCAGCCTTAAAATTCATTGAATTAATACAACTCACAGTAAGTTCTCCCAAAAAGTGGTAGAACAAATAAAGAAAATAACTCTACTTCCGACAGCCGTCGGGTCGGAGATCGTACTCCGTGTAGAAGTGCCCTGGTAGTCTTGAGATACCATGGAGTCTAGAGGATTCAGGGGCGATTTGCGTTCGTTGCGTTAGTTTGTTTCAGTTACTTTTAGTCTTTCGTTGGTAGCAGGCAGATTCAAAGTTTGTGTTAATTATGAGTCCTAGAAAGTATAAATGCTTGACAATTGCAGAAAAGAAGAAGTTAATGCAAAAAGTAGAGGAAAGTGAGAAAAAACTTGATGTTGCAAAAAAATTTAGTGTCAAATTCCTTTCAACAAAAAAATTGACTGCAGTCGATCTCTTTTTTTGAGACGGATTTTTACACTCACAACCATTTTGACAAATTGAAAACGTCAAACAAATCATAAGCCTATAAAAAAAATTAAAGGAACCCAAAAATGTTTTGTGTTTAGTTCTGAATTTGGAAAAAAAATATAAAAATTGTGTGCTTAACAATATGAATGTAATTGGTTTGTTCTTTGGTGCTTGTTTTCCTTTATCAGTCAGTTGGACACACATACATTCATAAAAAAATTGCTACTTTTTCGATTTCCTAAATACCCAAAAAAGAATCAAATTCAGTAGCGACTGCAGTCGACTGCAAATGGGTGAAAGGAAATCGACATTAGATTCTTCTGAGTAATCTCTAAACCATAATAAAAGGAGAAAATTAATTCTACTCAATCTGCTGGAGAACGGAAAAGGGCTACTAAAGGTGAATTTCGTCGTATGGAAGAAAGCTTGGTCATTTGGCCTAGACAGTGTAGAGGACAAAAAGTGTCTATGAGCGGGAACTTGTTGAAGGAAAAAGGTTTATTTATGTGTACGAATGTACATGTATACTCTAATTTTTTTTATAGCTTTAGAATAGCAGTTAGTAAATAATAATTTACTAACTGCTGAAAGTTTTATTTATTTTCTCTCACGAATTTCGAACCATTTGATATTTCGAACATTCGATAATTCGTATTCGTAGTATTTCAAGAGTCCCTCCAGTTTCGAATTAACGAGAGCCGACTGTATATGAATGTTGTTAAGCCTTTATTAAGAAAATCTGAATAAATTAAACTGCTATAGTAAACATTGAATCTGATGAGCTTACCACAACTTTAGATAAAAAGAAACCGTATGCAGTTTTAAGGCAAATTTGGTTTGCATTTTGAGGTGAAAATAAACAATTTGCAATATGTTCGATTCCGTTTAATTTTTCAATATTCGTTCAGAGGCACTTAGAAATGCGTTATGAACTCATCTGAAACTAGAAAAACCTAAAAATGCAACTTCTATTGTAAATCGAACTAAAAACCCCAGCTGACAGAGCGCGTTCCTATAATTCTATTTTTTAATTCCTAGACATAACTTAAAAATACTCATTCCAATGTGCAATTTACTTATCATTCTTTTTTTTTCTTTCTTTGCAGGTAAGCCAAGTTCTTGCAACGAATGCGTAAGTATCTACCATCTACCTGCATTATTTGATACAAGTTTGCAACTATCTAAAATTCAATCTTCTACGAGTATGATGTGATCATATTACTTTACTCTCAGCATTCCTCGAATTAATAGAAAGACGAGGGAAAAAAATATACCAACGAAGACAAAAATCAATTCCGCAAAAACTGCGACCAATGTAAAGCAATTTCTCTTTTACTTCAATATCCTGTGGAGTTCATTTATCTCCCATGTCTGCCATGTTGTGCGAATTGCACCACCATTTGCCATCATTCTCCCACTTTACAACACAAACACACATGTGTGCTGTGCTTGTGCCTATATGGCGTAGCTCTCTGTTTCCATGCCAACTCCACCAGTCCCAGCCAGGCTCATTGGATAATAACTTTGGTGCCACACGTCTGCGAGGATATGATATTCCTTGTCGTACACGCATTTTGCATTCCACCACGTACTATACATTTATTATTGCCCGAGTGACTTGAAGCCACGATTCCCGTGAAATTTTCAGTTAGTACTTTTTACAACCATTTGACGGATTTCCACATACTCGTCGTGCATGTTTGACATTTTAGAGATTTGGTTGGAATCTTAAATGTTGAGACGTTGAAATGATATGTGAGTAGTATGCGTACGGCACGACGGAAGTGGTTTTTCAAAATTCCAGTTTATTGATGATTTGCATGTCGGCTGGAATATTGTGATTTAAGAGTGCAAATGGCCTGTGAACAATGAAGATAAAATATATATTTTATATATTGACAAAAGATGTATACAGATGGAACAGATGTGATTTTGAAGGCTCTTTCAAATGAGTGAAACAAAGACTTTGCCGAAAAGGGACACACACAAAAAATAATCTTGCTGTTCTGTGTTGTGACAGAACAATTGGACGAGGTCGAGTCGTCGTCGTCGTCGGCGTCCGAAGAACTTTCTAATGCAACAAATATCCTTTGAAAATAGAATGCCTTTTGTTTTCAAATCCCTTGAAATATATCCAAGGAAATGGAGGAGTTGAACGAAGGAAATGCAATATTTTTGTTTGTTGTCGGATTTCGGATAAGGCGATTAGTTTTCAGTTTTCATCCCAATGAGCCATGAAAATTGATTAGTGGTCATTAAGCGCTGAAAATCTTTGAGACTTTTGTCGTGGATAATTGCTTTTCTCCGATTATTTATGAGATCGTAGTACGTCGGTGGCGGCGTCGGTATCCTTGTGGCTGGAAATTGGCGATTCTTTTCGAATTACAAGAGACAAAGAAGAATTGTATGGTATATCTATCCAATGAGTGATGCGTTAAGCTGAAGCTGATACGTGTACTGAGACTGAAATGGGTGATACTCTCATGGTTTCAAGTTCCGTAACTTTTTCGACGAATATTGTTCAATGGTCTATCGACGATTGTGTCGCCAAAAGATGGTTTCATGTAATTTCGCTCCGAGCTGTTGATGGAAAGCTATATTGCAAATTTAGGTAAATTTTTCGTGTTTTCTTACTAGGCCTAGAATTTAGACGATAGTGGCCTTACGGAATCTGGCTCCTGATCTCATCTAAAAAGTCCTTAAAGAAGCAGTGGAACCCCCAATGCTCTACATGAAGAAATGATGTTCCTCAACTCTTTTCTGTCATACGTCTAGGAACTGTGTTCCTAATTCAATTAAGTAAATGTTTCTTACCTAAACACATTGATGATGCATTAATGCTACAATTGTTATGATCCCCACACCCCATTTGCCGTATCTTTTAACAGTTTACTGGTAGCCCCATACACATTTAGGTTCTTTATTTATTTTTCATTTAAAAAAAAAAAAAACGTTTATCTCTGGTTATCTCTATTTTCGTGTAAACTAATCCACGACACCGTGTAGCGACAGCGCACATATTTTAAGTGTCTACCCAAATCCCTTATCCTTCTCCATGTCGACATTCAAGCCCATAACGAGGTAGGGTGCCCTCTGCCTCTGCTCGTGCAACATGTCAGAATGCTTCTTCCTCTGCATATCGAAGCGGTGCAGACGCAGAGTCGGTTGTTCTTGTTGTTGTATTCGATTTCAAGATACCCCGTTGTGTTTCGATTTTTGTATAACTCCTCTTGGCTAAGGAAACAACATATATTTCCAACTCAAATATGCAGGCAAAACAAACGAAGAAACATCACAAATATAGTTTAACAACAACAAAACAAACAGACCAGCAACACCAAACCAAACTATGAAGTGTATAAAACGTTTGGACTGCTTTGGTGTTTGTTTGAAGAGCTGACTGTGTAGCTAAGCTACCACAATGAGAGAGAGAAAATTACTCAAATCAGGTTTTATTTTCAATCGATCCGAACAGTGACGTATGCGTATGGTACACCTTCAACTTCAACGCTCTTGGGTGCACAAGCACCGCGCTGGAAAATGTGTTTTTTGTTTGATCAACACAGCCTTGCCAGCCCTAAACAAATTGTTCATCGTTTTTAGTTAACTTATTTTCTTAATTTCGCGAAAGTCAAGAAATTAGGAACTTTATTGCTATCGACCTATTCAGAGTGATCTTCAAATTTGGTTTATATCTATCTCACTCATGAGTTTAAGAGACAACTTTAGAACGATCTTCTGTGTAATGGCACCTGTGTTTAGTTGACTTCTCTCAGCCATAACATAAGTTAGGACTAAAAGAATTTGACAAATGTGTGTATTAATCAACAAAAAAAGTAATTCAAGCAGGAGCCAGCCTAAGTACGCTTCAAGTTAGCCTTGTTTATTCAAAGCTTCTTACTTTTACTTGCAATTCCTTTTGTCTGAGCCATTTCAAGGATGTTTATTAGGGCCTCTAATGTTTTTGATTTTTAGAAAGCAAAACAAATTTTGGTGTAGTCATTTCGTTGCTTTCTCTTTTTCTATTGCAATGAACACAACCGATGTAGGGTGGTTCCCTGGTCCTAGCGACTTCTTTTTGAGCGAATAGAATGAACTTCCAATTTTTTATTCCAAACGGCTGGTTGAAAAAGCACCTAATTACTATCAAAGAAACCGCCATAGCGAAAGGCGGTACCAGTGAAAAGAAACATTTTTTTTTCCTGATTTTGCTGATTTTGGGATTCAAGCCTCGAATATCGCAAGTAGCAGGCAGACACGCTGACCATTACTCCTGGGCACTCTTGAATTTCCAAATGAGAATATTGTCCAGGAGTGCCCGTTGCGTTGATGTTAACATGTCGATTGTCTACCTTCGTTGAAGTTCAAAGTTCGAATGTCTGAAACATTCAGTTATTTTTCCGCTGGTTTGGTATCGATACTAGAATGTTTTTTTTTATCGATTGCAACGGCTGTGTAGTTGAACATCATCGTGTCTGGTCTTAGCCTCGATATGAAACTTCTTTAGACTTCGAAGGAAACTGAAACTTTTCAAATCGATAAAGACTTTAAATGAGGATACTCTTTGTCCATAGCAATCTTTCGGTTGTGTGTACAACTATTCCCTTGAAATATTCACAGAAATTTTAAAGTAAATGTGAGGTTAAGAATGGGTTGGTAAGAATAGAAGAAGTTTCGTGATGAAGCAAGGTACTGAAAACTCACAGTAAACTTTTATTACTTTGAAGTAGTTAAAGTCTTCGTGGTACCCGTGGTGTGATGGATAGCATGTCCGCCTGTTAATCCAGAGGTTCGAGTTCGAATCCCAACAGAGGCAAAAATGTTTTTTCCACGGGTATCGCCTTTCGCGAGGAACTGGCAAGTCCTCCGTTAGTATTCATTGCCCAGAAAAGCGCTTTCTCGATTAGCCGTTCGGAACCGGCAGAAAATTGTAGGTCCCTTCCATTCCCTCACAAGGCATGGTTGTGAGAAATGTGCTAGGCCCAGGGGCTCCTCGCTCTGTTGCGCCACCCAATTTATTTTTATTTTAGTTAAAGTCTTCGTCTGCCTATTAAAAAGATACGTAATCGTCAAGAATTTCAAGAATTATGCTTGCCCCTTATAATATCCTCATCATGAACATCCTTTATTTTTTTTTACATGCAAAAGATGTCGCAAAAGATGCGACAACAGCTCAGGACGGATAGTTTGAGTTCACAAAAAAAAAAGAACCTGTGAGAGGAGGGATCTATCTCCCTCCATTTAGACAGGAGGGGCAGTTCTATAAAAAAATGTACTTGATTATAAATAAATAGGGATGCCCCGGGCTTGTACATTTCTCACAACCATGCCTTGTGAGGGAATGGAGGTGACCTACAATTTTTCTGCCGAACGGCTAATGGAGAAATCGTTTTTTGTGGCAGTTAAATTTCTTTTAAAGGACTTACCCATTCCTCGCTAAAGGCGATAAAAGGCTGTTGAGCCTCGGACCTCCCGTGTAACAAGCAAACATGCTAACAATCACGCCACAGGTAGCACTTAATTTACTTCATTTTCTAAAAAAAAAAAAATACTAAAAACCAACCAAGTCACTTACTACTACATACCAAGGTGTTTTTGAAAGCCTTTACTTTGTTTTTTAACTAACATTTTAGTTCAAATTAATTTAGTGAATGATTTTTGAGAAATCAAGTCTTTAAGCCTCAAGTGTCATTTTACAAATGATCAATCATCTTGTTGATTGTGAGTCGAACGCAGAAAATTCAACCCGAAAAGCTTTATTAATTTTTTAGAAACTAAAAAATTAAAATTAATATGTCCAGAAAACCTCATTTTCATTAAGAAAATAAAGTCCAACAAGGAGGAAACACACAAAAATGAACTTTCTTTAAAAAAGCCCCTTTAATTTTTTTTAATTTCTCAAAAACAAGGGAGGATTTTCTCGTTCGGTTTTCTTTGTTTGACTCAAATTTAATATGTTTAATAAGTTTTTGAACACTTAAATCTGTAAATAATATGTTTGAACTATTTGTAATTCCAATTCGAAGAGTCATATTTTATTTTGTTTTTTTGTTTTCTATATTTATAGCTTATCAGTTATCACCTTTTGTTAATTAATTTTAATATACCCAAATGCATACCTTTTCTCTAGAAATATTATGAGTGTTAAACTTTCCGGCAGACGGCTTCAAGCCATGCTTGTAAATCTTTGAAATTTAAAATCAAAATTGTACTTACATATTATGGGAAAAATAAAGATTCTTTAATAATAATAATAATAATAATATGTTTAATATGCATTGATAAGTTTTTATTTTTATTTTCATTCTTAGTTTTATTTAACTTATAACTAACCTACTGACCCTAAGCGGGTGCTCTAAATTATTCAATAACTTAATGTTAATGCCTTGCGGCTTAAGAAAACAATATGTATTTTAAACTACATATAACTAACATTAAAATTAAGAAAATGGAAAAAGAGCATTGATTATTTAAAGAAAAAGTGTTCAGATTTTAATTGAAGAAGAAACATGTAATTTTACTGATTAAAGAACAAAGTATTAGCTTTAAAAAATATTATAGAATATATTAGTAAGTGGCTAAGTTGATTTTTAAAAATTTTAAAAAAAAGTCTATTTCTTACAAAACTGCTCTTCCCGCCTGATCGGAGTGAGAAAAACCGCATCCTTTCCATACGGTTTTCTTGTCTTGACCCAACTTATCCGTTCTAAGCTTTTGTTGCATCTTATGCAAAATACCAAATACAAAGCGGAGAGGTCAGATCTTATTCGGTAATCGATCTTTCTCTGTATTCTACAACTTGAACAACAATTCGGGAAGGCTAAACTGCAATATGATTCTAATTTGAATATTTTGAATCATATTCCAGCGTTGGCCAAGACATTTGGAGCAAAGGGACATCAACTTTCCGTCGAGAAGAGATAGATAGATAGATAGATAGATAGAGAGAGAGAGAAATCGTCTTAAATAGGGCATTCGAGTCACCAGAAACCTCAAGTTAATAGCTGTACTGTAGGCTGTAGGCAGCTCTTTATGTTGACGACCGAAAAACGAACGATAGACGAACCAGTTGACGAAAAAGCCAAAAAGTTGGAACATCGTTCCGAAAAGCGTCGCTCTTAAAATTAAAATAAAGTTGTAAAAAGTGTTATACATTAACTTATCACAAAAACGAATAAATATAAAAACTAATATCAAGTTTTATTTTTTTATTTTTATTTATCTTTTATCTTATGTTGGTTGAGGTTGCGAAGGATTGTTAAGGATAACAGTGCAGACCTCAGTTCTAAACAAGAATATCAATCAATTGTGTGTTGTTTGTTGTACTTGCCACCTCTTACTCATCATTACAATTTTTTTATTTTTAGTTACATAATTTTAGCTCACATCCTGATCCTATAATTAACTTTGAAATAATCTACGTTTTTTAAGCCTATTTATAAAATAAATATAAGAAATTGAAAATAACGAAAAACTAAACTTTGAAAAAGTCTTTATTTTTTCTTTACTTTTTCAACATAAAACAGAAAAACAGCAATTATAGCTATGTTTAAAAAGTGATTTTCATGACATTGTTACTTTGTTGTTCTTTTTATTTAGACATGAAGAACAAAAACTACCTTCTGATTCTAATTTTTTTTTCTGGAAAGTACTATTAGACACTATAACCTTTGCATAACCAAATATACCGAAATCAAGCAATTTCCATTTAGAAAACCAAAATAAGATCGAATGGCAATGCCATTCTTATACCTCATTCTGAGTTCTGACTAAAATAGAAAGAAAGAATTGTATCTTTTCAAACTCCAATCCCAATACAGAATGGGAGAGTATTTTGTCTAAATCACACTTTTCCACCCCTGATCGCCTGGCTGCTTTACCTAAGCCACCTACGAACTTTAAATTACAACAACCTACAAACTAACTGCAATAAGAAATTGAGAGCTCGCTCAACACACAAATTTTCCCTCTACCTCTACCGGTCTCTCTGAATTTCGTATCTCTCCGTTTCGTTTCGAAATATCTCATGGATTGAATCTTCCCGCGAAAGAAACGTTAACTTCAGTCCAGCTGTAGTGATCGTGGAGTAAGGTTGTGTTACGGCGGATATTTCTTTTTCTCAATTTCGATCTTTAAGTTGAAAAGTATAGGCAATCGAAAATCTGTGTGATTTCGTTTTATGAAATCGATCAATTTTAATTGAAAACAAAAAGTGACAGCGTCAAGAGTCCAATAAATACTACGCAATCAATTCAATAGCCCCAAACAAGTGTATCTGTATCTCTTCAATGGAAAAATAAAAATACAAAAAAGTGAAAGAACTGTGATTTATGTACACGCATTGTGTCCGATCGGCAGAATTTATTATTGCCCCGACCCCCTAAGGATATTTATTCATCCTCGTGTTTTTTCGTTGTTTTTTTTTTTTTTTTACTTAAAATGAAAATCTTTAATTGTGGGAGAGAAACCTTCAAGCACTAAAAAGAATGAAACAAAATAAAAAATCCCAAAAGAAGCAATATTTCATTTCGCAAGGATATTAAACGGATAAGGAAAATAATTCAGCATAAGGATACAGAAATTTATTCTACCACGGCCCACCATCTCATCACAACCCAAGGATTTTTGTTTTGGTATGTTGTGAAAAAAAAAAAATTTAAAAAAAAGAAAGAAGCAAAATCCTCAATTTTCTTGAAAACCTAATATTGAAACGAAAACATTGAGAAGAATTTTTTTTTTCTCAACAAGGAGTAGGTTTGAATGAAAAATGTTTGAATGGCATGAGTGTGAATGTGTAGGAGTATACTGGTGGTTATACAGCATAGAAGAAGCGGTAGACAAGCAATTTGCTCTTCTTCTTCTTAAAGTGCACAATTGAGAGTAATTTGTGAGGCCATTTCTATGCAGGGATATCCATCCTTTTTCTACACAAATTCTATGGCACGGATCCCAGACCGAGTCGTCAACCCACAATAACCAATTCCCTTAAAAATTTTCTTGTTGATTCTTTAAATTCGTTTTTCCTTTTTTTTTTGGGACAATTTTACTACCCAAACAGAAATTCGATATTTTCTGTGGAAAATATGTCGTCTCTTTGTTTTGGTTTTCTTAGGAAAATCGAATAAACCTTCTACCAGACAGTTGCACGCACTAGCCTAGGCAAGAGGTAGAGCAGAGGTAGTAGGTACCTGACATAAATATCATAGACAAAAAATAAACAAGGTTGTCTACTTTTTATCTTCTATCTGAAGCCCGCATCATGTGCCCAGCCCTATGAACAATCTATGATGTCAATCTAATAAGTTGGGAAGAAGCGCAACAACCATCATAAACATCGTGACATAGGTAACCACCATCGCCGAGTGAAAAGATACTCGTATTCCCGTATTGCTGTTTGGTGTCCCTTTATCATTATAAATTTAATCTCGAGAATACCTGTATCGAAGCGAGAGATGGTTATCTCTTTCGTTCTCTGTCCTTCAGTGATTTTATTTTCTTTTCAGTCTTTTTTTCGTTCTGAAAAATTGTGGTGGATAACCAACCATTGCTGCTGGGTTTGGGCTCAGCTAACGAGGTAGGAAAATGATATTATATCTTTCTACATGCGTATACTATAGAGAGAGGATAAATTATGCGTAACGTGACACCCTTTTTGGTGTTATTCTCTTGGTTGTTTCCCTGAAATTGTTGTTCTTGGTTTTATTTTTATTTTGTGTCATCTCTTCTTTCTTCATACTTGTTTGCATCTATTTATGTTTAACGCGCTCTGATGTGACTACGTTTTACCTAATTTGGTTACCTTAAACCGGCACTTCGGTTGAAATTGGGATGTTAATGGAATTTTCGAAATATAACCCTTTTTACGTGTGCATTTAGCAAAATTAGACTTGGTTGACTTGCCGAAATTGGCTAGAACCATTTATTTTTTGCATCTAAATTGGATAGCTTCATTTGTTTGTTTTTGCATATTTTTTTCGAAGCTCCACCCGCTGCCACTCCCTTTTAACATTGTGCTTCCAACTATTTAGTTGATGTTCTTTAATCATCATAACAAAGCCGTCTACTTAACCATGGACTATTAAGATTTTTCATCAGTTGGCCAATTAAAGATTAGGTATCTAAAAGCTGAAGCAAGGCATGCCCTTGAGGTTAGAAGCGCTAAACGGCTTTTTAGTAGATAAACTCTTCACTTTTGGTCAAAATGTTTTGGTTGAAAGCGTGGTAAATCAGTTTTTTTTTTGTTAATGAGGAATGTTTGTAGTAATTATTTATCAATTAGGGCAGCGAATAGGTACTTTTGAACATAATTATATAGTGACTCTATTCTGTTTTTATGTCGAATTTTGAATTCCTTTATAGTTCTAGTTAGCCCCATACATACGTCACTTTAGAGGGAAGACACTTTCGTAATATTTCAATCAAAAAAGTAACAACACAAAGTCAGCTGACGGAACGGCACCTGCTTAATCAGAAAATTTTGGGAAGGGAATTGTTCACAGCAACTGAGGGATACGTGTAATTCAATTCTGAAATTTGGCTTGTTATTCACATGTTAGCGAGTGATTGAAGCATAACTTTTCAAGGGGAACTCTTGCAAAAGTTTAGCGTTGTTGAATTTGCAAAAGGATGGCCTGGATGGAGTAGTTATCTTATTTCGTATATTCAAAGTTCTATTAAAAGATTACAAAGCAGTTGAACGAGTAGAGAGATAAGTTTAAAAATGGGGAAGATAAGCTGGGAAGACTTTGAATGAGATTCATTTGAGCTCAGAATGGATCAGCATGATCTGGAAATTGAAGGTAGAAGAAGAGGTAAGTTTAGCGAGAGCGAAGCAGTTGGATGAGGTTAATAGATGGTTGAGTTGAAACGTAAGGGATGAGTTAGACGAGGTGGGATAAATTGGACGGGAAGGGTCTAGTTGAACGAAAAGTTATGAGAAGGGATGAGTTGGAGGAAGCGGTATGAATTGAACGAAAATGGCCAGATTAACTGAAGGCTTTGAGTTACACGAGAAGATGTACTGCACAAGAAAAAATGTAGTGAAAAGCCAGTCTGTTAAGTGGGAGGTTCAAATCACCACAGAAAACAAAACTATGTTCCTGTACGGGTATCGTCTTTCGCAAAGAATTTGCAAGTTCTCCGGTGTTAAAATCAGTGTCATGAAAAGCGTTTTCTCGATTAGAAGTTGGGAATCGGCAGAAAACTGTAGTTCTCCTCTATTCCCTCTCAAGGCATGGTTGTGAGAAATGTGCTAGGCTCCGGGACTTCGAGCTCTGTTGCACCATCCTATTTATTTAGCTAATTTATAAAAAGAGTAAGAATTAGTCGAAAGATAAATAAAAATAAGAATTCGTGTGGAAATGTGCTGGGATGACCTTAAAATTCGAGTTGGCCGAGAAGGAATTTGTTACAGAAAACTGAAAAAATGTTGAGCTGGATAGAACTAAGTTGCATGAAAATCGATGAACTGAATGAATAGGTATAAAGTGGACAAAAAAAAAATTGATGGGCCGAGATGGTATGAGTTTTTCGACAAAGAAGTGTGTTGGACATCAAGGCAAAGCAATCAGAAATGATTTGGACCAGAAGACATGAGTTTGACCAGAAATTATGAGTTGGACGAAAGAGAATGAGTTGGCCGATCAGGAACTAGTAGCAAAAGAGTGGATATGAGTTTGACGAGAAGGAATAGAAAAAGTGAGTTGGATGACGAAATAGAAACTTAAGAGATGGACTGCTCGCGATTGACGTTGATAAGCTGGCCAAAAAATCTTAGGAAAGAATAAGTTGAACAAGTACCCTTGGCTTAATGGTAATCTTGTCTGCATGTTACGTCAGAAGTTCGATGTTTTAATTTTAGAATCATCGACCAAATAAATGTTTTTCCGCGAATTTCGTGCCATGCAGAGCGCTTCTCACTTAGCCGTTCTTAATTGGCAAAAAATTGTTGGTCCTTTCCATTCAAAAATAGAAATCTTAACAGACGTGTTTAAGATCGTGTAGATCACCACAACTCCTAAGCTCGCGTATCGCTCAGGTACGGCAATGGGCTCATCAGTTATCCCAGTTATCCATCCTTTCCATTCCCTCGCAAGGTATAGTTGAGAGAAAAGCTTTAGGCCCTAGTGCTCCCGGCTCTATTGCACCACGCTATTTATTTTATTAAAAGGTTATTAAGTTGTAATTCTGTCGATAGATAAGTTATAAGTCTTGTCGATAAGAAATATGTGGACGAAATTTGATGATAGTTTGATTAGATGAAGAAGAGTTTGAAATTCAAGTTATCGACAGCCTTATATACATATTAAAAAGCTCAGAACTCTTGCACTTTTGTGTTCAAGTTGATCGGAGTGTTGTAAGAGTTTAATTTTAGATAAACATCGTTTTATTGTTCTTTCGATTTCTCTGATATGCATTCAAGTATTGTATCCGAAATCGATCGACACACTGGGATAAGTTGGGATGAGTTATGATATTTGACAACGTATAGCACTCCTATAAATGAAATGAATTTGCACTTGATGTGGTCCTATATGCGATTGCAGACATAGCTGAGCACAGATTTTCTGTTGGAAGAAAATGAAAAAAAAAGTGATTTACCTCGAGAAACCCACTGTTTTTTTTTTTTGCAGTTTGGTCTCCGATTGTTGTGGTGGATCCACGATTCGTCCACGATTACGAAATGATGCAAAAATTTATTCATATTGCGATTGAACAACGCCAAACATTCCTGCGAAATTATCACACGGTTGCATTTGTGGTCGATTGTGAGCAAACGCGGCACCCATCTTGTGGAAAGCTTTTTCATATTCTAGTGATCATTCAAAACTGAGACCACTGAGCCATGTGAGATGCTTATGGCTTCCACAATATCTCTCACTTTTAATCGCCGATCTGCTGAAACCATATCGTGGATTTTTTCAATTCTTTCGGACCTCAACTGAGCGTCCAGAACGCATCTTCCGTCTTTGTACGGCCAAATCGGAATTCAAGAATCCACTTTTTTACCATAGAAATGTGTATGGTGCAGAGTCCCTATAATATTTATCAAGCTTAGCGTTTTGCACTTTTTCCATTTTCTTCTTAGTCAACGTGGTAACGAAATGTCGCAACTTTTTCAATTTTTGACAAGTGTCAACTGATAAATGACTGTTGACAGGAGCACTGTTGCCATTTCAATCAATAGGCGGGAAATTCAAAAAGTCACGGACTGACTGACCCGCCTTCGTTCTTTTCATTTATAGATCTTCATACTTTTTCTATTTCAGTAAATGCAGAGGCTTTTAATTGTCTGACCATTGTAAACAGGGTGTATATATACCAATATGATATCTTCATTGGAATAGGTTGTCACTAGTTGTGTAAAGAAAGTTGATCTCTTACCCTCTTGAGAAAGTCAGAAATGGAATTTTCAATCATTATACCCCAAAAGTTTTCTCCAAACACAAGAAGAATTTGTTAAAAAAAAAATTATTACTCGCAGTTTCGAGCCCAACCTTCTTATTTGATGGTAATTCGTAGGGGCTTTCGTTATTTTGTGTCTGTGTATTTGTTTTTTTAAAGACTCACCGAAAAACACAAACGATTGCTCATCCAAAATTTCGTAACTCGTCTCATCCCAAAGCCTCATAATCATGTACTTCGAATAGACTTTTCCTATTTCTCAATCTTTTTCAAATGATTTATGATCATCCCGCCCAAGCAGAAATGCTCTCCTCAATGGAAGAACGAAGCGCTGGTGGTGTGTCTCAATAACATTACACGTTTGTACAAAAATTAATTTTATCTACTTCACCTGATTAATTGCGCTCATAATAAACAATAATCAATCTTCAGACACCGGCATCTGATTCCCAATAATGAAAAAAAATACGCAACCCAACTCTTTCCATTATTATCCGAAAACAAAATTCAAAATTGTCGAAGGACCGCAAGCCTTAGGAGGGAGGTATGCCAAAGAAATATGAAAACATACACTCACATAAACTCCGTGTATTTCCCACCAAAAATATGATGAATTCCAAACAACAAACTATCAACTTGTCTGTTTGCCATTCACGTCTATATAAATTGATGATGATTTATGACGATCAGCGATGAACTGCATAAGATACATCGGCTAACTTAATATGGTCAAAGGAGAAGTGGGAGCCGCTTGGAGCAGGAAACGTAAAATAACAAAAACCATCTCAATAAAAACAGAAACATAACACGTGTGGGGAACATGAAAATTGTGTGCGTCTTGAGAATATATGCGAGTGAACTACTAATCGAGACCATTTATTTGAAGATTAAAGTTTTTCGGTGAATGTGTTTTGTTCTTCTTTATTTTTTTGTTTTTTGGAGGGTTGATGCGTACAAACTACAAAGTGCTTAGGAAAAGGATTAGTGTTGAAAGTCCATTGAACTGGAGGGCTATATTAGTTTTTCTTCTTCTTTATTTTTTCTTGATGGTTATTGATGTGATGATTATGGTTATGATGATGACACACTAAATGAAAACATCAAGATCTAAAGGAATGAGATTGTTTTCTGAAGTGATCATTTAATTAGTTTGCGTTTTATAATCCCGAAGAAAATCTGACTTTTTTTCATGCTAAGTGATTCCACATTTTTTTAGATGATCTTTACTCAAGGTTAAGAAATTCAGACATTGGAATTGGTTTCTTTTGCATTTATTTTTTGAAAAGTTGCTGTGCAGTGTTTAGCATTCTGTTGCTGAAGTCAAAACTTATCAGTATACTGAAGAGACAAGGGCTAAACAAAAAAATAAATAGGATGGCGCAACAGAGCGAGGAGCCCCAGGGCCTAACGCATTTCTCACAACGGCTAATAGAGAAAGCTCTTTTCATGGCAACGAGTTTACTAATGAAGGACTTGCCAATTCCTTGCGAAAGGTGATAACCGTGGAAACACATTTTTGCCTCGGTTGTGGTTCGAACCACTAACCTCTAGGTTAACTGGCGGACATGCTAACCATCACAACACGCCGCTGATCAACAGTTAATAGAATTTGTTCACTGTCTGTGTTTATCTCAGGCCTTATATGACATGATTCTTACATTTTGCATCCTTTAACGGCACACGTTAAAATATATCGAAATAAATACTATCAAAAGAACTTCTTCTCACACCTTAAAAGAAGCTCCGTTCCACTTAGATTTCAAACTATGTATAAAGAAATTTTTTGCTTTAAAAAGATGGGGAGTGAAATATGCATCATCAGCTTAAAGGTTAAAAGTAACATTTGAACATACACTAGGTAAATCATTGATGAATAAACTAAATAGTATAGGTCCCAATATAGACCCTTGAGGTACACCAGCTTTTAAAGCCAAGAAATCTTAGGATTTCCCATCGTGTATAACATTTGAAAACAATTTTTTAATTAATTACAAAAGAGGTACGACGATCTCTCGCTAAAACCAAAATAAAGTCTTAGCTTCTGACACAGCACTCTATGATCCACTGAGCCAAAAGCCTTGGAAAAGTCAAGTAAGCAAAATACCGTTAACTGATTCACGCTTTTCTAAACCCAGATTGAACTCGAGAAAGTAAGTTATGCTCACTTAAATAATTTGAAATTTGATTAGCAAGGATCTTTTCCAAGGCTTTAGAAAGACATGGTAAGATGCTAATTGGGCGGGAGTCTGTTGTTTGAGTCGGTTGTGACTCTTTAGGCACAGGAATAACAAGCTAGCTTCCAGTTATCAGAAAAAGTTGAGGAAGCAATAGCAAAACTAAAAATGTGAGTAATAATACTTATGATATGGGTTAAAATCATTTTTATAAACCGTAGAGGTACACCATCCTGACCAATGGCATTCGATTTTAGTGAACGTAATGGCGCAAAAATTTGATGTCTTTACTTTCATTACTCTCGTCTATTCCTCTTCCTTTTTTCTCCGTCTCTCTATCTGTTGCTAGACTTCTCTTTATTTTTCTCTTTCTCTCTTAATTTTTTTATTTCAATCTCTCTCTTTCTCTCTCTCTCTTTCTCTCTTTCTCTCTCTCTCTTCCTCTCTCTCTCTTCCTCTCTCTCTCTCTCTCTTCCTCTCTCTCTCTCTCTTCCTCTCTCTCTCTCTCTCTCTTTCTTCCCCCTCTCTCTCTCTCTCTCTCCTTCTCTCTCCCGCGCTCTCTCTCTTACTCTCTCCCCCTCTGTCTCTTCTCTCTCCCTATCTCTGCATCTCCTTCCTCTTTCGATCTACCTCCCTCCATCCACATATATTCTCCTTCTCTTTCTCTCTCTCTCCTTCTCTTTTTCCTTTACAGTAGCTAAGGAAGTACACAATGAAAGCAAGTTTTAACATAAGTATGCATATTTACTCTCATTACTGACTCACAGACTCACTGACTCTGTAACGATTAATAAAATCTGAGTCCGATTCATCGACAAATCTGCTTTTTGTGGTGATGGCCTTTGCCTGTTAACGTCGAATGTTCGAGTCCCAGAAATATCAAAAAATATTTTTCACTGCTTCGTGGAGAATTATATCGACATAAAATTGTAGGTCCTTGAAAAGCGTATAAAATAGACTGCGATTTATTTGTTTGTTTTTCATTTCATTAAACTACCGACCTCCAGTATCTTCCGAATAAAAGCAAACGACACTAAATCCGAAATAAACACATCGGTTAGCACTTAGCGAATAAAACCACTAATGTTTCTTATTTACGGAAGATGCCATTTTGCAATTCAAAGTCATACATCATCCTATTTTCATACCCGTATATCAGACACAGTCAGAAAATACTCACATATAGTCCCTCCCTCCCCTTTGTTATCTTCTACCTTTACCCCAACATCTACGAACCCACATAGTTTTAAATACAGAAAAAACCTTTCATCTTATCGTTGTAGGTTGTTGATTAATTACACAGTTTCAACCAAATCATAATGCAAATCGATGTCATTACAAAATGGCTACGTACGAGTATATCCTTTTACAACATCAATTACTGTGCCGAATATGTAAATTCATTTGCCAAACGGTTATATTTACTTATTTCTTTTTCTATTCCATAGAAGGGGTGTGTCATGTGTAGAACATTGAAAATCATTTCGGTTATAAATCGATCGTAAATCCAAAAGAGTGAATATAGATGCTGGCTGGTCCAGGTAGATAGGCAGGTCCATAAATTCGCCAAGTGGCGTTTGACCATATCGTGAGAAACCACCATAAGGACAGGTTGTTTTGTCAAAGTACCGGATTCCTACATTTATTTACCGGCAATATATCACAGTTTTGTGTCCATAATAAAACATTACCGAGACTTTTATTGGTTCTGAATCTGATTCGTATACGACGACGAATAAACTGAAGAACCTCATACAAGTTGACTTTTAGAGTTCTCATTAGGGGCTTCATTGGTTTTATTATTTTATTTCTTTCTTTTTTTTATGGCATATCGTTAAGGTTAGAGTTTTTTTTTTATTTCAGTTTAATATGAATCGTAATATGAAGACTGATGATCAATTAAGCGATCAAAGCGGGTGGTTGTCTTACCTTAACCAACGATTCTGTGTAAAAATCAATTTGAAGGAAAAAAAAAACGTAATTGATCACCATACCCGCTGTTTTCTTAGTTGCTGGAGTTAATTAAAGTCAGTTTGTGTGCTCTCAAAAGTTTCAAATAGGTGGTCGGCACAAGCTTAGTCAAGTCGTTTAAATTACACTGTTTTGTGTTGCCCACCATCTAAACACACCCACATCGCATGCCCATAAACTCCTCTGTTAGTGATTTGAGTTGGTGTCGGTTGCGTTTTATAGTTTTGTTGCAACACTAGACGACCAACGGAATTTTATAACCTGGGCACTTCATTTTACGTGTCATTAGAGTAACCAAACTTGGTCTCGTGTAGATATAGATGCGAAATGCGAGTATATACTTCATTGAAGAATGAAGTGGAAAATTATGTGGAAAAGTTATTGGAAACGACAAGTCTTCGGTCATCCCCCTTCTGGCTCCTTCAAGCACAAGAAAGTCCTTGTGTCTATGGTGTCATGAGAATCCTGTTTGAGTTATCGCTCCTTTTACGTAAACCAGTTTGTAAATACATGTGTGTCTCAGAGTGTGATTGCTCGTTTATTTAGTTTGGTTAGTTTAAGTGGAAGAAACATTTTAATGGAGCTAAGTGTGATGTGAAAGTATGATGCACCCACCACGCTCTGGATGTCGTATATTCTTTTTGCTTGGATATAGTTTGTTGGAAAACTTTGCTAAGGACCTGATAGTGAGCGATGGGAAAAGTATTAAATTTAAATTATTCCAAGGCTTAAGTCATTTTTAAGGACCTTTGTGCTTGTTGTTGGTTGAAGAAAATTACACTTTTCTTGTCTTCTTATCGATGTGAAGAATGAAGAGGGTTCGTTTGGAAGAAAACTTAAAGTTTTTACGTTCAAATTTGAGAAGGAAACTCAACATGGCGCTTGAAGTTGAATAAATTGCGTAGTTCGAAGTTGCATAGGCGTTAGCCTTGGAAGTAAAATAGAAGAAAAGAAGCGCTAAATTGATTTTGAACTAAACAATTTATTTTCATGAAAATTGTGGTCCTTTTCTGTCCTGGCTGTTTGAATAGTCCCAAGAACTTCATAAAAATTCCAATTGCCGTTAAAACAAAGTGTAGAGCCATACGTGTTTAATAGCTTCTTTCCAACCATTTTGACTAAGGAAACTTGTGCAACGGTTGTCTAGGTATAATTTCTTACTTAGATCGTGTGATCCTTTTTCCTACTTCATCTTTTTTTGAGTCTCCTTAGCAAAGTCTATGTTCTAGAGGATCTTAAAGCCGTTGAGTCTTATCGTCATTGCTAGCATGCCGCTTGTGATTGTATATAGTTGCATTTTAGAATATTTGGATACATTGTACTCGATTGTTGAAGTTTTTTACATAATGGTACATATTTGCATGTAAAAAGAAATCTACAAATTTTTGCAAATGGCTCTTCAACAGGGAGCTGCAGTGAATGTCTCGTTTTGTGAATGCATTCACTTACTCGTTGCCTTACACACCATTCAGACACCATTCATCTTAATTCAAAGCGAAACACACACAGCACTCTCTTTTCTCACTCAGGTTCTCACTCTCATTCACTTAACTGAAACAATGGCAGGCAATGACAATATGTGTATGCGTATGAACTTGTGCGAATAGTGTCTACGGCCACGAATCATCCACAGTGCAACGAACACTTCATAAGGCAACGAATACTTCACAGTGCAATACTGTGATGAAGAACACAGCAACAACAACAAAAAAAACCAAACAATATAAATAACGCCCAAGTCAGGTCACAAAATGTGTGCTCAAACCTACCTATGAACATGAAGAAATATTCGTTGTCATCCCTCATCATTCGTGAACATTCGCTTTTTTTTCGAATGCAAGCGAATGGTGTACCTGTTTGAGTTTGAATGGTCCATTCATTCATCATTTATGGTCAAAAGCAATGCGAAGGCTCGTGTTCACGAGTGTTGTGTACTTTTTCTACAAGCATCACACTTGTTTCATCATTGTGAGTGTGAGACTGTGTACGGCTTGTTTTTCGGGGGATGATTCGAAAGGGCAAGTGATTGCACTCATGCAGTTCTCTGATATTCAAGTATCAAAACAACACGGTAGGTGGCCTATATTAGGACATTTGGACTTCATGCTGGTTGCATGGATCCTAAGCTTGTACAAGTACAACTAAACAAAACATGGTTATTTTTTTTTCTGTTATTAGAAGATTTTGCATGCAATGTAAAATGTTCCATATGCAAACATATGGTTCATGCAATGCATGCCTTGATGAAGATTCAAAAAAGCAGGTATGGGTCTTATTTGTCTAGTTGTTGGAGTTTCTTTTACATGTAAATATAATTCTCTCAAATGTTTGCATACTTCTGAAGGTAAAAAAACAATACAGATGTGAACTACATGTAGTTCGCATGGAGCATATGCACGGAGAATGTATGAAAACATTGAACTTAATTCGGGAATTTATAAATTATTGGTTGCGTATTCAGGAACATTGATTAAGTAATATTGTATAATATTCAGGAGCATTGCTCTGAATGCAACAAAACTGTTTCGCATTTTGGCTCCATGTTTACTGTATACAACATTTACTTGTACATGGTATCGGTTTTGTCTGCCATGTGAATATAGTAAAAAAATTTAATATTTGGCTCTGACAGGAAACTTTACTTTTGAAGTGTTTCACATGGATATAGTTGCATGCTTTGGCGGAATGCAAAGGCTTCTTATTCAGGCGGCTATGTGTTTTTTGCTTGGAACGATAGAATTTGTTGGCTTCATCAAAAAATTGAGTTAATTTTCCTAACTAAGCATAAAAAAACGGCAGGGAGACAATTGAAGAAAGAAAATTTGGACATGTTACATGTTGCATTTTTTTTATAATTAGCGCACACATCAAGGGGTTATGACTTCCCATATAATGTCATAGAACACAATGCGAGCATTTAGGGAAATAGGAGGGGATTTGAAAGGAGACACCGATGCACGTTGCTTTTGAATCTTTGTAAATCCTAATGTAGGGGAAAAACAGGGTTAGGTAGAGCATTCCACATTCGGGTGGTGCAACTTAAATAAGAATCTCTATACTTGACTGTACGCCGGAAGTTGGGCTCAAGGTAAAACTGATGAGAATTCCTAGCGAGGCGGGTGCTGCGGCTAAATTGTTTCAGGGTAGGAATGCTGGCTATTTCACTAGAGCACTGTTTGTAAAAAAAAAAAGCGATAAAAGAGAACAGAGACAGAGACAGGTGACATTTCGACGATGTTCAAGAGAATCAATCGATTCTATGATTGAACTATCACCTATCAATTTTAACGCTCTATTTTGTACCCTATCAAGTAGGCGCAAAGATGTTTGAGAAGCACCTGACCAGATATGCGAGTTATACTCCAGTTTTGGGCGGATGAAGGCCTTATAAATTGTAGCCAGATCAGAAGAGGTGAAGAACTTCCTGCATCGTCTCAAGAAGCCTTAGCATTTAGCAGCATTTTTGGCGACTTCAAATATGTGGTCGTTCCAACGAAGATCATCGTTTACACACATACCAAGTACTGACAGCTTTTCGGTTTCTTGGATGCAGGTACCATTCATGGATAATGGCAATGGGGGAATGTTAAGCTTCAACGACAAGAGACAGCATTGAGTTTTCGAAGCATTGAATTCTACTCGGTTTTTATGACCCCATGTAACAATGCTGTCAAGGTGAGAATTCAATAAGCTTATCATACGCGACCGTTCCAGTTCCACATCCGAAGAGCAGGGACGTGAATTTGGAAACGAATATGAAATGCTGAGAGTCGATTCGTCAGCAAAACAGTTAAGCGGATTATAAGTTTCAGACAAGAGATCATTTATGAAAATGAGGAAGAGTGTCGGAGACAAAACGGAGCCCTGGGGCACACCAGCATTTATGAAGTGGGTATCACACTTGAAGCCATCCAATACAACTTGTAGGTATTGAACGGTTGGTAAGGTAATTTCTAATCCAACGAAGAAGAGACTCATCGATACCAAAAGCACGCATTTTCGATAAAAGAGCCTGGTGCAAAACTCTATCAAATGCTTTAGAAATATCAAGCGCAATAATCTTAGTTTCTCCAAAACAATGTAAATACATATATTGGTTCCACTTTTCGGTGAGATATGCCATCAAATCACAAGTGGACCGTTTGCTACGAAAGCCATACTGATGGTCATTAAGAAGTTTTCGTTCTTCAGGATATTTCTCACAAGTTGACAGTTTATCAACGTTACATGTTGCACGTTACATGTTTTCATTTTTCATGTTACACGTAAGTTGTTTCTTGTTACCTTTCATTTATTACTTGGTACTTGTTGCCTTTCAATTGTTACTTCTTGCTTCTTGCTTGTTATCCGTTACGTGTCATATTTTACATGTTAAATTTCACACTTTGAGGGCTTACTTTAGGAATCAACAAAAATGACGCTTATCTTCTGTGCAAATTTTTATTCAGATTTAACGATTTATAATATATTTCTACCAGAGAATATTACTTTACTATGTTAAAGTTGATTTCAAATTTCAGGGCAGGTGAAAAAATGTTTCTTTTTTTTTAGTAAAAAACACCAAAGAACTTATTCGGCTCTGATTAAAACAATGAAAAAAATAACTTTCTTTCGACTGCTGAACAAACAAAATTACCCTTTTTTATCTCAAGCATTCTCGTAAAGTTGTGCTTCTTATTTGATCGCACCGGTCCGTAAGTAAAACACACACAAGTTACAAGACTTTAATATTTGAACAGTTTTCAACTAAGCTAAACCTTCAGCTAATACTATGCACATTTTAAATGTACCTTTGACTCACAAGAAAGGAAGCCACCGAAAAATTACATAGAAGCGCATACAAACGCGATAACCGATTGTCTACCATGTTTACTAAACAGTTAATCTCTCTAGCAATAACACAACTACAGATAAACATACACAATCGGTATCTTTAAAGTGCCCGCATTTCTTCTTAATGAAACATTTAATTCCTTCTTTTTAAAAACCAATATTTGGTCAAATGACAAAAATAAAATCATCTTATCTAGATTCTTGTGTGTCGAACAAACATGTCGCGGACTACAAAAGGGATATATTAAACTTACACACAAAATAAGCAAAAAGAAACAAGATCCACAGATATCCTAAAACTCTTCTTCTTCATTAAAACCAGCCCCATTCCGTAACCGAAACTGAAATAAAATTCAACGAAAATCACCACAATCTGTCCGTCCATCTCTAGGGTGCATCTGCAGTAGGGATTGCAATCCCGGGATTCGGGATCCCGGGATCCCGGGATCCCGAGTCTTTTTTCGGTCCCGAAAATCCCGGGATTAGAATCGTTAAATCCCGGGATTTTCGGGATTGATTTGTTGATTATTTTGGCATATTATTTTTATCTACTTGAAACTTTTCCGATAAAAAAATTTTAAATTGGATTGTTTTGAATTAATAATAATAATTAATAACAATTTTGTTCACTGTCAATACATCCTTTGCAATTCTTTCAAAAATTGACTCAACATTCACTTTTCTGTGGAGATCTAGGGTTAAAGTGTACCAAGGGAGATTTAGCATTTTTTTCAAAACTTTATTTTGTGATAATTGTAATTTCTTTTTATTCCAAAAAGCTACTCTAGCCCATATTGGACATCCATATTGCATAAAAATAGCTTTGTGAATAAATATCTTGTTTTCATTTGTGAGAGCAGATTTTTGATTTATAAAAGGCTAAAGCATCCTAATTGCAAGAACATATTTTGAGACTACTAGACCTTTATCATTGGCTTAAAACTGGTTGAAAACTAGATTGTGTTTTTTTCAAACTAGTTCGTATGTTTCGTCGTATGTTTTTCGAGACTTCCATTCTTTTCATTGTTTTTGATGGGTCACCTATATTTCGGCAGAAGACGTTTGCCATTTCTTTGTTTCGCCGTGGTCATTTCGACTTTTTTTTATTTTGTAAACCTTGTTTGACACTTTGTTGCATTCTTTCATATTGTCTTCTTATTATTACGCAATTATTATTATTTATCTTTCGGCTCAATTGGAAATGATTTTGGGACAATACGCAAATATCATTTGGCAAATTGTTGAATGCTCTTCACTTACTTCGCTTCAAGTTACTTGGTCAAGTGTTTATTTCGCAAATGATTGTTTTGCCGTTTCATTGTTCCTCGAATCGATTATTTCGCCGTACCTATCCATGAACTTGTTATCATCAAAAAGTACATTCTTAAATCTATTTCCAGTTATTTATTTAAAGTAAATAGAACCACACGTGAAGTTGATACTTTCGAAATTTGTTTTTTTTTTACATTCTTTGATTACGTTTTCAGTATTTATCGAAAAGCATCTAATATTCTCAAAGGGTTCTAGGAAAACACTTTTCTTACATAAAATAAGGCATCTCACTGGTTGTTAAAAATCTAGGTACTACCAAGTAACGATTTGTACAGTATGTATGAGTTGCAAATTTTTTTGAGCAGTTCATTGTTCGGCTTTTTTTTTATTTGGCATTCGATTTCTTCGCTATTTTTTTTTTACTTGCATTAAGTAAAAAGTTTTAAGATTTCGCGCGAAATTTTAAAGTTTGTTATTTAATGCAAGTAAAAAAAAAAATAGCGAAAAAATCGAATGTCAAATAAAAAAAAGCCAAACAATAAAATGCCAAATAAAAGAAAGCCAAACAATAAAATGACAAATAAAAAATTGCGAAACAAAGAAAGTCTTATCGACCAATTGCTAAAAAAAAATTGCCAAGCAATTACTTGGCCAAACAATAAAATGCAAAAAGTTCTCTGCTGAAATGTAAAATGCTAATGAACAATATGCCAAACAATGATTTGCAACACAAAAATTGCGAAATGATACACCGCGAAACGATTTTTGTCAAAAAATTTTTGACGTAATATAGTATACCCGTTTTTGATCTATTTGACTATTCTTAAAAGAAAAAAAAATAGTAAACTAGTTTTTGGGTATCCTATCTCTTTTTCTAAACCCTTTTGTACATTGTTTTTTCTTTTGTATTTTTGAGTGCTAACATCGCTGTTTTCAAGGATGGTCTAAATTTAAACTTAATTTCAAAACAAAAAACCCACTTAGTTTATGTGCATTTCATCGAAACACCACAAAAAATATATTTAAATATAAATCAGCCATCAACCAAGTAATTTTTTTAACTGTCTAAAATATTGAGCCAATCCCGGGACTAGTCCCGGGATCCCGGGATTGACATATCTGAATCCCGAAATCCCGGGATTGAAAAAACCTCCCGGGATTGCAATCCCTAATCTGCAGGCATTAATTTTAATTAATCACCCATGGTTCTTTCGTTTTTTTTTCGCTCTCTCTGTTTCATTTGTCATTGAAGTAAAAACAACGAAAAGGAAACTCCAAAAACAAATACGGAAAAAGTAAAAAAAGGAATATACTAAAATATTCTCTGGATGTCGAAATCGGAATCATTGTCTGCGATCTGGGTTTTTGGTGAAAACAGTTTTTATAAATGTGATTCCGCTTTTGTCTTTGTGTGTCCTCTCTCTTGAAGATACTCCTCACTCGCTTTTGGCATCGGATGATAGTTTTTCTGTTTTTCCTTTTTTATATTTACTCGTCTCCAGGCTTGTTCAGATCGAAGCATAATTAATTTAAATCGTTTGTCGAAGAATCGAAATAAAGAACTTTTTTCTACAGTATTTAACACGTCCATGGGTATTCTTTATTGGAAATTGAGCAGACAGAGAAAAATACAACAAGAGTGTGACGACGAGACAACACAACCATCAAAAGCTTTGTCATTTTCTCTCCCCGTAGAATAAAATAAACGTTTTTTTGTTTATAGGCGGACAGATTGAGTAATTTATAATATTGTAGCTACTTGAACATTTTTTGTGTGTTTTGTTTAAGGGAATATAAATGCCCGATTAATTAAAAATTCAAATGAACCGCACAATAAAAACGTTTAATGCAAAAAAATTTACTGATGTACCTATTTAAAGTGGAATAATTTATTGAGTGTATCTTCCATAATTTTTTCAGTGTGTCGATGATATCGGCTGTAGTAAAAAAAAATCTGGTTGCTAAAATAACAAAGCAGAGACTAAAAACAAGATTATTTTTAAATAAATTTGTCTTGCAACATTTCCCGAGAATCGATGATTGTCTGTGGGAGTAATGATCAACATCTTTTGTTGGTTATGAATAGTCATAAGTATTGTTTGTTAAAATTCCTCGTATTTGACACAAACTTACAAACGACGTGTCGGCATAAAACGCTCATAAAAACAACGATAGAAATTTAAATGAATTTGAGGTTTGAACAAATAAAAATGCTTGGAACTTGAAAAACCGAAGCTTCTGAAAGAAAAGAATTTATGGAATTGGTTTTGTTTAAGTCTATTCAGGGACTATCATGTCTTTGTTGGGCGTAGATTCTTTCCAAATTATTATTATTTTTGGTTCTTTGTATTTAGGTCAATGCAATGAAATTTGATCTTAAGTGGTAGGTTGGGCCTAAGTAGCGGTACAAAGAAGTTGTTGATATAGAGACTAAGAGTCTTAGTAGCGGGAATTAGAGATAGGGCTTAACACAGATTTCAAGGTATGCACGGTTGTTATGTGGACATATTTCGTCTATTAGACGGTATTCAATTTGGGTGTGGGAGACTAGTTTGAATAAAAACAAGCGCTTTCGAATTTGTTAATTCTTTGGATTCATAAATTTCTAGTTTTTTTTCTTCTTCTTCCTTTTTGGCGCCACAAGCACTGTGATCTCGAAGGCATCATAACTCTCCCACTTGTCTGCTTCACATTAGCGATCCGCTTAACAGTTGCGCCGCCGCCGCCGCGCCGCCGTAAGTTTGAAGTCTTGCTAATGATTTTTTTATAACTGGCTTTTTTTATGGGGGCCATTGCAGTATTTTGATCGAGAAGAGATCACAACTCCTTCGCTTACCTGCTTAAAGCTAGTGATAGTGATCCGTCTGTTCGATTAGTAGCATTAGTGTGGCTATATATTCAGTCGCTGGCATTGATAAGTTTCTGGCAGAATTTTTTGTGGATGTGGTGAAGGAAATTACACAAACTAGGGCTACTTGGAGAATTAAATAGTGTAATTTAGGCAAAAAACCGGAAGCAACTCATTTTGATTTTGCGGAGGTTTTTGTGTAACACAATCAACACAGTCCAAAGCGCAAGCAGCACAGCACAAAGATTGCAAATCATGCTTGAGAGTTTCAAAGGGCACCAGTAACTAGTCTAAGAAACATGGTGATGAAATGATATAGTTAAAGTAGTAATAATTAAGAAAAAACCAGTTTCAAATTGTTCCTTAGATAGTACAGTTCAAAAAACTCGCCTCAAAATGGAATGCAGAAGCTGAAAGAGACAAACGAAGAAGAAGTGACCTATTGTGTGGTGAGAAAAATGTATGCCTCCGCTGCTCACCCAAAGAAACGCATGTGTAAAATCTACCTATAATGTCTTAGGTCTATAGTTATTTTGAGCTTGTTTAATCCCAAATGAATACATATATATAAATGCCTAACGCAATTCCCACAAGAATGGAAGAGACCTACAATTTTCTACCGGTTCCGAACGGCTTATTGAGAAAGCTATTTTCATGGCAATGAATTCATTAACTTGCCAATTCCCTTGCGATTCCCCTGAAAAAACATTTTTGCCTCTGTTTTGATTCAAACCATGAACCTCCCTGTTAACAGGCAGAAATGCTAACCATCACGCCACGGGTACCACAATCTTAACCTAACCTTAAATATTTAAGGTAAATAGCACTGCCATACTATCTGTTCAAAAAATACCAAAGAACAACTTGAATAACGAAGCAACTTTATCTTCAAAAAGGCTTTCAAAGAAGAAGAAATGCGTTGGAGTTTCTTTCGCAGAAGTTAATTTACGATGCTCAAAGACAGACAGCTTCCTGACATGATGAAAAAAATTCTGCACACTAGACAGCATTACTGCAGTGATGGACTTTTGAACGAAAACCGTTTTCGAATGCCTTTTCCAGAAACTGAACCTAACTTATCGTAAATGCCTGACACACAGTCGGAGAGGCTTATAAGGCAGTTAAAAACTGCCACAAAAATGAAGTGATTTCTCAGAATATTTTGGTGTTGTACTGGTTGACTTAAAAAAAAAAACAATTTTGCAATTGAAAGCAACGAGATGTAAAAGGGTGGCCCTCGGTCAACGAAAACTTCCAGGAGCCAATAAGTATTAACGATTAAGGATCTGTGCAGCTATGACTGGTATAAGATACCCAGCTTGAGTCACCAAAGAAGTAAAGGTCAATGTAGGTGTACACCAAGGAACCTTGTTGCAGCCTTTTGCCATCTGCTCAAAGTTAAAGTACCGAGCACTGTAAATAAACTATTCTTTGCTGATGATAGATCCATCACAGGCGTTTATCCTACAACCCTGCCACTTGATGTATGGGTGCAAGGCATAGAAAGAAAGAAATACCGTGTTACCGAAAAAGATCCAATGGGTTTCATCTAGGCACCGATGTGCCTATAGAGCTGCGCAAGCTCAACCCATCTTTTGATCTAGTGCAAATAAGAATTAGTGCTTATGTTGTTCTTTTCCTGATGCAAACAAACCGTTTTTAGACATTTCTTTCAATAGAAGCATAAATAAACTTAAAAAATCTTTAAGGATGCACAACAGAGCTCGGGTAGCTCCGGGGCCTAGCGCGTAGACAAAATCAATCCAGTTTATTGGTCATCATTTGCAATATGTCAAGTCGTTGGATGTAACTGCAAAGATTATTCCTTAATTCATCCTGGGAAAAAAATTTATGCCAAGCAAGTACAAATGGCTCTAGAGACATCTTTGTTTGATCAATCCCGTGTTGCCACATATAAAACATGCTTGTTTCCTTCCTCACATTTAAAAACTAATAAGCAAGCTCAAAATCGTTTCAGCTTCAGTTAACGCGTTGCCTTTATGCGGCCACCTTATGACTCATAAAAATATTCATTGAAGAAAATGGTTTTTAAACATTTGAGCTATGTTTTTAGTTCTTCTTAACTTGAGTGAACTCTCTCTTAAAATCGAGAACAAACGACCATCAGAAACGATATTTTTTAGAGTGCAGATTTTCATTTATAACTAAGAATGTAACAACTACAAAAAGAAATTTAAAGAAATCATACGAAGTAGGTATCTCCGCAGGAAATGCGCAGCTGAAAAACCAACTAACGTAATTCCAAAATTGAAGACTTTTCCATTTCTCAATTTTTTTGCTTTTAGGATTTCTTCTTTTGGAGATTTTCCAGACGTAGCATTTTATGCATTGTTCGATGAAGCTAAGTTAAAATAAGACCCGCCATGCCATCGAATCTCATGGTGTCTGCGTTTTCAATTTTTGTATCTTCAAAACCTTTCAATAGCTCATCATACTTTCTCTGTACTAATAATTTTTTTTTGTTTGTTTCCAGGTTGCCAAACTTGTAGATACTAAACTCTGGAGACTTTTAACGATGCATTCTTTTTAAATTAAATACCGAAGAAATGGAACACATGGTGAGTAAAGTTAAATGATATAATTTTAATAACTATCATCTGTCGATCTTCTTACTCCATAAATCGATCAAGATCTTCATTTTAATGGCAGCGAAATAACACATTCATGTTGCATGTATTTAGCCTTTTGACATCAACAAAAATGATTAACCCATCACACAGTTGCTTATTTTTGAAGCCAACGTGAACTTCTCCACTTCTATTGGAATTTTTTTTTAATAACTGTATCGACTTCGCTTTGGTTTTCTCTATTCCTTTTTTTAAGTTAAATACATTAAAACGAGTGAAACATACTGCAGCACATCTTTAAATGTGTCGTGATTAGTGATATTTCCGACATTACACATCTGTTTTGACAGCTTTACGAGAAGCCATTCGCACGGTTTGAAAATTAAAATAACGACTCTTTTCTGTCTTGAGATTTCCCTTATGGTGTCTCCTTTTATTATTCCTTATCTAAAACTTATTTTTATGAAACTTTTTCGCACACCAGTTGCATCACCAAGTCTCACCATTTCGATTATAATTTTTTTTCTATCTCCTTTACAACCTCTGTGTGCTCTGTCTTCAAGGTGATGTTTGCTCATCAGGATACCCAAAGGAGAGACACTAAAAAAAAGAACAATTTTAATATCCGTATAGTTATTTGTTCGATGCGCGCAACATAGTTATGCCCCAGAATACATAAGCCCGCCTCAGGCTAGCTTGTTAAGAAGATCCAACAAAAGTCGTTACAAAAAGCAAAAAAAAAATAGCAGCTACAGCAAATAACTCCATCAGAGAGCAAAGAAGAAAAAAAGAGCAAGATGGAAAAATGAAAACAAATAATTTGATTCCGACCTTCGCGTCGGCATCGGCATCCACACAGCAGAATATGCAAATAAATTTTCTTATACCATCCAAGCTAAATATCCATAAGATGCAAAACAAGCAGAGCAAAAACCAAATAAGAATGCATAAAAAATTGCGATGCGGTGCGTTTCGATCGTGCAAGACACTCACACAAGAGTTATGTTAAATATATTTTGTTTTTTTTTTTTTTTATTCACTCTCATTTCTTTTTTTGGTTAAAGAAAAAGAGAAAAAAAAATTTCGAGAAAAAGGACACGATAAATTAAAATATTTATGTAAATTTAGTAACAATCTCTCTTTGTGTTTACAATTGGAACATGTTTATTGATTAAATCACGCTTTAAATGAGAGTGTTGTGAAATGCGCAAGTAAAGCAAATTATTTTTGTAATTGATTTGACGTAGTGTTTTTTTATTTTTTTGCTTACAAAAAGAGAAAACCTGGCTTAATTTTGAAATTGTTAATGAAAAAGTAACATGACGCAGTAATTAGATTCGACTGTTTTTTTTATTGCTGTAGGTTTTGGATTTGATGTTTGAATTGGTAGGTACCTGTTTGAAGCTTGCTCTGGTTGAAGTAGTTTTTTCGTCTTTTTTTTATGCAGCTGATTTCTAACGGGTGATTTTTTAGCTGGTTTGGTTTTGGCAACACTGGTTTTGACAGCTGACGTGTGTTTAGTACCTTGTGTCACTGTCAAACAGCTTCAGTTTGGTTTGCAATTTAACCATGGATTGTCTTACAAATGAACAACGCTTGCAAATTATTGAATTTTACTATCAAAATTCGTGCTCGGTTCGAAATGTTCATCGCGCGCTGCGCTGCGCTGTTTGGTGAACAGTTAATTTCACGTTTCGGGCCGGTCAATTGGCCGCCTAGATCGTGCGATTTGACATCATTAGACTATTTTTTGTGAGGGTATGTCGAGGCTTATGTCTATAAGGATAAGCCCGCTTCGATTGACTCACTGGAAGCCAGCATCCATGCATTCATTGGTGAGATACCGGCAGATATGTGTGAAAGAGTATGTCAAAATTGGACTCAGCGGATGGGCTACCTGAGACGCAGCCGCGGTCAACATTTGCATGAAATTATCTTTAAACATTAAATTGCAAGGTTCAAACTATCGATTCAAATAAATATTTCATTCATTTTTTCGAATTTTTTGTGTTTTTTTTTTACAAAGTTCTAAACCTCTTAAAAAATCACCCGTTATAATGCAGCTTGCAGCACACATTGGCAAAGTTTTATTAGCAAGAAGTCTTTTTTCCTAAGCAACCAGAGGAAGGCGTCAAATTTTGAACACATGAAGGCTCTTCAACGGTTAGATCCTACTTTGCAATCTCACAATTCGAATCGTCCTTCCAATCAGAAAAAAAAACCAAAGAATGAATCCATTTCTGAGTTTAAAAGTGCGTGAGATTACCAACCCATAGAACTTTCTTTGTATACATACATTGGTAGGCGCAACAGAGTGGGGAGCCCCACATTTCTAACAGTGATGGCTTTTGAAGGAATGGAGGGAGCCTTCAATTTTCTGCCGATTCCAAACGGCTAATTGAGAAAGCGCTTTTCAATAAGGTCTACTGTTGTGATTTGAACTCGAAACTTCCGCGTAACAGGTAGTCATGCTAATTACTACGGCACTGGTACTCTCGAGATTAATAATACAAATGAACCTTTAATGTGGTGCCCTTGGTTGGCAGCATTGTTTTTCCCCTATAGCGTTTCGCCATGACCTGGAAAGTCTTTCAAGAATAGTAACCCTGCCATGAAAAGTGTCTTCCCACTGAACCGTCAACAACGTTACAACGTTATACAGTGCTATTCGCATGGCATTAAGTTCCATACGCTATCAAAATGGATCCACTCCATGCTCCAAACGAGAATATTAAAAGCAGGAAAAAAAAGTCAAAACTTGTAGAGGTACACCGCAAGGAGGAGTGTTATCCCCGCTACTCTGCCTCCTAGTAGTAGTAAGTCAAGTCCTAGTTAAACTTGAAATTAGCGGAATAAAAGCCGTAGCCTATACTGATGACATCGTCATCATGACTTTGGGAAAAATCACTCATGGCAGTGGAAGGATCATTCCACTTCCTCTGTGAGTGTCCTAGCTTGGCCCACACTAGGAAAAAAGCCCTCGGAGAATGCTTCTTCGAAGAACTGGGCGACATCTCTAACCTCCCATTGAGCAACGTTCTGAAATTTAATCAGGGCTCTAAATGGTTCAGTGGGGGTTCCCTACTTCAATAAAACAACCACCAGCCCAACCCTCTACCTCTCCTATCCTCCCACCTCCTCATCTTCTGTTTTCCCGGGAAGCAGAATGGATCCTTGAGACCCAAGTGGCAACAACCCCATTCAACCTAACCTAACCTGAACCGTCCAGAAGCTCCAAAAAACTGTAAACTCTTTCCATTTATCCCTAGGTATTCCCCAGGCTTTGGGGCTCACCGAGATATGTTGTACTACCCTGTCTATTTATTTATTTCTTTTTAATGTAGTGCGTGCGACTTATTAGTGTTGTTTATTGAACAAGTTGATTCCGCGATACCCGCTGTCATTTACCGCTGCTCCAAGCTGTCGTTTTATTATCGTTCTTTAATTTGCATCGATCCATTCTCGTAATTCTTAATCGGTCTATGTCGTGGCTATCGTTGTTTTGAGTGTCGCTCTTTTGTCTCGCGTTTCGTAATTCGTTACTTGCCGTGCTTTAACTTTCAAATGATTTAACACGACTTTTACTATCCAAAAATCTAAGTGCTGCGTGATTGTCTTCAATGGCGATTAGGGAAAGTCTGTCATTTCAAATTTCAGCTGCAAAGTATTTTGAATTTTTTTTTCACGGAAACGTGCGTTTCTTGAAAATATAAATCTCTTGAAATCCCGTTGAGTTAAGAGGATTATAAATAATGCAGGATATGAATAGAATATATTTTGTTATAGAATAAAACCAGTTTACTGTCGTTATCCACCCATCAACAGTTTCTATATGTGTCTTGATTGATCTATTCTGCTGTCTTCCTTGAATCCTTCAATCATGTTCTACGACACGCGACGACGCCACGCATCGAATAAAACCCACTCATTTATTCAAACGAAATGTCAACAGATTTTTTAAACATCAATCTAGCCCACAGTTGTCACTCTGTCTTCAAATTCCTACGCACAACTTGCTCTCTTTTAATATACGTAAACCCAAGCGTTAAGGTAGGACTGGGCACATACAGTAAAGAGTGCTTATTGCTACACAACGACATGTGGTATAGATTTCCGCAATTTGAATTTTAAATCCAAACAATGAAACGCGATGAAAGACTCGATTTTGCATATACACATACGCCCATAGTTTAAGCTTCCCACCCATGCCCCAGCAGATATAGCATGTCGGCTTTTATGATCCTTTCGAATTCACTTACACCCAATCATAAAGTGAAAAAAGAACAAACATTAACCTTATAGGAGATGAGAAGGAGGAGATGGAGGAGACAACAACAGCAACAACAAAAAAAAATCAATTTATTTGTCACTTTGTATTTCTTGTGTCTCCTCTATTTATGGCCATCCAATGACAGGTAGGCAGTAAGATAGCTGACAGTTAATGTCGTCCTGTATTCTGTCGATACTTAAAAATAAAATTGACTCTTGATTGATAGCCATTTGGTGTGAGATGAATTCTTGATTATGATTAGAGTAAAGGAGAAAATGGCTTCTCTTCTTAAAATTTGTTGTTTTTTTTTTTTCTTTGCAAATTCAATATGGCAATCTGACATTGATGAATTGTCGGAAAGTCCAAAGATGGGTGATAATTCGTCTTTAAAAACGTTAAATAGAAGTTGTTCCTTTTGGTGATGAGAAATGGTGTGTTTCTATACCAAAAAGCTCTCTTCAGATTGCATGGAAGCACTAAGTGTTTGGAATTTGTGGAATAGAAAAAAAAGAAACAATTAGTAGGTTTTTCTTGGAAACGAAGTTTTTTATTTCTTCAACAATAAATCATCTCGAACCTAGGATTAACCTTAAACGTTTTACACATTCAGCGCTTTCTATCTCAATCGCTGATGTACCTACCTATACAATGTTTAGTGTCGGCAAAATGCCTTTGTCAAGGTGCCAGTGCTTCTTTTCATAATAATGATTGATATTCAAGTCAAATATGAAGAAACTGCGCTTAAAATAATGATACAAGTTTCTATGTTAATTTTTGAGCTTAAATCTTGGCAACACTGTTGTTTGTTTGATTCAGCGCTTTACCGGAGGGAATCGTGTAATGGTAATGGACTCAACTTGAAGACTCGAACTATTAAAAAAGTGACAGTTAAGATGTTTGTTTGAATTCCACACTTCATCACTGCAAGTGAAAATTATCTTTCAAGTAATTCAATTTACATCATTGACAAATGTGCATTTGCTTTATTCCAAACGGTGTCGAATTGAATCAAGGTGCTGCTAAGAACGTGAGGAATTTTTTTTTTTCTTATAGTGTTGTGTAAGAACTCAAGGAGTGGAGATGATCACAACAATTGCTCATGCTTTGATTTGTGTAAACGAGTACGATGGAATATTTTTATAATGATATTTGAAGCAAGCATGATTGAAACCCTTTTATTTCTTTAAAACGTAACATATTTACATGAATGTGATATTATTGCATAAGTATTGATTAGAGGAAGTGCACAATATGATTTTGGTGTTTATTCCTAGCACTAGAGGGAAGATATTCAGGGTTTTCCAGTATTGTTTTGATTAATAAGAAATATGGCGAGGGACAGACAGAGAGACCTGAAACGAATTTCTTATGAAAAATCTGATAAAGTAATTTAATTTATTGATTTCCTACATTATAAAGTATAGTCACTAGTATCTTCTATAATTTTTTCATACAAAAATATTGGAAAACAAACCGTTGACAGTGCATTTTCCAAGACGCCTACACTTTTCGATCTTTTGTGGTGTGCGAGATAACTTTTGACAGGATCATCTAAAATCACAATTATAAAAAGATTTCGTTAAAAGACCACTTTCGTCAGGTAATAACACGAGATTTTTTTTTGCAATTTTGAAATTTTGGTGACAATTTGAAGTGAAAAGTCGTTTTTTTTTGCCTAAAAATGCCGCCATCTTGAAGCTTTCAATTCCGGAAAAATGAACATTTTTTAAATTCCTCGTGTTATTACCTCTAAAAATATATATCAAAGAAGTGTGCAAAATTTCAGAAGGATCGGTAGGATCGGTGCAACCGTCGCCGAGATATTTTCAAAATATTAGTTTCGAGATAAACGCCTTTAAAGATAAACCCGAAAAACAGCACACTGAATGTTTCTCAAATATTCCGTTAGAAGCGTCATAAGAGTGAGCTCTCCTTCCCTGAACTCAAAAGAGGACCTCGAGCTACCTGGAACCAATCATAAAAGGTTGGTTCAAGGTCGTCCAGCCGGCCCCTCTCTATTCGCTCGCCGCGCATACCTACTCTAAAATCATTCAAAGTCACTGTAACTTTTCGAATTCAACTCGGAATGACTTGAAATTTTGACACAACATTCTTGAAATGTAGTATAATAAAAAAATACAATAAAATACCGATTTTCTGAAAATGTCCAGAGTTTACCCCTCCCTTAACAAACACTTTAGCGGCTGAAATACTGTCGATTTTCTGTTGAGTTGTACGTGCGACAGTAGTTGGCTCAAATGAATTCCAACTGAGGGGCCAAGTTTTCGACCACTTTTTTGCAGCATTTCGAGGTTGTGTTTCAGTACAATCGCGCCGAGTATTCTCTTTCAAGGAGTCGATCATCTCGGACTTATCTGCGTAGACAAGCAACTTCACATACATTCCCAGGAAAAATAGTCGAGTTGTGTTGAATCGCACGATCCTGGAAACTACGACCATTGTCGCGAGATAATGCTTTCATCAAAAGTGTCTCTCTTTAGATTTATTGTATAAGATGAGTGGCATGTAGGACTGTGTTGTTGAAACCAAATGTCGTCAAATCATGACTCTATATAGCGTTCCCTATTGACTGTAGCATTATGGCCGGCTGTATTTTTGAAGAAATATGGAGCAATGATTCCCTCTGCTTATTGAGTAGGTACATAAAATAGTGACTTTGTGAGTGACAAAACTCCAAGTGATACAATTTTGTATAGTAACGAACCCATTCAACAAAAAGTAGACTTCATCGCTCAACAAAATTTTCTTGTAATAATCGTGATCGGTGGCCATCTTGTTTTAGACCCCGAACGTGCGACGCGCTTGATGGTCGTTCGGCTTCACTTCTTGCACGAGTTAGATTTTGTAAGACAGCAAACCGAGATCCTTTCGCAAAATCTTCCATAATTTGATGCGTGCGATCGATGGCGAACAGACTCATTGCGCATTCGATACGGACTGTACGACCGACGTCGTCTCAAAGGATGCGCATTACGCAGTAAAGTAAACGTGGGCGAAATTGTTCCATGGTTGCTGGAGTTACCAACTCTGTTTGGCGATTGTATCAACCTAGTATTGGACGCACGATTTGCACACCTTGTTGCAGAGTAGGTCTATTCATTATGAAATGGCAAACCCTTCTGAGCATAAATCAAGTGACAGCTTTCAAAAAGATCTACTTCGAAAAAAGTACTGCCAGATTGAAAACCACACGTCTCAAAAAAAAAAACAGTCTTAACTATAGATTAACTCTTGCAAGATGTCCTCTCTTTGGCACCTTTGTATATCACAATGATAAAAAATCTGGTAGATTGTCCTTTTGTCTCGAGAGTAAAAGATCGGATTCTATTGTCCTAATTTCTTTCTTTTTCTTTTGTACAGAAAACAGACCAAAAATGCGCAGACTTGGCAATTTTAAATAGACATTTTATCTTTAGGAAGGATCCTTCCAAAAAAAGAACGAGATAACTTCTTCCATGACTCATTTATTTCCCTTAATGGCATTTATTTTCCAAAATTGCAATTCAGTCTCTGAGCAACTGTAGTCTTCCGTTTGCTTGAAGAAAACAACCATAGCATCAACATTCATTTCGACAAATTTATCCCAGAACGACACCGACCGACAAGACAAAACACCTTACATGTCTCACCCTCAGTAGCAGCAGACACAACACAAAACGTCTGCCTCCTGAAAATAGACAGCTCCACCTTAAGACAAACATCATATTTTCCAAATACACACCGCATCAGTATACCAGAACATATAATTGACGCTGTAAATCTGTTAACACCGTATGCCTTCAGCGGAGACCATAAAAGCTGTTAACTTGTCGTGTTAAATAATCTTTGGCACCGGAATTTCACATTCATTCAACTCTCCGGATACTGTGATGGTGGTGTGTTTGGTGAGATGCTTGCTACTGCCGCCACCTCCACCCCTATAGTAAAAGAAAAAAAATGTAATAATAAAAAAAGAACAAAAAAATAATTGCACGCCAGCCAGCGGTAGTCCATCTTTTAGTTCCAACGCCTTCTATCCTCGATAGATGGGTACACCGCAGTGAACAGTGTATATGTACTGCCTGGTATAGGTGCTGCTCCTTCAGGTCGGTGATAATGGATCCTAAGGAAATGTTGATGCAGATGGTTATACTGTAGTGTACTGCCATCAAATTTGCCCCCTCCTTCTCCTGTTGGTGGAGCGCAAAAGAACAACATGGGCGAATGAAAAAAAGCAGATACTGCAGTGGTAATGTATCTATACGCACTTGAGATGGATACGCTAAGAAGTTCAGATACACCACCAGGAGGACAGCTTTGGCGGTGGGTCATACCAAAATACCATATACCATTTGCCGCTCGCTGGTGTTCGCCACCGTAGTTCACTAACATTAGCTGCTCCTGGAGTACATTTGTTTTGTTTGTTTAGTTCGACAGCTCACGTTTTTCTCGTTTTATTTTGATTCTTAAAGATTTTTTGTTGTTGTTTTTGTAAGTTTCCATTTTTATTGCTTCAAATGGAAAATATGTTCGGCACCGTTGTTGGATAGACAGAGAGAAGACGGCAAAGCAATCACTTAATGATGTTTCCAGCAGTGGAGAAGTGAAACTCCATGGAGAGGTAGGTAGGTGTGTTTAAAGCAACACCACACAAACCATGTGTCTTATAGAATTTGAAATCATATCATGTCAACAAATGAGGTTAATTACTTTTAGAAAAAACACTGCGTCTCGGGTGGTAGCCAAAGTTTACACAGCCATCGATTTTTTTTGGAAAGAAGATGAAGAAGACCTTTACTTCATCCCATCGAAAAACCATAACTCTCGAGTTGTTAAATTTATTTTTACTGGCAAAAGGTCAATGTGTTCTCTGAGTCGTCGTTGACGGCTTCGTCTTCATTTGGGTGGTATCGAATAGACATGATTCATATAGTGCTTATCTCAGCTATATTTTCTTCTTTTTCTTTTACTGTTTGAATATTCAACTAGACCAGAGTCAAATATGGACTATAGTTGGCCACAGTCTTCGTTGACCGAAGTTTATTTAGTGCCCTTATCATCGGTTGGTGTGTCATATGTATGAGAATTTGGACAGAACAGAGGCATAAGTATCATAAATATTGAAACCTATCGGAGATTTAGGTATATGTTGAAAGCAAATACACCGCAATATCCGAAAAAATCGAATTAAATTGTGACTTACGGTGTCTTTTGATCTGGCAATCGTATATACAGTGGGAGCATTGCGGACAATGACTTGCAATAAATCAATCAACGATCGTTTAGTTGTGTGGACTTTTGGCAAGGCATATAGGTAATGCAAAATGTGGATTGTATTACGGGTAGAAGACTTTGGTTCAATGACCAACAACTATTATTTGAGTGAAGCCATGAGGTTGTGGTTGGTTGGTTTCGAATTATCTGAAGAAACATTTCTGATCCAGGTTATGGCTTTGATGAGGGTATGTACTTACAGTGGCTTTTCCATAGCCTTTATGGTCGAAATTAGCATATTTCAAAGTTTAGGGTTGTAAAATCTGGCGCATACTCTCAGAGTTCATAGGCACAATGGAGTAGTCAACTTTAAAAGAGCGGTCTCAATCGCCAAGAAAGTATTGTTATTTCACATGACACACTTGCAGAATCATAGCAGTGCGTTTAGATTGAATATTACATCCACAAATTTTGCTGCAATAATTAGAAAAATAGAAAAAATACGCTCACTCCATATGCCAGTGCTCTGTTTTATCCAGAGGAAGACTTCTATATCATTTGTTAAAGTTGACTTTACTGACATTGTGAACTCTCATCAGAGTGAACGATGACATATCATTAAAAAAAAATACTGCAACTTTCGAGGACTGAGTCGACAGGAAGGACTATCTTTCAAGAAAGCGACGCCCCAATGATAGTTTGATTGGTGCCTTCACAAAATAGCCTTTTTAAGCATTGTATACTACTTACTCACTGGAAAGCTGTTCAATTATTCGAAGCTTCTACAGAATCTACTCAAAAGGTTTCTTTTTCTGTTTTATATACAGCCGGCGTTCTTTTTATTCTTTTAAATTTAAAGGACGTTTTTATTTCGTTTAAAAGAATTTAGAGACTTGTCAAGAAGCGGACCAGGACAAAATTCTTTTTTTTATATAATTTGCGCTCACACAAAGGGATAATGAATACACTTATAATGTCATTAAAACACAGTTCGAGCATTGGGAAAGTAGGAGAGAATTAAGTAGGTGACACCGATGCACATTAATTTGAAATCTTTGCAAATCATAATGACTAGGAAAAACAGAATCAGGTAGAGCATTCCACATTCGGGTTTAGCGGCTAAAACAATAATCTCTTTCTCTAAACTTAGCTGTACATCTGAAGTGATTTTTTTCATGACTAGCGCGCACATCAAGGAGTTGGGCGGCCGTGGTGCAGTGGAAGAGTGTTCAGTAGATAGGCCGGACGCGTGGTTTCGAGTCCCGCTCTGAGCATCTACTTTTCTTTCAGCCTCCCAGTTTCATCTGGACGCCACCCTTGAATTTAAGTGTGTAACACACTATTTCCATCTACTGCACCACAAAAAGGGAAAGCTGCTACCTTGGGTTGTACAATGTACCGTATATTAGGTCCGAGTGCTCCAGATTAGCATAAGCGTCCTCTTTCAAAAAAAAGAAACTTTTAGGAGTTATGAAAACCTTTATAATGTAAAAAACACAGTGCGGACACAGGAGACAACATTGCACGTTGCTTTTGAACTTGCGAATCTTAATGCTAAGGATAAACAGAGTCTGGCAAAGCATTCCACATACGGGTAGTGCGACTAAAATTTGAATTTCTATATTTGACAGTACGTCCGAATTGGACTCTAGGTAAAACTGATTAGCATTCTTAGCGGGTGTCGCAGCTAAATTGATTCATTTAAGGAATGCAGCTGCATATTTCACTAGAGCATTGATTGAAAAAAAAGCGATAAAATAACATTTTGACGATGTTCTAAAAGCATCAATCGATTTAACGATTGAAGTATTACCTATCAATCTCAACGCTCTATTTTGTACAGAAGGAGTGAAAGAGTTCCTTCATCGTCTTAAGAAATCTAAGCATTTAGCAGCATTTTTGTTGACTTCAAACATGTGGTCATTCCAGCGAAGATCATCGCTTACACACATACTTTAGTTTTTCTTGGATTCAGGGACCATTCAAAGATAATGGCAATGGGGACATGTTAAAGTGCTTAGATGCGTATGTTAAGGTAAAGGCCATAAATCAAGTCGAACAACGGTTACTCATCCTGCAAGAGCTGTCAATGATTTTTACGCACTAGGAAATCGTTGAAAAAAGATTCATATTAATCTTCAATCAAATGCATGTTTAAAAAGCAACGCGTCGTTTTTTGCAGCAACTGAAGAAAGGTTCCGAAAGGCCTGAAATTTTTTTTGCAGATTTGTTTTTTTCGGCTAGTTGTTTAATGCTTCCAAAAGTGTGGCTATTATAGACAGAAAGATCAATGCCAATTGGGCATCTGTGAGTTCATTTACTTTACATTTATAGCTTTTTTAGATTTTAATAATTTTTTATGTGTAGACGTCTTTGTAAGATATTCAGCTGGAAAAGGGCTAAGAGCTTACCCAATCATTTGCGCTTTAATTCGCCTGAAGTGTCGCGTCACGTATTGCAATAGAGCTCATTTAAATTGTGTGCTTCCGAATGTATCTTAAACATCAGCGTGACTATTATTGTCAATGGTCCGCTGAAGGCCGTGAGTTCTAACAAGTCTGAGTGGTAATAGTAAGCCAATGGTAATGGTAAGCCACTTTGAATTTCTTTTCATCAAAGCTAAAGCTGAAACCCTTTGATTTGCTTAAGACTAAATGTATTTACATGAGTGTTATACTGTTAGGATGATATTGGTACTTGCAAAGAGTAGTGCTTGCTCACATCAAATGAATAAGCACAGCAACTGCAACAATTTCATTGCTCAGTGCTCAAGCCCCTTTTTCTAAATCAGTTATTTTCCAGTTTCTGGCCTTTTTAGTTACCAATGAAGCTTCCGTTTAAAGAATCCAAATTTTCGTATTGATAAAGTCATTCCTTTATGTATCTGCATTGAAGTAGTTTAATTCCCGCGTAACGAGTCTATCACCAATGTGAATCAGTTAAATGCGAGAGCTTTGATCCTTTCGAGATCACAATGCTCGCAACAGCGGAAAAGGTAGCAGATTGAAAAAGCTTAGTTTCACCAGAGAATTGTGTCAGAGTTTCTATAAATGCAGTTGATACTTGCCTTTGGCGAAGTGTAGATGGTGGGAGCTTCGGATTATTTTGTGGAATGTCCAGGCCCCAATGAGTTGAGCATGAATCAAAACATTTAAAATACTTCTTCAGAATATAAAACGGATTAATATTTAGGTATGTCTATCATCCACTTTTTCTATCAAAAATGTCTTTATCATAATTAATTGAAGACATTCTAACACTCTGAGTAAATCTTAAAATTAAAGAATTCCCCTCTCGTTTCTTATTTGTTTACCTTCTTTTAAAGTATATTACCGTCACAGCAGCGACATTATTTCATCTTACACAAAGGGGGAGTCCTAGAAAATTAATAACAAACTTCATTATATCTTAAGTGGCAGTAATTCATCACTGACACATATAAACTAATACTCAACAAATATTTCCAAAACACTGTTTTCCAACAACTGCCTTTCACCACTTCCTCTGGTACGAGTACCTACATACATAAATATATAGAAATTGTTCCACCCTTATCCGGGCTATTGAATTACATTTCTCTTCGCTATTTACACAATTGATTATTATGAACACACTCTCTTGTAGTAATTAAAATGTCATTCCGTTCAAACTAGAGCCTCCTATAGAGTATTGTCTTCTTTACAACGAGTAGGTACATACAATCCAACACATGCCAACCAAAAAAGTATTCCATCATCGTCCGGCAGCTGCTGTCAAATGAGATCCATCATCAGGGACACAATTTGTTACTTTATTTTAATAATACACTAAGGGGTGGGGTTGGAGGATGAATGAAAATTTTCTTCTCTCAAAAAGCGCGGTGGTGCGGCGCCATGTGGAAAATGTCACGAATAGAGTGTTTTTAGAACCACAGATGGCTGTATTCCCGGGGATTACACTGATGTGTCACTCTATGATAGCTCATGATGGTGCTGATTTTTTTCAATTTCGTTTTCATTTTTCGGCTAGAGCTAAAAGGACAGGACAGTAAATCGAGCAGATCCTAGCTGTGACTGAGAAATCACATTTCAATCAATGGAATGAGTGTGATGCATCCTTAATATTTAATTCAACCTTAACGATGACAACGAACGGCAATGATGACAAGAGTTTTGGCTTATTTGAATATTTTACCCGTGACGCCTGCATGTTCTCCTTGTATCTACTGTCTCTTCTCCCTGTGTGTGAGCTGTGACGTTAGTTCAAATGTAGAAGACTGCAGCCGCAGGAATCTCTGTTCTTCATTTTTGGGGTCATCCATTGGATGACAAAAACACTAAGAATGCAAGGGTTGAAAATATGGCAACGATTAATCCCTAAATATGTTCCAGGGAGGGAGTGATTTTTCTCAGCGCCTTAACCTAATCGAACTATCTGGCTGTATTTTGGTATATTTTGAGATACGTTCCTTTAGAAGGGGATCAACTTGCTTTAGGCTTTCATTGAAAAGAGATGAAAAGAGATCATTTTCGTGCCCCTTAATATTTTTCTATGATTTTTGACGATCTTAGACGTAAAACCTGTGTGACATTTCACGATTTGATCTCAAAAAGAAAGTTTAAACAAGGAGCTCCATCATAATCCAATTCTTTTGAGAACCCAGGTCAACACTAGAGGGTATAAAGCATTTCTTTGTTAAATTTTTTGGGCTCCGTCGATTCGACCATGATTGTAGACTGAATCAATTGATTTTCATGTTAGTGTTTAATAAAAAAGATGTTTACAATAATGTAGGTACATACTTTAGGAAGATTTTCACTAGTTGGCAAATCGAATAGTTTTCCTGAATCGATATCATTGCTTTTGAGCTCCCATTTTACAATTCACATAAAGTCGCAGTTATCAGAGGAAAGATAATTGCGTGTTGTTGTGTGTTTACTTACTTAGGTGGGCATTAAAATTCGGGGTGAACCTGGGCCTCAACCAACATCCTTCTATAACGACTTCGATTTCGGGCGAACTCTTTCCAGTTTCGCACTCCAAGTCGGTTGAGGTCTTCATCCACTTGATTGTGCCACCTAAGACGAGGTCTTCCCCTTCCGCGATTTTCCTGCAATGTGCTTTCGAACACCCGAGGCGCCGGTGCGTTTAGGTCCATCCGCTCAACATGACCCAACCATCGTAGCCTAGCGATGCGTACTCTTCTGGCTATGCCCATGTCGTGGTACAGCTCATACAGCTCGTTGTTTTATCTTCTTCTCCACACATTGTCTTCGCATACGGGACCAAAGATCATTCGGAGAATTTTTCTTTCGAAACGACCAAGGGTTTCCTCCTCCGCTTTCGATAAGGTCCATGCTTCCGCGCCGTAAAGCAGGACTGGGATGATTAAGGTCTTATACAAGGTTACCTTGGTTTTTCTGGAGAGGGTTTTGTTTCTCAATTGCCTTCTTAACCCAAAGAAGCAACGGTTGGCAATAGTTATTCTTCGTTTGATCTGCGCACTGATGTTGTTGTCCGTGTCTACAGCGGATCCTAGGTAGATGAAGTCCTGTACTACCTCGAAGTTAACTCTGTCTATTGTGACGTTTTGTCCAATTCGTCAATGTTTTGTGTCCTTGTTTGATGACAACATATACTTCGTTTTGCCGTCATTAAGCATCAAACCCATTTTTGCCGCTTCTGTTTCAATACTCGCAAAAGCACCTATAACATCACGCTTTTTTCTTCTCATTACGTCAATATCGTCTGCATAGGCGAGTAATTGTACAGACTTTTGAAAGATTGTTCCTCTGGTGTTGACATTTGAGTCCTGTACAATCTATTCAAGAATGATGTTAAGGAAATCACATGACAGTTTGTGCCTAAAGCCTTTTTCGACATCAAAGGTCTCGGTCATTTCTTTACCGACCTTGACGGAGCAGCGTGAATTCTCCAAAGTCATCCTGCATAGTCGTACGAGTTTTGCAGGGATGCCAAAACTAGACATGGCTTTGTACAGCTCGTCTCTGTAAATACTGTCATACGCGGCCTTGAAATCGATAAAGAGATGGTAAATATCGATATTATCATCTCGGGTCTTTTCCAAGATCTGCCGTAATGTGAAAATTTTTTTTATCGTGTTGTGTGTTTACGGACTCGTATACGGTGTTTTTTGCTTCTCTATTTGTCGATTGTTCTCAACAATTTATTTACCTTTATTTGTCGAATTCATCCCTGTGTACAGGTTTCATGAGTATTCAACCCTACGGCGGCCACAACGTCCTGCATGCCGTTCCTTGAGCATTTACTTTTTAATTATCTTGTTTACGTATAAATTGAGTACATATGTACAACCATAGGTACCTACTACCCCATCAACTCACTAGACTCGACGAAGACCACAGTGTGAGAACATAATAGCAGGTTTATTGTCATGCTATCCTTAACAGTTGCGAGGCATATCCTTATTTTAATTATGTCGTAAATTATAAATATTACCCGTTTGGTTAATTTTTATAGTCGTAAAGTTATTAAGGCCATCGCATAGTCGTATTTTCTAGTTTACCATGATGATGATGGTGTCCTCGTCCGTCGTTGTCGCTGCCGTCTCTTATTTAATGGGCGAAAAACTATTCGAAGGGTGCGGATGATATATGGCAGCCTGTTCTATTTTTATGGATGTAGGTACCTACTTGATGTGTTCCACAGGTCGTTTAAAAGTTGTTCTGTGGCAGGATTTCCTTTTTAATACAAATCAAGTGTTCAATTATTATGATTGATTTTTAACTATACACAATCTCCCACAAAAACACAAAACCCACACTTCATAAATATACTAGCTGATGACATTGTGTCAAACTTGGCGTCGACTTTGTGGCGCAAATCAAAGAGACGTTTGTTTCCACTCTAATGACGACGCTGTCACATAAAGTGAGGTAGATACTGCATTGATAGTGCCACACCTTGTGTGTGGTAGCAACACTGTTCTCGCGCTCTAATGATCAAAATCTCATCCGTACAATTCAATCAACTTATACTAGGTGTAGGTACCTACTCGAGGCTTTGTATTAGATTTGATATCAATTGAGTGAGGTGTACAATATGAAGTGTTCTCACGTACACCACGTAGACAGGTGTGTATTGTGGTGCATACTGGAGCTTCGTTTAGGCTTCTGGATGGCTTCCCATAAAAATATGTCATCGATTTGGCGCCTCATAAATCAATCATGACTATGTTAGAGACAATGTCATCGAATACTTCCACAAAACATTCAAAATTATTAATAGAAGTGGTCTTAGATTGTTGGCATAGATATCGACAAGGTGTAGGCAACACCTATACTGGTTCGTCAGTAAGCTAAACACGATTTCTCTCTTTGGGTTTTTCTTCAAACACTTGCCAAAACAGTGGCTATTGGTTTTCTTTCTTATCCTGTCTCATGATAATAATTTATGAGTTGGCGGCCATTTTTCTTTTGTTTAGTGCGAGCTACAACTTGTAGATGGCTTATCACGTATCTAAGAGCGCATGCGTGGGCGATCGTTCTCATTGAAATCTTTTCCTGTCACGAGTTTTTGTCGAATTATGATCAGAATAGAGCTAATGCAGTTGGAATTCCTAATTTTTCCAATATTGGAGAAAACATTGCCCAAGGTAGAGCCGAAGATATTTTCAAATTGCTGGGGTCTTAGAGTTGATTCAAAGATTGACTAAGTTTTCATCCACTACAAGGAAACGACTTCTTTGTTTTGCTTTAAATTAAAAGTCTCGGGTTGAGTGATTGGGTTGTGTCTGCTGTGGATGCCTTAAAAGCAATTGAAGTTCCTAAGTGAACGTTTGAGCTTTGAGTACAAACTTTAAACTCTCCGACCACCGAGTGCCATGGTAGACATTGTATTTTTTCTTTTAGTCTGATGTTAAGGAATGATTCTCTGTGTCAAGGGTTTTCCCAAAAGAAAGATGAAAACGTTTCTAAAGTATAATTTATCCGTCAAAGAAGTTTTCTTTTTGCTATTTCTTTTCTGGCCTAACTTTTTTCGCCTTTGAATGATATACGACTTTGCCATTTCTACCCCTAGAGAATGGAGAAAAATTACCGCGAAAGGGGTGATATACACGATAAAGGCGAACGAAGAATAAAGAAGCACAAAAAAAAAGGAACTCTCCTTTGAAAGGTAAAAACAGTCAAAGTCCATGTATTTTCTCCAACTTATGCAGTTTATTCAATTTTTCCCTAGTCTATTTTTTTGTCGGGGACTCGGGATAAAAATAAAACAAAAAATATATAAAATATAAAAGGAAAGCTTAAGCCACCGGAATATTATTTTATTGCGGGCGATCATAAATTTCATTTAAAGTTCAAATCCAGAAAAAGGATATGCAAAGTGAAAGGAAGAAATTAAAGGAAAGTCCTGCGACGACGAGCGACGTGGTTAGATATGAACTTGGAGTTGTTTGACGTGTGATTTTTATTTCTTTTTTGTTTTGTACGCATATAAGGGTGAGTTTGGGTGGATGCCCTTTTGCCTTTAGGGATGTTATTCATTTTGCGGTGGTTTTTATTTATTTCTTTTTTTTTTTGTCGGAATTTTAACAACAAGAAGCATCGCAAATAGTGTTACTACAAACGGTGCCGGTGCTGTGCAATTCGTCGTTGTGTCTTACTTTTAACAGTGCCAGAGATCAAAGTTAACTTTGATGGGAGCAAAAGGTTTGCTGTGTTCATTTTGTTAGTGACGACAGCGACGACGACGACGGGTAGAACTTTGACCTCTGCACTTTGTTTGAACTTTTTGTTTGAATTTGCGTTTCGAAGGAGGTTGGTTTGCAGAATGACAGTTCAGCTAAAGGTACACACCTACTAGGAGCATTTACTTCTTGTACATTTTCAGACATTGAGAGTAAGAAATTAATTAGAGAGGGGCTATTGACATGACTGGAAAGGAATTACTTTGACGAATGCGTATGTATTTTCGTCACCTTTTAAACTCAAGACATCTTTGTTGTCAGCAGTCGATTGTATTTACTTGCCTCTGATGAGTTTGTTATGTCAAAGACGTTGATTCAAAGGTAAATGCAAATTGTATAAAAGATCGCTTCAAAACACTAATTTGACTTTATTCTTTACGATGCGGAAGTAGGAGCTCACTACACATTTACAAAAAAAAAAAAAACATTTGATTTTAAATGTACACTGACTATTGTGAACTACCTATTCCTTGAAAATACTAACCACAGAGTAGATAATACAGAGGGTCGACTCGTATACTCCCTTTGCCTGAAACACCCGCAAACAAATTTCTACCACAAATTGAAAATGGCGTCCTATTTCCAAATAAAAAAAATGGAGTAGTGGTAAGGTTCTAAACGTCAATAGAAAAGTAGAAAAAAAACATGAAGAAATGGAAAATAATGTTAATTCCTGCAACTTAAATGAATTTTTAAATGTTCTAGACTGTTTGAAAATTAAAAATTATCGATTTTCTTGCAACAAAAAAAATTTTTTTTACTATTCAAACTCTACTGATTTTATTCTCTGACAAAACAATGGCGGCTGTGGTAAACGTGGGTTCCAGGTCGTGGTAAACGCGGGTTTCCATTCTAGTTTAGCTTGTAGGCAAATGGTACTACTGTGCCGAAGTGGACTCTCTGGTTCTACTCTGTGATACTAACTTTGATACTGCAATTTGAATGTACCTTGACTTTTGTGAACTATTACTTTTTGAATTACCTTGCAATTTTAAAGGGAGACATGAACTAATCTAGCGTGTTTTTTGGAGACTTATAGGTTGGTATTATTAACAAAATATCAAGACCCAAAGTAACTGTCATACAGTTTCTTCCTCCTATGACCACCGTGAACATATTTTCAAATCTCAAACAATGTACATAAAGAGAAAAGTAATGTTTTTAACGATAATGTTTTTATTAAGAAGAACATTTAAGGATTGGGTACGTTCAAAGAATAATGAAGTCTTTGTTTCAAAATGAATTAGTCGCATTACATTACCATTTTTAGGCAGTAAGGCGGGTTCACACTTCATCACTTTGTTGAAGGAATTTTAATTTGTTTTATTTTATTTTTGCGAAATTGTATAAAAAAATTAACAAATAGCGAATAGCGTTTGTAATAATGAACATTTCAATTTAAAATCTTAATACTTTATAATGAACATTTTCTCTAAATAATGGACTGTTCATTATTATAATCAACGTTTATCGTATAAAATTCTAAAAAAAATTTCTATTTTGCTTTTTTTGTATCTAATACAACAGCAATCTTCTCAAAACTCTCGAAATTGTCAAAACCCAAAGTTTTTGACATTGTGAGCTTACTTGATTTTTTGTGAAACATAAAATCGTGTTTGTAATGAATTTTGTGTGCCTCCTCCCAAAATTCTCAGAACACTGCCATATAATTCTTGTCATATTGGGTGTTTTTTTTAGAGATTTGGAATAGGTATAAAGCTTACATCTTGTAGTTAAATCGGCCAACTCTAATGTCATTTATGTTCAGTTTGGTTTGCCATTTCGATGGCCTTCCGTGGAAGAGTTCGTCTTCCGTGTAGAGACCCTGCAAAGTCAGTACGACTGTGCTTGGGCTGAGATTTTGAGAAATTTCCATCTTCTCCTCTCAGGTGCCGCCTATGAATGGTACTGGCAGTTCCAGCAGTCCATTTTTCTTCCCGACTGGCCCACATTGCGCGACGCCCTTAAGAGGCAATTTCAAGGCGTGCGGTCGGATTTCGACGTTATTCGGGACATTATGAACCGCAGGCAAGGCGACTGGGAGCCGGTTGATAAGTTTTTCGCTGCTATCAACCGGATGAGATCTCAGCTCAGGATGCAGATCTCTGAATTTGAGCTGGTGCGCATCCTGAAGAAAAATCTTAACCAGCATTTAGGCAGACTTGTGTACCCGCAATAAAAAAAAGCAAAAAGACCAACGCTCCCAAATCGTGCAAATTTATATCGAAATAAATCGATGAGTTCGCGAAGTTTACTGCAAACTCCGTTTTATGGTGAGCCAGTTACCATTGAAGACCGGTGTAGAACCATGCCAGCCGACTATTTTGTTCCCGAATCGGATGGCATGAACGTGGATGAGATGTGGATCCAGCAACACGACGCTACATGCCATACGCAGCGCACGTGACAATTGGTTTATTGAAGGACACGTTCGATGAGCTCATAATTTCACGTAATGAGCCTGTCAATTGGCCACCAAGATCGTGTGATTTTACACCATTGGATTATTTTCTTCGGGGATATGTGAAGTCGCGCGTCTACGTTAACAAACACGAAACGTTACGAGGCTTGGAAGTTACCATTCGTGGCGTTATTGCCGACATACGGCCTCAAATGCTCGAAAAAGTGGTTGAAAATTGGAGCTCTAGACTTGTCTTTATTATTAATGTTTAAATCATATTTAAACATTAATGACATAAAATGATCCTTCTAATAAAGCCAAATTGATGAACCTTAAATCGAATTTCTTATGTTTTATAACAGCATTTGTTTCGAACCTTTCAAAGTTGACAAAGCCCAAATCTGTTGCCATTGTGAACTTACTAGATTTTTTGTGAAACCAATACTATTGTTTGTAATGACTTTAGTGTGCTTTTCTTTCTCACATAATTCTCATATAATCCTTGTCATAGTATGGAGACGTCTTTAGATTACAGGAAAACCCTTCCATCGTGAACTGGTCTTAGAGATCTTGTTCAAAATAGAGGGCGGTTCTTTTGCTTCTTACCACTCTTTTATGAAGTACTTTAACTTTATAAATTAATAGTTGTAACTTACTGCACTTGAACTATGTATGGATAAAGAATTGCTGTTATTGTGAACAAGCCTTTTTTCTTCTTTCTTTCTATAAAAAAATGATCCTGAAGAGGTTAAAACTCTTTTATTTGTCTTTTTAAAACTATTGTGATCCGTCTTTGGAGCCTCTCCGTGCTTTGAATCAGCCCGAATTGGAAAAATTTTCTATCAACTCACACTATGTCTTGAGTTTGAAAAGTGAATGGCTAGTCAAAGACCATTTTTACCTAAGAAAACAGACGATATGAACACCTATATGGTAACCCCTGTCGAATCAAATGGAATTGCAAAGGATAACAAACATCAATCCTTTGTTTTAAAATCGTTCAGCAACAACATTTTCAATACTTACACCGCCACCGACTCTTTCTGTAGGTAGCTTCAAAATGTCGTCGTTACAAATCGATATTGTGACAGTAAATCCATTTAGAGTATGCCACTTCAGAAGGCTGGCTTTCAGTGAACTCTGTCCAATATTTTCCACATCTTCCTGAAAGTGCACTTGGTGGAGCATAAGATCTCAAGATTTCACCTCTGTTCCCATTGTTTGTTTATCTAAGCGCACCTTTGCATGCGGGCTCCGTTGCTTGCGTCTCTATTCATTGGATGGCAATTGTCTGTACTGTTCCATGAGGAACATTACTCATAAACCAGATCCGTGTATCATAGTACCTACTTGTATACTTACCGTCACCCAGCAAGCAGCACCTCAAGCTTCTCTTGTAAGTAATATATACAATATTTTCCTACTTTTTTTTCTTGTTGTCTTCTCCTTCATCATCGTTTTGTTGTTGTTATGTTACTTCAAGCACCTGAAATGGGTGCTGAATTACTTTTTCACTCTCATGAAGAGCCTGTTGGGTTGTGTGTTGTGGTGCACCTATACGTAGTCTCAAAACGTGACTTACCTCTCGCTTTATACAGATTACAGATTCCAAAGGAATCGTAGACAACCATTTTTTCTCTTCTTCTTCTGTAAAAAGACATTTCATCGTCGCGCGGTATTTTTAAAATTTTTTTTTTATTTTCATTTTCTCTAAATGACGAAAGGAAAACGACGACAATGACGAAGCGACACGATCAAGAGCAATGCAAACAAACTCATAGAACCTTTTTTGGAATCTCTCGAAGTCTCGACTCTCTAGACTGAGGAACTGTGGTTGATTTTATTTTTCTACTTAAGAAAAAAGGTGGCGATATTTTATTCAATCTTCATTGAGATTCATAAATTTAGATATATGCTTGAGCTTTTGTGTCTCCCAACCTATAATAATATGTGCGGCTTTTGCAATCGACTGGAGAAGGGAATCTTAAGAAAGATAACCACTATACGATGAGACGAGATATATAAGTGTTGTTTCTAGTTTTTGTTGAGGTTTCTCTACTTCTATTGAAAAGGTCTCATAACTTATTCATGTGTCAAAGGAAAATTGAATTTATGCAATCAAGATGGGAAGTGTTTTGTTTGGGTTTTTTGAGTTTGTTTTCTTGAAATTGAAGTTATTATCGGATGAGGTTTTTTCTCCTAATGGAGTTGAAACGATGACTATTGTTTGGAAATGTGATGAAGATACTTTGGGTAGAGTTTTTCTTAAGTGTTTTTGCATCAATCAGAAGAACATAAATAAGGATCGAGATACTTCACCCAACGGTAAACTCAATCATCAAACAAACAGTTCGTGGAACTTTGTTGTAGACCTTGATCAGTAATTTCTTCGTCCCCTAAGCTGGAATGAGATTAGAGAAAAGGTTGAGGAACCGAATCTAGAAATTTGGACGAAATGTGCGAAATAAGTTCCTTACATTCAACGTTTTTCACTGAGAGTCATGTTCAAATGAAATTTGCGACAAGCACCTATACTCTTTTCGAAGAAATTGTCACTGTAGGGCGATTTAGACGTTTGCCTCTTTAGCTTTAGTTGTCATTGCTTGCAAAACTGTCCCTCTTCTTGAACTGTGGTTGTTTAAGCACACACTTGTTCTGATGTCCACATTTAGAAATGCGAAACTGCCCGATTACATTTCAATGCCTTTTCAAAACTCACAACAAAAAGTGCGGAATAGAACACACTAATGACAACACTCACTTAAATTCAACTGTTTGTGTTCCACATTTTCAGAGCAGAATTAATTTTTAATTTTGTTTATCAAATCTCGCAGAAATAAACTTGTAAATTTGCTTACATTTGGTACTGGTAACTCTATTTCAATGTGTAAATTTTTGAGTGAATGAGTAAGGATTAACAGCAGACACAAGATCACTTTGCCATAGTGCCATCGATGGTTTGTCAGGCAAGATGTGGTTTCCCTTAATTTTCAGTGTCCGTCAACTTATGTCATTGTTACTTCAGGGACTTTTTATTTTTATTTATTTACTTCAGGGACATGTTGAAAACTTCAGTTGTCAACACTTTCAGAAAAATGTTGCCTCTTTGATTTATTGTAACATCCTCAATGCATCTTCCTCTTCCTTCTTCATTAAACAGCTCTCGTATTCTTCTTGTGAGCAAAATGATTCATTTGCAGAGTGGAGCTTCGATGAGAACTCCATTCATCTTTGCAAAAAGACAGCAATGTCTCTGATATTTTCTATGAATAGTGGAACAAAAAACTTGGCTAAGGGTACTGCGACTGTTGTGTGGATATAAATACTGTGGTGGCCAAAATAAGAAGAGTGAAACAAATTTTTTCCATTACCTCTTCCATCAGCTCTACATTTGGCCCCTTTCTAACATAAGTTCTGCCATCAGAACCAAATAAATTTATCTTGGTTTCATCACTAAAAAAAAACATTTTGCCAATTTCTGTAAGCCGATTGTGAAGGATTTACTTTTGCAAATCGTATACGCTGCTTTATATTCTTGGAACTAAGTAACGGAACCTTCATCGTAATTCGACCAAGTAGATTTTTATCCTGCAAACGTCTGCGGATCGTGCATGAGCTGATATCCAATGATTGATTTGCTTTTTTACCGCTAGATGTTGCAAAAGGATTTTTAAGCACCTCTCTCACAATCCTTTTGTCCAGCAGAGTTGTTGTTTTTTTGGGCGTACTCTTTTTTCGGTGAAATTTGTTGGTTGACCTCGCTGCTTTAGCACTATAGCAACAACACATTGACATCGGTGAAGAACATCTTGAATAAAACTGAATGTTTTGCCTCGATCTCCTAGTTGGAGGATCAAACGGCGTTCTTCCTCAGAGCAATGCTTTCCGCTTCCTTAATTTAAAAAATTAATGAGTTTTAAACACTTAAACACAAGTCTAACGGTAAATTTAATAATCAAATTGCGATCGGAAGTGAAAAAGACCAGAAATAATGCAATTCTACACAGCACTCTTATATTTTTGACCATTGCAAATCCAACATATATAAGTAAATCTAACGGTACATTGCAAGTGACCATCATTAATGTTTGGTAGCACTGGAAATGTTTAACAGTCAGGTCAAAGAAAATAAGTATATGTATATGTATTTTGCTCCAATTAAAAAGGTTTAAGGCAAAGATTCTATTGTGAAGAAAACATAATAGTCCACTCTTATTGTTCTGGCCACCACTGTATGTATTCTGGACAACTATCGAATATCTATATCTATCCCGAAGATTGCTGAAAAATTGAATATTTAACTTTTCCGGGGTGCCGGGGCACAGAGATAACACTGGAAGCAACAGCCGATGCAATCACCAGAGAAGCTTCTGCCATCCCATTGAGATTACATCTTAACTCCGTTAGCGGTTTTACAATCGGATACTTTCTCATAGGTATAAACATGCCGCTCAACACTACGTTTTCTAAAACCACTTCCACAGAAGTTGCTTGAACCTTGGCCGGAGAGGAAGAGGAGAATAGTCTCGCACCTTTTAATTTTGTGAGTTGCTCTCTTCCGATGATGAGAATCAAATCTAGGAGAATTTTTTGTAGCATATCTTAGCTCTCTAATGAACAAACACATTCACTGTTTCTTTCTCTTTACTGAACTGAAAGATACTAATTGTCTAACTAGCGAGTCACAACCTCGCATCTTTTTATGAACCTTGTACTAGTCTCAGTGAGCCAATAAATTTCTCATCAGTTACTTACCATAACCTATCCTGTTTGTTTACACGACCTTATGTATATTGTTCGTTCCTAGGCAACAACATTGAAAAAGCGTGAATAACGTTATTTCCCATCAAATTAAGTGGCCACCTCACTGAATTTGAACATAAAGTCATAAAGTCTGTTGTGTGAACCATCGCTAAGTTTTCCTCCTTCTGGCGTATTCCAAGACCGGATCAATAGTGTGAAGCAACTAAGTGGCAGAACTATGATCCCTCCAAGTTCACGGTGCTCAAAAATCATAACGTCGAAATGGAAGAAGAAGAAAAGTTCTTCCTCCACTCGCTCTTTCCTCTCTTTGATATGTAGGCTGGTTCCTGGTTCCCTATAGTCCATATAGGAATAGCGAATCATTTTTCTTCTTGATTTCAAAGATATCAGCAGGAAAGGTTGTTTTTGAGACGTGTGGCTTGCAAGAAGGAACGAAACATAATAATTTGATGTTTTGGCCAGGAATTAAATATAAAATATAAAAATAAGGGCTTGCCATAATATTTAAAAATGATTTCGTTCAGGTGATCGCCGCGGCTCAAATTCCAACAAATTCCAGCCGACAGTCCCAAGTTTCGACCACTTTTTGCAGCATTTGGGGTCGTATGTTGGCGATAACACGCCGAATATTCTCTTCTAAGGCGAATCTTAGTAGAGACAGAAATGTTCTTCCACTGGTACCGCCTTTCGCGAGGAATTGACAAGTCCTCCGTTAGTAAATTCATTGCCATGAAAAGCGCTTTCTCAATAAGCCGTGCGGAACCCGCAGAAAATTGTAGGTCCCATCCATTTCCTCACAAGGCATGGTTGTGAGAAGTGCGCTAGGTCCAGGGGCACCTCGCTCTCTTGCGCCACCCTATTTATTTATTTGTTTTAAGGCGTCAACCGTCTAGGGCTTATCACATAACCCGATCGCTCGATCTTAGAGGTTAAAACTTTAAATTATGTTAAAATCGGCAGCAAGAATGATTTCATCCCGAGACAATTTACCGAACGTACTCAGTCTCCAAGTAATCGTGCAGCTTCAATTCTTCCACTATGAAATAGCAAACCAAAAAGCCCAGATCGATTACTTCCACGCCATTCACGTGACGTCTGAAGTTTTATTCAAGAGCATGATGTTTTCAGCTTCTTTTCTTCTTTAATATTGAAGTCGAACCAGTATTTCTGTTGTGCTTAATTTTGTCAAATGTAAGCTTTATAAAGCCTGTTCGCAACACGCCTATGCAGCTTTAAATATTTTTTTTGAAATTTGTATGTTCAAGCGAACAAAGAACTTTGTTAAACTCAAAATCTGTTACTTTCCTTAAAAGAATCAGGCTCATTCAAAATATTCATTTTTGCCTTTTATCTTCTTTCTTGTTTGTGGATGTTGAAATAACATTGAATCTTATGACTACTCAAACCCAATTCCAAATGAAACTTGTGTTTTTTCAAGTGTTATCTTCTAGAAAAATCCATCTCGTGATCAAGTAACACTTCAATGATTTAAGAAGAGATCCATTATAAAAGTCAAAAAGTGCAAATCACCTCTGTTATCTCTTCTGTAGTATATCACCTCAGTCTACCCACTTGACAATTTATTATTTCTCCTTAAAAGATCACACAACCTCATCCATTATTATTCTTGGTGTCAGCAAAGGCAGGTAGATGTTAATCTTCAGTCAGTCACAACGATCATTACGATAAATTTAAGCTAAAGCAAAAAAAGAGACATCAAGATGAAGGAGTCGTCTTATAGCCGGACATCTTCTTCCATTACTATAAGCACTCATAATTAAGTAAACATTGGGAGTTCAAGAAAAAAAGGTTAAAAGTCTCTTCCAGTAGCAATATTGGTGCTACACCGAGGATCCCTCTTCCGTCGTCGGTCGTATGGTACAGAAATGCTATATTTGGAGTGTGCAAAGAAATATGGTCACGTGTGTTTAAGTTATGGCGCGGTACTTAAGCAAACGTGAGTGATATCGTTTATTTTGTTCTACTCTATAGTTTCGAGAGAAGCAGACTTGGCTGTTTGATGGAGCAAATGTGTTGGCATACTCAACTGGACCATATTGACATTAAACTGTTTGAGCAGCTCCAATTTATTTGGTCTGTCGATCATTGAAGTGTGTGTTTGTTTTTGCTTCTCATTCTTATAACAGAAGGTAGTCGAAAGGAAGTTTACTGAACAAACTTAGGTTACAATGTTTTCGAGTCTATGAGACGTTTGACTGACTTTGAATTTGTGTACGGCTGGCCGAAATTTTGTTCACTTTCCGGTCTGCATCACTGCGTTCTTCAATAAAGTGTTAGTTTCGTGTTTTAGATTCAAACTCAACTCCTTTTCAACCCTGTTATTCAAAACTGCAATCCAATCGGTCGGTGGTAGACATCCATGTTCACATCTAACCACACGATTGCTACTTCAATTTTGGAGTCTTTGGTTAGGGTTTTTCGGTAGCAAATCACCAATCTATCTGTGCAACATCCTTCGTGGTTAGCAGAAAAAGAAAACGAACCCAAAAAGCCATCAGACAACAACTGCATCCTTACAATCTCCAAAACGAATTGATATCGTTGTTAAATTATTACCAAGCGACAGACGAGTGACGCAGTTCGCCACCAAGAAGCCAACAACACTTAAAGATGTCGCAAAACTGTGAAAGAGAGCAATTGATATACCCCCATCAAGCGACCACTTAAAAAGCCAACTTCTTTTTAAGAAAAAAAAAAAACACAGCCCACTGTGCGACAGATTGGTGACACTCTTCAACATATCGAAAGGGTCTTTGACTTGAAAGATCCACACCAACAACAAAAAAAAAATTTGAAATCTGTCAAATTCAATTAAATCTGAAAGATGATGCTCTTGTAGTGATTCGTTGCTTTGTTGTTGTTTGAGTTTCCTTCTCATTTTGATTTTTATTTTATTTTTGGGTTAAAGAAAATATTTCATCATGAAGATTGATCGATTTAGGGAAACAATAACAACCATTATATTGACTTAACTGTTCTGTGCTAATGCGTGTCTGTCTTTTGTTTTGTTTCAGATGTCAACATTTCGAGCGATTTGACGCAACACGACGTTGTTGGCGTTGTCATTCTTCTTCCTGTCTTCATCTTCACTGTTTAAGGAGTAGAGGAGAGAAAGAAATAAAGAGAAAGTGTCATCCCAAATCAGTGGGGACATAGAAAGGGTTACCTTTGAGACACAACGATCGACGGAAAGTGCACTCAAAGTGCAGTCTGTACAAACACACATGTTTTTTCAAACAAAAACACTTGTCAAAATGTCTGTCAAGCAAAGTCGAAGAAGAACACCTCCATTGGCGAGCTTACGGATACTTTTACACATCCTTATTGTCGGAGTCATTGTGACACAAATCACAGCCGATGGCATGCAACACATGACGGATAATGGCGGAGGTGGTGGTGGAATGGGTGGCATGGTTGGTGGCAGTATGTCAATGGAAGTTAGTCCTGCACCAGCCTTTGGCTTACCGGCGATGCCAAAGGATCCGAATTCCCGCTGCGAGGAAATAACCATTCCTATGTGCCGAGGAATCGGCTACAACATGACATCATTCCCAAATGAAATGAACCATGAGACACAGGACGAAGCTGGTCTGGAAGTCCATCAGTTCTGGCCCCTGGTCGAAATTAAATGCTCGCCAGATTTAAAGTTCTTCTTGTGTTCTATGTACACTCCGATCTGTTTGGAAGACTATCACAAACCATTGCCAGTTTGTCGGTCAGTATGCGAACGTGCTCGATCGGGTTGTGCGCCAATTATGCAGCAGTACAGCTTTGAATGGCCCGAACGAATGGCCTGCGAACATCTACCGTATCACGGTGATCCAGAAAATCTTTGTATGGAACAGCCGACCTATACAGAAAACGAAGGAGCTGGTCACTCTTCAGGTGGCTCTGGAGGCTCTGGATCGTCGAGAGGTGATTCCGGTTCAAGCGGATCCGGAGGCTCTGGTGGCAAATCGAACCGTAAACAATCGCAATTAGCCAAATGCAAAGGAAAGAATTCAAAAAACTGCCAAAATTCCCTAGGAGAAAGAACAAAGGAGTGCACATGCAGTTGCCGCTCACCACTGATACTCCTGGGGAAGGAAAACCACTGGTACAACACAACTGTCGGAAGGGTGGCCGGCGTGTCAAACTGCGGAATACCATGCAAGGGTCCGTTCTTCACAAACGACGAAAAGGAGTTCGCCGGAATATGGATCGCTCTGTGGTCGGGTCTGTGCTTCATCAGCACTCTAATGACACTCACCACGTTCATCATCGACACCGAAAGGTTCAAGTATCCTGAGAGGCCAATTGTCTTCCTGTCGGCCTGCTACTTCATGGTAGCTGTGGGCTATCTATCCAAAACGTTTATGAATAACGATGAAATCGCCTGCGATGGCCGGATATTGAGGCAATCTTCAACTGGTCCGCAGTCGTGTACGTTGGTGTTTTTGTTAGTGTATTTCTTCGGCATGGCTTCATCGATCTGGTGGGTGATTCTTTCGTTCACCTGGTTCCTGGCTGCTGGTCTGAAGTGGGGAAACGAAGCCATTACTAAACATTCGCAGTATTTCCATTTGGCTGCTTGGCTGATTCCAACGATACAGAGTGTCGCCGTGTTGCTTCTTTCGGCCGTAGATGGCGATCCGATTCTGGGAATCTGTTATGTGGGCAACCTGAACACAGATCATTTGAAAACTTTCGTCTTGGCTCCGTTGTTTGTGTATCTTGTCATTGGAACGACTTTTCTAATGGCCGGGTTTGTTTCACTCTTCCGCATTCGATCAGTGATCAAACAACAAGGAGGCGTTGGCGCTGGAGTCAAGGCTGATAAGCTTGAAAAGCTCATGATTCGTATTGGTATTTTCTCCGTCCTGTATACCGTCCCAGCGACAATTGTCATTGGATGCTACCTTTACGAAGCTGCTTACTTCGAAGACTGGATCAAAGTGCTTGCTTGTCCTTGTGCGAATGTCAAGGGTCCTGCCAAGAAGCCTCTATACTCCGTGCTGATGCTGAAATACTTTATGGCGCTGGCTGTAGGTATAACTTCTGGTGTTTGGATCTGGTCGGGTAAGACTCTGGAGTCATGGCGGCGTTTCTGGAGACGTCTCTTCGGCCATCCCGACCATACAGGAGCTAATCAAGCTCTGATTAAACAACGTCCACCCGTTCCTCATCCATATGCAGGATCAGGAATGGGTGTGCCCGGGTCGGCGGCTGGTTCGCTTATGGCAACTCCTTACACTCAGGCAGGTGCGAGTGTTGCATCGACCAGCCACCATCATTTGCACCACCATGTCTTGAAACAACCACCGGCCAGTCATGTATGACAAGGCGAGTCAGGAGGTGCTTCAACCGGCGGCATGCCAATGGGTGGAGGCGGCAGTACAATCGGCGGTAGTAGTGTGCTTGGCAGTGGTCATGGGGGTGGAATGCCCATGAGCGCTGGCATCAGCAGTAGTACGGTTGGTGGTATGGTAGGAAGCGGCGTTGGTGGTTGTGTTGGAGGTCCTCCTGGCATGATGACAAGCGGTGGTGGAATTGGTGGTGGCGTTGGTGGTGGAACACCCGGCAATAACGGTGGCGGTGGTGGTGTAATGATGTCTGGTGGTGGTGTTGGCGGTGGTTGCTACGGCGGACAGAGTACGGCACCCGGTTCTGTTGTAGATTCACGTGCCGTATCAGTTGTGGTAACGCTGCCTGGCCCTCAGCATGGTCAGGCTCTGAGCGACTATGGTCCTATATAGTTAATGGCACGTCCATATACCGCCCATTGGGTATCAACCAGCAGCTTTAGCCAACTCTAAGCTGTCTCACGTTGGGCGCCATTTGTTAACACTAGCCACCAAAAACAAAATACGACAAACACCCCATTTATCTAGTCCATTGAATCGTTTTCTTTGAAAACAAAAAAACACATGCACAATTAAATAATTTTTTTATTTCTTCTTTAATTATTTACATTAACTATACAAAGAAACAAAACAAAAAACAATAAAACAAAAGCCTCCTCGCCATTCAGAATAGCCGGGAGGGCAGTGTAATAATATGTTTTTATATCTCTTATTTCTTATATATAAAATATTTACTGTATATTGTAAAGATAACAATGACTGAGTATAAAGAGGGACGCCATTTTGCAGGTCAAATACACTGCCAAAAACACATTATTTAAATGTCGAATCGAATAAAGCAGAATAAAAAAGAAAAGAATTAAAAACACAAATGAATCCTTTTTTAAAGAAAATTTATTTCACAATTGTAAATATTCGTTATAAATTATTTTGTAATTTTTAATATTTTTAATACAGAAACAAAATATGTAACACAAATGTAAGTAGATTCTTAAGAAATAGTAATTTTTTCTCTGTGTAAAAAGATAGACTAAGCAAACAAAAAAGGGAAACTTTAACTTTTACAATAACAAACTTAAAATTATAAACAAAAGGAAAGAAGTAAATTTAAAACCAATGTGTTGTTTTAATACTTAAAAAAAAAAAAAAAAATCTAGGAATACCTACAGGTAAAATTCATAACTTGTATAAATAAAAATAAATCAAACATGTAAATCACACTATTTTCCTGATCAAAAGTAAACAACCATAAAACAAAAAATATTAAGGTAGTCTAAATAATATTTATTTTAAAAGTAGGGTTTTTTGTAAATTTGCTTTTCTTTATTTCATTGTTATAAGTTGTAAGTTTAGTTTATTGTTTTCATTTTGGCCATATTAATTTTTAGTTGCTTTATTTTTTAAAAATGATTTCAATTTAATATTCGATTGATAATAAAAAACATATGATTTCATATCCACAATACTGTTATCTTACAACTCTTTTGTATGCGACTTGATTCAAATATTTTAGTTAAAATTTAAATCATCGATTAAATTATGTTAAATAGAAATAAAAACAAAGTTTTATTTAAATATGAAATATTGTGATTATTAATAATTCGAGAAATCAACTAAAAGAAACCTATTAAAAATATATTATTTTAAATCAAGTTATATTTTGTTTTGTTTTTTATTTTCTTATGTTTTCATTTTCAGTTCGTTGTTTTTGGTTTACAGACTTGCGTTGCGAATGTAAAAACGTATTTTCTGCAAATATTGTGGCAAAGGATAAAGCATAATTGAATAGCAGTCATATAAGCGGAAATGGTTAGGTGAAGGCAGTCTGTTAATAAATCATGAGTGGTTAAAATAAGTCATCCAATCACTAGGTTGAAGCATATAAGTGGAAGCGTTGTGATCCCTTTGAGATCACGATGCTCATGACTGCGCGTTTTCAAATAAGAATTTTGAGGAAGTTGCCTTCCTTCGAAAATTCTGAAAACCTTTTATGTTAATTCCTGTACATTGTTTTGTTACTTGAAGTTTGTTATTGTGTTTTATCGAAGCTACAGTGAACACTTCTTGAATTCTTTTTTCGCTGAGCTAGCAATTCACTTTAACTATTCAGTTGTTTTTATATCTTCAAGGCGATGATACTTTGTTAAGTATGTATTTAGAGCAAACACCCGTTGAGAAATTATTGTCCAATTTAGGTTTCTATTATGAGTGGCGAATCGAACGCTCGACTGGAAGCGAATGTTTTAGAGAAACTCTTTTATTGGATTATTATCATTAAACTTCGTCCATTCTCTTATCTGACATACCTTAAAGGTCGAAAAAAAAGTTTTCTACAAAGTTTTTGTTTCTACAACCTATAATACCGCTATAAAAGAAGCTTGCAAAAACATTCGCTTCCAATCGAACGTTCGATTCGTTACTCATAATAGGGACCTTAGCGTCAGCTTTGTTCAGATCAAGAGTTTTGCTCATTAGAGCTTGTAACAGGTCGATAAATAACTACGGTTTGGGGCGGCCACATGGTGTGTGTTGCATGGTTTCGTTCAAACACAGTTACATTACGTTAAATGCTACTGATTTATGGGCCAATGAATTGAGATTGAGAGCCAAATAGCAAATAGTAATGCATTCGCCGTACTAGTAGCGTGATGGTTACTAGTTACAATGTCCGCTGTTTACCCAGAGGTTCGTGGTTCGAGATCCAACAGAGGCAAAAATGTTTTTCCATATGGGTAACGCTTTTCGCGAGGAAGTGGGAAGTCCTGCGTTAGAAAATTCGTTGCAATATGTAAGCACTGTATAACAAATAACGATTGTTGCAAAAAAACCTCTGGTTATCGTTGCGTTGCGATTACGTTTCACTATACTCGCTGTAATTTACGATTGCTTTTGGTGTTTGTTTTTTATGGCTTTGAAATTTTCATTTTCGCATTTTATAATTTTATAATATTCCTAAACCCACAACTTTTATAATGATGCTCGTATGTTCGTAACCGAATATTCGATAAGCTCAATTTTTAAAGGGAATTCTAAAAACAGCTTGACGCTATAGGTTTTATGTAATGAATACTTAGCTGCGACGTTGAAATAGCAAATTTTCGAGGTTTGAATTTCAACAGAAAACAAAAAATGTTTTTCCTCGGGTATAGGAATTCGCGAGAAACTGGCGAATTTTACGAAACTAATTTTATAAATTCATGTAATCACTTTCTAGGTTAACCATTTGAAATCGACAAAAAAATGTAAGGCCCATTTAGTCCTCGCTGGTATGTGAGAAACGCACTACCCTATGATTTCGATATAATTTTTACAAATAGTGGCAAATGTCAGTTTTGCTTTGACCCTTATTGCAAGTGTCGCCTAAAATTCGATGCGACAAGGGTCGAAAAGCTTCGATAAATTTTCCTTTCGGGATTGCGCATTTCTATCGACAAGGATTTCTGTTATTGTGAATAATGAAAGTAGTAATTGTGAATAAATGCTATAATTTGACATTTGAGTTAGTTTCAGTGATAGTCGAACGCAAAAATACAGACCATAACGACCGAATTCAAAATTATACTTTCAATTTTGACACAACACAATAAGAATACGCAATACCAAATTTCATTTTCGATGTTCGACTATCGACAACCGTCGTGTATCTAAAGCCAAACGACACTCGCAATAAGGCCCTTAAACATTTGTGAAGGTAACATATCGGAGATGCCCTCCAAAAATTCTTGAATCGCTTTACCTAGGTACTCATAATAGTGCGGAAATTGGGGTTGATGTTAGCACAATAGAAATTTCGTTGCGGATTTCGCGATCCTCCTACACCAACTGGCTAAACACAATGATATTTTGTGCCGGACATTAAGAGGTGCAAAGGTTCCCTAATCACCGAAGTGCCAAGTACGTAATTGGATTTCTATCGGTTTGACATCAAAGTGCATTGACGTATACCTTAATTGACGAGTGTCTTCCACGCTCAATCATTTTGATACGAAATCTGTTTACTACTGTTTCTTTTAGGGGTCAAAAATGGCCATGAAGCACTTCCACAAATCAATCTGAACCATACATCTGCTAGTAAAACCAAAAGTAGTTTGAGTTTCGTCAGTCTGCTACAAGTCGTTGATAACCACTAATCGCATTACTCAGCTCAGATGATGCATCACCATTCACCAATCATTTGTTGGCTGTTGAGCTCAGAGCTCCTATAGACTTGGCCTGCCTGATAAATTTAGAACCAGCATGACCATCCCATGATACAACTTCGGCGATATGATCGACAAAAACAATTCCTAAAAGTTAAGTGATTTTTTATTTTCTTATTTTTCGCCACGTTAATATTAGCGAAGGATTGTGGTGGCTCAACGCGTTTTTGTTTTATATATTCTTTAGAAGTAGGCGTTGTAATGTCTTTTTGTGTATAAACGTCACTCTCTGCGCGCAGAGCTTAGCGTATCTCAATTTGACAACTGGGCCCGTGTTACAAGTAGCGATACTCGCAATATGCTTATTGTTATCGTTATGTTACGATTACGTTTACGATACGATGCTTGATGTTTTTTTGACTGCTTTTGGCAGCCATTTTGTGATGGTTTTGACATTCTCATGTAACCTTTCTCGTAATTCATCAGCGGTCTTTGTCGTAGCTGTCGTTGTTTTGGCTTTCTATTTCTTGCCTTGCGTTTCGCAACGTGTTGTTTTTCAACATTTTATTTTGTTTTCGACAACGCTACCGATATTATTATGGAAATGATAGTTAAATCTTAAATATTAGTTATCGAAACTTGATGGTGTCATGAGTATGCTCTGATTAGACTTCGGTAAGATTTCTTTGTTTTATGAGTCAATGACGTCGCCAATGTGACATGTCATGAAACTCAATGACCTGCTTTATTAAGGATAGGGTGATTATCCATTATTGCGATAGGCGTTTCACTAAAACGCCTAAAAAATGACAGATCTCCAGCCGCTATATTTTTTGTTTTCATGAAAATATGAGTTCAGCCCTCTATCTGTTCCTCATTGTTCTTACCATTTCCTCAAAAGTTATTTTATTCACACGGCAATTGTGGCATCTAGAGATAAGTCATCTTATTGGCGTTTTATTAAAACGCCATTCGTAATAAGGGTGATTTATTCTCAGAAAAAAACATCGTTTTTTCTTGCGGCATATCCATTCTGCACAGTAGAGTTCTCTTTACGGATTTCTTTTCGTAAATTTATTTTTTCAATTCATAATTTCTTTGTAATTGCTTAAATAATTTAAATTGTTTATTTATAGTTTCTCGGCATCTATTTCGAAGGATGTTAATAGAAAATTTATGTTTTTTTTAAATTAAATCTCAAAGCAAGATGTTACAATAAATTGAACAACTATTATTTGTTTTATTCCCTATAACATATCGTCATTATGCGTGCTATAAACATTCAGAAGAAATTTTATTTAAAAGAGTTTTTCAATGTAAATTTGTGTAATGTGTTCAAAAAGTGTATGAAAATAAATCTAACGTACATTATGTGATCTTGAAGGGAAATGTGCTCAGAAATGCTTTATGGTTTTTTCTAATTTTGGTTTTTATTTTATTTTTTGTATATATAATTTCAAAACATATGTTTTCTGCTTAGGCTTTCTTATTTTTACTCCACATATGATTTCTGAGCAGATCTCTATCAAAACACAAATTGTAATCTATTTTTGCTTGATGTTTGGTGTTATTAACTGTAGTTTTAAAAATATATTTTAAACTAGAACCAATAAAAATTCAAGCTAAACGAAACATTGTATAAATTAATAAAATTAAACCTTAACAGTTGTGTTTAATCTTAAATGTAATAGAAAATGAAGTATCTTTTTACAGCGCTTTTACATAAATATAAAATTTTGTTTTCTTATTCTTTTTTTGTTTAAATTAAAAGATACCAGCCAGCATTTATGTATTTGTTTTTAAGTCTAAGAATATGTATACATACTTGATGCAATTGTAACGAATATACGTAATAAAGACAAAGACGCTAACATACAAAGTAACATTTTAAGGTAATATTTTTAATATTATTACAACTAATAATAAATAATAGGTGATAAAATTAATAATAAGTAAAATAAAAAAACAAAAAAATTCAAACAATAATTTTTTAATTTTATAAACTTAATTAAAAAGTGACATAAAACTAAAATATTAAAAATCGTTATTAGAAACACACGAAAACAAACACAGCCACACAACAAACAAAAAAAAAGAGAAAGAGAAATGAAACACAAAGAATGAGTACACAAAGTAGATTGTAAAAATTAAGAAGAGTTAGGTGAAAGTTATGTGAAAAGAAAACGTAAAAGTATTTATTAAAGAAAAAAGTATATTATTATTATTATTATTATTATTATTTAGCAAAAGAAAGGAGGATAATTTTATTTCATCTGGTTTCACAGATTCAAATTGTATACGAATGATAAGCATAAATGAGAACTAGATTTTCATTTAATTTTTAAAATTAAGAAAGTAAAAGAAACCAATGTGGGTCAGAACGTTTTTTGATAATTTAAAATAAAAGAACGTTTGACAACGGAATCAAATTAAAATTATACAAATGCAAAACAAGAAATATTTAGTAGTCTATATATAACATATATATGTAAACATTAAACATATTATATTTATTTCTTTAAAAAAAAATAATGTAATTGTTTGAAAGTAAACGAATTTTATTACAAAAGAAATTCTATTCAATAAAAATAACCACAAAATTGTAAAAGTGTTAATGTTTCATTTAAAAAGCTGAGCTGAAGGAAAGATTTGTAATTGAGTGTGCAAAAGTTCATATTTTTAACTGCCAATAAGACCTTTTGAGTGTTGAAACTTGCTTAACGGTTTGGCTTTTAACAAAACGTAAAAGAAAACCTCTAAATCTTAATCGAATGTACCACATTATACTTTAAACGAAATTTAGTTAACAGTGACTGGATGCACTGAGCTACTTATCACTGATTGTTGATTAAACTGGGAAAAGTATGTAAGTGAGTGAGTTTAGGGAGATGAGCTTGTGACTTGGTGTATGTTCAAAAATAAGTAAATAGTGTTGGCGCAAAAGAGGGATTTCTCTCAATCATGCCTTGTGAGGAATTAGAAGGAACACACAGTTTTTACCGTTTCCAAATGGTTCACCGGAAAGAGCTTTTCATGTCAATAAATTACTTTTGGAGGAAAAGCCACTTGACGACACCGCTTTCCTCGATATGTCTTTCACTCGGACCTCCCATGTAGCAGGCAGACCAGCTAACCATTACTTTTTGGCCACTCAAAAACCGAATTTTCCAAAAAATTTCCCAAATCCCAACCTTGTGAAGGCAATCATTAAAAATTTAACAACATTTTTGTGTTTTCGAAGATAGTTTCGATCTTATTTATCTCACTGAAACAGGTTAACGCTTTTTTTAATCTAGTCAAGTGATTCGCCTCACTTCCCTCACTGAAAAAGCTAAGTCTTTGCACTGAACTGCAAATGCTTCCTTGTAATATTGCTATCAGAGTTGCATTTACCTTTTACTATACGATGGTACAAGTCAGGGATTTGTTATGCGAATTACTCTCGCATCAATTGATAACCTGGGGAAAGAACTTTGATTTCGAAAACAGGCTTAGTAATTCGTAATAAAATAAATAAATAAATATATAAAATGGCCGGGGCAACAAAGCGAGGAGGGTTCGGGGCCTATTTCTCTCAACCATACATTGCGAGTAAATGAACCTATATTTTTGGGGCAAATTCCGATTTTACCTATGCCTCGCGGATCGCGATACCAGTAGAAAAACAGCAGGACCTTTCGCATTGTTTTCAACCAAACTATCAGCCCTATCATCGTAACAGATCGGAGAAACATACGACCGTAGAGAAGTTCCGATCGTAACATTTATTTTGTTTATGGTATCCGTTTCGTAAAGGAAACACTGACGCATTTAGGTGACATAAAACAACCCTTCCGCGACTACTTTGCTGTCGGAGACATCGGATAGAACAGAAAACCAAGAAATCGGCATGCATCGCATGAATTCCGAGTGCGTTCCCACCATTTTCACATTTAATCGCCATGCATCGCATGAATTCTAGACGCGTTGCGGTGAGTTTGACATTTTCATCGCATTATTTCGTTCTTTTCGGAGACATGTCCGATTAAGCAATCGGAAACGTTACCATAATACAAATATCTTACGTTTCGTACAAATCGGAATGAATTTCGTTCCGATCTGTTACGACAATAGGGCTGTATATCATTTCTAAATGCCAGTTATAAAATCTTTACTGGAGTGCTGAAAAAACGACTATGCACGTGGGTGGAAGAAGAAAATCTTCTTAGTGAATACCAGGCTGGTTTAGGAGAGGATACTCGACGGTAGACCAAGTCTTTGTGCTCAAAACCATAGCGGAGGAATTTCAAAGGCAGGGCAAGAAACTGTATACATTTTTTGTGGATTTTAGAGCAGCATTTGATTTAATAGATCGAAATGCGTTGTTTTACAAACTCTACGCAAAGGGCATGTCGTATAAGTTCGGAAGGGTCTTACAAAACTTATATGCAGGTAGCAGGTACTAGAGCAGCAGTTTGGAACGGAGAGAAATTATGTGCATGGTTTGAGACAAAATCGGGGGTAAGACAGGGATGTGCCTTGAGCCCAGTACTTTTTTCGCATTTTATTGATGATTTACTCGATGGACTTCCTGGAGGTGTGGAGTGGCGTGGAACGCGTACCAAGGGCCTAATGTTTGCGGACGATGTGGTTTTGCCAGACACCAGAATCTTTGCAGCTAATGATCAATCGCCTTTATGACTACTGTAACTCTGAAATTTAAGCGTTAATAAGGAAGGCGCAGTAGAAAGGAAAGATGGTGCTATAATGATGGAGAATTGGCAGTGGTAGCGGAATATAAGTACTTAGGTGTTCTGCTCACCAACGGCTTTACCTTGCAAATGCATCTTAAAGAAAAATTAGCAAAGTCTAAAAACGCAATAAACGCAAAGTGGAAAGTATGTCTTGGAAATCGTTTCATTTCACATAGCAGCAAATATAAAGTTTTTGAAGCAGTTGCAGAGTCAGTGATGTTCTTTGCTGCGCAGGTATTGGGACATAAACAATATGAAGAGGACGAGAAACTTCTAAGGTTTTTTATCAAAGGCATTTTCCATATTCCTTCAAACGCCCCAAACTATTTATTCATGGTCGAAACGGGACTTTCACCTCTGTTTATTAAGACCTTAAAACTGCAGGTAGATTATATCTTAAAAGTGATGAAAATGTCTAATACAATGAGCGTCTACCAAAAAAAGCAGCTCTAAAAAATATTGCGGATGGAACAAGTTGATACGCGGAATGGTTAGATCTGGCACTGCAATGCGACATGGCCGTGGAGTCTAGGAAATAAAGACAACTGGAAAAACGAGATGTATAGGCTGATACAAAAGGTGGATGAGCTACTGCATCTAAATACAGGCAAGATGCTGAATCATCAGTTTTTAGATCTATTTACATTCGTTTAGAAAGATCATAATTTGGGGGAGAAAAACTATTTTCATGACAACAACAGCATACAAGAAATATCCATGATGATAAAGTTGAGAGGAGAACTTTTGAGCCTAAATTATGTGCCACACAGAGATGATTTACCATGCCTTTGCGAATTGTGTAATTTGAAAGAACTAGAAGATGTCCTGCACTTTATTGGAAAATGCCCTATACTACAGGAAACAAGATTGCGTGTCTTTGGAAAAAGTTCTCTAACGGATGAAGATTGCTTTAATGTGTTGAACCAAGTCGATATGAAGAAACTGTTTTTATTTTCCAAAATCGCTCTTGCATACAGACAAAGAATTATGACCGGAAGTTTCTGAAATTTTAAACTAAATACTTTTTTAATTTTATTAGTTCTTTTTTAAATTGTCAATCTGGCAGACGGCAAAAGCCAAGTCCATTTGTTTTTGTTAAATTTTGAAAAAATCTTATGATTAAATAAAACCAACTAAAGTAAAAAACTAAACAAACTAAACTATAGGTTATAGAAGAAAAAAAAGTATTAAAAGAAGCGTGGTTCTTGAGTTTTTCTTAAAAGTACCGAGCCGAAGAATGCAAAAATGATTCTGTGATCATTGACATGAATCACATTCGCAAAAAAAGTAAAAGCAACTATTGGCCCAATGCAAGCAGAGTATTTAAATTCGTTTTTTATTTGAAAAACGCTTACAAAGAAGGTTATAAGTCTTATGAAATTTTGCAAGCCTTTAGACTTGTTTTGAGATTTAATTTTAAATCATTATCATTACATATCATAAAACAAAGTCGCTTTCGCTGGCTGTTCGCTAACATCTTTAAAACTGCGCCGCGTATTTTGATGCGCCATTTTTTTAATAGATAGAGTGGTCCAAGAGGAAGGTTTATGTGTATATTTCATCTCCATATTCCCACGGGAACGGGAACGAGAACATACACGGTCATTCCCATATTCCCTCGGGAGCGGGAGAGGGAACGTAAACGAGAACTTAGTGTTTGTCTTGAAAAAGCTCCAAAACTACTTAACCGATTTGAATGAAACTAAAAAAATTGTTTGGAATGGGAGAAGTAATGTAGGCTATATATCTCCTTTTCATATTCGGGATCGTAACCTCGCACTCGGAAAATACTAGACCGATTACAAGAATTCTTTCAGCGTTACAGTGCTTCGTTGCCACTGAATGACATAGACGATATTTCACTCCCAAATTCTCACAGGAATGTGAACGGGAACGGAAACTTCGAGTGACCTAAAGAACACAAAGACTACCATTGACTTTTCCAATGGCACTAAGGGTGTTGGCTTTTCGAATAGAGATAAAATTTCAAGTACACAGACGCTCACAGAACCAATCATTTAAGTCATTTATAAGTATTTAATTATTTTTATTTAATATTTTCACTTAAAAAAATAGTACTCATACACCACAGTGAACCTTTATTTGGGCATCATTTATTTTATTGTGTGACCAAGCATTTTTGTCTTTGATTGTGGTCAGTCCAAGTAAGGGTTCGATTGGAAATTAACCCTAAATTTCTAGTTATGCCGACATAATCAATTACTTCACCTTTCGATTTCAAAGAGGTTAGGACTGATGAGTTTTAAAGGTTTTACGAAAGTTTGTTCTTTTTGTAGAATGAGGTGTAGGCCCTCATTTATTAAAGCTACGGGATCAGTTTTAGCAGTAAGGGGTCGACTTTTAAAGAGCTGACCATCAATGACATATAAATGAATCATGCAGTTTTTAGCAACATGTGGCAGTTTATTAACATACAATGAGAAAAGCATTGGACCAAGGATAGATCCCTGGGCTACTCCAGCTTAAAGATTTAGAAAGGTGGAAGAACGTTCATTTGCATTTACACATTATTGTCTTCCGTTAAGGTACTATTGGACTAACTTTCAAGATTCTAAAGAAAAAACGAAACTATTTAGCAGCTTTTACAAAGAACTGGAGGGTAACAGTGACAAAAGCCTTTGAAAAGTCCAATAGCGATAACAGGCATCAGCCAATATCTTACTAGTTGGTTTTGATTATATTCAAAATATTTGTTTTCAAATAAAGCATTTGAACTTTTTAAGAAGCTCATACAAACTTTTAAGCAATAAATATACATAGAAAGTACACAAAAAAGTCCAGGAAACTCAAATAAACATATCCTTCTACTTTTTTATCCATTTCAAGACTGCGTCTATAAAGCATCTTTAGAGACCGACAAAAGCAGCTCCCAAGTTTGGAATATCAATCAAACTACTCGTGCGCTTGTTTGACGTTGGAGGACTAGGATTGTTCCATAAAAGACGCCTTTGATGTAAAAAAGATTTACAACTGTCAAGCTTCCCGGCGTCTCCTGCTATTTATATTCCAGTTCCACGTCAAAAAAAATATACGAGGACACATACGAATATTTTAGTAGATTGAATTGATGAGTTTTTCAGTTTTTTACTAATCTTTTCATTTATTAGATTGAATTGGTCTCAATTTGAGACTCAACTGGCTTAGAGTGCAAAACTGAAGTGAGCTCGCCCGAAATCGAAATTGTTGGCGTAAGATGTTGGTTTAGGGTCAGCTCTACCCTGTAATGCCCACCTAAGAGTTGGTCTCAACTCAGAAGAGAAATTAGTAACTTAAAATTTTCTTCTTGATTTACAGCTGAAAGTCAGTTAGTCAATCTTTCACAATTGCTGACATAAGTATCATTGGCCTTAGACTTTTATGTATATAATTTTTGCTTGATGTTCTCCATTGAATTTTATTAAACAAATATGAAAATCCAAGATTACATCGGCATGTGATGTTATATGTAGTGTTGTATGGATATTATTAAAAATATTTCCTACTAATATCCAATTTCATCAGATCTGTGATCGTTTTTGCCCAGTTGCTTACATCTGCATTTTCCGTCGTTGGTTCTTCCAGAGCCCAGTATAAGTCTCTTTTGATTCAATGAGTTCAAGCCTTCGGTTACCTTCGGGAAGCCAGTCATTGTCTCCTTCACAGTTGTCATCAAAACGGGCAGATACATCATCAGCTCTTTCATATGACTCACGACTTGATTATAGTCGATATTTGAGAAGAAGTCGGGTCTCTCTTCCGAAGGCGCACACCTACCCAACTGCGAACCTTTAAGAATGGTGGAAAATCAACTTGAATTAATGATATAGAATCACATGTTGCAACTACATCTTACCAGCTAACGAAATAATAAAAATTATGTGGATGTACTTCATTGCTCTGGGACACGGAAACATTTGTCTAGCTTTGCTTTGCTGCCTTTCTATTTAAAAGAAAAAAGAAGCAGCGGTTTTACTTTTATTTTTAAAGACGTCAGCTAAGTTGTAACAGGTGCATCGAGAAATTCATGCTTAGCAAAGCAAAATTGATGTATGGAGTAGGAAGTGAAAAACAATCCAAAAATTTCAAAGAATGTTTTGTGTCAAAAGGTTTAATGAAATACGAGTAACGCTTACCTAGAGGTCAACCGGCAGAAGTACAGTGTGTGAAAAGTGAGCTTTACGACGCGACGGCATGTTGTGGTCGAGCGTCGAGGTTTGAAAGGTACGTGTGCCTCAAATTGGAAACTCGGGGTATAATTGGAATTACAAATATGTAATATGTTAAGGGAATGCAGCAGTCCGAAAACAGCGTATGGCTACTTTTTTAAGTTTAAGAAAATATTCAATTCAAAGACTATTATTTATCTCTTAAGTCTACGATTTCGTTTGAAAAATGGTTTGACATGAAAATCCGTGTTGGTGAATATTGGCCCCATTATAACGTAACAGCTTTCCAAAATATTTTTTGACCATAGATTCTTACTCTTTCTTGAAGGTGTTTCTATTTTCGGAAAAGGGCAGATGTAAAAGAGCCACACGAATCTAACCTTGGGACAGTCTTGTTTTATAGTTTATTAGTTTATTTTAAGAATTGCAATCCTCTCAATTAAATATTTTGTCCTTTTAGATCTTGCACTTTGTTTTCGTAGACCCATTTTTACCAGTAAACCAACCAGTGACGACATGAAAGTGCCCTTCTAGCGACTTTTTTAGATAAATTTATTTCGCTGTGAATGGAAATAAAGTTGAATTTAATTTCACTTACAACCTCAAAGACGGCATCCAGAAGATCATCTGGACTAGGAGCAGGAATCCAACCAACACGTCGCCGTCGGTGACGTCTTCAAAGTCACAGTAGTAACACTGCGAATATTTGACGTAAACGAATCAAAATTAACACTAATTGTATGGCTTGAATTTTTGGAAAAACGCGCATTATATTCAATTGCTTTAATCCTAGGATCATGAAGTGATAATGAATAGTTACGAACGTTATTTTTCTTTTTTCGTATTAATAAAAAGGTATAGTGTCTGTGGCCGTGTTTAAAGAACTTATTATTTCATCAAAATTGCTTGCAAGCAGAATGCTTTATCTATTACATGATGACCCGTGACTCGTGGTTCAAATCCCAGCAGAGACAAAAATACTTTTCCACAAATATCACCTTTCGCAAGGAATGGGCAGGTCCTCCGTTGGTGAATTTTTTGTCATGAAAACCGCTTTCTCGATCAGCCGTTCGGAATCGGCAGAAAATTGTAGGTCCCCTGTATTCCCATATAAGGTATGGTTGTGAGAAATGCGCTAGGCCCTGGGGTTCCTCTCTCTGTTGCGTCACCCTATTTATTTATTTTGCTACATGACACTTTACAGACATGTAGAGTCTGGAGGCTTTGCTTGAACGCACTAGGTTCTTCCTTCATTAGAATCATCACCTTTTGAGAAAGTTTAGTAGGTAGGCTTTGCAAGGAGAAAAGATCAAGCCATTTTACGGTTCATACGATTTAGACACATCATCTTTTGGTAAACTTGGAGCTAATTGCGCAGCCCTGCAATGGATTTCTTCTTGACTTTAATTAATGATTTTCTAAAAGTTTTTTCTCCCACTGAATTCAAGTTTGAACTGTTAAGTTTTCCATTACCCCAAGGTTTTGAGATATTAACCTTTTTAAAATGTTGCGGCAGCGACAGATTCCAGAGTCAAATTTTGTTTGCATAGCGCTTTACGAGAGTACGGCAGTGACAAAAATGACACTGCGTTTTATACATTTGTAGTTGCTGAGACGGCAAAAATCCTTAACAAAGAGTTTCTTCAGTTGCCACAACCGGAAAATCGGTTTTGTTTAGGTGAATCATTATGCTTCAATCTACGAAAAAAAATAGATCGTGGTTTTTAATGCTCTTAATGCAGTTCCGGCTTCAAAATCTCGTCGAAATATTAAGAAGTTTGCCTTATAAAGTTATGAAACACAAAAGGTAGTACACCGAAAGAAAAACCTTGGTAAAATCAAACAGGAAACTTGTTTGTTTTTGCGTCAAGCAGGAACATAGTTAAATTAAACAAGCTGGCATTGTCATTTTATTTACTGAAATGCTACAATTTTCATTGGTTAAATCAACAACGTCATTTTCAATTTCATTGTTAACCAACAACGGTTGTGATACTAGAAACATATATGTCCATGATACTTTAACAACGTTTGTGTTTCGTCAACAATTCTGAATTGTTGGTAAAAAATGAATATTGTTGACCAAGTATGTTCGTGAGAATTCAGCCACGTTTTATTTGCTCAACAGTTTTAATGTAAAATTTCTATGATAAATGCCTGAATTGATCATTTAAACATTTTTATGATAATTACCTGAAAAAAAATTGATCACGGCAGCATACTTGATTTGAACATGCGATCTTATTTGAATTCATCACGAAACTTGGTTAATTTCACAACTTTAGATGAATTGTTGATTAACAATGAAACATGTTTAAATCAACCAAGGTTTTTTCTTTCGGTGTACACATTACAAAACAATAAGTATGAATCCACTACACTTCTTCTCAAATTTCAAAGTGAGCTTTGTAATTGAATGGAAACGGAACAATCTGAGCCGAGTCCCGGTACACGTTATCGAATAACTCGTGACGGTATTATATGAATTTTGTATTACCGCTCACTTAACAGATTAATATAAGGTTCGTTCGGTGAGCTTTGCCCAGGGTTGACCCCGATTTCCTTGACAACCCTATGATTTGTCAAAAAAAAAAACTGGGTTTCCAGTCCTCAAAAAACGCTAGGCCACAAAATCACCACTCATCCCTGTCATTTAAAGAAAAATTCATGACATCTGACAGCCCTCAACTCGCAAGCCCAGGTCAACCCCATTGCTCAAAGAACACTCAGTTTGACATTCAAAGCGAGTTTAGGTTTTCCAAAAAACGCTTTGTGGCATTACAACGAACGAACCTAAAGTACCATATATAGAATGTAGGCACTCTCTCATCAGTAATCGAACGGAACTTCATTCGTCACATAAAGTACTCACTGAATATTCATGAAATAAAAATATAAGAAATTTTAGGTACATTTTTTGTATTAATTAGGATAATAGATTACTTTGTCCCAAATTTGTTAGTAAGAAAGTATCCAAGTCAATACACAAGCAATCAACCGAATCCAAAAAAAATTCCATCCGTTTATACTGCTCACTTTCGTTGTCCATGTTCACATCTACCGAAAAGCAATCGCATCCGTCTAGGTATCAATTAACAATATTTCTTTTAACAACACAGTTCGGTTACAGATCAATTAAAATTATTTAACTTTCTGAATTTCTCATTGAAATTTGTAGTTTTTTACAAAGGAATGAATTCTGAGGCCGAATTACGGCACATGTTATCCAATTACACGCGACGGAATTATGTGAATTTGGTATTACCGATTAACACTCACGTTATCGAGTACCACAATTTGGCATTCTCTTATCAGTAATCGAACAGAATTTCATTCGCCACATAAAGTGCTCACTGACTATACATGAAATTAAAATATAAGAAACTTCGTGAACGTTTTTGTTTGTATTTATTACAAAAGCAGGTTACTTTATCCAGTCAAGGTAAATTTTTTAGTAATAAGAAAATACGTAATAAGTGTAAATAGTAGGGGAGCCCAGGAAGGGATTTTGCGCGTTAGTCGAGCGCGTCAGAAAATCATATGGGGAGAAACCTTACACTCCGTAATGTGCTCCTACCATATACGAAACCTTAATATTGGGGCGTTCGTTCAGGGCAGCCCGTCTGATTAGTAAAAAAAAGTCGATCCTCGGAAATACTCGAGCGTGTGAGATTAAGAGATGGTAGGTTGATTACATCCACAAGAGTGTATATTTCAATAATCTGACAATTTGAGCTGGGCCTTAGTAAGTAGGCGAGTCACAGAGATGTTAAAAAAACGACATTTTAAAATACTCGAGCGCGATAAATTTTTTTTTTTTAAGGTAATCTTATCAGAATTACGATAACATATAATCTGATATTTTGCTTGGGCCGATTTAGGTAAAATCGTCAATAAAATGTATAGTATATGATGGTTAATATTTCGGTTAATATTGATATTAGCAATTGGTCCTAAGGACCTTTTTTGTAGAAAACTAAATTCTCTACAAGTTTGTCGTTTACCTACAATTTTTATGTAGCTTTTATTATTTACTAGACAACTGCGACAAAACGTGATTTTTGTGGAAAAATCCGGTACCGTACCACCTGGCCGGTATGAGTAACGACTTTGCCACACAAAAAACATTTTTGTAGAGCGTTCAATTTTGAGAAAAAAACATCTTCTGTTAAAGCGATCCCATGAAATGCCGCTGAGCTATAGAAATTTAAAAATAAAAAATCAGTTAAAATTGTCAAACTAAGAGTACGCCCCCATATAATTGTCAGATTATCATCCTGGAGGACGAAGACATTAAGTTGATCACTCTGTATAAAAATCTGTCGCGCTCGAGTATTTCAAGATCACGTGTTTTTTTTTACATTTTTAAAAATCAGCCATGACTGATCGCCCCACTCAAATTGTCAGATTATTGAAATATACACTTTTTAGAGTGCACTTAACATTCACTTTAAAAATCTGACACGCTCGAATAACTTTTTTTTTGTTTAACCTCTCTTTACGCCCATTTGCCCCAGTAAATCGTCAGATTAATATACATCGGTTATCAGAAAGACAAAGCGCGTATACTCTATGAATATCTGACGCGCTCGAGTATTTCAATGCGACTGTTTTTTTTTTTTCATTTTTAAAAGCTCATACACGCCAATCGCACACCAAAATGGAAAACTGCCATACACTTTTTTTCGGTTTAGAACGTAAACTTCACAATCCAATAAGTCCCATGACGCTTTAGTAAGCTTTAGTTATAGTTATACGATACGTGAGATCACGAATGCTGTAATCCCAAAATGGTCACTAACGCACTCGATCACTGCAGCCACTCACTCACTCGATTACGTGAGCTGCAATTCTGCTTCTGGTTACAAAAAGGTAAGATTTATCTAAAGAGACATCAGCAACATTTGTGAATTATTCGATGTTACTAGTGCAATTTTATTTAGTTATACGATAAGTGTGATTACTCGCGATCTTACAATTTTACTTTAAAACGATTTTTGAGGGTTGGTAACGTTTGCCCCAAAACAAAAGCCCCAAACGAAAATCCCCAAACGCAAAATCCCCAAACGAAAATCCTCAAAGAGAGAATCTACAAACCTAATATCCCCAAAACATCGCGCGCGCGATTTGATCGCATGATTCACTACTTGAATATATTTGTATTGGGGATATTAAATTTATGTATTACAGCAAATGTAATGATAACCATATCTATTTATGAATAACTTTCTTCAACCTTTATTGGATTTGCAAACAGTAATGTTATTATCCATTTCAACTTTTATTCTCAAAAAAAAAAAAAAAAAAAAAAAAAAAAAAAAAAAAAAAAAAAAAAAAAAAAAAAAAAAAAAAAAAAAAAAAAAAAAAAAACGCTGCCACTACGAAACTAAGACAGATCACTGCGTTATCGTATTATGAATACGTAAGCAAGACTAAAAAGAGGATACAATCATGCATTTATAGTAATTTGTTGTTAAGAAACTGTTAATCGTTATCATTTATTAATTACAAAAACAACGAAAGAGAGAGATTTTTCTGAAAACTAAATGCACATAATTTATATGTACACAGACTCTGGGGATTTGGAGATTTCGTGGGGATTTTGACAAAAAAGATTGTTTAGGTGTGGATTTCATCAATGTGCATTATCTCAATGGGGATATTAGCTAGGTGGATAAAAATTTTTTGGGGATTTTTTTTTTGGAGATTCTGTACGACACCCGATTTTTGATCATAAAGACTTATGCTGACGTCTGCGTTAAGATGACTATGGAAAATGGAACTGATTATTGGTGTGGTTCATTACACAATCATTACATTGTACAAAAGAATATATAGGACAGACAAGAAGACCTATTCTAAAAAGATTTAAAGAACATTTTGCACATCTTAAATATAATGAAAAAGAAAAGTCAAGTCACATAATGCTAGAAAATAGTCATAGTTGTAGTTTGCAAAATTTAAAATTAATAAGAAATGTAAATAGCAATTATGAATTAGATACTTTTGAATCTTTTTACATATTTAAAAACAAAAATAATCTTATGAATAATGATGATGGACCAATCAAAGATTCAATATTCAAAAAATTTTTCAATAGATTCAACTCAACTCAATTGTAATTTTGTTTAGAAACATTTTTGTTTTCTGTTAGTTTTTTGACAAATAATTTAATTTAATTTAATTTATAAATCTCACTGACGATGGAAGCATTGCTTCTGAAATGTGCATTTGAGGAAATAAAATAAGTGTTTTTAACTGTTGAAAATTATATTAATCTTTTTATTTATTAGATTAAAAAACACGTGGAATATCTCTACTACAAAACTCATCTATATTTTGTAGTAACTAACAAGACATTGAACTCATTTTTGAAGTATCAATTTATTTTCCTAGTTTTTAAAGAGCAATTTGTTAAAAAAATTACTTATTTTGAACTCAATTGCAGACTTTTTGTAATGGAGTCAAACAATTATGAAGATCATCGGCTAAGGCTTCAAAAGTCGAAATATGTAGCTTAAACTGGATTCTAATTAAAAAATTTTCAAATGTATTCCAATGGTCTTTTTAAAATAAAACATGTACCTACATTGGTAGGTAGGGAAACCTGCAAACTCATTTTAAGGTAGAATGATTTCTTTGAACAAGAAAACATCTAGGTATCCCTTTTAAGGGAAATGTTAATGTCGCCCAAAATAGGTCATTGGGAAAACCTCAGGCTTTTCGAATTAATGTGTACAGTCGTCACTACTCACAAAAGATCTCAAAATTCATTATACCTACCAGTATATAGGTAACTATAACATAGAAGAGAACACAAAAAAGCTGATGTCTTGTAATTAGAGCGATTCAAACAGTTATAGTTAGGACTCTTAGAGTACCTATTCGGGAGTATAAAACTTTAATATACACACAAACCCTAGTCAAATAAGCGGCACATGTTACATAAAGCACTATACCCTTTCATATGCAAATAAGCAGAAAGTACAACGGCCAATATTGTAGTCAAAACTTCTCTTGTCCAGGTTTTGATTGCAAAACCTTACCGAATGTAACATGGCAACCAACTTTTCCCAAAATTAAAACCAAAAGTATACCTCCTACATACACTAGACTGCGAACCGCAACAAACACACACACATACATCCACTCCTGTACTGTGACCCTTTTTATTCAAGTCACACAAACTCACAATCTATATTTACGTACCTTTCTACCAAAGACCAAACTCATTAAAATTCAGAAAAATGTTTGTTTGCAACTCCTTCGTGAAATGGGATGTGATGTACACGAAAAATAGCCTCCACCTGATGATGCCACAAATCGATTACAGTTTGTAACGTGGTTTTCAATGGGGAACATGCCATGGCTTGGCAGCATGCCTCTATATCCGTACCGCACCAACTAATTCAAATGGTTAGCAAAGGGCGAAGAAATCCTAAGCCAGGACTCCAGGAGTGTACTCTAGATAGATAAATGTTAAACTGGCGCATCCCTCTCGCCACAGAATTTAGGCACGACATTATCGTTTGGATTCATCTTATAAGCATCCGAGGGGAGATGTTCTTATTTTTGTTTCTTGGCTTTTTTTCAAAATAAATGCCCAGCGAAAATCAATTAAACAGAAGCTTTTGCCATAACTCTAGGTATACCTTCGTATTCGGGTAGAACCTAATCCGATTCTGTGAGATGAGCAGAAAAAGGTCATGGGATTGGGACACCATTCAGCATCACGATTATTGCACCGCCACGGTTAGTGGTTAGTTAACTGACGAAAGTGGAGAGATGGCAATGCCAACTGTATGATAGCTGACACGAAGAGTATAGAGTTTCTAAGAAAAAGAAAAGACTTGTACATAGTTTCAAAAAAAATTATCGGAAAGGAATTTTGTTGACTACAAATGAAGTGGTATAAGTTTAATTTCGTGCCTCGGCATGCTGTACAGTATGGATTAAAAGAAAATCGTCTTCTTTTGACTACAAAGGTAGGTACGTACGAGAAGCAATATCAAGAAAAAATTCTTGGTTTCTCAAGAGTCGGCAATTGCGAAAACCGAAATATAAGTTTGAATTAGGGCCTAAGGAAGGAAAAAATTTATAACTACTCCTTGATCACGTCGTCCTTTGTCATGAAATAAAAATACTAGTAACTGAGCAGATCTGTGTTTGTGTGAGTTTTCGTAATCTAAAAGTTAGAGTGCCTACTACGAGGTTCGAAATTCATCTATTGCAGGTATCTGTTTTTTAATAAACCTAAACTCAGTATATTTAAACAACAGAGGTATAAACTTTTAATACTAAAATTTTTCACCCGCTTTAGCTTTTTCCGCGTTCTCCTTTAGTGTCAAAATTATGTGTATTGCAAACATTATTTTGGTTGATGTAAGGTGTAACCCATTATAAAAGCTTATTCTTATTTTAATATAATCTTGTTATACACACTGTATATGTATGATTATAAAACTGCTCCCCTGTTTCTTAATTCGTAACCGCAAAATTATTTCGCGACTGCGTCGCATGTATTTGCTCTTATAATTCCAAAATGCGAGACATATTAAAAGACTAGCAGCTGTAATTTTAGGTGATGTTTTAGTTGGGCAAGTGGCGAAGTGATTAGCGTATGTCTGCCTGTACGAGGAAGGTTTAAATCAGAGAAAATCAACAGAAAAAAATATTTCAAAAAAACTTGCACGTAATCCGAAATAGTTATCACTTCTCGGAATCAATCGGCACAAAATGTAGATAAAACAGATATAAAAAAAAATATTTTAATTTTATTTTAGGTATATAAACAAATAAATAACGATATTTAGTTAGTTTCTGCAACTTTTTGTTTTTTAGGGGATGCGACGTGTTTCGGAATCATCGTTTCTAGCGCTTTAAAGTGATCGATCTTTGATGTCCAAGCTTTCGTTTTGTCTTCTTTGCTATCCCTGCTGGAAGGAAAAGAACAAAAACAGCAAGGAAGACAAAACGAAAGCTTTGGCATCTGTCATCGGTCATCTGTCATCTGTCATTTGTCATCTGTCATCTGTCATCTGTCATTTGTCACCTTTCTCTGTCATCTATCGTTTATCGTCTATCGTCTATCGTCTATCGTCTATCGTCTATCGTCTATCGTCTATCGTCTATCGTCTATCGTCTTTTTTTTTTTTTTTTTTTTTTTATAATTGGCGTGCACATCAAGGGGTTATGACTACCCTTATAATGTTATAAAAACACAGTGCGAGCATTTAGGAAAATAGGAGAGGATTTGAAAGGAGACACCGATGCACGTTGCTTTTGAATCTTTGTAAATCGTAATGCAGGGGAAACACAGAGCCAGGTAAAGCATTCCACATTCGGGTGGTGCGACTAAAATAAGAATCTCTATACTTGACTGTGCGCCCGAAGTTGGGCTCAAGGCAGAACTGATGAGCATTCCTAGCGAGGCGGGTGTTGCGACTAAATTGTTTCAAGGGAGGAATGCAGCTGGCTATTTCACTAGAGCACTGTTTGTGGAAAAAACGATAAAAGAGAGAGAGACAGGTGACGTTTCGACGATGTCCAAGAGAATCAATCGATTCTACGATTGAACTATCACCTATCAATCTTAACGCTCTATTTTGTACAATCGTCTATCGTCTATCGTCTATCGTCTATCGTCTATCGTCTATCGTCTATCGTCTATCGTCTATCGTCTATCGTCTATCGTCTATCGTCTATCGTCTATCGTCTATCGTCTATCGTCTATCGTCTATCGTCTATCGTCTATCGTCTATCGTCTATCGTCTGTCGTTTGTCATCTGTCGTCTGTCGTCTGTCGTCTATCGTCTGTCGTCTGTCGTGTGTCTTCTGTCGTCTGTCGTCTGTCGTCTGTCGTCTGTCGTCTGTTGTCTGTTGTCTGTCGTCTGACTTCCCAATTCCCATTGATAAAAGCGATAAAAGAGAGTGGGGCAAGTAATTTTTCAACTATGTTCAAGAGAATCGATCGAACTATCACTTAACGCTCTTCTTTATACCTTATCAAAGGAGGCGCAAGACGTTTGCGGAGCACCTGAACAGATAGATATATGGAAATTAGACTCTATTTTAGGACGGATGTAGGCTTTATAAATTGTAGCTAGATCAGAAGTGGCGAAAAGATTCCTTCGTCTCCTTAATAAACCTAAGCATTTATAAACATTTTTGGCATCTTCCAATAAGTGGCCATTCCAATGAGGACAGCCTTTTGGTTTCTTGGATGGATTTACGTTTCGTGAATATTGACAATTGGAGAAGGTTTAGCTTTAGCGACAAGAGACAGCATGAAGTCTTCTCGAGTTAAACATATTTCACGATTCCATGACTTGCCCTTTTAGGTACCTACTCCTTTAGATTTTAAAGAAACACCACACTCATTTGCATGGAACCTATTTCACCGATTTTAGATCAAAATGTTGTGCTTATTTTGATATCACGAACAGAGCAAGCAGTGAACTGGACACATGAACATCCAAGCAGACCTCACGAGTGTTTCGAAAGAAAATAAAATCTCAAATTAATGAAACTTCCTGGCAATTTATGCAAAATGGGGAAAACACTGTGGCTGCGGGTCTCAGACAATACGTCCGGATGTGTTTGAATTTCTGAACCAGTTATTCCCGACACACCCGCTCTGGGTATGGTTTCTTTTTTATTTCTGTTGGTTTTTTTTTTCTGCTTTTACTCGTAAGGCAAAAGAAAATATAAAACAGTTTGCTGTTTGTTTCCAGATTTGATTTTTTGTTGTTTCTTTTTCTGACATGGGTATGGGTTGAGGTATCCTTATCAAGTGGCAGCAAATGGCACCATACCGTTGAATAAATCAAATCCTCGTCATCCTAAACGTTTGACGAGCAGAAAAGAGGTTCCGGCAGTTTTTTCTTTTCCGACATTTTTTTCCCAGTTCATTTTGGGCATCACTTTTTTTCATTTTCAATGATTGATTGGAACGAATCCTCAGATGGTGCATGAAATGTGTTCAGATAAAATAAATAGTCATTTGCGTCGAACAGTCCAGAGCTTTTTCTCTCAACGGGGCTGAAATTTACAGTCTCGGTTTTAATTTCTTTAGTAAATCCCTCTTCTATAATTTTAACACGGATTGAGATTATGTACTTTTTTTAAATGCAAATTATATCCTTTGTACCTTGATCAATCTGATGCCTGTCCGTCCGTCAAATAAGCTTAATTTAATAAATTGCTATAGGAAAATGAAGCAATTTTTTGTTTTCTCTTAAGTGCCAATCAAGCGGAAGTAGCCATCAGGTTCATACTGAAGAAATATCCAACGATTATAACTCGACCGTTCCCAGATGATGGAGTAAGTCAATTTTCTTATTTAACGCGCTCTGAAATAAATCATCACTTGTGAGCAATTACTCATAGGGTGTTAACTGCCTATAGCCTAGCTCATGCAATAAGGCCCAACCCTATACTTCAGCTGTTACCCATGAGTCTTCAGCTCCTCCATTATACCCGTATGCCCTACCGGCGCGATGCGGTGATGGTGTGTCTTGGCCTTTAATGATTCGATTCAAACTGCTGCCGTAGCTTCATAAGTTGAAATTTCCATCTTTATGGATTTCATCCCTTTGAATGGATGGAAAAATCTACAATCAATCACTGCCACTGCGCCCGCAGCGGAAAGCGGACGCAAGCAGGAGGCAGTGTTTTCTCTTCTTGTACTGAGAACTCTTCCGATAAACGATGATGGGGGCAGAGAAGCTGATGGTGATTAAAGGGGGCTTAATTCTTGATGAGAACAATCATTTAACAACTTAATTTTATTTGCCGAATTAGTTTTAAAGTATATATCAATGCTAAGATGGAAGATGGAACGCAGCAAAATTGAAGCAATTGGTGTCAGTTTGAGTGTGATTGAAATTGCTTCGTGTTTGTTTTGAAATAAGTAATGATTTTTGATGGGAAACTTATGCGGCAGTAATGTTTTTTCCTCCCAAACTGCAATAAAAAACTAAAGTCGAACAAGCAAAGAGGATGATCTTGATGGTGATTAAAATTGTTTGTCTTTCAACTCAAGAATCAAGGCAAACCTTAGAAGGAACGGAAGTCGAGTGAGTGAGGTGCCAGTTCAGTTTGGTTATCATGACAAAATATGGCAATTATTTTTCCACTTGGTGACACTTCACTTTTTTGTATTTTTTTCAACGAATTGCAAAAAAGAAAAGTCTGATTTTAGTCTTTAGGTTCTCAATAATTAAATTTATACTTGATGTAGTTTCCATATCGTATCATTTGAATTGATAAATTCATTCGCTCAAACCCAGAGGCTGTTCTGATGTAGAAACGACGTGTTTTTTTTTAAAAGCCTCAAATTAACCTGATGTCGTTTCCAAAAATAAAATCCGGAGTGAGTATGAGAACTGGAGTGACGGATTTGACAGATAAACTCTCCAATTCACTTCGAAAAGATTTCCAAAAATCAATTCGGAGTAAAGTTTGCGAGTGATGTTTTCACTACCGTTTCTTTTTCTGGGCAAGGAGTGAACACCAATACATAAACAAACTTTTATCCTACTGCAGTTCCTATATAATTTTTTTGCCAGCTCCAAAGAATCCAGAAATCTGGCAATTTTTCCACTACCAATGCAATCACTCCAAATGTGTCAATTTCGTTTAAACGAATTCCAAAATTCGACGAAAAAGGAGTGAAGGAGTGACAATAATTTTGGAAAACGACATAAAAGGAAAAACGAGTGCTTTTTGAGCTCTGGGAACAGAGAAGAACCACAGAGCGACAAGTAAGTGCTATTTTGTCCACACGCTAGATTAGGTCGGGAACCTAAGTCGCCATGTTTTGTCGGTTGATTTGAAATCAATTCAGTGAAGTGAACTTGATTTTGATATTTTTGATTTCGTAACAGGTTTGTTGAAACCTTCATTAAAAAATGACGCAATAAGCATTACTAAAAATCAAAGTGTAACTACATTAAAAAAAGTAGAAGTAATGAAATTCAATTGTAGCCGATGTTAAGAAAGTCTCATGATTGTGTGCCGCCTTATCGAAAGCCTTTGTCGATATCATCCTGCATATTCGTATGAGTTTTGCAAGGAAGCCAAAACTCTCGTAGGATAGGTCATGCGGTTAGGTTAGGTAAGGTTGAATGGGGGGTACAACAGCAAGCGGCAGCACCTTACTTGGACCTCAAGGATTCATTGTGCTCCCCCGAATAACAGAGGATGCAGAGGTAGAGGAGAAGGGTGGCAGAGGATTGGGTTTTTGACTGGTATTTGAAGCCCTGGATGAATTTAAGGATGCTGTTTAGAAAAAGGTTGGAGATGTCGCGCAGATTGTTGAAGAAGTATTTACCGAGGTTTTTTTCCCTAGTATGAGCCAAGCTAGGACACTCACAGAGGAAGTGGAATGATCCCTCCTAGCTTGCTTATGGAGGCACTACAGTCTGGGTCGGACTAGGGCCTCAACCAACATGCTTCTCCAGCCAGCTCGGTCCCTAGCTGGCTGCCTCCAGCTTTGCACGCCAAGTTGGTTGAGGCCTCTCTTACTTGCGTGCGCCACCTGAGTCGCGGTCTTCCTCTACTGCGCCGTCCTTCGGGATTGGATTTTGTGGGCCTGAGCGTTGGTGTCCATTCGCTCTACATGACCCAGCTATCTAAGCCACTGGACCTTGACTCGTTTGACAAGGTCAGTGTTGCTGTACAACCCGTGCAGTTCGTCGTTGAATCTTCTTCTCCACTCGCCATCTATTCAGACGGGACCAAAAATCACCCGAAGAATTTTTCTCTCAAAGCATCCTAAAGCGTTCTCGTCTACCTTCGACAAGGTCCATGCCTCTGCGCCATATATAAGAACTGGGATGATAAGTGTCTTATACAGAGACACTTTAGTTGCTCGAGAGAGGACTTTACTACTCAATTGCCTTCTAAGTCCGAAGAAACAGCGATTGGCAACAGTTATTCTTCGTTTGATTTCGGCGCTGGTGTCGTTGTCTGAATTAATAGCGGTTCCTAGATATACAAAGTCAAAGTATAGCTGTTTATCGTGACGTTCTGTCCAAGACGTCGGTGTTGGGTGTCCTTTCTTGATGACAGCATATACTTGGTCTTGCCCTCATTGACCACTAAACCCATCTTCTTCACTTCCGTCTCAATCCTCATAAACGCGCCATTGACATCACGCTGCGTTCTTCCAATTATGTCAATATCGTCGGCATATCCGAGTAATTGGATGAATCTTTGAAAGATCTTTTGTTGACGTGGAAGTGTTGCACTATTCTTTCAAGAACGATGTTGAAGAAGTCGCATGACAGTGCATCACCTTGCCTTAAACCTTTTTTGAAATCAATGTATCGGTGAGATCTTTTTCAACCCTGATGGAGCAGCGTGCGTTCTCCATCGTCATCCTACACAATCGGACAAGTTTGGTAGGGATGCCAAAACTAGACATGGCTAACTTCTCTCTATAGATGCTGTCATACGCGGCCTTAAAGTCGATGAAAAAGTGGTAGGTATCGACTTGAAGCTCCTGGGTTTTTTCCAAGATCTGCTGCTTTAAACAATTCAGCAGTGAGGTCATCAGCTGCAGCAGCTTTGTTGGACTCTAGCTTGGATACTGCTGTTGGTCTACGTCGCCTAAATCGAATGGTTCTGTCTCTCTAACAGCGAAATTGGGTTCATCATCGCCTTTATAGAGCTTGGAGAAGTGGTCTTTCCACATCCTCAGCATTGTCTGCGGTTCCACCACGATGTTCCCTTGATCATCTTTGCAGGCTTCGGCTCGGGGCTTATAGGCCGAGGCTGTTGTTTTCACCTTTAGGTAAAATTTCCGAACCTCATTCTTGCTTTGGCACCCTTCTATTTCCTCGATCGCGCGCTTCTCATGCTCTCTCTTTTTCCGTCTAAAAAGCCGGTGCTCGTCTCCCCTCATCTGCTTGTAGAGCTCGTAAGCAGTTCTAGTCTTTTTGTGCAGTGCCGCTTAGTATGCTTCCTGGTTAGCTGCATGTGCTTGACGTCGTCAAACCAGGGGTTTCGTTGTGGTGGCCTACAACCTTTGAAGCAAATTCCTATTATGGCATTTCTTTATTTCCTCAAACAAAGCTCTTCTGGTGCTGTTTTTTTCATTGGAAGACTTGGTTTTTTCCCTTTCTTTTTTCATTCTTCATCGAAACCAAGCATTATATCGATCAGTTTTAGCTTTTTGCTCACCTTTAAGTGAAATCAGGGAGATCAGAGGACAAAGTGGTGAACTTATACTGATAAACTAAATTCAATGGCGCTTAGAAATAAGGTGGAACTACCTACGAGTAGAAAGTATTGGTGTTAACCCAAGTGAGAATCAAGCATCTTGATTTTCTTCAGAAAATACAAAATTATCCTCAAAATACATGTCTGAACTTTTTATTACGTGTTTTGGTCTAGCGTTCTAGTCTATCGAAGATTGAACGGCGAGTTTTTGTGTTTTCCAACTTTTTAAGGTCCAAGCAATTCAATTATTCCCTCAAAATAGGGGAAAAAAATAGAGCAGCACATCAGAGGAGGATAAAGCCCTTTTTATGGGAGTGAATTGACTCTAGGAGGACTTACCAATAACTCGTGAAAGGCGATAACGGTAGAATACTGATTGGATGTTTCTGGGTTCGAACCTTAATCTGTCATGTAATAGGCAGAGAGGCTATAGCAAATTTGCCACGGGTACCACCAAATATGTAGTCAGATATAAATAAGCCGTTTCCAGATAAAACATTTAGGTCATCGTTTCAATTTTCTTTTCCAATGTCACGGCCGCCAACATGTCACCACGCCACATTTTGACTTGATACACATAATACCAGACTATCGAAAATAGATTTCACTAAACTTCCAAGACTCCGAAATTCGGTCAATTACAATTATTGAAAGAGTCTGCTTTGGAATGGAATTTTGGCGCTGAGGAAACGCATTCCTTTCTTTAAAGGCATTTCAATGTCTCTGCTTATCTCTTTCTTCTTGTTCTTCTTCGACGTTGCCAACATCGTGATCTTGAAGGGATCACAGCTTGTGAATCCGATCTTGGAGTACGCCGGCGTCTTTTTATTTGCTTTAAAAATAATTTATCGGTCGAGCTGCATTTTAAGAAAGATAAAGACTCCATCTGCAGCAAACATGAGTAATTATTATTTTAATCATCAAGAATCTTCCAGCGATGAATTTATATAAGGACACCCCATGTGGCCTGTTCCAATGCCTCCGGAGGAAGTATGAGTAAATTCTGAACATGGTGAAATGTTATTCACACCATGCCACTTCAAGATCAAAAGCACTTAACTGCGCATTTACTATCATCTCCTGTATGAACATTTGCTACATGCAAATATTAGCCCTCATCTATTTGTGTGTACAAAATGCAAAACGCACTCAATGGTTTTATCCCACGGAGCAAAACAAAGCCCTTTCCCAGTGCAAGTGTCAGACTGCCAGCAACCGAACGGATAACCACACCACTGATGCGCTGAATGTATAAATCTGCCACTGCACTCGCATTTCCATTCCGAGTCCATGATTTCCATGTTACTACGTATGGTTTTCTGCGGTTTGGAGCATTATTATGTTTAGGCCGCGACCATAATTCGGCTGTGTTCATTGTTCGTCCGTGTGTGAGCAAATATTTGCACCTCCCTGGAGCCTGGAGCTCCAAACAACCATTATACCCATTATGGCACACACTTTGTTGTGGAATGGATGCGTGTGTTAGGCAATCAGAAACTGTGGCGCTGCCACTGACCTAAACGACCCTACCCGCCCAATTCCAATCAACTAAAACTAATGAGAAGTTGTAACACACTGGCGATATGGCGACCGCAAGACTGACTATCTAGCAAATCGCGCGAACGAATAAAAATCTAGAGTCGGTCGTCGCAATTCTGTACAGTAAATCAAATTTAAATGTTTGGACTGGAGTAGATACCCCAATTTATTAGTCCTTGTGCCACCATCTCCTTGGGCCTGACATTGGAAGTTGGAAGATGATATAATGCACAGCTATTGGGTTTGGTGTGGAGTGCAAAAAGTGTTTTTCTATATCTGAGATGCTCTTCTGTAAATGAGATGGACAGTTTTCTTTTGGTGAGAATTTTGTGTATGTACGCTTTATTTTCTTTTTGTAAAAAGGAAAATATGGGAGCCAGGCTGATTTATGGGACAAGTTCGAATGAGCCCTCCTCTGGTTGTCTTTCTCATCTCTCATGGGGACTCTGTGAAAGTGCTGTAATGGGAATGTATAAATAAATCATGGTGCGGAGGTGGTAGGTTAGGATCATTGCGAAAGTTATGACATTGGTAAGCCACTGGTTTTTTATGGCACTTGTTATCTTAGGTTTTTTTTCATTTGGGAAATTTAAGGAAAACTCTAGAGGCGAGCTTCGAAAGAAAGTCTTTGCTCGTTCTGTGGTAATATTGGTTTTGTTGATTGTGCTAAAGAAATGAACCGTCGCCATACATATTTGCTGTCCTACTCCCTGATGGCAGGATGAATTGCCATAAATTAAAAATCAAGTTGGCAATGAAATGAACAACGACTGGTACTTAAGATATGAGCTTAACTCGATTTAATTATAATAATTCAGTTGCTAGGGCATTGGATATCGTAGGCATTTTTGATGTTGAAACATATATGAGGGTAAAATCACTTTCTGGGGTTTAAAGATTTTCGCAAGGCCGCAGTACGGCCAGTAGGTCAAGTAGAGGAGGAAAAATGTGGTGTGTTTCACTAGAACACACTGCTTGTTGCAAATTGTAAGTTTAAATTTCTTGTATTTTTAGTTCTTTGAAGGTTTTTCTTTTGACCGGCAAAGACGTATGTGCGTTTATGACCGATTTTGAGAAAAAACAAGCTCTTGTTTGACTTAAAAAAGTTACTTTCTTACTTACTGAGGGGGGCATTACAGTTCGGAGTGTGACTTGGCTGCTGGATTGCGCCACCTGAAAGGACGTCAGGGTACTTTTCTTTCAAAACGACCAAGAGTTTCCTCATCTACTGTTGGTGAAGTCCCTGCTTGCGCCCTGTATAACAGGACTGGGATGATAAACGTCATATAAAGGGTTTCTCCATTCCCTCACAAGGCATGGTTGTGAGAAATGCGCTAGGCCCAGGGGCTCCTCGCTCTGTTGCGCCACCCTATTTATTTATTTATTTAAAGGGTTTCTAGAAAAAACAAGCGATTGGCAAGAGAGGTTCGATTCATCTGACATGCTTTCTTAAGAACATGTCATAGGTATAGATCAGCTGAATCAAGCTCCTTTCCAACTGATCTCCAGATGCTTTGAAAAGCTCGGCGTCAAAACCATTTGCACCACCATTTTTGTTTCGTTTCAGTTTGTATATGGTAAGTTTAACTTCTTTTGGGTCGGGATAATCGTCAAGGTTGAATCGGGCATTCTGCTGACAATGGAATTTGAATCTTCTTCGCCGTTAAACAGTCTGCAGAACTGGTATTTCCAGATTCACAGTACCGACTGCGTCTCTATTACTATGTTTCCCTGCTGGTCTTTACAGGCTTGAGCTCGGGCTGCCACCCTGACAGGATCTTTTAACCTTTTGGTAAGACTTCCGAGTCTCGTTCTCATGCTGCTTCTTTTTCTTTTGGAGAATTCGGTGTTCTTCCCTTCTTTTATCCTTGTAAATCTCGTCATATTGATCGTAAGCAGCCCTTGTTCGTTTTTGTATCAACATTTGTCGTGCTTTTTGTTTGGCTGCATTTGCCTGTCTGCATTCTTCATCGAACCATGGGTTTCATTATGGGGGCACAGTGAAACCCAGAATATCAGGGGCAGCACTGCTGCCACTAGTCTTCAATGCTTGATGGTGGCCGCATAGGATTCAAGGATAGTTGAATGGACACTCGATTGAAAAAGACACTGGCAATCTCTTACGATTGTAGCTTTCCGACGTCATGTCACTTTACAGCGTTAGTTCGGGCGAGTCGTGAACAAGATATCCTCATTCGTACCTTGGCTACAACAAGGTAGTGGTAAAGTTCACTCCTCAGAAAGTTCGGACATCTCACACTGGAAGAGTGTCTTGCGTCGATCGCAACATGGTCAATCTGGTTGACGGATGATTGATCTGGAAATCGCCATATGCCTTTATGAATTTTGAGATGCGGGAAGCGTGTACTTACTTACAACAAGATTTAGCCCCGCAGTAAAATCGATTAGCCTCAGTCCGTTTTCCGAGGTTTTGTCATGGAGGCTGTGCTTACCGATTGTATTTCCAAAGATGTCCTCCTTCCCTTGTTTTGCGTTAAAATCGCCAAGAACGGCTTTCACGTCATGTCTAGGGGCTTGCTCATATGTTTCTTCGAGGAGTTCTTAAAAACGGTCTTTGGAATTTTAGCCTAGCTCTTCTGTTTGGGGCTTAGGCGCATATTTTTAACAAAACGAGACATTACATACTGCAGCACTGGTTATAAACACTGTCGGCTGATAAACACCCACAAAAGACACAACAGAATAGTTAACAAATGACAATAGCACGCGGTTGAGAGTACAGGTCCCCCATCTAAACTCTTACAGCTTGAGCGCCGTGTTTTAGGGAACCGAAGCTTTCGAGTGACAAGGCCGTTGTCTCGTGGGCGCATATAACGCTAATGTTTGTCAAATTAGGTAATGATACAGATGATCACTATAGTCTCTGGGCTAAAACCTTATCCCAGAGTCTACCTCTAACGACAAATCCGCATCCAAATGAGCTTTGCTTCTGTTGTCTGTAGCAGTCACCATAGTAGATGTTGCAATTTTTCATCTACTTTACGCACGGGCCATTCCATCACACGTCTTGGAAGGATTCTAGATGGGTGGAAGCCTTATCAATAACACTGTTTAGTGAATTCAGAGCGAAGAGGGCTCAACGAATAAACCTATTAGTACCTGCCTTGACAAACACAAAACAAATATATTCAGTTTGTCGAGCACCAATTTCCACTGAACCCAATTTTCCTTAGATTTCCACAGAAAGAATTCCGAGATCAAATCAAGGAAAATCAGCTATAAATCACGACCTATGAATCCACGACCTTGGATCAGATAATAGCAAATTGCGAATTTTTGTTGCAATTTGCAATATATTTTTTGGTACAGGGTTGCCAACACATTAATTATGAAAATTGAATTAAATCACGCAAAATAATGGCAAAATTAAATTAAATATTCAAAAGGTTTCAATCAAAAATCTAAAAATGCCATTCTTTTGAAATAGCTAATACATATGCATGATGAAAATTAAACAAAATCGTTGGACCAGTTTTTTCAAATTTTTTTATTTTTCACTTTAAAAAAAAATGTTTTATTAAAAATCAAGTATGCAAAGTTCTAGATCTTGCTAGAAGTTGTTTTGACAAAAAATTTGAAAAAAAAATCAAAGTCATATTTTAGAAGCTATTTTCAAAAATCAAAATTTTTTTAAAAAATTTATAAAAATTTCCAAAACTAAATTTTTTTAAATATTGGTATGCAGTCTTTCTTTAGCAATTTATGACCTTTTTAAATCCACAGTTTCGTCAAGATCGTGTTAGCCATTAACGAGAAAGTCGGTTTTGAAAAAAAGACAGTTCTGTGGGGGGTACCGTTTGTAGACTTTTTCGAAAAAAAATGTTTGCATCATAAGAAAAAAAATCCAAAATTGATGCTTCACACAAAATTTTATCGAAATCGTTGGAGCCGTTTTCGAGAAAAAAAGGTATTATCATTTCGGTTGTATGGCAGGTACCGTTATTTCAAGACCTAGAGAATCAATTCCAAAAACCCCTCTATAGGCTGCTTCACAGACCCTAACTGCAAGTTTTGAAGAAAATCGGTCCATTGGTTCAGGCTGTAGATCCATATACAGACAGACAGACACAGACACACAGCCACACATACAGAATTGTAGGACCCACATTTTTCATATTCTCTATCATCGTAATCGTAATGTCATGTTTAATTGTTATCTTAAAATTTTTTTCTGCACGATTGCAAGACTTGCCTTATAGTACCTGTATAAGATAAAACGCAGATGGCAACCACAACATCTACATCGTAGAAGAACATTACTTATATATGCAAGCAACATCTACGCAACTACGGTACTCCCTCTCTCTTACAGGCCGCCTCCACCTGCAAGAATTTTCGTTATGTCGGCTCGACTTAACATCAAATGTTACGTGGAGGCGGGTCATTTGACGTCATGTCGCAATCTCTGATATCTCTGTCTTCGATTTTATCTTGACAGAGTCAGCTTGACATCAAATTTGACAGATGCAAGTTTTTTGTGCGTGTTAGTGGAAAATGTCATTTTTTCTCTTAATTTTTCGTCTTTTATCAGTGTCGGTTCGTATCGGCAGCTCATATTACAACCTAAAAAAAGTTTTTCTCAACATTTTTTTTTTCGAGTTTGCAATACAGTAATACAATTATGACTGATTGGAAAATTTCAAAATAAAAAATTCCAATGTAAAAATTCTTATCTTTGCTTTCATTCCGTTGTCAAAATTCTGCATCCACCATCGATGAGGTTCGAGTACAAAATGAAATTATAACATTATTTGCACAGTCACGCTAACGTTGATTTGTGTCTTTGATGTCAAGTCGAGTCGACATAACGAAAATTCTTGCAGGTGGAGGCGGCCTGTTATGTATACACACACATCTTAGTTTTTGTAACAGTTCGCTTTTCCGCTATTCTTTTCAATTTCATATTTCGCTTCTGTGAAGTGTTACAATTAAGACTTATGCCGTTTTCGTTTGGGAAAAAAGAGTACCCTAAGGGTACTCTTTTTGCTGTCAGAGTGACTTTGTGTTCGTTTGGCTGCTCTCAGGGTAATCTGAAACTACCCTCAGAGCAAGTTTTGCTACTCTAGAAATTTTTTCAGAGTAAACTCACACCAACATAAATGACATTTCTCGTTTGTCATTCTTGGCATCTCATTTCGAATTTTGTGTTCACGCGGGCGTTCACAAACCTATCGGTTTTGGTTTGCATAACTTGTCCATGCTGTTTTTGTTGTTGTCCGAGCTCAAAAAAATTTCTTATTGCCTTAAATTACCTTTGTATAATATCAATCTGGACATTTATGAAGTTTATTACGTATCTATTTTAGATATAAGTTCTTTTTGTCAGTTTTTACTCCATTCAAAAAATTTACGTAATTGCTCATGAAATACGCAGAGATATGTTTCTGAAAGTAGTCAATTGCAATGAAAGCAAACTATATGTCAAACGCACACACACATTGACAAGAACGGAGTACTCTGATTTCATTTTCGTTTGAGTTGTCAAAAATCAGGGTACTCTGAAAAAAAAGGGTAATCTAGTTTTACCAAACGAAAACGGCATTACTTACAATAAAGCAGTGCGGTTTAGATTGGACGTGATTTTTAATCTTTCATTTGTCTTTTGAGTGTATAATCAAATATTATACAGTACCTATGATCGCAAGTAAAAAAGAGCGAAATGATGAAATTGACACTCAAAAATCGCATTCCAGAATTTTTTAGTATCAGTTAATATATTGGAGCAAAAAAATATTGTGACTCGCGAATCGCAATTCGAAACCAATTTGCAGTAAAAACCCCTTTTTTAAATTGTAGTTATAGGGCGATATGGGAATGGTTAATTGTTTTCTTGTGATTCAGTGTCGGAATGCATATGAGAAAGAAAACAATGCTGGTTTAGGTGCTGTGTGGATTTGAACCAGATCTTGAGGTTGTGAGTTGGATATGATAACGTTGAGCTGCGAAGGTACCTAAATCATGATCACTTAAAATATGAACATAAACAGACAGTTAAATAGGAGGTAGTGTTTTAGAGATACAAGAAATGCGACTCATCATTTGTAATTTACTGTACAGTATTTTCGTAGATTACGTTTGTCTGGGGTCAATATCTATACTATATCTTCCTTTAAATTTCTTTATCTTTTCTTGAGCATTTCGAAAAAGCAAATTGCCATACTTATTTTGTAAGCCACGATGAAAAAATTGTAAAACGAAGTTGTGCTCCGAAAGTAGTAGATTGCAATTTAAAGCTTGTAATCTACTAAAAAGACAAAATTCTTAAATTACAATATTTGATTGAAAATCACAAATTAAAAAATTTCGTAGTTTGAGACGACAATTAGAGTGAACTACTATTTTTTCGGTCCATTTATAATTAAAGAGGTGTAGTTAACAAAAAAGAGGAGTTTCGCAAATTACAAACTAGAAAATCGTATTTGGCGATTTTTCAATTCTTTCGGTGACTCAGCTATGCTAAAATACTTTTTCACAAAAAAAATAAAGGACCATAACTCTAAAAAAAAAGACAAAAATTGAAGTGGACTTTCAAAATGTATATGTTTGAAGACTTATAGAAAAAACGTATCTCAATCAAATTAAAACGCCCGAAAAACTGAAATTTTACGCCATTCACCTCTTTAAAAGCTTCAAGACCTTTTTCTGTTTAATCTTCCAATAATTTATTCTATCAAAATAAAAAGAGGAAATGAGTAATTGAATAATTTGCAAAATCAGCTGATGTGGCCATGATTTGTTGAAAAATAGGGAAAAAATATTTTAGCTATGGTTTTGATGAAAATAAAAACTACAATCAATATCAAGCTGAGAAAACCCAGAACACTCTGAAATTAATAGGGTTTATAGAAAGTACCCAGTAGAAGACTGTAAATACTTCATCGATCCACAAACTTTTTCTTCCACAGCTGTGGCATGGCAAACATAACAATGATTGATGCTTGATCCTCTCCTGGTTTATCATCCATCATGTTCGTATTATAATCCCGTTGAATATTTTTGTTTGAAAGGACTGATTGAATGCGAATAAGGAGCATACCATTTGAATTCATACCGTACGGACACATAATTCAACATACGAAATTGGAATCTAATTATTATTTCTTTTTATTCGTGCTCTACTCTTTCCTATGCTTTCATCCAATAAGTATCCTTTCTTTTCCTTTTCTTTTTTTTCTATGTTACTAACACCGTAGACAAATAAAGCTGCCAAAGGCGGTCTTTCACCCGTCTATCTCAACAGTAAAACGAAGCACGGAAACAAGGATGTTGACATTTCTTAATCAAATAATGACAAAGATTGATTTCGGATTCGGATACACGATAAAAGCATGAGTGCGATTGAGGACCAATAAAATGAAGGTTCGTATATATACTACACACAATACTCAATACAAGAATAAGGATATTCAGTTAAATTGAATTTTGATTCATTTTTAGGTTTCTTATGTGAAAAAGGGCTTTGGTAAAGTTGGTGGTTGCTTTTCTAAGAACGCAATCAATATTCGGGAGGACGTTCAATCAAAAGGATGCTGGGTTGGATAAGAAAATATTCAATTTTACCACTGTGTTAAACCATTTAGGTTTATATTCATGACCTCCTACGGTTGAGAGGAATAACTTGTGTTCTTTATTAGAAGGTGGCAGACGGGGTTTGATACCCTTAAGTTTAGAGTTGAGATTTATGAGAATTGTACTACGAAAACTACTTGAAAATCAACTTTTATTGATAATCAACTACTGAATTAAGGTTACTTTGTATAAAACCAATGTAGGGGCAGACGTTGTTGGGTGGATGACCATGGTTCTTATCCCTCTTTGCCTTCAATCAAGTCAAAATCTTTTTTGAATAGTGTCGTTTTCCCCAATTTATATTTGAATAAAGCTTAAATTTTTTAAATGGTACATCCTTTTTTTCCATTAATGACGATTTTATCAAATAAACATGCAAATCGTTTTAACGGTAATTTATGCACACACTTTCTTCTCTTGTTTCAAAATCTATACCTGAGACCAACATGGCCACTATTGTCGTTGTATTTGAAGTTTCGTGATGCTCCTGCGTATGCATCAAGGTCCTTATTTATAGGATGAGTGTATTCCACATTAGCACTTGTTCCATGTCGTTGGTGATGTTCTACGTTTGCCTCAATTCTTCTTTTTGGATCATCGTCTGGTGAACGAACGTTTCTAGTCAGAACCTGATCCTGGATCGTATTTAAGATTATTCAAAAACGTTCTTTTTGTCTATAAAATTGAACTTACATCATCATAGACAGGCTGATGATCCGGAAGAGTAAATGTTGTGGCCACCACAAATAATCCACACAGAAGCAAAATTTTAAAAGGCTCCATATTGTTTGAGAATTTGAGGTGCTTTATAAAGTTTTAGTTTATAAAATCGAATGATGCCAGAGCAAATATTTCAGGCTATTTATACTCCAATCAAACAGCATCACAATCAATGAACTAGCGATAATAGTTCACTTATGTAAGTGCACAATTTATTGAAGTATAAGTTATCTATTGCTTGGGTGAATCACACAAAATTAAATACAATAGTTAATAATGTTTCTCTGGGGGACTCCCAGTGAGAACCGATAGAAAGGACTTTGTAGTCAGTAAATAAAGAAAAACATGATCGAGCTAGTTGCTGGTACTTCCTTATACCTACACATATATGCAATTGCTTTGTTGTATTACAAAAATATGCTATTGCCCAGTTTTAATCTTTTTTTTTCGACAGACATTTAAAGCCGTTAGCATCTAAGGTCACATACTTTGAAAAAAAAATTCCCTGAAAAAGTTGAGGTCTCCACCAACCACTGAAAGCAAGATTATATGAAACAATCTTTTAACGATGCAGTCTACAATAGACGATTGAACAATAACCGTCTGAAAAGTTACGGAATCTGGGCCCTGCTTTTGAATTTTGTGAGACGAGTGATTTTGATCGAACAATCTCACAGTCGAGTGAAATTAACTCGAACACAATATTGTCACCAAGTCTAGTCGATATTAGAACAAATGTTTAATTGCTAATAGAGCCCTTAAAAGATAATATATTTTAAGTAGTTTTACTGGCGCCTGTCACAAGGCCCGTCGTGTCGGCATCACACAACGGTTTTTTGTGTGTGGGCAAAATGGAAAAAATTAAATAAAAAAGAAACGGCAGCACCTCACTCGGATCTCAAGGATCCATTGTGCTCCCCGTTAAAAACAGAGGATGAGGAGGTGGGAGGATTGGAGAGATAGAGGGTTGGGTTGGTGATTGGTTTATTGGGGTAGGGAAACCTTTGAAACTTAGTACGTAAGTTCATTGAAATGAACTTCTATCGTCATAATGGATCAAGCTTCACAACCCCGCCTACTTACTAAATGATTTTACTGTAAGACTTGTTCAGTCCTATTTATAATAACATTCCAAAGTTTGTCTAAGAGATGAGTGTTCAATTCCAAATCGAATTTATAAACAATTTCATCACCTTCTAAGGGGTGTCTAATTTTTGACACCGAAATTTACTGTCCAAACTATGGTGGTACCCGTTGCGTGATAGCTAGCATGTCTGCCTGTTAACCGGGAAGTTCGGGATTTGAATCCCAATAGAAGCAAAAAAGTTTTCCGCGGTTACCGCCTTCGTGAGGAATTGGCAAGTCATCCGATATAGTGGATTCATTGCCATGAAAAGCGTTTTCTCGAGTAGCCGTTCGGAGTCGACTGAAAATTGTACGTGCCCTCCATTCTCTCACATAAGCAGTGGTTGTGAGAAATGCGCTAGATTCCGAGGGCTCCTCACTCCGTTGAGCCACCCTATTGTATTTTATGGCATAAGTAACATCTTTTAGTTTTAGTTTAGTTTAGTTTATTTTTAGATTTGCTATACACATTAAGATACAATATCTTATATAAGATCTGATAGCTTTATAAAGTTCAGTTTAGGTATAAAAGCTAACATTATGAAAATAATAAATAGCATAGCGAGAAATTAATAAAATATTTTACAATAAGCAAACAAAATTCAAAATTGTAATGGGAGAATGGAAAACTGAGTAGTTAACAATCTATTATTAATTGCTTCTTTAATTTATTAATTTTATAAATTTTAAGGTTTTTTATTAAAGGTAAAAGTAGTTACTGAAGAGATGATAAGTAAAGTGTTAGTTTTTGTTGAAAAGTGTGAGCATCAACAATTCTTCTGATATCATTTGGCAGAGAATTCCAGAGTCGTACGGCGTTGACAAAAAACTGTCGTTCTGATGTTTGGCAGGTATGTCGCGGGATAATAAATTGGTTTAATCTGTTAGAGGTAGGAAATTGAAGTCGAAAAAACAGGTACTGAGGTTGATGTGTCTGTTTGATTCTGAAGAATAAAAGGAGTGTTCGATATTGAATAATCTGTACAAACTGCATGTTGTATAAAGTTCGGACGTAGCCAGAGATGTGGTCATATCTCTTAAGACCATAAATGTATCTAATAATGCTGTTAAAGGCGACTGTAAGTTTTCTTCTACTCACGGAATCACAATTACAATAAATTTCACAACCGAACATAAGAATAGGCATTATCATAGTTTTTGCCAACATAATTCGAGTTTTTATAGGAGTAAGATATTGAGATTCCTGAAGGACACGAAGGGATCCGTAGACTTTACCAACAATTGAATTTATATGATTTTCCCAGGTTAAGGACCTGTTAAATATCACTCCCAGATTCTTGGCTGTTTCTGCAAACTCAATGACTGTATTATTGAGAGATAAGCGGGGAAAATACGAGAGATCAAGCGGTTTTTTAGAAATTACTTAGCATTTGGTCTTTGAAGGATTTAAGTACAGGCCATTTTGCTGGGACCAAATATGGATGTTTTGGAGATCTTGATTAATATTGTTGACGCAGTTTTCAATGAGACCAAGCGGGCTGCTCAAATACAGTTGGACATCGTCAGCATACATATGTATTAGTGTGTAGTTAAGGATGGGTGGTAATTCATTTACATAGAGAGAGAACAAAATCGGGCCCAAAATCGATCCTTGAGGAACACCTTTTGAGACAGGCCAAAAAGTCGAGAGTTTATCAGCAAAAGATACAGCCTGTTTTCGTTCACTTAAATAAGATGAGACCAGATTAGCTGCAGATAATGAAAAATTGAATTGTTGTAGAAGCTTACAAATGAGATTTGTGTGATCAATTGTGTCGAAAGCTTTCGAAAAATCTAGCAACACCAAGAAATTCACCTTGTCATCATCAATTGCTTGCCTTATATCTTCAGTCACATTCAAAAGGGCTGTGATACAGCTATGTTTTGGACGAAAGCCAGATTGAAAAGGTGTAAGGATATTAGATCTGTTAAGATAAGTATTTATTTGTCTTTGCATTATTCTTTCAAAGACCTTACCTAAAAACGGTAATATTGAAATTGGACGAAAATCTGTGCCATTTGAATTTTTAGGTACTGGAACTATCTTGGCTTGCTTCCACTGTCTCGGGAAAATGCTAGATGTAAGTATTGAATTAAATATAAATGTGATATAAGTCAAAGACATCTGATGCAATTACCAACATTTTTGCTAAGCATACTGTAAATAACGATTGAGAGTGTCAAGATTGAAGAAATTAAGCAGGTACAAAAATACTATATTTAATAATGAGTTTGTTTGTTGAAGCCATGTGATCGTTAAGCGTTTTTCGAAACGTCGTAGAACAAAAGGTTGTTTAGACCACGCTCGAGTGTTTACAGAGCCCTTAAGTGAGTAAAAGAGTCTATTCAATTATCAAAACTTTGCACACTGGGGCAGAAATTTAAAAAGTTGGCATTAAATTAACGTAACCGTCTTGATCGCTGCTCGAAATTTGGCACACATTTCACTCATGCCAGTGTCAATACATAGCTAGGGTTTCTAAGATCACAACTTGGGGCAACAAAACGCACAGATTTTAAGATTTTGCAATTTACACAAAAGCAGCTTAAGCGATTTTCACAAAACTTCGCGTTTTTTACATCAATTTATCTGATATTGAAAATGAGATGAAACAAGATACCTGCTTCTAAATATTCAAAACAAAAGCGACTGTTGCAACTGAATCTAAAAAGTTAATTTTTTTTTGGACGGCGCTGAGCGGCGTCTAGTTTAAAACCAACGAAGAAAAACTTAAGCTAAAACCTGCTACCAGGTCAAACGTTTGCCATAGAAACGAAACCGTAAAAGACTGTAAGCAATGAGAATGATAATATATTTGATCAAAACTAATTTTTTTTTAATAACTCAATAATACTTAAGGCATTTTCTTGTTCCTTTTTTCTTAAATCTATACCTGAAACCAACATGACCACTATTCTCGTTATATTTAAAGTTGCGCGAAGCTCCACCATAAACTTCAAAGTTCCTGTTCAGTGAATGGGTGTATTCTAAACTTGCACTTGAACCAAATCGCTGGTGATGTTGCCCATTAGCTTCTATTCTTCTCAAAGGTTGGTCATATAACGAACGGACATTCCTTGTCAAACCTTCATTTCCTCTCAAGTCTGCTTCACCTGCCAGAAGTTCCTTTAAGAGAATAAAATAATCGTACGTAAGTTAAAGTGAACATATTTAAAATTTCTGGTCTTAATTAAAACAGCATAGCCATCACTTAGGTTTTCGCTTTCAAGAGGTAGGCCGTAAACAGAATAACTAGTTGATATGATTACTAAGGCACAAACAATAAAACTATTGACTAACATTTTTTTTCAATTCAAACGCAGACTTAGTATTGGATTGTTTCAAATTAAATCACAAACTGAATGATGCCTTTGCGAAATTTCTGGAATCTTTATATACCAAATGTTTTCTATTTATTCGCAAATAGATAAGAAAACTTTCACAGAAATTTAAAAAGTCTTCTGGAATATGTAAATCCATAAAACAATTTATGTGAATCACAAAAAAAAACAAAAGTAAACAATAGATACTGAAAAAGTTATGGTAAATATCATAATTCATTGTGCCAGAATAGTTTTCTCTCTTATTAATAATGGATTTGAAATTATTGACCATCACTAAGACATTGCTTATACTAATATGTAGACAATTTGGATATTTCCACAATCGCACAAATACAAAGATATAGAATTTTGCCCAAAATCTAGTCACTGACCCTTTAAATCTACCAAAGGAAGTCCGGCGATTAGGGTTACAGCTGGTTGAAGGAGTAGCATATTTCAGGTGAGCCACCTTTTTGCAATGAAAGAGTTGGCCTATCACATTTATTTTTACTGACCATCAGAAGTTTTGAACGGTGAAAATTCGTACATTTTCGATGGCAAAAACTTGACAGTTATCAAAATCTTTCAAAGCGGTCATTCTTGGCATTTTTGTATTATATGTCATCTAGTTTACTGAAGGCTTCGTGTCTTGTGTTACGTTTCGAGCGTCTGTCTTCTGGATTCACATGCCGATGCCGAACTCCACTTTTATAAGACGCGTCTCTACAGTCTGATACACTTTATTCGGTCAGCTGTCGCGTTGATGGTTGTCAGAATGGCCGATCGTGATGTCTGCACTGATTAGATTGTACCGATTGGTGCCTATTGGTGCCGTTCGGCGGCCTGTAATTGCAGGTATTCTTATTTTTATGAATGGAATATGTAGTAAATATTTGCCACTTCGTATTGCCTGTTTTCAATTTATAAAATTGTTAAAAATTGAAATGGAAACGAAATGCAGACCGTTGAAGCAGCTTTATTTTCATAGTCTGCGATAGATAACATACCTTTGTCGAAGAGCATCAACTAGCTCGTACATTTTCCACCATTTTGTTATTTATTGTCATAATTGCGCTAAGAAAATAATAATTTGAAAAAGCTTTGCTCCGAGACTCTAAACTCGAAAACACCATTTCATTTGATTTACTTATGCATAACAGCAACGTAAATTTTTTTTTTATCAAAATCGTTCGACTAGTTTTTGAAAAATCTATTTTCAATTTTTCACTTTTTTAAAAAATATTTGTTTTTATTTCGTACATGTGCCATTTTTAATACCCTGGCAGTAATAGGTCCTCGGGTATTCCAATAAGAGAGTTTGTTCTGGTATTAAAAATTAAACGATTAGCTTTTTAGAGAAATCATCTGCTTTTTGAATCATTGTAAAGGGGAGGATATATCATTGAAATCACAAATACGCTCATTTGCGTCTATATGTTTAATGCTATGTCCGCACCTGAAGTTAACCGGGGTCTCGTTCCAGTTTGGTTTGAGTTAACCAAGTAGTGTCCGCCTCCGCATATGCCAAAAAGTTTTAAGTTTATCTTTTTGTCTTAAGTTAAAAAGAGACAGACATAAAGTGTGAGCAGAACGTCAACGACGTATGAGAGAATTTATTCTCTCTCCACTCACTTCCACTCTCTTAAATGTCAAATTCAATGGAATGTTGGAAATAGTGCATTCAGCGCGCTTGGTTTCGAGTAGGTTATCTCGAAACCCAGTGACTAAAAAGGTTTCGTTTTGTATGGCAAACCACTTGGTTATCATGTTGGTTTGGGATTGTTTTGAGATAACCCAGGTTAACTCTCAGGTGCGGACATGCATTACACAACTTCACGAATTACATCTTCGAGGTCGTGAATGGATTTGGGGTAATTGATACAGACCTTATCTTTCACGTAGCCGGAAAAAAACTATATAGGCGTCGAATAACAAGAGTCAAAGATTCCTTCGATAAATCGCAGACGTTGTTGATGGTCAGCAGAGTTGAGTTCTTGTGTTAACTGAACATTAGAATCTTAAGACCTAATGTCGACTTCCATTTTATGAAAAGCACCGTTCAGGAGCGTCCAAGGGCATTCTCAAATCGTTCCATTTGTGCAAAAGATTGCTTCTCCTGGTTCTGAGAGAATTTATCAAAGCTTGACAGAAATAGTTCTAGGTGTTCCGAATGAAACCAATAATGTTGTATTCCGAAGATTGACAAGAAATTGACGAACCTGCTTTTACCCAACCCCCAAACACTATGTGCAGCAAGCCGCAACACCACTGTAACTTAAGTGGCCGGTGCGGCGCTTAACGACGACCAAAAATTTTCTCCATTTTGTAAAGGGAATTTTATCAATAACTAACTGACCCGCCCGGTGTGGGTCAGGCCTTACGTTTATCAAATTGAAAGTTAAATAAAGCAGTTTCCATGTTTCCATATCAGAGTGGGGATGACATATAGTCTATGTTACTCAAAGGCAATTAAGCACTCTAACGATGATAGAATTTTTGGATTCGGATATATTTCAGGTCCCGTTCTAGTCTGTTACTTGGGAATAACTACGTATTGTAATAGTAAAAAACGTATTGAAATCGGTACAGTACCTTTTGAAAGCCTGTTCCCGTTCCGGTGGGAAAATCTTGCAAAATCAGTGTAGCTGTTCTCGAGTTACAGCGAATCTAACGCACAGCAATAGATTTTTATGTATAAAAATTGATGAGTTGTTGAAGCGTACATATATCATTAAAAAAAATTGCGTAGGCTTTTCTTATCATCTGTCAGGTGATGACAACTTGAGTCATGACAACTGTCAGCCAATGAGTACATTGCCTGACACAGTTAGGCCGCAAGGGCCAGCAAGTTAATCACATACTGATCTCAGAAACCCGATGTAAAATTAACGAATTGATCACTTATTAATCTTCCATTACGGGAATAGCCGGTTAATGTTTTCCTCCTGTGAAGTAGTGCAGGGCATGAGCAAATAACGGTTGAACGGTTTCCTCCTCCTCTTCGTCCATGCAGCTCCTGCAGAAATCATTGGAAAACACACCAAGTCTTTTGGCGTGTCTCCCTATTAGACAGTGTCCCGTAAGAACACCTATGGTAGAACCTAGATACAGGCGGTTCAGGGCTAACAAACTCTTCGAGCGTTTTGAGTATACACACGACCAAACTTTTTTGGTTGCAAGACAGTTGTTACTCTCAGTCCATCTAGTGTTTTTTATCCTGACAACTACAACTACAAATATAGCGAAATAACTTCAACCATAGATAAATGGAGCTATCATCGGATGTACATTACTTACTTGGGTGACTATTACAGTTCGGGGTAGACCAGGGCTTCAACCAACCAACTATTGTTCTCATTCGGGACCAAAGATCATTTGGAGAATTTTTCTTTCGAAACGACTAATAGTTTCTTTATCTTCTTAACATAAGCTCCATGTTTCTTGCCCTATAGCAAGATGGCAAGCTAAAAAAGTACCTACCGTTTTTATAGAGTTCGCTAAGAAAAACTTCTCAACATTAAACAACTATAACCGAAACTATTTTTCAAAATTAAATCGTTGGTGCCACTAACGAGGAAAACACGCTTTATTACATATGCATTGCGTACGACTCGTAGTTTCAAACTTAGAAATCCAATACCGAAAATCCTTTCGGAGGTGATCTCAAAAAAATCAGACACGAATTTTAAAGAAAATCACTTCAGCCGCAAAGGCTGTAGGTTTCGATACAGACGAATATACAAATACAAACAGGCAGACAGAATTGTGGGAATTACTGTTCCGACATAATTATCATCATCATGTTGATATTGTAACGTGCGCTTAGTTCGCAAAAATAAAACTCTACTTTTCAATTTAATTCTACCACTTTATTTACTTTCGATATACACTTTATTGAACTCAACTCGACTTTTGGACTATCACTTGTATTTACTCTTAACTTTATCACTCTATAAACAAAACTGACTTCTGGTTGCCTCGGGCGGGCTATTTATATCGAATGACACGCCATCTAGAACTCTCCAGTAACTTCTACATTGTCTCCACATTTGCTGTCTACTCTCTGTCTGTCTGTCTCTCTACACTCACACACACTGGCTTACAAGCAGCGCCTGTCATTTATACCATTCCATTAAAGTGTTGCCAGTTGTGTTTTCGGTTGAACGTTTTTTCGATTAGGAAATTGGTATAAAATGTTGGGTTCACGTTACACTGCCCCCTCCTTAGGATTGTTCGTCCCGAATAATTCCATCTGCAGCCTCGCCACTATATCGATGCAGCCTGTCACAATGAACTACTTTTAACTTGCCTCTTAGTCCTCTTTGGATGCGGTAAACCACGTCGTTAATCCTCGTGACTACAGTATAAGGACCTTCCCAGTTTTGCTGAAGTTTCGGTGACAATCCCTTTTGACGATGAGGATTATAAAGCCACACACGATCTCCTGCTTGGAATCCTGACGTTGTCGCTTTTGTGTCGTACCGTGTCTTCATCCGGTCGCTGTAGGCTTTCATCCGTTCCCTTGTTCTTTTATGGATGTCAGCGAGTCTCTCCTTGAGGTCGTCCACATACTCGTTTGTGTCCTGTGGCTCCTCTGTGGGGCATCCAAATTTAAGTTCGCTGGGCAGCCGCATGGTTTTCCCGAACAGGATGTCAGATGGTGTTTGTCCTGTCGAGCTATGTACTGCACTTCTATAGGCCATCAGGAATAGCGGTACGTGCCTATCCCAGTCTCTGTGGTAGTCGCCTATGACCTTGGTGAGGTGTTCTTTCAAGGTCCGGTTGAATCTTTCAACCATCCCATCAGATTGTGGATGAAGTGGTGTGGTTCTCGTCTTCTTAATGCCAAGTAGTCCGCACACTCCTTGGAAGATGTTTGACTCAAAGTTCCTCCCTTGGTCGGAATGGAGTTCCATAGGCACGCCAAACCTACTAACCCAGTTAAACACAATCTGGTCGACCACCGTTTTGGCTTCTTGATTTGGGATGGCATACGCCTCAGGCCACTTGCTAAAATAGTCCATTACAACCAGAATGTATTTGTTTCCAGCGTTGGTCTCTGGAAAAGGCCCAGCCACATCTACTGCAATCCTCTCAAAAGGCGATCCAACGTTGTACTGATGCATCTTACCTTGAATCTTCCTACCAGGTCCTTTGGTTGCAGCACACTTGTCACATGTTCGGCACCACTTCTCCACGTCATCTCTAGCATGTAACCAGTAGAACCGATGTCGCACCTTCTCCAGTGTTTTGTTTACCCCCAGGTGGCCTCCAGAAGGTCCGTCGTGCATCTCCTGAAGAACTTCACTGACTTTCGATTGCGGTACGATCAGCTGCATCACATATGACTTACCGTCAGCGGATTCCCATCTTCGTCTGAGGACACCTTCTTGCACATATAGTGAGTCCCACTGTGCCCAATAGGCTTTGAGAACTGGACTCCTGTCAGAAATGTCTCCCCATTCCGGTTTCTCTTCATTTTCTTTCCATGCGAGAATGGGTTCGATATCTGGATCTTCCTGTTGAGCAGTCCTCACTTCCTCATTGCTCCATCCGCTTATGGGGTCAGCTCTTAGTCGCTGAGCGGTAATGATTTCTTTGTCTTCTTGCCGCTTGCAATGCTTGCAATCCACTTTGCAAGGTCTTCGTGATAATGCATCGGCGTTTGAGTGCAGCTTTCCTCTGCGGTGTTGGATCTGGTAGTCATAGGTCTGCAATCTTTCTATCCACCTTGCGACTTGACCTTCTGGATTTTTGAAGTTCAACAGCCAGCTCAGAGCACCGTGGTCTGTCCGCAGAAGGAATTTCTGTCCATAGATGTACTTATGGAAGTGCTTTGTTGCCAAGATAAGAGCTAGCAGCTCCCTTCTGGTCACGCAGTAGTTCCTTTCGGGTTTCGATAGGACCTTGCTGTAGTATGCCACCACTTTCTCTTCGCCATCATGCACTTGGGATAGTACCGCTCCGATTCCAACGTTGCTTGCATCTGCGTCGACGATGAATGTTTTGCCAGGTGTTGGATGTGCCAGCACTGGAGCGTTACAGAGGCGGTATTTGAGTTCCTGGAAAGATTTCTCACACTCACCTGACCATTTAAACTGCTTCCCCTTTTCGGTGAGCTGATGCAAACTCTTTGCAACTCCAGCGAAGTTCTTAACGAAACGTCGGTAATATGTGGCAAGTCCCAGAAAGCTTCGGAGTTGATGTTTGTCCTGTGGTGTTGGCCAATTTTTGACGGAGTCAACTTTTTCAGGATCAGTCTTTACTCCTTGGGATGAGATGATGTGTCCCAAATACTTGACTTCGGTTTTGAAAAGTGCACATTTTTCTGGATTCAGTTTAAGGTTAGCCTCTCGAAGTCTCTGAAACACGGCTTTAAGGTTCTTACAATGTTGGTCAAATGTTTTCCCGTAAACAATGACATCGTCCAAGTAGACTAGGCAAGCTTTCCACGTCAGTCCTTGAAGAACACACTCCATCAAACGCTCGAATGTTGCCGGAGCGTTGCATAGCCCAAACGGCATAACCTTAAACTGCCAGAGCCCATTACCTGTAGAAAATGCCGTCTTTTCCCAATCATCAGGGTGGATGTCAACTTGCCAATATCCACTCTTCAAGTCCAGCGTCGAGAACCACTGGGCTCCCTCCATGGCATCCAGGGTATCACTGATTCTGGGCAGGGGATAGCTGTCCTTTTAGTCACATCATTCAGCCTTCGGTAGTCCACACAAAAACGAGTGCTTCCATCTTTCTTTTTCACTAGCACCACTGGTGACGCCCAAGGACTTTTGGAATTTTCGATAAGACCATCCTTCTTCATTGCTGTTATCATGTCCTCAACCTCACCTTGTTTGGCCAGTGGAAGGCGTCTTGCGGGTTGACGAATCGGTCTTGCATCTCCTGTGTTGATGCGATGCTGCACCAACTGTGTCCTACCATATTGTCCCTTTTTCGATGCGAAGATGTCAGTGTACTCTTGTAGGAGATTTTCAGCCATCCTTGTTTTTTGGTGATCAAGGTTGGATGAACTCAGTATCTTAGCTCTGATGGTTATGAGCTCCTCCGGAGTTAACGTTTTTCTCGGGGCCTCGTCCGTGATCTTCGTAATTGCTGCAACCGATTCGCAACGTCCAACGACTTCTCCTTTCTTCAACTTTACATCGTACGGTCTGGTGTTCAGTAATCGTACGGGGACCATTTTGTTTTTCGGTGCTACCAGTGTTTTCCCAATGATGACGCTTTGGGAGGAACACTCTGGGTCTGGTTCCACCATGAGGTATCGAAGGCTTCCAAACTCACCTTCCAGTTTTGTCCAAACGAACACTTCAGAAGAAGGAGGCAGAATCAGATCTTCCCTGATGACAGTTCTCAGTGTTGACGTATTTTCATTCGAATAGGTCATTGGAATTTCTTTATTTTGGTATTTCAAAACTTGATTACCGATATCCAAAATAACTCCGTGCTGTTTCATAAAGTCGATTCCAATGATGCACTCGTCACATATATCTGCCACCAGGAATTGATGAGTAAACACTAGATCGGCCAGTCGGATCTTGAGACACACTTCTCCATATACTCTTGCTGCTTCTCCCGTTGCGGTTCTTAGACGGTAGCTATTGGTGTTATGGAGCCACGTCATCTTTACCAGGTCTCGACGTACTATGGATGCTGTGGCACCGGTGTCAATGGTAGCCACATGTTTGTTCCCGTTAATAGTAGTCTCCACAGTCAGACTTTTGTTGTCGCGTTTGGTCTGGGAGACCTGGATGGTGGTTTTGGGGCCATCGATACAAGAAACCAGCCTCTGCCCCTCGAAGTTGGTTCTTACTCGTTTCCCTGATGGGAAACGGGCTGATAGGCAACGCTGGTGTTGTTGTTACCTTGCTCTGGGTTGGATCTCTTGCTTCCACAATGTTGACAACTGGCTTTGTTTGGTGGTAGTCGGCATTGACGCTGTAAGTGCCCGGTCTTGTTGCAGTTCCAACATCTTGCTAGTCCGCTCCGGTTCTTTTGTATTTCAGCTCTTTGGCACGAGCATTCTTCGACTATGGCCTCTCTAAGTCGATGTACTCCCTGAGAAGCCTGTTCTGCTGCTTCAATTGTCAATGCGAATGCTAAAGTCTCGGAAAGAGTACGTGTTCTAGCAGTTCGCACAGACCTCTGAAGATGTATATCGGAAATGGCACGAACGAAGGACTCAACAGCGAGCTGGTTGATGATTTCTTCTCCAGCATCCGGGTATGCCAAATGAACCAGTCTTTCGACGTCTGCTTGGAGCTGCTGTAGACTTTCACCCCTTTTCTGGACTCGGTTATTGAGTTGGACTCGGAAGACTTCTTTCAAGTGGCTATCTCCAAAGCGTTTATCTATAGCTGCCACGAGAGAACTGAAATCGCCGCTCTTACCAGCTGGAACTGTTTGAAGTAATTCAGCTGCTGGTCCTCTAAGAGCAAGAGTCAGTGCAATGTACTTGTCTTCGTCATCCCAGCCATTTGTTGTCGCGGCTGCCTCAAATTGTCTCTTGTAGACTGGCCAAGAAGACTGTCCATCAAATGTTGGGGGTTTCATCTCCTTTTTCTTTGCATACTCCCCAGCAGACTCTCGAATTTTTATTTTCCGGATCTGGTCCAATTCCTTGGTCAGAACAGAGAACTGTTTGTCACATCGGGTTTCTACGATTTCGAAACGATTCTCTACAACAGAAAGCTGTTTCTCCACACCTTCAACGCGTTCGTCTAGGGCACAAACATTTTTCTCAATGTTACCCAATTTACCTTCAAGAATGTTTTTCTGACCTTCCAAAACATTCTGTTGCGCCTCAAGTCTTTCGAGAATATTCTGTTGTTCCTTCTTTTGCTCGTTTCGTTGCTCTTCAATCAGCTTCTTTTGTTCGTTTCGTTGTGCTTCCAGTTGTTCGAGAACATTCTGCTGTTCCTTCTTTTGCTCGTTTCGTTGTGCTTCAAGTTGTTCCAGAACATTCTGCTGTTCCTTCTTTTGCTCATTTCGTTGCTCTTCCAGCTTCTTTTGTTGTACTTCGAGTCGTTCGAGAACATTCTGCTGCTCTTTCTTTTGCTCGTTTCGTTGTTCTAACAAAAGTTTCATCATACTAGAAAAATCTACACTTTCACTTACTTCCTCTTCTTCCACTTCTGTTTCAAAAACAAAAGTGTTTACGTCTTCCCCTTGCTGTTCCAAATAGTTACGCAAGCGCAGGACGAGCTCATTTTTCGATCCCGCTCTAGAAAGATTTCGCTTACCTAACTCACTTTTAAGCTCAATGCAGTTGAGCTCTTCTAACAACTTACCCATTTTCACTGTATATAATTATTATTATTATTTTTCTTTTTACTTTTTTTTTTTTTTTTACACTTTATTAGTCAAATAAGTTTTATTTACACTTCTGACACCAATGTAACGTGCGCTTAGTTCGCAAAAATAAAACTCTACTTTTCAATTTAATTCTACCACTTTATTTACTTTCGATATACACTTTATTGAACTCAACTCGACTTTTGGACTATCACTTGTATTTACTCTTAACTTTATCACTCTATAAACAAAACTGACTTCTGGTTGCCTCGGGCGGGCTATTTATATCGAATGACACGCCATCTAGAACTCTCCAGTAACTTCTACATTGTCTCCACATTTGCTGTCTACTCTCTGTCTGTCTGTCTCTCTACACTCACACACACTGGCTTACAAGCAGCGCCTGTCATTTATACCATTCCATTAAAGTGTTGCCAGTTGTGTTTTCGGTTGAACGTTTTTTCGATTAGGAAATTGGTATAAAATGTTGGGTTCACGTTACAATATATTTGATTATCATCTCTGTTTTTACTTTTTGCCAATGCATTACTAAGCTATACTCGTACCTACATATATGTAGTCGGTACTCGGAAGTAAAATGAGGGTCGGCCATCGGCATGCATGTTGTGACATTGAAATGGACAGTTCCTTTGCATACACATCGTTGAGATTCGGGATCTGCGACCGGACCATATGCTTATGACGTTTTAAACATTGAAGTCTGTACCTACTTGTCTGTTTTTTTTCAGAAGAATTCCAAAAAAACAACCTTGTTGATAAATTCAATGACTCAATTCGCAACATCATTACATATTTCATTTCAATAATCGTAATCGTTTGGCAAACAAAGAAAGATCACCCAGCTTCTAAGAAATAATATTTCATTTTCTTATATTTAAAAGACATACACATGTGCATACTTCTTGGGGGGATTCACAATTTATTAGAATAAAAAAATATTTTTTACGGCTCGTATATGTGATAAGAACACTCTGACTTGACTTCCACAATGTTTGGGGGATTTTTCGAAATTTCTGATCTCTTTGTTTGTTAGTATAAAATAGGGCGAGATGTTCCAACAGACATCAATCGAAAAAGTATCTTTTCAAGAAAACAGTTGCAAGTCTACTTACTTAAGTATCCAAAAATGGCAGCAATTAAATTTATTATCCTCTGCGGACTTTTCGCCATGGCTTTGAGTTCACCAGTGGAAACAGATGCCGAAGCAGGCCAATTTGGCGATCCTGAAATTGTAAGATAAAAAAAATATTATCCCTATTTTATTTAGTTTAAAATAAATCCGATTTTTCAGCAAATTTTCCCAGACAATAACCCATCAGAAAATTTAGAAGTTCTCTCCAGAATCGTTCGTGATTCAGAACCAAAAAGGACAGTCGAAGCCCGTGGAGAACATAATTCACGAACTGGAAACACTGCAAGTGTAACGTATACACACCCTGTGGGTAGAAATGTTGATGTTTACGGAGGTGCGTCGAGGGACTTCAGACGGAATGACAACAGTGGACATGTTGGTGTCAGATATAAGTTTTAAAAGTTCTAATAAATAATTTGTTAGACCAAGAAGGGGAATATCGATGAAAATTAAATCACGCACAGAGACTTTCAAAAACTAAAAACGAAATTTTTTTAACACTGATGTATGTATTTAAGTGTAGGTTTTTATCCATCAACGCGCTGTTCTACTCAAGGCTCCAAAAGGTTCTGTTGAGCTTCAAGTCTTTCGAGAACAATCAGTTGGTCGTTCTTTTGCTCGTTTCGTTGTGCTTAAAGCCGTTCGAGAATATTCTGCCGTTTCTTCTTTTGATCGTCCAGCTTTGCTAACAGAAGATTAGAATTACATAAATTTTTCCTCGCCATCATCCACTTGGGTTAGTACCGCACGCATTCAACGTTGCTTGCGTCGATGACGAATGTTTTGCCAGGTATTAATATATAGATATTAATATTTATATAGCACCGGAGCAGAGTTGGTATTTGAACACCTGACCTTTTCGGTGAGCTGATGTAAACTCTTCGCAACTCCAGCAAAGTTCTCAACGAAACATCGTTGGTATTGGTATGTGGCAAGACCAAGAAAGCTTCGGAGTTGATGTTTGTCCTGTCGTGTTGGCCAATTTTTAGATTTTTCAGTATCAGTCTCTGGAAGAGATGATGTCTCCCAAATGCTTAGCTTCGGTATTGAAAAGTGTTAATTTTTTCGGATTCAGTTTTATGTTAGCCTTGTGAAGTCTCTGAAACAAGTCCTTTATTAGCGCACATCAAGGGGTTATGAATACCCTTATAATGTTATAGAACACTGTGCGAGCATTTAGGAAAATAGGAGGGAATTTAATAAGAGACACCGATGCACAGGGGAAACACAGAATCAGTTAAAGCATTCCACATTCGGGTGGTGCGACTAAAATTAGAATCTCTATACTTGACTGTACGCCCGAAGTTGGGCTCAAGGTAGAACTGATGACCATTCCTAGTGAAACGAGTGTTGCGGCTAAATTGTTTCAGGGTAGTAATGCTACTGGCTATTTCACTAGAACACTGTTTATAGAAAAAGCGATAAAAGAGACTGAGACAGGTAACGTTTCGACGATGTTCAAGAGAATCAATCGATTCTACAATTGAACTATCACCTATCAATTTTAACGCTCTATTTTGTACCCTATCAAGTAGGCGCAAAGATGTTTGAAAAGCACCTGACCAGATACGGGAGTTATACTCCAGTTTTGGGCGGATGGAGGCCTTATAAATTGTAGCCAGATCATAAGGGGTGAGCAACTTCCTGCACCGTCTCAAGAAGCCCAAGCATTTAGCAGCGTTCTTGGCAACCTCGAATATGCGATCATTCCAACGAAGATCATCGTTTACACACATACCAAGTACTGACAGCTTTTCGGTTTCTTCGATGCAGGTACCATTCATGGATAATGGCAATGGGGGAATGTTAAGCTTCAACGACGAGGGACAGCATTGAGTTTTCGAAGCATTGAATTCTACTCGGTTCTTATGACCCCATGTAACAATGCTGTCAAGGTCAGAATTCAATGAGCTAATCATACACAACTGCTCCAGTTCCACATCCGAAGAGCAGGGACGTGAATTTGGAAACGAATATGAAAAGCTGAGGGTCGAGTGTCGAGTCGTCAGCAAAACAGTTAAGCGGATTAGATGTTTCAGACAAGAGATCATTAATGAAAATGAGGAAGAGAGTCGGAGACAAAACGGAGCCCTGGGGCACACCAGCATTTAAGAAGTGGGTATCAGACTTGAAGCCATCCAACACAACTTGTATTGAACGGTCGGAAAGGTAATTTCTAATCCAACGAAGAAGAGACTCATCGATACCAAAAGCACGCATTTTCGATAAAAGAGCCTGATGCCAAACTCTATCAAATGCTTTAGAAATATCAAGCGCAATAATCTTACTTTCTCCAAAACAACGTAACCACAGGCGGATCACTAGTGTGAAGCAGCAAAGTGGGAGAGTTGTGATCGCTTCAAGATCACTACTCGTAACGCCGAAAATGAAGAAGAAGAAGAAGAACGTAAAGATTGCTTCCACTTTTCGGTGAGATAAGCCATCAAATCACCAGTGGCCCGTTTGCTACGAAAGCCGTACTGACGGTCATTAAGAAGCTTTCGTTCTTCAAGATATTTCATAAGTTGATGTTTATCAACGTTTCCATGACCTTGGAAAGAAGGGACGTTAGTGCAATTGGACGGTAGTTGGAAGATTCGCCTTTTTTAGGGACCGGCTGGTCAAATGCAGTTTTCCATCTGCTCGGCAAAATCCCAGCAGAATAGGAAAGATGGAAAAGTTTACGCACAGGTTTTGCCAGTGTAGAAGAGCACCTCTTCAGAATGACGGGTTTTTGCAATGTTGATCAAATATTTTCCCGTATACAAACATCGTCCAAGTAGAATAGGCAAATTTTCCATGTCAGTCCTTGAAGAACGCACTCCATCAAACGCTTGAACTTTACTGGAGCATTACAAAGCCAAACGGCAAAACTTTGAACAGACAGAGGACAGAGCCCTTTGCCTGTAGGAACTAGGAAACGCCGTCTTTTCTTGACCATCAGGATGTATATCAACTGGTCAGTATCCACACTTCAAGTCCAACGCTGAGAACCACTGGCTATCTCCATTGCATCCATTGTATCGCTGATTCTCGGCGGGATAGCTGTCCTTCTTAGTCAAATCATTCAGCCTTCACAAAAACGAGTGCTTCTGTCTTTCTTTTTCACTAGTACCACATAAATGACGATGATGATGATATGACCTTTATCATCATCTTTTTCTTTAGAAACTTTTAAGCAAATTCGCGAATTTTGATTCTCCGGATCTGATCTAATTCCTTGGTCTAGACCCAGAGCTCAAAAACACACTTTGACATTCAGAGCGAGTTTGGGTATTTCAAAAAATGCTTTGTGGCGACCACAAGGTAACTCTAGAGGGTTTCAACGAATTGAATTCAAGTTTATATTTGAAATAAAGTAAAGAAAATTGAAAGTAAAGTCTGTCTTTGTTGGTTTCAAAAACCAAATTTCTTTACTTATCATTTCTGGATACTATTGACAAAAAAACATCAAAAAGCTCGAACCCAAACTTTTTCCTGGGCTTTTTCTCAAACTTTACTCATACAGTAAAGAAACAGACTTATTGTTGTGAAGGATCTGCCAACAAACACATACAAATGAAAATGCAACAGTTTTTGTCAAAACTCGAAACGAACGCATTTTGTTCTTCAATCTTATATACAGATTAGGTTATTGTTTTGAAATATTCGACCAGTAAAAATGACGATTTTTTGTAAATAAATATTTAGGGTAGACTTCTCGGGGCAGGAACCAATTCTGCAAGGAATTGATGGTATTTAAACATTTGTTTCAGTTCTGAGCAACTGAGTATTAGGGCGTTAAAGATCTTATTGATCTGAAATTCAATCGCAGAAAATTCTTCTTTAGTTCGATGATGGACGGGGGCTTCGATTATTTCAATTGGGGCCTTGCTTAGGATTCTGGAAAAAAAATTTAAGTTTCAATTTCGATTTCCAATGTTTTTCATTTATTCTTGGTGCTTTATTTTTAATTTTTTGCTTTAGTTGTTTTCATTGCTTTGGCGAGAAGCTTTTTTAAATAATAAACTCGGAAAGAAAGCTGAGTCCTCATAATTTCTGAAACAGCAAAAAATTAACTTTAATTACTTTAATTATTATAGTCGTATGCTTTTTTGTCTATTTGGGGATTAAAATCTCATCAAAGACTATTATATTATTTGGTTGGTGTGATAACATGAATGACACCATGTTATCAGTGCCAATGTTTTTGCAAATTGATAGTCTTAGTACAGATACCTAAACTGTGAACAACGAAGCAGTTCAGAAAAGGCATCGTTCTTCAAGAAACGCAGTAACTTTGTGCAAACCTTACGAATTGTACCTTTAAAATGTCTGCAGCAGCATTCAATATAATTATTTTCATCGCATTATTTGGCCTAGCTCTGAGCTTTGTTGTTCCCGAAAACAAACCCGATGTTTCAAGTTCCCCAGTCTTTGAAGGAGTATGTTGTTTGAAGAACTTTTTTTGTTTTTTGTAATAACTTTTTTTTTATTTTAAAGGGCAATATTGAAAAAAAGCCTGCACCACCAAGAGAAAATATCTATGTTAGAATCGGGCGCTCTCTACCTGAACCACAGAGATCATTCGAAGCACGCGGGGAGCACAACTCTAGACATGGACAGAGTGCAAGTTTGAACTACAATCACCCAATTGGTAAAAATACCGATGTGTATGGTGGAGTGTCTAGAAACTTTAGATACAATGACAACAGTGGGCAGGTTGGTGTCAGATATAAGTTTTAAAATTATATAACTCAAAAAATTTTAAAGTGAACAAAATGTAAATTGTAGCTGAAAATCAAATATTTTTTTCTTTTCCGAATTGAAGTGTTTTAAGTCTTAACACTAAGTTTTTGTAAAAACATTTTCTTTTGATCTAATCTAGTTCGCTGATTTCATTGTGAAGTTGGTAAATAATAATGTAAATGTAAACAAAATAAAAAAGCAGTGCAAATTTTAAAAAATCAAAACCAAATGTTTTCATTACGAAGGCTAAGCTCAAAATTGAACCATTACCTTTAATCTATTATTATCTACTTTTTGTGTAAAGCTTGAAGGTGCTCAAAAAACGAAATACTGAAAAGTCAAAAATTTTGGCAGAATTAAACACTTTACGGATATTTTATTTCTAAAATTAAAAATATAATTGGTCTTACAAGTTGAACGACTATGTTGATGTGGTTGAAGCAGCACTTAAGAGTAAAACTATGTTAGCAGACTGCGAGTAGGAAATATTATGTTAAATACGAAGAACGCCATCGTACAGTGACTGTCACTTACTAGAATCTCTAGAAGCATAGGTATTTTGCTGACGCGCATCCAAACTGGCTCGGCTTATAAGAAAATAAAAAATAAATATGGTGGTGCAACAGAGCGAGGACCCCCTGGGCCTAGCGCATTTCTCACAACCATGCCTTGTGAGGGAACGGGAGGGACCTACAACTTTCTGCCGATTCCGAACGGCTAATCGAGAAAGCGCTTTTCATGGCAATGAATACTAACGGATGACTTGCCAATTCTCGCGAAAGGCGATACCCGTGGAAAAAACTCTCGGCTCGGCTTTATAACGAAACTTATAATGTGTGTTTTTCTAAACAACGGTCATGACTTCTCGAGTTCTACTGGACTGATTTACCTGAAATCTTTTGAGTTTTTTTGTATAGTATTCTTTTATGATAGGAACTACGCTCATCCTTAAGTCCAAAAAAGTGTCGCCATTTTGTGAATGATTTCAACTTTTCCATAGTTCCGACCATAGCGATAGATTGATAAATAATTATTAATAATGTAATTAATAATCCTTTTCGTTTTTTAGTGTCCGAACCTAAATTTTTGAGATTCCTTACTTCAGCGCAGTTGCTAGATTTGTAAATTTGTTGCTTTTTACTTTTTTTTTCTTTTTCTCTATTATTTAAATGTTAATAAATATAAAATTCAAAATCGAATGGTAAAAATGTTGGTTGTTTTTCTTTTACGACGCTTCAAAAATCACTTGAAGTTCATGCCTCTAGACCAGAATACCCCTTTAAGCTGCTTATTTCTGCTCACAATCCTTGTTTGATCGATTTCCTTCACAGCCTCCATAAAAATTCTTACAGCTGTCGGTGAAAGACCGCTTCTCCCAGTATATTTTGGCTTCATAAATTTGGCTACCAACCTTAATCGATTTTGGTTTCGTTTACTAGTTTTGTTTGTTGAAGCCCAGGCGTTGCCACAAGCCCAGGCGTTGCCACAAAGCGTTTTTTGAGAAACCAAGAGTCGCTCTGAATGTCAAACTGAGTGTTTTTTTAGCCCTAGAGCTGACCTGGGTTTTCTCTCAACTCGCCCTAGGTTTTTGCTGGGGCGATTTGAGAGTTGAGGTTTAGCGTTTGGCGTGGAAAATCCAGGTTTTTTGACAACTCATAGGATTTTTAAGAAAACCTGGGTCAACGCTGGGTAAAGTTCAACGAACGAACCCACTAATTCGTTTTATCTAACAAATTACTGATAAATTCCTCAAAATGTATAGCCATTTTTTCAGTTCAAGTTGGCGTTGGTACAACAAATTTGAAATAAGATTATTATTTTGTATTACTTAACATGTTTGACAGAACAAATGCTTTTGCATGTGTGCGTAAATTTAGAGAAGATCTCTTAATCAAATGGGAGTAGATTTTTGGAGCTTAGAGTAACTCTGGACTTTTTCTTTTTTTTTTTTGAATGAATGAATGCAGCATAGAAAATGAGAAAGGAGTAAATCTTTTCACAAAAGGAGTAACACTTTTCATCAATGAAAAACGCTATTAGCTTATCATCATCAGAAAGGTTCCTGGTAGCTTATATCACATACCTTCCTAGCAGTTTTCATAATCTTAGTTTGTCCTCCCGACAAGTCAAAACTAATTTTCTTTTCACCAACTCACATTTAATTTTAGAATTATGTTTCCTGTATTTCGCCATTTTGATTCTTGGACACCCAAGATGTTTACTTGCCTTGTTCTCATCATCACTACCAATTCGAAACTTTGGCCACTGATGTATAAAATTATTCAAGTTATTTGCCAACGGAAATCCTGGCTTTATCCATAAATATTGCAAGTTTTTTCATGATGCGTCAAGTTTTACTCAATGTTTTGAGTTTTTTCGCTTTTTTAACCCCACATATATGTAGAAACTATTTGAATATTTTCGCAAGTTGAAATAGGATTTTTCCAACATACTTAGACAAAATATAAAAACTGTAACAGATTCATTCGTTAAATGAACTCGGCCACCCAAATACTTTGATGTGTGTTCAGGGCACAGAATAAGAAATACTCAGTGGTTCAGGGTGAACCCAATTTTCAATTTTCTTAAAACCGCTTTGTGGTTGTTGAAACCCACAAGCTTACCAATTGTAGAACAGAAAAAACGACAAAGACAGGACAACCTTAGTAGAACATAGCTGATTCATCAAGTCTAGTGTGTAGGTGCGTTCACTCCTATTATAGCTATTTGGGATTTGGCACACTTTACTGAACTCAAGTTTCGTCTTTAGATACAATTTTGAATGACTATTGAAAACCAAAAACAGAGGGTTTGTATTACAAGTAGTATTAAAATATATCTCGTTAAATTCTAACTTTGCACAGGTGCCTTGTAAAAAGATACCACTTACCGCCATTTAAGCACGGGGACATATCTCTACAGCCGCTTATGCTTTCATCTGCGCTTTTTAAGTAGAAGATTCATAAGCATGTTCAGAAACATATCCATAGACAAATACAATTGCTTCCTTATAATCTTTACAATCATCTGGGTCACTACCTCTTTTCATCTTTTACGTTATCTGTCTTCAATGTACACAGTTGAATTTGGCCTTCTTTGTTGGCTTCCGCTTTTTTATAAACCCAAGAAAAGAATGCTAGTAATTTTATCTTGCAAAGTCAAAAGTAAACGATGCGGCTACGAACAGAAAAATCCCCAACAAAAGGAGACGTAATCTAATCGTCTTTTTTCAAAATATGTAACTATTTTATTTACACTTACAGAAAAGCAGTACCTATTTGATTTACAAAATCAAGAAAACAATATTTAAACTCGGTTGACTAGTAGGTGACTTTAGTGCCACCTTTAAGCCTCGTGCAAACCAGCCCAGCCTGCGATTTCGATCCCCGAACGCAGTCAAAATGAAACACATGTAGCCTTGTGGTGCACATCTACGAGGTCTGCGGTAGATACAAATAAGAATACATTTACGTTCCACAGTTCCCAATCGAAGTTCGAGCTGGTTTGCGTAGGGCTTTGTACCTAGTGCGCTTTAGCATAAGCCGGCATAGAAAGCTTCAAACCTTCTTTAGCTTCAAAGAACGTGTATGACAGCGTTATCGTGTCTATGTTTTCCATTTTCGGGTCTCTAACGAATTCTGGGTCAATATAAAAGAACACCGGCATATCCACCTAAACATACAAACGATTACAGAAACCGTTAATATTTCTTTATTGTTTTGAGAATTTACCTCTTCGTGTGGATTCAATTGTTGCTCTTCAAAACAAAAGCATTGGATTTTGTTGAAATATGCACCCGCCTCAAATGGAATTACATTGTAGGTACTAATTCCTATTACTGGTGAATCAGTTGGGTTCCGTGCTGTGTAAAAAGCCAGAGCTGTTTCTCCAGGAGCTACCTTGATTTCGTATTGTTGTGGTTTGAAGTTCCATCGCATAGAAGATCCAATATCAGCATTGAATCGGATTTTTATCACACGATCTGGAACCTTTTCCATTTTTTCAACTTTTTCGGCGTCGTGGCCAACTGCTGTCGTTCCACCATAACTGTATGCCTGCAAAAACCACAGAATTAATTACAATGAAGTGACAAGGAATGTTTATCTCAAAACTGTCCATAAGAGATTAGATTTCTTATGAAATGATAACACAAGTGTGCACACCCGCAACCAACATAAAACCCACTAGTTCTGAAACCCAATCGCTTTTGGACACAAAAAACACTGGAAGCATAAAAAAGCATAAGAAATAAATTCATTTACCTGGCAGAACATTCTGTATAGAGGAACAGCTGCGTAGCTACATCCTACAATTAGTACTCCTCCGGCAGTCACATAATACAAAGTTGATTTGATATCTTTCTGTGCAGAGCCACCAGTAGATTTTGTCCGAACTGATAGTAGATTCGTTCTCGTTCTTTGCAAACTAACCAACGAATTGACTACTTTCTCACTTAAACGCACAGCCAATTTAAACATTATACTTATTTCACTAATTTGTTTAATCTAGTAACTTGTTTTTATACAAAAAAAGAATTATTTTGTCAAACTAAAAATATTCGTTTTGTGAATGAAATTACGAAAGGTTGTTTTAAAAACAGCTGACGGTGACAGTTGGAATTCCTTCATAACTTTCCACTGGAAACAGATTGGAAGCAGCGTTCAGGTAACGAAATAAAATTCAAAACTTGGCAACCAGAATTGCCATAGAAACAATTGTTGGTAAACAAAACGACGAAAAGTGTTTGCGATTGTGGTTGAAATAAACAAAACTATTCTGGGTTAAATTCAAAATGAATTTTAATCTAGACGACCCTTTGGCTGATTTATTAAGTGATAACAGTAATGACAACGACAGTTTCTTTGATAACCAATCGGGTAGAAGAACCATAAGCAAGCCGCCAACGTCAACAAGAACATCAGGAGGCAAGGGCAAAATGGAAGATTTGTTTGGGATCAAGGAGGAATCAGAACCACAATTCAAAGTTCCTCCAATACGAACACCTTTGGGAGGTAATAAGAAAGAAGATAAACCACTTGTTACAAGTACTCCCAAAAAGGTAGCAGAAACTGACGAGAATCTTGACATCCTGTCAGATTTAGGGTTTGACCCCAAAAAGCCAAAATCAAATATTACTTCAAAAGCTAACCTTTTCGATGATATTTTGGGACCAATAGATTCAAGAAAGGCAAGTACAGCGCCATCTTCAAGAATTGAAGACTTAAGTACAAAAAGAGATGATGGAATGTCTACTAGAGGGACAATATCTCGCCAATCAACTGACACAACTGAAAACTCAGCTATTCTTGGTCAAGCACGGCCAAAAACATCGACCGGAAGAAGATCATCAATGGCATCGCCAGCAAAAAACAACCCATTGGAGTTTTTCTCTTCGCAGAAAGAAACTGAAACTCTGCGTGTGCCAACCCCAAAAGGTAGAAAAAAAGGATCTACAGCTGACTGGCTTGGATTAGGCACTGAATCGGATGAAGAGCCAGTCAAGGTGGAATCAGTACGAGTACCAGAAACTCTCCCGAAAGTAGAGATATTGAAAATAGAGCAAGTTGAAGAGGCAAACCAAACCCCAAATAATCCGATACACTCGGAACAGGCTTCCGCGTTTCCTGTTGCAATGGCAAGTCCTATTCCATTCCTTCTGACAACATCAAATATAGGTGCCCAGAATGCTTCACAAATCATGGAACAACAAGAAGCTCAAATAGTACTCGCAAGTCAATTGAAGAACCAAGAATCAGCCTTACTGGACATGCAAAGACGTCAGCATGATCTGTTGTCGCGACAAGAAGTGCAATTCAATGATTTACTTCAAAAGCAGCTTTCACGACAAAATCAACTGGAACAAAATATTAAAGCTCAGCAAGATCGGATTAATGCTCATATTCAACTTCTCATGAGTCAACCACAAATAAATAACTTCCATTCAACTGAAAGTAAGTTAAACGAAGATGAGAAGCCACAAGAAACCCAAGAAAAGGCAGTAAAGCTCATTGAACTGCAAGCCGACGTTAAGCGCCTTGAGTTGGAAAAATTGCGTCTAGAGGATCTAGTGTCCACAGTCAATGAAAACTATGAAAAAGAGATCGAGATGATTGAAAAGTCTTTTAAGTGAGTTGATCACATAATATTGATTAATATAATAGGGTTTAATTTTAGTCTTTTTTTACAGAAAACAAATCGAAGTCTTAGATAACCACCTCACATCCGTGGAGGATCGACTAAAAGCTGAGATTGAAAGCCTTCACAAGTTCTACAACGAAAAACTCAATACTGCCAACCAAGACAAAATTGAAACTAAAAAACAGTTAGAAGCAAGTTTGATCGCGTTGCGGCATACACATGAAGAGGAAATTCAAAGACTGAAAACCAACCATGACGAGGATATAGACGGTATGAAAGAAGACCATCGCAGAATGATCGAAACTATAAGACAGTCGAAGCATCTCGAATTTGCGACTGTACAGGAAAGTGGGTCCTATTTGGAAACTCTTCGAATGGCATCAACTAACCTAGAATCAGTTTCAGGAGATCTCCAGACTCTTCGAAGTGAAATTGAACGCAAAATGGATATTCTCCATCGTGAGAGAGAACTAAAACTCGATGCACGAGAAAAGAAACTTGAAGACTCCGAAAGAAGGCTGAAAATTCTTGAAGAAGCAAATGAAAATGAAAAGTCACGTTTGATGGACCTTGTGTCTTCTTTGGAAAGCCAGCTTACAAAACTCTCTAAAGATTCTTCTGAGGAGAACTGGATTCTGAGGCAAAAAATGTCTTCCCTGGAAGCAGAAAAGTTATCTTTCGAAAAAGAAAAGGTTCTGGCAAGAGAACAAATAGCTAGAGATGAAAAGAGAGTGGAGGATCTTAAAGAGCACCAGTTGAGTGAGACACAAAGACAGATGGAGCAGATACAACATGAGCGCAATCAATTGAACATAGAGAAAACCAAGTTTGAGACTTCCAAAAGACTTGAATCGCACACCGACACTGAACGACTCCAACAGGAAGTAGAAGCATCCCTAAAAATCGCTCAAGATGCAGCCCATCAAGCAGAGCTTGAAAGAGAACGCTTTCTCAAGCTTCAAAGACAATTAGAAATTCAGAAGCGAGCACTTTTCGATAAGGAAAATAACGTTCGCTTTAAAGAAGAAGAACTCGAGCAGGAAATCCTGCATAATAGAGCCACAGAAAAGCGCACCAGTGAAGCGGCTCAAAAAGCTCGAGCTTCTGAACAGAATTTCAATGAGAAAATAGTGTTTCTTCAACAAAAGATGCGAGAGATCAGTGAAAAGGAATCTCAGCTCTCTCAAGAACGACTCAGTCTCTCCCAAGAACGCATAGAGCTGCAAAATTATAAAGCAAAGCTTGACGAAAGCAGGTGTAGTCTGTGTAGGATTGGTGAACGAAGTGGTGAACTATCACAGGTTCTGAGATCTAGCGATGGAATACCAGTCATCGATGATCAGCGGTATACAATGTTACGGTCTAATGATGTGGACCGTTTTTTGGACGAAAATATTGCATTGTCATTGGATAGAATGAAAGATACTACTACACATCGCCAATGGATGGGATTTGAGAGAACAATCGGATCAGTCAGACCCAACAGCAGTGGCGAACAAAATTTTGATATTTCCAAATATGGACCTTCTAATGATTTCTTAGGAAACTAATTGTTAAATTAAGTGTAATTCAATAAAAGTGATTGGAATAGCATTTTAAACAGTTTCGTTCTTATTTTAAGATCAAAGTGATTAACTTGAGTAAAATGATGTTTATGGCTGTCCTCCGCGTTACTGTTTATATGAAGTAGCTTTCTAAATTAGTAGAGTCGGCTCTTAATTAAGTCTAACGGAATAACGTCTAACGGAATAACGGGGTTTACCGTCGTCTCGGAATTCTCTCCGATTTCCTACGATTCGGAAACATTTTGCTTCATGGCGGTTCTCCGATCTGAAGATCCGACGATAAGCTTTTGCTGCGGAAAGTTTTAGTTTGTGTTGCCGCATTTGGGAAAAATTTCCTACGATGACAACTATTTCGAAGAAAAATTGACTCTGAAAAAGGATGCGTTGCGGAGAAATCTCCGCTCCGACGGTTACCTCGGTAGAGCCGATTGAACTAAAGATTAATTACGTACATCCACATGCTCTTTCGCAGTTTTCTCTATTCCATTTTTTACATTTTAAAACAGTTTGAGAGCAACCCCTTGAATTCAGCATTCCAGTAAATCATCACAACATTCCCGTGATGGAACCAACCATAAAAAAAGTTTTCGCATAAATTTGACCTAAACTTTGTTTACAAAAGAAAGCATAATATAAAGAGAAGATACTTTATTGCTCTGCGTAGTTCGAGACTGATTTCATGCGACCGTGGTGATATTTTTTTTTTAATAACCGGAATGAGAACGTTTAGGATTGTTTCTTTGACGGTCTTGAGTTTAATTTTTGTATCTAATGTAGCTTATGGTAGTGTACCGGTGGAAAACGCTGAGAAACCACCAACAGTTTTGATTTCATTACTCATTCGCAACAAGGAACACATACTACCATATTTCCTGACCTATCTGCAGAACTTATCATATCCCAAAGATCGCATCGCACTATGGTTAGTAGAGTTCAAATGAACAAAATGAGTTTTCATTCAAAAATTTTGTGTCAGGTTTCGTTCCGATCACAACATAGATAAAAGCACCGAGATCGTACAAGTGTGGTTGAAAAAGTTCGAACACCAATATCACCACGTAAATTTTACTTTCGAAACGACACCCACGAGCTACAAAGATGAAATTTCACCAACTGATTGGCAGGATGCGAGGTACCATCACTTGATTGAATTGAAAGAGGAAGCTTTGTTGCAGGCAAAGCAAATTTGGGCTGATTATTTGTTTGTAAGTTTTGACTTTAACTTCAAATTTGATTCTCAACAATTTTATCATAGATGCTCGATGCAGATGCTCTCCTTTCTTATCCGGAAACACTGTCTCATTTGATATCGCTTAGTTTACCGATTGTCGCTCCTAAGCTAATGTCGAGGAATCTGTATTCAAATTTTTGGGGCGGTATGAAAAACTACTATTATCAGCGAACTGATGATTACGAAAAGATCATCAAAAATGATATAACAGGACAATTCAAAGTGCCAGCGGTGTATAGTGCCGTATTGATTGATCTCAACTACCCCCAAACCCATTTATTGACCTTTGACAAAGCGAAATTGGTTAACAAGCAATTGAATAATCTCTTGGACCCAACATGTCCTCTGTATAACGGTCCTTTGAACGATATCATCATATTTGCTGTTTCGGCAAATTGCTCTAGTATTCCAATGTTCATTAGCAATGAGAAAATGTACGGCTACATAACGACACCACTGTATAGCAACGAATCAATTGATCATGACAGAATACAGCTGTTAAATATAAAAACACAGATCATAATTGATCATCCTCTTGGCGATGTCCTGGTGGATGATGTTTTCAGCAGCTATCTTAAATTTCCTGAAAAGTAATGAAATTTGGCGTCCATTATTTATTGATTATTTTATCTTCTTGTATAGACACAAACTGACGCTAGATCACATTTACATGATCAATCTGGAACGACGACCGGAACGCAGATCTAGAATGGAAAATCTGTTTAGGGAGTTGGGTCTCAATGTGGAACATTTTCCTGCTGTTGATGGCAAGTATGGGTGACCTAAGTACTTCTAATTATGATAAGAAATGTCGCAACTCTATAGAACCACTTTAAAGTAGGAGAACAGCAAGTTTATCATTGATGACAGCTAATGGAAGCGCAATAATTTCTCATCAAGTCTCGTGACTATTTCAAAGCAATAGAGGTGGCTGATAAAAGTCACAGTGATCAACTTAATTTGGATATCCCCGTGGCTTAGTGCATTTTTCACAGTTATGCCTTGTGAGAAAATGGAAGGAACCTACAATTTGTGGCCGAACTTGGCTATTCCTCGCCAAAGGCGATAACCGATTTCTATTGGGACTCGAACCACGAACTTCCCGCGTAACAAGCAGCAATGCTAACCATTACGCCATTTCCACTTACCTGCTTTGCATAACCGACTCATCCATATAAACGTGTTCAGATTGTTTTCTATTTTAGTTCATTGCACTTGAGATTGTTTAAGTATTTTTTGAGATTCGATTATGTTAAACACAGGAACAGGTCTTCGAAACTATGATCCAAATCGTTGAATACGTCAGTGTTGGTATATATTAACTTTTAATGTTTACACATGTGGACAATGAACTATTTGAGTTGATTTTTCGCATAGAATAGAATATGCAAATAAATATAGAATATTAGATTAGATGAGATTTAGTTTTGAGTTTGTGATTAGTACACAAAGAAGTTGGCTTTGTGAGGAAAAATTATTTTTCGATGGATCTTAGATCCCTGACAATAATAGTGAATGAGCAATGAAAATTGAAAGCATACAGACGAAAGCTGCTGCGTCTTTATTAGCGTAAAATTTTATATTTCAAGCCGAAATATTTAAAAAAAAATGTACTCATTTAAAAAATCAAGATCAAAATTGTTTGTTCTTTTCCAATTACATTATTGCATGATTTTCATTGGGAGGCGGTTGACGTTGAGTCTTTTCTCGATTTTTGAAAAACTAAAGCAGACAATTTTTAATGGAACTTTTCAATATTATTATTTCTAAGCGGAGGCTGACCCTGAAGGAGTTTGAACTGTCGTGGGCTAATGCCACTTGTTCTTTTTATCTTTATTGTCCTATATTGAGAAAAGCTAAGGTGGGGCACTCCATTCAACTTTTAATTCATAGTTTTTTCACCTCTGACTTCTGCGATGAGGACAAATGACAACCACTCATAAAAAAATTATTACACACAATCCAATTTAGAATTTTCGTCACTTTCTATTATTATTCGCAAGAATGACTTATGTACTTCTACACCAAAGAACTGAAAAACCTCAAAATTTTTATTTTATTTCACTCTCTTTTATTTAAGAAAACTCAATCTGGAAGCAATCAAAGAACTAGGAATAGAATTTCTTGAAGGCTACGAAGACCCTTATCACAAACGTAAAATAAGAAAGGGTGAAATCGGATGCTTCCTTAGCCACTATCGCATTTGGGAAAAAATTATCGAGAAAAATCAAAAAGAAGTTCTGATTTTTGAAGATGATATTCGTTTTCAGCCTGATTTCAGCGCTGAAGCTGTGAATGTTATAGAACAAGCGCGCAGGATCGGGGAATATGATCTAATGTAACTAAAAATGGAAATATTATCTGCGTTTCAGGTCCGATAATTTTGTTTCACCAAATTATTTTGTAGTTTCCTTGGAAGAGTAAATATGAACGCTGGCCGCGCAACTGATCCGAAAGTGGAAAACACCAAAAACCTTGTTCATGTGGGCTACTCATATTGGGCAATTGGATATGTGTTAACGCTGGAAGGTGCCAAGAAGCTGATTGCTAGTGAACCACTTAAGAAGTTCCTGCCAGTTGATGAGTTTCTTCCCATTATGTACAACCGACATCCTAATAAAAACTGGAGTGCAAGATTTTCTCCACGAAACCTCACAGCTTATAGTGCCCACCCTTTGTTAGTGTTTCCAGCTCAAATTTATGGAGAGCCTGGTTCGATTTCTGATACAAGTTACTCAGAAATAGTTTCAGAGAAGATTCTCAAGGAAAATACTGATGCTCAATACAAAAGTGACCTAGTCTTGAATTTAACAGTAGAAACCAAAACGATCATAGAGGAAGAATTATACCAATTGAAAAACGAAATAAGCTCCTCAATTGAGAAACATGATGCAGTTGAATTGTAAAAGAATTTTTATTTGTGCATAGACTAAATACACCTTAAAGGGGATAACTGTCATAATTTTAGTAAAACTCATCTTGACTAACGTGTCCTTTATAAATGTTCCTTATTCTTTAAGTTTATATAAACAATAAAGTTACATAAGCTGCCACTTGAGTTTCCAATTAAAAAAAAGTACACAAAGTTTAATAGAATATACGATACAACATATTTGCTTTTTCTTCATCCATTTACTTTTAAAACCGGACTTAATCCAGAAAATACAAAACCCTTAAAAACTTAGTTAAGTCAAAGACATTTAAGCTCACCTGACTAAAGTAAAATAATAAATTTCATCACCATAACTTTGGGTTTCCCAAGCGTCTAATCACAACATTCAAGCACCATAATGCAAGAGTATAGACCATTTATGTTAGTTTAACAAGCATTAAACAAGTTTTCGAAATCATACACATTACAAGTATATATAATTCTTTTAAATTTTGGTTTTCGATATTTCAAGTTTAGGTTTTCTTTACCACTTATTTTCCAAAACAGGTTTAAAAGAAAACGAATGTTGGGCGCCATTTTCTACTTAAATCTCGACTAATTATAATAGGATACAATCCTTGAAATATGTTCTCCGAACCCATGAATCTTGCGTTCCTCCAATAGCTAAGAAACATTCTTCAGCTTGAGGGAGGGTACGGTTTTAACATGTTTTTTTTTTGCATTTTTTAAATGAATGCATAATCAATCATGCTTATTTTGACATTCTATTTCGACAGAAAGTTAGTTGAATTATTGGAATTCGAAAGAATTGCATTTTGAAACTCGAATGATTCGAAAATTTACATGTTAACATTCGAATCGTTCAAATCTCAAAATACACTTCTTTCGAATTCGACTAACTTTCTATCGAAATAAGCATGAATATTTCTGGAATATTTTGTAAATATTTCAAGTCGGTCGGAGTAAAACTTATAACGAAGTTATGAGTATTCGAGCGACTATTGCTCCATGCCGGGTTTCATACGTGGGCGGCAACTGTGCGGTTGCGCTATTGTATTTTTCGACCCCGAATGAACTCTTTCATAAACGAGCATGATCTGATCTTATTATTTATATTCCAATCATGGTGTTCTCAAACTTATGTACAAAGAGAGCTAATCGACCGAAATCTTCTGAGTTTTTCAAATTGTTTTTCTTCGACTTGTAGTATTTGAAGTCCGTATGCACGATAACTCAAAATCTACTGAACCAATAATAGCTTTGAAATTTTGCACAGTACCTCCTTCTTCACATAATTCACAAGGAATTGCAGAAAGTTTTTTTGTTTTTTTTTTAATAATTGCTAAGTTTTCAACAAAAAATTAGCCGAAATCGAATTTTTGAGTTCCGAGTGCTACGAAAAATCGAAAAAAAACCCTTTCGACATTACCTGGAAAAACATCTCTTTTAGCCAATGCTTTTTGATTTTTTTGTTTCAGATGATTCTGTTGAATTTTTACTTGCTCAATTTTGAATATTTTGCAATGCAAATTTAGGAGAATTTCGTTGTTCAGCTGTTATAATATTATACAGCTATATAATTATTTCAATAAACGAACACTGCCCGTTACGCAAAAAAATAACTTAAAAAAATTTAAAATATTCAAATTCGACGTCCTAAACATTTTCATGTATTTCTGACTCATGCGTCTAATTTCAAATCTCTGGTTCGTTGGGAATTATTTATATTTTGCCATTTTTCAACCCTGCTTTCCTTTATCTGTTTTCACATTTTCATGTATTGTTACCCATTTCTGTAGCTCACCGCCGCGTTAGCTTTAAATCAAAAACAAAATTGCATACGGAGAGACGTAATGTACAATAAAGCCATTTTTAATTTTCATAATCGATATTCTAATAAATATTCAAAAAAAAACAAAAGAAATTATCATTTTTTTTATTTTGGTGGCCAAGCAGTTCATTTTCCAGTAATACTTAAGCAAGTTCCTTGATAGCGGCCATTCCTGTGCAAAAATTTTTGAATAAAAAATTGATAACCCAAAAAGCAGCATGAAGATAGAAACCAAAAACGCTTTAAGCTATATGTCATGACCAAGCAAACAAAGTATTTATAGAAGTTGAAGTTTGAAGATTTCTTTTTTATAAAATAATTTTGAATCGTAACTGTATGACACAGTTTCACAGTTTGAGAGAAACTATTACTATCCTTCTTCCATTCACACACAAAACTTCCAGTAAACCGTCACAATTCGCAAAATTCTAACAGCCAATGTAGACGTAGAGACCAACAGCCACTCATTCATTCACTTCATTCGCCGGGCAAGATAACCACAGCACAGGCTATAGTTCTATTCAATTTAATGTCTCAGTGTTGCTTTGTTAACAACAGATACGTCTTTTTTGAACCAAAATACAAAATGGTCATTCTTCGTCTCTAGATATTAGCTTCTTGCATTTGTGATGATAATTTTTGAATCCAAACAAAATGAAAACGTTCGGTATTATTTTTTTAGCGGTCTCGAATTTAGTTCTTACGTTTAGTGTTGTCTATGGTAGCTTGTCGGTAAAGAATGTCGAGAAGCCACCAACGGTTTTGATTGCAGTGCTCGTTCGCAACAAAGAACACATTCTCCCATATTTTCTTTCCTATCTACAGAACTTGTCTTATCCCAAAGATCGCATTGCATTATGGTAAGAAAAGTGCCAATTAATGACAACATATATTCTAAAAGGTTTCGTCTTTTCTGAAGGTTTCGTTCGGATCACAACATAGATAATAGCACCGAGATCGTAGAAGTGTGGTTGGAAAAGTTCAAAGACCAATATCATCATATAGATTTTACTTTCGAAACGACACCGAAAAGCTACAAAGATGAAAATTCACCAACTGATTGGCATGATGCGAGATACAATCATTTGATTGCGTTGAAAGAGAAGGCGCTTTTACATGCTAAACAAATTTGGGCAGATTACTTGTTTGTAAGTTGCTGATTCTAATTTGTCGAATATGAATTTGAACCATATTTTGTTACAGATGCTCGATGCAGATGCTCTCCTTACTCATCCGGAAACACTGTCCCATTTGGTATCGCTTCGTTTACCAATTGTCGCTCCTAAGCTCATATCCTGGACATTTTACTCAAATTTCTGGGGTGGTATGACTGACTACTATTACCAACGAACTGATGAGTACAAAAGGATAATCAAAGATCGGCTAACAGGGCAATTCAAAGTCCCAATGGTGTATAGTGCCGTATTGATTAATCTCAACTATCCCCAAACCGATTTACTGACTTTTGAAGAAGCAAATTTGATTGCCAAACAAACGAATAATCTCTTGGATCCCACATGTCCTCCATACACTGGTCCCTTGGATGATATAATTATTTTTGCCGTATCGGCGAACTGCTCTGGAGTGCCTATGTTCATCAGTAATGAGAAGATGTACGGCTACATAATGGAGCCATTAGAGAGCACCGAGTCAATTGATCATGACAAAGTGCAATTGTCATACCTAAAAACAACGATTATAGTAGATCATCCTTTTGGTGATGTTCTGTTGGACGATGTCTTCAAAAACTATGTCCGATTTCCTGAGAAGTAAGAAAAGTCGTGTCGTCTATTAGCTATATTGACAACTTTGTACCCCTTTACAGACATAAGCTGACGTTGGACCATATTTATTTGATCAACTTGGAAAGGCGATCTGAACGTAGATTAAGAATGAAAAATCTTTTTAGGGAACTTGGTCTGGAGGTGGAACATTTTCCAGCTGTTGATGGAAAGTATGTATGAGTGAAGAAACGTTGCTTGTGTATTATTTTTCAGTATAAATTGATATCAAAAGTATGAACATAAGAGCTTATGGCATCTTTTCCATCGGACGTCGGCGTCGGTCAGCAAAGTCACAAAACTGTTTTCGTGTTTTCGGAGTAAAACAAATGAGTAAAAATTAATCATTCTAGTGTCCTCTGATAGGCAAACATCATATTTATTTTTCGGCACACAATGTGTTTTAATTAATTTTTGTTTTATTTTTCGTTGGTTTTTTAACGGCTCTTACTTATTTTAGATACTTATTCCATCCTAACGTGCCTTAACAATTTTGAACTTCGGCTCATTCTACTCCAGACCATTTTAATGAGGTTTGGTTATGTGATTGTATACAAAATAAAAACAGGTTATTTATGCGATCATCGATAGCTTTGAATCAAATCGTTAAACACTTCAGTTGTTGATAAATTGAATCGAGTTCAATGGCCGCCGCGCCGCGGCTTAGTTTAGAGCAGAATATGCAAATCAAACATCAAACATCAGCAGAGGTTTGCTTTTAAATTGGTTGTTAAGAGAAAACTAAAGAATTTCTATTATTAGGGAAATGTGAGTTGTTATTGTTTTATTTTTATTTTTATTTAAGAACTCGGAAAAAGAGACTGTTTCTGAGGACTGAAAAGTTATAGTCTACATTCGTTGTGAGAACTTAGTTCTCCCTCATTGCATGCAAACGTCAAGTGGTCGCAATATTGCCTTGGCTTTCTCATGGCAAATTTTATCAAAAAAGAATGTAGATTCTTCCAAATTCGATAGTAATTTCCACAACTGTTTTTCAAACTAAGGATATTTAAAGTAGTTCTTTGAGATTTGAAGCTTAAACGCCTCCATCTTACAAATTGTTCGAACAGTCTTTATCACATTTATTGTTTGTATTCAATCATTTTTTCATCATTAAAGAGTTTCTTTGCAAATATTTAAAAAAATATTCACTTCTACTGTTTATTTAAGAGGAGGCTGGATTTGAGTGACCTTCAACTGTAATAATGCTATCGCATGTCCACCAAATCCTAAAATTCAATCGAAAACATTAATTTTAATTTGATTTTATTTTCACTCTTTTTTCAAGAAATCTTAGCCTGGACGCAATGAAAGAAATTGGAATACAATTGTTTGAGGGCTACGAGGACCCTTATAAACTTCGCAGAATACGAAAGGGTGAAATCGGATGCTTCCTTAGTCACTATCGCATTTGGCAAAAAATGATCGAGAAGAATCAAAAAGAAGTTCTCATTTTTGAAGATGATATTCGTTTTCACCCAAATTTCAACGCTGAAGCTCTGAATGTAATAGAGCAAGCTCGCAGCGTCGGAGAATTCGATCTAATGTAATTAAAAATGAAAATATTGTGTGCTTTCGATTTTATTGACTTTTTTCATATATGTAGTTTCTTCGGAAGATTGAGTGTGCACGATGACCGCGCAGTTGAACCTAAAGTCGAAAAAACCGAAAACCTTGTTCATGTGGATTACTCATTATGGGCTCTTGGATATGTGCTAACGCTAGAAGGTGCCAAAAAGCTGATTGCTAGTGAACCACTTAAAAAGCTCCTGCCCGTTGACGAGTTTCTTCCCATTATGTACAATCGACATTGTAATGAAAACTGGAAAGCTGAATTCTCTCAACGAAATCTCAAGGCTTACAGTGCCCACCCTTTGTTACTGTATCCAACTCAAATTCATGGACAGCAACGATTTGTTTCTGATACAAGCAACTCAGAAACAGTTTCAGAGAAGCTTCTCAAGGAGAATAAGGATGTGCATTACAAAAGTGACTTGACTTAAATTTTACAAAAAAAGGAAAAACTATTAAAGTAGCAGAATTGTGCCATCTAAAATAAGAAATCTTCTTCTTTTCATTTCCGGCGTTACGAGTAGTGATCTTGAAGCGATCACAACTCTCCCACTTTTCTGCTTCACACTAGTCATCCGCCTGTGGGGTAAGCCGCATCTAAAATAAGAAATGAATGCCTCAATTATGAAACATGATACAGATGAATTGAATTGCATGTTTTTTTAAGGGCTGGTTTGTTCAAGCTTGATTATTTCTAATCAATGATTATTCCAGATGATAAAATCATACATATGTAGATTCGGTTTGTTCACGAAATTTTTAATCAAGGAATTTCTGATCAATGATTTTGCTAAACAGTCAATTTTTCTGAGTTAGCTCCATTTAAACAACGATTAACTAAAATTCAGTTTGTTCAGGCTTAATTTTTGTTCAAATCACAGCTATTCCTTCAAAATAAATAATTGTCAGGCTGACATATCACATAAAACATTTTTTTGGAAATCAATAAGCATCTTCACTGAATTGTTTGAAATGGAGTAAATTCTTCTATAAATTTATTAAGAAGAGATTCTACCAGATGTGCATGAAGAAAACATCGCACTTGTTGAATCCATTGATGTCGCCAGGATGAAATTAAATTCAAACTTCGATAGTTTTGACAACCGAAAAAAAAAATGACTCTATCATAAAAAAATGTACTATGTATTTTTAATAATTTCCTTGATTAAATTTTGACATAAATAGACTGGAAAATGGAGCAATTTTTGAATAAGCCATGATTTGCTAACCAAGCTATAAAAAAGGTTAACAAACACTCTTTGGTGATCAGTGATCACAGATTCTTAATCATGGATTAAGAAGAATCCTTGATAACCAAATTGCTTATTTAACCCGCTCTGAACAAACCGGCCCTTAGTAAGATAACACCCTGACTTAAGTATATAAAAAATATTTTTTATTCCTTAAGCTTATAAAAGCAATACAGAGGCCAGAGGGTTGCATTCACTAGCCTAAGTTTTTGGCCAAAACCAAATATAATAAAATACATTTGCTAAGAGGTATTCAACATATGCTCTTATTATTCATTCATATTCCTTAATACATAGAAGAATCAAAAACGGGGTATTTCAATGCGTACTCTAGGGGTGGTTTATGAGTGTGAAGCAGATAAATGTTAGAGCTGTGATCTCTTCGAAATCACGATGCTCGTAACGCCAAAAAAGGAAGAACAAAAAAAGTTGCACATTTGGCACCGTTTTCTATTTATAAATAGTTATGATCGGAAATGATCCTGGAAATTTTCACTCCGAATCTATCTGCCTGCAGCGCGGCGTGGGGTACGGCATATAAAAGATAAAAGGAATTGGAAGGATGGGACAACAAGTCTTGGGGACTTTCATTACTAACGTATTTCAGTGACATACAATTCTGTGCCGATTTCAAACGACTAAGTCAAAAAGCGCTTTTCATGACATTGTTATTACTTTGAAGGTAAATCCAGGCCAAAGATTATATGTTTCTCGTATTCTAACCACAAACTTCTATTGCTCTAACGCCACTATATTTGGGAACACTATATGCATTTCTGTGGTGCCCGTGGCGTAATGGTTAACATGTCTGCCTGTAACCATGGAGGTTCGAGGAGAAATTTATAAATTAAAATGTTTGCCCAGCGATCTTATTGAAGTCTAATATTTTTCAATTTATTCTGTTCTGTCTTGTAATTTCTACCAGAAACTTCTACTCACTTTTGTTTTATATCCTAAAAATAAGAGTTAATTGATCGTACGTACATACATATATTTGAATGTTAGCTTTGTATTCGAAGGCAAACAACACCTTGAGCGACTTTAACTTAAATCGAAGTTTACGAAAATTGAACACCTTAGGATGGACTATTTTATTTCTATCGAACATAATGGTTCGTCCTGAATAATAGAATATGGCTTATAACTTTCTATAACAAATAAAGATTTCAGTTAAGAATAATCTGTTCATACAACAGGTACAACAACTGACGAAAATAAAACAGCATTTTTTTTTTTTTTTGTTCTTCCCAAAGTGGCTTTGAAAATTTAAAAATGTAAACTGTTTGCATTTCACTTTTTTTTTTATTAAAATCTCATAGTAAAGAAAGGATTCCCTGAACCACCACCAAATTAAAAACAAAAAGCAGCTTTAACATCAAGTCATGACCAAGTCAGTCAAACAAACGAGCACGACCGCAGAAAAAAGTTAAATGTAGAAAGAAAGCGGATGATTTTTCAAAAGAAAGAAAGTGATAGAATTTGAGTTTTAGTTTTGGGTTAGAAACTACAACTCTCCACATTCGAGTAAGTAGAAGAGGGATGCACAAGTAAACTTCACACAACTCTTTTTCGGTTAGTGTATCCACGAAAGTGATTGCTTTTTCCGTGTTACCACCGTCAAAGTAGGGATTGAAGATTTCCTTCTTTTAGCAAAATTTTGAATCGTAACTGTATGACACAGTTTTAGAGAGACTGTTACTTCCCTTATTCCAACACAAAACAAGTTCACAAAGTTTCCAGTACACAAAACTTCCAGTAAGCCTCGCTTTTCGCAAAATTCCCCTAGAGCCTAGACCATGATGAAACCAACAGCCAAACCAATCGTTCACATCACTCGCCGACCGGCCTAGCTAAACCACAGCATATACCACAGTTCTACTAAATTTTATATCTCGTTCAAGCTTTGTTAGCAAAAGATATTAGAAAACAAAACATAAAATGAACATTCTTCATCTCTGTGCAAAGATCGGTATTAACTGTTAGCAATCGTGGTGATAATTTTTGAATTCAACCGAAATGAGAACGTTCGGGATAATTTTTTTAACGGTTTCGTATTTAGTTCTAACGTTTAGTGTTGCTTATGGTAACTTGTCGGTAAAGAATGTTGAGAAACCACCAACAGTTTTGATTGCAGTGCTCGTTCGCAATAAAGAACACATTCTCCCATATTTTCTTTCCTATCTACAGAACTTATCTTATCCTAAAGATCGCATTGCGTTATGGTAAGAAAAGTGCCAATTAATGACAACGTATGTATATTGTAAAGGGTTTCGTCTTTTCTGAAGGTTTCGTTCGGATCACAACATAGATAATAGCACCGAGATCGTAGAAGTGTGGTTGGAAAAGTTCAAAGCCCAATATCATCATATAGATTTTACTTTCGAAGCAACACCCACCAGCTACAAAGAGGAGCGTTCACCCACTGACTGGCATGATGCGAGATACAATCATTTGATTGCGTTGAAGGAGGAGGCGCTTTTACATGCTAAACAAATTTGGGCTGATTACTTGTTTGTAAGTTGCTGATTCTTATTATTCGAATATGAATAGGAACAATATTTTGTTACAGATGCTCGATGCGGATGCTCTACTTACTCATCCGGAAACTCTGTCCCATTTGGTATCGCTTCGTTTACCAATTGTCGCTCCCAAGCTCATTTCTTGGGGACCTTATTCGAATTTCTGGTGTGGTATGTCTGACTACTATTACAAGCGAACTGTTCAATACAAAAAGATTTTCAATGATGAGATAACAGGACATTTCAAAGTCCCAATGGTGTATAGTGCCGTATTGATTAATCTCAACTATCCCCAAACCGATTTACTGACTTTTGAAGAAGCAAATTTGATTGCCAAACAAACGAATAATCTCTTGGATCCCACATGTCCTCCATACACTGGTCCCTTGGATGATATAATTATTTTTGCCGTATCGGCGAACTGCTCTGGAGTGCCTATGTTCATCAGTAATGAGAAGATGTACGGCTATATAATGGAGCCATTAGAGAGCACCGAGTCAATTGATCAGGACAAAGTGCAATTGTCATACCTAAAAACAACGATTATAGTGGATCATCCTTTTGGTGATGTTCTGTTGGACGATGTCTTCAAAAACTATGTCCGATTTCCTGAGAAGTAAGAATAGTGGGGTCGTCTATTATTTATTGAAAATTTTGTATTTCTTTTCAGGCACAAGTTGACGTTGGACCGTATTTACTTGATTAACTTGGAAAGACGACCTGATCGTAGAATGAGAATGAATAATCTATTTAAGGAGCTTGGTCTGGAGGTGGAACATTTTCCAGCTATCGATGGAAAGTATGTATGAGTCAAGTTCTGTTGTCTGTTTTTTTTTTTGCGATAGCTTCTCAACCTATTCAATTGGTGCAAAAAGATCGCTTCTCATGATTCTGAGGAGTGATAGCCACACTTGTCGGTTTGAAGAATCCACTCAAGAAGCACCTATATATTATGTTACTCAAATGTCAAAAAGAAAATTTTCTTCAATGAATATTTTTAAAGAGCCATAGGTGTTTCTCTCACACAAAGGCAATTACGATAAACTGAATAGAAAAAATGTTGGGTGTTCCATTGGTTTTTAAAATGAGTGCTTCCCCGAGTGAAACTAATGGAAAACGACATTAGTGTGTCTGCTGATAGATATACTTACTACGGATACATTTTTCATTTTTTTATTTAATTTTATACTTTTTGTTTTTTCGTTTTTTATTATTACCTATTTTGCATAACTTTTTTATGCTTTTTTTAACTTCAGCTCATTCTACTTTAAGCGATTTTGTTACGTAAAACACATAAACAGGTTATTGATACAACTATCGAAAACTGTAATTCAAATCGTTAAATTCATTTGCTGTTAAAGTTCAATGTTCGGAGCTTAGTTAAGAACAGAGTATGCAAATCAAACACCGAATAACAGACTAGGTTTGTTTTTGGATCAGTAGTTGACATAGAAATGAAGAGTTTTTCTGTGGAGGAGATGTGTATTGTTATTGTTTCTGATCTTTTTGAATCAAGGAACTCTGAAAAAAAAAAAGATTCCGAGAATTGAAATTCATTCTCAATTCTAAACTCGTTGGGGCTATCTAGAATATTTTTTATCTGTTTAGTGAATTGGTTGGCATTAAATGATTTTAATGATCTAAGACATGTCTACATGTTCGTGATAATGCCAAGCGACAAACACTCGCAAAGAAAATTAAAATTTAAATTTTTATCCTTTTTCAAGAAATCTCACCCTGGACGCAATGAGGGAAATTGGAATTCAATTATTTGAGGGCTACGAAGACCCATATAAACGTCGAAGAATAAGAAAGGGTGAAATCGGATGTTTTCTTAGTCACTATCGCATTTGGGAAAAAATGATCGAGGAAAATCAAAAAGAAGTTCTTATTTTTGAAGATGATGTTCGTTTTCAGTTTGATTTCAGTAGGAGAGCTGTGAGTGTAATACAGCAAGCTCGCAACGTCGGCGAATACGATCTTATGTAATTTAAAATACAAATATTATGTGCGCTTGATGTAATCAATCGTTTTCACACTTTTTTACAGTTTCCTTGGACGATCGCTTGTGGAGGGGGAAATTGAACACAAGGTGAAAGACGCCGAAAACCTTGTTAAAGCGGCTTACTCATACTGGGCCCTTGGATATGTATTAACTCTGGAAGGTGCCAAAAAGCTGATTGCTAGTGAACCACTTAAGAAATTCATGCCACTTGACGAGTTTCTTCCTGTGATGTACGACCGAAATACCAACGAAAACTTGAAAGCAGGATTCTCTCAACGAAACCTGATAGCTTACAATGCCCACCCCGTGTTAATGGTTCCAATCCTATATGATGGACAGCATGGGTTCATTTCTGATACAGATTACTCAGAAACAGTTTCAGAGAAGCTTCTCAAGGAGGGTAACGATATGCATAATAAAAGAGTTCTAGAGGTTGACTTTACAAAAGAGGGAAAAGCGATTGTAGAAGAACTGCGCCAATGGAAAAATGAATTAAGCAGCTCATTTACAAAACATTATGAGACTGAATTGTGACATATACTGGTAGATTAGATCAATTATCCTAATTTAAAAGAAAGCTTTGTAAATGAACGATGAACCTCCTGGTTTTTAATGTTTTAGTGTGTGAAAACGGCGGTGCGGCGCACCGAATAGTGGAGTTCACACTGTACAATTAGTTGGACAGACTTTGGCTTGAACGACTAATGTTGAATAATGTGAACCCTCAGACTACTGCTTGACCAACTTGGTGGATGGTTTTCAAATATTTTTGAAAATGTAGAAGTTGGACGGAGTGGAGGAGTATATGAAATATGAATTTTGATTTGAGATAGGAAACCGCATTACGAGCGGCAAAACCTGATATATACAACGGCGTTTGTAAAACGATAATTGTGATGTCATTTACATAACGTTATCAGCTAAATATGTGTATTACAGATAGATTTGTTGTTACAAAAGATTCAAAAATTGTGGTGCAATTTGATCCCAGTTCCTGTTCTGACAAAGTATTAAAAAAAAATTTGAAAAAAAACTTAATCGTTTAAAAATCGTTCTAAATAATCCGATGGTGAATTCATTGCCTATTCATTGACTATTGAAAAGCTCTTTCTCGATTATCCGTTCGAAACCGAAAAAAAATTGTAGGTCGCCTCCATTCAATCACAAGACATGACTGTGTAAAATGCACTAGGCCCTGGGCTTATTCGCTCTGTTCCATCACACTATTTAATTTATTTTTACTTATTTATTATGTTTGCTGACAAGTTGTATAGGGTGAAAAACCTTAATTATGCTCTAAAAAAGCTTAATGACGCAACCGGCTTAAAGAAATATGTACATATTTTTATAAAATGTTGTCTTGGCCTTTTTGTTGCGAATATCAATTTAGGTTAGGTTAGGTGGAAGTGGCTGTCAGCCAATGAGTACATTGCCTCACACACTCACAAATGGCCGCAAGGGCCCATTGTGATACCACAGAGATCAGCAAGTTAATCACCTACTGATCTCAGAAACCCGATGTAAGATTAAGGAGTTGATCACCCATTTATCTTCCATTACGGGACTAGCCGGTTAATCACGAACCACGCGGAACTTTTAATGTATTTCGAAAGGCTTTATGAGTCTAAGTAAGCTAAGTCGCTAGTATCATGGAAGAAGAATTCACCGAGATGAGTTTTCCTCCTATGAAGTAGTGCAGGGCATGGGCAAGGAAGGTGTTGAACGGTTTCTTCCTCCTCCTCGTCCATGCAGCTTCTGCAGAAATCATTGGAAAACACACCAAGTCTTTTGGCGTGTCTCCCTATTAGACAGTGTCTTGTAAGAACACCTATGGTAGAACCTAGATACAGGCGGTTCAGGGCTAACAAACCCTTCGAGCGTTTTGAGTCTACACAAGGCCAAACTTTTTTGGTTGCAAGGCAGTTGTTACTCTCAGTCCATCTAGTGTTTGTTATCCTTGAAGCGTCTTGTCTAAGTAGGAGTTTACATGTAGCGATATGTACACCTATGTTGTTCCATTCTGAGCGTAGGGAAGTGGTCGTGCCCTTTTTGGCTAGTTCGTCTGCCATACAGTTGCCTGGTATATCCCTGTGCCCTGAGATTCAGTTTTTGTGAGTAGATTCCACTTCCCACACCTTCGCTGGTTTTAACTCTTACCGTCTTGGTGGTTAGTAGACTAACCACCTACTTATTTGCGTTCCTTATGATATAGCGACATCTATCGGTTAATGTTTTTATTAATATGAACGACACGAGCATGTAACATTTGAAAAGTGCCAATTATAATACTCTGACGTTCAATAGAAGAGCTAAATTATCAAACGAAAACTGATTTTACTAGAAACGCAAGTATTTAATTTCATTGGCATGCTAATATTTACAAACATGATATATTTTTTTGCTCAAATTGTTGAAATACGAAAAGCCTTGTATAATAAATATAAATATAACGAGTAAACATAACAGATTTTTGAAAATTACTCCTTATTTAAAGTGGTTATCACCTTATTTCTTCACAGTGGTCACCCACAATAACCACCCCATATCAGACCCCTCAATCAACCCACTTTCGAAAAACCATCAAATCTACTTAAAAGAAAGCCTGTGCAATACAGAATACACAAAAATATTAGTTTAACACTGAACATAAAAAACTGTGACGGAAGGAGTTAATATCAATTTAATTTCGTTAACAATTTCTCCCCCTTTTCTGTTTCTATTGGATAAATGTGTATATTTTTGTCTCGCTTTCCTGTTTCATCTAATTTTTAAATCACAACGGTGAAGAAAACTAGAAAACTGAAATTTATTACTCCTTTTTGTTGTTTCTCTAGACAACTATTTTACTAATAAGTTAAAATTGCATGACACAGTTTGAGAGCCACCCTCCTGTTTCCTCGATTTAATTCCAACAATTCCAGGCAACCGTCGCGGCGCAACATTTCCATGATGAAACCAATCAAAATACAAATAAAAAGAAGGTTCTTTGGTTCTACATTTGCATAGTTTGAGGTTTACCTCGTGCGATCGTGGTGATAATTTTTGAATTCAACCGAAATGAGAACGTTTTGGATTCTTTCTTTAACGGTTTTCAGTTTAGTTTTTGTATTCAATGCTGCTGATGATAATAGCTTGTCTGCAGATAATGTTGAGAAACGACCAACAGTTTTAATTGCAGTACTAATTCGCAACAAAGAACACATTCTCCCATATTTCCTGACCTATCTACAGAACTTATCTTATCCTAAAGATCGCATTGCATTATGGTAAAAAAAAGTGTCAACTAAAAATGACAACGTTTATTCTAAAAGGTTTTGTCTTTTCTAAAGGTTTCGTTCGGATCACAACATAGATAATAGCACCGAGATCGTAGGAGTGTGGGTGGAAAAGTTCAAAGACCAATATCATCATGTAGATTATACTTTCGAAGCAACACCCACCAGCTACAAAGATGAAAGTTCACCCACTGACTGGCATGATGCGAGATACAATCATTTGATTGCATTAAAAGAAGAGGCGCTTTTACATGCTAAACAAATTTGGGCAGATTTCTTGTTTGTAAGTTGCTGATTCGAAATCAAATATGATTTGAAACACTATCTTTTCACAGCTGCTCGATGCGGATGCTCTCCTTACATACCCGGAAACACTGTCCCATTTGGTATCGCTTCGTCTACCAATTGTCGCTCCTAAGCTCGTCTCAGGAGGTTTGTATTCAAACTTCTGGAGTGGTATGAGTCCTAACTATCAGTACAATCAAACTGATGAGGACAAAAAAATCAGCAAAAATATGAAAATAGGTTATTTCAAAGTGCCAATGGTGAATAGTGCTGTGCTGATCAATCTCAACTACCCTCAAATTGATTTACTGACTTTTGACAAATCGAAATTGATTGAACAATCAAATACATGTCCTCCGTACACCGGTCCTTTAAATGATTTGATTATTTTTGCGGTATCGGCGAATTGTTCCGGAGTGCCGATTTTCATTAGCAATGAGAAAATATTCGGCTACATTACGAGACCATTAAATACCACCGAATCTATTGATAAAGACAAAATGGCGTTGCTTTACATGAAAACAATGATTATAATAAACGATGCAATTGCTGATGTTTTGGTTGACGATGTTTTCAGTAGCTTCATCCGGTTTCCAAAAAAGTAAGAAAAGTTGTCTGTCATAACTCACTTATGTGATTTCATATCCCTCAACAGGCACAAGTTGACGCTGGATCACATTTACATGATCAATTTGGAAAGACGATCCAAACGAAGATTTAGAATGGAAAATCTGTTCAGAGAGCTAGGCTTGGAGGTGGAATATTTTCCTGCTATCGATAACAGGTATGTATAAGTTAACTTTTGACTAAATTGTGTTGCTATCAGGCTAAGCCTGGATTTCGTAACTCCTTGAATGATTATCATTCGTTAAAACATAGTTTCATATAACTTCGCTTTCAACCACTGAAGGATAGTTATTTTATTATCGTTTTATAAAATTTGGTAACTTTTCCAGGACTTCAATTTAAACAAGTGCGGAATCCAAAGCCTGGTAAAAGTCAAATTGACGATAACGACAACTATGCTGGTAGTACCATCTTCTCTCATCAATTGACATGATGAAAAAAAAATACTTTTGTGGTAGTGTTGCTTCTGCAGCTATGCTCAAATTGATTTTATTTTGCTACTACTTATAATTGAGCTTTGCAGTTTTCTCTAAAACCATTTCCATTTACATACAGCTTACCATAATCAATCCATACATATGCAAGTGTCTTGCTTGCTTTGGATTTAAGTTCATTGCGCTTTGTAGTTGTTTTCCATGTGTTTTTGGGATATTCGATTATGCAAAACAGAAAAACAAGTTATTCCATCTCGTCTGCAAAAACTATAATCTAGACTCTAGAGAGTAGAAATGGACTTCTTCTTTTTCGTTCGGACATAAAAATTGGTAGTTGAATCGAGTTCATTGCTCGAAGCATCGTTCGAAACAGAATAAAATTTAAGAACCGATTTTGTTTTCGCGTTTGTTGTTATTATGTACATAATCAAAGAATTTCTTTTTGTAATTCTAGTTGTCTTTGACCTTTTTTGATTAAAGACTTCTGAAAATGAAAGCGTGATCGACTTCATAAAACTGCTAGTCCAGCTATAGTAGTTTACTTTTTAATTTTATTATATTTTCTTATGTTATTACCATTCTCATTTTATTTTTTACTATTTTCAAGAAATCTCAGCCTTGACAAAATCAAAGAAATTGGAATAGAATTTTTAGAAGGCTACGAAGACCCATACAAACGTCGTAAAATAACTAAGGGTCTAATTAGTCAATTTCTTAGTCACTACCGGATTTGGGAACATATGGTTGAGAAGAATCAAAAAGAAGTTCTTATTTTGGAACATGATGTTTATTTTGAATTTAATTTTACTGCCAGAGCATTGAGTGTACTTGAACAAGCTAGAACCGTCGGAGAATTCGATCTCATGTAATTAAAAATATAATTATAGTCTATAGTCCGATGCTTGGTAAATTAATTTTGTCACTTTTTTTTATATACAGCTTCCTTGGACGAGTAATTGCAAAGGACCAAGTTGAACCTAAGGTAGAAAACACCGCCAACCTTGCTCACGCAGGTTACTCATATTGGAACCTTGGATATGTATTAACTCTCGAGGGTGCCAAGAAACTGCTTGCTAGTCAACCACTTAAGAAACTTTTACCCGTTGACGAGTGCCTTTCTGTTATGTACAACAAACATCACAATGATAACTGGAGTGCAGGGTTCTCTCTCAGAAATCTGAGAGCCTACAGTGCTGTTCCTTATTTATTGTTTCTAGCTGATTATTGGGAACAAGATGGCTTACTTTATGATATCGAAAACTCAGAAGTAATTCCAGAGAAAATTCTCAATGATGGTGTGGATGTGCAATACAAAAGTGACCTAAAGAATAACTTTGCAGATGCTGTAGAGACAATTAAATATTCAGATCTACACCCAATACTTGTTGATGGTGCACTGTCCGCGACAGACTGAGTACCCTACGGCAACGGCCAGTATACAGATAGTGTTATAGTTTTTTTTTTAGCTATGTTCTTTTAACTAAATGAAATAGGAATGTTTCTGAAATTCTATTTAAATTCCTTTATACGTGTTTGACGAATTTGTGCAAATTTAAAAAGCCAAGAGAATCACTTCAGTTTCTATTTTTCAAAGCCAAGACCCCGAGAAGGCCGCCCACGCCCATATTTAGTGATTGGGTTTAAAATTTTTGGCATCTGTACCTAAATGTTGAGTTTTAAGAAGTTGGTTTATATTGTTCGAGACTAGTTTATTCTAATTTTAACTTTAATCTCTTTTAAAATTTATTATAAGAAATAACTTTAAATTATGAATTAAAAACGTTTTTTGGTTTTTGAATGTGAGAGTCCAGAATCCAGATACTGAGCCCAACGGTTCAGTATCAGATCGTCCCAAACTTAGTATGAATGAATTTCAACAAATAAAATGAAAAATATATTAACACTCCCAAAAAAATTTCATTTAAAATCAATCGCGGCCTTGCGATTACTATATTTTCAAACTAGCCGCGTAATCAGTAGGCGATTATGTTAGGTTAGGTGGAAGTGGCTGTCAGCCAATGAGTACATTGCCTGACACACTTAGGCCGCAAGGGCCCATTGTGATACCACAGAGATCAGCAAGTTAATCATCTACTGATCTCAGAAACCCGATGTAAGATTAACGAGTTGATCACTTATTAATCTTCCATTACGGGACAGGCTGGTTAATCACCTGCTAGTCGAACCACGCGGAACTTTTAATGTATTTCGAAAGACTTTTAGGGTCTATGTAAGCTAAGTCGATCATCGAAGAAGAATTCACCGAGATGAGTTTTCCTCCTATGAAGTAGTGCAAGGCATGAGCAAAGAAGGTGTTGAACGGTTTCTTCCTCCTCCTCGTCCATGCAGCTTCTGCAGAAATCATTGGAAAACACACCAAGTCTTTTGGCGTGTCTCCCTAATAGACAGTGTCCCGAAAGAACAGCTATGTAGAACTTAGATACAGGCGGTTCAAGGCTAACAAACTCTTCGAGCGTTTTGAGTCTACACACGGCCAAACTTTTTTTTTGTCATAAAAACAATTTATTCACTATCGCATTCCGTAAACAACAGTGATTTATAATATTTTCAAATCGAATACATAATTAAATAAATGAAAAGGCAAAAATAAAAACATCAATCGAATGGCTGACTGAGTGAGATAGTGCTGCCATTGATTGGTGTCACTTTCACAACGCAATAATAGATGTTATTCAAATAAAAAAGCTCACACAGGAGACTGAATGCAGTGTCAACGTGTTTTAATATTTTTCTATTTCTATCATCTATATCTTGAACGGGATTAGGTCCGTTCATTGAACTTTCCCCAGGGTTGACCTAGGTTTTCTTGACAATACCCTATGAGTTGTGAAAAAAAACTGGGGTTTTCCAGTCCTCGAAAAACGCTAAACAATAAATCACCACACATCCCTGTCATTAAAAATAAAATAACTGCCATTTGACAGCTCTCAACTCTCCACAGCAAAAACCTAGAGCGAGTTGAGGTAAAACCTAGGTCAGCCCTAGGGCTCAAAAATACTCGTTTTTTGGCGACCCCAGGGCGACGCTAGGGCTCCAACGAACAAACATATATTAACTCTTACACGTAAAACAGAAACAATTTATAGATGGTTAAAACACCATGTTTTTGGTATGCCTCCTTCCGGCTGCAATTAAATTTCACAATCCTTTTTGAATGTACTTTTCAATTTAATGGCAAATGATGTTTAGCCGTGTTTTTAAAGCCAGTGTAGTATTTCAGTTAAAAAAAAATCTAACCCAGTATTCGTTGTATTTACATACAACAAACTTTTTATTAACCATCCATGGTTTTACTATGGTATGGTCGACTGTTAATGAAGCAGCTTTGTGTGAAGTTTAGTAGATTTTCCATAGTAAAATGGCTACCCCGGTTGGATTGTCGGTCGGAATGAAGCCAAAATGGCGACCCCAATGGGGCAGGCTTAGAGGTTATATTCTACTTTGTGGTTGAAATGCGGATTTATGAGTTGAGTTGAAATTAAAGCTATTTCATTGAACAAACGATAAAAAATTGAATTACCATTAACAATTCAAGTAATGACTGAACTTATCAACAACAACAATTTGAGCTTGCATTTGGATGTCTTTCGTTGCCCATGTTTTCGATTCATGGATTGTACCTGTACGGCACAGTTTGAGAGCAGTTCTTCAATTTTGTTATTCCACTGATACGTATCAATTCCAAATAACCGTCGCAACCTCGCAACTCGCAAGCCACAATGTTTTTATATCCAACAAAAAAAACAGCAACCAGCGCCAGCGTCTGACTTCATTCACTGGAATAGCTAAATAGCAGCACAGTTCTATTGAATTGTAAATTTCGTTTGAGCTATGGATGAGATAAAACCTCTTTTATTTAACCAAATAATATAAAAAGAATACTCCTCATTGCTATGCATAGTTCTAGATTTACTTCGTGTGGTCGCGTCGTGGTGATAATTTTTGAATCTAACCGAAATGAGAACCTTTGGAACTATTTTTTCAACGGTTTTTTATTTAGTCCTAACGTTTAGTTTTGTTTCTAGTAGCTTGTCGGTAGAGATTGTTGCGAAACCACCAACAGTTTTGATTGCAGTACTCCTTCGCAACAAAGAACACATTCTCCCATATTTCCTGACCTATCTACAGAATTTATCTTACCCCAAAGATCGTATTGCATTATGGTAAGCAGAATGTCAACTATATAATGACAAAGTTTATTCTAAAAGGTTTTGTCTTTTCTAAAGGTTTCGTTCGGATCACAACTTAGATAATAGCAACGAGATCGTAGAAGTGTGGTTGGAAAAGTTCAAAGACCAATATCATCATGTAGATTTTACTTTCGAAGCAACACCCACTAGCTACAAAGAGGAGAGTTCACCTACTGACTGGCATGATGCGAGATATAATCATTTGATTGCGTTGAAAGAGGAGGCGCTTGTACATGCTAAACAAATTTGGGCAGATTTCTTGTTTGTAAGTTGCTGGTTCTAATTTATCGAATATGAATTGGAACCATATTTTGTTACAGATGCTCGATGCGGATGCTCTCCTTACTCATCCGGAAACACTGTCCTATTTGGTATCTCTTCGTTTACCAATTGTCGCTCCAAGGCTCATCTCAGGAGGTTTGTATTCAAACTTCTGGTGTGGTATGAGTCCCAACTTCTTTTATCAGCGAACTGATGAGTACAATGAGATCATCATCAGCGCCAAAATAGGACATTTCAAAGTACCAATGGTCTACAGCGCTGTATTGATCAACCTTAATTACCTCCAAACCAATTTACTGACTTTCGACAAAACGAGATTGATTTCCCAGCAATCAAATAATCTATTAGACAAGACGTGTCCTCCGTACACCGGTCCTTTGGATGATATTATTATTTTTGCCGTATCGGCAAATTGTTCTGGAGTACCGATGTTCATTAGCAATGAGAAGGTATTCGGCTACATAATGCAACCATTAGATAGCACCGAATCCATTGATCGTGATAAACTCGAGTTGTTAAACATAAAAACAACAATTATAGTCGATCATCCGATTGGTGATGTTTTGGTTGACGATGTTTTCAGAAAAAACCTCCAATATCCTGAAAAGTAAGTTAATTGTCGTTACTGATTTTTTTAAATTTTGATGAGGAAAAATAAGATAAAATGATATCCTGATCCTTACACAGACACAAACTGACGCTGGATCACATTTACATGATTGACTTCGAAAGACGATCCGAACGCAGACTTAGAATGAAAAATCTATTCAGGGAGCTTGGTCTGGATGTGGAGTATTTTCCAGGTATAGATGGAAAGTATGTATGTGAGTTAATTGATTTTATTTATAAGAAAATTAAAAATGCTCACCTGTTTGATCCAGGCTATCAGACAGTTGAGCATAAAGACAATAAATTTCACTACAGGTACTCCTTTTCTTATCAATTCCCAAGATTTAGACTTATGCTAAAAGTGTTCCTAGTGTCTGAAGTCTTCTTATAAGATTTTCTGACGGAGAATATACACCAGACTTCCGACTTTTGCACAACATAAATTTTTTTCAACGAAAATTAGTAGTCATGAAAATTCATTTTCTTCTCCCAGCCAAACTGTCAGTTTCTTTAAACTTGTTTTGCATAAACCATCAATTTGTGGTGCCGTGTCTGTTCTTGATTTTAGTTCATTGCACTTATACTGTTTATGTGTTTTTGTAAGTCGATTATATAATTTGGCGTTGATGTTCTTGTGTGTTTTTGTGATTCGATTATGCAAAACACATAGGTTTTTTTTGTCTGTAAAAACTAAGATCCAGATCGTTAAATACATCAGATAATGAAGTTCATTGCTCGGGGATAAGTTAGAAAAAGAATATGCAAATCAAAAATATTACATCGAAACAGGATTTTTGGTATTTTTGTTAGTAAATGATTGAAGAATTTTTCTTCGTATGAAAAATAAAGATTGCTATTGCAAGATATTAAAATTTAAGGACTTCAGAAGACATCGATGCATGCTGCTCTAAGTTTTCGCAAAAATTACAAAGGACACCAAATAAAATTTATTATTATTTAAACAAATTTATAAAATCTGCATTTTGGCTTAGTTTTCATCATTTTTTTTTAAAGAAAGCTCAGTCTGGACATAATCAGAAAAATTGGAATAGAGTATTTTGAGAGCTTCGAAGACCCATACCATCATCGTACAATAACAAAGGACGATATTGCTGTTTTTCTTACTCATTATCGAATTTGGAAAAATATAATCGAAAAGAATCAAAAAGAAGCTCTTGTTTTACAACAAGATTTTCGTTTTGAACCCGATTTTACTGCCAAAGCTACGAATGTTCTACAACAAGCTCGCAATGTCGGAGAGTTCGATCTTATGTAATCAAAAATAGAAATATCGTAAATGATTATTTTTAAAAATATTATTATTTTATTTCTTTTACATAGTTACTTTGGACGGAGTATTGGAAAAGGACAAGTTGAGCCTAAAGTGGAAAAGAGCGATAACCTTGTTCACCCTGGCTACTCTTATTGTACCATTGGATATGTTTTAACTCTGGACGGTGCCAAGAAGCTAATTGCTAGTCAACCACTTAAGAAACTCATGCCCATTGATGAGTTCCTCTCTGTCATGTTCAATGGACATCATAATAACAACTGGAATGCAAAATCATCTCTAAGAAATTTCAAAGCTTACAGTGCCGATCCCCTTTTATTGACTTCAACTGATTTTTGGGAACAGGGTGGATCACTTAACGAAACAGAAGACATGGAAATAGTTTCAGAAAATCTTCTCAAAGAAGTTACGGATGTGCAATACGAGAGTAAGCTAAACTTTGCAGAAAATCTAAGATCGATAAAAGTAGAATTGCACCAACTGAAAAACGAAATTAGTTGATGCTATATTCCGATCACTGTCCCAAACGATTTTAAAACTATTCGTTAAAATGTGTGTACCTTTTTTAAATAACCTATTTGTAATAAAAAGAAATGTTGCAAATGAGAGCAAAACTAAAAAATTAGTTTTTAAATTGATCCTCAAACTTTTCTTTATAGCAAATAAATCTCGCATTGGGCGCCAATATTTTTACTTAGTCCTATTTAACAATCTAATTTGGAATGCAAAATTCGATGTGCTTAAATAAAGCATGGAAAAACTTTGGCAGTTTTAGTCATCCATTGGAAAATGTTGTTGTACTCCTAGCGTTTGCTTTGCTATGGCTGTGTTTACACTTGCCCTGGCCAGCAACAACAGTTTATTTAATTTTTTGCTTTCCCAAAACACCGCAACAAAATCAAGGAATCGTTAAGCTTAGAATAAAAATTAAATAAAATTGAAAAAAAACATGGCTTATGTACCTTTGTGGCTTCAAAAAATCAGCCAACTCTTTTACATTTTACAAAATTCGTATAGATTAATGCGTGCTATGAAATAAATTCATAATCAGTTTTTATGTGGGTTATTACATTCAGACATTCTAGTAGGCCCGTTCGTTGAACTTTCTGCAGGGGTGTCCTAGGTTTTCTTGACAATGAGTTGTCAAAAAAAAACCTGAGTTTTGCACTCCTCAAAAAACGCTTAACCACAAATCACCACACATCTTAGTCATTAAAAAAAATACTTGCCATTTGACAGTCCTCAACTGAACACAGCAAAAACCTAGGGCGAGTTGAGAGAAAACCTAGGTCAACCCTAGAGCTCAAAAAACACTCAATCTGATATTCAGGGCGATTTTAGTTTTTTCAAAAAACGCTTTGCGGTGACCCCAGGGCGACCCTAGGGCTTCAACGAACAAACCTTCTGTCGCTGCGTGTTTCGTACATTTTCTCTCTTTTCTTTTTCTTTCTTCTTTTCTCTTTCTCTTTCGCACTTATTTGCGTATTCCTAAAAACGTCTGAATGTAATAACACGTGTGCCTCGATGACGTACATGCGCAGAATTATGATGGGCTTCCATGCATCTGCATCTACAGAAGTGAAAAAGAAGTAGACAAAAAATATTAAATTCATACTTGTCTGATAGAGAAGGAATACAGACCATTGCATTTCCTTAATAGTTATAGCAAAACTTCTTCCTGCAGATGAAAAATTATAGGTGTAGATGAATATGTTCATTTGAAATATTGTAACTTTATCTTTACAGAAAAATTAAAAGTTGTATCATGATTTAAATGTTTGAGTATATGTATATTTATTTTTATTATATATTTCTAATTTGGCTTACAATAGTTTACCCATGAAGCAAAGAGCTTATCTGTAGACGATTACAAACAGTTATCCATTTAAGTTCAAAATGATTCAAATAGTTCAGTTGTAATGTTCAAAGTAAAGTAAAATAAATTTATTTTCTAACTTAATTGAAAAGTAAAATAGAGTGGTAGAGATTGTCTATGCATTATTTCAATCATATCACAAAGTACAATCCGAACAAATTTTTTTTTTTTTTTTAATTTAATTTCTTTTTTGCTTCAAACACATTTTTCGATTTTCTTTAAATAACGTTGCAAAAGTTTGAAAGTGCATCAAAAATAATTTATGCCATTGAAAATATCTCATATTTAAAAATATGACAGTTGGTTTGATACACCCAAACAAGGTAGCAACGTCCTGTTTTCAATTTTTCTCGTTTTGCCCATGTACGTCATCTGGGCACATTTGTATAGTAGTGTCGCTTTTTCATTTTTCTTAAAGTAATTCATTTGTGTTTTTCAATTCTATGGAAAAGTGTTCCAAAAAAATTATTTTCAATGAAAACTTTAAAAAAAAAATCCTTTTACCTATAGTATATACATATATAAAAACATTTCTAATAATATACCCACAACATGCATTGGACAAATAAATATAACGAAACTATAAAAATCACTTAATGTTGATTTACTTTCGTCTTTCCTTTCCATTCAACATTTTTATAAAAAGTTTATAGAATATATGACACAGTTTGAGAGATGCTGTTTATTTTTCTTATTCCATTCCAGCAAAAACACAACAATTCCAGCCCCAGCAATATTCCCATGATGGAATCAGCCATATTCCAAAAATTCTATTTTCCATCTCGCTTTTGTCATGTTTATGATAAGAAATGTCATTCATGAGGCAGCCAAAATATAAAAAGAAGATTCCCCATCGCCATGCATACATAGTTCTAGATTTGCTTCGTGCGATCCAATCCAACCTTAACTAGCGACGGAAGCTCTCTGACTGCGTGCTAATTTTTCAATGGTACAATTATAATTGTTGGAGTAGTGATAATTTTTTAATTTAATCGATATGAATACGTTGGGGCTTGTTTCCTTGACAGTCTTGAGTTTAGTTCTTACGTCTAGTGTTTCTTATGGTAGTGCACCGGCGGAAAATGTTGATAAACCACCAAAAGTTTTGATTGTAGCACTCATTCGCAACAAAGAACACACTTTACCGTATTTCCTGTCCTATTTAGAGAACTTATCTTATCCCAAAGATCGCATCGCACTATGGTAAGAAAAGTGTCAATGAATGTCTAAATTTATTTAAAACAAAATTTGTTTGTCTGAAAGGTTTCGTTCGGATCACAATTTGGATAAGAGCACCGAGGTCGTAGAAGTGTGGTTGAAGAAGTTTAAAGACCAATATCATCATGTAGACTTTACTTCCGAATTGAACTCAAAATTGAAACATGATATGACGAGTCACATAAATGAAAGTTCTCCAACTGATTGGCCTGAGGCGAGATTCAATCATTTGATTGCAATGAAAGAGGAAGCTCTTTTACATGCAAAGAAAATCTGGGCGGATTACTTGTTTGTAAGTCGATTTTAGTTTTGTGAGTTGAGTCCGAATATGATTTATACAAATTTGTCCACAGATGCTCGATGCGGATGCTCTACTTACTCATCCAGACACACTGTCTCATTTGGTATCGCTTCATTTACCAATTGTTGCGCCGATGCTCATGTCCGGGGGACTTTATTCGAATTTCTGGTGTGGTATGAACGGCTACTATTACCAGCGAACTGATGAGTACAAAGAAATACTCAACGGCGGAAAAACAGGACATTTCAAAGTGCCAATGGTGCATAGTGCCGTACTGATTAATCTCAACTATCGTAAAACCGATTTACTGACTTTTGACAAAGCAAAATTGATTGACAAGCAAACAAATGAGCTCTTGGACCCCACATGTGCACTGTACACCGGTCCTTTGGATGATATTATTATTTTTGCAGTTTCTGCGAATTGTTCTGGAGTACCTATGTTCATTAGCAATGAAAAGGTGTTCGGCTACATAATGGAACCATTGGATAGCACCGATTCATTTGATCACGACAGAAAGCAATTGTTAAATTTAAAAACAACGATTATTGTGGACGATCCGTTTGGTGACGTTTTGGTGGATGATCTTTTCAGCAAATATATCCAATATCCTGAGAAGTAAGAAATTGTGTGTTCCATGATTTACTCATAACTTGATATCTCTTTGCAGGCACAAGCTGACATTGGATCACATTTACATGATCAATTTGGAAAGACGGCCCGAGCGGAGATTCAGAATGGAAAATCTGTTTAGAGAGCTGGGTCTTGATGTGGAATATTTTCCAGCTGTCGATGGCAAGTATGTACATATGATGGAAGTACTCTTACTTATGTCAAAATTGTTATTAATTATGATTTCTTATCGGCATAAAATTACAAAACATCAAGTTTAGAGTTAGAAGGGCACTAGCAACCAAAATTGAAAAAAAATTGTGAACTGGGTTTCACATTCACCAACTGAGAGTTAAAAGAACACCAAGTGTGGTATAACGAGAGCTACAGTGGTTGAAGGATATCTTCAATATTATTTGCGTGATAGCATTGATCTGGAGTTTTATCAGAAAAATTTCTGATAGGGATTCCGACAGACGTCTGTTAACGCTTCACCAAAGTATTTCTGTGTTTCAAGCGAAGAACGGGATTAGATAAAAAAGGGTTAAATTTCAAATTTGTCAAATTTACTTTTCCTTAGCAAAAATTGATTTGGTTTTTTTACTTTGTTTCCTGAAACTTTATTTATTTATTTATGCTTTGCATAATTCATCAATCTATTCAGGACTTTATTGCTTTCAATTTTCGTTCATTGCACTTGAGGTTGTTTTAATATGTTTTGGCGATTATGTAAATACCAGAACTGGTTATGTTTATTGTGCAAAAACTAAAATCCAGATCATAAAACTCAGAGAATATATTAACTATTCATTCCGTTGCTATTTTCTGGAGATATTTGTTTATCATATTCATAATTAAATGGAGTTCATTGTCCAGAACTTAGTTTGGAACACAATATGCAAATCGGATGAAGGGTTGTTTTTTTCGTTGATAAATAATTTCACGAATTCATTTTCTTGGGAATATTTATTTATTTATGATAACGAAACGTTTAATATTGAAATTGAAGACCTTTTCAAGGTATTTTTGTAGAAAACTGTTACTGTCTGTTTCTAAACTGCTCTTCACTATCATATCTCATATAAAATGGTGCCCGTTGCGTAACTGTTAGCATGTCTTTTTACGAGTAATGTTCGAAGATTGATTCCCAGAAATATCTTCTTCTTCTTCCCTCTTCAAGCGTTACGGGCATTGAGTGATAGATAGATAGATAGTTCGATTTATTATTTCAGAATAGTGCATCTTTTCATATTAATATTTAACAAAATCATTAGAGCGTGGCCAAGCCGTCTGACCGATTGACATTATTTTAAAATAAATTCATATGTATTAAATATATTATATTTGTTTAATTGGGAAACAAGTATAAGAATTTCTATAACAAAAGTAGTGTTTTTTTTTTTTCTTTTTTGTATTTAAAATGCTTCGTTATTATTTGATTCCGATATGAGATCGCAAAAAAAAATCTGTGATATTAGTTTCGCACTTGAGAATTTGAGTACATCTTTCTCCGATTTATAGCTGCTGTTGAGAAAGACTTTTCTAATTTCGTTCTTTTAAGTTGCATAAGCTGCAGGAGATAGGTAGATATCATCCCGATGAGGAATATAGTTCAATTCAATTCTCCTCGCATTTTGAAAATTGTTCAATTTAGGTCTTGTTTGTTTTCGATTTTGAAGTAGTTCTGTTCGCATAGATTATAATTAAGACGGCTGTAAATAGTTCTATGTACGGAGGATGAAGCTTCGTACACACAATCCGCTCTGTATTCGTCCACCTTCAACACAAGATTAAACAGATCTTCTTTCAGGTACTTTCCATTTTCTTCAAGATATCTTAAGTTGATTTGGCATTACCTCCCAAGTTCTTCCAACTTTCTTTTTCTTAATTGCATTCAAAGCTAGGATTTCGGGTAGCCTTTCGTCTGGCATATCAAGCACCTTTAAAATGTATTCTACATGATATTTCAGGTATCTTGTGAATAGAGGTGAAAGTCCTGTCTCAATATTGATCGTATAGTTAGGGCTGGTTTTGGGTAGGCGAAAGCATTTTTTAATGAAGTATCTTTGTAATTTTTCAACCGTTTCATACTTTTCTCCTCCCCACACTTGTGAAGCATACAACAATAATCTTATTACGCAACCGCAACAAAAACTGTATTTAACACTATGCGATTTGATTTATTTGAAAAACACTTCTTCCATGGGCATGGAGTGATGTCAGCTTTTCTTCTTAATTGTTGCGTTGCCCGCGATCGTGTTTGAACGTTGTATAATATTCAGCCTTATCGGGAATTCCTTAGGAAATTTTTTTCCCAAAAAATGTTTCCCTTCCTGGGAACGAGTTCCTACTATCGGGAACTCTCCACGGATTTTTTTCCCATGGGAACAAGTTTTTTGCAAGAAAAGCACAATATTTCCATGATAAATGAGTTCCCGATAGGTTAGAAGTGAGCATTGTTTTGTAAATATGTTAGCAATTTAAAAGCGTGGGAGAAAAATAAATAAACCCCATGTGCTTTTTGTAAATGACAAAAAGTTGTTTGTATTGTGTTTAGCGTATCATAAAATTGTTCGAAGAGCATTCAAGCATCCATGAAAATACCACCCACTGATTGATGAATCAGTCATCATCGAGTAGAGTAGTAGAGTGTGTGATATTTTAACTATTCGTTTCTGAAGTTCTTTTTCCTTTGAACTTTCTTTTTCATACTTCAATGAATATCTCTTTTTGTAATGAATTTCGTTATAATGGCACAAAACCCATAAAGAAATTTAAATTTACTTTCCAGCAAGTCACAACGTCGTGAATGTTAATTACAAAGTTCCGTTATTAATCCACTTTCATTTGATTTAAAATTTACTATTTTTCTTTTAAGAAAACTCAACCTTGACATCATCAAAGAAATGGGAATAGAGTTTTTTGAGGGTTACGAAGATCCATACCACCATCGCCAAATGACAATGGGTGAAATTGGTTGCTTCCTTAGTCATTATCGCATTTGGGAGAAAATGATTGAAAAAAATCAAAAAGAAGTTCTCATCTTGGAAGATGATATTCGTTTTGAAGCTTATTTTACCGACAAAGCTGTGAGTGTACTAGAACAAGCTCGTAACATCGGAGGATTCGATCTTATGTAATCAGACAGAAAAATACTTCCTCATAGTATCCGTTTAATCAAAATCTCTTTTTCAAATACATTGTATAGTTACTTTGGACGAAAACGCTTGAAGGACGAATACGAACCTGAAGTGGAAAAGACCGATAACCTCCTTCAGGTGGGCTACTCCTATTGGACCCTTGGTTATGTATTAACACTGGAGGGCGCCAAAAAGCTAATTGGAGTCCAACCACTGAAGAAACTTATTCCCGTTGACGAGTTCCTTCCCGTCATGTTTAACCGACATCCTAATGACAGCTGGAGCGCAGGATTCTCTCCACGAAACCTCAAGGCCTACAGTGTTACTCCCTTGTTATTGTTTCCAACTCACTATACTGGAGAGACTGGTTATATTTCTGATACAGAAGATTCAGAAGTAACTTCACAAAAGCTTCTCAAGGAGAGTAATGGTGCCCAATACAAAAGTGACCGAGAGATAAACTTTGCAGAGGAGGCTAAAACAATCATAGAAGCAGAACTTCACCAACTGGGAAACGAAATTAGTAGCTCAATTAACAAACATGATGCTGCTGAATTGTAAAATACATAAAATACCACTAAATATCCTCGCACAGACTAAATACACTACATAATTACTGAAGGTTATTTGGAACAATCGTCATAATCTTAATACTATTTGCCATGACTTATGTGCCTTATAAATGAACAATGAATCTCCTGTTTTTTAATCTTCTAGTTTGTTTGTTTTTTTTTTTTTAATATTTGTATGTACTAATTGTAAAAACAAAAACAAAGTATAAGAAACCAATAAGCAATTTGATTGCACAAACTAGTCTTAAGGTTTTTGCCAAAAAATCATTGTACGCAGTGCATCTAATAAAATAGAATATACAACTAAAAATTTAACAAAAGTGTCTTCTGTTCTTAAATTTGATAAAAAGGATTTGTAAATTTTCTCCACAATCTTCAATGTCAAACTCCAAACTTTGGAAGATGTCGACTGAGGCCTGGAAAATCATTCGTTTCCAGTTCGAGTCGCTAGTCACAATACGAGGCTGAGTTGATTAGATTTAGGTCCCTATTATGAGTAGCGATTCGAACGTTCGATTGGAAGTGAATGCTTTTCCGAGCTTCTTTTATAGCGGTATTATAAATTGTAGAAACAAAAGCTTTGTGGAAAACTTTTTTTTCGACGTTTAAGGTATGTCAGATAAGAGAATGGACGAAGTTTAATGATAATAATCCAATAAATGAGTTTCTCTAAAACATTCGCTTCCAGTCGAACGTTCGATTCGCTACTCATACGAGGGAGCGTTTTTATATTCGCGGAATGAGGGGTTAGGGTGACTATGCTCATTATAGTCGTAATGAGTTCAGCTACTCATAATTAAAATAAATACGAGGTTTCATTGTTCTTAAACAATTTGTCTTCGAGCATCGTCAACCAAGCAACATAATCGGGAGTACAAAGTGAAGAAGTGAGAAAAACAACAGCGTGTAGAGTGTTCACGTGCATTTTTTGACCTCTGCAATGACGACAAGGATCGTGTATTGAGACGAATTGTTACTGGAGACGAAACTTGGGTTGATCAGCCTGAGCGTGAGTCTAAACAAGACTCAATGCAGTGGCACAAAAAAGGCACAGCACCTCCCAGAAAGTTTAAGGTGTCACAGTCAGCGGGAAAACTCATGGCAACGGTCTTTTGGGACTCGGAAGGAATATCACTAATCGATTATAAAGATAAAGGTGTTTCTATAACCGGAGAATACTACGCTTCAATATTAAAGCGATTAAAAGAAGCCTTTAAAAAGAAAAGACGGGGAAAATTGACGAAAGGTGTGCTGCTTTTGCACGACAACGCGCCCGTGTACAAGAGCCGCATTGCATTGGCTGCCCTGCATAAAGTGGGCTTCGATATTTTGGATCACCCACCCTACAGTCCAGACCTGGCCCTGAGTGATTATTATCTGTTCCCAAAAATGAAAAACGAGCTTGGGGGTAAGAAATTTACCAATGATGATGAAGTCAAAGAGGCAGTTTCGGCGTATTTTGAATGAGGGTATAAATAAATTAATTGAAAGATCTGAAAAATGTCTCCGTCTTGCAGGTGAATATAATGAAAAGGAAAAATAATTTGGTTTTTTTTATTTCCACCCTATTCCCCCATTCCGCGAATATAAAAACGCTCCCTCGTAATACGGACCTTAATTGATATCGCAGCAAAAATGTTTATTGGAATTTAGTTATTCTGATATATTTTGTTGTTAAATTATTTGTTGGTTCATTGATATTCTGCGATATTATTTTGTTCTTCTTTAATTACGTACTTATTTGAGGACTCCGTAATCAACATTAATCGCAAACTATTTCGATTTCCGTCGAGATCTTTCCAATCTTGCACTGAAAGTCGGTTTTTATGGTAGTCTCGCTATCCATGCCCTTCTAACTAGGCTCTTGTCGGGATACAGCAGTATAGCTCCTATATTTCTTCATTGCATCTGCGGCTCCTCTTATCTGGCCAACCAGACCTGGAAAAACTAAGTGAATACAATGAGCAGCCGGAGAATCAGTATTGCCCTGTGTTATATTTACATAACTGTTATTCCAATCGGAAGCCCCAGTAGAACTATCTACTCAATCAAATATAAAAACACAATTTATATGAATGTTTCTTTGATATCAGTTGTCTTTTATTCAAACGACTTTACTCTAGCGACAATCTTTTACTCTCCAATGACGAAAAGAGAAAATTGATATATTGCATTTCATATAAAAAATATGTTTTTAAAAGAATTTTAATGAAAAATCTCTGCATAAAATTATTAAAAAAAAATTATATAAAAATAAAATATTACTAAATAAAACTATTTTAACAGATCATACTTCAACAATTTGAAGTGTAATTGATTCTTTACTTAAAAATAATAATAAAAATATATATTTATCCATCAAACAACACATACCTATGCAACTAAAAACGAAACCTTATCTAGCTGGTAGTGGGTGGTCTTTTTATGAAACAAAAAAAGTACAAGGATCACACACATGGGAGTTCACATTGATTAAATTTATGCTACAGACCCAGATGGCCTAAAATTGAAAAGCGCCGACCACGACTGGGGCGATTATTACCGCTAGCACCACTGCTGAGTCTTCGTCGTTTGAACCAATTTATAAATAGTATAAAAACTAAAAATGTTAAAATAACTAAAGCTAACAATGAGTAACTGAGTGTCTCTTCGTCAGAGTTTTTGTTGCTTATGATTCCTACGCCACTACTAGCGCCGCCACCTTGTCGCAAATGCATCATGTGAGGATCGTTGTAATTGCTATTGCCATCATCTACATACATTGCGTTGTCGGATTTCTTTCCACGCCAACCAGTTCCAGCTCCAGCTGGTCCTAACTCTAAGTCTTCAGGTGTTAAAATGGCTGCAAAATCGAAAACTTAGTGTTATCACAGCCCAATTAATTGAAAACAAAAACAATTACTCTTAATAGTGGTTAGGCAAGAAATGTTGAAAGCAAAGCATAAAAACCCAAAAGAGAAAAAAAAAAACATTGAAGGAACACAAAAACCCTCAACCACTACGTACCTCACCTTTTTGGCTTTCGAGTTTTCTCAGAAAATTGGCGCTCATCTCACCATCTTCTTGGTGATTGGCATTGGCGCCCATTATTCGTTCGTTTTGTTGCTTCAGATCATGCTGTGCAGTCAGGTTGAGAAAAATTGGCTGTTCCCATTCCATCTGAACGCAGCTAGTAATATCACGCTTTTTCTGTGCATTGTTTGGATCAAGAACTTTGGAATACTGATGAAGATTACTGCCAGGCAAACGGGATGGCAGTGGTTTGCCATTTTGCGGTAAAGAAATTTGACCGATTTTGTTTAGATCTCGAAGTAAATTTGACACATGAGAGTTCATTGTGAACTCAAGCAGCGCATCCAACAGCCAATAGCATGGTTTTTCCAAATGAGTCGAATCTAAGCAATTGGAGTCGCCGAAAATAGCAATACGACCTTCGGATCTCTTTGTTTTTGGTTCTGGTGTTGCTTTAACCTCCGGTACCTCATCTTGAGGTACCATTTGTTGATCGTTTTCATTGCTCTCATCTTCTGCCAAACCTGTGTCCAAATTATGAGCCATATCTAAATCGTTTGTCAAGTCATCGAATTTTTCTAATTTCTTAATAATCTCGTTGTTGTCAAACTTAAGCATCCGGTGTTCACTTGTCTTATTTTCCTTGTTGCTGTTTGTGTCCTCCAGAAGTATTCTTTTATTGAGAATTGGATTTTTGTCAATTAGTTGGCCTTCCAGTTCTATTTCGGGTTGATCTATTGCGTTCTCTTCATAGCTGGCATGGTGAAAATCGTTGTTTGATGCATACAGTTTCTGAAGATCTTGATTCAATTGAAGAAGGCCAAGAATCGGCACAGATTTTCTAATTTTGAGATTGGCATCTTGCGTTTTTAATATCTGCAAAGAAAAAACAAATTTAAAAGAGTGTTACAAAGAACAAACAAAGTAAAGTTCTTTCCCATTCGCTTACTTCTAATCCTTGGTCATGCAAATCGGCATCAATTAGAATACTTCCATTTGTCTTGGGAAAACGTACAATCGTAGATCCACTGGCGTAGTACATACTATGATCGCCCATCGTATAATAGCCCTCAGCCACAAAGTCTCCCAAGGCAATCCCAAACTCACGTAGCAACTCATTCAAAGCCGGCACATTTGCCCCACCGGTATCCGGAATCCACCATTGACGAGTGTTCTCATCGAAAAATTTGATTTTCTTCATTACGGTGGTGTTGTACCAGTCCCCAAACACTATCACACTCAATTCATGCATGTAAATGTCATTCTTAAGTTTGACTATTTCTTCATCGAAGAACTCTTCTTCCGGGTCGACAATTAGTAAAGTTCCATAATCGGACGCATTGAAGCACGTACAGGGTGCTCCTAAGACCTCAATATAATAGCCAGCACTTCGAAGGTGAGTGTACATGTCTTTGAAATTAGTGTGAATATGATCAGCTCGCCAATCGAGAGGGTCAGATTTTATTTTTAAATTATCTCTCGGTAAGTAACCAGGAGGGTAACGCAAGCTGTGGTATTGATCCCAGAGGATACGTTTGTGTCGTGGTGGTTTTGGAATGATTTTCACACGAATCGGAAAGCTGACGGTGCTGTTGCGAGCCTCAGACTCCTCAGGGCCAGCTAAGCTTTGTACAGTCAATGTTATATGACCCTGAGCAAGCCCTTCAAAGCTTGAACCTTTCTCGTTAACCACTGTAAGGAGAAAATAAAGTAAAAACCAAATTTTTTCATGTGTTTTCAGTTGTTATACAACTTACCAATATGAACAGCCATCCAACCCGACCAAGGCCACAAAACTTCTGAGACAGATATTGAAACGTTTATAAGATTTCCATTCTGTTTCGTATACGGATGCCATGTCGGTCGATTTATTACACGTCCGGTCACGCCCATTCCATTTAAAATTGTAACATTCGCTATCACTGGTGAACTGGTGTAAAACAATGATTGAGTACTATACGGCCACATGTAGTCCTCAGTAAAATCCAAGTAAGGGGGGCTTAAAGTAACTTTGGGTGTGTACATTGAAAGTATTTTCATACTTTTTAAAATATTCAATTTTCCATGTCCTTGCTCAAACATATTATTGTCTGTTAGACGAGTTGCACCTTCCAGTAGTGCCTGTTTCATTGAAGATGGATTTATGACATCGATTTTGTGCAAAACACCACTTGCAATAAGAGTGACTGCTCCTGCCACGACCGGCGAAGCAACTGAAGTCCCTGAAAGCGACCTGCAGCCACCACGAACGTTGCTACCTTTAACCTGACTTCCGTACGTTACAATATCAGGCTTCAGTCGTCCATATCCATTTGGCAACTCCCAAGTGGTCATGCCTCGTGAACTGAACTTGGCGATGTTCTCTTCAAAGTTCATTCCCCCCACACCAATGACGTCACTTTGATCACCTGGATTATTTAGAGTTCCATAAAGTGGTCCATCATTACCAATGGCGGATATCATTATAACTTTGTTGGCCGTCAACTCAAGCACTTTGTCAACAAACGGATGGTCAAGAAAATCTGGCCCACCAATGCTCAGGTTGAGAACGTTAATTTTTTTCAGTATAGCATAGTTAAAGGCATCCAAAAACCAGGATGTGTAGGACACCTTCATAAATTGAAAATAAATTCTTGTGAAACTATTAAAAACTTATATTCCTTACCTGGTTGTTTGTAAATACCCGATATATGTGCAACTCAGCGTCGGGAGCGAATCCCAAACACTCCTTAGCCGATGCAATTACTCCCGCAACGAACGTCCCATGACTAACACCATCGTCCAGCGATTTTTCATTCGTCCAATTGGTACGTTCTTTGATTCGCTTAAAATGCGGATGGTTCTTCGACAGGCCTGTATCAAATACTGCAACTTTAACCCCCTTCCCAGTTATTCCCATACCCCAGAGTATATCTGCTCGTAACATCGATGTAATTTGTCGTGGTATGGCTCGCAACAATCGGCGATTGCCAGGGCGCTGCTGATTGATTGCATCTTTGGTCTGATTAACAGTTTGATTTTGCTGGGCTGTACTTTCTGCAGGAAGATCTATTACTTGTTGTAGTTTTCGTTTTATATCTCCTGCAGGTAAGCTTTCAATTAACTCTTCCAACAAATTAATATCTTCCTCGTCGTCGATTCCATCGCTTAGCTGCTGCGATTTGTCAAATTCAGCTTGATTTTCAGCCTCTGTTATTGGTATGTATTTCAATGTTCTGTGTACCATTCGTTGTGGTGTGACACTTTTAACAGCCGGGTGGGCTTTCAGTGCCTCTAATCCAGATAAACTGGAATCTTCCTCAAGCAAAATTACATCAAAGTCACTTGGGTAATCACTCGCGGGATTAAGACGAGGTATAATTTTCCATTTGTACAGCTAAGGCAAACAAACAAAACACAAAGATTAAAGTATACTCATTAAATGTTCTTTTTTTACCTTGCGATTACTTAGGCAAGTTTTTCAATCGTGCAGAAAAATTTTTTAAAACAACAAAACATGCCATAAAGATGACAGAGAATAGGAAAAAGTGGGTCCGGCAATTGTTTCTGTCTGTCCGTATTTTAATCTGCGGCCTGAACCGCTTGACAGATTTTCTTCAAACATTTGCAGTTTTGTTCTGTGGGACAGTCTAGATAAGGGTTTTGGAATTGGGTTTATATATATGTAGGTCTTCAAATAACGGTTCCTGCAGTACAACCTTTTTTTATAAAATAGGGTGGTGTGAGATGTTTCGGGTCCTAGCTCATGTGTATTTCACAACCATACCTTGCGAAAAATATAGTGGACCTACAATTTTTTACCGATTCCAAATGGCTAATCGAGAAAGCATTTTTTAGTAATGACTTATATTGGATGTATGTATATTGCTAACTCCTCGCGGAAGACGATACGTGTGGAAAAACATTTTTTGTTTTTCTGTTGGGATTCGAATTCGAACCCCAAATACCCATAGTCGGTTTTTTTTTAATATTTTAACGAAATTTATTTAAGAAGTCCTCTGTTGTTAAAAAAAAGGATTTACGGCGCTGAAGCATGGACCTTATCGAAAGCGGATGAGGAAACCCTTGGTCGTTTCGAAAGAAAAATTATAAGAATGATCTTTGGTCCGGTATGCGAAGACAATGTGTGGAGAAGAAGATACAACAATGAGCTGTATGAACTATACCGCGACATGGGCATAGCCAGAAGAGTACGCATCGCGAGGCTACGATGGGTTTTCGAAAGCACATTGCAGGGAAATCGCAGAAGGGAAGACCTCGTTTAAGGTGGCGCAATCAAGTGGATGAAGACCTCAACCGACTTAGAGTGCGAAACTGGAGAGAGCTCGCCCGAAATCGAAGTCGTAATGCCCACCTAAATAAGTAAGTAAGATTTTATTTGAATTTTCAACGAAACCTCTTTAGTTAAGATCTTAAAACTTGCTTATTTAATTAAAAAAAAAAACTTCTTTTTTAAAAAAAAAGGTTAACAATAAACAACCGATTAAAAAAAAAGGTCAAACGATGTTGATTAAATTTTCATTGTTTTTATGTATCATCAGGCGTTTGTACAAATTTTTTTAATATTTCATGTGATTTTACACAATTTTCACAATTAATGTGCAGTTGACAGCCCTGTATGACTAAATACATAATAGGTCTGTTCGTTGAAGCCCTGGGGTTGCCCTAGGGTCGCTAAGGTTTTTTGAGAAACCTACATTCGCCATGAATGTCAAATTGAGTGTTTTTTGAGCCACAGGTTTGCCATAGGTTTTCCCCGAACTCGCCCTAGCTTTTTGCTGTGGCGATTTGAGGGCTGTCAAATGGCATGTATTTTTTTTTTTTTAATGACAGGGATGTGTGGTGATTTTTGGTTTAGTGTTTTTTGTGGAGTGGAAAACCCAGGTTTTTTTGACAACTCATAAGGTTGTCAAGAAAAACTGGGTCAACCCTGGGGAAAGTTCAACGAACAGACCTAATGAAAAGCAAAAAAAAACATCTTACTTATGAAAAAAATCAATACCCAGAAATAATCACTTTTTTATATGCTTGTCAATGTAAGACTACAAAAACATTGGTCACATGGGAAAGGCTTCACAATAAAATGATAACAACAGTTAACTTTACAATAATACTAAAAAAAAAACACGAACCTTGTATTCAGCCCTAAAATGATATTTAGCCTAGAATCGGAAGTACTTGCGACACAGCCATGTATTTTTAAAAAAATACTTTCCCTTTAAAGAACAATTTCATTCAACTACATCCCCTGTATATTAAATTAAATTTAAAATTCTCTGACGGCAATCGTTTAAAATTAAACCACTTGGTATTCCCTGAATATTTTCTTTCAATAAAAACAATTAAACTGATTGAAGAAGATATCGCTTCATTGTTCACTAAATTTATGAGATAAGAGTCTACTTGGAACTTGAGTATACTGCGTAGCTTTTATTTTCTTCGTTAGTCGTTTCTATCTACAGACACCGATTGGTTTTTTGTAGCTCTTTGCTGTAGGCGATTAGTAAATATTTGTATCAACTTGGTTCATGCACGTTTCAAATCTTAAATGTGATCTAAATTTTGCAGCGTTGAACGCCCTTAAGATGTCGATTCAAAACTACGCAGCATAGAAAGTACTAATGAAAAAAAACTTAACTTGAATTGTAAATAATTTTTTGATTGAACGGTAGTTGCTCTTTAACTTTCCAAAAACTGTTAAAGCTGCAAAACCTATGAAGGTTTGTGTACCATTAGCGTTCGTTTAAGAGCTTAAAAATGTTGAAATTATTATAATTTAATGTTAATTTACTTTACATTTTATTTAAGCAGTTTTAATTTTGATCAAGTTCTTGTTTTTATACTAAGCTTAATATTTTTGTTTTTCATTTTTATTCTAGTCAAATGTTTTCTCATATGTAGTTAGTTTCATCAAATAAACTTTAATCAATTAACTTCTTTAATATAAAAATAAAAGGTTATGGGCCTAGTCGCGAGTATTGATTAATTGTTTTATTTTGAATCGAATTTTCACTGATAATAAGAATTGCTAAGAATTCATTGATCAAGAAATATGGATTTAGCAAAACATATAAGACCTCTGGCTGGTGAATCAGATTGGCCTATTTGGAGAAGGAAAATTCGAGATTTGTTGGACTATCATGAAGGAGCTTTAGATGCTATTGATGGGATTTTGAAGAAGCCAGAACCTTTAGAAGGGACTCCCAAGCCTGAAGAAATTAGCCAACACAAAGAAGCAAGCAATTTATACAGAAAAGCAAACAGCTATGCAAAATCAATGATAACAAGTTCGGTTACCGATGCAGTATACCAGAAGATAATGGACAAGGAAACTGCACATGATACATGGAATGCTTTAAGACAACAGTTTGAGGCAACTTCTAAAGACCAATTGTTCAAGATATGCACGGATCTTTTTGCATTTAATTGGAATGTTACTCAAGATGTTTCAACACATATTGCGAAGCTGCGAAGTTTGTGGAACGAACTTAACAATGGTCTGAAAGCTAAAAATGAAAGGGCATTACCAGAACTATTACTAGTATGCAAAGTCTTGCATATTTTGCCAAGTACATTTGAAACTTTCAAATCAAGCTGGATGTTACTTACGAAAGATGAAGATAAAACATTTGACGAACTAGCTATGCAACTTTGTATGTACGAAAGAAATTTCAAAAGTAAAGAAGATAACGACAATTTTAGTCAAGAGGCACTAGTTGTAAAATTCGACAAAAGAAAGCCAGTTGCAAAACCAAAATCAAGGGAAACCTGGAACAAAAGAGAAGACGTTTGCAATTTTTGTAAAAAGAAGGGACATTGGGTTCGAGACTGCAGAAAATGGATTGCTGAAGGTAAACCAACAAAAGGCAATGTTTCAAGCAGTAGCCAAGAGAATTCAATCAACAAAAACGCGTCTTTAGTGTCTATCTGCAATGAAATGTATGCAACCGAAGTAAATTCAATTGACTGGTGGATTGATAATGGAGCAACAAGGCATGTTACCAACTGTACTGAATGGTTTGTGGATTTTGAGGAGTTTGAATGTCCTTGCAGGATTCAAGCAGCAGGAAAAGAAACATTGAGCGCTATTGGCAAAGGAACAATAATAGTGGAATCAACTCACAACAGAAAGAATGTGACACTTAATGATGTGTGGTATGTTCCAACAATTTCAAGAAACCTTTTTTCTGTTTTGGCTGCTCAGGACAGAAACCGAAACAGTATTTTCAAGTCCTCAGCAACAAAGTGCTGGTTAAGAATAAAAAACGAAACGGTTATATGCGGAAGTCGACAAATAAACGGATCGCTATACAAGGCAGCAATAAGACCAATCGTTTCGAAAGTCAAGTCTCGCATGGAATTCAATGTAGCTGTTGGAGATGAAGCAACGCTGCAGCTTTATCATGAGCGATGGGGTCATCAAGATAAAGCACATGTTAAGCAGAAGCTGGAAAAAGAGTTGGACATAAAAGTTAAAATGAACAACAACTTGTGTGAACCGTGTATCTATGGCAAAGCCCACAGATTACCGTTCGGAACAAGAAGAAAAGCGACAACGCCAGGAGAGTTGATGTCAACGGACGTTTGTGGTCCATTTAGCAACTCTTTTAAGAACAAAAAGTATCTGGTTGTGTTCAAGGATAGCTTCTCTAAGTTTCGTTATGGGTTTGCAATAGAACACAAATCAGATGTTAAGAATGTACTGAAGGAAGTTATTGCACACGCGAAGATTTGTGGTCACTCCATCAAAGAGCTACTGAGTGACAATGGTGGTGAATTTGACAACGCAGAAGTTAAACAGATTCTTCGAACAAATGGTATTACACAGAGACTTACAGCGCCTTATACACCTGAACAGAATGGCGGTAGTGAACGTGAAAACCGAACTCTAGTAGAGATGGCAAGAACTTTGAAGTATTCAAGCACCAAAGTTAATTATCCGGAAGCAATTTGGGCGGAGCTTGTAAATACTGCGGCTTACATACTTAATAGAACTGGAAAGTCTTCAGTAGATGGTGTGAGTCCGTACGAATTGTGGATTGGTAAAAAACCAAGAATCAAGCATTTAAAAATAATTGGATCAACTTGCTTCACTCATATTCCAATCCAGAAGAGGAAGAAAATGGATAGAAAAGCAATTAAAGGCTACCTCGTTGGATATGATGGTGATGAACGGTACAGAATATTCATCCAAGAAGAAAATAAAGTTATCGTTTCAAGAGACGTTAAGTTTCAGGAAAGTTCAGTTACATGTGAAAAACCTGTTAAACTACCTCTTCGTGACATTGAATCCACAAGAAAAGAACAAGAGAATTCAGAAGGTACCATGCATTTGGACGAGTACGAAGCAGAGGAAGATGTGAACTATGAAAATGAAGAAACCGAAATTCCGCTACAAGAACGAAAAGAATTAAGAGATCGGTCAACATTGAACAAACCTCAGCGTCTTGAGGATTATGTAATGGCAGCGATAGCAGATTTTGAGAACTCTTCATCGAATCCTGGATCTTTTCAAGAGGCAATAAATAGTAATGAAAAAACAGAGTGGAGAAAAGCCATGGAAAAGGAAGTCGCTTCATTGAAAGAAAACAAAACTTGGAAATTGACATCTTTACCAAGAGGAGCGAAAGCAATTCCTTGCAAATGGGTTTATTGCTTGAAAAAGAATCCAGATGGCAGTATCGATAAATATAAAGCAAGACTTGTGGCCAAAGGATTTAGTCAACGTGAAGGTATTGATTATAGCCAAACTTTTAGTCCAGTAGCAAAATTAGGAACAATTAGATCAGTGCTTAGTATTGCTGCAAGTGAGCAAATGCATCTGATACAGTTTGATGTTTCTACAGCATTTTTATATGGTGATTTGGAAGAAATTATCTATATGAAGCAGCCTGAAGGATATGACGATGGTACTGATAAAGTGTGTCAGCTGAAGAAAAGTTTGTATGGACTTAAGCAATCATCTAGATGTTGGAACAAGCGTTTCGGGAATTTCATTTCCAAACTAAAATTTCGAGCTAGTGATGCTGATCCTTGCTTATATATGAGGGAAAGAAATGGAAAGAAAGTCGTACTTGTTCTGTATGTGGATGATGGATTAGTAGGATCCACTGACCGTTACGAGTTAGATGAATTCATAGCGGAGCTGAGAAATGAGTTCAAGATTGTTTCAAAAGAAGCGTCGTTCTTTTTGGGAATAGAGATAGAACGAAAAGAAAACGGAATCAAAATATGTCAACAAGCTCATGCAAGAAAAATTCTTGAACGTTTTCAATTTGCAGAATGCAAACCAATCTCAACTCCTATGGTAAAGAACGGTGAAACTCCAAAACAAGGGAAAGAAGAAATCCAGAGTCATAACTTCCCATATAGACAGGCTGTAGGTGCTATTATGTATTTGATGCTAGGAACAAGACCAGACCTGGCTTACAGCATAGGATTTCTATCAAGATCTTTGGAGAATCCAACTACCGAAGATGTCACTCGAGTCAAGAGAGTATTTCGGTATATTGCTGGTACTATAAACATAGGAATCGAGTATCGACAAAATATCAAAAGAGGTATTTTAGAATGTTTTAGTGATGCAGATTTCGGTGGATGTAAAAGCACTGGGCGATCCACTTCTGGTGTAGTCATCACTTATGCAGGTGGAGCTATTTCTTGGCTAAGTCAAAGACAAGCGATGGTTGCAACTTCGACAACTGAAGCTGAGATTGTAGCAGCTAATGAAGCAGCTAAGGAAATAATTTGGTTGTGCAGATTATTTAAGGGAATTATTCCAATGAAGCAAACTCCCATTCTTCAAGTGGATAATTCTGCAGCAATTAGGCTTGCACAAAACCCGGAATTTCACAAAAGAACAAAACATATTTCAACAAAACATTTCTTCATCAGAGAGAAAGTTACGGAAGGAAGACTTGAAATACAACAAGTTTCACCTGAAAAGCAAGTGGCTGATATAATGACGAAACCACTTCCTTGTCCAAGATTAAAACTTTTGTCCAGAGAAATGGGGCTTACTTAAATATGTAAAGAACCAATTAACAAGGGAAAGTGTTGAAATTATTATAATTTAATGTTAATTTACTTTACATTTTATTTAAGCAGTTTTAATTTTGATCAAGTTCTTGTTTTTATACTCAGCTTAATATTTTTGTTTTTCATTTTTATTCTAGTCAAATTAGACCAAGAGCTGGAAGCAAATTTTTGGAGTGGAGTGATAACCAAAAATATTGCACATGTATGTGTAGATACACACACCATTATATCAGATTCAACCGTCTGGCAGGTTTCTTTTTCAACCGTGGGCGGGGGTGGGCGTTCGAAAATGGTAATTTTTCAGATTTTGAGGTCGAAGTGATAACCACATAAATGATACATCAAAAAATCAGAAAAATTCCCCTGATTACAAAAAACTCGGTCCCAGACGATTTGGTTTCAGCCTACTGCTTGCCAGACGCATTTTAACACTTTTCAAGTGCATTTTTCAGCTTAAAGCACTAATAAATTTTTTCCTATTACATATAACCAAGAAAGTGGTACGCCAAAAAATAAGAAAATTTACCCCGATTTCAAAGAAGTGTATTTCAGATGATTTAGTTTTAGCCTACTGCTTGCCAGACGCACTTTAACATTTTTTTAAACGCATATTTCAACTTAAAGTATTGATAACTTTTTTCTTATCACATGTAACCAAAAAAATGGTACGCCAAAACATCACAAAAGTTCCCCCAACTACAAATAAGTGTGTCCAAAAGGATTTCGTTTCAGCCTTCTGCTTGACAGACGAATTTCAACATTTTTCAAATGCATTTTTCAAATTAGCTGATAACTTTTTTCTTATCACATGTAACCAAGAAAATGGTACGCCAAAAAATCAGAAAAATTCCCCTAATTACAAAAAAGTCGGTCTCAGACGATGTGGTTTCGGCCTTCTGCTCGCCAGACGCATTTCAGTATTTTTAATCGCATTTTCAGATGAAAGCACTAATAACTTTTTTCCTATTACATATAACCAAGAAAGTGGTACGCCAAAAAATAAGAAAAGTTACCCTGATTTCAAAAAAGTGTGTCCCAGACGATTTGCTCTCAGTCTACTGCTTGCCAGACGCTCTTTAACATTTTAGTAAAATTCATTTTTATACTTAAAGTACTGATAACTTTTTTCCTATCACATATAACCAAGAAAGTGGTATGCCAAAACATCAGAAAAGTTTCGCTGATTACAAAAAAGTCGGTCCAAGACGGTTTGGTTTTAGCCTTCTCCATGCCAGACGCATTTTAGCTTAAGCATGTTTATCAAATTCAATAAATAATTGCTTGTAGTATTTCATTTGAATGAAATTTTTGATTTTCATTGAATTTGATAAACATGCTTAAGCTAAAATGCGTCTGGCATGGAGAAGGCTAAAACCAAACCGTCTTGGACCGACTTTTTTGTAATCAGCGAAACTTTTCTGATGTTTTGGCATACCACTTTCTTGGTTATATGTGATAGGAAAAAAGTTATCAGTACTTTAAGTATAAAAATGAATTTTACTAAAATGTTAAAGAGCGTCTGGCAAGCAGTAGACTGAGAGCAAATCGTCTGGGACACACTTTTTTGAAATCAGGGTAACTTTTCTTATTTTTTGGCGTACCACTTTCTTGGTTATATGTAATAGGAAAAAAGTTATTAGTGCTTTCATCTGAAAATGCGATTAAAAATACTGAAATGCGTCTGGCGAGCAGAAGGCCGAAACCACATCGTCTGAGACCGACTTTTTTGTAATTAGGGGAATTTTTCTGATTTTTTGGCGTACCATTTTCTTGGTTACATGTGATAAGAAAAAAGTTATCAGCTAATTTGAAAAATGCATTTGAAAAATGTTGAAATTCGTCTGTCAAGCAGAAGGCTGAAACGAAATCCTTTTGGACACACTTATTTGTAGTTGGGGGAACTTTTGTGATGTTTTGGCGTACCATTTTTTTGGTTACATGTGATAAGAAAAAAGTTATCAATACTTTAAGTTGAAATATGCGTTTAAAAAAATGTTAAAGTGCGTCTGGCAAGCAGTAGGCTAAAACTAAATCATCTGAAATACACTTCTTTGAAATCGGGGTAAATTTTCTTATTTTTTGGCGTACCACTTTCTTGGTTATATGTAATAGGAAAAAATTTATTAGTGCTTTAAGCTGAAAAATGCACTTGAAAAGTGTTAAAATGCGTCTGGCAAGCAGTAGGCTGAAACCAAATCGTCTGGGACCGAGTTTTTTGTAATCAGGGGAATTTTTCTGATTTTTTGATGTATCATTTATGTGGTTATCACTTCGACCTCAAAATCTGAAAAATTACCATTTTCGAACGCCCACCCCCGCCCACGGCTGAAAAAGAAACCTGCCAGACGGTTGAATCTGATATAATGGTGCGTGTATCTACACATACATGTGCAATATTTATGGTTATCACTCCACTCCAAAAATTTGCTTCCAGCTCTTAGACTAAATGTTTTCTCATATGTAGTTAGTTTCATCAAATAAACTTTAATCAATTAACTTCTTTAATATAAAAATAATAAAAAATTATAACCAAGAATGGACATTTAGATCTCGAGTTTTTTGCGAAACAAGGCATCAGATTCATAAAAGGATCCCAAACTACGTCACCATTTTAGATATAAAAAGGGTTCTTTTCAAATACTACACTTGGTTACCCGTGGAAACGTAGTCAATATGCAGGAAAATCTCCAATTGTATTCGTTCAGTGTATAAGCTAGCTACCTCGTCCCAATTTTACTGTTGCTAGAAATTTTTACCCCAACCTTGTAAATATTGGTTTAGCAAGCGTTACTTCTAAAGATATTGTAAATGGGTTCTTAAATTGGGAAGATAATGCACTTCCTAACGCTGATCGACCGGAACCTATTGACCTATTGATGAAACGTTCACTGTATTGAGGTGTTTTCTTGGATGCTTGGAAAAAAACAGCCAGTTTTTAAGTCAGATTCCAAGAATGAACAGAGTGATTATCGACCCGGTTGCAAAATACATGTAATACCCAACATTTTTAAAAAAGGTGTCTATAAAAAATTAGTTTTTCATTTACGAGGGGGGAGGGGGGTAAAGTATTTAAATTTTTTGTTTTTAACTTTTTTTAATTGTTTCAATGAATGCATAATATTGCAAGAATAAATTGACGAAGTTATGAGTCATTGACTGTCCATGTTCATGAATACATCAGTTGACCTGGGTGCCAATATTGTATTTTTCGACCCTGAATAAATTCCTTCATAAAAAGACCTGTTCCGGGCTTGTTATTTACATTTGAGGCACGGTGTACCCCTGTATGCCGCTAAACGACGAAACTCTTCTGAGTTTTTCAAAACGTTTTTCTGAGACTTGTCATATTTCATTTCATTTGAAGTTCAAAATCCACTGGACCAATCGCTTTAAAATTGTGTATAGCACTTCTTACAAGGTACTGTCGAGAGTTTTTTCGTTTTTTTGTAATAAATATTTATTTTTGAACAACAAATTAGCGATTTTTTTTAACGAAAAGCGGGTTTTTGGCTCCCGAGTGCTACGAAAAATCAAAAAAACGAAGAAAAAAAAGATCCCGCCATTACCCCGAGAAACACCTGTTGCGAGTTATGGTGCTCACCGCAAACCAACTTTTTTCAAGGCGGCCTCGGGAGTTTGATTTTCACTTGCTCAATTTTGAATATTTTGCAGTGCAACTTTGGGAGAATGTAGTTTAAATGTTACTTTATTATATTTAAATTTTTCAATAAACGAACACTACCCGTTACGCTAAAAAAAAATCTAAAAAATATGCCTTTTTCCGGCCGAATTAACTCCACTACATCATGGTTTTGCGTGCGAAAGATCTATTTTCATTAACCTTGTGTTTTTTAAAAATTATGTAGTTAAATGTTTAGAAGCTCTTGCAGCGTAAGGAACTCATTTTATTGAAATTTATTATTATTTTATTATTCATTGAGTATCGAAAAAATCCAAAAACGATTCACTTGAATTGCTATTTGATTCTATCCTCGAACATTGATGTCTCTCAGACGTGTTTTCTATTGGCTAATCAAAGTCAAAGACTTAAAACTAGAAGAGTTTCGTTTAAAAATATGTTTTTTAGAGATCTAACTAGTTTTATAATCAATTGATCCTTCTTCTCGTGCTTGTTATTTCGTATTCTGTTCCATAGAGTTAACTATGATTACAATGAATATGTAACTCGTTAGGCAGACTAATCCAATTTAACATGATTGTTAAATTTTTAGAAAAAAAAATTACTTTCATTTTGAAGCTTCAAACAAAAGTGTATCTAATTTTCATTTATAATTCGTGCTATTATGTATAAGAGGATTGTTAGTCTGATTGATAAAATCAGAAATCAAAAATAAATAAATTTCATATTTGAAATAAGAATATTGTTTGTGAAGGTTTGAGTTTTCTTAAGCGCTCACAATTCCATGTAGTACAATATTTACATTGAGAAAATCCTTACTTTTAAGTTGACATTCTCCTGCTAAGAACCCGCTTCCGAAAAAATTAAACAATGAAAAAATTACTACAACATTGCTTAAAACAGCAACAGAGGGATACAGCATATCTATCAATAGGTCTGTATCTTTACTCACACGCGGGATCCCGAAACGTGTATCTTTACTTTTTTTTTGACGTAAAAGTGGCAGAGCTTTTGCTTTTTGTCACTTCCCCTCCAGTAAGAATTCACACGAAAAATTTGCTCGTGCACTTTCTTGCTTGTCAAATCGGCTGTTTGTGAAATCAGCTGATCGAAACATTTCGATTGAATTCAAATTTATTTTTGAAATTAAATGAAAAATGGAAAGCATAATCTCTCTTTGTTGGTTTGAAAATTCAAAGTAATGTTAAATATGCAATGCAATATTGCTTTGAGTTCATTTTAACACGTTTTTCAAACAAAGTTGTTTGTATGTTTGTTTGCTATCTCTACTATGAATGTCATTCAGCAAGAAATATCCCAAAACGTGTATCTTTACTTTTCATTTTCGGATGGAGATTACAAAAACAACATTAAAAAGCCCGAGCCCAAACTTTTTCACGGGCTTTTACCCAAGCTTTATCCAGAAAGTAAAGAAACAGACCTTGTGAAATCAGCTGATCGAAACATTTCGATTGAATTCAAATTTATATTTCAAATTAAATGAAAAAATGGAAAGCATAATCTCTCTTTGTTGGTTTGAAAATTCAAAATAATGTTAAATATGCAATGCAATGTTGCTTTGAGCTCATTTTAACAGGTTTCTGAAACAAAATTGTTTGTATGTTTTTTACATCTCTACGGAGAGTACATGATAAATGTCATTCAGCAAGAAACACCCCAAAAGGTGTATCTTTACTTTTCATTTTCGGATGGAGATTACAAAAACAACATTAAAAAGCTCGAGCCCAAACTTTTTCCCGGGCTTTTTCCCAAACTTTACGAAAAGTAAAGAAACAGACCTAATCATACCTTATGAGGTATACGATTCCGAACGGCTGATTAAAAAAGAGCTTTTCATGGTAAGGAAACTAATATCGGAGGACTTGCCTATTAATCGTGAAAGGCGATTGCCGTGAAAAAACCCCGAACTTCTCAAGGAATTGGCAGACATACTACGCCACGGGCACCAAACATCATTTTAAGTCAATTTTTAGTGTACTCTAGTGTTTTTAGTGTACACTTATTTTGAAGTCAAACTTGACTCTGAACAAAAATATGAAAGAAATAAGTCGACATGGCTGTTTAGCAAACGCTGAGTTAGTTTAAAAATTAAATGAAATCGCATTAAAGAAGTACTACGTTGACAAGAGGAAAGATGTCGATGTATGTATGTATACTATAGGGGATTCGAAAAAGTGTGAAAATGGGTCACGTAGTTTGGGTGCGTTTTGTTGTCTTATTTTAATTTTTTTTAATCGAATGGAATATTATTTCAGGCAGACGGCATAAAAACCATGTCCTTACTCTTTAGAAAACTAATTGTTAAAAATATTCATGAAATAAAGTATGTATCTATCTATCTATCTTATCTTGTCATTTTTAAGAATATAAATATGTATCCTAAACACAAAATCTTGAATAGTGAAGCTTGGGAGCAGAATTTTCTATTTTACATACTCATTAATTGTTGCTTCGAAAATAAAGAACATTTCATGAACAAAGTTGTATATTTTCGATCTGCTTAACGTTTACGGACATCAGAATTTCCTTGATTTAATGATCTGTAATATCACTTTGCATTATACGGCGAAATACTTGTTGTCTTAACTCTTAAGCCATTACAACATGAGCTGTCAGTCTAATAAAATAGATGTATCAAAAACAAAATGCAACTACAAGCCTGTTCAAGTATTGAAGTTTTCCAAAAATAGACATAGCAAAGATATTTTTGCAATGTCCATTTAAGTTAATCTTTAATGTACACATTGCAAATGGCCCTTTACTCCTGGTCTACTTTTCTTTTAAACATACCCAGGTTTCGATGCTCAAAGCATTCGCATAACTTGAAAAGAGCTTCCTTATAATATAGGTACATAGTCCAACCAACTGTAGCAACGGCACAGTAAGTCTAATAGCTAATTGGTATTAAGATTGTTTACGCCCAACTAACATGAGCTATAAACCTGAGAATTCAGAACGTTGTACTCTGTTCAGAAGGGCATCGCATCTTGGTTGTTGAGTAGGAAGTTTTGATGTTACTGCAACAGTGTCAACTTGAACTTTTTGATTTATTTCGGGTTAACAGTATTTTAGTTTGTGGTACCCGTGGCGTAATGGTTAGCATGTCTGCTTGTTGAACCAGAGGTTTGGTTCGAATCCCAACCGACGCCGACGCAAACAAATTTTTCCACGGGTATCACCCTTCGTGAGGAATTGGCAAGTCCTTCGTTAGCATATTCATTGAGATGAAAAGCGCATTCTCGATTAGCCATTTGGAACAAGTAGAAAATTGTAGGTCCTTTCCATTCCTTCACAAGGCTCAAGAGAAATGCGCTATGCCCTAAGGCTCTTTTCTCTGTTGTCCCATCCTATTTACTTATTAATATTTTAGTATACCTATTCAAATGTAGGCGTTGACAAAACCATTGTAGTTTAATCGTAATAGGTTAGAATGATTCAGAGAAAGTCGATGAGATAAGTGCATATGATCAAGTGAATATTGTTTATCTTTTTAATGTGTTTATTTATCATTCTCAAAAAAGTATTTGACAAAAAGAAGAGATAAGTTCTTTTCCAAATAGCTAAATACGATTTGGCACTTTCGCAAGTTTTAAAAATAAACCAAACAAAACCATGAACTTGATTCCATTTACTTTCCTGACCTCATTCCCTAAACAAACGATGGCACTTCAACTTGTTTGACGCATTTAGAAGCTCTCTAACCAAACAATGCAACGACAACGACGCAAACAAGGGAAAAATAAAATAGAAAGCATTTTATAAAATATACTTACGTTTGAATAATTAAGTGCCGCCTTGAGGTAGTTCTCCCTGGCAGTTGACTTGTAGTAGTTATTAAAAGCAACTATGTATTCATTTTGTACAACTTTAGTGCTGAATTTTACTTCAAAACGATGACCCAATTTGCTTGTTGTATGATTGCAGCAATTTATATCTACCGTCGGCGCTGCCCTGTCAGTAGCAATCAAAGGAATTTTCCCACTAACATCTTCTACATTGTGGTCTATTGTTTGGTGTTGTAGTTGACTTTGACGATTGTGTTGTTGATTCTGTCTTTGGCTAGAAGTTTTTGTACGAAGATGAGTTTCACTGGACGTACTTACAACGGCAGATATGATAAGCAAAACAAACAATGCCGCTAATGAATGAAGCTGATGATGAAAGTGGTGGTGCTTCTGTTGGTGGTGGTGCTGATGGGAATAACAAAAAACGGAGACCATAGTCGACGTTGTTGTAGAAGGGGTGAAGGAGTTGGGTGCGGGTGAGACACGACTCCTTTTCAAAGTGTTGTCTTATCGGTAAATTGTTTTACTAATGGATACATATGTATATTTTAGCTTTTATTTGTTTTTCTCGAAATTTATTCATTTCGCTGGTAAGATTAGTACATAGTATATACTATATTTTTATTGCACATAATTATAAAGAAAGTTATTTTTTTCTTGTCTTCATTAACGCACTTGTTATAGATTTTAATCTTTTAGGTCGATGACTTTTCAAACTTATTTATTGCAATGATTCCGAAAGTTTTTGATGTGTATTTTGTGTTAATTAGTTGTAGATAATATAAAATTCACTTATTTTTGCTTTTTTGTTGAGGAATTCACTTTGTTTATCAATTTATTTGTGTTTTTTAACTTCTGGATATAAATAGAGCTCAAATACTTCTTGGTAAAATTGAAGAACGTCAATTGCTGGGCGGTCTAGACTCTAGAGCTGAATAGTAAAAAGAGACAGGTGTATGACTAATCCAGTATTGGTATAATTATATGTACAGTAAGAACTAAAACCAAGGTTTTCAAAAAAAAGTTTCAAGTTTAAAATTTTTAATTTAAAGTTGTAGCAGCGACAATTTCAGTAGTTGTCAAATTATGTTCACACAGCGATATAAAAAAGTGTCCATATTCATAAGACCTCAATTAAATCTGGCATTTAAGAGTGGAAAATGCCAACAAATTTTATAAATTTAGTTGAATACATTTACAGCCGTATTTATTAGATTTCGCTAAAACACGCTTAAAACGCATATTAGTTATTCACCCCCGTATTAATAAACGCGGAATAGCCTTATTCCATGGATTAAGTTTCCATTATACCATTTTCCATTTAATTAAAGCTACCATTATATCATTTTTCACTTAATCCATGGAACGCAGCTATTCCGCGTTTTATTAATACGGGGGTAAAACACGCTTAAAACACGCTTAAAACACACATTTCTGCGTTTAAGCTAATCAGCCCTTATTCACTGCCGAAAAATGATTATAAATACGATTTTTGTTTTAATCAACGATTAAGCGTGTTTTAAAGTTCCGCGGAGTTTAAAATGCGATTATAAATACGGCTGTTAGATTTTCCCCCTTTCTCGATCGATGTTATCGATGTGAAGATTATGGTGGATTTACATACATCTGGAAGTGCATATGAAGAAAGAAAAAAATCACAAGATGTAAGATTCCTACTTGTCTGATAGAGAGGCAACGCACCATCTTCTTTAGTCCCCTATTATACGATGTCTCACGAGACATGTCTCATTTTTGACGTTCCTTTAGAAAGATTTCGCTTACCTAACTCACTTTTAAGCTCAATGCAGTTGAGCTCTTCTAACAACTTACCCATTTTCACTGTATAATTTTTATTTTTCTTTTTACCTTTTTTTTTACACTTTACTTCAAATAAGTTTTATTTACACTTCTGACACCAATATGTGCACTTTTCAAAACCGAAGTCAAGTATTTGGGACACATCATCTCATCCCAAGGAGTAAAGACTGATCCTGAAAAAGTTGACTCCGTCAAAAATTGGCCAACACCACAGGACAAACATCAACTCCGAAGCTTTCTGGGACTTGCCACATATTACCGACGTTTCGTTAAGAACTTCGCTGGAGTTGCAAAGAGTTTGCATCAGCTCACCGAAAAGGGGAAGCAGTTTAAATGGTCAGGTGAGTGTGAGAAATCTTTCCAGGAACTCAAATACCGCCTCTGTAACGCTCCAGTGCTGGCTCATCCAACACCTGGCAAAACATTCATCGTCGACGCAGATGCAAGCAACGTTGGAATCGGGGCGGTACTATCCCAAGTGCATGATGGCGAAGAGAAAGTGGTGGCATACTACAGCAAGGTCCTATCGAAACCCGAAAGGAACTACTGCGTGACCAGAAGGGAGCTGCTAGCTCTTATCTTGGCAACAAAGCACTTCCATAAGTACATCTATGGACAGAAATTCCTTCTGCGGACAGACCACGGTGCTCTGAGCTGGCTGTTGAACTTCAAAAATCCAGAAGGTCAAGTCGCAAGGTGGATAGAAAGATTGCAGACCTATGACTACCAGATCCAACACCGCAGAGGAAAGCTGCACTCAAACGCCGATGCACTATCACGAAGACCTTGCAAAGTGGATTGCAAGCATTGCAAGCGGCAAGAAGACAAAGAAATCATTACCGCTCAGCGACTAAGAGCTGACCCCATAAGCGGATGGAGCAATGAGGAAGTGAGGACTGCTCAACAGGAAGATCCAGATATCGAACCCATTCTCGCATGGAAAGAAAATGAAGAGAAACCGGAATGGGGAGACATTTCTGACAGGAGTCCAGTTCTCAAAGCCTATTGGGCACAGTGGGACTCACTATATGTGCAAGAAGGTGTCCTCAGGCGAAGATGGGAATCTGCTGACGGTAAGTCACATGTGATGCAGCTGATCGTACCGCAATCGAAAGTCAGTGAAGTTCTTCGGGAGATGCACGACGGACCTTCTGGAGGCCACCTGGGAGTAAACAAAACACTGGAGAAGGTGCGACATCGGTTCTACTGGTTACATGCTAGAGATGACGTGGAGAAGTGGTGCCGAACATGTGACAAGTGTGCTGCAACCAAAGGACCTGGTAGGAAGATTCAAGGTAAGATGCATCAGTACAACGTTGGATCGCCTTTTGAGAGGATTGCAGTAGATGTGGCTGGGCCTTTTCCAGAGACCAACGCTGGAAACAAATACATTCTGGTTGTAATGGACTATTTTAGCAAGTGGCCTGAGGCGTATGCCATCCCAAATCAAGAAGCCAAAACGGTGGTCGACCAGATTGTGTTTAACTGGGTTAGTAGGTTTGGCGTGCCTATGGAACTCCATTCCGACCAAGGGAGGAACTTTGAGTCAAACATCTTCCAAGGAGTGTGCGGACTACTTGGCATTAAGAAGACGAGAACCACACCACTTCATCCACAATCTGATGGGATGGTTGAAAGATTCAACCGGACCTTGAAAGAACACCTCACCAAGGTCGTAGGCGACTACCAAAGAGACTGGGATAGGCACGTACCGCTATTCCTGATGGCCTATAGAAGTGCAGTACATAGCTCGACAGGACAAACACCATCTGACATCCTGTTCGGGAAAACCATGCGGCTGCCCAGCGAACTTAAATTTGGATGCCCCACAGAGGAACCACAGGACACAAACGAGTATGTGGACGACCTCAAGGAGAGACTCGCTGACATCCATAAAAGAACAAGGGAACGGATGAAAGCCTACAGCGACCGGATGAAGACACGGTACGACACAAAAGCGACAACGTCAGGATTCCAAGCAGGAGATCGTGTGTGGCTTTATAATCCTCATCGTCAAAAGGGATTGTCACCGAAACTTCAGCAAAACTGGGAAGGTCCTTATACTGTAGTCACGAGGATTAACGACGTGGTTTACCGCATCCAAAGAGGACTAAGAGGCAAGTTAAAAGTAGTTCATTGTGACAGGCTGCATCGATATAGTGGCGAGGCTGCAGATGGAATTATTCGGGACGAACAATCCTAAGGAGGGGGCAGTGTAACGTGAACCCAACATTTTATACCAATTTCCTAATCGAAAAACGTTCAACCGAAAACACAACTGGCAACACTTTAATGGAATAGTATAAATGACAGGCGCTGCTTGTAAGCCAGTGTGTGTGAGTGTAGAGAGACAGACAGACAGAGAGTAGACAGCAAATGTGGGGACAATGTAGAAGTTACTGGAGAGTTCTAGATGGCGTGTCATTCGATATAAATAGCCCGCCCGAGGCAACCAGGAGTCAGTTTCGTTTATAGAGTGATAAAGTTAAGAGTAAATACAAGTGATAGTCCAAAAGTCGAGTTGAGTTCAATAAAGTGTATATCGAAAGTAAATAAAGTGGTAGAATTAAATTGAAAAGTAGAGTTTTATTTTTGCGAACTAAGCGCACGTTACAATATATTCGAATCCAAGTGTGACTCAATTCTCTCTGAAATCTAAAAAAACAAAACTGTGCAAAAAACTATGCGTGTAGTGCATAGTTTTTTCCACAGTTTTGATTCGATCAAACCTGAAAGTTCAAATCAAATCGGACAACCTTTTGTCTTCCAACATTAATTAGGATTCAAGTCAAATTCATTATTCTTTCAAACCTGGGCCTAGATTCCACAAGACTGAATTTTTACTATGCACACGAGAAATTTTAAATACTACGGTACACTATCCTTCAAACTATATTTAAGTTGAGTATTTTCAACTTAATCTTGCAGAATCTGGTTTCTGGGTTATGAACTTAAACCCAAATATGTAAGCAAAATTACTGATACAAATAAAATTTTTGTTCGTAATAAAAATATCATCATCTTGTGACCACACCCTAGAACAATTAGACCAATAGACTTTTGAGACACCCTATCACAAGGAAATCAACAATTGTCAATTTTGACACATTTGATGGTAAACAAAATTTTCTTTTTCACGGGCAGCTACAGCGAACGATACTGAACTAATTTCATTTTAACAATAAAAATGCCAATAAATTGAATTTTTATTGTGTGTGCTTGCGACCCCAACAAGAACTACCAGACAATCATAAATTATGAGCGATCCAGATGAAAACCCTCCCCATCCGATAATCACACCTCGTAGTTCCTTGGGCTCTGGGGCGCTGTCCTGTAGTAGCGGTTCTTCGATTTCTCCATCGACCAGCTCCAGTAGTGCATCAAACTCGGCGAAAACTGCCGTTAGCGAATGTCTAGGTGCTTGGTTAAACTACTTGCAGGTTAGCATTCGTGAAATACCCGTTATTTCTTTTTCTAGTTTTTCAGTTATCATTTTTGTATAATTTTAGGTCTTGAATAATTTATGTGCATCGGGATACCGTTTGGCGCAAACTCTCTCAGCTCTTGAACAGTGGGGCCACCAAACAAATGAACAGCAGCCTCCACCCGCGGTTGCACCACAGCCAGCATCATCAAGTGCAAGTGTTTCTTCCTCAACTCAATTTACCCACCCTTGGGACGATCTGGCACGTGCCACTGCTGTTGCAACATCTACAGTTAAGTCACATATAGTTTCAGTTTTACAAGATTTCATTTCCGCGCCATTGGGACCTACTGTTTCGGGGGAAGTCGCCTCAACTGCCCTGCCTGTTTTACAGCAGCAAGAATCACAAGATCATCAAAGAACTCGAGACCACAATCAACAAATTATTTTAGAAAACGCACAAACAATGATAAACATACAACACCAGTTCTGTGCCGCCAGCTATGATGCATTCTCATCACTTATGTGTTGCTTTGTATGCCAGGCACCGGTAGGGTTCGCTCATGACCAGGATTGTGCCATGATACAACAGAAGCCAATGTAAGTAAATATTTTCAGTGGATGTAAGTTTTTATAAGACATATTGGAATATCCCGTTGTGAATTGAGGATTCACAAAATAACAGCCGTAAACGGTAAATCAGTAAAAACCAGGCATGCCTCGATGTCAAGCATTTTATTTTTCAAGAATTTTTTTGATTTTTGTGCACATGGTATGGTAAGCGTATTTTTGCATACAACGCCAGAATTCGAGCTAAAGTATATTAATTTGAAATCGATCAGAAATTTGTTTTGAAAAAAAAAATCCAAAATAGTTTCTCTCCTAAAAATTTTATACGAAATATTTTAGCCCGCAACCTGACCAAAGATCACAGACTCCGTCTCCACACTTCGGACCGATGATTCCACCCAAACCTGAGGCATTTAGGGGCCCAACCAGTGCCGATATTCGCGGCACAATGTTTGGTTCCGGGTCAACTCATGCCTCTTCCGAACATGTCTATGGTAGGTGTTGCATATTTCTATAAACATAAAGCTTTAAATTGCTTAATTTTTTTTAGTTGGAATGGATCAAACTCGCGGCCCGTCACCACATCAAGAAATTCGCGGTCCTAGCCCAGTGCAAGGTTTTCTCGATAATGTTCGTGGGCCTTTGCCAAATCCTGGCCAACTTCTCGGAATGAAAATGCCATTCTACCGTGGCTCCAAATCTCCACTAAATTTTCCACTATTCCCACTCAATGGACAACGCCGCTGGTCAGAAGCGGCTGCTGGCGAGGTACGCAGTGGAGAATCTGGAATCGACGCTGAGAGCCAAATGCGTCGTTGGTCTATGCCATGGGAAGCAACCAAGACTGATAAAAACACTGTCACTTGGCACCAGACTCGTATAATGCCCATTTCAAAACTAGCAGTACCACCATCCAAAGCTAGTTCCGAGAGAAGTCCCAGCACTACTCCAGGTAAGGCAGAAATTACAAAGCATCAATGGCAACTATTTTAACATATTTCGTTTGGCACAGACTCAATGTGGCAAGCGTCAGTTACCAGCCAAGATGGTTTAGCTGAAGCCATTCAACTGTTATCTTGCCGACCAGCTCGTCCATATGGCTTGCAACAGCAGCAATCCTTGCCTACTCAACAGCTTCCACCAATGGGCCCACCATTTATTGAGGAACCCGTAAGTATTAGAGTAGGTTTTACATTTTTAAAGTTAATTTAATTTTAAAAAACAAAAACAACAGGCTGCTTATGAAATGTGGCCAACCGAAGGAAATGAAGATCGTTTGCCTAGTATTAAATTTCCTACACGCGAAAAGGAACGCGATGATACTAACTCTTAAGTAGAAGTCTTTTGCTTCGGTACGACTATTTACGTTAATTACTACGTAATAATTTTGTGTTATTTGTAAGATGAAACTAATTATATATATGTATATGTATGATTGTTCAGAATGTATGTACACTTCGTAAATGATAACCATTTAACTAACATCACAATTATTTTATATGTATTTTGTAATGCTTACGTCCTCCATTATTTTTTTCAAAACAATGACACAATTATTTACTTTCAATGCGCAAACATTGTAGTTTTTTTTATAGGAAAATTTTTCTTATATTAAATTTTTGACTTTTTGTGCAATAGGATATTTTTTTTATAATGAGCGTGTTCTTTCCTCTTGCAAAAAAAATCAAATTTAACTTGGTTGTACCAAACCAATGATGTCATATAACAAAAGGATTTTATAGACATTTTTGATAAAATTTTTGAAAAATAAAAGGCTTTTGTCACTCGAACACATCATAAAATTAGGAAAGGATTTTTATTTTTAACACAACACAACATCTAACCCAATGTATGTACATAGATGTATTAGAAAATTTTGTTTTTGGAAATAAGATTTCTTAAGGTATTAAGCCTAGACCCTAGAGTGACGACCGAAATTTTGACGTATTTTCGTGAATTTTTTTTTAACGAGAATATAATTTGCGATCGTTTTGTAAAGCCTTGCGCAAACCAATGCGGTGAGTGCGTACGATTCGATTGCGATAAGTCAAATCCCAATGTAATCTTATTGACGTTTGACTTAATGTATAGGGATTTGACTTATCGCAATCGCATCGCACGCACTCACCGCATTGGTTTGCGCAAGGCTTAACTCTTACAAGTTTATTTTAGTACTTTAAATTATTCAAAAAAAATTTTTTTACCTAATTCTACATTAATTTATTAACAATTTGTTATGTCGAAGTGGAGTCCTCGACAGAATAGTGAGCTGTTTCGGGGAAGCACACAGCCTTCCGTAGTCATCTCAAATAAAAAAATCAAAGTGATTATTATTGTGTAGAACCTTATTCTAGTGAATGAACCAATAATATACATATTTAAAAAAAAATAGCGAACTTTTAAAAAAGTTCAAAAAGGGAAATTTTTTCGTTAAAATGTTTATAAAAATTATTTTATTGTTAAAAATGAAATGTTTTAAGGGTTTGGTATCTTGCTATGTAATAACTTATTAAATTTTTAGCCAAATCGGTTGACCCGTTTTGAGTCAGTGCTTCTCCGAAATTTCTAAAACATGAGGTCTGTTCGTTGAAGCCCTGGGGTTGCCCTAGGGTCGCCACAAAGCGTTTTTTGAGAAACCTAAATTCACCTTGAATGTCAAATTGAGTGTTTTTTGAGCCATAGGTTTGCCATAGGTTTTCCCCCAACTCGCCCTCGCTTTTTGCTGTGGCGAGTTGAGAGCTGTCAAATGGCATGTATTTTTTTTTAATGACAGGGATGTGTGGTAATTTGTGGTATAGCGTTTTTTGAGGACTGGAAACCCCAGGTTTTTTTTGATAATTCACAGGGTTGTCAAGAAAACCTGGGTCAACCCTGGGGAAAGTTCAACGAACAGACCTATGGTTTAGAGAAAAACGCGTTCATAGTTTTGACAGTAAAAACGACTTTTATTATTTAATCAGCTATGCCCGGTGCATAGAGCAGTCCTTCTTTTCCCTCAAAATCGTCATTTAAAGTAGCTTTAAGAGCCCTGCGTACGGTTCTGGCCTCTTTGCAGTTGGCTAATGCGGTTTTCTCCACCCTTAAAATCCGTGCAATGTCAACACACTTTCATACTCTCTTGTTTTGCTGTATAGCTTTGGAAATATTCTAAATTTCAGTCTGAAAATTTAAGGGCATATTTTTTTTTTTTTTTTTTTTTTCTTAACACTAGACAGCTACCTTAAATTATTTGTAAAAGTTAAGTCGTAATTTACTTGGAAAAAGAACTTTATCTTAAAATAACTTCATCTAGATTCAGAATCTTGAAGAGAGAAGGTCTTTCTCAGTAAAGTTATGTTATTAATCAAAAACACACTATATATCAGTTTATCTTAAAGTTTGCTTTAAAGCCTTGAAGCTCATTCTCAATGCCTGAAAGATTTAAAAAATGATTTTGGTGTTGCTATTGCAAAAGTGGCAACATGTTGCAACAAGGCCCTTAGAAAATATTTGTCTGGTATGCTATTGAAAACCACCGAACTCAAAGATATTACTCTAATGAACAAATCTGACCTTAAATTATGCGAATTGGGGAAACTTTAGTATAATGCCTGACCTTGTTTGAAGATTACTTAAGGTGTTTTAAGGCCCAATTGCATTACACAAAAAACTTGTTTTGTTTTTATCGTTGGCTCATAGATACTTAGGTGGATAAGTAGAGACGAGGTTTCTGGTCAAGCTAAAGCACCAAATTACCGTTTTGATACCATAAACTAGCATACTAAAACAACAGTAAAAGTTGTTAAGACGCAGATTGAAAGAAGGCTTTTTTATTTTTCTGAACGGAAAAAGGTTCACGTCCTGATGTGGTCGAAAAGTCTGACTCGAAGTTGGCTTTACACGAAGGTTATGTCTCTTCTTCTCATGGTCACGGTTCGTTTAGTTGTTTAAGATATTTGAAGTCATCGGTGTCAATATTCGCTTAATAGCGCTCCTGTCGAAAGAATGAGACATTCCTCTAAATTTCATTTTGGATTTTTGTTCTCGATAACTCTTGTCTTACTTATAGTCTTGTAATCTTTGAAACTGTATTTAAATTGAACTCCTATAGGCTTAGGATTGCCAGATTTTCAGTAAGGATAAAGTTCCTGGTAACTTCGTTGTGCTCTTCTTGAATTTCCATTGCAAAAGCCTTATAAGAAAAAAACGTCTGCGTATTCTTCTTTCGTAAATGAAGGCATTTCAAAAAGCTCTCTGATCAAACTGCAGGCGTGACTTATTTTGATAAACTGATGAACAAATTTGTTTTCTTATTCTTTTATACGACTTATTTACCTGTTTTATATATTTTACTTATATACCTACCTCAAACTTAAAGCAAACATCCACAATAAAATCCAAAAATGGGCTCTGGCATGCATTCAAAACGAAGGAGGGTACTTTGAGCACTTGTTATAATTGTTTTTGTATAAAATACATAAAAAACTACTTAAAGTGCCCATATTATTGTTTTATTCAAACAAACCTCAAAGCTAAAAAACTTTCTTTTTTTTAATTTTACCCGTTTTGTATTTTTTCAAGTATCATAAAATGTATGGGTTTTGAGTGCACTTATTCATACATTCTTTTATTATTCTTTTGTTCATCTGTAAAAAATAAATTCTATGTTTATCAGACATTTTCTGAAAAAAATGACCTCAAAGACAAAACTTTGTTTCGGGAAGAAAATTTGAACACCATTTAAAACTGAAAATCCGGCAACCCCAAACCTATGGAAGCTCAACTTAAATACAGTCTTAAAGGTTGTTATTTTTACAAAAAATTAAGTCTAAGATTAGGTCTCTATCATCAGTATTGACAGAGATATCGAATTTAACACAGGTCAAGGTAGACCAAAGTTAGGCTTTTCTTAAAAAAGAGACAACTTTGCAAATATGTCTGAAGAGCGAATGAAAACAAAAGGCAGTAGTCAATAGTGGGAGAGTGTTCAACTATATAGTGTGTTCCGTAATTCGTGTACATATTATACTTTGGGATGATATTCTAAGAAAAAAATTGTTCTACAGTAATTTTGACAATTTAATTGATGATTTGCCCGGTTCTTACTCCTTCTTCTGTTTCGAAACTAAACATTCTGAAATAATTCCTACATTCTTATAAAACACACTTCACTCTTATTTCGCTTTACTGTGAATCTGAATTCATCCCTATCCCAGGAGCCGTCGCAACAATTTCGGACTATGAATAACAAAAAGAAAGTACGAAATATCTACATACGTAATGAATGTTTTGCAACAGATGTTTAAAACTTCTTATGCTTCCTGTTTGATATTCGTAGTCCAAAATTGTTACGACGGGACTCGTGACGACGGGGCCATTAGTTCGAGGACAAATTAATTATTTGATATTCGATTAGTACATATATTAACATTTGCACAAAATTTTGTCATCAATCATTATAAAAACACATTAAACAACAAACTTTAAAAGGTTTCGTTTCAAAATGCCAAAATATTCTCTTTCTATTAAAATTTTAAATGTACTACGAAAGTTTTTTCTTGTTTATATCAAAAAATATTGTAGTTCTCGTTAGTTCAAATTTAAAAATAAATAAGATAACACTACAAGTAAACTAATTAAAAACGAATCAAATGTTTGCTGAAACTAAGGGATTTATTCATAATACTATCCCTAAATTGTACTTGTGGACTGAATTCAATAATAATTGTAACGTAATCGCTTTATATGTAGTTGTAAAATTATAAAAATATTAATAAAACAAAATAAAACAATAACGATCTGTGTAGTAGTACAAGTAATACCAAAAAAAGACGAACATTCAAGTGTACTGACATGTGTGCAATCACATTTATTATTTTTAACAGAAAAACAAAGGTTTTGTACGAAATTTTGGTGTCCGTATTTTGTATAATTCTATATTCAAATAAATATGACAAAAAAATTACAATAATAACAAACTTGGTGTTTCATTTTTTTGTTATTTGAAAAAGTATAAGATGTTTGCTTCGTTCATACTGAAAATATTGTGGAAAATCAATTGGAATGTATTCAATGCGCCATGGCTTTTTGTCAATTTGCTTGAGAAAATGCTCATAACAAGGTGCCGCCGTTTCCAAATCATCGAGTATAAAAACGAAACGTTTCTCCAGGGCAATATATATAGTCTTTTCTTTTTTAATATCACTTGCGATTATGCGATCGATGACTCGGACAAAACTTTCGGTTAAATCATCATCGTAGATAACTGCAAGCAGACTATGTAGAAAATATTAATATAATGTAGTTATAATGGCTTACCATCAGCTGCTATAATCAAATCGCTTGTTTCAATAGCATTCGTGAGCTGGGGCGAGTATTCAGTGGCTTTGAAATCATATTCAATTACAGCAATATCATTTTGTAGCAGTTTACGATTACGATTGGCGTTCGTACGAATTAGTTCTAATATTCCCCCAATGTCTATGTCCGTGCAAATAACATTTTTGCAAAATATTGCCGCTGCAATGCTTGTTAGACCCACACCGGCACCAAGTTCCAGAATATGCTTGTTGGCAAATTGGTGTCGGTTATGAAAAAAGAAATCAGCCAACAAAAGAGCTCCTCGCCACACTTGAAGTCCCACTAGCTGCAACACCGTCGAACCAGAATGCTCTGAAGGAATAAATATGTTGCTTTAATTTTGAGTTGTAAAGATGAACTTGACAAAACGTAAGTTGGAACAAGGTTAATTACGTCGGCTATTTGTTATTCAAATTTCTCTACTTAGGTACGGTTAAGCTTAAATCTATGTCAGCAAGACAACTAACAAACACAGACCAATTTTAAGTCCATTGTGACAAAGACGTCCTAACCTCACTTAACTAAAACATTTGGAGCTTTAAATAAAGCGATAGAGTTAAATGCGTATCTGTGTCCACCAGATTGTTTGGATCATAAGGGAAGTATTTTTCTTGGTGTATTTTTTTTTTTTTTAGGGATAGTGCTTTAAATAAAGCGATAGGGTTAAATGGGTATCTGTTTTCACCAGATCGCTTGGATCATCAGGGAAGTATTTTTCTTGATGTAGGTGTAGGTGTGGGATTGTCTTATCTAAGCAGCTACGGAAAAAGTAGTTTTAATAAACGCCTAGTTTTATGGCGTGTCTGCCTATCAGGCCTTCTCCGGTGATGACGTTGATTACGGAGCCAATTTGCAATCTGTTTAGTTTAATTGTTAATAAAAAAACCTTTAATTATGTTCGGGCAGGCCAGAAATGAGAGAAAATTAATTGTGGTAAGCAATAAGGATGGTTCATAGTGTTGAAAATTATCACAGGATGCTGTCTGCCACGTTTCATATAAGCCTTATACACAGCTAGTTTAGTCATAACTAAGACGTGAAGTGTTCCAATCTGTTAGTTAGTTCGCACGTTGAAATAGCAACTTACCAATTTCAATAACTCCTGACTTTCTCCTCGCCACATTCAAATCTCCATCCTTATCAACCAAAGAATTGGATTCGTCATCAACTGGATAATCAAATTGAAATTTCGATACAACTCCTGTTTATTTTTAAGAAAAATAAGTTATATAACTAGCAATATATGAAACAAGTACCACACTGAACTTACTGCCGTTTTCGCATTTAATTGGTTGAAAGTCAGTTTCCTTATAAATTTCAGATGATACTTCATACATCTCGATCAATTTGTTTAGTTAATATTTTCGTTCTTTTTTACAGCCGTTTTGTTAAGATGATGTCGTCCACTATGCTCAATTAAACTCTTCTGTATTGTTTTCATAATCATTCATTGATATTGAAAATGTTCTTGGTAGTTCGCCAGAATTTAAACATTTTTTCTTTTCTCAAATTGGTAGGTAAACACTTTAGCGAGGCATTAAGTTTTATTTATTAATAGGTCAAACAAAAATGCTATTTATCAGCCGGTGGTTTGGTAAACAAATAACATCAGCTGATGGAACTCACCTGTTATCCACCATTTGACAACACAACTTTGCGCATGAGCGATAACTTAACAGTGCTGTCGAAAATGTGAATTAAAGTACTTAAAAAGTGTTTCGGAGTTATGTCGCATGATGGAGGATTTACACGCATCTGCAAGTGCAGAATGAAAAAAGGAAATAGACACAAGATGTTAAATTCATACTTATCTGATAGAGAGGGAAGACACCTTTAGTTATATAATGTGGATGAAAAATTATAGATGCAGATGAACACTTTAGAAAGATAGATAGATCTCGTGTAACAAAAGCAGCAATTGTAAAAAATGAAAGTTGCAGGCTTACTGGGTGAACACAATGCATACGCATACGCATACAGAGCCGCAAGAGTTAAAATCAAGTTAACTTGTCCAGCTCCGTCTTGCGTTGTTGTTGTATTCGCTTGTATTTAATGTTTTGACATCTCTTGCGGCTGCGTCTCTGCAGCCATTGTGTTCACGCAGTTAGAGGAATAAAGAAAAAGAGGAAAAATCACGTACACACCACGACATCTGCCCTCGAACCTCAGAGGAATGAAGAACAAGAGGGAAAACCATTACCTCTCTTGCCCCGCAACTTCCATTTGCTTACATTGTTTTTGTAACACGAGATCCAACTGTGATACAAGTTTAAGTGAATTTACCAACACCACTTTATTTTGGGATTCCGAAACTAACACAACTTTATTTTGGGATCCCGAAACCAGTTTTGGAATCCGAAAACAAAGTGGAGCTTGTGAAGTCAGTTCGAGGGCATATGCCGTGGTGTGTGTGTGGTTTTCCCTCTTGTTCTTTATTCCTCTAAGCTTCACAAACACCACACATATCCACCTGCTAATCCAGAGGTTCGAGGTTCGAATCCCAGCAGAGGCAAAATTCAAAAATGTTTTTTCCACGGGTATCGCCTTTCGCGAGGAACTGGCAAGTCCTCCGTTAGTAAATTCATTGCCATGAAAAGTGCATTCTCAATTAGCCGCGGAACCAGCGAAAAATTGTAGGTCCCCTCCATTCCCTCACAAGGCATGGTTGTGAGAAATGCGCTAGGCCCAGGGGCTTCTCGCTCTGTTGCGCCACCCTATTTATTTATTTATTTATTTATTCACAAACACCACTTTAATCAATACTTCGAGTAGTCCATTGTAGTATGTATGTACATGTTTCTGTAAAGTAAAAATGCGAGACGAGTTGAAAATTTCAGGTCAGTACAGATTGAAATAAACCTTTGGCTTGCTTTTTCGCCGGAATAGAAACCCTCATATTTGCATTTTTATTCATACATAAATGTAGGTATATAATTCTTTATCAAGCCTAGTTCTTTTTATATGGTAGCATACATACATACGTAAAAAAAATTGTGAAATTCTAAGATGTAACCATCAAATTTGTGTGGGAGCATATCGATATCTCTGCATCCATAGTCAATTTTTTAAAACCATAAACGTTGTTACCTTTTCCTTTTTTATTTATTATGCCCCACCTTCTTTCCCCTCCCAACCGACGCGCAGGGAGTTCCATTAATTAATTTTTTTTGTATTTAAGGTTGTTTTTAGTTATAGTTTGAGAAATTATTATTATTATTATTTATTATTATTATGTCCCGCCCACTTTCCCCTCCCAACCAGCGCGCGGGGAGGACCTTTTAATTATTCTCATTATTAGATTCTTATAGTATAGTTATGATGTATCTATTATTTTAATTTTATATTTTTTATATTGGTTTAAAATGAATGGAAATATTAAAAGTTTGAGTGTAAGGGTGTGTTATTTGGCTGAAAAGCCATTTGTTTTATTAGTACTTTGAAGATCTAATTAAATAGAACCCGCTTTTAAATAGTTTATCACTTCTTTTTAAAAGATTCTTACATTATTAATTGATTTAATTTCATTAGTAAGATTATTATATAATTGGAGACCTTTATACATTAAAGTGTTCTGTGTCGGGAAGTTAATTTGTGTTCTAATCTAAAGTCTCTTCCACTTCTAAGGTTATAGCGTTGGGACTCACTAATATATTTTGGAAGCATATTATTTTTCAATTTGAATACAAATATTAAAACATTTAGTTTAAATAACTGTGTTATGTCTAGCCAGTTTAATCTCTGCAACATAGTTTTTATATGGGTAAGTCGCGAGCATTTTAAGATAATCCTCATAGCCTTGTTCTGGAGCTTTTACAAACGAGAAATTAATATCTCCTAGTGAAGATAAGAATAAAATGGTAGAGCAATACTGAAAATGAGGTTTCACAATCGCGTTATAAATCTTAATTGCTGTTTTAGTCGAAAGTTTGTTTCTAATCCGTCTTAGAAAGTATATTTTTTTTGATAATTTTTTACAAATATAATCTGTATTAGCTTTCAGATTTATTTTATTGTCAATTACCAATTCTAAGTACTTAAACTCATTCACATGTCCTATATGTTCACCATTAATTTGCACTACATTCTGTTCCGCACTATATATACTTTGTATTATTAGATGATGTATTGTTTATTTATTAAAGTTTATATTAAAAAATTAATTAACTAGGACAAAGAGTTAAAGAGCGATGCGATTTGGCTAAAAAGCCATTTTGTTGTAATAAATGTTTTAAATACTTATAATAATTAGATCAAATTATCGATAATCCGCTTTCAAATGTTTAATCAATTCGACTTTAAATTTCCGAAGGTTATTCAAAAGTTTTATATGGTTAGGAAGATTATTGTATATTTGAAGACCTCTAAACATAACAGTGTTCTGAGCTCGAGTTGTGTTTTTATGATCTAATTTAAAATTTTGACCAGTTCTAAGATTATATGGTTGCGAATCACTAATATATTTCAAGCTGTTACAGAGGTATTTTGGTAGCATATTATTTTTGATTTTGAAAATGAAAATGCTACAAGCTACTCGGCCATATCCAGTAGGGCTATTCCAAAAAGCGCGGCGGATCGTATTTAAAGCGATAACTCAATTGCTGTTATTCTGAAAAGCGAACATGGTTGGAAATTAAACTTCCAATATCTCCATTTGGAAGTTTTATCCATCCACGCAAATGTCATCTATTTCCAAGTTTTTCCAATTAGAATTCTAAGTTTTCCTTAGGTATCAGCTGTTTCATCGAATTCAAAGAAAGCTAATCAGCAGAAGTGGTTCTTCTCCACTCGATGTCAATTTGAACCATTTTTGTTTGTTTATTACTTCAAAAATATTTTCTATACGTTTGTAAAATTATTTCGACTTTCAAAAGAAGAGTTTTGCTTTTGCTATATTCAGCCCTATCACAGATTCCATTGTAGAAAACTTCCCCAACGGAAAGCTGAGTTACGAACTACGAAAATTTGTGTTCACAAAATCCGAATGGAATCGAAGAAAGCATTTCCGCTTGCAACTCTAAATACCGCCAAGCTGGATTTCGAAATCAGCTGTTTTACGCCAAATGTGCCAGATCAATCGCATTTTTCTGCAAACACAACTTCTTTTGTATATGCCGTTTTCGTTTGGGAAAAAAGAGTACCCTAAGGGTACTCTTTTTGCTGTCAGAGTGACGTTGTGTTCGTTTGGCTGCTCTCAGGGTAATCTGAAATTACCCTCAGAGCAAGTTTTGCTTCTCTAGAAATTTTTTCAGAGTAAACTCACACCAACATAAATGACATTTCTCGTTAGTCATTCTTGGCATCTCATTTCGAATTTTGTGTTCACGCGGGCGTTCACAAACCTATCGGTTTTGGTTTGCATAACTTGTCCATTCTGTTTTTGTTGTTGTCCGAGCTCAAAAAAATTTCTTATTGCCTTAAATTACCTTTGTATAAAATCAATCTGGACATTTATGAAGTTTATTACGTATCTTTTTTAGATATATGTGTAAGTTTGTTGCCATCTAACATACAAACTTAGCCACCATTATGACTACATTTGCCACATCTCATACTTTGTTAAAAACTACTTGCCTTATTAATAACTAGTGTAAATGATTTTACTTTTCAATTATTAATATTTTGTTTTGATATATAATTTTTCATTCGCTTTCAATTGTTCAAGAAGTTGGGTTACAGAACCCTAAGCCGACATAATTGTTGATTTAGGTAATTCAAAAATTATTGTTAAATTATTTTATTAATCTATAATTAAATTTTAATAGTTCTGTTCTACATCAACTTGTGTCGTTATTAACCAATTGGACTGATTAAAATCATATAAGTTTCAAGATATAAAAACTGAAACTTTCAAATCAACAATTAAGATGGAAGACCTCAAGGTTAAATTCTGTTTGTCTTCCGAAGCTTGGGAAAACAAAACTACGGTTAATGTGAAAACCATTCAAATTTTGGGCCAAGAAGAAATTTTTTCTTTTCCAATTGAGAATCAACCAATCCAAAAGCATATTGAATTGGCGAAACTGTCTATTATCAAAGGAGCAGTGAAGAGCCTAAATACAAGAGGAAAATTTAGAAATATTACCATCACACTAAAGAAAGAGTTGCAAAGTTCATACTTGGATGAAGAAGGTAATGTAGTCTTTTGTGGTTATTATTTAGAGGCAATAAATTTTTCCCCCCAACACACTTCCAATACCCCTTTACCAAATATCGAAAATCCCATCCGGTCTATTTCAAATAATATGATGCTAGAAAAATTTTCAAGTAAAAATCAAAATGCAAAGTCATGGTTAAATTTATTTATGTTCGAATGTGATAGATTAAAAATAAGTGAGGAACAATTCCCCGAAGCTTTAAAAATAAACTTGGAAGGACCTGCTTTAGACTGGTTCTCATCTTTATATAAAACGTGTTCTATGGATAAACCTTGGGATTATTGGAAGACATCTTTCCTAAATACATTTGGAGAGAAATCATGGAGTGAAATTGAGTACGCTTATTCTTTTCGTTGGTTAAATGGTCCATTCTTAGACTTTGCTTTAAAAAAGATAAATCTTCTTATTGATGTCGATCCAGACCTGAGCATAAGTTCTCAAATCAATTTTATTATCTTAGCTTTACCGAAGTTTGTAAGATCGCGTTTAAATAAGAAAGAATTAGTAACGATCGAACATCTTATGTCTACCTTGCGACAGCTCGATCCTATATCAAACAATAGTACGCATACGAGCAAATATGAATTTGAAATAAATAAACAAAAGCGAAACTTCGTACCATGTCAAATCTGTGAGAAAGCTGGCTACGCGAATAGATTTCATTCAGAAACTAAGTGCAGAAACAAAGTTAGACCTGCTAATATAAGATTCTCAGAATCAAAAAACTGAATTATATCCCGCTTATAAAACTTAATGTTATAATCAATAATGAAATTGCAATTGCGCTTTATGATTCCGGAGCCAATGTGTCATTAATAAATTACAAGTTTTTTAAGAAATTACAATTGATTAACAATGTAAGCGGGATTCAAACGATAAAAACAATGAGTGGTCTCACAGATGCGCTTGGTGAAGTAACGGTATCTTTGAAAATACTTAATATACAAAAACAATTTTCATTTTTGATTATGAAAAGTGATTTATTTGAAGAAGATTTGATAATCGGGCTGAATTGCATTAAAGAGTTTCGATTATGTCAAAATGAAAACTTAGAAATTACTCAAAGTTGCAGTCCTATGCTTGAAAATGAAAATTTTGAATGCAATCAGAGCTTGATTTTACCTATTGAAAATAATAATAATGTTTTGAATGATCTTTTAAAAAAATATGATAGTGTTTTTGCTAAAGAAAAATTTGATATCGGTACTGTTAAAAATTTTGAAGCAACGATAAGATTAACAGAAAATAAATATGTATCTAGAAAACCATACAAATGTTCCATTCCGGACAAAATAGAAATCGAAACTCAAATAAAAAAATTATTGAAAGCAGGACTTATTGAAGAGTCATATAGCCCATATGCTTCCCCTGTTACTTTAGTTTATAAGAAGGAAGAGGGAAAAAAATCACGGTTGTGTATTGACTATCGTGAGTTAAATAAAATAGTGGTCCCCGAAGGTCAACCATTCCCTCGAATAGATGATCTTGTTGTTCGTGTAGGAAAGTGTGTTTACTTTTCCAAACTAGACATCAATTCAGCCTTCTGGTCTATTCCTTTGCGGGCTAAAGATAAATACAAAACTGCTTTTGTGACACACCATGGACACTGGCAATGGGCATGCTTACCTTTCGGCCTAAAATCAGCTCCTGCTATATTTCAAAGAATTTTATCAAGTATAATAAGAAATAACAACCTGGATTCTTTTGCTATAAATTATATAGATGATATATTGATTTTTTCGAATAACTATTCTGATCATTTGCAACACATCAAAAGAACATTACAGGTTTTACAAGAGCAAGGTTTAAAATTAAATACAAATAAATGTTGTTTTGCACAAAGAGAAGTTACTTATTTAGGACATCGAATATCAAATAATAGCATTAAGCCGATTAATGATAATTTAATAGCTTTAAAGGATTTCCCTGAACCAAAAACCAGAAAAAATATAAGACAGTTTCTGGGCAAAGTGAATTTTTATTTAAAATACATTCCTAGGTCAGCAATGACTTTAGAACCTTTACATAACCTCTTACGAAAAAATGTAAAATTTGTATGGTCAGATGAATGTAAAAAAAGTTTTGAAGAAGTTAAAGAATATTTATGCACAACGCCTGTCTTAGCAATATTCGACCCAAATAAACCAATATATATCTATACGGATGCTAGCATAGAAGGTGTTGGTGCAATTTTAAAACAACCTCAAGAAGATGAATCTGTTAAGCCGGTATTTTATTTCTCACGAAAACTTAATAAATCTCAGAAAACAAAAAGGGCAATATATATTGAATGCTTAGCAATAAAAGAAGCAATATTGTACTGGCAATATTATTTAATAGGCCAAAGATTCAAAATTTTTACTGATCATGAACCATTGCGAAATTTTAATATAAAGAACTGCAAAGACATAGAATTACTACACATTTTAAATTTCATCTCACAATTTGAATTCGAAATTCAATATAATCCAGGTATAAACAATACAGAAGCTGATTGTCTTTCGAGAAATCCAGTCCTTTCCGAAGAAAATGATAATTATAAATCACAAATAAAAATAGTGAATTATTTAACAGTACAAGACATACAAGAAAATCAAAAACAGTTAAAATTTGATAAATACTGTAAAATAAAAAATAAAATTATATACAGAACTTTAAATAAAAGAGAGAAAGTATGGTTAACAGAGGACTATGGTATCACATTACTCAAGAAAATACATGATTCGCATGGTCATATTGGTGTTAAGCAAATGATATTAACAATTACACCAACATTTTATTTCAAAAATATGCACAAACACATAAAAATCATTTGTAAAACTTGCGAAACATGTATAAAAAATAAAACAAGAGTTGGTAACTTTAAAGCTCCATTATCGCAGTTAGGTCCAGCATCGGTTCCATTAGAGATAGTATCATTAGATACAATAGGAGGTTTCACCGGAAATAGATCCCCAAAAAAGTATTTGCATTTGATGGTAGATCAATTTACACGTTTCGCATTTATTTCTACGTCGAAAACTCAGTCAGCGAGAGATTTTATAAATCTTGTTAAGTCAACTGAGAAAAAAGGCGACATTAAAACGATTTTTACTGATCAATATCCCGGTATTAATTCCTCGGAATTCAAAAATTATTTAAAGCACAAAAACATAAATCTGATTTTCACAGCAATAGACTGTGCATTTTCTAATGGACAGAATGAGCGAACCAACCAAACTTTAGTAAATAGAATTCGTTGCAAGATATATGAAAATAAAAATAAGCCCTGGTCAGTGATTGCTGAACAGTGTATTTCCGATTATAATAATACCATTCATACTTCAACGGGTTTCTCTCCCAATTATTTGTTAACAGGTAAGGATGACTCAATTATCCCAACGGAATTAAATAAAAATACGCTGGAAAACTTAAATTTTAATAGATCTGTAGCAATACAAAATTCTAACAGATCGCATAATATAAACAAAAAGTATTATGACAAACACACTAAAGACATTGAATATAAAGAAAATGATTTAGTTTATATTCAAACTGGTAGCAAACTGAATAGAAATAAATTAGATCCTGTTCGAATTGGTCCTTTCAAGATTAAGAAAAAGATATCCAACTCCATTTACGAGATTGACTTTGGCAGAAAAAAGAGAGACTTGAACATTTTTCATAAAAGCAAGATGATTCCTTATTCTTCTTATCCATACGAATTCTCTCGGGGAGGGGGGATGTAAGTTTGTTGCCATCTAACATACAAACTTAGCCACCATTATGACTACATTTGCCACATCTCATACTTTGTTAAAAACTACTTGCCTTATTAATAACTAGTGTAAATGATTTTACTTTTCAATTATTAATATTTTGTTTTGATATATAATTTTTCATTCGCTTTCAATTGTTCAAGAAGTTGGGTTACAGAACCCTAAGCCGACATAATTGTTGATTTAGGTAATTCAAAAATTATTGTTAAATTATTTTATTAATCTATAATTAAATTTTAATAGTTCTGTTCTACATCAACTTGTGTCGTTATTAACCAATTGGACTGATTAAAATCATATAAGTTTCAAGATATAAAAACTGAAACTTTCATATGTAAGTTCTTTTTGTCAGTTTTTACTCCATTCAAAAAATTTTTACTTAATTACTCATGAAATACGCAGATATGTTTCTGAAAGTAGTCAATTGCAATGGAAGCAAACTATATGTCAAACGCACACAAACATTGACAAAAACGGAGTACTCTGATTTCATGTTCGTTTGAATTGTCAAAAATCAGGGTACTCTAAAAAAAAAAGGGTACTCTAGTTTTACCAAACGAAAACGGCATTAGACGACAAATTTACATTCCGCTCGGATTTGGTGATACCAAATCTACGAATTTCGAAATTCGTTCCACTCCGAATGGAATATGTGATAGTTACATCGGGAAACTTTAACATTTTTCCATTACGATGGAATCTGTGATAGGGCTGATTTAGGTGGAACAAAGGGGCATTTTAAACCTCTGGTCGCTGCTACTCTTCGTTTCTTAGCGGAGGGTTCAAGCATAAAAAATTTTTGTGTTGTAGTGTGTTTTTGACTCCTTTAATAAAATAAAAAAGAAAATTACTCTCAATTCAATTGATGATAGTAAATTTTTTCATTATATTTACATTTTTCTATCAATAATCTCCGAAAAAAGATGCGTTGCGGAGAAAACTCCGCTCCGACGGCTACCTCGATAGGGCCGACTACCAACAATGCGACAGTCTATGAGTTGATTTCATAAACTATTTTTTTTTCTTTTTTCTTAAATGAAACGACTAGGATGATTGAAGCCGATTGTTAGATGATACAATCATATTGGCAGTTATTGCGAGTGTCGTTTGGCTGTCGATACACGACGGTTGTCGATAGTCGAACATCGAAAATGAAATTTGGTATTGCGTATTCTTATTGTTCGATACTTTCAATTTTGAATTCGGTCGTTATCGTCTGTATTTTTGAGTTCGACTATTACTAAGATTTATTAATTTGTCAAATTATAGTATTTATTCACAATGACTACTTTCATTGTTCACAGTAACAGACATTTTTTGTCGATACAGATACGCAATACCAAAAGAAAAATTTATCGAAACTTTCGACCCTTGTCGCATCGAATGTTAGACGACACTCGCAATAAGGGCCATTTGTTTGGACTTTTCCATCTTCTCCAGCAGTTATGAGGATTTGATTCAAAAAAAAATTATGCTATTTGATAACTTAACACGGGTTCATTCTGACTTGAGAAAAAAGACAGCTTTTAGTAATCCCACATCCAACTCATAATTCAAAAATAAATACATATATTTAACATTAAGAATTCATTCCATCAAGTTTCTTTATTTCCGCCAAGAGCATTTAAATATTACAATCACTTTCTTTTGTCGCAGCAAAATTTAGTTTTTAAAACGTATAAACACAATTTGTATCATTTTGCTTATATTTATCTGTTACGGTGTTCATACATAATATAGTGACAAAATTCAAGGGTTTCAAACCAAAAAAGTTAACCGCTCGGTATTAATATTGAGTTTTAATATGTTTCAGCGTGAAAAATTACATAAAGATACGCGAAAGCAACATTTTTGACTTACAAAACTGTTTTTTTTTTTCTATTCCGCGACCTAAGGATTTTTTTTAAATAAATAAATATTGATTTTATCATCACTGCAGCAAATGGAAATTGATAACATCAACTAGAATGTTGACATTAGCCATTAATTTGTAGTGAATTAGTAGAGTGATATTAAAAGATGAAGTATTTGTTTGTTGATTTTCCGTCTCTATTGTATTTTTTGCATAATTAAATGTTTTTTTCTCTTAAATATTTATTTATTTATTTGTATTTCGTATAAACTTAATCTGTTTTGTTAAATCGCAGCGTTTTAATTTATAATTCGGCTCATAATTTCTGTTTGTATTTTCTTTTGGTCTTGTCAAACCAAATCGAAATGTTTTTTTCTTTTTTATTTATGATAGGAAATAATTATACATATTTTTAAATATATATATTTTTGTAATTATAACAGAGAATTTAATTAAGTTAAATGTTTCCACAATATCTATTCAACATCCATCGTTGAATCCTCTGGAATATTACTCCTTTCTTTAGTATCATCCTTTTTTTCTTCACCATTTTGATGTTGGGGCTGTTCGGTCGTCTTAGCTGTTGGCGTTGGTGGTTTGGGCTTCGGGCGGTTAAGAACAGAGTTAAGGCATGAGATGAGCGTGTGCGATTCGTGGCGGATTTCGCTTACTTTGACAGGGCTATCGGAGGTGCGTTGTGTGTGGGTGAATTTTGACAAAGCAGTTTGCAACCATTTTTCCGCTTTATCGGCTGCTTCAGTTATATTGATGAATTCAGTTTCAGTTAAATGATCATACTTGGCTGAGCCCGATCGGAATTCATTTACTGCAGAATGGGCATAATCAATAGTTTTCCTTAATTCATCAAATGCCAAAGGAGCATTTTCGTAGTTTTGACAGCGCTCCTTAATAGGATCGGTCTGGCTGTGTAGCCCGTTCAATTTACCAACATAGGTATCTCGGTCACAGGCTTCACCATCTTCATATAGCCAGTTTTCCAGATCGTTCAACTGTTTGCATATAGATTCACGATCGATTTCAGCAACATAACGTTCAAGTGGTCCTCCCTGTTAAAATAGCATTGCAAATTAGTACAAATTTTCTTCTTTCTTTCTGCAAGATTTCACTTACTTGTAGTTTGTTCCTCATGTCATAAACGAATTCCTCAAGTGCGTTACGTGCATCAACACGTTCTGTTTCTTTTGCATCGTTGGCAATCATTCTAGTCTCTTGTTGGGTGTAGTTAACCAAATCAGCCTGCGAATAACCATGGGTCTTCACATCCATTGAGAGTTCGATAAGTTTGCTCGATTTCTTTTTCTTGTCACCGCCCTGAAAGGATTGATTCAATTTAAATAAAGTTTTAAACAACAAAAGCAATAAGCATAAGACAAAAATGATGATGAAGCTATTGCACAAATGTAAACAATCAAATGAAATAGTCAAATGAAAACGAGAGGTATAATTTTATTAAGTAATGGAAAACAAATACATGCTGCTTCTTGAAACAGCAGAATGGCACAATCGGCAGTGTTTGCAGTCAGTTTTGTTAAAAATAGTTTTAAAAAAATCTAATGAAAAACATTGTGTTTAACGCAATGTTCCCCTTATTCCAGTGAATTTGACTTTAAGAAGAATGGTTTGTGGTAAATAAATTAATTAATAAATGGGTAAGGTCGCATAGCAGAGCGAGGAGCCCCATGGACTGCACATTTCTCACAGCCATGTCTTGTGAGAGAATGGAGGGACCTACAATTTCCTGCCGGTTCCGAACGGCTAATCGAGAAAGCGCCTTCCACGGCAATGAATTTACTAATACCCGTGGAAAATCATTTTTGCCTCTTTGAAGATTCTAACCACGAACCTCTGGGTTAACAGGCAGACATGCTAACCATCACGCTATGGGTCCCACTGTAGGTTTGTGGTAGTTCTGAATTACCAGTTTTGAATAAACCAGTTTAAGTGCTAGGTGGAAATAAAAGGTTTGTTCGCGAAGTCCTGGGGTTGCCCTGTGGTCCACACCTAAACTCGCCCTGAATGTCAAACTGAGTGTTTGTCATCCCTGAGTTCTCCTTCAACTCACTCTGAAGTCAAAGCTATATTTCCTTTCCATATTCCCCCAATAACGGAAACGGGGACAAGCGGGATCTTGAAAAAAACTGGACCGACTCCAGTAATTTTTTTCACCGTTGAAGTCTTTCATAGCCCCTGATACTATATTTCATCCCTTTCTTTTCACTGTAATGGAAACTTGCAAACTACTTTTCCTAATTTACTCAATTCGATCACCGTAGGGTCCGGGCTACGTTGGGAATGTCAGCTAGCTTCCAGCGATGCATGTCACTTTTAAACCTAAATGTACATGATCATCACTGATATCAATTTCATGTTCGAAGCACATTATTTCAGAACGCCATGAAGAGTATAGTAGAGAACCGAGTACAAAGGCGCAAACAGAGGGAGAATCCCATTCCAACAAACAAAAATTATTGTGACAAAACACAAACTTTAAATTTTTCTTCCTTTGCAAACAAATCACATTAAGTTGTTCAAACGTAATTTGTGAAATGGTCGGTACTTGTTTATTCGTAGAATTGTGCATCCCATGGTTTCGTTTTATCAATATCCAAGAAGCAGCATATATTTTGATTTGAGTATAAAGTTATTTGAAAAGAATCCAGCTCTTAAATACCCACCCCGAATGGATCCACTTTTTTAAGAACAACAAAAAAAATTCTTAGATTTTAACGAAAATGCCAATCAGCCCTTCACCAATTTAATCGTTACACCCCCATAAAATCGACACCGTTTTAATAAATCAATAAGTTTTGATTGAAAACAAACTAAGCAGATACGCTAATGAAAGTTCAACACAAATATTAGATTTTGTTTGTCACAAAAATAAGCTTTGTTCTTTTGAATTGAAAACAAAAAATAAAGACAACATGAAATTCCAAAAAAAAAAGTAAAAAAATGTATATAACATAACGTGTTGTTAACTATACATTATTGTAGAAAAAAATTTGGCATTTGTATAGTTATTGTAAGCAAGACTCTTCTGAATGTTTAGACAATTTTATTATAATATGTAATCGTTTGTGGAGCACGCAGGGTAGGCACATGAGCGGTCGTCTTTTTCTGTGTTTAGTTCTCTTTTCTTTTTTCAATAATGCATAAAAACAATCCAATTCCATTTACATTAAGTTAAAAATCATAACTATATAACATGACAACTATGATTCGTTTTTTTTCGCAAATTTACACAAGGGAAGGAAGAAAAAACACAAAAATAATTATGCCAGAAAAGCGCAAGAGGAGAAATTTACTTTGTTTTGCTCTCTTATTTACTTTTTTTGTAAAGTTGTGAGATTTTCTACTTTAGAGTTTAGTATGTTGCATGTTAACAGAAAAAAGAAGAATTATGCATTAAGGTATTTTAGCTCGGATAAGATGGCAAACATGTGTTTAATTTCATTCACTTGCTTTTTCTGATTTGTTTTTGTTTTATCTATGCACACGTACCGAAGTAAACCATCCCTTGACCCGCTGGGCCCACCCTTGTCCTCCTGGTGATGAGGCTGTTGGCGAATCTCTACTACCATCATCATTATCATAATATTCCTACACAACAATGACAATAACACAGAGTATACAAAATTTGTTGTTCTCATTCTTTGCCTTATTTTTTTTTAATCAATTTTTTTACTTTTCAATATTTTTTTTTCTGTTTAAAACAAAAGCTTTTTAGAACCAAGCGTTGGAAATTAAAAAAGAACATTGGATAAAGGAACAGTATACTGAAACACTTACCTCTTGCGACACATCCATTGGCTCACCAGTAGCAGTTGTGGCTGGTTGTGCTTGGTCGCCAGCTTGTTCGTCGATTCCAGCCTCATCGATTTCTTTTTTATCAACCAATGATGCGCTTGAGATCAACACGATACCGTGATGATTGATGCGTACTTTAACTTTTACTTCTTGCAATTCACCCTTTTCGTTGGGCTTGACATCTTTGATCAACCATTTGCCTATTATTGGGTCAGTATATGGGACGGGTTGGGCATATTGAATAGTCATGTTGAATGGCTCCTTGCGATTGAGGGTCAGCATTCTACTAAATGGAGCTGCGTGGAAAGCGGGGAAAACCTCTATTTCCCCACCGGTAAGAGAACCTTCTGGCTCCCAAACTACTTTGACGGCATAGTTTTGAATGTCGGTTACACCGAATTCGCGAACTCGAACAGCCGGAGACATAATTGCACATTGAAGAGCAGCTCCACGTGAAACGGATTCGTCCTGATTCAAAGTTGTAGAAGCTGGTTTACCAAATGTCTGAAAATTTAAAAAAGTATAATAGTAAATACACAACTGAAACAATTTATCAGAAAAAACAAAGTTCCATATGAGAGTTAAATAAATGAAAATTTAATCACCAATTTTTGGCGAATGTATCCGACCTAAGCATGAAGATGGCAGGCAGCACTCGTCAATAAAAGCTCGGGAATATGTCTTTTGAAAAACTCACTTAAAAGGTTCGTTTCTTTGCTTTGTGCACTGGAATGCACAATCTGTAGTCTTTCAAGGAGTGGGTTTAGATTCTCTCAGAAAAAGACATACTGTGCACAAAATAAAGAAACAACGCAAAACACAGCAACCCTTGAAAAAAATAGTGTTTCGACAGTTGTATTTGTGTTGGATCTTGGATGTGCACGTTTTCTGTCCACAGAAATTTGGGTGGCAAAAATTCGCAGGGTGGGGAATTTTTTACGAAAAATCGCTGTTTTGGAAGGGGATTAGACTGATTTTTGGTAAATTTCGCTGCATTTCGTGATAATTTTCAGTAAAGAAACAGACCTAAAATGTTTTGTTTAGATGAGTGGCTGTGAGCACTTTTGTGAAAATTGAAAAATGAAAATATATGTACAACCATTGGTGCAATTTAATTTTTTCGATCCCAACCTTTTTGACAATTTGAAAGATTGCATTATTTTGCTGAGTTTGAGCGAAATTAACGTCAGCCATTACTCACTTCAGACTGGTTTTCTAGCCATCTATTCATATATGACACAATCCATATAAGTCAGACATATCGATGTCTATTCTCAAGGTTAGTATTCCAATCCAATAATGATAATTGAGGAATGGGAACGAATTACCCGCAATACGAACGATATGATTGAACTGTGGTCATATTGCAAGCACAAGTCCATTAAAGTATAGCAGCATAGTTCGTTGCGGCAACATTGTACTAGCTTAGATTTTTTGAAGATTAAGGAGTTTTGAAAATTCTTTTATTCATTTTGGAGCCGTCCAAACAGAGCTGGACCTGATAAAGGCCTATAATTCGGTTTCTATCCCCCTTGCTGGGGTATCTATTGGATTCAATTTTATGTACGGTGAAACAAAGTACGTTTGAATACTTTTATGTCAGTTTACAGTGAAAGATGCTAGTCGATAGAAGAAACTTTTGTATCATACATTTTTCCAGACAAAAACCTCATAACTAAAATATTTACTAATATGTTTGAATCTTTTGTATGCTTACCTGTTCAATCAACGCTTTAATTGATGGAATACGAGAGGTTCCACCAACAATCTCCACTGAATGGATCTCATCCAATGACAATTTCGATTCTTGTAGACATCTCTTAAGTGTTTGGTCGACTCGTTCAAACAGATGAGCGCATAGCTCTTCCATTGTCGATCTTTGCATACTTGAGTGTACATCGACGTCGTTCATGAAGCATTCGATATTCAATGGCAGCTTAGATGTGTTGGCAGACATTTGCTTTTTCATTTTTTCGATCTCTGTTATCAGTCGCAAATATGCCCTGGCATTTGTTTTTGCATTAAGTTTATATTTCTCTACGAATTCTTTAGCGAAATAGTCAGCAAGTACAGAATCGAAGTCCCGTCCACCAATTTGCTCCCAAGTACTACAGAGCATCTTTAGTTTGCCTTTAGTAAATGCACAAACACTGACCTGCAGTGCTGAATGACCACAATCAACGAACACAACATTACGTGGCTTTTCTTCAGGGAGATCTTGCTTATAGAAACCGTACGATAGAGCCGTAGCTGTTGTTTCGTTCATCAAACGGAGCACATTGAGACCGGCAATGCTAGCTGCATCTAACAATGCCTTACGCTCAGCGTTTGTATAATAAATTGGGCATGTTATTACACAATCGTTCACCTGCAAAAAAAAACAAATTCAGCATCCAATTTCAATAGCATTTAAATTTGACTGATTTACCTGAGCCTGCAATGCACTTACTGACGTTTCCTTTAGCTTTGTAAAGAGCATTGCAGTTAACTGCTCGGGAGAGAAAAGTTGATCCTGGTCAAGATAGTTGACCCGAATGCCAATACCGCCATCTGGTCGTTGTTCTACTTTATATGGAATGGTAGAAAGTTCACGTTGTACATGTGGATCGTTAAATTTACGCCCCAATAAACGCTTAAATCCACTGACTGTATTTTTCATGTTTGTGACCTGCTGGTTCTTGGCCGCAACACCAATAATTCGCTTCTTGCCATCGAAAGCGACACATGAGCTGAAAGCAAAAAATAAATAGATATATTCAATTACTAAAAACCACAACAATTATGTACATATACAAAAAAAACAGCTAAACATTGATTCAACTTGCATTTCACCAAGAATTCAAGACGAAAACCATATGGTTGAAGATAGACGATATACCAGCAACCAGCTATGTTCACAACCCAACCAAAGATAGACATTTCGATAAATTTTTTTTTTCAATAACTACCTACATAGGTGTGATGTTATTACCGGCGAAATGTAGAATTACGTCATTGCTGATTAAACCGAATGAGTGAACAGAAATCAAACCAAGTCCAAATATGGGGTGAGAAAAATCACTGTGATATGATTTGAATGATTGATGAAGCAAAAACAAGAGGTTAAAAGAGAAAATAGATTTACTTTTCTTAAACTACTATACTCGTACAAGTTCGCACTTTCAGAAGTGAACTTAGGAAAAGCGTTTTCATACAATTTTTCTGTTGTTAGGTGAAAAAAAGGGACAAGTTAATGTCTGAAAACAAACACCACAAGAAAAAACAAGATAAGAATGCAAAATTATTTCGAAATAGTCTTGATTTTTTTTTATTGAGACAGAAGGGATCTAATTAATCACCCTTTCTACTTTAAATGACTTAATGCAAGTGTAATATTTCTTCTTTTGAACTATAGGTAGTTAAAAAAAAAAAAAACTGGTCGAGATAAAGTCTACGAGTAAAAGTACAAACTTACGCCCCTTTTTTAACCATCACCTGCCATAACCCTGCCAGACTGTAGTATTTAGAGAAAGTGTTAGAACTTACAAGAGTTTTAAAGTTGACCTATTGTCCATAAAATTAATAATTTAAATACCCAATAAAGGTCAAAAACATACTATGTAGTTGTAAAAATACAATCAATATTGATTGTGGTTTTTTTTTTTTTGTAAGAGATATTGCCCTTCAATATCACTGTTAGTGAATATTGAAGATATTCAATGTTCATTGCCAGCATGCAGATCGCTTTTTTTTGTATATTATTTAGGAATAGTAAATTAAAAAGAAGGGCGCACCAGTTTTATTGTCAGTTTAGAAGCAAATAGCGAAAAGGAATATAATCTGCTTCAGTTTCAAATGAACGAATTTCAAAAATTTCAAATTATAAAGATCCGGACTTTGTTTTTGGGATTATTTCCGAGTTTGCGTATTGTTTTTCCAATTTCTGACACTTTCGAAATAATAAATAATTTTTTGTTTGGTAAATATAAGACAGGGTGTGGGTGTAGAATATAGAATATGCGATTCTATCACCGCCCGTCATAACAATACAACGAATACAAAAAAGAATGGACTAAAAGCGCATCGAATGTTTTGCGAGAAATTCGGTGAATTCCTTTTATCGTAATCTTTATCACCGCTGCTTTGATTTGGGTTTACTCCATGGGCTAACATTATAACTGATCTGACAGCAGCAATAGTGAGGATCGGTCACTTCAAGGAGATCATTGTTGCCTCAGCATATTTCCCTGGAGACATTACACCTTGCCCACCTCCACAGGTAGTAAAACTTTATGAGCACGCACAGAAAAACAAATTGGAAGTTATTCTGGGATGCGACGCAAATGCTCACCACACCCTGTGGGGAAGTAAGGATATAAACAAAAGAGGTGAGTCCCTTATTGATTATATTATTAAAGAAAATTTAAATATATGTAATATTGGCAATGAACCCACCTTTGTCACCAGAACTAGAAGAGAGGTTCTAGACATTACATTGTCTTCATCTCTCTCTAAAAACCTTGTCTATGACTGGAGGGTGTCCTCCGAACCATCCTGCTCTGATCATAGACACATACCCCTTAAACTAGACACAAACATAATATCTTGTCTATCATATCGTCCAAAGAGAAAAACAGATTGGGTCTCGTATAAAACAGATCTGGAAAACTCTCTAAAAGACAAAATCCCAAACATTAATAGCAAAGCTAAATTAGATTTCTTTGCGGACTACGCAAAAAACTCTATCATAACTGCCTTTGAGGACAACTGCCCTCTGAAAACAAGATCAACTAAAAGGCAAACCCCTTGGTGGAACAACAACCTCAAGAAATTGAGATCGAAAGTAAGGAAACTTTTCAACAAAGCAAAACGCAATGATGACTGGCAAACTTACTCTACTGCTCTCACCAAATACAATAATGAAATTAAAAAGCCAAAAAGGCGTCTTTTAAACAATTTGTAGAAAGCATCTCTGACGTCTCCTCTAGTTGCAGACTCCACAAAGTTCTCGCGTCCGACAAGCCGGCAAACCTAGGTACCCTTACCAAGGAAAACGGCTCTCAGACTAAGAATAAAACTGAAACTCTGCAACTCCTAATAGACACCCACTTTCCGCAATCTATCATTATAGACCCAGCAATAAACCTATCTCCCCAAAGGGAACAGCATATGTTTCCATCTAGGGAAGACTGGACAACGGCCAGACAAATCTGCAACACCAATGTCATCAAATGGGCTATCTCTTCATTGAAACCATTCAAGGCCCCTGGGGAAGACGGCATCTTTCCGGCCCTACTGCAGAACGGGGCTGCCATAATTGCTCCCATTTTATCAAAACTGTTCACTTGCAGCCTTGCTTTTGGTCACATACCAGAAAGCTGGAGAAGAGTAACAGTTATCTACTTGCCAAAAGCAGGAAGGAATCTGGATCCAAGCCCTAAATCCTTTCGGCCAATCAGTCTAATGTCATTCATCCTTAAATGTATGGAGAAGGTCATTGGTAGACACATCCGGGATAAGCAATTAGCTACCCACCCACTATCCACATCAAAATACGCATATCAGCCAGGGAAATCAACGGAACCCGCGTTGAATGACCTAGTTACTAGGATCGAACTCTCTATCGATAAAAAGGAAATTTGCGTAGTGGCATTTCTTGACATAGAAGGAGCCTTCAACAACACTTCCTGTGTCTACAGACCGTAATCTAAGGCACCACAACGTTCCACAAGTTATTCGCAAATGGATAATGTCAATGCTAAACAGCAGAGTTATCCACAGCAATATCGAAGAAGTGGAAATCTCATCACTAACAACAAGAGGCTGCCCACAAGGTGGAGTTCTCTCACCACTCATCTGGTCAATAGTTGTAGACAGCCTACTAAGATTACTTGCAACCCAAGGCATCTATGCAGTGGGCTTTGCAGATGATCTAGCAATTGTCATACAAGGTTCATCAGAAACACTAATATCAAGAAGACTTCAGACAGCTCTGAACACAGTACAAAGCTGGTGCTCAGATGAAGGTCTCTCTGTCAACCCACGTAAGACAGTTATTGTCCCATTTACAAAAAGAAGAAAACTAAATCTTCTAATACCCCCCAGTCTCTATGGGGAAACAATACCATTCTCCAAGGAATCAAAATACCTTGGGATAATCCTAGACAGCAAAATGTCTAGAACGCATTTCCAGCAGAGCAACCAAGTCTCTATGGACTTGTAGAAGCATATGCGGGAAAAACTGGGGTCTAAAACCTAAAATGGTGTACGACCTATATACGCTGGTAGTAAGAGCAACAATAACGTAGGCAGCTATTGTATGGTGGACAAAAACGAAAGAAGTAACGGCAATCCAAAAACTAGAAAAGATTCAAAGATTGGCAACAACATGCATTACGGGATGCATGCGTACAACACCAACATACGCTCTAAACGTCATTACAGGACTACCTCCAATCCACCTTTTCATAAAAATGGAAGCAAAACTGGCGACACACCGTTTTCCATCAAGGACACATAAAATCACATCCATACCCGAAAGGACATCTGTCGATAATGGAAAGTCTAGAAAAACTTAATACCTTTAGTATGTGCTTGGATGCTACTATTTCCATGTACAACTTCAAACTCAACTTCTCCATTGTCATCCCCCCTGGGGAAGACTGGGAGAACACAAAACCTCATCCTTCAAGGCAAGATATGGTCTGGTATACGGACGGCTCAAAAATGGAAACTGGTACAGGTTCCGGCATTTTCAGCGACTGTCCCAGAACGAACTTCTCAGTAAGTATGGGCAGTCACTCGTCCATTTTCCAAGCCGAAGTCTTTGCCATTAACGAATGTTCGAGAATTATTTTTTCATCGAACACGAAAAATAAAACAATATTCATTTTTTCAGACAGCCAAGCTGCACTAAAGGCGTTAAGCTCACCTGTCATAAGATCCAAACTAGTCCAAGAGACAGTCATGTCGCTCTCTGAACTAGCAAGGAAAAACACTGTAATCCTCCACTGGATCCCAGCACACAGAGGCTATGATGGTAACGAGAAGGCAGACATCTTAGCTAAAGACGGCGCATCTAAACCATTCGTCGGTCCTGAACCCTTCTGCGGTGTAAATAAAAGCACCTTCAAACATACTGCCAAGAACATCCTACTGGAGGAATCAAATAAAGCTTGGAGTAACTCATCTGGCCAAATTTGTTCAAAATACTTTTTGCCAGAATATACCGAAAAAACATCAAAATTCCAACTGAACCTCAATAGGAAAACCCTAAAAATTTGCACTGGACTACTAACCGGTCACTGTTCCTTAAACAAACATCTTCACCAAATGAGGCTGGTAGCGGATCCCATCTGTAGACTATGCCTCGAAAATGAAGAAACATCTCTGCACATTATTACAGAATGTCCAGCACTTTTCCGCCTTAGAAAGCAAATACTTGACTATGAGATTATCCCCTTAGATAAACTCAAACTCATTCACCCACAGAAGATTGCTAACTTCTGGTTCAATTCAGGAGCAGGAGAACTGCTCTGAAACCTCACATGGGCTGGCACAATAGGTGTCATTCAGACACCGCAGTGCCCGGAGCTGAGCAAGCTCTACCCGTCCCCCAAATCTAATCTAATCTAATCTAACATTATAACTGCTTTTCGAGCATTGACTTCTACTAACTGAGCAAAAACAAAGGATTTTTGAGAAAAACTACGAGTTAGGATTTCAATATAAAGATTATAAGTATTTATTAAAATAAGGAAATAGGTTAATTAAACATATAGTCTAAGAGCTGGAAGCAAATTTTTGGAGTGGAGTGATAACCAAAAATAATGCACATGTGTGTGTAGATACACGCACCATAATATCAGATTCAACCGTCTGGCAGGTTTTTTTTTTCAGCCGGGCCGGGTGGGCGTTCGAAAATGGCAATGTAACCCAGAAAGTGGTACGCCAAAACATCACAAAAGTTCCCCCAACTACAAATAAGGGTGTCCAACAGGATTTGGTTTCAGCCTTATGCTTGACAGACGCATTTCAACATTTTTCAAATGCATTTTTCAATTTAGCGGATAACTTTTGTCTCATCACATGTAACTTTGTAGTATTTCATTTAAATGACATTTTTGATTTTCATTCAATTTGATAAACATGCTTGTGGTACCCGTGGCGTAATGGTTAGCATGCCCACCTGCTAAACCAGAGGTTCGAGGTTCGAATCCCAGCAGAGGCAAAATGCAAAAATGTTTTTCCACGGGTATCGCCTTTCGCGAGGAATTGGCAAGTCCTCCGTTAGCAAATTCATTGCCATGAAAAGCGCATTCTCAATTAGCCGTTCGGAACCGGCGAAAAATTGTAGGTCCCCTCCATTCCCTCACAAGGCATGGTTGTGAGAAATGCGCTAGGCCCAGGGGCTCCTCGCTCTGTTGCGCCACCCTATTTATTTTTTATTTTTTGATAAACATGCTTAAGCTAAAATGCGTCTGGCAAGCAGTAGGCTGAAACCAAATCGTCTGGGACCGAGTTTTTTTGTAATTAGGGGAATTTTTCTGATTTTTTGATGTATCGTTTTTCATTTATGTGGTTATCACTTCGACCTCAAAATCTGTAAAATTACCATTTTCGAACGCCCAAACCCGCCCTAGTCTGAAAAAGAAACCTGCCAAACGGTTGAATCTGATATAATGATGAGTGTATCTACACATACATGTGCATTACTTTTGGTTATCACTCCACTCCAAAAATTTGCTTCCAGCTCTTGGTCTAATAGGAGAAAGCCCCGCGGCCTAACACATTTCTCACAACCATGCTTTTTAGAATGGAAAGGACCTACAATTTTCTAACGCTTCTGAACACCTAATCGAGAAAGGGTTTTTCGTTGCAATGAATTTGTTATCGGAAAACTTTCCAATTCGTAAAAAAAAACTGTTTTTTCTGTTGGGATTCGAACCACGAACCTCACCACTTATCATTATGGTGGCAATTATTGAAAGGAAAACTTGAATTGAGCAGCCTCGTCACTAAAATGTATTAATTATTAAATATAGAAAATGTATGTATGTATGTATCTAATGTAAATGATAAAAACTACCAAAACTTCCCCCACATTTAAAACACCCACATCGTTTGCATTTATTCTCTTCCATATTTATAACATTTTGCTGGCCATGAACTTAATTTAGATTAGAATCTTCTTTTTTTTTCTCAATTTATATTTTTGCAAAGTAATTTTATTTGTCGTTAATGAATTTGAAGCAATCACAGGTCGTTGACTAATTTGTGGGTGATTCACCATCCACTCATAAGATAATTTATTTATTATTGGCAAGGTAAAAAATATAAATTTGTTTGGTTTTGGAATTGATATATAAATCACCATCCTCAAGTTGCGTGTTCGAATGAGATGTAATTTATCTGATTTGAAAAGGGTAGATTAGCTTTGTATTTAATTAGAATGTACATATATGAATGCAACTGCCTCGAAAATGTGGGCTGAGAATTATATTTTTACTCTCTGATTACATTTTTAAAAAATTTTCAGTGTAAAAGTATTTTCAACATAAAGAAATCATTCAATAAAAAAAAAGTTGTATAAAATAGTCCCTTATCAATTTTATGGAACTCAACGACAAAAAAAATTACCTTCTTATTGATTCTATTCTTATTCATGTATATATTTCACTAATGGAAAATTGTGAACAGGGGGGAAATTAACCCCTTATTTAAAAACTGTTTTACTATCCTTATACCTAACTCACATTCAATTTACGATTTGTGGAAAAAAAAATTTAAATTGAAACTTCATTAAAATCGTTGTGATTTGAAACTCGATGAAACGAAAATACGTCACGATAAGGAAACAAAGAACCAAGTCGGTGAACCAGATAGAATACATTGGGGGCGTTCATCAAAAGTTAGATTTTCAGATTAACTAACTTTTCTCGTCCTCTGATTGGTTAAACGTAAAGTTTTTCAGTTGACAATCATCAGCTTTTAGTTTTTGCTAATTCAGTTTTTCAGTCAGGAAGGAAGGCTGAAAATCTAGATTCAGCTAAAGCAAAACTAAATACATAAGTGTTTCAGTAAATCACAAAATCTGAATTGCTATGAACGTCCCAATTAACATTAGGTTCGTTCGTTGAACTTTATCCAGATTTCCTTGACAACCTATGATTTGTCAAAAACAAACACTGGGTATCGGTTCTCAAAAAAACCAGTTATTTTTTTCTATTTTTTCCGTCTAGAATTGAAATCGAAAAGGACCAAATACTAATATACTCCAAAAAATTTGGAAGAATTAATTTTCTGAAGCAACTTCAATGCAAATTCATAGCGCTTTGAAAATTAAAACGCGCTATCTTAAAACTGGGTTTTTGAAATTGGCCGGAAACGAAACCTTTTCAGTTTTTATCTGATTGATTTGAAATTTCATTCGTAGCTTTGTGAGATTATTATCTAGCAAAGTACACACGATTCAAGCGATTGTTTTTTTTTTTTAAGTTATAAGCAAAAGTCATTTTTTGGTCAAAAATGCAATTTTTTGTTTTAATCGTCGCCTTATTGCGAAAAATTGATGGTAACTATTATCTTGTGTATGTACTTCACTAGCAAAACGCATGTAGATTATAAAAAAAAATTTACTGTGTGTCCGGCTGCGGAACATCTTTTGAAAATGCTGGTTAACGTATTATATTCTACACCGTCATTTCGATTTGAATTTCAAATGAAATTTTTTGTTTTACTTTCGATGAGTTTATTATTAGTATGTACATTATGTACAATCATTTGTATAACCTTTTTCTTAAAATCTATTGAAAAAAATCCCCTTAACTACAAAAAATCACCATATATCCCTTGTCATCAGAAGAAAAATACGAGCCATTCGACAGCCCTGTTCATTACCTGAACTCGTCCCAGCAAAAACTTAGTCTTCAGGGCGAGTTGAAGGCAAGTCCAAGGTTCAAACTAAGTTTGACAACCAAAAAGTAAGCGAATTAGTTCAAAGAAAAGATAACGAATAGTCTGGGCTTAATACATGTATTTTGCCTTGCATATTACAAAGCTTTAGTAGGTATAAACAGAAACAGTTGCGTAGTAGTCAACATGTTACGCGGGATATTTGTGGTTCGAATTCAAACAGAAACAAAATTTTTTAACGGTAATCGCCTTTCGAAAGGAATTGGCAAGTATCCCGATGATAATGAATTTATGTCAATGAATGAAAAGGGCTTTCTTGATTTCTCGTTCGGAATCGGAAGCAAATTGTAGGTTTCCTCCGTTTCCTCACAAGGCATGATTGTTAGAAATGCAGTAGGTCCCGGGCTCGCCGCTTTTTTCGCCACCCACTACAATGGGGTTTGCAGTATTAAAGTAAAACATCTGTTATTTGAAATTTCGATGAAACGAAACAGCGTCACAAAAAGCAAAAATATATAATTATAAAGAAAATGAGGCAGTATACTTCTTCTTCGTCTCTTCTTTGCTTGCTTGGGTTGAAACTTCAGAAAAGGCCACACGACCGGCCTTGTCTTTTCAGAAGATTCACCTCCGACGTGTTTGAATTACGTACTTAATTTTTCTTTCAGGGTAATTTGCATAATATGTGACAAAAACTCAGGACGGATAAATTGGGTCAAGACAAGAAAAAAAAATCGTTACAAAGGGGAAGAGTCTATCTCCCTCCGTTTAAGTCTTAGATGCAATTTTAGAAAAAATTTAATTGACCATAAAAAAAAATATTAAAATCAAGTCTCAAAGTAAAATTTAGAAAAAAAACAAATTTTTTTCTTATAGTTTGCGTAAAGTATTCATCTTTTTCATTAATAAAAACATTAAAAAAATACTGGTCGTTTTTAAAATTGTGTTTTGCCCTTGGCGCTAATTTGTCCAATTTTTTTTACGATTGCGAAAGCTATATTTATACTAATTGAAAATTTGTCAGTTTTTTTATTTCAGATCAGAGGGAGAGGTAAATTACCTCTCAGTAGTTAGTAGTAGTATTAGATTTTTAGGGAGGAAGATTTTAGAACCATTTTTTTATAGGTATAGAAAATTTTTTTTTTTCTTAAGTTTAATTTTTGTGGAGTTGAAAAGTAATAAAATAATAAGTGTAATGAAAATATTTTTTATTTAAAAAAAAACTTTGAGCCTTGATTACTCAAAAATCATACACCAAATTAACTTCAACTAAAATATTAGTTAAAGACCAACATATTGTTAGCTTTCAAAAACATTTAAATAGGTAGGTATGTGGTATTAAAGGTCGAACAACTATGAATAACTCTATGTTAAAATTTAACTAAATGGTAGGTATCTGTGGTGTAATGGTTAGCATGTCTGCCTGTTAACCCTTAAATCCTACCCATGCCGGGAAAAAAGTTTTTATCCCAATTTAATAAAAAAAAAAAAAAAAAAACAATTTAATCAAAAATTTTTATTTATTAACATAAAAGATAGGAATGTTTAACTATGAAAAAAAAATTTTAAATTTACATTAAGACAATTTTGGCTATGTTCGCCACACAGTGGATTTCGTTAACTGCTGCATCGTATTTTGGTCTTGCGGTCTTTGTCTCTTGGACACACGGCACATCTTTTTTTTTTTTGTAGTGACTGACGATGTAAACTCAGCCACAGGTCGTTCTTTTTAAAATATCTCCAATGAGCCCCTGAAGTTTAGCTTGCCAAGAAAACCTGTCCTCCATTTGGGGTTTTATGAGTTCCAAGGCTAAGTTTTTTAAGAAATTTCGTCGTATTTGAGTTTTATTGGACGCCAATTTGAGGAGGACATACGAATTCACACCAACAATATTTAAGTTATCATAAAACATATCCAATGACCATCGTTTCGTTCGTCTCGAAGCAGTGTACCGGTGTTTAGAAACTTTAACTATCACTACCCTGGGGTCTATGGGACTCTGAAACTCAAATACATATTTCCAACTGCACCACTCGAAAATTAATAAATGACTGATTTTTAGACGTCTGCTTCAATATTAGAATTCCATGGGTTGCTTAGTTTTTTAAAAAAATCAAAAAAATGTATGTTTGCAATGGTGTTGGACCCAGGGTATGGTTTAAAGGTTAACCCAGATGTTCGTGGTTTGAATCCCAACAGAGACAAAATGTTTTTCCACGGGTAGGGTAGGTACATAATGTGGAAATGACTAACTTCTGTGACACCTTAAACAAGCATGTACCAACATACCAATATACCCACTACCCAAACTTTGTCTTATGTTTTAATAGTTAGCCCGACTATTATACATAATTTTAAGGGTAGGAAACTAATAGCCTCAATGTGAACTTATGTAGTACCTTCACAACTATGAAACTAACTAAATTCTAAGACCACCCATCACCCAAAGTCAAATCTATAATCTGTTCAATTATTTGTTGAGAACACATTTCTGTGCTGTTGACATGAATGAAAATGTTTTGCCAGTTTGTTTAAGTACAAACGTTTAGCACTTCTCTTGTCTTGTACCTACATACTTCGTGTTAAAAACAAGTAAAAAGCTCTCAAAAAAGTAAAAAAAAAAAATAGTTGACCTAATAATCGTTCACCCTTCCTACTACAACTCCATTAATCTTTATTAAATAAAGTAGAAATATCCAGAAAGTATACAAATGCCGGCTATTAAATCATCCCTTCCCTACCTTCATAGCAATAAGAAATATAAAGAAAAAGGCATTGATAGTTGATACAACGCGAATTCAGCTACCTACCTAGTACCTACATACATGTGTACTAGTATATACATACATTGGGAAAAGTTTATGACAAAAAAAAAAAAAAAAAACGCTGCAAACATGACGATGAAATCGAAACATCTAGAAAATTTCGACGCCGCATGTTAGTGAGTGAGAGGGAGAGAGCTCCAATAGTGAACTAAACTGCTCGGCATATTGCCCACGAAAAGAGTAGAACAGAAAATCAATAAGCACCTAAAACAAAGCAGAGGGCCAGAGGCACCTGCCTGCCTGACTGGTGTCTGCAGAACACTTTAATTACATGTGTGAACTATGAAGAATAATAAAAGAAAAAACACACTAATCCCAATTAGACTACCAAGGTGACACAAAATCTAATCCAGCATCAGCCTTCGAGTAAATCAAGGTTTAAGTTAAATGACGAACATTGTTACCTATTATTTAAGGTTAAGTTTGAAAAACGAGTACAAATTATGCTATCTCATTGAACGGTCAGTTCTTGCGCTTAGACTTTTCACTCAATTCCCGAGAGCGAAGAAAAGGTTCCCACCAATCCGCCGTACATGCAACCATATGGAGGTTATGAAAGCACACGATTATCCCAGAACCAACCGACATAACACGAGGTTGTTTCAACAGAAAAATTAATCAGTTACTATGAAACACATTGTTATATACTTACGGCGTTGCTCGTAGACTGTAATCATTGGCCAAAGTTTCTATTCCTCCAGCTTTTGCAGCGGCAACATAGCACGACTCGTTACCAAAATCGATTCCAATCACAGACATTTTATTAGACAATCGTTTAGTCCACTTTTCAGTATTCTTTTACTTTAATTAGCGAAAAACGTTGTAGCTATTGTATATTGTCCGTATCGCTTTTATTTGATCAAGCCTGTAATTAAGGTGGGGAAATGTTCTAGAAAATACCACTTTTCAGCCTTTTTTCTTTTTTTTTTTTAAATGCAATAAGAGAAGGCAAACATGAATAATGAGTTCATATATTTTCGGGTTTCCACTGTTTTAAAAGTCACACAAGTAAATGCATACAATTTATCACTATTTTATAACATGGGAGGTGGAAAATATATAAAAACGATTATTTGTTTGCTTCTTTCTTGAAATTAGATTTAATTAAGAAGAAATCAAACGAACCTTTATTTCTTATTAATGCAACAAATTTCTTTTAATTTTTTTGCAGGTAAAAAAGAGAATAAAATCGACTTCGACGATCTCGGTATCTTTTCTAGAGCGCGTTTCAATTTCAACTGAACGAAAAATAAAGACACGAAACGAAAAGGTGACAAGATTTTTTTTGCAGAATGAGAACTGCCTTTTTCGTAGAAGTGGAACAAGGATGGCACTAGCACTATTTCCTTTCAAAGATTTGAGTAGCGCTGACGGTGCTAAAGAGAAATATTCGTTAAAGAAATGCAATGCGGCCAAGTTTGTCAGAAAACATAGGTAAAAGCTCATTCATTTCACATTTCAGGAAAACGTTTTTTTTAGATAAAGCTAGTACCTAGATAGTTTTAGCATTTCTATTGGCAGCGAATTCGCATTTCCCAAAAAACCCATTGGCAGTGGATTGGGCCTGGATACTACAACTTCCTAGATAATTATCGTCGAGTCGTCTATAGACGATGGAATCACCAAAAAATTTACATAACTTCATAACTTAGCTTTTAACGATTGATTTAAGGATAACTTTTTTATTAAGAACTTTTTAGATCCCTAAGGACGTTTTCTGTCGTACTGGTTAGAATGTCCGCTTGTTAACTTACAGGTTGGGGGTGCGAAACTCAACAGAAAACAGACAAAAATGTTATCACCCGGATGTAAACTTTCGCAAGAAATTGGCAAAAAAGCATGAAAAAGCGCTTTCTCGATTAGCAATTCGGAATCGGCAGAAAATTGTAAGCCCCTCCATTCCCTGACAAGAAATGGTTGTGAGAAATGCGGTAGGCCATGGGGCTCCTCGTTCTGTTGCGCCACCCTATTTATTTATTTTTCTGCATTTTTTTTTTGTACCTAGAATTAAGGTGAAAGTCGTCTTAAAATTTACTAGCCCAGTTTTGAAGTTTTCTTTTTGTTCAAACACTGAAAAAAATTAGAAAGGGCCAAGATTTACATTTCCACATCGTACTTTCCTGAACGGCATGTTAACGTCACAGTCAGATTGACATCCAGCCGCAGATGTTTTTATTGCCGCATTTTTTGACTTTTGGCGGATGGTACCAATAGTTTTGCGTACAGTTTAGTAATAACAATTTGAATTGCTGCTTTCATTATTAATTAAAAATCATAAGAAAAATGGACATACCATCGGTGATAGCTTCTCAACAACCACCACTTGTTTATGAAGTCGTTAAAAAGTGTTCTAACACGAAAGCGAGAGTTGGCGTAATGAAACTGCGACACAGTGATGTCAACACTCCCGTATTCATGCCGGTCGGAACACAAGGCACCCTTAAGGGAATTCATCCTGATCAGTTAATAGCATTAGATTGTCAAATCCTTTTGTCCAACACCTATCACTTGGGAATCAGGCCTGGCATAGAGACATTGAAAAAAGCAGGTGGCTTGCACAAGTATATGGGTTGGCCACGTGCTATCCTCACAGACTCTGGTGGATTCCAAATGGTTTCACTCTTACAACTAGCAGAAATTGATGAAACAGGTGTTAATTTCCAATCCCCGTTCGATGGCACGAGCTGTATGCTTACTCCAGAGCATTCCATTACTATTCAAAACGCAATTGGCGCTGATATAATGATGCAGTTAGATGATGTTGTAAAAACAACCATTACCGGCCCAAGGGTAGAGGAAGCTATGCATCGAACAATTCGATGGGTTGACCGTTGCATTTCGGCACACAAGCGCGACGATGATCAGAGCTTGTTTCCCATTGTACAAGGTGGTTTAGATACTGAACTACGAAAGCAGTGCGTTGCTAAGTTAACTGAACGTCCAGTACGAGGCTTTGCGATAGGTGGATTGAGTGGTGGCGAGAGTAAACATGAATTTTGGAAAACTGTGGATACATGTACAAATCTTCTGCCCAATAACAAGCCTCGATATCTGATGGGAGTCGGGTTTGCATCGGATTTAGTTGTTTGTGTTGCACTGGGAGTTGACATGTTTGACTGTGTATTCCCAACGAGAACAGCGCGTTTTGGATGTGCGCTTGTTGATAGTGGTCAGTTGAATTTAAAACAACAAAAATACGCCCTTGATTTACGACCTATAGATGAGAAATGTCACTGCAGTACATGTAAGATGTACACACGTTCATATCTACATCATATTGCTACAGTAGAGCCGGTGGCTTGTAGCTTGTTAAGTATTCACAATGTTGCATATCAACTTAGGCTAATGAATGACATGCGAGAAGCTATTAAAAAGGACATTTTCCCACAGTTCGTTAAGGATTTCATGCATAGCCACTTTGGAGATGAGCCTATACCAGAATGGATCCATGATGCTCTCAAAGCTGTCAAAATAGATTTGTTGACCAAAGAAGGATGAGTATTATAATACCTTATCTAACAATTTATTTACCTGAGTTTAGCAGATCAATAATGTTTGATTTGTGGATCTGTGTAGTTACAAATAAATGCTTTTATGATTTGACTAAAAATATTCCGTATTCTCAGTTTTTTTTTTTAGGAATTCGCAAGGCAAGACTTTTTCAGTATTGTCGTAGGATCGTTTCGTTTGATGATGAACGGCACAATGCTTCAATTAGCTGCAGTTAATTCAGTAAAAAGAACTTAAGCTTTTAGAGATCAGTTTATTCTATTTCTCTTAAACTTTCTAATTGTTGCATTAGTTGGTTTGCAAATGATTTTGTATAACCAGGACTAATTTTATTGAGTAGAGCATAAGGAGTTTCGAAAAATTCTTCTTCATCGTCAATTAGAACTTTTTGTACTGCTTTATCAAATTCTTCACCAACTATTTGGAAACCGCTACCAGAAGCAAGTATACAAAAATCACTGTTTTCCAAAGTCCTGAGGTTCAGATATATTGTGGATGGGCTACTCTTCAGTTTGTTGGACACAGCTATGTGGTTGACATGGTTTTTAACATCCTGTATAATAGCTTCTGCTTCTTCCGTCCAGTTTAAAATTTTTTCGTCATCCATCGAAGGTGGAGGTCGTCAACAAAACTTCTTTTTTCTTTATTTTTCCTCCTCAACAAATATGACAGCAGAAAGGTTTGTTCCCTTACCTTGTAAACAAAAAATCAAAAGCTGTTATTTTTTAATGAGTGGGCGTAAAAATCTTTGAGCCGTATTATAACATTCAGACTGTCTGCCTGCTGCGTGTTTCGTATATTTTCTTTTGAACCCTCATCCCGTCAGTCTCTCATTATTACACTCAGACGTTTTGCGGCTGCATGTTTTTTGACACTTCTCTTTCATTTTTTGCTCACCCACAGAGTCAAAGTCCCCTATTATACGATGTCTCACGAGACATGTCTCATTTTTGACGTTCCTTTTAAATTTCCATCCCGTGAGACAATCACTATACATGTTCAGTTTTGAAGGCTCACGTCTCAAAATTGACAATTCTTCATTTCTCTTTCAATCCTTTTCTTGTTGTCACTTTATAAATTTCAAAGTTTTATTTTTCTCTAATGGCACTTTCCATTGGTTTCACTCGGGGAAGCACTCATTCTGAAAACCAATGGAACACCTAAAACTGTTTTTGCTCAACTTAACGTGTTGGCTTTGTGTGAGTGAAACATCTATAACACATAAAAAATATTTCCTGTGGAAACTTTTCCTTTTGACATTTGAGTAACATGTGTTAGTGCTTCTTGAGTCGATTCTCACTTCAAATCGAGAAGCGGCTGTCACTCCTCAGAATCATGAGAAGCGATCTTTTTGCACCAATGGAACGGTTTGAGAATGCTTCTGGACGCTCCTGGACGGTTCTTTTCGTCCAATGGAAAGTGCCATAAATAAAGTAATTTGCTTGATAAAATTACAAAAATAACAAATTGCTTTTACAACTTTTGATTTGAAAAATAAAAAACAAGACCACAACGAAAATGAAAAAACATTCAGATGACGCTCATTTGACCAACACAAAAAATACATTAAAGCAACACAGCAAAAACGAATATGGGAAAAGAGAAACGTCAATATGAGACTGCTAAAAATCGGCACGGTACTCATCGGAAATTTTTTTATGCATCTCATTTCTTCACATCTCCTTTCTTTTTCGCACTCATGTGAGACTGGGCTCGTGAGACATCATTTAATAGGGAACCATGTGTTAATGCTTCTGAGTCGATTCTCACTTCAAATCGAGAAGCGGCTGTCACTCCTCAGAATCATGAGAAGCGATCTTTTTGCACCAATGGAACGGTTTGAGAATGCTTCTGGACGCTCCTGGACGGTTCTTTTCGTCCAATAGAAAGTGCCATTATATAAGGCGTGTTTTTTTTAAGCTAGTATATAGTACAGCATTCGAGTTAAAAAAAAACGATCTGTCCACAGTATTTTCAGTTCTATTTTCAGCAACAAGATGGAGCTCAACGTCAAAGCTTGTTCCTACTTTTCAAAGCTCTCTGTGAAATTCAAGATGAAACAAAATCAAATTCATTCCAAGTTTGTTTCGTTAATTGTTCTATCAAATGAATAACGATACAAAGCCAGGTATGAATTTGTATTTTTTTTTCTTATTTTCCATACATCAGATTCTCTCTTACAGCTCTTTTTTACTATTTTTGGAGACATCGTCCAGCAGTGAAGAAAGCTCAATGTCAAAGTCAGCTGTTTTGTTGATTCGGGTATGTTCGGGGAGTATGTAAAAAGATATTAAAAACCAATCTTTGATGAGATTTTCCATTGGCAAACAGAATCAATTTATTTTTTATCCAAACCTGTGGTAAAGCAATTTTACAATATTGACCAGTCTTTTCGATAGGTTTAGAAAGAAAATAAGTTGATTCTGTTTACAAAACCGTGACATTGAACTATAATATTACCGCACAAACAAACACAACCCAAATTAAATTAAGTTGAAACACGTACTGCTAGTCCCAAACTTGAATTTCTATTGAAGAATGTTTAATTTTCATACATATTTCTCTCCCTTTTGACCATTTTTTACTGCTTCGTTTAATTTGTTCTTTTCTTGCATTGGGCTATATTTTTTAGTTCCATGAGAAAAACTATTAGCTTCAGCAAAAAAGAACTAGTGCAAAATCCTGTATTATATACACCACCAGGTAAGAAACAGGACGAAAATTCAATATGAATATAGTTTTTATTTCTTTAATTTTTAATCGAGAGAAAAAATTTCTTTGCAAATACCACATTTTTTTTGAACACGTCCTTTCGAAAAAGCTTTGATGAACTGAAATCATTGGTGGTGCCATCTTATTTTCAAAGCTGGAAACTATCACTCCACAGCAATGCCATCCCTGTTTTCACTGTGGAAAATTACGACAGTAAAATGCTTTGTTGTTGTTCCCCAAGGGAAATTTTTACTGTACTATATACTAGCATAAAAAAAAACACGCCTATAGCTGATTATTGATATAAAAACTTGCGTCAAATTCCGCCGGCAATGCATTTAAATTTGAATACATAGTATTTTTTCTTATCGCAGCTAATTTAATGGGACGAGTATTACGCGCTTGCTTAACAAACTGTGTCTTAAAAGTGTTTGACAAAAATGAGACAATTATTGTGGATTTTTCAGGGTTTTTATTATTTGTTCTATAAAATGTCGGTGATAACGGCCATATTATTCACTCTTTAAATTTAAACCCAATAGAAATAAACCCAGTTGTCAAAATTTGATCCCAGATTTATATTTTGATCCCGGATTTAAAATAAACCCAATTGTCAAAGTGAGAAACGTCAAATCGTTGAAAGTGTTCCTGGTAAATAGATTTTTCTTTGAAGAAATTGTAAGCAATACTTTTCATTTATATCTTGCATTGTCGATTAAATTTATATTCTATCTTTTTCATGATGTTGCAGGTTCAACCAACAACCAACCAACAATCAACCAACAACCAACCAACAACCAACCAAGATTTTAAATTTGAAGAAATTGTAAGTAATAATTTTCATTTATATTTTGCATTGTCGATTTAATTTATATACTATCTTTTCCATGGTGTTGCAGGTTCAAGAAATGGAAACTCCACCAGCTACTTCAGGTGTTGCTGAAAAGGCAGCAAGAGCCAAACAACAACAAACACTTGCCGTGTTTTTAAATTCTATCTTCTGAATCCAACTTCGATAACACCCAATCAGTGAAATGAGAACATATATTTTAACAAAATAAAATTCTTTTATTCTTCTTCTTCGTTCGACACAACAGATTGCATTTAATTTTTTTCTTTTTTTTTTCTTTTATAAAAAAAAAACTTTACAGGGGATGCTCGGGGGATGGTGAAAAAATAATGAAACAAGAAAATAAACAATTGAGACCTCACAGAACAAAAATAAGTGTGTTTTGTTCTTCCCAGTTTAGACCATTTTTTTCGCTTCGAAAAAGCTCTTCAAATGTCGCATTTGCCAGAATCCCATCAGAACTAAGACAATAGTTTGGGCAAGAGACCACCAAAGGACTCTCACATTGGTACTCTCACTTGTATGCCTAAAACGTTCTTCTTTGTAACGCTGGTAGTTTTGTTCCTTAGTGATTTGTTCAACTTGATCTAGCAGCTGGGGGATACGCAACTGAAGTTCGGTTAACTTTTCTTTTTGGGCGACGTTGGCGTAGTCGATGGCATGTTCTCCCACTTGAATGTCCAAACGAACACGTAACTGTGATCCACTGAACCAGGCTGTGCTGTTGGAGTACATGCAGATAACATGCTCTCCAGGTGTATGAGATACAAAAGATATACGGCCTTCCGAGCTGTAGACACGGGACAGAATCATTTTGTCGTCACTGTCACGGACTTCGACATGCATTCCTATATTTGGTGACGATGTCATGAAGCCATTGGATCGTGGATCATAAAGTTCAACTTTGTAATTCGCTAAAATAGAATAAAAATTCACCAATTAACCAAAGCCGAAAAAAATAAAGATATAGTAGATTTTACCAATGACGGTGGTTTCATCGGGTACTTCTTCAATGAAGCATTTTCTTTCATCATCTCAACATATTCTAGTTGTGAGCTAAATAGATTACTAGGGTTGCGTTGTGGTTTTGCAGGGATCCAGGGAGGATTTTTTTGAATTTTCACATTGAATTATCACAATACTTTTGGGATCTGCTGTCAAGAAACCATGCATATCTTCGGCCACTGAAAACATTCCATGCAAGTGTGGAGCCTTCGACTGGGGACAAGTGTAAATAGACCCTGCTTCTACTGTTCGGATAGGTGGTGGTAGACGGGGACAGTTGCGATTGCCGAAGTTATAGATGCTAACTTTTGCAGGTGGATTGTGGATAGTAAAGTATGCATCCTAATGCCAGCACATCTAACTGCGGTCCTATCACATGATTGTTCCAAGTGTCTAGCATTTCTGGAGACCTGTACATAGGTGTGGTCACAGTTGTAAGCTAAAAGAAGTAAAACAATTACAATAAATAATCTGAGAACAAAATACAACAAATAATTTCTTTTACTTCACCTTTTACTTTTGACAGATTGGGTTAGGTTTGTTCGCGTAACATATATAAAGCACACTTTTTATGTCAAAATCTAGGTAAGTTTGCTTGATTTGGCTGCAATGTTTGTATTTTCCTGTAGTATGCGAACGATCCCAAAATATCCCAAAAATACATCCGGATGTAAAAATTTGAACCCGACGACGCAATGCAGTTTAAATCCATCGGGTTTATTTGGAGTGAATAATATGGATTTGCGTTTGACAACTGGGTTTATTCGATTTTACATCCGGATGTAAATTTAAACCCGGGGTTATTGAGTGAATAATATGGCCGTAAGTGCATTGTGTTTGGCACAGACCGCAACTAAAGGAGGGTAGTTTTGATTATGTTCAAGTGAACTCGGTCTGCTTGCATTCATTTCATTTTAATTATTTGGTTGACGGTTCGATTTTTTCTTCGGTTTGCCAACTCGGTTTGAAAAAATGTAAACCGAGTCAACTCGGTTTGGGTTCAACTCGGTTTGACTCGGTTTATGATACCGACACATCACTATTCTCTTTGTCTTTGTTCGTGTTTTTGTTTATTCTGTTTCATTTGGTTCAAAAACAAGTAATAATACTAATATTAATGACTTCTTTGTTTTTCAATTGCCAATAGAAGAGGTTTTGAAGCAACCAGGCACTACTAGATAACTATTTTTCCCCATAAATAGAAACAGCGAATGAAAGATAAAGAGAAATGTGAAACTAGTTTCATGAAACTGGATTTCATCGTATAATAACACTTGCGACACGGAATGACAGAACAAAGAAGAATTCGAAGTTGTTTCATGAAACAAATTTCTCCGTTTAATAGCAGACTTTGCGCCTGCATGTTTTTTGACACTTCTCTTTCATTTTTTGTTCTTACCCACAGAGTCAAATTATTATTAGGTGCGTTTTTTTGCACGCGTATATACACTTGTTGAAATTTTTGCATGTTAAAAACAACAACAAAATAAGCGAATAGCGAGGATAAACATCTACGTTTATTTCTGAAGCGAATATAAACTGCAAGTGCTACCAAGGTGTGGAAGATGAATTTTTGGAAATGTCAAAAAATTCATGCAAAATTCATTCGTTTGACAAGTAAATAAAAACAAATTCGTATGTTTTTTTTTTCTCAGTTGTCAATGCCTGAAATGCTGAAACTTTAAGGAGTAAGGACTACCTCAGCGGTGTTGAAGACTCCCTGGATTTGCGGCTACATTGGCAAAGGAAAGCTTACTGGGACCTACGGCCGCTTTCTATTGGCCTGCTACGACCGACGCCGACATCGAGGAGTACCAGAGCATTTGCAAAATTTGAACAGGTAAGATTACCACAGTGTCTCTATTTAAACAAACTTCTAAGCCCTTCTTAAAGGTTTCAGTGACGAAGACCTTCAAACGCATGCTGTGTTCTTCAAAAAGCACGTGATCAATACACCCAAGTCATACTACCGATCCGACAGCTCCAACGAGCCGGACGAGTGGTTTGACGCCGTTCAAGTGTGGGAAATAAAATGGGCTGATCTCTCGCTTAGCCCTCTCTGCTCACAAGGCAGCCATCGGCATTGTGGATCCCGAAATAGGCATCCCACTGCGTTTCCGTGATTTATTCGGATACGAGATTACAAAACACCCAAAGATGCCACCTCTGCATCCCAAGTGGCTGACATGTACTCCAACCAAGACCCAATCAAAAACCAGCAACACAAATCCAAAGACCCCGAGGAAGATTTCTATTAAAAGTCGAGTTTATTTTTAGTCGTTTGTTAAGCATATGTATGATTGTGGTAGAAACTAATAAGTTTAATGAAAAACTAAACATCGACTGTTTCCTTCTGGTTTTTGTTACGTTCGACTTCGCGCATGCTTGTCCAGATGTAACCACCAAGCTTTGTGTCGTAGTCCATCGAGTCTGGCGGTGGAAATGGTGTCGTTTTGCCATGGTAGTAGTTGCTGCATCACAAACTCGTGACATGAGATCTTTCGTGACTGTTCTTCGTCGGGGCCTTAGAACACAAGAAACCATCACTTTGAATCCTTGAAATTGTTTCACAGAGTACTTACCGATCAGGTACGTGCTGGGTTCAAAACAATCGTTGGGATTTGGACTCGACCAATGGTGTATTTAAACGCTATTGTGTAAAGGCACAGCCGTCCGCTTGAAGGCTAAAAAGCATTAATGGACTCCTTACTCCCTCACATCTGCATCACATCTGTTTAAGTTATATGTTCTGGTGGTGTTGCAGGGTTAGGTTCGATTTCTGGTAGCACGGTCGTCGATTTTGGAGTTTTAATAGAATCTGTACAGTCTAGGACATGCGACGTTGAAGTCAAAGTAGATGCTGTATTTGTGGATTGCTTATCAGATTCTGGATTCCCCGAAGTCTATGGTGATTGTCCTAGACAGAAGGATTTTCCAAATGATTTGGAACTGGTTGAATCTGTGGCAATGCATTTGTTGGCTTGGTACTTGCTATCGTACGTTTGAAATACCATCATTTGTTTTCTGAACACACAGTTTGTCTGGGACTCCTGGATTCACTATTTGAGCTTCTGGGCAGCAGGTAAACTGGGAAGTTTCGCATTTGCTGTTTGGATTTGGATAGTTTCTACAGACAGTCTAGTACAAACAGCTGTTAAATAAAAATTTGTCATTTATGTCAAATTGCAGTGCTGCCAAATATTTGAATAATTTGGTGAAGACGTTTTTTTGGGCTAAGTTTATATCCGCGTGCAAAAAAACACGACTATTATTATTATACTATCAGAGCTGCATTTTTTATATTATCAGTAACAAAAAACTCATAAGAGGCAAAATGTCTTTTGAAGTGGTAAATAATTTAATTAGATCCTGCAACAATGATTTTTGGCACCATGGATACGGAAAATTCATGTATTTTCATGGAAAATTAAAGAAATTGTCCGACATCATACTACTTCTTTACTCAGGAACATTAGAAGATACAATAAAGCAACGACAAGAAACAAAGAAGGACAAGAAAAAGAAACGTCAAAAACCATCCAAGACCATTGGACAATCCTCAGCCCAAAAACTTTGCGGGTAGAGACTTTTGAAAGTATTTCTATTTCATCTGCTTTCTCTTTCGCACTTATTTCCGTCTTTACAAAACCGTCTGGGTGTAATACGAGACTTTGCTTTCTCTTTGGCTTAGATGAATAAAGAACAAGATGGAAAACCATTACGTCTCCTTCCCCGCAACTTCCATTTGTTTACATTGTTGTTTTTGTAATCGCAGCCTCCATCTGTGAATACGTGTGAGCTGCAGAAAAATGGCGCGAAAAAGTTGTGGAAGTATATGTGTGGTGAGTTTATTTTCATTTGACGTTTCACATTTCAGTCATTTTATTTATTTTCAGAAGAGGAATTTCTTTACAGTCGGGATCGTAATACATTTTTTCCTAATAAAATGCCATAAATTGTGTTAAAATTGTATATTAAAGTGACCATTATTCTATCTTCGACAATCGAAGATAAAAATTCCGTGTCAAAGTTGCATTTTTGATGTGAATTTTGAAGTTATCATACATGTGCTTCATCGCCTGCCCTCGTACTTAATCGGCAATTTTTATTTTATTTTGTATAATTTCACAGCAAGGGTATTTCCCAATCCGCTCTTACATTACGTTTCTATTTCGGTAGAAGCTCAGCTCGCTGATTTGGTCGCCCTCTTCGGATCTGTGCAGCAAAACCTTAATACATAAAATTTGATGAGTATAGAACCCCAAGAGGATCGTATCAATTGGAATGAGTTATCAGATAATCGTGACTTACCTGCAATCGTTCGCTGGGATCCTATGCATATCGTAACACATGAGCAGCACCAACGGGAGACCATTGAGCAAGAACTTGAATCACTTCAGTTGCGATCGTTAATGTTGAGACTAGTTGCTTCTTTTGTGGATCTCTACCATTTCAACGGCAACAGCAGTAGTAGTAAGACGAAGGATGACCCCAACAAAAGATACCGACACTGTGGAATTGCTGCAACAAGGTTGGAATACCCTATTCCAGAGGATACGTCTGATGAATTACGTATTACGTAGAAGATTTCTAATAAATTCATTATAGACCTGCATACAGGCAATATGAAAATGAAGCAGTGCAAAGTGATAAGCAATAGTGTCGATGATCCAACATTGGTGTTTTTAGATGCTATTAAAGAAAGTAATAACAGCGAAGATAACCTTTGGTGTCGAAGGTCGGTGCAGCAAAGGATTTCAGTTGCAATTGAGGTATTTAAAAAAAAAAATCTTTTGGTTCAATTGTCAATTAATTTGATTGCTTTGTTGTTACAGATTCTATCCCTTAATGCGTTTATTTTGTCTATGTGTCATGAACAGTTTGCAATAACATCACAAAATTCACAAGCTAAGAAAAATAAAGGAAAAATAAGGTTCCCACAAATATCATGATTGAAAAAGAACGGATGCTTATAATAGTCGAACTGATGCGTCATCTTAAACAACATTTACAAATTACATTTACGTTGAAGAAATGGAAGGAGTCAACTATTTCAAAATGAGATATACACAAAGTATCTTGAAGATCTTCAAGGCAAAATTATTGAAAGCACACTGAGAAATGGTGAATGGGTGTTTTTGAGAGATCGAACTGATAGAACTCACCCAAATAGTTACAAAAATTTATTGTTCATTCAAAATGTTTTGTTAAATAACAATGAAAAATTACTTGGATAACCTTTGATTAATTTATTACTAGTATCATTGTGAGTTTAATTCTGGTATTTTTTGTCATGATGTAGGTACGGATAGAACCTACACGAAAACAGCGAACATGATGAACAATTAGATGTTAGTGACGAACAGGAAGAATCATCACATCCAACCAAACATAAACTTCAAATTTCCAAAAATAAAAAGAGATAACCTTTCTTTTGATTTTAGATCATAAAAAATCTTTATTTTTTTTCGTTTAACACTTTTTTTCGTTTAATTTGTTCGTAACAACTTACTCTGTTTAACATTGTTGTGAGAGCAAAACCCTAGTCCGACACTTCGCATTGTATGTGTGACCTGCCGTGCAACCTCATACTGCTGCTCCATGCTGGAAAACATTGCTTGTCTTGACTTGACGTCAGGACCGTGCTTTTCTACTGCCGTTGCAGTATCACCGTCGGCGTCGCCTGACTTATGTGCTGACTTTATGCCCATGAGTCGCATGAATTAGAATCAATTTGTTAAAAAAGTCTACGTTCTTCTTAATGGCAGCATCACGACCTAGGGATTCTTCATCAACAGCGCATCCAACAGACATTTTATTTCCATTCGCTTCCACAGCACCACTTCTAGTTTGATTAGGTTCTACATTTTGGTCAGTTTCATCTGCTTCCATTGCCACATCTTTGATATTATCGCTGCTTTCATCTTTTTTGATAATATCACTCTCCGTCCTGGTTTCTTCCTGGTCACTTTTATTGCCGCTTTGTTTTTTCTTCTGTTCATCCTTTCGTCGATCGCAATCCGAAAGAATTTTTTTACATCTCGAGAAGTCATAATCTCGTTTATGCAGCTTAATTTGGAGTTCTGAAACAGTGATATATATTCAAAAACAATATTTTTATTAAGTTTTTATTTTTTACCCGTTGATATCCCATCGAAAGTAGATGTTTTTGTATTTGGATAATAAAAATCAGCCTTCATGTTTGAAACTATTGTTTTTGCTTGTCAATTTAAAACATAACCTGAAATTTAATTTTCACCACACTGAAAAATTCTTAAGGGCAGGGTTTGAACAACACCAAAGTTATAGTTTTTTAAAAACTCAATTTTTTTTTGTAAAGCTAGGCAAAATGTGAAAACTCATAAAAATGCAACTATACTGATTCTATTGGGACTCATTATATTGTGATTCGCTCCCTCAGCTCGGTTATTTGTCTTAACTTTTTATGAATACCAAAACCTAAATATTAAACTATAAAGACATTTTTTGAAAAACTTATCTCAGTCAAAATATTGAAATGCAGCGATCTTGTAGACATTATGGAGAGCTCAGAAAGCTTTCATTCATCTCTGTAGCACAATTATTAACAAAGCACCAACACTTTTAGTTTTGATTTTTTTGAACAAATTGAAAGTGGACATAAAACTATGTACACATTTTTTGAAAAACTTATTTTATCCAAAATCTTTAAATGCAGCAATCTTGTAGACATTTTGGAGAGCTCAGAAGGCTTTCATTCATCTCTGTAGCACAATTATTAACAAAGCACCAACACTTTTAGTTTTGATTTTTTGTTTTTATTAAAAGCTCGGTAGAAAATTTTTTAAAAACTTGTCTCAATCAAAATCTTTAAATGTGAAATTTTTGTCTACATTCTGTTGAGCTCAGAAAGCCTTCATTCATCTCTGTAGCACAATTATTAACAAAGCGCCAACGCTTTAAGTTTTCAATTTTTTTTAACACAAAAAAAAATTAAAACTAAAAGTGTTGGTGCTTTGTTAATAATTGTGCTACAGAAATGAATGAAGGCTTTTTGAGCTCTCCATAATGTCTACAAGATTGCTGCATTTAAAGATTTTGGATAAAATAAGTTTTTCAAAAAATGTGTACATAGTTTTATGTCCACTTTCAATTTGTTCAAAAAAATCAAAACTAAAAGTGTTGGTGCTTTGTTAATAATTGTGCTACAGAGATGAATGAAGGCTTTCTGAGCTCTCCATAATGTCTGCAAGATTGCTGCATTTCAATAATTTTGACTGAGATAAGTTTTTCAAAAAATGTCTACATAGTTTGATATCCGCTTTCAATTATTTTACTTTTGTCTTTTTTTTTAATTCAATTAATTAACTTCTTAAATTTTCAACTCAGCTTCAAGAAGAGAATCGAAAGCTTAAGTTGGAATCTCTTTCATCAAACAAATGCAAAATGAATTCATATTTATTGGTAACAGTTTTGCTTAAGTATATATTTTTTTAACAGTCATACTTTTCTGTCTATTTCTCTTAAGAAACGTTTTTTAAAAAAGAAGAAATAGAAGAGAGGAGACTACTCAGAGAAATGCTTAACAAAAAAGAAAATATTTTAATATTTTGATGCTTAAATTTTTATTTCCAAATACTTTAAAAAGTATATAATCACAAATAAATTTTATTTACAAAACCAAAAAAAAAGTTTTAAATCCAAAAATTCTGCCAGACGTAGCCTTAAGGTGAATAAAAGTAAAGAAAAAAAAACAAAAAACCGGTTCCCAGAACGAGAATACCAATACTACGATACAATTTTGTGTAAGCCCTGTGTGTGGATCCGAATATAAAGTGGTGTTAGTGAAATTTTGTGTAAGCCCAGTGTTGAGATCCGAATATAAGGTGGTGCTAGTGAAGTTTTGTGAATGAGTGCGTGCACCAGCTTGTGGGGTGGTATCAATGTGTTAGTGTGGTTTTCCATCTTGTTCTTTATTCATCTAAGCTCTTTGGTCATCCACAAGAGATGCGTATGGTTCTTTCATTGGTTTCACTCGGGGAAGCACTCATTTTAAAAACCAATGGAACACCCAAAATTGTTTCTAATCAGTTTAACGTAATTTCCTTTGTGTGAGTGAAACACCTATGGCTCTCAAAAAATATTGACATTTGAGTAACATGTGTTAATGCTTCTGAGTCGATTCTCACTTCAAATCGAGAAGCGGCTGTCACTCCTCAGAATCATGAGAAGCGATCTTTTTGCACCAATGGAACGGTTTGAGAATGCTTCTGAACGCTCCTGGACGGTTCTTTTCGTCCAATAGAAAGTGCTATTATTCTGTTAAGATAGCTGATTATTGATATAAAAAGTTGCGTCAAATTCCACCGGCAATGCATTTAAATTTGAATACATACAGTCGTATTTATAAAAATTGCTTAGAACATCCTTAGACAGTTGTCCAGCTAGACGGTGTCTAAAGAGTTGGACAAGTCTTAGCCAATTTTGTATTTATAAATGCATTCCAACAGTTGTCTTAACAACCCCTAAAACTGTCAACTCCGAATGAAAAACTAAATGGCAGCGTTCATGATGTATCCGTGCAGTACCATTGTCTGTGCTTTGGTATACGAGTACAACAACTATAAGGCTCTGAAAGAGAGTGGCGTAGGACTTGAACTTGGCCGAAAAAACAGCTGATTTGACTTTGTGTTTCAGCTTTTCGAAGTCTCATAAAATGATCAAATTTGTGCAATTTATAAATGGAATTGTTGAAAGTAGTATTTTTGCACCTCAAACTACTTAATTTTTTCGATCTTAGCACTCTTAACAGTGTTTTATATCATGTTCAACAAAATTGTTTTTTGCTGTATCAATGGTCACTTTAGCCATAGTTTAGACAACCAATTTCGGTGTCTAAAGTTAGACATTTCTTAGACAGCGATGAAAGTGTTTATAAATACGATTTGGACTTGGACGCTGTTCTAAGAGCTGTCCAAAGTTAGACATACTTTGGAATGGGATTATAAATACGACTGATAGTATTTTTTCTTATCGCAGCTAATTTAATGGGACGAGTATTACGCGCTTGCTTAACAAACTGTGTCTTAAAAGTGTTTGACAAAAATGAGACAATTATTGTGGATTTTTCAGGGTTTTTATTATTTGTTCTATAAATGTCGGTGATATCTAAATCTTTGATTTCCTTGTTAATTATTTTGCCAACTCCTTTAACGATTTCAAGCAGATTTTCTTGTGGGGTAGGTGGAATTTTATTGATTTCTATATTGTTTTTTAACATTTGCTGTTCCATTGTGTTTATTTGTGCTTGCATATTATCTATTTTTTGGTGGCTGTCCTTGAGCTCATTTATTTCTTTAGTGAAATTTTCAATGAGGGTGTTACTTTTCATCATGTTAGCACTTATTTCATCATATTTCAATCCTAAGAAGTCGCAACTTGCAGTGATTTCTTTCATCTGATCTCTTAATAGCCGTATCTCAGATAAAACCATCGAGTTATTGTCTTCAGCATCTATGGGTATGTTTTCGGGGCTGTTTGTAGCTCGTGTTCTTTTCACTGCTTGTACATGGTGTTTGTGGTCTTGATACAGATGTACCTAAATGGCAGCTTATGGAAGAACTTTGCGAATCAATAGCTGTTCGGCAGAACTGACACCTCCACATATCTTTCTTAGCGTTTCCCATAGCTCTCCAGGTTCTTTCAGATACTGTAGTACAGGTGAAGTGAAGTTTGCGGGAGCACTTAACGCATGTCGCAAAATCACCATCAGATGGAAGTTTATCTTGACAGTATCCGCACTCACTCATTATTATATATTTTAATAATAATAATAATAATAATAATAATAATAATAATAATAATAATAATAATAACAATAATAATAATAATAATAATAATAATGATAAATAATAATAATAATAGAAAGGGCTAGGCGCTTATTTCCTATTGCATATTCTTATTTAGAAAAAAAAAAACTTAATACACTCTTGTTTACTTATTTGTTGGTTAATTTAATGTATCAACATTGGTGTGTGGTGATCTTTAAAACAGCATGTACATGTACATACATGTTTGTATTTATTAATAAACAAAGAATGCATTCTATGTTTTATTATTTCTTTGGTGTTTGTAGATAGCTAAATTTGTTTGTAGAGTAGAACGTTGAGTTAGAACTAAGTACATAGGTACCTATAATCATCATCAATAAATTTCCAGATTAGAAAGAAGTTTATTCTATACCGTCATCGCGTCGTGTAAGCTGATCGATCCTACAATGTGCGATCTAAATCAAAAGACAATTTTAGTTACGGGTGCTAGCCAGGGTAAAATTTCAATGAATTAATAAAATAAAAATGTTTGTTATTAACTGTACTGTTATTTTCAAAAAGGAATCGGTAATGAATTATGTAAGCATTTATCAAAGCTTGGAGCAAAGGTTATCGCAGTTTCAAGAAACTTGGAAAATTTGAAAGCATTAAAAGCTGATTGCCCTTCAACTGATATTATTCAAGCCGATCTTAGCAACTGGGACGAAACGAAGAAAGCCCTGGCCAATGTGCCAGCATTGGATGGTCTTGTGAACAACGCAGGTGTCGCTATCATTAAACCCTTCGCCGAGCTTACTGAAAAAGATTTTGATTGGTAAACAAATTTGCACGCGGTCGTATTATTTCTAACCATTTTTTTTTTTTACTTCAGCACTTTCGATGTTAACATAAAAGCTGTATTTTGCGTTACTCAAACAGTGGCAGACAAACTTAAATATGGCTCAAGCGTTGTAAATATTTCATCATTGGCATCTTCAAGATCATTTGAGGGTCATACGGCATACGGTGCTTCAAAAGCAGCGGTCGATTCGCTTACCAAAGCCCTTGCGCTTGAGTTTGGTCCTCGAAAGATTCGTGTCAATTCAGTAAACCCTACAGTAATTTTAACTCAAATGGGTATAGCAAACTGGTCAGATCCCAGAAAATCAGGCCCACTGATTAATCATATTCCACTTACTCGTCTTGGAGAAGTTAAAGATGCTATAGATTCCATTGTTTACTTATTGAGTTCTCAATCCAGTTTTGTGAATGGACATCAGTTGCTATTAGAAGGAGGCTACTCTGTAACATAATGAGATTAATAAACACATACAACCATACTTCAATTTATTTTATTTTTTATATCAAAAAGAATAAATCATTTCATCATTACTTCCAAAAAACCAACTATAAAGACCATGAGTTATGACAAAAACGAACACAAACTGACCCAAATCGCCCACCAACTTCTTAAACAGCGAAACAATCTTTATAACTACTTTTGCCTTGGCCATGTTTATGCCACACATCATCAGAACTATATTTTCAATTGGACTTAGCGGCCTATCAAGGCGGAAAATAACTAACTCCAAACATTCCAGCGTTATGAACAAAATTAGGCTATGAGAAATAAATGCACTCAACCCAGAAACAAGCAAAAGGTACGTCAATGCACTGCATGCCAGTATGTGCACTCGGGTGGATAGAAATGTCTCAATTTTAGTTGGTGGTGCTTTTGTTGGCATATTAAACTGGGGCGAAGTGCTCCAGTCAACATGATTCGGTGTGGCTTCTATTCCTGTTTTTGTTGTATAGCTTTGGCTGTAGTTGTTAATGAATTCTGGATGTTCAATTTCAGGATCTGAATATTGTTCTGTGGAATGATTGTTGCATCCTATTAGACGAATTAAAATCAAAATAATAATCAATAGTCGATCCTTTTAAATAAAACTACGCACTGTTGTTTAGAGAGGCCCCAGAATCTGCACCACTTAGCCTGTCTAGCCTGCCCTTAGCGTTTTCCAGTATTTTACGACGGCGAGCCTCACGTCGATTAAGTAAGTCATTTTGTTTTTTTACCTGGCTTGTTATAAGGACCTCTGTCTGTGATTCAGAATCTGATTCAGACATTTTCGCTTCTTTTGTAAGTTTTAATTTCAGTAATTTTTCATTTCATGGAAAAATGACATTTTTGCTTGTGAACCTGACAAAAATGACATGGAGATAAAATCAGTGATGTCATCAAGGAAATTTCTTCTGGGCTTACACAAAAGCTAAGGGCATAAGCATACTGCTTTAAGTCGCATATTTGTTGGTTTAAAATGAAACTGAAAATGTATGTTCTGAAAAGTTTTGTAGTTGCGACTGCACCAGAAACTCTGTTCGCAAAATTCCGGGTGCCAAGAAACTAACGACTACATGAATAAGTTGTGTTAAAAATACAAAAAATGATTACAAATACCGAATATTAACTTGAACGTGTCTAAAAAGTGGTTACAGGCTAATCAATGTTTGGAACTTGTAAAGATAAATGATACTGTTTGACATCTAGCCGTGGAACTACACAAGCAATACAATGGCAATCCAGTCAAAAATACTTAAAGCTCGTGTAGAGTCCTACGCAAACCAGTGCGGTGTGTGCGTGCGATGCAATTGCGTTAAGTGGAACCTTCATAAGGTTACATCTGTTTCATTTTGACAGAGATCGCATGGAACGCACCAACCGCGCTGTTTGCACATGGCTTAAAAAGAGCTTCTCAAAAAACACAGCGTTCTCACATTTGTACTGTTGCGACGGCAAAGATGATAATGGAAAAAAGATAAAAATTGTTCTAACAGCAGTAAGACTGATAAAAAACAAAAATTAAATGCTCTTTCATTGATGAATAAGCAAAAATACATTGATTGAAAGTCCATTTCCTGGCAAAGGCAAGTCACCTATCTCGATGACTTGCCATATCTTGATCGTGTAGCCGCAGGTTTAGTTGCTGAATAGAACTTGAGCTTAGCCTTTGAACACAACCCAATTTTGACAAATTTCATCTTGTTGTCAATTTTTTTCTGATGAATAGAAAATTTTTGTGGTGGATCTTTTGACTTCTGTGTTCTGTTTCGAGTATTTTAACTTTAAAATAAAATAAATAATGTGGTCCGACACACTCTTAATAGTTTTTATTTCAATTTGTACAGCATTTTTGGGAGAAGGTAGTTTAATTCATATAAATTCAATTTTAAGAGTTCTTACAACTTACATTGAAATTCCTTAGGTCTCACATGGGTGCTTGTCTATCGAACAGAAAAATATATCAAACTGAAGGGGGAAGTTGAAAAGCAGAGTAAAAAATGTAAGAATCTCTACCAATGAATCTATAAACGAACTGAATAAAATTTATTCTCACAGTGGAACGTCGAAAAGAAATACACGGAGATTCTCTGGACAAGTCACACAAAAAGAAAATCGAACGTGATGAAGAAAAGTTGAAAAATAACAACAGGGACTTGTCATTGGTAAAAATGAAGTCAATGTTTGCTACTGGATTTGCATTTACAGCACTTTTAAGCATGTTCAATAGCATGTACGTTTTTTCTCGTTGAAACATCGAACGAGAGTCTAAAGAATTTTTTTCTTTTTTTTTTAGATTTGATGGACGTGTTGTAGCTCGCCTGCCTTTTATTCCAATATCCTGGATTCAGGGTCTCAGCCATAGGAACTTGTCTGGAGAAGACTACACAGAATGCTCATTTATCTTTTTATATATTCTTTGCACTATGTCTATAAGACAGAATACACAAAAATTGCTAGGATTCGCTCCATCTCGAGCTGCAAGCAAGCAAGGTGGAAGTCTTTTTGGCCCAGCTCCAGGCCAGTTTAAATAAAATTCTAGGTCAATTTGCTTAAAATTTCAAAAATAAAGTTGAGATTTGTTAAGTACGAAAAATATGTATTTTTTGCTTTTTTTATAGCACTTATGGTGGGTCCTTTTTAAAGAAAAATTTGAATTAATGTATTGCATTCAAGACGGCTCGTTACTTCAATGTTACTGATATGGTATCGTATGAAAATTAGTAGATTTTAAGAACTCTTGAACGATAACTGTCATCCCTTTCAGATTTAAAACCAAAACCGAGTCCGTGCGGATTAAAAACTGTGTTCTTATATCCGAACGGATCCGGTAAAAACGTTTCAGGAACGTTCATTGGAACTGTTTAAAACTGGAAGAATGAGATGGACACCAAAAATATAGTCATTGCAGTATTTTTGGATTTCAAAAGAGCCTTTGAGACGATTGATCGAAACATACTTGTTAGAAAACTGTCAAATTATGGAATTCAAAATAATGAGCTGAAATGGTTTGAGTCGTATTTGAGTGCCCGTACACAGCGTACATCGGTTAACAATAATGTGTCTAGTGCAAAAGAGGTGAATACAGGAGTACCTCAGGGATCGGTGTTGGGAGTCCTTCTGTTCCTATTGTATATCAATGATATAGCTTTAACAGTTAAACATTGTAAGTTATGTATGTTTGCTGATGATGCTTTGCTTTTTATTTCGGGAAAAGACTTGCGTGAATGTACGAATAAAATAAATAATGATTTGGAATCTGTGAATGAATGGCTCAAGACAAATAAGTTAAAACTTAATATAAGCAAAACAAAGTATATGTGTATCAATAGTGCGGAACAGAATGTAGTGCAAATTAATGGTGAACATATAGGACATGTGAATGAGTTTAAGTACTTAGGATTGGTAATTGACAATAAAATAAATCTGAAAGCTAATACAGATTATATTTGTAAAAAATTATCAAAAAAAATATACTTTTTACGACGGATTAGAAATAAACTTTCGACTAAAACAGCAATTAAGATTTATAACGCGATTGTGAAACCTCATTTTCAGTATTGCTCTACCATTTTATTCTTATCTTCACTAGGAGATATTTCTCGTTTGCAAAAGCTCCAAAACAAGGCTATGAGGATTATCTTAAAATGCGCGCGACTTACCCATATAAAAACTATGTTGCAGAGATTAAACTGGCTAGACATAACACAGTTATTTAAATTAAATGTTTTAATATTTGTATTCAAATTGAAAAATAATATGCTTCCAAAATATCTAAGCAACAATCTAAAATATATTAGTGAGTCCCAACCCTATAACCTTAGAAGTGGAAGAGACTTTAGATTAGAACACAAATTAACTTCCCGAGCACAGAACACTTTAATGTATAAAGGTCTCCAATTATATAATAATCTTACTAATGAAATTAAATCAATTAATAATATAAGAATTTTTAAAAAAGAAGTGATAAACTATTTAAAAGCGGATTTTATTTAATAAGATCTTCAAAGTATTAATAAAACAAATGGCTTTTCAGCCAAATAACACACCCTAACACTCAAACTTTTAATATTTCCATTCATTTTAAACCAATATAAAATATAAAATTAAAAAATAATAGATACATCATAACTATACTATAAGAATCATGATCTAATAATGAGAATAATTAAAAGGTCCTCCCCGCGCGCCGGTTGGGAGGGGAAAGTGGGCGGGGCATAATAATAATAATAATATTATTCTATCTACATGAAAATGTTTATATAGGTCCCTATTATGAATAGCGAATCGAAAGTTCGATTGGAAGCGAATGGTTTTGCGAGCTTCTTTTATAGCGGTATTATAGGTTGTAGAAACAAAAACTTTGTAGAAATCTTTTTTTTCGACGTTTAAGGTATGTCAGATAAGAGAATGAGCGAAGTTTAATGATAATAATCCAATAAATGAGTTTCTCTAAAACATTCGCTTCCAGTCGGACATTCGATTCGCTCATGTATGTATATTGTATAACAAGTGTTTTACATAATTAATCAATCGATTTCCGCTTACAAAATGATAAGCGAATTGAAAACGTACGTTTTCGGATTTGAGAACTGTGAAAATTCGTAAACGGGAGGATATGATATCTCGACGAAAATTAGAACAGGGGCCATAGACCGATTATGAATTACGAGAATAGAACCAATGTCAGATTCTGTCTTACGATTTACGATACTCGCAAAAAAACTTCTCGTAATATTTCTCTGTGATACTCACTGTCATTTACGACTGCTTTCGGCGGTCGTTTTGTTATTGTTCATACATTTTCAGGGACCCATTCACGTAATTCATAATCGGTCCATATAGTGTTTTTGCTTTTTTTGGGTTTCGTTTTTCTGACTCGCGTTTTACAATTCGTGATAAGGGTCCTTCGAGATCGATTGAAATCACTGATTTTAAGTAAAAAAAAAAAAAAATAGAATATACAAACAGGTGTGAAAGACAAAACGACGAAATTCTATTCTTGAAACGCTCACAATTGATCTTTTTTCATCTTAGTCCAGTGCAATCAAGGCAAATTAAAAATGTCTATTGTCTATGTATCCAGTCATAGTTTGCTTGGCGAAATATAATTTACTCAAAGCCTTACCCGGCAGTCACTCATCCTTGTGTAGGTACCAAACTTCTGACTATGCTCTGACTGAGTCGATTTGACACAACAAAATAAAGTTTCTAGTGACTTTTATAACCAAGTACTTTAATGTTAAAATAAACAATTTTTACGTCAAATAGAATACATAATTGAAAGCTTAACCGAAACGTCGATATATTGTTTAATAGAGCAATTGAAGAATTAACCTTAACACGAATAAGATTTTTTTTACGAAATTGTTATGTGTTTATCGAAAGAAACAGAAAAAAAAAAAAACTATTCGGATTGCTAAATACTGGTGCAGATACTATCGATCTAGATTTAAAATTGATCTGCGTTTTGTGGTCATGTATTGCAGTTGCAGCACATCTACTTCTTCTTGCTCTTTCCCAATGTCAATGTATGAGAAGCTACCATTTGTGCCTTGCGTCGATTGAATTCGACAAACTCTTCTTCGAGTTTTTTTCTGGATTCTTCGAGTTTTCGTTTTTCGTCGGCATGGTCCTTTTTAAGTTTATCAAACTTAGCATGGAGCTATTCAAGAGAAATGTTAATAGTTTTGAAAGGAAAGAAATATAATTCTGTTCTTACCTCTTTTTCACTTTCTTTCAGTTCAGCTTCTTTCTCCTTAACACGCTGAACAAACATTTGTCTGACCTCTTCTTCTTTGGCTTGAAGTTCAGCAAGATGTTGTGAGCGTTTGGTTTCAAAAGTTTGTTGGAATGATACCTGAGGAAAAAAAAAAGTTTGTGATACTTTAACTTATCAAACAGCAGTTACTGACTAACCGGTTTATTATCACTGTCAACATCAGTGAAACCCATTTGTTCGAGACGCTTCTGGCGATAAAGTTCGTAGTGTCGAGTGTGTGTCTTCTCGCGCATATCTTCCATGTTTGTGCGAATCAGCATTTCCCGTAATTTAACAAAATCGCAATGTGTTTCGTTTTCCACTTGAACAGTTCCCCAGGGATATTGACGAGCGCGAATCATTTTGTTAGCCACTCGCACAAACTCAGTGCTTCCAACTACAGCAAAGGGTACATGAGCATTCATGGCGGTATTTGTTTCGGCCACCGTCTCATCATCAGTCGGAAACTGATAGATTTGAACGCCATTGTTACTCAATTCTTGTATTATTTTTGCTTTGAATCGTTGAAGTTCAGCTTTCGAAATTGTATCTGCTTTAGCAATTATCGGAATGATATTGACCTTGGTATCAAGTTTTTTCATGCACACCAAGTCAAGGGATTTTAGTCCATGCCCAGTTGGGCAGATAAAATATAAACAAACGTGAATGCGACTGTCATGACATGATGACAGTGAACGCTTTATTTTTAGTTCTTCTTGTAAGTATGCTTCAAATTGGGCATCGATGTAGTCGACAACTGCTTTGAAAGAGTCGTCTTTGTTGATTTGATCTCCATATCCAACTGTGTCGCAAATGGTCAGCTTCAAGCGGACATTGCTCTCTTGGAGTTCGTAGGTGTGGGCCTTAAGTTTAACATTTGGCAAAGTATGAGGACTGGGTGTCGATTCAAAACTAGTGTTAAACAATGTATCCATGAGGGTTGATTTACCTAAGCCAGTTTCACCTGCACAAAAAAAGTATCGTTTTTTATTAAATGACATACAAACTTTTCTCTCTCAGTCTCACCAATGCACATAATGTTGAAAACAAAACCGTTTTGAACGCTTTTATTGACCAGCTGATCGGGAAGGCTGTCAAATCCGACATGGCCTGATTGCTTCAGGTTCCGGAGATGTTGTTCGTACTGAAAATATGTTAACCATTTTGTATTTTTCATGATTTTTTGTAAGCAAAAAAATATTTTAATTACAATATAATCAACTCTTCGAGCCATGCAACCAACCCTGCATAACAACTTGGTAAGACTAAATCAATTTTCAATAAAAAAGAGCCTCTCGCAACAAAAGATGTGCTTTACTCATAAAACTGCTTAACCTACTTTAATCGTCGCAATACTTTCAACATCAAGGGTGAACATTTCGATAGTCTGCATGAGAAAAGAGAAAGTGCACAATTTCCAATAAGTTTCTTAGTTTAGTAATCTGTTATTGAGTTGACTTGTTAGAGGAAGCAAAGAGGAAGCGGCAATGTTCGTGTATGAGACAATTAAAAATTAATTTTCGTTGTAAATAATTAAGTGCAAGGACAGAAGAAAAGGTTTTTGTTGAAAGTAGCAGACAATTTTTTTCAACCAACGATATATTGATAGATATTCAATATTTTTTGTTAGTTAAATGCAGCTCGCAAAAACGATTAAATATGCAAATCATGTTAAGGGATGAAAAAAGGAACTATCTTTATTTTCAACCTAATCCTTTGAAGCTACCTAAGGGCCGATTCACGCGCCGGGTAGAACATAGCGATATGTATTTGTTCCTTTTCTTTGTTTCTTTAGTGAGCTACGCCTCCATTTATTTGGTTTAAAGGCCTTTAATGGTCATTCAGTACTAAGACAGAATATTAAAATAGAGATGGTGGCGGATAAGCTCCTGACAGTTCTCAAACCCCTGCAGCTGATTACTGACACCTTCCCAACCACATAAAACCTAAATTCTTCCGAAAAGACCAACAGAATCGGATAACAGTCTCGATTCCAACGAGGACAAGGGTCTGTACGAGGACGGTGGCGGATAAGCTCCTGACAGTTCTCAAACCCCTGCAGCTGATTACTGACACCTTCCCAACCACATAAACCCTAAATTCTTCCGAAAAGACCAACAGCCTCGGATAACAGTCTCGATTCCAACGAGGACAAGGGTCTGTACGAGGACGGTGGCCATGTAAATTGCCTTAAAGGATTACGTAAAGCCGGAGAATCAACGGATGACTTGAACTGCTGTAAACCAGACATAACCTCCATCCAAGAAGTGCGATGGAATGGGTCGGCCAAAAAGAAGACTAAAAACTGCGACATCTACTATGGTTACTGCTACAGACAACAGAAACACAGCTTATTTGGGTGCGGATTTGTCTTTAGAGGTAGACTCAGGCCTCAGGGATAAGGTTATCAGCCAAAATCGGGTTAGTTAGCGTATAATGACGTTCCAAAGAATGTTTCTACGAGCTCTTCAAAGAAACATGTTTATGAGCCAAATTGACCACGTTGCGAAGGATGCAAGACACTCTTCCAGTGTGATAGAGGTCCGAACATTCCGAGAAGCCAACTTTGACTCGGACCACTACCTTGTTGTAGCCAATGTACGAATGAGGATATCCTGTTCACTACTCGTGCGAATGAGATATGACGTTGGAAAGCTACAACTATCCTTCAATCTTATGGCAACAGCTTCATACTTTGAAGATCATGACAGCAATGCCACAGTTTTTTAAATAGTTTTTAGAAAAGAAAGAGAAGCAACATGAGAAGCGCTTGTTTGATAAAATTGAGAGATACCATGACAGGAATGGCATTCCGAAGACTTACCAAAAGGTGAAAAGATCTCGCCAGGGTTTCAAAGCCTGAATTCAAGTCTGTTAAAACCAGCAGGGAAACACAGTAAAAGAGACGCAGTCGCTACTGAGGATCTGGAAAGAACACTTCTGCAGACTGTTTAACGGAGTTGAAGACACTAATTCCGCTGTCAGGCAGAATGCCCCATTCAACTTGTATGATGATCAAGAATGCCGTCCTCCCGACATACAAGAAGCTAAGCTTGCCATAAGCCAACTCAAATCGAATAAAACTGTAGGTGCAGATGGCCTTTATGCCGAGCTTTTCAAGGACGCAGATCAGTTGGATCAAATAAGGACACAAAACATCGACGAATTGGACAAAACGTCACAATAGACAGACATAACTTCGAGGTATTACAGGACTTCGTCTACCTAGGATCCGCTGTAGACACGGAAAACAACATCAGTGCGGAGATCAAACGGAGAATAACTCTTGCCAACCGTTGCTTCTTTGGGTTAAGAAGGCAATTGAGAAACAAAACCCTCTCCAGAAAAACCAAGGTAACCTTATATAAGACCTTAATCATCCCAGTTCTGCTTTACGGCGCGGAAGCATAGACCTTATCGAAAGCGGATGAGGAAGCCCTTGGTCGTTTCGAAAGGAAAATTCTCCGAATGATCTTTGGTCCCGTATGCGAAGACAATGTGTAGAGAAGAAGATACAATAACGAGCTGTATGAACTGTACCGCGACATGGGCATAGCCAGAAGAGTACTCATCGCGAGGCTACGATGGTTGGGCCATGTAGAGCGGATGGACCCAAACTCTCCGGCTCGTCGGGTGTTCGAAAGCACATTGCAGGGAAATCGCGGAAGGGGAAGACCTCGTCTTGGGTGGCGCAATCAAGTGGATGAAGACCTCGACCGACTTGGAGTGCGAAACTGGAGAGCTCGCCCGAAATCGAAGTCGTTATAGAAGGATGTTGGTTGAGGCCCAGGTTCACCCCGAACTGTAATGCCCACCTAAGTAAGTAAGATCATCCCGCTCCTGTTTTACGGTGGAAATTTTGGTTTCCCGAAGAATTGAAGTAAATAATGCAAAAAAATGTAAGCAAAAAGCTACAACAGCCCTCTACAGGTAAAGCAAAAAAAGTCGATGAAAACAACGATATCGCTTTAGTATTTTTCGGCAACTTGGTTTACAAAAATTTAAATATTGGCACACGTAGTACAATGTATGTCAATAACCATTTATAAATGAAACCAACCTACTAAGCTTCATTTATAAACTAATAACATGTAAGGCAAAATATCTCCTCCAGACAGTTTCCCTTTTCAGTTTCAATAAAAGTACACATAAAAATGAGCATTGCTATTTTACTGCATCTACTTGAAGACTGTTTTTTCTAAATAAATGAGTCATGATGTTCAATATTTGCATGAAGAAAAATTTAATGACGGAAGTTGCAAATTGAGTCCCCTTTTAGAATACTTGTCCATTTGAATGACTAGTAATGTAGAACAATAATGAGACCAACATGGTTTGTTGTACTCACATAGACTCGGATGGCCCCATTCACGTAGACCAAAAATGAAAATAATGGGAAGTAGGGTACATACCTAAAACTATAAAACTGTTCACTGATTTTCAACATACTTATACCATAAAAGTTAAATTAACACTTTAAAAATGATTTCTTTTTACATATTTTTGCCGTTTATGAAGTGTTGTGCTGCCATTTGTTTTAATGGTAGCAAAACATGAAACAATTAGTCAGACCGATGCACCAAATGCAAAGGATGCAACGCCCTTTTGAGAAAATAAACAAATATGGTTAAGCAAACCTTTTGGTTTAAATGAAAATTATGATAAATAGACTGTGTAATACCTTTGGATGTTCCACTTCTACGGCTGCCATCGTAATTATATTTCTGCAATTGGATTTGCTAGCAATAAACTTGTAATTTCTGATTTCTCCACGGACTACAGAGAATAAAGAAAAATGCACTAAATTGTCTGAAACATCAATTTATTCAATCAGATTTCTTCGAGAGATATGTCGCGTAGAGGTTTCACTTTGTCTGCTATTATACGGAGAAATTTGTTTCATGAAACAACTTCGAATTCTTCTTTGTTCTGTCATTCCGGGTCGCAAGTGCTATTATACGATGAAATCCAGTTTCATGAAACTAGTTTCACATTTCTCTTTATCTTTCATTCGCTGTTTTTATTTTTGGGGAAAAATAGTTATCTAGAAGTGCCTGGTTGCTTCAAAATCTCTTCTATTGGCAATTGAAAAACAAAGAAGTCATTATTATTAGTATTATTACTTATTTTTGAACCAAATGAAACAGAATAAACAAAAACACGAACAAAGACAAAGAGAATAGTGATGTGTCGGTATCATGAACCGAGTCAAACCGAGTTGAACCCAAACCGAGTTGACTCGGTTTATATTTTTTCAAACCGAGTTGGCAAACCGAAGAAAAAACCGAACCGTCAACCAAATAATTAAAATGAAATGAATGCAAGCATAACATAATCAAAACTACCCTCCTTTAGTTGCGGTCTGTGCCAAAAACAATGCACTTATGCATATAAAGTCCATAGTCGACCGGTAGTAGTATATAAAGCATCAAAGCAAGTGAGTTACTTGCGCAGGCATACAGAAACACACACATCTGTTAAACTAGATGTTTTTTTGTTTTTTTGATTGTCGTCTGTTAATAGGTAGAAGGTTTGAATGTTTTGGGTACATATTGCTACTCGAGTTAGGAATTAATTGTCTGTAAAATATCCAGAGTCAAGTCAAACCGAGTTGGACTGCGCATTGCGTTAATTTCTTTCTTGTTTGACTTTTTTTTAATTCATTTTGATTAAATCCGTTTATTTTGATTGAAAATTTTGCTTCGTTTCTATTTTTCAAAACATAGTATTGAAGGAAAAAGCGCAAATTTATTTTTGTAAACCGAGTTAGCTAACTCGAGTTACAACTCGGGTTAATCAAAATCCAACTCGGGTTAACTCGGTTTGTGAATTTTACGGTTTGGCACATCACTAAAAGAGAAACGTCAAAGCTGTTTCACCAAACCATAACCCATGCGACACAGGGTAGCTCATTGTCCATCTCTCTTTTTCGAATTTTCGTTCTCTTTTGCACTTATGGTGTTCGAACAGTTTCATGAAACAAATTTCTCCGTATAATAGCAGACTTTCAACTTACAATCCACAAAAGGGAAAAAATGACACAAAAGCCAAAGAAGTGATAAAATCAAACAAAACTAACTGAATAGCGCATCTCGCTTTCGCCTTCACAAAAGTTGTAATAAACACGTTTCATCTCTCTCAGGGCTTGGGCTACCTCCACACTTTGTTACCACAATTGTTGCTTCTAAAATGCTAATATGAATGAACATATGAATTACTACAGAGCAGAATAGCAGTAAAGTGCAGCAACCTAGTGATATTTGGTCCACAAGTTGAAGAGAACCCTAATCGCCATTTTTCTTAAATTAGTATGAGATCAATTTCAAATCAAGAAATAATTTTAAGCTATTTTTGTTTTTTTTTTCACAGTGTAGAACTTCATTGAAAACTACCGTAATAAGAATAAGCACCATCAGTGAAGTAAAGTAAAAAGTCCACTAAAAGAAAGTGGAAATGATGATACTCAATTGAAATCGGATGTTGGTTATACAAATAAGACGCTTTTTGAATTAGCCTGAGAATAAATTTGAGAGCGCACGAGTTGATTCTCTGCACCCCCTATTTTGAATTACGTCGTTTTGATTATAATTGTGTTTTTTGGCGAGCCAAAGGAAAGAGTAGTAAAATTTTGAATGGGGTGCGTTTTCTTTCACGCTGATATACCCACACTTCTTCAAAGTCTTGAGTGCTAAAAACAACAATAAAATAAACAGCTATTAAAATCCCCGCTTATTACCTAAGTAAATATAAATTGCAAGTATTTCCGATGTTGCTGTAGATGAATTTTTGGAAATGTCACTAATCAATTGAATATTCATCCGTTTGACAAAACAAGCATAAAAACATTGCTTTCCAAACACAATGAAAAAATAATTTTAGTATTTTAAAAATGGCAGAAAGGGATAAGTATTTTTTGGGCTTAACTTCTATCTGCGTTAAGAAAAACACGGCTATGGATAGTAAATACGACAACTTCTGTAGAACTTAGAAAGTTTCGCTGCAAAATCTTATGGCAGAGGCATAAACTGTCAACGACATGTGTTAGGTCTGCTTTTTGACGTCAATTTTCTTTCGATGTTGTCAACAATTTTTTTGAAAAGTCGAACAATTTGTGGAAGATGAGTGTAGGCGGAGTCAAAGGTTTCATTTTGTTCGAAATGACTTCGAAACTTTTTGACGGATAACACTTGACATACGAGATACGAAATACGATCTAAAAATATTTCTATTGTCAATTGTCACTATTTTGTTTATAAAAAATTATTCCTTTGAATTTTTCTCAATTTCTCAAAAAACAAGCATTTTGTAAAACCATGGATGACGATTTCCCTACCTCAGAGTTCCAGAAAAAACTTAAAAGATCTTCCAGTGAAGAGTTCGTTGATTTAAATTTTTTCGGATCCGACAATGATAGTTCTATGACTGAAATGTATTCCCTTAAGAGATCAATATCCAATACTACAGATCCGGACCGAATGAGTGATGATAATAAAAAAATGGCAAAAACAAAAAAAGAGTTAGAGGAAGAAGAACGGGAAAAGATGCAAGTCCTGGTATCGAACTTCACAGAAGATCAACTGGACAGATATGAGATGTACAGAAGAGCTGCTTTCCCTAAAGCCGCTGTCAAGCGTTTGATGCAGACCATTACCGGTTGTTCAGTTTCACAAAATGTAGTTATAGCAATGGCTGGAATAGCCAAAGTGTTTGTTGGAGAAATTGTGGAGGAAGCATTGGATGTGATGGAAGCTGCTGGCGATTCTGGTGCACTCCAACCGAAATATCTGAGAGAAGCTGTAAGGCGATTACGGGCGAAAGGAAGAATGCCCATTGGGAAAACATCCAAGCAATTCTTCAAATTAAACTAAATCTTTTATGGAATGTTTGTGTTTATGAATTTTTTTTCTTCAAAACTTATGAGTCCCCGATACTTTTGGTTAGCAAACTAAAATTAATTTTATCGTCTTCTATTGAGATACCTCCAAATAAAACTACTTTTTAGAAATTACAAAACTGGCATAATAGACATTTTATTAAAGCTTCTACATATCCAGCATGTTTTTTGTTAAATAAATGTTAAGTGTGTATCCTATCCATATTCCAAGAAGACGGTATTAAAGTTAAATTGTCTTCGTTTCGCTGAAAATCGAACATCTCGGATCTCGGATTGATTTGAATATACAACTTTTATTTGGTATGAAATGCTCATTTACGTACATTAGAAATTAAAAAATTAAATCCACTTATCAATGGAGTTGTGAAAATTTCTTGCTATGCCATGCGAACTTTGTCCAGCAAAAAGGGAGCTGCAAATGATTGTTTCGTAATGATTATATTAAAATAACTGAGTGCAACAAAGTAAAGGTATAATTTTTTGAGTACTTGCCTACACGGATAGCGGCACATAAAACACCAAATATAACAAAGTTGGTTCGGACGTTTTCGCGAACTTTCCTTTGTTCTTCGGCTGGGTCAGCTTGAGGTGGCATGCGAAACATTTTTGGAAGTTTATTTTCTTTTCTTTAGGAAAACCAAATTTAATAAATTTTTATCAAAATAAAACTCGTGTATTGCAGTTTTTATTCTTGTCCTGTCAAATGTGACGTTTATTTGTTGGTTTCTTTTGGGGTTTGGCAGTATTTTCAAGGAGAAGATGTGCCTTCGTTCCAAAAAGTAGCAAATTAATTTTTCTGTTGTTTCAAAGGGTGTTTTTTACAGGAATAAAACTGATTTCGTTCGTTGAATTTTACCCAAGCTTGACATAGGTTTTTGACAAATTTACGAGTTGTCAAAAAAAACTAGGCAAAACACACATTCCTGTCAATTTTGATTAAAAATACATGCCAGCAAACCCTCGGGCGATTTGAAGGCAATCTCAGGTCAGGGATCAAAAAACACTCAGTTTGACATCCAGGATGAGTTTAATGGCGCTTTCCATTGGTTTCACTCGGGGAAGCACTCATTTTAAAAACCAATGGAACACCCAAAATTGTTTCTACTCAGTTTGACGTAATTTCCTTTGTGTGAGTGAATCACCTATGGCTCTTAAAAAATATTCCTTGAAGAAATTTTGCATTTTGACATTTGAGTAACATGTCTTAGTGCTTCTGAGTCGATTCTCATTTCAAATAAAGAAGCGGCTGTCGCTCCTCAGAATCATGAGAAGCGATCTTTTTGCACCAATGGAACGGTTTGAGAATGCTTCTGGACGCTCCTGGACGATTCTTTTCGTCCAATGGAAAGTGACATAAGTTAAAAAAAAAGCTTTGTGGCGACCACAGGGGGATCACAGAGTAGATACAACAAGAAAGAGTCACAAACTGACTTCACAAGCATCACAATTTTCGGGTTTCAAATCCAGTTGGAAATCCGAAAATAAAGTGGTGTTAGTAATTTCACTGACACAACTTTATATTCAGCTGAATATGTGTAAAAGCAACAATGTAAGCAAATGGAAGTTACGGGGCAAGAGAATATGGTTTTCCTTCTTGTTTTTTATTCCTCTATGGCTTGTATAAAGAAATTATGGATAGGTATGGTTTGAGCAAAAATGATCTAGCATCTAGTATTTTTACTTTCTATTTCTAGGCTTAAATTTTACTGTTTTTCAGAGATAGCCTAGTGCACTCCTCTAGAGTCTAGAAGCGCGTAAGTACATTTGATTACATAATATGCTTTTAGCAAACAATTAGGCACTTAAATTATGTAGATTCAGCTGTTATCAAAGTTTTCAAATTACTTTATTACATCCAAACTGAGTACACCTTATTTTCAGTCAATATTCGATACAGATAAATTAAAAAAATTTCAAAAATGAATTTTAATCAATTTACATATTCAAAAGAGCGTCGTCATTTTGGACGTCAATGTTGTTTTTCTGATCGCAACGAACTACTCTTCAGTATACCTCAACGTGCTGATCTCCGTAAGAACTACATCCTCCGCAATCCGGTTGATCGCGGGACTCAGTTTAGCGACCACAAAGGTCTAAGCGAAGTTCTAACTGAGAATGTTACACTCGGATCACATGGTATTGTACATTTAGAAGGTGGTTGGCCCAAAGATGTTAACATACTCGACGAAGAGCAAACATTACGCCATAGGAAGAAAATTGAAAGAGAAGATGCTTGGGGAACACAAGTGATTGATCTTAGCAAGGTAAGGAATCGAGATTGAAAAAAAAGTTCAAGGTTCAAACTTTTTATACCTGCATAGGCTGCAACAGACTGTATTCTCCAAAACTGTGCTGTTAATATCTATGAGGATTACTTCTCTAATATGGATGAAATAAATATAAAAAGCACATTTACTTCCAGACCTATTAATGTGTACCACGATACTTTTACACCATATCGACCGATTGTGCAGCTTGATTGGTGTCCAGGGAACATAGCACACATTTTGTCAGTTCATTCAAATGTTGAATATTATCCAACTACTGATACTCCTAATGATTTTTTCATTTGGGACATCAACAACCCACTTAAAGTTGTTACTACTCTAGTCGGGCCTACATGGACAAGAAAAGCATGTTACTGCCCTAGAGATGATTCACTCATAGCGGGTGGGTTTACCAATGGCAAAGTAGGAATTTGGGATGCACGCACCGGTGGACAGCCTATGCAAATATGTCCACTTGAAGCAGCTCACAGAGAAGCCGTATCGGCAATTTGCTGGGTTCATTCCAAGTCAAATACGGAATTTTACACGGGGTCTTTAGATGGTTCAATCCATTACTGGGATGGAAGGAACTTAAAAAATTGGAACATGCAGTTTTTGCTGGATCCAGAGGTGTCAGACAAGCAACATAGGTCTCAGTCTCATGGATGTACGGTGCTAGAGTTCGAGTACACTATTCCAATAAGGTATATAGCAGGAGATGATATGGGTCATATTTACATTTGTAATAGAAAGGGAACCACTCCCACTGAGACTCTGCTAATGAACTACAAACTATTCGCCGGGCCAATTCGCACAATTGAAAGGAATCCATTTTTCGTAAAAATCTTTCTCTTGGTAGCCGATTGGTGTGCAAAGATTTGGTCGGAAGAATGCAAAGACTTTCCTCAAACTCTGCTTGTTAAAAAAGACGTTCAGTTGATGTGCGGTAGTTGGAGTACCACGCGGTGTTCAGTATTTGTAACGGGTGATGCAAAAGGCACTGTTGATTTCTGGGATATTCTCTTAAGCCATAATGAGCCAGTATACAGCTTGAATTTCAAACACATGATCACATCGATTCGATTTAGAAGAGATGGACAACTGGTTGCAGTTTCACTGGCTAATGGAGATTTTCATATGCTCGAACTGGATGAAAGCTTAAAAAACAGTGGACCCAAGGAAAAGGCTCTTTTAGCTTCGGTAAGGATAGTTGTTAAAAAGTTAACGTTACATTTTGAAGCAAATGTACATTCCTTAGCTCTTTGAAAGAGAAACAAATCGTAGCAAACTTCTTCAAGACAGGGTCGAAGAAATCAAACTCAAAACCACTCAGGACGGGAAAAAAGACTTCGAAGAAGAAAATATTGGAGGCATTTTAGAAGAGGGTGTGGAAGAAGGAAGAAGAGAAACTGAACAAGAAGAGCTAGAAGAAGAAGAGGAGATAGAAAAGGATTTAGATCCGGAGTTCACAGAGGTCCGGCGTATATTCTTTCAATTAATTGATGAAATTCGAGAAAAATGGAAGGAAAGAGAATTCGTCAATGAACCTAGTCCATTTGAATTTGAAAGTAATGTTGCCAACGAATCCAGGCCTTACATCGAATCTGTTGTTGAAGAAAACTCTGAAGTAAGTGAATGAGTTCGATGAAAGCGATGATGAGTTGGTTCTATTTTTTTGTATTTAATTTAATAAACTACAATTCTTTCGGAGAACTCTTTTACGCTAAGCTTTTTCATAGCCACAACTTGAATAAATAAGTTCTGACGAACGGCTGTTGGTTTCTTAACAATCAGTTTCACTTCAAATCTTTCCAACAGAAATTGCCACTTCAAGGATTCTTTTTGTTGATCGCTGCTCCGGAGAAATTCATCTGCTGTCATTTTGAGAGTCTTTTCAGCTACAGGGCCACTGAGACGGCTTTCGATTAGACTTCCGGTGTGATCACTAAAGTGAATGTTTATATCGATAAACCGATCGAATTTATCGCCGCTGAAGTTAAAAGAAAAGCTCATCTGGCATTGGTCGTTGTCACAAACAAGTTGATTCCTTAGTATTCTACCGCCACACGATTTGCTGGAAGGAAAAAATGCATAAGTTAAGCAAAAAAAAAAAAAAAACAAGAAATCTCAACCATTTTCTAGCGATGATTGATATAAGCCCATCAATATCAAATTTCGTAACGGTAGCCAAGAGTACAACTGTAAACTCGTTTGATTCGTCCTTGATTTTACCATCGACTTGGTCGTAAATTTGTTTGACGGTCATTTGAGTCGTTATAGTAGATGCTGCGAATATATTTAAAAATTATTGTAGATCTCGTTTGAACGATGACTTTTAACAAAACACTTACGATCAGGCAACGTATCACGACTGCTCTTCCCAAACACATCTATATCAACCGATGGTACAGTAGAAGCAAACTCTGCCAATTGCTCCGTTTCTTTTCCAATTGGATTTTCAAAAACCAAACTTCTTGAACTCAAGCCCAGAGTTGTGCTTTTGTGGAATTCCGAATAGCTCACTCGTACATCAATTAAATGCAAAACAGTTTTCATTGGTTTCCAATTATTCTGTGATCTATCAATCCACCCGCTGTTCCATATTGTTAATACCATTCCAGTGAGTAGACTTTTGTCAATTACGACCAATTCCAAGCACTTGAGGGGATATCCAGACTTTGCTCGTACATCTTTGACTGGCTTCATAATTGCAATTGCAACAAGTAGATCCACATAGTGACCCTTAAAGTTAACATTTGTTGAACTAATGTCGGACAAGTTTAAAACACTACTCAATTGCCTAATAGACAATTTACAAAGCGGTACAAGATCTTTAATGTCCCCCAAGTGGTGTTCGATGAAGCCTGTTCCTTCATTTAAGACCAGTTGAAATGGCATCGTAACGGTCGGCTGGTATTGTTGCTCTTGTTGTGTATCACGAACTGGAACAACTCTTGGGCAAATTATATCGATTACATCATATATTTTGTATTTTCGGTGATATTCTTCAATCTTTTCCTTGGAGCCCCAACATTTACAGTTAGTTGTGTATTTCTTGCTATCACGAATAGTGAATAGAGCAACACTGCGTTGTTCGGGTGAGTCTTTTTGTTGAAATACGTTGGGATCAGTCTTCGATATAATCAATGCCTTAACAACAATGTCAGTGGGATCTTCTAATGATAATTCACACAGACTCTTGCGAGTAACGTTGGCCATTTTAGCAAAATTTTATCAAATCTGTGCTAAAAAACTTTGAAAATTGAAACCAGAAGCCGGAAACAGGATTTCAGGTTGAAGGAGTGCAGCCAAACTTCAAAGTTGTGAGCTGAATTCATTCAATTTTCTTATACCCCGCTTACACTATGAGATAAATTGAAATGAAATTAAGATTCAGTATCCATGTTTTGTTACTATCAAGTAAATAAATAAAAAGGGTGGTGTGCCAGAGCGGAGAGCGTAGAGAGACATACCTTGTGCAGAGAAATGAAGGGAACATACAATTTTTTGCCGATTTCGAACAGCTGATCGAAAAAAACTTTTCATTTCTTTCTGTTGGGATTCGAATCTTGAACCCTAGGCATAGCTGCTCACCCCAATCCACGAATATTTCTTGAAAAAATCGACCATAAACCATGTTTTCTTCACTCACTCTTAAAAAAATAAAAATGAAAATTTCGGTGAACAAACTTTAGTAATTTTTTTTCTCCCTGTCATTGAAAATTAAAAAGTTTAAAAAACAGCAAAAAAATGTTTATTGTTTTTTGCGTCAATTTTTATTATGGGATTGGCATCACTTCTCTATATAGAAGAAAAAAACAAATAAATTTCGTTTTGACTCGAGCTCGTACACTTTGTATTTGGTCGTCAAATTTTGCAAGTCTTGAAAACCGGCGAAAAACCAACATTTTCCTGATAAGTTATTGTTATTCGTTTCCGAATCCTTCAAAACAAAGTTTGAGACAAACTCGCCTTTTCAATACAAAGCAAGAAAATGCCTTTGATGCCGCTTCCACCAATAATGCAGGTAGTTTGATTAATTTGTTTAAGTTTTCTAGTGAGTGACGAAAAGTTTATTTAACAGAATGCAATTGAACCAATGCAAGTGGATGCACAACCAGAAGATAATGAAAATAATGAAGACAACAATTATATAGTAGAAAACCCAACATTAGATTTAGAAATTTACGCAAACTCATATGCCGGGCTGGCTAAACTTTCTCGTTTGATTTTCGTAGCAAATGTTTGTCCATCCCTCCGCCTTGATGCACTGAAAATGGCCATCAACTATGTTTCTACAACTTACAATGTTCCACTTTATCAAGTTCTTCACAAGAAATTGGCAGATATGAATGTTGGTGCAATGTTGCCCGATGTAGCTGCACAGTCAACACCCCAAGATGTGCCGACATTCGACCCTGTTTGGGTAGAAACTAAAACAAAGAAAGCAGCCTTGAAGTTGGAAAAACTTGACAGTGACTTGAAAAACTACAAGTCCAATTCAATCAAAGAAAGTATTCGACGTGGTCACGATGACTTGGGGGATCATTACCTAAACTGTGGGGATTTGTCGAATGCCCTCAAGTGCTATTCTCGAGCTCGTGATTATTGCACAAGTGGCAAACATGTTGTCAATATGTGCTTGAATGTCATAAAGGTGTCGTTGTACCTTCAGAATTGGTCGCATGTTTTAAGTTACGTATCCAAGGCAGAGAGTACACCAGACTTTGCCGAGGGCAACAAGGAAGCCAATCAAACAGTCTTAACTCGTCTCAAATGTGCAGCTGGACTGGCTGAGCTGCAAACAAAAAAGTACAAGTCAGCGGCTAAGCACTTTTTGTTGGCAAATTTCGATCACTGTGATTTCCCCGAAATGATATCGCCCAACAACGTCGCTATGTACGGTGGCTTGTGCGCCCTTGCCACATTTGACCGCCAGGAACTTCAGAAAAATGTCATTTCTAGCAGTTCTTTCAAACTGTTTCTTGAACTAGAGCCACAATTGAGAGATATTATATTTAAATTTTATGAATCGAAATATGCTTCATGCCTCAATATGCTCGAAATGATTCATGACAATCTTCTGTTGGATATGTACATTGCTCCTCATGTGAATGCTTTGTATACAAAAATTCGAAACAGAGCACTTATCCAATACTTCAGCCCGTATTTATCGGCAGATATGCGAAAAATGGCCACTGCATTTAATCGTAGTGTGACTGCTTTGGAAAACGAATTGATGCAACTCATCCTGGATGGGCAGATTCAAGCTCGCATTGACTCGCACAACAAGATTCTTTACGCCAAGGATGCAGATCAGCGCAGTAGTACTTTTGAAAAGGCCATCAATATTGGAAGGAAGTATCAGCGTAGGTCCAGGATGCTTGTGTTACGAGCTGCTATGCTCAAGGCACATATTCATGTGAAAGTAAGTGGAAGCATGATTTGAAGTTGGTTGTCGCTATTATAATCGCTTTTTTTCAGAATATTCCACGTGATGGGGGTAACAATCATGGAAGCGATTTGTGCGTAGCCGCCGGTTCAAGTACAACGGCAGGTTTAAGAAATTGAACTCAAGTGTTTTAAAATCAATACCCTTTCCTGGCGTGTGCGTAAAAAAAAAAAAATAGGAACAGATTTTGCTTTCGAGTCATTTTAAATTGGCTTAAAATATGATTTTGTGTCATCATCTTTTAGCCAAAACTTTCCCAAACATGATCTGTAAAAAAGAACTCAACTATTGTAACATGAAATGTAAACAAATAAAACTTATTTTCTTTTATTTAAATTATTCAAAACTTCTATGTAATAGTCTTGAAACTACAGTTCAAATTGAAAAATCCTGTTTTAAGCTTCGTGGTAATGAAATGATGGACTTTTAAGATTTGCAATAGTCGCACCATAGGGATGTATACTTAGCCCCTTACTCTTTTCATTATATATTGATGGAATAGATGATATTCTTCCAAGAGGAGTCAGCTTTGCTGGCCAGCTTATAAAAGTGTTACTCTATGCAGATGGGACCTTAAAATCAATGCTTCAAAAACAAAAGTTATGATCTTCGTAAGCCGGAATCGCACTAGACAACGTGAAGAAAACTGGAAAATCGGAAGTGAAAGCATCGAAGTAGTTCGAAATTTCAAATATCTTGGCATAACCATCTCTTCCAATCTTAACTTTGATACTCATGCCAGACAGAAAAGTCAGGACGCCAAGCTTGCTCTTAATCTGATGTGGCCAAAGCTCTTCGTAAATCCAAATATTAACCTTGTTTCTAAATACAAAATATTTGATGCAACTGTAAACACATGCTTGTGCTACAGAGTGCAAGCCTTTGGTATCTCACCGATTGAGGAATTCGAGAAGACGCAGAGATACTTTTTTAAGCGTTTGTTTAGACTTTAGACTACCAAACTCTACACCAACGTATGCCATTCATGTCGAATCGGGTTTGCCACCTATATACATTCGAAATTTAAAAGCCCACTCGGATTACCCTATCAGAGTTATGCGTAGAAATGAAAACAGACTTCACAGAAAAATTTTAGAAAGACTAACTGGCTGAACACAATGCATACGCATACGCATACGGAGCCGGAGCCGCAAGAGTTAAAATCAAGTTAACTTGTCCAGCTCCGTCTTGCGTTGTTGTTGTATTCGCTCGTATTTAATGTTTTGACATCTCTTGCGGCTGCGTCTTTGCAGTTATTGTGTTCACGCAGTAATGGTAAATAACGCCTCTCCTTTCAGGGAATGGAATCAGATGGCCTTATCACATAACCTTGCAATGCCAACGTCTATAGCTAACGTGGGAGAATGGAAAGATATGTTTAACAGGGTGATTGCTAAGGTTGACGAACAAATATTCAATCAACATATCATCAGAGCCTGCTCTTCAGAGTCCAGAGCAGGCTACAAAAATCTTAATCATCTAATGCTAGCAGAAAACAAGTACTTCAATAACTGTTTTTCTGTGGATATTATCAGTGTGATTTTCAAGGCGAGAGTTGAACTATTGGATCTCAATATTATCCCGCATCGCAATGTGATAGACAGCAAACTTGTGATCTATGTAACAGAATGGAACTTGAGAATGTGAACCATTTCATCGCAGTCTGCCTTATCCTGCAATAGATTAGAAGATTGTATTTTAACGAAAGCTTCCTCAACCAAAACGGTCTTTACGAGATTCTGAATGCAATCAAATGTCAATACCGGCAGACGGCTCAGGTAGGCACGTCCGCATTCTTTTATAAAATATTGTAACTAATACTGGAAAAAATAAAGAATCTATCTATCTATCTAGTCGCACCATAAGAATGAATTCCATACCTTAAATTGATCCCTTATCAGGAAGGACCTCAAAGAATAAGTAATTGGTTCTTCATCAATAAAACTAACGAGTTTCTACAAAAATTCGAACACCATGGAATAAAAAGAAAACTCAAAAATTAAGGTGAAAAAATTGATGTAAATGTTTATTTAAAAGTTCAAAAACACACATATAAATTTTTTATCTTCTATCGCGTCGAGAATCTTTTGATTTTATTCGCCGATCCCCACCACGTTCGCAAGAAACAGATCTCCTCCTATCTCTGGAACGTGAGCGATCCCTATGTGCTCTTGATGGACGTTCCCGCTCCCGTTCCTTCTTTTCATGTCGTCCTATCCTACTATCCTTTCGATTGTCTTGTTCCGGTGACGATGAGCTATGACCAGAATCTGTACTTGTTGATTCTGTTTTTCTACTCGACTTGTGCTTCGACTTTTTGGACGATTTTGAAGCTTTTGCTTTCTTTTTGACATCGATTTGATCATCATCAGATGATGACGACGACGACGATGACGACGAATGAGAACGTTTACTTTTCTTTTTCTTCTTTTTTATCTTCTCAATTTTTTCCAGCTTCCTGAGGAGCTTTTTCTTTTGTTCCTTACTTAGAGATTTTAAGAACGTTATTTCAGGGTTTTTCGCATCATTCTCATCGTCACTCGGTATTAGCTTATGCCTAGAATCGTATTGCACATTTTGTAATTCCATGGCGCTTTTCTTCATAGCTAGGCCGTCTTCTTTCATTTGTTCCTCTAGCACATTTTGAGACATCAATTCATTGGCCTCAGCTTCGGAGTGCAGTTTACGAGCTTCACTCATTGAAATGCTGTACATTGTACATTCCTTGTCCGTATTTATGTGACCCCATTTGTGACACTTTATGCAGCGTACATTTCGTACCTGAATACCAAATGGCTGGTCACGGATTTCGGTGTCACCTTTGCAGTAACTTTCTCGAGGTGCATTGTACTTACGTTGCCATTCGAACTTATATTCTGGCTCATTGTCATCTTTTTCGCGTTCTTTGCGAACGCCAGGTGGGGGTTCGTACATGAAATTTACGCTCAACTTGTCTTTGCTTTCCTTACTGAGCATAGCTTTGTTTTCGTGTAGATTTTGTTCCTTTTCATATTGATTGCGTAGTTCTTCTTGCTTTTTCTTGTAAGCATCAGCCTGCTGCTCTGCCATCCATACCTGAAGAAATAAATATATTAAAACGTTTCCTTTTGATAACTTGTTTATTTTTGCCTTACCCTTTTAAGATTGTCTCGAGATGCAGGATGGAAGAACTTTTTGCACATGTAGTTATTGAATCCCTTTCCCATTTTAGTGCTTTTTTGTTGCTTTGTTTATTGTAAAATAATTATATTTTCCACCAGCACAGGTGTATAAAATTATAAAAAAAATTTTAGAGGTGTGTAGTGTAAAAATAAAATATGGTGTGAAAATCGAAGAAAAAAATTGTGACTTTGTTTTGGCAGGAAAATAACGTAACGTGACGAGACGGTATGATGAATCATAATGGGTGCGTTCAAAGCGATTATCAACCCGAAGAGTGTGTTTCACTATTTTATATGGGAATATATATATGGGAGTTTTTTATCCATTACAGTAGCGGTGTCAGGATTTGCACATATTTTTACACACACAACTATTTTGACTAATCGAAAACGTCAAACGAAAACTGTAGCTCATGAAAAAAAAAAAAAATAATAATGGAAGCAGCACTATTTTGTTGTGAATTTAGAAAACATTTGGTAAAAAAAATATAAAAATTGTGTGCTTAACAATATGAACTTAAGGCCCCGACCCATGGAATCCGTTGCGTCCGTTCGCTGCCGGACAGCTCGATTAAATACACACGATCTTATGAGAGGAGACTCATAAGCATCGGATGCAACGGACGCAACGCAAAAAGTAGCCCAAATTTTTCCTTTTGCGTCCGGTAGAACTGATGACATGCGCAGTGAAAGCCAATTTGAAGTTTTCTCTTCACACCGCAACGGATTCTATGGGTCACCGCAATCCTTTAATTTTTTTGTTCTTTGTTGCTTGCTTTTCTTTATCTGTCAGTTGGACACACACATTCATAAAAAGAAAAATTGGTACTTTTTTAATTTCCTAAATACCTAAAAAACCGAATAGAATAGATTGCAGTCGACTTATAATGGGTGACACAAGAATTCGACATAAGAGTGAGAATTAGAATTTATAAAGTATTTTCCTGTCAGAAGATGGAGGGTAAGAGAAGGGCTGATCCAGGGTTCCATACATTTTTAGATGACTATCATCAAATTGCCTTTCGTCGTTTGTATTGTCAAAAGATTGTTTCACGTAATTCAAGTAATTGTTTTGACTTCATAAATCTTTTTCCATGAGTATCACTTTTCGCGAGGAATTGACAAGTATTCCGTTAGTAAATTCATTGCCCTAAAAAGCAAATCTCGATTAGCCGTTCTGAAAATGGTAGGCTCCCTTCATTCCTTGTCACAGCATGGTTGTGATAATTGCGCTGTATCATATTCACTACCCGCTATTTTGTTTTGAATTTCAAATAATTTTTTTTTTGTACTTTCGAAGCCTTATCGATTAATACCTGTATTATTTGTATAACTTTTTTTTCGAAATCTGGTGGGCCAGTGCAAATATCCAAAACGAGAGATGAGGCCACCCTGGAACTCCGCTTTCAGAATATCGGTTGTGGCTCGCGCAGTGTGTGCCGTTGCACCGTCCTTTTGGAACCACATGTCTTTCAGTCCTAATACGTCCAATTGGGACAGAAAAAACTTGAAAAGCGACATTCTCGAAAAAAAAAAAAAAAAAAAATAGCCCGATGACTGCTCTAGCGTGAACAGTACACCATGCAGTCAGCTTGTGCGGGTGTAATGGCACCTCATGCACCCCTCGGTGCCCCAGGAGCGATAGTTTTGCTTGTTCGCGTAGCCGCTGAGGTGGAAATGAGCTTCATCGCTCACTAGGATTTTGGTCAAAAATCGTCCACTTCTTCCTCGAGGTTGAAGATGGCTTGAACGTAGGTTAAGTTGCATATGGATTTTGTTTTGGATTGAAATCACCTCCAAGGCTATTAAAATCCAAAGTATAGTCTCTTTCTTTAAGCCCATTTATCGAGAGAATATCTGAAAGAAACATAGGGTGTTAGCAAGCAGTTTTTAATACTCGTATAAACGAGCTGTTGACAGCTCATTTTGCAACCCTCAGTGTAGCAGCACATTTCCAAATGCATACACAAGGAATAAATCTATCTGGCGCTGATGGCTTTGTAGAGCGATGACATACGGATAGGGAGAAATATTTGTGACTACAGTTACATCTAACCTGTGCATAGGGCTGTACTCAACCCTCTTACTTTATACTTTGAAAGTGATCTAGGAATGCTAGACCTAAATGCAGTCATAAGATTAGATTCTTTGAGTCTAGTTTGAGTTCCACGTCATCACGGAAAACTAGAAACGAGATCGAAGCAACAATCTCAGTCAGATTTCTCAGAATCTAACTGATCACTTACGGCTCGCGTACACTAAATCAGACATCGTCCGAATTATAATCGGCCGTTGTCGGCCGAACTCTGACGTTCGAACCAAACATGTGTTAAACAAAGAGAGTACGTAGTACGTACACCACTTCAACCGACAACGTCAGATGTCGTCCGATGTTGTCAGACTTCATCCGATCAACAGACAAATCCGAACTTGTTTAGATTTTTCGGACGTCGGACGTCAGTTTGCCTATAGAAGTACACAATGGATAGTGAAAAGTTAATAAATTTCGTTTTTAGCAGGACACCACTATGGAATAAGTTTTCTAAGGCATATAATAATATAAATACATATATATATATGTGACATATACAGGGTGATTCGCATAAGGTGTGACAAAAAGATAGGGTGTGTAGGTTGGACCTAGACAAGCAAAAAATCGTATGGGAGGGGGGGGTCCATTTTCCCCCGTTTAGGCGGGAGGGGCAATTTAAGAAAAAAGTCACTAAAAATTGGAAAAAAATTATTTAAAAATAACGGTAGTACTTACAGAGTCGTACTATAGCATTTTGAAAAGCCAAAAACTTAAACATTAATTTAAGTTTAAAACTAAGTTGTTCTAGTAAATAGTTTTTGAAATATTAATTTTCAAAGTCAAAATTTTGAAAAAAAACATAATTTTTTTTCTTAAAACCACTTTTTTTCCAAATTTTACGTTATTAAGTAGTATTTTTCTAGCTTATTTTCAATGCTCTTATTTATTTTTGATCAAACACAAAAAACCGGATGTCAAAATAACTTGTAGTTTTTGAGAAAACCAAAAATTACAAAAACGACTTTTGTCAAAAATTTTTTTTTTTAAGTTTTTTTTTTTCGTTATTGGATTCTTAAGTGAACTTACGAAATAAAGGATGGATTTTCTCTTTACTTTTTTTATTGAGAATTCACTTAAAAGTCCAATAACGAAAAAAAAAAAATTAAAAAAAAAAATTTTGACAAAAGTCGTTTTTGTAATTTTTGGTTTTCTCAAAAACTACAAGTTATTTTGACATCCGGTTTTTTGTGTTTGATCAAAAATAAATAAGAGCATTGAAAATAAGCTAGAAAAATACTACTTAATAACATAAAATTTGGAAAAAAAGTGGTTTTAAGAAAAAAAATTATGTTTTTTTTTCAAAATTTTGACTTTGAAAATTAATATTTCAAAAACTATTTACTTGAACAACTTAGTTTTAAATTTAAATTGATGTTTAAGTTTTTGGCTTTTCAAAATGCTATAGTACGACTCTGTAAGTACTACCGTTATTTTTAAATAATTTTTTTCCAATTTTTAGTGACTTTTTTCTTAAATTGCCCCTCCCGCCTAAACGGGGGAAAATGGACCCCCCCCTCCCATACGATTTTTTGCTTGTCTAGGTCCAACCTACACACCCTATCTTTTTGTCACACCTTATGCGAATCACCCTGTATAAATAGATAATATAAATGTCACTAAAAATCGATGGAAAAAAGTTTCAATTGAACTGAAATAAATATGTAAATTCAATAACAGGCTGTCTGTCAGCTATCGTCAGAGAACGGCAGCAGTGTATGCAGACGAACGTCCGAGATTGTCGTCCGAACAGTTCCGATCCGATATCGGCCGATAAATCGGATTCAGTGTACGCGAGCCGTTAGTCTGCCAGAATCTTCAGATAACGATAAAGGGTTGAATTGAAATTGAATGGCACGTTCAATATTGAGTTGAAAAGCTTGATGAGAATCTGGTATATTTTGAAAGACCAATGACTTAAAATAACCCTACAAGACAATAGTCTAATGGTGGTGTTAAATCGCGACCTCTTGGAGGCCATTCAATATCAACATTTCTTGAAATAATCGAATCTCTAAATTTTTCTCGCAATAATTCAATTGTCAATAATTGTCTTGTTGAAACCAAATGTTGTCAAAATCAACTTCTTCCAATTTCGCCCATAAAAAGATGGTTATAATCGATCAATACCGCTCTCCATTGACAGAAATGGTGTTACCAGCTTCATTTTGAAAGAAGTACGGACCGATGATTCAACCAGCCCAAAAACCACACCAAACTGTTAATTTAAGTGAATGTAATGGTTTACATGAATATTTTGTGGATATTCATCGCCAGTTTTGTTTATTTACCGCACCAGTCAACTGAAAGAGCCTCATCGGAAGAAAAGTTGATTTTCTTAAAAAAATCGTTATTGATTTAAAGTTGTTCCAAGGCATAGACAGAAAGTTCACGGCGTTTACGGTGGTCCAATACTCCAATGGTGAAATGTAAACACTTCTGGATGCAAAAAAAAAAAACAAATGGGAGATCATGACATACTACAAATGGCCGAAACGCCACTGCAAAATCATATCATACCTATTGGAAAACCTTTTATTAAGAGCACAACAGTAGGTGGCTTGCTTTGATTGAATCCAGATTATTCTTAGATGTAGGATTAAATAGAACACTTGACAGAAACTCGGTAGTTTTATTAAAAACAGTTGGTAACTTGCATGCATTCATATTCGATTCTACTTTCACACTCGCAGGCATTCAAAAATTACTCGAATGATAAAACAAGTTGAGCTCAAGGTTTATCACTCGCTTTAGAGGTCAACACAGTGAATTAGATAGGAAAAAGAAAAACAAACTGTTATAAAAATATTTTCTTTTCTCTTCTTCAGCACAAGTCTCTTCTAATAATACCAATTTGAATAAACTTTCTTAATTTTTTCCAACTCGCTGGTATCTACAATTAAAGGCTCATGGTTGTTCACATATTTGCTCAAATATTTCATCCAATTGCACTTGTCAGTATCCTCACAAGCGCTAAAAGAATTATATTCGTTCATATTTGACAAAGTTCGGGCCAACGGATATGATGTTCTTTCTCTGTACATCATACATACATTGGAATTGGACTTCATAAGAGTGTTCGTTGTTCGACTTTGAAAGGCCGCCATTTGCTTCGACAGATCTTGTATTTCTTTTCTCAAATCCAGATAAAGAACATCTCCGTGTTTTTCCTTTTGTGACCAGCTTCCCAAAGTGCGCAACCAAGTTTTGGCTTTTTGAAAAATTTTTAGAAAAGCATCAAATTTTTTGAAATTTAGAAAGCACGAGACAAATATCAAAAGTGCGATTGCATAGTTTTTAGTAAGAATTGCAGTCATACTGTTAACCGTGTTTTTAGTTTCGGGAATTACATTTTCATCCTTAAAAAATTAAAATTTTCATTATTTTTTTTCATAACAATGGCAATTTATTGTGAACATTTGATTTAAAAATTTTACCTACCATACAGTACGGAGCTGAAGATTTTTCGAAAGAGCTAGACATTTAATAAGCAATAAGGAATGCAGCAGGAAAGAGTTTAGAAAATAGGAGTGGTTTCAAAACTGTAAAGTTTTTTACAGAAATTTCATGGAAAACTTGAAACACAAATAAAAAATATTTCTAAAAGTACTGAACATAAACTATAAGTTCGATGGATCACTTAAACACCCAACTGATCTGATGCATCAGCCTACAATCTTTTTTTGGGCAATATTTAATTTTTCAAATTCAAACGACAAGTAATGAGGTAATGTTGATTATTTCAAAGTAGCTCGTGGAAACGGCTTCTTTAATGTCACTTTCTATTGGATGAAAAGAACCGTCCAGGAGCGTCTAGAAGCATTCTCAAACCGTTCTATTGGTGCAAAAATTTCGCTTCTCATGACTCTGAGGAGTGACAGCCGCTTCTCGATTTGAAGTGAGAATCGACTCAAGAAGCACTAACACCATGTTACTCAAATGTCGAAAAGAATATTTTCTTCAAGGAATATTTTTTAAGAGCCATAGGTGTTTCACTCGCCCAAAGGAAATTACGTTTAACTGAATTGAAACAATTTTGGGTGTTCCATTGGATTTTAAAATGAGTGCTTCCCCGAGTGAAAGCAATGAAAAGCGCCATAAGTGTCTTATGGCCAAACCAATGAGTAAGGTGGATAATAAAATTAGTCTAGGAGTAGCTCCTCTGTTTCTGTAAAGATATTTACTTCCAAGGGCTTAAGTGAAACTTCACAACAGTCCACCTTTCTCAGGTGAACATTAAAAAACCTAACCCGACTGTGAAACACTGTGGCGTATGAGTAATATTAAATTTAATTTTCAAAGAGATCCCCTAATTACATTTTTTAAAAGAATAAAATACAAAAAAATTCTGAGTAAAATATCAGCATGATTTGGTGCATGGCTAAACGAGTTCTATTTATGGCCTTATATCGTTCATTGTTAAGTAAAATCAAAACTGAAGACTTTAAATTGGTTAAAAGTTAAATGGTTGTCAAGCAACTGGATCCTGAAAACACATGAAAGGTAATACAGAGAGTCGACTTCTATGATTTTTTTCACTTTGCCTACAAGCTTACTTCAGGCGGAAGCTGCTCACATGTTGTAGCGTCAATTAGAAGTTTGGTCCCTGAGGTGAGCTCAATTTCGAAACGTGCACTCTGTGGTCCTGAGCACAAAGCAGAACCAGAGAGTCAACTTACTTAATTAAGTGGGCATTACGGTTCGGGGTGAACCTGGGCCAAAACCAACATCCTTCTTTAACGACTTCGATTTCGGGCGAGCTCTCTTCAGTATTGCACTCTTAGTCGGTTGAGGTATTCATCCACTTGATTGCCTCACCAAGACGTGGTCGAAAGCAAACATCCATCAAATGAAGTCTGTCCAACTAATTAAACTGCGCTAATGAAGGGCTTTTTTTTCTATTTTAAAGAACGGGGGAAGAACACCGTAGCGTAAGTGCTTTTCGTATTATTCAATGTGCAGTGAATTATGGTACGCATCTACGCATGTTCTGCATTATCTCCAACATCAACGAACACTCTTCACTCATACTTAAAACAAGGTATGTAACTCTCAACTTGAATGAGGTGATTTTATAAAGTTTCTGTGAAACAGATAATCTACGTACATGTAGATGTTTCCTCTTTATTGTTCATATCCGTTGATAATGAATTATCTCTCACTAAAAACAAATCGGGTTAGTTCCACAGAAATGTTTATGCCACCGCGTATATCCAAGCTTATTTCCTTTTGTATCAAAATATACTTAGAAATCATTGTCGTCAGTGTAGAAATCAAAATTTTTTACTTGAGAGATTAAATTTATCTAATTGCCAAGATTACTATCATCAGTTGCTTGCAAAATATCATTACTCACACTAATTGATCTGCCACTTGCTTCAAAAAGACAAGATCTGTTAAATACGATCGAAGTGCGTCATTGATACAAGGGGTTGTTTCTAAGAGCATTTGGTTTGAGAGTAGGAACAACTAAACATCAAAAATATACGTAAATAAAAAAACAAAACTTTGATTGAATTTGATCGGTGGTAGTTGCTTGCTTTGTGTGCAGCAAACAACCACAATATTATTCATTACTTCAAATAAAGCGACTGGTCACTTGATCAAAATTAAGAGCCATAGCTTCTTGAATTTAAGATGAAGGTCTATTTACATCAAAAGCAAGAAATGAGTGCACAAGTTATGGCGCCACAAAGCGTTTTTTGATAAACCTAAAGTCGCCCTGAATGTCAAGCTTATTGTTTTTAGTGCCCTAAAGTTGACCTAGGTTTTTCTCAACTCGCCCTAGGTTTTTGCTGTAGCGAGTTGAGGGCTGTCAAATGGCATGTATTTCTTTTAATGACAGGGATGTGTGATGATTTATGGTTTAGTGTTTTTTGAAAACTCATAGGGTTGTTTGGTAGCTTTTTAGGTACTTTTCTAGATACAACCTCAAGGACTGCAGAATCAGTCTGATCCACTGTTTATGTCTTGTTTGGTACGTACAGTGAAATGAAGGCTCAAAGAACTTCTGCCAATCAATAAAAGCAGTGATTATACAAGTAAACACGATTTTTGAGTCTGAATTCTGTGGTGCTGTTTTGATCAATTATGTCTAGCTAATCAAGGAAAAAAAAACTTTTAAGATAGGATATAAAGTTTGATTTTGTTATAGCAACCACAATGAAATTTAAAATTTTAAGAAAATCTTAATAATTCAGTAGAATACAAAAGTAAGACTTAACCATAAATGTAATAAAAAGAGTTTAAATTATTTTTACACTTTTTGGAAGCCATTTTTATTGCGCGAAGTCCCAGCGCAATAAAAATGGCGTGGTTTCTCGGTTATGCTCACCCGCATACTGCCCTCTTCACGCCCTTAATCCCCTCATGCGTGTTAAAATCATTGTTCCACACACGGTATGTCAAAATTTAAAATATTTAGGGCCAGTTGCTCAATCGAATTATAAATTTAAGTTCTACATAAAGTTTTCATTTTTGTATGAGATGTTCCGGAATTCTTAAGTTCTACATAAAATCCCCATACTAAAGTAGAACTTTATGTAGAACTTAAATTTATGATTCGATTTGAGCAACTGGCCCTTATTTTTCATTGTAAAATGTACAAAAGTATACTTTATTTGTTATGAATTGAGCCTGTGGTTACTTTTAGTTGTAGAAAATCGAAAAATATTAATTTAATAACAAACCCTTGTTGACTTGTGTTATTTTTACTCCAAATACAGACACATTTAATTTGTTTTTAATTTCCGTGTATCAGTTTTTATAGAATTTTTGATATCAATATCAACCTGCAAGAATTTGATAGATAATATACACTTCTTCAAGTATGTGAGTTTCTGAATCGTATAAAAGCCGTGCAAAAGTTGTGCTGTCTTTAATCATTTCCCAAACATTAAGCGAAATCGTTCAAAATGAAAAGCCAAACTCTTATTATTGTTGCTTTCTTGGGTCAGTTTCTTATATAATATTTTTTGAGTATCGGTGAATATTAACTATTTTGTTTTTTAGTTGTTATGAGCTGTTTGAGTGCTCAGGCTGGTTTCAATGAGTATGACTACTGCGGCAAGCCATGCAATGACCCTCCAGGAATAACATGTTCCTATAATCAAATCTGCTTCCAATATTTCGTAAACAAATGTGAAATGAAGAATAGCAACTGCAACATGGGAACAAGTAAGTCTGCAACTAGTCCTATAATTATATTTTTTGCAAAAGATTAATTTCAATACATTGCCAATAATAACAATTTTTCTTTTTTAAAGATTTCAATGAAGCACCTATGTCAAGCTGTTTGATGGGACGCAAGTGTTAAACAATAAATATTCATATTCACAAGAGGATGATTTTATAATAAAAAAAATTATTTAATGAAAATTCAGTGTTTTTTCATTTACTTTTGAGTTGATAGCAAGCATCAAAATTCTTTATTTTTTTTTTAACAAGGCGAGTTTAATGCCTATAATCATATTGCTGTGGATAAGCAACTTGGAAATATGATTATCGGCATTAAACTTAACACATTGACTGCCAAGCCAATTTTCCGCATATTTCACTGGGTGCCAACAACGTTTTTTGCTATATTGTAAATTTTTACTACATAAATATTTACATTTTTATATACATAAATATTTATGATTGTGTTGTCCTGGGAAACCTTGGGAGGGACTTTTGTCTGGCAATCAAATATGAAAGCCACGGCACAGCACAATAAGTTAGACTTTAACCTTTCCGTCGGAGGCCATGGCTATAATATGTGATATCCAGCTTGCTCAAACCAAGTTCACCTAGAACATAACAGGGTGCCAGAGTTTTCAAATTTTATTGAAATTTCTCCCTAGCAGCTACCATTTTTGATACTCCTATCATTTTATGAAAGCATACCTGGCTATCATATTCGATAACCACGGCACCACTGAAAACATAACTGGCTATCAAATATGATAGCCATGGCAGTCAATGTGTTAAAGCGTACAAATCACAAAGTCAGTTATACTTTTCTCTAAGCAATGACAAAAAAGAGTCCATTTTAAAATTTTTCATAAATTTTATACAACAGCACCCATGGAATAAAAAAGAAGTTGAAAATTCAATTTACGGCATGAGGATCTTTTGTCTTCATTCCATACCGTTCCCACTAGAAACTCGATCGGTAAAATATAAAGGCATTCCTATCTCATTAAAACTATTTCGTAAGTTATTACTATAGGTGTTATTATGGTGACGCTTAACTACCATTCGTTGGGTCCACTGTGTTTCCACAAAGATCTGAACTAAGCCATACCATTAGAGCTTCCAATGAGAAGATCGAGTTGCTTGGATATCCAACTTATCTATCACTTTATCGAATAAGTCAGAATTTTTGGTTTGTTCACCTTTTTGCAGTTTCCTGCAATAAATTTTGAGAAACGATCGACAGTCAAGGGTTAAAACACTAGAGTCAAAAGAATTCGATACCAGATTTTTAATAGCCGCGTGACTATTTGGGAAGGTGGCCATTTGATTGCTATGACATGCAAAGAGTAGTTCTACAACAGAGTTCAAAACTCGAATACGAAACAATGTGTGGAGTGAAACTTTCAATGGTTTTCCCTTGCAACATGTAAGTTGATCTTGGAAAGACTTGTAAAGTGTCATACCAATCGTGTTAAGTATAGGAGGATAAGAACCAATCTCTTTCAAGATAAAGGAAAATAGCTAGATTTCCATAGCGGTCACCTTCACTGTCACCGTTTGGGGATGTTCACTGTAACGGTCTTTATTGTGAATGCGATTGCGGTCGCAGTTACGATTGAAATCGTTTTTGAAAATAGTTTCCTCAGAAGCACTACAGGAATTGTTAAAGCTTCAAATTTATTCTTTCGATTATGTCATCAAAATAATTGCGATCGACAAAAACACAGGAAACACTACCCACCCTGAGATACATATATCACCCCCAATTCATAGATCGATCTTTCAATTGGTAAAAACAATTACATAATTAATTTTTGATCCAAATCTGTCAAAAAGCTAATGTTTACACTGTTTTGATTAATTTTGTTCCGATTCAAAACAATGTCATTATTGAATTATTATTTATTGAGGCTTTTCTTTTCAATGTTAAAAAGAAAAGTCTCAATAAATAATAATTCAATATCTAATAACACAGTTTTGAAAGATTTGAATCGAAACAAAATTAATTTTTTAAATATAGCAATTTTTGGGGAAGACTGGTATGCAAACTTCGATGGTGATCCGGTAAAGGAGTTGATATGCTGAACCATAGAGCAAATGCGTGCTTCGATGATGTCTTGGGCAGAATGTGTCAAAAGTAAAAACGAGACGGCGTTACATTCTAAGTTGTACCATGTGTATAACCTCTAGACTCTAGATCAAGATTATTGTAGTATTGTAGAGCTATATAAGGCTTTCATCAGAAGGGCATACCTGTTTCGGAGTCTAGAGAAAGCATTTGAGGCCTCCTTTGTTTTGGCTGACATATTCTTTTCTAGATAAAATCATATTTTTTGGGAATCTTAAAATTTTACTCTTGCTTTTGAACTCAATTTTTATTTCGAAATGATTGAGTGAAGAAAGTTATCAAATAGAGTGTCTTTATATGTAATACAATATCTCTAGATTATTGAACAAGTTTGCAAGTTGATTCGAGTAATAGTTTCTTAGATACAGTCTTGAGAAGTCACACACAAGTCAGTTAGCCTTAGCGCTGATCTCATGTTTTTCTCGAAACAGTGATTTCTAGAGAACAACTCAACCAATCTTGAAGAAATTTGTCTTCGAAATACAATTTACAAGTTCTTGAAAGATGTTATTTTTGTTTTTTCAATAAAAATTTTTTTTTTTTTTTTAACAGAAAAAATAGGAGATACATATTTGGACCGAAATTTTATTTTTGGTAAAAATGACTGATAAATATCCTATTTTCAATTTTGTGTTTCCTTTACTCAAGTTCTAGTTTATGGTCTAAACTAAGACAGGATTAGCAGACAGAATTAGCGCATAAGTGATCGAGTGACTGATGAAAGAATGTCAAATTGTGGTACTAAAGTGATAACGCAAGAAGTAATGTCAAAAACACATGATTAAATCACGTATTACTCGATCAAGTTGGCGGTAATTCAGCTCCAAATTTTGTTTACTCTTTTCAGATGACGCAGTAAAAAGTTCTGATGTCTAAGCGGACGCACCTTTTTTTTTGAGGTGTTGCCGGAATTGGTATTAGAACGGAGGAGTTTTGAATATTTTTTCAAGAAAATTTCAGAAACTGTTAATTAAATGAGTATTTTTAAGACTGTAAAAAGTTGGAATAAAATATATAATTTTTTTAACTAAGACGTTTTGTACATATCGAAACTCACCTAACAATACAAAATTTTTATGAATTTATTAGAAAAAAAGCGATATCAGTATAAAGCTGCGGAAATGTGACAGATATTATTGTGAAGTGTTTTGCTTTCAAATTTCTTAGAAATGCTAGCTGACGATTATTTACATGAAGTCAAATTATATGGCTGCAGTTTTGAAATCATATGAATACAGTGATCTTTTAAGTGAAGTAATTCAAAATGAAGAGTCAAACTTCTTCAAAGGTCTTCTTTTTTCACATTCTTTCTAGAAGCACAAAAAACATGATAATATGTTTGATAGAAGTCAAGTGCAAATAAGTACTAAGTACTAAGACTGATGTATTAACAGGCTCCTCCGACCTACCGTTTTTCTCCCAGTTGTCATTTCATAATTTCTATCTGAATAAAGTAGTCTGTGGACAAAAATCAATGTAAAAGAATCAACATTTAGTAGTTGGTCTTTAGATAGATTGTCGTTTATTTGTATTTTATTTGTACTTCGACACAAAAATTAAACTGCAGCCCTATTTGTATATGACAACTGCACACGTACAGAATACCACATTTAATATAAAACAATCTCTTGATATCTTTGCAGTTTGTACAACTTGCACAAAGACGCAAAAGTTTCTGTATCGGTTTCACATCCAGTGAATCCCCTAGCAAAAAATTTCCCTGAAAAGTTATTCACATCATAACTTTGTCTGTTATGTGGCCTTCTTTTGTTAAAAAAAGATGGTATATAAGTTGTGAATCAGACAGCGAATTCAAACCACTTGCTTTTGTGCAGAGATATCGTAAAGGCATCGCATTCATTAAAATGAAGAACCAATCTTTCGGTTTTATTTTGTTCTTAGGTGAGTGGATGAATCATTGTTGAAGTTGACAAGACTATACATACAAGTTTAATACATTTAGTTGTTCTGAGTTGTTTTGTGGCTGAAGGTGCCATTGGAGGATACGATTATTGCGGCAAGCCATGTTCAGAACCAAGTGGGATCGTTTGCGCTTATAATCAACAGTGTTTCACATTTTTCACCAACATTTGTGAGATGAGGAAGAGGAATTGTGATCACAATGACCGTAAGCGATTTGCTGAAGATGTTATTGTGTTTAAGAACTAACTCTAGTCTATTTTCCAGGTTTCAATAAGGCACAGATGTCGAGTTGTTTGTTTGGGTCTAAGTGTCGGGGTATTTAAATTATAATAAAGTTATACTAAGCAAAAAGTTTCGTTTTCATCTTTTTACTGTTGAAGGATGTATAAAAGGTCTCTCGATTAGGAATTTCAAACAAACATGTTGTTTCCTATCTGAGTCTGAACAAATAACAGACCTAACTTCAAAATCAGTACTATTGTTTGTTTTTTAGGTCAAATTTTAAGGGGGGTTGGCGGTTTAGCGACCTAGAATATAAGCAATAAAAAAAATTTTAATTTTTTTACACTTATTTTATTACTTATCAACTACACAAAAATGAAATTTAAGACAGATTTCTTTTTCGTTAAATTAAAAAAATAGTTCTGATCTTTCTCTAAAAAAGTGGAAGGTGATTTATTTCCCCTCGGATTTGAAACAAAAAAAGATGAATAATTTTTTATTATGATAAAGATAGCAAGCAGGATCTAAAACAATTTGACAAAATGCCGCGATGTTAAAAGTAGAAATTCAAAAACAACCAGTGTTTTTTAAATATATAATTATTTAACGGAAGCTTTTTGTTTTAGTTCCAGCGAGTGCTAGAACTATACAGGATAACACAAATAAAATTTCAGACCGTAGAGTGATTTTTTTTATGGCAACCAAATTTTTCAAAAAAATTTAACACTCGATGTTACTATCACTATGGATCACGTTAAATCTTATATATAAAAATGAATCGCAAAATATGTTGGTAAGCGCATAACTCAACAACGCCTGGACCAATTTGGTCAATTCTTTTTTTGTTGTGTTTGTTATTGCCAGTAGAAGGTTCTTATGACGTAAAAAAATTTAAAAATTGCGCGGATATTCCCACAGGAACGGGTTTGGAACCGGAAACTTAGAAACTACTAGACAGGTTTCAAAAACGATTCCAGCATTAGAGGTGCTACATTATCCCCCTCCATTAGTAATTTAGATTATATTTCATCACCATATAATCCCACGGGAACAGAAACGGGAACGAGAACCGAAACCTTAAAGTTCCTTGACCGATTTTAAAAATTCTTTCAACTCTAGGATGTTACATTTTCCCTCAGTGACATAGACTTATATTTCATTCACTTACTTCCATGGGAACGGAAGATTCCCACAGGATCGGGTTTGGGAATGGAAACTTACAAACTACCGGACAAATTTGAAAAATTCTTGCGTCATTGGGATGCCACATAATCCAAAGTAAAGTTCATCCCCAAGTTCCCTCTTAAGCGGAAAAACGAGAACGGGAACCTTAAAACTACAGACCCGAGCAGCGCCGGGCGGCTCAGCTAGTAACTAATATAATTCTTAAAATTAATATATTTTCCCTTGAATGTAGTTATTAGTCAGGTATATGTACCCGAGCAACTGTAACTAGGGAACAATAGAGCCCGACTCATCGATTCTTCTATCTACCTGTCCTTCTAATTGACATCAAATTTTGACAGTATATTTTCTAGATATTATACTTTCAAAAGAATATTATGTGATTTTTTACCTCTGTTGTTGGGTATTTCAATTGTTTATTTTGTGAGCCATAGGTAAAAATAAAAAACAGAAAACGAAATCGATTTTTCGGAAAATTCTACAACCCTTAAACGTAGATACTATACGACACGACCAACTCTTAACGTCGATCATATTTTTCAAGTTTATAGTTCAACAGACTAAGCGAAATTTGTCCGGTAAGACCTCTCACTTCTGAGGTTTTTCGTATTTGTTCGTACAATTTGTTGCTGTTTGAAAAAAACAAAACATAAATATTTTCTTTCGCAGTTCTTCAATACTTTGGAGAGCACCTTTAACATCATGATTGATTGTTATTGATTATTTCATTCACTCACTCTTTAGAAAGTAAAACTAGCGGAATCTCGTCATAGCATTGTGTTAAAAATTTTCGGCCTTAAATCGATTTCAATATTTTTCTGAACAAACTTTCGAATCTAGTCCCTGTTTTGATGCCTCTCAGTTTATATCATTTCTGTAACTAGAGTGAAGTCGACAGAGTTGCAATTACAACTCTCTTGAAGATCTTGACGAAAAACACCTATTGCGATTGGCGAGTCGAACGAAAAAACGTGTGAGTGTGAGAAATCGGTATCACGGTTAACGAACTCACACCCTGTGATTCGACTAAAATGTCAAATGATTTTCGAAGTGTGATTTCACCCCATTGTGGTTAGCGAACGTTCGTAAAATTGAATGCCATTTGTGTTATTTTTTGTCGGACAATAAGCATAACGTGAAAAGAAGTCGAACGATAAGGAGTTAACTACTTTTTGGACTAGCAGAACCCTGTAGTGCCACCTCATTTAATTTTATTTATTTAATGGAGAAAGGACTTCACTAATCAAAATAGTTTTGTGAGAAAAATCATATAGGCATAAATGTATTAGGCCTTATATAGTTTTCCGTCGCTTCCGAAAGGAAAGTTGTCTTTTTCATACAAATTGTATAATTTTTATTTTAAGAAATTCTTTTCAACAAAAGATCGGCTTATTCACTCTTATTGCAATAAACCCTATTGCAATAAGAGCGAATAAGCTGATCTTTTTAGAATGCCAGTAAAATGAGTTAGCTTTAGGTGTCACAATCGATATTTTAGTAAAATAACTTTGAAAATAAGAACAAAGTAAAGGCTGGATTTGAATTTGTATTTAACACAAATCGTCGCGTCTGGAGTTCTATCATTTTCCAGGGTTAAGTGAAACGCCTTTTGCAATAATACACTGATCCAGGTAGAACATAGTTCATGATAACTCCCACTGGGAAAAAATCTTAAGGCAGAAGCCAATTTAACTATAGCAGGAATTGAAGATGTGCTTGTATTTTGGAATTCTCTCTCCAATTTGCTTAGCCCAAAAATAAAAGCTTCCTTATTCAGCCTAAAATATAATCTGAAACTTCAAAAATTCAAAAGTTGTAAAGAATTTGCATTGAAGAGAAATAATTGTTGGCAGTTCCAAGATGTTGGAGTTGTCTCGTATACTCTTTCGGAGTCGAACTATTCTTAATTTTTTTCTATCAGATTCACTTTCTTCAAAAAACAAATCTATATTACTTGTCAGTTCTTATTATTTTATTACCCATGAAATGAACATTCGATTTTTGAAACTTTTCTGATTTGATAATAGACTGCAATGATTTGACGTTTAATTTTTTTTTTTTTTTTTACTGTACTTCTGAATTTCGAAATCGAACCATGAAGTTCGCCAACCATAGTATGTCGAATGCTTTAGTTCGCCAATGAAAAAAACTCACATCGAACGTTTGATTCGCCAATCGTAATAGGGGTATAAATCTAGTCGTGTGTGGCACGACTATGGAATTAAAGACAATTCATTTTGAATTCAATATTTTCTCCCAAAATCATCCCGATCTGCCCAATTATCTTATTCGATAATTCGAGGCGAGTCAAAAACAATTCTTCCCATATTTCCAATCATTTCACAGGTAGTTTTCAGAAAACGTTTTTTTGTGCATCTTTTTGGAGGTTTTTATATTTTTCGTAGTTTTACTAATATTATGTAATAGCTTTTCAAAGAAAATTAAAGTTTTTATAGAATAATAATTCAAGTAACGTAGTTTCAGCCAAAAAAGCAATAGCATTTCTTTTCGCCAGCTGAAAACAAAATCCGTCATAAAATACATATCGAATATCGTGACATTTGAAAATTCATCTCGATATTTCCTCAAGAACAGAAACGGGAACGTAAACGAGAAATTAGTGCTTGTATAAACAGGATCCAAAAGTACCGATTTTAATAAAATGTGGAATAGAAATGGTCTAGGGCCTGATTTTCGGATACCATATTCTCCCGTTTTAGAATTTTTGCGGTTCTCAATTCCGAATTCGTACGTTTTGAATTCGCTTATAATTTTTTTTCACACATTTTTGAACATCTCACCTCCGTAATCAACATCATTACCGGACATAGCCTGAAAGGTAGACACGTCATAAGACTCCCTCTAACTTTTTTTAGACGAGGAGGAGGGAGAGACAATCCTACACCACCTCTTCACCCCTTCTGATTTGGCTTCAATTTATAAAGTATACATCCGCTCAAAACTGGAGTATTTGGTAAAGTGCTCTTCAAACATTCGGCTTCTACTTCATAGGGTACAAAACAGAGCGATGAGATAAGGTGTGTTTCTTTACTGAAAATTCGCACGAAATACACCGAAATTCGGTGAAAGTCAGTCTAATGTCGTTCCAGCACAGCGATTTTTCTTAGCAGTGCACAAAAGAGAGTGCTCACAAGAGAGTAAAAAATTTCCGTCGAGAAGTTACCTGTGAAATAACCAGTTCCATTCCTCTCCTGATAGCCGCAGCACCCGCCCGGATTATTATCATTAAACTTCATCCATTCTCTTATCTGACATACCTTAAACGTCGAAAAAAAAAAGTTTTCCACGAAGTTTTTGTTTCTACAACCAATAATACCGCTATAAAAAAAGTTCGCAAAAAATTCGCTTCCAATCGAACGTTCGATTCGCTACTCATAATAGTGACCTACAAGTCACAAAAATTCAAAGGCAATAAGCATCGGTGTCTCCTATAAGATCTTTTCCTATTTTCCTAAATGCTCGAACTTTAACGAAAAAAAGCTTTTAAACATTCTGAAAATGTGGAGTTTTTAGTTCAAAATATTTTTATAGCCATTAGATTAAACTTGAGTAAGACAAACATTTGAATGTTTTTATTAAAATAGTTTTTATTGCGCTGTTAAAGGCATTTGTGTTTCTTTCTATCTTGCTTTCGCTCTTTTTCTCCCATTGATCATTGCATAGGCAAAACTAAAAGGAAAACAAAAAGTAAATAAAACTCTTAACATTAAAAAATTTTTATTTGTTATATTACATTTTTTTACTCTTTTATTATTTAATGCTTTTTTACATTTAGTTTTATATTTTCACCGCATAAAATTATAACTATTTCTTTCTTATAATTCTCAATTTTCAAAATAAACTATTAAATCTCTGTATCACAATTATATTGTTTAAAATAATTATAAAAATATATAAGAATTATATATCATAATTGACTAAATATATTATTAAAACAAAATTAAATTAAAAATCGTACACATTTTTTAAATTTTATCTGCACATGACGCTGACTCAAGCTAACAAAAAAAAAAAAAAAATTAACAAATTTATAACGCCTTCACGTTAAATATACCTACTAAACTCACAAATAGGATGAATATAGGAAGAAAAATCTTTTTACTCTGAATTTTGCTTATCTTACTACAAATGCATAAGCTTTCCACTTGTTTGTTTTCAAACATTGACTTCTCAACAACAATATGGAACTTATGATCTTTTTTTTTGACATTTTATATTTAATTAACTTATCAATCAACAACACATAAAAACTTACTAACCTAATATGTTTTTAAACTTATGAAGCAAGCTAGCTTTGTATATAAATAACCTTCTGCGCCTTGTTAGCAAATAATTAAACTTAATAATTAAAAATTAAATAGTGTTAATGAAGATGCGCAGTTAAACTGATTCAATCAAGGAAATAACAATCTATGTTTTCATAAATAATAGAAAAAGAAATCATTTAAATTACAAGGCATTGTTGACATTTTATATTTTATTTGTGATCATGGCAGAATTATGTAAAGATTCCAATAAAAGTTTACTAGTTTTCAAAGTTGATATTCAAGTGCCTCACAACAGAAACTAAAAATATATTTGCAAGACTCCGACAGCTTGTGAAATTAATCAGAATACTTCAATTTCGCTTTAATTTGAAACAAAATTTCACAAATGAAAAAAAAAAAATTGGTTTAGTGATTAAGATTTAAGCCCAAAATACTAAGTAACTACTCTCAAAGCTTTGAAGAGTATACGAACTGGCGCCCAACGCAAGACGGAAAAACAATACTTGAGTTTCAAAAACCCTACGAAACGTTCCTCAATTGAGAACCGTCAACTCTACTCAGCACCGCTATTTGAATGCAAATCAGAGATTTACAGGCGTACGAACAGGAGATATTGTAAGTTAAAAGAAAATAGCTCTTCAAACCTGCAAAAAACTAGGTGTCCGAAAAAAATTATTGGACAACACAAAAGATATAAGTATGCTTGAAAGCCATTTTTGAACAAATTTTAATAAGACTTGCGATTTTGTGCGACTGCATTAATCTGCGTTCGGAGACACATAAACTGACACTTTTTATGGTTAAAACGAACAAACTTTACTTTTGCGTATAATTTACTTGGGAAACAAAGGCGATTCCGGAGAAAATTCAACGAACGTACATATTTATATTATAAAAGTCTAGATTGTCAAAACCTCATCATTCATTAAAAAATCAAATGGCCATTTCAGAGCCCCTGCCAAAGAAAATAGTGATAAACAAGATTTCTGTAAGAAAAAATTTTTACCTCATTTTTACGTGGGAGAATATACATACATATAATGGTGAATAAGGAAAGAATTTTAATTTACTGTTATTGTTTTTATTTTTGAATTTGCTGCTATGAAATGATTCTCTATGATGAAAAGAAGTGAGAATTGAGAATACAAACAAGTCCGAAAATATTTTTTCTTCTTTGCTATTTCGGTTATTTTTCCATAGGATAAGGCTGTTGGTGCATCAACATATAAATGGAAACTTCGGAGTTGTATGCAATCAAAGTATTACCTTCAACAATAATTGACAATAATTTGACAGCTAACAGCGTATTCTAATCGCCTTTTGTTGGTGGATCATAATAAAACTATTTCGAAGTCTTCATGTTTCTATAGCACTTTTTTTTTATGTTACTAGCGACGTCCAGTTATTTGCTTCCACGTTGTCTTTGAGTGAGTGAAAAATCATAATGTCACATTCCATTGTTTTGACATGGGAAATTACTCATTGCTCGCATTCTCAGCAGTTTCGAATCAATCTGTCAGTTCAAGAATGCAATTTAAGCTCTGTGTCAGATATATAAAATGGTACAGGATTCACCTCTCGGTTCTACATAGTAAGTGGAAAAGTAATTGGAAAACATACAGATTTTCCCAGTTTGAAATTAAGGAATTCACTTTCCAAAACAGAATATCCGAACATCAATAATAATCAATTTCAATTCAACAAGTAAACGAAAACTAGTAAAACAAAAAACTAACCCAAGAATACCGAGTAAAGTCCGATTGTCATGTACATTGTTTTCCTTGTTTTGACAAATAGATCTATTTTTAAGAATTTTCAGACTGTCTTTTCCAACTGAAAATCTGTGTTCGAAAATCTGAAAAATCTAACTGTCAGCTAAATGTCAGCTGAAACTTCAGACACTTTTAACCAATCAAAGCAACGAAAATTGACAGTAGTTTTCGAAGTCCCGGTGCGGAGAATGTGAGCATTGTGAATACCAATGGAACACAAAAAATCAAATGAGTTAAAAAGCATGGCACAAAAAATACTTTGCGGCTCATAAAAACTATTCTTTAAGAGAAATGTTTTTTTGCATTTACATAAGTAGTATATTAACGTGCTTTTTGAGTGGATTCTGAGTTCGATTCGCTTCCCAGAATCATCAGAGTCTTCAGGACTGATCGTTTTACACCAAAGAAACGGCTTTTGAAGGCTCATGGATATTTTTTTCGCCAATTAAAAATGCTACGAGTGCGTGTTAAGTGGTTTTCTACCCCTTTCAAGCTAAATCCTCTTCTCGGAATTATCTGAACTGATCTTATTGTCCCAAAAAAAACTGTATTGCCAGATTTTCTAACGTTTTCGAAAGCTGGCTTTTCTCGAATGAAAGTAGTATTAAAAGCAACGAGGCACTTTATTCGCTTCGGCGATTGCTAACGATTATTTTTCACACAAAACAAAATGAGAAGCACCGGCTAAAGTCTAGACATCGGGGGCCGAATTACCGCATGAGTGATCGAGTGAGTGAGCACTTTCTTTCAAATATCGTTCCATATTACATAACATCAGTCTGATCAATAATTGCCTTCTATTCTTTCAAATACTGATAAAAGAATATCAAATTGTGGTACTAAATCGCTCGATAACGCGAGACGTATTACTCGATCGCGTGTGCGTTAATTCTACCACTGAGCTGACACAGGTCACTCATTTTGAAGTTAATAATATCACTCAATCACAATCATTCACATGCAACATGGACTACTAGGAAAGGGAAGTGTCATATCTATAAAAGACTGCTGATTTCTTCAACAATTGGCAAAAAATTTGATGAGTTTCAAAATGGCTCACAAAAATGTTCATATTTTCATTTTGACACTTGAGACTTGATTAACATGGATTCTCAATCTAAATAGAGAGGTGGATGACACTTTTGCACCGATAGAAAAGTTTAAAGACGCCGCCGAACATTTCATTTCTTCCAAATGAAAGCGATGTAAGTATATGTATGTCAATGCCGTTGATATTAGGATTGATCGCTAAGTGCTGCGGCCGCCACACAGCGTTTTTTGAAAAATACTGTCCTACTCACATTGAATGTCAAACTGAGTGTGTTTTAAGGATTAAAATGGGGTGAGTTCTGGTAACAAGCAGGGCTATTAAATGTCAAATGGCATGAATTTTTCTCTCTGACAAGGATGTGTGTTTATTTCGTTGCCAAGCGTTTTTTGAGAATCGAAGACACAGATTTGATTTTGAAAACTAAAAAAGGTTTTCGAAAAATCCTGAATAACCCTAAGTAAAGTTCAACGAACGAACCTATTTATGCAAACCTAAATTTTTCAGAAAAAAGACCTATCTTCAAAAACACAAGCCTGTTTTTATGGACAATTGGAAGCCAATGAGGAAAATAATAATAAAACAATAAATTAAGGATTAAACAAATTTTTGTTGCATATAACAAGTCTATTGTGAGGCACTTCTTTATAATTTAACTAGTTTTTGTATATAAGTTAGATCAAATTTTTGTATGTTTTTAGGAAATAAAAGAGATTTTGATTTCAATTTAAGATTATAATTATTAACTATATAACTATGAAGTTGGTTTTAAACATTAATCGATATGGATCGTGATTTCATTTTGGTGGTGAAGTCTTTTAATTTCGATTTGATAATTCTTTGATAAAATTAGATACATATTTTTGATTATGTAAAAGTTGGTAGTTGTTGTTGTTTTCCTTTGATTCGTTGTATTCAATTAAGAAAAACCACGTTTATTCTGTCAAATATACTAGTCTGAAAGCAGTGACTAGACTTAAGAATTTTTTTTTAATTTATAAAACTATTTCTTAGGCGTTCGCAACACTTCACCGTGTCAAGAATCCATTATTCGTTTTCTTTTGCTTTTTTTTCTATTCTTAAAGATTAAAGTAAACACAAGTTTAAAAATTAAACAATACTTTCCCGATCGGGAGGTGAAGGAATCTCGCCAAAACCAGGCATACCTCTTACTGTTGTTTGCACTATGCCAACTCTTCGCAGAGATGCATCACTGGATCGGACGCCGTTGCCTTGCAGAAAGTTCATTATCCACGAAGCTATAGATCCCCGATTGACGGACTTTTTATTATTTTGACTAAGCGCAGCATTATCAATGCTGCTGCTAGTATTTTCAATGGCTTCAAGGGAACGCCATCGTTTGGAACGAAGAACGATTTCATCTGGCGCGCAGGTCAGTGATGCCTGACGTTGCAGCAGAGGACAATGAGAATCGTCCACAATGCTAACAGAGCCATTGCAGTTATTGTTTAGGTGTTTATATGGCAATATTCTGGATCCACCGATAATCAAATGGCCATTATCGGTGTCCAAGAGCTTGAGCTCATCATCGGCTGCCCCACCATTGGGATTGCCGCTGATTAGTGACACCCCAGTGTCGAGGGAACGGGAGTTATTTTTAGTTAAATTGCATGATTGCATTCGGTCGAGAGATCGGGATTCTCGCAACAAGCTATCGGCACTGTCGATGGGATATATGTCCTGAGTAGATGCTGACGTTACTATGTTATTGATTTTGCGTTGCGGTCTTACCATGGCGAGTGGTTTTTTACTACTCTTGCCGATGCTATCACAGATTGTTTCAATTTCGGAATGGTCTAGTGTACTGTGTGACGTTGTCTCTACGCGGAATCCTGAGTTACTACCACCTCTGCTATTGCAGTTGCTGCTACACACGCCACCATTGCCACTGCCATTGTAATTGACAGTTGATGATCGTTCTAGACGTCTTATAGGTAAACGAGGTGAATCTCGCATGTGATAAGTAGATCCCTGAAGACTATACATACTATCCACATCATTTCGGGGAACACTTGACTGCCGCCGACTCCCGGCTCCATAGTATTGCATTCCCAATATACTGGGCTGGCGGGAGTCACTATTCAATTTCGGACTCTTTCTTGGACGGCGGAAAAGAGGTGGCGGAAGATCAGTCATATCGACGTGTTTCTTCTGAATAGCATGTTCATTTGCTCCTATTAGCCAATAGGTTACTACATCACCTTTGCCCTTCATTGAAACAAGGCCACGCTTTTCGGTTATGTATCCACCGAGAGTGTCTAGTGCTTCTTTACATTTAGGTGATATGTGGATTTTAAGAGCCTCCCCATTGGACTCCATACGTGATGCTGTGTTTACGGTATCACCAAAAAGGCAATATCTCGGCATTGTCAGTCCGACAACTCCAGCTACAACAGGGCCAGTGTGCATGCCTATTCGCAATTTAAGCGTTTCATTGGGCCGATGTGCGATACGATGTTGTTTGACTGCATGCAGTAGCTCTAGAGACATCGATGCGATCTCTCCAACATGTCGATCACCATTTTTAATAGGTAGGCCAGAAACCTGTTGAGTTGAGAATTAAAAAAAAACTCATAAGTTTGGTTCTCATGATTGAATAATTTTTAATAAAATAAAAACCTTCAATGTCAGTGAACACTTGAAGAGCTTAAACAAAAAAAAAAAAAATGCGTGGAGTGAAACTTCCTCATGTGGAAATGAAAATAGGAAGGGGTAGAAATTGATTTTTAGTGTACTCATATCGTTTCTTTAAGACAAACTTTTGATACAACTGTTATACCAACAAATTGCGAGCAGTTCCTAAAAGTATGCAATCGATAATCCGCCTTAAACGTTTTACGCAACTTTTTCTAGACTTTCAGTTCTTGGCAAACTATGGAGATTATTTAATTCAAAACTTTCTAATTTTCACAAAACTCAGTTCTGTACATAATTACAAGTCATAGGGCTGTCTGTTGTACAGAAAAGCATTGTTAAAATAACTATCCGGTGACTTCTAACAATCATTTCCATTTAACAGATAAATTGATAGTCACCTTCACGCCTCAAAAATCCTTAAAAATTCTGCCTTCAAAAGTGGGGGAAAAGTTTATTGACAAAAAAAAAAGAGAAGCTTTGTGAATTTTTGTGAAAATGACACGATGACATCGCAAAATTAATATTTTCATCAAACTTCCCAACACATCACAACGAGCTGTCGCCGACGCGAGACTTTCCCTCATATCCTTGAATGAAAACGGTTTGAATTAAATTGACGTTCAAAAGACACAAATGAAATGAAAAAAAAAACTTGAATGACAGTCTTGCTTACCACCAAGAGAGGTTGAGGTGTTGCGTTTATTAAGTTTTTGGTTTCAAAATTTCAATAAATTACTCCTTTGCATTCACTTTGATTGAAATCGAACAATACCAACCCAAATGAGTGTACCTGCATCGAATATTGGCAAAGTGAAAATGGGAGATCAAATACATCAATATAGGGTGGCGCACTATACGTCTGTTAGCCTTGCATTTCAGGTGGATATTAATTACTTTTTTCATCTAAAACGGCTAAGTGAGAAAGCTATTTTCTTGACAGTGTAATTACCTCGATTAATAATGAAGGCAGGCAAATGTAGACCAATAAAAAGCAACGCAAATGTTGATACATAAGAGAACATGGGCTGCTTTCGAAGAATACAAAAAGATTTACAAGGAGAAAAGAACGGAAGAACGCTGAATTCACAAAAATGAACAGAAGCAGAAGCACTTGTTTGAGGAAATCACGAGATGCCATGAGGAATGAGATTCGGAAGTTTCACCAAAAGAAGAAAAGAGCATGCATTACCTGACTTACTAAAGCAGTCGGAAGAAAGAATGCTCGGTGAAGTATCGTATGTCGAATATTTATGAAAGCAGACCCTCACAATTGCACCAATTTTAGAGGAAGAAGCCAACTCGGGCCGGTAACACAAAACTACAAGTACTTGTAATACAAGTGAATTGTTATGAGTGTAAAAAATTTCTGTAATACCAAGATACGAGTTTTCTTAATTTTCTATAAGTGTGATCGACATAATCCTACAAGTGGCTCTTGACTTGAAAGCTTGAAGCTTTGTTTTATAGGCCCCTTAACGTCGCGCATAAGATCTTGCCTGCTGCAATATTTGACAGTATAATTAACAGAGACGAACTGTACAGACGCACGACTATGCAGGATGACTTTAAAGAAATCACGCTGCTTTCAAGGTCATAGGTCCACACCGAATTTTATATTGAAATTTTTTTAGACATTTCTCCACTCTCCACTCGTGATGTTAGCTCCTCTTGAAAAGATTTAAAGATTGGCAACAACATGCATTACTGGATGCATGCGTACAACACCAACATACGCTCTTAGCGTCGTTGTAGGACTACTTCCAATCCTCCTCTTCATAAAAATGGAAGCAAGACTGGCGACACGCCGTCTTTTTCCATCAAGGACACATAAAAACACATTCATACCCGAAAGGACATATGTCGGTAATGGAAGGTATAGAAGAACTTAATACCTTTAGTATGTGCTTGGATGCTAATATTCCCATGTACAACTTTAAACACAACTTCTCCATTGTCATCCCCCCTAGGGAAGACTGGGAGAACACAACTCCCTTCAAGGCAAGATATGGTCTGGTATACGGACGGCTCAAAAATGGAAAATGGTACAGGTTCCGACATTCTTAGCGACTGCCCCAGAACGAATTTTTCAGTAAGTCTGGGCAGTCACTCGTCCATTTTCCAAGCTGAAATCTTTGCCACTAACGAATGTTCATATGTCCATCGAACACGAAAAACAAAATAATATTCATTTTTTCAGACATCCAAGCTGCACTAAAGGCGTTAAGCTCAACTGCCATAAGATCCAAACTAGTCCAAGAGACAGTCATGTCACTCTCTGAACTAGCAAGGAAAAACACTGTTATCCGTCAATGGATCCCAGCACACAAAGGCTATGATGGCAGTGAGAAGGCAGACATCCTGGCTAAAGACGGCACATCTAAACCATTCGTGGGACCTGAACCCTTCTGCGGTGCAAATAAAAGCACCTTCAAACAAACTGCCAAGAACATCCTACTGGAGGAATCTAATAAAGCTTGGAGTAACTCATCTGGTCAAATCTGTTCAAAACTCTTTTTGCCAGAATATACTGAAGAAACATCAAAATTCCTAGTGAACCTCAATATGAAAACCCTAAAAATTTGCACAGAACTACTAACCGGTTACTGTTCTTTAAAGAAACATCTTCACCAAATAAGGCTGGTAGCGGACCTCACCTGCAGACTATGCCTCGAAAATGAAGAAACATCTCTGCACATCATTACAGAATGTCCAGCACTTTTCCGCCTTAGAAAGCAAATACTTGACTATGAGATTATCTCCCTAGATCAACTCAAACTCATTCACCCACAGAAGATTGCTAACTTCTGGTTCAATTCAGGAGCAGGAGAACTGTCCTGAAACCTCATATGGGCTGGCACAATAGGTTTCATTCAGACACCGCAGTGCCCGGAGCTGAGCAAGCTCTACCCAACCCCTTAATCTAATCTAATCTAATCTAGCTCTTATTGGATATCAGTTTTTTCCCTTCCCCATTCTTCACCACGTGATGCTTACAGCTTATCTGTGTTGTGTTTTCGCTTCTTCGCCGGGTTGTACTAAAAGTGTCTTTCCAGTGGCATGTTCAAATCAATTACAATAATTTGTATGTATAAACTAGAGCAGAGAGTATCGACGAATTGCGCAATACGTCACAATCTCACAATAGACAAAGATAACTTCGAGGAAGTACAGGACTTCGTTTGCATAGGATCCGCTATAAAACGTTGATCATCGTAATTTGTTCTCTATGGTGAGGAAGCATGAACCTTATCTAAAGCGGATGAGGAAACGCCTGATTTTTTAGAAAGAAAAATACTCGGAATAATCTTTGGTACAGTATGCGAAGACAATGTGTGGAGAAGAAGATACAACAAGGTGCTGTATGGGCTGTAGCGTGACATTGGCTTAGCTACAAGAGTAGAAATCGCGAGACTAGGAGGCCTGGGACATGCAGAACCGATGCACACTAAAGCTCCGGCTCGACGGGGTTTCGATAGAACATTGCAGGGAAACCGCTGAAGGGAAAGACCTCGTCTTAGGTGGCACACTCAAGTGGAAGAAGACCTCAACCGAATCCGAGTGCAAAACTGGAGAGAGCTCGCCCGAAATAGAAATATTGGCAAAATATTCACCCAGACCTGTAATGCCTAGTAACTACATTCGGAAGGCTTGCTTATTCTTCCCGAAAGGCTTTTATTCTGGGATTTTGGCCTCTCACTCTCACACAACAGTCAGACATGCCTACCATTGAGTTTTAGGTTTCTTACTTTTCTTTAATATGTAAAAGGTTTCTTTTTTATGAGTTTACCACCCATTAGCTAAACAAGTACGTACAGGAAAGAAATGTTTTACTTAAGATTTGAAGACTTAGCTCTCTGGAAAACAGAACAAAGTGTTTACTTACCACCATGTAAGCGTCACCAATAGTCTCCACTTTATACACATCATAACCTTTTATGATTCGATCAAAAACCGTATACAAATCGTTTAGGAAATTAACAACTTGCAGGGGAGTGCTTTCAGCAGACATTGACGTAAAACCAACAATATCGCTAAAGTAGATGGTAACCTAAGAGCAATAGTAATAAAAACCATTTAATAATTTGTTAGCCCTTTACATACCAAATCATATGACACTGGTTCAACGCCAAGTCCCATAGTGAGCTTCTCTGCCACAGACTGTGGCAGCATACGATGCAAGAGATCTTCAGTTTTCTTTTTCTCTTCACATAGAAGACGTGTGCGTTCTGTAACAATTTCTTCCAAATTGTTGGCATATTTCTCCATCATCTCCATCATTTGATCCATGATGTTCCTATGCCTGCCTCCACGCATTTTTTTCAGGCGAGTTCTACAAAAACAAAGTAAATAGATTAACTATGAAACTTCACATTAAGCTCTAGGTTACCTTATCGTTGGAAAATCAGGCCGAGCCTCAGGATCTTCATTCCAACAATCCTTAATACAACTTAAAACATAATCCGGACATAGTTCGGCTTCTATAATACATTCTATTTCCGGGCGGAATGGTTCGGTTCCACTGACCGGTTTCTTCTTGACTAAATCGACAATTTCCTTTGGTTCAAACGCCGTCTGTCCGAATGGGCCCTTACGACTAACAATTTCATACATAATGATTGCAAATGCATAAACATCTCCCTTTGGTGTTCCATATATGTTTGGATTTCGCAACAGCTCTGGTGACTTCCAAAATTGATCTGAAACAAATATACAATTCGTTAAAATTCAGTCGAGTGTTATGATTCATTCGACAATAACTACTTACTTCTATAGTGCTGATGTTCGCCGATAGATTCACTTTCGGCACAGTGCCGCAAGTCATGCAAACCAAAATCGGCTACCTGAAGCATCCATCTTGATGTTACAACACAATTTGATGATTTGAGATTACCGTGAAATACCAACGAGGAAGAATGAATATAAATCATTCCCTGAAATCAAATAAACAAAATTTGATTTTCAAAGTTCAACTCATAAATGAAGGAGTCAATTAGTGTTGTATAATAAAAAAAACAAAAATAAACGATAGAAAATTTAATGTTTTCAAAACAAAACAAAACAAAAAAAAACATACAGAATAAAGTAACGGAACCACATCAAAGAGTTTACACTTATTGTTTGTGTTGAATATGTCACAGGTCAATTGCCATAACATGATTCGATTGGGAAGTTCAATTTATTTAATTGGGAGCATTTTGACTGTCGAGATAACCACCAATGCAGATGTCATGATCTTCCATTTATTTAATTGATGTATTTTATGCCAACGCATGCAGATGCTCTGTTCATGGCTTAATAAGGGTTGGAACAGTTCTTGGTTTGTTTGCAACACAGTAAGTTTAAAGAATAGTTTAATGCACGAATAAGCCCACATTTTCATTAAATTTGCAAAAAGATGAACTTTTTAAATCATGTAACGCTTGGGCTGCATTCAGTCAGTCATTGTATTGTGTAACAAAGCTTTTTGAAACTTCACGGAGATGCATATCTCTTTGTTTCCATAAAATCCTGACAAGTTCCAAAAGTTAAACCTGACTGGCTTCATAACTTTGGATGAAGAGCATACTTAACAAAGCATCAACCGTATCATTGAAATAAGAAGAAAGTCATGGCTCATGAGGGCTTCTAATTTTTCCCTCACCGATATTTAAGTAAGAAGATTTAAGTTTAATTTTTGTAACCCCAAGGACCTTAGAGGGAACCGAACAAGAAATCACCGAGAAAAAAAGACACAAAAAAGAACGAAAACAAACAGAACCTGATTGTTTTTCGCTGTAAGCAATACTTCGAAAACAAGAAAACGAAAATGAAAGAAAAACATTTAACTTTGTGGAAATGAGGTTGAAGATACACATTGGGTTTCGTATATCTTCTTATCAGTTTAACAGGATAACTGGTAGCGTTGTTTCTTTTGTTTTTCATTTTATTCTTCAAAAGTGATTCGTGATGCTGGTATGTGTATATTTTCTTATAAGAAACATGTAAAGTGTTGAGTTTTTAGAAAATAGTTAAGAGAACTTAAGGAAAACTCACAACTAGACCTAATCATTATGTTTGATTAGCATATTACCAATTGGTGTGGATCCTAGCAACATAGTTGCAGAAGAGATTTTCGAAGTGTGCTCAAAACAAAGTGCTTTTGTAGATCCCAATGGAAATCGACATAAGGATATAAATGCGATGATACTGTCACCATAAAATACTCCTAATCAAGACGATGGAGTTGTGATTATCATATTTTTTAGTGATAGCTACTTAGGTTAGGTATTCACCTATAACACACGGGAAACAATGGAAGCGGTAGTTACAGACAATATGACAAAAGGCATTATTTTGCTTTGAAGGGGATGCCTCCTGTGACCAATTCGAAAAATCTGGAGTGCGCAAACTTTTAACTAATTTTTTCAAAACTTATTTTTCTAAGACTGTACCTAATGTAAAAAAAAACCTTTTAACCGATTGCTTTGAAATTAACAATGTTCTTCTACTTATTAAAAGTATAATAAGAAAATGCAATAAAAAGATGTAGATTTTTTAAAAACGACCAGGGTTTACCCCTCCCTTAATTGTTGTCGCCCGTACTAAAATTGAATGTTCTCAAGAATATTATAAATAAATACCACTTAACAAAAATAACAAAAATTTTTTCTTCAGTTTTTGTTTTAATTTCTGACAGCATTAGCAACCGCTATTACCATGACCTGCCTTTTCTACTTAAAAATAAATTATTTAAAAAAAAAAAGTTTCGAGCTGCGAGGTAAAAATTCAATTTGCCTAGGAAAATAGTCTTTTGGAAACAAAGCTATATAGAATAATGAGTGATCAAACTACGATACAATAGAAGACCAGAAAGAGGAATAACTTGAAACTATATCTTTGACGTTACAGGCAAAAAAATTGTCAAAAACAAAAAACATGATATTTATTTGTAAACTAGTTAGAAAAAAAAGATGTTAAATAACAGACCTTTATAATATTAATATTAATATTTATATTCGTTTTGCATTTTCTAAATATTTTCAAAGTTGTTTCTTTTTTTAATTTTCACTTCAGATTTTAAGAATTCACATGTGCTCACACAAGAAGAAAATAATGAACTTATCAGTTCCATTTTTGAGGATGAGAGTGTTTGTTACAAGGAAACGTAAGAGTGGTAGAACTACTAACAATCTAACAATTTAAGAATATTTGGCTGTTTATACTGGTCGATTTGTTGAAAAAGTGGTAAGAAGGGGGAAGAAGGGGGGGGGGGGCAGTAATGAAATGGCGGACAAGCTGGCTGAAATCGCACTCGAATCCAGCGAAACGAACAGTTTTCAATTCTCAAGCCACTAGAGCAAGAAAAGACCCGAATCAAACATAATTTTCTAAAAACCGCCAATGACTGGTGGTCATCTTTAGAAATATGCCGAGTCTAACGAAACCTTTGGCCAGATATTTCCAAGAAAAAAAAGAATTTATACTCCAGCTAAGCAGGCCTCGGCTGAGGAGGCAGAGGAAGGATAATTCAGTGTCCTAGCTTGGCCCAAACTAGGAAAAAAAAAACCCTCAGATAAAACTTCTTCGAAGAACTGGGCGACATGACATCTCTAATCTCCCATTGAGCCACGTCCGGAAATTTACTCAGGGCTCCAAATGGTTCAGTGGGGGCTCCCTATCCCAATAAACCAATCACCAACCCAATCCTCTACCTCTCCAATCCTCCCACCTCCTCATCCTCTGTTTTTACCGGGGAGCACAATAGATCCTTGAGATCCAAGTGTGGTGCTGTCACTTGTGGCTGCACCCCCCATGCAACCTCACCTAAAGGAGGGCAATGGAAGGGATGTTCCCAAAATAAAATTAACACAAACTATTGAAACTTCGTGCGAATAAAGCGACTGCTTTCCATCTCTGTAATTCCAATTTGAAGTTGATATCACTGCCATCATATCATGGGAAAATGATTGAAAAAAGACGACACAATAAGACGTTGTGGTCGATTCGTTGAACACAGCAATTTTTTCTTTATTTGTTGCTCCTACAAATCGACCAATGGAAACTTTGTCAAAGTTAGAGTCATATTTGAATTAGCATCTAAATATATTACATACGTATATCCAGCTACAATTAGCTTTCATTATTTCCCTTTTCAACTTTTTTACTTTTCACTATATTTGGAATTAATCTCTATTTCTGCAGCCAACTGACAATAAAATGGCGACGAAAGTTCCCAGTCGATTTTGTTTGAGTGTATAGAATATTCGGCTATCTCTGCCCGAAATTAGTTACAATCATGATTCGGCAACCAACAAATAAAAAAAATGCAAAACATTTTTTTCCCGTTTAACGTTTATTTTGGTTTTTAACGCAGTTTATAAACCGACACGACTTTTTACTCAACTAACTCACATACAAACATGGCTGGCCTTAGTAAAAAGTTTTTCTTTCGAAGCATCATTTTTAAGTTGATACAGAAAAAATCTTTAAGAATTCCAAAAAAACACACATTTTCAAATGTTGTTACGCAGTATATTTAAGGACTTCTTAAATATAAAATTTCGTCAGCCATGCACGAGAAAGTCGGTTTTGAAAAACAATATTATGGGAGGTACCGTTTTCGGACTTTTCTAAAAGTATTTTTAGCACAATAAAAAAGATAACCAAAAAACTTGTTATACCTCAAAAGTGGAAATAATGTTAGACAATTGCAGTTGGATAAAGTCAGTAATTCAAACTAGAGGCTTTGATCTTTGATTTTACATCAGAAAAAGATTTAAAGGTGTTTCAGGAAAGGGGGTACTAGCATTGTATATAGAAACTATAGTAAGTTCATGAATCGATTTAACAGTGCTTTGGACCGGACGAGCATGGTGGCGCAGCATTCGTTTCTCTACACACAATGGTAAAACAAATTGCTTGGAACGGAGACTGCTAAGTTGGCACGGAGACCACCAGCCAAAAAGTCTACATAATAATACTATAGTTTCTGTATACAATGGTACTAGTTTACTTTCTACATTATATCACCGGACATTCAAATCGAACGCAATGATCTATTCTTTAAATTTACTCAGTTTTTCTACTGTTCAAACAGTTTCCATTTTTATTTAAACAATATTTAAATGTTAAAAGCACCAAATAAACAATGTGCCAAATTCTAATTCCTCAATATAAGGAAAAAAGGAAATATAAAAAAAAAACTATTCCAAAAAGAGCAAATACCAAACCATTTTTTCATACAAATAATTTATAAATCTCACTGACGATGGAAGCATTGCTTCTGAAATGTACATCTGAGGAAATATAAAAAGTGTTTTAATTGTTGAAAATTTTACTAATCTTTTCATTTATTAGATTAAAAAACACGTGGATTATCTCAACTGAAAAACTGAACAAATAATTCATTTACATATATGTATGTATCTGTTTTTAATGTCTTCTTCGTTCTGCTAAAGTTTTGGATAGTTTCGATTCGAAAACCCAAAAGCTGTGCATATTACAAGGTTTATGAGAAAAAGAAGATCTTGGAAAAAAGCTGAGAACATAATATCGATATTCACCATATCTTTATCGATTTCAAGGCCGCATATGACAGTATTTACAGACACGAGCTGTACAGAGCCAGGTCTAGTTTCGGCATCCCTGCAAAACTCGAACGACTATGCAGGATGACTTTGGAGAATTCACGCTGCTCCGTCAAGGTCGGTAAAGAGCTCATCGAGACCTTTGATGTCGAAAAAGGCTTTAGGCAAGGCGACAAGCTGTCATGCGATTTCTTCAACATCATACTTGAACAGATTGTAAGAAACTCAAACGTCAACACCAGAGGAACAATCTTTCAAAAGTCTGTGCAATTACTCGCCTATGCAGACGATATTGACTTAATGGGAAGAAAAAAGCGTGATGTCATAGGTGCTTTAGCGAGTATTGAAACAGAAGCTGCAAAAATGGGTTTGATGGTTAATGAGGGCAAAACGAAGTATATGTTGTCATCAAACAAGGACACAGAACATCGAAGAATTGGACAAAACGTCACAATAGACAGACATATCTTCGAGGTAGTACAGGACTTCTAATCGTCTACCTAGGATCCGCTGTAGACACGGACAACAACATCAGTGCGGAGATCAAACGGAGAATAACTCTTGCCAACCGTTGCTTCTTAGGGTTAAGGAGGCAATTGAGAAACAAAACCCTCTCCAGAAAAACCAAGGTAACCTTGTATAAGACCTTAATCATCCCAGTCCTGCTTTACGGCGCGGAAGCATGGACCTCATCGAAAGCGGAGGAGGAAACCCTTGGTCGTTTCGAAAGAAAAATTCTCCGAATAATCTTTGGTCCCGTATGCGAAGACAATGTGTGGAGAAGAAGATAAAACAACGAGCTGTATGAGCTGTACCACGACATGGGCATAGCCAGAAGAGTACGCATCGCGAGGCTACGATGGTTGGGCCATGTAGAGCGGATGGACCCAAACGCCCCGGCTCGTCGGATTTTCGAAAGCACTTTGCAGGGATCAAGTGGAAGAAGACCTCAACCGACTTAGAGTGCAAAACTGGAGAGAGCTCGCCCGAAATCGAATTCGTTACAGAAGGATGTTGGTTGAGGCCCAGGTTCACCCCGAACTGTAATGCCCACCTAAGTAAGGGAAAGAAACCACAGTAAAAACCCCACAAAGTAACTCAGATAAAAATCACGTCAAAGTAAAAAATTTAATCAATATGGATTCATTTAAACAGTCAACTAAAAAACGAAGTTCTTCGGTAAAAAAAATTTATTTCCAATTAGCTTGACATTCGGCTATCCACAGCATCTATCATTTCGCAGACTTTTCCTTCGTTATTCTAAAAACATAAATAAAAGCTGTGATATTTGTCCCGACATTAAAATTCACAGCACAGTTTTAAGTCCTCATTTTTGAAACACGAATAATAAATTAATCAATTATCAAAATGTGATTTCCGCTACTATTTTTTTTCCAATTTCGAATATCTTTAAACTGGGCTATCAAGTTGGGTCAAGATATCGCCAAGTGCAATACAGGTCATATTAGACAATGGTCTGTAGGACAAATAAGAACGCATGTGTTGATATGGTAACCTTAGTCAAATAACCATTTTTTTTTGAAGTGATGCCAAATTTCGAAGAATTTTACGCAGATATCACATCTAATTTTATCAGAAATCGTAGCAGAGTGATAAATACAATTGTCTTAAATCACCCCCGCTCAAACAAAACGTTTGTATGTATATGCATACGAATATATCTCTCTCACTCCACTTTACCGTAAATCCACTTTATCATTTCCAAACAAAGTTTCACATGGCATAAACCTTTAAAATCTTTTTGAAAAGTAACGCAATAATGTAAATGACGTAACTTTTTCTTATGCACACCAGTAATTCCTTGAAAAATACGTTTTGACTTGAATGACTGTTGAATGTATGCAAGTATGACACGTTCAGAACAACACGTTCTATGTTGCACAGAGCACCGTTCCAAAGCTAATAGTTAACTCGTATTTGAATTACACTTCCTGCGAACGAGATGCAAATGACATGGTTACTGACTGCCTCTATCCTTTTTACGAGATGTAGATTAGTAATGTGCTGTGGGTGGAAAATGCTACGGCAGAACATTTTTCTTTTCAAATTGAAGCCATAAGAGGAGTAAAATCCTTGCGTAGAATTCATTTTTGTAATAATCACTTGTCATTCGAAGAAAAGAAACTTTAGCGTGTATGACACTAGTCGTTACTTCCACTTACTTTTTGAAATAAACATAAAAAGAGTTATAAAAATTGACTTACCTTAATTAAATCATGTATTAATGATGCAATAAATAAATCATCTAACTTAATGTCTTCATTTTCGATTATATCATACAAACTGCCCTTGGCACAGTAATCAGTGACTAGTAAAATTCTCATTGGCTCTACACAAGCTCCAATAAAGCTATTTATATTATCATGGCGTAGTTCACGGAGCAAACGCATTTCCTTCATTATTTCGCGAGAGATGTCTTTCTTTTTGGGAAACTTCAGCTCCTTAATGCGAACAACAACACCACGAAATCTTGCTGTTGCGGTGAATACTTGATTTGAGCAACGTGATCCAAACGATGCCGCACTCACTAAACTTAACTGCGGAATAGAAGAAAGGATATTTATGATAATTATTAGATAAGTTTATATCTGCGTTTGAGTTGTTTTTGATTAGTGATTTTTTATCGCTATAGTGAAATAAGATATTGATATCGTTCTACCTCAAACTCAATTAATTATTATTTTTAATATAATCGTGAATTTTGCTATAGCAATACAATCGATAGCAGCACGTTTCGAGTTCGTTTCGTAATTTTAATTAAATTAAGATCCCTACAGGTTCATCATTCGTTTGAATTAGAAATCGAAAGCTCTATCAAGGAGCCGTTACGATTTCAAGAAGGTACCGTCAAACGAATGGAAAAATATGAACGAAATTGACTTAATTCAAAAGCAAATTGAAAAGATATGTCTCACGTTTACTCACCTTGCTCGGTGATGAAACAATATCAGTTCCAAAATATCCTTTTATCTCGGATGAGTCGATTTTCCACAAAAGACCTTCGATTTCCAGTTCGATTTTCCACTTGCGGTATATACTCATTGTTATCACACCCACACAAAAAAGTATCAACGCAAGGACACCTGCCACTACCACAGATGTTATATGACGGTCATCCTTTTCGCAAAGCTCGTTCATAAAGCCACACATTGGTTCGTCAAAGGGACGGTCGCCACCCGTTGCCCAATCAACACGAACAGATCCATTGATAAGTTTGTATTCCTGTCAAAGAAATCGCAAAAACATATCTTTACTTGTAATCTCTACTGTAAGCACAAACAAAGTTGAATCAAAGGATTTTGATGAATGGATAAAACTTCATAAAAGAGTATCAAACAAAAAGATGAAAATAAATAAACAAACAAAATGGGAAAGTTAAAAAAAAAAAAAAAATGACGACTCACTCACTGGAAAATCTTCTCCTTGCTGGAAGAATGCAACAGGTACCATGTGATAATTACAGGTGAGATTATCGCGAAAGCTATATTTGAATGGTTTGTAAGCCAGAACGGAGAAATTTCCTTCAGAGTCTCCATTATGATCGATTTTGATTGTTGCACCAGTAACACCTGCAAAAATTAATTATTAATATTTAATTCAATAAAAAAAGTTGCTTTTTGTTTTTAAGTTCGCTCTGATTGCTTTTTCAAAAAATTTACATGAAGGACGATTTTGCTAATGGAGGTCAGACAAAGAAGTTAATTTTCCTGTCACAGTTTAAGGACAGATTTTGTTTTATCTGGTCAGTTGCCTTGATTGTACTTCACGAAGGATGTCTTTGTGCACTCCCATGTCAAAAAGACTTCCCGCGTCATGCGGTCACTTTTTAGATTGTCTGAGAACAAAAGGTTTAAAAAGTTGACTCGTGATGGGACCATATGGGACCCATTTTGAGGGTAATGATATACGAATGTTGAAATGGACGGACGTCCTGCTGTGCAATATTCTGTGCATGTCACACAGGTTTAGTTTTATTTATTACCAACTATTTTAATTAGGTTGTTCTCTTCACGAGACGAAGAAAATTGACTGCGACTACCCAACTTGCACTTAAAGGCGTCAACATCCACTTTTCAAATGAAGTCAAACACCTTGGAGTGATCCTGGATAGCAAAGTTCTTTGGACTAAACATGTCAAGTCTAAAACTACTAAAGCCTTGACAGTCTTCTGCCTCGTTTGCCAAACTTCAAAGAATAATTTGTCTTGGTGTTACTGGGGCCTTCCCCAGCACACCGGGAGCTGCTCCCGACGCACTGCTGAATCTTCCTCCCCTTGATACCTACATCACTCTCAAGAACATTTCTCGTTTAAAGCGATGTGGTCTCTGGCTCAAATCGCACTGGAGCTTTGAGGAACTCGCTAGCAGCATATCTTTTAACTCGCGTCTAATGGATATGCCGTCTGACACGATGATCCCAAGGCTCAAACTGCGTCAAAATTCAGGACTGGTTCGCTCCAGAATCTGAGCCTGAGGCGGAGGCGTATGGTATCCTAATGGCCTTGAGCCACGTTACGAACAATGGATGGACGGGGAGAAGTATCTTTGTTTGCAGCGACAGCCAAGCTGTGCTTAAGGCTTTTCTCAACCCTCTAACCACTTCGAAAGTGATCCAGGAATGCAAGAGATCTCTGAATGCGATCGGAAGATTAAATTCCTTGGGTCTCATTTGGGTTCCGGGCCATTACGGCATAACTGGAAATGAGATCGCCGACGAACTTGCTAGACAAGGATCTTAGACAGCTTTCTCAGGACCTGAACCGTCGCTAAGCCAGCCAGCGTCCTCAGTGAGGGCTTCAATCAACGATTGGATCTGTGAAGAGCACAATCGTAGATGGCATTCCTTAATTGGATGCAGACAGACCAAACGTATGCTCCCCAACGTTATTAAGGGCTCTCTAGCTCGTAGCAGAAAAGACTGTAGAAAGCTTATTGACGTTGCCAGCGGGCACTTCTCTTTTGCCAAGCATTTAAACGTGTTAGGCTTAAGTGATGCCACACTCTGTGAATATTGTGGAGAAGATGAGGACACCGCAGGGAACTTCCTCTGTGAATGTCCTTCTTTTCTCGCATAAGGTTGCAGATACTCTGCGCAGACATGGTGAGAGCTGGTAGCTTAGGCTCCTTATCATGGCAGCGTCTTTTGGCTTTTCTCCGAACATCTGGAAAGCTATAACAAATAGAAGGTTGCTAACTGGTAGTACAATGGACCGGTATTTAGATCTGAGTGCTCCAGCTGGTATTTGCAGTTTGCGTGTTATTGAACTACTTTTTGTTACTAGACGCACTTCAGTGAACTTTTGTTAGTTTTCGTTAGCATTCCTTTTTTTCATCCGTCTATTTGTTCGCTCGTCGTGAGAACCGACAAATAGGAATGTATGTATATACGAGCGTCCACGACTGAAAAGTAGTCGTAGTTTTTCGATTGTCTAGATTCCAGTAGCGTTCAGACTAAAAACTTCATTTAAAACCAATATGAATACAGAAGTAGGTACAGCCACGTTTGTGAAATAGCCAGTGGTTATTGTTTCCTTCTGAAACAATTTTAGCCACAACATCGGTCACGCCAGAACTGCTCATCAGTTTTAACTTGAGCGTAGCATGGGACGTACATACAGTTGGGTATATTTCATATCAATTTTACCCTCACAACCCAGAAGCGGAATGCTTTACCTTTAACTCTGTTCTTCCTCTGCGTTGAGATTTAAAAAGTTTTGAAATCAATGTCCAGCGGGGTCTCCTACATCTCTTCTATTTTCACAACTCTCGCACAGTGTTTTGCAACAATACAACGATAGTCATATCTCCATAAATGTGTCTAAGCGTTAGTATCATCAGATAGCGAGAGAATCTAAGCAGGTCTTTCACCAGAAATTGAGAAAAAGGTGAATCATTGCTTTCCAAAGGAACGCATTTTTTTTATTAACCTCACAAACCAATCATTGGGTAATGAAAAGACCCAAGAATAATAAAAGTGAAAGGAAAATTTTACAAGAATAATTTTTTTTTTGCTAAACAAACTAGAAATTTCTTGAAAAAGTAATTGAACCCATAAGCAATAATTTCTCGCATTTCAATTTACAAATTGCGATTCCATTTGAGCTCTTCATTTGAAATTCGAAAATTCAAAGACTGGTTTTCAATCAAATTGAAGTTTAGTTTGGATGCCTTTCATTAGACGTTTTTAGTTTTCATGTTTTTGAGTTTACCTTAAGGAAGAATGATTTATACTCGAATACTTTTGATGAATAGAAAAATATTTAAGAAACAGTGTCTACAAAAGAAGCAATTGTATGGTTCCCAGCAGTGCTGCAAGACTGGAAAGAATGTATTATCATACAATTGGTTTAATTTCATCATACCAGAGGGCGCGGGCGTATTATCATACGCGTTCAACACACAACACACCCGTTTTAGACTAAAAACAAAAAACTTAAAAAAAAAATGATTTGGTATTTTTATTTGCAATCTTTTCGTAATTTTTGTTAAGAAAATAGCTGTACCCGCGACTTCGTCCGCGTGGTATAGTGACTTTCGGCAGAACTTTTAATTTTTGGGTTTGTTATTTTGCAAACTGAATACATACATACATTAAATCAACCTATTGTTATATAATTTTATTGAAGTACATTTTTGCACAAGTAGCGACGTTCTTAAGTTCTACATCTTTGGCAAAATAAAAAGGTTTTGCGGGTTTGATACACGTGACCGTGCCCCACAGAGTTGCCATGGGATTTTTTTTTTCTAAACGAACACCTGCAACTAATATCAAATACTGGTTTCAGAGGAAACAGCACTGTTTTAAACTAAAATGAAAAATCAGTGGGAATTAGAGGAATACGGGGAATCACAACGTTTGCTCCTTTTGCCGTTTCAGTCATTATAAAAACTTTAACAGAGTAATTTGTAGTTGTGAAAAATTCTAGGTTTCTTATTTTTGGCACTGGAACACCAACTTGCAGCCTCGATTCATTCAAGGAGTTGACTTATGATGTGACTTACTCAGTGGCCATAATATTGTCTACTGTTAGACATTCGACAACATTCCCCACCACGTTTGACATAAGTTATTGCTTTTTATGGTTAATTATCTCATTAGTTGGCGTCGAAATTGACCTTTAACATAGCCATTCCCGATTGCCAATTTTTACTTGAAGATCGAGATAGACATTTCTTCTCAGGTCAACTATGCTATCGACAGTTTGACAGAAATCACCTCAGAGTGAAAGAACTTTTGAAATCGATCCAGTAGTTTCAAGGTTCCCGTTTACGTTGCTGTTTCCGTAGAAAAATAGGGATTACATAAATAGCCCATGTCCTTCCTCAAGCTCTAGGTTATCTCTGAATGATGAAGATGACTTCAGGTTTATACTACTCGGGAGTAGTGCAGCATTCTTATGGTGGAAGAACTTTTGAAATCGGTGCTCTAGTTTCCAAGTTCCCGTTCCCATGACAATATAGGGATGAAACATATAGCCTATGTCCAATGTCCATCCTCAGGATTTAGACTTCATCTGTACCAAAATGTAAATGGGTTCAATAGTTTGGGCGGTTGATGTTATCAAAGAAAAATAAATAGTCAGATTTAATTTCGAACTAACTATAGATTAGTAAAGACTCCCGTTTCCATTCCATTACGATGACGTTCCCGTAGGAATATGAGGATTGATTGAAGTTTATGTTACTCGGGAATAGTGTATAATTCTAACAGTGGAAGAATTTTTGAAATCGGTGCAGTAATTTAGATTTCCGTATACGTTCCCGTTCCAGTGGGAATATAGGGACAAAATATATGTCCTTCTTCAGGTTCTAGACTATCTCTGCACCAAATTTCATTTAAATCGGTTCAGTACTTTGGGTGGGAGAAGGTTACAAAGTAAGCCGGACAGAGGAAGTTACTTTCATATTTATATTTAGCTAGGAGTTATTTATAATATTAGTTAGGAGTGAATAGCTCCGGTTGCCTTATGTTGTACAGTAAAAACAGTATTAGATAATTGAAAAATAACCTGAATTTCATTGAACACCTCAGTGAAAACATCCATATATATAGAGTTTCATCGTTTTGTTCAACAGTGCCTTTTCCATTTGAATACTTTGATAGTGTTCATATATATCGGTTATGCTTTCCATAAAATGTTATTTGGAGAAAAAGTTCAAACACATTTCCTTGTAAAGTCTTAATTGGAAGTCAATGCCCGATTGCCTTGAATCACAAATCTCCATTATTTGAATCTATTTTTTTCACTCCAAAAAGAAAATTTCGACAGCAAAAAATGAAAAGATTACTCAATTTGCTGAAATTAATTTGTAAACAATGTCCTAGAAACGCGTTTAGGACTAATGAGAAGACGCTGGGCTACAAGATCGTTATGAAAAAGTTTGTAGCTCAAAAACCCGTTGAAGATTTTAGCCCAGAAAAGATGAATCAAATTGGGGACACACTGTTCCCAACACATCCTATCAGGCAACCCGACACTCCTAGGCTGCAACAAGAAGAACTACCACCGTTCAACGAAGAAGAACTCAGAATTGCATCTAACGCGCTGAAAAACAAAAAAGCTCCCGGGCCAGATGGCATTCCGGTGGAAGCATTGAAGCAAATCGCACAAAGCTGTCCCCAACTACTTTTAAAAATGTACAACAGCTGTCTAGCTGAAGGAATTTTCCCTAAGCGTTGGAAAAAGCAACGGCTTGTACTTATCAGCAAAAATAAGGGAAACCCAGAGTCTCCATCCTCATACAGACCTCTGTGCATGCTGGACACAGCAGGCAAGCTCCTAGAAAAGCTATTGCAACCACGACTCAAAGCCGCTATTCAAAGAATGGGAGACTTGTCTGAAAGACAATATGGCTTTAGGAAAGGACGCTCAACAATAGGGGCAATAGAAGAAGTAGTAAGCGCTGTCGAAAATGCTCAGCAAGGCAGCCAAAACACCAAGAAAACTGTGCTGCTGGTAACACTTGATGTACGAAACGCTTTCAATTCAGCCCGATGGTCAAACATGATTGATGCACTTGAAAGAAGATTCCAAGCTCCAGTGTATCTCTTACGGAAGATTATCTCAAAGAACGAGAACTTATCTACCAAACCACTGAAGGAATGATACGAAAAGATATCACAGCTGGAGCAGCACAGGGATCTATCATTGGACCAGACCTCTGGAACATCTCCTACGATGGCATTCTCTGTATGGAAATGCCCGAAGACTGCTTTTTGGTTCGATATGCTGACGACGTTGCTGCGGTGATAACTGCAAGGGACACCGAAAGTGCACAGAGAAAGTTGAACCAAGTGATGCGAAGGACAAATTTCTGGATGGAGGAACATGGGCTGTCGCTGGCTACTGAAAAGACCGAAGTATTAGTTCTAACGAAAAAACGAATTCCCACGGTCATCGATTTCCACATCGAAACCGAGCTTATAAAAAGCAAAAACGTGATAAAATATTTGGGAATAAAGCTCGACACGAAACTGAGCTTTTGGGACCAGATACGAACGGCAGCTGAACGCGCATCAAAGGTTACAAACCACCTATCTACGCTGATGGCAAATGTAGGTGGACCATCCGAAAGCAAACGGAGGCTTCTCCTGGCAACAACCCATTCAATTCTGCTGTACGGAAGCGAGATTTGGGCTAAAGCACTTAAACATGAAAAGTATCGGAAACAACTAGCATCGGTACAGAGGCGCGGTGCCTTGCGAATAGCGAGCGCGTACCGTACAGTGTCTGAGCCAGCAATTCTTGTAGTTGAAGGTGTCGTACCAATTGACCTCCTCGCAACACAAAGACAATACATACATGAAAAGAAAGCAGAAGTGGGCGTGGAAGCGGCGAGCGTGGAAGGGAAAGCGATCACACAGCAGAAGTGGCAAGAACGCTGGGAGTCCGAAAGCAGAGGACACTGGACTGCTAGGCTGATCGGAGACATAAGCGAATGGAGTAACCGGAAACACGGTGAAGTGAACTACTACGTCACACAGTTCCTCACCGGACACGGGTATTTCAACGCTTTCCTGCACAAAATTGAAAAAAAAGAAGTCCTTCGTGCCAGTACGGAGATTCGCCGACAGACAACGCTTATCATACAGTGTTCGAGTGCAGTAGATGGGAATCTGCCCGTCAGGAAATAAATAGAGTTATCGGAGACCTCAACCCGAATAATATCATCCAGGAGATGCTGAGAGACGAGGAAAGTTGGAGGCGAATCAGCCTGTATCTGACGCAGATCCTGAAAACAAAGAAACAAGAAGAGGTAGCTGAGGAACAAGAACCTGCCACTTAGACACGGATCCCCCTTGAAGAAATGCGCAAGTGGTCCCGAAGGGAAGATCAGCGAGAAACTTTTGGAGTTTTAGTCGGTATGCCAAGCTTACACCTTGGAGAGTCCGACACACGGGGAAGTATGGTTACTTCCTTACGGTGCGTAAAGCATTTCTCCAAAAGTAAATAAAAAAAGTACGTCAGTACGTCGGACACCACTTTAGAATATCAACCATTCTTTTTGTTGTGGAAATAGAGTGGTTGCAATATCCCTTATAACGTCAAATACGGTATCCAGATGAAACTGAAAGACTGAAACAGAAGTAAAAATCCGTATCGGGACTTTACTACTGCACCGCATTTCGTTTTACTTTAAATGGCTTCAGCAGTCTTACTTATAATTATGGTGAAATAAATAAAGGTTCTTATTTCCTGAGAGATTTATAATAAACTCATACCTAAATACGGATGTACTTTTGTACAGCAACCATCTTTCGTTATAGCCTTTTAAACGTTCGTAGAAAAGCCAAAAGACGCTACCATGGTAAAGAGCCTAGGTAACCTCCTCCAAAAATAAAAGATTCGACCACTTCTTCCTTTTGATTTTCAATTTTAAAGTATCGCATTACTGGACTTGTTAGGTCTCTGTGAGGAGTTCTATCGAATATAGTTCAAACATACAATTGAATTCGAAATAAAATGATAACGATGGGATTTGAATGTATGCAACTCTTACGCTAAAAATAAACTACGCCACTGATGGTCCCATTAGAAAATCTAGAAATCCTTGTGAAAGGGAAAAGGCACTTTCAAAAGCAAAAACCATCGCCCCAAATAAACTACTTCAATATATTAAGGGAGTGTTGCAACTTAACGTACTTAATATCAATAATTCAAAGTGATTTTAAAACAAAGATCTATTACTTACTTTTATAAGTACGGTTTTTAATAATGGTTTCTATTATTTTTGTTCCATTACTAGCTACATCATATATCACGTCATCCGTTAAAGGCCTCTCCTCCTGACGCAACAGTTTATCCAGTGCCCAGGCGTAGAGTTTTACGGAATCATAGAGGTAGGCGGCATATATTGATACAAACTGAAATAAACATAGAAACATAAAATTCAACCAAAACAAACATTATACAGTATACACCTCAAGCAAGAGAATTCAGGTGAAAAAGGGAATACACCATGAGAATTAATAAAGGAAAATTAAAATACCCCCAACACAATCACACACAATCGCACACCCAACCCTTAGGCTTCTGTTTCTGTTTCCTTCGATTCGCTCATGCGAAGGGCATACAATTGAAAGACCATGGGACAACATGAATTTACAATAATTGTGTTTGTTTTTTCTTTCTTTTTTTTTCTTGCTGTTCCTCAAAACGTAAACAAACAACAGCACCTTCAACCAACAATAAAAAAACAAATTCCAGAACCCAACGAAAGCAAAGTAGAGGCACTAAAGATGTTTGCTTACGATGAAGAACGATACTCCTATCTTGACTTACCTTAAAGAAATTATTATTGTGAAACAATGAGGGTAAGGAGAAATTAAACGGTTCCTTGGTATTATATTCGCGAACTTTAGCTGTGAATTCCTCGTAGTTTTCCGTGGGTGGAGTTGATACAACAATGAGGAGGCTTCGGGCGCGCTTCATGAAGCTATCGGTTTCATCACATGAAGTCATCTTTTCAACCACATCGGGTTTTGTGAGGTACTTTTCTGCTTCCCTAGATGAGACACATTGCTAGAATTATGTTACATAGTATGTTTGATCATACAAAAAAATTACTTTGGCGAGTATGTCATCATATCAACAAAGATAACCATGTATTCCCCTTTGGAGAAGAGCTGTACCGTTTCCATAGAGGCCATCATGTCAACCAGAGCGTAAGCAGTGCCCAGGAACACGTAGATCCGAGTGCGGTTCATTGTATTCTGAATGACCTGTATCATCATGAGAAATAAAATCATGTATGTAAGTGAAATCTAAAGGAATTATAATGCGACATGGGTGTAAAATGCAATTTACGGTCAGGATGACCTGCATAAAGGGATGGATATGAATGGATATTACTATCCATTGTAAGACTCACCTGATACCAATAGCCGCTACGACAGCATGCCAAAAAGTTCTCACAGCATTTGTGGTTGTCGATAACCTTTTCATTATGGTTAATGGTCATGTTCTTACTAAGTGCTTGTTCCTTTAGGTTCTCAGCAACGGCTGTCCATTGTTCATCGTGTATGATGGAGAATTTCTTCCAGCCATAGTACCGCAATAGTGAAATAACAGACTTCGTAACCTTTATGCATATAAAAAGAAGCAAAAGGAATTAAAATGCGTATATGGGATTTTAAGTGTAGCTATAGTGCCTAGAGAGTACCTACACATATAAAGTGTGAGGAGATAAAGCCATAAATTAATTTTAATTCCAATCTGATCAAAAACTCATTCTTCTCACACCATTATAAAAAGATGTTTAATCTACATACATAGGCATACATAGAGAGCGGGGAGCCTCGGGGACTACCGCATTTCTTCTCATTATAAGTAGTAGATATTTTAAGCTACTTGCTTAGCACCCTTAATGAAAACGATTGCTTTCCTAATTGCTTAAAAAGTGCTGTGGTACCCTTACTGTGATGTTTAACATGTATTTTGTTAACCGGGAGGTTTGTGGTTCAAATACCAACAGAAGCAAAAATGTTTTTTCCTCCTATAGTAAATTCATTGCCATGAAAAGCGCTTTCTCGATTAGCCTTCGGAACCGACAGAAAATTGTAGGTCCCCTCCTTTCCCCTCCAAAGTCATGGTTGTGAGAAATGGGCTAGGCCCTGTAGCTCCTCCCTCTGTTGCGCCACCCTGTTTACTTATTTATTTAAAAAGTGCTGAAGCAGTACCTCTCTTCCAAAAAGGTAACAGAAAATGCGTTTCATGCGTTTCAAGTTATAGGCTCTAGTTCTTTGCTCCCAACCATCTCCAAACTTTTTGAAAGATTGATGAAAGTATATAACGTCAATAAACTTTTTTGTAACAATCAATTTGGTTTCAAGTGAGAAATGTCTACGGGAGATGCTATTTCAAGGTTTTGCAGTGAAAAAATTGTTGACATGACAAAAGCGTTTGATATGGTTGGACGCAATGTTCTTATCGAAGGAATGCTGCAGTATTCAGAGACGAAATACTTCTGTGGTTTTAATGAAATTTAAGAAAAAGAAAACAAAAAAACAATTCCTGCAATTTAAAATATGGTGTTTTACAAGGTTCCGTACTAGGCCCTATATTTTTCTGTATTTGCCTTTTGTATTCATTGGATTCAAAGATGCTTCTCGCGTACAACTTGGAAACAAGGTCAAACCGATTTAATGCAAACACAAATCGAGCAATATTGTTGAAAGCAACTTCGACTTACGTTTACTTCTGCTGCCATGACAGCAAAAATAAGGCTACCGAAAACCAAGACAATAAGAACAAGAGTTTTAAGTTAAGTGAGCTTAGTATTAATGGGCAGGTAACTACCAATGGTGTGTAGTACTCCCATAAGTTTTTCCCAGAGCGGAGGAGATATGATATGGCAGTAGCATCCTTAATCATTCCAATTCGAAAGCTTAGATATATTTGAACATCATCTGCATAAATGTGGATTTAACAGCATCAGTAGATCGAAGGAACATCATTAATAAAAAGACTGAAGAGAAGCGGACCCATATGTTTTCCAATCGAAACTTAACGGGTCTGCAACTGCAGAAGACCTTGAAACTTTAAGAACTTGGATTTCTTGTCACTGCCTAGCAATTACAAAAAAAACTAAAAAGTTATCTTAAACTGTCTGCTAATAATCTGGGCCATATTCCAAAAAACTCGACAACTGCCATGACAGGTAAGAATCTCTGACATTTGTCATAATTGAGGATCATAAAAAAATTGTCATGACAATGAATTGTCAAGGATTTTTCAAAAATTGTTAAGAATTTTCCGACAAATTTGAAGCAATAATTTTTTTTATTGAACAGAAAAAGTTATACAAATTACTATTTTGTCAGTATGTAATTGACAATTGTGACTGCCAGTTGAGCTTCGATCGAAAAGTGACAAGTCAAATATAACATTTTTAAGAGAAATTGATGATGAATGTGAGATGTAGTAAATTCGTGAAATACATCGTCCTCGAATTTTCCTCCTAATGAGACACTTTTTTCTTTTAAGTGGAAGCTTTCATAGTAGAAATTCGCAACTTTTTTTTAGTCTAATTTAACAATTTACAACTCGAAAGCAAACCACAAACACGTAAAAATAACTTTTCACAATTTCATACAGATACAGCTCCAAAACTTTTCAACAAACTACAGATGTTCATTAGAATAACACGCTCTTGTACGTCAACATTCACAGTTGATTATGACAGTATTTAATCCCCTTTGAAATCAGCTTCAAAATAGTCATAATTCATAGTTTTTTCTTTCCCTTAAATTTATCCGATACAGCACCTTAATTCCAAAATTGTTATGCTTTAACTATAATTTTTTTTCTAATTACTTGTCTCCAAGTAAAAGCTTAGTTACTTAGTTATAATTTTATCCTTGAAATTCTTTATTTGTTGATGCCACCCCCACATCAGATCTTATAGTTGAAGTGTCATATAGTCAATTTTATAATAAAGCATTCAAAACCAACTCTGCGAAGTTAAAAGATGATTACTATTTTATTTCATTCGTATTTGAATAAATTTTATGCAGAATTAATTTTATTTTAAATCTAAGGAAATTGTAACCTAATTGTGACGAAATGGAGGGGACCTTGAATTTTCTGTCGATTCCAAACGGCTTTTCGAGCAAGTACTTTTTATGACAATGAAACTACTATTACAGGACTTGAGAAACAATTTTTTGTTTTCTGTTGTGATTCAAACCACGAATATACCGCGTAACAGGCAGACTTGTTAACCCTTACGTCACGGCTAACGGGCACCACATACCTATAAAAATGAGCTTGTTCTACAGAAAATACATTGGCGGAATTATATAATCACTAGCTGACCGGACAAACTTTGTTCTGCCTACTGCCTTAGAGGCAAAAAATGAGCAGAGTTTGGATTTTATTAATTTCAATTTTTAGGATAATATATATATGTATTTAAAAAAAATCTAGCATTTTAATGATTCTTTATAAGCTATTTATATTGGTGCATGTGTTGTACTTTTCACAGAAGCACCTTGTGATAGCCGATATTTTTCGGCTTATCAGGCGCGAGAACAAATAACGCAGATGTAAAAATAAAAATACAGACCGCCGTGAATGTCGAGGCATAAGGGGTATATGAGCTAGAGTATGTCTAAATAGAAACGGAACGTTTAACGTTCATAAGGTTTAACCAAGCTCAACTGCGTTCTGAGGAGTACATCCATTTACGTGATGCAGTTTGTACTGATTACTGAAGGAAATGCAGCTAACATTGGTCGATCTACTATTCTGCCGACGGTGACGTTCATTGGTAGTCCACGTCAGATGCATGAATATGTGCAAGATGCAATGACATATGTTCGTCATTACGGTCAGCCAGATCACTTTATTACTTTTACCTGTAATCCAAAATGGATAGAAATTATTCAACTGCTGCTTCCCGGTCAAGCATCAAGTGATAGCCACGAAATCACAGCACGTATATTCAGGCAAAAATTTCGGCCCCTGATGAGCTTCATTTGTAAACAACTCGTCTTTGAAGACACATTCTTATTTGGATAGCGGAAAGAATTCAGCCTGACCAAATAGATGATATCATATTTGCCGAGATTCCTGATCAGGAAGCCGATCCAGATTTACATGATGTTATTACAAATATGATTCATAGACGGAAATTTACGGCCGACCCTCACTGGCAACGATGGTTATCCGCTGTATCGGCGTCGATCACCAGATGACAACGGTCGAACTGTCACAACAAAAGTGAAAAGAATGCATTTCGTTATCCGTTGTCGACAACTACAGTAAGATTGTTCCATATTCGCCACTTATTTCTTATTCTGCGTTGGAGACGCATTGCAACGTTGAGTACTGCAATTCAGTAAATACGTAACAAAAGGCAGCGATATGGCGGCTTTTGGATTGCAATCCTCAAAAACCAACCATGAAATATCACGCTATCAAATTGATCGTTATGTTAACTGTAATGAAGCGATTTGGCGTATATTCGCATTCCACATTCACGACGGATCCTACTGTTGTGCATTTGGCGGTGCATCTGGAGAATGGTCAAGAAGTGTATTTCACGACTTCGAATGCTATGCAATGTGCTGAAACACTTTTAGCAACTACATTGACAAATTTCTTTGCGATGGCAGATCGATCCGTTTGCACGAACTTTGCTTTACTCGGAGGTGGCAATGGAATGCTATATCGAAGAATTTTTAAAGACGGAAGCATGGCGATGCGGTTCCTGGGTATCCGGAAGTGCTTTCTACAGAAGATGCTTTTATATTTATTTGATATTGATTTCATACAAAAATCTAATTTATTTCACACTATAAGTCAATTTTTTTTTGTTTTTTTTTACAGTACAGTGTTTTGTATATAAGGAAAACTAATGAATTGCATTGATGTCATTCCCATGGAGATATAGGGATAAAAAGTATCCTATGTCCGTCTCCGGGTCCTAAGCTCCCTCCTAACCAATTTTCAGACAAATCGGTTCAGCCGTTCTTGAGTTATGAATAGTGTAACTAACACGACTTTCTTTTATATATATAGATTTAAAATCGCCTTAAAATGAGCCTTAAGCCTGAACTACATCGAAACACAAAGTAAAAAGTTTCCTAAAAAAGTCAAAAATATATCCGAACTCCTTTATCAAAAACAAATTTGTATTTCTTCCTCTCAGTTTAAAAAAGTGAAAGCTCGCACATATCGAAGCTTTCACTTTAGGCAATTTTTTGAAAACAAACACAATCAAATAATTTTGTTTATTTTTCTTGAAAGGTAGCGCTTTCATCACTAAAATCCTGTAGTTTTCTAAACAAAAGCTCTTTCATAGTTTCAAACCAATTTTGAAAATTATAAAATTCAAGTAAATGTCAACTTTGTTTTCAAATTTTAAAGTAAATTGAAAGATATTCAATTAAATTGATTGAACATTAACCATAGCCAGCTCCCAAAAACAAAAATTTTTCTTTTTTGACAAGTTGTTTATTGTTTTGATTTAAAATATTTAACCATCAAAAAGCTTTTCGGAGTTTTTTAAATGTTGCCAACAGATGTCACGCAGTAATATGTGTGTATTTGAAAAGCTTTTACTTTTTTTAGTTTTTTACTTTTTTCACTTTGTGTTTCGATGTAGTTCAGGCTTTAGTGTCGCACTAGCTTAATAAATTCATGATTGAAGTATAAAATCAGACAACTCCATTTTTAAATACTTAAAACTCATCTTACATTTCTCATTTGCTTGGCATTTTTTGTGATTTAGTTCCCATATAATCTTGGTTCTTTGCTTAGTATTTCTAGGCAAAAACTAAAATTTATTTATTTTTTTTTATAGTGGTTTCTGTTCTTTTTTCTGTTGAAGGTTTCTTAATTACTAACTGAAGCACTCAAACCGAAAAATCGGTCCTACCGGATAGGAACCTTCTTTTTTATTTTAGCTTTCCACGGAAAAAGCTAAAAGACGCTGCAATGATAAGGAGTCTAAATTATCAGCTCTCACCATGTTTGCGCCGGAAATGCAGGAAATGCTCCACATAGTCGTCATCTTCTCTAAAGGATTCACTGAGTTTCAGTTTTCCTGTTTTATTTAAGGTTTTTTACTTCACTGCTCATATTTAGTCCATTTCAAAATTGTAACTAGTAAGTAAGCTGTATTGTCGTTAGTATTTTCCATTTTCTCTTAAAAATACGCTAACAACAGACTTACGCCATTGACTTTAATGCTCAACAAAATAAGCATTTGAGTCAAAGTAATGCCCAGAAGTAGAGGTAATCGAATTAGTAAAAATAACCTCTGTTGTGCATCAAAATCAAATCAGACTAACGACAAAAAAAAAAAAAAAATAATCTCTAAAAGCTGGATTGAAACTGACGACAGCACTGTTTTCGATCGCAAATGACATTACAGTCATATTCAAATGCTTTATTAAGTTGGGGACATAAAACTCTAACATGTAACCGAATATAAAAAGGAACAAATGAAACTTACTCTACTTACCATTAAAAAAATATGAAATTATATATACACATAGGTAGTTAAAAAAAATGTTCTCTACTAAAAGGAGACAAATATGTATATGAATGAATAAAGATCACAATGACAATGAGCAATAATTTGAAAATAATTTGAATTGTATATATGAATTTTTTGAATAACAATTATCTAGGCTCAGTTTCAGTTATTCGAAACCATAATATTTATGTGTAAGTATCGTATAACCACATACCTGTGTGTCTGGTGGTTCCGTTCTTGCAAACGTTGGTATGGAGGATGCTTTGTTTTCCGAACATTTCTGAAGTTGAAAAATAAATATATAGATTATTTTGCATTGAAACCATTGTAAAATAGGTTGAAGCAAGAGAGAGGTACTGCATTTGATTACAAAAAAGTAGGCTCGTAATATTCAGTACACTAGAAAGAAAAGGTCGTATTGTTCATATTTTTACTTTACCTATATAAGCATATATGAAAAAATTATTCAGAATTCTTAATATAAATAAATTTACCACTCAATTATTATGTGAAAAAAAGATGCAAAACGTTTCCATATGAAAATAAAAAAGTACGTCATCTATTAATAAACAGAGCGGGGAGGCCCGGGAATTAGATCATTTCTCTCTATTTTTTGTGAGGGAATGGAAGAGACAAATAACTATTCGCGGGTTCTGCAAGGATAGCGGAGTAAGCCCTTTTCATGGCATGATATTATTTTCGTGGAAACTGCCACGAAATGCTATATTCGTGAGAAAACCTTATTTTTACTCGATGTTTCTGGGATTCAAACCATACATAACAAGAAGAAACACTAACAGTAACTCCACGGGAACTATATCTTCCAAGAAATTATTTAAAAAAAAAGATAATTTTGTGATGATTTTTACAAACTACATAAGGATATACCGTAAATGGTACGAACAAGATCGCTAAGATAGTTCAGAATTATGAAAACAATTCGATGGTTCTTTTTTTAGAATTTAAAAGTTGAAAATGTCAAATTGATGGTACCCGTGGTGTGATGGTAAGCATATCTGCTGTTAACCCAGAGTATCGTGGTTCGAATCCCAATAGAGGCAGAAATGTCTTTTAACGGGTACCGCCCTTTGCGAAGAATTTGCAAAAGCCCTTCGTTAGTGAATTTATTGCCATGAAAAGCGCTTTCTCCATTAGCCGTTCGGAACCGGCAACATCGCTGACATTTTACTTACAAACCAACGAAACCTGAGGTGTAATGATGAAGCATGGACAAAAAATCGTAGAAATAAATGAAAAGGCTCGTTTATATTTGGAAGAAAAAAATCTGCAAGAGAAATGTGTACAAAAATTGCACCCGATTCCAAAAAAAAAAAGAATACGGAGGGCATATATCGGAAGCTGTGAGAAATTTCAGTAAGAAATCTCAGATGCTCAGTCAGACTAGATGCAGAAATTTTGGAAAAAGATGAAAGGCATCGGCTTGAGCTAATTGACTTCGAAGAGATCTATTATGGGTGGGCCTTGGACAACGAGAAGTTTCTGAGACGAAGGTATGATGTCCAGCTAGTCACCGAAGCATTTTAAGTAGCAGAAGGTGAACACCAAGGAATGAAAGTATAGTCTTGAGTCTTTTGCTTTCTATAATAGTCCTTTGCTAACGATGAGGATCTTTCATCCCTGCAAAACAGTTTCAGAATGTTGGACACATTATTAATTCAAAAAAGACGAGAGTATTTTAATTAACTTTTTTTTTTTTAATTCAAACATGTTTATTTGACACATTTATTTGAATGGAAATCATCAATCAATCATCGAGTAAGCGTAGGGTGGAAGACGTGTCGAAAAAATTCCACCAAAATACCATCTCGCAAAAAATTTGAGACTACCACCTAACTTGGTACTGTCATTATCAAACGAGAGATCCACATGAACTCCCCCAAAAAGGTAATGTCACGCAACGCAATGGTGAGAAAAAAACGTACCAAAACACTCCTGATACAGACAAGGACGTAGCATTTAATCGACCTTAGATAAAGAACAATCAAAAACCGGGAGCTTTATATTGCTGTAACAATGAGAATTTCTAAAGAGACGTCATTAACAGTCGTATTTTTGTTATCCATGAATCATAACAATCCATGCGAGATGCCTCTGTTTTTTTAAACAACACCACATGTATTAACCTTGAAACTCAACACACAAAAACTTTATTTAAATCAAATGCACACTCAACCAGAATATAAACACTGTGGCGTATGAGCAATATGTACGTACAAAATGTACATGTACTGTTTTTGTACAAATCAAAATAAAATATCACGATGCTCGTTACTCTCTTTAACAAGAAAAGGATTCAAAATAAAATAAAATTGTTACAATCCTATCCTTTTTGTTCCTTCATGAATAAAAATAAATAATAAGGTTCTGGCACAACAGCCCAAGGCAAGCCAGGGAATAATGGTGGATGATCTCTGAACGAATCCTTCCTTGAGCGCATTGCTAAGTGTGAGGGGGGTTTACTAATATGCGTACATACTCTGCAAAACTTGTCAGTTCCTCGAAGAAGACAAAATCCGATATATCATTAAAGATGTCACTAAAGTTGCAAACACACGAAGTACTTCGTGAATCAACATTTTCTCCAGTTTCTTTACAAGAACAGTCTCTCAATTATTTGAATTTCATTCAATGTCTTCAACTATTATCATAAGTTTGTTAGAATACGTTTCTATATTACTGCAAACCTTTTATTGACTTAATGACTTACGCCCGGTGCCATAGGCTCCTTTGAGACAGACCAAGATAAAATCAAAAAATCTCTAGTGAAATCACTTCAGCGCAGTTCTGTATTTACATTAGGATTCCAAATATTTGTATTTGATGTAGTGCGCCCACCACTAACTTCTCATTTGTCTAAGGATATGTGCTTAAAAGCGGTGAACCAATTGAATTGCTTGATTGTTTAGTTACTGTTCAATTATATGCTTTTGGGTTTGCTCTGAATGACTGCCTTTTTGTAATTCAGTTGAAGCCCACAAGGATGTTGTTCTTTTTGTTTTTGTATTTGCACAGCTGTTGAGCCTTTAAAGCAAAATGAATTTTTATGAAATTATTTGTGAACAATTTACCCTAGAGTACTTGAATTCAATTTGTTTCGTAAATTCGGCAGAACGCCTGTGCGTAGAAATGAAGAAATAAGCTGACTGCATTTCATTTTTAGGTATGATGTCCTTCTTTGAAACCTTTTTGAAATCCTTTAATTTTTAATGTTACCCGAGACATATATGTGAAGTAAAAGATAAAAAAGCTTCTTTGGAGGTTATAAATAAGAGAAAAATATACATCGCACATTGACGTTCACAATCTGTTCTCACCTGGACATTTTTTGTACTCACTTCATATGCAGGAGCTCCCGCCCACCCAAAAACAAACCAAGTAAAAAAGACCTCCCACGAATGTGTGATATTTCATAAAGCCAGTTATAAATGCAATTTAAATCTACATTTTCCTTGAGTGAAAAAGAAATAAGTTATCATTAAATTTAAAATTCTTTTGTTTTCTTATTAAATTTTCTTCAGGGAGTTATTTCTTTTGATTCATAGGACGAAATTTGTACTTGTAACATATTCTGTTTCTTAGTCTCTAGGGCTGTTTAATATACATTTAAAAAAAACAATCTGCGAGATGCTTGGATGGTTCTCCTGTGACTTTTATCAAACGTTTTTTTTTTTTTTTTTAAGAAGCTATCCCATGTGTTATAAAGAACAACTTCGGAGATATCTTTAATGAAGGAGAAGAAGAATCCCACGTGAACAGCTCTTCGACGTCAGTTCGGCAATCATGTGAATATCTGGTTGTTTCACTTTCAAATGTGTAGGATTGATGACTTTCATATATCTCGAAAAAATTAATGGATCTAGGCTTAGAGCAGTAGCAGAAAATAATCGCCTCACCAATGATTGAATGGTTACAATTTCAAAGTTTATGAGCTTAAAGTTTTTCCAATATTTTTACAATGTTATAAAACAAATTGCGAGCATTTAATGAAATAGGAGAGAATTAACTAGGAGAGACCGATGCAATGCACAGGGCGGATGAAGGCCTTATAAATTGAAGCCAGATTAGAAGGGGATGAATTTCCTGCAGCGTTTTTGGCGATTTCAAATATGTGGTCATTTCAACTATCTACGTTATCATATTTATTATCATTTACACACATACCGAGTACTGACAGTTTTTCGGTTTCTTGGATGCAGGTACCATTCAAGGATAATGGTAGTGGGGGAATGTTTAGCTTTAACGACAAATGACAGCATTGAGTTTTTGAAGCATTGTATTCTACTCAGTTTTTACAATCCCATGTAACAATGCAGTCAAGGTCAGAATGCAATGAGCTAATCATACGCAACCGTTCTCGTTCCACATTCGAAGAGCATGGACGTGAATTTGGAAACGAATATGAAAAGCTGAGGGTCGAGTCGTCAGCAAAACGTTTGAGATGATTAGAAGTTTCAGACAAGAGATCGCTAATGAAAATGAGGAAGAGAGTCGGAGACAAAACGAAGCCCTGGAGCACACCAGCAGTTATGAGGTGCGTATCAGACTTGAAGTCATCCAATACAACTTGTATTGAACGGTCCGAAAGTTTTTTTTTTCCCAACGAAGAAGAGACTCATTGATACCAAAAGCACGCTTCTTCGATAAAAAGCTTGATGTCAAACTCTATCAAATTGCCTTGAAAATATCAAGCGCAATAATCCTACTTTCTCCAAAAAAAAGTGTAAAGTGTAAGTGCATTTTCGGTGAGATATGCCATCAATTAACCTGTGGATCTTTTGCTAGGAAAGCCGAACAGTGGATCTTTTGCTAGGAAAGCCGAACTGTCAGTCATTAAGAAGCTTTCTTTATTAAAGATATTTCATAAGCTGACGATTTATCAACGTTTCCATGACCATGAAGGGACGAGAGTGCAATTGGACGTTAGTTAAAAAAGAAAGAAGATTCCCTTTTTTTTAGAGACTCGCTGGACAAATGCAGCTTTCCATCTGCTCGGGAAGAGCCCAAAAAAATAAAAAAGCGTACGAAGTGGTGTCACCAGCGTAGCAAAATGCAAAACACTTCTTCAGAATAACGGCGGGGATACCATCTGGACCAGCGGATTTATAAAAATATATTGAGATCTTTGAAGGCTCTCTCAACCGAGCGAGTATGAAAAAATGTGTTTCGTTGAGTCTACATTTTCAAGCTCGGGAGGAGCTAGAATACTGTATGGAAGCAGCAAACTGGGCTGCCAGTAAATTAGCTTTGTCAATGGAGCTGACATACGAAGAGTCATTGAAAACAAACATCGGGACGGATAACGTGGTGGAGTGCTTAATGATCTTCACAAAAAACCAAACATTTGTACTTCCTTTTGGACGCAACTCCTTGTAAAAATTTGGTCATATTTATGCGTGAGCATTACAAATATTGCTGGCCCGTTTGAGCACTTTTCGGTTTTCTACTGAAGGGCCGATTTTGTACTTACGAAAACACTATCTTCTCTTTGGGAAAGTGTGGAATAAAATTTCTCATGCTGCCGTTGAGAATTAGGATAGATATCAGCTGATGCGTCAACGTTTCCGTCGAGGAAGCACAATGACCAAATAAAATTTCGAAAGAAATTATTCAGGCCATCCCAATTGGCTTTTTATATTGCCGCACAGTTCTTTTACGTACTTTATCGTTTTTTACAGTGACTGAATGCGTGAAATCTACAGATTTGACACAATAGTCCGATTCCACCAATAAACCCAACCGCGTACTGATTTCAAATCAATGGTTCCGATAATGGTTTTTCCAACAAGAGAATGAAAACAGGGTTATAAAAGAAAATCATGTCTCCGTCTTCTCAGACGGAATAGACGAGATGGTAGGGTGACAAAATAGACGAGATGGTAAGGTGAGGCATCTTCTCAGATTACTCTCCTATGAACAGATCAATAAAACACCCCGACTTTTGCAGTGCCTTCCAAGCAGAAGTAATAGCAGTCTAAGAAGCCGCAAAACATCTGGGTGCGCAAAAATTTATCATGAAAAATATTGACATCTTCATAGACAGCAAGACGGTCATTAAAGCTACCTCATCCACTGTCATAAGAGTCAAATCATGACAATGTCGCAGTAATCGAAGACTGTTCAACTTATCGACCTCCGTAGCTTTAATTTGGGTTCCAGGACATCGTGACATAACCGGTAACGAAAAGGCGTACAAAATCGGGTAAGAACTCGAATCTAGCGAAACGAACAAATCAGCTCTTAAGCCACTACAGCAAGAAAAAAAAAAAATAGAAAACTTTCAAAAAACAACCAGTGAAAGCGTGGCACAATAAAGTGAAGAGACCCAGGGCGCATTTCTCACAATCAGGCCTTGTGAGGGAATGGAGGGCACCTACAGTGTTCCAAACGGCCAATCGAGAAATTGCTATTCAGGACAATTAAATTACTATCAGAGGACTTACCAACTCCTCGCGAAAGGCGATACTTGTGTTGGAAAACATTTTTTGTTTTTTGTTGGGATTTGAACCACGAGCCCCCCGAGTAACAGGCAGACATGATAAGCATTACGCCACGGGCACCACAACGGACGCTTAAAAAGTACCCCAACAGCACAGACAAACGTTATTCGATAAAGTTTTATAGTTTTACAAAAGACAATAGCTTTTTTCAATTTAGATTCAAGTAGGAAGTAGATACATACGTAAGACAATCATGCAACCATTTTTGGTGGACTGAGCAAACGCCTTTTGAACAGTCACTAGGTTAGCTTACGTTGAATGGGGTGCAACCAAAAGAAGCTTCTGCTGACTCGTACGTCGCACCACGAAATTTTACAAAAAAACATGTATTTTGTTTCATTTTGCGCTCTTTCCAAATCTGCTATAAAAAATGGGGGTTTCCATTTGAAAAATCGATTTTTGGGTCGCTGGGGCTTCAATGTTACGTCCAAGGTCAAATTCAAGGTCACCATCGGATTCCTCGTCGAAAAATACATCGGATATACCATATACTATATCGATATAGGGTCTTTGATTTTTTTAACGCATATTCTGCCCCAGGGGTTTCCATACTTTTGTCGCACCCTGTATGTCACAAGGTATGGTTGAGACAAATGGTCCGGGCTCCATGGCTCTCCACTCTGTTACCCTCCCCTTTGTATTTACTTGCAGACTCGTGGAATCCATGCATATTTTTAAAGATCACCACCTGTTTGTAACAAGTTTCAGTAGATTCTGCTACTTTCTTACTCTAGTCGCTTAAGCACAGAAGTATTGGTCTCACTGGATTCAAGTGGTGATCGGATTTTAGTCAGCTAATCTGTCACTTCATTCCCATTATTATCATATATGGTGTAATAAAAACTTACATCACAGTTCCAGTGATCGTTGCGCTGAAGAGTCAGCGAAAACTTTAAACAGACGCAGTTCAAGTCTGAGAGCTTAATGATCAACGCGTTTTTATAGGAGGAGTAAGTGATGAGAAAACAGCACACATTTCAATTCCAATCATTCAAGGACAAATACTGCGTATGAAGCCTTGAACTACGCATTGATTTCAATTTTTTGATACCTCACACAATAAAGCGAAATAATGGAAAAAAAAAATGATTCTGCCATAAACACATAATTATTAAATAAGTTTCGGTAGCCTGGTTCTTCACTGAGAAGCAATATATTTCTAAGAATGAAACTTGATTTACGAAATGAGAAGTATGTATAATTTTTTTTTCATTTTTCATTTCATTTATTAAACCAAATAACGCTTAGCAAAAATATTTATTCCGTAAAATTGATTCAGCAGGACTACTCAGAGATAACATGTCCATAGCAGACTGCCGATACTATGGCCATAGTCACATGTGTTTGTGCTTAATTTATCTTGAGAAATATAACTACCGGTCGAGTGCACACTCATGTGTTCTGATGAATTCAATAACAGGCTTTTCAACCCAACGCTTCAGACTTAATATTTATTATGTACTGGAGCCTATCGTTCATTACACATTTGAAAATCAATAAACAAGGATACCTTGTTTGCAATTGAAGATGTGTATTTGATTCCTGATGACTTAAAAATAGCCAAAGGAAAGATCATGTTACGAATATTTGTTTGTTGTTACCGCCTCAAATCGAGATGAATATTTTGGAAACGAATTCAGATCCTTCAATTTATTTATTCAAATGTTTAGCAATACGCCCAGACAAGCGATAGTAATTCAATTTCACAATTGAGTTACTTATGCAAATGTCAATGGGGTTTCCGTCAGTATTCATTTCTAAAACTGAACACTTCATACAGAAGTATTATTTTCTACGTTTTATTAAGAATCCAAATAAAGTGCCCAATGCACTGCTGTTTTCCATTTCAGAAGGACCGTAATGAACACTTGCACTCAAACTTTATTCGTTTTTATTTTTGAATCCTTTTTTTACCGACCATGCTACAACCACCAAGATACAAAACTTGCTGGCATTTAATAAAAACCTTCACCTTTCAAGAACCTTTAGTCAAATCTAAACCGAGCTTAAGTCATATATAAAATTATTCTGTCTCAACTTACGTAAGAAATCATTGGAATGTTTCGACTCTGCGAAACTATGGCCTCCACATGGCATGGGCCCTCTGGTCCAAAAAAAGTTGCAATTCCATCGCAAATCATTTCAGTAATAGCTCGAGTAGCAGCTACAGTATCGCCCCGAGTGTCATTCCAGCGCAGTGCAAGCGTAACATTTGGTAAAAGATCTTCATCGTTGTTAATCTAAAAAGTATAAAAAAATGCAAATTAGTTACTTTAAATTTTTAAATAAATATAAAACTTTAAAAAATATTCACCTCATCTAGAGCCATTGTAAGTGCACCTGATATTGCTAGACCTTGTTTGTCTTTGAGTTCACCAGTTATTGCGGTCAAATAGCCAACATTTAGCACTGTTTTGTTATAATTCCCTGACACTGTTATGACACCCGGGACAATTGCCACCGAGAGCAATAGGAGCAGATTAAAGGGCCAACGCGTCATGGCCCCTTAGGCCGGGGCCGATCAGCGCGACACCTATTGGCTGGAATTTTTTCCTCTGAAAATAGATCAAAGAGAGAACGTTTGTGATTAGGAAAGAATGATTTTCAATAAAATTGTCTAATGTAAGGAATTTTTTTTCTAAAATCTACGATAGTACTCATGGCAAGTTTCAAAGTGTTCCTTTGCTCACCTTGAACAGCATTTATTCTAAACAACGACGTAGTGATATTCTGTTCTATGTTTAAAATTAGTGGAGGACCGTAAGCTTTTTACTTAGGAATCTAAGGCCAGTCCATGGATTTTCATGACATTTTCGGAAATTTGTTTTGAATAGCGTATAGAAAAAAGCTAAAAAAAAAATATTTCACCGCTCTCAATTTTTTAATATGGCAAAAAACCATATTTTTTCGGATTCATCAACTCGTTTGACCGGAAACAGCATTTGGGGCACAAATCAGTACATGTGCTGTCCTTTGAGACCAAAGTTCAAGTTCGTAATAGATCTTAGTTTTAAAATTTAACTTAAAACTGATATAATTAAAAGATAACTCTAAAATGTTAATAGTTATTCATAATTTATATTAAAATTAAAATCACATGAAAATTTTTTTAAACTTTTTTATGTGATATTTGAAACACATTTCATATTTCACTTACGGGAATAAAATTCAATTAGCGGGCAGTTAACGACATTTTGTTTTCTGCAAAAAGGTACCTTTCGTTTTTTTTTAATTTCTCTTAGACCAAGAAAAATTTTTTTGTTCGGTTTTTTGCTTTTGAGTAATAGCATTGAATTGAATATGTAAAATAAAATTAATTAAGAAAAAAATATTTTCTTTTTTCAAACTTTGAGGCTTGATCTCTCAAAAACTTTTCATTAAGTGAACTCAAATTCAAATTATTATTAAAGAACGAAGCATAAGCTTTCAAAAACACTAAAGTATGAGAAAGTAAGTGACTTAGTTGATTTTTAACAATTTCTTAAAAAATTGAGTAAATTTCATATAAAATTGCCCCTTACGCCTACACTGAGGTATATAGACACCCCCCCCCCTTAAATACAAATGTTTTTTTGTCTTGACCAAACCCATCCATCTTGAGCCTTTGGAAAACCGTATCTAAAACACCCTACATAAATAAAAGAAAATTCTTAAAATTAATAATTAATTTTAAAAAAATTAAAAAAATTGAAAGCGGTGAAATTTTTTTTTTCAACTTGTTTCTATACGCTATTCAAAACACATTTCCGAAATTTTCATGAAAATCCATGGACTGGCCTTGGATTCCAAGGTTTTGCATTTATGTCTAACGGCCCTCCACTAAATTTCTTTCTATATTATTTGCAATAAATTCCACTCAAAATTTAATATGTCACCAAATTGCCAAATTTTCCGTCATATCAAAGCTTTTTAAAAACATTGTTCCTTCATTTCAACACGGTTTCTTAAAAAGAAGATCCACTACTACTAACCCTCATAATTGGTGTCAATGACTGTCTTGGCTCTGAAAAAATGCAGCGATATTGTGACTAAAGATTTCGGTAAAGTATTTGACAAAATCATTCACCAAGTTATCTACTTCAAAGCTAATTCCTTAGGTTTCCCACCACTAATTATTTATCGAAAGGATCAAATCATATCTCGAGCGTGAGTTTCATTTTAATTTTGCATTTTTAGGCGTTTTCCAAGGTATCTAGCCATCTAAGTCCACTCGTGCTATCAATGACGTGATAAATAAATTATTAAAATTTTAGAGTTAAATACTCGCGAATTTTTCTACGTGCATTCAGTATGCAAACAAACATATTTAGTATTTAGTATTTATTTGAATATTAACATCTAACACAGTTAGAATACACTTATAAAGTTGTGAAAGATAGAATTTAAAAATTTATATAAACTTAAATAAAAACATATTTTAAGTACATAAGAGAAGTAAAAAGTTGAAAGAAATGTACATAAGAAATTAATTTTTTTTTTAAATTGATGGCTGTAATGAAAGTCAATCCAGCTTAAGGAATTTGTACATAAATAGATATTATTATTTATTGAAAGTTAATTAAAAATTTTTCCAGAAATTGCTTGAAGGGGAAGGGGAAACTTTGAAAATTTTAGTTGTTCTGATTAAGGAAATGTTGTAACTGCTTCTTAAATCCTTGCGCATCATTTAGCTCACGTATATTGCGTGGAATTGAGTTCCAGAGACGGATAGCCGCGATGAAGAACTGTCTCTCAGAGGTTAAGTAACTGAACCGCGGTAGTTGTAAGCTAGCAGACCTATTAGACGTCGGAAAATCGATTTTGTCGTAAAGGTAAGAAGGATCTTTGTTTTTGATAGTGTTGAAGAGAAGCATCAACGTACGAAATTTCACATAGTTTTCGAAAGACATATTGACTAGACTTAGGTGTGAAACGTGGTCATATCTTCTAAGGCAGTAAACATATCGAATTAAGGTGTTAAAAGTTACTTGTAATTTTCTTTTGCTCGCAGCGTCGCACCCATAAAATATTTCACACCCATAAACTAGCAGAGGAACTACCAAGGTTTTCGCTAGCAATAATCTCGTTTTAAGTGGAGTTACATTTTGAGCAACCCATAGATTTCGAAGAGCACCGTATGCTTTCCCCACCACTGAATTTATGTGGTTTTTCCAAGTTAGTGTTCTATTAAAGATAACACCGAGATTTTTTGCGGACTCGACATAATCAATGTTGAAATTGTTTAACATAACACTAGGAAAATATGATAGGTCCAAGCGTGTTCTAGAAATAACAAAACATTTGCATTTCGCAGGGTTAAGTGCCAAGCCACATTTTGCTGCCCACTCCGAAACACGTTTTAGATCTTCATTTAAATTTGAAGCACAATCCTCGACAAGACCTAAAGGACAACTTCGGTAAATTTGAACATCGTCAGCGTATATGTGTTTCGAAGAACTAATTAAAACAGAAACAATATCATTTATGTACACTGAGAATAGAAGAGGCCCCAAAATCGATCCTTGGGGAACACCTTTAACTAGGGGCAAGAATTCGGACATTACTCCATCTAGTAAAACTGCTTGTTGTCTATCACTTAGATATGAACAGATGAGTCGAATCGCTGAGTTAGAAACTGAAATTTTTTTTTTTAATTTATTGATTAATATGGAATGTACCACCATATCGAAAGCCTTAGAGAAGTCTAAAAGGACTAGAAATGTGACAAAATCCTGTTCCAGCATTTCTCTTATTTCTTCAACTACATTAAGTACAGCTGTATCAATAAGAATTAATGCATCCTTGCATTAATTTTTATCTAAAAGGAAGAACAGTACATGAGCATGCTCTCTTGTCAAATTTAACATAAAACTAATATAATTAAAAGATAACTCTAGAATTTTAAAAAATATTTATAATTTATATTAAAATTAAGATCACATGAATTTTTTTTTTCATTTTTTAGATGCTATTCTAAACACATTCCATATTTCACTTCCGGAAATAAAGTTCAATCAGCGGGAAAATAACGACATTTTATTTTCTGGAAAAAGTACCATTCTTTTTTGTTTAATTTCTCAAAAACCAAGAAAGATTTTTTCGTTCGCTTTTTTGCTTTTGAATAAAAATTAATAAAAGCATTGATAACTGAAAAAATGGCCTTAGAAAGGCAAAATTAGAAAAAAAAATTTTGTGCAAAGTTTTGACTTTGAGGCTTGATTTCTAAAAAACTAATCACTAAGTGAACTTAAAACTAAAATTTTTAGCATTAGCTTTCAAAAACATTATATAATGAGGTAGCAGTTGCTTAGTTGATTTTTAATAATTTTTAAAAAAATTGAGTAAATTTCAAACACAATTGCCCCTTGCGCCTAAACGGAGGGATATAGACCCCCTTCCCATGCAATTTTTTTTATATCTTAACCAAAACTATTCATCCTGAGCCTTTGGAAAACCGTCTAAAACACCCTACATAAATAAAAGAAAATTCTAGAAGTTAATAATTAATTTTAAAAATTTGTAATTAAAAAATTGAGAGCGGTGAAATTTTTTTTTAACTTTTTTCTAAACGCCATTCAAAATATATTTCCGAAAATTTCATGAAAATCCATGGACTGGGCCTGGATTCTTAGGTAAAAAGCTTACGGCCCTCCACTAAAATACTCATAGCGGTTAAAATGCTCATAGCGCGTCAAAAAAAAGAAGAAAAGGAACCTTTTGCTCAAAAGACGTATTAAAAATGTTTTTTTTTTGTTGCAGTTCGATTATTCAAAATGGAATAGCTATTTTTTGGAAATTTAGAGTCTTCAAAAAATAGCTGTTGTATTCATGACAAATGTATTTCTGCAGTTTGGTTGAAGCTTGAAGGAAACATACAATTTAAATAAACACGTTTCACTAACTCGTTGTTTTTGTTTTCCGCAAGCTTTTAAATTAATTGAGACACCAAAAAGAAAAGGAAGCTAGTATGTACTGTATTTAGTAAATAGTAGCAAAAAGTAAGTTTAGATGAAAACTAGTATTTATATACTTAAGATTTTAGTTGTCGTAAAATTTAAAATCAAAGTTTGAAATTTGAAGTAAGGGAAAGTTTGCACGAGTTACACAGCCAACGCACATGACATATTATGTCTCTTTGCAAGTTTCATGTTTGCTAAAGTTCAAAATGCACACTATTTTTAGTGAACCTCTGAGGGTTATGTCGATGGCCAAAGGCGTTTTGCATTCAAAACAGGAGCTCTTTGCTCAAACTCTTTCTCTCTCAACCCACTCACTAAACATCATCCCTTTTTTCTGGGAATGGTGATCCTTAACAAGATGAGGCCCAATGTCACTATTTAAGGACCACTGCACTTTGACTGAACCAGTTGTTTTCCCTTTTCTTGATTGCTGTCGGCAATCTGTTGATAGGACTCTTTTTGAAATGCTGTTGGAACACAAATTTCAAACATGAATCTTGCTACACACATAGAGTACCCATTTAGAGAGCTCAATTAAGGCGTTTAAATTTACTTTAAAGTCGGTTTTTAATTACTTCTATTCATATTACTCACGTTTCATTTGTTATTATTATTAGTCTATAATTAAACTTTATGGGTTAGAACCAATGTATGGAAATTCCCAAAATTAATTTATCTATCTTATCTATGTATGTGACATATATTGACATAAGTTTTTTTTATACTCTTATGCGCACGTAGCAGAATATTTCCTAAAGAAAAAATTCTAAACTAGGATTAAGGGGGAAAAAAAAATATCGAAAATAAATGGCTATAAGATAAGAATGAGCTCTTGTACCAACTCACTTTTCTAAAAAAAACATTCAAGTATCACCCCAAAGTGAATTCATGGTGTGATTCGAGCTGCAAAGGAGCGATTGGGACAGAGCAATAACTTTTCAATACTTAAAGACAACCCTGTAGTAGAAAACCTATATTTGTTCAAATTTGGCAACGTTTCTACATGGCTAAAAAGCAAGCAAGAAATATTGTTGTGTCCAAAAGGCAGCAAACACTTTTGGTTTTTTGTTAAAAACATTAAGAACTCGACCACGTTACGACACAAACGCGCGTTTTCAATGACTCTCCGTATATCAGCTCCATCGATAAAGCCCACTGCGTAAGTTTTTGTTTCTTTCCTAATCTTCTCGGCTCTTCTTGAATAGATGGAATACTGCATTTGTCCAAATCTTTCTCCCCTTTCAATTACCTTTCAATTGCACTAACATCCCTTTGTTCCAAGGTTATGGAAACGTTGATAAACCGTCAACTCGTGAAATTACTTGAAGAACGAAAGCTTCTTATCGGCCGACAGGAGGCTTTTGCAGCAAAAGGTCCACTGGTGATTTGATGTCATATCTCACCGAAAAGTGGAACCAATCTTTACACTGTCTTGGAGAGGTATTTTGAAGAGATGGGCATCAACTCTTGTTTTGAAATTGAGTGCTTTTGGTATCGATGAGTCACTTCGTCGTTGTATTAGAAACTACCTTACCGACCCTTCAAAACAAGTTGTATTTTAAAACTGATTCCCACTTTGTAAATTCTGGTGTGAACCAGGGCTCCGTTTTGTCTCCAAATCTCTTTTTTATTTTCAAAAACGATCTCTTGTCTGAAACTTCTAATCGTCTTAACTTTTTACTGACGACTCAATCCTCAGCTTCTTATACTCGTTTCCAAATTCACGCCCCTGCTCTTAAGATGTGGAACGCCAATGATTGGCTTATTGAATTCTGACTTTTACAACACCAGTGCATGGAGATAAAATGAACCCGTCAAACTACCGAGACATATCCTTCCTCAACACATCGCTGAAAATTTTTATGGAAATCCTTAGATGCCGCCACAACATGGATCCAAAATAACCACCTTCTTAGCAAATTCCAAATCGGATTCAGGAAAGAATATTCCACCGTCTACCATATATTTAGCTTGACCAATATCGTAGAAACGTACCTTCACAGACAAAAGAAACTATAAGCTTTTTTCGTAGATTTCCGAGGTGCCTTCGATCCTATCGAAAGAAAAGCTCTAATTTTTAAATTGTTTAGAGATGGTATTTCGCTTAAGTTTGGAAGGATGATTGAGAACAATTATAATGAAACACTTTACGCGGTCTGTGACGGGCAAATGCTCTCAGATTGGTTCTCCGCGTCCGTAGTGTTGAAGCAAGGATGTAATCTCAGCCCATCCGCTTTTAGCCTCTATATCGAGGACCTGATCATAGACTTGCCTTGTTGCATAACGATAGATGGATTTCTGATTAAGGTACTAATGTACGCAGACGATCTTGTCCTTTTGGCGGAATCCCCTCATCTCTCCAATTAATGATTACAAAATTATTGTTTTAAATGGATTCTCAGCGTTAATTTTAACAAACCTAAAACCATGGTTTTTAGAAAAGGAACAGGACGTTTGGCAGAAAATGAAAAATGGAACTATGGAGGAGAATCGATCGAAACCGTTAGGGAATACCAATACTTAGGTTTTACTGTGCCAAGCAATCTAAACATAGAAAAGCATCTGGTCAAAAAGCTGTCTTCTTCGAAAAATGCAATTGGTTCTATGTGGCAGTGTTTACGGAAATAAGGACTTGTCATTTAGTGCAAGGTACAAAGTTTTCACTGCAACTTCCAAAACAATTATGCTTTATGCGGCAGTCATGTACGTCATGGTTGGCGTAAGTCTGAAACCACGGAAAAAATGTTAAGGTTATTCTCAAAACGCCAATTTCGCCTGCCAGACACTACACCCAATTATATGCAGATGATAGAAACTGGATTATCACCACTGTACCTCACATCTTTAAAGCTTTACTTTAACTACATTATCAAACTTATGAACAGCAGCACTGAAAAAAAAATAATTAATAATATGAATAAAGCTACATTCCAAACTAAGAGAAGACTATTTGGAACAGGCTAGAAGTTCACTTCATAGGGAAATCTTTTCGAAGCTGCAGTACGACCTAGTCGACTACTTCAAGGACCGCTTTAGCACTGAAATGATATCGAACCTTTTCCGAGCAAGAGGAGAGCTGTTACCGCTCAATTTCATAACGCATCGTAACGATCTAGCACTAAAATGCTCTTTGTGTAACACCAACGAAAGAGAAAATTTATTTCATTTCATCGCAGGATGCCCAATTTTAGTAGAGATACGGCGACAAATATGGCAAGAAAACTATTTGCAACGAACCGAGTTTTCAGCAATTTTGAATGGAAAGGACTCGCAGAAACTATCATATTTCATTAAAACAGCTCTAACTTATAGAAAAAGAATATTACGAGAAGACTTCTAAATTCAAAATTAAAACAAAACTAAATTAACTTACTACACACTATTTTATTTTATAAAGCTATCATCTGGCTGACGGTCCATTAGGCCATGCCTTTAAAGATTTAGTTTCAATTTTATCTTACGATATTTTAATGTATCCATATAAGAAGTTTGTAAAATTTTCTATTGTAAAATAAAAATCTTAATCTAATCTAAAAAAATCTTATCTAATGCATGGGGTAGTAAAAACCAAGTAGAATTCAATGATTCAAATGCTGTCATTTGTCTTCAAAGTTAAACATCCCTCCATTGCCATTATCTATGAATGGTACCTTAGCCCAAGAGACCGAAAAGCTGCCACTACTTCGTATGTGTATAAACGATATCTTCGTTGGAATGACCACTTATTCGACGTCACCAAAAATGTTTCTAAATGCTTAGGTTTCTTAAGTCCGTGAAGGACCTTTTTCACCTCTTCTGATCTGATTACAATTTATAAAGCCTATATCTGCCAAATTAAGCGTACCCGTGCAGTGTCGGGTTAGAATAGCACTGCAGCGCCTCCCCGCTTGTCGTAAAAGGCGACTAAAGGAACAATCATATCTAGACAACTAACATCAAAGTGAGTCTAGCGACACACATACCACCTAAAAACTCTCCTCAAGTATGCATGCAGATCCCGGGGTTTACACGACTGGAGATCACCGGTGTAGTAAAAGGGAAATCAAACTCATTAAATGGAGCATGCATGTGTCGAAGGATGAAAGGAAAATTTTTGAAAAATGTTGAGCATTATGGAAGTACTTGCGAACATAAGAAGCACTACCCCGCCAGGCAGTTCCATTGCTATGCATGGAGCTGATCCTGGACCGAGTAGTAATGTTCGGGTCAGAGCTATACGGATTCCGGGGGCTAGCAAAGTAATGCGACGAGTTGGACGAAAATTTAGAGTCGCGAGTTGGAACGTTGGAAGTATGACTGGTAGAAGTCTCGAACTCGAAGAGATGATGAGAAGGAGGCAAGTGGAAATCTTGTGTGTTCAGGAAACGAAATGGCGAAACACAGCAAACAAAGCCCGTTTCTTAGATGCAAAGACCAAGGCTTACAAGATGTTCTACTATGGAACGGAACAAGGTAGGAACGGAGTCGGTATCATCCTTGACCAAAGTTTATCTGACAGCGTGTTGACCATTTTGAAGTCCAGTGACCGTTTGATGTCTCTTAAATTGGTGATGGAAGGAAAGGTCTGGAATATAATCAGTGCATATGCTCCCCAAATAGGGTGTGAGCAGGAGGAAAAAGATCCATTCTGGCTTGATTTTCATAACCTACTTAAGAACATCCTAAAAGAAGAGTATTTGTTTGTTGGAGGAGATTTGAATGGACATGTCGGGAAGACAAACGAGGATTATGAAGACTGCCATGGAGGTTTGGGATTCGGCACCAGGAACACTCCTGGTGAAGATATTCTAAGTATGTGCAAGTCATACGGTCTAATCGTACTAAATACCATGTCCATCAAACAAGACCGACACCTTATCACTTACAGCAGTGGAGGAAATGAAACCCAGATTGATTACCATTTGGTAACCAATTACATGAAATCTCGGGTGAAAGACTGCAAAGTGATACTAGGAGAAGCTGCCGCTCAACAGCACCGTCTTCTTTTAACAGAATTTTTCACGGATGCGGTGAAGGAAGTCAAACAAACAAAGGCTCCTAGGAGAATCAAGTGGTACAATCTGGAGAAAACCAAAGGACAGCAATTCATTTCGTATATGCAAAGTCAGCTGTGTAATACCATCGACGCAGTTTCAAATGCAATCACGGCACAAAATATGTGGGATCGCCTACAACGAACCTGCTTAGAGAGAGCCAAATCACTGTTAGGAGTCTCAAAAGGACACCACCAACAAGCTAAAGAAACCTGGTGGTGGGATGATGAAGCTAAAGCAGTGATTAGAAAGAAGAAAGCAGCTTTCCAAGCTTGGTCGAAGTGCCCCTCAAGAAATACAAATGAAAAAGCGCGTTTCAAAATGGAATACAAGAGCTGCAGAAAAGAAGCGAAGAAAAAGTGCGCCAAACTTCAAGCAAAAAGCACGGAGGGCCTGTATCGAGAGCTGGAAGAGATTTCTGCCCCAGCTGCTGAAGCAAATCAGGCAATCCAAGAGCTAAGACAAAGCAACTTGAATAAGGGAGCAACCATTTTCAAAATAGCCGCTCAGAGAAGGAGAAATGCGCAGGAGATTCGTTCGCCGAAGTTCATCAATGATGCTCAAGGAGTGCTACTTGTGGATGACGACAAAATTCTTCACAGTTGGCGACAGTATTGTGATGATCTTTTGAATGAACAGTTTCCTCGGCGCCACTTTCCAACAGCTGCACCTAACTTTACGGAAGTATCCGACGTCACAGTCGAAGAAGTTAGGGAGGCAGTTAAGAACTCCAAAAAAGGCAAAGCGATTGGGCCAGACGAGGTACCATATGAGTTTTGGAAAAATATGGGAGACATCGGGTTAAGATGGCTCACGATTCTCATCTCCAAACTTATAAGAGGTGACAGTTTGCCTAATCAATGGAGGGAAAGTTTTCTTCTTCCAATGTACAAGGGAAAGGGAGATACCAGAAGCTGTGACAACTATCGTTCGATCAAGTTGATGTCCCACACTATGAAGATCGTTGAGCGGGTTTTAGATAGCCGACTGCGGAAAATAATAAGGCTGTCTGATGACCAATGCGGGTTTGTCGCAGGTAAGTCAACTACAGACGCAATCCAAAGTATAAGGATCATTATGGAAAAACACCGAGATGCCTTAGAGGATTTGCATATTGTGTTGGTTGACTTCGAAAAGGCATTCGATCGACAACCACGAGATCTGATGTGGTTGGCCCTCAGACACCGAGGAGTTCCTGAAGCCTATGTGCGAATAATTATGGACATGTACGAGGGAGCAGTTACAAAAGTGAGATGCCCAGCTGGAGTCACCGAAGAATTCCAAATAACAGTAGGTGTACATCAGGGAAGTGTCTTGAGTCCACTGGTCTTTATTGTTGTTCTGGATTATTTGCTCGAAGGAAAAGTAACGGACAATAAAGTACAACAATTATTCTTTGCTGACGATGGAGCCATCATAAGCGAGGATCCTACATCCCTGCAACGAGCACTTGACGTTTGGATTGATGTTCTGGAAGGAAATGGGTACCGTATTAGCGCTAAAAAGACTGAATACCTGTGCTGCCCTTTTTCTGATCCAGACAAGCCTATTCCAGACATTTATTTGAATGGAAATGTGCTTCCCAAGTGTGAAAAGTTTAAATATCTGGGATCTATGATCAATAGTGAAGCATCTTGTGATGACGACATCAATCATCGAGTAAGCGTAGGGTGGATGAAGTGGCGAGGAAACTCCGCTATCTTCTGTGATCGAAAAATGCCCCCTAAGCTGAAGGGAAGACTCTACATAGCAGTTGTCCGTCCAGCTCTGACATACGGTTCACAATGTTGGACAATGTACAAAAATTATGAGAGCAAATTGACGGCAGCCGAAATGAAGATGCTTCGGATGACAGCAGGAGTAACAAAGCTTGATCGAATTAGAAGTACATACTAAGATCCGTGGAAGCCTTCATGTCAAAAGTACCATCTTGGACAAAATTCAGCACGACCGGCTCAGTTGGTATTGTCATGTTCAAAGGAGAGATCCGCAGAACCCCGTCCAAAAGGCAATATCGTACAACGTTTCAACAAATTCGCGACGAAAAAGAAAAGGCAGGCCAAAACACACCTGGTACAAGTAAATACAAAAACAGCAGCATTTGGTTGGCCTCAGACATGGAACAATCCAAAACCGGGAGGCTTGCCGACGCTTTCTGAGGTCAACGCGGTGTACCCCACAGGCGGATCACTAGTGCGAAGCGGAAAAGTGGGAGAGTTGTGATCGCTTCAAGATCACTACTCGTAACGCCGGAAATGAAAAAGAACAAGATCTGCCCAAAACTGGAGTATAATTCTCATATTTGGTCAGGTGCTCCTTAAACCTCTTTGCGTCTACTTAATAGGGTACAAAACAGAGTTTTGAGACTGAAAGGTGCGATGCTTCAATCGTGGACGTACAGTCGTACATTTAAGTTGAGAAATTCATATTTTAGCCACAATGTGGAATGTTCTACCAGATTCTGTTTTTCAACTGCATTATGACCAGCAAAGATTTAAAATCAATGTGCATCGGTATCTCCTACTTAGTCTCCTCTTATTTTCCCTATGTTCGCACTGTGCTTTAAATAACATTGTATAAGGGCATTCATAATCCCTTGATGTGCGCGCAAATTAAAGAAAAACTTACAATGCTCATTTCTGAGAATCTTTCTCATGCATGCATTTTATATTTTAAGAAAATTACTGTCAGTCCATCTACAGTAATTTTCGAGTTGGACCTTTTCCGTTAAATTAAAAACCATCCATGGCATGGATGGCAAAAAACGCAGACGAGGACCAAAAAACTTAAGTGACTACTCCACAGCACTTTATCCTTGTCAGTACTCTCCAATGACTCTGATTAACGGTACGAACGTGCTCTTTAAAGATTTAAAGACTTTTTTTTATTGAAAAACATAAAACAAACGGTATCTAGGTATTCTCTGTCTATGAAGCTCTGACGGAAGTGAAAAATGAAATTTAATTAAACCGCTTACAGTGCTTTTTTCACCTTATTCCATCACAAAACGATTCTCAGACCTGATTACAACGAATTTATTTTGGCAACGCAACAGGTAAGTTATTGTTTCCGTCACACAGGGAATAAATTTGTTTTGGTTGATTTCGGTTCGAAGATATGAAATTTATTTGTATTTATGTCAGTGTCAGATGAAACAAGAAAGCTATTAGTTCTTCATACACGATAAAAAAAACAGTGTGCTGTCATCGCTTCTATCTACCCCATCCCCTCTATAATTACTGTTCAGTTTTAAATTTAAACACAGATTTTTTTTTGGCAAATACTATAAATTATCAAAAAAAAAAAAATTTCTTTTCTTGAAGCTTAAAAGCATTGCTATAGCAAAATCCAACTGTCAAATCTCCTCTTTTCCACATGGAAGATCCAATCAACTATTTACGACCTCGTTCCCCGTTTTGTGTTATTTAAGAGATAAAAACCTTTCCACAATTCTTCAGTCACAGATTTCCAACTGAAAACCCTCCAATTAAAAATTTTCTCTCAAAAATGCTATCGTCACACGTGGACACAGGAGTGACATCCAATTATTATTATTTATGTGAACAATTCTGTTCGGCTCCATGAGTTCGTTAAGCCGAAACATTACGATCAGATTTGTCGCCTCTTATAAGCTCTAAAGTACACACAAATTCAACAGGATTATATAGAAACATAGAATGAGCTCGTTTTTACGCCACAGCATAGTGAGTGTCTAGGTTCTATTGTGGTTGGTGGAAGTGGTGTTATAAAATGACAAATTAGTTTTCATCTGTTATGCTGTTTACAGGTATAGATACACTTGAAATTAGCTGACACTGTCAAATGAGAAACAAAAACAAGATAAGACTATCCATCCACTGAATGATGAACGATTAGCGTCTACAAGCTAATCAAGATACGAATCAAAGAAAGATACACTCCGGTCGTGCCTGTGTAGATTCAAACAATTTTGTGTTGATGTTATGATAGTTTTGCGAGCATATTCAAAAATCCACTTATTCTACTGGTCAGTGAAGTTTATCCGAACGAAAGAACAAATTGAAATTCAGCACAATAACAAAATTGAAAATGAAGCTTAGAGTAATCCGTAGATACTTCGCTTTTAAAGTATGAAAGTGCATCGTTCAATAAAGAAGATTTTTGATATTTTGCTTGAGGGTTGAAAGTGATGGGTAAGAAGAAGAACATGCATACGCAAATAACTTCTATGAAATGCTGTGGGAATATAAGCCACGACAAAACCAAAATCCATAAGTGCCTTCTCATGTATAACCAAACATGTGTAACTTTGAACATGTGGAATCCCCATGAGTTGAACGGATATGACAAGAAAAAAGAGGTTTCCATAAATTTAAGGGAGGCGATATCCTTTATAAAAAAAAACTTTGAATATCTTATTAAAAAAGAAGCATATTCCGCCGTTCGAAACATACTTTTCAAATCGTTTTTGATTTTTGATGTTTCAGAGATTTTTTTGATTTGATTTTGTTCTTCGAATCAAGTTGTACTTTTTTTTTTTTAGAGAAAAAGAGTAGATGGTTTCTTATCTGGTTCTAAAGGAGTGCCACTGTGAGGGAGAATGCTGGATTATTCGAAAATAAATAATCGCTGAAGTACCCACATCGACATCGGTGGTTTCTTTAAGACGATTTTCTGAGTAAAAATTATTCGAAACATTAAAAAATGAAATATGCATAGGCACACACTTTATGATTGACTTGCTAACAAACAAGTCGGAAATTTCAAGGGATTTATTTTGGCAATCAACTTGGTTGGATAAAGGTAAGGTTCTCTCACTCCTAAACTCTCACCTGATGGAATTATCTTAAACAATATTGTGGTGTAATATTTTGAGTGCTCGTTTGAAATTTTTCAGCGAATGTGAAAACGATTTAAGCCAATTCAAGCGGAACACATGAGGTTTTCATTCGAATTTGGATTACCGATTTAGCGCTTTGGGACTTATTTTTCGGTTAGGGTAAATACAAATTATGATTATTAAAACGTCATGAGATTTTCATAAGGAAAAGAGAACTTGGATTACCAACGAAGTCGAGAGCTTTGTACGACATGGTGCACTTTTGTTAGGTCTCTAGACAGTGTCTTTTTAGTGCCTTTGGGGTAGGTGCTAGCATGTATGCCTGATACGTGGTGACCGTACTTCGAGGCCCAGAGACATCCAATGCTTCTTCATGGGTATTGCCTTTCGCAATAAATTGGGAAATCTATCTCAGAGTAATTTACCAGTCTTGAAAAACGATTTCTTAATCAGCCGTTCAGAATCGCCAAAAAAAATTTAATATGCCTTATAAGTTATAACACTCATTAGAGGAGAGAATGTTGTGCTGCCCTATTGATTTATTTCTTTTTCTGGAACTACGGCTATGAGCGTGGTCTTCTGGAAAACATTGTAGCTTCCTTTACATAGTTATCATTATTTGCATCACACAAGTGATCCACAGATAAAGTCACACCAAGATGAAGTCGTTTTCTTGAAGGCTTTGTGTACGTTTTGAACTTAGCGATGGGTGACAACTCATAAGTAGTTCTCAGTTAGTTTCCCCGTGTGCTTTAAGAAAGACCTCAAATTCGCGCACCCCTAATTGTGGTACCGCCGCGCCGGTGTAATTGTTGGCTTATCTGCCTGTTACACGGGTATTACCTATAGCGAGGAATTGGCCTCTTTTAGTAAATTTATTGCTACGAGAAGTGCATTCGCAACTAGCCTACTGGGACCGGCAGAAAATTTAAGGTTCCCTTCATTCCATCACAAGAGATGGTTATAAGAAATTCGCTAGGCCCGGGGCTCACAAATCCGTTGCGCCGCCCTATGTATAACTGTAGATAATTACAGAAAGGGGAAAAAAGCGTCTTTATTGTTTATTGACGATGGAAGCATTGCTTCTGAAAAGTACATCTGAGAAAATATAAAAAGTGTTTTAACTGATAAGAATTTTATAAATCTTTTCATTTATAAGATAAAAAACACATGGGTTATATCAACTACAAAACTTATTGATTTACACAAAAATTGGAGAAAATAAAACAAATGGGGTGGCGCAACAAAGCTGGGGGAACGGTTCATTTATAATTCGCCTACCGCCTTTCATGGCAGTTAAGTCACTCTCGGAAGACTTGTCGATTTCGCGTGGAAGACGAGAGCTTCCTACTTCTGGGATTCTAGTCTCAAACTCTCACGTTTGAAATGGTTCACCATTTTATTTCAGGCACCACAAAATAGTCGATGATCGTAAAACCAGTTTGATTTAACAAATCGACACATTTTTGAGTGTACAAGCAAAAATCTGCTTACAGCCATCATTATGATCATTTCGAATTATAAGTGAGAAACTATTAGCTTTGGGCTTTCTATTAAAACAATCAATTCACAATAAAACCTTACAAATGTGTAAGAAGCTGTATCTGTACGTCCTTCTAGTGCGTTATAGTGGAAAGCCTTGATTGAAGAATATAAGTTAACTCCAAGATTTTGAACAGATGAAAGTTTTGATTCTGATAAAATATGACCAATAGTATAGCATACTAAACATTTATACGCTCTCATCATCTAATTCCACTTACAGACCTCATTGCCTGCCATGAGGGAATTAGGTAATGATTGCACCGCGAGATAACTTTTTATGAGTACAGAGTGCTTGACAAATCGGGCTGAGGAGTCTATGATCTAATTTTGACTGTTCTATTCATCTTCCATTACCTTCATCTCCTATGACTTTTCGACTAACAAACTTTCGAAAAACTACAATGATAAATTTTAGCACACACAAATTCGCTACTTACCTATGTACATGTACATAACCGTATCACAATGGACCTAATATTGGCCTAAGTGTGTCAGTTGTATTCCTGACAGCCATTTTTAACCTATGTACATTAGGGTGGTCTTTAGGAGAATTGGGGACGCCCCCCAGATTGGTTCTAAATCAGGAAAAAAAAATTCCCAATTTTTTTCAAATTTTTATTCCTAACCCTTCCTGACCCTATTTCTCATTAAGAAGTTTTTGTTTTTTCGATCATCCGTTGCTATTATTAAAAAATTGTTTATCGAGCTTTTGTTAATAACAAATGAAATGATAAATAAAAAAAATCTAATTTAATGTTAGGTCATTAAAATTCCGATAGATATCTTTGAAAATAAAATCCATGTCAAAATGTTGCTCACTTTTGGCGGATTGAGCGAAATACTCGTAAGAAATCAGCTTTTTTGTTTACGAACAATAGAGTATAAATAAATGATCTAAATTTTATCAAACATATACGAGGCTGTAGAGTGTTCAGAGACGCTTCATTTAAGGCTAATTCGAAGTCTTTCCGTTGATTAGTTAAAAAACGACAAGAAAATAGGGCCAGGAGGGTTTAGAGATAAAAATATGAAAAAATTAGGGATTTTTTTTTTCATTTTTTAGAATAGATTTAGGGGCGTCGCACTCAATTTTCGCTAAAAAGTGAAATAAGGACCACCCTAAAGTACATAGCAAAAAAGTGTTTTTCAATACCCTTGTTGGAGTTTAGTTACTTGTAAAAAACTTTTTTTTAAGGAAACGTACAATTACCTTTGTATACTTTTAAGACAAAAATTAAAATAAACTATTTTCAACTCGATTCAACTAAAAATGCTACTCTTTTCATAAAGCACCCATTTCGAACAATTGCAGGGACATTTAGGTTCTTACGAGTTTGGCGAAATCGTTGAGAGTTTTTGAAAATCAAATAAAATTTCCTAAAAAAAACTGATCTCAAGACCCAACACAATTTCTATGAGGATTGGAATTTTCTTGAAACAGCTGCTAGAAATAATTCTTAGTTCTCAATCAAAAAGCGTTCGGAAAAAAATTAAGATCGTAACCGCTCAATAGATTGGTTCATGGTTTCTGTTTCAAAGAGAAAATTGAAAACTACCTTTTAAGTAATTTTCCGCTCAGATTCTAAAGTCAGTGCAGATACCAAGATTTAATTAGTCATAGATCCTTATAGCAACAGTACAGTTTAATGATAAAATTTGAACCTGAGTATGTAGTTCATTTCACAATAAAAAGTAAAAACATACTTCTAACAAAGCGAAACGACCCTTATCACATGCACTTACGTATGATTGACATATCCCTTCAACGATCAATCATTTTGACATCGAATCAGAGTTAATTTACTTAAATAGAAATGCTCCCAATTTGGAATGCAAAAAACTACAGGCTTTCTATTTCTTTGAATTGACAAAATGTTGAAAATGACATTGAAGCTTTGTTGAATAAACTTGTTCTGGACAACTATTTAGTGTCTAATGACCAAATTTCTGTTCCCAACGAATATCTTTGGGGCATTATGAATTTTCTGGAGGAAGAACAGTTTCGCGTAAAGTGTCATAATCAGCTGTTGACATAAGACACAAAAGGTCTGTATCTTTTTGGACGTAAAAGTGGCAAAGCTTTTGCTTTTTTGTCACTCCCCCTCCAGTAAGAATTTACCCGAACAATTTGCTCGTGCACTTTCTTGCTTGTTAAATGGGCTGTTTGTGAAATCAACTGATCGAAACATGTTGACTGAACTCAATTTTATATTTGAAATTAAATGAAAAATGGAAATCATAATCGCTCTTTGTAGGTTTGAAAATTCAAAATAATGTTAAGTGTGCAATGTAACAGCTATGAGCTCATTTGAAAACGTTTCTGAAACAAAATTGTTTGTATTGTATGTTTTTTAGTATCTCTGCTGAGAGTGCATGATAAATGTCATTTAGCAAGAAACATCCCAAAGGCGTATCTTTACTTTTAATTTTCGATGGAGATTACAAAAACAACATTAAAAAGCTCGATCCCAAACTTTTCCCAGACTTTACACAGAAAGTAAGGAAACAGACCTTAATATTGGGTGTGTTTCATTACTGATCTGGGTAAAGTTAAAGAGCCCAGGAAAAAGTATTAAAAAGCTCCAGGTTTTTTGTGTTATTTTTGAAACTTGTATCCAGAAATGAAAAGTCAGTAAACGCATTTCGGGATGATTTTGGCTTTGGAAAGAATCAATCTGACTGATCAATCTAAAAATCAAAAGTTAGATTTTTCTTAGTCAAAATTCATCAAAGTTGTGTGACACTTTCAACAAACAAATTTAAATAACTGAATCAATAAAATTTAATTTTTGAAAGTTGTTTATGATAAACCTTGAGTTTGGAATCTTTTGTTCAAATCAACCCACTTTATGAGGACGTGATCTCTAAACATCTTCACCTTCTCACCACACGTATTAATATCAAAAGTTGTATTTTACCTTTTCCAAAGAATCTCGATTTAAGGAAAACTTTCAATTTCGCTCCAATTTCATTATTTATAAATTCAGTTTTCCATTTCAAGATCTTATCACAAACACCATCCATCCAACAATATACAACAGAGATTAAAACCACTATACGTACCTACTATGACGTTTATAAACTATACACAACTTAAGCGTTTCATTTGACAAAAAAAAAAAAAACACAACTTGTGTGACAGCCAGTTTCACTATGTGCTAACAAAATACCGAAGATGAACTCAGTTTGAACTTTTATTTCCCGCTTTAGTCACACAGCACAACGACGATGTATGCGCTGCCTTACTGTCTATCCGAATCCAGTTACAGAGCTTATACCACAAAACATCTGTGACACATCATGTAAGACAAATGCATGCATCTACAGAGATTCATTATTAATCCAAGCCTTAGTAGAAGTAAAATTCATTTCACAGTGCTGTTTTGCTTTGCTAGGCTATAGGCTTGCTACGTATGTAGGTACGATGCATGTCTGTATGTTTAGACTTCACATCTGGTCAGCATTTTAAAAAGCCAAACCCCCATTCAAGTGTCGCCGTTTTCCCGGCATCTATTTTTAGAAATCAAGTATTTGGCAACAAGAGACTAAAAACATTCCAGTTGGGGGACTTTCAATGTGCTTCCACCAACCTATCGAATTGTAAATTCATTCCAATGCTATCTCCATCAATCGTATCATTTATACGAGTACATGCAACTAAAAATACAAACAAATATACAAGTTGTGAGTGAGAATGGTGTGTGTTTGTGATGATTAAGCCATAAAAATTGCAACAAAACTGCTTCTGTTTCCTTTGCTAATATGTAGAAAAATTCATTGCTTCGAGTCATAACAGTATAATCTGTGTTTTAATTGGACAACTGTTATTCCAATAGTTTGGGTCTAGACAGAAGAACAGAATAATTCTGGCAAAATGAAAGGGATTTGCTGCAACTGCAATAGAATTAAAGTGTCATTGCAGTGTAGGTACGTGCATTTGAAATACGTTTGATGGTACAACGTGCGTGTAAGCTGAGCTTTTGTAATAGAAATCCTTGCAAAAAGAGCTCAAAGAAAAGTGTAGAGAGTTACTATTATTTTCGAGTCCTTGTGCAACGTGTTCATAGTCTTTAATATGGCAGGTGATGTTTATTTTCATGAGAAATTCGTGTGCTCAAATGTAGTAGACCTTTTTTGTGTAATGGTAATATGTAGTAAGTGTTAGATTTTTATGTCATATTCGTTAATGTCTATAAACCGTGTAAAAGCTAGCGACTTTGAATTGAGTATTATTGGGTTATTGTTTCAAATATAAGCCCTATCAAACTTGGTATCCCAGTGTTTTTGGAGAAAAAATCAGTGTTTCAACAAGGATACAATTGAGGCGCAATTTTGCAAAACTCAACAAAAATAAAAATTTGTTCACTTCTCAGGATTATTTCAGGTCAATTAATATTTCTAGGGGGTTTCTTCTTTTTTTTTTTGAGTATTTGGGGAAAAACTTTATTTGAAAAAAGAGGCGAATTCCTACACGCAAGCCTTGCACATAATATGCAAAGCAAACAGTTTCTAAATAAAAAAAATCAATTCAAAGCAGACTATCAAAGAACGTAGTAGATTGTTTTTTCCGCAATTGTGAGTGAACTGCCAAAAACACTAGCGAAATTTTAATTGCATTGCAGATGTTGTTTTCGATTTTTTTTTTTGCTTAGCATGAGACTTGCTTAGCAAGTTTAGGAATTCGCCCAAGGACTGTCTTTGCTGATAGTTTTTTGAATTTATTTATTATTAAGTTTAGTTGTGTTTAAAAATTAGTAAACTCAAACGCCTAACCAATGTGAATTCAAATTAAGCCCAGCAACCCAATCAGTCGAAACAATTTACTGTGTGAACTTCTCTTTGTACTTGCATTGCTGAATGTATTCATTTCAAACAGTTTATTGACAAGTATATTATTAGCCCTGTTCACACTGTACAATAAATTGGATAGACTTGGGCTTGAACGACCGATGCTTGATAGTGTGAACCCTTCGGACGACCGCTTGTCCAACTTCTTGGATGGTTTTCAAAAATTTTTGAAAATATAGAAGTTGGACGAAGTGGAAGGGTATGTGACATAAAGATGGACGACAAGCTTGATAAGTGTGAACGCAAACTACATCAGACCATCCAACTTCCATTAAACGAAGTCTGTCCAACTTATTGTACAGTGTGAACAGGGCTATTGCTGAAAATGCTTCAAATTTTATTATAAAATTCAAGACTGTTCCTCAAAAATATGCAGCTGCAGAGTTGAAATTCTAAGAGCTACAATCAATGAAAAATAAGAAATCGATTAGATTAGATATGGAAACGGTTGAGGTAATCAGAACTGTTATTTGAATAAATGATTATACAGGAAAGGTTTGGACCCTCTTTTGAACTTAAAAACACTGTGGAAAACTGTTTGTTGGAAAGAATAAGACAATTCTATTTGAGTATAAAATAAAATATTCCCACAGCGACAAAAACGTTATTTGATTACGAAGACGAGCTGAGAGATTTTGGGTGAATGAATTCAGCGCACAAACTTATATCCTGTACAACCACCATTGATTTTTCTATGGGTTTGATCCATAGTATAAAGAACCTATAGTAGCATCATGGCGGGGAAAGCGATGGAATCGCCGTCTGTCGACCCAATTTAGCGTACCTACCTTCTCAATCGGAACAAGTTTATCGTAGAACCCTACCAACATGCTGTCAATACGTCATATACTATTGTTTTTTGTTAGGGCAGCTTTGCTTCGTAAATGTGTTAGCAATATCAAAGAGTGATGTGCAAGTGATGTGCTTTTTGATTCTAAATGATAAAAAGTTTGTTGTTTTGCATTTGGCGTGTCATGACATTGTTTGAAAATCATTTAAACACGTTTATTAATTGATGAAAATACCATCCACAACCACTAAAGCATCCGAAAAAATACCATCCACATGCCTAAGTGAACAACCACAGCAAAATTTGCAGAACCGATAAAACGCTAAATTGGGTCGACAGACGGCGACACCATCGCTTTCCCCGCCATGATGCTACTATAGGTTCTTTATACTATGGTTTGATCATATGTTGTGTCCCCACCTGGACCTTATGCTATGTCCGCACCTGAAGATAAACTGGGTTTCATTCCAAAATGGTTTTAGTTAACCAAGTAGTGTCCGCATATGCCAAAAAGTTTTGAGTTTATCTTTTTGTCTTAAGTTAAAAAGAGATAGACATAATGTATGAGCAGAACGTCAACGACGTATGAGAAAATTCATTCTCTCTCTGTTCACTTCCACTCTCTCAAATGCCAAATTTAATGGAATATTAGAAATAGTGCATTCAGCGCACTTGGTTTAGAGTAGGTTATCACGAAACCAAGTGACTAAAAAGATTTCATTTTGTACGCCAAACATGTTGTTTTCGGATTGTTTTGAGTTAAACAAGTTTAACTCTCAGGTGCGGACATAGCATTAGTTTAAGACAAAAACATCAACTCAAAACTTGTTCTCATGTGGGAACAATACTAGGTTAACTCAAACCATGCTAGAATGAAACCTAATTTAACTTCAAGTGGGGAGGTAGCAATAAACGACTTGAAAAATGTATGAGACAATTTGGTAGGGTTTGCGATTTTTTCCTAAAACCGCGTTTTTGGCTTGGTCGGAATAGGCTGTTAGGTTTTAATCCACTAAATAATTTAAAAAAATCGGAGAAGTATCAGTTCTGTTTTATTTTCTTTTTAAATATTTTTAAAAAGATCCTTTTATTTTCAAAAGGACTGTTCTTGTCATTCGAAGGGACTTATAAATAATGCTAGTTGCTACAATCAAGAAAGGACAAGAAATTCACATATTAAAATTGCTGTACACTGTACACCTAGGCACCACACAAAATTTTCAGACGACTAAAAAAGTAGCGAAAGACATCAACAAAGGCAAACATCACAATCAACTCACTAAGATTGACGATAGCAGAGCACGCCCTTAAATTCAATCAACATTAATGCCGATTGCCGACATCTAGAGTTCAAAGGAAAGCGTAACAGGTGAGAGAAAATTGATAGTATAAATGCTGATAACGTCAATATTACATATAATACAGATTTTTTTTGTTATTTAACATTTCGACGGTCCGAAGTGCACTTAAGCTGATATTTTGCATTTTTTATTTGAAATATGAATCAGTTTTAAGTTTGATCAACTAATTTTACTTTCGTAGAGAAAATATATTAAAGAAGGAACCTATCAATTTCCTTCAATAGAATTGTTGCATATCGATTCTTCTTAAAATAAAAATAAAATAAATAGGCTGGCGCAACAGAGCGAGGAGCCCCAGGGCCTAGCGCATTTCTCACAACCATGCCTTGTAAGGGAATGGAGGGGACCTACAAATTTGGGCCATTCCTCGCGAAAAACGATCGATTGTTCTTGTCAGGTGTAATCCCAGAAATAATTTCACTAGTTAAAGTGGTCAAGTTCTTTGATATTGAAAATAAAGATTGAAAAGATGTAGGTACACAACGTTCTCAAGTTAGAACTGTTAAGAAACTCAAAAAAGGCCAAGGTGCTGGGCCGGACGAAATGTCATATTAGTAAATGAGGTGACAACAATGGAGGAAAGTTACCTTCCACCAAAGTACAAAGAAAAGGGAGATAAACGGAATTGCGACAACTACCGTACGATCAAGCTAATGTCCCACACTTTGACGAAGACCATAGAGTGGGTATTAATATAAAGTCACCGGATACACCCAAAGTATAAGGATCTTATTCTTATTAGAAAAATATTTTGTTTCTTTCGAGGATTTGAATGTTGTTCTCTTTGATTTGAAAAAAAAAAACATTCGGTCCACAGCCGCGAAATTTAATATGGTCGGACCTCAGATAACGAGGAGTTCCAGAGGCCTATGTATAGGTGATCAAGGATATGTAAAAAGGAGCAGTGACAAAGATAAGACGTCGAGCTAGAGTCACCGCAGCAATTCAAGTCACAGAACTACACTATGAAACCGAAAGGGTCAAATTATTAAATTTAAACTGAAATTTAGGTGTAGCTGATCTTCAGTTTTAACTTTTATTGTGAAACTGGGCATTTTGTCACTACTACTTATAGACATTCTTATTACATAGTAGAAGGTTCTTCATTTTAACGTATCAACTTTTCTGAAATTGTTTTTCCACGTTAAACATCTTAATAGGTATGATATCAAATGTTTATTCACAGATCATTAGCCCATAACTATTGTCAGCGTTAAATTTTGTAGGCAAATCAAGCGCATTGAGGAGTAGATGGTTATGTTCTGATCAATATTATAAAGCAAGGAAAGATTTGTTTGTTTATATTGAATAGGCTTCAAAGCTACTGAACCGATTTGAATGACATTTGATGGTCTTGAATAACGTCGGCTATATTTTATGCTTATATTCCATCGGGAAACGTAGCCGGAAACTTAAAAACTGATGGACAGATTTCAGAAATTCTTTCTACATTAAGATCCTACAATACCCCCCCGTAACATAGATTTTTTTTATTTTTTGAAGGAAGGGTTCGGGGTTTCAATTCCAAAAAATCGAAAAAAAAATTTTTTTTTTGTCTAATTTACTTATTTAACATTTCAAGAACATGTTTCCAAAATTTTAAGTCATTAGCATTAGCATTAATTTTTATTGAACTTAGTATATTATATGTACAATTTGATTAGATCTACTTAAAGTTAACAATGTGGGTATTTATATGTTGTTGGCACAGAGGGGGCCTAACGTTCTTACATTGACTAAGATAAAAAAAAATAATTAAAATTAATTGTTGCTGTGGTTGGTTAATTTCCTCGTCTGTCGTTTTCTTCTCTCGGATTGTTCAAGTCCGGTTGTCACTGTGTTTTGATGGGGAGGGGTGAGGGTGGGAGGTTGGTGGCTCCTAGCCACGGTGGTATGCTGACCCTGGGTCAGCATAGAAGTTAATGTTCACTTCATCACTTGTAGGGATAAGATCCTCATCCAGAAGTTCCATTGCTAGAAGGTACCGCGGGCTGGGATGTCTTGGCTGGCTTATGAAAATTTTAAGTCGATCTAAGCTAAATACTTGAAGTAATTGTCCTACAAATCTGCTGTCTTCAAAAGGGAGGACCCTATGTTTGGTTGAAAAAATTTCATTACATTAAGAGAGTTTCCCACAGACAATACGGCGGAGTTTTCGGTGGAAAATAAGATTTACACTTAAGATGCCCAACAAACAGTTTTAAAATGAAAAATAAGTTTATCACAAAACATTTCCGATGACTTCTGGCCAAGTTACAAGCGGCATATGGCAGTACCCACACCAACGCGGCGAAGTAATCTCATATGCCGCTGTGTAAATTAATTTTGACAACTGCGAATGCCGCTGCCGCAACTGCAAAAACGGTTTTGTTTGGGAGAAGCTTAAGAGTTCAGAAAATTAAGATCAATATCCAATTCACACCAAGTCCTAGTTCATCTTGTTATCCCTCACCTGGGTCCGTTACTTCTCTCAATTTTCATACATGATATTCTTTAGATATTCAGAAATTCTTTTGTCTTCTTTTTACTGACGACCTAAAGTAATATGATGATTAAAAAAATGATGTTGAAAATATTATCTACATTTGAATGTTGCCAATTTATATCCTGTTTCCGAAGAACTCTAAATGTTTTAAATAATTACAAAATTAACGATTCTGACCATGAACGTGTTGTTTGGAAAAAAATTTGGGGGTGATCTGAGATTTTTACTTCACATTAATTATTTAATTAGTAAATCTAACCAATCGAGGGAATGGTCACGTGACAGACTGTAGAAAGCTTATTGGCGTTACCAGCGGAGAAGATGAGGGCACCGCAGAGCACTTCCTCTGTGAAAGTCCTGTTTTTTATCGCATGAGGTTACAGATACTCGGCGCAGACATGGTAAGAGCTGGTAATTACGCTCCTTATAATGGCAGCGTCTTTTGGTTTTTCTCCGAACATCTGGAAACCGATCCTTAAATAAGGAGGCCCTCGCAATTGCGCAAATTATAGAGGAATAAACCTCGTTAACGTGATTATAATATTTTGTCTGCTGTTATGTGAACGTCTGAAACCCCACGTCAACAACTTGATAGGTCCTTATCAATGTGGTTTTAGACCAGAGAAGTTCACAATACACCAAATTTTCACATTACGGCAGATCTTGGAAAAAACCAGAACATAATATCGATATTCACCATCTCTTTATCGATTTCAAGGCCGCGTATGACAGTATTTACGGAGACGAGCTGTACAGAGCCATGTCTACTTTCGGCATCCCTGGGTTTGATGGTTAATGAGGCAAAACGAAGTATATGCTGTCATCAAACATGGACACAGAACATCGACGAATTGGACAAAACGTGACAATAGACAGACATAACTTCGAGGTAGTACAGAACATCGTCTACCTAGGTCCGTATACACGGACAACAACATCAGTGCGGAGATCAAACGGAGAATAACTCTTGCCAACCGTTGCTTCTTTGGGTTAAGAAGGCAATTGAGAAACAAAACCCTCTCCAGAAAAACCAAGATAACCTTGTCTAAGACCTTAATCATCCTAGTCCTTTACGGCGCGGAAGAATGGACCTTATCGAAAGCGGATGAGGAAACCCTTGGTCGTTTCGAAAGAAAAATTCTCCTAATGATATTTGGTCCCGTATGCAAAGGCAATGTGTGGAGAAGAAAATACAAAAACGAGCTGTGAGCTGTACTGCGAAATGACCATAGCCAGAAGAGTGCGCATCGCGAGGCTACGATGGTTGGGCCATGTAGAGCGGATGGACCCAAACGCTCCGGCTCGTCGGGTTTTCGAAAGCACATTGCAGGAAAATCGCGGAAGGGAAAGACCTCGTCTTAGGTGGCGCAATCAAGTGGATGAAGACCTCAACCGACTTAGAGTGCAAAACTGGATAGAGCTCGCCCGAAATCGAAGTCGTTACAGAAGGATGTTGGTTGAGGCCCAGGTTCACCCCGAACTGTAAAGTAAGTATCTGGAAAACTATAACAAACAGAAGGTTGCTAACTGGTAGTTCAATTGTACAATGGACCGGTATTTAGGTCTGAGCGCTCCAGGTGGTATTTTGAAAACTTCCAACAGAAAAAAAAAAAAAAAAAAAAATGGTCATGTGACACACCCCAGTTCATCAGCTGATTATTTAAAATTTTTCTATTCTTTTCTGTATTCATTAGCAATATTTTATAAACAAATGGATGGTTAAGATATTGATTGTTTTTTTACGACACTTTAAAAGATACCTGAAATTCATTCCTCTACACCACAATACCTCCTTAATCAAAATGTAAGCGAATTTTGAAAATTTTATTCAACTATACACAAATTACTTTACAAAAAATGTTGTGAATCTAGTTAACGACGCTGATGCACATGTGCATATATTGTGATATCTCAAGGACCGTAATTATGCTCCTACTCGTAGAAAGACCAATTTATGTGCGTTTCTATTATAAACAGATAAAAACAATTTATGTTTGGGGAAAAACTAGACGTAATCACTTGCGATATTTGACATTGAAGCACTAGCAACTCCATTGGTATTGTTCGTTCTGAAGATTTATTGGTTTATTTTTTAATCAAAAATTTGATTCAATATGTTCGTTTGTAAACATTTAGCATTATTCAACGGCAGATTTTTCAAACGTGTCCTAACTCCTCACATCTAACACTTTCTTCACGGTTGCAAGTGTACCCGACAAACGAAACAAAAATTCAATTTCAATTTATTACATAAATGGTGTACAGGTAAGATATAGTCTTTTATAGTATACAAGAAGGTAGTTCCAGAGTTTAGCAACGTGCACAAAAATAACCTGGATGAATAAAGTAAAATGTACTAAGGTTAAATAAGATTGATTGTTCTGGCAGACTTGGAAACGCATGTTTTTGTCAGTGAGTGTGAAAGTGCCTCTCTCTGTATTATATTATGCAAGAAAATACAAAATCTTGATTCAAAAAAATAAGAGAAAAGTACAAGTCGATGGCAGTGAGAGACATGTTCGAATCTACGCAAACAATAAATATATCTTATAACATCATTAAAAGCATCTGTTTTAGTCATGTTCATAACACTGTCGTAAACTAATATAATACGCCGCTATCTTATCCATCACTTGTCTTTCATATGAACCTAAACAATGGGATTGATTCATTTTCCAAGACTGAGTGCTTTCAGTCTTGAAAGCTTTTAAGTCTTCTTGGAGTTTAAAACTAGGCGCACTCATACTAGGCAGCCTGGTTGCCACAGCCAGTCACATTCAGTTGACTGGGGAGTGAGTCTACAATCTTCTGTCGGTTCCGAACGGTTAATCAATATGCTTTTCATGGCAATGAATTTACTAACGGGACTTGCCAGTTCCTTGCGAAAGGCAATGCCCATGCTAAAAACATGTTTGCCTATAATGGGATTCAAGCTACGAACCTAAGGGTTGGCATCAGACATGCTAACCATCACGCAAAGAGTACAACGACATATATTTAGAACTTGCTAGTAATTTTACCAGCAGTGCACAATTTCGTAGCAACACACTCACTACGAGGGCGTGTAGGATGCTTTCTCTTAGGCATTGGTAGTTCCAACCATTTGTTTCCTTTGGCTGTTTTACATGACATCAAATGAGTGAGAAGACTGTACCTTTTTCCACCCCTGTAATGTTTGTTTAGCTTTTAACTCAAATTTCTTTTTAAAATGAGACTCTGTTCACGCTATGAGTGTTTTTAATATGACGTTTGACAAATATCTTGATTTTCTAACATTAACTTTTCTGTTTAAACTTATTTATGAGAAAACACCCAATTATCTCTACGAAAAGCTCATTTTCCCTGTTTCACAAAGAAGCCACATTCTTATTATACCAACTTTTAAATATAGAATTTCTAAACAACAGTTCTTCGTTCATGCTGCTGGTCTTTGGAACTCCCTGCCTAGCAACCTGAGGGGACAAGACAACTATAAGTTATTTGAAAGCTCGCTAAGAAATTTATATAAACGCTGAAAATATTTCAAATTCATAAAATAATTAAAAAACTCATCAAAACTTAAAATCTTTTTTTCTGTCTTTTCCAATTTTTCTCATTTTTAAAAACTAAATACTTTAAATCACAAAACAACAATAAACTTGTAAAATATAAAATATATAGGAAGATATTTGTTATTTAAAATTATTATTTACTTTTTATTAACTTTTTTTACTTTTCTTTCAATGAATAATTAATGTAACCATTATGCTTCTAAGTATTGTTTAAAAGACACATTGTTTTAAAATACTTATGTTTGAAATAAAATACACATACACATACACATACACAAATGTATGGCAAATTTGTAAGAAGAGGTTACATGTGGAATTTCATACTTCCAAGTGAAGGCGACAAATTCAATTTTGTGGTAGGTTACTCTTAAAACACATTGCCTGATTCATTTTAGTCAACAGCATGTAAGAAGAGTTCTTTTGGCTTCTGTACATGCTTGTTACTATGGCAATCGTCTGAATGTCCATTCTCTTCCATGATTTTGAGTAGTTCACCATTTAGTTAAAAAAAGAGGAAAAGGGACTTTAACTTGCGGTTTGGGGAGTTTCTCCTCTTACACCTCCTTTGGTCCATGCAAACGTCCAAGCACTTGTTTAATGAACTTAAGGATAAACATTCAGAGTTAAAAGTCCAACATAAATTGCAGTACGCAATTTGAAGTTGTTAACGTAACGTATGCCCTTAAACAGAAGTTATATTCTGTTTTTGAGAATGCGTCGCACTTTCAGTGAAACCACGACGTAGGGACATATATTTAAGTGTCTAAGTTTATACATATATAATTAAAAGTTATTATTGTCAATCTGGCAGACGGCAAATTTCGTGCTACATTGTATTATAAATGTCTGTGTAATTAAAAAATTTATACTGAATAAAAATACTACACTAATACTACTACTACTACTACTACTACTACTACTACTACTACTATTACTACTATACTCTGTCCAACAAAGATTGTCAGTACAGGGAAGATAGGACGTTGGCATCTCAACATATTGCATAAGTCTATCACACGTGAAAGCTCTTTCAGCGTTCCCATACCATGTATAAAAAATCATACTAAATCGCTTCAAAATGAGAGAGAAAAGTACCAGCGCTTGCTGGTTAATTTCGCTTGCTTTTTAATTTCACAATTACGATTTAAACAAAAATTTGATCATCTTTTTCCACACCACCATGAGGTAAGATAATAGGTGCGTTTTTTTTTTAAAAGGTATTCCCACTAGGCCTAATCCTTTTTTAAAAAAAACAACATAAATAACAAAAAATAAATATAACTTCATTTATTTAAAATAAATGAATGAAAGAAAAGAAAGGGTTTTTCTGATTCATAATTTGGTGGCGTACCTAATTACCATTTTTTATGATGTCAAAATGCTTCATTCTTTCTTTCCTTTTCTCAGAAGTAGAAAATAAAACTCAAAGTGCAGCTAGAATTGCAAACCACCGATTTGATTGATTTACATGACTTTTCAGTTTTCATTAATGGAATCTTTGCGAAAATTTTACTCAAAGAAAATAACACATAAATAAATTTGGTTTTCTTCTTCTTTTTTTCATTAATTGGAAAAGTTTTTACTTTTTACATACAGACTCAAAAAAATTAATAACTAACCTAGCCATACAAACCTATCGCCAAAATAATAATAGATGATTGCTTAAAGATAGAGAAACAATTCTATACAATTTTCCAAGCATCTTTCCTATCATGTAGGAAAAGAACCAATGAATTTATAAACGTTATGATGGCAGTACTTACATATTAAATTTATCTCAAGAGCTTCAGAAAAGCATTATTTTTCAAAGTTCTTTAACAAACTCTGAAGGAAGAGTTGTATTATTTCGGTAAAATTTGGTCATGGCAACGCCGTCTGAATGTACGCATACGCATTCTCATTGCACTCAGCAAATAAACGAGGGTTGAATAGCAAACACAAGTCATTCTGCCATCGACTGTGTGGCAGACAAGTTGTATGGGGGACTATCACAAAATTTTTATTAAAACTACATGAAAAACTCATAGGTAGGTCAGTGGGTTGTTTTTATTTCAGTGGACGCTACGTACATTATTACTTGTGTGGTGTCCTGAGAGTGTTGACAGGCACCACAGTTTCGAAAAAGCTCTCTCATAAGGCCTGTACTGACAATCTTTGTTGGACAGAGTATACTAATATTTAAGTGTGGCCGTGGTGCACTGGTAGTGTTCAGTAGATAGGCTGGACTCATGGGTTCGAGTCCCGCTCTGGGCATCTACTTTTCTTTCAGCCTGCATATTTCATCTGAATGCCGCACAGTGGGGCAACTAGAACGGGAGAGCGAAAAAAACTTAAAAAAAAAACCGAACCACTTATCTGATTTGTATAAAATTTTCAGGAGTGTTAATACGGAAAGTTACCACGGTAACCATTGCCACACCCACACAAGATAAACTTAAAATTGGTAGATATCTAGGATGAGTTTTGCTACAAGTAAAGAAAAGATTCAGAAACGGTTTACAAAATTTGCTCTACGAAAGATGAATTGGAACGGTGATTTGCCAGTCTATAAAGCTAGATGCACCTTATTAGGTAGTAAGCCCTTATATAAAAGGCGAATTTATTATGCGGTCTTATTTGCGCAGGATGTTCTAACTGGGCACATTGATTGTCCACACCTGCTTTCTTTGTTTTATGTTTATGCTCCGTCTCGTACTTTGCGTCCAAGAGACCAGGATTTCTTTTATGTTCCTAAACATTATAAAAACTATGGATTAAGCGAACCTATATCTTCTGCATGTATTTTTTATAACCGTTATGATAATTTTATTGATTTTAACATGAACAGATTATATTACAAAAGCTTTATAATGTTTTTGATGTGAGCAATTATGTGCATATATTATATTAATAATTTATGCTTAATGTTATTGCATTTTATTTTACTTCTGTAAATTAAGTCTATGAAAGATAATGTTCTTGTTAGACGCAAATAAATAAATTAATAAATAAATAAGTAAACGTAAAGATGGCCCTTTTTTGATTAAAGTTTGCCATACAAAAAAATGAATTTGTGAAAAGCAAGTAACAGTACTTTTTGTGTATAAGAAAAGTTCAATTTATGAATATTTATTCTTAGTTATTCAAAAACGTGTATAAGTTCGCCCACTTTATGCTTAATTCGGACTTTAAGCCTTATTCTGACTGATGTGACATTTAACTCTTAAAAAAGTTATTCCAATAGCCTATTTTACATTGTACACATATATTTTAAAGTTTAATAAAGATTGTAAAAGCACAAATAAAATCCAAACACTTCTTCTAAGGAAACAGAAAAAAGTTTTTTGCAAGTCTTATCATTAAATTGGGCCAGTGTGTGTAAGTACTTACAGCTAGATTTTATTTAAATATGAGCTACTTAAAAAAAAACTATATCCCCTATTTCAGACCGTAGCAACATAGTTTTTTTTTTTTAAATTGTCAACAACTTTCCATAGCTGCGGACTGAGTTTAATATTATGCTGCCGTGATTCATTCTGTTTTCTTAATTAAACCTCAGTTTCGTATTATTAAGCATCCTAAATAAGCAAGAAAACAAAACAATAATTTGCTCAGTTCACCAAGATTTCAAGTAACACCCTAATAAACTTAAATAAAATTGACATACGATTTGAAATAATTTATATTTGGGTTTGAAGACTTAAATTTTGGCTCGAACCCTTAGCGTTCCTATTCAAATTGTTTGGCTAGTTTACTATCAGAAATATAAATAAGTAATTCGAAATCAGCACTTTGGAAAATTGACTTTTTCAGTTTTAGCTCTGATTGTTCCAACTGCTGTGTGTCCTCTTCAACACTACGTAACAGCAGGAACATCTTCTTTTGTGTGCATTCTATAATTAAGGTGCGTATTATCAACTAGAGTGTGTGAGGCATAAAAACGATCCATGGTGTTCCAAATGGAACGGTGGATGACGGTGAAATGGACGTAACGAAAAATAAAATTGCAGAATCTGCATGAGTTGTTCAGAAGTAAGTTTATTGATTGAAAAATGGCTAAGGTATTAACCACAAATATACCGCCATTTATCAAATCGAGAATCATTAGGAACAGTGCTGCCAATTTAAAAACTAAGCCTTACAAAAAACCTTATTTATTTGACATGTGCCTTGAATCTTTTTAGAATTCGTCTTCGTGTCTGTCGGCCTGCAGAAAAGAATATATCAAACATTCAAAAAGCCCTTTTGTAATAAACACGTCCTTACATACATTCATATAAACATAAACACACTAGGTGTGCCAACGACTTCCTCCGCAAGAATTGGCATAACTTTTTTATTTATCAACCGATTGACATAAAATGCTTACCACAATACATTGCTGAAAACCCCATCTAGATAGGATAAGCCGTTTCTGAGATTAGCGTGCACAAACAAACAAACTGTAACGTTTTTATTACGAGTACTTGTATAGACAGAATAGATAGATATATTTCACGTTTTCTATTAAAAAAAAAGAAGCAGTTTAAGATCCGGCTTCACCCTAAAAACAAGATACAAACCTTAAAATTACTCATTTTAATAAAGCAGACTTCTTTATGACGACTTTGAAATAAGAGAAACAATAAAAATTAAAATTAAACAAAATGTATTAAAATTAGCCAGACATGCAAATGACTTTCAAATGCTTCCCCATATCTTTTTTTAGCCAATCGATGACAAGTACTTGTTTGCTTTTCTATTTTCAATGTTGTCTATAAACAAACTGGAATACGAATCACCTATGTAAATTAAAATCAACGTTTCCCAAATGTTTTTTTTTTTTTTTTTGAATCAAAAAGACATTCGCCAATAATTCTACACAAAAATATTGGTGATAATAAATTCAACTCTTCATATATGCAAATCGAATTAAAAGAATTAATGCAAATAAACTGGATTTCAAAAAAGCATTTAGAAAAGCAGACTTCTTAAAATATAATATCTTGTGATCCATCTAATTCACGAAAAGACTTCAATCACATTTCTAGATTTTTATTGGATATGCCAAGCAGAACAATGAACGACTTTATATTTTTTTTTTATTGGCTTGATGACTGTTATCAAGTATCTTTGTATGTTTTTGATTTATGAGAATTTAATTGGAGTCTCAATCAAGTTGATTATTACTTATCAAAAAGTGATTTTTGAGGTATGATAAAGAATTATAAATATAGCTTATTTATATGACGAGCTATCTGTCATTTTGCGCTATCAAGATGTTTTGAAAATAAAGAAGACATTGGATGGTTTATATTTTTAGTCATTGGGAATTCCTTGTTATTATAAATTCTTGATTATAACTAGTTAATCTGGTTAATGCAATTTCGTTCTTTAGAGTAATTGAAGTCAAAAATTCAATGTCGAGCACACAGAAATACGCCTACAAGCAAAGTTCATCTTTTCATCACGTCGTTGTCCGTAGCACAAAATTAAACAGTCAAATTAATTTGAAATTGAGGATTTAATTATTTAAATTGGTCACGTTCTACACACGACATGACATTAGGCATCAGTGTGATTTTTCGCATAGCTACTTAACCACAAAAAAAAATAGGCTCATTGTTCATTTCATTTCAATAAGTCCATTCAGATTTAAGCTCATTTGAATAAAAGAAGAAAAACAGGAAACCCCGTAAATGTTGATGCTTACGAAACTTTATTGACATAATCCATGCCGGCTTGCTAAATATACCTCATCCCAAAATAAATCCAAATTAACAACAATACGAACAAGAAACACAATCCAGATCTGTGAAGAACGAAGTTAAGTAATTAAATTAATGTGCCTTCTGCCTGCTGCCAAGTCGTCCGCCTGCAAAACATCAATAAGAGCTACCGCGAAAAATTATTTTAATTTATACTGTTCGTGTGTTTACAAGTATGTAGTTTTAAATTGGGAAAAAGCGAAATCTTTTTCCGGAGTGGGGTTCTTATTACGCCTTCATCTGTGGCCTATTTCACAGTAACTTTATGGCGAAATGTATAAACAACCCATGAAATGAGCACACATAGCAAGGCAAGGAATATATTGATTGAGGACTCGACCTCGAAATATAATAATAAATAAAAAGGAACGCTTGTTCCCGGAGGGTACTGATTTTACAACACAAAAAAACGGGCGCATTTGTATGACTTGCCATTATGGGATTTACTAATTTTCGTTTTTTGTTCGATATTGTTTAGGATTTGTTTGGGAAGAATGGAAAAATGTTGGCAATGCCCGCAATTTTAAGTTTTCTCAATATTTTTTTCTGTGGGTCTGGGTACTGAGGGAACTGATAAAGAACTTATTATTAAAACGGTATCTTCTTTCTTCTTCTTTTTTTTTGTCTTGTACCATGTGAAGCAAAAAGGTCCCAATGGTCACGTATTTAGACAACTTTATTCACATGCGAGAGATTTTTTGGTCAAAAATACTCACAAACAAGAGCATGACTAAACGCGAATAAATATTTATTTAATTTTTTGGTTTCTGTAATACATTAATTCCGATTGTGTGATTTTTCATTTAGTCTTGCTATTTTAATTACAAAATGCCATTGGTCACGTTCTTGAGTTGGAGTGCCAAGTTGTGATATTTAAATTAATTTTTAAGGGGTTCTCCGTTTGAATTCCTCTATTTAATTAACTTAGTTCTTGTTTCCTTTTTTTCTGATAAATCAAACAATTAAATCAAACTTTTGGTTTCATGTTGGCTACGCAAAAATGTGGCTCAAGAGCAGTTCCGTGATCAAAAGCGACTTTACTTCTCAATACTCTCAAAATGATTTGTACAAAGTTACACAGTGAGTAAATAAAAGTAATCGAAGGCCAACTTTATAAGTTCCTAGAGCTAATTATTGCAATTTTATTTCCTTAATGAAAAGCAGAAGGGCGAATAAATCGCTATCATCTGAACAAAGTGTTCCCGGAAAAAGTGCACGCCAAGAAGCGCGAGTACCAAAAAGGATTCAGATATATAAATAAGAAAATATATTAATGAACCGATACCTACCTCTGACAAGCAGATAAGCGCATCGTACCTTCTCCAGTGGAATAACGACGTGGTTGCAAACATAAATCAATCCTCCAGAAAACGCGATTTAGCCATAAGCTATGAATGCACTATGAATCAAACAAAAAGTTTAATTTAACAGTTCGATGGTTGACCTCGAAATGAAAGAAATGTTCTTAGGAGACTTGTAACGCAGACAATTAAATTGTTCCAAAAAATCGATTTGAAAGCAGTGCAAGCTGCACTCTGGCGACAGCAGATAGGATATTTTCAATTGAGTCTCTGTTTTATTCGAAAGTAAATCCCTTTTTTGAGAGTTTTGGCGTACTCAGATCATTGTATGTGCTTGAAATTTTTCAATTTTTATATTAATAAAAAAAAGGAGGCTTAGCTAACCTGGTGCACTCAAACCCAATTGCCGGTCCATTGTACTACCAGGGTAGAACCTTCCCTTTGTTGTGGTGTAGTAAATGAAAATGAGTTGTTTGTAATTTCACGTAGAGGGTGTTTTCCATACGATGCGACAAAAGCTCGGAACGGATCGAGAGGGGTCTATCTCTTATTCAAATACAGAAAATTGAACGAAAAAATGTTTTCTGTTTTTTTTTTTTTTTTTTAGAGAAATTAAAATAAAATGGAAGCTGCTTTTGGACAGAAAATCGAATTATGTGCATTTTCTGCTGATTTCTGAACAAAGTACCTTTCGCTTTTTTTTAATTTTTCAAAACCTAAGAAAGAATTTTTCGTTCGGTTTTCCCGTTCTGTTCGATTCAACACTAATAAGAGCATTGATTATTATTTTTAAAAAAATGACCTTCAACAAGGCAGAATTTTGTTAAAAATTTATCTAAGGTAAGAATGCAATATTTTGACTTTGAGACCTAATTACTAAAAAACTCTGCACTTAATTAACTTGAACTAAAATGCTTATTAAAGAACGAAGCATTAGCTTTCAAAAAACCTTAGCATGTTGTAGTAAGTAAGCTTTGTTGTTCTTTGATGATTTTTCAAAAGTTAAAACCAAAAATGAAAAATGAATCGCAAAATGTGTTGGTAAGCGCATAACTCAACAACGTCTTGACCAATTTGGCCAGATCTTTTTTTGTTGTGTTTGATATTGTCAGAAGAAGGGTCTTATGACATAAAATAATTAAAATACTGCGCGGATATTCCCACAGGAACGGTTTTGGGAACGGAAACTTAGAAACTACTAGACAAGTTTCCAAAACGATTGCAGTATTAGGGGTGCTACATTATACCCCTCCATCAGTAATTAAGATTATAATTTATCCCTATAACCCCACAGAACAGGAACAGGGAACAGAAACGGTAACGAGAACCGATATCTTATAGTTACTTGACCGATTTCAAACATTCTTTCAACTCTTACATTCATCCCTCAGTGACAAAAATTTATGAGTGGTTCCTATCAATTTTTGATCCCCATATTTCCACAGGAACGGGTTTGGGAATGGAAACTCAGAGACTGCTGGAAATATTTCTATAACCCTTCCTGCAGGATTGCTACATTATTCCTCTCCATCAGTAATTTAGATTATATTTCATCCCTATAACCCGACTGGAACAGAAACGGGAACGATAACGGGAACCTTAAAGTTACTTGAACGATTTTAAGAATTCTTTCAACTCTAGGATGTTACATTATCCCTCAGTGACAATGACTTATAAATAGTTCCTGTCAAGGTTTGTTCCCCATATTCCCACAGGAACGGAACTTAAAAACCTTGGGAACGGAAAATTATAAACTACTGGACAGATTTCTTAAACCCTTCCTGCATTAGAATTACTTCATTATAACCCTCATTAGCAATTAAGATTATATTTCATCCTTTTAACCCCACGGGAACAGAAACGGGAACGAGAACCGAGACCCTAAAGTTACTTGAACGATTTCAAAAATTCTTTCAACTCTTGGATGTAACAGTCATCCCTCATTGACATAGACGATTGGATTGGATAATTGGTTCCTGACAAGGTTTGATCCCCATATTCCCACAGGAACGGAGTTGTAAAAGGAAACTTAGAAACTACTGGGCAGATTTCTAAATTTTCTCGGCATAAGGAGCGCTACGTTATCTCCCTGCATCAGAAACTTTAACCATACTTCATCCCTATAATCAAACGGGAACAGAAACGGGAACGAGAACTGGAACTTAAGTAACTTGACCGACATAAAAAATTCTTTCAACTGTAGGATATTACATTATCCCTCAGTGACATAGACTTATAAATGGTTCCTGTCAAGGTTTGATCCCCATACTCTCACAGGAACGGGATAAGGACCGGAAACTTGGAAACTACTGGGCAGATTTCTCTAACCCTCCCTGCAATAGAATTGCTAAACTATCCCCTTCCATCAGTAGCTTAGATTATCTTTCATCCCTATAGTCCGACAGGAACAGAAATGGGAGCAAAACCCGAAAGCTTAAAGCTTCTTGACCGATTTCAAAAATTCTTTCAACTCTTGGATGTTACATTCAAACTCAGTGACATAGACTTATATTGCATTTACATATTTCCACGGGAACGGAAGACTACCACAGGAACGGGGTTGTAAACGGAAACTTAAAAACTACTGGATAGATTTTAAAAACTCTTTCGGCCTTGGGATGCCTCATAATCCCACGATTATTTTTTATTCCCACTTAAGCGGAAAACGATTACGGGAATCTTCAAACTACAAACCCGAGCAACGCCGGGCTGCTCAGCTAGTAGAAAAATAAAAATTCATTTTTACGAGTTTAATGTTTACGTTTTTCAATTTACAAAATCCTCATTGCCAAAAGAAGTCGAGTAGAAAACAATCATAATTTCAGCTTACCAAGCTGAAAGCAAAGGTGCTTTATATTCCCACGGGAGCATAGTAAGAGTCTTAGACCACACTGGGCCGATTTCGAAAATTTCGTAAGAGCGCTAAAACTGTCCCTCCCAATTTTTCCCACTGGAACGGAAAATTAGGGCCCGAGCTACTCCGGTAGAGTCAGCTATGGTACACATACGAATCTCACTGAAAATTGATTATTTGAGGGAAACATTAGTTTTGGTTGGATCTGGGGTACGCCGCGCCGCGCCACAAGCGATAACACTTCATTCGGATCTCAAAGACATATTGTGCTTTTGAGGAAAACATAAAGGGTGTTTTACTTCTATATCATTTGCTATCCTTGACTAAAAAAACTAAAGCTAATTTATTTGCCGACAAAGCAGACGCCTTTGAAATGTTAAAGCTAGGGAAAACCACAAATCACGGTCTTAGGATCACTACTTTTTTGGGATACGCTAATTTTATGTTCAGATTGCCCTGTGAAGGTTTTTGATACTAAAAAACCCTTTTATCAAGAACAGCTTTTTATGTTTTTTAAAAACTGTAAAAGTTTCATTCAAATCTATCGAGCAGTTTTTGAGTTACAGTTGGTACCAGTTCAAAAACATAGTTTTGAGAAAAACCCATTTAAAGTTTAAGAGTCGCTTTATGTACAGTAATGAAAGCTGAAAACAAAGCTGAATAACTCGAAAGATATTTGTCGGATTCACTTAAAACTTTCAGAGAATATTTTTAAGATACTTTAAGAAAATGCAAAAAAAAACAAAAATCGATTTTTGAAAATTCTGTCTACCCCTAACCCCTTAAAGCAGTTGTCAACCTTACAAAAGATTTGAGAAATTTTAAAAGTAAACGTCTCTATAGATATAAGGGTACACATTTATTTGTTTCTAAAGTAAAGAGCAGTAGGTGCTGATAAAGGAACAAAAATTTACCTCTATTTTCTTGTTCCTCAATCAAGCTTTGCACAATAACCAACAACCAAGCTTTTCTCCAGAAAACCTAGATTTCAACTTTCCACAAATGCAACCTCAGGAATAAAGACAAACAATAGAAAACTTTACCATTCTTCTTTCAATTTATAGTTTAAATAGATGGCAATCTCACGCCACTCGTAATTCCCTTTCCCATTTCCCTTTAGTGAAAGACTTCAAGGCTAATTTAACAAAAAGAAGATTTATTTCTTGCTTCGAACACTTAGCTCATTTCAATAACGTTTGTCGTTATTCATGCTCAAACCAATGCTGATATTTTGCAATTAATATTTCAATTGTTGTCATCGAATCCTTTTGCTGCAATTTCATTGCTTTTAACAAAAGAAATGAAATTAGATTTTTCTTCGATTTGAATGAACACCATAATCAAGGATAGCTTTTATCTAGATATAAATTTTGTTGGAAAATTTCTTTGTATTCATCCACATGTAGAATTGAATAAAAGTGTATATGCAAAGTTTTTTGAAATAAAAGAATCCTTTGTTGAAGTTCCAAGATTATGATTGGTTTTATATATCTTCGAGGAATTATATTTTATTCTTGTCGTTCCGACTTCTACAAAAGATTTTAGGCACTCGAAATTCCACACGGGAATAGTTGGTTCGGTTGCACTAAAATATTTCTTTACTGTATAATGCTGTCAAGTACTGGCGTCGCGTCGTGGTAAAAATTCTTAGTTTTAAAAAGTGATTGCTTTACTCCGAAGCCCCGTTGTTGAGATATTAGCGAAATTTCCAAAATTCAATTCAGTATAATGCTGTCAAGTACTGGCGTCGCGTCGCGGTAAAAATTCTTAGTTTTAAAAAGTGATTGCTTTACTCCGAAGCCCCGTTGTTGAGATATTAGCGAAATTTCCAAAATTCAATTCAGTTTCAAATTAGAATTTTCGTTTGGAAGTGATATTTTTTTGGTCAGAAATTCACTTTTCCATCCATTCAAAGTTTCCAAAATACAATTCTGTCCTGTTAATTTGGCAATACAGAGCTCGAATTTGCAGAAAAATGTTTAGTCTACGTATTTTTTTCCCATTTGACAAACTTTGTCATTGAACAGTCCAATAGGCCACAAGCTTCACAGGAATCCTTGGTATGTTTGTTTCTCTGAAAATTTTATTAAAATCGGCTCAGCAGTTTGTCATAAAGGGGAAACAAACAAAAAATTTTTTTATAAGAAGTTGTGGAAAATTATTAAGAGAAACGATCACAAAAACATTTTTTCTCTCTTCGAAAGGTACTGCTGAAAACCATACCCTATGCCGATGATTTAGCAATTGCCGTTTCAGACAAGCACCCACAAACCCTAGCTGAGCTGCTACAAACAGCACTTAACAAGCTTAACAATTGGTCTGAACATCAATCCATACAAAACAGAATTAGTTCTCTTCAAGGAAATACAAAATTCCGGACTTCAGAACCCCAACTATTAGAGGGGTAACTCTCACACTGTCAAATCAGGCTAAATATCTGGGTCTCACAAAAAACTGACCTGGAAGACCAATTTTGAGGAAAGAGTAAATAAAGCCAACGTGGCACTCTTCTTCTGTAAAAAAGCCATTGGTGGGAAATGGGGTTTCTCCCCCCAAATCACCCATTGGCTGTTTACTTCGGTAATTAGACCGATACTCACATACGGGGTGATAGTCTGGTGGACAGCACTAGACAAGATGATCAACTACAACAAGCTGGGCAAAGTTCGAAGAACAGCTAGTCTGTGTATTAGTGGCGCACTGAGGACAACCCCATCGGACGCCCTCAGTGTACTACTAAATCTCATACCCCTAGATATCTTCAGCAAACAAGTCGCAGCTAGCTCAGCTACTCGACTCAGAGCTACATCATAGTGGACCAATAAATAAAAACACAATAAAATAAAACACTGCCATTCTAGATTATTTTAGATTTCTACCGAATCGATCTATTACACCACCCCCAAGTTGATGTTTGACAATAATTTCCAAGTAACCATACCTTCAAGAGAAGCTTGGGAAAATGGCACTCTTTTAGAAAATGAAGCAATACACTTTTACACCGGTGGTTCAAAAACCAGCAAAGCTGTTGGAAGTCTACTCAGAACAACTGAATCTCCGTCTTTTCTTCCGCCTACCCGATCATTGTAGTGTGTTCCCAGCGGAAATTCTGGCGGATAAGGAGGTGCTGTCTTGGCTCAAAGAAAACGTCTTATCCTCCTATACTCCACGGATATTCCAGTCTTCTCGGACAGTCAGGATGCCCTTAAACCTCTTGCCTCTGTCTCTACAAAATCCATCACGGTCCAAAATTGTCAGATGTCTCTGAGGGAGATGTCAAAATAGTTCACCTTTCATGGGTGCCGAGCACATGGACATACTAGGCAACTGTATGACAGACGAACTAGCCAAGAAAGGCACGACATCCCTACGCTCACAATGGAACAACATAGGTGTACCTATCGCTACATGTAAACTCCTACTTAGACAAGACGCTTCGAAGATAAGATATATGGACTGAGAGTAACAACTGCCTTGCAACCAAAAAAGTGGCCGTGTGTAGACCCAAAACGCTCGAAGAGTTTGTTAGCCCTGAACCGCCGTTATGTAGGTTTTACCATAGGTGTTCTTACGGGACACTGTCTAATGGGAAGACACGCCAAACGGCTTGGTGTGCTTTCCAATGATTTCTACAGGAGCTGCATGGACGAGGAGGACGAAGAAACCGTTCAACACCTTCTGTGCTCATGCCCTGCACTACTTCATAGAAGGAAAACTCATCTCGGTGAATTCTTCTTTGATGATACTAGCGACTCAGCTTACTTAGACCCTTAAAGTCTTTCGAAATACATTAAAAGTTCCGCGTGGTTCGACTAGCGGGTGATTAACCGGCTAGTCCCGTAATGGAAGACAAATGGGTGATCAACTCGTTAATCTATCATCGGGTTTCTGAGATCAGTAGGTGATTAACTTGCTGATCTCTGTGGTATCACAATGGGCCCTTGCGGCCTTAGTGTGTCAGGCAATTTACTCATTGGCTGAACTGAAAACCACTTTCACCTAACCTAACCAATGGTACTGCTGCTAGTAGTCGCTGGTTTATAACAAAATTTAACTCGAAATAAACAGAACATGCTATAAAAGTTTTCTTTTGAATTTCTTTTAAATACAAACTCAAACTATTTTGAAAAGGAAGTGTGTGTGCAAAAAATCTATAATCCTACTCCTTGGAATATTTAAGGTTTCAAGAACCTAATGTTGGGTAGAAATACCTAAGGTGATATTTTATAAATCCCAAATAATGAACATAGAGAAAAAATCACTTTAGTTTTATCGAGAAAAAAACGTATAGAGATGAGATATGTTCAAAGAATGATGACAGCCGTGTTCCTAAAAGAAATTTGCACTGCCTTACCATTGTTGCACTAAAGCATTAAGGCATGTTCACATCATTACTTTGTTGACATGCTAACAAACCAAAAACTAACTTTGGCTTGTATTCTTTACAAATCGCAATGGAATGGAACTGATAATGAACAGCTTTAGAAATAATAAACATTTTTATATTTTTGAAAACCAAATAATTCATGATGAACATTTTCTCTGTATAAGGAACATCTTTATTATACTGAACTGATGGCCACCGTATATATATACTAAATCCACATAAACACACAAGTTTGATTACTTTGTGGTCTACTAAAATTACAAAACCCCGATCAGATAAATAAAATTCACACAAAACATGTGAACCATTTCTTAAATAAACATATGAATAAAATATCTAAACGTGTTCCTTACAAATACAGTCAGTCCTACCCTGAACGTAAATGTTTTGATTGAGCCGAATAAAAACATCGAACTCGAGCATATTTCAAGAATCTCTAACAAGTGTACAAAACACACCACGTGTGAGTAAATCTATTTTTAGATCACACAAGATGTCTGTTAAAAAAAACCTCTGTTCTTTAAAAAGTTGCGTGTGCGAGTTTATTTATTTATTAAAACGAACAAACCTTGCAACTTCAAAAAAAAAAGAGAGAATATTAATGAATATGTGTGTTAAATCAAAAAGTTCAACAAACTCACCGAAAGAGAACGAATTAAAATGCGTCTGTATTTGAATATGAATAAGTATTTTCAACTTTGACATTGACAAGTTGCTTTTGCATAGTTGGTTTTAATGTTATCTCCACAAAAACTTTATTAATAAGACAAACGGTGTGATTGTTTGCTTTTTTTTGTACACTGGTTTTATAAAGAGGCAGCCAATCAACACTACTCAAACAATGACATGTCATTTATACGCACACTTCCCAACACAAATGATTTTTGTAACTAGAAGGAGGCACGTCAACTGTTTAACAGACACATGACTTTAGTGCAACATTCGAAATGTTAGTGATTAACACAGAAGCAATGCGGAGCGACAATTTAGATCGTTTAAAGCTCACAAAAAAAAAAACGGAAAAAATCACTGTCATCACTTACACCGACACGACTAAACAAACGTCAAAAGACAAAAATTTGACGGCGCTACGTAGGACCAAACGTAGAAGAGCTTAACGACGACACCAATAACGTCGTAAAAAATGATCACAATGGCGACATAGTGATCTTATGAAGTACTTACTGCGCAAGGCCCAAAAACGGATCGCACCTCAGCGCCGACGCTGCGCAAAAGGTGGGCAATATTTTCGATGACAGTGTTACAGTTCCGCGCACGAAAGATGTGGGTATGCGTGAATTCTATTGCTAGATATCGTGGATGAACTCGCTTCCGCTCAGATTTCACATCGTTGTAGATGTGAGTTCAGCGCAAAGCAAAAACCAAAAAATAATATAAAAAAAAAACGTGGAAATATTTATAACACAGACAGACAGAAATAAGAAGAACTTAGGTTTAAAAAACTGAGCACGTTCCCAATTCCACTGCTTGTGCACTGCTTTTTATGATTATTTTGTGTTTCTGTGCATGTGTATGCCGTAGCCGTATAGACAGCAACGTAAGCCGTTCCCGCGCTCTCTCGCACTGTTACGACGCGACGACGTATTGTTTGCATATGGCGCGGTGATCTATTTTTAGACCGAAGTATTTTTAAATGGCCTTGAAGTAATTGTGCGCCTTTGGTGGGTGATTTCAGAATATAAATTTGTAAGCTATGGAGTGGCTATGGCTACTACAACAACTATTACTACTTACTTAGTGATGGTGGTTGCGGTGGCTTGCGCTGCTTCGCTCTGGATGGATGGATGGTTGACTAGCTTTATTGTGGGCCAAATGGAATGACATTGCTATCGAACGAGCGAACTTTTGTCTTATTCCACACAGAGTTGGTCCAGAAGAGACCAAGATATCTCTATACATGTTTTTGTCTTGGCTTGATATTGTGTGCGATGCATCGAAGATCACTGATTTTTTTCTTTTTTTTTTAGTTGTTGTTATTCTGTTGTGCTCTAATGTTTCTGGGCACTGGGCATATGTGTTTGTTTCTGTTTCCGTGCCATTTGAGTATTTTATTTGTGCTTTGAAGTGTGGGAAGGCACTTGCATATATTTAAGCGTTGGTTGATTGTATCTTCTTACGTATTAAAATGTAAATTGTAAAAAAACAAGTTTGTTTGTTTTCAAATCGCATCGCCAAAGATAAATCTTGTGCTGTGTATTTCAACGCAAGAAAAGAATTGCTTCAATTTTCCACAGAAATAATTTCCACAAGGATTATGAACACAAAACATTAAACATGTAGAGATTTTCTGTCGGGCGCCAATTAGCGAGCAGACCGAATATGTTTTTTCAAGTAATAAGTAGAGTTCTACTATATGAGAACAAACTTTTTTGGAAACAGCAATAGCTTTCTTTAAAAACAAAATGGTGGTTGCATAGCAAAGAAAAAATTCTTACAAGAAGTGAAAAGTGAGATTTTAGTACTTGAATCATAGATTGGTGACTCAGTCGCTACTGAGGATCTGGAAAGATCATTTCTGCAGACTGTTTAACGGCGATGAGGACACAAATTCCACTGTCAGGCAGATTGCCCCATTCAGCTTGGACGATGATCAAGAATGCCGTCCTCCCGACCTAGAGGAAGTTAAGCTTGCCGTATGCAAACTTAAATCAAATAAGACTGCAAGTGCAGATGGCCTTGATGCCGAACTTTTCAAGGCAGCTGGAGATCAGTTGGAAAGGAGCATGCACCAGCTGATCTGCATGATATGGTCGGAAGAAAGCATGCCCGATGAATGGAACCTCAGTATCGTATGCCCGATCCTAAAGAAAGGAGACCCTCACAATTGCGCCAATTATAGAGGGATAAGCCTCCTTAACGTCGCTTATAAGATCTTGTATGCTGTAATATGTGGACGTCTGAAACCCCACGTCAACAACTTGATAGGTCCTTATCAATGTGGTTTTAGACCAGAGAAGTCGAAGAGACGAGAGCATGATATCGATATTCACCATTTCTTTATCGATTTCAAGGCCGCGTATGACAGTATCTACAGAGACGAGCTGTACAGAGCCATGTCTAGTTTCGGCGTCCCTGCCTCGTACGACTATATAGGATGACTTTGGAGAATCCACGCTGCTCCGTCAAGTTCGGTAAGGAACTCCCCGAGACCTTTGATGTCGAAAAAGGTTTTAGGCAAGGTGACAAACTGTCATGCGATTTCTCCAACATCATACTTGAACAGATTGTAAGAAACTCAAACGTCAACACCAGAGGAACAATGGGAAGAAATAAGCGTGATGTCATAGGTGCTTTTGCGAGTATTGAAACAGAAGCGGCAAAAATGGGTTTGATGGTTAATGAGGGCATTCCGCGGCGCGGAAGCAGGACCTTATCGAAAGCATATGAGGAAAACCTAGGTCGTTTCGAAAGAAAAGACATGGACATAGCCAGAAGAGTATTCATCGCGAGGCTACGATGGTTGGGATCGTCGGGTTCTCGAAAGCGCATTGCAGGGAAATCGCGGATGGGGAAGACCTCGTCTTAGGTGGCGCAATCAAGTGGATGAAGACCTCAACCGACTTAGAGTACAAAACTGGAGAAAGCTCGCCCGAAATCGAAGTCGTTACAGAAGGATGTCGGTTCAGGCCCAGTTTCTCCCCGAACTGTAATGCCCACCTAAGTAAGTTAGTAAAAAAGTACCACAATATGAGTATAGATAGATCCCGAGCAAATGTACATCGTTTCAAGTTCAAAGAGTTTTCGAAAGCTCACTGCAGGAGTTTCGTAGAAGGAGAAGTTTTTCTATTACTGCATCACATTTTATCATGAATATACTATACATTCCTCCATGGAGCTCCTGATACTATTTTTCCAACCACATATCCGACTTAAAAATGATCCTTTGTTTGTTATCAACCTTCTTCAAAACAAAGCTAACCCGATTGCGTGAAAACAAATTCTCACAGTCGGTGTTATTGATTTTTCAAGGAGTTTATGGATCTTTTTTTGAAAGCTCCCGACCCTCCTATGTACCGAAATCCGACCCCAATTCAAGTTGAATGAAATTGTTTTCGGCTATAGTGCGCACGGAACTTTAGTCTTCAGGAATCTTTGAGCAACGTAGCACTGCTCCTAATCTATTCTTCATTAAATAGAAATAATTTCCACAAGGATTATGAACACAAAACATTAAACATGTAGAGATTTTCTGTCGGGCGCCAATTAGCGAGCAGACCGAATAAGTTTTTTCAAGTAATAAGTAGAGTTCTACTATATGAGAACAAACTTTTTTGGAAACAGCAATAGCTTTCTTTAAAAACAAAATGGTGGTTGCATAGCAAAGAAAAAATTCTTACAAGAAGTGAAAAGTGAGATTTTAGTACTTGAATCATAGATTGGTGACTCAGTCGCTACTGAGGATCTGGAAAGATCACTTCTGCAGACTGCTTTACGGCGATGAGGACACAAATTCCGCTGTTAGGCAGATTGCTCCATTCAGCTTGGACGATGATCAAGAATGCCGTCCTCCCGACCTAGAGGAAGTTAAGCTTGCCATATACAAGCTTTAATCAAATAAGACTGCAGGTGCAGATGGCCTTGATGCCGACCTTTTCAAGGCAGCTGGAGATCAGCTGGAAAGGAGCATGCACCAGCTGATCTGCATGATATGGTCGGAAGAAAGCATGCCCGGTGAATGGAACCTCAGTATCGTATGCCCGATCCTAAAGAAGGGAGACCATCACAATTGCGCCAATTATAGAGGGATAAGCCTACTTAACGTCGCTTATAAGATCTTGTCTGCTGTAATATGTGAACGTCTGAAACCCCACGTCAACAACTCGATAGGTCCTTATCAATGAGGTCTTAGACCAGAGAAGTCCACAGTAGACCAAATTTTCACATTACGGCAGATCTTGGAAAAAACCCGAGAACATAATATCGATATTGACCATCTCCTTATCGATTTCAAGGCCGAGTATGACAGTATCTACAGAGACGAGCTGTACAGAGCCATGTCTAGTTTCGGCATCCCTGCAAAACTCGTACGACTATGCAGGATGACTTTGGAGAATTCACGCTGCTCCGTCAAGGTCGGTAAAGAACTCACCGAGACCTTTGATGTCGAAAAAGGTTTTAGGCAAGGCGACAAGCTGTCATGCGATTTCTTCAACATCATACTTGAACAGATTGTAAGAAACTCAAACGTTAACACCAGAGGAACAATCTTTCAAAAGTCTGTACAATTACTCGCCTATGCAGACGGTATTGACGTAATGGGAAGAAAAAAGCGTGATGTCATAGGTGCTTTTGCGAGTATTGAAACAGAAGCGGCAAACATGGGTTTGATGGTTAATGAGGGCAAAACGAAGTATATGCTGTCATCAAACAAGGACTCAGAACATCGACGAATTGGACAAAAAGTCACAATAGACAGACATAACTTCGAGGTAGTACAGGACTTCTAATCGTCTACCTAGGATCCGCTGTAGACACGGACAACAACATCAGTGCGGAGATCAAACGGAGAATAACTCTTGCCAACCGTTGCTTCTTAGGGTTAAGGAGGCAATTGAGAAACAAAACCCTCTCCAGAAAATCCAAGGTAACCTTGTATAAGTTCCTAATCATCCCAGTCCTGCATTACGTCGCGGAAGCATGGACCTTATCGAAAGCGGATGAGGAAACCCTTGGTCGTTAAGAAAAAAAGTTTCTCCGAGCTTGTCGGGTTTTCAAAAACAAATTGCAGGGAAATCGCGGAAGGGGAAAACCTCGTCAAGTGGATGAAGACCTGAACCGACTTAGAGTGCAAAACTGGAGAGAGCTCGCTCGAAATCGAAGTCGTTACAGAAGGATGTTGCGGTTGAGGCCCAGGTTCACCCCGAACTGTAATGCCCACCTAAGTAAGTAAGTAAGTAAGTAAGTACCACAATATGAGTATAGATAGATCCCGAGTAAATGGACATCTGCTCAAGTTCAAAGAGTTTTCGAAAGCTCACTGCAGGAGTTTCGTAGAAGGAGAAGTTTTTCTATTACTGCATCACATTTTATCATGAATATACTATACATTCCTCCATGGAGCTCCTGATACTATTTTTCCAACCACATATCCGACTTAAAAATGATCCTTTGTTTGTTATCAACCTTCTTCAAAACAAAGCCAACCCGATTGCGTGAAAACAAATTCTCACAGTCGGTGTTATTGATTTTTCAAGGAGTTTATGGATCTTTTTTTGAAAGCTCCCGACCCTCCTATGTATCGAAATCCGACCCCAATTCAAGTTGAATGAAATTGTTTTCGGCTATAGTGCGCATGGACCTTCAGTCTTCAGGAATCTTTAAGCAACGTAGCACTGTCCCTAATCCATCCTTCATTAAACAGGCTGCTCATATAATCAAAATAAAAAAAAAAAAATCCTGCAAAACCTCTTCCAACGTTCAGTTTTATTAAAACATTTCTTATCATATAGGACTTCTAAGAAGATTTTTTTTAATATGCCCACTTTAATTTAAAACTCTTCAAAGAAAACATTACAAATTCACCTTTTCTCAAACCAATTTCATACGTGTTCAAAAATAAAATTAAAACTTCCCCACGAACCACGAAGACCACTTTCTTTTCCCAACAACGAAAAAAGGTCAAAATTTTCTTTTCTTTGGTTGAAAAACTTTTTGCTTATGCTAGTCAATCTCTTTGGCTGCCTAACGATGCTTATGATTCGGTTAAACTGTTAGAAAATTATCTCCTGATATAAAAGTTCAATCTAAGGAAGTGTGAGATTTTCGTTTTTCTTTTCGAAATTAACGTTCAATGTTATATTGAAACGGTTGGAGTTGCTTACCTTGAAAATCAGCGTGAATGTAACTTCGATTCAGATGCGAAAACTTGTGCTGCCAGAATGTGTTTTACATTTATCCATATCTGAAATGAAAAAAAGGGAAGAAGGAAGGTATGAGTTAAGTGAGTCAACAAAAGGTAAGTATTCGCGAGTTACTTCAGATTTAGTTTTGAAAAAAGAAGAATCTTCTTCAGAGAGCACTTTCCGTGAAGAATATTTTTTTTTTTATGATAGGTAGTCTTCCTCATGTCACTCACTTTTTTGTAAGATACCCCCAATGAATTAAATTCAACGTCTTCAGCATTAAAATGACATATCAATCAAATATTAGAATCTTAACACCCGAAGCTACCTTAATTTTCACATACTTAATTGCCAAAACGATCCATCAATTGGAAATAATGTATATCAATTGTCACGACACAACATTTGTATTTAAGGGAGCGCTTACACAAGGTTTTCTTTCCCTAAAGAGCTTATTGATTGATTTGAAGAAACCATAATAATTTGTGCCCAATTAATGAAGTCCTTTTTGGTAGTTCTATAAATAAAGACAAATTGATATGAGACATTGACATATTCAATTGCAATTATGGAAGATTTCCCCAATTGGTTTAAGAAGAAAACATACAAGGCTTCCTTTTGGATGGTTTTTTCGTTGTTGTTTTTTTAGTCGAATCTTCCGGTGAACATTTACAAAACGTACAAAGATTTCATTTAATAGTGTGGGTGTTTAAATGGATATCAATACCTAATAGGAAAAAATTGTTTAGCAAAATGTTAATAAATTGATAAGGGCTCGAGACTCAACACAACCGTTGGAAAAAACGTCGAAAAGAGTTGTACTACGGGTTTTGGAACAATTGTTTTATTTTTTTTTGCCACGACTGCATAGGATGACCAGACCAGATCATTTAACAATGAAAAGAGGACATTAACGGGAACCATAAGCAAAGAAACAGGAAGCCTTTAATTGAGATATTTACTTTCGCAAGAACGAAAAGGTAGTTGTTGATTCAGAAACAGTGAGTTAAGTTTTTATATATTTTGTTTTAAACAAAAAAAATTTTTTAAAACCAATTAGTTAGTTGTGAAAAAAGAGTACGTTTGGTCACTTCAAGCCTGTAAGTGCTGTTGACTGTCGTCTTTTTTTCATTTTTTTCAGTTCAAGTATTTTTTCTACTACTTCTGCAAGCCAATAAATTCTGCAGTCATAGACCCTCCTTATTTCAGAAATAACTTGTTTAGGCTCAAATATAGTCTATGTTACTCAGGGATAATGTAGGCTTAGAATCTTAGTGCTAAAAAAAAATTTGAAATCGGTCCTCAAGTTCCCGTTCTCGATGAAATCCAACTTTTCATAGGTTCCTCTGCTGTTCGGGGCGGAACCAAATACAAAAATCAAAAAACATGAAATTTGTTCCAGTTGTTCTCAAGTTCGAAAAATCATGCTTTGTTTTATATATGTACATAAATGGTAGATAGATGTATGTTGATAATTTAATTCGTTTTTGACCGAATGGCAGTGTATCGGAGCAGACAGCAGCCAACACACACTGCACGTTATGCTCTCTTATCTGTAAGACTAGGAATTTACCTTCTCATCGTTCACTACAATTTGTGTTGGACGGTTTTAAGAGGCAACAATGGGTTTAACGACTTAGAAAAATCAAAAAATTTTATAGTCTTATTAAATTCTTTAATATTGTCCTTAGTTTTCAAATTGTTTTGAATATACAGCCTTCAGAATGCACACTCTCGAAATAGAGAACTTAAAGGAAGGAACGAAAGAATTTTAGTTTTTTGTATTACAACTACACATTACTAACAGTAATAGAATATAAAATATAAAAAAAATATTAAAAATAGAGCGTTTTTTTTTTCGCTTCAAACCTACGTTACCTTTAAAGTTTGATACTCACGATGCTGGTGTGCCACAGGGCTCCGTTTTGTGCCTCTTGCTTATTTTTATTAATGCACTTTTGCCTAAAACTTCTAACTCACTAAAATGTTTTGCTGACAACTCAAGTCTCAACTTTTCATATTCAATTCCGATTTCACGTCGCAGCTCTTCGAATGAGGTACGGAAACGATTGCTTATAGCTACCTCATTGAATTCTGACTTAGACAATCAAGTAAAACTCAATGCTTTCTTTTGTCGTTGAAGTTTCACAGAAACCCTTTGACATTATACCTGAATATTACTTGTATTCTTGAAAGCTTAAAGTTGTAAGTACTTGGTATGTGTTTTAATTTGTAGGCGCTAAATATTCTGCTAAATGCTTCCTTAAAATGTAGAGAGTAAGACAAAGATATTATTTATCTTCATTATGTTATTCGTTCTAAGATAATCTACTCTCTATACAACAATAGTAAACGTAGTAAAAAATTTGGATAACGAATGTCAGAAAGGGAGCATCATAGACGCCTCACTAGTCAATGTTTTGTCAGTAAATTTGTTATCTATCTATCTATCTATATAATATACAAAACAGGTTGTATGTGTGTATGTATGTCCGGAGTAAACTTCTAAACCACCCAACGGATTTTTATGAAATTTTTAGGGTAGACATAGTTTAGTCCAGAGATAGTTTCTGGCAAGGTTTGATCCTAATATTCCCACAGCAACGGGGCTGGGAACGGAAAACTGGAAACTACTGGACAATTTTCAAAAATTCTTAGCATTAAGGGTGCTAAATTATCCCCCTCCATCAGTAAATTATGCTTTATTTCATCCCTTTAATCTATACACAACACATAGACATAGACATACATTTCATTCACAATTTTTAAAGGAAACGAAAGATTCCCACAGGAACGATGTTGGGAAAGGAAACTTAGGAACTACTGGACAGATTTCAACAATTCTTTCAGCACTGGGATGCCACGTAGTCCCTCAGTAACTAAGCGTATATTTCATCCCTTTAATCTCACGGGAACAGACACAGAAAATATAACAGGAGCCTTAAAATTACTTTACCGATATCAAAAATTATTTCAACTTTAGAATGTTACATCATCATTCAGTGACATAGACTTATATATTTCATTCACATATTTCCACGGGAACAGAAGATTCCAACAGAATGGGTTGGGAACGGAAACTTAGGAACTACTGGATTCAAATTTCCATTTGAATGGAAACTGAACTACCAACGTTGCACAATTCAAGAGCGATTTCGCAAGCTAATTCATTGATAGATTTAAAAAAAGGGAAATAAAAGGCTTTGATTTTAAGTTTATTATAAGTTTCAGTGGAACATTGGTCGAGTCGAAACTCAACGACGACATTGATCATAACAATTAGACAGCGTTTGTGCTTTTCCGTTTTCAATGGTTTGTATTTCGATTAAAAGTTTCGAATTTGAATAATTGAATGACGCAACAAAAGCCACATCAGAATAAGTTAACAATGAAAATGTTGAATTTATCTGTGAAAAACTGGAAATAGTACCCGGGTGGTCTTATTTCCAATGAAACATTTAAATGCGGCAAGTGGCATGAAAAATAGGAACACGCCAAATTCACACCACATACATATTAAGCTCCCAGAAACTATTTCGAAATTTGTTTATAAAAACCACACAATGGATTCAATTGAAATTCAATATTAGGATTTTGAGGTTTAATTCTACTTAGTCCGCAAAGTAGTAAAGTGTACATTTACAAATGAAAACTACTTACAAAAGATTTAGTTCATGCATGTATGAACAGCAACAGATGGGAGGAGGATTTCCTGAGCCTCAGTATAGGCCATCATGTGCGACTATCGGAAACAACAGTGGTAGGATAAGGAGCATAAAATCATTCCTAATGAAATCACAGTTCTTAATAACGAAAATGTATACTGTATAAAATCTAAGGATAAGGCGATAATTAGTAAAAGTAGGAGGCTTTCAGAAGTTTGGGCTGATTTTGGTTTGCCAATCATGAATTTGAGGCCAAAAAAGGGGCATTGCGTTTATAGAAACAAATTTAGAGCATCTTATGGCATAATTCAGTACGTGGCAGGGTGCAAACGACGGCTTTGAAACCAGGGGCCGAATTTCGGCATACTTTATCGAGTGACTGTGAATTTAGTATTACTGCTCACGTTATCGAGTAATCTCTCATCAGAAATCAAACGTAATTTCATTCGACCCATTAAATGCTCACTCATTTATTCAAGAATTGAAAATGTAAACCTTTTTCCCAAATTTGTTAGTAGATAAGAACCCAAGTCAATACGCCAACCAACCGAATCCAAAAAAAAGTTACAGTGCGTTCAAACCGATCACTTTCCTTGTACACGCACACATCCTGTCTAGGTTTCGTTTAACCAGATTTTTTTAAACAACTCCAGTACAATTTTTTTCTTGCCTCGACCCCATACCTAGCCGCTCTGAGCTCTCGTTGCGTTTTATAAAATTACTATCTTCAAAACTTTAAAATGATTAAATACAATATTTAGTTTTTTTTATAACAAAAAGTTGTTGAAAATAGGCCGCTTTTTTCCCTTGAAGACTAATCGGTGCTGACAGGATTTAATCAATCCTTTAATATGCGCCATCCAGATTAAGGGCACTGTCGCACTTAGAGGGTTGAAAAAAATCGACTTTTTGAAAAAAATACTTATTAAAGTTCAACATCTGGAGAATATCTCCTGAAATCTTCAAATCAATCTGACGAATAAGTTTTGAGTTAAGGCCGTTTAAAGTTGGTGCCTTTCGTTCGAGTCAGTGCCACTTGGTGAGTGAACGCGGTACTACAAAGCTTACCTACGAACTTACCGACAGCTTTTAGCAAGCAGATGTAGGCAGCATGTTATACAGAGTTGCAACGTATAACGGTAGTACATTTACGTAGCCAGGTAGTAGTGTAGTGAAAAAAGTCGATCGTTACGAAAAAAAATTTTAATGCGATTTTCTCAAAACCATTTTTTTGAAGTTGGTGACCGCGATAACTCAAAAACGGTTCAACCGATCATTCTCAAATTTTGCACACTTGTTGCTAATACAAAAACAAAGTGAGTATCCGCGGGGTTTTTATTTTTTCTGAATAGAACCGATTTTACAGTCAATTTAAAGTCCTAATTTAATGTGAAAATCGAATTTTTTTTTAAATGGTCACCAAAAGTTCAAAAATTTAAATTTTTGAAAACTTAGCGATTACTCATCTGAAATATATGTTAACTAACGATATCTTTTTAAATTTTAAATCTAAGATAATTCCGCAAAAAAATTGTTTTTTACATGCCCTTACTTATTTACATGCTAGTTCAGTTGTAATGAATATTTTGATGTGAGGAAAATTACAAAATGTTGTTTAAACATGTAGTAATCACCCCTATCATCGTAGTCGTTTATCGACGTCGAGAGCTGTCGATGTCGTAGTCGATTCGATATTTATTCGGCATCATGATACTTTTTCGATCGAAAGATTAAAAAATCTATCACCAAAGTCTGTCAGTTTCATTTTGGTTCTATTTGCTGTCTTCATTTGCTAGCAACGCAAACGGTCTTTGATTGTTATTTGTGACAGTTTTTTTTTTAATCCTAATAGTGAGGAACATTTTTTAGTAGTTAGGATGAAATGGAAGAAAAAAGATTCGCAATAAAAACTTGTTGAAGATTCGAAGGAAAATAAAAGAAGAATCTGATCGATTCTCTTTACCAGACTCTAAGTAAGTTCAAATTAAAAAAAATTTTACAGATGTACATACATCCATATATTTGAAAACATTTTAGGTTTGTGCAGTTCTTCAAATTAAATAAAGATGCGTTTTGATATCTGGCACTTAGAAACAGTCAACTCTGTGTCTAATTAATATATTAAAACAAGTTGTTGATGATTGAATCACAACTATGCCCAAAATGGGTAAATGTGGACGTAACAGAAGAGTCCAAAAGAGAGGCAAAGCTATGGTTATTTTGGGTTTCCCGGCGTTATTGGATGCATCGATGGAACGCACATTAAAATCCTAACACCCTAGAGAGTTTGATGTGGCAACTGATGTCTATTCCTTCTTTGTGTCTATTTTTGCAAAGGTTTTGTTGATACCCTTGGCTAAATGAAGTTTTGCTTCCATGAAAGCTAACAACTGCTGAAATTGCTTTTTGGTTTGTAATTTTCATCTAAACAATTATTAAATACAACAAGTAGTCAAATGAATTTGTTAACTGGTTAAACTTTCATTGTAAGTTGGTATATATCGTTTCGCTGTCGTCACAATAAAAAACATCGACCGTTCTCACTGCTTAGTCGCGTCAATTTCATTTACGATGATTCCGAATGAGCGACAGAACGTCGATTTTTTAGTAGATTTTGACATTTCTTCGACTCGTCTGGTCGAAAAACGACTACGATGATTGCAATAAGCTTCGAGCAGTATTTTTTGAGACGATTTCGACTTCCATGATTGGGGTGAAATATGTGTGTTCGTTTAAATCCATTTGATACTTTTCCTACAAAAAATTCACGAAAAATCGACGTTTTATCGACGTTCCAGGAGCGACAGTGCCCTAAAAAAAATGTTTATCTGCTATCTCCGAGAAATACGAGATATTCTTATATCGTTTTTCATAGACGAAAGGAGTTACTCCATTTGTGAAAAGAATTACTCTTTTTCTATTTTTCAGGTTTCATTGAAAAATAGAGTAGATCCGGAGTAACTCTAAACGCCACAGACCTACTCCCATTTGGTTGACATGCAAAAACATTTGTTCTATCAAACGTTAAATGGAAAATAATTTGATAGTTTTAAATTAATTGTGTCAGCACTAAGTTCAAAAATTGTTGAAAATTATGAAGTAAATAAGTTCGAAATCAGTAATTTGCCAGAAAAGCCAAATTACAAAATGTGAATATATGAATTCCTATATGAGAACATCAATTTAAAATGCAATACTAGGAAAAAAACTTAAAAACATGTTTCATTGAAAGGAGTAGTTCTCGATTTCAGAGTAAATCGAATTTCAATGAAAAACGCTATTAGTATGACAAAATATAACAAAACTCTTTGAATTGACGTAGTACCCTTTACGAGTGCCCTATAAAAGCCCCAGCTTCGGCTATTGACATTTTGACACAATTCTTCATCCACATATCCACATTTGCTTACACTACTGAACAACATTTGCGGCGGCGTTTCCAAACTTCCGCATGACTCATGACAAATAAAATGTATCCCCAGCTGCGAAAAATTGATAAATTCCAAATTGTATCTGGACTTTGGAGGAACTGCGTATAATAAAAATTAACACGTCATGTGTTTCAAAAGCAGCAAACCCTTTCATAATAGTTCTCAACTTACTCTACTGTATCGTTTATGCAAAGAGATAAAAATCACCGCCATATTTTGCACCTGTTGCTGATAAATGTTCGAGAACGAAATTATTTTTTTATCTTTCATGTGAATCGAATCGATAACCGTAATATTTTTATTTGCATCATAAAACACCCAACAAAAAACAGACTAACACCGAAATTAGTTCATTAAGAAAGATTCAAAGCTTTCAATTTGTATAAACATCTCGTACAGACATTCTTTTAGTTTTCTTTATTTTTGTTGATTCATTGAATGAATTAAGTGAATATAAATACCTTCACTTCACTTGCTTCTCAAAACCAAAAAAAAAAAAAAAAAAACAACAAACTTGAACTTTTCATTTCGCTTTAGATATATTTTGCTTTGGTATTCAAAATAGGGAAGTACATAGACTTGAGGCGGTTTATTTCTGCTTTCATATTAGCTTCTCGATAGTGTTAATATACATTTTTGCAATCGCAATTCGGCTTTTTTATTTTTGTTTTCTTTGAATATTTATTTATCGCGGAAATGCTATTTTTAATCAAAATAATATATGGCAAGCACTTGGTGTTTACTTAGTTTTTAGTGAAATGCAGCAATGGTGCGCAGCTAAATATAGAATAGCTAATCGAGCGCAGAAGATTGTTCTTTCCTATACATGTTGAAGAATTTAATTTCGTTGAGGGCTCCTCATTTAGCCGGCAAAAACAACAACTGATAGGCGAACTACAGGAATTAATAAATTCAGTAAGCAAAAATGTTTGTTTTTATGGTAAGTTATTTATTGAATATGCCAACAGGGTGAAAAATTAGCGCCACTTTTTAGCGGAATGAATATCAACAACAACATTCTCCACACAGAACAGATAACTGCTATGGTGATCTAGAGCTGATATTACATTTTGAATAAGGCATATGGCCCATCGGATGATAAAGGATACTTTTATATTAGATGATTTGAGAATTGAAAAAAATTTTAAAATTTTAAGTGCCAAGTAGATTATAATATTGCAAATAAATGCTGTCGGAAGTATATGTACTATGTTTTGCCTTTCCATTTTCTAGTCCATGCCAATTCCAGGCTATTCCCAAGTGACAAAAGTTCAAATCGACCAATGATCCAAGAACAGTGAAGCAACTTGTGATGAAGACATCAATCATCGAGTAAGCGTAGGGTGTAGGCCATGGCGAGAAAACTCAGCAATTTTCTGCGATAGAAAAATGCCAAGTAACAAGACTTGAGCGTACTAGAAATATAAAGTTTCGTGGAAGCCTTCATGTCAAAAACATCTTCTTTGAAAAAATAAAACAGAATTGGCACAGTTATTTGTGTATTTGTGTTTTTATTGGCTGCACCTGAGCTCGAGTCTGCAATATACATAAATCCGCTGGTCCAGATGGTATCCCCGCCGTTATTCTGAAGAGGTGGCAAAACCACTGCGAAAACTTTACCATCTTTCATATTCTGCTGGGATTTCTTCGAGCAGATGGAAAACTGCTTTTGTTCAGCCGGGCCCTAAAAAAGGCGAATCTTCCTCCTCTTCCAATTACCGTTCAATTGCACTAACGTCCCTTCTTTCTAATGTGATGGAAACGTTGATAAACCGTCAACTTATGAAATATCTTGAAGAACGAAAGCTTCTTAATGACCGTCAGTACAGCTTTCGTAGCAAACGGTTCACTGGTGATTTGATGGCTTATCTCACCGAAAAGTGGAACAAATCTTTACATTATTTTGGAGAAATTAAGATTATTGCACTTGATATTTCTAAAGCTTTTGATAGAGTTTGGCATCAGGCTCTTTTATCGAAAATGTGTGCTTTTGGTATCGATGAGTGTCTTCTTTGTTGGATTAGAAACTACTTTTCCGACCGTTAAATACAAGTTGTATTGGATGGCTTCAAGTCTGATACCCACTTCATAAATGCTGGTGTGCCCCAGGGCTCCGTTTTGTCTCCGACTCTCTTCCTCATTTTCATTAATGATCTCTTGTCTGAAACTTCTAATCCGCCTAACTGTTTTGCTGACGACTCGACCCTCAGTTTTTCATATTCGCTTCCAAATTCACGTCCCTGCTCTTCGGATGTGGAACTGGAACCGTTGAGTATGATACGCTCATTGAATTCTGACTTTGACAGCATTGTTACAAGGGGTCTTAAAAACCGAGTAGAATTCAATGCTTCGAAACTCAATGCTGTCTCTTGTCGTTGAAGCTTCACATTCCCCCATTGCCATTATCCATGAATGGTACCTGCATCCAAGAAACCGAAAAGTTGTCGGTACTTCGATACTTGGTATGTGTGTAAACGATGATCTTCGTTGGAATGACCAAATATTTGAAGTCGCCAAAAACGCTGCTAAATCCTTAGGCTTCTTGAGACGGTGCAGGAAGCTCTTCACATCTACTGATCTGGCTACAATTTATAAGGCCTTCATCCGCCCAAAACTGGAGTATAACTTCCATATCTGGTCAGGTGCTCTCCAAACATCTTTGGGCGTTATTTTGAACCCTATCAAGTAGGCGATAGTTCAATCGTAGAATCGATTGATTCTCTTGAACATCGTCGAAGCGTTACCTGTCTCTCTCTTTTTTATCGCTTTTTTTTACAAACAGTGCTCTAGTGAAATAGCCAGCTGCATTCCTCCCCTGAAACAATTTAACCGCAACACTCGCCTCGCTAGGAATGCTCATCAGTTCTACCTTGAGCCCAACTTTGGGCGTAGAGTCAAGTATAGAGATTCTTATTTTAGTCGCACCACCCAAATGTGGAATGCTTTACCTGGCTCTGTAATTCCCCTGCATTAGGATTCGCAAAGGTTAAAAAGCAATGTGCATCATCAAAATCATAGAACGATCAGACATAATCGAAAAGAAAAATGGAGAAAGGAAGATCAAAAAACTCCTGGTAGCGAAATCTGCATTTTTTTGGTTTTAGACATGGACAAAGACCGATATGTTTGCGGCGCAACCCACGAGCGGATCACTAGTAAGTAGCCGTTTAGTGGGAAGCTGTGATCCCTTCGAGATCACGAACGTCGTAACGCTGGAAAAGGACAAAAAGAAGAATACGTAGTAAGTTTTCAACTTGGAGTTGAGGTTGATCTTGACGATCATTCAACATGCCTTTAAAGAAATTTATTTGTTTTAAGGTTTTTGTATTTTTAAACAAACTACAACTCCCGGACAAAAACCAAGACAATAATCAAATTTTTCTGTTGTTTTTTAACTAACAACTCTAAGTGCGGGTTAACAGATCATTGCCATTCGATCTTTCCGGTATAACCGAAACTTTTTTCTTATCAAGACGTCATCCAAAAGCAAAAAGAGCCAAAACTTCATGGCAAAATCATAAAAGCTTATAAAGGGTGGTTTTTTTTTTTGGACGTTTGGTTTTCAAGAAGAAAAAAAAACCGCATATAATTTAATGTTAGTTACTGCCACGGTTGGCGGGCCCAGCTAACGGGCCCATTTTTTGACTTCATTTTACAGGATTTTTGAGCAGTAACGCACTGAACATTTATCAAACGTCTCAGGCGACTTTACATAACACATACAAATTATAGTCCAGCGATGTTAGATCGCCTGATTTTAGAGGTAACTTACAGGTTCAAAACTTCAGATTATGTAAAAATCGGCGTCAACAGTGATTTCGTTTTGAGACAATTTACCGAACGTACCCAGTGCCCAGAATCAATTCTTCCATGATGGAATGGGGAACCAAACTGAGCAAGAACTAAGCACCAGCTATCAAAAAAGCCAACTCCGAAGAAGTAAATATTTAAGAATCTTATACCAAGTGACAAAGCTGACTAAACAAGTCAAGGTAGAGTAGAGGGCCCCATCACTCTACGGTTGCATGCAACTCAGAATACCATTTCCAAAATTGGAACAGTAAAAAAAAAACAAGACTTTCAGCAAATGCCATTTTGACTTTCTCTCTTTGAATAGCTTCTATTGAGCCATAGCCCAGAAATGTCAAAGAACCAGTTGACGTAGAACGAGAATGAGCATCATTGATAAAAGTAAATTATGCGGAAAGAAGTCAAAAGCACAATTTTTACTATTGATAAGGGATCGTACGCCTCAGTGTTTTCACTTTATAAGTTTAAGTCATTTGAAAGCTTCGATAGCAAATTGAGGATTTCGGATATGAATTTAAAAATTAAATTCAGATAAACTTTAAAAAGCAATACTTACTCACTTACTAAATGTGGTGATAGATATTCGCTCTAAAAGCTGCTGGTCATCACTTTCAAGTTGGCCACACTAGAGAGATTGGGTTTCGTGCGAAGACTACCGCTCCTTAAACGACCTAATATTACATTACATAACTACCCTGTGGTATCCGATGCGCAATGGTAAACATGTCTGCCTGTTACGTAGAATGTTCGAGATTCGAGTCCCAATTCCCAAGAGAAAAAAAAAAATGTGTCGGGTATCGTTTTTCGTCAGGATTTGGCAAGTCTTCACAAGGTATGGTTTTGAGAAATGCCCCAGGCCCCGAAGTCCTGCGCTATGTTGCGCCATTTATTTATGTGGCGGATGCTGGCAATGCTGCTCGCAAAACTCACCGCATTATTTCGTCGAGTGATAGAAGCCGCAAGAATAAAGGTACTACGAGTTACCCAATCAGCAGTCATCGGATCCTAAAGCGTCGTCAAGTGATATAAGCCGCATGAAATCGACTAAACAGCAGCCGTTGATCAGAAACAAGGTTCGTCAAGTGAATGAAAATGGAAGAACTAAGCCAGTCGATTAGCAGCAGTGACAGAAGCAACACTTGGAAGTTAAACAGCCGTCATTTCCTTTCTGGAATTTTAGCAATAAAATTTCTTCAGCATTATCTTGAAGAGTAAACTTAATAAAATATTAAAAAAAAACTATCCTGATTATGTTTTTAAAAGATGGACAAAACCAAATCTATAACTACCCTTCACGAAAATAAAGTGAAGAAAAGTCAAGGAATGGACAAACCTCATCTTGAGTCAGACAGTAAATAAAGTGGAAAATGACCTCCACCTAATAAGAGTACAGGGCTGGAGAGAGATCGCCCAAAATGGAAATTGTTTGCGGAAATTGTTGGTTGAGGCCCATGATTACATCAAACGGTATTGGTCATTTAAGTTAATACAGAATTGGGAGCCAATCTCGTTTGCCAAGATTGTTCAAGATTGTTCTGGTTAAAGCGTTCAAGCGAGTAACAATTGCAAAAAATAAAATATATTGAAATGCAGCCATTGTTAGAACTTTTGAACTCTTCCAGCTTATAAATTAAGGTATCTGAACTTCAAAAATCTACACAGACAATTTAAAAGTTGATTTTTTTTTTTCAAAAACAACAGAGCTGTCACAATTCCGACACTTTTGAACGCGTTTACGTTAGAGCTGCTACGATCGTTTCAATTTTCTGCTGCTGTTATACGAGTTCAATAACCTTCTTATTTCATTGCCGCGGTTATGACAATTCTGTAGCTTTTAGAACAGCGTTGTGATAAATATAAAAAAAAAATTCTGTCTTGATTACCATACATACTGTCGCGATTGTGACAATTCTGTCGAGTCTACAATAGAAATTTTGCAATTACAACAATTCTGTGACAATCACAGCAACAGCGGTGTCAGCGTCACCACAAAATGTCTTCCGCCAAATGAAAATTTTGCATTACACAAAATCATGATTTGTCGACCACCTCACAATCATACGACTACCGCTTTCAACCATTTTTATTCATGATTCGATCAAGTTTAAAGTGCCAAAAAAGCACTGTAACTCTGTAACCCAGAACCTACCAATTTTCTATTGAATTGTTTCTTTTAAATTGATTTATACCAATTTATGATGAATGCTGCGAATATAAAGGCTTTTCTATGTTGAACGAAAATCAAATTTTAATTCCCAAAGGCATAGTGAAAATCGAAAAATTAAAACGCATTATTCATGGAACCAGTAGGTACATCAGTTTTTTTCACTTCTGGCAACTAAAGTATACGTCAATCAGATTTGTGATTCGAGTACAGGAAATTTTCGATGCCCATCGTGATTTTTCAAACTACTAGCTAGTCAAGGGTTCTGTAGTTAAAATTTTTTGTTTCAACCTTTTTCGCAATCGAATAACCTTCGTCCAATGAAGTGTAGGTATTTTCGTTTTTAATCCTCAGAAATATGTAAATATCAGAGTCATCGTTTGTTGGAGTGAAAATTGTTGTTAAAAAGCAAACAAATATTCAAGCGACTTCTACACATCAAACCCAGACAAAATAACTAAAAAAAAATGGATGGAGTCTAAACACTCTCATTCATTCGAAGCATAATTAGTTTTTGTTTGGAGCAGTATCTAAAACTTCAACGTTGAATGTTAAACTAAATAAATAAATGAGTATTTGGACAGGGGGCTCTCTTACTGAACGATTAAGTAAGAAAACGCTTTCATGGCTATGTCTTTACTCTCGAAATGGCTTGTAAACATCACAGGCACCACTAATATAAACCATATCCTTTTATCTTTTTTTGAAAGTTGTTGCATTTGCAAGAATTGAATTAAGTGACATGCGGTGAAAACTTCGTAAAAGTAAATCCAATAAAAGTTTTCAGTACACCTTCCGGGTGAATTCACGAGTCTGCAAAAAAATCAAGTTGAGAGCTGTTCTGGTTTTTGTGTGACACACTTATGTTTTTGGGTGTGCTGAATCTGAAAATGACTTTCATTTCGTAGAACGTTACGTTTTCTGACAATATATGTATCCGTCTAATATCTGGTCCAGTGAAAACACCATCTTTCAACTTTGCCTCCGGGAGGTCTGGAAACTTAAATATCATATTTGAAGCAATTTCCATCTCTTAGAAGTGACTTTACAAATTGCTTCATCAATCCCAGCTTTATGTGAAGCGGCGGCGTTCTTTTTGCCAACCTTAAGGTCGATAGAAGGCCAACACTTCTTGGTCCAGTCTCTACAATCCCATAGACTCAAAAAGTAATAATATTAAAAACAAAATAAAAATGTACTTATTTACTTATGACTTCAAGTTAGCTCAAAAAAAACAACATTTTTTAAGAAAATTGGGCTTAGCAAATATTTGTGATAGAATATTTGTTTCAGCGACATGGTATCTACGAATGTATATTAGTAGTTTACCCTCGAACCAAATTTCAGACGTATTGTTAAGTTTTGCCAATCGAGCGGGGAATGCATAGCCCAACTTTACTTGTTTCTTCATTCAACTTCTATTCTTACGCTAGTGCTTTGATTTTTAAAGGGGAAAAAACTTTCTATTTTCAAAAATTTTTTTTAGATATAAGAAAAAATATATTTTTGTTTCAAACTTTTTAGGGTGTTAAAAGAATATTCAAAACGCCGCCTTTGCGACATCATTTGTGCGTCGACATGGACGCAGAAATTTCGACAGGATCATCTGAAGAAAACGAAAAAGAATCTGTTTTAGATGAAACCACAAACGAAGGGCAAAAAAAAAAAAAATTTAACTGTATTTTTGGCATACATTTTTACAAAAAAAACTTCGACCATTACCTATGTCTACATTTTTTCTGCTAAAAATAGTTGTAATCGAAAAAGCTATAATTTCTTCGTTCAAGTCTTTGTGAATTATATTTATAAGACCTGTGCTGGATTCCAACAAGATCGGTCGAGTGGTTCTCAAGAAATCTCTCCCACCGATTTACAAGCCACAGTTTCGAGAAGAACGTGTTTTAAAGTTTTGAGCGCTAAGGCTAAATTACCTCAAGAAGTGTGTGACTTCTCAGAGCTGCATCTCCAAAACTGTTACTCGGAACAGCATGAAAATTTAGAACAAATTTTAGGAGTAATCGTAGAATTCAAAAAGAAAAGAAAATAATTTCGAATTTTGGAAGTCCTGAAACCCTTTCAACCCTTGAAGTAAGACCCTATATCTTTGATACTGGAGACTTATCACTCGAAAGCATCTTTAGAACACCGTCGTTAAGTCGAGTTAAGCATTAATAGTGGTTAGATGGAGGACCGTCTGTATGCACAATCGCTAGCTGTTGTTATTTGATATGTTTGATGGTAGAGAGATCCACATGAGTGGTACCCGTGGTGTGATGGATGGGTCTATGAAATAACTCCCACGAAATAAGTCCCACTTTTAAAAACGAAATAAGTCCCACCAAAAATTGCTATTTTGAAAGTGGGAGTTATTTCGTTTCAAAAGTGGGACTTATTTCGTCAATTGGTGGGACTTATTTCGTTACGCGTTTTTATTTTAAGTGGGACTTATTTCGTTTTGAGTGGGAATAAATTCGTTTTGTAAAGTGGGAGTTATTTCATACCCCTAAATTTATATTTTTCTTATGCAAAAAGTTATGGTTGTCCCTTTTACGAAATGTCCAATGTTTCGTAAAAGGGACAATCATAATTTTTTGTCCTTATCTCTCATCTCTCTTCTTGCTTGTATACGATTTTTCTTTATTATTCCTCTGCTTTGATTATTCATATTATTCGACGTGTGTTTTTTTCGAAGAGCCAAATACTTCTTATTTGAAATCGCATTAAACAATGAAAAAGTGGGACTTATTTCGTTTATGAAAGTGGGACTTAATTCATTTAAGAAATATATTATTCAAGGGGGAGTTATTTCATATTGAGTGGGAGTTATTCCATTTCAAGTAAATTTTTAAATCATTTCATTTTGGTGGGACTTATTTCGATTTCAAAAGTGGGACTTATTTCGTGGGAGTTATTTCATTTTTTAAGCAATTTTTGGTGGGACTTATTTCGTTTTTAAAAGTGGGACTTATTTCGTGGGAGTTATTTCATAGACCCGTGATGGATAGCATGTCCGCCTGTTAATCCAGAGGTTCGAGTTCGAATCCCAGGCCCAGGGGCTCCTCGCTCTGTTGCGCCACCCTAATTATTCATTCATTTTTTTTTTAAAGAGATCCAAGGGAGAGGTTTATATGTATATTTCATTCTCGTATTCCCAAAGAAACGGGATCTTACACGGGAACTTAGGAACTGCTTGACCGATTAAAAAATTCTTTCACCATTAGAATGCTATTCATTCCCGAATTCCCATTTGAACGGGAACGAATACGATAACGGATACGGAAACCGGAACGTAAACGATAAGTAACCATTTGTATTAAAAAAACTTTAAGACAACTGAGTCGATTTGAATTAAATTTCGTACAAAAAATGGTCTAAGACATAAGAAAAGCACTGGATCGATTTCACAAATTTTTCAGCATAACAACACGGTATTATCTCCAAGTATCATAGACAAACATTTTAACATCTCCATAATCCCACGACAACCTGACGGGAACGGAAACATATCCGGGAAATTGGAAAAAAACTGGACCGATTTCAAAAACTTTCATTATTATAGTTATAGTCTGCTTCATTGCTCTTTCGTAACATAGACTATATTTCATTCCCACTTTCCCACTGGAATGGAAACCTGGAAACTACTTTGCTTAATTTACTCAATTCGATCACCGTAGGGTTCGAGCTTGGCCGGGCGGTTCAGCTAGTTCAATTAAACATTGAAACTATAAAGCTATTTTTAACACACCGTAAAGTTGTCGACATGAGGTGGAAAACCACAGACTCCATTTGACTAACTGTGACATCGCTTATGAGTAAAATAAAAAGAATATAGGAGTAAGACGACTACCTGTTGGTACACTTGAGTTGACGGTGATCCGATCAATGATGTGACTTGACTTAAGTAGTCGGCAAAAAAATTGAGGGTCTCTGAAATTGCATTGCCTTCTTAAAGCGACGGAAATTTTTCGGTTTAAGATTACTCGATGTACCTCTTGTGATTTTATTCTCATACAAAAAAGATAAAGAAGCTCATAATTTGCAAAATTTTTCTTTGGTTTAGAATTTTAATTTTTGGATATAAAGTTTGTTATTACTCGAATGGAAAACTTCCATAGGAAATCTCTACAGATATGTCTTATAAAATGCATAGGAATGTTGCTTCGTTTGCGAGATAAATTGAAAAAACTAATAATGGTGTATTTTTAATCCTATCTTCTATTCGCACCCCCTTATTTAATAGAAATCGGCTGTTTTTTCTTTACAATCATCCTATTAGCCGATTAATGTAATAAAAATCCACCCTTTTTTGAGTCCCTTTATTATATAATTGGTTTGACTTTAATCACAGTAAATCACCCTCCTCGTAAATGTCAGCTATGAATTTTTTTTAGTTTTTTACCCTCGTTTTAAGCTCATAATCAATAGCCTATTAAAGATTTCTTTAAATTGATTTATACTGAGATTTTGTTTAAATCACTAAAGCACACCCCTTTTTTAATTTTTGAAGATTAAATAATTCCGAGGGCTAACGGCAAATAGCATAGTTTTGTGCCTACATCCCTATAAATTTCGTTTCGCATCATAGGATCAAGAATAGCAAATTTCATTTAATTTAACGACTTTCTCTTTTATTGCCCGGTTCGTCACATTAAAGCAAGTCGTAACAGTTTTACAACTTTTAAGCTGCAAATTGGGCATAACAGAGTAGCAAATAAAAAAAAAAACCAACGGAGACTTTTAAGTTCTTGATTGTGTGTCACGTCAATTTCAAAGTGTCATATGAACGTTGCTATATACATCAAAAGATAAAGAAAAACTGTCTGTGTCTGTCTATCACGTGCACTGTTTGCTTTGTTAAAAATTAAGGATAACATCAGTTTTGCTTTAAAAACGCTAACCGATCAGAAAAAGGACTTTTATGACACACATCTGTATCATAAAATGATTTCATTGCTTTTCCCGTACAAAACGGACTCCTTATTTAAATTTAAATCTTTGTCATTCCCAACTTTCAGCTTTTTTATGTTGGTGTTGCATCAGAGGAAAAGTATAAGGGAAATGCGTTATCCATTCACAGCGCCAGATACTTGAGAATGGCAATGGCAACTGCATATTCTCATTGCCTCTAGTAGCGGATTAAATGCACTCCTCCAAGCAAGGTAGCGTAGTAGGTAGCGGAAGGAAACAAACTTAATCATCATTCTGCAATTAGTGAAAGACTTACTTAATTGAGTCAAATGTGAAGAGAGGAGAATCATTAAAAACTTTAGTATAGAATACATTTCCAGTGAAGATGATAAAGCGTTTTTATTTAGTACAGTAACAAAATTGACAGGTAGATGGAACTAATAGCATGCTTTTGTCTTCTGTTTATGAGTTTATTTTTACAAATGCTAACCAAGAATAAATTATCTGTCAACATACATATTTACACGAGTATATCCTAAAAAAAATCTGTTAAATTTGACTCAAAAACACTTTCAAATTCTTGATGAAACATTGTAATAAGCTTACATCCTGATGTCACAACCGACTATCAGTGTGTTCTCTGATTTTTCTTCCGGGGCCAAATTTTCTATTTACGAAATTAACAGGGTTGGGAAGTTTTGAAACTAATTATCACCCTTAAAGACAGATTGTGCATTCTTAATGAAATGATTTGTGATGGGTAAACATTAGAAGCAATAGCAATGTATACTCTGAAAGGATGTACATATGACTTCTATGAGAAAGGAGATAATAGCATCTTGTGAAAGTTCTTGAACCTTAAAAGCAGCTGGTTGAAATAGGTAGAACTCAAATGAAATGCTTCTAACTCTTCATTGCCTCACAGTTGAATTAATAAATGTTTTTATCAAATACTATCGTTTACCAAAATTTCTTGTAAGGAATTTCAAATGTTCCGATTTCCATTAACTTTTAATTGCTCTGTTTAGATTCATTACAGATGTTGGATGGCATCTCATGTATGCAAATTAATTCGTAAATTTAATTTGCATACACTCTTTACATCATACATACGTAAAAGATAAAGATACGAATAGCAAAAGTAATTACTGACATGTAACATAAAATTAGATAACGATGGGCATTGGGCATGATGATAAGAGTAGATTACAAAATAGTTAAAAAAGAACTCTGAGGAAAAATCTGAGAGAAATAATTAAAAACTACTCGTTTGCTTTGAAGTTATGCGCTAGCAACTACAAAAACAGTACGTAAGACTGCAGAATAGCGCAAGGATATTTTACTTCATAAAAGCGCTGTGTTTTTTTTGTGTTTTCTGGATTAGTGTAGGGATAATACGGTGTGATAGTAAAGTAGGAACTCCAAAATACGTCCAGTTATGTGTCTTGGATATGCAAAAAGAAGAAGAAGAAGAAGAAGGAGAAAAAGAAGAAAAAGAAGAAGAAGAAGAAGAAGAAGAAGAAGAAGAAGAAGAAGAAGAAGAAAAAGAAGAAGAAGAAGAAGAAGAAGAAAAGAAGAAGAAGAAGAAGTAGAAAAAGAGAGGAGAAGATAATCATTAAAAAAACAAAAGCAAGAGCAAGAGCAAGAACAAGAACAAGAACAAGAACAAGAACAAGAACAAGAACAAGAACAAGAACAAGAACAAGAACAAGAACAAGAACAAGAACAAGATCAAGAACAAGAACAAGAACAAGAACAAGAACAAGAACAAGAACAAGAACAAGAACAAGAACAAGAACAAGAACAAGAACAAGAACAAGAACAAGAACAAGAACAAGAACAAGAACAAGAACAAGAACAAGAACAAGAACAAGAACAAGAACAAGAACAAGAACAAGAACAAGAACAAGAACAAGAACAAGAACAAGAACAAGAACAAGAACAAGAACAAGATTGCCTCAAAGGCCACCCTTTGTAAGTTGATTTCCTTGAGAAGATTCCCTAAGATTCCCTGTTGCAAACACAAGTTTCTTTTCAAAAATGCAATCGAATTAACAAAATTGAATTTTTTCCATGTATAGTAAATGGCTTTATAAGAAAAAGCAAACATTCTAGTCGGTTATGGAAGACAACGCCGCGCCGTTTAAGTGTCTCCCGTTTAAATTTTCACCGTTTAAGTGTCAATGGCTTAAATTGAAGCTCCGAGGCGGCCGATGCACATTTGATTGACATTTCGGTCAAAACTGGGCTACACAGAACTCACTTTGAAAACAAGTTTTCTATAATTTGTAACGACATTCAAGAGCTTCATTTCAGTCGGCGTAGGTATAATACTGACTTTCTGTTCAGATTTGTAACTGCCAACAGCTGTCGATGACATATGAGAATAAAATAAACCACAAGACGATCTATCCAGAATTAACACTTTCACTTCTTTTTTATTGGCTCTTCAAATACATATCTTTCGTTTATCTGCCTATTTTGGAGTTTGCAAGTTTTGTCTTGCTTCTGCTTTCATATTAACCCGCCAAAATTTCATATAGGAGAATTGATGTGATTGAGTGCAGCTCTCATTCAAGATTACACTAGTGAAACTGTTTGATTGTTCGGAATTTTAGGTGACGTTTTACTCAAAACAGTATTTTCAGAGTCGGTGTACTAAATTTCTCTGAAACGACTGAACCGATCCGCTTGAAATTTTTTACACGAAGCAATAAGATTTTCGACAGTAATTTCGATATGGGTTACTTCCGAAAAACTAAATTTTTTTAGAAAGTGAACATGTTCTTAAAAATGAAAATTTTTACTGTTCCTTCGATCATTACCTGTACACATCTATTACAAAACTAAACCTTTTATGGTTTTTAGGTTTCAGATTATTTGAAGCAGAAATATCTTGATCACCGTCAGGCAACTTTTTTTGGAGGCCCTTCCGGAGATCTACTACAGGAAATAGGACATTCAACAATGTTTAAATAAATCGCTGATTGTTAAAGTACATTAAATTCTTTTATGCACATTTTTTTTTATTAATTTATAAAATACAATTAGTCTTCAGAAAAAATTCACAAAAAACGCGGAAAAAAGATATAACCTGAAGGCTTCGCAAACATTTGAAATATGCCACCAAAAAGTTTTCAATGACATTGATAAGTGTTTTTTTATACCTCAAAATATGCATACACCTATTCGCCGCAATTTTTTAGAACAGGACCATAGAATCATTGTGCACTCAATGTATCAATGTCACCATCGGTTTTAATATCCTAAAAATCGGGATGGTAAAAAACTGCCACGACTATATCGCACGTATATCTGCAAAGCATAAAATCAAAATGTGAGGACTTGAACATATAGAAAACTAGCTGTGCCCGCGACTTCGTCCGCGTGGAATAGTGAAGTTTCAGCAGCATTTTTAATTTTTTAGGCTACTTATTATGCAAATAAGACACATTCATGCGTTTTAGTAAACTATTGTTATATTATTTTATTTCAGTATATTTTTGCACACGACGTTCTTACTTTTCCATCTTTTGTCAAATAAAAAGGTTTTGCAAAGTTTGATACACTCTTTTAAGCTAAAATTACAAATCAGTGGGAATTAAAGAAATACGGGAATCAATAGTTTTCTCCTTCCGCTGTTCCAGTCATTATTAAAGTTTTAATGCCGCATACCAGATATGTAATTTGTAGCTGTGTACAATTCTAGGTTAAAGATAAAATTGAACAACTTCAAAAATCAGGAATTTATTCTATCGGATGTAATGATTGTGCGAAAGAATATATAGGACAGACAAGAAGACCTATTCTAAAAAGATTTAAAGAACATTTTGCACATCTTAAATATAATGAAAAAGAAAAGTCAAGTGTTGCAGAACATATGCTAGAAAATAGTCATAGCTTTCGTTTGCAAAATTTTAAATTAATAAGAAATGTAAATAACAATTATGAATTAGATGCTTTTGAATCATTTTACATATTTAAAAACAAAAATAATCTAATGAATAGTGATGATGGACCAATCAAAGATTCAATATTCAAAAAATTTTTTAATAGATTCAACTCAACTTAACTGTGAATTTGTTTAGAAACATTTTTGTTTATTATTAGTTTTTTGACAAATAATTTAATTTAATTTAATTTATAAATCTCACTGACGATGGAAGCATTGCTTCTGAAATGTACATCTGAGGAAATATAAAAAGTGTTTTAATTGTTGAAAATTTTACTAATCTTTTCATTTATTAGATTAAAAAACACGTGGATTATCTCAACTGAAAAATTAATCAATTCTAGGTTACTCATTATTGGCACTGGATACTGAAACAACATTTTGCAGCCACTACTGATAGTTCTCAGGAATTGGGAAACTCTATAGGCTATAGGGTATGATGTGACTTGCTCATTGTCCATAATATTGTCTACTGATAGATATTCGACAACATCCCCCAATACGTCAAACATAATTTATTAGTTTATATGGTTAACTATCTCATTAGTTGGCGCCGAAATAGACTTTTCACACAGTCATTGCCGATTGCCAATATTTATTTGAAGATCAAGGTTCTTCTCAGGTCAACTGTGTAATCGACAGTTTGACAGAAATCACCTCACTCACGGTGAAAGAACTTTTGAAATTGGTCCAGTAGCTTCAAGGTTCCCGTTTACTTTGCCGTTCCCGTATAGGAATATTGGGAAAACAAATACAGCCCATGTCTTTCTTCAAAGTCAAGACTATCTTTGCATCAAAATTCATACAAATAGGTTCAATGGTTTGGGCGGTAGATGGTAACAAAGTAAAACAGACAGACGGAGTTGATTTGGGATCTATAATGATAGTATGTACCTTTTACCTACTTCCGTTCCCATGGGAATATTGGGATAAATTAAAGCTAATGTTACTTTGAGATAGGGTTCTAACGATGAAATAATTCTTGAAATCTAGGTTCCCATTTATGTTTGCATTCTTGTAGGAATACAGGGATAACTTCAGGCTCAAGACTACATACAGTTGCGAGTAAAATAATAGCAGTGCCTTTGCACTTGCACTTGCTTTGGCCACTTGAAAAGTGGAGGAATAGTTTGTGGACTAATGAGAGCAAAATAGTTCTTTATGGTGGTAAAGGCTCAAGACAGTATGTTAGACGTCCACCTAACACCGAATATAATCCTAGACATACAACAAAAACCCTTAAACATGGGGGATCGTCTTTTATGGTATGGGCAGGTTTATAGTTATAGTTTATATCTTTGGTGATGCACTGCTATTATTTTGCTCGCAGCTATATATCTCTGTACCAAAATATATATAAATAGGTTTATTAGTTTGGGCGGTTTTTGATAACAAATAAAAACAGACAAACAGATTTCATTTCAGACTTATGATAGTAGTCAAGACTCCCATTCCCGTGGCAATATGGTGACCGTTCCCGTAAAAATATGAGGACGACTTACAGTTTGTGTTACTCAGGGATAGTGCAGAATTCTAACGGTGGAAGAATTTTGAAATCGGTGCTGTAGCTTCTAAGTTTCAGTATACGTTCCCGTTCCCGTAGGAATTTAGGGATCAAATATATAGCCTATGTCGTTCCGTAGGTTCTAGACTATCTCTGTACAAAATTTCATATCAATCAATTCAGTAATTTGGGTGGGAGGCGGTAACATAGAAAGTCGGACAGACAGAGTGACTTTCAAATTTATAATATTAGTAAGGATTGAATAAAATCACATGAAATATTGAAAAAAAATTTCAAAGGATTTTAGCAAAAATATAAAATCGTTTGACAAGTTTCTTAAAACAACCGAATTTTTATTTTTCACTTTAATCAAAAACAAGTTTTTAAAAGTCAACTATGCAAATTTTATGATCGTGCTACAAGATGTTCCAACAAGAAATTAACAAAAAAAAAAAAAAAATTGAAAATACATACTCCAAACCATCAAATTTAAATTTACAAAATGAATAAAAAAATGTAATACGGAATGTTTTTTAGACAACCTAGAACTTTTTTAATATAAAATTTCGTCAAAATCGTGGTTCAGGCTAAAGATCCATAACTTGACATCAGACAAACAAAATTGAGGACCTACTTTTTTCGTAATCCCTATCATCGTAATGTCATGTACAATTGTAATGTCAACATTTTTTTCCTGAACGATTGTAAAACCTCACTTATATTACCTAAAGTCGCAAGTAAAAAAGTGTTTTTGAAACTTTGAAGTTACACACTGACGTCTTGTATAGTAAAAAAAAAAACTGGCTCAGACTCTCGACCAATCTTCTTTCAACCTACAAAAGTAAATTAACTTTCTACAAAATAAACAAAACTAGGATTTTAAGTTACTTCCAAAAAAGCAGATTTTGGAGAGCAATGGATGATGGACATCAAGAACTCTAATTAGTCATTGAAATTATACCCAGTTTTGAAAAAATTTTCGCAAAAAAATAAGAAATGGATGAAAGTATTAATAAAAAAATTGTATCGTATAGTACTACAACATTTTAGTCTATTTTGATTTGATATCTTCTGATTACTTTAAGTTGCCCATTCGAAGCACCAGATATGCTCAAAATTTGGTTTAAAATACTTATGACTCAACCCAATAAGCTGTTCTTTTTTAGATTATTATATTTACCTTTCTAAGACTAATGCATGACAAAAGAGGTGCCTAGAAAAAAAAAAACATTCAAAGAAATTGAAATTCCTCGAAGAACTTACAAAAATGTTAATTTTATCAAAACAAAAAATCTCACTCACTAACAATGAATAACACACTCATCAAACAGATAAAGGTCAGTTTAAATGCGATGAATAAAAAATTATAATTCATTTTCGATAATGTCTTGGATTGATATTTCGTTGACATGATTGGTCATTGGAGTTATGCTGCTAACATGTTTTCAATTTCCATTTAATATTCCAATTACGTTCGTTCAACATTACTCTCCGACCAACGTCGTTTAACAATTTCATTTCATTACAAATGCGAAACACATAGATTGAATACTGTTGATAAGATTTTTATCTCGTTTTATAAATAGAAAAATAAAAAAACAGAAAAATACAGAATAAAGAAGAAAAAAAAAGGTTTTGCAAACACATAGCCAACGCTGCTTTGCACACACAAAAATAATAATGCCCAAGAAAATAAAAAAAAAATAATAAGATAAAGAGTCAACAGATGGAAATAATACTCCCCACAGCGATCAAATAAAATTAACTTGTGATGCGATGCTATCATATGCCATTTTTGAACTCACAATCAGTTCGTAGCTTAAGCAAATTATTATCATCAATTACCATTAACATAATAAAGTTGGCCACATGTGCGTTCAGTTTCATGATTTGTTTAAATTCAGTTGCCGAAACAAAACAGCATCAGTAAAAGACATAGTTTACAAAAAAAAAAAAAACTCAAAACTGACACATAAATAATTAAAAAAAATAGGGTAGCGCAACCGAGCAAGAAGCCCCTGGGCCTAGAGTGTATTTCTCACAACCATGCCTTGTGAAGGAATGGAGTAACCTACGATCTGCTGCCGGTTCCGAATGGTTAATCGAGAGAGCGCTTTTCATGGCAATGAATTTACTTATTGAGGACTAAGGAGAAAGGCGATACCAGCAGGAAAACATTTTTGGCTGCGAATCTCTGGGTTAACAGACAGACATGCTATCCGTGATACCACGGGTACTAAAAACTGACACATGCATGTTCCTAAAATATTTAATTGAAAACATAAAAATTATAACTTTTTCCTTATGATTTGTTTATTTTTTTAGTTTTTTCATCAAAAAATAAACCTTGTAGTTGTTAGCTTCCTTATCTCGTATAAACATTTCAAACGCGTCACATTTATGTGAGTAACCGACAAAATAGTTTTGGTACACAATTTATCACATAAAGCAGGGATGGGATAGGAAAAAACCGAAAAAAAACGAAAAAACATATTTTATCAATTAGCAAACAAAGTTTGGCTGCGTTTCGAATGTGAGCGATAAATTATCAGGTACATATACGAGCCAAGCTTTTGATGATAATGCGAAAATTGTTTGTTTTGTTAATTCAGCCAAAGGGGTTTACTTTTACAATATGACCTAAATTCTGTTCGTCAAAGTGTTTCATTACACTGCTTCTCATTATGCTGACAAGGGTAATAGCTGAGGACATGGACTACACATAGATTGCATAGATTACATTTGAAAAACCCTTTTCCGAGCTGCTATAAATTCACTAGTGGCAACACCATGTTTGAATAGGGCCATACCATTTAAAAGCTTGTAAGTTTACAAAATGCAATTAACTGGGTTAATAAAGTCAAACGAATATGAACACTATCCAAACAGATTGTGGTATTCAGGTCCTTTCAGGAGTCCATAAAACAATCGATTTTTATGTAAAACCATTAGCATTCTGGTAGGCTCATTATTCGTGTATACTCATCGTCCTAGGCTAAAATTTAAACTTCAATGTTGGGTAATTTGTAACATGTTTTGAATATGAGATTGTCAGGAGCAACACCCCACACTATAAGAGGGTTCGCATTCCAAAACCTAGCCCAAAAAAAGGTGCAAAATGATGGAAACTTTGTACAAGAAACAACAAATATTTAAATAATACATATGAATGCCGGAACTGTACTACAAGAAATGGAAAATTAAGCTTAATGCAAGAAAAACGCAAGCAATCTTTTTTTCAAGAAAAAGAAAAGCTTGTTACATTCCAAGCACAGAGCTTGAAGTACTTGACATAAAAATTCCTTGGGAACGTACAGTTAAGTATCTCGGTATACACCTTGACTCAAAACTTACATTCAGTGATCACGTACTTAAAACATTGAATAAGGTAAACATTGCCATTAGATTACTTTACCCTTTTATTAATAGAAACTCGAAGCTATCTATCGAAAATAAAATTATTATACAAAAAGTTATCTTCCAAGCGTTGTTACTGTATGGGTGCCCGGTTTGGGGACATTGTGCCAAATGTCACATAAAAAAACTTCAAATATCTCAAAATAAAATACTTAAAATGATGTTTAATCTTCCGTGGCATTATTCCACCCTAGATCTTCACAGAAGAGCGAATGTTGAATTGATTTCTGACCGAATAGAAAAGCTAAAAATTAAATTCAGGAACAGTTGTGATTGTGTTGATAATCCGTTGATTAATCAACTATATTCAAATCTGTGATAAGCGCACACATCTTCTATGTTTCTTCTTTTCTTTTTTATGCAAATAATATGTGAAATTCTGTGATATACAAATGTTTGTTAAAACTAATTATTAAATCAAATATAGGACTGTTTAGATATTTATTCAATTAAATTACTTGTTTATTTATTACTGATTATTTTATATACTTATTTATTTATTTATTTATTTATTTATTTATTTATTATTAATTCACTTTTCTTATTTTGATAACTTATTTATTTATGTTTATGTTACTTATATGTTTATATTGTTTATTATTTATTTACTTATTTATTTATTTATTTATTTAATTTGTTAATTATGTATTAATTTATTATTTATTTATAGTTTTTTTATTTATTTATTTAATTATTTATTTATTTATTTATTTATTTATTTATTTATTTAATTATTGCATACTCAATGCAAATAAAAATAAAAATTATATACATGGCTTACTATTGCCATAACATGCGAATACGTAACGTATACGCATTTTTTAGATAGGGGGTTTTACTCGTCTTTCCTCCTAAATTTAAATAATGTATAAAACAATTATTCTTAAAAAAAATTAAATAATGTTATAGCTGAAAGGTATATTATACCAAATCTCTGAAAATGTAAAATGTGCGATGACAAACTATTATGAAAATATTTGACGAAATAAAAATAACTATGAACTATATGAATGCCAACATTGGAAATAGGACATCTCCTTTGTTTTTTCTAATTTGATTTGTCTCTTTGAAGTGTAGCGTTGTGTTTGTTGTGGTGTTTCATGTCTGTCAATAAGTGTAAAGTTCAAGAGGACGTAAGATGTTCTTTCCAACGTATTTGCTGAGCCAAGCGACAAAACATAAAAGGAGAGAGTAGATGCAAAGTTAAAAACCGGGAACGGAAACCTCCAACGTATCGTTCTTAAGAAAATAACAATAATTTGGTTTTGTTCAAATTGAAATAGTTTTGGTTTCTGATTTATTCAATATAGAACATAATGAAGCGTCTTATGGCTAAATATGGGGGTGGTTATGTAGGTAGGCTTAGCTTGGAGTAGAACAAAATATTGCCAGCAAAAAAATCTACCTTGGTTTTTCGATATTCATTGAATCGTAACATTGACTTAAAGAATTTAATTTGTTAGCATCATAATTCATACAGTGCATTTAAAGTAGAAAATTTGATTGATTTGCGAAGAATATTCTAGGACCAGAGATGCGATATATTTACACCGAAAAGCTGTTTGCGTGAATAATAGAACAACGCTCATCAAAAATAGCCCAGTATTTTATTAATGGAAGAATACTAAGGCTTCGGTTCTACATGCCTTCGATGGAGTTTCCCTTTACCCTGGCACCCTTCCCTAGTTTCACTCCAATGAGCCTTCGAAAACCTGTCAAATTCAAAAAAGGTGGCGCAATCAAGTGGAACGGAAACGAGATATACTTAAGCTACAAAGCATTAAAGAGCTCGCCACAAATGAAAATGGCTGTCAAAAAATGTATTTTCAAACCCGAAACTGTTATGCCTGAATCACAATACCGCATTTGCTTCGGTCTCGCCTGACGTTCAATCATAGGAAATCAGTAGGTAAATCATCCTATCAACATGTCGGTTTTACTTCGATATAACGTTGGTTCGTGTACAAGACAACGTAACGTAACTCTTACTTCCAACTCAAACCAAAAATTTCAGTTTGGTTAAAATTTTATTCGCTTTATCAATAAAAACAACAACAGAATCACAATGTCAATTTAAAGCGTTTACAAAGTGGTCGCACGTAACGGAGTTGGAGCCGAGACGGAGCGTGATTGTGATTCAGGTAAAATACCCAACTAAGTAAAAAAATAATATTTAGTTGTATTAGTGGTGCAGTAGGAACTACTCCTTTTGCGGTGCTTAAAGTTTTAGCTTACTTTACACCCCACAGACATTCATGCAAGTGCGTCTATGGTCTAAATTAGATATTTCACAGTGGAACAATAATTAAATTGGTTTCTCTGACATTCTGAACAATTTCTGTAACCTAAAGCTGAAAATTACTACTTTATCCATAGTTATTCAAGGTTATTATTATTATTTATCAAAAGTTATTCAAGGTTAAAGTTTAATTTAGAGTAATTTATTAATTAATTATTTAATTAACCTTGAATAACTTTTGAAGGAGTGAATTTGTCGAAAAATGATTAAACACTTTTTTTGTAGAACAATTAATTTTCTATAAAAATATGTGTCATAAGCGAATGATTTTACGATTTTAAGTGATACATTTTAACATTTTGTCAGATATCAAGAAAAAAAAAAATTTGTTCAAACTTTAACCCTGTATAACTTTTGAAGGAGTGAATTTGTTGAAAAATGATAAGAAACCTTTTTTGTAGAACAACAAATTTTCTATAAGAATATGTATCGTTCATCTCGGCACTTTGCTTCTAGACCGAAATATAAAATTCCAAAAAATTATATGTTTTTTTCCCATACAATTTGTATGGGAAATGGAAATCTGCAATGAGCGACCTCTAAATACTAATTTTTCGAGCTCAAATTTTAACAGGCTTGTTTTTACACCTACTCGAAGGTAAAAATCGATGTGCATCGAGAAAAAGAAAAAAGTAACTTTTTTTGAACCGGTCTAATATACATACATCAGATCAAGTCAGGAGCATCAATTTGTCCTGTTTTAAGCTGGTGAAGAAAAACTAAATAATTTAATTATTCGTTGCGAAAGGAGTTGCACCTGCAAAAGTTGAATACGGTGCTCATAAGGTGGAATGTCATAAGGATCAATCCAAGGAAGTCCCATGAGAACAAGTTAAATAAAGTTTATAAATTTTATATACTTTCTATTCTTGAATGGATAATAAGGAGACTATATTTGAGATGCATATTCAAGATGGAGTCGGACATGACAGTTATACAGCGAAAGAGCGAAATAGGTGTCCCTAAAATCCTTGGTAATTTTGTAATAAGGTTTTACATTGAATTTCCTTGACTAACAATGAAATTGATATGTGGTGTAAAGTCTAAATTAGGACTAAACTAAACACCGAAGTCATTAATACTGGACACTTTGAATGAGATTTGAAATCTAGTAATTGTATAAAGTAGTTATCCATGTACATATATTTGAAAAAATTACACTTTAACATTTTTGCAGCGATTAGAGCCGTTCACACCGTACAATTAGTTGGACAGACTTTGTCTTGAACGACCAATGCTTGACAATTTGAACCATTAGACGACGGCTTGACCAACTTGTTGGAAGATTTTCAAATATTTTCGAAAACTTTGAAGTTGGAAGGAGCGGAGGATCGTATGACATAAAGTTGGACGACAGGCTTAATAGTCTAAACGCAGACTACATCCGACCATTCAACATCTGTCAAACGAAGTCTGTCCAACAAATTGTACAGTGTGAACTCGGCTATTAAGAATCAATACATTTTTAAAACACAATGTGGGAAAATTGTCAACATAACCAATTAAAATTAGGCGGTCTGCTGTCTATTCTCTTGAAAAGCCTTATATCATCAACGATGATCAAAACTTCACGTGATGATAAGCTGAAATCACATCACTAATGGCAAGATACAAAGGATAGGGCAAAGATTACTGCCCTGTGGTACACCTAAGTGGACCTTTAAAGCATCCGAAAGAATTTTTCTAAACTTTACCTCAAAAGATCTATCAGTGAGGTACAATCTGATCCAATAGACGAGGGCGAATAAGCTTTCAGCTTATATAATACCATGAGAGAGTTTATCGAAAGACTTAAAAAAGACTGTTTTATTTACAATCTTGCTTTTGTCCGCTTTCAAGTGAGTTGGAACACTTATGAAGAAAATCTGCCTTGAAATTGCATCTGAATTGAGCAGATTTGTTGACTCGTACTCTTACTGAGAGGGTTCGTTTATATTTACCTAAAGAACACGCAACAGAGAAAGTTTAGTAATATTTTTTTTCCTGGAAGATATCCTTACAGAGTATTGGCATTTTACTTTCACAGCAGTTCGAGTTTGCTTTGTTACGGTATGATAGAATATGACAGTCGTTAACAAGGAATCGTAATGCCTTATACAAATGGTGAATGCTGCCTTTGGATTTTGTAAAAGTAGAATATGTTGAACGTAATATTTTCTTTGGAAGTATTGCTTTCCTCTAGGAACTCTTGATCTATTTCATGTACACACATATTATGTACATACACAAATACATACATACGAATTTCGAATAACAATTCTTTTCTAAACACCAAATAAGGACTACAATGCTCCTGTACGAGTACCAGACATCTTTCACAATCTCAACCACAATTAAAAAAAAAAGGATGTCAATGTAAACACATTGAGTATATTCCTTCCACAAACTTGGTTTGGTTTTCTCATGGAAAAAAAGAAAGCATTCCATTCTCTTACTTTTGGAAAAGTTTTCCACATTTGATGTTTAAAAAATTCGAAATTCTGCCAAGGCATTGTGAAAATGAAAAGATTTTAATTAAATAAATTTCGTAAAATGAAAAGAAAGCTTCTTGCGAACCGAACTATAGAATTGAAAAAGTATAAACTCGCACAAAAACAACCACTGAAGGATCGAAAGGATAACACAAAATACAAATGTTGGGGTATACAAAATTAATAAACATTCTTTGCAAAAGAAACTTTCTCAGAACTTCTATTAAAAGATTTATGAATGTGCTTACATTGTGTTCAGCAGGAGTAATGTAATTGCATTTTCATTTTCATTACACACCGTCACTTTTCACACAGAAAATACTACACACCACATAAATATTAAACTTTTTCGCCAGTTTATAAGGAGAAACAGTGAAGGGCACACATCCCGTAAATTTTCCAGAGCAGAGTGTATCTCGTAAAGTTACATTTTTCTCCGAAATGGGCATTCTCGAGGAGCAAACTCATTTGTTGTTGTTTCATTTAGCAGGAAAATGTATTGAATGTGTGACATTACACTTTGTACCTGCTGAATGGTCTTTAATTCAACAGGAGCATAATTTAATTAAAGAATTCCTTCTGTCTTAAGCTTTGTACGAGTATTTGACAAAAATCCAAACCGTAATCAAAATAACGTCAATGTTAGACCTCATTTTTCCTGCACTGCATTTTATATTCACATTTTGCAAAGTCATAAACTGTTTAACACGATCATCACTTCATTTCCTTTTGTAATTATATGCGGCACTAAGAAAGTATTCACTTTATACAAAGTATTAACGTACAGACAGAAAAATTTTATATTTGATAATTTATTGCATACGATTGAAAAAAAAAAAAAAAAAAATGTAGATATAGTTGTAGATGCCATGTATACCGTGTGCCCATCTATTCTATGCATTCACAGAAATGGTGATGGACTTGAAAAACCTTCATTTAATTAGAACTCATGTGCTAAATGAAAACAATTATATTTTGGTCTGTTGCTTTGCATTTTATCGAGTGGAAAATTTTCACATCACATCCAACTGAATATGGTTTTATAATTCAAATCTCAAGAACTGAAAAAAAAAAGTAACAAATCGGACAATTCTGTACGTGAATTTGTCTCTGTTTGTCTAAGTTATTTTTAAAATGTGGGTATTTACGTACATAATATATGAATAAACTTTTAATTCTTAAATGAAAACACAAATGTTTGCAATTTGTTGGTGTCTAAACATAGATTGCTGTTATTTGTTTGTAGTTCGAAGCATTTGTATCAATACACTTTTTTAAGAAATAGTACCTACATACATGGCTTTAGTGGTGACTGAAATTGGCTTAAATATATTTTCCTCAATCGATCACCTTTGTACGTGTCATCAGTTAGCGACAATAGAAATACCCATTAATATTGATCCCACGAACCGATATAAGAGGAGCATTATGTCCATTGACCTCTTCTATCTCTTCTGAGAGATTCTACAACCCCCCCAACGCCATTGAGTTCATAAAGTTTGTGTCGTACAACTCAAACTTCTAAAAGAAGAAAAGCAATTTGTCTTAGTTTTATTTCTTATTTGTTTTACTGCTTTTTGGTGAAAAGAAATAAAAATAAAAACACTCAAACAAATGGAGTGTCTTTTGTCTTTAGTCTTTGCCTCACAAGTCGAACTTCAGGCGTACAAATACAAGATAAAGAACTTTTCTCATCTCTTGACACGTACACAAATGAGTAGGGCTCTTGTGATTTTGATTTTCCAAATTTGTGTTCCATGAAATTCAGTAAAAGAATGTAGTTAATTCGTTTAAAAGTGAGTATTCAAAAAGGATAAAAGGACAGATTAAAAGTTCGGTTATAACTGCATTTTCCTAAACGGCTTTACGATAAGTAGACGAACTAAGGATTGCATTTTTTGATTGTTTTTAAATGTTTATACAACATCTGAAGAATGTTGTGTTATATCGAAGCTAAATTAAGAAAGGTATGGAACATTGAGCATTAGTCCCTCTGACCAAGCTTGGTACACTTGTTTTTTGCAACTGATATTCTGACACTTATAGGTCTTGATGCCGATGAGTAGTTTAAATAATTAGGATTCGCTCGATCGATTTTTTTGAAATCTCCTTATAAATATTATAAATTAATTTAATATCGCTTATCTCATTTGAACGTATTCTGAAACACTGAAAAAATTATTAAACCGTCTAACATCAAAAAATCGAATTAATCGAATTGAGTAAGTTTAGTTAAGTAGTTTCCACAAAACACAAAACCTCATCCTTCAAGGCAAGATATGGTCTGGTATACGGACGGCTCAAAAATGGAAACTGGTACAGGTTCCGGCATTTTCAGCGACTGTCCCAGAACGAATTTCTCAGTAAGTCTGGGCAGTCACTCGTCCATTTTCCAAGCTGAAGTCTTTGCCATTAACGAATGTTCGAGAATAATATGTTCATCGAACACAAAAAACAAAACAATATTCATTTTTTCAGATAGCCAAGCTGCACTAAAGGCGATAAGCTCATCTGTCATAAGATCCAAACTAGTCCAAGAGACAGTCATGTCACTCTCTGAACTAGCAAGGAAAAACACTGTAATCCTATACTGGATCCCAGCACACAAAGGCTATGATGGGAATGAGAAGGCAGACATCTTAGTTAAAGACGGCGCATCTAAACCATTCGTCGGTCCTGAACCCTTCTGCGGTGTAAATAAAAGCACCTTCAAACATACTGCCAAGAACATCCTACTAGAGGAATCAAATAAAGCTTGGAGTAACTCATCTGGTCAAATCTGTTCAAAACTCTTTTTGCCAGAATATACAGAAAAAACATCAAAATTCCTACTGAACCTCAATAGGAAAACCCTAAAAACTTGCACTGGACTACTAACCGGTCACTGTTCTTTAAACAAACATCTTCACCAAATGAGGCTGGTAGCGGATCCCATCTGTAGACTATGCCTCGAAAATGAAGAAACATCTCTGCACATTATTACAGAATGTCCAGCACTTTTCCGCCTTAGAAAGCAAATACTTGACTATGAGATCATCCCCTTAGATAAACTCAAACTCATTCACCCACAGAAGATTGCTAACTTCTGGTTCAATTCAGGAGCAGGAGAACTGCTCTGAAACCTCAAATGGGCTGGCACAATAGGTTTCATTCAGACACCGCAGTGCCCGGAGCTGAGCAAGCTCTACCCGTCAATCTAAATCTAAATCTAAATCTAAGTAGTTTCCAAGTTTCCATTCTAGTAAGAGAAAGGGATGAAATATAGTTTGTGTTACTCAGGAACAGTTAAGCACTCTAACGATGACATAGTTTTTGGAATCGGCCCAGTACTGTAAAAGTGAAATACGCATTAAAATCTGTACATTTGTTTTTTTTTTTTTTTGAATTCCCGTTCCCGTTCCTGTAGGAAAATGGTGATGAAAAATAGTTTAGATTGCTCAAGGACAATGAAGCATTCTAACAGTGAAAGAATTTTTGAAATCGGTTCAGTACTTTCCAGTTTCCTGGTTATTTCGCCATTCCCTTTTCCGTTCCCGAAAGAATATGAGAAGGAAATCTAGTCTTAAATACTCAGGAGCAATGAAGCACCTTAACACTGAAAAATTTTTGGGAATTGGTCCAATATTCTCCAAGTTCCCGCCAATGTTGTTGTTCCTGCGTCGTTGCTGAAGCTCTTGACACTTGTTGAGTACATCAAAGTGTCAGCATCTGCACCGTTCAACATGGTCACAGAGACCACCACGTGGTTTTACAATACTTTTATTGCGCCTGAGCTAAAATTCAAATTTTCTTCTACTTTATTCATTTCTTCCTGTCTACATAATAACCAAAGAACTATCACTTCATATGCATTCGAACCCAATCTTCTTGTTTTGCGAATAAAGATCAAGTTCAATGTGCGGTCATTTCATATGAAAAAATAGCTTGGATAATTGTAAAAGCAACACTTTAAAGTAAAAAAAATTTAAATCTTTATTCTTACCAGTCCAAAACAAAAGAGTTCTTAAAAACAAACAATCCAATAATCTTACTATTTGTTATTTAATTAACTGAGCTGCCCGGCGTTGCTCGGGTCTGTAGTTTTAAGGCTTCCGTTCTCATTCCTGTTTCTATCCCCGTGGGATTATAGGGATAAAATCTACGCGCGCTAAGTTACTGAGGGATTATGTAGCATCCCAATGCCGAAAGAATTTTTGAAATCTGTTCAGTAGTTTTTAAGTTTCCATTTCCAACCCCGTTCCTGAGGGAATCTTCCGTTCCCGTGGAAATATGTGAATGAAATATAAAACTATGTCACTGAGCGATAATGTAACATCCTAGAGTTGAAAGAATTTTTGGAATCTGTCAAGTGACTTAAAGGTTCCCGTTCTCGCTCCTGTTTCTGTTCCCGTGGGATTGTAGGGATAAAGTAAAAGCTTTAAAGCCTTCCCTAGACCTACACAAACATTTCAAGTTCAAGATAAGATAAATCCGTTCAGCCGTTCTCGAGTTTTAATCAGACTAACGATCAGCAACTGCAACTGCAGTGCCATTTCCCGGACTGATTTCTGAATCTAAACCATCCAGGGCGCCACTCAAACGCATACAGAAAAATTCATCTATCTGTCAAGCCGTAAGGCATTACGATTTTTTTCTATTTGCATCTTTTTACTTTGGATTGCGTATGTTGTTGACTTGCAAATAAAAAAAAAAAAAAAAAAAAAATAGGGTGGCGCAACAGAGCGAGGAGCCCCTGGGTTTAGCGCATTTCTCACCATGCCTTTTGAGGGAATGTAGGGGACCTTCAATTTTATGACGGTTTCGAACGGTTTTTTTGAGAAACCGCTTTTCATGGCAATGAATTTACTAACGGAGGACTGCTGGGATTTGAGCCTCGAACCTCTAGATTAGCAGGTGGACATGCTAACTATCACGCCACGGGTACCACTTGCAAATAGCTTTATTATTTTTCGCAGTCTATTAACCAGTAGCCGATCAATGATCTTTTAATTGTGGGACATCAGCTTGATCGAACAGTTTTAATCGTAATTTGGCCTATTTCCATTCCATTTGAAAATTGGTAGAGCGTAACAGTCCATCAATTATTTAGGCAGGCTATATCACCTATTCACCTATCCAAGCTTGGATATGAGAGTCATGGGCCATCTAAGCCCGATATTCCCATCTTTTCCAAAGCTCGTATCATATTTCGTCTGGTCCAGCACCTTTGCCTTTTTCTTAGTTCTTAAGTGCTTCACTAACATCTTCGACTGTCGTGTTTTCGCTAAGTTAAGTTCAGCTTTTGGAAAGTACTCTCAGAAAAATATAACTACACAATGTAAAATTAGAAATACTACTTTATAACTTTGTAACACCATTGAAAACTTTTGTTTAGGCCCCAGTCTGAGAAAGTAATTGAATCAAGAGTAATTTCGGACAAATAAGCCACATTTTGGCTTTGGGCAAAAGCTTGTAGGCCCCTAGATTCCTCACACAGTATAGTTGAGAAAAATGCGCTGGCCATCAGACCTGTGGTGCCATTCTATTTGTTTACTTATTGAAGGTGTTGATTCAAACTATAAAACACTTCAAGTATATTTTTAGATAAAGTAATCAACCACCACCTACGCAAGACGCTTTGCACTAACACCTTTTTCATGGTCATGAGAACCCTGACAAGGAATTATTGAACGAAGTATCTCGAGTCACGAAAAATTCATTATGACTGTCAAAATTTATTTTTCAGCTGAAAATTTCTTGGTAATTTCATGGTCCATCGGATGTCACGTAAGTTGTTAAATTTATTTCATATCTTCTTTCCTGTAATACCAAAATTAAATGGCCTATCTAACCATGAGTTGGAGTAAATTTCTTCAACGGAACAGACATTTCGAAAACATTTAAAAACAGCTACTAATAACTTTTTCCAAAATGGTATTGAATTTTTTTTCCTCAACGTTCCATACACGAACTGTTGCCGATAAAACTAATATTCAAAGTATAGTATCGGTCCTGTGTTCCTCAAGGCCATATTTTATAATACTCCATCTAATATGCATCTAAATGGGAGGGAAGAAGAATGAATGCAATTTTTTGACCAATATATACTATCCATAGTTGGCTCGCGGAGGATTGTAGTCGACAGTGATATCCGCTTAGCATGTGTTCTGTGGGTTCCCCCTAAATCACAACAAAAATACTGTCATCTTAAATGCAATTTTTTTCTTTTATCATAACTTTTGGAACTATTTTAACTATACCCTGAACAAAGTTAAATAAAATCATAGAAGCACTCTGGCGTATACTCGCTTTTTTTTAGTAATCTGTCGCTCTCTTAAAACTTGTCCTGTGAAGACTATTCCCTCAACCTTATTCGAATTTTCGGAAAATTAATATAAATGTGAATAGATTACAACACCCATTTCAAAAATTCAATCTAATTTGACTTATCTCTGATGAAGATTGTGGTTAATTAAATTAAAACCCCAAACATCATAGGTTACTCTGAAAAGGTGAGAGGTTCAAAATATATTTTACCACATCACAATCGCTACCATAAATCTGAGAAGTTATCTCTTTTTCTGTGTTACAAGTTGATATTCGTAGTATAAAAAAAAAAACTTATAAATTCATTTGCCTGAACATATGGTTTGTTGTTCTACATAAATTTGCATCGAATAAAGAACTCAATTCAAGGCACACTCATTTCGCCTGCATACAAGTACAAATTCTCTTCGACTACTGGCAATTAACAAAAACTTATTGGCGGCTGTCGGGTTCAATGGCAGTTCCCGTACTATACGTACGTGCTCGTGATGTCGCATACGCGATGATATTTCACTTGAATTATTGTACTTCAGAGGGAAAAATAGAACAAATATCGGTCAAAATGCAATCGCATGTTACTTACGTTCCAATTTGTCTGTGAGCTTGAAAAATAAATTCATTTTTGGTGGGGCAATATTTGTTTTGAGTGTTATTTTTAAAATGCAAAAACTGTGAATTGTTTTTATGTAAATTAAGAAATTGGCAATTATTAAGATATTTTTCAGTATGTATTTGCAGTTGAGAGACAGGCAATTTACGAAAAAATTAAACTAGAAAATGGAAAGTGTTGTGCCCCGATGAATTTTTGTTATTTTTAGACTTGTTTACGCTTTAGTTTGTTAGTCTATATTTAAGGTAAATTAAATTTATTTAACACTCGATAAAATCGCGAATTAAGTTAGAAATTTCTATCTTGAAATGCAACGATTGAGTTATTACAAACAAGCTGTCTGTGGATGCAAAGCAGACACTTTGGATTTGCGAAAGAGAATAAATTTTTCGGGGATCTAATTCTGAACTAGAAATTTCTCGGAAGAACTTTTTTTTAGGGCAGTCTGAAATACTTTCTACCTAAAGCTTTATAGCGAAATTCTATGAGACGTATTATTTAATCTATCGAATTAACTTTATGCAGAAATATTTGCATATTTCGTAAGAAGTTCAATTTACAATTAAATTTCTTTCAACAGCTTCCATATACTCTCATATGGATATAAAGTTATTTTTAGTATATATAGTAGGTTTCAGTCGATTCCTAAAACTATTGTATTTCAACTAAATTCAAACAAATAGATATCATATAAAAAAAAAAATGGAATCAATCTCAGAACATGACGATAAAAATTTTGATTATTCGCCGAATTTCGCGGTTGATCCATTTTTTCCTCGTATTATCATCGAACTTTTTCTTGTTGAGTTCACTTAACTGAACTTAATGTTCATTTCATACTTCTCACCCTTATAATAAAAGTGACCTAAATAAAAATTCCTGTTTTTTCATTCTACGTGATGGACGACCACGTACTGAGCGGCAAAGTAGCAGAACAACAAAATTAGAACCAAATCGAAAGCTTAGCGACAGAAAAATTTTGAGTTAAGTCACTTTTGTTCAAAGTGTGCGACTTGGTCCGGATCATATTCCAGCTATATTCCCAAATGTTATTCTTCCTTTTCTCTATAAATAAACAAATAAAATAAATACGGTTTCACAACTGAGCGAGGAGGCCAGGGGCCTAGCGCATTTCCCACAACCAAGACTTGTGAGGAAATGGAGGGGACCTACAATTTTCTTGCCGAATTCGAACGGATAATCGAGAAAGCGATTTTCTTGGCAATAATTCTACTTTTGGAGGGCTTGCCAATTCCTCTCGAAAGGTGAACAAGTGGAAACAGTTTAGCTACTGTTGGGGGTTGAACCATGAACCTCCCGATCAACAGGCAGACATGCTGGCCTTCACGTCATGGGTACCCTTTCTCTACTCCTCTCAAAAATCCTCACCTTCTCAAGTATGGACAACCTTATTTATAGCCCTTGTTCACAAAAAGTCCAAAAACACGATGTTGAAAATGTTGTAAAGCATTCGCATCTTCCAAAGCATTTTGTATGAAATTTTGGTTTTTTTTTTTGCAAATCTCTCCCACTCGACAGCATTGCTTTCTGAAAGGCAGGTCAACAACCACTAATCTTATTGATTTGTCTCAATTACCCTTACTGCCTTGGAAAGAGGAAAAGAAATCGATGTTACTTCAAACGGTCCACTGGTGATTTGATGGCATATCTCACCGAAAAGAGGAACCAATCTTTACATTGTTTTGGAGAAAATAAGATTATTGCGCTTGATATTTCTAAAGAATTTAATAGAGTTTGGCATCAGGCACTTTTATCGAATATGCGTGCATTTGGTATCGATGAGTCTCTTCTTCGTTGGATTAGAAACTACCTTTTCGACCGTTCAATACAAGTTGTATTGGATGGCTTCAAGTCTGATACCCACTTCATAAATGCTGGTGTGCCCCAGGGCTCCGTTTTGTCTCCGACTCTCTTCCTCATTTTCATAAATGATCTCTTGTCTGAAACTTCTAATCCTCTCAACTGTTTTGCTGGCGACTCGACCCTCAGCTTTTCATATTCGTTTCCAAATTTAGGTCCCTGCTCTTCGGATGTGGAACTGGAACGGTTGCGTATGATAAGCTCATCGAATTCTGACCTTGACAGCATTGTTACATGGGATCATAAAAACCGAGTAGAATTCTATGCTTTGAAAACTCAATGCTGTCTCTTGCCGTTGAAGCTTAACATTCCCTGATTGCCATTATCCATGAATGGTACCTGTATCCAAGAAACCGAAAAGTTGTCAGTACTTGGTATGTGTGTAAACGATGATCTGCGTTGGAATGACCACATATTCGAAGTCACCAAAAATGCTGCTAAATGCTTAGGCTTCTTGAGACGATGCAGGAAGTTCTTCACCCCTTCTGATCTGGCTACAATTTATAAGGCCTTCATCCGCCCAAGACTGTAGTATAACTCCCATATCTGGTTAGGTGCTTCTCAAACATCTTTGCGCCTGCTTGATAGGGTACAAAATACAGCGTTAAAATTGATAGGTGATCGATCAATCGTAGATTCGATTGATTCTCTTGAATATCGTCGAAACGTTCCCTATCTCAGTCTCTTTTATCGCTTTTTTCACAAACTCTAGTGAAGTAGCCAGTTGCATTCCTCCCCTGAAACAATTTAGCCGCAACACCCGCCTCACTAGGAATGTTCATTAGTTTTACCTTTTGCCCAACTTCGGACGTACAGTCAAGTATAGAGATTCTTATATTAGTCGCACCACCCGAATGTGGAATGCTTTACCTGACCCTGTTTTTCCAATTCATTACGATTCACAAAAATTCAAAAGCAACGTGCATCGGTGTCTCCTTTCAAATCCTCTCCTATTTTCCGAAACGCTCGCACTGTGTTTTTATAACATTATAAGGGTAGTCATAACCCCTTGATGTGCGCGTTAATTATAAAAAAAACCATTATTATGTTTTTCAACGAATTAAAGAAGCATATGTATATCATTCCGTTTGGCCCTCCAAATATCATATGCAAGGGCACACAAATCGAAACCTCTTGCACCACCGATGAGACCAATTATTTTTTTAAGAAACAATTACATGTTCGAAACAGATGCCTTTTATTTGAAATGTATAAAACCCGACAACTGAACGATGCAGAGCCCCTTCTGTCCCTCGCAGATTTAAAAACAAAAAATGTTAGTCTAAGATATAATTGCAAATAGCTCCCAAGTATTGTAACACAAATGAGTTTTTCAGTAAAAACTTAAATTGTAAAATCGAAGCCACGAAGCAAACTCCTAATACGCGATAAAATTCCCACCGTCAGTGGTTCACGGATCGCTTTTCAAATCAATTACAGGCTGTAATTGATTGAAATTTACAGGATATTCATTTTGTCGTTTTACAAAACAACACTCGATGTCATTCAGTTGTCCGTTTTTCCGTGGCAAAGTATACCATTTCATTTGTCTTTGTTGACGTTTCTTATTTGAAAAATGATCAACTAGTATTTAGTATAAATTCCAACTTGAGTTTTAAATTACTTCAACCCAGAAAATCTTTTAATCCGGCGAAATTACCTCACCTACCAACCGTGATACGAACGTGTTCACAATCGCTTTTGATCCCTTTCCTAGGCACTTCATAATTCCCAATTTTGGAAACAGTAAAGAACCTCGCTCACTTCAAATAAATGAAATAAAATCAGAAAAAATGTATTTATGTTCAAGTTGTAGCAACTCAAAGTCTGATTACCTACTAACCTTCAATTGAAAAAAAAAAAAAATTAAACATTATTCTCGTTGTTCCAGGAATAATGTTTGTTCAAGAGTCGACCCATTCGTGTTCAATTATGTGTTGCAATCAGTTTTTAGAATCAATGTCCGAAACTGTATTCAAAAGTTATCAAACAAATTGTCCAAGCCTTGATATCAAAGCGTTTTCAACTCTTCACTTATTTCCGTCTCACTAGAGCGTCCGTGGGGTGCTTCGTGGAATTTCTGTCGTTTCAATGAAATTTTACGCAAAAATATTGACTTCTGACTGGTGGTGGTCTTCGGCTGAGCGACTGAACGATTATGGTCGGTCTTTCGCAACTGTTGCCAGCCATTTCACAAAAATAGAAACTCGCTCAACTTCGCCCTTTACGACTAAAGTCATCACATTTTAATCAACTCAAATACTGCGGCTGAAAAGGAAATTTCCAATCAATGCTCTTCTGATGTAAGCAATGCCACGGTTACTGTTTTCCAAAGACGAAATACGAACAAAAACAAATCAACTCATTGCTTCCTGTAGTGTTGGTGGAATCCATGTTTCTCCTAATCGAATCTTAATCTTATATAAATACTTTCTGATTGATGAAACATTCTAATCAATCTTCAGTAGTAAGGTAATTAATGAAAGAGATTTTTCCCTATCTTTGATTCCTACTTGGCTGACTTCGAATTATTCACTACTTACTTCAGCTTGAATAACCGAAGCTTGAATCTTATTCGGATTACAAAACTAATTTGTTTCTAAGTAACTCATCTTATTTTCTTTAAAAATTGGATAGACTCACGAAAGCAAAAACAAAACTATGTTAGTAGTCAATTAATATTGCGTTTAGGCTTTGATGTCATGTGACACCAATTAACTTAATAAGAACTCAAATAGAGCAGGTTTATATAGGCAGTTATTGCTTTATGCCAACTACGTCCAATATTCTTGCGCGTTTTTGTCAAAACAAAGTAAAAAAAATTCAGCGAATAAAAAACCAAAACCACCCGCACTTGCGACAAGAAAGGTGTGTTTTACTCCATTTTTGTTTTTGTTTGAACAGTTTTTGGCATAAAAAAAATTCAATTGGTTTCAGGTTTGGTGAGTGAGATAAACAAACCATGCCATGGAGCCATGGTTGGTTTTGTATTTTGTGGATGCCAAATGCGCTGTCCAAATTAGACACCATTATGGATACATTTGAGATGGGAGATAATATTCTCATTAGAAAAACGTGAAATCAACTTGATCTTCTTTTCGATTATCTCTGTTTTGGAAAAAATATTCATAAACAGGTATTCTTGTCAGTTGATTCATCCCACAATACTACGGCTGTGATGGAAATAGAAAAAAAAAAAAAACACTTGAAACTACAAAACTGAGGCACCTTTTTGGAGAAAATGCAAAACAGTTGGTCCTATTTTACAAGCACAAACTTCAAGCCGCAAATTAAGGTGTGTTGATGTGCTTATCGTTTAAATACTTTAGTGGAGAAAGAAACCAGTTAGTTCTTAATTTAGAATATTTTTTATTTTAAATTGATTAATGATTTTACTGTGAGAGGCAACGACATGGTCGTAATTTTGCTTAAAGCTGGTTTAAAGATTTATTTTGGTTTGTGTGTTATTTGGCACTTTCCAAAGCTTGTTTATCTACTTATCTAATCCAGTTTTGAAAGCAGATTCCTCCTACAGGATGTCATAACATTAATTGATTATTTTGATTGTAAGAAGCTTGACCGAAGCCTCACATCACGTGATTACCGGATGTTGACTTTTGGGATATGTTTAAATGTGTTAAGATGTTTTCATTGAGGTTTTGAGCTGTCTTTTAAAGCTTCTTTTTGAAAAAATGTAATAGCTAATGAGTTTTGAACCTATTCAAAAAGAAATATAGTATCGTCCAAAAAGAGGTCTCATTTTGAATAGCCCACTATTTAAGAGTTTTCAATACTTTAGCTGTCAATATATGGCAGATTAGAATTAAAAACAACGCCGTTCAGAAATGGAATTATATTCCCCTCCACAACGTTTCAAAATAAATAAAATTTACTAAAAAAAAGATGGCAAAAATACGGTCGGAGTTTGCAAAAATATTACATTTTTGTGATTGTAATTGTGAAACAGGTGCAAAAATTGACCCGAAAGATGTAAAAAACAACCGATAATGTTGAATAAAGCCCTATTTCTGTTTCTGGTCAATCTTTGGAGTTCGGGCATTCCACAAACTTATTTTGAATTTCATTTAAAACTCAAAAAATCAAACCTGTCACAAGTCACAACGTTGTGTCTTTACTAATTGGGTCATAGAAATTTATGTACATGGAAACAATTGTGAATTTCTGTGATGGAGGCTCGTTTTCACATTGAAGGTTGGCGTAAAAAGCTGAATTGTCGTATTTGGAGCTCAGGAAATCCAATTCATCCAAAGTTTTACTGTTTAGTTCGCAGTTCGGTCTAACGGGGTCATTGTCTTGAGCAACTTTTAAGGTGAACAATGATTATTGATTTAGTATAGCTCGGAAAATATTTATGTTGACGAAGCTTACTTTCAACAAGACGATGCTACATGGAACACAAACAACGATACCATCGCTCTTTTATCTGAAAATTTTACTGGTGGAGTAACTTTTTAAAGATGTGATCACAATTGGGCCTCAAGTGGGAAAACCTCCCTTTTATTCGACTAAATAAGAGATAAATATTAATCTAACCAAGCAACTTAATGAGGGGGGTGATATGATTTAAATGCTGCAGTTTAAAGCAAGGGGCTCTGAGATTAAAGTCAAAACTCGAAATTACATTACTAAGCAGGAGATATAAAATGGGCGGAGATTTGGAGCACTTAAGAGAGAAGAAATGCTGAAGAAATGATCTTGTAAGACTTCGTATCATTTGCGAACAGTGAAAATAAGACAATAGTGAGTCACCAAATCGAGGTCATTAATAGTAAGAATGAAAAGCAGAGCATCTTAACAACTGCCCATGGTGATGCCGGAAGTAGTTAAAGTAGGGTTTGATAATAAATATCTAAAACGGATACTATAATAACGGTTTTCCAAATAAAAGGGAATCCGTTTTATTAAAACGGGTGCGAAGCAGAGGGTGGATAGTTTTTTTTTTATAATTAGCGCGCACATCAAGGGGTTATGACTACCCTTATAATGTTATAGAACACAGTGCGAGCATTTAGGAAAATAGGAGAGGATTTGAAAGGAGACACCGATGCAAGTTGCTTTTGAACTTTTGTGAATCGTAATGCAGGGGAAACACAGAGCCAGGTAAAGTATTCCACATTCGGGTGGTGCGACTAAACGAATCTCCATACTTGACTGTACGACCGAAGTTGGGCTCAAAGTAAAACTGATGAGCATTCCTAGCGAGCCGGGTGTTGCTGCTAAATTGTTTCAGGGGAGGAATGCAACTGGTTATTTCACTAGAGCACTGTTTGTAGAAAAAAGCGATAAAAAAGAGAGAGACAGGTAACGTTTCGACGATGTTCAAGAGAATCAATCGATTCTACGATTGAACTATCACCTATCAATTTTAACGCTCTATTTTGTACCCTATCAAGTATGGGCAAAGATGTTTGAGGAGCACCTAACCAGATATGGGAGTTATACTCCCGTTTTGGGCGGATGAAGGCCTTATAAATTGTAGCCAGATCAGAAGGGGTGAAGAACTTCCTGCATCGTCTCAAGAAGCCTAAGCATTTAGCAGCGTTTTTAGCGACTTCGAATATGTGGTCATTCCAACGCAGATCATCGTTTGCACACATACCAAGTACTGACAACTTTTCGGTTTCTTGGATACAGGTACCATTCATGGATAATGGCAATGGGGGAATGTTAAGCTTCAACAACAAGAGACAGCATCGAGTTTTCGAAGCATTGAATTCTACTCGGTTTTTATGATCCCATGTAACAATGCTGTCAAGGTCAGAATTCGATGAGCTTATCATACGCAACCGTTCCAGTTCCACATCCGAAGAGCAGGGACGTAAATTTGGAAACGAATATGAAAAGGAAACGAAAAAGAAATATGAGGGTCGAGTTGCCAGCAAAACAGTTGAGAGAATTAGAAGTTACAGACAAGAAATCATTTATGAAATTAAGAAAGAGAGTCGGAGACAAAACGGAGCACTGGGGCACACCAGCATTTATGAAGTAGGTATCGGACTTGAAGCCATCCAATACAACTTGTATTGAACGGTCGCTTTGAACATGATTTTGCTACGTGGAACACAAGCTATAATATAACTGATATTTTGTTCGAAAAATATCCCTGACCGTGAGTTTCTCAAAGGTGCGACCTTGCAATTTGATACTTTTCTGCGTATTTCTTTGTTACTTCTAATATTTGGAAGACCCTTTTCTTAAGCTTCATGAAATTTTGCTAGCCTTACTACTTCTTATCATAGATTTTTAGCGTCTGATATTCCTTAGGATGCTTGGTGGTAGGGTAGAATTTTTTATTGTTGACATGTTTGTTTCTTATGTGTCAAACCATGATGGAGTTATGTGCAGTTCTGCAAGATCAAGCGCTCGAATATAAAGGCATAAAAATTTTTATGGTACATGAGGCGATCCATCATATCAATTTTTGTGAACAATTTGACTGGAAAAACATCTACAGAAAAAAATATTCCCCTCTCCGTGCCTTAAAGTAGCCCGAGGATTGAGGCGTTGAGCATTTGGCGTTCATACCGGTCGAAGTACCCCCGAGCTCCGACCCTTTCAAATTAAATTTATAATCATCAGATTATAGAACCGTCTTCTATTTTGAAATAGTTCAGCTAAGTTGCGTTTTGGCAAAGTCCAGTGTTGTTCAACATCTCTTCGACGGATCGTTGTGCAAGAGATCTCTAAGTCTAGTTCGTATTGTGTTTTTTAGAAGATATAAAAGGCTTCTTTTTGAATAGTCACATAATTCTCTTACATCATCGTGACGTGGTCTAGCGATGTCTAATTCCATTGTGTACTGTTTTTGTTGGAATCAAAGATCAAGAACAAGATAAACGATTTAGCAACAACTGAACTTTATTTGACAAAAGGCAAACTAAGAGTGAATCGTATACATAGTACATTGCATAATAGATTTGCATTGGGAAGAAAATGTATAGTAAGTACATAAGAGAAATTCAACATACAGTGGTGTTCAAAAGCTATAAGGGGGACTGTTGAAATATGTATAATAGCTTTTGAACACCACTGTATGCTAACGCTCTGTCTCTCTGTCTTGCTTTAAATTCATAGGAGAAAACAGGAATATGACAGACACAAGAGAGCAGAGCAACTGCCAAATTTTGTGTTGGGGGCATTTTGTAGCATACTGTTTTATGCCAAACACAACAACGAAGTAACAAATTGGTGGAAAAACATTTGCAGAGTGCAGTACATTCAGCTTTAATAGCTGCGATAGATACTCTGCGATAAAAGTATGTTATCTATCGCAGGCTATGAAGATAAAGCTGCTATAATGGTCTCCACTTGCGATATTCAAAGGCTGCTGTAATAGTTGCGATAGATTTACAGCATGTGGAGATCAGGGGTAAGCAGTACAATTTGATAATTGCAGTCGAAAATAGGGTCCATGTGCTTAAATTTTGACCAGCTGCCTTATAATCAATTTTGAACTATTTTTTTAAGTGTGAAGATTTAATATAATAAAGATACAGAATTATTTACTGCGATAGTGGTAAAATAAAATTTATGAAAGTACCACGAGTGTTTTCACTTCATATGTTTCCAAAATGAGAATTATTCGTGCTTTAATTTTGGCCATTACATGTCCTTTTCTTCAGATTTAGTTAGATCAAACCCAATTATCACACTTCATTTTATCATATTAACCAACAGAACCTGCAGAATGCACAGTGAATTACACAAAAAAGCCTTAAAAAACAACTAACTTAACCACCAAGAACTGTAAATCTTTCAAAACAAAAAATAATATTCACTGACAGGAATAACAACTGTCACGTGAATTTAAAATCTCGTTAGGCAGAACTATCTAATTCAGGTTTTTTATTACTTGACAAAAAGTACCTAACATAGGTACAATTAAATTGATATACTAAATTATAAAAAAAATACTTGCATCAATGCAAACAAAACTGCAGGGCAATATATACAATATACATTTATGTATAATCTTTGGAAGAGATTTTTCTATCTAAATGATCTGCTGGGTAAATACACTTGTATCCAAAAACGTGCGGTTTCGAGCCTTTCTTATATCTCAGTAGGTTGGTAAATACACTTTCATTACTACTTTATTCATTAATCAGCAGAAAAAGAATAACATCGTATTGCAAAAAAATTCCCGCAGCAAAAGAGTAATGCAAAAGCAACAGCACTGATTATAGCTTTATCAATAATCACTTACTCACATCACAAAAGATTCAAAAGTCATGCACATCAATTAAACTGCAAATAAGGCTTATACAAACTTCTTTACCATGTAATTTTCCCATCGATATATCTTTTTTCAAATCTAATCTTGTTTAATCGAAAAATTTTTCAATCAAAAAAAACTTGCAATACACACCGTAAACATCACAAAAAACATACACAATTAGAAGAACTCTTTTCATAAAAAAAAAGTATCAAAATCTGACAGCAAAATAAATATTAATTTATATTTTCCATAAACAAATGATATCTGCTGTTTATTCAATACGTGATCGTGTTACACTCACTCTTTGCCGTTCGCATTTAATCTCCCACCGTTTAGTGGAGAGCAAAAGAATCAAAACAGTATCACGAAAAAAATAATCTCAGCCTCAGTCTGACACGAGAAAAATCACGACACAACAACAATAACAATAAAAAAACATAATAATAACACACTAATAAACTGAAATAAATAAAAATGCTAAAATACTAATCCGAGATCGACACTGTTGATCCAAGAGCACCGTGCTTCCAACAGCAGATAGTGGCAGTGGGTCTGTTTTTTCTTTGGTTTGCCATTTGCCAAGCAAGAGAGAAATCGCAAGTTGAACGAAAGAGAGGATGCCAATCAAGCTATTTATAAAACAAATAATGTCGAGCAATACACATGCAACACGTAACATACCACAAAGGAAAAAACAAATCCACAGACATTTACTCACACCTATGCGACATTAATCCAAACAAATATCACAGATCGGAAAAGTGCTGCCAGATCACAATTTAAACAGCCAATTTAAGATTGTTTAATTCATCTAGCATTTATTGATGATTCTTATTTCCTTTTTTGTTTTGATATCAGTTGTGTTTTTGTCGCAACACACTCTTATCTCAGTATGTTTTGTTTCTGAGACAAGAATATGATTCTTTTTTGGCTTTCGTGGCCATTATTGTGAGCACTGGAATCAAACTAACTTTATTCAAAACAATCCTGACAGAATAATAATGGTTGCTGTTCTCTTCACGTGCTTTCTTAGTTAGAAGCTTTTACTTGAGCAAATATTTTTACTGTAAAAATTACAACGTTAAATGTACAAATTTAATCAAACGTCAATAATCCTTACACTTTCATTGCAAAGCTGCGACAGTGAATATGAGGGCGAATTCCTAAACGCAAGTCTTGCACAAATTATGCAAAGCACACAGTTCCTAAATGCCGACAAAAAAATCCCTTCGAAGCAGAATGTCCCAAAACGTACCAGATTGCTTTTTTTCCGCAATTGCAAGTGAATTTGTGCAGCTATCAAAAAACACTTGCATACTTTTAAATGCATTGCAAATTTTATTTGTGATTATTTTTGCTTAGCATTTGACTTGCTCAGCAAGGCCTGCGTTTAGGAATTCGCCCTGAGACTGTCCATATCGACGTACAAAATCACTTTGGTTTTGGACACAGTGCAAAACCAGAGATTCAACTGCGGCTAGGTAATGCCATTTTATCCACAAGCTACATGAGACCAGTAATCGTCTACCGGAAACAGTCGGTCCCCATTTCATTATCAGGTTGAACAATTTTCGATATTTTTGGATTTGTTGCAGTGGAGAGTTCGTTCAAGCTTGCCATAGTAAGCATTATTTGACATCTTATTAAAAAGTACACAAAAAAGAGAGAATAATGAAACAGCAAACGAGCCGGATATAACCGCTAATTCAAATGAGACGCAAACTTCAATTATACCATGGGAACAATTTGATGCTGTTTCAGGCAAAGGGAGTACGAGTTGACTACTTATGTATGTAACATATTCTGTAAATTAATAAATTGAAAAGTTTACAAAAAAAGATTAGACCCAACCCAATATGAGAACTTCAGGTTCATTCAAGCATAGTTGTACTTTTTGATTGGAAAGGTTTCTCAATTAGCCGTTCGGAGCCGGCAGAAAATTGTAGGTCCCCTCCATTCCCTCACAAGGCATGGTTGTGAGAAATGCGCTAGGCCCAGGGGCTCCTCGCACCACCGTATTTATTTTTATTTATTTTTTTAGACCCTTTGCCAACTCGTGTATCGGTTACTCACGTCTACTGCAGGGTTAACAATCAAGATTTTCAAGCCCACTTTCGCCAAGCACCGAATATCTGCCTCCTAAGGGTGTTCAATAACACGCTTGCTGACCTTATTTTAATCTATAAACGACATATTCATTGGGGATTTCTGCTTCTTCAGAAAGCAGAAAAAATTGTTGTGTACAACAATGATTAAAAACAAACATCGAAATAACTGAATGTCAAAGAAATCAGAAATTGTGTAGGATTGTACACAACCTCTACCCAGATTGGACGTCAAATGCTCAAAAAAACGTCGTCAGACCAACTAAAAATACGAGATAGTATAAGCATAAGACTCGTTAAGTATTTCACTTCTTTTTACCCAACACTCGACTGCTTTGTCACTAATGTCCTCTTCACATCTTTCCTTTTTATCGAAGGTTTCTTAAATGCCAGCTAGAGCATTCAGACCTAAATATCGGTCTTTTGCTTTCCCAAGTAACAATCTCTTTTGTTACAGTTTCTTAAATGTTCATAAAAAAGCCAGTAGATGCTGCCATAATGAGGAGCCTAAGTTATCAGCTCTCACCATGTCCGAGATGAGTGTCTATAACCTCATTCGAAAAAATGTAGGACGGTCGCAGAAGAAGTGCTCCGCGGTGTTTCTAAACGATTCACAGAGTGAAGTACAGTATAAAGTAAGGAGAAGTATTCCGCAATTAAACTTCATCTTATTAAGACGTCGCACTACCTCCAGCCAATTTGATTGAAACTTTAATCAAAAACTATCTCATAATTTTACTAATTTGAGTTTACAAGGCTACGCATTGATACATAACGGTGGTCCGACGGTGGCGTGTTTTATGCCAAATAATCTTCTTCAACTGCAATTTAATATGTATATTTTGACCCGAAAACCCCAAGTTTTAACAGGAACCTCTGTAAGTCGCTCATTTCTCCAGAAATAATGCAAGAAGAATGCTTCTTTAAAATGATACACGAGAGCTACTTTTACGAAACACAAATATACATTTTAATTACTCGGTATGAATATAACTTGCCAAATATACGTGCTGTACACATTAATTCACGCCCAAGCCTATTCACATGACATAAATGAAAGCAAAACCAACATTTGGAAGGAATTCCAAACAAAAGTAAAAAGTTATTAGTTTGACCAATGTGTTTGCTTACCAAATTGGTTACTCCTGTCGGCCTCAAATATATCATGATACTGCTTGGAAAGTTCTGTTTCTCCACTTTAAAATGCCAAAACATCACCATGAAAATTCCCCATTCGTATACAGGCAGTAAATCTTCTTTCAAGAACAGTATTCTTTTGTAAATACGTTTAGGTAAATAAGATTTTTGCATTTGGGGGAACTTACAATTTCACAGTTTAAATAGCTACTTTTTTAAATAAATCCGATGATGCTAACGCATGAATAAAATATTATAAATTTAGATTAAGGTTCCGATCAATGTTAAACAAGCACTTAAGCTTTGTATAAACAGAGCAGGGCATCTTTTTTGTGTGCTTTTTTGCATCTGTCACGTTTTTTTTTTTGTTTAAATCAAAACCGATGAAAAACAAAAGTATTTACAGTTTCTAGCTCTTTAAACTTGGCACCATTGGTTCAAACAAGTCACACATACACTTCACTTTATTCAACACAGCAATTTTTTGTGTTGCATTTTCTTTGTTTTCATTCATCTTCAACTAAAAAAGAGAGAGTATAAATGAAACTTGGCAGGGAGAAAATATTTAAGAACGAGATGCATGCATACATTTGACCGAAAATAACTGATAAGAATATTATACCAAAAGGAGGAAATGTTAAAGAAAAAAAGAAAAACACCACATTTGGATTCAGAATTAAAATCGAATAAAATTAAGAAAAAATAAGTGCCAAATGATAAAGAAGCGAGGAACGTCGGTCGGGTAGGGGATTTAACAACTTCACCTACAGAATTGCCGACTGTGTCGAAGAGGAATATCTGCGTGTAAAGTGCGATAACCTTAATGTTAGAAGAGGAAATTTTTATGCGATGAGTTACAGAACATACTTATACTTTACACCAAACAGAAATGAGGCAAAGCATGATAAGTGATCGCTGGTTTATACCAGTGTTCGGATAAAACCAACATATTATGCATATTTTTCATACATAATATTAATCCGGCACTGATTTCTTTCAGCTCACACGTTTAGTTGTGACTTGTGGATCACAAAATATTTCACAGATTTTGTAATTGCTAAGATTTAAGACAGCCATTGCTTATCAATCAATTTTTTATTATTGTACAACTACGGTGACTGTTCGTTCAATATAGTAATTAACTGTTTACCATTTGGAGGAAGTATTTATCATAAATTATTTGCTTTTCAAAAGACATGTTCATTATTTCGAAAGCTGTTCACTTTTTGTTCAGTTTGTTAAATAATTTCGTTAAAAATATAAACTAAAAACTGACCAGACCAAAAGACTTGAAAGTGATGATGTGAACGTGCCTTAGTGCAAAAATGGTAATGTAGTGCAAACATTTCATTTTGGAAAACATTACCACTATTTGAACACACCCGATTTCAAATTTTTTTAATGGTGTTTTTAGATTCAATTTTCATTAAAATTGCAATAAGTCGGTTTGCATGCGGCTGTAATAGCTTCTAATAAATTCTTCGAACAACACGAAAACGAATTGAAAAATTCCATTCAAAGAAAATAGTAAGTAGTGCGTGTAAGAAGTGTATGGTAAATATATTTATGGTTCCTTTGTATAACTAGTTACATAGCATGTGCTATTCATATTAGGAAATAAAATAAGGGTGACGCAATTGAGCGAAGAGCTCCGGGGCTCCTCACAATCATGCCTTGTGAGGGAATGGAGGGGATCTACAATTTTCTGTCGGTTCCGAAAAGCTAATCGAGAAAACGCTTTTCATGGCAATGAATTTACTAACGGAAGGCTTGCCAATTCCTCGTGAAAGGCGATACCAGTGGAAAAACATTTTTGCTTCTGTTGGGACTCGAACCACGAGCCTCTGGGTTAACAGGTAGACATGCTAACTATCACGGGTACCACTTTTCCACTTATGACAACAAAGAAGAGAAAGAAAAAAACAAAAAAAAAAAAAAAATTACAGAATTGTTGCGAATAAACACTCGTCCATACTTTTCAAGATTGAAGTTAATCTTAAGATTATTTACGGATGCCTAAGTAAAGGAATGCTGCCAATTCTGTTAAGCTCATTAGCAAAAACAAACTTTTCCTTTATAACTTCTATTTATTAGAATAAATTGTACTCACTGGATTTCTAGGTGATGCTGCACAAAAATTTTGAAACTATTTCTTTTATAAATAAAGGATAAGAAGATGATGCTTTGATTTTAATTCCAAACTATAGAAACAAGGGTGCAATTGAAGACGGCAAAATTTCCACAGGATGTGGAGTGCAATGATGAAAATCAAATGAATAGTTTGGAAGTTTACAAAGAGAAATGCGAAGTACTAAAAGTTCCCCCGATGTTATCTCTAGTTTCTTATTCGTTTTAATTATCAATAAACAATTGAAAGTTTCTTTTTAGGAAAAATTAAAAAATAGTAAGAAAAATGTGATGAAATAAAATTTCTACTGTTGCATCGGAAACCGTTTGAAATCAACGTTTGGAGGTAGAATTTATATCATCGCTGGTTCATATAAACCCATAAAAAAAACTATACTTTTATAGTGCCGCAGCCCAGATGTGTAATTAGTACCTGTGTATAATCCTAGATTTTTCATTATTGGCACTGGAACACCAACTTTTTACCTTTCCTGATAATCCTAAGGAATTGAGATACTCTAAAGTAATATACATATAATATTGTGTACTCATCGACATTCGACAACATCCCCCACCACGTCAAACATAACTTATTTGTTTATATGGTTAATTACCTAAATCGTCGACGCCGAGATCGATCTTTCACACAGCCATTCTCGATTGCCAATATTTATTTGAAGATCAAGGTAGACATTTCTTCTCTGGTCAACTGTGTTTTCGACAGTTTGACAGAAATCACCTCACGGTGAAAGAACTTCTATCAATCCAGCAGCCTAGGATCCGCTGTAGACACGGACAACAACATCAGTGCGGAGATCAAACGGAGAATAACTCTTGCCAACCGTTGCTCCTTTGGGTTAAGAAGGCAATCGAAAAACAAAACCCTCTCCAGAAAAACAAAGGTAACATTGTATAAGACCTTAATCATCCCAGTCCTGCTTTACGGCGCGGAAGCATGGACCTTATCGAAAGCGGATGAGGAAACCCTTGGTCGTTTCGAAAGAAAAATTCTTCAAATGATCTTTGGTCCCGTATGCGAAGACAATGTGTAGAGAAGAAGATACAACAACGAGCTGTATGAGCTGTACCGCGACATGGGCATAGCTAGAAGAGTACGCAACGCGAAGCCACGATGGTTGGGTCATGTCATGAGCGGGTAGACGAAGTCCTGTACTACCTCGAAGTTATGTCTGTCTATTGTGACGTTTTGTCCAATTCGTCGATGTTCTGTGTCCTTGTTTGATGACAAAATATACTTCGTCTTGCCCTCATTAACCATCAAACCCATTTTTGCCGCTTCTGTTTCAATACTCGCAAAAGCACCTATGACATCACGCTTTTTTCTTCCCATTACGTCAATATCGTCTGCATATGCGAGTAATTCCACAGACTTTTGAAAGATTGTTCCTCTGGTGTTGACGTTTGAGTTTCTTACAATCTGTTCAAGTATGATGTTGAAGAAATCGCATGACAGTTTATCGCCTTACCTAAAGCCTTTTTCGACATCAAATGTATCGGTGAGTTCCTTACCAACCTTAACGGAGCAGCGTGAATTCTCCAAAGTCATCCTGCATAGTCGTACGAGTTTTGCAGGGATGCCGAAACTAGACATGGCTTTGTACAGCTCTCTCTCTGTAAATACTGTCATACGTCATATGATAAAGAGATGGTGAATATCGATATTATATTCTCAGGTTTTTCCAAGATCTGCCGTAATGTGAAAATTTGGTCTATTGTGGACTTCTCTGGTCTAAAACCACATTGATAAGAACCTATCAAGTTGTTGACGTGGGGTTTCAGACGTTCACATATTACAGCAGACAAGATCTTATAAGCGACGTTAAGGAGGCTTATCCCTCTATAATTGGCGCAATTGTGAGGGTCTCCCTTCTTTAGGATCGGGCATACGATACTGAGGTTCCATTCATCGGGCATGCTTTCTTCCGACCATGTCATGCAGATCAGCTGGTGCATGCTCCTTTCCAACTGATCTCCAGCTGCCTTGAAAAGTTCGGCATCAAGGCCATCTGCACCTGCAGTCTTATTTGATTTTTAGTTAGTTTAAGTTTTAAATTCATTTTTGTATCGGATTTCGTATTTTTAATATTAGTAAGGATATCAATCTTCAGGTTCTAGACTATCTCTGTACCAAAATTCATATAAATGGGTTCAATAGTTTAGGCGGCAAATAATAACAAAGAAAAACAGACAGACAGAGTTAATTTCGGGTTCATAATGTTAGTAAAATTATCCGTTCCCGTGGGAATATAAGGGCCGTTTCCGGAGGATGACTTAAAGTTGATATTACTCGGGAATAGACTAGCATTCTAACGGTGGAAACATTTTTGAAATCGGGGCTGTAGTTTCCAAGTTTTCGTTCCCATGGGATAAGACATACGGCCTATGTCAATCTTCAGGTTCTAAACTATCTCTGTACACAAATTCATATAAATGGGTTCAGTAGTTTGGGCGGTTGATGGTAAAAAAGAGACACAAATTTAATTTCGGACTAGTAACATTAGTAAAGACTCCCTTTTAACCCATCCCCACAACCGGAAAGGTCAACACGTACCTGTTGGAATATGGGGATGAGTTTAAGTTCATGTTACTCGGGGATAGTGTAGCATTCTAACGATTGAAGAATTTTTATAATGGTTCATTTTTACGTTCCCGGTTAAGTGGAAATATTGGGATAAAGTATATAGCCTATGTCCTACCTAAGGTCTTAGACTATTTGCGTGCAAAATTTCATTTAAATTGGTTCAGAAGTTTGGGCGGGAGATAGTAACATAGAAAGCCGGACAGACCAAGTTACTTCCGCAATTATAATATTAGTGAGGAAGTTAGGATTTATAAAAAGAGCATTACCAGGAAATTTATATTAGTCAACTTTAACAAAGAAATACTAACCCAATTTTTACGTTTTCTCATCTTACTGATGAACCACAAAAGGAACCATAAGGCTGCATTAGACAGTACAGAGCTTAGTTACTTAACTTAAACATTCCCTCCCTAATGCAATCAATTGCTAACTTATTTCATTTTTCACCACCATGCCTTGTGAGGGAATGGATGGGACCTATACGGCTAATTGATAAAGCGCTTTTCACGACAGTGAATTTACTAACGGAGGTCTTTCCAATTCCTCGCGAAAGGCGATACGCCTGGAAAAACATTTTTGCCTCTGCTGGGATTCGAACTACCTCTGGTTTAGCAGGTGGACATGCTAACCATCATGCCACGGGTACCACTTATTGCTAACTTATCTAGTGATTTACTGCGACGTAAAAGAGTTCAAAAGCTTCCGTCAGACGCTCTACTTCGCAAGTAGTGGTTCTTAACAAAAGGCCTACTAAATTTGCTTCGTCTACATTAAGATCTAAGGCTCTTCCAAACCAAAGTAATTTTGTAGTTGCGACAGGGATAGGAACCGCCGCGGCAACTGCAAATGTACGGAAAAGAGGTGCGGTTTTTGCCGCATATACTCTCTTTCGCCATTCCTTCATAGTTGAATGTTACAGTTTATAGCATAAAACTTAAGTCTTAAGTTTAAGTTTAAGCCATTCATTCATGTCATTAAGTTTGTCTTTAATACCCACTCATCGAACATATATGCACACAACACTCATATGAACTTTTTGAATTAAAAAGCACAGTTCGAAACAACATGAATTATATTCCTCACGTTATATCGATCTTTGCTAGGCAAACTTGATGAGAAAGCAATCAAATTTGCCCTGAATTGAATGAAATAACGTCATGTGTATGCAAATTAGACTGTCCGTCGTCTCTCTTACTGAGTTTTCTTAGCAACAAACTTAAACCATAGGAAACAGCAAACAGCACTGATTAAAGTCAAAAGAATAAAAGAAAAGAATTTTATCAAATAGCTTGAGTGTATTCTCAAGCCTAGCGCACCGTACCAAAAAACTCTTCTTATTTATGATTACATGAAATTTTTCAATATGCAGAACAATCGCTTTGACTCTTCAATGTTCGACGGGATTCCTTCAAAATTAATTAAGAATCATTAAACAAAAATAAATACTTTTGTCAAAAGCTCTGTGGGACTTATCTAAATCAATTATGACACAGTGCTGAAAGCAAATGAAGTGTTTTGATGCCTTTGGCAAATTAAACACTGTGAGATATGAATCTCAAAGCCAAAAAGTCAATAAATAACTTTTATAATTGATTAGAGTGGGCAAATTAATTGTCTTTTACTGAGGAGCACACTTCAACTTTGATCTCTAAAATAATGGCGAAATTAATGTTAGAAATTATTGACATAGAAGAATGCTGCTTCAATTAAATTAACAACTTTGAAGATAGATTTTAAAAATAATTTTGTTTTCGATAAATTTTTGTTAAGAGTACGGTTGAAACCCTTAAAAGTTTTCAAAGGAAAAACTACAATTTGTAATTCGATATTTTTCATCTCAAATGCTTTTACGGGCATTGATCCTTTGTACTTTTTTGTCGCAAAGAAAGAACAAAGCATAGGTTGTTAATGAGGTTCAATCTCAGAGTAATTATTATAATTGCAAATTGATTTAATATAGCCTCTGAAGCCAAAAGAAAAATCCTATACAAAAATGACAAAACGGAATCATAAACGTAAAATTTCGCTGTCCTTTTTGGTTGTGCAGTTCGCAGCTGCTATGTGAAAAGGGGTTTATAGGTGGATTGTTGTAGGAGATTTTTAAAAAACAATAGGGCGAATTCCTAAACGCAAGCCTTGCACAAATTTTGCAAAGCAAACAGTTCTTAAATGCCGACAAAAAATGCCTTCAATGCAGAAAGTCTGAAAACGTAGTATATTGCTTTTTTCCGCAGTTGTAAGTGAATTTGTGCAACTGTCAAAAAACACTTCCGAACTTTTGATTGCATTGCAGTGCAGATGTTGTTTTGGATTTTTTTCTTGCTTAGCAAAGCTTGCGTTTAGGAATTCGCCCATACTGTTTTCCCGATGTGTGACGAACACCGGAAACCTTGTCTCGCGTATAGGAGGCGACAGCTTGCCTACCCAATGGAGGGAAAGTTACCTCCTACAGATGTACAAAGGGAGATAAAAAACATGTGATAGTTACCGCTCAATCAAGCTGATGTCCCACATACGTTGAGCGGATATTGGGAAGTCGACTGCTAAAAATAATTTATTCGATCGACAACGAAGAGTTCCAGAGGTTTAGATGCTGATGATGGAGGTTATATGGACGTGAGTAGTGACAACATTAAGATGCCTCGCTGTGGTAATAGAATTCCAAAAAAAAAATCAGGTGTACCGATAAAAACACTTTGAGTCCTCTGCTTCTTTTTAGGACTTCGACTTTCGGTGGTGCCTGTGGCGTCATGGTAAGAATTTCTACTTGTTACGTGGGAAAATCGGAAATATAAAAAAAAAACGACTTTAGACAGGTATTGCGAAGAATTGGCAATTTCTACGACGGTTTTTTTACGACGTCCCTTCTACTCCCTCATGGTTGAGAAATATGCACAAGGCCTCGGGGCTTCCTCCTCTGTTGCGCAACTCAACTCAACTCGAAGGTAAAGCACCGAATAAATAACATCAATTTATAATTTCCTGATGATGTCTCTGCAATGGATATTCGAAGATTTAGTAAACGTTTTAGAAAGATGCGGATACCATATCCATATCCAATTCCATAGAGAAGTTAGCTTGTGACTTCGAAAGCAATCATTGGATAAGTTAAAGGGAATGATTTCGTGATCGAAAAATAAAGCAACAAAGAAGAAGAAAATGTTTCAATAGTCTCTCCAACAGATGCTCCATGGTGACTAGTAATTTCCTGAAGAAATTATAATTTCATAGTAAAAGTGCAAGAGACAGAAGCTCGGTATCAATATGTGTTTTTTGGATAGTACTGCTCATGAGTGTCCTAGGTATAGGAGTTTGTATAGATAAACGACAGAATGTAATAAATTCTACTTGAAAGCAAAATCAAACAAACTAAATATCATCTGGGACATTTCAAGTCCAATTACTGTACATACTGAAACTCAAAACCAATTGATTTGTTCCTTTGAAACTTTTTAATGTGCTTAAGTTGGTGGACAAGAGTTTTCAAATGAAAATCAGTTATCGAATGATTTTCTTCTGTTGTGAGTCAGTTCACATAATACACATTGAAGGATACACATCTAGCCACAGTTTACCAGAGTTTCAAATTTGCCCTTGACGTGAGAATTAAAACTTCTAAGATTTTATTCCCAATGATCCCTCTTTGCAAAAGCATATTCTTCGTCCTCATACCTCAACCCAGAGTACTGTACGTGCATAGTAAGTAATACGTTATTGACATGGTTTGTTATTATTGTTGACCTGCCAGTTATTGAAATTTCTACGACTTTACTCCTAAAAGTATTTTCTTGTATGTGCATGTACATCTATGAATTAAGAACTCAAAAACGTATATTAATATCTTTTTCGTATTCGTATGGAAAAACAAAAGAATTGCATAATTTACTATCAGCTATTATTTCTATTAGTGGATGATATTCGTCAAGAAATTAACAATGAAATTGTTTCGAGCTTAGTGTTGCTTGGCTTCTCAAAGGCATTCGACACTGTCCCATGAGATTCTCCTGAGAAAACTGAATTTGAAATTTTGTTTTGAAAGAACCGCGGTTGCTCTTATTCAAAAAGATTTGCAAGGAAGAACTCAAGATGTGTCGATCAAAAACAAGCTTTCCGATTTTTTGTACACTAACGCCAGTGTTCCACAGGGCTCTATTCTCGGGCCCCTACTATTTTCGTTATTTATAAACGACCTTCCTGATGTCTTGTAAGGAGCTTATGCACGCAGATGATGTCCAACTGTACTACAGCTACCGAATCGGAATGATTGATGACGCTACCGTTCGGTTATACTTTGACCTGAACAAAGTGTTTCAATGGGCTGTGAATTAAACCCGAAGAAAAGTCAAGCCATTGTCATTAGCAAAAATGCTAAAGATACGACCTGCTTCCCAGAGGTAGAACTTGGTTCTTCCAATCGTCGTTATATGAAGAGGGGAGGATCATATTTCTGGCACCGTTGGCAAAACGTATGGTGCACTTAGAGTGCTCAGTTCCTCAGGGAACTGTCTTTCTATTAAAACTAAAACCATTTTGTCTAAAACCTTAATCCTTCCCATCATGGTGTGTGGAAGTGTAATTTTCTGTAACGTAGATAGCAATAGTCACCGGAAACTCCGAGTTGCTTTTAAGAGTATAGCACGTTTTGTACACAGTCTTCGTAGGTTTGACAATGTCACACAGTATGCAAATGGTATCTTCGACATGTCTTTTCAAAATTACCAAGATGTTATTGATCCTTTTTAATTTAATACTGACAAAGACCCAGGACTTACTTACTTACTTAATTAGGTGGGCATTACAGTTCGGGGTGAACCTGGGCCTCAACCAACATCCTTCTATAACGACTTCGATTTCGGGCGAGCTCTCTCCAGTTTCGCACTCCAAGTCGGTTGAGGTCTTCATCCACTTGATTGCGCCACCTAAGACGAGGTCTTCCCCTTCCGCGATTTCCCTGCAATGTGCTTTCGAACACCCGACGAGCCGGAGCGTTTGGGTCCATCCGCTGTACACGGCCCAACCATCGTAGCCTCGCGATGCGTACTCTTCTGGCTATGCCCATGTCGCGGTACAGATCATACAGATCGGTGTTAAATCTTTTACTTCACACATTGTCTTCGCATACGGGACCAAAGATCCATTCGGATAATTTTTCTTTCGAAACGACCAAGTGTTTCTTCATCCGCTTTCGATATGGTCCATGCTTCCGCACCGTAAGGCATTACTGGGATGATCAAGGTCTTATGTATGGTTACCTTGGTTTTTCTGGAGAGGGTTTTATTTCTCAATTGCCTTCTTAACCCAAAGAAGCAACGGTTGGCAAGAGTTATTCTCCGTTTGATCTCCGCACTGATGTTGTTGTCCGTGTCTACAGCGGATCCTAGGTAGACGAAGTCCTGTACTACCTCGAAGTTATGTCTGTCTATTGTGACGTTTTGTCCAATTCGTCGATGTTCTGTGTCCTTGTTTGATGACAACATATACTTCGTTTTGCCCTCATTAACCATCAAACCCATTTTTGCCGCTTCTGTTTCAGTACTCGCAAAAGCACCTATTCCATTCATCGGGCATGCTTTCTTCCGACCATATCATGCAGATCAGCTGATGCATGCTCCTTTCCAACTGATCTCCAGCTGCCTTGAAAAGTTCGGCATCAAGGCCATCTGCACCTGCAGTCATATTTGATTTAAATTTGCATATGGCAAGCTTAACCTCTTCTAGGTCGGGAGGACGGCATTCTTGATAATCGTCCAAGCTGAATGGGGTAATCTGCCTGACAGCGGAATTTGTGTCTTCATCGCCGTTAAGCAGTCTGCAGAAATGATCTTTCCAGATCCTCAGTAGCGACTGTGACTCTATGACTATGTCTCCCTGCTGGTCTTTACAGGCTTGAGTTCGGGGTTTGCCACCCTGGCAGGATCTTTTTACCTTTTGGTAAAACTTCCGAATCTCGTTCCTGTCAGGGCACCTCTCTATTTCCTCAAACGAGCGCTTCTCATGCTGCTTCTTTTTCTTTTTGAGAAAGACCCAGGACTACCTTTACGATAAAATAGTTTTTGCACACTCGCAGAGAAGTAGAATACTTATTGTACCAACACATAGGTATACTGTTTCCAAAATACAATTTTTTGTTTACGGTGTTGGGCTGTGAAACTTTTTACCTGCCAATCTGAGGAGAATCAACAGCTTTGCTATATTTGAAAGAGATCTTTTCAATCATTTAAGGTGCTAGAATCTTTTTTTTAAATCTTTCATTTTATAAAATCTTTCCTTTTCCATTTTTCTTTTGTTTTTATTGATGTTAAAATAGTTAACACTTTTTTTTCTATTGTTTTATTTGTTTCTATTCAAAAATTTCTTATGTAACCCAAAAATTTTACCTCTTATACTAAGTATTATTTAAAAAACATTAGTATAATAAAAATACTTATGTTCAAAATAAATAAATTAAAAATTAAAAATATAATTTCAATCTTATTGCACATACAAACGTCAAAATGTTGAACGGAATGAATTCCCTTTTTATATTTACCTACCGGTGTTTATGTTTAAGGGTATTTCGCGACCGTAAGTTTAAATAGCCTGTCCCGGGATAAAAAAAAGAACGCATTGAATGATACTATTATGCACCACCTAGCAGTTTATAAACATCAAATAAGACGCTTAATTGATAACGATATATATGAGCGATTAAAAAAATGATTGGACCCTTATCACCCACGTAATTAGCAGTATCGTTTTGCTATAATAATATAAAGGTCAAAGAAGCTAAGGAATGTGTTCGCAGGAAAACTTTATGGCACGGCTATGACTGACGTTGACAGGTAACAAAGAAAAGCTTTATCTAGATTATTTTCTAGAGAATGTTATGATCTGACACGCAAGATATATTTGTGTTTATCCCCTACTGATGGCCAAATAGAAACATCCGTAAAAAATGAACACAGGACGACAGCAAAACTAAATCAAAAGCAAAAGCATCTCCTTCGTCCCCATTATCCAGAGTGTACATGCATAGTAAGAATTACGTTATTAACAAGGTTTGTCATTATTGTTGGTCTGCCAGTTAGGAAAACATGTGGACATGAGATGCCTAGAAGCAATTTTGGTGTGGGCAAAATATGTGGATATTGGATTTCTCTCGTGCCCATAAGCTACTACTTTATTAGATGAGTTGAGTTACGAAATTGTAGACACGTGTACCCATCGCAAAGTGCATATTTTCTATTTCTTCGCAAAAATTTTTTGCCTCGTTTTGCTACAACGGTAAAACTTTCTTCATTTATTGTATGATGGAGAGACAAGGTTTATAAATTAGTTTCATACTATGCGGTCCTCAAATTGTCTGGGTCTTTGAGGTGTTAAATCTACATTTATGTTAAGAACAGCTTGGTCAACAGCTCTAAGGGTAACACAAAAGTCTGGTTAGAGACGGATTTGGTAATGCCGAATTAGCACACGAGTATAAAGAAATTTTATTAAAATTTTTCATTAACGTTTAGATCTTCCAATTATAGTCTAAGAGCCCGTGAACCCCAGACCATCGTTATTTTATAAAAGCTGAAAGTTTGTCAGCGCATGCTCCCAGCATAGGTAAAGACAATGGGCCATTATGAAGTTTGGGTTATAGTGGCTTTTATAATCACAACCTGTGATCGCATGGAAACCTGGCAAGCTCTTGCAAAAAGATTTTCCTAACTTTTTATATATCTTCGTGAGGTCTACGTATCTTAAGTTGTTCCCAGTGCCTATCAGCATCCAAAGAAGTGAATCATCTTGTAGATGGTCCATATGACCTAGCATGATAGCTGCAATGTCAGTGTCAACACTTCTGATCACAATATTCACTCGATTTGGAATACTGCACGCATGATAAATAATTTTAGTATCAGCCTCTTCATGTTCTAGACATGATAACTCTTCTACAACCCTTGTTACTACATTGAATGGCACTGTTTGGAATTTGTGTGAATAGTTTTCTCTCCAATAAAAGGTATTATTTCATTACTAGCCCAATGCAAAATGAAAAAATCCACCAGAGCTTGTTTGAAATTTGAATTTTTCAATTCTTTCGCAAAATCACTTGGACGTGTTTGATCAGGTCCAGTTATGGTGTAGTTCAATTGTGCTGATTCTAATCGCTGAGAATGTTCGTAATCTTTAATCGATGGAGTCAGGTATTGGTCGAAAATAACGTCAATTCTTAGCGCTTCGAGTTTGGTAACCATTTGCAACATTTTCTTAGAAATGCCTCCAAACTTGCTTGGAACATTTTTCATGGTGTGTAATAAGAAACACCCATCAATTATAACGACATCTACAGTAGGAAATAACATCTGCGCAGTGAGGAATCGCGATAGAACTAACTCGCCATCTCATTCGCACCCACCTATATATATGCTGTCTCGAGCTCGCTCTTACAGCAAAAGGCTCCTACAGTAAAATATCATCATTCAGCATAGAACATGAAGAGCTGAAAGAATTGATGAATAATTACTGTATTTATAAAGAACGAGGTCTCAATGGTGAGTGTAGAAAAACTCAACAATTTTATTTAATCGATATCCACGATATCGAATTAAGTTATAGTGATGAAGAAAGTGATGATGATAATGAATAAAATAATGTAGTTTCTTATATAGTGTATAACAGTATCTAATATCATCAATTTAATTTTTATAATTATGTTATTTGCTTTTTTTTTGACAGAATGAATTGAAATTTTTAGTACTTCAAGGTAGTTGTAGCATCGAATGTCTTTTCTTAAGATTTTTTTAAATTTTAAACAGATTACTAGTTAAATGAATGGGAGCCTAAAAGTTTATTTGCATAAGTCATTATAATCACTAGTCTCTTTTTAATATCTATACATATAATAAAAACGTAACAGTTTGTTTGTTTGTGCACGCTAATCTCAGAAACGACTTAATCTATCTAGATGGGGTTTCCAGTAATATATTGTGGCAAGCTTCACTTAACATTTAGTTTTTATTTCATGTCAATCGGTTGATAAATAAAAAAGTTATGCCAATTCTTGCGGACGAAGTCGCTGGCACACCTAGTATACAATATGCTTGTCTGGCAAGGGGTTGGAACTATCAAAAATGTCTGGCTGATGAGAAAACATCATTAGCCTATTACCCAAGTATTATATATAAAAATCAGCTTTTATACTATAACGTAAGTAGAATTTTAATTTGACAAACATTAAGGGTGTCTGGCAAGGGGTTGCCACTATGTTAAGTGTCTGGCAATGAATGACATGATTTTTAATAATATTCTGAAGGTAATACCAAAAAATCACATTTTATAATTTGACGTAAGTAGAACGGTATTTTACACACCTTTAGAGCCGTTTACCTGCCAAAGCCACTATAACCCAAACTTCATAATGGCCCATTGTCTTTACCTATGCTGGGAGCATGCGCTGACAAGCTTTCAGCTTTATAAAATAACGATGGTCTGGGGTTCACGGGCTCTTGCTCTATTAGAAACCAGCTAAGATAAATAGTCTTAGAATAGAGGGTACATTTCTGTTAACTTGTGCAACATATTGAAGAATGTTTCGTTTCAATAAATTTTTTGAAGAACTACGCCATACCTAACCTTGATATATAATATCCTTGTCTAGCAATGTCCTTCTTATATCTCTTGGTTTACATTTGGAAATAGCAAAAGAAATCTTGTAATTCGATTCAAAATACAAAGTTTCACTTCAAAATCCCTGAATGTTAATCACACAAATTAATTATAAGCATGTGGAATTTGTAATCATTTCCAATCTTCATACTTTTTAGAGAAATAGAAAACAATTCAGAAGTGACCGAACTTGTGAACATTCAAAGTAAAACCTTTTAGTATTCTGTTACTGTTAAACAAAAATAAATATTATTTTTCCTAACCAATGCTTTGTTCAAAAAATTATTTTCCCTTTTTCAATTAAGGTCCGCCAGATCGGTAAAATTTTACACTGAGTGACAAAACGGTTCTCGACAGAAAATAAAAAAAATGAAAGATATTCTTTTTTACACAAGCCAATACGAATTTCTTCCGAAGCCTGCAAAGACGTCCAAGGGAACATCGTGGTGGAACCGCAGTCAATGCTGAGGATATGGAAAGACCACTTCTCCAAGCTCTATAACGGCGATGATGAACCCAATTCCGCTGTTAGAGAGATAGAACCATTCGATTTAGGCGACGTAGACCAACAATTCCGAGAAGCTGCCGCTCAACAACACCGTCTTCTTTTAACAGAATTTACGGATGCGGTGAAGGAAGTCAAACAAACAAAGGCTCCTGGGAGAATCAAGTGGTACAATCTGGAGAAAACCAAAGGACAGCAATTCATTTCGTATATGCAAAGTCAGCTGTGTAATACCATCGACGCAGTTTCAAATGCAATCACGGCACAAAATATGTGGGATCGCCTACAACGAACCTGCTTAGAGAGAGCCAAATCACTGTTAGGAGTCTCAAAAGGACACCACCAACAAGCTAAAGAAACCTAGTGGTGGGATGATGAAGCTAAAGCAGTGATTAGAAAGAAGAAAGCAGCTTTCCAAGCTTGGTCGAAGTGCCCCTCAAGAAATACAAATGAAAAAGTGCGTTTCAAAATGGAATACAAGAGCTGCAGAAAAGAAGCGAAGAAAAAGTGCGCCCAACTTCAAGCAAAAAGCACGCAGGGCCTGTATCGAGAGCTGGAAGAGATTTCTGCCCCAGCTGCTGAAGCAAATCAGGCAATCCAAGAGCTAAGACAAAGCAACTTGAATGAGGGAGCAACCATTTTCAAAATAGCCGCTCAGAGAAGGAGAAATGCGCAGGAGATTCGTTCGCCGAAGTTCATCAATGATGCTCAAGGAGTGCTACTTGTGGATGACGACAAAATTCTTCACAGGTGGCGACAGTATTGTGATGATCTTTTGAATGAACAGTTTCCTCGGCGCCACTTTCCAACAGCTGCACCTAACTTTACGGAAGTATCCGACGTCACAGTCGAAGAAGTTAGGGAGGCAGTTAAGAACTCCAAAAAAGGCAAAGCGATTAGGCCAGACGAGGTACCATATGAGTTTTGGAAAAATATGGGAGACATCGGGTTAAGATGGCTCACGATTCTCATCTCCAAACTTATAAGAGGTGACAATTTGCCTAATCAATGGAAGGAAAGTTTTCTTCTTCCAATGTACAAGGGAAAGGGAGATATCAGAAGCTGTGACAACTATCGTTCGATCAAGTTGATGTCCCACACTACGAAGATCGTTGAGCGGGTTTTAGATAGCCGACTGCGGAAAATAATAAGGCTGTCTGATGACCAATGCGGGTTTGTCGCGGGTAAGTCAACTACAGACGCAATCCAAAGTATAAGGATCATTATGGAAAAACACCGAGATGTCTTAGAGGATTTGCATATTGTGTTGGTTGACTTCGAAAAGGCATTCGATCGACAACCACGAGATTTGATATGGGTGGCCCTCAGACACCGAGGAGTTCCTGAAGCCTATGTGCGAATAATTATGGACATGTACGAGGGAGCAGTTACAAAAGTGAGATGCCCAGCTGGAGTCACCGAAGAATTCCAAATAACAGTAGGTGTACATCAGGGAAGTGTCTTGAGTCCACTGCTCTTTATTGCTGTTCTGGATTGTTGGCTCGAAGGAAAAGTAACGGACAATAAAGTACAACAATTATTCTTTGCTGACGATGGAGCCATCATAAGCGAGGATCCTACATCCCTGCAACGAGCACTTGACGTTTGGATTGATGTTCTGGAAGGAAATGGGTACCGTATCAGCGCTAAAAAGACTGAATTCCTATGCTGCCCTTTTTCTGATCCAGACAAGCCTATTCCAGACATTTATTTGAATGGAAATGTGCTTCCCAAGTGTGAAAAGTTTAAATATCTGGGATCTATGATCAATAGTGAAGCAACTTGTGATGACGACATCAATCATCGAGTAAGCGTAGGGTGGATGAAGTGGCGAGAAAACTCCGCTATCTTCTGTGATCGAAAAATGCCCCCTAAGCTGAAGGGAAGACTCTACACAGCAGTTGTCCGTCCAGCTCTGACATACGGTTCACAATGTTGGACAATGTACAAAAAGTATGAGAGCAAATTGACGGCAGCCGAAATGAAGATGCTTCGGATGACAGCAGGAGTAACAAAGCTTGATCGAATTAGAAGTACTAAGATCCGTGGGAGCCTTCATGTCAAAAGTACCATCTTGGACAAAATTCAGCACGACCGGCTCAGTTGGTATTGTCATGTTCAAAGGAGAGATCCGCAGAACCCCGTCATAAAGGCAATATCGTACAACGTTTCAACAAGTTCGCGACGAAAAAGAAAAGGCAGGCCAAAACACTCCTGGTACAAGCAAATGCAAAAACAGCAGCATTTGGTTGGCCTCAGACATGGAACAATCCAAAACCGGGAGGCTTGCCGACGATTTCTGAGGTCAACGCGGCGTACCCCACAGGCGGATCACTAGTGTGAAGCAGAAAAGTGGGAGAGTTGTGATCGCTTCAAGATCACTACTCGTAACGCCGAAAATGAAAAAGAAGAAGAAGAAGAGATCAACAATTCCGCCAACCCGACCTGAACGAAGTGAAGACAGCAGTATTTAAACTAAAGTCCAACAAAGCTGCTGGAGCTGACGGCCTCACTGCTGAGTTGTTTAAAGCAGCAGGCGATGACCTAGTCAGGAGTATGCACCAGCTCATTTACAAAATATGTTCGGAAGAAAGTATGCCCGATGAATGGAACCTCAACAATTTGTTTTGCTGGTCCTCAAGAAAGGAGACCCTCTGAACTGCGCCAACTATAGAGGTACCAGTCTTCTTAACATCGAGTACAAGATCTTCTCTGCCGTATTGTGTGAGCGTCTGAAGCCATTCGTCAAGAACCTGATAGGTCCTTATCAGTGCGGCTTTAGACGGCTTTTAGGAAAGTCCACCACAGACAAAATCTTCAGACCAGGAACTTCAAATTGATACCAACCACCTTTTTATCGATTTCAAGGCAGCGTACGGCATATATAGAGAGGAGTTATATAGAGCCATGTCTAGTTTTGGCATCATTAACAATCTTGTCCGATTGTGTAGAATGACGATGGAGAACGCACGCTGCTCCATCAGAGTCGCGGAAAAGATCTCACCGATACATTCGATGTCAAAAAAGGTTTTAGGCAAGGCGATGCACTGTCATGCGACATTTCAACATCGTTCTGGAAAGAATAGTGCAAAACTCCCACGTCAACACAAGTGGCACAATCTTTCAAAGATCCGTCCAATTACTCGGATATGCCGACGATATTGACATAGTTGGAAGAACGCAACGTGATGTCAATGACGCGTTTATGAGCATTGAGACGGAAGCGAAGAAGATGGGTTTAGTGGCTTAGACCAAGTATATGCTGTCATCTAGAAAGGACACCCAACACCGACGTCTTGGACAGAACGTCACGATAGACAGCTATAACTTTGAGGTAGTTAAGGACTTTTTCTACCTAGGCGCCGCTATTAATTCAGACAACGACACCAGCGCCGAAATCAAAAGAAGAAAAACTCTTGCCAATCGCTGTTTCTTCGGACTAAGAATGCAATTAAGTAGCAAAGTCCCTCTTTATCATCCCTGTTCTTAAATATGACGCAGAGGCATGGAACCTGCCAAAGGTAGATGAGAACGCTTTAGGATGCTTCGAAAGAAAAATTCTTCGGGTGATTTTTGGTTCCGTCTGCATAGATGGAGAGTGGAGAAGAAGATTTAACCACGAACTGTACGGGTTGTACAGCTGCACTGACCTGGTCAAACGAGTCAAGGTCCAGCGGCTTAGATGGCTGGGTCATGTATAGCTATATCATACGCGATATCATATCAACGCTCCGGCCCGGAAAGTCTTCGAATCCAATCCCGAGGGACGGCGCAGTAGAGGAAGACCGCGACTCCGACTTGCAATTTGCCTTTAAAGTGAACACAGCATCGGAGTATAGTCTGCTGAACATATAGGTACTACTCCAAAAGTTTTGTATAAGGAAGTCATTTAGTGAAAAAAAGTTTAAAACTTTGTAGGCCTTATTAAAGGTTTTTTCGTTGAAACCCTAGGATCGCCCTAGGGTCGCCACAAAGCGTTTTTTTTTTGAAAAACCTTAAGTCGCCCTGAATGTCAAACTGAGTGTTTTTTGAGCCCTTCGGTTGACCAAGGTTTTCCCTCGATTCGCCCTTGGTTTTTGCTGTGGCGAGTTGAGGGCTGTAAAATGGCATGCACTTTTTTTTTAATGACAGGGATGTGTGGTGATTTGTGGTTTAGCGTTTTTTGAGGACTGGAAAACCCAGGTTTTTTGACAACTTATAGGTTTGTCAAGGAAACATGGATCAACCCTGGGTAAAGTTCAACGAACGAAAATCAACAGGTTTTTGTCTTCCACTTTTTTTGAGAGAGAGTATGGAGAGAGGGTGCAAAGACATATAGGGCATATTCGCGATGAATTGGTTTCTATTATTTTAACATGTGACAAAAAATTTAAGAAACCCATCTTATAAAAAAAAGAGTTAAGAAACCAAGTATGTTCAAAGAACGATGAAGGCTGTGTTCCAAAATGAAATATTTGCACTATATTACCATTTTTGCACTATGGCACTACGGTACGCTCACATCATCACTTTGTGGAAAGAATTTTGATTTGGTTAACTTTAAGTTTACTTTTATTTTACCCAATTATAGGTATAAATAAAAAATTTTTATTAATAATGAACAGCTCAATAATGCGCGATCAGAAGAACAAAATATAAAAATTTTATTGAATTTGATTGACTCTCAAACCCAACTATTAATTTATTAGCAATAATAATAAAAATGCAAGGATGCAAAGTTCAAAATCATTTTTCTACCAAATAATTTTAAAACTATTTTAAAAACTTGAGACCCTTTTTGAATGCTTAAACATTTTTCCTTTTATTATTGAGAAGTATTAGACCTGTAACCATGCTTTTCTTTATTTTACTTTTTCTTGGGACAAACAAATTTAAACAACAAATCTGTTTGTGAACTCTGTTAACAATTCGATCAAGCAACATAATGTGGAAGTGTCTTTATGCAGACCTCAGCCGTGCGTTTTTATTTTATTGTAAATTATGTTATATAGAATATATATTTAATTCATTTGATTCTTTGAGTCAAACAATGCAGAATTGAAAGAAAGCAAAACCAAAGTTCCACTTAGAAATCTCCTGTTTTCTCTTGTTTTTCTTTCTTCCATCCTGAATCCAGATAAACGACTTTCATCGGCGCGGGAGGCCCAGCACTCCAGCAGTTTAGCAGCCTCAGTTAAGCCCAACACCCCACAATACACTGCTCTGTCACTTTAATACACACTTGCATCAAATTCTCCAACATTCTACACTCTCACTCACACCATCTCTTCAAACTACACACATTTTGCACACATACTTTCGCACACGTGTAAGATTCCATTCACATGTCATATTACAAACAACGTTTCACACATTTCCCATACGACTTGTTGATTTTGATTCTCTTTTCTTCACCACACAAACACTTACGAATCTGTTTATCAGCAGCAGCAGCACCGACCACCGACGTGATCGAGTAAAAAATATTTCTTCTTCCTACGATCGTCGAACGTCGATCCGAACAAAAAAAAAGCACACAAACACACTTCTCAACTTTATGTGGATGCAAGAATTAATACAGATAAAATATTTTTAATTTTTTTCTTTTTTTTTCAAAGAGAATTCATACAAAATTCACAAAACTTTTAGAAAAAAATATTTTTCTAATTTCAAATATTATTTATTCACTTTTGATTATTGCACCACTTCAAATGAAACTATTTTTAATCCAAGAATAAAATGAGTCGCCTGCATAATCTCGATCGAATCGCAATAATTAGACAATGGTTCATCCACTTCCTTTATACAAATCACTGCATAGTACCGCACCGAAGACGAGATAACAAAACAACTTTCACGCGGAGCTCCGAATCGAAATCGTCCAGTTCGCGCGAATATCGTTTCAATTTTTTTTTTTGTTTTCGTTTGAAATTTACTTTGATGTTTTCAGACCATTTAGAAAGAAGAATCGAATTTGAAACAGAAAAAAAAAACACCTATGAAGGAAACTGTTATCAGAAATTAAGATTCTCTCACAAATCCGTGGATTAACCTGACACGAACGGAACACACAATACAACTGAATTAAAGACGACAGCGGAAAGTGTTTCATGCAGACAGCTCATAGCAGACGAAGTTTTCTGTTGCTCTTGCTGTTGTCGTTGTCGTCGCCGTCTGGCTGAGTAGCAAATAGCAATAGCAATGAATTCTGTGGTATTTACCGGGTAAGAGTAGTAGTTGAATATACCTCCTCCGCGCCGCGCCCTCCTCTTTGAGGGTTTTATCATGATTTTTCAAATTTTGATACCAACAAGTGTTTCTGATTTTCATTATTATGTTTGATTGAGACAAGTTGGTGAGCTGGTGTGGTTGTGGTTGTGGTTGTCCTTGTAATTGTAGTTAAACAGTTCTCTTGAGTTATAATTTTCTCTTAAACCTTTCAAAGTGCTCTTTCGTATTGCGTATTTACAGTGTGGTTAGCAAGATTTTACCATCTGAAAATGTTTTACTTTAAGGCACAAAGAACATTTAACAAAAAAAGGCTGTTAGTGAGCCAGTGTGTATGCGTGCGCAAAAATTATAATTGACGAGTATACCAGTGTGTAATATGCGGCGATTAAGGGTTGTTTGCATATGTACACACATACGGTAATTGGAGAGGAGACATAACACCAACTATTCGAAATTACTCGACGGTTCTTGCCTTCTCTAGAGGTTTCGATATTGGCAGTATACTGCTATGTAAAAACGCTGCTGGCGCTGACTCACACAGGTCCTTTATTCTTAACAATTGATATTACAACGAAGAAGCGGTGGTATGCTTACATTTTTTCATACCAGAAGTAGTGGTTTGATTAAATTTTTCAAATAAAAATTATCGCAAATACCAGGGCAGTCGATAGTGATGACGATATCGTTTTTACGATAGTACAGCTCTCCGTAACAAAAAATTCTCGGACGATAGACTATCCGTAACTTGTTTAACTGTCAATTCATTGAATTTGAGTTTGAATTAAAGTCACTCCAAATTTAAAATTAGACATCCCCCATTTTAAGAACTTATGTCGTTTTCCAAAAACAATTTCACTTTTTCACTCCTTTTTCGTTTATTTTGGAATTTGTTTTAAGCAAAATGAAAGATTTGGAGTGATTGCTTTGATAGTGGTAAGCTTAAAGCTTGCTAGATTTTTTCTTTTATGTTAAAGCAGAAAGCAAGACTAAAAATCGTTCACTTCAATTATTTAATGGCTTTCTAAAGAAAATTTAATAACTATCGCGGGCTTTTGGAGCCGACAAAAATGAAATAGAAACTGCGGCTTGCTTTGACAAGCAGTCAGATGACAGTTTGTTCATGTATTGGTGTTCACTCCCTTGCACCTAAACAGAAACTGGAGTGAAAAAATCACTCCAAAAGTTGTCTCCAAACCGCATTTTGGAAAACGTTTGGGAGTGATTTGGAGATTTTTTATGTCAGATCTGACCAATTCACTCCGGATTTGGTTTTTGGAAAACGATATTAAGGGTGGTATTCACCAAGAAATCTTAAACTAAGTGCCTCATAAACCTATTCACCGACCACTATTAGTGCAGATTTATGAGCGCTCATAACACTTAAGAGTGGTCGCTACCACTCTTAAGTTATGAGCGGTTGTTGTTTTAAATAAATTCGAAAATTCGAAATTTACTGACAGCGTCATTTGTGGTTGTTATTCAAAAATCATAAATAACTGTTGAAAATAATAAGAAATTCGAATTATGGTTTGCAATACAGAGAATGAATTAATTTTACGCTCTACCATTTCTTAAATTTCCGATAATTTTTTCTGTTTTTGACTGATTTTGACAATTGACACTGAAATTTTCGAAGTAGTTCGAAAAGTGTGCGTTCAGAGACTCAAAAACCTTATTTTTCGAATATTCGAATTAGCTTAGACCAGACCCTATTATTGCTTGGTGAATAGCACATCCGAATTTAAAACTAAGAGCCTCTTAGCTTTAAGAGCGCTCTTAAGATTGTTTGGTGAATACCACCCTAAGGGTGGTATTCACCAAGAAATCTTAAACTAAGTGCCTCATAAACCTATTCACCGACCACTATTAGTGCAGATTTATGAGCGCTCATAACACTTAAGAGTGGTCGCTACCACTCTTAAGTTATGAGCGGTTGTTGTTTCAAATAACTTCGAAAATTCGAAATTTACTGACAGCGTCATTTGTAGTTGTTATTCAAAAATCAAAATGGAGCGAGGCACTAGGAAGCAAAACTATGAATTTATTAATTATTAATTACTTAAAATGAATTAATTTTACGTTCTACCTTTTCTTAAATTTCATAAAAATTTTTCTGTTTTTGGCTGATTTTGACAATTGACACTGAAATTTTCGAAGTAGTTCGAAAAGTGTGCGTTCAGAGGCTCAACACCCTTATTTTTCGAATATTCGAATTAGCTTAGACTAGACCCTAATATTGCTTGGTGAATAGCACATCCAAATTTAAAACTAAGAGCCTCTTAGCTTTAAGAGCGCTCTTAAGATTGTTTGGTGAATACCACCCTAAAACCTTGCTTTAACTCATCTGACGTTTCTCATTTGCTTGACATTTTGCATAAAGTATTTTTAGACAAAATCAAAACTTTCATTCCAAATTTTTGTTTGCAATCAAAACTTATTAGTAGTAATAGGAATCAACCTTTGTTTGATCCGAATCTGTCAAAATGGTAATTTTGAAACTATTTGTGATCCATGGCAAAAAACAGTTGATTTTTTTAAACTTTTGAATCAGTTTCGCAAATCCCGATTTTCTTAATGCGCCAACAGTGGGATCATCTCGGATTTCAAAACAATTTGAAATCCGAAAGTAAAGTGGTGTTAGTAAATTCACTGACATAACTTTATATTCAGCTGAATACGTGTATCACAGATAGAGATAGCTCATAAAAAATAAACCTAAAATCACATTTTCTTCTTGACATTTGAGTTACATGTCAGTGGCTGCGTTCGAGAATGGTATCCGGATAGCTTGTTGTTGTTGTTTACGTGTTAAACATTTAGCAAAGATGCAAACCATTTCTGTCAAATAGAGAAACCAAAGCTATCTGTGAATTTTCGGTATACCTCAGATACCTTAGCGAACAGCTGATACAAACATATAGAAAATTTATTTTTATTTCTTTTCATGTTGATTTTTTGTTTTGGTGTGCATTTATTTTATCATAAGAGTCTTTTAAAACGTATGGAAAATCGAAAAAACTAAGTTATAATCCTCTAGCAATGATATTTTGAATGTTTTTCTGTTTTCAAAAGTCGAATATTAATATTTCACAGCTGTTGTCTGCAGCAATCTGGAAAAGATATCTATATCGTTCGAAAAGATATCCAAGATACGGCTATCCGAGATAGGCTATCCGATAGGTTCTCGAACGCAGCCAGTGTTTCTTGAGTGAATTGTCAATTCAAATCGAAAAGTGGCTGTTACTTTTCAGAGTCATCCTTTTGCATTTGCACTAATAGAACGGTTTGACAATGCTCCTGGACGATTTCTCTTCATCTAATTTCTAATAGAAAGCGATATTTTTCTAAATTCACTCAAAAGTGCAAAACGTGCAGTCAAACGTTAAATAATGAAAAATAGTTCGTTTGCAAAAGAAAATATTTTCTTAATGCTTGTTAATAGTACTCATAAAAAAATCCAGTTGCATCGTTTACCGGTGGTTTGTCGTGATCATTATAACTATTAACTACAACTACACACCTCTTTAAAGTAATGCGCTCTGTAATTTCCTCCTATCGTGCTGTGGAGTGTGGTTCCATCGTAGGCCAAAATTCCTTGTAACGTTTATTATAGGTCTGTTCGTTGAAATTTCCCCAGGGTTGACCCAGGTTTTATTGACAACCCTATATGAGTTGTCAAAAAAACATGGGTTTTCCAGTCCTCAAAAACCGCTAAACCACAAATCACCACACATCCCTGTCACTAAAAAAAATACATGCCATTTGACAGCTCTCAACTCGCCACAGCAAAAAGCTAGGGCGAGTTTATGGAAAACCTAAGTCAACCCTAGGGCTCAAAAAACACTCAATTTGACATTTAAGGCGACTTTGGGCTTCTCAAAAAACGCTTTATGGCGTCCCCAGGGCGACCCTAGGGCTTCAACTAACAAACCTTATGTTAAACGAGTTATTATAAATGACAAACTAAATGCAGTTATTTTCGAAGTTAAAACTTCGCAAACACATGGCATTTGAATTTTATTGCTCCAAGAGTTACGGAACAAACAAGTTCCGTAATGTCGCTTTCGATTTGCTTCACGCGGGGAAGCACTCATTTTGAAAACCAATGGAACCCCTAAAACTGTTTCTGTTTAATTTAACGTGGTCTTTGTGTGAGTGAAACACCTAAAGCTCATAAAAAATATTCCCTGAGGAAACTTTTCTTTTTGAAATTTGGGTAACATGTATTAGTGCTTCTTGAGTAGATTCTCACTTCAAATCAAAGGTTGAAGGCTGTCACTTCTCAGAATCATGAGAAGCGATCTTTATGCGTCAATGGAACGGATTGAGGATTCTGCTCGACGCTCTTGGACGGTTCTTTTCGTCCAATGGAAAGTGACATAGGAGATAGGACTTCACTTGTTTGCTTTGTTGTTTTTTATTCTTTGTTGATTTTTTTTTTTGTTACGCATATATTATTCAGGGCGACTTTAGGTTTCTCAAAAAACGCTTTGTGGCGACCCCAGGGCAACCCCGAGGCTTCAACGAACAAACCTATTATTGGAAGGTTATTCCAGCCCCGGATCTTCAATTTTTTAAAGGCGGGGCAAATACTAAAAAATGCCGCCCCCACCAATTTATATTTGCTTTTACCTTTATGATCTTTATTATTTCAGCTATCAGATCTTCACTAATTGACTGAGAACTGGACACAAGCCTTTCAGAAAAAATACTTAAGCTGTGTTTTTTCTGTTTTAATCCTATTTATTTACAGATATATGCGATTCGATTTTCTATCGCTAAAATTGCTAGACTGGATAAGCGTTCCTGGCTCATAGATGATCGCAAATAATTTTTAATTAATTTTAGTTTGCTAAAACTTCGCTCACAGCTTGCGGATGTAGTGGGAAGCATAGAGCAAATTCGCAACACAAATATTTGGAAAAGCATCCTGCAAATCATGCGCATAGATCTGTTACAAGAGATAGAAACCGTTAGCTTTTTCAATGTCACCAGCTTGCAAATTGCAAATGCACAGAGCTTGCTCTTTAAAAACGTAAAGTTCCTGACAGAATTCAACGGTACTCACATCTCGCTCATATTTTTTAGCCAGATCCGCTCCATATTTTTGCAGTTCTACAATAGACATTTTCAAAATATTATTGCCATTAAGAAAAGCGAAGTTCATATTCAGTATGGTAGCACAATCAAACCTCTTTTTAATATCTGTATGATTCGATCAAATACCATCATTATTACTTTAGAAAAGAGTTGAACAGGTTTGAGTGTTTGTATAATTCATCTTCACATATCCCATCGAAATGTTTTTTATGTTTCGGAATTCGTTTGTTTTGCAAGATAGGGTCAACACCACTTTTTTCAGCCACTTCCCTAGCCTCATTTATCCAATACTCCATTGGATTTTGTCTCATTTTTTGTAAAGTTTTGAGCAGACCATCCATTAGAGCGAGATTAGTGCAAGGATTATATTTTCTTTCTGAATCTCGATTGTTTTCCAAATAATTAAATTGAGAATAAATTTAAAATTCCTTATAGCTGTTAAGATATTACCTGCCTCGTACTTAGTTTCTGAAGTATGAGCAATTTGCTTAACTTCTTCTAAGGCTTCCGCTATTTCTGGCAAATTATTCAATAGAGTATTCACAGCAACATGTTTCGCCGACCATCTCGTCTGACTACTTCCTTTTGAATTTGCCTTAACATTTTTTTTTTCACAATGTCCCACCTAGTAGTGGAGCCAACAAAAAAGAAATATACTTTTTGAACCAGTCCAAATAGGTTAAAAGCTTCCTGGTATAATGAGGCAGAATGAACACCTACAAGATTTAAGGAGTGAGCCAAGCACGGTACTAACTCGGCCAGTTCATTTCTTTCTGCAATCCTGGCTTGTACTCCTTTATGGATGCCGGCCATATTGGACCCATTGTCATAAGATTGGCCACGACATTGTCCAATATCTAAATCATCAACAGCCAGTTTGTCTAGAATCTGTTGACAAATGTCCTATCCTGTCTTTCCAGCAACTTCTATGAAATCAATGAAACTTTCTTTTATTTCACACACATCGCCAGTTCTTTTCACATATCGAATAACCTGGCTCTGTTCTGTATGGGATACATCTGGAGTGCAGTCGAACATTATCGTGTAGTATTTAGCTTCTTTGATTTAATTTAAAATGCTATTTCTAACTGTTTTTGGCATTATGTCAATTATTTCATTTTGAATTGTCTTTGAATATAAATATGATACCTGTCCCTTTTTTAAGTGTTTTAATTGAAACTTAAGAGTTGAGCTATGTTTGGCGAGCAGAGAGATCAAGTTCAAGAAGTGGCTGTTTTGAAACCGAATAGAAGAAAAGTTGTCCACTTCTCGGTCGCAGCAACCGATGCTGCTTTGAAACCAAAAGATAGAAAAATTGTCCATTTCTCGGAATTTCGAACTTGTTTTTGCCGCCCCCTAAACTTGCCGCCCGGGGCAAGTGCCCCGGTCTGCCCCCCCCTAGATCCGGGGTGGGTTATTCTTTGCTCCACTAAATGAAAAAGTTTATAAATTGGGCCTATATAAAATAAAAATAAAAATAGGAAAGCTTAATTTTGCTTTCTTTAAACATTTAACTGTTACACCCCCAAAGAGTTGTATATTTCTAGAAAGCTCATTTGATGCACTTTTCAATGTGGAAACTTGCAGATTCACTTTTGTTTAATTTTAAAGGGACCAAAAGTTTTATTCTTTTGCTTGAGGACTTTTAACAAAAGTCTCATTTACGAGAAAGTTTCTACTTCACTATTGGTTAAATGGTGATGGAAGTAAAACAAACAAGTTTCATTCAATATTTGCCATCATTTGCAAGTCTTTAGATAACATCCCAAATGCAGATTATACAGTACTAGCTGACCTGGCCGGCGAAGCTCGGGCCTTACGGTAATCGAAATGAGAAAATAAAATAAAGAACTTTCCAAGTTTACGTTGAAATATAATCTTTGTTACTTAGGGACAATGCAGCACACTATTTTCAAAGTTCCCGGTAAAGTTACCGTTTTCGAAGTTGGGAAGTTTCAGATCCTTTTTTCAGTTTTCGGTTCAGTAGTTTTGAAGACTATTCAATTCAATACAAACACTAAGTAGCCGTGTACGTTTCAGTTTCCTTCTGAAAGGAAAATCGGTATGAAATATAGCCCATGTTAGTTATTAGGCTCTAGAGTCTAGAACATCGCTGTTCCAAATCGGTTCAATAGTTATGGTACCTATTAAATACAAACGTGGTACCCGTAGCGTGATGGTTAGAATGTCTGCTCTTGACCGGGAGGTTCGTGATTCGAAACCCCAACGAGCATTCCTTGATTAGCTGTTCGGAATCGGCAAAAAATTTTAGGTCCATTCCATTCCCAATAATTTTGAGAAATGCACTAGGCCCAGGGGCTTCTCACTCTGTTGCGCATATTTTTTAATTAATCACAAACAAACAAACACAAAATTTCCTCTTCAGAAGAGTGTATAGATAATGAATATTTTATGCTATTCTTGAACAATATAATACTTTAATACTATAAAATATATGTATGTAAAAATAAAAGGAGATCCTCACAATTGCGCCAATTATAGAGGGATAAGCCTCCTTAATGTCGCTTAAAAGATCTTGTCTGCTGTAATATGTGAACGTCTGAAACCCCACGTCAACAACTTGATAGGTCCTTATCAATGAGGTTTTAGACCAGAGAAGTCCACAATAGACCAAATTTTCACATTACGGCAGATCTTGGAAAAAACCCGAGAACGTAATATAGATATTCACCATCTTTTTATCGATTTCAAGGCCGCGTATGACAGTATCTACAGAGACGAGCTGTACAGAGCCATGTCTAGTTTCGGCATCCCTGCAAAACTCGTACGACTATGCAGGATGACTTTGGAGAATTCACGCTGCTCCGCCAAGGTCGGTAAAGAACTCACCGAGACCTTTGATGTCGAAAAAGGTTTTAGGCAAGGCGACAAACTGTCATGCGATTTCTTCAACATCATACTTGAAAAGATTGTAAGAAACTCAAACGTCAACACCAGAACAATTTTTCAAAAGTCTGTACAATTACTCGCCTATGCAGACGATATTGACGTAATGGGAAGAAAAAAGCGTGATGTCATAGGTGCTTTTGCGAGTATTGAAACAGAAGCGGCAAAAATGGGTTTGATGGTTAATGAGGGCAAAACGAAGTATATGTTGTCATCAAACAAGGACACAGAACATCGACGAATTGGACAATACGTCACAATAGACAGACATAACTTCGAGATAGTACAGGACATCGTCTACCTAGGATCCGCTGTAGACACGAACAACAACATCAGTGCGGAGATCAAACGGAGAATAACTCTTGCCAACCGTTGCTTCTTTGGGTTAAGAAGGCAATTGAGAAACAAAACCCTCTCTAGAAAAACCAAGGTGACCTTGTATAAGACCTTGATCATCCCAGTCCTGCTTTACGGCGCGGAAGCATGGACCTTATCGAAAGCGGATGAGGAAACCCTTGGTCGTTTCGAAAGAAAAATTCTCCGAATGATCTTTGGTCCCGTATGCGAAGACAATGTGTGGAGAAGAAGATACAACAACGAGCTGTATGAGCTGTACCGCGACATGGGCATAGCCAGAAGAGTACGCATCGCGAGGCTACGATGGTTGGGCCATGTAGAGCGGATGGACCCAAACGCTCCGGCTCGTCGGGTGTTCGAAAGCACATGGCAGGGAAATCGCGGAAGGGGAAAACCTCGTCTTAGGTGGCGCAATCAAGTGGATGAAGACCTCAACCGACTTGGAGTGCGAAACTGGAGAGAGTTCGCCCGAAATCGAAGTCGTTATAGAAGGATGTTGGTTGAGGCCCCGGTTCACCCCGAACTGTAATGCCCACCTAAATAAGTAAGTAAGTAATATGTTAAAATATCTTTGTAGAATAGACAGTTACATTTCAATAAATAAGGAAATTATCAACCCTATTACAGATGACAACCCAACTGAAAATTGAGTTGTGTGCCCGTTTTATAGATATGAGAAGACAACCCAATTTCAGTTGAGTTGACATCCATGATTCACAATGTCTTGACAATATACATCAAAACTAATGGCAGGTTCTTAATCAGAGAGCCCAAATTAGTTTTTATATGCTATCAAATTAGAAAGCAGTTATGGACGCCTTTCTTCTGGAGTAGAACCACTGTGCATCGGTGTCGAAGGAATCTACGATCGGAACAAAGTTTCCATCAATTCATTCAGATTGTTTATAGTACCCGCAACTATTTCAAAAACATAACTTTCAATTTGCGATGCAACGCACAAACTCGTTAATAGAACAAGAAATATTTGTTTCCATCGATTGCGATTATTTTTTTTTATCATATTATTTTTGGAGAGAAAAGCACTCATACGCCACAGTACCTACTAAGTGGATAGGATACTGATTTTTGCTAAATCTAACAAAAATCTCATTTTTATAAATATAATTGCGATACTAGTTGTCTCTTATGACTGCTTTTGGGTGGTCGTTTTGCTTTCGTTCTAACACTGTCATTGTTTCACTTCCGTAGTTCAAAACTGGTTTATACCGTGGCTATCGTTGTTTTGGGTTTCGTTTTTTTGCCTCACGTTTCGTAATTCGTAATACAGGCAGCGTTTTATTGAGAATCTTATATCTAATATATATCACTCGATAATGCAACTATAAACCATAAACACCATCTAGCTGCCATCCCTGTTGTTAATCGTTGTTGTTTTCCCATGTGCGATGTTTTGCGATCTTTTGATAACCTGCGTATGAATGAGTTCCCAATAAAACACGGCTGCAATAACCAGTTTTGAATCATCTGGACATAACCACTTAAGATATAGGTATTCAGCACAACGAAGTTAAAAAATAAAATTATTTCAATTGTTTAAACATTTGTATTTACATTTCTATTTATTTATTTGTTCGCATAGGATGTTTAATACATAAATAACAATATCATTAAATGCATGTTGCATTACTTTACTGTTGGTTTTAGTCCATTGCAAGCAATTGAATGTTTTCGTTAAGACAATCGCTATTGTACAATCACATTGTTGCCCCCATGCACTTTGGGGTTATACTATTATATAACATGTTAATTTTAACAAAGAAAAGAAAAAAATATACATGAATAGTTCTGAATAACAAAGAATAATAAAAAAATGTGCATAGAATCGAATCAAAACAGAGCTTCTTAATGTATAAACACAATAACTAAGTATATATCAAATAAATGTACACATTTGGAAGTGTTTTTAAAATGAAGTCGAACAAAGCTACAGTAGATAGATAGATAAAGATAGATAGATCAGTAAATTATGAAACTCAATAAAAAGAACTCGGTTAAAAGCTATGAGAAGCCGATAATTTATTGATTATTTTCTATTATAAGCTTTAGCGGCATAGCAGATTAGTAAAAAATGTTATGAACAAGTTTGTGGGTATTTGCAACACTCTAAAACAGAAAATTCGAATCAATCGAACTGTTTTCACCTAATTACATTCTGGTTCCGTTTGATAGTCACGTAAGAACATCAAACGGAATGCTGAATACGATAAAACATAAATTCACAAAAACAAAGCATTTATGTATATTTTTTCGGCCCTCGGCATTCAAAAGGCACATTTTTTTAGAAAGATTTTTGTTTTAACATTGGAATGTCAAAAATCTTTTCATCTACTTTTAAACACAAGTACTTAAATGTTATTCGCCAAAAAGGTTAGTTTTCCGTATTTCTACTCACATATAATCGTACTAAAGCGAAATTATGTACAGAAGAAAGAATAAGAAGTGATCAAGTCAGCACATGTTCAACATACACAGCTTTAAATACCAAAAGAAGAATTCTAGGACAGTATAAAATTTTCATTTTACTGAAAATTTGTCTCGATTTTGACGCATTTCAAATGAAAAAAAAAAGAAATTCTCAAATCAATTAACTTCTGCTGCCGTTTTTTAAATGCGGCATTTTATAATTACTTTACATTTTGTGTTTACTTCACAAAATCCTTACCTACAAGCACTATTGACACTCTTTAATTTACAACAAAAATAAATAAATATTTGGGCTAAGCTGTTGAACTTCAGACGTCCTTACTTCATCACACTGTGCAAAGAAGTATATTGTGTTGCTCCTGACGGTGTTTCATTGGGTGAAAAACAACAGAATGCTCGCCTCAGAACATTCATGATTGTAGAATCACCAAAATCATCGAAATCTGTAAGAAACACTCCCGAAGAAATGTCGTCTTCAGTCCTCGTGCCAACAAATGCCCGGAGATCCGATAGTGGAAATCCTTCTCCATAATAACGTTTTATTGTATCATAGGCATCCATAATAACGGCAATGAACAATGACAAAACCACATAAATGTACAAAGAGATAAATACGTACAAATACACCTGGCAAAACAACCAAAGCAAACTGGACTTGCTGGATAGAGTAGCGAAAGTGGCAAACATATCATCGCCATTTATAAGTGAAAAAAGACACTCAGATGTTGTGGCCAAGGATCTAAATTTCATGTGATAAGGCCCAAGCACTAACCAACCACAGAAAGTGAAGCCGGCATAGATGAGAAGAGCACAGAAGAGGAAACGAGCAATTTTCGGTGCTGCTTTTTGAAGGGTTAAAATAACTACGTTGTATGTTTTGAAGAATCCAAGGTATCGTAGGACTCCAATCCAGACGAGGAGGTTGCCAACGCCAAGGAATACCGAACAGACATCCCATCCATCGACGACCAGGAATTTACGTTCGATTTGCTCCTTTAAAGCTGATCCGATGATAAGCAGCAGGTCGTTGAACAGAATCATAATGTACCTGAAAAATAAACCAAAATAATTCATTATTTTGACGAAACATACAGATTAAAAAAAAAAAGACAAAGTAAATGGACAGCTGCAGATTTCAGAAAAAAAATTCCCATTATGTGTGCTTTCGCAGCAAGTAAAGTTATGTTTATCTTTTACTTTCATCGCAACATATCGCCAACAATTGCATATGGCGTCTCTTATAAGGGTAATCTATTAGCAAACCCATCAGCATCAAGAGCAGATTAACAGTCGCAAAACTAGTAATGACAAGGCTTTCACTAGGTAACCAAAAAAATTTGATTTAACAAGAACTTAGCTTATCGCCTACGACACATAAATGCTTCTACGATAAGTTTCGGATGCAGAAACCAATATTTTCAACAACCCCTGACGCAAAAAACGTTCAATGACTTACGTCTATTCAATAGGCCGCAAGAAGTTGAGCAGCTAGCCAAGACCATCAAGCTGATGTAAGAGCTTACCAGAGGATGAGGATGGCAACTGGCATCTGGAGCGAAAGTCGGTCTCCAGCTGACGAACCTTAGCATGAGAAAAAATTCCAAGACAGTTAATGAATACGAAAAACCAATAGCAGCGTTATCAATAGACCATAACAAAACACAGAGAACCTAAATGCATTAAGGAAACCAAGACCGGAACGAAGCCCTACAAAGTGTGGCTGTAGAAGAAAAGCCCATTAAGTAAACAAAGGATAAGAAGCTCGTGCTCAGAAAGAAAGAAAAAACGCTAAGAGGCCGTTTATATACATAAATAGGAGCAGGTATCCCCAGGGCCTAACGCATTTCTCAAAACCATGCCTTGTGACCTTGTGAGGTAATTGAGGTGATTTACAATTCTCTGCCGACTCCGAACGGCTAATCGAGAAAGAACTTTTCATGAATTTACAACGTCGAAGGGCTTGCCGATTCCTCGTGAAAGGCGATGAACGTGTAATAATAATTTTGTTTTCTGTTGGCATTCGAACCACGAACTTCCCGGGTTATAGGCAGACATGCCAAGTTAGTTACAAAAAGTAATTACAGCGTTATGAGTTAATGGATAACTATAAAACTTTGCGTCGGACGGAATCATCCAACTTGTTATCGCCTTACCTAAAGCAATCGAAGCAGGTGGAGAATTGGACTGCAATTGGATAAGCTAGATAGCTCTCGAAAGGAGAATAAAACAACTCGTCTGTAAGATAAGAAATTATGTATGTTCCACAACTTGCATCTCAGTTCCACCTGCCTGATCCACAAAAAGAATATGAGTTACTCTGAAACAAATCTAGGGTAATCTAGCGGTAATCTTTTAAAACCCGTATTTGAACTCCTGTCCAACGTTTATGATCACCTAAAGTCGTTTGCTAACACCCGAAACCATCCTTCCAAATCCGTTTTACCATCCACCAAACCTCTGTGTTTACCTACACTCTTTAGAAAACCCAAGAACTTAACAGTTTTAGATTTCCTGATAAACTGATACCTTATCAGGATGACCTAGGAAAATACTCACTGCTTACTCGGCGGCGTGATGGTTAGCACGTCTGCTGTTAACTCAGAGGTTGGTGGTTCGAATTGCAACAGATGCAAAAATGTTTTTCCACGGGAATCGCCTTTCGCGAAGAATTGGCAAAGTCCTCCGTTAGTAAATTCATTGCCATGAAATGCGCTTTCTTGATTAGCCGTTCGGAATCGGCAGAAAATTGTAGGCACCCTCTTATTCCTTACAAGGCATGGTTGTGAGAAATGCGCTAGGTTCTAAGGCTCCTCGCTCTGTTGCGCCCCCCCAATTTATATTTATTTATTTAACTCAAAAAATGGGAGAGATACTTTCTTAATTCTTTGACAAGGATGAAGTAAGAACTTTAAAAATAAAAGTATCGAATTATAGCACAGATGGAAAAATTTACGGGAAAAGAAGGACAATGAGGAAACACACATTAGAGAGTACCGAACAAACTCTGCTGCTATGGAAAGTTACCAAACGAAAGTAAAGGCTCAGTTTGTAAAAATTCTCACACGAGCGCTTCACAAGACATTGACTGTATTATTTGCCAAATCGCGTTTTAAATAAAAAGCAGGTAACCACCCGTCAATAGGTTGATATCAACCCGAATTAAAATAAAGCGAAGTTAAGATATCTTACCGAAATAGCCCAACATGAACTGACCAAGTTTTTCCTTGAAGGCCCCCGCAAACCACAAACTTTCTATTGGCCGATAGTTAGGTCGGGTTGAGCCCGCACACTACGCCAACTAAATAGTCGGGGTCGGTGAGTTTGAGGGTAATCGTGAATCCCATCAAACTTATATATCGGCCGATACCAAATCGTCGTATTATGCGGACTTGCATACATCTTCATACTTGCGGGGACCCTAAGGAGATTCTTAGAGAAAACTCATGAAAGCATCGGTTTAAAACCTGTATGTATGACAAACCGTACAGAATAGGTAACTTTTTGAAATATGATGCTGCAATAGCAACAAAAATTCGAGTTGAACAACAAAACCATAGTTGGCTTGGTTTTGAAAGATGGTGCGATGTTAGGTTTTTTAAAATCTCTACTAAAAATAAAACACAACAAAACCAAAAGAACTGGAAGTAAAAGACGCGGACATCTGGGTACAGACAGCCAATAAAAAACAACGATGGAAAATAACTCAGAGTCAAGCGTTTTCTAGTAAGTGATTGGAGCATAAAAACCAGGCATTGACGAATCTGCTCATCTATGGCCATGTCTGAAATTAAAAACTTAAAAAAACAAACAATTTAATATCAAGAGAAAAAAGTGTTCATGAATGGAGTAGTAAATTGCAGCTAACTTTCAAGCTTTGAATGCGCATTGGTCAAAATTAAGCAATGTAGAGGGCTCAAGCGTAAAACTACATAATGAGATTAGTGAAAAATAAGCGAGAGATAATATTTGCTTTAAATTGCGTGATCTTCCTGGGCTCCTACATGTGAAAACTTTCGTACATCAGACAAAGGAAATCCAACTTTATAATAATGCTTAATTGTCTCATAAGTGTCTTCAATCATTGACTTGAAAAAGTTAAGAACAATATAACAAAATAGAAAGACAAACGAATAAATGTAAATGCGACTAAATATCCATATCAACGTGGAATTTCCACTTAGATTAGCAAATGTGGCAAACATATCATCGTAGTTCAGTAGCGCAAATAAACACCGATATGTTGTGTTTAGTGAACTGAATTTTATATGATGAGGCCCAAGTACAAGCCAACCACATACTGTATATCCTGTGCATAGAATAAGAAAACCTACAAAAAAGCAAGCTATTTTCAATGCCGCTCTTTGAATGGTCACAATTACTATGTTGTAGCGCTTGAAGAATCCAAAATAACGAAGAACGCCAATCCAAACATCGAGGTTTCCAATGCCTATCAATATAGAGGACACGTCGAGGACCCATTCACTTTCTAAAATTTGTCTTTCAACTAATTCTACTAAAGATGAACCAATTATAAGCAAAAGACTGTTAAACATAATCATTATGTACCTGAAAGAGAATAGTTAAACGTTCTAATCACGAGTTTGCAGACACGGAGTCTTATTTGATATTTCAAAAGAAACGGACTCACTTACCACATATTGATGAATTCCATTTTGCCGTCAAAGCTCAAATCCTTTTTGTAGGTTACTTTGAAGAAATTCATGGTCTGTGTCTTGAGCAACTGCGCCCGATAGATGGCCCGAGCACACAATGCAAAGGACAACAAACACACCAAAATGACAAACATATTAAGAGTAGTCCTCAGTATCGAGTCAAGTTCAGTATCAGTAATGTACTCTATATCGCCCCTGCAGTGTAGACGCATTGCATCGGCGTCCAGAGAAAGCAACATCTGTCCATCATGGTCACGGTTATTGAAAAGTATTTTCACTTCAAACTTAAAGCAATCCGGAGCTGATATAGGTCCGTATGCTTTGAAATTAATAGTCTTAATTCCAAATGACAGAGTTGCTTCTACCAATGCAGAGAAACTGACATTGACACCACGCTCTTCTAGGAATTTCTCAACGCCAATTGTTGAAACATTCTTTGTCAATGATTCGCAATGGATTACAATTTCTGGATTGAAGATGTAACTTTCGTTGAATCCAAATATAATACCCTGTCGATAACTGTGCAGGCAAAGTTTCATTGGAGCCATTTGGTTATCCTTCGAGGGATAATCATATGGTCCAATCGAACGGCTAACATTTGCATAGCTTCCAATAGCAAAATCGATAGTTTCGAAGAATTGACTTTTTTCGTAAATGGCCAGTGGGCCATTTGATGGAGGGTATGAATCAGTTTCTCTTGTTGAATCCCATCCCTTAAGGAACAAATGTGAAAACGAGATGCGATTGTCCCAGGTGTAGTTGATGTGATTGTAACGGGAATGTGCGAATAAGCAGAGTTGCATTGTGACAAGGACGATTTTCACCACCTGAAAGTACATAAATATAAGATTTGTATGTATCAATAATGGTTATTATGAATTCCTTTGAAAAAATATATGTAGTTCTGGGTAAAGGGCACTTCAAATGCATATCAGGTAAATACCGTGAAATGACATAACCGTTTAGTTTACAAAGCATTTCAGATTTCCTGTTAATTGTTTTAAGCAAACAATAAAATTACGTAAATTTTTATATTACTCATGTACTGTCTCAATGAATAGTTTATAGATAAAAATCTTTTTGGAATTTGATAAACTTGACGAATGTCAAGTACGAAGCTTGTATATGATAAAACTCAAATAAGTAAACAAAATGTTACCCTTATTTTGGATGAATTTTTAATGTTTGCGTCAAATGTACTGTACGGGCACGTCTAATGTCAAACGAAGTTGGGAGAAGAAAAGATAAAAGATTTGATGTACTGTGAGTTACTCAACTCATGCAGTCAATAAAATGAATGTTAACGTATTTGAGAGCTGTTTGCCAAGAGAAAAACATTCAAAGGGGGGAAAAAACAAGTATAAAACTATATTAAATAAATTAAATTAGTATTACACTTGATTTTCATTATGTGAAAATTTATAACTTCCAATTCAAAAAAATTTCTTGTACAAAATATTCATCGCATATTTCAACGACTAGAAAAGTAGGAAGGGAGGATGTTGGTGGTGATTTGCTCTTGGACATGTTTTTCAATGGTTTATTTTTCATAGGACAATCTTTGTCCTGGGCACTAAGTTTGTCACATTTTTTTTTAGAAAGAAATCCAAATAAGGAGACAAGATTTTGATTTTTTAAAAATCTTAATTAAAAATTTTAGTTGAAATAAAGTGAAAAAAGGTGCAGAGCACCAGAGTACATCAAATACTCTCTGCTGACAATGTAGCCATCATAAATCAGGATCCTATACCCCTCTAATAAGCCTTTTTTTTAAATTTAGGTAGTGGGTACCTACCGTATTAGACTAAAACGGACTGAGTACCTGTGTTTCTCATTTTCTCGTTCAGATATTCATGTTAAAGACGTTTATTTGAATGGAAACGAGTGTCCTAAGTATGAGGAGTTCAAACAACTGGGATCAGTGGCATAGTGAATAGTGAAGCAACTGTGATGACGACATGAATATAATCGAATAAGATTAGGGTTCATGGAGTAAGAGAGTAAGTTGACAGCAAATGAGATAAAGAAGCTATGAAAGGCAATATCAAACAACGTTCAGACACGATAGCGAAGGAAAAAAAAAATGGTAGACCAAAACACGCTCCTGGTACAGGCAAATGCATGAAGACATGGAACAATAAAAAAACAGGAGCGCATCATTAGTGTTAAAAAGTTGTATGGGAAAGCTGTGATGCTTTCGAGATCACGGGAGGAATTAGCAAATAACTCGAGAGTAATGCCCACCACCACAAGTGGCTCAAAATTGTAGGACCCTAAGACCCTTCCAATCTTTACTGCAATTCTTGAGAGAAACGCACTTAGCCGTCATCTTTGCGAGGTTGTTACACCAAAATACTTATTGACTTAAGTAACAAATTCTAAACCATATATTTATTGTCAATTTGAAATATATAAACACTTTTTCTCGAGACCTTTACCCACTAGAAAATTTAAAAAATCAAAAACAGACTGTCCACTCCAAATCAATCGGATTGGCTTAGGTTAGGTTAGGTGGAAGTGGCTGTCAGCCAATGAGTACATTGTCTGACACACTTAAGCCGCAAGGGCCCATTGTGCAGAGATCAGCAAGTTAATCACCAACTGATTTCAGAAACCCGATGTAAGATTAACGAGTTGACCACCCATTTATCTTCCATTATGGGACAAGCCGGTTAATCACCCGCTAGTCGAAGCACGCGGAACTTTTAATGTATTTCGAGACTTTTAGGGTCTATGTAAGCTAAGTCGCTAGTATCATCGAAGAAGAATTCACCGAGATGAGTTTTCCTCATACGAAGTAGTGCAGAGCATGAGCAAAAAAGGAGTTAACGGTTTCTTCCTCCTCTTCTGCCATGCAGCTTCTGCAGAAATCATTGGAAAACACACCAAGTCTTTTTGCGTGTTTTCCTATTAGACAGTGTCCCCTAAGAACACATATGGTAGAACCTAGATACAGACGCTTCAGGGCTAACAAACTCTTCGAGCATTTTGAGTCCACACACGGCCAAACTTTTTTGGTTGCAAGGCAGTTGTTACTCTCAGTCCATCTAGTGTTTGTTATAGATTGGCTTAAATATAAAAGAATCGAATCGCGTTAGGTGATCTGTGATTTGCGATGGTCAAAACTTATATTATATTATGTACAATTGCAACTGTTCAAAAACTCTCTGGGATATTTACTATCGATTGGTATAAAACTTATTTTTCAGTTTTAACGACAACAGCTATTATTCCATTTGAAAATTTTTCCATTCGTTTTCCTGGGGCTAGATTCCGCAAGTGAATTTTTATTGTGTACACGAAAAATTGTGCACACTCTCTAATCTGAGTTCCGCAAGGGTGAAGGTGATTTTTTTTGACAGAAGACGTGTACACTATCTTTCAAATTTGTTCACGGTCTTTCAGAGCGTGAGTTTTCAGAGGGCCGTGAGTGTGAGTTTTTTATACTCACTCTCGCGGAATCTAGCCCCTGATTGCTATAACTGGGCTAGATTCCGCAAGAGTGAATTCTTATTGTGTACACGAAAAATTGTGCACACTCTCTAATCTGAATTCCGCAAGGGTGAAGGTGAGTTTTTTTTGACAGAAGACGTGTACACTATCCTTCAAATTTATTCACGGTCTTTCAGAAGGCCGTGAGTGTGAGTTTTTTATACTCACTCTTGCGGAATCTAGCCCCTGGTTTTTAATATTTTTTTGTGCTGTTTAAGACTCGTCGTTGAAAACAGTTGTAAAATATTTTCTTCAAATTTCAACAAGTTACAGTCAATTGATGTGGAGTGTTTGTAGCGATAAGGACATATGTACTAGCTTACATAACGTTTAACAGAATTATCAGCGTTATGAGTATCAAACCAACACTCATTGTCATAAATAACAATGAATCATCAGCACACCACCTTTCCAGTAAACTCAAAAAAATTAAATTTTTGATTGCATTCCATTTAATTAAAAAAATTCAATAAAAGCTTCCAAAATAAAATCAAGAACAATGTTTTTAAATGTTAAAGTGCAGGTATGAATAACACTAGAAAATGTATCCATTGACACTGCTTTTGTATCACCGCGCCATCCATCCATCACATTTGCTTTATGGATGACGGACGTATTAAGCCGTTGACTTAAGTCATGTTAAGTTGTTTTAACGTGCCAAAGATAAGCGGAGGTATTTTTCAGTAGAATGTATTGATTTTTATGATGGAAAATCTTCAAAGCGAAAGTTTTGTAGAAGTACACATTCACAGACGTTTGTGGCGCACAAAGCAGACTCTTTCCAGATCAATTCTTAAAAATGGAATCTCCTCGCACAATAATTTCATCAGTTCTGTAAAGCTTCAATTCCAAGGAAACATTACATGTCAAGTTGTAATCCCCTCTAGAGCCCGTTGTGAAGTTCCCGTGACTTTTGAGATTTAAAAGTTCAGACTATTTATTAATTCTGGTTTGATGGAAATATAGCGTTTTACAAATCAATTGAACACTAAATGCCTGTCTTTACCATGATTTGTTGCGCGGTTTTATGGTGGTGATCCGTTTATTGTTAAGAGAGGTATAAGATAAACAAAAAAGTTCCTAACGAAAGAAACGTAATTTTTATTGAATAACCTCCCTTTTAGTTTAATGTTTTATTTTTTGTAGAGTTTGGGAAACTGAAACAAAAATAACCCAAAGAAGCAAAGGAAACGGCGCAACGTGTCCCAAATCTTTTCGAGGCTGGGGTCGATTTGATAACTGTGAACCTGCGAAGTGAAGCTAAATATCACAGCTTCACGCACTTCGTTTAATTTTTTAGTTGGTCATAAACATAGAGCACATCACTGTAAAAGAAAACACCTCTTCTATAAAAATCAATACTTTGTAGCAAAAATTGTACATAAGAAAACAAAATCATTCAAAAACAAAAAAACATTTGATTTCATTACATAGAAAGCCTTCCAAGTGAAAACAAACAGCATTCTTCTAATTTATTTATTTAATATTTAAATATTATTTAAAAAAAACCATGCCTGATATAAAAGAATTAAACCTCGAGACACCAAGCAGCAGCGGAGAATCTGAAAAACGATCTGAGCCATGTCAGCGGAAGAAAAAGAAAATTACAAAGCACAGGTGAGTTAAAAAATATCACTGCTCCACTGTAAAAAAAAAACGACAGATTAAGCACAGCAACACGTAGGAAAGCAATCGGAAAAAAATCATTGAAAATAAATTTCGAATCTTTCACCGACCCAACAACATCCTTTAAATTACAGTCCTCCGTGATTTTTATTTCTTTTTAGTTCGGCCACTTCACAAATTCCGCGATCTAATTTTGCACAACGTGTGGAAAATAAAAAGACGCCATTAAGCTGCAAACAAGCTTCTAAATCAGTTACCACATATCGTTTAAGAAAGTCATTCTCTCAAACCGATATGAAACAATCAAAGAACACCAATGGCCGATATCAACAAAATTTGTTCAACGATAGCTACAAAACAGTTGCATTGCAGAAGCCAGTTTTGACTAAAAACGACAAAATGTTTTTTCCTTCAAAGGATAACCTTTATTACATGGTAAACGAACCAGAATATGGTGATGCATATGCTAAGATTGCTGGAATGAGAATATTTGCCACTGTTATGTTGAATTCCTGGAGGAAGAGAAGAGACGACGTGCGACGTCTCAACGAAGAATTGGATCAACTCCAAAAGAAGGTAAATAGCATTTATTTAGAGATGTAGTTGACTTATTTTAGATTCATTTTCGAACATAGTTCATCAAAGTCAAGAATCAAGTTCATGTCCTCAGTTCGGTCTTTCGCAATGAACAAAAACAGAATGAAAAGTTAAGTCAACAGCTTCGTAATGCATCGGAGAATATTCAAAGGTTGGAATTCTCAATTCAGAGTGTAACAACATCGTTGATTAGTGCAAAAGCAGATTCTTCGCTCTACCAACAACAGTTTCTTGCAAAAGAGCAAGAGAATGACTCTTTAAATGATATTCTTGCAGAAACTAATAGCCAGCTATTCAAGTCGATGGCACAAGTGCGACATCTGCAAACGAGTTTGTCATGTGAGCAACGCAGTGTCCAGCGATTGGAAAATCAAAAGAACGAACTTCTAAATGAGGTAAGTGTTTATAGAACGACGAAGTGTAGGACGTGGAGAAAAGAGAACTCGGAGCACTCAAAAGGTTTGTGAGCATTCACCCAGATCACTCAAAAGCACTCGGAGTATTCAGAGCATTTAACAGCACTCAAGAGCGCTCAGAGCCTCCGAAGCACTCAGAGCACTCGAAGCACCCAAAAGCACTCTGAGCATCCAAGAGAACTCTGAGCACTCTGAGAGCACTCTGAGCACTCTAGAGCACTCGGAGCACTCTAGAGCACTCGGAGCACTCAAAAGGTTTGTGAGCATTCAAGAGGTCTCTGAGCACTTAGATCACTCTAGAGCACTCTGAGCATTCTAGAGCACTCTAAGCACTCTGAGCACTCTAGAGCACTCTGAGCACTCTAGAGCACTCTGAGCACTCTAGAGCACTCTGAGCACTCTGAGCACTCTGAGCACTCTGAGCACTCTGAGCACTCTAGAGCTCTCAGAGCATCTGGAGTACTCAGGGCATTTAAAAGCACTTAAGAGCGCTCAAGAGTACTCGAAGCACCCAAGAGCACTCGAAGCACCCAAGAGCACTAGAAGCACTCAAGAGCACTCATAGCACTCTAAGCACTCTGAGCACTCTGAGCACTCAAAAACACTCTGAGCACTCAAGAGCACTCTTAAGCACTTGGAATACTTAAGAACACTCGGAGTACTTAAGAGCACTTAATTGAAATTTGAGTACCTCGAGTAGCCAAGACTGTCTTTGAATGATCCCAAAGCACCCAAAGACAATTTTGATTGCAACGAGTCCAATTTCAGATTGCCATGAAAGAAACAAAATGGAAAAACATGGAGGAACAACATTGCATCGACATTTATCACAAAGATGAAGAGCTCGCCAAAGCAAATTCAGAAATTAAAGTTCTAGAAACACTTCTAATGGACCTTAAAGAGTTCGTCTTAAATAACATAATCAAAGTTAATGACTAAAAAAATTTTTATTTTAAAATACAGTAAAGAACATCAAGTGCGTGACCTCAGAAAATTGGACCTCAAACATAGGAACAGAATTGAACTACTCCAAACCGATGTGCGTACACTCCAGGCTGAACTGAACAAGTGCTTCGGTGCTCGCGTTAAACTCTTTTTTAAAAGATGCACGGAGCTTAATAATAACGCATTGCTTTGTGTTCATCTTGGTGCATTTTACTTGCTCCCAGCAATACCTCCACCTAAGGTTTTGAGGATGCCTTTCACCGTGGACTTAAAAAAGGCCATGAGTGTGATTCGATAGATTTTGCTCTGCGTTTACGACCACAATTTCGATAAAAAATAATGTTTATTTTGTATTCAAAGAAATAAAAACTTTATTATTCTTTTTTTTGAAACAATTGTTTTTGCGCCAAGAGATTGCTCCGTTCTAGAGTCTAGTCAATTAAGCAAAACAACTGCCCGGGTGTGTTTGGTGTAGAATCACCTTCGTTTTCATAGCAACCCAGTCATCTGACTTGTTTACATACGCAACAACATAACATAAAACGTAAACATCAAAACAAAAAGCAATAACAAGCTCACAAGCCTCTGACGAGTGACGAACGCTAAAGAAAGGTACCTACATACTTAAATCTCGGGGTTTCCAGTGAGAAGGCGCAGAAGGCGGTTCAAAACAAAGAAGATAAATGTTTTTCAAACTAATTTTAAACTAACAAAAAAAAAAGATAAGCCTGGAGGGGAGCACTCGCAACTCACCCACTTAAGTGCGATAAGAACAATTCACAAAGCAATACTATTGTTTTAAAATTCTCATTTCATCGTTTTAAAACAGACACAAGAGGATGATTAAGATGAATGCAGATTTGTATTCGTAACCAATTTACATAACAAAATGCTTTTAGTAAGAAACAACTCACTTGAACAACAAATTTGTATGGAAAACGACGCCTGGCATGCCATTTTTCGATAGGATTCATGAAGAAAAACTGCAGCTTAAGTCGCATCCTTTCTTCGTTGTGCAAAGCCATCGGAGACATCCCTTCCACGTATGTCGAAGATGCTGGCATTTCAGGATAAACGTTATCAGCTGAAGGACCACTGCTTGATTTGAGAGTAGTCGAATGTACTGGTGAATTGTTTCGATCACCAGCCGATGTAGATGCAGATGAGTGTGCTGCTTCTCGATCGCCTGTCGTGGCTGTTGTATGAATTTGTCTTTGCCTCAAATTGCTTTTAAAATCTTCATCACTTTCACAGCACGAATTTTCAGCTTCTGCGTCGGGGCTTAAGTTGCCAGTTCCATTGTTGGGACTGAGTATACTCATCTCAATGTGAATACCAATTTTTCACACTCACAACTGTTTTGTAGCGATTTAATTGAATTTTTTGTTATGAATTTATTGACCTCGAAAAATTTTTTTCCTTGTAGCAACTCACTTTGTTAACAAATGAAGACAAAAACAGTGGTCAAAACTCAAAATTTATTTTATTTGTGGTTTTTGGAAAGTGTTGTTATCAGCTGATATTGACAGTAGGTTAGTTGTTCTATTCGATGATAGATGGCAAAGTGAAATCTACACTACCAGCACAAGGCAAGGTAGTTTGTTTTAGAGTAAATTTTGCAGGGATGATAAATTTATTGCTTGAAAATAAATTTTGAATTTTGTTAATTGTTGTTTCGAAAATCAGTCAAGTCTTGTTTATATAAAAATTACTACTTTGTACGGACGAATTCGTAAGCAACAAAAACTGTTTTTGGAAATATTTATTAACAATTTTTTGATGTGAAAAATTGCCATTGCTTAGGTAAGTTCGTCCTCAGCTTCGTCCCATCCAATCGATAATAGAGAAAGTCAGCATGCACCTACCCCCTTTGCCTGAAACACCATCAACTTTATTTTTGTTGTGAAATAAAAGATAGCTTCTCATTTGATTTAACGGTACGGTTTTATCTGGCCGCAATTGAGTTTAATTATTTCCACCTTTTTTTGAAATGAAATCTTACCTTTGGTGGCAAATAGTGTTTGTTGCGGCAGTTTTGAATAAAGTTTCAAGATATTCAGCTGTTACCAATCCAGAAAAAGTGAAACAGAGCGAGAAGCCCCTGGGCCTAGCGCATTTCCCACAACCTTGCCTTGTGAGGGAATGGAGGGGACCTACAATTTTCTGCCGGTTCCGAACGGCTAATCGAGAAAGCTCTTTTCATGGCAATGAATACTAACGGAGGACTTGCAAAAAACTTGCAAAAAACATTTTTGGCTCTGTTGGGATTCGAACTCGAACCTCTGGATTAACAGACAGACATGCTATTAGTTTTAAATTCATTTTTATTAATTCTCTCTTAAAACTACTTATATGCTAACAAAAATGATTAAACTAGCTTATTAATAACTTAATTAACTTACTGACCCTAGGCGGGTACTCTAAATTATACAATAACTTATTTCTAATGCCTTTCGGCCTAAGGATACCATGTTTCTATTTCAAACTATAACTAATTAATAACTAAGAAAATTTAACAAAAACTTGGTTTTATAGATCATTTTTTTTTTTATGTTTTTCTTAAAATTACTTACAACTAATTAAAACTACTTAAAACTAATTAAAACTACTTAAAACTAGAGCAGCCACAGTAGCTTTTCTTTGTTTTTTTTTTTTTTTTTGTTTTTTGTGTTTTATAATTTTTTTTTGGTTTTTCTATTTTTTTCTATTTTTTTTTGGACGCACAAATTTTTACATTTTTTTTTTTTTTTGATTTTGATTTTTTACAATTTTTTTTTTGATTTTCGACGCAGCTTAGTTTTTTTTTTTTGCATTTTTGTATTTTTAAAATTTTTTTGGTTTTTTTTTGTTACGTAATTTAAATTTTTTTTTTTTGTTGCTATCCATCACACCACGGGTACCTTGTAGCTTAGAGGAATAAAGAACAAGAGGGAAATCCACACACACACCACGGCATCTGCCCTCGAACTGACTTCACAAACACCACTTTAATTTCGGATTACGAAACTGGTTTCGGAATCCCAAAATAAAGTGGTGTTTCGCAGACCGTTCTAGTCATTGACGTAATAGATATGGACTGCTAGTGAAACGTCATATCCATACAAAACCCTAAAAGCAAAGCGGTCCCCGCGACTTTGCGCCCCTGAAAGGATAGTGGCAAAATAATCGTGATTTTCGGCTATGGCCATCTATCGTTTTCCGAGAAGTAACGAGAGAAGTTACCACTTAACAACAGATGTCTCTCTGTTTTTGTCATCTTGTGTCAATTGCTGTTGACTTATAGTTTGTTGTTGTCAATAGAATTTTTCCGCGCTAAAACAAAAATTTGTTTTTAAAAATTAATTTCAATTCAAATGCAAGCATTGTTTTGGATGATCGAGGAGTGCATCCTTTCAGTGTATAATCAAAGAAAGATCTCATGTCCTGTACATTTAGAAGTTAATATGTTAAAGATAGTACTGTTTTAAGGAGTCCCAGCTAAATGGCTTTGAAGGTGAGTTAAAACTTTCGAATGTGAAAAAAATCAAATCTAACAAATGACTTATTTGCAATAGGTGCGTTTTTTTGCACGCGTATATACGCTTGTTAAAATTTTTGCATGTTAAAAACAACAACAAAATAAGCGAATAGCGAGGATAAACATCTACGTTTATTTCTGAAGCGAATATAAACTGGGAGTGCTACCAAGGTGTGGAAGATGAATTTTTGGAAATGTCAAAAAATTCATTCAAAATTCATTGGTTGACAGAGCAAATAAAAACAAATTCCGATGTTTTTTTTCTCATTTGTCACTTCCAGTTGTCGAATTCGTTACAATAATCTCTATTATATGGTATTTATTTTCATAAAATCACATAAAAATCAAACTATTGCATCAAAAGCAACATTTTTTTTAGAATCCGTTTTCCCAACTGCACGCTCGCTTAAACTGCAGCTATAGCCTCACAACGCCACCCAGAACCAGACTGAGTCCGAGTCAAAGTTTCTCGAGGAACGCAAGCACTCCTAGCAGCAATGTGTCTTTCATGTCTCCCTGAATGAAGTACACTCGTGATTAAATTCTCCCCGTTGCAAAAGGACTCCAACAAAAGGTAAGCTTCAATGTTGTGAATTCTAAGATTTTTCATAAGTTATAACCTTTTTCACAGAGAAATGTCCAAGCAAGAGGAGTTCGGAGTGGCAAAATCACACGACGTGAGTAGTTCTATCAACCTGGGCTCAATGCATTCGTTCTGGAACAACTGGAACTCCTAGACTAATATTTTAAAATTCAACAATCTAATCGTGAAGTTGAAAAAAAAATTTAGTTTCGCGTAAATAAAAGACCATAATTGTCGTGTGGTTCTGGTTTGCAATCAAAAGATCTTTTCTTGTTTTTATTTATAGAACATTTTTCATTATAATAAATGGTTGTTATGATATTTCAAACGTTTATTCTTCGTCAAGGCCACTGACGGAACCCGAACCTCTGGGCGAGCCACTTTTGGATCCCGACCGGAATCCCGATTTTGACTTGGAGCCACTACGTGAACGTGATCGACTTACTAACCTAGATTGCGATCGCGAACCTGAGCGGCTGGATCGTGATCCTGAACCAAAAATTCCAAGCTCTGAAACTAGATCCACCAATGGTGATGGCATAGGTCGATCTTGTCGGAACATATGTGTATATTCTTTGGTGGCTGAATCCTGTACATCAATATTCATGCTGAGCGTTCCCCCGAACTCATACCCTTTGAAAGAATTAGCGATAAATATTTATAAACGCGAAACACGAAAAAGTAACCTTTAAGGCATCTAGAATGTCAGCACCGTATGCATTGTTTCCTCCTACTTCTCTTTGTGGCTTTAAAAAAAATCTGCAAAAAATATCATGAATGAAAGTCTTTTAATAACTGAAATTAAGTTTATTTGCTACGAGTGGGACAAACCTTTCTTGATTCTTCAACGTTATGTCATAAGAAGCATTTCCAGCTTCGTTGTTCAACGAGTAAAGCACTATGAATATTTTGCCAATCGCTTTCACCTTTCCTGGATCAGTGATGAATCTTTCAACCATTCCAGGTGTAGCTAGAGCTTGTTGAACTTTCTTGGTGTCAAGTTGAGAATGAATTGAAGGCGATTTGATCACCTTCGAACATTCAATTAAGTTTCGCGCATCCCATTCGTTTTGGGAATGATAATGACCCGATTCGTAGCCAGCTCAGAAATAAACAACACTGACTTCTTGTCTGTTTCTTAAAATAAAAAAGAGCAACTATAGAAATAAATTATCACAAATTTTACAATTTACCTTCATGCTGTTTTTCCACAAATGCCTGCTGTGGCTGCCATTGTAGTGTGTAGTACAAACAGCAGTTAAAAAAAATTCGTAATTTATGTCAAATTGCAGTGCTGCCCAATATTAAAATAATTTGGGGAAGTCGTTTTTTTGGGCCAAACTTATATCCGCGTGCAAAAAAACACGCCTAATGTCAGGTTGTCTCTTTGAGAAGTTCTTGGAAAGTGCTAAGTATATTTTCACAGGCAAATGTGATATTCCAGAAGTTCTTGATGTTTTTACATTAAATGTAGAAAGGTACATGGACTCCATGGATATTGATTCAAAGGTCCGAAAACCGCATAGCTTTTTGAACAAAGTTGAGTTTAAAAGCTATTAGATATACCGAAGTTGTGGCAACAATGCATCCGAATTCTATAGATGGCTTAACATCCCCATCCAATTGGTGGGAAAAACTTATTGGAAAGCTGAAAAAAGCAACCATTATGCGTTGCTACTTGGTTCTTTACAACGACAAACTACCAAATCCACTTAAACGGTTAAATCCCATTATTGATGCATATGCGGACAGGCGCGAAGAACATAGTTTTCTGTTTCGACATTTGGCTGCGACGCAACAACAAAGAGAATGCGCTGATCTTCGTTGAATTCCTTGAATTTTCGAACGTGTTGCAAAGCATCAGCTATGCTTTTTTCTTGTATTTGGAATGAGTAATTATGCGATATGTAAAAGGTTTCCAAGTAAGGAAGATTTATATTACGCTGTTTCAGAAATGGATCCGATTCCATTTCTTTTGACGCTTGAAGATCTCCAGTGTGCAGAATGCGCGTTCCTTTTAAAAACTGGAACAAAAGCATGACTGCTTCGGGACAATGGTTTGCATTGATAACAGTTACTTGAACACCTTCGATCACAGTTGGGGTATTCATTGGAAGGATATTCACAAACTTTTCATCATTCGGAAAAAATCTCGCATTAAGTTAGTGGTTATTTGTGACATGTACAAAGGCATCGAGAACCTTTTTATAAGGCCAATATAATGGTCCGCATGATAGTGTGTAAGTCCCTGTCCAGACGTGTTATGCCCATAACGTTATGCCCATAACACCTAGTGTCCAGACGTTGTTATAATTCCTCACACAAATTCTCCATTTTGTTGTTGGAAATTGTATTGAAATAAGCATAACGTTATGAGCATAACACGTCTGGACACGCAAAGTGTACTGCTTGCGCAGATAATTCAGTTTTCATTTTGCGCATCCAGCCTCTTTCTTCCTCACCCCTCTTGCCTAGAAACGACCGATATAACGTTATGGGCATAACACGTGTGGACAGGGACTAAGAAAGCACCCGGTTACACCTTCTATCCGTCCCTACTTGAAACCATCAACCGCAAAAGTCGTACCCTCTATAACTTTATAGAACGGGCAAAGAGATTTTTCTGATTTAACTGTGCCAGGCTGTTTTGGTAGAGGGTCCCAACGCTCTTTATGCGAATTGTCCCAATGTAACTCATAACAGTCAATACGAAAGTAGTTTACACATACATAGTGTTCAGAATCTAAAATTAGAGAAAAGAAGTTGTTCAGGCTGGTTTCTTTTGAACTATAGTGAAATGGTCTTTAGTACTTGGTACTTGCCATATCAGATTCAACAGCTTCTAGCCTAGCTCAAAGATCGGCAACAAATCCATCATCTTATTGCGTGGAGCGTGGGTCTTCTCTGAAATAAAATACCTAATTATTTTTTAATGAAAAAAGGTGACAAAGAGATGACAGAGTAATGTCAAATTTTAGTACCCACAAATGCCGCTATCCTTTCACAGGCGCTGGGCATTAAGTGGGACCGACGTGAAGTTGGGTACTGGCAGTCCATATCTATTATGTCAATGGTTCTAGTATGCAGCAGACACGACAGCCCAAACACAGTATAGTCAGTACATGGAATCCATAGTACTATCGATAATGAAAAAGGTCCCTGAAAGCCATCTATGAATCCGCCGGCGCTCTAAAAATTACAGAGGAATGTAAGTACGCCGGCGGATACATAAATGGCTTTCAGGGACCTTTTTCGTTTTCGATAGTACTGTAACGTGCGCTTAGTTCGCAATAATAAAACTTTACCTTTCAATTAAATTCTACTCCTTAATTCGATATCACACTAACTCACTCTTAACATTATCACTCTATAATCAAAACTGACATCTGTGCCCCTGTTCTGTAACTATTACCTCGATAAAAGCAGGCGATAAACGGTGGAAAATGGAACGAAATCCTATTAAATTCATAGAATTTCGTTCCATTTTCCATCGTTTATCGCAAAGGCGATAGTTACAGAACAGGGGCACTGGTTGCCTCGGCGGCCTATTTATATCGAATGATATTACATCTAGAACTTCCCAGTAATTTCCACATGGTCTCCACAATCCACTATTTTGTTATCAAACATTTCCCCTACTGGTATATTTCTACACTTACACTAGTGTTGCCACTTGTGTTTTCGGTTGAACGTTTTTCGGTTAGGAAATTGGTATTAAATGTTGGGTGTGCACTACAGTACTTTAGATTCCATATACAATGGTATAGTAAAAGCCGAAATTCCGCCATTTTGTTTTATTTTGGTTATAGCTTAAGATCTATCGCCTAGACACTAAACCTGCATTTGTTTTGCTTTCGATATGGTCAAATTTATTCGCTTTTTTTAATTTTTTTTCTCTTTTTTACATTTTCAAGGAGAAATTTTAACTACATTCGTAATTGAAATTTGAAATAAAGTTACTTAAGCTCACTGATGTACCTCCAGGCTAAACTGAAGCGAAACCTTAAATGTGTTTCAGGAATAATTACCAAGAGAGGTTTTATCAAGTACCAAAATAATTGGTTTGACTGCTTTAATCAAAGAAACCCGAAATGGGATCAATGCGTTGTGAAACCATTTGAATTATTTCGTATGAAAAATAAGTGAATAGCGTTCGTGGAGTAATGGTTAGCATTTCTGCTTATTGCATGGAGAGAACTCCACTCTGTTGCGCCACCCTATTTATTTATTTTATTCAAAAATTAATTTTACATTTTTTATCAGGGCATTAAAATTGTTGCAGTTGCGGGTGTAAAAAAGGTTTTTACAGAATTTTTCGGTTTGCTCAAGTTCACAAGTTACAGATGAAATGAATAACAGAAATGTTCATTGAAACACTTGCACAAATCTTTCGGATGGAATAAAAGTATTCGAATTCAACTCCTTATTTCGTCAAGTTTTCGAAGCGAATCTTAGAAATCTTCGTTGCACAGCTTCAATTCTACGAGATTGAATTATTTGGTAGGGAGACCAAATGAATGAATAATGATGGTAGGGGTTTACTAACATTCCCCTGTTATTTCTAGAGCGCCGTCGGATCAATAGATGGGTTTGAGCAACCGTTTTTGCTATCGAAAGTTCTGTAACGTGAACCCAACATTTAATACCAATTTCCTTATCGAAAACGTTCAACTGAAAACACAAGCGGCAACACTAGTGTAAGTGTAGAAATATTCTAGGAGAGAAAATGTTTGACAGCCAAAATAGTGGAGAGTGGAGACAATGTGGAAGTTGCTGGAGAGTTCTAGATGAAATGTCATTCGATATAAATAGCCCGCCCGAGGCAACCAGAGGGCAGTTTTGATTATAGAGTGATAAAGTTAAGAGTAAATTGTTGTATACAAGTGATAGTGCAAAAGTAGAGTTGAGATCGAATTAAGTATAGATACTGAATAAAAGTGATAGAAATAAATTGAAAGGTGAAGAAAGAAGAAGCGCACGTTACAGTACTATATATTCCATATACAATGGAAGTAGTAAGTTCGAAGACTACAAGGTATAAGCGTTCACGTAAGAAAGTCATAGATTTATTTATTAAAGTCATAGGTTTATTTCGTAATGTTAAGCTCAAGAATCTTCTTTTATTACACCAAGTTAGAAAAGCGTTTAGGTCTTTTTGAAGAAGAGAGGAATCTTGAGAAGAGCAGGATATGACTTTTATTATTTTAATGTCATCTGCATAAATAAACAGATCTGAGAAAGAAATAATACTAGCGACGTCATTCATTGCACAAACAGGAGTGGACCTAGATGGCTACTTTGGGGAACGCCAGATGAGGCGAATATTGGGTAAAAAACTGCTTTTCTAAAAACTACTCTGTACACACGGTTCTCTAGGTATGATTTGACCCATTCAATAATTTAATTTAAGGTGGAAAGCCAAAGGCTTTGAGTTTGAGGTAGATAATTTGTTGCCATATATGTTCAGCCTTAGGTTATAATACCAACAATTCTCGGTTGCTTTTTTTGATATATATATATACGTTTTATTGCTCAAATATATTTTAACATGAAAAAGGTATCTAGTCACGTTACCCGCTCATAAAGTAATGAACTGTTCGCTCTCGTCAAATGGTAGCCCTGCCATATCTACAGATTTCATATCGCATGATAAATGGTCTCTTTCACTGTGTTTGTCTTCTCTGACATAGGCGTATTAAATTGGGTAAATTTATCAACAAAAGAATGTCCGTTTACCTTTCATTCAAATAGCGCAGTCAACAGGTTTGATTCCACAATCAGAGACCTTAGATGAAAAGCCAAACAGCAAAAATAAAAACACAAGGCAGACAGAACAAGTACCTGAATTTTTTTTTATTATTATTTTTTTTTATCATTTTTTTCTTTTGGTCTTTACCCGCATAATTAACTTTTCAAACAGGTAAAATCAAAAAGCAAATTCAATCAATATTACAGGAGGCACCACCATCAGAGAGTATAACAGCAACATCACCGAAACAGCGACATGAACATTGAACAGCAGAAGCAATAAGACAAAATCGCTCAGGAATGCAACAGCCAGAGCCACGAATTATGGGCCATTCCCCTTTTGTGCCTTTTGTGTTGTTATATAATGTTTTCCTTGTGTCAAAACCACTTTTTTGTTCCTTCATCATTGTACGGTGTATACGAACAGTAGCAATGTTGATGTTATGTTTTCTGCATACAGACTCTGGTGCGTATTATATTTTTGTGGTCGTTCAGGAGATAAAGACCCTCATTAAATTGACCTTATCACTGTAATAGATGTGCGCGCAGGAAACCAACACGGGTATTCTCTTATGCCTGTTTTTGGCTGATTTTAGTCAGCTCGTTCGATGACATTTTCTTTTGGTTGCATGAAGTCCTTCGTCTTAGGTAGGCATTTCGATTTGTTCGTCAGAAATTTAAAATTTGTCTTCCAGTTATGGATAAATATTCAAGAAATGTTCGAGCTCCTCACTCCCATAAGAGGTCAAAGTTCTATTGTTGTCATATTGTTGCCAGCACTAAGTGAAGAAAAACAATCACTGAATACATTACTTTAATTTTTTTAAATTTTGGTGGAGCTGCCGCCCTATTTATTAGCTTAATACAAGCTTAAATAAACTTAAACACTAAACTTAAACTACTTAAAACTAATTAAAATTGAATTAAACTACATGGATGAAAAGGAGGACTTTCAGACGGGGACTTGGAAGATTGAGGTCGAAAAGAAAAGCAACAGAATCAATCTTAAGGCCCCGACCCATAGAATCCGTTGCGTCCGTTCGCTGCCGGATTCAACTGACAGCAGTGAGTTTTACCGAACACAACAGATTGGGGTGACCCATAGAATCCGTTGCGGTGTGAAGAGAAAACTTCAAATTGGTTTTGACTGCGCATGTCATCAGTTCTGCCGGACGCAAAAGTTAAAAGTTGGGCTACTTTTTCCGTTGCGTCCGTTGCATCCGATGCTTATGGGTCACCTCTCATAAGATCGTGTGTATTTAATCGAGCTGTCAGTTGAATCCGGCAGCGAACGGACGAAACGGATTCTATGGGTCGTGGCCTTTACTCACCATGCGGGTTAAGGGTTCGAGACCATAGGATGTAATGTGAGCAGGAAGGAAGAAAAGTCGGGATGATCTTACGTTTCGGGGATTAGTGTTGAAGGAGATAAGGTCTAAAAGGGGTTAGCAGTCAGTGTTACCAGTAAGGAGTCGGTGAATGATTATGATGTCAAAGACATTCCTTCTGCTTTCTAGGGAGTGGAGATTAATGATTGCGAGACGTTCGCGGCAAGAAGGCCGGATGAGAAAGTTTCTATCGTCGTAGAAATCCCGAAGGGTAAGGAGCAGAAAACGACGCGACGTTGAACACTCTCGATCCTTGAGATATGAACCGCTTGATAAGGAGCCCACACTTGCGATGCATACTTTAGGAGAGGGCGAACATAGGCAATAAAGAGGGATTTCGTTACAAGAGGGTTGTGGAACTCTTGATAAAACCAAGGGCGAAATTAGCTCTTGATATAACTTCGTCAATATGAGATCGTAAATTTAATTCGCTATCGCAGAGAACTCCTAAATCACAGATAAGCTGCACACGGTTTATAGGAAGGTTCTGAAGATGATAGGATCTGGGGGGAGGCTTATTACTTTTACGAGAAAAAGTTATTGCCACTCATTTAGGTTTAATTCAAGGAAGTTTTTAGAACACCAAAAGACGAATGAATCGAGGTCATTTTGAAGCTGGAGAGAATCTCGATCGGAGGTGATTGAAAATTTTAGCGTCATCCGCGTAAACTGAGATAGAAGAATATTGGATGACCTTTTCGACATCATAAATGGCAAGGATGAAAAAGAGGGCTCCAAGATGGCTGCCTTGGGGCACACCGGACGTTGCCACAAATGGAACTGAAAGAGTAAAAGGGAAGCAAACTCTATATTGGCGGTTATGCAAATATGAAAATATCCATTTGAGTAGGATAGGGCTGAATCCGAGGAAGGAAAATTTAAAGAGGATTATAGTATGAGAGATTTTGCTGAAATCTGTAGTAATGACGTCTACTTCGTTTCTTTTTTCCATCGCAGAAATAGCGCAAAAGTAAAAACACGTCCGAATGGTTTGACAGCCAAGGTAGAAATGAGCTGTTAGGATTGTGGTAAATACACGCAACAGTATAGTCTAGAAAGTTATTTATTTACTTTAAGTAGAAACAACTAATGTGGAATAAAAACTGAGGTTGAATATTAAAACACGCAACTTATGTAAAAAGAACGATCATTTTCTGTCTCACGTTGGGCGCCACCTGTAATTTATTCTCAGCAGTTGGATATTTTCTTAGTTTCTTGTACTTTTCTGCTTTTTCGTTATTTAAATCAATTTTAATTTCTTAAGAGCTCACATTTTTTCCAACAAACCTTATTTTAAGGGAGTCATTAGTTAGTTCGAGGTATGAAGGTGAAGTTTTCTAAAAACTGTCTTTAAAACCGTTGCAGTTTTAAAATAATAATTGATCTAAATACACACGGGAATACAGTTGACTTTGGTTTTGTGCAAATTACTTCAAGTTTTGAATCTACGAAAGTTTATTCATCTTGGTTCTATCTATAAACAGTACAGAAATCGAAGCAGTACCACGATATGTGAATAACTTAAAGAGTATACATCGCAAGTCTACGATGGCTGGGACATTTAAAAAGATGGACATCAACGCTCTGGCTCGACGGGTTTTCGAAAGCACATTGCACGGAAAAATGATGAGGAAAAGACCTCATCTTAGGTGGCTCAATCAAATGGAAGAAAACCTCAGCCGACTTATAGTGCAAAACAGGAGAGAGCTCGCCTTGGAATGTTGGAATCATTTTCGAAATGTGTTGGTTGAGCACACCTCAGTAAGCAAGTAAGCTGACTCTGGGTCAACACGTGTGTAAAAAAAAGCTATTAAGGAATATCATTACTCATCTATAGTGCGCTGAGAAACTCTTCGAAAGCGAATATCTTACAACACCACCTAATTGTGTTTCAATCAAACTGCAATTCTTTGAATGCATTCCTAAACAACAACAAAAAACATAACAAATGGTCTCCAAAAAAGTCATACCAACTGCAAAATATTTTCTCTTGATAAAGGGAATTTCAGGAAAAAATTTCCCTCTCTAAAAAGAGGAAAGTTTTTCAAAAGAAATTAATGATTGTGTCAAAAGCATTTCAATAGCCTCTTTGTATAATAGATACCTATCGCGCGCTAAAAACGCCAATCACTGAGCAGGGCTTCGCATTAACTTGGGCGTTTCTGGCAGACACATTGACAGTCTCTCTGTCGCTGCATGTTTCAAAAAAAAAATCTACATAATGATCGGATGAGTAAAGTTGTATTGTCATTCTCTGGACAGTCCATATCTACTCCATATGCTGAATGCGTGAATCTCACAGTCTCACACCATATATACAATATTTATCTTCTTCTTCTGGTCAAATGCAATAAAGTCTATCTCATTTTACGTATGGAAATCCATCTCGAAACTAGATTTATTTACAAAACTGAATCTGATTAGATGACTTAAATTATGTGGTGAGGTTTTTTAGAAGTTGTTATTTAGGAGGCATGTTATTTTTTACCGTTTAATTCGTACACACAAAATAAAGAAATTAGGGTCACATATCACACTCCGACTCGACTCTGTATGCGGGATAACTGGTTTTGAGATGCATTTCGGTTTGTTGTGATCACGATTTCATTCAAATGAGGCATTAAAAATCTGCTACTGTAACTAATTAAAATTTTTTGTCGCTCTTTTTTATTAACGAAATTTTTGTTAATATCTTTAAGACATAATGAAAGATATATCAACATTAAGGGGATTGTCGTTTATTCACGGCCTTAAGTGTATTTTATTTCCTTGGCCATGTCATTTGTTCTTTTACTTTTCAGATGATTGGCAACAATTTGCTTTGATAGAGCTTTAGATAAATGACTTATGATGCAAACTGATAGGTGATATGATAGTCGATTGCTTATGTGAAATTACACGGTTCTCGGAGTCTCGCATATCACAGCTTAGCTGTCAATTGAAATCCAGATGCCAAAGTATGAGAAAGAGAAACGCAATTTAACAACTAAATTCTTGTAGTTAAAATGAGCCATTGCCACATGCCGAGTTGTTGAAGTATCAAGTTATCATTAAAAAGTTCAAGTTTAGATAACTTCTTACCCAAATTCTTGGTAAGACCTGTGATGTGTTTTATTCTCTAGAGCTGGCGTATGCTCGTCGGGTTCAGGGTCGACCAAAGAAAACACGTATCTAAAACTTCGGTTACGAAGCTCCAATCCTTGTTTTTGTCTTAAGGCTATAGTCTAATATAATATTTATTAATTCTTATCTCTAGTTCTGGTGATTGGTGGTTCCAACGCTGGTAGATCCTTAGTCCTTTGCTGGTAAAACGGTCATCAATTACGGGTTTTTAATCGCTGGTAAATCAACAGACATATTATACTGGCATCAACAGGCAAATCCTGCCATCAACGGCTTAATAGCCGGCAAAACAAAACCCAAAAGTCTTTAAGAGGCTAGTGGGGCATTTGTGCTAGGTACTCCAAGGAGTCCTTGCTAAAATTGGGAATCTCTGGGCACACTACGTATCCCTGGTTTTCCTCTAGTGGAAGTAGCCTACACTCTAGATTGGTACTTTTCCAACACGGGCTGACTTCTGTCTTCTCGTATTTTTCAGGGTGGCTTATAAAGTTATCTACAACTGTGCATGTTAGTTCTATGGCGTGAGTGAAAAATATCATGTGGCAACAATGGTATGTGTATTGCCTGGCGGTAGGGTGTGTATTTGTAACTTCGTTACAGACCGTTGAAATTAAACCTGTTTTAAGATTAGATAAATAGGTACCAGTTACGTGAACAGAGTGCCTTCCTCTACCGGATAAACACTTGAATGCATTAAACATTGAAATAAAGTGCAACACGGACATTTAAATGTTTGCACTAAAAAATGTTTCGTGTGTTTCTCCAAAACTTAACCGCATTCAGGTTTCGGAAAACTTACAAAATGCGAACTACCTGAAATTGAGTGGTGTTAAATTCGAATTAAGAATTGAAATTGTTTTAAAAGAGAAAAATATTCAAATTTTAGCTCTCTTTAGTTTAATGAAGAAGTTGTCTACCTGTTAACCCAAAATTCGTGGCTCGAATCCTAACTTCCCAACAGAGGCAAAAATGTTTTTTCTACGGGTATCGAGGAATAGGCAAGTCCTGCATTAGTAAATTCAATGCCGTGAAAAGCGCTTTTTCGATTAGTCCCTCGCTCTGTTGCAACACCATATCTGTTTTTATTTATTTATTTATTTATTTATTTGTTATTTTAAGGGGTGTGTGATAATTAGCAATACTAAATTTTTCAGAATATGTAGGTATAAGCATATCTTAATATAATTATCATTATACATATCTTAAAATAGTTCAATGAATTCTTATATCGAAACGAAGGCAGGCTTAACTGTCTCTTAGGCATTTTGTAATCAAAATTTAATGAGCCCACTCTGATCTTTGTATACTTAGGGATCTGAGTACGCTACGCTACAGCCTAGTACTTTAACTATTGACCCTCAGATCCTAAGGTGTTAAAAATATGAACTGGGGGAATGCTTAATGAAGTAATGGTCTGTTAATATGCTGTTCTTTTGACATAACACTTCTAAGAGAAACAAATCTGCTGCTCAAAGCCCATTTATATATTTACATTAGTGAGAACGGCTTTATATTATGTCGGATAAACGTTCGGTGTACTAATCTGCTGTAACCCAGCAAAGAAGATATTATTTGAATTTTGCCCGATTCATTGTAATATCAAGGTATAAGTTATCTATATATATAAAATAGGATGTATGTATGTATGTATGTATGTATGTCCGGGGTAAGCTCCTAAACCACCCAACGGATTTTTATGAAATTTTCAGGGTAGACATAGTTTAGTCCAGAGATGGTTCCTGTCAAGGTTTGATCCCCATATTCCCACAGGAACGGTGTTGGGAACGGAGAATTAGAAACAACTCAACAGATTTCTAAAGTTCTTTCAGCACTACGGGGCTACATTATCTCCCTTTATCAGTAATCTAAACTATATTTCATCCCCATAATCCCACAGGAACAGAAACGGGAACGAGAACGGGAACCATAAAGTTACTTGACCGACTTCAAGAAATTTTCAACTCTAGGGTGTAGCATTATCCTTCAGTGACATAGATATATATTTCATTCACATATTTTCACTGGAACGGAAGATTCCAACAGGAATGGGTTGAGAACGGAAACTTGGAAACTACTGGACAGATTTCAAAAATTCTTTCAGCATTAGGATGCCACATACTCCCACAGTAAGAAAGATTATATTTCATCCCCAAACTCTCACGTAAGAGGAAAAACGAGAACGGGAACCTTAAAACTACGGACCCGAGCAAAGCCGGGCGGCTCAGCTAGTTGTTTATAATCCCCCAAAACTGCTTGACCAAATTTTAAGTACAGGGTGGCGCACGAATCGTGCTACAATAAGAAATTCAAATAACTTTTATTTTTAACGATATATTTCATAAATTTTTTAATTATTCGATTAAAAATTAAATTTTTTTTTTAATAACTAATAGTTTTTAAAGATAATAGACCGCAAATCACCTCCACGCTCATCCACGCATAGGCGGCACCTGATCAGAAAATTGTTCATTGCGGTCTGAAGGGTTGCCGATGCAACAGCCACGATTGTATCCTGAACCCGAACATTGGGATCTCGATGATATGGTCTTCGTTCGATGCTTCCAGATTCGGCAAACATGTTCACCAGCCTCATTATGGTCCATCTACTCGGGACAGTACGCCCAAACTCCCGCCGTCGACGGAAATGACGGGCTGCAAAGCATGGTATCGCTGCACTATCCAAGTCCTTTTTTCAGTATCCCAAGCATTCCTTTTGATAAATCTAAATAGTAGCCTCTAAAATAAATAAAAAATAAGCCAATTACTCACACTGAAAAAAAATTATTACGTTTTTTGCTGTTTGTAGTACGATTCGTGCGCCACCCTGTATGTTTGAAAGGTCTGAGAATAGATGTATAACTATAGATAGAAAGATAAATTTTTTTATTACAATAATCAAGTTTTACATTCCATTAGTACTAAGAATATAAGGACATGCTGGGATGCTGGCTATGCTGCCGTCTGCCTGATAGACATTTTTTAGACTTAACTACATTCATTTATAATGAGAAAGTTCTAAATAGTTTTTACATATTTTTTTTTACAATTTGTTTTATGCTCTTCTTCGACTTAAGTCAATTATTCATTAAAGAAGTAAAAAGAAAATTTTAAGCAATTTTAATGATTTGCTACATAAAAAAGTAATACAATTTTCACGTGATTTGAAACACAAAGATTTGAGAAAAAAAAAACAATAATATTTTTAACTGGGAGAATGTTTTCCAAGATTCAGAAGCTATTGCGATATGACAATGCATATTTACAGAATTTATAGAGTTTCATCCAACCAATTGATCCGTTGAGAATATCAATAAGCTCGTTCAAAGACAAAAAACTTGTTTGGAAGTATAATCGCCGAATTTCTTGCAATATTGGACAAACTGCTATAAAATGGTGAGTTCCTTCAAGTTCCCTTAGATTGCAGAGGGTGCAGATTTGTGAAAGATCGGATCTATAAGGCACGAAGTTTAGATTCAGGATTTCCACCCTGGCTCTAAAAATGATGCCGATAGCTTCTGCGGTCAGTTCTTTACAAAAATAATTTATATCGGATGGCAATTGATGATTCAGTTTCCTGTACAGGATTCTACTTTCTGAAGACGATGCCCTATCTAGATGCTGCAAATATATCGCATTATAAGTTTTTGCAATTACATCATCCAGTAATCTTTGCCATTCGCTAACGTTATTATCTGTTAGGGACAGAGTTACATTTTGTGCCGCAGCAAGATCCAAGATGGTTCCATTCTTTAAAAGGTGTAGCGTTTCTTCGAAGCTGTCTTAACAATATTGACTTAATAATTACATAATATGCAGTCCGATTTCTCTATTCACAACTGTATTCAAATAGTTCGCAATGATTTAAGATTTTGAATGAAGATCGGTGCTAGACCTGACTCCACATGTAAGGCATACGTTGGTGTTGCGTCAGGTAATCGGAATAGTCGTTTTAAAAAGAACCTTTGGATACTTTCGAATTCCTCATGTTGTGCATATCCAAATGCTTGCACCCCATAACACATATACAAGTATTGACTGTTGCTTTAAATATTCGATACTTTGATGCTACATCAATGTTTCTGTTACTAAAAAACGATGGCCACATCAAATTTATGGCTAGTTTGGCTTCCCTACTTTTTTCTTTTGCGTGTTTGCTCCAGTTAAGGTTATATGTTAACAAAACTCCCAGGTACTTGAATTCCTTTACTACCTCGATGCACTCATTATTGATGGTCCATGATTCCTCCGGAAGCCTTCTTCTGTGTCTAGATTCGAAAATCATAGCCTTTGTTTTATTGGTATTGATTTTTAAGCCCCAAGTCTCGCAGTAGTTCTGAAGTCTATTAATTTGCAGTTGCAGAGCGAATGGATTATCAGCTATCAGTACCAGGTCATCAGCATACAGTAAGATTTTGACTAAGGAGCCCGCAAATAATACACATCCAGGAAGAATGTCAGTTACAGCATCTATATATAGGGGAAACAAAATTGGGCTGAGAATGCATCCTTGAGGCACACCTGTTGACGTCCCAAACCATTCCGATAAGTTGCTTACATTCCAAACTGCTGCATTTAATGAATCCAGAAACTTTGAGTATAATAGACGAAATTTTCTAGAGACACCCAGAGATGATAGTTTGTAAAGCAATGCTTGCCTGTTTACTGTGTCAAAAGCGGGTCAAAATCCACGAAACAAACGTAAAGTCTCTTAGATTTCTCTATATACTTTGATGCAATACTAGATAGCGCAAAAAGAAACCCGAACCGAAACCCTGCTTGAAAGATACTTAAGCGGTTTGTTGACTCAATCCATTTCGTAAGTCTCTCATAGAGAATTGAGCTGAAAATTTTTCGCATAGAATTAAGAATTGATATGCCCCTATAATTCTCAGCTAGGCTTGCCTCCCCTTTCTTGAAAATGGCATGGATAATCGCTTTATTGAAACAGAGCGGTACGGAGGCATCGTCATAAATTTAGTTGAAGAAGTTTACTAGGTAGTTTTTGAACTGTAACGTAGCGAACTTATAAAACTCTGCAGGGATCCCGTCGATACCTGGTGTCTTGTTATTTTTTATTTTATCCAAAACTGTGTGAAGTTCGTTCATTGAGATTGGGCAGTCTAGTTCGTCTACACAAGTGTGGGGTTGCGCATAGCTAAACTGCAAAAAGTTGGCATCATTAGTTGCTAACAGCATTTTGAAATGATCTGCAAGACTTTCTTCTCCTATAGCGTTATTGCTTGCAGTTTTTTGGTCGCGTCCACCTAGTTCCCTCACTTTGTTCCAAAATGCTTTCGAGTTTTTGCAAGAAATAAGTTTTTGAGCTACAAGTTTCAGATAATCGATCTTTTTTGTTGAGCAAAGTTGTTTGTATTGCGTATTAAAGATATGTATAACTATATTTCATCCCTCTTTTAAGGAAATCAGAAACATTCAGGTAATCCTCAGCTTAGTCCAGCGGTTGTTTCTGTCAGTATTTAGCTTTTTGTCAATTTTGTGTTAAAAACGCTTTAAATAAGTTAGACCCGAGTTACGTGGGCGGGTCATGTAGTAGGTATGTATAGGGTAAACGCACTAGTAGCCGGACAGTGTTAGTACCCGGACACATTGACCTTTTTTTGCGATTAATAGATACATCACACAAAAAAATCAACAAACAACAACATACATGGGTCCTTCGATGTGTCCTATACCTGCATGCAAAGTTTCAGGTACTCTAAATGCGTACTTTAGGAACTACGCATCATTTTATTGTTTAAGGTTTGAAGATGCGGTCTCGTTGTCGATTTAGGTAAGAAAAAAATAGTGGGAACAGTTTTTAGTAGTAAGCAATTTAACAAGTAATCGTTAATTTATTGTAATGGAAAGACATTGGTTTCGTTGGAAATATGATTAACTAAAACAATTTGCAAAAAAAAAACAAATTTAATAAAATCTTTGCCATTATTTGTGGTGTCCGGGAACTAACACCAAAATTGAATATGTTTTTCAGTACCCAGACATGCTGTACGGGTACTAACACAGTGCGATTATCATGCATATTCAGTACCCGGACAGGGGTTGTTTCTTAAAATAATTGTGTATGGATACTGAAACAAAAGCGTTCGGATACTAGATCAGTCATTTTGAGAGACTTAATCATTGAGAGATTTAATCATTTTAAGAGACAAGCCCTGTATGGATACAAAAAATGTGTGCTTGTCTTATATTTTCAGTACGCAGACATGGCTTGTCTCTTAAAATGATTGTGTCTGGGTACTAAAACAAAGGCGTCCGGGTACTAAACTTTGCTGTCCGGGTACTAACGCAAATGGAACTTTTCTGAATTGTTATTTTATTTATTTTAACAATGATCTCTTTGCAATTTACTTGAACGCCATATTATTGAGAAATGTCTATATTCTTACAATCAATAAAAGTTTTCGCTGTAGCATTCATGGTTACAAAATGGTTTGAAGTCAAAGTTGAGAAAAAAGTTAAGTGTCCGGGTACTAGTGCGTTTACCCTATATATATAAATATATTGACTAGATACCAAAAGTATTTCATTTTAATCCACTTTAGTGAAATTAAGCAATGCTGTGGTATGCAGACAATTTGAAATGGCACTTCTTTTAGCAACTGCATTGTTTATATCCAAAGTTTTTCCTCAAAGCTCCACATTCAGTGAGTCATGTTGAAATCAAATTAAAATTGCAGAATATATTTCCTCAATAAAGCCAAGTATTTACAATGTCTATGCCTTTTATGTGTAACACTCTTTCTTAACCTAAACGGTGCGAAAGGCAAAACAGCAACAACTTTCTGTCTTTCGATCCTCATCCACCAGCTACTGTACGATAAACTTTCATTCGCGCGCCCGATCCTTTTACAGAAAATACAAAATTAAAAAAAGTTAAAAAAAAATAATAATAATAAAAGACAAAAAGAAAAGAAACAAATGCAGCAGTGGGCACGGCACGACCGTCGTCGTCTTTGCTCGTCGTTCCCTGCAAAAGATGCATTCATAAGTTTATGTAAGGAAACACGCACAATACAAGGTACAATATCAACAACGAAATCGGGCGTATCCCAGGATGGGTGCTGTTGTTGCTGGTGGCTGGCTGATGTTATAGTACACTATAGCTGGGGTATCAACATTGAACAAGAAGACAAGAGAGATGCTCTGTGCGGATGCCCCAAGAGCCAAGATGCAGGGCTAAAATTGTATCGGATTCGTGTAAAATTCGTATAATGGAAGACCAAATAGCCGAGTCGAGTCGACCGGTCGACTCGTCCGATCGACGTCGATTAGAGTGCAATGGAATTTCTCATGCAGCTTGGTCTTGGGTTCACTAACTTGAATGACTGCATTTTCTAAATGTAATCGCCTATTCGATGGGATGCATGACGACGACAACGGCAAAAACGAATGCGATGATAATAATAATAACAACAACAACAAAAACAACAACCAACAACAGCAACAACAACAAAAGGGGCAGCAGTAAAAACGACAACGACGTAGTCGACAACAACGACTACGACCGACGATGACGATGATGCTGATGATAAGTGTAGATGGTGGCTGTATCAATTTATCTGCGATCGTGCATTCCCTACGTTTTGAGGATTAAATACTTTTCCTTGAATATTTTCGAACAACCTAGTCTTAAGCTATGTACTTGAATAGTTTAATACATTATCAATAGCAGTCCCTAAAGACTCTAATCTTTAGCTTTGCTATAAATAAGTTCGAAGAATGTACAACAGGGTTTGAAAAGATTTGGTATGAAGAGTGTAACTGGCAAGCAATCGGAGAGTTTTGGGAAAAAAAGGAGAGGTTTGTTCACAAAATCAATAGTAATGTATTGAATTACATACCAACTAACGAAATGAAATGTTGGTTGGTGAATCTGCCTTGGCGTTTCCTCTTTGTATTTCTTTTTTAACTGCAAAAATAGCTCGTTTTCCTGAGTGAATAATATTCAAACACTGCTTTCAAAACTGTAGATTATATATATTCAATAAGGCAGATGAAGCGCGGAGCTCAGGACCTATCGCATTTCTCTCAACCATACCTTGTGAAGAAATGGAAAGGATCTTCAAGTTTTTTCCGATTGCGAACGGCTAATCGAAAAATTGCTTTTCATGGAATGAAATTTCTGTCGGAGGATTTGAATTTGCTCTTGAAAGGCAATAACCTTGGAAAACCATTTTCTTCATTAGATTTTTCTGGGATTTGAACCTTGAATCTTAAACGTAATAGACACTTCAAAGCATTGTACATCCATATTTCGTTCCTCAAAGTCCAACAGGCGAATTATTTCTTAATATCTTCTCAGCATTGTAAAGATGCCGAAACTTTCCAATCAGAGTTGCAATTAAAAGCGAGTGAGATAAATTCAAAGCTTTTGGCCAAGCAGACGGTTTGTTTTTGCTGATGAACCAAAAAAAAAAGAAGAAAAACTCTCATAATCAGCATCGTAGCCCACAAAACATAAACATAAAAATTTATAAATACTGGCAATCCAAACTCTTGGTAACACACTTATTTGCATAACTTTTAAAATATAAATTTAGCGCTAATTCAACTTTCATTTCCACATCCTTTACTCGGTCTTCAATTATGAATCACATTTTCACTGGAGGCAGCGCTTATTCTAATTTATTTGATGGATTCTTTCTGTATAAATGACCATGAATTTTTACTCCTATTGCGGGTGAAAAAGTTTCACTTCAAAAAATATCATTTGTTCAATACATACTCGATACTCGGTTTTTGCATTAGTCAGCTATTGGTTGGCGAAAACTCCACATGCTGCATAAGAATGGTCCTTGGAAGTGGGGATTGGCTGTTGGTGTTGAAATGATAACTTTTATAACTTTAACTTATTTGACAATGCGAATTGTTATTTGCGAATTGTTATTTGGAGCTCGTTTTGAGTCGGCAACTACTGCGAGTAAAGTGGGAAGGAGATCGACTTTGAAATCATAAAGTTTATGAGAACATTACCAACAAAGATCGAGAAACTATCTACTCATTTCAAGGACCTACATTCTTATGCCGATTCTAAACGAACGGCTAAGTGACAATGTGATTGTCATGGCAATGTTATTTAACTCTCGGGGAACTTGTCAATTACTTGCTGAAGGCGACACTCGTGGAAAAACAATTTTGTGTTTCAGATGCGATCCGCACAAGGACCAACTACAAAACAGGAAGACAGGCAAACCATTACGCTTCTTCTTTTTCCTTCAATTGATTATGTTCTTAAAAATAAAGTATAATGGAACTCAAAAAAGGGTGGATTTTTGTTGCTGGAACCGGACAATAGACAAATTAAAACGACATAAATCGATTTCAGAAATTTAATAAATAAAGCACTTCATGGAACTTCAATGTAGTTCGTCGACTGTGTTAGATTAATGTCGAAGAAAAATACCTCGAAGCAAAATCCTTCGATTCAATTCTAAAGTTGTAAGATCAAATTTGCCTTCAAAATAATTCATTTCATTAATAGTAAAAAATATTTTCATTCAAAACGTTAAAACCCCCCGACCCGAAAAAATTAAAATTTTCCTATTTTTGAAATTATTTTTATTCTTTGGCGGTGTATTCTTTTTGGTCGTAGATAAATATTAATGAATTAATGCACAAAAAAATATGTATATATGATTTTCTTTATTACCATCGTTGCCCGAAAAATTGCTAATTTTTGCGTGAGTATATTTTTCTTTTTAGGATCGGGTACAAGAATATTTAAACAGTATACAATAAAGCATATTTACAAAAAATTTTATTGAAAAATATACAAAATTGATTAAATCACATGCATTTTGTTAATTATCAAAAAAAAAAAAAAAATTATTCTTCGTTGTCCCAACGATATCTCCTTGATGAATCAGGTGAAATTGAATTTTTTTCGGTATCTACATATGCAAAGCTTTTGTTGTGCGTTGTGTTTTCTCATTTTTTTTTTTTTTTTTCGTAAAATGGAGCTGTTTTAAATTTTTTTTCTCAATTTTAGCAATTTTTTTTTTAAATGATATCAAGATATAGTTACTTTAAGAATAAAAAAACGTGATTATCTAATTTAAAAAAAAAAATTTAAATCGGTTTATTGGTCTTTAAGGTAAAAAAAAAGTCAAAAAAAGAGAAAGTTGATGAATCCGAACAAATATGGTTTTTTTCCAAATAAATACTCGTAAATTTTTCTGCTATCCAAACAAACATATATCAATAAAGGATGCATCAATTCTTATTTAAAAGAAGGAATATTACATCAGCATGTTCTCCACCTGAAAAAAACTTCGCGCCGCGAATTTAATTGATAAGGATCTCTTAGATTGGTTAAAATTGTCAGTTTGGCAAAAAACCATATTTTTTCGGTTTCATCAACTCGTTTGACCGGAAACATCATTTAGGGAATCAGTACATGTGCTGTCCTTCGAGACCAAAGTTCAAGTTTGTAACAGGCTTTAGTTTAAAAATTTAACTTAAAACTATTATAATTAAGAGATAAGTCTAAAATTTTAATAATTATTTATAATTTATATTAATATTAAGATCACATGAATTTTTTTTAAATTTTTTTATATGCTATTTAAAACAAATTTCATATTTCACTTCCGAGAATAAAGTTCAATTAGCGGAAAATTAACGATATTTTGTTTTCTGGAAAAAGTACCTTTCGATTTTTTTAATTTCTTTTAAGCCTAGAAAATGTTTTGTGTTCGTGTTCGTGTTTTTTTGCTTTTGAGTAAAAATTAATAAAAACATTGAATATGGAAAGAAAGAATGGCCCTTAATGAGACAAAATTATGTAAAAAAAAAATTAACTAAGACAAAAATATTTTCTTTTTTCAAAACTTTTACTTTAAGACTTGATTTCTCAAAAACTTTTCATTAAGTGAACTCAAATTAAAATTTTTGTTAAGGAACAAAGCAAAAGCTTTCAATTTTCAGTTGATTTTTAATAATTTTTTAAAAAATTGAGTAAATTTTATATAAAATTGCCCCTCGCGACTACACGGAGGGATATAGACCCCCCCTCCCATACAATTATTTTTTGTCTTGACCAAACCTATTCATTCTGAGCTTTTGGAAAACCGTACCTAAAATACCCTACATAAATAAAATAAAATTCTAAAAGTTAATAATTGATTTTAAGAATGGTTAAAAAATTGAGAGCAGTGAAGTTTTTTTTTTTAATTTTTTCTATACGCTATTTAAAACCCATTTCACTGGCCCTGGATTCCTAGGTTTTGCTTTTTTTATGTCTAACGGCCCTCCACTACTATACGTCCGCACCGATATGCGAAACATGACCTTGTGCTGATATTTTGACTATTTTTTCTTTGTCAACTGCAAATGGATCCCAGATGATGTAAATAATGGCAATTTTGTGTCGGAAGGTGAGGATGAAGCATATTCCTTATACTAAAAGAAAAGGTTTTTCTCAGAAAAAAGTAGTTTTGGTCATTTTTGGTTTTCTCAAAAACTACAGGCTATTTTGACATCCGATTTTTTGTGTTTTATCAAAAATAAATAAGAGCATTGAAAATAAGCCAGAAAAATACTACTTAATTACGTAAAATTATAAAAAAAAGATTATGTTTTTTTTTCAAAATTTTAACTTTGAAAATTAATATTTCAAAAACTATTCATTTGAACAAAAAAAAAATTAAATTTAAATTAATGTATAGGTTTTTGACTTTTCGAAATGTTATAGCACGACTCTGTAGGTATTACTGTTATTTTTAAATACTTTTTTTTCCGTTTCAAGTGTTTTTTTTTCTTAAATTGCCCTTCCCGCCTAATGGGGGGAAAATGGACCCCCCCCCCTAACGAATTTTTGCTTGTCTAGGTCCAACCTACACACCCTATCTTTTTGTCACACCTTATGCAAATTATCCTGTATATTGGCATTGGCACCCAATTCAACAGCTTGCCCACAGCTCACTGCGTCGGAGAGATTAAAAATGGCGCTGCCTAACTGTATAAAACTTGGCAAAGTCTTCCAATCGCATTCGGATGGGACCGTCTTCGCCAATGCTTACAATGCAATGAGAGCCATAGAAGTTTTTTTTTTATAATTAGCGCACACATGAAGGGGTTATGAATACCTTTATAATGTTAATCACAGTGCGAGCATTCTGAAAAATAGGAGAGGATTTAATAGGAGACACCGATGCCCATTGCTTTTGAATTTTTGTGAGTTGAAATGTGAGGAAAAAACTGGGTTAGGTAAAGCATTCCACATTCGAGTGGTAAGGCTAAAATATGAATCTCTATACTTTACTTTGCGTCCGAGGTTGTGTTCGAGGGACAACTGATGAGCTGTCCTAGCGAGTTGGGTGTTACGGTTAAATTGATTCAGGGAAGGAATGCAAAGTTAAAGCTCCCATACGAATCTGATCAAAAACTTTATAAAGAATGTTACGTACTATAAAAGACAAAGTCTTATTTGTGCATTTGAATTGTTAATAAATTAAATTGAATTGAATTGAATGTTGCAGATGTTGATGCAAGGTCGAATGTGCGGTCGTGTCAAACATTACCGAGAGATTTGATATAGCCCAGACGGGAAGCAACCTGTCCATCGAGCTCGTAAGTAGGTGGGGATGACAGTTCGACATTAGTTATATATACTTTGGGAACGCAAAGTGGACTGTTCTGTAATAATCAAACCATGCAAGTGCCTAATGGTCTCAGCTGCTTTGGGACCCATGGGCCTTCCATGCCAGTTGCCCTGGGGAAGAATTTACTATTGAATGTCTTTGCAATAATGTTGGTAGGTTTGTTTTTTGTAATGGAAATAAGACTTTACACAGCTCATCGAAACCATGGCCATCAACAACCAGTGCATTTAATCCAAACGAGTTCAATCTTTTGCGATACACCGTTCAATGTTGCTTCCGATTGTCCCGGCAGAAGGTCAAATGGTAATTAACAAAGCCTGCACCGTTTCCTAATAATTGTTCGTGTTCACACCGAGTGCCCATGTTACCCAAACAATAAAGCATAAAAAGTCTCCTAATAATTGTTCGCATCGATTATCCGTCCTTGCTCCTATAACCTTTCTCACAACTTCCTTCACAACCATTTTAAATGTTTTTCAAATGTATACTGCTAAGGTTATGATTGCTATGTATATCAATTTAAAAGAAGTTAACGAGTACAACGCCGTCCATCGCTGCCGTCGTCCTTACACAAAAAAGCCGGAAAGGACAGCTGGAAATTAAAACAAAAGAGTTGACGTTCAAACCTTTTTTTTTTTTTTTTTTTCAGTGAACTAACTGCCCAGAGGAGAACTAAATTCCTGAATCATGTAAAACTCACAAATGGTGAAACATGGAAAGGAAAGTGGATATGATAGATTTTATTTTAATGCCATGCATTTATAACCAAATAACAGACACAACACATTAATTTAAATGTAGACAAGGGACGAGATTGAGATCAACAAGCCTCTTTCGAGACAGAAACTGTTCATCTTTCTGATGGCAGACCGAAAGAGATGGTTTTCTTATTTATGATTTAAGAAAACTATAAAACAACATAGCTCGTAACGTATGTGCCTTTTACAACAAACAACAAGCCATAATCAATTTAAGGTTTGTTTATCTAGTACTCCATAGTACACACTCTGTGCGTTCTTGTAAATAAAAATAATTAAAACCCTTTGAACCCTTGCCAATTACAAATAACTTCGATGTTAGCCTCTGCCATTGAATTTCAAAGCCTATGAACCCTTTATGTGTGTGTCTATTCGTTAGAACTACATTCTATCTATGTTCGATGGAAGTACTGCGATGCTGCAGTTGCATCCGCTGACGCCTTACCTTAGTCCACACTCAGATTTAACCAAATACCAGTTTTATTCGCACATACATACGTGTAAAAAAAAGATATAAATATTTTTCATAGGGAGCTCATACCGCTTTGAGCGTTTTCAGCCTTTTGTTGCTTTATTTTGTTTTTTGATATTTTTCTTTTTGTTCTCGTCACCACACTACACCACACTACTTAGAGAAAAAATAAAGAAAATGAAAAAATCAAAACTTCCAGGCCAGTGAGTACCTTACATTCCAAACAATTCGAATATCTGTTAGCTGAAGGCACAAAACCCAAGACAGATTGTGCGCTCGCGCACACACGTAATACTGAACCAAAGACTGGCTCCAAGTACTCTGGAGTCTTGCTCAATAATATCTGTGGCATCCAGCAGCAAGAGCAACAGCAACAGCACCAGCACCACCGCCATCAGAAGCCCAGCGTTAAACTACACAACACACATACTCTCTATACCAATCGAGTCGACTGAGTGAATAAGTAGTACGTCAGATTCGATTCGAGTCTATACTACAAAGTTGAAATAACCCGTACCAGCAGCACCAGCACCATGGATATGTGAAATGAAGAGAAAAACCAGGTTCCTGAATTTTCAATTCACCACTTAATTGGTAGTCGAGATTTGGACCTTAAAATCGAAAGAACGTTCTGTGCAGCGCACAGCGTAGTGTTAAAGCGGTGTGTAGAGGCACGTTGTGTTTTATTTTATTTTTGTCCATTTATTTGATAAGTTTTCCATTTGAGGATTTTCCAGTGCGACAAGGAAATTTGCATTAAGTCGCTCGTTATTTTTTGGGTTTTTTGTTTTTATTGCACTAAAATGTAAGTGGCTTGGGAATATTTAAAGTCGTGCGTCGTCAACACACTCGAGTTGTATGCTAAACACATAATTTTCAAAAAAGTTCGGTATTTTGCTGAGTGACGGAATTGTGTCACAAATCATGTTGTGGTCTAATTGATTTTGAGAAAAATAAAAGAAGAGAATACGTTTGAAAAAGAATTCACTGCTTGAATTGAAACAAGGCCCGTATATTGAAATAAGTGCACCTAGAAATATTTCAAAAGAGAAAGTGTATGTGTACTTGTGATGCTGGTGGACCACTGCTGTTTTTTTCCTTCTGAGTTGTTGAATCTGGCTTGTGGCATTCGCTTCCGCAAGGGGAATACAATAAATACAAAAAAAGAAAAAGAAATATTCGCTGGCAGCATTCCATGGTAGATTGTTGAATTAAAAGGTACATGTATATGGCCAATTGGTTACACAGTTCAAGACGAAAATTCAGTTATTTGCGTAGTGTCAAATACGTGATTCTTTTGTTTGGATTTTAATAATGGATATTGCTAACCCGGACTTATTGCAGATCTGACAAAGTGGTGGGTTTTTTTTCTTAAATATTTTTTTGGTTGTAATGATCATATTGACCATTCTTTAATGCAAAATATTTTTTTCTTATTCTTTTATTGATGTTCTTAAATTATTTTTATGTTCCTTTATTATTCATAACATAATTGTTTGAACAAAGTTTCTAATGAGAACAAGAATTAGCAATTCAAGTTTGTATTTTGTTTTTTATTTAAACTCATTTACACTTCAATGTAATTTATTCATACGTATGATTGTCTATATTCCGAATAATTTAATATTTTATTTCATATTCATAAAGGTGGTGCCCGGTTGATAAATTGATTCATTGAGTCAAAAATTTTGTCTCTCACATCTTTTTTTTTATGATTTATTTTTTTAATAAAAAAAAGTTAAATATGCGTACGACTAAATAGTTTTTGGTTTTTGTGTGGGTTGTCAATTTAACTCTTGATGTGCGAGGTAGACCTAAATATTTATTTATTTATTAACAAAAATAGCTTAAGAAATAAATTTAATAAGCTACTTATGAATTTAAGATATCAGAACAACTTCACCATAAATGTCGTGAGAGAGGAAAAAGATAAAAAGGTATTAAGTTTAGACAAAATTTTAAAAGAGGAGCTAGCAAAAGAGTTTAAGTTTAAGTTTTAAATCTCTTCCCATTTATTGCGCTGATCTAGGGCTTTCTTAAGTCGTTGCGTGGTGAGGGCTACAGAAGGATTGAAGATGATGAAAAGTTTGTTTTGAATTTCTTTAATTGAGGTCATATTCGGTATTTGGCGGGAGCTAGGACATTCAATAAAAGTGTGCCAGATTGTGAAAGGTTCCTGACAATTGAAGCAGTGGCAACTTGAAATCAAGGTTTTTCCAACTCTTACTTGAAAAAGCGTTACGCCCTCTTGACGGCTTAGCTTAATGTTGTATGGCGGTCGATGTTGTAAAAATTGGTGTCTTCGAAGAAAGGTACTTCTTATAATCATCCAGAGTTTTATAAGTTTTGGAAGCTTTTCGAGTTCTGTAATTATAGGATAGCGTGTAACTTCTTTAGATGCACTGTATACAGTTTCGTTCCCTTTGATACCTGCATGTCCTGGAATCCATGCAACCGTTTCATGCTTGCTGTTGTAGAGGATACTTCGCATACATAAATATGTAATTAAATATTTCTGAACAAAATACTCTGTTTAGTTCGTGGTTGTAATAGTTTTTTTTTCTAGGAACATCTCCTTTCAATTAGCAAGCTCCAGTGAAAAACTATATCCTCCTTAGCCTTACAGAATCAGCAAAAAAAAAATTAGTGCCCTCCGTTCCTCACAAGATATGATTGAGAGAAATGTGGTTTGCTCCGGAGTCTTATACCATTAATTTACCATTAATAAAAAATATACAGTTGGAAGGATTAACTCACCCTGTATCCAAAAAACATCATTCAGATCTTGGCAACCCATAATTTCTCATTAAATTTTCATGTTAGAAAAAAATTTACAGTCTCCTTTCTTACTAACATATCCTCTGTGTTTTCTTATACATATTTTACCAAAGGGATCTTTTAAAACGACTGAGAGAAACAGAAGAAGAACATTACACCAGTCCTCTAAGCTGTCGGCGCGAATCGCTTGTCTACTTAATTCGACCACCTTATAATAAAAAGTAAATTATCATGTATCATTAGATTTCATTACTTTTGCCTTACCTATTAGTAACATGTCGACTCTACCCAGGTACTGTACAAAATTTGGTTTAACAGTTTATTCAAAACATATATGTAATATTACATCTGGGCACAAGCAACTCAATTCGCCAATCATTCCTAACGAAACTGTTAAATCCGATTGGTTATTTTAGAAAGCAGAAGAAGAACTTTCATAGCAGTGTGAATCTCGAGAAATTCAACGATTCCGAAGCAAATGAAAAGCCAACATAGCCAAGTACCTTGGTATGTAACTAGAGAAGAGATAAACTTGAAATCAAATTCAGTGAAATGATTTGGAAGGTATTCACATTTTATATTACAAGTCTTTATTCAAAAGCAAGTATTTAAACCTCTTTTGCATTATATCTATTATGGATGATAAAAATGTGCTTGTCCTCAACCTTCCCAAGCTTGTTGTTCCTAGCAAAAAAGTCAAAATGGAGGATCATGAGATCCAGTAACCTCAACTCCAAAAACTTAGTGTTTCACCCAGGTAAGAACTGGGCTTATAAGTTAGGTGCTGTCGTACCCTTCTAAATGTTTTGGTCGGATTGTACCGAAACTTATAAAATTCATGGCATTAAAATGCTGTGAATTCTCTATATTTCTAAGCCAATGTGTAAAACATTGTTATTTCTAACTAATTATTTTTACTTATTCTATTGAAACCTGGTTGACCAATGCAAGACAGACTTAGCTATAATGTTTTGAGAAAAATTGTGTTCGACCTTTGGTATATCAGAAAAAGTGATTTCCACCAAAGTTGATATAGGAAATCCTCTTTACATTCTCTTCGCTTTGTGTGTCAAGTACTTAGAAGTGATCGTATTCGACCTAACACGAGTTTCTACTCCAAAATGATCTCACTCTAGTGTGAAAGAATTATAATAAAAACATATTGTAACTTTTTTTACTTTTCTGTGTCCACTAGTTTTTCCATGTGGTACTTATGGCGTTATTGTTATCATGTGCGTGCTTGTTGCGCGGGAGGTTCGTGGTTCGAATCCCATCAGAAACCGAAAATGTTTTTAAACAGGTATTGCCTTTCGTGATGTATTGGGAAGTCCTCCTAAAGTAGAATTCGTTGCAATGAAAAGCATTTTCTCGAATAGCCGTTCGGAATCGGCAGAAAATTGTAGGCCCCCTCCGTTCCCTCACAAGACATGGTTGTGTGAAATACTCTACGTCGTCATTCGTATTTTGTTTTTACTCAAATATTGAGAAGACACCGAACTCATACTAATTAAAAATTGTTTGTCTGAATTAGATACCGCGTCTAGTGGTTTGGTTGTCGATCGGCTAAAAGCACTACATTGTGTGCTAAGTACAATATCAAAATCTTAAGACATAGTAAAAGGTTTTAGTATTCGCTCTAAATATATTTGGTGGTACAGGATTGCCAATTACACATTTATTAAGAAAATTTTAAATTACGCAAAATATTGAAAAATAATTAAATTAAATATTCCAAAGGTTTCAAACGACAATATAAAAACGCATTTCTTTTGCAGCTGCTAATACATTTAAACACTGAAAATTTAACCAAAATCGTTGGACCTGCTTTTTCACAAAACCGTTTTTTAATTTTCACTTTTTTTGAAAAAATGTTTCTGAAAAGTTAAGTCTGCCAAGTTTTAGATCTTGACAAAAGTTTTTTTAAAGAAAAGATTTTAAAAAAAATCAAAGAATTAGTTTTAAAATTATTTCAAAAATCAATTTTGTTTTTTAATTTATAAAAACTTTAAAATTTTAGATTTTTCAAATAATGATATGCAATCCTTCTTAGATAACTGACGACTTCTAAAATAAAAAATTTCAACAAAGTCGTGTCAGCCATTTACGAGAAAGTCGGTTTAGAAAAAAAAAAAACGGTACTGATACTGAGATACTGTTTTAAACTATGTATTTGCAAAAACTTTTTTTACATCATAAGAAAAACAGTTTAAAATCAATCTTTCACACAAAAGTTTATCGAAAACGTCGAGAAAAATAAGTATCATCATATCAGTTGTATGGCAGGTACCATTATTTCAAAGCCTAGAGACAAAATTCCGATAACTTCTCTGTAGGCTGCCCTATACAGACCTTAACTGCGAATTTTGAAGAAATTCGGTGCATCGGTTCAGGCTGCAGATCCATATACGGACAGACAGATAGGCGGACAGACAGAAAGACAGACAGACAGAATTGCAGAACCCACTTTTTTGTATTCTCTATTATCGTAATGTCATGTTACATAAATCTCAAAATCATTTTTCTGCACGATTGCAAAACTAGCCTTATAGTACTTTTAATCGCAAGTAAAAGTTGTGCAAAGGTTACGTCCTAGCGCATTTTTCTACAAATAATTCCTGAGAGTAATGGAGGGGCCCAACAATTTGATTTGAATTTAGAACAGTTTATTGAGAAAGTCCTTGTTGAGAAATTAACCTTAGGCTAGCCTTAATAAACGAACATGCTCGCCGAGCATGCTCGTTCGCCCTACACGGCGAAGGGCGAACACATTTGCCGAACATTCACTTCGTGTTGATTATCCACAGCGTAAACATGTGAATTCTTCCATTAAATCTTGGTTGTCTGTTGCCATTTAACTTTATCCGGTTTGCTCACGAGCATGGCCCTACATGGTGAACAACGAAGCCAACGAACATGACTAAAATCTAAATTTTTCGCCAACAGCGAGCGGCTCGCCAACTGCTCGCGAACCAACCCCTACACGATGAAAATACGGCGAGCACGAGCATCTTCGGCGAGCATGTTCTTCGTATAGGGCTAGCCTTAACCTCACACGTCTCTAGCCGCAAAAGTATCGGCTTGAGTGCAATGTTCAATATATAGATGGTGGCTGTTGTTAACAAGTTTAACTGTTATGTGGGGAAACACGGTTCGAGTCCCAGAGACATCCAATAGTTTTCCCTCAAGTTTCGCCTTTCACGAGGGATTGGCCAGTTCTCTGAGAGCATTGCACTACAATATAAAGTGCTTTCTAATTTAGCCGTTCAGAATCAGCAAAAATTTGTGATTCCTCTCCAAACTCTCCATTTAGAGAGAGGCGCTTGGCCCCGAGCCCCGAGGATCTATAAATTACAATAACGATTTTACTTTTTCAGTTCCAAAAATAACATTTAACTGAAAGTGAACATCACAAATGTATTCTGAATTGAAAAAATAAGAAACAGATTAAACTCAGTCAAATAGGGGCAATTTGACTGAGTTTAATCTGTTTCTTATCAATTATCACGCCATTTTATTTTGAACTCAAAGAATGAACGAAAAAGACCACACTTAAGGCGCTAAGGTGCTGTATAAAAATAAAAAAAAAAAGTAAGCTGAAAGACGGTGGAGTTTCAAAATTTTACTTGATAAAGATTTGTCACAATTACTCCACGCCACTTGAACAAGCGTAGACCAAACCTTTTCATGGTTATATTTGTAAAATACTCTTTCAAATACTTTTCCTCAATATTTCGTTTCATTTCATGAAATGGTGATGAAAAATAGGTAAGTCTGTTGAATTATTTTTAAAGATTGACAATTTTAAGTTACAAAACCTGCAAATTTTTAGAATGGAAGAAAATGGTCAATTGTTACCAATGTCAAACTGTCAAGGTTTTCTTTACGCGGTGAGCAATAGGTAAAGTATTTCCTTATTTTTAGCGGTTTCATTAGCTTTGGAGTTTCCCTGAATATCTTATTTCTTTCATAATGAGCACTTAAAGGCTTTTTTCGATTGAAAGGGAAGAAAATCTATTTTCACGTAAATACAACAGGTTTGGTGAATCATTTTTTGAGATAAATCCAATGTCTTAAAATTATAGCCTGTTGATATATATGTCCGTTTGTACGTACTTGGCAAGTCATGATTCTTAAAATGAGTTTATGTAAGATAAGTTTTGAGAGACGAACAATTTTTATATCAATCTATACTCACATTAAGCTTCACAACTATTTTATTTAAATATTTTGGAAACATGGTCTTAAAGTTAAAAGTTATGCTGACAGCTGACACATAAATGAGCCGCATAAAAAAGAGGGACTCGCATTAAATGTCTAGCAGGACATAAATCTTCCCGTGTCCACTCGAGCCATTAAGAACTGTAAGAAGCTTTACTGAAGCTCACAATGACATTCTAAGACAAAGCTCAATAAATAAGAAATTGCTACTTTTCAAAGCTAATCTTTTTTGTAAGACCTGGAAGACATGTTCTTCGGTTTGAGAATATGAAGGAAAAAACTCCCCCTTTAGAGCAGAGTAAGTAGATTCGTTAGTAAGAAAAGGCAAATCTAGAACAAAGCACACATTAAATCCGCTTACTATTTATGTTGTTGTTCACCTACTCGTCGAGATAAAGACCAAAATCTGTCAAGCTGCTTTTATAAGCTTCAGAACATTTTTATCGCCTCTCAAAGAAAAACAAAAAAAGTCACCTCATGAACATATCATTAGCAGCTTCACAAAAGACATCAAGCTCTTAGCACACCAGAGCCAATAAGCCACCACAACACTTAAAAAGCCACAAACAAAATGCGGTCACGACTTTGTCTTACCCTTTTTCTATACCATTTTAGTGCACATTCTATTGAGCTTGAACACAGAATAGTGTGGAATGTCAAATCGATGGTAAGACTGACAGCCGTGTTGGGTAACAGGTTTTCATTTTTATTGTTGAAGCACACAACAAAAACACACTTTCAAATATCAGCAACAAAGATACGAGTACATGAGTTCTTTCATATTTGAAAAATTCCAATCAAGGCTTTGTTTGGCAGTCAGATTTTAGCATGCGAACTGCAACGATCAATTAGATTTGGCTTTATTCCAAATCTTAAAAGATTACTTTCCCGCCATCAATTATGTTTGATATCGTACTTCGTACCTACTCAATTTAAAAGCGTTTTCATTGAAACATGAATGATTGTCTGTGGAGCTTAGATTGAAAGTCCATAGATAGGCGTTCAGCTCCAAAAACGGTCCTTTTATTTGCAAAGCACAAAAGATATCATTGCACAACGAATGTATACGTTGCTCGAGAGTATGGTTTATCTTAATAGAGTTGGCTCGTGGATTTTAATGCAACATGTATCCATTTCAACGAGAAAGTTCGACTCAGACCAGCTGGAGAGATGACAACCTTATCAGTCAGCTTGAGACGATAAATAAGAGCTTCAGACTACAAAAGATGGCCAGCATCAATTGACAAAGCTCTTATTATCAATGCCTTGTTGTGTTTGAATAAGCCTTTTTAAATACCACAACCCGTCGAAATGACGCAAGCATTGGATAGTTGATTTATCTATAAAAGTAGTTAAGCTCTGAACACACATCGACCTAGCCCACTTCTAATGTTAATTATTGTAAAAGTAAACTTTGGAGTGGGATATGGAATTTACATTTGCCTTTAGTTTATTACTCTTGTGTGGAAGCCTTTAAACGACTATAAATTTTAAGTGACAACCAATTTAGCATAAACGCAATTTTAATAAAACATAATTAACTCATTCAAGCTCGTAAAGATCTATACCGATGTGTCAGCAACAATTCAAGTCGTTATAAATTAGCTGGCAACAAATTTATGTAGAACTTGTTATTAATTTGAATTCATCATGGGGCTTAAGAAATTGGTTACAACCCATTATTGGCAGGAGTGAAATTAAAAAAATACCAAAACAATAGTAAAGTTTTTTTTATGACAATGTTTGAGCTTATAACTTGTATTCCCCGAAACGTGGGAGTCTGTCGGTTGGGTGGAAAAAATTTCCAAAAATCTAATCCAAGATTATACCTTTTCTGAGATGAGAAATTCTGTTAAAATAGTGTCAGAGGTGTGAATGTGTTAATTAGAGGCCACGACAAGCAATCTTGAGAATGTATGTGTATTTTATTCAAGGGTCATTCCTAAGAACTAGTTTATATTTTATACAAATTGAAATGAGGTGTTCTATTGAAGGGCAATGGCGTGAGGTTTACTGATTTTGTAGATACCAGCATATTGATTTCGGGTCTATAGTTAATAAAAACTTATTTGAATAAAAAGCTCGTATGTGAAAACTTATAAAAATTGGTCTGTTAGACACGCTTTCTAAATAGCTCAGGAGCTGGCGGATCACACTGTGGCTCTTTCAACGGCGCAGTCATTTCATTATTATTCTAGTCGAGCCGACAAATACGTCGTATTTTTTAGTTTTTTGTATCAATTCCTATTTTTATGGCAGATGATGTTAAATTTTGTTTGAATTTCACACCGAAAACAAAGCACAAATTTTCCGTACTTTAAATCTAAATTACTACCTTCTGTAGATGTTATACATAGCCAGGCAGAACACGTATGAGGGTAAAAGAATGGATAATTATGTATTTTCACTCAATAGCGGGCAGTTGTTTTTGGTGTTTTTTTTTTGTCACAGAACTTTATCTTCTCCTATTTTTCAATAAAATTACTCTTTCAAACACCGGCTCATGTTCTCTGATATTAACGGAGAATTGACAAATAGATGAAAAGTAATTAAAGACTCTTATTTTGTATTCAGCGAGACTGTGTGTTTGTATGCATAGAGAATAAACTCCTTACTTACTTAGGTGGGCATTACAGCACGGGGTGAACCTGGGGCTCAACCAACATCCTTCATTAACAACTTCGATTTCGGGCGAGCTCTCTCCAGTTTTGTACTCTAAGTCGGTTGAGGTCTTCATCTACTTGATTGCGCCACCTAAGACGAGGTCTTCCCCTTCCGCGATTTCCCTGCAATGTGCTTTCGAAAACCCGACGAGCCGGAGCGTTTGGGTCCATCCGCTCTAAATGGCCCAACCATCGTAGCCTCGCGATGCGTACTCCTCTGGCTATGCCCATGTCGCGGTACAGCTCATCTCATACAGCTCGTTGTGGTATCTTCGTCTCCACACATTGTCTTCGCATACGGGACCAAAGATCATTCGGAGAATTGTTCTTTCAAAACGACCAAGAGTTTCCTCATCCGCTTTCGATAAAGTCTATGCTTCCACGCCGTAAAGCAGGACTGGGATGATCAAGGTCTTATACAAGGTCACCTTGGTTTTTCTGGAGAGGGTTTTGTTTCTCAATTGCCTTCTTTACCCAAAGGAGCAACGGTTGGCAAGAGTTATTCTCCTTTTGATCTCCGCACTGATGTTGTTGTCCGTGTCTACAGCGGATCCTAGGTAGACGAAGTCCTGTACTACCTCGGAGTTATGTCTGTCTATTGTGACGTTTTGTCCAATTCGTCGATGTTCTGTGTCCTTGTTTGATGACAACATATACTTCGTTTTGCCCTCATTAACCATCAAACCCATTTTTCCCGCTTTTGTTTCAATAGTCGCAAAAGCACCTATGACATCATGCTTTTTTCTTCCCATTACGTCAATATCGTCTGCATAGGCGAGTAATTGTACAGACTTTTGAAAAATTGTTCCTCTGGTGTTGACGTTTGAGTTTCTTACAATCTGTCCAAGTATGATGTTGAAGAAATCGCATGACAGTTTGTCGCCTTGTCTAAAATCTTTTTCGACATCAAAGGTCTCGGTGAGTTCTTTACCGACCTTGACGGAGCAGCGTGAATTCTCCAAAGTCATCCTGCATAGTCGTACGAGTTTTGCAGGGATGCCGAAACTAGACATGGCTCTGTACAGCTCGTCTCTGTAGATACTGTCATACGTGGCCTTGAAATCGATAAGAAGATGGTGAATATCGATATTATATTCTCGGTTTTTTTTCCAAGATCTGCCGTAATGTGAAAATTTGGTCTATTGTGGACTTCTCTGGTCTAAAACCACATTGATAAGGACCTATCAAGTTGTTGACGTGGGGTTTCAGACATTCACATATTACAGCAGACAAGATCTTATAAGCGACGTTAAGGAGGCTTATCCCTCTATAATTGGCGCAATTGTGAGGGTCTCCCTTCTTTAGGATCGGGCATACGATACTGAGGTTCCATTCATAGGCCATGCTTTCTTCCGACCATATCATGCAGATCAGCTGGTGCATGCTCCTTTCCAACTGGTCTCCAGCTGCCTTAAAAAGTTCGACATCAAGGCCATCTGCACCTGCAGTCTTATTTGATTTAAGTTTGCATATGGCAAGCTTAACCTCTTCTAGGTCGGGAGGACGGCATTCTTGATCATCGTCCAAGCTGAATGGGGCAATTTGCCTGACAACGGAATTTGTGTCCTCATCGCCGTTAAGCAGTCTGCAGAAGTGATCTTTCCAGATCCTCAGTAGCAACTGTGCCTCTATAACTATGTTTCCCTGCTGGTCTTCACAGGCTTGGGTTCGGAGCTTGCCACCCTGGCAGGATCTTTTTACCTTTTGGTAAAACTTCCGAATCATCTCGTTCCTGTCATGGCACCTCTCAATTTCCTCAAACGAGCGCTTCTAATGCTGCTTCTTTTTCTTTTTGAGAATTCGGTGTTTTTCCCTTCTTTTCTCCTTGTAAATCTCGTTATACTCATCGTAAGCAGCCCTTGTTCGTTGTTGCATCAGCATTTGACGTGCTTTTTGTTTGGCTGCATTTGCCTGCCTGCATTCTTCATCGAACCATGGGTTTCGTTTTGGTGGCCGAGTGAAACCCAGAAGCCAACCTCAGAGGCAGCGCTTCTGATGGCTCCTTGGCATTGCTGCCACTGGTCTTCAATGCTTAATGCTGGCGGCATGGGATTCAAGGATATTGAAGTGACACTCGATTGGAAAAGGCATTGGCAATCTCTTGCGATTGTAGCTTTCCGACGTCATATCTCTTCACAGCGTTAGTTCGGGCTGGTCGTGAACAAGATATCCTCATTCGTACCTTGGCTACAACAAGGTAGTGGTCCGAGTCAAAGTTGGCCCTTCGGAAAGTTCGGACATCTAATACACTGGAAGAGTGCCTCGCGTCGATTGCAACATGGTCAATTTGGTTGACGGTAACGGCTAACTATTACTCGCCTGTTGCGTAATGGTTAGCATGTCTGTCTGTTACGCTGGATGTTCGAGGTTCGTATCCTAATTGTGAGACCAAAAATGTTTTCGCTCGGGTATCGCAAAGGGAAAGAGAGGGAGAGAGAGGAAATAAGAGGGAGGGAGTGAGTAAGAGAGTAAGAGAGTAAGAGAGTAAGAGAGAGAGAGAGAGAGAGAGAGAGAGAGAGAGAGAGAGAGAGAGAGAGAGAAGGGGGGAGAGAGAGAGAGAGAGAGAGAGAGAGAGAGAGAGTTCCCCAGAGTAATTTGAGCGTAAGATATTTATCAATTTATCAAAAATTATCTAACAGACGATAGTTTTTGTAACCGCTGCTGCAGTTGAAACATTATATTTTGTTCAAACAAAAGTCGACATAAAACTAAAAACAAGAATTTCCATTTCCTTAACCTATTTAATTTACTCACTTAATCGGGCACTAAGAAAAAAGTAATTATTAAAAACGGCTATCAAAGCAGTGCTTATTTTTGGTATGTCTTATTTCGTTGAGTGATAACAATTTTTGTTACCTACAAAACTACAAGAATCAATCGATAGATTTGTCTACCTCTTCATCATACCAATTGTTTTTCCTCTCGTGAACTTGATACTGATTAATACTGAGTTTGCAAGCGTTCTTGCACAACCATATTCTCTCCAGTCTTCTATACCTTCTACACCACCTACTTACCAATGTCCAGTGGCCCAGGGCTTTTGTACAAATTTCTCTCTGCTTCTTTGCCTCAGCACCAAACTAGTTTTACCAAGGAGTACTTTATGCCTGAAAACATTTCTCGTGGTATAGGAGGAATGATTTTGAGCGCTATTTGCTTCCAAAAATAAAACTAGAAAAAAAAGAAGAAAAAAACAACAAATTCACCACACCACAAGACAGGAACTTGTGCAAAACAAAAAATCCAACACATAGTTCCATTTGGCGCAACAAAGCAACACAACTGGTTTTGGAACAAGGACCTGCATTTTCGAACACTCACTACGAATTTTAAATAGAAAAATTCCAGTCTAGGATTATATGTTCGTGTAAACGAATACGACGCGTATATCTATCTCGTCGTATTGGACGAATGGTCGATAAAGCGCGCCCGCGTACGCGTAGCCAACTCAAATACTTGGTATAACTTACCATCAGGTTTCTTCAATTCAATGTACCTAGTCATTCTGGCATGATCAGATCTAAAAGAGCAAAAATAGCTCAGAGCAGAGATGTCCGTGTGATAACAACAATATATTTATGTTTCAGTGTGCAGTGCACATTATTATTATAAAATTCTGAGTATGGGCGACACGCAGGCACACACGCACGCACTCATCTCAAATTGACTTTTTCAACAAAAACAAAAAAAAAAAGAAAATCAAAATAAATCATAGCGACAGTATGGAGGAAATTCCTGAAGTTTCTTTGATAGTCAGACAGGAATTCTCCCTGTCTAATCGGATTTTGTACTTTTTTTCATTTTCTCAATTTCGCTGCTTGGTCGTGTTGAATAAGCATAGATTCGGGATCGGGACGGGTATTATGCCGGAGGAATACTCACTTGAAGCCACAGCTAAGAAACTTGTTTAAAATTTACCACAGTCGTGTCATATATCTAATTGGTTGTGGCTGGCGTGGTGTCATATATATTATAAATGAATATACCTTTAGCTGGACTAGATATTTAAGGAAATAAAATCTTTTTATGATTGATGCGGTCTTTCTACACGTATTTATGACTATATGCAGACACTTCACAAATGAGTAGATTTCGATAGTCAAGAACTGGTTCTGAAAAAATAAAGAATTGATTGTGCTTTCAGATATCGATTTGTAGGATTTATTATTCTTAATAGGTACCTATGTGGCTTAGATCCGAAATCAATCGAATTAGCAGACTAATGGAGTACAATTTTTCAATAACAAATTGAGGCTATTAATTTTGGAGGTCAATGACTAATAACCTTGATCTAATACTGAATATGATTTTGGAGAAAATCATTGCTATGTCACACCTTTTGTTCGTCTAGGTATGTATTTCTGAATTTTCTCTTATTCTTGAACGCATCCCACAACCCTTTATTTCATTCTGGTTCGTAGTGAATATACGGAACCATCTTCGTTCAAAAATCTAAAAACTAAAAGGTACTAGAACTCTGTTTTTATTTATACAGACCCAAATATAAAACTCTGAGAATAAATTTTTTTAGCTAGCGCTGATCAAAGCATTATCTTCTAATAAAATTTTGGCAAGAAGTTCGGAATTTTTAAAAATTTGTTAAGACTTTGAAACCAATATTGTAATTTTCATTGAAATCTACAGTCAAAAATTATTTCTTATATTTGACATGAATTTTGCAGAAGAATTAAAAAATTCCAAAAGTAGAACATTGGCGCTAAAATTGTTTCCATTACGAAAAGTCTCTGTTCTTGTGTCACAAAGCGTCATCAATCCGATTTCAGCAGAACACCTTTCATATTGCGGCTAGGAGAAGAAGAGGGTACAAGGGTCTGGTATTAAACGTAATAATCGAGACCTAAAATCTCGGAAATCGAGAAAGATATTTACCTTTAAAAACATAATGGAAATATAAATTACTTAATTTTCTTTTCCGATATTGTCTCATCAGACTTAGTTCACATGCAGAAAGAAGCAGATAAATGAAAGAGATTGATCCCTTCGAGATCACGATGTCCGTGGCGCCGTAAAAAATAACGTTTTTCAAAACGTTTGATTCAGATCGTGAGGCGTATTGCGCTCAAACGTATTGAAGATGAGATTCATCCCTTAAACGAACTTGAATGTAATCAGTTGGAATTAAAGCGGATTGATATTTTAACGTACACTAATTGGTTTAGACTGTAAATGACAAATTTAGGACAATATGTGATGTTATTTTGAACGAACAGGTGAAGTTTTCCAGCAGTTGTACCTAATCATAAGGAAGTATTAGAGATCGCGGTTGGAGTAGAAGGCTCGGGTTGAATAAGATACCATATGAGTTGTGGAACGATATCAGAGACATTTTTTGGCTCACGATCCTCATTCCCAAGCTAAGAAAAAGAATGTGACTGGCTGCCCTATCAATAGAGACCTAGAGATCTACCTTTCTTCGTTAGATCTAGCTGATGTCTGTAGATGATGATAGTGGAAACGTCCACAATCCAATGCATAAGGACCCATGTAGAAAAACATTGTTACTTTTCACAGGACTTTTCTGATGCGCTCTTTATCTTCGTAAAAGCATTCGATCGGAACTCAATGATCGAAGATATGTTGGAAGGAGTAGTGACAAAGATAAGATTTTCAGCTGGTGTCAACGAAGAATTACTCTATACACACAGGGAACATTTTGAGTGCTCTGCTCTTGATTACAGTTTTTGTTTTATGTTAATAACTTAAACTAAGCTGGAGCACTCAGACTATAACTGATGGTCAATTGAACTATGAGGTTAGTAACAATCCCTTTTTAAGTGGGGCAATGGACGGGGGGTTGGGGGTTGTTATTGAACTAAGTGCAAGGGTGGGGATTCTAACACGTATGGCTTATCCAGTCAACACTCTACAACTGCGCCAATCCACAATGAAATCCAAAAACGGGCTCTGAAATGCATTAAAATCGAAGGAGGCCACTTTGAGCACTTGTTATAATTGTTTTTGTAAAAATTACATAAAAAACTACTAAAAGTGACCATATTATTGTTTTATTCAAACAAACCTCAAAGCTAAAAATCTTTTTTTCTCTTTTTTATTTTACCCATTTTGTATTTTTTCAAGTACACTTATAAAATGTATGGGTTTTTGAGTGCACTTATTAGTGAGTTTTTTTTTCATTATTGTTTTGTTCATCTGTAAAAAATAAAGAAACTCTATGTTTAAGAGGCATTTTCTGAAAAAAAACTACCTCAAAGCCAAAACTTTGCTTAGGGGAGAAAATTTGAACACCATTTTAAATTAAAAAAACTATCAACCCTAAGCCTATAAGAGTCCAATTTAATACAGTTTTAAAGATGATCATTTTTTCAAAAAAAAAAGCCTAAGATAAGGTCTCTATCATCAGTATTGACAGAGAAATCGAGTTTAACACAGGTCAGGGTATACCAAAGTCAGCCTTTTTGAAAAATGTTAAAAAGTGATGTCAAAGTTGAGAAACCGACTTTACTGTAAAACAATTTTTTTCTTAGAATATGACCAGGAATCAGATCCAAAAGTATGTAACACGAATAACAGGATAACCTGTATAATCAATATGAATTTCCAATAAAATTTTTCATTACGTAATTTCCAATTATCAGGTTCAAATTAAAAGTCAGATTACTTTTATTTAACAAATATTTTGGCATTGCCAAACATAAATGTAATCTTCTTGTAGCTCACTGCGGCGCTCTTCAATGGTTTCTACAGTGGACAAAAATCAAGGCATCGTCAGCAAACAAGGCAATTTCACAGTGCTTCAAAACACACTTAATATCATTTAACACATATACATAAGTGACAAACATTAGGGTCTCCAAAACTGTTCCATGATACGTTAATTTTGAAAATTTTCCGTCGACCTTAACTTTCTGTATTCTTTTTTCAAGGTACATTTTAAACGAATTTAATTCATAGCTTTTAACTGCTATATTTTTTCGATTCATTCAACACAATTGTTCTATCTAATGTTTCAAACGCTCACATGAATGACTTGGAAACCAGATTGGGATTCTAAAGGGTCCGCCAAATAACTTTTTTTTTTTGAAAATGCTATAAAAAAACTGCTGAATATTTTCTCAAATTTCTTTTTTTATTTAAAAGTACAATCTTTCCGGTTAATAATGAGAAATAATTTTATTCAAATAACTGCCTCAGCTGGCCATGCAGTAGCCTACACGATCGGTCCAATTTATAAGCACATTATCGATTGTGTGCAGCTGTATTGCACCAATGGCTTCACAAATATTGTCCTTTAAAGTGTCAATTGTCTCTGGTTTTTTGGCATAACACTTATCTTTTACGACACCTCACAAATAATAGTCCAACGGTGTCAAATCACAGCTCCGAGGTGGCCAAACGACATCAGCTCTGCGGCTGATAATGCGATCTTCAAAAACAGGGCGCAAAACATCGAGCTAGCTTCGGCTGTGTGGCACGTAGCGCCGTCCTGTTGATACCAAATGTTGCCAATATCCTCCTCTTCAATTTTTGTGAACTAAAATTCGTCCAATATAGCCCGATAACGATCGCCATTGACTGTAACGGCCACTCATTTTTCATTTTCGAAGAAAATTGGCCCAATTATGCCTCTGGACCAAAATCCGCACCAAACAGTGACTCTTTTTGTGTGTATCGGCTTTTCGATGTAAGTGTGCGGGTTATCTGTGCCCCAAATGTGACAATTTTTCTTGTTTACATATCCGCCAAGATCAAAATGAGCTTCACCTGAAAAGATGATTTTTTTTTGGCAAAATTGGCATCTTCTCTAAGTCGATCGCAGGCCCACTTAGCGAAGCGAAAACGCATTGGATAGTCAGTTGGCTTCAACTCCTGAACTAATTGGGCTTTGTATGGCGTCATACCAAGAAATTTTCAATTGTTGAGAACGAAGGAGAATTGATGTTGATGGTGCTTCACGCACACTTTCTGCCACAGCAGGAATATTCTCGGGTGTACGCACTGTTTTTGGCTTTTCACGCTTTGGTTTACCTATCGATGAGGATGCTAGTTTCGTTCACTTTTTCACAAGAAAACGAACATGCTCCGTATGTTCGTTATCTTGTGACGGTGCTTCTCTTCTTCCAAAATCCGTACGCAACTTTCGCACACATTCTGCAACATTACCATGATTTTCAAAGTAATGTTGCAATATTTTCAAGCGTTGTTCAAGCGTATACAAAACCATATTCGTTCAGCGGAAGGATAAAACTAATTATCTGTCATATCAGACATGAGCTAAGTGATACCATTCACGAAATAAGCACTAGTTGAAAAAAAAACCTTAGATGGCGGACCCTTTATTAAAAGAGCTTCATTCGTTGAAGCACTGTGGTCACCCTGTGGTTACCACAAAGAGTTTTTTGGAAAACCTAAACTCGTGCTGAATGTCAAACAGAGTGTTTTTTGAGCCGCGGGTTTGCCCTGGGTTTCCTCTTAACTCGCCCCAGGCTTTTGCTGGGGCGAGTTTAGGTAGTGAACAGGGCTGTCAAATGTCATAATTTTATGTATTACTAATCTAATCACTAATAAAGATTCATCTACCTATCTATCTATTTTTGTTCAACTGACAGAGTTGTGATCTTGTGTTTTAGCGTTTTTGAGGACTGGAAAACTCAGGTTTTTTTTTACAACTCACAGTGTTGTCAAGGAAACCTGGGTCAATCCTGAGTAAAGTTCAACGAAGGAACCTAATATTATTATTCTCAAAGAAATTCTCAGTCTGTTCAAAAGCAATTTTCTCTTACATTTTTTTAAAAACATGCATGCTGTTTACCGGTTGGAACTCATCACATTGTTTTTGTATTAAAATCTTTTTCTATCAGGCTAACTATAGATTCTTTCCAACAGTCTTCGAGTACACCCTCTTCAGAGGTTCAATTTATTGTTGACCAAAAAGCTGATCCTAAAAGTTCAAAATTTTACAAATACATTTCGGGACATAGAAATGTACAATCCGTCTTTTTTTTTTTAGTACTCTTTGGATGTAAGCTAACGAAACAGTATTAAATTTGAACTTTTTGCCTAAATTCGTGGCAAGATTAACATGCGGCACACAAGGAATTGACTTACTTATTTCGGTCACAATACTCACGAAAAAATCATTGAATTTATTGGCAATATCAATCTTATCCTATAAATAAATTTAGCACACGTTATCCTTGAGTTGTCCTTGTTCAATACATTTTTTTAGGCTAAGCCACATTTCTTTTGGACGCAATTTCTTTTAGCAAAATATGATGAATGCAATGCCATATTTTCCCTTAAGTGTGTACGTATACACAACCCTCATACCTGCATGGCCAACATACCTCTTAAGCAAATGAACTGCTGCAATTATAACAAAACTAAATAAACAAAAAATGTGTAAATAAAATCAACCTCTAAAAGCAACCACGCACATAAGCTCATCATTTTCATCAAGGATAAATGAGGATTACGGACTCCTCCAATTTATCAGAAGATCGCTTCTCTTTCTCTTCATTCGATAGCTGATAACTGTATAAGTTAGTTATCCCCACATTCTCCGAATTCCTCGTTAATTTTGTTAAAAAAGAAAAGAAAGAAATAAAACAAAACAAATGGACAGCCGGCCAACCGACTTTAAAAACTGACTCTTCCACATTCCGGTGTTCCATTCAATTTACTGGTTGTTCGTATTTATGTTATTTATCTTCATACGTATACATTTTTCGTGCGGTAGTGCCTGGAGCACCATCGATTGAAAATTGCATTGTGTAGTAGCCCGTTTTACAGTTGTTGTTTTTGACGTTTTAATTAAAACAAAAAATGAGGTTGATTTTGAATGCAGAAATAGCAAACACAGAGAGATTTAAAATAATTATAGCTTTTGATGATTTCTGGCATGACTTGTCCCTTTCTACATCATGTTTTGAGCTCATCTAATAGGAACACTTTTATTGCCCATTAACATGAAAATAAATGGCCTTAATAGAGGCTAACCCGAGAACTTCAATTAAATTAGTCTTGAAAACATACATTAGTACATGTAAAACGAAGTGATACTCAAATGTTTATATGTATACAATTCCTTTGAAGAAGAACCCTTGAAGCTAGGGAGGTGAGGTTCTTAAACCATGTTTTTGAAACTAGAAACATAGTTAAACACCGGAACAGGTATAGTACTCGTATCGTTCCACTCTGCCTAAAAGCAAATAACTCTCGCTTCAGAAGATGTTCGCAGTTTGCTATAAATTGCAATCACTAACTAAAATAAATTTAGATCAGCTCTTGTAAATGACGTTCAGTCGTTCATTGAAAAAAACAAAAACGGCAACTGCACTTAGATAACTTACGTGTATACCGCCGCATGCTTTTGGTTTTCCCCCGTATACAACGGAAAAGGCTTTTCTTAATCATCGTCATAAAATGTAATTATACCCATGTCGCCATACAAATAATGTTGATGTGAGCTGAGCTCTTGGCTGTTCGTGTCCCATATGAAAACGATAGCCGAGCGGTAAGTCTGGTCTCTGGTGTCCTGGACTTCTATGGCTCAAAAGACGAACGTAATACTCGTAGTATGATGAGAATTATTTTCTAGATGAAATAGAAATCGTGATGCTTAAAGGTTCCATTATGATCGTTGAACGTTGAGCGCCAGTCTAATGTGGAAAGTCAAGAATTCAAAGACTTGATGTGTTTCGTTATTCGTTGGTGTGCTCTGTGGCAGAGCGGGGTCCTAGTGCGTGTCTCTCTATAGCACCAATTACGCATTTATCTGCATTGGCGAAAGAATCGTACATATAGAGGGGTAATTGATAGAAGTTTGGAGCCATGCCGCATTGGAATGCGATTAGTTTTGTCGGTGATGTTGATACGTGCTGTGTTGCTTGAATGTCGTTGAATGTAATGATGGTGTCATTGGAAAGAAGTGATTGATGATTAGTGTTATGGTAACAAATATGGGGCTTTTTGTGATTCCAGCAGGTGCTAGTTGCGTTTTTTTGTTTGGTTTTGTCTTAAGCAGGTTGGATGTGGAGCTTTTAAGTGATTTGCTCGGAATGTCATACAGAATATCGCATGTTTATTCGAATATCAGCAAACTTGATACCTTGTCTAATTTTACACTAAAATGTAAATTGAAAATCATGCCATCATGACGTGAAACACCGTTTTTTTATTAACAATTTTTATTCAAAAAATTAAAGGAGATATCACTATAAAAATCTTAATTTTAGAGGGAACGAACAAACACGCTAGTAGGCAAATAATTTATTATAAGCATCACCCATTTGTACATTATTCTACACCAGATAACATACCGTGTGGGTCATTTACTGTATTGAGAGCCATTAACACTTTCGGCATCTTCTTTGAATGAGACCGTGAATAAACGCCAGTAAAAACCTTCAATTAATTCACAAACAACCACGGGCGGTTCATAATAAACAAAAAATCATATCACAGCACTCAAGAGACGTTTTTTTTGTTACAGCAAAAAAAAAACCCCTCGAAGGCATAAATAGTCCCGGATGGTTAAAATAGCCCTTTTTGCATTCGTCTTCATCTGTTGGAAAAGAAAAAATCTTGACACTAGTTTGAGGACAAATAGGCAGTTGAGAACAAAAAGAGAGTATTCCGAAACTCAAGTGAGCTCATGGTGCCAAAAAGAATAGACAGACATTTTTACGCGCTTACTAAAGTGATACTACGCTTGTAATAGGGGAATCCACAAAAAACCGCAGATTTTTCGTTGTGTAATCGAGAAAACATTCGCAAACTAAGAAATCGACTTTCGATTCATGTTAGCGTAAGACATTTTTTTGAACAGTCACATTGGGGTTTTATTTGCTCTTTTACAAGCTCTTTTACAAGGCCTCATCCATTTCATTCGCAACTAAATACGGCCAGTAAATTTTGCCAACATATAAATCAAATCGAGTGATTATTATACGAAAAAAATTAAGCCATACAATTGGTTTTCAAATAGATTGTTTTCTTTGTCAACGTGTATACCTTCGCCGTGTGTTCTGAGGCTTACATCTTATTTGTACAGTAAAAAAGCTGGGGTGAACTAGAGATGAGTTGGAAGGGAGCATGTAACTGCTGATCTGAATGATATCATTAACAAAGATAGGATTATTATAGAAGTATAAGGTAGACTTTAAGCAGTCTTATGGATCGGAGGACACCGGTGGTGCGGCAATCGCTTTTGTACACACAATGGTAAAACCAATGGTTTGGAACGAAGACTGCTAATTTGGACCAGAAAAAATAGGTTCGCCACCAGTCCAAAAGTTTACATAGTAATACATAGTTTTATATACAATGCCGATATAAGCCGTGTTTTTTTTTTTTGGAATATATATATTCACTTCAGCAAAACATCGCAAAACATCGCTCATGGAAAAACAACAACAAAACAAAAATAGCTAACTTGCTGAAGTGAACAACAGGGATGGTTGGTAAATGGAGTTTATGTGAAAGTAAACTTGGTAAGTGAATATAGCCAAAAAGCGTTTTATTGAGACTCGCAAGTGAAAAGAATATAGAAAATTCCCAATAAAACACGGCTATAATCGGAAGTAAGCACCCCCGATGAATAGAACTTCAGCATCACTCGTCAGATCCTTAGAAATGGAGAACGTCACAATTCCAACATTATTAAGTAATAAGCCTCCTTAAAGTCACGTACAAGATCTTTTCTGCTGTAATTTGTGAAAGTCTGAAAACCAACTCAATTTTTACATTATGTGAGATTTCAGAAAAAAATCAGCAGTACAACATCGATAAACATTATCCTTTTATCGATTTCAAGCTGGTGTATGACAGTATTTACAGAGATGAGCTGTACAGAGACTTGTCTAGTTTTGGCATTCTTGCAAAACTTGTACCACTAAGCAGGTAAGCTTTGGAGAATTTATGTTGCTCGGCAAAGAACTCACAGTGAGATTTGAGGTCCAAAAAGTCTTTGAGCAAGGCGACAAACTGTCATGCGATTTCTTTTGTATTGTAACTGGAAATAATAGGAAGGAATAATTCTTCAAAAGTCTGTACAATTACTCGTTACGTGGACGACATTGAGATAGTGTGATGAAGCAAGCGTAATGTCGTGGGTGCCTTTGACGCAAAAATGGGTTCGATGGCTTATGAGAGCAAAACGAGTTGTATAAAGCGTCACAATAGACAGACATAGCTTCGAGGTAGTTGTAGTTCGAGAATTTGTCTACCAAGGATCCGCTATATCTATGGACACGATAAATAACATCAGTGCGGAAATCAATCGGAGAATAACTTTTGCTAATCGTTGCTTCGGGCTAAGAAAGAAAATTAATAATGAAAAGCGCTCTAAAAAACCAAAGTAACCTGCTATGCGGCACGCAAGCAAAGACCTTATCTAAGGTGGAGGAAGCCCTTGGTCGATTTGAAAGAAAATTACACCGAGAGATAAATTGATCACGTATGTGAAGACAATGACTGGAGATGAAGATTCTACAAGAAACTGTATGAGCAGATCTGTTAGTACCGTGGTGTTCATCCGTCCGGCGTGGGTTTGAATCCCACTTTGGGCATTTTCTCTCCTAGTTTCACCTGGACACCGCCCTTGAGGTTATACTTAAAATCACAACCAACTTATTTCCATCCTCTGCTCCATAAAGAAAAGGAAGGCTGCCATTCTGGTCGTAAAATTGACCGAAAATTAGTCTGATTGCTCTAGGTTAGCGTATAAGCCTCCTCTTTTTATACAAAAAAAAACCGTTGCCTGTAAGAGTACACATCGCAAAACTACGATGATGGCTGGTACATGGATTGACGTCAACACACCAGAAAGATGTTAGTTGAGGCCCAGGATGCCTCCAAATTGTGAATGCCCATCTAATTAAATGGTGAAATGACACTAACGAAGGACTAGTTGTTGTTTTTTTTCTTTTGTGAACCTGGAGGATGAAACCATAAATCTAAAGATGTGAGATGTGGAGGAACAAAAATATCAAGTGACCTCAACTTTCTGCGTTTCGCTATAGTATGGCAATCGTCTCATCAGTTAGATGTTGTTGTACCCAGACGAAAACTTAAACATAAATAAATTCAGGCCAAACTAGGAGAAAACATTTTTCTAAATACATTGATGTGTAACACATTAACAACGTGTATATTTAGCTTAAAACATCTTCTCAATAACAAATAACAAGTTAAAAATTTTGGTTTGATCAACCAGCTCGTGTGGCGTTTCCTTCACAATCAGTCTTATGAGAGAGAAATTAAGGAGACGTCTAAGCTCTCGAGGGTCGATACAAGTATTTATAGTTATTGCAACCCAAGTCCCAGCATTGGAAAATGTATTTCATTCGAAATGTTAATCCCGTTCCGACTACTTACTTGTATCGTCTACTGTGGCGTATGAGCACTTTAATTCATACAAATAAATAAATACAGAGCCTCGAGCATATAGCCTATTTCTCACAACCATGAATTTTGAGGTAATGGAATGGACCTACATTTCCCTGCCGATTTCAAACGGTTAATCAAGAAATCGGTTTAATGGCAATGAATTTTCTATCGGAGGATATGTCAATTTATCGAGAAAGACTATAACCGGAAAAAACGTTACTGTTTTCTGTTGGGATTCGAATCTCGAGACTCTCGCGCAACAGGCAGACATGCTTACCACAAGGCTATGGGCACCGCTTTGATTGATACTTTCCAATTCATTATCATTTAACTTTTTAAAGGCCAATTTTATTGAACTTGACAAATATCTTGAAAGTATTGACTGGAAAACTGAATTTTTAAAGTTAGATTTACAAAATATGTTTGATCGCTTTTCGCAGATTTTAAATAATGGTAATCTATCTCGCTGGTGTGTGTTAAACCGCTTGAATCTTAACGCCAAAAAATGTTTTGTGATTTCTCTCTCAAGAAAGATTCATATACAAGAGTTTTCATATTATCTTGATTGCAACCCTCTTCAGAGAACTGAAAAATTTAAGGATTTAGGCATTTTTTTGACTCCAAATTCACTCTTACACCACATATAGAAGCTATTGTATCAAAAGCTAACTCAATGTTAGGATTCATCAAAAGAAATTCAACAGGCTTTACTAACCCCTACACCCTTGTGTCTCTTTATACCTCACTAGTAAGACCCAACCCAGAGTATGCAGACATCATCTGGAACCCTCACCAACAATGTTTTTCCGATCGAATTCAGAAAGTTCAGAATAGGTTTACGAACTATGCATTTTACAAAATGCGATGGTTTGCAGTCGCTCAAATCACGTAGAGCTAGTCATGACAGTTTTTGTGTGAGATATTTTATGTTATCATATAAAGTGTCCTTCCTTGTTGTCCTTTCTTTGTATTTATGCTCCAGAGAGGCCGTTGAGGGATAGAAATCTTCTTTTTCAATCAAGGCACAGAACTAATTATGGCATGAGGAGACCAATTTCAAGATCAGTTAGAGAGTTTAAGGAAATTTGTGGTCATATTAATTTAGCCTTCTCTAGAGATAAATTTCGAAATAAGTTTATATTACTTATTTTTAAGAAATTGAAACCTATTTAGTAATAATGTGTAATCTGTTGAGCTCATTGCTCGTAGGTGAAATAAATAAATAAATAAATAATGACCTGCTCTAGATCACTTTGGAGCAGCATTTTCTGCAATTACGTATGAGTCAGAGCAGATTCGAAAAAAGTTTCAAAGTCAGCTGTTGACATTTGCCTCAAATATTTTTGTTTATATTTTGCGTTTTGCAATCTATTTGAAATCGAATTTAACTTGGAATCAACTAAATTAACATTTTAGTATTGATTCCAATGTTTCCGAATATAGATTCTTACTATAATAGGATACCAAAATATGTTTGCCAGCACAAAATGTTTGTTGTTTTTTTAGCCGACTTTTGACAGCAGCTTATTTCGCTCTAAGTTGCCTGACAGTTTTCATTTTTCTTGCTCTGCTCTGCTTTTTTCTCATTAAACACACAATAAGCTTGTGCTTACAAACTTGGATTTTTTCCTTACCCTCTTTCACTCAAATTATTAATTTATGGTTTAGTCGTATAGTTATTATGTTGAAATTATTTATAAATTTATGCAAAATGTAAGATTTTCCTAAGGAATTAGTCAATGTTGACAGGCTATGGCAGCCATGTTTTTCTGGCCTCAGTATAATCTGTTCTCTTTTGTTTAGCCACTGATGCCAAATCGCAATGGCTAGTTACACGGTTCAGCAGAACGCCAAAATGATAAAACCTTAGTATCAAATTTTTGTCATTATGTAGCTATTTGAATTCTTTTCTGTGCATTAACAGTTTTAGTCCTATGGAAAAGTAGCTCTATCTAATTCATTGCACTGTGGGTTTGATAGAAAGTACAAAGTACTGACTGCAATCTACAGTAATGAAAACGATTTTACTTCTTCTTCGTCTCTTACGTTCCATTGAATTTATTATTATCCAAACCATTTTTAGTATTATCAAGACATTTTGGTCGCAAGAAATTGTATGCAAGCCATGAAATTCAAAGAATTAAAAAAGATCTACACATTTTTCTTTGCAGATTGAAAAACCATCGAAAATCTGAAAATGGAAAAAAGCAGGTGAGAATGAGCGTCTGCTATGAATCATCCCATGGTTGCAACCAGTGGCAATCAACTAAGTCCAGTGGGAGCCACTGGACACCACTTAGTTCAAAGCACACAATCTTCCCAACAACAACAACAGCTGAATCAATCTTCAACCAAAGTCACAGCATCGTCAGCAAAATCAATAGCCCATGGATCACCATCTATAGCCACAGTTCCACTGCCTTCTCCATGTTCTTCAACGCTATCCTACAACCAGTCACCATCAACGTCACATTCATCATGCAGTTCGAATGCAAGCCAAGCGAATTGGTCAAAAAATAGTTCAATATCGACATCTGCAATTTTTCGGAGCGGGTGCTCCCGAACGGCGACTTCCAGTGCAATTACCAACGGAAAAGTTCCCACCGTAGCTACACATAGTTTAAATAGTAGTAGTTGTAGTAATAATAGCCATATTAATAGTAACAATAGTGCCAATTGCCTTACCGTGGCTAATAACAATAGCAACAGTGGGAACAGCAATACCAGCAGCAGCAGCAATATGCCCGGTAGACATAGTTGGGATCCGGGACGAATTGGTGTCGAACATCTGGCAGGAGCTCTGAGTCCGTTTTGCATAACCGACGCAAACCACGAAATTGTTCGACCAAAGCCAAGAAGGTAAGAATTGACATTATAATTACTCAAAAGTGATAAACATCAGCTCAATCATTTGCTAATTTACTAACCCGCAAGTCCCACGCTTTCCAATGAAATAAAGATCTATAGGCCGAACGCTGAGCAAGCTCTGTTGCTCACCTGGAAAGACAGATCATTGGCCTTTCGCCATCGGTTGCGATTGCGAGGATGCCTTCGTCGTCAGTGTTATTTGTTGTTTTCACTTTCAGGCGAATATGAAGTAATTGTTATCAGAGCTAGGGAATTTCAATGTGAAGATTCCCTACCATTGTAATTAATTGTCTTCTCATTTGTGGCTCAGCGTGTTGCTCTGGAGTACATGTTGATGGTGATGTTTTGCAGAAAATATTTCATCATGAATTCATTTGCTTTTGATTGTTTTGTTGTAAAACATTTTGCTCGAGAGATGGGAAATATAGAGACGCCGGAGTTGGAGAGAATTTTATGTTTTTGTTTCCCGCACTTGGAAAGTAAAAGTGAAAATAAATAATGTTATGTAAATTCTTTTACGTTGAGGTTTTCCCTTGACATCGCAGATTTTATGCGCTTGCAATTTAACTTGTAGGCGGTGGAAGAAACAAAAACATGGCATTTTAAATTATAGCATTGAAACTGGGGGTAAGAGTATTCGCGACTTCTTGTCATGTTCAACATAAATAATGTCGACATGACTTTTACTACATCTTTCTTAACGATAGGTAAAAATGGGGTTTATTAATTAGAAGTCAGTTACCTAATCTGAATGGCTTCTTTAAGTTATCCGGGAGAAACGTGAACGATAAGCAAAGTTGATTAAATGCTTTGGATGCTTTACGTTATAAGGATCTTCAGAACGAGAAGAAGATCATTTTTCAGTATAGCAGTAGTATATATTACTAAAAATTTTCACTGAAAAACAGTAAATTAAAAGTCAAAAGTTAGTTTCACTGTTATTGTTGATTTCGACAAGTATCAGGGCCATTAAGCTTTCTTTTAGGACATTATTGTTGACAAGATTCAGAGATTTCTTAGCAAATTTCGTGAATTTGCGGATGTCGTTTTCCAAAACTAAAGTGTGGAGTGAATTTGAGAGTAGAAGTGACGGATTTGACATTTAAACTCTAAAACTTAATTTTATTTAACGTATTCCAAAAATCGGTTTGTAGTGAAGTTTGGGAGTTCTGTCTACACTCCCGCTTAAATTTTGGGCCAAAGGAGTGTGCCAGCTCCAAAAGTCTACAACTGATAAGTATCATATACATTTTCTTTAGCAGACAACGAAATAATTTTCAAATTCAAAGGAACGATTTTAAGTGTTGCTTTAACGGTTTAAATAAAAGAAGAAGTCTTGCAATTATACCACAACAATACTGTTGTGTCCAAAAGGAAGCAAAAATTTTTGGTCTTTTGTTAAGAACGTTAAGAACTCGACCATGTCATCGGTCCCAACGCTCGTCTTCAATGACTCTCCGTATGTCAGCTCCATCGACAAAGCCAATTTGCTGGCAGCTCAATTTGCTGCCAACTCGACACTTCCTCATAGCATATTGGCTCCACCTGAGCTCGAGTCTGCAAATTCTTTGATGAAGCAGATATTTTTTTGAACTCGCTCGGTTGCGAGAGTCCTTAAAGATCTCAACACACATAAATCCGCTGGTCCAGATGGTATCCCCGCCGTTATTCTGAAGATGTGTTCTTCTACGCTGGCAAAACCACAGCGTAAACTTTTCCATCTTTCCTATTCTGCTGCAATTTTTCCAAGCAGATGGAAAACTGCATTTGTCCAGCCGGTCCCTAAAAAAGGTGAATCTTCCTCCCCTTCCAATTACCGTCCAATTGCACTAACGTCCCTTCTTTCTAAGGTCATGGAAACGTTGATAAACCGTCAACTTATGAAATATCTTGAAGAACGAAAGCTTCTTAATCTTAAATCTTAAAAAATCTTTACATTGTTTTGGAGAAAGTCAGATTATTGCTTGATATTTCTAAAGCATTTGATAGAGTTTGGCTCGAAAATGCGTGCTTTTGGTATCGATGAGTCTCTTCTTCGTTGGATTAGAAATTACCTTTCCGACCGTTCAATACAAGTTGTGTTGGATGGCTTCAAGTCTGATACCCTTTTCATTAATGCTGGTGTGCCCCAGGGCTCCGTTTTGTCTCCGACTCTCTTCCTCATTTTCATTAATGATCTCTTGTCTGAAACTTCTAATTCTCTTAACTGTTTTGCTGACGACTTGACCCTCAGCTTTTCATATTCGTTTCCAAATTCACGTCCCTGCTCTTCGGATGTGGAACTGGAACGGTTGCGTATGATACGCTCATTGAATTCTGACTTTGACAGCATTGTTGCATGGGGTATTATGAACCGAGTAGAATTCAATGCTTCGAAAACTCAATGCTGTCTCTTGTCGTTGAAGCTTTACATTCCCCCATTGCCATTATCCATGAATGGTACCTGCATCGAAGAAACCGAAAAGCTGTCAGTATTTGGTATGTGTGTGAACGATGATCTTCGTTGGAATGACCACATATTTGAAGTGGCCAAAAACGCTGCAAAATGCTTAGGCTTCTTGAGACGATGCAGGAAGTTCTTCACCCCCTCTGATCTGGCTACCATTTATAAGGCCTTCATTCACCCAAAACTGGAGTATAACTCCCATATCTGGTGCATCTCAAACATCTTTGCGCCTACTTGATAGGGTACAAAATAGAGCGTTCAAATTGATAGGTGATAATTCAATTGTAGAATCAATTTATTCTCTTGAACATCGTCGAAACGTTACCTGTCTCACTCTCTTTTATCGCTTTTTTTTACAAACAGTGCTCTAGTGAAGTAGCCAGCTGCATTCCCCCCCTGAAACATTTTAGCCGCAACACCCGCCTCGACAGGAATGCTCATCAGTTCTACCTTGAGCCCAACTTCGATCGTACAGTCAAGTATAGAGATTCATATTTTAGTCGCACCACTCGAATGTGGAATGCTCTACCTGGCTCTGTTTTTCCCCTGTATTACGATTCACAAAGGTTCAAAAGCAACGTGCATCGATGTCTCCTTTCAAATCCTCTCCTATTTTCCTAAATACTCGCACTGTGTTTAATGGCATTATAAGGGTAGTCATAACCCCTTGATGTGCGTGCTAATTATATATAAAAAAAAAAACTACACACTATTTTTTTTTTTTAAATGAAGAGCTAAAATTTTTTGGTTTTCACGATTGATCTACGACAAATTTACGACAATTAATTACATACTTAGTTTTTTGTTTAAAATCGTTTTGACGGATTTGGGGGGTGGTTGACTTGACGGTCAAGTTAGCACTACACACGGTTTTTTAAAAAACGAAGAGCGACAAATTTTTTGTTTTCACGAAAAATTTACGACAATTAATCCAATTAACAAACTGGGAAAATTTCGAAGTGGTAGTGCTAACTTGATGGACAAGATTTTGCTGCGGGGCTAAATCTTATTTAAAGAAGTACGCGCTTCCCGCATCTCAAAATTCATAAAAGTGCATGGCGATCCCCAGATCAATTAACCGTCAACCAAATTGACCATGTTGCGATCTACGCAAGGCACTCTGCTAGTGTGTTACATGTCCGAACTTTCCGAGGGGCCAGCTTTGACTCGGACCACTACCTTCTTATAGCCAAAGTACGAATGAGGATATATTGTTCACGACCCGCACGAACTAACGTTGTGAAGAGATATGACGTCGGAAAGCTACAATCGCAAGAGATTGCCAATGCCTTTTCCAATCGAGTGTCCCTTCAATTGTCCTTGAATTCCATGCCGCCAGCATTAGGCATTGAAAACCAGTGGCAGCAATGCCAAGAAGCCATCAAAACCGCTGCCTCTGAGGTTCTGGTTCGATGAAGAATGCAGGCAGGCAAATGCAGCCAAACAAAAATCACGACAAATGCTGATGCAAAAACGAACAAGGGCTGCTTACGATCAGTACAACGAGATTTACAAGGAGAAAAGAAGAGAAGAACACCGAATTCTCAAAAAGAAAAAGAAGCAGCATGAGAAGCGCTCGTTTAGGAAATAAAGAGATGGCACCTCACAGGAACGAGATTCGGAAGTTTTACGAAAAGGTAAAAAGATCTTGCCAGAGTGGCAAACCCTGAACTCAAGCCTGTCAAGACCAGCAGGGAAACATAGTTGAAAGGTCACAGTCGCTACTGAGGATCTGGAAAGATCATTTCTGCAGACTGCTTAACGGCGATGAGGATACAAATTCCGCTGTCAGGCAGATTGCCCCATTCAGCTTGGACGATGATCAAGAATGCCGTCCTCCCGACCTAGAAGAGGTTAAGCTTGCTATATGCAAACTTAAATCAAATAAGACTGCAGATGCAGATCCCCTTGATGCCGAACTTTTCAAGGCAGCTAGAGACCAGTTGGAAAGGAGCATGCACCAGCTGATCTGCATGATTTGGTCGGAAGAAAGCATGCCCGATGAATGGAACCTCAGTATCGTATGCCCGATCCTAAAGAAGGGAGACCCTCACAATTGCGCCAATTACAGAGGGATAAGCCTCCTTAACGTCGCTTATAAGATCTTGTCTGCTGTAATATGTGAACGTCTGAGACCCCACGTCAACAACTTGATAGGTCCTTATCAATGTTTTAGACCAGAGAAGTCCATAATAGACCAAATTTTCACACTATGGCAGATCTTGGAAAAATCGCGAGAACATAATATCGATATTCCCCATCTCTTTATCGATTTCAAAGTGGCGTATGACAGTATTTACAGAGACGAGCTGTACAGAGCCATGCCTAGTTTCAGCATCCCTGCAAAACTCCTACGACTATGCAGGATGACTTTGGAGAATTCAGGCTGCTACGTCAAGGTCAGTAAAGAACTCACCGATACCTTTGATGTCGAAAAAGGCTTTACTCAAGGCGACAAACTGTCATGTGATTTCTTCAACATCATACTTGAACAGATTGTAAGAAACTCAAACGTCAACACCAGAGGAACAATCTTTCAAAAGTCTGTACAATAACTCGCCTATGCAGACGATATTGATGTAATGGGAAGAAATAAGCGTGATGTCATAGGTGCTTTTGCCAGTATTGAAACGGAAGCGGCAAAATTTTGTTTGATGGTTTATGAGGGCAAAGCGAAGTATATGTTGTCATCAAACAAGAACACAGAACATCGACGAATTGGACAAAACGTCACAATAGAAAGACATAACTTCGAGGTAGTACAGGACTTCGTCTACCTAGGATCCGCTGTAGACACGGACAACAACATCAGTGCGGAGATCAAACGGAGAATAACTCTTGCCAACCGTTGCTTCTTTGGGTTAAGAAGGCAATTGAGAAACAAAACCCTATCCAGAAAAACCAAGGTAACCTTATATAAGACCTTAATCATCCCAGTCCTGCTGTACGGCGCGGAAGCATGGACCTTATCGAAAGCGGATCTTTGGTCCCGTATGCGAAGACAATGTGTGGAGAAGAAGATACAACAACGAGCTGTATGAGATGAGCTGTACCGCGACATGGGCATAGCCAGAAGAGTACGCATCGCTAGGCTACGATGATTGGACCATGTAGAGCGGATGGACCCAAACGCTCCGGCTCGACGGGTGTTCGAAAGCACATTGCAGGGAAATCGCGGAAGGGGAAGACCTCGTCTTAGGTGGCTCAATCAAGTGGATGAAGACCTCAACCGACTTAGAGTGCGAAACTGGAGAGAGCTCGCTCGATATCGAAGTCGTTATAGAAGGATGTTGGTTGAGGCCCAGGTTCACCCCGAACTGTAATGCCCACCTAAGTAAGTAATTTACTCAAGCCCATTAAAAAACCAATTGTATACAAATGCTTGCATTTCTACTCCTTTAAAAAAAATACAGTTAAACCATATTCTTGAAATTCTACTGTTGAATTAACATACGTTCTTGTAGACAGGAAGATAATAATTGAAGGTCTTGGTTAACCGTTCAGCGATTTTGTAAAATGTGAACCACTTATAAATGCCCCACTTTTTATTACTATCTCAATTCATTTAAATATCTTTTGCTTTGAATACCAAATCAAAATATTTGTTCACGGTGCTTCACTACTTTATCATAATGGTTTGACCTCATTTAGGGGCACAGTATAGACGGATAGACACCACCATCATGAGACTTTGCACAAAACCAAACTATTAACTGTGAGAATCTTTTTTGTTAGCTGCCAGACCCCCTTTACAAAATCATCACTTGAACACTCTTAACCATCATCAAAATAAGGTTGCCCAATTAACAAAGAAGCATTTAAAATGGAACATTGAACTTGGGATAATGAGATAATCAGCTAGGAAATATATTTTACGCTCTACCTACATTGTTCCTCAAAATATGAATTTGTGTACAGAAGAATCGCTTCTATTCAAACTTAACGAAATTGCTTAGCCCACCATGGCATGGTTGACCTCCAGCCGCAGCTTAGATGCTCGTTAGGCTTTAGATGCGTATAAGATGGCCGATTTTGTGGAAGGAACAATCTTGCCATTACATTCGTGTTAGAAGTAATATATAATTAGAAATTATAATGGAAAGCGCAAAGGTATAAGTACTTCTGTAGAAGTTGTTTTCACGCAAATTCTTCATTAGGAGTGTGTCAGTTGGTCACTGGTCAGTCATGTGCTTTTTTTCTCTCTTAAAACACGTTTGTCAGATAAAATTGAAAGTTACACTTGGGAAATTCAGAAGCTCGAGTACCAATTTATAACGTGGAGCAATTTCAAAAGAAAATTAAGGAAATTTATCTGAAGGTACTTAAGTACTTTCTGTTTTATCTTAAGTCTAATCTTAAGTGGAGTCGTTTTTCGTACGGTTTGGAATTGTTCGTTGGTAGTTTAAAGAGAAAAGATGGGGGCTCAAGATAGCAAAACAATTTGAACAAAGCTCAGGAATTATCACTGAAAATCAGTAAAAGTTTATTACTGACAACCAATTGCTTTCAATAACAACTTCATCATGTAGATGGGAAGGAATTTATGGAATACCTTCTCGGACTACCATTAGAGTGACAAATGATCAAAATGAGTCTATCTGACCCAAAGAGGGTCAAAGACATCCAAACACTAATCGTCTTAAAGTTCAAAACTCATATGTGCTTGCGCAATCATTCACACCTCCATAGAATACACGAGGCCATTTTAACCATAGCAAATTGATTTCTTACCTCAGTTGATGAGTCCCTCATCATTCCATTGAAGAAGACACTCTCCATGAAAGAAGGTACATGAACTCTTGTGCCATGTCTTCTGACCCCACTGCCATATCCACACAAGGTTTATTCAATCAACGTGAATAAATTAAAAAGTAAACAAATCCACACCAGTGCACTGAACACACTATTTTCTCCTCCACTAATCTGCAGCAACCTCTTGAGTCCATAGCAAATGAAAATAATTACAAGAAAATAATAACACACAAAAAAAGACCTTTTTAACGACCAAGAAGAAATCCGACAAAGGTTCAAGACACGAATCTACAACACCACCGCTGCTGCCGTTGCCGAAGATGTAGGAGAAATGTGAGAATATTTTTGCTCCATTGTTTAGAGACCTTTTATACGCATTATACATTGGGCCTTTTACTATACCAACCAGTACAACAATGAGATCTGGCCCCTTCGTTAAAAAAAAAAAAAATAACCAAAACTTCCCACTTAGCAAGTAAACGCGATCACTCCAACAGCGACCTCCAATCTGAAGTTTTAGTTTTGTTCAGAACTCGAGCGCGTCAAGACTAACATTACCTTCAAGTCTCTATTCATTTACCCAAATCCGATTTTGTTATTGTTTGTTAAAAAGGATGTTTGTGTAATTCAGTTCCATTGCATGTTACAAAGAAGTTTCAAGTGAAAACATAAAATATTCGACTTCCCTTTCGGTTTGCTGGGCCTCGATGCGACACGCATCGATGAATTCACAAATCAAAATACAAACCCATGAACGATTTTTCACACAAGTTTCGAGGCAGAAGTTAATTGATCGTATCGCAACGAGACCGGAAGAAGCTAATTGTGTCATTATATAATAGAAAAAAATAAAAACTCCATTAAGATACCGGCGGGCGTGATCGCGAAATGTTAACCCAGTGTAATTTCTTCTATTCGCACGATGTATTGCTCGAAGGACTGTGATTGTAGTTTGTGTCGAGAGTTACGAGGATTTCGTCCTCAGTTGTCCGATAAGAAACTCAAAAAATCAGACAGTTTTGTCGGTAGTGAAAATTTTATTCTAAAACGATGTAACATTGGCGCCCGTTTGGGGCCACAAATCGATTCAAGGCCCAACCTAAAGCCAGCTCCGCCGCCTCCGGTGGCGGTGATTGAAAAACAAGAGTCGTCCCCTCAAGAAGCTAGCCCCAAGCACAAAGTGATTATATACTTTGGTGATTCGATAGATAATCGACAAAACAAAGATCGTTATAATGCTGGCCAAGGTAGTGATTTGAAAGACCTGGTACATGCGAGTCGATTGTGCGATGAAATAGTGTTGAAGACGTGCGAATCGTCGGACACAACTACTTTGCCGTCTCCGGTTAAATGCACTGGCTCAGAACTTCCATCGTTTATTGAAAGTATAGACAACGGAGTAATAAACATACGGATACATGGTAATTACAAAACAGCAAATGATTTGGTTGCAACACTATCGACCACGCGCGAACGCAACAATTCAACGTCCACCAACAGTTGGGACATTCGATCGCAAAGTGAAGACTCATTTGACTGGAGTTTCGTTCAGGAATGGAGATCTCGGTAATGGTGGTTTTATTTCTTTTTAAACAATACTACTTGGCTTTTTTGTGTTTTTTGTTGTGTTATGTCATGGTGCATATAGGTATGCAGTTCAACAAAAATTGTAGGCTAATGACTTATTCACTTCTCTTTCTTATAGGGCTACACTGTAAAAAGAATTATTTAATGTTTCTTTAAATTTGCTGTCATACCGAGAAAGTTTTGTAAGGAGACCCGATTTCATTAAGTTGTTATGCTTGTCTAAAAATTTTAGAAAACATATTTACAGAAATATTACACACTCTAAAGGCCCCAATTTAATTACAATGTATTTACTTACAATGGTCAAATCGTAGGTTTGCTACGTTTGGTTTTCTAGAAACTTTAGTATGATGGTAACGTTAATAGAACGAATTCTCTATTATCTATGACCGAGTTACCATACCAACGCAACTAAAAGCATAATTTACACATAATTATCAGTTAGTCTCTTTCCTGACATAACTTGAAGAATCTTTTAAAACCAACACTAGTGGTTTTGTTTTAAACCATCACTATGTTGATTATGCGATGTTTTCAGTACCAATTGAGTTTTAAGCTACAGCATTCACAAGGTGAGAGGATGAAAGGCTTTGGTTTCTTACAAGCTTACAACCGGAGTGCGGCATACGAAAATTTGCTCTCCTTCGAGTATGTAACTTCAATCTGTTTTCTACTTCGTAAAGAGTTTGGAAAAGGTGCTCTGAAGATGTTTTGATCTAATCAGTTGAAAGATACAAAGACATCAAACAAAGTTGCCAAGAACTGTTCCAACAGAAAAGACATTTGATTTGTTATTCAAAAGTTTTTAACTAACCAACCGACAGTAGAAAAATCACTAACAGCAAAGCCATCGTTAGCTCGGCAATACACAGATTTTGTTTTTAAAATTAGAAACTCTTAGTTCTTGAGCATCTCCACGACCTGAGTCTAAACAAAACCTGTTCATCGTTCCATTCCTTTTTTAAACCTTCGGAAAATTGGAAATTATTGCCATCGTTATTTTTATTAAATATGGGCTATGTAAACTTAGGATTATATTGTAATAGTGACAAAATTTGAAATCGGTACAGTAGTTTTTGAACACTCGTTCCCGTTTCTGTATGAAAATAGATATGAAATATAGTTTATATCAATCAGGGACAATGACACACTTGAAAAATTGTGGTTCTATTGAATAGTTTCGGTTCTGATCTTACATTCCAGATAATTCGTCAACAGCGCACACCCATCTTGTTTTGGACCACCTGTCTTTTTTTTGTACAAAAATTAAAAAAATTTTCTTGTGTAACTTAAGAGCGCATTTCTCAGGTTTAAGACTTTTTATATTCCTATTTATGATTTATACCAGCGAATAAAAATCGTGAAAATATTTGTTTTTTGACAGTCGAAGTAGGATAGACCCCTTAAGGCATTGTTACAATGAATAGTTCCCGCTTAAGATTTTAAATAACAATACAAAGTTTTTGGAAATTGACGAATCGAAAAACAGCAAAATTTTTATAATGTTGCATAGAAAAGAGCTTCATTTTTTTTATTCCTTTTTCCGGTTACGAGCACAGTGATCTCCTACTTAACTACTTCCCATTAGTGATCTACTTGTGGAATACGTGGAAAAAAGAAAAGAAAGATTTTCCAAAGAGCTGATTTGCTGATTGCTCATTCATGTTACGTGCATTAAGTTAGCCAAAGAGTCTTAGTTCGCAAAGGATTCGGGTCAAGGCTTATGTCCTTACACCTTAATAGACATCTAAATTCAAAATACTTGAAATCGTATGTTGATTTGATTTCAGTGTCTTAGGGTGTGATTGCTTCATTTTGCTTATCTAGAACGCATAGTAACACAAGACAGCGGTTGAATTCATCAAGAAAAATCTAAGTTCATCACGGTAGCACAATAGCATTTAGACTCAGTCTTCAAGTTGTAGTCTTATAAAAAAATAAGCTACTCACTGCTACGGTTTGAAGTACGAATTTCCTTGTAGTTGACGCGCCACAGTTCACATCAAAATAAAATTAAACTACATATACATACCTGCAAATCTGGTACCCGTGGCGTGATAGGTAGCAGGTTTGCTGTTTACCCAGAGGTTCGTGGTTCGAAAGGTATCGCCTTTCGCGAGGAAATGGCAAGTCCTCCGTAAACAAATCCATTGCCATAAAAAGCGCCGTTCGAAATGGCAGAAGATTGAAGGTCCCCTCCATTCCCTCACAAGGCATGGTTGTGAGAAATGCGCTAGGCTCTGGAGCTTCTCGCTCTGTTGCGCCATCCTATTTATTTATTATCTGCGTTGTGTTTTGGTTCTGCTTTAATTGAATATCACGTATTCTTTGTATTTGATGTAAGCTTTCAGCGAGCACTTAAGAGAAAACCTGCTGCTAGTTTGATGCATTTGGAATGTTCGACGATGTGTTTGTAAATTTACCCTTGTCAGCTTCGAATCAAATACTTTTCTTAAAAAAACAAACTTTAGTTTCAATAATTTATTTTGATTTGAACTCGCTCTTCTTAAAACAGAGGTCTTAGTAAAAGTGGCAGACTATGATGCTTAAAAAAGTGACTACGAAGTCTCAAGTCCAGTAGCAAAAAAAAACATTCAATTCAAGACTTTGTTTCTCAGCTTAAAATATTTTTAAGAAAGTGTTAGAACCACTGCAATTATCGTGATTTTTGGCCAAGCGGTGTAAGTTATTATTTTTGTTGAATGGTAGTAGGCTGAAATATAATGTGGTAACTTCTTTCCATAAAAGCTACTGCAATGCATGGAAAATCAACATTAACACTTCAAAAACGCAGGCTGTTTTTTTCACTAGAAAAAGAAAAGCCTGTTTTTTGCCAAGCAATGGTCTTGTTTTTTGTGGTACAAGTATAAATTGGCGTTCAAGTGCTAAATACCTTGGTGTACACCTTGACAAAACTCTTACTTTTGGCTTACACATTCAAGAAATAGTTAAAAAAATTGGTATTACAATAAAAGTCTTATACCCTTTCATCAACCGCAAATCTAAGTTAAGTACAAAAAATAAACTGTTGATTTATAGAGTAGTATTTCAAGCAATTATATTTTACGTTTCCCCAGCGTGGGGTAGATGTGCAATGAGTCACGTTCGCAAGCTTCAAATCATTCAAAATAAAGTCTTGAAAATCATGTTGAATCTTCCTAGACATTTTTCGACAGAGGAACTGCACCAAATATGCAAAATTGATTTAGTATCATTAAGACTCTTAAAACTCTTCGACAGATATAATGTGTCATGCATTTCTTCCGACAATACATTGATAGAAAACCTTGCTATATAAAAAAAAAAAAAAAAAAAAAAAAAAAAAAAAAAAAAAAAAACTCTATTGTGATATACTTCTGTTATTTATTTATTTGAATGTTTCGTTACTTATTTATTAAATTATTTATTCACAATAATGTTCAATATATTAGTTAATTCACTTTTCACTTTGTTAATGTTCATTATTTAAAAATTACTTGTCCTTATTACTTAGATATTAATTATACAATAGCTCGTTCTGTATTATCGAATAAATTTTTTGATTGTTATTATCTGTTCATATATATATATATTTATTTATCTATTTATTTATTCAATTATTTAATTTTTTCTTATTTATTTATTTATTTATTTATTAAATTTTTTTATTTACTTACATATTTATTTATTTACTTATTTATTTATTTATTTATTTATTATTTATTATTTATTATTTATTATTTATTATTTATTATTTATTATTTATTATTTATTATTTATTATTTATTATTTATTATTTATTAATTATTATTTATTATTTATTATTTATTATTTATTATTTATTATTTATTATTTATTATATTTATTATTTTATATTGCGCTACGCACTTTAGACACATTGTTAAGCTTGGTTCTATCAAGAAATCCACCGCCTCCCATATATACCCATTTTTTAATGAAGGTTTTTAGTAGCTTTTCCTTCACTGAAATTGTATTAAATTATCACTTGTTACAAACTGTTATACATATTGTCAGTAGTAAGGTAGCCATATACCACATCTCTGTAAATTGTGCAATATAGGTTAAGAGAACTATGTAATATATTTCTGCTACAATAAATATATCTATCTATCTATCTAAAGCTATCGTTTCTGAAAATGTTATTTTAATCATTTTAGTAGCTCCGTTTGTATGGACTATTTTCCACACCTCCATACAAATGGCCCGGCCCCACTGTGTCCGCGGCGTTGACCTCAGAATACATCGACAAACCACCCCGTTTTGGATTATTTCATGTCTGAGGCATTTGCAAATGTAGATATCGTTGCGTCTGTATGTACCAGGGGCCTGTTTCACAGATCATACAACACTACATTTCATACAACATACAACAATTTTGAAATCACACATTACATACAATTTTCTGTTTCACAGACTTCATGGGAAAGATTGTATGATGTTCATTTTTGTTGTATGATTTAACAGCAAAAATTATTGAATAAAACAAAACTCTATTTTTTAAAGTCAAATTTTATAGAATCAAACGAAAAGAAATTCATTTGCGTATACTTCTTATGTCTTGCAAAAGATATTACCTTTGTGATATAAAATCGTTCTACAATGGACTGTTACTAGTTTAAGCTCATTAAAACTCAAAGAAAGGAATGCAAATAGGACAAGAAATTAACTCAATTGGGTCTATATAATCAATCAGAAAGCTGAATGTCTTTAATTTGATGCTTGAAAAAATGCAAAATGAAAGAAGCATATTATTTAAATAAAATGGCAGTTCAACCACTACTCTTGCTCGCATAAATGTTCTTAGTTCTCTCTTTGTGTCGAGCTTCTTCGGTTGGACACCCCGTGTATTCTTTCTTGCGTTAGTTGAAATCCTTAGTCACAGAACTGTCATCATTTATACCTGCAACTTTTTGTGTGTCTCATTTTGTCTTCAAGAGACCATAGCTGAGCATTTGAAATTGGCTTTTTCGCTTTTGGAACCACTTTTGGGTTGATACATGATAATGTTCTTAAACGAAAGGACTTGTCAAGTTTGAATTAACATAAAAAAGAATGCGATTGGAAAAGATTGGCACTCTCCACAGAAGTCTAACGGTTCTTTTTATCACCGAATTCCATTTTCATAACAGATAGGTAATGAATAAAAAGCTTTTTCTATAAAACGATAGTTTAACATCATGCTGACTACTAAATGCTCTTTGTTCCTTGGACAAGATTGGAGGTTTTTCAAAACGCTTTCAAAAATCTTACCATTGCAGTGGTATAGTCTGGTCTCGAGGATGTCGTACATATACATAAGAAAATGGAGATAAAATTACCAATTTTCTCTCTATCTTGGTCTTTCAATCTTCTTCTCATACTATTCTGAGTCTCATAAAATCTCATTGTTTCAATTCAGAAGCGCCGTTAACTCTTTCCGTTACAGTTTTTTATGTTCAGTGTTAAACTAATATTTTTGTGTATTCTGTATTGCACAGGCTTTCTTTTAAGTAGATTTGGTTTTTTTTTCGAAAGTGGGTCAATGGGGGGTCAGATATGGGGTGGTTATTGTGGGTGAGCACTGTGAAGAAATAAGGTGATAACCACATTAAATAAGGTGAAATTTTCAAAAATCTGTTATGTTTATTCGTTATATTTATATTTATTATACAAGGCTTTTCGTATTTCAACAATTTGAGCATAAAAATATATCATGTTTGTAAATATTAACATGCCAATGAAATAAAATACTTGGCTTCCTGGTAAAATCAGTTTTCGTTTGATAAATTAGCTCTTCTATTGAACGTCAGAGTATTATAATTGGCACTTTTCAATTGTTACATGCTCGTGTCGTTCATATTTATAAAAACATTAACCGATAGATGTCGCTATATCATAAGAAACGCAAATAAGTAGGTGGTTAGTTTACTTTACTTGCTGTATCAGATGTATCAGAATTTATCAATCATTGTAGACACATAATGTATGACAATTTCTGTGAAACAGAATTTTTACTGGAAATATTACAGGCGAATTAATCAATCAATGACAGCAGTCATACAACATTTCTGGGAAACAGTATTTTGGAAAATAAATTAAAAAAAAAGTAAGTGATGTATGATCTGTGAAATAGGCCCCAGGAGTGCTTCGGTCAGCTATTCTTTTTTTTATAAATCTCGATGGATGCATGCTTCTGAAATATACATTTGTGGAAATATATTAAAAGTTTTTTAACTGTTTGAAAAACTTACTAGTTATTCATTTATTTGCGACCGTGTCTGAACGTTGTATGATATTGCTCTTTTGACGGGGCTCTCTGCATCTCTCTATTGAACATGACAATACAATCTAAAGGTTCCAGGCTATGATCTTACTGTGCTTACTTATGTGCTCGAAAAGTGTAAAAGCAATTCGAACATGTTTACCTCAAAAAGAAAGAAGGAGCGCAGCGTCACTACGATGCTAGTCTGATGTGATTACAGTAACTAGCGATCAAAATCAATTTGGCATATTTCATTTTACAATTCGATGCCAACTGACTTTTTTCTTTATGGTAGATTTGAATCATGGAACTCAAAATACGAGTATATTCTAGCTAGAAGTCCTACTGAATTGACTGTCGCAAAGTTGTTTCCCTCAAGTTCTCCTTCTATTTAAAACATAACATTTTTGACAAAGAAACTACTTTTAATAATCATCAACTCCATTTAAACGACTTTTTGTATTTTTATTTAATTCCAGACCATCTGGGAGTACCAGAGTCGATATACTGCCATTTAATTCTCAGTCCAACTCCCAGTTGGCAGTTAACATTAGTTCTGGAAACTTGAACGCATGTGGTGTTACATCGCCAACCACTCTACAACAACCCGACTTAACTGCATCGACAAACTGCAATGTAGGTCTTCCATCTGGCCGCATTCAAAGTCCAGCTGTAGCAACACCTGCGCCGAGAATTTCAAAGGAAGTAGCGCAACGGTTGGCTGCTGCTGCTGCTGGAAATCAATCGGCCTCACACCACGAATCAATTGATGGATATTCGCCAAATAACAAATCTGCCTTTGGAAATAGTTCTGCAGTGGGTGCAGTAGAGCGTGACCATCATCCTAAAGTCAACAGCAGTAGTGGCTATCATATGGGGCAGTCAAAACCAGTTCCACATCGTTCGGTGGCTGGACCAGCCCGTCTTACGGCACAAAGTACTCCTGTCAAATCACAGCCACCTATGTTGAGTGGTAGTCTGTCGAGTCAAAACAAAACCCCTTCCGAGAGGGTGATTGACAATTTACATGCGTCACAGAAGCAGAATATGGGAACAAGAACTCATCACCATGAGTTTAGGGGTCTCCAGAGGGTTCAAGAATGTCACAGCTCTTCAGACGAAAATAGATCATCAGGACACGCTAGTATGTCTGACACTGGTGGCCATGGAAGTAGCTCACCCGGTGGAGCTCTGGGTCCACTCCCTGAAGACAGGCTGGCAGCTGGCGTTACAAATCGTAGTACTAGATCGAGAGCGAGTACAAACCATTCTCGTTCGCGACATCGTGCTACACCTGCAAAAGTGCCTTGGGGTGGTAGTGGGTTAGAAGATATTAAACTTGCCATTCAGCAGCTGACAATGCGTTCGCAAACCAGCACCAGTACGTACAGCAGTTTGAGTGCTGGATCGGAGAGCTCCGAGCCTGCGAGAAGACTTGGCCGCTATTCTTCGTTGGAAACAGTGAACACCAATGTGACCAGTGCTGATGAATTCGTTTGGGTGGATTCACATAACCGATTGGTGGAGCTTCAGCATCCGCCTTGGAGCCAGCATTGCATATTGAGGGTCATACGGAATGGACGTTGTAAGGAGCACTCCGACAGAGTTTCCATTGAAGCTGTCCCTAGACTGGGCTACTTACTGCAGCGTGCTCTTGTGAGAATTGCAAGAGAAGTTCAAAGATTGTCATCGAATCTGGGGCTTTGCTCCAAACAGGAGATATCAGGTGCTTTTAAGGTTGTCCTTTGTCCCGGTCTGGCTGATTCCTGTATTAAGGCGTGCCTCCGAGCTGCCGCAATGTTTGCTGTTCCAGGCGAAAGCGCTCTAAAGCAAAGCAAGTCTTCCAGAGCAGGACTACAGTTACCAGTAGGACGATTCCATAGATGGATGGCGGATGCCCGACTCGGAAAGTTTATTCACGAATATGCAGCCGTATACTTGTGTGCTGGCATGGAAAATCTATTGGAAGAGATTCTTCTTCAATGTTTTTCGTCGGATACTTCGACAACATTGTCTGCGACTGGTCTTGAGCAAGCAATAGCAAGCTCTGGAGATCTGTGGGGTCTACTGCAGCCATACGCTCATTTGAATGCAGGCCGAGTTGCGTCCGGTGCTCTCACTATGCCAAGATGGGCAAGCCAAACTTCCATTGGATCTGGATCCCATCAAAACCCCAACGTGAATTCAAGCTTAGAACCATGCTTACTGACAACTTGTGTCGGGAGCATTAGTGAATTGAAAGACCTGGTATCCAGAGCCCAGCAAAAGTTTCAGCATACTGCGTTTTCAAATTCAGCCATCGCCGCTTTATTTTATTTTATGAGATGTTCGCAGTTGGAGCACAGTGAAGTGGGGAGTTCGACCACATCAACAACAAATACACAAGAACTGTGCTACGAGAGAGCATATGTGGTTCTTCCACCTTTAGTTGAATGGCTAAGAGTGTCCTCGGCACACGCAGAGTACCGTAACGCTATAATGATAGACAAGGATGACATCATGCAAGCAGCAAGGTTGCTTTTGCCTGGAGTTGATTGTCCCACTCGAGCAGTTGGCCGTGACGAGGAACTGCCGTCGAAGAAAACTCACTTTGGCCACAGTTCAACTTCATTGAATAGCACTACCAGCGAAGACACAACTGACCTTGGCCGTCGGGCAACTCTGGCTCTCGCTTTCAAGTTGATGCTAACCGGAAGGGCTGACTTACTAGCTCAGGCGTCATCTTTGCTGCCGCCAACGACCAGATACGACACTTTGAATCATGTTGGAATGAGTGCTTTGATGATAGCCAGCATACGCAATGACGAGATCGCCATTCAAGCTCTTCTTGATGCAGGTTGTGACCCAAACATCGAAGTGCCTGCCGTTGGGTCTTCTGGATGCCCATCCATTCATCCTGACACCCAGTTTTGGACTGCCGTTACATTTGCAGCATGTAACTCAAACTTTCAAGCTTTGCGAATGTTACTTGATCGTGGAGGTAAAGTAGAAGGAGGTGCACGTCTCAGCGAAGACAAATCAACATTAACCCCACTGCAAGTAGCTTGTGGTTCAGGGAACTTAGAAGTAGTTTCTCTCCTGCTAGCCCATGGAGCTCATGCATTCCTATCAACTCAGCAAAAAGACTCCATGTGTTTTGCAAACTCTGCCCAAAGGGGTTGTTATTGTGCAATATCTGTAGCTGCAGCACATGGCCAAAGGGCTTGTTTGCGTAAACTACTATCACATCCTCTGGCCCCAGGTAGTCGAGAGGTTTTATCGCTGGAGGAAATGTTAGCTGAAGGTGACAGCAGTGGTAGAGCAGGACCCGAGCGTCAGCAAGATGTTCCACCAAGCTTGAACAAGACCCAGATCAAAAGCTTGCAAGAAGCTATGTACCACAGTGCAGAAAACAACCACCTGGGTAAGTTTAATGTTTTTTTCTAGTTTAAACTAGAGTCTAACTTGAAAAAGATAATTAAAACTATTGTTTCTTAGTCAGTATCCGGAAATAGGTGGAGTTTCAGAGTTGGTCCGCTTTTGTCACTAACTTCTCAGCAATTTATTCAGCGCAGATGAACAAATCGTTGTTTTATATTTGCTTAGGCCGGAACAAAGATGGCGTTGCCAACGATTGGTCTTGTTTGTTACTGAAATCACGTACAAGACTGTCTAGCGCTATCTTTGCCATCATATTGGAATGCCGTACCGTATGACAGTACTCCTTAAAAGTAGTTCCTCAGGGTCGCTTGTTTTTTTTTAATTGTGTCGAAGCTTTTTTCTGCTTTAGTAGGAAGCATCTTCAACTTACCCTGATATTTTTTTTATATTGGATGCAAGGTGCTTACTAATAATTTTTTCAATAAAGAACATGTAATGCATTCTGGCTACCTGCTTAAGGTTCCCAATAATAAGCAGTGTTCTAAAGAAGCTCCCTATTGTGGTTTTGACAACTGCTAGGTAGGTGGAAACTGCAAAAACCACCCTATTAGCGCCTTTTTTGTTAAAATTAAGCTGGTTCGAGAAATGAATGATGTTATGAGCAGGCTGAATGAGAAGGAAGTCTGTGGGCCTTCGCATGCTCTGAAACGTCGCAGTGTGAAATTTTTTGAATGATACGAATTTGAGTGCAGGCAAAAAACAAAATATAAAACTGAGCGGTTTGCCTGAAATTTTACACAGAAAAGCTAAGGACTAATCGTTAAATGTTGCTGGTTAACAGGGACTATGAGGAGAACTCATGGACCGATTTTCAGGTTCAGTCAAAGTCATAATTTTTTTAAGAAATCTCTAATCTAAATAAATAAATAGGGTGGCGCAACAGAGTGAGGAGCCCCTCGGCCTAGCGCATTTCTCAAAACCATGCCTTGTGAAGGAATGAAAAGGACCTACAATTTTCTGCCGATTCCGAACATCTAATTTAGAAAGCGCTTTTCATGGCATTGAATTTATTTCGGAGTTTCTCGCGAAAGGCGATACCCGTGAAAAAACATTTTTGCCTCTACTGGGATTTGAACCTGGAACCTCTGCCATCACGCCACGGGTACCACCACCAGAAATCTCTAATCGCTTTTCAGAAAACTCACAAAAATCTCTGAAGACAGTTTTTCAAATGAATTGTGGCCTGTTGTGACTAGAGTAGGGCAGTGAAATTCCTTTGCTCTTCCTTTAACATCAGTGGGTATTATAATTTATAGAGAATTCTCAACCTTGCTGGTGTGATTTAAAACGCCAATAGCTGAAGCCCTTCAGTTTTAACTAACAAAGACCATGTTTTCAATGTGAAACGCAAGTGTTAAGCTACGTGCATACCTGCATACGCTATGTAAAAGCTGCAAACGTTTGCGGTTCTGTCACAATTTGCGACGCATATCGTCTGAACTTCCTTTTGGGACAGTCCGCACATGCACGCAAATGGTTTGCAGACGAAGTGTGACGTGGAGACCGCACATAAATGAGCGGCTTTTTTGCATCTCGTCTGAACACCCTCGCACATTTTTTGTCACAGTTTGCGTGCATGTGCGGGCATTCGGGCATGTGCGACCTTCCTAGTCATTTGCGATGACACGAAAACAGGACAACGCAAATTATGCACATTTTACGCAAATCAGCAGTGGTTGTGAAGTATAGTTGTGATCGGTGTTCAGTTATAAAAAAAATTATAAAATGAGCGAAGGGAAGTGTGTTGGCAGTAGGCTGTTTTTGTGGTTTATTGACATGAGTATTTTACTTGTTTATTTTGTTAATTTTTGTTTTCTATTTGTTAATTATGAAAACATTAAACAAAATTTATTGTAAATAAATTGAATCCAATGCCAAAATAGCCATAGTACCTTGCTTTCTTTTCGACGTTTTCAAATAATTTCTGCACTTTCAAATTTATGTTAGGTTTAAGCTTTGTCATCAACCACAAACTATTAGCAAAACACAAATTTCAATTTATTAATTTAACGCAAACTAGCATATGAACGCAAATGGGTGATGTGCGGACTTTTCTGCATATCGGGTGAGCACGTCGCACATCGACCGTGAAATTTGAGTACTCATTTGCGGACACTTGATGTGCGAACAAATCAACGCAAACGGCTTTTGGGACAGATTTTGCACATCGTCTGAACACCCATATATATGCGAGCTTGCGTACACTGGTTTACGTGTAGCATTTGCGTTGAATTTTCAAAATTTTATGTGACGTCAGAACCGCAAATATATGCGGCTTTTTATATGCCGTCTACCTGTAGCTTTAGTAGGTGAAAGATCAGGGTCGCATCTATTGTGTAGCTGTTAAGACCCTATGGCAAAGTTTTCCAATTCAGTTTCGTTTAAATATTTTTTAAGAAAATATGTTCATAAACTCATATTAATGTCGTGTTATCGTAAGTAACCAGCTGATTCCACTCACAAAGTTTTAAGTACCTGCGTTTCTTTACTACCCAATCAGCCAATTTGCAATAAAAAAAAACCATTTTTATATCTGAAACGAAGAAAAACTTTAAATTAAAAAGAAATAAATAATCTCTTCTTTATATTTTCTAGACATTACCGTAGAATTACGTGCTCTTGGTGTTCCATGGACCCTACACTGCTGGATGCATGCTCTGGCTGCTGCGCATGAGCTCCGATTAGACGCAGTCATCGACCAGCTGCTACAGGACTTCTTACAAGTCTGCCCAGACGATTATAGCCCTCAGTTTGTGTCGGAATGCTTGCCATTGCTCTTCAATATATTCCGATACAGCAAGAACGAAGGGACGACACTCTTACTTGCCGATATCTTCGCAACATGCTTCGGCTGGGAAGCAATCAAATCTATTAAAGAACCCGTTCTCCAGCCAGTCAACAGTTCCAGAATCGACCCAAAATTTGTAAATAATCCTGAACTAAGTGATGTTACATTCAGGTAAGTGGCATTTCTGTTGTCCTATAACCAAAATCCTAAAATTTCTTCTAATTTCTTCTTCTAGAGTTGAGGGTAAAATATTTTACGGCCACAAAATAGTATTAGTGACAGCTTCGCCACGTTTTCAAAATATGCTCAGCTCAAAGCTGAGCGATGGCAATGCTCCAACTGTCCAAATCAATGACATTCGCTATCACATATTCCAACTGGTTATGCAATATCTCTACAGTGGTGGTTGTAATAACTTGGAAGTGTCGCACAACGATGTCCTAGAACTTATGGCAGCAGCTAGTTTCTTCCAGTTGGAAGGTCTCCTTCGATACACAGAAGCGAGGTGCTCGGAGATGATTGATATCGACAATGTTGTTGCTATGTACATACATGCCAAGGTATTTCAAAATTGTTTGCAATTCTAGAAAAAAAAAAATATAATCGAATACAATCTTCTTGTTATAGGTCTACAACGCCAGCAAACTAATGGAATATTGTCAAGGATTCCTTCTACAAAATATGGTCGCCCTTCTGACTTATGATGATTCAGTGAAGAGATTACTATTTGCAAAGAAAATTCCCAATCATGATGTCCTTTCCGGGCTACTTATGACACTTCAGGCCAGAATTAAAAATCGCAAACCTGGTTCCACGAATTTTTCTCGACCACAAATAAGTTCACCTCCAGCAGCATTGAAAACATCTCACAATGGAGCTAAGAAATAAATTAGTTTTGTTTGTGTTGTTGATCCTTTTCTTAGGACACTGAAAGTCAAACTGAATAATGAAATAATTGTGCATAGAATTTAAACAGCACAGAAATTTATATGTATTGTTAGTAACTAGGATAAGATAAAGTACCTATTGCTAAATGTCTTTTTAAATCAATTTTTTACTTGTTTAATTTTTTACTTTTTGTAGTTTCGTATGAAATATTTTAGGCCCTAGAACTTTTTATTATTATTATTTTATTGTATATTTAAAAAAAAAATGTTTTCTTAATATATTTAATAGTCGAAATCAATTTTTTTTAATTTAATCTTATTTTATACTTTAAAAGGAATGAATGTGCGTGTTGTTTGCTGTGTACGTAGCTGCTGATGGTTAACATAACATACTCGTATGTGAGCATGGTCTTAAATAGTTCATTAAGCAACGCAAGTAAAGTTTGGAAAACTTATTGACAAACTTTTTGGCATTCAACCTTGATTAAATTCTTTAATTTAAAATGGCCATAATTCAAATGCATCCTTCTTTCGGATTTCCTTTAGTACAAACTTTTTTATCTGCTTGAACGCAATGTATTTTCATAAAAGCTTTATAGATAGAAAGGTGTTTTTGAGAGGAAATGCACATTATAATATGTAGTTTATATGTATAATAAGAGCACTTAACGTAGCAACGCAAGGAATGGTATTTTCAATTATAAATATTTGTCACACTGCCTCCCAAATGCATAAACAATGGTTAGTTAGTGCGTTAATTTGTGTCCAATGTAGATGTAATGGGTATTTACTTTTGCAAAAAAAATACCCATTTTGGGGTTACCGCCCCATTTATTAGCTTTGTACAAGCTTAAATTAACTTAGACACTTGACTTAAACTAATTAAAACTAATTAAAACTAAATTAAACTTCAAGGATGAGAAACGGTTTAACAGGATGACTTTGAGACAGGGACTTGAAAGATTGAGGTCGAAAAGAAAAGGAACAGAATTAATCAAACTCATCATGCGGGTTAAGGGTTCGTTGAGACCATAGGATGTATAATGAGCAGGAAGGAAAAAAAATCGGGATGATCTTACGTTTCAGGGATAAGTGTTGAAGGAGGTAAGATCCAAAAGGGGGGAGCAGTCAGTGTTACCAGAAAGAAGTCGGTGAATGGATTTGATGTCAAAGACATTCCTTCTGTTTTCTAGGAAGTGGAGATTAATGATTGCGAGACGATCGCGGTAAGGAGGCAGGGTGAGAAAATGTCTAACGTCGCCGTCGTATAGATACCGAAGGGCAAAGAGCAGAAAACGACGCGACGTTGAACCGTTTCGATCCTTGAGATATGAACTGCTTGATATGGAGCCCACACTTGCGATGCATACTCAAGGAGAGGGCGAACATAGACAATATAGAGAGATTTCGTAACAAGGTGAAACTCTTCGTCAATATGAGAATGAAAATTTAATTTGCCGTCGCAGAGAACTCCCAAATCTCGAATAAGCTGCACACGGTTTATAGAAAGGTTCAGAAAATGATAGGATCTGAGGAGAGGTTTATTATTTTTACGAGAAAAATTTATTGCCTCGCATTTAAGAAATTTTAATTCAAGGAAGTTTTTAGAACACCAAAAGACGAATGAATCGAGGTCATTTTGAAGCTGGAGAGAATTTCAATCGGAGGTTAGGTTAGGTTAGGTGGATAGAAGAATATTGGATAATCTTTTCGACATCATTGAAAAAGAGGGGTCCAAGGTGGCTGCCTTGGGGCACACCGGAGGTAACTGAAAGAGTAGAATGGAAACTAACTCTTTATTGGCGATTGTCAAGATATGAAGAGATCCATTTGAGTAGGATGGGGCTAAATCAGAGGAAAGAAAGTTTAAAGAAGATTGGATTGAAAGATTTTGTCAAAAGCTTTGCGGAAATCTGTTGTGATGACGTCTACTTGGTTTCCTTTTTCCATCGCCGAGAGAGAGAAGGAAACAAACTCAACTAGATTAGTAGTTGCAGACCTTTTCTTACAGAAACCATGCTGCTTGGAGGATATCATTGATTTGCACTGGAAAGAAAGTATTTCATATAGAACGCTTTCGAAAAGCTTATGAGAGAATTTAGCTATGGGTCTATAGTTGGAAATTAGGTTTTTTGAACCTTTTTTATGGATAGGTGAAATGACGGATATTTTCAATAAGTCCGGGAAAATTCCACTTGAAAGAGATAGTTTGAACAGGTTAGGAAGGGCTTAACTGGAGCAACATTTCTTAAGCGAAATGGCAGGAATGCCATCTGGACCCGGATTATACTCGTCTTAGAGTTTGAGTTTGAGTTTGAGGAGTCCATTAAGAACAGTTGTTTCATTAAAGCTTAGATTAGAAGGGAAGATAAGAAAAGTAGCGAAAGACAGTTTAAAGTAGCGAAAAAATTTGAGATTGTTGTTGGTTCGTTGGAAGATTGTCTTTCGTAGTGAAGAGGGGGAGGAAAACCATAATTTTTCTTTTTATAGTACATAAACTTATAAAACTATTTTGGCTCCGAAATTAGTTTTGCTTGGGTAGTGGATGTAAACTCATTGTAAAGAGTTTCATTGAGGTTGGAAAACTTATAAATGTTCCGAGGCAATCAGAGTAATCAAAAACTGAACGGGAGCGTAGAAATTTATTCCACAGCTTATTTCTCTTGTTTCACAGCTTGCGTAGTTGATGATTGTACCAGGGAGGAGATGTTGAGTAGGACTTATCACGCGAAAGGGGAACGTAAAGATTTATGCAGTGCAACAATTTTTCGTAAAACAGACGAGTGACATGAAGAAAGATTTTGAAAGTCGATTGAGGTATTGGAAAGGTTTTCATTGATTTTCTTGTAGTTATTTTACGAAAGTTGCACAAATACTTACTTGGGCTAGGTAGAAGAAAAGGTAAGGTTATACAAAAAGAGAGAATGAGAAGTGGGTGAAAATCGTCAATAGTAGATAATGGGTAGGAAAGTATTTATTCACGTTCCGACAAGGTCATTGAATCATTAAGGTATTTTTTGTCGAAACACATTATAGTTTGGATTTCCTACCCTAAAAGTGTCCTGAACATTGTAGAGCTCGCAAACATTGCTCGTGAAATATTATGGAATTTATGCTCAAACAAATAAGGCCAACAGGTTTGTAAGATTGACCTCAAAAAGCAACAAAATAAATGATAGCATAAAAGTGAAAGGCTAATCAAAGCACCAGCGAAAAATGAATCGGATATGAAAGAATGCTAAACCAAAAATATGAGGTAAGAACCAAATTGAAATTTTTCTTCTTAATGAGTGTACCTCAAAAACAACTAAACATTTGAAAAAAATAGTATCACAAATGTTGCAGCAAATTTTTTTAAACAAAATATCTGGAAAAAAGTTTCCCTTCGAAGATGCACCATCCAGATTTAAGCCATGTCGCCCCACAAGGACAAACTCTTTGAATTCCTTTCACCTTCGGTTCATCGTCAAGGCCTAATAGGCAAAAGCCGTGAATAGTAAATAGATAAACTTATGCCGATTTCCTTTCATTCATTTGCATTCGACTGTAGTCGCTAAATTCTATTTTTTTTTATATTTAGGAAATTGAAAAAGTAGCAAGCTTTTTTTGAATGTGTGTGAGTCCAACTGACAAACGAGAAAAAAGCAAGTGCCAAAGAACACAACAGTTGATTTTTTTCAATAAATAAATTCCGATGAGAAAAAAAATTACTGTAGTGGAGTGCATTTTTTGCCGATTGGAAATCGACATTATACTTTATTTTATAAAATGTTTCCCACAAAAATACCGCCTTTTGTAACCATTAAGTCAAACGTCAGAGGTACTTTCTGATCATGCGAATTTCACATTTTAAATAAAAGAAAATTATTTCTGCGTAAAGTAAGAAAAATGATTTCCTGTGTGAATTGTACGGGAAAAATCAAAGCTAATTTATGTTCATACATGGCGTATACAAGACATAAAAGTTGGTACTCACTCGATCTGTAGACTCAACACATGATTTTTCTTTTCCTTAATTTTGTGTTCCATTCCAATTAAGAGATTGTTTATTTTATTTTGGCTGCCTGCCATCCAATAAAATTATACTAAATTTAAAAGGATTTCAAGATTTTTTCGAACATTGTATTTGGGAGCGATAGAGATTGTGCGAGACAGCATAAATTTATAAAATGAAAAATTTTATTAATTTATGCATGCCCAGCAGGGAAGAAGACGTATTCGACGAAGACGCGTTTGAGTTTTTTTCTTTTTTGTTACAAAAGAGTTTTTTTTTGCTATACAATTGAATGGATAGTGTCTTCTCCTTCTATCTTTTTGGACGTTACAAGCATTATGATGTTGACGGGATTACAGCTCTTCCACTTATCTGCTTCAGGAGTAGGGTTGAAATACCAAAGTTTCCTAATCTGCTTTAAATGAAAGTTTGGTATTGCACTTGTTTTCTACGCAAGGAATCGGCAAGTCCTCCTCACTTTATAAACTTTACTGCCATGAAAAGCGATTTGTCAATTACCCGTTTGAAGTCGGTAAACAATAGTAAGTCCTCTGCAATCCTTACAAACAATAGTTGAGAGAAATGTGCTAGGCACCGAGGATCTTTCACCTCTGTTACGCCACTCTTTATTTCAGTTATAATTTTTATATGGCGTCCATGGTCCTATAAAGCAAAACTACAAGTATTTATAAAAACCAATTTGTTGCAAAACTTACTTAAAACGTCAACCTTCCCCTATAGAATATTCATGTAAACAGAACAAATTTTGTAAATCTATGATCTTTGATGAAATGGAAATTCACAAACTAGTGTTATATTAACAAGTTTGATACTTCTTATAAAGAACAACTTTAATTTAGTGTTGGTGAAACCGAAAAGAAAATTTTCCCACAAATTTCCCTTTGTTAAATGCAATTGCAACATTGTCATTAACAACGTTTCGTTTGAAGCAACATTTATTCAAAAATCAAAACCTTGTTAAAAATGGTTGCCATTACAAATTTACTAACTAGTGAAATGGGCCACTGGACTTTTATGATCTCATAAATTGTTTACTTGATTTCAATTTGCAAAGGAATGCACCGATGTTTGTGAAAAGACCGTTGGTAAGGTTTAAGTCTATAAATAACCTCACCACGACAAAAGTAGAATAAAGAAAAGGCTATTCAGGTCATCAGTGATGTTCAAGTACGTTTTCTGAAGACTGCTCTGGAGCATTTGACCCATACGTCTATTTTTGGTAAGGATGTAGAACTCGCTGTCTTTTTGATAACTCTACCTCCCACCCAAAACTGTGATTCTGAGGTCCGAACGAGGGAAAACATAAACAATAGAACAATGGCCACCCTTAAGACACCTCACACACGCATACTACTCTTAGCTGCGGGCTGCGACAGAGAAGAACTGCAATTTTTCGTAAAAGTAGTGGCTCGGTTTATGCCACCTTGAAGAAACTGGAGTGAATAAATAAGATGATCCTCCTGCACCAGCAATAGTTGGATTACTGAAAGCAGTATTTTGCCGCTGTCACAAGGATCCCACTCCCACTGCAAAAAAGTGTCCTAACGATATACCCGTTAATGTGGACGACGATCGAAGACGAAAACGACGTAATGACACTTTAAATTGAGCCACACGCCACTTTGGATTATGCTTCCCACGAAGATCCCTTTCCATAACCGTAAGTACCAAACGGATTCAAAACATCAAACAGGGAAATGCTAAGAATTCAACCATTGAGAGTGAGAACATGTAAAATATAATTTTCCATTTTCAAAGCAAGACGATGTTTAAGACATTCAACAATCCAAAATTCATTTGTCTAGAACTTTCTGCCAGAAAATTTATTTCTCAGCCGAATAGGTAAGAAATAAATCCAAAATTATGTTTCCCGTAAATTGCCTCGTATGTTTATTTAAAATATAAATACACGTTGTTCAGATTGTATGTTTAAAAAATTACAGTACTTAACAAAACATAACTTAGTAAATCAAAACAATTAGAAAAGTAATTTTTTTTTATTTAGCCGAATAAACAGATCGTTTACTATAAATAACTCATGTTTATATAGCTAGACATGAAATCAGAGCACACACGAACAATGTTTTATTTCATGATTTTATATTTTCTTAAACTAATTTGATAAACGCAACACTTATGCATAGGAATATATTTGAATCATGGGTGGGGCTACAAATCACGCAGCCGTTTCCATTTGGGAAAGGGAAAATTAATTGTTGTGCGTAAAGAAATAAGAAATCAAATACGTTCAAAAATTTGATTGATATCGAAGTTCATATCTAAATTAAAATAGCAAGAGAGGAAGTCGAAAAAAAGAAATTCTTGAAACTTCAGTTTTGCTTCGGATGTGGTAAATAACAAAACATGAGTTATGAGATTTTAACTATTTTCGTTTTTTCACTTCAACCGTTTGGAAATTGTGTGTCTGACTAAAAAAAGACCATTCAAAAGCATGACAAAATTATTTAAGAAAATTATGAAAAATTTAAAACCTGGAACGTGACTAGGCGCTTTGTTGGATTTTTTTAGTGGAAAGTTTTTGGCTGTATACTTGAAGTATTTTTTGTTTTGTTGGACACCATAGATTGCTTCAGTACTGGTATTACAGTACATTACAGTATTGGTTTACAAGCAAGGGTTTTTGCGACAATAAGCTCTCATTACCATCACAGCAATTGTGGACAGAACTAGAATTAGGGGCAGTAAGTCTCGAACTAAACCTTTCAAGCCCGCTGTCGTTACTGTTCATTTATAAAAGTCACATCTATTAAAACCGCTTTACGGTTATAATGGCATACGTCTTGCTTTGTTAAGACTAGTAATTAGTTTATTAAGATTATTAAGGATGCTGTTGCTACGGCATGAAAGGATTTAAGCTTGTCATACGTAGTCTCGAAGCAAAAAATTAATGTAAGTGTAGATGGCCTTGTCGATGAGTCTTTTATAGAACGAAGTGAGGTTTTAATAACGTTTAACCGATCCATTATAATTGCACCAACTGCCGCCCTTCATTTCACCCTGATCACGTCAATTTTGCTACATAGGGCTAGGTTAGATTGGATAGGGAGTGTAGCCGCAAGCGGCAGCACCTCACTTGAATAAGCATGTAGAGGAGAGGTTTCGCAGAGAATTTAGTTTATGCCTGCGTTATTAGGTTGGGGAACCCCCACTGAACCAAGGCTCTGCGTTAAGTGGATAACGATAATTTCTTTAATTTCGAAAGGAGAAATATTCAATCGTTTGTTAGAACAAAAGTGCTGTTCACACTAAACAACTTATCAGACAGACTCTGATCATAAAAATTTCTGACTTTGATTGAAACTGAGATCTTGCGGCAATTGCGACATCTATCTGTCTGTTGGACTTGTTAGATGTTGTGAACTTCCCTAATATTTGCAGACGAATATTAAATGAAGAAAAAGCTATAGGCATTATGTTCGTTCGTTGAACCTTACCAGAGTTTTCAGTTCTCAAAAAACGATAAACCACAAAATCACCACACAATACACATCCCTCTAATTTGAAGCAAAATACATGCCATTTGACAGCACTGTTCATTACCCGAAATTGCCCCACCAAGAACTTAGAGCCACTTCAGGGTGAGTTGAGAGCAAACTCAGACCGCAATAAACACTTAATTTTGACATTTAGGGCGAGTCTAGGGCTTCGACGAACTAATCTACTAAGACTGCTAGATCCGGGAAGCATCTGCATTCACATCTGACTAAAAAATCGAGAGTGAAATAGTTTTGACTTTTTATGTCAAACCAGGTAAATGCAATAAAGTCCAAGGATTGAATTGAAATTTTACACCCCGGCCACGTACCTACTGAACGATAATACGGCGAGACTTATAATAAATAAAATAAATTGGGTGGCGCAACAGAGCGAGGAGCCCCTGGGCCTAGCGCATTTCTCCCAACCATTGTGAGGGATTGGAGGGACCTACAATTTTCTGCTGGCTCCGAACGGCTTATTGAGAAAGCTGCAACTTGTTTGCTAACCTATAAGTAAGTAAGTTTTTATGTGAATTTAAGCGTGTGAGCGATACTTTCCTCTGTGAGTTACGTAAACGAAGAGATAATATTGACACCGTTGAGAATGTCTTCTGCGACTGCACAATATTTTTTAAATCAGGTTCCCGACAACGACGGCTGCGGTTGGCGCAAACATTCTGTTAGCTTATAAGTAAGGCTTCCTATCATAGTAGTGCCTGTTGACTTTTATAAGAACATTTGGAAAGTTTTAACTTACGAATGTTCAATACATCCATGGAAGATCTTTCAACCAAATATGTCGGAGTGGTTCATTCAGATGTTTCTGCTTTTTTGACTGCTGAAGTCGCTAATTCTGTAAGTCGAACTCATCCGCTGTAACATACCCATATTTTGAAGTTCGGGCAGTCAGTCATTACTTGCAGAGAATTATAGTGTTGATCTATTTTTCTTCGGCCCCTTTTCAACACTCGCACTTACTAGTTTAACAGGTCCTCTCCGGGTGGAGCATTGAGTTCCCATTGGGTACCGCGCGGAGGTATAGAAAGCAGAATTGACTTGTACTTTGAGTTGCATCATCTGGGCTCCGCGCCGCCAAGTTGACACCAATCAAAGCCTTCCCGAATAGTACACGCCCAAACATTAGTTTTTAATACAAACACTGAAAATTTAATGAAAATCGTTAAGCAAGTTCTTTAAAAAATGTTTTTTTTTCGCTTTAAAAGAAGAGTTTACTTTCATAGGACCACAATTACCTTCAGTCATAGATTATTGCATGGTTAGAGGCGGTTGCATTACAGTGGAAACCGATTTTGAAGTCCTGAGTATTCCATATTCCAAACACATGCAAATAATTGTGAACTTTGAAACAGATATCGTTTACGAGCAATGGACTGAATTAAGTTTTCCTCGAAAACTGAAATGGCTGAAGAATACAGATACAATTATGAAAAAAACCTTCTGGACTAAGAAATGGTTGGATCTCTTTCATAGTGCGTCGATTGACTTTTCTTTCGACATAAGTTTGCTTGATTGGCATGGAATGTATAGTATTCTTCTATCAAAAAACTTAAAGAAAAACACTGGATTGAATTTACCACCAGCGCCACACAGTCCCAATTTCATGATGAATTCTGCAACCTGCTTTACTCCGAAGTACCAAACTATTTTGATGACTCGAGCTCTTGTGATATGATTTCAATCATCTTTAAAGCTCGTTGTGGGCTTCTCAATCTCAATGGAAGAGCGTTCCAAGAAGATACTGATGAAATATGTACAGTTTGCCACATGGATGCATCAGAAAATACTTTCCATTTCGTCGGAACCTGTCCAATCTATAAAGGCTTCAGAAGAGCATTTCTGGGCAGCGACGTGCTCTCCCGCTTACAACTTCTCAACGTTTTGAGTAGCAACTGCTACCCCAGCCTATACAATTTTCTAAAAGCTGCAATCAAGTACCGCAACCTAATTTTAAATGAATTTTCGTAATTAATGAAATTAAATCTACTCACTAAACTTAAATTTTAGTTTACCTCTTAACCTGACAGGCAACTTAAAGTTACTGTCTTAATTAAACAGCATAGTATAAATAGCATACACTGTTTTTGTAAAATCTTTTTTGAAATAAGATTATCTATCTATATCTCATCTATCTACATATCCAATCTTGAAGCAAAACATTTTAACAGATAGTCAAGACATTGAAAATGCAACTAAGGCGTCATATCCTCCTCGTAATAATACTAAAGTTTTTAAACAAAATGAAAAATGGTATGATGTGGAGTGTGAACAGGCTCGCAAAAAATTCTTTGGGTGGTTAAAAGTCTTTAGAAAATATAGCGGCCAATACTTACAAAAGTTCAAAAAATGCATAATTTTTCCTATAAATAGGAAGGATCCAAGATCCAAGCAATTATCGTGGAATCCCCATTTTCAATGCATTTTATAAAATATTTACCACTATTTTTGATAAGCGTCTGACGAGTTGGATACAAAACAGAAAGTTACTCGGAGAATTTCAAGCAGGATTAAGGAGGGGTTGTTCGACCGCTGACATTATTTTCATCTTACAAAGCATTGCCAGCAACTTGATCGATCAAAAGAAGAAATTGTACGCTTTTTTCGTCGACTTCAAAGGAGCCTTCAATATAATGGATCGTAGAGCATTGTTCTTCTAACTCTACAACGTTGGAATGACAGAAAAATTTGAAAAAGTATTGGAAAACATTTACAATGGAAATCAATCAGCTGTTTGGAATGGATCAGAAACTTCGGAATGGTTTGAGGCACAAATGGGAGCTAAGCAGGGATGCAGTATTAGCCCAAGCCTTTTTAATTTTTTCATAAATGACCTAGTAAACTTCCTTCCAGGTGGAATCGAAATTTCAGGCATGATTATTATAATAGCGCTTTTATTTTCCGACTACATATGTATTAATGTTTTCCTACTCACCCCAAACATTGCAATTGATGATAAACCCCCTGCAATCATATTGCCAACTATGAAATTTAAGGGTAGATAAACTTGTCCAAATCTAAGGTGATGGTTTTTTGAAAAGGGTCGGGTCGAACTGCGAGGAACGAAAAATGGTACTTCAATAGAGAGACTTTAGAAGTCGTGAAAACTTATAAGTATCTTGGAGTTACTATTTCTAGCAGTCTTTAAAATAATATCGCATAGTGTTAAACACATATAAAGTTTTTGTTGTGGTTGCGGAATCAATATTGTTGTATGCTTCACGGGTGTCTGAAGGAGGGAAGTATGAAACAGTTCAAAAATTACAAAGATACTTCATTAAAAAATGCTTTCGCCTACCCAAAACCAACCCCAACCATATGATCAATATTGCGACAGGACTTTCAACTCCATTCACAAAATCCTTGAAATACCATAATACATTTTGAAGGTGCTTCTTGTGCCAGATGAAGGCTACCCAAAATTTTAACTTTGGAGGCAATAAGCAAAAAAATGTCTGGTATCCAAAGTTTGCTTTTCAATGACTTAATTAAATACTTCTCTATTGTGACTTAAATTTAATAAAATAAAGTTTTATATGGTTATTACTTAAGATTTACATTTTCGTTATTTTTTCGTCTTAAGTTGACCTACTTAAACATAAAATAATCGCATTATTATTATACTTTCATGATAAATTAATAAGTCTTTGATGTTGTCTTCTCTAGCAAATACGCCTTTTTCCCTTTGCTGTCGACTCAATTAAAGCGCCAGTAAGCGGAAAAAGACAAATCGACTAGAAATTATCAAATAAAAATCACACAGAAAATAAAATCTTTAAATAATAAAAATAAAAATCTCAGACAGGTGTTCATAAAGCTGTCCAAAAATGTTAAGCTTAATCATAAATTATTATGCTTTTTCTGTTTTATTAATGAGTTAATGGGATTAAACAAGGCAGACCCCTCCTTCCAACATACACGTTTCTAGAATTCCATCAAATCATTCGATGAAAATTGTAGATTGTGCGAATGACGCATTTGAAGACGTTTTCCTAAGAAACAAAAATCTATTTTCGAATATATACAGCTGTTTTTATGAAAAACAAATAAAAGAATAAACCATTAACCTACAGCATCAGTGAAAGATCGAAGAGAGAGAGAGAGAAACATAAACAGGCTTGTGTTCCTTTTTCTTCGATCAGACACAGGCAAGATCTTTATATCTTCTCCTTATAATAATAATAAAAAAATGTATTAATAGATTTCAATAGCCTCAAAGCTTAAATCATTCAAAACTCAGCGTCTTGCTGATTTTTCAAAAAAGATTTATATCCATTTAGACTCACTTGTCTTTCAAAAAACTCCTCCTTTGTATATTTTAAGTAATAAATTTATTTTTGAAGCCCATAAGAGACTTCTCTTCAAAGAAGAAAATGAGATTATTTCAGGTTTTCCCATTTTATTACTTACTCTATAGCAACACGTCAATTTTTCAACAGGAAAAAAGGAAAAGCATACAACAAATGGTTCCAATTAGACAACTGCTGGCGCTGCATTCTCATTGACAAAAGACCCTAATAATTGTTCTGAAAGTGCAGAGTAATTTAAAACTATTAATCCTCAAATAAACACATTACACACCTATCTATACCAACTGTGCATTGAGACCGAATATATATCATATTTTTGAGAGGACTTGTATGCCGTTGCACTCCCTTACTGTGCTACATGAAGAAAGTGGTTTTTGGATTGGATCCAACTAATTTGCCATGCACTTTTGCAGTGATAGCTACTTACATGCGATTTGTACTTGCAATTGGTGTATTAATGGGCCAGCGTTTGTTGTTGCCTTTCGATTAAGGAAATGACGTAGCGGAGCAATGGGTTTTCGGCATTTACAGAATATACGATGGATGGCATGATTAGACAAGAGATGTTTTGGCTGAGTTGAGTTGATGTCGCAGTTTGTTTTTCAAACATGTGTTTTTGAAGCTAAGTTCTTAAAAACAAATGAATTAATGGGAGGGAAGAAGGAGTTGAGATCATATTAATTGAGATGATATTTTAAACTTTTTTTAAACAAAAACTTGAATACGCAGGAAGCTCGTGATGAGCAAGGGATTTTTCTGAACCATTTCTTTGAGGAACGAAGTCGATTTGTTCCTATTTTCCTCACGACTTGATCGTAAAAGAACGTTCCATTGCAAACTTGCACTCGGAGGACTTGGTTTAACTTTTGAAAACGCCGTCAAATGTCACCGGGTTGTTGGTATAGGTCAGAATGTCATAAAATCCCAACAGAGGCAAAAAATTTTTTCCACGGGTATCGCCTTTCACGAAGAATTGTTAAGTGCTAGTAAATTCATTTCCATGAAAAGCGCTTTCTCGGTTAGCCGTTCGGAACCGGCAGAAATGCGCTAGGCCCTGGGGCTTCTCGCTCTGTTGCGCCACCCTATTTATTTTATTTTAGAAACTAAACGCTGTTCATAGGAGCAAAAGCATGAGCGAGGTGCAGGCTTCAGCCATCAAAGAGAAAAAGAGTTGTATTAAGCAATTTAATCAGAGAACACCAGCGGTACTCCAAAGGGTTCGACTCAAAGGATGACATCAACTAAGGTTTCTTTTCGATTGTTCATAAATAAGCATTGTACTTGAAATATGAAGAATTTTTTCTAAACATATTAAAATAGGGACAACACAAAAGAAAATTCGTACTGATCCAACCTATCCTTATCCTGCATTTGTCGCATCTTACGCAAAGCACCCTGTATAATTCAATCAAAAAGAATAAGTAAACTTCAAAAAATGCTAAAAAATTGATAAAAAAATTGGCTTTCAATCAAACATAAAACTTTTCCGCCTTTATCTCTACCACAATGCTTTCTGCAACTAAAATAAAATCTAAATCTAATAGTTCTAAATCGAAAAATTTCCCACCTCCAGCTAATATTTGAAAAATGTATGTTATAGATGAGGATGTGTATGAGTCTCTCACTCTCGACGCTTAAGAATCGGTCACTTTAATTTATTTTTATGGGACTTGTGAAATAGTCTCTTGAGATCTATGATACGGTGCAGTGCAATACGCCCCGCGGCAATAAGACCCGTGGGCCTTATTGCTCAAAAAAGTGGAAATAACACCCACGGGTTTTGTTTCCACTTTGAAGAGGCAATACGACCTACCAAAGAAAAGAATTAAGGCCCATGTCTTTTGTTGCCATTTTGAAGCAGCATTTATATGGGTATGATGCACATGGGATCTCAGAATTAATTTTCCTTCTTAGAAAGGATTAAGAACATATTGGATGCGCTAAATGCATATATTCTAGTTTCTTTTTATTTGAAGGAAACAACATTTTGAGGTACTTATTTCAGCTGTCAACGGATATGAATTCATAGCTCACGTTGTCTCCCACTTCGTGACATAGGATGATGCGAACTCAGTCCACTTTCTTATGCGCACATAATAACTAAATCTACTTTTAATGTTTATTTTGCTCTTAGCTATACTTTCTCCTGTTCTGTTTGTGTGAATCTTTTGTGTTCAACCACAAGCCCGTACTACCCGAAGGGAAATTTCGTTTGGTTCGATTCGCTTTTCCTCTCGGATAAAATAATGAAGCTAAAATCGAAGCAGAAAAAATTTTCTCAAGGGAGAATGGATGTGTGGTGTAAAAATAAAAATTCGCGCGAATTTTGATGTTTTTTCAGTATATTCTAGCAAAATGAGTTTTGAACAGATTTGACCAGATGAGTTACTTTGATTCCTCCAGTATAGGATATTCTTGGCAGTATATTTGAAGGTGCTTTTATTTACACCGCCGAAGAGGGGTCAGGACCGATGAATGGATTAGATGTGCCGTCTTAAGCTAAGATGCCTGCATTCCCGTTACCATCATAGCCTTTGTGTTCTGGGATCCAGTGGAGGATTAGTGTTCTTCCTTGCTAGTTCAGAGAACGACATGATTGTCTCTTGGACAAGTTTGGATCTTATGACAGGTGAGCTTAACGCCTTTAGTGCAGCTTGGCTGTCTGGAAAAATGAATATTGCTTTGTTATTCTGTGTTCGATGAACATATTATTCTCGAACATTCCTTAATGGCAAAGACTTCAGCTTGGAAAATGGACGAGGGACTGCCCAGATTTATTGAGCAATTCGTTCTGGGACAGTCGCTGAAAATGCCGAAACCTGTACCAGTCTCCATTTTTGAGCCGTCCGTATACCAGACCATATCCCTAGGGGGGATGACAATGGAGAAGTTGAGTTTAAAGTTGTGCATCGGAGTAATAGCATCCAAGCACATACTAAAGGTAAGGTATTAAGTTTTTCTAGACTTTCCATTATCGACAGAGGATGTCCTTTCGGGTATGGATGTGATTTTATGTGTCCTTTATGGAAAAGACGGTGTGTCGCCAGTCTTGCTTCCATTTTTATGAAGAGGTGAATTGGAGGTAGGCCTATACAATGACGTTTAGAGCGTGTGTTGGTGTTGTACGCATGCATCCAGTAATGCATGTTGTTGCCAATCTTTGAATGTTTTCAAGTTTTTGGAATATAATTATGTTTAGCCTTATGTACTTTACGTTTTCAGTATGATGCGGAAATGCTTCCTAAAATAGTTGAGGGAATATGAACTAAGCACCAGGAAAATTTCTATTGTTGCTTAATTTGGTCGTTGACTAGCTTGAGGTTCTAATTGTAGTTAGAATGACTTTGAGCGGATATGATCTGCCTCTGGCCAGAAACTATATCAGGTCTTCTGAGAGCAGTTCTGCCATTGTTTGCTTAAATCTTGTTTTTTCTTTGATCTACATATGTAATTTTTTTTACCACTTCATCGTGGAATAATTGAAGACGCACGACCACTGGCCAACACTGCGTACGTACGTCTGTTTAATTGTCTCGAAACGAAATTGCTGTGACGCCAATTTTTACATAATTTCGAGCTTTAAACCTGAGAGTTCCCTCCAAGATCGGGCAATCTAACACTGCTGGAGTTGCTTGTCTATGCAGATAAGACGCAAGACGATTGACGCTTTGGGAAAGAATATTCGGTGCGTTATTATGTTGACACACGTAGCTGCTGCAAAATGTGGTCGGAAATTGGGCGTCTTGCGTGGAATTTATTCGAGTCAGCAGCGGTCACCATTTATTGTTAGGGCTTGTTGTTAGTCAATTGAAATAAGAATTGGAAACTAATGTCACTTTTGGTAAAACTCAACATCGTACAAACTTCAGATATTCTCTTTAAAATAAATTTGAGTTTTTCTTGATAGCTTCCCCATTTTCCTACGTGCGTCTTAACAGTTTTTAAAAAATTTCATAGTAAAATGAAATGAAAAATGAAAAAAAGAAATTCAACAAATCGAATGTACACATGAACAAATTTCATCGACAGAGGAGTGACTAATTCTAAATCATTAAGCATCTCACAAACAAGTTGTCAAATATGCTGTAATTAAAATGACCACAAAAATAAATGCATTTGAAGAATTTTCATTTTTCACTCTCGCGAACGATCGATGTGACCGCTCTTAGCAATTTTCAGTTTCCATGAGTCACCGATAACACCAGATCTTGTTATTCTTCGAACCATCATCGATCTTATTCCAAATCATGCACCAATCCAAACTGATTCTCATCCGCTTATATTCCAACTCCCGGAAGCTTGTATAACGAAATGTTATTCTAATGTGTTCCCTTTTTGCAATGGCGTAAGTGTTGCAGATTATTTTAATAGCTTTGGCATACAATTTTATTTCAGGCAATTCTATCAAGCAGAGCAAACTAAGAACGAAAAACCAAGGAGCAGTATTCAAATTCGTTCTACCATACGATGGCGGCGCGTTTTTCGATATCCAGGAAGTGGGCAGCGCGTTTCTAGTCGAAACACAAGAAAAAAGACCACAAAACTAATAATAAACATTTCCATCTTTTCATTTTATTGTTTATAGGAGGAATTCATGCCCCAGCTCTTCTTCTGTACTGCAGAAAGAATATATGGCAATAATAATTATTATTATGATTCGCATGTGTTGTTGCAACCAATGGAACACTCACATAGCGGGGCTCGAACACCGAAAAGTGCACGAATAGTTTGTTTATATCCGAAAAGGCACTTGAAGGCGGGCGATCATCAAAACTTCTCAAAATAGACCAATACATCCCGGCTCCCGATCCCGAATGAGAGGGAGGATAGGATATTGAAAAAGTGTAGGAAGTGCTAGAAAATTCAATGTAGCTATCTGCCTCGAACTGAATAAGCCGCAACCGTACACAAAACTGCGCATTTTAACATGAGGCAGATACATTTTTTGTTTGGTTCTTTCCTTCGATTGTTATTATTTCAATGAAAATCAATTGCGATTACTTTCAAAATCGTATGGTTTTGAACTGGCAAAACTATAAAAAGAGGAAAAAGCAGGAATCTTGTTTGAAATCATTCCCATTTGTAGCACCCAGTTAGAATGTTTGGTGTTCTTTATGATTGTGGCACGTGTTGGAGTTCAGTGAATCTTAAAATAAACACACAGTTTTTTGGAGAAGAAGAATGGAATGTGCTAGCAACAAATATCTACATCCACGTATATCCACATAAGTTTTTGGATAGAAAAAATTCTTCGAGTTGCTATGCAAGTAGATCATGTGTATTCGTTTTAATTACATCAGCCTTCTAAATTAGTTTTATGGCCGTGTTGAATCAAAAATATTTCATCACACGGATGAGTAGAGAAATAGAGTTGAAAATATCTGCCGTGATTGGACACGATGACTGTGATTTTTAGATTTTTTTTTATAATAAAGGCGGGCATAGGGCCTATAACACAAATCAGAAATGTAGACTGATTTTTTAAAGAAGAATTCAAGAATTTTGCTGCAGTTTTTTTAATTCTTGATTTTTGAATAAAGTCAAAATGTTTGAATTTCTCGAGTTTTATTCCAACTTCGAACTGGGATCGTTGTCTTTTTTTTCTGAACTTTTTGTCGTTAGAAAGGATGTTTTGTATTTAATAATCGAAACTGAAGGGTGAAGCAAAAGCAAAAAGCCAAACAATAATCGGTTAATGTTTTCGGTTCAAAGTGATCATTTCTGTTTTTTTTTTTTTTTTTATGTGCAAACACCGAACTTCCTAAACATAGGTGTGGGGAAGAAGTTACCCTTTTGGTGTTCGTCAGACTTTAACATAAACATAGATGGTCCGAAATTCACTGGAAGATCAAATAGGCAGTTTGGGCATTGTAGTTTCAACAATTTAATTTTACCAATTTGTGGGTTGTGTTCTTTTGAAGTGACTTTTTTATTTCTTGATAGAAGAAATCATTTACATACCTCACTTTTGAGGTATTTGTTTGTAGGGGATGTAAGCATATAGATTCTATTTACGTGGAAGAAATGGAAATAGAAGAAAATTTTTAAAGGAAAACACACTTATCCAGCAATTTTTTCACCAAACTTTCCATTTGTGTAGAAGGAAGACAGCACAGAGTAGAGCCAGAGAGAGTCAACAAGGTAGTGTAATTTTGTTTACAAATGAATTAGGAACCCACGTTGCCATTTTTTTATCGGTTGGTTTGATATCAATTCAAAAAATTTAAGGTGTTTTCGATACATTTGGGCTTGTAACAGTAGAGAATGTTGAAAACTTCTTTCAAAACTGCCACAATAAAAACATTATTTGCCATCAAAGTGGAAATTACAGGAAGAAAAATGAAAATATTGAAACTCAGTTGCAGCAGAATATAGCCTTTAATTCAAATAAGATGCTATTTTTAACTCTACCAACGAAAATAACTTGAACTTGAAACTCTATATTATCTACTCCGTGAAAAACCGCCTTTAATTTATACAACAGCAAGGTATTAAGTTTATATGCACGATCATTGGGAGCGAGATTTCATAGATGAATTCCACTTACTTTCCAACAAGCGCATCGCCGCCCGCCGGCAGAATTGTGCAGGTGTAATCAAATGATCTACAGTTTGTTGACAGCACTAAATATCCTGCTAAAAAAAGTTCATACGCTCCCTCCTTATGAACACCGGAATGAAGACAATTAAAGTACCACAACAAATCTAGTTTTCACGTGTTATTTGTCCAATGCTCCCTGTCTCAAGATCGTTGTAAGACAAATCCTTCTAACACCTTATAAAGCAAACGATATGTTCGTCAATTTTGAAACTACACGTCTAATAAGCCGATACCAGAAAACAAGGATTTAGAGTAGATAGTTGTAATGTTGCCACAATAAGCCTAAATTCTGACGTTGATTGATTTAAATAACAGAACGGATCCAACTTAGAGAAGTTACCCACACAATCTAGCTGGAGGAGTCCAGGAGGTATGTATATGTAACCACCCAAAAACAACTGTTTAAGCCCCCTCAAGGGATACTCCTGACTAGAAATGTGTTTAAGTTTCCAAAGAAAAATAGAGTTCTATACAAATAGATTACTAGAAAACAGTAATAGAAACAAGAGTTTAAAGTGGTAATGCTGGCATAGTATAAGGCCATTGATTATACGAACAGAAAGGATTCAACTTATTGAAGCTACTAGCTCACGCAAGCATTAGAAGCTTTCTAATCGCACAATAGATTAGTAAGACCAACTAAAAAGGATAATCTTCGAACGAAATGTGATCAAAGTTTAATAAAAAGTTTTCAAAGAAAAAGGATTTCTACTCAAATAGTGCTCAGAATTTTTCCCTTCAAGGATGATTTTATCATTTGTCAATAAAATTAATTCAACAAAAAAATTAATTCAATAACAAAACCTTGTTAACATAAACTTGTTCTCATCAGTTTTACATAGAAACATACAGATTTATATTTAGGCCGCTCAAACCAAACGTGGAATGCTTAACCAAACTATGTTTTTCCCTCGCTCGAAGCAAAAAAAAAAAAAAGATTTTCAAAATTATTTAGCAGTATTATTTGTAAGCTACTAATAATAATAATAAACAATTTTTACGGTCACAAGTGAATTAAATTGATTTTAGGAAATATGTGCACATCGGAAAGGATAAAGTAAACAATAGACATGAAGTGTTGCTGAGAAGTTAACACCACGGAAGGATTCTGCCTCCAATAAATATATTTGATCCCTCTGATATTCTGTTTGAATTGATTAAAAACCACCTTTGATTTGAATTTATGATTTAATATGTATTAAAATAAATTTTAAAGGATACTTGTGTTGGTTTTTGGAGAAAATGTTCAATAGATATGAGCTTCAATCATAATTCTTTTTATTTCGTCTAGAGACGACAAAGTATTCAAAGTATATTTCTCGTGCTCTCGTGCGTTCCTTAACACTTTGAACAAGTTGCTTGTGACTGCCTCTCGTGTTGTAGAAAAAAAATATTATTTGTAATCAACAGCACTGCTTTATGCAAAGAAGATCGACTGTAACCAACCTGCTATCTTTTTATCATAAATTTTCCTACTCTATTGAAAATGGGTATGAGCTCGATTGTATCAACACTGATTTTTCGATTATTCGATCAACTCCTTTATTATATAAGCTTGGGCATTTGGTTTTCCCATCGAATTTACTATATAGATTTGTTCCACTCTGAAGAGTACGACTTATCAAGTTATATCTTGTAATAGCTTTACGAACCCCTTCCTTTCCCTGTCAGGTTTGCTACAACCTACAAGGCAATCACCTTGGAACTTTTGTTTTCATTGTCGCAATCAATAATGTTTCCTGCGTTTGTATTATAAAGTTTTGACTATCGCAGACGATATGAAATTTTTCAAATCCATTAAAAATGCTACTGATCGGGAATATGGTGCAATAAGAACCCCTTCAAATGCAATAATATGACTCTCTGGAAAAAACGAGAAACTATTAAAGCCTGGTATTCGATGTCTGGTCATTTATTAAGCAAACTCTATAAAGAGGCGGGCAAAAGATCTTTAGGATCTTTAAGTTGAAAGGAAATTGCTCTTTGCAAACTATAAAATCCTTCGATCAAATCGTGGTTGAAGATTTGATTTTATTTATGCTATCAAAAATGCAAAAATGAAAATACCTACTGGGCTACAGATTTAAGAAACAATAACTCACATTGGTGAGTCTGGTTTCCACTGAATAAAAATCACAATTCTGTATTGAAGCAATTCAACAAAAATTTATACACTTTGCCCTGAAAAATCTATATAAAACCTTTCAATTTACCTCCGTATGAGCATCATATTCAAGTTTTAAAATTTCAAGCCCTTTCCCAAAGATCTAATAATGATCTAATATTTATCTGTCAACTCATTGCTGGTTGTATTGATGCTCCTACTCGCTCTCGTCCATTTTCTTTATTCACCGCGGAGGATCTCATAGCTTGAGTGAGTTAGAGTTAGCTCACACAGCCCCTATCACAGAGCAGATTACTTAGTTCAAATGATTTGCGTGTTGGTTTTGACATTAGTAAGGACAGTTTGGAGCAAAATTAAGATCAGAGCTAAAGATGCAGATTTTTTTCTCCTATTATTTACTTTAATTACCATCTACAAATTTTGGATTTTCTAGTTTAGTCCTGTTTAATTACCCTCTTTGTGCTGGTGTAGGCGTTTTCCTAACTTTCTAAAACTTGCATCTATATGAAGAGAGTAGATAAGTACGAGCTTGCATTTTTCTCAGTGCGGTTAGTCCGTAAGATGAAAAAAAAGTGCGCTGACACTGACGTGAGCCAGCAAAATAATTCAAAATTTTAACCCCACAATTGAACTTTATTACAAGCTTTGTGTTATGTCCGAATTGAATTCTTTCTGGGTATAACAATTTCGGCACTCGTGCATACGTAAAGGGAAAAAGACCAAATCTGGGACAGGAGCGCCTTTTTCATTCTTGGGCACTGGCAGCTTAATCTTTTAATGGCCAAATGTGGATAGTAAACTTGTCATATGCTTGACAGTTTTTTCTTTCAAAATTGATTTGATATTTCAGAAACGAAAGCTCTAAAAACAATACTCGCTTCGTAAACTGCTGACGAGAATGGTTGTTAACATTACTTTGTATTTCATAAAGTTTTAATTTAAGTTTTTAGATGCAGTTTTTATCCAAGCAGTCTGCACAACTACCAGTGATTTGTATTTAAGTTGCCTTATCTACAACTGCCGAGATATAATGAGTCGGAAGTTCCGCAAAACAAAAAAATAAATTAAAATTTGGATTGGTTTATTCTTTAAAAAATGCTCACTAGTCACCACAGACTTTCAGGTGTCCCTTGCGCTTTTATCTTATGAAGTACAATTTCATTGTCAAAAATTTTAAGGATAACTATTATTTTGTATGAAATTTAAGAACTGTAAGAAGAAAAACTTTTTTTTAAAGTAAACAGACTGAACTGTTTGCTGAACGTATTTCTATTAAGCTTTTAATGGGCGTGGTCAATCGATACATACAATCCAATAATACAAAAAAATCTGCTGGAATGCAAACTTTTTGTATATCTGTAAATAAAAAATTGTGGCAAACCATTCGTACATTTTTTAATTCAACACTAAATACCTCACAAAAACACTAAAAAAAACAGCTCAACTCCCTTACTTCCACATTCAGAACATTGAAATAAAACCGGCAAGTGGCAACCGAATTTCTTATGATTTTTGGAAAGTAAAAATTCTTTGCAAACCTGTCAGCTCCCATCAAAATAAGCATTTTATATACTTTTTTTTATTATTATTTTCACTAAAATTAAAATAAGATCTTTCGAAGTGACTCACCTCGGTGTGGCTTTTTCTATAACTTTTTTAAGGAAACCCACCTATTTTTAGTGCCGTGACCGCAATTATTAAAAAAATAAATTCGAAATACACAACCGAATCATTTTTGTTTTTTAAAAGTATTTCGTCAGTTTATTTCATTTTGTATTTCATTTTTTTCTTTTGTTTTAAACTTAACATTATTTTTAAATGTCACTGCGGTTAGTTCTACAATGCATTTGTAAAGTTCACTTTTGTAAATTTTACTTTAACAATAAAATCAAAAAGCTTTTGTAAAATGAAAATTTAAAAAAATATATATAAAGGAGGAACTTCAACCGCGTTGGGTGTGATCACTTAAACGCGCCGCGACGCACTGCACCCACACTCCATGATTTTGAATTTTCTGTAGTATTCTTAGGATCAAAAGTCGTCATTTTGGCATCCACCCATCGCCATCATAATCTCAACGCTTAAGACGTTCAAAAACTAGCCTCTGTATAAACGAAATGTGAATGAGATGAAAATAGAATTTTCAAATTTATTTATTCAGTTTGAATTTGAAAAACTTCTCTGCGAAAGGAATGTATGGCTTTCTCTCTTTCTGATCTATGAGGATGTGGTTTTCACATTTTTTTTCTTAATTAGAAAACAAAAATCTGCTTTTCTTCAAGATGTTGGATTTGTTTGTTTCTTTTTTCTTCTTCATTATTTCTAAACTGATAAACAAAGGTTTTCCTCTTTTTAAAAAATTAAAACCATCCCTAAATTTGATTCTGAAAGAGAAGTTCTTAATAAACACTCATCATGCCGCATTGGTCTGTGTTTGAGGTAAGCGCTCGCAACCACGTATGTCTCTATAAATATATCTCAAAAATCGTATACGGATGTAGGATGCAGGTAATTATAAACATTGAAAGCTAGAGACGAAGGTATGGTGTTATTAATGTGCTGCTGTTTTATTTCTACACATATTTTGGAACGTTTATCGGACGGAAGAGATAGTTTAGCACGGGAATGGGACTGAACGCTCAACTCTTTGCTGCAGGAAGAAACTATCGTATCTGGCCGCCTGGCTTGCCGTGACAGTGGTGTGCATATGTTGTGTGAAAAACATGTTCGTATAAATACAAAAACTTTTCTAATGTAAACAATGGAAAAACTATCTTGGGCTGTAAGGTGTTTGGGTGGGGGAAATCGAATGTCTTTCTAGGAGGAGTTTTGTTTATAGAAAATATAAATTGGGATTCTGTCGTTGACTACAGCAACGTTTAGTATAGGTTTTCAAAAAAGAAAGCATTTACTCGGTATTTTGGTTTCGATGAAATATAAACGACTTTAGGTAAAAGCCAAAACATGTAATAATTTAAATACAGGTACAGTTAAAAACACATAGAAAAAGTGGAGAATTGTTATTCAATTTTCGAGTTTTAAGGAACTCGATAATTATGTATCGTCTATGATCGACAAAAGAAAGATTTTAATTTATGGGAAACTGTGCAACAGCTCAAAAAGTACATGCCAAAGAAGTCCTTCATGGTGATCGTAATATTTCTACAGGCAAACACCATCAAGTTTCGATGCTTGGAGAGATCGGCGATCAATCTTCCGACCGCATTCAGAGAGCTGTTGCATTCCTGGATCACTTTCGAAGTGGTTAGAGGGTTGAAAAGGGCCTTAAGCACAGCTTGGCTGTCGGTGCAAAAAAAAGATACTCCTCCCCGTCCATCCATTGTTCGTTATGTGGCTCAAGGCCATTAGGATAGCATAAGCCTCCGCTTGGAAAACGGATGCGTATGATCCTAAAGATGAGTGAAGTCGTATGTCGTCGTTCTCAACAAAGGCACCAGCACCAGAACCCTCGTCGGTTTTGGAGCCATCTGTGAAGATACGATAAGAGTTTTTATCAGGCTCAGATTCTGGAGCGAACCAGTCCTGAACCGAAAGAAAGTTGACTGAGTAATTTTGACGCAGTTTGAGCCTTGGAATCATTGTGTCAGACGGCATATCCATTAGACGTGAGTCAAAAGATATGCTGCTTGCGAGTTCCTCAAAGCTCCAGTGCGAATTGTGCCAGAGACCACATCGCTTTAAACGAGAAATAGTCTTGAGAGTACACCCCATGATGTAGGTATCAAGGGGAAGAAAACTCAGCAGTGCGTCGAGAGCAGCTCCCGGTGTGCAGCTGTGCTGGGGAAGGCCCCAGTAACACCAAGACAAACTGTTCTTTGAAGTTTGGCAAACGAGGCAGTAACGTATTTACTACAGAGCTTATTCCACCAAACACAATTGACGCATATGTAATGATTGGTCTTACCATAGCTGTTTTTAGATCCCAAGGACCCTTTTCGGTGAAAGAGCCCATGGCTTGACAAAGGCTCCTTTACATTGCCAGAAGACAAACAGTGCTTTAGAAGTTTAAGACTCTATGTTTAGACCAAAGAAACTTGTTATCCAGGATCACTCCAAGATGTTTGACTTCGTTTGAAAGGGGATGTTGGGTCAGACCAGTAAATTTTCTACCTCTCGTGAAGAGGATAACCTCGGTTTTAAGAGGATTGACGGAGAGACCGTTTCTGACACACCAGGTGTGTCAATCATATAAAGCGCAGCTTGTGCTCGGGAACAGAAAACTTAGAGGCTAGAACCAACCGAGAGCACGGCGTGGCAACGTCGTCTGCATATGCTTGGGCGTGTACGTTAGAACCATCGAGCATTACAAGTAGCGAGTAGATCAACATGTACCACAGAAGAAGAGATAAAACGCCACCTTGTGAACAGCACTTATTCACGTAAAAACCTTTAGTAAGAATACCGAAAGACCAACCGTTAGTGGAGAAAAAGGCTTTTGGTTAAATTTGGTTGGGGGTGCAGCCGCGAGCGACAACTCCTCAATTGGATCTGAAGGATCCATTGTGCTCCCCGGATAACAGAAGATGGGGGTGGAGGGTGGGAGGTAGCAGAGGATTGGGTTGGTGACTGGGTTATTGTGGTTGGGATTTGGGAACACTGAACCATTTCGAACCCTGAATGAACTTAAGGATGCTGTTCAGTGGGAGGTAAAAGATGTCGCACTTCAAATCACCCACCAATCAACATAGAAAGTCGAGGCCTGCTAAGAAGTATCAGAAATTCTGTTAACTTTTTTTCTGGGAAATATCTATCCGCAGGTTTGAACTCGGCAGAATGGCACCTGCCATTGGCGGTTTTTAAAAATATCAAAATTAGACTCTAGCAGTCAAAGAAACTATTTATTTTTTCGAATGGTTTAGAGAAGAAAGTTGATTTTGAACATTTCTTTGGGAAATTGAATCAACTCAATCAGGGAGTTTAAAGCAAAATTCTCAGTAAATACGGACACCAAAAGCAAAATTAACTGACAGTACAACCGTTGCACAACCGATCCAATAAATCAAACAATAATTCTTCGAAATGCTTCTTTTCGGATTTGTCACTTTATTGAAAAGATAAATAAAAATATTTTTGAAAATCGCACTATCGCAACTACCGTGGTCAATAGGAAGGTCCTTTCAAAATGCGATCCGAGCTTTGTAAGCATAAGCGGTTCATAATGAGATTTTGGAGAGTGTATTGCATAGTGCCAACAAACATTTCTTATTGTGTCGCTGGAGTTTTTGTTCTCTATTTTTTATTTTTCACTTTTTTGGTAAAGTTTTGTTCATGTAGAACACAATAACATATTTTTAATGAAAAAAATGTTACCAGTGATTTACTTTTACAGATCATTTTCTGGAACTGAATGTTGACGATGCAAACTCGAGGTGTCAAATTTGAAAAATAGAACTGCAGTCCGATCTCTTTAGATTTCGATTTTACTTTATGTTGCAGTGTCAAAATCATCGTTGTATGTATGCAATACTTTGTTGAAAAAGGATGATTTGATTTAGGAACGACTGAATGTGACACTTTGTAGGTATGTCAAAAATAAAATTGCAATAGGTTTGTTCGTTGAACTTTCCCCAGGGTTGACCCAGGTTTTCTTGACAACCCTATGAGTTGTCAAAAAAACCTGGGGCCGAATTACAGCTCACGATATCGAGTGAGTGAGTGGCATTAGAGATCGAGTGAGTGAGTAACCATTTTGGAATCACAGCATACGTGACCTCTCGTATCGTATTGCTCTTTAAAATTGTACTAGTATCATCGAATATTCACTAGTAAATTTCGAGTTTCTATTAATTCATAGATGTCGCTGGTGTCTCTTTATACTTATTTCATTATTTTTTGATAGGTAAAATTCATGCCTTTGTAAAAAAAAGACAATATTTAGTAAGAATTTCGGAAAATTTAAACATAAAATACACTCGGATGGTGTTATTAAATGAAATATTGATAAGAGATGATTTCGATAGTCTTTCATGTATGAATTAGAGAGCACTTTATGCATCGAATGAAATTCCGATCGATAACTGATGAGAGGATGCCGAATTGTGGTACTAGATGACTCGATATCGTGAGCGGTAATACCAAATTCCCATAATTCCGATACGACTTATTCGATAGCGTGTGCCGTAATTCGGCCCCTGGGTTTTCCAGTCCTCAAAAAACGCTAAACCACAAATCACCACACATCTGATGTCAGTAAAACTATGTACTTCTCCTCATTTCAATAATTATTTTCAATTTTCTAAAAAATATTATTGAAAAAAAGAAAAATATACATAGAAGTAATGCGAAGTTGATACACTCAGAGAAAAACCGCAGGCTAAAATCAAGTACGAGTAGGCTTAGTTCTATTTTTTTGCAATCTTAGTTTTGTTATCCGAAAAACGACACGTTTTATACTTAATTCAAGAATTTCATTCTAAAAACAAGTTTTTATTACGAAAATAGGAACACAAAACTTGATTTGAGTATGGCATTCTTAATATAAGATTTGTTTAAAGTTATAGTAAGATATACGTTCTTAAATTAAGTTCTTCATTATCTTGACTTAGTTTCGTTTTCTTATTAAGAACAAAACATTCTTAATTTAAGATTATTGAATGTTAAAACGAGTCGATACGGTCTTAAACGAGCCGATACAATCTTAAACAATCCGAAACGATCTTAAGCTAAGATTGATATTCTCAAATTAAGCCGATGCGATCTTAAACTTGTATGATGCATTTTCATTACAAAGAAGCTTAGATCGTTGTTTCATTTTGAAGCGTGATTTATTCCGGTTCGGACGTGGTTTCTAATTGAGTGGTTAAGTGATATTTTTACCTTGGAAAATTTTACTTCGGACGAAAATTACATTGAAAACAGTATCTAGTGATGTATATGTGTTTCAAAACATTAACGGAAGCTTTGTTCTAGTGAGTGACAAAGTTATAACGATATAAGAAATAGAGTAAATATTGACTACTCAGCTGAAGCCGACGCCATTTCTACCACCAAGGCACCAATAAGCTGTAAGTAATGATTTTACTAATAATTTTAAACTCTATAAATTAAAAACTTTTATATTTCAGAATGAAACAATTTATGTTCTATACCAACGAATTGAAAGCCTTGGATTTGGCCATCATTTCCAATCATTCCAAATTGGTTGTTTAATAAGAACCATTGGAGTAAAAATTATAACGGGATTTTTAAGTCCACCACTCCATTTGTATCCACTAAACAATGGAAAAACCTATTTAAAAATTAAGTATATTTAAATAATTTTTGTAAAATAAAAATTCAGAACAAAATATAAACACATTGAAATTATAAGTGCTTTTAGTTTCATTTTGGTGGCGAGGGGTGGGGACGAGGGATGGAGACAAGGGATGAGGACTACTGGATTGATTCTGAAGGTAAGAGCATACAAATCTTGAATCAAGACTTAATAAGCTAGAAGCTATCCGAAGGATACTTAAAAAAAAGAGTTTTTATTCTTATTTCAAGTTCGTCAGTACTTAATTTCAGTCTAAATTCAAGATCAAAAGAGCTAGAAGCGATCAATTTTTGTTCTTGTTTCAAGTTTGTTAATGCTTAATTTAGGAATATAAAAAACTTGATTTAAGTATGTTTCATTCTTATCCCTGGTATATTTAAGAATGCGCGGTCTTAATTTTAGGTTGCAATATTCTGACATTAAGCTTTTGTATTCTTATAATTGAGCCTAAATAATCTTATATTAAGATGAGAACATTTTTGAAATAAGAATTTTAGGTTTATTAAAAATAGGCTTAAAACAAGAATTTCGGGCACGGATTAAGAATTTTCGAGGTTGACAGACTTTCGTCAACGAATTGGCTTGTTTTGACACCGATTTTCTTGAATTTATCTCGTTTTTTTTCTGAGTGTATAGATTAGAACAAAACACAAAAAGAGAAAACTGATATTCCTTTTTGAAGTTGCTATAATCAGTTATAACTTGTTGACAGTTTCGATTTTCAAAATGACATTTTTGAGTGTGAAAGCAATTTTTATTATTTATTCACTGTTTTTGCTATTTCAAAAATTTTCATAAGATAAATTGCCACCTGAGTAATTGAAATACGGTTCTAAAATATACTTCTTACTCCTACTACACAAGATTAAAAAAAAATTCGTTTCAGAGTGGTCATTAACATTCGTAAATTATTTTTTTACTGCACCGTGTCATAATGTTTCACAAATGTATGGGAAATTTTCCTTACGATTTGAAAAATAAAATAAAACAAATACGGCGGCGCAATAGAGCGAGAAGTCTCTGGCGCATACCGCATTTCTCATCACATTGTATTTAAAAAATTTCATCGAAATCGGTCAAGCCGTTTCGTAAAACAACGTAGATACCGACTGCAACGCTTAAGAATGATTTATACTTACAACACAATACCTAGCCGTTGTATGCGGGAGCTAGTGGCACGTGTTGAGTACTTTTGAGGTAAACTGCACTTAATAAAATAGGAATAAATAATTTTTCTCCAGCAAATTAGTAATAAATTCACTTGAGAATAAAGTTGATATGTAAAATCTAATATATAAAATTCTCGTGTCACAGTGTATATTAAAAAAAAAAAACAATATTAATGGTAGATGGCCCTTATCACTAAGGGGTATGAAAAATAGATAGTAGCTTATTCTCAGACCTACTGGATATGCGTATAAAATTTCATAAGAATTGGTCAAGCCGTTTTGGAGGAGTACGGTAAGTAACATTGTGATTTATTTTCCTATATTTTTCTGATCAATAGGTTACAGTAATTAAGAACTCTTAAATTTTTATGAAAATTTTTAGTTTTTTTAGTGTTGTTCAGCTCAGCGTGAGAATTACCTTATATTGCTATTAATATTTATATTTTCTTATTCCTTATTTAGAAAAAGGTTAACAAGTTTTCTTATCCTTTCTTTCAATTGGAGTAGAGTTCCGTAGACGAAACAAACGCTTAAAAAAACGCAACCGAGCACCTGGGATCCGTAGCACAGTCAAAAGTAAACGGTCGCTTCAAATAGATATGGAGTATATCCAGATCTATGTTTGGTTGCCAAACACGTTTGGCCACATAAGACTCAGAACCAATTTTTTTGTTTCCTTCCTTTTCAAATATGCGTGCTTTATGAGGCTTACATTTGAAGGCATCAGAACTGCCAGATATTTGAAATCCTGAACGACCTCTAGCCTCGAATATATAATATATGTAATTTTTGTTTTCGTAGTGCTGATAGTTAATTCAAAAATGTCTCTATATTTGAGTACAACCTAGTGAGTATTTAGAATTTAGGTCATATAAATTTTAATAAATTGAACTCCCATCTTGCATAGGAAGTATTGCTTATGTTTTACAGAGAATCATCCCGTCTCATTTATTTTTTGAAATAATTGTCACCCCGTCACTTCTTCACTTATTATAATATGGGAAGCGAACTTTTTGACGTTTATCAGGCCGTGTGTGAATTGGGTTAAACTAATTTAGGCTTAAATTTTTACCACAATTGAAATTTGACGTTTCGTTTGAGGTGGGATCAAATTTTGCTTTTAGATGTGTGGATTTTGTTAAAGAAGAAAATTTTTAACTCACCTTTTTCCTAGAATTCCCTTGTTAAAATTCTTTATACAAAACTATAGGTGCAGATGAACATGTTCATTTTTAATCATCCGCATCCTATAACTAGGCACTCTTGGTGTCTTCCCTCTCTATCAGACAAAAATGAATTTTACATCTTGTGTATATTCTTCATCTGCACTTTCAGATGCATATAAATCCACCATTAGTCGTGATACCCTAAACGAATAAATATTATGGTAATAGATCAAATTTAAGTTTTTGATAGAATGACTGAATTTTGTGCTTTTCAGTTATCCTCGTTTTTTGTGCACATCATCTTTCTGTTCATTTACAGACAGAAGATAATTAAAAACTACTCTGTCTATCTTGAGAAACATCAAATTTTGTTCCACATCTCGATAACTTTTAACCCATTTCATTCACTTCGCTAGTGTCAAAATTTAACCAATGAAGTTATTTTGAACCACATTTTATCCCAATTCACACACTACCCTACTAGCTAACAACAGCATCGACGAGCAATGAACAGTTCTTAAATGGGTTATATCTTCCTTTATAATTAAAATAATTAAAAACATCGAATAACCTAATATGATTCATTTTAAATTTTTTTTGAAAACTATTAAAAATTATTATTCATGAAAAGTCACGATGTGCTCTTCTCCTTAAGCAACCTCCCATTTTATCGCTGATCTGCAGCCTAAGCTATGATTAATTTCAGTGCAGTGTGTTATCATTCATTTGACAAGTAGCTATTGTGAATATACTCGCTGCTGTCAATTGTCAAAACACCGCATTTTTAAACAAAACTTTCGTCAGCGTGGTTGTTTTTACAAAGTTTCCCAGTTTTCATTTATTTTAAATACGGAATTAACCCATTTATTTAAAGACTACTCTTGTAAGTTATAAACCTATATTTGTTTTCAAAAAAGCTTATCATTTTCCTCTACATAGAAACATAAATTATGGCTGGAGTACTCTTTGAAGATATCTTCAATGTCAAAGACATGGATCCAGAGGGAAAAAAATTCGACCGAGTTAGTCGACTGCATTGTGAGTCTGAATCATTTAAAATGGACCTCATTTTGGATATAAACTCTTGGTTGTATCCAATGGAATTGGGAGACAAATTTCGCTTGGTCTTAGCTACAACACTCCGAGAGGATGGCTGCCCAGATAGTGGAGAATTCAATCCTCTGGAACAGGAAGGCACCCGCGCTGATAGTTTCGAGTATGTTATGTTTGGTAAAATCTATAGAATAGAAGGTGACGAGGCCCACAATGAAGCCTCAAGTCGTCTGTCGGCTTATGTTTCATTTGGAGGACTTCTCATGAGATTGCAGGGAGACGCGAATAATTTGCACGGGTTCGAGGTTGACCAACAGATGTATTTATTGATGAAGAAATTAGCGTTTTGAATTAAAGTGGTTTTCTAGTTTTTAAATTTGGATTTGTTTTATTTTCGCTAACTCGAAAGTTGTGAACGACCAAGAGCTGGGGGTGTGGGTTTCACACAAGTGATTGGATACCGATGTTTGCTATTCCGGAAGCTATACAATGAATTTATTCAACGATAAGCTTATCGTATATTCCATTAGGAGCAAGCTACCAATAGGTCAGAAAAAGTGTTAAGACCCATTTCCTGATAAGTTGTTAATTATATTTTATATTTTTGAAATTGTCCTGTAAGCATCTAATACTGCGCTACAACCAAGCCCAACCTTGAAAGTATCTTAAAAGGCATGCAAAATGTTTATAATATAAAATTTACTGGATGCTTAAGCCGTGAATATTACAAGTGCCGTAGGTACAATCCGACAAAAATGTGCGTGTTACTGCCATCAGCGCAAGATCAGCTTTGTGTACCACACTCGCTACCAGCCGGCAAGTAATTAGAAGCGGCAAAATTAACCAGGTCCTAGCAATGAACTGCTGACTGCTAGTCCTGAGGTCCTGACTCCTGATAACCATCATCACGTTCGTAGGTATAGTGACTATCTACCAGCGATCTTGTTTTTATGGTCATGGTCAATGTATGGAACTTGCTTTTGTCAGTAAGTGTACAACAGTATAGTTTTTAGCAGCTACAGATATTAGCGTGAGTGTTAGGGGCCGATTATAGCTATCATTGAATCGTATCATGGGAAATGTTTGAATAGATTTTTTGGACGTTATCTTTTGGCCAGGAACGTAAATTATGTACCAATCGATCCGAAATCACTCAAAGAATTTTTTTTAACAAAAAAAAGTTCAAACGCACATTAATTTTTTTCTAAAAATGTAAATTTCTATTTCCATGATGAAAATCAATTTTTCGAAACAGCTGACTCGTAGTGTCAAAAAGTGAAACAAATCGTTCCAGTTTGGAGAGTTTCGATTTCTCTCGTTTCACATGATGAAATTCTGTCATGTTTTTTTTTTCGTCATGAAATCAATCAAATGAAATAAATTTCTGTTGGTTGGTGGCTGTTTCAATGATGGAATTAAAATGATAGCTATAACCGACTTGCCAGAAAATTCCAATGATTTGGTAAAATGATGGGCATTCAATGATAGCTATAATTGGCCCCTTACTGTCGACAATAGATTTGCAACACTCGTTCTCGTATGCAAATTGGTAAACTCATTTCACCCAGCAGGGTGGTTTAAATTTTTTTCTGTCGTCGTTTTTCATTCTGTTTCCTGCTTAGGGCTTACAAATAAAAACCATTTTTGGTTAATTCACAATGAGACAATGTGATTGTGAATGCTTCTTGCTTGTTCATAAGCTGCGTTCCTTTGGGAACATTTATCTACTGCTTAGTACTTCTGGCTGCTTTGAACTACTTTTCCCTTGTGGTCAAAGTAGTTCTTCGAAGTAGTTACGATACTAGTCTACGCCAGATGGCGTCAGTAAAAAGAAATAGAAATTGTTGTTGTTTGATTTGACGTTTCTCAAAAACAATAATTTTGCGAATGTTTTCGGGTGTGAAATTTCTTTCTTTTCAAAGTTTTAAGATTTCTTGCAATGGATTTATTCAATGTGAGTTGTAAAATTGTAATTTAAAAACCAACAACCGCAATGACATATAATTTTGGAGGTTAGATTTTACTTTTTGAAAAATTAACGCGTTCCATTCAACGTCTACTGCGAAGTACTAAAAAGTAGTTTAAAAGTCCCAAAGGAACGCGCCTATAGAAGTTCTGTCAAATGGAAGCAAGAAGCAACCCATAAAAACGCCACAGAGAAATGGAAATCAAATAAATAAACAATTACAATTAAATCAACTAACTTTTCCTCTTCCAAATCCACAATTAAAGAAATAGTGGATTCATTTCTTTTTAGCTGGGAATAAGGTAATATAGTATATAAGTTAAAAAGCCCATCCAGGATCCGAAGCAAAATGCTGGTAAGTGATTTCTATTTTTGGTTTTTAATGAATAAATTCCCAATTAGCCGTCACGCCCAATCAAAACAATTTTTTTTATTTAACATTTACAATACAAATGTGAATCAGCAGTACAGAGTTTATTAATTAAACACACAACTACCAGCGGGGCAGCGGGCCACACCAACAACTTACAATTGTGATCACAAAAGAATGTAAAGTCAGATCGTTTCCCTTTATTGAAGAAATGTCACCATTTATCTGGTAAGATAAGGGCTACAGTTTGCTTAATGATAAGCACTGTTCCCCGTTATCAGTATATAAGTAATTCTTGCTACAACAGCTCACCAAAATCAAAAACTCCACCCCATCAATTCGATTCGATGTGACAAAACAAAAGACTCAACGTGAAAACTTTTATTTTCCTATTTGAATACCAAATAAAAATTCGCTGACCGACACGTTTCGTTTTAAACTAAAAAAAAAAAGAAACTATAACCCCATATATACAGATCAACGCCAAGTAATGTAATCATCAGCAAAGTTAATTTACTGCCCAATGGCTTCGCTTCTGAATTTTAGCACCGAATTTGTATTTTTTGTTTCTTTGTTTCACGGTCGATTTCAGCAGTGCTAGAAATATCGTTCAACTTGGTAAAGTTTTTCCATTGAAAGTCAGCGATTTGTGGTGACTCGGACTGGGTGAGGGCTCATCCAACCGTGATTTTCTATTATTAGTTTCATATTATCAAGAACTGCTGAGTTTCTGGAGTGTGGTGCTGCCTGTGCTGCTCCTTTCAAACGAACGGGGTAAGTATAGCTCTAGGTACATCATGGGTAGAAGTCATAAATAGTCAATTGCTTTTCGTCGATCTTTCACCCGAAATCGTTCACTACGCTAGTTCCCTTCAATGTGTTTTTTGTTTCTGTTTTTGTTGTTTTTTGTTCTTTATAGTTTGGTTTAGTTCCTGTCGTCTCGCCATGTGTGGGACAAATGTGCTTCATATTTAAGTGGATGAATAGCATATGAATGTAGGTATGTGCATGTTTGATTGTGTAAACAAATTTCCGTTGTGTTTCCAGAACACATAAATTCATTTAGAGTTAAACGGTAAACGAGTGCGGTTGTTGAATTTTGAAGTCAGTTATTAGATGTCACAGATTTTTAGTGAAGAAGTAAGTTTGAATCATCGAGTAGTGTCTAAATTGTGTGTGTATCCTGATGTAGTTTGTCTAAGGACTATTTTTGCTTTTTTTTGGTTGCGGTTAAATGTCTATCTTCGAAGTCGAAACCCGCCTCATAAATCTTTGAGTTGAATGGAACTAGGCTTTTGTTATGCAAAGGAAGAGAACAAAAGTACGTTTCAAAGTTTCACACTTAAGACCTCTTTACTTGAAATTCTTCATTGCGTATTTGATATCCTTCTACGCATTGTTCCAAAAGTCAGGTCAACCATTTTTTATACTTTGAATTACAATTTGGCAACATATCTGTACTTAGAGCAAGTCCAATCCTGATAACTTTTAAGTCTTCTGTCATCACTTCACAGACTACTTAGAATGGATTACTTACTCACACTGTTTCGCATCCTCTAGTGCCAAGTCTTACCAGCTCCAAAACAAGATACCAGAAGCTGAACTGTAAAGTTGCTCAAATTCAAGCTCAAGTTTCTTTCACTTTTTTTGTAAGGAAGGCTTCTTCTTCTTCATTCCTTCATTCTTTATTCCCTTGAATTAATATTTGAAATTTAAATCTCTGGAAATAGGTGCTTTTCTTTTCTTGTTTGAATTAATTAACAAATCAAGACATCACTCTTTTTAATTTTATTCGTCTTCGAACCTTATTTGCGTATTGTTAAGACGTACGTCTGCTTTTTTTTAGTAAACCTTTAATTATTCAGCACTCCAATTGTTTCTGGTTAAAGACACAGTTGTTTGCCATTATACAGATGAGCAGCTTTATCCAAAAGTATTAAATTGACAAATTGGTTTCCTTGGATACTAAACTTTTCATTTGTACCCACATTTATCGCAATGAGAAGAGAATTGCTGATAGTGGATCTTGTTTCACTCCTTATCGCATTTCAAATGCATGCCCTTCAAAAGCTGATTGAGAGCTGTGCAGTAGGAAAGGACTAAAGTGTTGACTAATTTCCGCACTTCAACCTATCGTGAATAATAAATTCGGAGCTTAAAGCATTTTGGGAACCTTCAGTTTTTCAAACGATTTCAAACGACTAAATTAAAACGCGCTTTTCATTGCAGCGTAATTACTCTCGAAGGACTTGCTAATTTATTTCGGAATGCGTTATCCTTGAAAAAACATAAAATGTATCTGAGATTCGACCTTCGTACTTCGTACACAATGCAATAAATACCAAATCTGTTTAGCTACAAAGCAATAACTTCGTCTTTCCATTTTCTGGAGAAAAATTCGTTTTACTAGAAAGACTTAAGATGTAGCAAAGCAAACGTCTGCTTCAGGATCTTCCTTTAAAAGCTCGGCTGGAATCGAAGTCCAGCTGATTTTTTACGTTTATTGAAAAAATTGGCTATTGACGGTAATTGATATCAATCCCTTTTTTAACCCTGTGCATGTTCACCAGTACTTTAAGTTTTGACAAACTAAATACAAAGTAAAATTTTCTTTTTGAGTGCTTCCCTTTAGTTCTTCTTGAATGGATTCCCATTCAAATCGAGTTCCTCACGAAAGCCGTTACCCCTGGAGAAACATGTTTTTGCCTTTTATTGAGATTTGAACCTTGAACCCCCACGTATCTGTCAGACATGCTCATCAAACTAATCCCAGTAGTAAGAACAATCACATTGATCGATAATTGTTGTACTTACTCGATATCCAAACCAGGGATTTTATCTTGGTATTTGAATAGTCAACTCTTGGGGAGGAAATAATCTTTTTTTTCTGATTTTCTGAAACGTTCCTGGCTAAGAAACAACCCTATGAATTGTCCAAAAAATCTGGGTTTTCCAGTCCTCAATAAACGCTAAACCACTAAATTGCACATCCCTGTCATTTGAATAAAAATAGATGCCATTTGACAACCCTCAACTCCACCATGCAAAAACCTAGGGGGAGTTTAGAGCAAACCCAGGTCAACCCTAGATCTCAAAAAACACTTAAGTTTGTCATTCAGGGAGAGTTTAGGTTTTTCAAAAAACGCTTTATGGCGACCACAGGGCAACCCCAGGGTTTCAACAAACGAAACTGCAGATTGATCTCATCTCTCGTGTTACAAAGGCAACAATGTAAGGTATGAAACTCAGTCGGTCATGTTTTGGATAACATTCCGAACGTTTTTTCATTCGATTTTAAATTTCAAACTTCGGTTAACTCAACTTTTCAGTCCTGTTCTACAGCTCTCTTTTCGATTAAACAATACAGCATTTGCTCACCCAGTCCCTTCAGCCTTTAATTACCGATCAAACATTTTACCTTCTTTCCAAGAGCTGTTGAAATGTCGATTATTAATTTTCAGTTTGAGAGTTATCTTCAAGAGAAAAACCATTTAAAGGATCGGCAGTTCGACTTCTGTAGCAGTTGATCGACCGTCTTTCTCATTTTTCCTAATATTTGGTCTCAAACTAATACCGTTTATTGAGGAAAAGGGTTACTGCTTTTGTGAAAAGATTTATTCCTTTCCCATTTTCATGTTTGATTTAAAGTAAGAGGAAATCTGGAGTTACTGTAACCGCTAAAGATATACTCCCATTTGGTTATGAGATCTGCTCTGAATTCACACACACATGCAAAAACCTTTGTTCTGTTAAACAATGTATGGGAAGCAATTTGATTCGATGCCGTCAATCGATTTCCAGCCCCTGGCCTTTTCCCAACTCTTGTTTTTAGTTTATTGAAATCCATCGGTCTGATAGAAAACAAGCATACGCCTCCCCGGGTGGCGCATTCATCAGGCAATCCAGGTTGAGCTCCTTTTTCAATTTAAAGAATACCAAACGAGTTTTTAATCCATTTTATTCATCATTGCATTGCTTGAAGATTATGTAGAAGACGTAAATATGATCGTAACCCAACCTGTTCAACATCCAGCGTCAAGCTTTGTCTCAAGATGGCCTATGACTCGATCAAGGAATTTTACTTCGTAGCAGAAGACTGCGCAGAAGTCACTATCCAGTTTCGTTGTTTTTTTCCTGAGGTCAGAACTGGAACATCGTCAATTAGGAGCAATACATCTTGTTTGTATTTATTGGTTCAATAAATAACTTCGACCAGTTGGGCGTTGATTTCGCTATCGATTTTAAAGCGTCAAAAAGCTTTCTTTTAGATTAGCTTTCAAAATCATCCATCAGACCTTTTGTTGGATGTTGGTTAGAGTTCCTACTGGCAGATCGTTAATGTGAAGCGAGATCATTAAACTGCCGTTAATGGTAGATGTGGAATCCCCAACACAAGAACTTCATTTGTTGTAACAAGCTAGAGCTTCATTACCTGAATCAAGACTGTTTAATTTTTGCGATCAGAAACTTGAACTTGCGCACAGAAAGCCGTGAGCCTTCATGCTTGACAAGACTTTTTGGTATCAGCTTTATTAAGTTAACTACATACTTTTCTTATATCTTAATAATTATTCAAAGAAGTGCATCTGTACAACTTACTATGGCCCAAATGTTCACATCTCATCTTGTGTATCTTAAAGCAGCAAACATTTCTTGATATTACGCCCAAAAATTGAAGGTGCCTTTTAGCCCAAGTCCCGTTGGCCATTTCAACTCAAATCTAAATAAGCTTGAATGGCACGGATGTTTTTGAAAACAGTAGTTAAAGTCTAAAATTTATGTTCGTTTCAGAATACAAAAGAGCTAAATAACGAACTTTTATTAGGAGTAAAAAATAAATTTTATTTATCGGAGCAGCTTCTTATTTTTTTTTTTATTTAATAAGCTTCAGTGTGGTTGAAAGGGCAATTCTGATACAAATAATCTTTGGTAGTAGAAACATATACTCACATAATATATGCTTTAGTTTCCTTGTGGCTGCTTCAGATTAATCTACTTTTTATTACTGCATAAAATCTGCTTTCTTGCTTATCTACTAACTTACCAGATTTTCCCATTTTTTTGTTTTTGTCTTTAACATACTAATACTAAAGATGTTGGCAACGTAATTGTCTAAATGTTTGAACAGTGGGTTTGGTTAACATTGGCTTCTGGGCTAAATTCGAAAATTTTGTTTTTTTTATCTTTTCCAGCTACTTCACCTTTCTCCTCCTAAATACAAAAACAATACAAATTAAATTTTTATTCTCAGTTAATAACAAAGAAAAACGAAAAGAATATGTGTTAAACAAACTTTAATATTTTTGGTGTTGGTGTCGCAACAATTCAATTGTTCATTCATTAACCAAACAAAGCAACACAAAATATGATTCAAATAGCATTTTAATCAAAAGAAAAAAAAACTCGAACTTCTAGACAGTAAGTTTTAGTGTGTTGTTTTATTATTAACGGTGAAGGTGGCAATTTAAACTCGAAGCTGTGCTTTGGGTACATAATATCTTAGTTTAGTCAAATACCTAGTAATTTCTTGATTAAATAATTTTGACAAATAAAAATGGATGCGGTGGATCTGAAAAGATCACATTCGGAAGATGATGCCAGCAGTTCGTTGCGGGACAGTGGCATATCAATATCTGGAGAGACTTTCGAAAGCGAAACAACTCTCAATGAGGCCTTAGAAGAAACCAAGGAGAAGAAGAGGAAGTGGCGAAAAGCTCCCAAAAAATATGACTGTGCTATTTGCGAAAAAGGTTTCAGAGGAAACACCGACCTAAAACGTCATCTACTCATTCATTCCAATGAGAAACCGTTCAAATGCGAGGTGTGTTCGAAGTCCTATCGTCAAAAGGTTAATCTAAAATACCACATCAAAATGGTGCACAGCAACGAAAAAGAGTTTATTTGTGGGTTCTGTAAGAAGCCATTTGCTTATAAGCAGCGTTTGCGACTTCACATGAGAGTGCATACGGGAGAGAAGCCCTATTGCTGCGAGCATTGCACGATGACCTTCTACCGCAGTGATCAAGTAAGTTAATAAGTCTTAAATCAGCATACTAGAAATTGTATTGAATTTTTTTGTCTTGAAGCTCGACAGGCATTTGGAAAGCCATGTGAAAAATAAGTTCATTTGTGAGATCTGTTCGTCTACATTTACGAGTGAGAAAAAACTGCAGAAACATGTCGCTCGACATGCTGATGAACCAAACCGAATCTGCCAGATATGCAAGAAGGCGTTCATGAATTCGAAAATCATGCAGGCACATATGATAAGAGTGCATTCGTCTGTAGAACAATTCGAATGTCCGATTTGTGAGCTGACAATCACAACGGAAACCCTCCAGACACACATGAAAGTGCATAACCCACCAAAACGCTTTCAGTGCGAACATTGTGAGTCGGCTTTCGCTCAAAAGTGTCAGTACAAAGTTCATTTGAGAAAACACACAGGAGAACGGCCTTTTCAATGCAAGGTGAGATAGTAATGAACTGTATTGTAAGTTATTCTAAACCGCTGGTATTTATTTTCAGATTTGCTGGCGATTCTTTGCTCACAATAGTGTCCTTAAATTGCACATCAGGAAGCATACGGGAGAAAAACCATTTAAATGTCTGCTGTGCAAGGACTCTTTCATCGCATTTTCTCAATTGTCGCACTTAAAGACTCACATGCGCACCATTCACAAAAAAGAGAACTCATACGCCTGCGAGGGATGCAAAGAGTGCTTTAAAGTGAAGTTCCATCTCGAAAATCACAGGGAAGTTTGTACCAAATATTTGGTATTAAAAAAATCAGGTTTACGTGACAGTTACGACACTTCTGATAAAGACAATGAACAATTGGAACGTCTCAGATATCATATAGCAGTGCTTTTAAAAAAAATATCATCACCAGAAAAGCTCAATGACCTGGGCTTTGGGAAACGCCTCATAGACAACGTTCTCTTGGCATCACTTAAACTAGCTAATCAAAAATGTTTCGAGAGAAAGAAAATGTCCGAACTTGATCGTCTTAAATTAAACATAGAATCGTTTTTAGAATGGATTGTTCCCGAAGGTGTTTGGGAAAGTTTCAAAAAAGATTGCCATACGGTAGAGAATATCTTGGACAAGATAGTCACAATGTATTTAAATCAGGTAAATTAGCATACACTGTGTAAGCCCAAACCAAATATCAGCAATATGTATTGTGCCATACAAAACTTCTTATTATTTAAGCTACTAACTTTTTTCACAATAATTGTTTGGCCTAATGGTGGTGGTTTTTTCTTGCCATAGTATTCTTAAGTTAATTAGTTTTGATGTTGGAAAATTGGATTAGAATATAATTTCCAGTGTCTTTAGTCAATGAATTATACCAAAAAAGACAATTTTTGCAAAATATTCAATATCTTGCCATTTCATGTAATGAAGAATGAAGAACCAAAGTAAAGAAACAAAAGTGCTTGTTTAATGTCCCACCAAAAGAATATATCTAATAAACAAATGAAGTAAAGATGTTGTTTTATTCATTGTGTACATCAGTTCACAGCTATCTAGTGTTAACTATTTACTCGTCACTGGAGGATTGATGAATACGTAAAGCAGGTTTCTGGTTATGAGAAAGACAATCTAATGAAAACCTCAAGCGAAAGTTTTTACTAATGTGAATAGAAACAAAAACTTACACTAGTTTAAAAAAAATATCTTAAAAATCGTAATCAAAGTGGTTTTCTTAGTCTAACATAGGAAATCCAAAGGAACGCGGGAACGCAATCATCAAAATCTTTACTGGAATCTTACTGGAACATCTAACAAATATACACAGAAAGCTACAAAATGGGTCAGTTTGTTGAAATGGAAAACTTTGTGTATTCTAAAAAGATTTGATTTGGTTGAAATTGTAGGCCCTGGAATTGTGTAAGGACCTGAGGTTTCCATAGCTTTGTTGCGCAAAAACAAATTTATTTGCTGCTAAAAGTTTTTTTTTTTCAAAAACTACGAGGGTGGATTGATAAGTTTCCGGCTTGACCAAGAGATGGCGCCACTCGGCCTACCTTGAGGTGGCGTTCTATAGTACCATCCTTAGATAGCTTGTAGCTATAGTTTCAGTCCGATTGCCATGTTAGTTTAGGTTTGAGAGCACACTGAACAAGACGCCTCTGTGTTTTACTTAAAAATGGAAAAGAAAAAATTGATTCGAAAAAACATTTCTACCGCCAATTTGGCGTTGTATAAGCGTAATCCAAGGGAATTTTTGCGTCGATTCGTAACCGTTGACGAAACTTTGGTCCACCACTACACTCCTGAAACCAAAGAACAGTCTAAACAGTGGATTGCACCAGGGGAACCAAGTCCAATGAAGGCAAAAACGATTTTTTCGGCGAACAAGGTTATGGCTACTGTTTTTTGGGATGCAAGAGATATTATATGCATTGATTACCTTGAAAAGGGGTAAACTATCACTGGTAAATACTACGCAGACTTATTTCAACGTTTGAGCCACGAGGTGAAAATAAAACGACGTCATCTGGTGAAGAAAAGAATCTTGTTTCATCACGAGAACGCACCAGCGCACAAGTCAATCACTGCGATGGCTAAAATCAACGATCTGAAGTTTGAATTGATGCCGCATCCTCCCTTCTCTCCAGATCTAGCCCCGAGTGACTATTATCTGTTTCCTAACCTCAAAAAATGGCTTGGCGGTAAGAGATTTGCGGACAATAAGGAAGTAATTGAAGCTGTAAATGGGTATTTTGAGGAGCTTGACGAATTAGTCTATAGAGATGGAGTTATTAGACTAGAAAGACTACAACAACGCTATGAGAAATGTATCAGCCTTGGAGGAGATTATGTTGAGAAATAAAAATAAAAAATTCTTGAAAACGTTGTTTTTCTTGGTCAGGGCGGAAACTTATCAATCCACCCCCGTATAAAATACGTTGGTCGCTTAACGAATTCAAGTTGTTTTATTTTATTTATTAAAGTAAATTATTAATTAAATTATTTTATTTTTTAAGCATCAAGGTAGCCAGACCATATGATACCGTTTTTTAGCTTAAAAAGAATTTAGCAAGAATTTAAAAATTATGTTATTTTTGTACATTTTGAAAGAAGGGCATCTGGCATCTCTCAGACGCACAAAGTAAAGAAATGATTCTAGCAAGAAATTGACATCAACGATTGAAAAAACATGAGTTTGTCAATTTATTGTTGTTTTTGTTTGACAGCACGTTTTCTGTCTATTGTAATTCACAAGGAGTGTAGATTTTCACATTCTGAGAAGCATGCTCTTCTGTGCAAAATACGAAAAATTGCTTGGGTTAAATTCCGTAGGAGTAAGTATAAAAATCTCACAATCACGGGTCATGGCCCTCTGAAAACTCACGCTCTGAAAGACCGTGAGTAATTTTGAAGGATAGTGTACACATCTTCTGTCGAAGCAACTCACCTTCACCCTTGCGGAATCCAAACTAGTGAGTGCACAATTTTTCGTGTACACAATAAAAATTCACTCTTGCGGAATCTAGCCTTTGGGCAAGAAAAGGATTCAACTGATTTTAGGTGAATTTACAACAACTAGAGATCACCGGTATATTAAAAAGCAGGTCAAACTCAAAAATGGAACATTTATGTGTCAAAAACTTTAAAATACTTTTTGGAAAATTTCGAAAAATTTCGAGCATATTAATATGCCGCCAGGGCCTACCACTGCTACGCGAGGAACCCGTATCCGCCGCGGCTGTCGAAAAAGAAGAGGAACAAGAAGTAAGGTTATTTTCGGCACAATGCGTGATAATATACAGTACGCGAACAAAGCTGATCTCAAATTAGGTCAGTTCTTTCAACTTTCCCCAGGGATAACCCAGCTTTTCTTGACAACCCTATGAGTTGTCAAAAAACCTGGATTTGCCTGTCCTCAAAAAAAGCTTAGCCACAAAATTACCACACATCCCTGTCATTTGAATAAAAACAAGATGCCATTTGACAACCCCCAAATCGTTTGAGCAAAAACCTAGGGCGAGTTGAGGGAAAACCTAGGTCAACCCTAGGGCTCAAAAACACTAGGTTTGACATTCAGGGTGACTTTAGGTTTCTCAAAAAAACGCTTTGTGGGAACTCCAGGGCGACCCTAAGGCTTCAACGAACAAACCTATTGCTCACAGTTCTCGTACTTTTCTGCTTTATATTTATAATCCGAACGTATTGACCTCATAACCGTCATAAGTCGTCGAGAATTCTCTCGATTTTCTTTTTTGGTCGGAATCGTGTCGGATCTTCATAATATGATATTGTATCTTTGGTGGGGCTCTTCGGATCTCTTCTTTTAACTAAACAAATAGCAGTTGAAGCGGTCGTGCAGGCTTATTGAAGAATCTTTGTTACTCCTTTTTTCGTATTGTAATGTACACGTAAGGCCAATGAACATTCCACAAAAGGGATTTTCTGCATGTGTTCGTGAGTTAAGATTAGATCTCCCAACCAAATCGGAGTAGATCTTTTTCGTTTAGAGTAAATCCAGAATCCAGATTTACTCTTTTATTTCAATGATGAAACATGGAAAACGGGAAAGGAGTAACTCTTTTCGTCATTGAAAAACTCTTTAAAAGCAATCATTTCATATGACTTCTCTGTCATTTAAATTTCATGTGAATTGAGCACTTTTCATTCAAACTTCTACTGAGTTGAATCAAAATGCAAATGAATAAAACGACCGCAGCGTAACACCTATTTTATCACGCAGAATAGCAATTGCAGTTTGATCTATTGGAATGGGGGCGTTCAATAATCGTATCCAGTTAGCTTCTTTTATCTTCCATATTTCTACCATAAAGCTGCTTGAAGGTATCCGAAAATTTTTGCTATCCCTTTTTATTCGAGTGATAAGCTGTTAGAAAAATTATTGTTGTTTCTTTTTTTCAGGAGCGTTCATTTCATAATTGATGTCACTTAAGGTGCCTGGGAATTCGAAAAAAATAAGCAAATTCCAATCGTTAAACAACCATATTTTGAATGTTTTTCTATCTTGAAAAATATATATAACTCGTTCTAAAAGGTATCTAAGATGCGGGTACCCAGAATAGCCTATCAGTAATCCTAGCCAGGGGGTCGATTCTGTAACTGTGAAGCTGTGAAGTGATAAAAATTATTTCATTTCAGTCTTCACAGAGCTTTTTCATTTTATCACTTCACAAAAAAATCTGATGCGATTCCCGAACTCATAATGATAAATCACTCTGACAGCATGTACTAAAAAGTACTAAATGATAAATGTTGTCATTTTTGCGTCAATTTAAATATTTATTTGCAAAGAAATATTTCAAAACATGTCAGGCATAAATACTCAGTTGGTATTCAACAATAGAGACCGTAATGAACAAAGGTTATTTCATTACGAAAATGTCTTTGCTTAGAAGAAGCTATTTCGTATATATTTAATTATTTGCCCCAGGGAGAAAATGTGGATATTGCGGCGGTCATTCTGAAATGGACAAAATCAATTTGAAAATACAATAGAGGAGCACTTCATTCAACTCTATAGTTTCTGTTTTCGACCGTCTATCTGTGAGGTCTTTGATTTTTTCTTCGCGGTGGTGTCGCGACTTCGAACACTTATTCTTAGTGATTTCATGTCTGCCACAATGTTTTTACTTATACAATGTTTTTACTACTTCCTCCTAAGCTGTTCAACTGAACACTTAGTTCCGTCCACTAGTTTGAATGAAAATGTTAACCTTCAACAGTTATAGGTCTGCAATGGAATTGTTTTGTATCGTAGATAAGGATTATTTTAAATTATTTTAAATTATGTACTTACTTGTTATTTGCCAGTTCTTGCATTTGCTCCAAAAAATCATTTAGAAACTGTTTTTGGGCTATTGAAGCCCTTTGCCCTCTTTTTCTGAATTTCCATTTTCAAATTTAAACTTCACTGACAAATTCTTTTGTGATAAATAATTTATCATGTGAAGAAATTGTGACGTTTGTTTTCATTTTTTCACAGAACGAGAATCGGATTCGCTGTGAAGCTGTGATATTTTTTATCACTTCACAGCTTCACAGTTACAGAATCGACCCCCAGTAATCAACAATTTAAATTAATTGTATGGGAGTGTTTGAGAGAAAAACATTTGTTTTACCTCAACACGCTTGGAAAAAATATCCCTTATACAACACGTCGTTCACTTTATAATGAAATATTTTACTAATTAACTGTTGCAATTGTATCTAAGTTCTAACCCGTAGAATGAAGATCAATAAATTCAAACCATGGGAATTTCCTCATCAATGAGAAAGCCTAAAGGAAGAAGGTGTAGTTAAATACGATTTTGAGTCCGTTTTCAAATCATATTTAAAGTTTGCAAGTGATTGAAATTTTCTCCATCTCTCACAAACTCACAAATCAACTCAAATGAAAAAATAACTTATCAAAGGAAACACCACATTTATGTAAACTGCATAAGAACAGTCTCCACCCAAGCAGGGCACCAAAGAGCAAATTTTAATCACACAACCATGTTACAATTTGCATTGCGTGAACATGGTTCATTGATCCTATCTCCATACCTCAAATGCACATAATGCGTCCCTTCAACCTGGCGCAGGCGGTTATTGCGTAATGCACTATAGAAACTTTTTCCCAACTACTCTTCATTCAGATACAGACAGACAAGCTAGATAGAAACGAATTGTGCAAACACTCTTCGCAAGTACCTTACATATGCGAAGAGTCTGTAATTTTAAAGTACATCGTGCTCAAGATACTTGAAATTCAATACCCAAGGGCTAAGTCTATTTACATCTATATATACACTATACAGATTAAAGTAGGTATTTCTTGTTGGTTGTAAGAACAAATGTAGACATTAGAACCTAACACAACATATACAATCAGCTGCAAACGCATGCGTGCACTAAGATTAAAATTTGTCGAACATAAACCAAGATAGGGCAGTGCAAATACCTTTGGTATTCTTAGATGTCGATGGTTGTTTTCTACTGCTGATGGTGCTTATGTGGTTGCGTGCATCTTACAAATTGGAAAATGTACTTTGACATTCACTTAACAGATATGACTGACAGTTTGTATTGACTGTCCTAGTCAAGGCTGTGCTTAGTTCTCCTTCAAGGTGAATATTTGCATGGACGAAGGAATTCTTTTCCATGCAACTTTGATGACCTCTGTGATTTCAAAACAATTTGTCGATGACGTGAATGACTTGAAATGATTGGCAGTCAGTTTTAAATAGTGTGACATAAAAAAAAAGGTTTGATGCTCAGCTTTTTTGTATTTTCACAGAAAATACTCGATGAGAGGAACAGGATACTTATTAAAGAGATCTCATTATGCAAGAAAGTTTATTCACTTGTGTTTGAGATGTTTTCTGTGTGCCCCTTCGATCTTGTTTGCTTTTGCTTCAGTTGCTTGCAAACAGTTGGGTTAATTACTTGTCCGAGCAAAGGGAAACCGGTGCTCTTGAAAATCTAATATCGGGTGTTTTTTTTAGAGATTGGCCTTTCGAATAGGAATAAAACTAACATCTTGTGGTCAAATCAGAACGGGCTGGCAAAAGAACAACGCTTGCAAATCGTTCAAGTTTATTTCAAAAATAATGGTTCAGTTCGTGAAGTTTACCGCGAGCTCCGTCCATTTTATGGTCGACATAAACGTCCATCAGAGCTATTAATTTGGTTAACCATGGATCGTTTTCGCACTACCTTTACTTCAAGCGATAATACGCATCCGCAGAGACATCGAACAGTGCGCACTTGAGAAACAATTGCGCTGTAGAGCAAAGTGTGAAAGAGGACCCGGATGAATTGATTCGCCACCGTGCACAGCAATTGGAGCTTTGTCCATCAAATTTGTGGAAGATTTTGCACAAAGGTCTGGGCTTACGACCTTACAAGATCGGCTGTGCAAGAATTAAAGATTTTGGTGTATGGGCCGAAAATGAGATTGATCTCGATGCTGATTTTCATCACAAAATTTTGTTCAGTGATGAGTTCCATTTTTGGTTGAATGGTTACGCCAACAAGCAAAATTGACGCATTTGGATTGAAGGCAATCTACTGAGTCCCTTGAGACGCCATTACATCCACAAAAACTGACTGTTTGGTGTGCTCTATGGGCTGGTGGAGTCTTTGGACCATACTTCTTCCGAAATGATGCTGGCGAGCCAGTTATCATTAATAGAAACCGGTAAAGAGCCATGATAACCGAATATTTTCTTCCCGAATAGGTTGGCATGAATGTGGATGAGATGTGGTTGCAACAAGACGGCCGGCGAGGCGCCACACAGCCCACGTCACAATCGATTTACTGAAGGAAACATTCTATGAGCGCATAATTGCGCAGAATGAACCTGTCAGGTGGCCACCAAGATCGTGTGACTTGACACCATTGGATTACTTTCTTATGTGAAGTCGCTCGTCTACGTCAACAAACCAGGGCTTGGAAGCCAATATTCGTGCGTTATTACCGACATACGGCCTCAAATGCTCGAAAAAGTTGTTGAAAATTGGACCTCAAAACTCGGATTTATTCGAGCCAGTCGCGGCGGTCACATACCCGAAAACATATTTGATGGCATAAATTATCCTTCCAATAAAGCCAAGTTCATGGATATTAAAACGATTTTCTTGTGTTTTATTTCAATTCGAAGCTCTAAACCTCTAAAAAAACATCTTTTATATTTGTGTCAGTGCATGCAATCAGATCTTTTTAAAGACTAATTAAACCACAGTCCTTAAATCATCATTATGTACATAAATTGAACAAATGGTTTGACTTAGAGCTCACTTTAAAATGCCTTCTTATAATAGCCACATCTTTGTGAACCGCAACAAATAACAATAAACAACATAAAAAAAAAACAGTAGCACAACACTAAACACTGGTAACCATCTAGTTGAAACGAATAGAAGTCATCGGATGGCCTCAAAGAACGAAGATTAACAGATTTGTGTTCTTTGCGACTTCACCGCAAAAGCACGAGAATAGTGTATAATTTTGCAGTAAGTACATCGTTCATGTTACAATAGTAGTAAGGTAAGACACATCCACAAACTCTAACTCAAACTCCTGCTTTTCTCACTGTAAACTGCAGCTTTCGGCCGGCATTCAGCGCGCGTAGAAAACATTTACATTGCATTCGATATTTTCCTAAATGTAGTAGGTAGCTACATGGCGCGCCAGGTCACTACAATTCATCACATTTAAGTCGCTTAAAATGTACACTACCGTAAAGATCCAATGGAGCAGGTAATCCGCCTTGAAAAAATAAGAAAATAGAGAAAAATAAAAAAACAGGGTAAAGAAAAGAAAATGATTGCGCTCAGCTCACGGTCGAAATTTAGATTTCCATCTTGTCACGTACGCGACTCTTCTGCGATTGTGTCTTTTTGGTTGCTTGGCCGATTGCACGCCCCACAACCCAGGCTACCCAAGCAAACCCATGTGGAGGAGCAGAGAATGGGGAAAACTAAGTAAACAGAAGATTTTCCCGATGGATAGATTCTTACACAAAAGGATTGGCAACCAGGAAATGTTGTACCGTAAATTCTGTCGCCGGCGGTTTAGTAAATTTGTTTTATTTTTTTTATTTTTTATACTCTTTTCCTTTCGTTTTGATTTAGCTCCCTCTCCACCTTAAGAAGTCTTGCCATGTCTGTGGACTATAGGTACAAATTTATTAGCAGAAAGATCTCTTAGTTTCGCGACAACTACAACGTCACTAATGCATTCTTTTTACAACCTCTCCTCCCGGAAGGCATACTTCTTCCCATACCCAACTCTGGAGCAACACAAAAAAAAAAAAAAGGAACAGGTACTCCATCTAAGATGCATAAATTGTTCACGTATTGTTCGCTACGAATAGGACTACACACATAAAACGTATGGTAAACATGCGTGTGCATCACACAGTCGTTTTGGCATACGCGCTGAGCTGAGCTGCATGCAACGCGGGCCCGCCCGCCAGAAAAATGGATCTTGCGGAAGGAATTTTTGATGTCGTATAACCCGGCTGTGAGATTTTTGAATTTTGATCACGTTCCAGAGGAAAAGATTTTTACGAGAATTAGGGGCTTGATGAAGTGTTTTCGATCGTGCCAATAACCTTTTGGTTATTCATGCAAGAGTATTACATCAGAAACAGCAGTTGCTGTGCAGCTAAGAATGTCATGAATCATGATACTTGTATAACAGCCAGAGTCTGGTTACGTAATAATGGTTTGAAGAAAATTCATATAGTTTAGTGATAAGGATCTTGGATTTTGGGAAGCCTTCACAGAATGGGATAATGAAAATTGAATTAAATTTTCTACTTAACGAGTAATTCTGAATGGATTCAATGAGATTTGAAACTTAACGCTTTTGTTGTTTCGCATTTAAAAAACGAGCAGGTGTTTTGGAAAAAACTGAAAGAGATCCAAAGATGATAACCAGAAGTCTCACTTGGCTAATTCGCTGCTTGAATATTAACAGCTGGGACTATGTTGTGGTGCATTTTATGGGTTCATCAAATTCAATTGGTGAACCTTACAAATGAAATTCTATTTATTACCTTGTTTGTCAAAAGGTTACTGAAAAGAAATATGTACTTTCGTTGAGACTTTAGTTGCAAGAAACTTCGTTTTCAATATTTCGTTTTTTGGCGTCAAGAAATATATCCTCTTATTTCAAATCAGATCGTTGACAACGTTAAAAAATAAGAGAATTACAGAGTCAAGAGTGCCATTTTCAATGTTTTGGTGCCATAGTGCCATTAAAATGTAAAGGTCTCAAAAGTGAACGATTGTACCACATCGGTCATGCTGGTCCCAAGCTTAAGTCATTCGTACTCTTCTTGTTTGTCTCATGTCGCAGTGCACCCCATGCATTTCTTTGTTGAAACTTCACACGTCGCGTCGTCTCGGAACTATTGATCACTCGTTCTCGGAGTATTCTCGGCTTCCTTATCCGCCTTATATATGATGCATGTTTCTGAGACGTATGGGATGGTGTCTTATGAAGGGTTATATGTTGGTCTTTGTATAGAGTGTTTTACTTCTCAATTATCAAACCCAAAAATCTAATTCTACATTTGATATCCATACTCTGAAGTTTTGCGTGTCTAAAGCGCATCCTAGATAGGGAATGTCCTGGATTACCATGAGTTTTCGGTTCTCAAAAAACGCTAAACTACAAAATTAACACACATCCCTGTCACTTGAAGAAAACACATGCCATTTGACAGCCCTTTTGTTACATGCAATCGCCCCAACAAAAACCTAGTACTACTTAAGAGTGAGTTGAGGGCTAATCCAGGGCTCAAAAACACTCAGTTTGACATTTAGGGCAATTTTAGGTTTTTCAACAAACGTTTTGTGTCAACGACAAGACAACCCCAGGGCTGGCTTCAACGATCAAACTTAATGTGTGGTCTATTGTGTCAACTGAATTAAAACAATACCTGTCCAATTCTTTGTTATATTCCTCTCCAAACTAAAGCGTCCGCCAGCTAACGTTTTTTTTTTCAACTTGTGAATGGTAACACTTAGTCATGTCTGATATGACATATACATAATTAGTTTTATTCTCCCGCTGAACGAATATTGTTGTGTTGTATTGTTGAACAACGCTGGGAAATATTGCGTCATTACTTTGAAGGTCCGATGACGATTTGGCCAAAAAAATCATTATTTCAGATGAAGCTCATTTTGATCTTGGCGGGTATGTAAACAAGCAAAATTGTCGCATTTGGGGCATAGAAAATCCGCACGCATAGATTGAAAAGCCGATACATCCAAAACGAGTCACTCAGTGCGGATTTTGGTCCAGAGGCATTTTTCGAAAATGAGCAAAGAATGCCGTTACAGTCAATGGCGATCGTTATTGGGCCATGTTAAACGAATTTTTGTTCACAAAAATTGAAGAGGAGGACATTGGCAACATTTGAATTCAACAGGACGGCACTACGTGCCACACACCCGAAGCTACACGATGTATCGCACACTGTTTTTGAAAAAAAAAGTTATTTGGCGGACAATGGAAATTCAAGCATTTTCACTTAACCCCTTGCAGCGTCTTGTAACATTATTGTAACAAACTGAAAAAGATCTACAAAATCCATAGGGACTGCTATTTTTTCGCTTAAACTCATTGTGCCATCAAGGTAACATATCGAACTAACGAATGATTACACGACTTCACACAAAGATGGCGTAGCTAATATAGTAAAGAACATCCACTATGAAAGTTCGTTTTCTGCAGCGAGTTGGTACATGCAAAGTGTGAAGTACATAAAAAAATAGTTTGCGGTACTAAATTGACGCGGTTTTCAATTATATAAATTAGGTAACCAGAAGAATAATTGCTTCTAAAATTTCCACACCACATACATGTGATATATCGGTGTCCAAAAAATACGTGTTTTATTATGTATATCTAAAATGAAGTCATTAAATGCTGTATTATTTAATCATTTGAAAATTTAAATCTATCTATACATATAATAAAAACGTAACAGTTTGTTTGTTTGTTTGTGCACGCTAATCTCAGAAACGGCTTATCCTATCCAGATGGAGTTTTTAGTAATATATTATCATTATGGTAAGCTTCATTTAACATTTAGTTTTTATTTCATGTCAATCGGTTGATAAAAAAAAAGTTATGCCATTCTTGAGGACGAAGTGGCGGGCACACCTAGTTGTAAATAATATCTTTGAACTATTTGTAATTCCAATTCGAAGATTCATATTTTATTTTGTTTTTTGTTTTCTATATTAACAGCTTATCACTTTTTGTTCATAAGTCTTAATATACCCAAATCCCAAAAGTATACCTTTTCTCTCAAAATATTAAGAGTATTCACTTCAAATTTCAAAAGTTTTCGTTTGATAGTTTGGCTTTTCTTTTGGCCGTCAGAGTATGCCAATTAGCACTTTTCAAATGTTACATGCTCGTGGCGTTCATATTCATAATACTACAAACATCAATAGATGTCACTGTATCATAAAGAAACGCGAATAAATATGTGGTTAATTCTACTAACCCTTGTGAAGAAAAGAGTTGAATGAAAAACTCGTTTATCCGTTCAATTTATCCCTTACTAGTTATAAAGTAATAAAAAGTACTTCGGTTAGTATCCGCCTAGGTCGAGCGATTTAACGCCTCTAGACTAATTTTCTTTGGCTTTGTTAATGCTCAATTGTTTATGTCCATAGCGACATTGACGCATTGAAAGACAACCTTAAAGCATTTATTCGTGAGATACCGGTCAAAGTGTTAGAAAGAATATGTCAAAATTTGACTAAGTGAATGATGTTTTAAGATTCTGAACAGTAATAATATTTATTTTCAATAAATCAAACATATAAAAATTAGAACAATTTGATAACAATAAAATAAATAAAGTATTTAAAAACAAAGTATCAAATCTCAACTTTCAACAGTGAATAATGGACCATTTGATGTGCATCCGCGGTCAATTTCTGATAGTTCAAAATTACTCTTTAGTTTGTGCAAAATGTTTATGCTTATCAAAACAAAGATATTTGCATTCATCATTAGCTGCTTTATTTAAAAACAATGAAATTTTACCTTTACTTTACTTGCGATTTTAGATTATATGTGCTACACAAGAAAAGTTTTGCAATCGCGCCTACGATGATAGAGAATACGAAAAAGGGGCCCTGCAATTCTCACTGTCATGTCTGTCATGTCTGCATGGCCTACAGCCTGAACCTCAAAATTTGCAGTTAGGGTCTGTGGTGATTAGTTTTGATACAGATTATAGATTAGAGTCTAGAGACCAAAATCCAAAAACTAATCTGAGTCTAGAGACCAAAATCCAAAAACTAATCTGTAATCTGTATAAAAACTAATCACCACAGACCCTAACTGCAAATTTTGAGGTTCAGGCTGTAGGCCATGCAGACATTCAGACAGACAGTCTAGAGTCTAGACCTTGAAATAACGGTACCTACCATACAACCTACATAATAATTCTTATTTTTCTCAAAACGGCTCTAACGATTTCGATTAAATTTTGTGTGAGGGAATATGTAGTTTCCGGCATTCCTTTCTTATGATAAAAAAAATATTTTCGGATAAGTCGAAAAACGATACATAGTACCGTTTTCTTAAAAACTGTCTTTATCGTAAATGATTGACAATATTTTGAGGAAAATATATTTTTGAAAAGTCCTAGGTAGATCAGGAAAGATCGCATATTAACCATATTAACATGTAAAAAAATTAAATTTTTGAAATTTTTATAAATTATATGAAAATGTTGATTTTTTGAAACAACTTCAAAACTGTATCTTTGATTTTTTCCCCCAATTTTTTGTCGAAACATAAATAAATAAAAAAAAGTTGCGCAACAGAACTGAATACCCCGGGACCTAGCGCATTTTTCACATGCCTTATTATAGAATTGAGGGGACCTATAGTTTTCTGCAGATTCCGAACGGCTAATCGAGAAAGTGCTTTTAATGGCAATGGATTTACTATTTTGCCATTTCCTTGCAAAAGGTCGTACCCGTGGAAAACATTTTTGACTTCTGTTGGAATTCGAACCACGAACCTCCCGCGTAGCATGCAGACATGCTTACCATTCTTTCACGTAATTAAGTCGCCCTTTCATATATGATAATGTTCGAAAGATCATCAGTTTTCTTCAAGAGCCAAATACCTTGGCCAAAATCATTACCTTTTATGTAAATAATACCTGACTCTTTTTTACTTTGCATCATGAGCACGCTTATGGTCCAACTACAAAGCATACAAGTTCATCCGAATGCTATGCCTCAAATAGAGACCTTGATATCTCAATCTTCAAACGTTGTTGTTTTTATTTAACCCTGATATTTACGCACTTCGGAACCTGAAACTTTGGATGTAAAATTTATGCGGCCGCAAAATGTTTCTTGTAAAATATTTAACTTATTTATATCAATTAAAATGCATTTATGTAGCCTATTCAATTACGAAGTCAACTTCATCGCTATTGAATGGAATTGAATTTCAAAAAAATATTTGCATTTACTACCGATCATGAATTTCAAACATTTTAAGATTCATTGATTTCTAAATCACTGAAATGGAAGCATAAATTGGTTATTTGAATGTTACAAATTTTTACATTCAAATAACCTACTATGGCTTTTTTCAGTTTTTAATTTTTTCTTAAAAAAGAAGTAAAACCCATCTACAAATTAATTTGCTACGCAGTTAATGTAGTGGCTAGAGGGAAAAGAGAAGAGGTAATAATTTAAGTGCTTCAACAGCTAGTAAATGATTCATTTATTAATAACTCGCATCCATGAAATGAATACCTACACTTTTATGCTTCATAAATATCCGCTTTTGTATTTTTCCGTTATTTATCTTTTCCAACGAACTGAACTACATTACTTGTGAACGCGGACTCTATACCTGGCGATAAAGACTCCTGCTACCTGCAAATGAAATCGAAAATTCGTAAACTTTTGGGAGTACCTTGAGGTCGCATGGATTCGCTTCTAAGATCGTTGACCACAAACGAGAGTTCTTATCACTTTAAAGTTAGTCGGACTCATCAATTAAGGGCCTCTGAAGTACTTGCGCTTTAGAAAATAGAACAGGTTTAAAAACTCATCTTTTTGATTTCATAAAGGGACTCGTTTTTAGCTTCCTTTGTAAGTGGAATGCAACTGAATTTGAAAAAGTCGAAAAAACTATCATGGCAATAGATTCCATGTGCATTGGAAATTTTTGTGAATACATTTTTTTTACTTTCTCGATAAACCGTTCAAATCCGGCAGAAAACTGTAGGTCCCCTCCATTCCCGTACAAGGCATTGTTGTGAGAAATGCGCTAGGTTCAGGGGCTCCTCGCTCTGTTGCGCCACCCTTTTTTTTTTTTTTTTTTTTAAATTTATATTACTATGGTCGAATTAAAATTTATCAATTTGTTCAATAAAATCAAAATTTTCATCATGGTAAGGTACACGAACGAACAACGTCTCAAATTAAAAAATTGTCTACCGAAATTTTAACTCGGGGTCCGCAACTTTAAGAGCTTAAATTTTCGGTCGTAATTCACTCCCTGGAAGACAAGCAATAACAAGTTTAGTGCTAAAAATTTAAGTCTATTGAGTTTTATGGAATTCTTAAAACACAAAAGTGAGGTTCGAAGCCAATGCTCCCAACTGTCATTCATGTCCTATACTTTATTTCAATAAATCCTTTACCAGACCCCTTATTCAGTTAACCTAAAGTAAACTTCAAAATTCATTTCGAATGAAGGGATCCCTCATAAATTATTGTCCCATCCGCAACATATTGCAATTCCTTTCTGGTCGTTTGAAATTGCCTTCTCAGACTCATTTGACTCGCATTCAGCACAGAAGAAATTTATATAAAGACAAAGTGATGATATTTGAGAGCTCCACTTTGTTCATATACCGCAGCAGGTTAGTGTGTATTTCAAAATTTTATCTGGAAGCAGCATCTTGGTCAAGAGGCCAACCAACCAAAACAATTTTGGCGAAACAAAAACTGGTTTTCGGTGAAGAATGCGATCTTTGGCCAAGATCTGCATTTGAAGTTCGTTTTCGTTTTCATATTGCGTTTGATGTTAACATGAAAAATAGATTTCTTTGACTCAATAAATAATTTTGAGAATCCTTTTGTTTTTCATGTAGTGGTGGGATGTGAGAGGTGAACTCAAAGACTGTGTGGTTCGTTTGTTAGACATTTGATTCAAAGAACACCTTCCAACTTGGTATTGTACCGATAGATGAAAAGAGTACCTGATGATTGAGATTTGATGAGAATATTTCAGGGTTAACATCTGTGAAAACAGTAAGCGATTTTCAAGGTTATCGAGATAAGTATTTGGACTTGATCCCAAGAGTTCTTAGAAAAATGAGGAGGTAGGTATCACCAAGAGAAACGGTTAACAATAAAAAAAAAACATGATGAATTGATGGGAATCAACCGAAATTGTGATGGCAGTGATGTGATAATGTCCGCCTGTAACGTGGGCTTCCAAACTAAGAGACTCTGTAATACCTAATATTTGAAAGGCCTCGAAGAGTATTATCAGAGACATAAAAAGCTTCTTTCCATTAAGCTGATCAGAGTCTGCAGGAGTGTGTAGGTTCACTCCGTTCCTCGTTGCGGTATCCTTGGGCAAGGCCCCGGGCTCCCCATACTCCGTTATGCTTCCCTATTTATTTTTAAATCTCCCGCAAAAGTCTTTGATCATTTCGATTTCACATTAGGTGCCATTGTTAGCATCCTGTCTTCAGAATCTATCGCTTTCTGTAATTTGATCCCAGTTAAATGCAATTCACATAAAAATGTCAAATATAAAAAGGTATTGAAGCGGACGGTGCGACAGGGAACATCTAACTCCTTCAAGCAGACAGGTGCACTGCACAACTTATACACTCGTTCAGCAACGAAATTCAAAGCTATAAAGAAAGTTTATTCCATGTGGTAATAATTTTATTCAAAATTGATTTACGTTCAAATTTTCTGACTTGGGAGCAGCCCAAAGGCACACAAACTTGAACACTCATACGCACCATCATCGTCATTTTAGAAGCTTGGTTTGGTTATCTGTTCAATGCGTCCCACAGTATGGGGCAGGGTATGGATACGCGAGTACAATGTCAATATTGGAGGTTTGTTATTTAAACGTTAAAACGTGCAGTGCACGATTTTCTTCCTCTAATATTCGATGGAAGTTCATATAAGGTATATCATTTCCCCGGAACGGCAACAGAGCGACAACAGCATGTTATATTTAAAATAACCTAAGTACTTGTCAGCTCAAAGCAAGTTGTATAGGTCTGCCACGCGTTGCAGAAGCGCTCGGGTGAATACGAATACAACAAATTATATCTTTGGATAGAATTGCGAATTAAATACAAAATTACCGGCTATAAATGTCAAGTGGTAAGAGGAAGTTTTATTGTGCTGTAAATACACCATCGACTGGCCATGAGATGGGGGCAAGGATCTTTACTTCTAAAAAAATAAAAAAAATAAAAAAAATAACAAAATTACCAGGGAAGACTCGGATCTCGCATCCTATATAGGAACTTTGCTCTTGCTCTTAGTCGGGTTTCCAACATTTATCTATTATTAATGGAAACTTTACGAGCGACTTCAGTCGGTGTCCATAAAAAAGGCGGTTTTATTAGCGGGAACTTTCGTAAGAGGGTTTGGCTATTCTGTTTTGTGCATTAAATGCGTGTCCTTTTGAATTTTTATATGAACGTGCACTTTTGTTCGATAATGTCTTGGAACTATGATAGATAGTCAAATAGATGCATTCCGGCAGTTAACATCTTGAGCAGTTCACTTAGAATCTTGCAAACACAAATATATGAAAAAATATGTATACCTTAGCCCTTCACAGAAAGGATGAGTCCGATTGAGAATTGATAACTGACTAGTGGTACCCGTGGCGTAATGGTAAGCATGGCTGCTGTTAATCCAGAGGTTCGTGTTTCGCCTCTCAAGAGGAATTGGCAAGTCCTCCGTTAGTAAATTCATTGCTGCGAAAAGCGCTTTCCGAATTAGCTGTTCGGAACCGGCAGAAAATTATAGGTCCCCTCCATTCCCTAACAAGGCATGGTTATGAGAAATACACTAGGCCCTGGGGCTTCTCGCTCTGTTGGGCCACTCTATTTATTTATTTTGATTTAGTTTTTTCTTCCGTTCGTTAAAGGTTAAATTTTGCAATGCATCCCATGTAGGTACCAATAGCCGCGTTTTATTGGGAATTTCTATATTCACTTATATTCACTTAACTTGCGAGTATCAATAAAACGATTTTTTGGCTATATTCACTTAGCAAGTTCACTTTAAATTTTACTTTCAATGTTGGTACCCTTGGCACCTTATGTCAAAATTCTCGTGTCAAATCTTTGAATACAATCAAGCAAAATGGATACCGAAACAAAAAGAGTTAAAATAATAAATTCTTGTTTTTCAACAATTATTTTTTCTTAGTTCATACTTTGGTCCGTGGATTCATCGTCAAGCAGTGAAGATAGTTGTTCTTCATCCTCGGAATATGAAAGTTCTAATAGTTTTTCATCAGCGGGTTCAGATAAACATGCAAAAGTTTCCAATTTCATGGAAACTAGAGATTCATATAGCGAGGCTGATTTCAAATCTCATTTCCGATTAAATCGCGCAACTTTAGAACAATTAACAGGTGAGCAGTGTTTGTGCTGCACATAAAATATTTATTTTTAACCTATTTTTGTTCTGTAGTAAGTGAATATGTATATGTACCTAAGTGAATACAGATTCCCAATAAAACTCTGCTAATAAAACATGACTCACAAACATTATTTTACTAGATGACCCTCCCGGCCAGCGTAGCTCGGGTCCTATTGTGAATTGTGATCGAATTGAGTAAATTAAGAGCGAAAATGGGGATGAAATGTCACTCAGGAACAATGAAGCACTCTAACGATGAAAGAATTTTTTTAAATATACAAAGGTGAGAATGTTGACTGGTTTTTTAATACGCGTTCCTCTGCCTGTGATTAAATGTTGATGAAATATACCTAGAATTTATTATTTACAGCGGAGTATAATGATTTTTAAATCAAAAATGAAAAGTTCTAATGATCTTCACTCCTATGCGTTTCGCCCGGGGTACAACAATGGGCTCATCAGCTAGATGTTGTTGTACCCTTTCTAAGACGCAATGTTTGGTCGATGTTTGTCGACACATATACAGGGTGATTCGCATAAGGTGTGACAAAAAGATAGAGTGTGTAGGTTGGACCTAGACAAGCAAAAAATCGTATGGGAGGGGGGGGGTCCATTTTCCCCCGTTTAGGCGGGAGGGGCAATTTAAGAAAAAAACCACTAAAAATGGGAAAAAAATTATTTTAAAAGAACGGTAATACCTACAGAGTCGTGCTATAGCATTTTGAAAAGCCAAAAACCTATTCATTTATTTAAATTTTAAAATAAGTTGTTCAAATGAATAGTTTTTGAAATATTAGTTTTCAAAGTCAAAATTTTTAATTAAATTTACATTAAACGATGAATGGAAACATAAATGGGAAGACGTCCCAGTTACAAACAAACAAAACAAACAAACAATTGAAGAATGGTTTAATAATGACAAATTAAAAAGAACTACTCACATCTTTTCAATAAATAGGACTGATCCAGTAAATTGCTATGTAATAATATACATACTTTCAGTTCAACATATTTTTTTAGATTGCTCGCTGTATGTTAAATTTTCAATTGTACTTTATACGAAACAGGGCCTTAAAATCCTTTAGTATTGAAGGCCAAATAAATGTATTCATAATTCTAATTCTGAGATTCATTGTCAGGATTTTACAGGGATTATTATCACGAAGAACATTTGATTTTTTCAAAGTTTCAATGATCTAATATGATTGTTGATTGTTATATATGATGTTAGAATTTGATACGCCTTACTTTAAAACTAGCCAAATTTTTGAGTAATTTGATGCAAACAATTTCTCAAACTATTAGCTCTTTCGTGTTCAAGGGACAGAAAACAGAATAGTCAAATCACTCAAAAGTTGCTGGGGCATGGTACTTTGAAGATAAGTTTTGATGATCTTTAATTTTAAAAAGAACCTTTCCGCAGTAGCAACTGTCACTAGAATGGTTAAAAACAAAATCAATCCATGCTAAATGTCTTATACACTGGTAGATAAAGCAGCGTTTTCAATAATAAATCTGCAGACTAAGTTTTTCAGTTTGCTTTTTGAGATATGATCGAATAGATACCAATCGTTCACAGATTCCATGCGGAGTTCTTGATCCCTTTATCAATTCCTTAAGTTGGACAACTCGAAAAAAGTTTTTCAAACTCTCAAACCGATCTAGTAATTAATTTGCAAATGATCAAGACATTCAGAAAAATATTTAAAAGGAATCGCGCTTCTCCATTAAATAGTCTTTCATCTTAATAAAATTCTTAGAAATATTTCTTGGTTTTCTTGATCGGTTGTTTTTTCATAACTCCAATCAGCGCTTGCCTTTAATTTGCTCACTCGTAGTAATTTCGAAATTCTCGCAGGTCTTAATACGCTTGTTGAGGTAGATAGGATTTTGGCTTTGAGAGGAAAGGCATAGGGGCAATCGCATAAAGCGAAACGTCCCACTCCAAACTTATTTAGAGTAGTATTAAAAGTTTTACTTTTCGTGCGTTTTTTTTGTATTGTTACTTTTAGGGGCTTTCTGGTGGTGGGGGCCCCGGTCTTTGAGAGCGGTAAAACCGCCGGTCGTTACGCTACTAGCTATACTTCAGTGCTGCGTAAGTGCGTTCTTTTATGGCTTCGATGTTACGCGATGCTGTAGTGTCAAAATCATCGTTATTGTTGTGTATTTTTGACTTTGTTAAAAAATCATGATTGCATTTAGGAACGACTCGATGTTACACTTTGCTGGGCTGTCAAAAATAAGAATAAAATATTTCTTAAAATATAAATCCGGCTAAAGGAAACTCGTTTTTGATGAAAAAATGAATTCTGAAATGAACAAGATTGAAAATCAATAAATGCTCACAGAATTTTGAAAGATTAATGAAAAAAAAAAACCAGCACAAATCTGAGCAACAACAATTTCAGAGGGATTTGACAGATCAACATCGAAACTCAAGTCCCAGAGATGAATTGAAAAGCTACGAAACGTAACATTCTGACAGTTCAACATTGAAATTAGGAACGACATCGATGTTACATTTCGTAACTTTTTTGCATTTAGGAACGATATAATGTTACCCGACGTTACATTGCGTAACATCCAAGAATAAAAGAACGCAGTACAGACCCATATTCCTACGGAAATTCATTTCCAATGGAATGTAGTGATCTTTGATACTTATTCAAAGGTTTCACTGCAACGAAGTCGCAAGTAAAAGCTGTCTTTCGTCTCCGTCCTTAGTAGCAGAGTATCGAATTGAATTGCCACCGGAACAAAATCTTAGAAACTACTAGGCTTTCAGCAAAGAAATGATACACTTACCCTCATAAAAAAAACAATAGAAACTTTCACGTTATTTTCTTAGCTTAGCCTAGCAGGTGTTTCTGACAATTTTTGGTTTTTAGGTAAATTTGTGTGTACCAGGCTTTGAATATAAAGATGGTTGCTTTACGTAAATTTCAAAAATTTTTTGAGTGTTTTTTGCGATTACCCAAGACAGTAACAAATCATAAGCCCACTTGAAAAGGTTTCTTTTCATACAACAACTTTTTTCATTGTTTCGAATTGCATAATTGCCTTTGTATACTTTTTGCTACTTGGTAAAAAGCAGAAAAAAAATCTCGACAAATACATGTTTACTCCTTGCATAATGCATAATTCCAGTTTCACAACGCACCACATGGGTAATATGCCCCTATAAGGGAATTCTATAAGTTCCACAGCGAAATTCAATTGAAAACTTATCCGAAGGTAGGTGTGAAAAGATATACAACAAACGACTATCGGTCGATGAATTAAGAGGACAATATTCTCCTCTAGTTTGCCGCAGTAAGAAATCTGTGTACTTCTTGTACTTAACACAGATATACTCGTACCAAAGGAGTGCAAAACTACACGCATATAACTAGTTCGGGTGGTATGATATTTTATGGTGACATCTACGATATGTCAAGTGAAATATGTGTCTGCGGCAATTGTCTGAGGGATTGCAATGTTGAGTTGAAATAATTTTCTTGGCGTTTCGGAATTTGGACAGCCAGTGTACGAGCATAAATATTTCGTTTTCCTGAAATTTGACAAGAACATGCGACTTGTGTGAAATTATTTTCCGAATAAATATTTCATAACTTTGAGTGGAGTGCAGAGATTGCGCAAGCTTAAGTTTATGATTTGGAGGGAGTTCCTGGTTAAAAAAGGGTGAACTCCATTATTTCATATTAAGAAAACAACCGCTCCCACAATTTTATGGCTTTTGCATTCTTTTATTTTCTGGAAAAACCCATCAAAAGTTTTATGTCTGTGAATGCATGCATATGCATGGGCTTTTACTATCATGTGGATTACAAAACATGACAATCCTTGTCTATGGACTTTTATTTTCACTACTACCATGTCTAATTGCAAACTCCATTGGCAATCTAATCTCTATACGTACCGGTTGTGACACGCATTGCTAACTTTATAATACTGCGTAGAGACAAGTGGACCGACAAATATGGCAGCAGATGAATTGCAGTTGGTCGTCCCTTCGTGGGACCGTGTTAAATGTGCATCACTTGGAGGCTTTGCTGTATCAAATGTCGCTCCGAGAGGTTCGATGTTCCTTTTTTTTTTACTTACTTCTTTCGTTCGGTTTGTGTTTAATATGTATACTGATGGAGTTTATGCGAATTTCGATAGACGGATGGATGAAGTCCTGGCGATCTATTTATGGGAGTCACGGCACCTTATCCCAACACTGAGCTACACACTGAACGACTGTGCTGGCTACATTGAAGGTGGACGACAAGAGCTCGTCAATTCAAAGAGTTTAGCCCGATAGAAACCTTGAAATCCTGCCATTCAACCCGCGCCAACGATTACTGAATGACATTTGGTCAAGCACTTAAGCTTGAAGCATGACCACCACGTTAAACAAGTGCGGCGCTTTTTAGATTTTTATGTGACGTGATGTGGCGCGGTATCCATTTGAGGAGGAATTGTTGCGATTGAGAATACCTAGATGAGAAACAAGTACGTTGAATTAAAAGCATGTCAAATATACTTCTACTTCTATTTTTTGATTGCAAGCTGAGTCCCAGAGGACGATACTGCGCAACATCCATAAATATGAGATAGGCCAACGTAGGAACATCACAGCGGGTTGTGTCTATTCGATGATTATTCCTTGGACGGTACTGTTTAAAGAATAGGAATTAACACATAAAAAGGGAGAGTAATTGTAGACGGTCTCATACATTTATGGAGTTTGTTGTGTTATTTAAAAAACTTATTTCGCTAGTAAAATAGCGATGACTGATGTTGATATGCCGACAATGAGGTCTCGTTTACAAAATAGCTACACTGAACCAAAAATGGTTGTCATATTGATGAATTTGTTCATCATATTGATGAAAAAAGTTCTTATTTTTCAGCCAACGACCGCGATCATCAATATGATGATTTAGAAAACCGCTGTCATCACATTGACAACCGCGTTCATTGTATTGACTACCGCTATTATGATCATACTGAAACCTGTGGTCATCATATTGACTACCGAGATGGTCTATATGATTATTGTGGTTATCAATAGTATGAATATGATTACTCTGGTTGTCAATAGGATGATCGCAATTTTCAATAAGATTATTCCGATAATCGATATGATGATGGCATTTGTCAATGAGAATATTGTGGTTGTCAATAGGATGATTGTAGTTGTCAATATGATTATTGTGGTTGTCAAAAGGATGATTGCAGTTTTCAATACAATTATTACGACCATCGATATGATTGTATAACATATAATCATATTAACACAGTAACCATATTCACAACCACAACATTCTCTAAAAAATGAGTTCAACTTTCCACTCCTCATTTTTTAGCAAACAAATACTTACTATTCAGCACTTTAATTGAACCATTTAATGAACTTCCCTCCTAAAATGCTACCGACTTTAATTATAAAAATACATTTAACATTATATGTGTTAAGATATCTATTTATTTAGAAAAAAATTAATTATTTTGCGCATCAAGCAGTGGGTACAATTTTAGTGGTAAAGCTTTTTTGGCTTTTTTTAATTAAAAAAATTCTATAAATTGCCACACGTTCTCACAAGCTGGTGGGTAATGTATGTAATGTATATTAAAAACAAAAAAAAAAAAACCTAAAACAAATGTCTATACAGCACGTAAGGCATTACTAATTTTAGATTTATAGTCATCTAAATAGACTACAAACTCATTTGACCCACGCAGATGCATGATGAAAAGCTGAATGGTTTCCCCACGATCTTTCAAGAACTTTATATGGGCATCCAATTGTTGGACACTTACTCCATCCAGAGAAAAGAGATTTGCGAGTCCTTAATAGTATGCTTCGAAAAGTGATACTTTTGGTCGTCGGAACGTGGTTTTTTAGTTTTTGGAACCAGATAGTAATGCATACTATTATTGCATACAAAGTCATCTGAAAGTTTGAAAAGATATAAAAAATTATAAACGTAAATTGTGTGTGATGCACATTTGACATTTACCTTTCTCAAAATCAGCATCATTAATGTTTTTGAGGTTATTAAAGAAATCTTATTTTATCATAAAATCAATTGAATCGATTAAAAAGCACAAAGAATGTATAAAATAATGAAAATGTATAATAAAATGGTCCACTTACTTTTAAAAATATCATAACGATGCTCTTGATTCCAACTTTCCAAAATGATTCGCAATTCGGTGTCATCTTATTGTCTTGTTCCGATGTTTCGATTGAAATTAGGTGCTTATAGAGCTATCAATGCTTTTGAAACACTTTATTATTAATCACAAATTAATCTTCCGAAAACTTCTTAGAGACTATATAGTTGATGCTGATACTAATTTTTCACTTCACTAACTTTTCACAATAGTGGTTGTTAATAATTAATTCTGTGCCCACAAAATTGTATTGCGACACTACTACCGCAACTTTTACGAATCGAATGACGCACTTTACTCAAAATATAGATTAAAACAACATTTTTTGTCGTTGTATTTTTGTCTGTGTTTCCATATTGATGATTGCAATTTTCAATGCGAAAAAATGAGATCATCATATTAACAAAGCGACGATCATAATATTGACAACCGAAGTTGTTAATATGACAATTTCTAAGCAGACAGTTTTTGTCTTTAGATTTACCGTTTTGTTTCGGTCTTTTGCTTTATTTTGGCAACAACAACTACTTGGTGGTGATCACCACATTAACAACCACGATTGTCAATATGACAACTGCAACGCAACGATCATCATATTGACAACCACACGATTGTCAATATTACAACCGCATAGTGACGATCATCATTAATTGTTGTCAATATGACCATTGCAAATCAACGATCATCATATTGACAATCTTTGTTTTCATATTGAAAATTACGATCATCATATTGACAATTGTAAATTGATAACCGAAATTGATGACTGCAATCATCAAATGCAAAAAACTGGTTTTCATATTGACTATTTTGTTCATCAATATGACAATATTCAGTTAACAACCACCGATTATCAATATTACAACCAATATTTCTTTCAGTGTAAGGGAAAAACGAAATGATGTTTAAGAAAAATTAAAACCAATGGTATGAACATCAAACATAAAAGTGTGAGAATGAATCTGGTTTGTGTGCGGTTATTCGTAACATTTTTACTAACAATAAGCTAAGCTATTTTTATTAAAAATTAAGATATATCTACTAATTAAGTGATAGTAGCTCAATAAGAAATACTACGATGAGGTTTCCATGAATAGTTAAATTGAGATCGGGTGTCCTTTCTTTGATTTTTATTCTCTAAAAAAAACCATTGGATTCCGCAGGAAACTTGAGCAGTTTTAAGATACGTATTTACAAGTCTAATTGTTGGTACTAATCGAATCGATTAAAGACAACGATCAAAAGTACGCCAATGTTAGTTCGCTTTTTTATCAAAGTCTACAAAAATATATACGTTCATTATGAAAAACTGCTCATAGGTATGTGTATTGTATATAATTTGCAAAATGTTTTATAATTAGTCAATCAGATGCAAAAATGGTTAGACGTTCTATAGATTTTAAATTTATACGCGTTTGACTTAAAAAAAAAAAAAAACAAACGGATTTTAGAAATAAATCAAAATTAAAACCAAAAAGGTATCACTACAGAGTTTGGCGAGCCCCAAGACCTAGCGCAGTTCCCTCTACCGAACCTTGTTTGGTATGGAGGGGTCCTACAATGTTTTTGTCTGTTCAGAAAAAGCTAAATTAGAAAGACCTTGGCATGAAATTGTAATTATTCTTTACTACCAATTCCCAGCTAAAGGTGATACCAGATGGATTTCGAACCTTTCAAATCCGGGTAAAAGCTTAAGGCACGGCGACAAACTGTCATGCGATTTCTTAAACATCATACTTGAAAAGATTGTACAAAACTCAAACGTCAACACCAGAAGAACAATCTTTCAAAAGTCTGTACTCGCTTGCGGAAGCAATATTGACGTAATCGGAAGAAAAAAGCGTGATGTCAAAGGTGCTTTTGCGAGTATTGAGGCGGTAACATGGGCATGATGGTTAATGAGGGCAGAACGAAGTATATGCTGTCATCAAACCAGGATACAGAACATCGACGAATTGGTAAAAACGTCACATTAGACAGACATAACTTCGAGGTGTACAGTACTTCGTCTACCTAGGTTCCGCTATAGACACGAATAACAACATCAGTGCGGAGACCAAACGGAGAATAACTCTTGCCAAGTGTTGCTTCTTTGGGTTGAGAAAGCAATTGAAAAACAAAACTCTCTCAAGAAAAACCAAGGTAACCCTGTATAAGACCTTGATCATCCCAGTGATGAGGAAACCCTTGGTCGTTTCGAAAGAAAAATTTTCCGAACCATCTTTGGTACCGTATGCGAAGACAATGTGTGGAGAAGAAGAAACAACAACGAGCTGTATGAGCTGTACCGCGACATTTTTTATTTATATAATTAACACGCACTTCAAGGGGTTATGACTACCCTTATAACGTTATAAAACACAGTGCGAGCATTTAGGAAAATAGGAGAGGATTTGAATGGAGACATTGATGCACGTTGCTTTTGAACTTTTGTGAATCATATTGCAGGGGAAAAACAGGGCCAGGTAGAGCATTCCAATTTCGGGGGGTGCGACTAAAATATGAATCTCTATACATACTTGACTGTACGCCCGAAGGTGGGCTCAAGGTAAAACTGATGAGCATTCCTAGCGAGGCGGATGTTGTGGGTAAATTGTTTCAAGGGAGGAATGCAACTAGCTATTTCACTAGAGCACTGTTTGTAGAAAAGGCGATAAAAGAGACTGAGACAGGTTACGTTTCGACGATGTTCAAGAGAATCAATCGATTCTACGATTGAACTATCACCTATCAATTTTAACGCTCTGTTTTGTACCTTTTCAAGTAGGCGCAGAGATGTTTGAGGAGCACCTGACCAGATATGGAAATTATACTCCAGTTTTGGGTGGATGAATTCCTTATAAAATTTAGCCAGATAAGGGGCTTCCTGCTTCGTCTTAAGATACCTCAGCATTTAGCAGCGTTTTTGACGACTTCAAATATGTGATCGTTCCAACGAAGATCATCGTCTACATTTACACACATACCAAGTATAGGTACTGACAGCTTTTCGGTTTCTTCTATGCAGGTACCATTCATGGATAATGGCAATGTTAAGCTTCAATGACGAGTGGCAGCATTGATTTTTCGAAGCATTGAACTCTACTCGGTTTTTATTATCTTATGTAATAATGCTGTCAAGGTCAGAATTCAATGAGCTTATCATACGCAACCGTTCCAGTTCCACATCCGAAGAGCAGGGACTTGAATTTAGAAACGAATATGAAAAGCTGAGGGCCAAGTCATCAGCAAAACAGCTAAGCGGATTAGAAGTTTCAGACAAGAGATCATTTATGAAAATGAGGTAGAGAGTCGGAGATAAAACGGAGCCCTGGGGCACACCAGCTTTTATCAAATGAGTATCAGACTTGAAGCCATCCAATACAACTTGTATTGAACGGTCGGAAAGGTAGTTTCTAATCCAACGAAGAAGAGACTCATCGATACCAAAAGCACGCATTTTCGATAAAAGAGCCTGATGCCAAACTCTATCAAATGCTTTAGAAATATCAAGCTCAATAATCTAACTTTCTCCAAACTAATGCAAAGATTGGTTCCACTTTTCGGTGAGATATGTCATCAGATCACCGGTGGACATGGGCATAGCCGGAACAGTACGCATCGCGAGCTAAGATGGTTGGGCCATGTAGAGCAGATGGACCCAAACGCTCGGGCGTTTTTATTTCTTGCCCTGTATTTCCAGGGCTACGCCTTTCGCAAGGAATTGGCAATTCCTCCGTTAGTAAATTCATTGCCATGAAAACGCTTTCTTGATAAGCCGTTCTAACTAAGCGAATTCTTATCACATTGGTTTTTCTGGAAGACAATGTTTTAATTTGTTTCTTTCTATTTGTCGTTATCTGCCAAGCAGACAACCTCACATGTTCCGAGGTGGAGTATGACCACTTGATGATAGTGCTAAAGTAAGTAACAAAGTATCGCTTGACAGCTTAATAAAAAAAACTGAGCCTGAATTAAATGGATAATAGTCATTGGATGTTTAACAGTTTTCATGAAGAATATTCCTTTCATACTCTCTAGTCAGTTTATTGAGTTCTACAACGAGGCATCACAATGTTGCAGTGATAAGCAAGATAAACGCTTTTTCCCACATAAGAACGCCTGCATTGAAGTACATTTGTTCTAAAAAATAGCAATTGAAAGTAAGCGTCGCGTCACGTATCACTATATCAATCACCAAGTGCTTCTTTTTTCTAACAATTAAAATTAAAGTGCTGCCAGTAATCATCCTCACCAACTAACCACACTATTGCTAATAGAATTGTATCGTTTAGGTTTTACCTCTCGCGCAAGACGGTGGTTGGTTGGTGCCCAGTGCCCACTGCCCAGTCTTCGCCCAAATGAATGCTGCACACATTCGCATTTAATAGATGCTGTCTAGCCAGCATAGGTTTAGGTATATACCAAGTACCAAGCAGCGAGCCTGTAATAAAAATGCTGATGGGTTAAATTAATCTTAACGTCTAGAATTTTATGAGACAGGCAAAAGTGGTCTTAACGATGATGATGATCGACTCTTGGCAAACATTAAGATTATTTTTTGCGTTGCTGTTTGGTTGGTTAGTTTGGTACGAGTATATCCCTTTTGAGTTTTTTGCTATCTTTTGATAGCTAGTGCAGGGATTTCACGCAGCAGGACTGATTCTGTAGTTTTATTTATTTCGTAAATAGTTACTAGCATTCCTGCCCTCGTCTCACTCATGTTCTGGGTTTATTTGCTTTGGCGAAGTGCTGGCTGCACTTTTATATCCAATTACAGATATTTTTTGTCTTGTGCTGTGTTGTATTTTTTTTTTTTCTTGTGCTTTTCGGAGCTCAGTTAAAGCCCTTAAGTCGGTAGATGAATAGGCCGGACCTTGCAACAGACAGACACATTCAGTTAAATAGCAAATCGAGCTGTTCGTCCTTCAGGGAGTTGGTTAGCTCGTTTTTTGTTCCATTTATTATTTCTGTCTGTCTTTCCATGATGGAATGATGATGATGGTGGCAAATACCAGGGAGAAGCTGCATTTTACCCTTTGCCAAATGCGCACTGCGCACATATACTAATGAATGGCATCGGACAAGCAGCTCAGCGTCGCATCACATACTCCTAGTGATCGCTATTACAATTCGTGGCGAAGAGGATCGCCTTCGTAATGTTTCGTACCTCGCATCAGGAGTCTTGAAATGGTGCCGCAGGTAATGAGCTGTTTGCAAGATGAGATTTTTATTGCAATGGCATTTTAAAGTGCTGTACTGTTTACGATCAGCCCATTGCACCAAATACCTAGCAATAAGAATTATTCAATTAGGTAATTCTGTGGAATTCACATCTTGACATGGGAGGTAATTGAATAGATATGAAACGCGTTCGCGTTCGCCGTCGCGTTGCTTCCTTTCTCATCACTGACCATCAGTCCACCACCACAAACTACCAACTATGGCAATAATTATGAGCCGCGGCTACAACAGCCGTACGACGACGCACCGCGTCGTTTCGATGAAGATCGATCTAAAAAAGAACCATTGTTCACAAAGACAGGTAAGTAGATTTGTTCATTCATCACCGTTCAGAAAGGGGCATTATCTTGGTTTTGAATAAAGCATCCAAATATAATACGTCTTAATAGTTATGTAGTTTGGCCAGTTATAGTTTTATTGTTACACGGTGTTGTAGACCAGTGTGTACCGAAGAAGAAAAATCGTTTTTCGTTGTTAGTTCGATTAAGTGTGAATAAAACGGATTTCATTCAACATGAACTTTGGTCATTAATCAATGGCTGTGAGCCTTATGAGGGCTCGAATGATGGATAGTTTAATTGATGAGTTTTTCTCGCTTAAAAGACAATCATTACGAAAGTTCATACCGCTCATCGTGGTAACTGAAGTCAATTGAAATTATTAAAGAAGAACAATAAATAGGGAGTAAATATTTCTCATTTCAGTGATTTAAATGATGTCCCAGAAACTTTCTGTGAAAGCAACTAACAAAGCTCAAGTGGTTCTGAAACTACCTACTCTGTGGTCATTGCCAAGCCCTGCTTTCGAGACAAAAATTCTATTTGCATAAGGACTTCAATTGTAACATTGAAAAAAACTTTTTATTTTCTCAAAGTGACATTTTGCCATACAACTTCGTATTGTCGATAGGATGCAAAAGGTAATAAAGGGCTACTTTAATCTTGGTACCCGTGGCGTAATGGTTAGCATATCCACCTGCTAATCCAGAGGTTCGAGGTTCGAATACCGGCAGAGGCAAACATGCTTTTTCTACGGGTATCGCCTTTCGGCTGAAAATTGTAGGTCCCCTCCATTCCCTTACAGGGTATGGTTTAGAAAATTTCGCTAGGCCCAAGGGCTCCTCGCTCTCTCGCTTATTTTTATTTTTTTTTTATCTTTCGAGTGGCAGGTTTTCTAAATTTTGCCTTCTTAAACAAAATTAAGTATTTCTTTGTATGATATTAGCGTATTGAATTTTATGGGCTTACAGCGGATTCTAGATAGACGAACTCCTGTACTATACCTATGCTTGAGGTTACGTATATCCTGTCTACTCTCGACGTTTATGTTTATTTTTATTTTTAATTTAGTCATTTTATCGACTGTTTCAAATGCTCACATTTTCTTTGTTTTCTTTGAAAGGATAACAACTCTCCTTTGAATATGATTTCTCTGTACTTCTTTTTTACACATGATAAAACCAATTGTATGAATATTTTTTAAAAGATTGTATTTTTAACCCGAAGGCTTGGTATTTCTAATACGATTAAGCTTTGTTACTCCTGTTGTCATACGGAGAATCTTCATATCAGCTCATTCATTCTGTACATTGCGCATCATAGTGAACCGTATATGAGTTCTTGCAGCGTTATGGGATCCTCACTTAAGATGGCACTATTCACAGCAGAGAATAATTGATGTTTGATGTTCTGGGGTCGAGTTGCCGCATCAGTAATCGAGTGAGAGCGGTAATTCAGCCCCTGTACTTTATCTTCCAGCAGGTCGTCAAGGACTTCTATAAATAACAGAGAACTCAAAACTGTTCCATCGTTATAAGACCGACTGTGTCATGGAATGCTCGAAATCTTACATTCGTCACTTCATTGCTCATTCATATAAAGGATGTTTTGCATTCGATGCGACAGAAGCTCAGGACGGATGGGTTTACAAGGAAATCTATCATGCAGATCTTTTGTGGCCCCTGCTGAATTGAAAGGTAATCTTTAATCCTAGGCAGTCTCCGAGAAGATGGTCCGGAAATTCGGCTATATTCCTCCGACTTCTCAATTTCATTTAAGATGTCGCTCTCTGTTACTCTACAAAAGTGTTACGGTCCTCTGACTGGTGACCTTGCTCCTGATCTTGCCAGTTCGCCAGCCTGTTTACTTCGTTTGATTCTCACATGGCTATGTGCGTTTGCTTAGAAGTTTTGGGGGGCCTAATTTAATTTGCAGCCTGACTGCTCGTCAATGTTGCATTGTGTTTGTGTTTGTAATCTCTTTCAATTTTCACTTTCGCACAATTGCATATCGCATTAACTCATGCTTGGAGTATGCTTTACAGCCTCCCCATTGGTTCTTTAGTTTTTGTTCTTAGCCAAAAAACTCCTAGTCCTGTTCCTTCTGGTAATAGTTATTCCTATGACATTCTATACCTCTTTTGCTTTTTATGACTAAGTACAAAGGTGTTAGGCTTAAGAGTACTTCCAATGCTGTGGTTATAAACACTGCTCCTGATAGGCAAATGCAAATTAAGTCTCTGTACTTTTTCCAGTGCTTTTATAGTGGTTATTTGTTCAGTTTCTTTGAACTAGATCACCGCTCCTAAAATGAGAATCGCCCCTTACCACATTACCGTACAAGTACATCCACCGAATAATGCTCAGTTTTACAACCCAAAGTTTCGCCTGCAATTCTCTTGAATATCAGTACGATTGTCTTTTCCTTTTCAGTTGCAGCTTCAACCTGGTTTTTTCACGAAAATTTTCTACCCAGTATAACACCTAGATATTTGATCTCTTTTGTAAAGTTTAAATACCAAAAAAATCTCTATCAAATTTTGAAAAGCTAACCTCAATCGGTTAAAGTGTTCTTAAGATTACGCTGAAAAAAAAGTCCAACCACACGCAATCACGCATAGTCACAGTAGCATCCTAAAACCTGAAATTATAGTGATCGACTTATGAAGTTTTGATTTTAATTAATTAGAATGAAACCGGAAACACAAAACGGGATCTCAAACAAATAAACAAGCAATTTAACTTCTGTGTTGACTTACACATTTATACAGTAAAATATCAGTTAACCATGTATTTTTTGACATAAAATGAAGTGTTAATTTAACTTTAAACAGTTTTAGGGCCAGTTGCTCAATCGAATTATAAATTTAAGTTCTACATAAAGTATTCATTTTTGTATGAGACGTTCCGGAATTCTTAAGTTCTACATAATATCCCCATACTAAAGTAGAACTTTATGTAGAACTTAAATTTATGATTCGATTTGAACAACTGGCCCTTAGAAAACTTTTGAGCCTCTTGACTTTTAAATTGTTTTATAAGTGTGCTTTCAACGTAGTATCTAACTCATAATTCTGTGTTATTATTTCCAATTTGAAGACTTCACTTAACAATCTCGTGGGATCTCAAACACTGTCATTGATATCTCTCAGTCTATCATGGTTTAATCCCACCAATCTTTTCTTACACCCACTGAACCCTCACAGTACACTGATCAACAAATGACGTGTCACATCTAATTTTGTACTGTTATTCAGATATTAAATTACATACACTTTGTATTTGAGACATTAACTCTACAACCACGCGCGAGAATTAAAAATTCGTCTTGCATTCAAACAAAACAACAAAACTAATTTCACTGGGAAATTGCAGCATCACGTCCCAGCCATTGTGCAACTCGATGAAATTAAATCAACTTACAACAACACCAACAACGAGACTAAATTCACAGAACATAATATTTAAGCTCTAAGATAGCAGTGGTACCTATTTGTGTTCTGTCTACTCTATAGAACCCCAGACAGCGCTAGCGTTAAGAATAATACCATCATTTTTTACGGCGTGGCATAAGAAAATACATCAGAGCAGGAGAACATTCTGTTCTTGTTGTAGAATATGCATTCAGGCATTTCGAGGCAAACTATGATCTTTCTTGACCGCACGATCACGTTCCGCAGTTAATTGCTGCATCGAACATAGCCAAAGGTTGACATCGTCTACCTTTGTGGTGTGGGATTCACTCAGAATACACTGCTTTTTTTGATTACTTCTTCTTTGGAGGTTAAATGCGTTTCAACCCTATCCCTCGAACTTCATAAGGTTTTTGTTTGAATGGAATTTTTAAAGAATTGGCTTTGTCTAGAGGCTATAACATTCGTTTCGGTGATATGGAAGAATGCAGAGGACTTAAGGCCCGTTTGACCTTTTCAGCGTTTGTTGCTTAATATACAAACAATTGGACACTTGATTTTTGAAACTTCGAATTGGTTGAAAATGCATATTCCTTAAGCAAAGAAGTAAAAGGAACTTAGCATAGATGTGAATTATAACAACTCTTTTCATTCATAAAGAACTGTGCGCCCGTTAGAGCCGCTGGAAAACTTGGCTATTAACGTAAATGCAACACAATTATTAAGAAAATTGCCCCAAAGTGAGTGGATATAAAATCTCATTCTTGCTAAACATTGTCACATACCCTGGATTGCAAGTCGCAAAGTAACAACTTTGGTGACAGAAGAACGACACGAGCCAGAGTCAGACAGCCGACGCGGCGGCAAACATGATATCGTGGGTGTGCACTAATGAAGCAATAATGGCACGTCTTGGCAGAATGACACCTCATTCCTCCTACGCCATATATTGGTTAAAGCATCGCAGGAAGATGAGGTGCAGCAAGAATCCCTCAGCCAATACTCTTATTCTGAGTAAATTGCCAGCGATTATGGATTGTGTGATTACATGTAGAGGCTTGAGGGCCTTAACACGCTCTCAAGCTCGAAGTGGCTCTTATATCAAATGTTATGGAATAATATGAATGTTTGTTTTGGAAACTTTGTTGTAAAATGTGTCTGTTGAGGACATAAACTTGGTGCTCATTTTTAAGAAAATAGCTTTGATGATTTCTCTTTTTTATTTGATATGTACCTTGCTGGCTGTTATTCTTTTTTCATTTGTAAGCAAAGATCCGATTTTGTCAGTTGGCTGGTGCGTTGAAGTACTAGGCTTTCCTTTTTCCGGTCTGTTCCCCTCCTAAACGACGTTGTCATCTTTGTTTTTTATCTTCATTAATTGAAACATTACATTTCGGAGGCTCCGTTTTGAAGCTTCAAATTTTTCACAATGTAAATGTCGTCATCGTAAATAGTTAGTTGAACGAACTCTTTGAAAATTTACATCGCTGCTGAATGATATTATTGATCGTAACCATTTCTCAAGTCTTCTTTGACATCAAAAGGAATCGGACGGGCCACAAGACCACAAGACTGTTTCATGGGTTCTATTAAAATCTGTCGTTGTTTGTGGATATATTCGATTTTGGTAGAAACCTAACTGATAAAGGTTGAACAAAGTATAGATGATGTAGACATAGGTTAATAAGTTTCGCTGGAGGGGCATACCTGTGTAAGTACTAACACAGTTTTTGATTTTCTCGTGCAATTATTTCAAATGTGACACTGCTGCCATTCAAAACAGAAATCTTGTAAAAATTTATGAAAATGGAGAAAGGTGAATTTTGTGAGCTAATAAAGTATTGTTTTTAAGTAAAAAAAACCATTACCGAAACAAAGGAAACACTTGATAAATACTATGGGGTTTCTGCATCATCAACATCCATGGTTAAAAAGTGGTTTACGGAGTTCCGTTGTGGTCGTATCCGCGCAAGCGATGCCGAACGTCCAGGTCACCTAAAATAGGTTGTTCCACTAGAAATCCATGGATTGATATTGGACGATCGAAGAATGAAAGAGCGTGACGTGGCTGAGATTGTAGGCGTCTCAACTGAGTGAGTAAACATCACATTTTACAACAATGGATGCCCCGATTGCTCACATTAGAGCAAACCTGTAACCACTTCGTTTTGTTACAGTGGACGAAACCTGGATCCATCACAACACACCATAGACCAACGAATAGTCAAAACAAAGGGTTTCTTTGGGTGAATGTGAACCAAAAAAAGCTAAGGAAGATTTGTCGGATAACAAGGTCATGGCCACAGTTTTTAGGGATGTACGCGGTGTCATTCACATCGATTACCTTGCGAAAGGTAAAACGATAAGTGCAGGATACAATTCAGAACTTTCATGTAGATTCGATTTTGATTTGAAGCAGAAACGACCGCATTTGGCACAGGGTATGCACCCGTGCAGTCAGTAGTCAAAATGGCAAAAATCAACAAAATGGCCTACGAACTGCTACCCCATTCAGCATATTCTCCAGATTGAGCCCCCTGTGGCTATTTCCTGTTTCCAATTCTGAAGACAAGAAATGGCTGGCTGGAAAGAGATTTGGATCGAATGAAGAGGCCACCACTAAAACAAATGCTTATTTTTAGAACCTTGAGAGAACTTATTATTCGGAAGAAATAAAGCGATTGGAAAAATGTTTAACTAAATGTATTGAGCTAAAAGGAAATTATGTTGTTGAAATATAAAACTGTCAATTGATATTTTTCATTTAAAATGTATTAACTGACTAATCAAATCTTCTTGGTTGACAGTGAGGCACACGATGCAAAGACTAAATTTTCGGACATAGGTTATAGGTTAGGTTAAAATGGCTCTCAGGAATACATTGTGATATCACAAAAATTGTGCGAGTGAGTACCTCACTTAGCAAAACCATTTGGAGCTTTTAATAAAGCGAAGCAGATGCAGGGGATCTTTGTTCACCAGATCGCTTGGTTCTTCAAGAAAATATTTTCCTAGATGCCGTTTTCTTTTAAAGGAGAGTGCAGGACATGAGCAGACGAGGTGTGAGATTGTCTCCTCCTCATCCTCATCTAAGCAACTTCTGCAGAAGTCATTATAGGAAACGCCAAGTCTTATGGCGTGTCTTCTATCAGACAATGTCCTTTGATGACATTGATTACGGAGTTAACTTGCAATCTGGTAATGGATAACAAATGTCTTGTGCGTTTTGGATCAAGTCCTGGCCGTATCCGTTTTGTTGCCACGCACGTGGTAATATTGTTCCACCTATGATTTGTTCTATCCATCACCTCTTGCTTTAGCATAAGCTTACATGTAGCGATTCAACCTGCTGGTTGAAATCGGTAGAACGGCTCCTTTTCTGGCGAGTTCATCAGCTTTGCAGTTACCCAAGATATCTCTGTGCCCCGGCACCCAAATAAGGTGAATATTCAACTGTTCAGCCATCTCCTTGAGAGATAAGCGACAGCTAAGGGCGGTTACTGAGTTCGTAGAAACAGTGCCGAGTGATTTTCGTACATATGTACTTGACCAAATTTTGTGAATGAATTGGGAAATGATCTTTATGATGATCGTCAGCGCTGAATTGACAATTATACCTTCAGACGGCATAGTAACTGGTCTAGTATGGCCACTCATAAACCTGCAGAATTTCTGTTTTTAGCACCAAATATGCTTCTTCTACAACATTTCCATCTTAATATTGGCAGACTCATGTTTTGGCCTTGTACCGAAGGAGCGAAGACCCTTTCAGTAAAACTTCCTACTCTACTCTACTTTTATCGTAACAACTCGTAGCAGTGCTTGATTCTCCTGCGCTAACTTCTTCTAACTTAGAAACATGGGTAGGGCCGAGCCTGGCGCGTTTTTCATAACCACCTCTATACGGAAATGGAGGGTCCTTGAATGTTTACCGATTCCTAACGTCATAGCACAAAATAAGATGATACCCGTATAGAAAAACAGTTGAATTGTCTTCTTCCTTTTCCGTTACGAGAATCGTCATCTTTTTCATAGCTCTCCCACTTAAATGCTTCACTGCATTGACCCGCTCGTGGAGTACGCAGCTTTTACTTCAGAATACGCTGGCAAACCTCAGGGTTTTGGATTGTTCCATCTTCCATGTCCGAGAAAAACCAAATGAGATTTCGTTGCGTTTATGTCTGACTATGTCTGACTAGTGTTTGGGTCTGACTTTGTTTCTCTGCTTCGCGATCGTGTCTGAGCATTCTATATTACATTGCCTTTTTGATGCGTCATATGTATCTCCCTTCACGGTCCTTTTAAGGTCCTTGAGACACGAAACTAGTATCTCACTTAAAAGACGAATACCATAGCTTCCTTTGTCCCATTGAGGTATCATCCGCCTCCATCTGTATTTCAATACGCTGAATGGAACTTAAAGGTTCCTGTCAGGTAAAATTTTGAGGATCGATTGACTATTTTAACTTATCCGCTCTGACGGGCTAATATGCCCACACAAAGCTTCTGCGAAACCTGACCAAAATAAGTAGATTTAATTTTATTCAGAGCTCTGCTTATGGAATACATCTTTTACTACATTTGTGGGTTTTTAATGAAGCTCTAGAGATAACCTACAGATAGGAGTGAACAGATTGTGCGATTAGTCGGACACTACTTGGTTAAGTAGATGTTTCAAGTGCTCATTTAAGCACTGCTCAAATGCCTTTCTATACTCCCTGCATTGGTTGGTTATGTAATACGATGTGGTGGTAAAAAAAAGTCTGTCCGTTAGGATATAGTTCCAAAACGAATTCAAAATCTTTCCAAGAATAGGATGTTTTGCGCTAGGTTTCTTTTCTGAGTCGCTATTTTTCTTTTATTTTTTTGTTGTGTTTACTTTGATTGACAGTTCTTGGCCCTTGGGATCACATTTAGACGAATGATCATCACCAAAGGATCGTAAAGTATCTTACGTTCCTTTAATTACACTCGGATAAGCTCTGAGAAGACAAATACGACTGTCCATCGTTCGTCGTAACTACGTTTGTGTCCGTATATCCATGTCCGTCCATGGATGACCACTCGCCGCACAGTGCGACGAGTGTTGTACAAACTATTTTGGACTTTTCTTCTTGATAGTTTGTTGCACAGCACAGTCAGTCAGTGATTTTGTTCAATGCATTTCGTCTTCTTTTGTGCGTCTTGTATCACGTATATTTGATGAAGCGTGTATTTCTGATGCCATCAAGCCCTTTTGACATGTATTTTCTCTCTTTTATTTTTTCTTCTTGTATTTTAAGAGCTAGAGGAAAAAAATGCTTTGGGGATGTGTCATTCATCCACCGAGAAGTACATTGACTCGTGCCTCAAGGTAAACAAGCTGAAGTGCGTTTGAAATTTATAAATTAATCTTAATCGCTGGCGCATTAGGTGATGTCAGTGGTGTAATCGTTAACATGTCTGCCTGTTACGCGGGTGTTCTGGATTTGAATCCCAGAAACATTCGATAATTTGAAGACCCATAGCTCACCATGGTATGCTAAAGAGAAATGCACTGGGTCTGGGACCTCCCGAGCTCTGTTGTGCCAGCCTATTTATGTTAAATTTTGTTTGATTGTAATTGTCTTAATTGTTTTAATTTGATACGTGAAACGTTGTTTGCATGATGCATCACAGTACAAAAGAAGCATGACCCAATTTTTTTTTGTTTTTGCAGATACTGATTGGTACCATTGGCGTGATGGTTAGCATGTCCACCTGCTAATCCAGAGGTTCGAGGTTCGGATCCCAGCAGAGGCAAAAATGTTTTTCCACGGGTATCGCCGTTCGCGAGGAACTGGCAAGTCCTCCGTTAGTAAATTCGTTGCAATGGAAAGTGCTTTCTCAAATAGCCTTTCGGAACCGGCAGAAACTTGTTGGTCTCCTCCATTCCCTCACAAGGCATGGTTGTGAGAAATGCGCTAGGCCCAGGGGCTCCTCGCTCTGTTGCGCCACCCTATTTATTTATTTATTTATTATTATACTGAGTTAGCAAAAAAAAGGACATAAAGGAATGCTACCGCTCCAAAAAAAGTTTTTTTCATAAAACTTATTAAAAAGCCTTATCTTGATGCATATTTTTAATTGGTTAGGAATTCATTCTTGTGTTGACTGCGAAACAGAAACACCCCAACCCATTTAGTATAATTACTCTTAAACGCTATTAAAGATGAGCATGAACACTCATTGTAATGGCCCCAGTTATTTGATTGATTAAAGATCTCTTCACAACAATGAACTAAATACTATTAAACTAATTAAAATATGTTAAGTGGGCTTTTTTGGCCAGCCAAGAAGAGACCTTCGTTATTTTAATTTTAGTATTAATCGGTATCTGAATCCAAACAGAACCATGAGAATATCAGAGCTAATCGTTGTGTTCCTTTTGATAATGTCAACAGAGTGCAAGAAATCGGTAACTTTTATTCACGACTCTTAGATTCTGTCATATACCCAGTTCCATACCAAGCTTTCTTACTCACTACTTTTTCGTCTAGACACCAGCGGACATAAGATTCCTCAGTGTTTCTTTAAAAGGAAATCCAAAGTATTTGGAGAATTACGATATGGGCGTAACTCCTGGATCAGATGGTCGCTCATTTTATCTAACAGCGACCTTAGTGAAAAATATCACCAGAGACCTTTATGGGAAATTGAAACTGTTCGCGAAAGAAAACTTGGAAGATGAGTACAAAGAATTTTTCACATACGAAATCAACATCTGCAAAATGATGGATGGATTTATGAGCAAAACCGTGGTTCGAATCTGGGCTCAGAATTTGAATAAATTTAGTAATATTCCACTGTACTGTCCATTCGCAAAGGTAAGACTTGAAGCAAATTAATGAGCAGTGTGGAGTTTGATCATAAATTTTTTTTCTTTCAGAAAGACTATTACATAAAGAAGATGAAAATTGATAGAAAAAGTATTCCAATGGTTGCGATCAATGGAATTTATAAGGCAAAAATTCAACTCTTTATGATTGAAGCCAACGGTCAGATGGACTTTCTGGCCAACACTACCGTAGAGTCAGAAATTCATTTGTGAGGCAGTTAATTGTTTCCAAATGGAATATTAATGGTTTAATTTGAATTATTAAATCTAAGCCAACATTAGCAAATTGATGATTTTATTTTAAAAGTTTAATGATTTTCAGTTTTCCATGTTTTTGTCAGTGAATTTTTGGTTTCGATGGGGTGCGGGGGTTGGGCAGGCAGAGTAACAATGTTTTAATCCATTTTCCTATAACAACTTTGAATTTAGTCTAGCTCCCAAATACTTTCAATAAACCTTTTTCACTTCATACCATGATTGTGGTGTGGCTCACATTGAAAAGAAAATTGGTTTATTGTAAACCATCAGTAAAAAGCCAGTGATTTTTCGGTGGTATACAAAATGAAGTAAAACATGTAAAAATAAGATTCGTTGTCATGGTATTAGTGTTAAATAGAAGATATTTTTAAACAATTAGTATATAAAGGGTCCGCCATTTAAGGTTTTTTTTAACTAGTGCTTATTTCGTGAATGGTAACACTTAGCTCATGTCTGATTTGACATGTTATTAGTTTTATCCTTCCGCTGAACGAATATGGTTGTGTATGCGCTTGAACAACGCTGGGAAATATTGCGACATTACTTTGAAAATCCGATGACGATTTTGCCAAAAAAAACTTCTTTTCGAATGAAGCTCATTTCGATCTTGGCGGGCATTAAACCAGCAAAGTTGTCGCATTTCTGGCACAGAAAACCGGCACGCATACATTGAAACGGTGATACACACAAATCGAGTCACTGTTTGGTGCGTATTTTGGTTCAGAGGCATTCTTCGAAAATGAGCCAGAAGTGGCCGTTACAGTCAATGGCGATTGTCATCGGGCCATGTTGAACGAATTTTTGTTCACAAAAATTGGAGAGGAGGATATTGGCAGTTTTTGGTTTCAACAGGACGGCGCTACGTGCCACACAGCCGAAGCTACACTCGATGTTTTGCGCCCTCTTAAAAAAAAAGAAGTTATTTGGCGGACTCTTTTGTTAAAAACGATGTCAGGCATATGGGCCTCATGTGTGGTTCGTATGAAGCGTAATAGAGACGACCGCTTTTTAGAGCAACTTGGGGCGTATATCGTCAATAACAATTTATTATTTTCTGAAGTAAGGCTATTCCTTAAATTAAAAGCGTTGATCAAAACATGCAGCCAGTTGTGACAAATTGACAATCACCGGAAACAGCGTTGCCAATTCAAAAACCAGGCCTCTAGTATACTACGAAGATTGCAAGAATGCAGAACATACTATTTATTTGTTTAGCTGACCCGCCCGCTGTTGCTCAGGAATCAGGATCAACTTATTCAACGAGCACATCCGATTGGCTTAACTTAAGTTTTCTTGCAAGTTTTTAGTTTCCCGTTTCTGTTGCCTAAAAGGATTGGAAATAAAATTGGGTCTTTGTTGCTGAGGAATAATCTAGAAAGATGTTTAATGGACAGACTGACCCCATGATGTGTAGACTATGCCTCGAAAATGAAGAAACTTCTCAGCACATCATTACAGAATGTCCAGCACTTTTCCGCCTTAGAAAGAAAATACTTGACTATGAGATCATCCCTCTAAATAAACTCAAACTCATTCACCCACACAAGATTACTATCTTCTGGTTCAATTCAGGAGCAGGAGAACTGCCCATGGGCTGGCACAATAGGTTTCATTCAGACACCGCAATGCCCAGAGCTGAGCAAGTCTACCCGTCCCCCTTAATCTAATCAAAACTTATATAATGGACATACTTGGGTAAAATGACTCATCGCGGCAGACATAGCAAAGTAAAAAGATCAGCCAGCATATAAGTCAGCGGAGTTCTTCGCTCAACACCTTCGGCAGCATTCAACGTCCTCCTAGATCTCTTACCTTTCGACACTTACAGCTAACAATCGGCTGCGAGCACGGCGATTGGTCTCAGAGCCGAATTCATTCGAATCAATTCCAAGTCACTCCGATTACACCAGCCCTAACTGGTTTTCCATAAGAACATCCAAGTCACCATTCCACCTAGAATCACGTATTTCGACACGGATTTCTTAAAAAGTGAATTAACTCCTTTTTGAACTGTCGACGCGACGGCTTTTAAACCAAGAATGGAGTTGGTGGCGGTATGTATTCAAAATAATTTATTATTAGTCTATCATATCGACAAGGTGTTCCAAGTGAAAATCCTGGCAATTAAAGAGTTCCCACCATATGACACAGAAAAAACGTTGTCTTCGAAAAATATCTGCATTTTATCGGAGCAGCCCTTTAATCACTTGGCAATGTTTTTACAAGCTCTGTGACCGCACGCGACTGTCGATCGTCTCTTATGGAGATGACAAAATAGTTTGACATTCGCCTCTTGTGAATGCAACGGTTCAGAGAAATTTCGGGGAATTGGAAGGCCGATGAATCTCCTCGCCAGGAAAAGAACTTACATGACAATGTCACCCATATGAATGAAAATTTGTATTGTAAACAACTATACAGAGGAGTTGGCAAGTCCTCCGTTAGTAAATTCATTGTCATGAAAAGCGCTTTCTCAATTAGCCGTTCGGAACCGGCAGAAAATTGTAAGTCCCCTCCATTCCTTCACAAGGCATGGTTGTGAGAAATGCGCTAGGCTCGCTCTGTTGCGCCACCCTATTTTTTTTTTTTTTTAAATTCATGTGTTGTGGCCTGCACACAGTTACCTACAGTATTTGTGAAATGGAATAAGCTTCAAATGAAAGACGAAAATATTATGTGTGGTCACTCAAAGCCATCTACGTATCCGCTGGCGCTCTAAAAATTACAGGGGAATGTATGTAAGTTAGTACGCCAGCATATACATAGATGGCTTTCATGGACCATTTTGGTTTTTGATTGTAGGTACTATAGATTCCGTATACAATGCTGAAAATATGGTAGCGCGAAAGAGAAAACCGTCGAGAAAAATTTATCGTCTCATTTGCACTACCGCTTTTTTGGAAGAGTGAGTGACAGATTTTCAACGGCCTCTGAGCAAAAGCTACTTTAGAAGGTTTTAAAAAAGTTTCCATAAGTGCGTTTGTAACTGTCCATATAAAAAACGCTTGTCAAGGAATTATTTAAGCTATCCTCAAGAGTTTTTGGTTACACCTGAAATAAGTGGAATAGTATTCTTAAGTATGATTTAAGTCCAAGTGCTGAGTAATTTTTTCGTACAACTCTACAAGCTCTTTGTGTGTCATTGGAGAGTACCTTGGTTTTATTGCAACTCAAGAAGTCAACATCCCGAAATAGTAAGTTAAATAGTGTGGACTGTGGAGTGCTATATCATTTTCGAATTTAGTGTCCAGCACTACCTTGCTGTCGAATTTAGTGTCGAGCACTACTTCGTCCTCGAGTACATATAGTTATCCTGATACCTCAGAGCAATCATTAATGCTTTCCCTTACTGTACCATCTCACAAAACAGGGTTTCGAGCCCTTAACCTAAACGGACAAACAGAGTCTCCAGATCCGCTAAAATATCAAATATTAGCAATGGGCAGTGAAACCAAGAACTCATAATCGAAGCTGTCCCGAGCCTTGACACAAAAACTTGAAACCCAAACTTGAGAAGATTTCTCAGCCGAGTTCCGGTACCAAGCCGGAAAAACCCAGAGCTATCACTATCCCACCAGACGTTGGAGTCGAGAAACCGGGTGACTCTCCCTACTCTGTACACCGGAGGTAACACCTCAAAAATATAAATGACCTTTTATATGAATAAGTAAGGCTTATTTTTGAACATTAGTATAAAGCTAACTTCAATAAACTGAAGCCTTGCTGCTTCTTAAGGCAACATTGGATCCGACGAGAATTCATCAGCCTTCTATAAAAAACACCGTCACAGCATGCCTATCGCTACGTGCAAATTTACGCCAAAGCAAGATGCTGTAAATACAACGAACATTAGCCGGTGTGAATACAAAGAAGATCTGGTCACACCTTAACCGGACACTGCCGCAAAGGTAGACAACAACTGCTGTGGAAGCTGCATGTTAGAGGAAGAAGAAATGCCGCAAGACTCAATGTCCCTTCAAAAGCCTCCTGTGGAAGCTGCATGGACGAGGAAGAAAAGGAAACCGTTCCACGTCTTCCTTCTTTGCACATGTCCTGCCCTCTCTCAAAAACGTAAAACATCTTTGGGGAGATCTTTTTTGATTATTCAACTGATTTTAGAAATGCAATGGGCATTTATAGGTTTCATCGCTTTATGCAAATCTTAAAATGGTTTTTGGTATCACATCACAGTGGACTTAATACTGGTCTAAGTACGTCGGTTCTTTTCCCGACAGCCAACTTAAGCTAACCTTACCTACTCTGCTATTCGGAATGAATCGAATATAAAAACAATACATAAGAAAACCATGAAAATCGGTCCAGCTGTTCTCGAGTTATAAGTTTTAGAACAAACCCAACAGTTGAATATACATAATGTATATGGACTTTTTTTTATCTGTCCTACAAATGGAACTCTGCCTCTAACGTAGTGTTGGATAGAGACTCCTTCTGACCATTTTTCTCAATCATAAAAAGTTCGGACTTGCATTTACAAATTCCATTGCCCGCAACCATCGGAACACTTTTTCTATCAACTCTCAACCTCCTTATGTAATAGTCTTTCTGAAAGAAAAAGTTCGCAATAATTATAAACAACAACTCTTTGATATCTTTGATGTCATACCTTCATATATGGGCAATACAGTGGAATATTACTGAATTTATTAAGATTCTGCGCCCAAAACCTAAAAATGGTTTTGCTCATGAATCCATCCATCAGTTTACAGATGTTGATTTCGTAAGAGAAAAGTTCCTTGTACTCATCTTCCAGATTGTTTTTCATGAACAATTGCATTTTCGCATGAATGTCTCTGGTGATGTTAGTCAGTAGGGACGCTCGGAGGTCGATAGAGCGTCCACCTGATCCTGGAGTTATGCTCATATTGCAATTCTCCAAATACTTTGGATTTCCTTTCAAATAAGCACTGAGGAATCTCACTTCAGCTGGTTTCTAGACGATAGAAAAATTTGATTGACAACGCTAATATGGATAACAATGGAACTTACCGATTTCTTTCCTTCTATTGATCTTATCAAAAGAAACACAAAGATCAGTTTTGATATTCTCATGGTTCTGTTTGGAGGAAGCTACCAAGAGAAACTAATTCGAGGCAAAATTAGACTGGTTCGTGCAAGCAGAGCAAACAAGGCCAAATACATATTTGAATGAGTTCATTATTTGTGAAGAGATCTTTAATCAATCAAATAACTCTGGTCATTGCAATGTCTGCCCATGCCCATCTCCAATTGCGTTTAAAAGTAATTAAGCAGGTTATAGTTTTTGTGCTGTGATAATAATTTGCAGATGTAGGATTGATTCCAAACATGCACTAGTCGCTGCCTTGGTTTTTCTTTATTTGCTTTCTCAGTATGTCCAAATTAAGAAAATTACTGGACATTTGCACAATCGATAGTTATACATTCCCTTCCCCGTTGCAAATTTAACTTAATGCGCCAAAAATTCAAAAACTATTTCAAAATCTTTTCCTTTGAGACTCGACAACACGAGCCCAATGTATTTCTTTGACTTCTAAATGAAATGGAAAAAATTAGATCACCTGGTACAATAATTTACCCGCACTTGGTGGTGCCCGAAGCTTTATGATTAGCGTGTCTGCCTCTTACGCGGTCTCAATGTTTGAATCCCATAAACATCAATGAAATAAAATAATTTTCAACAGGTATCGTTTTTCGCGAGAAGTTGTTGTTTTCTCCGATAGTAATTTCATGTCATGAAAAGCGCACTTTCTCGACTGGCCGTTCGGAATCGGAAAAAATGTTGGTCCTTCCATTCCCTAACAAGGTATAGTTGAGAGAAATGCTCACCCAAATTCAATATCTTAGCAATGATAATAAATGGACGAAGTATTGACTGAATCCGATATATTGGGTTCTTTTATAGTAAGGATAAGGAAAAAATCAATAAAGGAGGAATTGTTTTCATTTTGATCAGATCCATATTGAGAAGCAGAAGACACGTTTCTAATTAAAATTCCAATAAAGTGCCCAAGAAACATCATTAAAATTGTTTTTCTCCATCTCCTTTTTAAAAGATGATCTCATTTCATTGGTCTAAGAATTCAAAACAATAAGTTCTCAGATGCTGTGGATAGTAGACAAACTGTTATGCGATTTCTTCAACATCATACTTGAACAGATTGTAAGAAACTCAAACGTCAACACCAGAGGAACAATCTTTCAAAAGTCTGTACAATTACTGGCCTATGCAGACGATATCGACGTAATGGGAAGAAAAAAAGCGTGATGTCATAGGTGCTTTTGCGAGTATCGAAACAGAAGCGGCAAAAATGGGTTTGATGGTTAATGAGGGCAAAACGAAGTATATGTTGTCATCAAACAAGGACACAAAACATTGACGAATTGGACAAAACGTCACAATAGACAGACATAACTTCGAGGTAGTACCGGACTTCGTCTACCTAGGATCCGCTGTAGACACGGACAACAACATCAGTGCGGAGATCAAACGGTGAATAACTCTTGCCAACCGTTGCTTCTTTGGGTTAAGAAGGCAATTGAGAAACAAAACCCTCTCCAAAAAAACACGAAGGTAACCTTGTATAAGACCATGATCACCCAAGCCCTGCTCTACGGCGAAAGCGGATGAAGAAACCCTTGGTCGTTTCGAAAGAAAAATTCTTCGAATGATCTTTGGTCCCGTATGCGGAGACAATGTGTGGAGAAGAAGATACAACAACGAGCTGTATAAGCTGTACCGTGACATGGGCATAGCCAGAGGAGTACGCATCGCGAGGCTACGATGGTTGGGCCATATAGAGCGGAGGGACCCAAACGCTCCGGCTCGTCAGGTGTTCGAAAGCACATTGCAGGGAAATCGCGGAAGGGGAAGACATCGTCTTAGGTGGCGCAATCAAGTGGATGAAGACCTCAACCGACTTGGAGTGCGAAACTGGAGAGAGCTCGCCCGAAATCGAAGTCGTTATAGAAGGATGTTGGTTGAGACCCAGGTTCACCCCGAACTGTAATGCCCACCTAAGTAAGTAAGGGATCGATATTTATGAACAAAATACATAACGCCCGCTTAATAACAAAATTGCATTTGCTGATTCAACTCTTGCTGAAAGTACTAACTTGAATGCATTGTAATGTCTGATTTTACTTTTTTTTATTATTTATGATACTATTCCTGTGATAACTTCGATGATGTTAAAATAAACTTTTTTCAGCTGTTTGTATTCTTATTTATTAAAATTGTCAGGGGTGTAGAAAAATTTGTGTTATGTCGATCGCGTCATAATTTATGTTTTTAGGAAGATTATACTTTATATCAACTTAATTTAAGTCTTCTTGACTGGTTTTGTGCGTAAAGGTTTCGGATTAAGTCGGTCGGAAAATGAAACAAAATACTCTTCACATCTTCTACAAATATGAACCAAGTTACCTTTTTGTATACACACAAACATCTTGCGAACGACTGATCGAATTCAGATGTTTTTTTTTTTTTTTTTAAGGTATCGTTGTGGTGATGTTTGTAAAAAAACATTTGCTTATATTTATGTGGGGAATAAAAGTCAAGAGCAATTGCGTTCGTTAATAAAAGTTTAACTATATTTCTCTTTTTATTATAGGAAAAATGCAAAAGGCAATTTTGAGTGACTTCTTGTTTGGTTGACTGCTTTTTTCTTTTCCGCTTCGTTTTCATTTTTTCGTCTTAGGTCTGATCATGAATGAAAGAAGACAAGATTACGACAGTTTTTTTCATTTCATTTTTGATTTTAATGCTCACATTCGTCACAGGAGACGATTATATGTTTATTTTATTATATTTGTAGAGTGGTCGTGTTGAGTGAACTTCTATAAAAAATAAAATAGAGAATAATAATTATAAATCTCAATAAATACTTACTTACTTACTTTGTTATAGACCTAGCAACGTCTGCTTCTGACCAATGTGTCAACTTAGAACCATTTTTCAGTTTTCGAATTTGGCCGTAGGTATGAAAATGGAACTCATTTTTGCTTTCAAACCTACTTTTGGCGTAGAACGTCGCAGTTTTAAAAAGAACTGATTTGTATATCATTGCAGCAGTCTTCATTGTTCATTCGATATACATGGAGGAACTTTCTCAACTTCCTGTAACAAGGCATCTACAATCCTCTTATCTTCTCTTGCTTTAATCCTTTTTTTCTGTTTCCTGCAATTTGCATCCATGTTTCTAGTGGTGTTAATGGAGGGAAAAGAACCAGGTTTCAGTAAGAGCCGTCTATAACTCGTCAGTCAACGAAACTTCTGATGTACAAGCAGCTGCTGAGACCTGTCATCAACTACGGCAGCCCAGTCTGGTTTGCCATCTCCAAGACAGCGATGAAGGAGCTTCTACTTTTCGAAAGGAAAATTCTGAGACTCTGCACCGGCCTCACTTTCAACCACCAGCGCCAAAAACACTACAGCAACCAGCTTGTGTACGAGAAAGCCAAAGTGATGCCCTTAGATCAACACGTGTTATTGACAGTAAGGAAAACGGCTGCAGATATCAACAACCACTCGAATCATTTGGTGAGAAGGATAACCAGTGAGGACCAACACCCCGAGCCAAGATACCTAAGCGTGATGAACACTTTGAACGAAGAAATAATACCAGCCAACGACGAAGCCACCAATTTCTACGCTGACCCTGGGTCAGCATATTTCCGTGGCTAATGCCACCCCCTACGACCTCCCCATGCAGAGGGACGCCAGCGACAACCGGGACGGAACATCCCGAGATCACCCAAGTCAACCGACTTATAATTAAGATTTTTCTTTTCTTTTCAGCTATATAATATTAAGTTATTATTTCAATTCTAGACAAAGTATTTCGTTAGGCCCCCTATGTGCCAACATTCTTACATTATCATTTTTTAAATTCTAAAATTATCTATTATAAGTATCAATTGTATATATATAACGTTCAATAAAATAATTATTATTATTATTACCGTCTATAACTCACAGACCCTAAAAAAATGTAAGCACCTCTAAAAACAATGCGTGTTTGTGTGTAGTTACTCATTTCATACTGGATGTTCCTTTCGAAGTCATCTGGTCTAAAATGCTCACTGCAAATCCTTCCTGTCTTCGGGTTAAATTGGTCTTTCCGCTTACAGAAATGAATCCACTTTTTAAGTATAACCAAATCTTTTGGAAATGTAAAGAATGATACGTATTTTAAATATTACTTGTCCTTCCTCCTAATTTAAATTAGTGTATTAAATAATAATTCTTAAAAAAAAAATTTAATAATGTTACAACTGAAAGGTAGGTATATTATACCAAATCTCTGAAAATGTAAAACGTGCGATGACAAACTCTTATGAAAATATTTGGACGAAATAAAAATAACTAACTAACTAGCAATACGTTATTCTTATTGTTTTTATCGTTTTTGTTATTGTTGTTATCGCACCGGCACACAGCACAACGCATATTTGACTTTTGAATTTAAACTTTTGAATAACAAATATTGCCCGTATCTATTGAATTCCCGCTTTTTTGTCTCCTAATACGTCATGGCTAAATGTCATAAAAGGAAGACATATACGCGTGTCATAATTCATAATCTTATTATTCTTTGATTCATGGAATATATATAGGTAATGTATGTAGGTATATATAAAGAGGAGGCTTATCCTTATCTGGAACACTTATTGCCGGTTCATTTTACTACTCCGGTAGCAGCTTTTCATTTTTTGTGGCGCCTGGCGCAGTAGATGGAAATACTAATCCTCAAGGGCGGCTATCTAGCGAAAACCCTTCCACGGTACCACGGCCGTCCTCTGAAAAATTAAAATAATACCGTCCAAACTTATCAGAATCGGTTTTTTCGTTCGTGAAATTTAAAAAAAGTTGTTTAACTAATTTTTTTTTAATACTTTGCGAACTTGGGTACCAAATAGTTATTTTATGTTCTCTGTCTTCTAAAAATAATAGTGTTGATATTATGCGCCTTTTTTAATGCGATAATGGATACATCTATCCCTACAGTCGAACCTAGTGATAAGTCTATTAATTTCTATTTCAAACTATCGTGACGCCTGTTTTATAAAAAAATTGTGTTTAGTTCATTTGCTTGCGCCTGAATAGTTTTAGTTTAAAGCAGGCATTAAACTTCTTTAGTATCTTATAATATTATGAATCGATGAAACGAGAAAGCCACACAAAATAAAAGCAGAAATATTTGTACAAAGGATTGAGTTTATAAAAATATGGCAATGTGTAGTACAAATTTTTGTGCCTGCATATTACAAATTTCTAGTTCCAAGCAAGCTTCAAAGTTTGCATTTTTTTGTTGATTTACGTGTATTTTATATGGACAAAAGTAACATTGACAAAATTCGACCGATTTTTTTTTATGAAAACCATCTACCAACATCCTCTAAGCTACCACAAAAATCTTGTGTCATTCGGTCGAGCCGTTCTCAAGTCATGCGATCACAACCAACCGTACACTTCTTTTTATATATTAAGAAGAAAGAAGAAGAAGATGTAAGATGTATTAACATCAATAATTAAAAATTCCTTAATAATTACATATATTAGGTATTCGTTTGCAATTTAATTTTTACTTAGCTCAAAGTGATGGATTGTTAAGGTCATACAAATTCTGAAATAGATTTTAATACGCTAAATATTTTTCTCAAAAGCTTTTAACAAAACGAATGCGAATGAAGTTTTTTGAAAATATTACCTTCCCTTCATATACATATATCAACAAAAAACAAAATTCAAGGCTATTCACTTGTTAGTTATCAGATGTCCGATGGTTAAAACCCACTGAAGAAGATTGTGGCCAACTAAAAACGAAACATTGAACTTGACAAAAGATGGGTAAGGACAGGTATAAATACCTTTGTTATTTTAAACAGCAATCGCACTTGTTTTTTTTTTATTTTAATTTAGACTTATCGTAATTTGCAATGCATCAAGTGCGTGTAGTAATGTCGGTGCGCCATTGAAATCAGTTTAATTGCTTTCAATCGTTTCGTGCTGCTATTTTACGTCATGTTACCGCTATAATGAGTCGCCGAGATAATCATCGACATGCGCGACTGACACATCTCTACTTAAACTTCAATCTGCGGTTTGTCCATTTAAGAGTCCATTGGCATTGGACGAGGACTGGACTCCAACAAACGATTGCGAAATTGCTGATTGATTACAACCGAGCAAAGGTTTCTGGCAAGATGCCCTCACGGTAGAGCACATCATAGATTCAAACCCGTTTGGTTGCGGTGAGACGCCGAAACTCCATAAAATTCAAGATACAAAAAAAAAAAAAACAGAATTAAATATAAGCGAGAGAACGAAATAACGATGAATCTAGAATCTAGATCTTACACATCGTAGAGCAAAACTTTTCTCACCGATAACCATAGGAATAGGTCTGTGTGATGTGTACGTAGTACCTTTTTGCCAAGTTTGGAAGTGCCAAATGCAAGCGACTAGAGCAACACGAAATTGGTTCATTGATTTTGGTCCATGAACGATTTCCCATAGAAGCCAAAGAAGACAATTTCAGAACAAACGCCCTTTCAAGCATAGCCACGATGTGGGTTTAGTTTTGTTCTTTGTCCGTGAAAATGCACACAGTTTCGGTTCAATCTCACACAAGGAGTTGTGCTGGAGAACTGTGAAATTGTTTATTTTAGATACAAATTTGGAAGTTTTGCTTAAAATGGCAGAACTGATGGTACATCCGCACCTTCACTATTCATCTAGTTACCCATAAAGTGTGTCGTCTGTTGTTGGTATGCTATTGACGAAGCACCTATAGAAGTTGCAGCTTCGACGACTCGTTCCATTTACATTCATCCCTTTTATGGTGGTGTGCTCCTTTCAGTACAGTGGTCTCTCATATCCCTCCAAGAGTGATGATCGCTTTGGTTCCCTTTAAGAATCGATTGCATTGTTTTGCTATTGTAGCAACCCAAGCCAGCTGCTTATAGTACACGAACCTAGAGAACTTCACATTGGGGGGATAGAATAAATAAAAAAACAAAAAAAAAAACAATAACAAACTGTTACTTAAAGGAACAGCAACACAAACACAAGACAGAAGTCTTCGTTTTTGAATTCGAATTCCTATTGAGGAGATGGAATTTATGTTCGCTGCAAAGAACTAAAGCTGTGAAATTTATGTTCAACACGAAGACATAATTTTTGTAAGGCGCGCGCGCGCAACAAGGCGTGCAGGCTGCATGGAAACTTGAAGTAACAAATTCAAAGTTGAGCATGTTCCGACTTCTGGAATTGAATATATCTATGAATGCACGCATAACAAACGTCAAGTGCAACCGGGATAAGAAGTTTAAATACAAGCTGAGAGAACATTAAATGCCGACAGCAGCTTCATCGTCTACTTTATGAGTTATACGACCGGAGGTAGGTACCTATGCCAGGTTCGTTAATTTTTCCAATAATTATTCGTATGAGTATGGAATTACAACATCCTATCTCATAGAGACATTCAAGTTTTGATGTGATACTCAAGGTTTTTGTTAAGCTTTGCTTAAAAATAATTCCCAAGTTGTGCTCAATATATGTGAAATTTCCAACTACAGGTTTCAAGTCTCCCTTGAAAAAGAGAGCATTTTCCAGAAATTATCTAGGAACCTATCTGTGGTCTGCAACCATTACTAAAACCAGCATAAGGGCTATGGGGTTGATTATGACTTTTTAAGTCCGAATTGTAGTAAATATTGCAAATGCGAAATTGAGTTTGCTTGTTCGTTTGCTACGCCTAAACCACTGAACCGATTTTAATAATTCTTTCAGCAACGGAAAGCTGCTATCTATGTTTGACATTTACTAAAGGGTTAACGTTTCTGGTTTGTTGACGTAAACGAGCGACTTCACATATCCCCAAAGAAAATAATCCAATGGTGTCACATCTCATCCACATTCATGCCAACCCAGTCGGGAACAAAATAGTCGGTTTCTATTAACGACAACTGGCTCGCCAGCATCATTTTGAAAGAAGTATGACCCAATGACTCCACCAGCCCATAGAGCACACCAAACAGTCAGTTTTTGTGGATGTAATGGCGTCTCAAGGGACTCATGTGGATTCTCTTAACTCAAAATGCGGCAATTTTAAGAGTTGACGTAATCATTCAATTAAAAATGAGCCCATCACTGAACAGAATTTTGCGGTGAATATTAGCATCGATATCAATCTCATTTTCGGTCCATCCATACACCAAAGCCACGAGTATGGTCTCGTGGCTTTAATTCTTGCACATGCGATCTTTTAAGGTCGTAAACCAAAATTTTTGCGCAAACAAAGAGTTGTGTTAGCTTTGTTTGAGTTTCGCCTAGTATCTTCTGTTCCGACAAAAGTTTCGCAGGTCTGTTAATTGTTCACAGTTCCGACATATTTCCGGTGAATTTTTGCCGGATATGTTTTAAGGAGATATCTGTGCATAGGTTCGGTTGATTGTCTTACTAAATCGTCAGGAAATAAAACAAACCCTCAACTTAAAAAAAAACCTAAATTACTGGCCATAGCATCAAATGATATGAGTTTGATTTGCTCTTGAAAACTAAACGCCTAAAAAAAACACCCTTTATACATGTTTCCTAGCAACTTCAACGTTAAGAATCCAAATTAAATATCAAATACCAACGTTTCAAAAAGATATATTCAATGAGCCAAATCATTGTTTTATTGATACAAAGCCATAAGGTTTATCTGGAATAATTAAAGGCAGTAAAAAAGTATATTTACATTCATATTCCTGCGATGCACCGCTTAAGACTTTTTCCTGACAAACATAAAACCAAACCCATCATCAAAAATTTTATAAATGTCCTTGGTGTTCTCTTTGAAAGCACTAATCTTTATGCTAATTGTAGTGTGAGGTGTGGGGTGTGATTGGTGCACTTTTAAAAATCTGTTAAATCCAGTTTTAAAAATTCTTCTGTTAGTTGATGCACTGTCCAAAGTCCATATTACAAAGTTTGTAAGAAATCAGCAGAGGCTAATAGATCGTTGGAGGTATTGGCAAGTCCTCCGGTAGTAAAATTATTGCCATGAAAAGCGCTTTGTCGATTAGCCGTTCGGAATCGGCAGAAAATTTAAGGTTCCCTCCATTACTCACATTCCCACTCTATTGCGCCACCCTTTATAACTATAGGTATATATAGGGTATAGGGTAATTCCATTCCCACACAAGGCATGGTTTTGAGAAATGCGCTAGGCCCAGGGGCTCCTCGCTCTGTTGCGGCACCCTATTTATTTATTTATTTTATGTATAGGGTAATTGCGGGAGAGATGCCGCATTCAACCAAACTCACACATCTAGCCGTCCACACAAAAAAATTTATTTTCCTGAAATTCCAGTGTCGGTTTTTTCTAATCGCAGGCAATTGGCAGAGGTTTTAACTTATCCTCAGTTGCAAAAAAGAAAAACTTGAAGTTAGCGAAACGAAAAAAAAGAGAAAAAACCAAAAGTAAGGAAGAGTCTACGGACGATCCAAATGTTTGTTTGTTCGAAAACTATTTCAAAACAACAAAAAGGGAAGACTGGATCCAATGTTCTCCTTGTCAGAAATGGCTGCATGATGAAAACTGTATACGGTACAAAATGATTGATTTTAACGTACGAACTGTGGATCAAGAACGGAAAAAACATGTGTGTTAATAAATTTGCTATGTGGCATCTCTCCCACACATACAGGGAGAGATGACACCTGTAATATATTTTTCTTTCGTGTTATTTTTAATAAAACTTGTTATTTTTTTCCAGCTAATTTTGTTTTTAAGGTAGAAAATAAATCCTTTATTAAGTTTTTTTTATATAAATAAAGTTTATTTCACTTTAGTTTACAGATTATACTGATTTTTGAAAAACAGCGGCATCTCTCCCGCAATTACCCTATATAAATGTCAATTGACTTAAGTGCAAAAATGTCACAGGCTTGGACTAGTTAAGTCAGAGCCCAAGCACGAAAGCAATACGCCAATAATCTTGAAAAATTGATACAAATATTGAAAAGAAAACAACAAACTTTGTCAAGATTTGTCGCAGTTATAAAATTATAAATTTCATTGATTGAATGCCGCTACGCAATATGAAGGTAACACTTTTAAGTAAGAAATCAGTAGGTATATAATAGTAAATTTAGTTATAGTCAATTTTCATTTGTAAACTTGCTAAGACATTTTAAATAAACAAATGCATCGAAATCAGCATTTGGTAGGCCTCGGAAACGCAACAACAACAGACTCGCAGCTTGCTGAGGGTCAATGCCGTCTATACCATAGGCGAATGAGTGGGACACATGTGATCCATTTAGGATCCCGATGCTTGTCTAGAAGCAAAAGACGAACAAGAAACAAAAGCCGCTTGTCTTAATTTAAAGGTGGTTTCAAGGGTGCCCTGAAATCGTTGCAGCCGACAGAAAAAGTTCAATCCCCAATGAACGTTCAAGCCAATACTCAAAATATATCAAAGCGTAAACGGCATATTTGTTGGTTTTGTCTGTTTTTGCTCATTTATCAGTGTTTATGTCTAAGTATGAAGAGAACCCACCTTATTCAAGTTCCCTAAAAAAGTGTTTTGCATACAAAAAATGCACTTATCAACTTCACTAATGCCAAATTTTAATTATCAAGAACAATAGAATCAGGCACCTCCTACACATCTATTTGCATAGTACATGCAAGTATAGTAGGGCTCACTTAGGGAATGGAGGGGACCTACAATTTTCTGCCGGTTCCGAACGACTAATTGAGGAAGCGCTTTTCATGGCAATGAATTTACTAACGGAGGACATGCCAATTCCTCCAGAAAGGACCCGTGAAAAAACATTTTGCCTCTGTTGGGATTCGAACCTCGAACCTCTGGGTTAGCAGGTACCACTAGCAACATTCTATTTGATATAGCTTTCCAAATGTTCGGAAAAATGCCAAAAGACGTTGCCATGAGAAGAAGCCTAAATTACCAGATCTCACCATGTCTGCGCCTAGTATCTGTGACCTCATGCGAGAAAAAGCAGGACATTCACAGGAGGAAGTGCTCTACGGTATCCTCATCTTCTCTACAAGATGCAGAGAGCTCTTGCATTCCAGGATCACTTTCGAAGCTAGAGGGTTGAGAAGGGCCTTAAGTACAACTTGGCTGTCGCTGCAAATACACATCTCCCCATTCAGGCATTGTTAGTAACAAGGCTTATAGCCATTTGGATACCATACGCCTCCGCTTGGAGAAAGGATGCATATGATCCTTAAGAGGCGTGCAGTCGTATGTCATCGTTCTCCACAAAGGCACCAGCGCCAGATCCATCATCGGTTTTGGAATCATCTGTGATTCTATCCAGGGTCAGATTCTGGAAGTTGTCTGAGTATTTTTGACGCTGTTTGAGCCTTGGGATCATCGTGTCGGATGACCATTAGACGTGAGTCAAAAGATATGCTGCTTGCGAGTCCCTCAAAGCCCCAGTAAGAATTGTCCCAGGGGACCTCATCTATTTAAACGAGATATGTTCTTGAAATCTAGGTATCAAGGGTAGGAAGATTCAGCAGTGCGTCAAAGCCAGCTCCCGCCCGGTATGCTGGGGAAGGCCAGGACAAATTGTTCTTTCAAGTTTGGCAAACGAGGCAATAATGTATTTAAGTGACAGCTTATTACACCAAACAACTGACAGATAGCAGATGATTGGTCTTATCATATAGCCGTATAGATCCCAAGGACCCTTTTCGGTGAAAGATCCCAGCTCTTGCTAAAGGCTCCTTTACATTGCCAGAATACTGACAGTGCTTTAGTAATATTAGACACGACATGTTAAGACCAAAGAAGCTTCTTATCTTGGATTACTATGAGATGTTTAACTTCGTTTGAAAAGGGGATGTTGACACCTTTAAGTTTAAGTTGGATCCGACCAGTCAATTTTCTAGGAGCGATGGGAAGTCTGGTCAGTATGTGGGCGAGTATCACCCCGAAACGCCACCATTTGTGTTGCGCAAGGTTCAAAATATGGCTTCTAAAAAGTGTAAAATCAATGTTTGTTGAATTTGTGACGAACTCATGATAGTAAGGGCTAAACAATTTAGTTTTTCCACAAATATTTATAAGGCTTTGTGAAGCCTTTAAAGCTTATTTCAATATTACCATTCAAAGTCATGACAAATTATTGGCTCTTGAATTTTCGTGTGGTAACTGCAAAACACATTAGAAAAGGTAAGGGAATACATCATATGAAGCGAGCCAACAACAGCTCTCAGGGTGTTAATCCCCGACCTCAACCCTTCAAAGACCAGCAGGGAAACATAGTAATAGAGATGCAGTCGCTACTGAGGATCTGGAAAGACTACCTCTGCAGACCGTGATGAAGACACTAACTTCGTTGTCAGGCTGAATGCCCCACTCAACTTCAACGATGATTAAGATTGCCGTCCTCCCGACCTAGAAGAAGTTAAGTTTGCCATTACACATGCAAACTTATATCAAATGCGATCATTGTATATAGAAACTATAGTATTATTATGTAGACTTTTTGACTATTTTCTCTGTTCCAACTTAGCAGTCTCCGTTCCAAGCAATTTGTTTTACCATTGTGTGTAGAGAAACGACTGCTGCGGCACCATGCTCCTCCGGTGTCCGGTCCAAAGCACTGTTAAATCGATTCATGAGCTTACTGTAGTTTCTATATACAATGACGCGATAACATCAGGTGCAGATGGCCTTGATGCCGAACATTTCAAGACAATTCCAGACCAGTTGGAGAGGAGCATGCTCCAGCTAATTTGCATGATATGGTCGGAGGAAAGCATGTCCGATGAATGGAAGCTCAGTATCGTATGCCCGATCCTAAAGAAAGCAGACCCTCACAATTGCGCCAATTATAGAAGGATAAGCCTCCTTAACGTCGCTTATAAGATCTTGTCTGCTGTAATATGTGAACGTCTGAAACCCCACGTCAACAACTTGATAGGTCCTTATCAATGTGGTTTTAGACCAGAGAAGTCCACAATAGACCAAATTTTCACATTACGGCAGATCTTGGAAAAAACCCGATATCGATATTCACCATCTCTTTATCGATTTCAAGGCCGCGTATGACAATATTTACAGAGACGAGCTGTACAGAGCCATGTCTAGTTTCGGCATTCCTGCAAAACTCGTACGACTATGCAGGATGACTTTGGAGAATTCACGCTGCTCCGTCAAGGTCGGTAAAGAACTCACCGAGACCTTTGATGTCGAAAAAGGTTTTGGGCAAGACAGATGAACAGATGAACAGATTGTAAGAAACTCAAACGTCAACACCAGAGGAACAATCTTTCAAAAGTCTGTGCAATTACCTACTCGCCTATGCAGACGATATTGACGTAATGGGAAGAAAAAAGAGTGATGTCATAGGTGCTTTTGCGAAAAATTCTCCGAATGATCTTTGGTCCCGTATGCGAAGACAATGTGGAGAAAAGAAGATACAACAACGAGCTGTAGGAGCTGTGCCGCGACATGGGCAATGGGCATAGCTAGAAGAGTACGCATCCCGAGACTACGATTGGTTGGGTCATGTGGAGCGGATGGACCCAAACGCTCCGGCTCGTCGGGTTTTCGATTGCAGGGAAACCGAGGAAGGAAAAGACCTCGCCATAGGTAGAAGAAGACCTCAACCGACTTAGAGTGCACAATTAAAGAGATATTCTAGCACCGCCAGTCAAAAAATATTCATCGACTTATCTCAAAGACGTATGAAAGAAATTCTTGACATGAGCAAACGTGATGCAAAGTTACTTAAGAACTTCCTCACTGGACACTGCTTTCTTAGATATCATCTTAAAAACATGGGCATCAGCCAGGATGAAACCTGCCGTCTCTGCTTCAAATACACATAAACGGCTGGACACATTATGAGTGAACGCCCTGCCATAGCCAGATCAGACCAAAGATATTCAATAGAGGATTCACTCTTCATCCCTTCTTCGAATATTTTTAGATCCCACATGACCTCAACTGTTAAGAGAATGCGTCAAATGTCTTGTTTCAGTGAAATACGCAGTAGAAGCTAGAAGGCATCTTTGTTTTTGGATTGGTATAAATTAGGCAGTAGAAAACGTGACGGGCTCTCCTTTATCTTGGAAGTCATAGGTTGACCACTTTCAACAAAAATTTAACAGCGATTTATAAAAAAAAGAAGAGAAAAGTAAAACAGTTCAAGCTTCTCGAGAACCAATATAACTACTCTCTTTGTTTTACCTTCCATTTTTTTCTTGGTAGTCCTTTTTTTCCTGGTGGTGTTTCGTAACAATATGAAGAGGCAGTGACGAGGGTAAAATGTATAGCTGTTAGCTGGAGTCACAGAAACTCAGAAACATTCCATGCTACAGTGAGTGTACACCTTCTGTGTTCGGATTTTTATTACATTCGTCGACAACCAGGTGGATGATTAGGAACAGATCACTAAATCATAGCAACTATTCTCTAACGCTGATGGAGCATTATTAGCAAGGATCCTTTATCCCTGCAACGAACACTTAACGTGCAGATAAAAGTTTTAGATGGGGATGGGTACCGTATTAATTAAAAAATACTCAGTGATTTTTGGACCCGTTTTCTAACTCCCACATGCCTATTCCAAACATTTATTTGAATGGAAATACGCTTCCCAAGATTGTAAATATTAAATATCTATGATCTGTTACTCCTGTTATAGACAAATGTAAGGTCATCTAAATTTAGTTGGTTTCATGCACAATCAAAAACTTGAAGATTTCCCGACAGTTTCTCAGGTCAACGCGGCGGGCGTTCGTCACTGTGAAGCAGATATGCGAAAAAGAAATCAGGATACCTCGCAACAACAACAAGTGCTTTGAAAAAAAGGAAGAATATATTTAAGGATTTACTTTGCTCCAACAACCCTCAACTTCTGAAAATATTGCACTAAAATTACAAGAGCAAGCTCTTACGACCTATAGTCATACATACATTCAAAATCAAATAGTACGACCAGAATAAATGCACAATCCTACATTCAAAAGTCATGCTATCAATCAATTTTTAATGCTTCTCACAATTTTCACGGCACGTAACGTTTTATTCCTTTTCATCGATGGATCTCGACCACAAAACTATGAGCAAAACTTGGTGAAAACAATTCCACAATCGTGACTCCAATATTGACTACAAGCACATGAAAGAATTAAACCATAGAAGAACTGTTGACCTCTTCAACCTTGTTGAAGAAATAAATGAAATAAAAAAAAGGAATTGAATATTGGATGCAACAAATTGGATAAACAACACAGAGGAGACGAAAAATGGGTGGTAAGAGAACCATTCAGAGAAGAATACAATCAGCTTACGAGATTCATTAAATTGTCACGATCGACATTGATTGACGCACCTTGGTGAAAATTCTAAACTATTTTCCCTGCAACTTCTTTGGCTCTATATCGATGTTCCAGAACAAATTGTAGAACGATTGATGCAATTGTGACCACTGAAATCAAGTTCAAGTCAGTCACTGATGGTCACTGTGTGGCCAAGAAGAAGGGAATCGTTGACTTCAACAAATATAAGTCATTCCATTCCAGTCCATTGGTTTTTTTCTCGTTGAAAGATCTTTAATTGTTTTACATTCTCCTTTACATACAAATGATGTTTTAAGATGATTTGCTTTTCACACACGCCTGGAAGACTTAAGAGAAGATGTAGTGCTTAGCCTGATGTAGTCGGATTTTATTAAACATTTACTGATAGCTTTTTTTATTTTAATGAAACGAGGACAGAGAGACTAAGCTGGTTAATATTAGTATGTATTTCCATTTAAGTCAACATAACTATAGCTCGATTTTTTGCTCAGCATGATACTTTACTAAACGAAGAACAAGAATTTCCGAGAACCTAGCCATGAAGTTGCAATAAAATATGCTTCTTATGACTTGCTGATTAATATTTATCTGCAATCTATTTTGTCATCAAGAGGGTTCACTTAACTATTGATCTGAATATAGAAATCTTGAAGCATAGCAGAGCACCGACTTCTTATAGAACTAGAAAAAGATACTTATTATAATTAAGTAATTAAGGCAGAGCGATTCAATGAAGTATGAACGAAAATGTGCTTTGTATAGCAACCCAATGAATGATTATTAGGAGTCCTCTTATGCAAATATGAAAACGAATTGGGATAACGACCCAACGATTATATCACAAGTGAACACGATTTTTGAGTCTGAATTCTGTGGTGCTGATTGGGATTAATTGTGTCTAACTAAACAAGGAAAAAATACTTTTATCTTATAAATTTTGATTTTGAGCAAGAAGAATGAAATTTCAAATTTGAAGAATATCTCTCCAGTTGTGCACTCTGAGTTGGTTGAGGTCTTCTTCCACCTATGGCGAGGTCTTTTCCTTCCTCGATTTCCCTGCAATCGAAAACCGGACGAGCCGGAGCGTTTGGGTCCATCCGCTCCACATGACCCAACCAATCGTAGTCTCGGGATGCGTACTCTTCTAGATATGCCCATGTCGCGGCACAGCTCCTACCTGGTGGTGGAGTTGTTTGGATCATGATCTGCCGTTCTCAAGTAACCAGTTCGCTTTTAGTGCTATTGATATTAAGACTGAAGTAGGGTTCCGGGACTTTGAATTGGGATTAAGAGCCCGTTCTAGCTACAGGCGGTCAGCCTCTTCGTTATCCTGTACACTTTCATGTCCAGGCACCCAGGAATGAGTTATTTTATTGTGGGGGTGGCTAATTGAGATAGACATGTCAGGCAGTTCCAAATTAGTTTGGATTCAATTTTTGTTGAGGACAATGCCTTTAGGCTTGCCTGACTGCCAGAGCACATTTGGATGCGTGATCTTCGGAAGTTTCTTTTAATTTAATGTATTCCTTTACACAGAATTCTATAGCTATTACCTCTGCTTGAAAGAAAGCTGTTGTGCTACCAAGGGATATATGTAGATGTTTTGAAGTTGGGGCCGAACATCCCTGTGCACCTACACCGTTGTTAGTTTTTGAACCGCCAGTGTACCAAATGTATTGGAAGTTACTTGTAAGGATTACAGGGTTCGTACATAGTGAGCGTTTAGGAAAGAATACTTCAAAGGGATGGTGTATAACATTATGCGTCTAGGCATAAAGTCCGAAGAGTGATCTGCTGTTGAATCCAATATTGGGAGCACCTACAGAATGCTCATATGTCCGTGCGAACGATAGTTATCGCAACTTTTCCCTACAGACTTCGACTCCATATAAGTTAGGAGATCAGAATCTTGATATATCTAAGTGGATGTCTCTTTTTCTTAACTTTTTTTCAAAAAAATCATATTTAAGAGGGTCTGGATCAGCACTTTGACCTTTTTTTTTTGGAGTTTCAACTGCTTCACTAACTTCTTGGTGAAGAGCTATTTAAGTTATTTCCTCGTCCATATATATCTTGAGCTTGGTTTGCCTCAGAACTTCAGTGTCCGCTACTTCGTCCAGCCTACGATGCATGTTATCCTGACCCTTTGTTTGGAGTTTGAGGCATTTCTTTTTCTTTTTGCAGCTTCTGTAGTTCTTTTCGATGTGAGTCTTTTCATAGTTTCTATTTGAAAGACACTTTGCTCTTGCTTTAAAATCCATTTCCTTTTAACTAATTACTGTTTTAGATTAATCACACCAACACTACGGTTTTTTGACATTGAAGCTACAAGCAATGCAAGTTTGTTGCAGGCAATCCCAAATAATTTGTGCTGTGCTCCACGCATTTAAGAATATACGGAGTACGGCAGACGGCAGTATGACGAGTGGAAGGATATTGCACATCAAAAATAAGACACTCAGCATCAACAGATCAGAGCAATCGTTAAATATTCGAGATACAACCAAGCCATGATGGTTTTGACAGAACTTATTAAAATATTCCTCTTCTCGCCCGCTTGCATTTCAAGTTTCGTCATCAACAACTTTGGTGTACAAGGAACAACCTTTTGTCGTTGTTTATTCTCAAACAGCTTCTTAACTTCTTACGGTAGATTTCAAAAACGAACTAGGTGTCTCTCTCCTTATAAAAACAAATACAAATCGAAACAAAAATGTTTATTGCACTGCAAAATCCGGAAATCAACAACAAACTCTTATAAATCAAAATCAATTTAACAGTTTTCAATTAATGAAATGCATGATGTAATGCATAAGGCCTGTTAATACCATTGCGCGACATGCACAAACCTAGCAAGGACCGGCTGACGCCTCTCGCCGGTTTTAGGTGAGCATCATCGTGCTACGATCAATTACCGCTGCATCCGCAACAACTCCACTTCCAATTAAGCTCCACGCGTGCACGCACTGCGTTCGGCTTTGGTATATTCTTTATCATCCCACTTGCTGTTCTCGTTTCTAACATCCATACAATGTTGGCCTTCATAAAATGCGTTAGTTGCCGTTAGAATCTGTGCCCTTCTGAATAATATGCAGTGAAACTAGTTCTTTGCAAATTAAAAAAAAAGAGTCCAGAAATTATGCATCCCGCTTGTAAAAAAAAAAACAAAATATTTCTTCTTAACCAACTAAACTCGTCTGAGTTCTTGCTAATCGCTTATGAGAGAGCATAAGATGCACCGCGGAATTTAGACTCATGTGGTAAAATATGTAATCCGAACTTGAAGTGGTCATAGCTTTGCGCGGTTTAATATGCAAATTTATTTACCTATGTGCTAATGTTAATGAGTTTCATTCATAAAAAAGTCGTTAAAGACACCGTTTTATAATTCCCTTCCGATGAGGTGTAGGTACCTATGTGTATGCGTTTAGTCGATTTAAATGGGAAATGTCGGCGGCGAGTACCTTTAGAAAACCAGAAAACAGTAGATCTAAGGAATTCGAATGATATCGCCTGCGGAACTTGCTTACATGGTTTCAAAAAGAAGCCGGTAAACACTCAAGTTGTTCACCTTTTCAGTCACTGCATGAATATTAAATAGACACACAGTGCACCTGGTGATGGTTGAAAATTGTTAGACATTTGACACGGCTTTTGGTATGATGTGATGGCGGAAGCTTTTGAAAAGAAAATTCCGTAGAACAAACGTTTTTATATGACTTATATGACAAACTTTGATTGATCTTTTCTTTGGCCATCAATTCTTTTATAACTTTATAATGTAATTAGTTTTGATTTTAAGGGCTTTTTTTCAGTATTAACCAAGCTGTTAACAGTGTTCGGAGCGCTTCTTTTCTTAGTAAAAAGGACCCTTCAACGTTAACAACAGTAATGTTGTGAATTTAAACAGACGATGCTTTTACCTTACTATAATCGTGCGTTTCGACAACACACGCATTTTCGTTTTCATAGGGTTAAAAATGACAATTGAATCAATTTATAATTGATTTTAAATAAGCACTTTTTTAGAGTCACATTTGAAATCAGGTAACTCCCATGTACACGATTGCCCGATCTGCAATTATTGCCAGATCTGTCAGTGAAAAATTTGTCTTGAATGGCTGACAATCGTGTACACACCAAATTGATTTGCAGAAAAATTTGTTCATCAATCATTTTGAAGACAAATTAAATTGCAGATGTGGCAAATCGTGTGTACACAAATTTTGTTCATTTTCTGACGTTTCTGCAAATGTCTGGCAATAAATAAATTTGCAGACCCAGTTTGAAGAACATTTGCAAATATATTCAGACAAATTTGGCAAGGATTACAAGAAAAAAAAAAAAAAACACGTGGATTATCTCCACAATTGGATTGTCAACTACAAAACTCATCGAAAATTTAAAGGTGATTTTTTTTTTTTTTTTATAGCAGATCCACAAATGAATTTGTGTGTACACGTTTTGCAGGAATCTGCAAATATCTGCAAATCTATTGCCAGATGTTTGTCCAAACTAGTTTGTTGACATTGTCAGCCAAATAGCTGGCAATAAACTTGCAGATATTTGTAGATTTCTGCAAACCGTGTACACACAAAATCCATTTTCACCCTCATTGTCAGCTCATTTGCATTTGCACACAATGTCAGACGTTTGCAAATCTGCAAATAATTGTCAGACCTACCAATCAGGTACACTTGAGCTTTAGCTCAGTTTCACTATTGTCAGACGTTTGCAGATCTGACCGTGATTGTCCGACCTAGCAATCGTTACACTAATAGCGTTTTTCAATGAAATTCGAAAGATAATCTCAAATCGAGAACTACTCCTTTCAATGGAACATGTTTTTTGCTGGTATTGGCGGTTAAATTGTTGTTCACATATAGGAATTCATATTTTTATATTTTGTAATTTGCTTTCTTCAGCAAATGACTGAATTTTAGCTTATTTACTTGTTTCCTCATAATTTATAGCAATTTTTCAAAACCCAATGCTGTCACAACAAATTGAAAATGAGCATGAATTCAGAGTAGATCTCCCAACCAATGGGAGTAGACCTTTGGCGTTTAGAGTAACTCCGGATCTACTCTTTTTTTCAATGAAACATGGTAAATGAGAATGGAGTAAATCTTTTCACAAAAGGAGTAACTCTTTTCGTCAATGAAAAACGATATTAGCTTAACTCATCTGACGTTTCTTATTTGCTTGACATTTTACGTGATCTATTTGCAAACTAATATTTGTTTCGAATCAAGCATTTCTAGACAAAAACTAAGCTTCCATTTCAAATCTTCTTTTTCAATCAAAATTTATGTAGGTATGCTTTATTTTTTTTTTTTAGTTTTGTTACTCTTCATTTGCTTGAACATTCAAAATATTGGTACTTTTCACACTTATTTTAACGAAGTCCTTTTTCAAGTTGTCACTAGTTAGTTAAGTGTTTTTAAATCGTTGGTATTTAATGACCCTATTTTAAAGTAAGATTGATGTTAACTAGAGCCGGCAGCTGACTAAAATTTGCGCTATACAACTTGATATGATGGAAACCAACGCTCCAGGCAGAAGAGTTTTAGAAAACATATTAAAGTGAAATTTCAGAAGAGTGAGTTTTAGTCTCATTCTAATGGAATGGGACCTAAGTGTCTTAGTAAGACTCGAGGCAGCTTACAGCGAATCGAACTCGTTGAGTTATATAAGATGAGACATAGGTTCACAGAGAATTGTGTTGCATTTTATTCCATTATAACGAGTGATTTCTGATTAGCTATCGGATATTTAAAAAAACAAAAAATTTTTATCAATAACGGGAATATCAAGGGGCTATGAATAATGTTATATGGCACAGTGCGAGCATTAAGGAAAACAAGAGAGGATTTAAAAGGAGACACTGATGCACGTTACTTTTGAACATTTGTGTATTCGAATCGATTCAAGTTTATTTATTATTTAGTTTAAAGATTACTTTATGCAAATGTAGGCCACAGCTACACCTCAAATGCCTATCTAATAAGTCCAGGTTTGGCATACTCTTTCTAACATTTTGACCGGTATCTCTCGAATAAATGTTTAATGTCGGCTTCCCTTGCGTCAATTGAAGCTGGCTTATCGCTATATATGTTACAGTCATAGTGATTAAATAGCTATTATACATAATGACTGGTCTTTATATATAATGGCCAAATTCACTAGACAAAGTAATAAATTAATCACTTTGTCTGGACATTATTCATAATAACTTGTCAAAGTAAGTCAAAGTAAAAAATACGGTCTAGCCGACTTGTTACCCCTCCCTCTCTTCATCCCGTTACCGCGTTCCATATGCAACAGCTTTCCGCATGGCCCGCTTTGCGGGGCTCATTATTTTAACCCTTTTTTCCGCAGGGTTAAGCTGCTCATGCTAAATACGAAAATAGCAATTAATTTCCGTATGCAACAGCTTTTCGCATTTATTTTCAACTAGCTGTGCCCGCGACTTCGTCCGCGTGGAATAGTGACTTTCGGCAGCATTCTTAATTTCTTAGGCTACTTATTTTGCAAATAAGACACATTCATGCGAGTAGGTATTGGGGGACCACGGCGTGGGAAAATTTTGGATGGTATGGTGCCCTTGAATTCGTTTGAGGTCACCGCGGTGTTTATTTAATGGGATGTTAATGGGGTGTTTAATGGGTTTATGTTTTGTTTGAGGTGGCCGCCGCTGCGCTATGGGTGATTTTGGAATTTAATTTAAATTGAAATAAAAATGCAGACTGCCGAGGCTGAGATTTGAACCGGGGCCTCTGGCGTGTCGCGCGTGTGACAGATGCACTAGGCTATCGGGGTAGTTGTAGGTTGATGTGTAAAAAGTCTACTTATGCGTACAAAAAAGTTATTTATAGAATCTTTTGGTATGTTGAGGCTTATAAAAAGTGTGACGGTTGGTGGTGGTTTGAATTTGTTTTTTTTTTGTTTAGCTTTAAGATAGAGAATTTGTCACGATCGATTTTTGGTTGTGCATTGATTGTGGATGAACAGCATGTCATTTTACAGCTTATCATGAGGTTTCTTTCTTTCAGGCATAGACACTGTTAGTTGTTCTATTTTTAGATTTAGATTTCAGAACTGAAAATTTGAATTTGAAAAATAATCTGTCTGCTGTTAGTTGTTCTATTTTTAGATCTTGTTGAAGGGGATTGTGACAAAAACATGCTGCTAAGATGTTAAATGACATGCTCATGCACAATGTTGAATGTTACAAAAAGTGTGTGTGACGGATGGTAATGGATTGAATTTTGAATGGTTGACTATGTTTGAATAATCACAAAAGTCGGTTAGTGGTGGCTGCTTACTCTTTTAAAATTTGAATTTGAAAAATAATCTGTCTGCTGTTAGTTGTTCTATTTTTAGATCTTGTTGAAGGGGATTGTGACAAAAACATGCTGCTAAGATGTTAAATGACATGCTCATGCACAATGTTGAATGTTATAAAAAGTGTGTGTGACGGATGGTAATGGATTGAATTTTGAATGGTTGACTATGTTTGAATAATCACAAAAGTCGGTTAGTGGTGGCTGCTTACTCTTTTAAATTTTGAATTGTAGATTTTATGAAAGAGGATCTGGTCATGTTGATGCATTTGATCGTTGAATGTGGATCTGGCATTTCAATGGAGCTGATGGGTGGTTGATAAATATAAGGAAGTATTTATGTGTCTTAGCATGCACAAGTGGAATCGAATTATCGAAAAAAGTATAAAAACAAATGTTTTAAAGTTTTCAGTATCAGTCATAAAAAAGAACAATAAAATGAAGAGCCGTCACAGTTCCACAGATAAGGAAGGAATTCTTGACATCTTCCAGATTTTTGAAAAATATCTGAGGGAGTTCTCCCAAGGCTGTAGGGAATTGCAGCATATACAAGATGCCTTAGAGGAAGAAATACGTTTGGTTAGAGAGGTGCCAACCTTGGAGAGGCTACAGAGAGTAGCACACCTCATCAAGATTTTAAACATTAGGAGCTGTGAGCTGGGTTTTGGGGATGATGTACCTATCATCCCTATAGAAACATATATGTTTTTGCAAAAATTTTAAAAAATATAAGAAATAAAACTTTTTTTAAAAGCTATAAAAAAAATCATGTTTTTTTCTTCTTATCAGAGAGAGAATTCTTTGAAAAGTGTTTAGGCTTAGGTACTTACGGTGTGCTTTTTCCTTCGACTTTTATTACAGTATTGGGCGGCTACCGTGTTTATCTAAAACATCTCATACATCTTCATACATCTTCAGAGCTGTGAGCTGGGTTTTTGTAGAATCTTATGGGGATGACTGCGTTTATTGAATTTTAAGTTCGCTGCACCATGAAAAAAAATATTACTACAATGAATCTAAAACTCAATTTGTTTGTTATCAGTAAAAGTAATAATTTATTTCCTTATGTAGGTATTGAGATTACATAGTTTAGTTTTTCTTAAATTTCTTAGGAATCCATGGGTTGTGTTTGGATGAAAACCCAAGCCATTTAACAATTATCTGATTTTTTTTCGTTTGAAGAACTTTTTCAATTAGGAATGTGTCGGGAAATCTTGTTTTTTGTAGTTCAAGTTCGTAGAATCCACCCTTAATTGGGGTACCTTCATAGTCTTCTAGTAGATATGTGACAGGATTTGTATGTTGCACTTTGATTATTTTGAAGATTTCCGTTGTCCAATTCGGTGTGTATCCTTTATCAAATACATGTTTGTATTTACTTATTCTTACGAAATCTCCAATTCTAAATTTCGGGGGAATATGAATTTTTATATGATTATATACTTTTGAGAGTAAATGCCTTTCATTTGCAGCATTTACCTCGGATGGTTTTATTTTGATTGTTCGATGAATAGAATTATTATATTTTTTAGTAAGCATATCTATTAAACCAATCCACCGATATGAACCACTTGCACTGAATTCCTTCCACATAAGTGTTTTTAAGGTACGATTAAATCTTTCAACAATAGATGCCTTAAGTGAAGTAAATGATGAATAATGATTGATTTTATATTTTTTCATGAGACTTTGAAAAGAGGCGTTGAAAAATTCTTTCCCATCATCAGTTTGTAAGTTTTTTGGGGTACGTGTGTCTTTACTGAAAATATGTTGCATAGCAATAGTGACATTGTGCCCTGTTTTGTTTTTGATGGGAACTGTCCAAGCAAACTTGGAAAATGTATCAATAACCGTGAGAAGATATCGGAAATTTTCATTATCATTTGAATAGACACCCATTTCAACTAGATTGCCATAAATCATCTAATCCCTTAATAATAACTCGCCTTTTTTTAAAATTCCTCCGAGCAGGTTTATGTAATTCATTGACAACATCTCTTTTACTCATCTTTCTTTAAACTGATTGAAAAGAAAAAAACATTTCATTCTTATATTTGTTTATTTTGTAATCTTTTATATAATAGTATCAATTTTTTCATTCTTAATAATTTATTCTCAAGTATATAGCAAGCACATGTGTCTGGGCCTTCCTTACATTGATTCGAGGACCATGGGCAATTTATAAAATGACATCCATTGACAGACTCTGACGATGATACACCTTCAAACTGGTTCAAAAAACTCATAGTGTTCAGAAATTCCTCATAATGTTCCTCTAATAAGATATTCTGATTATACTTAAGCAAGTTTAAAATATCTTCAATAATCAAAGTATATTTAATGTTAGACATAACGAATGAATTGTGACTTGACACTATGATGTCTATAATTAAACTGATTTTACTTTCCAGTTGCTGAATCTTTCACCACAATATATGCATTTTTTAAAAACTGTTGTCGTAAATGATGGATTTCGTTTTGAAAGCTTCGCTGCATGTGCTCAATTTTTTCATCGACATAGGTTTTGGAAGTAGCGTCTCTCTTATCATAGGGTTCCTGAATATTTTGTAATCTTTCATTTTAAATCGTAATCTCCAGCTTCTGTTTTGAAGAATCCTTCGCCAGGTGGTCCTGGTATACCTTGTGGACCCCGCTCTCCCTGCAATCCTCGCGGCCCAATCTTTACTCTAGCTCTATTGGAAAAACGACCAAATTTGTCTTTACTCATAATATGTCTTTATACAATTATGTTATTCTCTTTTAATTCTTCAACAATAGAGACAATTTCATTAGAGTGATTATTATTCCCTGCTTGTTGTGACCCGATTAAAAGCTTCAATCGATCTACAAGTTCATTCGGATCATCCCAATATATAAAGTCTTTCTTCAGCAGTTGTTTAAGTCTTCACTATTATATATTTTTTCGTTTGGTCTTTTCATGAATAGGAGCTCGTATAATCCATGTGTCCCTTTAAAGTTCTTAGTTTTTACATGTATATCATTTCCTTGAACTTTGAACTCACCATCTCCAATATATAACTTTCCATTTTTCAAGTATATACCATATATATTATCAATTAAATTGGAATTGTTAATAAATAGATCCAGATATTTTTTAGGAATGTCGGAAAATTCTTCATGAGATAACTGCTCTGCAAAATTCCGATGCTTAATGCGTTGACTTTTTCTAGTCTTCGAAAGTTCTAAATGGGTTCTTGGAGTACTATTATTGTTATCTGTAATGGCGTAACTAATGGAAGGTGACGGTGTAATAAATTCTTCTTCCTTTTTAGTGGGTTCAATTTTCTTTGTAGAACTTTGAAAAATATTTTTCTCATGATCTTCCTCTTGCTTAACTAATTTATTAAGTGGAGTAGTAATTGGTCTTAAAGCATCCTCTAATTGAGTTTCGTAAGCTTCTTTACCCCGTTTAAGAGCTTTGTATTTTTTTCGTAGTGCTTCTGTGGTTTTAATAAGTTCTTGTTTAAGTTTCACATCTATATGCATCATTTTTATTTGTTTGCTTTTTTATAAAAACAATCCGTAAATAAGGTTCGTATACATCGAAATAATCGAATTAATGGATTTAAGTTAAGAAAGATATTACAGGTACTTGTCTTAATTGATGAACTTTGATCATTGAACTGTGTGAATCGATTTTTAACTGTAGTATTGTGTTCATTAAACTGTAACGAAGTGTTCTCATTTTATAGGGAAGGGGTAAGACCGCTTTAAACAGAACTTTAGAAAAGGCTCCGAACAGCTTCAAACCGCTTTTTAAACAGCTCGTAACAGCTCCAAACCGCTTTTCAAACAGCCGCAAACAGCTTCAAACCGCTTTTCAAACCGCTCCGAACAGCTCGTAACAGCTCCAAACCGCTTTTCAAACAGCCCCAAACAGCTTCAAACCGCTTTTCAAACCGCTCCGAACAGCTCGTAACAGCTCCAAACCGCTTTTCAAACAGCCCCAAACAGCTTCAAACCGCTTTCAAACCGCTCGTAACAGCTGCAAACCGCTTTTCGAACTTTTGAACTGTATATTTACACTGTATTTAGTTTCAGAAAACTATCAAAGCCTTTCCTATAACGACCTTTGTTCAAAGACATATCTTTATCAATAACTAAAAAACCATGTTTAATGTTCCAACATTCTGCACATAATTTTTGAAATGTTGAAAACGACATATCTGAATTTACATGATCATTGTAGATATGTTTTAAGTTCATATCATCCTGTTTAAAGACGATTAGAAAATTAGCATTGTCTCTAATTAAGTGTTTGGGTATTCTGGTATATGTCTGGCCCAAATAAAAACTATCAATGTTATGATGTCGCCCCATGCTAAAGTATGTTCGAATAGTGTCTTGTTTTTCACAGGCAATATCATCAAATATAAATATAGAGTTTGGTTTAGCTTCTTCAGGTGGTATAAGTATAACTTCACTGTTATTGGAAAAAGTAAAGAACCCCATATGCTTTATTGGTTGGACGGCTCTTCGTAGAAATTCATATTTTGGCTGTTGTAAAGATTTTGAATAAATATATATATTTTCAAATTTCAAGCCATTTGGATGTTGTAGCAAAGTCATCATTACATTAGTTTTTCCGCAATTTGATGGACCTGTTATCAAACCTCTTATGCTATTGGGCAATAATATACTGTGCTTTTTTGTTTCAATTCTTTTAACCAAATCCATGTTTTTTATTGGTAGCTGATGTTGTTGTTTTATGAATCGCATGATGACAAAAACTAAATGATTTTCCCATATATATCAAGGTTTTATTGAAAAAATGTCATAACATTATTAGTGACCTCTGCAAATCGTTGTATACCTAATAAAATGATAGATTTTTCTAATCAACCTAATAGTCAACGAAAAATTGTGAAAGGAGAAGGTTTATTGAATTCTGTAATTAATAAACTACCATTTGAACTTCACTTACCAGGTTACCAGTACTGTGGGCCTGGAACAAAATTGGAAGAACGTTTAGCTAAAGGCGATCCTGGGATAAACTTACTTGATCAAGCTTGTAAACAGCACGATATTTCATATTCCAAATTAAAGAATACACCTGAACGACATATAGCAGATAAAATTTTAGCTGAAAAAGCTTGGCAAAGAGTTAAATCAAAAGACGCAGGTATAAGAGAACGAGCAAACGCATTATTAGTCACCAACTTGATGAAAGCTAAAGTAAAGTTTGGAATGGGTATGACTGATAAAAAAACTAAAAAGAGCAAGTGTAAGCTCACATTTAACAAATCAATTATAGATGTGGGAAAAATTGTTATTACTAAAAAACCCTACAATTTAAACAGTGCTATTAAAATAGCTTTGTCAGCGGCTAAGAGAATAATTAAGAGAAACAAAAATATTAAGACACCAAGAGTTATATCTGTACCTAAATCAGGTGGAATAGTACCATTCCTTGTTCCTCTTTTTGCAGGACTTTCAGCACTAGGTGCATTATCTGGAGGTGCTGCAGGTATAGCTAAAGCTGTGAATGAGGCTTTTAATGCTAAAAAAGATCTAGAAGAAAAGAAACGTCATAATACAAAGATGGAATCTATTGCAATGGGTAATGGACTACATCTAAAACCTTATAAGAAGGGTCTTGGATTATTTTTACATGTGCAGCCAAAAAACTTTTAGATTCGCTACCCAAACGTGCATTGAATGAATTGGATATAATTCATTTTGCAAAAATGAATATTCCTCATTTTCGTGGTGTTTTTATGCGAGATAATTTACCCCGGTATAAGCCATGGAAAAATGAATGTGGAATCGTTAATCTAGATTCTTTAAAAGGACCAGGAACACATTGGGTAGCATATTGTAAAAAAGGCAAACTAATTGAATATTTTGATAGTTTTGGGAATCTTCAACCTCCTATTGAAGTAATTCATTATTTAGGTTTAAATATCAAATACAATTATACTAAGTACCAAGATTTCAATACCACTAATTGTGGTCATTTATGTTTGAAATTCTTATATGATTGTTACTTCTAATAAATATAAAGATTATTTTTTGAAAAAATATTCATTGTTTATTTCATCGTCATGGCATTGACACTTACACTAAGCGGGGAAACTTCCTATCTATCAGCTGAATATTTCCCACCATTAAACTTGAATAGGGATTACGTTTGTGGCCTCGTAGATTTTCAAACATATAACTCAATTCCGAATGTGGATGAACGAAACAATTTGTTCCATATTGGAGAAAACGAAATCGAAATTCCAGTAGGATCCTATGAAATAGATGACATTGCGATCTTGATTTCTAAGACATTGTTAATGCAAAATTCTACCGCCAAGGTAAAGATAGAAGCAAACAATAATACATTAAAAGCAGAAGTTGAGAGTAATGAGATAATTTACTTCGATAGACCTAGGTCTATTGGAACATTATTGGGCTTTGGTAAGCGTGTACTTGAACAAGGTATAACTCATATGTCAGATTTAGCGGTTGACATTAATAAAGTAAACGTCATAAGAATTGAGTGCAACATAATTGTTGGTTCCTATTTTAATAATACTCCTGTACACACTATTCATGAATTTTCACCGGAAGCAGGAGCAGGGTATAAAATCATAGAGGTTCCAAAAAATGTCATCTATTTACCTGTGAACGTTAAGCAAATAACTTCTTTATCATTAAGGCTTGTAGATCAAGACGGTGATCTAATAAATTTTAGAGGAGAAACAATAACCATTCGATTACATTTAAAACCGAAATCAACGTAATGTTACTCTATAATAATTATATATCTGACATCAAAGTTGATCATTCAATTAGTTCTGAAAAGACGTCAAACCGATCAAGATCAAGATTGTCTCTTGAAAACAAAGCATTTCTACTATCACTAGGATTTGTCCTGAAAGAATAAAAAGAAAAAATAATAATAAAATGAGTCAAATACTAAATATTAGTCACTGTCCTAATTATGATAATAGCATTACAAAATTTGAGTATCATAGTTATTCAGCATTTCTTCAATCCTTCAATACCAGTGATGAAATACGTATCCCTATACAACAGCAGGATCTGTGCATTTTACCCAGTGAAAGTTTCATTTATGTAGAAGGAAGTCTGACAAAAGCAGATGGCGGAGTTTCTTCCACAGCAAAACTATGTAACAATGCTATACCATTTCTTTTTGAGGAAATACATTATGAACTCAATGGTATCGATATTGAAAACAATAAAAATGTTGGTATTACAACATTATTAAAAAATTTTATATCATTAAATGAGAATGAAAGTAAAAGTTTGGAAAATTCTTCATGGACTGGAAAGGATAGTATTTCACTTTCATCGGGTAGTTTTAACTTTTGCATTCCATTGAAAAATCTTTTAGGATTTGCTGAGGATTATAAGAAAATCATTATAAACGCAAGACATGAATTGATTTTAATTCGAACTCGAACTGATGAAAATGCCTACATTAATACAGAAAAAGAAAATTTAAAAATGGCAATCCATAAACTACAATGGAGGGTTCCTCACATTACCTTATCCGATTCCAATAAATTAGTACTATTGAAACAAATTCAATCGAAACCAATTAAAATGCATTTTAGAAATTGGGAAATGTATGAATATCCTACTCTACCTACTAACACGGATCATGTGTGGACAGTTAAAACCTCAACACAACTTGAAAAACCTAGATATATTATAATTGCACTACAAACAGCGCGTAAGAACTATCTAAACAAAGATGCTAATAAATTCGATCATTGCGATGTTAGCAATGTGAAAGTATATTTGAACTCAGAAGCATATCCTCGTGAAGATTTAAATTTGAAGTTTAATCTAAATCAATATGCTATTCTCTATGAGATGTACAGCAAGTTTCAACAATCATATTATCAGAAGCCACCACTACCACTCTTATCTCCACAAGAATATAAAGACATTGCTCCAATTATGGTTATTGACTGTTCTCGTCAAAATGAATCAATTAAAAACGGACCTGTCGATGTAAGAATTGAACTCAAAACGTCCACCCCTGTTCCAGATTTAACAACAATGTATTGTCTTATTCTTCACGATCGTATAGTTGAATACAATCCAATGACAGGAGAAGTTCAAAAACTTATCTAACACGTGACAATTTGTATACCTTTTTCAATAATAAAATATTTTATTACTCTATAAAAAAAACATGGTGGTTTATTTTATTTATATTTTTATTTTCAAAAAGTCAAGAAGAAGAAGAAAAACATAATTGAATTACAAAATTATCTTTTGAATCCTCTTTTAAATCCATATGGCAATGAACTGTAATTGCTAAGAAAACGTCTCACTTTTATTCATCGCGTAGGCGGGTCGATTGCTTCCCTAGCTTATCTTAAAATTAAAATTTCAACTCCAAAAATATTCTTTGCTGCAGCACGCAGCGCGGCGTCCCCTTCAACAAGATCTAAAATTAGAACAACTAATAGCCGACATATTATTTTTCAAATTCAAATTTTCAGTTCTGAAATCTAACCCCCAAAGTAAAAAATAAAAATCCGCAACCAACGGCCACTCGCTGTTTGTATGCAATTCTAGGTCAAGTTAAGTTGCAGAGCATCTTCTTGACAATACGCAATCTATGCACAATCGAACATCGCTCAAAATTCTCTACCTACACATTCTGGCTACCATACCATATCAACCCATCGAAATTCACAACAAAAAAACCCTACATACATTGTCATCATAATCTTTCCTTTCATATTTTACTTCCCCTCCCAGTCCAGCAAACACAATACGCAAAAACGATACTCCCAAGTCACAATTCCCTTCAACAAAATCTAAAAATAGAACAACTAATAGCCGACATATTATTTTTCAAATTCAAATTTTCAGTTCTGAAATCTAGCCCCCAAAGTAAAAAATAAAAATCCGCAACCAACGGCCACTCGCTGTTTGTATGCAATTCTAGGTCAAGTTGAGTTGCAGAGCATCTTCTTGACAATACGCAATCTATGCACAATCGAACATCGCTCGAAATTCTCTACCTACACATTCTGGCTACCATACCATATCAACCCATCGAAATTCCCAACAAAAAAACCCTACATACATTGTCATCATAATCTTTCCTTTCATATTTTACTTCCCCTCCCAGTCCAGCAAACACAATACGCAAAAACGATACTCCCAAGTCACAATTCCCTTCAACAAAATCTAAAAATAGAACAACTAACAGTGTCTATGCCTGAAAGAAAGAAACCTCATGATAAGCTGTAAAATGACATGCTGTTCATCCACAATCAATGCACAACCAAAAATCGATCGTGACAAATTCTCTATCTTAAAGCTAAACAAAAAAAAAACAAATTCAAACCACCACCAACCGTCACACTTTTTATAAGCCTCAACATACCAAAAGATTCTATAAATAACTTTTTTGTACGCATAAGTAGACTTTTTACACATCAACCTACAACTACCCCGATAGCCTAGTGCATCTGTCACACGCGCGACACGCCAGAGGCCCCGGTTCAAATCTCAGCCTCGGCAGTCTGCATTTTTATTTCAATTTAAATTAAATTCCAAAATCACCCATAGCGCAGCGGCGGCCACCTCAAACAAAACATAAACCCATTAAACACCCATTAATTACCCCATTAACATCCCATTAAATAAACACCGCGGTGACCTCAAACGAATTCAAGGGCACCATACCATCCAAAATTTTCCCACGCCGTGGTCCCCCAATACCTACTCATGCGTTTTTTTTTTTTTTTTTTTGAAAACGGGGAATCGAAACGTTTTCTCCTTTTTTCGTTCCAGTCATTATTAATGCCGCATCCCAGATGTGTAATTTGTAGCTCTGTACAATTCTGGATTACTCATTTTTGGCACTGTAACACCAACTTGCTGCCACTCCTTATAATCCTAAGAATAGTCTATTGATTATGTCGTAAAAAAGGGCATATAAAGGAACTCGACATTGAATGGACTTTTATTGCATGAATCGATTAATGGGTTAATTTTATAGAAAAAACCGAAAGTGCTATTAAATTAGAGGGTGGGATTCGGAGATATGGTTTCTAAACCATCTTCATTCGTTTTTTCAAAATATCTCGAAAACGAAGCAAAATTTTGATGCAATTCCAAGAATGTTTTTTGTAGAGAGCAAATTTTCCCATCGAAATGCATCTTTTTAAAAATTATAAATAAAAATTTTTTATCCAAAACAGTAAAATTCCCGACAGAAAAAAAGGCAATTTTTTCCAATTTCTGAGTTTTGTCAGTTTTTTTAATGGCATTTCTTTCTGGTTGCAGATAGGTATAGGTAATGCTTCATAAAAAAAGAAGAAAATAAAATTTTCTTTAAAATGCTATATCAGAGAACTTTCTATGTTTCAAATTCACCGAAATATTGCCACTTGAACATAGACATTTATCATAGATTTTCATCCTTTTTATAATGACAAACAGCATTTATCCTTATTTTGTTAAAAAAAAATTAAAATTTTACTCGATGCAAAAGCATTTTAGGTTGATAATAAGTAAAATAAATTACCTGAATACTTCCTTTCTTGAATATAAAATATGATAGTATTTTCAAAATGATTTGTGGAACATTTTTGAAACAGCTATCTACAGACTACAACTGACCACTTAGGTCCCAATTTTGTCGGAACATTATCAAAATGTGTATCTATTAAAACAAAGTCTAGAAAAAATAACCGCAAATTGAACTATCGAAAGATTTCACTGGTCTACAAAATTTCACTTTTTTGAATGCACACAAAAGCGAACTATATTTCTTAAAGGTTTTCGGCTCGCTGAACTCAAATCTGGCCTCAGAATTGCTCTTTCACATCACATTTTCAAAATATTAAGCATTCAAGATCGGAAAAATCCAGTTTTTGATTTGCAAATTCCGCTGAATCAAAATCTGGTCTCAAAATGGCTCTATTACATCATGTTACTGAGATATTTAGCTTCAAAAGTTGCAATAAACGGTCATGCATTATTTTGAGGACTGTTGCAGTCGCGAAAGGAAATTAGAGTCAGAAAGCATATTTTTCATGGTTTTGGATGTGCTGAATTCAAACTCAGTCACAGAATTGCTCTGTCACATCAGGGTCTTGAGACTATAGCCAGAGTAAGGTCAAGACATCAACGCTTTATTTTTTGAAAAAATGATGTTGCAGCGTAAATTTCTGACTGAATTTGAATTCAGCACCAAAAAATCTTTAAAAAATTTAATTTCTGAATCTAATTTCCTTTCGAGACTATACGTAATCTTCAAAATAATGCATGAGCGTGTATTACGACTTTTGAAGCTAGATATCTCAGTAGCCTGATGTAATAGAGCCACTTTGAGACCAGATTTGGATTCAGCGGATAGCAAATCATCGGAAAAACAATGGTTTGTTTTTGGGTTAATATTTTTTTATGTTAAAACATAGGCTCAAAAATAGCAAAAACTGGATTTTTCCGATCTTGAATGCTTAATATTTTGAAAATGTGATGTGAAAGAGCAATTCTGAGGCCAGATTTGAGTTCAGCGAGCCGAAAACCTTTAAGAAATATAGTTCGCTTTTGTGTGCATTCAAAAAAGTGAAATTTTGTAGACCAGTGAAATCTTTCGATAGTTCAATTTGCGGTTATTTTTTCTAGACTTTGTTTTAATAGATACACATTTTGATAATGTTCCGACAAAATTGGGACCTAAGTGGTCAGTTGTAGTCTGTAGATAGCTGTTTCAAAAATGTTCCACAAATCATTTTGAAAATACTATCATATTTTATATTCAAGAAAGGAAGTATTCAGGTAATTTATTTTACTTATTATCAACCTAAAATGCTTTTGCATCGAGTAAAATTTTAATTTTTTTTTAACAAAATAAGGATAAATGCTGTTTGTCATTATAAAAAGGATGAAAATCTATGATAAATGTCTATGTTCAAGTGGCAATATTTCGGTGAATTTGAAACATAGAAAGTTCTCTGATATAGCATTTTAAAGAAAATTTTATTTTCTTCTTTTTTTATGAAGCATTACCTATACCTATCTGCAACCAGAAAGAAATGCCATTAAAAAAACTGACAAAACTCAGAAATTGGAAAAAATTGCCTTTTTTTCTGTCGGGAATTTTACTGTTTTGGATAAAAAATTTTTATTTATAATTTTTAAAAAGATGCATTTCGATGGGAAAATTTGCTCTCTACAAAAAACATTCTTGGAATTGCATCAAAATTTTGCTTCGTTTTCGAGATATTTTGAAAAAACGAATGAAGATGGTTTAGAAACCATATCTCCGAATCCCACCCTCTAATTTAATAGCACTTTCGGTTTTTTCTATAAAATTAACCCATTAATCGATTCATGCAATAAAAGTCCATTCAATGTCGAGTTCCTTAAGAAATGACATAATCAATAGACTAGAAATTGAGGAACTCTATAGGGTATGATGTGACTTGCTCAGTGTCCATAATATTGTCTATTGATAGACATTCGCCAACGTCCCCCAATACGTCAAACATATTTTATTAGTTTATATGGTTAACTATCTCATTAGTCGGCGCCGAAATCGCCTTTCAAACAGCCATTCCCGATTGCCAATTATTATTTGAAGATCAAGATAAACATTTCTTCTCAGGTCTAATGTTTTTTCGACAGTTTGACAGAAATCACCCCGCAGTGAAAGAACTTTTATCGACCCAGCAGTCTTAAGGTTCCCGTTTACGGTGTCGATCCCGTAGAAATATAGGGATTACTTATTAAGCCTATGTCTTTCCTCAGGCTCTAGGCTATCTCTAAATTAAATTCCATTTAAATCGGATCAGTTTTCTGGGCGGGAGATGGTAACAAAGAAACACGAACAGACAGAGTTAATTTTGGATTTGTAATATTAGTAAGGATGTCCATCTTCGGGTTCTAGACTATCTCTGTACCAAAATTCATATAAATCGGTTCAATAGTTTGGGTGGTAAATATAAACAAAGAAAAACAGACAGACAGAGTTAAATTCGGATTTATAATGTTAATAAAGTCTTCCATTCCCGTGGGAACATGAAAGCGTTTCCGGAGGATGAGGATGACAGATTTAACTTCGGACTTATAATATTAGTAAAGACTCCCGTTCCCGTGGAAACATGGTGACCGTTCCCGTGAGGGATATGGGGATGAATAAAAGTTTATGTTGCCCAGGGATTATGGAGCATTCCAACGATGGAAGAGTTTTTGAAATCGGTGCCATAGTGTCAAAGTTCCCGTAAACGTTCCTGCTCCCCTGGGAATATTGGGAATAAATATATGGCGTATGTCCTTCCTCAGGTTCTGAATAATCTTTGTAAAAAATTTAATTTAAATCAGTTTATTAGTTTGAGCGGAAGATGGTAACATAGAACGACGGACAGACAGAGCTACTTTCAGACTTATTATATTAGTAAGGACTCCCGTTCCCGTAGGAATATGTGGATGAATTAAAGTTTATGTAACTCAGGAATAGTGTAGCATTTTAACGGTGGAAAAATTTTTGAAATCGGTGTTTTAGTTTCTAAGTTCCCGTATACGTTCCCGTTCCCGTGGGAATATAGGTATAAAATATAAAGCCTATGTTCTTCCTCAGATTCTGAACAATCTTTGTACAAAAATTAAATTTAATCTGATCATTAGTTTGAGCGGGAGATGGTAACATAGAAAGGTGATCGGACAGAGCTACTTTTGCATTTATAATAATAGTGAGGGCCGGTTCCCGAGGGAATATTCGAATGAAATAAAGCCTATGTCCGTCCTTAAGTTCAGTCCAATGTTTGTACAAAATTTCATTTAAATCGGTTTATTAGTTTGGGCGGGAGATGGTAACATAGAACGACGGACGTCTGTCCTTCCTTGAGCTTCTTTCACACTTATTATATTAGTAAGGACTCCCGTTCCCGTAGGAATATGTGGATGAATTAAAGTTTATGTTACTCAGGAATAATGTAGCATTCTAACGGTGGAAAAATTTTTGAAATCGGTGTTGTAGTTTCTAAGTTCCCGTATACGTTTTCGTTCCCGTGGGAATATAGGGATAAAATATATAGCCTATGTCCTTCCTAAGGTTCTGAGCAATCTTTGTACAAAATTTCATTTAAATCGGTTTATTAGTTTGGGCGGGAGATGGAAACATAGAAAGGTGATCAGACAGAGCTACTTTTGCATTTATAATAATAGTGAGGACCGGTTCCCGAGGGAATATTCGAATGAAATAAAGCCTATGTCCGTCCTTAAGTTCAGTCCAATGTTTGTACAAAATTTCATTTAAATCGGTTTATTAGTTTAGGCGGGAGATGGTAACATAGAACGACGGACAGACAGAGCTTCATTCGCACTTATTATATTAGTAAGGACTCCCGTTCCCGCTGGAATATAAGGATGAATTAAAGTTTGTGTTACTTTGGGATAGTAAAGCATTCTATCGGTGGAAAAATTTTTGAAATCGGTGTTGTAGTTTCTAAATTCCCGTATACGTTCTCGTTCCCGTGGAAATTTAGGGATAAAATATATAGCCTATATCCTTCCTCTGGTTCTGGACTATCTCTGTACAAAATTTCATATCAATCAGTTTGGTAGTTTGGGCGGGAGATGGTAACATAGAAAGCCGGACAGACAGAGGGACTTTCACATTTATAATATTAGTTAGGATTTAATTTCTTAAATAATCTTTGTGATTAGTTAAGGCAAATTGAAATATAATTTTATAATTTTAAACGCATACCTACGTGTTTTATTACATTATCCAAGTCATCGAAGATGTTATATGTAATAGCTAGTTAATGTGATTAATTTTGTGTCCATTATCACTTTAACCAAACTGAGTAGATATTATGCATAATGGCTAGCTATTATACATAATATCCAGATTTATTACTTTGGCTGTAACATATACATATATGAGTACAGAATATAGCCAGAGAGTCAACTGCGTCAAAATAGTTCCATCCGGGAAACATCGCATCGTCGCGATTTTTTCTGTCGGTTCAGGTTAAAAAAGTGAATGTGTCTTCACTGTTTTTATGTATGTGACAGTTTAGAAAGCTTCATTCAAAACTGCCGCCATTATAGTGAAGACTAAAAAAAACGGATATAGCCGTTAATTCAAATATTGCGCTATCTTTGATTTAACCACAGAAATAATTTGAGAGTGTTGGAAGCAATTTTTTTACGAATTTACTTTCTGTACTATCTACCATGTGGGACATGAGCCTTAACATGGAAGATGTTTGACAGTCGCAAAAAACATGAAACCCGCGACTTACGGATTTGTGTTTTCCGTTGAATAAAAAAAAAACAAAATTTAAATTTTAGTTTTCCCGGTCTTATGACCTTCTTTATTGGAACTCACTTAATCGACTACCCTAATCTGTTTTTCATTCTTTCAACAAACATTCGAATTTATTATTTTTGTGGGAATCGGATTTCTATGTGAATTGCATATTGTTACTTTAGTTAGGAGAAAGAATTGTATTTCTGTCTGAATTGCATATTTTCACTTTAGTTAAGAAAAAGAGTTTTTGATGTCAGCGGAATTGCAATGTCTTGAAATAATAGTGTTATGTTTCGGCACGTTGCACTTCCGCTGGAAAAAATGTTTATGAGTTTCGCAATATGATATCCATAACAGTTTTTATAATTTCCAGTTTATAGGAAGTGAAGTAGGGGATTTCGACGTAACTCGCGTGAGCTGTCAAAAGTAGCGTTGCCAAAAAGAGAACTATAATGCTGCAACAGGTAACTAGAGATATCCGTTACTTACCTGCGGCAAGTTCCAATTCAAACGACTTAGTGACTTAGAACCGAATAAGTATTTCGAGGCGAGCATTGATGAGGATACATACTCTTTCAAAAGTTGTCTCTAGCCTCACCTACTTGCTTCCGTATTGAACTATCAAAAGAATAGTACTTACTCGTATTGCCAGCAACAGAAATAAATTGGATTCTTACCTGCATACATAGACACACATTCATACACACATTGGGTGGTGCAATAGAGCAGGGAAACCCGGAGCCTACCGCATTTGTCACAGCCATGCTTTGTGAGTTAATGGGGGACCTACCGATTCCGAACAGCTAATCGAGAAAGGGCTTTTCGTGGCAATGAACTCACTAACGGTGGACTTACCAATTCTTCACGAAAGGCGATATCCGTAGAAAAACATTTATTTTTTTCTGTTGGGAATAGAACCACGAAACTGCCGCATAGGTACTGGCAGACATTATAAGCCATAGTGGTGCACAACTCCGGTTATCATAGTTTTGTTCATTTTACGAATTGTAGACAAAAGTGATCTCAGCCGTGATTTGACAAATTTTCCAATGCCGAGAAAATTAGTTGGAAAATTACAGTTAAACTTTTGTTTACTGGATTAGGATTTTGAAATAAGAGAAATATGTTGAAGACGTCCCTTAGGAGAATTTTTGAAATTTGACTTTCTTTGTTCCCAAAGTGAAAATGATTTGCTCGCAAAGGTGCCATCAAAGCTATGCTGCCGGTTACTCTTGGAAGCATCAGGATGAATTATATGCCTGTGCTGTGAGTTCTGATGCTTAGTATCGATGGGTTTTGAGAAATTTTGTACTGCATTCTTAATTTATTCTGAGGCATAATCTTTTCAATTAAGTTCTGTGTTTTGTAAAAAAAAAGCTTAACAAATCGCAATGGACTTTAAAGGTGGTGGATCCTTCTTTAGTATACATTTCTTAGTCAATTTATAGGTAAAGCAAACAGGACTTCTTAACTAAATAGGTAAGATTATCTCTGATTTTCTTTTGTTCGGTGAGTGACCATTTGCTCATTTGCTTCCACATCCGTTAAGGTTCTCGCTAATATAATGCCATCATGCATTCCTCAGCTCAACACAACTTAATTAAGGCTATGCCCAAAGGGAAACTATGCAAAAACAAAGATTACTAAGAATAGAAACACTAAAAGCTTTGAATGAGCCTCTAGTTGCAGGGCAAAAAGAAAAAACGCCACAAGGAGCCATTTGGCAAAGCAGCACATCGTTCTTAGTGAGCTATCGGAACTGGTCAATCTATTTGCGAAAGAAAAAAAGCATCCATTCGAGAAACCAAAAAAAAACATACAAAAAGGTAGAATTTGTAGTACTTACGTAATGGTATATCGGATACCAACGCATATGGCAATTACCATCTAATGGTCTACTATATTGCTTTTTATCGAACATCTTACAGCATACGTTTGCTTTATGGAAGGCCAACGTGGAATGATGACCATTACTATGATCGCGATGACGGCGACTATCCTTGGGCCAGGCGTGAAGATGGGTCGTCTTCTCAAACACACTATATTCGCACGATGAAGGCATATATCGTGGCACTGAGCGGATGATATGGCCACACGTTGATCTTTTTGTTCTTGGGGCTAGGCGATCAGATTGCAAATTGCACCTTGTCGTCGAGAGGGTGATTTTTGCACTCGTTCATGTAGGCTCGTTCATATGGCCGAGAGTGCGCTCTTGCTCTTCGTTGAGGCAATGAATCCACCTAATTAGGATCTCATGTGAGATTCCACCACGTTTAATGTTCACTTAATCTAATGATCTCAATACTAGCATTAAACTAGTTGTATTAACTTTTTTTTGTGATTTCTTTTTTTGTTCAGTCCGTCCTAGGGGTCTTTGGTTACCAGCTGACTTGAATTTATTTCATTACTTTTTTGCAAAGAATAGGAGATCGAAATGTATGCTGATGTCTCAAGTAAATTTTTTGTTTTAAACTTTTACATCAGGAAACTGAAATGTGTAAGGAATTGAGGTAATCTGCTTCTTGTATTTCCAGAGTGACTTACTACACCTTATATCTACAATTCTACATGATAACTCAGAAGAAAATAATCCATAAGAACTCACGGCTATCCACGATTCAATCCACGTAACGTACTTAACTTTTCATTATACCCAGCTGTGCATATTGTGCCGAAGAAGCAGGCAGTAGTTCTTGTTGAAATGCAAACCACACCTGGCCACCACAGCTTTTTTTCAATTTCTTGTTAATAACATAACATATATTAACTAGTAGGCACATACATCATTACTGCACACCGGGCTTACACGTTGCTTGTTAATTTTGGACTTTTATGGCCGCGAGAGGATAATAAATATATTTTCTAAAAATAGGAATAATGTCGGATCAATTGATTGATCCTATGTAAATGTCCGTGCCAATGAAGTTGATCCACATTACTTAACGGATGGATAGTATAGAATTGAAAACAGGTTCAAGTATAAATATGTATTACAAGATCCAAGTTCCTCTCGGTTTAAATGTTTTTGAATTGAGATGAGGCGACAGAGTGCTATTAAAACAAGAAAATGTAATTGAGATGTTAGCACAGTGGTTATTATTTAATATTGATTTTAATGATGGAGGAAGCATTCGGCCAAATTAGCTTACTCTAACTAATGTGGTTGATGTGAAAATTACAGAGATGGTGAGTAGATTTATGCGATCAAATGCTGGGTATCAGTTTTAAAATTTGTTATCTAGTGAGAGAGGTTAATTCAGGAGTCTGAACACAATGCTGTTGATTGGACAGGTATTAATTAGAGGATACAACAATAATTGCCAGGCAGCCAAGGCTTTCTTGCTTGTTTGAATGACCAATGACCAAACTTGTTTGAATGCTAACGAAAGATTGTTATTTATGGAAGAGGTTCGTTCGTTCAGGCCTTGGGTTGGGCTAGGGTGAGTTTTTTGAAAGCGCTGAATAGTCCCTGAATGTCAAACTCTGTGGTCTTTTGACCCTGGGTTTTCCCTGAACTCACCCTAAAGTTACCCTAGTATTTTGCTGAAGGAGAGGTAAGCCAATCAACAGGGTTGTCAAATGGTATGCATTATTCTTCAACAGACAGAAATGTGTGGTGAAGGCACGAAGTTAAGAGTTTTTTTAGAAACGAGAAGCCAGGTTTTTTTCCTTTGCTGTTATGGACATGCTCCAAACAGTTTGGTATAATAGTCTGAGCTATACACAAGATCTTCATATCTTCTAAAGGCTGCTGACAGTGCTTACTGCTGTGAGGATTACAAGAGCCTAAAGATTTACTAAGTCTCCAAACGATCTCTCAGCACTTTCATTCAACTAGATATTGTTTTCTTGTCTTCGAAGATCAATTTTTGGCAATAGGATACCCGTTAAAAAGTAGGTGGATACTTCTCTGCTATTTGAAAATTCGTCCGTACAGGGGTGTCCTAAGCAAATTTTATGAAATATCGACAATATCTGTTATTTAAATGAAGGGCAATAGCATACTAAATATATATCTTTGAAAAGCCCACACATTTTCCTCTTTGCATTTTAGTTATGGACGGTTTTATGCAATACCCTTACAGGGGACTGTAAGGGACTAACTATCCCGGGGAATGTTTTAAGGACAAAAACGAGTATTTTGGTTTATTGAGGTAATCAAAGTCTTAGTTTTTCTTTATCGTTTTTAAAATATGTAATATTTTGGAATAAATTAGCAGTTTTAAAACAAGTTTTACTTATCATAGTGACTTTTCTTAGAGCCAATAAGATTTGTGTTAAACTTAACAAAATCAATTTTTTAGTTCAACGGTTTTTTTAAGACTAATTGTATAACACTAAAGTCATTCCTTATAAAATAATAAAAAATTAAAATATAAACCCCTGTGCCATGAAATGACAAGGGACTGTCATTTTTTCATAAATATTTAATAAAACAAAACCATTTAATACATATATATATATATATATATCAGTTTAACGAAGCAGATGTGGCTAGATAATTAATTATTTTAAACAAGTTGTCGTTATTAAAACTGTTAAAAAAGTAAAAAAAGGCTCAGCAGCTGACTGTTTCCTCTAACGGCCGAGGCGCGTCATCACACTAAAAAAAATGGCGGCTGCCCGCTTAGCTCCACAACCGAATGAACTCCCCACCGATTGCGTTTCGTTTCACGATCTAAATGTTTCGCGCCAAAACACAATTTGACTTCAGCGTTTTGGTTTTCAAATTTTAACAGGGGACCGTTTCAAAAATTTAAGGACAGCATTCGCACATATTTATTTATTATTTTTTAAAGATAAAGATACTTAATTTTTATCTATTTGGATCTTTTTTATTCAGTTTTTCAGTTATCAATAGCAATAAAATTAATATTGGTAGCAAGACTTGTAGTTCTGGAAAAGGGGCGTACCAGGGGACTGTGTTTTGGCGTGTTAAGGGTTTAATTATTCAAATATAACATTATTAAATTACTAAATAAGCTGTGGCGTGCCAAGAATGCATAATACTATGTCATTATTGATACAAAGAGAAGAAGAAAGATAGAAATATTAAAATTTATTACATAAATTAGCTTGGGACAGGGATTTTCCATTTAGTGGAGAAATGCCCAGTTATATTTTGCCTTAAATTTTACAACTCGATTATTACTGAAACATATTCATTAGCTTCAGGTTGCGATCAATTTACCATTGATTGGTGCGAGTTTGGGTCTAGTAGAGATATTTGACAAAATTGTTTTTCTTTTTTTCATATTTCGAAGTCCGGGAAGGTCCAACGCATGAAGCAGGGATGGCAAATTTGATGAATTTTGGTTTAAAATATCACTTTATGACTTATACTGCGAAAAACGATACCCACGACCTCTCAAGTTCTACTGAACCGATTTACTTCAAATTTGGTATAAGTCTTCTTCAAAGACTTCTCTATCGCACGAAATATACTCATCCCCCAAATTTCAATGTTTACTATTTTTGAAAAATTTGAAAAACGATAGCGTCATTATGGATACAATCACATTAACCGCAAATGCTTAAACCTACAAAAGGAATGATGTTGTGCCACGACATACTCCATAGTACTTCACCTCAGATCATTTTGATTGAACAACTTGTCCATAAATTCGAAAGTACTTATATGGCTGGAAAATACCAGTTTTTCTCGTAAAAGAGTAAGTTTTTTTGTTCCATTTCATTTAATTCGATATCCTATTCCTAAGTTTCTGTCCCGAATTTTATACTACAATTGGCCCATAGAATGGGTTATTGAATCTCACTGAAGAAAGTTTGATTCTGATGCACAAAAACTATCACAAACTCTAGATCCGCTGAAAAACTTAATATTAACATTGTTGTGACGGAAATATCGAAGTTGGGCTCATTACGCAATGCTTTTTCTTTACAGGAAGTAACTTCAGCTTTTTACTTGCGATTATAGGTACTATAAGGCAAGTCTTGCAATCGTGCAGGAAAAAATTTTTGAGATAACAATTAAACATGACATTACGATGATAGAGAATACGAAAAAAGTGGGTCCTGCAATTCTGTCTGTCTGTCTGTGTGTCTGTGTGTCTGTGTGTCTGTCTGTCTGTCTGTCTGTCTGTCTGTATATGGATCTACAGCCTGAACCAATGGACCGATTTTCTTCAAAATTTGCAGTTAGGGTCTGTGGAGCATCCTACAGAGGGGTTTTTGGAATTGAGTCTCTAGGTCTTGAGATAACGGTACCTGCCATACAACCGATATGATAATACTTATTTTTCTCGAAAACGGCTTCAACGATTTCGATAAAATTTTGTGTGAAGGATTAATTTAGGATTGTTTTTCTTACGATGTAAAAAAATTTTTTGGAAAAGGCCTAAAAACGGTACCTCCCATAGTTCCGTTTTTTTTTTTTAAACCAACTTTCTCCTTATTGGCTAACACGATCTTGAAGAAATTTTGGATTTAACAAGTCTAAGCTGTTAAAGAAAGACTGCATATCAATATTTAAAAAAAACTTAAAACTTGATTTTTTTTAAATTTTTTGTCAAAATAACTCCTGTTTAGATCTAAAACTTTGCATACTCGACAAAATAAAAAACAGTTTTTTGGAAAAACTGCTCCAACGATTTTGATTAAATTTTCATCATTCATATGTATTAGCGATTGCAAAAGAATGGCGTTTTTAGATTTTTGCTTGAAACCTTTGGAGTATTTAATCTAATTTTTTCATTATTTTGCGTGATTTGATTCAATTTTCATAATTAATGAGTAGTTGGCAACCCTGTACTACAAAATATATTATGAAGAGCTAATACCAGAACCTTTAACTCAGCCTTTAGATTTTGAAATCGTATTTAGAGCACAATCGCAAGTTCGTGCGACCCAGTCGTGCCCATTTTTTTTACCGCCATCTATCTTGAGAACGATTACAACTAATAGTTTTATATTTGAATCAACAAGTTCTCTCGACGAAAACATTTATCTTGCTAGATTTCCACTTCTTACGATAACCTGGAGACATAAGAAATAAAAAAATACATACATTTTTATCCATTGATGATTGATCTTTCTAACCTGCTGACCTACAATCATTTTTAAAAAACCAATAAAATTTTGTTAGAATTGTATAAGTAAGTTATTAACGACAAATTCGGTGTAAAAAAACGGAAGCGGAAACCATTTTGGTTGTAAAGAGTGCTTTTTTACCTTTTATCTGACAATACTTTATTGGGCGTTGGTCTTTTTGACAGTTGTCAATTGATTTTTGCTTAATTTGGTTTGCCATTTCATAATGAAAGAATTGAAGCCACAACTGGAGAAATCGTTATTGACGCCACGCCTATTCTTACGTAATCTCAAATTTTAAACCTGTGAGTTACCTGCAAGTTCGGGCGATTTAACACCGTAGGACTATTTTTTCCAGGGTAGTGCGAAGCTGTTTGTCTCCGCAGATAAGCCCGAGATGGTTGGCAAATCGGAAGAGAATACTTTGCACGTTATTGCTGACATACGGTCTCGAATGCTGAAAAAAGTGGTCGAAAGTTGAACCTCTTGGCTGAAATTTTTGTGATACAAATATTTCCAACATGTGGATGAGAGGTCATCGACCTTCGTTGGATGTTTTAAAATTTATAAACCTGTGTATTGACTTTGAAATAAAGCAACATGAATGCTGATGTGTTTTTTGTTACTTAAGAACTGGAATAATAGAATCAGTATACGAATGGGGTTATAAAATAATAATTCAATTCTTTTTATTTTAGTAAAACTCTAGTCGAGTGATCAATCAGGCTATGTTCGTACAATCACGTGACAAAAGACACACAGGAAAAGCCTCGATGTTTGTTGACGCTTTTATAAGATGACAGTTGTGACAGTGTTCCAGCTGTACGGACACAAGGTGACTCCAAACACCACAAATACTTTTAGTGGAATAGAAATAGGAAAAATTAGCTTTCAATGAGTTACGAATGGTGCAACGCGAGATGTCTAGCCTTCTGCGGGAATCGTTTCAAAAAACTCTATGTGCTATTTTTGTGAAGTCGACTGTCGAGCAAATTCGCGATCTCATTTTCGGGCACGAGCACGAAATTCACAATAAAAGTGATTGCACTGTGATTGTAAATTAAGGTTGAAACATTTCCTGCAATGGAGATCATACGATGACATATACGACTGCACTCTTCTTTAGACACATAAGCATCCATCTTCCAAGGGGAGGCGTATGCTATCCCAATAGCATAAATATAGCTAAACTACGTTGCGAACTCTGCCCAGATGCGGAGAAGTATCTATTTTTGTAGCTTAAAGCGGTTCTCAACCCTCTTACTACATCCAAAATGATCCAGATCATGAATGACGGGGCAACTTCCCTTTTGCCAAGCTTTTAAACGTGTTAACCGCGGAGGACTTCCTCTGTGAATGTCCTGCATTTTTTAGCATCAGGTTGCAGATAATCGGCGCTGACGGACGTGGATAAAGCTGGTAACTCAGGCTCCTTATCATGGCAGCGTCATTTGGATTTTCTACCAACATCAAATCAAATTAAATCTCGAAAGCTATAAAAAAAATGAAGGTTGCTGTGAAGTACTGCAATGAGCCTGCAATTAGTCTGAGTCCTGCAGATTAGTACTACCCTCCTCTGCTTTTGTGTAAAAAAAAACTCCGGGTCCACGAATGTAGTGATATCGCTAAACTAAAAAATTACAAAAATTTATAGAAAAGCCGAACAAAACTGTTTAACTGTTTTTTTTTTTTTTTGTTGCGCATATTATTTCCCATTTTATTGCTTGGTAAAGAAAAAACAAAAGACATACAAATATTGTAATGTCATCCGAGTCTTAAAAGCTAACAAAATTCTAAATAATTTGGAGTGACAATTTTAAGTCAAATGCTGTAAGCTAGAGTCTAATATGCTCTAGTTGTGGAATACGGGTAAAAACCCATAACACTGTTAATCCATGATCTGTATTTAGCAACATTTGTGTACACAGCCGCAGAGTTCATGGAGCAATCATTTGATATGGATGAAAAAATTCCAACAATTTCAGGTTTTGTTGGCCAGCCAATAACCAAGCCACTTCCGTGATCATTAATGCAGGGAGTGGTATCGTAATTTGTCCAGCTTACAGAACAAAGTTGCAAATATTCGTCGTATTGATCTCCATAGACTTGTTGGCACTTATTGTTAGAAACAAGATCCATCATGGCGTAGGTGAGTTTATCGTCTTTGGATGTTTGAGTATCGAACCCTGGTAAGACGGTTAAAGTCCTTTTCGGTTCTGGCAAAGACCTCGTTGAAATGCTGATCGGACGAACAGTAGAGGAAAACGTTATCTGGAATGGCATAAGCAGTAAGGCAATGTCAAAGTATTCGGTTGGATGTCTAAAAACAGATTCATCATCATTATTCACAAGAGCACTGTATGACTTTTCTGAACTATTTGAATGTAGCTTTTGAAAGTCGATCCTTATTTGGTCACCCTGATCTACACATTTTATTGATGTTAAAATCCAGAGGTTGCTCAGAATTGATCCTCCACAAAATGGCAATTTTGTTGAACATTGATTAGAAACAATCGGTTGGATTGTGACGTGATGTGGGAAACGTCTCATTGTATCAGCTGGTGAACCATTGCTGATCCTCGGTCTTGGTCGTAAAGTAGTAGGAGGGTCCTGGGATAAAACAGATGAAAAAGCAAAAGCTAATAGCAGTAGAGAAAACTTCAAAGCAGCCATCTCACTAGAAACACTTTGTTATTTGAAATGGTACATTGGTGCTGCTGTCTCTTTATATACACCAAAACTTTGTATTGATAAGAGAATTAGAAGGCATAGTAAAGTAAGATCTAATTTTGCATGGGGGTTTTTCTTAAAAATTTGATTCTAACATCTTTAGTATTTAATTGTTCCAACCAAACACAAATAGAGTTTAATTGAAGAAGTATGATTTAAGGTGATGTTTGCTTTTGAGACATGTGTACAAAATAACAAGTGGAACTATAATTGCAGTTAATGAATAGTACCATAAAAGTATTAGACAAATATTGGATTTGAAAATTTGCGAAAGAGAGGTGCCTTTTCGTTTGTGATAATACAACTACCACGGGACTTTATTGGCCATTATGGGCAAATTTTGAAAGCTATACATTGTTTTTTTTTTGCACCTGAAATGTGCATGCATTGTTAGAGCATCGTGATCTGGAAGAAATAATAGCTCTCCCACTTAACTGTTAGTAAGGTTAGGTTGAATGGGGGGAGCATCCACAAGCGAAAACACCGCACTCGGAACTCATGGATCCATTGTGCTCCCGAATAACCGCGACGAGGGGGGGGGGGGCAGAGGATTGGGTTTGGTGACTGAGCTACTGGGATTGGTAACCCCCACGGATTCGCCTGAAGGCCTGAATAAGTTATAGAATACTGTTCACTGTGAGGTAAGAGGTGTCGCACAATTCATCCTGGTCATAGGTCTCTGGAAATTCGGTATCTTTCTGAAGATGACCATCTTTCATTTGTGGATTTTTTTTTTTTATTCTATTTTTGTCTTGCTTTAGTAGCTAGAGAACTGAGGTGTTCCTGTTCGTTTCACTGGATTTGACTGCTGACCCGGTAAAACTTTGGAGTAAGAAAACTCAAAGTTTTATTGTTGCGACTCGATAGAGCAAAGCCATAGTTCGGTTCCTGTTAAGTGGTAGGTTTTTCGCGAGGAATTTTCAATAGATAGTTCATACCCATGAAAAGTGCTTTGTCGATTATCCGTCGGTAGAAAATTGTGTGTCCCCTCCATTCCTTCACATGGCATGATTGTGAAAAATGCTATGGGCTCCCACAGTTCACTGTTCTATTGCGCCATCCTATAAGTTTATATTTATTTGTGAATGTTTTTTTTTCACATTTTCCCTTTTAATATGACCCAAACAACACCTATCACCAAAACATTTCAAGTTCTAGTTCCATAAGAATTTTCCTCCTGGCGCATTATGTCCTACTTTTACAACGTCTACAATTAGTTACACCATATTGCACCAAGCACGTGCAAACTGGCTCCAAATAAACTACTCCTATACTTAACTTTAAAACTAACTTCCGCCTCGCTACTGCATGTCTCCATATTCTTTGTGTTTATCGACTGAACACGACAATCCGCACCAATTACCTCACTTTACTGACCAATGCAGTAATTATTATCGCCGTCTGACAAATTGCGGAATTTTCCAGACAATGCCGTAATAGGATGTGATATGCTTAGCCGAAGTGGAAGTTATTTTTAACCAGAATGCGATTGCTATGGCGAAGTGCACCCAAGAGTAGAATCGTGGTTTCTTGCCCTTCTGCAACATTGGAATTTGGAACCCGTATTTCCAGGTGCTTTCGATTATGTGCAATTTTTTTTTATTCTGCTCCTTTGGTTAGATATCTATCCGTACCGTATATCGATTTCTAACTTCACTTTTCTGTGTAGGTATCATGATGGTCCAATTGTGGAGCAACCACGCTGGTTGGCTAGAGCTGGTTTTATATGAGTATTAAGTAATGATAATGCTTTGGTTTTTTTTCTTGCATTGCGTTTTTGGTTGCAATGTAAGTACTTCAGTATACCTATAGATATTTATCATTGAATCAGAAATTTCTTGACGCTGGACTTCTTACAAATAAACTAGTTGACCCGCCCAGCGTATGTCGGGTCCTACGGTGAAAATGATAAAAAATGTTTAATGTGGGTTATCCCAAAGGGATATCCATATGGCATCTCGGACTTTTATGTAAGCCTTCTTAAGGTGTTTGATATTGTTGTACATTATTTTGGTCTATCTCGTAGGGTTCAGCCGCAAACAAATGTGTCACATTAAAAACCTCTTAAATTATCAATATTTTTCTACTATTATACAGATAAACCTTTCTTTTGGATCCACTCTGTCAATTAAAAAAAAAAAACCGCATCAAAATCCGTTTAATAGTCTTAAAAGTTTAAGCATACATACATATGTATATGGACAGCGGATATTGATAAATATAGCCTTGTTCTTAAACAGCGATTGAATTATGATTTTAAGGGTGGTATTCACCAAACAATCTTAAGAGCGCTCTTAAAGCTAAGAGGCTCTTAGTTTTAAATTTGGATGTGCTATATTCACCAAGCAATAATAGTGTCTAGTCTAAGCTAATTCGAATATTCGAAAAATAAGGTTTTTGAGTCTCTGAACGCACACTTTTCGAACTACTTCGAAAATTTCAGTGTCAATTGTCAAAATCAGTAAAAAACAGAAAAAATTATCGGAAATTTAGGAAATGCTAGAGCGTAAAATTAATTCATTCTCTGTATTGCAAACCATAATTCGAATTTCTTATTTTTTTCAACAGTTATTTATGATTTTTGAATAACAACCACAAATGACGCTGTCAGTAAATTTCGAATTTTCGAAGTTATTTCAAACAACAACCGCTCATAACTTAAGAGTGGTAGCGACCACTCTTAAGTGTTATGAGCGCTCATAAATCTGCACTAATAGTGGTCGGTGAATAGGTTTATGAGGCACTTATGGCACTTTCCATTGGACGAAAAGAACCGTCCAGGAGCGTCCAGAAGCATTCTCAAACCGTTCCATTGGTGCAAAAAGATCGCTTCTCATGATTCTGAGGAGTGACAGCCGCTTCTCGATTTGAAGTGAGAATCGACTCAGAAGCACTAACTCATGTTACTCAAATGTCAAAATGAAAAGTTTCTTCAAGGAATATTTTTAAGAGCCATAGGTGTTTCACTCACACAAAGGAAATTACGTTAAACTGAACAGAAATTATTTTGGGTGTTCCATTGGTTTTCAAAATGAGTGCTTCCCCGAGTGAAACCAATGGAAAGTGCCATTAGTTTAAGATTTCTTGGTGAATACCACCCTAAGTCTTTTAAGTGTAATGAAATTCTCCATCACCAATTCGTACATTTGCGACTGTATTTCCCCCATAGCTTCACGTAGTGCAGATAAGAGGTCTTTAATCCGATCGTGAACATTATCTTTCCATAGACTAAACTCAATCACTCAATCGGTCTCCCAATTTTATTGAAACTTCGTAAAATTACACGGTGACGCGGTCTCCCCTGTAAGAAAGGAGTTTTTTATTTAAATAAAATAAAAAACAGAATATAAACGAAATGCCTACCGTGGTTTTTCTTAATTGTTAGTAGTGTAACGTGAACCCAACATTTAATACCAATTTCCTAATCGAAAACGTTCAACCGAAAACACCAGCGGCAACACTAGTGTAAGTGTAGAAATATTCTAGGAGAGAAAATGTTTGACAGCCAAAATAATGGAGAGTGGAGACTATGTGGAAGTTACTGGAGAGTTCTAGATGAAATGTCTTTCGATATAAATAGCCCGCCCGAGGCAACCAGAGGGCAGTTTTGATTATAGAGTGATAAAGTGAAGAGCAAATTGTCTACAAGTGATAGTCAAAAAGTCGAGTGGAGATCGAATAAAGTATAGATAATGAATAAAAGTGGTTGAAATAAATTAAAAAGTGAAGTTTTATTTTGCGAACTAAGCGCACGTTACAGTAGTTTCCTGTTGTTTTGGTGTCGTCTTTTTGTTGTCCATCGATCAATGTTGTATGAGTGTTGTTTTGATACTGTCCATAGTTGTATGTTCCTTTGGATGAATTCTGAGTTGGTGATGGCGTAAGCTTGGACTTTCTGAGGGGTTAATTGTGACGACGTGGCAACGGTGAGTGGGGCGTGAAAGCCCAGTTTTTCAACGGGAATCTCACCAAAGATGGCCGACGGGATTCCAGGAGGGCTGGGAATTGGGAAATAGTCGGACTAAAGAACAGCGGAGGTGAGGTTTTTTGTAATCCTTTTAAGCAGCTCGGCTAGTTTCTCATTTTCATAAAATTGACTTTTTTCAATTTTCGAGGGGTAAATATCTCAAAAGTGATGTTCTAAAATATTAAAATGATATCTTGGAAATTTTTGAAATGGCAGAGTATAGAAGAGAAGCATCACGGGCGCTCGAACTCCACCTATGCAAACGCGACAGGGCGCCCGACAGCTGCCTCGTCCTTAATGTCCTACAATTTCTTAAATTTTTGAATGCTCAGGGACATCTAGATCCTTTGTACTCCCTTCCTGTTAGTTGAATCGAAAAGTCCTCTGAAAACCTAAAACGCGTTTTTCTCAAAACTGCATTTTTCAAATTTACCGCCGCTGTAACTCACGCAAATATTAACGAATCGTCTTGAAATCTTAATTGCATACTCTCCATATGTTCTTACATACAGCCATCTACAGCTTTTACGATCGGATGAAAATTGTTATTTTGGCAGCCATCAAAAGACGATTTTTTGGCGAAATTTGGATTTTTTTTAAATTGCTGCCATTTTGTCAATTTTCAATTTTTCACTACAATTACAGATGGCTGTATGGGAAAAAGGGTCTACTTTAATGCAGTTATTTTATTTTCTTGTTACAGGTACCAAGAAAAGCGGCAAATTGACGTCTTCTAATTTCAAGGAGTTCAAGAAATGGTCCATATCTCTTTTGGATTTCAATATTTTAACTCGAAATTTCGTGACAATTTACATGAATATATGTAAAATAAACTCCTTAAGATTACAGAACATTTGAAGCTATATTTTTTTTTTGCACCCCTTCAAACAATCACCTCCATTTGAGCTCGAGAAACTAGCCGAGCCGAGAAGGAAAAACCCCTCCGACGAGCTAAGCCGTGGTACTGCTCCGAGCACGAACATTCTTTCTCATCCCATCCTTTTCTGCTCTCTCCTACATATACCTACCTGCGTTTTCCGTTTTCCTCTGTTCCTGTGCCAACCTTGCGTTTCATTTCGAACTCGCAAATTCAAAACCCTCTCATTTTAACTACCCCATATCAAACTTTTGAAACTTAAAAACACGGTGGCATCGTCGCTTCTGTCTCATTTTGACCTAGTGCCTTTTTATTGAAAGAAAACGTAGTCCATATCAATATCTTCGAATATTGGTCATATAATTTTATTACTCATCATCCGAGAACCATTTCAATCAACTCATTCTCGAAAGAGTAAGGTCCAACTTTCCCGCCAGAACGTAACCCGCACCAAACAGACACACTTTGAGGATGGAAAGGCCTCTCATCTTTTTGTTTTTGCCACGCATCAAATGTGACAATTTCGCTCAAGATGATTTTTCCATAAAATATTAGGTTAGGTTAGGTAGAATGGGCTGACGGTTGATCTATTACCGTCACACTTAGATCAATGTAGATGCATTGTGATACCCTGGAGTATTGAAACGTCCTAGAAACCTATGAGCTTATGTCTGTTCAGTTTTTAACCATTTTGTGGTTGATAAGAAATGTCTGATAGTTCTTCTAGTTCATTGAAAAAGTAATTGCCTAGAAATTTTTTCCTAAAGTGGCAGATTGCTGGACAATGACAAAGGAAATGAGTGGTATTCTCATATTCATCTTCGCCATTGCATCCTCTGCACAGGTCATCGGTGCAAGGACCGATTTTATTTTTGTGGTTATGTCCAGTTATGATACTGATAAGCATTCGTAATGAAGGTCTATTCAATGAAAGTATAGCTTTTCAGATCCGTTTTTATCGTATTTCGGCCATAGTTCCCTGGAAGTAACACAGGAACCAAGGCATTCCCATCTTTCATTGGATTTTCGCATTATTTTGTTACCAATGATCTGTTTAATTTCACAGGGTGGAATCCTGATTGATTGATCAATGAGAGAAGGGTCAAGTGCTGATCCTTTTCTCGCTAGTTCGTCCGCTTTTTCGTTTACCGGTATACCACTATGACCAGGAACCCAGCAGAGTCTAACGCTATGCTGTGTGGCAAGAACCTTTAGCTCATCGCGACAGCAAGAAACAAGCTTTGATTTGACAAGAGTGGCAGAAATAGATTTATTGCTGCTTGGCTATCAATGAAAAGTGTGATATCAGCATGTGATAGCGCCATGAAATATTAGATTGTTTTGCATTTTGAGGAAAAAGTCATACGACGTTGCTGATAATCAGTTGGTTTGAATTAACTGACCTTCGAAGGCTTTTAAATACTTATACAAAATTCGGTAATTTGTTGAATGCCGCGCTTCAAAGATAGGCGAGAAATGAACCGACCTGGGCTTTCCTCTGCACTATGGCTTACAACAGCCATACTCTCAGTTACTTTTAGCTACGTGCACGAAGTCAATTCTTCACATCACTTTTCCATCAACCAACTTCACATTACTTGTCCCATTTCACGCACAATTGCTGGCCGACAAGGTTGTACAAATGCCATAATTTTGAGGACTGTGACCTTTCGAAAATAAGCAAAAGTCATATCAAATGCTTATCTGCTTAGAAAATATCAATTTCTCACTAAAAGAGTTTTTAATCTGTTTCAGTGCTCCCCGAAAGATTAACTACTAAAGAGCCAACAATTCCAATTGAAATTAACTGATTATACTTAATTGAATTAAACACCACATTACTCTTCAAACAAATCCTCACGGCTCGGCTGCAGTACATTAATTGTCTGCATAGCAATGTTTGAAATTCTAACAGAAAACAGATACATTACTGCGAATTCCTCGATTTGAAAGTGAACGTTCCATACCATGATACCATTATGCACTATTTACACGGATCAAATAAAAACCTATTCCAGCAATAAAAAGCGACAAGCGACAAAGTGGCGCAGAAATAATGGACATTGGAGTAGATGACTTTGCACAGATGACAAGAGAACAAGCAGCAAAAACGCCCAGTGATACTTTGTCAAGTGGTGGAGTGTGAAGGACGTCATTGACGATTGAACGACCGACTGGCCAGTGTGGTGCGCAAGGGCTAATACAACGGAAAAACTTGAGAGCCTGAGACCATGTCGCAAGAAAAATAAGTTTGCATTTCTATATGGTCCGAAGACTTCCTCCCCTTTTGTTAGTCCAAGAACACATGCAGTTTTAACGTGTTTGGAATAATGACAGTTAATTACGTATTTTCTCTAACGAGTCTTCTCTTTAAAAAAAAAAAAAAGAAATGTAAGAAGAAACAATACATTCGTAGCACCGACCGGCGAAGTGCTTACGTGATCCTTGTTTGTTCTACCGTCCGTCCCGTCAATCGATAGACCACAAAAGTGCAAGCACGTTTGCTGCAAGCACCACGTTTTGTGCAATGGTGCAACCGCACCATTCGCCGTAATAGGAATACCGATGCAATGAGAGTTTAACAGGCGCTTGTAAATTCCTTGGAAATTCCAATAGCCTTACGCTTTATAATAACACAATGGCAAAATGTCGTCTATACTTTGGTGAATGTTTTTTTGAAGAACAAATATGCGAAATGCGACACAAGACACCAGGATCAGTTCAGAACCATGCGGGCTATTGGATGCTCTGACGCTTACTAACACAAAGGTATTTCGATTCCATAGAGTGTTTGTACAGGAAAAAAGAGAGAGAAAGAAATTTAACACAATAAGTGATGGCGAAAAATACCTGTCATTGCAATGAGCGGAAAGTGTGAAGAAGAATACAATGTTGGCTTCAATTTGGAACGAGCTTTCATTGAAACTATACAAGGAAGTCATTTAGTTAGAAGAAGAGTACTGTGCTGTAAAACGAAAGGCTTTTGGATGGCGTCTTAAAGCAGAGGCATTCAGAAAGGATTAGTGCTTGAGTAAGGGAGCTACGAACTACCGCATCAGTAATCGAGTGAGTTAGTGTTGTTTCTTTCAAAATTCGCTCTTTATTTCACAACATCCGTTTACTGTTAATTGATTGACTTCAATTCGTTCAAATACTGATAACAAAAAAATCAAATTGTGGTATTAAAGCGCTCGATGACGTGAGAATCAATGCCGAAAACACATAATTCAGTCACGAATTACTCGATCACGTGTGCCATAATTCAGCCCAAGGTGTACCTGCTGAAAGATGAGTTGTGTTCAATAAGAAAATGAGGAATTGACAGCAAAGCATGACACGAAAACGAGGTATGATTGGTTTAACAGATTTGAAATTGAATTCATTTTCCAGCCACCACAGGTTTCTGGCTCATGCGATTTTACAATTTTACAAGCCAATCGCTGATTATCAACACTTTTGAAGCTACTCCAATCAAGGCCGGACCAACCATGTGTGAAAGATGTGCAAATGCCAGAGCGCCAAGTCCTGGAAGGGCATTGAAAAGAGTAAGAAAAACTATATACTTACATATATACAACTTCTTGAAAATAGAGCAAAATATAAGTCTCCATTGGACCTAGAAAGGGGACTTAACTAGAAAGAGGGTGCTTCCTGCAATCTTGAGCAGGGCGCTAGTTTAGCTGGGACCGGCCCTGCCTCAGTGTGTTAGTCTTAGTCGATAAAAATATTCAAGTTAAATTAATAATTGTGGTTTGAAATGGCTTGCCTACATCCTTTGACTTTTATCATTTTACATTTATCCACCTTATTTCCATATTTATTTCCACTCACTCCATCCATTTACCTCATTAATTTATCTCATCCAATCATTCCATCAGAACCGTTGGCTCTGACGTTCTTGCGTCTCACTCCGCCTGCAAAACAAATCTCAAGGTTCGATGAAGAATGCTGGCAGCAAAGAAAAAGCATGACAAATGTTGATTCAACGGAAAACAGGACTGTTTTCGAGCAGTATAACGAGACTTACAAGGAGGAAAGAAGGGAAAAACACCAAATTCTCAGAAAGAAAAAGAAGCAGCATTTCCTTTTAGGAAATTGAGAGATGAATTAGATCCGGATTTTTATCAACAGGTAAAAGATCTTACCAGGGTGCCAAGGCCAAAGGACCAGCAGGGAAACACATAGTAAAAGAGACGCAGTCGCTACTAGGGATCCGGAAAGATCACCTCGCTCTCAGAGGTCAGACAGAATGCCCCATTAAGCTTGGACGATGATCGAGAATGCCGTTCTCACGACCTAGAAGAATTTAAGCTTGCCATATGAAAACTTAAATCAAATAAGACTGCAGGTGGAGATTGCTTTGATGCTGAAATTTTCAAGGCAGCAGGAGATCAGTTGGAAAGGAGCATGTACCAACTGGTCTACATGCCACGATCGGCAAAAAATGTGCCCGATGATTGGAACCTCAGTATCTTATGCCCGATCTTAAGAAAGGGAGATCCCCATAATTGGGCAAATTATAGAGGAATAGGCCTCATTAACGTCGATTATAAGATCTTGTCTGCTGTAATATGTGAACGTCTGAAACCCCAGGTCAACAACTTGATAGGTCCTTATCAATGTGATTTTAAACCACAATAGATCAAATTTTAAAATTACTGCAGATCTTTGTAAAAAGTCGAGAATATAATATCGATGCACACCATCTTTTTATCGGTTTCAAGGCCGCATTTGACAGTATTTACAGATACGAGCTGCACAGAGCCAAATCTAGTTTCGACATCCTTGATGCAAAACTTGTACGACTATGCAGGATGCTTTTGGAGAATTCATGCTGCTCCGTAGCGATCTCACCGAGGTATTTGATGTCGAAAAAGGCTTAAGGCAAGGTGACAAACTTGATTTCTTTGACATCTTAAAAAGATTGTACAAAACTCAAATGTCAACACAATTAATCTTTTACAAGGGAAGAACGAAATATATGAGATCAAACGGGGTATAAATATTGCCAACCGTTGATTCTACAAAACTATCTCTTAAGAACTTAATCATCCCAGTCCTGCTTTCGGCGCGGAAGCATGGACCATATCGAAAGCGAATTATCTTTTGTCCTGTATGCGAAAACAATGTGTGAAGTAGAAGATATAACAATGTGCTATATGAGCTGTACAGTGACATAGACATAGCTAGAAGAGTACCTCGTCTTAGGCGGCCCAATCAAGTGGAAGAAGACCTTAAAGCGCAAAACTGGAGCGAAGATCATCAAATGAAATGAACCGCTCAGCTCATTCAATCTTCTCATGTTCTTATGAAGAACTACCGCCAACATAAATCAGTTTGTGTGCGTTATTGCTGACAAACATAAATTTATTTGCGATTTATTTCTTGCTGAAAAGCACAAATTTAAAAAACACCCTTTATATCATTCATTAATCCTGGAAAAGGTATTTTTAATATATATATATCAAATCTATTACTCAATTGAAGATAACGTTTAAAGCAAAAATGGTTGCCCTAAGCCTGATTGTATCGAGGGACACACAAATATAATCAGATATGGAAAAGCCATAATTTCATTAGTATTTACTATTTCTTTCATAATAACTTTGGCTGTTGACATTCGCACATCTTCTGCAGTACCTTAGTTTGTTGCCAAATATCTCCCACTTTCAGTTCTTTTTACTTGCGATTAAGATACTATTAGCAAGTTTTGTAATCGTGTTTTTTTTTTGCATATCAAATTAAAAACATTAAATTCGTTTTGCTATTTTTCTACTTTTAGTTAGTGGTATCTTCAATTAAGGCTCTTCTCAAACTATAAAAAAATGTATCTGTTTATTTTTATTTACCAATGCCTAATCGATTTTTGCCTTACAGCTGTGCTGCATGCTATCTAGAGGGACCACATTTAAGTTCTTTTATATATTATCATCTGATTGCATTCAGATAATAAACGTGAAATGGCATAAAATCAACGAATGCACTTTTGAACAAAAAAGGAAATAGATTCGGTCGTTCCCTTCCTGATCGTAAAATCATTAGTTATTTTATAAGGAACGAAGAGTCAATTATTTGACTTGAACATAAAAAAGGTTTCAGACTAAGGACTAAACTAAATACTGCCTATGCCTATTTTGTATCTACGCAATTCAAAAGTTTACGACTTTTATGTAAATTGCTCTTCTCTAGAATGTGCGCTTTCAGATTTAAATAATAAAATAAGTTAACAAATTGCTCGGTTGTTTTTTCTTTTTTTTTTTTTTTTGTTGATATTTAAAAATTAGCATAAACAATCAACTTTTTATTGTGATTTTAGTAGCCTGCAGTCAAAAGGAATAACTTAAAGAAAATGTCACTAATAAAACCTTGTGGAATCTCTGACACTAAAAATAATGGCAAAAGATGGGCTTTCAAAGTACTCGTAATATAAATTTTTTTTTGAGAGACCTGAAGTTTTATTTACAACAAAACGAATAAAAATTCTTCGGGATTGTAAAAGAAAATTTATAGAACACTCTTCAAAATTAAAATAATCGAAGCCCTAGATTCTTTTTTAGATAATCGTCTATGGTCGATCGCATCGTAAAAACTTTGTTTCGTGTAAGTAAGCTGACTGCGATTAAAGGACACAGGACAGCTGCTGGATGAAGCAAACTTGTGTAAGGGAAATTTTTTACACTTATTGTACTCTTTATCGATTAGTAGATCGAAATCGGCAGAAAATTGTAGGTCCCCTCTATTCCCTCAAACGGAATGGTTGTGAGTAATGCGCTAGCCTCGCGACTTGCTCTGTTGTATCACCTTATGAATGTATGTATATTTCAGGGTTTTGAACTTCGAACCTCCCACGTAACTGGTATGCATATATAGTAACCACTATGCCACTAGCACCACCAGCAAACTGTATAAAACAGTGAATCTATTACAGTAAATTTGCGACCATTAAAGATCTACACATCAGTTGTCCACAGTGAATTAAACATGGTGAATAGGGCTATTTTATAAATAATTTTTAACTAGTTGTTGAAAATGCTGACTTCACGGGGATGCCCTATTGTTGCAAAAAATAAGTCAGCCTACTATGGCTATTGAGGAGATAAACCATGGTTATGAAAAGAAAAATGAATATTCAGTTTTGTTTGTGACAGTATATTGGATTTCTATGCTAAAAATAAACCCCTTACATTTGATACGCATTTTAAAGCAGTTTTGAAATAACTGCGTTTTTTATCGACGACCATCTTGGATTTTTATTGATACCGAGTCTATTAAATTTTATTGTCATCAGAACTTAATGTGAGTACCAAAATTCATATCAATTTGTCAAATTTCATTCAGAAGTAAAAAATTTACTTTACAATTTTTTGGCTTGGATCTTTTTTTCAGCACGTACGTAAACCCCCACCATACGACACCCCCACGACAGCCAAAAATAAAAATAAAAATAAATAGGGTGGCGCAACAGAGCGAGGAGCCCCTGGGCCTAGCGCATTTCTCACAACCATGCCTTGTGAGGGAATGGAGGGGACCTACAATTTTTCGTCGGTTCCGAACGGCTAATTGAGAATGCGCTTTTCATGGCAATGAATTTACTAACGGAGGACTTGCCAATTCCTCGCGAAAGGCGATACCCGTGGAAAAACATTTTTGCATTTTGCCTCTGCTGGGATTCGAACCTCGAACCTCTGGGTTAGCAGGTGGACATGCTAACCATTACGCCACGGGTACCACCAAAAAGCGACATGAAAAAGTCAGACAGGCTACGCATCAGTATTACTAATTAACATTCATTCCAGTATTCCCTCGGGAACGGAAAACCCAAAGCTACTTTACCGATTGGTGCTAGAATCATTTTTTCTCTTTTTTTAATACAGGTTTTTTGGCCAAAACTCAGTCTAGGAACCGACAACTGCTCACGGATTCCAAATGGAATCTCGTTGTGAATTTAGTATCCACCGCAATCTCATTGTGAATTTAGTGGCTCCTGCTATCTCAGAGCAACCATTAACTCCCTCTTCGTAGTATCATTATAGACTTTACCTTACCAAAAGAGATATACCAAGAACCCTGCGTTACCCCAATCCGAGCGCAGGACAGGAAACCTTACTTCGAGTTTCCCGAAAACCAATCAACACGTTGTCTAGGATAGGAGAAAATCATTCGATTGGCCTGAAGATCCTGGTCGTGAATCTTGGGCTAAACCACACCCAACCGAGCCCCAAGTGAAACTCTCCTCACCCGAAGAGGCGTACTTGGAATCTAACCATGTCAATAGAGACGTTGAAATAGAAACCTGAATTAAAGTTATAACAACATTGTATGAAATCTTTAAACCATTGTAGCAACTTTTATAAGAAAGTTATCCTTTTGAATATCGGAAATAAACTAACTTCATTTAACTAAAGTTTTGTTGCTTCTTTAGAAGACCTTGGATCCGCTGAGCCTACCTCAGCCTTTGATAAAAAGCTTCCTCACAAATGGCGCCCGAGCAGGGACTTCTTTGAAGTTAGAGGATTCAACTTTGTTAAGAAGTCCATACCGACCTACCTGTATTTCACCGAATAAAGATTGATCCAGTCAGAGGAGTTATTTCTTACCCAGATTTACCGACCGCCCGACCGTTCCAGAAGAACTAACTCTCTGAGGGATCATACCGACCGACCTGTCATACACCAAGGATACCGACCGATCAGAACCACAGGAGCTCACTACCGAGCCATAAAGAACCAGAAAAGAAAAGCTCAAATTCCATGCCGTGCCAGTGAAAACCATGGCAAGTACCGACAGTAATATCTAGTCGAAGAAAATCTCTCGTCCATTGCCTGCTCAAAAAAACGGCGACCGAACTACTGGCGCCAGTCCAGCAACAAGATTGAGCTCAAGCACCTTGCGTCCACCCACACACTATCCGGAGTTAGATAGTAGCAACCAACCAGGTCCATACAGAATGTACCGAAGTCCCGAGGCCGAGACTATGAACACCGTCCGTAAATGGGGCCTTAAGTTTGACGGTTCGGGAAATTCTCTGGAGTTCATGGAGCGCCTAGAGGAGTTGCTACATTGCTATTCAATACCAGAAGAGCACATCCTCTGAACCTTCCCAGAAATCTTTAGAGGTTCCGCCCTAGAGTGGCTACGAATTCACAGAGGAATTTTTCAGACATGGGATACCAGATACCACCACGTTTCGTCCACAAGTTGGAGGAGGAGATCTGGCGAAGAAAGGCCAGAGTCCGTGGGAGAAGGTCAGAGACTTCATCAGGGCCATGGAATATCTCATTAGACAGCATCCCCAGATATGTCCGTCGATCGGATACGTGACAGCCTCCACCCGGAATACCGAATTGTGGTGTGAAGGAAGGATTTCCAGACGTTAGAGGAGCTTACTGACTTAGCCGAAGAATACGAGTATGTCAAGAGCGAAGGGTATTTATGTCAATTGTGGATACTGGCTCTACGATTTCGTTTATCGGTCCAGCACTAAGAGATGAACTCAGAGCTCTGGAAATTCCTATGCGCTACCACGAACGTAAAATTCATCTAGCCAACGGAAGTCATATCACTACCAGAGAGGTCTATTCAGTCCCCTTTAGACACCTTAAGTCGGAAGATGCTATTTGGTTGCAAGTTCTTAACAAGTAGGATGTATTTTATAAAAAGTATTTTTTTAGACGTGTATGGCAACTTCCAATAAAAAAAAAAACAATAGTCCAGCGCAGCGGTGTCAAATCGACCGCTCTTGGAAGTAACTTACAGGATTGAAGCTCGATATGATGTAAAAATCGGAGTCAGCAGTGAATTCTTTTCGAGAAAATTTACCGAAGGTAGCTAGTGGTCGTGCGGCTTTTATTCTCTCGCGATGAAATGGCAAAGCATAAGTAAACAGCTGTAAAAAGGACTAACTCCAAAAAAAAGTATAGAGCACACGTCTGAAAAAACACACTTTTCAAACTCAAGTTTTCTTTGTTTCTTTTAGTAATATTGTCTTTTAATAAATTGGTGCAAAGTGTGTGAATGTCCTTTTGTAATTGGATTTGCCATCCGATACTTACTGTTTGTATCACGATTTTGTTGCCTCTGTTCAAATTCTGTGGTGGGCTTTCCTCAATTTAATATGCGAAGACCAAAAATTAAGTTTTTACAATTTTTTGCATTATGATCGTCCACGTAAGAAATCATAATACTTTTACCAAGAAATGTTGACAAAACCCAGGGCAAAATAAAACATTTTTCCAATTCAGCTTCTTGAGTTCGTTTAATTCAATTTTTTATTTTATTTTACTTGTTTAACTTTTTACTAACATTCATCAATAAGCCTTAACACTATTAGCACTATTTACATATACTTAAAGCTTGTAACCTAAGATCTTACATGCATTCAAGTAAACTACAATTTCAATAGAGTACTTAGAAATTTACATACATCGAATCTAAATTACATTACTAAGTACAATCTATTGCTTAAACGAAGGATCATATGAACTCCTTCCTATGTCCTAAAGCGTTACTATATGAACAACATTTTATTAAGTCTATGAGAAAAGTCTTTATGTTAATTTTCGTTTTGTTCTTTTTTTTTTCCTTGCGTTTTATTCTTCCTAAATCTAAAACACATATGAGTTGTCCTTACAGCATTTTTGCATATATTACTCCCTAGGAGCGTTAAGGTTTACTAAAATGGATAATGTCTCCTTTGTTGATCACGTTATTTTGTGTTGTTATTATTTATGTTATACTTTCTATTAGTACATCATTCCAGGGTGAACACCTCCGCTGCGTTGGAAATAAACATTAGGGTTACTGCTCAGTGTTGGTTCCAGTGTGGTATATAAATTGATCTCATCGGGTCGTATAAATAGCCCTGAAAAAAATAAGTAAAATAAATGGAATATATTAGTTGAAGTTATTTCTTTGAATCGTAAAAATGTTTGTGGGTATTAGAAGTTTCGATGAAGAAATTATGTTGTAAAATAGAAGCGTGGTACAGGCAAAGTGAAATTGAGCTTCAAGCATGGAGATGGAGGAAATATACGTTTTTAGACCAAAATAAGACAGAGTAAGGATCTTTTTTTATTTGCTGTATAAATAGTGAGAGTTTAAGAAACGGAAATTTTAGTAGGAAATAATGCGATACTCTGTTAAGGATTCAATTGAAAAAGATTTAAATTTATTCTCTCGGGAGACTTTTGTAAGATAAATGTATGAAAACTTTTTCCAGTTTAAAGTTTGTAAAAAAGGATCGACCATTGTATATGGAAAGAATAAATATACAATGGGTTGACATCTGTAAGTTTATAAGGATAAAATGAAACAAGCGAAGTCTTATGCGAAAAATTTGAAAATGGCATTGGAAGAAGCTAACGCCCACTGACACCGTCCTCTGCTGATAGGATTTGATACGAAGCCCGTGAAGAAAATCAAACAAATAAGGGCAATTGGTAGAATCAAATGGTATAATTTGCACCAATGAAAGAAGTAAAACCTGCCTGGCTGTTACGTGTTTGTTGTTCGAATTCCAGTAACATAAAATAGTTTTTCTTTAGGCCCGAGGCTCCCGCTCTTTGTTGCTTCATTCTATTTATTTGCTTTTTAAAATAACCAGTGTAACACCATCAGCAAATGTTAAAAGGGAGGGAGAACAGCACAGAATATGTTGAGAAAGAAAATCAAATCATGCGAGCGATTTCAATTATCAAAGTGACATTTAAACGAAACAAAAAAAACATATAGTGGTAAAATGATGAAGCTAGAGCAGCAATCAAAGTAAAAAGAAATCGTAATAAAGGTAAATGTCGCCTTAGAATTTATTAAAAGTGACATTCTCACATCGGGAGCTTTTAGAGATGTCGTCTTCCGCGCCTGATGCAAACCAATCTATTCAAGAAATACGGCGTAACAACTTGACACCTTAGGACAACCACTTTCAAAATAGCAGTTTAAGGTATAAACAAAATGCTCAGAAAAACTCGATTACCGAATCTTATTAATGTGATCTTGAACATACCTGCTTGTGGATGACGAAAAAATTCTGAAGAGGTGGCGACAGTGCTGTGATGTCCTATTGAACGAACAGTTAGGTTAGGTTAGGTTAAAATGAACGAAACGAACAGTTACTTCGAGAGCACTTTCCAGCAGAAATTCCCGACATCACGGTTAAATTGTTAAGTGAGACTATTAAGAACTCCTAATAAGCAAACATTTATTGAGCTAGGCGACTGGGCTAACAACTCTCGCTGATAGTCTCCTTAAAATATAAGAGAAATTTATTTTCTATTAATGAACAGTGGAAAGAGAGATAGAGGAAGTTACGATAACTTCCGCTCGCTCAAGCTGATGTCCCACACTTTGTATATTTATAGAATGATCTTTGCATACGGTGCGACAAAAGTTCCGGACAGATAAGTTGGGTCAAGACAAGACAAAAGTGTTATCGAAGATGGGTTTGTCTCCCCCCTTTTAATTGAGAGGAGCAAATTTATAAAAAATGTACTTAATTTAAAAGAAAAAATTATTAAAAACCTATTCAACTGCTTAGTATCACATTCGGCAGTGTTTTTGAAAGGTAAAACTTTTATCTTTAATTCATATCCGAGATTAGGTTAAGCTATTGAATGGGTTTGAGTAGTCAAGTCTCAAACCCAAAATTTTCTTTAAATAAAAAATTTTTTTTAAACAGTTTTATCAATACTCTCATTAGGTTTGAATCAAACACTGAAAACCGAACGAGAAGGACTTGAGACTTGATTACTAAAAAGCTATAAACTATACCAAATTGAACTAAAATATTCATTACCGAACAAAGTAGTTACCTTCAAAAACGATATTGTATAATGTATATAATATATTACTTTGTTGCTTAAAATGATTTTTTTTTTTATGAAGTTAATGTTTTATTAAATCGCTAATCTTGCCTAAACAGAAAAGATAGACCCCCCCCCCCCCCCCCCTTCCTATCCCGTGATCTGTTTTTCTCGTCTAGACCTATCCGTCCTGAACTTTTATCACATATTATGCAAAACACCCTGTACATTGCTTGGCGGATATTGGGTAGCCCACTGCTAAAAATAATTGGACAGTCTGAATTTCAAACAACAAAAGCACTTCCTAAAGCCTAAGCATGAGTATGACCCAGTATATGTTCGAAGAAGCAGTGATGAATGTAAAAAAATGTAAGGGCTGTTCTTAACTGACGATGGTTCTATAATAGACGAGGGTACCCACACCAATTAAAGGAGCACTTTAGGTTTAGCCTGTGGCTGTCAGGAAACAAACTGTAATAAATAAAAAAAAAAATAAATAGGGTGGCGCAACAGAGCGAGGAGCCTCTGGGCCTAGCACATTTCTCACAACCATGCCTTGTGAGGGAATGGAGGGGACCTACAATTTTTCGCCGGTTCCGAACGGCTAATTGAGAATGCGCTTTTCATGGCAATGAATTTACTAACGGAGGACTTGCCAATTCCTCGCGAAAGGCGATACCCGTGGAAAAACATTTTTGGATTTTGCCTCTGCTGGGATTCGAACCTCGAACCTCTGGGTTAGCAGGTGGACATGCTAACCATTACGCCACGGGTACCACTAAACAAACTGTAATACCATAGAAATTATGTGAGGGAGTACATCACTTAACAAAACCATTTGGAGCTTTTATTAAAGCGAAGGAGATGCAGGGGATCTGTGTTCGTCAGATCGCTTGGATCATCAAGAAAATATTTTCCTAGAAGCCGTTTTCTTTTAAAGGAGAGTTCAGGACATTATCAGAGGAGGTGAGGGATTGTCTCCTCCTCTTCCTCATCTAAGCAATTTCTGCAGAAGTCATTAGAGGAAACGCCAAGTCTTATGGCGTGTCTTCCTATCAGACAATGTCCGGTGATGGTTATGGATAACAAATGTCTTGTGCGATTTGGATCAAGTCCTGGCCATATCCGTTTTCTTGCCACACACGTGGTGATATTGATCTACCTATAATTAGTTCTATCCATTGCCTGTTGCTTTAGCATAAGTTTACATGTAGCGATTGGTATACCAATATTCAACCATCTGGTTGAGATCGGTAGAACGGTTCCTTTTCCGGCGAGTTCATCGGCTTTGCAGTTACCCACAATATCTCTGTGCCCCGGCACCCAAATAAGGTGAATATTGAACTGTTCAGCCATCTGCTTAAGGGATAGGCGACAATTAAGGGCAGTTACTGAGTTCGTAGAAACAGCGCCGAGCGATTTGAGGGCTGCTTGACTATCTGAGAAAATCCGGATATTCGTTGAGGATATTACGTTTTCTTTTAGCCATGATAGGACCTCTTTGATCGCCAGAATTTCCGCTTGGAACACGCTACAATGGTTTGGAAGGCGAAAAGAGAGACTTACCTAAGTCGGTTTGAGTACACCCCGCAGCCTACCCCTTCTTCGGTTTTTGAACCATCTGTATAGAAATTAATTAAATCATCTCCCAAAAATTCTTCGTCTTCCCAGGTCATTCTCGGTGGGATTGAGACTTATTATCAAAATCCAATTGATCCGAATAAATTCAGGATTGTAGCGTGACCGATGTTATTTACGGTCCATTGGGAGGCTCTTAGTCTAACAAGTGTGAGAGTTAGTTTACGGTGTCTTAGATGAGGACTCTTCGTATCGCTGGAGAAAAGTATTCAATGAGAGCTTTAAGTTCAAACTATGAATATTAAGGATTGGAACTAACAAGAAGTCTCTCTGATGTTGAGATTTTTAAACAGAATCTGAGAAATCATGCGTCTGGACGTCATCGTCAGTTAGATCATGAAAGATTAAGCTGCTTGTGAGCCTGGTCGACATACTGATGGTCTTGAGTTGTCATTGACCCTTGCAACTTTCGAAACAAGCCTGGCTTCACTGACACTATTTTTTCTTTGTTGGAAAGTATTTTTAGCATCATAAATCATTAGTGAAAACAGATGGTTTGTGGGTAACCCACCATTTTATAAATAATTTTTTATAGCAAAAAGTAGAGCATGTGTTTTATTCTTAGGACAAAATGTGTGATAAATTTTCGTGCGAAAGACAAATTGAAATATAAATTAAATTAGGAAATGAAATAAAACTTAATAATACGTTAACTAAACCAATTATTCAAAAAGTTACCATCACCAAATAGTTAGAAATACTTTACCGTACTAAAATGACAACAATTAGAAGAAAGTACAACATACAGATTGGAACATTGGTGTATACAAACCTTACCTGGATACCTTAAGGTTTGTGCTAAATGTGCTGGTGCCATTGAAGTTACAGAACTGCCAAGTGCCTTAAGGGTCGGTGGTAATGGTGGATTTATTTGTGGCGGTGGGGGTTGTGGATAAAAACAAAATGGGTGCGTCACATGTGCTGGAAAATAGTGGTACATACGTGTATAGCTCGGAGGAGCGGCTGCAACAAGTGCCACGCGATCTATGCACCCACAACGAACATTTATTTTATACATTTTGTTAAATACATTTTATTGTTTTTTTAATTTGCATAGCAAACATTTGTGTTTTAAAAATTTGTTATTATAAAATATGTCCGCACCAATGAGATGATTGTGTGTATTTGTGTTGAATCCAGTTTTATTTTACATTTATGAGGTTTATGTTTGTTATTTGTTGATGATTTATGGATGGATGATGATTCCATGAAATGTATGATAAAAACAAAAATAGAAAAAATTGTATATAAGTGAGGGAGTTAAAACTTGTATTGTGTATTTGTGTATTTTATGAAAAGTCACACCTTATTGCTTACCAAATATCATTAATCTTCAAATTTAAAAACAAAAATTCTAAAAATTCTCTTTTTCTGTTTTGAGCAAGTCAATATAAAGAACATTTGATCAAAATTGTAGTTATATGTTAACAATAGAAAAAATTGAAAACCGAGAAAGGTCATCTGATTGACCAGGGAGAAAAACTGTTAGGCTAAAATGACCACAGCAAAATTCACCCTTAGTTATGAAATACTTCGATACAAAAGCGTCTGCTCTTGTTCATATCCCTACTACCAGACGGTGATAATCTTTCTGGCTATCATCTTGAACAACTGCATTAGCAACGGCTATACTTTCCCCGCAAGTGGGAAACGGTCAAGATAGTGGTGATCCCGAAGAAAGGCAATCAGAGCCTCATTCAAAACTACAGGCCCATTTTCCTACTCAACAATCTAACTAAACTCCTGGAGGAGCTTATACATAGAAAGTTGAAAAAGCTCTGCAGGGATAATAATATCATTCAAAAAATGCTGTTCGGCTTCCGGGAAAAGCATTCAAACCTACATCAGCTGATGAAACTACACAATGACTGTCACCGTCGCATGCTTTTTGGATGTCGAAAAAGCATTTGACAACGTTTGGATTGATGGACTCATTCATAAGATAAATCTTCTAAAGTTTTCAACTTTTTTTTTCATTAATAAAAATATTTTTTTCTCTCCTCTCCCACAGGAACTTTTTCGTCCAAATTGGAAGCACAAAGTCCGCCAAAGGGAACATCAGAGCAGGAGTCGCTCAGGGATCAAAACTAGGACCATTCCTCTTCAACATTATGACGTCGAACCAACCTACCCCAAGGGACTGCGAAAACCTGCTTTGCGCCGATACCTCTCTGACATATAGCACATCTATATCACCAACCAAAGCTGCACGGAGAGTGGAATCTCACATCCACAAACTATACTCTTATTATAGTAAGTGGGATATCCAGATCAACTCAGCTCGTCTGCTTCAGAAGACCCGGAGGAATAGGCCGTTGTATTGCGGGTAACTGCAGAGCCACATCCATTACTCTACCTGATGGAACCAGATTAGCTGCACAAAGAAACGCGAAGAATCTAAGCATCAACGTTAAAGAGGTGCTTAGATTCAACCCGCACTCACGCGCTGCACGGAAAAAGGCCAACTTCGTTTTCCATCGACTTTATACCCTTTGATGAGAAGAAAAACAGGAGCAAGTCAGTCAACGAAACTTCTGATGTACAAGCAGCTGCTGAGACCCGTCATCAACTACGGAAGCCCAGTTTGGTTCACCATCTCGAAGACCGCGATGAAGGAACTCCTATAATTTTCGAAAGGAAGATTCTGAGACTTTGCACCGGCCTCACTTTCAACCACCAGCGTCAGAGACATTACAGTAACCAGCATCTGCACAAGATAGCCAAGATGACGCCCAATACGTCTTATCGACTCTATTATAAATGACTGTAAGTATCAGCAACCACCCTAATCCCCTGGTGAGAAGGATGACCACTGAGGACCGACACGCTGAGCTAAGATAACTAAGCGTGATGAACACTTTGGACGAAGAAGTAATACGAACCAACGACGAAGCCACCAACTTCTACTTCATACTTTCGTGGCTATTGCCACCGATCCCCTCCCGCCCCCCCTCCCCACAACGTCCTCATAAAGCATTTTTCGCTTTTTTCTTGGGATTCGAACCTCGATCCTTTCACGTTCCAGGCAGACATAGTAGTCACTACACCACGGGTAGGTACAACCTACCCGTTGGGAATCTGCAAAAGTATGTAGGCTCCTTCGATTCCTCACAAGATACGTTTGAAAATTGAGTGTTGAAGAAATGTGATGGGCACCGGTGCTCAAGCTCCTCGAGCCTCCTGTTGTGACACCCCCCTTTATATAGAATTATGCCCTTAGGAATATCAATTGTTACGTACATTGCTGTGAGCAAATAAGAAAAGCAGGTGCCCTTCTATCGAAAAGCGGTCTGCTTCTGTACTTGATCGGTAGTTTTGATCGTTGGGTTGAAGCTAAAATTGATGAGCATTCCTCAAAGAACACCCTTTATTAGGTTTTACATTTTTGAAAAAGGATTGCGCTTCACGTGAGCTTAATCATTTTAATAGTTTGCTTATCTTTGTTAAAATTGATATCAGTTCAGTGAAGAGTAACTTCGTTTCTATGCTAATTTCACTCAATCTAAACTAACATCCACAAAATAAGGATTTATGTTACTCTCTAAGACGTGCAGAGTGCATATCAATAAGTACACGTGTTTCTCAGACATGCCAAAGCAGAAAAACATAGTGGTTATGTATCCATCTATTGCAGTTATGGGAGTTGGAAGTTGGGTGAGTCTTTTGAATCGAATTTACAATAGTAACTTGTGGTTTTCTTGCCTCCACACATAATTGGTAGCTTCATTCGCTTTTGCTTTGAAATGAAAGAAAACGAAGACGTCGATCACAAATGCGAAATGATACAGGAGAGCTTAACCTAATTGGGCACGCTTCAGGGTTTCATGCGGGAAATATACGAAGCGTGACCATAACAAGGTGATCAAAATTATTTTCACTCCCTCCATCATAGAGCATAGGCAGAGGGACCTACTGCTACTATAGGGCGACGCGACGCGACGTCATGATCGTCGTCGTCGTTGTCTTTTCCACTCTGTTAAGGTAACCAAAAGGTGCTGAGATTTCTTTTGTTACTAGAACACAATAAAAAAACAACTATAGATTATACTTTATTCTTTTCCCAAAACGAAAATTCAAACGGTAAATCTGTAGCATACCAAGTTCGAAGGAATATTGTACCAACCTACCATCTATAGAAATTTTTTATAATTTCCTTAGGGGAATATCGAAGTATCTGCTGGCAACCTTAGATGGGAAAGATAATTAGGTTCGGATTCAAAGTAAAATCCCTACATGCACTTTGACTTAACTGGCGAAGCGAAATCATGCATGCCCTTATAAGCGCATATAGGTGAGATTTTAATGAGAAGTTTGTTCGATGAGGATGAATTGGGTCACCACATAGTGGAGGATGGTTATTAGAGCACTATGCTATAGAAACTATGAACAAAGAATGTGGATATATACCAATGTGCGGTGTACATATTTTTGAGAAATTTCGAATTTCATTTGATGGGAAAACGTAAAAACGTGAGTGTGCAATTAAAAGGCTTTGATGTGTTGATTCTTCCAAAAAATGGGAACACTTCATAAGACTTGTTAACATTGATGGGCATGCTGATGTGTCAAAATTTTGATCAATGATGGGTAGTTGATTAAACACCAAAATGTAAAATCAAATAGGTACCTAAACAACAAACAAACCGGATTCAATCACTTTGAATTACAAAAAAAAAATTTGGCCTGAAAACTTTAGTCCATCTGCTTCGTTAAGCAGGACTATCTTTAGGATAATTCTTATTAGGATAGTCTTGATAGTCGAATTAACAGCAGAATCTAAAAGCGAATTTGAATCGAAATGATAAGTTTTTGTTTTATGTATTCCGGTATCACATTCGCATAACCAAAGACTAACTAGTTCAGGAATTGTTCAGCTCAGGATGATTCACACTAGCTATACTGTGGTAAATTAAAGACCAGCGCCAGCGTTCAAACCTCGCTCCGATCGGAGCATACCTCCTTCACTTTTGAAGAAACCATAAAATCTACTTCGATGCTCTGATTTTGTTCCGATTTACTCCACTTTTACGACTTAGAACATTTTGGATACCTAAACTCCAGACAACCGTGGACTTAAATGGAAATTATAAATAAGTAAAAGAAGCAATCGGGGGTGCAACAAAGCTCTTAGGTGCAATATCAAGGGCCTAAAACTCTAAAAACGATACGTGCTTTAATGATTTCCAAATTTTTGACATAACATCGGTCCTTCACACTTCTTACAAAAAATTTAAGTTCTGAGGCGGCCAATTGATACTGCTAAGATTTCCGTTAAAACGATTCGGCAATTCAGACTGCAAAAGATTGAATGCGGCATAGGTTATGTGGCATAGATCGCCATTCTACATTAACCAGAGCTTGTTTAAGTCCATGTCATCAAACTAATTTGGTAATTATCTGCTACGGTCACTGATAACCAAAGTTTAGATATGGAAATATGTTTTTCGTTCAGTTACAGCAGCCACATTCTATCAGTGTACGGCCGACGGATACTTTGAGAGTTGTCCGCCTTTTACACAAGTTTGTTTGCAGGGGCGCTACGGGTTCTCTATTTCGGCCAAAACTCCTTTCAAAAAACGCACTGTTCGGGAAACAACATTTTTCAACTTTGTTCAGGCGTAGAGCAGCTTTTTTCGTTTCGAGAAGGTTACATATTGCCTTTTTAGCAAAAGTTCGAATGGGAATTAACTGTCAGTGTCAAAATAAGCTATAATTTAAAAAGAAAACATTGGAAGACCCACCCTTTACTTAGATAAAGTTGTTTTAAAAAAGGTTTTCTTTCTGCTTCAAATCTACTTCGGAAGTTTTGCATTTACTTCACGTTTTTTCAAATTTCCTTCCAAATATAATGACTGAAGTTCATTGCGCCGGATAACTCAGGGAAGAGTATTTTCTCCAGCTTGTGTTTTATTATTTTTCAATTAAACTCAAAAGCTTAAAATTGAGAAAACTTAAGAAGAAAATAAAACAAGTACAAATAAGGAGGAGCAACAAACTTTAGGGAAGCACGAGGCCTAACGCATTGCAGAGGCAATAAAAGCTTATTTTGTACATTCACCCCAATTATATCAACTGTTGGAAAATTTGCTATGAACCGGATCCAGGTAGTGTTGTCTCCTGTTAGTTTCTAGTTGAGGTGTTTTATTCGCAAAACAAAAATACTGTACTAACAATCGGCAATTAGTTTCGTCGTCTCGGTCGATCTTCCTACTTACCAAAAGCCGACCCGAACCGGAACTGAATGAAATGAATCCGATTGTCATTGTCACCCGCAATACTGTGGACGCTCTTAACAGTCAATCTTTATACGAAACCATCTTTGAATAGATTTTAAAATCTCTGTTGACATAGAAAATGTCAAACTAAGTCGAAGTGTAAATATTTCTGTCGGGCTGCAGATGATTTAATAGAAAGAAAACTAAAAAAAAAAATAAGCGGAATCGGATTAATATAATCGAAAATTACTTATTAAGTTCTGGATGTCGGTGGATGATAATAAATCTGCTAAAAAAATGTCGTAGACTTTTCGAACTTACTTCAAATCAACTGACATTAACTGTTACACACCTCCGTCCCTTTTCATGAAATCATTTCCAAAAGTGGGAAAAATATTCATATCAAAAAACATTGGTACCCGCGTCGTGATGGTAAGCATGTCTGCATGTAAATCGCAAGTTTCGAGGTTCGAATTCCAACAGTAAAAAGTTTTTTTTTGCGTTTTATGAAAATCGTTTTCTCGATTAGCCGTTCTTAATCGGTAGAATATTCTAGGTCCCATATGTCCCATCAATTCCCTCATAAAGGCAATGGTTGTGAGAAATGCGCTAGGCCCTGGGGCTCCTCGCTTTTTTGTTATTTTTTAATTTTGTCACAACAAACACTGTCAGGGATTTTCCTGAATAATTAAACCACAAAAATCCTTGATTGTATCCCAAAAAACAATGTTTAAAAGAATAACTCCATTTGCTTTCCGAGTTCTGTGTCAAAGCTTTCGTAAATGTTTCTTGTACTTGTACTTAGAGTAATGATGAGAAATATGGATATTATTTACCGAGATTTCAAAAACCATTAAGCGTTGACCCATCCCCATTCTAAGAGTGTAAGTTTAGTGCAGTGGAATAAGCTGTAACGAGGGGCCTAGTACTACCTCACCTACTAAGCTATGGGGGATATTAGATGGCTTCCCCAAGCCGCAGGGGCGAACGCAGGGGGGGGGGTTTTGGGGGCTGAAACCCCCCCCCCCCCCCGAAATTTTTGAAATAAAAAAATAACCACTAGTTTTTTAAAACAAAAATCAAAATATAAAACATGGAAGCATAAAATTCATCTGAAAATTTCATTCTGTCAAAAATTTTTGAAAAAATCCTTCCAAATGTGGAATCCATTTCTATCGATAAGTTAATTTGCAGGTATTTCATATGTTTTGGAATGACTTTTTGGTTTTGGTATGTTTTTAGCATGATCACCCTTTTCTAGTGTAAGTAAATTTCATATGTTGATGTGGAGGTAGTATTGGGTCGTATACAATGGGACCTGCGATAGAAATATATGAAAATTCACTTTCCTACTTATACTTGCAAAAAATCGCATTGGTCGCTTCAAAACTAACGGCAGTTGCGACCGAAACACATCGTATCGGTCACTCCAAAACTAACGGCAGTCGCGACCGAAATCTACGAAAATTAAAATTTTAATCACACATACTTAAAACCAGTCGCTCTGGCTCTGTATAAGAATGGGATCGACAATGGCAACTAGGAAAGGGTATACTTATGTATGAATAAGCATATGCATACCAATGAACATTGCTTGAGTACGATAAAAGAAAAACAGCCCAACAACTTTACAGAATGTTTGCGATTCGTCCCTACATATATAAAACAGTTCATTGTTCTATGCAGATCGGTGCCACACTTCCGGTATCCGTGGCTTCAAGCAAGCGATCTTTTTCATATCTGCGCAGATTAAAAACTTATCTGCAAGGAAGAACCAGCGAGGAGCAACTGAACGGTTTGATGTTGCTGAACATCTATAAAAGTATTGAGGTTGACTATGAGGACTTTATAAATATACTGACTTGCGGCAGCAATTTGAATTTTTCAGTAACCTATTGTTATATTATTTTACTTAAGTACATTTTTGCAAATGATCTTCTTAATTTTTTCATATTTTGCCAAATAGAATTGTTTACTTACAAGTAGCAAGTAGAAGTACTTCCGTTCCCATGGGAATAATGGAACAAAGGAAAAAAAAACAGACAGATTTAATTTTGGATTTTTTTGGATATTAGTATAGACTCCCCCGTTCCCGAGGGAATATGGTGATTGTTCCCATAGGAATATGGGAATGAGTTAAAGCTTATGTTACACGCTCGGGGATAGTGTAGCATTCTAAAGGTGCAAGAATTTTTGAAATCGGTGCAGTAGTTTTTAAGTTCTCGTTTACGTTCCCGTAGAAATTGGGATAAAACATAAAGTCTATGTCTTTCCTCAGGTCTTAGACTACCTCTGTACAAAATTTCATTTGAATTGGTTCAGTTGTTTGGGCAGGACGACCAGACAGAGCTACTTTTGCATTTTTAATATTAGTAAGGACCGGTTCCCGTGGGAATATTCGGATGAATTGAAGTCTATGTCCTTCTAGATCATCTCTGTATAAAATTTTACTTAAATCGACCTAGTGGTTTGGGCAGGAGATTCTTTCGTACTTGTTATAGTAGTGAGGACTCTTGTTCCTGTAGGAATATGGGGATGAGTTGAAGTTTATGTTACTTGAGGATAGTGAGGCGTTCTAACGGTGGAAGAATTTTTAAAATCGGTGCTGTAGCTTATAGGTTCCTGTATACGTTCCCGTTCTCATTAGAATAAAGGGATAAAATGCATAGCCTATGTCCTTTCTCAGGTTCTAGGCTATCTATGTACCAAATTTCATTCAAATCGGTTGAGTAGTTTGGGCGGGAGACGGTGACATAGAAAGCTGGACAGACAGAATTACTTTCACATTTATAATATTAGTTAGGATTCCTCCTAGCAATGTATTTTACAAATTAATACAGAGTATAAAAAAAGCATAAAAATGTTAAAAACAAATTGTTCGTTAATCTTTAATATATTTTTTCAAAACCCCCCCCGAAAAATTTTTCTGCGTTCGCCCCTGCCAAGCCGAATTGTGTTGATGGCTAGAGAGCCTATCTGTTGGAAATAAGAATAGAGGCTGAAGAGCCAAAGTGTTCTGTTCTACTTCAAACTTAAAAGTGAATTTATTACACTGAACTTAAGCTATTTATACAAAATAATCAACTTACACACTAACATCTTAAACCAATATCAAACGTACATATTATAACTAACACATAGAAATATTTGGGATTCCGAATTCTGTGGGAAATAAACGAACAACGGAACCCGGTAGCATACTTGCTATGTCATCAAATTAATAGCACATGCCAATATGCATAGCCCATCTTATACAATGCACAAATGTATCCAAATACGTCCAGCCATATGCACTACACAGTATGCAGTACATTGAACCTTAGTGAGTAGGTAGATACACTTGACAAAAGTAATCTGAAGCGTCGCGTCCCGTCATCGTCAGTGGCATTGAAATTATTACTTAATAATTTAGTGCATGAGGTTGATACTCATGACCATGAATGAAATATGAGTTCAAGGTTGGCTATCGTGAAGCGTAATGTGGATTAACGTCAATGACCGGAATTAAATGTATAATGACGTGGTCGCTAGTGTGATCCCTTCACAAAGCAATTATTCCGTCGACTCTGGTTTTTCTTCCCAAAAGAAAGGGCATTGCACCCAAGGGCTTCATTTCCATTGTGATGAGGTTAATTACACCCTTCTTCAAAGAAGAGAGTTAAGGTCCATATAGCTCTTATTGACAATTGTAAGTGGCAATCAAACCCGAGAGTCTGATGCGAATAGTTTCCCAAAATAATGAACTATCCTTCATAAGACAGAAACTAAGACATATTGGATGCCCTCTACTCATATGTTCTAGTTTCTTTCTCTTTAAACGAGAGTTCATGTTGAAATACAAAAAACAAAATGGATTACAAAGATTTGGGGACTTATTTCAACCATTCATGAACGTAATATAAATTCATAACTCACTAATGTACATCCTTCTTCGTGTCATAAGATGGTGCGAATTCAGTTCACTTTCTTATGCATTTATAGTTACTAAATTTATACTTACTTAAGTAAATTTTTTTTTTTTTGTCAGTTTGTCATAGTTTAGTTACCTTGTATACCGATCAGTTCGCTTAAATTTTTAATGTTCAACCACAAACCCATACTTCGGCGAATTTTCGTTTTATATTACAAATCCATACGCTCCTGGGACGTGTGTGTGTAAATATAAATATAAATATAAATAAATCCAAAATCAGTGTATATGGACTTGTGTCCAGTGAAGTTACCCCGCAGTGCCGCTTTACTAACGAGTACATAGAAAATAAATTAAGGTTCAAACGGTGAGTTTTATTTCCATTGTAAAAAGGGATGTGCGTCCCCAGAAAAAGTGCTAAGGCCCTCGGCTTTTACTCCCATTTCGTTATGGAAAAAACTCCCGCCGGTCAAGAAAAGAAATAGCACCAAAGGCCACGAGCTTATTGTCGCTCAATTGCTGCAAACGATATTTCAAAGAAAAACAAGAGCAGTCTATTTGTTTCCTTAAAAAAAAAAGAAAAAAGAAAAAAACCTTACAATGTCAAAAACAGCGTCATGTCTTATACTTAAGTATTAAAGTAGCACAAAAGCATTAAATTTAGAATTTGTTGTAGGTTACACCACTTATATATCCACTATTTTTTAGGTTCATTCGTTGAACTTATCACAGGTTTCCTTAACAGACCTTTATGAGCTGTTAAGAAAAGCCTAGATTTTCGGTTCTCAAAAATCGTTAAATTAAGAAATCACCACACGTCTCTGTCATTTGAAGACAAAACACTTTTAATTTGGTAGATAGTGAAAAATTGAGGTTTACACCACTTCTGCTCTCAAGACCTCATTTGTAGTTTATATCCATTCCTATCCTAGTGAGCAGCCATTTTTCATATAAACGAAACTCTCTGACCTTGGAAAGAAAACGAAACAATTTTCTTTTCCTTGCGATTACTTCTGAAAATCACAACGCGTCTCAAATCAATTTTATTGTTCCCAATTTTCCAATTGCCTTAAAATAACCTCTAAAGTTTCCTAATATCCTGTAAATGTTATTTCTCTCTCAAAGAACCTCCCGAACCGTGAAGTTGATACTCGCATTTCAAATTTCAAACCATGCCGCCTTTCGATCAAGTTACATCTGTTGTATCTACCCAAGATACGATCGATTTAAAAACCATCATTATTTGATCTTAAAATTTTTATAATATCGATGAGCAAATAAAAACTACTAACAAATATACGACCATGCTAGTTAGACCTCATAAAAAACTAACCAAAGTCAAGGTGTCGCTTCTCCATGTACCTTAACACGCCCCTTTAGCAAAGTAGCTATCTGACATGGTATATAGATACCTGTTCCAACATCGACGTTGAACTCTCTTCTCAGAGCCTCGGCCTTTGCTTACTGTTTCAACACCAAACCCGCGCTGCCACAACCGAACGTCATCGACGTCGACGTCGAAGTCGACTCTGTACACTGTACCCCTCGTGCACAGACCTCAACCATAGCTCTGGTGATCTCTCAGATAGCCTAAAGATCATGATGATCATATCGTGTACCAACCGTTCGTTGTCTGAGACTATAGAGCAAGCTAAGTGCATTTACTGTAATGGTAAACCTTGAATTAGGAACAATAATGGAGTGCGGTATTACTTGTGAAGTAAGACCCATTATTTAGGGCTATTCTCTTTGCATAGGTTTTTCTTTCAAGACCAGATCAATGTGTGCAACTTCAAAAGGTGTACTTATGCTATGGTTCAGACTTCAGAGAAAAAATAATTCGTAATTACCATTTTTTGAGAGTGTATAAAGCTGTTGTTGATAAGAAGAAACATTTTCCCAACAAGACTCATAACACGAGCAACTTGTAATTAAATCGACTTTTGATTGTTGAGAGTGCTTACAGATTCATTTCACTTGGATGTGTAAATTAAGATGAGGGTAAAGGTGGCGTACAGGGTACACAACACAACATTATCGTTAAGAGATACCTTGACTCTAGATATCTATGCGCGGTGCTTTGGTTAAAAGTGTTTTTGTTTTTTATTTTAATTATAAATTTGCCTGGGGCTGTTTTTGTGTGCCCAATTATTTATTATAAACAGACGAACGATGTGAATATATGGTTTTATAACTTTGGGGAGTTCATCATCGACTATGTTTTGTCTTGAGACTGTCTCTGTAGTTTTGATTTGGAATTCATATTGATCACGGAATCTGCGTGATGAATTATTGTTTTTTGAGGATTATGCTTTTCTGGTGGGGCTTACAGATTTTTTGATGAATCCATCAACAGCCGGCGTGGGAAGCTCGGTTAATTAAGACTTGTTTCTTTTGTTTTCCTGGTAACCGGATATTCTTTTATAAGACGGCTTTTGATGTTTGCAAAATGCCAAAGTTAGAAAATGAGTTATGCGTATATTGTGTAAATTTACGCTTTCGATAGAGCACGGAAGTAAATTTGCATTGCATAACCTGTTGGACCTATTGGTGTGTTTACTGTGTTTGCTGGGCATACCAATTTTCATCGGCAGTAGAAGGGTACTTCGGACTAGGAAAAATCAGAAAAGAATCTCAAAATACCCAAAAGGAAAAATTTTAAAGAAAATTGAAATAATTCATTGTGATGCAGTTCTTTTAGACACTTCAGCTGTTGCTTACTTCAAGGAAACAATCTTCAGCGAATTATTGGGACTTAGTCTAAGTTTAAAAAGCAGAACGGCCAATAGAGGAACCCCGCAGGGAGGAGTTCTATCTCCCCTACTGTGGAACCTGGTCGTTAACAACCTGTTAATCGACCTAGAGGACGAAGGTTTCAAAACCATAGCCTATGCCGATGATGTAGCAATTGCCGTTTCAGGCAAGCACCCTCAAACCCTAGCTCCTGTAAAAAAGCCATTGGTGGGAAATGGGGTTTCTCCCCCCAAATCACCCATTGGGTGTTTACCTCGGTAATTAGACCGATACTCACATACGGAGTGATAGTCTGGTGGACCGCACTAGACAAGATGATCAACTACAACAATCTGCCCAAAGTTCAAAGAACGGCTTGTCTGTATACGGTCCAAAATTGTCAGATGTCTCTGAGGGAGATGTCAAATCAGTTCAACATGCACCTTTCATGGGTGCCAGAGCACAGACATACCAGGCAACTGTATGGAGTATGGCAGACGAACTAGCCCAAAAAGGGCACGACCACTTTTCTACGCTCAGAATGGAACAACATAGGTGCACCTATCGCTACATGTAAACTCCTACTTAGACAAGACGCTTCAAGGATAACCAACACTAGATGGACTGAGAGTAACAACTGCCTTCCAACCAAAAAAGTTTGGCCGTGTGTGGACTCAAAACGCTCGAAGAGTTTGGTAGCCCTGAACCGCCTGTATCTAGGTCCTACCATAGGTGTTCTAACGGCACACTGTCTAAAAGGTACCCCAAAAGACTTGGTGTGTTTTTCAATGATTTCTGCAGAAGCTGCATGGACGAGGAGGAAGAAGAAGCCGTTCAACACCTTATTTGCTCATGCCCTGCACTACTTCATAGGAGGAAAACTCATCTCGGTGAATTCTTCTTCGATGATACTAGCGACTTAGCTAGTCTTTCGAAATACATTAAAAAATCCTCCTGGTTCGACTAGCAGGTGATTAACCGCCTAGTCCTTTAATGGAAGATTAATAAGTGATCAACTCGTTGATCTTACATCGGGTTTCTGAGATCAGTAGGTGATTAACTTGCTGATGCCTGTGGTATCACAATGAGCCCTTGCGGCCTAAGTGTGTCAGGCAATGTACTCATTGGCTGACAGCCACTTCCACCTTACCTAACCTAAGTTTAAAAAGCAAAGAAAGTATTGAAAGCGAGAACAGCTAAGCAGTTTATTACTTCAGCTGAAATATAAAACGGCGATAAAAGATTCCAAAACAAAATACACGTGGAAACAACTAATTTTGATATTGTCAAACCCATCAGCATCATTTGATATAATTTAACTGGTCACAGCTTTGGATTTACTCCTTAATCCAATTCGATACACTTCCTATACAAGCTAACGATCCCATTAACTCGATTGTGGGCTAAAATTTGAATTATGAATAAAAATGCGCGGTATTAATTCGCAGGAGTACCGTTTTAATTGTGTGTATTTGCGTATTGCTGATGTTTTTGTTGTTGATATGCAAATAAGCGAATGACTGAACTTCAGATTTGATTGGAATTTCTAAATGAATCCATTGATCTTGCACAAGACAAAGAGAACCATGCTATTGAAGTAGGTTATGAGTTTATCTGGTTTCTAGGTTCTGTATTGTTCAATAGCAGTAAATAATACAAAAAGGAGAAGAAAAAAAACAATAAGTCAAGAAAGAATAGAAGAACAACTTGAAAGCAGAAATAAGAAAAATTCGCACTTCTTCTTCTTCCAAAGAATGTTCTTGATGGTTCGTGTTATGCAATGGTATTGGTCCAGTGCGTTTGGGTTTTAAACGAATGGCCAATTAAGAAATATGAATAATCTTTTTCTATTTTTTCTTAGCTCTATTCCTATTCATCACCTATGGAATGATTGATGTTGTTACATTTGAGAGAACGGAATGTTGCTAATTTTGTCAGAAAACGTGGTTTCCTTAAGTATGAATTCAGTCATCTGTGGGTCTGTGGAATTAAATAAATCACCGAAACTCAACACACATACAAATATGATGAAGAAGCTTTGATGAAATAGAAGCCTCAACAATATCATGCTAAGGAATTCGATGATTTGTATAGGAAAGTCAAAGTTGTTAACCGAAACGATTAATTCAAAGACATTTTGCGAACTATGAAACCAGTCTGTTGGAGTGTGGGAATGAGGTCATTCAGATTTAGAATTCTTGTAAACATTAGAAACCATTTACAAAGATAAGAACATGCTTTTTTACATAAATGAAAGCAGTTGGCTATTTGTTCTCGAAACTTTCTGCAAAGTAACATGACATTGGAAAAATTTTACTTTGGCATTCAAGAATTTCTTCTATTTTTGTAAGCTTTTTACTTTTTGTTGTTTTCTGCTGTGATTTAAAACAAAAAAATAGAAAATTTTGTAAAATTGACAGACTATTTAAGAATTTGCATTCAAATTGTCATCAAAATAACCTTTTATGATTCAAAGCATCAAGCTGCTTTTTTATAGCCAAAAATCGAAAATAGTTTTTTCAACAGTACCTACTTTAATATTCATTTTTGTCTACCGCGAGGAATTGCCAAGTCCTTCGATAGCAGAATTCATTGCTAAAGCGCTTTCTCGATTAGCCGTTCGAAATCGGCAGAAAGCCTTAGGTCCCTTCCAGTCCCTCACAAAATGGCGGTGAGAAATGTGCTAGACCACGTGGCGCCTGGCTCTGTTGCTCTACCCTATTTATTAATTTTAAGCTTAATTTAAAAAACAAAGATTTCTTACTACATTTCGATCGTAGGCCATTTTGTTTGACTTGTTTTCTGAACAATTGGATCAGCTTTAAATCCAATCAAACTTTTTGGATTTAATAGCTCTCCTCTCTATTATGGGCCATACCAATGGTCAAATTAAGAGGTAGCTTAATCCTTAAATGGGCTCAAACAATAAACTTAACGCAAAACGTGACCTTAAACTTTAATGTAAGAAAATTATTTCTAACTCCTGTTTAAGTGTCACGAAAGATCTCGGAGAGCCCTCCTCCTCTCCTCCTCTCAACCATTTCTTGGTGAGGAATGAGGATTGAGGAATATCTACATACAAGTTTTTCCTGATTTGGAACGACTCATCGAGAAAGCGTTTTTTATGGCAGTGGAATTACCTTTAAAGGACTTGCCAATTCCGACATTACATGAGGAAAAACAATTGGACGTTTCTGAAATTTTCAATAAGAAGCTACCACGTAAGAGGCAGACATGTTTACCATTACGCCACAGACATTTGGGAGATAAATGATGGACCGAAAAGTCTGGAGAATTGTAAAAATTGTATTAAAAAATCCTCTACAATTATCCACCCAAATAACCCAAATCGCAAAGCAACAGTGTACTCCCCAACGAAAAGTACAGCGAAATTTTCCAATAACGATTCACGTGTCATTTTTGGAATTGTTCTTTTCGTTTCCGCTGCGTACTGGGCTTCATGCTTGCAAAAGTTAAATACTTCTATTGCTTTTTTATTTTGTACCACTAACATAGTAAACAATTTTTTTTTTTTTTTGAAGAGTGGACCCAAAATAAAAATAAATAATAAATAAACTAAGAAAAATAAAGTCCTGTGGAAAAAAGCATTTTTGAATCAATTTGCTCATATAAACTTATTTCTCAATTCCTTCTGATAGGCACTTTGATTGACTCTGACTGTCACTTGTTTTAAGCAGCTGATATTGCTCAACACAGTTCTTTTCCGCTGAGTGTTCGTTTACGATTCCGTCGTGGATGTGGAAACCAACGAAAAATTCCGCTTCGCGCCAGCAGCGTTGGCTTTAAGTATGGGCAATGGGCGTGAATTTTTCGTTGGTGTCCACATACTGGACGAATTAGCAGATCTTTTTCACGGCTCGCGTGAACTAACCCTGTGAAAATGAAACTTTCGAAAGTGCAATGAGATTTACAAGGAGAAAATAATGGAAGAACACCGAAATCTCAAAAAGGAAAGCAAGCAGCATGAGAAGCGCTCGTTCGAGAGAATTGAGAGACATGACAAAACAGAAGTGTTTTTAAGTACCCACGAGTAGGTGGTACTGGTTCATGTAACATTGCATTTTAATTAAATTGAATAGAAAAAAAAGTTTGTGTAGCTAACACCGCCTTATTGCAGTCGTTTCTGTTGAAATCAGACATGCTAACCATCACGCCACGGGTACCACATTCGGGCAAGTGGTAGGTTATATTAATTTTGTCATTAAAATGAAAAGTTGAAATAATTAAATTTTTCAACCAACACACAAAATGCGGTTTTATACCAATCAAAACCAACCTACACCACCTTTTTTAAGTGCATATAGACACATCCTGATAAAACATGCTTGTTATTCAGGACTGTATTTAAAAAAAAAATTAAGTTGAATGAAGCATTCTACCACACGACGGTGTATTTGTGCCTTCCGCTAAACTGTCAGCAGGAGTTATTTTTCAAGACTCAGTAGCAACTGTATATCTATCACTATGTATCTCTGCTGGTCTTTAAAGGCTTTGAGCTCGAGGTTTGACACTCGGTGACACGGTACTTTGTTTTTACCTTTTGGGAAGACTTTGGAGTTCCTATCATGATGTCTCTTAATTTTCTCAAACAAGCTGGTTCATATCCTTTCTGAGAATTCTGTTGAATTCATGTTCATCTACCTATTAGTCTTCTATTTGTCAAATTCAAATGGTTTTGGCTCAGGTGTATGTACATTGATTTCTGTGTCTAAGATTATACAAGGACTCCATTCTGTCTAATTTACCTACTTTTTCATTTGCTTGTGGTCTAAGACCGAAAAGAACTTAGTATTGTGCAATTTTACCGTTAATTTTAACTCTCTGCAATTTTATTCAATTCATTTAAACAATTAAGTCACTGTTATTGCTAATTCAGTTTCAATGAGACAAAAGAAATAACAGCAGTCAGTGTGAAGAAGGCACAGAAAAATTACAAAAATTTGTTATTAACACCTGTATAAAGATTTGTATGTTGAAGACTAAATGTAAAATAACTTTGAATATTCAGCTTATGACCAATCGAACTGTGTATTTATCTTTCAGTTTAAAATACTCGGATCTTATAAAATGTATCTAAATAAGCTATCCTAACAAATTAAGTCTCAAACATAAAAAAAAAAAAATTCTCAGAGATAAATCAGTCAAATTAGATTTAAGGACCATTTACATAAGCACGACCAACGATCTACGAATAAATCAAGTGATTTGAAGATGTGTGTGAACCTATGTAGATTTTTAACAACTCTTGGTCGTAGTTTATGTTGAATCAAAAGCATAAACTCGGTTTTTAATTGCCTAAATCTAATAAATTTAAGAAAACAAGAAGAGTGTGATAATTTGAAGCAGCGAATAGAAAATTCGCGAAAACCAATTTGTATTCTCAAATTTACTGAAAAAAGTAATATTATGCATGAAACTCAACATAAACCATGATTTGATAATTTTCTTTAGAGTTTGTGAAAAGTCTAGGTTTGCAACGAGGATAAAATTGCTTTCTTGATTTACTCCTGGTTCGTTTGTCGTTCTTAGTTGAAAAGCCATAAAAAATAATTTGTTTTCCAATAAGTACATACATATTTAACGCAATCCATTTCTTAACTTTTTAAACTAAGGCTGAACCTGTTGAACCCTTATTGCCTTATTGTTCGATAACTTGCTTCGAGGCCCATTCCGGAAATACGAACATATCCATCACAATTTGCATTGACTTGTACCCGAGAGAAACATATTTGTCTTTATTAAGACACACATTCATAAGCTTTGAATCTGAAGAATGCCTTAGAAAGTGAAAGGGCTTTCAACCGAAACCACAAGTCCACAAGTCTGTTGTCAAACACACCGTACCTTAATAAGACACTCATAACAACAAAGCTTATAAGAAATGCGTGTTACTTATGTTTGCAATCAATTAAACAACAAATAAGTTTCACCCAATTTGAAAGCTGCATACGAGTTGTAAAAACATTCCAAATGATTAATTGCTCCTTAGTCTATGGACCATAGACAATGCTTCAGTAGATCGAATTGCTAATGAACCGTAGAGAGAATTGAAACTTTCTATTTTTATTGAAAAAATGAGCTCCCATTTCTATCGCTCACTCAATGAGTAACATTAGATATAAAAAAAAACAGTAATTAATCCCCACACATATGAGGCATATGAAGCAAAACCTTTATTTTATACTCGTATCTTAATGGCCATATGCGTAATACAATGGCCGATTACTCAATGCAATTCATTTCTTCCATTATAGTAGGTAAGTACCGTGCTTATATGCCTATGACTACTTCCTACTTATGGAACTCCTCTGAATGGAAACGAAATCGAATGTGAAAACTGAATACTTACCGACCAGCATCCATCCAAGCAGAGGCAAACAAACACAGAAGCTTAAATACCACTTGCACTTAACCTACGTAAATTACGTAACAATCGTAATGCTGCGCCTCGGAAATGGCTAAATAATACATATATTTCAGCTTAGCGCATTTTATTAGAGGAGGTCTCTCTAACTTCACATCAGTGTGTACTCGAGACCGAGAGGCAGCGCAAGAGAGGACAAACAACATAATCCGCCATCTGTGTAGTTGTTTGGAAGCTGCATCATGAAGTATGTTTTCTATCATCTATTTTCTTCTATCAGATGGAGCCTGCATGTGCAAAGGCGCACATACACTCAGTATTTTTATGTTGCTTAATTAATAATCGCCTTAAAATGGATCCACTGCGGTTGATGTTGCAGTTGCAGGGATCATGCTTTGCTGTATTACGAGACCGTAGTTTCGTAGCGTGTGTTGCGCACTCACTTTGTAGTCAATAATTCAATTTCTCGCTAATTCACGTGATCAGCCTTGAAATGTATGAGGTATTAGATGCCAAGAGCGCCCATCTTCCTTCTGCCCGACCGAAGTGACGCGAAGCTCCGTCAACGACGAAGACGACTCGACGCACCTCCTCAATCTTCACCGAAGCAGACCGGTAGTAGCATCTCAATTGCGCAAATGTACGAGTATGTTTTGTTTTATTCTTGCGGCAACCATACCGGCCATACCAGTTATGCGGCAGCGTGCTAAGACGAGTAAACCTAAGCTTAGCTCTAGTTGGTCACTCGATGGTTCAGTTGCAGGACGGTTTATATTTATGAGGAGTAGCCCTCTCTGATTCCGTTGATTTCAACTCTAGACTAGAGATGGTAATGAGGAAATAACATGCTCTGTAACGAGCTGTAATAGTTGTAAATTCGCGTTTTGGTTTGTTTCTTTTTTTAACTTTTTTTTTCTAGACTTATTGCCAAACAGACGACACGGCCTGTGGTTGCGACAACCGGCGCAGACAGAAAGGCGAAATTATGTGCACATATGGCGTAAGATGGATGACATTGGGCGTAGGAGCTCCTCTTATTTTTCTACTACAAATGGTATCTAACAAGTAGAAGACATTAATGGCGGTGGTGTATTTTGACGAGGGATTTGTACACGCTCAAGGCATTATGGACTTCAATTCCGGGTATGTGTATGTGTTATGGATTGAAGCTGAGCATTAAATCGACTTAATGCATTTCTGTAGAGTGGCTTTTGAATTAGAAAACTACAAGGTACCTGGGGTTTTCTAAACTGAGCTGCAATTAGTATTGTGGCATGTGAACTATGGGACTTTCGGGTCGGTTAGTAACTGAAGATCAAAATGATCACAATTAAGCTGGGAAAGGGACGGGGTCAAGCGTACTTTTTCTCAACCATTCCTAATGGGAAAGGGGACAGGATGTATGAAATTTTCCCCGGAAATCAAAAGATTTAGTGAGAAAGTTCGTATTTTGGAGGACTCAAATATCCTCCATTCCAAGCAATGTGTCTAAGAAAGCATTTCGAACGATTTTGGGAACCGAAAACTTCCACATTGAAATCTAAATGGAAAATAGGGTGGCTCAACTGAGCCGTGAGCCCCAGAGCAAAGTGAATTTCTTTTAATCATACCCTTTTAATGGAATGGAGTAGACCTACTTTCTTGTCGATTCCAAACCGCTAATCGATAAAAAGCATTTCATTGCAGTGAAATTACTTTCATAGAAATTGTCAAATTCTCACCAAAGGCGGTACCCGTGGAAAAACATTTCTTTTCCTTGATGTTTCTGTTAGTCAGACCCCGAACGTCCCACGCAACAGGCAGGCACGCTTACCATAACACCACTGGCACCACCAGCATTTTAGGTGAGCTTCAATAAAAACTACTTTTCTTCCTTCATCCTGATTAATATCACTGGACCCAGGACGCTTCCTTGTGGTAACCCAGCTAAAGAATGCGAATATTTATTTTTGCGACTCATAGGTCTGCGATTCTGATCTTCATTTTAAATTATGATAAGACTTCTAGACTGCCTTGAGTTTTAAAATAATAACTGGAGCACTCAGACCAAGATACCGGTCCATTGCACTACCAAATGCAAACACCTTCCTTCTTTTTTATAGGAGAAAAAGACGCTGCCATGATATGGAGCCTAAGTTACCAGCTCTGACTAGTATCTGTAACTTTATATGAGAAAATGCAAGATATTCATAGAGGAAGTGCATAGCGGTGTCGTCATCCTATCCACGATATTCACTAAGTGTGATATCACTTAAGACTAAAACGTTCAAATGCCTGATGGCAAAAGAGAAGTGCCCCGTGGCACGGCCAGCAAGCTTTCTACAATCATTTCTGCGGGATAGCAAAAATGTTGCAGTTTTTTTTATTACCGATAAGGACCACACGTTTAGATTGTCTGCATCCAATGGAGGCATGCCATCTAAAGTTGTGATCTTGACTGACTGATCCAATCGTTGATTGAAACCTTCACTGAGGACTTTGGCAGACCAAGCGCTGGTTCAGGTACTGATAAAATTGTCTGAGATCCTTGCCTCGCAAGCTCAATGGCATGCCATCTACGGTTGTGCTCTTGACAGATCTAATCATCAATTGAAGCCCTCACTGAGGACCGCGGCAGACCAAGCGCTGGTTCAGGTCCTGATAAAGCTGTCTGAGATCCTTCCCTTGCAAGTTCATCGGAGACCTCGTTTCCAGTTGTGATGGCCTGGAACCCAAGAGAAGTTGTTAGAGGGGTTGAAATGGGTCTTTAGCACAACTTCGCACTAAATAGTGTAGATGAATAATAATGTTGCGCAACAGAGCCGTGGGCCCCGTATAGCAAAGCGCATTTATCACAACTTTTGTGGGAATGCAAAGGACTTACAATTTTTGCCTATTCTGAACATTTCTTGGCATGACAAAACTATCCGAGAATGTGTTAATTTCTTGCGATACCCGTGGAAACCTTTTTTCTTTTGATTGTTCTGGAGATTCAAACATCAAACCTCCCAGGTAACAGACATACACGCTAACCGTTGTCTTCGAACCGGGCAACACCAGTACTCTCGAAGAGGTTAGCTAAACTTTTTTTTTCTTCATTTTGCTTGATAAATATCACACGCGAACAAGAGACACAATAATGGACTCAGATTGATTCCTTGTGGTACCCCATCTTCCATCATTTCTTCAAGCCTGAATATTTATTCTCGCGACTTACACAATCAGGTATGTGTTCTTGTTCTTCATTTTTAATTGTGCTAAGCCCTGTAGGCTGATATCACTATGATTTGAATTTAATCTCACGTCTAAAATCTTTCCAAAAACTCACAAATTTACGGAAGTGAGGGGACATGAATGGCTCTATGCTCGTGAAAATCGCAACCGCCTGATTATGTTTCGATACTGGGAACGCCCTTACATTCTCACTAAATCACATTTGAAAACATAGTTGAAACAGTTTTATTTAAGAATATTCATGAAATCAAATCAAAACACCAAACACACACACACATCATTAAAAGTTTATAAAGCACATTGTATTCGACACTAGACAGGAGCTATAAAATCATTTATTACACCTGATACCTTAACGAACCTTGTGTACATGCATTTCCCTTTTAATAACCCCGCACTAATCATGAAATGCTACTATTCTAGAATAACAACTTCACCTTCATTTGCAGTCTGATATTAAAAGAAGGCACTTAACTTGTAGAGTGAAAGCCTAACTGATTGTCTCATTAGCCAGGCAGAAAACGAGAGTAGAACAACACTGTTTACTAAACTCACTATACTCTAGTACAATTAAGATGGCATGGCATGGTATGTTATAAGAAGGTTCTACCATCATACGCCATACCCGTTAGCTAGAGTGTGTGCAACTTTCTTGAACATGGTTTTTATGTCAGTGGTTTTGTTAGTAACAAAAAAAAATCACTAAATAGGAAAAAACACATGAGAATATAGAAACAAAGAAGAAAAATGTAATATTAGAAGCACAGCTAAGAAGAGGTTACTGCAATTTTCTGCCATCGCATTTATTAATGATTGCCTCGAGGTATTCTTCTTGATATACTTGCATGGACTGCACCACTGGTAATTAGCATTGAAAAATGCATGCAGAATTTAAACTCACTCAATAAGTTGGGAGGTGAGTTCAATGAAACTTGGATGAAAATGCGCACAACATACTAGCGTATAATCAATGCGCCTTTTCTTATGCACTTCATAGACCATTAACACTTTTTAAGTCTTCGCGCTTCTTCTATACTCGAATAGTTAAAGTGCTGTTTAAATATGAATAAATTTCTTATGATGGAAACATACATGCGGGGTTTTAATTATTAATATTTTTTTCATGTTATGGAGCCCAGGCACGCATTTTAAGTTTATTTTAACAAACTGAGTCTACTATCATGCGCTTGACCCAGACGCATCATTTTTGGTTGCAAGGAAATGTTGTTTTTAAGTACAAAAATGGTTTTGGTCTAATTTGAAATACAGTAAAGCAATGTACGGAAAAAGTGTGTTTGCCTCAAAAGTCTGTGATTCTTTCGGAAAGTTTTCAAAATCACAATACTTGATTTACAAATTTTGAAATGACCTTCAAGCAAATTGTACTAAAAAGCTCAGACAATTTTTTTTAAAACTTGGAGGCTCTTGAAATTTTTTTTTTTTTTATTTAATGTTGTGGACTAGAGTGTCCTAGATATTTGAGGTTTTTCTTAACTACTCCTTTAATTATATTTCCAGCCTATATGATAAAACTACATTTAGTAAAGAAAACCTTAAAGTGTTAGAACCCGCATCAGTTTTCGTTCGAAATGTGCTAAGTAGTGGAACGAAGTCGGTGCAGGTTTTCGTATCCTGGTAAAAGGAAATCTTTTATGCAAGTAGCGCAGGGATTTATTCTGATATGAGAGGTTATGCGTTGCAATACCTAAGTGTGGACTGTGGATATACTTTTCCACTTAAAACAAATGTTTGCATATACCATATATAGTTTACTTTGCCTCTATTATCACAAAATTTCAAATCAAATTTTAAAACTAAGACCTATTATAAACTTGAAATTTGGTCTCAAAGGACAGCACATTTACTGATTTGTGCTCTAAATGCTATTTCTGGTCAAACGTGTTGATGAATCCGAAAAAATATGGTTTTTTGCCATATTTTGAATTTTCAACCATTCAAAGAGACTTAAATCAGTTAAATTAACGGCTCGAAGTTTTTTTTTAGGTGGGGAGCTTGCTGATGTGTAGTTCTTTCTTTTATATAAGAATGAATGCATCCCTTATTGATATATGTTTGTTTGCATACTGAATGCACGTAGAAAAATTCGCGAGTATTTATTTGGCAAAAAACCATATTTTTTTGGATCCATCAACACGTTTGACCAGAAATAGCATTTAGAGCACAAATCAGTAAATGTGCTGTCCTTTGAGCCCAAATTTCAAGTTTATAATAGGTCTTAGTTTTAAAATTTAACTGAAAACTAATATAATTAAAATATAACTCTAAAATTTTAATAATTATTTATAATTTATATTAAAATTAAGATCATACAAAATTTTGTTTTAATTTTTTTTTATATGCTATTTAAGACACATTTCATATTTCACTTCCAGGAAAAAAGTTCAATTAGCGGGAAATTAACGACATTTTGTTTTCTGGAAAAAAGTACCTTTCGTTTTTTTTTTAATTTCTCTTAAACCAAGAAAAATTTTTTTGTTCGGTTTTTTGCTCTGAGTAAATATTAATAAAAGCATTGAACATGAAATGAAAAAAAAGCACTTTGTCTGGCAAAACTATGAAAAAAAAAATTAATTAAGAAAAAAATGTTTTATTTTTTCAAAATTTTGACTTTGAGGCTTGATTTCTCAAAAACTATTAACTAAGTAAACTCAAATAAATTTTATTAAAGACCAAAGCAATAGCTTTTAAAAACACTGAAGTATAAGAAAGTAGATGGCTTTGTTGATTTTTAATAATTTTTTAACAAATTGAGTAAATTTCATATAAAAGTGCCCCTCGCGCCTACACGGAGGGATATAGCTCCCATAGAACTTTTTTTTTGTCTTGTCCAAACCTATCCATTCTTACTCTTTGGAAAACCGTATCTTAAACACTCTAAATAAATAAAATAAAATTCTAAAAGTTAATAATTAGTTTTAAAAATAATTAAAAAATAGAGATCGGTGAAATTTTTTTTTTTTAAACTTTTTTCTATACGCCATTCAAAACACATTTCAGAAAATTTCATGAAAATCCATGGACTGGCCCTGGATTCCTAGGTTTTGCCTTTTTTATGTCTAACGGACTTCCACTAATAGTGAAAAAAATTAATTTTTTTTCAAATCAAGTACGAGAGGTCAACAAGGAGACATTTAGACAGAACTTGGGTCATCACGTCGCGTCGCGTCGGTTGCGGCAGACAATTTTTTTTAAATTTACACTGAAGCCAACAAACCACCAGCTTTCCTTTTCCGTGCTAAAACTCCGTAGTTTTTTTTTTTTTTTTAATCAATAACCAGGGATGAAAACACTTCCTTTTTAATTGGCTACGTAGACAAGCAAAGCTTCAGAATTAGGGTTAAAGAGGGCAGTTCATCAATGACAGGTAAGCCCACTTTAGTGTACTATTTGGTGCGGTTCTAAAGAACAATTCGCACATACGTTTTTAAAACTGGGCCCCGATTCCTTAACTTTTCATAAGATTATAGTTCAATCGTCTATCGTAGATTGCGTCATAAAAAGATTGTTTCATAAATTCTTGCTTTCAGTGATTGGTGGAAAGATAGGTAACTTTTTCAAGGTCTTAACGTTTTTTATTGCCTAAAATTCAGACGGTAGTCATCTAAAGCGTTACAGAATCCAGGCCCTGATTTGATCTCTGTCAGCGGCAGCGCTGAATATCGCTAAAATTTTGTAAATGTGGCTGTGGAAAACAATCCAACATTCTGGTTTCCACAAGATAGAGCTACAAAATACTGCCCATGCTACAATGTCTTTGGTCGCCCTGGTCAGATTAAACAGTTCTTGACAGTTTTTTGTTTTTAATGATGGGCAAGTCCCCTCAACAAACATAAGTTTTCACAGCATTGAAAAGTTACAGAGCCGTTAACATTGATCGACCAAGTTTTTCCTGTATCGGTTGTTGTTTCTAATATTTTTTTTATCAGTTTCATATTGAAGAGACCCGTTTTTTTGTGAAGATTTTACATTTTGTTTTAGTGATATAATCACTTTGACTCCTCTTCTTCTTATTTTTTCCCTTTCTGGCCTTACGCTCATCGTGATCTTGAAGGAAGTACCGCTCTCCCACTGAACTGCTTCACACTAGTGTTCCGCTCACTTTGAATAAATTAAACTAAATTCAAACATTTAATTAAGAAGAAAATTTCAATTTATATTATTGGGGAAACTTGAAAATGCGAAATTTTTACTATTTCAATTGTCTACGGCTTTATTCGAATCTACTTTCAAAAATGGTGATAAAAAGCAACCAACCTTTCCAAAATTTTTGATAAAATTTTGAAAAATAAAGTATAGGCTATAATTGAATGTCACATTTCAAATAGCGAACATGGCTTTTATAGTGGTCAGTCAGCTACAATAAATTTGGCTTGTTGGCACTTGAAAATCGATGTCAATTAGTTTATACCGATTTTACAAAAGCATTTTGTTTATTAAATCACCTCATTCTAATTAAAAAATTAAATTAAGGTGGCTTTGACGGCACTCTTCAGAATTAGTTCTGGTGTTATCTTGCTGATAGAATGCAAAATGTCAAAACTGGCGATGTTGAATCATGTCCATTTATTGATTCTTCAGGTGTTCCTGAGGGAAGTCATTTGGACCCACCGTTATTTGATTTGTTAATCAACGATTTTTCTACCATATTGTCTTCACCAGAATGACTAATTTTTGCTGATGACATAAAAATATTCTCATAAAAAGGTGCATGTCAACAAGATATTTCCAAGTTCGAGGTTCGTTGCCAGTAGAATGCTGTGTTTAACTTACTCTCCTCTATCAAATCAATTTGGTTTTGATTACACCTTACACGGTCTTAAATTATCCCGGCTTCATGGAGAAAAAGATCTTGGCATAGTTTTTAATGCTAAGCTTAGTTTCGACTGTTTCAAAGGTGAACAGTATGATAGGTTTGTTTAAACTAAATTCCTGTGGTTTCAAAGATCCTTACAATTTATCGACCATTATTAGATTATAGTGTAGTTATTTGGAATCCTGAGACTCAAAACTTGATTGACAGAATTGATGAAATTAAGAAAAATTCTTAAGATTTGACGAGACATTTTTTTTTTATAATGGTGTAGCTCTTAACCACAAAAGTTGATGTTTATTATTGGTAATACAAATTCTGTAATCAAGACGCATTATTTATTCGCGATATTATTTCTAATGATATTGATTGTGAATCTCTTCTATTCAACTTTTAATCGTTATACGATCACTCGAATGAGACCATTAATTTATGAAATTCCTCGCTCGACAAATTAGGGTCAAAGGGAACAAATTTCTCATTGATATACATTTTGTTATTATTATCATATTACAACAATCTAGATATAGTTAATAAAGGATCTCATTGCTAAAATTCCCTGTGTTCATTTCTATTAATTACTTCATAGTTTAATGCTTAATTTGATATAAATTTTGTATATACCTATTAGCTTTAAGCATAATTTGTCGTAGATTGAATTAATAATTAAATTAACTTTTTAGATTCTATCCGAAAGCAGTACAGTCGTTCGAGAAATTGGCAAGTCCTCTGATAATAAATACATTGCCTTTAAAGGAGCTTTGTAGGTATCCCACTTATTCACAAGGAGCGTCAAGGCTTAGAAAAGGAATACGAACCACAAAGAAACTCACCTTCAACATTCCACATTTTCATCATTCCACTTGTACCTCATCAAATCACCAAAACCGATATCAATGAGTGGTATAAAAATAATAAATCTTACAATGGGAAAAAAGCGTCAAGACTCTATATTCTTAAGAATGGAAAGTAGAGAACAATATATTTTAGACCTAAATGCTCGGCAGCAAAAAACTTTGCTGGTGTTATTTTCAAATTAACTTTAATTTGAAAATAATTAAATCGAACAAAAACAATAATTATAAAAGTAAATAAATTTTTTATGATTTTTTTCTTGGTGGTTCTCGTTTGAACGATAAAATTTTTTAACACACATACTTTGCATATAATGTGCACATTGCTCTTCAAAGTAATAATTAGATAACGAGATCAAGTTCGTAAGGCCAAGTCGTTTACATTGTTTTCTGTTTCATTTGTATTTGCCTCTTACCGTAAGAATATACATAATTGACTTACGAGTGCAAAGCTTGATCAATATAAGCTTCATGTAATGGTAAATTAAAAATAATCGAAGGTAATAGAAAAGAAATTAAAAGAGTGAGTAACAATAACAAGTCTCTCAACTTTTCAGTCTCATGCAAAAATCACGTTTAGTATCTAAAGGTCAGTCTAAAGTTGATACGTCTAATTATCTTTTTAATTTATTAAAAAACACAAAAAGTATCTACAAAGTTGCATATGTAAATGTTTAAAAAACAAAGGTTTTTTCGTCGGAAGTTTTCAATATAATAACTGGAGCACTTAGACCTAAACGTCGCACTATGAGATGAAATGAGCTTTAGCGTCTCATAAATGGTTTTGAAAAATTTTACAATTCGAAAAATCTAAAGATGAGGCCTTATACTAGAAAACCAGCTCTTTTCGAAACAGTTACTGTTTTTTTAATTTTTTTTATTTTTGGTACTTAAATTGCTGATCAAACCTGTCACATTAATTTGATTATAATTTCCCTTTAAAGAGTAAAAAGTTTGAAGTGAAATATTTTGTAGCTTCCTGAATATAAGTAATTGATGTTACATATTTTTGGAAAGGTCTTTTTCTTTTCTTTATAAAACAGTTGTTTTCATTTAGATTTAGTTCAACAATTAATTTAAAGAAAAAAAAAGAAAAAGAACCTTTTTTGTGCTTTGTGATTTTTTCAATTAAGGTTTTCTTTGTTACCTCCACCTGCCTCCACCTCGGGACCGATTTTTTTGAATTTGCTTGTTATTGTAGATTCAGAATCAAAAATAACCTCGTCCGCATACGTCCGCCCTTTTTATTTATAAGCAAAAATGTGTAAAAAGTGAATTTTTTTCTTTATGATTTTGAGTTTGTTGCTCTTTAATTTTCATTACAATGATAGAAAATATTTGAATTCTGCTCATGCTCACTACCTAAGTAGTAAAACATGAATAATGGTTAAAAAAAATCGTACGAAATGGTTCTCTTCTTACACCATACAATTCATACAAGTGAAATAATTATTACTAAATTTCATCACAGTTTTTTTTTAATATGGTTGCTCCAAAACAAAAGCGAAATAATTTTTAATAAATAAATTGAAGTATCACTTTCCTATAATAATAACCTCCTTTCAACCACATATGAATATACTTAAGATAACCATACAAACTGACCGTAAGGCGATAAGAGATAGATTAGTCATCCAGCGAGAAGAAGCTCTAACTCTGTACAAGAACAGTAAATTGTGTTGTTACAACAAACAAAAAACAAAAAACAACCCATATCAAAGGTAATTGTAATGTGAAGGCAACTCAACTGTTATTCCAATTTTAGCTTTTGAACCAAAAGGAACGTTTTTCTTATAAGTGCAAAAACAAATTAAAATGGAATTTAATTGTTGTAGGCGGGAAATTTGTGAATTTTTAAAAGCCGGTGGAAATAGTGAAATAAGTGCGCATTTAATAGAAAAGTATAATTTAACAGAGTTAGAGGTAGAAACAGTTCTGACAACTATTGATAGACAATTGAAATCAAAATTTAAGCAGCGATTTGCTAATGATTAGTATAAAAGTGATAGGTTCGAAACCACAATTCTGAGTGGCTTAGTGGAAAATTTAAAGTTTCTCTGAACTCCGATAAGATGCAGTCATCTTCATCTTTAAATAAACCTTAAATACGTGGCAGGCCCTTCAAATTGTATGAAGAAAGTTCCGAAAAACTAAAAAACGGAAGAATATGGAATTGGTTCAGGAATACGGACTGGAATACATATTTAATTCCTATTTGCAGCGGCTGCGATCTTTAGGCGAACATGATGAAGCCACCATCATTTCTCTTCTTAGAGGCATGAGAAGTGAAGAAAAGAAAAATTTGCTTCAAAAAATCTCGCAAAATTCGGATTCTTTTTCCCCATGTTCAAAAGAGGAAACTTTAAGTCTGTATATTGAAACCGACCTTTCCAAAACAAAATACTCTCATTTGAGAAATTTTTTGTCAGACAAAAACTTGCCAGCATTGTTGCCTTCTTACTACACTTTATGTGAAGCAAAAAATGAGTGTTACTGATGTATGAATGAGTGTTAAAACTCCCTGTCCTACTTCTATACCAAATTACACTTTGCTACGATGACGGCAATCCGTGTCGACTTCGTAGAAATAACTACGTGTTTTACATGAAATAGAATTAAAGCAACAATTGAGAAACCTCAAAAATCTGGGACATCCTACTACATGTACATTAAATTTTCTAGTGGAAAATTGTTGGTTCATGGAAATAAAATAAAAAAGAGGTTAGAAATGACTCTTGAAACACAAGTTAGGATATTTATATATAACTGTGGATTCAAAGGACGAAGAATTTATATTTTACCAAAAAAAAATTTTTTAACCAAAAAAAATCAAAAAAGGATGCTATGGCAATCCTACCATATCAAAGTTTTTTTTCCTCAATCAATATTGATAATGCCTAGAAAATAAAAAAAGGCTTTTTTTCATTAAAATTGATAAATTAGAACGTCTCTGTGTTTGAGATCAACATGAGGACAGCTACAGGTCCAAATAAATTTTGGTAGTCACTCCACTCTCAAAAGTTGCTTGGTGGCTTCAAAACCCATCTACAACCTTGGAGTTTCTATATGCGTTCTCAATAAATATATACTGACTCTCTTGACACAACCCTTTCTTTTCAACTAGATCTGCATGTGCTAGAGGTTTTGAGTAGTGGGTCACCTGTTCCTTACTATTTTCAAGCAATTATCATTAACATCTGTGTTCTTTTTTTAGCAGTTTTTAAAGGAAGCAACTGTCAACTCGTCTTATAAGCTCTCGAAATAATTTCAAATATTTATTCTTTTGTCTTAACTTAGACTTCTTATTGAAATCAATGCTTATTCTTCCGACACGCAAAAACTCATTACAAAGGTTAACTCTTTATGCCTAAAAAAACACGAGGTTATTTAATTGAAAACTTGAGGTATGAAGGTGTTATCCTTGAAGAAGGAACCTGACAATTTTCAATAAACATCCTTTTAAAAATCTTTTTCTCATGTGTTTGAAGTTAGCAATATTTTAAAAAAATTTATCAAAAAACCCAAAGGCTGCGATGCACTTCAGCAAAATCTTTTTGAAAAACCACTTCACTTTTTTCAAGTATTTCTCTTTCATTCTAGTTCTTTCTTCAAATTTTTACCATAAAAAAAAAAAGAAATAATGTCAATCAAAGAACCATTAAGGTTTGTTGCTCTGCTCAAGATCCAACCTTTCAATTAAACATGAAATTCATCAGAGACAGAAAGTCAATTACTTGTCGGAACCCCATCTCTGTACCTTCGATTCAAGTATCCAAATATATTTTCTCTTCTGTCAACCAATGAATCTTCTCTTTCTCTCACTTTCGAACAGCATAAAGGTGTGACTTAAAGTGTGACTGTTTTTCAACATAATAAATAGACAATAGAGAACGTTCGACACACTCGAGTGACTCTCAATTCAAAAAATGAAACTATCTTTTGAACGCGAGCACGATTTCAAGTGCGTCAACCTTTTCTTTGAACTTCATAAGAAAAGAAGCAGAAGCATTAGAATTTACATAAAAGTTATCCAACTTACCGCCTCCATTCATTGTTGCCGTATGTTTGGAACTATTTCCATTGCCCGTATTCGATGTTGAATTTGGAACAGGACCCATCACTCCATATTTGATGGGCTTAAAGTGAAAAAAGGACGGCGAGTAACCCGATCCGGCTCGACTCAGTGAACTGAATTGTTCCTCGCGATCCTCCACATAGAGTCCCTCTTTGCCCATGGCAGCCAATTGACGCCCTTTTGGCATAAACATTACCAAAAAAACAGTCGCCGATGTTGCAACTAATCCAAATGCTATGCAGGCATCTTTATGCCGATCGGCAACGGCCAGGCCGCACAGCATCCAGCCCAGCCAAATTGGTATCGCACCACCAATCGCTAGACCAATGTATGTAGACTCCCGATAATTATCGCGAATGCCGCGCGATTTGATCGCGAGAACCGCCACGAACACGATCAGGAAGACAATGTAAATTAAGGACAACAACAGTTCCGAGAACTGCGTCTTGCATAGTGGTATCATCATCGTGCTACCGTGTTGCAAACGTGTGATATCACTCGAGGTGATCAGCATGGAGGACAGTTTGCTAACACTGCTGCTACCACTAGTGCCCGCACTAGTTGCAGCACTGCCACTGCTGCCGAATGGAACTGTCATCGTGTAAATATCTGGCGGCTGGTTCAGCAGCCATTGGGCTCCAATGGCCACTTGGATGAGTACAGCGAACAGCAGTAGCAATCCTTGATATGGTGCCGGTAGGTAAACACCGCCGTTCAAACTAATGAGGAACACGCACTTAACGAGCAAAGCCGCAAATACCAAAGCATAAGCGACCCCGGCCCCGAAACGTATCGCGCCACAACTAATAACAGTTGGCTGTGCCGTGATTATTGCACCCAAACCAGCACAGCCAAAGAGTCCCAGCAACAGCATTTGTCCCAAAAATAGATGTCGTCGTGAGGGTGAGGTTCGCCAAGCCTTGAAGAGAACAAAAATCTCAAAGGCAGCCATCATCATCATGGTAAGAGAGGCCAGCACCAAGACCGGCACTACCCAGGGCTCCTTGCGGAGTCCGTTAGGCAGATGTGTGCTCACCATGGTCGGTGGAGTCACCGCTGATGAGTTGCCATTTGATGGATTCTTCGGAGCCAAAATTAGCACTGGTCTGGGTTGTAGGTTGTTCTTATGCTGACCAGGCAAGTCAGCCGATCTGAATTTCGATGTCGTTGACGGAATAGCTGCCTTTTCGGTGGTCGTTGATGTTGGTACAATAAAGAACTCCGTCGACATTTCTATCAATCGATCTGCTTTCGAAACATTCAAGTAGTCTCTTGACGGAGCAATGTCATTCTGGTCAGTAAGCGATTCTATCGCAGACACCACACTGGCTACCTCTTCAATATCGTCGTCATTACGGCGCTGCGGTTGTGCGATTTGGTCTCGGTGGTGCGAGGAGATGTTTTGAGAAATTAATCGATTTTTATCAACGTTATCACTGGTCCGACTTTCCACTTCACTGCCCGCTCTATAAACTGGGCCAACATGATTGCCTAACTCATTTCTATTTACCACACTAATACTACTTGTACTATTGAAGCTAACGATTTGTCTGTTACGCGGCAGTAAACGATCACCAAATTTTGGCTGCGCGACGGGAGCGTTTCTAAAATCACTATTATCTAAATTCGATTGAGCGCGACTTATTTCAATAAGTATGGTCAATGCAAGAGCCACAAACAGAGGTAAGAATCGCGTCTGGGTGCAAATCGGTGCGGTTCGCGTTTTCAATTTCGATTTTCTCGTCAGCATCGAAGCCGACCGTCTTGGCTGACGGGCCATGCCTAACTAAAACGTTCATTGGAAGCGCGCACAAATGTGAGTAGAACCGTGTGGTGTGGGCTACGTTTGCTAACAACGAATGAAGCGACTCAAATGGCCCATGATGTGAAGTGCACCAGGTGAGCAAGTCTAATGCTGGTCTCGAATGGTGGTAGTTGGTCTTGGTCTTCGATGGTTAACATTTCTGGTTTTTTCTTCGAAGGTTGTCTTGTGCGTGCTGTGATCGAACCAAAACCAAGATTGAGTTGTAGATTGTAGTTTGTAGATTGAAGTAAGACTCTCTCTCAATCTCTTCTTGGAAAATGAAGTTCGAATTTTCGAAGTTGTTTCTCTTAGGCGTTGGTGAAGATCGGTTTGCGGTTTTCATTTCGTCTTGTGTGCTCTTTATTTTTGGCGGTTTGTAAACAAACGATAAACTAGGTTGTTTACCTTTTAATTCTCGCAAACATATTTCATGAATAAATTAATGTGATTATTGGTTGGATCTAGAAGTAAGTGACGGTGCACTAGTGATCTTTATCAATGAACGCTGACCTTCTCCATTGACGTTTTTTTTTTTCTTGCATGATTCAAACTAATTAGCGTGTCTGCCTGTTCGGGTGTTCCAGTACCAAAAACATCTGATTTTATTTTCATTGGCATCTCCTTTTGCGAGAAATTAACAGGCAATCATATAGCAGTTTCACTGCCTTAAAGGGTGCTTTGCCTTCTCTCAAGACGTTTGGGATCGGTAAAAAATTGTAGGGCCTCTCATTTTGTTATGGTTGAGAAAAATGAGCAAGTTCCTATCCTCTTTGAGCATATTGTGTCCAATTATTCATTTTATTTACGCGATGCTATGGTTTTTTTTTTTTAGTGAAAAAGTTTAATTTTTAAGTTTAAGGTAAAGTAAGTTTTATACTCAATATTTATGCTTTGACGTTCATTGTTCTATTTTATTGGATTTCCCATTGATGACATTCAAAAAGTGAAAATATAGTTTCCCATAGTCACAGCTAAAAATCGGGCTACTTTAATAAGCGCGTAGGTACAACAACCGCTAAAAATATCGTCAAGCCTACCGGTTTTCGATTACTCCATGTAAGATGTCAGACAAATGCTGATGTCATTGCATTTTCTAATTTGGGTTTCACGACATCGTAACATAACAGGAAAGAAAATGGGAGTTAAGATGGGTAAGATCGGTTTGGCACTCGGATCCAGTGAAACAAAAAACATAGTTCTAGCCACTAGAACAAGAAAAAACATAGAATCTAAAAAAATTTTCTGGCAATGACAGGTGGTCATCTTTAGAAACATGCCGGGTTTCCAGAAACCTATGGTCAGATTTTTCCAAGATTGGCTGATTGGTTGATTGGCATTCTGATTGGTCACTACTCACCAACCATTGGGTATCCACATGATGAGAATGGACATTAGCACATCGGACTTATGTAATTGTATTGTATTGTATTGTATTTATTAACTTATAATTTCCTGTACATTAAGAACTAGTCTTTTAAAGTTTGTACAGTCTTAGGATAGGTACGTACATAATTGTTTTAATTTAATAAAATATTTTAATAACAATGTAACAAGTAAAATTTAGCAAAAAGAGCAGAAGAAAACTATTTTAAGCAATAATATACAAAATTAAATAAAGAAGAAATAGAAAGATGAAAAATAAAGAGAGTAAAGTAAAAAGACTAAATAAAAAGAAAAAGAAGATTAAAGAAAAAGAAACATTAGCAATGAGAACAAAAATAGCTAAAAAGTTCCTGAAAAAAGTCTCTGTGCTGAATTTTAGCCCTAATATTAATGGGAAGTTTGTTCCATAACCTAACAGCGTAAATGAAAAATTACTTTCGCGATGTAACACATGTGTACATGTTTGGCCTTATTGCTAGACTGCGAGCGGAAGGTGATGAAACTAACTTTTCAAACAAGTAGCGAGGGTGTTTCCTTATCAGTATCTTGGAAAGCATACTGACGGTTCTGTAGTCAATGTACTTTACTAGGCTACATCCCAAAATTTGCGTCGAGTACATTGAAATGTGGTCAAAACGACGTTTATTGAAAACGAACCTAGCAATGGAGTTGAACGCAACATTCAGATTTTGCAAGGAAGATGAATCAGCATCAGCAAATAGTTCACATCCATACATAATAATTGGAACAATCAAGGCTTTCGCGAGCTTAAGCTTTACTGACACGGGTAAGAAATCCCTGCAAACTGACAATCCTCTCAAAGCTCCAGACACTTTAGACGTTACTGAATTTATATGGTCATTCCATCTTAACGTACTATTTAGGATGATGCTCAGGTTTTTGATTCTCGACACCATCTCAACTTGTTCACCATTCAAAAACACGGGAGGAAGATCGGTCAAAATAGGGTTTTTATATACAGACAGTGTTTTTGTTTTAGATGGATTCAGAAGTAATTGGTTTACGGACGCCCACTCAGAAATGCTTTTCAAATCACTGTTCATCTTCTCAACTGCGTCTTCCATTAATCCTAAGGGAAAATGTAGATAGACCTGTACATCATCAGCGTAAATATGATATTGAGAGTATTTCAGTACACCAGGTAAGTCATTGATAAAAAGTAAAAAGAGTAAGGGTCCCATCAATGAACCTTGAGGAACTCCACAATGAACGGGCAAAAAAGTCGAAAGGCATATAGGAGCGTATAAGATTCACTGATATGGCCGAGAAGTTAAATAAAGTATGGAGTTTATTCAATAAAATATTGGTGTTTAATGAATCAAACGCTTTGGAGAAATCAAGCAAGGTAATTAGCGTACACTTATCTTCGTCGATGGCAGTACGGATAACATCAGTTACCTTCAGTATAGTGGTAATACAACTGTGCCCAACTCGAAAGCCAGACTGCAATGGTGTCAACATATTGTTATTTTCAATGAAACACTTAATTTGAGAACTCATTATAAACTCGAATGATTTAGACAAAAAAGGCAGAATCGAAATCGGTCGAAATTCAGTGTTAAGGCTATTTTTTGGGATAGGGACAATCTTTGCTTGTTTCCATTTAAGGGGATAACTAGACGACATTAAAATGGTATTGAATATATGTTTAATGTAACTGCCAATGTACGGGAGAAGAATTTTGATAAACCTCGGATGTATGTTATCCAGCCCCATACTGTTAGATTTTACTAATAAAATAGCTTTCCACACCATTGGCAAATCTACAACTTCGAACTGAAAAGCTCCATCGAGAAAATTTCTTGTTTCAGTAAGCGTTATACCTGAGTCTATGTTCGTGGGAAGAGAATCAATCAATGCACGATTAATTTCATTCACATCAATGTTTAGATTATTCTTAGGCTTATTTGTAACCCCAATTTGTTTTATTTGATTCCACATAAACTTAGATGAGCGATCGGAGTTAAATTTATTGGCATAGAATGATAATTTCGCTTTTTTAATCATAGAAACAACTTTGTTTTTAGCCTTTTTGAACTCGGTCAGCATGGAATCCATTTTATATCTTTTCCAGCGACGATAAAGATTATCCCTCATTATAATAGCTTGCTCAATTGCAACTGAAAACCAAGGGCAATTTTCACTCTTAACTAAGCGCGTTTTAAAAGGAACAAACTTACTAAAAAGATACAAAGTATTACAGTTAAAAATTTCGATTTGCTGGTTTACATCAGGTGTAAAATAAATTCCTTCCCAGTTCAAAGAAGCACATTCATTAAAGAGACTCATAGTGTTTAAATTTTTGAAGTCATAGGAGGAGTAGTATTGTTTATGTCTGGGATCAGATTTAGGCAGATCTAGAGTGACAAACACAAGATCATGGTAAGAAAAAGACGGAAAAGATAATTGGGAATAATGCTTAAATAAACGTGAATCACTAGATAGTATAACATCAATAAGAGACGGCGCACAATTCGGCCAAAAATGAGTTGGACAGTTGATATTAGCGAAGGATAAGTTCATAGAGCTTACTGACCCAATTACATTCGCGCGTGCACCATCATTTAAAAGATTAATGTTTATATCACCACAAATAACAATTCGTGGAGCAAGGTCATTTACTTGTCCCAAAAGAGTGTGCAAGACTCTAAAGTCAGCTATTATTGGTGGTAAATAAACACATCCTATGACAAATTTCATATTACCATTCAAATGAATATATACTCGAAAGCATCCGTTGATGCAGAGCATATTAATACTTTCGCTTTCAGTGCTTTTCTTATGTAAATGGCAGCTCCACCCCCCGCACGCCCCACGCGATCAGCTCGAAAAAGGTCAAAAGAATCTAAAGAAAAATACTTAGAACTCTGCGCTGTATTAAACCATGTTTCAGTTAAACATATCACATCCAATAGACTTTTTTCGAAAGTATATTTAAATTCATCGAATTTTTTCCCGGCAATATTTTGGACGTTGAGATGGCAGACATGCAAGCCAATGTGTTGTCGACACAAAATGTTTAGCATAATGGAAGCATTCTCATTCACGGTGTTAGGCACATTTGCAATAACGCTGTTCATAATTATGTTGAGAAATTAAAAAGATAGGTCGTAAAATATAGCACAGGAACAGGAGTACACAGATAAATAACAAGAAAATAAGAGCTAATGTTTTTCTTTCAGTACACTTAGTAAAAGAATAATAGAGAGAAAAAAGAAAAAAAAGGAAAAAAAAATTACAAAAATAGAGGAAAAGGAAAGGTTATTAAATTGAGAAGAAAACAATAAAAAATAAAAAGAATAAAAAAATTACAATAATAAATAATCAAGTTAATGCAAGTGTGATATATGTAGAATTTAAATCGATGTTCTTTCATGAGTCCACAGCAGCAACAGCAACTAATTTCTCCGAGTTTTCTATCAGAATACTTCTTTCGTTAGCTCGTCGTTTAACGTATACAAATCCACGATTAGTATAGGCAGAGAAAAGATGATTACTTCTCTTAAGTTTGACTGCTTGTTGTAAAAGATCACGTGCTTTCTTAGTCAGACTTTCGTTCAAGTAAATTGCCTTGCTTGAATTCAGGTTTACGTCATGCAAGTTAAGCTGCTTGTTGTTTGTTTTACGGTAATGAGCGGCCGATGCAATAACCGAATTCTTCTCTTCAACAGAAAAAAACTTTAAAATTATGGGTGCGTTATCAGGGCGAGGGTGTTTCGGACGAAAAATATTTTTTAGTGTGGGTGTTGTGCAACCTATTGTTTTGCAGAGTTCGTTGAAGAGAAATTGAAGGTTTTCGTTTTGCATCATTGGGATCCCAAACAAAACGGCAACAGTGGCGATCTCCTTGCGTTCAATGGATTCGAGTTGGTTTTTAAGAGATCTTAATTCTTCTGTTTGTGTAGTTGTTGGTTGCGACTTAGTTGTTTTAGTTTCAAGAGCTTCAACGCGTTCGGTTATATGAGCGATGGAAGTTTGCAGTGTATTAAATTGACTCAACCAGGTTTTTTCGACGGCTTCCATTTTTGCAGCAAATTCAGAGCGAAGGTTTAAAATTTCACTCTTCAAATTATCAATGATGTATGCACTATGTTTATTCAAACGTTCATCGAGAGACTTAAGGTTGACATTTGTTTTGTGATCATCGGCTTTTAAGGTTGGAGTTGTAGGTAGAGATTGGTTGTCTTTGGTTGGGTTTAACTTGGCTCGCGTATTTGCCATGTTTGAGTATGAAGAAGATTATATTAAAGGAGAGAATCACAAAAACTCAAAATGATTTTAAAAGAATAAATCAAGTCTATAAATCACTATTTTTCTGATACATATGTTTCAAAGTCGAAATTTTCAAGGTATGCGCACTTTACTATTTACTTTATGATGTGGTAAGTTTAATTTGGTCAAAGAAAACCCGAGGATAAGTTAAATAGATGCTGAGCGACTAAAAATACGTGTTACTCGCAACTCAGTAAAATTCGTAAGGGATGCCAAGAGGAAGAGACAGAGAAGGGATCATTACACTCCCTCTCCTCCCTCTCTAATCCAACTACTAAGCAATGCAAATTATGGAATGTAATTGAAAGGTAACGATGGAATCGAGATTCATAAAACAGAACTTGTACAAGTTCGTACATACTTTGTGCTGACAAGCCATCTGGGCTGTTTTGTTTGTTGCCTCGTGACACCAAAAGGTGCCGTGCTGTTATTGGAGATCATATTGACTTTGTATCGTGGATAAGAAAATTATAATATGAAATGATGAAATAAAAGAAGTTATTGAGTGTATGCTATCCCCTCACCAGTGGTAAGTCGTTAACAGTACGTCCTTAAAACAAATATTGCGTTTCCTCACTGGATTGTGTTGTTTGAACGGTGAAGTCAAATTGACCCCATTAAGACCACTATGAGAGTGTCATTAGCTTCCGAGAATGGGACATTTTTTTGGAGTCAGCATAAAGCTGCTGTAGGTCCCGTCCAATCCCTCGCAAGGTATGGTTGCGGAAATTGTGCTAGCTCTTGGGTCTCCCCGCTCGGTTGTTACGTTTCCAACTAAAAGCAAACACCAGATGTGGTCTTCACAAATCTCTGTGTGGGAACTGTTCGTTCTGTGTGATGCTGCTGCACTTTTGGCCCTTTGTTTTGTCACTGCTAACTTGCTTGTGGTGTCTAACAGTGCCGAGCAATATTTGGGAAGGTTGTAAAAGAATCCAATCATTTGTGACTTGAACAACTTACGACCATTTATTGATTTAACTGGAAAAATGCGTACTAGCCAATCACTAATCAATTGCAACCAAATCATTGCAGTCTTGAATATATTTTTATGTAAGTTCACGCATAAACAGCAACAAATGCAATTACAGCCAAAAAAGGCGATTTCATTAAGTGTAACCTCCCTAAAACAATCAAAGTATTTAGTATGCTGCCTAATTGTTTCCATTTTCGCTATTTTCTTATTTTAAACTTCTATAAAAGTCTCTTCATGCTCCAGAGAAGAAGAAAAAAATCTTACAACCTATACACTACGCACATTTCACACAAATGCAGTTGAATATAATCCCATGTGAAGGTAATCATATTGCCCCAAAGGCGCAGACAAAATAAATTCATACACTAACCATTCCCATAGATGCTAAGATATTCATTGTGGGAAGAACCGCGAGTGCTTATAATACGATTTGCAATTCAAATATGATGATTGGATATTATCCGCACCAATATGTCAAGACGTTAAGCAGATATTCTTTAAGCATTTTCGTCGTTTCAAATCCAAACAAAGGCGGACAACGAACAAATAGAGAAATCAAAATGAACCTAGTACTCAGGTAATGCAGCTTGTGGCTTGCAAAGAAGTCATCTCCTTTTGTCGAACAGAATTATGAAATTATAGCTTTTGACTAGTTAGAGGGAGACACATATCACAAGTGAATACGGAGTTTTGTATTCATTTGTATTTATTGTGCATGGCAAATAAGTTTTTGGTTGAAAAATTTGGCGTCTTGGATTCGCCGGAATGGACCACAAATTCACATAAGACCCTTGCAACAGTTTTGACTAAATCTACAGCATCGTGATATATCGAAAATAAGATTCGTTCTCGAAGAGACTATGCATACGAGGGCGTTTAAGAAAAGCAAGTTTGTTGCTCAGCTCTTTTGTTTTTTTTAAACAAACTTTGTTGCCTCTTTGAATGCGACAGGTGCCGTTTAAGTGGAGACTACCTTCTAATAATCGCAGATAGCAATTTTCTCAGAATGAAAGCAAGTTCGATTGGCTGTCAACCGCCTTTCATATGAGGCTGCATGTTTCGCTAATTTTACTCAACTGTAAATGCTTCAAAAAAGTACACCGTTTTCTTATCTTGATTTGAAAAGGGAAACCTGCATTTTAACACATTTTTAATATGTCTTCGAACATGCTCACCACAAACAAGTCTCGTTTTTAGTTATCTGCCAATGCTTCAACATTGTGACAATTTCAACTCGGCATCTGAAGTTACATTAAATAGAGAAACATCGCAAATCAGGTTACAACACGGGCAATAAATTGTAACTTCCAGCTGCCTACAAGTGTCAGTGTAAAAGGCATTTTCAATATAAATTGCAGCTCGCCCTCCATTCCATTTCAAGTGAATGAAAATAAAATATTTCTAAATCAACAAATCTTTATTACTGTGCCCGAATCAGAATGGTGCACAAAACTAAAGTCATGAATGTCAATTTAGTGCGCTGTATTTGTTCAGATATAAGTTGACTTACAAATGCCACTACATTTGATTTACGAACTCGCGTCTGGCATCAATCAAACTTTTAATCCCTTGAATATGTGGGCTGCTGCAGTGTACTGAAACCGGCTTATGTTTCGAAATGTTGCTAAATTCAAATAAATCATAAGGAACTTTCAATCACAAAATTTGTGATTTTTATGCTCCCGGAGTGGGCAGTGCTTTTTGAAAACCTTCGGACTTTTGAATGCTGAGATCACCAGACAGAAATCACAAAAACTATAGGAAGGAAAACACTAAATTGCGAATAGTACTTCAAAAAATCCAAACAAATGAACAGCGAGTACGGTACAGAGTAAACAAACAATCCATCAAAAAATGCAAATTTCAATGACAGTAAAAATTAGTCCCCAATTATGGGCTTCTATGCGTCAACTTTGTTAAACGTTCGCCTTAAAGCCTTGCATTTGGCCGTGTTGTGTGTGGAAAAGAGCGACAAAACACAAGTGGTCAACCCTTCTGTTTGGTTTTCTTGTCAGGCAAAGTAAAGTCAATAATTGTATTGTGGGCTTAATGACATCCGCGATATGTGCTGTAACAACAGTCGTTATAATCTGCACTAACTGCAGTTGAATAAAATGAAATATTGGGACAAGTGAAGTCTTCAGCTCTGAATACACACCTTATCCTTGAATGATGAGAAAAACGACACGACTCACCGTGCGCCATAATACCTTCTACTCTCCGATACAATACTCGAAACAGAACCCTGTGGGATGATTAATAAACCTGACCGATGCGAAGAGGTTTTTGTCCGGATAGCAATAACTCACCTCGAGTGCATACAGCCCCAGCGTCTCTGATTGTTCTATTCTTCGTTTCAGATTTTATTTTATGGCTTTTTTTTTTTGCTTATAAGCAAACAGGAGCATGCGAAGGTGGCACCTAGCCAGAGAGGCAGCTGGCTCTGGATAGGCATATTACAAGTTGTGTTTTTTTTGTGTTTTAAGATATTATTTCAACTCGTTTGGTTTGCAAAGCCTGGACTTTTGATGGACTTTTGCCCGTATGCAATTATAATAGACAGGCCCTTCTGACTTTTATTTGCTGTGCCTTTTTGCAATATGCAAACGGACCCTTGGGCACCTTTAGGCCTTTGACGTTCGCCACCAGCAGCAGCAGCAGCAGCATCAGCCACCATTGGCAAAAGGTGTGCAAATTTTACCAAAAGTGTATCGGCGAGTACTAGACGAACGACCGACGGACGAGACCGACGTGCTCTTCCTTTGGACTGAATAGTTTGGATGGAAGCATCCGAGTCGCACGTATAGTTTGGCTGGCTGTGGCTTACCGCATGACAATTCTTTTAATGAGTCTGCGCACCTTTCGAAGCTGTCCCATTGCATCGAAGTCGAAGGTGCACTCGCTTTTCTTTTGCTTTATGGTGATGGCTGACTTGGATGATGCTTGCTTTGCTGAATCAATAGACCAAGTGATGTTGTTCTTGGCCATGATTGTCTGGATGTTGGTTGTATGTTTGTTTTTTCCTTTTTTTTTTTGTTTTGTTACTTTTTTTTCTTTTATGCGCACACAACAAACCGAATGTTGAGGTTCTACTTGGGGTCTTTGTTGATTTTTTCGCGTATTTTTGTTTAGTTTGCTCAAAATGTGTATACAGACGAGAAGTTAGATGCAAGCATTTTGAAGGACAAATTTATTATAAGGACATTGACTTCCAACTGAGAAAATAGTGTAGGAACATGTGGTGTGATGGCTGATGGCCCTTGTGTAACATAGCTATCTCGCCATGTTTTCATAAGTGTAATATGTATGCATAATGAGAAGTGTTTGCAAGGAATTCTTTTTCTGTTCCTTATTATGTTGTTCGAGGCAGTCATAAATGGATTTTGTTTAACCACATAAGTGCAGTGGTTTGTTTGGTTTGTTATTGGTTTAATTTGCACCATGTGAAGTGGCTGATGAGGAAACTTAGGATTGGCTTTTATAGAGTCCACGGAACATCATCTCTGCGGCTTTCAGTTCCTCGTCTTGGAATACTTCCTTGAGTTAAAAGCCAGTTCTACTCTGCTCTTCAGCTCGCGTTCAAAAGGATCTTATTGGTTTATAGTAAATTTGGCCTTTAATGAGCTTGGGAGTAGTTCCCTAGCTCCAAACCCCATTTTCCAATTCAGTCTAAGACTCATGGCTAACAGGAACAAAACCTCACTCTGAGTCAATTACAATCCCCGTTCTTATTGCACCCAAAAAGACTACGGAACAATAAAAGAGTAGGCAAGAAATACAAAAATTAAAACAAAAACGTACGTTAAATAACAGCATTTGTTCTTCTCTAAATTAACTGCAGCCATTCGACTTCCTGGAGAAGTGTTTTGAGCTATGTCTTGTGAATACTTAAAGCTTTATTTGACGGTATAGACGCGCTTGAAACCATCGGCTGCTTAATCAATTGGTGTATAAGTTGTTGTTGGGAAATAATTAAACGCGGAAAAACGATACGCATTACGGGTGGTATAGGTATAGCTGCATGCGGAAAAGTTTACAGTGTGCTGAGCCACTCTTGGGTGGCGAACATAATCATGCGTTCATTAAGTTGGAGGCAGCCGAAAGGAATGGAAATTATTTAAATTGTGGTATTAGTTGAATGAGTTGAGTGGGCACGAATAGTACCTATTATAGAATGAAGCCTCAGCCTGAGGTGTAGCCATGCGATAAGATTTTTTTTAATGAAAACTAAACTCGCCAAAAGAAAATCCAGCGCACTTCATGTGCTACTGAACAGTGGATTTGGACGTTCAATAGCTCTAGTCATTAACTTTTTTTAGGTAAAATATAAAGTGGGAAAGCCTACAGTTGTGTGTATGATGTTGGTAGCGTGACAAGATGAACTTTCAATTTCTGAGGTGGCTGCCATCACGAATCATGAATAGAGCCTCTAAGAGAATTTGAAGTATTTTAGCTTTAAAAAGTTTGATCCTTTGGGCATGATTTTGATTCTATTCAAAATGCGCTTATTTCTGTCATACGGAGAACTAAACTCTTTCTTACTGCGATAGAAATCATCATAAAATAATCTTACATTCTGCTCAAGCTATGAATATGTTTTCTTCAAATTGTAATTGAATTGACCTCTGTGCATTTTCATCAGAAGTCATTAAGGGGCTCGCCTAGTTTCTCGAGTTCAAATGGAGGTGATTTTTTGAAGGCCTGAAAAAAAAACTATAGCTTCAAATATTCTGTAATCTTAGAAGTTTATTAAATTTAATATATTCATATAAATTGTCAGGAAGTTTCGAGTTAAAATATTGAAATCCAAGAGAGATATGGACCATGTCTTGAACTCCTTGAAATTTGAAGACGTCAATTTGCCGCATTTTTTGAATTTCTCTGGTACCTGTAACAAGAATATAAAAAAAATGGCGTTAAAGTGGACCATTTTTCCCATACAGCCATCTATAATTGGAGTGAAAAATTGGAAATGAACAAAATGAAAGCAATTTAAAAAAAGAGGTCCAAATTTCGTCAAAAAAATCGTCTTTCGATGGTTGCTAAATTTACATTTTTCATCTGATCGTAAAAGTAGTAGATGGCTGTATGTAAAAACATATGGAGAGTATGCAGTTATGATTTCAATACGATTCCTTAATACTTGCGTGAGTTATAGCTGCGGCAATTTTTTGGAAATGAGAAACCAGGCGAGCCCTTTAATATTTTAGAATATTTGACACACAAAATATAAGTGGGAACAAAATCTCAGAATTTTCACAGAACACCATAAAAGATTGTCTCACGCTTAAAGTTGTTTGCTTTTCTAAGAATCATTTTTAAGTTGCTACAGGGCTGCCAACTGCTCATTGATAGTGAAAGTCTAACAAACACCTATGAAATATTCAAAAAAATTAATAAAATATTCCGAACATGTTTTGCGAAAATATGAACCGTCAATTTTTTTACAAAAATGCTAATAAATGTAGACGCTGAAATTTTAATCACAAAATCGGTGAACCAGTTTTTTAAAACCAGCTTTTTTGAAAATCCTTTTTTTAGCTTCCACTCTTTTTAAAAATAATTTCCAAATCAAGTATGCAAGACCTTCTATCTTGCTAGACGAAAGGTTAGGTTAGCTTTTGGTGGCTGTAAGGAAAACCAACGACGTATGTAGAACAATAATATGTCTGTTGTGATACCATAAAGAAATTTGAGAAATTATCTCTTATTTAAACCATTTTCAGCTTTCTATAAAGTGAAGTATATGAAGGTCAATGTTTCTAAGATCACTTGGATCGTCAAAAGAGAGTTCGAGATTTAAGCCTCTCCTTTTCGGAAAGGGTACTGCATGTGCAAAGAAGATGTAAAACGGTTTAATCTGCTTCCATAGAAATACTTTGATGGAACATTGAGCTTTACATCATGTCAGCCTCTATAAGTCACTATCCGGTTATAACACCAATTGCGGAAGAGCTAAAAAGCATTCAGCCTAAGTTTAGATCAAGCTTTGGTCAGATCTTTTTAGTATCAGGTGGTATTGTTTGCCCATCTGCCATTCGTTGTCTTCATAGCATCTTGCTTTACCTATTATAAGTTCTCACGTAGCGATAGATATGCCAATTTTTGTTTTATTTGTTGACATTGGCATGGAGATTCCCTTCCTTGCGAGTTCATCGGCTTTGCAGTTTTCCGGAATGTCACTATGCCCCTGTACCCAAAAAGGTGAATGCTAAAATGTTCTGTCATCTACATACGAAAATATCGATAGTCGCGGGTGGTTACAGAGTTTGTAGAAGCATTGATAAGTGATTTGATACGAGAAGTTGCGGATATTTGTCGAAAAATCACGTTTTCTCTAAGCCATGAAAAGACCTCTTTGATCACCAGGATCTCCGCTTAGAGTATGATACAGTTGTTTGGTAGTCGTAATGATAGACTAATATTTAGTTCTTTTGAGTACCTACATACGGCCACAAATTCCGTCCTCGGCTTTCGAAATGTCTATGTAAAAATGTATTGAATCATTTTGCAAGAAATCCGTGTCGGCTCAAGGTTCTTGGTGGGATGGCTATTTGGATGTTCTTGTTGAAATCTAGTAGAGGGTTGTTGTTGTTGGAGTGAAACGGTATTGAATCGAATGTATTCAGAATGGTAGAGTGACAAATTGAGTTATTGGTCTGTTGGGAGGTGGCTTTGAGACGAATTGCTGTAAATGTGTGTTGCGGTGTAAGAGATGTATGAGTATATCCAAAGCAGTCTAAGGTATTAAATGAAGAGCTCTGCTCCGCTGACGCATATGCTTAATCCCCACAAAACTGAACTCTTCGTCTTCATAAGGAAACACAAAATTCCACAAATAAGCACTCCATCTATAAATGGAATTCTACCAAATTTATCCGACAAAGCAAAGTATCTGGGTTTTATCATAGACAAAAGGCTTAGCTAGAAATCAAATATAGATGAAGATGTCAGAAAAAAGTCATGGTGTTTCCTCATTCCTGTTAAAAAGCCATTTGAAGCAAATGGGAAAATCCCCATAGATCACTCACTGGTTGTTATATACAGCGGTCGTCAGACCGATACTTACACACGTATTAACGATATGGTGAACAACCTTGGTAGGATCCTACATCCCTGCAACGAGCACTTGACGTTTGGATTGATGTCCTGGAAGGAAATGGGTACCGTATTAGCGCTAAAAAAACTGAATATCTGTGCTGGCCTTTTTCTGATCCAGACAAGCCTATTCCAGACATTTATTTGAATGGAAATGTGCTTCCCAAGTGTGAAAAGTTTAAATATCTGGGATCTATGATCAATAGTGAAGCAACATACGGTTCACAATGTTGGACAATGTACAAAAAGTATGAGAGCAAATTGACGGCAGCCGAAATGAAGATGCTTCGGATGACAGCAGGAGTAACAAAGCTAGATCGAATTAGAAGTACTAAGATCCGTGGAAGCCTTCATGTCAAAAGTACCATCTTGTACAAAATTTAGCACGGAGAGATCCGCAGAACCCCGTCCAAAAGGCAATATCGTACAACTTTTCAACAAAATAAAAGGCAGGCCAAAACACTCCTGGTACAAGCAAATGCAAAAACAGCAGCATTTGGTTGGCCTCAGACATGGAACAATCCAAAACCAAGGCTTGCCGACGCTTTCTGAGGTCAACGCGGCGTACCCCACAGGCGGATCACTAGTGTGAAGCAGAAAAGTGGGAGAGTTGTGATCGCTTCAAGATCACTTTTCGTAACGCCGGAAATGAAAAAGAAGAAGAAGACAACATTTTATGAGAAGGGCTTTGTCTCAGTTGTTTTTCTTATGATTTACTTTTTATTTTATGTTTGAAAATGATACATCCAGATTATAAAAAAAAATACGGTACTGTATTCTTTTTTTTTAAACCGTCGATAAGTTAATGAAAATAAGATTTTGACAAAATCTTCTATTTAATAAGTCCTAGGTTGTTTGGCAAATTGAATTGTTTGAAATTTTAATTAACTTTTTAAAAATAAGTTTGGTATTTCTGGAATATTTTCAAACTGTAATGTTTTCAAACTCTTTGTCAAAACATCTTTTGGCGAGATCTTAAGACTTGCATGTGATTTTCACAAAAACTGTTTTTTTTTTTAATTGAAGAATAAAAAACCGATTTTCAAACAAAATGGTCTAACGATTTTAGGCAAATTTTCAGCGTTTATGCACAAGCAATTGCCACAAAAATTATCGTTTTTATATTTTAAGTATAAAGTATTGGAATATTTAATTTAGTATTCTTTCAATATTTTGTGTGATTTTATTCAATTTTAATAATCAATACGCTGTTGGCAACCATGTACCACCAAATTTATCATGAAGAGCAAAAACCTTGTTCTCAGCCTTCAGATTTTGATACTTTACTTGGTTGCAGATACGAAGAACATGCAAAGATTTCTTATTTCGTCTTATTTTGTAGAAAATGTAATTTGTGATGAACTTCGTTTTTACGTGGTGTAGAGAAAAGTCAAAGTTTGCACTAAGTCTTGACTTGAGCTTCTCTCAGATAAAAACGTTTTTCAGTTGCAGCAGCGCTAAAACTACTGTTGACAGGATTCCTGCCGTCGAACCAATTGCAAATGTGCGAAAACGCTTTGTCATTTTTGCCGCGTCTGTGTGGGTTGGTACTCTCATATGTCGCTATTTAAACATAACTTGACAGCTGAATTTGCCGCTATCGCTGCCGCAACTGAAAAATCACTTTGATTTTAGAGAATGAAAGACTAGCCCTTACAACTATGATGGGTTTCCGTTTCTGCTTAACACTGACAACCATCCCAAGCAAAAACCAGTATTAAAGCTTATCAGAGTAAAACTGACTAAATGCTCTCAAAATTGTTTTGTGATAGCCAAATAACTAACGGTTATACATACGCATTTACCTTTACTGGCATTATCTTTCTGCCATTTGGCTGTCATAAATTATTTAAAAATATTAGCTAAATATATATATTAGCTGCTTTCGAAGTAACTCCATTTTCGAGGCTTCTCAAGTATCTTTGAAACAAACTATATTTATAACTAAAAGGTGGCCAGTTTATCCATAAATTCAACTCACCCCAATTTAAAAAGTATTTCAATTTATATGTACATATATGTTCCCATTTGGCCATCAACAATCTTTGAACTTAAAATAAATGTAAATTAGTAGAGCCTAACACATTCCCCGCAGTATTTCATTTATTTTGTATTTAATTTACATTTCGTATTGAGTAGATATCTGTTTTCGAAGCTGTTAACAGACAGAATACCTCTTCTGACACGGCTGACCAATCATTAACAAAACTGTAAAAAAAACTAAACCACATTGAGAAAATTGTTGCAGCAATAAAATCGTTGCATGATGTAAAAACATTTCACTAGCTGCTGGTGAAAACGAAAGTAAGCATGCGCATGGATAAATTACTGGAATTCAACTGATACAAAACGAACCCCTCGTATTGTTTCATTTTGTGGCTCAGTGGAACGTGAAAAGCACTTTAATATGTTTGCACGTATACCCATAACTCAAAGGGTATTCATTAAACATCAAGCGTATTTACATATGCCGAAGCCGAGTACCAAGTACTTCTCTTATTCGAAAAGAGCAAGGAAGGTCTTTGTCATATAATAATCTTAACCCAGCCGACTTTTCCTGCGACTGCTTTAAAACGTATATTAATCATCGCTGCGAAGAATTACATTTCGATTGCAAGAGAAGAAGAAAAAGGACTTACTTTCAGTGAAGCCGTAGATCATACATCACTTTGCTTGCATCAGTAGTCCGCCCATTTTCAACATGCCTATAGCTTACTCTGGCAAAAAGGATTCCTTACTCTCGGCATCTTGTTCTTGACAAGACTGAGACTGGGTGTGTGTATAGGCAGCGAAAAAAAAATCGACACTCGATATTCGAAAATGAAATCCAATTAATAAATGTCTTCGGTCATTCTGCGATATGATGCCACTTGCACAACTATTCTGTCTGCGAAAATTCCTGCAGCGCACGTAGGTACACGGATCACATAGCCACAAGGCGCACTCACTCTCGCCAAACAGCCGAGAAGAGCCGCCTTATGGAATTATAGGATGGGAATTACTGAAAGCAATTGATCGGTACACAAGGCGTAGTAAATCTATTTGAAATATTGAATCAAAATAGGGCTTCGGCGGAAGAGGTAAATCAAGTCCTCGGTCTAGGGATTGTGTTCTTTTTTTTTTTGTTCAATGTTTGAGAAAGAAGTGCCGGTACTTCAGTGTAGCGCAGTCCTTTGCAGAGGTTCCTTTTCCTTGTATGATTAAGATTGAATGTGATGAAGTGGAAATATTTAAGTTATTATTTATAATTTTTTGATTAATTAATCGAGCCATATCGTTTGAGATAAGTCCACAAGAGGCTCTTGTTGCGGCAGAATAAGTACTTTTCTTACTCCCAGTTGCTTTTGTAGGATCTAAAATGCATTGGAAAGCTATAGTGGATGCGTAACGTTGTCACAAATTTTGTTTTACTGCTTTCTACACAAAACTTTTTTTTATGAAACATTCACAGCAATTAGTCCCCATTTTATGCAAACAAGCAGTTAAGTTGCGTTTCGGTCATGTTTTAGATATCGTCTTTGTCGATCGAATAACATTTCGAAGACAACCAGCGCAATCCAGAAAATCCAAAAGCTTTTCTGTTAGCATAAGGATTGCTTTGGATTATAATGTTATTCATCGAGTGAGCATAGAGTTGCCGTGGTGCAGTGGTAAAGTGTTCGTTAGATAAGCGGGACGCGTATGCCGTATGCTGGAATCAAAAAACACTCAGTTTGTCATTCAGGGCGACTTTAGGTTTCTGAAAAAACGCTTTGTGGTGACCACAGGACGACCATGGGCCTTCAACGAACAAACCTATAATTATAGATTTTGAATTTTATTTCGTTGATTCTATTGATACATTAAATCTTAGTTAAATAAATAGAATTCCAAATTCTTAGAATAATACATTAGATTAAATCTTTGTATGTTAATTATAAAGGTTCGACAGTTCCATTTTCACTATTAAGTGAATCCATTCGTAACACCGATTTATATGTTGAAATTGAATTATATAGTTTTTTGTCTTATGGACCTGACAAAACTGCGCCAGTACACTATGTTACTCTCTGCACTGCATATTCAACAAATCGTTCTCCGAGGATATCTTTCATTCATTTTATATATCATATCTTATTCCAATTCGTATAGAAAATTACAGAGGCATCTCGAAACTTTCGTCAGTCCGTAAACTATTCAAAAATATTTTGAAAACTAAATTAAAGTTTTTCCATTTCAGCATTACAGCACGGTTTCGTTTCTGGGCGTTCTCCAACAACATGGCAAAACTTGTCATATAATATATATATATTCTACGATATGCTCCATAGTGCAAACAGTCAAACGATTAAGTAAAACAGCATTTTGTGCTAAGCCAAGACTAGGGTCAGTCTTGTATCATGAAATCCATTCGGAGAAATCCCCGAGTGACAAATCACGATACGAATCCCGACAAAAAGCAATCACAAATTCCGAACGAATTCGAAAAAAGCATTGGCTGCGTTCTGACGCACCATCTGAACTTAAGTTGCTATCTGTCAGTTTATGAACGACCATCTGAACTTTTTTTTGTCTTAAAGTGGAACTGTGATTCACCTCTCGATTCTACATAGTTAGTAGTAAAATTAATTGTAAAACACAGATTTTTTCTGTTTGAAATTCAACAATTTGACTTCCAAGTGTTTCCAAACTAAGCAGTATTAAAATTACATTCATTTTACTTAATTTTGATAAAAATAATGAAAATCGTGTGCCTTCAAAAATGTATTTTCTTTGTTGACAAACTTACTATTAAAATTAATTTACAAAACAGAATATCCAAACACCAATAATTATCAATTTCAATTCAACAAATAAGCGAAAACTTGTAGAACAAAAAAATAACCCAAGAATACCGAGTAAAGTTCGATTGTCATGTATGTTGTTTTCCTTGTTTTGACAAGAAAAAACTTAAGTTCAGATTTTCAGCCAAGATTTTCCATCTGAAAATCTATGTTCGAAAATCTGAAAATCTAAATTCGAAAATCTGAAAATCTGAATTGTCAGCTGAACTTTTGTATGGAAAACTGACAGCAACTTAAGTTAAGATTTTCGAAGATGGTGCGTCAGAACGCAGCCATTGCCTGATTGAAAAAAATGAGTGTCCATTTTCGAAGTCAGCTGTCCTATGTCAAAATAAATATTCGAAGCAATAGAAAAAATCCCTAAACTTTAAAAAAAATCCCTTAACTTTTCCCAAACACATTTTTTACCGATTTCTGTTTCTAGTTAGTAAAAATTGATTTATTTGCACTTTTTGTGCTTAGAATAAGTTATAATAGATCTATATCATTGATCAAATCTTAAATGTTATATGAAATAAACAATTTTACTGTCGAATATAATCAAATATTTTCTTCATCAAGTTATAAATTCCCAAAAGATGATTTTTGTTACGTGGTCTCTGAGTACTTTCCAATCTGTCAAATACAAATTCATTCACTTGTGTTTTTTAACGAACCATAAAATAATTGGTGAAAACCAAGTTTGTTTACAGATAAAATTCAAGTGTTATTTTGGCTATCAGATAAAGTAGTACTATTTAAACACTCCAAATCTGTCAATTTCGCCTCTTAAATTTGGAAACGGGCATAACGAAGACAGTCTTTTGAAAAAATGTAATTTCTTTTGGAAATAATTCTATTCATTGATATGTGTTTCTGTTTAACAACCGATGTTATTAAAGGGTGAAAACAACAAACAAACAACAGGTTATATGAAATGTTATCCTGTAATCCAGACGCAAAAGGATACGCTAAACGCCTAAACGACAAAGTTAATGACCACTGGGAGGGAATAAAAACAGAGTTGGATGTAAATGTCATTTAAGGCCTAGTGAGGAATCACTTCACACGAGCTGCCAACCTTACGAACAACGCTTTTGTTTACGGGATGTTTTATCCTAATCCTTTGTATTTTAGGAATACTCTGGAAAATGGATATATTCCACCTGAAGCGTTTTTATATCTTGATGCACATGGTTACTTGTCTGATATTACTAGAAGAGCAACTGACAAAAGGATTCTGTATGAACCAAGAAATCCAGCAAATGAAGGCACAAACGTAAGATACTGCGTAAGCATACCTGAAAGAGATCTTCATAATTGCGAACATTTAAACAAAGATAAGTATTGGTGGCTTGACTGGGTTACAGCTGAAACTGAGCTAGAGAGTTAGTATAGACGGGTTCGATACGCGGTTGTCATTTTTCGATGTCCGAGTATATCGGAATCGATGGAATGGCATCTGTTCGTCGGATCTTGCTCTGTTAAAGTCTAGAGTTAAATTAGGTTAAGCTGTTAGTTCATAAGTTTTATTTTATGTTAGTATGTAAGCTGTAGATTCTAAGATCCCCCCTCCCCCCCCCCTCCTCCCCGCCAAATAAAGCAAACGTTTTTCAGAAGGTTTTTTCTCCACATTTTCCTTATCGAAAAATAAGAAAATTATAATTTAATTTTTATGCTATATGTTAGTATAATAAATATTAAAACAAAAATACTGATGAATGAAAACAAAATAGAGTAAAATAACTGTAAGTAGTGCGTACCATCTTGGTCATTTACCTAAATACAAAAGATATAATCTAGTTTTTAAGTCTATTTAAGCTTATTTGTAATTATAACGATCTGAGTGGTAAATAAACGAATTAAAAAAAAAAAAAAAGAGTTGGATGTAATAATCATTGTTTTTTCTTAAGTAGAATTATATTTTGTAAAAATGTTCTATACAAATGTGTTTTTTATGTTTTAACAAATGGATTTTACCTTTGGCTCTACGCTCTACGACAGAAGAAACTTGTCGTAGAAAAGGACGTCATATTTCCGTTTCATTCGGAATTAGTGATACCAAATTACGAATTTCGAAATTCGTTCCACTCCGAATGGATTATGTGATAGCAACATCGGGAAACTTAGACTTTTTTTGATTACGATGGAATCTGTGATAGGGCTGAATGACTTATGGCAATTCTAAGGGACAGGTCAGAGCTATCATTGACAAAGTTCCCATTGATCGGTTTGTTGAAACGTCATGAGAGTAAAGGGGCAGTTTTATTCTTCTTTTTAAATTTGCTATAATATATCTACCAACTTAAATTAGGTTTGCTACTTTACCTAGGGTTGACTCAAGTTTCTAAGAGAAAACTGCGTTTTCAGTTCTCTAAAAGCGATAAAACACCCAATCACCACACATCGCTGTCATTTGAAGAAAAATGCATGCCATTTGACAGCCCTACTTATTACCTGAACTCGTCCTAGCCAAAATTTTATCACTTAATTTTGATAAATTTGTATACGAATGGTATGGAGCCCATATCATTTTGAATGATAAAAGCCGTTTCTTGCTTAGTTATGCCTTAATTTTTTTACCCAACTTCGGATGTATACTCAAGTAAAGAGATTCATATTTTAGTCACACTACCCGTATGTGGAATGCTGTACCAGAGCAGTTTAACTTTGAGTATTATACTGGTTCAAAAATAAATTCACGCAAACAGCATCACATCACGCTTTTACGAATATAGAATCAACTAGCTGTACCCGCGACTTCGTCCGCGTGGAATAGTGACTTACGGCAGCATTTTTAAATTTTTAGGCTACTTAATTTGCAAATAAGACACATTCATGCGTTTCAGTAAACTATTGTTATATTATTTTATTTCAGTACATTTTTCCACACGACGTTCTTACTTTTTCCATCTTTTGTCAAATAAAAAGGTTTTGCATGTTTGATACACTCCAAAATGACAAATTAGTTAATTAAAGAATTACGGGGAATCAATATTTTTTTCCTTTCGCTGTTCCAGTCATTATTAAAACTTTTATAATGCCGCATCCCAGATGTGTAATTTGTAGCTGTGTACAATTCTAGATTACTCATTATTGGCACTGGAACACCAACTTGCAGCCACTCCTGATAATTCTAAGTAATTGGGAAACTCTATAGGGTATGATGTGACTTGCTCATGCTCAGTGTTCATAATATTGTCTATTGATATAGACATTCAACAACATCCCCTAATACGTCAAACATAATTTATTAGTTTATATGGTTAACTATCTCATTAGTCGGCGCCGAAATCGACATTTTCATACAGTCATTACCGATTGCCAATATTTATTTGAAGTGAAGATCAAGATAGACATTTCTTCTCAGATCAACTGTGTAATCGAAAATTTGACAGAAATCACCTCACGGTGAAAGAACCTATGAAATCGGTCCAGTAACTTCTAGGTTCCAGTTTAAGTTGCCGTACCCGTAGAAATGTTGGGATAACAAATACAGCCCATGTCCCTCTTCAGGCTCAAGACTATCTCTGCACCGAAATTCTTAGAAATAGGTTCAAAAATTTTGGGCGGGAGATAGTAACAAAGAAAAACAGACAGACGGAGTTGATTTCGCATCTATAATGTTAGTAAGTACTTCCGTCCCTATGGGAATATGGGGATAAATCAAAATTAATGTTACTTTGCGATAGTGCGTAGCATTCTAACGGGGAAATAATTCTTGAAATCAGTTCAGTAGTTTCTAGGTTCCCGTTTACGTTTGCGTTCTTGTGGGAATACAGGGATAACATATATAGCCTATGTCCATCTTCAGGCTCAAGACTATATCTCTGTACCAAAATTCATACAGATAGGTTTAATAACAAATAAAAATAGACAGACAGATTTCATTTCAGACTTATGATATTAGTAAAGACCCCCATTTTCGTGGGAATATGGTGACCGTTCCCGTAGGAATATGGGGATAAATTACAGTTTATGTTACTCAGGGATAGTGTAGCATCCTAACGGTGGAAGAATTTTTGAAAATGTTGCTATAGTGTCAACGTATGAACGTTTGCGTTCTCGTTTCCGTGAGAATTTAGGGATAAACAATATTGCCTATTGCCTTTCTTAAATTTTAGACTATCTCAACAAAATTTCATTTCAATCTGTTCATTAGTTTGGGCGGGAGATGGTTACATAGATAGGCGAACAAACAGAGCTTTTTTTGCATTTATAATATTAGTGAAGACTGGCTCCCGTGGGAATATTCAAATGAAATGCATCCTATGTTCTTCTTCGGGTTCTAGATCATCTCTGTACAAAATTTCATTTAAATCGGTTCTGTAGCTTGGGCGAGAGATGGTAACATAGAAAGACGAACAAAAAGAGCTTCTTTCGCACTTATTATATTAGTATAGACTCCCGTTCTCGTAGGAATATGTGAATGAATCAAAGTTTATGTTACTCGGGGATAGTGTAGCATTCTAACGGTGGAAATTTTCGAAATCGGTGCTGTAGTTTCTAAGTTCCCGTATGCGTTCCAGTTCCCGTGGGAGTTTAGGGATAAAAAAAAATAGCCTATGTCCCTCCTCAGGTTCTAGGCTATCTCTGTACAAAATTTCACATCAATCAATAAAGTAGTTAGGGCGCGAGACGGTAACATACAAAGTAGGACAGACAGAGTTACTTTCACATTTATAAATATTAGATAGGAATTAGGATTTATGTCTAGTTAAGAGCATTAAACATTTTTTTGAAACTTTTAGCCTTAAAAATGGTGGTATTTCCAAAAAACCATTCATCCCCTATTTCAACAGCCTTGCAGCCTTGTTAAAAATACTTTTGAGAAAGTAGTTTTTGATTTCCCATTTCCGTTCCCGTTGGAATATAAGGATAAATATATGTATAGTCTTTATCCTTCCGCATGTTCTAGACCATCTCTGTAGCTAATTTAATAAAATCTGTTTAGCAGTTTGAACGGGAAACATACGAAAAACATACCGACATAGCTACATTCGCATTTTCAATATTAGTTAAGACTCCCGTTCCCGTGGGAATATGATGACCATTTTCGTGGGAATATGTGGATGAGTTGAAGCTAATGTTACTCCGAAATTATGGAGCATTCCAACGGTGGAAGAATTTTTGAAATCGTAGCTGTAATCAAAGTTCCCGTAAACGTTCCTGCTCCCGTGGGAATATAGGGAAAAATATAAATCCTTCCTCATGTTCTGAACAATCTTTGTACAAAATTTAATTTAAATCGGTTTCTTAGTTTGGGCGGGAGATGGTAACATAAAAACGGCGGACGGACAGAGCTACTTTCCCACTTTTTATATAAGTAAGGACTCCCGTTCCCGTAGGAATATGTGGATGAATTAAAGTTTATGTTACTCTGGGATAGTGAAGCATTCTATCGGTGGAAAAATTTTTGAAATCGGTGTTGTAGTTTTTATGTTCCCGTATACGTTTCCGTTCCCGTGGGAATATAAGGATAAAATATATAGCCTATGTCCTTCCTCAGGTTTTGAACAATCTTTGTACAAAAATTCATTTTAATCTGTTCATTAGTTTGAGCGGGAGATGGTAACATAGAATGGTGAACAAACAGAGCTACTTTTGCACTTATAATAATAGTGTGGACCGGTTCCCGTGGGAATATTCGAATGAAATACAGCCTATGTCCGTCTTTAAGTTCAGAACAACCTTTGTACAGAATTTCATTTAAATCGGTTTATTAGTTTGGGCGGGAGATGGTAACATAGAACGACGGACAGACAGAGCTTCTTTCACACTTACTATATTAGTAAGGACTCCCGTTCCCGTAGGAATATGTGGATGAATTAAAATTTATGTTACTCTGGGATAGTGAAGCATTCTATCGGTGGAAAAATTTTTGAAATCGGTGTTGTAGTTTCTAAGTTCCCGTATACGTTCCCGTTCCCGTGGGAGTTTAGGGATAAAATATATAGCCTATGTCCTTTCTCAAGTTTTAGACCATCTCTGTATCAAATTTTATTTAAATCGATTCAGTAGTTTTGGCGGGAGATGGTAACATAGAAAGCCGGACAGACAGAGTGACTTTCACATTTATAATATTAGTTAGGATAAGGATTGAAGAGATCATAAAGCAATCCAAACTTGATTACCTACTATGGCACAATATGGTTTTCGACTTACTTGTCTCAAGACTCATTTTAATTAGCATATTTCTTGGTAGCCGTCTTTTATTTAAGGTCAAATGTATTTGTACTTAAAATAAACTCGTAAAATTAAACAACCGATTACGAAATTTCTTGTTCGATGAGAAAAAGCTGAATGACTGTCAAAACCAAAACATAATCCCCATGGGGTCCTTACCACCAAAATAAAACATCAGAATATCTCCTGCGATTGAATGAATGAATGAATAAATGAGTGAATAAAAGCAAAATGCACAATAATTGTGTAAAGCTATTTTAAGATATAACTGTAAACTTTTATTTCATTCACACTTATTCAAAACTTAATTATGTAAGACCCAAAGGACAAGCCAATCAAAGAAGCCGGGCTCATTCAGTTCGTCCTCTTTGATTACTTTCTTCGTATTCTTGTTTTTGGTTTTTGTATAAAAGAAGAGTCACTTTTCAGGAAACAACCAAACAGACATCCAGTTCGGACAAGTGTATTTACCTTAAAATGAAATTCTCTCTAATTTTTGTCATCTTTGCTGGTAAGTATTGATATTTGAACTAATAGATTATTATTTTAGAATTGATTAGTAATACTTTCTTCCATTTTCAGCCCTCCTTGCTGTTGCTTTTGGAGAGGGTCCTACTCCTCCTAGACGGTGTGACTTCAAGTGCACCAATTTAGATGGCAATGCTTGTGGCAGCAATGGAATATGCATGCATAAGTTCCCTAGTCTTTGTCAAATGGAGAAATACAATTGCTTGTTCCCTCAAAAGGCATTCCAGAAAATTGAAGATTGGAAGTGTAATGAGAGATCAATGCCACTGTGTGCTGTGAGCGATTTATAAGCCAATAAGTAATGAAAATGAATAAACGGATTTACATAGTTTAAAATATGTTTACATTTACATATATTATTTGATACTTAACTCACTTGCGTTGAAACTCAGTAGTTAGGTCCAAGTGCGTCCTTCTGTATATATTTTAAAGAAAATTTAGCAGGTTTTAGTCAAAATTGGTTGGTGCACAACAAGAAAAGTTTTTAATGGAGATATGTATTATATCTCATTCTTACGGCAACTTAATCATATTCATTTATATATGTTTTTGTTCATTTATCGTGATGAAATCGACAACATTTGTTACGTGGAAGGTTTGTAGTTCGAGTCACAACAGAAAACAAAAATGTGCTTCCACCTTCCACTTTCGCTAGAAATTAGCAATTCCTCCGATAGTTATTTCACTGTCACGAAAAGCTCTTTCCCGATTAACCTTCCGGAAACGGCAGAAAATTGTAGGTCACTTCATCCGTTCATCTTCTTTCTTTCAGCCTCCCAGTTTCATCAGAACGCCGCCCTTCAGGTGATATGTGAAATTACAGCCGCCTTGTTTCCGTCTACTGCACCACAAGAAAAGGAAGGCTGCTACCTTGATAGTACAATGAACCGGCAATGGGGCCAGAGTGCTCTAGATTTGCAAAAAAGCTAAGGGTGGATGAAGTGGTGAGGAAAGTCCGCCATCCTCTGTGGTAGAGGTTCACAATGTTGGGCAGTTGACAGAAACTTAAATGAAGATGTTTCGTGTGACAGCACGATCCGTGGAAGCCTATACGTGTAAAAAAAGGAGAGTACAGTCGGCTCAGTTGGTATTATGTCATGTACAAAAGAGAGATCCAAAGAATGCCGTCAAAAGCAATGGGAAGGAAAAAGAAGAAAGGCATACCAAAACACTCCTGGTACAGACAATCGCCACGTCATCTGCATTTGGTTGGCCTCAGGCATGAAAGAATTCATAACTTGGTGGTTTGCCGACGTATTGTGAGGTCAACGTTGCTTACCGCACGAGCGGACCAATATTGTGAAGCCATTAAGGGCAAGCGCTATGATCAATTCGAGATCACGAGGCTCATAATAAAAAGAAGCGAAATAAGAAAAGGAAGATGAAAAAAATTTGAAGAAGAAAAAAAAGATGGAGAAGGAGAAAAAGAAGGAGAAGAAAACTAAGAATAAGAAGAAGAAGAAAAAGAGGATCATGCTTTGGATTCCATTTTCTCTTTTGACGGAGTTAGCTTATACCATCTAACTTGATATAAGTAAATAATTTATAAACTTTTTTTTATTAAAAAAAAAACTTAATTTACCAATCCGGCAGCGTTCTCGCTTGCTTTGATACAATTGACAAATGTTCTTAACTTCTAAGGTTTAAATGCTATTTTTATGCTCACACGTTGTTTCCAGTCGGTTCCCAGACTTGTTGTTGTTTGATCTGAGGTGTTAGTTTTCGTCATTCAGCATAATTGCCGTTAACTTATTCATTATCAAACATACTGTGTGAGTGTTAAAGGTACAGCGTCGGTGTAGTATCTTCCGTTTGTTCGAGAAGCCATTTTTCAAAAAACGAAGAAAACGAATGCTTTACATTAAGTGAGAATTCGAGCCTCGAATGCATGAAATAGAAATAAAAAACTGTTTTCCTCGAGTAGATATGTACTGTCTTTAGAGAGTAATTAAAGAATTCTAAGAGAGGTACCCGTTGCGTTATGGTTAGCATGTCTCCTTGTTAACCCAGAGGTTCGTGGTTCAAATCGCAACAGAGGCAAACCTGTTTTTCCACTGGTATCGTCTTTCGCATTTCATTTCCACAAAAAGTGCCTTCTCGATTAGCCGTTCGGAACCGGCAGAAAATTGTAGGTCCATCCCCCTATTTATTTATTTTACTTTTAAAAAAGTATATTAACAGCAATAAAGCGTTTTGTCACTTAGCTTGTCGAATCAGGCAACAGTTGTAGGCTTTCCTCTGAATTAATTTTCTTTCAAACCATTAGCTGTCAAACTCACACACCCCCTCTCTTTCCAGAGCGCACTGCATTTGCTTGAATGAAACGATTCGAGCCTGAGATCACATTCGCTTAAGTGAATAAAAGACAATCAATTGATTCATTCGCTGTGGTGTACATAAATGTGTATGAATGCTCCATAAGGCAATGAATGTTTTGAGTGACTTTCGCAATACTTTATCGATTTATGTCTGCGAAACTTAAAAATATTTCAACTTCCACTGTAATGGGTGATTTTTGCTATTTCCTTTCTGGCAGCTCTGGTTTTGACCGCTCAAGCACGTTACTTGTTTTATGTCAACGTGAAACATCTTCAGTGTGGCTTATGGCTTAAACCATTTGAGGCGCAGCCGCGGCCAACACATGCATGAACTATTAATCTTCAAATATTAAATTACGTCCGTACTATCGGCTTTTAATAAGGGACTTCCCAAACCAAAGCGTTTTGCGTTTTTTTTCGGCAATTGAAGTTGTCAAAATGTAGTTATACAGCGAGAGCATATGAGAATACAAACACCGACGCCACAATAAAAACACAGCGTTTTCATACATTGGTATTGTCGCGACGGCAAAAATAATGACAACAGCGTTTCTGCCACTGCCGCTACTGCATAAACGGCTGAATCAAACCTTTGAGGAATGGAGGGCACTTACAATTTTTTGCAAACCACGAACAGCTTATCCAGAAAGCGCTTTTCATGGCAATGAAATAAGTATTGAAGGATTTGCCAATTCCTCCAATTGAAACAAGTATTCCAACCTCCAACCTCAGTCATTGGATGAGTAGTTAAATAAAAGTAAAATATTTTAAAAATTCCCACAGAAACAGAAACATGTCACATAATGTTTTATGTGGCAAAACTTCGACTTTATAAAGAAAATCTGAAAATACATTTTCTCCCACTTCTTTCATTTTTAATTCTTTGAACAAAACTTTTTCCAGTCGTTTGAGTAATGTTTGTAAAATTATTTTATCTAAAGTACATACTTAATTATTCATATTTTATCTACATTTGAGGTCAAAAGTAGGAGGTTACCTCATATTTTATGCCTTCAATAGTCACTTACTTAAACTTAGTATCTCACGGTAGCTTCATATCTCTTTAAAATGTCTATAGTCAGTTTTTTGTTTTACTATTTAGGTCGAAACGTGCTGTGACAATGAAAAAAGGTCCTTGAACGGGGAGGAGGACATTGTTTATGGAACATGTGCACGACTATACAGCAAAATCACATCAATTATATGTTCAAGCCATTGGCTTTGTATACTCCTCATACACTAGATGCAGGATCACGGCCGACCGGCCCACAGAATAATGACAATAAAAATTGGCAATGCACATATCAGTTGACTTCTGCTTCTAATATGGATGCCCTTCGTCGGTAGACTATGCGCGGAGCGATCTTGTCTGATCGTATTTGGGTGTGCTATTGTCTGCCCGTTGGCTACAAGCCTTTCCAAGGACAAAGTCTTTGGTTTGTTCAACAAGATAAAGATGCAGGTGCCTCATGTAGGTTGGACGCGATTTGCCGACGGGACGTGGGCACAGAGTATACCTCTTTTTTCTCCTATAGTAGAGATGTGTAGATTGTATTTAGTCGCATTATCATTTCATTGCTTGGTAAACATAGCCACCAGCACTTTGAATCTTTCTACCAACTTTTCTTTTTGTTGTCCCTTTTCCCTCGATATGAGTGCAGGCAGAATATGCAGTACAGAGACTCACGATTTCTTTAGGGACACACTAACCGATTTGAAATTTATTGTTTGCTGATCATAGAGGCTGATTGGCGGTGACAATCTCAAGGTTTTTTCGTTCATACCAAAAGTCTTGTCTGCTGACCACGCAAGACTATATGCTTGTAGGTATTTTCATGTCTCTGTACTCTGTACTCACCTTTTGTGCTAAGAGTTTTTTTTTTATTTTTGTAGCTTGTCGTCCCTTTTTTCTGGAAACTCCTTGTGGAATATTACTATTTTTGAGGCTCTGTCGTAGGCTATATTAGATGTAGACAGTGTGATAAGTAAGAAATCCGCAAGTAGGTACACTAGGCAACTTTTGCTTTTACTGAATACAAATTAAAAACGAAAAAAAGGACATAAAAATAACTGGGTAATTGAGTGTTTTAGAAGGGACAGAGTTCGAATAAATTTTTTGACGCCAAAAAGATTGCAACGCAACCACAAATGCTCGAAATTTAAGTGAGTTTAGTCGAAGGTTAGCGCTCGATATGAAATTCCCTGTCTCTTTGTTTGTGAAAAGTTCGTGTTAATCAACAAATTTGAGCTCGAGCTAAGGCCAGGCTGTTGGTTTTTTCAATAAGTCTGACTAATAGAAATTTTGAGTAACACTTCTCTTTAGTATTTAGGAGTGTCCGTACTCTCGTAAGATTAACCATTGATTCCACAAGACGACACCGACACCCATTAAAGGTGCTTTGAGATTCAAACCCTCGACTAGTAATCTGAAGCTCAAAAAAGCCATGTGCCAATCAAAAAAATTTGATTGCGAAATCATTGCCAACTTGCGGTTTCCCAATGGAAAAACTCTTGAACTCTCCTTGACAAGGCAGTGTCCAAACATTGTTTCCACAACTCCTTAACTGATTGCACTGAGGCTCTCAATCGATTCATCTCCTTTCAAGCTTTCAAATCGTTGAACAATTTCTCAGTTGTAAACAGCATAACAACTGCACTTCAACTGTCCCGAATCCTCCTTCGAAATTCAGAGTCTGTTACTTCTGTGAATATAGCCCATAGGTACCTTACTACTGATTCTTAGTTCTGTGAGCATATGCTAATCCAAATCGGGGAATCACCAGACAGATTGACGATCAACTCATTGCCATTATTCAAATTGTAAAATATGCAGTGCGCTCCAGAGCCAGAGCCAAGCCAGAGCCAGAGCCCGGTTGTGTTCCTTGAGCATAAATAATATTCCCTTCTTGTGCGCAGTGTGCATCAACATGTTGGTAAATATGGAGAATGACGACGCACGATCGTGGACGTTTACCAAAGAAACAACTTAGTTAGGTCCTCTCTATATACGTCTTGTGATTATGAGATTTATGAATAAATGCGCAATTGCCAAAGACACAACATTTTCCTCCCGACGTAAAACTATTCCAGCCCGTGCATCAAGTGACCAGTGGGAAGCTCTGCAAAGATTTCAAACAATTCCCAGATGACAGATGATATTCTAGGTGAGTGGGGAACGAAAGGCTGTGGTACTCAGCTTGATGAACCTCTGACTGATTTATTAGTACTCCCTCGACAAATAATGGTATCCAGCAGGTAACGGTGACCATACTTGGTCATCTCTCCTACACACAAGGCACTAGTACATTCCGATGAGCGCTTGTCTTTGTTGCTTATGCTCGGATCAAAGGTTATTCACGTGGACATAAATCTACAAAATCTCATTCGAAGATCCACAGCAGCATCCGTGACGATCATGCGGAGCAACGACAGACACACTGATTGACAGATAGCTAACCATCCTACGCTCGGACCTTCACATTCAGACTCTCCGTTGAGTTTCTTAGAAATAAAAATATCTTCTCAGCACTTATGGGGCAAACACGTAGGTCATTTGATTCGCCACACTAATTGACTAGCCATCCATAAGCTTGTTGCAGATTAATCCAAAGATAGGGCTCGCCGTCGCGTCCGTTTATGGAAGAGCACCAACTTCCTTTGAAGACGCGGGAAAGTATGCGAACACAATGTTTTCCATTTGAAGTGTGTGTTCACACCGTTTTTAAGATACTGCAAATTGAAATTTATTACACTACGAGCTCTGCGCATTGATCTAATTTTCCGTTAGGGTATCTTCAGCACAGTAGACGAAAGAGGACGCGAAGTTTCGCAGGCACAGCCAAAGGGTATCCTCGGCGCAAGTGCTTTGCCGACCGATTGGACATCGTATCATCGGCTTATTGAGGAAGGGGCCATTCAAGCGCTCGGAACAGAATCGAAAATAATAATTATTTGTGAATTATTATTATAACCTGCCACAGACAGTGCTGTAAGGTTAGCCTATGTATCCCATAACACAACCTGGAGCGCTCCTCTTGCCTGAACCAACTTGACTCGAATAGTGTCTGTCGATTCACTTGTGTGTAGCAGCCTTTTGTTTTATTGGTTTTGTTTGTTTTAGTTTTTTTTTTTCTGTGCTCTTTGTCTTCAAGGTGTGATCTATTGTGGTAGATTGTATCAACGTGAATGATTTACAATGGTCGCGTAATTGACAGATCAGAAAATTTATTACAAGTCTGTGAAGTATAATGGAAACCCAAGCGCAAAGGAAAAAATCCTTCGGGTTTTGTTAGAGATGAAAACTGAGGTGGAAGAAGGCTTGCAATCAACACCTCCGCTGTTTTGCCTAGCCAAAGATACGCCTGCATTTTTGTGTTTGAGATAGTTCAGTAATAAAAAAAAGTGCAAGGTTTGCTCTGGCTTTTGGTCAAATTGTTATTTTTTGAATTTGATATGTTTGCGTGAGGCTCTTAAAAACTAGAATCTTGACAGTTGTAGGTGGTGGAGACACAAACGAGTTGTTTGAATAGAATGGTTTATTTTGAGTTCTCCGAAGGTCGCTGAATGGTTTTACTGCTATTGGCAGGTGGCTGCAAATTGGTGTAGGCATCAAGAGGAATTTAATAAGACTCGAAATAAAAGTAAGCTTCAGCAGAGAAAGAAAAAATGCATGGGGTGGTTGGCCAACAAGGGAAAAAGTAAAGCGATTTAGAGTTGAGTGAGCCACGCGAGTTCTGTAAATGTAATGAAATTGTGTACACTACAGAGTTGATAATACAGAGCATCAACTCGTTACCCCTTTACCTGAAACACAATTTTTCTTTTTTCTGTGGTGAGATCAAGGAAAGCGACTACTTTTACCACATCTGTGCATGCAGATCCCAGGAATTACTCGACTGATCACCGAGGTAGTAAGAGAGAGATACAACTCAAAACATGGTTCATGCTCGTGTCGAAAAATGAAAATTCGTTTCCGGTTTCGGTGAACTTTTTAGTTTTGTTTAAGAATTTACAAATAGTAATGGCGCTACCTCGCCAAGCACTACCACTGCTACGCAGTAGGCGACGGATTGGACTACTATAGGAGCTCCTTTGAAAGAGCTTCATGCTGTAATATTACTGATTTTAGTTTTGAACTGGAAGAAACAATGAAAATTAGTGTGTCTAAAAAACAAAATGGCGGAGTATATGAAACTTGAACCATTTTTTGAATGAAAAGACAAAAGCCTACAATATGTACTGCTATTTAACGGTTAAGGTTAAAAAGGAATCGATATCATTGCCATGCAAAAGATCCAATTGACTTGTCTGCAGTCTCGTGACTGCGTTATGTCTCTTAAATTGAAAAAGCAAAGAAAGGCGTGCAATATTGTCAGTGCATTATGCTCCTTAAATTGGATTTGAGCAGGTGGTAAAAAATACGCATTTTAGTTAAATTTTGACAATCTACTTGGATATATCAAAAGAGGAGTTTTTTTTTTTTTTTGTTCGAAGTGATTTGAATTTGATATTGGGAATTTGAGAACTGCCATGAAGGTATGGGTTACCGATAACTTGTCATTTAAGGTGTGCGTCTACTTGGGAGCAATAACACTGAAACCTGAAAATAGCTACCAGCCCACTCTCGGGAAAAATTCTCAAGTGCACAGAGACTTGAGAGTAGACAGCGAAGAATTGACTTTCAACGTTAACGTTCGCATTTTTCGACAGTTACTCTCAAAAGGACACTTATCGTAGATAAACTCGCAGAACTCCAACAAAATTTGTATTTAACGAGTAGCTCTCGGGGAGTCAACATGGTAAGAAAGTATGGCACACGAATGAGTTTATAGTTTAAAGGTTTGTGGAGTATAGGTCAGTCGATATTAAGGAATTTGCAATATAGTTTTCATACACTCTTAATGATTTTTTTAACATCTTCGGTTCGACGCACTAATAAAAGAGTAGACTCCACATCAAATTGGCGATGACGCGAACCGTACCAGAACAATTAAACAAGCTACAACCTTCTGTTAGTTGGAATACCTGTTGTTTTTAACACTTTTAACTATGAAAGTACCCTTAGGAAACCAATTTAAAATAACTGAACAAATTTAATCGCGATAGTAAAATTTCAAAAAGAAACTCTCAAATGGACAAGAACCCGAGAGTAACTCTTGATAGTTCGCTAGGGATAGAACTCTCCAATGCACCTTTAATGCGGTGATGGAAATTAAATTCAAATTGGCTCATTCTACTGACATAATTTCTAATGGAAGTGGTAGCCAAATCTAAGAAGTCTGGGGTGAAAAACTTCATAGTGGTGATGCTGGCCATCAATCTGCTGACATAATTTAATGGAATGAACCAAACAAAAAGGGGCTGGTAAGAGAATAAAGTGGTATACATAACTCTTAGGAGGTAAAATACAAGCGATTCCTGACGAGATATTAACAGTTCAAAGTACCTCTCAAATATTAAAAGATGAAAAGGATCGAAATGGAATACATTTCTTCTGCACAAGAAAAAAGCGAAGAAGTAGTGTGCCCAACTTCAACTAAAAATCACGGATAGCTTGTACAGGGTTACCTTTGGGACTCTTTTGCGTCCTTTTGACTCTTTTTTAAGGTCTGGACTCCAGGACGCCACTATTTAAAAATCATTGAATTCGGACTCCTTTTACAAATCGAGGACTCTTTAAGAACTGAAATATTTTTTTTTAATACAACATTTCCGTCGAATACATTTGTTCTGCTTTTGTTTACATCCTATTTTGAATTCAGCCATAAAAGTTAATGTCAATAAGGTAAAAGCATGTTTTCTTTGCTTGTAATAGATATGACACATGAGAAATGAGATACCTACAAACAAATTCTTTTAATTGAAAAATAACTGAATTTGTTTATGTTTGGTAAGCAATAATTTATATTTGTTTTCCTTTATATAATTAATTAAAAAATGATTGATTATAAGAAATGTTCAGTCGTATTTATAATCCCATTCCAAAGTATGTTTAACTTTGGACAGCTCTTTGAACAGTGTCCAAGTCCCAATCGTATTTATAAACACTTTCATCGCTGTCTAAGAAATATCTAACTTTAGACACCGAAATTGGTTGTCTAAACTATGGCTAAAGTGACCATTGATACAACAAAAAACAATTTTGATGAACATGTTATAAAACACTGTTAAGATTGAAAGAAATAAGTAATTTGAGGTGCAAAAACACTACTTTCAACAATTTCATTTATAAATTGCACAAATTTCTTCATTTTATGAGACTTGGAAAAGCTGTAACACAAAGTCAAATCAGCTGTTCATTTGGTCTTGTTCAAATCATACGCCACACTGCTTCAGAGCCTTTTAGTTGTTGTACTCGTATACTAAAACACAAACAATGGTACTGAACGGATACATCATGAACGCCACCATTAAGTTTTTCGTTCAAAGTTGACAGTTTGAGAGGTTGTTTAGACAACTGTTGGAATGCATTTATAAATACGAAATTGGCTAAGGCTTGTCCAACTGTTTACACACCGTCTAGTTGGACAGCTGTCTAAGGATGTTCTTAGCAAATTTTATAAATACGACTGGTTATTTCTTATAGTTTGTATGGGACTCTTTTTTTTACCTAGGACTCTTTTTTCTGACTCCTTCCAAAAATTTTCAGAGGTAACCCTGAGCTTGTATCAGGAGCTGGAAGACATTTATGACATGGCTGCAGATGACAAGCCAAGCTACTTAAGAAATACTTCAAAACAGCGGAAATAAAGGCAGATCCACAGGACTGTGATGCTTATTGAATTAACAGCATTGGGTAGTTTCCATAAGCTGAACAAAACTGAACGAAAAACCATAATGTCACAGTCGAAGAAGTTAAGGGTAGAGCCACAGAGCGCATTTCTCTCAACGATACCTTGTAAATGAATGGAAGGGTACCTATACTTAAATTTGATCTGATTCCAAACGGCTAAATGAAAAAACGTTTTCATCCCATGAAATTACTATGGGAGAGATTGCCTATTCCTAGCGAAAGGCGATAGCCTTCATTTGTAGAATTGGAACCTTGAATATCCCACCCACCAGGCAGACAAGCTAGCCATTACGACAAGGACTATAGTCAATAAGTTGAATTAAGAGGTATTATACGAACATTTGCTTGTTGTGCTAGTTAACTTTTAAAAAAATTCGATTGACAACCACGAAATCTTGTATGGGGGGCCATCAAAAAGCTAGGAGTTTCAGAGACCCATATTCTGATCATTAAGGAAATATGTACTCTAATATGAAGGAGTAGTGACGAAGGTAGAATGCGGAGCTGAAGTCTGCGAAGCATTCCCTGTAACAGTAGGTGTACATCAAGGAACCATCTTAAGTCCTCTGCTCTTTACTACAGTTCTCGACTACTTACTGCAAGACAAAGTACCGTACTCCAAGACACATTCACAATTTTTTGCTGACGATGAAGGCATCATTTTCGAGGATCCTACATCCGTATGCCGTAACTATGTCTCAAACCAAAGGCTGTCTGTTGAATACTGATTTTATTTCATTTTGTAAAGGACTTTTTTAGATGTGAGGTTCTTGAGAAGAAGTCAAACGCATGAATTTTAATGTTATGGCCAAGAATTTAAAATTATTGTAAATATTTAAGTTTGCCAATTATGAATTTATACTGCTGACTCCAATAAATTCCAGCCGAGAGGCCCAGTTTTTACAGCATTCAGGGCCGTATCAGTAATAAAGCACGAAGTATTCTCTTCCAAGTTGTCAGTCGTCTCGGGCCTATCTGCGTAGACAAGCCACTGAACACAATCCCAGAAAAATTCCAGCGGTGTTGTTAAATAGCCTGATTTTATGATCTTTAACATCGAAACTATGTAAAAATCGGCGTGAAAAGCGTATTCGTTTCGGGACAATTGTGCACCTTCAATTCTTGCACGAGTTCATTAAAATGCTTTCTTCAACTGAATATTCGACACCTCTCCGGTTTGTTCATCGAGTGCACTAGGACTCGTTCCTCCCCGGGCTTATTTATTTACGTTTTCTGCTATAAACTTCATAAATTGGAGTCAACAAGCTTATTTCAATTTTGTGGAAGAATTTTTTCGGGAGCTAAGAAAAATTTTAAAATGCTTCGAACAAAGTTAACTCCTACATTGACTGCTATTTCCTTTGTTTCTGTATTATTTGGCTAAACTTTTACAGCAAATAAAAAGTGTACAACGGCATTCGTTTTTCGATTGGGTGGTCATGTCTGCAATTTGGATGTACACACCCGTCAGGCTCTTTAATAAATCCAAAGTTAATTTATTTATTTAGAGCAATACACACCAGGTTCAAGGCTATAAAATATCCACAAACGAGTCCTAGTCAATGGTTTTTCAACATTGTAACTCAATTGAAACGGATGGCGCCAGAAAGAGCAATTTCACGACTGTCGCTCACAATTTGAATAATTGCTAAGCAGAAATTAAGAAATTCAATTCGTATGAGTATATGTCTATGTACGATGTACGTGTACGTGCATTTGCGATTGCCCAACGGCACGTGCCCTTGTCCCGTGAATGTCTAACAAATAACACAAAAAAGAAGCACTCGTACACATTAGATGCAGCACCTCAGAGAACCACTTCTCTGCTAAAGGCATAACAACGCAACTCACAGTTCCAGTGCCAGCATCTTCGATAGAGTGCGTGTCATTCTAAATGTCTATCAATTTGTATCGCAACTAGTCGAGCATAATGTTAACAGCCCTAGAAGCGATGCATCAAGGATGTAGGTAAATATGTGCGATGTGCGCATAGAACTCTTAGCTTTGCCAGTTTGCCACGCACAACAGTTCTCTACTTCAGGCGATCTGTGATCAGGCGGCTTGCCAGGCTCGTCTCAAGAAGAAGACGATTCCCATCGTCACCATTACCGCCGCACACCACCATCCATGGTGCTTCCTTTTTCCTTTTATGTGAATGCGACTGCGTTAAGAGTTCTATGCAAATCTTTTCCTCCCCGTTTGCTCCTTTGGACTTAATGTTGGTTTTCTCGCGCAACTCATGTAATTATTCACTGACACCATCTACGGGCAAAATGATAAATTTAAACATTGTCGATAATTTGTTAACCCTTTTCTTGCGGGATTGATTTTGTTGCTATGGCTTAGCCGACTGCTAAGACAGTACTGTATATTGCAAACTCACGGATTAAAGATGAGCATACACCGTCATCAAGGTTGCAGCGATGGCGGTGGTGGACGGGCGGAAGTCTCACTTGGGCTCTTTAATAAACAGTGCGGATGTGTGGCTTGGACGTCGTGTCGTACATTAAATTTTTCTAGTTTGTGGGACGACGCAACGTTTCGTTGATCAAAATTTAAATATATATTATAAAGGAGTATGCACATGTACATATATATAAAACCAAATCACCAAAGATTTCTATGGCAAGTGCAATTTAGTTTTGCTAAGTCTTTGCTGTTGTTCTACGAAAAATGAGTGGGAAACTGACGGGAATCTTAATGCAGACGATTCTTCAGAGAGTCGTTCGTCGCGTCGTCACAGCCACTAGTCGGTTTGTTCCTTTGAAGTTTTCTCCATTAAAAGCGAATTCTAGATCTCTTGGTGCAGATAAAATAGGTGGAAAAATCATTATTATCAATACTTTTGCACATCGTTCGTGGCATTGAGTTATGACGACACATGAATGAGCAGACAGTTGAAGTCCCTCAGATCCAAGGTGGTTCTTTTTTTTGTGACTTTTCATACGCACGCACCGTACAAGTTTACAGATGAATCACCATACACCATTCAATCGTAATGGCAATTTAAATTATGCAGAACGAAGATACTAAGTGAGTTTCATTCTTTGGGTCTCAGGCAGAAATCTCGGTAATTAAAAACAACATGAAACTTGCGAGCAAAGTTAAATGAATCATCAGGTAAAGAGTAAGTGACGTGACTCCTCAGATTTCAAAACGATATTTTACAATTTTCAAAAATTTCTGACTCTACTTGTGGGAAGTAAGACGGAGATGTGCATTTTCTCAATGTCGAAGTGAATGTAGGTTTTCCAAATTCTGTAATACTTGCACAATTCAAAGAGAGTAGAACGAAGATCATCGTTTACACACATACCAAGCACTGACAGCTTTTCGGTTTCTTGGATGCAGGTACCATTTATCGATTATTATATACATTATACGCAACCGTTCCAGTTCTATATCCGAAGAGCAGGGACGTGAATTTGGAAACGAATATGAAAAGCTGAGGTTCGAGTCGTTTGAAGTTTCAGACAAGAGATCATTAATGAAAATGAGGAAGAGAGTCGGAGACAAAAAGGAGCCCTGGGGCACACCAGCATTTATGAAGTGGGTATCAGCCTTGAAGCCATCCAACACAACTTGTACTGAACGGTTGGAAAGGTAGTTTCTAGTCCAACGAAGGAGAGACTCATCGATACCAAAAGCACGCATTTTCGATAAAAGAGCCTGATGCCAAACTCTATTAAATGCTTTAGAAATATCATGCGCAATAATCTTACTTTCTCCAAAACAATGTAAAAATTTCAATTTTTCAATTTAATTTATTTATTTCATAATGGTGTACAAATAAGACTGAGTCTTTTATAGTACCTTAAGACAGGACTTGCAAGTACAAGTTGAGTTATTTAAATAAGTAACAATAATAGTACATGTACAATATTTTAACAAAAACAAAAAAAAACAAAAAACTAGAAAATATTTACAAAATGATTTTAATTTTTTTTGATTTTAGGTAAGAAGAATTTTATTAAACTAAGATTAAATATTTTATTTTCAATTTACTGTTTGCATGTTTAATGAATTAAAATAGTTGAATATTGCTTTTTTAAACTGTAAGATTCCTACTATTTGTTTTAAGCTTACTGGCAAGGAGTTCCAGAGTTTGCTGGTGTATACATAAAATAGTCTAGAAGAGTTCAAATAAGTGCATAAAGGTGTAATAAGATTCAGAGTTCGGGCAGATTGTGAAAACTGTAACTTTTCAAATAAATATAGCGGCGTTTTTCTTTGAATTATTTTATGTAAGAATATACAACATCTCGTATTTAGAAACTGTTCAAAAGTACAGCCAAGGACTAGTTGATGGTATTGAGAGACATGGTCAAACCTACGCAGACTAAAAATATACCGAACTATATTATTAAAAGCAACTAGCAATTTATGAAAAGAACGAGAATCAAGCTTAGCGTAAACCACTGAAGCATACTCTATGATGGGCAAAAGCAACGATTTGCTAATTTTCAGTTTGGTTTTAGTAGGTGTTAGGTATGAAAACATATTCAATTTTCGAAGACCACCATAGATGCGGCCAATAGAGGTATTAATATGATCGTTTGCTGAAATGGAACGATTGATTTTAAAACCAAGGCTTGTAACAACATTTTTAAGCTCAATTTGGAATCGAGATACGAACACAGGTGGGAGATTGGTTGTATCGAATTTCAGTCTAGAGATGGCAATGATTTGGGATTTTGCTGGGTTAAGCGTTAAGCCATTACACAGAGTCCATTTGTAAATCTCTTCAAGATCTTCATTCATTCGGCAAGTTAAGTCCTCCAACAAGTTAAATGGTCGAGATAGATACATTTGGACATCATCTGCATAGAGATGCAACATAACATTTTTACAAGATAATGGAAGGTCATTGATAAACATGCAGAATAAAAGAGGACCTAAAATTGAACCCTGAGGAACGCCAGCAACCAATTCAATTGAATCCGATGAAATGTCACAAACCTTAACTCTTTGACTACGGTGTGTCAAGTAGTCTCGAATAAGTCGGACAGACCTCCTACTGAAACCAAAATATAAATTGAGCTTTTCACAGAGAATACTGTGATTGACTCGGTCAAATGCTTTTGTAAAGTCAAGCAAGCATAATAGCGTTAACATACCTTGATCAAACTGGATTCTGATATCGTCAAGTACTTTAACCATCGCCGTAGAGCAACTATATGCTCTGCCCTAAAGCCTGACTGCAACGACGATAATAAGTTTTGACTCCTTACATAGTTAGAGATCTGGTGCGATAAAACTTTTTCGAAGACTTTCGAAAGGCAAGGCAAAATACTTATGGGCCGAAAATCAGCACTGCTTAAAGGGTTGTTTTTTTTGGGTAAAATTGGTTCCACTTTTTGGTGATGTATGCCATCAAATCACCAGTAGACCGTTTACTACGAAAGCCGTACTGACGGTCAATAAGAAGCTTTCGATCTTCAAGAAATTTCATGAGTTGACGGTTTATCAACGTTTCCATGACCTTGGAAAGAAGGGATGTTAGTGCAATTGGACGGTAGTTGGAGGACTTTGAGGACTCTTGGAACCGAGCGAGTTCGAAAAAATATCTGCTTCATAGCAGAGTTTACTGTCTCAAGCTCATGTGGGGCCAATGTGCTATCAGGAAGTGTCGAGTTAGCAGCAAATTGAGCTGCCAGCAAATTGGCTTTATCGATGAAGCTGATATACGGAGAGTCATTGAAAACGAGCGTAGGGACCGATGACGTGGTCGAGTTCATAAGTTTCTTCACAAAAGACCAAAAGTTTTTGTTTCCTTTTGGACACAATAGTATTTTTTGCCTTACCTACTTTTTGGTCATGTAAAAACTTAGCCTTTTGTATTTGGGCATTAGATATATTTCTAGCCCGTTTGAACAAATTTCGATTTTCTACAGTAGGGTTGTCTTCAAATTTTCGAAAACTACTTTCTCTATCCCTAATCGCCTCTTTACAGCTTAAATGAAACCACGAATTCTCTTTGGGGATGATACTTTTTGTTCTGTGAGGAACAAAATTTCTCATGCCGTTGAGAATTACGTTAGATATCATATCAGCTGATGCATCAACGTTTCCGTCGAGAAAGCACAATGACCAATTTGAATTTCGAAAGAAATTATTCAGACCGTCCCAATTGGCTTCCTCATATTGCCACACAGTTCTTTTAGGGACGTTATCTTTTTACCGTGAAGGAAAGCGAAAAATCTACCGATATGACACAATGGTCTGATTTGCCTAGAGGAGATGATACTACGACCCTATATTTGTGAATGTGAAGTAAGAAATAAGTCAAGAGTGTTGGCCGCAAGGCATCCAATATCAGGAGCCCGAGTGGGCTCATCAACAAGTTGAGTTAAATCGTTAAACTCAGCAAAGATCTCAACACATTTTCCTTCGGGTGTTGTCTGGCCAGAATGTCGGAGCCTACCAGGATTGTGTACCTTGAAATCGCTCGCAATTGCGATTTCAGTGTGAGGGTATTGGGAAACAATTCTTGAGATGGAATCAGATAACGCTTCAAACTCGTTAGAGGTTGAATTGTTATCCAAATTGGGCTTCTATAGATAAAACAATAATGAATGATTTGCTTACGGACGGTGAATTTTATCTACATAAAATAGAAGTCGAACAAAGGCCGTATTGTGGTAGAAGTTGGTAAGCAATATCATTTTGAATATAAACGGTGAGGCCATGAGAAGAAAACAATTATGGCACTAAGCTATACCAGGGCAGGTTGAACTCTGATGAATCAGAATCAACACCCACCTGAGTTTCACTCAATGCCAAAACAGCTGGCCTGCATTTTGCAGTGTGAGCGTACACAGAAAAGAAATCCGATCGTAACCCCCTAATGTTGCTAAAATCGACTCTAAACTTACCCGACATTACGGAGATAAGTCAACCGACTACTTTTCTGAAGTAAAACCCAAGGTTTTTAAGACATCTTATGCTAAAATCTACGAAAAACGACAAGCAACACTTGATAAAGTGACACGTGTCACTCGAAAATCAAGACAAACAAAAAACAGGAATGTACAACTGACAAGGAACAAATTGATATGCATTAAGTGACACGTGACGCAACAATGTAGCACCCAACGTAACACACGAAAAGTCCGCACTGCGCTGGAGGGAACTCTCGAAAACGACATTCGAAATACTTACTTAGGTGGGCATTACAGTTCGGGGTGAACCTGGGCCTCAACCAACATCCTTCTATAACGACTTCGATTTCGGGCGAGCTCTCTCCAGTTTCGCACTCCAAGTCGGTTGAGGTCTTCATCCACTTGACACCTAAGACGAGGTCTTCCCCTTCCGCGATTTCCCTGCAATGTGCTTTCGAACACCCGACGAGCCGGAGCGTTTGTGTCCATCCGCTCTACAAGGCCCAACCATCGTAGCCTCACGATTCGTACTCTTCTGGCTATGCCCATGTCGCGGTACAGCTCATACAGCTCGTTGTTGTATCTTTTTCTCCACACATTGTCCTCGCATACGGGACCAAAGATCATTCGGAGAATTATTCTGTCGAAACGACCAAGGGTTTCCTCATCCGCTTTCGATAAGGTCCATGCTTCCGCGCCGTAAAGCAGGACTGGGATGATTAAGGTCTTATATAAGGTTACCTTGGTTTTTCTGGAGAGGGTTTTGTTTCTCAATTGCCTTCTTAACCCAAAGAAGCAAGGGTTGGCAAGAGTTATTCTCCGTTTGATCTCCGCACTGATGTTGTTGTCCGTGTCTACAGCGGATCCTAGGTAGACGAAGTCCTGTACTACCTCGAAGTTATGTCTGTCTATTGTGACGTATTGTCCAATTCGTCGATGTTCTGTGTCCTTGTTTGATGACAACATATACTTCGTTTTGCCCATCAAACCCATTTTTGCCGCTTCTGTTTCGATACTCGCAAAAGCACCTATGACATCACGCTTTTTTCTTCCCATTACGTCAATATCGTCTGCATAGGCAAGTAATTGTACAGACTTTCGAAAGATTGTTCCTCTGGTGTTGACGTTTGAGTTTCTTACAATCTGTTCAAGTATGATGTTGAAGAAATCGCATGACAGTTTGTCGCCTTGTCTAAAACCTTTTTCGACATCAAAGGTCTCGGTGAGTTCTTTACCGACCTTGACGGAGCAGCGTGAATTCTCCAAAGTCATCCTGCTTAGTCGTACGAGTTTTGCAGGAATGCCGAAACTAGACATGGCTCTGTACAGCTCGTCTCTGTAGATACTGTCATACGCGGCCTTGAAATCGATAAAAAGATGGTGAATATCGATATTACGTTCTCGGGTTTTTTCCAAGATCTGCCGTAATGTGAAAATTTGGTCTATTGTGGACTTCTCTGGTCTAAAACCACATTGATAAGGACCTATCAAGTTGTTGACGTGGGGTTTCAGACGTTCACATATTACAGCAGACAAGATCTTATAAGCGACGTTTAGGAGGCTTATCCCTCTATAATTGGCGCAATTGTGAGGGTCTCCTTTCTTTAGGATCGGGCATACGATACTGAGGTTCCATTCATCGGGCATGCTTTCTTCCGACCATATCATGCAGATCAGCTGGTGCATGCTCCTTTCCAACTGATCTCCAGCTGCCTTGAAAAGTTTGGCATCAAGGCCATCTGCACCTGCAGTCTTGTTTGATTTAAGTTTGCATATAGCAAGCTTAACTTCTTCTAGGTCGGGAGGACGGCATTCTTGACATCGTCCAAGCTGAATGGGGCAATCTGCCTGACAACGGAATTTGTGTCCTCATCGCCGTTAAGCAGTCTGCAGAAATGATCTTTCCAGATCCTCAGTAGCGACTGTGACTCTATAACTATGTTTCCCTGCTGGTCTTTACAGGCTTGAGTTCGGGGCTTGCCACCCTTGCAGGATCTTTTTACCTTTAGGTAAAACTTCCGAATCTCATTCCTGTCATGGCACCTCTCTATTTCCTCAAACGGGCCTCTTCTCATGCTGCTTCTTTTTCTTTTTGAGAAGTCGGTGTTCTTTCCTTCTTCTCTCCTTATACTGATCGTAAGCAGCTCTCGTTCGTGTTTGCATAAGCATTTGTCGTGCTCTTTGACATTCGAAATACGAAACGGAAAGTTCGACAAACAATAGCGACACGAGAAAAACGACATGGCACAAAAGGCACTTTAAAAGCTTCACCGATAAGAGGACACTCGTGAAACACATGAAAAGGGAAGCCACATGCAAAAAGTAGCCCTGAAAAACAACAAGCAAAAAGCGACATGCTTCCAAACTTCCAATGAAGGAACATGCGACAAGGAAGCACCTTAAGCTGGTAAATCTTTTACGAAAAACCATTAAGCCAAACATTAACGTTCGTTGGAAATCAAATCTCATTCAAACTCGGAAAGATATTTCAACTTCAAATAAAATTTATAGAACAGCATAATTAACACAAGTGCATCAGCTACATCCCTTGATTGATATAATCGATCGTTATACATTCCTAGACTTATGCACGATAAATTCCCAGATTAAATGCGTCTACAAATGTGTTCCCCATTGACGTTACGTATCCTCGGAATGAGTTTCTCCTTAAGTAAAATTTATTACATCCAAGAACTCGGTTGACCCCCATGGTCCTTTAATAGCATCTTGGCCAGACTATGTGAAGGTATGTCTTCTCAAGTACCTATATTCCCTATGCGCATGTTGTCAAACATACATGCATACCTAAATGTAATTGCATCGGCATCAGAGCAAGCAGCTTAGCATAAGACTTACGAGTATCGAGTATAGAGAAGATGCACGCAAAACGCAATGATAATCAACGTCCAATCGAATGCTTATCGCCCATCAAATCTTTCTCGACTGGAGATGATTTGCCGTGTTCTATTGATTTGATTCGCTTAAGAATACTTTTCATCGGACTATGGGCAAGTGGAGCCCTTCGAAAATCTCAAGCACTTTGCCAAAGTCGTATTGAGTACCTATGTAGTTAGAGGCACTCTATTCGTACACAATACACTTAAAGTTTTGATCCGTCTAATATTGCTGATGCTTTGTATGTTGAAGGGAGCAGACATTCTGTCAGGGAACAATCTTGTCATCCATTAAAGAACACTTCGTTTATTATTTTTATTTTTGTGTTGCATCAATCTAGAAACTTGTCTTCTGCTGCTTAACCGTATCTTACTGGCTGCTTGAATCAGAAAAGACCTAAACGAATATGGAAATTGCGTAGATGCAAGAACCACTTGACATGGCATATCTTTTGAAATCAAATTCCTACAGGGTTTGTACGATGGCTATACTTTTAGCTGGGCCATGGACACGGACAGGCCATGGCATTGGATGTGCAATAGAGCTCATAATAATTACACAGGACTTTGCCTGCACTCTACCATCATGGATGTCTTTGTCAATTGGATGCATCACCCGGAGCAGCTCGATACGCCACCGCCACCGTATCTTTACTCGTATATATGCACTACACACTCACGTTAGCTTCCAGTGAGCTGGCTAGCTCGTGTGCTGCACAAATTGCGCTTGCCTTCGTGTGACTTATAGGTACATAACTTCTTTGCGAGGGCAACTGCAAACGATGACCTTTTGGCTATTGTCTGATTAAGCGAACGTTTTTTTTTTTTTAATTTCTTTTTGTTATTTTTGTCCTCCTCCTTTAGCACTTTCCACATGAGGATTAATACTGTGGCGATGTGCTAAGCTGAGCATTTTCAGAATAAACCTGGGATTTACATGCCGGACTATCAGTTGGAGTTCGAGGTGAATTGAGTCTTTGCATACGTGATTACGTGACCAGCTTTGTTGGCATAAGATAAGTGTTTACTGCAAAAACCATTTTTTTTTTCTGGCTACAGGAGCGCTCGCCAAATTTCTAAATGTGCGCTGCTGAAGAGAGCACTACCAGTTGCTCTCCGAAAAGTCATTAACCACAAAAGCTTTAGAAAACAATGAAAGATAATTTTCAAAAATCTTGTCGACACTCATCTCGATTTCTTTTGGAACGGACAAAATTCTTTATTGTAAGGTTTTTCTGAAAAGTAAAAATGATATGAAAAATGTTAGTTTATTGTGTCTGTATAACCAAAACTATAGTCCAATTGCAACTACACTATTAAAAATCTTCGATATAGAAAAGAGCTATTTCATTCATAAAATTCTTCGACACACACTTTTAAGCTGCTAAACATCAACAACAACAATCCAAAAAAATCGACAAATAAGATATGAAAGAGGACATTTGAAACATGACAGATGACAGATGATAGATGCCTGATAACAGATGACAGATGACAGATAACAGATGACGGATGACAGATGACAGATGACAGATGACAGATGACAGATGACAGATGGCAGATGACAGATGACAGATGACAGATGACAGATGACAGATGACAGATGACAGATGACAGATGACAGATGACAGATGACAGATGACAGATGACAGATGACAGATGACAGATGACAGATGACAGATGACAGATTGCAGATGACAGATGACAGATGACGGATGACAGATGACAGATGACAGATGACAGATGACAGATGACAGATGACAGATGACAGATGACAGATGACAGATGACAGATGACAGATGACAGATTACAGATGACAAATGACAGTTGAAAGGTTGCAGATGAAAGATGACAGGTGAAAGATAACAGACGACAGATGACAGTAATGATCTACAATAGGTAGCGGTGAACTCGCGGTGCTGGCCAGGGCTAAAGGCGCTTTGGCTGTGAAAAGACGACTGTTTTACCGCAGGCAACTTGTTAGCAAGGTGAAGGTTGTATCATTTGCCTGTGGGTGCCCTGTGTGCTCAACGTTACAGCTAATGGAGAAAACGCGTATCAGTGAATTCGTTGCACCGGAAGCGTTTATTTATTTTGATATGAAAGGGTTGATTCAGGACAGATTGATCTTCCACGTCTGCCGTAAGTCCGTGGAGGGCGAGGGATGGGCTCCTTTATAATCAGGACTTCACTCTTCACGGCAATAGACGAACACCTTGAAGGGCTCCTCCAGTTCAGTAGAGCGGTCTCATCGTCTTGACGTTCGTTGAATATGGCGAATGGGTGGTTGGTGGTTGTCTCAGACTTTCAGCTCTGAAAACGACATGAATACTGATAGCGAGGAGCCTGGCTTGCACATCTATAGTGTGTAAGATTTAGGGCAAAGAAAGCGAATAAAATCAAAAAAAAAAATTTTTAATAATGTCGTTTTCTAAAACTCAAATCCAGCATTAATTGGAGAGTTGGAGTGACGTTTTGACAAATAAACTCTCCACTTCACTCCAAAACGTTTTTCAAAAATCCATTTGGAGTGAAGCTAGGGAGTGATTTCTTGACTTTCGTTTCTATTTCGGATGCAAAGGAGTGTACACCAATACATAAACCTACGTTTATGTGACTGCTCGTTAAAGCAAACCGCAGTTTTTTCGTGTTGAAAATCATAAGTTGGAGCGGCATGAAGCACAACACAGATTACAATTACCAGCTACTTTTTTAATTAACGATTACTTTGTATACTCACTCACAAGAAGACGCTTCATAAAAAGTAAGTGACAATGACCAAGAAACAAAACAAAAACAAATTCTTTAAAAGAACACGCAATCCCCACCTCAAGCCAAAGATGCCTGTTCAAAATCCGTTACCATCTCCACAAACACAAAATAGACTCCAAAGTGAGATCCAGTGAACTTACCCACACTTTTCGCAACGTTTGACAAGCGTTTCAAAATAGACTAATACGTCCGCAACTCTAATCTTAACGCTTGCACCCTGCTTGACTGGATGTTCTTAAGTAATAAATTTTGTAACCCTATAGAATAGACGAGTACGAGATGGAGTCTACCTTAGGCTCTGCTGAAATGACAAACAAAAACAATAATTTTCTTCTCCGCTTGTATAAGTTTGTGTCCCAGAGCTCACAGTTAATAGATTATTCCACACACCATTGGCTAATACCGGCTAAGATCGAGGGACACTTTGATAAATAACTTTAGAGTCTGGCTAATAGCCGCACTTGTAATTGATTTTGTATGCGCGTTTAGCTGTCTCCGCGGGGGTGAACTACACTTCGTTCTAAACTCTAGCGATGCGAATGTTATGCGGAACCTTGGCATTCGCGGTTGAGTGATATATGTGTATCACATTATAGTGGTCTCTTGTAGATGTCGTGTGGGCGATGCTGCTTTATGTTGGCAACTGTAATAAATTAACAATGCGAATAGTGCGTGTGGAGTAGAAATTGGTCAATTTATTCGCTTCCGCGTCTCACTTTGCTAAACTAAAAAATGAAGTGATGATCCTTTGCGAATTCAAAAATGAAGACAGAGTGTTTAGCCAAACGTCCTTTTGTCAAAAAAAAATATTATTATGACTTACTATCACCTGTTCTTTTGTTGGTATATTTAGCTCATGTACCTTCCATGTCTCATTGTTTATACATCTCTAATTTTAATTGAAACAAATTATCACAACAGCTCAAGTGCAAATGAAGAACTTAGTAACCGTTACAGCCTCCACTCTCACGGAATAGGTTGATAGCCTCTGTCTGTCTGTGCCAAGTTAATAAAAGATAAAAAATTACAATAGAAACGCATTAGCAATTAGCAGTCGATCTAGCATGTCAATGCGCATTGTTGCAGTTGAAGAAAGTAAATTGTTTGCAAGCTTTTACTTTTCATTATTATTTAATTTTTGTCTTTTTAAAAAAAAAAATCTTTAAAACGCAAACGCAGCCATTGTTTCAGTGGAAAATTCATAATACTGAACCAAAGTGAGCTCATTTGGAAAAGGCTGTCTGCATACATATTTTCAATGTGGGCAGGCACATTCGTGTAATGCTTGAACATAAGCAAACATTTGAAGTGTTACTTGATGCTTTTGTATTAGCTTAAATTAGTGTTATTTTATCGAAGAAAATCTGTGATCAAAATGGTGTCATCAAAATAAAAAAAAATAAATTGTTTGTTACCAGAAAACTTATTCTTTTTACACTTTGAGAATAGATCTCATTGGGATTTGCCATTTTTAGTCAAAAATGTTATCTTTAGTGCAATCTATGATGTCACAATATATTTCGCTGAAAACTTCGATGACACGTTTTTAACAATACAGTGACAGAAAACACAGGTTGGGCGTTATCATCGACGATAGATCAACGAATGATTATCGTCTGTGAAAGTTACGGAAAGACCCCCAGCTCTTTTCATGAGTATCACATTTCGCAAGGAATTTGCACGTAATGCGGTAGTAATTTCATTTCCACGAAAAGCGCTTTCTCGATTAGCAGCTTAAAATCGGAACAAATTGTAGATCCCCTACATTAATCACAAGGTATGGTTGTGAGAAATGCGCTAAGCCCCGGGGCTTCCCGCTCTGCTACGCCATCCTATTTATTTATTTTTGCTAATATTACAGCTACACAGCATCAAAGAGAATAACTTCATGAACGCAAAAATCATTGATCATAGCTCTTTGATTTCTTTTGTCTGTAACCATCCGTCTTCGCTTGATAGAAATACTTGGGGTCCAAGTATTCCACCGATTTGTTCATTGACGTAGAACTTTAAACAAAAACGTTCTTTTTTTTTCAAAAATTTCTTGTAAAAATTAAAAAAAAAAAACTAAAAACGAAAATCCCCTTGCGAGTACATTCACCGATCATAAAGAGTCTTTCATTTTTCGGTTTTGAAATTAGAGCTAAATAAACCACCCCATAGCGATCATTTATTTCATTATAAGGTTTGAAATCAACCATTTTCCGAAAAAAGGGGTTGACATTTGACCATATCGCTCCAGATTGACGATTTCGGATCATTACCAACACTTGCACTTCCAGTAACAGTAATTTGTCTGAGCGTGCATTACGATAATGCCCTCCGACATCAGGAATGCTCCCTCTCTTTGACATTTTTTTCACTTTTGCCAAGCGATCCATTACCGTAAGTGGCAAATATTCAACTAATATTTTGACTATTTAAATGACAGCTGATTGTGATTTTGAAGATGTCCCATGCGTGCGCTATCAACTTGAAGCCAAGAAATGAATGAATCTGTAATCATTCCAACGGTGGTGTGAAATGAATTGTGCAAAAAAGAAGAAAAGTGGGTAGACATAGATTCAATTGTTATGCAAAATGGCGGATGGGCTCACTTGTCTTCAACGACGCCGGACTCTGCAGAAACATTAATTTCTTCGGTACGCACTGTAAGAGAAGTTACTTTTTAGGAAATGCATGGAAAAATGAAGCAAAGGTAAACATTCAAAATTTTAAAACTAAGTAAAGTCCTTGTAACTACAGTGGACTTCGGTTTTAACAACCACTCATGGGAGATAAATTTTCCGTCGTTATAAGCGGATGTCGTTATATTCGAACAAAAAAAACCGATTTATTTAATATCTTGTTTAATATTTGTATTTTTATTTCATTTAAATATAAGTAGTCCAATTCATTCTTTATTAGCATAAACAATTGTTTTTCATAATTTATGATTCAGTTCGGATGAAAAAATCTATGATAGTTGACTTTTTTGTTTTTAAGGTATAGAAGTTTTAATTTTTCCTATTTCCATTACATAACTTGTTAATTCTGGTGTTGTGTTTGCAAAAAAAAAACAAAAATCCTTATCAATTCCTATTGCATTTAATGCCTCAGCAATTGAAGGGCTTGTTTCGTGTACGGGGCCGTCATTGTCATCAGAGACCACAAGAACTGAATTTTCCACAGCAGTAGCACTCACTATTTCTTCTAAATTTGGATCATCTGAAGTTAAAATGTTGTCATCAACGGTAATCTACTCCACCCACGCTGTTTCTGAAGCGACAATGTTTGACTTGTTCATCAGTGCAATCCATTCAGAAAGTGGCCAATCATCCTCTTCTTCAAACTGTTCTTCATTTCCCGAGTTGTTCAAAGCTTGCAAACCAGCATGCTTAAAACAGTTAGCAATAGTGCTACTGGTAACACGATTCCAGACTGTTGCCCCCATGTCAACAGCGTCTGATAAGCCAATGGCACATTCTATACCTGCTTCTAAGGTCCCAAATAATTTTAAGCACAAGTTGCGAAAATTACTTTCAAGGCTTCTAATAACACCCTGGTCCATTGGTTGCAATATCGATGTTGTATTGAGGCGGCTTTCGATCTCGTCAATAGAAATGCACTTTTGTACAAGCTATCGCAAATCGGACTTTCTACTAAATTCATTCGGGTCATCAAGGAAATTTATTGTGGAACTAATGCAGCTGTTTGGGATGGAAGCAATATGTCAGAGTGGTTTGAAACAGATAGTGGGGTGAAACAGGGATGTCCTCTTAGTGCATTGTTATTTGCTCTTTTTATCAATGATGTTGTGACTGAACTACCTGGTGGAATCAGAATGGCAGGTAGCATTATTAATGTTTTATTGTATGCTGATGACTTGGTGGTTTTGTCTGAAACTCCCCAAAATCTACAATTGATGATAAATCGCCTGGTCTCATACTGCGAAAAGTGGGGACTTATCATAAACACAGATAAATCGAAGATAATGGTTTTCTCAAGAAGTAATCGAGGTAACTCAACACAAAGCTGTAATTGGTTTCTGCGATGTAACCGTCTTGATGTCGTTAGAGAGTATACGTACTTGGGAGTAAAGCTAAATACCTACAACACTTGATTTCAAGACCCACTTTGAAGAAAAAACTAAAACTTGTCAGAAACTTATAAACATGACTTGGAAATCAGTTTTGTTCAATGAACACGTTAGCCTGTCAACTATAAGTACAAAATCTTCAACTCAGTCGTTAAATCTACATTGTGTTACGCTGCAGAAGTTTGGGGATCCGAAGAATTTGAAGAAATGGAAAAACTGCAGAGAAGTTTCATCAAAAAATTATTCAACCTACCAATTAAAACTCCAAATTATGCTATTTATTTAGAAACGGGTTTACCTAAAATATTTACGACTACTTTAAAAACACAAGCCGACTATATTCTAAAAGTGCTTGATTTCCCCGCATCGAGACTTGTAAACAAAATGCTGCAGTATGAAATCAGAAATAATGACTGGTGGATGATGAAATGGCGAAATCTTGGCGAAATATATGGAGAAGATACGAACATAGTCGCAGCTGATACGAGTACTTTGAAAGATCGGCTGTACCGTATAATACAAAAGTATGAAGACACTCAGAGGGAGTTGCTTGTAGCGGAAGCCCAGCAGTCGGAGAGTAGATTTTTGTGTTCAAAACTCAACTTTAATTTAGAAGCTGATAACTATTTTAATGACATGTATAGTTGCAAACAAATATCACTTATATTCAAAACCAGATGCGAGGTCCTTGGGTTAAACGGAGACCCCTATAATGGAAGCTTTAATCAGTTCTGCACTTTGTGTAACTTTAACTCAAAAGAAGACTGCTTTCACCTTATTGGAGTGTGCCCTATTTATGCAGCACAAAGGCGACTATATTTAGGAGTAAGTTCTTTAACAGTGCAGGAAACAGTAAACTTGCTTAATGGCCCGAATTGGAAAAATCTTCATTTATTCATAAAAAATGTTTATAAATATCGAATGTTATTGATAACTGAATTTGATTAAAACAAAATTGTTAATTTAACTTCTTTACCAAAATCTTAAATTATTAAAATATTTATTGCCAACTGAGCTGACGGCATTGCCATAGCTTTTAATTCAATACTTATTATGTTAATGTGTTTACTTTATAAAGTCAATAAATGGATTACTTACTTACTTACTTACTTACTTATTGGGCGGAAGAAAGGCAAGTTTTATTGAATAAAGGTTTTGAATGTGGAGATGTGAAGGGCAGTTATCGAAAAGCAACAAAATTTTCTTTTTCTTTGTCGTCAGCTCTGCATCCCTCGAAACTCCCTCGAAAATTTCGGGAGTCATCCAAGCACTTTGTATCTTTGTAACGTCTTGGATTCTTGGATTTGCCAATAACAGGGAGTTTACTATTTTCCGATCCGTCCATATTAACACCAACGAGCACGGTTATTCTTTCTTTAGACATTTTTCCGCCTATGCACCTTTCTTCTCTAAATTTGAATGTTTTGTCAGTTCTTAGTTTGTAAAAAATACCGGCTTTGTCCACATTAACGATGTCACTGTGTCGATAATCTTCTCGAACAATTGGCCATAATTGCTGTAACTAATCATCGCATTGCCCTGACTGAACGCTGTTAGCTTCTCCTGAAATTTTTCCAATCACAATGTTGTTTCGCATGCTAAAAAGGTTGAACCATCTTTCAGTACATTGAAAATCCTTCCCAAGAAGCTGTCCAATTTTATTTGCCTTTGTTTGTAGTATTGGTGCTGTAATGGGAACATTATTGCTCCTCTGAGTCTTAAACCATTTAAGCATTGACTCTTCAATGTCTGCATTTTTTGAGGAAAAAATTTTTTTAATTTTAATTATTGATTTCGCTTCAAAATTTTTAAATAAATAATCTTTGTTTCTCTCCTGCAAATTTCTTTCTCCCTCTCCCTCTCCCTCTCCCTCTCCCTCTCCCTCTCCCTCTCCCTCTCCCTCTCCTTCTCCTTCTCCCTCTCCCTCTCCCTCTCCCTCTCCCTCTCCCTCTCCCTCTCCCTCTCCCTCTCCCTCTCCCTCTCCCTCTCCCTCTCCCTCTCCCTCTCCCTCTCCCTCTCCATCTCCCTCTCCATCTCCATCTCCATCTCCATCTCCATCTCCCTCTCCCTCTCCCTCTCCCTCTCCCTCTCCCTCTCCCTCTCCCTCTCCCTCTCCCTCTCCCTCTCCCTCTCCCTCTCCCTCTCCCTCTCCCTCTCCCTCTCCCTCTCCCTCTCCCTCTCCCTCTCCCTCTCCCTCTCCCTCTCCCTCTCCCTCTCCCTCTCCCTCTCCCTCTCCCTCTCCCTCTCCCTCTCCCTCTCCCTCTCCCTCTCTCAGTCTTTCCCTCTCGCTTTCTTTCTCTAACTAACTCTTTCACTGTTAGTACAGTTGTATAGTACACTTGCGTCGGAAAAAATGTTTTTTTTGCTTATGTTACTGGTATTTCACTTTGTTTAGGACGCCTCTTGCACTTGAGCTGTTTGTTGTCTTGCGTTTATTCGACACGTTCCCTACTTTCGGGTTAAAAAACACATAAAAACAGTTTATTGATTACTTGAACTATGCTGCACTTTACCTTAATGACATTCTTTTGCATATTCGCCCATTAAATCGACAGGAAATTGTAAGTGTCTCATTGCCCAAGGCCGTATAAGTACAACGCCATAATTGCATTTGTATGTGGACCAATTTGAGTTAATTTATACATACCTACATCGAGTAAAAAAAAAAAAGTGTCTTCGACTACACTGAACAAAACCAACCATCTCATTCCCAGAGCTAGGCTCAACCCAGTGAAGAACACCGGGCACAAAGTGATGTCCTACGACGATAGATGACATTGCCTTTGTTGACATGACTCTATTAAAAGTCCATTACTTAGTGGGAAAAAAATCACTTGTAGCAATGATTAATCATTTCGCACCATTTCCTCTGGTCACAGTATAGCCAAGGCTCATCCTCATCGTGCTTCGTGCATAAAGAAACCCACATACTAACTCTGGTTCAACAATGCCCGTACCCGTAGGTACATGCTCGTATGTTCTTCACTTGCACTTGTTGTAATTTACTGTAGCCGGCGGCCTAACGACTACAATTATTTACCATCAGCTGAATCTGCAGTAACATTATTCCTGCTAATGCCTCAGAACTAAACATATATCCCCGTGATGGTTTTCCACTCTCAAGTATCAGGTGTTAGAGGTGATAATGAATGTTGGCCATTTAAGTGATTTCAATAAGAATTTCAATGTTGCGACGATGCAAGGACGATCCTCCCTCTCGTGGATCAGAGGGATAGTTCTCGAGTGATGTTCGAGAACTATCATATGAATTGCAATCCCAAAGGCTAGGCTGGCGTGTGTGTAGGTAGGTAGTCGAGGAGTCACATCGCATCTCTTGCATGGTATGTTGCTTCAAACAGGTATGCATGGAATGATTGGTGGCAAATAGCAATTCGAAAATAATTGCGGCACCTTCCAGAATTCTTTTTCATTGACTACGTGATATGTGTGTGTATGAGACGAGACAGAGGCGCACTCTTTGTGGGACCATCCTTCCAGATAAATTACGTAAGATGACAAACGGAAGCAATTTGCCGTATATCAATTTGATTTTTGATGTGATATAGCCAAGAGATTTGTGCAACCTGAGGACTTTAGTAGCAATTTAGTAACACCGAGTTCTTTAAAAAGAGAGTTGAGTAGTTCTCTTAGATGGATGCAAGAGTTTTTTTTTTTTGTTTTATTTTGTCCATTAGAAAATTGATGCCCAAGCGATAGATAAAAGCTTGGTGTGTGTGAATATGGTTGCGTGTTGGATTGCGGGACTTGAGGCAAATCAATTTAAAAGCAATTCAAGCCGCTTCAAGAAATTACCCTCAATGAAAATTCTACAAAGAACTGCGCTTTACATTACATAGTGGTTATTAAATTAAGTACTTTTAGTAGGTAGAGACTATTATAGATGAAAAAGGCTCACATGTATCTTTGACCACAACGTGTAAAGAGTTGCATCTATGATGATGGTAATGAACAAATGAACACAAAACTGTGGTAGAGTTTTAATCGATATGATTTTTCATAGCCTATTTCTGGGCGTAGAGATATTGAATTGAACAACGACATCGCCTAAATTTTAGGTAAAATAAATAAATGAGCGTGTTTAAGAGCTTAAATAGGATGTTAAAATTTAGAAAACGATAACCAAATAACTATTCTTATATCACTGAAAACGAAGCTATATAAAACAATCTTTTGACGATTTAATCGACGACAAGCGATTGGACGACTGAATAGAATAGCTTTTCAGTGATGCCACCTTACAACTAAGAATTTATCGAAGTGCTCAAATTTAGCCTTCTCCTTACCTATCTTTATTTTCTGTAGTTTCCTAGAAGATCCAAATTATGCTTAAGAATAATAAATTAGTGAGTTTAATTAACTTTCTACTACCAGATGCTACTGGTGCCATTAATGTTGCTGATGATGATGTTGCTTTTTTTGCAGGTAAAGGTGCTGCGTTGGAAATTGCTTACACTAATAATAATTTTATTGATATTTGTAATGTTGTGAATGCTGCTGAAGCTACCACGCTGGCTAATAATGCGCGTTCAGAAAATGTTCTTGTTTTCAATAGAAACCAAAATAAAAAAGTAATTCTTGGATCAAATACTTGTCAGAGTGATCTGAAAGTAGCTTATAAACTAAAATGGTATCATATTGGTAGTTTTAAAAGCTCTACAACTGCTGATGAAATCCTTAAATTCATTGCTACAATTCATTGCAGTCATCTCAAATTTTATGCCATAGACTGATTCGACTTGAGGATAATGATCGCAAACTTAATTTTGTAAATCTTAAGATCGGTGTACGGGTTGAAATTGCTGATTTGATCTTCATTGACACTTTTTGGCCAACAGGGGTTAAGATTCGCCCATGTATGTATGTTCAAACCAAAAAACTCAACAGGAAAATTATCTGCGAATCCAAACCTAATTTCGATTGATCACGCATCTTGGCAAAATATTCCAGCGTTAAAAATTTACTATCATAATGTAAGTGGTATCCGAACAAAAGTCGTTGATCTTTTTAATAACTCCTGTCATTGTTTTTATGACATTGCTGTGATTGTTAAATCATGGCTTTATAATGGAATTATATCCACCGAACTCTTTGATTGCAGATTGTACAGCGGTTATCGTCTCGGCCGCTGCAAATCTTCTAAGGAACGTGGAGGTGGAATTATTGTAGCTGTCCGGAATCATTTATCTTGCAACGAAATCAATCTTCCTATTGAAGACATAGAACAAATTTGCATATCTGTTACAGTAAATATTCTTCCTAAATCAAATATATTTTTTCTTGCAAGTTATGTGCCTTCAGGTAGCTGTCTTGATATATATGAAAACATATTAGTAACATTGAACATGTAAATAATCCTTGCTTTGATTCTGATAATATATGTATGTGTTGTAGGTGATTTTAATTTATCTATTGTAAGATGGATTTCGTCTGAATCTGATAAGATGTTGATTCCTTTTAACATAAAAACTGATTTTGAGCTTACATTTATTCATTATATCTAGTCGTTCAGTTTAATTCAACTAAATAATATTCCTTATACTCTGATGAAAATATTAGATTTAATTTGTATGTGATGTGATGATTTGCGAAGTTATGTAATTAAGGCTCCTTTTTCTTTGTTGAATAATTCAATGAATTAATGTTTGAAATTAAATATTGTTATTCGTTTAAACTGTCGATCCTTAAATTTCGTTAAATCTAACTTCCATGATTTAAATAACTATCTCTTCAACATTGACTGGTGTAATGAACTTTTGTCTTTAGATCTGCAAACTATGTATAATCGCTTCATTGAGATATTAGCCATGGGTTTCGATAAGTTTACCCCTCTTATGCATAAAAAAAGGTTGTCTGAACCACCGTGGAGTAATAAAAGGCTCAGTAATCTTAAAAAGCTCAAACTAAAAGCTCATGCAAAATACAAGAAATCAAAAAATCAAGCTAATTATCTTAACTCTAGAAAACTTCGTAAAAACTTTAGTCGTTCTCAGTAAATTTCTATATAGATCATATATCTTGAATATCGAGAGTAACATAAAAAGTAATAGCAAATCCTTTTGGTCATATATTAATTCGAAAAGAAATTTTATAGGAATAAAGGCACTCCGAGTTCTATGTTCTATAAAGATGTTGAGTCTGCTGATTTAAACTCAACGGTATACTTGTTTGCTGAATTTTTCCAATCGGTTTATACTTCTTCTACATTCAATAGTAGCTCATTGAATAATATGGTGAAAAAAATTGATGTTGGAAGTATCCAATTGAACCATGAAGAAATTATAACTGAGATTAATTCTCTCAAGCCAAACTCAAACCCTGGTCCAGATGGTATACCTGCCATAGTCCTCAAAAATTGTTTCAATTCAATTTATCTACCGTTGCTCACTATTTTCAACAAATCACTTCAGGAAGGGTACTTCTTAGAGGAATGGAAACTCTCGTATCTCGTGCCCATTCACAAATCTGGTGCTAAGAATAGTATAGAAAATTATAGAGGTATCTGTAAACTTTCTGCTATTCCTAAATTGTTTGAAAGTTTAGTGAAAGGAAAACTTGATTTTCTAACATCCGAATTTTTGTCACCAGAAGAGAATGGCTTTGTATCTGGCAGGTCTACTGTAACAAGCGCATGTCACTAATTCCGTGGAAGAAAAATTTCAAGTAGATGCTGTGTACACCGACTTCAGTTAGGCTTTTGACTCTGTCAAACCAAACACTTCTGAAAAAGCTTAAAGTAAATATTTTGATTTCACTCACTCATAGAAATCAACAAGTGCAAATAAATAATACCTGCTCTAGGAAAACTATTGGTTCATCAGGTGTTCTTCAGGGAAGCCACCTTGGCCCTCTCCTCTTCATTATCTTTAATAATGATATTGTTTCAGTCATAAGACATTGTGATTGTCTGATTTACGCAGACGATTTAAAACTTTTCCTCAAAATTAAAACTTTTGAAGATTGTCAGTCTGACCTTAATGGCTTGTCAAATTGGTGCCATATAAATGGAATAAGACTCAATATCAAAAAGTGTAATGCAATCTCTTTCTCACGAAAAACACTCAATCTATTATTTGACTATGCTATCGATTCGAAGCCCGTAAATCGTCTTTCACAAATTAATGATTTAGGTATTATACTTGATTCCGCCTTTTCTTTTAAATTATACATTTTGAATACCTATTCTGTAAGGCCTACTCGTTGGTGGAACTCATTAAGCGAAATGCAAAGGATTTCAGAGATCCTTATGTACTTCTTTGTTTATGCATATAACTCTCTTGTTAGATCGGTTCTGGAATATGCAGATGTTATTTGGAGCCCAGCATATAACGCTCATTCTATCCGACTAAAAAAAATTCAAAGGAAATTCACCAAATTCATATTTATACAAATGCGCTGGAGTTTTTCTCCTGGGCCCTATTTCATAAAAATTGACAATAGCGACAGGTGACAGGTGACAATTTGAAAATGACAACTGGGAAATTGTCTATATTCTGTACCATAGAAAAATTGACAATTTTGTAGAATTGTCGGGAAATCTGAGACAATTGTCGTAATTTCGTTTCATAAAAAAATTGTGATGACAATGAATTGTCAGGGATTTTTTTAAAATTGTCATAAATTCCCCGACACATTTGTAGTGACAATTTTTTTATGGAACAGAAAAAGTTATACAAATTAAAATTTTTTCAGTATGTAATTGACAATTGTGACAGGCAACTGAGTTTCGGTCGAAAAGTGACAAGTTAAATTAAAAATGTCGAATATTATTTTTTCAAGTGAAAGTGATAATGAGTCTGAGATACAAATTCGCGAAATACGTCGTCCTCGAATTTTTAAGGACAGAATTAACAATGATTTTGGTGCATTAAATGATTTTCAATTTAATGAAAATTTTCGCGTCGGCAAAAGTACTGCGGAATATATTTTGAATAAAATCGGTCAACATATCCCACTAAAAGAAACCGTATTCTTGATGCTAAGACCCAAAATTTATGTGCGTTACACTGGCTTGGAAGTGGAGCCCAGTATCATGTAGTTGGTGATGGACAGGGTGTGTCAAAAAGCTAAATTCATCGTTGCGTCGAAAAATTGTAGCTAGATTCAGTCTCTTGTATACATTGCAAGAAATTTGTCTAAATATATGACAGTGACAAAATTGTTACGACAAATTGATCACTGTCTGACAGCGACAAATTGGTCACTACAAAATTGTCATATACGACCTGTCAACACGATATGTAATGGAAATTTGTCAGATAACTGCAACAAATTTGTAGAATTGTCACTTTTCAATGATTATGAAATAGAGCCCTGATTATAATGCTAGATGCCAATTACTTGGCATAAAATCTCTAGAATCTCGAAGAAAAATTCATGGTGTTATGTTCATTAGAGATTTACTTTATGTGCTACCACATAAAGTGTCCATCTTTTCTTGCACAAGTTCCGATTTACGTTCCCGCTAGAACACTAAGAACTAGAATATTTTTTATTTGAAAGAACGCACAAAACCTGGTATGGAAGTAATGCGCCCTTATCCAGATCTATTGTTTCTTTCAATGAAGTATCTTTAAATACTGATTTTTTATGACATACACGTAAAAAATTTTAAATTCCAATTGTTATACTTATTTACATTTTAAGTTATTTTTGTAGAGCATACAATAATTTAATTATGTATATGTATCTTTGTATCTGTTAGCTGTAAAACTGCATGTAGATGAATAAATAAATAAATAAATTAATTAATTAATTAATTAATTAATAATTGATAGATGATTTATCTTTGCTTATGATTTATATTCAAACTCATGTATTCAAGCTTTTAATGTAACATGAGGTAAGATCAAAGGCTTTTTATCAAAGCTCAAATAAAATTAAAGGCTAGCACCATAACCATGAAAAAAAATTAGTGCAATTTCAAAAAATGCAACTAGAAGTAGAAAAATCTTTGAAACATCGACCCAACTTTATCAAAAACTGTATCAATGGTGTCTCCTATCAACTCCATGCTCCGGCTTATAATATTTGAAGTATTTATGTAATCTTGACTTTTAACAGAGCTTCCATCATCTAAATACATCTCGATATCAATGTTGACTATTTTCTGCTTTTTGTTTTCCTCCGTCCAAGACTTTTCTTTCAAAACCTTGTCATTTTCATCGTAACAAGTATTTTCTCGTTGCAATTTGAAGGAGTTTTCTTTTGAAGTTTTCTTGGTGGCATGACAACGTATGCTTTCAGCAGGACATTCTATTTGATCACACCGAAGGATACCTAGCAATATAAAATTCAATAAATTGTAATATAATTAGCAAGTTTATTTAATCACCGTTTTCATTTATGATTTCTACATCGTCAAACTTAGAAACTGAATATTTTAACGCAGAGCTCGAAACTGCTAGGACGATAGCAGGAGCCAAAAGTAAAATTACATTAATGTTTCCTTTCATAGTTTTCCAATAATCGGAGAATAACCCATTGGAGATTGAAAACTGAAAACCTAAAAACTAACAACCAAACCGGTCTGTATTGAACACTTCTATGTTTAGTTCTCTAACAACGATGAGTGTTTCACACATTACCAACTTAGTAAATAATTTCTAAGAGTATAACGCCATTGAAATCAGCAAATTTTATATTAATTAAAAACGTGAAGCGTGATGCCATTTCCTGAAATTGCATATTTGAGTCATAAAAAAAAACGTAGAGGTATGCTGTTTACAAAATTATTTTTAAAGTTGTAAGATTTTATTGTGAAATAAGTCACACATTACTAATCCTCATCGACTGGGTTTGACAAAGAGAACTGGCTGTTGAGAGCGGGGTTTTCTCCTGGTGTATAAGTTATACTTATCGATGAATTAAACTTCCCATGCATTACGTTATCTTCATCTCGAATAGTGGCAGCTCCATCTGAATTGAAGCATTTCCGAACAATTTTCAAATTAGATTCATCACTCGGATCGTTTTTCCTGGTTACACGACATTTTTCCGTTTTAGGTGGGCAAACTACAGAATCGCAAAAAACATTGCCTGAAAAAACGACAAGTTTTGGTAAAAATCTCTTCGTTTTTAAAATTTGTACAAACCATTTCTAAATCCCACTGATATTCCTTCAACAGTGGAAATATTTTTCAAACCAGAATTATCTTGAGGACGACATTGAACTACAGCTAAAAAAGCTGTGACGAAAAGTCCTATTGCAGCAATAGTCTGAAAAATTTAAATTTTTTTTTTTAAATTTCTTTTTTGCCATAAACTATATGAAATTTGGAAAACAAATTCAAAAAATTCAAAAATGGATTAAGAAGTAATAGATCCAGAGTAGTTGGCCGTATACTATTCGGGAAGGCTCTGATTGGTGTCAACTTGACGGCGCCCAGAGGTTGCAACTTATAGTACACCTCAATTTACATATTTGATTTAAAGATTTTACACCCCTGCAGCAGGGTACTGCTACCGGATTATTCGGCCTTTATTTCCCAAGGGATACTAAAAGGTTCTGGCCCTCCAGGGTGGGGGTTGTGCATGGAGATAACTACTCAACCACGTAAAAATTACATGGGTCCGAAACAAACAATAGCCTCGCATAGCAATTATGATTTCCACGTTGAAGACCCAAGATACAAAATAAAATGGTGCCTGATACAGGCAAAAGAAACAACACTTATTTGAATGCGGATTTGTCGTTAGAGGTAGACAGGGATAAGATTATTTGCCAAAATCCAAACATTGGCCTAATATGCGCCCACTCCCCCACAGAAGAGAAAGACGACAATTCCAAAGACTGTTTCTACGAGCTCCTCGAAGAAAGATATGAGCAGTGCCCTAGACACGACGTGAAAATCGATCTTGGCGATATTAACGGAAAACCAGGGAAGGGGGACATCTTTGGAAATGCAATGGGTAAGTATAGCCTGCATGACGAAACCTCCGAAAACGGACTCAGGCTATTCGATTTTGCTGCGGGCTTAAATCTTGTTGTAGGTAGTTCACGCTTCCCGCATCTCAAAATTCATTAAGGTACATGGCGATCCCCAGATCAATCAACCGTCAACCAAATTGAATATGTTGCGATCGACGCAAGGCATTCTTCCAGTGTGTTAGATTTCCAAACTTTCCGAGAAGCAAACTTTGACTCGGACCATTACCTTGTTATAGCCAAGGTACGAATGAGGATAACATGTTCACGACTTATGCAAACCAACGCTGTGAAGAGATATGAAGTCAGAAAGCTATAATCGCAGGTGATTGCCAGTGCCTTCTCCAATCGAGTGTTTCTCCAAATATCCTTGAATAGTATGCCGCCAGAATCAAGCATTGAAAACCAGTGGCAGCAATGCCAACAAGCAATCAGAACCGCTGCCTCTGAGGCTCTGCGTTTCACTTGACCCCCAATGAAGAATGCAAGCAGGCAAATGCAGCCAAGAAACAAACAGCACAAAATATTGATGCAAAAGCAAGCAAGAGCTGCTTACGATCAATATAACGAGATTTACAAGGAGAAAGAAGGGAAGAACACCGAATTCTCAAAAAGCAAAAGAAGCAGCCTGAGAAGCCCTCGTTTGAGGAAATTGAGATATGCCATGAATATCGTTGGTATACACCATCTTTTTATAGACTTTAAGACCGCGTGTGACAGTTTTCACAGATAAGTGCTGTACAGAGCCATGTCTAGTTTCGGCATCTCTGCAAGCTCCGTCAAGGTCGGTAGGGAACTGACCGAGTTCATTAAGAGAAAGGCTTTAGGTAAAGCGACAAACTGTAATGCAATTTTTTTCATATCTTAAGAAGATTGTAGAAAACTCAAACGTCAACACCAAGAAATAATTTTTCAAAAGTCTCTACAATTACTCGTCTACGCAGACAATATTGATGTAATGGGAAGAAGGAAGCGTGATGTCATGGTGCTTTTGCGAGCATTGACAGAGTCTACCTAGGATCTGTTATAGACACGGAAAACATCATCAGTGCGGAGATCATACGGAGAAAAACTCTTACCAACCGCTGCTTTTTTGGATCAAGAAGGTAATTTCGAAAGAAAAATACTTCGAATGGTCTTTGGTCCCGAATGCGAAGACAATGTGTGGAGAAGAAGATACAACAACGAGCTGTATGAGCTGTACCGCAACATGGGCGGAGCTGTAAGAGTACGCATCACGAGGTTACGATGGCTACATGGCCCGTAGAGCGGATGAACATCATCAGCTCGAAGAGTTTTTGAAATGACATTGCAGGGAAACCGTGGAAGGTGAAGACCTCCTCTTAGGTGTCGCAATCAAGTGCAAGAAGGCCTCAACCGACTCAGAGTAAAGAACTATACACTGGCGAGACCGTCCCAGACATCGAAGTCGTTATAGAATGCAATTAGTTGAAATCCAGGTTCATCCCGATCTGTAATGCCCACCTACGCAAGTAACTTGTTTGAATTCCTGCTTCACATTGCTTAGAAATTACCTGATGTGAAAGAATGGCGTGGATAAAAAAGAACAAATTAAATCACGCATTCAAGAGGCATTTTAAAAGGAATTGGAATTAACGATTGGCCGAAGTCCGACCCAAAATAAATATAAGCAAAAAACACTTACGAAACTATTAACGCGGTGTAAAAGTTATACCAAATACTTAAAAAAAAAACCTTCCAAAAATTCTTTTTATTGTGAAGCTATCGAATTATTTCTAAAATCTAGTTTAAATCAAAGCCAACCGCAGACTTAAATTATGGGCTACTTTTTAGACTCAGAAAAGTAACAATTACTGCAATAATTTGTTAACAGCAAAGATAAAAACGAGATGTTTTTTTATTTTTTGTTTTTTCACCCCAGTACTGTGTAGCTTTTTTACATCGGATTCGAATTCAGTAAACCAAAAACTCTTTGAAAAGTATATTTTGCCTAACGCAACAAAAGCTTTATAATTATCGCCGTTAATGATGCGTTTTTTACCCATTTTGCGGCGTGGTGCTATAAGCTGAGTATTGTGACCTCCAATGGAATCATACACATCTACCACTTATCTGTCTGGCATTCTTCATTTGCCTATGGATAGCAATTTACCTTAAGGAGTGGATTACTAGTTTGAAAATTAGATAATCAGCAGAGTTAAACAAAATACTCTTGGCTCCTTTAAAAGAAGAAGAAAACTCGCCTGTCAAGAGTACGCCGCAGTTGGCCGCATTTAACACCCTATTTAAGGAAATTAGATTCAATATTCCAAATTGGAAATAATTTTGTAACAAATTCAAATTCTGTTGACAAATAAAGTATTTCCGTCGAAAAATGTTGGTTGTTATTGCCACCGCACTATACTCAAATGCGTAAACTAAAAAAAATATTTATTGCTAAACCCTTTTTAAAAAAGCAAAGTATGTAATTCAAAAATGTTTTGATAGTTACACAATGGAATGAATTCAATATGAAAACACAAAAAGTAAACACTTCGATTACAATCACTAAATATACAACATAATGCTTTTTTGATAAAATGTATGTGTTCAATAACAAAGTAAAGACTGAAATATTTTTACCCTCATTGTATAGAAAGCTTTTCTCAATAAAATTTATCTAATAATCAAATTATTTCCAACTAAATATCACCAACCAAATGAACAGAAAGTAATACACTGAGCATTTTAATTAAAAAAGTTTGGCTTATAAATAGAAACAAATTTAGAGGGTGTGCGTCGTAGCAATGATAATTCGTTAGTTTTGACAAACTCTTCTTCGCTTTCAATGAAAGCCTAGGTGATAGCAATAACCAGAAACATTAATCTTCAGGTTATACATACGCGTAAATAGGGTTCATGAGGTTAGCTGATACATTCAAATCGCCACTAAGAGCTTTTTGAAAACTTTGCAGATACCTTATGTTTACATTACTAAAAAAATTCTATACTTACCTAATAGCTCTCAGATAACTACTACATTGATTTATTTTTTGGTTGAGAATCTCTGAAGCTGTTTAAAAAAGGTAATGGATCGATCTATTAGTCAACCAAGTCTAATCAACCATCTCCAGGAACACAACATAAACTATTTGAACTAAAGACACCTTACGCAGCCATAAGGAACAGTAAGAATCATATTTCTGGAAGCAACAACTACTTTGGTTTCTAAAAACACTGCTCATTACACAGTTTAAAGTTCTCACTGAAATTTCATAAAAATCCATTGGGTGGTTTCAGAGTATATAATAATAACACCAATTCACTTTCATGTATATAAGATAGATAGATAGATAGACAGATATCCATATCCATACATCTAGTATTTCTTTGTATACGCATATCAATATAGACGTTTTATCACCAACCAAAAAACTCCAATATAGTACGACAATTACCATTATCGATGATGATTGACTCTTTATTTATTCGTTTCAGACATATGCTCATCATGAAACATTACAAATCACTTAAACTAAACCTAAGTGAAATTCGTATCTGCTGTTATTTAAGTCTCTGACAAAACTGCCATCCATAATCGGTGCCGGCTTTAAATAAACTATAGCTTTATGGTATGGTATAATCTAGCTGACCTTCAACTCGTCTAAATCAATTTTCAAGTTCTCTTACTGACTCTATTGTCAATTGACAAACTCTTGAAGCAATGTTTATATTTTCATTGATGCTGGATTTTTTTTGCATTTCAGAGACTTGACATATGTGTGTTATCTAAGCTCTTCATCATCAATACTAGTGTTAGAACTTAGAAGTTAGTATAATGGCAGCTTCAACGTAAATAGAACGTATAGAAAAAAAATTATTGTGACATGACATAAGTACCACAATTAGTTAAGAGGAATTACAATAACTAATGGGGAAAGCCCCACCTCCAGTACAGACAGTCCAAATGCTCCTAAGAACTTTGCGATCAAAGCTATAAAGTGTTTACGTGAGAGCTGGTTCCCCCACACAACTGCCGCTAGATCTAGCTTTATCGCCGATAGACCTATCTTGTCAAAAGCTCATTTACACTGCCAGAAGACTGACATTGTTTCGACTTGACATGTTTGAACAAAATAGGGTTTACTGCCTGTAATAGTACAAGATGTTTGACTTCATTTTACAAGGAAATGTTGACACCTTTAAGTGATAGATGGGTCAAAAGGATTGACGGCGGGATATTTCTGGCACACCGGGTTTCTATCACATTGAGAGAAGCTTGTGCTCTCAAACAGCTGGATCCAGCCTAGCGCTAGGTTGGATTCATTAAGCATTTCGAATAGTAGACCAGGGTCAATAATTTTTAAAATGGTAAAAAGTGAAAAAAAAAATTATAGTTCAAATCGTATTTTCAAATATTTTATTTCACACGCTACTAAAAATCGGCGTCAACTGGGTCTGAGAAAATAAACTTACTGTAGAGAATAGGATTTTCTCCTGGTACATAAGTAAAACTAATTGATTTATTAAATTCTCCAATCCTTACGCTTCCATCTTCTAGAAGAGTGGTAATTCCATCTGAATTGAAGCATCTCCGAATAAGTCTAAAATTCAATTCATCAAACGGGTTTCTCCTCCTTGTTACACGGCATGCCGCCGTACCAGGTGGGCATGTTACTGAATCGCAAACGATATTGCCTGAAAAAAACGAAGAATTTTTAAGAAATTGCAATTTTTCAATGAATGTTTCTACGAACCATATTGAAATCCTACTGTTATTCCTTCAACAGTGGTAGTTGATACCATGACATTGTTATCTTGAGGACGACAATGAACAAAAACTACAAAAACTATAACCGATAATCCAATTGATCCAATTGTCTAAAAAAATCAAATTAAATTTTATGTTAAAAAGAAAGTAATAATAGGCTTTCTTAAGGTTCTCAAAATAGGCATTTGTTTTATTAATGGCCTCTTCATTACACCAAATCTCTTACACAACCATTTCTTCAGATTTTGAAGAAAATCCAGATTTTGAAAAAATCAGATTTTGAAAAATTCAGATTTTGAAGAAAAAGTAGCAAGGGGCTATAATTCTTCGGAATATGCTAATTGGGGTATCAGTTCGAAGTTCAATTTATGGAATTTTTGCCATGGTACCCACATATGCACCCGTGCATTGAACTGTATTCTCCATTTATCGTTTTACCCTTTTCTAGGTAGTGGATGTGAACGACAATGCCTGCATCCCAATAAACTTGGACCATGACCTGACATGGGCATGACAAACGCAACTTTGCTCACTTTGGTGCTCATTCACTGGAGAAACCCGCTGTTTTGATTGTTCCTGGGTCTCTGGTGAATTGTGATAAATCCAGATTTCGTCCACGGTAACAAAACAGCGCAAAAACTCGATCAGAAACACTCCCTTGAAGTGATTGTGTTTATGCTCGAGTGCGAGCAATCGGGGCACCCATCGCTAAATATTCATGTGATGTGATACTAGCTGGAGCATTTAGACCTATATACCAGTTTATTGTACTATACCATATATACTATATTGTACTATACTAAACTCGGAACAATTGTTCGATATTTTTCATAAAAGGAAAGCTTGGAAGTGAAATTTTTACCAAACCGCTTTCTTTCTATTCTTTTTCTACCTTAAATAATAACTGCCGTTTGTTAAAAATCTTAAAGAGGAAAAGTTGATTCTCTTTGTCTTCGACTTGTCTGGAAAAATTGGATCACTACTTTGAATTTTTGTGGAACTTAGAGCGAAGTTGGGTCTGGTATCGACGATAAGCTCCTGACGTCAGAAAACTGGTGAGGGTTCTCAACTCGCATTGCACTTTGCAATTGCAGCTTTAAAAAATTGTTGAAAATCTATGAAGAAAACAATTAAACTCTTTAAAGTTCATTGATTTTTCTCAACGATACCTTACGAGAAAATGGAAGACACATATAATTTCTTGCCGATTCCGAATTGCTAATCGAGAAGGCGCTTCCCATAGCATTAAACTATACTATCGGAGGAATAGACAACTCTTTGGGAAAGGCGACATACAAAAGAGTAACCTTCTTGATATTTCTGGTGTTCGAACATCAAACTTCCGACATAACAAGAAGTTACTCTACCCATTACGTCACAAATTACTAATTGGTTTATGTTAATGTAAGTAATACGAAGGAAAAACTTGTCTCATTCAACGGAATAGTTCTCAACTTGAGAGAAAATCTTTGGAATTTCAATGATTGTATGATTGAAAAGGGAAAGTTATATGGCCTTGTATGCTTCAATCCTTTTTATGAATAGCGAGAAGTTAAAAGTTGGACCCGTATGTAAAAACAATCTATGGAGAACAAGATACAACAACGAACTACGATTGCTGGGACATGAAGAACGGATGGATACACTAACACTCAACTAAGGCTCGAGGGGTTTTCGACAGCACATTTCTTAGAAATCGTCGAAGGGAGAGACCACGTCTTAGGTGACGCATTCAAATCGAAGAAGACCTCAACTGAATTGGAGTTCAAAACTGGAGAGAGCCCGCCCGGTATTAAATTCGTTATCGAAAGATGTTGGTTGGGATCCAGCTTCACCTTGACACTATGATGAAGTAGAAAACCTTTATGATGTAATCTATCTAAGCTAATTAAACTTTCTCTACAGGCAATGTAAACAACAAACAACAACAATGTATATAGGCAAAGTATACTCAATTTGAAACACAAAAAAAAAATCATTACAACTATTAGAAAATAAATAATACTTAAAAGACATTGCTCTGAAGACTTTAATAACTTAAATATTTTTACCCTCATTTTAGAATAATTTCAATAAAATTTACTTGATAATTCAATTATTTCCGAACACCAACCAAATGAATTGAAAGTATTACACTGAGCTTTGAAGCTTAACAGACTTGGTTTTTAAATAAAAATAAATCTAGTGTCTCAAACAACTATAACTCGTTAGACTCTGTAAGCTCTTCGCTTCCAATTAAATGTTAGGTGATGGCAATAACAAAAAAACATTGTTTTACATGTGTACATGTTGTGTTGGCATGTTAGGTTATCTGGTAGAGTCAGGGGCGTCCACATAAATCTTTTTAAAAACTTTGCAGGTACCCCATTTCTTCTGGTATATAATTTTTAGATAAATAAATCAATTTCTACTTTTTTGAGGTTTTGATTTGACTTATTGAAAAATTCAACTATATTCCTCACCTTAACCAATTCAGTTCATGCATTTGTTAATAATTTAAGCTGTCAAAAATTCGACTTTAACAATTATGTCTTAAGAAATCGTAAAATTTTCTAAATAAAGATTTAACTGGTTGCCACCGTAGTTTCTATTTTAATGACAACCTCAAAAATTTAAGTCAAAAAGTTGATTTTTCACCAAAGAAATGTATGAGACGATTGCAAAATAACTATCTAACGATCGCTTTCAATCTATCGTCACTATTTGACACTTAAACATGTTATGTTAAGTCGTCTATCGATCAAAGGCGTTCTTATGGAACAACCCTAATCCTCCAACGCCAAACAAGCAGACGAGGAGTTTGATTGGTATTCCAAAACTGGGAGCTGCTTTTACTGGGCTCTGAAGATGCTATAGACGCAGTCTTGAAATGGATAACAAAGTTAAGGTGGACATGTTTATTTGAGTCTCCTTTTTTGTGCATTTTCTATGTAAATTAATTGCTTAAAACTTTGTTTTAAGCTCAAGCAATTTAAAAACCTAGTACCAAATAGTATGAGCTTCTTATGCTTTATTTGAAGACAAATATTTCGAATGTAATCAAAACCACCGAGTAAGATATTCGGCAATGCCTGTTATCGCTATTGGATTTTTCGAAGGCTTTTGACATTGTTAGCAATCCAGTTCTTTGTGAAAAGCTGAGAAATAGTTTCGATTTTTCTTTAGAATCTTGAAAGTTTGTCCAATCGTACCTTAACCCATTTCAAGCTAACGTTACGAAAACGTAACGTCATGTTTGAGAGCGTCTCAAGCTTAAAGGATAATTTATTTTAATGTACTAACAAATGATTTTGAAAGTTCATTAAAAAACGAAAACTTAATTTTGTAGTTTTTACAAACCTTCAATAACTGAAATTTTGAGCTAGCCTTTGTTAAGGGACTAAAAAGATATCCCAACATCTTATTATTTAAAAAAAAAATCTATAAACTGTTAGGGAAATATTTAAATTATAATTCAATATACATTTGATGCAAATCATACGAGTTACTTGATTGGTAGGGGAGGTTTGAGGTAGAAGTCCTAAGTTGCGTGCGGGTTTCCAAATTTTTTTTAGATTTTCTCTAATTAGCCCAAAAATAGGGAAAGTGTGAAATTTCAAGTTCTAAGCACACCTGGAACTGGTAGCCGCTGGAAATGGGTTAAAGGAAGACAATAATGTGTAGTGGCAAATAAACGTTCTTCTACCTTTCTAAATGTTTAGGCTGGAGTAGCCCAGGGACCTATCCTTGGACCAATGCTTTTCTCATTGTATGTTAATAAACTGCCACATGTTGCTAAAAACTGCATGTCTCATTTATATGTCAATGATGGTCAGCTCCTTAAAAGTTGACCTTTTACAGCTAAAAATGATCCCGTAGCTTTAATAAATGAAGGTCTACACCTCATTCTACAAAAAGAACAAACATTCGCAAAATCTTTGACTCATCAGTCCTAAGCTCTTTGAAATCGAAAGATGAAATAATTGATTATGTCAGCATAACTAGAAATTTAGGATTTAGAACCCTTACTTGGATTGACCACAATCAAAGACAAAAATCAAAGAATTATGCTTGGTCACACGATAATATAAATGATGCCCAAATAAAGGTTCACTGTGGTGTATGAGTACTATTTTTTTAAGTGAAAATATTAAATAAAAATAATTCAATACTTTTGAATGATTTAATTGATTGGTTCTGTAAGCGTCTGTGTACTGACATTTTGGCTCTATTCGAAAAGCCAACACCCTTAGTGCCATTGGAAAAGTCAATGGTAGTCTTCGTGTTCTTCAGGTCACTCGAAGTTTCCGTTCCCGTTCCCATTCCTGTTCCGAATGGCTAAGTTAGATAGTGTTTTTCATGTCTTTGTATGATTATTCCATGAGATCTTACCAATTCATTGGGATATGCTGTACCCATTTTTCTCCTGATGTTTTCAGGACCTCCTAACTCCAACCTGAAATTTTATGTAATGTTTTTTTTTTCTCTCTCTTGTTAAGAGTTGGACAAGTTCAAAGGATAAACAAAAATTGTGTACCTAAGTAAGTGATAAGAGAAGATTTAACTGATACATGACACATAGTTGACGAGAAGTATGTTCGATGCAACTGTTACACCAATCAACCTAGGTATGTAAAAATGATTTTTCACTAACACCAATGGTTATAAAAATTTGAAAGATTGTCTCAGAGCACAAATATTTCTAATTCATTAAGATGCGTGTCCAAAAGTATACAAAATGCTGGTTATTTTTTAGGGGCAGAGACTACGTTGCCGTTGGCTGCTGAAAGAAGCGGTCTTCACTCCCGCTCATTTTTTAGATCGACGCCACTGCCAAAATTCTCATTGTTTTCCTATAGCTTAACACATCCAAATGCATATCAATATGCATAAATATTTTTGATTAAAAAAATGTATGTGAGAATGTTTACCTTAATTTCACGTTTTTTACAAAACCACAATGACTCTGAAGAGTAAGATTGCAGAGTTATTAATCATTTATCGATTCTTTCTTTGTACACGTTTTAACAATTTACACATCATGAAACATAACAAATTACCTATACTTAAAGTAAAAGCGAAATGAAGTTCGTACATTCTCTTTTAAGAGGTTATATAAGTCTCTGGAGAAGCTGCCCCATGAGCTTAGCTGTGACTAAAGTTAAGGTTTAACTTGAACTCTTTCCTGGGTTTGCTGAGCCTGTTCTTCTGTGTTCCTAAGGTATTCTTCACTTACTTACTTAAGGTGGCGCTACAGTCCGGGTCGGACTAGGGCCTCAACCAACATGCTTCTCCAGCCAACTCGGTCCCTAGCTAGCTGCCTCCAGTTTTGCACGCCAAGTTGGTTGAGGTCCTCTCCTACTTGCGTGCGCCACCTGAGTCGCGGTCTTCCTCTACTGCGCCGTCCCTCGGGATTGGATTCGAAGACTTTCCGGGCCGGAGCGTTGGTGTCCATTCGCTCTACATGACCCAGCCATCTAAGCCGCTGGACCTTGACTCGTTTGACAAGGTCAGTGTCGCTGTACAGCCCGTACAATTCGTCGTTGAATCTTCTTCTCCATTCTCCATCTATGCAGACGGGACCAAATATCACCCGAAGAATTTTTCTCTCGAAGCATCCTAAAGCGTTCTCGTCTGCCTTTGACAAGGTCCATGCCTCTGCGCCATATATAAGAACCGGGATGATAAGTGTCTTATACAGGGACACTTTAGTTGCTCGAGAGAGGACTTTACTACTCAATTGCCTTCTTAGTCCGAAGAAACAGCGATTGGCAAGAGTTATTCTTCGTTTGATTTCAGCGCTGGTGTCGTTGTCTGAATTAATAGCGGCGCCTAGGTAGACAAAGTCCTTAACTACCTCAAAGTTATAGCTGTCAATCGTGACGTTCTGTCCAAGACGTCGGTGTTGGGTGTCCTTTCTTGATGACAGCATATACTTGGTCTTGCCCTCATTTACCACTAAACCCATCTTCTTCGCTTCCGTCTCAATGCTCATAAACGCGCCATTGACATCACGCTGCGTTCTTCCAATTATATCAATATCGTCGGCATATCCGAGCAATTGAACGGACCTTTGAAAGATTGTGCCTCTTGTGTTGACGTAGGAGTTTTGCACTATTCTTTCAAGAACGATGTTAAAGAAGTCGCATGACAGTGCATCGCCTTGCCTAAAACCATTTTTGACATCGAATGTATCAGTGAGATCTTTTCCGACCCTGATGGAGCAGCGTGCGTTCTCCATCGTCATCCTACACAATCGGACAAGTTTGGTAGGGATGCCAAAACTAGACATGGCTCTATATAACTCCTCTCTATAGATGCTGTCATATGCGGCCTTAAAATCGATAAAAAGGTGGTGGGTATCGATTTGAAGCTCCTGGGTTTTTTCCAAGATCTGCCGTAGTGTGAAGATTTGGTCTATGGTGGACTTTCCTGATCTAAAGCCGCACTGATAAGGACCTATCAGGTTGTTGAGGTATTCTTCAAGTTCTTATTTTTCTATTGGTGTCATTTGACAAACTTGGGCTATATCTCCTGAAGCATTAGCTGGCAAATGGTTTGGATGGATTCGTTTTGTCCCATGTCAATAATTAGGGACAATCAGTTAGTGATGAGAATCCCTCATCAAGATGCACAATGGAGTACTATACTGTGATTGTAATCCGTCTTAGGCCATCTAATTTCCAGTTGGGTATCAACGATGTAGTGCCAAGTTGTGGTGCCCGTGTCGTAATGCTTAGCATGTCTGCCTGTTACGCGAGAAAAAAAAGTTTTCCATGGGTATCACTTTTCGCGAGGAACTGGTAAGTCCCCCGATAGCAATTGCATTGCCATGATCATTTCTTTCTGAATTAGCCGTTCTGAATCTGTTAAAGAACTGTAATGCCTTCCATTCTTCTGAAGTCGTAGTCTTACAGATTGTCTGATGTTTACCCTAGAGCTATGAACAATTTATTGAGGAATGGTGTTGAATAAATTGCAGAATTTTGAGTCAGCCTGTCGAAAGTCTTTGCATGCACTATGTTTCGCAGTGAGCTTTAACTTACCCTAATGGAACATCTTGAGATCTCTGAAATCATCTTACAGAGAAGGACGAAAATATAAAAAAAATTAATATTTACGAGAACGACAATCGAGAGCAATAAAATGTAATATCAATAAATAACTTTAAAAGTGATAAAGTTTCCTAAAACTCCACTTTTAGCTGTGTAACATGTTTATTTAGAAGAAAGTCAAACGTTGACAGTGCTAATCGTCATCAGCTGGGTCTGAGGCAATGTACTCGCTGTCGAAAGTGGGGTCTTCTCCAGGTATATAAGTAAAAGTAAGAGTTCTGCTAAACTCTTCTCTCATTTCGTTTCCTTCTTCGATAATAGTGGTAGCCCCATCCGAATCGAAACATTTCCGTATAAGTTTCAATTTAGATTCATCATTCGGATCGTTTTTTCTAGTTGCACGGCATTTTGCCGAGCCAGGTGGGCATTCTAATGAATCACAAAAGATATTGCCTGAAAAAGCATCAAGTTTTGTTAAAAATCTCTTCGTTTTTAAAATGTGTACAAACCATTTCGAAATCCTACTGTTAATCCATCAACAGTGGAACTGACTGCCGTAACGGTGATGTCTCCAGGACGGCAATGAACAAAAGCTAATAAAGATATAATGGAAAATCCTATCGTGGCAATTGTCTAAAGTATACAAATCTTTGTTTTTAAAAGTTTGTTTTTTTAAGTAAAATTTGAATTATGATTTCGAAACTGATGGGAATGACAGTTGATAATGATTATTCATTAGGTGTTGGTATACATGATTTACCCTTAGTGCTCTTCAATTTCTTAACTTTTGAAACTTTTGGGCCTAGGGCTTCAACGAACGAACCTTATATGAATCCACGATGGACGATTGAACGTCAAATGCCCGAAAATCGGTTTTCGAGCAAGTCACTATACAATACATATACAATTGAAATTGGGGCATGGTGCTTGAAACAAGTCAGCTAACATTTTAGTTCAAGTTATTTTAGTGAATATCAGCGATGGATTCCGCTGATATTAACGAAAATAACTTGACGTAACGTTTTGCACTGTTAAATGCAACAGTGAGAGTTATCTTCAACTTCATGGTCTAAATTGCAAAAAAAAATTTACAGCTTTACTACCTATGGCTGAAGACTGAAGAATCTAAACTTGTAACGTATTAATAGAAGTTGGTGTACATGGTTGCGATTAAAAATAACACCTAAGTTTTTCACTAAGGCCACAAAGTGTTTTTCGAGAAACCTAAAGTCGCCCTGAATGTCAAATTGAGTGTTTTTTGAGCCCTAGGGTTGGCATAGGTTTTCCCCCAACTCGCCCTAGGTTTTTGCTGTAGCAGTTTGAGGGCTATCAAATGGCATGTATTTATTTTTAAATGACAGGGAAGTGTGGTTATTTGAGGTCTAGCGTTTTTTGAGGACTGGGGAAATTTCAACGAACGGACCTATAATTTCACCAGCGATTGAACATTCAAAATGAGCTAATTTACTATCGTCATACCTACAAATTTTTGTAATTTTTTGAGGTTCTTAAACAAGTTGTTAAGTATCTTAAATATAGACGATGTTCGGTTTAGATGTTACCCAATCCAGGGGTAGTGTTTTAGAGCTTATGAGTTAAAGTCTTACAAGGTACCGTATTAATTCAAATAGACTGAGTACTTGTGCTGCTCGTTTTTTCACCCATTTCATGTGCCTCCCAAGTGTGAAAAGTTTAAATATCGGGGAAGTATGATCAAAAAATAAGCAAGGTGAATAAAGTGGTGGGAAAACTCTGCAACTTTCTGTCATAGAAACATGCTCTCTGTTTGTATTTTGAGGGAAAAATTCTACACCCTGGTCGAATGCCCAGCTCTCGAAAATGGTTCCCCAAGTTGGGCAGACAAAGATGAGTACAATAGCAGGAGTAACATGACTTGATAGTTTTTCTGTGGAAGCCTTCACGTTCAAAATATTTTCACGCACATAATAAAGCACGACCGGCGCGGTGCGGAACAGATGGTATTGTTTTGTTCACAGAATAGATCCGCAAAAGTAGCAGTTTGAGTTTGATCAAATACGATCACGAAGAAAGAAAACGAAAGGCAGGCCAAAAGACTCCTCGTACAGTCATTGAAAAATAAAACTGTGTGAAATTTGTGTTACTTTTAATACTTTACTCTCTTTATGAATAAAAAAAGGAACCAAAAACTTTTTGATATTAAAGTTTCAAAACACAAAAAAAAACACCACACTATTCAGTATTCAATATAAGGCTATGTTTTGTTAGTCTTTCAAAACATTTTTACCTTCATTGCAAGGTAAAGTTATTCTCTATAAAAGTTATTTAATGAATTACTCCCGAGCTGAAACCACCAACTAAGTGAACTGCAAGACTGAGCTTCAAAGCTGAATATATTTACATATATATATGAACAGAAATAAATCGGACGTATTTGAGTCTAAACAATGATAACTCATTAGTTTTTTTAAGCTCCTCGCTTCCAATGAGATCTTGGTGATAGCAATCTGCGGGTTATGCAAGTGTCAGGGGCGTTGACTAAAATCCTAAACAAAACACCTTATTTCTCTTGGTAAGTAACATTTACGTAGCTAAATAAACTTCAACTCTCCTTAAAGTTTTCAATAAAATACACATCGTTTAAGTTTTCAAAAATGAAACTACTACGTGGGCGGTCGTCCCTTGATTTCCAGTACCTAAAAAGTAAATTGGCAAGTCCATCGAGAGTTATTTGGTCATCAAAAAGTGCTTTCTCCCATCGAACTGACAAAAAATCTAATGGCCTGTTCTTTTGTCATAGGAATCTCATGAAAAGAAAGATTAAAATGGTGTACCTAAACTTCAATAAACTGCTCTTTGGTGTCTTTAAAGGAGTAAATATCACTGGTGCAGCGTTATTTTCTTTTTAGCCGATCGCTCAAGACTCAAGCTCAAGAGAGCGCTGTAGCTCTCCAATCTCCATAGTAAGAGCTAATAACTCCAGCTACGAATTCCGAGAAACGTTAATGGATTTTTATAAAAAAAAAAAAAAAAAAAAGAATCGATAGACTGATTCCAATGCGTAAGAATTGTAGGATTCAATTCCTGGCGAAATGTATGCTTTTAATAACATTCTGAGTTAGAAATATATATATGTACCTTCATTGCAAAGTAGTTTATTCTCTACAAAACTTATGTGATGACTAAAGAACGAGTATTTTCTAGTTAACAACACCAGCTAAATGAATTGAAAATAATAGACTGAGCTTCAAAGCTGCAGGTATTTGGTATATAAATAGAAATAAATCTAAAGTATTTGAGTCTAAACAAAAAACAAAAACTAATGTTATCACCAAATATCTCAATTGAAGGCGAGAACCTTACAAAAACTAATGAATTATTGTTTGAAAATTCATCAGTTTTTGTAAGCTTCTCGCTTTCTATGAGATCTCATGAGATAGCAATAATAAAAACATTAATGTCCGCGCGGGCTACACAAATGTAGGGTTTATCCGGTTATCTAATTTAGTCAGAAGCGTCCACTGAAAACTATTCCTCTCGGCAAGTTTTTTTTTTTTCAAAAGTTTATACAATCACTCGCCTACACAAACGATATTGACGTAATGTGAAGAAAAAAGCTTGATGTCATGGGTGCTTTTGCGAGTATTGGAACAGAAGCGGCAAAAATGTGTTTGATGGTTAATGAGGCAAAACGAAGTATATGCTGTCATCAAACAAGGACACAGAACATCGACGAATTTGAAAAAAACGTCACAATAGACAGACATAACTTCGAGGTAGTACAGGACTTCGTCTACCTAGGATCCGCTGGCTGTAGACACGGAAAACAACATCAGTGCGGAGATCAAACGGAGAATAACTCTTGCCAACCGTTGCTTCTTTGGGTTAAGAAGGCAATTGAGAAATAAAACCCTCTCCAGAAAAACCAAGCTAACCGTACATAAGACCTTGATCATCCTAGTAATGCCTTACGGTGCGGAAGCATGGACCAAATCAAAAGCGGATGAAGAAACACTTGGTTGTTTCGAAAGAAAAATTATTCGAATGGATCTTTGGTCCCGTATGCGAAGACAATGTGTGAAGTAAAAGATTTAACAACGATCTGAATGAGCTGTACCGCGACATGGGCATAGCTAGCACCTAGAAGATTTCGATGGTTGGGCCATGTAGAGTGGATGGACCCAAACGCTCCAGCTCGATGGGTTTTCGAAAGTACAATGCAGGGAAATCGGGGAAAACCTAGACTTAGGTGGCGCAATCAAGTGGAAAAAACCTCAACCGACATAAAGTGCAAAACTGGAGAGAGCTCGCCCGAAATCGAAGTCGTTATAGAAAGATGTTGGTTGAGGCCCAGAATTCTAAATTTGTGAAAATATAAATGAGAAACAAACTGATTCAAAAAACTAGTACCTACCCGTTCAAACCAGTCACATGTAAAATTGTACATCAATGCAACTAGTCATCCAACTTGAAAATTTTCTAAAATATTTGAAAACCATCCAACGATTAAACAAGCGATCGTTTGAGGGTCACTCACATTATCCAGCATTGGTCGTTTAGGCCAAAGTCTTCCTCATTTATTGTACATTGTGATTTGCGTAATCCCAAAATGGATACCCACTCTCTCGATCACTGATGCCACTCACTCACTCGATAACGTGAGATGTAATTAGGCCCCAGATCAACCGACGCGACGGAGTTTGGTAAATATTTATTAAAAGTCAGAGTTTTAGAGTTGAGCTGTACTCAACAGCTTTGAAGGTTTGAAAAATGTGCAAAGAATGAGGAATAACAAACCGACGATAGATGTATTGTTACTTGTTTATGATTACAATTTGAGCTTGGTAGATTGAGTAGCTCCGAAGTTATTCAAAGAAACAATAAATTTCATAAATTGTTCACTGTTTTTCTTATGAAAAACACAATTTCGTATATATTGTACAGGTACGTCCATTCTCCATTTTTGTAGATTACATATGTTGAAATGTGCAAATAAGAATTTTTTGTTTATTTCCATGTATGTACCTGTGTTATAAAATCATTATCGATTCTTTATTTATGCGTTTCGGCTATTTACACATCATGAAACATTACAAATTACTTAGGTTAAAAGCGAAGTGAATTTCGTATTTGGTCGTTTATGTGCCTATTTAAGTTTCTGGCAAAGCTGCCGTCCATGAGCGGTCCAAGCTGCGAATAAACTTGGTTTAAGGTATTATCAACTTGAGCTTGAACTTGTTCTTGTGTTCGCCGAACTTGTTCGTCCGTTTGCCTTAGGTATTCTTCAAGTTCTCTTTCCTCCTCTGGTGTCATTTGACGAACTTCGGCTCCACCTCCGGAAACAATATCTATATTCTCGTGGATCCCATTTGGATTATCCTCGTTGACAATTTCTTGTTGTAAGATAGCCCCATTTGGAGCAAGGCACTTTCGGTTTCTAACAGTAACTGAAACATTGTTCGGATCAGTTTTTTTGGTCACATGACAAGAAGAACCTTGAGGACATATCATTGAATCGCAATAGAGACTACCTGTTGAAAATAATTTATTGTGTAAGTAAACATACAAAACACGTTGTGATTTTAAACAAACCGTTGTTTAGGGTTTGAATACGAATATCTCCAATTATTGTTGAGCTATAGCTGTACGCTGATGAATTTTGAGCCAAAAGTAGACAGGCACATCCCGAAACTAAAAACTTTAAGAAGAAATTGATCTGAAACAAAAGATTTAAAAGGTTTATTTAATTGTTTAAGGTTTTTGTATTAAAACACATATTTTTTATAAAAGTAAGAAGTTGTCTCAATGTCTTGTTTTTAAACAGCTGTTTTTGATTAAATTTTTCTATCTTCGAATTATTTTTAGAAAACATGGAAAGTCTATCATTGTTTCGACGATCTGGCCGTGAGTGAATTTTCGAGAGGGAATTAGTAAGAAATCGCTGCTCCCTGAAAGTACTCATGTTAATCACATAATATGTAACATGAGAGCTTGTCCTTGCCTGTATTAACAAATATTGAAAATTTAAAGTTTCTTGTCCTTTGGATACCTAGTGTTGGTTAGGCACTCCAAATAAGCCCCAAGTAGCTTAAAGCGTCCAGAAACTAGAACTTTGTTATCAACTTCAAACTGTTAGGGGTTACGGCTCGACTGGCTTAGTCGCTATTGCCATGTTGAAAGGAAATATCCAGAGAATAACATAAAAAGGCAATATCATACAAAGTTCTGACAAAGAAAAAGAAAGGGAGATCAAAACATTTCTGGAATGAATAAATGAAACGAGATCGGCATTTTGTTTCCTTCAGAGACGGAACAACTCAATACCCATTGACCTGGCAACTCTTTCAGATGCCAACGTCGCGTACCCCAAAGGTAGGTCACAAGTGAGAGGCGAACACGTGAGGGAGTTGTGATCCGGTCAAGATCATTTGGCTCAAGGTGGCAAAAAGAAAGAAAGAAGAAGAAGCCCGTTAGGTAACTTGTCTGCTTAATACGTGAGAGTTGGAGGCTTGAATGCAAGAAACAAGTGCTTCAACTGCTTTTTTGCTGGTATCACGGAAAAAGCGGCAAGTCTTGCATACCGTTTGAAATAGATAGGTAGATATTAGAGAGCAGGTTCTTAACAGAGAGAGAAATGCAAACACTAGGCTTCCCAGTCTCTAATGTTCCACTTTATTTATTTCATTAAGTAAAGGTATTTTATAGAGACTATGTTTTTGGTGTTGGCGTTTAAGCCAAAATAGGGTCAACTTTTTTATTTGGAATTACCTACTTGACCGTCAAGTAGGTAATTCCAAACTAACAACATTCATCACACCTGAGCTTTAATTTTTAATAGCAACTCCACTGCAAATTCAAATAGAATACCCCTCAAAATGATGTAAAATTATGCATCCCGCTAGACCTAAAACAAGAACTAGAATTGTACTAGACTAGAAAAACCGAGATTGCTGTTAATCTTGTATAGGGCGCAAGTATAATTGGAGCCGGCCTTGTCTGTAACTGAACCTTTTTTAGTTAAAGCTTAAATGTGAGAAACTTTACCTGTAACCAGTGGGATGGATTTCTAGATAATTTTTTACGTTTAATTTTATTTTAATTCTTCATGATAGCGTAGTTTATGTCAGTATTAGAAGCAGAAGTAATTTTTCACGAGCCTCAATAAAAACTATGATTTAACTTTTGTGGTTCACCAAAAAAGGGATTGTTGGTTTTTACAAAATAATAATAATTTAACGCCTCTTAGTTTCGTTGTGAGATGAGTTCACCTTGGGGCTTGGGTGATAGCAAACACGCAACGCTGAAAAAATTGTTTACAACTTTATCGCTCCTCTAATCTGTTAGGGCATCTTTGGGGACCTTTAGCGAATCAGTGCAAGAGTGATTTACACAACTTAATTAAATAAAATTTTTGCTATTCATAATAGTTACACATTGTTAAGTACAATAGGTACTAAAGTACACTTTGTTGTTTAAACCGTGAAATGTATACATGTTCAAGCATTTTAATTAAATTTTGAATCTTATCAATGAGATTCCCATTATTGATCATTTACTCATTAGTTATGTAAAGTGTGATGATATTTACACATTTTTTTTAGTTACTGAGTACTGAGTGGTGAAGGGGTTGGGTTTCGAAACCCCTGTTTTTATATTCCCGCTTATAAAAATCCCGGTTTTGATATCCCGCTTTCTGAAATTCCGTTTTTAAAAATCCCGCTTTTTTAAAATACCGCCTTTTAAAATCCCGCCTCTAATAATCCCGTTTTTTAAAATCCCGATTTTGCAATCAAAACTAGTTGTTTTATTTAAAAAAATCGCGCAATTTTTCTCGCTTTTGGAAATCAAAATAAAGGAAGGGACAAGTGATTTGTTAGGCATACATTTATTGTAGCGCTAAGCAAATAACAACAATTAAAATTATCAAAATAGATTATTAGCATATCAAATCGTACACTAAAAAAAGAACATACGAAAAGAACTTATAGTCATCAACAATATTTCTATAATTTTATATTAGTATAATTGTATGCTACGAGCACTGCGAGGTTAAGAACCTGTTTTACTCATTTTTTGGTTATTTGTTCGTAGTTTGTAAAAAAAATTAAAATAGATAAAAACGGGATTGGTGGGATTTGAATAAATAATAATTTTTATCGAGCGGGATTTCAGAAGTCGGGATTGTAAGAGAACAGTATTTTAGTAGACGGGATTTTAAAACTTTTCTTTTCGGGATTTTTGAAAAACGGGATTTTTAAAAGTGTGATTTCGTTACGCTCCCGCGGTGAAGCAATAGAATTGAAAAAAAAAAAAAAAACTGAAAGCTGAGCGGCAGACTGATGTCGCCTAGTTTTCAATTTTGTTCTAATTTTGCTACTTTGCCGCTCAGTACGTGGCCGTGCCCAAAGGTGATCCAAAAAATTACAGTAAATTGTCATTTTATCATCATCACTTCATACAAAACAAAAAAAAAAACCAGAAAAAGGTTTGCACAATACGGAATATGTATTATTTGAATCTTAACGTTACATAATAATATCCACTCAATATCATTTGTAGACATTCGCTACATGGTTGTAAAGGTGGTCTTTAAGGGGTTAGGATTAGTCAGAATATTTTTTTGCCTTTTCTTAAAGTATAGTATCTTAAAAATATTCTCTGAAATTTTTAAATGAATCCGACAAATATCTTTCGTGTTATTCAGCGAAGAGTAAAATGCTCTCGAGCGGAATGGAAATGCGTTTTTCTCAAAACTATGTTTTTTGAACTGGTGCCAACTGTTACTCAAAAACGTTCGATAGACTTGAATGAAACTTATACCAGTTTTTAGAAAACATAAAAAGGTAGTGCCTGATCGCAGATTTTTTTTAATTCGATTTTTTATAAACAATTAACTGTTGATTTTTTCCCAAAAATCAGAAAAAAAATTCCTGAGGCCGCCATTTTGTTAATTTTGAAAATAAAAAAGCTTCGATCAGGTACTAGCTTTTTATGTTTTCTAAAAACTGTATAAGTTTCATTCAAATCTATCGAGCGGTTTTTGGAGATACAGTTGGCACCATTTTTTAATTTTTTTTTAATTTTGGTGAAGTTATTTTGAAGTATGATGAAATCATAGTACGTTTTTACTGACGTGAAAAAAAAATTCATAACTTGTAAAAAAAAATTATTAAAATTTCTCACGCTCCTGACTACCCCTTAAGGAAAACGATAAATATAATTTAATTGGCCAGATAATCAGAAAACCTTCAATAACACAGCACAATGAAGATGATTGCGCTGTAATTAGTTAGTAAAACTACCAAGGGTTGACCCAGGTTTTCTTGACAACCTTGTGAGTTGTCACAAAAAAACCTAGGTTTTCAGTTCTCATAAATCGTTTAGCCACAAGTTTATGTCGTTTCAGCAAAAATACACCCCATTTGTAAGCTCACTCCAGCAAAAACCTAGCGCTACCTCAGTTTAACATTCAGGGCGAGTAATGATTGAACAAAACTTGAGTGAGCTTAAATTTCTTCGCCGCCTGAAGTGAATCGAATTAAAGAAGAGCAGAGTTTTGTTCGAAAACATAGTTTTGAGACCACTTACATGTTCAAGTAGAAAAATAAAGTCTTAACAACAAAGTCTTAGGCCTTGGCGAGTGAAATATAATTTTTCTGTGGAGAAAAAACTTTTTGTTTATGAAATGTTAACCATTTAAACATAAGGCAAATTTTACAATTATTAATGCATCAGTAAATCCTTACTAATATTATAAATGTGAAAGTCACTCTGTCTGTCCGGCTTTCTATGTTACCATCTCCAGCTCAAACTACTGGACCGATTTAAATAAAATTTGATACAGAGATAGTCTAAAACTTGAGGATGGACATAGGCTATATATTTTATCCCTAAATTCCCTCAGGAACGGGAACGTATACGGGAATTTAGAAACTACAAAACCGATTTCAAAAATATTTCCACCGATAGCATGGGTCACTATCGCAGAGTAACATAAACTTTAATTCATCCATATATTCCTAAGGGAACGGGAGTCCTTACTAATATAATATGTGTGAGAAAAGCTCTGTCTGTCCATCGTTCTATGTTACCATCTCCCGCCCAAACTAATGAACCGCTTTAAATGAAATTTTGTACAAAGATTGTTCTGAACTTAAGGACGGACATAGGCTGTATTTCATTCGAATATTCCCACGGGAAACAAGTCCTCACTATTATTATAAATGCAAAAGTAGCTCTGTCTGATCACTTTTCTATGTTACCATCTCCCGCTCAAAGTAATGAACAGATTTAAATTAATTTTTGTACAAAGATTGCTCAGAACCGGAGGAAGGACATAGGCTATATATTTTATCCCTATATTATATATATAAGATCTTATAAGGGAACTTAGAAACTACAACACCGATTTCCACCGTTAGAATGCTACATAATCCCCAAGTAAAATAAACTTTAATTCATCGACATATTCCTACGGGAACGGGAGTCCTTACTAATATAATAAGTGTGAAAGAAGCACTGGCTGTCCGTCATTCTATGTTACCATCTCCCGCCCAAACTAATAAACCGATTTAAATGAAATTTTGTACAAAGGTTGTTCAGAACCTGAGGAAGGACCCAGGCTATATATTTTTTCCTTTAGCTACAGAGATGGTCTAGAACATGCGGAAGGATAAAGGCTATATATTTATCCTTATATTCCCACGGGAACGGAAATGGGAATTAAAAAACTACGGTTTCAAAAGTACTTTTAACAGGGCTACAAGGTGTTGAAATATGGGGATGAATGTTTGTTTTTGGAAATACCACCATTTTTAAGGCTAGAAGTTTCAAGAAAATATTAAATGCTCTTAAATCCTAATCCTAACTAATATTATAAATGCGAAAGTAACTCTGTCTGTCCGACATTGTATTACCCTCTCCCGCCCGAACTACTAAACTGATTGATATGAAATTTTGTAAAGAGAAAGTCTAGAAGCTGAGGAAGCACATAGTCTATATATTTTATCCCTAAATTTCCACGGGAACGGGAACGTAAACGGGAAATTAGAAGCTATAGCACCGATTTCAAAATTTCTTCCATCGTTAGAATGCTACACTATCCCCGAGTAACATATACTGTAAGTCATCCCCTTATTCCTACGGGAACGTATTTATATGAATTTTGGTACAGAGATATAGTCTTGAGCCTGAAGATGGACATAGGCTATTTATGTTATCCCTGTATTCCCACAAGAACCAAACGTAAACGGGAAACTAGAACTACTGAACTGATTTCGAAAACTATTTCCCGGTTAATATGCTACACTATCTCAAAGTAACATAAGCTTTAATTTATCCCCATATTCCCATGGGAACGGAAGTACTTACTTACATTATAGGACCGAAATCAACTCCGTTTGTCTGTTTTTCTTTGTTACCATCTACCGCCCAAACTATTGAACCGATTTGTATGAATTTTGGTACAGAGATAGTTTTGAGCCTGAAGAAGGACATGGGCTGCATTTGTTATTCCAATATTCCTACGGGAACGGCAACGTAAACGGGAACCTTGAAGCTACTGGACCGATTTCAAAAGTTCTGTCACTGTGAGGTGATGTTCCAGTGCCAATAGCGAGTAATCTAAAATTGTACACAGCTGCAAATTACACATCTGGGATGCGGCATAATAAAAGATTTAATAATGACTGAAACAGCGAAAGGAGAAAACTATTGACTCCCCGTATTTCTTTAATTCCCACTGATTTGTCATTTTAGTTTATTATTTACTCGCAAAACCTTTATATTTGACAAAAATGAAAAAAGTAAGAACGTCGTGTGCGAAAATGTATTGAAATAAAATAATAAAGCAATAGTTTACCTAAGTGCACGTATCTTATTTGCAAAATAAGTAGCCTAAGAATTAAAAATGCTGCCGAAAGCCACTATTCCACGCAGACGAAGTCGCGGGCACAGCTAGTTTTAAATATTTGAAGAAACAAGTTTTCCTCAAAAATTCAAAAATGAAATTTATCAAACACAAAATGTATCAAATCGATATTGGGTAATTAGCATTTTGTTTCATTTTCCTACGACAATAAAAAAGAGCTTATTACAAACCAAGAAAAACTATTAAAATCCTATAAGAAAACTTAAACGATACATGTGAATTATGGAATACCATTACTCACTCCCTCTGTAGATCGTAGATAATAATAAACAAATAATACTAATAACAATAAAATAGAAATTTGCTCCACCTTGCACTTAATTGACTCACTATTTTGGGGACGTTAACTTGATAGCTTGAAAAGTAATATGAACATTAATTTTAATATTTCCACCATACAAAAGCGTGACTAACAATACTAGATGAGAAAAGTTATTACAAAAAATAAATTACTTACCTAATCTCCAAGTAAAAAACGATCGATTCGAAAAAAATTACACTCTGGCTAATTGGATAGGTGTAGAGTTTATAATTAACTTTTCTCGTATGTATATTGCTTATTTGAATATCTTCATGATCTGTAAATGTCGAGTGGGTTATTCTACGCATCACTGTATGAACTTTTAATGCGGCAGTTTCATCTTAAAATAAAGTTTAGGACTCTATCGAATCTGTACCTACATCTGTAAATCCTAGAAAATTAAATAGAAACTGGAATAAAATTTGGTGTCGCCTATAGTTTTTATTTATTTATTTTTTTAACAATTTGGCGTAGCTGTGCGCTATTAAAATAAAATTTACCATGACTCATTTTTCAATCATTTCTTTTAAAGTGAAAAGTTTATAGGGAAAATTTTATCAAAGAAGTGGGTGTGTTTAAAACAAAATGATAGCTAAATTATCGTTCGAAAATTATTGACACAGAACTTATTCGGATATTTCTAAACACAAATATTTACTAACTAGGTGTGCCAGCGACTTCATCCGCAAGAATTTGCATAACTTTTTTATTTATCAACTGAATAACATGAAATAAAAACTAAATGTTAAGTGAAGCTTACCATAATATATTACTGAAACTCCCATCTAGATAGGATAAGCCGTTTCTGAGATTAGCGTGCACAAACAAACAAACTGTTACGTTTTTATTATATGTATAGAAGATGAGGAGCTTCAGACTCTAGTTTTGCCATTACTTTGAACATATTGAAAGGTTAATCCCAACGCGATTTAAATATGACATTTTATTTAGATGACGCAAAAATTAACACATTTTCTTTTTAATCTCAGAATTTTAATGTGTCGTTTTCGGTTAAATTTGAAAACCTCAAACAAATAGAATGTTTTTAAAAAGTCATAAGGACATGGAGGATATAGAGATCCATTGAACTCAACTCCAAATATTAGCGTTTAGCACAGGTACGACAGTGGGCTCATCAGTTAGATGCTGTCGTACCCTTCTAAGCTGAGGTCAATGGATCTCTATGTATGTATATCCTCCATGTCTTTATAACTTTTTCAAATCTAGTTCAACTACTGGTAGAAAACAATAACAAACGTTTTTTGATACTGTTTATTATTTTTACATTTATTTGAACAGAATGTGTTTAACTGTTATTTTTTATTTTGGCGATGCACTGGCTTTTTTCTTCTGCCTGTTAGACAAGAGGTTCGTTGTTCTAATCAACTCAAGCCTAAAATGCTTAACACGGGTGTCGCCTGTAGCGAGGAATTGGCAAGTCCTCCGATAGTAAATTCATTGCCATGAAAAGCGCTTTCTCGATTAGCCGTTCGGAATCGGTAGAAAATTTTAGGTACCCTCCATTCCCTCACAAGGCATGGTTGTGAGAAATATGCTAAGCAATGGAGCAGCCCGCGCTGTTGCTCCACGCTATTTGTTTTATTTATTCAAACGAAAACGACATTACCTTTTATCATGCGTTGATCATACAGAATATTTGTCTGCATTTTATTTGTCTGTCTGTCCGTTTATGGGTCTAGAACCTGAACCGCGCGCTGGGCCGAATTTGTTCGAAATTTGAGGCTAAGGTCTGGAATTTTTTTTTTGGAAATAACGGTACCTGCCATACATTTTATATCATTAAAAAATTATTCTCGAAAACGACTCCAACGATTTCGATTAAGTCTTAATGTGAAAGATTATTCCTAAGTTGTCCTTCTTTTAATGTAAGAAAATTGTTTGGAAAAGTCAAAAAACGGTTTTTTGAACCGACTTTTTCGTTAATTGCTTATTCGATTTTGACGAAATTTCATACATAAGAAGTCCAAGGTTGCGAATTAACATTTTGAAAATTTTTATTAATTTTTTTTTTTTTTGAATATTTTCAAAACGGTGCCTATCATTTTTTTAAATTCTTGTCAAAACATCTTCTAGCAAAGATCTTAAAAATTGCGATCTTAATTAAAAAAAATAAAAACTTGTTTTTAAAAAGAGTTTAAAATAAAAAGCAGGTTTTTAACAACTTAACTTAACTTGTGAAACGATTTTGAATAAATTTTCAGTGTTTATATGTATTATCAACTTTAGTTTTAATTCAAATTCATTCACAGAATTGGTCTATCACATCAGTGTCTTGAGATTATATCCAGAGTTAAGTCAAGACATCAATGCTTTATATTTTTGGAAACCTGCTGTTGTAGCGTAAATCTCTGACTGGATTTGAATTCAGCACCAAAAGATCTTTAAAGAATGTGATTTCTGACTCAAATTTCCTTTCTAGACTATACGTATACATACGTAGTCTTCAAAATATTGCATGACCGTGTATTACAACTTTTGAAGCTAGATATCTCAGTAACCTGATGTAATAGAGCCATTTTGAGACCAGATTTGGATTCAACGGATAGCAAATCATCGGAAAAGCGATGGTTTGTTTTTGGGTTAACATTTTTTTATGTTAAAACATAGGCTCAAAAATTGCAAAAACCTATTTTTCTGGATTTTGAAGGCTTCATATCTCGAAAACGTGATGTGACAGAGCAATTCTGAGGCCAGATTTGAGTTCAGCGAGCCAAAAACCTTTGAAAAATAGAGTTCGCTTTTGTGTGGAAAATTTTTGTTGACCAGTGTAATTAGTGTGTGTAGTTGGCAGCACTGTATTACCAAATATGTAAGAAGAGAAGAACGAATACTAAGAACTTGTACTCAGATAGGTATTTATATTGTATGTACTTAGTGTCTACACAATCACAAGTTCGTTGGACCAAGTCGTTCCCGATTTTTATTCTTTTTGTATGCACAATGCACAACTCTCCTCAGTAAAATAAAGTGCACAACAGGTTAGAACAAATATAATATGTTATGGTTCTTCTCTCATCCATGAAACATTAGCAGAACTGATCAGCTCAAAACAGAACAGAACCATTAGCCGTGTTTTATTGGGAATTTATATTCACTTCAGCAAAACAGCACAAAACATCGGTCATGGAAAAACATCAACTCTAAAGTGAATAGCGTAAGTGGACAAAAATAACTCACTTGCAGAAGTGAACAACAGAGATGCTTGGTAAATGGAGTTTATGTTGAAAGTGAACTTGGTAAGTGAATATAGCCAAAAAAAAGCGTTTTATTGATACTCGCAAGTGAAGTGAATATAGAAATTCCCAATAAAACATGGCTATTATAAATTAAAGGCAAGTGAGAACAGAAAGTCAAGGTCAAAAACATTTTGTGACCTTGGTAGGAAATATATATATATATGTTTGGTGCCTATTAAAAAAACAGGTGTAAACAATGGATTCCTCTTTTATTTTTGGTTCCGCTGCCATCTATCAATCATACAAAATGTACAGCAAAATATTTCAACCGAATTTTAACAGCTTGTTGAAATTAAGTTGTTTTGAATTGAGTCATGAAACTCATTTGAAGGAAAAAACCATAAAAGTGTTTCATTCGGAACAAATATTTAGTCTAGACAAGTTCATTGAACAAAGCTATTATTTTCTTAAGACATTCCATGTACAAAATGTTTTTTATTTACACATATGTACCTGTTATATTGGGACTTTTTTCGAGTACATTCTGAAATCGAAGTGTCAGGAGCATTTTAACTTTTCTTCCAATCTCAAAACAATGTTAGCATTTTTTCTATCCAAAATTTGCTGCAAGCTCTTAGACTTTAGATGGTTATAAGGCAAGCTGATAACTCAATAACTATTTTTATATTTCACTGCCATTGAATTTCATTATTTTTACTCGCTTTTTATTTTATTTTACACATTTGAATTCAAATTGAAGCGCATAACCAATTCACATCTCAATCAAATAATACCAAATAGAAAGATAAACATTCTGTGACTCACAGCTTCAATTCAATAACAACAAACTGCGCACGTTTTTTTATTTCTTCTCTATAATAGATTATTACAGCTGATGATGCTATCAGTGAACATCAGGCAGAATATCAGTCCTAAGACATTTTTCAACAGATGTACAACTATTATTTTTAAAATAAAGAATTTAAAAAATCATTTCTCTATTTATTAGTCGGTTAATGAGCTACTATAGCTATAAATTCAAAGATAGACATAATCACGTTTTAGTTCTCAAGATTCAAAAGCTAATATCAAAAGTTCTTGTCGGCAAATTGTTTACTATATGTAACACCACAGGTGAAAAGTTTCCCACATCAACTCTACTCACCTTCATGGTTATAAACTCCTGTTTAAATTCTTTATCAAATAATTAACTCCTTACTGGAGAACACGTTGACAGCAATGGTAAATTAAAACTAATGCGATCTAACAAACAGAGCAGCCGATTTTCAATTGTTTTTTATACAAAACGGCTCCGACGACGGCGACGTGTCGCTAACTAACAAGTGTTTACTTTTGTTGAGCTTTTTTCGGAAGCAAAACGTTCTAACGATGACTGCAATAAAAAGAGCAACAATGTTGATAGCTTTGACATTACTCATCAGTCTTTTTCACTGTATACAAGTTTAGTTTGATAATTTAGTTGAAATGGCTTTGTGGTTTTCTGTTTAGTTATAGAAAATATGATCAGGATTTACTGCTTTTCCTAATTATTATTTCAAAAGTAAAGTTCATGTTTGACTTGAGGTAATGTGAAATACTTTGAGAAAAGTTGAGTTAAAACAGCTCGTAAATATGTGCTGGTTATAAAGCTTTTATAGAATAGAGTTGACTTTGTAAAATGTGTAATCAGACAGATATCGGCTATAGAACAAGAGCCCACAGCAAAATTTTTGCCATAAGAGGAAATTATAGTTTGTAGGTTTTTCAATGCATCGAATCTAATTTTCTTTTAATTTTGTTTGGCTGCAAGTGGAGGCTATAAGCGTTTTGAATCCTCTGTGTTTTAGTCTTTTGAAAATGTTTAAGAGAGTAAAGGTACCAAGTCTTGAATAGGCTATACATTTCTTTAAATTTATTCTTCTGAGCATAAGCACTCAATATGAACTATTTTATGAACAGGTATAAAAAAGAGCGGCAGCCAGCAGCCACGTACATGTGGCGCGCACTAAAGAGTCTTTGAATGCCCTTTTTTTTGAATACCTGAGTATTTTAATGAAAAAACTGAGTTCGGTAAGGTATTCCACATTCGTGCTGTCTTGTCTCTATTCTTGATAGTACGTCCGAATTCAGACTCAAGGGTAAACTGATGTGCATTCGTGAACACGCTCGTATTTGTTTGAGGGGAGAATGCAGCTGCCTATTTCATTAGATCACTGCTTACTGCTTTCTACGATTTTCAATTGCAACAAGTGTTTCCGTTGTAATTCTCTTTCTCCAATCATTTTTAACATATTCTCCAGCTTAGGTCGAATGTAGGCCTTAACATATCGTCAGATATGTACATACGATAGCCAGGTTAGGTGAGTAGAAAAATTTCTTGCAACGCGCCGGAAGAATAGCTGTCCAATGATAAAGGGATCAAAAGAACACGATAGATAGAAAAACTTACGAAGTAGTTTGCCAGTGTGGACACCTCTTCCGAACAACAGCGGGTATACTAGCCGGGCTAGCGGATTTTTAAATGTCAAGATCTTTGAGTACCCTTATAATTGCAAGAGGGCGAAAAAAGTTGTGTCCCATTGAGCTGTTGAGACTTGAGAGTGAGTATGGGACTAGAGAATGGATTTAAAATTACTTGATGGAAGCGTTGAATAAGCAGCGAACTGCGCTGCAAGGAAGTCGGTGCCGACGATGTGGAATTTCGTACGTTCTTTAGAAATAACTTTTGAGACACTGCAGTACCTACTTTGTATCTAAATTTTTGTTCATGTAAGAACTTTTTCGTTGAATGTGAACATTGCAGAAATTTCTAGCTTGTTTGAACTAAATTCGGTTTTCCCCAGATAAGTTGTCTTTGAAACATTGGAAACTTATGTTGCTTTCTAAAAGAACCGTCCAGGGGTGTCCATTATTATCAAGGATAATACATGAATTACGAATTACGGAAATAAAGAAACTCTATGTTTACCAGGCATTTTCTGCAAAAGAATGACCTCAAAGTCAAAACTTTGTTTCGGGAAGAAAATTTGAGCACTACGTAAAATTCAAAATCCAACAACCCTAAGCCTATAGGAGCTTAACTTAAATACAGTCTTAAAGACAAAAACTTATGTCCAAGATAAGGTCTTTCATCAGTATTGACAGAGTAACAGGGTAACACCCAAAACGCACACTTTTCAACTCATAAAACTGTTAATTTTTTTTGTAATTATGCCAAAATCTACAAATCTTACAACTAAGATTAAACAAGTAAAAACGTAGAAAATAAAAAAATTTAAATAAGATTCAACAGTTTTATGAGTCGAAAAATGTGCTTTTCGGGCGTTAGACCATGGAATGACTCGTGTCAAAGTTGAGAAACGGACTTGTAGAACATTTTTTTCTTAGAATATGACCAAGAATCACACCCCAAAAGATTATACACGAATTACGGTACACCCTGTATTTATCCAGCAACGAACGATATAATATCATGAGCATTACTACACTTGGAAAAATACTACAGCCACGAAAAGTAAACATGCAAACTACAGAACTATTTACAAATATGAAGGTTTGTGTAATAAACCGTTGAAGGACGTCTCTATTGCAAATTCATTCCAGACATCTAAAGAAAATATGACATTTTCTACTGCCATCTACAAGGCTACTACGGTGCAGCTTGTAAAAAGCAAATACATTCATTTGCATTATCTGACTGAAATTTGTCTGGCGTTCACCTGTGTAACTTTTAAATGCAGCAACCCGTAGTAAATTGTTTTCGAAGTATTGTTAGAGCAGAGCAATATAAGTTGATGAAAACATATTTTGCTCCATAGAAGCTGCTGCTTTATACTAGACAATTGGTCGCATCAGTTCAAGTAAGTTGGACGCTGCCCCAAGGTATTTGAAAAAGTTAAGCCTTACTATCTGAAAGCAGTTAACGTTCTTCTTTCCATTTCCGGCGTTACGAGTAGTGATCTTGAAGCGATCACAACTCTCCCACTTTTCTGCTTCACACTAGTGATCCGCCTGTGGGGTACGCCGCGTTGACCTCAGAAAGCGTCGGCAAGCCTCCCGGGTTTGGATTGTTCCATGTCTGAGGCCAACCAAATGCTGCTGTTTTTTGCATTTGCTTGTACCAGGAGTGTTTTGGCCTGCCTTTTCTTTTTCGTCGCGAATTTGTTGAAACGTTGAACGATATTGCCTTTTTGACGGGGTTCTGCGGATCTCTCCTTTGAACATGACAATACCAACTGAGCCGGTCGTGCTGAATTTTGTCCAAGATGGTACTTTTGACATGAAGGCTTCCACGGATCTTAGTACTTCTAATTCGATCAAGCATTGTTACTCCTGCTGTCATCCGAAGCATCTTCATTTCGGCTGCCGTCAATTTGCTCTCATACTTTTTGTACATTATCCAACATTGTGAACCGTATGTCAGAGCTGGACGGACAACTGCTGTGTAGAGTCTTCCCTTCAGCTTAGGGGGCATTTTTCGATCACAGAAGATAGCGGAGTTTTCTCGCCACTTCATGCACCCTACGCTTACTCGATGATTGATGTCATCACAAGTTGCTTCACTGTTGATCATAGATCCCAGATATTTAAACTTTTCACACTTGGGAAGCACATTTCCATTCAAATAAATGTCTGGAATAGGCTTGTCTGGATCAGAAAAGGGCAGCACGGTACCAATTCCTTCCAGAACATCAATCCAAACGTCAAGTGCTCGTTGCAGGGATGGCTCCATCGTCAGCAAAGAATAATTGTTGTACTTTATTGTCCGTTACTTTTCCTTCGAGCAAATAATCCAGAACAGCAATAAAGAGCAGTGGACTCAAGACACTTCCCTGATGTACACCTACTTTTATTTGGAATTCTTCGGTGACTCCAGCTGGGCATCTCACTTTTGTAACTGCTCCTTCGTACATGTCCATAATTATTCGCACATAGGCTTCAGGAACTCCTCGGTGTCTGAGGGCCACCCATATCAGATCTCGTGGTTGTCGATCGAATGCCTTTTCGAAGTCAACCAACACAATATGCATCCTATAAAGCATCTCGGTGTTTTTCCATAATGATCCTTATACTTTGGATTGCGTCTGTAGTTGACTTACCCGTAACAAACCCGCATTGGTCATCAGACAGCCTTATTATTTTCCGCAGTCGGCTATCTAAAACCCGCTCAACGATCTTCATAGTGTGGGACATCAACTTGATCGAACGATAGTTGTCACAGCTTCTGGTATCTGCCTTTCCCTTGTACATTGGGAGAAGAAAACTTTCCCTCCATTGATTAGGCAAACTGTCACCTCTTACAAGTTTGGAGATGAGAATCGTGAGCCATCTTAACCCGATGTCTCCCATATTTTTCCAAAACTCATATGGTACCTCGTCTGGCCCAATCGCTTTGCCTTTTTTGGAGTTCTTAACTACCTCCCTAACTTCTTCAACTGTGACGTCGGATACTTCCGTAAAGTTAGGTGCAGCTGTTGGAAAGTGGCGCTGAGGAAACTGTTCATTCAAAAGATCATCACAATACTGTCGCCACTTGTGAAGAATTTTGTCGTCATCCACAAGTAGCAGTCCTTGAGCATCATTGATGAACTTCGGCGAACGAATCTCCTGCGCATTTCTCCTTCTCTGAGCGGCTATTTTGAAAATGGTTGCTCCCTTATTCAAGTTGCTTTGTCTTAGCTCTTGGATTGCCTGATTTGCTTCAGTAGCTGGGGCAGAAATCTCTTCCAGCTCTCGATACAGGCCCTCCGTGCTTTTTGCTTGAAGTTGGGCGCACTTTTTCTTCGCTTCTTTTCTGCAGCTCTTGTATTTCATTTTGAAACGCGCTTTTTAATTTGTATTTCTTGAGGGGCACTTCGATCAAGCTTGGAAAGCTGTTTTCTTCTTTCTAATCACTGCTTTAGCTTCATCATCCCACCACCAGGTTTCTTTAGCTTGTTGGTGGTGTCCTTTTGAGACTCCTAACAGTGAATTGGCTCTCTCTAAGCAGGTTCGTTGTAGGCGATCCCACATATTTTGTGCCGTGATTGCATTTGAAACTGCGTCGATGGTATTACAAAGCTGACTTTGCATATACGAAATGAATTGCTGTCCTTTGGTTTTCTGCAGATTGTACCACTTGATTCTCCTAGGAGCCTTTGTTTGTTTGACTTCCTTCACCGCATCCGTAAAAAATTCTGTTAAGAGAAGACGGTGTTGTTGAGCGGCAGTATCACTTTGCAGTCTTTCACCCGAGATTTCATGTAATTGGTTACCAAATGGTAGTCAATCTGGGTTTCATTTCCTCCACTGCTGTAAGTGATAAGGTGTCGGCCTTGTTTGATGAACATGGTATTTAGTACGATTAGACCGTATGACTTGCACATATTTAGAATATCTTCACCTGGAGTGTTCCTGGTGCCGAATCCCAAACCTCCATGACAGTCTTCATAATCCTCGTTTGTCTTCCTGACATGTCCATTCAAATCTCCTCCAACAAACAAACACTCTTCTTTTGGGATGCTCTTAAGTAGGTTATGAAAGTCAAGCCAGAATGCATCTTTTTCCTCCTGCTCACACCCTATTTGGGGAGCATATGCACTGATTATCTTCCAGACCTGTCCTTCCATTTAAGAGACATCAAACGGTCACTGGACTTCAAAATGGTCAACACGCTGTTACATAAGCTTTGGTCAAGGATGATGATGATGAAAGCAGTTAACGTTACATGTAACATTATGCGTATTGCCAAAAATAGTCATCAACTCAGTACACAGAACTTTATATATCGATGTGCCCAGCAGAGACACACAGATTAGGTTTGCTGCAGACGAACAGTTTGTGTTCAGCCTTCAGCAAGCCAAACTCTTATTAGAGAAACATCCTAATCTGCATGTAAGCTCAAGATATAGATGGATTTATATTCAAATCCCAAACCATCTGCCAAAGCTATTGTTCTACTTGCAAAAAATTGGTCTTCGTATGACCGATTACGAAATTTTAAAACCGGACAGGGTCAAGAATGGATCCTTGGGGTATTTCACGTCTAAGAAGATATTACCTTTATTTTGAGTTTGAGTTTGTTTGTCCCTTGCCAAGAAGGTGAGGTGAAAACTACATATTGATGCTTATGTTATTCGACTTGTGTAATAGGATGTTCTAACCAATCATTTATATATAATAGCTCTCGTCATAGCTCATTGCATCCAAGCTCCCATATGAATAGCAACAAAATTCTTGAAAAGCGTTTTCAGCAGATAGGCCATTGTCAATTTGATCTAAGCTGAAAAAAAGGATTTTTGAGATATTTCCAACCTTCAAATAACAAAGTAAGAGGTGAATCCATCTTTGTAATAATTTTTGTCTGTTACCGCCTTTCTTACTTGTAGAGGACTAATATCAAAGTTAATAAGCTTTATGCGCTAATACTCGTCCCAAGAACGTTTTGAAAAAATTTTGTTCGCGCAGGGCTAGGAGCTTCACGCTCCATCTTTACCAACACGGGATTGGCAATAGATTGAATTTAAAAGAAAGAAAAATTGGGTCAGTATGAAGACTAATGATGGTATCATTAGAAGCGAAATGTTACTTTTTGTGTTTTTTGTTTTTAGTCTAAAGGTCTGTTACTAACTAAAAAAGTCCATTTTTGAACAACTGTTTATTACACACGCAATCGTTTGCACATCATTACTTCTTTTCCAATGTATTAAAAGTGCATAGAATTTTGAATTTGACGTTTTAAGTTTTCAGCAAAACTACCGTCTAAAAACGGCCCCAGGGATGATTGAAGGTTTGACTGAATTTGAGCTTGAATTCGCTTCTGAGTTTCCTGAAGGTATTCTTGTAGTTGTTTTTGTTCCTCTGGTGTCATCTGACGGTTAGCACCTCCAGAAACGTTTGTGTTTATGATACCTCCATATGGATTTTTCTCATTGACTTTTTCTTCCTGTACGCGTTCACCTTTTGAATTAAAACACATTCGGTGTCTGACGATAGTGTACAAATCATTGGGATCGTTCTTTTTGGTTACTTTGCAAGAAGAACCTTCTGGGCATATCATAGTATCACAATAGACACTTCCTGAAAAAATATTAAATATCCATTTTAGTAATCGTGTAAAAAGTTGATTGTTAGACGTGTTCAACAAACCATTGCTAAGTGTTTGAATAAGGATATTTCCAACCATTGTAGAACTTAACGCACGAGCCGACACATTTTCAGCAAAAAAGAGAGCCACAGATGCCGAAAAGAAAATGCAGAAAATAAACCCGATCTACAAATGAGAGAAATCGAAAAAGTGGTTATTATATACATCGAATAAGGTGAAATGGATGAATAAAACAAAAAAAAAAAAAAGGATTTTCCATAGAACAAGCAATTCATGATCTTTAAATGTTTGTGCTGGTGGAGTTATGTGCTTTTTTGTTGGTGTAGCAGGTGTGGGAGCATTTGCCATTTTCATACTGTGTGATTATTACTGACTCAACCACCACTTCCATTCTATCTTATCAACCATATTTGTATAACTCTATAGCTAAAACTTCTTTTTGCAGTTAACGTGAATTAACGAATACACTCCCTGTACGAACTTTCTTTTAACTAAACACTATCTTATTAAAAAAAAAAACAGATACTAATTTTTTTATGATTCACTTTGGAAATGTCAAGTAAATTGAAAACACCTGCGATGACGGTATCTACGCGCAAAAATACATTTTCACGTGTTTATCTATGAATTTCCATTATGTACGTTGTTTGTTCAAATAGTAACATTTTACTTATGTTTTCGGTGTGAAGTTTAGAGCAGCGAATTGTTAAGAAGGTAGGAAGATCGATTTTCAAAATGTTTTCCCTCTCATATCACTGGTTGTAGAGAATTGGAAAGTCCTCTGAGATTAAAAATAGGAATGTAGGCACTGTGATGAAAAGTGCTTTCTCACCAAGCCGATAGGAACTGATAAGAATATGTCAGTCCCCTAAGGCTTTTTTGGCGATCTTAAGTAAAATAAGCAATAATTTCAGAGCTTAAGAACAAAAGTATGTTGCACGAACTTGCGATTTTGTTCTATTGACAATATCAAAACCTTTAGGCTGAGTACAAGGTTTTAGTATTATTCATAGTATATTTGGTGGTACAGGGCTGCCAACTACACTTTAATTATGAAAAATAAGTAACATTACATAGAATGTTAAGAAAAAAACTAGTTAAATATTCTAAAAGGCTTAAACGAAAATATGTAAACTACATTTTTGGTAGTTGCTAAAACATGTGTATAAACGCTGAAAACTTCAAAATCGTTGGACCAGTTTTTTTTTTAAACGAGTTTTTGTGTTTTTTATTTTATTCAAAAGTCAAGTACGCAGGTCTTAAGATCTAGCCAGAAGATGTTTTGACAATAAATTTGGAAAATAATTTAAGATACCGTTTTGAAAATGATCAAAAAAATCAAAACTATTTTTAAAAACTAAAAAAATTTCAAAAATTTAAATACAAAAATACTTAAGTGAATAGAATGGCTTAGTCGATTTTTAATAATTTTTTTTTTTTCTAATTAAACTAATTTTTTATAAATTGCCTTTTACACTTAAACGGAGGGAGATAGACCACTCTCTCATACGATCTTTTTCTTGTCTTGATCCAACTTATCAGTCCTGAGCTTTTGTTCTATACAAAACACCATTTATACTTCTAAGCTTTGTTCCAATAATTTTTTAATCTTAGTTTTTATTTCGCACAGTTTTATATCGAAGGTTTAAATAATCACAATCGCGCAGATTTACTACTACCAAAAACCTTTAATGAAAATGTTAACAAGTGATGTTTTTGTTTCGAAGTCAAATATGTTTAAATGCTACTCACTTTCATGATAAAAAAAATCTTTTTTTTTCAATTAATAACAAACACAGAGCACTTTCGCACTAACAATTATTTTGAACAAATGCTTTCTAACAAGTAGAAATAACCGACTTTCAATTGCTTTTATACCTGTTCCATGAAATTGCTTACTGTTGAAGCTTTTTGTTTGAACAGATTTTGAGAGATGAGTAGGTGCTCCAGTATAATTATTGGACAGCTTTAATGCTATTTACAGCATTTTTTGTGTTCGGCTTCAACTTTCAACAAAGAATTTTGTTTTTGTGAAATGGTGAATGCAAGTTTTGAGTAGATAGGTAATTGTACGTATCAATTTTACGTGATATGCTTAGTTAAGATAGAAAGGGTACTCATGTACTCAATGATTATATTTTATATTATTTTCCTAACTTTTTTGTGGCTTTGGTTTTCATTCGCGATGATTTGAACTAGAATTTAATTCAATTCATTCAGCTTTTACAGAATAGTATTTGGTACAGAACTGCTTATCATCCTTAGAAAATTTGCATATTGTGCTGGTTGAATTCGAAAAAGCATTCGAACGACAACCACGAGACCTGTGGCCTAGTTACTGCACACGTGATCGAGTAATACGGGACTAAACTATGTGCTTCTGGTTTTACTTTTCGCGTTATCGAGCACTTTAATACCACCATTTGACATTCTTTAATCAGTATTTAAATAAATTGAATTTGATGAATGAACAGCAGACTGATGTTGTTTAAGATAGAGCGAATTACGAAAGAAAAATAGTACTCACTCACTCGATCACTGATCCGGTAATTCGACCTCTACTCTAATGTGGATTACCCTCATACAACGAAGAACTCCAGAGGCTTATGTGTGAATGATTGAGGATATGTATGATGGAGCGGTGACGAAGGTAAACATTCCAAGTCACAATTATGGCACTTTCCATTGGACGAAAAGAACCGTCCAGGAGCGTCCAGAAGCATTCTCAAACCGTTCCATTGGTGCAAAAAGATCGCTTCTCATGATTCTGAGGAGTGACAGCCGCTTCTCGATTTGAAGTGAGAATCGACTCAGAAGTACTAACACATATTACTCAAATGTCAAAATGAAAATTCTCTTCAAGGAATATTTTTTAAGAGCCATAGGTGTTTCACTCACACAAAGGAAATTACGTTAAACTGATTAGAAACAATTTTGGGTGTTCCATTGGTTTTTAAAATGAGTGCTTCCCAGAGTAAAACCAATGGAAAGCGCCATTAGTGTTACAAAGAAAATGTTCTTCAAAGAAGTCAGAAGTTTGAGTATTTGGGATTTACTGTCAAAAAAAGCCACTTTTGAAGATGAATGAAATTACGGGTAAGCTCCTCCATCTTCTGTGATAGCTGAAATCAAATTTTAGTCGCGTCAATGTACAGGTACATAAAACAGGCAATCTTCGGAAGTCCTCAAGAACAGATCCGATTTTGATGTTTTTCTTTTTTTAATTTTGTTTTTTATATTCTTCAAAATCAAAAATTTCTTGGAGTGGGGATGGAACTATTTATCTTGTTTAAATATATCTGTGATATTTATGCACAAAAAAATTTTTACTATACAATATCCATTAAAAACTTGTAAATATACAGGGTGTCCCGTAATTCGTGTTACATACATTGTGATTCTTGGTCATATTCTAAGAAAAAAATTGTTCTATAGTAAAGGCCGATTCTCAACTTTGACATCACTTTTTCACATTTAAAAAAAAAGCTAACTTTGGTGTACCCTGACCTGTGTTAAATTCGATTTCTCTGTCAATACTAACAGTACAAACCTAATTTTAGACTTAATTTTTTTGAGAAATGATAATCTTTAAAACTGTACAAATATCACAGATATTGTTTAAACAATATAAATAGTTCCGTCCCCACTCTAAGAAGTTTCTGACTTAAAATAATATAAAAAAACAAAATTAAAAAAACAAAACTTCATCAAAATCAGAGCTGTTCTTGAGGACTATTTAAACAACTTTGTTTTGTAATTCAAAAAACACACCAAAGTGAAGTTATTTGAAAGAAGGCTAAGCATTTAATTCAATTGAATTTTCAATTGAAATTGAACATAAGCATTTAGCAGCATTTTTGTCGACTTCAAATATGTATATGGTCATTTTAACGACATCTTTTCGGTTTCTTGCTGGTATCTTTCATGAATGATGTCAATTAGGTAATGTAAAAATAAATAAATAAATAAATAAATAAATAAATAGGTTGGCGCAACAGAGCGGGGAGCCCCTGGGCCTAGCGCATTTCCCACAACCATGCCTTGTGAGGGAATGGAGAGGACCTACAATTGTCTGCAGTTCCGAACGGCTTTTTGAGAAAGAGCTTTTCATGGCGATGAATTTACGATCGGAGGGCTTGCCAATTCCTTGCGAAAGGCGAGCCTCTGCTGGGATTCGGACCTCGAGCCTCTGGGTTAGCAGGTGGACATGCTAATCATCACGCCACGTTGTAGTACCAACGTTATGATTATTACCAAAAATAGGTAGTCATCGGAGCTTTGAAGCGAAAATATAAAGCTTACCTCGTACACAAAACTTCATATCGATGTCTTCAGCGTGACACATTAATTAACTTTGCAGGAGACAAACAGTTTTTTTTTAGCAAACCAAACTCTTATTAGAGAATCATCCTAATCTGCATTTAGCTCAAGATATTAATGGATTTATAATCAAATCCCAAACCATCTGCCAAAGCTATTGGTCTACTTACAAAAAAAATTGGTCTTCGTGTGACCGATTTCGAAATTTAAAAACAGGACAGGGTCAAGAATGGATCCTTGGGGTATTTCACGTCAAAGAACATCTTACCTTTATTTTGAGTTTGATTTTGTTTGTCCCTTGCCAACATTGTATATAGAAACTATAGTGTTGTTATGTAGACTTTTTGACTGGTAGCGAACCAATTTTCTCCGTTCCGACTCAGCAGTCTCCTTTCCAAGCCATTTGTTTCACCATTTTGTGTAGAGAAGCGAATGCTGCGCCACCGTGCTCCTCCGGTCCAAAGCATTATTAAATCGTGTTTTGAGCTTACTATAGTTTCTATATACAATGCTTGCCAAAAAAAAATACGGTGAAAACTACATATTGATTTTCTAGCCAATCATATAATAGCTCTCGTCGTATCTACGAATAGATCATTGCATCCAAACCCCTATATGAATAGGAACAAAATTCTTGAAAAACATTTTCAGCAGAGAGGCCATTGTCAATTTGATCTAAGCTGAAAAAACAGGATTTTTGAGATATTTCCAACCTTCAAATAACAAAGTAAGAGGTGAATCCATCTTTGTAATAATTTTTGTCTGTTACCGCCTTTCTTACTTGTAGAGGACTAATATCAAAGTTAATAAGCTTTATGCGCTAATACTCGTCCCAAGAACGTTTTGAAAAAATGTTATTCGCGCAGGGCTAGGAGCTTCACGCTCCATCTTTACCAACACGGGATTGGCAATAGATTGAATTTAAAAGAAAGAAAAAATTGGGTCAGTATGAAGACTAATGATGGTATCATTAGAAGCGAAATGTTACTTTTTGTGTTTTTTGTTTTTAGTCTAAAGGTCTGTTACAAACTAAAAAAGTCCATTTTTGAACAACTGTTTATTACACACGCAATCGTTTGCACATCATTACTTCATTTCCAATGCATTAAAAGTGCATAGAATTTTGAATTTGACGTTTTAAGTTTTCAGCAAAACTACCATCTAAAAACGGCCCCAGGGATGATTGAAGGTTTGACTGAATTTGAGCTTGAATTCGCTTCTTAGTTTCCTGAAGGTATTCTTGTAGTTGTTTTTTTTCCTCTGGTGTCATCTCACGTCGTTCACCTCCAGAGATGCTTGCGTTTACTGTATTTCCGTATGGATTTTTCTGATTGACTTTTTCTTCCTGTACGCGTTCACCTTTTGAATTAAAACACATTCGGTGTCTGACGATAGTGTACAAGTCATCGGGATCGTTTTTTTTGGTCACTTGGCAAGAAGAACCTTCTGGGCATATCATAGTATCACAAGAGACACTTCCTGAAAAAATATTAAATATCCATTTTAGTAATCGTGTAAAAAGTTGATTGTTAGACGTGTTCAACAAACCATTGCTAAGAGTTTGAATAACGACATCTCCACTTATTGTAGAACTAAACGAACGAGCAGACACATTTTCAGCAAAAAACAGACCCACAGATGCCGAAAAGAAAATGCAGAAAATAATCCCGGTCTACAAATGAGGAAATCGAAAAAGTGGTTATTTTATTGATTTATAAATATAATAAGTTGAAATGAAATGGATGCACAAAACAAAAAAAGGATTTTTCATAGAACAACCAATTTATGATCTTCAAATGTTTGTGTTGCTGCGATGGAGTTTGTGATTTTTTGGTTGGTGTAGGAGGTGTGGGAGCATTTGCCATTTTCATACAGTGTGAATATTACTGGCATGGACCTAGGTTTTTTTTAAATGCACCTAAATGACTCAATTGTCCCAACTTCTTCGATCCATAGGTCAACCACTTCCATTCTATCTTATTAACCATATTTGTACAACTCTATAGGTAAAACTTCTTTTTGCCGTTAACGTGAATCACCAAATATACTTCCTGTACGAACTTTCTTTTAACTAAACACTATCTTATTGAAAAAACAGATACTCAAGTTTCTTATGATTCACTTTGGAAATGTCAAGTAAATTGAAAACACCTGCGATGACGGTATCTACGCGCAAAAATACATTTTCAATTGTTTATCTATGAATTTCAATTATGTACGTTGTTTGTTCAAATAGTAACATTTTACTTATGTTTTCGGTGTGAAGTTTAGAGCAGCGAATTGTTAAGAAGGTAGGAAGATCGATTTTCAAAATGCTTCCCCCCTCATATTACTGGTTGTGGAGAATCGAAAAGTCCTCTGAGAGTAAAAATAGGTAGGCGCTGTGACTGTGATGAAAAGTGCTTTCTAACCAAGCCGATCGGAACTGATAGAAAAATGTCAGTCCCCTAAAGCCTTTAAATTGTCGATCTTAAGTGGAAAATAAGCGATAATTGCAAACCCTGCAAAAACACGTAAATTTAAGATGAGCGTTGAAATGAGCACAAAAGTATGTTGCACGATCTTGCGATTTTGTTCTATTGACAATATCAAAACCTTTAGGCTGAGTACAAGGTTTTAGTATTATTCACAATATATTTGCCAACTAGTAATGTTAATTTAATTATGAGAAATGAGTAAGATCACATAGAATATTGAAAAAAATTAAATTAAGGCTTAAACGAAAATATAAAAACGACATTTTTGGTAGTTGCTAAAACATGTGTATAAACGCTGAAAACTTAATCAAAACCGTTGGATCAGTTTTTTAAACGAGTTTTTTGTTTTTTACTTTTTTTAAAAGTCAAGTACGCAGGTCTTAATATTTTGCCAGAAGATGTTTTGACAGTGAATTTAAAAAAAAAAGTTTAAGATACCGCTTAGAAATAATTATTATAATTATTATTAAAAGTTTCATTAGCTGTTAAGGAGTAAGTTGATTTTAAAAGAACGGTATTATGGAGTATGTCGTTCTTAGACAATTTACAAAAAAATGTTTACATTATAAGATAGACAAAAAAGCTTTAGTTTATGGAGTGACTTAGTTGATATTTTGAAATTTTTTTATTTCGTACAGATTTACTACTACCAAAAAACATTTAAAATAGTTAATTGGGAATGTTAAAGTGGATGTGTTTCTTTGGAACTCAGATATGTTTAAATGCTACTCACTTTCATTATAAAAAAAAAATCTTCTTTTAATTAATTAAAAACACAGAAACACGCGCCAACAATTATTTTGAACGAATACTTTCTAACAAGTAGAAATAACCGACTTTCAATTGCTTTTATACCTATTCCATGAAATTGCTTACTGTTGTGTTGACGCTTTTTGTTTGAACAGATTTTGAGAGATGAGTAGGTGCTCCAGTATAATTATTGAATAGCGTTAGTTATTTACAGCATTTTTTGTGTTCGGCTTTAACTTTCAACAAAGAATCTTGTTTTTGTGAAATGGTGAATGCAATTTTTGAGTAGATAGGTAAATCTACGTATCAATTTTACGTGAGTTGTTTAGTTAAGATAGAAAGGGTACTTAGTGATTATATTTTTTATTATGTTTTATTACTTTTTGGGGATTTGGCTTTCATTCGCGATGATTTGAATTACAATTTAATTTAATTAATTCACCTTTTACATAATGATATTTGGTACAGAACTGCTTAATATCCTTAGAGGATTTGCATGTTGTGCTGGTTGAATTCGAAAAAACATTCGAACGACAACCATGAGACCTGGGCCGAGTAATACGGGACTAAATTATGTGTTTCTGGTTTTACTTCTAGCGTTATCGTGAACTTTAATACCACCATTTGACATTCTTTAATCAGTATTTAAATAATTGAAGTTGATGAATGAACAGCAGACTGATGGTGTGTAAGGTAGAGCTAATTTCGAAAGAAACACAGTACCTATTCACTCACTCGATCACTGATCCGTTAATTCGACCTCTAAAGTGGGTGACCCTCATTCAACGAGGAATTCCAGAGGCTTTTGTGCGAATGATTGAGGGAGGATATGTATGATGGAGCTGTGACGAAGATAAGCATTCCAAGTCACAATCAGTGTATACAAAGAAAATGTTCTTCCCAGAAGTGAAAAGTTTGAGTATTTGGGATTTATTGTCAAAAATAAAGCCACTTCTGAAGACGAAATCGTCGAGTAGGCGTTGGATGGATGAAATGACAAGTAAACTCCTCCATCTTCTGCGATAGCTGAAATGAAAACAATTTTGTTTTGTATTTCAAAAAACCAAGGAACGTTGTGAAGTAACCTAAGCATATTTGATGCAATTCAATTTTCAATTGAAATTTAACCTAAGCATTTAGCAGCATTTCTTTCGACTTCAAATATGTGGTCATTCCAACGACATCTTTTCGGTTTCTTGTTGGTACCTTTCATGAATGATGTCAATTGGGTAATGTTAATATTCAACGACAAAAGACAGCATAGGGTCTTCGAAGTATTGTGTTCTGCTAGGTTTTTATAACCCTATGTAACGATGTTGTAAAGGTCAGAATTCAATGAGTTTATCATACGCAGCCGTTCCAGTTCCACATCCGGAGAGCAGGAACGTGAAATTGGAAACGAATATGAAAAGCTGAGTGTTGAGTCGTAAGCAAAAAAATAAAGATGATTAGAAGTTTCAGACAAGAGATCATTTATGAACATAAGGAAAAGAGTCGGAGACAAAACGGAGCCTTGGGCACTCCAACATTAGACACCAACTTTGATTTCACCACTGAAAACATTTGGGGGTATTTCAGGGTAAATAGTTGTCTCTCTGCATGATCTGTATCTGTACTATGTGGTGTTTGTCTTATGTTTCCATGCAACGCAAAGATGTTAGATTGACCGCCAGCTTTTTGAATTATTTCGTTTTACAAGAACCAACACGAGCATCACCATGAGCTTTTCAACTCAAAAGATTATGCAATAAGTTCTTTTTAGATTGACCAATACGGAATACGTGGCGTGATGGTTAACATGTCCACCTGCTAACCCAGATGTTCGAATCCCAGCAGAGGCAAAAATGTTTTTTCACGTGTATCACCTTTCGCGAGGAATTGGCAAGTCCTCCGTTAATAAATTCATCGCCAAGAAAAGTGCTTTCTCAATTAGCCGTTCGGAACCGGTAGAAAATTGTAGGTCTCCTCCATTCTTTCACAAGACATGGTTGTGAGAAATGCCCTAGGCCCAGGGGCTCCTTGCTGTGTTGCGCCACCTTATATATTTTTTTTAATAGGGAACGCAATTGCCTATTTCATCGAAAAACACCAGAGGACCATAGCCGTTCGTGTAGTTCCATAAGCTTTTAAACGACTGCAATAAGCTCTCTTTGTATTGACCAACGCAAAACGCAATTCACTTTTTCGTCATTTGTTCTGAACCAACCAACACTTGTAAGACGATGTGTTTTTCATCTCAGATTACTCAGAACGGTCGGGTTAAACGAAAGAACACGAACTAGATCATGTGTTGGGTGCATAATCACTTCTTGTTTCAATACGTTTTTAAAACAAAATTATTTTGGTTTATTAAATATGTATATTTCTATTAAGAGGGCTTAGCAAATGCAACAGCCGGAAACATCCCAAAATGCTTAGCATTTCTGGATACAGAGTACAAAATAACATCAAAAATCTGTAATCCAAACTTTTTCCCAACTTTACTCAGAAAATATCTTTACTTTCAGACCTAATTTGATATTGAAGATGTTTATCTTCTTCTGGTGTCAACTAACGCCCCCCTGAAACACTTACATCTACGATACGTCCAGATAGATTTTCCTCGCATTGAATTTCCTTCCTTTACGCGTTCGCCTTTTCATAAAAAAAAAATTAATTTTTTAAAACTAAAAGCAATTTATGATGTTGAAATGTTTATGTTGTTTTTTTTTAGGGAGTTTGAGTGTAGGGCTGTCATTTGCTATTTTCATCCTGCCTGATTGTGTTAGAGTCATAGCCATCGGGTTCTAAGCATACAAAATTTCCGTTCATCGACCCATGATTCATTTTTTCTGCGTTATTAAACACCTGTGTACATATATGTTCTATACTCATACTTTGCAGTTAGCTAGAAATATTATTCCTCTTAGATATTTTTTAACTAAGCGCTATCCCATAAACAAAAAGAAAACAATTTTCGTTGGAAATGCGGCAAAATAAATTGAAAACACCTGCGATGACGGTATCTCCAACATTCATTTTCAATCGGTTATCTTTAGACATTGACATTGAATTGATATGTACCTACGTTCTTTGTTTTAACACCAATATTTAAGTGGTGCTCTCTGTGTACTTGGCCAAAGCTCCATACCAATTTCTCTGACGTCGTAGAAATTCCAGAAACAAATGTCAAATAGAAGGACTAAAAACATCTTCGTACGAAATTTTTTTATAGTTTTATCAACCAACAGTAACAAATTTCGAAGCAAAGTGTTTAATTCAAGGTCATCTATGATGATTCCTCTTGGACATGACGGGTCTTGTGGTAAGGGCCAATAAGTTGTAGGTCGGTACGGTAGATCGACATGCAGTTACGTCTAAATGCTTTTTCGCTGTCGATTGTGGGAAATTGACAAGTCCTCTGAAAATCTATACATTAAAAGGCAAACGTTTTTTTGTGGTACCAATTTACCACAGTTAACGATGACGTACCCGCATGAAATTTATATTGAAAGGTGTGATGGTATCTGCATCCAAGAAACCGAAAAGCTGTCAGTACTTGGTATCGTGTGTAAACGATGATGATCTTCGTTAGGTACAAAATAGAGAATCGATTGATTCTCTTGAACATAGTCAAAACGCTACCTGTTTCTCTCTCTCTCTTTCATCACTTTTTTCACAAACAGTGCTCTAGTGAAGCCAGTTGCATTCTTCTCCTGAAAAAATTTAGCCGCAACACCCACCTCGCTTGGAATGCACATCAGTTTTACCTTGAGCCCAACTTTGGGCTCACAGTCAAGTATAGAGATTCTTATCTTATTTTTTATCTTATTTAATTTTAGTCGCACCACCTGATTGTGGAATGCTCTTCCTGACTCAGCATCACGATTCACAAAAATTCAAAAGCAACGTGCATCGTTGTCACCTTTCAAATCCTCCTATTTTCCTAAATGCTCGCTCTGTGATCTATAACATTGTATGGGTATTTATAACTCCTTGATGTGCGTGTTAATTATTAAAAGGAAAAATATCCGGATTTGTTAACGTTCACCCAGGTAAAATTGCGTTAGAAGGGACATGCCAAAAAACAACAACAACTATGTGTATTTTAACACATTTAAGTTTGTTCGTTGAACTTTCCATAGGGTTGAAACAGGTTGTCTTGACAAACCTTTGAGTTGTCAAAAAACCTGGGCTTTCCAGTCCTTAAAAAACGCTAAACCACAAATCACAACACATCCTTATCATTAAAAAAAAATACATGCCATTTGACAGCCCTCAATTCGCCACAGCAAAAATCTAGGGCAAGTTGAGAGAAAAGCTTAGGTCAACCCTAGGCTCAGAAAACACTAAGTAAAACTAGGCACATTCAGTGTGACTTTAGGTTTCTCAAAAAAACGCTTTCTGGCGACTGCAGGGCGGCCCCAGGGCTTCAAAGAACAAAAATTATGCAAAATGTCTGTGGTTCAATGGATGTGAATATTACATATACGTACGTAGAAAACATGAAAATATTAAGAGAACTGTTCTAGGACTTAGGAGGATCATTTATTTATTTGATATTATTCTAGTTCAACGTGTACTGTGCCAAGTATCCTTAATCTGAAAGTAGTCCCAATTCACTACAAAATCTTTTTTCTAATATTCTTTACTTGAAAACACAAAGAGGACATGTGACTGTTAACGGATAGCTCCCCCGCACCAACATGCCAGATCATATTAAGAACTTATACTCAAGTAATTGTACCTCGACAGAAATTTAAAAAAAAAATTACTTGTGCTTAGTTCTACCTCAAATATAGTAGTAGTTGATTAACCAAAACATTATTTGTTTCGAATTGAATCAGATGTGTTTGAATGCTATTCACCGTTCACATTCATGATAAATTCTTGTTAAAAAAAAAGTGAACAAAGTAATTACCATAAAGTTAGACAAAGAAACTTTACAACTATCTAAAAACTAGATCTAACTGACTTTCAATTGTTTTTACATCTACTTCATGGAATTGTTTATCGTTGAAGATTTTTGTTTGAACAAATGTTCTTTAGCGATGTGCATTGTGCAGTCATAAGCGAAACCGATGTATTGGCTTTGATGTGTTTCGTAACATTTTTCTGTGATCGGCTCAAGTTACCAATTTTTCCAACAAAGAACTTCGATGTGTTGAAATAGTTGAGTGCAATTTTTGAATAGCAATTACATAACTTTACCTATCAAGTTTACGTGATTTGTTTAGTTGAGTTGGAATGAGAACTTAATGCTTATCTCAATCTTATCAAATTGAATTTTGTAACATGCACAAGAATATTTAATGTTTACAAAGGTTTTCAACAACTTTGCAAATAAAACTTATGGCATTGCATTTGAAAAATATAGAATAGGGTTTGATTTATATAACTTTACAACCTAGAGGTAAGTATTGAAGACAGTAGGTTTGTTCGTTGAAGCCCTGGGTTTGCCCTATGTTAGCCACAAAGCGGTTTTTGAAAAACTTAAACTCGCGCTGTATGTTAAACTGAGTGCTTTTTGAGCACCAGGTTTTTGTTGGGGCGTGTTCAGGTAAAGAAAACGGATCAAACGACATGTGTTTTTCTTCAAGGAACAGGGATGTGTGGTGATTTTGTGGTTTAGAACCAAAATTCCAGAGTTTTGACAACTTAGAGGGATATTAAGCAAACCTTGGTCAGCCCTGCGTATGGTTTGTAGCTAATTTCCACGAGGGCGGCCGTGGTGCCGTGGGTTCGAATCCCGCTCTGGGCATCTACTTTTCTTTCAGCCTCCTAGTTTCGCCGCCCTTGAGGTTATATGTGAAATAACTAACACCTTATTTCCACTACTGCAACACAGAAAAAAGGGAAGGCTGCTACCCTGGTAGTACAATGGACCGGTAATTAAGTCTGAGTTCTCCAGGTTAGCATATAAGCCTCTTCTTTTTTTAATTAATGGCGCTTTCCATTGGTTTCACTCGGGGAAGCACTCATTTTAAAAACCAATGGAACACCCAAAATTGTTTCTAATCAGTTTAACGTAATTTCCTTTGTGTGAGTGAAACACCTATGGCTCTTAAAAAATATTCCTTGAAGAAAATTTTCATTTTGACATTTGAGTAACATGTGTTAGTGCTTCTGAGTCGATTCTCACTTCAAATCGAGAAGCGGCTGTCACTCCTCAGAATCATGGGAAGCGATCTTTTTGCACCATTGGAACGGTTTGAGAATGCTTCTGGACGCTCCTGGACGGTTCTTTTCGTCCAATGGAAAGTGCCATAAAAAAAAAAAAAAGCTAATTTCCACCGGAACAAAAACGAAGTTTTCGCAAAACTCCCAAAAGCTACCAAGTTCTCCCATACATATTTCTTATAGCACACGTTTTTATAAATGAGTCGTTTTTGATATGAAAAAAAAGACCCATAGGACAGCTAGTGCTGGTTGTACAGGATAGAAGCTATTTTGGCTGTCATAAAAAATGTTTTCCTTTCACTTCAAGTACATTATTTTTAAAAATTCAAAGATAAAAATCAATTTGTATCCGACTCAATTGTTTTATTTTGCAATAAATATAAATGAGCCCCAGGGTTGACCTAGATTTTAATGACAGGGATTTGTGGTGTTTTTTGTAGCGTTTTTTGAGGACTGGAAACAGGATTTTTTGACAGCTGCTCATAGGGCTGTCAAGAAAACCTGGGTCAACCCTGGGGAAAGTTCAACAAACGGACCTAATATGCCTCAAAGAGAAAGTGCAAAAGTTGTCGATTCGTCAATCAAAAACTGGTTGGAACGGATTACCTCCATTTCGTAAATGTCCTAGTGGGAAGAGCCTTATATCAACTTATTTTACAAAGATGAAATCTGCTTTACATATTGTACATAGCTAAGAGCTAAACACTATCGTATACCATTAAGTAATTATCCAAATTGCCTCTTAAGGGGCTATAACCAGTGTAACTAATGAAAAATTAAACGATTTTCGAGAATTTTTTTAAAGGAAAGTCTCAATAGAATGTTTTAAACATTTTTGATAATAATTTGTTATGTTTTCAGCTTTGGTTTAAAATTTTTCCTACAAAAATATTGGAAAATAACGGAGCTTTGTACTCCGAAGAGGATGTGAAAAAAAAATATCAAAAATTAACAAAATGGTGTAGTGCTGAAAGCATCGTTATTTGGGTTAAGAAATTGTAGTTTTTCTTAACACCAAACTGACAATTTTCAAACAATCAAAAGATCGTGGCGGAGTTAATATATTCAAAAACAACTCAGTTTCAATTTAAAGTCGATCATGTTGTGGAAAATGTCGTATCTAGAAAAAAGCGTTTAAAGGTTCAACTATCGTGGCTTATATCTGCGAGCGCCGAGCGGTCGATCTTTAAACTGTTGGCATTCAAAAACTATTCAAAATACAACCTTGCTGCTTTCACAGGATATTTTTGAAAGTAAAAACTACCTATCGAAAAAGCCAAACAAAAATTTTGCTGTTAAACCGGTATAGCTGTTCAAAATTATATTATCTATTGACAACAACTTGCGTTGTCAAAAGCCTTTAGGCTTCTTCAGAAATAGTTATCGAGATATTCCTCTAAATTGAAAATGAATTCCAAGGCAACAAACTTTGAAGGTCCATAAAACGCAGCACATCATTGTAGAAATCGTACAAAAATTCTTTTACATAAAATTTTTAAATAACTAGCTCCTAGTGGAGAAGATACAACGACGAAGTGTATGAGCTGTATCGGGATATGGGCTTAGCTAGAAGAGAATGCATCTCGAGGCTACGATGGCTGAGACCTCATTTTCAATGGCACAATCAAGTGTAAAAAGACCTCAACCGACTTTTAGAGGTATCAAAAGAGAGCTCGCCTGAAATCGAAGTCGTTATCGAAAAGATGCTGGTTGAGGCCACAGAGTATAACCAGAGAGTCCACTTCAGCAAGGTAGTGCGTTTTTGCCTACAAGCTAAATCAAACCGGGAACCCACGTTTATCACAGCCGCCATTGGCCGCCATTGATTTGTCAGAGAATAAAAATCAGTTGAGTTTGAAAATAAAAAAATTTTTTTTTTGGTTGCAAAAAAATCAATAACTTTTAATTTTCATACAGCCTAGAACTTAGAAAAATGAATTTAAGTTGCAGGAATTAACTTTTTTTTCATTTTGACCAGTATTTGACTGAAAAGACAAAAATTAGTAAAAAAAAAAATTTCATACCGATGTAGGCGGTTTGTTAAGTTTCACAGAATATAACAATGCGCACATAGCCTTAAGCTCCCCACTCGATAACATCTGGTGTGGTAGGTGGTTGAGGCCCAGGTTTACCGCCAAATATAATGACCTATCTATTATATTAGGTCTGTTCCTTGAACTTTCCCCAGGGTTGACCCAGGTTTTCTTGACAACCCTATGAGTTGTCAAAAAAACCTGGGTTTTTCAGTCCTCAAAAACGCTAAACCACAAATCACCACACATCCCTGTCATTAAAAAAAATGCATGCCATTTGACAGCTCTCAACTCGCCACAGCAAAAAGATAGGGCGAGTTTATGGAAAACCTAGGTCAACCCTAGGCCTCAAAAAAAAACTCAACTTGACATTCAGGCAACTTTGGGTTTCTCAAAAAACGCTTTATGGTAACCCCTGGGCGACCCTAGGGCTTCACCGAACAAACCTATTATTTTTCTATACACATTTTGAAAATATGAGAAATTAAAGCAACCGGTCAGCAAAATTTTAATGCTGCTTATGACTTTTTAACTTTCGGAGTAATTCAAATAGATTTTTCGAATGTCTAGCTTAAAGCTTTAAGGTTCCTGGACTTAAATTTCGCCATTCCTGATATAATGCTGCTGTGCTCTAAGAGACCAACTAAACAATAACTTTATTTCGTTTTTAACAAAAAAAAACTGAACAATAAACTAAACAGTAAACAATTCTGAGTTCTGAAAATGTAAAACATAAGACGAGTGTACTTTTGTATATGTCTGTTAAAATAATCCGTAACTGAGCTATAAAAAAACCACAAGAATGGGTATTTCCCAATACCTATCTGAAAATGAGCTATAAAATAAAACTAAAAATATGAGTAAACCTTAAACCACATGTGTTTATACAATAAAATTTACGATAATGCGAAGTACATTGTACAATACTATTAATCTGTGTCAGAACATTTTTGTAAACAAGCTAATGTCACGAAATTATTTGCATTGATGATGGTTCACATTGAACACATATTTTTGGTATCAGCAAAATTACGTAGAAGAGACATTTGAAGCTGCGGGTTAAGCGTACCATCAAATGAAGAATGGTTTATCAGGGCGTACGGTGTATGCTTTATGTAGAAGAGTACATGTTCTCTAATAGTGATTTCCATAGAAATTCAAAAGATTTTGTACATGGCTGTAAACTTGAAGGTTGATGTACAATTTTGTTTTGTCACTGACTGATGGAAAGGCGGTAAAAATAAATTGTTATGTAGAAGTTCAAAAGTTAATGTTGCGGTTGAGTTTATGCAGTAATAGTTAATAACCAATAAACACGTTATTTCGCTTTGGGATAGTTTTCATTAATTTAAGAGCTTTTCTAAGATATGACTCTTTTCTAAGTAGTAGAATAATAATTTGTGATTTTATTTGACTTTTGTATACCATATAGTTAATTCTAAAAGGTTTTGTTTATACTTGGAGATTCTTCTTTCATAAATATGAATATGGCTCATTGAATTCTGGCCTTGATAGCATTTTGACAAGGGGTAATAAAAACCGAGTAGAATCCAATGCTTCGAAAACCCATTGCTGTCTCTTGTCGTTAAAGCTTAACATTCCTCATTACCATTATCCGTGAATGGTCTCTCCATCCAAGAAACAAAAGCTGTTAGTACTTGTAGTGTGTAAACGACGATCTTCGTTGCAAGTATTTATAAGGTCTTCATCCACACAAAATTAAAGCATAATATCTGGTCAGGTGCTACCCAAACATCTTTGCGCCTACTTGATAGGGTACTAAACAGAGCGTTGAGATCGATACTTGATAGTTAAATCCTTTAATCGATTAATTCTCTTGAACATCGTCTAAAAGTTTCCTGTCTCAGTTTCTTTTATCACTTTTTCTACAAACAGTGCTCTAGTGAAATAGCAAGTTGCATCCCTCCCTTAAAACAATTTAGCCACAACACCATCCCCGCTAGGAATGCTTATCAGTTTTACCTTGAGCCCAACTTCGGACGTACAGTAAAAGTATAAACTCATATTTTAGTTGCACCACCCGAATGTGGAATGCCTTACCAGACTCTATTACCGTCCAATTGCACTAACGTCCCTTCTTTCCAAGGTCATGGAAACGTTGATAAACCGTCAACTTATGAAATATTTTGAAGAACGAAAGCTTCTTAATGACCGTCAGTACGGCTTTCGGAGCAAACGGTCCACTGGTGATTTGATGGCTTATCTCACCGAAAAGTGGAACCAATCTTTACATTGTTTTGGAGAAAGTAAGATTATTGCGCTGGATATTTCTAAAACATTTGATAGAGTTTGGCATCAGGCTCTATTATCGAAAATGCGTGCTTTTGGTATCGATGAGTCTCTTCTTCGTTGGATTAGAAATTACCTTTCCGACCGTTCAATACAAGTTGTGTTGGATGGGTTTAAGTCTGATACCCACTTCATAAATGCTGGTGTGCCCCAGGACTCCGTTTTGTCTCCGACTCTATTCCTCGTTTTCATTAATAATATCTTGTCTGAAACTTCTAATCCACTTAACTGTTTTGCTGACGACTCGACCCTCAGCTTTTCATATTCGTTTTCAAATTCACGTCCTTGCTCTTCGGATGTGGAACTGGAACGGTTGCGTATGAATTCTGATCTTGACAGCATTGTTGCATGGGGTCTTATGAACCGAGTAGAATTCAATGCTTCGAAAACACAATGCTGCCTCTTGTCGTTGAAGCTTAACATTCCCCCATTGCCATTATCCACGAATGGTACCTGCATGAAATCGAAAAGCTGTCAGTACTTGGTATGTGTGTAAACGATGATCTTCGTTGGAATGACCACATATTTGAAGTCGCCAAAACGCTGCTAAATGCTTAGGCTTCTTGAGACGATGCAGGAAATTCTTCACCCCTTCTGATCTGGCTACAATTTATAGGGCTTTCATCCGCCCAAAACTGGAGTATAACTCCCATATCTGGTCAGGTGCTTCTCAAACATCTTTGCGCCTACTTGATAGGGTACAAAATAGAGCGTTAAAATTGATAGGTGATAGTTCAATCGTAGAATCGATTGATTCTCTTGAACATCGTCGAAACGTCACCTGTCTCTCTCTTTTTTATCTCTTTTTTTCACAAACAGTGCTCTAGTGAAGTAGCCAGTTGCATTCCTCCCCTGACACAATTTAGTCGCAACACCCGCCTCGCTAGGAATGCTCATCAGTTCTACCTTGAGCCCAACTTCGGGCGTACAGTCAAGTATAGAGATTCTTATTTCAGTCGCACCACCCGAATGTGGAATGCTTTACCTGGCTCTGTATTTCCCCTTCATTACAATTCACAAAAATTCAAAAGCAACGTGCATCAGTGTCTCTTTTCAAATCCTCTCCTATTTTCCTAATTTCGCACTGTGTTTAACAACATTATAAGGGTATTCATAACCCCTTGATGTGCGCGTTAATTAAAAAAAAAAAAAAAAAAAAAAAAAAAAAAAAAAAAAAAAAAAAAAAAAAAAAAAGCCTCAGTTCCCGGCATTACGATTCACAAAAATTCGAAATAACGTTCATCGGTGTCACTCGCACATTAAAAAAGATGCGCGACCAAATTGCAAAAAAAAAGGAAATGAAACCGGGTACAGAAGTTAATTCAAATGAGACGAACAGTTTGATCTCAAAGAGGAGTTAACTCTATATTAATCTGTACTTGATTCTATGGCCTGTGGTTTTCATACACAACACGCTCTCAATTCTTAGCAAATAACAAAATTGTTACCCCTATAACACCGGACAAATGGGGGTTTCCACAACGATGCGTTGGTTGAATAAGAACAATTTGTTTTTAGTAGCCTACAGGTTACTTGTGACAGTATATTTCTATGCAATCATACATCTGAAGATGTACATTTATACATACAAACTATTAATATGTCCAAAATATATTCAAACTTTTCAATAAATATAAACATAAAATAAATAATCACAAACAAATTATTTACAATGAATTACATTAATGATGGTTGAGTTTGAGCGCTACTTTTTAGTATCGGCAAATTTGAGCTCATCCATTAGTGACATTTTAGTTTGCGGGCTACCCCTACCAGCAGGTGAAGAAAGGTTTATCACGGTACATATTTTTTGTATATCTTCTCGAAGTCCATCAACCGAAGTGGATATATTCGTAAGTTTTGGCACAAAGTTGTTGCTTTTGTTGATCAAATTATATATCTCTGAAGTCGAACGTCGCTTCGAAGTTTTTTGTGACTGTTGGATAAGCTGTGAAAAGAAGTGAATTATAATTTAATTTAATTTACTACAACAATTTATAGGGTTAAGTTTTTTGAATAATTCTTAAAAAATATCAGTTTGAATAAACAACTTGACAGCAAACTAAGTAACAATAACTTGGATGTCCGACAATAGCTCGATAAGAACTACTTTTATGAAATGGTCTTTTAAATTGATTTAATTTTTTCCCGTTTATCATAAAGTTAGGAAACAATAAAACAAAACTAATAAATCATGCTTTTCCATCTTTTTTAACTTACTTTTTTGTAGTCGTCCATAAGATTTGTTAAATCCACCGTATTCGAACTTTTGTTTGCATCAGCGACATAAAACTGCTGACTCATCGTTTTCAGTTGATGTTTCAAGTTCTTAGGAAAAATTAAAATCTTATTAACTGCGAACATATCAGTTTAAATTTATTTACACTTACATCAACTTCCTTCTGGCTGTTCTCAAACTGCAAACGCATGTCTTGCAAATCTGATTCCATCGCCCTTACCAGCTCAACTTCGACCATTTCTTTCGTTTTTGTAATCAGAGCATCGCAACGATTTTCAGCAACTTCCAGGCTTTTCTTGTAACTCTTTACATTCGACAATAGTGACCTTATATGAACGTCATAACGACTCATCTTCCTCTGATGTTCTGTTTGAAGAACATTTTGTAAAATTCTTTCTTGAGCATCCCTTTGGCTTTGGTTCTTATCACAGTTAACAAGTTTTTCGGAAGACTTAAGTAAATCAATTTCGTCCTGCATTTTCTGGCGAAGAATATCATATTTTTCGGCTCGATCTTCAGCTTCAAGTTTTAGCTGTTTTATTTGTTTCTTGTGGCTTTCCCTCTCTTGGGAGAAGTCTTCATTGAATTCTTGTACTAGTCGGTCATTAGTTGCAGCTAGATTCAATATTTCTCGCTGAAAGCCGGCACTCGCATTTTCAAGATCAAGAAATTGCTTTTCAAGATCAATGATCTTTAGTTTCGCTATTCGCAGTTCCTCTTGGAGTAGTTTATTTTCTTCCACTGATGAGTCAATGGCCTTCTTAAGATACGCACGTTGTTGAATAAAATGTTCATTCAGCTCAAGAAGTTCAATATTTTGTTCATCAAAAAGCTGATTAAGATCATCAAACTCAAGCGATGACACACTACTTGGCATCTTTAGAGGATTTGGCATTTCTAGATTACACAGCAAACTCTGCCATTCGTTTTGTTCTGCCGTCAGTTGCTCTACTTTGCCATTCTGCAAAGCCATCATTTTATGAATGATATCAATACGACCTTGACTGGATCGCTTCTCTTGTAGTAGTGTGGCTAACTCCTTTGAATTAATCTTGGCATTTAGTTCCTTTAAAGAATAGATTTGTGACTTCAAATCAGCCACCTCTAAATTTTTAATATTCAACTGCTCATTGCTTTGGCTTGCTTCTAATCTACACTTAACGATTTTATCTTTATTGCACTGGTTTTCGTTTTTAAGTCTTTGCAATTCCTGCTGCGTTTTGGAAAACAAAAATTCAAATTCTGTACCTACTGTTTTTTGATAGTCAAGTTCATTTGAAACTTTGATTAACTTCTCACGCAATGATTTTATTTCACGCGTATCCTTCTCTTTCTCGAATTTCAACTTCTCCACTGAAATGTCTTTCATGTCCAATTCGAATTTAGACTTTTCGTATAACTTACAAACTTCTATGTATTTTTGTGATACTTGATCAAAATCCTGGTTGGGTTTTCTTAAATTACTTTGCTCTAAATTGTGACTAGTGGACTGTTTTATTATAGATTTTAACGAGTCTACCTCTCTTTGTAACTCTTGATTTTTCTTAACAATTTCTTCGCTCTCTTTTGTGACGATGGTTTTTGTGACGAGGTCTTGATGTGTTTTAAATTCTTCGCTTTGGTTTATTTTGTTGTCTTCTTGTGCTTTTTTGAGTTCTTCAATTTCAGAAGTTCGCTCTTCCAGTGTTTTTCGAAGCCTGACTATTTCACATTGTTGTTCGTTGTGGCGTTTGTTCAGGTCATCCAAAGAATTTATCTCTTCTTTTAAGGAACGTATTGTTTTCTGAAGCGTTGATATTGATTGTTCTTTTTCCAAAAGTTCCTCTTGGTGTTTCATTGGCAGCAAGGCTTCAGAATGATGTAATTGAGATAACTCAGTTTTAAAAGTGTTCGCTTCATTCTCCTTAATTTTTAAGTCAGCGACCTGAAACGAACAAGATATAGTTTGATTTATACTCAAGTCTTATCAAGTTGAACAATATCTCTTAAATGAACGGTTTTTGTAAAGAAAGAACCTTGAACACTTCCGTTGCATTTTAAAACCTCACTTTATTCTTTATAAAATGTATTTGAACATTTTCTTGTCCTAAATATGCGTTCTATTAGAGAGTAAGAAAAAATACCACTAGACAGAGGCGTTCTTTAGTTGAAACACAATATCTAATAGTTACCTCTATGAAAGAGAAATCAGCGGTCTACGATTGGACTTTAGATCTCAAATCTAAACTTTATTTATTTTTAAGGATTGTGGAAAGTAACGTGGTCTAAAGGTTTCTTAGATAAGATCTTGTCTATATAATATGTGAACGTCTGTGAAACCCACGTCAACAATGTGATAGGTCCTGCATATCAATATAAATTTTTATAAAGTTTATAAAAAAAATTTTGATTTTTTGAAATAACTTCAAAACAACTATGTACAGGCAAGATCTTAAACATTGCATACTTTTAAAAAACTCGTTTAGAAAAAAAAGTGAAAATCAAAAAACAGTTTTCTGAAAAAACTGATCCAACGATTTTGATCAAATTCAGCGTTTATATAAATGATAAACTGCAAAAGAATGGCGTTTTTAGATTTTCGTTTATGGTGCAGTCATTGAAGCGTTATTGCTCCGAAATTTTTTACTGGGAACCGATATGCATGAAATTTTGGAATTAGGCTCATCTTACACTTAAATTTAAAAGTGAAAATAATTTGATCTCCGACCCTGGGGGTGGTTGCCACCCCTTCTCGGGAGTGAATTTTTTTTTTTTTTTTCAAAATAACCTCGGATATCGAAAGAAGGCTTAATTTTAATCAAAAAATCATCCATAAAGTTTTCCAAAAAATCCAATACTTTTCAAGTTATTGGCAATCGAAAATTCGCAATTTTTACACGTTTTTCATCGGTTTTTTGCAAATATCTCCAAAAATATACGTTTTATCGAAAATTTTATAAAGAACAAAATTGTATCAGGTAAAACAATGAACAATTTGGTTTTTTATAAAGTATTCTAAATGCAATATTAAAGATCAAATCCGTTTTTTATTTTGTCTGAAATTTAATCGATGTGGTCAATGCCATCTAGCGGCGAGCAGATGCATTTTATGCATTCTAATACAAAAGGGTTTTGTAGTGCTTGAAATAAGCTTTAAAATGAGTACTATTAAAAGTCTTTGGCACGTAAAATAAGTGAGCTGTATTGGAAATAAGGGGAGCATCTAATGTTTTTTCTTTTACATGAAAAAAATTAAATAATAAAAGAATTTTATTATTTTTAGTTGGAGTATTGTGATTTTAAAAATCAGAGAAGAAAGTTTTTTTTTTGTGACCTTCACTTCATTTATGCGTTTCGCCCAGGTACAACAATGGGCTCATCATATTTTAGGTGCATGAATGTAATCACAATCCCCTAAAAGTATAAGGTTTACAGTGTGTTTGCACTGTTTGCCACGCGCTCTTTAAACAATCATATATCCGTCAATTTTTGTTTGACAGAAAAAAAACCAAACTGTTTGTCAGAAAAATACCTAAAATTTGAAACTTGTTTTTTTTTTTTAATCGTGACTTTTTTCAAAAATATGTGTCCTGAAGCAGCCAAACTGATACTGTCTATCAAACTCTTCATAATAAAGTTAATTCTAATATTTAATATTTAATGTTTAATTTAATTTTTTTCAATATTTTGTATGATTCAATTCAATTTTCATAATCAGCGTGGAGTTGGCAACCCTGTACCACCAAATATATTATGAAAAGCTAATACTAAAATCTTGTACCCAGCCTTAAGATTTTTAAATCGTATTAAGCACAGAATCGCAAGTTCCAGTCGTGCCGGGTGCCCATTTTTTGTGGTGTAGCAGATGAAAATAACGTAGTTGTAGTTTCACATATAACTCCAATCTCCAAGGATGGCGTCTAGATGAAACTGGAAGGCTGAACGAAAGGTATATACCCGAGTGGGATTTTAACCTACGCAACCGGCGTATCTACCACTTCGCAACGGCCGCCATTTCTGCTTATAACCTACTTACGCTGCTCCGTAAAGTTCGGTAACAAATGTTTAGAGGTCTTTGAACTTTGATATTAAGGTCCCTATTATGAGTAGCGAATCGAACGTTCGACTGAAAGCGAATGTTTTAGAGAAACTCATTTATTGGATTATTATCATTAAACCGCGTCCATTCTTTTATCTGACATACATAACTTAAACGTCGAAAAAAAAGTTTTCTACAAAGATTTTGTTTCTACAACCTATAATACCGCTATAAAAGAAGCTCGCAGAAGCATTCGCTCCCAATGGAACGTTCGATTCGCTACTCATGAAAGGGTCCTAAAAAAGGCTTTCGACAAGGCGACAAAAAATCGAGCTCTTTGCGCCATTTTATCGCAAGTGACAGAAAGAAAGTTTTACAGGAAGACGTTTTTTTGGGTTTTTATATAAAAAGCATTCAAACAAAAAGGACTGAAAGTCAGTCGCTTGCGTTAAAATTTATTTTCGCTGTAACTTTTTGTAAAACAGTTAGTTGTAAATGTAAAATTGCGAAAGCTTTTGAATTGTACAAATAAAACTATTTTCTTAAAAATGTCGCTTACGATGATTTTACGGGAAGGGCTCGATATTATGCAACTTTTTTAACATCATCTTAAACATGCAAAATGCTGTCGACACCGTTAGTGATTGGACCAAAAAATGGCTTATCAAGCTCAATGAAGCTAAATCTGCACACATAAACTTTACAAACAAAAAGTTAAGCTACGTACAAATATTCATCAACAATCAAGCTGTACCTTACGCAAATACGGCCAAATACCTTGGGATGAACTTGGATGCAAAGCTAAAATGGAAAGAGCATATCGAAAAGAAAAGGGAAGAGCTCAACTTGAAATATAGAAAAATGTACTTGTTACTCGGTAGAAATTCTGATTTTTCTGTCGAAAATAAAATAATGCTTTATAAACAAGTACTTAGACCTGTTTGGACCTATGGAATCCTGTGAAGGCCTGTTCAAAGAAAACAAATACTGAAATCATCCAAAAGTTCCAAAACAAAGTCCTTCGTGTAATAGTAAAAGCAACATGGTATATAAGAAATAGCGGTTTACATCGTGACCTACAAATAGAAACGGTTACAGAAGTTGCAAGAAAACAAGCTGTTTCACACAATCAGCGACTGCATAGTCATATCAACTCTGAAATAGAGGCAATGTTCGGAGATTAAGAAGAACCAAGCCACACGAGCTAATGGTCTAAAAGTCATGGGAAGCATTAAAAGTTTAAGCTTCCCTTAAAGCGATTATATTATTGAGAAAGAAAAATCTGTTGTCGAACGTTCATAGAGTGGTTCTGATTACGAGGAGTTTTTAGTGCGGTAAGAATCCCACACTACTTGGTGTCGAATACTGTCAAGTGTCTTTTGAAGATTTCCTCCTGACAAAAAAAAAAAAGTAGTTAAAAGAAGTATGGGTCATATCATAAATGAGAATTAAAACAGAAGCGGAAAAAATGGATTTAATGGTTAATGAGGGCAAAATGAAGTATATGCTGTCATCAAACAAGGACAGAGAACAGCGATCCTATTGGACAAAACGTCACAATAGAAAATGATATCTTCGAAGTAGTACAGGATTTTGTTTACTTAGGTTTCGACACCGAAAAAAACATCAGTGTGGATCAAACAGAGAAATACTCTTGCCAACCGCTGCTTATTTGGGTTTTATTGAGAAACAAAACCCTGTTTAGGAAAACCAAAGCAACTCTTTATAAGACCTGAATCATCCCAGTTCTGCTATACGGCGAGGAAGCGTGGACTGGCGTGGAAACCCTTGATCGTTTCGAAAGAAAAACACTTCGAATGATCTTTGGTTCCGAATGTGAAGATAATATGTGTACCGCGACATAAACATAGCCAGATGGACGCATCGCGAGACTACGATGGCTGGGACTAATAAATCAAATGCACACCACCGACCGCTCTAACTTGACAGGTTTCCGACATCATATTACAGAGAAAACGAAAGGGGAAGATCTCGTCTTAGGTGGCTTTGATATGAAGTGGAAGAAGACCTCAACTAACTTGAAGTACAAAACTGAAGAGAGCTAAGCCCGAAATCGGGCTGAGGCCAAGGCTCACCTCGAACTGTAATGCTCACCTAAGTAAGTTGTTTCCCTTTTACTGCTTTCATTTCAAAAAGAAGTAAACCAAAATCATTGTTCAGATTGAAAATCTGGGGCTGAATTGCCGCTTACGTTATCGAGTGATATGTGACTGAATTATTTTAGTATGCCACTATCACTCACGTTATCAAAAAATCTAGTAACATTATTTGATATTCTCTCATCAGTAATTGAATCGAATTTGATTCGATAGATGAACTATCGATTGAAATTGTGTGACTTAGATCAAATTTAAAGAGAAAAATGTCACTCACTCACTCAACCCGGCCCCTACTCTTTGAACATAACAAAATGGTTCTAATGGTACTTGGGAATTACAATACCATAGGTCTTGCAAGTGACGATCTTAAGCTGATTGGAATTGAGTTTTATTCAACGAGCCCTCGAGAGATTTTCTTTGAGAACACGTTTATTTCGGTTTACCTAAGCTTTATTTGAACCAAATTATAATAGCTAAGAAATATGAACATGGAAATAATGAAATAAGTAGAAAAATTACCTAAAAATTAAAAAAGTCTTTTTCTTCTCGACTTCTTCTCAGCTTCGATTTCATTGCAATAGTAAAATAAATTGACATTTAAAACAAAGGAAAATTTCTTCAAGGAAGACTTGATTTAAAAATATTTTAAACTGGCTGAGTTATTTAAGCAAAGTAACAACACCCTTAGCACAGTCTCGTATAACCTTGCAGGTTCAAATTCTAACTTGAATGTTTTTTATTGTGAGCACCAAACTTTCTACAGAAAGACATCTAGGTATTAGCTTGTTAGACACCCCAGAGCACAATTTGGAAACAACAAAAAACTGACAGTTAACTAAAGGAATAGCCACTGATCCTTGCTATCAATCAGAGGCACTATACACCTTTATGTCTGTATTTTTCATGATTGGTTCAAAATTTGTATTTATAATGATTATTTTTCAACATACCAGAGTGCGTAGTTTGTCCTGAAGTTTTTTCACAACTATCTGCAAATCCAAAACTTCGTTACTCATACAACTGCGATCGGCTTCCTTATTCGATATTTCGTCTGTAAGAGCTATTTTCGATTCTACCAATTGCAAACATCGTTTCGTGATAGTTCGATTTTCATCCTCCAACTGGGCAATGTTCTTCTGCAACTGTAAAACAACTTCGTCTCTTTCACAACTTAGTTTTTGCAGGTCACTCAAAAGACTTCTTTTTTGATTTCGAAGTATATCGATTAGTTGCTCTTGATCGGCCAACCTTTGACGATTCTGTTCCAATTCAAAATGTCTCGTATCAAATCCATCAGTTGGAGCATTTGTTTTAGAGTTATTTTTCAGAAGTTTTATTCCAAGTTCCTTTTCATGTTGAAGCTGGTTCTCCAATTCCGTACATCGTGCATACAGAGCAATGCGTTCATTTTGCAGATTTTGGTTGTCTTGTGTGAATTTTCGTTCGTTGGTATACAACTTCTCGAGTACTTCGAGTTTGGACTTTCTCTGCAACTTAAGCTCACTTCTGTACCATTTCTCTGATTTGCTTAAACGCTCCAGTTCGCTTTTAAGCTTGCGAACATCCTGCAATGCAAGAAACAACGACTGTTCTTTCTCGCGGAGCAAGAATTGGATTTTGCTATTGTGCTGCGCATTATCACTCGAAATGGAATCATCTTCAGTCGAACTTATAGAAGCTGTATGATGGAGGTCTAAGTTAAGATCGCTGATATTTCCCGAATCATAAATAGGTGACGTTGCACTGGAAGATACCTGGGAGGATGTAGATTCACGCCTCGAACTCTGGCGTTTCTCGCTAGGATCATCTGCGTGGCATGTTGATTTGGCTGATCCATTGTTTTCATAGCAATCAATCATTTTATTTTTATTTATTTATTTAGTTAACACACTTTTGAGGGTTCATTGTTCGTTTTGAACAATTTTTTCTATTTGTTTTTCATGATAATGGGCACTGGGGAAAATGATGTCACAGCCGTATGCTGTGTTTATGTAAACCAACAGATTCGGTTGCTTTACATGAATAATTTATAAAGAACTCTTAAATTATTTATACTTTTTGAAGGTGTGCAAAGGAAAAAACTAGTTTTAACAAAGCAAAACATAAAATTTATTGCAAAATATCGAGCGAAAATTCAACCACTTCAAATGTTGTTCTTTGTATATGGAAACTAGAATGTATATACAATAGGTCTGTTCGTTGAACTTTCCCCATGGTTTACCCAGGTTTTCTTGACAACCCTATTAGTTGTCAAAAAAATCTGGGTTTTCCACTCCTCAAAAAACGCTAAACCACAAATCACCACACATCCCTGTCAATAAAAAAAAAATACAAGCCATTTGACAGCCCTCAAATCGCCACAGCAAAAAGCTAGGGCGAGTTTGGGGAAAACCTATGGCAAACCTATGGCTCAAAAAACACTCAATTTGACATTCAGGGTGAATTTAGGTTTCTCAAAAAACGCTTTGTGGCGACCATATGGCAACCCCAGGGCTTCAACGAACAAACCTAATGTGTTGTTGTTATTTTTCTGTGTCATTTTTTGGGACATGAATGGGACATGTCAAATGAAAAGCTTTGTAAGTGGTTTGTCACAACGTCACAAGTTTGGTTCACAGCATTGTATATATATTTAATAGTAAACTCAATTTTCTTTTTGACTGGTGGCGCCCCAAGCGTCGTCGACCAATACACGTATGTTCCACTTGAATTTTTTTCTTTTTTTGATGAGAGTGTTTGTGGATGCTATTAAGCTGAAAGAGAAATTCAGTTTTGTAAACAATGAGTTTTTCTGGTCAGCTGAGTGAGCAACGACTAAAGAGCAAACCGTAGATCGGACGTATGTTTTTGATACATGTATACGTATGGTGCAAAGGAGAAGGAGATAAGGAAGCAAAAGCGATATGGGCAGGACAATACTCTCAAGGATAAAAATAGACATTCTGGTAAGATGAAAGAAAATAAAAAATGACCTTGATTTTGCATGGAACATTTTGCTTATGGGTTAGTGAGGTAGGTTGGAGTTTTACTCAATGTGGGTACGTGCATTGATGTAAGTTTTTCGTATTTTGATCATTTATGGTCCTGTGTAGTATATTAAGCTCATATGTATTTCATCTACTTAGGTGAAACTTTTGGTGCTTATTTCACTAAATGTGCAACTTTTGAACGTTACAAAAACCAATCTCTATTACACAGTCATTTGGTGCGGTTGATTATTTTCCAATTCTACAATATTGAATTCAACACATTTTGAGTGCGCGAGTTTTCAAAGTTAATTTGCGATATTCATTAATGAAAATTTCTTTTTGAAATATTGGCTTCCATTTCTCAATTTAACATTTCGTAGTGAAGTGCAATTGAACAATTCAGTGAAATTGAACGAGCAATAAGATCTGCTCTTGGTAGTAAGCTTCAATTGGCGATTTCAGTTTTTTTCAAAACTTTGATATCGTTAATTGGTTTTATTGAACTTTTTTTTTATTATTATATTTTTACTATTATTATCATAATTTTTATTATCATTACCTTTTTCAGCATTATATTATCAAATAAATATTAATATTAGGTACGTCATTAGGTACGTTTTGAAAAGTTTCATGGGTACATATATTTGAAGTCCTTACTTTCGCGTGTTTTTTTAAGTAGTTTTAAAGTGCCAGAGGTGTATGTATTTAGTATCTGTTGTGCTATTTTTCAATAAAAACAAGAAAAAACACTAAGTGCAGTGATAGCTATAAGAAAAGTTCTGTTTAAGTGTTCAGTGGCCAAAATAAAAAAAAAAATAAAAATAAAAAACATTAAAGCGTGATAAAAATTTTCAAAGTCTTCAAATTAAAAGGTGCTATTGAGGTGATAGATTTAAGAAATCAAAATTTGTTATTTTATTTATTATTGATTACTCTATATTTATTGTATTATTATACTTATTGGATTATTTTATATATAACATAATATTGTATTATTATATATTTTTTGATTACAGTAGTAACTTGTAATTGGATTTATAAAAATATATACTAAGTTTAAAGAAGTTGAAGTTGAATAATTTTTTGACGATTCATACTAAATTTAAAAAAAAATGGTGAAATATTGTTGTTTCCAAATTTGCGTCGTAAGTACGGTAACGCATCCAAGCGTTTCGTTCTTCGAAATCCCATCGGATTACAGAAGATCTGTTTGGCTGAAACATGGAAAAAAAAAGGATCACATTTTGCGAATCACATTTTTATTCCAAAGATGTGATCGTGAGATCCTTTGACAAGCGTTTAAAAAAAGATGTGCTGCCGATGTCTTCAACATCGATTTGCAACTGCACCGAAATCCCTTGCGACGAATCTTGTCGTTTTTTAATTCAAAATTTCCTTACTTCCAAGGAACCTACTTCGACGTTAAAGTCCCAGAGTCGCAACATTAGTTTCGAGACTCCACAAATACCCACCGAAGAACAAGCAGCATTTCCTTCTACATCATCATTTACAAAACCAAACGCGCCTTCTTACAAACTTTCGCCTTGTGGCTCTCTAGTAAATCTTGCTGCTTGTTCGACCAAAACTTTTCAGAGAGACTATTCTCTAGGAGACGTTGATCCATCCGCTCCGATATCTCCCTCTCAATTTCCTTCGCCAGGATACTACTCGTATTCTCTAGGCAACGAGGATTCAAATAATCCGGTAACTCCCTCTCGTTTTCAATCTGGATATTATGCTTATTCATATAAAGCAAAGTCCAGAATAATTTCGAAACGCGCTGTTGCTCGCAATATTCTTTGCATCCGCACGCGCAAGTCGAAAAATTTTCTAAAAAATCAATCGGACCATCTAATAAGGCAGACTGTGTTGAAACAACTGAAAGACTCGACCGAAGATGTCCGAACTTTTGTTTTAACACAATGCTTTCACCAGAAACATACTGACTGGCGATTGGAAGAGAGGGACTTGAATTTGAAATTACATTATAAATCGCCAGCTGGCTATAAACACCTCTTGGAAACCGGATTTAAAATGCCAGCGATAAGCACCATTCACCGCTAGCATGCGGAAAGACGCCAACGAGCTGGTTTCACACAGGACCTAGCAGATATGCTTGAAGCAAAGGCTAAGGAGATGAGTGACATGGGAAAAAAATGTGTCCTGCTCTTCGACGAAATACACATAAAGAAAGAGCTAGAGCTCAATACGAAAGATGACCTAATATACGGTCTACAAGATTTCGGAGAATTCAGCCGAATAAATATTATTGCTTCTAAAGTAATGGTCTTTACGCTCAGAGGTTTGAACAAAAACTGGAAGCAGACCATTGCGTATTACGTGGGAAGCCCAAATGGAGAAATTTTGTCGAATATGCTGCCCACACTCATCAAAGCAGTTATGGAATGTGGGCTCAACGTTGTAGCCACATCATGCGACCAAGGAGCCAGCAACATTTCGGCGTACAGGAGGCTTGCACCCAATATGGCTGAACAGCCTTTTGTAGAAATTGAGGAAAAAAAAGTCTTCTTACTATTTGATTACCCGCATCTTTTTAAAAGCGTGCGTAACATTCTCCTTTCGCATAAAATCCAAATTCAGGACGAATGGATCGATTGGAAAGTTATTAAGAAGCTCTATGAAGTAGACTCTCAAGGAATCTTCCAAGTGTGCTTCAAACTCCGAAAAGCACACATTGAACCAGACAACTTCAATAAGCAGTCAGTTAGACTAGCCACACAAGTTTTCAGTAACAACGTTTATTCTGGAATTTTATGTGCGCTAGAATCAAAATGCTTCAATACTCCAGAAGAGAGGGAAGTTGAAAATACGAATCTAGTATTTTACCTCCTGGGGACCGTTCAAGTATTACGTAAGCACTACAGGGGGCCGAAGGGTCTTTGATTTATATTTTCTTTCCTTTACTCTATGTTGAATACCGTACCTATTAGTAAAATCAAATTTCTATCTTAAATCTGTTTACTTATTTTGAAAACTACAAGTATAAAAATATAACATTAAAAAATACATTAATTGACAAATGTTTACGTAAGCTTAAGAGGAGGGGGTATGAGCTTTGCTTATTTTTGCCGACATGGGGGGTGGAGGGGTCAATAATTGGAATAAATCTGCTTACGTAATACTTGAACGACCCCCTAAGGTGATTTGGAAAAAAATACATTTTTTTTTTGCATGCTATAAGCTGTTTTTACAAAAATGTTTTCTAATACCAAAATCTCTCGTTTTTACTTGCAGGTCAATGTTAACTAAGGTATTTTTTTTAACAACTGAATGCAGTAAAAATATTTCTTTTGTATTGAGCTTAGAGGATGTCTTAATGGTTGTTCAATTCACTAATGGATTCAAGCTTGTAATATGAAAATTCTGTTAGTGAAAACTGTTATACTGTTATATATGTACTACTCTTTTATTTTATCAAATTTAAAATTGAATTTCGGAAATCTTTTCAGCAGTTTTTAATTCCACTTTGCGTTCCCGTTTCTGTGAGAATATTGTGATGAGATATAATCTGTTGTTTGGGGATAATAAAGCACTAACGGTGAAAGAATGTTTGAAATCGGTTGAGTATTTTCTAAGTTCACGTTTACGTTCGCGTTTCCGTTGCCGACGAAATATAGAGATGAAATATGGCCTATGTTACTTTTTAGGCTATAGATCATCTGTGTTTGAAATTTCATTCAAATCGGCGCAGTAGTTTTGGAGCCTGTTCGATACAAACAAACAACCAAAGAATCCTTCCTTCTTCACAATAGTATTAGGACAAGAAAGATGGATTCTACCCAACATACCATGAGAAAATGGGTAATTTTGAGACTTTTTGTAAAATTGACATATTTATCTGTAAGTTTGTGCAATCCCTTAGTAAAAATAATTTTTTAAAAATCAGCCAAGTTGTTTCAACTCGCTCACAAATTTTTCACTATTATTCTTACTGCAAGCCCTATGATTTAAGTCAATACTTAAAATTTATTCAATTTTTTAATCACACAACAAACTTGTAAAATTTTCCATTCATCAAACAACCGATTAAAACTAGATTTTTTATTTATTTCAGGACATCTGCTCACCTCAATATTTTTAGGTTATTCTATGTCTACCTATTTGTGAAACTTTCAAGCTGTGACCTGAGAAAAATTGACGTTTGTATATTTTCTGCAGAGTTTTGCAGTTATTTCTTAAGTTTTCCTTGCCTTAATTGTCTTATATTGGTATATTCTGAACTTATTTGACTAATAAGAAAAGTACGTTCCCATTTCTATATTACTAACGTTTTTCTTCTTTGAATTTTGAATCGAACTATCGAAAACAAAAACGATTCCTCAAAGCAATCTATGTATCCGCCGGCGCTCTAAAAATTACAGGGGAATGTAAGTACGCCGGCGGATACATAGATGGCTTTCAGGGACCATTTTCGTTTTCCAAAGTACTATAGATTCCATATACAATGCTAAAATGCTTAAATGCACCTGTCATTGTATTCTGCTATAGTAGTAACAGGTTACGTTAAAATAAATGGTTCTTATATTCACTATATTGCGTTTAAAATTATTCAATCCATAATTCCAGAAAACCTAAAAATACATACTTAAAAAATCTTCCTCTCATTAATTTTTCAATAGGAAAGTACTTCAAAGCAATTTGAACCAAAGTGAAATAATGCAACATGGCTATTTGCTCCGTATACAGGCAAATTGAATCCAAATAAATGACGTAATGCAAAAGCATATGGTTCATCTCAAAGCAGTTCTTTCGCATGCATACACTTAAGAAAGCGAAAATCCTTCACAAGGACTTTATCATATACCATCAAAAGGAAATCAAAACAAAATTGCATAATACGATTCCCGCCTAATTAACCTTGCATGTGCTCATTCTCTTAAAACAACTCTCAGCGCGCTCTTTTAAATACATTCCACACGATTTTTGTTCGTTTTTTCTTCATTTCTCAAGCGATTGTAGCGCTGCGGTGCCGCAGGCCAATACATTCTTATTTGGCAAATCGAGTTTACTATTAAATATATATACAATGGTTCACAGTATGAGAACATTGTATATAAAAACTATAGTAGGATTATGTAGACTTTTTGACTGGTGGCGCACCACCAGCCTGCGGTTCGTACTAACAAGTTCCACATGAAATTTATTACAAAAAGAAAAAGAACATTTGTGGATGTTAAGATTTTTGCTCTTTGAAATTTAATTTGTAAACATTGAGTTCTCTTTTTTAACTGCTGTGCACTTGTGCAGCTGTGCACAATTCAAAGAGGAAACCGTAGATCGGGTGTATGTATAATATAGTATTGGTAAAGTATAAAGGACGAAAAAGAAGATTATGCAAGACAATGCTCGTAAGGACAAAAAATATAATCATTTCAAGGAAATTCATGTTTGAGACCTTTTCGTTTGTGCGTTAGTGAGGTAGGTCAGAAATTTATTTATTTGTGGCAGGCACATGAAAATTAAGTTTGGCAAAGTCATTGTCTGTAGGTATTTTTGATTTCTACATTTTCGTTGAAATCTTAAAAGGGCTTAGTAGATAGTAAATTTTGCATGTGAAACTTTGATTGAATATTGTTAAAAATAAATTTTGAAAGCAAAATTCTAGTTCATTTAATATTATGTAAATATTTTGTTGTACCTATTATTCTTTTTTGGATATTCATTACAGCAGTTTAAAAGGCGGATAGGGTTAATTTACTTAAAAAATTGAGCATGGCTGGGTCGCACAAACTTGCGTAATATATTTGGTGATTCAGAGCTGCCAACTACGCATTAATTACGAAAAATGAATTAAGTCACGCAAAATATTGAAAACAATTAAATGAAATATTTCAAAGGCTTCAAGCGAAAGTCTAAAAAACCCCACTTTTGCAGTTGCTAATACATATCATCGGTGAAAATTTAATCAAAACTATTGGAGCAGTCTAAAAAAACCTTTTTTATTTTTCACTCTTTTTAAAAACGATGTTTTTAGAAATCCAGTATGCAAAGCTTATGAACTTGATAGAAGCTGTTAAAAAAAAAAAATATCGTTTTGAAGTTATTTTTAAAAATCAAAATTTTCATAAAAATGTATAGGCTTCAAAAATTAAATTTTTTTAAATGTTGATATGTAGTCTTTCTTAAAAAATCTAAAAACTTCTAAGCTACATTTTGTCAACAGCCTTTAACGAGAAAGTCGTTTTTGAAAAGAGCCGTAGCTACTATGGGAGGTACCATTTTTAGACTTTTTCAAATTTTTTTTTACATTATAAAGACAATTAAAGTTAATCCTTCACATAAAATTTTATCGAAGTGCTGGAAGCTGTTTTTGAGAATAATAAGTATTATCATATCAGTTGTATGGCAGGTACCATTTCAAGACCTAGATACTCAATTCCAAAAACCCTTCTGTAGGCACCAACTTTAAAAACGTGAGTTGTAAGAAAAAAGCTTTAAAGCTGCCAGGTAACAAATGTGTGCTCAGATCAAGCAGGTATAAGAATATTTATATCGTCTTCAATTTGTGTCCGATCGACTAGAAACTTTGACAAAATATTTTTGAAATACGTATAAAGGAGAGAAATGAAATTTTTTTTAACCCTACTTTTTCTCGTTTTGATTGTTCGAAGCTAAATATATGGGAAGAAAAAACTTATTTGTAATACCATATAGTATAGATACATCATATGGTAGCGTAAATGGTTACCATGTGTGCTTGTTACCCGGGAGGCTCGTGCTTCGAAATTCAAGAAAATAACTTTTTTTGCCTGTGTTTCTGTGTTTCTGTCTGTCCGCTTATGAATAGACAGCCCTAAACTCTTGACCGATTTTCTTCAAAGTTTGCAGTTATGGTCTGTGGAGAGGCTTACAGGTGTAGCGAGGTTTTTAGAATTCCAAAACCTAAAGATCTTTGTAGAAGTTGTTTTGACAAAAATTTAAGAAAAAACCAAAAATATCGTTTTTAAATTATTTTAAGAAATCAAAATTAAAAAAAAAATTAAAATTTCAAAAGCTAGAATTTTTCAAATGTTGATATATAATCATTTTTAAAAAACTTAAAACTTCTTTAAAACTTTTTCAAATATTTGCGTGAGGGGCTCGGCTAGTTTCTCATTTTCAAAAAATCGATATTTTTAAATTTATCGATAGGTAAACATCTCAAAAATGATGTCCTAAAATATTAGAATGATATCTTGGATACTTTTGAAATGGCAGATTATAGAAGAGAAGCATCTCGAGTGCTCGAACTCCTGCTCTGAAATCTTTAAACGCGTTTTTCTCAAAAATGCATATTTCAAATTTGCAGCCGCTATAACTCACTCAAATATTAACGAATCGTCCTGAAATCTTTACTGCATACTCTCCATATGTTTTTACATATAGCCATCTACAACTTTTACGATCGGATGAAAATTATAAATTTGGCAGTTTTGTCAATTTCCAATTTTTCACTCAAATTATAGATGGCTGTATTGGAAAAAGGGTCTACTTTAACGCCTTTTTTTTATTTTCTTGTCTTGGAAAATGAAGAATTTTTTTTGAATTTTTCTGGTGTGTACCTGTATACCAGAAAATTTCAAAAAAATGCGGGAAATCGACGTCTTCTTATTTCAAGGAGTTTAAGACATGGGTTTCAATATTTTAACTCGAAATTTCCATGAATTATTTACATGAATTATACATATAATAAACTCCTAAGATTACAGAATATTTGAAGCTATATTTTTTTATGCCTTCAAAAATCCATCTCCATTTGAGGATTTGAGCTCGAGAAACTAGTCGAGCCCCTTAATTTAATTTAATGTGTAGTTTGGGAACACTGAACCACCAAATATATGAAGAGCTAATACTGAAACTTTTTGCTCAACTTTAAGATTTTGATATTATACTTAGCACTCAATCGCGACCCAGTCGTGCCCATTTCCCCAATCTTAATATTTTAAGACAAAAGCGTTTCTCTTCCGATATTTCTAACGTTTTTCTTCTAACAACTGGCAAATATCTCTACCAGAGTATTTTAGAACTAGTAACAGGTTGTGCTAAAATAAATGGTTATTGGATTTTCGTTTGAAATTATTCATAATCAGGGATAGGATTTTACTAACTTTGCCTTTTTTTGTTGGTTGAACGGAATTTGAAATAGACTTTCGACAAACATGTTTCAAGCCCTGGTGATTGCAAATATATGTATTTTATTTTGCCTTTTTTTGCCTTTTTATACCATAATTGCCTTTTTTTGCCTTTCTTCGCCATTGTTGCCTTTTTCTGCCATTTTTGCTTTTTTATTAAAGTTTGTTAAGAAATATCTATAATAGTTGGTTTAGCATTAAAAAAAATGCGAACATTTTCGTTTGCCGTTGAGCACCTTTCGTTAAAAATCTTATACAGTTTCAAGCATACACAAAAACTATAGAAAATGTTCGAATTAATGCATGTATTAATGTTTATCTGCGCGAACAGCGAACATGCTTGGTACTTCTTCCTCGCAGCGTAAAATGCAAACCTGCATCAACATTTAGAACGTTCTAGACTGTTCGGAGAAGTGAATGACCTGACCATGACCACATCCGGTTTGCACTTGTGGCCGCTGCATAACTATTATTTTCTAACTCGCTGGGGTACTTGGTTAGAGGCAGCAGCATATTTGCGAAAAAAATCATTGAAGATGAAGAACTGCAAGCGCAGCTGGCGTACATTAAAATCAATTTTGGGTTTTTAGTCGATCCGAAAAAACATATTTTCAAAGACCTACAAAAAACAGGAACATCCATTGGCGAAGTGCTGCCTGTTTTGAAATACGTTGAAGAAAATTTAAAAAAAGCAAAAGGGCCCATTGCAGAGGAAGTCTTGAAGAAGTTTACTGCCATTTTCAATGGAAATACATGCCTAAAAACAATTGAGCAGATAAAATCTGTAATAAACGGCGACGTTGGCTCCAAACTTCCAGGAAACATTGAAGTTAATAATGTTGAAAGTTTTAAATAGGCTCCTCTCGTTTCAGATGAAGTTGAGAGATCAATTAGCTCCTTCAAAGCCATTCTAAGGGACAACCGAAGAAGATTGCTACCTGAGAACTTTAAAAAACTCTTGGTAGTCCAATGCTGCTATAGTTAAATGTATTTTTGTTTATGTCCCTTGTATTATTTAATAAATGCCTTTTCTTTGCCTTTTTAAGTGTTTTGATTTGCCTTTTTTGAATTTTTTAGGTCAACAAAATCCTAACCCTGTTCATAATCCATAAATTTGAAATAGGTACCTACTGCAAAAATCCACCTTTCATTCATTTCAATAGGTATGAACGTATTTCAACGCAATTGGAATAATTTCCAAAGTGAAACAATGCAACGTTGCTATTTGCTCCTTATGCAAGTAATTTCAATCGAAAGAAATGAAGAAACGCAAAAATATACTTATATTTATGTCTCACACCAGTTTCTTCAAAGCAAATGTAATTTTCCAAGGAACTTTACACATACCCACAAATGAGAACCAAAACAAAATCACAACCAGCGTTGCCATAATGTGCCCGAACGGGCCATTTGGCCCTCTGTTTTTAATTTTGGCCCTTGGCCCGGGGCCAATAAGAAATGGCCCGCATATCGTATTTTTTTGTATTCCTCAAACAAAATAGGTATTGTATGAAGCACACCCATATCATTTTATCGCTAAAAGTTGCATTGTGCTTCCTTCATAAACATTTTAAATCACTGAATTCGTTCATTCTTATTGCCATCCTCATGACATTTAAAGAGTGTTCAATGAGCTGTTCTAGAACAGTTTCAGACAGGTAAGATCAGGCTTTTGGTATTCAATGAGAAATTTTCTGTTCTTTTCTGATATTTTTTGTGTTCAATGAGCTGTTCTAGAACAGTTTAGCAAAGCGTTTTCAGCACCTCCTTTTGAGCAAGATCAAGTTCGGTGAAAACTGTCAAAAGCAGCTGTTCTTTTTGCTCGTGGTTTTTTAAGCGCAATGTAATTTTGATTTGTTGCGAGAAGTTCAAAAATATAAAAAAAAATCAGGAAAATAACACCTAACCTTGTGCTGAAAATAAAATTACTTGTTTGTGACGAAAATACACTAAATAAAGTTGATATCAGAAAAAGAAAACTTTGGTAGTTTTTTTTCATTTTTGTTGTTGTTTTTTTTTTTTACAAGTTTGCTTGTTTCTAAGTTTCTTGACGTTTTTCACTACTTCTGTGCTGTGCTGTTCTGATCTAAAAAAAAGCCATTGAACACATCTTTAATAAATATTTATGTTGCCCTCTATACTTTTCTAAATTTTTTTTTACTTTTCTCTGTAGTGTAGTGGCCATGGTTGCCAGTTTGGTCATTTATGTCCAAATCTGGTAAATTTTTTTTCACTTGGACACATGGTCACTTTTTATTCCATTTGGTAGTTTTTTCAACGAAAAGAAATAAGAGAAACACTTCAGCTAATAGGTCCTTGAAATTGAAATGTATACGTAAGGCAGTTTTCTTATCGAATTATGTAAAAAGCTCATCAATAAGTTCGTTCGTTCAAGCCCAACTGCACAGCACTGATATCAAATGACACGTGCTTTTCTTCAAGTGACCGTCATGTGTGGTGACTTCGTGATTAAATCTGTCTTACGAACTGAAAACCAAGATTTTTTTGCAACTGAACATGATGCTGCACAGCTTGTTTCTGTCAACACTGTTATACGCATGTTTTTTCCATGATCTCCCGTGTACTGTACGAATTAGTTGACGTGGGGGGTTTTCAGGCTTTCACAAAGACAAGACATCACATTTGACGTTAAGGAGGAGTATTCCTCTACAATTGGTGCAATTGTATGATTTTCCATTCATTGAACATACTTTCTCCCGACTAAGACATGCAGTTGGTGCACTCTCCTTTCAAGCTAATCACTATCTTCCTTGAAAATTTCGGCGTCGAGACCGTCAGGATATCCAGTTTTATTTGATTTAAGCTAACATACGAGTTTGCAACCCTTACTTCTTCTGATCCAGAGTATGGCATTCTTGATCGTCTAAGTTGAGTCAGCATTATAAACTTTTCAAGATCCTCAGAGATGAATACGGTTCTACAGCTATGTTTTCTTGATGGTCTTAACGGGCTTGGTTCTTAGTTCTCCATCCTTGCATGATTTTTTAACTTTTGGTGCAAACCTTGAAGCTCATACTTTCATGAAATTATTTCCTTAAACAAGCGATTCTCATTTTGCTTTTTTTGTTTGAGAACTTGGTGTTCTTCCCTTCTTTCTTCATCACAATCAATCATAGTTTTGGTCATTTCAAGCTACGTTTGGTCATTTTTATTTTTATTTTTGGACACATATTTTTTTGGCAGGTGGCAACCGTAGTGGCCCGCACTTTTTGGAAATGGCCCTCAAAAAGGCCCTCATTTTACTTTTCTTCGCGGCATCGCTGATCACAACATCACATATCCCGCTTAAATATTTTTGCCATATGATCAGTCTCTTAAAACATTTATCTGGCTCTCTTTTAAATACATTCCACATCCACAAGACTACTCGCATTTTTTTTACGTTTTTTACAGGCGACTGCAGCGCTCCGTGCCCTAAAACGAAAACATTCTTAAATCGCAAAATGGTTCTACTATAGTTTTTATATACAATGCGGATATGAAAGGTTTCCGAATACCGAAAAATGTAATTCAAATTCAATATTATGATAACAACAGTGTCGGTAGATATTCTCTGGTATGTAACAACTGGAATATTTAAAGCTTATTATATTTCAATTAGATTACACTTCTGATTGTCTCGGTAAATCTTTCATCAATTCTTACAACTGCAAAACTGTCTTCATATACCAGGATAACTGTGCTATTGTATAAGAAAAGTTTTTTAAGCAACCCAAAGCGCACTCCAGACACCAGTTTCTGGTAGACCTCATTTCTGTGTGAGACTGGAAACTCATTTGGCTCTTTCATTTCATATGACAACATCCAAACATTATGATGCATTGAGGAGAAGTTGATCATGTTTTTCAAACTCGTGACGCAAATTACTATGGCATTTGGTCTATTGTGAGAAATTTCTATCACCTTTTCATCTAATGTTGAACATATCACTATCGCTTCGGCTTGTAAATCGAAGGATGCAGCAGCGATTGATTTAGCTAATGCTTTACTACATTGCTTTTCATATTTTTTTGTTGCAAGCAAATGCAATTTGGAAAATTTATCAAAAACAGCTTCAAAAAGACGCAAATGAATTGACTTGCAGGGAGCTATGTACTTATCGGGATAGTAAAATGAATACTCATAGTCTTCAGGATGCACACAACCTGACCAGCATCCCTTTAGAAATATTGGTTTCCTTTCTTCGTATGCACTCTTCATACATAATCGAGTTTGATTGGAGAGCCTAATAACTTCATTCTTTGGCAATGGCTTAGAAAAATCAAAAAGAAAACCATCATAAGCTTTCACTATCCATTCTGTTTCCATGTTGTTTTCCAAACTCTGCATCGTACAACGGGCAAACAGATAATAGTTGCTACACTTGAAGTTAGACAAGACCTCACGCAGTTGGTTGCAATACTCTGGAGTACCTGGATTATATGTAACAATCACATTTATTTGGGTTTCAACAGCAAGTGTGATGTCTTCGAGCTCCTCAGTCGATAGTTTTGATCTACAGGCTTCTTGAATATCATTCGGGAATCTTACACGCGTTCGAGGAGCTACCCTTCCTGCAACTATAACTCTACAAAACGCTTGCACTGGCTGGGCATCTACTACTTGTAACTGAACATCTTCACCCAGGCAAACAATGTCACATTTTTTTATATGCAGCATCAAGATTTTGGCGTTGACATAAATAAAACTATGACAAGATTTAGAAGCGTATTTTCTGTCAGTAGTTAAAACAACTTTGCTATGAAGCTTCAAGTTGACGCTAGTTTTGGTGCCTTTGAAGCCGCCAGTATGAGGTAATCGTGGGCTTAGTCTCAAGTACAAAGATATTGGAATTGAATACTTCAAAAGCTTTGCTTGCTTTTCAACAGTTTCTTGTAGAAGCTTGATAACATTGAGGTTTTGCTCAACTGACCCAAAGAAAAGATCCAAGCCGAAGTTGAAAATTCCATTCTCTTTATTAAAATAAATTCAAACAATAATGTGAAGTACGCTAAAGGTCATGACGTTTACCTAAGTAATTTGAAATTGTTTTCTTTTCGTCGCCTTGAGAGAGTTCAACTGAAAGCTTATTGGTTACCAAAACAGGCCAACATGTTCCAAATTCATTCCTGCCACAAAAGTCTTCTGTTTGTTTTTGGTTTTTTGCATTGTTGTATTGAAATGAGCAAGAGTTTTGCATTTCCATAACAATTTTATTGTTTTTTCACGATAATTTATATTTTTTACAAACGTTATATATTCGACTGCTTTGCTAATTTCGGTAAATAGCTAGCATGGGGCACTGTTCATATACGCGCTCAGTGTAGACTGTAGAGTAATACAAAAACTTCAATTAAATCGTGGAGCGTTACAACTTAAAAATCCAAGGAAATTGCCAGCGGCCAGCGTTTCAAAGAAGCAAGTACTTCCAGTAGCAGGCACATCATATATGAGCAAATTACTAGCAGTAAAAAGGTTTTTTCTTTCGGGTCGCCACACGAGGACGGTTTTGCTTGGAAGAATTTCTTACAAATGATTAGGTTTTTGATGATATGTTGACGTGTGTGGTATTTGCCACTCTCAGATCAGTTTCGTTTTAATTTCATTAAAAATAAAAGCAAAATAAGAGCTGAAGCAGTTGTGTCTTTTTCGACGCATTTATTCACATACATTTTAGCTTTCTAAAAGCACGGTTTTTGTTCATCTTCTTTGAGTAGTTTAAGCACTTTTTTTCCAAATCTGTCTCTACAATCAGTTTTACCAGGAACGCATGCGTGTGGTCTTCAAATGAAATACAGATCAGAATTAAGAGCATTCACCCTTTGTGTTGGTTGCTACGACAATTACATTTTGTTTTTTTGAAATGCTTTTTGGCAAAAAAAAATTGCTCATACGCCACAGTCTACAAGCGGTATCACCATTCCAGATTGTTCGATTAACATCATCTCAGTTACTTGACTCTGCTATTGGTGGACGTGGCCTTATGATTAGTATGCCTGCATGTTGCGCGGGAGGTTCACGGCTCGAGTCCCAACAGAAACCAAAAATGTTTTTCCACGGGTGTCGCCTTTCGCGAGGAATTATGATAAGTCCTGCGGTAATAAATTCTTTGCCATGAAAAGTTCTTTATAGATTAACCGTTCCAGCACCTCAATATCCACAAAGGGACATGGAAGTCTCCTGATCAATCAACCGTCAACCAGATTGACCACATTGCGATCGACGCACGGCACTTCTCCAGTATAGAGGATGTCCGAACATTCCGAGGGGCCAACATTGACTCGGACCACTACCTTGTTGTAGCCAAGGTACGACTGCGGATATCCCGATCCAAGCCAACACAAGGAAATACTGTGAGACAATTCGACGTTGGACGACTACAATCGCAAGAGATCACCAAGTCTTTTTCCGATCGAGTCTCTTACAACCTCTCAAGGAGTCTTATGCCGCCAGCATCAAGTATAGAGAACCAGTGGCAGCACTGCCAATCAGCCATCAGAGATGCCGCCTCTGAAGTGCTGGGTTTCACACGGCCACCACAACGAAACCCCTGGTTTGACGACGAATGCCGGCAAGCACATGCAGCTAAACAGGAAGCATACAAAGCGGCGCTGCACAAAAAGACTAGAACTGCTTTTGAGCTCTACAAGCAGAAGAGGAGAGACGAACACCGGCTTCTCAGACGGAAAAAGAGAGAGCATGAGAAGCGCGCGATCGAGGAGATAGAAGGGTGCCACAGCAGGAATGAGGTTCGGAAGTTTTACCAGAAGGTAAAAACAACAGCCTCGGGCTACAAGCCCCGAGCCGAAGCCTGCAAAGACGATCAAGGGAACATTGTGGTGGAACCGCAGTCTATGCTGAGGATATGGAAAGACCACTTTTCCAAGCTCTATAACGGCGATGATGGACCCAATTCCGCTGTTAGAGAGATAGAACCATTCGATTTAGGCGACGTAGACCAAGAATTCCGCCAACCCGACCTGAACGAAGTGAAGACAGCAGTGTCCAAGCTAAAGTCCAACAAAGCTGCTGGAGCTGATGGCCTCACTGCCGAATTGTTTAAATCGGCCGGCGATGACCTGGTCAGGAGTATGCACCAGCTCATTTGCAAAATATGGTCGGAAGAAAGCATGCCCGATGAATGGAACCTCAGCATCGTTTCCCCGGTCCTCAAGAAAGGAGACCCTCTGAACTGCGCCAACTACAGAGGTATCAGTCTTCTTAACATCGCGTACAAGATCCTCTCTGCCGTATTGTGTGAGCGTCTGAAGCCATTCGTCAACAACCTGATAGGTCCTTATCAGTGCGGCTTTAGACCAGGAAAGTCCACCATAGACCAAATCTTCACACTACGGCAGATCTTGGAAAAAACCCAGGAGCTTCAAATCGATACCCACCACCTTTTTATCGATTTTAAGGCCGCATATGACAGCATCTATAGAGAGGAGTTATATAGAGCCATGTCTAGTTTTGGCATCCCTACCAAACTTGTCCGATTGTGTAGGATGACGATGGAGAACGCACGCTGCTCCATCAGGGTCGGAAAAGATCTCACCGATACATTCGATGTCAAAAAAGGTTTTAGGCAAGGCGATGCACTGTCATGCGACTTCTTCAACATCGTTCTTGAAAGAATAGTGCAAAACTCCTACGTCAACACAAGAGGCACAATCTTTCAAAGGTCCGTTCAATTGCTCGGATATGCCGACGATATTGATATAATTGGAAGAACGCAGCGTGATGTCAATGGCGCGTTTATGAGCATTGAGACGGAAGCGAAGAAGATGGGTTTAGTGGTAAATGAGGGCAAGACCAAGTATATGCTGTCATCAAGAAAGGACACCCAACACCGACGTCTTGGACAGAACGTCACGATTGACAGCTATAACTTTGAGGTAGTTAAGGACTTTGTCTACCTAGGCGCCGCTATTAATTCAGACAACGACACCAGCGCTGAAATCAAACGAAGAATAACTCTTGCCAATCGCTGTTTCTTCGGACTAAGAAGGCAATTGAGTAGTAAAGTCCTCTCTCGAGCAACTAAAGTGTCCCTGTATAAGACACTTATCATCCCGGTTCTTATATATGGCGCAGAGGCATGGACCTTGTCAAAGGCAGACGAGAACGCTTTAGGATGCTTCGAGAGAAAAATTCTTCGGGTGATATTTGGTCCCGTCTGCATAGATGGAGAATGGAGAAGAAGATTCAACGACGAATTGTACGGGCTGTACAGCGACACTGACCTTGTCAAACGAGTCAAGGTCCAGCGGCTTAGATGGCTGGGTCATGTAGAGCGAATGGACACCAACGCTCCGGCCCGGAAAGTCTTCGAATCCAATCCCGAGGGACGGCGCAGTAGAGGAAGACCGCGACTCAGGTGGCGCACGCAAGTAGGAGAGGACCTCAACCAACTTGGCGTGCAAAACTGGAGGCAGCTAGCTAGGGACCGAGTTGGCTGGAGAAGCATGTTGGTTGAGGCCCTAGTCCGACCCGGACTGTAGCGCCACCTTAAGTAAGTAAGTAAGATTAACCGTTCAAAACCGCCAAAAAAATAGTGGGCTCCTCTCCATTTCCCTCACAAGGCATGCTTGTTACTCCCTGTAATTCTAAAAAGCTTATAGTCGCGATTTCAAGAATTGGAGATTTGTCTGAAATATGGCTTCAGAGAGGGGCGCTCTACAATAGGAGCAATAGAAGAAGTAGTAAGGGCTGTCGAAATGCTTTTAATTCAGCCCGATCGATGGTCGAATATGATTGGTGTTCTTGATTCTCAATTCCAGAGTATCCCTTACGGATGATAAAAGATTATCTCAAAGAACGAGAACCTATCTACCAAACCACTGAAGGAATGATACGAAAAGATATCACAGCTGGAGCAGCACAGGGATCTATCATTGGACCAGACCTCTGGAACACCTCCTACTATGACATTCTCTGTATGGAAATGCCCGAAGACTCCTTTCTAGGTGGATACGCTAATGCTGATGACGTTGCTGCGGTGATAACTGCAAGGGACACCTGGAATTCCTGGATGGAGAAATGGAGAAACATGGGCTGTCCCTGGCTACTGAGAACACTGAAGTTATACTTCTAATAAAAAAAACGAATCCCTACGGTTATCAAATTCCACATCGAAACCGAATTTATAAAAAACAAAAAAAATATTTGGGAATAAGGCTCGACACGAAACTAAGCTTTTCGGATCAGATACGGACGGTCACAAGCCACCTATCTAAGTTGATGGCAAATGTAGGTGAACCATCCACAACCAAACGGAGGCGTCTTCTGGCAACAATAATTCAATTCTGCTGTACGGAAGAGAGATTTGGGCTGAAGCACTAAAACAGGAAAAGCTCCAGAAACAACTAGCATCGGGACAGAGGCGCGAAGCCTTGCAAATAGAGAGCCATAGTAAATAAGAATCTCCCCATCAGGAAATAAAATAAAGTAAAATAGAGTTCAGCCCAAATAATAACATCCAGGAGATGCTGAGAGGCGAGGAGAGTTGGTGGCGAATTAGCATGTATCTGACGCAGATCCTGAAAACAAAGAAACAAGAAGAGGTAGTTAAGGAACTAGAACCCGACAGCTTGACACGGATCTCCCTCGAAAAATGAGCAAGCGGTCTCGAGGGGGAGATCAGCGAAAAACTTTTGGAGCTTTAGCCGATATGCCAAGCTCAGTACACCTTGGAGAGTCTAACTCGGGGAAGTATGGTTACTTCTTAAAGCATTTCTCCAAAAGTAAAAAAAATAGCTCATTCTAGGTACGTAATTTATACTTTAACAAACCCGACAAAAGCAGTTAGGTAACGTTTATTTTTTCTCCATAAAAATACCGCAGATAAATCGAATAAACATTGTCTCAAAGCAAACGTCATCTTCCCTAAGTCTTATTTCGCTGGAAATGTAATGGAAACCAGAGAATTTTTCTAATCAACTTTTTTTTCTATTTGTTTTTGGTGAATGAATTATATAAACATGATTTTTCTAAAATACACTACTAAAAAATTTTTGGAAAGTGGGAAATAAGTGAACTCAGTTCATGCCACCTTTTTCTCAGTACTTTCTACACTTCATTTTAAAACAACTTCATTTTAAAGTAATTAGATTTTATTATCTATCGACTTGTATAATTTATATTAAATTTCTTACGACCTAAAAAAGAAATTAAAACCACATAAACTACTAAACTTACAAAATGATTATAAACATTTAAGATATCGGACGACATATTCATTATGAAATAATTATTCAGAAAAAAAAGAATTAAATCAATTAACGAAAATCAAAAACTTTAGAATATGTTATATGTGACTAGACTAGTGCAATGAATTATATTTATTTGTTTGTTTTTGCTTTGATTTGTTAGTCCTCCTCCGACGATGTGAACTCATCCATAAGAGAAAAAATGGTTTTTATTGAATGTATCTATAGTATGTATTTAGTATCTTATTATATCTTATTCAGTTTCTTTTTTCATCCTATAAACTCTGTTTTTTTTTTTTTTTTTGTTCTGCTGCAATGTTTGAGTTGCATTTCTTACTTTAATCAAACTTTCACATTCAGAAAACGCTTATTTAAGATTTTATTAAAGGAATGAAATTATTACTTTGTATTTAAGTGACAAATGTGCGTAGTAAAATAATCAAAAAATATTTCTAAATCATAAAAAGTACAAATTTGTTCTGTTTTGTAATTCGAATATGAGTCGCACAAGATTTAATTAAATTAACTCTTTTGTTATTACTTTACAATTAATTTTAATCATCACTTATTGTTACATGAATTAAATCAAAGATGTATTATGAGTAAAGATATCATAATTAACGGTTTTTTGTTGTTTTTTTTCTTTTTATATTGAACATATGCAGAATTATAAAGTATGCAATGTAATAATTCTTTATGCAGTTATATATTTTTTTTTTTTTTTATTCTTTACTTTCACGCTCCTATTAGATTTGTTATTACACTAGTGTTAAAAATTATTATTTAGACGTTTATATTTTTAATAAACATTGATTTTTTCAGTTAGACATTTTTTTATTCTTTTTTTTCAATTTTGTAGTATGACATCAAGATGTTTATCCGTTTCGTTGAGACGAAGTAAGCGAAAGATAAAAAAATGTATCAAAATTTAACTTTAACGACACAACTTTAATATAAGTACAACACTTATTTTTTTAATATATATTTATATTTGTATATTTTTGGTGGAATAATAACTTTCAAGCAGAAATTCGAATCACATACTTATAGGCATTTGTTTGATTTGGTAAGGAAAATTTGGTTGTTGCTTAGGGACTGATCTGTACGAGCATAGAAAAATAAATCTCGTTGTGTAATAATATGGTGTCCAAGGGACATATTTTTTTTGTGACATTTGCTCATGGCTTTAAAAGTGCTTCTGAAAACGAACCTCCCTATTAATTCAGACCTATGGGGGTGCTCATTAGAAGATTCAACTCGAGATATTTTGCATGTTTTGGATCGTATTGATTTTTTCAAAGCTTGAATAGTTCGTTGAAGTTAGTAATCAAAGTTATGTTTTATTAATAATTTAAGGAAAATCGATTCCACAGACCAAAAATGGCATCAAATAGAAAAGTTGAGGTTTATAAAATATGGAAATATGAAAATGACTGATATCCAATCAAATCATAGAGACAAATTATAAGTCAAGTTTCTTGTAAAGATTTCTCCGAAAGTGAACTAAAATGCTTGAATGATTACCATTGTAAGGAAAAGTTAGTTAGTAGAGTTTGAATTCTTGTTTTGATTTTGACACCGATATTTTGTCAATACTGACGATGTAAAATAATTAGTCATACAAAATGAGTAAATGGCTTAAAGTGAACCAATTTTCCAATTCCTTTGCTATCGTGTCAAGAGAATAGTCAATTTCTTGATAAACATTTCTCAGAATGAATGATAAAATAATAGTAACAAAGATCACGTTTGGTTTGAATCCCAATATGAAAAATCCTTAGCACAAAATAATTAATTTTTTAAAGTGGAAACAAATATATTTGTTGATTGCGAAGTCAGTACAAAAACATTAATACGTTGTTCGAAGCCGTACCATATACAATTAAGATTCGTTAGAAAATGTTCTTAGTTTACTCTGACAATGTGGTTCAGGTTCTGGGTCATCAAAAATACTAGATGCGCACAATTCCGCTAATAGGCGATTTGGTTTGTTATTTGAAATTTTGTGTTTTGAATCGACGATTTCCCTATTTCTAGTAACAATAAGTATTTCTTTTCTTTCTCCTAAATCTAGAGTCTTCTAGAGCTCAAAGCAAGTTCCTGTTGCTCGATGTCAAGCCCTAACATAAACAAACTCTTTCTAAAAATTTTCCAAAAGGTAATCCTTAAAACCAACAAAGAATTGGAAAGTGCGGCACCCAGCTCCGGCTGTTAAGAAGAAAAACCTTAAGTTACGGAAGCCAACATCTCAGGCAATATTACATTACATTCTAAGAAATCCAAAGTTTGTGGCTTGGCTTTTCAGAACAAAACAACCATGGATTTTGGATAACAGGATGATGGGTGTTTATAATTTTCAAACATCATCATGCTAAAATTATGTGGCTATTTGATGGTTGGTTTGGGCTATCATAGGAATTGTTTATCAAAATGTCTTACACCAAGAAGACTCTATCATTATTTGGAAGCATAAGCAACATGAACCTAAATCAAACCAATTGGAAAAGAAAGTTCTATTCATGTTATGGGCTGACCACATGCATGACAGATAAAATAAAAAAGTTTTATATTCAATTTCTATGTTCGACGTTCTCTATCCCAAGGAGCCTGAAAAATGTAAGTGGCCTTCAATTATCTAGAAATATATACTCGGGTTTTTATTTCACATCGACCACTTAGGAACTACAATGGCAATGAATATTGTGGCATGACTACCCTTATAATGCTATAGATAGACAACAGTGCGAGCATTTAGGAAAATAAGAGAGGGTTTGAAAGAAGACAGTGATGCACGTTGCTTTTGATTTTTTGTGAATTGTAGTGTAGGGAAGAAACAGAGTCAGGTAGAGCATTCCACATTCGGGTGGTGCGACTAAAATATTAATCTCCATACTTGACTGTACGTCCGAAGTTGGGCTCAAGGTAGAATTGATCAGCATTTCTAGCGAGGCGGGTGTTGCGGCTAAATTGTTTCAGGGCAGAAAAGCAACTGGCTATTTCACTAGAGCACTGTTTGTAGAAAAAGCGATAAAAGAGACAGAGACAGGTAACGTTTCAACGATGTTCAAGAGAATTAATGCATTCTACGAATGAACTATCACCTATCAATTTTAACGCTCTATTTTGTACCCTATCAAGTAGGCGCAAAGATGTTTGAGAAGCACCTGACCAGATATGGGAATTATACTCCATTTTTATGCGGATAAAGGCCTTATTTTATTAAACAAGTTTTGGTCGAAATGAAGAAACGCGTGATAAAGCTGGAGACCGGCATACATAGTGGACAGCACTTATGATCCTCGTCTTTGCACGAGGCTCAAATAAGAGAATGTGGCAGGTGTATCTGTGAGACTGTGATACTTAAGCACCATCGATCTAAACAACTCAACACTTCATGCAACAGCCTGAGGAGAGTTCCGCACAAAGACCTCAGATTTATTCGTAAATAAAAAAATGGAATGACAGAATATGCTATTGCGAAGACAGCTGAGCTGAGGTAGCCAATTGAACGCCGTTGTCCATTATCAATGGAATTGTATGCTCTTACGAATAAAGTCATAATACCATTATATACCTATAAATGCTATAGTAAGTAAAAAAGGCGATTTAACAACCTTATGGACTGGAGGACACCGGTGGCGCAGCAATCGCTTTTATAAATTCAAATGCTTGGAAGGGAGACTGCTAGGTTGGACCGATTACAATAGGTTCGCCATCAGTAAAAAAAACTCTGCATGATCCTTCTATTTTTACATACATGGAAAAAATTTACTTTTGTTCATTGTATGGCACTTTCAAAAAGAAACTTATATTTGGTCCACCATTTATAAAAAAAATATGTAAAAAATGTCTAATGTCGATTTCCTTTGCAAAAACAAAAGCACTCTAAAAAAGTGCTTTTTTTTCGTGCTCACTGGAACAGAAAAGACAAAAAATTTTTTTATCATTGTATGTGTGCTATTTTTGACAGCCAAATATTCCCGTTTGTTTTGTTTTGCAATTTATATAGAAGGAATGTTTTCGAAACCTTATTAATAAATGCACTAGGAAGAAACCTCCTCATCTGAATAATTGTACACAACACTTTGAACAAAATTATTCACAGAATGCCTTTCGTTTTGTGTAAGGAATTTCAGAATTTCAAACACTTCTTTGTTGGAATCAGAACTAGATGACGACTGATAAATATTTTGATAATTTCAGCTAAAATTGAGCGATCCATTTTCACAAAATAGTTTATTATTTATTTTAATTATCTCTCTTTCACAGTCCTTTAATCAAAAATGCAAAATAATCAAACTGCAAACTGGTAAACGTCAAATGTTTTGCGTTGGTGTACGTGAAAGTGCGTGTAAATCTTGCCTCTGAATCGAGATTCGTAAAAGTGCTTTTTCGGGGCAAAAAAAAAGTGATCTGGTGTCTACATGTAACGTATTTCGAGCAAAAAAGCACTTTTAAAAGTGCTTTTGTGTACTACTGGAAATCGACATAATTTTTACCCAATTGCAAGAAAAAATATGTGTGTGTTCAAGTGTTCAAGTCAAGCGGTAGAAGTGAAACTACGCACACTCAGCAATCAGTAGTGGGGACCGCAGCTGCCAGCTACTCGAAAGTGAGTCACGCGCTAGCCTTACTCTCCACACTCAGCAATGTGCAGTGGGGACCGCAGCTGGTAGCCACATGAAACTGAATAACGCTCTGGCTATTTAGTCGCACTCCGTGCCATAAGAAGTTTCACTTATATTAATTTTATTTTTATCAAGTGACGCATTTTCCTGTCGTTTTAGGCTTATACCTTGCCATAAGAAGTTGCACTTCAAAAATATGATGTTCTTAGCAAAATAATCCTGTTGCCACCACATACACCTGGTTTGACAACTGACAACTCTAAAAATCTTGACCCAGAAAAAACCCTGGGGCGATTTAATGCGCACTGAGTTCTTGCATCGAACAAATATCGAACACAGCGTAAATGCACAAAAATTACATTTATTGGATTCTTTTAAATAACCTTTGAGCCAAATAAATAATCTAATCTAATCTTTGTTTGAATTAAATTAAGAAAAACAACCCCGCAAATAACAGTTCGACGCTTTAATCATTGCACGGATAACGGAAACGCTTTTAAATCTCTTGATAGGAGTTCATAATTCAAAACGGTTAAAGAAAGATTTAAAATCAATTAATCTCTAAAAAACAACCAATCTCATTACTATTCTGACCATGCTTACTATTCCGACCATACTCTTTAGTTTCCTATCTCCAAAAACATAAAACACTGGCTTGCATTCTTGCAAACCAGAGCTGTTGATTTTTGCTGTCTTTGGTTTTGAGACAAAAAGAAAGAAAACCTACAAATGCGTGGATAAATGGAATTTATTGGGCTTTGTGACATAAGCGTGAATATTATTGAAAGGTAAGCTTAAGTGAGAATATCTACACCTGAGAAAAGAAGCACACAGTCAAATGAAAAAAATTACCTCCGCATTTTAGAAACTTTACTCGTACGATTTATTATATTGACTGCAACAAGCAAATGTTAAGAAAAATAAAAAACGAAAAAAAAATCTTTGTACAAAAAAGGTTTGAGGATATTTACAAGCAGATGAAATAGAGTTTGTTGTGACCATGAGCCTTATAAGTGCGAACGAATGTAGATTGCATTGTAGTTCTTTTTATATTAAACATCAACACAACAATAAACCAAGTCGCTTTGCTTAATCAAACGCACTTTACTTCTGTGTGTAGGTACTGCAAAAATAATTTAACATTCTACTCTCTAGTTAGCAAATGAAAAGTAATAACAGAACACGATTGAGAATGATTATAAACACCTGAATTACGTTTTATAACAAATGCAATACATAATTTTTATCTGTGAATAGTCCAAACATAACAGAATGTAGATGTTGTAAACACTTTTTTAGTTTTTTTGTTTTCTTTTTTTGATTGATTCATATTATAGATGTAATAAGTTTTTTTAGAAATACCTTTTTACGTTAGTTCTTACACTGGGAGTGCAAGGTCTCCTTTGTCCTTGACAAGCGTTAAATGTCAATGTCTTTTAAACGGTTTTTTGTCATATATATGTTTTACACATACTGATAGTTACTCTCTGTTGCACCACCGCACAGCAATGGCTCGTGTTCTATGCCCTTTTCGAATTCGAAAAACTGCATCCAATCGATGATTTGCGGCTGGAAAAGTCCAAAGCAAGAGCAACCCAAGAAATCAATGAAATTGTAGAATGGTCCACGGGTAAAGGGACTTTTGCCACCCTTTGCTTGGAAGTGACGATATCGCCCACGGTTCATTCGCTCATTAGTCGTCATACCGAGGCAGATAACCTGATAGGTTTGGCAGACCGTCAGAAGAATCACCCATGACATGTGAAGCAGGGCGTTTGCCATTACCCATCCGACCCATGCGTTGCAGTTACCAATGGCGTTTAAACTTTCCAGGAAATCTAAGCAAGAGAACTTTAACATCTGAACCAAAGGGTTTTCTTGCTTCAACTTACCATTTCCCAATGTTACATTACAGACGTTAACGTAATAGTTGGCTCCACCATATAACATCCAGCCACACATTATCAACAAGCACCAAAGGAATCCCATGAAGTAGGTGTGGTTATTTAGGCCAATGCAATTGCCAACCCAAGGGCAATGATGATCGAAACGAGCAACACATCGATCACACACACTACAGTGCTTGGAACGAATTGGCCTCCTAACAAGACATGCCGAACAGAACGAAGATGGTTCAAAACCGATTCCACCACGTTCAGAAAGCTCTACTATAGTCTGCAATGAATAAACAATTTTTAAATAAAAATTTAGATCGAAATCAATATTCACTTACCCTAAATCGTTGTTCTTGTGTTGGTTTGATTACCCCGGGATCACCTTTCCATGACTTCAGGAAACATACCCAAAGCCATCCGGAGCAGAAGAGGAAGCTGAGGGTTGCTGTAAACGAGACTGCGTCTACTATGTAAGTCAGCCAAGTAACATAAAACCATAGTTTAGTAGCCAAGTACACACTGAGCGGAAGCAATGCCATCAGATGATCATCGAACAGAGCTTTGCCTATGGTGTGAAAAGTTGCATACAAGCAACCCAAGAGGAAGAACTTAATGATAAACAAAGTGTTTGCGGCAAAAACTACTCCTGCCAAGTAGAAAGCGAGGAATGGAGAGGCAGCCATGGTCCACCATCGCAGACGTTTGTCGTTTTTTAGGCGGGATATCAAACTGCGACGCATGGTTGCTTGCGATGATTCTCGAACACGTTCCATTACCTTTTGGCTTATCCATATAGCGCCGGTTTGTGAGTCTAGCATGGAAAGAGGTGTGTCACCACGTAGATTGGGCACATCCAGACTACTCTTGCCCTTCATGATAAGCGTACTGATCGCAGTGCTGTTTCTTGCCAAAATAGACCAATGCAAGGCTGTGTTACCATGGGTATAATCAACTATAGCTGGATTAGCACCAAGTGTGAGAAGTAACCGGACTGGATCTAGAGCACACACTTTCCAGGCAGCCCACATCAATGCGGTCATTCCACCACGGTCCTGAGAATCCGGATCTACTCCTTTTGCAATAAAATAAGCAACAAGAGCAGTGTGAGCAAATTGTGCTGCAATATGTATGCAAGAGCAGCCTTCGGCATCGCGAATCTTTGGATCGGCCCCAGCCGCCATTAAAAGTACAACTGCACCCAAATGACCTTGTCGTGTTGCCCAGTGTAAAGGTGTTGCATTTAGTTCTCCACCAATAGCATCAACTTTAGCACCTTTCTCAAGGAAGTATTTGATTATATCACGACGGTTGTTTATCGAAGCCCAGTGCAAAAGAGTAACAGTCTCAGAGTCTGGTTGGTTAACATCCCAGCCAGCTTCGACGAGCTCTTTAACGCGGGCTATTGCACCGTATTGTGTCGCCTTGACTATGTCAAACCCACTATAGTCTGGTTCTATAGGAGCTGTCGGTGGTTCTTGGGATATGAGAGCAGCCTCCCTTTGGTGGTCATGATCGGGCTCAGCGCACGAGCCCGTCGTCGCTGCATTGCATGCGCTCTTATACATTTATTACAACTTTTATCAAACACAACGCAAACATAAAGTTATTTCTCACTTTTGAACCACTTTTCAGCACCGATTTAAGTAAGTTTTCAAATTGAAATACGTTTTAAGATAGTGAATAAAATGCTTTGTTATCAATTTTCCATGAAAAATAGTGAAAATTATTAGATGGAATATGAAAAACGACGAATGACAGACAAATCGCTAAGGGTTGATTTTCTATCGAATGACATTTGGGATGAGTCAGCTGAGGTCACAATGGCTGACATTTCTGTTTCGATGCGGGGATGTTATTCAAGCTATTTTTTGGAAAAGAATTTTCTACAGAAGAATTAAAAATTAACAGCTTTTAATACAATTATTCAAAATAGAGATATCATACTAGTCCTTCATATATGAAACAACCTTGCATATAAATAAGATACAGCCGTCACGCTTTTCTCATTCTGTGGATGACGTCATTGAGGTACACATTTGTTGACCACTATGTCCCAATAACACAATTAACACTTCTTTAAAACTTGCTGTCCAACTTCAAAATTTTTAATAATATTTGGAAACCATCGAACCACCCAGCATTGGTTTTTCAGATCAAAGTCTGTCCAACTAACTGCACAACGTAAACTTTTCTAATCTGCTGCCTGGTTAAGTTGTATCACTGAAGCTGAAATAGATTTACTTCCAGGATGGTTTGTGTTGAAATTGAAAGTGTTTCCATCTGCTTGCTTTTCTTTGTTTTGCATGGTTTTGTCAATAAACAAGACGGAGACATGTAAACAAAGTCACCGACTATGAAAGTAGATCAGCAGAGTCATTGCCAACGTCAAACTCACTGGAATGTTGAAAATAGTGCGCTCAGCACGACATTCGTCACAAGGTTTTGAGTAGGTTTCATTGAACCCAGCAAAAAAAGGCATTTTGTATGGAAAACCGCGTACTTTTTATGTAGGTTTTGGATAGCTTCGCCTTTACCTTGTTAAAATGACAGTTGTTCTTGTTCTGTTTTTTTATGATACCTGCAGGTATTTATTTTACATCTTTTCCATAATGAATTACAAAACACTTGATTCGCCATTTCAAAAACTCATTTGTCGAACTGAACGTACTCGAAGTGTTCGGTCACAATGATTTAAAGTCGATTGTTAACGATCAAGTCTATTCACAATAATAATTATTTTGACATTAGCCGGTGGTCCCTTGCAAAATTGCGCCATACAACAGCAAATTTTGTTTGATTTTCGTATTCTATATTTTTATTAAAAAATTCACAACATGAATAATGCGAAAAGAAAACCAAATGGACAAGCTGGAAGCTATCAAAAAAAGCCAAGGTAAGTATCCTGTTTGAATTTCCAACCTTCAAACCTTTACTGCACATATTCCCTGTAGGAACTTCGATGACGACGAAGAAGATTTCGGGAGCGCCTTTGAAGCCGAACTGGCTGCCTTGGAAAATGATGACATGGACCAAACAGTACTCCTCGGAGATGGCCCTGAAAATCAACAGACTTGTGCCAAATGGTCTCGCGTCGATCCTCCAAATATGGATCCGGAAACAGATGAACTGATATTTCAACAAATTGACATTGAGAACTACGTGGGTGCTCCGTTGCCAGGCATGCCTGGATCACAACTGCCACCAGTTCCTGTTATACGTATGTTTGGCATAACAATGGAGGGTAACTCAGTTTGTTGTCATGTTCATGGATTTTGTCCCTATTTTTATTTGGCTGCACCTCGTGGCTTTGATAATAGCCATTGCCATGCCTTTCGTGCCGCTCTCAATAAGGCTGTTCTTGCTGATATGCGGAGCAATAAGGACAACATACAAGAAGCTGTTCTTGAAGTGGAAATGGTGGAAAAATTGTCCATTATGAGTTATCAGGGTGACGAAAAGAAAGAGTTTATTAAAATTACCCTAGCGATGCCAAAACTGATAGCCGCAGCGAAAAGACTGTTGGAAAAAGAGATTATATACTCTGAATTTGATTTTCAGGACTGCAGATGTTACGAAAGCAACATAGACTTTGACATCCGTTTCATGGTTGATACAGGAGTTGTTGGCTGCAGCTGGATCGAATTGCCAGCTGGATGTTGGCGATTGAGAAACAAAAACGCAAAACCTATTCCCGAATCAAGATGTCAAATTGAAGTGGATGTAGCTTTCGATAAATTCATTGCTCACGAGCCAGAAGGTGAGTGGTCGAAGGTAGCACCGTTTAGAATTTTATCGTTCGACATTGAATGCGCTGGACGTAAAGGTATCTTCCCCGAAGCTAAAGTCGATCCAGTTATTCAAATTGCAAACATGTGCATTCGTCAGGGTGATCCCGAGCCGTTTATTCGAAATGTCTTTACATTAAAAACCTGTGCCCCGATCGTTGGATCACAAGTCATCTGTCATAATAAGGAATCGGTAAGTTGGTGTATTCATATTTTCCTATTATTTTATTCTTTTTCCAACAACAATTCATACAAATACGAATTCATTTGCAGGACCTTCTGAGCGCCTGGTCGAACTTTATACGAGAAGTCGATCCGGATATTTTAACCGGTTACAACATAAACAACTTCGATATCCCATACCTTTTGAACAGAGCACAGCACTTAAAAGTGAATGGCTTTGAGTACCTTGGTCGTATTAAAAATATCCGATCGGTGATAAAGGACACAGTGATTCAGTCCAAACAAATGGGACGAAGAGAAAACAAATATGTCAACTTCGAGGGCAGAGTTCCGTTTGACTTGTTGTTTGTTCTTCTTCGTGACTATAAGTTGCGTTCTTACACCTTAAACGCTGTCAGTTACCACTTTTTGCAAGAGCAAAAGGAAGACGTACATCACAGTATAATTACAGACTTGCAAAACGAAAACGAGCAAACCCGTCGGCGACTAGCTATGTATTGCCTTAAAGATGCCTACCTACCACTCCGGCTTCTCAACAAGCTTATGTCGATTGTAAACTACATGGAAATGGCACGTGTAACTGGTGTGACTCTAGAGAGTCTTCTCACAAGAGGACAACAAATCAAAGTTCTTAGTCAGTTGCTTCGAAAGGCCCGAACAAAGGGATTCATCATGCCTGCCTATCACAGTCAAGCAGGAGACGAACAATTTGAAGGGGCAACGGTAATCGAACCAAAAAGAGGCTATTACGCCGATCCGATTTCTACTCTTGATTTTGCTTCTCTATACCCCAGTATTATGATGGCTCACAATCTCTGCTACACTACGCTTGTTCAACCAAATATGAAAGACAAACTTGGTTTGTCTGTGAGTGATGACATGGAAAAAACTCCATCAAACAATTTATTTGTCAAGTCCAACATCCGACGTGGGTTGCTTCCAGAAATTTTAGAATCCTTGCTTGCGGCCAGAAAGAAAGCCAAAAATGATTTAAAAGTAGAAAAAGATCCATTCAAACGGAGTGTCCTTGATGGCAGGCAATTGGCTTTGAAGATATCGGCAAATTCTGTATACGGTTTTACCGGAGCACAAGTTGGAAAGCTGCCTTGTCTAGAGATATCGGGTAGTGTTACAGCATATGGTAGGACTATGATTGAATTGACCAAAAATGAAGTCGAAGCACATTATACGAGGGCAAATGGGTATGAGAACGATGCCGTTGTTATCTATGGTGACACAGATTCAGTGATGGTTAACTTTGGTGTCAAGACTCTGGAGCGAAGTATGGAGTTGGGAAGAGAAGCAGCAGAACTGGTTAGTTCGAAATTCGTACAGCCGATTAAGTTGGAATTCGAAAAGGTCTACTTTCCTTATTTGCTGATCAATAAGAAACGTTATGCTGGATTATACTTCACACGCACAGACACGTATGATAAAATGGACTGCAAAGGTGAGTTTTTTGTCATAAAGAATTGTGAAAAAGAATTCCTGATTTAATAGGTATTTTTCGTGCTAAGAAATGCAAAATATTAATTTTAAATTTTAGCGCGTGAATCATTCTCATTCAATTTACAAATTGAAAAGTGTGAGCGTATATGCACTGCATGACTTCCTATTTCCGGGAAGGCGCTGTTTTGCACACCCCTTTAAGTTATTGCATGTGAATTTCTATTAAACTTAGAAAAATTAACATGCTAGTGCCTTGTTCATTTAGTGTTGTTGTTTGATTGGCGTTGTAACTTTTTTGTTTCTTCATCGAATTACAATGTCATGAGTATAAAAAAAGGTTCGTTTGTTGAACTTTCCCCAGGGTTTTGACAACCCTATGAGTTGTCAAAAAAACCTGGGGTTTCCAGTCCTCAAAAAACGCTAGACCACAAATCACCACACATCCCTGTCATTAAAAATAAAATACAGGCCATTTAACAGCCCTCAACTCGCCACAGCAAAAAGGTAGGGAGAGTTGATAGAAAACCTAGGTCCACTCTAGCGCTCAAAAAACACTCAGTTAGACATTCAGGGCGACTTTAGATTTCTCAAAAAACTCTTTGTGGCGACCCCAGGGCGAGCCTAGGGCTTCAACGAACAAACCTAAAGTGTTCAAAATGATAAAATATAATTTTTCCATTGAAATTTTAAACAAGAAGAGAAATTACTGCAAAAAACAGCATTTTTTAATTTTGAAGCAGATTCAATATTAATTAAAAAAATGTTGATGTGGTAGGGTTGCCATATCTTCTTTTTGATTTTTGATTTTTTTTAAAACAAATTGTTGGTAAAATGTAAATTCTTCGGCCTTTGAACCCAGGGTTCTATATAAATATCCTAATTTGTGTTTTAAGAGCTATTTTAAACCTCTTTTTTTTATATTCCATAAATCAAAAATTTTCAACTGGAAAATTCTATGTACGTTGTAGGATGTCCCAGATTTTTGAGGTTCTCTCAACTGTTGCTTTAATTCTTTTTCATGTGAAATTAGTAGTTGTTTCTAAAAAAAACTCAGTTAGAGATTATTTAAGAAAAACCTTAAACTGTCAGAAACCACACTGATTGTCGTTCGAAGTATGTTAGGTTACCATCGACCGACAAGTGTACAAAAATATTTTTCGGAACGAAGTCGTCAAAGTGAAATTTGGTATCTTATGAAATGAGAGGGTATGCGTTTCCTAGAGAGTACTAGTATGAAAAAAGTATAGCAAAAGCATTGAATAATTTCATACACAAACTATTTTGAAATAAGGGTAATTTGGCAGTTTAGGTTTTAAAATATGTCCCTTAAGGGATTTATTTCTGAAAATGGTATTGAGAAGCGACAACAATCTCAAATTTTGAAAATAAAATCTTTGAATAATTAATTAGTTGAAAAATGGTGTTTTGTAATTTTAAATATTGTAAAAATAGTTATGGATCGGGAGTTACTCGTTTTAAGTTACCAAAAGACCCAAATCGCCGCAATATTTGGCTTTTAAATTCGGGAAATTGTAACTTAAAAGAAATGAAAGAGAACCTACCGTTGCCACCGTTTAATATAATTAATTACATATCTACCAATCTACCAAATTACTTTTAAAAGTTGGGTATGACGGTATACAACTTAACATCACCGGAAAAAAGAAATAATCTACTTAACTAGATACTTCTTATATACAAATTCATAAATTCAGTCATTGAATAATTGTATTTATTCAATGTAAATTCGATTACTCAGTTCTTATCATCACTTTAAAACCAATTTTAATCTTAACAACCTCATCGGTAACCAACGAAACAATAATAAACAATAAAAAAAAATATCCTTTGGGACTAAATATGCAAAAAGGTTGGTGAATTAACTAGCTCCGACTCCGACGACACTAGCGACATAAGAACTCCTTGTGGCGATTTTCTCCGGTGTCACTTCTATATATAGTTATTCAATGGCAAAAGTGTCTGATACTGAACATATAAACTAATAGTAGGGGAGCCCAGGATGCTAAATTTGTAGTTCCTAAAGCGTCATGGGGACTTATTGGATTGTGAAGTTTACGTTCTAAAACGAAAAAAGTGTATGGCCGTTTTCCATTTTAGTGGGGCGAAGAGCGTGTATAAACTTTTCAAAATGTAAAAAAAAAACAGTCGCATTGAAATACCCGAATGCGTCAGATATTCATAGAGTATCATAAAGCGCGTCTTTGTCTTTCTGATAACCGACAAATATTAATCTGACGATTTACTGGGGGCAAATGGGCGTACACAGAGGTTTAAAAAAAAAAGTAACTCGAGCGTGTCACATTTTTAAAGTGAATGTTAATTGTACTCTAAAATGCGTATATTTCAATAATCTGATAATTTGAATGGGGCCATAAGTCATGGCTGGTTTTTAAAAATGTAAAAAAAACACGTGACCTTGAAGTACTCGAGCGCGTCAGATTTTTATACAGAGTGATCAACTTGATGTCTTCGTCCTCCAGGATGATAATCTGACAATTATATGGGGACGTACTCTTAATCTGACAATTTTAACTGATTTTTTATTTTTATATTTCTGTAGCTCAGCGGCATTTCATGAGATCGCTTTAACCGAAGATGTTTTTTTCTCGAAATTGAACGCTCTACAAAAATGTTCTTTGTGGCAAAGTCGTTACTCATACCGGCCAGGTGGTACGGGCCACTAAACCAGATTTTTCTAAAAAATTCGCAGTTATCTCGTAAATAAGAAAAGCTACAGAAAAATTGTAAATTACAAACTTGTAGAGAATTTAGTTTTCTACAAAAACAATACTAACCGAGATATTAGCCATCATATATATTATACTTTTTATTGACGATTTTACCTAAATCGCCCCAAGCAAAATGTCAGATTATATGTTTTCCGTAGTCCTGATAAAATTACCTTCAAAATAGAAAAAAATATTCGCACTCGAGTATTTAAATATGTCGATTTTTTTTACATGTTTGTGACTTACTAAGGCCCCGCTCAAATTGTCAGATTATTGAAATATACACTCTTCTGGATGTAATCAACCTACCATCTCTTAATCTGACGCGCTCGAGTATTTCTGAGGATCGACTTTTTTTTACTAATCTGACGGGCTGCCCTCAACGAACGCCCCAACATTAAGGTTTCATATATGGTAGGAGTACATTACAGGGTGCAAGGTTTCTCCCCATATGATTTTCTGACGCGCTCAAGTAACGCGCGAAATCTCTTTCTGGGCTACCCTACTATAAGATATTTGAACGCATATTCTCTCATTTTCTAAGAAACTCCCTGTTGCAACATATTTTTCCACTAGCATAGAACACTTTGCGATTTTTTGAAACGGAAACACTAATATCCAACCATCCGTTTCTAAAAGCAATTTAGCTTCATCTAACAACTCTTTCACTTTACCTGTCCTGGTTATACCTAGACTTGAAATGAAAGGATCGGATGTGTTTAGTAAAGTGTGAAAAACATCTTCGTTCGTAGCTAATCGTGAAGATTTTCGAGAGCTTTTCTCGCTGGATGACTAACTTGTCTCTTTTCGCCTTGTTTTAACGGTCAATATTCAAACGAAGTTGAAAAGAGGTTATTTCACTTTGGTTTTGGAGCAACCATGTTAAAAAAAAACTATGATGAAATTTGGTAGTAATTATGTCACTTGTATCGTTTAAGGGGAAAGCCGGTCTGTATAATTTTTTTTATTGATTAGGTAGCAAGCATGACCAGAATTTCAATATTTTCTATCATTGTAATAGAAATAAAAGAACAACATAAGGCGTTTTTTATTGGGAGTTTCTATATTCACTTCACTTGCTAGTCTCAATAAAAAGCTTTTTTGGCTATATTCACTTACCAAGTTCACTGTTCACTTTTCAATAAACGCCATTTACCAGCCATCCCTGTTGTTCACTTCGGCAAGTGAGTTATTTTTGTCCACTTACGCTATTCACTTTAGAGTTGTTGTTTTTCCATGAGCGATGTTTTGCGATGTTTTGCTGAAGTGAATATAAATTCCCAGTAAAACACGAAAAGAGTTGGGTTTTTAGTTTAAAGCCTCATCTTTAGATTTCTCGAATTGTAAAACTTTTCAAAACCATTTAAGAGACGCTCAAGCTCATTTGGTCCCATAGTGGGAAGGTACATCAGACTTTTCAAACATTTTAGCATGTCTGAATGTTACGCGAGGGTTCGTGGTTGGAATCCCAACAGAAAGACAAAAATGTTTTTCCACGGATATCGCCTTTCGCCAAAAGAGTTCATTGCTATGAAAAGCGCTTTGTCGGTTAGCAGTTTGGCGTCATCAGAGCATGGTTGGCATGGTTGAGATGAATGCGCTTAGACCGGGGTCCCCGCTCTGTTGCGCTGTTTGTTTTTATATAAAATTCTCACCAACCTAGATGTGATTGGAGTCCTTTCTCAGCTTTTTTCAACAACAGTTTCATTTTAAACCGACTTTATTGTGCTTTGTTTTCACGTTTTTTCAATGAAGTACTTGAGAGCTCTTTTACAAGTTTATATATATATATGGTTCAAAATTAGAATAAACTTTTTTCCGTAGGAATTGAAACAGTTCGCCGAGACAACTCACCTCTGGTAGCTAATCTCATGAACACTTGCCTACAAAAATTGCTTATCGAACGCAATCCAGACGGTGCTGTCGAGTATGCCAAGTCGATTATATCCGATCTTCTTTGTAATCGCATTGACATTTCACAATTGGTTATTACAAAAGAACTCAGCAAAACCGATTACGCCGCTAAACAGGCTCACGTAGAGTTGGCGAATAAAATGAAGAAACGTGATCCAGGAACTGCCCCAAAACTGGGTGACCGAGTTCCGTATGTGCTGTGTGCGGCTGCGAAGAACACACCTGCTTACTTAAAAGCCGAAGATCCAATTTATGTTCTAGAAAATTGCATTCCCATTGATGCTAATTACTATCTAGAGAATCAGCTATCAAAACCTCTTCTTAGGATCTTCGAACCGATCTTGGGCGACAAAGCCGAATCGATTTTGCTCAGTAAGTTAATTTTTTGTCTACTTTTTTAATTATATTATTACTAACTGTTTAATTTATTTTTAGAGGGCGAACACACAAGAACTCGCACCGTGGTGACATCCAAAGTTGGCGGATTAGCCGGTTTTGTGACTAAAAAAGCAGCATGTCTGGGGTGTAAGGCAATTATGCCTAACGGTTACGACAAAAGTGCACTTTGTCCTCATTGTGAGCCGAACATTAGTGAATTGTATCTAAAGGAAATCTTTGCAAAGAAAAGTATGGAAGAGAATTTTTCACGCTTATGGACCGAATGCCAGCGTTGCCAAGGTTCATTGCACGAAGAAGTATTGTGTTCTAATCGCGATTGTCCTATTTTCTACATGCGACAAAAAATCAGAATGGATCTGGATGCTCAAGAAAAACGTGTGCAACGATTCGGAGCACCAACCTGGTGATAAAACAAAGTTTCAATATATTTTTCGGATTGTTTATTGTTAACTTAAGTTTATCTTTTTCTTTTATATTATATGTATATTAAATAAGTTTAGGTTAAACTTTTTGTTACAAATACAAATGATGTTGTTTTTGTTGTACATGGATGTTTTCTATTTTCTTTTCTTTCTTTGCTTCAAACAGAAAAGGCTCTCCACAAATCATAATACACAAATTGTATTATAAACGTGTTGGAGAACGCCTGGCCTACTTTCGTACTAAATTACTTTTCTGTGTATTATTATTATTATTCATTGTTTTTTTGTTTTTTTATTTGGAAATTTCTGAATTGGGGCCTTAATTGGGCTATTTTCGACTTTGCAGTGTATTTGATAGCCAGTCCATTGCTTGATCTAATCCCTCACCTTTGGTCGCTGATGTTTTAAAAATTTGGAACGTTCGGTTTTTTAAATGTTCAAGACCGAGAGCGTGATGTACTTCAGCAACTGTCATACATCCTTCCATGTCCTGTTTGTTTGCTAGAACAACAAGTATCGCGCCAGCGAGCTCTTCTTCCTGAAACACCATTTGTGGGTTAGTATTGATTGAAATATAAATTTGTTTCGAAATCTTACTCTCAACATGTAAAGCAATTCATCTTTGGATATACCGATTCGGTCTCGATCTGCAGAATCAACTACGTAAATGATAGCATCTGTGTTGCTATAATAGCATCTCCAATATGGTCTGAGAAAAGAGAAACACAAAAAATTATAAAATATGTGTTTCCTTGCAAGAAATCAGTGCAAACAGCATTTGTCACTTTAAATGAGATTTAACGACAGAAAAATGGAACAGAAAAGAAGTGATTCGAAAATAATCTCTTCAGTCAACTGTTTCAATATTAATAAATATAGCCAAAGCAATATTTCAAGTCACAATAGGACTAGCCTACCAAAAACATGTGTATCAGTTTATTCTAACGACACTTGGGAAAGTTTTTAGTATCGAAATGACATAGATTTTGTGTATGAAGTTTATGCATGACTCATATCTTATATTATACATTTTTTGTGTAAAACTACATCCTTTAAACACGACTAACACACATTTTGTTATAAATTTCTTACCTAATACTAGTCTGTCCTCCCAAGTCCCAGACTTGGAACTTTAAGTTTTTATAGGTGACTTGTTCAACATTGAAGCCTATCGTTGGAATTGTCGTCACCACTTCGCCAACTTGTAAGCGATACAAAATTGTTGTTTTTCCAGCACCGTCGAGGCCCAAAATGAGAATACGCATTTCCCTTGATCCAAGGAGTCCACGAAAGTAACTAAAAACTCCACCTAAAATGATGGTGCAAATTGTTATTGTAGATCAATGTATTCAATGTATGTTATATTACCCATTGTTTATTAAAAGAATAATAAATGCGATAATAATATATTTAGGTCGAGCAAGGATGCGAGCGGTTAGTATATTGCAATTTTTATAATTTTAGCTTCGTCAGTTGTAAATATGCCGAAAATTATTTCTTTCCATTCCAAGATTTTGACGGCAATAAATTGTCAAATTTGACAGAAGAAAAAATTGAAATGACGTGTCAAATGGGGAAGCAGCAGTACCATGCCGAATCATAATATAGGGTGTTGTAGAAGCATTTACTTTTCAATATAGAAAAAAGGTGTGAGTGTGTTGTACTTTTGTATTTCAAATTTGTATTTTGTATTGAAGATTACTGTTTTTATGGTGCAGAAAAGTGTTGCAATTAACAATGAAACTACTAAGATTAATTATACCAGATCGTCAATACCAATAATAAGTGGAATAAGCAAAAAAAGAACTAAAGTTTTCAATGCAATAATGCAAAATTAAGTTATGTAGTGACAAAAAACGCAAAAACTTTATAAATTTACACTGTCACGACTGCAAAAATGATGACAGCAACGTTTTTGACGCTGACGCAAATGCAATGATTTTTCAGTTGCACCAGCCAGAAAATGTGTTAAGCCTTGCCCAAACCAATGCGGTGAGTGCGTGCGATGCGATTGCGATAAGTCAAATCCCTATGTAATCTTATGGACGTTTGACTTAATACATAGGGATTTGACTTATCGCAATCGCATCGCACGCGCTCACCGCGTTGGTTTGGGCAAGGCTTTAACAGGATTTCTGTCCTCACGACAATTGGTATTGTAATTGAATGGTTATTTAAAAGTTTTAAATAAAACAAGTCCTTATTCAATGGATGTGAAAATACAGAAAAAATATTTATTTGAATCTAGAAAAAATGAAAACTGATTCATTGACTAAAGACTATTAAGTTTTCAATAGAACAAGTAGTAATATTATTTAAAACTCAACACTCCCACTTTCTATTGAAAACTCCGATCATCTTTTTTGTGTTTACTTTTCTTACGCCGTTTCTTATTACTCTGCGGAGTCCTACTGGACGATGAAGACGCTGCTTCGCTAGGCGTTGGCGATGCTCTTCGCTGATGGTTTTTCGGCGTAGATTCTGACCGGTTTTCTTTGACAATTTCTTCAGTTTTAGGCTTTCTTTCCTCATGATGGTGCTGCGAACGGCCGTGCGAGTCTTTCTTTCTACTAAAGTGTCTACTAATTCCAAATTGTTCATTTCTCGAAGACGGTGAACAATTTGGAAATATTTGTGAATTATATTCACTGTTGCGCTCATTTTCAACTTTAATATCTACACTGTTCGGAATAGAAAAGTCAAAGTTATCCCATTTGCCAGCATAATTCTCCGGTGTGGTGTCAACAAACGATGTAGGCGTGTTCACTTCGAAACCATTGTTATCAGCCATTTGCTTGCACCTATCCGTTTTGTATACGATGGGAGACTTTTCCGTTCTAAATGGGTTGTGAATTACCTCAATTACTCTGTTTTCGCCTCCGCCTTCTATCGGCAATTCGTTATCGATGTGCTCGTCATCCTGATTGCGGTCCATATGGATGTCAGGTGTAAAGGTCTCAGTTCTATCGTCCACTAAATCATCGTTAGAGCCTTTGGAGATATCTTTCTTACTCGAGTGACTTTTACTTTCATCCCCATCTTTCGCATTTGTAGTCGAATCCGTATCCCGACGAGTTTTTTTATGTTCTGTATGCTTTTTCGGCTCATCCCTATGACGTTCTCGCTTTCTTTTCTCCTTTTTCTCTTTTTTGGACTTCTTATCTTCTTTTTCTTTCTCTTTTTCCTTTTCTTTTTTCTTCTTTTTGTCCTTGCTTCTTTTCTCGGTTTCTTGTTTCAAAGGCGGCTCTTCATCCGATGGCTGCTGCACACTATATCTTTCCTCGTGATTATCGCGGCTTCTTTTTTTATTTCTTGGACCTTCATCGAATCTATTCATAGAAGCTTTGTTCCTTCTTTCGTGGTGGAAATCTTGAGGTACTTCTCTATTTTCCGGAATAATATCAGACTCAAAAAACATTTTTCGGGAACTGCTGTGAGGATAATTGTCAAACATTTGATTATTGCCATTTTCCCGCGTCTTAGAATTGTGCCTTCGGTTTTCTTTTGGACCCATTTCAGAGAGACTTCTTGTTTCACTAAAACGACCAGAAGGCTTTTTATTGTAGCGCATCATGTCCCTTTCATAATCCATTCGATGACTTTGCTGCTTCAAGACATGCTTGTGAGGCCTGTTATCATGATGAAGTGACTCCATTTCCCGCGAATGAGACCTTGGAGGAGACCTGCTTCTAGAACGTCTTCTTATCGGGGACTTGGAATATCTTCTCAAAGGAGGTGAGTTTGACCGAGAGAAAGACCTGGATCCCCCAAATGAATTTTCTTCTATCGGTCCACATATGTCTGCATGCATTATTTCACCACAATGCAAAGATTTTTCTTGTCTACACTTGAAGCTCAACCGATGTTGCTTGCCATATGCACATCCATCACAATCGAATTCTTCATCAGCAAAAGAAATATTGTGCTTCTTTAAAAAACTTCTTACGTGTGTTAAATTTTGATGACCCAGACGTTCATGCCAGATTTTTATAGAGTCCTTTTTCATAGTTAACATCGAATTTTCGAAAATTGGTTCAATTACTTTAAAAAGCATTTGGAACATGCTTCCTTTTCGTGCTCCCACTGCAACAACATTTTCGCCATCCAATAGCTTGAAACAATTCTTATCTGAAAAGCTTGTATGGCCGTGATCCATTGCTTTTGTTGATGAAAACAAATTTGCAAATAAATTTGGAGCAAACAAAACGTCTTTAATCGTTTTTTCTTTCCAATTGATCCCATTAAAAGATAGAATTTTTAAGTCACCTTGTCCAATAGCATGCATTACTTTTCCATCGCCAAGCATAATTTCGATCGGTTTATCCAAGTTGGTAAATGTTGTAAACCAATCACGACGTCTACAAATGTGATTTGTAGCACCTGAATCTAAGTACCAAACATCACAGGTTTCCAAGTGTTCAATTATATTGCTGAAGAAAACTTTGTCGCCATCTTTAGGTTCCTTAACCCTACACTCTCGTTTCCAGTGTCCAGATAAACCACACTTGAAACATTTACCAGGTCGCTTCGTCCTGTCCATCTTTTGAAAATTTGATTTTCTTATTGCTCCAGTGTTTCGCTTTGCCAACAAAACTTCATTTGCCCGACTCTCACTTAAACATATACAGCCTTATTTATTAGATTTCACTAATACTCGGTTGAACCTGGTATTAGTTAATACTAGTATTAGCACTTAATACTCCCTTACGCCAGATCGAGCGAATCCTTATTTATAAAACATTTTCCAACCCGTATTAGTTAATACTTGCTTATGTCAAATTTTTCATCAAAAAAATGACCCATCTGTAGCTCTGGTTACTATAAACGTAAACAAATCCCAGCTGACTTCATTGTGTACGTTCAACGCATTAAGTTTTTTCAGATATTCTTACTTCTTTCGGACTCTGATTGGCCAGAGTTTCAGTTCTTCTTTTGATACGTGACTTCTGACCAATTAGAGGTTGAAAAAAAAGTTAGATTACATGAAAAACTAAATTGCGTTGAACCCGAGTGTTATGATTTATATTTTTTTTGTGGTTGGCGGAAATTTTTCTAAAATGGATATTAAACAAAACAAAACAAGAAATACTAGTTTTAATTTATTAATTTATTTATCTGGTATTTAAGGCGGAAAAAGAATTTAAATTATTCACAAAACCAAAATATTTTCCACTTTTCCTCCAGAAATTTCAACAATATTTTTCCTACACTTTTATCCTCAAAATGACATTTGACTATAATACGACCTTAATCCTCCCTTAAAACTCCTATGAACCAGTATTAGCTTAATCCGTCGCTAATACTGGTGTATTTTTTTTATAAATAAGGTTTGGAGTATTAGTGGAGTATTAAGTTCGTAGTAACCTTAATCCGCCGATAATACGGGTTTATAAATAAGGCTGATACAGCCTTATTTATAAACCCGTATTATCGGCGGATTAAGGTTACTACGAACTTAATACTCCACTAATACTCCAAACCTTATTTATAAAAAAAATACACCAGTATTAGCGACGGATTAAGCTAATACTGGTTCATAGGAGTTTTAAGGGAGGATTAAGGTCGTATTATAGTCAAATGTCATTTTGAGGATAAAAGTGTAGGAAAAATATTATTGAAATTTCTGGAGGAAAAGTGGAAAATATTTTGGTTTTGTTAATAATTTAGATTCTTTTTCCGCCTTAAATACCAGATAAATAAATTAATAAATTAAAACTTGTATTTCTTGTTTTGTTTTGTTTAATATCCATTTTAGAAAAATTTCCGCCAACCACAAAAAAAATATAAATCATAACACTCGGGTTCAACGCAATTTAGTTTTTGATGTAATCTAACTTTTTTTTCAACCTCTAATTGGTCAGAAGTCACGTATCAAAAGAAGAGCTGAAACTCTGGCCAATCAGAGTCCGAAAGAAGTAAGAATATCTGAAAAAACTTAATGCGTTGAACGTGCACAATAAAGTCAGCTGGGATTTGTTTACGTTTATAGTAACCAGAGCTACAGATGGGTCATTTTTTTGATGAAAAATTTGACATAAGCAAGTATTAACTAATACGGGTTGGAAAATGTTTTATAAATAAGGATTCGCTCGACCTGGCGTAAGCGAGTATTAAGTGCTAATACTAGTATTAACTAATACCAGGTTGAACCGAGTATTAGTGAAATCTAATAAATAAGGCTGATATTGTCAACTCCAAGTCGACTTTCTTCAACTAAAAGCCTGTTCGTCAAATTAATAATCGTCTGATTTTCCTTAGCTGTAGAGTCCCACGCTGTATAAAAATGTCTATATTCTGGTGGCAGCGTCATTAATATTTTTGTGATCAACATACTGTTGTCTATAGTGACACCCGCAATTTTCAATTTTTCAGCGATATTTTCTATAGTTGATATATGTGTTGCAATATCGTGCTCTGGATTTTTTTGATACAGATAATATTGCTCTTCCAGAAGATGTTTCGCTGAGTCATTGTTTTGCTCATAAATCGAATGTAACTTATTCCACATATCTTTTGAAGTGGAATAGTTACATAAATGAATCAGAATTTTTTGCCCACACGAATTCACAATTAGTTTCTGTGCCATAGCGTCCTTTTTATACCATTCTGTCATAGCTGGTTCTTCATTTGGTATTGACTGTGTTCCGGCTACATATCCATAGAGTTGCATCGCTTTCAGGTTTACTGTAACTTGGAACTTCCACATCATCCATTGTGAAGGGTTTGTAAATTTTTCAATTGTTGAAATACTTCCTTCCATCTTGACTTTTGCAATAATATTCTTTGCTCTTTATCGATCCCTGCGTCTTCGGTAATTTTCTATTACAGACACAAATTACGTAGTGATTAAAAGCTCCTTGATATGCTCAATTGTTTGAAAACACACAAAATATTGCCTATTATTCTTAAAAACTTTTAATATTTGCCTGGGCCCATAACCTATTGTAATTGAATGGTTATTTAAAAGTTTTAAATAAAACAAGTCCTTATTCAATGGATGTGAAAATACAGAAAAAATATTTATTTGAATCTAGAAAAAATGAAAACTGATTCATTGACTAAAGACTATTAAGTTTTCAATAGAACAAGTAGTAATAATATTTAAAACTCAACAATTGGAAACCTATTACAGCCTTATTTATAAACCCGTATTATCGGCGGATTAAGGTTACTACGAACTTAATACTCCACTAATACTCCAACAGCCTTATTTATTAGATTTCGCTAATACTCGGTTCAACCTGGTATTAGTTGATACTAGTATTAGCACTTAATACTCCCTTACGCCAGGTCAAGCGAATCCTTATTTATAAAACATTTTCCAACCCGTATTAGTTAATACTTGCTTATGTCAAATTTTTCATAAGAAAAATGACCCATCTGTAGCTTTGGTTACTATAAACGTCAACTAATGCCATTGTGCACGTTCAATGCATTAGGTTTTTTCAGATATTCTAACTTCTTTCGGGCTCTGATTGGCCAGAGTCTTAAATTTTCTTTTGATGCGTGACTCGTGACCAATCAGAGGCCAAAAAAGTTATAGATTATCTGAAAAACTTAATTGCGTTGAACCCGAGCATTATGATTGTTTTTTTTTTGTGGTTGGCTGAAATTTTTCCAAAATGGATATTAAACAAAACAAATCAAGAAATATTAGTTTTCATTTAATAATTTATTTATCTCGTAGTTAAGGCGGAAAAAGAATTAAAATTGTTCACAAAACTAAAATAATTTTCCACTTTTCCTCCAAAAATTTGAACAAAATGACATTTAGACCCTAATACGACGATTGCGATAAGTCAAATCCCTATGTATTAAGTCAAACGTTTATGGACGTTTGACTTAAAGCATAGGGATTTGACTTATCGCAATTGCATCGTACGATCTCACCACGTTGGTTTGGCCAAGGCTTTAAGCTTTTAAGTAATGTACTTTAGCGGATTACCGACATTTAAAAGTTTTTCGCACTTGTTCTCATTCACTCTCAAGTGAACTGAACCCAAGCGTGTAAACAGAGAAAAAAAACCACAAGAAAATACTTGCATACTTTTGTGAACACGGCTATTTTTGACATTTCCCAGTTGATTGAAAAAAAGTATATTTGTAAACAAACATGGCTCAAGAAAGAAAGAGGTAAGAAAAGATATTTTTATATTAATTATGTTCTAAAGCTAAGTGTACACGATTGCCTGATCTGCAAATATTGCCAGATCTGTCAGTGAAAAATTTGTCTCGAATGGCTAACAATCGTGTACACACCAAATGAATTTGCAGAAAAACTATTTGGCTGCTAATTTGTAGACAAATATCTGCTAATTAATTTGCAGATATCTGGCAATCGTGTACACGCAAGCTGACAACCGTGTACACACGAAATATTTTTGCAGAAAAATTTGTTCATCAGTCATTTTGAAGACAAATTAATTTGCAAATGTGGCAATCGTGTGTACACAATATTTGTTCATTTTCTGACGCTTCTGCAAATGTCTGGCAATAAATAAATTTGCAGACCCAGTTTGACGAACATTTTCAAATTTATTCATTGGCAGACAAATCTGAGGATTACAGGAGAAAAAAAAACACTTGTCTCTACAATTGGATTGTCAACTACAAAACTCATCGAAAATTTAAAGGTGAGTTTTGTTTTTATAGAAAATGTGTTAATTACGTGAACATTTTTTTAGTTATGGATGCTAACTCATATAAAAAAGATGAGATAACCAGTGAAATGGATGACATGCATACCATCATTATATTCCTTTCTGTATGTCACTTATGATCTTTCTACAGAACGACCATTTCCACATGAATCAAGTGCGATTATTCCAGATGGCTGAAACAACTAAACCTAATCAGGATACGAAGCCGTTTGTTGAGGATTAATATCCAAACGTCTTGTTCATAAGAAACCGAGCCAAGGGGATAGATTTCCTGGACACAGAGAAACAAATGCAAGACAAAATGCTAGGCCAACCAAACCAAAAAAGCAGAAACCAAACTCAAAATATTCCTTGGTGAAACAGATGAACAAAAGAAGTTCTCGAATGTTTCCGACTCAGAGAAGATTGTTAACTCTTTTTTGATACCAGAAGTCACTGGTAAGTGAATTTATTTTCGTTATTGAATCAATATTCATACCAATGTTTTCTAGACGAAGCTGCGAGTAGTTTTCATTCAGATTTGCAATCTGTAGCAGAAGATCTCAGACGACGAGTATTTATGACACCGCGTAGTCAAATTTATAATGCTCCAGGTGAGCTCACAGAGGCGAAAAAGTCTTGCTATGAATTCAGACTGCGGTGCATCAAAAAATTAGCTAAATTTGTATGTAATCCGCTGGCCGGTTAACGTAAAATCGAAATAAAACAAAGGGAAATATTTTGTTGTACTCGTATTTGTATTCTATTCTCGGAAATCTAATCTTAACGCTAGCTTTCCATTCGGACCGAATGAAAACTAATTTTTTCTGTAGATCTATGAAAACTTCATGAAAACGACACAAGAAAAATTTGGAGTAGTTCTTAAATAATGTTGCTTTCCATTGCAAATTTGTATCTTTCTTTGTATATGTGGAGCCACCAAAGCTAAAAGGTGATCAAATCGCTTGCAATCCATTCGCAATAAATTTCGGCACAGTCCTGGTTCCTCTGCTCGCAATTTCACCATCAATTTCGCGAATCCCTCCTGCTCACGACGCACGGGCCACCCAATCCTTCGTCCATACCTTACGACACATCTTTTTCGGCTGTTTTATTGTCGCTGTTTTTTAACAAATACGCCGTCAAAATAGTTGCGATTGCAACGTTTTTATCCATTTATATTGTTTTTTGATATTTCACTTTTAGTTGAATATTAAACGATTAAAAACAAAATCTATGTTCTTTTCACTTTTAGCTTTAAAATTTTTTTGACAGATGCGATGTGACAATGAACTGAAAATGAATTTGCAGATCCACAAATGAATTTGTGTGTACACGGTTTGCAGAAATCTACAAATATCTGCAAATCTATTGCCAGCTATTTGCCCAATTTAGTTTGTCGACATTGTCTGCCAAATAGCTGGCAATAAACTTGCAGATATTTGTAGATTTCTGCAAACCGTGTACACACAAATTCCATTTTCACCCTCATTGCCAGCTCATTTGCCCACATTGTCAGACGTTTGCAGATCTGACAATGATTGTCAGACCTACCAATCGTGTACACTTAGCTTAATGCATTACTTATTTGCAGAAAGCAGCGAATAAGTTGGACAAAGGAGCAGACGGATGGATTATAAGATTGTTATGACAATTGACAACTCGTCACGGATACCAACCATCGAACATAAAAACGCGAACCGTTTTTTTGGACTTACCATACAAGGTACCGGACAGCCTCCCAAAAAAACAGCCCTAATTTATGACATTACATTTTATCTATTGATTCTCAAATGAAATCAGATTCTAGTACGGTTCAACCAACGTTCTTGGAAAAAGTGAGCCAAGCTTATATTGAAAATAAAATATTTACACTAACTTTCGGAGACAGAAACAACAAACACAATTATAAAAAGGTGTTCTTTTTTAAATTTAATTGAAAAGGCACAATTTTCAATGAGGCCAGTAGGTGCAAGGTCTTATTATTTGAAAAGTAAATCTGGCAGTGCTGCACGTACCAACATCACGCAACAAAATTTCACTTTTATAATAGGCGGCGGCCATTAAAGTTTTCATCGCGTCGTTCTAGAGTTTTTTCGGAAGAATTCCTTAAAATACTTACATATTTTCAACAAATTATAATTGCATACTTGGTCTAAATCTTTCTATCAATATTAAACTCTCCATCAAAGATATTAAAAGTTTAATTGTGTTGTGTTTTCAAGTTGAAATGTGGAAGAAAAGTTTTGCCTGACCTGTGAATGTGTTTTGTATCTAATTGAAAAGGTAATCGATTCTGCAGTTTCATTAGCAGAAAATGGCTTCGCCTTCACCGGCAAATAGCCCGATGCCACCACCTCAGGCACCAAGTCCAATGGGACCTCCTTCACAAAGTCCAGCACCCTCTCCGTCTCCACATAGCCCATATCCACATCAGCAGGGTCCGCAGGGCCAACAACAATGTCCTCCAATAGGACCACCATCGCACGGGCCACCTCAGCATGGTCCACCACAACATGGACCACCGTCTTCAGGTCAGCATGGACCACCTCAACACGGTCCACCTGGTGGATCGCATATTCCACCACCAGGCCAGCATGGTCAACCACCACATCATGGTCCACCGGTCCCGCATCCTGGTCCTCCATATGGCGGACCTCATAACCATCCGCATAACCAACATGGTCCACCTGGGCCTCATGGACCACAAAGTCAGCACGGACCACCACCTGGTCAGCATGTACAACATGGTCCACCAGGACAACATGTACCGGCCGGTTCGCATGGTCCACCAGGACAACATTTGCCAGCTGGATCACATGGTCCACCAGGACCACATCCTCCAAATACTCACGGGCCTCCTGGATCACATGCAGGTCCTAATGCTCATGGGCCGCCTGTCTCTCATGCTCCCAGTTCACATGGCCCTCCTTCTGTTTCTCATCCTTCTGGTTCGCATGGACCCGCTGGAGGACATGGTCCGTCTGCACATGGGCCTTCAGGTTCACATATTCAGCAAGGTAATCAAGGTCCGCCTTCACACATGAATGGTCCACCAGGTCAACCTCCTCAATCTCATCATATGCCACCGCATCATCAAGCAATGGGTATGTTTTTGAATGAAATCCTGAATAAGGAAAATTTTATTTATTTCCATTTTTTCTTAGGTCCTCATATGAGTATGCAGATGCCACCACAGGGTCCTTCTATGTCACCGATGGGGTACCAATCTCATGCAATGCCATCCAACGTAAGTAACTATTTATAGAGTTTTTTTTTTTTACATTTCCCATTGTTCAGTACAATGGTTGTCTTTATGTTTATACAAATGCGCGTTTTTGAGAAGGCTACTTTTACTTTTACCAAACCAAGTGACTTGTTGGTAACATTTTTGCTTCATATAAAAAAATCGGAAAATTTTCGAAAGAAAAGACCGAACATAAGTGTCTTTTTTCAATGGTGTCAATCGTGGAAACGTTTATTTAAAAAAAACCCATTGGAACAGCTAGTTTAACGTAGTTTTTGTGTGAAGAAAACATCTGGTTTCAGTAATGCGTTCTTTTTTGCTTTCCATGTTATGGGATGCTGTATTGTTGTTGTTGTGTATGTTTGACTTAAAATTATGATTTCATTTGGGAACGATGTTACACTTTGCTGGTCTGTCAAAGATAAGAATAAAGTTTTTCTTAAAATATAAACCCAGCTAAAAGAAACTCGTTTTTGATGAAGAAAAACGAATTATGAAATGAACAAGACTGAGAATCAATAACTATTCACAGAATTTTGAAAGATTAATGAAAGAATGACAAAAATAAATCTGAGCAACAACAATTTTAGAAGGTTTTGACACCATGACAGATCAACATCGAAACTCAAGTCCCAGAGATGAGTTGGAAAAAGCTACGAAACGTAACATTCTGACACTTCAACATTGCATTTAGGAACGACATTGATGTTACATTTCAAAACGACGCATTTAGGAACGACAAATGTCAGCCGATGTTAGATCGCGTAACATCGAAGACAAAAAAGAACGTATTACTGTCCAAGCGTTTTCCATTGTAATTTGAAAAATTTACTTTCAAATTGAGAACTTTCGAGTTTTTCTCCGGTATTGGTATTGATGTTCACGTATAGGAGAGTTCACATTTTGTAATTTAAAATTAAATTAAATTAATGAATTCGATCATATTTACTTGTTTCCTCATAATTTTTTCAACTGAACGGCACAGCAAACAAACTATAATCCATTTAAAATTTAAGAGAAAATATGTTTTTGTATGTGAGCGTGAATTCAGTGTAAATGGGGGCGTTCATAACAACGGAAGTACCGTTATTTCGAAAAAGTTAACTGATTTTTTCACTTTTCTTGGTTCTTATTGGCCGGGCTTAAGACAAATTTCGAAAGTTCGAAGAGACCTATCATTCCATGAACGACTATCTTAACTTTTTCTTTTGTCTTAAAGTGGTACATGACCTAACCATCGTAGCCTCGCGATGCGTACTCTTCTGGCTATGCCCATGTCGCGGTACAGCTCATACGTTGTTGTATCTTCTTCTCCACACATTGCCTTCGCATACGGGACCAAAGATCATTCGAAGAATTTTTTTTTCGAAACGACCAAGGGTTTCTTCATCCGCTTTCGCCGTAAAGCAGGGCTTGGGTGATCATGGTCTTATACAAGGTTACCTTGGTGTTTTTTTGGAGAGGGTTTTGTTTCTCAATTGCCTTCTTAACGCAAAGAAGCAACGGTTGGCAAGAGTTATTCTCCGTTTGATCTCCGCACTGATGTTGTTGTCCGTGTCTACAGCGGATCCTAGGTAGACGAAGTCCTGTACTACCTCGAAGTTATGTCTGTCTATTGTGACGTATTGTCCAATTCGTCGATGTTCTGTGTCCTTGTTTGATGACAACATATACTTCGTTTTGCCCTCATTAACCATCAAACCCATTTTTGCCGCTTCTGTTTCGATACTCGCAAAAGCACCTATGACATCACGCTTTTTTCTTCCCATTACGTCAATATCGTCTGCATAGGCGAGTAATTGTACAGACTTTTGAAAGATTGTTCCTCTGGTGTTGACGTTAGAGTTTCTTACAATCTGTTCAAGTATGATGTTGAAGAAATCGCATGACAGTTTGTCGCCTTGCCTAAAACCTTTTTCGACATCAAAGGTATCGGTGAGTTCTTTACCGACCTTGACGGAGCAGCGTGAATTCTCCAAAGTCATCCTGCATAGTCGTACGAGTTTTGCAGGGATGCCGAAACTAGACATGGCACTGTACAGCTCGTCTCTGTAGATACTGTCATACGCGGCCTTGAAATCGATAAAAAGATGGTGAATATCGATACTACATTCTCGGGGTTTTTTCCAAGATCTGCCGTAATGTGAAAATTTGGTCTATTGTGGACTTCTCTGGTCTAAAACCACATTGATAAGGACCTATCATGTTGTTGACGTGGGGTTTCAGACGTTCACATATTACAGCAGACAAGATCTTATAAGCGACGTTAAGGAGGCTTATCTCTCTATAAAATTGGCGCAATTGTGAGGGTCTCCCGTCTTTAGGATAGGGCATACGATACTGAGGTTCCATTCATCGGGCATGCTTTCCTCCGACAATATCATGCAGATCCTTTCCAACTGATCTCCAGCTGGCTTACTTGTCAAAACAAGGAAAACAACATATGTACATATATGACAATCGAATTTTACTCGGTATTCTTGGGTTAGTTTTTTGTTCTACAAGTTTTCGCTTATTTGTTGAATTAAAATTGATAATTATTGGTATTTGGATATTCTGTTTTGTAAATTTATTTTACTAGTGAGATTATCAACAAAGAAAATACATTTTTGAAGGCACACGATTTTCATTTTTTTTTATCAAAATCAAGTAAAATGAATTTAATTTTAAAACTGCTCAGCACAAATACTTGGAAATCAAATTTTTGAGTTTCAAACTGAAAGAATCTGTATGTTTAACAATTAATTTTACTACTAACTATGTAGAATCGAAAGGTGAATCACAGTACCATTTTAAGACAAAAAAATGTTAAGATAGTTGTTTCATGGACTAACTGGTCTCTTCGAACATTCGAAATATGTCTTGAACCCGGCCATTTTCAGCCAAGTCTATGTTCGAAAATCTAAAAATTTAAATGTTATCTGAATTGTCATCTGCAAATCTTGAACTTTTACCAATGCTCGCGTTCTCCACACCGGGACTTCGAAAACTACTGTCAGTTTTCGTCGTCTTATTGGTCAAAAGTGTCAGAAGTTTCAGCTGGCAGTTAGATTTTTCAGATTTTCGAACATAGATTTTCAGATGGAAAAAACAGTCTGGAAATTCTTAAAAAAAGATCTAGTTGTCAAAACAAGGAAAACAACGTACATGACAATCGGACTTTACTCGGTATTCTTGGGTTAGTTTTTTGTTTTACTAGTTTTCGCTTAATACTTAAGTTACTTGTTGAACTGAAATTGATTATTATTGATGTTCGGATATTCAGTTTTGTAAATTGATATTGAAAGTGAATTTATCAGCAGCGAAAATATATTTTTTAAAGACATTTGATTTTAATTAATTTAATTAGATACTACATTTAGTTTTTTTTAATATAAAAAATGAAAATTGCTTACATTGAGAATGTAAAATAGATAACTGTGAATTAACCAAGCAAAAATGGATGAAACAAATATTACAAATAAAGTACATACTAAGAAACCACTTGCACTCTTTGAAAATAAACAGAGAAACAATGGATTTGTAAATAAAACAATCTGTTATCTAGAATGTCTCCAGTTTAAAGCAAACCCAAAGCTCAAAAACACTCAGTTTCACATTCAAAGTTAGTTGAGTTTTTTAAAAAACTCTATTTCGATCAAAGGCCAAACCTAGGGCTTCAAGGAAGGAAACTAATAGTAAAATAAGACTTGATGACGTTCCAGTTATTAGATAGCGAACTTATAACATTTGAAAAACCTATATTTCTGAAAATGAAACCATATTATTGAAATGAATATCGTGTGAAAAGTTTTTTTTTGCAACAAATAAATAAATAATGCGAAAGTTATATTAAACCTCATTAAAGTATATTTACGCACATCTTAAACATTTGTCAAACATATTTCAAATATAATTTTAAGCCAAGCCATTTAACATTAAATAACGGAAAACTCACTAATAGAATTCACTCAACAGTATATTCTGTAACTGCATTGGCCTCATTTATAAGTGACATAACTTTTTCAAGAAGTTCCGGTGTACAAGCTGATGTCAAATCGGGTTTCATTATATTGAATTCAGAACCATCACTTTTAACTATTACTCCACCAGCTTCACGTAGTATGACTGCTCCAGCGGCAATATCCCAGGGTTGTAAATCTTCAACATGAAAAGCATCTGCAATACCCTTGGATAGATAGCATAGTGATAAAGCAGCACTGCCATAGCAACGAGTTCTTAAAAATAAATAAATTTTTAGTTGTATGATTAGGCTTCAATAAATTAAGAGAAAACATTTACCCTGTAGCATTCGAAGCCAATTTTGTAAGTCTTTTAATGTTTTTATCACGAACTCTCTTGCAATGGATGAGGGATATTTCATAGATTATTACGGAATCGTTCATCTGAAAGAAATACATACTTATTTACAATTAGCTGTAGAGATTTAGAAATGGATAACATTTTATAATTGTTGTCCTTATTATGACTCACATCCCATTCGCAATTGACTATTTGTATATTATTATTAACTTAACGATAAAAAGAAAAAAAATCTGCAAAAGTTTTCGGTTTAAATCAAATGTTTTCCCTTGGCAAGGTAAATATCAAAAAAACAAATACGTTAGTAATAGTAAACTAACGTTAATAATTAATAAATTTTGTCCACTAATGGCATTATGGCTATTCACGGGTTTAAGAATTTCTTAGAAAAACGGGAGATAAAGAACACAATTTCATCTTGTTCATTTTCCAGAGAAGCAAGCCTTTCCTTAACATAACGATTGTTTAACAAGTACAATTAGACCGGGAAGCCCAATTCAAAAACCACTTTGAAAGTTAAAAAAAAAGTGAGCAAAGCCATTCAAGTTAGACCTCTTTACATAAATATTTGATTGTCATCTCATTATAAATAAATAAATAGGTTAGCATTCCAAAGCTCAGGGAGCCTTGTAGCGTTACGGATTCTTGAGATTCCAAATTTTTTTCAGTTCAGCAGTTTGATTGCTCTCGGTTACGAACTCCTTAGTGAAAAGCCAAATTACACATACACGGATATTCCTACGTCACATGGACCATCAACATGCCTTATAATACCTAAACAGTTCAAATTTACTATAAGCAAACTACTTTCCATTTAAAATTTGAAATCACAGATGTTTATGCATGCAACCAAATGAGAGTCATTTTGATAGGTCTAACTTAAATCCAAGTTGCCTAAGAAGCAGAAGCTCTAAGTGGTTCCAGAACCATGTTTTTTTTTTAATAAAACTTTTAAAATCGAAAGGGAGTAATTCTTCTTATAACAATGAAAAACGCTATTAGTAAATGCTTCCAGACTTTTTCCTAAACAGAGCACGATCGGCTCATGTTGGTAGGAGAGATTTTGAGAACCGCGTTTAAAAGGAAATATCATACGCGAAGAAACAAAGAGAAGTACATATCACTAGTGTGAATCACTATATAATTTCACCCAATCGGATATACATTTTGAAATTGGTTCATCCGCTTGCTAGTAATTACTGAAAACACCATCACATCATAAACTCCTGAACAAAGTACAGATAAATTATATATGTACTTAAATAATACAACATTATCTAAAGGTTCGTGTAAAATATTAATGTATCCCTATAATTTTAATTATTAAATATTAAAGATGTTTAACTCAAGGTAATTTTGCTAACTACTAAGGTGAGACGTCAGATGTTAAACATCATAATATGTGAATACAGTAAGGCTCAATTATTTTTTAAATTTTAATTTGCCTTTAGCTTACAGTTCAAATACTATTTTCTCTCTTTCTTTTTTTCTCTATCGTGTTGTGTTCAGTGCGAGGTTAAATTACAGTATTCAACATTGCATTTATAGACCGAGTTCTCTAAGAGGCACAGCAATAGATCACATTTTTTATTTTTTATGCATAAAGTAAACATAACAAAAAAAGAAGCACTCCGGGAGTGCCGACAGAAGTGAAAACAGAATTGAATTTTCAGTAAATATTTTAATGTAGGTACAGGATAATCTTTTATAATATATGTAGATGTACATATAGAAGAACATCAATGAAACTTATGAGTTTTCATTCACAATTTCGTCTCTTCTATTATCATCTCTACAGTTATCGTATTCTAATACTGAAATAATAAGTCTATCGTCTATGGTAACTTAATAGTCTATTGATTATGTCGTAAAAAAGGGCATATAAAGGAACTCGACATTGAATGGACTTTTATTGCATGAATCGATTAATGGGTTAATTTTATAGAAAAAACCGAAAGTGCTATTAAATTAGAGGGTGGGATTCGGAGATATGGTTTCTAAACCATCTTCATTCGTTTTTTCAAAATATCTCGAAAACGAAGCAAAATTTTGATGCAATTCCAAGAATGTTTTTTGTAGAGAGCAAATTTTCCCATCGAAATGCATCTTTTTAAAAATTATAAATAAAAATTTTTTATCCAAAACAGTAAAATTCCCGACAGAAAAAAAGGCAATTTTTTCCAATTTCTGAGTTTTGTCAGTTTTTTTAATGGCATTTCTTTCTGGTTGCAGATAGGTATAGGTAATGCTTCATAAAAAAAGAACAAAATAAAATTTTCTTTAAAATGCTGTATCAGAGAACTTTCTATGTTTCAAATTCACCGAAATATTGCCACTTGAACATAGACATTTATCATAGATTTTCATCCTTTTTATACTGACAAACAGCATTTATCCTTATTTTGTTAAAAAAAAATTAAAATTTTACTCGATGCAAAAGCATTTTAGGTTGATAATAAGTAAAATAAATTACCTGAATACTTCCTTTCTTGAATATAAAATATGATAGTATTTTCAAAATGATTTGTGGAACATTTTTGAAACAGCTATCTACAGACTACAACTGACCACTTAGGTCCCAATTTTGTCGGAACATTATCAAAATGTGTATCTATTAAAACCAAGTCTAGAAAAAATAACCGCAAATTGAACTATCGAAAGATTTCACTGGTCTACAAAATTTCACTTTTTTGAATGCACACAAAAGCGAACTATATTTCTTAAAGGTTTTCGGCTCGCTGAACTCAAATCTGGCCTCAGAATTGCTCTTTCACATCACATTTTCAAAATATTAAGCATTCAAGATCGGAAAAATCCAGTTTTAGCTATTTTTGAGCCTATGTTTTAACATAAAAAAATTTTAACCCAAAAACAAACCATTGTTTTTCCGATGATTTGCTATCCGCTGAATCCAAATCTGGTCTCAAAGTGGCTCTATTACATCAGGCTACTGAGATATCTAGCTTCAAAAGTCGTAATACACGCTCATGCATTATTTTGAAGATTACGTATTGTCTCGAAAGGAAATTAGATTCAGAAATTACATTTTTTAAAGATTTTTTGGTGCTGAATTCAAATTCAGTCAGAAATTTACGCTGCAACATCATTTTTTCAAAAAATAAAGCGTTGATGTCTTGACCTTACTCTGGCTATAGTCTCAAGACCCTGATGTGACAGAGCAATTCTGTGACTGAGTTTGAATTCAGCACATCCAAAACCATCAAAAATATGCTTTCTGACTCTAATTTCCTTTCGCGACTGCAACAGTCCTCAAAATAATGCATGACCGTTTATTGCAACTTTTGAAGCTAAATATCTCAGTAACATGATGTAATAGAGCCATTTTGAGACCAGATTTTGATTCAGCGGAATTTGCAAATCAAAAACTGGATTTTTCCGATCTTGAATGCTTAATTGATGTGAAAGAGCAATTCTGAGGCCAGATTTGAGTTCAACGATCCGAAAACCTTTAAGAAATATAGTTCGCTTTTGTGTGCATTCAAAAAAGTGAAATTTTGTAGACCAGTGAAATCTTTCGATAGTTCAATTTGCGGTTATTTTTTCTAGACTTGGTTTTAATAGATACACATTTTGATAATGTTCCGACAAAATTGGGACCTAAGTGGTCAGTTGTAGTCTGTAGATAGCTGTTTCAAAAATGTTCCACAAATCATTTTGAAAATACTATCATATTTTATATTCAAGAAAGGAAGTATTCAGGTAATTTATTTTACTTATTATCAACCTAAAATGCTTTTGCATCGAGTAAAATTTTAATTTTTTTTTAACAAAATAAGGATAAATGCTGTTTGTCAGTATAAAAAGGATGAAAATCTATGATAAATGTCTATGTTCAAGTGGCAATATTTCGGTGAATTTGAAACATAGAAAGTTCTCTGATACAGCATTTTAAAGAAAATTTTATTTTGTTCTTTTTTTATGAAGCATTACCTATACCTATCTGCAACCAGAAAGAAATGCCATTAAAAAAACTGACAAAACTCAGAAATTGGAAAAAATTGCCTTTTTTTCTGTCGGGAATTTTACTGTTTTGGATAAAAAATTTTTATTTATAATTTTTAAAAAGATGCATTTCGATGGGAAAATTTGCTCTCTACAAAAAACATTCTTGGAATTGCATCAAAATTTTGCTTCGTTTTCGAGATATTTTGAAAAAACGAATGAAGATGGTTTAGAAACCATATCTCCGAATCCCACCCTCTAATTTAATAGCACTTTCGGTTTTTTCTATAAAATTAACCCATTAATCGATTCATGCAATAAAAGTCCATTCAATGTCGAGTTCCTTAAGAAATGACATAATCAATAGACTATAAATAGGAAACGAACAATTTTGTCTCGAATCTATTTAAATATATCGCAAAGACTGCATCAATTGTCGCTTTATATTTCGTTGTACTAAGGCTGCGGTCATTCGTCATTGTAAAATAGTATTCTTCTTTTAAAAATTGGAAAAATGGCAAATTTGTAGCATCGGCGAAGTTGATGCTAAAATCACCACTCAAAATCATTAGGAAATCATCAAATCTCTCCTCAATTTTATCGTGAAGGTATTCAGAAGCGTCTTCAGACTAAATAAATAAAATTTTATATAAAAAATGTCGTTTTACATTTGAACACGTATTCGGTGAATTATAAACGCCTACTGTTATAACTTGCTGTCCATTTCCAGAGTGGCAACGACAAACACACAAATCGCCGATATCAAAAACATTAGTACTTAACATACTAGTGTACTTCGTATGCAAATCCATATGATTTGAGCAAAATATGGCAGTTGTATCAGACAACCTTTTACAGATAGCTACTCCTGCTGCTGGACGATCGTGCCTTCTGATACTAGCAACTAAATTGAAATCTGGAATATCATATCTATATTTCTTCGTCACCCTTGTGAAATTCTGTTAAAATCAATACATTAAATTTTTTAACGATAGTGTCTACAGATTTTGTAACTGCGCTCGTAAGCTTTGACAATAAAATGAAAAAAAGGACAATGCATTAAGTTTAGAGACGAAATTAGTGAATATTTGAGTAATGGTTTTTCAAACTATTTTCATGCAACCATTTCAATTCCATCGATAAATCATCGCGATGAGCTGTTGATCTCTTTTAATTTGTTGTAAAATTCGAATCATCGACCAGTGCGTCTCCTACTCTGCCATGATGAAATTTCCAGCTTCACTCATCCACTTCATTGAAATGGTAGTAAAATATTTGGTGCTTTTTATTTTTTCTGCGTTGCATAAATTTTTCTCTGTCCTTCAATTCCTTTCTATCTTCTCTGTATTTCTCCGAGTCGGTAAGTATACTAGGTAATGTTGCTATTACATTCTTTTAAGTCATTTAGCAGCAGCAAAATTAATGTGTTTTTTGGCTCAATGGTAGAGTCGCTGGCTATTAGATTTAGGGTCTCAGGTTCGAGTCCCGGCCGTGGCCACAATTTTTGTTTATGTTTTCACTTTAAACAAATAAAATAATGGAAGTCATTGCTGGGAATCGAACCTGAGACGCTGGGCTATGACGAACTTACATACGAAATACAATGAGCCAAAAAATGGTGTCGGTCGCGAATTCATTGCTTTACCCCCATCGCAAAAGTGCCAAACGCGCCTAAAGATGTTTTCACTTCAATAAATGTGAAGTTTAGATTGCAGCTCTCATCTGCGGAAGTCTTATAGCCCTTGAAGCAAAGCTGTCACAGCAAATGTTTTTGGGAAAACTGCAACATTATAATTGAACATATTTATACTTTTATTCATTTATAAAGAATAGAATATTATTTTTGAAAAAAAAAAAAAAACATATTTGCTTGCAAACAGAAAAAAAAGCAATCAAATGTATGTGACTAAAGCAAAACAGCTATGGTTAAATCTTTATCATTATATCGTCTGAAAACATGCATCACAAGACAACGTGTAACATTCTATCGTCTCATACGATAGCACAATTTTGTGTTACACGAAGCAAGTCTTTCGGTGAAGGGATACCGTCACATTATCGATTGCTTACGCAATGAAAGTTAATGCATTAAGTTAAACTCAGATTCATTTTTAGTTTAATGAATTGAAGTCACTAATAACGTTCCATGCCAATAGGAATTACTTAATGGTTCAAATGAGATAGTTTATATACATATTATTAGTTTAGTTATACGTAACTGAAAGAAAATTAAATACTTGGCGATATTCGACTTTTTTTTTGTATCTACATGATTTAAGAGCTAGTTTTAGGTTTATAAAACTATTACAATAACCCCCGTTCTGATTTTCGTTCGGATACCATATCCTCCCGTTTTAGAATTTTTGGAGTTTTCAATTCCGAATTCGTACGTTTTCAATTCGCTTGTAATTTTGCTATCGGGAAATGAATTCTGTAGAACATTATTTATTGCTAAATATGAAAAATAATAAACTATGTTAGCATTAACATGTACTAAAATTGTAAACAGTTCCAATAAAAACAAACATTTAATATCCAGTATACAAAAAATCACTAGTGAACCCGTTCGGAAATAGGAACACACTTTTCAAATCCGTACGGATTCAATTTCGGTTTCCGTTTTAAATCCGTTCGAAAATCAGAACAACCATGTATGTTGATGAAAAAAAACTTATGTTTTCTACAAGAATTCAAATGCTTTCGGACCTTATTGTTCTAATTAAATAAATAAATAAATGGTGGCGCAACAGAGCAAGGAGCCCCAGGGCCTAGCGCCTAGAGGGGACCTACAATTTTCTGCCAGATACAAACTGGTAATCAAGAAAGCGCTTTTCGGCAATGAATTTATTATTGCCAATTCCTTGCGAAGGCGATACCCGTGGAAAAACATGTTTGCTTCTGTTGGGATTCGAACCACGAACCTCCCGGTTAACAGGCCACGGGTACCACAATTTATCGGTCTACAAACTTTTTTAACCGCAAACATTGAGAGTATACAATTTTTGACTAAATTAATCTTGATAACTATACAAATAACAAATCGTTCTTTTACTCGTATTATTTTTGATTTATTTTCCATGTTAGTGGAATACTGAAAGCTTCATAAAGGATTTTTTTTTGTGTGTATCGCATGGTGCACTGTGGCTGTGAAGAGTTGGAAGCCTGGCAACTGACATATATTTGCGCTCATTAGGTCCCAGATTCCGTAACTTTTCAGACGATTATCGTTCAATCGTCTATCGTAGATTGCGTCATCAAAAGTTATTTTACTATCGTCTTACAAATTCTGGCAACTTTTTCAGGGTCTTAAACACGTTTTTTTACTGCCTAAAATTCAGACGATTACAGAATCCGGCCCCAGGAAAAATTCGTATTTCCATTTGTCTCAACTTTTTCTGATGTTCTTTTTCTGATCCATAAACTAGCCCCTTATGTATAAAATTTTTCAGACTTGTATCGTCCCCTCATAACCAAACTGATTCATCTCAAAATTTTGCAACTACATATGATTATTAAATATAGAAAAAATCACCAAAAAAAATAATGCTACTTTTAATTAATTGATCTTTTTTTTCTACGACTTTTAGGTTCTCGCTAAAACTCTTAATGAAAATAAAGTTTTCAAGAATCAAAATCAAATCGCTTTCTTTAAAACCTAGATTTTGAGATAGCCAATTTGCTTCTGACAGGAATATTATTAAGTATCAGTATCAGTAGTTTTTTCAGACATACCATATTGTTTCAAAATGAATCTTATCTGTTTTTGTTTTTTGCTAAAATACCTTAATACTCACGATAAAATTGTATACAGTGAATACATAACAACTTACCGCTTTTCGATTGCTAACACTTATTTTTCTTCCATTAAGATAAGCACCATTGCCTTTCCGGGCTGTGTACATCTCTTCATTAATTGGATCATAAATAATTCCCACAACTAATTCTTTTTTAATGCTCAAACCAACTGATATACAGCAAGTAGGTATTCTGCGAACAAAGTTAGTAGTCCCATCGATTGGATCGATAATCCATGTCGGTGCATCTGTTAATTCTGGAATTACTTTTGTGGCTGCTGAATCTTCTTCGCCTATAAATTTACTCTCTGGAAATTCCTTCTTTATGCCTTCCACTAGTAAATCTTCAATTTTCTTATCGTAAACAGTTACCAGATCGTAAAAATCTGATTTTGTTACGAACCCTGCTTGCATTTCGTTGTAACCATCTCGGAAAACTTCACCACACTTTTTTACAAGCTCAACAACCACATCGTGGTATTTTTGCAAATCGTTTTCCATTGCAATTCACCTAGAATACTTGACAATCTAATTAATTTTATGCTAACACGATCCAACACTCTAAATGTCAGTTTGCAAACTGAAATTGTAATTCGTGCGAGCAAAATTAAGTTGAATTGCTCGTTGAATGTAACAAAGCTAAATAGAACTTTAGTAGTACTTTAAGCTATTTTCGTTTCATTAACTCTTTCGACATTGAAAAGAGAGGACGTGTTTATTTGTGCATCGTCTATTCTTTATCATTCAACAATAAACAAGCTTTAATAAATACCATAACTGAGCGAGCGGTATAACTATAGTCGCATTTGTTAAAGCTTTCTATGGGGACATGTGTTTGTATTAGTTTTTATAAAAGTCAGACGATAGACAGCAAATGTTTGAGTTTTCCTACACGTCTTATCACAGAAGGCTTATCATTGACCTTAAATTTAACTATTATTATATCCAAATAGTAAATTCTTTTTAAAACCATATAACTACTAGTTTTCATCTCTAAAATGAGGTCGGCAACAGATCGACTTTATTTACAGGTAAATTGAACTTTTGACAACGTAAGTCGTAGGTAAATTCAAAGCTTTTTCAATTAGTTATCATTTACTTGATAAAAAAGTACATACTCATTCATATACAACAAATAGCACATCAAGTGAGAACATTATACTTTAATAATGTTAGAAAAAAAATCAGGTGGTTTTTATCACCCACCACAGGATTTGGATTCGTCTGCTTTTTTGATGATTTCAATTATTTCTTGGCATAAACTCTCTGTGCCGGCACACACCAAATCTGGTTTCATGATTTGAAAATTACCACCATATGGGTGATAAACAACACCCCCTGCTTCGCGAATTAATAAGTAACCGGCAGCACAATCCCATGGGTACATGTCTTCGATATGATATGCATCTAAATTTCCACTTGCCACATAGCAGAGACTTTCAGCAACAGTTCCATATGAAAGCATTCTGAAAATATTTAAACAATTCGGTGTTATTTATTTTTTATATTAAAAATGTGTTTTGTTTGAATGATTCTTTGTTCATTTTTTTTTTTATTGGAATCACTTTAATAGGCTTGTTGGTTCAAGGTTTAATTTTTTTAACCTAAACTCCCTGAATATCAAACTGAGTGTATTTTAAGCTCTGGGTTTGCCCTCAATTCATGAAGTAGCCTTAGGTTTTTGCTGGGGTGAGCTCATGTAACGAACTACCAAATGTTTTTTTTTTTTCTTAAAATGATAGGAATGTGTAGTGATTTTGTGATTTAGCACAAGTTTTTTTTTTTTTTTTTTGAAAACTTACAGGGCTGCCAAGCAAGCCTTATTGTACCTGGGTAAAAAAACGAACCTATGGGCCTTATTGCGAGTGTCGTTTGGCTATCGATAAACGACGGTTGTCGATAGTCGAACGTCGAAAATGAAATTGCGTATTCTTATTGTTCAATACTTTCAATTTTGCATTCGGTCGTTATCGTCTGTATTTTTGCGTTCGACTATCACTGAAACTTACTCAAATGTCAAATTATAGGATTTATTCACAATGACTACTTTCATTATTCACAGCAGTAACAGAAATCCTTGTCGATAGAGATACGCAATACCAAAGGGAAAATTTATCGAAGCTTTCGATCCTTGTCGCGTCGAATGTTAGACGACACTCGCAATAAGGGCCTATAACTTCTTACTCGTTAGGCACTGCATGTAAAATTTGACAGTTCGAATAAATTCAGAATAAACTTTTATATTGTAAGATTTATTTTGAACGCATGTCATTTTTTATACGGACTAAATACCTTTTTTGACATTGAAGCAATTAATAGGTGTGTTTCTTTACTGAAAATTCGCACAAAACGGACCGAAATTCGACAAAAGTCAGTCTTATGTCGTTCCAGCACAGCGATTTTTCGTAGCAGTGCAAAAGAGAGTGCTCACGAGAGAGTAAAAAATTTGCCCACCCTGCAAATTTCTGCCACCTAAATTTCTGTGGGCAGAAATCGTGCACAGCCAAAACAAATACAACAACTGTCAAACTGACGTTGCTGTGAATGTTTTGTTCAAGGCGTTTCTTTGCTTTTTATACAATTACGATCTTTCAGAGAGTTCCTGAGAGAATTTTACCCCCACTTCTTAAAATATAAAAATAAATAAAAAATAAATAAATAGGGTGGCGCAACAGAGCGAGGAGCCCCTGGGCCTAGCGCATTTCTCACAACCATGCCTTGTGAGGGAATGGAGGGGACCTACAATTTTTGGGCCGGTTCCGAACGGCTAATTGAGAATGCGCTTTTCATGGCAATGAATTTACTAACGGAGGACTTGCCAATTCCTCGCGAAAGGCGATACCCGTGGAAAAACATTTTTGCATTTTGCCTCTGCTGGGATTCGAACCTCGAACCTCTGGGTTAGCAGGTGGACATGCTAACCATTACGCCACGGGTACCAATTAAAATATGACAGATTGCGAATTTCTATGCACAAAGTAAAGAAATAGACCTAATGCATAAGCAATCTATTTTATGTTCTTTCATTTTATTTTACTTTTGCTTTGAAATTCCAATCCTATTTAATATGGTTACCAACCTTGAAAAAATGACCATATCACGAAAAATAAAAAAAAAATTTTATTATATTTTTTAAAAGCATTTCTACACAGCATTATTCTAACTTAGTAATGCTTAAACTAGGTTTTCCTTTTAACGAAATATTGAGATTAAAAAATTAAAACAATTTGTCGCATAAAGCTATATTCGTAAGAACACCTTGCAACACTGGTCTACAAAATTTGCGTTATTTATGTCCCAAAGATCAAATTATATTTTTCTAAAGGCTTTTTCGAATCTGACCTTAGAATTGCTCTGCCACTTCATGTTTTCGAGGTATTAACACTTCAAAATTGTAAAATAAAAATTGCTGTTTTTGACTAAATAAACCATTGTTTTTCCAATAATTTCTTGTTCACTGAATTCAAATAGAGCCTCTAAATGGTTCTATTACATCAAATAACTGAGCCGTGCTTTACACTTTTCAGAGTTTATTGTTTGTTGTTTTTAAATCTCAAGAACGAAGAACCACGAAAACATGTTGTTTTTTTTTATTTTGAATATTTGTACATCGAAAAAGTGACGTTTGATAGATTTGAATTCAGGGAAAAAAACCTACAGAGAAATAAAGTTTGCTCTGTGGCAAAACTATTTTCAACCGATTCTTGCAAAAACTATATTTTATCTAATAATTTCCTATTTTTTTAGTAAATCTTAACTTTTGGCAACAATACCACAAGAGAACAAACAAAGTACCTTTGGTCTTTTTTAAATTTCTCAAAAACTAAGAAACATATTTTCGTTTGGGTTTTTGTGCTTGACTCAAAACTAATGAGAACATTGGGTTTTGAATGAAAAAATTAATGTTAATTGGACAAAATTTTTTAAAAATTTTATTTAAAGAAAAAAATTTTAATTTCAGTTTCAAAAATTTGACTTCAAAAAACATTCATTTTATTTACTTGAACTAAAAGATGGTTAAAGAACAAAGTATTAGCTTTGAAAAACACTTAAGGGGTATTCTAGTCTAGAGACATAAATTTTAAGTAATTTAATTAAAGTGTCGTAAAAAAAGACAGTCAATATTTTTACCATCCATTTTATTGTCAGTTTTTCATTAATGTAAGAATACAAAAAAAATTGAATCCTAGCAAGTGATGAAGTAGGGTATCCCAAAAAATTGACACATGACCATACCCATGATTTCAACCCTACTAGTCTTCCGTATTAAAAAAGAAAAAAAATTCTTCTCGCTATCGCATGAACCAGCGATAAGTATAAAAATTTTTGTTTGGCAAAATGACGACTGTTTGAATAAAAATAATCATTTTTTACCTTTTTTTGAGTTTCTCGAATTTTTTTAAAATAGTAAAAATTGCAATTTGGGAATGAGGCTGGTTCATGCCCGATAGAGGTATATAAAGAAGATTTTCTGAAAATTTCAGGTGAATCGGTCAAGTAGAACTCGAGAAATTGTGGGTATCATTTGAAAAGATATGTTCTGAGAAAAATGCATTTAAAGTTTCGGGTAAAGTGAAATTCTAAACATTTTCCAAGTTAAAAGACGACTATAACTTCGGATATAATTTGAATTTTGAAAAATCCTTTTAAGGAGATATTTTTGAATATCTAAACTATCGAATAATGATAAAATAATTAGATTTTTTCAAATTTCTAGACTAGAATACCTCTTTAAGTGAGTTAGTGGCTTATTTAATTTTTAATATTTTTTTTTTTAACTATGTAAATTTTTATCAAGAGGAGGGAGATGTACCCCTCTTATACGTTTTTTTCTTCTTCTAAGAATAAGACCAAGAATCACATGCCAAAGTTTGTAACACGACAAAAAATTTGTATAAATACCGGGCAAACATTAAAACTTAAAATATTTTAAAAAGATTTCAACATACATACTTGTAGCGCACAAGTAAAAACGCCAAGATCACATAAAAATTTTTATCAACTTAATAAACGAACTGAGTTACTACTTATTTACCTTCTTGCTGCCGATCCTAAATGATACATTCGTTTGATGTTCTTATCGCGCAAAGATGAAGCATGTAATAAAGATACTTCGTATGCTATATTGGCGTCATTTAACTTGAAAGAACAAATAGTTGTTTATTTTTAACAATAACTGGCCTTGTGTTAGTAAAGCTTACCTTCTTACAATCACTAACTCTTATTGGTTTACCATTTTTAAATGCACCTTTCCCCTTGACCGCAGTGTAGATATTCTTCAAAACTGGATTGTTAACAATTCCCAACACGATTTCTTTATTAATAGCCAAACCAATTGAAATACATGTATGCGGGAGCATTTTAATAAAATTTGAAGTTCCATCAATTGGGTCAATTATCCATGTTGGTGCATCAGTCAGTACATCAGTGTCGCTTTTCTTTGAAGATTCTTCTTCTGCTACAAACTTGTGATGTGGATATACAGCTGTTATTTGCTCCATAAAAAATTTTTCTATTCTATCATCGTACTCTGTAACAACATCGTAGAAATCCGATTTGATGTTAACATTTTTAGTACCATAGTATCCCTCAAGAAATATTTCTCCGGCTTTAATTGCCAGCGGTTGAATGAATGAGAAAAGCTCTTCTATTTGCTGTAGATTGGAACTTGATGTGACGGACATTTTGCTTGCTACACCACAAAATCCAGACTAACTTCATTTTAATTAATGCTGCTGCTTTTATGTGTGTTGTAAGAAATCCGTTGTTCATTTCATTGTTCACGATATTCGTTAGTCGTAATAATGAAAAATTAAGTGAATGAAGCTCAGGTGAGATATATGTATTTGAAGTCAACTTCGTTTTATAAGAAGTTTGAAGGTTTTCGTTGAATGAGTTCATTTATGGCTACTTCTAAGTTGATGCAAAAATATTGCTGGAGTTCAAAGAAGAATAAACTAAATAATAAAAAAATTTTCGAACCGAAAAAAAAAATTAAACAAATTAAATTCGTGTCAATATCCTAACAGCACTTTCTAACTGAAGTGTTTTGTGTTTAGTTTGTTGATAAGAATGGGAGATTAAATAAAACAAAACCACAGTTCTATTTAAATAAAACCGCAGACTTGTCTTTCTTTTATCATCAAATGTTTTCCAAAAGTAATCTCCCATCATATTTTGAGGTAAACCAAATTAAACATGCACCTATTTGTGCACTTTATGTGTCATAATCCGTTTGATAAGAAGGCACACATACACATTAAAAGGATAAATTTGTTTATAAAGTATGTGTGCTTGTGTGTATGCATATGTGTACATTTTACAGGCCATAAAATGTAACATTTGGGTAACCTGAGTCAAGGTTCATTTTCTTGGGCTAATGGAAAATATTTTGAGCGACAAACCAAGATCGTTTTAGGTTATTGAAAGAAATAACGAAGTTGTCTGGCTGTTGCATGAGGATTCGAGGTTTGAATTCCTTGACAGATGATTGTGAATTTATTTAAGAAACAGATCAAATATTTTTTTGGTTGTGTAGAGATAAAATGAAATGCAACTTAATCAAATTTTCTCTTGTTACTTGATTTTTTTTACAGGGTCCACCAACACCCGGCCAACCACCACCGGGTGGACCAGGACAAGAAAATCTAAATGCCCTGCAAAGAGCCATCGATTCAATGGAGGAGAAGGGTCTTCAAGAGGATCCACGTTATTCTCAACTTCTAGCACTTCGGGCAACATCGAAACATCAACATTTTACTGGAAATCAAGTAAATATGCTGCGTACCCAGATAACAGCATACCGTTTATTAGCTCGAAACAAACCGATATCAGTTCAAGTTCAGCAAATGCTTCAGCAGCAACAACAACAGCAGCAGCAGCAGCAGCAACCACCACCACCACAGCAACAACACTCATCGCAACAACCACCACAAGGTCCACCGCAACCACCAAATTCAGGTCCAGGTCAGCAATCTCAACAACCGCAGCAACCAGCTCCAGGTGTTCGTCAAGATGGCACACCGCCTCAGTGTCCTACACCACCTAGTAGCCCATTCCAGGCAGGTATGAATAAAATGGCGGGTCAACAACCAATGCAACCACCAATGCAACAGCCTCCACCCGAACATTCAATGCCAAACGGCGCGAAGCCTCCACAACTGGGCGGTGGACAACCACCAATTTCTAGCCCAATGCAGGCAAGCATGGCTCAAGGCAATAGACAAATGCCACCTGGAATGCCGATTCCACAGGGTCCGCCAGGTCCAAAGCCAGCTGCTCAGCCGCCACAACAACCTATGCCTAAACCAAATCGAGTTACTACCGTGGCAAAACCAATTGGTCTCGATCCTATAACATTGTTACAAGAACGTGAAAATCGCATCGCGTCTAGAATTTCTCTTCGGATGCAAGAGCTTCAAAGGCTCCCAGCAACTATGCCTGAAGATCTTCGTTTACAAGCTGCAATCGAATTACGTGCATTGCGTGTTTTAAATTTTCAGCGACAGCTCCGCAGTGAAATTGTCCAATGTACTCGTCGCGATACAACTTTGGAAACAGCTGTCAATGTCAAAGCGTACAAACGCACCAAACGTCAAGGATTACGTGAAGCGCGTGCAACTGAAAAACTTGAAAAGCAACAGAAGTTGGAAGCAGAACGCAAAAGACGTCAAAAACATCAAGAGTTTTTGGCCGCAGTCCTACAACATGGCAAAGATTTCAAGGAATATCATCGTAATAATAAAGTTCAATTGGCACGTATGAACAAGGCAATAATGAATCATCACGCTAACGCCGAAAGAGAACAAAAGAAGGAACAGGAGCGTATTGAAAAAGAACGTATGCGTCGATTGATGGCTGAAGATGAAGAGGGTTACCGCAAGCTTATCGATCAAAAGAAAGACAAGCGTCTTGCTTTTCTCTTGTCTCAAACAGATGAGTACATCTGCAATCTCACTGAAATGGTCAAACAACACAAAGACGACCAAAAGAAAAAGAAAGAGGAGGAAAGTAAACGTAAAGTTCGCTATAAGAAAGAATTACTTGCCAGTGGTGAATACCAATCGATCGATGAAAATTGTCTTGCAGCTGATATGCGTGTAAGCGTGATGGAACAATCAACCGGAAATAAACTTAGCGGTGATGATGCTCCTTATTTGAAAGATTTGGCTCGTTGGTTAGAAACACATCCAGGCTGGGATTGGGTGGAAAGCGATTCCGACGACGAGGATGAGGAAGAGCGCACAGAACGCGAAAACCGAGAGCGATATGAAATGAGACATGGCAAGAAAGAAAAAACCGAAGAAGACATTACAACGGAACTTATTAAAAAAGCTAAGGTCGAAGACGATGAGTACCGTACCGAGGAACAAACATACTACAGTATTGCGCATACTATTCATGAAAAAGTCTACGAACAAGCTAATATATTGGTCAATGGAATGCTAAAGGAGTATCAACTGAAAGGCCTGGAGTGGCTGGTATCTCTCTATAACAACAACTTGAATGGTATCCTTGCCGATGAGATGGGTTTGGGTAAAACTATTCAAACAATTGCTCTTGTGACTTATTTGATGGAACGTAAAAAGGTAAATGGTCCCTTCTTGATCATTGTCCCCCTGTCAACCCTTCCCAATTGGGTATTGGAGTTCGAGAAGTGGGCACCAGCTGTCGCAATTGTGAGTTACAAAGGAAGTCCACAGGGTCGCCGTCTGCTGCAAAATCAAATGCGAGCCACAAAGTTCAATGTTCTTCTGACCACATACGAATACGTAATTAAAGATAAGTCGGTTTTGGCAAAGCTTCAGTGGAAGTACATGATTATTGATGAAGGTCATCGTATGAAGAATCACCATTGCAAATTGACACAAGTTCTAAACACTCACTACATGGCACCATATCGTCTTCTCTTGACGGGTACACCGTTGCAAAATAAGTTGCCTGAACTTTGGGCTTTACTTAATTTCTTGCTACCTTCTATTTTCAAGAGTTGCTCCACATTCGAACAATGGTTTAATGCTCCATTCGCAACCACTGGTGAAAAGGTAGAACTGAATGAGGAAGAAACTATTTTGATTATTCGTCGTTTGCATAAAGTTTTACGTCCATTCTTGTTGCGTCGTCTTAAGAAAGAAGTAGAGCACCAGTTGCCTGAAAAGGTCGAGTATATCATTAAATGCGAAATGTCTGGACTGCAACGTGTCCTATACAAGCACATGCAGAGCAAAGGTGTTCTACTCACTGACGGTTCGGAGAAAGGAAAACAGGGCAAAGGTGGTGCAAAGGCTTTAATGAACACCATTGTGCAATTGCGAAAGCTGTGCAATCATCCTTTCATGTTCCAACACATTGAGGAAAAGTATTGCGACCATATAGGTGGTCATGGAGTTGTTTCTGGTGAGTACTTGTTTTGTGTTTTACTTGGGAAACGAAAATCTTAGACTTTTGTATCTATTTTCAGGTCCTGATCTTTATCGTGTTTCGGGAAAGTTTGAACTACTCGATCGAATCCTACCAAAGTTGAAGGCTTCTAATCATCGAGTTCTACTCTTCTGTCAAATGACACAATGTATGACAATTATTGAGGATTACCTAGGTTGGCGCGGATTTGGTTACTTACGGTTGGATGGTACCACCAAAGCAGAAGATCGTGGTGATCTTTTGAAGAAATTTAACGCCAAGGACTCTGATTACTTTGTATTTTTACTTTCTACTCGAGCTGGTGGTTTGGGTCTCAATTTACAAGCTGCCGATACTGTTGTTATTTTTGACTCTGATTGGAATCCCCATCAAGATTTGCAGGCACAAGATCGTGCCCATCGTATTGGTCAGAGAAACGAAGTGCGTGTACTTCGTCTGATGACAGTAAACTCGGTCGAAGAGCGTATTCTAGCCGCAGCAAGGTACAAGTTGAATATGGATGAGAAAGTTATTCAGGCTGGAATGTTCGATCAAAAGTCTACTGGAAGCGAACGTCAGCAATTCTTGCAGACGATTCTTCATCAAGATGATGGCGAAGAGGAAGAAGAAAACGAAGTTCCCGACGATGAAGTCATAAATATGATGATAGCGCGTAGTGAAGATGAACTGGAGCTTTTTAAGAAAATGGATATTGACCGTAAAAAAGAAGACCAAGTAATACATCCAGGTAGAGAACGTCTTATCGACGAGTCGGAACTTCCCGATTGGTTGACCAAAGACGATGATGAAGTCGAAAGATGGCATACCTATGAAGATGAAACTATTCTCGGACGAGGCTCTCGCCAACGTAAAGAAGTCGACTACACTGATAGTCTGACAGAAAAAGAATGGTTGAAGGCAATCGATGATGGAGCAGAATTTGAGGAAGAAGACGATGAAGACCGTGATTCGAAACGTAAGCGCCGCAAGCGCAAGAATCGTAAAGAAGATTCAGATGATGATTCTCTCATATTGATGAAGCGCCGCAAACAACCGGTAGACAAGCGTTTGAAGAAACAAATGCACAAAATCATGATGACTGTAATTAAGTACACCAACGAAGATGGACGTACATTATCAGAACCGTTTATGAAACTTCCGTCACGAACGCGCTTACCCGATTACTACGACATAATTAAAAGGCCTGTGGACATCAAAAAGATTCAACAACGCATCGAAGATGGCAAATATGTTGAATTTGCCGATTTAGAAAAAGACTTCGTACAACTTTGCCAAAACGCTCAAATTTACAACGAAGAAGCTTCGTTAATTTACCTAGATTCGATTGAACTCCAAAAAGTATTCTCGGCGGCCCGCAATCGAATTTTAAATTCGACCGAACCAGCTTCTCCGGATCAGTCCGAAAACGAAGAAGATGATGATAACTCAGATGATGGCGATGATGGTGGGTCATCATCAGTTAAAATGAAATTAAAAATTAATAAAGGTGCTGGTAGCTCGGGCAGTGTACCAGTTACACCAACCCCTGCATCTAGTGCATCAAATTCCAACTCGTCGACCGCTAAGAAAACAAGTCGACGAAAACGTTCTCAGAAAAAGTACACAATTTCGGAGGATGAAGACGATGATATGGATTAGATGTCATGTTTCTCCGAGCAAGCATTTCAAATGCATTATTATCTTCTTCACTTCACTAGTTTTTAAGTGTACAATATAATCTAGTTTGTTTTTTTTTTCTCTCTGCCGAATCAAATTCATTTTGTTTTATTTTATTTTTATTATTATTGTATGAGACATATTAATGTTCACTGTACACACATCTGTTCTAATCTATCCACACAGCTTACTTAAGATTCCAGTTTTAATCCTTTAATAATATATAATAATAATCTTTTATCTGATTTAAATATTATCTAACACTGACTGGCATGAGGAAAATTATAAAGGGAAAAAAGATCATAATTATTAAATAAACCCGCACGGGAATCTGCATAATATAATATGTATAGAGGTTTTCCCTAACAATTGTGTTTTTTGATGTAGGAACAATAAAATTATATTTAAATGTAAACAAACTAGTTTCTTTGATGTGAAGGAAGAATTCTTGAATTTGAATTCGAAAACAGAAAGTAAAAGACTGCGACTTTCAGATTTCCTTCGCTTGAAAAAAATCGTTTGCAGCTGCGTCGTTCTTTGCTTTAAGGAAACAGGTACTAATTTGTTAATTGATGGATTGATGTTAACTTTTTTATATGCAAAATTGAGAAATTGGTGCCTCTGGTGTAACGCATGTGTGCTTGTTACGTAAATGCTCGAGGTTTGGATCAAAGAAAAATTACATTATTTTTCTACGCGTATTACCTGTTGCGAGGAGTTAGCTCCGTGTAATGTAAATGTAAAAATATCTGCTAACCTGACTTCAAAGACATAGTACTTTCAGGTTTGGCCAGATTTAAGTTTTTACTTGCTTTTAATAATTTCTGAAATTTACTGGAGGGGCATTTGACCATGTGGTCCAGTTTAGATTGTAACCACCATCAAACTAAAATAAACAAATAGGGTAGCGCAACATAGCGAAGAACCCCAAGGCGTAGCACATTTCTAACAACCATGCCTTGTGGAGGAATGGAGTGGACCTACAATTTTCCGCCGGTTCCGAACGAATAATTGAGAAAGCGCTTTTTATGGCAATGAATTTATTAACGTAGGAATTGCCAATTCCTCGCTAAGGGCGATATCCGTGGAAAAACATTTTTACCCCTGTTGAAAGTCGAACCACGGACCTCTGTGTTAACAGGCAGACATGCTAACCATCACGCCACGGCTACCACAGCTGAATTCCTTTAGCTAAATCGATTTTCAATGGAAAGCGAGTCACCTCTCTCACTCTCGGGAAAGTGAAATTATCTAAATCTTGGCACTGGACTACAGAGATTGCATTGCAATAGCTCGTTTTGTTCAAACATAAGTTAAACAAAATGCAGATAAAATGCATGGTTCTGAAATTTGTTCGTATTACAAAAATAAGCATATGGGTCATTCCATTGGTGGGACATTTATACTCATTTTTTACCTACACTTTGCTTCACTTCTGCCAAGTGGTAACGACCTAGTCAATGCATACTGTACCATCGGTAAAAAGTGTGACGGGTACGACATCAAAATACCTCTCCTTTGCGAGTTGACTTACACCATTCGCAATAGGTATGAAACTCCGAAACTTTTGTTAAAGAACCAAATTTTATTTAGTTCCTGATATTGCACGGATTACCTACTTATTAGTATAATTTATAACTCGGAAAACCAAAAATAATTTGCTACTTAATGCTTGTGAAGGGTGGGACGAGTAATGTTTGGCCATACAAATGAATGTATGAAAAATATAAACACGGTTCTTTTCTATTTACTTTAAATCAGCTCTTTAATGAATTATTATTTAATGTTACTTAAGCAATCAATTCACTTTATAAGATTGTTTAATGTTATATTCATATCTGGAGAATATAGATTTAAGTATAAATTAAGTAATTTATTTTTAATGCGTATGGTGTCGGAACGACCCATGTGTATGTTTGAGGTATTTGTCGGTTACGTTAACACCATGTCTTTCGACCCCTCCGCCTTGAGTCCATTGCTGGATATACAAATTAGTTTAGATGCTTCTCAGTAAAGCTGCTAAGAATGCCTTATGCACATCTATGTATGTAGCTCTATCCTACATCCGGAATTTTCTGAAGTTAGTTTTTATTCTACTTTTAAATGCCAATAAGAATGAAAGTTTAATCGGATTTAAATTTTTCCAACTGCTTCCAACAAAAACTTCGAGCTTCGTTCAATTTTTCCATTGACTCGTACATTCCTAAGAATTATTAAGGAAAAGAATTTTTTTGTTTTTACTTTAAAATCAATTTTTGGTGTTTTCTTCAATTACTTCAGAAAGGGTCACCATCTTTGACTAATTTTTCCATAAATCTAGTTTAGCTCTTGATTTTTGTTCAGAGCGTCTGTCTTCTCGACTGAAAATTAAACATGTTCAATTATTTTGTAAAAAAATATTTATTTAGGAGCACAATTAACTTAATGTTTAAGGAACAAGTACATCTTAACAATCAAAAAATACATAAGCCAGTCCTAAACGATCAGTTATGTGTGAACAAGAATGTGTTTTTTATTACAAGACGATAAGTCATAACTGTGTTCAAACATGTTTCATTTATCTGTCCAATTCTACAACGAGTTAGGCAACGAATTGTAACAAATTCGAACCTTTTTCGTCAACTGTAATGAAGTTACAAAGCTGTTTTGTTCAAAATGTACATTATGTTTAAAAACCAACTGCTTCAGAACAAATAATAGAAATCTAAGGAAAATTCATCATCACTATCTGAAAAGTTGCGCAACGCTATTTTATGAGCGTTTGTGTAGAGATCATTTAAATCTGGTTCCTCATCTTAAGAAAAAAAACGTTCATTATCAATTTTTATAGAAATACAAATAAACAAACCTTTAAACTTTTGTTTACGATTTTTCCTTGAAGAAGACAACACTGCTTCATCTCCCAAATCAATTTCATTCTGAGTTGATATGTGTGAATACCTTGTTGTGGGTACGAAGAACCAATACGACTGTAAAATTGATCGGAGACCTGGCATTTCTTTCAATTCCGTTAGCAGGCTTGGCTGTTTAGATAGCGCTTTGAATGCTCTCAATTGAAGGCAGTCTTTTTGTGATGTGGAGTTAATAAGACGAACTGCAGATTTAGCGGAAGTCGAACATACCATGGGATAAATTTCAATGTTTGGGTCGATTGGTATGTTAGTGTAAGCGACTCCAAGAGGTCGACGATTGAGGAAAAATTCCAAATGTCCACGTGTTAAATCTAAATAAATACCAACAATGCAACCCTGCGAGAATTTACTTCCGTATGGTAATTGTTCTCCATTGTGTTTTTTCACACCATTGTATGAAAAACCCCATGAGTCTTTGCTTGTCCCCAAAGCAGACACAAAATGATGCTTGAACTGATCAAGATTTACTTTATTTGTTCCAACTCCAATCATCTGTAAGAATATATAAAAAAAAGTCAATCAAATAAAAATTTAATAAAAATTCAAATCTTCTATAATATAAAAAAAGTCGGGTTTTTGTTCCTGACGCTATAACTCCAGAACACACGAACCGATTTCCACGGTTTTGTATTCGTTGGAAAGGTCTCGGGCTCCGTGAGGTTTATAGCAAAGAAAATTCTTGAAAAATTTCAAGAGAAAAGCAGCAACGGATCGGATAACCATTTTTCACAATTTGTTCGAAATAATGTGCCGTTGCTGAATGAACAGCAAAAAACAAGTACAAGAAACATTAATGCAAGCGGTGGACAATAATAATGGTGGTCTATTCTTCCTGGACGCACCTGGAGGAACAGGGAAAACATTTGTCATTTCATAGATTATAGCCACTATTCGATCAAGATGTGACATAGCTTTGGCGCTAGCATCATCTGGAATTGCGGCGACTCTTCTAGATGTCGGTCGTACTGCACATTCTGCGCTTAAGTTACCACTCAATTTTAACACAATTAATACTCCAACTTGAAGCACTTAACTTCACATTGAAGGATCTTCAGCGAAATAACAACATCTTTGGCGGCATATCATCAAGCCGCAGGCAATTTCAGGCAGACGTTGCCATCAATTCCACGTGGAACGCCTGCAGATGAATTAAATGCTTGCCTGAAAGCATCACCTTTGTTGAACAACGTAAAAATACTATCGCTAATCACTAATATGAGAGTTCAACTTCAAAATGATCAAAGCAAAATAAATAAATAAATAGGGTGGCGCAACAGAGCGAGGAGCCCCTGGGCCTAGCGCATTTCTCACAGCCATGCCTTGTAAGGAATGGAGGGGACCTACAATTTTTCGCCGGTTCCGAACGGCTAATTGAGAATGCGCTTTTCATGGCAATGAATTTACTAACGGAGGACTTGCCAATTCCTCGCGATACCCATGGAAAAACATTTTTGCATTTTTCCTCTGCGGGGATTCGAACCTCGAACTTCTGGGTTAGCAGGTGGACATGCTAACCAGTGCGCCACGGGTACCACCAAAATGATCAAAGTGCTGTTCAATTTTCCAAACAATTGTTAGCTGTTGGAAACGGAAAAGTTCCAGTTGATGCGACAGCTGGGTTGATTACTCAACTAAATGGCTTTTAAAGCTAAATAAACATCATTCAATTCAATTCAATTCAATTACTCTTTCTTTAGCCGATTTGGAGCATGATTAGGATTTGGTGATATTTTCGGGTTAAGGGGTTTAATTGACATATTAGATATTCTTAAATCCCTACCCTGAAGGAAGGTATTTAGTAAGGATATTTATTATAAAGTAATGGGATTTACTACGTTTCTTAGATTTACAAACAACATTCAATAAATTAATACCATAATGATTATTAAAATAGTTGCAGATCAACTTCGAGTCGACATTAGACGGAACGTTCTTAGAAATGAAGGGGCTGGTTAGATCCGTTGGGTTATTAGATTCCTTGATTTTATTTAATCTGTTGTTCCACTTGCTTCCATATGGCGCCAAAACGATTAATAGTAGGTTCAAGGGAAGAACGAAGAAGAAGTAAGAAGATCTTGTGGAGGCGGAGGAACATCTGGGGTATCTGCAGCGGCATCGCAGGCGTCCAAAATTTCATCTAAGTGGTTCAGGGTCTTTGGAAGTGGCTATATTCAACTCTTCGAATGTTCGTTTGATGACCGTCTGGGTTTCTTTTATTTTTTCCTTTAGGTCTTCCATTTGGCACGCAATGTTAAGGAAAATGTGTTCGTTTTTTACCGGTGGAGGAGTAGGTGTTGTTGATGAGGTTAGAGAGATGGCGTCGATTGTGGAACGTATCGAAATCAAAGAAGAATTTAAAACTGACATATTTATTTTAAAATTATTTTTCACTATTTTTTTTTAATTTCATTTCTTAAATCGTAGCCAGTATCTGGCGATTTTTCATTGTTCAACAAATTTATTTGATTTTCAAAGCACTTCATTCGATTTTTTAGGTAGGTCGCGGTTTGTTGACAACTGTTATTGAATGCTTTGATGAGCTCATCAAATTTTTCAAACTGTGTCATACACTGCTCTTGATAAAGTTTGTTTTTTTCTGCATTCGTTGAAATTGAGTCACAAAAGCATTTGATCGCAAGCATTATATGCGAGAGTGAAATATTTTTGCATTCGTCGCATTTAAAAACAAAATTATTGCAGTCTTTAAGGTACACAAGATTTTCGTTGTTGACACAGTTTGGATTCGCGCACTGAATAGACATTTTGTTTTGATTGAGAATAAATTAATTTTGACACAGAATAAAATTATTGGCAACGAAATTGAAGTTGAAAATTGGGAGTTTTAAAAGACGGAAAAATAGTGCAAAAGTAAAAACACGTCCGAATGGTATGACGTATGATGGCCAATGAAGAATGATCTTTGCACAGTTAATCAGTTAACGTCATCCTTATTGAAAATGTTTTTCCTAACATTAGTGAAAATTATCAGAATTATGCATGGTTCAGTCAACGATCAAATCTCGCTGCAAACAATAATGATGTAAATGCACTGAATTTCACCATTCAATCAAAAATCGATAGCGATTTGGTGAAATACAAACCAGGTGATTCAATAACAAATCCCGATGATTTAGTAAATTATCCAACTCTCTGGAGTTACCAGGATTTCCACCACATGACTTGCAACTCAAAGTTGGTTCAGTTATTATGATATTTCATAATTTGAATCCACCGCGACTTTGCAGTGCAGATTCATGCCGAATTTTATTAACGGAAAGTACGCAGGTGAAAATGTATGTATTCCTCGAATACCAATGATTCGCAATGACAATCAACAAGTCGCAAGGCCAATCGCTTAGTGTTTGCGGGTAAATTTAGAAAATCATTGTTTTGACATGGGCAGCTATACGTTGCGTGTTCACTTTGTTTGTGTTAACGTCAGACCAAAAAACAAAAAATGTGTTTTACCAAAGAGCACTTCAATATGAAACGGATAATTTGCGGCATGTAACGCTTCGATTCAGTATTTACTTTGGATTCACTTTCATTTTTTACTTAGAGAAGTTCAACTAAATTACACTTTTTTTTTGTAATCGAAATTAATTCATTACTGTTGTAAAGTGAAAAAAAATTCATTATCAAATATAGGTTAAACAAAAAAAATCACTTCATCTTTTAATCCCCCCACCGAAATTTTACAAAAAACGATGTCATCTGGTGGCGAAACGGAGTTCGTCGGGTTTGCTAGTTGCTGAATAAAACCAAATGTTTGTGTAGTGCCATTTTTTTTTTTCATTTGTTATATGAAATTTTCAGTTGGAGGTCTAAATTTAATTTGAAAAAGTAAAGAAGACCTCGCAACTATCCATCTGCTTTTATCATTGCTAGAATAATTGCATAAGTATGAACAACTTGTTTGCAAAAATCGGAAATGCTCTTTCAAAAACAAAGCGATAAATAAATTGAAGTCATATTATAAAGGTGCAACAAGAAGATTAGATAGTGATAAGAACACAGAATGTTGCTGGGTAAAATATTATAAAGGAAAATAGCTAGCATTTGTCATCCGTTCATAACAGAAAGGTGTTGCATTAATCGCCTTAGAAACGCACAGTTTTTACAAAACAATTAGTTTCTTTCTCATTACCTAGGGTCAGTTAAATGACACTTAAAGTTTAGCAGCTTCACTAATTTTTGGTCTTAAAAAGTTGTTACCATTGTTACCATCTGTTTTTTTTTTTTTTTTTAACGCCAATTGCCGCTTCTAAAACGATATCGTTCTGGTAAAACTTTTCGGAAGTCAAAAGAATCATGTATGCTGAAGTGCTATACATCAAGCCACTGCGCTAGTTTCTAAACACATTTTCCTTCCCTTCGAATTAACGTTCACTTTTTCTTACGTCCCTCCTTTCCAATGTCGGGAAATCGTCAACTCACGAGATATCTTGGAGAACAAAATGTTTTCAACGACCGACATTTTGGCAAAAAGTCAACAAGTGATGTGAGGACAGAACAAAAGAATGTGATAGCTCTTTTAGACAGCCAGTTCTCAGTTCAAATAAAAAAGTCTGTGTAAATAAACAGCAGTTCGATGTTCAGTTCAGCTTTTATTTTATTTGTGAAAAAGCAAAATCAGAAATAAAACTGAGAACTGAACAGAAAACTGATGGGAGTTTTATCAGCTGTTAGTCCAGTTTTAAGCGTTTACACATCCGTTTAACTGAAAGCTTAACTGATACCTTAACTAAAACTGAAACTGAAATGATCGTCTAAAAGGGCCTTTTTTTGAGAGGACCAGCATTGCCCGTTTCCGAACGACGAAGTGAGAAAGCACTCTTGAACATCATCGTAATGTAACGTGTCTCGCTCCAGGCAGACAGAACTCTAATCTCTGTTCAAATAGCCAGTTGCACCCCTTCCCTTGAGTCCAATTTCAAAAGTACATTCAAGTTTATAGATTCTAAAATATGAATCCCCCTCGAATAGGTACGTAGAATTCTTATTCAACTCTGCTTTTACCACGCATTGCAATCGAAAAGGATTCAGGTTTATATCCCGCACAAACTTCAACATCCCGGTTCAATAAAATGGCATTGACACTAAAACAGTAGCTATAAAGTCAAGAACATGATTTCACTTAGTGCTGAGAAAAAAAAAAAAAACAATAAAAACTGATAAGCTTTTGTGTTTCTCTACCTCCTTGCATTTTTTTGTTTATTTATTTCATGAAGTCAAAAACTCAAAATCAGTGATTATGTAGTGTGTGTTATACGCGAGGGCGAACATAAAGATAACACAAGCTATTTTAAGATTTTCCAAAACATGAATTATCGATACTCATTGGCCGTGCCTGCGAATAATTGAAAAACATTCTTTATATAGCTCAGAGTCAGACAAAAACATTAAAGCTGCTGATCTATTAAACTCATAACAAACGTAACACTCTAGCAGCACCATTATAACGACAAAGTGTTGATAACAATGTCTGCCAACACACGATTGTTCTAATAAATTCTTGAAAATGAAACTGCAATTTTCCTGAGGTCAATTGAAATGTTAAATACCGTTCAAAAGATTTGAATGAACAATTTGCTTGTGAATGGAATGGAATGCACTCCGCATCAATTGCAAGTCTAAATTTGAAGATTTTAGAGAGTATGCAACGTCGCCGGTAATGGCTTGACTGGTTCTCTTTTGAAATCATCGCTTAGATAATTCATTCATAGCTATTTTTGCTGTTGTATGTAAGTTTGAGCTTCAGGTCATGCGGCGTTAACCTTCTTATTTGCAAGGTACCGGCACGGGCACCGTGTTTATTTAATTGGCAATGTCTTGAACTTATAAAAGCGCATGATTTTGTTTACACTATGTGATGATGATATCAACGAAAATAGTTGGGTGTCGACATGCTATTTTTCATAAATGACAAGATAACGAGATAAGGATTAGTTTATATGTGATCCAAGGTCTTACCACATCTGTTCCAGAAAGTATTGTTATTATCCGTATCTCCCAAAAATGGACCATTCCTGGTTTGAGTGGTTTATTTCCGCGAACTATGGTAGTTCCTTGGCTGTATATAGGATGAAAAGTAACATCGGGACCATTGATCATTTTGTCTGGATCAGTTTGATCCCATTGCCATTCCATTTTGTTGCAATCCTCCTCGCCGCATCGGCAGGTGACCGAATCGGCAATATTACCCTTAAAACTCGAAAGTGTCTTTGGAAACTTACAATCACAGAATGGCAAACAGCGATTATCCTGCCAATTACTAACTAAACCATCACCCGGCATAATGGATAAGATTTTAACACCTTGTTGATGCAAGTCGAAATCGAATCGTAATAGAAATTTCAACAGTGACGCGAAAGTCTCTTCACACAACTGGTTGGTAGTTTTCCACTTGTTCGGGTTGAGGTTTGTTTATCAGAGAAAATAATTTACAATTGAGATTACCGTGGGACTTTCTTATCATCACTGACAACTTCAATCTCAATGCAATGATATTTATAAATATATTTAGCGTAAAAGAAAAAGTATATGTTAGGAAATAAACAATTGGCTCGCTGCTGGCATTAAAATTATTGAAGTTTGCTAGTTAGCTCTTTGACAGTAGGAAGGCGATAAGTACTTGGCTGAATGTGACGATAGGCTGCTTCACATGTAGATGGTGACGCATTTACTCTTAAACCACGCTTGCATCAAAAAAAATTTTTGTTTCATTTGGGAACTAATGACCCGGTTCTGTTCGACGTTTAATGACAACGTTCCAGTTACAACTTTCCACTTAATACTCAAATTGATACGTGGTTTTAAGCAGGTCACAACGTTATGTGATTATTGAGCACAATCGGGCTTGAAACTTCGAACACAAGCTTCAAATGTATTATATTATGTATTTCAAACATATTATATAAAGCCTAGATTTTAAAGCCTTGTAATGAAAACAATTAATAGATACGAAGATATGAGTGTCCAATTTCATTGCTTTGGAGCTGTCACAACAAATTGGTATCTGTAAAATTTGTTACATTCATTGCTTTTGACTTTATTTCATTTTGATTTGATTCCAAATACGCGTAATAGAGGACCAAAGCAAACAATATCAAAACAGCTAAACAGCACACGATTGACAGAAGCAGTCGTATGGGATATGTAATTGCACTGCAAAAAGCAAAATAAAAGTAAACTTTCATTCCAATTGGATTGTTCAACTTACGAGCAAAATACTTCCAAAATACAACACATGTTTTTGAATTTTTGTTGTTTTCTTTGTTTTTGAGATAAAGAAATTTTGTTTCATTTGAAATCTGACACTAAAAGCTAAGTCCTAGTTTTGACTTTTTATGAGCAATGCTAATTTGGTTTGAAACTACCTTTTTCTGATTTCCAAAAACTCCAAGCGCCAAGACTTTCAAATTGGTTAGTATTTTTTTGTTTTAACGATAGGTAAAAAATATTTCGATGTAGGCGTGGGGCTAGCCCATAAAACTTGCAACACTGCCTGTACATTAAATGCAAGAGAACCAACAAATTATTCTTATGTCATCTTGACACATTTCCCTGTGAACCGAGAATTCAACTTGGTCTTCTTCAAGTGTGCCTAAAATTAAATTTCTCATAAAACGTTGGACATATTAAATAAAAAGCATGCAGTCACTCCATAAAGTTCCGAACAAAACAAGCTTCATAACTTCAGTTATTTGCAGGAGTGGCAACAGGTTTTTCTCTTCTGTCAAAGAGGAGGAAGAATCACTTGAGGTCCAAGACAAGCCCCCGTCTTTTGCCGAAGAAGAAACAGAAGAGCCTAAGCCAGAAAATTTCTTCAACAAGTCCGGTCTCAATAGCAACCATCGAAATTTCTTACATAATGTTCGTCCATATAGTGAACCACATTCATGGATTCATCTAACAGAGAAATACCAACGCAAACAACTAGGGCGCTACGGTTTGGCTGGGAGTGGTGTCGATCCAAGAATCTGTTTTCCAACACAAAAAGACATTGATGCAAATAAAGAATACGAAAGAGTTGCCTTTCCATTCACATTACAAGAACTAATGGCAAAGTCGAAAGAAGAAGAGAAGGCTTTGAAGGAACAAGTTGAAAAGCGCGAAGAAGACATCATGAAGAAATTGCAAAAACTGGAACAATGGAAGGCTGATTTGAATGCTAAAATAGCCAAAAAAGAAGCAGATGCATTGGCTGCAAGGCAAAGAAAAGAACGTCTAGTCGAAGAGGTACGACGGCATTTTGGTTTCAAAGTTGATCCACGTGAAGATCGCTTCAAGGAGATGCTCGAGCAGAAAGAAAAAGAAGACCGCAAAAAGCAAAAGGAAGCCAAGCGCAAAGCAAAGGAAGAGAAGATGATGGCTAAGCTCATTGCTAATCCCACAGACAAAAAAGGAATCACTAAAGAGGAACCAGTTGCATAGATTTTTAAACCATAAACACAAGTAAATAAACTGTGCTTACTATAATAACTAGTTTTTTTTATTTTTTGGTTCAAAGCTTTGAACGTTTACTAGAAACTACACACATCACATCCCCAACTTTTCACTTGGCACCATCTTGGTTAGTTGCTCCAGATATGAACACCAAGAGGACCACAGGCACAATGTACATCCACTAGAAAGAATAAAAAAGAAATTCATAAAACGTTTCATGTTTTCATGTCATTGCAAGTCGGTTCTCACGTATTTTGCAAAGAATCCACGGTTGTCGCGAACTTCACCCTTTTCTCGGGCCTCCCGCTCGCGTTCGACTTTTTGAATGAAACTAGCAGTGTCAGGAATCGGAGCTAATTCCATGTGCTTGATGAGAACATCTGTATTGAATTCATCCAATCCGGATAACGATACTTGTGTGTTTTGGCAGTCAGCCAGACCAGAACTGAAAATTGTTTGGGTAATTGCAGTTACAAAACCAGTTCCATCGACGGAAACCCAAAGAACATCGTACAAGTCAGACTTTACAAGCGCACATGCCTTTGTAGCTGTTAAAAATGTGTTGCTGGTACCATCGGGATAGACTACAGATGCTTTTAGTCTGTAGAATTCGTTATTTTCAGCAAGTTTCTAAAAAGAATGGTATTGGTGTTTAAATAAACGTGGAGCAAGGTTCCTAGTAGTCTACAACAATGGACACGAGACTACTGTTCCGTATTGGTCAGGGAAGTCTTGTTTTGCAATAGCGATATTGATACCGCAACATTTGGCTGAATTAACGTTTTGGGAAAAATTGTTGATTACCTTCAAAATATGTTGTTCAGATTCTGTCAGAACTTCCTGATGAATCTTGGCTTGGCCGAATAAGCTTGGAATTGTTATGTTCCCACGGTGGGAAAACTTATCAGGATTGGTTTTGTCCAGAGCATGTTGAAGTTGAATACTTATCCAGCCATCGTTTTCAAGGTAGCACTAAAATAAAATGCACGGAGAATTATTTTTGTATACAATAGGTCTTGGGCAAAATTACCGATCCGTAATGGAACAGAGAATAAGTAATTAAAAGAAATATTAATTTAGAAAAAGTCATTTTTTCTGTTTTGAGTTTTGACTTGATGCAGAATGATAAAAACTAGAAAATTGAATGACGAAGTTGAAAAGGCCGAGCTGTCAGGAAAATTGATGACTGATGAAAGGCGAAGAGAAATGTCAAAAACAGAAATAATGGAACAAGTTTCCAGTCGGTAGGGAAGTGCGAACAATTGATGTTGGGCACGTTCATTGTACACTACGTAAGCAATATTAGCTAGTTTCATTAATTTGCGGTCGATTCGACAAATTGGTTTAAAAGAGATGGAGAACGAGAAAACAATCGCTTTATTCACGCGAAGTTTCAACAAATTGACCAATGTGAACTTCTTCATGGAAAACCACATAAAAATTCTTTTCATTGGCGATGTTCATACTGGTCAGTTTGTTGAAGCAACAAATCGACCAAAATGATTACGTTATTCAAGGAATCGACCGCAGGTCAATGCCGATAAATTCGTGTAACAGAGAAAGAGAACAAGAAAACAATCGGATTTACGGATTTAGCACGAAGCTTCAACAAATCGACGCATTGTCGCATTAAGTATTTCAGATAATCAAATTTTTCGGAATCTGATTAGCCAAAATTTCAGTTTTTCTTTTGATACGTGATTTCTGACCAATCAGAGGTCGAAAAAAGTTAGATGATCTGAAAAACTTGATTGCGTTGAACCCCCGAGTAGTGTGGCGTAGTTCTTAAAAACGACTGAAAAATCTATCACTTCAAATTTCCCAAATCACCCAAAACCCTATTTTTGTAAAAGATAACAAAAAACTTTAAATAGTCTAAATACTTTTTCAGACTGGCAGTACTCTTATATTTAGGATTCTATTACATTTCTGTGTTGAAAGTTGAAAATTGAAAAATGAAATCGCGCCATCAAGAAGTATTTTGAAAAGTGTTTTCTGGATCTCGTGTAATTTCTCGTGTTTATTTCGATAATAAGCAATGTTAGACAAACAAAAACAGTATTTAAAAAATGCACCAAATAACAACAAATCACCAGCTCCTAAAAGAATGCGGTTGGAGAAACGAATCCAAGATGCGCCTAACATCGAGCCGTTTTCTTGGCCCGACAGCGACGAAGATAGTTTTCTTTCGGAAATAAAACTTTCTAATGAGCTAAATAATACAAAATCACAAGATTTATTTACCAACGATGGTCATGACAGCCTTTTTTCTGATATTAAAATTGGAGGTACTCCAGATCTCCCAGACAAAGAGAAGGTAGAGAACCTGAATGAATCCGATGACAGACTTTTTAAGGATGTAGAACCGTGCAACGAATTCCGACAAACTGAAGATCTTATGAAATACTTTGACGAAGAAGTTGTAGATGACTTCAAAATACAAAATACTCAAAAGTTTTTAGAGGATGTCGCTTTCAAAATTCCCAAGCCACCTTTGAGCATTGACACAAAACTTTTATCAAACTCAATAGCCCAACACTTTGAAATGACAAATTTCTTACAAGGTACCCAGTATGAGACTCGTCAAGAAATCAAGAACCGAACAACGGTTGGAGGTCAAGGAAATTCATTCAGACAAGAGGTACAAAATCTGTCGGCAATTAACTGGGAAACTCAAGTATTTCCCGAAGACATTATCGATGAATTTCCAAGTCGAGGTAACTTCTATGGACTTCCTGAGAGTGTTAAAAAGATGATATTTGAACATAAGGGTATAAACAGTTTATATGGTAAGTCAATGTTCTTTTTATTTTACTTAAATAAGCCTTCAATTTGTTTTCTTTTTTAAGAGTGGCAGAATGAATGCCTGAATTTACCATCCATTCGGAAACGGAAGAATCTACTTTATGCTCTTCCAACTAGCGGCGGCAAGACTCTAGTGGCCGAAATTCTAATGCTGCGCGAAATAATTTGCCGGGAAAAGCACGTTCTTTTTATCCTACCTTACGTGTCTATTGTACAGGAAAAAGTCGGTAATTCTTACAGAACTGTTCAGAAGTATCATAAAAGAATAATAAAAACATTCTTCATCCAGGTCAGTGCAATGGCTCCATTTGCATTGAGAATGAATTTTATTGTTGAAGAATACACAGCGGGGAAAGGCAGATGTCCTCCACCACCAAGAAAAAAACGAAAATGCATATTCATCGGTTCAATTGAAAAAGGAGCTGTTTTGTTTGATAGTTTAATAGAAGCTGGTCGAGCGAACGAAATTGGATTGGTGGTAGTCGATGAATTGCATTTGATTGGGGAAAAAGGCCGAGGAGCAACTCTAGAGGCTTTTCTAACTAAAGTCATGCATATCAATGGTTTGTTATCAAATTGTAGTCTGTTGTAAGAGTAATGTTTTCAAATTTCTCTCCTAAGCGAGTATTCAGATTGTTGGAATGAGTGCCACAATTGGAAACTTACCAGAGCTTTCCGATTTTCTTGACGCTGATGTCTATACAAGAGGATTTCGGCCTGTCGAATTGAAAGAGTACATAAAGTGCGGAAGTGATATTTTGGAGATCAACACTACGGGTGGCAGTTTGGAAGAAGTCTTTGTTTACAAAAGGACCGTTAATTTTAAGGTATGTTTCAAAGAATATTTTTGTAGTTACAAAGTGGAATGGCCGCGGTTTGTTTTTAATATTTAATATTTATATACCCTTTTGAATGTTTTTTAAAAGACAAAACTCGATTCCCTTGATTCTATTTCTTGAATAGTCTTACGTTGAAGAAAACTATGATATTTATTTAAAGGGCTGTTAAACTATCCGTAGTCAAAAGTGAAGTTATCACAAACCAAATGAAACTTTGAAAGAACGAAAAGTCTGAAAAGAAACTAACTTTGGGATAACAGTAATAATTATCTCAAAATTAAGTAGGTGCAGTAGGTTACGAAAAATTGGGCGACAATAAACTGCACAGCTCCTATAAAAACTTTTGCTACAGCCTAAACCTACGTCTAGCAAATTATTTTTGGAGAGTATACAAGTCCTGTGTTTAACTTCCTTTTTGTAACCCAGGATCGCATGAAAGTTTAGCGGCTTTTGATTCATCAATAAGACAATGTCAGTTTTCTATTTGTTGACTTGTAACCCCAATAGTTGAACAAATGAGTTTATTTGGCTCTTTTGATGTGGGATTTTCACAGTATGTATCACCTCGTCTGAGGTCTTCTAATGATTCTCACTGCTAATTCGTCAGCTGTTTTGTTTTTCGACAATGACAAGCAGATCAGGATCACCATTTTGCAGATTGGCTGTCCTTGAAGAGATGATATCAGTCTAGTATATTAGCAGCTGTAGTCACTGTTGTGCCCGTAGCGTAATGGTTAGCATTTCTGCCAGTTACGCGGGAGGTTTATAGTTCAAGTTCCAACAGAAAACATTAATGGTTTTCTACGTGTATCGCCTTTTAAAAGAAATTGGCAAGTTCTCCGATAGTAAATTCATTGCCCTGAAAAGCACTTTTTCGATTACACGTTTGGAATCGGTAGAAAGATGTGCAGCCGTTCTAGAGAAAAATTAGTTTTATCATATATTTTGTATGGCAAGTACCGTTATTTCAAGACCTAGAGACCAAATTCCAAAAACTCCTTTGTAGGCTACTCTATAGACCCCAACTGCAAATTTTGAAGAAAATCGGTCAATAGGTTCAGGCTGTAGATACATATAGGGACAGACAGCCATACACAGAGCAGACAGACAGAATTGCAGGGCCCACTTTTTTCGTGTTCTCTATCACCGTAACTCATCGTAACGTTATGTTTAATTGTTATCTCAAAAATAATTTTTTTGCACGATTTGCAAAACTTGCCGTATAATCGCAAGTAAAAATATTTCTCAGGAATTTCGTCTAAAATTTCAGCTTCGAGTTTGACTAGCCGAAAGTTCTTTCTGTATCTTATTCTTGTACAAAGAAATGTAGCGGGTCAGGGTTGGTTGGCTATATTGTTGGTTCTCTTTGTCAAGGTAGAGCCGATGCAGGCCATTCTTTGTACTACGGTCATAGTTTGTAGGCCGTTATCTTTGTCCAATTGCTTGAAAACAAACTAGATTTGAAGATGTAATTTAAGGTTTCATCGGATATCCTGCTGCAAGAATAGAATATTATGTAGAGTAGGTTAAGACAGAAAATAAAGAAAATGCCTGAATAATTATTACTGCATTTATACTCTCCTCATGCCTATACATTATACAATTTAACAAAAACATCAAACTTTACTGAACTAAAACTTTTTTTTAACAAAAAAAAAAAAAAAACACAAAACTTATATTGTCTTTCAGTACAATGCAAATGTTCTCAAGTCAGACCCTGATCACTTGGCCGGTTTGGTATCGGAGGTTGCCCCCAAACATTCCTGCCTGATATTTTGTTCCTCTCGAAAAAACTGTGAAAATGTAGCCTTGCTTTTAAGTCGAGTTTTGCCAAAGTAAGCCAACAAATTTAATCTTCACAAAAGCAAAATGTTTTCAAACTCTGTTTTAGACCAAAATTTTTAGAATACAAATTAAGTGAGAAAGCCGTTTTAATGGATGCTCTTGACAAGATCTGTGGCATTTTGTCTCCCATACTGGCAAAAACAATACCATATGGCATCGCCTACCACCATTCGGGTTTAACAACTGACGAAAGAAAAATGCTTGAGACTGCATACCGCATCGGTACTATAAGTGTCATATGTTGCACATCGACTTTGGCAGCTGGGGTCAATCTCCCAGCGAAACGAGTGATTATTCGAGCGCCTTATGTTGGAAACGAATTCATGACGCTTTGTAAATACAAACAAATGGTTGGACGCGCAGGCCGTGCTGGAATGGGTGATGCTGGGGAAAGTATTCTCATATGCTCAAGCAAGGACAATGCTCAGGTTGGAGAAATGCTTTTCTCTCCAATGGATAAAGTTATCAGTTCGTTAGATTTTAATAATGCCATTGGTCTACAGACGCTGATATTAAGTGCCATTGGCCTTGGGCTCGCCAATTGTCTTCAAGAATTGATGAACCTGAATAAAAATACTTTGATGTCAGTTCAGAGTGAAATGTCGGGCATTTCAGTGAGAGCATTAATTACGTCAATTCTACGACAAATGTTCAAACATAAGGTACTACAGTTGAAGGACATGAATAAAGGCGCTCTCGTCAACAATTCAGAGATTCTTACGACACAAGAAATGCGGGACATAACCAGTGCAAATCTCGTTCAAAACCCTCGTCAGATAGTTCTTTGTAAAACGACTCGGTTTGAGCTGACCACAATCGGAAAGGCAGCTTTCAAAGCTGGAATTGATTATAGAAAGGCCAATGCAATGTACAAGGAGCTCAAAAGTGCCCAGAAGTCTATGGTCCTTTCAAACTATTCCCATCTGCTGTATCTTGTTGTGAGTTTCAATTCGAATGAGAATGGAGATGAATTATTCCCTGCCGATCCTTCAATTCTATTTAGAGAATACACAAGCTTGGATGAAGACACACAATGCTTGTTCAAAATACTTGGCATAACCGAAGCTCATGCGGCGAAAATGGCCAAAACGATGTCTACCAAGGGCCCAATGGAAATTCAATTGAGTCGTTTGTTTAAAGTTCTCATTCTGTTGGAAATTTTAAATTTAGTACCTCTGCATTCGGTTGCAACAAAATATTCCGTTGAACGGGGCATGTTGCAGACACTTGTTAATCAAGCGACAGGTGCAGCAAGCGCACTTGTTCGACTATGTGAACAGGTCGAAGAATTTTGGTGCTTCAAACCGTTGTTCGAACGAATAAGTGGGAAAATGGACAGATGTGGGACAAAGGAGTTGGAACCGCTTTTGGAACTTCCTGCCGTGAAACTAGTAAGTGTGTGCGGGTATAGAAAGTTAAACAAAATTTATAAAAATAATTAATGTTAATCAACAGAACAGAGCCAAGCAATTCTTTACTGCTGGGTTTAAAACAATCGAAAGCATCGCCATATGCAAACCAATGGAATTGGCTAAAAAGATTGAACACTTGAGTTTCAAAGCTTCAAAGGAGATCATTGCAGCAGCTAAGGTTGATATGTTAAATATTTTTTTTTACTTTTTACGTTTTTAAATATTGTGTTTTGTATTTCAGTTGATATTGATGAAGAAGCTGGACAATCTTCAGGAAGAAACTGAAGCTATAATGAGTTGCTTCAAAACTGGAGAAGAACTAAGTGAACCGTTTCAAGAAGTGATTTAGCTTGTGTTATGTTGTACTATGACCTTTCAAATATTTGTGATCCTGCATACTAAAAATACAAATTTCTTCCAAACGAGTTTCTTTTTCATTTTTGTAAACACACTAGCTGACCCATCCGGCGTTGCACGGATCAAAGTTCTTTAAAAGCGCTAATCATACAAAATTGCCAAACGTTTGCCGAAACACCCGCTAGACTAAGCTGAAGCTTGTCTGAAAGTTTTAAGTTTGCCGTTCCAATTACCGTATGAATATGGGCATAAAATGTGTAGTTGCTGCGGGTTAACATAGAATTCTAACAGCGAAAGAATTTTGAAATCGGTCAAGCAGTTTCTAAGTACCCGTATCCGTTCTTGTGGGAATATGGAGATGAAATGTACATACAAACGATTTTCTTTGATGAATGAATGAACGAATGGTTTGGGGTTTTATATTGCAATTCGAGCTTGTAGATCTTTTGTACCCCCTACTTCTCAAGTGGTATTCCTTAATTTAAGTATTTCGTACAGTTTCTTTGATGAAATTAATTATCTTGGTTACGTTAAGGTGTTTTAGTTCCCTCTCTTCTTTGTAATAGTATCCTAGGCACTTCTTTCTTTATGTTAGAGAGCTTCGCAGTCTTCTAGGAGTTATTCCGGAGAGTCTTCCTGACCGTTACAGTATCTGCATTGGTCATTGCTCTATATGCCTAATACATTCAGGTGTTTCCTTAGCCTACAATGTCCCGTTTTGAAACCTGCTAGCATTCTTATATTATTCCTTCTAAGGTTAATTACGTCTTTAAAGCGTTTTGGTTAAGCTTGGCTTGCCGCATTTTTGGGAGTTCATTCCAGTGTTTAACTCTGTTGCCTTCCTCAACTTTTTGATTTCTTTCTTTATATGGCCCTCCGTTACTTCACAAAAAGGTTCCGGTCCTATGAGAGGTGATCTGGCCCCTGGCTTTGCCAGTTGGTCTGCCTATTCATTACGTTTGATTCCTACATGTCCTGGTACCCTGTAAATTGTTATCCTGTTGTCACTGCCCAGTTCGGCAATGCATTGCATTCCCAGAATTTAAATCCGCAACAAAAACTTATCGGAAAACGTCGGATCGTACAATCGGAGAACTACCACGAAGCAAAATTTCTTCGATCGGATTGAATTCCGCTCCGATGCGGCGGTTACCTCGATAGGGCTGAATAGCAGCTTGACTGTCCGTCATTATTGCAATGTGTTTAAAGTTTCTCTTTGGTCAGTATATATTTATAAAGAAAAACGCATCGAAATCCGTTGCGTAGTTTCAAAGATCTAAGTTAACAGACAGGGAAAAGCGATTTTTTTTTTATACTATTCAATTTATTTCAAGCCACCAAAACTGTCCTCAAATTCCTTGTTTAAAGGTTTATTAAGTATGTAATTGTATTTAAAAAAAGGAACTATCATATTATATGCCGTAAAGGTTAGCACCTGCCTTCCTGTTACGTGGAAGGTTCGAGTTTCGGGTCGCAAAAAAGCCAAAGTTTTTCGTGGTTATCAACTTTTGCAAGGAATTGGCAAATCCTCGGAGAATAATTACAAACTGCCATGAAAAACGTATTCGAATTGAGCTATTTGAAATATTCATAAAATTGTAGGTCGAGATAAAAGGACTACCTGGTCATAGTCTATGTTGATTGCATCATTCTGTCGAATCTATGATATAAGTCTATAGAAGTTATTTTCCAAATGAAAGGGATTGCGATCGCACTGATACAAAATTTTCAAACCTCATAATCAAATCTATCACTGGGTCCTTTGTAGAGTTTCGGAATGCGAATGCCAAAAAGGAAGGACAATTTGTGGTTTCGTATTGACTGTCTTAAAACAAGTTGATAAAATTACTCACCTAATCATTCACTACGTTGGTGTGCCATTTGTTTAGCTGTGTTTGCCTGTCTGCGTTCTTAGCCAAATCATAGATTTGGTTTTGTGCGCTAGAAAATCCTGACACATCAAAGTTCGAGGTTTTTATAGCTTGATGACATTAGTTTTCAATTCTTGCTGCTAGCCAGAATATGATTCAGGAACGACAGTTGGGGGCACTCAGTTTAAAAAGGCAAAACCATTTGCTATTGTATCCTTCGCACTATTCGTTCGCGTTGATTGTGAAAACAACATCTTCACTTGTACCTTGGTTCGACCATTATATTGGTTCACAAATATGGTTTCATAAATCCAACTCAATTAAAAACCTCCAGTCATTTTAAATGCAATCCGTTTAGATTTATCAGCAACGAAACACACTACGCTTACTTTTTATTCTCAAATAAAATATTCATCTAGATAAAATTAATACAAAAGTGTGCTAATATGTTAATTCGTTATTCGTTTTTCTCCGACATGCAACGTTATAATCTTAACTTCTTAACTAATCGAACACAAACCACAATAATAGAAATTACTCTGTTTTGTTAAAGAGAGGACTGACCGCTCTAAGGAAATTTACTTCGAATTCCTTTTCGGAGAAACGATCCACCGATGACCTGAAAAATAATCAAATAAAATGCGTTAAGGAAAAAATTTGAAGAACAGTGTGTTTCTTAAGCCAACCTTGCTGCATTCCTTATAGCTTCGTTTTCTTCTTTGGAATTATAAAGTATATTTAAAAAACACGTAGCATATTCAATGTCATTCACAGCTAAGTATCCGTTTTGACTGCCTTCGGACGTTTCCACAATATCCAAAAGTGGACCGCCAGAACGATTGGCCACCATTATCAGACCCGCTGCCATGCATTCAACAATGCTTATCCCGAAATGCTCGTTCCACATGGTATGCAAACCAATTCGCGCTGACTGATAAAGCTTAAGCAATTCCTTGTACGATACGTTTACTTTAAAATCTACGTTGTTTTCTAAAGATAAATGCTTGGAAAGATCTTGCATATTCTTAAGTCTAACATAATCTTCTTCGTGGCGACATGACCCGGCAATTACTAACTTTATTTTGTTCCAAAGGTCTTCGTCTTTATTGAGAAGCGTCCTTAGTTCATATAAGGCTTGCAGTTGGAGCGGATGATCTTTTTCTGGTCGAAATTGTCCCACTGACAAAATAACGATTTGTTCGTTTTCATTGCCTGTAAATTCCAGCGATTTTAAATGACTAACCTCACAAGGAGGATAGACTCGATGAGTTTTGAATGGAGCATTCCACATATCCAAAATGTGATTTTCTGTCCAAGTCGAGTTGACCATTATTGTCAATGAACAGCAACCGACCCAAGCATACAACTGAAAGAGATTTTATGTATTCTCCTCATTTAAAATCAGGATTCCCTTAAATCGTCTTACCTTCGCAAAAATTTTATAATACGTGAGCTTGGACCATGTTAAGAAAGGATTCTTAACAACGTAGGCCTGATTATTATGAGCATATTCCCTGCATCTGACTCGTCGTAGCATGTCAGTGCTTATTGTTGGATAGTGAACATAACAACCTACCTTGCACTGACCGAGGAAACGAAACAGTGGCAATGTGAAGGCGTAGCCCATTGTATCGATGTAAACATCTGGGGGAAATTGCATTAAACCTTCCAAGCCAAGTATCAGTGATCCTAAGCTCTGGCCAAGGAGCGTAAAATAAGGATACATCTTAGCCTCCACCCAATGTCGTTTTTTCAAGTAGACAAAGCTTATGTTGTCTTGGTCTACTGATACATTGAATATTCCTTCGGCCTTGTTGAGTATAGTGTTTGGAGAGGCATCGATATCGCCGGTATAAATTATTATCTTTACGTTGTCGTATTTTGCCTACACAATTGTAAAAGAAAACTAATTTAATTTATCATTAATCATCAGTTCAGATAGAGAGGTACAAACCTGCAGTGCTCTCACTGCACACCAAAGCACTCGTTCACCTCCTCCACCGGCATTGCAATAGGGATGAAAGATGCCGACGTTGACATCGTTGTTACCTTTATGGAGTTTTGCTTTTCTTATCAAGATCCAGCGACGCAAGGCGTATATTGCGATGAAGAAAAGTGTTAAAGCAACCAAGACTAGTATGAGAAATAAGTACAACCTAAGGGGTAGGGGGATATTAAAATCAATGTTTTGGTTCTTATAACCTTTCTTGCTTTCTGTGTCAAGAAATTAGAAATGTAATTTTCGAGATGCTTGGATCTTACTCACAAAATTATAATGGCTCTCATTTTAAATTATGCTTAACACTTTGACAATTTGATAAAAAGTTGATATTTTACTATGCGATGAGTAAACACATTGTTTTTCGTTTATTTTTAAAGCAAATCACAGAAAAATTAGCTTGGAAACAAATTGCGGTCATAAGTGAGTTTTTCAGATGACGTGCAGGTGATGACAAATTGGTTTGACAGAACTGCCAGCAAGTAAAAAGGGAATTGGAAACGTATCGTTACGTGTGTGTTAAGGGTGGCTATATATTAAGGTGGCGGATAAACTATTGAAAATGTGATAACACTCACTTTTGCCACTTTTGAATGAATGAATGATTTGGAATTTTATGTTGTGTACGCTCTGCTTCTTAAGTGGTATTCCTTAGTTCAATTTGGATTACGTTTAGGAGTTTTAGCTTCCTTTCTTATACGTAGTAGGATCCTAGGCATTTCTTCCTTTGATGTAATAGTGCTTCGCAGTCCTGTTCGGAACTAAAAAGAAAAACCCCTATAAAGTCGCCCTGACTGTCAAACTTAAGGGGTTTTTCTTTTTTAGTTCCGAACAGTAAACCGATCTGAGACCGAACAGCGTGAACGTGTTCTGAACTGAGCTAAGTGAAGTTGGCTGCGCTCAGACTCTTGCTCTAGATGACCCGTCATTTTATTTCGAGCACGTAGAGCGCGCTCAGGTAGTGTTCTGAAGAAAAAAGAAAAGCATTTTGAGCGTTCAGATGTTGCTGAATTGAAAAAGAAATACTCTTACGTTTTTGACGTTTCACTTCTCTGTTCGGAACTAAAAAAGAAGTTTTTTGAGCCCTAGGGCTGACCTAGGTTTTCCTTCAACTCGCCATAGGTTTTTGGTGTAGCTAGTTGAGGGTTGTTGTCAAATGACATGTATTTTTTAATGACAGGGATGTGGGGATTTGTGGTTTACCGCTTTTGGAGGACTGGAAAACCCAGGTTTTTTTGACAACTCATAGGGTTTTCAAGAAAACCTGGGTCAACCCTGGGGAAAGTCCAACGAACAAATTTTCTGCTAGCCAAATGATATATCATCACTGGTTTGCGCTATGCTTTGCTAGCAACTTCGTAACGTATCGTTAAATTATTTATTTTGCAATATGAGCTCAGCTGGCAGTACTTGTTCTGTCACCCACACAAGTGCAGCTGTTTCTGTCACAATTGTCAATCGTATCGCGGACTGTCTGTGAAAATCAAAATAAAAATTCAATTTTGATAAGTTATTGGTTTTATTGTCTGTGTTTGTTGCATTAGTTCTTTTTCCTTTGTAAATCTGTAATGCGACATATTTAACATTAGAAAATTAAAACAAAATGGATTTCGTACGCCCTATCATCAATTGTTTATCTAAGTTCTGTAGTTGTATCAATTGTACAGAAGACCTAGGAACCCAGGTAAGATTATAATTCCATTGTCTGGATAAGGCCTTGAAAGGCGTGTTCAATGAATAAATTTTTTATATTAAGGGCCTAGAACCAAATGAACGCACACATCTACTGGTAGACCCAGTCAATAATAGTCCTGCTTTGCGTCGTACCAATTCAGACAATCTAAGCAATGAGTATTCGCAGTCTTTGCCAAAAAAGGATGAGCAAAACGCACTAAGTCGCCTTGTTCAAAACACAGAAGTGTAAATTACTCTTTGTTCTTAATAATTATTACTCGAGTATATTTTGATTAATTAAATTTAGAAATATGATCGATGTTGGTGCCATGGATTCCCACAACATTGAACACCAAGAATATAACGATAGAATAAAATTGTATAACCAGCGCCTCATGCAGCAGTGGAATACTGTTCAACATCCTGGGATAGTGCCAATGGGTATGTACATATACTTGCAACTAAAATGGAACAACATAATAAACTCGCTAATTGTGGTCCCATTTGCCTAGGTTTTCTAAAGGATATACCCAACCCAGAATATTACTTAACTTCTGCTCCAATATCCGCCGCAGATCTTGCTCAAGTAAACCTTTTGTTATAACCTTGATTTGTAAGTTTGGACGAAAAAACTCTTGTTTCTATTTTCAGATAAAAACGGCTGTTAGTAAAGCAAAAGTCGCAGTCAACGAAATCAGAGTTGAACATAACGAAGACATCGTCGTGCCTTTTCGAATTCCCTAGATTTTAGATGGACAAAGACCTTTTCTATTGAATATGTTTGCAGCAACTTCGTTTGAATTGGCCTAACAACGGAAACATAAATCAAAAATATAAATATTTTCTTAAACACTGTACTACACTTTAATTTGTAAAGCAAGTGCATGATATAGCGCTTTTGTAATAATTCTATTTAACTTTCTGATAATAATTTGAAAGTAGGTGTATGCTGTTGTACTGCCGCTTGCTAAAAACAAATAACTATTATTACTACTCTTGAAATACGTATCAGTTCAGTTACATTATCCTATAGTTAAACCTTAATTTACAGTAAAACTCTACTCATGATTATAAAAGCAAACAAATAGCCTATGTGGAAAGTAATAAACCTTTTACTAACAAACATTATATGAATTTCGTTTTTTTGATATGCGTGTACATAAAAGCGTTAGGCTACGTTTATGACCGAGCGTAATCGCAACGCGCGATGCGATGAAAATCGCTCCATCGCTTGTCACATTTTCGCTATGTTTATCGCGGGCGATTGAGTGTTTATAGTAGCGCGTAATCGCAAGCGAAAATTTGGTTGAATTTGGTTTAATATTGTGGAAGTTACAGATATTGAAACATACAATTTTAAAACATGCACTCACTTTTGCTTGCCACTGTATATAAGAACAAATCACAACAGCGAAGCGCGCATTTTGTAATTTTTTGTTAAATGTAACAATAATTAAAAACAATAAAAAACATATTAAATCACGTCCCAAGTCACATTTTTTTTCAACATCCTCCCAAGCTTTTCTTATTATATTTCGATTGTGGTAATCTGCATGGCGCAAATTCCATAAACATTGATTATCACGCACACACTCTATGAAAATGTCCATGCTGTTTCGCTGGTTTCGCTCAATGAATCAAAATATTTTGATTGCAAATTTTCGTCGCTTTTATCGCTTGTAATCGCTCAATTCGCTTTTCGCTAAATCGCTGTGTCGTGAACACCACCATATGCACTAATATAATTTATCGCTAGTAGCGATTCTCATCGCATCGCGCGTTGCGATTACGCTCGGTCATAAACGTAGCCTTATGAATGGCCTCATGATGTTATAAAGACATTAGCTAGCGATTAGAAAAGTAGGAGAGGATAAGAAAGGGGGTGCGGATGCACACTGTTTTTAAACTCGTGTGTATTGCAAAGCGGGGGAAAGACAGAGTATGGTAAAGGATTCTTCATTCTGGTCGTTCGCCCAAAGAAAGAATCATTAAAAAAAAAACTGATTTGCATTACTTTCAAGGCCGTTAATTCGTAAAAAACGCATGCTTTTGCGAATTTTTTGTGATGAACCAGTTCAAATTTCTTTATTGAAACCAATAACACAATAAAAAGTGACAATTCAAGAATGTTGTGAAAAATTTTCACTTCACAAAGAAATATGTAAATAAAAATACGGCAATGGCAGCAATTATTCAGACGTGCCTAAAAAAAAAGGCGAGCCCCTCATAGCTTGGTGCTGGTTCATCGGAAATCAAAAAAATCAAAGTTCATTCGTTAGATAATAGTTTTCAACAGGTAAGGTCGAGGGAGTTTTTCGAAATTTTAATTTTTCACTGTTTTGGAACACATTAAAGGGAAAAATGTGGCTAATTTGTTATGATAAAATAACAATTACCAACAAATTTGAAAAAACTCTTTGTCACTACTTCGTAAATTATTTACAGAAATAGCGTTAAAAATTTCAAACGGATCGGTGCAGTAGTTTCGAAGTTATGAAGGGCACCGACTTTTAGCAACAGTCTCATGCCTTACCTTTTGAAATCTACGTCCTTACCGAAACTAACTTGATTATCAGCATCAAAAACCAAAAGTTGTTTCCATCCACTTTCAATATTTTTCGCGATGTCGATCAATACCGTCATTGTGATGATGTTCCTTGTCGTGGTGTCTTACTTGCTGTCGTCAACTCAATCGACTAAGCTCTTCTTTCTGTATCCTCATCCCCTAGTCTTGATTATGTTTCCATTAGTTATTCTTTATGTGGGCTATAGGTGACCTATAGCCCACATAAAGAATAATTAATTATCCCTTAAGATAGAAAGGTCACGAAACTTATCATAATGTTTCCATTAGGTTAACACTACCCCATAAGTCTCTTTACGTTATTTGTTTTTATATATTACCATCCCAACCGCTGGAATCCTATGAACAAGTAATAAACACGATTGACTATATTAGAGATTTCTCTGATCCCCAGGAGGAAGTTCTTATTTTTGGTGATTACAACGTCCGTTCGTTGAACTTTCCCCAGGGTTGACCCAGGTTTTCTTGACACCCCTATGAGTTGCCAAAAAAACCTGGGTTTTCCACTCCTCAAAAACACTTCTTCTCCTTTTTCATTTCCGGCGTTACGAAAAGTGATCTTGAAGCGATCACAACTCTCCCACTTTTCCGCTTCACACTAGTGATCCGCCTGTGGGGTACGCCGCGTTGACCTCAGAAAGCGTCGGCAAGCCTCCCGGTTTTGGATTGTTCCATGTCTGAGGCCAACCAAATGCTGCTGATTTTGCATTTGCTTGTACCAGGTGTGTTTTGGCCTGCCTCAAAAACGCGAAACCACAAATCACCACACATCCCTGTCTTTAAAAAAAAAATTCCATGCCATTTGGCAGCCCTCAAATCGCCATAGCAAAAAGCTAGAGCGAGTTGGGGGAAAACCTATGGCATACCTATGGCTCAAAAAACACTCAATTTGACATTCAGGGCGAATTTAGGTTTCTCAAAAAACGCTTTATGGCGACCCTAGGCTTCAACAAACAAACCTACAATCTGCCTTATTTAAAATGGAATCTGTCAGATAACCAATCGTTTTACACTGCTTCAAACCCTACTTCGACCAAGGAATGTTTATTCGTTGATCGACTTGCTGATTATAGCCTGTTTCCAGTTAGTGGTATTTCAAATTACATGAATAAACAACTAGACGTTATCTTTACAACCGACCCCATAAACTCTTCAGTGTAACTTTGTCCTCTTTTACTATCAACCATTGATACTCTCTTCCATCCTCTACATCTCTCATTTTTTCACGAGTCCGCAATTTCATCTGCTCCCCCAACAGTTTTATATTCATATGACTTCCATAAAGCTAACTTCACCCAAATCAATGAATATTTGAACAGTCTTTGGTTCAACCTCGAAAATCTTACTGTAAAAGATGCTATATTTTTTTAAAGAACTTTTTAAAGCTGTATCTCTTTATGTTTCCTCTCTAAACTTAAGACTTCACCTACATCACCTCCTTGGTATAATCATAGGCTTCACTTTGAGAAACAAGAGAAACAAATGTGGGCAGTTTTCCTTCGCTCTCGCTCTCCAACAGATTATTCGAATTACCTTGGTACCTATACCTAAAGTTTTGTGAACTTTACAACACCCTTTACGAATGCTATATAATCGAAATGCAATTCAACCTTTAAAACGACCCTAAGTCCTTTTATAAATCTCTCATTTCCACTCGACAACATGGTTTTTTCAAAGGCAGATCAACAACAACTAATCTTGTTGAATTCGTCTCTTTCTGCCTTGGAAAATGGAAAAGAAGTCGCTGTTGTTTTAACAGATTTTAGTAAAGCCTTTTTAAACTATCCAACTTCGGCTTCGAACCCATTTTATTGAGATGGGTTTCTTCTTATTTGGAAAACCGTTACTATAGTGTTCGTTTTAGATCTTCCCTGTCAAGCCCTTTCTTAGCTACCTCTGGCGTCCCCCAAGGCAATCATTTAGGGAATGATTATCCACCATTCCCTTATTTCTCTCTACGCTGATGAAACGAAGTTTTTCAAGATTGTTTCTTCACCTACCGATTCTATTCATTTTCATCAAGACCTCGACAACTTTTCCATCTGGTGGAATTGAACATTTCCAAATGTCAATCTATTACCTTCACTCGTAAGCGCATCAAATCTCCTCTCCGTGGCTATCTACTTCACAGCCAAACCATTTCATCAGTTGATAAGATTCGAGATCTCGGGATCATTTGCTACCAGGGACTTAATTTCATCTCACATATTGATGATATTATACTAAAAGCCAATTCAGCACTGGGTTTCATTAAGCGTTGTTCGCCCACTCCTTGAACACGCCTGTCAGGTCTGGTCCCTTTTCCAACAAGTTCACAACTCCAGAATTGAAATTATTCAGCGTTGTTTTCTTCGATTTGCTCTTAGAGGTCTTCCTTGGAATAATCCCTTGATTCTCTCTCCTTACCAAGATCGTATCAAGCTTCTCGGCATGAACACGTTGAAAGATCGAAGAGAAATACTCGATATTCCCTTCATTCACCGTGTCTTTTCTGGAACCGTCGACTGCACAAGACTTTACCACTCTATCTTCCTTAACACTAATCCTCGCAACATTCGCAATCCTCGCTTCTTTTACCTACCCCCTCATCGAACGTCATATGGCTCGAATGAACCAATCTCCCGAATGCTGAGTAATGTTAATTCGAGTTTGAACAGTTTTGACTTCAACCTCAGCACCCCTTGCCTAAAACTCCATCTTGCAAATCACCCTCCTGATTAACGTTAGCTATATTAGTTTCTTAGTTTTTAGGTTTAGATTGAGAATAAACCTGTAAGCAGAATAAATGGGCGTTTTGCCCCCACCAAAACTAATAATTAAACAAAAATTAAATTGTGGGAAAAATTTAAAATTTAATTTAAATTTTTGGACACAAAAAAAAAAAAAACAAATAAACTATACCGACAGGTATAAAAATATTCGTAACTTATTTTTGCTTAAAATTTTGACACAACATTCTTAAAATATTTTTAATATATTCTTAATAGGAGACATCGATCAACGTTGCTTTTGAAGTTTTGTGCGGAAAAAACAGAGTCTGGCAAAGCATTCCACATTCGGATGGTGTGACTTAAATATGAATCTCTATACTTTACTATACGTCCGAAGTTGGTCTTAAGGTAAAACTGATAGGCATTCCTTTTCTTTTCTGAGGCGGAACTTAAGAGTAAATGTAGGAATAAAAGCAGTGTTTAAAGTGATCATCACTTAGTTGATCTTTGCTCTAGGCAAACTGGAATATTCCTATTTTCTTACTTTCTTATACATTTTTTTGAAAGCGAAGGAACTTTTAAACAACTGCAAAATAATTAAAACTATAAACCAAATCACATTTACTATGATTTATTTTTTTTTCATTTCCTTGTTTTGTTTAGCTAGCATATCCTCGCGGATTTTGATCATTTTCGCTCGTTTTTTGGCCATCTTGCTTGATTTTCTATACCATTTAGTATATTTCTCCCATTCCTTTTTAGAAAAAAGCGTAAGCTAAATGAAACGAACAGATTTTCCAAACAGTAACCACTCCATACCTTTAGTTCCATAGGAAAATGTGGGTTATCTTGTTCCAAAAATGTATCCAAGAATTCTATTGGATTCAAGGGTCGCTGGCTGAGTACCATTCTGCGTCGCAAACTCAAAGTTTTTTGAATGTTTCTAACAATATCTCCGGAAATATAATCACGAGTTACCAGAGCTAGAGATGAAAAATCAAAATCAATTGGTATGTCATGATTTTGTAACGTCAGACTCCGGTGTAACATAAAATTGGTTTGATATTCGGTTCTAGGAACCAACAGCAATTTTTGAAAAACTTTTTTCATTTTCTTATTGGCTGTCCAGGGAGCATCTGTGGTGCCAAGAAGAAACACTTTATCTTCCTTTTTAATGAATTTAAGAATATTTTTTTTCAATTGAGATTGCAGGAGACGTGGATTTAAAGTGATGTGTTCGGCAGGAACTTTTTTCCAAAAAACTCGATGCACATCTCTTATGAAAAGTATGGTTGGTTGTAGGATTTTGGACATTTTCAAAATGAGATGAACAAAATATTTTACATCCGATTGGTATTGAACGGTTTTATCAGGGCTGATGTCGAAGACTACAGCATCTAAGGAAAACCAATGCTTTGATAAACGAAGTTATGTGAAAATGTTGAAAGGGAACCTTACCAATTTCAGTGGCTAAGATTTTGCAAAGTAATTTTTTACCGCTATGAGTTGGTCCTACTAGACAAATCGATTTTGGTTTGGCAACGTTTAAAGGACCCATTCCGAGTACATATTCCCTTAAAACATCTTTGATTTCCCCTTGAAACGAAGGTGTGTCTCTTTCAAAATAATAAAGTGCATGTTAGTTTTTTGAATTCAATTAATATAAACTTATCTGAACTATACTTCATTTGTATGTTAAGCATATCAAAAGCACAATGATTTCTTTCGCCAATATAATCATCGAACGTTTTTCTAGGATAAGTTTTGAGAATACCAGCATATAACAGTTCTTGGAAAAGTGATTCTATGGATCGATCGGCAGTAAGGTCCTTGGGAATTTTTTTCTTTTTGCCTCTTTTAACTTTGGGCTTTTTTTTCTTTGGGGGTTTGTACTTCTTTTTCTTGTCTTTGGCCAGTGCTCGTTGGAGGAGTTCATATTCCAGCCTATAGCAAATATTGATGTTCGATAAGTAGAGGTCCTTGCACATGTAACAAGACAAAACCGCGAATAATACTTTGAAAGCAATTTAAAAGCAGGTGCCAAATAAAAGGTTTTTTTACGAAAATGTTGGCTGATAAAATGCCTAATCTCAGTTTTATTTGAAAACTTGTTGGTTTAGCCAAATTGTTTAAGGAAAGTAGGGTAAACGCACTTAAGGAAAGTAGGGTAAACCGGACACAAAACAAGGATGTATTCTTCAATCTGTTCTATACACTTGCATGCGAGGTTTCAGGTACTTGAAATGTGTATTTTAAGAACTACCCATCAGTTTACTGTTTAGGGTTTGAGGGACAGACTGGACAAGCTGTCCGGATACTAAAAATATGAGAATAATGACAAATTCTCTTTTCGACACTCTATTATTTGCTTGGTATGTTTTCTCTGACCAGAAGGCGAAGGCGTTTAACCGAGTCAGAAACCTAAAAGCTATCCAAAGTTTTTTTTGCACTACCGATGGAAAGGCAAAAGACTCATTGGTGAAAAAGGATGCGCCAAGACCTTACTTACAACCTGAAGGTGACCAATATATAACGCAGTGGTGTGCAGATATGGATATGCAAATATGTATTTCCAATAAAACCGTAACGGCTACCAAGAGAAAGATCATTAAAAAATGATCGACCAGCAAGAATATGAAAGCTTTTTTAAAGAGAAATTTTATTTAAACACTAAAGGAAGCATAAACCCTAAGCAAGGCAGAGAAAAAATGACACGAGAGACCATTCTGAAACGGTTCAAAGAACTGAAAGATAGCTTGAAAAGCATTGGCCAAGAAAACATCATGAAGAACCCATCAAGAATTTTAAATAGAATTTTAAAAGAAATCGTTGTCAGTAATGAGGCCAAGACTAATGACTCAAAAGCTGCAATAAATTCAAGAATTCAAGAATCGGAAAAGATCAAATTTCAATTGCATTATGGTCAAGATATCGCTGCCATCAATAAGGGGATCCAAATCGATGAACTCTTTCTTCCCTCCATTTAATCAGATGATCTTTAAAACCCCTCCTCAGGACCATCAGAAGCAAGCTAGCCAAAGGTTCCAAAGCACTCCAAATTCTCCATCAACAAAAATTTAGCTGTCTAAGCTTCCCTTAGCCTCATAATTCAATCAGGCGTATTTCCTTTTCGAAATGTTATCGAAAATGGCAAAAGCTGTCGTTGGGTCTGTTTGGTGTAGCTATAAACTCGTATATATGCTAAGAATTTTTGTTTAATTATTATTTGTGGAGCTAGTTCTTCAATTTCATCAACAACAAATAATGTACGTTTCAATTTAAATTTTTTATTTATTTATTTTTAAAGCTTTTTATTTATTAATAAGCCCAGCAACTGTAACATTGACTGTAACCCCAATGAATTAAATAAATTGTTTGCTAGTTCTTGTTTTCCAAATTCAACTGATCAAAATAGTACTTCTCCACACTTTAATTTTGTGAGTGAACATTCAAATGGATTTAATTTTGGATGCATTACCGTCTTCGAAGTATTAAAGGAAATTTTTGCAATTAATTCGGAGGCAGTAGATTTGGAAAAAATTCACCCAAAGGTTTTAAGGCTCATCTTACCTCAAGTTTTGCCCTTCCTCACACATATATTCAATTCCATTTTAACCACCTCTTCACCTCTTCTTACCCTTCTATCTGGAAAGTTGCCAAAATTATCCCTATTCCCGAAAACTCAACTTCAAACCTCGTGGAATACCGGCCAATTTCAATTTTACCTTTTATCTCGAAGGCTTTCAGGAAACAATGTTTCAACAGATTTTCATGTTTTTAACGGAGCACAAGCTTTTATCTTCAATTCAAGCGTGCTTCAGACCAAAGCACAGTTGTCTGACCGCACTTTTAAAATTAGTAGATGATATTCGTCAAGAAACTAACAATGCAAATGCTTCGACCTTACTGATGCTTGACTTCTCAAAGGCATTTGACACTGTGTCTCATGAGATTCTTTTGAGAAAACCTAATTTGAACTTTCATTTTGAAAGAACCGCGGTTGCTCTCATTCAAAAATATTTGCAAGGAAGAACTCAAGCTGTGTCGATCCAAAACAAGCTTTCCGATTTTTTGTACACTAACGCCGGTGTTCTACAGGGCTCTATTCTTGGGCCCCTACTATTTTCGTTATTTATAAACGACCTTCCTGATGTTCTCAGGTCTTGTAAGGCGCTTATGTACGCAAATGATGTCCAAATTTACTACAGCTATCGAATCGGAATGATTGATGACGCTACCGTACGGTTAAACCTTGACCTGAGCAAAGTATTCCAATAGGCTGTGAAAAATAAACTGCGATTAAACCCGAAGAAAAGTCAAGCCATTGTTATTAGCAAAAATGCTATAGATACGATCTGCTTCCCAGAGGTAGAACTTGGTTCTTCCATTCTTCCTTATATGAAAACAGTTAAAAACTTGGGCATCATTTTTAACCAAACTTTAACTTGGGAGGATCGTTCTTCTTGCACCGTTGCGTTGGCAAAACTTATGGTGCACTTAGAGTGTTCAGTTCCTCAGGGAACTATCTTCCGATTAAAACTAAAACCATTTTGACTAAAACCTTAATCCTTCCCATCATGCTGTATGGAAGTCTAATTTTCTGTAACGTAGATAGCAATAGTCACCGAAAACTCCGAGTTGCTTTTAACAGTATAGCACGTTATGCACACAGTCTTCGCAGGTTTGACCATGTCACACAGTATGCCATACTTAAAAGAGACCTTTTCAATCATTTAAAGTGCTAAAATCTTTCTTTTTTTTATAAATCTTTCTTTTTTAAAATCTTTCTTTTTTCATTTTTCTTTTGTTTTTATTGATGTTAAAATAGTTAACAGTTTTTTTTTCTATTGTTTTATTTGTAAATTTACTTTGTCTTTATTAAAAAATTTCTTAAGTAACCCAAAAATTGTACCTCTTATATCAAGTATTATCTAAAAAAATATGTTTTACTGTACTTATGTTTAAAATACATAAAACAAATAAAAATAAATTAAACTTGCACCCAAATATACTAGTGCGTTTACCCTAAAAGTTTTGCTCAGTAAGTTGCTTTCAAAGCATTATTCGTGGCCACATCTCTTAAGTGCAATAGATGCACTTGAGGCTTTATATAAATAGAAAGTCAATTGCATACCTCATTAGCTCATCAACAGTCAGTTGAAGTTCCTCACGAATTTCTTTAAAATAATCTGATGTTATCCAATCCTTAATTGGCGCGTGGTCTTTGTTTAAGCTCTCATCGATATCCGCCCATTCTTTTTTGTATTTGCTGATGGCATTTTCTATTTGTGCTGTTCATTATTATTGGAAAACTTAAATTGTGTTCAGTATAATTAAAATTTATTTTTTATTTTGAAGTGGTTAAAATTTGTTCAATAGTTTCATTACGATACGTAAATGAACTTAATTATTTTAGTTGGGTATCGCTATGGTCAAACTGGGAGCTTTGACCAGTTTGGGACAGTTATGCCATATCATTTGGCCACTAAAATAAAATTTTAGTTCGTTCGTTGAACCTTACCCAGGGTTGGCCCATGTTTGATTGGCAAACCTTTGAAACCTTTGAAAAAACCAGAGTTATTAGTTCTCAAAAAACGCTTAACCAAAAAATAACCACACATCCCTTTCATTTGAGGAAAAATACGTGCCATTTGACAGCCCCCTGTTCATTACCTGAACTCGCCCCAGCAAAAATCGAGTGCTACTTCAAAGCGAGTTGAGGGCAAATCCAGGGCTAAAAAAACACTCAGTTTGAAATTCAGGGCGAGTTCAAGGTTTTTCAAAAAACGGGCAACCCCAGAGCTTCAACAAACAAACCTATTTAATACCAAAGTTCTTAAAACTTACATATGCTTTTGCTTCTCTCCATTTCATCATTCAAGTCAAAAATGCCTGCAGCCTTAAACTTTGCTCGTCTCTTCGCTATTGCCAGTCTTTCCTTTTTGAGTTGTTCTTTTTTTTGTTTTTTAAGTTCTTTTGCTTTGTCTTTTAACTTTTTCTTCTGTTCTTTAGAAAGATTCTTTTCCTTGAGTTTATCATTGTATTCAAAGACATCCATAGTTTCTCCTCTAAGCAACAAAAGCGTTCCGCCTTTCAACTCATCGGGGTATGGATGGAAACAATCCAGTTTGTCATAGCTGTTCGTTGTTTATCATGATTAGTTTTATGTTATCAAATTTGAAAACAAATGATCCCCTTACAATTCCTGAAACCATGCTCGAATATTGTCGGAAATATCTTCCATTATCCATGGGCTATTGACTCTGAGTATCCTTGCCCTTTCGTCCTTGCAGAACTCGATAAACTCCTCGTCATACCTTTCTTTTAAAAATCTATGCTTAGCTGCTTCCTGTGACTGCTCTTCATGTATTTTTACTTTTCTAAATCGAGGTTTGAGCTCCGGCAACATTCCGTAAATACGCATTTTCTTCTCCAATAGAGCTCTGTATTTCTTACGATCTCTGTAGCCTTTCCAAAACGTTTGAATTTTCAGGGCAGCTAAATTTATAATTTTTTCGACATATTCTTCCAGGTTGGGTTCTGAATTGCTCTCTAAATAAAATTATTTGCAGAAACAATTTCTTTCTGATTGAGAAAATCAAATACCTGATTCGTATTCACTTGATTCACTTTCTAAAGAGGAAATTTCTTCAATTTCAGCATCTTCTTCTTCTTCGGAGGCTTGCTCCTCTTCTACTAATTCCACTTCTTCCGACAAATCTTCTTCAAAATACTTATCGACAGGAAGAGGAGGAGGTTTGACATAGTAATTGAAAGGTTTTGTGTCTTTTTTCTTTGTGTAATAGTTAGCGTCGAAATGAGTCCTTCTGACAGGAATCAACATCGCTTGTGTAGGTTTGTGTGTGAACTCATATTTAACAGTTGCTTCGTCAATGCGAATTCTTGGTTTGTAAACTACTGGATTGTACCGAATGTTGGTCAAATAAACTCGAGCCATACGAGCTCGCTCATGAGACTGAATAAGGGTAAGAGCCTCCCGGAATTTATTTTTAATCAGGGCAAATTTTGTTTGCTTTTTCATGGTTACTTTTGCAGACATTGGAAGTACATTTGAATCGTCTGGCATTGTCCTTAAAAAAGTATTCTCCAAGAAATTTTCGTGTGTTCTTTGCGATACGTTCAGATTATTTCTAAATTTTTCTTGACTCTCCCTCATAGGTGCCACATGACCTCTCAATCCCTCTTCAGACTTCCGATTGCGATTGATCATCTTCTGAATATTTGTTGGGCGCCAATATGGAAAGTATTTTGGAGTCCAAATCGTCACATCATCAGGAGTCAATCTTCTCTCAACGAGAGTCTTGTCTATGTAAATAAACTCTGAAAGTTCTAAATTTTTCAATTCGTTCTTGAGTTCAAGAACTCTTTGGGATGATGCCTCCACCAGCTGCTTGAGAACATCACGTTTTTGAACTTGAAACGTGTGATGGTAAATATATCCAAGTTTGTTGACAAGTTGAACATAACGGGCGTAGAGCTCTGCAAATAGATAGTGAGCAACAGCGTTGTCCTCAACGGGCTTGAGTTTCTTGAAAACATCTTGACGCTTTCTGATGTCTTCGAGATCTTTTTGCGTGGCCACCCAGAATTTGTAGTTGTAGTCAAAAGACATTTTTCAATAAAATGATTGAAAAATCGAAGCTTAGTAGAGGTTGTACTTTCATATGTAAATAAATATTGAATGTAGTAAAACCAAAAATCGGTCGTTAGAATACGTCGAAAATATTTGTTAATATAGGTTCATCCGTTAAACTTTACCCTGTATTGACCCGGGGTAGATTGTTTTGTCAAAATAACCTGGGTTTTCGGTTTAAAAAAAACGCATAACCACAAAATCATGACACATACATCATTGGAAGAAAATTTCATCCCGTTTGACAACCCTGTTTATCACCTGTACTCGTTCCAGGAATAATTCAGGGCGAGTAAAGGGCAAACTCAGGGCTCAGTTCGACATTCAGGGCGAGTTTAGGTTTTCAAAAAACGGTGGTGACTACAGGGCAGTCTCAGGGGTTAAACGCACAAACCTTTTTATTGACAGCTTCGTGGCATTTTCCAATGGATGTCGATTGACTGTATGTGTTCGATTTAGACGAAAATATGGCATTCTCATTCGTGTTTTGTCTAAGATAAGGTAATTCCTAAGGTAAACCGTAGCTCCTCGTCATGTCTTTAACTGTTGACTGATTTGAATTGAATAATGCTGAAAATGACTATTGTTTAAGTAGCAGAAAATAGCTAAAACCAAATTTAAACATTAAGGAACACTCCTTTTTCGTCGGCATTGCATTAAAAGAGACAAGCAGTTTTTAAGTCCTATTAGAGAAACTTCCCAAAGCTGTGATTTCTCGACAAATGTAAGGAAGCCTTCTATGCTCTTCCAATATACAATAAAGTAATTAGAATGCGCCAGATTCCTTCTCCTTAACTCTTTAGGATTGAGGAGAAAAATAGGAAACTTGAATATATATTATGGTTTTGTCGAAAGTAGTTGCCATTTAAAAGTTGAATCAAAAATAAGGTTTGAATGATTCAAAGGTAGAATAGAGTTACATAGTTGGGCGTAAGGGTTATGCTGGGGGATTTAGCCTTGAGTAAACTAAGACTAAAGTAGCCTACTGGAGTATGCCAACTAACATAGAATGAATGAAAATGAGCAAGGCAAAAATGAGATTTTCCACGGCAAAATGTTTGCTGCTGCGTATATGGTTCGCATGGCTTCTTGTTTCATGGTAGTTAGGGGTTTGAATCCCAGGAACCTAAAATTCTTTTACCGCTGATAATGCGTTTTTGACTGAATTGGAAAGTCCTCTTAGAGTAATCACACTGCCAAAAGAAGGACTTTCTCGCCACTAAGCTGGAATCGGTTGTGGGTCACCTACATGCCTCTTCAAGGTTTAATTGAGAATGCACTAGGCCCTGGGGCCCGCAAGTTCTGTTGTGTCCCTCTTTTTGTTTGTTTTAATTTGGGAGAAGTAACGTTTGGGTGCGAATTTGTCGTTGGAGCCAGGTTTAGAGAAAGGATCATCGCCAACTGAAGTATATGTAGTCATCAAAGAAGGTCAGCAAACATCGACGAATTGGATGCAACGTCACAAAAGGCAGACATAGCTTCGAGGTAGTACAGGACAGGTGGTACCCGTGGTGTGATGGATAGCATGTCGGCCTGTTAATCCAGAGGTTCGAATTCGAATCCCAACAGAGGCAAAAATGTTTTTTCCACGGGTATCGCCTTTCGCGAGGAATTGGCAAGTCCTCCATTAGTATTCATTGCCATGAAAAACGCTTTCTCAATTAGCCTTTCGGAACCGGCAGATAATTGTAGGTCCCTTCCATTCCCTCTTTATTTATTTATTTTTAGTACAGGACTTCGTTTACCTGGGATCCGCTTTAGACACAGAATACAACATCAGTGCGAAGATCAGACGGAGAATAATTCTTGTCAACCGCTGCATCTCTGGGTTTAGAAGGTAATTGAGACCAAACCCTCACTAGAAAAACCATGCTAACCCTTTATAAAACCATGATCATCCCAGTCCTGCTTAATGGAGTGGGACCATGAACTTTATCAAAAGCGGAAGAGGAAACAACTGTTCGTTTCGAAAGAAAAATACTCCGAATGATCTTTGGTCCTGTATCCGAAGACAATATGTGGAGAAGACCCAAGACGATACAACAACGAGCTGTACTGCGACTTAGGCAAAGCTTAAAGAGTACGCATCGGGAGTTTTCCTTCCTTTTCAATGATTTGCAGTTATTATAAATATAAACTCAATGAAATATAAGAATTCATTTTTTAATTAAAAGAATTAGAAAAATTGTTAAAAAAAATAAGTTAAAACTTTTTGTTGGAGCCGATTTTGAAAACTTTGTACTTTTTCAACATCGATCGGGATTTGTCTGTGGATGTGCATAAGTGCCAGACCGCAAAAGCGATTTTCACTCACTGTGGACCTTAAAATGGTTTTAAGGCGCCGCCGCCGCAATGAAGAAAAAGAACTCGTAACCGGAAGCTTTGCAAGGATTAAAAGAAAACTGTGTATAAAACTAAGCACATCCTTATTGCATTTATCCATCAACTTAAGAGCAGTAACGGGAAGATGGTTGTTCTGCTCCTTTTTCGTTAACCATTTTTCCCGCCACAACACCAGCTCATCTTTGAGCAAAGAACAGACTGTGTCTGTATTTTACTCTAAGAGTTAACCAAAGCGATTTATTAGCGACTTAACGGTGGTATCCAACTCATCAGTATTATATCAAATTGTATTTTTCGGAATGAAAATTGTAAGTTTGAATACATTTAAGGTTTCCGGTCGAAATCTTTCATGCAAATCGGTCAGGACAAAGTCAAGAAGAGGTGCATATAATGAGATTCTGTATAGTATACCTCAGCTGAATTAGTGTCAAAATTAGCTCAGTGAATTTGGCGTCCACCATGACGTGGAATACGAGCAATTCTCAACTAAACATTCAAATGATCACATAAATTCTTAGCATGCTGCCAGATGTTGTGGAAACTGGTATCTATGTTCTTCCGGCGACCTTTAAGAACGGAAATCGTGTTCTTCACCAGCATTACGCTGCTATTCAGTTCAAGATACATATTTAGATTGTAGTAATTTGCTCAAGGACTGTGTTAAAGACAACACATCACTCAAACACAAAACTGATACAATAAACTGCGATTTGCCTAAAGATGTTATTAGTAAGGAAGCCTTGCCAGCCGTGCTTGGGTCACGCCACTGCGATATCGTTTCCAACGCTTCCACAGTTTTGATGAGGTCCAAAAAAAATTGAAGTACACCTTCATGTCGATCTACCCACCTTATTTCGCAAAGTGATGTGAGGACACACCCCAAGGTGTTCATGAGGACAGTTTTTCGTTTCGGATGCGAATTGAAGACGAAGATTACCTCTTTTATTATTGCAAAAGCGTCTCGAATGGAAGGTACTTTTGAACTTTGAGAAAAGGAGTTCATGCTTATTTTGACATTCTATTCGATAGTTTAGTCGAATTCGAAAGAAGTGCATTTTGAGACTCGAATGGTTCGAATGTTTAACATGTAAAATTTCGAATCATTCGAGTCTCAAAATGCACTTCTTTCGAATTCGACTAAACTTTCTATCGAATAGAATATCAAAATAAGCATGGTTATTTAGCTTAGTCCTGATCATTAGTTTGGGTTACCATATTCTCTTTTTTTATGACATCGACTATTTTTTTCTGTCAGAGTTCTGCTTTTTCTTGGTATTCGATGAATTATTTAAAGCAATTTAGGGACCAACTGAATTTTTTTAACGAATACGTGCAGTTTGCTTCAGACTTAACATTTTTATTGACAGATAGGGGGACAATTGCCCTCATTGGCCCCCTGGATCCGCGCCTGCCACCACCCCAAGTCCTCATGGTATAAACGTATCAGTATTCAACCCTTCATAAAAATCACTTTAAAAATAAGAAATACAGTGGTTTTCAGGGGAGATTTCTATCTGAACTGTCTGACAAAGGTGCAACAATTTCTCAAACATGGAACTTTGTTACATTCTCTTTAACCTTTTGCTCATAGGCTCACTTTTTTTCTCACCTAAAATGATGACATAAAGATTTTGAATGAGATAAAAACAAAACGTTAAACTAAAATTGATTCAATATTTTTATTTTAATATATATATTTTTAATAATACTTTACAAGATATTCGTTTCCTTTGTTTTATAATTTTTTTTATAATGCTATAATTTAATTTAATATTTTTCCTTATTAATCAGGATGTTTTGTTGTTGTTTTTTTTTCATATTTTAAATGCTTCAGCTCACTTAACTAAGTTTGTATAATTTACAGTTTTTACAGAAATGCTTTACATATTTACTTCTTATTTTGGAAAAAAAACTTCCGCAAATATTCACATATATATTTTTCTTATATTTGATTTTTCTTTTAGCTAAGATTTTAATTTTATTTCTAAACATTTTCTTTCTTCTTATAAGTCTATGGCTAATTTGAAACATTCGTTTATTCTTTACTTTTATTATTACAAAAATGGCAAGAATTGGAGATTTGTTTTTTGTTTTTGTTTTGGATCGAAAAAGCGATGCAACTAATGGCAAGTTGAAATTAAAATTTTCGTTTAAATAAAACACAAGATATTACAATATTTATGTTGGTTATTATGAAAAAGCCTCTTTGATGAAGTTGTAATAATGTCTGGTGTTGTAGAGTTAGCTTATTGAATATTGAATTCCATATTATCTTCAAGAAGTATGGCAAGGTTATGGAAGTTGAGTAGCTAATTAAATGGCAAACCTTCTGGCACATTACAACCATTAATTAACTTTTGTTTTCTTCATTTTTTATTTTTATTTTTATAAATAACAATTAAAAGAAAAAATGTAGTGCTCTATTAAAAATACATGCATGTTCTTTTTTTCTTTAATAAATATGATCTTAAAAATTAAATAAATGCAACATTTTCTGTAAATTACTTAAAAACAACAAGTGTGTAGTACGAAATGAAAATAAATAATTTATTTTTTATTTCCGGTAATTTTCTTTAATTTATATAACTAATTTACATTTAGATTAAAATACTATTTATATCACAAAACATTTTTAATGATTTCTTACTTAAGTTTTTTTTTTTTCATTTATGTTTTACACATTTCTATTTCATTTACTATATCAAAAGTGGTTAATGTAAGAATCATTTGCTGGCGGGCATCTTGCAAAATCAAAATAAAAACAACTTCTTTCGACTTCGTTAAATTAGTAGTCATGCATTATTAGTTATTTTTTTTTTTAAGCTAGCTGTGTTGGAATGTGATTTAAGGTTGTGTGTTTTTTTTTCTTTATCTGCTGATAAATATAAATTACGTATTTAATATAGCAAGTAATTACAACAATATCTAAAAAACAAAAACCGATGCAGTGTTTATTTCAAAACAAACGTCTTGGCGTTTTATTTACATCAGATCTAAAATTTCTATATGAGAAGTGCGATTTGACACAGGAGGAAGAAGCGTTTTATCATTTCTTATCGTTGTCCATTTTGCTTTTATCCAACGATGATGACACCATGCCACCACCATTTGGTGGGTATAATTTGTCTAAATAATTTAGGGACTCGTTGAGGAAGCTCTGGAAGTTAGAAATTCATCATTGAGTATATAAGTAGTTATGAAGAGTGGGGAAAGGATATTTACCTGAAAGGCGTGAAGTACGGCCATTATTGCTGGAGATCCGAATCCATGTGTTATTAGCGAAAAGTGCGTGAGATGTCGTTGCATTGATGGCTCTAACAGATGCTGTGACCTTGTGCCATACTGTGTTGTCCTGTCTTGACTGAGCACTTGCATCAGTTCTTTTGTTATCTAGAAAAGAAAGCGCGTATGCAGTGAGATCATATTGGTGTGGCATGTGAGAAAACTTAAATACGTTAATTTGAAAAATGCAAAGTTAATATCCTGTTCACGACTCTCTCGAATTAACGCTTTGAAGAGATATGACGTCGGAAAGCTGCAATTGGAAGAGATTGCCAGTGCCCTCTTAAACGAGTGTCCCCCCAACTATTCTTGAATCTTATGCCGCCGGCATTAAGCATTGAAGACCAGTGGTAGCACAACCAACAAGCCATCAGAACCGCTGGTTCTAGGTTTCACTCAGCCTCCAAAAAGAAACCCATGGTTCGATGAAGAATGCAGGCAGGTAAATGCAAAAAGCTAACCAAAAGGCACGACAAATGCTTATGTAAAAGAGAATAGGGCTACAAGGGCTGCTTTCGACCAGTACAATGAGATATTCAAGGAGCAAAGAAGGAAAGAACAACGAATTCTCAAAAAATAGAAGCAGCATGATAAGAGCTCGTTTGAGTAAATTGAGAGATGCCATGAGATCAATGAGATTCGGAAGTTTTACCAAAAACTAAAAAGGTCTTGCCAGGGTGTCAAGCCCCTAACACAAGCCTGTGAAGACCAGCTCCCTGCTGTGACAGTAAAAGAATCACAGTCTTTACTAAGGATCTGGAAATACCCCTTGTGCAGACTGCTTAATGGTGATGAAGACACTAATTCCGCTGTCAGGCAGAATGCCCCATTCAACTTGGACGATGATCGAGAATGCCGTCCTCCCGACCTAGCAGAAGTTAAGGTTCCTTTATGCCAACTTAAAACAAATAAGAGTGCAGATGTAGATGGTCTTGATGCCAAATTTTTCAAGGCAGCAGGAGAAAGGAAAGGAGCATGCACCAGCTGATATGCATGATATGGTCGGAAGAAAGCATGTCCAATGAATGGAATCTCAGTATCGTATGCCCAATCCTAAATCCTAAAAAAGGGAGAACCTCACAATTGCGCCAAATATAGAGGAATAAGCCTCCTGAAGGTCTGTTCTAATATGTGAGCGCCTGAAACACCTTGTCAACAACTTGATAGTTCCTTATCAATGTGGTTTTAGACCAGAATAGTCCACAATCGACAAAATTTTCACATTTCGCCAGATCTTGGAAAAAACTCGAGAATATAATATCGATGATATACACCATCTTTTTATCGATTTCAAGGCCGCGTATGACACTATTTGCACAGACGAGCTGTACAGAGCCATGTCTAGTTTCGGCATTCCTTCAAAACTGGCACGTATGACTTTGGAGAATTTGAGCTGTCCCGTGGAGGTTGGTAAAGAACTCATCGAAACCTTTGCTGTCGAAAATGCGATTCCTTAACATCATACTTAAAAATTGTACAAAACTCAAATGTCAACACCAGAGGAATAATCAAAACAACCTCTACTTATGTGAGTTAAGAAGGCAACTGAAATAAAACTCTCTCTAGAAAATCCAAGGTAACCCTTAATAGGACCCTAATCATCCCAGTCCTGCTTTACGGTGCGGAAGCGTGGACCTGGCTAAAAGCGGTCGTTTTGAAAGAAAAGTTTTTCGAATGATCGATAAAAACGAAAATCGCTCGGGATTCCAAATTCTATTTCTATTCTATTTCTTTTTTAAAAATCAAGAGTCTGATGAAATTGAAAACACGGTTGAGCTATTTGCTCAATTTTTTGAATCGGTCTATTCTAACTCACATGAAAATCTAGTTCACCTTTCTGGCTATAATCCTAAAGTAAGTATAGGGTCCTTACAGTTAGATCTCAACGATGTTTTAGAAGGATTGCATGATCTTAAGCCAAACGCTAAACCTGGCGTTGATAATATTAATGCGAAGATTTTGAAAAGATGTTCCAGTTCTTTGGCTCTTCCACTACTAATCATTTTTAATTCCTCATTGTCATCTGGACTGTTCTTAGATGAATGAAAATGTAGAGAACTACAGAGGAATTTGTAAACTATCTGCAATTCCTAAGTTTTTTGAAAGCCTTGTCAAAAAAACTTGATTTCCTAGTGAGGGAACATATAAGTGATGCCCAACATGGGTTCATCTCGGGAAGATCAACAATCACCAATTTAACATGTTTCTCTTCTTTCGTTGTTGACGCTATTGAAAGTAAAGATCAAGTGGATCTTATTTATACCGATTTTAGCTAAGCGTTTGATTTGGTTTGTCACAAAATATTGCTTCAAAAATTGGAATCATTTGGTTTCCACTCAAGCCTACTTCAATGGATCTGTTCTTTCCTCATAGAAAGGGTTCAAAAAGTCAAAATTGACGAATTCACCTCAAAGCAGATAAATTGTACCTCTGGTGTTCCACAGGGTAGTCATCTAGGTCCTCTCCTTTTTATCATATTTATTTATGACATTGTTAACTGTGTCAACTTCAGCAAATGCCTCATATACGCAGACGATCTGAAACTTTTTCTGAAAGTAACCTCTATTAGTGATTGCCAAAAACTCCAATTGGATCTTGATAATCTATCTCGCTGGTGTGTGTTAAACCGCTTGAATCTTAACGCCAAAAAATGTTTTGTGATTTCTCTCTCAAGAAAGATTCATATGCAAGAGTTTTCATATTATCTTGATCGCAACCCTCTTCAGAGAACTGAAAAATTTAAGGATTTAGGCGTACTTTTTGACTCCAAATTCACTTTTACACCACATATAGAAGCTATTGTATCAAAAGCTAACTCAATGCTAAGATTCATCAAAAGAAATTCAACAGACTTTACTAACCCCTACACCCTTGTGACTCTTTATACCTCACTTGTAAGACCCAACCTACAGTATGCAGACATCATCTGGAACCCTCACCAACAATATTTTTCCGATCGGATTCAGAAAGTTCAGAATAGGTTTACGAAGTATGCATTTTACAAAATGCGATGGTACTTTCATCCAAATTCCACAGGTAGGCAGAGTCTTCTAGGTTTGCAGTCGCTCAAATCACGTAGACGTAGTCATGACATAGTTTTTGTGCGAGACATTTTATGTTATCATATAAAGTGTCCTTCCTTGTTGTCCTTAATTTGTATTTATGCTCCAGAGAGGCCGTTGAGGGATAGAAATCTTCTTTTTCAATCAAGGCACAGTACTAATTATGGCATGAGTGAACCAATTTCAAGATCAATTAGAGAATTTAATAAAATTTGTGGTCATATTGATTTAGCCTTCTCTAGAGATAAATTTCGAAATAAATTGTACTACTTATTTTTAAGAAATTGAAAACTATTTTGTTATAATGTGTAATCTGTTGAGCTCATTGCTCGTAGGTGAAATAAATAAATAAATAAATAAGATCTTTGATCCCGTATGCGAAGGCAATGTATGGAGAAGAAGATACAACAACAAGCTATATGAGCTGTACTGCTACAAGAATTCGCATAGCGAGAGTGCGATGGCTGAGCCATGTAGAGTAGATGGACATCAAAAAATACCTCAACCGACTAAGAAAGCAAAATTGGAGAGAGCTCTCCAAAAATCGACGTCGCTATCGAAGTATGTTGGTTGAGGCCCAGATTCTTCCGAACTGAAATGGGTTTTCTTCATTTTGCAACAACCTTTGGCATAATTAATTGTTTATTCAGTTGTATATTTAATTTGAATTTTAAAATTTTTATAATTGATGAGCACCTGGCAACCCTGTATCAACTTGAAAATGATTCTTAAAAAAACAAAATCCTTATATTAGCCTTTACATTTTGATATTGTACTTAGCACAAACTCGTAAGTACGTGCGAAACAGTCGTGTCCATTTTTTCAATAGTTCAAAGGCTTAAACCTCCTTTTTAAAAAAAAAAAAGGATTCGCGAAGCTTAATTTTTATTTTTTACGTAGTAAACAGCAAGCTGTTGCTTTGAAATTTAAAATTTACATTTTTCCTCATATAATCGAATTTCAGTAAGCACTATGCCCAAGTCCCCGTTTCATTTTGGACGAGTCCTGAATGTTAAACTAAACGAAAGTTTTAAACCTGTTTTAAACTCTCTTTTGAAAATGTTTTTCTTGTTTGTTTTTTAAACAAAAAATTAGGTACACTTGCATTGGAGTAGAAAACGACTATATCTTAGTTCTATATCGGAAAATAAATAATCTTCAATTACCTGTTGGGAATGCATCAACAGCTCCTTACGTCTATAAGATTCTTGAGGCTCGGTTTGATGTCGCACAATATATTCAGCTAATTGTCGGGCGGGAAATTCTGTTTCACATACGAAATGAAAATCTTTAGCCAAATGTGTTGCTTCTCCCTCTACCAAAGACGTCAGCAAAGTCACATTGGCAGCCTTTCTTCTTCCAGCTGGTAGATTTAATCCAATTTTTTCCAGCTTCTCTCTTAACAATCGGCCTCCGTTTTTGCTTTTAGCTCTAAATACAATAAATTATAAATAATCGTGATTAAAACATTTTAAAGGCAATTATTTAAGAAACAAAACTGTATGTACGGTATACAATACATACCTTCGAAGAACACCTCCTAATAATGAGGCATTGAGACACTCTGGCGGCGATAGTCGTCTTTGTACTTCGGCAATTGTGACTTTATATTTCGATGTACTTGATAGAAGGCTAAGACGTCCGGGCACTGCACAAAATACTTCACTAGGTGAACCTGATCCAATATTTCCGACATCCTTGCCACTCTTAATGCCTGAATGTGCATGAAAAAAAAAAGAATATGAATACAACGCCAAATCTGTATAGCTGCGAAAAAGGACATTTCATTGTATGTATTTAAGTTTGTGAGGGTCGATTTACATTAATCCTGCCAATTAGGTAACTCGACGACTGCGACGGATCTCACAGCTCACTGTGCTGATTATGTACTTCAACAATAAAGAATAACTCACGTAAACAAACCAGGTGTGAAACCTACCGCCTCAAAACTACCAGATACACAACGTCATAGTATGGCATTGAATCAAACAGGCAGTCAGTCGACTCCTGTTGTGTAGGCATGTCCATGCCCATGCCTATGCACACAAATGCAGCAGTAGCCCGCGCGAATTTGACACCTCTTCCCTACTCTCAATGGCAAGTTCACATTTAATGGGATAGGCATATTGCATGAATTTGAGAATGCCGATTGTTCGAAAAAATATAAACTAATTGGCAGTGGATTACGAAACCGAATACTAACATAACACTTCTTCCTTTTTACCTTAAGAATGACTGTGTGTCTGTGTACGTTTACAACAAAAGGAATTTTCCGGTGACTTACTTTTTATTAAGGGCAAGTCCGACATAAATGCCACATTGTCATCCATTCCGGCATTTTGTCCATCGTCGACGGCATTCTGAAGCGCTTGGTGTAATGCCAAGGGGTCGTGTTCATGCCCCAGCCTCCCACCGTGACCTCCAGCACCGCTTATTGCACTTCCATAATCGCCACGTCTATCTGTATAGGGAAACCCATGTGAAAGTTGTGTCTGTGGGGTTGAAGAATAAAAAAATTAGTTGAAATTAAGTTATAAAAACAATTTTTTGTGTTGAGTTATTTTTGCATTCGGTGAAACAATTCTTTTCGCATAAAAGTAGGAGCATTCCTGATTTAGGAAATATTTTTATGAAAGTTGTCCTTAACTCTTCCTTATTTCAAGGATGAAGTACCAAAAAAAAGAAGGGCACGTGAAATTCCACTGTTTGTATTTAAGGTTTTCGCTGCTAATGCAGTCCACCCTGACTTTTAACCAAAAATGTGCTAATGGTAGAGATGGGGAGGTTGATTTTATTCTCTTCGAAGTGCATTCTTTGTGAAGATGTTCCGCCATCGAGAGATTTCTTGTTTGTGAGTTGAAAATTCTTCTTCGAAATTCTAAATAACTTAACTGATAGTTGAAAGGATGTGGGCTGGGATTATACCATTGATAACATTACAGGAGGTTTTCGTTCTCCTTTTTATCCATGTGTCGGTTGTTTTAAAATACATTATAATCTTTTTTTTCATCGTAGGTACCGTTTGTTTAAAAACATCCCTTTTTGACTATGCCAAAAGACTTAGGGTTTGTTTGGTTGCTTTTTGGAGAAAAATTCATCGCATATTTTCGTAAGATTTCTCAGGGTTGTGTATATAGTACACAAAATACAGAATGCTAAGGATATTTTCTTGAGATTTTCACGATGAAGATACATCTTAAACCGAACCACCCCCATCTTGGTGTATCGTATTTTCAATGAATGGTGCGGGAAATATGAGAGTGAGTATGGGTATGGGCAGCATAGTCCTTGGATTATGTCTGTGATAAATGGTTGAGATATTTTATGCATTGAATTGAAGGTTTATGACGTCCCAGTTTGTTGGGATGAAATTCCAGAGTATTTGAACGAAATTCTCTTGACTTGTTTACAAAATCATATGTTGGGTATATTTATCGGTTTATTAAAAAAAAGTATATTGCAAAACGATTTAAGGAATTTTTTAATGTTTCAAAATGGAGAGGGGAAAATGCTTTGTGGATTGTGTTGTTTATTTTCAAATCAATCAATTAATATTGCAAATTGTATTATGATGCTCTAGCAAGGATGGCCATTGATCGGATTTGACAAACAAACACTTAAAAAACAAGTAATTGTGTTTGTTTATGGCTTGGTTCAGTAATTCTCGAAACGAATATCGTGTTACATGTTACTGATTATCATCACACTATTATTAAGAAAAAATATTAGTTTGTTTGTTTGTTTGCTTGCTTGTTTGTATTGAACAGGCTCCAAAACTACTTGGCCGAAATCTAGAACAGAGATGGTATAGAAGCTGCCTCCATCTGAATGCTTAGTCAATGTCGAGTCTGCCCCAGGAAACAGATACTCGCTCTGTAGTTCTGGAGTTCGTGTGCAAGCTCTTCAGTTAGCATTGGCCACCACTAGTCTATCCAAGCTGAAGTGTTTTTTATCCATTACAAAGGAGAGTGCTAAAACACTTGAAATGTAGAGATATACCCAATTTTTTGATCTCTTCAAGTAAAGCTGCCTTAAAACCCAGTCACCTGTCATTAGATCCATTATCTTGTTTACCTTAATTGGATTTTCTTACATACAAGATGCGATAGCATTGAAACAGCTGAGACATAAGCCAAGAGTGGTGTATTTTTGCTTTTCGGCGGTCTTCAATTGTCCATTTAGTGAATAAGAATCACTTCAAAATCACACCAATTGTACCTCGAAACTTGTTTTTGACGGGATGGTCAAACTTAAAGAACACTTTTTTATTTTAAGCTGAGCAAAGATTATCAGGGGCTAGTTTAAAATTTGATTTGAAAGCTGAAAGCTGAATTAAAACCTTATCCACTTACAAACTTAACTTTCTCCCAAATTGGTTATATATGCTTCCTCATTTAAGGCTGTGAAAGAATCGAAACACTCCTTTAAGTCATGAGAGGAAAGAGCTTGATCCCAATCGATCACGTTGAAAAAATTTTTCAATTCATTATAAATTTACCAAAATCCCGAACCAAGTTGAACTCACGTTTATCAAAATTTAACTTGTCGAGATCTTAAGATCAAATTGCAAAGCAAAATTATACTTTCTAGGAGGGAGCGTTTTTATATTCGCGGAATGAGGGGGTTAGAGGGGGATGACTATGCTCATTATTTCATTGTTCTTAGACAATTTGTTTTCGAGCTATCGTCAACCAAGCAACATAATCGGGAGTACAAAGTGAAATATGGAGAAAATCAACAGCGCGTAGAGTGTTCACGTGCATTTTTAGACCTCTGCAATGAAGACAAGGATCGTGTATTGAGTCGAATTGTTACTGGCGACGAAACTTGGGTTCATCATTATGAGCCTGAGTCTAAACGAGACTCTGCAGCGGGAAAACTCATGGCAACGGTCTTTTGGGACTCGGAAGGAATATTACTAATCGATTATAAAGATAAAGGTGTTTCTATAATCGGAGAATACTACGTTTCAATATTAGACCGATTAAAAGAAAAATGAAATTGACGAAAGGTGTGCTGCTTTTGCACGACGACGCGCCCGTCCACAAAAGTCGCATTGTGTTGGCTGCCCTGCATAAAGTGGGCTTCGATATTTTGGATCCCCCCTCCGTACAGTCCAGACCTGGCCCCGAGTAATTATTGTCTGTTCCCAAAAATGAAAAAAGAGCTTCAAGGTAAGAAATTTACCAATGATGATGAAGTCAAAGAGGCAGTTTTGGCGTATTTTTAACAACAAAGTAAAGCTGGCTTAAATTAAATGGCAGCAGATTATAAATGAAACTTTATTATCAGTACAGCATAGACTCTGTTGGTAGACTTCTCCTTGAGAGTAAGAAAATATCTCTATACATTGACGGAGTGCTCACCACTCGCCTTAGAAGCGTCAACTTGATTATAAGATTGTTTTTTTGTTCATTAAAAAACGAAAAACCTTCACTCATATACTTTGATGGACAAAAGAACTGCCTAAGAGCCTCACAACAAAAAATATAAATTAACGAGCTTCAAAATTTCGATGGTGAAATAACAAGATTTTACACGATTTTCTATGAAACTGTGGAAAGTGGGAAAGCCACCATCACTTCGAGATCATAATGCTCGAAACGTCGGAACCACTTTCTGTTGGATCCGAGCGGCTGGATAAGAAAGTACTCGTAATTTTCAAACCCAATTTATTACGAGAAGAGATACGTGTCACAAACGGATGTTCTTAACAAACAAGCATAACGCTCGAAACTAACTCCACTCTATGCATCAAAAAATAAAATAACTTCATCTGTAATGTGGTTTCCGTTGCATAATAGTAAGAATGTCTGCCTGTTACTTGGAACTTAGGAGTCTGAACTCTGAAGTTCGAATCCCCGAAAAATTGAATTGTTTCTCCGCCAGTATCTTCCTAGAGTATTCACACTTTCATTAAAAATCTGCGCAGCCCTATTATTATTACTTTATTAATGTGTATTAAAATCTTCATACTACATAGTTCTGAGTACTCGTTTCCTTCACTGTAAAAACCCAAGATACTCCCAATGGTTTATTTTTATTTTTAAATTTTTTTATGTCTGTATGCGATTGTTCGATTCACAGGTGGTTAGTGGTGCCAGTTCGTTGTATGTTCCCATAACGTGCGAGTATAAATTTCACATCCCAAAAACAGGTTTAATTTCGCTGTTATTCCTCACAACTTTTGGCTGAGAAAAATAGATACGCTATTCCCCGGCTCTCCCCAAGATTTTTGGTCCCTAGTATTTGACAATGAAAGAAAAACAACACAGATGTCGAGAAATAATCAATGGTGCACTTGGTATTGATATAGGTGCAACAGAGAATTTGGAGTTAGTGCCAAAAGGTTCTCAACTGGGACCAATTATATTAAAAGTACAACATACTCCCAATAGCTGAATCCAAGCTTAACTGAACTAACTGAAAACTTTCTACGATTTTTAATGCTTAGAGTGCGCTAGCCAAAATGTGGTCATCATTTAAATCCAACCAGACAAATACTTCAATACTTATGCCACTAAGATAAATAGATACTTTGATTTATTATTTGAGATCTTAAAACTGCAAATGGGAAAGAGAGGTGGTCATCTTTAGAAACTTATGCCAAGGTAATTCAAGAAAGAAACACAGAATTTTTACTTCGTCCAGATGAAACATCTGACTTATGTTGTTGATGCTACGACGCCGACGAGTTGTTAGAGAAAGGATTGGCTCAATCGTCTGGGAGTACTCAAGTTTCGTCAACACACCAGAATGAGTTACGAATTGGGCGACAAATCTGCCACTGAACAATATCCTGTTCAGAGAGGCTTTCCATCCGCAACTCCTAATCTCTATCAAACATTTACACCTCTTCACTACATTCACACTTCTGTTATTAACTTACTGTTGCTTCTCGCAGCTTGCAACAACGCCCTAAATTGCTAAATTTTTAACGTTTATATCACCTATTGTACTACAATGGCTAATTTAATCTCAATAATCTGACTATGTTAAAACTTAATTTGCTTAAGTCTCAAAGAATTACTATCTTAATAAAACCAAAATTGCTTATGTCTTAATTTGCGTATGATATTGTTACAATTCACATTATTATCCCAATCACCAAACATATTTGAGTGCAAATGATTGTAATTTTGAAGCGAATTCATAAATTATTAAATAAACGACTTAAATTTATAGCTTTAAGATCTTCGACCTGGTATACTTGCTTAGTCAAAAAGTTCAGCTTTGATGTTAGGATGTGGGACGAGCTTAAGAGCTTGTCTTCTTTGTTAAGGTGGTGACTTAAGAGATGTAAACTAAACTCATAATTACAATAAAAATTCGTTATAATACGACGCGCACAGGTTCCGTCCCGCGTAAATACATAAATTCGTAATACATAACAATTTAAAATGTTTTTGAAATATCGAAATAATAATTTCATGTGATTATTTTTATTTAAATTACATCAATAGTTTAATTTATGTTTGCTAAAGTTATTCCAAATAGATGAAAATATCTTTGGTATTTATTTTTATGAATCAATGAAATTCGCGTTGATAAAATAACATAAAAATGAAAATGCAAATACTCTCACTTAAATAGCCGCAAGCTTAAGCTCTGAGTGTATTTCTGTTTTTAATTTATCACATCACTATACGCGTACATTATTTAGAATAATAAATATGTATTTATATACTTTTGAGATATGTACCTACAATGAGAGTTTTTGACTCGAAGAGTCCGAAAAACTTATCATTTTGTTAATTTTAGTCTGTGGCGAAGGGATTTCCGAAGCTAGTTACATTATTGTAGTTTGTAGGTTACCGATATATCCAGGAAGAAGTTTCATAAATCACAAAACATGTTCTTAGTAAAAATTCAAGCTTAAGGATTCGAAAAAATCAATTTCGAAATCAAAATCATCAAAACTCAGAAGCTAAGACTCAAACACTACAAGCATTTCATTTCAGTTTAAAATTATCGTTTTTTTTTATGATATGGGCGTTTTTCCAGTTATCAAAGTACTCGTGGTCTTTTCACTCATATTGTCTCACTATTTTACTATACAAAAAAAATGTGTTTTTTAGAATCGTTTCAATCAATACATTTTATTTTAAGTAAGCATGCTCCCGATTGGGCGCCATTTTGGAAAACACATTTGGCGTTATGCCTGTATGTGATTGAGAGATTCATAAGTGATTAGTGATGCGAGGACGTTGTATGTTCCCATTACGAGGGAGTATGAAGTTCTAGTCCAAAAACGAGTGGAATTTCGCCTTTATTCCTCACAATAAATCACAACAATCACAATCAATGGTACACTTGGTATTGATATAAGAGATATGAAGATATTTTGTGATAAAAACTAAAATAAACATTGAGAAGTAGTGTTAAAAAAAATAGGAAAGTAGAGTACGTATTGCGATACATATGCTAGGCCTGTGACGTAGCTTGACTCGTGCATCATGCTTGTCGCCGACGGACGCGATAAGCGAAAGCGTGACATGTTCTTAATCCCAAATCAGTTAGTGAGTGCCACTGAACTCTATGTTTTATCCTTTGTTCTTCGCTACTTTATTCCAATGATATCTGCAAAAGGACGAAGCGGACAACGTTTTTAAATGTCATGCGCTTTCAAAGCATTTTGAAATGGACATCAAGAGGAAAATAAGTAGCTTTGAATAGAACTTCTCAAATAAGTTTTAGTTCGAGAATAAATTTATCTACCAGAATGAAGTAAATATAACGTACCCAATTCTTATGTTGGCTGTGAAGTCCAAACTTCAAAACTAGTACCTATGATATCAATAAAATTTGTGGGAATATACAGAAACGTTATTACGAAGAAGCCTCAAGATCAATATATTCTTTATTTCTTCAGCAACTCCATCAAAACTTGTAAGCCCAAGATCGTTTTCGGCAGCGCAGTTCCTGACACCAAACAATAGATAAAGGTTTGGAAATTGGTCAAGATAGAGTTTAAAAAACTCTGCGCACTGTTCTAACAACAAGAAGTTCGAAGTATCAGACTTTTATAGATAGAATGCACCGCGAGAGTTACATTTTATAAAAGAATAGAAAAATTAAACAATAATAGATTTTGTGTTTCTAAGCTTTGAATATGCTCGGCTTCATTTACCACTTTTCCACTTAGGATTGGGTAATCGAATCGAACTTTGATTCAGATTTCGATGCAGATATCTACTTACCTCACCGAATCGAGAGATTTAGATATACACACACTCGAATCGATCCAGCTACAAGAGCTGTATCGGATCGGGTAATCCTATTTCAATTAGATCTACACTGACACTAATTCGAATTGAAGTGTGATTCAATTCTAAGTGGAAACGAGGTAATTATATGAAATTCCCCCACCAGAGGTGAGGGTTCTTTCTTGCCCTAAACACACTTTCATTGCACTACTTTTAACTAAAGCATAAATTTCTTGTATCATGAAATTGAATTGTTGTCATCAAACACATCTCTCAGCTCTCACCTTTCAAATTTCAGTTCTACTTTGTGAACCCTTTACTCGTTGATATTGCACTGAAAAGTCATCATCTTTTCAAAAGAATTTTACACCGCACCGCATGTACTGATTGAATTAAAATTACATAAAAGTAAAAAAACTTAATCTTCTATTTGAGAAGCCAAAGAACCCAATTGAAGCAACAATTCCAGATTTTTGACATCCAAAGGAAGACTTATATTAAGTAAGGGGGATCCAAGCACCACTCATCTAAATAAAAGGTGTTTGAGTAATATTATTGTACTTCTTTGGATGAGTTCGCAAATTTTTTTTTATTAAACCCATTTATGCGCAATTATCTATATTACTTCTCTAAGATATTTTTTTCTGTACCAACGTCATATTCTCTCTCAATTTTCATTAAATTAAATGGTTCAAAAGCTATTTTGAGGTTTTCTCTTCCTCCCTATTGACGAAAAGTAGCTTAAAATTCAGTGTTTAGTAAAAATACTGTGCGAAATATTCGATATTTCTATATGTGATTAAAATAAAAAGATTGGTTGAAATTTCTTAAGAAAAACTTTGTAATAATTTATAATTTGAGCAATTCACAATCATTAAAAAAAACTCACTTTAACTTCAAGAATTTGGGTGGTAATTAGATTGACGGCGTGGAAAATACGAGTATATACCTCTTTGACTAGGAACCCAATAATTGTCAATCAACTGTCAGTTTTTTTTTCTTACCCAAAAGAATTTGACCCCATCGAAGTTTAATTACGCACGATTTTGTGAAAGACACCAAGCAAAAGTGGCTTGGTAGTGATTTCCTTTCATAACCGGTGAACTCTCAAATTGATATAGAATTTTATTGCTTTTGAACATCGTGCAAGTAGTCTTGTTATTAAATTACAATCGGAACAATTAGGCCTTGTCTTCGTATCTTTTTTTGCTCTTTACTTTCAACTCAAAACGATGAAAGCAGTGCCTTAGCGTAAAGTGATTAAAATATAATACATATTCAGTATTTTTTTTTGGAGTTTGTAAGTAAGGGTAGGTGTACTCTTCCTGTGAAACAAAAATTTAATATAACTTACCACATGTCCTTGTAATTCAGCCTCTCGATGTGATCTATGAATGCCAAGCTGATCTTGCGTGGATCGTAGACCGGCTAATTGATTGTAATGATGTAGTGGGGCATGATGTAAGGATGAAAGCGGTTGACCATAGGGGTCAGTTCCTAAGTATTCTAGAGCACCATGATTCTGTAAATAGGCAGGTAACTAATTAATGTTAGATGATATCTGAATTGCAATAAGTTAAAAGAAATTTTTCTGTATTATTGTTTTAAGATATGTTTTTAAATAATTTTATTGATGCAAAGAATATTGCTTCAAATATAGTGGATGGAAGTGGGTGAAAGTCATTTGAATGGTACCTTCACTGTTATTTATTTCAATTATCTCGCAAAGGTTTGAATCATGGCAGAGATCAAACGCTTTCGTCCTGTTTTTCAAGTTAAATTTACGAATCTATTCCGAAAGAGCGTAAGTGAACTCTGATACCGTTATAATTTTGCTGAATTATATTTTATTAGTTTTTATTGTTTTTTTTTTATTATTAAATTCGTTGTGGCTCAACAGAACGGGGAGTCCCAAGGCCTAGCGCATTTCTTACAACCATACCTTGCGAAAGAATGGTTCTGACCTACGATTTTCTGCTGATCGGAATCACGGCTTATCGAGACAGAGCTTTTCATTAATGAATTTACTGATAACTTGCCAATTCCTCTATTGTTTTCTGACTAAGAAGTAAGCGCTTAGATTTGGGTGTGCTCTGGCAGCCATTTTAAAAACGTGCTTCTTAAATATCGTAAAGAACTATTGAAAAAGCTTTTAATTAATGTAAAGCCTCTAACCGATCCCAATGACAAAACTTTGCTCTATTCTAATTTTTTCGCTGAGTCGACTTTCGAGTTTGTCAGTTTAGTCCAAGTTTCTTATTTCTAAACTCCAGAAGTAGCAAAAGTTGAAGTCATAGTGAAGTAAAATATTATTTTTAAACCTGTGGTCTGGTAATACTTTTTTTGGAGTTCGTGTTTTTGACAGCTGTCACTTGATTTGTGCTCAGTTTGGTTAACCATTTCATCGTGGAAAAATTGCAGCCGCACGACCACTGGACAATGCGTACCTACGTTCGGTAGATTATCTCGAAAAGAAATTACTGTTGTTTCCGATTTCAACATAATTTTAAGTCTTAAACATGTGAGCTAACTCAAGCCTTGGAAGTGAATATTTGGCTCGCTATTGCTGACATACGGCCCAAAGTACTGCAAAAAGTGGTCCAAAATCGGGCTTGTCGGTTGGAATTTATTCGGACCGGCCGCGGAAGCAACTTGTTCGAAATCATTTTTGAAACGTCTAAAAAAACACACTTTCTGTTGCTTAGTTTTTGAAAAAAAAGGAATGTAAGAAGCTTATGTTCCATTTCTTTTGGACACAAATTCTGACAATGAAATGTTTTCATAGAAAACGAAGTATACAATAAATTAGTCTTGCTGTGCCATTGCAACTTTGTTTTACGATATTGTGTGTAAGATTTTTTAGTCTCATTTGGCCGTTAGTGACACCTAGATTTCAGTTTCAAAATCAGTCATTGCATTGGGTTCTAGTTCCCAAATAACGTAACTACCATAAAATATTACAAAATATGGTATAACATAAAAACTGGTTTTATGGAGTTTCATTTTTGATTTGATTTTACCAGATCCTATTAGCTTACCTTTCAGTTGAATGTACGCTGTATACCTTTGGCTTTGTTTGGCTTTTTTTGAAAATTGCGGACATAACAATTGATCGATCTTAGGCTAGAATAAGGTGCTGAATGCCCTTATAGCCAACGCACAGTGTCTTTGATGTTCCAAAGAGGTGAGCTCTTTTTTCAGGTCATATGATATGTCAACGCAACTTAATTTTATTGTTTTTTAACTTAAAATTGTGGGAAAAAGTGTAGTTCACTTTCGCTTATGATCGCTCTCATATGATCATCAACGTTTTACTTATCAACGTATTGGTAGTATAGACGTAAATCATGTTTACGCAGATCATACGTCACGCATTTAAGAACAGCATTGCCCGAATACCTCCGTTTTAGTGTTTTCGTCAAAAACTGGCGGGTTTAAAGTGCATTGACAGCGAGAAAATGCAGTTCTTGGTGACGAGTAACTACATTGTTCAACAACATTGAACTTCTTATTCAAGCTTAACAATTACAATGTCAACGTATTGACACGTAAAAACTTAAGCCGTTACGTGTCAATAGACTGACACTTAATCGGAGCATCACGTTTATACACATAACGTATGTTTTTGAGGTGCGTTAACCTAAAAGGGTGGTTCCTGTGACTATTAAGTAAACACGATTACTTCCGTTACGTGCGAGCGCTTTGTGTTCGCTTTGAACTGAGATTGTGATTTAGTTTTTGCTTTTAACTGATAAAGCGATCGAAAGTACAACAGAGCTGAACTTTTTGCTTTTAGTTGGAGTCACGTTACGGTGTCTTGTACAAGAGAAAAGAGAGCTTTCCTATCCTGGAGTTGAATTACCGCGTCAGTAATAAAGTGAGCGAGTGTCATTTTTCCCTAAATATTCGCTTACATAATATCAGTCTGCTGTCCATTTTCCGATTTAAATTCGTTCGAATACCGATAAAAGAAAAGTAATGCCAAACTCACGCAATTCAGTCACGTATTACTCGATCACGTGTGCGACAATTCAGCCACTGATTTATCTACTTTTCATATATGAATAGAACCACTACTACCCGTTTTATTGTAAGCTTAACTCCTCAACGAGTTGATAACGTTTGAACGTATTTTCTGCTAACATTTACCAAAAATCGTCATTCATGTGATGAAGTAAATAATTAATAAATAGGGTGGCTCAACAGAGCGAGGAGCCCATGGGCATGGAGCATTTCTCACAACCATGCCTTGTGAGGGAATGGAAGGGACCTACAATTTTTTGCAGGTTCCGAAAGGCTAATTGAGAAAGCGCTTTTCATGGCAATGAATTTACTAACGGAGGACCTGCCAATGCTCGCGAAAGGCGATACCCGTGAAAAAAACATTTTTGCCTCTGCTAGGATTCGAGCCTCGAACGTCTGGGTTAGCAGGTGGACATGCTAACCATCACGCCACGGGTAACACATGTGATGAAGGAGGTAAAAAATCAGCGCATTTTCGATAGAACTGTGAAAGTTTTATGCTTTGGCAAACAGCTATTCGTTGGGAAAGTTTTTTGAAGTCACAGATAGTGCTAGGGTTAATCGTTTACTTTGACCGTCGAATCGCCGATAAGTTGGTGGTACTTTATATTGGTGCAGTAACTTGAGATACTCACTGCGTTGACCATTAACAATGACCGCCAAATATTAGGTTGCTTAGTACACAGCTTATTAAATACAGTGTCCCAGTTCTTTTTCTAAAACGATAACATACAGCCAAACGCGTTTTGTAAAATATGTTCCATTGAAAGCAATGGTTGAAAAATTTAACAAAATAAATATTATTTATGCAAGATATGCAAATAGATAATTTTAATGGCATTATAAAACTACCTTTATGAATTTATTATCAGATGCTGACAATTGGAATCAAATACTTTTGAGTCACGCTCCAGACAATCATTTTGCATTCAAAAATGAAAAATAAAAAAATATTTTCGTAGAACCATTTCAGTTTTTTATCGAGATTCTCAACCCGTTTCGCCCAGATGTCTGTGCCACACATGAACATAAAAATCAAAAACAAACCCGTGCACATAAACGTCAACAAAAGTTAAACTAATTCACTTATGTAACTTGGCGACGGCACCAAAGGGAACAGGAAAATCAACACTTGAATAAATCACAATTGTTCCATTGGGACATGATATTTCATTACATGTACACATGGACTTTCTTAAAATACTCACTCGCCACAGTTTACTATAAGGAGAGTATAGGATAGGAGTGAAGTTTTTATTTTTTTTCTAACAGAAAATAAATCAAAAATCCTTACCTGTTGCTGAGGCGGACTTTGTGTTGCGTGATGGAACGGCGGCGGAAAATACGGTGGTTGAAAGTCCGACTGCAATGATTGATGATGCATGGATGCGGCAGAGCCATGCGAGCCACCGTGTCCTCCATGGGCACCAGTTGGTCCGCCTCGTCCCGTATGCCCACCAGTATGTGTCGTATAGGCCGGACTGCCACTTGACAGTCCTATACTACCATGACTAGTCAAGCGTTCCTGAAAAAAAAATGAAAATTAAAAAATTATTATAAGTCAGCTAGTAAGTGTTTGTTTATGTAATTTTGGTTAGATGAAGTAGCGAACCCTCGATTTAAAATTATGCTAATTACCTGAACATCTATGACAGTTGGCATATCCACATATGCTAAAGTCATAATCTCATAATAATAATGAGATGACCAAAAATCTTTTCAGCAGTTCAATTCGGTTTTTGTATTTATTTTGTTCTTTGTGGTACTTTAATTTGTTTTTTTTTTTTGAGGCGTTTGGTGTTAAATTATGAATTAAAAATTAATTAATGAAGTCTGAACGATGATGATGGCCCATGCCGGTCTTTTAGTCTTGCAAATTTATTCAAATTCACTCTGAGTCAATATTTATTATCAATAGGTTGTTTCTCATCAGTGTCAGAGGTTGCCACAGGTTTATCTAGTTCTTATTTTATTTGTGTATTCTTACATCATTTCGGTTACACGAAACTTGAAACCGCGATTTTCTGCGAGTGTGTTAAATTTAAATTGAAATTTCTTTTGTGTTTTCTCAATGTGGATTTTGAGTTATAGCAAGAATTGGCTTTTAGAATCTACAATAAGTTTGAATAAATGCTATTGTGTTAGTTGAAATTAAGTCAGTTGTTGTCAAGAACCTCTCAGAACTTAAACTTTGAAGAGCTTTTCTATACACGTGTGGGTTAAGTTGAGTTATTAATAACTCTCTGAACGCCCTGACAGAAATATAAGACTCTGAAGTTTCAAATGTAAATGATGTTATCTCCGTTGAATTTCTTAAATTAAGACTACGCAGTAAGAGGAGGTTTCTTCTTTCGATAAAAGTAATGTAAAATGGTAACGGGATATGTACATAAGACTTGTTTTTTTAGTGGTGCTTTTTAGACATGTGGTCTTAAATCTGGCAATACTTTTTTCGGAGTGGGATTTTTTGATTTTTGCTTAGTTTGGTTGGCCCATTTCATATTGGAAGAATTGAAGCCGTACGACCACCACTGGACACTGGGTGCGATCGGAAAATTGTCTCAAAATAGATTCGTTGTTTACCACGATTTTGACATAGTTTTGAATTTTAAACCTGTGAGTTATTTCAAGATCAGCCGATTTTACACCAATTTACTATTTTTGTAAGGTTATGCGAAGTTTCTTATCTACACAGACGATTGACGCCTTGGAAAACAATATTTAGCTCATTATTGCTACTCTATGGCTCCAAATACTGCAAAAACTGTTCGCGAATTGGGCTTCTCGGCTGGATTTTATTCGAGCTAGCGGTGGGGTCGGGCAAGAGCCCGCCGCCGTTTTTAACATATAATGGGAAACTCTAATGCTTGTAACCAAGTTAAATTCCTGTCCATTAAACTAGAATATATACTTTTCATTTCTTCTTGAAAATCACACGTCAAAAAAAAAAAAAAAAAAAAAACAAGTTAATGTTGTAAGAGTTTTAAAGAAGTCGGAAAACACTTGTGTTTGACAGCCAAGACCATAAGAGGAATGACTGTTACAAGGATCATTGGTTCGATAAGGTTGAATAAGGAGTGTAGCTGCAAGTGGCAATACCTCACTCGGATCCATTGTGCTCATCCATTAATAGAGAAAGAGGAAGGGGAGAAGGCGAAAGCAGGGGATTGGGTTGGATTGAATTGATCAGGTGTTATGTTTTTTAGGCTGTATTTTTGACGTGCGGGCTTTACCACCACCTAAATTCAGGAATTTTGTTTTAGAGTCTTTTGGAAAAATGTTTTAGAAATTTTTCTAACCTCTCGCGCGTTCGGTATATTAAACCTACAGAATCGCAAAAATTTGTGTTTTCGTTCAACTCAATTCAAATCTGTCCGAACAAATAAGTGCAGTTGCTTAAAATCTCTACAATATGTCAGCAGCGTTACTGATGTGCACTTTTGAGTGGCTTAAGTTTTGTTTAATGACCTGCTCTATTTCTTCTAGAGTAGAAAAAAGCAGCTTTTTGGTGTTTAATGACAATTTTTTCTGCTCTGAGCAAGAATGTTTTCTGTTTAGTGACCTGTTCTAGATCAATTTCGAGCAGCATCCTCTCCAATTACTTTTATGGAGGAGCAGATTCGACTGAAGTGTCAAAATCAGTTGTTGAAATTTATTTCAAATATTTTGTGTTTTGAAATCGAGTTTATCATGAAATCAATTGAACAAACATCAGATGTTAGTTTAGTTTAAGATGACTTTTGGCACCAGCTGACTGCTCTTGGTTGCCTGACAATTTTCATGTTTCTTGTTCCGCTTTGAGCTGCTCTGCTCTGTCTTTTTCTCATTGAAAAATGTAGTTTTGAGTTTGATGGCAAATAATGTTTACTGTAGCAGTTTTGAATGAAGCTTTCCACATTCTCCACACCACTTAAAAAAGTAAAAACCCCAAAAATATCGAAAAACGAATTTTTAAATTTATTTCAAACCAACCGACTAAAAATTTGCAATTAGAGTTTCCGATCGGACAAAATAGCATTTTCTTTCTGCATTTGACTCTATAGTTCTACTCTGTTATCATGCCTCAGAACAGTATCCCGCTGAACTACTCTACTCCTCGGTCAAAGCCTTTTCACATTTTAAATTTGTTTAACAAATTAAAACATATTTTAAATTCTTTATTACTTTTCAACGTAATCAGATCATTACAAAATTCATTTCTGGCAACGCTGCATATCAGTATTTTGGGACCGCATGGGGAGATTGACAAGGGCGGACGCAGCTTTTGAAACAATATCTTTCATTTAAGAAATTGCAATGAAGGAGAAAACAAATTTATCTTAGCCATATTTATAATATGTAATTAATGACAAATAAGTTAAAATCTGCATTTCAGGAAACCTAAAATACTGCTAATGTAGTAGAAAATTGCTTGATTTCTGAGCGTTGTGGTCTCGTTTTATGATTTTGTTTCTTTCCTTTTTTCACTTGTTCGACTTTAAATGAGTCAGCATTTTCAATACTCCGCAGCAAGCGCAGTGCTTGCAAATTCGCTTTTTCTTCTTCTCATTCTAACTATAGTTTTGTGCAACGAGCTGCATTTGAAAACTACAAAATGCTTTACAGAGTGCTTTACCTAGTTTGAGATCGAGCCATTTTGATTTCAGTAAAAGACTTTGGTCACTTGTTTTCTTTTTTAACCATCAAGTTGAGATATACGGAAAGTACGATACTCACATTTTTTGGGTATTTTTAGAGCATTTCACATCAATTGAATTGTAGTTATGTATTTGAAATCAGAACTGAACTGAATGGCCTTGGTTTGGTCTGTCAGATTTTGAGAAGAGAAAATGTTATCTTTATTTTTCACATTAATTCACTCAAAATTGGAAAGATAAGTTCCCGGTGTAAGGAAAATCCATACAGAGCTATATAATCATTTAAAAAATCATTTTTTTATTAAGTCAAGTTGATTGGGCGAAAGAATTCATCGTCTAGACAAGCTAGACGAGTTGCAGAAAAAAATGAAAGTTTAAGAAGTTGTTCTAACGAAAGTAACACATTTTCTTTATCTTTGTCAAATGTTATTAGTTAAGCAAAACGAATTTTACGCATTTTTTTGAAAATGTACGGAGAAGCGTTTACAAAAATTCTCTAATAATCTTGGTTGGGTGTTAAGGACTGGGCTTCAGAGGCAGCGATCTCTAGCTTCCGAAGAATACTCCTCAGTGGAATGATTATAGACTATCATAGAAAAGTTGAGAAGATTGCCTAACCACTTTTCTTTTTTTTTGTATAAAATTTGTATTACTATACATTTTTGTAAATGTAATAGACAGAAAAGATTATAGACTTTCAGCTGATAAAAAAAACTATCCCTTCAACTTCTGTGTAAGATTTTGAAAAGGACACTTCAATTTATTTAGGTCTTTCCTGAACATATAATGTCTTAGTTGCGATAGAAAATGATTTTTTAACATTAGGTAACGGTAAAGTGAAGTCATTGGCAGAACTGAGCAAGATCGGCTTATAGCTTTTTGACAAACCGTGACAACCGACTTCAATAACAGAGTTTCTAAAAAACGAGACTAAAGTCATACGTCCTGAGCCGAAATGAGCTTACAGGAGCAGCTTATACAGACGCCATCTCTCTGAATTTGAATTAAAATTCGTGGTATCTGTGGTCTAAGAGTTTTAAAGATTTCAAAGCCTTGCCGTTCCTCTTAAATAAAAATGATGAGATGCGGAAATTTTCAAGAGCAATTTTAAATTTAAATTTTCAAATTTAACTGCCCACAAGTTGTGAGAAATCGACTTATACGTTATACTCCACATCTGCTTATATTTCAACTCATTTATTACTATTTCACCTTGACAATGTGATAACAGAGAAATCTAAGCAGTTAGACTTTAAACTTGAATTCAAACTTGAGTTGGAACATCCAAAGTCCAGACTACGACTAGACAACTAGGAACTCCAACTCGTTTGAGAGTCATTCGGTAGTTTCGGAAACAAATTATTTTGTCAAATAAATTATTCAGTGGTTTGGATTAGATGGACAAAACGGATGCCTGAAAATTGGTTAATAAAAAGTTAAAAATCACTTAAAGCTATCTTTAATTGGCATATTAACAAGTCTACACCCATTTCATTCCCCATAACATTTGAATGGAATTTAGATTTGAAGTCATAAAATGAACGTTAGCCGGATCATTCTAGTTAGCTTTTAAAATAATACCGAAAGATTGGATCGTAAAATTTTTATGGGATTGAAGCGTGCTAAATATGTCTTGTTTTTTTAGCATTTTTAGAATGGAATAAATAAATAAAATAAATAGGGCAATAGAGCAAGACGGTTTCTCACAACCATGCCTTGGGAATGGAGGGGACCTATAATTTTCTGCCGGTTCCGAACGGCTGATCGAGAAAGCGCTTTTCGTGGTAATGAATTTACTAGCGGAAGACATGCCAATTCCTCGCGATAGGCGATAAACGTTGAAAAGCATTTTTGCCTCTGTTGGGATTCGAACCACGAACCTCTCGGGTAATAGGCAGACATGTCAACCTTCACGCCACGGGTATTGTTGTGTTTTTATTGCTTAGTCTTTGAAGTACTTGAATGGGGTGTGAAAAAATTTCAGGATCTCTTTGAGACCACAGTGAATTATACTTTCACAACAATATTGTTGATTTGAATTTATTTAAGGATTTCTATCTGCACAATGAAAGATAAAAGTGTGTTTCTTAGTGCATCTTTCGAGCTGAAGCTGAATTGAAAGGTTGATTATGCTCTAGTGGAGTCTTTTTGTTTAGTAGAGTTTACCCCAGGTATTGCTACAAAATGCAATTTTCCGTTTTGAATCAAGAACGACTTAACAGATTTTTTCAAAGCTTTCGATATGACTGAGAAAATGGATCAAAGCATGGAAGTATTTTACAATAACACCAATTCTCAGCAGACAAGTGATTTCAATTTATTACCTCAATAGCTCTGAAGTTAATTAAGAAATTGAGCAACAAGCTGCTGTTGAAAATTCATTTATTTAATTTCAGTCCATTTTTAAACAAGCTCAAAGATGCAGTGAGTATGACGTAGCCTACATCGATTTTATCAAAGGCGTTCAACAAAGCCAAGCACTAAGTCTTACTAATGAAACTTGTGTTTCGTTTCCTCTCTCGAAGAGACTTAGATCGTGTTTTAAGATCTCGATAGTATGCTTTCTTCGCCGGTCTATGAAACGGAAAACGGAAAAGGGTAGACCTAATCTATTTCTCTTACATTTTTCAATCTGTGTTGCCTGTAATATCCAAAGGTCTTAAAAGCCTTCAATTGCAGTAGATTTACTCCTGATTACAAATTGTTTTTGTTTATTTTCAAGATGAAATCAAAAGATTGTCAAAGTGTTGTTAAATTAACTCACAACACCACTCAAAAACTTCGAACTGTCAAAGGCATTCGATTTATCGAAATCGTTTCACAATTAACAATTTTACTACTCTCAAAGAGTTCGGAATGTTATAATTCTCTGAAGTGTTTCTGAAAAAAAAAAGAACCAATATCTGTGAAACCTTCACGTCAGAAATCACATCTTCCAAAAAAGTACACGACGCGACGGCCGGCTTAGTTTGTATTATCATGTTCAAAAAGGACATCCAGGTAACCACGTCCAAATGCAGTGTCTGTGCAACGTAAAGACACGATTGTGAAGAAATGAAAAGAAAGACAAACTAAAACACTTTTGGTAAAGATGAAATGCATTAGTTTCAGACATACGGTCTGAAACCCGGAGCTTTGCTAACCTTTTCTGAAGTAAACGCGACGTACCCGTCACAAGCTTGGCTGCGAAAAGAAGCCTGCGTAGACCACGAGAAGACTAAGTCACTATGACTAATTTACAAGCTAAACATATTTTCAGTAGTTATTTTGTTGACACAGGCATTTGTTCAAAATACAGCATTACGATGATAGAAAAGTCGAGAAAAATGGAAAGCGGCTACAGCGTTGTTTGATTTCTTGGGTCTAAAATAACAGTACCTATTATTCATGAAAATTTGCAGGAAGAAAACAGATAACTGTGGTAGCACAACAAAGCTTGGGGTGCCTCGAGCTCTAACCCACTTCAGCGCTCTAATTTTTTTTTGCTAAATCCTAACACCTAGTAGAAATAGAAAAATTAAAATTAAAAGATAGGACGCTGCAGCTGGTATTGCTATAAATGATTTCTGATACAAAGACGAACACATTCTGTTACGCTATGAGTTGCGGATTTTAACTGGTGAAACGGTGAGTGATTGCCGTATTTGTTCTTCCCAACGAAAAGTTTCAATAAGCGTCATAAGTGAGTGACGATTAGCTGTTCCGGAAATGAATTACATAACCATCGTATTGATACGGGAATACTCCAATGCAGCAAAGTAAAGCTTAGTTGACCTCGAACCTGAATTTGAATCATTTGTGCCCTCAAAACTTGTTTCTTTATACTGTGAATCATTTTTACCACCGGTTTTTTTTTATTCTACCAAGTTATTGAACTCTTCGCTATACAATTTGTGAAATTTTCTAGAATCAACTTCATCTAAACACTTCTAAAATTTCATGTCTATAAATAAAGGATTGCGTGACTAGGAAAAGATCCTATTTGCAAAAAATGTCTAGACATAAATTTACATTGAAAAATAAACAGCAAATCCCAAAACACTATACTAAATAAAGATAAATAACATTTACAAAATTTTTATTCTGTTTGATGGTTAATTTGAATTCTCTGAGAATGACAATGATCCTCCAAACGACTAAAGCGTATTTTAATTAGCAATAAAATCTCGTAGTTATGAATTCAAACAAATTAAAAATTCAAACCAGCAGCACGCTCTGGGCGATCGAACAAGCCACACTTATCGACGGGGGAACTACCGTGTGTTTAACGACGGTAAAGATGAATAACGATGATACGCACAACACGGTCGACCGTTGGCAATTATTAATAAATACACACCACCAATCGAAGCGATTAATTAGTAGAATGAATTTACGAATATAAGAAGACCACTTCAATTTGTCACCATCACAATATCAAGACTGCAGGTTATCAATATTAATTAGATCACACACGATTTGCATTCAAGCCCGAGCACAACCATCGAAACTAAACAAACACGCATTAGTTTTGCCATTAGCGATTTTCAAATTGTCCTCCAAAACATTTTCTGAGGGGATATTCAAATATTCACCGCCCAATCTCACTGTCACTTGAAAGGCTGAATTAATAAAATAATATAAAAAAAGCTGTCAATGAGACTGCTTCGGTAGTCGCGCGATAACTAACCATCAAATATAAACGGTTGCCATCTTACACCGTCAAAAATTCGAGTAAAAAAAAAGAATCCAAACAAAATAGTTTACCTTACCATCTGAAGAGTGTACTACACACAGATACAGACATAGATACAGAGAATTGCTGCGGCAAAGAAACCAAATAACACACATACACTGACGTCGTCATCGTCGTCGTGTATCTTAAACGGACGGTGGTGGATTTACAAAGTGTTCCTCCAGCAGTTCGACGCGCGTCAGATACAAGAAATGGTAGCAACAACGAGGCAAGGGCAACACAGCTTCAGCTTCAGCTACAGCAGCACCAGTAGGAGTTGTTGGCTCTGTTGGTGGCTTTGGTAATTGTCGATTATACTAACTTTGCGCGAGCGGGTATTTTGTCCCGTGTTCATATACCATCCCATTCAATGAATAGATGGATGATATTAATTTATACACAAACCGCATTTTATCATATTACTTCTTTATTTTTTTTTGTTGTTGCTGTGCCTTTCAATATAAGCTAAGAATGAGAATGTCTAACATTAACATGTCTCGGGCATCCTTAGCACCTTAGAAATGATTTGTAGCGGACTACTGTTAACGATTTTATTGCCAGTGTGTGTACAATGAGGATGTAAGTATATACAGGATCTTCTCCAGCATGTTGCAGGCATTAGGGGTGTGAATGCAGGTGAATGTGTCTCATGAATGAACAAAATATTGAGTCAAAAGAAGTGGTACGACTAAGAAGATCGTGTACTTGGACATCGAGGAACTGCTTCTTCTCCATCACGGTACCGATATTGCAATTTAAATATATTTTCAATCTTAAAAGAAAACCAGGCTAATGCTAAACACATTATTCATTCAGAACAAATATGTTGTATGCTGTCTATCCGAGAGAGATTCGACCGAAAAAAAGGTCAACGGCTGTGTAATTATCTTATCAAATTTTTATTGCAATATATTGGTGTTCTCGATGATTGATTTGAAAAAATAACAAACTTGTTATTGTTTTTACAACTTTTTTGTATGGTTTTTGCATAGAGAAAGGAAGTTTTGAGGTTAAGATAAAATCTTTGTTTTTGCAATGATGACAGTGATGAATTAATGATTTATTGGCAGTTGCAGAATAAGAATAATAAATTAATGTTCTCACTCGAAATTTCTTCTTTTTTTGAAGTTAGTAACACTTTTTGTGTGACAATTTTTCTTCCTGTCTACTATTGCCATGAAGAAACCCTTGGCCGTTTCAAAAGAAAAATACTCCGAATTATCTTTTGTCCAGCATGCGAAGACAATTTGTGAAGAGAGCTGTATAAGCTGTACTACGACATTGGCATAGCTAGAAAAGTAAGAATCGCGATACCATGATGGGTGGGACATGCTGAGCAATCGCGAAAAGTGAAAGAAGACCTCATAGACCGACTCAGAGTGCAAAGCTGAAACGAGCTCGCCGTCTTTATCGAATGAATGGTGGTTTAGGTCCAAGTTCACCCCGAACTGTAATACCCACCAAAGAAGGAGAAAAAGAACTAACGACTAGAAATTAGTATAAGAATTCCATATTTTAGATAAATATATATAATTGCCTCATTCATCACAAAAAGTGCGCTAGAAAAACTAAAGTGTCCAACACGTCAAGTCTTGCATCTCAGATGGTGACCGGAAATTGCGAAGAAACTAGGATTTGTATGTTAGAAATGTATTTGTTGTGAGAAATTGGCTTACAGAAATGACTCCGCAATGAAATAACTCACAGAGAGAAAAGTGAAATAACTCTTAAAATTTGTATAAAAAATTGGGATATTGTTGATAGAATAAGTCTCCATGCAAGTACCCCTAGCGTAATGGGTTTTTTTTTTTTTTTATAAAAATAGGAGGCTTATGCTAATCTGGAGCACTCAGCCCAAATTGCCGGTCCGTTGCACTACCAGGGTAGCAGCCTTTCCTTTTTTGTGTGGTGCAGTAGATGCGAATAAGGTAGCTGTACTGTCACAACTAACCTCAAGGGCAGCGTTCAGACAAAATTGGGAGGCTGAAAGAAAAGTATATGCAAAGAGCGGGTCTTCAACCCACGCGTCCGGCCTATCTACTAGAAACTGTGCACTCTACCACTGCACCACGGCCACCCTTCTTCGCGTAGTGGTTAGCATGTCTGCCTATTACGCTGGAGATTTGCGGTTCAAATGAGAAATAGGAAACTGAAAATGTGTTTCCACTAATATCGCCTTTAGAGAGGAATTAGCAAGTGTCTCATTAGTAAATTCATTGCCATGAATAGCGCTCTCCTGATTATCCGTTCGGAATCGGCAGGAAATTGTAGGTCAGCTCGACTCGCTTATAACTAAGACATGGTTGTGAGAAATGCCCTAGGCCCTGGGGCTCCCCAATTTGTGACGCCAGTCTTTTTATTTTAATGAAGTTTATTTCGTAGGTTTTTTAGGGGTTTTTTCATTTTTTTTTTGTAAATTATTTAATAAGTTTTTGACTACTTATTTCATACCTTAATTTGTGGTATTACATGTTTTTATGATGAAAATAAGTCCTTAGTTCTTTCTACTTTTTTTACTCTCCTGTTTTAACACAAATTTTGAATAATATTACGAGTAATTGTAACTGGGAGTTATATTTTAATTGAAAACAACATAAAAAAATTGTTATCTGCTGTTAAATTTATACATGATGGAAATTATACAGAAAAATATACCTGAGAGTTGTAGGCTTTATTCAATGAACTTTATATTCAAACTTCACGTTTGCCTCACAAAGGTCACAATGCAAAGTTATGTAAAGGGTGGTTTTTAAGAAATATACAACTATATGTTATCAGCACTGTTTTCATTTATATCAAATCAAAATCCTTAGTTTATAAATATTATACTTCGCCGGTAGCAAACGTACGCAGCAAAACAAAATTACTTATTAGTTAATATCTTACTACTGTTTCAAAACTTATAAGTCTTAAAAATATAACACCTAATCTTCAAAATATGGTTAGCCAGGCATGCCACCATAAAAATGTCGTCTGTTCTCCCTAGACGTAAGATGAAACTAATGTACTGCGGCTCATGTTATCGATTGAGTGAGTGGCATCAGTGATCAAGTGAATGAGTAACCATTTTGGGATTAAAGCTTACGTGATCTCACGTATCGTAAAGATATTTAAAATTGTACTAGTTACATCGAATATTCACTGATACATTTCAAGGATCTCCAGTACGTTAACTGTGCTGTTATTCGAGCCCTGATTTTAAAATGTTGTAATAAACATTCAATTGAAATGAATTGAATAGGCAACACTGTTTCTAGTGATTGTCAATTTGACAGTTGGATGAATATTTGTTGTTAATAGGTTTTGCAATTTCACAATGAATAGATTTACTTTAAGCAAGGCTTACAAATATACGGCCCCTGTTGCTCGGAAAAGTGATCAAAAATTTGAGTTCCCCATCACGCCCCTTTTGAACCAGCCTTGGGGGTCATATACCAATGTTTTTCTTAAGAATGATACTTTTTGCGGTCTGCTTCACTTTAAAACTATAACCCACAGCATTCCCTCATCACAAAGGCCTTTGTAGTATTTCTAAAGTATTTCTTCGTTGATCTTGACGCTGTCATCCTTCCTATTTGTCGCTAGTTTTACCTAAGTTGTCGGGGAAGAAATTCAGATGAGGAAAAAGAAAATTAGGATAACCATTTTGTTGTAGTAAATAAAAAAATAAAAAATAAATTGGGTGGCGCAACAGAGCGAGGAGTTCTGGGCCTAGCGCATTTCTCACAACCATACCTCCGTAGGGAATGGAGGCGACCTATACAATTTTCTGCCGGTTCCGAACTAATAATTGAGAAAGCGCTTTTCATGGCAATGAATTTACTTGCGGAGGACTTGCCAATTCCTCGCGAAAGGCGATACCGATGGAAAAACATTTTTGCCTCTGTTGAGATTCGAACCTCTGGGTTAGCAGGTGGACATGCTAACCATCACGCCACGGGTACCACATCTTGTTGTAGTAATTCGTCAAAAAATTGCCAACATCACGGTTGACTCTGTTACTTCTTCTACTGTATTCTAAGAAATCTCAAGCAACATTTTTGAATGATTTACTTTACTTTACACTTATGCAAAACGCAAATTGCAATTTCTTTGAAATCAAAGGTTTGAAGAGATCAAAAAATAATTTGCTGTAGATGTTTGAAGGGGTATAGCCTTGGGTATGTTTGAAGGCCGTAGCTCGACGTGAATAAGAACTCACACCCATTTTTCTCGGATTCAAATCTCAAACTCTCACGAAACAAGCATGCTTACATTTATGTCACGGGGACCACAATATATAGAACTACACCGTAATATAGTAACAGTTCTTAGTCATAAGAACCCATGGAGATAAGAATACGAATCACTAATCCAATTGCTTCCAACTAAATAAAGAAAATCATTAGAAAAAGATAACAAAAGCTTTATGGACCATAAAAATAAAAGTGTCCTGTCACAATGCAGAGTGGGGAGGGGAAACAACATAATTTCATTCGTAATTCAAAAGAAATTTGTACAATTTCGTACGCTTTGTGGCGTTAGCTGTCAATTATTTTTTTTTGTTGATTTGGACTATTCATATATAAATAGAGAAACTTATTTCTTAAAAAAAGAAAGAAGAAAACTTTACGGTTTCACCAAACTTAACTCATAATTAAACTATTGAAGTCACGAAAACAAAATCTCTAAAAACAGAATACGTTCACACAACGCAACACATGTGATATGATGAAATACTTTCGTATGCCTATAAAAAATCAAACGCGGCAGCATCATTCATAATGTGTCAAATTAAATACGAAAATTTAAAATTTCCATGGCATATGTTGCGTTGAACTGAACTGAAAATATACCTGTCCAATTAGCCCTTCACATCGCCGCCGCGGCTCTTCCATCTTAAATTCAACACGTATTCCAAGTTACTACTTCTTTCGCTCGAGCTTCTGCATTTTTCCATGCATTCGAAAATCATTAGGTTGTTCCGACTAGGTAATTATTGAGCCGGTATTTTGTGTTTAAATTATATGGAGCTACTGGTTGTACACACACGTAGGGTTTGGCCACTGGGTGACGTTGTTAGAATGGAATTTTTTTCCTTTTTTTTTCGTTGTGTGTTTCATAATAATATTTTGTGATCCATTTTTAGTCTTTTTTTTTTTACTGAAAACCCGAATTGCGAAATGAATGCCAATTATCACGGAATCACATTTTAGTGAAATTTTTGTTTGACCCGCCATTATTACGATGGTTTTGCCGTAACATTGCATCTTGTCGTTTGTATAAAGGTATCGTCTGTTGGAAATGGTTGTAATCGAAATCTAAATTAACTCGAATCAGTCAATCGTGTATAAAGTAAAGAGTGATTGAAAGTCGTCATTGCGTAAGGGATATATGGTTTAATATTGCGAGGGGTTAAAACTGTGGCAGTTGTTACACATAAGAAATCATTTCCTTATTTTGTATTTCAATTTTCAAATGGAAGCTGTCCTTTTTTAGAACTTAGCCTGAGGCCATTTTGGTTTCATACAGTGGGATAGGTAAATCTCTGTATGTTTGTGGGTATTGGTGATGTTGTAACTCTCTGGGAACTGAAATTGAAAGTTGAATGTGTGAGTGGTAGGGGATAATGAAACCGAACAATTTGCCAATTATTATGTGATAAGTTCTTATAACACTTAACGTTTTAAACTTAGCCCAGACTCAATGCTTTGACTATAAAATCAGTCCTCATTGCTTAGAAATATCAACAAAAAGTATGTTGTGGCCGGGTCGGCTTGATTTTGTAACTCTTACTTTATTGTGATTTGAGAAACTAGAGTTAACTTTTAATATTATTTTGTGATTCTAACACTTCTGGAAAAATTGATATCATAATTTTTTTTTTTACATTTTGTGAACATCTCTCCATACATTCTCTCACCAGTGGTAAGCTGGTAATAGTATAATTTTAAGACAAACCGTCCATTGAGCTACACAAATAAACAGATTATTCTATCGGTGCATTTTTTGATAAAAGCGGAGGCTTATATGCTAATCTGGAGAACTCAGACCTAATTTCCGGTTCATTGTACTACCAGGTTAGCAGCCTTCCCTTTTTTGCGTTGCAGTAGTTGGAAATAAGGTGTTAGTAACCTCACATACGACCTCAAGGGCGGCGTCCAGATAAAACTGGGAGGCTGAAAGAAAAGTAGATGCCCAGAGCGGGATTCGAACCCACGCGTCCGGCCCATCTACTGAACACTCTATTACTGCACCACGGCCGCCCTATCGGCGCATACTTCGTCAGAGGCAGAAATCACATTCCGGAAGTCTTTGATCTGCGGCAAAGATGTCAATGTCACGCACTGCACCGCTAAACTCTTGTATTCGTTAGATAAATGCCGGAATAGTGTTCCGACAAGCAGAATATTTTCCATTTCCGACTGAAACGCAGCTAGGCCCGATAGTAATTCCGAAGATCGTAATTTCTTCATCGCACTTGTTTAAATAATAGTAAATTGAAATAAAAACGCACTCTTGCGCAGCCCACCAAATTTCTTATACTAATATAATTCCTTGAACCATAAGGAAGTGCGTTCATGATTTTACCTTCACTCAATGCCAGAAAGTGTGAAAAAAACCAACTCGTTTAAACCCTTTATCTCTCTACTTTCGAAATGTGTCGTTTTTCCGTTGTTATGAATCAATCTGTTCGATTTATCTAAATTCAACATTACATATAAAATTTGCACTAGAATGTGTTTTTCTTTTTACCCAAACGACAATGGTATGGCCATAAAACATGTCCGTTTGTAATTCAAGGAAATGTTAACCGAACTTTAAAGTCATTTTTCACACATTAAAATTGGCAGTTAAGTTTATTCGCTTCAGGAAGCGTTAACCCATTGAGTGTATATCAAATTTCATATCATGACAAAATAAATTTTAAACCACCCCGCGCGCCGGAGGTGGGCGTTCAAATCTTTAGCCTAATGTGGTTTGCCCATTTTACATCAAATCTCAAAAAACTGTGAAGAAGAAAGGAGAATCCTTTCGACAAAAAAAGAAAAAGAAAAAGAAAAAAAGGATAACAATGCATTGTGTTGTTACCTGTGACAATAATGCTAAGAGACACGCTTTCAATGTGCAGGACACTGGCAGGATGTCGAAGTGTTACAGATAAGATGAGCTATGTAGGTAGTAGTATGGTGTGTGATGAGAAGATGGGAATATTTCATTTATTAAGCAGAATGTGGCCACAGTCAAAGAAAAATGTTGCAACCAAACAAAATTCTACCCATTTGGATTTTCAAAAAAAAAAAAAAAGACCCTAGCCTTTCATGCCCTAGGGAACCATAACAATTATTGCCCTTGAATTTCAGTTCCCTTATTTTTCTTCTTCTCTTTTAGTTTGAATGAAATAATTATTTCAGGAGCGGTTTTTTCTGTGCTATATGAATTGTTAAATAATGAAAATGTCCTTGCCTCTGGCTAAGCTAAACTAACCTCCTTTTTTTTTTGCACCGGGGGTTGAACAGCAACACTTTTGGGCTGTGATCTCGGAACGAGGTTCAATGAAGATGACTCAGCGGGGAAGTTCAATGGCCACTGGATTGAAAACTATTATAATGTGTTGTGTGAGTTAAAAATGGCGGATAACTTTTTCTACACAAAGACGTGGATTGGCATTTGAATAACAATGAAGTGGGTATGGCCTATTGATTTTATAACATCAGTTTGAAATAAAATAACTACTCAACAGAAGTTAGGGGGTAGACAGGATCGTTAGTTTGGTAATAGACACAGTTTTTTATCCTCGGATATCAATTATTATTGATAAGTCCTTTAAGGAGTATAATTGATTTTTGCTTGTCGTTGCTTATGACATGTAGATCACTAGAAAGCGGTTTCGATATCCAGAATTCTAAAGCAGTTAAGTTCTTTATCCATTCCGAAGTCTTAATTTCTGTATCTGCTTGCTAGGTGTAATTCACTTTAAAAGAAAAAGTTATGCTTGAAGTGGAAAATAGCAGCTACTAAAAAAATGTGAAGCGTTTTGAAGGTATAAGGATATACTAGTTTAAAACATTTATTTACGAGCCTTATATGAAGCCCAAAATAGTCAATTTGCATTTAAATGAGACAATGTCAGCCTGATAATTATGGTTTTAAAGTTTATGAATTAACAAATTTAAACAGTAAGCTTGTTTTAGTGTTAGAGAAAATTAAATTCAGCAGCCAAGTTCATCAACTCTGAGTTGAAGAAAATTTAATCCACAAGTTGGTAGATTGTAGGCCAGGTGCGTGCTGTCGTCAGTTGAACGTTGATAGAACAAATATCTAGTTTCTGTTTCAAAAGCATGTGGCTTGGTATTGAAGTCATTTAGGGTCGTTGTCACCCGCCTCTATAAATGTAAACGTATTTAAGAATGTGTTTTGCGAGTCATGAATTATATAAAAATTAATTCATACGCTAGTTAGACTCGTAAGCTATGTAAATACTTTGTTAATTAATAACTAGAAAAAATCAATTCACAGTTGAAGAACTACATATAAATTATGGAAACATGAATTAATTAAGCTTATGATATATCAAATAAAAAAAGATTCATTCTTATCTTAGCGAAATCATTGTAAATTTATTGATAATCATAACATGAGGGCTGGATCAATGAATTTCTAGTTTGAGGTGTTGTAGTCATTATTAACAGCCGAGGTGAAGGATCAGAAGATTTGAACACGCTTTACTTAATAAAAATTTGAATTTAGTAAGAATTGATTTTAGTATAGATATCAACTGGGTAATAGCAGTGATTGAAAGTACCTTTTTATGTTTCTATATCAATATTGTGCTTGCCATAGTGCTGTGCCCCCACCTGTGGTAAGGTGATAGCAGATGTTGCTTAACACTTGGACTGCCTAGCTATTTTCACATTATGGGTATGGCTAGGCCAAGGTATTTTTTTAAATTTGTGTTTTATAAAAAAAACTTTTACGTACACGAAAGCGTAACATGGTGTCGCACGAAAACGTAAGCCTTGGCGCGGCGTTCAGTGAACTTTTAGATGTCACACAAAAACGAAAGACAGTAATAGTGAAAAGGAAAAAAGCATGGTACGAATAAAATATGAAAAGTCAGGTGTTATAGAAAAAAAGATGAATTTGGAGATCGATGAAGATGAACGCCATGGATTCTTTTAGTACCAGTTAGAAGAAAAAGTATGTTGGATGGGCGAAGAAATTATTCAAAAAGTATGAATGTTAGGTGAACACAAAATATATTTGATAACTTAAAACATTAAACGGAAAATGTTTAGGTTTGGATGGCTTAGTTTAAGGGGTAATATCCACCAAATGCTCAAAAAAAGAAGGCTTTGTTCATGATCTTTCTTAAAGGACATTTGAGATGTAAGGTATATAAATAATATATCATTGGATTCAGCAACTCTTGAAGAATAGAAAAAAAATTTTTATTGTTATTTTTTTTACAAAATGGCGGCTGTGCAGCGATTGCCGTGAACCGCTTTTTTAAAAAGTTCTTTCGGCGAGCAGTAGAAGTCGTACCCAACTCCACCTATAACAAAAAAAAATTTTTTTTCATTATCTAAATGAGTGTTGCTAGTGAAGTACACATGATTATATTTTTATAAATTTTTTTCGCAAAATGGCGACGGTTTGAAATAAATTTTCTTTTTTCGACAGTAAAAAATCGACTTTAATTGCTTATAACTTTTTTTTGTTGTAAACTAATCGCTAAAATCGTGTGTACTTCACTAGATAATTTAATGAAGAAACTTCAGTTAAAGTTTGAAGTCAATCAGATGTAAACTTTTTCTGTTCTACTGCTCGCCGATTTCGAAAACATAGTTTTGAGAAAAACGCGTTTAAAGTTTCAAAATGCGATTGTTGAGCATAAAAGTTGTTCAGTAAAAATTGATTTAAACGAATTTTGAGTTTAGATCAGTACTTGGGCGTTGTAGATTTTGATTTTAGGATATTTTTAGCATAATTTAAGCCAATAAAAAAAAAAAAATCGGGAAAAAAAAATTTGGTGGATATTACCCCTTAAAACTCATAATGTTTGTGTTTGTAGGATGGATGGAAACGGTTTATAAATTAGTTTGAAACATCAATTCATAAACATGAAAAACTGATATAAACAAATTTTCACTATCTGCAACTAATTTTTAGAAAGGAAATAGCCAAAATGATTTGATAGCTACAGACATAATTGATAGCATCACACACTTTGTTTCCCCAAGAGGAGTTTTGCCTCTTAGAGATTGTGTTGTTAAGCGCGTAGTAGCATTTTTAGAATTTTGGCATTTTTATTTGAATATTCTTGTCATAATGGTACTCGTGTCCGCTTACAAAGTTTGAGGCATTAATCTCAAAAGCATCCTATGCTTTTCACAGGTATCGCCTTTCGGAAGCGATTGATAATCGGAAAATAATTACCGTTGCCTTCTCACAATAATATTTTAGATCCCTAAAATGCGCTCGTTCCCCGAGAGCAAGGGACTGAACGCAGCATACTTGACATGCTCATTTCAGTTTTGAACTAAAAGCAAAAAACACAAAATTTGTATGAAAATAACTAAAAGCATAAAATACAAAATTGGTATGAAAATAAAGGCGTTACTAATTCAATGCGATTGACTGTTTGAGCTGAAGAGCAACTGAGCTAATAAAACCGAAATCATTTGCTGAGATCCAACTTTTTGCCTTCATAATCTTCCAAAATTTGGGCAGCGAAACTAGAAAGTTATACGCTCAATGGAGCAATCAAAAAAGACCTGCTATCATTTGATAACGAGCTTTTGAAATTCTTGTAAAGAAACTGCATCCTCTGAAAAATTTTGAAGGACGGACGGCATAACAGAAACAGTAAAAAATTTGAGTTCATATTCCAGCTCTGTATAAAAACAAGCAGGTTATTGTTGATATTGTTGATAATTGATGAAAGTCGATTAGATATTTCATTTCAGCTTAGTATTTACTTTTCTCATGTACGAGGGGCATCAAGAGAGTTGCGAGGGTCTTATTTTCTTATTTTTTGGGTTCCCCGTGACGTGTTAGCATGTCTGCCTGCTACGCAGGAGGTTCGAAGTTCGAATCAAAGTAAAAAACAAAAAATGTGTTTCAATAAGTATCGCCTTTCGCGAAGGAATCGAAAAGCCCTCCGATAGTAATTTCATTGGCATGAAAAGAGCTTTCTTGATTAGCCGTTTGGAATCAGAAGAAACTGAAGGTCCCCTCCATTCCTCACAATGAGAAATCCCGCTCGGTTTGCGACACATCATATTTTCTTTTTATTTGTTAACTAGCTGATCCGCCCAGCGAGGAGTATCTTTTGCCTAACGTTGATCGAATTGAGTAAATTAAGTAAAGTAGTTTCCAAGTTTCCATTTCAGTGGGAAAATGGGGATGAAATATAGTATATGCTACTCAGGGGCAATGAGAACACTCTAAATGTGAGAGAATTTTTGTATCCGGTGCAGTATTTTCCAAATTACCGGTTATGTTCAAGCTCACGTTCCGTTTCCGTTCGAATATGGGACAACACCGTATTGTAAAAGTGATAGAAATTTGAAATCGGTCCAGTGATTTTTCAATTTGCATTCCCGCTACTGTGGGAATATTTGGATGAAATATAGTTTATTTTACTCAGGGACAACAAAACACTCTATCGAAGAAAGAATTTTTGGAATAAGTCCAGCATTCTTCAAGTTCCTGGTTATTTTTCCTATAGGTACCGTTTTCGTTCCCGAGCGAATATGGATGGGAAGGCAATATAGCCTATGTCATTTCTCTAGTTTCAGACCATTTTCGTTCCAAATTTCATTTAAATCGGCTCAATTGTTTTGGAGTCTTTTCAATACAAGCACTTGAGTTGTTTTTTTTATAAGTTTCCGTTCCCGTGGGAATACAAAACTGAATTTCAAACGGTGAAAGAATTTTGAAATCCGTCAAACAGTTTTTGAGATGCCATATTTATGTTCTCATGTATGTTCCCGTGTATATTCCCGTTCCCGTGAGAATGTAAGAATTAATTATATTTATAAACCTTTCTCTTGGACCACTGTATCTACTAAAGAAAAAACCACATCAAAATTCGTTGAGTAGTTTCAAAGATCTAATCGCACAGACAAACAGCGGTTTCTTTTATTATATCCTTTCTTTGGTTTAAGCCTTTGTCCAACTGCTAAGTTACTTTCGATGTAGCTAAATTTGCTATCAATAGAATCTGCATCTTTAGAGATAACTCAATAGTTCCGCTGTCATAAATGACTTCTAAGCAAAGTTTTTACATATTTTTATGTTTAGTATAAGGGTGTAACAGAAAAAAATATATTCTCGTCCGATCAAAAAACAACTGATGCCAAAAAAGATCTCACAGTCTGTTTGTCTACTCCACTCTGTTGCAAAGGGCTCTGTCAGTTGTTGGTTCTTGATCTGTGACACTGACATTCGTTGTTCCAGAACTTCTCACATTGAAGTTAAGATATTCAATGCCAAGTGTCATATGAGAAAGTAATGATCAAAAAGGGACCATTCATTGTAAACGAATCAATGACTCCCAATGTTCAAAATCAATTCACATCAGATTTTTTTTTTTATTTTGAGTATCAGAACTCAGAACGGAACAGATTAGTTCACAATTTGCTTCCGTGATCCCTTATACAAATAAATATACCAAAGCAATTTAGCCAAATTAACTCCTCTTGCTTGTTTGCAATCGGTTGGTAGCTTACAACTTTTGTAGTCTGTACATACTCGAGTGCATCGCACAGATGCCAAATGGGTGGAATGATTCATGTGCGCGCCCCTTTTTTGCAACCAGCTACCGTCTTCGTCGTCTTTACGGAACATGAACAAATTAGCTACTTTATTTCACCGACAACCGCATAACACGCGTCCTCACCGCAATAAGTGCCTTGGCGCGATAATTCCACGCTATATTCGCCAGCAGAACACAAAAAATAAAAAAAGCAAACAAAATGCACACTATATGATCTTGGCATAGTAGTTCAATTTAATAAGTAAGAGATACTTTAAACGTTTTTCAGCCCTAATGAAGAAAAACAAGTTGTATAGCATCTGTCTGGGAGTACCTTCAGCCAGGGAAACCTCTCTGCGTTCCATAATCTTCCATATCTTGCACTTTGATCCATTGCTTGATCGTTTGTTTTTTGTATTTTTTTGTTGTTGTAAATTTGTAGTTGCGCATCCATCCTTCTTGTTGCCTGGTGTGTATTTCACATATACGCTTTATCGAAATGGTTCTAGTAACAACTGGTGGAACTCTCAAAGAGCGTGCAGCTAGCGTTTGACTCTTGGGCTTATCGGTGGCAAAATGAAAAAGAAGTCTTGTTATTTTATTTTTTGTTAGTTGGTTTGGGTTAGCTGGTCCCTAGCTTAGCTTGAATGTTCCTTTAATGATTATAGTGTTCAATTTAGTTGGATTGGCTGTTTTGTGCGTTACTTGCTTGAAATGTGGTAGCACAACATGTACCGACTTGGGTAAACTGTGGGCGCGCACGAGCGCGTCTAAAAGCCCATTAGCTGTAAATTGTTGATAGCGATGAAATTTACACAGCGGGCCAGCTAATTTTTGTACATACTCGCGTAGTTCAATCGATTTCGCATGTGGCTCTGTCTGGCCTTTGAATGTTTCCTGGGAAGGACATTTTGTAGGAATTTGCTTAGACCATGAACAAGAAATAAAAATAAAGAAATAAAAGCACACAGAGAATCGCACACACGCCTTACAACATAAAGACAGTGAATTGCTGGTCATTTAATTGATTTCATCGACGAAAGAGTTTTAAGTGCGCACTCTGGGCCTTAAACGATGAGGCTTATGGACATGGTATGGACGTGACACCATTTGAGGTTTTTGCTGGCGATTAGATATGTCATACGTTGCAAATGCTACTTGTTTGTCGTCGACATCATTTGACATAAAAGTCGTTCAGCTGCCTTAAGACGAAAAAAAATATACAGGCGGATATACTGATGAGAGAAATTAGCATAGAATTACAGTGGAGGCGTTTTAGGTGACTTGTGCTTATGGACAGGAAAAAAGTTAAATTTCTAATTTCTGATTCGGATATTTCCTTCTCCTTAAATTATTTTAATGACTTCAAAATGTATTCGCACTGTATTTTACCTTTTTTTTAGAAAATATCAAGAGTTCAGGCTTCAGGGCAAATTCAATTAAAAATCCTTGGTTAGCAATGAACGAGTTTCTTAACCCTTAGGCGATGGAAACACAACTTGAAATCATTGCTGCATGATTTTTCGTAGTAAATACAAAATCTCTGAGTCAATAATTACTCAGAAAATACTACCGCAGGACAAGGATTTGAATAAAAAAATGTACACTCCTAGATCGTTCGAACTTAATGTGAAATGTCTTGAAGCTAAGAGATGTAACGCTTTTGAAGCATTTTGAATTACCTTTATGGAAGATATAAGTCTTACCCGCTTTCGAGCTAATCCAAAGTTAGCTAGGAGGTACCTTTAAAAGTATACCAAGTTCGTTTTTCAATTTTCTGAAGGTGTCCTCGGATGATGAGCGCAAAGTTATCGAAATTAAGTGGTGCCTGTGGCGTAATGGTTAGCAAATTTGCCGTTTGAGAATCGAAACCCAACAGAAAACAGAAATATTTTACCTCGGGTATCCCTCCGACAGTAGTTTCATTGCCATGGAAAGCGCTTTCTCGATTAGCCTTTCGAAATGGGTGAAAAATTTTAGGCCCCTTTCATGGCACAATGTATGGTTGTGCGAAAAGTACTAGAGGCCGAGGCTCTGTTGCGTCACCTTATGTATCAAGGCCGTCTTTACACTTTTGGGGGCCCTGGGCACTTTTTGAAAATGGGGCCCCTGTATGATTCTATAAAAACGTTATGTTGTGCAGTAAAGGTATACAGAAAAATTACATAACTTTGAACTAATACTTTTCCCTTCACTTTCTTAAATAAATAATCATGCTTATTTTGACATTCTATTTCCATAAAAAGTTATTCGAAATTGTAAGGAGGGCATTTTGAAACTCGAACGATTCGAAAGCTTACATGTTATCTATCATTCGAATCGTTCGAGTCTCAAAATGCATTTCTTTCGAATTCGAATAATCGAATCTATAGAAATAGAAAGTCAAAATAAGCATAAATATTTTTTTCAATTCATTGAGGTAAATAATTATTGCAGCATGTTTATATTTCAACATAAATATTAACATAAACATAAACAAAGCAAAAATAGAAACAAAATAATACATATTTCATAAAAGAATTCAAAAATAAGAAAAAGTTAAATAACAATAAATTAAATTCGGAATGTAGTTTAAGGAGCAAAATATTGATATACAAAAAGATGGAAAGAGGTATGTTTATTGAAGGAGTCTTTTTCTTGATTTAAGATTAGCAAAATCATTGATTATGTCTACCAAATCGATGCCTCTGAAGATGTCCGCTTTAAATTGACATCTGCGACAAACTTGTCAATCTTTCTTGAACCATTATTGTAGTTCTGAGTTCGTTTTTATTCTTCTTAACTTAGATGAGGAACGTTCACCACTGCAGTTGGTCACCATTATACTTAATAAAATTCTAAGTGCAATTTCAACACTTGGAAATTCATCTTCAGTTTCATTTGTTCATCCAGCATGTAGTTCATCTCCTTTACGTCTTCAGTGTACAATTTAGCAAAGGATTTGCAGTTTTCTTTCAAGTCTTCTGAATTAAGGTTTTTTAATTGAAAAAAAGTCAAAACGTTGGCCAATATTCGTATACGAATCTAGTTGCTGTTTCAAATCAACGCTTAGAGTGTCAACAGTGGGAAGAAAGGTTTCAATTTCTAACATTTCTTTCCCAGTCAAAATTACTAAGGGTTCAGAGCCGTCAAAAATTCTGTTCTACACCTAGTCCCTTCAGAAAGGTTTTTATATTCGGAATCTGCTGGATGATGAATCAAAGTTATCAAAATTGTCCTTGAGCCCAATTATAAATTCATCGATTTTTTGCAAAGACTAAGAGCTTCCTGTCTGGCCTCTCGTGCGTGTCCTAAATCTTTAGCGCTAGACATCAAAGCTTCTTGAATTTCTTGATGATCATTATATGTATAGGGCGCTTAGTGCATCAGCTCGCGCAGACAATCTTGTTTGAGAAAGACTTTTTATACATTATTTTTTGAATCTAAATGAGCAGTCAATACACTCCATTTTTGAAATCTTAATCATCCCAGAGTATATTTAATAATCAGTAGGGACGCTCTCTACACAAATGCAATGCCTTCATTAACAATAGACAGCAATAAATAAAAAACCCACAATTACCTAGTGAAAACAGGCAAAAATTATTGATAGAAACCCTTTCGGACCATCATAGCATCGCAAATGTCAGAAGGATACACAAGAAGTTTTCCCATCTTCACAACACCATTTAACTTCGATCGTAAGATAGACGTATGGATGTTTTTTCTGATTGGATTTTTAAAAGTACCCTGAAGCGAACACAAGGTAGTGTACGGTATCGTTGCCCTGATCATTACTTGAGTGACCTCTTTTTTGTTTGAATTTGAATATAATTTCGGAGGGAATGTGATTTAAAATGTTCAACAAAGATTGTTGTTAAAAAAAAAAATTATCGAAATACATTTTTTTTCTTGAAAATAGACCAGTAGAGGTTGAGTGTTGTTTCAGCAATTCAGGGGCCCCTGGTGATTGCGGGGCCCTGGGCCTGGGCCCAGTTGGCCCAGTGGTAAAGAGGGGTCTGTGTATAAAGCTTGTTGGCGTTGCTTCGGGAAATCATCTTTTGCCAGACATTTAAACGTGTTCGGTTTACGTGAATCCTGTGTAGAAGATAATGATACCACGGAGAATGTCCTACATTTTCTCGTATCAGCTAACAGATACTCGACGCAGTCATGGTGAAAGCTGGTAACCTAGTCTGCTTATCATTGCACCATCTTTTGGCATTTCTATGAACATCTGGAAAGCTTAAGCAAAAAATGTTGCTTTCTGGTAGTGAAATTAAATTGCGTGAGATTATTGTGTAACAGCTGCATTATCAGTGCCGAAAGGTTAGTAGATTAACGAAATAAGCACTGTCATTATTTTTATAGGTGCTAATGTAGAATCGGTTGAGCCTATCGGTTTAGCTTTGTTGTCATCTAGTTTTCATTAAAATTTTGTATTTTACACAAAACCATACCTGCCCTTAAGTTTACAGAGCAACTTAAAAGCTCCTCCATGGAAAGAAAGGGCCATCTCCACTTAAAATATCTTCGTTTGTTTTGATATTGTTTGCTGATTGGCAACCATCACTTCAAACGTCAAATTATTACCCCGTTTCTTAGTCAAACTCGCAACCATCAAAGTAGCAATATAATAGAATCCAGAAGACTTACATAGTTGCTTTTGTACCACCTGAACATGGTACCAATAAACACAACCAGCCAGCTCAAAGCAACCGAGATTAATAACAAGTACTTTTACCAACTGTCATTGAGTTTTAAAAAAATAGATTTTAATAAAATAACCGAATGTCACTTTAAGCGATTGATAGTTACGACTACACAAAAGGCTATTTGTGCCATTGACTCAGATAAGCACCCAGTACCCAGCAGCAACACTCAATACCTTCGAACGCATTACAAATCTGAAGAAAAAAAAAAACCAAAACATTTAAATTGTAATCAATTAAAGTAATCCCTTTTAATCGCATTATCTCAACGAGCACACAATGCAAGACAGTATTCAGTGGGTATATATTTCAAAAAATATCACAAGTCACCTTCTTAAACTGGCTTGGTTTTGCGTAATGACATATCCACAGCAGAGGCATTTAAAAGTACTTTTTACGAATAGAAGAAATGGACAATTGTCGCAGAGGCTAGCTGTCAGAGACGCACGCGGCACTCAGAAAACGCCCCACTTGTGTTCTACCAAAATGCGGTACCTATGTACGTTACGTACGTACGTACCCAAAATGACAACACAATAGAATGTAAATTTCACTCTGCATGATTTGAATAGAACGCAGGCAGCTAATAGATTGGAAAATGTATCGATCCAATCTAAAAGACAACAAAGCGCAAGCTACAAACAAACCACAAAAAAAGAAGTAATAATAAAGAAACAAAAATAACTAGGTGACACTAAGATGGTGAATGGAATTCCACTTGACTTCTTTGAAGGCATCCAATTAACGGAGCCCGAACAACTAACAGTAAGGTACTCCAACTCTTATTCCAAAACCATACTCCCTGTAACTTTTACTCACTCTACTGGCATCACAAAGTCAAGCTGCCAAACGGCTCTTAATCTCTTAATACCTGTGCTAAATGTTTATCAGTTGCCGGTACTTATCAGAGATTCAATGTGGTTTCGATTCGATTGGATTTGTCTTTTTTTGTTGTGGGGATGAAAATCCGATTTGGGAACCTGTTACAAGCAACTAGAGTTGTCAACAGGCATAAAGTGGGATTAAAAAGGACATCATGCTGATGCTGTTGGTGGCTGTGTGGTGCGTGACATGCGGCAGAGGAATTATTTTCTGATCAATTTCCGTTGCTGGTTTTAATGGATGCGTTCGTCGGATACTTGCGCTGATTGGAAAATAGAAGCATGGGGAACTCCATATTAGGCTCACAATAAAAACCAACTTTGTGAATGAAGTTGTACGCAGTCAAAAATATGACAGCACATAGGCATTCAGATAGTTTGTGTCAAATTAATGTCTCTTTGCTATTTGAAATCTACATCTTCGATAATGAGGTTAGTTGGATTTGATGATAGGAAATTAATGCTGGATTGCCAAAAATGGCGATTGTATTGAAAACTGGTAACTACATACCAGTATTTGCGTGTAGTGAAATTTTTTGTTTTATATTTTCTTTCTTATTTTGGTTTAAGGGCTTGTAACCTCAGGACTGCTTCATTTACAAAAAATGGGAATTAAGTTTAAGGCATTGGTGTTATCCAAAAAACATTTAAGCCAATAGAAGGAGAAGCCTTCTTAATGCCTTAAGTACTTACGCTATCCCCTATTTGAAATGATGTAGAAATTTGGCATTTTATACGACATCTGTTCGAGAGTCCAGTGGTCAATTTTTTTTTAAATATGTTGGTATGCATGATTCTGGAGTATGATAGAATTTTCAGCTGTATTCATATTCATCGCTTACTTTGCCTGTGACAGTTGCTAAAGTTAAAGATGTTTTTATGAGTTGGGCGATTATCGTTAGTTATGTTTTTGTTTCGTTCTTGTCGAGCCAGAGACAATTGAGCTTTACTGCCCGAACACAATGGTGTAGCTGTAGCTGTAGTACGTCGCGCTGTCAAAGTCGAAAGTAGGCAAATCCCATAAGAGTGAACACAATGCGTAGTAGTAGCTGTAGCGGTAGCTGAAGCTGTAGTACAAGTTGACTCAACTTCAACTTTGAGCGCGCTGCAGCGCTACATTTTGACATTTCACACAGAAAAAAAAACAAAACAAAGCAAAATGGCTCAGCAAAATTGACATCTTGCGCTACACCATTGTGGACGAGCTGTGCTACATTCCTCAGCTGCACTCTGACTTTTAATTTGACAGCGCGACGTACTACAGCTACAGCTACACCATTGTGTTCGGGCAGTTAGTTGTAACGTTATATACGTAAGACTCACTGTTTTTTTACCTGTTTTAACATGTTTCTGCATTTCTGCGTCGTTGTTTTGAATTCCTTAAGTGACTTCAGACCAACTTCCATTTACCACTGTTTTTATTCTAAATGCAACAATTTTGGAACACGCGTTACATACTCAAAATATTTGAAAAAAGTTCATAAAATGAGCCAATCGATATCATTCATACTTCAGGGACATGCATACTAACATTGCTAGTAATTTTTTTTTTGGCTATTAGACTTTCCAAACCCCAGAAATTTTAAAATCTCTGTTACTTTCTGAAAACACCTCGTATACATACAAAATTGCTTTTAACAATCACTCTCTTTGAACTCGATAAACACCATGCCCTGACTTGTCATTACCTTACGTCACCATCACGTTTCTAAGCTTTTATTTGATACCAATCTCATAATAGTATGTTTAATGTCATAGTAACGTTACGTTACAGTTATGGAACGTCGTGTGTTTAGAAGTTCTGTTGAGAAACCCAAACCGTTCTAAATTTACAACTTTATCTTTTTATGTTGAATGACTAGTTGGTTGTGTTATACAATTGCATTACGATACAGCGTCACAAAGACTTGATTTAATGGCTACCTTCACATTTGTAAGTTGAATGACATAAATATGTTACGACAGAGTTATGTCACGTCAAATGTGGACAATGTCAATTTAATTGAGAGCCAAAACGTACCGTCGCAAGATAATTGGGGTTTTTCGTTTTTAGTTCCGAACAGAAAAGTGAAACGTCAAAAACGTAAGTGTATTTCTTTTTCAATTTAGCAACACCTCTCAAAATGCTTTTCTATTTTTAGAACACTACTCGAGCGCACTCTACGTGCTCGAAATAAAATGACGTGGCATCTAGAGCAAGAGTCTGAGCGTAGCCAACTTCACATAGAATTAAACAAGCTCAGTTCAGAACACGTTCACGCTGCTCGTTCTCAGTTCAGTTCACTGTTTCGAACCAATAAAGAAAAATCCCTAATGTAACGTTCAAATTACGTTGCGATACGTGGCTCAGAATACTAAGACCCGAATATAAAAATCAAACCAGACTCATTTTTGCCTGTTAGGTGAAATAAGAAATCTATACCTCATGTTAGGTGGCATGGCATGTAAACCACAGCTATTGCTCTTCAAATAGGCTACTCTCATCTCTGTGTGCTGAAGACGGAAAGTTAGATTTGCGTAGACTCAAATAGTTGCATAAGTTACATGATCGATTTAGCTATGCATTTTTAGACATGTAATTTCAAATGAGTTCACGTCACGTCACGCCACAAGCTCACAATTTTTTAGAAGCTAATTCCCTAAGCTTCTTAAAAAGCTCGTTTTAATCTTTGAATACATGAAGAGTTGCATTAGTTCAGCTTATTGCTGGGTTTTCCATTGGGGACTATCCAATGCGCCCTTAAGGTCTTTTGACATTCTGTAAACGTCAGATTGCTCATTAAGGTATACCATTTCATCATGGTGAGTTACACGAATCAACAACGTTTCCAAATTATTAAAGCGTACTATCAAAATTTTGTGTCAGTTGCTGCAACTTTAAGAGCGCTAACTCCGATTTTTGGTCGTTATAATCGTTCCACCCGTGCCGCGATTCTTAGTTTAGTTCACAAATTTGAATCCATGTTTTCGCTGCACAATGTTCCCGTGCAGGGAGACAAAGACGGAGTGCTGAAAATATCGCGGCCGTAAGTGCATCCGTTCAGAACGACCCAAATCAGTCAATTCCACGTCGTTCACAGGAATTGGGCATCGCACAAACCACATTGTGGCGTTTTTTTTGGCGTCAGTTGCGTGGAATGGATATTAGTGACATGTGGTTCCAGCAGGATGGAGCTACAGCCCATACAGCTCATGCAACCATCAACATTTTGAAGAGGAAATTTGGTCAACGTGTTATCTCAAGAAATGGACCGATCAATTGGTCGTCGCGCTCGTGTGATTTGACACCTTTGGATTTCTTTCTTTGGGGCTATGTCAAGTCGTTGGTCTACGCCAACAGGCCAGAGACTTTGGAGGACCTTCAAGCCAATATTGAACGCGAAATTGCCGCAATAACGGTCGATATGTGCGACAGAGTGGTCGAAAATTGGATTCAACGTATCGATCGCTGCAAGCGCGCCCGTGGAGGACATATGAACGAAATAGAGTTCCATTCGTAATGGTATTGGGTGTACTTTAATATGAAATAAATGTTTTTTTGATATCTCAAATGGCTGGCGTTTTTATTTAAAAAATAAAATGGATAGCTCTTAATGGAAAATCCTGTAGAAGACATCAATTCAATTTGACAAAATCTCATATTTCTTACAATAACATTTACTCCAGACAACTTTTTCAACTATGATAAAATTTGAATTGTAATGCTAATATACATTTATATGATTTGCCTCACACATACACACCGCATATATGTATCTACCTTGTATTCTCATAACAAAGCTGTTTAAGTTATGAGAACTTATCTTTAATAATTTATCTGAGAGCTCAGCAAATATTAAAGCAATGTATATTTAATTTTGCCACCCATTCAAGCCGCCGTTCTATGGAATTAAACACATCTGTAATCTTGTAATGGCTCTTTTCATTTCGGCAAACTATACAAAGGTACCACTATAGTCGTTGAGGCTTTAATTCTGTTGAACTGTGAAGTGATTTGATGTTTGATAATAGAACATGTTTCAATTATCCCAAAACTACTTAGATGAGTCTGGGCTCTGTCATTAGTTGGCCGATACTGGTTTGGTTGTGAATTTTTTTGTTTTCGTAATTCGCCATCAAATCCCAAAAGAGCGAATAATAGAAGTAGGGAAAAAAAAGTAGAACAAGGAACAGCAGCTTTCTGTTTGCTTGGTATTTGAATTTTTACTTTTCGTATGAGACAATTTTTTATGAAAGCGGTTGTCCCAGAAGACGTTTTTACGTTAATATGTTCATAAATTCTGTTTTCAGTTTTGTATAGAAACTAACCACTAGACGAAAAATCTACCGCACATCTTTCATTCAATTACTAGTAGAATTCGGTTAACAAGAAACTTAGTTAAAGTTGGTATGTCTATACTATAGCAGGGAATAACAAAAAAAAAAAAAAAGAAAAAAAAGAAAATGAAACCTGTATAAGAACATGGATACAATGCACATGATTCTCCTGTTACATCCACAAGACTCGTTGTCGTTTATACAGAGCCGGTCACCGGCCGTCCTCACAATGCCTGCCCTGCCCTCTTTCAATTCTGGGTCAGACAACATGCACACGCCAGCCAGGGCGACCAACTGATCTTTATCACAGCAAAAGAATTAAGGTTCCGTTACAGTGCATTTTATTTTGCGAAGAGCAATCACTTTATTTTCTTTATGTTTTCTATCTGTTGTTGTGGGTGCTAGAATGAACAATAGCTGTTTTTTGTTGTTGTTGTTGTTTGTTTGCACAGACCCACAAGTTGTGTGACTATGTTTAGTCGCCGATAATTGTTAGTTAATTATTTCTTAATATTGCCATTTACTCGTATATCGTAGTAATCAAAGTCAATGAAAATTAAAAGCTGTAAAGCGCGTAGGATGACAGAAAACAAGTCTGCGAACAAATTGCTAGACAAACTGGAATCGCCTTATAATGTCAGCCATGGGTGGGTTTCTTTTGTATAACGTGTCGTGTGATGATGTTTTGCGATGGTGTTGCTGTTGCGCCTATCTACTGAAAAGGAATTTGTCCTTATTTATCAGCGCTGTGCATAATTGATGCATCATCAATGATCGTATGCATCGAATAATGGAAGCAGTTTAAAAAATGCAAATAAAAATTTTTTATGTTACAGTTAAAGGAAGGATTTCTTTGTACATGGTGCATTGTATAAAAATGTAAAGAGTGGTGAGCTTGAGATTAAAAAATAAAAACATTTTACGACCTTCTGACACCAAAATTTGCTCACATGGCAGGTTTTTATTTATGTAAGAACTATTGGATGTTATTGGAACAGTGATGATATTCAGTTTGGAATATTTGGAGGAATTTACTATTATCGACATGCAGCAATAGTTTTAAGCTCAAAAAAAGTTTTTGCATTAACTCTTTTGTTTGAATCGAATGGGTTATATAGGTATAAATGGAAAGGTATTTATGACCTTATCTCGTGCACATATCTTATGATGAGTCTTTCTCAGTGTTCATCTAAATGTATAGCAATTTCAATATCTCTAAAAATTTCTGCATTTTTATAGTCTTTGCTACTGTGTTTAATTTGTTTTTTGATTTTATTTTATTAAGTTTGACATGTTTTTTATGAAACTAAATGCTGTCAATGCTGCTCGTTAGGATTCTTTTTTTTTGTGAAAGAGTTAAAGTTTATTCAAAGGGATGATTTCACAGTAAAATTTTTACTTTCAAAGTCACTAAAGTCCTGTACCTACATTTCGTAATGATGTGCAGAGACATTTCTTCGATGCAAAGTCCACAGATCGAGTCCGCTGTCAACCTCAAAACAGTGGCCGGTTGATAATCGTAATCTTTCAGGGTATTTTTGTTGAGGTTTAACTGGGAATTTCTATGTTTTTTGAACGCATTCTGGTATGAAATGTGAAAATTGCGTAAATGTTTTGAAGTTGTTGCATCGAGTTCTTACAGTAAGATGCTCCTGGCTGTGTATTTTAAGAACGTTTCAGGGCCAAGTAATACCATAGAGACACCTTATTTCCTAGGGTATCTGCATTCGGGTTACCTTCATAACCTTTGTCTGCTAGAATCCCAAGTTTTTTTTGTACAAGTTCGGATAGTATCATGATTGTCTAATGTACTATCTTTTATCTTTTGGTGAAATGTGAGAAGATTGCTTCTAAGATAGCTCAGCGTTGTGAGAAGATTAAAATTGTCTTCCTTTCATTCATTATCCTCGCCCATTTGTTGATGACGAGGACTGCCTGGAATAAAGACGAATGATTACCCTTGGCGTATCGGTTAAATGTGAGTTTCAAGGTTGGAATCCTAGAAACATCTAATTGTTTTTTCCACTGTTATCGCCTTCCACGAGGAATTGGGAAATCCTCCGCTATCATTTTCACTCTAATGAAAAGTACCTTCTCGATAAGCCGTTCTGAATCGGAAAAAATTGTAGGTCCCTCCATTCCTCAGAAGGCATTATTGAGAGAAATGCGTCAGACTCTGGGGCTCTGCTGTGCCACCTTATTTATACATTTGTTTTGATTACGAAGACTTTCTGGGGAGTTTGTTCTCGCTGATTTGCTAAAAATTGACGGAGCATGTGACAATTTCCCTTTTTGAACCGTCAGTATACCAGGCCACAACTTGCTTTGAAGGATAGGGTTTGTTAGTCTCCCAGTTTTCAATAGAATCGATGACTATGGAGACGTCGAGTTTGAAGTTATACACGGAAGAGCAGTTACGTCCAAGCACATACTAAAGAACTCTAGTTTCAAAACTGTCAATGATTAAAAGGGAATCTTTCGTGTTTGAGTTGATTATATGGTGCTCTTGATGAAAGAGATAATGGCTTGCCAGCCCTGCTTACACTTCCATGAAAAGATGGGCTGAGTAGAGTCTATCTACAGAACATACGCCGGACTTGTTGGTTCGAATCCCGCTCTGGGTATCTACTTTTCTTTCAGCCTCCCAGTTTCATATGGACGCCGCCGCCGCCGCCGGCGCCGCCCTTGAGGTTATATGTGAAAATACTAGCACCTCATTTCCAACTACTACAACACAAAAAAAGGCAAGGCTGCTACCCTGGTAGCACAACGAACCGGAAATTAGGTCTAAGTTCTCCAGATTAGTACATGAACTTCTTTTTTTTATAAAAAAAGTCCTAGTTTCTAGTAATTTCTCTAGTTTTGATCTGCCGTAATTTTACTGCTGCTAAGCCATTTGCTGGGAAGTGGTGAAGTTGAATTCGGCTGGTTCGAATTGAAAACCATGATGGTAATGAAAATTGAGATATTTATCCTTTGGGAGAAGGCTCTGAATATAGCTGTAGCTAAGGGCGTTCGTTTCTTTACAATTATTCTAATTTACTTCTATTAGTCTAAAGCGAACGATGAGGTGAAACGTAGAGCTCCGCTTATACACACACGGGTTGATTATTTTACTTTTTTTTATAAGCTACCCCGTTAGCTAGTGTCGCTCTAGTGACTGTCAAAGCCTGTCGGTTATGTGTGGAGCTTTGCCCCATTAGTTCGAAAAGTTTCTTTTTTTTGTAAGAAAAGCTGTCAAAAAAAGGTTTGGAACAAATGGGTCATAGGAGGATCTCACTCTCCACTTTCCGGCTATCGAAATGAAAATTATTAAAAATTTAAAGACTAGATTCTATAAAACTGGGGATAGGACTTCGCCGTGTGGTGTGCCTCTATCAATAGTTCTTGTTTAAAATGTGAGACCCTGCAGCTTCAATGTCCAATATACATTTTAATGTCTACATGTCCCTAGCTGTTGGGAAGTCATTTGTGATTCGTGTTTCTTCGTTTTCTTCCACAGCAAGGTTTAACCCAATCAAGTAAATTCGTACAATGCGAATGAATTAGCATAATCCACACCAACACCTATCGTTTACATATACAATATACATATGTGTATCTATATATGCTTACACGTCCATAACTTTTGTACTCGATTGTACTAAAAAAACCTAGCATGCCGGCCAGTATCTGAATATCCAAAGAAATAAAAAGGCCATTTAAATAATAATTTCAAAGAACCAAAAATTGTTCATTAATCCACTTTTAATTTTCCCTTTAGATTACTTCAAAGCTTGTGAAGACTTTCGAAAGTCTCTCATATCAATTTCACGTCTCAAAAAGAATGACAATTATAGTAATTATCAATTGATCACCCACGAAATGGATCCCTATTCATTTTTCTATTTAAATTTCTGTTAATTTATATACAATTTTCAAACATGAAAATACAACAACAATGGTATCGAAAAAAAAACCTACTCCTAAACAGAAGCCTGCGCCAGATATCAAGTTAATTATCTCTCTCCATGTTGCCGTTGGGTGCATACCACTTCATTTTCAACTTTCTACAAAAAAAAAAACCTCAAATATTTTGTAATCGCTCCAATCATTAATTGTTTTTAAATCACTTTTAATCGGTTTTTAATAGTAACCGAAAAAAAAGAAAAATATAGCTAAAATTATAACCAGAAAATGTTATCGAGACACCACAAAGCAACCTTTAGCTCTAAAAGATCTCTCTAAAGATCTCCTTCTAAACACGCACTTGTCCCATGCGCGTAGCTCTGACAGCCTATGATTATGATTATTTATTTCATATATACATATTTGTGAACCTATTCAATATCCATCTTAAACCATATCTATATCAACAGCTACAAGGGCAAGCAAAACACCGCATACAACGAGTATACAATGTACTTCTTGGTCTTGTTTGAGGTTCTAGAATAAGAAAAACGACTCACCAAAAAGAAATATATTTTAAGTCATCAATCATTTGAAGTTTTTCTTGTTCTTCGGTTTACAATACGTTTACGTTGAAAAAAAAGTAAAAAAAAATAAGCACTTTACGTCTTGATATCACAGAGCAGCACACATATACAGCCAAATACAAGAGTCGAGTCCGGTGACTTGCGACTGAATATTTATAGGCCAAATAGATGGAAAAAGTCAGAAGTGTATGAGTAGGTACCCATGAGTGTAAGCCTAGCAAAATTTTAAAACTTAAAAATATTTCTGTTTTTTTTGCTCATTTCGCAATTTGAATATAACCTTTGACAGTATTCCCGCGACCGACAACAACAACAAACCACTAACTTGTTTGATGATGATTAGGGCAGCATGGTAAAAAAAAATAAAATAAAAAGAAAAAATTAAGAATATTTGTTTGAAAGATCAACAACCTAAAAACGAATTTGATTACATGGAACAACTTATAGAAATTATTCATAATTTGAATTGGTGGTTGTTGAGATACTCCTCATATATGTATATATCTCATGATAGAGAACATTTGTTTGTTCGCTTGACAGGCAACTTAACATTTTTCTATTTACAGAATATTCAAAAAGTCGATGCCATCAATTCTAAACTTTGAGAACCACTTCATAGATGTGTTTCCAGCTTTTCATGAGGAAACAAACATTTGAATTTCAAACGTGGAGTGTGGACGAAATCTTGTGTAGCGCTGTTTTTGAAGTCTACATTCTGCATAATGGTTTACTTGGAATAAAAAGCTAAAATTTAGTATTTTTTTAGTACGTGTACCTACATTTCAAACTAAAAAAGTGAATAGTCTTGGAATGATTCAGCGGAGGGAGTCCATACACAGCAGTGAGCCTCGCTCATTTCTTACAACCATGCCCTGTGAGGGATTGTAGGTTCCCGACAATTTTCTGCCGACGCGACGTCGCATAACTGATGAAGAAAGCGCTTTACATGGCAATGATTTTGCAAACGGAGGACATACAAATTTTTGTTGGTATTCGAACCACGAACCTCCCGCTTACCAGGCAGACATGTTAACCATTACGTCGCGGACACTCTGGTCACTGTTGTCCTTAAATGCTAAGATCCTTTAAAGCTGGTATGGATTCCGTAACTTTTAAGAAGACTATCATTTTGAAGCAATGCGTGAGCAACTAAGGCTTTTCCTTTTCTATACTTCAAAATCAGGGATTTTAAAGCGATTAAAAAATAAATAAATAGGGTGGCGCAACAGAACGAGGAGCCCCTGGGCCTAGCGCATTTCTCACAACCATGCCTTGTGAGGGAATGGGGACCTACAATTTTTCGCCGGTTCCGAACGGCTAATTGAGAATGCGCTTTTCATGGCAATGAATTTACTAACGGAGGACTTGCCAATTCCTCACGAAAGGCGATACCCGTGGAAAAACATTTTTGCATTTTGCCTCTGCTGGGATTCGAACCTCGAACCTCTGGGTTAGCAGGTGGACATGCTAACCATTACGCCACGGGTACCACGATTATAATATGTATATTCGTAACTAAGTCTAATGATGCGAGCAAACCTTCCAGTAACGGATTCGATGAAAACTAAAACTTTCTGCGAAATAACTTTTTTAATCTTTAAATTTGAAGTAGATTCTTCAACTTATTTGCGTTAGAGCTTCAAAGGTTAAGTATCTGCTATATTCGTTGAAATTGTTTATTTTAGTCTCTAGGAGAGGGTGTTTTATGAAAACTGACATTGAAATATGTACACTCCATTAGAGATTCACCCTTGATTTTTTTATACATGAATTGTAATGTGGCCTCTGCAGGTATATTGGCCCCCTAAATATTTTAAACCGTGCAAATCTAGCATAATTTCTCAACGCCATAAGTCTCTTATGGCAGCATTTGTGGACTGCGAAACATATCGTAGGTGCCGGTAAATAAGTCCTCAACAGCCAAGTCCACTAAGGGACTTTGTACTGTATGTACTCAGATAGAACGAAGTACATTTTCTAAAGAGAACCAAGTGCCATGCAAGGTGGCCTGATCACAAATTCGAGCTGTCAAGAGACTATTAGGGATAGAGAAAGAAGTTTTCGAATATTTGGAGACAACCCGACTGTGGAAAACCAAAATTAGGTGAAAAGAGCTAGAAATAACTGTAATGCTCATATACAAAACGTCACGTTTTTCTAGTGGTCAAAAGTTTTACTGTAGTGGTCAAAAGGAAGCAGTCTTTTGTTGAGAATATAAAGAACTCGATCAACTCAACTTTTCCTGATAGCATATTGGCTCCACCTGAGGGTGAATCCGTAAATTCTGCTATGAAGGAGATATTTTTTTGAACTCGCTCGTTTGCGAAAGTCCTAAGAGATCTAAATATACCTACATACATAAATTCGCTGCTCGAGGTGGTATCCCCCCCCCCCCGTTATCTGAAAGGGTGTCCTCCCACGCTGGCGAACCACTGCATAAGCTTTTCTACCTTTCCTATTCTTCTGGACTCTTCCCGAGTCCATTTGTCCAGCTCGTCTCTAAAAAAGGCGAAACTTCCAAGGTCATGGAACGTTGATAAACAGTCAACTCATGAAATATCTTGAAGAACGAAAACTTCTCAATGAACGACAGGTACGGCTTTCGTAGCAAAAGGACCTGTGATCATTTGATGGCATATCTCACCAAAAAGTGAAAACAATCTTCACAATGTTTTGAAATTTGAAAGAAAGTTAGATTATTGTTTCTAAAGCATTTGATATAGTTTGGCATCGAGCTCTCTTATCAATAATGCGTGGTTTTGGTATCGAAGAGTCTCTTCTTCGTTGGATTAGAAACTACATTTCCGGTCGTTAAAGACAAGTTGTATTGAATAGTTTTAAGTGGGTGGCACCACTTTATAAGTGCTGGTGTGCCCCAAGGCTCCGTTCTGCCCCCGACTCTCTGCCTTGTGTACATATATAAACAATCACTTGTCTGAAAATTCTAATCCTTCAGCCCTCAGCTTTCATATCACGTCTCTGCTCTACGGATTTGGTACTGGAACGGCTGCGTATGATAAGTTCATTGAATTTACATTTACATGAGGTAATAAAAACCGTGGTTTCTTAAGACGATGCAGGAAGTTCTTCACCCCTTCTGATCTCGCTACTATTTACAAAGCCTATACATCCGCCCGAAACTTTAGTACAATTCTCATATCTATTCAGGTGCTCCTCAAACATTTTTGCGCCTACTTGATAGGGTACAAAACAGAGCATTGGGATTGATTAATAGGTTGTAGTTCAATCGTTGAATCGATTGATTTTCTTGAACATCGTCGAAACGTTGCTCAGTGGTCTAGTGAACTAGCCAGTTACATTCCTCCCCTGAAATAATTTAGCCGCAACATCCGCATCGCTGGGAATGCTCATCAGTTTTACCTTGAGCCCAACTTCGGGCGTACAGTCAAGTATAGAGATTCATACTTTAGTCGCACCTCACGAGTGAAATGCTTTGCCGTGCTCTGTTTTTCCCCAGCAATACGATTCCCAAAAATTCATTCCAATGTGGGTTGGTTTTCGCATGGTCAAATGCTCAAGCATCTTTGGATACTCTTAACGATTTTGTAAAAGCATAAGAATAGTTTGATAGATATATATTGGCTTTTACCAACATTTGAGATATTTTAAAACTTTCTTATCGGCTTGAAGTGCCATCCAAATATTTACCGAGTCCCAATTTCGTAGAAAATATTGTAATTTGCAGATTTCGGTCTTTTGTGTGCTTTACGATTGTGAAATGTATTGAGTTTACTTAATAAATTGACAATGACAGTTTGATGATAAGTCAAAGTGTGCGTTCACAAATTACATTCAAAGATGTCATGTTCCTTTTTAGAAAACTCTGTATAAGCGCTTTGACAAGTCCTACGATGTCAGTGGTTTGTCTCAGCCTCAGTTTTAGGAATTTCAATCTTTTTTTTTCATATGAAACTGGGAGGCTGAAAGAAAAGTAGATGCCCAGAACGGGATCCGAACCCATGCACCACGGCTGTCCCTTTAAATCTTAGTTTTTTTTTAAATCATTTTTTCTGGCATATGAGGCGTGAGGCTGGTATAGTGGGTGCTTCAAGTGCATGCTTTGAATGCGGAAGTGAACAAAATATGCAATAATACTCCAACCAGCACTAGTTTTGGAAAAATTATGGTAAATGATGCTGGGACGTTAGCCATTTATTGAAAAACTTACGGGAAGATCTGTCAATTAAAACAAGATTAGGTTAGGTGGAAGTGGCTGTCAGCCAATGAGTACATTGCCTGACACACTTAGTCCGCAAGGGCCCATTGTGATACCGCAAAGATCAGCAAGTTAATCACCTACTGATCTCAGAAACTCGATGTAATATTAACGAGTTGATCACCCATTTATGTTCTATTACGGGACTAGCCGGTTAATCACCCGCTAGTCGAACCACGCGGAACTTTAAATGTATTTCAAAAGACTTTTAGGGTCTATGTAAGCTAAGTCGCTAGGATCATCGAAGAAGAATTCATCGAGATGAGTTTTCCTCCTATGCAGGGCATGAGCAAAGAAGGTGTTGAACGGTTTCTTCCTCATGCAGCTTCTGCAGAAATCATTGGAAAACACACACAAGTCTTTTGGCGTGTCGTCCTATTAGACAGTGTCCCGTAAGAACACCTATAGTAGAACCTAGATACAGGCGGTTCAGGGCAAACAAACTCTTCGAACGTTTTGAGTTTTCACGCGGCCAAACTTTTTTGGTTGCAAGGCAGTTGTTACTCTCAGTCCATCTTGTGTTTGTTATCCTCGAAGCGTCTTGTCTAAGTAGGAGCTTTTATGTAGCGATAGGTACACCTATGTTGCCGTTTTTGACTAGTTCGTCTGCCATACAGTTGCCTGGTATGTCCCTGTGCCCCGGCACCCATGAAAGGTGAATGTTGAACTGATTTGACATCTCCCTCAGAGACATTTTACAATTTTGGACCGTGATGGATTTTGTAGAGACAGAGGCAATAGATTTATGGGAAGCTTGGCTGTCCGAGAAGATTCGAATATCCGTGGAGGATATGACGTTTTCTTTGAGCCAAGACAGCACCTCCTTAATCGCCAGAATTTCCGCGGAAGAAAAGATTGAGATTCAGTTTTTCTGAGTAGATTCCACTTCCTACACCTTCGCTGGTTTTTGAACCATCATCAGTATAAAAGTGTATTGCTTCATTTTCGAAGAGATTGCCATTTTCCCGAGCTTTTCTTGAAGGTATATGGTTACTTGGAAATTATTATCAAACACCAACTTGGGGGTGGTGTAGTCGGATCGATTCAGTAGGAATCTAAAGTTATCTAGAATGGTAGTGTGGCCGATTTGATTATTTGTCCACTGTGATGTAGCTCTGAGCCGAGCAGCTGAGCTACCTGCGTCTTGTTTGTTGGAGATATCTAGGGATGTGAGATCTAGTAGTACATTAAGGGCGTCAGATGGGGTTGTCCTCAGTGCGCCACTAATACACAGACTAGCCGGTCTTTGAACTTTGGCCAGCTTGTTGTAGTTGATCATCTTGTCTAGTGCGGTCCACCAGACAATCAGCCCGTATGTGAGTATCGGTTTAATTATAATTAGTAAGCAGCCATTGGGTGATTTGGGAGAGAAACCTCATTTCCCACCAATGACTTTTTTACAAAAGAAGAGTGCCACGTTGGCTTTATTTACTCTTTCCTCAATATTGGTTTTCCTGGTCAGTTTTTTGTCAAAAATGAGACCTAGATATGTAGCCTGATTTGACACTGTGAGAATTACCCTCTTAATAGTTGGGGGTCTGAAGTCCGGAGCTAAAACAAAATAGTGTAACAAAATGGTGTCAAAAATTAGATAGAAGCGCAGTCGACTTGTCTAGCAGTTTTTGGAACAATTCTTTCATATAAATACACGAGTTTTTTTTTAGCAGTGGACTTTTATTCACTGCCAGTCCTATTTTCTAAACAGAGAAATAAATCACTTTTTTTCACCCTCACACCAAAAAAGTTAATTGCTTTTCGATGTTGAATGGTAAGTCAATAGTTTTTTTTGTTTCTTACTGCCAAGTCAAAGAAAACAATAAGGTGTGAATAATTGAATTTTTTTTAGCAGAGACACCTCATCAATAGTGTGAAAAATATTCAAGTGGTTACAGGTCCTCAATATACGCGGTCACGCAAATTGTGCCTCTTGAAAGAAAGGCTCTTGAGTAGCGAGGTGATTGTGAAATTGAAACTATTTTACAATTGATTTACTCACTACACCATTGGAATTTTGCTATTGTTAAACACTCTCCACTCAACTCCATTGAAAGAGATTCAAAAAATAAAAGTAATATTTGAAACTATCCACATATCGCGCCTTTCAAGTCGAAATTCGTTTGTGATCTTGTGGTTTTCATAAACCACATTCAGAGCCGACCTGCTCATAAGCTTTCACATTGGCCCAAACAAAAGAGTAATAACATCATAAGAACACTCAGGTGGTGATCCTGAGATGATATATTTTTGATATGTGATACCAAGCTCTGTCCAAAAAATAGAAGAAAAAAAAAAACACAAAAGTTACTATGAATGGACTCTTCGAGAATGTCATTCGAATTTTTCAAATGAATTATTAGGGATTAAGATTGAGAGATAGCATTTTATTTTGTTTTTGACAAGACATGACATCTCGACAGGGGCTTTTTCTCAAAGCCAATTCATATAGACAGACGCATGCTGCGGCATGTGGAATGATACAATCAATATTTGTCAAGTACTTGCAGACTTTCCTTTTGTTATTGTAATGCTAAACTATTGTCACTTTGCATGAATATAGATATGTGAATGGAAGTGAATGAACTATCAATTTACATATTTTGTTGTTTGGTGCGAGATGATTGATCTTTGTCCTGTGATAATCTCGAAATTTTGGTTATTCATATTTTATTTTGGGGGGCTATCAATGGGCACTCGAGAAGAGTACCCCTGTGTCCATAATGAGACTTTTGCAAAATGGTTACCGATATAAGAGCTTTGATGAGAATGGAAATTTATATTGTCTATGTATCGATTTCAATTGGGCTGCTGCTCAAGTTCGTCAAATAGAAGAAATTTTTATTTGTCTGGGGCACATTTTTCTCTCTGAACAACTCGAGTGCCTCCCACGCCAGCCATTTCAATTGCTGCACTTGAAACTGGCACAACCACAACCATCTCCGAAGATCGTCTCGCTTCGCTTATGAGGCAATTTTGTCTTTCAACTTCGTCTATTGCGTGGCGTATACAGCATTTGATTAGATTAAATTGACAATATGTATACCACATCAAGAGCTGGAAAAAGTGTCTATTATGTGTGCCTGGGCACACCTTGCTGGTAATAAGTACGTACCAACTTCTTTTTTTCTTGTTCCTTTGTTTATTTTTCATACCTGTTTTTCGGCTAAAGACTTTACAGTGAGCTTAATCTTGAATTGATATCTAATGAATTGTCTTTTGGCGGGTTTGGAAAAGAAAAAAAATTGTGGAGCATGTTTTTCTAACTTATCGCCTCGTCTTGTTGGGTGTAAATGAGTTCAATTTGAGCGAAGCGGCGCGACGTGTTTGTGTACAAGCTTAACTTAATGTTACCTTCTAACGTTGTTGTTCTTAATTTGCATTTGATATAGGCTGCAAATTTGAAGCAAGTTGCATGCTAGATCAAGTTTAATGGTTGTTATGAAAAAAGAAAATATCACAAGCAACTCATGTGGCATTCAAGTATAAGGTGTGAAAATGGTGCAGAAAATTGAAATGCCAAAGACAAAAGTTATGGCGTGGTACTATACTCGTATAAAACATGTATTCTCTTAATTTTTTTTCTTATTCTTACAATCATTAAATACCGACTAGGTCTGGGCATATACCCACCCAACCCAAGTAAATATGGTATGCGGAATTAATTTGCAAGAGATGCATAGAAATATCGTGTTCATGTCCTGCACCCTCCCTCAAAAGAAAACTGCATCGAGGAGACTACTTCCTCGGTGATCCAAGCGATCTGGTAAACACAGATATCCTTCACCTCTACCGTTTGTTTATAAAGCTCGAAATGGTTTAGTTAAATAAGGTAGTCTCTAACCCAAGATTTTGCAATGGACCTAATATTGGTCCAAGTGTGTCAGTTTTTTCCTGAGAGTCTTTTAAGCCTAATCTAACCTAAGAATACATTACGTATGAGGTATGACCCAAACTAAAGGGTTTCACGAGTTTTGCTTCCCGTAATTTGTTGAAAGAATAGTGCAAAACTCCCACGTCAACCCAAGATCGCACAATCTTTCAAAGATCCGTCCAATTATTCGGATATGCCGACGATATTGACGTTATTGGAAGAACGCAGCGTGATGTCAATGGAGCGTTTATGAGCATTGAGACGGAAGTGAAGAAGATGGGTTTAGTGGTCAATGAGGGCAAGACCCAGATTATGCTGTTATCTAAGAAGGAGACCCAACACCGACCTCTTGGACAGAACGTCACGATAGACAGCTATAACTTTGAGGTAGTCAAGGACTTTGTCTACCTAGGCACTGCTATTAATTCAGACGACGCGACGACACCAGCGCTGAAATCAAAACGAAGAATAACTCTTGCCAATCGCTGTTTCTTTGGACTAAGAAGATAATTGAGTAGTAAATCCTCTCTCGAGCAACTAAAGTGTCCCTGTATAAGACACTTATCATCCCTGTTCTTATCTATGGCGCAAAGGCATGGACCTTGTCAAAGGTAGATGAGAACGCTTTAGGATGCTTCGAAAGAAAAATTCTTCGGGTGACTTTTGGTCCCGTCTGCATAGATGGCGAGTGGAGAAGAAGATTTAACGACGAACTGTACGGGCTGTACAGCGACACTGACCTTGTCAAATGAGTCAATGTCCAGCGGCTTAGATGGCTGGGTCATGTAGAGCGAATGGACACCAACGCTTCGGCCCGGAAAGTCTTCGAATCCAACCCCGAGGGACGGTGCAGTAGAGGAAGACCGCGACTCAGGTGGCGCACGCAAGTAGAAGAGGACTTCAACAAACTGGAGGCAGCTAGCTAGGGACCGAGCCTGCTGGAGAAGCATGTTGGTTGAGGCCCTGGTCCGACCCGGGCTGTAGCGCCACCTTAAGTAAGTAATTTATTGGTATTCATAAAAGATTTTCCAATATCGACGTACAATCTATTGTGGCTTTCACTGAGTGGTGCGTTTCAAAGCTTTATCGTTCAACTTGTGCCAAGTGAGAGCTTGATTAAACGTTAATTCGTTAAAAAAGCATGTTTTTTGAATTTTTTGAGAAACCAATTCAAATTTCTGTATAAAAACCAATTACACATTAAAAAGTGACATTTCAAGAATGTTGTGTAAAATTTTCACAAAGAAATATTTAAAAAAACGGCAGTGGCAGAAATTATTTGGACGTGCCTCTAAAAAAAGTTGAGTTGCGGTGCCTCTCATAACTTGGTGCTTTATCATCGGAAATCAAAAAATTTAAATTCATTCGTTAGATAATTGTTTTTACCAGGTAATGTCAAAGGCATTTTCGTTAAAAAATCGGCTAATTTATTATTGTAAAATAACAACTATCATCAAATTTGAAAAAACTCTTCGTCACGACCTTGAAAATTATTTACAGAAATAGTGTTCAAAATATAAAAAGAATCGGAGCACTATTATGAGGGGCACCGACTTCTAAAAAGTAAGTTGTGAGAAAAACCCTTTAAAGTTTTGGACACTAAGAAAAACACAAAGAAAACACTATACCGACTGGTATAAAAACATTCGTAACTTTGTCAATTTTGGTCCAATCTGCTCGAAATTTTGACACAATGTTCTTAAAATATTAGGCATTAATTTAAAAACAACTCAACTTGACCTATCGGATAGCTAAAATGAATCTGCACATCATCAACGTACATTTGAACCTTACATTTCAAAATTGAGGGAATGTTATTATTGAACAAAGTAAGCAATAACGGACCTAAGATGGATCCTTGTGGGACACCAGCTTTCGTTTGAAGAAAACTTGACGTTTTTTGGTTGCAGTAGACATCTTGTGAGCGACCTGTCAAATAACTTTTCATAAGTTTTAATGCTATGGACTCGAAAGCGAAGTAGTTTTTCAATGTAAGAATGAAAATATTGTGAGGAGCTGCATCAAAGGCTTTTGAGAAATCAAGCAATACAAGAGAAGCTACATGACCTTCAGTCAGTTCCGATCGAATGTCTTCTACCAAGTTTAAGAGTGCCGTAGTACAACTGTGGTTTGATCTAAAAACGGATTGCTCTGGGGATAAAAGGTTAAACTCATTGAGAAAAGAGTGCACCTGCTTGGTCAAAAGTTTCTCAAAAACCTTCGGTAGAAAAGGATCGATATACGTCGATAGGATTTATTGCTAGAGGCAGTATTTTTAAGGACAGGGATAGTTTTAGAGATCTTCCAGGAAGACGGATATGTGGAGTTAAAATATTGTTAAAAATATATGTAACTAAATATATGTAACTTCGAATAGTAATTTTCAAAAAATTTGGCTGCATTCTATCTAGTCCGACAACATTTGACTTAATAAAAGTGACTGCATTAAGAACTTCGAACTCAGAAAGTCTTTGGAAGCTAAAAAACCTATGAATTGTTAGAATGAGATTCATATATTAGCGGCTCAACCCGAATGTGGAATGCTCTACCTGGCTCTGTTTTTCCTCTGCCTGCATTATCCTGATGTGAGAGCAAATTATCAAAGAATCCCTTTTAAGAATCACTAAGCATTTTCTACAGAAATCTCGTTCAATGATGAATAAATGAACCCTTTTCTTGGGCCATGTCTATATGCATCCACAGTGTAGGTGGTGTAGGTTGGTGTTACACCGCATTTCACTCAAAGAGTACCATATACTTTTTTGTACGGTCGTGTAGGTGGTGTAGGTTGCTGTAACATCGCATTTTTGAAACATCTCTAGAAAAGATCCAACTGCAGTCGTTTCGGTTGAAAATTCCCTGGCGTTGCCAGAGTTTACGTGAATTTGAAGATGTTATCAGTTTTGTCATTCTCATTGGAATACAAAGTTAAAAAAAATTTGTTTATATCAAAATTCAGAGCGCGAGAGTTTAAATCCATTACTTTTCTATATGGAAGTAGCGTGATTGAAAAATTTCAAACGACTTCAATAAGGTGGTGTTAAACGCACCCACACCAGCCTACACGACAATTTTTTCACTCGTTCGAAAGAAGTGCTTGGTTCTCTTTGAAAGGTTTCTCAAAAATGCGATCAAACACCAACATACACCGTTGGTTCATCTGCATATAGACATGTCCCTTTTTCTTAGAAAAGTGTGTTTCGAACTCATCCCAATGGCCGCTACAGCGAAGCGTCTACACTTTTCAATTCCTCAGATGCATCACTCTTAGCAATCGGTAGCTTTTAATTCTAGAACTTGTCTTTACCCAAATCTATATGTGAGCCTTTTATGTAAGCTTCTCTATAACATATTTGACATTTAAACTTAAGTCACCGTACTATCTATATATCCTTTACTGCACTAAAAGCAAACGTTCACTTGCGTAATTTCGAAAAATCTTCCTTTTTCTGCGTTCCGTTGAGACACCTCGAAAGTAATCAAAGAGCTTACACGAAGAAAAGTAATAGTATTCTTTGTGCATGTTCAACTCTTAAATAATCCTTATGTTTAAACAAAATCGGAAACATTCGAACACTCGAACTATCAGAAATGTCTTCAACTTGGTAACCTGTTGCATTAAAATGAGAAATTTTATAAAAAACCATTCAGCAATTATTTTTTCGTATTTCTAATTTTTGTTTTCTTTTTTTATTGAAAGTGGAATTGTTTTTTTCCCCTATCACGCTTTCATTTGTTGGTTTTGGTTTTTTTTTTGCGAAACTACTGGAGCTCTTATACCAAATGGTAGATCGAATCGATACGACTTCTGTATGTGGATACAGAAATAAAACACAATAAAAAAACGAAAAACATCACATACCTAAGCTAGGCAAGGCAGCACCACCAAATGCATTGAAAAATACTGGCCATTCTACTTGTTTACCATCTATTTTCTCTGATCTCTTAATTAGGTTAATTAAATAAATATTTCGTTGTTCTTCGAAGAGAACTTGGTTTTAATTGCAGTTGTTTTAACAAGTCAATTAAACAGCGTTAAAGATAAAGACCAGAACATGGGGATGGCTCTAGTAATAGCTAAACAAACACACGAAATGGGAGGTTAAACACGTTAAATAGAAAAGAGTCTTTTGCTAAAGCGGTGATGTTGGCAGCTGCACTTTAACATTAAAATTTCAATGATATGAAGGTCTATTTTTCATTTTCTTGTAAAATTATTTGATGGTATCAATGTTTGGCATTGATTTCGGGACATGCAGCCGTTCATCATAAACGGCTTTGGGTTTGAGTGGCTATGCTTCAAGCTATTAGTTCAAAATTGTGCTGCAACTGCAATACATAGGCGCTGTGGTTGGATGGGTTGTAAATAATATTTCAGAAGTTTGAAGTCCCATGAAATCACTGGTGCATTCCTTTTTTCAAAGAAGATTTGATGACATTTTTTCTTCCCTGGAACAAAGTGAGTTTCTGTAGGAAATACTACACGGTGTAATCGAAAGTATTCAAATCATCTTTTTTTACCGAATTAGAAGCTTGGTAGGGACATCCAATCATGTAGCGCTTTGAGAATTGAGGCTAAAAGAACATTTGGTCGCTTACGCGAACAAATCTGCTGAGTAGGTTGTTGTCAGTTTATCTCGAACTGAAACCTGAGTATCAAACAGGTAAAATGACTGATATAAGCAGGCTTTATTTTAAGTTATCTAAATCCATTCAAACTTCTAAGTGAGAGTATCAAGAGGTCAACAACTATCACTTTATTGATCTATCCAGCAAACAAAAGAGTCAAAGTGCGAACCTCAAAACTCAAGCTGCTTAAATTTGAATTGATGGTCTATACTCTATAGTCTATGCTCTATATCATAAGCACAAAAGCGAGAAACAGGCTTCAATAAAATACTGATTGGAGATAAAAAAAGGCTGTATTAGGTTACTGTGTGTTTGTTATCACAACTAAAGACACGTTTTGCTTATCAATGGGAAGATACCTCGCCAGCATTAAAAAAAAAAAAAAAAAATGCTTGCTCTACTCGTATTTCCAAGAAAAATAAAAAAAGCAGCAGAATTAATTTAACTTACAAGCTTGTCGATAGAAGTAACAACATGAAATTTAATTGCCATCCCACATAAACAAATGCCAACAAGACTATAACACATCGCGTAACATCACTATGATCAGACTTGCATAAATGGGTGCATGTTGTATAGAAACAAAAAACATAACCTGACTACACACTTCAGTTATGTGTGTTTGTGTGTTGTATGTATAGGGATATGGTAGGCTATACATGATGTAGTTGCATTGTAAATGAGTCTCCTAATTTATTGCGGTAATTTGTATTAATGTTCCATATAGTAATTCCTTTCTTAATTGGAAATCGAATTTAATTGAAAACTAAAAATGTTTTGCTTCTCGTGGTTGCTTTGATTTGATTTTATTTTATTCTTTTTTTTGTTTATGTTTCTTTTGCGGAGTGCGAAAAAATCACACAAATTTTAATTGCTGTGTAGGCTTTGCTGTTGCCATAACATAACGACAGTCGCTGGTGATTTTCACGCACAACACAACACACTCATTGAGGAATCCAGTTTCCTTTGAACGTGCTGACTTCCTTCAATTGGTGGCTATTGCTAGTCAAGCTATGAAGTGTCTTTTTTTGTCGTTTTTTTTCAATGAGTAATATAACCAGCTGATGTAGTCTTGGCTTGTGCCTTGATCGGCTGAATTTATTGGAATTTAAAGATAGTGGTTATTTTAACAAGTTCAGTATGGGTAATTGTGCACCAAAGATGGTCACAACTTAAATAAATTCTGTTTGGTTTAAATTTAATTTTAACCATTTTCAGTTTTTTGTTCTACATAAGAAAACTTTTGCTCAACCTTTATTCATCCAAGGCGTCAGTAGAAATCTTCGAATTTGAGACTTTCTTTAGTTGACCTACTTCATAATCTTAGGGATTAGCAATATTTGTTTTTTCATTTTGAAAATAGCTCGCATTTTACCTTAAAATAATTTGCAATAATTTACTTTAATTTCTAAGCTGATTGGTAGTTATTAAGAAAAGTTCACTTCATAATAAGCTTTTGCTTTTAGCGAAAGAACAATAAATAGAGGTAAGTGGGAGTGTAGTCAATTTAAACACATGAAATTACACGCATGAGTGTTACTCAAGTCGAATTTATTTTGCGCAGAGAATTAAGTGATTGTATGAGTAATGAAAAAAGGTAATCGAAACACTCTCTTTAATAAGCGAAGTCAAAGTTCTGTTAATGACGAAAGCTGATGCAAAGAATGGGAGAACTATGTAGATGATCTCGGAGGATCATTGAATTTCACAGAGGAGTGTATAATGACTTTGAATGCCCAATCACAAAACCCATTGTTTGAGGTTAAATTCAGTAACAGACAGAAGTTTTGAAATATTTATTCAACACAGCCCCCAGCTATACTCAGGACCAAATGCATATAATATACTCTTAAAGCTTAACGTGTACAAAATTGTACAATTAGCACAAAATAAGATTTCCATAAAGATTGATTTCTACAGCCCACAGTTTACAACCAGAAAAATTTTAGTTTGCCTACACTCGAAACTCCTTTCAGAAAGGCTTTGGAGGAGTTTGATTTAACCTTAATATCCTCTCTGCCGTATTTTGTGAGCGTCTGAAGCCATTCGTCGACAACCTGATAAGTTTTTATCAGTGCGGCTTTAGACCAAGAAAGTCCACTATAGACCAAATCTTCACACTACGGCAGATCTTGGAAAAAACTCAGGAGCTTCAAATCGATACCTACCACCTTTTTATTGATTTTATGGCCGCGTACGACAGCATCTAAAGAGAGGAGTTATATAGAGCCATGTCTAGTTTTGGCATCCTTACCAAACTTGTCCGATTGTGTAGGATGACGATGGAGAACGCACGTTGCTCCATCTGGGTCGGAGAAGATCTCACCGATACATTATGTCATAAAAGGTTTTAGGCAAGGCGATGCACTGTCTTCAACATCGTTCTTGAAAGAATATTGCAAGACTCCCACATCAACACAAGAGGCACAATCTTTCAAAGATCCGTCCAATTACTTGGATATGCCGACGATATTGACATAATTGGAAGAACGCAGCGTGATGTCAATGGCGCGTTTATGAGCATTGAAAAGGATGCGATGAAGATGGGTTTAGTGGTAAATAAAGGCAAGACCAAGTATATGCTGTCATCAAAAAAGGAGACCCAACACCGACGTCTTGGACAGAATATCACGATAGACAGCTATAACTTTGAGGTAGTAAAGACTTTGTCTACCTAGGCGCCGCTATTAATTCTGACAACTGCACCAGCGCTAAAATCAAACGAAGAATAACTCTTGCAAATCGTTGTTTCTTCGGACTAAGAAGGCAATTGAGTGGTAAAGTCCTCTCTCGAGCAACTAAAGTGTCCCTGTATCTTATATATGGCGCAGAGGCATGGACCCTGTCAAAGGTAGATGAGAACGCTTCACGATGTTTCGAAAGAAAAATTCTTCGGGTGATTTTGGTCACGCCTGTATAGATGGAGAGTATAGAAGAAGATTTAACGAAGAACTGTTCGGGCTGTACAGCGAAACTAACCAAGTCAAACGAGTCAAGGTCCAGCGGCTTAGATGGCTGGGTCATGTAGAGCCAATGGACACCAACACTCCGGCCCAGAAAGTCTTCGAATCCAACCCCGAGGGACGGCGCAGTAGAGGAAGACCGCGACTCAGGTGGCGCACGCAAGTAGGAGAGGACTTCAACCAACTTGGCGTGCAAAACTGGAGGCACCTAGCTAGGGACCGAGCTGGCTGACGAAGCATTTTGGTTGAGGCCCTGGTCCGACCCGAACTGTAGCGCCACCTTAAGTAAGTGAGTAAGTAAGTGCATAAGGTGCATTGGAAATTAACATTTGTCGGCGTTAACTTAGCAATGAAAAGAACTTCTGAGAATGCTTTCGGCTTACATCACAGTTATTTGATTACGTACCTTAATCTTTGGTTACGTACAAAATTTAATAAAATCTCGTCATTCTCGCTGCTACAGTTGCAATAAAAACTACTTTTTTTGAAACACAAATGCGTTCCCCGCTACCAATAAAAAGTTTCACGAAACTATACGACAACAAGATGGCTGTTCTGTAAGTTACCGTACCTTTTTTTAACATTACGTTTCGTTACGTCCTTCAACGCTCTCTTACATTTTGTTTACTTATGCCGCCCACTATCTGGTGCCCGTTTGCATGTTTTTATTTCTATTCCTTAAAAACCTTCAATACATACATACGTAGGGTGACGCAACAGAGCGGGCAGACTCCAGGTCTAACGAATTTTTCACAACTCTACCTTTCGAGGGAATTGAGAGGACCTACAATTTTCTACCGATTCCGAACCGCTAATCGAGAAATCGCTTTTTATGCCAATAAATTTACTATACTTACTATATGGTAACCATCACGCTACAGGATCCACTGTACCTCAAAGCTCAGGCAAAATTTGTCATAACGCGATGATGGAGTAGCCGTTAGGAAGTTTGGGCCGCACTACAGCTTACGTTATCGAGTAAGTGAGTGGCATCAGTGATCGAGTGGCAGAATAACCATATTGGAGTTACAGCAGACATGATGTCACGTATCGTATGCCTATTTAAAATTGTGCTAGTAACATCGGATAAACACCATGTATTTCGAGTTTATGTTGGTTCATAGATGTCGTTGATGTCTCTTCACACCAATTTCATTTTTACGCTCGATTATAGGTATATCTTGTGTTTTCTATAACAAGTGAGTGTTTGCTTTCTCTTATTTATTTTTATGCTCCTTTAAGGTCTTTAAGAACAAGGCCACTTTTATATGATGTTCGTCATGAAACTTTGTATGGACAACGTTAGCCTATCTCTCGTTGCGTAAGGCTGTTCAATTTAGTCTATGAAGATGTTGATGTTTGCATGCCCAGAGAACAATTTAAAAATATTCTAATGGAAAATAATCATTTCTAAATTAAGTTATAATTGAACTTGTGTAATGAATATTGCTTTTTAAAAATCTGTTGATTGAGAGATCGTAGATTGAAATAATAAATACTAAATACTAAATACTAAGTCAAGTTTTGCATTCTTGGAGAAAATTTTTTTGAGATAACTACTAAACTTGACATTACGATTATAGAAAGGACGAAAAAAGTGTGTCCTACAATTCTGAAATGTACATTTGAGGAAATATAAAAAGTGTTTTCTACTGTTTAAAATTGTATTAATCTTTTTATTTATCTGTATGTCTGTCAAAACGTTACCTGCCATACAATTTATATGATAATACTATTTTTTCTTAAAAACAGCTCTAACGATTTCGATAAAAACTTATGTGAAGGATTATTTTTTAATTGCCTTTCTTATGATGTAAAAATTTGTTTAGAAAGTTATGCTAATGTTGTGTTAATAGTTAATCGTTGACACTATTTTGACGAAATTTTATATTTAAGAATTTGTAATTGGTTTAAGAAAGATTGCACTTTGAGAAATGTTCGATTTTAAAGTTTTCATTAATTAAAAAAAAAAAAATTGATTTTTTTGAATATTTAAAAACGGTAGATATTGCTGGCTTATTTCAAATTTTTTTCAAAACATATTCTGGCAAGATCTTAAAACTAACGTACCTAACTTTTAAAAAACTTTTTTTTTTAAAAATGAAAATTAAAAAACCGGCTTTTAAGAAAACTGCCCTAACAATGTTGGTTAAATTTTCAGTGTTTATGTGTATGAGCACCTGCAAAAGAATGGCGTTTTTTGATTTGAAATATTTAATTTAATTCTTTTTCAATATTTTATGTGATTTAATTCAATTTTCACTATTAATGTGTAGTTGACAACCCTGAAACCACGAAATATAATATAATAGCGAATACTTAAACCTTTCACTAAGCCACTCAACCTTAAATTAAATTCCGGCTAAAAATAATCATAAATCATAGTTTGATAGCTCAATCGACCGTAACAGTGGCTTGAGATTCATTTCGAAAAAGTAAAGGGGGCTGATCTGAGGCTATATTCTTATAATTTTCAAATCCAAGATGGCGGACCAAATGCAAATATTTAGACTAAAATATGCAGTAGAACAGTTTTGATTACTTTGTCGAAATGAGTAGTCCAATTTTATAAATTTGTCCGCCGTCTTGGATCCGCCACTTTGAATTTTGCAAAAATATAAATTTGGTTTCGTGATCTACGAACCTGAAAACCCTCGTATACAAATATTCAGACCAAAATATACAGTGAAATAATGTTTGTCTGGTTATTCTACAATAGAATTTCAGTTTCACATATTATGCCCACAGTCATGGATCTGACATTTTGAATTCCGTCAATATAACTTCAGATTCATTTTTAGCGACCCCAAAAACTCCCGAGTACGAAAATTCAGACCGAAATATGCTGTAAAACATTTTTGACAGCGGTTTAAATAGGTGGTGCTCTGGCAGTACCACTGTGACTCAAAGGATTAAAGGATCCAATCCGCAAACACAAGACGCTGTTGATGGGCGTTAGTTTGTAGTCTTGACTTCTTGAGTTGACTGAGCCTTCAATCCAAAAAAATTTTAGTCTTTACCCAAAATTCGGTGTAATATCGTTTGTGGAATGCCCAATTCAAGAGATCGTGGAAAAATAAACCTACTTGGATTATTTATTGATATTTTCTGTTGTTCTTCAGCGACGTACATTCGGCATTCGATTCTTCAAATTACTAGCTCAAAAAAGCTCAGATTCGTGCACCAGTTTCTCAATTACTTGCCTAGAAGTTACTTCGATACGAGCAAAGATATTGAAAGAAAAAGACGAGATTTAAAGAAGAGAAGTCAGAGCAGAAAAATATGGGCAATATTTGCAACTCAGAAGAAAGTATCCTCAAAAAATTAAAATCAAGAGTAAACAGCAGTCTTATGGTTCGAGTTCCGACTTATGAGTCGTCTTACATCAAAAATGACGGAAGAAGGTTAAGCCTACTCTTTTATTAACAAACTATCTTGGCCAAATTCCAATACTTGACATTTTCGAAATGGAGGAAGATTTTCCCAAATCCCCTTTAACCTAAAACCGAAATTGCACCTGTACAAATACCGAAAAGAAAAAAATCTAAAAAGACGTGGAAAAAGTATTCTTATTTTTAGTTTATTGAAAATTACTGCTGTTAATTATTAATAAATGAAAACAACTGAGACAAGAAAACACCCTGTGCAAACAAAAGTACAACCCTTAACTAATGCTTCGAAAACACAATATCAAAACTTCATGTTCAAGTAGCACGTGGTGAACTTGATCTGCCGCGAGTCATAAACATTCTCTTCAACCTGCACAATTTCGAAATAAAAACAAACGACAATATATTTAAGTATGTCGAAAAGTCACTCACACTGACATCATTCGGATGCACTTCGACAGAGTTATTATGCTCATTACACAGCAAATGTGACAGTTGCAACCGAGCATCATCTTCATCGGACGGCGATTGAACATCATCCATGATATTGGCGCCACTATTAACCGCCGAAGGACTGCTCCTGTTGTCCACCATTCCCATGTCCGATATACCATTTCCATTATTATTATTATTGTTATTCCGATCATTCATGCAATGTGATTTGTTCATACCATTATTACTTGCCGAACAATCATTATCATCTTGTGTCATTATCTCAACTGAAGCACTTTGCTCATTAACACGAACCGCAACCATTGAAATCGATGAAGATCCTTCATTAAACGTCTTATTTGCAATCATTATGTCACTGCCATTTTGATTACCAATGTCATCGACAATGTGTTCCATGTTATTGGCTGCCTTAACACTGTTACTACTGATGACAGCATTCTTTCCATGACAGTTGTTTTGCGATGATTTTATTATTTCAATGGTATTCTTAAGAATTACATTCAATGAGGTGCACTGTTCTTGATCACCATGGTTGCTGCTATCTCCATCGTTGGTGCTGCTGTTAGTTGTTGACATATCAGCTTTTCCACTCGTTGCAGGCTGTTGCAGAAAATCTAAATTGGTTTTTAAGAGAACTTGTTTTAAAGCGTATGGATCTAAGTCACCAGAATCACCACCTAGGCTGTTATTAGTGTGATTGTTATGGCTATAGGCCGGCATAGTGTTGGCGGCGGAGGTGGTGCTGGCGGTGTTTGGTGGCTTGGAATGGTTTGTGGTTGTTGTTTGTATAAATGTCTCAAACCTGTAGCAGAGTTATTATTATTATTAGTGAGGCAATTATTGTTGGTACGCAGAACTAATAAATCACAAATGCTCTTGACATTATCACAGGCCGTTGGCTTAGGCAATTTGATGGTGGTGGCGGCGGTTTGTATCGATTATACTGTTTGTACTACCGTTCAATTGAATTATTTAGAAGTAATGTTAAGTGTTTTAGTTTTGATTTTATAAAAGGTTGTCTATAGACTATGGCACTCGCAGTAACTCCCACTCCCGTATGAACTCACGCACTAAAAACAATTATCTGAATTTGACTTTTAACAAAAGTTTGCAAAATTTATTGATGTTAACTACGATTACCCCTAATTTACTACACTACAAGGCACATTTGGATTCAAACAAAACGTCCGTCTATGACGAGAATAGACATAAAAGATGACGACAACGTCGATATAGCTTTAAGGCACGGTACCAGTACGTTTATAACATCTCGAGTATCACATATTAACTGGAGAGTCCCGAAGAGATCCAAATGGCCCCCAGCTATGTTGTGGAGAAGTTGGCTGATTTTATTACACACAACATTCATTCATGTGGCAGTGGCTGATCAACAGCAGGCCACATGCACAAGCACATGTGTGTTTTTTAAGATGGTATTGAATCTGTTCTTTTTTTTCTTCATTGCTGGTGTTGTATTTTTTGGCTCTCAACTTGGGTGTGTATTTGTTTGGGTTGTTTTAATACTTTTTTAATACACCTGATGGCAATTTTCTTGTAACTGCTTGACTGCACAACTGAGAATGCATTCGGCTAAGACGGCCAGACAGTATTTCGACAGTCAGAGAGTTTGACATCAGCCAATCTCTGTGATTTGCTATTTGTGTTGCATTGTGGGTGGGTTTTTTTTTATCTCGTAGTCCCATGCGATCATAAAAGATATTTATAGCAAAAAGCGAAAAAGATTAACTAACTATTTCTTACCACGCATTAACATAATAGATTCGTAAGTGAAAAACAAAAGAGCTGAGGTTCAAACTTGATATTTAACACCAGCTCGGAGTTTGTGGTGTTTTGTGTGTGTACCTATGCTGTCGGGTGAGTAGGCGCATTATCGGCTGTTGAATCACTTGCAAGACAACCATTTAGGATATAATTTGCTCTCGGAATGATATCCAAACGTTTGTTTAGATTTACACACTTCGATTAGGCTCCTTAACACGACAGACGATAATCAATTCGCGCAGAGTTGTAGAAGTCGAATGGAGTGGGCTTATTATTTTATATTGTGTTTTCTTTCATGTTATTGCAAGTGGTTTTTGAGTGCTTGCATCATTGAGTGGATCATAATTATTTGTTAGAGTTTCAATAATAAAGTCGTTAATTGAAATGTATGTTTCCTGTCATTCAAAGCGAAGGATATAGGGGAAGTAAGTTTGGTGGCAAAGTCAAAGTAAAGTATACTCTGGGGCTTGAAATACATATAATTATGATGAAATACACTATTTTTTGTGCGTGATGATAAATTCATGAAAGTATAATGTGAAACAATAAATATTCGTGTTAGTAGATAGGTCTGTTAATTCAAACTAAGATGATATTTTTTTTTTTTTGTATATTTAGTGGGATTTAATGCTGTTTAGCAACATTTTGAGTAGATTAATCCTTTTTCAAGAGGATCATTGGTTTCTTAGTTTAAAGAATCGAATCTCTAAAAAAAATGTTGGTGAAATACAAATGAAAAAGTGTGTTACTAAGATTCAAGAGGTAAATGAGTAACGACCAGTCTCCGCGTTATAAAAAGCAAACAGATCTAAAAGGTACAACAAATATACAAGGTGCACAGCAAAATCCTAAGCTATTCATTCATTCAAACAAATATAAGAATCGTGGTTTGAGCAGGGTTTAGATCAATTCTCACAGATTGATTAGATAAAAATAACCACAAATTGCAGCAACTGGCAATAGTGAATGTTTTGAAAGGTTTTACAATTCCATCGACTGCAGTTTCAGGAACGTTGATATACTAGATCTGGGGTCTAGTCAGTCTAGTCTACCGCGTCAGTGATCGAGTGAGTGAGTGCTGTTTTTCTCTCGCTTTATTTTTAATATAGTCATCATCAGTCTGCTGTTTATTCATCGACTTTGATTAGTTCAAATACTGATGAAAGAATGTCAAATTGTGGTACTAAAGTGCTCGATGAAATGAAGGAATCTTAGCTGATGACGTGCTGACTTTGAGGATATTGGTTGATTTTAACGGTGGCTTGGGTATTTCCTTTTTAAATGTAATAAATTCTGACTTCTCTGCGATGCTTTTGAGTTCTTTGCTTCAGTCTCGGGTCAACCAAAACTTTTTGAAACTTTTACTTCAAGCTAAAATTTATTTTTCTACAAATAAAAGAAGTAAGAAAATGGTCCCTGTATTTTATTTGCAAGCTTGTGTGTTATTTAGGAAATGAAAGAAATCATCTCGAGCTAACAAAACAAACAGAAACGGAAGATTCCTGAATACTTTAATGCATCTTAAGCTCAATACTACACCTAGATCACTGAAGCTAATTTTGATTGCAGAAAATGATCATTATGGGAAGTAGATTTAAAGGAAGAAGTAATGAGGGAGGTTGTAAGGTTTAGTGTTAACCTAAGTGATAAGAGTTCAGAGGTGAGCTAACTTTCAGAGAAAGTGGAACAACTGTCAGGAAGAAGCGAACAAGGGTGTTTTTGATCATCATCACCCATCATACTTTGAATTTTACCAACTGAAAAACATGCATTTTTCTCCTCATCGTATTGACATCAGCCTCTGATTTAGTTCAAAGGTAACAACCGCAAAGTGGTAGTACAATGGACCGGTATTTAGGTCTGAGTGCTCCAGCTGGTATTTTAAAAACCTCCAATAAAAAAAACAAAAAAACCGCAAAGAAATTGGAGGGAATTCTGGACTGTTACGTTCTTCTGGAGTAATTTCACTAGCATGAAAAGCGCTTTCTTGCTTGGCAGTTCGGAATCGGTTAAAAATTGTAGGTCCTCTCCATTCCACAAAGGGTGTAAAAGATAGAAATTGTGTAAGGCCATAGGGCTTCCCTAGGTTTCTTGTGACACCATGTTTTTTTTTTATTATTTGAAAAAACATGTACGCTATTCCATAAAAAAATATGATGGTTTCATTTTGAAGCTACCAAAGAAACGCTTGGCATTATAAACTTAATAACTATTTCGTAGTGTTGTCAAATTTGATATGAACAATCATTTTCGGGAAGGTGAAGTTCCAGACAAAGTCAATGATACGGACGTCGTTAATATAAGCAACTTGTAAATATTTCTTAGACAGAAATTTGATGTCCAAACTTGTTTTATCTACCTCATATTTGTTCGATACAGACAGGAGACAGCTATGAAAGCCTAGTCGGTAGATATCTTATTGCATCTTATTTAGGAACCTTATGAAAAATCAAGATATATATATTTTTTAATGTAAAACTTTTTATTATAGTTTTTAAAGAAGAACAAGGAGTAGGGATTTTCGTGATCAACTCTGTTTTTGTTGAGAATTGATGATGTAGACTATGGGGCGGTGGGTAGAAATGAAAAACATGGTATTGAATTGAGTCCTTTCGGCAAACTTGAAAAGCATAGGAGCAAAGGAGCCTGACAAAAAGCACTGCTGAATTAAATCAAATGTTGCCGATTTTTTTCAGCAGCTGGCAGTAACAGCGGCAAGCAGTCTGGTCACACTGTGGTTTTTCACACTAATTTTAAATTTTACAATGCGGAGAAATCTCCAAAACTTTGGCTTTAAATTTTTATTTGAAATGGCAGCAAATTTTTTAAAATGTCTGAGTCAATTACAAATGCAAAGACAAATTTAGAAAGAAAAATATTCAAAAACCCATGTGTAGCTGTATTTTTGTATTAGTCGCCGGCCGCTACTAGGAGTCAAAAGTTCAGCATTCTCAAACTGTAAGCAAATTACTACCAGTAGTGACGTGTTTAGTAACCCAAAAACATCGTTACCCCAAGGGCACTCTTCAAATCTAAGTTAAAATCTGTCTCATTCTATGGTTCGTAAACCTGAAAATTGTATGCTATAATCTCAAGCAACTGACGAACCTTTAGTTCCCGTTGTTTTGGTATGTTTTGAAGATCTTTTGGTAGCAAATCCCATCCTGTGTTGACTATTGAACTGAATCAGATATTATGCAGCAGAAATTACATTAGATTGATCACAAACTTAAGAAACTTAAAGACAGCGGGCCATCGTTTCCTCACGTGATGAAAACCCAAAAACAACACGGAGGAAATGGTACTCTAAAACTATTGGTTTCAAAATAACTTTCCACAGATCGGTATAGATGCCCTATACACCAAATAAAATGTTTCTCGATCGCAGCCGGATCTTTTCAGTATCTTTATTAAGTTCAATGTATTACATTGTCCTTGGACTCAATTTTATTCGCGAAACGAAACGTTTTGACCATTTAGATAGCAAAATAAAAATCAATTGTCTTCAGGATCATTTTCAAGACAACAAATATTTTCTAACACTGAGTTTTGTAGTTGTTAAGATGTGAAGAGAATTTGTGTTTGTTCAAGCAAAACGATCAAGACAAGATTTCTTACCTACTCTCCTTCATGTTGAAGACTTTTATTTTATCTTTGCAATTTTATATAATTAATTCTACAACTGCTTGAGTTTTATGGCACCCAAGCTCGGAATTTCTTCACTTTCAACTTTTACTATTGAAGCTATAAAAAAAAAATTATTAAAAGGTATTCGTACGAAAGTTTAAATCAATACCGATGGCATGTTTGTTTTCATCATGTGAATATGACGCAAAATGAAATGATAAGTTCGATATAATTACTTCATAAATGTTTGGTTTGCAATTTTTTGATACAAATTTGGTTTCAGGCGACCGCATAGACCGCATAATTTTGTTCCACTAAAGTGCTTTCGTGTGCCAATTTCTTTTCTTATATTATAGTCTGAAATGAGTCGACATTAGTTCCCTCAGAAATTAGAACGACCATTCAATTAAATCCACTTTCAAGGTAAATTCTTTTCAAGTCCCAAAAACTTGATTTTATTTTAAGAGTGAAATTTCTAGTTGGCTGCTGCTTGTGTGGTGTGTCAGTTGTTACAGTCTTACTTTAAAATTTTCTTCGTTTTTATCATCCAGGGCAATAGTGTGATCAGATGGCCTTACCCAAAAGGAGATTCAATTTTGTTTTTTCCACTGCTGTGTTGTGCCAGAGCATACAGTACAAGAAACGATACTCGACGGGTAAGTAGGTCCCTCTTTCTGACTGTGTCGCATCCAGTTCAAGCATTAGTGTATCTTAGCCGATAAAACGATTCACATTTGCGAAAATCTCACAATAAACTGTTCAGGCGGTGTGGCAGGCGCGCAAGGCAGCTTCCCTTCTTGACGATCATCAGCCATGGTATGTACTCGTATGTTGTGCACAACAACTAACCTGTGATATCGAAGAAGTGGTTTCGGTTTGGTTCTATGGTCATTATGAGTCCCATATAGTCAAGGAGGCACAGAGTGAGAAATAGAAAGGCGTACGAGCAAATGCACTCAATTGAAAGCTATCCATTCATATTCTTTTATTTTTTCCTATTTTTTTTTTCATCTTTTTATCTTTCGGGCGATTCGTGGTGCGACTTCTCAATGTTGTAGCTCTTGGTGACGGTGACCAACTTTCTGCGCACACCCGGGTGTGCATTTGCATAAAGATTTTAAAAAGGAGCTACCACTCCGCCCGATGTTTAGTAGATAGTAGTGTGGTAGGTAATTGTTTTGTGGGGCGACTCAAACGACCCATGGACAACAACGAATCATTCTCCTCGGATACCATAGTGCAAAGCTATATGATGGCCGTACAAATAGTAATGAATGAATAGGAGCAGAGTTGGTGTGCGTAGAGCGTAGAGCGTATAGAGCGGCATGAACCTGGCTATCATGGGTGAACAATTTATCGTTATTAAATTGTTCGACAACCTGCCTTGAGTATGGCCGACCGGCTGAGTCTAATTCTGTTGAGGCGAATATATTTTGTATGTCCGTTGACAGGTAAGAGACAAGCGATTAAAATTGGCAGTTAATTCATTGATGCAAATTGAACTGAAAAACCTTAGTTGGTGTGCACTCTGTCAAGTTATTAGCTTAAAACTGGCAGAGGCATAAATATGAAATATGGGCGTTACTGGAGCGCGTACGCATGGTTAAATATATTGGGCAGGTGCGTGTTCCTAAGATTAATGCGTCCGTAATTGCGAGTTACGAAATCAAGGTACTAAAATAAATAACTTAATTGTAGTCGTTTAACTCTACACATTTCAATAAAGATACTTTCACTTTGCCTGGACATGTCCAGCACCGTTCAAACTTCAAACAGCTAAGAGTGTGAGGGGCGTTTTTGTAAAATATATCGCCTTCCTTAGGGTCACTTTGAAAATGAAAGCAAAATGCTAATATTGAAAGGTCTACATATATATTTTTAAAAGCAAGTTTTTCAAAGTAAAACTTGATTGTTTTTTTTTCAGTTTGTCTTAACAACTTCTGCTTCACTTTTGACCAACCTCAACCGCTGGCTGAGCAAATAATGAAATCTTTACATCAGTGCTCCCAATGAACCCGCATTGACCCCGGAACCTCTATTGTTCCACCTCCTCACTAAGAAATTTATCAGAAAAAAACCCAAAACCAGAACAAATGGCTGTAGTATGCCAAACTAATTGAAGACACACACAGTTTCTTCATTTATTTTTGAGTAACAAAAAAAAAGAAGACAAAACTGAAAAACAATTTGATCGAAGCTCAGTTGGCGGTGGTGGCAGCGGTGGCGGTGGCGGCTGTGGCTTAAAGATAGATACATAATGGTAACCAGTTGGGCAGCTTATAATCACGCAGCCGTTATTTATTATATTCGTTTGCTGAAAATGAAATTGAGTGATTGGAAAAGAAAATGTTCGGGCGGTGGGAAAAGAGTGAGCGGTGGTCGGTGGCTCCTGCTGGTTTACATATTTGTAATGGTTAATTTGATATTTTTTTGTTTGGCCAAAATACATTTTGAGAAGAATTTGTTTAGTGTGTATGTTTTAATAGGATTTGGCCTTTGAGTGTGTTGTAGGGAATTAAGTGTTTTTGTCTTCAAAATATTTAATTATCTACGCCAAACGAATCAATTTGATGAAACAAAAGTAGTAAGTGGTTTTTTGCAATTCCTATTTGGTTCTGATTGCATTTTAGAATTGACTTCAACTGGTCCTTTTCTTTTGTTTTTTGGAGATGGGGCTTAAGCTTACAGTCTTATGGTTCTTTTGGAGGGTAACCAAGAAAACACTTCTATTTTTTGAAAAACTAGTAACAAAAAGATAGACAATCTTCGAGTCCTTCGATTGACTGGGAATATTATTTCCAAAAGAAATCTCCTTGGAATATTTTTCCCCAACTCCGTGATTCAACAAAAGCCTAGCACTGTAGAAATGCATAATGTCGCAGTTCGTTAGGTACACCCTCTAACAAAATATTCAATAGCCTCCACAAGATATCACCTTTCATCTACCACTTGGACCTAGAAATAGACATGATGAAGATGTTCATGCGGCCAAGCTTTCCATGGAGTAATTTTTTTGTTTTGGAAAATGACACAAATCATTTAATTGAGCTTTTAGAGTGATTAATATGTCAAGTTTTGGTTATGATTTTGTATTGCAGTTGATTTGATTGAGATTTCTTAAATATCTCACATCCAGCCTGTTAAATAACAATGCACAGCTGAAACGATCATGGATACCAATTTTTTTTTCAAAAAGTTGTCATATTTTCTAGACCAACTGAAAATTACATACATATAGTCCCTTCAGTTCGTTGATTTTAGTATTCGCTCCCAATCGTAGTTAAAGGAAACTGATTATAGCCTAAGATTTTATGTTACTCGCTGCCTGGTAAAGCCTGAAATTACTTCCTAGACAGCAATATGCAACAGTTTTAAGGTTGATTCTCTGTTTTTAAATATTAATATATTACTTTTTTTATTTTAAATTACAAGAAAAGGAGATGTAAAATACATATATTAAGGTTAATCAAAATATTGTCGTACTTTTTATTATTTATTTATTATCATAATATTATTTTATCGTATTATTTATATTATCATTCATGTACCTTAAGTCATCAGTCCTATTATTTATTTTTTGTACTATAAAAGACTTTCTTGTCTTACTTGTACTTCCATATGTTCAATAAACTAAACTAAATTAAACTAAGCCTCGGAGGAAACAGAGGAATTCGCCCATGAAAAAACAATAAAACGGCATTTCTTGGCAAGTAAAACTTTTGGTTTTAAACTCCGAATTTGAACTTATGCTCTTAGTTGTCAACGGTTAGTCGCATAAGAACAAAAGATAAAGATTGTTTTTGTTTATTGTTGTTGTTGACTCCTTTTTGAGGAAACAATGCCATGGAACTGGCTTGTACTTGTGTCTCATTTAGTAGTAAAACTTTTATTTCGAAAATATAAGGTTCTGATCAATAAGCTCGGAACATCTGAAGAATATCTCCTGACATTTTCAAGTCGATCTGACGAATAGTTTCAGATTTACGGCCATTTAGGTAAAGTTGGCGCCTTTCGTTCGACTCAGTGGCACTTGTTGAGTGAACACACAATGCTTACCTACGAACTTACCGACAACTTTTAGCTGGCAGATGTAGGCAGCGTATTATATATAGTGGGGACGTTTATTGGTAGTACGTTTAGTTAGACATGTAACAAATAGTCGATCGTTCCGAAAAAAAACTTTTAATGCGATTATCTCCAAACCCCTATTTTGAAGTCGGTGACCGCGATAACTCAAAAACGGTTCAACCTTACATTCTCAAATTTTGCACACTTATTGTTAATACGAAGTAAGTAGTTGGGGGGTTTTAATTTTTTTTTTGAATAGAACCGATTTTATGGCCGATTTAAAGTCCAATTTTGGGGGTGAAAATCGAACTTTTTTTTTTAAATTTTTGTTTCAGATAATTTTTGAAGGCGAAATCGCGGTCACCACAAAATAAAAACTTTTTTACATGCCCTTACTTGTTTACATGTTACTTCAGTTGTAATGAATATTTTCAGGTGGAGAAAATTACAAAATATTGTTTAAACATGTATTAATATGTGTGCAAAATTTCGTTTTCGTACGTAAAAAAATTCACGAAAAATCGCCGTGCCATACTCCACTCCCCTGTCAGCCAAGTTGCTTCACAAAAACTCAGTTTTCTTGTGGTAAGGTCCAAAGTTGTCGGGGATATGCTATTTTCTTAAGATACAAGAAAGTACACAAAAACTACGACCGAAGCCAACAGCAATGAAAAAGGATGTTGCCTCTACGTTATTCTGAAGTGATCTACGGAAGCAAATCTTATACAAAACCTGAACAAAAACAAGCGAAAATTTCTAAAATCCGAGGAGAAAAACTCAAATATTAATTTAATTTATATCATCATCCTCTTGGAAAAACTCAAACTCATCCACTCTCAAAAGCTCATCATCTAATTCAGAAACAAAGGGACTGTTCTAAAATCTCACCTGGTAAAACACAATACATATCAAATCATAGCCGATGCACTACTGCATATGCTTACCATTTACTCTCGCTCTACTTTATCGAAGTATTTTTTCGGCATTTGAACCTGTTCTTTAATTTTTTTGTGTAGTCATTTTTCGATAAAACATAAAATTGGTTTACAAATTTTAGGTTTTTATATTTTTGTTACCCTAGCATATAAATACAAAAGTATTTTGCCTCCTTTTTTGAGTAGTATCCTCCTTACGAATATAAGTTCATTCAATAAAAATTAATTCAACAGAAAACATATCTGGGGTTCAAGTCCCAAACCACTTAGCTGCTTTCGTCCGAAAGTTATTACACTGATATGAACAGAGCCTTCCTATTTTGCTCTTCCGAATCAAATATGTGTAATTTTTTTACGTTCCTCGCAAGGCTTAGTTGAGAGAAATGCGCTAGGTCCCCTGGGCTTCTCAAACTCTGTTGTTCCATGCTATTACTTAATTCGTTTAAAAGTACTCCACAAAACATTCCTCGCATACGTTTGTCAGTGTAAAAATCTATATTTCATACAAAACCATTTATCATTTTTTTTTGTAAACATACGAGCAAAATGTTGGCTGCATCAGAAACAATTTAATTATTTTTGGCACCAAATCAAAACAAGTTCGGATGTCAACTCTTTCTCCTTCTTATTTGAAGCAAATTTCTTTATTGACGGGTGCGCTGTTGATGGTAATTCCATGATGTAAAGAGGAAATCTCATTGCACTATCAACTTGATGTCCCAACATGCACTCAATTCATTCGCATCTACCTCTTTCCACGAGAGTCAAGAGAGTGCGCATTGTGTTCCTTATAAAACAAGACTCATATTCTTCACTCTCATGCTCTCAAAAAAGTTGCCGACATTCATCATTTTGTTTTGTTCGCATATGGAATTGGTAGCTACGCGCAGACACCGTTGTTTTTCGGCTACATGCACAGTAATCAGTTGTTAGTTTTCTCTGCTATGGGACTCAGTCATTTTCGTCCACAGAGCAGCTCTAAGAATATTTTTTTCTTTTTCTTTTTTTTGCTGTTTTAAAAATGTGTTTTTCTTTAATGTCTATTGGGACTGGCCATCACGACGCGTAGTGGCAAAAATAGAAATGAGCAGGGGCACAACAAGTCTCATTTTGTATTGAAATTGCCACTTTTCCAAAAAAATTGCTTAAAAATATAATGTTTTGCCGGTCGAATATTCGAAATTCTTATTGAAATGGATTAATAAAAGTGTAAAGAAAAATATGAAATTAAAGCACAACCAAAAAGTTTACTGGAAGTGTCCAAAATGCAAGTGCAAAAACGAGCTGTGATTTTCAACAAAAATTTAAGTTGAAAGATATGAATTAAAATTTCCACAAAAGCACAAATTAAGCTCTTAATCAAGAATGTGCGTTAGTTTAAATCAATAAAATATCGAAGACCACTCATAATTCAATGAAAATTTAAGTTAAACAGAATTTATCATCCCCTCAACAAAATCTCCGTAAAAGCTTTGTTTACATTTTTTCCCATACAAAAATGACATATTCTTAAATTTTTCAAAAGCAAATTAAATACATTTGAAAGGTAAAAATCACTCGTGTGCACTGTTTTATTCAAGCTTTAACATTTTAAGATGCTAATGCGCTCATAGTTCAATCACTTTTATTTGATTTTATATTTTATTTAAATTATTTAATCCGACACCATTTCTTCTTTTTTCAGTACAATTTGTATGGGCTGTCAAAACAGCATTTCACTTTGTGCCCCCACTTTAGTTCCAAAACAACCAGCAGGTGGTGTGCAAACTCATGTTCCCAGTCCCAATAGGATGTAAGTGTACTCAGCTTGAAGATAAAGTGCTGACGGAAATTCTAATTTATTCTTGCAGAGGGCGTGACTAAATTACTTATCAAGAACACAAACCAATATAGTAGTACGTAGAATGGCCGCAGGGCTTGTGAATGTAACACGTGGCGTCGTTGTAGTTACAAGGCATTTGTGTCGTCGATTCCTTTGACCAGTGTTTAACACATTACACCTCATCAATTGACTTACCTGAAAATAGAAAAACAAAAATTTATTAGAAGCATTTACTTATTATGATTCGAAGGAAACATATTTAAATGGTTTCTTAGTCTATTTCAAAGGATTACAGAAGTGTGTTTTTATGTACACAGTTGGTTGTATCGTAAGACAACGTAGCAGTTGGGATTGTCTATTTATTATTTCACATGTAAATCATTCAAGGTCCTCCTAAACCAAAATGATTTTGTTGGCATCAGGTTTGAAAGTTGAGTTACTGTTCTTAGCTGTCTTGAGTTGCAAATTGTGTTTCCAGATTTCAAATTTATAACATCAAAAAACTAAAAAAAAATACAGTTTTAAACTTTTGAATGCTACAACCTGACCCTATTATAAAACAAAGGGTATCAATGAGAGTAAAAATTTGGCTAAAGAAGCCATACATTTTTATTTTTTGGTAAGCAAAATTAAATTGAGGACTGAAAAATAAAATAAAGGGAACCAGCTCCCTCTCTAAGGTTTTTTTTTTATTTTGGTATACATACCCCGATAGTGTGATAGAACTGTCAGCTGTATTCTTATTCATTACTTAGGTACTTTGACTATGGCAGCCGCTAAAATTGGTTTCTTATGAGCTCGGTGACTTTCGTTTATGTTTTTTTTCGATCTTGGCCTCTACTGAGACGATTGAGCCTTAGTTTCAACGTGCTATCCTAAACCTATTCATTGTCTGCATTGTTGTTAACTTCATTTAATGACTCCTGAATCCTGAGCAACTTCCATTCAACAGTGTTTTTGTTCAAATTTCAACAATTTTGGATCAAATTTTGTTGCCACGAAAATCATTCGTAAAAATTTGTATGTCATGATCCAATCGATATGCTAACATCTTCAGCGACTTCTTTTATTGTGATTCGGTGATCGTTCATAACCATTGCCTTCACTTTTCTTACGTTTTCATCGTTTTGTCGATCCGGTGTAGCATCCAGGGCATTCGAAATCTTTAACGTCTGCACGCCCATCTTGGAAACGTTTATATCAATCGCAGACTTTTTTTTTTACTCATAATACCGATTTACCATGAGCCTCTGCTAACATTGCACACACTTTGTTGCACTTTATTTCATTTTTTACGCAAAATTTGACACAAATTTTTTGATCCTTTTCTTTTAACAAACGAAGCTCATAAAAATAACATAAAACATGAAAACAAACATAACGTTAGCGGCTGTCACAGATAAATTAAGCAGTGAATACCTTCAGCTGAAAATTTTGTCATACTTCATGGGCATGCATGAAATAAATAAATAAATAAATAAATAGGGTGGCGCAACAGAGCGAGGAGGCCCAGGCCAGGGCCTAACTCAATTCTCACAACCATGCCTTGTGAAGAAATGGTGGGGACCTACAATTTTATGCCGGTTGCGAACGGCTAATCGAGAAAGCGCTTTTCATGGCATTGAATTTACTAACGGAGGACATGCAAATTCCTTGCGAATGGCGATACCCGTGGAAAACATTTTTGCTTCTGTTGGGATTCGAACCACAAACCTCAGGGTTAGCAGGCGGACATTCTAACTATCACGCCACGGGTACAAAAAACGGTAAAAAAAGTTAAATAATGGACATAGGAAAAATGTTGACTAATGGACCCTCAAAATCGTGAAATTTTAAAACTCCACTTATTTGTTACTACTGCGACAAAATCATATGCCGTGGATCAAAAATATATTACGAATTCTGTCTTAGCGCTTTTCATGACATGCTGCAGCAAATACCCATTTTATAGCCTAGTAGGTTGTGTCCTGAATAGCTACTTACTGATAAGCGCTCATAATGAAGGCCTATTTAGGGATAGTAACCTTTCAGATTCCTTATTATCGTATTTTGGCCATAGTTTTCTGGAAGTGAAACAGGAATTTAGGTATGTATTCCCATCTTTCATTGGATTTTCGTATTATTTTGCTGAATGAATGAATTTAGCTTCTGAAAAAATATGTTAACTATGAACGAACAATTTGTTTCTAATATTTTTATGCTTTTTTTATACTCTGTATAGATTAAACATCGCATGAAATACACATCAGACACATTTCATCGTAAGCCTCTCAGTGCAAAGTTTACAGCAAATTAGCATCGAAGCTGGTGACTTTCCAAAAGAAAATTGTGATACTGTAGCTTTTTAGATTTTTAAATAAAACATTGTGCGAAAAATCTAAAGCTACACCTCTTACTGCTTTTACTGTCAAAGTAACATTTATCTTCGCATAAATTTAATTCAATAACAGTAAAACGCTTTCCTGTAATGAAAAAAAAAAAATGTTCTAAACAAGCCAATTCTAGTTTCTGACCGTTAATCCAAAGTTCATTGACTAATTGCTAAAGAAATTGTTCTCCTATCTTTCCTTTATTTTTACCAACAATTTCAATTTAAACGAACATCCTTTGCAAATGTCAAAGGCGTTAACGCAGGCAAGAAAAAAGTAAAAAAAAAAAAAACAGTTGTTGTGGGAAATCAAATCATCGGACTGACGAAAAGTGTGTTGAGCTCGTGCTCGTCATCAGCCGGTTATCTTCTTGCAAGCCTACCCAGCCACACATCATGATTGGTTTGTGGCTTAAAAGGAAAACACTCAGCAATCCTCTGGAATATAATGTTGTGAATGCGATTGTAGTTTTATGAATGAGTTTTTACTACTTCATTAAAAAAAAAAATAGCATTTCATGTCCGTTGTATAGAGAGACAGACGGTTGGTGGTGCATCATCGCATCTCGTATAATAAGCCAGAAATCGATTATGATACAGCTCCGTCCGGTTAAATATTCGCTCGTCCAAGAGCATCCGTTGCATTTATGATTTATGATCTCAAATTCGTTTTACGTTCTGTGGCAACCCTCGCATTTAGATCGAAAATATTCAGATTTATATGAAGACGAAGAGTAAAAGGCCTAATAAGACCTAAGACCGATCGCAACCCATGCACAGATATCCCATTTAGACATAGGCTCTTGATCTGCATATTTAAATCATAAAACCCCAAGCCAATGGAATGAGTGTCATGAGGATCGCAGGTTGTGTGTGCTGGCTGCTGTTCGGGATTCCTTGCTGGCTGGTTCCTTCTACACATGACTGCTGACCGGTTAGTGCGGTGGTGATGAGTTTTCTGCGCGAAGAGTGGGTGCTGAAATTAATTCCATCGGAAGTAATTTTTTGTTTTTGTGTATCCAAATGTTATTAGTTTCGTTCGTTGGCCTCGTTCAGTCGTATTGTGTGTGTCTGTAGGTACCGTACCGTCACCCCTGGCCTCAGGGTGAAGGTGAATACATTTAGGCTTATTCTTCTTCTTTGCATTCAACAACACATCGCTTCCAGTTTGCCAGAAGAGCAAGATCGCTTTCAATACATGCGTGCAAATAATGAACCCTCTGCCACCGCTGCCGTCGCCGATTATTATATTTTTGGTTGTATGACGATTCCGGAGGAGAGGATGCCAAATGTGAAATATACAATTTCAGCAATTTGTGTTGGTTGGCAGGCGGAATGAATTTTGCAATCTTTTTTAATGGGCAAAGTTTTGACAAGGACAATCAGAGGAAATTGGCTTTTAGTTTTCTGTGGAGGGCTTCCGTCGACCCTGTTGACGTAGTACACTGCTGAGGTTGGCTTAAAGAAAGCCCCATTGCTGCTGCTGCTGTGGCCAACACCACCCGAAGATATGCGATGATGCGAGAAGTGAGGAATAAATTATTAAAGCAGATTAATTTGAATCCCTTCTTTAGTCGTACTCCGGTCCTTTTGTTTTAACTTTATTTATTTTGCAATCAACTGGAAGAGCGTATTTTCGATTAAGAGAGAAAATGAAAAGGATATTGCAGTTTGTAGCACGTGCATTCTGCGATCTCCCTCCATTCAAGAAGACGAGTCCATTTAATTGAAATAATGGCACAATCTACAAAAGTTTTAGTAAATAAAACTTTAATGAAACGTATCTGGCATACGAGACCACGTACAGACTACTATGTGGTCGATTCCAACCGGTAATCTTCTTTCTGACACCCCAATAATTATATTGCTGCTTTTTTCTTGCATTTGAATTCAACAACAACAAAAAAAATATGAAGACTGCCAACGATAGTCGGTCCTCGTCACGTATATGAAAACAAAGTCGCGTTGCAGGAATGTGTAACAGGTATTTTCTTGGCGATTAATTGCGATTGAGGAGCTCCCAAAGTGTGCGGTAGCCGTCGCGTAGACATGTGGCCGCGCAGACATTCTGCGAGTCCCACGTCCCACTTACTGTTCGACAGGAGTATAAGGATGCAATCTCTTTGGTTGTGAATTGGAGACGGGTTGGGTAAAGCTATACATTTGGTTGAGGTGACGCAAGGCTGCGGTGGGGTTGGAGGAGGCCATCGTATCGTACCACAGGTAGCGCATATTTTGGAGAATGAAGATAAAAAAAGTCTCGCTACTGTATAATTACACAACAAATGTTAACCAAGGAATGTGCGATTTATCCTGAAGGAATGCATGTTCCTTTCGGAAACAGGGAACAGTCAAAAAGGAGTTACAAATGCTGTGTTACGCAAATGACAGATAGGATGATATTTATTTGAGTTTTAATAATAGGGGCTGTGTTATTGCCGTTTTCCATTTCTTTTTAAGTTTACTTGTACATATGTGCGCATAAGCCCAGCTAAAGTTTGGTTCGAATGTGTATTTCTTTCCGACATCCGAGTGGACATTAAGTAGATCTTAGAATTTTTTGACGGATTTAAAAGCCCAGCATTTTATAACGTTTGCTTTGAGTGATTATGAAACATTGTTGCAATTTTGTTTTATTTTTGTCATCCTGTTACAAAATTGAAAATCTGAAAAGTCGTACTTGTCTTACTTTTCGAACACAAGTCTTTCGACTTTAATTTTTGTAAATGTCTGGAAATGGGTACAGCAAATGGGAAACAAACAAATTTGAAACTGGGTTCCAAATAAAGTTGACAGTTCAAAAAGTAAAAGTGAAATTCTATTAGAGACCGTGGAGGAGACAAACAAGGCTAGTAGTTTGTGGCCATCGCTCAAGAAAACAATGTCGTGTGAAGGAATGAAAGATTTTATTGGCACTGTGAAAGCAAAATATGGCTCTTAGGACACTTTTTGTATATTGGGGATTTTTTTTCTGAACTGAGCTTGTTCTTCTTTTCTGTGGCGTTGCTAGAACTGTAAACCTCTCTCACTTGAATGTCTCACACTACTCATACTACAGGATAGCGTTTCTTTTCCCATCTTCACGATAGGCGCAAAATGTACCTATAAATAATTAAAATAAATAAATAGGTTAGAGCAACAGAGCAAAGAGCCCCGAAGCTTAGCGCGTTTCTCTTAACCATACCCTGTAGGGGAATGGAAGGGACATGTAATTTGATACTAATTCCGAATGGCTAATCGTTAAAGCGCTTTTCATGGCATGAAAAAACTGTTGGAAAACGTCTACATCTTTTTCCTAATCGTTTTCAGGGATTCGAATATCGAACCTCGTACGTACCAGGTAGACACGCTAACCATCATATTGTATGAAAGTTGTATAATATTGCTTGATACTTTGAAAGCGATAATATCAACTAAATCGTGTTCGATATTTGCAACAACATTATATTTTTGTAGTGATTTCGATGAAGCTCTACAACTAAGTTGGCATCGACAGAGCGAAAGAGAAATAAACGGTGACCTAGTGAGGAAGTTGATGAATACTTGAAATTAAAAGCAGGAAATTGATGAATACTTGAAATTAAAATCATCAGGAGTTAAAGAGTCGTCGGTGAAAGATTTTTCAAAGATGTGTTCATAACTTCTTGTATCGTTGGGATTAAATGAAGTAAAAGTTTCATTTTGGAAAAAGTCGGAGAATCGGTTAATTTTGCAATGTCCCTTTCTTCGAATACGTTTTTGGTGTTTGTGTTGGAACTAGCTCTTGCATTAATGATAAAGAGCGTAGATAATTGCGCATATATTGGGTTTTTTTTTTGTTGGAGGTTCTTAAAATACCAGCTGGAGCACTCAGACCTAAATACTGGTCCATTGTACAACCAGTTAGCGACCTTCTATTTATTGTTATAGCTTTCCAGATATTCGAAGAAAAGCCAAAAGACGCTGCCATGATAAGAAGCCTAAGTTACCAGCTCTCACCATGTCTGCGCCGAGTATCTGTAACCTCATGCGAGAAAAAGCTGGACATTCACAGAGGAAGTGCAGAGTGTGGTATCACTTAAGGCTAGCACATTTAAATGCTTGGCAAAAGAGAAGTGTCCGCTGGCAACGCCAATAAGCTTTCCACAGTATTTTCTGCTACGTGCTAGAAAAAATGTTGCAGTAGTCTTCTTACTTACGTTGGGGAGCATACGCTTGGTTTGTCTGCATCCAATGGAGGCATGCCATCTACGGTTGTGCTCTTCACAGATCCAATCGTTGATTGATGCCCTCACTGAGGACGCTGGCAGACCAAGCGACGGTTCAGGTCCTGAGAAAGCTATCTGAGATCCTTGCCTAGCAAGTTCATCGGCGATCTCATTTCCAGTTATGCCGTGATGGCCCGGAACCCAAATGAGACTCAAGGAATTTAATCTACCAAACAAAGATATTTCTCCCCGTCCATTTATTGTTCGCTACGTGGCTCAAGGCCATTTGTATAGCATAAGCCTCCGCTTGGAAAACGGATGCGTATGATCCCAAAGATGAGTGCAGTCGTATGTCGTCGTTTTCAACAACAGCACCAGCACCAGAAACCTCGTCGGTTTTGGAGTCATATGTGAAGTTACGATAACAGTTCTTTCCAGGTCAGATTCTGGATCGAACCAGTCCTGAACCGAAGGAAAGTTAACTGAATAATTTTGACGCAGTTTAAGCCTTGGGATCATCGTGTCAGACGGCATATCCATTAGACGTGAGTCGAAAGATATGCTCAAAGCTCCAGTGCGAATTATGCCAGAGGCCACATCGCTTTAAACGAGAAATGGTCTTGAGAGTACACTTCATGATGTAGGTATCAACGGGAGGAAGACTCAACAGTGCATCGAGAGCAGCTCTCGGTGTGCTGGGGAAGGCCCCAGTAACACCAAGACAAACTGTTCTTTGAAGTTTGGCAAACGAGGCAATAACGTATTTACGCGAGAACTTATTCCACCAAACATGATTGGTCTTATCATAGCCGTATAGATCTAAAGGACCCTTTTCGGTGAAAAACCTCATGTCTTGCCAAAGGCTTCTTTACATTGCCAGAAGACTGACAGTGCTTTAGTAGTTTTAGACTCGACATGCTTAGACCAAAGAAGCTTGTTATCTAGGATCACTCCAAGATGTTTGACTTCATTTGAAAAGGGGATGTTGACACCTTTAAGCGTAAGTTGGGTCAGACCAGTCAATTTTCTACGTCTCGTGAAGAGGACAACCTCGGTTTTAAGAGGATTGACGCAGAGACCGTTTCTGACACACCAGGTGTCAATCATTTAAAGCGCAGCCGGTGCTCGGGAACAGACAGCTTGGAGGCTAGAACTAACCGAGAGCACGGCGACGTCGTCTGCATATGCTTGGGCGTGAACGTTAGGACCATTGAGCATTGCAAGTAGAGAGTCGATCAACATGCACCATAAAAGAGGAGATAAAACCCCACCTTGTGGACAGCCCTTGTTTACTCCCGTTGCAACATATTGTCTACACTCCGCCTCAGCAATTACGGTTCTTTTCTTAGCATTTTAGTTCGTTGGCTCTGAACTCCTCCAACGTTGATTCGTCGGCTTTTTGGCATAAGTCAATGACTTTATGTAGCCCCAAAGAAAAAAGTTTAGACGCGTTAAATCGCACGAAGGAGGCTGCCAATCGACTGGCTAAATTCTTGAGATAACACGCGCTACAAACTTACTCTTCACTAAATCTATTGTAACTTGTGCTGTGTGGCTTGTGGCACCACATGTTGCCAAGTCCATATCTTCCAATTTCGATTAAAAACATTCGGTAATCATGGTACGGTAACGCTGGCCATTCGCTGTTCGCTGTTATCGACGAAAACATACTTATGGCTGCCCCGTACCGGAATGTAAACCCCACCAAAGAAATTTTTTTATGTGGCTGAAGTGGTGATTCATAAAGCATAAGTGGATTTTCAGCGGGCCAATAACGCATATTTTGCTTATTGACCAACCCATTGAGCTAAAAATTAGCTTTGTCACTGAAGACGACATTGAGATGAAATTTATCATCTTGGCGCATTTTCTCTAGAGCCCAATCGGATGACGTACGTCGCGTCGCTTTAAATGGTCCATCGGCTTCAATTCTTGACTCAGCTTGATCTTGTATGATGGGTGTAAATCAAGATCTTTACGAAAAATACGCCATAATATGGTCTGAGCTATGACTAACTCTTGAGAATGTCGTGGAATTGACTATTCGAATCGCGTAATACGGATGCTTGAACGAAAGCGATATTTTCAACAATTCGAACAAACGGTTGTTTTTGATAAGTCTGAGGAAGAAAGATGAGGCTCAATGCACGGATCAATTTATTCTATAAAATTTATAAAAAAAAGCTTTCCAACTTATCTCGAATCAAGATATGAACCTTGTATCCGAAGAAAATAGCCTTTTGCGATTTAAGTTTTTACTCTTTTGATTTTATACAAGCTAACAACATTTAAATTTGAAACGAGTATTTTTTGATTTTTGATTGATTTGATTTTGTAAATAGAGCGCTATCTTAATTTTTTTTTTTTGATTTTCAAACACGACATGTTGGCCACTTTATAAAAAAGTAAGCTAATTAGTACTTTGCTGATATTAAAGAAGACTTTTTACAATTGTGTAAAAACAATCAGGCGCATGCTTTCCTAGTTACTTGAGCACTTGTGCCATAACTGTTTAGCCATACTTGTAAGCACATAAGCTTGGTTCTTCGAAACTTTCTAAGAATTTTCCAGTGTTGTAGACTAGTAATCCCTTGGGTTGTCAAAATATGTCGTCACCAAAACCTAAAAAGATGATCTTTTTGATCTTTTTCCTGATGGAAAATGCATACCATCTTGAAGGCTTCATTCGATCAAGCCATCTATTCTCAGATCCAGGGCTGAAAAAAACAAAGGCTTAACAAACAAATCTGCCGAGTATAGTAAAGCTTCATGTTTATATTGCGAGTATTAAGAAAGCAATGTCATTTGAATGAATGAAAGATGTTAACCATGTTAACGAATGGAGTTTTTAGCACTTAGTCCACAAAACATCGCTCTCAGGACACTTTTCGTACATTGGAGGTTTTTTTCTGAACTGATCTTCTTCTCCTTCATTTACTACGCCGGCCGCCCGGCGCGGTGTTACGAGTATTGTGATCTCGATGGGCTCACAACTCTTCCACTCGACTGCCTCACACTACTACTCCAGCTTCTTTCTATTACTTGAAACAATAATATTAACATGTCAATGACGTTGTCAAATATCATTGTCGAAGTATCTTATATGAAAAGACACCTCTCGATCAAAAAGACATTAATTATTTAGAAACTGCTTCAATCCAATGACTCTTCATTTTACTAGACAATCTTAAGTTGAAATTATATACAAAATAGACCGCACAAACCACACATCATGTTGCGCGGTATGTTATTTTAAGATTGACAGCTTAATATCAAATTAAAATAAATACAATCCCACACGCGCAGATAAACTAGTTTTTGATTGCATTTAATGTTTCAAATTATTCTCTTTTTCGTGTTTTTGTTTTTTTCTGCTCATAGATTTCGTTTTAAAATTCGTCGTTTACTGTCCAGAGCTTCGAAAAAGAAAAGAACATAAAAAATAAAACTGACTTCTGTCCCTCGGAATCCATTCAATCACACATCATAATTCGTTCGAAGCACGACAAACAAACGTTAGCACAGATCAAAACACCGAATCAAGAAGATTTATGATTCCACAACTTGTGGGTCTCTCTCTCTATGTTTATCTGTCAAAGAGTTTGCTTCACTCAAAAAGAAAGAAAACATAACTCGGTCATAATTTATGATTTTGTGCTTAATTAAATAGTCATTAGGCCAATCACTCTACTGAAGTCTTATGTGTCTGCGTGTAAATGGATTCAAATAAAAATCAAACAAGTTCACTTGTATATGAGTGTTACGACACGAGGACGATGTTTGATGATGACGACGATGACTATACAACAAGTAAGGCGAAAGATTTAACCTTAAAAGAGACCAAAATAATAATTCCGCACTAACGTGCCAAAAACAATGAAAATAAATTTTCCAATCCTTCATGCATGTTGCCGCCGACCGCGTCGCCGCCGCCGTTGCCATTGCCGTTGTTATTGCTGTTGGCAAAGCCGCCGTCCACATAGCCCCTCAAGGACCCCGCACTGAGTGAACGAGCGAGGTGGTGTGCGCCCATACCCTATGATTACCCTTCTTAGTGTATAGGACGTCTTTAATCCCGCACGGATGATCTCTTATCCCGTTGATTTGGCTGTTGTTTCGTGCAATTTTTCGTCTGTATTTTTTTTGTGTTCTTCCGTCTTCAAGGGGGCAGAGCAAAGTGTTTTATATATTTTTTTTTTGTTTCATTTTGGATTCACAGGATTCCATATTGAGGGCGCAGAAAAACATTCCAGCGGAGTGGAGTCTTTATGAGCGAGCGATAAGCGGTCGCGCACGCTGAAATAATTTCCGATCGAGCGTAAACATTTCATAAATCAATAATTTTGCAACAAATTACTGGCAATGTAAGTACCTGCAGCACACGTGAGGATATTCATGGAATTCCGAGTATTTTCTTTGTGGGTACTTCTTCCTTTTTTTTTTTTTGTTGTATTTTCAAAGTACCTACAAGCAAGTTGGACGACTAAAAAGGGATCGCCATGATCCATCGCCATGGTCTAAACGTAATAAAGTTAGCAAATCATTTCGTTTTGAGTGAATCCTCAATTAAATGATTGCCGAAACGAAAAGAACATAGAAAAAGGTGTGTTCGAATGTGTGTGTTTTTTGCGGTGTTAGATCTGAAAGATTGTGGGAAGATTTTGAGAGTTTTTTTGTTGGTCCATATCATTGGAAGCTTGGTTCGCATTAGGTGCACGCAAGCTCTTGGCGGGCGTATAATTGCAAATTATTCAGCAACGCATCACGCGAATGTTTTTTTGAGGATGATATTTGAATTCCTACAAGGACCTTACCTACTTTCAAAACGAAAAGCGATGATTTTTGAGGGGTGAAGTTCGAAGAACTCAAAGTTTGTTGAACGCCTTTTTTGTCTTTCGATTTGTTTTGTGGGAATCTTTCGAGAGTTCTTTTATCTTTAAATGATTGGGATGGTCTATATAATTAATGGAATCAGAAAATTAGAGAAGGAGACGAGAGATCGTATGGTTTTGAATTTTCTTTTTGTAAGTCACCTATTTTGAAAGTAGGTAAGAAGCCCAAGTATTTGTTTTGGCGTCTTCGGTTTATTTATCTTTAGTAGCAGTTTTTTGGGGTTTGCTTTTCTTTCTCTATATACACACAGGCAGTTTGACAACATCAACTTTGTTACTTCGCTGATAGGCTAAGTTTTTTCGTTAAATCGTGTAGCTTTACAAATGTGAAAAAACCAAATTCTTAAAACATTGGCTCAAAATAATGGTTTTCTATCCCTTGAAGCAATTAGCTGTTAGTGCATTTTATTGTGGGCATGGTTATTAGAATATAGTGTTCCAATATTCCCTGAGAAATCAAGCAGGTGAATCGGTTTGTTTCTTCAAGTTAACAATATGCTACAGAAACGATGTGAAACTTTTAGAAGATGGAAGTTCAATTGAAAAAAGTCTCGACATTGATTTTAAAAAACCACACCGATTAATCAGAATTTGAAAAAGAAGGTTTACTTACTGCCGATGCCGAAGAAACTATTTCCTCAACTCGAGAACGATTTCTGTATGTTACTGAATAAACATTAACGTGTGCCCAGTTATCAAAAAGCATACTGGTATATCAACGAATAAGCTGTGATTGTGCGTTGTACCAAATTTTTTTTCTTAGTGTCTCAGAATATTATAAACATTCTTTTTTCTATATAGTTTTTATTCAATACAATTCAATTTTTTTTATTCAATTTAAATGTACAGAAATTTATAACAAACAAAAGATAAATAAAGTATGGCTGTTAGCCGTCTGCCGTTTTTTCAGAGTTTTTTACTTTCTGAGATTACAAAGTAACACATTAAATTTATTTAGAAAATTTGGTTTATTTCAACATTCTAAAACAAAAAATTAAAAATAGCGAATTTCTTGCAGAATGGAACCAACCGCTAGGAAATAAAAAATATCTCCGTTCTGTAACATCGTAGATAAATTAGTCTGCCATTCTGCTGCATTGTTTGGATTTAAATTTAAAGAAGTACCATATTCATAAGCGAGTTCTTGCCAGTTCTTAAAAGGAATACTCACACCGGAGAAAAACAATCATCATTCTTTTGTGTAAGTTGTCTCTTCATAACTTGGTCAAATAATCTGCACCATGGGCTTCAAGTTTTAAATGAATATTTGCGGTAAACCGGACTCAACATAAACAGCATAGTAAGGACTATTCGACGGTAATATGAATATTCTTTGGAAAAAGTATAGTTGAATTTCTTCAATATCATCCATCCTTAGGTAACCGTAGATTTCATTGCCATAGCAGAAACAACTATCAACTGTAAGCATTAAAAACTTTAAATTTTGAAGCTTCGTCTACAAATGACTTCGAAAAAATTGATGACCATTGAATTAATTGCTGACTTGGCAAAAGATTTTTTTTCTCTTTTATGAGCACTGATACTCAAGTTATTTGAGATTACGAAACCAAGATATTTATACTTTTTAACGACTTCGATACAAGTACCATCTAATGTTCAGGTCCTTATGTTTCTTTCAGAACGAGCATGATTCTTAAATATCGTTATCTTTGATTTTGTTGAGTTTATTTTTAGCTCGGGAGGCGAATTTTTGTAAAACTCAATTGGAATACCATCTGACCCTGCAGCTTTGTTATTTTTCATTATTTCAAAGATGTTAATAGCTCATGCATTGTAAAATTATAGTTTATTTTTTATTATATAGCCATTTTGAAACCAAGACAAAGAGAGGTTACAGAGGTTTTAAGAAAATCAACGGAGAGCAAAGCACCGGATGAAGAGGGATTCCTTATGAATTCTTTCATGACAAATCGAAAAACTTCCTAGATAAACAGTTAGCATCTTTAAATTATGTGATTGATACAGGTTCATCAGGCAATAGCTGTCTGGACTCTCTTGTGGTGGTGCTTGACCCAATTAACTTGTCTTTTCTGCAAAGAGTAAGTTTTAAAAAAATACTCCAATGGACTTAGTAGTGATGAAAAATATGATATGATTTGAAATGGCAATCATCTTTTGAACAGGTTTGAGTATAGTGATTGGAGGAGGACAAGGCTCTCAACTTCTCATTATTCTCTTTGATCTAAGATGATATCTCAAAATATCTCGAGGTTGGAATTTCGGTCGATGGAATAAGACATACAAGACAACACTGCTCCTTGTAGACGATTAAGTCATCTTGGCAGAATCCCAAAGGTCTATGTAGCTTATGATAAATCAATAAAAGAAACATTACAACTTTTTTATCCAAGCGACATCTATGGTCTTTTTGCCCTGATGTTTTCCTTTTAAATATCTTATGAATTTACTTTGTAAGCTATTTTGGTTGAATAAATAAATAAATAGATAGAAAAACTATTGCGGCTATCGAAGTCAAAACAGCTTGTCTTCAGAAAATAGACTTCCTTACATTTCTTACAAGGAATGAAATATGGAATCATAGTGCAAATGAATGTTGATTTACTAACTGCAAAGGTGCCACATTTAACCATAACCCTCTTAAGACAAAACATTTTAAATTGAACCATTAGGACCCATAAATAAGCGAAAAATGTATCATGGAAAAACTTAATGCCGGATTGGAGGGTTAAACTTTCGTCGAAGAGGCCTTCGAAGTTGGAATATGTTAACTAATATGCTACGATGCCAAAATACAAGGGATGATTTTTCGAAGAACTAGAAAAATTGCTATGGTTCTTTTTGAGAACAAACCAACTTTTTAGGCCATAAATGACCACATCACAAATTGTAGAGCAAAATGTATACACACACTCGAATCAAACATTTGAATGAAGTCTTTGAACAAGAAGGTCATATGCTTGTCAAAATTCCTAATAGCATATTTTTCTGCATTGTTCCACTAGTACTCAATATTTTTTTTAAACAAGTAGAACAGACAACCAAAATATACTGTTTAGAACGAAAAACTTAATAAATCATTTGTTAGACAGACAACCCAACCATCACTTAGATAGTCCTCTGCAAATTGTGTGACAATACGAGACACATACCAACTGTGATGGCTAAGTAGTTTCCTTCGATTTAATCATAGCGTGCTGGAACCCCTCTAGTTCCTTCGAAAATTACGCTGCCCCTTTCTCGATGGAAACGTTGCTTCAGAACGTAAAAAAAAATTTTGATAGACAAAAAGCGAAGAGTAGGTGTCATCACCAAAGATTTGCAATTCGATGGAGTCTGTAAAGGGTTGATTGAAACGGGATAAAGGAAAAAAATAGAAAACGGGCCAGAAATATCCGCAGTGTGCTTATATTCAAATGGTCAAGTTTTTGGACGATCAAAATTTGAAGCAAGAAATACTATTGAGCATTTAGAATTTCACCAAACATCGTTCTTAATGCTCTTACTGAATAAATAAAAAAATAAAAATAAACAGGGTGGCGCAACAGAGCGAGGAGCCCCTGGGCCTAGCGCATTTCTCACAACCATGCCTTGTGAGGGAATGGAGGGGGCCTACAATTTTTCGCCGGTTCCGAACGGCTAATCGAGAATGCGCTTTTCATGGCAATGAATTTACTAACGGAGGACTTGCCAATTCCTCGCGAAAGACGATACCCGTGGAAAAACATTTTTACATTTTGCCTCTGCTGGGATTCGAGCCTCGAACCTCTGGGTTAGCAGGTGGACATGCTAACCATTGCGCCACGGGTACCACTCTTACTGAATAACTCTCCGTAAATCAATTGCATTTTTCTTTTTTTAACCTATTCTTTTTTCCTTTTCGAGAAGGTGAAACATTTTCTTCAGTCTGCCAATAAGAGAAACGTATTTTCATTCAATTTCAATTTCGTTCGACATTACTTCTGTTGGATGGTTTTAAAAGTGTGATATTCACTTTACAAACGATACCACTTTATTCACGAAAAACGATATTCACTTTACCTCAAGGCTCCGTTTGGTATCCGACTCTTTTTTATTTTCGCAAAAATATATTTTGCTTAAAAGTAAAATAATTGGGTGGCGCTCGTGAGCTGCAGAGCTTAACGTATTTCAGGAATTTAGATTTTTCAGTAGATACCGAACGGCTACGCTTTTCATGAACTCGTTAACTTCCCCGAAAATAGATGAACACTACATCTATATTTGGGGAAGTTAGCGAATTCGTCTCTGGAGGCAATATCCGTGTACGAACAAATGAAGAATTCTGTGATTTAAGCTTAAAGATCAGGCGTAACAGACAGACGTAACCCCTGATCTGGCTACATTTTCAAGAGCTTACATTCGGCCTTAATGATGCAATGTTGTATTGGTTAGCATGCCTGGTTGCTATTTGGGAGGTTTTAGATTTCTCACGGGTATCAACTTTCGTTAGAAATTAGCAAGTCTTCCGAGAAAAGAGTTAGTAGAAAAGTGTTGCGTTATCCTATTCATGATGATGGATCACAGCTCCCACTGATCACACTCCGCCTGTAGAGAACGCCGACCACGACGGTTACAACAGCTTGGGATGAACTATACATTTTTGTTTTCTCTCAACCATTCTTGTGAGAAATGGAGGGAACCTACTATTTTATAACGTCTTTCAACGGCTTAAAGAGAACGGAAGACGGTGGTATTGACATAATCGGAAGCGGCCAGCATACATATTTTAAATCGTTAATGAGATTTTTAACTTGGTTTGCAGCGATAATTTTGGAAAGTAATAGTAAATTTGATTGCTTGTTTCTTAGCTTGGGTTGTAACATCCGCATCATTGACGATGGTTATTTAAAAATGAAAACCAACTCAAACAAAATTAATTTCTGAAGTTGGAATTTCATTTGGCCGTTCAGTATATTGATGTCGTTTAACATATGACTCATAAAACTCAAACAAATCCTCCCAAGTACACTATCCAATCCAGTCTTAAAGCAACGACCAAAAGTCAAAGTCGTTACAGAAACTGAATTTATTTTATTGCCTCTACAAGTGAGCTTAACGATTTGCAAGGTAATTTAAATGGTACAATGGTCAATTCGATTCTTTTACTCAGTCAGTCAGTCAGTCACTCTTGTTGGCCAAGAGATCCGTAGTGGGAGCCGTCCTCACCAGTTAGCCAAATTTCAAATAAAATCTCCCTTTTGAGCATTCGCGCAGATACCTTTAAACGATCATATGATTTATGGGCATTTAACACATCACATTTTAATGATATACTGCAGACCGAAGATTTTACTGTCCTTTTTCTTACTCCACTGCGACGTGAACCCCGACTTAGAATAAAAACATGAAATTTTTAAAGTTAGCAAAGTCCATACAAGAGGGAGGAATGTGCTTTGGATTTGTTGTGATGAAGCGAAGGCGCGTTCCAATTCTCCCTGATTGCATGTAATCCGGATTGCGTGTCCGGGGAAAAAACATCGATATCTACCACTCGATAACATGTCAATCAAACGTACGCAAACGCACTTATCTCCAACCAGATTGTTCATCTTAACTTAGCTTGTCTATCCATCCGTCCGTTCGCTAAAACGTCGTGTGATCATCAATTGTCGAGCGCTGGGCATTGAGGCGTTTATTTCTTCTTCCTTCACGTGTACACTCTGGAGTAACATAAAAATTGCTCATTATTTTAATGGTAATAATTTTACATGTGCGATGCACGCCGGCCGATCGCCGCTGCGTTGGCTTGGTCATGTTTAGCAACTCTTTTGGTTTTAGCTTGTTAATGCCCCTTACTAGTGCATGTGAAATTAGTGTCTTTAAATCGAGTGTGTGTGTATTTGTTGCTTGCGAACCTGATTTCATTTGGGATGTCCGTCGTCAGTCAGTCAGAGCTTCACAGCTAACCACACCAGCAATAATGCAATTTGCATTTAATTTTGTGTGGCATACCTCATCGACAAGGTCTCGTCGGTCGGTAAGATACCGGATTATGTCAATTATGCATGAATAAATTAAAAAAAAAAAAGTTGTAAGAATTTATATATACATGTATATTTTTTTTACAGTACTGACTGAGTCAAAGTGGGGCAGAGTCGACCACCACTAGCCACAAGGCCAATTAAAACCCACATAAACAGAATAGCAAAACTTTTGAAAAACACTCAATCATCCGTCTTTGACTTTATTCACAATATTTTCTTGTAGCTTCTCTTGTCGAATAGTTGGCATTATGACATAAATGTTTAATGGCAGCACTTCAATTGTTTAAGGGGTGTCCATTTAAAGTCACTGACTGTAAATTATGACTGTACTCATGATTTTATCACAAGTCGCATAGACGAAACCAGTTGTAAATTCAAAAGACCTATGCTTATTGATACCTACTCATAGTCTTTTTATAATCGTGTCTTTTTACTCGATAAAGTTGTATTTTGTTACTGGAAATATATCTTACTTTGCCGTTACTTTAGTTTTTTTGCATGTGGTTTGGGCTGAGAATGTCTTACCGAAACTAAAGTTCTCTGTGAATAAATTAAGAAGCTGCGTAAGTAACCGGAACACAGTGCAAAGCTGGTGCTCAGATGAAGGTATCTCTGTCAATCCCCGTAAGACAGTTATTGTCCCATTTACAAAAAGAAGAAAACAAAATTTTCTTATACCCCCCCCTCTATGGGGAAACAATACCATTTGCCAAGGAATCAAGATACCTTAGGATCATCCTAGACAGCAAAATGTCATGGAACCCTCAACTAGAACGCATTTCCAGCAGAGCAACCAAGTCCCTATGGACTTGTCGAGGCGTATGCGGGAAAAACTGGGGTCTAAAACCTAAAATGATGTACGACCTATATACGCTGGTAGTCAGACCAACAATAACGTACGGAGCCGTTGTATGGTGGACAAAAACAAAAGAAATAACGGCAATCCAATAACTTGAAAAGATTCAAAGATTGGCAACAACATGCATCACTCTTCATTAAAATGGAAGCAAGACTGGCGACACACCGTCTTTTCCATCAAGGACACATAAAATCACATCCAAACCCGAAAGGACATCTGTCGATAATGGAAAAACTTAATACCTTTAGTATGTGCTTGGATGCTATTATTCCCATGTACAACTTTAAACTAGATTTCTTCCATTGTCATCCCCCCTAGGGAAGACTGGGAGAACACAAAACCTCATCCTTCAGGGCAAGATATGGTCTGGTATACGGACGGCTCAAAAATGGAAACTGATACACGTTCCGGCATTTTTAGCGACTGTCCCAGAACGAATTTCTCAGTAACTCTGGGTCAATTTTCCAAGCTGAATGCTGAAGTCTTTGCCATTAACGAATGTTCCAGAATAATATGTTCATCATGCACTAAAAGCGTTAAGCTCACCTGTCATAAGATCCAAACTGGTCAAAGAGACAGTCATGTCACTCTCTGAACCAGCTAGGAAAAGCACTGTAATCCTCCACTGGATCCCAGCACACAAAGGCTATGATGGTAACGAGAAGGCAGACATCTTAGCTAAAGACGGCGCATCTAAACCAGTCGTCGGTCCTGAACCCTTCTGCGGTGTAAATAAAAGCACCTTTAAACATACTGCCAAGAACATCCTACTGAAGGAATCAAATAAAGCTTGGAGTAACTCATCTGGTCGAATCTGTTCAAAACTCTTTTTGCCAGAATATACTGAAAAAACATCAAAATTCCTACTGAACCTCAATAGGAAAACCCTAAAAATTTGAACCGGTCACTGTTCTTTAAAAAAAAAATCTTCATCAAATGAGGCTGGTAGCGGACCCCATCTGTAGACTATGCCTCGAAAATGAAGGAACATCTTTGCACATTATTACAGAATGTCCAGCACTTTTCCGCCTAGGAAAGCAAATACTTGACTCGGATTGATATTTATTGTTTTTTCGGACGGATTGAATGAAAGTCTGTTAAACAAATATGACGGTTTCTCAACATTGATTAGGTTTTGTAAAAATATACAGTTTCTTGCGTTGATATATTGTTCTAAACTAGCAAATTCCTGACTAATGCAGAAGTATGGTCATATCTGCGTAACCCGTAGACATAGCGAACTGCATCATTGAATGCAACCTATAATTTTCGTTTGGAAAGTGAGTAAAGGTTTCTATACACGACTTCAGAATATGAAATCAGTGGCAGAATTAAGAAAAGTACCAGTTTTTGACGAGTTTCCACAGGGGTAAAGTATGCAGATGGCCAAGGCTTTCGTAGGCAACCATAAATGCGTCCAATAACAAAATTTGTATGTTTGTAGCGTGATAGATTACAATCAATAGCAAATAATGGTTTCGATTTGTCAGATCTTTATGATAGCTATGAACTTAAGTTGTCGAAGGAAATGTTTGTCGAACCAAAGGACTTTATTGTTTCGTGGCTAGCGATGAAACCCTCAGCGATGTTCTCAAATGCCTGCAGAGTGCACTATTGGCAGACGTTATAGAAGGAAATGGTTACCGTCTTAGTCCTGTGTTCCTTTTTCATAAAGCTGAAATATATGATCAGTAATTGAAAAATCGTGATGAAATCCAATCATCGAGTAAGTTTTTGAGGGATGCATTAGAGAGAAAACTCTGCTATCTTTTGCGATTGAAAAATGTCTTGGTTTAACCACGGTGATGAGTTCAGCCCCACATAGTGTTCAGAAATGTTTAAAAACGGAAGTTGACGGTAGCTTAGATAAAGACTGCTATCGTATGACAGCATGAGTCCGAGTATTGTCATGTTTAAGGGAGAGATCCGCAGATGGGTGGATGATCCCCTCGAGATGACCGTACGCTTATAGCACGGATCAAAGCAGATCTTTCATCAAAAAAGCCCAATAGAAGCAATTTGTCTAAAATGAGAGAAAGAATTGTTTTTCTAAAAAGGATGTGCAGGTTTTGTTGATAGTTTATGGCCACCATGTTGTTTTGAGCATTGTAATTTATGTCTGTCTTAATTTTTCAGATTCTTAAGCTAAGCCACCGCGTACATTATGTCAAGAAATCAACATTGGTACGTAAAAAGCTGACCAGCCGATCACATTTTATGTCAAATTATTTCATTGGCACACATTTCAAGTAAAACTTAAGAATTCGTTGAAATCTCAAAGGAAATTTGGTTTGATTGCAACTTCTATACTCGTGGTTCCAATGCCGTAATGGTTAGGATGTCTGCTGCATGTTCGAATTCCAACAGAAGACATATCGCTTTTCGAGAGGAATTGACAAGTCCTAATATTGTAAATTCATTTCCATGAAAAGTGCTTTCGATTAGCCGTTCAGAATCGGTAGAAAATTGTAGATGCCCTTCATTCCCTTAAAGGTCATGGTTTCGAGGAACGTGTTCTTCCCAAGGCTCCCAGCTCTGTTGCGCTGCCCTATTTATTAACTTTTTTCGATTAATGAGAAACTCTGATTGTAAGTTCCCCCCATCCATCAGCTGTTTTTTCTGATTCAGATTTTCAGTTACCATTTAACATTTTAATTAGAAAGAAGTGAATATTTCAGCAAAGGAAACATATTTTTGAAACATTTGTTAGGTCGAATTATATCAAGCCCGACAAGGTGACTTGTGGTTCAGTTCATAAAACAAGAAGATTGCAACATTCAACTTAGCGCACAGAACAACAGTTCTTTGGAAGAACTACTGGATGGTGTCAAGTAGTAATGAACCTGTCATCATAATTGTGTATATAAATATATTTTTAGTTAAACCAAAACAAGGCTGTTGTACCATTTGGAATCAACATTCGAAAAAATGGTCGATAAGTGGTGATAAGTAGCTGCGGTACCTAAGTATAAGCCACACTAGTTTATCATAACATGATGCTTTATTGGTTCTTCTTTAATGGTTGTATACCGAAAAGAAAAGGGTGATAATTGTGCAGTGGTAGAGTACTTAGTCGGTAGGCCAAACGCTCGGTTCGAATCTAACGCCGTTCAACCCCAGTCGAAGATGACCACATATCTTGTATAGCATTTAAGAAGTAATTGAGCTTGATTTGTATCGCCAATATAAAAAAATTGACTTTTCATAACTAAAAAATGGATATTTGGAACAATGAGAATAAAATTAAAACTGTCTACATCTTAATTCATTCTTCAAATGTCTACAAACGCATGAACAAACACACATGCTATCTCTGTCGTTTGAATCATTTTGTATTTTTGTGTGATTACTAAGAAAACACCTTTAGTTTAGACATACAAATTGAAACACAGGTACGAGCTGTTCTACAAGCTAAATAGAATTTCATGGTTGATTTTGTTTTTGCATCTCAGATCTCACATACATACATACACATCTACATCGTGAAAATGAAATACCACAAAATACCCATTTACCTAGGTTTATTCTTTGCACTTTAGCCAAGAGTAATTATAGGTGATGATTTATTCATTCGTGTTTTGACAACCTAATGTAAAAAGTCTTTTTAAAATGAACAAAAAAAAAAAAAAAAATAACAGAAAATAATGATGAAAAACAAAATGAGAGAGCACACGAGTTGGGGAAAAGCTTTTTCAAAAGCTTTCTAAATAAAATGCAAGCAACGGTTACAAATTGCATGTGTGCAAAGGGAAATCTTTAACAAGTTTAATTTTTCAAAACTATGTTTTTCATGCATCTATTCGCAAAAAAAAAAAATCAACGCGAGCTATTCCTTAGAGACTTGCATGCCGCTTTTTTATTTTATTTTATTTTCAAGGCTTTTCGAAAATGAAAGAGTTTGGATCAGTTCAACTAAACCTTGTGAGGAATGAATAGGACCTATAATTTTTTGCTGAGTGCGCACGGCCATTGGGAAAGTTCTTTTCATGGCCATGAAATTATCGGAGGACTTGTCAATTCCTCACGAAAGGTGATATGTACCTACAAAAAAATGTTTTTGTATTCTGGTGGAGTTTGAACTTCCCACGTAAAGGTAGACATGCCCGTAGCGGCCACTATGCAATGAAACGCAACGAAAATACATTTTTTTGACACTTTCAAGTATGAGAGCTGCGTGCTTGCTGCCGTTACTGCAATTATTTCAAACACTATATTTTAGTTAGTTAGTTAGTTCAAGGACAACCGGGAGTGAACACCCTGAGGAAGACAAAGTCAACCGACTTCTTTATTGTAATATTTATTTTTTGACATGTAATTTTATATCTTATAATATTCTAATCTTAAGTCATTGTATACCGTTAGGCCCCCTATGTGCCAAAAAATGTAAATTTTTCCATTGTTATCATATGTTAGTTGTAAGCCAAATTGTAAATATTGTTCAATAAAACAAACTTGAACTTGAACTATAATTTAATTAGAGTCATGATAGTGAAAACCTTTAACACCTAATACCTTAAGTTTGCCATTTCTGTGTGCGAAATTGGCCAAATTCTGATAAAGCACTTATCTACTCTTTGCATGGAAACCAACGACGAAAAGCTACAGCTCTCTATGGGCATAACACCAATTTACATTTCTAAATTGATAATTAGTTTATTTTTGTAGGTGATCCAATCTTATTTTTTATTAAAGTCAAAAGATGGCACAACAAAGCTATATAAGCCTTAAAGACTAACGCATTTCCAAGGCTGATTCCGAATCTAAGCAATAATTACCCATAGAATTGTAATCCTTGGAATTGCGTTAGGTTTCCAGGTTTCCATAACTTTGTTGCTCGACAAAGTTTTCATAAAAGTGTGAAACTACTCTCAGAAGACTTGCATATTCCTCGCTAAAGGCCATAAACGTGACAAACATGATTAACTAGCGATGATTCTGAGATTCTAACATCGAATCTTACACGTAAAAGACAGACTACTACGGGCAATGGCTACGTTTTATTTCTATAAATTAAAAAAGAAAATCACTTTTTTTAGGCACTCTTTTGCCACTAGTTGTGACTAAAAGTTGAGTCTAACAAAGCCATTGGAATCCAGCACAAAATTGTTGGTAGCCTTTATTTGTCAAGCGAATGGTTGAGAGACCGTTCTAGTCCCTGGCTTATTATGGAAGCTTGTCGAGCTCAAGTATTTCATATCTATTCACGAGAATATCCTTGATATCCTTTTATATTTTTACATCACAAATGGCCTGCTTTTGTATGGAAACGCGAAAAAAGTTTGGTACTTCCAATTGAACTCGCATAAGGTTCGCATATCAACTCTTTTGTTTACGTGATATGGTTTTTTTTTTAAAGCATTGACATATAAGTTCCTCTGCATTATTCCAACTCATTATCAAAAATTTTAAGGGAAAAACTAAAATACCAATATGAGTCTCAATCTCAACATTCAAAACCCAACCCACTTTTCTGCAGTGTTTACCTCGACCCGTTCTAGAAAAAAAAATTGTACTTGTAAATTACAACTTTACTTTTGTGTAAGTAAAACAAAAAAGGAAGTTTTTGAAAAAATGTCTTTTAGCTGAAGACTATCGGGCGACTGATAAAATTTCTCATCATCGTTAAAAGACATTTTACTGACTGTTTTCTGTTTTTGTTACTTTCGATAGTTGAGAATTCAAAAAATTCATGAACTGATTGACTGACTTTTAATTTCTAAAAACCTAATTTTGACTCTGATCTTAGATTAAAAAAATCTAGTCAAAAAACTTATTCAAAAATCACACATTTGAGATTAAACTCCGAGTAAAGAAACAGGGCCTGAGTTATTTGTTATCTTCTACTCAACCTCAAAAAGTGTTTTTATCTCTAAAACGTTTTGCGTTTGTCTGCGGGGTGCGGGCTCGTAACATTGAATAGAACTTATGCTATGATTTGTCAAAGCGTGTGAAAGTTCAATTTGAAGTATTTGTATTGAAATGGAACTACGCTAACCAACAACGAACCAACATTATGTTAAAGCAAATGCGACGTTGTGAGAAGAAGTTGTAGGCGAAACCAAACCTTAAACGTGATTTCGTATCAAGCATTAATATAAAGCCTGTAAAAATTTTTCTATTATATTCTTTAAAAGAATTTGAACATACTTTTGAATGAGTTTTTTAGTTGACATAATCCACGTGTTTTTTAATCTAATAAATGAAAAGGTTAGTAAAGTTTTTAACAGTTAAAACACTTTTAATATTTCCATAGTCAAAAAACTAATAATAAAAAAACAAAAATAATCTAATGAATAGTGATGATGGACCAATCAAAGATTCAATATTCAAAATTTTTTTTAATAGACTCAACTCAACTGTAATTTTATTTAGAAACATATTTGTTTATTATTAAATATTTGACAAATAATTTAATTTAATTTAATTTATAAATCTCACTGACGATGGAAGCATTGCTTCTGAAATGTGCATCTGAGGAAATATAAAAAGTGTTTTACCTGTTAAAAACTTTACTAATCTTTTTATTTATACTTTTCAAAACTATTTGTGTCGAATTTTTGTGTATTGGGAGCTCTATTGATTATAAAGTCTTTCAGGCGTTTCTGCTTTTTTCAGTATGTTAACAAATACTTTTGTAGAATGATTTAGATCGATATTAGTAGCGTTTTTGAATAACTCATTAAAACAAGATATTATAACTTGGAGCTTTGTTGTAATTTAGTTTGTACATCAAAACAACCCAATTTTCTTGTAAGCCGTTATTGGCTGAAGTATTTGCCGTTATTAAATTTTGAGCTAGTTTTAAGTATCCAGTTTGATTCTTGAAACAATCGCATCTAAAATATTTACTATTCAAAATTTGCTACCATACAGTTTCTTAACTTTTTTCCAGAAATGATATGTCTTCCACTGATTGAGAAAAAACCATATTTTTTTTTAACAGTATTCTGGTCAAAAAGCTGTCATCCTCGAAAAATGCAATTGGGTCTGTGTGTTTACTGAAATAAATACTTATCATTTAGTGCAAAGTACAAAGTTTTCACTGCAATTTCCGAAACAATTATGCTTTATGCTGCAGAGTCATGGGGTCAGTCTGAAAACAAAGAAAAACTGTTGAGGTTCTAAAACGCCAATTTCGGCTGCCAGAAACTACACCCTATTATATGCTGATGATTGAAACTGGATTACCACCACTTTACCTCACATCTTTAAGGCTCCACTTTAATTAAATTGTCAAACTTATAAACAGCAGCACTGAAAAAATAGCAAGAAAGGTTGCAGTTTCAATAATAAGGTCCCAACGCTCATGGTTTGAAGAATGGAAAAAATTAGCGGACATGTGTGAACTCAATTTCTACCTTACTTTGGATAATTTGCCAGAGTGGAAACCATTCCTTGACAACTTAATTGAAAAGCTACATTCCAAAGTAAGAGAAGACTATTTGGAACAGTCTAGAAGTTCACTTCATAGGGAAATCTATTCGAAGCTGCAGTACGATCTAGGCGACAAAAACTACTTCAAGGACCGTTTTAGCACTGAAATGATATCGAACCTTTTCCGAGCAAGAGTAGAGCTGTTACCGCTCAATTTCATACCGCATCGTAACGATCTAGCACTAAAATGCTCTTTGTGTAACACCAATGAAAAAGAAAATATATTTCATTTCATCGCAAGATGCCCAATTTTAGTAGAGATACGGCGACAAACATGGCAAGAAAACTATTTGCAACAAACCGAGTTTTCAGCAATTTTGAATGGTAAGGACTGCCAGAAACTATCACATTTCATTAAAACAGCTCTAATTTATAGAAAAAGAATATTACGAGAAGACTTTTAAATTTAAAATTATATGAAAACTCAATTAACTTACAACACACTTTTTTGTTTTATAAAGCTATCATATGGCTGACGACGGCTCATTAGGTCATGCCTTTAAAGATTTAGTTTAAAATTTATTTTACGATATTTTAATGTATTCATTAGAAGTTTGTAAATTTTTCTATTGTGAAATGAAAATCTTAATCTAATCTAAATCTAAATCTAAAAATCTAAAATATTAGTGAGCTTAAAGTGTTCACTATTCAATTGTTTTTTTTTTTTTGCATTCAGCGATAAAATCTATTGCTGAGCTATAGGACTGCTGAGTTCTGAAAAAAGCTCACCTAAGGTCAATGAGTTAACAAAAACATACTGGAACACTCTAGAGCTCAGGTGAAAAGCATTGACATATTTGTGGTCCGTTTTGGATCCGAATAGCAGAATTAAAATGGAAATCTCTTGTTAAAAAGAAAGGCGAAGAATTGAACAATAAATTAAAAGAAATGTACCTACTACAAGTTTTTCAGTCCGTTTGAACCACTAGTATGATGCTCCATCAACGCTGTATTCGCTATTCACTTATTTCTACACGGTTGAAATGAGATAACTTAGATCTCTTTTAAATACTTGCACAGCGCCGTTGTATATACAAAATGAAAACAGAGATCTTTCAATCTTAAAAAGTTAACCAAAAGCATTGAAAGATGTTAAAATACGCTAATAAAACAATAATGGTTAAATTGAAGAACATTCTTTGTTCCGTAACGCAGGTTTTCGATACAATACGGTATCTCAGTGCTGAGTTCCTTAAAGATCTTAAAGCAAATGATGATTTTTTGTTTAGCAACCTAACATTTACATTTCAAAAAGATATTGAATGGGGGATTATTTAAATCCGGAACAAATTTTGGAAAAGTTTCCTAAAGAATAATTGAAGTCGTAGCAGACAACAAGACTTAAAAATAGTAAACATTCAACAAAATCTCTTGTAGTAAACAAAACTAAAAATAAAGGTCTCAAGTGACAACCTTCAGGGACTCTATCTGTGATCAATAACCCATTTGGAAAGTTGACTTTTATTTGATTAGCAAAGCAGTAATCGAGGCTTTCTCTCTTTTACCACGTTTATCTATGATATTATATTGCTGTATCGCCGTTCTAAAAGAACATTTTGTATTTAACCAGCTCTTCATACCAAGCAGAAATCGTCGATTAAATTAATTTCTTCTTCAAGAATTATTTATGAAAACAAAAAATCTATTGATCAAGCTTCAATAAAATTCACTAGAGGTACAAAAAAATGTATATGTTGTCGGAACTTGGTTTCAGCAACCAACATTGTCTGTCTTTTGTTGCCGAAGCTTATGATTTGAAGACGAACAAAACATGATTGCGACGGAACTGTCAGAAACAAGTGATTGCAAAAATTGGAAAATGCCTTATAGGTTTCTGAGTTCTTCTTAAACCAAACAAATCGCAATAATAATTTGTTGGCAACACAACTACCATCAATGTCAACATAAATTAGACAAAAACCATAACTTACCATCATGAACTTTTGATCCTCGAACTGATGATCATTGGTCCGATGTAGGATATGCATTTGTGCGGTGTGTTTGATTTTCACAATGATGAACAATTAATGTATAGAAAAAGAACAACAACAAAAACTAACACTTTCGCCGACTTTCCTTATTTTTTCTTGAATGTGTTCACAGATATTGGTTTGTACCTTACACTTTCTCATGTAGTCCTCCTCATACTAAATTCACTCGTATATTTTGTACAAAACGAACAATTTTGAAAATTTTCTCTTAAACTCCAAAAAACAAAAATGTATAGGCACAGTAATTTTTTTTTATATTTTTTGTACTTCTAGGGCACTGTTTTAAGGCAAAATTGTGTGAATGATGATGATCGAGATTATACGACGTATAGTTGCACTTCAAAAACAAACGAAACACAATAAAAATTCAACTAAAACAATAACAAGAACGATGTAATCCGTTTTTTAAAGTGCGCCAAAACTATTAGTAGCATCACGTGTATGGTGCTGCCCCTCTAGACACATGTTACACGACCGTATAGCGTAGCATAAATGAAACTATATTACCGCCAACAGTGATACGTGTTGACTGGGCAATTTCGCGAGTGTATCTTTGAGATAAACTGTATCTTGTTACTGTTTGTTGTAGGTTGGTTGGTTGGCTGGTTGGTGTTGTATAGTTTATGCAGTGTGACTTTCTTCTTTTTTAGCTGAAAGCTCTTTCTATTGCGTTGATGATGGAGCTAGGTAGGTAGGTGCGACGTACGAGGTGAGCATTAGAACAGGTGTTTTCCAATGAGTGTGCACCTACAACACATGCAATATGCTCGCCAACTATACAGTTGAGAGATCAATGAATCTGCATGAGTGTGAATGTGTGAAGATGAAATATAGGGACGTGAGTGCTGTGCTTAATTAATGAGCATGCAAGCTTTTGACAGTGCTGTGTCAGATGCAAGTGTCAAACTATACTGTCATCAAAATGTCATGCAGAGCTTGGGGCGCTGTTTTATTTTTTGTTTTGTGTTTGTTTCACTGTTATCCTGTCACCGATTGACAGATGTCACACAGTCTGTTTACGGTTTATTTTTTGCTTTGTTTTGATTTCACTCGGTGGATTGAAAAAATATTTTTCCCAAACGTCGCGAATTGGCAGTTGAAAAAAAGAACATCCAACACACGGAAATAGTATTTGCTGCTGGACACGACGCGTACACGACCACTCTTGCGCACTAGACGGTTTTCAACTAACTGAATGTTCGACCACCAAAAACCTTCAGGGTATTCGACGCCTCGCGCTGTATAGGTATATACGCGATGTAAAAGAAAAAAATCAAAAGAAAAAAGGACAAAAAACAAAACGCGGGTACGAAGCGGAGGTGGAATAAAAGCAGCTACCATTGGATAAGTGGGCAGAAGATACCTCCACCGCCACAACCACCACCACCACCAGCACCACCAGCACCGCTCCATTCCCACCATCACGAAAACAACTTCAGCACACAACCACACCGCTATCTCAATATGATAACCATCGACTACAATCCAGTGGAAGGTAGTAGGTAGGTAGGTATAGGAGTAGGTTGGTGGGGTTTAATCGCCAGCATTCGCTGCTTTCCGAATTCGATTTGCAGCGGTGCCATTGTATCTATGAGATACTACACAGAGAGGAAAATGAGCCCAACAGCAAAATGTTTTCGTCGCTCTGTTCGGCGAGAAGCAACATCTGCTTCAAAGATAAGGAACGAGTGTGTGTGCTAGGTGGTGTCAGTGGTGTTGGTGGTGGTGGTGTGAGATCTGGTTCTGCCGCAGCCATTTACGACTTCCACAGGCCACGCCCCACCACATGTACAATGCGCCCAAAGCCCGCCCATCGCACAGTGGCTGCATGCATCTGCCTATCAGAAGATACCCTGACGCACGCTTACGCTCCAGGTTACATTACGATTGCGAGAGATGCTGGCTTCCTTGAGAGTGTGAGTAGTCTTGTTTGCTTGTGTACAGGACAACGAGTACATAACAGAGGGTATTAGCCGTAGGGATGTGGCTACCGGCCAGGACGTTGGCGCTGATTTACTATATCGAAATAAGATTGTATGAGAAAGGATTCCTTTGAGAGTGTTTGTGAGTATCCTTATTGTGTTTTTTTTGTGCATGTGGGTGCAGTGGGCAAATTAAATGGTAATTTTCTTACTCTGCTGGCCGAAGAAAATTACCTCAAAGGCCAAAGGATGGTGACTTACTGGATGTGGCAGCCAGCGTTGTGCACCTGAGCCATTTGTCTGCTTGCTGAGTGATTGACAAAGAAACAAAATAAATTGCTTGTTGCTGGTTCTAGCCACAGCCGAGTCACTCAATGGATCTGTGGTGTGCAGTGATTTAAAGAAAAAGGAATCCTTGACAGTTCAACAAATAATCATCTTTTTCGCCGTTCGTCCCGCGGCTGTTAGAGGATGCGATGCGATGGACGGCGGATAGACAAATTACTCTACCAGACAGCTGGCTGACGTTCGATGTGAGGTGTGATCTGTGATGAGTGTTTCAGGGCACACATGAACGTGAACTTCTTCTCCTTGCTCTTCTACTGAACACATAACAAACGAACGTTGTTTTTGTTTCCTAGTTTGTTTTTTTTTGTTGTTGGTTTTTTTTTTCGGAAAGAATATTCGTCTTATCTTGGCCCGAAGGACCACAAAAGAAGGAAGGTACGTATAGGTAATTTCGTTGGAACACATAGCGCACATGCTGTCCATTAAAACACGAAAAATCCTCATGCATGTGGCATGCAAGTTGGTTGGTATTTTGTTGCCATTTTCTATAACAGAATGAACAAATTAAAAAAAAACAACATTTTTTAATGTGTTTAGGGATTTTAAGTTCTGCAGCAGCGCGCCAGTCAATGGACGCCAAAACGCCTACGGTGTTGCACTGATTTTGACTGATTTGTTATAGTTGTGTGGAATCCATTTTTACCATCGATTTTTATTCTTCCGCATTGGAAATGGAATTAATGTTGTTTATTTTTTGTTGTTTTTGTTGTTGTGACTGTCGCTCTGGTTGTCAAGAAGGATTACGTAGGTTTTTGTCTATCCTTTCTGCTGATGGCAGTCAGGGAACAAAATTATAAGGGAGTCTTTCAATGTTAGCTGTCGTAACTGTTACTTTTTGTGGGGATGATTCAATTGAAGTGCATTTATTATGCTCTTGCCTTTGCTGCGCTTCCAAAAAAGCAAATATTTCTATGACGAAACAATTGAGAGCTCTTCATTGTGAACTTCTGCATCTTCCACAACAGTCAAATCTTTATGAGCTTTAAATCACAGTTATTAATTAATGAGAACATAAGTAGTCTTTTATTTGATCAAATCAATGAGACAAGGCACCAAAGTCAATTTTAAATATTTTTATACATAGAAACGAAAGAGCTGAGGTTCAAACTTAGATCGAACTATGTTTCATTACGAGTGGAAGTTGAGGAGGTGTAGTTTTTCTTACAAGGTTTGGAGTATTCTTTCTTTTCTAAAGTTCAAATTATTGTTTGACAAAGGAATTCTGTTGTTCATAAAAAAAATAAAAACCGCGTTTTTTTATTTAAAGCACACATCATAAAAGCTTTGCTAATTCGCAATCTGCTTCTTTGCAATTCTGCACAAACAATGGATACAAAGCCTAAAGAGTCAAAAGTGAAACGCCAAATAACAAGTTTGATAATTTTAAAGCCTCGACATAATCTTCCTATCGCTGAGTACTTTTCACGCTAAGTATAAGTGTCACACTTCATTTCTTTTGCCAAGGAGTTGGTGCTGGCACATAATCAGTACGATAATAGCACAAAATAGGTACAATGGTTTACCACTGATGTGACGTTCGGGGCTATTGTATATCTTGTGAATCAGTTATTTTTTGTGATTTCTTCAGTCAGAAAGTTGGAAGCCAAATATACAAGAAAGAGTGGAAATAGCTACAGTAGCACTCTTTTCATTCAAAAAAGCCTAATGAAACAAGTGGGGTCTTCAACCCCGCAAAACACATTGGCTTTACATCTCGGTCATCAGAACTATCCTCACTTATGGTGTTACAGTATGGTGGGCTGCACTAGACAAAGCTATTTATCGAGACAGTCTCAGCAAAGTCCGACGTTTAGCATGCATATGTTTGAGCGGTGCCTTGCGCACCACTTCTTCAGCGGAACTGGATATCCTGTTTCACCTAGTCCCACTTGATATCTAGTAAACAAACAGGTGCGAGTTTGGCTATTCTATTAAAAGAAGTCTCACAATGAACTAAAAACAGACTACTTAACACCTTAACTCGAATTTGGTACAAATTTCCGAGAGAAATTTCCATACAGAACAGATTGAGAGGACCACTCATTCTTGGAAAACGAATCCATCAATTTTTATACGAATGGTTCAAAAACAAATGAATGAGTAGGTTGTAGTGTCTATTCAGACGAAATAAAATCAAATATCTCGCTTTGTCTTCCAGATCATTTTTGCGTGTTCCAAGCGGAGGTGATAATATATGTATGTATCTTCTCTGACAGCTAAGCGGCCATCAAATTCCTGACATCAAATTTCTTCAACTCTATGCTAGTCCTTAACTACCAATCATACCTCAGGGAGATGTCCATTGGACCCGCTCCGACTTTGAATGAATGTATGTATACCCATCACATTCAAATGCTAATCTCAGCGCCGCCTGTTGTAGTCTAAGGGTACTAGCATAGGCTTGTATAGTTTACGCATCCCGCCAATAGCAGCCAGGCGTCTGCGCAGGAATTTTTTTTTTGAGATCCGCTTTTTTCAGCGAAATTTTATAAAAGTATTTTTATCGTAAAATATAGCATTCAATACGCTTTCTGTTAATTAAGTTGAAATATTAAAAACTCAAAAAGTTACAAGACTTTGAAAAAAAATCAAATACATATTCCTCATTTTTTTAAGGATTTTTTTTAGATGTTTTTAAAATTTAAATTGACAGTAAGTATAATGCAGCTCTCTTTGATAATGTTTGAGCTGTATGTAAAAATGTTGAAGTCATTTCATGCAAAAATAAAAGAACTGTTGACATTTTCATGTTCATGCTCGGGTCCGCTGGGCCCATGTATGTGGCTTACGTGATTTTTCGGAAGTGTGTGGCTAACGGGTTAATCGAGATTAATATAGAACTCTAACTGTGAAAGAAATGTTGATTCTTGCTACGTTGGAGTTCAAGTCCCAGGAGTATCGCTTTTTCACTCGTATCAGCTTTCGCGAAAAATTGATAGGTCCTCCGATAGTGACTTCACTGCCATTAAATGTAGTTTCTCTATTTGCCATTGGGGATCGGCAAAAAATGTTAGGTCCAAACAATTCCACAGAGATATGGTTGAGATAAATCCTATAGACCCCCGGGGCTCCCACATTTAGTAAGTTAACTTGTGAATACCTAATCCCAATCTTGCCCAAAGCAGAAATGTTTCGCTTCTGCGTTAAGGCTCTCATAAATGTCTTCCGTAAGTCCCCACCATGACATGAAAGAAGAATTTAACTTTATTACAGTAGATATAAAGAATACCCAAACGAAAGTAAATATGTAGCTTTAGTGAAGTGCGCCAAACTAACCTTCATATAGAATCTCCTTACACATTCGTTAGAGATTAACTGCCAACTTAAGATGTGCATGAAAAGTACCTGCCCGATGATATTTTAACTATGTTGATGGTCTCTCGGCTAAAGGCCGTTTCTTGTATCTCCGGAGAAACGTACGGCTCTGCAGGATGACTTCGTTAAAGAACTCACCGGGACCTTTGATGTATATAGTTTTCGGTAAGGCGACCCACTATCATGCAATTTTTAAACATCATGCTTAAAAAAGATTTTGCGAAACTCAAGCGCCATAACAACAGGCATAATGTTTCAAATGTCAGAACAGTTACTTGGACGATATTCAGGTAATTGAAAGAAGTAAGCCTGAAGTTATAAGTGCTCTTCCGAGTACCGCTAAACCGAGCACCCTTATTCTTTCTAGAAGCGGTGAGAATAGGTTTATCGGTTAGCAACGAAATACATGTGTATATGCTATCATCAAACAAGGACAGAGAAAGTTTGACCCATCGGAAAGGTCACATAAATTCATAGATTTGAAGTAGTTCAGAACTTCGTTCAGTGTAGAGATAAAAGAAAGAATTACTCCTATAACAGTAGTTTGTTATTTCTAATTTTTTTTTATTATTGAAGTTAGGTGTTTTGCTTTCGTTTGTTTGTTTCTAAAATTGGTCTCTGCAGTGAAAATTGCATTAATAGACTTCATTTGTAGTAAGAACTTTTAAAGGAGTCATCAACGCCAAAAACAACAGCAAAAAAAAAAAAAAAACGCATCCATGCGGCGATATGATTCTCCACAAAAATTTAAACTTCTTTACAATATCAGATAAAGTGCGAAAAGCAAACAAGAGCAAAATAAAATATTTGAATTTGTAGCGGGAAGCAGGAAAGAAGATCAATTTCAAATTGAAAATATCAGTGTTATTGCTTTTATCAAGTGAACATTTTCCATCAGATGTTAGCTGCACAGCTAAGGCTCTTTTTTTCAACCGCGCATGAATGGCTATTAACGTTAAGTATCAAATCTTGTCTCTAGCAAATAAAAACCGCTGCTTAGTAATCAGTCGTCACTTTTATGTCTAAGTCTTGTTTTTTTTTTGTTGCAAAATTCATTTCTTGGAATCTACTTTAACGAATACTTACGTCGGCGTCGATTGCAATGTACCTGATGCATTTTTGTTTGAAACACATATCTACTTATTCGAATTCCGTAAGAAATATTTTTATGGATCAACGGCACCAACGGCACCTACAGGACCATATATTTAACGCCTTCCAGCTAAAACAGACGCGCCACTCAAAAAAGAGATGCTGCTGCTGGTGCGCAATATGCAGCATTTGTCTGCCATCGAGGAGCTGCATGGATTTTAAGAACCGAACACTGTATCTGAAACACATAAAAACACCACACAAACTAACCATCCATCGGAGTAGGTAGGCATACGGCATACCGAAAGAGAAAGAGCGAGAGCACAAGCACAAACGACCCAACTAAATTACCCAGCCCAGCAATTGGAACTGCAACTGGCGCGGCGGGCGATTCGTGATTGTGAACGCACCCTCCGGTTATCAGGACTTTTCGTAAACATTTCAACAACTCCCTGTTTCATGCAAGAGGACCAATACCGATGGCCCCGTTCGCATTCTCCTTTTTTACTTCGTCACAAAAGCGCGCGGCGGTAGTGCATTTTCAATAACAATACATCGCAACGTATCGACGGAATATGAAGAGGCATTTCGAAGCCTAAATCAATCGATATACAGGCGCAGGCTACAGCTACAAGATAGAGATTATTGCCTTTCGATATGATTTGGCCGATGCTCCTCCACATCCATTGCCCGTTTACATTTGCACAAAAGAAACTGCTAGTTCCATCACAGTCAGCGGCACAATATCCAAATTGCCTTAGCTAGAGGCTGCCATGCATTTCATTTAAAATTTTGCTGCAATCGCTGCAGCCGAATTGCCCAGTTATTTTGTGTACTTGTATTACGGTAAATGTTCATGAAAACGATTTTGCCAAATTGGAACTTAATTATTAACCAGAGAAACTTGTATTTTGGTGTACAGCTTGAGAAGGAGTGAGCATCACAGAGGTTCAGAGTCTATAATCCTCTATTAATCCGGGCTTTTCATTTCAAGAATAAAATCCTAAATGAGCAATGACCAGCCATGGCCATGGGAATCTTTGAGAAATCAATTCATTCGGCTTATCCTTGTTTGAATAGATATCAGCTTCTTAAAAAAGAGTGAATTGCTTCCGTGCCCTCAAGTACTTGCAATGAAAATCTGTATACAATTTCCCACATAGGTACCTACCTGTTATGAATTTCAATAAAGGTAAATGCATAAATTGACGGTTATATCTTGTTGGATGAGCATTGCGTAAATGTTTTTTTTTGTAATTGGATTTCATTTTCCGGTACTTAAGAATCAATTAGATACACAGATACGTGGTTTACTCGTTGATATTGATCTTTGAAGAGGAATTATTGGGCTTGTTTACATTTTACGTAAGTATGTATCTTTGAGAATTTCAGGATGCAGCGATTTGAGTGTATTTGTTTGATCCATGTAACAAATCGAATTATTGCTCCATCATTGATTGGCAGAGTAGGTACACTTGCTCAATGTTATTTGTTAGATGAAATTGAACGTTTACACTTTTCAGAGAATAATGGTAACACATTTTGAATTGTACAATAGCATTCATTCAATTGATAAAAAATTGTAAGAAGGTGATTTGTTAGGTTATACGAACCCAAGTCAAATGAATCTTTGATCGCAGTTTTGAAACTGTATAAAGTGACGTACTTCATGCTGTTGGACCTTTTCTGACTGAGGTTTGGTGAGGTTAGGTTAAAGTGGTTGTCAGCTCGGCAAACACGCTTAGGCCATTAGGTCCATTGTGATAGAATCTAGTGTATTCTCATCGTTATGGAACCATTGTGAGCTTGAAATGAAGCGGGAGAGACACAGGGTGTCGATGTGAGTTACATCACTAGGGTCATCAAAGAAACTCGAACCTAGGTGTATTCTACGTTTGTGAGCCTAAGCGGGCCATGAACATAGAAGGTGGTGAATAATTTCCTCCTCCTCCTCATCCATACAGCTTCTGCTTCTGTCGTTTGAGACGATTCCTAGTCGGCATGTCTATACTAATAACACAGTGTCCTGTAATGACACCTATCGTCGCACTAATGTGTTTTCTGTTGAGAGAGATCAAGCCATTCGACCGCTTTAGATCTAGCTTGGGCCAGATTTACTTCGTTGCGTTACTCGTTAAACTGCTTGACCATCTCAGATTAGTTTTCTTGTATGCGTCCTGCTTGAGCAAAAGTTTGTATGTAGCGAATGGTAAACCGATACTCTCGGTTATCGGTGAGAAGGGTGGAAGGGTTCCATTTCTGGCAAGTTTCCTGGAATGTCTCTATGCCCCGCCACCCAGCACAGGTGAATGTTAACCCGTTAACCACAAACTTTCGAAAAATCACGTAAACCACACACATAAGTCCAGCGGACCCGAGCATGAAAAAATGTCAACAGCTCTTTTATTTTTGCATGAAATGATTTAAAAATTTATTTACATACAGTTCAAACATTATCAAAGAGAGTTGCATTATACTTATTGTCAATTTAAATTTTAAGAACATCTAAAAAAATCGATAAGAAAAATGATGAAAATTTGATTTCTTTTTTAAAGTCTTGTAACTTTTTGTGTTTTTATTATTTCAACTTAAAATTTCAACATAAAGCTTATTTAATGCTATATTTTACGATAAAAATACTTTTATAAGGGTTCGCTGAAAAAAGTGGACCCGAAAAAAAAATTGCTGCGCAGATGGACGCCTGGCTGCTACTAAACGTTTTGGCGGGATGCGTAAACTATACAAGCCTATTCTAGTACCCTTAGACTACAACAGGCTGCGCTGAGATTAGCATTTGAATGTGATGAGTGTACATACGGTACATCCATTCAAAGTCGGAGAGGGCCCACTGGACCCAGTGTGTGGTTAACGGGTTAACAGACTATATATATCATCCCCATGTTCTCACGGGGACGGGAATTTAAAGTTGAAGTTTAAAACTGCTGAACAGATCTCCAAAACTCCTTTAATTTTAAATAGAATGCTGATCTTATATTTATCCTAACTAATATTATAAATGTGAAAGTCCCTCTGTCTGTCCGGCTTTCTATGTTACCATCTCTCGCACAAAATACTGAACCGATTCAAATAAAATTTGATACATATATAGTCTAAAACTTGAGGAAGGACATAGGCTATATATTTTATCCCTAAATTCCCTAGGGAACGCGAACGTATACGGGAATTTAGAAACTACAACACCGATTTCAAAAATTTTTCTACCGATAGAATGCTTCTTTATCCCAGAGTAACATAAACTTTATTTCATCCACATATTCCTACGGGAACGGGAGTCCTTACTAATATAATATGTGTGAAAGAAGCTCTGTCTTTTCGTCGTTCTATGTTACCATCTCCCGCCCAAACTAATAAACCGATTTAAATGAAATTTTGTACAAAGATTGTTCTGAACTTAAAGACGGACATAGACTTTATTTCATTCGAATATTCCCTCGGGAACCGGTCCTCACTATTATTATAAATGCAAAAGTAGCTCTATCTGTTCACCTTTCTATGTTACCATCTCCCGCTCAAACTAATGAACAGATTAAAATGAATTTTTGTACAAAGATTTCTCAGAACCTGAGGAAGGACATAGGCTATATATTTTATCCCTATATTCCCACGGGAACGCGAACGTATACGGGAACTTAGAAACTGCAACACCGATTTCAAAAATTTTTCCACCGTTAGAATGCTTCACTATCCCGAATTACATAAACTTAAATTTATTCACATATTCCTACGGGAACGGGAGTCCTTACTAATATAATAAGTGTGAAAGTAGCTCAGTCTGTCCGTCGTTCTATGTTATCATCTCCCGCCCAAACTAATAAACTGATTGATATGAAATTTTGTAAAGAGATAGTATAGAACCTGAGGAAAGACATAGGCTATATATTTTATCCCTTAATTTCCACGGGAACGGGAACGTATACGGGAAATTAGAAGCTACAGCACCGATTTCAAAAATTCTTCTACCGTTAGAATGCTACACTATCCCCGAGTAACATAAACATTAATTTATCCCCATATTTCTATGGGAACGGTCACCATATTCCCACGGGAATGGGTGTCTTTACGAAAATCATAAGTCTGAAGTGAAATCTGTCTGTCTATTTTTATTTGTTATCAAAAACCGCCCAAACTTTTAAACCTATTTATATGAATTGGTACACAGATATAGTCTTGAGCCTGAAGATGGACATAAGGCTATTTTTGTTATCCCTGTATTCCCACAAGAAACGCAAACGTAAACGGGAACCTGGAAACTACTGAACTGATTTCAAGAACTATTTCCCCGTTAGAATGCTACACTATCTCCAAGTAACATGAGCTTTAATTTATCCCCATATTCCCATGGGAACGGAAGTACTTACTTACATTATAGATCCGAAATCAACTCCGTTTGTCTGTTTTTCTTTGTTACCATCTACCGCCCAAACTATTGAACCTATTTGTACGAATTTTAGTGCAGAGATAGTCTTGAGCCTGAAGAAGGACATGGGCTGTATTTGTTATCCCAACATTTCTACGGGTACGGCAACTTAAACTGGAACCTAGAAGCTACTGACCGATTTCAAAAGTTCTGTCACCGTGAGGTGATTTCTGTCAAATTGTCGATAACACAGTTGACCTGAGAAGAAATGTCTATCTTGGTCTTCAAATAAATATATCAAATCGGTAATGACTGTTTGAAAAGTCGGTTTCGGAGCCGACTAATGAGATAGTGAACCATATAAACTAATAAGTTATAGACTAGACCAGTGATGGGCAAAGTACGGCCCGCGGGCCAACTCCGGCCCGCGAAGGCATTTAATCCGGCCCTCCGACGATCCTTCGACATGAACAGTATATGGCCCGCGATAAAAAACGACGGGGCAGATTACTTATAACGAATTTTCTGAAGGTTTTCAAAATTTAAATGCTCCTATTTCAAAACTATGCAATATAACTACAGATGGAGCCCCAAATATGCTTGTAAGAAACACGGGATTCTTAGGTATTTTTCGAAACCAGAATCCTTATCACAATGTTGTATTTTTGCAATGTATAATTCACCAGGACGTGCTTTGTAAGGCTGCAATAGATATTACCCATGTACTTAATGTTGTTATAAAACTAATTAATACTATTCGGTCCCGGGGCTTGGTACACCGCCAATTCCAAGAATTTCTGATTGAAGTCGACGCAGATTATTCGGACCTTCTTTACCACACGAAAGTAAAATAGTTTTGCTGTGGGTATGTTTTTGAACGGGTCTGGAATTCAAAAGAGGAAATACAAGATTTCTTATAATGAAACAGACAGACAAATGGTCTTCGAAGACAAAGATTGGCGTATCGAATTTGCCTTTTTTACCGATTTACTCGAGCACTACAACAAATTAAATAAAAAATTGCAAGGAAAGAACCAATTCATAGATGAGACTTGCGATTTACTCGAACACTACAACAAATTAAATAAAAATTGCAAGGAAAGAACCAATTCATAGATGAGACTTGCGGGTATCTAAAATCATTTAAAACCCAGCTTTTCTGTTTTACAACTGCATGACTAAGAACGATTTAACTCACTTTCCGCGTTCAAGATCCGTGTCACCATTGAGTGAGAACAGACTGAAAGAATCCAGTCAGGCGTTGAAAAAACTTAACAAAGAATTCGAAACTAGGTTTCAAGATTTTAAGAATATTCAGTCGTCACTGGATGTTTTCTCGATGCCGTTTAATGTAGATCCAGAAAACGTTTCTGCAGAATTGTAGTTGGAAATTAATGAAATGTAGTGCAGCACCCATTTGAAACAACTGTTCCTAAATTTCACAAAATTAGAATTATATATAGAACACTATCGAAAGCTGAATTCCCGAAGATAGTTTCTCACGCCCAGAAAATTATGGCGATGTTTGCTTCGTCGTACTTGTGCGAACAGACTTTTTCGACCATGAAATTGTGGAAAAACTCAATCAGAAACCGACTTATTGATGAACACCTTTTCGCGCTGCTGATAGTTACTTCGTCACAGCTTGAACCTTCATTCGAAAATATTATGGAAAATCAAAAGCAATTTCATACATCTCACACGCCTTCCATGGCAGGGCCTTCAAATAATAATTAAATTGTCATTTTGAACATTTGTGCAGTTGTGTAATGGTGTAATGTTTTTTTATATGATTAAAAGTTTCAACACAAAATGTATTTTTCAAATAATTTTGGCCCTCCTCTGCAATTCCTAGAAATTTCTGGCCCCCCATTAAGAAAGTTTGCCCACCACTGGACTAGACTATATCATAGACACTGAGCAAGTCACATCATACCCTATAGAGTTTCTTAAATTTATTCGAATTATCATAAGTGGCTGCAAGTTTGTGATCCAGTGCCAATAATGAGTAATCTAGAATTGTACACAGCTACAAATTACACATTCCCCGTATTTCTTTAATTCCCACTGATTTGTCATTTTAGTTTAAAAGATTGTATCAAACTCGCAAAACCTTTTTATTTGACATAAAATGGAAAAAGGAAGAACGTCGTGTGCAAATATGTATTGAAATAAAATAATAAAGCAATAGTTTACCAAAAAGCACGTGTCTTATTTGCAAAAAAAGTGCCTAAAAATTGAAAATGCTGCCGAAAATCACTATCCCACGCAGACGAAGTCGCGGGCACAGCTAGTTTGTAATATTATTAGCTTTCATGTTAAAAATAGCAAATAGCAAATTTTTTATGCTAAATAAACTTAATCAATCAATCAATCAAAAAAATCAAAATTCCTCAGTAACATAGATTTTATTTCAACTATTGGGAACAGAGTCGATGCTATATATAGGAATACCGTAGAACCCGACTTACGATGGGCGCTGGTCAGCTGGTGTTTTAATGAAGAGGTGTGAACCTTAACAGAACTACATTTATAGGTACTACTAAAAAAAGCATAAAATGAATACGTATGTGCACTGCATTTTTTTTTTTTGTCGAATTCCTTACATTTTTACAGAAATGGTCACGATATTCGCTCAAGATTTCTAAAATCTTTATATCGCTATGTTCTGGAAATCTTATTAGTACACATTCCTGAAAGTTACTGATATGTTAAACTCAAATTTATTCAGAGTTCTTTAAAAACATCTTATCTTTTCGAATAACATATCGTTGTTATCTTAACTTCCAGGGATTACGAGCTTAAAAGCTGGAAGTGTACCTGGGGTAACTTTGTAATCGAATTTGAGTGCAGAGTATCAAAAAAACTCTGGAAGGAATTGTTTGATTTAAATTTTTCTTCGATGCCTATTAAGCTATTAAGAAATTAAAACCTGAAAGTCGACCTACGAATTTTAATGCTGAATATCCATAATCTGGTGCGAAAGAGCAAACTTGAGGCGATTTACGTTATTGGTTGAAGGTTTAAGGAATGAACATTTTTTTTGCTTAAATTCCTAAGTTTTAATGTTTGTAAAAATAGCCGTCCATACGAGTTTAAATTTCAGCTTTCAATCCAAAAAGGCTTATCATTTTTGCGCGTTTTCCGTCACATTTTCGAAAATTGTTTTCTTGCGGTCAATCTAATGTATGTACAAGTTGTGTTAATGTGTGTTTTCAATGACTTTAATTTTTTAATACGGTGCATCACGATTAAAGGCCACGTCAAGCAGATCTCTTGCTCAGAGTCACAATTCTAAAAATAAATTTCTGTCTTTCCCTCTTTGATCTTCCAAATGTACAAAACTATTGACGCGTCTGTTTTTTTGCTTTTCAGGCATATTATGAAGCTTTGCGTGAGATTTTGAGCGAAGAACTGCGACTAGCAATGGACGGTTATAGCCAGAAGTTTTGATTAGCGTATCCAACGTGAAAAGGAGACTTCAATTTGCGTTTACATTGACTTATCAAACTTGTTAGTATCTAGAGAATTTGTTAAAAATTTTACCCAACATACAGTTTATAGTTAAAATTCAAAATCAATCGATGCTTTTTTAGAGGTTGGGTTTTCGAATAGGGATAAAACTGACATCTTGTGGCCAAATTAGCCAAGTCTAATGTCATTTATGTTCAATTTGGCTTGCCATTTTACCATGAACAGGTTGACAAAAGAACAACGCTTGCAAATTGTGCAAGTTTATTTTGAAAATAATGGCTCAGGTCGCGAAGTTTACCACTACGTCCATTTTATGGTTAACATAATTGTCCATCAGAGCAAATAATTCGTTTAACCACGGATGGTTTTCGCACTCCTTTTACTTTATGTGATAATATGCATCCGCAGAGACGTCGAACAGAGCGCACAAAGAAACAATTGCCGCTGTAGAGCAAAGTCTTCAAGAGAACCAGAATGAATCGATTCGCCACAGTGCATAGCAATTGGAGCTTTGTCCATCAACTTTATGGAAGATTTTCAGCAAAGATCTTGGCTTACGACCTTACAAGATCCAGCTTGTGCAAGAATTGAAGCCGCGAAATTTTGGTGTATGAGCCGAAAATGAGATTGATTTCGATGCTGATTTTCATCGCAAAATATTTTTCATGCTATGTCAACTAGCAAAATTGACGCATTTATGGAGAGAAGAGAATCCACACAAGTACCCTGAGACGCCATTACATCCACAAAAACTGACTGTTTGGTGTAGGTACTCTATTGTGCCATACTTTTTGCGCAATGATTCTTGCGAGCCAGTAACTGTTATACCGGTATAGAGCAAAGATAACCGAATACTTTGTTCCCGAATCGGATGGCATGAATGTGGATGAGATGTGGTTCCCAGCCAAGCTGATGGACATTAAAGTGACTTTCTTATGTTTTATTTGAATTTGAAGTTTATAGAACTCTAAAAAAAACACCCTTTATAATCTTTTGTAATCAAATCGCCAACCGCTATTAACAATTTCTCTGCTAATGGTGCTAGGTGCCCATTAATACATCTGCTTGTTTGATAAATAAATCGAATAAATAAGAAGGGTGGCTCAACAGAGCTCCGGGAGCAATTGGGCCCGACGCATTTCCCTCAACCATTCCTTGTGGGTAATGGAAGAGTTTGATGAAATGGATACGCTTTATTTATAGCAAAATCAAATAAATTCGAGTTCTTTTGCATGAGACTGTGGAACTAATTTGTTATATGACCGAAACTATATGTTCATAAATTTTAGTAATTTTTTGTCGATATAAATAATGTCTGCCTGTAAAACTTAAAACATAATAATATTAAATTTAAAATACTTCACCCCCGCTTAGCCAAACAAAAGACTGCCAATTTGTTTGTTAGATCTCCATAATGTCCCCACCCAACGCAGTATACTGCCCAAAATGAAATAAAATAATTTCTTGATGAAGGATCAAACACCCTCGCCAAAGACGCCAACACAACATGCCAAACTTTTCTGTTTTCTCTGAACCTTATGATGACCGGCAGTAAATTAAAATGATGGCGAAATGGAATTACTTAGAACTGAAGGGTGGCTGAGGTGAGGGTTAAACAAAGGAAAAATCTAATTAGAGTTAGGCAAATTGTTTTATTTTCTTTGATTCTTATTCCTACAACTTTCCGAGTTTCGAGGACTCCACGATTACTTCGGCCAACCGTCTAAGGAAGAAATAAATATTTTAATTGCCAGAGCTTGCCTCAGGGATTGGTTATTGTTTTCGGTTTTCCTTCCAATGATGTTATTGTTATTGTTAGGTGCTTTCGGTTTTGATGTTGTCGATGCATTTATAATACAGTTTGGATGGCTGTAGTAGATATTTTTGAAAAAACAACGACAGCAAAAAATGTCCAGGTGCATTTGATAATGACTTGGCCACGATTTAAAATCGGTGGTTTGTAACGAATTGCATCTTTCTTTCTCTCTCTCCGAATGGTATTATTACTGAAATGAGAGTCTATACTGAATTCAAATGAAATATCCAACACGCGGAGATGCCAATACAAAACGAGAGACTGTAATTTTTGTGAACTACTCCCCGGACGCACAGGAGTTTGCAGTTTGCAAGGGCGGTGACGCGTCACGAACTGACGTATAAAGCATTGCGTCGCCTCGCAATAAGGTATGATAAAAGTTTTAATGCGATACCCTAGAGTGGAACTCGTGATATGCCTAAGGACATTCTAGTCGTTTGTTAGTTGGTTAAGAAAGCCAAGTTTCGCCTGGAATCTAAAGCAACCAAAACGAACAGCTCAAATTTGATAGTGGGCCATTTAGTATTTTCATCACGTTCCCGAAGTGATATTAATTAAGCAGCAACACAAAATGAAAGTTCATTAGTCTGTGTAGGGAAAGAACAATCAGATGGAACTTGGACTACTTTACTGCATATTGCTTGCAGCTCAAAAAGAGTTTTATATCATTGACTCATAAACCAAGAAAACATTGGCTTTTTTTTACATTGGAGGTCTAGTTGGATTCAATCGCCTGACGGCAGCGATTTTTTTTTACATGTCCTTCCAATTTGATTACGAAGTATTTTTGACATAAAAGACAAAAAACCTTAAATATTACGTAGGTAGATGCAAAAAGCGCATATTTGTGATAGATTTTAAATAGTGTTATGTCGAAAGAACTTGAAAATGACATGAATCAGATGTCTCAAATTTGGCAAAGGTTGGCTTTAGTGTCACTTTGAGAGATTCACATTAAAAAGAAGATATAATACAAGTGTGAGTCACTTTGCTACTAATATACACCTTAAAATCATTTATACAAGATTCCTAACGATGAATCTGTATTAGGATTAAAAAAGATTCGGATTAACTTTTTCTATCGGAGATTTCTTGCATACTACCTGAAGTGGTGCCTGTGACGTGGGATATTCGAGGTTTGATTTCAAAAAACATCGAGGGAAACTAAAACTCCACTGGTATCGCGTTTTGCGAGGAAATGGCAATATATTTTCCTTTAATAAGTTCATGCTTCGAAACCATTTTTCGATTAGATGTTCGGAATCGGGAAAAAATTGCAGGTCTCTTCTATTGGTTGTATGGTTGAGAAAAACGCGCTAGGGCTCGCGTCACCGCTTTGTTGGGTCACCCTTTACATTTAATTAACCGAAGCACTTAGACATGCATTAATATTAAGTTCGTTTGTTGAAGCCCTGGAGTCGGCCTGTGGCCACCCTATACTCGCCCTGAATTGCAAACTGAGTGTTTTTCGAGCCATGTGGTTGACACGAGTTAGCCTTTAACTCGCCCTAGGTTTTGCTGGGGCGAGTTGAGGGCTGTCACATGGCATGTATTTTTATCCTTATGACAGGGATGTGTGGTGATCTTGTGGTTTAGCGTTTTTTTGGGGGTTGGAAAACCCAGGTTTTTTTTACAAATCATAGGGTTATCAAGGAAATTTAGGTCAACCCTGGGTAAAGTTCAACGAACGAAATTATGTTATTCCATTTACTACCAGAAATCAATCTTCTTTTGCGCAATAAAAGTTACTGGAACTTAGTCTTGATAATTAAGCTCGATACATAAAACTGAACCAAAACTAAAACTTATTAGAAATCGAATTGAATATTAAATTGCAATGCAAATTTCAGACACATAAAATTGTGTTTTTCTGAGTGTCGCTCTTTGCGAGGAATTCTCAAGTCCTCCGGGAGTAATTAGAAGGAATAGCACTTTATAAGAAACTCACCGTTAATGAATCAGAATAAGATTTTAGGCCCTTGAAATGCTTAAGGTTCCGAAGTTCCATTAGAACCTTAGACTTCCATATTTTTTTTATTTATTTAAAAATTTTTTCAAAAAGTATTTTAAGAGTAATTTTCAAAAACATCAGAAAGACAAAAACAAGTGTCTGCGTCGCCCAGGCCGACGCGACGGCCATAATTTGTTCGGTGAAAATATTCTTTAAATAATTTGATTTTCCGAGTATTTGGAACGTATGGAATTTTAAAAAGTTACATGGAAAATCAATGTATTCGAAAAATGTTCGTGCGTATGGCATGAACTAGTTATCGCGAAGCTCGTTTTTCTTTACATCTAAGAGACCAAAGCTGTACTGAGCTTAGAGCAAGCTCATATGTACGCACTTATCTACACTCTTCACTATTAGTACGTTTAACACATGCACAAAAGAACGTATATGAACAAGGAAACAGCATTTTACATAAATTAAGTAAGTCGATAAAGCAAAGTGAACAACACTATAAAAAAACATGGGTAAAATAGAGTTAAAGTAAATATTCAATAAATAATAATTAAATACAAAATACAAATCAAGGGTGTTGAGCACTGGCTTTATCGTTTAATTTAAACTTCTTTTACTGAAGTAAAAATCTGAAATAAAAGGTTCGGAGTTGTATAACCTATACTCACTCGAGCTATCGGCTCATGCATGCGGTGGTAGTCCAATACAAATACTCCGAACTACGAAGTAGGTGAAATCCTCTGCGATAGTTAGATCCTATGTGGAAGAGTAAGTCGGGAACATCAATTGAACCTTTTATTAGTTGATAAAAAATACTAAGTTATTATTGATCCATGTTTGAGAAGGTGGCTGTAGATTCAAAAGTCGAATACGATTTCCATAGCACAGGAAATAAAGAGGATCTTCCCAGAGAAGACCTTTAAGTGCAAGACGTAAGAATCTATGCTGTATTGCCACTACAAGTTCCAATTCAATAATAAATATCAATGTAAAACCAAAATAGTTTTTTTCCCAAAAATAAAAGCTGTTATGTTGTCATTATTTTTTCCAAAGCTGTGTTTTGTTATAGAAGGTTTACGGGAAGTGCTTTGTAGAAGATACACCATCAATGGAAGTGAGGGTTTCAGGCGCATAATAACATCATAAACTTCATAATGAATGTTTTGCAACAGATATTTAAATCTTGTTATAATTTCATCACGAGTAACAAATTTCGTGAAAAAATATTCACTTCAAGGCCTTCGAAGATGCATCTTTTTTGGCATTCGTTGTACGAATATTTGAAAAAAAAAAATGGGACTATTTCCCAAAAAAGTGGAAAATTTTATGGAACTTAGAACAGATCTTAGTTGTTATTCTTGTCAGTTTAGAGAAATCATTTAACAAAATTTTGAAAAGATATGTATGTAACTTTGGATAACTTGAGAACGGCCTGACACAATTTGCAATTTTTTATTAATATGTTTAGAACAGTCAGAAGATTTGCATAGAAGAATTTTGATTCATGTACAAGATTCGGAAATACATCAAGAGCTTCTCAACAACGAAAACAAGTTCAGTTGGAGTGTCGACAAAACTTAAAACAAGGACAACACGCTATGAAGATGTGGGTTTTGATAAGGTCCCACAGTCTATTATGCTGCCGATTACAAGTATATTGTTCGACTTTAAAACAATGGACACTGATTTTTGAAGTTGAAATGCTCGAGGTTTCGACATGAACTATGTTTGCGAGCGGAAAGTTAAACTGCCCGAATTGACGCTGCCACCAGGATAACTAGCTTCATTTCTGTTTGACCGAGAAACTCAATCGAAGCATTTTTCGCATATTATAAAAAGACATGTCTTGTAATTCTTTTCAAATGACGTCCTTTGGCGTGAGTATTATTAAATGAGTACCACGCCCTTCTTTCAAAGTGAACACTTTTGTGAATGCAACGTTTCCCGTTATACACAATCACAATCACCAATGATTTCTACAGCCACAACCAGGCTCATAAAAAATATTATTTCAATTCTTATATATTCAAGGACAAATTCAACAAATTCGAGTGTTTTACTATCAACAACAAATTTAAATTTTGCGAAAAAAACATGGTTCAAATAACACATTCTAATATCTGCTAATATTTGGCCGGGGTGAGGATGGCTATCATTTTTTCATCAAGATAGTTTATCTATAAACTGGTACCCGCCAAAGATGCCTCTTGGTTTTCAATTAAATTTCAAATAAAAAAGCCTATTTCCTGTTTAGAGGTCAAGTATAATGAATTATAATTAATATGAAATTTTCATGCAATCCGCGATCAGCTCAGAAGGTGATCTTCGGAGAAACGTAAGTGATCTGACCTATATAAACATTTTTCGGATTTTTTGGAAGTTTCGTGTCACTCTGAAAGAGAAAGCTTGACTATAGCAAACACCTGCCCTTGTAATAAAAAAACTGATTAAGGTTAAATGGTTAAATTTAGACCATTGTATATAAAAAAAATGGTGCGGTACAGTCAAAATGAAGCCCTCTCCCTTGAACTTTATTTGATTTGAAGAATTGAACAGTCCTTTATTTCTCGACAGCAAGCTCCTGAATGTAAGGAGTGTTTTTCTTGGCTTTTCTCCGTTGCGTCGGCTACACTATCAGCACAGGTTGAGTGAAATGTGTAAGTAATATACCTTCACCTTCACATCCACGTATTCAATTCTCCATCATTGGCAACCCATTTATAAGGCACCTTACTATAGCCGTTTTGGCAGCATCTCCCGGCTTCCTTAGCTGTAACTACAGATCTATGGTCTAATTACTCCAGCTTAGATTAGCTTTTTTGTAATTTGTGCGATGATAGCTTATAAATAAAAAGTGGAAACTAGACTAAGAAATAGCCTTACCACCACTTTCTTATTATTTGTTCTAAGGAATGTTGTATAGAATCCAACCTGAGAATCAATATGTTCCACATTTCGGCCGGCTGTGGTGGTAAACCGCTACGATAACTGCAACAAGTGTAATGAAATGCTAAGCATATTATTTTTGCCTTGGCTTAGGTAAGAGTATGATATCATTTATGAACAAAAAAAGGTGATCTTATACGTATATCGTCATTCGAGACACCACAGTAAGCATCCATCATAAATTTGGGAAAATGTCACTTCAGGGTAAATCTGTCAGTTATTTTGTGTTAATTTTGGCAACACAAATTTGAATAAATTTTAGATTTGGAAAGTATCACCACGTAACTGTTACGGTCCCCAAATGCAACTCTGCCAGTGACTTTTTTTAAGCACTTATGATTCATAGAGCTCTTAATTTCATAGAATTGACAACTTTATTGGTTTAAGTTTAATGGTTTCCTAGCCTGAAGTAAACTGTGGTCTTACATGCAAGCTTTCATAAAAATTTGTCTGCGAACAAAGTACATACACAGGTTTTTATATTTGCGACTAATCAGAGCTACGCTTTCAAAGATCCTTAAGCCACAGACACTAATCATGTGTCACATGATCCACGATGTGAAATATCAACTATTATTCGATCAACAACTCTGCTTGCCACACTCTGGTTTTTGGAATTTTTTGAGAGTATTCACTGATCGCACTGATCATGGTAGAGAAGCCCCCGAGGGCATATATTTTTTATGTCCCCCGTATAAGCATCATGGTGGTGCGGCCAAAATAAACCGACTGCAGCCAAGAGTTAGTCGGCGGTTGTTCCATCAGATGTGCTATTCCAACATCCAGCAACCAGATAGATTTCCACAGGGCTTTTCATGTTCTTTGCAAGCAGTATACGAGTCCAGAGTACCCAACAATTCGAGCGCACCGTAGAGCACGCGTTCGCTCGCTTTTGACATGCTTGTGTCTGCTGATGCAACTGTAGTCGCAGCGACGGAGGTTACTTACCATTTAATATTCTGCCACGAACATATTTTCCTCCTCCTCCATCTTTTAATTTGAATTCAATTCCTTGAGCCTCATCGAGTGAGACGCTTAATCCAAATCCAGAGCCTATTCAGGAGGAGAAAAAAAGAAGCGCTTACTGGCTAAAATAATGTCTACCATGTGCCTGGGGGCCTTCTGTAAGGATTCGCTCTGGAATTCGTGGCGAAACCAGTTGCGCTGGCACCTATCCATCCGTCTTCGATGCGAAAGCGAGATAGCTGTCAGTATATGTCTGATGTTATAGGTGCACTCTCAGCGTATACTCGTACTCTAAACTTTACTGGTACTGGGTAATTGTTGTTGGGACAGGGAACGGATGCGGCTGCAATTGAAATTGAACGATACCACAGGCGGCAGCAGCAGACAAGATGCTGCAACAACAGCAGTCGGGTTGGCTAACTCTTGATCTCACCGTATTGCGGATGGTGGATTTTCATCAAACCCTACCATTGGTCAAGATGGGTTTGTACTTTTTTTTTGTCTTATTCTCGTGTAATGCGAAGACAAGAAAATAAAAACAAAACACAAATTTGGCAAAAGAAGTGCGGACGAAAATCGCATTTACTCGTATATGTACACGAGAATGTATTCTGAGGAATATTATGCACTTGCACTTTGCTGGGCGATGTCAGCCTGGAGGAATCGTTGATGTTGCGTGCTGTTAGTAGGGATGCAACATTGCACCGGATTGTTGTGATGGATTGCGGAAGATTTTTCCCTTCTAGATGTCGTCGTTCGCACTAATTGGATAATGGCCTTTGGGTCAAAAACGTGTGCCTTGCTTGTAAACCAATTAAACGTTTGTGATTTTATTGTCAGGTCCATAAACCTAAACACTTTATTATTGGCAAAGATTAGGTTGGAGTTGCTCAAATTTCTGAGAAGAAGTGAAGATACTCGACGCTGCTTGCTGGAAAGAAATTCAAGCCTTTGTTAGTGTTAAGAACACACTTTTGTCGATAATTTTGGGGTACAGATTTAAATATGAGCTTCTAATAATAGATGAAATCTGGTGTCGATTTTTTGAAATAAAGGGGTTTTCAAGAGGTGCGTCCCTCAAAAAAGTAGAGCAAAAGGGACAGCAAACGACGCCATATTTTTTCAGTAAGGTTTGCTATTTCAGTATGAAAAGATATACGAGCCAACAACGAGTCAAAATTATTAAAATTTACTACCGAAATTCGGAGTTGGTGGCCTCAACGTTAAGAGCGCTACGTCCACTTTATGGTCGTCATAATCGTTCTAGCAGTTCAACAACTAAGCGTCTAGTGGAAAAATTTGAATTCACAGGCACAGTGCAAAATGTTCCCGTGCCAGTGAGACAAAGAAGTGCCCGAAGTGTCGAGAATATTGCTGCTGCTGAGGTTTCAGTTGCAGAAATCCCAAATGTGTCTCTCACACGTTCTCAAGCGTTGGGCATCTGTGTGACGTCATTGTGGTGAATTTTGCGAAAAGATCTTGGCCTACATCCTTACAAGATTAAATTGACGCAAGAACTGAAGCCACTTGACCACCAGAAGCGTCCTGAATTGGAATTGGAACTCGTGAATTGGGCTGAGCAACAACTTGAAAATGATTCGGATTTTCATCGAAAAATCATCTTCAGCGATGAGGCTCATTTCTGACTGAATGCACTGAACCAAAAAGGTACATAATTATCATGAATTATGACCTATTTTTCATGTATAAATACATAAAAAACGAGCTAAACATCGCGTTCATGTGATTTAGGTATTATTGTATGAATTCATTCATACGAGTATGAACGAGTCCTGTGATTCAGGATTCATTCATAAAATGTAGGTATTTGATATTCATAAATCTAATGTTTGCATACTTAAGTTGCATGAATTAAAATCATGTAATGTAATTTTTATGCAGTTGCTATTCATAGAACTTATGAATATATTCCTAGATTTTATGAATGCATTCCTAAAAACTATGTACAGCATTCATGAAAAATATGAATCTATACATAAAACCCAAAATTCTGTCCCTAGATTTTATGAATCCATTCCTAAAAACTATGTACAGCATTCATGAAAAATATGAATCTATACATAAAACCCAAAATTTTGTCCCTAGATTTTATGAATCCATTCCTAAAAACTATGTACAGCATTCATGAAAAATATGAATCTATACATAAAACCCAAAATTCTGTCCCTAGATTTTATGAATCTATTCCTAAAAACTATGTACAGCATTCATGAAAAATATGAATCTATACATAAAACCCAAAATTCTGTCCCTAGATTTTATGAATCCATTCCTAAGAACTATGTACAGCATTCATGAAAAATATGAATCTATACATAGAACCCAAAATTCTGTCCCTAGATTTTATGAATCTATTCCTAAAAACTATGTACAGCATTCATGAAAAATATGAATCTATACATAAAACCCAAAATTCTGTCCCTAGATTTTATGAATCTATTCCTAAAAACTATGTACAGCATTCATGAAAAATATGAATCTATACATAAAACCCAAAATTCTGTCCCTAGATTTTATGAATCTATTCCTAAAAACTATGTACAGCATTCATGAAAAATATGAATCTATACATAAAACCCAAAATTCTGTCCCTAGATTTTATGAATCTATTCCTAAAAACTATGTACAGCATTCATGAAAAATATGAACCTATACATAAAACCCAAAATTCTGTCCCTAGATTTTATGAATCTATTCCTAAAAACTATGTACAGCATTCATGAAAAATATGAATCTATACATAAAACCCAAAATTCTGTCCCTAGATTTTATGAATCCATTCCTAAAAACTATGTACAGCATTCATGAAAAATATGAATCTATACATAAAACCCCAAATTCTGTCCCTAGATTTTATGAATCTATTCCTAAAAACTATGTACAGCATTCATGAAAAATATGAATAGATCTTTATTTTTATGAATACCTATTCATAAAACGCATGCATTTTTCATGAAATTTATGAATCCTCTACATAAAACCCAAAATTCTGTCCCTAGATTTTATGACTGCATTCCTTAAAACTATGTGCTGCTTTCATGAAAATATGAATCAGTCCTTATTTTTCTGAATACCTTGTCATAAAACGTTTAAGTATTATGAGTAAATATTTATGAAAATAAGGAAAAATTTATATTATTCATAAAATGCATACATAGCAATAATGACTGTTGACACAAAAGCTAAGAAACAAAATTTTAGGTTTTATAAAAGTTATAAGAAGTTTCATAAAATTTTTACAAATGCATACGTATTATGGCTAAATATTAATAGAAATAAAGAAAAATTTATATTATTCATGAGTTACTTACATAGCCTTTATAGATGCATCAAATGCTCCTATTCCTATATCTCCTTACAGTTTTGTATCAAGAGGCTAAAGTCATCTAAAATTGAAAGTAGAATTTCGTTTAATATTAAATAATATTATAACATTAAAAAAGCAGAATTTCGTTTCATTGTATTAACAAATTGAAATAATGTTATAGTTTATTAAAAGCAGAATTTCGTTTCATTGTATTAACAAATTGAAATAATGTTATAGTTTATTAAGACTATAACATTATTTCAAAGAGCATTGTCAAAATGTTTAATAAATTGCTCAAGGTTTTTGAAATTTTGGCATTCTTTCAAAACTATACTTACTTTTGTTCCTCAAAAAAATATACTTTGTACCTTACGTCATTCAGTAGGTAAATAATACAGATTCTTGCCATACCTGAAACATTTTCTTAAATAATTTTAGGTCAATAAAAAGAAATCATTCAACATTTTACACTTAAACAAGCCACGATTTAATTTATATTAATAATGCAATAATTTATAATAAAAACACAACATTAAAATTAATATAAATAAGACTTAATTAAATACATCCAGAGGTAAGAGGCCGACTTCTGAATCTGCAACTCCATCATCTTGAGTTAGAGCGCTGTTATAATGAAAAGAAAAACAAAAGAATTAAATTTGTATTTTAAATGGTAATTTTATTAGAAGTGGTTTTACTCAAAAAAAAAAACAAGTGTTCAATAATGAAAACATTGAGCTTATAATTGGTAATTTATACACATAAACGTTTCATAAAAGTAATTGTCCATTATTACTCAATAATGTTTGCAAGGATTCTGTTTTAGTATTGTTCGAACTAACATTGTTTCGAATAACACTGAGATTTACTTATGGATAAAAAAAAAAACAAAAATCGTAGTCCTTTCAACTTGTTCTTAAGCTTTTGAACGATTTTAAGAAGTTATAGAACATATATGCATGCACTTCAATTCTACAATAAATTGTCTCATAAACAAAATAATAATTAAAAGCATACATATTAGAAATATAAAAACTCGCCCATAATCTTGAAGTGAAAAAATATTTTCAAGAAGCTCGCATGAAAAGTTAATCCATATATAAATTAAAAATTGCTCACCTTTTCTTTAACGCTTCTATGAGTAAAAACATTTTAGGGGATTTTGTTTTAGAAACGTTGAGATCGTAGAAGTAGTACTCAATAAATGTCCATAATTGTGAGCACGCTAACGGATACTCCAAATTAAATAAGTTGAAGCACTTGAAACATATATCAACTGCTCTCAAAAAATTTGGAAACATGAATTTAATGCCATCAAGGTAAACGTAGTAGCTCGAAAAATGTTCAAAATCCTTATCCCCAATGGCAAGTATAAATGGTTGTATATTTTCTGACTTGCTTTTCAAAAATGTTATATGGTCATCGAGTTCTTGAACGCTTGACCCAATAAATAGGAAAGCCTCTTGAGAGCTTTTAATAGTAAATCTAACAGTGCTACTCTTGCCAGAGTTATCTTTTCGGCTGCCTTTTTGTGTTGGTATCAAATACCCGTGGAGACACCAAAATAATTTTACTGCAGCACTATCTATAAAAAAAAGAACATTAAATCTTAAACTAAGGGCAAAGATTATCTAAACTTTATCTAAGGATTTTCTAGAATAAAAACTTAATTTATGAGAAGGTTAGTAGTTTGATGAATAATTATAAAAAATTGCTTAAAAAAATATTTTTGAGTTGGAATTCAAAGGAAGGTAAGCTTAGGAACTTTTAGTTTACAGAAATGAGCCTATCTATCGGTACCTCAATCCATTATCTGCCAGCTCACCGCAGCTCAGAAAAAGGAACTACTTAGTTACCGGGATTTGATTGGAAATCCCCAAACACATACAGCCATTATGTTTCAAAAAACAAATTTTTGAAATAAAACAGCATGGAATTTTAAGTACATACTGCCGTTGTTGTTTAATACCTATTAATCCTCTATAAATCTTACCAGTTTTAATATCATTTTCATCAATTTGGGTCACCATATTTCGCAAATTCTTGTCTCGCAGGTGCTCTTCATCTAATAAAAACTTTCTTAGATTATCAGCCTGCTCTGGATACTTCAAAAGAATTCCTGGACAATTTCGGAAAACAACCCCAAAATCCTTGTCAATCTTAAAATTTTGATTTTTTTTAGGTTCGAAGTTTAAGTATAATTTTTTGAAATTAAAGCTTACCAAACGATAACCTCCTGGCTTCTTGTAATCCGGCCATTCCTCGAAAATGTTGTGTAATGATGTCTCTTTATTTATTTGATCCAATCTAAATTGACTACAAGCTTGCCAACAGCTATCGAACTCTGAAGTTGACAAGCTATCATACTTGATGCTATTAATACACTCTTCTGCATCAACTTCCGGAGCTGATGGCAAAATAAAGATGAAGAAAAGATAATTTAAAAAAATTGTAAATAAAATCCGTTATTCTTAAGCTAGATTTAAATTTATGTGTAAGTGTAGGTGTAATATTCAATTCCGGTATGATTATAATATTCAATTCCGGAGTTAAATAAAATCATATATACAGTGACGGACAAAGCAAGAAGCCCAATAGGGATACCTTAACAATTAGTCTTTTTTTGGAAATAAAATGATTATGATTTTCAAGAACTCTCAAGACTAAACACAACATGGTTCACGGAGTACATTGTTCCCAAACTCTGAGGGAACTATCATCAAACTGGTGCTTATTTTGAATTGTTAAAAAATCTCTGGCTCTGGTGAAAAATCAAAAAATAGAGATGAATTCGTTAAAATATTTTATCCATCACTGCATAAGACCATTTTTCAATTTTTTGAAATGTTAATTTCTTAAAAAGAAATTGAAATAAAAAACAAACTTACTGAATTCCCGCGAATTTGTTTTCTTTGATTTCTGAGTTACATCAGAATTAGGAAGGATGGATCTTTTAACAGCCAATCTAGAGGAAGTCTTCGAATTGCAAAACTTGGCGTATATTTTACCTCTTTTACCAGTGCGGTAAAACTCAAGCTTTTCCCCTTTGAATCTTTGTAATATTTCTTCCTCTAGCATGTAGCTATTATATAAATTCAAATGAAGATTGTTGTCGATGAAATATTCACATATTAATGTGATCAACGACTGCCGATGTGTATCCTGAAGCCTATAGTTTTGTTCATAGAATTTTTCTATATCTCTCCCCTTTGGAGAGTTTTTTAAAATTAGAGAAAGAGATGTAGCAGGCACAGATGGATCTTCTCTTAATGAAGACGTTGGCGACGATGAAAATGATGGGCTGTATGAGTTTTCCCGCAAGGTAAACATATCAATTTGCTGCTCTTCGATACCTAGAGAGGATCTCCACTCCATTAGCTTATGTTCAAACATTGCCAGATCTCCAACTGAACTGTTTTTGAAAAGCAAAGGAAAATGTTTTTCCTTTAGAATTTTAAGGACTTCAACCGTTATTCGCTCAGCTGTTGAAAAATCAATACGTCATTCAGTTAGTCTCAGCATATGCTATTAAAAATTAGCTATATAATCGAAGTTCTACTAAAAATTGATGTGCTACATGAAAACACATGTGTTTGTGCTACAAGACACCAATAACACAGGTCAATGAGCATGGAGAAAAATATTATTTTCTTGTTCTTTACATAGCAATTTTTAAGTAATATCTCATATCTCATACACTGAACAAGAACTATTGAAAAATTTATGAAGATTATAATAAATCAAATTTATGTGAATGTAGGTATTATTCTTACAATACCGGATCGAAAAATTGCAAAATTTAAGGCCTCCCGTTTATCATTATTATTTATCATATCTATTCTATACATATAATAAAAACGTAACAGTTTGTTTGTTTGTGCACGCTAATCTCAGAAACGGCTTCTCCTATCTAGATAGGGTTTTCAGTAATATATTGTGGTAAGCTGCACTTAACATTTAGTTTTTATTTAATTTCAATCGGTTGGTAAATAAAAAAATAATGCCAATTATTGCGGACGAAGTCGCTGGCACACCTAGTTTATAATATAACGCGTAAAACAGATAGAAAATCGTTTTTTTTTATTTTTATTTTTTTTTTAGAAAAGGAACTACTAAGACTAACTAGACTATAATTGATAATTGAGAAAAAAATGTTTGACTTACTAATAAACAAATCTGATAGGTGTCCAAGATTCCAACTTTTCAGAAGTTCTTTAATTTCCAACTGGGACTGCGACTCATTTGACATAGTTGCTGTTTCTTGAACTATTTTATAAACTATTCGTTCGACCCCAGGCTCGGGAGGAGTTGATGGTTGTTCCAATGATATAACATTTATATTATCCATTCTGAAACCCAAAGTATTTTTTAGAAAATATTCAGAACTAATAATATTTGATTGTATATCCTCTTTTTTAGTAGTTCATTCTCTAATTATTTAAATATTTTTTTACATTTTGTATTTAGAAGAACAACTAAAGAAGGAGATATGCATTCATATGAACATATCACGATATGTTATATTAACTTTTTTGGCAACAAAAATACTTATAAGCCAGCATTACGACTAATTGTAAAATTATGGTTGTCCCTTTTACGAAATGTCCAATATATAACTTCTTGCATAAGAAAAAAATGAGAAATAAAGCCATAATGGTCTTATATTTCATGGCTCTATCGCACCCCTCCATAAAAAAATCATTTATTTATCAGATAAATATTTGAAGGTATGAAATAACTCCCACTTTACAAAACGAATTTATTCCCACTCAAAACGAAATAAGTCCCACTTAAAATAAAAACGCGTAACGAAATAAGTCCCACCAATTGACGAAATAAGTCCCACTTTTAAAATCGAAATAACTCCCACTTTCAAATAGCAATTTTTGATGGGAGTTATTTCGTTTTTAAAAATGGGATTTATTTCGTGGGAGTTATTTCATAGACCCAATATCAATAATTATTTTTACTAACAGAAACAGAATTGTTGTTCTAAAAAGATTAAACTGCACCTGGATTTAATTTTTGTATCAAACTCGGCAGTGGCCTTATGTTTATCTATCTATTGTAAAGTGTAATCTTTTATTCGAACCATAGTTCTACCTTTAGCTGTTTTTATAGCTGTTATTGGAGGCCCAACAATTTCATCGGGATCAATTATAGAATGTTCTCCTAATATAGCAGGATTTATATCAAAAGCAGTAAAATGGGGATCATAGAGTACTTCCTTTACTTCCTGACAAAAAAGCAAAATTTTTTTTAAATGTTTGACTAAACTTACTATGACAAAAATTTTATAATCATTTAAGAGCTTAGATACGTAAAAACCAGTTTGAAATTTATAGCCATTGATTTCAGTCTTACTTAAATATTCTAATTTTTCTTCCTCGATACCCATTTTTTTTGCTTATTAAAGAAGAAAGACCAGTTTTAATTTTGTTTTCTTTAAAAAATTCATGTTTATCGTCATCATCATTAGAATTTAAAATCCTGTTTGCAAAACCTAGTTGAAATTTTTTGGCCAATGTTAGACAAATATTTTTTCTAGAAGTAATAGTTCGTGAGTAAATTTTGAAATTTTTATGTTTGGCCTCATATTTAAAGCACCAAAAATTTCTAGGTGGACCTGATTTTTTTAAAATCGTAGGATAATGAGTGAGAATATGAAACTTAGGTTTTAAACTATCTTTGAAAAGTAAAAGGTACTGCTCATGGTGTATCTGTATTTTGTTCCTTAAAGAAGAAATAGAAAAGTCATTTATTTCAAAGCACAAAGTTAAATCAATTATTTCTATCAAATTCAATAAAAAATGCCAAACATCATCATCTAATGGAACTAAATCGCCAATCATGATTGGAAGGTATTGAATAAAAGTGAGCATTTCTCTTGCAGACATGCGTAAATGTCGCTTTTGGAGATGTGTCTGTGATATTTCATTTGATATATTGCCTATTTCATGAGGACCATATTCAAACGTTTGTTTCCGTTTGTTTAAGACTTCCAACGAAAAGTATTTCTTTATTTGTATAAAATTTGATAAAATATGGCAAAGATCATAGTGGCATATACCCTCAAACAAGTCATGCATTACATCAACACTGTAGTTTTCAACGGCATGAAATGAAGGAATTGCATTAAAAGGACAACTGCTTGATATGCCAGTTATTTGGTTATTATTTTGAAGGACATCTTCATCATAATTACGTTTATTTCGCATTTTATTAGGATCCTCAAAACACGTTGTTTTACATTTATCTTTTTCTAATCTACAAAACCTGCAAAATACGCCAGAAAACGATCTGTTAAAACCCATTAATGAGTTAAGTCCTAAGTTATCACCTAAAACCAAGCCTAAAATAAAATGAATGCGATATACTTGACCATCAGATGCCTCAATAGGAAGCCCTTCTTGTTCAAGAAATTTCAACTCATTTACTAAAGGGACTAAGCATTTACTATTGCCAAATGCTTTCATATCTCTTGTTTTTATTACAGCAGCTAAAAATACATTATCCAATTTAGACTCTTTAATAGGCATACACGCAAAGGAATAATAAAAGTTACATACTGAATGAACTGAAGAATGGGATCCAAGAGGATTATTTATTTCGAAATCATCCCCATATAAGAAGTAAGGAACTAATAACTTATTTGGGTACATTTTGACCTTTTCTTTCCATAACTCCCCATTGATAAAGCTTCTAATTCTATCACTTTTTTCCAACATTTCCATGTGCTGTAACATTGTTTTAAGAAAATTGTTTGTCTCAAACAAAAGTTTAAACTGAGATCGTAATGGAAGAACGACGCCTTTAGTTAAGTTTTCGTTCAAAGATAACTCTCCGCAATGAAAAACCGTTTCCATTTCGTTATTTATAACAAAGTCGTTAACATCATTCATGTATCCACTCTTTTTAAGTTTTTGTAATAAGAGATAATCGGATGAACAGTCCTCAAACAGGTGTTTACAAGAACAAATTATAGTTGAAATTTCATTTAAAGCCTCATGGTCATGGCAAATTCTAGTTTTAGAGAAGCTATCAAAGATTTGGAGTAAGGGTGCGACTATCTGAGTAGATACACTTTTTTGAATGTTTACTACATCTTTTCTAGAGAAATTGTCATTTGAATGTAATGATAAAGAAAATTTGAAAGCACTTTCCAGCAAATTTTTGATTTCTTCGTCGAAATTCTCTTTTTTGGTGTAAGACTTTTGACATGATGACAATGAGGATGGAACAACTAGTTTCTCTTCCACGTTTGTACCTTTTACGTTGATACAACTAGATTCTTCTGAAGAAGTAGTTACTCTATTTAAATCTTCTGCAATACTACACGCTTGTCCTTGAAATTCGCTAGAATTTGAAATGTTTGAACTTGAAGTGAAATGTAATCGTAGCATATGTCTTTTATAACTTGAAGAGTTATTAAACAATAAATTGCATTCAAGGCAACGATACGTACTAGAACAATTAAGATTATGTCTCTTTTTAAGATGATGCATGAGTAATGTAAAATTTGTACACTTATTGTGGCAGACAAAACAAAGCATTTTGACGAAGAAGCTAAAGAAATATAATATTAATTATAAGAATTTAAACTAATAGATACAAAGATTCCTCAAGTTTCTGACAGTTTGATATAGCTAATGAACTTGGTAACAGCTCCCAACAAATTAAAGCGACAACCTGTTGAATAAAAATGAATAGAGAAAATGTTAGCTAATTTTGTAGCATTTCATCAAATTTTTCGAAATTGTTTAATAAAATATTGATTTACTATAAAAAAAATTTTTTTCTGGATAATCTCCATTACGGCAGAAAATATGCAATTTTTAAATTTTGAAAAATTTGATAACTTAAAATTTTATAGAATATGTTTTGAAAAATAAATCTACATATATATACATATGTACATAGGTGTGCAACATACCTTCAAGTTAATCAACAGCTGCCAACTAACAAAAAACACAACCTTGTAGCACCTGTAAGTCACCAAGTTATTAAAGAGACAAGCCGTTAGAATAAAGAAAATTTAAAGGTATTTTGAAACATCAACATTTTGATATTTGAATATTTGTTACCAACTTGGAATGCATTTACATATCTGTTTTCAAAAAAATGTTCACAAAACGCAATATTCAAAAGAAATTGTATTTTGTTTCGCATTATCTCTTTTTGTGGATCTTCTTGTTAACAATTGCTTTTTCCTTTTAATTTAACTTTATTTTATTTCCTTAATTATCGATAACCAAACTACCAAACACTCAAAAAACTCGTGACCAAATGAAATCAGCAAGAAAATTGGTATATGAAAAGTTGTTACCAACTTGGAATGCATTTACATATCTGTTTTCAAAAAAATGTTCACAAAACACAATATTCAAAAGAAATTGTATTTTGTTTCGCATAATCCCCTTTTGTGGAGCCCTAGGTTCTGATTAGTAGATTCAAACAAATTTTAAATGACGCAAAATCATCAAGAAAATTGATATATGAATAATTATATCTACTTAAAATGCACTAAAATTTACCGAATTGTTGTTGGCTCTTCTTGTTAACAATTGCTTTTTCCTTTTAATTTATTTGTATTTTATTTCCCTTTTAATTAACCAAACTACCAACTTGGAATGCATTTACATATCTGTTTTCAAAAAAATGTTCACAAAACACAATATTCAAAAGAAATTGTATTTTGTTTCGCATTATCTCCTTTTGTGGATCTCTAGGTTCTGATTAGTAAATTCAAACAAATTTTAAATGACGCATAATCAGCATGAAAATTGGTATATGAAAAGTTGTTACCAACTTGGAATGCATTTACATATCTGTTTTCAAAAAAATGTTCACAAAACGCAATATTCAAAAGAAATTGTATTTTGTTTCGCATTATCTCTTTTTGTGGATCTTCTTGTTAACAATTGCTTTTTCCTTTTAATTTAACTTTATTTTATTTCCTTAATTATCGATAACCAAACTACCAAACACTCAAAAAACTCGTGACCAAATGAAATCAGCAAGAAAATTGGTATATGAAAAGTTGTTACCAACTTGGAATGCATTTACATATCTGTTTTCAAAAAAATGTTCACAAAACACAATATTCAAAAGAAATTGTATTTTGTTTCGCATAATCCCCTTTTGTGGAGCCCTAGGTTCTGATTAGTAGATTCAAACAAATTTTAAATGACGCAAAATCATCAAGAAAATTGATATATGAATAATTATATCTACTTAAAATGCACTAAAATTTACCGAATTGTTGTTGGCTCTTCTTGTTAACAATTGCTTTTTCCTTTTAATTTATTTGTATTTTATTTCCCTTTTAATTAACCAAACTACCAACTTGGAATGCATTTACATATCTGTTTTCAAAAAAATGTTCACAAAACACAATATTCAAAAGAAATTGTATTTTGTTTCGCATTATCTCCTTTTGTGGATCTCTAGGTTCTGATTAGTAAATTCAAACAAATTTTAAATGACGCATAATCAGCATGAAAATTGGTATATGAAAAGTTGTTACCAACTTGGAATGCATTTACATATCTGTTTTCAAAAAAATGTTCACAAAACGCAATATTCAAAAGAAATTGTATTTTGTTTCGCATTATCTCTTTTTGTGGATCTTCTTGTTAACAATTGCTTTTTCCTTTTAATTTAACTTTATTTTATTTCCTTAATTATCGATAACCAAACTACCAAACACTCAAAAAACTCGTGACCAAATGAAATCAGCAAGAAAATTGGTATATGAAAAGTTGTTACCAACTTGGAATGCATTTACATATCTGTTTTCAAAAAAATGTTCACAAAACACAATATTCAAAAGAAATTGTATTTTGTTTCGCATAATCCCCTTTTGTGGAGCCCTAGGTTCTGATTAGTAGATTCAAACAAATTTTAAATGACGCAAAATCATCAAGAAAATTGATATATGAATAATTATATCTACTTAAAATGCACTAAAATTTACCGAATTGTTGTTGGCTCTTCTTGTTAACAATTGCTTTTTCCTTTTAATTTATTTGTATTTTATTTCCCTTTTAATTAACCAAACTACCAACTTGGAATGCATTTACATATCTGTTTTCAAAAAAATGTTCACAAAACACAATATTCAAAAGAAATTGTATTTTTTTTCGCATAATCCCCTTTTGTGGAGCCCTAGGTTCTGATTAGTAGATTCAAACAAATTTTAAATGACGCAAAATCATCAAGAAAATTGATATATGAATAATTATATCTACTTAAAATGCACTAAAATTTACCGAATTGTTGTTGGCTCTTCTTGTTAACAATTGCTTTTTCCTTTTAACTTATTTGTATTTTATTTCCCTTTTAACTAACCAAACTACCAACTTGGAATGCATTTACATATCTGTTTTCAAAAAAATGTTCACAAAACACAATGTTCAAAAGAAATTGTATTTTGTTTAGCAGAATCTCCTTTTGTGGAGCCCTAGGTTCTGATTAGTATATTCAAACAAATTTTAAATGACGCGAAATCAGCAAAGAAATTGATAGGTATATGAATAATTATATCTACTTAAAATGAACTAAAACTTACCGAATATCTATGTTGTTAACTCTTCTTGTTAACAATTGCTTTTTCCTTTTAATTTATTTGTATTTTACTCAAAATACTCGTGACCAAATGAATTGCTAGAAAAGAAAGAAAATTGGTATATGAAAAGTTGTTACGAACTTGGAATGCATTTACATATCTGTTTTCAAAAAAATGTTCACAAAACACAATATTCAAAAGAAATTGTATTTTGTTTCGCATAATCTCCTTTTGTGGAGCTTTAGGTTCTGATTAGTAAATTCAAACAAATTTTAAATGACCCAAAATCATCAAGAAAATTGCTATATGAAAAGTTGTTACGAACTTGGAATGCATTTACATATCTGTTTTCAAAAAAATGTTCACAAAACACAATGTTCAAAAGAAATTGTATTTTGTTTAGCAGAATCTCCTTTTGTGGAGCCCTAGGTTCTGATTAGTATATTCAAACAAATTTTAAATGACGCGAAATCAGCAAAAAAATTGATAGGTATATGAATAATTATATCTACTTAAAATGAACTAAAACTTACCGAATATCTATGTTGTTAACTCTTCTTGTTAACAATTGCTTTTTCCTTTTAATTTATTTGTATTTTACTCAAAATACTCGTGACCAAATGAATTGCTAGAAAAGAAAGAAAATTGGTATATGAAAATTTGTTACCAACTTGGAATGCATTTACATACATATCTGTTTTCAAAAAAATGTTCACAAAACACAATATTCAAAAGAAATTGTATTTTGTTTCGCATAATCTCCTTTTGCGGAGCCCTAGGTTCTGATTAGTAGATTCAAACAAATTTTAAATGACGCGAAATCAGCAAAGAAATTGATATGTATGTGAATAATTATATCTTATTAAAATGCACTAAAACTTACCGAATATCTATGTTGTTGGCTCTTCTTGTTAACAATTGCTTTTTCCTTTTAATTTATTTGTATTTTATTTCACTTTTAACTAACCAAACTACCGAACACTTAAATCTCAAAAAAATCGTGACCAAATGAAATGAGCGTCTGAAATATGTTTTGCTGCACAAGCAAAATCAAGAATAAAACGGTTAATGCGGAAAAATACGAAAGCGCGTCCTAAAATAAACGGTACTTTTATCATAATACATGCAAAATATGCACATATTCATGAAAAACATGTATCCATACACATACATGAATGTATGTATTCTTACACTCCATGTTCTATTCATGTAGTTTAAGTCTGGAACATATGAATGTATGTATGCTATCTTACGTTTTATGTATGCGTACTTACGTTCTTTGTATGAGATACATACTCCTCACAAAAATTCTTAACTCACCACAGTGAATTAGGCCTGTTCAGAAACATTTATTTTTTCGTATCTAAGGCCCTGTTCAGATGGTGAATCAAATTGAAAATGTAGTGATAATGGAAATAGAAAGAAAAAAGAGATGGATGTTTCTATGTAGGTACTCGCATTGGTTTTTGCGTATGACTTAGTGTCTTTAATACACTACATGTACCAAACAAAGTGAAGGTATTTTTACTGAGACTGGATTTAAAAACTAATAAAAATAACTCATTTCCAATATTGTACCAGAGATAACATAGTTATGTATTTTCTTAAAAAAAAAAACTTAAATTTTTATAAAGTAAATTGTATATTCTTCTCATAATCCTGTTCAAATAAATTTGTTGATCAAATTCATAGAAAATATGAAGCTATTCACATATTATATGATTAAGGGTTTGATTTTCTGAAGAATTCCTTTCACGCATGATTTTTTTCATAAGAAACCTTACATATTTTGCTGTACGATTTACATATTTTAAGAAATTTATAAAAGAGAAAAGTAAAATGGCATTTTTAATTTCTCGAATCTTTAAGGCTCCATTCACATGGAGTCCACAGTTGGATACGTGAAAAAGGAAATAATCCTTCCTTTTTCTGTGTTCTGCAATTCTCCAACACGTCAACGAAATGCTTATGGAAATCACGGCGAAAATACAATATGGACAGTTTCTTACACACACGAAAAAAACACATTGTATACACAAAGGTACAATAGGCGTGTTTTTTTCACAAGTCTGTTATATACATAACATAATTTTACATGCAAAGCAAAAACAACATCCCCGACAACCGATGTTATGGATAAAAGAATGGTCGAGTATCGAATGGGGTTTTCGACTTTTAATTTTTTAATTTTGGTGCGTCCAGAGACTTTCATGTATCTCGAACAAAAGCAAAATGGTTGTCAGAGGGCCTGTTCACAAATGTATAACTGAAAAAAATCGTATGTCCCCTCTTACACTCCGCAATTTTGTTGCTGAAAATTTTTGATTTTTAGAATTTTATTGATTTCAAGAGGTAGATTTGTAAATTTATATAAAAAAAGACAACATAATAGCAATTAAAAAAGGTCTATTTAGTGACTGAAAGCAATTTTTGCATATTTCTTTTCACATTTTTCTGTGAATGTTGACTTTTTTCAAAGGTAATCGTTAAGTATGCCATAAAAATGGTTTTATTTTTTTATTATTAATAGTTTTATTCGTTTGAAACAAGTAACAAAACATTTCTTCCAACTCACATATAAATCACAATCTCATATGAATTCAACCCCTGCATGTAAACAGAGTCAAGAGAAAATCCTTGTTACCTTTGTGAACGGACCCATTTTTGACATTTCTAAACTAACAAAAAATGGAAAAAAAAAATTGTTTACCTGCATTAATTTCACTACGGAATGTTTTTTTTCCACTCTATACAATTGCTTTAGGAATTTAACAAACATTTTTTGCGTTTTTGTGCGAATTTGGCAAAAAAAAATTCATTTGTTGACTTTTATTGGTTTGACAAATGATCAAGAACACCAACCCACAAATAAAAATAAACGAAGCGTTTTTTTGGATATCATGTTATGTATATAACAACATTGTGAAATAAACACGCCTAATGTAAATTGTACATACATAATTATAATTTTTGTGTACATTTCAGCTTTAATTACATTTTCCAAATAAGAATCTTTCTGCTCATGCGCGTCGCGCCTTACTTGTTTGTTATTTCCTTTTCTATTTCATTTCACTTATTAATGCATGCATGTGAAAGAGGCCTTATTTTTCAGACTTGTTGGTAGGTAATTCATACATAAATCGTAGGAATTTATACATGTATTGCATGTTTTTAAGAACTAGAAAATTAAATTCGTGCATAATATGTATTTCATACATAAATCGAAAGATCGAGTACATACATTATATGAATGCTAATGAAATAAATGTTTTTGATCGTTTAATTTATGAATGAAATACATATTTTGTATGAATTTTATTTAAAAATAATTCGGAGATACATGCAATATAAGTATTAATTCCTACGATTTATGTATGAATTACCTACCAACAAGTCAAAAATAGGGCCTCTTTCACATGCATGCATTTTGGTGTGCAAATATGCTCCCCAAATAAACACCAAACGAAAAATCCCATAAAAAAAATGAAAGAAGTAAAAAGTACAAATAAGAAAATTTTCAAACTTATTTTGGGATAGTAATTCTGACTTTAAAACTCATAAAAATGATAGAAAGCTTTTATTTTGATTAAAAAAGGGATTTTTTTACTTTTTTAATTTAGAAAAAAGGGTCCAAAGTAGTAAAGGCTTTTAAATCGTGAAAAAAAGCTAAACGTATTTACCTATTTTATACAAATTAAACGAAAAGCGATTCTTTCTCTTTTCAGTAACTCTCTGATAAAATGTATAATTAGGTTTGTTCGATGTGACCAGCACTGGGGCGCTCCGGTGTATGTCAAAGCACTGAATGGAGCTGTCAAAAAACTGAAAAATTTCTCTGGGTTTATTTCATATCGAACGCTTTAGTGCTGCTCAGTTTTTTTTTGTTGGTATTTACAATTTTTTGTCTGGTTTTTTTCTGACGTTCGAAGTTAGAAGACGTTTTAAGTATAATTTCAACAATCGACAAGAAATATACAGAATTAAATATACCTACGTACTACGTTTATACTTTGACTAGTCAACACCTCTGAAATTCTCGCCCCGAAAAAAACTTGCGAAATCAGAGCGACCCAGAGCGCACATCGAACAAACCTATTTATTGCCTTTGGAGTCAGAGTAAACGAAACTTTTTTTGGTAAATTTTAGGTCTGTTCGATGTGCAGTGCTCCAGTGCGCACTGGGGAATGTCAACGCACTGAAATTATCTGTCAATGCACTGATAATCTGCTCTGGATTTGATTTCACATCGAACACTTAAGAGCCAGAACTCACTTAGCACTTGACTTTCATAAATTAGTTTCCTCCATTTGGCAATAAATACGGTTTTATTTCTTTCATAGATGTATGAAAAGATATAAAATATCAAAATGAAACCCAAATATTCAGTTTATTACCCAATTGCCAACAAAATATACTTGCTTTGCAAATAATCTTTTTGGCGTAAGCAGCTGATTTCCAATTGACAGCTCTGAAAACCTCAACCCCAGAAAAAAACCTGGGGCATGGCAGTGCGCACTGAGTGCTTGCACCGGACGAACATCGAACACAGTGCAAATGCACTGGGGCAAAAAAAATGTCACATCGAACGCATCAGTGCGATTTCAGTGCGCACTAGGGCGCCCCAGTGCGCACATCGAACAAACCTTTTGTGAATTTTGTGTGAAGTGGTGAAGTGGTGAAGTGATGAAGTGGTGAAGTGGTGAAAGTGAAATTGATACATAGAAAATTAGAAACGTTTTGACTTTAGACCTTAGATGAATAAAGAACAAGATGGAAAACCATAACCTCTCTTGCCACGCAACTTCCATTTGTTTACATTGTTGTTTTTGTAATCGCAGCATCCATCTGTGAATACGTGTGAGCTGAAAAAAATGGCGCAAAAAAGTTGTGGAAGTATATGTGTGGTGAGTTTCATTTGACGTTTCGGATTTCAGTCATTTTATTTATTTTCAGAAGAGGAAGAGGAATTTCTTTACAGTCGGGATCGTAATTCATTTTTTCCTAATAAAATACCATAAATTGTGTTAAAATTGTATATTAAAGTGACCATTATTCTATCTTCGACAATCGAAGATAAAAATTCCGTGTCAAAGTTGCATTTTTGATGTGAATTTTGAAGTTATCATACTTGCGCTTCATCGTCTGCCCTCATACTAATCGGCAATTTTTATTTTATTTTGTATAATTTTGTAGGTATAATTTTTAACCAGTTGTTTTGAGCTTGAGCTTCACAAATCACAAAGTGGTACTGAAAGCACCGAAGATTGCATATCAAACATGGATGAGTGTCACGACTTTCTTTGTCAAGTAGGTTCATATTGGAATGGTTAAAAAATTTTCGTCATGTTTAACACTGTTTATTTCTATAGCTGATTGAAGATGACGGCAAGCGTGTACGCGGACCAAATCTAGCTCGTCTTGAGCTGCACAAACGTATATTGTCTAACCAAATGCGATTTTTGTGTGGGTGATGCTCGGGAAAATAAAAAGACTAACGTGACCGAGGAACTGGTCTCGTGTTCCGACTGTGGTCGATCCGACCATCCGACATGCCTGCAATTTACACCGAACATCATTACATCACCTATCACCATTAAATTTCTCTTCGATGGATAACTACTATCTACTAAGTTATACCTTGCATCTTTGTTAAATAAATAATGAGAATTAAAAAAACCAGTGTAAAAAACAAAAAGTGTACCCAATCCTACTAAAGTTTATATAAAAAATACAATGACAGTACTACACTCGATTCTTATAAAATGCCCTTAATTTGTTCGTCGTCCTTCCAAAGGACATAGAAGTAAATGGGAGACGAACGAAACTCGAATGTTTTGTCGAAAGCAGTGGAAATATTTGAAATTCGGTTCTACTCTCATATTTAGGGTCATTTTGAAGTAAAATTAAATATTCTCCCCTATCACAAGACTCGTTGCAACAATATTTCGACTAACGTCTGAATTTTAGGCAATAAAAAAAGTGCTTATGACCCGAAAAGTTGCCAACATTTGTAGGACGATAGTAAAATAGGTTTCCACCAACAACTGAAAGCAAAATTATGTGAACCATTTTTTTGGCCATGCAATCTGAACGATAGCAATCGTCTGAAAAGCTACGGAATGTTTATGATGAAGGTTCTCCCAAATCAAAGCGATTTTCAGTTGCAGAGCTAAATGCTCTGAAACCAAAATAAAAAACCATAGATGAAAACAAACAAATATAAACTTTCCGCGTGATCACTTGGGTAGTAGTGGCTAGTGGGGTATACAAAAAGTTCTCGGGTGCCTTTAGATAGCTTTTAGCTCAAGCATGTTTATCAAACTAAAAATTTCATTTAAATGAAATACTACAATCAATTATTCATTCCATTTGATAAACATGCTTGAGCTAAAATGCGTCTGGCAAGCAGAAGGCTGAAACCAAATCGTCTTGGACCGACTTTTATGTAATCAGCGAAACTTTTCTGATGTTTTGGCATACCACTTTCTTGGTTATATGTAATAGGAAAAAAGTTATCAGTACTTTAAGTATAAAAATGCATTTTACTAAAATGTTAAAGAGCGTCTGGCAAGCAGTAGACTGAGACCAAATCGTCTGGGACACACTTTTTTGAAATCAGGGTGAATTTTCTTACTTTTTGGCGTACCACTTTCTTGGTTATATTTAATAGAAAAAATGTTATTAGTGCTTTCATCAGAATATGCACTTGAAAATGGTAAAATGCGTCTGGCAAGCAGAAGGCTGAAACCAAATCGTCTGAGACCAAGTTTTTTGTAATTAGTGGAATTTTTCTGATGTTTTGGCGTACCATTTTCTTGGTTAAATGTAATAAGAAAAAAGTTATCAGCTAAATTGAAAAATGCATTTGAAAAATGTTGAAATGCGTCTGGCAAGCAGAAGGCTGAAACCAAATCCTTTTGGAGACACTTTTTTGTAATCGGGGGAACTTTTGTGATTTTTTGGCGTACCATTTTCTTGGTTACATGTGATAAGAAAAAATTATCAGTTACTTTAAGTTGAAAAATGCATTTTACTAAAATGTTAAAGTGCGTCTGGCATGCAGTAGGTAAACTGAAACCAAATCGTCTGAGACACACTTTTTTAGAACGAGGGTAACTTTTCTTATTTTTTGGCGTACCACTTTCTTGGTTATTTGTAACAGAAAAAAGTTATTAGTGCTTTAAGCTGAAAAATGCACTTAAAAAGTGTAAAAATGCGTCTGGCAAGCAGTAGGCTGAAACCAAATCGTCAAGTCCCAAGTGTATATATATAGGTATATACAATTTATAAAATTTTTAAAGTAAAATTTCAAAATTCCAGGTTCATGATTCATAAAATATAAGAATAGACATTAAATTCATGAATCAATGCATACAAACTTAAAATCCTAAATTTATAAGAATTATACTTACAACTTAGGATTTCAGTTCATATAAATAGGTACCTAACTCATTGAATTTTTGTAGGAAAATTTCAAAAGTCCAGGCTCATGATTCATATAATATAGGAATAGACATTAAATTCATGAATTTATGCATACAAACTTAAAATCCTAAATTTATAAGAATTAAACTTACAACTTAGGATTTCAGTTCATATAAATAGGTACCTAACTCATTGAATTTTTGTAGGAAAATTTCAAAAGTCCAGGTTCATGATTCATAAAATATAAGAATAGACATTAAATTCATGAATCAATGCATACAAACTTAAAATCCTAAATTTATAAGAATTATACTTACAACTTAGGATTTCAGTTCATATAAATAGGTACCTAACTCATAGAATTTTTGTAGGAAAATTTCAAAAGTCCAGGTTCATGATTCATAAAATATAAGAATAGACATTAAATTTATGAATCAATGCATACAAACTTAAAATCCTAAATTTATAAGAATTATACTTACAACTTAGGATTTCAGTTCATATAAATAGGTACCTAACTCATTGAATTTTTGTAGGAAAATTTCAAAAGTCCAGGCTCATGATTCATATAATATAGGAATAGACATTAAATTCATGAATTTATGCATACAAACTTAAAATCCTAAATTTATAAGAATTAAACTTACAACTTAGGATTTCAGTTCATATAAATAGGTACCTAACTCATTGAATTTTTGTAGGAAAATTTCAAAAGTCCAGGTTCATGATTCATAAAATATAAGAATAGACATTAAATTCATGAATCAATGCATACAAACTTAAAATCCTAAATTTATAAGAATTATACTTACAACTTAGGATTTCAGTTCATATAAATAGGTACCTAACTCATAGAATTTTTGTAGGAAAATTTCAAAAGTCCAGGTTCATGATTCATAAAATATAAGAATAGACATTAAATTTATGAATCAATGCATACAAACTTAAAATCCTAAATTTATAAGAATTATACTTACAACTTAGGATTTCAGTTCATATAAATAGGTACCTAACTCATTGAATTTTTGTAGGAAAATTTCAAAAGTCCAGGCTCATGATTCATAAAATATAAGAATAGACATTAAATTCATGAATCAATGCATACAAACTTAAAATCCTAAATTTATAAGAACAACCTATGATTTCATTCCTAAATCATATGTATTATTCATAAAAAAGTGCAATTTTTAAAGCAGGAACCGTTCATGCTCGTATGAATAAATACATAAAATCTATGATCAATGATTTTAAACGAAATTCTTCCATACAAATTTTTTTAGGAATCTAGATTCATAAAAACAACACCCATACATGAATTTTATGACCGTTTTTTCATACATTTTCGGGAAAAATTTGCCATTTTGGCTCTAAGAACGCTGTTCATAGATTTTAAGTACAATATTTTTTTCAGTGTGGCTTCGTCAATAAACAAAATATGCGGTATTGGTCAGGCAGCAATAAACACGTACTCCATGAATCATCATTGCTGTTTCTTGTGGGGCTACGTCAAGTCTTTGGTCTATGCAAACAAGCCAGCGACGATTGATGAACTACGTACGAATATCGAATATCAAAAAAAAAAAAATTGAATAGAAGTAATCAAAAGTAATTTATTAAAATCAAAAACATAAAAAAGTTTCATAATAAAGTTGAAAAAAATAATTTTCTTTTTGAACTTGTCCGCTTTTGCATCGATTTTGGTGAAAATTAAAGCGGCCGGCTCCTCGTTGTCATCTTCGTATTCAGAGTTTTCAGCTTCTTGAAGCTTGAACACACACTTCTTAGTCAACCTGCAGATTTGATTTTATTTCTGCCCCTTAGATGGTTAATGGTCCATCGTGTATATATTTTCCTCTTTTTCATAGCTAAATCTTCTGTACTTCAAAATTGGCCACTCCAAGACCGAAAAGTCTTTGTTTGTCATCGTTTTCTAGAAGAACAGACGTTTTAAAACATAATATGTCCTTATAGCAATCATCATTTTAAATTTTTCTGAACATTTTTCGACCTAATCTTGCCAGTCTTTTGGCCGATATAGTCGTTCTTCTCTTCGTTTCTCTTTTTCAATAATTCCAAAAGAGCGATTGAAAACTGTAACCTGGTTCGGGTGAGTAATGCTGAATAAGGCAAAGTTAAAGTTTCTTCATAGTTTCACTCAAAATGTTCGCTGCTACTTTAGTTGGACCTTTCTGGTCGATGCGATGGTCTCATCATAAGCGTACATCGTACATGTAACTTTTTTTGGTACTGAATTGGAAGATGCAAAAATTATATACCCATAATTGTCATTTATGAAAGACATCACCGGATGGTTTTAGTGGAAGTGACAAATTTTGTTGGAAATCAAATGCATTCAACTGTTCAGCATTGTAAGCACTCAGAGCTTTTTCACGACGATCATTGTAAAACGCCTTTGTCTTCATTTCGTGAAGATCTTTCGCGACCTTGATTGCACGTCTTTCTTCCTCAGAATCAGATGCAGCTAATTTTTTTCTCAAATGTTTTGCAAGTGCCTGATCTGGGTGAAGGTGAGGTGAAGCTTGAAATTTTAAGCAAAGTATTCCCCCTTGGCAAACATCACATGAAAGCTTTGGCTTCGATGGGTTAACAATTTTTCAGTCATCAATGCAGCAACGCTTGATTGAAACTTTTCTAAATAAAAACTACAGATTTTTCTTACATTTCCGTCGGATGGTAAGTTCTTCGATTCCTTATCACCTTTTTGAACAGATCGCTTTCATAGATATTGTGCGATCCGATAATGGTTTGGCTTGCTTTTTAAATAGCTTATAACGCAATTACCCTAATCTAAGTCTTGACAAACTTTTTCGATTCCCAATCCGATCTCATTTGTTGGAACAATTTGAAAGTATCGCACAGCAAAAATGTGTTAAGCTTCGATGAGAAATGAAATTTTACTTCCCACTGGAACGTGAAAAATTAAGAACCACACCAACTGGTGATTCGTGAAAACACTGATCGACAGATTTGCACTTTTTAAAAGCCTTCAAAAGCTAACTATGTTATACTAATGGTTTTTGCCTCGTTGAATCTAAATATTAGCTTAGAATATTCCTTATAGCTCGCGTTTCCGAGATATTAAGCACTCAAGGATCGAAAAAACCGTCTTTAATTCGAGTTCAGTATATAGTTAGACTTCCTGCAATTCAGCCTGTCCGTATATGGATCTACAGCGCCAACCTCTCTACCGATTTTCTTTAAAATTAGCATTTTCATTAATTGTGTTTTTAGGTCTTGAGATAACGGTACCTGCCATACAACCTTTATGATAATACCTATTTTTCTCAAAGACGGTTCAAATGATATCGATTCAATTTTGTCTGAGAGATTGATTTTGTGCGTTTTTCTTAAGATTTAAAAACATTTTTCATAAAAGTGAATAATGATAGAACCGCTTTTTCAAAACAGACTTTCACGGTGAAGGCTGACACGATTTTGACGAGATTTTACATTTAAGAAGTCCTATATTGCTTTAGAAAGATTGCGTGTCAGCATTTGAAAATGTTTAATTTTTGAATATTTTTTTCATTTAGATTTTTTGAATATTTTCAATGCGGTATCTTTAATTTTTTTGTAGTTTTTGTTAAAATATCTTCTAGCAAGATTTTAAAATTTGCGTCCTTGATTTTTAAAAAAACGTTTTTTTGAGATAAGTGGAAAATAAAAATCCGGTTTTTTTTTAAAACTAGTCCAACAGTTTTGGCTAAATTTTAAATTTAAATAATTAAAAAACCGCAAAATATGGCATTTTTTCGTTAAAAACCTTTGGAATATTTTATTCTTACTTTTTTAATGTTTTGTGTTGTTGGCACCCCTGTACCACCAAATATATTACGAAAAGCGAATACTAAAACTCAGCCTTAAGTGGGGGGAGACCACTTTGGGAGCGTAAAAACATGTTTTTTGGGATTTTTTTTAAAACTAGGAGAAATTTTAATGAGAGCTGTACTACTACAGTTATCTATACGATGACCAACGAAATGGCAGCGTTATTGAAGTTTTCCGGACACCTGTTTCCGGCCACATCAAAAACTGCTGCAGTTGCCACTCTTTTTCGGTTGATCTGAGAAAGATTTACCACAGTTCATTTTTTTACTGACATAAAAGGAAGAAGGATATACCTCAAGAAGAATTAAAAAGTGAAAAATTCTAGATTTGGGAGCCTTTTTATGCCAAAATTTGAATTTACGTTAATATTTTCGACATGTTTGACCCCCGAAAAATTATTTTCTTGCACGCTACCTTTCAAACTTCAAGGTCAACAGTAGAGGGCATTGTGGAGCGAATGTCGCTCCTCCTCTAACGGCCTGAGCTATAGCTCTAAATGCGATAACTCTGCATCTATTTGATATTTTAAGTTTTCCTTTGGTCATAAGTCATAACATTCTTTGGATATCATACTCTCGAAATATATAATAAAAAAAATTAATTTTTTGAAAATTTTAAAGTGGTCTCCTCCCTTAAGAATTCGATACTGTACTTAGCACACAACCGCAAGTTCGTAAGGTCGTGGCCTTTTTTCCTATTGAATGAAAAGTATAAGACATCTCGATTGTTTTTGCTGCATAGTAAAAAAAAAATCGACAGTTATGAAAAACTATTCCAGACGTCTAAGTCATCGGCAAGAAAGAACGCTTATTTAAAATACTTAGTTAGCCATAACACTTTGAGGTGGATATGGGACTCAACAAACAATTTCTTTTTAAACTGTTAAGTCGGTTGAGGTCCTTTATCAGGGTCTTTTAACTTCAGTGCTTGCCTATTTAAGTAATTTGCAATAATTTTATTCGCTCAACCAATTTCGTTAGCACCTCACATAAAATTTTTCAATCCGATTCAAGAAACTTTAAAGGCATTCGTTTTTCCAGCCGCTCCTATACATCAAAGACTTGTAGTAACACTGGTTAGCCAAATGGTTTTGATCAGGGTATATTATTATCAATACCATAACATAGTAGTAGAACCAGTAGCCGGCCGCCTAAGACAATTTTGTCACAAAATGTTCTCTAAAATCTACAATTCTTAACCGATTTGGTCAATTTTTTGAATTAATTGCTCTTTAAGGTTTTGTTTATCCATATCCATATCCACTTTAAGTTAATTAACTAGTATTAAGCACATTTTATTTAAAAATTTCTGAAAAAACCCCCGTGTTCCAGTAGCCAGCCCCTTGTATCCCAAATCCGGCCACCGATGCTCCTATATTCGGCCACCCCATTGAAAAGAACTATAAATTAATTAAACAATCCAAAGCATATTTATTTTAATAAGAATAAAAACAAATCATAACAATTCAACAAAAATACCATCTTAAACTAATTATCACATGATGGACAGACGAATTTGCTTATACCCTCGTGTTCCATATCTGTGTGGACATCTTCCTCACACGTTGGACATTTTGGGATTTTTTTCGTTTTGGTATTCCGTTTTTTTTTCGTCTCTTTTGCTAAGGCCTATTTTTGGCCACCTTTCGTCTCTTTTGCTGAGGCAACATCAAAAAAGGGTTGTCCTTTTTCCGGCACCCTCTATAAAAACAGCAATTTTTTTCCACTTTTGCTTTATTAAAGTACTAAACATTTTATATAAAACCCACATATAAGAGTACTAACCTCAAAAATCATGACACAAAATCTAAACTCCCAAACAACTTCCACTAAAAAATTACTATAAATCTGCGTATTCACCGTCCTCTACGAAGTCGTAACTTGAAAATTATGGTACACCAGCGCACAAAATTTTTTGTGGGTGAAAAGAAAAGGACGACAAATCGTTTGAAAACAAATTAAGCAGGAGTACAGAGCGTAGTCTCCTTAATATAGGTATACGACTACTGGCGCAGGCCGGAATCAGGCAACACTCCTAGGATAACTGAATTTCTAGTGCAGAGTTGGAAAACTTTCCATCTTTGGCAGGCTAAAGCTTTCATACTTTCAAATTAAGATTATAATTTTTGCATGCACGAGAGTTTTTCATATTTTCAATGGGGGCGTATTGCTCGCTGTCGAAATGTATCTACATTATCATATCCACTTATTTTTTTTTTTTTTTATAATTAACGCGCACTGCTGTGCGCGTTAATTATAAAAAAGGGGTTATGACTACCCTTTTAATGTTATAAAACACAGTGCGAGCATTTAGGAAAATAGGAGAGGATTTGAAAGGAGACACCGATGCACGTTGCTTTTGAATTTTTGTGAATCGTAATGCAGGGGAAACACAGAGCCTGGTAAAGCATTCCACATACGGGTGGTGCGACTGAAATATACGAATCTCTATACTTGACTGTACGCCCGATGTTGGGCTCAAGGCAGAACTGATGACCATTCCTAGCGAGGCGGGTGTTGCGGCTAAATTGTTTCAAGGGAGGAATGCAGCTGGCTATTTCACTAGAGCACTGTTTGTGGAAAAAGCGATAAAAGAGAGAGAGACAGGTAACGTTTCGACGATGTTCAAGAGAATCAATCGATTCTACGATTGAACTATCACCTATCAATTTTAACGCTCTATTTTGTACCCTATCAAGCAGGTGCAAAGATGTTTGAGCAGCACCTGACCAGATATGGGAGTTATACTCCAGTTTTGGGCGGATGAAGGCCTTATAAATTGTAGCCAGATCAGAAGGGGTGAAGAACTTTCTGCATCGTCTTAAAAAACCTAAGCATTTAGCAGCGTTTTTGGCGACTTCAAATATGTGGTCATTCTAACAAAGATCATCGTTTACACACATACCAAGTACTGACAGCTTTTCGGTTTCTTCGATGCAGGTACCATTCATGGATAATGGCGATTGGGGAATGTTAAGCTTCAACGACAAGAGACAGTTGTCGTTGAAGCTCATTGAGTTTTCGAAGCATTGAATTCTACTCGGTTCATAAGACCCCATGATACAATGTTGTCAAGGTCAAAATTCAATGAGCTTATCATACGCAATCGTTCCAGTTCCACGTCCGAAAAGCAGAGACGTGAATTTGGAAACGAATATGAAAAGCTGAGGGTCGAGTTAAATGGATTAGAAGTTTCAGACAAGAGATCATTTATGAAAATGAGGAAGAGAGTCGTAGACAAAACGGAGCCCTAGGGCACACCAGCATTTATGAAGTGGGTATCAGACTTGAAGCCATCCAACACAACTTGTATTGAACGGTCGGAAAGGTAGTTTCTAATCCAACGAAGAAGAGACTCATCGATACCAAAAGCACGCATTTTCGATAAAAGAGCCTGATGCCATCAGGCTCTTTTATCGAAAATGCATGCTTTTGGTATCGATGAGTCTCTTCTTCGTTGGATTAGAAACTACCTTTCCTATCTATCAAATGCTTTAGAAATATCAACGCAATAATCTTACTTTCTCCAAAACAATGTAAAGATTGGTTCCACTTTTCGGTGAGATAAGCCATCAAATCACCAGTGGACCGTTTGCTACGAAAGCCGTACTGACGGTCATTAAGAAGCTTTCGTTCTTCAAGATATTTCATAAGTTGACGGTTTATCAACGTTTCCATGACCTTGGAAAGAAGGGACGTTAGTGCAATTGGACGGTAATTGGAAGGGGAGGAAGATTCGCCTTTTTTAGGGACCGGCTGGAAAAATGCAGTTTTCCATCTGCTCTGAAAAATCCCAGCAGAATAGGAAAGATGGAAAAGTTTACACAGTGGTTTTGCCAGCGTAGTAGAACACCTCTTCAGAATAACGGCGGGGATACCATCTGGACCAGCGGATTTATGTATGTTGAGATCTTTGAGGACTCTCGCAACCGAGCGAATTCGAAAAAATATCTGCTTCATCAAAGAATTTGCAGACTCGAGCTCAGGTGGAGCCAATATGCTATGAGGAAGTGTCGAGTTGGCAGGAAATTGAGCTGCCAGTAAATTGGCTTTGTCGATGGAGCTGATATACGGAGAGTCATTGAAGACAAGCGTTGGGACCAATGACGTGGTCGAGTTCTTAATGTTCTTGGCAAAAGACCAAAAGTTTTTACTTCCTTTTGGAAACAATAGTATTTTTTTTTCCTTACTTTTTGGTCATGTAAAAACTTAGCCCTTTGTATTTGAGCATTACAGAAATTTCTGGCCCATTTGAACAAATTTCGGTTTTCTACAGTAGGGTTATCTTTAAATTTTCGAAAACTTCTTTCTCTATCCCTAATCGCCTCTTTACAGCTTAAATCGAACCACGAATTTTCTTTGGGGATGATACTTTTTGTTCTGTGAGGAAGAAAATTTCTCATGCCGTTGAGAATTACGTTAGATATCATATCAGCTGATGCATCAACGTTTCCGTCGAGAAAGCACAATGACCAATTGAAATTTCGAAAGAAATTATTCAGGCCGTCCCAATTGGCTTTCTCGTATTGCCACACAGTTCTTTTAGGGACTTTATATTTTTTTACCGTGACGGAAGACGAAAAATCTACCGATATGACACAATGGTCCGATTTGCCTAAAGGAGATGATACTATAACCCTATATTTTTCGGGATGAGAGATTAGAAATAAGTCATGAGTGTTGGCCGCTTGGCCTTCAATATCTGGAACCCGAGTGGGCTCATCAACAAGTTGAGCTAGTTCGTTAAACTCATCTTATGATTGAAAAACAATTCTAATGAATTACTTTTGTGTTTACAAACAACAGGTAAACCTTTCCAAATTTCGGTTATTCAGAAGATGTCTTATGAAAATTTTTCAGAAGATGTCTTATGAAAACTTTTGGGGATTATCACTTAAATGAGAAAAGTTATTTTTACACAACGTCCAAATAATTTTACTCTTGACAATTCCAGCGAAAATAAATAAAATTTTCTTCTCTCTTCATCTTATCCTGCAACAAGATTGTCAATTAGTAAAAACACTCCTTCGAAACTAAAACATCACCTGCAATTAATATCGTGCCAACGCTGCTATACCACTAGATCTTATATTTAATTAGAAAACTACTCTATCATCACAAGTCACAGCCCAAGCTCGGATGCGTGCTTAAGATTAGTTTCACTTAAAGTGTTTCTTAAAGAAACCAACCAGATGATAGTATTTATCTTGCATTTATCCACTTGACAATGTTTATGCGCCTTCTAATTAAAATTATAAAATGTGGTCTTATTAAATCCAGTTTTGCAATTAGCACTCTTTAAAGGATGCCCGCAAGGGAATGAAGAATAACAAGACAAGGAGGAATCACATCACATCACATCACACAGTCATACAATGTGGCAATCAACGAATTGCGGATGAATTTGTCAAGCACACTTTGCACAGACCTTGACGGTACTTAACACAGTTTTTGTTTTGAAGTACCAGCAAATAATTTTTTTTTTACAAATTAAAAGAAAAAACAAAGAAATACAAATCACAGAATGAGTTTATGAAATAAGAACCATGATCATTGGAATATTAGTCCTTGTGGAAACGATAACAGATCGTTTATTTGGACGGAAAGTTGAACGCCTTCTCGTCTGAAACGAACTTATAATCATTTAAAAAAAGAAGCGAAAAGAAGAGAAGTAAGTTTGAGAAGAACAAGCCAAACTTTGACCGAAGCCTCTAATTAAATAAGTGATCACCGAAAAGGTCGAAAGCCAAGAGCGGCAAGTGGAATTCCTATACACTGGACGATCAGAATACACATATCTGTGGTATCTCCGCCGGTAAGTTTGCGCGGCGCTATATTAGCTATCAAGACCTAAATGGCAATTATAAATGTATTTATGGTTTGATCTGACCTTTTTATGAGGCACAGATTTGTTCCGCAGCAGTATGCTGCCATTTCTTTGAATCACACCCACATACAACGTTAAATATAGGTTCGTTGGGGCTGGATGCGTTCTTGGAATTTTATATAAACTCTTTTGTCATACTCATTCTTCTAATAACAGTTCTCTCTTTTTAATTACTAGTTACTAGTCAGCGAAGCCACGACGGGGAAAGCCCTAAGACTTGTATGAGGTTAGTATGTCGATGGTTGGTAGGGAGAAAGGATTTTAGTTATAACTGAAACAGTGCTTAACATTTACAAGCTTTTAAAGTATAAGGACCAGTTTTTTCACAATAAAATAGTTTGAAATAGTCACTCGTGTATTTGCTTAGCTTTTGGTAAAATCATATTAAACTTATATTCGGTATGATACAAAACAATTAGTAAAGCTTCTCTTACCGCTTTGAATTGGAGTTCTTAGACCAAAACGGAGCTGTGATGTTTCATTGCGTTAGCTCAAATCATACAAATAAATCAAAGTTGTTTTTGCTGATGTCATTTTTTAACAAGTGAGAAATAGTTGTGTAAATTTATGTAAAAGATTAACAACACTTTCTGAAAAACTATGAACCCAACAAAAATTATAAAAATTGTTCTACTTAAGTAAGCAAAATTCATATACAAAAAAAGTGTTGCAGGGATCAACAAGAGATTTCTGAAGGGCATTTTTTTAGACGTGTGGTTTTAGCTTTATTAAAGAGATAACGGTATGCCCTTATGTTTTAAATTGATTTCGGCCAAGGCTCCGCCAGTCGAAGACCCAATTTTCGAACGCAACACAATTGGGGCCGTATGTCAACAATATTGCGCCAAATATTTTCCTCCAAGGCGTCAATCGTTTCGGTCTTATCTGTGTTTACTGCAATTTTACATACCCCACAAAAATAGTCAAACTGAACTGAATCGTAAAAGTGCTTTTTACGGTAATGAATTTACCATCGGAGGACTTGAGAACTCCACTGGAAAAGCGATATCTGTGGAAAAACATTTTTTGGTTTCTTTTGGGATTCGAACTACGAACCTCCCGAGTAGTAGGTAAAAATGCGAACCATAGAAACCACAGAAGATTATATCACTGCAACTAAACACGTTTTGACGCATTAACTTCTGCCTATTGGGGCAAATCTGAAAGGTCTTTTTCATCTTACAGCGAAGCGATTTGAAACAGGCAGTAAACTTCGCTATTAGTACTACTTGATATCAACATCATGCGATTTATTCTTATGAAATTTTCCGTATAAAAGGAAGTGGTATTTGGGACAAAGCCAAAGTCTGGTGGATATGCCGTTTAATACGATTTATTAATAAAAAAAAATAAAATAAACGGATCTTAAAGACCTACAATTGTATGCCGATTGCAAGCGAATAAGTAAGAAAGCCATTTTCATGTGCGTGCTTGGTTACTTATTATTCTGCAAGGACATGCTAATTCCTCCAGAAAGTCGATACCTATCAAAAACATTGGCTGAGATGTTTCTGAGGTTCAAAACACGAACCCACTGAGTAACAGGCGGACAAACCACCAATACTCGAATGGATATCATTGAATCTATACCAACGCGTATAAAGAGTCCGATTTTGTTCTGCTTTTCCAGTTCTGTTTCTGGCAACCTAAATGGTATAACAAAAAATTAATCAACATCAATAATCGTAAAAACAAAGCTTATAAAGAATTCAGAAAATACTTTGGAGATTTAATTCTTTTTGAAATCTATGTTCGCTTACAAAAGCAATTTGACTTGTTCACTAAGTTCATTTACAAACAATATATTTTGAACTGCAAAACTATGGTAACTATGATTCAGAAAAATAGTAAATGTTTTTGGACATTCACTAAAAAGCAAAAAAAGCTCAACCGGTATTCCGAAATTAGTTCACTATAAAGGTGAGACTTCCAATGACTCGTCTGAGATGTGTAAGTTGTTTGCAAGTTTTTTTTCGTTCAGTGTATAAGCCACCTAGTGCAACTGTTACTGTTGACAGTCATTTTCACCCCAATCTTGTAAATATTTGTTTATTAAACGTTACTTCTGAAGAGATTTGAAATGAGCTCTTAAATCAAGATGATGATACAATTCCTGGCGCTGATGGAATCGTACCTATTGTTTAATAGAGTTGTGCAAAATCTTTCGCTTCTCCACTAGCTGTCATTATCAACCGTTCACTAAAAGAAGGTGTTTTCCTGGATGCATGGAAAACGGCTTTTATTCATCCAATTTTCAAATCAGGGTCTAAGAATGAAGTGAGCAACTATCGACCAGCTTTAAAACGATAAAGTGCAAAAAAAACCGTTTTAATATTTTTTTTATAAAATTTTATTAAGAATCATAAGAAATACAACCAAAACTAAAAATTGTCATACAAAAAAATAAGAACTATCATATCATATAGACATACAGACAGACATTCAGACAAACAGACGGAATAACCACTTTTTTCGTATTCCTTATCTTTGTAATACCATGTTCAATTGCAATCTCATATTTCTTTCTGCACAATTGCAAAACTTGCCTTATAGTACCCATAATCGCAATTAAAACCTACATACACTGAACTGTTTTCCAAGCCCGGTATAGTTAAATACATAAATAAATAAATAAATAAATAGGATGCCGCAACAGAGCGAGGAGCCAGGGCCTAACGTATTTCTTACAACCATGCCTTTGTGAAAGAATGGAGGGGACCTACAATTTTCTGCCGATTCCGAAGGGCTAATCGCGAAAGCGCTTTTCATGGCAATGGTTAACAGGCAGACATGCTAACCATCACGCTTCAGGCCACAATTACAACAGAATGAGATAGACCTTCTAATTTAAGGTTTAACCGTCCTGATTTTTTGTCGAATTGTATTCAAAATACCCTGTATACCTTTCAGAAAATAGAATTAAATGAACATAAGTGCCATGGTCAATTACTTCCAAATTCTAAAAGCAATCAATCGAAAAATTAAAGAAGAATTCGCATTTTGCCTTGCAAATAAGGTACCTACTATTGTTTCATACTATCCACAGTTTGTAGTTTTTGTTTTAGTTATGTTTGCATAGCTCTTCTTCTTCTACTGTCCAGTGTGTCTATAAATGTTTCAATGAAGCTGTCTTGACAGCGAAATTGAAGGGACATAATATTTTCTATTTCTAGCGATGGTGCTTAAGCTATGGCATGGCGGGTAAACAAAAAACGTGTCATTGAGAAATTTAAAAAATTTCAAACATACCATAGGCTTACTTACTTACTTACTTACTTACTTAAGTGGGCATTACAGTTCGGGGTGAACCTGGGCCTCAACCAACATCCTTCTATAACGACTTCGATTTCGGGCGAGCTCTCTCTAGTTTCGCACTCCAAGTCGGTTGAGTTCTACATCCACTTGATTGCGCCACCTAAGACGAGGTCTTCCCCTTCCGCGATTTCCCTGCAATGTGCTTTCGAACACCCGACGAGCCGGAGCGTTTGGGTCCATCCGCTCTACATGGCCCAACCATCGTAGCCTCGCGATGCGTATACTCTTCTGGCTATGCCCATGTCGCGGTACAGCTCATACAGCTCGTTGTTGCATTTTCTTCTCCACACATTGTCTTCGCATACGGGACCAAAGATCATTCGGAGAATTTTTCTTCCAAAACGACCAAGGGTTTCCTCATCCGCTTTCGATAAGGTCCATGCTTCCGCGCCGTAAAGCAGGACTGGGATGATTAAGGTCTTATACAAGGTTACCTTGGTTTTTCTGGAGAGGGTTTTGTTTCTCAATTGCCTTCTTAACCCAAAGACGCAACGGTTGGCAAGAGTTATTCTCCGTTTGATCTCCGCACTAATGTTGTTGTCCGTGTCTACAGCGGATCCTAGGTAGACGAAGTCCTGTACTACCTCGAAGTTATGTCTGTCTATTGTGACGTTTTGTCCAATTCGTCGATTTTCTGTGTCCTTGTTTGATGACAGCATATACTTTGTTTTGCCCTCATTAACCATCAAACCCATTTTTGCCGCTTCTGTTTCAATACTCGCAAAAGCACCTATGACATCACGTTTTTTTCTTCCCATTACATCAATATCGTCTGCATAGACGAGTAATTGTACAGACTTTTGAAAGATTGTTCCTCTGGTGTTGACGTTTGAGTTTCTCACAATCTGTTCAAGTATGATGTTGAAGAAATCCCATGGCAGTTTGTCGTCTTGCCTAAAACTTTTTTCGACATCAAAGGTCTCGGTGAGTTCTTTACCGACCTTGACGGAGCAGCGTGAATTCTCCAAAGCCATCCTGCATAGTCGTACGAGTTTTGCAGGGATGCCGAAACTAGACATGGCTCTGTACAGCTCGTCTCTGTAGATACTGTCATACGCGGCCTTGATGAAATTGATAAAAAGATGGTGAATATCGATATTATATTCTCGGGTTTTTTCCAAGATCTGCCGTAATGTGAAAATTTGGTCTATTGTGGACTTCTCTGGTCTAAAACCACATTGATAAGGACCTATCAAGTTGTTGACGTGGGGTTTCAGACGTTCACATATTACAGCAGACAAGATCTTATAAGCGATGTTAAGGAGGCTTATCCCTCTATAATTGGCGCAATTGTGAGGGTCTCCTTTCTTTAGGATCGGGCATACGATACATACCATAGGTATACTGCTTTATTCATCCAAGGTGCTGCTTTCTGAATCAAGTGATATGCTTTAAGATATGATTAAAGCATCGAACTCTATGAACGGCAAGGCCTTGAAAATGCGGTTGCTAAGTCATGATCCATCAATATATCCCCATCACACAGAAGTCAGATGCCGTCAAAGTAGTGAAAGGTAGACCTGACTTCCACGGGTACAAAGCCTCCTTCCGTCCTTAATCTCATTATTTGTGTTGAAACTCTATCTCATTTAGAAAAAGGCAAACAATTTTTTATGTTTTGCAATTATTCAAAAGAATTCAATCGATCGATCACATGAAAATATTAATTATTTATTATGGATTCGTTATCAACTTGCACCTCAACTCGCAGTTAACTATAATCTCCAAAGGGTCTCGTTATGAGCAATGCGTTTCTGCTTTTAAACTAAATTAAGTACCAATACCGAATGAAGAAACAAAGCAATTTGAAATGCAATCGCGCAGCTACACAGGAAATGCAATTTGTCATGGTTAAATAAAATGCCAGTATTTTAATTTCCTTTCATGGATCATATTGCAGGAGTTGATTGGATGACGACGGGACGACTGGGTATTCAAATGAGAAAAATGCGTTACGTGTTTACTCTTACCATCCACTCCACACTACCATAACGCAGTGCAACTAGTTTCATTTTCATCAAATGAAGTCGGTGCAATTTTTCCGCCGGGCATTTGGCAGAAAATTGTCCCCGTCGTTGATGGCGTAATTATTCAGGCATTGGGGATGGACACCAAATAATGTGAAATCAAAGAACCTTACTTAAAGAAGTTATATCAGCAGCGTCTGACTATTCCGCAAACAGCTCTTGGCTGACTACGAGTATACAAAGTGAAAGAAAAAATTTCTTCTTCGATGCAAGATTAATCCCAGCGATAAATAGCTTGCAACCGATAAATTGGATCATCTGCTGGCTTCTTCGGCGGGAAACCGAAAGCTTCTCTGTGTTGTTTTACACTGCACAGACTGTTGTAGAGTGTAGTGTATAGACGAGGACAACATGAAGTAAAACTCTCTTATTTTTCGGTTCCAGACATGGAGAGTGAAAAATGCGCATATCGTTTAAACGAATCCACGCATTGCCCCTGCCCATCAGGAAAGATTCAGTGATCTGCCAGAAAGATAAACTCGTATACCAGATCCGAAGTCCATTATGCAGATCGCTATGCAGTGCACAGCCTACCACGAATCATAATATTCATATGTGCTCTCCATAAGTTCGCGGACGAAATACACCCCGGGGCTAAAGTGTTTGTATCCTTACCGATGGTCTTGTGGTTGCAAATTAGAGGAGGAAAATTGCGCGCCAGGACCTTATATGCAAAGTGTCTATATATGTCTATACCTAAGCTACGCAAAACAAGATGAGCACTACCATTTCTGCTGGCGAAAAGAAACACTTGACAGCGGCAGCATGTGTCCGTTGTCCGACTGCGCTGCTCTGCACCGCACCGAGTCGACCGACATGGCAGATTTTTCGCTTTGTTCTTCTCGTGTGTTTTCTTGAATTAGAGGGTAGTAATTAAAATTTACTTTAGACCCCAGAGTCATAAATTATGATATCATAACATATTTATCAAATATAATACATCTTCTGCGAGATGTTGTGATATATTGTACGTTTTTTTCTGCTTATAGATAGACATCTGCAGATGGTTCGGTAGATTTTGCTGTGTTCAAGCATTTTGATCGAAGACAAAAGACTTTTCTTAAACAGAAGTCTGATTGAAGAACGAGTAAAGGTGAAGTGTTATTCTGTACGTTCTAAGGGAGTGAGATGCTACAGTTTGTATATTCATAATTACGAATGTTTTAAAGTAAAGTGTGTCAATATGACTGTGAGTTGACGGTAGAGTAAAATCGTCAGCGGAAAGCTCAATTGGTTTTTGTGACTTAAAAAACAAAATTTTACAGGGGACGATATTTTGTCTTTAAATTGAATTACAGTCACATTTTTTAGCTCATTTCTTGCTCATGTAATTTTTTTTTTCTTCTCTTGCCATTTTTTTTTAAACTAATAATAAAATCCCTATAAATCCTTTCCCACTGTTTTTTAATAATCTATAAAGCAAATGACCCAAAAATGGACACTGAAAAAGCCACCATATGCATTCTCCTGAAAAAAAAAACTTGGACTAAGAACAAAAATATGGATTTAGAACGATTGGTCATATGGTTTTGCAATAAATCTGTTTTACTCTTTTCTTCATGTATTGTTCTTAGTCCAATAATCAATAAAGATTTTTTTGGTGATTAGAACAAAATGACTTTCTGAATGTCTATGCAAAATTATTCTCTTTCATACAATTATGTCTCTTAGATCAATTTGGAATAAACTTAGCATGAACAATTTGACTCTTAGGACAAAATGGGTGTACATTATCTGAAAAACTATAAGAGATATACAAAAACAGATTTCAGATTCGGAAAGAGCATACTCAAATTAGTAAAACTGCATATTGCATAATTAGCTCATTTTCGAAAAAACAGTATACAAAGACCAATTGAGCTTTCCGCTGACGAAATACGGACAGAGATTTTTGCTTCGAAATGTTGGCAATATTATGTCATTGTATAAATTTCAACGTTCTTATAAACATTATCATAAGCCTTCGTAAGACTATGGCCAGGTAATAAGGGTGTTGCCAAGGTGGCAATGCCGTGGCAAAAAAAAAATATGAAATAAATTTCCGCGTCAACAAAATGTGTACTATCGTCACCAATAGTACGATTCGAATCGTCCACGTCAACAAACTTTGTGTCCACGTCACCAAAGAAAGGTCGAAAAACCGGAAATGAGAAGAAAACGAGACAACGAATAAAAAATAGATTTGTTTACTTTTCAACAGTAAAATCACTCTTAATTAAAAACTCCTTAATGAGCATCTCGGATATATTTGGTTGCAATGCCTTTACATTTAGATGGTCTTTCAAAAGCAGGATAAGGTATTGAAATAAAGGTGGTGTTGGATTAGCTCCAATCGATCATACGGCAGGTCCCAAATCCCTACTACTGAGTACAGATACTGCATTATTCGGACCTTTATGTTTACAAGCGGATCCTAAAAGTATGGAACTCTAGGTTGCGAGTTGTGCATGGGCTTACTACCCAACCACTTATTACCTTTACTGTTCCGAAATGACCAACGGCCTGGGATAACATAAATCTCAGAGTTGATGACTCATAACGGAAGTAAAGACCCAAAATTTAAATCTGTAAAAGCCTAAAGCCTCGAGTTGGAGTTGCTAGTAATTTAGTAAGCTAAAACTTACATTCATGAAAAACGGAAAGTTTTTTTTACGAAAAATGCTCCACCCATACTATTGTGTGACGTTTATTATCAAATTATCACTTCATTCTATAAAAACGTGAACGAATAGGTTGCACGAACTTACTTTTAAGGTGTGTTCACAATATGCCGAACGGCATCAATCGGACTTAGTGTGTACGTCCTGATCGGCCTTCCTCCTTACCGAAAGCCGATTCGAATGAATCGCCGGCCGGCATAGTGTGGGTGCACCTTTATCCATTTAGTGTGGACGCACATTTATATGCTAAGTTCAATACCATAAACTATGAAACCGATGTAAATCTTTTTTTTATTCTTATGAGTCGGGTTGAAAACTGATTCAAAATTATAAAAACAGGAAATGGTCGTGTGAAAACATTTTAGAAGGTTAGAATTTAATGTCGTTTTCCACAATATATTACTGAAAACCCCATATAGATAGGATAAACCGTTTCTGAGATTAGCGTGCACAAACAAACAAACTGTAACGTTTTTATCATATGTATAGATATAAAATTTCCTATAGTTTTATGCTAACAAAAACTTTTATTTTCCTACTTTCTTACTAAGGTGTAAGGAAATCAACCAACTCTAAGTCGGTTGATGTCTTCTTCGACTTGATTGCCTAGTTCGTTTTTCATTGAACGTAGAACAGTGTTGAGCTATTTGTTGTTCTCTTCCTTAATTTCAATAAAATATTAACATTGTTACTAGTTTAATTTGCTATTATTTTTGAAAAGTCAATTAAGCTTATCTCGTTAATTTGGTTACCGCATGCATACATTAGGTTCGTTCTTTGAACTTTCCCCAGGGCTGACCCAGGTTTTTTTGACAACCCTATGAGTTTTCAAAAAGACATGGGGGTTTCCCAGTCGTCAAAAACACTAAACAAAATCACTACACATCCCTGTATTTAAATGAAAACACATCCCATTTGTAAGCTTTCAACTCGCCCCAGCAAAACCTATGACGTGTTGAGGCAAACCCAGGTCAAACCCAGGGCTCAAAAAGCACTCAGTTTGACATATTCAGTTAAGGCTTTGTGGCGACCACAGGGCGACCCCAGGGCTTCAAAAAACGAACCTGTTCTGTTTTGTCAATTTGAAAGAAAATTTCCTCAAGTTATTAAATCTTCGGCTTCGGTTTCGGCTTTGGTCGAAGGTTGATGTCAAGCCGAATATTCAATGGCTTCGGCTAGAAATCGACCTTCGGTCGGACACTATTCTTCCCATTACGTTAACATCGTCTGCGTAAGAAAGTAATAGCACAGACTCTTGAAAGATTATTCCTCTGGTGTTGACGTTAGAGTTTTGTACAGTCGAAAGCTTTTTTGGACAACAAAATTCTCGGTTAGTTTTTACAAACAGCGTGAATTCTCCAAAATCATCCTGGATGATTACGAGTTTTGTAGGGATACCGAAACTAGACATGGCTCTGTACAGTTCGTCTCTGTAAATACTATCAAACGCGGCCTTGAAATCGATAAAAAGATGGAGTATATCAATATTTTACTTCCGGTGTTTTTTTTTGCAAGATCTTCTGTAATATGACAATTGGGGCGATTGTGGGCTTTTCTTTTCTAGAACCACATTGATAAGGATATACCAAAGGAGGTGGTGCATACTTGGGCCCAGAGCGTACACCTATGAGACTAGTACCAAATGAAAGCTTACGTTCAGCCCAGTCAGCCTGCCAAATATTTTTGAATTCGGTCTTGGTGATTTTGAGATAATTAGACTTGAAGTTGAGTGCCGGAAATGGGAAAAATCTGACATTTCTGCAAATAATTACGAATATCTCGAAAAGCATAGCACGTAGGACAATGATTTTGGTATCATATGAAAGATCATAAAAATATCTTTCATTTCATTCAAAATACAGTTTTCAAAATGCCTTATATTTCGAAAAAACAGACCTAAAAGTTGTTTTAAAAAAAACATTTTCGTTGACGTTTGACAGCCAATATCTCGAAAAAATCAGTGATGACCTATAATTTTTTTTGCACCACTTTAATCCTTAATTGGTAAGCTGGGGCCCAGGCTCCATAGAAGTATGCACCACCTCTTTTATGACCTTTTGTTTTAGACGTTACATATTACAGCAGAAAAGATCTTTTATATGACGTTAGGGATGCTTATTTATCTATAAAATTTGCGCAATTGTGAGGATCCCTCTCAAGGATCGGTCTTATGTTAGTTTCCATGGCGTAACGGTTAGCATGTCTGCCTGTCACGCGGAAAGTTCACAACACAAACCAAAAAGTGTTTTTCCACGGGTATCGCCTTTTAAGAAGAATTGGAAAGTTTTCCAATATGAAATTCATTGCCATGCAAAAGTGCATTCTCGATTGGACGTTCGGAATCGACAATTGGTCCCCTCCATTCCCTCACAAGGAATGGTTGTGAAAAATTCGCTAAGCCTCGGGGCTCTTCGTTTTGTTGTGGCACCTTATTTATTTATTCATTTATTCATGTGATTCAATTCATCGGGGACGATTTCTTCCGACCTTATCATGCAGATCAGTTGCACTAAGAAGTTCGGCCATCTGCATCTGCTTTTATTTGATTTAGGTTTGCATATGACAAGCTGAACTTCTTCTAGGTTGGAAGAACGGAGATTCTCGATCATCGCCCTGTAGTTAAATGGGGCATTTTGCCTTCCCGCGGAATTAGTGCCTTCATCGATTCTATCTGTATGTTTCTCTGCTGGTCTTTACAGGCTTGAGTTTTGATATACATCTTTTGTCTTTGTTTTTTTTCTTTGAAAAAAAAAAAAATATTTCTTATGAATTCAGGAATGAATTCTTCTGGCTTAGCTGTTTACCGTTCAACAGCAAAAAAATTGAATTCGTTGCAATAGCAGTACGGAATTTCTTTTCGTACTTGAAAATCGATGCAATTTTCCACAGATCCACTGATAAAAACAATAAACTGCATGTTTAACCCTTGAAGCTGTTAAGCTGTTAAAGCCTACCGAATTAAAATATGTAAACGATATTAAAAATTGAAAATACAGAAAATAAAATAAATACAATTTAATATAGTTCGATGAAAAACTCACCGCACTATAGCAATTGCCCCATTGCATATTGTCTGCAATACAAAACACTCGACTAGTAACTGAGTTACTTTCGGTACGATGATGCAACCTTTTAATTTCGAAACCAATTTCATTCACCGCTCATGCGTTTAAATTCGCAAAATTTGCTCTTCGAAATTCATATTCATCTGGGGACACCCCTAAAAAATATACTCACAGTTTGTACTTCACAGGCTCTTGAACATAGATTAAAGTTGTTTGCCACACTCCACCAGGAACAAAATAATAACAAAAAGAAAAACACCCACCCACCCACACAGTGTTACAAAAAGAGGGCGCGCACAGCATCATCCTCGAGGGCTGTTCTATATCTCCAGTAATAATAAAAGGACCAAAAAAGGGGTTGCAAAAATCAATACTGTTTTCCCTTCATTAAATCTAACGAGCCTTGATGGTTCTTTTAAATCTTCACTCGTCTCGTTGTATGAAATCTATACGTACACACACTGTGTACATACAAACAGAAGACAAAAAACAAAAAAACATAAAAATGTTGAAATATCACAGGATATGCAAGAAAACATTCTAAATGAGATTTTAGCTTTCATTCTTCTCGCTGATTGCTGAGGTATCACGACAAAACACTGCTGCTTTCACAACTAAAAGAGATCCTTCAAATGGAATAGCTTATCAGAACATTGTCGTTGTTGTTGTTGGTGTTGGTGTTGTTATTCTTGTGCTGTCCAAACAAAGCTAATGATTGCTGTTCCCAAGTCCCCATTGTGTGTCGGTGTCGAGGTGCGTGGAAAAACAGTGGCTGGCATTCATCCAAACATCGACATTTCACAACACACCCGCTGCGTTGCTGCTGCACCGGCACCGTGGCTTATAAAATATAAATGCCGCCTTTAATTTGTGTGGACCGTACCTTCCTCACTCGCTCGAACATAATGATTTGATTGTCCAATTTATTTTCTTGCTAACGATCACATGAACCACTTTTTGGTTTTTCGGTAACGAAATCATTTCTGATGACGACTAAATATATAATTCTCCTACTATGAGAGCAAGTCAAGATCAAGGAGAGTTCACATTGAATGACGCTGTTGCTGGTGGGACCGTGCAGAAAAAAGGGCGCCTCACGCAATGCATCGTTTTATTACCCCCATGCGCATAACCCATTGCATGATGGGGACTTCTATGGAGGAAATAATCATAGGTCTACAACGGGCTGGGTATACACACCAACTAATTTGGTTGTGAACTTGTAGGCATGGCAGTTTGGTGATGCCAATTTGAACATTTCTTTTGGATGTCAAAAAGAGTTTGAATTACACAGTAGAAATAACTTTTTCAACTGATTTAGATAAAGATCATTTTTGTTTTCACTGTGGAGTGGAGGCAGCCTGCTTGTAAAGCTGAAAAAGATTCAACCTATGAAATGAAGTGTCGCATCTCAAACGCTTTTGTGGTGTTTAGCGGAAGGCTGTTGAGAAAGTTGGCATCGAAAAAACACAATTGCATTGAAAATCTTCTTCCACAGCACAGCTGGAAGTTAAATGTCAGTACAGGCAGAGGAACAAATGAAACCCTTTCATATGTCTGAAGCATTAGGTATGCAAATAAAGCTTATGCTTTTAAAAGGGTATTTTCAAAAGGATGTGCACAACATAAATTTCATGTTTATCCGAAGTGTTAAAGGCAAGCTATGGATACAAAATTCCTATTTCATCTTCAATTGCTTTTGTCTTTGTGTTTTTCGGAAGCAATAGAAATTCTTATTGCATTTGTGTTTGAGGTGCTGATGTATTCCAGTATAAAGAGTCCATACAACAGTTTTGAAAACAATGTGACTAAGCGCTTTCCTTTACGATGCTTTTGGCATGAAAAGATTTCTGACTTCGTCCACTTTTTATTCACAAAAAATATACAAAACTTGGAACATATAGCTCATATCAATTTCGAAGTGCTCATTTACTACGCTCAATGTTCCCAAAAATAACCTAAAGTGGCATCACTAAATAAGCCTTAGTTGGAAATGCAGCTTCAACTTCAGAGAAATGTTAAATTCAAGGCATAAACGAGTTATCGTGCTCGTACTCGTGCGGTATTAGCTTGCTGATAATTACCTATTACGATGATATAAAGGATAATTTTCAACAATAAAAGGATAATCGACGGCGGTGGCGAATGTTGTGCTGATGTGCACGTTGACCAATCTGCCACGGTCGGCGTTGGCGGCCGCTGATGCTGCCGCTGCTCATATTTATTTTTATTTTTCTGCGAAATAATGTTCTCATAGTTAGTTTATAACCCATGGATGCCTTCAAATGGACATTTGTAAAAGAAAAAGAAACAGCGAATATACATTTCCGTTTTGTGTTGAATCAGCTCAACTACATTCTTTATTGCGCTGCCAACGAACATTAGCACAAGTATGGAGCAAATTGAACATAATTTTATTTAATGTACTGTGGTAAGTGGTTGAAGATGGATGCTATTTCAGAAATAACTCAATTGAGAGGTTTAAGCCTTTTAAGGAGAAATTGAGGTTTTAATCTTTGCTTGATGGAGAGATTAGCCTTAGTATACACAAAGATGGAACAATTTTGATAGATATGTGTAATGGCATTGCGCGTGGAAAAAGAATGAGTGATATGCTTCCTGTTCAATCGATTTTTTTAATGAAAATTGTTCTTTCTATTCCTTGTTACTAAGAGCGGTTTTTTCTTTTTCACAGATTTAAAAAAAACAGTTTTTTTTTATAACTAATGCTGACATCAAGGGGTTATGGATACCCTTATAGTATTATAAGACATAATGCGAGCATTTTGGAAAATAAGAGAGGATTTAAAAGAGACACCGATGGACATTGTTTTTGAATTTTTGTGAATCGTATAATACAGGGGAGCAACATAGAGACCATTCCACCTGCGCAAAGTGAGGCTAAGATATAGATTTATAAATCAGGAAAGTGCAGAATTTTCTGCATCGTCTCAAGAAATTTTAGCATTTAGCAGCGATTTTGACGACTTCAAATATGTGGTCATTCCAACGAAGATCATCGTTTACACAAATACCAAGTATTGACCAGAAATAAATAAATAGGGTGGCGCAGCTGAGCGAGGAGCCTCGGGCTCAGCGCATTTTTCAGAAACACTACTTTTGTGAGAGAATGGAGGGGACCTACAATTTCCAACCGGTTCCGAACTGACAATCAAGAAAGCGCTTTTCATGGCAATGAATTTGGTAACGGAGGGCATTCTTATTCCTTGCGAAAGGTGATACCCGTCAAAAAAACATTTCCACCTTTCTTGGGATTCGAACTACAAACGTCTTGGTAAACAGCAGATATTCTAACCATCACGCCAAGGTTACTAAGTATTGACAGCTTTTCGGTTTCTTGGATACAGGCAATGGGGGGATGTTAAACTTTTACGATAAATGACAAAACATAGTTTTCAAAGCATTCAATTCAACTCGGTTTTTACTACCAAGTAACAATACTGTTAATTTCTGAATTCAATGCGCCAAAGAGTAGGGACGTGAATTTGAAAATGAATATGAAAAGTTGAGGGTTAAGTCGTCAGCAAAACAATTAAGAGCGTTTTTAAGAGTTTCGAAGACAAAACACAGGAGCCCAGGTGCACACAATCATTTATAAGGTGAGCATCAGACTTGTTACCAGCCAACACAACTTATATTGAACGGTCCAAAACTATTTTCTAATCCAACGAAGGAGAGATTTTTTTTAGAGATTTTGATTGGTTTCCTGCGCTTTCGACTTTGTCTTACATTTTTTACACAGATAGAGTCGGTTTGAGTAAGCTGTTCCCGAAACTGTCAGAGGGGACTCTGACTCTCTGTCATCCAAAAAATCTGCCCGCAGAATATTGGCTGTTTTTTGGGTTAAATAAGAAATTGAGGAATAAAGCCCTATCGAGAAGAACCAAGGAGAGACTATACAAAAAACTCATCATCCCGACCCTGCTATATGGTGCAGAAACATGGACCCTCTCCCAATCGGATGAAAAGTCAGTTGGAGTCTTCGAGAGAAAAGTTCTGCGTACGATTTATGGTCCTGTTTGCGTTAATCGAGAAGACAACGTTTGGCGAAGAAGATAGAACGACGAACTATACGAGCTGTACAGCGACATATGCTTAGCCAGAAAAATTAGAGTCCAACGACTAAGATGGCTGGGCCGTGTAGAGCAAATGGACATCAACGCTCCAGCGCGTAAAGTCTTCAACGCCAAGCCAGAGGGAGTCAGAAGCCAAGGTAGACCTCATCTTCGATGGAGCACCAGATAGAAGGAGATCTTCGCCAACTTGGAGTGCAAAATTGGAGACGGCAGGCTAGAGATCGAGCCGGCTGGAGGGGCATATTGGAAAAGGCCTAGGAGCACCACGCTCTAGTTGAGCCACCTAAAAAAGGGAGGAATGAAGGGGATATATCCCCCCCCCCCCCATTGGGATCGATAATTGTTCAACATAACCAGTCATGAACCAAAAAAGTTGAAGAAACACAATGTGAAATTTAGTTGCTACTTTCAACGTGAATTAAGTTTTATTAGTACTCATAGGATTGTACATACATTCTACAATTTCACTCTACAGGGAAAATACAAAGTCAATTTCATCTGAGAGAAACTATTATTTCGGCAAATAACCTAATCTTTTGAATTTAATTTTTTATATTGATTTTCCACGACTGGTATGAAAAAAATCTTTTCTCTTAAAATCTTTTATACAGCAGTTTGCCAAACATTACTGTATTGAATTCAGGTGATGGTCTTCCAAAGCTCATAGTGAAAAATCTTCAAAATTGTGATCTGGCCATTCCTTTTTTGATCGGCCAAGGGTAAGATGGAGCAAGCAATACAATTGAGTTCAGGCAATTATTCGCCAACAATTTGCTTCTAATGCTCTGAGACTGGCTAACCACAATTGAAGCAGTTGACAATTATTTCAATACACCGAAAAGAAAAGATATGCTGCAAAAAACAATAAGCGAAAGCGAAGAGACTCCACAAAAAAGACATTAAAAAGGCTGAATTTGAATTTGAAGTTGAAGATTTTGAAGCCATTTGCGTTTGCCTTGACCAAATAAGAACATTGGGAAGTGACGCAAGGAACTTAAAAAACGCTATGGATTTCGAGTTTTTGATTAGCTTTAAAGGTTAAAAGTACCTATAGTTTACCAACTCTCGTTGTCAATTATTCGTGAGATTCAAAGAGTGAATTTAGACTTGGTCCAAGCTATGGATCTTGCCAAAGATTTAAAAGATCAACTAAAAGTTAAACGGGTAGAAGATGACTCATTTTCAAAAGTGTTTGAAGAGGCAAAAAAAAAAAAAAATAGCTGAAGTCCTTGATATTGGCTTTAAACATAAGAGAATAGTGAACCGACAAAAGAATAGTTCGAACCCTTTGGTTCCAAGTACTTACAGAAGAATATTTTCGTGTAGTTGTTTTCAATCCTTATATCGATTTCTATGTAATGAGAAAAATTTACAAACCGTGAAAACATGCTAGAAGGGTTTTCCGTTCTTCTCAAGGATTCTTCGTCTGAAATATACAAAGCAGCTGAAATATTAAATGAAACTGTTGAGTTTTACCAAACATATTTGGCTGCCGAACCACCTTCTGTTCTTTAAGAATTAAATCTTGGAAGATATTTGATCCGAAAGATTAATACCTACTTCCTCTAAGAATTCATTGGAAACGCTCTATAGCTGCCCCAAACAATACTTTCCTAGCACATATATATATTTCCTAACAGGATTTTAGCTACAATGCCCGTTTCAACGTTAAGTCCCGAAAAAACTTTCTTCTATTTAAAGAGAGTATAAACAACACAAGGAAGAATGACCAACGAAGTGAGATTCTTAAAAATATTTCTTTTTTAATAACAGTGTGATAAGCTTTGGATGTTTACTTATTTGCAAGATTGTTTGAATGGTTTGGCTGCTTAAGCTATTCATCGCGAAATACTTATAGCAGCAGACGAGGTTATATGTGTTTTGTATAAAAAGGACAGAAATAAAAAGGATTTTATTCAATTATAAATTTTTTAAATTAATATTATTTCACCTATTACATCAATATTGACTCTAGTTCACATTCAAATCAATTCAATGAAGTCTTGTTATTAGTTTTTTTTTTTCAATTATTTAAGCTTTCAAAAAAATGAGCGAACTAGGCTTATCCCCCCCCCCATTGCCAAAAGCTATCTACGCACTGATACACAGATGTGTTAGGTGTGCAAGTTTTCTTTACGGTACATAGAAGTTATGGGAATTATGGAACCTGTTTGTGAATTGTGGCATTGTTGTGAAAAGTTATAAATACTCTTATACTGACTTCTCATTTGGGGTTGAGGTTGTAGTGCTCGTGCTTTAAAGGCTAGCATGCCTGTTACGGTATAGTTCTATGGTCTATTCCCTGATTGCTTTTTTTTACGGGCTTTTTGCGAGAAATTGGCAAGGCCTTAGAAAGTATAGTTTCATTCACTGGGATGAAAATCTCTTTTTTTCAACGGCAGAGAAAGCTTTTGTTGCCGTTTGGTTGGCAATCTCATTGACCCCGGCATTTGGTAGTGCCCACATTGCATCCTAATTAAAAGCATTTGGTACTGCTTTTTGTAAAAAGAACTGCAACGATATTTTCAGAAAGCTTCTAGCATTTTACCGAACGTACACAGTGCGCAGTGGTCGTGCGGCTTCAGTTCTTCTAGGATAAAATGTTAACCCATCTGAACATTAATCAAGTGGCAGCAACATAAAAAGTATTGCCAGATTGAAAACCTAACGTCTAAAAATTCGATGATTTCTTACGAAATGAGTTTTATTTTTTAAATATCAGTGTCAAACCTTTTGGGACAAAACGAAAAGATAAATAAAATAAAAAACAAAAAATTAGTTATTAGCTTTCGATCAACTTTCACACAATATTATACTGTTCAAACTAAAGGCTATTGGCTTCCCACCTGTGTTCACCGATTGGGTACTTTCTTGTCTGTCTATGAGATCTTACCAAGTAAAGTTTCGTAATATCCTTTCCAACCCTTTTAATGCTGGCTCAGGTGTACCTCAGGGAAGTCATCTAGAACCTCTTCTATTTATTTTAGCTATCAATGATGTTGTGTCTTGCATTTCCTTCAGTGAAATATTAATATTTGCTGATGATATGAAAATTTTTAAAAAGATAACTGGTTCGCTTGATCGCTCTCATCTCCAATCCGATGTTAATCATTTTGCAGTTTGGTGCTTTAAAAATGGGCTCAACCTTAACCCCAACAAATGCCAAAGCATGACGTTCTCTAAAAAGAAGGTGCCTAGCAACCCTAGTTATTCTATTTCCAATATTATTTTGAGTCAAGTGAAATTTTTTAAGGATCTTGGCGTATATTTTAGTTTTAATATGGACTTTACTCAACATATCAATTACATCGTTAGTAAGGCCAATAGTATGCTTGGTTTTATGAAAAGATGGTCAAAAGAGTTTCAAGACCCGTATGTTACCCTTGCTCTATACAATTGTTTAGTACGACCTCATCTAGAGTATGCTTCTCAAGTGTGGTCCCCTTTTTATGAAATACACAACTCAAGAATTGAATCAGTACAACATAAATTCATAAGATTCGCTCTTAAAGGGCTTCCGTGGGAAAACTCTTACGATTTACCACCATATGAGCATAGAATCCAATTATTACATATGCAACTTCTTTCTCAAAGGCGTACCATTAACGATCTGGTATTTTTTCATCAACTTATCACCGGACATATCGATGCACCTGAGTTACTTTCTTGTGTTGAATTCAACTTTCGAGGCGGTTCTTACCACCTGCGCAACTTAGTTTTGATATACTGCCCTTACCATAGAACGAATTATGGCATGAATGAGCCATTGACTCGTATGGGTAGACTATTTAATCTTAACTCATGTTTAATTGATTTTAACTTAAGTAAATCTAGTTTAAAAAATTTGTTGAGAACCAGTGCTCCACTTTCTTAAGTTTAGTTTGTATGCTTGCATGTTTGCATTTTTCAAGAATTTTTAGTTTATGTTATTTATTGTAAATTGTATCACATTTTGTATGTCTTGTTTGTTTTAATTAGTGTACTTTATTTAAGATAATTTTGTAATCTATGTAATTTATATTTGAAATTTTTACTATAATTTTTTTTTTTTTATTATTACTATCCTTACGTTCTCTATGTGCTGGTGTTGATGTTATACTAACTAACTACTAACACTTGCATTCATGATGAAGAGCGTATATAAGTGTGTACATATGAGCTTGTTCTAAGCTCAGTACTACTTAGTCTCTGAAATGCGAAAAACTGTTAACCCCTACACCTTTCTGAAGGTTATCGTCTCCAAAATTGAACAATTTTGAACACTACTCTAACCTTGAAATTGGAAAAGAAATATTTTTGATTTTCTTTAGTGTCAAAAACACACTCAGCTGGAAATATCTTTAGTCTGTCACAGGTCCTTCCAATTTGAATTTGGTCAAAAATGATGAACGCGGTTCGAGCAAAAACCTGAATCAAAATTTTTTACTGCTCCAAACAGATGGCAGCAACATTTCCCCTTCGTGTTCATCATTATCTTTCCACATTCTTGTCTGTCTATAAAAACTTTATTAACATCAAACACCAATGACCACAGGACATTAACCCTTTTCTGTGAAGTTCTAAAAAAGAAAATCAGGTGACGAATAAAAATTACATGGCCCGAAATTGCCACAGGCAAAAAACAAATATCGCAAAACCACTTTACGCCTACCCCACAAAAACAAACTCCATTCTATACATGTTTCTGTTTTGACTTTGCATGAGGCGAGAGCAGTGAAATTCAAATTTAATCGCTACCTTGCCAATTAGTTGCAAATTAATCGTAGTCAATCATTTGATTGCTATTCGTTAGACTACAATTAATGACTTTTTGATAGCTAAGCTACTACCTACCATTTTTTTTTGTTTGACCAATCTGAAGTCAGCACTCTCTGCTCTGTGGGTTTCTTTTTTTCTGTTTTTTTTTCAAGCCCCCCAGCATCACACATCAACCACATCTCTACAATTTTGAAGACTGCCCTTGGGATATGAAATTTTGTAAATCTATGTCCGAGTTATGGGCTTTCTTTGTTGATCAAATGCAGCTTTCTTGTTTACCCAGTCGCCACCTGTCTTTTCGGAATTAACAAAAATATAAAAAATACAAGGAAGGAAAAAAATCGTTGAATTTCTTTGTTTTATTTTATCAGAAGTGATTTATAGCATCCCGACAAAAGAAACGGAATTAATTTGTTTCGGTGTGGCCGCACGTTGAAGTGTGCTCGACATGGCCAGTAGCTAGGCTCGTGATTTTGTCTGCCGCATGTTCGCAACTTCGGAGTCCGTATTCCGATACCCAAATTCCATCTATTTCTCTGTTTGAGTTGGAATTCCCTAAAATATGTTCATATCACCCGAAGCTATTTGAACGAAATATAAAGAAAAGAGCCGAAACAAAACACGCGCAGGCAGCATTAAAGTTTATTTGCCGTTTCGAAATTCTCCTATTCTACTGCTGCCTGCTATGACCAAATGTGGGCTTGATCTTAATTTTATTTGAATGCACGACATAATAGGACGACTATAATCATCACGGCTGTTTGTGTGGCGTCTCGTTCATATACTTGTGTTACATATCTTACCATTTTTCCATAAATCCGATAGGAGATTTGGCGAGAAAAAAGTTTACTTGCCTTCGAGTGGTTTGGATTCGGCTTCGCTTGAGATAGCTCCCGAAAACACCTCAAAACAGAAATAATAGATACATACCTACCTATGGACAAAAATGCGAGTGGTTTGTTTGGATTTTCGTGTGGTAGCACTCTGACCGCCTATGTAGCTCAAGGTGTTGAATTGATGGATTCAAGTAGTTTGACTTGGGCACCGCAGCAGTCGGTATCATATCACATTAGCATATTAAGTTGATAGATGAAAATTTATCTTATAAGACGCCCCAAACGATTAGGATATCTCTGCATGCATAAATGAAATGATATTAGATTGCTGGGGGCAGTTTAATTTATATGTAATTAATTTGCTGCTACGCACGACAACACACAACGACAACGGCGACGAAGACGACGACGACGACGACGCCGCGCCGCGACGGTCGACGACGACTACTACACTACGGAGACTGACGTGACGCGACGGGACTGACAGTAAGTAGGTGGCCCGGTGGTTGAATTAGTGAAATTAGTTTCGAGCATAGGAATAAGGAGTTTCGGCAATATGAAAAAGATGCAAATATTAAGAATTTCGAAATGGATGACATAAACGTATACGCACGCAAACATTGTCCAAAGCCTTGGATAGTGTGGTAGGTCGAATGTGATATAATTGCACAGATATCTAGGTATTAATGAAATCAATTTTCTGAGACTTTTAAGTAGTTTTTTTTTTTTTTAATTATTCGGTTTATTTCGTTTGATCTTGGCATTTTGTACTAGCCTCGCTGTTAGATATAATTATTTAGACGTTATGCAAATGATAAAACAAATCACACCTCAAGCTGGGACATGAAATTTTTGAATTTAAACAAATTGAGAAAAAATTAACTAATATGACCTTTGAAATTCTTCCTTTTTTCTTAAGTAATGATAACTTTGCTGTTTAAATGTTATATCGAATGTCATTGTAATTTGGAGATTTTTAAAAGATTTTTCAGTTCCTCGGAAAGTGGAAATATTTATGTGACTTTCAATTGAATCACTATGGGATTTTTCGGCATCGGTAATTACTGATTCATCAAAGTAAAAAGCGTTGTAAATTGGGTTGCAAATAAAAATTATTATATTCTATTTCATAAACCTAAAGCAACAATTATTTATTAAATATTAATTAACATGCCACTGCATATGTAATCAACTTATCTAGTAAGGCGTGGTTAAAGCAAAAGTCCGCAGAAATTAAGTCCGCTATGGAACTTTGTCTGAAACACAACCTTGTTTTAGCACCTGTTTTGCCTGGCATTGCAAAGTTAAGCTCTATAGAAAATTTATGCATCATAATGTGGCTTTTCGTGCGAAATAATAATAATCACCCCTGGGCCCGTCGTTGCAATTTCGGACTACGAATGTCAAATAGAAATGACTAAGAACATCTTCGTAATGAACGCTTGGCAATAGATATTTACAACTTTTTAATATCTTTAATAGTAGCAAATTTTGTTGCAAAACATTCACTACAGGGGCGCCTGTGATGCTTCCATTTTGGTATTCGTAGTCCGAAATCCCTACGACGGACCTTGACCTTGTGATAGGGGTTAATACTTTTTAATTCCAACAATCCACTAATCAAGACGAAATGAGTCCTCTGGAGGAACTCGAGCTGCGAGTTCAATGCATTTTGTCATTTTGTGTCTATTAAACCGAAAATAATATGTAATTAAAAAAATAGCTAGAATATATACCAAAACAAAAATAGAAGCAAAACTGGCAATCCACCGTCTCCTCCATCAAGAGGACACATCAAACTGTACCCAAACTTGAGGGACACAGTCTAGAAAACCTCAATACCTTTTGTATGTGCTTGGATTCTACTATACTCCTTTGAACAGCTTCAAGCTCAATGTTTCCATTGTCATCCCCAGTAGGGAAGACTGGGAGAACACAAGGCTTCATTCTTCAAGGCAAAATATGTTCTGGTCTGGTATACATACGGACGGCTCAAAAATGGAAACTGGCATAGGTTCCGGCATTTTCAGCGACTCTCCTAGAACGAATTTTTCATCAATAAGTCTTGGTAGTAACTCCTCCATTTTCCAAGCTGAAGTCTTTGCCAATGCTCGATAGTAATATGTTCATCGAAGACGAAAAACAAACAATATTCTTTTTCTCAAACTGCGAAAATACTAAAAAATACACCATCAACAAATTGACGGTAGATGACAGATAAATGATGACAAATGATAAATGACAGATGACAAATGAAAGATGACCAGCGACAAATGACAAATGACAGGCGACAGATGGCAGGTAACAGATGACAGATGAAAAGCGAAGAGTGTGCTCATTAACTGGCCAAGTCCCTAATTAAACCATTTCAAGTACATGAACACTCTAAAGGTTCCAATTCAAACATAAACAACCGTATTTATTAGATTTTATTAAAACACGCTTAAAATGCTGAGTAGTTACGAATAAGAACTTTCTGAAACTTTAATTAGTAAATAAAAAAAATAATAATCCTTTTTTTCACCCATTGTAGTTACTGACACCTTATGTCAAAATCAATAAGAAAACCTCTTGTTATGGTTTCTCCGTGGTACTTTTTCAACAGATTATCTTCCTTTCGTATTGTGTAAACATTAGATGCGGCTGCATTTCTGGAGTTGATGTTTTTCGTGAAAGTATTTCTCATGAAATTACGAGTTAAAACTCTTCGTGAATATCCCTAATCTACTGCTTTTTTTCTGCAAGAAAGAACCGAGTTTGTGAGCCCTAAAAGCAAAAGAGAAAGATCAAAAGCGAGAGCAAATTGCGTTGTGAACACGGTTTTTGTATATCACTCTTATTAAAATAAAACACGGTAAGAATTTTGTTTGTGTGAAAAATATACAAAAAACACACAATTTATTTTCTCCGGTTTAACAAAAAGCAATACACGTCTTGTCTATCTGCCGGACAGAAAAAAACTAAAAACTACCCTTTTCTCTTATTTTAAAGGATATATTTCAAAGAGAGACATAAATAAATACTGCGTAATTCTATGACTCTTCAAAACACGAATGGTTTAAGTTGCCATTCGTAACAGTTTTGTCCAACAGGGCAATGGGGAACTCTGGAGCCTATTTCTCAAATTCATATCAACCTTGTGAAGAATTTAAAGCTTTTAAAAATCGTGTACATGACTTTTGCAATATTCTTCAAGGCTGAATTGAGTTTGGAACTCTTAATAAAAATATCGATTTGTTTTATACTAAATGAAATTCATAACTTAAAAAAAAAACTATCCAATAAGAATAAAGTGCGTATAGCTCAATTTGAGAGACCTTTAATTTTATCAAATCCCAAATCGCGACCACAGCTAAAGAAACGAACGTTTATTGGTGATTTGAAAATAGGGTTGCTTTGTTTCTTAATGTTCTGGTATGTAAAACCTATCTTCGATTTTATTTTGACATTGATGACTATAACATCAAATTTGACAAGGGTTTGTTTTTTAGTTCTGCTGTTTGGTGTGGAAATAGATTTTCCTTCTGACTCTGATTCTTTTATCATGTAAATACATACATACAGTTTTCCTAGTTCCCTTGTGCGAACGGTGTAGTTTTTTTTTTTTTTTTAGTAAAGTGAACTTAAGGAAAGTATTAACAGTTTCCAATTAAGTAGGTATTGCAGTTTTAACGAACTTTTTTCGTGACCTCATCCATTCCAAGCTTTTTTCGAGTGTGGGGCAGGATACCGAAATCATGAAAGCCCAAGATCTCGAAGTGTTTCAAAAATCCTAATTAAGGATAATAGAATTTTTTATAGAACTTTGATGGTGACAAATAAACAAAGAGGCACTTGTTTGTCGACACCGTTAAAAGTTTTTTTGAATGTAATATGCATCGCGTCTATATTTTTTTGTGATCGTTTTAGTTTTATAAACTCTTGTTAGTTCACTTCTCTTCTCATTCTACTTTAATGGCGCTATGAGCATTATGATCTTTATTAGATTATAGCTCTCCCATTTGCTTCATCCATGATCCTGGAAGATTTACAAAGTTTCTTGAAACAAAATGGTTTCGCATTTTTTCCACATGTGAATGTCCTATTTTTAGTTTGATCTTTTTTTTTACTACATCTGTGATTTCCAGTTTTCATTCCCTTATGATCAAGTCTTTGTGACCCACACATTTAATTTCTTGCCTCAATCAGTGCTAAGCGATTTGATTTTTTTTTGTTTTGTGTGATTTTTCCCATTAGGCTTTTAACCACTTGTGCATATTTTATTTGACGTCACTTGAACCTTACTTTGATTAGTCTACTCATTTATTAACGATATCTATGTTTGGTAATAAATAGGATTGTTGAGTTTGACTCACGCATTCTCTTTTTCCTCCGCATCAGAAATATAAGCCCGGGCAGCCACAAGACACCGCATACATAGCCAATATCGCATCATCTTCACGATGTCAAGTGAGATGCGCGTGAATTAAATTATTACGAAACGCAGTGAAAATCGCTAATCGTGTTAAGGTACACCATGTTAACCCTAGTCATCGGTGGATATTATGCCTGTCGAAACACCTAGTTAGCCTGCGTGCACAAACTCCCCAAGGGGCGCCCGTTTAACGGCAGGGGTTCCCATCCCATTGCTGCTGGCCCCCCACAGTAATCATCCTTTTCACTTAGCCAATAAAGTAAAATCTTCTCTTGTCCCAATATCGTCAGGTTTAATATTTTCCTGTGCTCCGATCTTGACCATCCGCAAGAATTAGCCTTTGCCAGCCAGAACGCGGCGTTGCCTCTAACAGCTGGACGCCTTGCGGAGGAACATGCGCGTGCCAACCCCCATTGACAAATTTGTTACTTGTGCACATTAAATAAAGTTATACCAGAGAATTGATGTCCGTTCGGATAACATTGGAGTGCGAGAGTGTAAATCATTGCATGATTCTCGTGCGAATTCAAAAACAAAATAAAAACAAAAAAAAATCAATGAACAGCTCCAGCAATAATTAAGGATATCTCTCAATCCAATAACGAGACCAAGAGCCAGGAACATGAACAGAAAGGGTCGCCGCGCCGGTCTTCGAGATCTCTTGATGATCCCAGAAAGGAAAACACTCTTATAGAGGCATCCACCATCAACATGTCAAAAGGTACTTCATTTTTTATGAAATTAATAAAGTACGTTGGCCAAACACGAGACACGTGACCAACGTAATGTATCCGTTTTGCATTGTGGCCAACCTTTAGCTTTAAACCAATAACTGGGTAGACATTTGAGAATTGGAATGGGATCCGGTTTAAGGAAGGTTCATGCCGATGCCATAGATATTCAGGTGAACCACGCCACGTAGCGAACAAGGAATGTAAGCCCTCCCTCCTTTGTGAGTATTTATATATACGAGTACGAGTACATGTGCCGCCTGAATAACAAACTCTTGAATTGCTCTGAGGTATGAACTTGTTGTTTGGATGTCTTTTGGGCTCATTCCATAGAGAACTTAACCAGTCTTGACTACGCTTCAAATAGGATAAACATGGTCACGTGGCTCGCTTTTTCTGTTTCAAATTATTGACACGTAGTCACCCTCATCCGGAAGAAATTGTGGAGTTGAGTTCATCATATCGCGTTATACTTCTTCACGGACTTGTGATGGGATAATGTTGAAAATATGATATTCAAAATTTTTTGTGCTGAAGATGTATTCATATGATTGCATAATGTCAGTTTTTTACTAATAAGCGGGCGTTGGTGCAGATAATGGTATCAGCTAATTGTACAATTATTTACGGCAGATTATTATTTTCGTAGTTTTTTTGTTGTTGTTGATAAGGGTGATGGATGCTGGAGAGGGGAATATAAATTTGAATACAGACAGGGATGAGCATTGAACAATGAACATGGAACACAAAAAACAGAAATCCTAGGTAACATGAAAAAATGCGAATGTGTTTGTTTCAGGAAATATATGACTCGGAAAGATATACATACAACAGTTGAAATATTTTTTTAAACGAATGGATTTAACTAAAAGTTGGTGAAAAGACCTCTGTCCTTTGATTTTCTTCAGTTTATGTCCTTACAAATTGTCGAAAAACCCGAAAAAGGAGGTCATTGTACTCAAACTAAACAGTGTGAGCAACTCAAACGCCGAATAATTCTGCCATTTTTGGAATAATATCATTGAATCTTTGGAATCTTTGGCATTTTACAAGCCAGTATACTTATCAATATTTGCCCGCTTTGAATCAAACAGTGGCCCAATGGTGTCCTTAACCAGTTTTCTAGAAGTATCTCGCCAATGGAAATTCCTACTTTAAGTGCCAAGAAATTGCATGTTATACCTTTTTTATACTAAAAGTTGTTTCTTCTCAAAAATAACGCTTTTTGTAATGCATAGTAGAAGTTGCGATTAGAATGAATCAAAAGCAAATAGAAAGTCCAAAGCCTTGCACAACTTTTTTCCGTAAAATCGCTAGGAAATACTTTCGCAATCTTCTTTTTCGTATACATTGTAAATAATTTCGTAAATATGTAGTACGAATATTTCGTAGATGATGTGTGATATAAAATACAGAATGTTACAAATGAGCTCATACAGAAGTTTTTGTATGGATATCGACTTTCGCGAGGAATTGGCAAGTCCTCCGTTTTAAATGCGTTGCCATAAAAAGCGCTTTCTCGATTTGATATTCGGATCCGGTAGAAAATTGTGGGTCTCCTGCATTCTTTCACAAGACATGGTTGTGAGAAATGCGGTATGGGTTCTGTCTCCTGTGGCTTCTCGCTCTGTTGCGCCACCCTATTTATTTATTATTTAAGTGGTATTTTACATATAATGTAAATGTTATGTATAACTTGATTTTTCATGCAACAAATGTATGGCTTTCGAAAAAGATTTAAAACCTCTCGATAAGTTTTGTTGTTGTTCTTTTTTTTCAATGGTAGCATTTTTTTCTTCTGTTGCCTTTTGCCTCAGGAGAGGATGAGAACACTTTTTTTTTGTAAAAAAATATACATGTACAAAAAACAAACACTGGTGAAGTATGCGCTCCTTTTTCGCCTTATCCTCAGAGACTTTATCCCTTAGGGCCGGTTTGTTCAAGCTTGATTATTTCTAATCAATGATAATTCCAGATGATAATCATGGATTGTTCACGAAATTTTGAATCAAGGAATCTCTTATCAGAGCTTTTAATCAAAGATTTTTCTAACCAGTCAATTCTGGGTTAGCTCTATTTAAACAACTAAAATTAATGGAAATTCAGTTTGTTCAGGCTTAATTTTTGTTCAAATTACAGCTATTCCTTCAAAATAAAAAATTGTCAGGCTGACATATTACCTTTGAATGAGGCATGTGGGCGCTGTAATTTTAGTTTTTTATAAGTAAAATAAATAAAAACATAAATAAAAAGAGTGCAGGCTTGGCTGAAGTGGTAATTTATTTACTCATAAATAACAGAATTTTCTTTGAGTTTTCACTCGGCTACGAGAATTTTATTTTTTGGTGATGTTCCTCAGCGGCGTGCTTGATTTTTTATTTAATGCGCGTCCTTATTTTGTGCTACCTGCTGCCGTGGTATTTTTTTTAAAAACTTACAATTTCTTCATCTTGACCTTTTTTTTTTGTTCTACAATGCTTAAGTCAATGTTCTCAGTTATGTGGTGCTTGTTAAGCAGCTTCCATGGCAGCACTAATTAATGTAATTACGGTGTTTTGTATGGAAGCAGTTTCTTCTTGTACAACAACTTCAGCTTCGCGACTTCTTTTTCAAGTTGTTCGACAATTCACTGTTTTCCAACCAATGCAGCTTCTGCAGCACGAGCAGTTTTCAAATTCTTTTCAGCCAACTCAGATTTAACCTGATGGGAAGTCTGTTGTCCGGCTGTGGTTTGAGCATTTGATGATTCTCTTGTCTCTTGTGCAGCTTTGAGAGCTATGCTAAATGCTTTTTGCTTTGATGACCCACTCAGCTCTGTTAGATTGGCAATTAATTTGAGGCTCTTTATTCAGGTTTTCCGAGACGACATACCCAAATATATTTGAAACTAAAATGAAATTAAATTCAAATCTCGATAGTTTTGACAACCAAAAAAAGAACTGACTCTATCATAAAAAAATGTATGTATTTTCAATAATTTCCTTGCTTAAGTTTTGAGTCTATATGACTGGAAAATGGAACGATTTTTGAATAACCCATGATTTTCTAACCAAGCTATGAAAAAGGTGAACAAACACTCTTTGGTGATCACAGATTCTTAATCATGGACTAAGAAGAATCCTTGATAACCAAATTGCTTATTTAACCCGCTCTCAATTGGCATAGTAGAAATTGCCGTTTCTTACCCTCAGTCGATTGTATTATATCTGAAAGTAGCCTGTTAAGGAATCTTTCGTTCCACGTACAGACACAGACGCATTTTTCTTGATTTCGACATCGTTATCATTACTGTGATTCAAAATTTGATGGCCTATCCGTAACAGTGAATTTTTTACATGGTTGAAGTAGATAGCCCCGCGCTAAATACCTAATTTTTGGATCTCACAACATAGCTGCAAGGATGGTTATCATATCTGGTTCCAAAGAGTAAAGGGCTACCGCTATTTCTTCAATTACACATAATCCGTCATCGAGTAAAACGTTCTACATGCAGATTCGAAAGTCGATCTTCTTTTTTCGTGTACTTGGGTCGTCACCGATGAAATAATTTTTGCTACCGGAGGCCTTCAGTTTCGATTATTTTTTTTTATTTTTAGGTTTTAGTATTCGCTCTTCATAATATATTTGGTCTTTGGTGATACAGGGCTGCCAACTACACATAAACTATGAAAACTGAAAAAATCATTTAAAATACATATTGCAAAAAATTTAATTGATAAAAATACAAAAACGCCTTTTTTTGCATTTGCTAATACATATGTACATATGAACGCTGAAATTTTTTTTATAAAATAGTATGCAAATCTTTAGATCTTGCAAGAAGATATTTTCACAAAAAATTTGAAAGAAATGGAGGATACCGAAGATCTCGAATCTAAATCACGTACAACTTAACCTTTGCCTCTGAACTTACTTTGAAAATATGTTCCAGCAAAATAGCAATAGTTTTCTGGAAAAGCATCAAGAAAGAATGAAAAATAAACCTTGGCAATTTTTCTAAAGTGTCATTCAAAATTAGAAAACAAAAGAATTTTGGAATATTCATTGAGTTTAATTTGCCGTCTGATTCAATAACAATGCGTTTTCTTTACATACCTTTGCACAAAAACAACTCTTTTGTTTCACCATCCTTCAAAAGCTTCAAAATAAATTAGAAAATATTCCACTGAAGATCAAACGAAACTGTATCTTGATGGATTGCCAAAAATAGTATAGGTACCTACCTTACCTACACAAGTGAACTTGCGTTTAAAATTCCAACAGCTCATAAATGCACATGCTCCATGCACATGATGTTCCATACCTGCCATCATATTGCAATTTTGTGCTCATCCTTTTTCGAAAGCAAATGAATGATGCATATTGAGAAATTGGTGCACATCAAGATGATCGACGGTCATCTCGCAGATGCTCTTCATACACCAAAGACCCTCTGTAGCAGCTCTATACTTAATATGCAAAACAACTCGGTACGTGCCTTACATTCTAAAATATAAATATATGTCCGCTTTTCAGAGCCTATACACCAAAATGACTTGAATCTCTTAATGTAAAATATGTTTAATATATCACCCTAGTCGGCAGACGACCATACAACAACGTCCGAAACGATGAGGCCTAAGTCGACGGTTATTATCATGGGCGGCCAATGCGGCGATTACTCAAACTTGAGGTAAAGTAAAGTGCATGCGATCGACTAAAGATGTTCCATGTTTAGCAATTCATACAAACATGGCGAATATGAGACGACAGCGACGGCAAACGACTGATCAACGGAGAGGAGACGAACACATTTTAACGACGACCAACGAAGGCTTATAAAAATAAGTTCGATTACTATAATTATCATGACAAATTTGATTTGATGCTTTAAACCCTGTCTGCACTTTTGTTCTTTTGGTTTTCCTGGATTGGGTGGCTGTTAAGACGTATAACATCGAAAAATCATGGGTGGTTAGGTGGCCATTAACACCCAAATATCAAGAGATTCTTCTTCGATGGTGTAATAGGGTGTAATAGGGATCCAGTTCCAGTGAGGCATACAAAACTCCCACAAGAAGCCTTAGGATAATGTTACAACAACAGAAGACTTTTCTTCATTTGAGGCAAAAAATTTGAGTGTTTTGTTTCCATTCGCCATGCAGTGATGTTTCTTGCAAAAATTTCCATTTCAGCTCGAGGAACATATTCAACTCCTCACTGACAAATACCCACTCAGGTTAAGCACCTACTACCTACGTTGCAATTGCGTAAAGATGGTGATGGGTTATGTAAATACAGCCTTTGGTCAATCGCATCCAAAGAGCGCAACCACTTTTCACATACCAACGGAGATTGTGCGTAGGGGTACCGCAATGCCTCTATGCAAAGTGTGTTTCTTATTTAATGAGAACTGGCAGTTTGTCAATGTTGTTTTTAGTCTTCAAACCCATGGGGTATAATTAGTGGAGAAGTTTTGCAAATTTTGGAGGCGTTACCGACGTTTCTAGTGCATGGTTTCTGAAAGTGCGTTCTAAATTGTAATTCATGGCCTGATGGAAATTGCGTGAAAAGCCGTTGCATTGGCAGATTTATTGTTACTCGGGTGGATTCTTTGATACTATCGAATGGGTTCACAACTTTTGTTTTTAAATTAATTCCAAATGGGGTCTTTACAACAAGATTTTCCAAAGACTTTTTTCTTTACGTCCGTCAGTGGGTATGCCAAAGGTACGTCACCGCTTTTCTGTCTTATTTGAACGAGGATATGGTATTTTAGTGTCTTACTCTTTCAATAAGAACTTGTCAAATTCAGGAAAAAAAGATTATCTTTATTACAAAGCGATGAAATTGCTCAACAGTATTCAATTCGCCATGAAGTCAACAACTCAGAGCACAAGACTTGGAAGTGCGCCAATGGGTCTTGCTGGAGTAATTCCATAATTCCATTGACTGCAGAGCGACTCCGAATGAAATGGAGTGAAGCGGCATTATTTTCTCGCCTGAAACCAGCACGAGCTTGCGTGCGCAAAACGATATCCAAGAGGCATGCACCATCCTCGATCGCAATGATGAACTGACATTAAGAGCTGGTTACTATAACTTCGTTGTACCTGTCTATATATTTACAAGAACAAAAGTGCTGCAGTGTCTTCGATGTCTGGGACGGTAATGGCTTAATGGTATGGCATGCATCTACAATTAGAGGAAGCAACTGAGTTGTCCGCCCTCTACGCCTTTAACCTCTGTTATTCCCATCCGAAACGTGAGCCAAAAGGATAACTCTGTGAGGAGTTTCGCACTGCGTCACCCCCAATTGCGTTCGTTCAGAGTAAGGTACAAGAAAAAATATTGATTTGCCTTGGCTCTTCTTTTTTTTTTTGTATTTTCTTTTGATTTAATTGGCTTGTGAGTATGATGAGAATTTGTGTTGTTTTGCATAAACAAAATACAATACTGAATTTTGGGTAGTTGCCCTAAGCTATCCAACTTCTGTTTTAGTTGTCGAGTTTGTTTGATCGTCACAGTGAACTGATTTTATTTTAGAACTATCAGTTCTCAATAACAAGACAGCAATCTTGAGAACGAGATTCGTCTACTTACATTATATTTGAAGCACACCTTAATGTGGCTTCAAAAAAGAGTGGTATCCCGCAGGGTTCAGCTGGTAACCCTTAGCTCTTTAATTTTAGATACAACTAATAAATGAACAATAAGAGTTTGAACGCAATGTTCCACAGGATGTGTTCATTTCTGGTCAAGTCTTAAGAGGTTCATCTTAGTAGAATGTCTTCACCATTTGCAAATATTTTTCATTCCCAACTGAATGCCAAAATGTTGGGTTCGTTTCTTGGAAGTTCTTTTGAAAACTCTCTCAAATTCTTTTACTCAACCAATTTGGGTCTCATTATTCTGTCATGTGCTCGACCATGCATCTATCAAACTAAGTCTCGCACGTCTTAACGAAATGCTTTTCTAACATGTTAAACTACTTCTATACTCGTATATCGGTGATCCCGGTTTAATTTTCTGAGAGTAATTTCGTTTGTAGGATATCCATTCATCCAGTCATCAGTATATCATCGGCAGGCCGCATGATGTGTTAGAATGAAGCCTACGCTATGGTGTGCACATACCATTGTGTCTGCCATCTATTATATGCCACAATCTAATTACAGGGTGTATCGCAGCGATGTGATATATTGACTTGATGTTTATGTAATTTAAATTTTCTGATTGATTACCTTTCGATACAGGTCAATGATTTGATTTAGAGCTTCATAGTCGTTGTGAGGCGGTTTTCGTTTGGTTAAACTGCACGTCTGTCGGATAAAACTCGTTAATCGATTTAAAATGAGTCAAAAACATTTTGTGATGCCTTTAGACTACTTGTAGATGGAAAGCCCATACCATAACCCAATGCATTATTTGGGAGTGTAGATGCTTCCAAAATATAAATATGTTGATATTTAGTTATCAAAGGCCTGATAACTACAATTGTCTGGCGGTGTTTTCTAAGACTCTTGTGCATGACAGGGGCTTAAAAACCTCAACTTTTTAAGCATTTTGTTGCATTCTGATCTCCAGGAAGCCCAAGAGATTGAACGATGTACATACATTTCGCACGCTATATAACTATACATATAATTTCTTACTATGCACATTTAAATATTCAAGTGCTTGGAAAGATAGTGAAATATTTTTTTCATTACCCATACAAGTAGTCTTGAAAAAATTTGTGTAAGATTTGCTTACTTATATGAAATCTTGTTTTGAACTATTTCCACTTGATTTTAATTAAATTTATTTTAGTAGGTTGAATCAAATAAGAAGTTTTAAAAATACATTTATATAATTGGTCGAGGTTAGGTTTTGGTAGACTTATACCGTTCGCAAATTGTTTCAACAAACACCCTTATGTGAAAAAGGTGTAAAAAGTTTGAAAAGGGGGCTGTGTAATTCTTTTTCGATAGTTTAACACGATCTTTTCGAGTAATTTGAGGTGAAAAAGAAAGACATGTAAGTTTAGGTGGAAATGTTTCCCTAGTTTTTTATTCGTTACTACGAACTGTTGCATTCTGTTTGCTGGCTAAAATTTATTGAAGTAAGAGTATGAACGATTACAATGAAATATTTTGCATTTCAATTTTAAAATAAACTTTTTCTAATCATTTTCTGTTTAATTTATGAAGAACCTACTTTCAAAACGAGCTTGAAAACACTTATTTTGATTTATTCGTCATTCGTAGGTCGTGCTCATGTGAATAACCCTTAATTCCAAACACATAAAAGTTGATGGATTTGTACCTTTTTTTTTACGTTATAAATTATTTTTTTAGTCCGAAACAATTCAAGCATTTCTATAAAGATATAGGTACATGTATAGTAGCAACTTTTGCTCACAATTTTGTATCAACTACTAAAGACGTCGCGTCGGGTATAACAATATAAATTTATAATGAATGAGAATTTGTCATGCAAACACTTTTGTAGACAACAAGCAACAGAGTGTAAAAAGTATTAACTGAATTCCCACAATGCATGTACATATTTTGTTTTTTACACGATAATGCAGTTGCTTTTACATCTGTGGTGACACATTTCACATCAAAGAGAATTCCTGCGATCGCTTTCAACTGTGTATACTTAGTTTTTATAGCCACTTTCAATGGGTATTGTGGAATGAGAAATAACAAATATGCAGAAAACTTTTTTAAATATAAATAAATAAAACACAGTTGTTCGGAAGTCGTTTTTTGTTTAAACTTGATGTCTTAAAACAACATAATGACTGTAGCTTAAAGCAGAATCTTATTAATTTATCAATTTTTAAAATTCGACCTAAATGTTAGTTGATTTATAATATGACCACGACCAATGGTTTAAGAAAGAAGCTGATCGAAACTGTCTTCAAAGTTTTAATTCTTAAAACTCCACTTTCAAAAAATATAAAAATGGGCACGACACGTGTGCTAAGCCCAAAATCAAAATCTGGACGTTGAGTACAATACATTTGGTTTTACAGGGTTGGCAATCATTCATTAATTACGAAAATTTAATAGAATCGACTAAAATATTAAGAAAACAACAAAGTAAAAAAAACTTCTTTGCAAAAATGTAAAAACTCCATTTTTTTATTGTTACCACACACAAACGCTCAAAATTTCGTCGAAATTGTTAGACCAGTTTTTTGTTTTTCACCTTTTTTTTAAATAATATTTTTAAAAACTAATTATGCAAGTTTAAAGGTCTTGTTAGAAGATGTTTTGAAGATACTGATTTGAAAATATATACGCATTCGAAAAAATTTAAGTTTTTTCAAAAAATTAATAAAAACTTCAAGAATGCTAATACGAAATCTTTCTTAAACAAATTAGAACTTCTAAAATATATAGCGATTAACGAGAAAGCTTGTTTTGAAAAAACTTCACTATGGGGGTTACCAGTGGCGAGGCGTGAATAATTCCAAATGGTAACTCGAAGAAAACATAGTCTCCAACTTGATATTTTTTCGTGCAATGCATGTCTTTGCATCAAGCCAAAAAGTCAAGTATTTCAAACCAACTTTGCTATACCTTTAGTCATTTAATTAAATAAAACAATGAGCTTAACGCATAAGAAAAGTGGTTTCGAAAGAAACCTTTTTGGCAGATGCGTATGCAATGTCTTAAATAAATATATATGTAGTTAATTCAAATGAAAATAGGAACATTATAATTCACAAATGTTTTGTTTAAAATAATAAAAAAAATGTAAATATGAAATATGTAGTTAAAAGCAAAAATTCATCATTTTATATTAGTTTATCTATTAAAAAGTGTGAAAAGTCTTATACTAACTAAACTAATATTTTCTTATTTGTACTCTAGAGCTATTCTACGATCTTTTTTGTTAAAATCTGCCAAAACTCTTTGGTAAAAGTCAGGCTTACTTTTAATATTTAGAAGAAGCTGTTTTTCTATTGAAATAATTGCTAAATCAGAAAGCCTGTTTTCTCCTTGAGTATTTCTTAAATAAGTGTGAATTCGCTTAAGAGCTGAAAAGGATCTCTCGACGGAAGCAACAGTTATCGGGAATGTTAAAAACAAACTACTTAAGTCAAAAATCTGTGGGAATGTGTCACGTAGTGTTTCATTTTTTAAATGCTTATGAAGCGCTAGAACGTCAAGGCTTCGAAGAGAAGAAGTTGTATACAAAACTTTAAGTTCATTTTTCAGAGCTGTAAAATCAAAAATACCAGGAAAAAAATTTACTAAAGAAGATATTTGCTCATCTACATTGGAAATTGAAAAACATTCATATTTTGATTTATTGAGCAAATCTAAGAAAATTAAATTTGTGAATGTTTTGTATCGTGTTTTTATTTGAGCTATAATATTGTCTTTTATTTCTACAAAAAGACGTTTGTAATTTGTTTTTGAATCAATTTCCAACAATCTTCTCTTCCGTGGTGGTTCAACGCAATCGTTTATGCTTTCAAAAATGGATTCAAACTTACTAAGAAAGTCAGTTCTAAGCCAAGACTCAAAATTTTCAATTTCTTTTTTTGCACATTCAACATCTGTTTGCTTATTTTGAATTAAGTTAAAGAGAATGTCGGTTTTAGCAAAAATTTCGGAGAGAGTATGAAGAAAAAAAACAAAAATCTTTGGCCTCTAATTTAATTAACAAACTCTCGGCTATAGAAAGTGAGTCAGTATCCCATTCTTTAGGGTTGTCTATTATATTATTAAAAGTTTCAATTATATCTAACCTGCAATTTAAAATCACGTTTATTATCCGCGAATGATAATGCCAGCGGGTTTCCGATACCCCAGGCATGCGTCGGTTGGCTATTTGCTTCAAAAGATTAGAACGTTTAGTTGATTTATTAAAAAAACGGACGATAGTGTTAATATTGCCAAAAAAAACTTTTAATTCCGATATATTTTCAAGAGAACGCGATAGTACTAAATTTAATACGTGGGCATAGCAAGGAATAAAGTAAGCCATTGGACAATCATCCAGTACTTTCTTTTTCACACCACCAACGTCCCCTGACATAACTGCCGCTCCATCGTAGGATTGTCCAATCAACTTATCCTTACAGGAGAATGAATCAAGTACATTAAAAATATGCTTTGATAGCTCATCTGCATTGCGACATTCACTTACATCAAAAAAACCAAGAAATCTTTCTTTAATTCCATCTTCTGTTAAGTACCGTAGAATGGCACTTAGTTGTTCCCTATGGCTAACGTCTGGTGTTTCGTCTATCATAATAGATACAAATCGCGTTTTGCTAATTTGTATTTTGATTTCAGATCTCAAAACTTCTGCGATACTATGTATCAAATCGTTTTGTATATCACTTGATAGACCGCTAAAAGTGGGATTTTGTGCACTCGAACACTTCTAACTGAGTGTCCATTAATGTGTCGTACTTAGATAAGTATAATAAAGTTTCAATATAATTTCCACGATTACTGGAAATTGGTTTTTCATCGTGACCTCGGAATGCCTGCTCTTGTTTTCCTAAAAGAACTACTGTATCGATAAAGCGTTCCATTAATTTAAGATTCTTTTCAACTTTTTTGTTGTGTACCGTAAAAGAATTCCCTAAAGAGGTTTCAATTCGATTAACGCCAAAATCATGCAGAGATAAACAACTGCGTATATGTTTTTCTGTCGTGACATGTTTTTTTGCAGAGTTCACTAAATTGTTAATGTCAGCGTAACCTGCACGACTCCAAACACTAGGAGAATTGGAAAAAAGAAGGCAAGGAAAACAGTACATTTTATTTAATTTACAGCTCCCTGTCAACCAAGTATATTCTGGTACAATGAATTTTTGAAATGGTTAACAAAACCATCTTTTCGCTTGTATTCTATTTTCATGGAAGGGGTAGCGCGTCCTAAATCTATAACTTTTTTTTTCTTCATAAAACTAAGCTTATTAAAACTATTTGTTTCCTCTAAGTGAAAATCAGTTAAGCAACAGTCAACAGATATCAAGGCCATAATTAAACCACTGAAACTTACTATCGGAAAAATTTTCAGACTTCTTGCACTTTTAAATTTTTAAAGCCTATATTTGTAACATTTAAAAAAATCACGAAAAGCACGAAATCAATTTAAATAAGTATTGCACTGCTTTCTGCTAGTAAACTGCGTTTTTCAAATAAAATACGGCTCATTGGGAACTGAATTCATTTAAGCCAATTGTGCCACTTTAGAAAAACTTCAATTATTTTTTGCATTTTCTGCCAAAAAAAATATGCTTTATGCTATGAGATCTAATATCCACGCATATTTGTTATCAAAGTGGCAACCTTTGAGCTTTGACACATGAGTCTAGTGCAGAAACACATACAAATTCATGAAATAAGTCGGAGACCAGCGTGTTATTTTCTTGTTCTTCAAGGTTCAAGCAGAAACCTACCTCTCAATCTGCAAACCTGCCATATACATTTTTGTTTATAAGCATGCGTCCATGGGAAGAAATACGAAGGAAAGCGTTTTTTTCTTTTATAAAACCAATATCATGCAAACACCGAAGTGTGCAGAAGCAATGCTGCAAATGAGTACTGGGCTACTGCGCCGGCGCGGCGTTATATTCACGTGCTCAGAGCACAAAGAGATAACAAACAACAGATTTACCAAAAAATATGACGCTGCTAGAACACCGGGTTATTTTCTTCCATAAAAAAGCATTTATTGAACAGAGAGGTGCCTAGCGCTAGGCTCTTCTCTGTTCAATACATGCTTTCTTATGGAAGAAAATAAGACGATGTTCTACCGTCATATTTTTTGTTAAAAGAAAAAAGAGGAGAGAACACAAATTTGTTCTATCCAGCAACAAGTTTTATAAGACGTAATATTTGGGGTTACCTTGTATGTTGCTAAAGTTTTGTGTTTGTTTATGGAGTGAATTGAAGAGCCAACATGTGGTAGTTGTTAAAAAAATGTTGGCAGCGAGTTCATGTGTATGATTAAGTTTGATTCATGTTGCCAGAAGTCTAAGATGTTTCGGATGTGAATTTCAAAAGGTAAGTCGGAAATAATCGACTTATATGGACGCTTCGCCACTGGGGGTTACCGTTTTCAGACTTTTTCTAAAGAAATTTTTCAAGTTTCAGTTTCACAATAACAATAACATAAAATTTTATCGAAATCGTGAGAGTCGTTTTAGAGAAAAAAGAGAATTATCATATAGGTTTTATGTCAGGTACCGTTATTTCAAGACATAGAGACTTTACTCCAAAATCAATGCCCTGCAGACGCTTACTACAAATTTCGAAGGAAATCATAGTCAAGCTGTTCACAGGCTGTGGTTACATATACGAACAGACAGACATAGAGACATACAGACAGACGAAGAGAATCGCAGGACCCACTTTCTTCGCATTCTCTATCATTGTAATGTCATATTTAATTGTTATCTCAATTTTTTCTGCACGTGTGCAAAATTTGCGTCATAAATATTACCTACAATTGCAATTAAAATTGGGCTGTTAAAAACTATGTATTTTTTGTTCTGTCAGTTGAAAGTCGTTCGAAAAATTCTGGTTGAAGCGATATTTGTAGGCTTGTGCTCACCACAAAGTAAGGCTTTGCTTTGCAGAATTGTCGTTTGAGTGGTTTGAAATCCATAACTCCGCCTAAATTTTTTTGTTTCGTTCAAAATACTTTCTCTTTTGAGCACGGAACCTACTTCTTACTGCGATCTAACTTTTCTTTCACGAAGTTGTTGAAATGGTTGACTGTTACTTGCGAGATCTCCAGCTACGAATCCCAGAAACAAAGGGTATCCCTTTTGCCTTGAATTAGTAGTCTTTCCTACAGTTATCATAGTTCAATGAAAAGCGCTCTCTCACTTAGCCAGTCGGAATTACCAAAATTGTGTAGGTACCTGGAGTTGATATTTTATGTGAAGACTATGTAAGATAAAAGACAAATAAATTTGTCTAAAGTTTCAATTTACTTCTTTCAAGTTCAATACTTTAGATCTAAGGTCTAAGGTCTGTTACCATTAATCGGTTATTTATAAATAACTTAAGAACCAATTACCCAATATCGATCTTAACAGTTACCAGTTACCATTTATTTACCGATGGGACATAATCATAACAGCTATTCAGTACTTAGTAATTTGGTATTGGTACGATACTTAAGGAGTTATTTTTAACAGTTACTAGTTAATAGTTACCAGTTATATCGATAACAAAATTTAACTATTAATTTTATTAATTTATCAAGTTAAAAAACTTTTCTTCTCACTTTGAACGTCAAGGCATCTTGAGGTGTAATTTTTTCTATTGGAATAATCAAATCAGCGTTAGTGTCAATAAATTGACAAATTAGCTTATTTTTTAAATTTTTATTTAACTTCCAAATTGCTGGTTTCCTGTTCAAAATTTGATCTTGCAGACTTGCAAATATTATCAATAACAGTTACTGAGATAAGAACAACAGTTGTTCAGAAATAACATTAACTTTATTTTTTACTCAAAAATAACTGTTTAGGACGTAACTATTCGAAATTACGTTTCAATTATGGTAATCGTGGTGCAATGCTTTGAGCACCAGACCATTACGTGGAGGGCGAGACTAGGTCTCAATAAAGTCTTTTATCGCGAGCCATGATATATCAAAAAAAAAAAAAAAAACTCATAAGGACATGGAGATCCAATGACATCACATTTAAAAACCAATAACAAAAATATATTTTTGCTATTTTTTTATTTCTTTTTATTTATATTGTCGTGAAAGATTGGTAAGTTATTTTACAGTAAAGTCCATACTCGCATACGGCTTTAGAGAAGTCAGTTGTTCAGCTTAGGGATTCAATTTCAGAGTTCAAGTGTCATGCTACAAAGATATTATATAATTATAGACATAATTTTTTTTCTCTGAGATTTACAACGTTGTGATTTCCTCTAAACGAAAGAGCTGAAGTACGAACTTTAAACTCTACCCCATATAGTTAATACCAAACTTAGAATTTATCCTTAGCTTTCTTTTCCTTATTTTAATGGTTTACAGCCGATTAGTCCAGTTGAAAAGCCCGAACGTGTTGTTTAAATACAAAACCTGAATGTAAAACACAACCAGAGTTCCATTCTCCATTCATTCTTTAAAGTAGGTTAGTTATACGTGTGTGCATTCAGCTTTAAATTTTTTGTGACTAGGTATAAGCTAATTAATTAAATAATGCTGCTGACACGTTTAAAACCGCTGGAATTCATTAGGCCATAATCACGTCCGCAAGAACACACAAAACTCTTAATTCGAACTATGACGTTATTTGCACAACTTTCTGCTGAAGCAGAGAAAAAAAAAAAATTAATAATAAAAAAAATCTCAATACGATTCTCAAATTATAATCCATGAACGAAAAACTCGTGGCACATACTCATCATGTGGATAGCCATCCACCCGCGGTAGCAATTATCGCCACACTGCTTAAGGGTTTATTATTTTTTGGATTGTTCACCCCACATACATACATCCATATAAAATATTTTATTTTTACGCGAACACAACGTCACCATCCTCATCATGACAGTCTCATCGTCATCATCATCACAATCACAATTTTGTACAGCACAACATACGAGAATATTTGTATTTTGCGGTTCTTACATCCCTCTTCGCTACGAAAATCAAAACCAAAGGACTCTATGACGGAGAATCAGACGGTGCGGTTTAAGGATATAGCATTCTTTTCAGTAATCAACTGTTGTGGATTTGTCACCCCCATTTAGGGGTGTTTGATGTATTATTCGGTTCATTTGGTCGACAGGTCTAGATAAATAAAAGGACCGACCGTTCGACTGTAGGAATGAGTTCCTAAAAATGTCGGTCGGTCGGTTTATATTCCTCTACTGCACTGAATAAGCCAAAGCAAACTCTTCGAGCAAAACAAAAGAAAAGATTAAATACAAGACTCAGTCACAGTCTGGATGTGGATGGACTATTGCATGCGCGTATGTTACAACTGCCTTGATAATAGAACAAAGGACACGTTAAAGTTTACTTTTCCTGTTGCACTCCATTCAAATAGAAAGGCATTGTCCAAACATCAACAAACAGAGGGATGAATAACAACCCAATCAAGGAATCGATTTACTGCTGCAAGGATGCTAAAGTGAGCAATGATGAGTAGGTACAAGTCAGTTGGTCGCTTAGAACATTTTTCCACTTAGTTTAGTTCAAATTTAAAACATGAATTTTCTGATGGTGACAGTGTTCAAATCGCGTGTGCTTATTTACACAAGCAACCGCGTCATCGTTCAACCACTTCATGAGTACATCAGTAGCGTCACGTGTCAGCAGTGTCATCCACTCCAATACAGAGGATTCAACAAGCATGAGTCAAGATCAAAGGAAAACAACTCTGGAGTAACTCAATTTAAAAAAAAAATCCTCAAGTCCTTGAGAACAAGGAAAATGTTCTATATTTCCTCCGCACTTTCCTTTGGTTTGTTCCCACGTTGCTTGATGCTGATGTGCCTGGGCTTAAAGGACAAACTTCCTGTTTGGTCTGTCCATTGGCACTTTCACTTTTATTATTAACATAGACCATAAGCCAAGCTGCTGTTTTGGTCAAGGAAATTGAATTTCGCCAGCTTTTGGAAGTGAAAACTCAACGAACCGAAAGTTTTTCAATTTTCACATCGAAAACTTGAAACGAGTGCGGTTAACTGGTGTGTGTACCGTTCTGGCGGAACGGACGGACGGAAGTCATTTCCCACTTACCAACCATGTCAACGCCTGAATTGAATAAAATCCTGAAGTAGCACGGGTGTGCGTCCTTATTTGCTGCATTTCAAACCATAAGAAGGGGAGTAAAATATCAATCGAGAGGAGCAGAAAGTGGGATGGGATTATATAACATTTCATCTTCGAGGTAAACTTATTTGCTTTTTCACAGCTAGATCAGGTATACCTGTATACCTACTCGTTTTCGCATAAGTTAATTCCGATTTCGAGCGCATATGAGTCTACTTATCATCAAGTACCCACTGTCAATTTATCCCTTACTCTCAATGACCGGAACTTATATCCTCACACACTTAGTTGTAATCAAGTGTGCTTCCGAAATTTTGCATCCAGGATATCAGATTTCATTGGTTAAGCCTTTCCTCTGCATACCTGGGATACGTAATTATGTTTATTCGTCGGGAAATTCAATTTGAGTGTGGAAACTGTGTTTAAGTCGAAAGGATATAAGCAACACACTGTACCTACGTTCATCGAGAAGCAAAATGGTAAATTATGCAGATCGAATATGGACCCCCAATCGACGTACATAATTAGCTGACGGTTGTGATGGGGATGAACACGACGACGGACGGACGTGTGTGCATCGGAACAAGGGTTAATCAATATTATGTATTATGCATAAATGTGCAATGGGAAACAGAGGAAATACATTTGGCATGGCATGGCATCGCACAAGCGATAATGATGATGTTGCAGCTCACTTACCTGCCAAGCATTTGCATCCAATGTGGCCAGGAATGACATGTCCAATTCCTGTAAAATAACAAAAGTCGGAAAGACCGTATATTAATAATGAGGTTATGAAATGAGGGAGAAGGAGAAATTAAGTAAAAAGAAATTAATTTAATAAGTTAATGCGTTGAGAACAAGGAAAAAGCTGAAAAATGGCAGAGTTTTATGGAGTAATAAACTTTGGAGAAGTCTGCTGTTCTTGATAAATTACTTTTATTTTGAGGAAGAGGTAGGACATAGTATGATTTTCAGAACTGACAAAAACAAAACTACAAGAAAATTCAGAACAGGAAAACAGCTTCGAAACCTGAAGTAAGAACGAAAAGGTGCTGCGGCATAGTGCTTCCAAAGAAGTAGAGCTTTCTTAAAATTAATGTTATTCTTCGAAAAGAATTGAATTGAACGGTTGCCTTGGTCTCAGCTGTCTTAGCGCATTGTTTTGTTGTCAGATGCTGCTTTTTAATAGAACTAAAAGCAACAGATTTATTTACTTTCAATTGACGCACTCCTGTAGCAGTTGCAAAGGGTTTTCCAAAATGGGCTTGACAACTTTGAATTGTATTTGTGAATGCCTTCTTTCACTTATCATCAAACTGTCAGTGTCAATTTGTTCAGTAAACTGAACATTTTCATCATGGTAAGGAAGTCGAACGAAGAACGATCAACGGTCGTATAACAAGTTTAGTGCAAACATTTGAGTCTGCATGCTTCTTGTATGTCAGTGTCCGTGAGACAGCGGTTGGTCGAAAATATCGCTGGTGTTCAGGCATTCCATAGCTCTTGATCCAAATCTTTCGATTGCACGGCGTTCAATTGTGTCCAACTAATCGACCGCTGCAAACCTGCCCGCGGTGGCCATATGAACGAAGTCAAGTTCCACTCACAAATGTTTTGTTTATAATTCAAACAGATAATTATGTAGAGGTTTTGAAATATCTCAAATAGGTTGCTTTTTAAAAAAGTTGTCCAATAAGGACTTTATTGGAAAGTCAGTCCCTATATAAACAAAGATATTTACGAAACCCAACCATCAGTTTTGTGCCTCGGGTAGAGAAAATGACTATATATATAAACCGATATCAGTTGATTTCTTTCCAGGCTGAGTATCTTCTAGGAGGCTATAGGCATAAGAAAACTCAAGTTATAATAAGTACAAAAACGTTTTTTCATGTAAAGGTTTCGTTAGCCTAGATATTTTCTGAGCGATTTAAGCTTCTTTTCTAAAATCTGCCTAAATGGCACTAAAAAGGTTGAGGTTGAGGTCTAGAATTTTCGAAAAATCGACTTTGATAAATTTTTTCTTAAAATATGCTGTTAAAACTTGATGAAGAAATTTAGAGTATTTCAGGATCTAGAACCAATTAGAAAGTCAGGTGAGTAGAAGCATCGGAAAGTCGGGCTCTATTTTTTGCTAGCTGTAGCTGATCTGGTTCGTATACCTGGGTTTCACTAATATATAAATATAACGGGACATATTATATTCTTAAGAGCTATATTTTATTGAAAAATATAGGAATACCTTGAAACTTTCAAACTTTTTTTGTCTTGCGGGTGCCAAAACAAAAAAACTGCTCGACAAATTGGTCTGAAATTTTAATATGTTATTCTGTACAGTTCAAGCTATTGCAGGAACTAAAAGAAGTAGTTTCCGGTAAATATTTACATATTTTTATTCGCAGAACATCAAAAAAAAAAAAAACATTCGGTTTTAAATTTGTACTTTTCACTGTCCGCCATGTTGTAAATAAAATTTCTTCAGTTCTTTTTTCTGTGACAGCTATATTTGCACTTATAAAGAATCTGTTAATTTTTTTTAATCCAGACGAGAGAAAGAGAGAGAGAGAGAGATGAATCGCCTCTCACCAGTGAATTGAGTTGTTAAAGTTAAAAAAAAAATTTTTTCTTGTCTAAAGACTCATTTTCCTGTAGTTAATAAATAATAAAATGAGTGTAAAAAAAATTGAAAGCATTACTCATTACCACCACGCAATTTTTTTTAAATTATTTAAATTTTAGGCCCCCTTAAGTATTTATTTATTTATATATATATTTTTTTTATTAACATTCTAGTGACCCGCCCGGCTTCGCACGGGTACAATGCTGATACTAAATACACTACAGAGATACTCTGAACATTTAAATTTGGAGTAAAACAATTCCCCTTTCCCTATACCATGAAGATTTCCTGCTATCTTTGGAATATTCATACACAACATTTTTACTTAATTACATTTTACATTTTTGCCTCGCAATTTTTAAATCTGTAATATCTTCGAAAATATTCATTTAAATCACATTTTGTAATTTTGATCTGCATGAATTGCACAACGTATCTAATGTATTTTATTGGATAAGGAATGATACTGAATCTTTTAAAATAGCTTGGAAAATAGCCCATATTTTTTGTAATATGTAAAAGATAAAAATGGTTACTGTTGCGGACTTTTTTATTTATCTTTTTAAGATATACAATTCCATAGTACATAAATTTGATCTATCTCGTAAGCTTTAGCCAGCGTTTGCAATATACGTGCAGAAAAATATGTTTGTTACGACATCTCATTGCAAATCTTTAAATTTCTCGGCTTTTCTCTACTATAATATGCAAAAATTTAAGCATGCATAGGGACATAGGGGCACAGAAAGCGACTTTGTTTTATACTATGTAGTGATGAAAAAATGAATTCTGGATAAGGTTGAGACGGCCGCGGAAGCTCAAGTTAAGATAGCTTTCTGGCACCGCTACTGTTGATGCCATACATTATGCTACATTTTAGAATAATTGGGATGCGTTTTAAAATTAACCGTGTTCAAATATTTCAATGGCTTCGTTCTAAAAACTTCAATGAAAAACTTTGCCTACGTTCAAGTAAAAATTAAGAAAAATTATAAAAAAAACCATAAGATTTTCGTGTCGCCAAACCAAACTAAAAATCGCCAGTTTGGCGACAAATGGAAGCATTTTTTGACAACCCTGATTGTGGGCGAAATTTTGTAATTGACTTAAAACTAATGTCCCCATGATTTAGAGGCTCGAAATATCGCCTATAACTCAGAAGTGGATGGCACAGAAGAAGAAGAAAAGAAAGGAGGTGAGAAAAATGAAATCGCTTATTTTTGGGACTATGCAAAAACAATCTTTTTTTATTGTCTTTAAACTAACGAATTGAAATCTGTACCATATGCCGGAAGTAGAACAAAACATACATAAATAGGGTGGCGCAACAGAGCGAGGAGCCCCTGGGCCTAGCGAATTTCTCACAACCATGCCTTGTGAGGGAATGGAGGGGACCTACAATTTTCTGACGGTTCTAAACGGCTAATAGAGAAAGCGCTTTTAATGGCAATGAATTTACTAACGGAGGACTTGCCAATTCCTCACGAAAGACGATACCCGTAGAAAAACATTTTCGCCTCTGCCGCGATTCGAATGAAATTATTTACAATTTATATTAAAATTAAGATCAATTGAATTTTTTTTTTAACTTTTTCTAATATGCTATTTATTTAATATTAATATAAATAATTTATATAACACATTTCATATTTCACTTCCGGGAATAAAGTTCAATTAGCGGGAAATTAACAACATTTTGTTTTCTGGAAAAAAGTACATTTCGTTTTTTTTAATTTCTCTTAAACCAAGAATTTTTTGTTCGGTTTTTTGCTTTTGAGTAAAAATTAATAAAGGCATTGAATAAGGAAAGAAAAATGCGGCAAAATTATAAAAAAAAATTTATTAAGAAAAAAATATTTCCTTTTTTTAAAATTTTGACTTTGAGGCTTGATCTCTCAAAAACTTTTCATTAAGTGAACTCAAATCAAAATTTTTATTAAAGAACAAAACAATAGGTTTCAAAAACACTAAAGCATGAGATAGTAAGTGGCTTAGTTGATTTTTAATAATTTTTTAAATTGCCCCTCGCGCCTACACGGAGGGATATAGACCCCCTTCTATAGATTTTTTTTTTTTTGTCTTGAACAAACCTATCCATCCTGAGCTTTTGGAAAACCGTATCTAAAACACCCTATAGAAATAATAGAATAATTGAATAGAATAATTAAAAAATTGAGAGCAGTGATTTTTTTTTTTTAACTTTTTTCTATACGCTATTCAAAACAAATATCCGAAAACTTCATGAAAATCCATGGACTGGTCCAGGATTCCTAGGTTTTGCCTTTTTTATGTCTAACGGCCCCCACTACAAATAAAAAAACCAAAACCCAAGATGTTTCCTCAAAGTGGGAATATTTTCATAGTGATACGATATATTATATCAAAGTCGAATACGGATTATGTCCCAAGCACGACAAAAATTAATATTAAAAATTTATATTTTTCAGTTAAATCTTAAACCAAAAAAGCAAAAATGTATGTATGCAGCTCATTTTTCGACAAAATACAAACTGCCAAAAAGTATCATTAGTACTTTAAGAAAATAGGTATACATATATATATGATATATGTATATGATCCCCATGGCTGGTTCAAATGAGGAGTAACAGGGAAGGCAGATCTTTTTACTTATAGTAGATGACAAAAATATGCAGAAGCCCTTCTAATCAGTAATACTCATTTCTGAAAGTCGTTTTTAAACGAAGAAGTTATTTGTTTGAAGATTGCTGTGATATGTGTATTTCATATAAGATACATAAAAATCTTTTGGATGTTTCATTTCTTTTTTTTTTTTATTTTAGTTGTATAGTTGATGAAGTAAAACACATTTTCGTAACAATCGACCTCTATGAAAAGTTTTTTCCAGCCGACAAATTAACGTAAAATGTCTGCCAAATATGGCTTAAGGTTTTTGTATCTAAATAAAATCTCAAGAGGTAATTAATTGAAATTTTCAAGATTGTTTCAAAGTTATGGTCGTTAATTTGATGTTTTCATGTGGTCGTGGACAACAAGAATAACATTATATTTCAACAGTGGATGGGAACTCTACTTTTGATAAATTTTATAACGAGTCAATAACAAAATGCCCAGTTAACACCATCCTGCAATGAAAATTTACTAAAACCGCACCCAAAAGTGTCGATTTATTCTTGCCCACTTGAAACCAAACGTTGGCCTATTCGATGGTTGTATTCTACAAATTGCTAGATGTAGCAGTCTTAAGCTAGAAACTGTCTTTACTTTCCGATACTTCAATAATTCGTCTGCAAGAAACAAAAGTTGTCCAGAAAACATGAGCTTTTCGAACTGTAGGATGAAATGACGGAGTCGGAACTGAATTACCTTCATCACAAAACAATGTTGCAAAGTTTGCGTTGGATGCTTTTTCGTTTTATAAGACAAGCTTAACTTGTGTTGCGAACACGAACATTTTCCAAGAGACTCCCTTGTAAAAGGGATAGGTATCACAAGAAAAGCCGAAACACCTGGTATTGATATGGTAGATATTATTGTTACTTTTGCCACAAAAGATCCTTACACTCCAAATGTCTCCCGGAACTGCCAAACACCTTCAAGCCTAGTTTGAATTGCTGACGTTCTTTTTGATTATAAGAATAAAAGCGGGGTTATGAATGTTTGACCATGCCCTGGGATTCAAATTGACCGCAAACCATGTCTGTTTAGCCGTAATCTACCTCCAAACTGAAAAGCAGATCATTGAGGCTGTATTTGAGGTTCCTTCTTTAAGGAATACATGAAACACTCTATACAGATAAAGTTTCTTATGAGAAACATGACTTAAACTTTCGAGACATAAATCAGCCATTTAACTTGCAATAAAAGTTGATTATGCTAAAGTGCATTCACAATAAGTCGAGCGGCACCTATCAGCACTTGCCGTGCCGATCGTCAGTACCGAATCAGTTTTGACTACCCGATTGGCCGTCGCTTTACCGAAGCCAATCCGAAACCAAACCAAATGAAATAGATCCGATTGCCGCACGGCATAGTGCGGACTCACCCTTATTTGTTTTTTACTTTAAACGACAAAGCTTTTTCGATCACACAAAATTTACAGAAACCATCTCGGGCAGCTTTCCATCCGCTTAAATTTCCGTATTGCAATAAAAAAATGCAAATTTGGATCACATAATTGTTAATCAAATAAAAAACTGTTAACAAAACAGAAAAAGTTAATTTTTGAAGAACACATGACTAAATATTATCCCCAAACTCGTAATTGCAAAACCGTCGCTAGTAAGAAGACGACATTAGCGGTCTTCTGTCCATAAAGTTCTAATATTTTCTAACTCCAATGATAAAAAATTGCCGATATGTCTTAACTATTAAAGTTACTTTTATTGGATAAAACAAAAAGTTCTGAGCACATAGAACCCCAATGTAGGTATTTTCACTAAACCTAAGCTTTTTCAAAAGGGTTTAACATCGACTGGCATATTATCAACATAACTTATCATACACATTGCTCAACTAAGCAAAAAACACAGTGATTGTAAACTATTCTTGAGCCCAAATCAAATATATGTATCAAAAACATCAATCAACTACCAAACATTATTTCAAAACTGCCGACGGTTTTGTACTAAATTATATTTTTGAAAAAAATATTCAAAAAAAAATTCCGTACCTTCCGATTTCTAAAATTTGTTACGAAGTCCAGAGTGACAGCTTGTATGTCCAGTTGCAATAAAGTTGTTTAGCTGTTTTCGATATCCAATAATTAACACAGCGAAAAAGACTCACAACACTTCAATTCTTCAATTTAATTCTTAACACTCATTGTCATCTCACACACTTGATCACAAAAAACAAAATTAATTTTTATTCTTCCGACGGCATTTCTACTTTTTGCATCGAAATAAGACCTCTTCGATATCGTGCGGCAAAAAAAAAAATACCCGTGGGCAAAAAGCGTTACACTAGACACGAGACGAGGGTTGATAAAATTTGAAACACAAGACAGGAAAATATGAAATTAGAAAAAAAAGAACCGAAGACCGAAGAAATCAAAAGAGCTCCCCACGGAAATAAGGAATTAAAGTAATAAACTGTCCTTGTGGTTTTTAGAGTTATAATTGTAGCGCACTTTGTTGGGCACTCGGTGTTGTTGTTCCCTGTATATCCTTCAAACAAAAGCCAATTGTGTTGCCTTTTTCCACACCAATGTGGTAAGTTAAGAAATTTTTCAAACTTACGCGTTAAGCGTTTCAATGCGACTGCAACGATTTTTCAGCCCTCGGCTATCGAATACCTGGGGGTGTATACTCCACAGCTCCTGTTACTATCTTCATGCGTACATAATATGAACCATTGGGAGATTTTCGTCAAGCAGTTTTCATCGTCGTCGTCGTCGTCGTTCTTGTCCTCGTTCTCGTCCTCGTCCTCGTGCTCGTCTGTATGTACATTTCGGGGCAGGAGATTTTCTCCTACCCTGGCTTTTTGATGCTACCGCCTGCCGCCTGCCGCCTGCCTGCCTGCACCTCAGCTTCCAATTTTCCAAAATCCTACAACCATCATCACATTCCATTTGGCTGTTTTCGTGGGCTTCTACATCTTAGTAGAACAGCAGTAGCAGCAGCAGCGGCGGCAGTGGCATGTGGTAGGTTATAGAGGTACCTCTGTATCTATGTATCCATAGCAATTGTGATGCCATGTGAACAGAACTTTACGTGTTCCTAATTTTCTGGAACTACTGTTAAAGACGATGTCTCTCTATAGGTACATACTCGTACAGTAGGTAGTTACACTCGTCATGTTATGGGGAACGAACAGAGGGTGGCAATAGGTACAGTGCTACGGGGCGAAATGAGACCCATATATGGAAAGGAATTACATTAATAAAGCTCTGCCTGCTGGTGCTGGTGCGGGAGCTGGAGCAATGCACAAGTGTATTCTCTCCCAGCAGCCGTTTGTAAGACAGGGAGCACAGCACAATTGAAGGGACAGCATGTTGTTTTGCATCACCCTTGGTCTTCCGGTGCTTTTCTCTTCTTCATCGTTCGTCGCAGAAATAACACACAACGACCCCCTTTCGCTTGTGGGGCTGTAACGAAGCACCCTCCTTGCTGCAGCATCCCAAACGCACACACATTTCCATACAGTCGTTCCAGACAAACAGACCAACTTGAGAGCAGCAAGGAAATACGTAACGCACGTGGGGGTGGACGTACCGTACCAGTGGTAGGTACAATTTGGGACCATTTACGCAATACAAGAGCACAATCTGCGCCATACTGTGTACGTTATAGGTGCCCCTTATGGGGCATTTGCAAAATTGCCGTCAACTCCATTTCGGCGGCTACGACGACGACTGTGGCGGTGGCGGTTGTATCCGCCCCAAGCAAGGACGAAATACAAACACAAGACATCGCATTGCTCCTTTTGGTGCGCCACTCTCAATCCGAATGGAAGGAGGTTTCGCTTTGGTTGGCTTTGCCATTCTCCAGTTCGTTCCACCATCAACAAAATCCTCACTATACCTTCCTACTGAGGATGCGTATTGCGCCATTATCATCATCATCCAACACAACTACACTAATACAATACTCCAAAGAATGTTTCTCTTTAGCTTTAGGTGTATGCGATAATGCTTTCCACGAGGCATCTTCATTGCGCTTTTTTATAGCTCAGTTCTTATAACAATTAATATTTGTGTAAACGTGTTTTTGATATAAAAAAGTCATAACAACAACATCTATTATTTTAGAAGAGAGCTTAAAAAAATTGCTTGGTTTACCTTAAAAAAAATAATAACAACAAAAAAAAATCCAATGAACCACACACACAAGAATTTATACGATTTGTGATGGCGCCATCATCATCATCACAGGAGAAAATTTCAAAGGCAAATTTCGTAGATTCATAGAAAAATAAAGGATACAGCGGCGGCCACCGACAGACCGTTCAACCGACCGACCGAACGACGAAGATTTCTTGAATCATCATTTTCGGCACCAAAAATGTGTGGTAGTTGGTAGTTGTGGCTTATGGCATGGAACATCATCATTTTTGGATAATAATCGTTTCCCATACAACACACCACAGTAAGAGTGAGCTGTTCCTCCATCGCTTCAACGGCTCCAACCAACCGAATAATAATAATAATAGTTACGGCAACGGTATAAACGACGGCCGTTATAAGGACATAGTACAACATATACCTCTCTTCCTACACTCATATAATCTCGGTACTTTCTCGAGTTTTAGGATATTTTTACGGAAATTTATGGTGATGATATTTTTGTGCTGGGTTTTCGCATTTTCGTTGGGTTCATTACCATAAAACTGCCATCTGGGGAATCGTTAATCGGTTTTACGGTAGGAAAGAAAGATTTTCGTTCTTGTGGTTAATGTGCGTTAAAATACAATAAGGAACAGTGCTTAAATTTTGTGTTGGCAAATTATAATAATCGTTAGTTTGGATACAAACAAACGATCAAAGTTCATATTGCTTAAGACATGAATCAAAAATGAGTGGAAGCTATTCAAGAAAATTGTGTATTCTTCAGAAATTGTAATAAATTTCGGTGTGCTCAAGTGGTAAAAAAGAAATTCTAGCAAAATAATAATGGGTGGCTTTTACCTGCAAACATTTCCGTTCAGTTTATCGTATTGGGATTTCTGTTTTGATTGTGCCGCTGAAATAGAAATTGAAAGAAAACATTTGATATATTGTTGAGTTTTTATTTATTCGACAAAGTGATGGAGTGAACATTTAAAATCCAAAGACAAAAAATTCAAAATGGTTGATGTTTGAGTGATTATCTATCTAAAACGCTTTTTTAGTTCAATTTATATTTATGTATTGATATGGACTACGTACTACACATGTTTAATTAAAGATTTACATATCTGCAATTGGAATCTAAAATTAACAAAGAAAATTGTTTTGTTTATGATTGCTTTTGAGAACTTTAAAGTGCTTACTTTTTTTATATTTATATTTAATCAATCTAACATCTGTATCATTAAATCCAAAGGAAAAAAATGTCTTACAAAGTTTTTAGTCATTTAATGGGTACTTTTATGAGTGTTGTATCGTAAATTTTTTTATTCGTTCATTTTCTTTTGTGATTTTGCATACAAGAATCTACGTAGGGCACAACTCTGCTAGCAGTTAAAATGTTTCTAATATTGTGAGTGAGATGTTAAAAGTCCTTTTCTTGTTCGGTTCAAGATAATTTTCGTGAGTAGTTTACAAAGGCGGTCTTTTTAATGTGTGTCTTCATTCTAGGAAGCTCAATCAATCCATTGAAATTCGCTTGAGGTTACGCGGCTACCACATAACAACTCCCTTCAAGTCAAAATTAACTTGCCGAAGTTAACTTTACACTTTGACTGTAAAGCTATTTTCGCATTTTGGTCATAAGGTCAGGTCAAGGTATTTTGTTCTTAAATTTTTTTTTCATACTACCTAAAAATTAGTATAGAACAAAGGTATTCGTAATTGCCAAACTGTAACGGTTTCTATGTATCGATCGTTTTCGTATGAGGTGATTCTGTAATATAAGAAAAGTTTTAGTTGATGAAGTGTCATTCGAAAACAAACTTATACTGCGGCCACATAAGTTATTTCAAGATGTCCAGCAGAGGTCAAACAATAGGAGCCCCGTTTCAAAACATTTACACCGTCACATGAAAGCGTACAAGGTGTCGAAGTGCGGCGTTCTGTCCAATGAACTTCAAAATTCCGCATAAAAACGCACGACCTAGCAGTCAAAGTGTCAAAGCATTGTGTTAGTTTTGGTGCACCCTATGAATGCACAATGATATTTTTTCGGTAAATTTGTTTATATAAAAAAAACCACTCCTTTTTTTATATTTTATTTATTATTCTTGCTTCTTTTCCCTTTGCTTCAGAAAGTTCGTTTATACGGTGTTTTTTTTAGAGGTTTGAATTTTAGATTGGCAGCACTGGTATATTTGACAACTGACGGTATACCTGTGGTAGTTACGTTTTTTTCATTTCTCACAATATTTAGACTTATTTTAGAACAAGGCTTGCAAATTCATACCGCCCCAGTTGCTCGAAAAGCTGTCGAAAATTTTACTTAAACGCTAATGGCATTAGGATTTCTTTTATATTATACCAATACGGTGATAATGAAACTTATTCCTACGTTTTTATTTCATTTTGCAGTTGTACACCTTTAAAAACACTCTTTATATAAAGACCTGAGCTAAAAGATGTGGGGCCAGATCATTTCATGGACTTGGGCTTTGTCGGCGAAAGCTCGAGGCAACAATTTTGAAAGGCTGCAGAGATGTAGTTTTATTTTTTTTCGTTTCAACAATCTTTTTTTTTCAAATGTTTTTCAATGTTCATAACAAAATTTATAAATAAAAAACAGCCGTCTACCCAGTTGCCCCCCCCCCCCCCCCTGTACACGTTTCTTTTGAATGTCGGGTTGTTTTTGGCAACTCAAAATAATCAAGAATAAATTTCACGATTGAATCTTTATATAATACATAGTAAAAATTTTAACTTAGATTCGCGTTTGCTTATGAGCAAGCAGTTGAAATTTTTTTAAACCGTCTTTTATGCATTGCATTCTTCGTCCCCATGGACAATTTGTGGGATCTCGAGATTCAAATCCCAGAATCATAAAACATTGAAAAACACCATGCGATGAGTTGTGAAATTTCCAATGGTAATCAGTTATCACATTTTGCTGTACCAATATATTTACTTATTTATTTTCTGTGCAGAAAATGTTAAACTTCTTTAAACTCATACTTGAAAAAAAGTTTAAAATAAACATTTTTGCTTTTTTTCAAGTTTTGATATCTTGAAAACGAAGTGGGCATTGGAAAATTTTATTAAATATTTTCGTTTTATTTTGGTCTTATTATGCCAAATTCATTTTCAATATCGCTATCAAATTCTACTTTTCTTAAAAAAAAAAAAAAAAAATTTATTTTGAAATCATTTATCGCACTAAACCACTACTTCGTCTGTAACCAGCGCTGCTGTAACGTAGTGTTAACTCGTTTCGTTTCATTTCTTCTTTCGACAGACGTAACTTCGAGGTAGTACACGACTTCGTCTACTTAGAATCCGGCCTAGACAGGGAAAATCACGCCAGTGCGAAAATTAAACGGAGAATTGCTCTTGCCAATCGCTTCTATTTTGGGTTAATTGAGAAATAATATCTTTTCTAGAAAAGCCAAGATAGTCTTTTATAGGGCCTTGAACATCAAAGTTTCCCAGTCACGAGTACACGGCGCAGAAGCATAAACGTCATCTCATAATACAACTAAACAATCACCGTAACGTTTTAATTGTTCTTTCGTTCTGCTCAATACGTTATCGAGAGTAGGAGAATAAGGAAACCCTAAGTCGTTTCAAAAGAAAAATACTTCTAGTGATCCCGCATGTGAGGTCAGTTTATGAGCTGTTTCTACTGCGACATGCGCATAGCTAAGAAGAACGCGCCGCGAGACTACGATGGGACATGTAGAGCGGATGGAAAGCACATTGCAATCGTGGATGGCGAAGACCAGAAAGTATTAAGAAAGTATTTTCTGAGAATTCTAGACAAATTGGACTATAATAACTGTTTTGGGAATGACAAAGCGATGCGACGCCCCTGCCACCTCTAATGCAAGTCTCAGAAATCGAGTCCCGAAACAATGTCATCGAAGTTGGGGATCACATTAGCTTTGGTTTTTCCACTTATTCTACTATATGCATATGTATGTACATTTTCAGGTATGTATATGTAATTGACCTAAAATTATGCAAAGGACCTTTTTACAGCTACTTGTACAATAAACAATACATATGTATTATATACATATGTATGTATGTTTCTCCAGTCGGCAAAAATGTGAGTGAAATTTTGGTTAAATTAACAACTGTGACTTTCATCATCCGCCAAGTACATATATATACCTTCTTTTTTGCATTATGCCATTCATTCTTAAGTCTTCTTTCTTTTTTAGTTTTGGTTTTGAATGATCCAGTGACGAGACGCATCACTTCCAATAGCGTTTTTTACCAATCGCTCGTGTTTTTCAATATTACGTAATAGACAATTTAGGTCTACTAGGTTTGCTTCGCTAACATATTCGTTAAAAATCTCATTTCAGTCAATCAGCCAACAAAACCACTGGATAGATCATTACTGCAGGGTGAAGCAGGGGGAGCTACACGGTTTGAACTTTGTTGTAACTTTTCTTATACGATTATATATATTTTTTTTTAAAATACTACTTTTTTTGATTGGCTTTGAAAAATGATGTGTTTTGGAAAAATTTCAGTTGAATATTGCTTACCACGTGCAGTATTTGATGTAGCTGTTTAATCCACAAATTTGAATAGCTGGTTTATCAGAATTTCTCAACATGGATTTTCTTTTATTATATTCATACAAAGCCCTTTTGATACAAGCCCGTCGAGCTTTTGTTTGTTTATAATTAAAGAAATTAAGGAAATGAAATGCAATGGAAACAATTTTCAAGTGTTTCATTTGGTGTTTTGAACTTTTTTTGAAAGACATCATTAGATGTCATTCATTGATACCTGTGAAGGTTAGAATTATTCCATTAAAAAGGTCCCGTTGATTTGCAGGACTCATTTTTTTCTTAAATTGTAGCAAATTACAAAAAATGCGTAGTTATCAAGGCCTAGCACGCTTCGACCTTCGACCTCGATTGCGCCGCTATGTTGTAGGTAATTATAGAAGCAGAATTTTGTTTTAAGTTTAAAAATCTACCCCCAAAAACTAAAAAAGAATTATTTCGAAAGGAACAAAATCATGAATCTGCCTCTTTGGTTATTATTTTCATGGTCTATTAAAAGCCCTTCAAAATATTTTTAGTTTCTAGTCTTCGTTTCTTTGTATGAAAGTAGGTAAATGCTACTACAGTCAATCCAGCTGAACTTAAAAAAGATACCGACACTATTAGCACTGCACCGTAGCACTATCCTAGAAGACCTTCGCCACAAAATGTATCTATTAATAAAATTTTATGAAAATACGATTGAGTAATGCGAACCTAATTGACTAAACGCCATTAGCGGCATTATCTACACAAAAGGCAAACGTTCAGTGGTCCAGATAAACGGATTATCTTCCGTTCATAATTTGCATACAATTTGCTTGCGATACCCATCGCCCAAAAAGAGCTCAGAAATAGACACCAACATTCATGGAGAGGTCAAGTTTCCCATGGTGAAAAGGATAATTGGCTTATGGTTGTCTATGTGTACGTGTATGGATACCCGATCGTGTGTGTTTTTCTTTTCCATCATCGTTGCGTGCTACCAAATATTTGGCTATAGTGGCGTTCGAATTAGTTTTTCTTTGAGTGTTTACTGTTTGGTGGGAACAATTTTGCATTCGATTTGTGTGTGAAATTTTATTTTGAATTAAGAAATTGTTAGTGATGAAACCATAAACAAATTTGATGTTTAAAAAAACTGGTGGTGTTTTTCTTTCACTGTTAAATTTTTGAAAACCGTGAGAGGGCGATATGAATAACGAGCATGATTTTTAAACTTGTTGGTTGAAGTTATTAATTCTGCTCCTTTTTTTGGTTTTGTGGGTTGCAATCGTCAGAAGTTTAAACAGCCTTAAGCAGACCGATTTAGTTGCAATAAAAACTGAATACAGTAGCTGCTGCTACAGTCAATCAAATGAGAGAGTTAATTGCATTTTGGGAGCAATAAACATACACACAATTTTGGCTTTGTAGCCAGTAGCTAATTTAAATGCTAGTGATTGAAGGCTTTGTATTTTTTTTTCTTAAATCGAATTCAAAAGTAAATGCACAAGTGCACTTATGATTTTTACTTATTTAGTCGTCTATTTTGAATTTAATTTGGAATCGTTGTGTTGCAATGTTTGCGAGAACAAAAATTAGTGCAAGATTGTGCTGCAGTTGTAGGTAGAGTCATTTTGTTGCTTATCATTAGCACCTGAAGATGGTCTTATACAATTTAGTCTTTTATTATGTTAAGTAAATTTGTGAAACATTTTTTCTAAGAGAAACCATAGCATTTTAAAATATGTATAGCATTTAAAATAGAGATAGCATTTTAAAATATATAGTCTAGTCTTTTCAGATAAGGTTCTACTAGTCAGGGTCGGCCCAAGTTAAGGCAGCACCCTGTGATGAGTGTTGTTATTTTGAAAGGAAAAAATTATTTTTTTAAAATACAAACTGCAATATTTGTTCGCCAAAGATAAAATTAATATTTCTTTAGGCTGATGGCTTCATTGTTAATAATAATTTTTTTTACTCATAGCAATTCTCCCAAGAGCCTGGCATTTGCACATTTGTCTTGGCCGGCCCTGTTCCATTACCATTCTGTGTCAACAATAAATTCTCTTTTCATCTTTTTTAAAAACACCACGAAATTGGGGTCATCACATTTGTTTGTTCCAAAATTATGTATTTTGGCCGTCTTTTCTCTTTCGTTTTTCGCAGAACTTCTTGTGATATTGCCTTTTCGATGGGTGTCTATGTCTATGGATTCTTCCTTGGAATATGATAATATTTGATCTAAGTTGGACGTGCTCTATTTTTTGGAAAACGGTATTTCTATCATGAAGGCTTCCACAGATCTTGGCACTTCCAGCTGTGTTACTGCTGCAAACGAAGCATTTCCATCTTAACTGTCAACTTGTTTTTCGTTTACTTTCCATCAATGTCAGTTAACATGCAGGACCTCGTAAGTCAAAGAATTCAAAAAAGAAATTGTCAGTGTACGTATGTTGTTTTGAAATTTTGTAGAAAAGAAAAAAAGTCTGCGTTTTTTGCGATTTGCAACGGCACGGTGTGGTTGTCGATCGAGTACTTTTCCGAAGTCCACCAATCCTGAATGCAAATCCTGCTAGGAATCTTGATGTTTGTCCATTCAAATCCTTACACTTTTGTTGGCATCTGCTGTTGACTTACAATGAACCCACATTGACCATCAGATTATTTTTCGCAGTCGATTACTCAATATCCGCTCAACGATCTGATAGTCTGTGCCATTACTTTGATCTAACCGGTAATTGCAATAGCATCGTGTATCTCAATTCTCTTTATATTAAATGTTCCTTTTTCCTTTTTATTTTTTCGAAAACTCATATGGTATGTAGGCACGTATCTGGCCTGGTCTAACACCATTGCTTTATTTTTAGTTCTTATAACTGCTTCACTTGCTCAGTTCTACTTTTCGCAAGTGTTGTCCGAGAGAACAAATCGTTCAAAACTCCCTCACAATGTTACTGACACCAGATATGCGAAACTTTGTGAGCTGAAGATTCAGCAAAAGAATCTATTGTTTAATTCTTCTTTGATCAGCAACATATTCCTACAAGTGTTGACCAAGTGAAAAACACAATTCTCTTAAAATCAAAAGCGCAAATTTAGAGTCACTTAAAATCACCTTAAAATGAGCCTTAGTGCCACACTAGCTTATAATGCATTGAATCAGTTTATAATTGACCTTGACTTCCATTTTAAAGTTAGAGTGATGTTAACAAGTGCCGGCACTTTCTCTTAAAACTCTAACATGATGGATCACTTAAATTAAGTTGAACATCATCTAAAAGCAGAACTCTCTGCGTAAAAAACTCAGGTGACGATCGATTCCGAGCGGTAACAAGCCCACAGACCTTTAATGGCTAAAATGTCGGAAACTCAATTCCTGATGGAAAGTAAACGTAAAAATAGAGAAATAAAATTATTTTTATTTTTTTTATTTTTTAGTGTATGCCCTAAACACCATAGCACAGAGAGAAAAAAGCTTTTTTGTTTCTTTGTTTGTTTTGAATAGGCTCCAAAACTACAGAGCCGATTTGAATTAAATTTGGAACAGAGATAGTCTAAACTCTAGAGCCCGATAAATAACAAAAGTTTTAGGTCATCCCCATATTTTTTCGAGAAGAGAAACACGAATTGATTCGAGAACTTCGGAAGTACTTCACCGATTTCAAAAATACTTTTACCGTTAGAATGCTTCATAATCCCACTTTTTAATGGATTTCTAACCACAAATCTAGTATTAGCCTAAAATTAGCGCGAATGAATAGTTGAAGTTCGTTTTGACATTTCTCTTCAGTAAGGTTTGTCTTTATGATGGAAAAATATACTAAACAACAACGAGTCAAAATTATTAAAATTTACTACCGGAATACGGAGTCAGTGGCCCCATTGTTGAGAGCGCTACGTCCAATTTATGGTCGTCATAATCGTCCTAGGAGATCAACAATTGAGCGTCTAGTGGACAAATTTGAATCCACAGACACAGTACAAAATGTTCCCGTGCCAGTGAGACAATGAAGTGCTCGTACTGTCGAGAATATTGCTGCCGCTCAGTTGCAGAAAGCCCGAATGTGTCTCTCACTTGTCGTTCTAAAGCGTTGGGCATCTCCGTGACGTCGTTGTGGCGAATTTTGCGAAAAGATCTTGGCCTACATCCTTACAAGATTAAATTGACACAAATACTGAAGCCGCTTAACCCCCAGAAGCGTCCTGCCCTATGTTCGTGAATTGGGCTGAACAACAACTTGAAAATGATTCGGATTTTCATCGAAAAATCATCTTCAGCGATGAGGCTAATTTCTGGCTGAATGGCTTCGTCAATAAACAAAATATGCGGTATTGGTCAGACAGCAATCCACACTTACTCCATGAGTCATCATTGCATCCCGAAAAAGTTACGGTTTGGTGTGGTTTATGGGCCGGCGGCGTCATTGGGCCGTACTTCTTCCGTGATGATCAAGACCGGAACGTTACTGTGAATGGGGATCGGCCGCCTCGGTCGTTCGATTTGACGCCGTTAGACTGTTTCCTGTGGGGCTACGTCGAGTCTATGGTCTATGCCAACAAGCCTGCGACGATTGATGAACTTCGTACGTATCATCGAACGCAGTATCGGCCGATTTATGCTTGAAAACCATCGAAAATTGGTTCCAGCGTCTGGACTTCTGCAAGCGTGCCCGTGGTGGCCATGCAAAAGAAATCGAGTTCCATACATAATGGCATCGAACGTACTTTCACCGTTAGGAATTTCATTGATATCCAAAACTGTTTTTGTTTTATTTAAAAAAAACTTTTGTAGCGCTGTTATTGAAAAACCCGATACTTTCTCTGTTCAGAATTTTCCGGTTATTTTCAAGTTTCTTTCGTTCTTTTCTTTTTTCCCATATAGTGGAGGTCCGTAAGCTTTTTACCTAGGAATCCAGGGCCAGTCCATGGATTTTCATGAAATTTTCGGAAATGTGTTTTTAATAGCGCGTAGAAATAAGTTAAAAAAAAAATTCAATGATCTCATTTTTTTAATTATTTTTAAAATTAATTGCTAACTTTTATAATTTTCTTTTATTTAAGATACGAAGGGTTTTTGAGATACGGTTTTCCAAAGGCTCAGGATGCATAGATTTGGTCAAGACAAAAAAAATGTATGGGAGGGGGAGGGGGTCTATATCCCTCCGTGTAGGCGCGAGGGGAAATTTTATATGAAATTTACTAAAAATTTACTAAAATATTTTTTTTTATTAATTTTTTTTTACAAAATTTTGCCCCATCAATGGCCATTTTTTCTTACTTACTTTTACTCAAAAGCAAAAAATCGAACAAAAAATTTTCTTGGTTTGAGGGAAATAAAAAAAAAAACGAAATGTACTTTTTTCCAGAAAACAAAATGTCGTTAATTTTCCGCTTATTGAACTTTATTTCCGAATGTGAAATATGAAATGTGTTGTAAATAGCATATAAAAAAAGTTAAAAAATGTCATGTGATCTTTATTTTAATATAGATTTTAAATAATTACTAAAATTTTAAAGTTATCTTTTAATTATATTAATTTTAAGTTAAATTTTAAAACTAAGACCTATTGCAAACTTGGACTTTGGTCTCAAAGGACAGCACATGTACTGATTTGTGCCCCAAATGCTGTTTCCGGTCAAACGAGTTGATGAATCCGAAAAACATGGTTTTTTGCCATTGTTTTTTTGGTTTTTCATCAACATTTGTATGCTATACAATATCCAACATATCATAAAGGATCAAAAGTTCTCAATTTCGAGCACCACAACTTATTGCGTGACGAATATTTTACATAATATACAAAGCTCCTAAATTGCATACCTGATGCTTCTAATTAGAGACTATTCAAAGTCTGTAAGTCACCTCTCAAGAATAAGTACAATATTATAAAACATATATATTATACTAGCTGTGCCCGCCACTTCGTCCGCTTGGAATAGTGACTTTCGGCAGCATTCTTAATTTTTTAGGCTACTTATTTTGCAAATAAGACACATTCGTGTGTTTTAAGTAAACTACTATATATTATTTTATTTAAGTATATGTTTGCACACGACGTTCTTATTTTTTCCATCTTTTGCGAAATAAAAGGATTTTGTGGGATTGATACACGTGATTCTGCAACATAAAGTTGCCATGGGTTTTTTTCTAAACGAACACCTGCAACTTCAAGCGTCTGAGCTTTATTTATAAGGACCAATCAGTGGGAATTAAAGGAAAACGGGGAATCAAAACGTTTTCTCCTTTTGTCGTTCCAGTCATTATTAAAATTTTTATAGTGCCGCATCCAGATGTGTAATTTCTAGCTGTGTGCAATTCTGGATTACTCATTATTGGATTACTGGAACACCAACTTGCTGTCACTCCTAATAATCCTAAGAAATTGAGAAACTCTATAGCAGGGTATATGACTTGCTCAGTGTCCATAATATTGTCTACTTATAGACAGACATTCGATAACATTCCCCACCAGGTTAGTTTATATGGTTAACTATCTCATTAGTCGGCGCCAAAATCGACCTTTCACACAGCCATTCCCGATTGCCAATATTTATTTGAAGATCAACATAGACATTTTAATTGAATCAAATAAATTTTTTAAATTGCACTCCTGACCTAAAAATTAAATACTATTTTTAAGTACTCATTATAAGAATGTAATTCTTTTTGTACTACCTTTTTCTTTGCAATAAAATAAAATAAATAAACATTTCTTCTCAGGTCAAATGTATTTTCAACAGTTTGACAGAAATTACCCCGCAGTTAAAGAACTTTTATCGACCCAGCAGTTTTAAGGTTCCCGTTTACGGTGTCTATCCCGTAGAAATATAGGGATTACTTATTGAGCCCATGTCCTTCCTCAGGCTCTATGCTATCTCTGAATAAAATTCCATTTAAATCAGATCAGCGGTCTGGGCGAGAGATGCTAACAAAGAAACACGAACAGAGTTAATTTTGGATTTGTTATATTAGTAAAGATGTCCATCTACGGGTTCTAGACTATCTCTGTACCAAAATTCATATCAATCGGTTCCATAGTTTGGGCGGTAAATATAAACAAAGAAAAACAGACAGACAGAGTTAATTTCGCATTTATAATGTTACTAAAGTCTTCCATTCCCGTGGGAATATGAGGGACGTTTCCGGAGGATGACTTAAAGTTTATATTACTCGGGAATAGTGTAGTTTTCTAACGGTGGACATTTTTTGAAATGGGTGCTGTATTTACAAAGCTCCCGTTCCCATGGGAAAACAGGGATAAAACATATTGCATAAAATATATGTCCATCCTCAGGTTCTAGACTGTCTCTGTACCAAAATTCATATAAATAGGTTCAATAGTTTGGGCGGTAAATGGCAACGAAAGGAAATAGACAGACAGATTTATTTTCAGACCTATATTAGTAAAGACTCCCGTTCCCGTAGAATCATGGTGACCATTCCTGTAAGGAATATGGGGATGAGTAAAAGTTTATGTTCCTCGGGGATTATGGAGCATTCCAACGGTGGAAGAGTTTTTGAAATCGGTGCTGTAGTGTCAAAGTTCCCGTTTACGTTCCTGCTCCCGTGGGAATATAGGGAAAAAATATATAGCTTGTGTCCCTCTTCCGGTTCTGAACAATCTTTGTAGAAAATTTCATTGAAATCAGTTTATTAGTTTGGGCGGGATATGGTAACATAGAACGACGAACAGACAGAGCTTCTTTCACACTTATTATATTAATACGGACTCCCGTTCCCGTAGGAATATGTGGACGAATTAAAGTTTATGTTACTCTGGGATAGTGTAGCATTCCAACGGTGGAAAAATTTTTGAAATCGGTGTTGTAGTTTCTAAGTTCCCGTAAAAGTTCCCGTTCCCGTGGGAATATAGGGATAAAATATAAGGCCTATGTCCATCCTCAGGTTCTGAACATTCTTTGTACAAAAATTAATTTTAATCTGTTCATTAGTTTGAGCGGGAGATGGTAACATAGAAAGGTGAACAGACAGAGCTACTTTTGCATTTATAATAAAAGTGAGGACCGGTTCCCGTGGGAACATTCGAATGAAATACAGCCTATGTCCGTCTTTAAGTTCAGAACAATCTTTGTACAAAATTTCATTTAAATCGGTTAATTAGTTTAGGCGGAAGATGGTAACATAGAACGACGGGCAGACAGAGCTTATTTCACACTTATTATATGAGTAAGGACTCCCGTTCCCGTAGGAATATGTGGATGAATTAAGGTTTATGTTACTCTGAGATAGTGAAGCATTCTATTGGTGGAAAAAATTTTGAAATCGGTGATGTAGTTTCTAAGTTCCCGTATACGTTCCCGTTCCCGTGGGAATATAGGGATAAAATGTATAGCTTATGTCCTTCTTCAGGTTCTAGGCTATCTCTGTACAAAATTTCATTTGAATCAGTTCCGTAGTTTGGGCAGGAGACGGTAACATAGAAAGCCGGACAGACAGAGGGACTTTCACATTTATAATATTAGTTAGGATTTGAATTCGAAATGATATGATTGAAATTTTACGAAAATTGTTGATGAATTCTGTAAACATTTCTGTCTGGAATTTAATGAACAGTAATTATCATAAATTTGGAATGCTTAACAGCTTGGGACCGTTTTAAAATAACAGTGAACTTCGTGTTAACAATTTCGTCCGTTAGAAAAATAGCCTGAGTCCAATTTGTTAGCAGGCGATTTTACTTCGCAAAATTAAGTTAAAAAACATTTTTATTTGATATTATTTAATCCTTTAAAAATTGGTCATACAGATCTTTTCTTTTGACATATGTACATAAATATATTCTGATATAATCGGGGAACAGCTATCTCAAATTTTAATAGGTATACAAAGTTACCAATGTAACATCAATTGAAAAACCTGGTCTTTTTAAACATAGCTAAGCTAGCTATGTATTTCAAATGAAATTTTAAATCCCGTCTGTTTGACTTATCCAGAATAAGATATTAAATTAAATTTTCGAAAGGAATTGTTATGAATTTTCATATAAAGTTAAGCACGTGACATAGACACAGACAAGCGCTTTAAATAAAAGTAAATATCTGACATTCACATGTCTTTTATTTGGTTATGTATTCCAAAATTGCTATTTAGAATTCAGATAAGCCTATATACATTTGTACATGTTTTCAAGATGTACACACTCCGAACATACGCACTGAATTCGCCTATTCGCAAAATAGGGTAAAAATCTTATTAAAGTAAATAGCCTGAAGGCGGGATCAATTCAGCCATAAGGGTGGATATGGGAATAGAACACGGGTGGAAACTCCACTGCATTTGTGTTTAAAAAAAAATATTCTGGATTTTATTTTGTCTTCCCTGTAGTTTGATCATCCTATTTGCGATAAGGACGAGTGAGAGTGACGAACATGGAAAGGCAATCAAAGAGGTTTTTTTTATAAGTCGGTACTCGGTATCATTCTGTTTGAGGATTTGACATGAAAACTCTTGCAAATGAATTTGAAAAATAGAGCTTAGGTAAGTATGTGTTTTTGACATGAAAAATAAAACAGGAGGAGCTTCAACCATGAACTGGGAAATGCAAGAGAACTCTGAATTCTGGTGGTGAAAATTGTTTTCAAGAACAATGAAAACTCGCCAAGGGTTGGTATGGGTGTGTATAGGTATGGGTACAGTTGGAACTTTTCGGCCCTTCAAATTACTTTTGATTAAGAAACACATAGGTAGCTAATGGAAACCCATGTTATTATCAAATACGCGCTCTCTCTCAACTGAAGCAACACCAACCAGCCCAGTCCCTTCCTTCACTCTATTCAGAGAAAAAAAAAACATTTTTCTGATTTGATGTATTTAAATTGTATTTAGTTTAAACATTTTTTTTTCCTCCTTTTTTGTAGCTACCAACTTTATAAGAAACTGTGGAAAATCCCCAGCTGCTGTTACAACAAAACATTGCATAAATGTTGAAGAATTTTGATTTGTGAAAATGGGATTCATCGGTGGATGGGAAGGAGGATTGTATAAATAATATTGTTGGTAGGTATAGGAATGGGTCGGCCATTACTATTTACTTGTGTATTGTAGAAAATGTGGCACGTCAGGAGCCTCGGGCGTAGTAGCAGATTTAATTCTATTTCGAATTTTATACTTTTGATTCGTGAATGGAACGCAAAGGTTTGTTTTGATATTACCATTTATATTGTTTTGTTTTTTAATGGTTTCCCATCTGATATGGAGCTGCTATGTGCGGCTTGATGTTTTATTTTATAAATTATGTTTTTTTTTTTTTGTGTTGTTGTTGTCAGGCCTCGTTTTTGCCTGGAGTTTGTTTTTCTATCATTCTGTTTTGATTCATTTTCATAATATTAATTTGTTTGAAGTTTTATAAAGGGAATTTCGATGTTGGTATACAAGCCATTGGATGAGCTTTTGTAAAACAATTTCGTGATTTAATGTAGGTAGGCACTCGTACCTACCTATATACCCACCTGTTTGTTGATGTGGTGGGCTGCCAATTGTTTGCAATAATGAAAATTCAATAAAAATTTAGAAAAATAAAAAATACGTGTGTTTCTCTTCAATTTGTTGTTCTATGTAACTTCTTATACTTTTCCCAAATTTTCGTTATACATACAGTACGGACTCGGTTTGCGCAACCCTCGATTCGTGCAACTCCTCGATTTTCGCAACACTAAAATCTTAACACGCATTGACTCTATAAGTGCAACTTTTCAAAAAAGCTGCCTCGATAAGTGCAACTTCATGTGTTTATTTATCCGTTTCTTATATTCACGTTCTTTTTTTGATTCTTTATTCCTGCCGTTACTTTACAGCTAGATAATCTGAACAATAGTTCATGCAAGAACAAGAACAAACACTTAAAATGCATCTGTGTTTATTTGAGTGGGTTGCAGTCTCGTTAGTTTTTACTTAAAATTCATAGGTACCCCTATGTTACAAAAAAAAAAAAAAAAATACAAAATTGTCAATTAAAAATAGAATATCAGAACTACAAAAGGGTTCTTCAGTTAAGACAATTTGTAAAAAATATAATGTTCACAAATCAACAATATGCCGCATTAAAAAAAAGAAAATTGCTTCAGAGAATTTGTGACTCGAGCAGAGTCCGGACCAGGGAAACGAGTTACGATGAAGGCTTGCGAGTATCCACAGATGGAAAAGGCTTTATATGAATGGTTTCAGAGGAAAAGAACAAAGCACATTCTATTTTCTAATGAAATATGATGTTTCAAACATAATTTGTGTCAAAGAAAATATGATCCAGTAAGTGCAACAACCTCGGTTACTGCAACCGTCCGAATTTCTATTAGTTGCGTTAATCGAGTCCGTACTGTATAATAAATTCTAGAGGCAGTTCGGACTTCATATCCACTTACAGCACGACAGAAGAACTCTGGTAACGATGCCGCAGAAAAGAATCTTTACTTGAGCGGATTACTACCATCAGTGTCTTCAACATTGTCGCTATACAGCGACCACAATTAATGTAGAAATTTAAAGTTTAGTTAAGTATTGCGTTTCATTTATTTATGTTTGCTTGATTTTGTTAATAATTTGAAACAAAAGTCCACAATGTTGAATGTTCCTAACACGGTGCATCATAAATTTTACTGAACCTTATTAAGTAAGTATAAATGAAAAAAGTGACTGAAAAAAGGCGAATTCGACTGACATGGCCTTTACATCAGGTTTGCTATCGCATGAGACTTTGAAGCGGTATAAAATCCACAGAAGACCTTTTCAGAAAAATATCAAGAGTGGCTGACTCAACAAAGAGGATGATTTTAATAATCTTCTTCTTCTTCTTCTTCGAAAAAGGAAGATTTCCGTTGTTACGAGCATCCAGATCTGGAAATTGGAAGGGACTACACCTCCCCCAATAAATAAAAGTGGGTCCGCTCTAGCTGTAAGCCGCAGCAGGTATACATTAGAAAGCGTCGGTCGATTACCAATAATATTGGGTTTTTTAATAAGAGCGCTACAAATTAAAACAAAAACGGTTTTGGATGTCAATGAAAATCTTTATTCCTGTGAAAGTACGTTGCATGGCCACCACTGGCACGCTTGCAGAAGTCCTGACGCTGAACCCAATTTTCGACGGTTTTCAAGCATAAATCGGTCGATACTGCTGCAATTTCACGTTCGATATTCGTACGAAGTTCATCAATCGTCGCTGGCTTGTTGGGATGGACCATAGACTTGACGTAGTCCCACAGGAAATAGTCTAACGGCGTCAAATCGCACGACCGAGGCGGCCAAGTGTCTAGACCATTTTGTTCTCCAAACATGGTTTTCAATTAATTGATTGTGACATTCGCAGTGTGGCTTGTGGCGCCGACCTGTTGGAACTACATGTGCTCCAAGTCCATATCATCCAATTGGGGCCAAAAATATTCGGTTATCATTGAACGGTAGCGATCCCCACTTACAGTAACGTGCCGGTCTTGATCATCACGGAAGAAGTACGGTCCAATGACGTCGCTAAAACCACATCAAACAGTAATTTTTTCGGGATGCAATGATGACTCATGGAGTACGTGTGGAATGCTGCATGCCCAATACCGCATGTTTTGTTTATTGACGAACCCATTCAGCCAGAAATGAGCCTCATCGTAAAATTCGCCACAACGACGTCACATAGAGATGTCCAACGCTTGAGAACGACCGACGTGTGAGAGACATATTTGGGCTTTCTGCAACTGAGCGGCAGCAATATTCTCGACACTGAGCCCACTTCTTTGTCTGACTGGCACGGGGAATTTTTATTTTTTTATTTTTTTTTATAATTAACGCGCACATCAAGGGGTTATGACTACCCTTATAATGTTATAGAACACAGTGCGAGCATTTGGGAAAATAGGAGAGGATTTGAAAGGAGACACCGATGCACGTTGTTTTTAAACTTTTGTGAATCGTAATGCAGGGGAAACACAGAGCCAGGTAAAGCATTCCACATTCGGGTGGTGCGACTGAAATACGAATCTCTATACTTGGCTGTACGTCCGAAATTGGGCTCAAGGTAAAACTGATGAGCATTCCTAGCGAGGCGGGTGTTGCGGCTAAATTGTTTTAGGGGAGGAATGCAACTGGCTATTTCACTAGAGCACTGTTTGTAAAAAAAAGCGATAAAAGAGACTGAAACAGGTAACGTTTCGACGATGTTCAAGAGAATCAATCGATTCTACGATTGAACTATCACCTATCAATTTCAACGCTCTATTTTGTACCCTGTCAAGTAGGCGCAAAGATGTTCGAGAAGCACCTGACCTGTGGGAGTTATACTCCAGTTTTGGGCGGATGAATGCCTTATAAATTGTAGCCAGATCAGAGGGGGTGAAAAACTTCCTGCATCGTCTTAAGAAACCTAAGCATTTAGCAGCGTTTTTGGCGACTTCAAATATGTGGTCATTCCAACGAAGATAAGATCATCGTTTACACACATACCAAGTACTGACAGCTTTTCGGTTTCTTCGATGCAGGTACCATTCATGGATAATGGCAATGGGGGAATGTTAAGCTTCAACGACAAGAGACAGCATTGAGTTTTCGAAGCATTGAATTCTACTCGGTTCATAATACCCCATGCAACAATGCTGTCAAGGTCAGAATTCAATGAGCTTATCATACGCAACCGTTCCAGTTCCACATCCGAAGAGCAGGGACGTGAATTTGGAAACGGGGACATTTTGTACTGCGCCTGTGGATTCAAATTTTTCCACTAGACGCTCAATTGTTGATCGGCTAGGACGATTTTGACGATCATAAATTGGACGTAGCGCTCTTAACGTTGAGGCCACTGACTCCAAATTTCGGTAGTAAAGTTTAGTAATTTCGACTCGTTGTTGGCAAGCCTTACTGAAGAGAAACGTCAAAGTAGCTGCAAGAAATATGGCGTCGTTTGCTGTCCCTGTCGCTCTACCTTTGTAGCGTCCCTGTTGAAAAACCCTTTAGAAGAAACAAATACAATAGTTGATCAACACCTATGGCTTAACCTTGGGACCGACTTCACTGCAGCTGAAGGCAGTTTCATGTAGAGATTTATGGCAGTGAAGAATTTTAAATATTTTTTCTATTTCGTTCAGGTCCACATCATAGTGAAGGACATTTTTGTCAATTCGGTTACAGTATTACCCTGCTGATAGTTTAATGATATTTCTTTTGTAGCTGTCTTTGTATATCTTCGTCCGGGCCTGGTGCTGTAATAAAAATTGGTATATTTATTATTAGTTACCACAGGAGTCCACCGTACAAGTTGAGCTACTTCAAGAACACTCATTTTGCTCAAGTTATGCTCTTAAGGGATAAGAAGAAAGCTTTGTATTAAGGGTCTCAACTAGAGTATTGAAAAGAAATTTTTTTTTTAAATAATATATATGGGTGATTCTTTTACAAATCGAACGGCTTTTGAACTTCACCTCTCCGATTCAGGTGAAATTTTTTTTCCAGTTTCTAAATTGAAAAATAAAAGATACGTGTCCGAGGAATTTTTTTTTAATCGCCTATTTTCGATTTTATAAGATGTAACAAATTTCATAATAGTGGTTGTAGACTCATTTTAAACAATATATAGCTCCAAATCCTTAAGAGCTACAAAATTTTCACCAATGACATTTTTGTAGTTAAAAAGTTGAACTTTAAGAAAAAAAATTTAGAAAAAAAAATTATCAACAAATTAGTATTGTTATTAACAATTTAATTGTTTAAATGGATTTTTAACGATTGCCCCCAAGATGTATCGAGTTTTTATTACTACCATCGTATTTTGCGTTAAATTTTACGTAAAAATAATGTTTTTTATTTATGGAGACTTTTCAATTGTTATTGTTAGAAAATAATGCATGTAGCGCGTAATGGTAAAAACAACGGTTTTTTGAGTATAAAATGGTATCTGTACCTCGTATCAAAAAAAGTTAAGAGTAAAAGTTGTAGATAATTAAAAGATCTACAACTTTTAAATTTACCATATGTCAGTATAACCTCAAAATTTAGTATTATCAGGCAAAGAAGCGAAAAATCAGCATTTTATCATTTATTTAGTATAAATTTTCATTAAAATTAAATCATGAGTAAATTTTTTTGTAGGAAATTAAATTTCCTACAAATTTGTGAAACACTTTTTTTTTGTAGCTATTGTCATTTACGGGACAAAAACAAATTTAGGGGCAAAAGCAAATTAAGAAAAAAATTGGGTTTGGTGACCCGTACTACCTCGATGGTGTGAGTTACGACTTCACCGCAATGAGGTTTTTTGTAGAACATTCAATTGTAAAGAAAGCCTACTAATGCCCTAGACGTTACCATATAATCCCTCTGAACTGTAGAATTTTTAAGAAAAACAATCTAAGTTTACTTGTATTTTAAACGGGAAATCTTTGCATGCCTTGGACGAGCACTTAATGGTAATAATAAGGGCTCAAATTTTGAGGGAACTTTTTTTTTAGGTATTTCACAAAATTTCGGGATGGGAGTGAAAAAAAAAGTCGAAAAAAGCACCCTAGTGCTACTAGTATTGATGTTACGTCGAGCATTGCTATTATTATTATTTTATCTAGTGGCTAATAATCTTTTTTTTTTCTTTAATGAAAATTCGTTTTTTATCATTCAGGAGTTTAGACTACCATCCCGAAATTTTGTGAAATACCTAAAAAAAAGTTCCCTCAAAATTTGAGCCCTTATTATTACCATTAAGTGCTCGTCCAAGGCATGCAAAGATTTCCCGTTTAAAATACAAGTAAACTTAGATTGTTTTTCTTAAAAATTCTACAGTTCAGAGGGATTATATGGTAACGTCTAGGGCATTAGTAGGCTTTCTTTACAATTGAATGTTCTACAAAAAACCTCATTGCGGTGAAGTCGTAACTCACACCATCGAGGTAGTACGGGTCACCAAACCCAATTTTTTTCTTAATTTGCTTTTGCCCCTAAATTTGTTTTTGTCCCGTAAATGACAATAGCTACAAAAAAAAAGTGTTTCACAAATTTGTAGGAAATTTAATTTCCTACAAAAAAATTTACTCATGATTTAATTTTAATGAAAATTTATACTAAATAAATGATAAAATGTTGATTTTTCGCTTCTTTGCCTGATAATACTAAATTTTGAGGTTATACTGACATATGGTAAATTTAAAAGTTGTAGATCTTTTAATTATCTACAACTTTTACTCTTAACTTTTTTTGATACGAGGTACAGATACCATTTTATACTCAAAAAACCGTTGTTTTTACCATTACGCGCTACATGCATTATTTTCTAACAATAACAATTGAAAAGTCTCCATAAATAAAAAACATTATTTTTACGTAAAATTTAACGCAAAATACGATGGTAGTAATAAAAACTCGATACATCTTGGGGGCAATCGTTAAAAATCCATTTAAACAATTAAATTGTTAATAACAATACTAATTTGTTGATAATTTTTTTTTCTAAATTTTTTTTCTTAAAGTTCAACTTTTTAACTACAAAAATGTCATTGGTGAAAATTTTGTAGCTCTTAAGGATTTGGAGCTATATATTGTTTAAAATGAGTCTACAACCACTATTATGAAATTTGTTACATCTTATAAAATCGAAAATAGGCGATTAAAAAAAAATTCCTCGGACACGTATCTTTTATTTTTCAATTTAGAAACTGGAAAAAAAATTTCACCTGAATCGGAGAGGTGACGATTGATTTTTGACAAAATCCGTTCGATTTGTAAAAGAATGACCCATATATTGAAGTACAACATCTGGAGAAAATCTTAAATTTTCAAGTTTATCTAAAAATAGTTTCCGATTTACGGCCGTTGAAAGTTGGCGCGTTTCGTTCGAGTCAGTGCCACTTGGTGAGTGAACACGGCACTACAGTGCTTACCTACGAACTTACCGACAACTTTTAGCATTCAGAAGTAGGCCGCATATTGTATATAGTGGCGACGGTTAACGGTAATATACTTACGTAGCCGTGTTGTAGTGTAGTAGTGCAAAAAGTCGATCATTACGAAAAAAAAGCTTTTAATGCGATTATATTAAAACCACTTTTTAGAAGTCGGTGACCGCGATAACTCCTAAACGGTTCAACCGATTATCATTATTACAAAAATATTATCAAATTACAAAAATAAAAGTTATCGCGGGGCTTTTATTTTTTTCTGAATAGAACCGATTTTATATCTGATTCAAAGTTCAATTTTGGAGTAAAAATCAAACCTTTTTTTAAATGGTCACCAAAAATTTAAAAATTGAGATTTTTGAAAACCCAGCGTCATCGAAATAAAAATTTTTTTACATGGCCTTATTTATTTACATGTTGGTTCAGTTGTAATGAATAATTTGGTGTGAAGAGAATTACAAAATATTGTTTAAACCTGTAAAGGGTTTTCCAATAAGAGTGATATGATTTCTTTAAAAAAAAAAAAAAAAATGACACTTGTTTTTAAGGAAATTCAAATATTTTATATTTAATGTGCAGTTCAATCAATACAATTAAGTTTTTAATAAAACATCATTGATCATTCAAATGCCCACCACGACTTCTTTTGCAGCAACAAATTCGATGAACCCAATTTTCGAGCACTTTTCCACTAAATCAAGTCGTACATCTTGAATGGCACATTCAATATTGACTTGTAAGGCTTGAAGAGAATCTGAATCTTATTCTGATAGACAAATGACTTCAAATTAGCCCACAAAAAATAGTCTGATGTTGTTAAATCGCAACTTCTTGAAGGTCATTCAATATCATCATTTCTTGAAATAATCGAATCTCCAAACTTTTCTCGCAATAATTCAATTGTTGCATTTGCTGTGTGACACGTAGCCCCGTCTTGTTGAAACCAAATGTTGTCAAAGTCAATTTCTTCCAATTTCGCCCATAAAATTGGTTATCATCGATCTATACCGCTCTCCATACTTATGAAGCTCTTACCAGCTTCATTTTGAAAGAAGTACAGACCGATGATTCCACCAGCCCAAAGACCACACCAAGCTGTCAATTTAAGTGAATGTAATGGTTTTTCATGAATATTTTGTGGATTTTCTTCGCACCAGAATGTTTTGTTTATTTACCGCACCAGTCAAATGAAAGTGAGCCTTATCGGAAAAGATGATTTTCTTCAAAATCGTTGTTGGTTTCAAGTTGTTCCAAGGCAAAATCAGAAAACTCACGACGTTTACGATAGTCCAATGGTGAGATTGTAAACATTTCTGAATGCAATAAAAAAGAAATGAGAGATCATGACATACTACAAGTGGCCGAAACGCCACTGCAAAATCATATCATACCTATTGGAAAACCCTTTATGTGTGAAAAATTTCGTTTAAATCCATTTCTTTCCTACAAAAAATTAACGAAAAGTCGGCGTTCCAGGTGCGACAGTTCCCCCAAGGAATGTTTTAAGAAGTACTAAAGCTAAGTGTATACACGATTGGTAGATCTGACAATCATTGTCAGATCTGCAAACGTCTGACAATGTGTGCAAATGAGCTGACAATGAGGGTGAAAATTGAATTTGTGTGTACACGGTTTGCAGAAATCTACAAATATCTGCAAGTTTATTGCCAGCTATTTAGCTGACAATGTCGACAAACTAATTTAGGCAAATAGCTGGCAATAGATTTGCAGATATTTATAGATTTCTGCAAACCGTGTACACACAAATTCATTTGTGGATCTGCAAATTCATTTTCAGTTCATTGTCACATCGCATCTGTCAAAAAACATTTAAGCTAAAAGTAAAATATCAAAAAAATGTTCAAGTACTTAACACATTTTTAATAAAAAACAAAAATCATCTTTAAATTTTCGATGAGTTTTTTAGTTGACAATCCACGTGTTAATTTTTTTCCTTGTAATCCTTGCCAAATTTGTCTGCCAATGAATAAATTTGCAAATGTTCTTCAAACTGGGTCTGCAAATTTATTTATTGCTAGACATTTGCAGAAACGTCAGAAAATGAACAAAATTTGTGTACACACGATTGCCACATCTGTAAATAAATTTGTCAGCTTGCGTGTACACGATTGCCAAATATCTGCAAATTAATTAGCAGATATTTGTCTACAAATTAGCAGCCAAATAGTTTTTCTGCAAATTACTTTGGTGTGTACACGATTGTCAGCCATTCGAGACAGATTTTTCACTGACAGATCTGGCAATATTTGCAGATCGGGCAATCGTGTACACTTAGCTTAATACAAATTATCGTCTGTGGCATCATGAACGTATATGAAAAGAGGGTTTTTGCGGATTGTGTGCATTTGCTTAGGTGCACATAACTTCGTCTGCTCATCTTAACCCTTTGCTTATCCTAATGGTTTTGCGGGGTAACCATAACCACACAGTAAATATTTCTTCTCTCTAATAAATTGTGTTCCCATTTAGAGGACGGAAGTCGTCGGAGACATTTTTTTTTTGTTTCAAAGTTTCTATGAAATTCAAGTTATAGAGCTTAAATCAGTTGGTGACTTACTTATTTTGCAAATATAGAGAACCACAGACCATTGATTGGGATTTTGAGCCCGGAAACCTTCCTAACAACGTGTCATTACTACTTCGACTTGTGATGGATTGGATTTTTTAATAAAGGTATACATATTATATAAAAAAAATTATTCCAAAGCTACTTTCTTAAAAAAAAAAAAAAAAAAAACTAGTATGTATGTATATCAATACTCCATTAATAAAATGCCTTTTACCTCTAGAAAAAGCCGACTCTATTAAAGGACAGTATTGCATGACAGAAGCACAGCACGCGCATGCCCAAGTGCATGTTTCAGCTCAGATTGTAAAGAGAAATCTTTTTCGGATAATCTTAAGTCGACTGCACTCAACAACGCCCTTTGTCTGAGCATACCGATGAGTAACGTTACTAATTCATTTTTAATCATTGATCAGTACAAACCAAACCAAACCAAACAAATGAATGATCCAACCATTTGAGATGCGTTCGTATATTTTTTTTTCTAAACCATACAAGCATATGTTGGAAATCTGGTATTTTGTTTTCATTTTGTTCACCACCGATTCATATTGGGGGTCTCCCCGTTAAGACGTCTGCATGGGAGGTTTAACCTAAAGCTCATTAATTCATCCACTGGCTCAATGCTGTTTAGTGCGAGTTGTTAATGGAACTCGGCATCACGTTAACATTTTCCTTAATTGCTGTTTGCGTTAAGGAACATGTAATCAGGTGTATAATTAGGCATTCTGAAAAATTCTGTTTTAGGAGGAAAAGTAAAGCAACGCAACTATATCACCAAAAACACCCCTTTATTGCAACGGTCTATGAGACATGAAGCAGCAAAAATCCAAAGCCTCGTCGCTTCGTCTGTCGCTGCGGTTGCGGCTGGTCGTCCTTAGAAGCTCCAAGATCGTTGGAGCGCAATAGCTGTGGCCACAAAATCCTTGGCACATTTATAATATGTGGCATGTTAGGATCCAAAAGAGGCGGGGTAGAGCAAGACCCAGTATAGACGAGTGTAAGGCTTCGCCCAACTCTGGCCCAGAGTCCAAAAGTGGGAGTTGCTATAATTGTTTAATTATAGGCTTTTTATTTTGTTGTTTGTTGCTGGTCCGAATTTGTATGTCGAGGAGCTCATACCTTATTTCGCCACGTAACATTAACAAAAGCAGTGCCTATATGCGTAGTTTGCTGACTTAGGCGATCGTTGTCGTCTTTTATTTTTTGCGGACATACGTAAATATGGCAGGGAGACGAACAGAACGCCAGCAGAGAAAAATTCGAAAAATGTTTCGTAGCTATTTTTTCGTTCGTGGTCAGACTAAAGTAGATGCAGCAGAATGATGCGAATGACTTGGAGGTATGGCAAAGCGTGCACTGGCTGATGCCTCCTTCCTTATCTGCTTGGGGGCAATCATGTATGATCTTTGGTATTCAGTAGACACACAGATGAACACATCTCAGCTGGGACTGCGCGACTGGAATGTAAGGTGAGTGGAATGTCGCGGCAGTATTGTGTTTTTTGATGTATTGCGAATATATTAATTTAGATGTGGTGTGGAAGATTAAAATACGGTGGAAATGTATATTTAAATGAAGCTAATAAGAGACTGAATATAATAAATATTATTAAATGACTTGACAACAATTGTATTTTTAATTTGACATCATTCATATGAGAACACAACAGGTGTTGGTGCATCAGGAAAGATATGCGCGCGCCACCACAGAGAAGATAAATTAATTATTTTTGTTGCCATGTGTTCAGGAATTTGGAATTTGACGCTAGAGCAATGATTGCCCAGGTATTGCAGAAACACTAGCTATCGTCTGTTGGGTTTGTTGACCTTCTTTTGGGTTTGTTGCAAATTCGATTTTGAAGTGGGCTTTAAACTTAGTGCAAAATTTATGCAATTGTTGCAGATTAAGTAAAAATTATTCACGGTTGGCGCTCTTACATCACAGGGTTCTTGCAGACCAAAGTTTTGACCAAGACTTTCAATTAAATTATTTATTGTTGTTGCTACTTGGGTGTTCAATCGCACATTAAATGACAGCAATTGGTGTATGCAGAATGGATTGTGGGTTTTAATATTAACAACCCGATTCTGCCAAAAAGTGACAATTCACAATTTTGTGACCAGCTCAGAACTACATCACAATTTGAGTGTTGAGGGGAAAATTGTGACATTGTGAGTTCTTGGACCATAACTCCTTCAATTTTCATGCTATCACAACTTATAAAAAACCATTGTAAAGGTAATTAAGAGAGCTACAACATGCTTTATTGCAATATGTAGTAAACAACCTTTTGCTTAAACGGTGAAGGGTTAAAGGACTAGAGAAGAGGCTGCGATTGCTCTGCCATGCGCTCTTTAAACAATCATATCTCCATCAATTTTTGTCTGACTGAAAAAACTAAAAGACCAAATTGTTTGTCAGAAAAATACCTAAATTTTTTATTTTTACCTTTTTATACGTATCTGTCGTCATTTTTGAGATATTATGAACAAAGTGGGTTTTTTAAAAATTTTAAAATTTGTTGTTTTTTTTTTTTTAATCGTGACTTTTTTGAAAAATATGTGTCCTGAAGCATCCAAACTGATTCTATCTATCAAACTCTTCATAACAAACTTAATTTTAGGCGGAATACGATTAAATTTAATTTTGGTGGAAATGGCTCTTTTGAAACCCATTGATTTAAAAAAAAAAAAACATTAGATGCTCTCCATATTTGCACTACAGCTCACTTATTTTACGTGCAAAAGACTTTTAATAGAGCTCATTTTAAAGCTTATTTCAAGCACTACAAAATATCTTTTGGTATTAGAATGCATAAAATGCATCTGCTCGCCGCTAAATGGCATTGACCACAACGATTAAATTTCAGACAAAATAAAAAATGGCTTTGATCTTTTATATCTAGCTTAATATTGTTTTTAGAATACTTTTAAAAAATTCAAATTGTTCATTGTTTTACCTGCTACAATTTTGTTCTTTATAAAATTTTCGATAAAACGTATAGTTTTGGAGATATTTGCAATAAATAGATGAAAAACGTGAAAAAACTGCGAATTTTCAATTGCCAATAACTCGAAAACTATTGGACTTAATGAAAAACTTTGTTTCTGATTTTTTGCTTAAAATTAAGCTTTTTATCGATATCCGATGTTATTTTGAAGAAAAAAAATTCGCCCCCCAAAAAGGGTGGCAACCACCCCCAGGGTGGTGGCGGTGTTCAAATCATTTTCACTTTTGAAGTTAAGGGTAAGATGAGCCTAATTCCAAAATTTCATGCAAATCGGTTCACAGTAAAAAAATTCGGAGGTAAGGCCCTATTTTTCTCTTCATTGACTACACTATTGGGTACACTTGTCAATGAGTCTGTTAGTTTGTTATTTTGAAAAGCAAATTGTAGAAAAATTGTATTTGTCTGTCTGCCAGACAGACATAGCTTCAAAGTAGTAAGTACATAACGAAGAGTAACTCTAAGCAACCGCTGCTTCTTTCTTTGCTGCTGAAACGAAAAAAGAAATCCCATGCAAAAATGACGAGATGGAATCGTAAACGGAAAATTTCCTTGTTCTTTTCGTTGTGCAGTACGTTGCTGCTTTGCGAAATGGGTTCTATGGGTAGATAGTTTTGTAGTAGATTATTTAGTACAGTCTTTAAAATTCTCCATACTTTCCGTCCATCATTTATCTTCCGTTACAATGAATGCTCACGTTCTTCGCAGTTTCGAATCTTCGATATTCAATCTGTCAGTTCAAGAACGCAAATTAAGCTCTGTGTCAGATATAAAATGGTACTGTGATTCACCTCTCGATTCTACATAGTTAGTATTAAAAGTAATTGGAAAACGTACAGATTTTCGAAGTTTGAAATTGAGGAATTTGATTTCCAAGTGTTTGTGTAAGGTAGTATGCAAATTGAATTCACTTCAATCAATTTTGATAAAAAAAATTAAAATCATATATCCTCAAAAATATATTTTCGTTGCTGATTAATTCACTTTCAATTTCAATTTACAAAACAAAATATCCGAACATCAATAATAATCAATTTTAATTCAACAAGTAAACGAAAACTCGTAAAACAAAAAACTAACCCAAGAATACCGAGTAAAGTCCGATTGTCATGTATGTTGTTTTCCTTGTTTTGACAAGTAAAATCTTAAGTTCAGATTTTCAGCCAAGTTTTTCCATCTGAAAATCTATCTTCGAAAATCTGAAAATCTGAATGTCATCTGATTCGTCATCTGAAAATCTGATTTCTAATTTCTTAATTACTTCTGTCTGGAACTTTACTTGTTACTTGTACTTGAACTTTGATTGTTCCTTTTTCTGCTCTAAACATTTCGTAGTGGATGTGGAGACCAACGAAAAATTCGTTTCGCATCAGCTGCGAACTAGGCTTTTATAAGTCAATTGAGAAACAAAACTCTCTGTGCAAATCCGAGGTAACCCTTTTTAATGCTTTGATCAGTCCAATCCTATTTTTTGGTGCGAAAGCCGAAGCTTGGACCTTATCGAAAGCGGAGGGGGAAACTCTTGGCCGCTTTGAAAGAAAAGTGCTCCAATGTGTGGCGCTTTAGTCCGGGTAGGACCAGGGCCTCAACCAAAATGCTTCTCCAGCCAGCTCGGTTCCTAGCTAGCTGCCTCCAGTTTTGCTCAAGTTGGTTGAGGTCCTCCCTACTTAAATGCGCCACTTGAGCCGCGGTCCTCCTCTATACTGTGCCGCCCCTTAGGGATTGGATTCGAAGACTTTTCGGGCCGGAGCGTTGGTGTTCATTCGCTCTATATGTCCCAGCCATCTAAGCCGCTGGACCTTGGCTCGTTTGACATGGTCAGTGTCGCTGTGGGCTGTACAGCGTACAGTTCATCGTTAAATCTTCTTCTCCACTCTCCATCTATGCAGACGGGACCAATAATCCGAAGAATTTTTCTCTCAAAGCATCCTAAAGTGTTCTCATCTGCCTTTGACAAGGTCCATGCCTCTGCGCCATATATAAGAACCGGGATGATAAGTGTCTTATACAGGGACACTTTAGTTGCTCGAGAGAGGACTTTATTACTCAATTGCCTTCTTAGTCCGAAGAAACAGCGATTGGCAAGAGTTATTCTTCGTTTGATTTCAGCGCTGATGTCGTTGTCTGAATTTATAGCGGCGCCTAGGTAGACAAAGTCCTTAACTACCTCAAAGTTATAGCTGTCTATTTTGACGTTTTGTCCAAGCCGTCGGTGTTGGGTATCCATTCTTGATGACAGCATATACTTGGTCTTGCCCTCATTTACCACTAAACCAATCTTCTTCGCTTCCGTCTCAATGCTTATAAACGTGCCATTGACATCACGCTGTGTTCTTCCAAATATGTCAATATCGTCGGAATTGGACGGATCTTTGAAAGATTGTGCCTCTTGTGTTGACGTGTTAGTTTTACACTATTCTTTAAAGAACGATGTTCATCCTTTCCGACCCTGATGGAGCATCGTGCGTTCTACATCGCTATCCTACGCAATCGGACAAGTTTGATGGTAGGGATGCCAAAACTAGACATGGCTCTGTATAACTCCTCTCAATAGATGCTGTCATATGCGGCTTTAAAATCGATAAAAAGGTGGTAGGTATCGATTTGAAGCTCCTGGGGTTTTTCCAAGATCTGCCGTAGTGTGAAGATTTGGTCTATGGTGGACTTTCCTTGGCTAAAGCCGCACTGATAAGGACCTATCAAGTTGTTGACAAACGGTTTCAGACGCTCACACAATACGGCAGAGAGGATCTTGTACTCGATGTAAAGAAGACTGAAACCTCTTTAGTTGGCGCAGTTGAGAGGGTATCCTTTCTTCAGGACCGGGGAAACAATGCTGAACCTCATTCCTGCTGTGGCACCCTTCTATCTCCTCGATCGTGCGCTTCTCATGCTCTCTCTTTTTTCGTCTAAGAAGTCAGTGTTCGTCTCTCCTCTACTGCTTGTAGACCTCGCGAGCAGTTCTAGTCTTTTTCTGCAGCGCGGCTTTGTATGCTTCCTGTTTAGCTGCATATGATTGCCGGCATTTGTCGTCAAACCAGGGGTTTCGTTGTGGTGGCCGTTGGCAGTGCTGCCACTGGTTCTCTATATGCTTGATGCTGGCGGCATAGGAGATAGGACTCCTTAAGAGGTTGTAACTTGTAAGAGACTCGATCGGAAAAGGACTTGGCGATCTCTTGCGATTGTAGTCGTCCAGCGTCGAATTTTCTCACAATACTGCCTTGTTTTGGCTAAAATCTAGATATTCGCAGTCGTACTTTGGCTACAACAAGGTAGTGGCTCGAGTCAATGTTGGCCCCTTGAAATGTTCGGACATCCTCTATACTGGAGAAGTGTCGTGCGTCGATCGCAATATGGTCAATCTGGTTGACGGTTGATTGATCGGGAGATTTCCATGTCCGTTTGTGGATATTGAGTTGCTCGAACCTCGTACTAGCTACCAGAACGTCTGGCCCCGCAGCGAAATCGATCCGCCTGAATCCATTATCGGAGGTGTTGTCGTGCAGGCTGTATCTCCCGATTATTCCACCAAAGATATCCTCTCTTCCTTGCTTGGCATTAAAATCTCCAGGAACAATCTGAATGTCATAGCTAGGGCACTGCTCATATGTTTTGTCCAGGAGCTATTCTATACGTCTTTGGTGTCTTCATCCTTTTCCTGTTACTAAATCGGTTCTCAATTGAATTGCAAGTCGATGGAATTTTGTATTTTTTTTTTATCACCTCAACCTGGGAGATTAACAAATAATCGAAGTGAAACTGAAATGATTCCTTAATAGAAACTTAAAGTTTCCAGGCTCAGCTCTGCGATTGAAGGAGGACGAGAAGTGAGAAACGGAAGATCATCAGAGTTGTTAGGAAAAATCTTATTGGAGCAAATATGACTTTTCTGTCGCATAATGGATGATAATTAATTGATTCTTATTCCTCGTATGAAGACAGCACGTTCTGTAAAAATTTTTCTATTCATGCACAAAAAACAATTTCACACTTCCATGTGTTTCTAAAAAAATCTAACCACACTGCGCTTCAGAATAAACTGAACCGAACCACCAATTATAGTTTTAACACCTTCATCTCAAATTGTCACGGAACAGAGCCCCTGGGCAAAATTCATTCAATACCTCATATCATTTGTAAAAAACAACCTCACCGAGTCATGTAAAAAACGTTGCAATTAACTACAACCGCAGTTAAAATCCGAATCCCTTATTTCGAATGTAAATTCAAAATGAGCTGTTGCCACATGCTCTGCCACATTCGGCCACGAGGGTGGCGCTATGGTGCGATGGCGTAAAAAATACTGAAGTATTCATTATTCCTTTTCATATTGTCACGCATGACATTATACTAAGTTTTTTGTTTGTTATTTCCCTCTGCTCATTGTGCGAGTGTCAATGATGTCTAAATAGCTATTCGAAATACCCGTTTGATGTACCATCTACCACACCACCCTCGTTGCACGCAGCCCAGAAATTAATTATTACTACATAAAAAGAAAGAAATCGTTGGTATAGTGTTCAAGGGGTGCCTAAGCGGGCGTGTAATTTTCAATTTAGTTCTGGTTACCCACAACATTTCCGGTGTGCGGTGTTGCGCCTCGCATTTCCAACAGTCAGTCGAACGAAGCGTCCAAGATCTTGCTGGGGGTAACCGAAACAACTCCTGGACAGGTGGTACATTAGTTTTGCAGCCTTACGGGATGTAATAAATCCAGCGCATTTTGCCGACCGTTAAAGCTCCAATCCAACTGCCGGATGCTCAAATCGGGCAAAAGGTTATCTGTGAGTACAAGTTTATATCTGCCCCCCACCACCAAATTTTTTTGTGAGATGCATGAGGAAGGATTGAATTGGGAAGTAAACACATGGCCAGGCCAGAGCATCCCTCCCTAATCTTTGTATAGAGAGTGTACCTACATACATCCTGCGTGCGCTCTGCGTATACGATTGCATCAACGAGATATTGCCGCCCCGGGCGTAAGTGCAGATCTTATTGTGGTAAGTCAAACGCATACCATTTATTATGCTATGGATTCTGGTTTTGAGTTTGGCAGGATACGCAAATGGATTGCAATATTTTAGCTTCTACTGGAGTCATAATGAAATTACCAAATCCTATCTGCATATCACACAGACACAAACCTACTTGCTTCTTCATTTGAATACGTTTTGTCGGCTGCTTGTGCTTTCTGTATGCAGAATCTACAAATTTACAATTTGAATGTTAATGTCGTTTGGTATGTAAAAAGGAGACTGTTACATATCAGGATCAGCAAAATGGAAAATGGAAGCTTAAGTACTTTAATAATAAAGAATATGTAGCTTAAAAATGTCTTTGATTTCTACCATCTCCAAGTATTTTGAATTCAATTGGTAATGCCTTTGACCGGAAGAGTTATTTTATTACAAATTATTCAGTATGATAAAAACGAGAAAATAAGGCAAAATTGGATTCAGAAACAGAAAGGAGTTGCTTGTTCAACCATTTTGCAAACAGTCAATCGTCAAATTTGTTGCCTCTATGATGAAAACAGCAATATTGACATTGTAACAGCACTAACATTGATTATTTTAGGAACAATGAATTTTGGATTTTATTGCTTTCTGTAGAGCTTTTGAGTATGAAATAGTTGTATAAATTTTTGGCAGAAGATTGAAATTGATAGTGTTACTATATTAATTCATAGTCTCTTAATAAAAATCGATAGGCTTTTGTATCAGATCTGGTAAAATAAATAAAATATGGGATGACACAACAAAGCGAGGAGCCTAGGGCCTAGCACATTTCTCATAACAATGCCTTGTGAGGAAATAGAGGGGACCTACAATTTTCTGCCGATTCTGAACGGTTAATCGAGAAAGCGATACCTACCCGTGGAAACACATTTTTGCCTCTGCTGGGATTCGAACCAGGATCCTCTGTGCTAACAGGCAGACATGCTAACTATCACGCCATGGGCACCACAATGGATTCTGGGATCTTTTTAAAAAATTTAGAAGCAAGGAGATAGGCCTGTCATTTCTTCGTTGACCCCAATGATGTATGTGCAAATGAAGTATCTTTGGTCTTGGTCAATACTTTGGTGATGTCTAACACATATTCTAAGTTTTGCATTTTCTCAATCGCCAAATTTAACTTTTGCCGATAGTTTTTGAGACTAAAAAAATGTTTTGTTGTTGTTTGCCTGCCTGTTGCCTTCAAGGTTTGCATCCAAGAAAGATCCAATTGCTTTTCCACTTGTATCACGTTTTGCTTGGAGGAACAGGCAAGTCCTCCTGAAGTAATCATGAGATCATAAATATTCCAAAGGTTTTTTAGCGAAAGAAAAACATACCGTTATGAAATAATTTATTTCTTTTTTAAATTACGAAAATTTTTCAAATTTTAATTGTCGAAATGCTTATACGCATTTTTTTGTAAGCAACCTAGGATTTCTTCAATATTTAATTTCAGGGTACCGTTTTTAGACTTCTTCGAAAAAAGAAATTCATATCCGAATTGCAAATTTTCGGTCAAGCGGTTCAGGCTGTATCTCCATTGTCCATATACGATCAGAAAAACAGGCAGAACACAGCTTCATGTTCTATTTTTGTTTTATATGAATTTTTTTTTTTGCACGAACGAAAAACTTGCTTATAAATAGTACCTATAATCGCAAGAAAAAAGTTCAAGTTTTTTCCTTAAATTATTTTTGAAAACATGATCTACCAACATATTCACTTTTAGAACAACATTTTTTCACAACGTTCATCACATACTTACACTTAATTGCATCTGACTTCATGCACATTGTTCAATTTATGTGGGTTGTCATCAATCAATCATGTTTTAGAAAAAAAACAACGAATAAATTTTCTCGCCTTCGAATTTAAAATTAAAATTTCTAGTGCAAGTAGAAAGAAGGTACACATAAACCCAGCGTTGCGGTAGAAAAATTATGAGTGAATAACGAAGAGCAGAGAATTTCTAGAATAACGCTTGTATTTTTCACAACTTGAGCTGTAAAATCTTGAATTATGAATTCCGCTTACATTTTGTGATCTCTATCTCCATTCAACAAAAGAAATAAGCAAAGACATTAACTGAAAAATGTTTTTCGCAGGTGGAAGACAACTAGGTTATTTAAAACTATCCTAGAATTAAACCTAGTTTAAATTATTAAAAAGCTGTCAAATTTCGGTTGTTCCGAAATAGTGTTCATGTTCACTGAAAGTTACTTATCATTTCGCACGCAGTAATTTAAGTTTAAGTTTCCTGCGCAGTAAAAGTTAAATTGGGTTACCTCAAGGAAGCCGCCTAAGACCACTATTATTTTCGATATTTATAAATGATCTACCCTCTTTGATGAAAAACTGTAATATACGCAATTATGTATATGCTGAAGTTGCGAAAATCTCTTTTTCATACAAAAATAGAGGTGATCACATACAACTGCAATCTAATATCGATCATTTACAACAATCTAACACTGAACTCTAAGAAATACAATGTAATGCCTTTGGCTAGAACTAAGAATGCTTTCATAAATTATCACTTTTTTAGACTTCAGAATACATATCAAATCCGGACCTACAAAAGCTTCTATACGTTTTTGAATGATAATTGATAACTACGTTGGTCAATAGTTGAGTGACCCATACGTCACAAAAAGCTTATTCATTTTACTGGTTCGTTCGGTCTTGGAATATGGATGCCAATAAGAGAGGTGTCATTGCCGAAATGAGTCCGTTCAAAAACAATTATATTTATGTCTGCTCTGTGTCATCTCAATTGGGATAGTCATCTTCATCTTCCTTTAAATAGCTCGCGACTTTGGCTGATTGGTCTCAATACGCTTGAATACAGGAGGTCATCACTTAACGCTACCTTTTTATTCAAACTTTTGAAATCTGATATGAACCTCATTTGCTTTCGTTCGAAAAATGAATGTGCCACTTCGGCGAAATCGGAATTATAATTTGTTACTTATGAAACAACCTCAAATTATTTGAAAAATGAACCTTTCTCTCCCCAATGTAAACAATTCAATGCTTTATTATTCTTTTGGGGACTTCAACCTTAGCTCTTATAAATTAAAAAAAAAAAAAAAACATTGCTATGCATTAATTATAATTTTAAAGCTAGGTATGTATATCAAAATAACTGTGAGCAGTTGTGTAGCTGCAGTTATACATTCATATAAAGGTTTTTCCAATAAGAGTGATATGATTTCTTTAAAAAAAAAACACACTTATTGTTAAGGAAATTCAAATATTTTTTATTTAGTGTTTAGTTTAATCAATACAATTAAGTCTTAAATAAAACGTCATTCAAATGACAACAAATTCGATGAACCCAATTTTCGAGCACTTTTTCCACTAAATCAAGTCGTATATCGTGAATGGCACGTTCGATGTTGATTGTAAGGCTTGAAGAGAATCTGGTTTATCCTGAGAGACCAATGACTTCAAATAACCCCACAAGAAATAGTCTAATGCCTAATGATGTTAAATTACAACTTCTTGGAGGCCATTCAATATCACTTTTTCCTGAAACAATCGAATCTCAAAACTTTTCTCGCAATAATTCAATTGTTGCATTTGCTCTGCGGCACGTAGCCCCGTCTTGTTGAAACCAAATGTTGTCAAGATCAACTTCTTCCGATTTCAGCCATAAAAAGTTGGTTATCATCGATCTATACCGCTCACCATTGACAGTAATGGTATTACCAGCTTCATTTTGAAAGAAGTACCTACCGATAATTCCACCAGCCCAAAAACCGCACCAAACTGTCAATTTAGGTAAATGTAATGGTTTTTCATGAATATTTTGTGGATTTTCATCGTACCAGAACTTACAGTTTTTTTTATTTAACGCACCAGTCAAATGAAAGTGATCCTCATCGGAAAAGATGATTTTCTTAAAAATCGTTGTCGGTTTCAAGTTGTTCCAAGGCAAAATTCGAAAACTCACGACGTTTACGGTGGTCCAATGGCGAAATCGTAAACACTTCTGAATGGAATAAAAAACAAATGAAAAATCATGACATACTACAAATGGCCGAAACGCAAAATCATATCATAACCATTGGAAAACTCTTTATTAAATAAAATAATTGAGGTGAAAACATACTCTTTTTTTTTTTTAGAACGAAAGACCCTCTGATTTGAAAGCTTTGTTGTCTGAAGTACCTCAATTGTCATTTGCAGGACGAATAATTTTCATTTGTATCAACACACTGTTTTCGAAATAAGACTTTTCACCTTTATGACGATGCGCAATTTGACCAATCATCACAAATCTTGCAGATAGCTGTATTTTGGTTCATGGAAGGTTCCAAAGCTCCATATCATTGAGGTACTGCCTAGCAGCTAGCATGCTTTTATCAAAAAACCCGCAAAATTTTACTGATTTTTGTTCCTTTTTAGTACTAAATAGTTTCTACCCAGTTTCAGAGTATAACTTTAAATAACGATTGTGCATCAATGAATATCAACAGATGTTAGTCTTTCCATTGAATGAATAGACTAATACGAAAGACACACAAAACTTAAGTCAAATTGACAGGTCCATTTTGAGAACCTGTACGCTGGCTTATCAATTGCGCATTTCTTGTGCGAAAGGATCATACGCCTCAATGGACCTTTCGATATGGGAACATATGAGAAACTCAAGTACATCGGAAACCAAAAATCGACCATTTATTGCCCAAACAGGATTATAATCCTAATCTGGTTACCAAATTTATGAGGCAAGAGCTCTTACGGATGTTTCTTCCAAAACGTTTTCATTCAAATTGCGTGTGGGATATCTTATTTGTATGTGAGCGTAATATTAAGGGTGCATTTTCAATATCATATTGGATGCTCAGTTCAATGACATTTTATGATTCAATTACATTAACATCCTCTCAATTAGAATTTAAAAAAAAGGAAACTGAAATAGAAAAGTGATAACAAGAAACAGAGTTAAGCCAGCGATACGCGAACATTAAAATAATTAAAAACCTCTAACGACTGAGTACACAAATAAAATTAAGAAGATTAGTCCTTCTTGTCTGATGAGAAAACCATGACAGCAAAGCAGATTTTAAAAAAATTCTAAACTCAAAATGTGTAAGTTCGATTTAAACAAAATCGTCCTGTATGTCAGATTAGCTAAAGTACAGGACAGCAGCAGCCGGAACAACCCCTATTGGCCCTATCCCTTTCGCTGCTGCTAGGTGGTTATAGATTTTCAATTCGAAGGCTGAGAGGTGAGTACAATACACGCGATGTAAACAAGAATATTTACTTTTCATGAGGATAATTCGTTGCAATGAAAACATCGCCCAATGAACGAGTTTTCAAAGTGACAAGGCTCACGCTGGCGCTGATGCTCTGTTGATGTTCAAGAACAGAAAAGGGATAATAGAAATGAGATGTTTTCGAAGTGCGTAGGGTGCTTCAAATTAATTGTAACTCATTGCACTTATAATTCTAACAAGAGTCCTCATTGGAAGCTGATATGTAAACATTCTTTTGTTGGATGGATTCGAGCACACAAAAAATCCTGGATGAATTATTTTGCTACTTTCCTCTTTATTGTATAAGAGAGTGTAGATGGAATTGGCTTCTTTCGCTACTCCATATGAGTAAACAATCGTTTCCCGGTTTAATTTGAAGGTGTAGATGTACATTCACATCTGCAACAATTTCTTTTGCATATGAAAGCAGTTTTTTGATTTGTTTTCAATCAAAAAGGAAGAAAAAAAAAAAAAAATAGCATGGCACACAAATGATACATTTTTTGATGGTAATTTTTTGAGGTGTGTATTTGCTTTTCCTTGGACACCTCCTCATTGTCTAATGGCCCTTTGGTCCTCGATTGAATAGATAAAAACTTTTAAATGTCACAGCTAGCGGTTTTCATTCACAATAAACAAACAGAGACCTGAAAAGTTCATTTCAAATAATATTTATAAAAATCCTTGCAGATAATAATTCTTGTAGTTTATGTACATAGTTGGCTGTCCATTTGCCTAGCAAACGTCCAAGAGAATTTCTAAGGTGATATTTATGTTTTGCACATTCTTTACTCAATACTCAAATGACAGGTTTTTTTTTATTTCAATGTACACATGTATCTAAATATTGTGCACTTAAAATGAGTTGACAGACAGTCATTATTATGATTTCTATATGACTCTGAATAAATCATCAAAGTTCCTTTTTTCCCGAGACTGCGTAAGTGAATGCATGTCTCTCCTTTTTTTATTTTTATTAATGTTCATAAAAAATTGCAAACAAAATTTTCTTAAGCGCGATGAATAAGTTAAAATGATATAGCAAAAGAGGACAAAATAGAATACTATGCTGGGACAGTTTTAAAATAACAAATCCACCACCCAAGGACTGTAAAAACAACAGCGAACGCAGAACATCCTGGACCGTAGCATCCTAGCCATCGTATAGTGTGTAAATTTTAATTAAAATTCTCTTTTGGATGCAAGAAAAATACAAATTTCGATTCGGAAGCATGAATTCAAAGAATGACGAAGAGAAATATAAAATCAAGTGAATTTGGTATTCACAAAGAATAAGGACACAAACCGACTCTAAGGACATTGCTACTTGCTTCCATGTTCCATCATGAGTGTTGTGATAAATGTTGAACAGTACCTCCACCTATATGAACGTAAAAGAAGAATATGCCATGATGAAAAACCATCATCATGATGTTTTGTGAAAGTTGCACGGTATCAAACTATAAATGAAAAAAAAAAAAAAAAAAATGAAGAAGACGATGAAAAACCAAAGTGAGTGGGCTATTTTGTGTGTGAATAGTCCTTTATAGTTTATTGGCATTCATCTCTTGTTCAAATGAATTCAAATGTTTATTTTTGTCTGCATGTCCGGAGGAGCTTCTTTGGCCTGATTCTTTTTTTCGAATTCTGATGGTAGGAGAGTATCTCTGACTATATTTAAACTGTTTCTAGCCACACATCCTTGTAAGTTTTCAAAAGGAACATTTTACTCGATTCGTTTCTTACTTAGAAAAAGTTAATATGTGAAAATACAAATGAGTGCGATCTTGAAATAGGAAAATAAGTCTAAAAATATCCACATTTTCATTTTTACTAATCGCTTATACGATTTGGTAATTTTAATTTGCGATTAAAGGCTAGGTTAAGCTCTTATAACACTAAGCCCATTGGGCTCATGGGGATACCACAATGGATCTAATGTGTCCTTATTCTAATGGAACGATTTCGAGCATACAATGAACTGGGAGAGACGCAGAGCGTCGATGTAAATAAGATCACTATGGTCATAAAAGAAATACGAACCTTGGTGTATTCTACGTTTGTGAGTCTTCGCATGAACAGAGAAGGTGGGAAATAGTTTCCTCCTCCTCATCCATACAGCTTCTATAAAAATCGTTTGAGACAACTCCTAGCCTTACAGCAAGTCTTCCAATAATACGGTGTGTATATCTATAGGTGCGATTAAAGATAGGGTAAGTTGGGGTACATTTGACGTTGCCAGTTTTGGTGTGAACGCAGCCTTAAAGAAGAAAAGTTGGGATTGGGAACGAAGTCGTATTTGATGCAAAGAAACGTAATGAGCTTTGATAGTTTTGCTTTACCTCTTTTCAGAGCAACACGTGTTTTTGTACTTTTCAGAAATTCGATGTAATTTTTGAGCACCAGGAGGTAAGAGTTTGGTGAACTATGTGAAAGAGTTTTTTTTTTATTGTGAAACAGTATTATGATACAGCGCTATTTTTTTTTATATATAAATTAGAGTCAGTTTTGTGAAAGTGTAACATTGAGTCTTTAAAAAAACTGTTGTAAGGAGCTATTGGGGCTCATTTCACTTTTGCAAATGGGGTACATTTAACCTCTTATAGGGGTATATTTAGCAAAACTGTACTGTCAACTTTCTTCGTTAATCATAATTATCGGGATATGTTTTTATCAAACCAGCCAGATATTTCTTTGACTTTGAGAAATTAAATCAACTTTAAACTACCAACACCCACGAACCCAGCCTCGACTTCTCGATGTCGCCAAAAATATTGATTTGACGTCGACTTTCGCAAATGATAATAATTATATTAAAGAAGTTATTTAAAAAATATTCAATCTTATAATATTTACATAAAAAAGGTGCTTCTAAGTGGGCTGATATTTTTTATGTATGCGAATAAAGTTGTTTATGTTTTTTTTCTTTTTCACTAAGAATAAAAATGAATTCCTATATATATTTTTCTAAATCAATAAATTAATTGTTAAATAAAAAGTGACTTTTCTTTCCATTCAAACAAAAAGACTACATTCGGTGATACTTATTGTCAAATATTCCCCTTGCAAATTCAAAGGTGCCCCGTCTCCGGGGCTTGACTTGACACTTGACTTTTAAAAAAATCGTTTTTAAAAAAAGCGCAAAAAAAACGTTTTTTGAAAAATACGGTTCAACGATTGTGATTGAATTTTCTGCGTTTGTATGTATTAGCAACTGCAAAAGAATGGTGTTTTTAGATCTTTGCTTGAAACCTTTGGAATATTTATTATCAATTTTTTTTAGTATTTTGCGTGATTTAATTCAATTTTCATAATTAATATGTAGTTGGCAACCCTGTACCACCAAAATTATTATGAAGAGCGAATACATAAACCTTGTTCTCAGTCTTAAGATTTTGATATCGTGTTTAGTACACATTCTCAAGCTCGTGCGACCCAGTCGTACCCATTCTTTATTATATTTAAAATTGTCAGAAGATGTAAATGAAAAAATGTCAAAAATTCTTTCACAGATAAATTGTTACATTAGCTTTGAGTAACATGAGCAATATTTCATCTAGGTATTCATATGGGAATGATAATAAGCGGGTGAAAGCAAGGGAAGCCGCGACTTAAGGGGCTCGGCTAGTTTCTCGAGCTCAAATGGAGGGGATTTTTTGAAGGCATGAAAAAAAAACTATAGCTTCAAATATTCTGTAATCTTAGGAGTTTTCTATTCATATATTCATGTAAACTGTCAGGAAATTTCGAGTTAAAATATTGAAATCCAAGAGAGATAATGGACCACGTCTTGAACTCCTTGAAATAAGAAGACGTCAATTTGCCGCATTTTTTTAATTTTTCTGGTACCTGCAACAAAAAAATAAAAAAATGGTGTTATAATTGGAGTGAAAAATTGGAGATTGATAAAATGGGCGCAATTTAAAAAAAGAGGTCCAAATTTCGTCAAAAAATCGTCTTTCGATGGCTGCCAAATTTACAATTTTCATCCGATCGTAAAGGCTGTATGTAAAAACTTATGGAGAGTATGCAGTTAAGATTCAAGACGATTCGTTAATATTTGCGTGAGTTACAGCTGCGGCAAATTTGAAAAATGTAGTTGTGAGAAAAACGCGTTTAAGGTTTTCAAATCAGTTTTCGATTCAACTAACAGGAAGGGAGTACAAAGGATCTAGATGTCCTTGAGCATTCAAAAGTTTAAGCCGCAGGCAATACAAGGAATTGTAGGACATTAAGAACAAGGCAGCTTTTTTGAAAATGAAAAACTACCCGAGCCCCTTAAAGCTTATATTAGATTTATGTATACCCATATATGTATTTTTACATTTTATTTAACATCTTCTTGGAGAAGAAATACGAACTTTTCAGGCGATATTCAAGAGTTTGATTCTTAGTTTATCCGATTGAATTCTTAATAGGTTTCTTACTATTCTTTTAAACCGTTCAACTGTTTTTCAGTCATTTTAATTCTCTATAATGTAAAGTTCAATTACATATCCAGAGAAATAATTGTAAAATATACGCCAACGAATATACTCAAAGCAAACAAAGTGAAACGAAGTATTATTTAAAGGAACATAACAAATAGTGTGAATAAAGACGAATCACAGCTCCTTTTACTCATAGAAGACTAAAGTATCACTAAAGACTAGGAGCAATTTCTGTCCAAATCACGTTTCAAAATCGCTTCTTTCCATTTTGAGTGGAGGTATAAGAATGTTCATTTTAAAGGACTGAGATGTAAGCAACAAACAAAATCCATCAATTCCTTTGTGGTGGACAATATACCACTACCAATGATTGATTTGTATTCAAAAATACTGCTTCCAAATCCTCTACCACTATATTTTAACAAATCACATGACTTGTCGACCTACAAGTAACTTGATGAAGGATAAAAAAGAACAAAGTTCAATTGTGTTTTGGAACAGACCAAATGCCACTAATTCGCATTTATACATGGGGTGTTTCGGATAAAACGCGCCAAAAGCCCAGAACGGATAGGATGTGTCGAGGTAAGACAAAATCGCTGTAATAGGGGGTTTTTATCCTTCCATCAAGGCTATTCACTCGTTTAAAAAATTGACTTACTATGAAAAAAAGTCAAATCAACTACATATGTCACCAAACCCTTTTTGGTATGGTGTTTTTGGAGGCTGATGATTTGCTCTTCAATTGACTTTTAAATTTAAGTTTCTTTAGTGAAAGGTTTTTGAGTAACCAAGTATCAAAGTCAAAATTTTCTTCAAACCAAATTTTTAAAAATCTTGTATTGCTGATGGTCACTTTTTTAAAAAAAAATCACTTTTATCTGCACTTGGACAAAGGGCGGTTTTAACATCCTAGCAGTTTGTACAAGCTCAAACACAATTCTTCTGAAATTAGAATCTTATCTAACTTTAGAAGGATGATAGGATAATCTCATGAAACTCTGAGCACTGCGATGTCTTAATAAACAGGGTCCAACTTTAACTTTTAGTTTCCATAAGAGAAAAGTCTTTCGCAATAAATTATTTCATGTTTTTGGTCTCAAAATTGTAGCTATTGCTCTTTAATTTTTTTAATAACAATTTTAAGCACTCACATGTTTCCCACTTTGATTTCTAAAATTATATAAATGTTGTGAATGCCAATGGAATATTCACCGACATTAATGAAAAGCTCTTCTATATCCTTAATGAAAGTTCAAGAAGTCAGGAGCTCATTTACATATTATGTATGTAAAAAAAGAACGCAATTGCTCGCGAGTGGAAGAAAAGGCATTGTTCAAATTATTTTAATTTGAATAATGCCCTTGCAACCTTTGATGTACTTTTATTATCTTGATACCACACGTTTCGGTTGGTAAGTGGAAATTAAAGGGCGGTTATTCGATTTAACATAAATTAATTCTTCAATGCATGCCATTGCCTATGCACTTACGAGTTGTGAAGAAGAGGTAATAAAGTTTCAGGGTTTTTTAAGTATGTTTGTGCTCTATCTTAAATTTATGTAAAATGTGGAACAGCACTTGAATATAATTTGTTTTTGCTTCAAATTATTTTTTTCCTTTGAGAACACTATAGAAAAGACTGAGCCTCATTGTGACGTTTACAATTCGTTTTTCTAAATCATGTTAAAGAATCCTTCACACCGACATCATAAGAATGTCTGGAGAAAGCTCAGCCGGATACGAAAGCTAAGCTTTCTCCAGTTTAACATTCTCGAAGGATTTTTCCACTTGATTCCACCACCTTATGCGAGGTCTGTTTTCCAGCGATTCCCTTGCAATATGCTTTCGAAAACAGGTCCGGAGTTGGTATCCATCCATCTATTCTACTTGTCCAGACATCGTAGTCTCACGATGCGTATTTTTGCCGCTTCTGTTTCAATGCTCACAAGGCACCCATGACATCAAACTTACTTCTTCCCATTACGTCAATATCGTCTGCGTAGAGAGTAATTGTAAGGATTTTTGAAAGATTATATACCACTAGTTGTAGCGATTGAGTGTGTCGCCTTGCCGAAAGCCTTTTTGACATCCAAGTTTTCGGTAAGTTTTTTACCGACCTTGACGGAGCAGCGTTTGCAAGTCTTATTAATTCGAGATGCAAGATGAAGTATTCTACAACCCCCTCGATTATATGTATCTCTTGGAAAATTAAAGGAACCTTGTAAAGTAGGCTCACCCAACAGAAATATTCTCTAGGTTTATACTCGGGTTGGAAAGGAATGTTTACGTTCATTTTATGAAAGATTCGGATGCTTCTTATATCACTTGGTTCTTTTTGCATTTATACGCAACAAATGCGATGTGCAAGCTGAATATTAACTTACCCAAAAGACAGTAACAACAACTCCGTGGAAAATTTGGCATTACATAAACAGCTAATTTTTTTACACCATGGATCATTTCGGATCCGATTGAGGTGTTGCACTTGCGGCTGCAAGCTCATCCAATCTTATATCAGAAGCGGCGTGTTGAAATTCTTGAAGAAGCTTACATTTCTACACAAAATGCAATTTTACGCCGTTGATTGAATACCTTTATTGTATGTTGGCCATTTAAATTTAACCTCATACCTTCATTCGACAAATATTCAGCTTTCATCATACATTCCAATGAATTCTTATGATCCATTACCGATGGTATAATTCCATCCAATTTTCGTCTTACAAAAAGGAACATTGCAGGATACATGTGTTTTATTTGAACCTTTTCATCAAGTCATCAAAATATTATGATTACCCCTTGCCAAGACTAACTGCAAAGCTTATTATAGACTGAGTCCCACAAAATAAACACACTAACTTACATCACAATTTCAATTGAATATCCCCAGACGACATCAGAAGATCAAAACATCGCCGTGGTTGAAATATTGCCATCTGTCAAATTTTCCGATTAAGAATTAAATATTTTCAAATTTTCCACGAAAGGGTAATGTCAATTTTCTAAAGTATTATCTTAACAACAATCGAAGTTGCAGGTTCTATTCGCACCCCCTTGAGTAAAAGTATTCGTCTTTGGTCTTTTACAAAATACACGCCCTTCCTTTGTAGTTAGTGCGGAATGTGAAAAACAACGCCGCGACGGGTAAGAGTGCAAAAGGGTGTTGAAAATTGACAGACTTTAAACCGGAACTTAACCGACCATTTAATAGCGCCATTACACCCCCAATTAGGAATGAATTAGTTAAAGTAGATACGTGCGGACTTACCCTCTGAGTATGGGATCTGAATCAACATTTTTAGTTTCATTTCTTTCTTTCTTTTTTGTTTTGATAATCGATGTTTAAAGCCATGGCAATCACCCTTCACTGACATATGACAATTTTTGAGTTGAGGATTATTTAAATTGTCTATCGAGGTTTAAAAGAGGGTGGTCTCATTGTGGTGAATTGAAGAGTGTTTTTTCGCGTATTGTATATTTGGCTGGAAAAACAATCTGTTCACTTTGTTTAGAAAAATCTTTGATCTCGACAGAAATTTACATTTCTTTTTTTTTCCCTCTTTTGAGAATTTCAATCAATTGCAATTCAATTGGTTTGGGTTTAGAGAAGATACATGCTTAAGTTGGTTTTTATTTTTGTAAAAAAAGAGAAAATTGAGTAAGAGGCATCTGAAACCTGATTGCAGTAAATACGCAATAGACCGAGAACCATAGCATTTTTGCAAGTATGAAATTTTGATAACAGAAAGTGTTTTCCTTCTCAACTTCGATACTTTAAAGTTCTTAAAAATAAATGCAGCCAATTGTTTTTTTTTTATTAATTTCAAATTACATATAGTCACCGTCACATACAAACGATTTAGTTAGCTATTTAGAGAGGAACCATACCTTTAAAAAGATGTGAACACTTTTGTATGGACTTTTGACATACTTTTAACGTTGCTCAACAGTGATAAAAAGCACTTTTTTAATAAAAAGCAAAACATAATATTTGCGCTTAATGAGGGGCCTGTAGCACAAAGTTACAAGTCTACAAGTCAAGATCCACTAGGATTGCACTCATTACACTTGTGGGGGTTCAAGCAAACGTTTTGCATAGATTTTGCATCAAAGAAATTATCATTTTCAACATCACTTATCAAGAAGCAGTCGTTTTACAACTACTGCAGAATATTTTTAAGAAGTATGTAGGTCCCTGTAAAAGTAGGCATAGGAACATAAAATTCAATTTTTATTTTCGGGATTAAGGTTCCAATTAAGTGCGAAATGAGACCCAGGTTGGAGTCTTATGCCTCGCCCTATGAAAACATAGATCCTCAAAAAAAAAAAAAAAAAAAAAATAAGATCAGTTCCAAAAAATTTATTTATTTTGACAAGTAGGTACATAATATAAGTTTTGGAAATCCAAATTACGTTTATAAGTTTCTAAAACAAAAGGGCGTTTTTGGCAATACGTTTTTCGTTATATGGCAATACATTTTTTGGAGTTGGTCTGTATGACTTGTATGCTCAGTTAAGTTTGCCAATTCTGCACGACCTCTGCGCACTACGAACGTTCTCGAACGTTGTCTCGAAACGAAATCGCTGTTAAAGCCAATTTTTACATAATTTTCAAACTTGTGAGTTACCTTCAAGGTCAGGCGATTTAGGGATAATTATAGCGATAAGAAAAAACCATCAGAAAAAATTGAAACAAATGGGATCATGAATTTTTTCCACACACACAAGCCACTGGTTTTCTTTATTGTTATGGCACTTTCCATTAGACGAAAAGAACCGTCCAGGAGCGTCCAGAAGAATTCTCAAACCGTTCCATTGGTGCAATTAGATCGTTTCTCATGATTCTGAGAAGTGACAGTCGCTTCTCGATTTGAAATGAGAATCCACTCAAGAAGCACTAATACGTAATACATGTTACCCAAATGTCAAATAGAAAATTTTCCACAGGAAATATTTTTCATGTGCTATTGGTGTTTCACTCACACAAAGCCAACACCTTAAGTTGAGCAAAAACAATTTTAGGTGTTCTATTGGTTTTTAAAATGAGTGCTTCCCCGAGTGAAACCAATGGAAAGTGCCATTAGTCTATCAGTGGAATACATGGAAAATGGAACCCAAATAATTGGAACGATTTGTTGCATTTTGGTTAAAACTTCAACCAGCTGACACGAAAAATGAAATTGCATCTGGAAACTAGGGAAATGCGACTTTAATAGAAAATATTTGTTCAATTATACATTTTCTGGGCGCAAAAAATTCTTTGAGTGATTTGCAATCGACTGATGTAGCATTTGTTTTTCAAACCGAAGAAAAACTTAGTTTTTATACCATTTGAAAATTTATCCTGATTCGTTTTCCTTATCGCTATAACTGGGGCCTTAACACCGCAGGACTATATTTGGTGGGGTTATGTGAAATCGCTTGTCTGCGCATAAAACCGAGACGATTGTCGCCTTAGAAGGCGTATGCTCCATGGTGACATATGAGATGACGCCAAGTGCTGCGAAAAGTGGTCGGAAATTATGTCGCTCGGCTGGAAGTTATTTGAGCCAGCCGTGGCGGCCACGAAATGATTTTTAAAACTTAATGGGAGGCGCTTAAATAGTAAATAAATCAATAAATAGGGTGGCGCAACAGCGCGATGATCCCCTGTGCCTATCGCATTTCTGACAACCATGCCTTGTCAGGGAATGGAGGGGACCTACAATTTTCTGCTGGTTCCGAACGAGAGATGAGAAAACGCTTTTCATGGCAATGAATTAACTAACTGAGGACTTGCCAATTCCTCGCGAAAGGCGATACCTATGGAAAAACATTTTTGCCTCTGCTGGGATTCAAACCTCGAACCTCTGGGCTAGCAGGTGGACATGCTAACCATCACGCCACGGGTAAGGGGAGGCGCTTATTGAAGCTAAACTTTTGGCAATGAATCTAATTTCTATGTGTTTTATTTCTTCTTGCAAACCACACGTCTAAAAACAAAAAGCTTTTAAAAAACAACCTGAAATTATAGCCCGGGGTTGGTTGATTATTTGCTTTCCAAGTTGAAAATTCAACGAGAAATCTTTCAGAGGACATTACATTGTCTATCAGGAAGGCAAATAGTCAAGCAAAAATCGAGCGATTTTATATTGACAAAAGTTATGTGCATTTAATCCCCATTTCCTTCAAAAAGCATTTGGGTCTCTAGTCTTTCGATTTCTACATAATTTGGGACTTTCGATGGGATCAATTCCATATAAAACCACATTTTCGACTCCCAAAAAGTAATGCTAAAAGTATCGATGGTTTCTAAAGCGCCCCAACACAAATGCAATAATACTGCACAATATTTTTACTGTCCAATAATATTGGATAACCTCCTTCACTTCAAACGTTCAGTTAAATTTAACCAATAAAATAGATTAAATTTAAACTAGCTCAAACTTCTGTTTAATAACTACACAATGTTTCTATACTGCCCCTACACGTGCAATAAGCAGAGATTACTTTAGGTAATCTACTCGAACAACTACGCGCAGTAAGTTCGGTCAACTACATCCCAGATTTCCTTCATTTGTTACATTCATTTACTACCACCCCAAAAAAAAGGGTTTAGTGTACATGACAATGATAACTTTAATCACGATATTTAATTAAAATTAAAATTCAAGGTTACATAAAAAGACAAACTTCATATAATATTAAGCCTAAGAAATTACGAATTCGAACAAAAAAATATATCCTGAAACAAGTTTAAAAGGGTAACAAGAAAAAGAAGTGCATCCGCGCTACAGAGCAAGCCGGTTGAATTGATAATTAAAAATACATTTTGACAGTAAGCACTACACTTCTACTACATTTAACTGCATAAACTACCTCATTTGTGTAGTCTTCGAAGCAAATGTAATTAATCAAAAGAAGTTGAACTTTTGAAGTCTTTGAATGCAAGTTATATTTCATTGTCTTAAGTCTGAGTCCGTTTTCTCTCTGACTCTATTTTGTATCTTCATTATTAATCTCTTGTATGATGCTTCGTGGTATTGAATTGAATTCGCAAGCGCTGGTTATCCATAGCTACCAAAAAACGAATGATGAACTACTTTTGAGTTGACTATCTATACTGATCAATAGGAAAAAAAGTGAACAGAATGTTGAATTGAATGAATGAATGAATGAATTCATTCATTTTTCGTGCCAATCCATTTTTTCTAATGGTTTGGCTCTGGCTATGAATGGTTTAGTAACGGCTAAGTGCTAACTGACATAAAGCAGTATTCAATTTTCATAACGGATAAAACATTGACAGGAAATGGAAAACTGCAAATGGAAATGTTATAGAGTGACACCTGCTGGGTTGTTAAGATACTAATGTTCCTTTCTTAGCTCATGACAGAACCTATTACAGCTAGTTTCTGCACGAACTACATAATGACATTTAGGCGCTAAGGTAGCTAGATAAACTTTATTGGGACTCATCGAACTGAGGTTAGCTCTCCCTGCTGGGGGTGATTTAGAAATCTATTGAAAATATAGGAAAATTTTTGTTTTGACAGCCAATACAATTTTTATTAGACGTGGATAAAATGGTGTTTCTTTGAAATAACTTTTTCAAAATAAAGAAAATATATTAGATTGAATTAAGGTATTAATATGGGTGCATTTACTAGTACATTGATTTAATTTTCATATGAAAAATGTATAAATACCACCGCGTTTTCAATAGTTACAATAAGGTTTGTTGGTTGAAGCCCTGGGGTCACCACAAAGCGTGTTTTGAGAAGCCTAGAGTCGGCCTGAATGTCAAACTGAGCCCTAAGATTGACCTGGGTTGTTTATCAACTCGCCCAAGTTTTTGCTGTGGCAATAATACTGTAACGTGAACCCAACATTTTATACCAATTTCCTAATCGAAAAACGTTCAACCGAAAACACAACTGGCAACACTTTAATGGAATGGTATAAATGACAGGCGTTGCTTGTAAGCCAGTGTGTGTGAGTGTATAGAGAGACAGACAGACAGAGAGTAGACAGCAAATGTGGAGACAATGTAGAAGTTACTGGAGAGTTCTAGATGGCATGTCATTCGATATAAATAGCCCGCCCGAGGCAACCAGAGGGCAGTCTTGTTTATAGAGTGATATAGTTAAGAGTAAATACAAGTGATAGTCCAAAAGTCGAGTTGAGTTCAATAAGTGTATATCGAAAGTAGATACTGAATAAAGTGGTAGAATTAAATTGAAAAGTAGAGTTTTATTTTTGCGAACTAAGCGCACGTTACATTGGTGTCAGAAGTGTAAATAAAACTTATTTGAAGTAAAGTGTAAAAAAAAAAAAAGTAAAAAGAAAAATAATAATTATACAGTGAAAATGGGTAAGTTGTTAGAAGAGCTCAACTGCATTGAGCTTAAAAGTGAGTTAGGTAAGCGAAATCTTTCTAGAGCGGGATCGAAAAATGAGCTCGTCCTGCGCTTGCGTAACTATTTGGAACAGCAAGGGGAAGACGTAAACACTTTTGTTTTTGAAACAGAAGTGGAAGAAGAGGAAGTAAGTGAAAATATAGATTTTTCTAGTATGATGAGACTTTTGTTAGAACAACGAAACGAGCAAAAGAAGGAACAGCAGAATGTTCTCGAACAACTTGAAGCACAAAGAAATGAGCAAAAGAAGGAACAGCAGAATGTTCTGGAACAACTTGAAGCACAACGAAACGAGCAAAAGAAGCTGATTGAAGAGCAACGAAGCGAGCAAAAGAAAGAACAGCAGAATGTTCTCGAACAACTGGAAGCACAACGAAACGAACAAAAGAAGCTGATTGAAGAGCAACGAAACGAGCAAAAGAAGGAACAACAGAATATTCTCGAAAGACTTGAGGCGCAACAGAATGTTTTGGAAGGTCAGAAAAACATTCTAGAAGGTAAATTGGGTAACATTGAGAAAAATGTATGTGCCCTAGACGAACGCGTTGAAGGTGTGGAGAAACAGCTTTCTGTTGTAGAGAATCGTTTCGAAATCGTAGAAACCCGATGTGATAAACAGTTCTCTGTTCTGACTAAGGAATTGGACCAGATCCGGAAAATAAAAATTCGAGAGTCTGCTGGAGAGTTTGCAAGGAAAAAGGAGATGAAACCCCCAACATTTGATGGACAGTCTTCTTGGCCAGTCTATAAGAGACAATTTGAGGCAGCCGCGACAACAAATGGCTGGGATGACGAAGACAAGTACATTGCACTGACTCTTGCTCTTAGAGGACCAGCAGCTGAATTACTTCAAACAGTTCCAGCTGGTAAGAGCGGCGATTTCAGTTCTCTCGTGGCAGCTATAGATAAACGCTTTGGAGATAGCCACTTGAAAGAAGTCTTCCGAGTCCAACTCAATAACAGAGTCCAGAAAAGGGGTGAAAGTCTACAGCAGCTCCAAGCAGACGTCGAAAGACTGGTTCACCTGGCATACCCGGATGCTGGAGAAGAAATCATCAACCAGCTCGCTGTTGAGTCCTTCGTTCGTGCCATTTCCGATATACATCTTCAGAGGTCTGTGCGAACTGCTAGAACACGTACTCTTTCTGAAACTTTAGCATTCGCATTGACAATTGAAGCAGCAGAACAGGCTTCTCAGGGAGTACATCGACTTAGAGAGGCCATAGTCGAAGAATGCTCGTGCCAAAGAGCTGAAATACAAAAGAACCGGAGCGGACTAGCAAGATGTTGGAACTGCAACAAGACCGGGCACTTACAGCGTCAATGCCGACTACCACCAAACAAAGCCAGTTGTCAACATTGTGGAAGCAAGAGATCCAACCCAGAGCAAGGTAACAACAACACCAGCGTTGCCTATCAGCCCGTTTCCCATCAGGGAAACGAGTAAGAACCAACTTCGAGGGGCAGAGGCTGGTTTCTTGTATCGATGGCCCCAGAACCACCATCCAGGCAGGGGCGTAGCGAGGCTCCAAGCCATGGGGGGGTGAATTTTAATGAAATGCCGACTAGTCTTCAGAATTTGCCGACTGCATCAAAAAATAAATCTATATACATACATAAAATAGGATGTATGTATGTATGTATTTATGTCCGTTATAGACTGGTTTCTTATGAGATCTTCAGGGTAGACATAGTTCAAACCAGAGATGGTTCCTTTCAAGGTTTTATCTCCATACTCCCACAGGAACGGGGTTGGGAACGGAAACTTAGAAACTACTGAACAGATTTCAAAAATTCTTTCGCCATTGCGATGTCACATAATCTCACAGTAAAAAAAACTTATATTTTATACCCATATTCCTACGGAAGCGGAAGAACGAGAAAGGGAACCTTAAAACTACAGACTCGAGCAACACCGGGTGGCTCAGCTAATAAATAAATAAAACTATTTAAAAACGTAAAAGTGTTCATTTCACAGAAATTCATTTATTAACATAAAATCAGTTTATAATTGCAATATACCTAACGATATAACAACAAAAAAATTAAAAGTATTTATAAGAAATAATATTACAATATAGTATTTGGTATGAGAAAGAGTACATATTCTTTGATTTTAGTCTTTAAAAATTTTATCATTATTCAAAAAAAAGTTCATCAATTGGAATTTAAACTCCAACTCTCCGGTGTTTTAATAATGCCCATTTTTTGACGACCTCACTAGGTTGAATATTATCAACAACATCCTTTGAGGAATACAGAAGCATTAATGAATTTAGCCTATCACTACCCATCGTCGTAGGCAAATAATTAAGAACTATTTTAAGTTTACTAAATGACCGCTCACAAGAAGCCGACGTCACAGTAGCAGTTAACATGTAGCAAACTAGTTTAAAGGCTAACGGAATCACATATCTTAATTTGATTACCTCTTTGACAATATCATCGAAATTTGAGCATTTCTCACAAGTAAAAAGAAGAATTTGCAGTTCCGATAAATAGCAGTCCACATCTTCTTTTAAAAAAAAAATGGATCTAATTCTATGATAGATTTGACTAGTTCTATGTTGGCATTTGCTCTGGAAGCGGGTATTTTAAAAATTTTTAAGAAAGGTTCAAAAATGGTAAAATTATCTGTTAGATTATCTTTAACGTGCGAAATAAAAGTTTGAAGAACCATTTTGAACTCTTTTCTATAAAATGTTTCTAGATCAAATACAAAAGCAGTTTCAGAATTTTCATCAATTCTCTTTGGTAACCGACGCGTTCTATGATGTTTTAAAAAATCGTTTTCGGGACTTATCTTTAGTTTTTCAGCAAATGAAATGAAATGAATACGAACTTTTTATCAAAGCATTTAATTGAATGTCATCATCGTTCATTTCTTGAAATAACTCCAATGTGCTTCGAATCAGTCATGAAGCGTCAAAAACGCTTAACTCTTCCGCCTCTAGACTTTCGGTCAAATTTTTAACTTTTAACCAATAAAAGTTAACAAATTAATTTTTGTTTGCCAAATTCGCACAAAAACGCAAAAAATGTTTGTTAAAAACCCAAACCAATTGTATAGAGTGGAAAATAAAAATATTCCGTAGTGAGATTAATGCAGGTAAACAATTTTTTTTGTTCATTTTTTGTTAGTTTAGAAATGTCAAAAATAGGCCCGTTCACAAAGGTAACAAGGAATTTATCTTGTATATTTTTGACTCTGTTTACATGCTGGGGTTGAATTCATATGAGATTGTGATTAATATGTGAGTTGGAAAAAATATTTTGTTACTTGTTTCAAACGAATTAAACTATTAATAATAAAAAAATAAAACCATATTTATGGAATACTTAACAATTACCATTTAATCAACAATCTTTCCAATGAAATCTGTGAAACAGAAAATTATATGTGATGTATTATTTCAAAATAGTTGTTTTTTGTATGAAATGTAGTGTTGTATTAACTGTGAAACATGGGGTTAATTCCCGATCTGTGAAGCTGTGAAGTGAAAAAAAATATCATTTCAGTTTTCACACAGTTTTTTCATTTTATCACTTCACGAAACCACTCTAAGCGATTCCCGATCTCAAAATGAAAAGTAGTTCTCAAACTGTGTTCTAAAAAGTACTAAAACATTCTAAATGGTAAATTTTGACAGTTGTCTCCCATTTTCCAATTGGATTCCAATTGGATTTTTCCGCACTTGAGTTCTGCTGCCATTTTTCATTTTCATAACTGAATTTTTTCACCGACTCATACGGCAATGAAAAGAAATTTATCATATGAAAAAAATTTGACATTTGAAGTTGGATTTTCACTAATCGAGACTCGAATTTTCGGTTAAGCTGTGATAAATGTTTTCACTTCACAGCTTCACAGATCGGGAATTGACCCCCAGGACCCTGATTATAGAATTACTAAGTTGAGACAAAAACGATTCCATTCGTGTCTTTCTGGTTGAGATCACTCGAGTCGGCATGGCAATCGGGAAATCTACTTTGTTTTTCTACCTTAATTTGCCGACTTGTTATTTTTTTTTTTGCCAAAAAACGACTGTCACAAACACTTCCATTCGTGTCTTTTTGGTTGAGTTGACTTAACTCGACAAATCTTCTTTGTTTTTCTTCCTCGATTTGCCGACTCGGAAAAATCGTGGGGGGGTGCTACACCCCCCCACACCCCCCCCCTCGCTACGCCCCTGCATCCAGGTCTCTCAGACCAAACGAGACAACAAAAGTCTGACTGTGGAGACTACTATTAACGGGAACAAACATGTGGCTACCATCGACACCGGTGCCACAGCCTCCATAGTACGTCGAGACCTGGTAAAGACGACGTGGCTTCATAACACCAATAGCTACCGTCTAAGAACCGCAACGGGAGAAGCAGCAAGAGTATATGGAGAAGTGTGTCTTAAGATCCGACTGGCCGACCTAGTGTTTACTCATCAATTCCTGGTGGCAGATATATGTGACGAGTGCATCATTGGAATCGACTTTATGAAACAGCACGGAGTTATTTTGGACATCGGTAATCAGGTTTTGAAGTACCAAAATAAGGAACTTCCAATGACCTATTCGAACGAAAGTACGTCGACACTGAGAACTGTCATCAGGGAAGATCTGATTCTGCCTCCTTCTTCTGAAGTGTTCGTTTGGACGAAACTGGAGGGTGAGTTTGGAAGCCTTCGATACCTCATGGTGGAACCAGACCCAGAGTGTTCCTCCCAAAGCGTCATCATTGGGAAAACACTGGTAGCACCGAAAAACAAAATGGTCCCCGTACGATTACTAAACACCAGACCGTACGATGTAAAGTTGAAGAAAGGAGAAGTCGTTGGACGTTGCGAATCGGTTGCAGCAATTACGAAGATCACAGACGAAGCTCCGAGAAAAACTATAACTCCGGAGGAGCTCGAAACCATCAGAGCTAAAATACTGAATTCATCCAACCTTGATCACCAACAAACAAGGATGGCTGAAAGTCTCCTACAAGAGTACACTGATATCTTCGCATCGCAAAAGGGGCAATATGGTAGGACACAGTTGGTGCAGCATCGCATCAACACAGGAGATGCAAGACCGATTCGTCAACCCGCAAGACGCCTTCCACTGGCCAAACAAGGTGAGGTTGAGGACATGATAACAGCAATGAAGAAGGATGGTCTTATCGAAAATTCCAAAAGTCCTTGGGCGTCACCAGTGGTGCTAGTGAAAAAGAAAGATGGAAGCACTCGTTTTTGTGTGGACTACCGAAGGCTGAATGATGTGACTAAGAAGGACAGCTATCCCCTGCCCAGAATCAGTGATACCCTGGATGCCATGGAGGGAGCCCAGTGGTTCTCGACGCTGGACTTGAAGAGTGGATATTGGCAAGTTGACATCCACCCTGATGATCGGGAAAAGACGGCATTTTCTACAGGTAATGGGCTCTGGCAGTTTAAGGTTATGCCGTTTGGGCTATGCAACGCCCCGGCAACATTCGAGCGTTTGATGGAGTGTGTTCTTCAAGGACTGACGTGGAAAGCTTGCCTAGTCTACTTGGACGATGTCATTGTTTACGGGAAAACATTTGACCAACATTGTAAGAACCTTAAAGCCGTGTTTCAGAGACTTCGAGAGGCTAACCTTAAACTGAATCCAGAAAAATGTGCACTTTTCAAAACCGAAGTCAAGTATTTGGGACACATCATCTCATCCCAAGGAGTAAAGACTGATCCTGAAAAAGTTGACTCCGTCAAAAATTGGCCAACACCACAGGACAAACATCAACTCCGAAGCTTTCTGGGACTTGCCACATATTACCGACGTTTCGTTAAGAACTTCGCTGGAGTTGCAAAGAGTTTGCATCAGCTCACCGAAAAGGGGAAGCAGTTTAAATGGTCAGGTGAGTGTGAGAAATCTTTCCAGGAACTCAAATACCGCCTCTGTAACGCTCCAGTGCTGGCACATCCAACACCTGGCAAAACATTCATCGTCGACGCAGATGCAAGCAACGTTGGAATCGGGGCGGTACTATCCCAAGTGCATGATGGCGAAGAGAAAGTGGTGGCATACTACAGCAAGGTCCTATCGAAACCCGAAAGGAATTACTGCGTGACCAGAAGGGAACTGCTAGCTCTTATCTTGGCAACAAAGCACTTCCATAAGTACATCTATGGACAGGAATTCCTTCTGCGGACAGACCACGGTGCTCTGAGCTGGCTGTTGAACTTCAAAAATCCAGAAGGTCAAGTCGCAAGGTGGATAGAAAGATTGCAGACCTATGACTACCAGATCCAACACCGCAGAGGAAAGCTGCACTCAAACGCCGATGCATTATCACGAAGACCTTGCAAAGTGGACTGCAAGCATTGCAAGCGGCAAGAAGACAAAGAAATCATTACCGCTCAGCGACTAAGAGCTGATCCAATAAGCGGATGGAGCAATGAGGAAGTGAGGACTGCTCAACAGGAGGATCCAGATATCGAACCCATTCTCGCATGGAAAGAAAATGAAGAGAAACCGGAATGGGGAGACATTTCTGACAGGAGTCCAGTTCTCAAAGCCTATTGGGCACAGTGGGACTCACTATATGTGCAAGAAGGTGTCCTCAGGCGAAGATGGGAATCCGCTGACGGTAAGTCATATGTGATGCAGCTGATCGTACCGCATTCGAAAGTCAGTGAAGTTCTTCAGGAGATGCACGACGGACCTTCTGGAGGCCACCTGGGGGTAAACAAAACACTGGAGAAGGTGCGACATCGGTTCTACTGGTTACATGCTAGAGATGACGTGGAGAAGTGGTGCCGAACATGTGACAAGTGTGCTGCAACCAAAGGACCTGGTAGGAAGATTCAAGGTAAGATGCATCAGTACAACGTTGGATCGCCTTTTGAGAGGATTGCAGTAGATGTGGCTGGGCCTTTTCCAGAGACCAACGCTGGAAACAAATACATTCTGGTTGTAATGGACTATTTTAGCAAGTGGCCTGAGGCGTATGCCATCCCAAATCAAGAAGCCAAAACGGTGGTCGACCAGATTGTGTTTAACTGGGTGAGTAGGTTTGGCGTGCCTATGGAACTCCATTCCGACCAAGGGAGGAACTTTGAGTCGAACATCTTTCAAGGAGTGTGCGGACTACTTGGCATTAAGAAGACTAGAACCACACCGCTTCATCCACAGTCTGATGGGATGGTTGAAAGATTCAACCGGACCTTGAAAGAACACCTCACCAAGGTCGTAGGCGACTACCAAAGAGACTGGGATAGGCACGTACCGCTATTCCTGATGGCCTATAGAAGTGCAGTACATAGCTCGACGGGACAAACACCATCTGACATCCTGTTCGGGAAAACCATGCGGCTGCCCAGCGAACTTAAATTTGGATGCCCCACAGAGGAGCCACAGGACACGAACGAGTATGTGGACGACCTCAAGGAGAGACTCGCTGACATCCATAAAAGAACAAGGGAACGGATGAAAACCTACAGCGACCGGATGAAGACACGGTACGACACAAAAGCGACAACGTCAGGATTCCAAGCAGGAGATCGTGTGTGGCTTTATAATCCTCATCGTCAAAAGGGATTGTCACCGAAACTTCAGCAAAACTGGGAAGGTCCTTATACTGTAGTCACGAGGATTAACGACGTGGTTTACCGCATCCAAAGAGGACTAAGAGGCAAGTTAAAAGTAGTTCATTGTGACAGGCTGCATCGATATAGTGGCGAGGCTGCAGATGGAATTATTCGGGACGAACAATCCTAAGGAGGGGGCAGTGTAACGTGAACCCAACATTTTATACCAATTTCCTAATCGAAAAACGTTCAACCGAAAACACAACTGGCAACACTTTAATGGAATGGTATAAATGACAGGCGTTGCTTGTAAGCCAGTGTGTGTGAGTGTATAGAGAGACAGACAGACAGAGAGTAGACAGCAAATGTGGAGACAATGTAGAAGTTACTGGAGAGTTCTAGATGGCATGTCATTCGATATAAATAGCCCGCCCGAGGCAACCAGAGGGCAGTCTTGTTTATAGAGTGATATAGTTAAGAGTAAATACAAGTGATAGTCCAAAAGTCGAGTTGAGTTCAATAAGTGTATATCGAAAGTAGATACTGAATAAAGTGGTAGAATTAAATTGAAAAGTAGAGTTTTATTTTTGCGAACTAAGCGCACGTTACAATACAATTGGAAGGAGAAAACATTAAAACAGTCGTTTTATTCGCACGAAGTTTTTAAAAAATCGTCTAATGTGATTTTCGCCATAGTTGTAAGCAGAATCATACCATCTGATATAAAAATGGAAGATTCATTCAAGAAAATTTAAATGAAAAATTTAATAAATTTAATAAAACTGCGTTAGTTTTCTTTATTTCTTAAGTTTGTTACTGAACTTGACTTGCCTAACTGTCAAAATGAAGCTACTGTGAGATATAAATTTGCGCCAATGGTATTCCAGATAAATCAAACCGAAACTCGATCCAGTGTTGTCAAAAATCATCAAAATTTCAGCCTCTCGACTCGATTCGATTCTTAGAGGCTGTTCAGACAGGCGCAAGTGAACCGTGCAAAATTGACGTCTATATGTTTTTTCTCTTTCCCACATGGTTGTAAGAAAGAGACATTTTTTTGCGCCGAAGTTTTTAAAAATTTTAAAATTTTCTTGGCGCAGTTTTGACATTTGTTTTTTTTTTTTTATTTCTTGGTTGAGTTTTGACATTTCTTTGTTGTGACACTTGCATTTTTTTCTCGCCGAGTAAAGACGATACTCTAAAAATAAAAGTTGTTTTCTTGCTTTGGAATAAAAATACATACTAAATAACAAAAAATGACAAACTGGAACAAGAACCAAACAATTGAGCTTATTTTGCTGTATGAGCAGAGTCCCATGCTCTACAATACAAAATCGCCTGATTTCCTGGATAGGATAAAGAAGAACCAGGCATTGAGTGAGATTTGTGAGAAATTAAAATCTTCAAGGCCTGAGGTTACACCGGAGGAAGTTAAAGTTAAAATTAAAACGTTGCGCACCCAGTATTTGAAAGAGAAAAATCTTATAGCAAAATCGAAGAAAAGTGGAGCTGGAAGGGAGGATGTTTACGCTCCTAAACTGTGGTGTTTTGATGAGTTGAAATTCCTAGACAAGCACACGGGTTCAACTCCTTCGGTGTCAAATGTGCCAGAAGTAAGTGTTTTTTGACGATGCTACCATCAAATACTAACTTTGTTTTATTTTCAGCAATATTTTCCACAAAATTCGGATTCTTTCGAAAAAGAACATAATGAAACAATTTCAACGGATGGGTCATTTTTGGTAAGAATAAAACGCTCTAAGAAATGTAATTAGTAACCTTTGATTGTATTTGTAGGATAACAGGCCAACAAAAAAACAGACCGGCTTCGAGAGGCAAATTACTAAGTCGCTGCAAGTAGCGGAAGAATTGGCGAATAACATTAGAAATCAGAAACTTGCACAAAAAAGAAACGTGAAATTTGCCAAGGTCATCGAAATTGAGCTGGAGGACTTGCCAGATGACCTTTTCCATGAAGCCAAATGGAAGATAATGGCTGTTATACAAGAGGTGCAAGGCAAGTTCGTACTTCGACAGAGGGAGGAAGTTCTTCAACAGAGCAGAGCCAGTCAATTTATAACACCCCATTCCTCATCATCATCACCATTTCCTCAACACTCATCCTCATCCTCACCATTCAATGAAGTAATAGCTTCTAAATACCAACACCAAACATCACCATCCCCTGATCTTCAGTTTTCCCAATCAACACCAGATCCATCACCCTCACCCAATACTCAATCATACACAATCACTAATAAACAGACAAAACTTTTATCAAAATCTCCTTCACCATATCCAGCTACACACATTTTCCACCCAGATAGATCACCCTCACCCAATACTCAATCATACACAATCACTAATAAACAGACAAAACTTTTATCACAATCTCCTTCGCCATATCCAGTTACACACATTTTCCATCCAGATAGATCATCCTCACCCAATACTCAATCATACACAATCAATAATAAACAGACAAAAGTTTTATCACAATCTCCTTCGCCATATCCAGTTACACACATTTTCCATCCAGATAGATCATCCTCACCCAATACTCAATCATACACAATCAATAATAAACAGACAAAAGTTTTATCACAATCTCCTTCGCCATATCCAGTTACACACATTTTCCATCCAGATAGATCATCCTCACCCAATACTCAATCATACACAGTCACTAATCAACAGACAAAACTTTTATCACAATCTCCTTCACCACATCCAGCTACACACATTTTCCATCCAACACCAGATAGGTCATCCTCACCCAATACTCTATCATACACAGTAACTAATAAACAGACAACACACCCGTCTGCATCATCATCATATGGAGTTAATGCCACGCCACGCTTTCAGTTTGCGCAATCATTCCGCCCTCTTGAAGCCAGCAGTCCACTAAAACTGGAACCAAAATGTTTTCTAATAAGGCATCCAAAGCCCCAAATGGTAAAAATTTATAAAAATTTGGAGCCTTCAACAAACAAGGAACAATAAAACCAATAAAAACAAATATTTTCAAGCTTAAACATTTTGAACTCTTTTATTTACGGTTTCAGTTTCTTACTTTTCTTACACACTTTTAGTCATGAAAAATTTTGCCTTCATTACTGAAATATTCAGCGAACGTTTTGCGAATTCTTCCAGCTTCATTGGAATACCTTTTGGGATTGTTTGACTTCTTCCCACTTTCTTGATTAAGAACAGCAGAATCACTCTTTTTGTAGTTGGTATCCGAAGTGTAGTTGAAACTTTTTTCTAGCAGAAAGTTGTGCAACACACAACATGCTTGAATAAGCTTTATAACCTTTTCGGGTCTTAGATGAATATTAGATTGAAGCACTCTAAAACGGTTGGACAAAATTCCGAATGAATGCTCTATAGTCTGTCTTGCATGACTCAACCGGAAATTGAATGTTTTTTGGGATTCATCTGTGGTGTGATACGGGTAGGGTTTCATTAAATGTTTTTCCAAAGGAAAAGCGTCATCACCAATAACGACGAATGGTAAAATTCTGTTTTTCCCAATTACTCTTTCGTTCGGTAGGAATCGCTCTCCTTGGGAAAGAATATCTGCAAGGGCACTCCGTGTCAAGACGCCTCCGTCACTTATGCGCCCATTGCACCCAATATCTACAAAAGTGAATTTGTAGTCAGCGTCACACATTGCCAATAACACTACACTGTTGAAGCCTTTGTAGTTATAGTACAATGCGCCGTCAGCTTTGGATGCCCTAAATGCAACATGTTTGCCATCCAAGGCGCCTATACAACACGGAAAATGCCAGCGATTTTCAAAATTTGCAGCAATTTCTTTCCATTTATCGCCTACGGGAAACTAAAAACGAATATTTATTAAAATTTGTTCAAACAAAAGTTGAAACATTTACTTACTTTCAAATATTCTTTTTCCAAGCTTTGAAACAAAACCTCACAGGTATTGGGAACACATTCAGAGATGAATGCCAAAGACATCCTTGTCTGGAACTCCATACTCCTATAAGATTCGCCTGTGGCTAAGAATCTTAATACGCATGATAAGCACTCTTCAGGCGAAATTGCTTGTCGCATTTGCGTATCTTTGCGTTCAATTTTAGCTCTTATGAGTCCTAAAATTTCAGTGAAGCAGTCTTCACTCATCCGCAAGTACCGCCTGTACGAGTCCTTGTCCTCAAGACGCAGTTCGTTGTGGACCAAGTTGAAAGCACCTTTGTGAGCTCTTCTTAGCTTCCAAGACTTAACCCATTCACGCTTTTTTTTTTTATTATTTTTTTTGTGTAACCAACATAAAGCCACAGCATTGATGGCACTAATATAGCCTAAGACACTTTCTTCCTCTGAATACATCATTTTTTAACAATTTCTTTAAGATTTCAACTTATTTATTTACAACACTATTTTTTTCACTCTTCAATTTCTTTTTTTTCCCCAAATGCCAAATCTGAAGGCAAAATAAACGTCAAAAAAAATCCATCGTGTTCACATTACTTTTCAGTCTGAACACGACGGGGTGGCGGAATGTCAAAATTGCACGGTTCACTTGCGCCTGTCTAAACACCGTCTTAGGATTCATCCACTGTCCACTCATTCCCTGAACTTGGGGAATTACGCACATAAAATCAACTGCTACAAACTTCACTTCTAATTTTCAAACAAATAGATGTTGATGCGGATGCGAAAAGTTTTGTTGTGTTGTTGTTACAAATTACAGATAAGATTACAAGAAAGCTATTGACGTTGTAATTTAGTTAAACTGTTTGTTTTTCAAAAAAGTTTAAACAATCGATTAATCAGTTATTGATAGTTTAACAAGCACTTGAAAGAAAATGGAAGTTGACGACGATGATGGAACTCCAAATATAACTGGAAAAATCAAATCTATTTGGTGCAAGAATTTCGTGTAATTAGTTTTCTGCCAATTTGTATTGGAAAGTTTTTGTTTATGCTTTCATTACACATTATCCTTTTATTTACAGGACATACGATGAGTGTGTTATGTATCCCACGGAATACTTAAACATAATCATTGGCCCTAATGGAACCGGGAAATCGACACTTGTTGCCGCTGTAGTCCTTGGAATGGGAGGCAACGCCAAGCTCTTGTCTCGTGCATCAACTGTGCAGGATTACATTAAAAATGGACAAACAGAAGCTACTGTGTGCATTGAAATATTTGTAGACAATCTACGAGAAACTAAACAATTTCAAAGGAAATTCGATTCGGATGGAAAGTCGGAATTTCAGGTAAAATGTCCACAGATTTTTGACGAATCCTTGCAATGTAATGAAGTTTTGTATTTCTTTAAAGGTAAACGGAGTCATTGTTTCGCACAAGAACTACATGCGAATTATTTCGGAGCTGAACATTCAAGTGGATAACTTGTGCCAGTTTCTTCCGCAAGATCGAGTTCAGGTGAGTTTAAATGTACAAATATGATTTTCTGTTGGGTACCTTGATGTTTTTGTTTGAACGGTGGTCTGATGTGATAATCAATGTAGGCCTTGTCCAATATGCCCCTCCAGCCAGCTCGATCTCTAGCGTGCCGTCTCCAACTTTGCACTCCAAGTTGGCGGAGATCTCCTTCTACCTGGTCGCTCCATCGAAGATGAGGTTTACCTTGGCTTCTGACTCCCTCTGGTTTGGCGTTGAAGACTTTACGCGCTGGAGCGTTGATGTCCATTCGCTCTACATGGCCCAGCCATCTTAGTCGTTGGACTCTAATTTTTCTGGCTAAGTTTATGTCGCTGTACAGGTCGTATAGTTCGTCGTTGTATCTTCTTCGCCAAACGTTGTCTTCTCGATTAACGCAACTTTTCTCTCGAAGACTCCAAGTGACTTTCCATTCTTCTGCACCATATAGCAGGGCCGGGATGATGAGTGTTTTGTATAGTGTCTCCTTGGTTCTTCTCAATAGGGCTTTATTCCTCAATTGCTTATTTAACCCAAAAAACCAGCGATTAGCAAGAGTTAGTCTGCGTTTGATTTCAGCGCTGATGTTGTTGCCTGAGTTTACAGCAGTGCCTAGGTAGACAAATTCACTGACTACCTCGAAGTTATACCTGTCAATGGTGACATTTTGACCAAGTCGGTGGTGGGATTGGACTTTTGTTGATGAGAGCATATACTTCGTCTTATCCTCGTTAATTTTAAGCCCCATTTGGCTTCCTGTTGACTCCATAGTAGTGAATGCACCAGTTACTGATCGCTTTGTTCTTCCTATCACGTCTATGTCGTCTGCAAACCGAAGTAATTGTGTTGACTTGTTGAAAATGGTGCCCGATGGACTGGCTGCTATTATTACATTTTCAAGCACAATGTTAAAACAGCTGCATGTTTCGATGGTTTCAGTAGAGTCTCTACCAACTTTGACGGAGCAGCTAGCGTTCTCCAACGTCATCCTGATAAGGCGTATCAGTTTAGCAGAGATTCTTAAGTGAGACATAGCACGATACATTTCAACTCTGTTAACACTATCGTACGCTGCTTGAAAGTCGACTAACAGGTGGTGGGTGTCGATGTTGTACTCTTGGGTTTTCTCCAGGACTTGGCGCAATGTGAATATTTGGTCGGTGGTAGATTTTCCAGGTCTGAAGCCGCGTTGATAAGGACCTATTAGATCATCAGCAAACGGCTTGAGACGTTCATATAATACGCTCGAAAGGATCTTATAGGCGATGTTTAGAAGACTTATGCCTCTATAGTTGGCGCAGAGTAGGCGGTCTCCTTTTTTTATGGATCGGGCAGATGGTACTGAGGTACCACTCATCGGGCATACTTTCCGCTGTGAGAAACCTAGTACCTCTGACGCAGCACCTCTTATGGCTTGTTGACATAGCTGCCATTGGTCTTCCGGGTTCATGTAATCAGTCGAAGGATTCCTCTCAAGCCCAAGGGATACACGGTCGGCATAGGCAGCGGCGGTCTCTATCGATTGAAGTCGTCTAACATTGAATTTCCTCGGCGTAGTTGGTGATCGCCTAAGAGCTACCATCGAGATCCGTACTCTAAGTTTTGCACCAACTAAGTAGTGGTCCGAGTCGATGTTTGCTCCTCGGAAGGTACGGACATTCAGGATGCTGGAGGAGTGTCTTCCGTCGATCGCAATATGGTCGATTTGGTTGCAGGTTCGACCATCTGGGGATCGCCATGTGCCCTTGTGGATGTCGGGACGTGGGAATCGCGTGCTACTTTTTTTTTTTTTTATATATATTTTGCTATGCTTTCCGACCGTCTTACCAAAGATGTCCTTCCTGCCAATTTTGGGATTCAAATCTCCCAAGAGGATTTTAATGTCTTGTTTGGGCACTGCTCATAAGTTTTGGCGAGGAGCTCGTAGAAACTTTCTTTGGTAGCGTCGTCTTTCTCTTCTGTAGGGGCATGGGTGCTTATAAGGCTTAGGTGGTGGAATTTGGCCTTGATGCGGATCGTTGTCACTCTTTCACTGGCTTCGCGAAAGCTCAAGACTTTTTGCCTAGGTCTTCCTCTGACAGCGAATCCGCATCCAAACAAGCGCGATCTCCCATCAAGTTGGCAATTCCCATAGTAGAAAGTACAGTCATCTGTATCTCTCAGGCCCGGTCCATCGCATCTCCTGGAGGGCTGTTACATCAGCGTTGAGGCTGGCGTGGGTCTCGGCTAGCTTTGTGCGGCCTATTCAACGTACGCACGTCCCAAGTGCAAATACGTAAATCATTGTCAATGTCAATGTTCGTCAACGTTTTTGGTTTGGTGATCCGAGGCATATCTTTCATTTTTCATCACTTTATATTTTCCCTTTCATGACCTGCTTGTGAGATCGTGTTGGGTTCGATATTCAGAGCGTATTTTTTCTCCTGCTCCTAGTTCCTGAAAAGAGAGCTCAGGTATCAACACCCAATGGATCCGGTGGATCCAACGCTCGTCGTTAGTTCACCTTTCGGCTATCCAGCGAGCACCGCGGGGAGGTGACGATGCGATTTTGCAGACTATGTGCAATGCCTACAGTACAGATTTCCTTTCGTCACATCTGAAATGTGACTTCTACTTCTGTTTATTCACCCATTGCTTCTGTTCGCTATAATCAAGGAACCCAAAAACCTGAATGAACTTCAATAAGTGGCGTTCAAAACCGTTTCTACATTTTGAAGCTAACGCATTAAAGAAACTTATTCTAATTTCGTTCAAGGATTTCGCTAAAATGAATCCCCAAGAGCTCTTAAACAACACAATCTCTTCGGTTTGTCAAAAAAATGTAATCGACACATTTGACAAGCTCAAAGAGCTCCAGAAGAAGCACCAGAACACAAAGAATGGACTTTCAGACGATGTTCGTAGGTTGGCTGATCTAAAACACCGCAATGAGGGGTAAGTATAGATTACATTTCAGTGTGGCACCTTAGCTTACCATTTGTTTGAATACAGACTAAAACAAATTTTGGAACGAGTGGCAACGAAAAAGAAGTTTGCTGAGACCATCAATATTTGCAACGCAAAAAAGTCATGGATCGAAGCCAAAGAACTAAAGGAGAAAGCCTCCGAAATACGATCAAACCTCGATGATGCCGAAAGGATTCTTGCAGAAAAGCAAGCGAGATACAACAAGCTCATGAAAGATCAAAGTGGGATAGTTAAGAAAACTGCTGATCTGCAAGCTGAAGCTCAGAAACAGGTGAGTCTCGATCTTCAGTTGCAAAAGATGGTCTTCTAATAACTTTTCATTTCATTTTCCAAGGGTGCAAAAGTAGCGCAGGCGTCAACTAAAATCGAAAATACAGTAGCAAGCATCGAAGACCTAGAGTCGAAAATTCGAAGATCAAAACAGGAGCTTGAGGTAACTCGCTCAATAGATTCGCTCAAAAACAAATTCTAAACATACATTTTTTAATAGACCGCCAAAAAAGAGCAAAAAGAACGTGACAAAGATATTCAGAATGAAGGTCAAGCACTTAATGCGGCTACTGAAGAATTGAAAAGGTTTGTGCAGTCGAGTGGCAGCAACGCCGAGCGCGCTGAAAAACTGGAGGTAATCAAAGATAACCTGAACCAGTTGAAGGTGCAAATCTCAGCACAGATGGCAAAACGATCGGAAATCAACAAAAGATTGGATGAAGATTATGTGGCCGAGTTACAAATTCTCAAACAGCGAATACAGAGTTTGGAAAGCTTCAAAGACCAGCGGCTAAGGGTAAGCATAACGCATAACGGGATATGATTGAAGTTAAGTACTAAAAGTTTGTGTTTAGTTGTTGGAGACCCGGTATCTCGATCAATACAAAGCTGTAATGTGGCTGAGGCAAAACATAGACAGGTTCCAGGGTCGTATTTACGAACCGATGATACTCGAGGTAAACATTGTTTCTGTAAATTGATGATTTTTGATCTAAAATCGTTGTGTCTGCTTACAGCTTAACGTTCATGACCCCAATCATGCAAAGTACTTCGAAAACACTGTCGCGCAAAGAGATCTGTTAGCGTTCACATGCGAAAACAAGGCAGATATGTCTGAGTTGATTAATTGCCTCAGAATGGAGCAGCAGTTGTCGATCAGTATCTTGTACTCTGCGCCAGCTAGTGCATGCCAATATAAACCAAACCAACCCATAAGTGCATACGGGTAAGAATATATTTATACATATTAATTTATTCTAAAAACTTAACACACATTTAAAATGATCTTTTTGTAGACACTTTGGATTCTTTGCTTACCTTATTGAGCTTGTCGATGGCCCACCGGCTATTTTGAATTATCTTTGCCGAAACTACAACATGGAAAAAATTCTGATTGGAACGGATAAAGTAAATGACTCCATCGAGTCATTGCCAACCAATTTACGTCAGTTTTATGGAGGTAAGGAAAAACTTAATGATTTTATTCTCTTAGTTTCCTTCTGAAGGTCTAACAACTTGGAAATCATCTGGTTTTCATTGCTATACTTTTGTTTATACTTTCCGAGATTTGTATTTTTTTTTTTTGGATAACTGCAAATTATTGTTTACATCATTCATCAAATTCCTCAGAAAGGTCTTGTGATGGACAAAACCAGCTTCTTGGTCTGTCGCGTTGGTGCATCAAGTTCTGTTGTGCCGATTCTTAAATCTTACAACTTGCACTCCCACGAGAGTAATTACAGTATTATGAAAAGCGTTTTCTCATTTTGCTCTTCGGAATCTGCAAAAAACTTGTTAGGTTAGGCCCCGGTTCTCCCCGAGCATGTTTTGTATTTATTCCATTTATTCAGTCAGAAGAAGCTCGTCAAGGGGTATCTAAAATCTTGATTTGCATATATATTCGCCTCCCAACGTTCTTGATTCCTTTTAAGGTAAACCAATTTAACAGTTCTGTTCTCATCGCGGGTCTTTCATTGATGAAAAGAAGTGTCGTTATACTATTTTTGCTAACATACAATAAGATCAACTGACATTAGGTTTTGTTTAAACAGCTTTAGAAACAAAACCCATCAATACTGAATTAAAAGTGCTCAGTGTTGATTTGTTTTTGTGTTCAGTGTTAAAGTGCATTTCTGAGCTGTTAAGGAGATTGCCGAGTTGAGACAAAAACGCACCGTTCAATTAAGTTCAACGAAATTATTCAAGATTAAAAACAGCAGTGCAGAATGGTAAGCATCTAATAAGGTCTTGAAACTGAAATTCTAGGAGCTATGCCTTTATGAGAGCTATCTCCCAATGGACCGATAACAACATCGGTCACGCTTCAATCTTGAGTTTATTCAGATCAATCCCATGCCACTCCGACTACACCGTCCCCCAACTGGTTTTTGATAATAAGTTCCAAGTCTCAATCCCACCAAGAATGGCCTGGGAAGACGAAGAACTTTTGAGAGATGATTCAATTCACTTCTATACAGATGGGTCAAAGACAGAAGAAGGGGTCGGCTACGGAGTGTACTCAAACCGACTTAACGTAAGTCTCTCATTCCGCCTCCCTAACCATTGTAGCGTGTTCCAAGCGGAAATTCTGGCGATCAAGGAGGTCCTATCATGGCTAAAAGAAAACGTGATATCCTCAACGAATATCCGGATTTTCTCTGACAGTCAAGCAGCCCTCAAATCACTCGGTGCCGTTTCCACGAACTCAGTAACCGCCCTTAACTGTCGCCTATCTCTTAAGGAGATGGCTGAACAGTTCAATATTCACCTTCTTTGGGTGCCGGGGCACAGAGATATCATGGGAAACTGCAAAGCCGATGAACTCGCCAGAAAAGGAACCGTTCTACCGCTCTCAACCAGCAGGTTGAATATTGGTATACCCATCGCTACATGTAAACTTATGCTAAAGCAAGAGGCAATGGATAGAACAAATCATTGGTGGAACAGCATCACCACGTGTGTGGCAACAAAACAGTTATGGCCAGGACTAGATCCAAAACGCACAAGACATTTGCTATCCATAACCAGATTGCACTTTAGCTCCGTAATCAATGTCATCACCGGACATTGTCTGATAGGAAGACACGCCATAAGACTCGGCGTTCCCTCTAATGACTTCTGCAGAAGTTGCCTAGATGAGGAGGAGGAGGAGACTATTCAACACCTCCTCTGCTCATGTCCTGCACTCTCCTCAAAAAGAAAACGGCATCTAGGAAAATATTTCCTCGATGATCTAAACGATCTGGCAAACACAGATATCCTGCATCTTTTTCGCTTTATCAAAAGCTCCAAATGGTTCTGTTAAGTGTGGTGTTTCCTCACTTAACTTATTATGGTATCACAATGGACCTAATACTTGGTCTAAGTGTGTCAGTTGTTTTCCTGGCAGCCATTTTAACCTAACCTAACCTATGCCTTTATTTTCGTTATTCATAAATGACGTCGAAATTGTAGATGAGTTTAGCTTTGTGAATCCAGCAGAAAAGTTATGCTCCCCGCAGATTCTTAATCTAAAAATCCGCTAATCTATTTCTGCTTGGCCCATAGCAGAAAAGGAGGCATCGAAAAATAATTCTTCGACGAATGCGGGAAATTTATTCAGAACTTCAGGTGGTAACTTAATTACTAAGGTGGCATTACAGTTCGGGGTGAACCTGGGCTTCAATTAACATCTTTCGATAACGACTTCGATTTCAGATGACCTCTTTCCAGTTTTGCAGGTCTTTTCCTACTTGATTGCGCCATTTAAGACGAGGTCTTCCCCTTCCCGGATTTCCCTGCAATGCGTCGAAAACCCGTCGACCCAGATCGTTGATGTTCACCAAATACCATTCGGGTTGTTTTCTTTCGAATCGACCATGGTTTTCCTCATCTGCTTTCGATAAGGTCCACGGTTCTGCGACATGAAGCAGGACTGGACTGATTAAGGTCTCAAAAAGCATTACCTTGGTTTTTCTATTATTTATTTATTTATTTTACTATCGTTTCGCACTCATTAACCATTAAAACTCATGTTTGCCGCTTGTGTTACAATGTTGGTAAAAGCATCTACGTAATCGCGCTTGCTTCTTAGCATTACATCAATATTTTGTGCGTTAGCGAGTAATTAATTATAAGGACTTTTCAAAGACATCATTATACATATGTCTTTGAAAAGTCCTTATAATTACTCTCTGGTGTTATCGTTTACGGTTTGCACAATCTTTTAAAGTATGATCTTACTTAAATTGCATAAGAGTATGTCGCTTTGCCAACAAAATTTTTGACACCAAAGGTCTTGGTGGGTTTTTTACCAACCTTGACGAACAGCGTGAATTCTCCAAAGTCATTCTGCATAGTCGTACGAGTTTTGCAGGGATGCCGAAACTATACATGGCTCTGTACAGCTTCTCTCTCCTCGCCTTGAAATCGATAAAAAAATGGTGTGTATGGATTTTTTCCAAGATCTGCCGTAATATGAAAATTTGGTTTATTGTGTACTTTTCTGGTCTAAAACAAAAACTTATCAAATTGTTGAAAATAAGGCAAAGAAACGTGTGTACAGTCGACGACAGTATTGTGATTTTCTTATTTAATTTCCTCGGCGATTCTTTCCAGCTGCATCTTATTTAACGCAAGTCTCCGTTTTAGGCCACGGCTCTACTCTCCAGGCGTTTGTCGCGGGTAAGTCAAAAAATATGAAATCCAAAGCATAAGAATGCTAATCGAAAGACATCATGATTCCTTAGAGATTTTGCATGTTGACTTTGAAAAGCATTGGATCGATAAATGAGGGTGGCCCTAAAGCTAGAGTCACACACGGCTGGTTGCCAGCGGCAAGTCGATGACCTTGCAGCCGCTGCTTGTTTCTGCTACTGCCAGCCGCTGGTAAGAAGCGTCTTCCAAGCAGACCTGCAGGACCCATGCTTAAGACTACAAAGAGTTCCCAAGGTCTATGTGCGGGTGATGAGGATCTGTATGAATGAGCAGTGACGTTGCTAAGATGTCTAGTTGAAGGAACCGATGTTTTCTAAGTCACAGTAGTTGCATATCAAGAAAGCGTCTTGAACCCCTTCTGCTCTCTATTTCTCTCATTGATTATTTGCCCGAAGGTAAAGTAGCAACTCAAAAGTACATCAATTTTATTATTCTTTACCGTCGATTAAGCTCCTACATCAGAACATATTCGGCCCTATTGAGGTAACCGTCGGAGTGAAGTTTTCTCCGCAACGCATCCCTTTTCGGAGATTCAATTTTGCTTCGAAGTAGTTGTCATCGTAAGAAATTATTCACAACGTATTGCATTCCCAAAACTAAAACTTTTCGCAACAAAACCTTTTCGGAGGACGTCGGATCGGCCGATCGGAGGACAACCACGTAGCAAAATGTCTCCGAATCCTAGGAAATCGGAGAGAATTCCGCTCCGACGGTAACCTTGATAAGGCCGATGATGTATGATATTTTAGAAAGTAGTTGGCACCGCATTTTTCCAGCAAAGAACTACTAGTGTTTTCTAATTCAGACACGAGTATTCTAAGAATTTGTTTGAATGGATCCCATGTGATAAATGTTCAAATAACTGGGATCTTTATCTGCCAAGCTGAACATAGACCGACTATGAATTACGAAAGTAGATTCATGAAAATGACAGAAGGAAAACAGAAGCTAAATACACCTATTACGATTGGCGAATCAAACGTTCGATGTGAGTTTTTTTCATTGGCGAACTAAAGCATTCGACATACTATGGTTGGCGAACTTCATGGTTCGAGTTCGAAATTCAGAAGTACAGTAAAAAGAAAAAACCAAACGTCAAATCATTGCAGACAATTATCAAATAAGTAAAGTTTCAAAAATCGAAAGTTGATTTAATGGGTAATAAAATAATAAGAACTGATAAGTAATATAGATTTATTTTTTGAAGAAAGTGAATCTGATAGAAAAAAATTAAGAATGCTTCGACTCCGAAAGAGTATACAAGACAACTCCAACATCTTGGAACTGCCTAATCATCTGTAAGTAGGAACATTTATCTTTAGTGTAAATTCTTTTACAACTTTTGAATTTTTGAAGTTTCAGATCATACTTTAGGCTGAATAAGGAAGCTTTTATTTTTGTGCTAAGCAAATTAGAGGGAAAATTCCAAAATACAAGCACATCTTAAATTCCTACTATAGTTAAATTGGCTTGTGCCTTAAGATTTTTCCCAGTGGGAGTTATCATAAACTAGTATGTTCTACCTGGATCAGTGTATTATTGCATAAAGACGCCTGGAAAATGATAGAACTCCAGATGCGACGATTTGTGTTAAATACAAATTCAAATCCAGCCTTTACTTTGTTCTTATTTTGAAAGTTATTTTACTAAAATATCGATTGTGGCACCTAAAGGTAACTCATTTTACTGGCATTCTAAAAACGCTATTGCAATAAGAGCGAATAAGCCGATCTTTTGTTCGAAAGAATTTCTTAAAATAAAAATTATACAATTTGTATGAAAAAAGACAACTTTCCGTTCGGAAGCGACGGAAAACTCCATAAGGCCGAATACATTTATGCCCATATGATTTTTCTCACAAAACTTGATTATTAAAGTCCTTTCTCCATTAAATAAATAAAATTAAATGAGTTGGCACTTCATAGTTCTGCTAGTCCAGAAAGTAGTTAACTCCTTATCGTTCGACTTCTTTTCATGTAATGCTTATTGTTCGACAAAAAATAACATGAATGGCATTCAGCTTTACGAACGTTCGATAACCACAATAGGGTGAGATCACACTTCGAAAATCATTTTACACTTTAGTCGAATCACAGGGTGTGAGTTCGTTAACCGTGATACCGATTTCTCACACTCACACGTTTTTTCGTTCGACTCGCCAATCGCAATAGGGGTATAAAATAGTCGTAAATTACAGCGATTATCGTAAAAAGTATTCTTTTTTTCGTATTTACAACCACCACATTACTTAACTACAATAAAAAACATTTTCTACTTTTTTACCTCACCTGATCTGTTTCTCTAGTTGCTGGCTTTGGAAGCAAGAAAAATTTTACTTTTTTGGGAAGAACTTGTTTCATAATAACAAAAGATCAAAAACTTAAAGTTTTTTCACCTGAGATAAAAGAAAATTAAGAGACTGTAATGAATTTCAGATTTTTATATGTTAAGCAAAAGAAAGGTAATCCACTTCGTTAAAAAAAAAAAAAAATAGGGTGGCGCAACAGAGCGAGGAGCCCCTGGGCCTAGCGCATTTCTCACAACCATGCCTTGTGAGGCAATGGAAGGGACCTACAATTTTCTGCGGGTTCCGAACGGCTAATCGAGAAAGCGCTTTTCATGGCAATGAATTTACAAAACGGAGGAGTTGCCAATTCCTCGCGAAAGGCGATACCAAAACATTTTTGCATCTGCTGGGACTCGAACCTCGAACCTCTGGATTAGCAGGTGGACATGCTAACCATCACGCCACGGGTACCACTTCGTTAATTGGTCAACCAAAAGTTCCACACATTGGAAGCTTCATTCGAAATTTTTGCTTTGATAAACACTTTCATATGAGCTCTTACTTCAAAATAGTGATATTTTTTTTCAATATTTATCAATTTCTTTCGTCTTTTCTAGGTGATGTCAAATACTCAGTCACTATATCAAAGTATTCGCACCAGCCAACAAGGTCGCAAACAAAAATAAAAAACCGTAATTTGCTTTCTGGTGTAGACATGGCTGAGCTCAACGCTCTTAAAATGAGGTTAGTAAAGAAAAATAATCCCATGGCTTGGCTTAGATTTACATGAGTTTAATTTATTTTCCTAACACAGATACAGTGAAAAAGTGCGGGCGGCGGATATTCTTCGCAATGAACGAGCCCGTGTTGAAGCTAAAACAGATGAACTTGAGCACCAACGTGCTGATGTGATGAAAGAACAACGATCATACGAAATGGTTATGAGCAAAATAAGAGAAATGAAAGAACGTGTCGCCAGACATCACCGTCGTGTGAAGCAACTGGCCATATCCAGCGTTGGTAAACATTGATTGAGATTTCCACATAACTTCCGTCTATTTGGTTCTAACTATTTTTCCAGACGTACCCCACTTGCAGGAGTTACTTAAAGAGAAAACAAAACTTTATATAAAGGAAATTATCCAATCACAACAAATGAAGGTAACATGCCTATCAGAATACCAACGAGCCATTCAAGAAAAGGAGTGCGCTGCTGCCCGAGTTAATATTTATAGACTTGAAAATGATGATCTTAATCGAGCGATTACAGAAGCAACGGATGCACTTGTGCAAGGAAAGGTACAAAACGATAAACATAAAAAAAAACAATTTTAAAAATAATGCTATCCTTCACAGCGGTTAGTTGAGAACATCAAGGGATCTATGGATACGGCAGCGAAGAAATATCGATTCAAATTAGTTGAGGCTAAGAACCTTACCAATGGCTTAAAGCCTACCGACCCAAATTTTCCTTACACTCAGCAGTTTGGTGAACTTCCCGACGATTTAGAGGGCCTGAAAGAGGTTATCAATGACACAAGTGCCCGTTTAGAGTGTTTGGGCGACGCAGACAAAAATGTAAGGGCTAACTCATGTACATCTTCCGGATCTATAAGAAATTTATTTAAATAGGTAACTGAAGAGTACGAACGTCGTAACGCCCAGATCGAAGCCTTAACACTTTCAATTGAAGAAGCCAAAAATGGAGATCAAAATCTGAAGGAGGAAATAGAGGCGTTGTATAACGAGTGGATTCCAGAAATCAATCACATTATCGAGGTTTTAAATCAAAATTTTGGTAATTTCATGACTTCCATGGATTATGTGGGTGAAATTCTTTTGTCGATGAAAGATAAGGTAAGGCTTTTGGAATGAAATTAAAAGTAATTTTGTTTTTTAATGTTACTAAATATTTGCTCGCTTTTAGTGGGAATTCGATTCGTATGGCATTCAAATAATGGTTCAGTATCGCTGCGGTGTGAAACTTCAAGCACTCGATAGATATGTTCAATCGGGTGGAGAACGAGCTGTTGCCATTGCAAATTATACCTTATCGCTGCAACAACTGACTCATGTACCTTTTCGGTACGTACAAAAAAAGGAATGAAAAAATGTGAACTAATTTGCACTTTATTTTTGTAGATGCGTCGATGAAATCAATCAAGGAATGGACCCAAGAAATGAGAGAAAAATATTCGATATGTTGGTAGAAGAAACGACCAGAACGGGCAGTTCCCAGTACTTCTTTGTAACACCAAAAGTAAGTTAAGTTTTTTTTTTTTTTTTTAAATATATCCTATGAAATGAAAGATAGAAAAGCTTACACATTGGGTTTGCCAGTGTAGAAGAACACTTCTTCAGAATAACAGCAGGGATACTGTCCAAACTTGCGGATTTATGTATATTGAGATCTTTAAGGACTAATGCAATCGAGCGAGTTCGAAAAAAATACCTGCTTCATCGTAAAATTTACATACTCCAGCTCAGGTGGAGCCAGTATGCTATCAAGAAGTGTTGAGTTGGCAGCGAATTGGCTCTGTCGATGGAGCTGACATACGGGCAGGCATTAAAAGCGATCGTTTGGACGTAGTCAACTTTTCAATGTTCTCAACAAAAAACCGACAGTTTTTGCTTCCTTTTGGACACAATATTTTTTTGCCTTACTTTATGGTCATACAAAAACTTGGTTTTCTGTATTTGAGCATTACAGATATTTCTGGCCCGTTTGAACAAATTTCAAATTTCTACAGTGGGGTCACCTTTAAATATTAGAAAACTTCTTCATAGATCCTTCTACCTAAATTGGTGCTTCTGCAAATAAAACAATGATGAATGATTTGCTTATGGACGGTGAATTTTTAACCAAATGAAATTAAAGTTCGTATTAGAACAGAGAACGTATTGTGATATGAGTTGATAAGCATTGGGTACATATACGGTGAGGCCATGAGAGGAAAAGAAAATGGGCACTAAGCTGTATGAACTTTGAAGGATCAGAATGAACACCCACCTGTGTTTCATTCAGTGCCAAAACAGCGGGTCTGCATTTTGCAGTATGAGCGTACACAGCAAAGAAATTCGATCGCAGCCCTCGAATGTTGCCAAAATCGATCCGCAGTTGACTCTGCATTAAGAATCACAAAAACAGAAAAACAAAGTTACCAACGCAGACGCTATCTCAGTCAAATCAACAAGCCCAGCTAGCAACTTCATTTTAGTTTACCATCGATCAAGGGAGCCATCCTTATTTTGAACTTGTCCTGAACCGAAGAAAATTTGATCGTGTATTTTTAGATGTCAAGAAGTTTGCTTTTTAGGATTACTCAAATATGCTTTTGTTTTTTTCTCTTTACCATAAGCCAAACATTAGAAAAACTGAAGCTGAAGCAATGACTAAAGTTTGCCTTGCCATTCTCCGTTCGTTTCGTAGCTCAAGTACCAAATTTATTTGCTAGAATGCAGCTCGATATAGTAAATAAAATCCAAGGCATGTCGGATTGCTCATCATAAATATGTATGTTAAATCCTCGCATACTATTAAGACAAAGACACTCGACCTTTCCAGAGCTCAGTAGTGCCTTTAAAGTGTTGAACGTTGATCTAATATCGTTTTTCATTGACGAGAAGAGTTACTCCTTTTGTGAAAAGATCTACTCTTTTTCCATTTTTGATGTTTCATTGGAAAAAAGAGTAGTTCTGGAGTAACTCTAAACGCCAAAGATCTACTCCCAATCGGTTGGGAGATCTACTCTGAAAATTACACACACATGCAAAAACATCTGTTGTATCAAAAATGTCAAATGAAAAAAAGTTGTTATGAAATTTGTTTGATGATTATTAAAATTGAAAAGAAAAAAGAAAGTAATTGAATATGCGTGCAGAAATATGTAAATAATTTAGAATTTGTTAGTTCGCTGCATTGTTTGTTGTCATTTTCTTCGTCGTCATCCCTTTCCATTCATCACCTACTTGGAGTGTAAAAAAAAATTGAAAAGATACAAGTGGGCGCATTCACTGCTTTAGTAACTACGTACTCAAGTCATTAAAAACAACTGCGAAATGAGTTGAAAATTGTTCACCCCACGGAATGTAAAAATTTCAGATGTAAAGTTAATTTAGAATCATTTCTACGTTTCACAATCGGCTGTTCGGAAAAAAATACGAAAGGTTACAAACAAAAAAGATTTACTGCGTTTGTAGTTCAATTTTGCATTCACAAAACTTATTGAATTTTGACTATATAGTGACTACAGAAGTGAATGCACCCAATGCTATTCATGACAATTGTCACCAATACTACGACAAAACTGTTGAAAAATGTTTCATTGAAAAGAGTAGTTCTGCATTTGAGAGTAGTTCTTTCGGATTTCAATGAAAAACCCTATAAGTGAATACTATTGATAAATACAAGTCATTCTCACTGATTGGAAATAAGCTCTTCCAAAGTGAGTGTCAGTGTTTTCGAACTAGATTTGATTATCTCCTTAGAAATCTGATCCACTCCCAAAACACCGTTTTCGTCGCCCCGGTTTTGACTCTGCCTGTGAGAATGAAGTTGAATTAAAAATGGCTTTTCTATTGAAACAAATCACAAAGTTTGAAATAAAAAAAAAGAAAAGACTTTGGACAAGCTAAGTCTTGGAATAAACTGGAATAAACTAGATTCCGCGTTGCTTGAAAATATTAACGAAAGATTGATTTCTTAAGGGATTGTCGATCGGTTTACCCTGAAACTCACCGCGCAACACTTAATCATGATATACCTTAATTCATAACATATTTCATATTAACTTGTTTCAATCTTTCATAAACTTACCACTCGTCCTGTTATAAATAACGCTAAAAACTCCGTTGCTGAACTCAGCTTAGCATTACAGATTACACTTTACAACTAAACATAAAAATAATTCAATGCTGAGTTAAAAGTGCTCAGTATTGAATAATTATTGTGTTCAGTGCTGAAATGTATTGCTGTTAAAAGGATTGCTGAGTTGCGAAAAACACGCACCTTACATTTCTTAGCACTTTTGTGCACGCACAATTAAAAAAAATTTCAATTAACCTATTCTAAATTGTCTTTCTTTTTTTCAGCTTCTTCCAAATTTGAACTACAACGAACGGATGTCTGTGCACATAGTATTCAATGGAAAGTTCGTGAAACCAAAGAATGCTTTCGATATTGTTATTTAATTTGTGTTAGTCTTTGTTTCCATGAAGTCATTAAGTTTTTGTTCTTTTTATTAATTTCAAATCGTTAATTTCAAATAAAACTCATATATTTTTAAATCACAAGTTTTACTTATATTATAAGGAACTAGAAATAAAACTGCAGGTGCAGTAATATTTTATATTTGTGTTTTTTGAAAAATACCATTAATTTGTACGTGCTTAGATTGGTTTGTGTAAATCTAAGAAACTTATGTTCTATTTTTTCAAACTTCTGGTTCTATTTTGAAGAGCTTAGCAACTATGTATGGACCTCCTCTTCACTAGAAGTTTGTCTTGAACCTCACAAGAGCAGGAACAGGACAGGAACGGTGAGTCTTCATGACTTTCAGGATTCACGTTTTTATTTGCACGAAGATCCCTAAAAAATAGCTATAATGCGATCGAAGATAACTAACCCAACACTAGAAAGAGGTACAATTACTAAAACATAAAAAATTTTGAGCCTTGCATACCATCAATTTTGATCAGCAACTCCAGTAACAATTCCAGTACCTATTGCTGTTACCTTTTCGTTTCTTCACTTGGAAACTTACATCTCCGTAAACTTCCATATTTTCTGGAACTTTCGAACGATACTTGAATGAATGAATGAATTTTCTTTATTTAGCTTCTGAAAAGCCATTTAGTTTTAAGTTTTACATTTGAACTTATTATAAATAATTAATATAATACAAAATAGTATATAAGTGTATACATTTCTATTACTTTAAAAGATTTTTGTACTTATAAAATTTACTTTGCACATTTAGATATTTATAGGTTTGGACGTATGTGCTCAATTAGTTTTCTTTTAAAATCATGCAACGCTGTGCAACATTTTACTTCTCTAGGAAGGCTATTAAACCCATGAAACCCCATGTAAAAAACTGTTCTTTGACCCCTTGATGTTCTACATCTCTCAATTCTTAGGTCGTCATTGTTTCTAGAATAGCTTGATAAGTATCCGGTTGATCTGGTCTCAGACTTGGTCTTGCATTTTAATTTCGTATTTGGTCTCGTTATGCATCAGAATTAAGGTGGCCTGCCTTAATTCTTGTACTCCTTATCCTGTAGGGCTATTCCAGAAAGCGCGGCTGATCGCTTTTGGTGGCGGAAATGAATTTTCGTATTCTCAAAAGCGAATCGCTTTTAATTTTTGTTTTTCATGGAAAGCGAAAGCGCTTTCCAAACGTCACCCTTTTTTTTCGTAGAAACTATACCTTTTTGACATAATTCATTTCGTTTTCAAAAGCGATAGGTGTTGTAGTGTCGAATTGCAAGTGGATGGATAGAAAAATGTTAAAATAATGAAAAAATTAACTATCATCAATTGAATTGAGAGTAATTTTCTTTTTTATTTTGAGTCAAAAACACACTACAACACAACAATTTTTTATGCTTGAACCCTCCGCTAAGAAACGAAGAGTAGCAGCGACCAGAGGTTTGAAATGCCACTTTGTTCCATCTAAAATATAGCAAAAGCAAAACTCTTCTTTTGAAAGTCGAAATAATTTTACAGACGTATACATAGAAAATATTTTTGAAGTAATAAATAAACAAAAATGATTCACATTTACATCGAGTTGAGAAGAACTACTTCTGATTAGCTTTCTTTGAATTCGCTGAAACAGCTGATACCTAGGGAAAACTTGGAATTCTAATTGGAAAAACTTGGAAATAGATGACATTTGCGTGGATGGATAAGACTTCCAAATGGAAATATTGGAAGTTTAATTTCCAACCATGTTCGCTTTTCAGAATAACCTAAAGCGAAGCGCTTCGTAATTGAGTTATCGCTTTAAATACGATCCGCCGCGCTTTCTGGAATAGCCCTACTGATTTCAAATGATTACCGGATACATCAATGACTCTAATTGTGAGACCTGAAAATAAAGTCATTGTGGAACTCAAGCACAAAATAACTTCTGCTCAACTTCGTTTCATCGCAAACCAAAACATTTTTTCGCCAGCCTTGCATCTCTGGAAATCGTATCCGATAACTGACACTGAAACTAGACCTCGTAATCTTCTTTAACCTTTAAGGTTGAATCATACCTATTAGAGTTAAAAGTGCAATTTATTCCAAAAATTATCCGTAACTAAATGTATTGAGTGCAACAAGAACGGAGCATTGTAAGGCAAAATAGGAATGATAATAAAAAATAGAAGAAAAAAAAAAAAAACAAGATGATTGCAAAAAGGAAATGGTGGGGAGCTGCATTGTAAAACAGAAACAATTACAAAGTTAAAAGAAGAGAAATGAGGCCGATGTAATGCAGCCGATTGAACGAATAAACCCTCACGACTGGCCTTTTGTATGCAAACGGTAGATGGAAATGCTTGCGCTGCTTCCACTTGTAGTAATATCAGTGAATTAATCGGCGCGTGCTTAAAATCGTGACTGGAGAGAATTTTTGTTGTTTTTTTTTCTGTACCTTTTGTTGTTGTTGTTGTGAACTGGGAGTTCTTCATAATCGATCTTTGCATATAATGAGAAAGAATTTGTTAGCTATGAGAGCGAGGCCAAGGATGAGGAAAAGGAAAACTATAGCCAAACCTAAAAGAATAGCATGATCGTTGGCACGTCGTCGTCGTTCGTCGTTCTCGATGGTCGTCGTTCGTTATTTGTGTGCATCGCCAGTTTGGCTTGTTGTTAATTGGCTGATGTATAGATTTCAGTGACCACTGAGGTCAGACATTGAATAATAGTTGAAGTTTTGATATTAATTAGTTTTTATTTATGATAAACTTTTTGAGAACTCTGTTAAGGATTGCGATAGTTTCGCAAACAAATTGGAGATGAGTTCGAGTAGAATTGCAATTAACAATATTTACTTTAAGTTAATCAATGACATTGTCAGTTAATACTTTAAAAGTTTCATTTGTTAAAGTCCTGGGCACGTATTACCAATTATGAAATGCTGGGCGAAATAAAGAAACCCATAACAACGACAGCAACAGAATAGATCGATTATGAATTATGAAAGGGGATCCACAAAGGTGTCAGAAGAACCTCCAAAAGCAGTCGTAAATGACAACGCATTCGCAACGTAACGATAACGAGGGGGTTTTGCGAGTATCGTTATTTGCAATACAAGCCCTAGGGTCACTGTATTACGAATTACGAAATGCGAGGCAAAAAAAAAAAACGAAACTTGAAAAAACGATAGCCTTGACATAGCTCGATTTATGAATTACCAGAGCATATACCAAAAAATTACAGAAAAACAACAAAATTACCACCGAAGGCATTTGTAAATGACAGTGAGTATCTTGAAACGTTATCGTAACGAATCGAAATGATAACGAGAGTTTATTTGCGAGTATCGTTGTTTGTAATACGGGCCCAGAGTAGATAATAAAGCGAGTCGACTTTCTACTCATTGGATAAGCTTCTATATGCTGATTACTCTTTGGAGCTCCTTTGTACTATGCCGCCTTCGAAGACAGTCGCACACATGCTCAGTCTGCAATTGCTCTTTGCTCTTACGTACATGCTTCCCTGACTGAATCCATCCTGTCAGCTAAACCAATAATCCATGTAGTTGGCTATATGAGTAGAAGATCACGTGGGTCGCCTTGAAGCTCCCTTGCCCGGTAGTGCCTTCGAAGGTAGTAGCGTACACGCTCACAGATTAGGCAATCCATTGTGTCAACTCGTACCCTCTTTGCCTGAAAGATCCTCAAATTTTTTCTGTTTTGAAATCAAAGAAAGCTGCTAATTTGAATTAACGGATATGTCCGGCTGCAGCCGAGTTTCATTATTAGAACTTTTTTTAAATTTACACTTCCGGGTTTAATTTACTGCTGACTCTTTGTTTCGTAGCTGTCAAATTGATAGCAGTGTTTGGTGAGATAGCTAAAAAAAGTCTTTAAATTTGCACAAACAAGTCGTGAAAAAAAGGTTTTCTGATTTAGTGTTAATCTTGTATCATTTCCTTGCAAAAATGTTTTTCGACTGGTTTTTCGAGTGGTGGCGGTGTTCAAATCATTTTCACTTTTGAAGTTAAGGGTAAGATGAGCCTAATTCCAAAATTTCATGCAAATCGGTTCACAGTAAAAAAAATTCTTACCTAAAATGCTTCATTGACGGCACTAAATGGCCTTAAGCAACGGCACAAAGGAGTGGTTCCAAAATCAGGCGATAAGTGTTTTAGAACAGCTCCCACAGTCACCTAATCCAAATCCAATTCAAAATTTGTGGTGTGATGTTAAGAATGCAGTTGCTCAGTCAAAGCCCAGAAGCAAATCACATCAGCAACGATTCGATTGCATGGATGTCAATTCCCGTTGAAAGATGCCAATGCCAACATCTTAAAAACTCGGTGAAGCGTCGCCGTCGCGTAGCTGTGAAGAAATTTAAAGTTGAGTTTTTTAAACCTCGACACAAATTTGTCTACTCTATTTCAAACCGATAGTGAATACTCCTATTATTTTGACCGTGAGTACTCCTATTATTTCGAAATATGCTATTACTTTTTTTTTTAATATTTTATTTGCTTCAAAATATCGAAAAGCAGAATACAAGCACGGGTCATATAGGGCTTCTAAACAGACTTTTTAATAGCGGCTGGCAGCCCGGTCACACTATCGGCTGCTACTCGCCAGCTTCTCTCAATGTCTCAGCAAACAGCTACAGAAAACCATACAAAAATTGCTTGTGAACTTTATTTTTAAACCTATTTATGATATTTGACCTAAATTTTGAATGAAAAATTCGCTAAACATGTTGCAGTATTTTTATGTTTTAGCAGCCGCTGCCAGCAGCCAAAAGTAGAACATGTTAAACTTTGCCAGCCACTGCCAATTACTCGCCGACTAGCAGCGAGTTTGGTGAATTTCGTGGTCACGCAAAACTGATCTGCGGTTGGCAGTAGCGTCTACTCGACTCGCCGCTGGCAACCTGCCGTGTGTGGCCCGTGCTTTTGAAAATAAGAGTCTTATACAAATGACAATCAAACTATAAACCTTGAAGAATTCTCAAGAAATTAACTTACTAATTAGAAGCCAGCAGACATATCTGAAACACGCTCCAAAATCGCAATAGCTTTTTAGGAACTATTCAGCCTTATTATGAGTTACACGTGAACAGCTTTTCGACAGAAAAATTTTTGTTCGCCCAGAATTATAAATGCTGTTATGAGTTTTCTCTGTACAAAATTCCGCTATACTTTTTTTCCGCTTTTGTAGTTCACTTGTTCGCCTCACAAAAATAAGTGAAATAAATTGCTCTCAACGTTTTCACATTACACGGTAAAAAATAGCTAATAATAAGGGAAATCTTTCGAACATGGATAATTTTTCCCCCGAAGCTCATAATAAGGAAAAAGTGAAATGGGATCTTTTTTCAAGAGGAATGCTGTTCACGTGAAACTCATAATAAATAAATAAATAGGGTGGCGCAACAGAGCGAGGAGCCCCTGGGCCTAGTGCATTTCTCACAACCATGCCTTGTGAGGGAATGGAAGGAACCTACAATTTTCTGCCGGTTCCGAACGGCTAATTGAGAAAGCGCTTTTATGGCAATGAATACTAACAGAGGACTTGCCAATTCCTCGCGAAAGGCGATACCCGTTGAAAAAACATTTTTGCCTCTGGTGGGATTTGAACTCGAACCTCTGGATTAACAGGCGGACATGCTATCCATCACACCACGGGTACCACTGAAACTCATAATAAGGCTGTTTAAAATCAACCATAGGTTGAGTGTAAGAGCAATCCGGGCATCCACGCAATTTCTCATCTGTCTACGGAATTTCACAGTTTTCACTCACAAATTTATAAATTCAAACTTTTTTAAATTGTCTTTTCACACCAGAAATGTCTTTCGTGAGTAAATGTGTGTGGCCACCTTAGGGATCCAAGATTCAAATTCATCTTTTTTCCAGTATTATTTTTTGCAGATTTCGACAAGGCAATCTATCGCCGAACAATGAAAGCCTTGCAATCAGCTTGGCTGAATCATAATATCCCAACAAAGTGTCGCCACAATTCCAAATCGTGGAGTTCAAATTCCAGTCTTTAGATTGTCATCGAAGTGATTTAAATGTTCATAACTTACCAACACCAAACCACTTCCAAATGACATTGTTCCGCTTTGTTATATGCAGGTACCTGTTCTCTGAGTCTTTCTTGAGGCTTTTTATTTGAACTTTGCTTAGTGTCCACACCCACCACTCCTAAATATTTATGTTTCACATGTGATTATTTATTGCACAAGCGATACTCGTATATCCTATACACGAATCGATAAAACAAATTATTCCTTGCGACATTACATTTCAATTTCCATATTTTAAAATCACGAATCTGTGAACTGGACAACCTAAATGTCCAACTCCTCTAACAAAGTTGCAAGGCGAAATTTATTCACGTTGGTGTTTGGTCTCATAAACATAATGCAATTCCTTGACGCGTTTAAAACTAAGTATGTAGTAACCAATATTCCCGTATCAAAATGTGACTCTTTAAACCAGTCAGTAAGTCAATGATATGGCGGATTGTTAGCACCATATGCAATGAATGTATGGCTGTCAAGACTAGTGGCATAGCGAGATTTGGTGCTATAAAATTGTGTGGGATGTGATTAAGTCCACGGGTGGTGCATGATGGCATATTTGGACCGAAATATGCAAATATAACAAATCCCTATGGATATTTTCTTTTGGGTTTGCCAGTAGCCTGGAACTATCTGAGTTAAAAGATTAAGCTGTCATTTTAGCCCCACATAAGCAGCAGGATCCTGAACTGTAAAGTGGCAACAAAAATCCATACTACACTTGGGTAGCTCTTTGTTAATTTAGTTGAAAAATGAACCAGAAAATAAAACAATTAGCGTAACAAAAGAGATTTATCAACGGCAATATAAGGAGTGTGGATATGTTCGTATTAACTGCCACACCGCATGCAGACAAGCGCCTGTAGTGAGGCCAAAGTACAAAGCATTACGTTTCAGAAGATACAAATCGGAATTTGAGTTATGTAAATTTGCATTAACTAAGTAAGTATCTACCACCAGTTGGTTCGAAGATAAAATCTGCTGCACAAATAATTATGGGTGGTTTTATTTTTATGCTTCTTGTTGAAGGAAAAAAAAAAAAAAAAATGTGCACAGTCACCTGGTGCCTGAAGTCAGAAGCCAGAAGATAGCTAAGATATTTCGTTTCGTAACGATAGATTTTACTAGCAGTGACTTCGAACTTGAATATTGCTATTTGCTGCTAGCGGGAGATGCAGAGTTGCTGGCATAGACGCACAGCAAATATCCGATATCAACGGAACTGGGTGCGTAGAGCACTTAACTTAAATTGTAGGCAAAAACTTGTGTTTCTTGTCGTTCAGAGGTGACAATATTAATTTGTGAGATTTAAAACAAGATTTATATCGTTCACACCAACGGTTTCTATTTTAACTCGATGTCTGTGGAGTTTGTTGAAAACTTGGCCTATTTCTAATGTTGTTTTATGGTATTGAATTTAATTTTATGCATTTATTTTTATAAAATAAGTTTTGACTGATTTTCGATCTACGCAAACGGTCTCAATGGTATAGTTTACCAAGTCATTGGAAACTTTGAGTTTGAGTACTAGAAACGTTTGGACGGGAAACTGACGCTGGCGCTCCAGTATAATGATGGTATCGGCGATGGTCGTTGGAGTGTCCTTGGAATCTTACGAAACTTCGATTTAGTGCCTTCACTACTTTAATAAGATTCTCGCTAAGCGTGGAAGGTGACTCTGAGACTAATAGAGAAATTCAGATGCCATGAAATAAATATCAGATTATTGCAAACGTACAATAAGTCCAAAACTGGGTGTGATATTGCAGTCGAGCCTTCATTACCGTTCTACACTTATTATTTGCTTTTATTTGTCCAACCCCCTTCGTTCTAGTTCGAAAATCGTCCAATATCAAATTTACTATGAGCTTAAATTCCAAATCTTATATTTTGACATAGAAAAAATAGTTGAGCCGTAGCTAGAAGGTGTAGAACCTGTCTCAATACTTTCTTCTTGTCGGCGCTCCATCAACAATTTTTTTTATTTTAACTAGATTTAGTTATTTAAATAACATCATATCTTTTGGGGGTATCTGGTAAACGGAGTAGGCTTTCAAAAGCCGAATTTTGGTGTTCAGGGCGTCGGTCGTCTACTTTTTTATATTTTCTTTGACGTTCAATTTAAACTTTTTTCTTAACTTACCTTTAAATGCGTTTTCTCAAAAGTAGTGTTTTTTAAAATTGTTTGCACAATTTAACAGAACTATCGAAGACATTGGAGAACCGTAATTTGTTTCGTATTTTTTTAAACGTCTCACGTATGATGAGACACGAGCTTTCTATTTTCAAATATTTTTCTATTTCTTACAGCTTTTTTTAAATCGCTTCCATTTTGTAAAATTTCAAAATCTTTCAGAAACCTTGTGTCTAATTCTAGTCGGACAAATGCGGAAAAACCAAGCAAAACAATAACTAAAAATGAAATAACGCCTTGAAGTGACGCCTTTACATAAGCCGTGTTATCCTTTCAAGTCAATAGCCAGCACTAGATAAATAAATAAATAGGGTGGCGCAATAGATCGACACACCAGGGCCTAGCGCATTTCTCACAACCATGCCTTGTGAGGTATGGATAGAATGTACAAATTTCTGCTGTTTCCGAACGGCTAATCAAGAAAGCACTTTTCATGGCAGTCAATTTACTATCGAAGGACTTACCAATTCCTTGTGAAAAGCGATACCCGTGGAAAAACATTTTTGCTTATGTTGGGATTCGAGCCACGAACCTATGAGTCAACAGGCAAACATGCTAACCCTCATGCCACGGGTACCCAGCACTAGCACTATTGATAGTGCAGTGGCGCTTTAAACTGTTTAAACTGTGATTTGTTGTTCATCAAGGTAGTTTTTACTGTACTATTTTCTGAATTAAAAAAAATACGACAGTATTAATCAAACACACAATGACCGGAAAGCGAAATTAAAATCAAATCAAAAGTAAACCAAACTAAGGAGGAAGGACGAAGAGTATCGTTACTGCGTTAAGTCCACGGAAAACTAGAAAATACGAATTCATATTTTCGTTTATTGGAGAGTTTAACTGCAGTCAAAATAAACTTTAAACTTTGCAAGCTAAACTTTTTCTGGGTTTATTAAGCAATGCGACCAATGGTTATCTATAGTTTCCTAGTTTTGGTGCATTACCACCATCCCGAACCTCAGAAGTATCGCCATTGCAGGAGACATCAAACAGCAAATTAATGTAGAGAGGGCTTACTCGTCACTTGGGCTTGGGCGTAACGAGTTTTTTACGAATTTCGAACAGATAACATCTTCCCCACTTGTCTGTTTCGCACTAGTGATTTTTGATCGAAAAAATAGGAACTAAAGCTTTTACCAATCCATAAATATGTAGCTCTCAATTGTATTTGCCATTAACCATAAAAGTAAATAAACAGAAACTCAAACAGAGGCTTGTAATATACAACTTTCACACTCTAGTGATCCACCAGAGATACACCGCGCTCGCAATAACAATGAAAAATAGTACGATGTTTATCCTGCGTACTGTATCCCGAGGGGGGCACTGCGAAAAGGCTATGTTTTTCCTAAAAATTCCTCAATTGGAATTTCATCTTTGTCCTTTACTTTCTTATGGTTTTTTTTTGATCGCTATAACTGCTCCTAACAGACAATATTTTTTTTAATTGCACATTTTTTTGGGCAAATAAAATTCTTGGGTTATTTGCCATAGATTCGTATAACATTTTATTGTTTTCTACTCTTACGAAAGTATTGATATTATTGCATTTGAGAATGTCTTACCGCTATAACTGGCCACTAATCTATCAAAGTGATTTCAAAAAGAGGGACGAACTTTGTCGGTGCGGATGTAGTGTACACGACCATAAGGCATGTTACAGAAAGTGGGGGAAGCCATTTTACTTAGTTCAAATCAATTAAAAAATAAGTAGGTGCTATACAAACTAACCCTGGCATTGGGATCAAATACATTTCAGAAATATTATTATTTTTGACTTTTGCTTTGGTCACTGTGGCGGATACTTACTTTTTGCTTCTTAGAAAAACAAGCATTAGTTTGAGAAAAAAGATATCATTCTGAAGTAAGTTTCCTTATGGGTGTTGTCCTCTATTTTAGCCGTACTTTTGGTCAATCCTTTTTTGATAATGCCAAAAGATTTTTCATATGGAATTAATTTTATTTTCCTTGACGCCCCCGGTTTATTGACAATGCTGAAAAAATGCTGAATCCTTTCGACTATTAACCTCTGAATAGCCAGAAAAAAGGAGGTGGTTTGCGTAAAAAATAACTGTTAACTGTATAATTTTGTCATGCAGAAATATTAAAGCAGAAGCCGGTAGCAGAGCTTCCTCCAGAACGCCTAGGGAAAAGCAGATTTTGCGGTGTTCACTGTAACTTCAAATCTTCCCCCAAAGTTCTCTGTGATACTTTTTCTTTGATTTGAATGAAGACTAAAGTGTATACTCTTATTTAACACCAAAAATTCCGCAATTTGTGGGTAGGAGACACCCGTAATGTAAAACAATTTTATAAACTGAACCTAGGGGGAGGTATTTTATGTCTGTATTTTTAAGGTTCCCACCCTTCCGCTCCGAATTATGAGATCTATCCAGTAGTTACTAGGTCTCCGTTCTCAATCCCGTTCCCGTTCTCGTTCTTCCGTTCCCGTCGGAATATGCGGATGAAATATTGTAGTCTATGTTATGGAGGGAAAATGTAACATCCTAAATTTGATAGAATTTTTGAAATCGGTTTAGTAGTTGTAAGAACCCCGTTCTCCTGTTGCTTTTCCCGTAGGAATATAGGGATGTAAGTTACAGTAGTATCTAGGTCTCCGATCCCGGATAAAAATGTTGCGGGATAAAAATGTTGTAAGCGAGAAAAAAATTATTCTCTGTCCGTCTCCTGATCCTATGCTACCTCCATACCAATTTTCAGATAAATTCGTTGAGCCGTTCTTTAGTAATAAATAGTGCAACTAACACGACTTTCTTTTAACCCGAACCCCCTTAAACTTTAAACTGCGAATTTTAAATTATTAGGATTAGGAGTATTAGGTGTTATAACTTAAAAAAAAAAAATATATATATATTTAACACATTTTTTTAACAATTACCGTGCAACAAACAGCTCTTAGACTCCTTCAAAAAGCCAATGAGGACTAGTAAGTCTTTGGTAATATTTTCGTTTTGGTTAAGTGCGCTAGAAGGTTTCTCTTCAAAAAAAAAAACAAAACGTCGGCTGTAAAAAATATTTATACTTTAAGTATATAAATAATATTTAACTGTTTTGCTCTTACAAGGGACATATTTTCCAATGTAGTCCTTCCAATCAAACTCTTATTGACCATTGTTCCATCACATCCATTTCTACTTCATCTACAAATTGTTTGATTTTCATGGTTGCATCGTCGTGGTGGTACCTTTAATTCAGACATCAATTGACCATCATTTCCCCAATGATTAAGCAATTTTCTTTCGTTCATACTGAACCACTCACCACATGAACATCTCTGTGCTTACCATTCGATGACCACCGGATGGGGCAAGCTGTGTATTAAGAGCCATACTAAAAATCTCTGCCAGATACAGGTAAACAATTTAATTGACAGTTTCGGCCGTAAAGACGCAAAGCCTAGAACTATTTCCCGTTGTCAAGGAGCACCGCAAAGAGCAAGTGCGCCCTCCGCTCCTTCATATCAGCTGTCTGTATGAGGACGAATGGGCCTTAGAGAAATCAACACACGGCATGCATACATAATGGAATTGACACTTTTAATCGTAGTCTCCTCAATAATAATCAATGCTTTTGCGAGTCGTCTGCATCTGCTGCACCATCCAGCTGAGTTGTGCGTATGTGTAAGGTGGCAGATGAGTAAAGTGGAAGCGATCATCAATTATCCTCCATTCGTTCAAAACCAGCAAAACACTCAATCGTTGTAGCTTCCCTCACTTGGAGTAAAAAGTGGATTTGCAATGTCAAGTGCTGTAAAAGACTTCGCAAAGCGGAATTAGTGCTTTACGTCATTTCAATCATTTGCTTGGACATTAACACGTTTGGGTTATGATTGTCCGTCATTAGAGATCGTCAGTGGGTTGCTGTCAGTTTGGCAAAGCCACAGCTTCTAGCCATTTTAGTCGTCAAACGTGATAGACACATGATAGCTGGTGCTCAACAGCGAACTGTCACAAGTGGTTCCACTTTTGCCATGTCGGGATGGCTAATTGTCAGTCTTTGTATCCCCAATGAAGCTGTCTAAAGTCCTGCTGATTGCTATTTGTGGGCAGGCCCGCAGTTACAGCATTGCATACATATATGTGCTGTGCACGCATATTTTCACCATCACCGTTCGAGCGCACTATGATCTGACGTGTGTAATTAAAGTTGTGCGTGTTGTCATTTATTTTCCTCTCTTCTTCTTTTATTACAAAGGCATTAGATCACTATAAATTCCCCGACGGGCACCTAGAGGCACTGCCGAGCTAATGAAGTTATTAAGGCATTGTTCTATCGCTGCTGGAGTGGTACAATGGCGACACTGGGGTTATAATTGCCTGTGATGTAGTGGTTTGTATTGTTTAACAGAAGCGTGGTATCAGTCAGCTAGGGTGTGTGACAATTTACTCAAAAGTGAATAAAACAAAAAAGACGTCGCGTCGCGTCGGTCGTAGATGTCGAAGCACAAGCGATTTGAACGGATTAACACAACAATTTGAAAAATGCGTAGATGATGACGATTGATCGTGTAGTTTAGATGGGCATGATGGATAGTTGTAAAATGAAACATGCTTTTCATGATAGCCGTGCCAACAATACACCTGCACCTGGTTTAGTTTTTTTTGTCGTCGAGCACAAAACTTGTATCTTTCTATTTGATGATTAAGGAGTTCACTGCTTTTTTGGTTGTAAAAAAGTCCTGACAAACTCGATTCTCCTTGACATTCCAGGTGCCTGACTTCAACTTTTCTATGCTTGTTAATAAATCAGGTGCATGTTTTTTTTTTAAGTAACAAGTTCAGTTCAGTTCTTTTGATTGATATTTTTCTGTTTTAATAATTTCCACTGTTGTTGCAATGGACTCGAGAAGATGAAAATAAAAATTGTCTCCTTTTTTTGAAGTAGTTAGATGGATTTTCAATGCCGTACATTTGTAGTTTCTTTTGATTACAGTTCTAATAACGTGTTCTATTGGTCGACTCCTGACTGCCTTCTCCCAAAAAGATACATCGAGCTAATGGGAAAGATTTAGATTATTATTTATTTCTATTTGTTTACGTTGTTTACAAAATTCTTACAAATTAACAAATATAATAAAAGCATGGCTTTACTGCCGTCTGCCTAGCTGACAAAACAAAAAAAAAATTGCAAATTTTATTAATGAAAAAAAGATTTTGGCTCCTACTTTTAATACTGATACTGACATATGCTTCGAAAACATTCGTTTATAATTTTGTTTCGATAATTTGAAGCTAATCTGCAGTAACTGAATAAATTTTTCACATCCATGTTATTAAGCAAGTCTACAACTTGATTTTGCGTTACGATATTACTTCCAAAGGCATTTCTTCTTGTTTCCTTGAAAATTGGACATTTTCCCATAAAGTGGAATATATCCTCTCTTTCTCCATATTACCATAATGAGCAAATCATGGATAGGTCCTCCCTATGTGGCACGAAGTTAAGTTGAATAATTTCTCCTCGCAGCTTTAACATCATCGATATTTCGTAGCCGTCTGTAAAATAATTGTTTTCTTCCAAATTGTGGTTTAACTTAGAGTAAAGTTGTCTGTATATAGATCCAGTGGCATCGTTTATATATTTCTCCCTCTGATTTATGTCTGCCATAGAAATAAGTTGATAGAGAGCGACTTTCATTGCATCTATATTTGAACAGTCAAGATTCAATTCCATTCCATCATTTCTAGCTATCTCCATCCAATCACCATATTTTCGTTCGAATAACTTGAAGAGCTGATATCTTTGGAAGCCGGTGATTATCCATCTTCATAACTTTCAAGATATAATCCACTTGCATCTTTAGGGTTTGGATGAAAAGAGGAGATAAACCTGTTTCCAACATAATCACGTAGTTGGGCGTGTTGTTCGGGAATTGAAAAATTCGCTTGATATAGTATCGAAGAAGTTTTTCAATGGATTCATACTGTTTCGCTCCCCAAGTTTGAACTGCGTAAAACAAAACTGACCTTGATATTGCCTCAAATATACTACTTACTACTAGGGTGGATACTTTTGTTGTAGAAACATTTATTCCAAGTTGCGTTGATTGCGACTTTAGCCTGCTGCAGTTTCTCTTTTAAATGATTTTCCATACTTAAGTTCCGCATGAAGTACACTCCTAAATACTTAATCTGCGTGACAACTTCAATGAACTCACCATTGTAGTGGCATTTTTCGTTCGCATAGTTTCGGCCTCCTCCGCTTCGGAAGATCAAAATCTTAGACTTCTCTTAATTCAAAATCAAACTCCACAGCTTGAAGTTTTGATATAGACGATTTATCATTAACTGTAACGATTCTAGTGATGATGCCAAAAGAACAATGTCATTAACAAATAGCAGTGTTTTAATCGAATGTCCAGCGTAATCGATACCACGGGGTAAGAAGCCTACAAGGTCCTCAATAAATAAAGCAAATAGGCTTGGACTCAATGTACAACCCTGTCTGACACCAGTTTTTGTCTTAAATCCTCTTGAAAGTTCTTCACCATTCCATACCTTTGCTGTTGTGTCATCGTATAGATTTTCAATTATTCTTCCAAACTTCCATGACATACCGATGCCGTAAAGCTTGTAAACTAGCGCTTGCATATTCACCGTATCGAATGCTGATTTGAAATCGATAAAAAACGTATACAATTTCTTGCCTTTATGGAGATATGATTCCGCAATGCTTTTAAGGACGAAGATATGGTCAACTGTCGAGTAACCTGCTCCAAAACCCGCCTGAAACTCCTTCAAAAGTTTGTATTCCTCGATTCATTTATTCAAGCGTTTTTGGAAAATGAGTGTGAACATTTTGTAAGAAGCATTGAAAAACGATATGCCTATATAATTGGTTAATTTGGATAAACTTCCTTTTATGAATCGGGAAAATATTGGATTCCTTGAATTCTCGAGGTATAAATCCGGTATCCATAACGTTGTTAAAAATATCAGTCAACCTGTTGACAAGTTCCAGTGTGCCATATTTATATAACTCGGGAGATATGCCATTTGGACCAGACGCTTTTCCATTCTTCAGCTTTGAAACTACCGAAATCACTTCTTCCTGTCTTATTAATGCATCCAGTACTTCGCGTGGAGTATTGTAATGGAAATTAAGTGCCTCTTGACCAGGGTTTAACAAGATTTCGAAGTGCGTCGCTAATAGGCTTGGACTGATACTACGGTGAATGGTCCATATTTTTCCGTTGAGGTGCCTTGCTAGGTTCCAAAATTCTTTTGAGGTCCGACAAAGAGCTAATCGCCTAGATTCTGCTTCGAAGTACTCTGTTTTTTTTCTTTTACATATTGCTTTGTAGAAACTGTTGGCTACTAAGAACTGATTTTTAAAATGGTTATCACTTGAAGAACTTTCAGCTAACCGAACGATTTTTCTCTGGCTTCTACACACTCACCATCAAACCGTGTACAATTTTTCCAGGTGTTACTATTAGGAGTCACAGTTGGGTAAGAAGCTTTCATAATAATTTGATCCAGCAGACCAAGGTCACAATTTACTTGTTCTTTTAGTCCCCTTTCCAGCCTTGTCTGGTAGTTCACTGCTTTTACTTGTTTCCATTTTAATTTAGGAAAAGTATTGATCGCTCTCATTTCTTCAGCTCCCATTTCAGTATTCTCGAAAGTCAAGACCATCGGTAAGTGATCGGAATACAATACACTTTCAATTTTCATATCCGCAATAAGGTCTTCCATTCGCTGCCTATGAGGCAATAGTTAATTACAGAGTTTCCCTGGCCTCCAATAAAAGTGAACTTTCCCCCTCCATATCCGACAACGTTGTACCATTAAGAATCCTTAATCCATAGGAATTGCATAGATCAATTTGCCTTATGCCTCTTGTGTTATAAATTGGATCCTTAGATTTTCGCTCAATTCCGAGTGCGTTGTTTTCGTATCCGTTTTCTCTGTCAATCCTAGCATTAAGGTCACCTACTATTAAAGGGGAAAGACCATAACAGTGGTTTTTGTCACTCATTTTTATACAAAATCTCTTAAATCAACTTCTATACTTAGTGACTTGGTGGTTGTATTGACACATTTATCATCAATCTCAGAATGAGTGTAAGAGGTATCAAAACTTTTTAGAGTCGCGTACAAAAAGTCTCATTTGCAAGAAATAAATGAGTGTCACTGCTAACTCCACTGTCACGTATAAAAGATGTTCATAGAAATGTCAACTTACACAAATTCCAAATGTCCATCTAGGGCACTTGTTAGTGTGCTGCCTGCTGCGCGTCACTCTGCACTTGATGTATTTATGTAGCTCATTTAATTATTTAATTAATCGTCAAAAATATGTCAAATTAATTCTACGATTTGTCTGTCTGTTATGTGTCTTATATATCGCCAAGATTCTTTTTGATTTCTTTCTTGAGTTTTGAAATCAAAGACATTTAAGACATTGCCGCAGAGTGTCCACCACTGGCTATACCATGACGATTGAAAGCATCGATCGAATGGCTACTGACATGTAAGAAGATGAATTAATGATCTTGCCGGTTTTGTTTGATTTCTAGGTTTGGTCGTTGTGGCCAATCCAACGAATATGTATAGGCGCCACAAGTGGATCCCTGTGTGATACCATCTATGTATATAAGTGCAGAACGTCGTCCGTCGGTCGGTTGAAAACTTTACGGTGTCTGTGGTCATAAATTTCAATGATCTCTTCTATTTATTTGGACAACCGTACACATCACGCCATAGTGCACGGCTGTTATGGAATTGTCATTATTGACTCCTCCACTCGACGGAAATGGTCGTTAACGAAGGTGGCATTTTAAATTGAAACTCCTTTAATGTGAAAATACTCTTCTGAGGACGGGAGTTTTTATAAAGAAGGGGAAATGTGCAATAGGGAGTGAAAGAACGGATACGGAAACACCTGTCGTTTCCAACTTTGAGTAACAAGTGTAGATGGATCTGCCATAAGGAACATTATCTAAAAATGGGGTACCTAATGATTAAGGACTCTCAATAATGAAGCCAAATAATCTAACCTTAATCTACATTGTTGTCATTAAACGATTTGCTTGGAGTGTTCTTGTCAAAAGTCAACTATTTGTTTCTAATAAAATCATCAACCCCAGTGCAGTAGCTGCTAACGGATTAGATTCATATACATACGTGAACTGCTTGAGGTATTCAAATTCCAGCATTTATTTTATGACCACCATAAAATTTATATTTGCTATACATAAATGCCGATAAAGACTTTGTGGAATCAGGCAATAAAATGCTGTCCAATAAAAGTTGTATTCGGTTATGAGAGCCCATAGCAATTTGATGGCAATATAAAAATCATGTTGTTGTTCATGTGTGTTGAGATATTATTTAAGTACTTATGATTTTTTAACACCAGCTTCTGCTGAGGCGACATCATGGACATCTTGGCAATGGTAAAAAATATCTTTAGAGCAAATATTAATAATAATTTGTTGTGAGGATATTACTGTTATATTACAGTGACACCAATTCCACACTTTAGAGGACAAGGCTTAATAACAGCGAGCAAATTGGATGAGTGCATAAAAAGTTTGGAAATGAGTGTTTGCGAGACCATACGGTATCAATATGAAGTGTCTTTTAAACTATAGTATTTGAATCGAATGATTAAGGAAAATTGGAACTAGGTATGAGTACTGATTTTGTGAGCTGTTTTCGGATTTAAAATTTCTCAGGTAGGGATTCAATGTCGACAGGATTGTATTTACTAATGCAGGGATACGTTTGGTTGTGCTGCTCATAGCAACTGCAAAGTGTGGCGGCCCAGACAAACACAAATTGAAAGATAAGTTTGTTTATAAAACAATTGGATACAAAATGGACGGTAGAAAATATTTAGCTTTGAACTGCATTTAGTTCTAAGGTACCGCAAAAAAAGTGCTTCCTGGTAAGAATTCGGTTTGTTTCGAAAACCAAACATGTGGAGAGCTTCGGAGCAGCATTATTTGTTCTTGAATGGTAATTGCATATTATAAGGTTCATTCGTTAAGGCCCTGTGTTTGCCCTGGGTTGCTACAAAGAGTTTATTTGAAATGCTTAAACTGGCCCTGAGTCTCAAAATTTTTGTGTTTATGTAGACCTGGGTTCTCCCTGATCTCACCCTAAGGTTGCACTAGGTTTTGGTTAGGGGAGTTCATGTAACGAACATAGTTGTCGAATGGCATTTATTTTTCTTGTAATGACAGGGATGTATGGTGATTTCGTGGCCTAGAGTTTTGTAAGAACCGAAACATAGGTTGTTAGGGAAACCAGGTTCAACCCTAGGCACAGTGTAATAAAAGAGCTTTTACTCTTACTTATATAAGGGGGCCACTGTCCCGGATCTGAGACGTAACAGGTTTTTTAACTGAAATAAAAACTCAGAATTAATAAGTTAAAGTATTTTTTTTGCAAACTTTGATTTCAATCTACTTTAACTGTTTTCAAAGCTGGTATTTTTGACAGAGTTGTCATAGAATATTCGCCAAATCGACATATCCGCACAGCAGAGTCATTAACTCGAGCAATCATGAATTACCACGCCTACTCTAGTGGATAATGCGCATCGTCGTAGAGTGTGAACCGAATTCGCTATTGCTGGTTTGGAGCATAATATCGTAGAAGACCCGAATGAGTCCATTCGCCATCGCAAGCAAAAATTGCAGTACCCATTCTGTATGGAAAGCTCTGCAGAAGCACCTTGGTTTGCTGTCTTACAAAATGCAACTCGTCCAAGAATTGAAGCCGAACGACCATCAAACGAGTCGCACCTTCGATTAATAGACCACAAAGGAAAGGCCAGCGATGCCGTTTTTCACAAGAAATTTTTATTTAGCGATGAATCTCACTTTTGGTTGAACCATTTTCAAATAATGGCAATTCTTGAAAGCCTCACGTCTAAAAAAAACCCTTTAGTTATCTGACTAGAAAAAAGGGGTATACCTCACTTTATTGTCGTTATTTGTTCAAAACATTTTGTTTTCAGCCTGAAAATATGAAAAATTAAAATTGTTGAACTACCATTCCACTACCGGCTTTAGAAAAGCCTGTCAGATGGTAGAATTTGATATACCGCTGCGCGTACATCTTCAAATAAGTACATGTGTTTTAGTTTTAATTACCAATTCAATCCCAAAATTTGCTGCCAGCCCTTGTTGGTCTTAGAGCTATGGGAGGAGTGATGACCTACAATCTTATACCTATATTGCGAACAGCTGAGCTTACTTACTCACTTAGGTGGGCATTACAGTTCGGGGTGAACCCTCAACCAACATCCTTCTATAATGACTTCGATTTCGGGCGAGCTCTCTCCAGTTTCGCACTCCAAGTCGGTTGAGGTCTTCATCCACTTGATTGCGCCACCTAAGACGGAGTCTTCTCCTTCCGCGATTTCCCTGCAATGTGCTTTTGAAAACCCTTCGAGCCGGAGTGGTTGGGTCCATCCGCTCTACATGACCCAAACAACGTGGCCACGCGATGCGCACTCTTCTGGCTATGCCCATGTCGCGGTACAGCTCATACAGCTCGTTGTTGTATCTTCTTCTCCACACATTGTCTTCGCATACGGGACCTAAGATCATTCGGAGAATTTTTCTTTCGAAACGACCAAGAGCTTCACCATCCGCTTTCGATAAGGTCCATGCTTCCGCGCCCTAAAGCAGGACCGGGATGATTAAGGTTTAGGTTAAGGAAAAGCTGAGCGAAGGCCCTTTTAAGGCCCTTTTAGACGATCAGCTCTCAGTTTAGTTATCAGTTCAGTTTTCAGTTCAGTTATCAGTTCATTTTTAAGCTTTTAGACATAAGTTTAACTGATAGCTTAACTGATACCTCAACTGAAACTGAAACTGAAACTGAAATTATCGACTAAAAGGGCCTTCATGTTGTGAAGAGTTTGGCAACTGGCATATTTCATTTTTCCATTTTTCTCAATTTGTTCCTGAAGCTTTTCCTGACCTTGAACTGGCAATTAAAAATAATCAGGAAAATCATAAACAATCAGGAACTTTTTTCCTGTCAGTAACTACAAAGCTCTCAACTCTTCGCAGCCACCGACTGCCACCTAGTTTTCCTCATGCAATACGCATTAAAAAAAATACTGAGAGAGCCTGTCAGCAGAATACGTGGAAAATTGAGTCCAAAAAAGAAGCGGTTTATCATTTTGGTTGAAACAGCCGTCAGCTGACACGAAAAACGTTATCAGAAAACTAGAAAAATCCAACTTTTACAAAAAAAAAAATGAGTTCAATGAAACATTTTCTTCGCGAGGTAATTGCCTGAGTTATTGGAGATCGATTGGTGTATCATTTGTTCCTCAATTCTAAAGAAAATAGTAGTTAATATTAAAATTGTATATTCTTCCTTATCGCTATTACTATTGCCAATGATTCTGAGGGAAAATCTTTACCATTGTATTGTCCTCTACTTTACTACTTTTTGTAATAAATTAAAGCAGATAAAAAAAAAAAAAAAAAAAACTTAAAGTAACCTGTGTTCCCATTTTTAATAACCAATTCATTCCAAGATATGTTCCAGATCCAAAAATGCTCTCAAAAAATTTGATGGAATTCAAATAGACCGCTTCTAAGTCTCTACTACATACGTGTTATTAGAAGAAAGGCCGTGTAAAATGTCAGTCAGATTAACCTGGGCGTGGCATTACTTACATCTTATTGCACTCAAATCGCCTTTACTTGGATGCTTCAATTGCAAAAAACATGCACACCACAAAGTACTAGCTCGTGCTTGTTTTAAACGAAACTCAATTTACAACAATCAAACTCTCTGTAATTTCATGCAGCAACTACCGAAATTTCATTGAAAACCCATAAAGTCAGTGCAAACATGTTACATTTGGAATAAGTCAAAACAAGTTTTCATTTTTAATTGCCATCCCACAAAAAACAATTAAAATTTTAACTTCAATTGACGTGCTAATCTTAGTGCAAATATCTCCCGCTACATTTGCTTGTAAATTGTTAACAAAAACCCATGTCTCTATCTGACATAACATTGGAATTAAACACGGCAGCCGTTTTCACCATGCCCAGTTAAACAAAACATTGGAAATGTTGGTTTGTTGCTTGGTACCACCATACGTGAGTACTTACATACAAAATGTTGGAACAAAAAACCGGCAAAGCTTAAAACAGAAGCACAACACGTCAGCCTTATTTGAACTTAACTGACTAAGTGCCCGAACCAAGAATACACCTATTGGGTGCTAAAATCATTCCTATATCAAAAGGCACCATTGCCCCGCAAGGAAGACGGAAGATATAGCTCCATAGTGACCAGACCCCAGCACATGCTACCAACTCCCTTTTTGCCGCTATAATCACCTAATAAAGTGCACAACTGAATAATACCGCCTGGCAATTGTCACGTTTATCTGCCTTTTTTGGCAAACAACAATAGCCGCAACATCTGATTCAAACACGGTTTATCATTGGCGCAATTAATACCTACTTACTGGAGTACACATTGTGACTGCAGATTGCAGATACTGGGGCATTAATTAACCACTTGGAATCAAAGCGACTTTAAATCGCTAATTACTACCATAAATAGATTTATTGAGGCAGGACTGCATTCATCTCGCGGTTTCTTTGGCATATGGGTATTTCGCTAAACACTAACATGGAATGTTAGGGTGCGTTTAATTGCATTCTAACAATTCCACAGCATAATGATTTACTTTGTGCCGATGAAGCGATGATTAATGCGTTGATTATGGCCGCTTGGTCAATACCATCTCAACAACGGTTCGTTATTCGTGTCTCGTCGATCTACGACTTGGAGTTGTTTTGTTTGTTTTCTTTTATAACTCTATCACTTGTTGTGTACTTGGTTCTATACCGACGTAAGTGTAAGAAAAGACTGAAAACTGCCATTCACCCATATGTGCCAATTATTATTCGCGGACCTTCATTCTTTCGAGCGCGGAGCGCATCCTGTGCACCCATTAATAGCGTCATAATAACATTCCTGAAAACAAGCAATAAATAACACAGATGCCGTTTCGCCATTGTTCTTCAAAAATTTCCTCTCAATTATCTATTGTTCGCCACATTGAGTACAATGATGACATTGTCGCCATCGTCATGACTTTCAATCTTAATCGGCAGCCAGCATGAGGCAGCCGATAGTCGTATGGAGCTCGGTTGGCGGGTGGTGGCAAGGAGCTGGAGCTGGAGTACCCAGCACCACCTTTATAATGCTCCAAGTTGGCGAACATATCGGAAAAGAGCCCGTTAATATTAAGTATGGCATAACTGTCGAGTGAGACACCAAAGAATCGGCAATATTGCGCGCCGTGTGCCATTCTTGTGCCCTGCACAGTATCTTCTGATTTGAGTCTTCATACAGAGCAAAGGATTGCATTGCAACGCGATTGTGTACATGGACTTCAACAGATAGCTATAACAATAAAGTAATGCTAAATAGGACATAAATTCAATAGAGTGCCAAATATAATGACAGGTAACGTGTAAACTTGCACGTATGGTTCGTTTGGCTGTTTATCGAATCGAGCTCTGTATAGTGCATAGCTACGAGTATAGCCTTTCACTGCTGATCATTTTACAGAGCCAGGGCTCATTCACTCAATCATCTGATAGTGTAGCCAGGTCCAGGCCTAAGGTCTGTTTGTATAGCAGTTACCATTTGTATATTAAATCAGTATGAATTTTGCTTTTTGTTGTAAGTTCTTGTGCAAGCCGTTTGTTAGAGTTAACGTTTCTGTTATGACTGGTGTTCGCTGGTTGAATGTGAGCTTTTAATTTGTGCAATACCGTCTTGTGAAGTACCTTCTGAATAGAGCGACCTAGTTGGATGTATCGATTGGTTTGATTGAGTTTATGTTTGGGGCTGTGAAAGGAAGGATGCCTCCTGGATTTGTTTTAATGACGACGATGTGTTTTTGAAGGTCTTTGAGAGAGCTGACTATGAGAAAAGCATGCCCATATCAGTTGATTGTATGTGTTTTAATTTGGCGGATTTGAAACTTTTGAGTTTTGTGAAACCATAATCAGGTTCTAGGCCATTCGTTTGATTGTGATTCTGATTATCGCCCAAGTCATAGACTTCTTTTCTAATGAAAATGCTGAACGAGCTTGTGATAAACCAACTCACCTTACCAGTCAGTTCGATAACGGCTTACAGACTTCGTCAATAGAGTTGAGGTCACTCTCCAATTCCACTTGATTGTTTAGTTTAAGAAACTTTATTTAAATTCATTTGTATATTATAAAAGTAAACAATTTGTATTTACTAAAGTTTAATATGGTTTGGCCAAAGGCCGTCTACCAGATTGACAATATTTTAACATACATTTTCCACTTCCACTTCCATTCCACTTGATTGTTGCACTTAGAACAAATAGTGCAGTCAATGAAGCGAAAAATAGGGCCTTACCTCCGAATTTTTTTACTGTGAACCGATTTGCATGAAATTTTGGAATTAGGCTCATCTTACCCTTAACTTCAAAAGTGAAAATGATTTGAACACCGCCACCACCCTGGGGCTGGCTGCCACCCCTTTTCGGGGGCGAATTTTTTTTTCTTCAAAATAACCTCGGATATCGATAAAAGGCCTAATTTTAAGCAAAAAATCAAATATAAAATTTCTTATTAAGTCCAATACTTTTCGAGTTATTGGCAATTGAAAATTCGCAATTTTTTCACGTTTTTCATCTATTTATTGCAAATATCTCCAAAACTATACGTTTTATCGAAAATTTTATAAAGAACAAAATTGTAGCAGGTAAAACAATGAACAATTTGGTTTCTTATAAAGTATTCTAAGAACAATATTAAGCTAGATATAAAAGATCAAAGCCTTTTTTTTATTTCGTCTGAAATTTAATCGTTGTGGTCAATGCCATTTAGAGGCGAGAAGATGCATTTTATGCATTCTAATACAAGAGAATGTTTTGTAGTGCTTGAAATAAGCTTTAAAATGAGCACTATTAAAAGTCTTTTGCACGTAAAATAAGTGAGCTGTAGTGCAAATAAGAAGAGCATCTAATGTTTTTTTCTTTCTAAATCAATGAGTTTTTGGGCCATAACTCCTTCAATTTTCATGCTATCACAACTTATAAAAAACCATTATAAAGGTAATTAAGAGAGCTACAACATGCTTTATTGCAATATGTAGTAAACAACCTTTTGCTAAAACGGTGAAGGGTCAAAGGACTTAAGAGAAGCTGCGATTGAGTTGAGGTTGTTTAACGTAAATATTAAAATTTTTCTTTATGTATTCCTTTATTAAAAAATCTTTTCAACATATTTTATCACAATTAAAGAGAAGCTCTTTCGTCATTTCATTTTAATGTTATTAAAATTTTTTGCTAAAAACACTTACTTTCTTTCTATAGCTGCCACGCGCTCTTTAAACAATTATATCTCCGTCAATTTTTGTCTGACAGAAAAAACTAAAAAACCAAATTGTTTGTCAGAAAAATAACTAAATTTTTTATTCTTACACTTTTATACGTATCTGTCGTCATTTTTGAGTTATTATGAAAAAAAGTGGGTTTTTTAAAAATTTTAAAATTTTTTGTTTTTTTTTTAATCGTGACTTTTTTGAAAAATATGTGTCCTGAAGCATCCAAACTGATACTATCTATCAAACTCTTCATAACAAACTTAATTTTAGGCGGAATACGATTAAATTTAATTTTGGTGGAAATGGCACTTATGAAACCCATTGATTTAAAAGAAAAAAACATTAGATGCTCTTCTTATTTGCACTACAGCTCACTTATTTTACGTGCAAAAGACTTTTAATAGTGCTCATTTTAAAGCTTATTTCAAGCACTACAAAACATTCTCTTGTATTAGAATGCATAAAATGCATCTTCTCGCCTCTAAATGGCATTGACCACAACGATTAAATTTCAGACGAAATAAAAAAAAGGCTTTGATCTTTTATATCTAGCTTAATATTGTTCTTAGAATACTTTATAAGAAACCAAATTGTTCATTGTTTTACCTGCTACAATTTTGTTCTTTATAAAATTTTCGATAAAACGTATAGTTTTGGAGATATTTGCAATAAATAGATGAAAAACGTGAAAAAATTGCGAATTTTCAATTGCCAATAACTCGAAAAGTATTGGACTTAATAAGAAATTTTATATTTGATTTTTTGCTTAAAATTAGGCCTTTTATCGATATCCGAGGTTATTTTGAAGAAAAAAAAATTCGCCCCCGAAAAGGGGTGGCAACCAGCCCCAGGGTGGTGGCGGTGTTCAAATCATTTTCACTTTTGAAGTTAAGGGTAAGATGAGCCTAATTCCAAAATTTCATGCAAATCGGTTCACAGTAAAAAAATTCGGACCTAAAATGCTTCATTGACTGCACTAAAAGACTTCTTCAATTTCTTACTGCTTTGTTTTTAAGAGCTCAACGAAACGGAGCCTTGGGAATAAATGCACTTTGGATGCCCCGGTCACCGTGGTCTCGGAATTGATACTCTTCAAGCTAGGCTCATGCTACTTTTAAGCCTCTCTATCTTTCGTTTAGTCTTCACATATTTCGGAATGATTTTCCTTTAAAACCACCAAGAGTTTCAAGTGGGGAAAACGGCAAATTTTCTTCAATTCTTTTTGATAAACTCATTTTATTCAAACTTTTTATAGGTTTGAAGATACACGCTTATTAGCCACATTCAGAATTTTCTTAAAAAAATGTTCAAAGCTCCGCCATGTTGACATATTTCCCGAATATTTCTCAGAAAAAAGTGCCTCCGCCGCATTTTCGGTAGTACTTTTTACAGGATCTTTTGACTTGAGCTAAAGAAAATGGATCTTTTTTTTTAAAAAGGTTATTTATCAAAAAAAAAAAAAAAAATTTGGTTTTAATATCTTCACATTTTTTCCTGGTAAAAATATTTCGTTTTTTTCCTTAAAAAAATTGTTATAATCAAAAAAAAAAAAAATTGCAAAACTATGAGAGTCCTAGTAAATTATTTTTCAAAGATCTGTGTTAAATTACATCAAGATCGGTTGAGTAGTTCCCATCAAATCTTGACAACCGAGTTTTGATAAAAACTTGTAGTTTTGAGCTCTATGCCTTGGTGACTTTGAGCGTGTGACTTTTGAGGGTAGTATCTCCAAAACTATTACAAGGATCAACTTGAAAACTTAGGCCCATATTCTAGTGATATTGCAGAATTCAATAGTATAGTAATATGTAAGTTTTATTTCTTGAAGTCGTGAAATAGTGGCGAGAGAAATCTGAGGAAATTTCGGTGTGGAACACTTTTCAAGGAATTACAATCTCATGTCGATTCCGAATGACTAGCGCTTTCATGGCAGTGGTTATATACTTTCATAAGGCTTGCCAATTGGTAATAGATTATTTTTAATTCTTAGAGAAATACTTCAAAATCGCGTAGCTAACCTGCTTCGATGAAAAAATTATAATTATATACATGGAAAAACAGGACCAAATATTAGGATTACACTCTTTTTAATTTCATATGTTATAGATAAGGTAGGTACAACTCCCGCGTTCAAATCTCGTTGGGTATTGGATTGTTGCTAAGCAAGTTTCTGGAACACAGTTTTGCATAAGGAGTGCTACTTCGCACATCTTCCATCCAGAAAGAATTCGGAATTTTTGGTTTGGCTTAAGGATTGCGAACCGAGTATTACTTCGAGATTTTTCGTATGGCAATTTTCTTATTTTAGCTTATTTATCAGCTGGTTGCACGCTCTTTTCCAGTTCATCTCCAGTTGGCTTTCAAAGCATCAAAATCATCAGCAGCCATTTCAAATGTAATTTTACATAGACAGCTTCATCTAAGTGAAGAGAACGTTATTAAAAATTGGAATGAAAAAAGTTTTAAAATACAGTCTGCTGATCCCGCTTGTTCAAAATCGCAATCTATTATAGTCCCACTTTTTAAAATTCTGCCAAAGACCGCCAATCCAGATTCTTTACAAAACATTGTTATCAAAAAAAAAAAAAAAAAAAAATAGATGTTGGTTATATGCGACTTTATCTTACATTACTATACAGGGTGTCCCGTAATTCGTGTTATATACTCAGGGATGTGATTCTTGGTCGTATTCTAAGAAACAAATTGTTCTACAGTAAAGTTCGTTTCTCAACCTTGACATCGCTTTTTGACAATTGAAAAAAAGGCTAACTTTGTTGTATCCTCACCTGTGTTAAATTCGATTTCTCTGTCAATACTGATGGTAGAAGAGACTTAATTTTAGACAAAATCTTTTGCAAAAGTAGTAATCTTTAAAAGTGTATTTAAACCGGGTGTCTATATGCTTAAGTTTTTTTTACAATTTTAAATGGTGTTCAAATTTTCTTCCCCCAGCAAAGTTTGGACTTTGAAGTAATTTTTTTTTCCAGAAAATGCCTGTTGAACATAGAGTTTCTTTATTTTTACAGATGAACAAAACAATAATAAGAAAAAACTCATGAATAAGTGCACTTAAAAACCCATACATTTTATACATGGGCATCTACTTTTCCTTCAACCTCCCAATTTCATCCACCTTCTTTCAATCTTCTGCACCACAAAAAAGTGAAGGCTGCTCCCTGGTAGTACAATGGACCGGTAATTAGGTCTGAGTGCTCCAGGTTACCATAAGCCTCCTCTTTTTCTTAAAAAAAACCCTGGCACGATCTTTTTTCTTTATTGTTTGCTTGTATTCGCATTTTGTATATATATTCCATATTTATCAACTGTATTGACTTTTATATTTTCTGGTTTAGTCTTGTTTAATCACTGTGCTGTGTATGTAATGTAGCTATAGTTTTTTTTATAATTTTATTTTCATTTATAAGGTAAATAGATTTAAATTTACATAATGTTTATAACTGAGTATATCAAAGATTTAACCGTGATTTCGATTAAGAAAAATGGAACAAATCATATATGTATATTGTTTTGAATAAAATAAAATTAATGTACATTGTTTCATTTGGAAATTTTAACAACAATGATACAAAAGTATAGCAGAACTTCTTCTGCTTCTGGTTCTTCTTGTTCTTATTGTTCTTCTTTTTTTTCTTCTTGTTCTTCTTCTTCTTCTTATGTTAAATATTTCACCCAATCCTAGGATCCGTTGAAGTGGTAGTGGGCTTTTGCACTTCATCGCCATGCCATTTGCATTCCACCCCATAAATAAGCAACCATTCAATTGCTGTTCTCTTACCTCTAAACGACTGGATTAGCTCAATCAAAAAAAAAAAAAAAAATGCCACCAAGGATGAACGAAGTTCAAAAAGAAGAGATCGCACAAGATGTTGTTGAAAAATGCAAAAATTTTGGTGTTACAGCCCTGCACATCAAACTCCGTGCCACTTATGGAAACAAAATTAAGACCTTTGGGGCTTGGTGCTCAGTCAGCACTCCGTCATTCATCAATGAAGATTGACCTTATCGAAGATGTCACTGCAATTTTACCAGATTGTACACATAGGAAAAGAAGTCATCGTCTGGTCGCCGCGCCGCTCCGTTGATAAAATGTGTATGAGATTTGTTTTGTCCGATTCGGACCGAATCCATAGCCACATAAAAACTTTTCAGCTTGGAATGTCATCCGAGCTCATCACAACTTTGTGATTTTTGATGTTTGGACTAAATCGAGTTATTAAGAGTTTCAATTTATGCAAAACACCTTGTCACTTTCAAACTTCATATTCCTTGGCCGGTAAAGCTTAGTAGCCTTCTCCACGATCCATTATATTCTCTTCATCTTGCTTGTTCGATCAACGATCTTAATCTCGAAACCACAATTAGAACTGTCTTACGGGTAAGAAATTAGAACAACTTGCTATAGACTTAAGTCATTCAATTAAAACATCTGATAAACCTAATTCGAGCTTTTATAATTGCTAAGCTAATTTTAATTGCAATCATTCATTCGATATGACAAATCATTAAAATGAAATAAATAACAAAAAAGAAAAAAAAATGTTTTGTTAGCCTTTAATTTGGCCAATTCACCAGCTGAATGTAAGCCCCTAAGCCATACCTGTCCGGCCCATGACAGATGTAAGATAAAGCTTCTAGGTTGATTGTGGTGAATATTTTCCCACGTTCGTTCGTAAAATTATCTCCAAATGTCTGCACTTTAGTTTCCACTTGTCACTTGGGAATTTATGCAATCCTTAGAATTAATATTAACAGCAACGAGTTTATAATGTTTTTTTTCTTCTCCCATTTCAAACACTTTGGCCAAGTGGCAGTTAGATTTTAAAATTTTTGATTGCGCTGGGTGCAGTTCTCCACTTGATTATTATCAGGAGTCGTTTGCAGTGAAGTAAGTAAAGAAAAAAAAGAAGAAACTGAATAAATCAACACATACCGGATCAACTTCTTGGCGCATTTTGAGTTGTGAACTCGTCGGGTGGGTAGGCTATAAAATGAAACAAATGAAAATTGTAATTACCGCTATTAGGTACTCGGTACATTTGGGTGTTTGGGTGCCTCGAGCTGACTTGTGAATTGAAACGCGAATTTATTTTATTCCACTTAAACTAGCTGGGTAGTTTGAGATAAAAGTTTCTTGTGCAAGGAAATATGAACAACAACTTTTTATTCCGATTGCATTCTCAATAAATCAAAATTGAATTTATTGTAAGTAGACATTAGGATACCGCATGGAGTGGTGAAACTCGAAGAAAAAAAAGCTTAGATCGTTGTCGCACCCATGTGGCATTTGGCACTGGTCCGACAAGTCAGTTTTGAGGACAAAGTAAAATTACGTTTTAAGTATTAATGATGTCTAAGGTGCAGAAAAAATAAGAGCCAGTGAAACAATGTTGCTTATTTGAAAATTAGACAAGTAAGTTCTATGCACCATGCACCTGCATTTTCATTCATCTTAGCTACTACTGCTCAATAAGGAGTTACTTTACCGGGAGTTTGTAGTTTTCTAGCTGTTAAACCAGCCCACTTCTTTTCCCAATTGTTCATTACGCTTCGTGTACGGTTTGCTGAGTTCTGGCTTAAGTTCTCAAGTACTTGGGCTGGAGCGTAGTGCATTTCCCTGAGCCGCTTAGTGATAAAATGGAATCACTATCGGAAGACTTGCCGATATCTCGCAAAAGGTGAGGATTTCATGATGATTTTGTGATTCACAGAGGAGTACAGAGAGTCAACTCGCAGCTCCGGCTAAAGTGTGAGACTGGAGGGAGCTTGCTCGAAATCAAGGCTGTTGGCAACAGATGTTGGGTTAGTCCTAGGTTCATCCTGAAGTGTAATGCCCACCTTATTTTAAGTAAGTAAAGAAAAGTTTTTTATGAGAGGAAGTTATTTGCTTCTAATTTCATAGATCGCTTTAATGGCAAATAAATATTTAAATATGTTCACTGAAACTAAAAAGTTCACTTTTTTGAGTTGATTTCTAATGAGGTTTCCGTCGGATGAAATTGTTTGTGGAGTGATTTGTGGCTAAAAAGTTTCGGCCAGAGGAGACCAGAGACCAGAGAAATTGATATTCAAATGCCAGGCCTCTTTCAAACTTTTGATATCATTTTATCCTAAGTTATAGAGTTTCGTATTGAAATTTGCATTTAAATCTTTGTTGTTACTTATTTTCTGTTTTAAAATTAAATTTTTTTTATCTTTTTTTTTGGTTTCTTTATATTCAAATTTTGTATGAGCTTACTAAATTCATTAAAATATCCACGTTTGAACATTTACAATTTGACCAAAGCTCGGTTTGACTGGGTCTCAATGGCTTGCAGAATGAAAGGACTTTTAGCCTATTTTACCAAAGTTTTTACTTGTAATTTTCAATTACCTACAAGTATGCATTCCGATTCCAGTATTTTGTTTCCCCAACTATACAAGTTTCTACTTTATAAACTTGTAATCAAGGCGGATAAAACTGTGGGATAAAATATTCCAAGGTCAAATTTCCGTTGAACCGTTGTAGTTTGCAAATGTGTTTTCACAGTATTGTCGCATAGGTTTGAGCGATCAGGAAAAACCCTCAGGAAAAGTTAAGACCAATGAAAACATGAATTTTCTCACAATGAGTGTGTTAGTACATAAAAAATGCAATTAAAATAATTGGATCGATTTGTTTTAGCTGGCACGAGTAATCGAAAAAATACAATTTTTAATTTTAAAATTCCATATGTTAAATGCAATCATACATTTTCTTATCAAAAAAGTTCTCTGGGTTATTTGCCATCGATTGGTATAACATTTGTTATTCAATTCTTACGAAAACATCGATATCATTGAAATTTTTCCTGATTCGTTTTTCTGATCTTTATAACTGGCCCAATTAGAGATTTATTTGTTGAGATAACTTTCGACAAATTAAGAGAACTGAAAAAGTATTCTAAACTCTCTGCAGTCTCATAGACCTCTTATCAATTGGATCGGAAATGTTTTTTGATACGACACGATTGCACCTAAACGTTAGCCTGCAAAATATTTTATAAGATTAACAAATTTTTAAGATCTATTTTCTTAAATGGAATAGAAACTCATCAAAAACTTTTATTTTAACGATTTTGTTATTTGTAAAACACAACTTTCGTTTTGTGTTTGTCAAAGAGAAAAGAAAATTTTTCCCAAAATTTTCCTTATCAAATACAACGGTAGAATTGTAAGTTGTAAGTTATTCGCGATTGAATTTTTAATTTTTTTTTCATCTTCAATCGGGAATGACTTCTGAAGGAAATACTTTGAGAAATATTTGTTCAGGTACAACTATGGCCTCTTCAGTTAGATGATGTACCAGGTTGAAACGCAAAGTGTAGTCAAGATCACTTGAACTTTTTACTTGATTTCAAACCAAAACACTTCGCTTAAAATAAAAAATTTCTTTTATTATTATTTTTTCTATAGGTATATTTTTGTGCAGCATTAAATTTCCCTCAATACATATTTCTGCTATTTTTCCTATTTTGATTTGTTTGTTAGTTAAAATTTTCAAAGTGAAAAAGTAAAATGAAAAAATATTAAAGTTATCAAAGCTTGATTACTCGGAATCAGAAATGCTAAAACTTTTTGAAGAAGATATTTGTCGAAATTTTTTTTCTGGCTCAAAATGGTTCAACAGTTTTGACGCTGAAATAGGATCAGATCTAAAATGTAAAAGACTTGATTGATAGACTTCTATTTATTTTTTGAGTGCTCAAACTTTTATGCTATTTTTTTAAAATATTTTTTAACAAAATAATAATTTTTTTAGGCCATTCTTGTGTTCATGTTTTAGACGTCTAGTTGTCAATCAATACTTTTTTGGGGGTTGGTTTTATTAACAGCTATCATTTGATTTATGCTAAGTTTAGTTTGCAGAAGAATTGAAGCTTACTGACCACTGAGCACATATATTGAAGACCAAAACGAAAACGCTGTTGACGGAGATTTTTATATAATTTTTAAACCTGTAAGTTACCTGCATGATCGGGCGGTTGAACACAGCTGTACTGCTTGGTACTGGTTTTGGAGCTTGCTTGTCTACGCAGGTAAGCTAGATACGATTGACGCTATGGAAGAGAAAATTCGGGGCGTTATTACTGACTTTGGCCCCAAATGCAGCGAAAAGTGGTTGAGGCAGCCGTGGCGTTTACTTGCCCGAAATGCAAATATAGAACTGCATTTTCATAGAGAAATAATTAAATGACTAATGGCGCTTGCAAAAAATCTGTTCTATAAGAGTTCATCAGTTATATATTTTTGAAGTTCTATTCTATACCCGGACTAATTTCTTCAACGTGAGAATTTTTTCCAAAGATGTTCAACAGTTGCACTTGTTTATGGATAGAACAGATGAAGTCTTAAATATAAAAATTAGTAGACTTTGAAATTTGAAGTTTGTAATGCAGATAACTGCAGTTTGTATTTGAAATCCTTTTTTTTTAAAGCAATATCGATTACTAAACGCATACGATATAAAGACACCTTTATACCTTGAACTAAGTACTGACGGCTTTAAAATGAGTTTCATCGATAAGATGTGATGATGTGTTGAAGATGCTCAATTTTGAGCTCTTAAGGAAATGAAATGGTTTTTTAATACAAAAAAGCAGAAACCGGGCCAAAACCATGAAAAATAACAGACTACTGAGAAGTGAGAAAACGTTACAGGTGGCACCCAAAGTGGGACACACGATAATTCTTGTCTTTCTTATCATTTTTTATCATTTATAATGGCTAAGATTTATCTTTACAATAAACCTAAATTCTTAGCCACCATATGACATCTTCAGTCGTATTTATAATCCCATTCCAAGGTATGTCTAACTTTGGACAGCTCTAAGAACAGTGTCCAAGTCCAAATCCTATTAATAAACACTTTCATCGCGGTCTAAGAAATGTCTAACTTTAGACACCGAAATTGGTTGTCTAAACTATGGCTAAAGTGACCATTGATACAGCAAAAAACAATTTTGTTTAACATGTTATAAAACACTGTTGAGAGTGTTAAGATCGAAAAAATTAAGTAGTTTGAGGTGCAAAAATACTATTTTCAACAATTCCATTTATAAATTGCACAAATTTGATCATTTTGTGAGACTTGGAAAAGCTGAAACATAAAGTCAAATCAGCTGGTTTTTCGGTCAAGTTCAAGTCCTACGCCACTCTCTTTCAGAGCCTTATAGTTGTTGTACTCGTATACCAAAACACAGACAATGGTACTGCACGGATACATCATGAACGCTGCCATTTAGTTTTTCATTCGAAGTTGACAGTTTTAGGGGTTGTTTAGACAACTGTTGGAATGCATTTATAAATACAAAATTGGCTAAGACTTGTCCAACTCTTTAGACATCGTCTAGCTGGACAACTGTCTAAGGTTGTTCTAAGCAAATTTTATAAATACGACTGTTGGTGTGTAAGAACTTGTTTATTTGTACGATTAAAAATTTTTTGTCATGTGCCTTTCAACTACGCTAACTGGACACTCTATCCTTCTAACAATATATTGCTCATTAAAAATTTCGTTCTACCAAAACGTTAACAATGGAAAATTGTCTGACTTGGAGTAAACAAAGTACGAGTATGTGATATACATTCAAAATTCTTTCAGAAAAAAAAATATGGTCACTTGTCCTTTGGTGTACTCAAATGCTAAGAAGAAAACTACTTACACGTGTTCTTAGAAATCAAAAATATGAATCAGCTTTCTCATTATGATTATGATAATGAATGCTTTCGATGAGTGCATGTAAATCAATCATCATACTCTGTAATGTTGTTAGCCAATAAAGCTTTCATTAAATATCTGTCAAACATAGCAATCGAAGTGACTATCGTAGCTTGTAAGGCTTTTCTCAATATTTTTATATTTAATTTCCCTCGTGATACCCTTGATTGGTTGAGAGTAGGTACAGATTGCGGTTATTCACTCTGAAAATAAAACCAACACCGCATTACATAACCAATGAATATACATAATGCGGCTACGTGTATGAATATTAACACCATCCGCTCCAAGCTGAAACTGAAACCAAAAACTGGGCGAAAATGATAAATGATGCTCAGCATGTCACTTTTAATGCGATATCCTCTGCGAACAACTAGATCATTTTCCTCTTTGCATGCATGATTCAACGCATTATATTATCCCACATTTACCTCATGAAAGAAATAAAAAAATAACGTGAACGCGATTCCAAGTTGGCGATAATGTTTGTAAGTACCGTAGACAACAGACCACCGAGAGCTTCTAATATGTTAGACTGCACTTATTACTAGGTATCGATTGGAATCGAATAATTTATAAATAAAGTCGCATAGTTGCGCCGCGCCGCACTCGCTGGCTGGCTGTGCTATGGAAAGGTGCACGTTTTATTAATATTAATAATTATTTTATCATAACTAATGTAACAACTTGCTAATGATAATAAACGATTGAAACAGTTCGAAAACTGTCTCATTAATCTGAGTGAAATCAAATAAATCATAAATTTAAGAAGCACACGACCAGAGAAGACCAAGGACTGGATGGACTGAATGAAAATTCCTGGTATGGTTATGTGGAGTAGAGATTGTGGACATACACTGGACGTGGTCGCATGGCACCATGTCTTTCCACGCCGCGCCGGTCGTCGGGTTGGTTAGAAAGATTCGCTTTTATTTATTTACTTTTTATTGTCAATAACTTGTGCTCTTGGTCTCTTACAGGTCAGCATATATTGAAGGCTGGCAAGACAATCTCGATTGGTTGATCTGGAATGATCGGTCTAGCTGGTTGTCACAAAATATTTATATAAATCTCAGAACTTGGCATTAGCTTGTCCCCAGTAATATTTCAAACAGGCTATAACTAAAGATCCAATTAAAAAGCGCAAAATCGTGGTTCCTTGCCCGCGAGTATGGGCCCGCCAGTGCATAGAGTAGATTTGAAGGTTGGGTGGCACAAGTGCAGCCATATTCATTGATATGTCTTAAGAAGACAGATATATTATTATTATACACAAATTTATTAGTTTATGAGGCACTTTTGAGTTAGGTATAATAAATGTTTTTGGTCAAAGGCCGCACGATCAGCTGCAAGTTGGGCGGTTTGTTTATTACGGGCCACACTTCAAATCGGATCAAGACAAAATTATGTGAATGAACGACTTTACTTCGATTATGAAATGCATTGAATGTTTGCATTGATGACTTCTTGGTTATAGTGTTGGCCATAATAAAATGTTGCACTTTTGTAAAAGACTAAAAATTAAGGGGCTAAAAATATTGAGACTGATTCGATGTTAGAAAAAAGAGATGACTCGTCTTTTGAAATGTTACCATTTCCGTTTTCTGACAAAAGGAGTTTTACAAGCTAGCATATCTATTACACCTATCTTTTCGCATAGTGAATGAATGACTTTGGGTTGAAAATTTTTAAACTCAAAAATAAATGAATAAGCTATTCAACAAAAGTAATGTGAATTATGGCAGTTCCTCGATCCAAGGAAACATTATTCAAAATAATTTTGGTCTTATTCGAGCACAGATTGTCTTAACTTTTGTTTCAACTAATGAAAGAACCAAACTCCATTTTGTTGCTGGTTTGGTGGTTTGGTAAGAGCGTAGTTTAGCAGAAGCTCAGTGGGCATTTCCAAAACAAAACCATATATTCATTGTATACACAGTATTGACGCAACGAGTCAGGTTACATTTGGAACTGCGAATGTCTAGTTAGCTGTAGAATCTGAACAGTACCAAATCTTTCAAGAAATAAAACATACGTACAATGCCAAAACCTAAAGGCTGAATACTAGGTTTTTGTTTTTTAAAGTATCAGTTATCAGTTTCAAGTTGACTATTGTAATACTTTTATTTTGAAGCCTTTTCCATGTGACGCATCACTTATTATAGTATTACTTTAACAAGTAATAAAAAACAAGGGACTTTCTTTTTTTATATTTATTTTGCAAGCCTTCTTTTGGAAAGTTTTGAATAAATCAGGAATGTTTTAGTATTCTCTCTTCATAATATCGATACCTTTCCGTAAGAATGTATTAAGCGACAGTTTTAAAATTGTTCATTAAAAAAAAAACATCTCATTTAGATACTTTTATGTGTATTTAATTGGAAGGAAGAGATTTGGAGAGGGATTTTCAGAACACAAAACTTGACATCATTGCAAAACCGAATTTTCAATCAGATAAGAAGTTTTTGTCGCTTAGTACATTTTCGAGGTCATGATATTGGCGCTTGATACAATGGTAAATGGCACTTAAAACACTGTAATGGTCACAAAATTTAAAAGTATGAAATAAATTGTGTCGTTTAATTCATTTTTCATTTATTTCTCATTATAAAAATAAAATAAATAAAAGTCTACATAATATATAAAAAACCGAAAAAAAACACACACACACACACAAAATAAATGGGAAAAAACAGTACATCGAAGAAAAATATTTAAAATCGAAGCCAACCATATCTTATTATAACCGACAAAAATGGATCAAGTTCTATTTGAATGAGTGTGCCAAGAAACAATTTAAGTTAAACATTGCGACATCTAACAGAATTTTTTTTGTGGACGTTTGGTAGCTACAAAGTGATCTTTAAAAATGTCGCATAGCATTATTTTACTGGCGGATAATACAAATTTTAGGGAGCAACATATTTTAGTTAGAAAACTTGGCGGTTTTTCTCTCTAGTTTTTTATTTGCATACATGATCGGGCAGCCAAATCCAGGTCGAAATGTGGCGCTTAATTTCTATTGTAGTTCCACGTCAGAAAGTCATTTTCGAAAAAATTGTCGCTCAATTCATTCTTAGCTGAAGGTATCGATACATTTTGTGATGCAGGGCTGCTAAATGCTCACTAATTGTGAAAGTTGATTAGAACCACATATGCTAATTCCAATATCAAAATTTTAAGGCTGAGTACAAAGTTTGGTTTGAGACAGGGATGTTTGCTAAGCCCTATGATATTCTCACTATTTCTAGACGACATCACGGAATGCCTGCCAGCAGGAATCATAGTAGAAGGTATAAGGATCAAGACCTTACTTTTTGCGAACGATCTGGTTATTTTTGCAGAATCTCATAGCTCTCTACAGCTAATGATAAACAGATTAGAAAATTACTGCAAGTACAATTGTCCGAACATTAATATGTCGAAAGTGCTTGTATTTAGAAAAGGAACAGGTCGATTAGCAGGATCTGAAAAGTGGAAATATAGAAGAGAAGATCTTGATATTGTCAAGTTATAAAAGTATCTAGGAGTTACAATTAATCATGACCTTTCTTTAAAAGTACATTTTAAAAATAAACTCACAGAATCGAGAAAGCCATCAATTCAACTTGGGAAAATCTTATTTCAAAATCCAGAGTCAGATTAGAGTCAAAAATAAAGATCTTCGAAGCCGTTATGCGTTCGATAATGTGTTACGGTGCAGAAGTCTGGGGAGGCACCAACTACGAAGATGTAGGGAAACTTTTGCGTTTTTTTTTTTGAAAAAACTCTTGCGGCTACCAACAACCACCCCAAATTACATGCTTACAATCGAAAGTGGCATTTCACCTCCCTTTGTTTATACTCTTAAACTGAACATGAACTATGTAACCAAAGTCTTAAACGAGGAAGATGACACACGACTGACCAAGGTCCTAGTCATGAAGGCATTCAGAACGAAAACATTGTTTTATAAGGACTGGGAAAACGCCGCAACGAAATATAATACCCCGCTAAATTTAAGAAAAATTAATATCCCAGATTGTAGAAACCTAACGCGAAAATTCGTCCTCGATGTGGAAAAGGCAATTCAAAAAAAAAAAAAAAAAAAAAAAAATGCGTAACCCAAGCTGAAAATTCAACAACATGTTTCCTGTACCGACAACTATACCGCACCAACAGATTAACTACCTAAACACCCAATTCAATACTGCACAAATATCTATGGTAATTCGAGTGAAAGGAGAACTACTCTAACTTAACTACATACCCCATCGCGAGGATGGTCCATCAGTTTGCAGCCTATGTAACACTAGGGAAAATGAAGATGTGATGCATTTTCTTTGTTCCTGTCCAATTCTTAAAGAGATATACGCTCCAACTATGGAGTCAATCAAATGAGCATTGAAGATACTAAACAAATATTGAACGACAGTTTGTTTCTTATTGCCATACCGCTCTCAGCTATAGAACAAGGATTATAAACGAAAGTTTCTAAATTTTTGATATTTGTAATTAAAATCACTATTTAATTTATTGAATTTTTTGAATACAAAATATTGTTTAAATTGTTGTCATTTCTCGGCAGACGGCTAAGCCATACTTAAATGTACTTATACATCAAAAGGGAATTTTTATGAAACCTTAAAATGATTCAATAAAGTACCAATTAATTAAATAAAAATAGTAAGGCAAAGTTTTACTTTCCACTCTCCAAAATTGTAGTTACCAACTACACATTAATTATGAAAGTTGAATAAAGCCACAAAAATGTTTTATAGAAAAATCTAGTGATGCCATTTTCTTGCTTTCACTAATACATGTAAGCACTGAAAATTCAATTGAAATCGTTAGAGCAGATTTTCAAAAAATCTGTTTTTATTTTCCACTTTTTTTAAAAACCAGTTTCTCAGAAATCAAGTATGCAGCTTTGTAGATGTTGCTAGAAGATGCATCGACAAAAAATTTGAAAAAAAAAAAACTGTACATATCGTCTTGAAAATATTCGGAAAAGTCAAAATTTAAAATAAAAATTAATAATACCTAATTTTCTAAAAACTAAAATTTTTCAAATGCTGATTCCTAATCTTTGCTACATTATAAGAAAGACGTGAAGTAATCTTTCACATAGAATTTTATCTTAATCGCTACAGCCGCTTTCGAGAAATATAATTATTATCAGGTTGTACGGCAGGTACCGTTATTTCAAGACCTAGAAACCCAATTCCAAAAACCCCTTAGTAGGTTGCTCCACATTGCAAAATTGGAATAAAATCGGTTGATCCATTTACTTACATATCATACATAGGTCATAGACAGACAGACAGAAATACAGGACCCACTTTTATCGCATTCTCTATCATCGTAATGTTGTGTTTAATAGGTATTAGTTACCTCAAAATTATTTTTCTGCCTTTGTGCAAGACTTGCTTTATAGTACCTATAATCGCAAGTAAAAAATCGCTAAAAAGCCATCTACGCTGAAACCCAAACCCATCCCCTTAAAGAAGTTTTGGTAGAAGTTAAACTTCCAGCGCGCCGGTGTGACGTGTGAGTAGCAAGTTTGTCCCAAAAACGATAGTAGTGGACAATTTCCAAGGTCCACGTCGTAGCTATAGAGTAGAACGTACAGCAGCCGAGAGTATCAGACTCACTCCAGGAACAAGTTTCTACGCTTTAGTTATCGTTGGGCGTTACAGATGTTATCCAACTTTTCTTAAATGAAATTGGTGACATTGAATTGAACCACCTGGGCCGAATTACCGCACACGTGATCGAGGAATACCTACATAACTGAGTTGGGTCTATGAAATAACTCCCACGAAATAAGTCCCACTTTTAAAAACGAAATAAGTCCCACCAAAAATTGCTTAAAAAAATGAAATAACTCCCACGAAATAATTCCCACTCTTGAAAACGAAATAAGTCCCACCAAAATGAAATGATTTAAAAATTTACTTGAAATGAAATAACTCCCACTCAAAATGAAATAACTCCCCCTTGAATAATATATTTCTTAAATGAATTAAGTCCCACTTTCATAAACGAAATAAGTCCCACTTTTTCATTGTTTAATGCGATTTCAAATAAGAATTATTTGGCTCTTCGAAAAAAACACACGTCGAATAATATGAATAATCAAAGCAGAGGAATAATAAAGAAAAATCGTATACAAGCAAGAAGAGCCATGAGAGATAAGGACAAACAATTATGGTTGTTCCTTTTACGAAATATTGGACATTTCGTAAAAGGGACAACCATAACTTTTTGCATAAGAAAAAATATAAATTTAGGGGTATGAAATAACTCCCACTTTACAAAACGAATTTATTCCCACTGGCAACTCTGCTGTGAAAGTGTAAAGTTGATCTTAGATATCGCTCTTCAAAATTATTTAAAAATAGATTCAAATTTCCAGTTTCCATATTGAAAAAGTGCTTAAATTGATTTAAAATAAAGTTTATTGTATAAATCGGCCAAAATCAAGGTAAAACAAGCAAATTTTCTGCATGAAATAAGTATTTATCTTATAATCAGACGTCACATGACTGAAAAACGAAAAATCGGCGAAACTTCCCCAGAAGAAAATTGTTATCAGGAAAATACACAAAATTGTTATAAAATCTTAAAACGCGCCACCATGTCCATGTCTGATTCCGATTTGCAAAAAATTAAAATAATTGTTGATTCTTCTCTTCAAACTGAGCTTGCTTTGGCAATTGCAAACCTAGCCACCAAGCAAGACTTGAGTAAGCTGAACAATGAAATCAACTTCTTGCGAAAGCAAAATGATGAATTGGCTACTAAAATAAAGCAATTTGAAGTGAGATGTAACTCATTGGAAGAAGAACTTGAAGCTCAAAGTCGAGAATTAAGAAGCAAAAACATAATCATTTCAATTCCTAAGGAGGATCCTCATACAGATCCACAAGAAAGAATTCGAACGGTCACTCGGCTTTTACTTGGTAATGAGTACGAACAACAGTTTTCTGACACCGTAAAAATAAGCGAAAATATCTCCGCAACCAAAATGAAAGTAAACACCGGCTCAAGCGAAATTACTTTAAGAATGCTTAAAAATGCATACAAACTTAAAGACACAGGTGTGTTTCTACAACGTGATCTTTCAAAGAAAATGCAATCAAAGTAACGAATACTCCTTCACTACAGAAAAATAATAAGAAACCTTAAACCAAATATTATAGTTCGAATTAAAAATAACGCAATTATAGTTGAAAATAAATCATTTTATTTAAATCATAATAATAATCTAATTTATAACACTAATGACACTGAAACCGATGGAGAACACGAGCTACAACAAATGTTAGGTGACATTAACTTTGATGCTGTCAAAAAAATCAACCTGTCAACTGAAAGTACTAGTTACTAGATCGACAACAACTGATCGTCATCCAAAGCTGCCACTTTTACAAAATAGTAGTAGTAGTAGTTGTAGTATGAGGAACTGAGATGTAGCCGCCGTCAGCTCATTTTGTATTAATGTTTGTAAAATATTGTCATATAATGTATCAGGGCTTAACAATAAGATCATGTTTATAGACTTTTTTAATTTTATTAAATCGTTCGAAATATTCTTTATTTTTGAAACTCACATTACAATTGAAAATTCAAGTAAATTTACTAAATATTTTAACGGATATAAACTTTTTTGGATTCCTGCAACTAAAACATATTTAAGAGGACGTGCTAGCGGTGGGTGCCTTTATGGAATACAAACAGCAAAACTGAAACTCTATGATTTTGTGGAAATCGAAAATAACATCGTCGTAAAGCTTTTAGAGAAACCTAATATGTTTATTATTCCTTTCTATATAAATTGCAATAATTGGACCGAAGACTTTAACAGACTATGCAATTTAATGTCTGATTTTTCAAGCAAAAACGTAATGTTGGTCGGTGATTTTAATGCCAGAATAGGTGTTAACCAAGTTACAACTCAAACGGTTATACCAAACTCATCAATTTTAAATATAAATAATAGAACATCAAAGGATAATATCTACAACCAAAATGGAATGAGATTATTAGAAATGCTACAGATATACGACAGTATTATTTTAAATGGATGCACAGAAGGAGACGCGGAAGGTCACTTTACTTTTGTTGGTGGTCAAGGCAAATCAGTGATCGATTAATGCACGGTAAATAGCGATTGGATCAACCTTATAAGAAAATTTGAAATTTTGAGCAAACATTTTTCTGATCATATGCCGTTGGTAGTTGAATGGGAATCTCACTTCGAACCACAACAGAGATCTCTTAACTTGATGCCCCGACTAAAATGGAAAACTACAAATTTAAATACCTACCATCATTGCTTGGATAATTACCTATTGCACACCCCTCCACCTAACCAATCAACTGACGCGCTCTCCAACCAATTAACAGAATGCATAAGAAATACTTCAATCAGCCCAAATCATCACCTGAGGAATTCTTTCACTCAAAAATGGTTTGATGTAGAATGTCTAAATGCAAGAAAAAAATCATTTGCTCTACTGAAAGCATTTCGTAAATACTCATGTGATGAAATTCGAAAATGGTACATTCAAGCTAATTCCAATTATAAGAAAATGTGTCTCAATAAGAAAATCAATTTTGAATCTATGCAAGCCCAATCCCTCAGTCAAATCAAAAATACAAAGCAGTTTTGGAAAATAGCAAAAGAAATAAACGGTTCACATAACTCCATTGGATTAAGTGTTTCTGCAGATGATCTCTCTGATTACTTCAAAAACCTTCTTCAAAACAACTTATCTACTACTTTCTTGTACGCAGAGCCACTCATTTGTGATGAAATATTAGATTCAGTTATATCAATAAATGAAATACAAATCGTCCTCCAAAGAGCCGGAGACGGAAAGGCCCCAGGCGAAGACGGGATATCCTACGAGTTTTTTAAAAATGCTTCTCCTACTTTTTACAACCATCTACTCACACTCTTTAACAAGATCTTCGAAAATGGTTTTCGTATATGCGATTGTATGAGGAGTGGAGATAAATTAAACACGACTACGTTCCGTTGAAGACTGACTTTATTCTTATGCTACGTATACTGACTAGGTACATGCTTACATACTAGAGACTATGATAAGAGATAATCATTAAGAGAAGATTACTGATATTGAGAGATGATAATATGAGCATTACCTTGCATAATAAAATGTACTAAAATACAGTAGTGCTGGCAAGTAATACTACATATATATCACTTCCCCAAACTTAATAAAAACTTTAAATTCATATAATATAATATAATATTCAGCAATTTTCATATTTCAATTCAATTCAATGAAAGTATTAACATTGCATATTATTTTGGTTTACTTCTTAGACATATGTACATAGTATTTCTATTTACAATTTTAAGATTCATAATTCAAAAATGATTCTCTTTAAGTTTTAGAATTCAGAATGCTCAAATTACTATAAAATATTTCAAAATCTAACTTTTTTCATTAATTTATTTTCAAATACAGATTATACTTCTTTTACAATACCCTTTAATCTTGCCGATCTTCTCGGGACTTCCGAAAGAGAAATTGATCTTCTTTCCCTACGTGGAACATTAAATCTTACTCGTCTTTTACTTTTTATATTTGACGGTGCATAAACCAATTCTTTAAATTTACATTTTTTCAAATGAGAGATATGAGCCAATTTATGATTTCCATCAATATTTACTGAATATACAACTCTTCCTATCTTCTTGACTATGATTCCAGGAATCCAAGTGTACAATTGATTGTGTTTCATTTTATATAACACTTTTTCACCAACACTTAGTGATTTTATAGGATTCTGATTTATGCATAGTGGTGGAACTTTAGAATTTTCACTATTAATAATTGTCTTTGTATTTGAATTACTAAATAAATTACTAATAAATATGAGCTCATTTGGACAAACCATAGTTGTAGTTGATGGAGTGGAACGATATTTTAAAAGAAAATTGAAAATAAGCCGTTCCATTGGGATATTTTCATACTGGATATCCAAAAGTAATTTCTTAAGAGAATTTTTAACAGTTTGTACTCCCCTTTCTGCCGCTCCATTTGATTGTGGATGATATGGCGGACTTTTGATACACTTTATATTGTTATCTTTGCAAAAAACTTCAAACGATGCTGAATTAAACGGTGGACCATTGTCTGTTACCAACACAGAAGGTAAACCAAAATAAGTAAAAATTGGTCTTAAAATCGCAATCAAACTTTCAACGTTGGTATTTTTCATGAATTTAACATCTATCCACTTGGTATAGCTATCAACAACAATCAAATAAGTGCAACCTTTCAAATAAAAAAAATCTAAATGGATACGCTCAAAAAATACTTCCGATTCTGGCCACGATACATGTTGATTCGTAATGGGTTTGTTATGACATAGATTACATGACCTACACTCTAAAACAAATGCTTCGATGTCAGCATCAATACCTGGCCACCAAAAATATTTTCGCGCAAGAATTTTCATTCGTACAACTCCCACATGAGACTCATGAAGGAGTTCTAAGATGGACTTCTGAACCGAATCCGGAACAACCAACCGCTCAGCATAAAACAAACAACCGTCATCTTCAGACAACAACAACCGCTTATAAAAAAACTTTTTCAAATTGTCAGGTACGCTACTCGGCCAACCTGACTGGATCATATTTAAAACGCTTCTAATTTTCCAATCCTTCTCCGATTCTTCGGCTATATCTGAGAATTTTACATTGAGGTAGTTATTGCAATCAATCGACTTTATACTATCTTCTTCTACATCAGTAGGATATGATAAAGGAAGTCGCGAGAGGCAATCAGCATTAGCCATGTGTGACCCTTTTTTATAAACAATCTTATAATCATACATACTCAAAATCACTGCCCAACGATTAAGCCTTGTCGCAGCAACAGCTGGTGTTGACTTATTAGGATTAAAGATTTCTCTTAATGGCTGATGATCTGAGTATATGGTAAAAGTCTTTCCATAAATATACTTGTGGAATTTCTTCACAGTAAAAATAATAGCCAATGCTTCTCGATGCAGTTGAGAATACTTCTGTTCTGCAGAACTTAAAGTGCTGGAAGCAAACAAAAATTAGTTTGGGCCATTAATAGCTTTGACCCATACAAATCCCCTGGACCTGATGGTATAATTCCAGCCGAACTTCAAAAGGCCGCGGACATTATTATCCCTGTCCTCGAAGTAATTCTCATCGGCTGTACCAACTTGAACTATATCCCCACTCAGTGGAGAGAAGTCAAGGTGGTGTTTATACCTAAGGCTGGGAAATCATCCCACGTAAGCCCAAAAGATCTCCGACCAATAAGTCTATCATCTTTCCTTCTTAAAACTTTAGAACGACTGATTGATATCCACCTGCGTACAGCTATAGATCCAAAATTGATATCTACAGCACAACACGCCTACTGCAAGGGAAAATCTGTAGAAACGGCCCTACACACCCTGGTACGTACTATAGAATATTCCCTCCATCACAAAGAATTTACTCTGGCCGCCTTCCTCGACATAGAGGGCGCCTTCAACAACGTCAGCAACTTTGCAATTACAAAGGCACTGACGAAGCTCAAAGTAGATAATTCCATAGTGGAGTTGATAAATCTAATGCTAAAAAGCAGAAGAATCAACTCTACTCTAGGAAACTTCTCTGCAAAGAGATCTGTCAGTAGAGGAACACCGCAAGGCGGAGTCCTATCCCCCCTTCTATGGAATATAGTCGTCAATGAACTTCTAGTTGACTTAGAAGCTGAGGGATTCAAAGTGATTGCATATGCAGATGACGTCTCCATTGCGGTGTCCGGTAAACATGCTCACGTCCTTACGGACCTGATGCAGACCGCTCTAAATAAACTTGTAAAATGGGCGGGAAAATGTGATCTAGGGGTCAACCCTCAGAAAACTGAACTCGTTCTCTTCACCAGGAAATATAAAATTCCTCAACTAATAACTCCAAAAATAAATGGAATCTCACTTGTACTTTCAAACGAAGCCAAATATCTAGGTATTATCCTAGACAAAAAGCTAAACTGGAAAGCCAACATAGAGGAAAGAATCAGGAAATCAACCGTAGCCCTGTTTTCCTGCAAAAAAGCCATTGGCACTAAATGGGGCTTCTCCCCCCAAATCACCCACTGGCTCTACACCGCAGTCATCAGACCAATACTCACATACGGAGTAGTGGTATGGTGGACCGCTCTTGATAAAAGGACCTACTGCGACAATTTAAGCAAGGTCCAACGAACAGCCTGTCTGTGTATAAGTGGAGCACTGAGATCAACACCCTCAGCTGCACTAAATACACTCCTTAACCTCACACCACTAGATATCTTCAGCAAACAAATGGCCGCCAGTGCAGCCACTCGTATGAGAGCTATCTCCCAATGGACCGAAAACAACATCGGTCACGTTACAATCCTGAATTCATTCGGATCAATCCCCTGACACTCCGACTACACCATCCCCCAATTGGTTTTTGATAATAAGTTCCAAGTCTCAATCCCACCGAGAACGACCTGGGACGACGAAGAATTTTTGAGAGATGATTCAATTCATTTCTATACAGATGGTTCAAAAACCGAAGAAGGGGTAGGCTGTGGGGTGTACTCAAATCGACTTAACGTAAGTCTCTCGTTCCGCCTTCCAAACCATTGTAGCGTGTTCCAAGCGGAAATTCTGGCGATCAAAGAGGTCCTATCATGGCTAAGAGAAAACGTGATATCCTCAACGAATATCCGGATTTTCTCAGATAGTCAAGCAGCCCTCAAATCACTCGGCGCTGTTTCTACAAACTCAGTAACCGCCCTTAACTGTCGCCTATCTCTTAGGGAGATGGCTGAACAGTTCAATATTCACCTTATTTGGGTGCCGGGGCACAGAGATATCGTGGGTAACTGCAAAGCCGATGAACTCGCCAGAGAAGGAACCGTTCTACCGATCTCAACCAGCAGGTTGAATATTGGTATACCAATCGCTACATGTAAACTTATGCTAAAGCAAGAGGCTATGGATAGAACAAATCATAGGTGGTACAATATCACCACGTGCGCGGCAACAAAACGGATATGGCCAGGTCTAGATCCAAAACGCACAAGACATTTGTTATCTATTGCCAGATTGCAAATTAGCTCCGTAATCAATGTCATCACCGGACATTGTCTGATAGGAAGACACGCCATAAGACTTGGCGTTCCCTCAAATGACTTCTGCAGAAGTTGCTTAGATGAGGAGGAGGAGGAGACAATCCCACACCTCCTCTGCTCATGTCCGGCACTCTCTTCTAAAAGAAAGCGGCATCTAGGAAAATATTTTCTTGATGATCCAAGCGATCTGGCACACACAGATCCCCTGCATATCCTTCGCTTTATTAAAAGCTCCAAATGGTTTTGTTAAGTGAGGTACTCCCTCGCATAATAACTATGGTATCACAATGGACCTAATATTGGTCTAAGTGTGTCAGTTTGTTTTCCTGACAGCCATTTTAACCTAACCTAACCTAAACAATACCGGCCTTTCAATTCCATTAATAATATGTGACAAAATTCCACCCACACCGTATGGGCTAGCGTCACAATGCAAAACAATTTCTTTGCTTGGGTCGTAATGATAAAGAAGATTGTCATTCAAAATTAAATCTTTGCTCTTCTTAAATGCAGTTTCACACTCCTCCGACCACAAAAAACTAACCTGTTTCTTAGTCAAGCTATACAAATCCTTTAGCTCCAATGACAAATTTGGTATAAAACGAGCATAATAATTCAAAATTCCTAAAAACGACTTTAGCTGAGTAACATTTTCTGGTCTTGGTGCATTGCGAATAGCTTCGAGCTTTTTCGGACTAGGTTTAATACCTTCACCATTCACCACATGACCTAAATACAAAATTTCTTTTTGAAAAAACTGGCACTTTTCATATTTGACCCTAACATTATACTTTTTAAGCCTTTCTAAAACCTCTATCAGATTCTTTTTACATTCGTTTTCATCCGACCCACCGATTATAATATCATCAATATAACACTTTACCTTGGGAATGTCTTTTAAAATATCATCCATGATAGATTGGAACGCGGCAGGAGCTGACTTTAGCCCTAAAATTAGACGCCTAAAACGGAAAAGACCCACATGGGTATTAATGGTGAGAAACTCTTGACAATTTTCCTCTACTTCAACCTGTTGGTAGGCTCCTTCTAAATCTAGGACACAAAAACACGACGAACCATGCAAACTCGCAAAAATGTCTTCAGATACTGGCATAGGAGAATGATCTGTGCGAACCCAAGGGTTAATAGTCCTTTTACAATCGACACACAGTCGAATATCGCCATTAGGTTTCACTACAACCACTACAGGAGAAGCCCAATTACTATAACGCACAGGATATATGATTCCCTCGGAAACCATTTTCTTCAGCTCGTTTTCCACCTTGTCTCTAACACCAAAAGGAACCGTGTACGGTTTGAAAAACACAGGAACACTATTTTGTTCCAAAAGAATTTTGGCTTTAAAATGACGAACGCAATCTTTTTTATCACCGTGAAACACGTTCTTATAAGATTCAACTAATTCCGAAACATAACTTGAACCCTTTAAACTATCGCACCTAATTTCATTAACGAACGTATTTCTCCACGTAGGTAGCAACTTATCAAGCCACGACCTTCCAAGCAGGGGTACAAACACCTTTGGACCTTCCACTATGACCAATTCCAAACTAAACGACTCACTTTCACGTGATAAACTGACCAAAGCTTCAATGCAACCAACAATCTTAACCTTGTCCCCTGAAATCACATTTAAAGACCGATTACTTTTTAAAATTTCCACATTCGGATATAAAGACTTAAATGTGCAAATATGCATGACGGAGGTACAGGCCCCTGAATCCAGTTCCATCTTTATACACAAACCATTACAAATTACATTTAAAAGTAAAGGATTATTTTCTGTTTTTAAATTATTAATATAACCTAAATCATTTGGCTCATAATTACTACTACTAACTCTATTACCTCTGCTTCCGTTATAACTGTGATAGCTGTTCTTCGTTTTCGATTTTGATCTGCTCTTCGATCTGCCTCTACTGTTATTTTTCAAATAGCAGTATTTTTGCACATGGCCCCATTTCTTGCAAAAATTACACTAAACATCCGATAAATTTGACCACCTTGACCTCGAGACATGGCCTCCACTCTGACCTTGTTTTCTTAAATTCTCCTGACTCTTTGAACGTGCTCCTAATGCTGCCTCATTCGAATGTCTAGCTTTCATGGAATTCAAAGCCCCCGTTGCTGATGTTCCACCCATGTGACTCATTTCCAGTTCAATCATCTCCATATTTAATGCAGATTCACACGCCTTCTCGAAAGTTAAATCCCCAATGTCGATAAGTTTGGATTGTATCTTTTTGTTTTTTATGCCCATTAGCAACCTGTCTTTAAGAGCATCTTCTAAAAAATCTCCATATTTGCAGTTATCTGCCAACTGCTTTATCGCCACAATGTAATCTGTCACATTTTCGTCCATATTCTGGTTACGGTTTAAAAACTTAAATCTTTCTGCCGTCGTATTCCTTTTGGGTTGAAAATGCCCTTTCAACTTTGCCACCAACTCCGAATACTTCAGCTCATCTGGACTTTTCGGCGCAACCAATGTCTTGGAGATACTGTATAAATCTCCACCTCCAACTCCAATCAAAAAAGACACCTTGTCTTCATCTGTCGTGATTTTATTGAGCTTCAATAAATGGTTTAACCGCTCAATATAGCTATTGAAATCATCACCTGCATTGAAGTATTCAATGCGTCCAATGAAACTCGACATTCTAACTGTGCCGCTTAAAATTTCGGTTTTAATGTTTTCTTCGAGTATGACTTTACTTTGTTCTGCGTCACTTGACATCAATCTCGAACAAAAAAAAACTACTTCTTATCTTCAAACAAAAAAAAATTTCCAGTTATCCTCGTCGCCAATTTCGTATATGCGATTGTATGAGGAGTGGAGATAAATTAAACACGACTACGTTCCGTTGAAGACTGACTTTATTCTTATGCTACGTATACTGACTAGGTACATGCTTACATACTAGAGACTATGATAAGAGATAATCATTAAGAGAAGATTACTGATATTGAGAGATGATAATATGAGCATTACCTTGCATAATCAAATGTACTAAAATACAGTAGTGCTGGCAAGTAATACTACATATATATCAATGGTGATGTACCGTCCTCATTCAAGAAATCTGTGATTTTTCCCATCCATAAAAAAGGTGATTTAAATGCAGTCGAAAACTAACGAGGCATATCCTTCATGAATGTTATTGCGAAGATATTTTGTGGTGTTCTCGTTAACAGGCTTGAAGTCTGGGTTGATACAAACAATATTCTTACGGAACTACAAGCAGGCTTTAGAAAAAACTATTCGACGGTTGATCACATATTTACTTTAACATCAATAATAAAAGCATTTCAAGCCAGAAATAAAAAAATATACACGTTGTTCGTCGATTTTAAAGCTGCATTTGATTTGGTGAATCGAAATGCTTTATTTTATAAGCTTTCTCAACTTGGAGTATCAACAAGATTTATACAAATAATCAGGTGTTTGTACACAGATACCGAAGCAGCAGTTTGGGATGGCAAAACGTACTCAAAACCATTTAAGTCACTTACGGGGGTAAAACAGGGATGCTTGCTCAGTGCTCTCTTGTTTGCTCTCTTTATAAATGATATAGCTGCGCACATTCCAGGGGGTGTCCGAATTGCGGGTATCACAATAAATATATTGCTCTATGCCGATGATCTCCTCTTACTATCCGAATCACCAGAGACCCTTCAATTGATGATAAATCGTTTAACTGACTACTGTCATAAATGGGGTTTAGTAATCAACAATGAAAAATCAAAAGTAATGGTCTTCTCGCGTTCCTCTCGAGGTGAAGTGAGAAACAACTGGATGCTTAATGGATGTCGTTTAGATGTATCGAAAGAATACAAGTATTTGGGAGTTTTGCTCAACCCAACACTGGATTTTAGAAAGCACCTTGCAGAAAAAGCTAAAACTTCACAAAGCTTGACTAATCTGACTTGGAGAAGATTTTTTCAAACGAACATATCAATCTTTCAACAAAATATAAAATTTTTAATGCGATTGTAAAATCTTCTCTTTGTTATGCTGCACAAGTATGGGGAATGGAAGAATACGAGGAAGTTGAAAAGCTACAAAGAAATTTCTTAAAGAAAATGTTTAATATCCCCTTAAACGCACCAAACTATTCAATATACTTGGAAACAGGACTGCCAAAACTTTTTACTTTCACTCTCAAGTTACAAGCCGACTATTTAATTAAAGTGCTTGGTCTCCAGGAAACTCGCCTATGCAAAATAATGATGCGTTACGAAATTCGAAATAAGGACTGGTGGCTGAGGACATGGGAAAATATTGCTGCTTTCTGCGGTGAAAATGTGCAGATGAACCCCAACAACATTGGTGCGATGAAAGTTAAATTTTACGAAATCATCCAAAAACTTGAAGACTTTACTCGAAATCAGATGAAAGAAAACGCATGTCAATCGGAGAGCAGAATACTTTATAGCCAGCTTGATTATAACTTGTGTGGCAAGAACTATTTTCAAGATTCTCATAGCTACAAAGATATTTCAATGATCTTTAAAATAAGATGCGAACTTCTCTATTTAAATGGAACACCATACAACGGAAGCTTTGACCAATTTTGCAGTTTGTGCAATTTAAGATCCAAAGAAGATTGTTTTCATTTCATTAGTGTATGTCCCATTTTCAAAGAACAAAGAAGGACATACTTTGGTAAACCTACCCTTTCAGTCCGAGAAACAATTGAAATTTTAAATGGATCAGATTGGATCAAACTTGTCAAATTTGCCCGAAATAGTTACCGCTACCGAATGCTTCTAATAACGGAATATTCTTAATTCAAAACTCATTATCCTTCAAATAAATAATAAGCAAAGATATCTATATCTACTTCTTTTATCAAAATGTACACTAACTTGTTCAATTATATTAAATTTTTAAAGTTACCAGTCGAGCTGACGGCTAAGCCAATGCCTAAAAATTCATAAAAACTTTTGTAAATGTAATGTTAACTTGCAATAAATGAATCTTTGAATTGAATTGAATTGAATATTCCCACTCAAAACGAAATAAGTCCCACTTAAAATAAAAACGCGTAACGAAATAAGTCCCACCAATTGACGAAATAAGTCCCACTTTTAAAAACGAAATAACTCCCACTTTCAAAATAGCAATTTTTGGTGGGACTTATTTCGTTTTTAAAAGTGGGACTTATTTCGTGGGAGTTATTTCATAGACCCAACTGAGTTATGTGCTTTTGGCGGGTCTATGAAATAACTCCCACGAAATAAGTCCCACTTTTAAAAACGAAATAAGTCCCACCAAAAATTGCTATTTTGAAAGTGGGAGTTATTTCGTTTTTAAAAGTGATACTTATTTCGTCAATTGGTGGGACTTATTTCGTTACGCGTTTTTATTTTAAGTGGGACTTATTTCGTTTTGAGTGGGAATAAATTCGTTTTGTAAAGTGGGAGTTATTTCATACCCCTAAATTTATATTTTTTCTTATGCAAAAAGTTATGGTTGTCCCTTTTACGAAATGTCCAATATTTCGTAAAAGGGACAACCATAATTATTTGTCCTTATCTCTCATGGCTCTTCTTGCTTGTATACGATTTTTCTTTATTATTCCTCTGCTTTGATTATTCATATTATTCGACGTGTGTTTTTTTTCGAAGAGCCAAATACTTCTTATTTGAAATCGCATTAAACAATGAAAAAGTGGGACTTATTTCGTTTATGAAAGTGGGACTTAATTCATTTAAGAAATATTTTATTCAAGGGGGAGTTATTTCATTTTGAGTGGGAGTTATTTCATTTCAAGTAAATTTTTAAATCATTTCATTTTGGTGGGACTTATTTCGTTTTCAAAAGTGGGACTTATTTCGTGGGAGTTATTTCATAGACCCGCTTTTGGCATTACTTCTCACGTTTTCGAACACTTTGCTACCACAATTTGCAATTTCTTCAAATTTGAATTCAAACAAATTTAAGTCGGTAAACGAACAATTTGACTATTTGACTATTTTTCAACGATTCGGAAACCATTCAAGCACGTTAGACCTTTCATGAAAAAATGCCAAGTCAAGAGAATTATACTGTCAAGAAAAGCACCATCTAATTTACAAGTTCAAGTCCGGCACAAAAGTGTATTTTTTTAGTGCGCCAGGGCCTGAAATTCCCTGAGTTTTGGTGCCTCCCTTATTGCTTTTCACATTAATTTATTTATGTTTTCAATTTGAAGTATTCCAAGTCAAAAGCCACTTATAGGATTATGTCCATTAACCATTACAAACTTTCAGCTTTGTGTTACAGAAAATTCTTACACTTGTCATAATTCACTGGTTTTTGTAGTTTTGTGCTACAAGCCGTAGGTGTTCAAAATTTTGATGCTGAAGAAGTGGAGTGGGTATCGAAAAAATCAAAACGTCGGAGCAGATTTTATTGGAGCAGATTTGGTTTCAATGCTGGTTATAAGCTATTCTTTGGGTGTTGCCATAGCCCCTCTACTTACCTATCGTTCCATGCAAATTAAGTAGAACTAGAATAATTTTAAGACTTTTCTTTGATTAAAGGTCATAACATGCAACACACTGAGCCAGTAAAACTTTCTAACTGAAATCCTTTGGATTGGAGAAAAAAAAAAATGTCCAAGAAAATGTTAATGCGTCTAACCCAAATCTAGTTGGTAATTGTAGAGCCTTGTTATTATGGTCCAACAAAATGCAGGAATGCGCACACTTCTTTGGCACGTGTGAGCTCTAAGGCTGATCAATGTTGTGTACTTTTTTTTGGTATACAAACAAACATAATTGGTTTGCTAACAAGCAAGATCAGAGCAGTCTCACGCTTGCACGCCATGCTGTCATACTTTGTATTCCGTTTTGTATAAAACACAAGCTGTGCTTAAAAAAGAGCTATGCTAATCCTTGTGTTAAAACAACTTGTGTCGATAAACATGGCTCCATAGCGCAGCAGCAGGTTAATTAACAATTATCGCAGATTGGGGCACGTTCGAGCAATTACGAATTAACAACACCGCCAATATGCGGCTGCTAGGGACTATTTAAATTGCAATCAGTGCAACACATAAATACAAATTAACGAAAGTGGTACACATTCGGTCTTCGATCACGGTTGCCGTTTTGGTAGGATCCTACCAAAATTGGTAGGTTTTTTCAGTTTAGGTAGGTTGGTAGGTTTCAATTCAATTTGGTAGGTTTTTGTTACTAAAACTTTAACAACTCTTTTACAAAATTAAAATAATCCCTAATTAATTTCTCAAAAAAAGTACACAAATGTAACCAGTGGTCGGATTCTTTAACATTTCAGACGACTATCGTCTGAATTTTGGGTAGCAAAAATACGCTTTTATGACCCTGAAAAAATTGCTAAAATTTGTAAGACGATAGTAAAATCGCTCTCCACCAACCACTGAAAGCAAGATTGCATGAACCAATCGTTTGACGACGCAATCTACGATAGACTATTGAACGATAATCGTCTGAACTATGATTCCTTTCGATTCTACATTTATGTAGTTAGTAGTAAAAGTAAACAGATTTTCCCAGATTGAAATTCAGGAATTCGATTTCCAAGTATTTTTATACAGTAGAATTCACATAAAATTCGTTTTACTCAATTTTGATGAAAAAAATTAAAATCATATACCTAAAAATATACTTCAATGTTAAAACATCAATAATAATTCAATTCAGCAAGTAAGCGAAAACTAGTAAAACAAAAAACTAATGTCGATTTCCTTTCACCAATTTGCAGTCGACTGCAGTCGCTACTAAATTCGATTCTTTTTTGGGTATTTAGGAAATTAAAAAAGTAGCGATTTTCTTTTTTATGAATGTATGTGTGTCCAACTGACTAATGAAGAAAAACAAGCACCATGGAACAAAACAATTACATTCATATTGTTAAGCACACAATTTTTATATTTTTTTTCACCAACTGTTTTCCAAATTCACAACTAAATACTAAACAATCCTGCTTCCTTTAATTTTTTTCATATACTGATGTTTTTGTTTGCCGTTTTCGATTTGTCAAAATTGTTGTGTGTGTGAAAATCCGTGGGCAAATCCGTCTCAAAAAAGAGATCGACTGCAGTCGATTTTTTTCCCTCCTAAATGAATTCCATTGAAAAAAAAATTGACTGCAGTCGACTGCAGTCGATTTTTTTGTTGAAAGGAATTCGATATAACCCAAGATTATCGAGTAAAGTCCGATTGTGAAATATGTAGGTTGTTTTCCATGTTTTGACAGCTAAATCTTATCTTGTGAATTTTCGGACTGTTTTCTCCGTCTGAAAATCTATTTTCGAAAAACTGAAAAATCTTACTGAAACTTCCTTCACTTTTGACCAATCAGAGCGACGAATCCCGACAGTAGCTTTCAAACTCCCGGTGCGTTGAATGCGAGCATTCGGCTGTCTAATCTTTCAGTTATTAGTTGACACTTCGAAACATAATGATTTAACAAATTTCGTTTTTAATTTACTGACCCGTCTCACACAGCAGCAGAAAAGAAATTTTTCGATTTCTAAGAAGCAAATTGGGATTTAATGTAATAAACAGTATAATGTTAGCAAAAGACTTGGCCGCTGACAACAACGGCACGTATGCTTTAAACTTAAACTTGTGTGCGTTATGAAAAATAATTATGGTTTAATGCGAAAACAAGTTTTTTATGTTGTTTTTCGAAAAATAAACTCAAATGAAGCTTGGTAGGTTTTTCATTGAGTTGGTAGGTTTTTTAAAAAGTTTGGTAGGTTTTTTTTCTTGACAGCGGCAACCGTGTCTTCGATCCGAACTTACTCTTCCGCATCAATGCAAGTGGCTCGTCGCGTCGCCATCGCCTACCGTCGCGTCGCCGCCGAGGTCGCCAAATAATGTTTTCTTGTGTGAAACCGTTAGGATGTCAATCAATTAGCGGCTAACATGAATCAGAGAGATTTTTGGAATATGTTGTTTCGGTCATTTATTTGTTTTATGGTCGTTGTTCATGTTGTATGTTAACTAAAATAAGATCCCGTGTGTTTTTGCTAAAAATTAGATTTTCAACTCGATCATATTTTGGATTTAAGAGCGAAAAGCTAATGTGAATAATTGAATAGCTACTTGTGATTAATTGACTTTGAAATAATCTATGCGAATGTGTTTATACTGTTGGTGATGAGTCAGTGCGAAGCAGGTGTTAAAATGATAAATGCTCAAAAAAAGACTTCGGAGCCCCTCTTGAAGAAGCGCAACAATCAGTGGTCACATGAAGTGCGGAAGGTAAGTCAAGTGTTCAATTCATTGCTTCAGGAAATAAGCTGAGCTCTTCTGAATAAGTAACAGAGCCAAATGAGACAAAGATGAGACATTGATGTTGTCTAGGTTTTACTTTTGTCTTCAATAAAAAGCACAGGACATCTCATACCAAAAATGTAAAGCTATGATTTGTTTCTTAATCATCTTCTGAATCTTTTGTTTATATTCATTTGATTATAGTGTGTCATTAAATTTTGTATTTATGTTGAATCTGGTATGGAATTAATGCTGGTGACGAAATGAACGAGTTTAAGATTTGTTCTTAAAACATTCTTTTCTTTTCTGGAAACAGTTGTTTGAAAAATCGTATTGCAATTTGCGAAACTAAAATTTTGAGTTAGTCTCTGCATTATTGTTGTATAAATTTGGACAGTCAAACTAGAAGGTGAAAAAATTAAAGCAATCTAGAGTTAAACCCACCCAAAAGGATGGTAAGCAATTAGATAATATGAGCGAAATATTAAAAATTTGGTTGGAATTGTTTCCAAATTGCAAATAAGGAAAAAGAAGAAAGTGTCTATATTTACTCAAGGTGTAGTTGGTGTAGGTGGTGTTACACCGCATTTTTGAGAAATCTCTCAAAGAGAACCAATTGCAGTCGTTTCAGTTGAAAATCAGTTGAAAAGCATTAGTTTTGTCACTGAATTGCAAAATTAAAATAATAATAATGTGTAAGAACAGTTTGATTGCTAAATTCCTAAAATGTCAATTGTAAATAGCTTTATTGACATTCAGTCGGTAAAATTTTGAAAAATAAGTAATAGTATTTTTTAATTTCATGAGTCATAAAAAAGAGAATCAACGAAGTTGAACCAATTCATTGATTCTGAAAAAATTAATTTTAAATTGAAAAATTGTGAACTTACGATGAGTTTGTCACTGACATTTGAAACAGTTGTAAATATTTTTATAAAAAAATACAAAGGTAGCGCAACAGTGCAAAAAGGCTTGACACCTAGCGAATTTCTCACAACCATGCCTTTTGGGGGAATGAAGTGGATCTACAATTTTCTAATGATTCCGAACGGCTAGTTGAGAAAGCGCTTTTCATGGCAATTAATTTACTTTCTTAGGAACTGCCAATTCCACAAGAAAGTCTATACAAAAGGGAAAATATTTTATGGTTTTTTTTCCCGCGTAACAGGCAGATATGCTAACATTTACGTCTCGGATACGGATACATGAATTTTGCAAATTTTTAGTAAATGACAAACAATCGGTGGCAATAGATCAAAAGCTAAAATTTTTTCCTTTTAATTATGTAAAATAACAGACTAATAAATTTTCTTTGTTTTCTCATTTAAATATAGATTAATTTAGTAGGTAGTACTAACAGGTTCTATTTTCGATTTGTGGTAGCTGGTCTTATTTTTTTTAAGTAGTACAGACTGTAAGAAATTTGATATATATTTTTTTTTAAATGTTTACGTATTTGCAGCATGAAATCGAAAAATCTGTTTCACGAATGAGGAGATGATGTAAAATGTTAAGCTTTGCTGTACAGCTAAGGTCTTACACGATCTTTAAGGACTATTTGAATAACAACTCGATTTTAACTAGCAAATCTAGTGAAGTTAGCTTATGAACTTGATGCTTTTGATTTGTTCGTACTTTTCAAAACCGTTTTTGAATTTGAAGCTCAATAATCTGCACTGGACTCTTCTAGATTTTGCAGCAAGGTTATTGAATTTCAATAAACACATTTAAAAACATTTATTAATAAGCCACCATTTTTGATTGATGAAGTTGGGCTTACAGAAATGTAAATAGTTGAAGAAACGTAAATTTGCTAAAAGTTAAGTTTGGGATTTTGTCACTAGATCAACAGAACATCATAGAACTACAAAGATCACAAAAGGGCTTTTGTTTCGGCAGACGTTAATTCCAAGCGATATAAAAATTTTCGAAACGTAAGCAAAAGCTAAAGAAGGCTTTTCTACCCAAAGACAATCTAAGAGGCTGCGTTTAGTTTTTGCAAAAAGGCGTGGAAACAATACGGTATCATATCTCTTTACACAGATGTTTAATAATTTCGAAATGGATCTCGTGAAATATTGCTATTTTGCTGATAAATTGGGAAAAACACATAAGAGACACTTTACGTATCCTTGAAGTGTTATTTTTTAGTTGCGTTTAAAGGTAATATAAGGCAAGTTCTATAGAATCGTGCAGAAAAAAGTTTTGAGATAAAAATTAAATATGACATTACGATGATAGAGAATAAGAAATAGAATGTATACTGCAATTCTGTATGTTTGGCTTTGTGTCTGTCTGTCTCTATGTCCGTAATGGATATGAAGCCTAAACCACTTGACCGATTTGCTTCAAAATTTGAAGCTAGGATCTGTGGGCTGTAGGACCGCCTACAGAGGGGTTTTTGGAATTGAGTTTCTAGGTCTTGAAATAACGATACCAGCCATACATCCGATATTTTAATACATAATACTTATATTTCTCGAAAACGACCCCGACGGAGTCGATGAAATTTTGTGTGAAGGATCAGTTTTAGGTTATTTTTATTGTGACGTAAATGGGTGATTCTTAGCTGTGATTTTTACAATTCAAAATTTTTTAAAATAAAAAATGCTTCAAAACTTGTGATCTGGGTGTTATTGGTCTTTTATTATGCTCAAAATTAAGCCTGTAACGTAGCTCTACTACAACTGCAATAGATAAGAAGCTAGAACAAAAATATTAGAAATATCACTACCACGGTACTGACATCAAAATGAAATATTGAGTATATTTGGCTAAATCTCTTAAAATAATAACACAAATGATAAATTATAGGATTTTGATAGTTATACAGAGACATTTACAATATTTTCTTTCTTGATTTTAAGAATCCTTAAAATTTATTAACAGTAGGATTATAATTAAAATTTGTATAATAGTCTTAGAATAAAACTAGGTTTAACATTAGATAAATATTGAAATTCATTGAAGTTTTTAACAAATTAAAATTTAAAAAGCAGTGATACAATCAATTAAACTATTAAACACGATAATAAATGTAAACATCAAGGAAACATTCATTTAAATATTATTTGCTTTGTTTACCATGGTACTTACATCCACGGTACTGACATTTTAGTATTTTTTAGTATTTTATTTATTTTATGTTCGGCTTACACTGTAAGATATGATATCTTATTTATAGTGTAAAGTAAAATTGTACAGTTGCTACTAAATTTGATAAATTTACATTATTTGAACGTACATAATATTTTCATATATTTAAAGGGAATGTCTAAACATGGCTAAAGTGAATTTTAAGTTGGGTTTTAATTTGTACTGTGCTACCTGTGTTTTCAATTAATTGCGGTAAGGAATTCTATAAACATTTGAATGTATAATTAACCTTTAACTTAAATTCTCAAACGTAATTCAAATTATTGGCCAAATAATTTTGAATTCACACGTGAAATTAAATAATTATTCATATAATTGACCTAAACATTGTATTAACAGGCGTGAATTTCAATACAATGGTACTGACCGGTAATTTTATGGCATACCTTTTAAAAAACACAACAAATTATTTCTGTCATAACATCGAGTCTAAAAACTACCAAACAGCTGTACAAATTTGTACAAAAATTGTCATTCTACTAGAGCGAGCGACAGAAACTGGATAAATGATGGTGTTTAAGCGGGAAATATTTTAAATTTGAAAATTGAAGAAAATTCCAGGACACGAATCAATTATCATTATTCCTTTCTACGAGTCAATATTGGGATACAACTGTAGCATAATTTGATGAAATGTACAATAGCTTTTAGGTATAAAAGCAAAACATTAAATTATAATATACGACTGTTTATAGAAATTTATGTATTTAGTTCGAAAAATGAAATTGAGACATGCCACGGTACTGACATTTATAATTTTGAAAATTATTCGTGATCCATGAATACTTATGCTTCAATATACATTGTCTATGTAAAAATACTACCAAATTCATCATAATTTTCATTTTCTAATAAAAAAAAAACATGCCAAACAATAAATAAAGTACTAGACGTAAGAAATCACGGCTATTTGAGAATCACCAATATTTGGAAAAAGTCTAAAGGTCTCACTGCCCCATTTTTTTAAAAACCGACTTTCTCGTTAATGGGTCACACGATTTTAACTAAATTTTGTATTTTAGAAGTACTACGTTGTTTAAGAAAGATTGCATATTTGAAAAACTTGAATTTTTAAAATTTTTGTACATTTAAACTTAACGTTTTGATTTTTTCAAATAACTTCAAAACCGTATCTTTGATTTATTTTAAAGTTTTTGTCAAACAACTACTGGAGAGACCTTAAGCTTTGCATATTTGATTTCTAAGAAACTTGCTTTCAAAAAAAGTGAGAAAAAGAAAACCTTTTGTTTATTAAGCTGGTCCAACGATTTTATTTCAACTTTCAGCGCTTATACGAATTAACAACTACAAGAGAATGGTGTTTTTAGATTTTCGAATTTGGAATTTGGAATTTAATTTTTTTCAATATCTTGTGTGATCAAATTCAATTTTCATTGCTAATGTGAAGCTGGCAACCCTGTACCACCAAATATATTATGAAGATCTAATACTAAAATCTTTTACTCAGCCTTAAGATTTCGATACCGTATTTAACACAGAATCGCAAGTTCAAGCGACCCAGTCGTGCTAGTTTTTTTTTGATTTTTTTTTTTTTTTAAATCTGGTTCATCAATCCTAAAATCTTGTGACAAGTTTAAATTGCTTAAGAAGTTTTCCATTGAATTTACCTTTCTTTGAGAGGAAAACAAAATATTGGAAAAACTCTGGATTCCTATTTGTATGCAATTTGAAACGACAAATCCGATTTCAATACTTACTTGATCGCAAACTAAGCACTCAGCCAAACGATTAAAATTTGCAGACAAACCGTCCAGAAAATATAATTTGTTCAACACTTAACAAGCATGAGAGTATAGTGTTGTGCCATTTTTTGGAATTTCCAAGGGCATTACGAGTTCACATGTATACGCAATTGCCACAGGGAAATCCCAAGTCAGCGCAAACGTTTAGTTGAAATTTGTAGTTTTTCATTTTCACTTCTTAAGAACAACACCATCACTAAAATGTTCGTACTCACAGTTTTGTTGTCATTGCAGCCGTTATGTTGGGACTTAGTAGGCCAGTAGATATAAAAAATATCGAAATTCTTACAAATTATTTCGAACTGCTGGTCCAAAAAATCCCAACCACAACGTCAACAGTTTTATTCAGATCTCCCATTCATCAAATCAATCAATTCGATCGCGATGTATAACTCAAGTAACAGAAGATCTAGGGAGCAACCCTCAGTAGGGAAGCGTTGAAAGCGAACTTATTCCTACGTCAAAGACGAGCAAAATTTTTCAGAGATCTACAATACTGGTCCACAAACACAATCATGAAGTGATCCATTCTTCTCTTGTGATTCTTACTTCTCTCATTTTGTTACGTGTGGTCTGTATCCAGTTCCTCAATTCAGCATTGGAATAGTAACATCAATTTAAAATCATGCAAAGCTCCAGGCATTCCTATAAAGTAATCGTCTTTCTGAAAGTATTTGCAAATAATTAAATTTGCAATATGTACATCTCTACAACTAAAACAATTTATGATTAAAAGGCATTCCGAAGGCGTTCTTGTTAAACTAATTAGACGTGACCAGGAAACCCCTGCAGAGTTCTGTGTTCTCCTTAACTTAAATTCAGTTTTAATTATTACGCTCATAAACTAAGTCTCATTAGCAGCAGGTGTACATGCATTTGCATCTACACTTGTTCCCAAAAAAAGAAACAGAAGCGTTAAGACGTTAAGGTCTTGCATGAATCTGATCACAGCTAGCTCACGTTTTGGTGCTAATTGAAAACAGTGAGCGACGACGCCATTGCCGACTACGACGACCGTGCGCCATGTACCTGATCACTCCTCCTAAAGGATTCACTATATTCACCTGAATTTATGTAAACATGAGCTATGAATTTAAACGCTGCGTGGTCACTATGTCATTAATCCGTTTTCGTTTAAATGACCCGCATTAACATTGGTGCTATTCTCGAAAGTCCTTTCTCGCTTTAATTACTGCCGTTAATCTGTAACTTCCACCAACTCTGCCTGTGCCAACATTAGCATCAGCAGCAGCAGAAGCAGCGCCAGCGACGAGAGTAGCAATTTATCGGATCCCGCGTTCAGCGGAATACTTTTAAAAAGTAGCCATGATACTTGCAGCCATGTTAGTGCTTAGGTAAATTGTTAGGTACCTACTTTAGTAATTTCCTGCTTTAATTGGATGACCGCAAGGCTAGTCTCTTGGACTGTTATTCTTCACACTTTTCATAGTTTATCGACGCCATGACCAAATTAATATTGTTTCTCCCCCAATTAAGTTGAACTATCGAGTTTAAGTCAAATTAATTCAAAAAATTCAAAAATATAGAAATGATAGTTAGATGGGTGCTTTTAATAACCGTGAGATTACCAGGTACTTAAATCAGTGTGGCGTATTTCCACTTTAATTACTTCTTCTCACCTCGTTATTCCAATGGGGCAGTTGTGATCACCCTTCGCACTGAAGCACGCAGATAAAATGCAGAATAATTACAGAAATAAACTGCAAGACGAACAAATTGCGGCGAGCGACGACGCGACAACGATTCGAGCCAAATGAAATGAAGCCACAGCATAGGATCACTGGCACCATGCGTACTGCATTCGCTCATACACTTGCATACATAGTCGGCAATTCAAAATCTACAAGTAGAAAACAGGTATAAATGGTGGTTAATTAATTTGATGAGTTATGCGCTTAAATATGTTAAATCTTCAATGAAAACAAGATGACTGTGAGAAGATATGTGCGAGTATAAATTAATTAGGGGGAACTATCTGACAAAATGGATTCTCATGAAATGAGCCTGTTATTAATGTGACATTGTCTACTTTTTTTCTCTCTATTTTTTACTTGAGTTGCAGACTTGTTTTGAGATAAGTAGAAAATATGACATTCAAAATTGGACCAGTTTCAATAGAGATAGGTTTATACTCTGTGACTCGACCAACGCGACGGCTATTGGGTTTTCTGAGTAACATTTTTTTTAAAGTAGAACATACGAATGTGATAAAAATAATAGATAAGTGCATTCCTTATGCACATGCAGTGGATTTTGTGTCAATAACAGTCATTGTGAGCTTAATGATTATTTATTGCAAAATTAGAGATAAAAGTTTAAATTGTGTTGACAGGGAATGTCATTGAATTTAAAATATTTGCTCAATGTAGAGAAATGAGAGTTGATATTTTGTTGTGATTAGCTTTTCAACAAATAGCTGTGCTAAGTTACTAATTTGATAAAAAAAAACCAACTCAAGCATATGTTTATTTTGGCTTTCCGATCAAAATGTTTACCAAATGTTCATACTACAATAAAACAATATGAGTGGTATGTAATTTTTTTTTAAATTATTTACCATATTTAGGGAAACCCTCGAGCCTCAAACCCTCGAATGACGAAGTTTTCTTATTTCTATAAGAATAGAACCCTTTGAGGCATCTTACGCGATTAATTATACAGTCGCGTGGGTGATATTCTTGTTAAAGGAAGAGGGCAGACAAAGTATAATGTTTGAAAACTAATAAATAATCTAGGAAACTAACTCTAGAAACTAACTTGATTGAAGAAGGGTAATGATTTCTGTCTGCAAAATCATGTTGTTCAGATTTTTCACTCACTATCATTTATGAAAACTTGCAGGATTTGGTTTGAGGTATCGTGGCTTACTTTTGAAAGGGTTAAACGTTGAAGGGTTGAATGTTTTAAAGGAGATATCAATTCACATTGGTTTTGAATGTGTCAACAACTTTATGCTGTGGAAAAACTGCATTCGGCAAGGTGTTCCACATTTGTGTTGTTTGACTTCTGAAAGAATCTTTATGTTTAGTTCGTCCGAAATCAGTGATCTAATTATGAGCTAATATACTGGCTGTCCCGCAATTTCTGTGCCTTTCACAGTAAAGTCCACTTTGATATAACTTTTTGACGATTTAAAAAAAGGTTAACTGTGGTGTACCCTGTCCCATGTTCGATTTCTCTTTTAGTACTGATAGGGAAAACCTCATATTCGCCTTAAGCAACCGTAGCCTCGTGTAGTGTACTCTTCTAGCTATGCCCTGCCATTGTCTCGGTATAGCTCAAACAGCTCATACAGTTTGTTGTATCTTCTTCTCCACGCATTGTTTTCGCATAAGGAACCAAAGATCATTCGGAGTATTTTTTTTTTTTTTTTTTTCGAAACGACCAAGGGCTTCCATATCCACTTTCGATAAAGTCCGCGTTTCCGTGCCATAAAGAAGGACTGGGATGTTCAAGGTCTTTAGCGGTTTACCTAGACAGTAAAATGTCATGGAACCCTCAACTTGAACGCATTTCCAGCAGAGCAACCAAAAAAATGGTCTTAGCGAAGCGTATGGGGAAAAAACTGTGTTCTAAAACATAAAATGAGGTATGGTATGACCTATATACGCTGGTAGTCAGACCAACAATAACGTACGCAGCCGTTGTATGGTGGATAAAAACAAAAGAAATAAAGGAAATTCAAAAACTTAAAAAGATTCAAAGATTGGCAATAACATGCATTACTGGATACATGCGTACAACACCAACATACGCTCTAATCATCATTGTAGGACTACCTCCAATTCACCTCTTCATAAAAATGGAAGAAAAAGACAGGCGATACACCGTCTTTTCCATCAAGGTGCATTTTCTTGTAGTGGTGTTGGGTAGTAAGGATAAACGGTGGAATGGATCAACACGTTTATAAAGGCATACTGGAGAATGTCATAGAGCCTTTTTCATTCCCACACATGCCCATCAGTCATGTTTTTCAGCAGGACAGCGACCGAAAACATACGGCATTTTTGTAAAGCTGTGGTTTGCGGATACAAAAACCAGTGTTTTGGATTGACCCGCGCAAAGTCCGGACCTGAATCCGATTGAGAACTTATGGGCAGACGTCGAGAGAGCATTAAAGTCCAAAAAATCCAAAAATTCGGACGAGCTTTTCAAAAATATTAAAGAAGTCTAGGACGGTATAGCACCATCAAGATGCCGCGCTTTGGCTGAAAGTATGGAAAGAAGATTGGCTGCGTTTATACAAGGAAATGGATTTCCTACAAAATATTAATACTTACTCTATGTTAAGCTGAAGATTTTTAATGAAATACCATTTTATATGTTCTGTTTCTAATTTTATGGCCACACAAAATTTGAATTAAATACATGTTTATTTTTTTGTATTTGATATTGTCTAGCTTTTTTCTTGTATTAATATTTTAATGTGTACTCTTTTTCATGGGCTACAAATTAAACCTCTTTTCAACCTGAAGAAATGTCTTTTAAGAAAGTTATGCATACTTACTTATATTACTATATGGGTGCCGGTTTCTATTTTAATGACCATCACTGTACCTATTTCAAAACGAATATATTATTAATAACTAAGAAAGTTTAAAAAACTTAGTTTCTTTGAATCTAGCTCGAAGTTATGTCTATTGAGAGGTTTTATCCAGTTCGTCGATGTTCGGTGTCTTTTTTTGATGACACATATACTTCATTTTACCCTCATCAACCATCAAAACCATTTTTGTCGCTTCTGTTTCAATGCTCGCAAAAGCACCTATGACATCACGCTTCCTTCTTCCCATTGCGTCTTCGTCTGCTAAATTGAGTATTTGTACAGATTTTTGAAAGATTGTTCCTCTGGTGTTGACGTTTGAGTTTTGTACAATCGTTTCAGGTATGGTGTTAATGAAATCGCATGACAGTTTGTCAACTTGTCTAAAGCCTTTTTCGACATCAAAGGTTTCGGTGAGTTTTTTTACCGACCTTGACGGAGCAGCGCCAGTTCTCCAAAGTCTTCCTGCATAGCCAGCCGTTCGAGTTTTGCTAGGATGCCGAAACTAGACATATCTCTGTACAGCTCGTCTCTGCAGATCTTAAAACCACATTGAATAGGACCTATCAAGTTGTTGAAGTAGGGTTTTAGACGTTCACATTATTACAGCAGACAAAATTTTATAAGCGACGTTAAGGAGACTAACCCCTCTATAATTGTCGTCATTGTTTGGGTCTCCCTTTCTTAGGATCGGGCATACAATACCGAGGTGCCATTCATTGGGCATACTTTCTTTTCCTTTTCCAACTGATCTCCTGCTGTCTTGAATTGTTCGGCATCAAGGCCATCCACACCTGCAATCTTATTTGATTTAAGTTTTCGTATGGCAAGCTTAACTTCTTCTAGGTCGGAAGGACGGCATTCTTGATCATCATCCAAGGCATTATGCCTAACAACGAAATTAGTGTCTTCATTGCCGTTAAGCAGTCTGCAGAAGTGGTATTTTCAGATCCTCAGTAGCGACTGCGTCTCCATTACTATGTTTCTCTACGAGCTTTACAGGGTTGAGTTCGGGCTTTGCTACCCTGGCAAGATCTTTTTACCTTTTGGAAGTTTTCCGAGCCTCATTCCTGTCATGGCATCTCTCAATTTTCTCAAAAGAGCGCTTCTCGTGCTGCTTCATTTTCTTTTTGAGAATTTGTTGTTCTTCCCTTCTTTTCTCCTTGTAAATCTCGTTTTCCTGGTCGAAAGCAGTGAAAGTATAGAAATACGAATCTGTATTTTAATTGGCTGGAATATTTAGGGCTGACAGAGTTTTGATTTGAAATGGTGCTCAAAAGGCGGGTCCATACAAGAAAACACTAAAGCACTCGAGTCATTAGTCACTTAAAAAGACCTGAACTCACTCTAGTCACTTGCAAAGGGAAAACCCATGATGATTTCGATGTCACACAAACTTTCGTTTAATCCAAATTACTCAATGGGCTCAAAGCACCATGGAAGATATTCATTCGTTGGACTAAAATGGAGTCGTGCTACAAAAATGCTTGGTAACATCGTTTTTTCAGTAGCCTTTTTCGTCATTTAATAAGAGGGTTATGTTTTTGATATATAGCAGTAATTTTCAACAAATATCCTACACAGTCCAATGAGATTTTGCAGGGATGCCTAGATTAAAGATCTTAATCCTCCGCTAACAAACACTACCTTAATAAAAAGGCAAATAGGAGAACACAACTATTCAAACACAAGTAAGGATAGAAAAGAAAGTTCAGGTTTGAAAAAGAGCTTTGTGTCACCCTAGAGGCTGCAACTACTTCATCTAACCTCAAAATGTTAAAACAAATAGGACAAATGTTCAAATTCTTGTTAACAATCTGTTATGCTAGCTACTTTATAACCAAACCCATAATAGGTTAGCGCAAATAGCAAGAAATTCTCTACCCGTTAATCTCTAAGACCACAAGCTTGAGGCTTACTTACTAAATACATACGTGTTTCGTGTTACTTCAAATTAATTGCTAGCGAAGACTTAAAATCCCAAACTGCTGTTATTCGATTTAATTTCCGAGGCATTTCAATTTCATTAGTAACCTCTAGCCTGCAACTACGTACTCCAATAATCACTAACGTTAAGCCTCCGATTCCTATCACTGCAATCTGATAACTATAGAAAAATGCACACACCTTCTCTTGGGTATTTTTTTTTGTGTAACACATTCATTGAACAACTTCAACTTCAGAACCCCAATATGTCCTGAGGGGCTGAGCCTTCAAATTGCATCGGCATCCGCATACCCTTTAAATATGTAGGTGTAGGTACACCTTAATTGTTGGCTTCGAAGTTTAATTTTTAAGCCTCCACGAGTATACGAACTCAACTCGCAGAGTCACTGGATTAGGTGCTACCTGCGCTGATGCGTGAAACAACCGTACTAATAAATTACAGGTGATGCCAAACAGTTCCCATTCGCATAAATCTTTGTTTATGTGGCGGAGGCAAGTTGTCTGTCGTATGGTCGGTCGTGTATGTTGAGTCTGTTCGTTCATTCATTTATTTGTGCGCTTGCCCAAAGGTGCATTGGATATCTGGTAATAAATTACTTGGGATTGTCAAAACCGTAAGTAAAATATCACTTTGGTGGTTGTTTCCCTGTCGCAGCGGCAACGCGATTCTATTGCTGATCTATTACTCAAAATTAACTATTGAACATTTAAGTCAGGCTTTTTACTCGTAACGGGAAGGAACTGTGAGTAGTGGATTTTTAACCAGCAGCAACGAGTTCACGATGTGATTGAACTGTTTGTATAGTGTGGACACCGCTCAAGATTTTGGGATATCGTTAAAATAGTTCGGTTGAAAGGTGCGTGCTGCAGAATTGTCATTCATTATAGGGACAACCAAATGTGATCTTCTCTGCACGTTCAGTTGCTAGTTCTTAATGATAGAGTCTGAAGGGATGGCGACTTGTAACCAACCGTGTAATCGTTGAAATAACTTTTCAGCCGAAAGCAAATCGATTCCGGAAACTGGGATGCCTTGAGTTACTTCAAACGAGTTTGACACGAACAAGCTGAGGTTAATTTTCACATCCACTTTCTCCACTTAAATATGACAATTCCTCAGCCCGATGCATATCATCCACTTAATGGTTTCCTTGGTGGTCCCACTTGGATGCATATTAAAGTAGATTACAGTGAGTAGGCCGAGAGTAGTGACCGCATTGCCCAGCTACTTGCCAGTTGCCATTGCCATGCCCCTCGTTATAGGAAGGTGCCGCCATATTTTAACTTGCATTAGCTGGTATGACTTCAAACCAGTGCAACGCAAACTATCCTCAACATAGCATCGCATATAACAAATGCTGCTTGACATTTTTTTTTAACTGTTTTCATATTCAATTGCCGTGTGTCCTTCTTTGTGTGTCCTGCACCATATGGACATTGAACATAAGCATAACACTTGCAAACAGCTGGAATGTTTCATTGAAAATTCAAATGTAATGGGACCACCATTCGTTGTCACCGTTTGCCAGCCGCCACACCGGTTTCCAAATGGCAAACCAAAGACGACACCCGCCTACATCAGATATCCGTTGGTGGCTGGCGGCTGGCGTGGCGGACAGCCAGCAGTCGACTGGACTTATAAATATGTATACACCCATTGCCCAGAGAGAAGTGGACAGGCGAAAGCGAGGAAGAAACAGAAACCCATCAAAGCGAATTCCATGTTAAAAGTCTTATTCATTCGCAACGACTGTAACTCCCTGTTGAGAAATTTTCAAAAGTGCCCAGCATGCCGAGGCGCTTACGGTACACTTCGCGGCAATACCAGTAGCCGTTGACGACGACAACGCGGACGACGCGGACGCCGCTATCGCCACCGCCCGTCGGAACAGCTTCTTATGCCCGATTATAATATATTCACTATAAACGATGGAGGATTGGAGGCTATCAGCCGGCATTCCCTTGGCATCTCCTTCAGCGATGCGCGGCGTAATGTGGAGGAAGATGAATTAAGTGCATTTTCTTTTTTCACAGACAAAAGACTTGCGCGAGTATAGGCGAGTGGCGAAATACTTAAGCGGAACAAAGTCAAAAAGGGGCTCCATAAAAAATATATGAATTTCTTTTTGTATATATGCGACCGATGCGAAGAGACAACGCAAAGCACAAATAATGTCAAAGCAAGGGTCTTCGTGTTCCTTTCTTGTTTAATGGACCAAAGGCCCAAGTGCAGAAGTTATTGGGTGTAACTATGGGCACCTCCTTAGCGCACCTCTCTTATTTGAATCGGTGTGTTGTCCCCAGGCTGTTTGTAGCTGTAGAGATTGTATGGTGCAAATGCCGTGTGCGCTATGTACTGTACACAAAACCGATATTCCGGCACATTTAAAATTGGCCCAGGAATGTACTACATACAAGACAATGGACAGCAACAATGAAAACGCTATACGGATTTCATTCCATGCACTCCTTAATTGCTGTCCGTGTGATAGGTGGTGTGTAGGTGCAGCTGGACACATTGACATTTCGAAGCTAACAAAATTGTTTCCAGGCATAATATTTGGTTGGCTTTTCGGGCGCTTACTCTCTAGCTACGTACACAGGGATGTTTCCTTGTGCGTCGTCGATGCAATGCGAATGGTTTAATCATAGTTGATGATGTGGACGGTGACGAAGTGCCGATGCCGTTCGGGTAGCAGGAAATTTGAATTTTGTCTTCCTGACTTTATTTGCTCGGTTAAGCCTTCGATGAACTATGTGTGTTGTCTTAAGCTTAGCCAATTGAAAGTTATGATTGAGTAAACAGAAAGTTCCGATTTAGTGTAAGGCCCTGAAGGGACCTAAATATTCATGGAAGCGTTGTGCAAAGCTTCAAGCGCCCTTGTGTGGTATGGTGTCAACTGTTAAGATGAATTGTGATGAAGTTGTAAACGCATTCGAAATGAATGAACTTTTGAGTATTGAAACAATTAAACAATTAAATAATTTTTATAGAACGAAATAAGGGCTTTAAAGGGTACTAAAAGGAGATTTACAAGTTGAAAAGAAGGGAAGAAGACTGAACTCTCAAACAGAAAAGGAAACCATAAAAATATCGAGGAAGCAGCATGATAGCAGATTTTACCAAATGGTAAAAAGATCCCGGCAAGGTGGTTTCTATCAGATAGAATATCGCATTCAACTTGGACTTGAAGAATGCTGTCATGTGATTTATCTTAAACCCCATACCACCAAAAGATTGTACAAAGCTCAAACATTAACACCAGAGACTTGAGGAGCACCTGACCAGATATGAAAATCATACTTTTGTTTTGGGCGGATGAAGGCTTTATTAATCGTTGTCAGATCAGAAGGGTTGCCGAACTTCCTGCATCGTTTTAAGAAACCAAAGCATTGATCACATCAGCACTTTTGACGACTTCAAATACGTGCGGTCGTTCTAATGAAAGTCAGAATTCAATAAACTAATCATACGCAAGTGTCCCAGTTCTCAGCCGGAGAGCAAGGCTGTGAATTTGAATATGAAAACCTAAAGGTTGAAGGGTTAGAAGTTTCAGACAAGATCGTTTATGAAAATAAGGAAGAAAGCCGGAGACGAAACAGAGCCATCAGCATATATTAAGTGTGTATCAGATTTGAATTTAATAAAACTTGTATTGAACGGCCGGAAAAGTACTTTTTCTAATCCATCGAAGAAGAGAGATCGATACCCAAAGCAAATATGATAAGAAAGCTTGATGCCAAACTCTATCAAATTTCTATCAAAAACGCTGTACAGATTTGTTCGGTGAGATATGGCATCAAGTCACTAGTGGACGTTTTGCTACAAAAGCCGTACTGAGGGTCATTGAGTTTCATGAGTTGACGGCTTATGAACATTTCCAAGACATTGGAAAGAAGAGAAATTTTTTGCCTCTGTTGGGACTCGAGCCACGAAACTCTGGGTTAACATGCGGACATGTTTACCGTAACGCCACGGGTACCACAGCCTAGAAGAATAGGATAGGTAGAAAAGTTTACGTGGTAGTTGGCTAGCGTAGAAGAGCACCTCTTTAGAATTACGGCGGGGATACCATCTGAATCAGCGAATTTGTGTATAATTACATCTTTTATGACTCTCGCTATAAAGTGAACACAACAGTGTTCTTTGTCTTACTTACTTAAATACTTACTGCTTATGACCATGGTCATGCAAAAACATAGCCTTTTGTAAGTGAGCTTTACCTATCTACATCATGGGGTGTACTCTCAAGACTATTTCTCGTTTAAAGAGATGTGGTCTCTGGCACAATTCGCACTGGAGTTTTGAGGAGCTCGCAAACGGCATATCTTTTGACTCACGTCTAATGGATATGCCGTCTGACACGATGATCCCAAGGCTCAAACTGCGTCAAAATTACTCAGTCAACTTTAATTCCGTTCAGGACTGGTTCGCTCCAGAATCTGAGATTGGAAAGAACTGTTATCGTACCTTCCCAGATCGCTCCGAAACCGACGAGGGTTCTGGTGCTGGTGCCTTTGTGGAGAACGAAGGTATACGACTGCACACGACCTATCCTAATGGCCTTGAGCCACGTAACGAACAATGGATGGACGAACAGAAGTATCTTTGTTTGCAGCGACAGCCAAGCTGTGCTTAAGGCTCTTCTCAACCCTCTAACTACTTCGAAGGTGATCCAGGAATGCAATAGCTCTCTAAATGCGGTCGGAAGATTGAATTCCTTGAGTCTCATTTGAGTTCCGGGCCATCACGGCATAACTGGAAATGAGATCGCCGATGAACCTGCTTTCTCAGGACCTGAACCGTTGCTAGGTTTGCCAGCGTCCTCAGTGAGAGCTTTAATCAACGATTGGATCTGTGAAGAGCACAACAGTAGATGGCATGCCTACATTGGATGCAGACAGACCAAACGTATGCTCCCTTAACGTTAGTAAGAAGACTGCAACATTTTGCTAGCTCGTAGCAGAAAAGACTGTAGAAAGCTTATTTACGTTACCAGCGGGCATTTCTCTTTTGCCAAGCATTTAAATGTGTTAGGCTTAAGTGATACCACACACTGTGAATCTTGTGGAGAAGATGAGGACACCGCAGAGCACTTCCTTTGTGAATGTCCTGCTTTTTCTCGCATGAGGTTACAGATACTCAGCGCAGACAAGGTGAGAGCTGGTAACTTAGGCTTCTTATCAAGGCAGCGTCTTTTGGCTTTTCTCCGAACATCTGGAAAGCTATAACAAATAGAAGGTTCCTATCTGGTAGTACAATGGACCGGTATTTAGGTCTGAGTGTTCCAGCCAATATTTTAAAAACCTCAGAAAAAAGTGAGCTTTACAGATATTTCTAGCCCTTTTGAAAAAATTTCTGTTTTCTACAGTATAGGGTTGTATTTAAATATTTGAAAACTTCTTTTTCTTTCCCTAATCACCTCTTTACAGGTCGAACTAAATTAACAAACCATGAATTCTCTTTTTGCCAGGCGGTCGTCCCAATTGACTATAAATTGTGAATTGTTCAATATTACACACCTGAGAACAATGTCATTAGTCATTACATTTCATACATAACCAAAAATGGATTATATCACAGTCCGACAGGCTTAAATGAAAGCGAGTTTCAACCTTAGCGAATCCCACATTTTTCCTAAAAAAAGATTAAAAACACTCGCAGTAGCTATTTACACTTGTGTGGGCGTCCTACAAACCATTAAATGATCGGCACAACTTGTGCATCTGGTGATAAAAATCTTTTGGGAACTTGTGAGCACATAAGTAGATCCATTAGGAATGTTGTCAATAATATGACTCGAAATTGCCTACTCGTCAAGTTAGGCAATGCTAAGTGCAGAGCAATATAGTTCTCTATGCTAATAAAACTGAACTTTACGAGCCAAACTGACATCTTAAGACTCTTACTTCTCACAACATCCACATTGACTTGTTTGTATTATTTCGATTTCATTATAATGTATTGCGGCAGTAAAATGTTGTACAATTTTGAGTGGGTAGAGTATAGTAGATGTGAGTTACACTTGGTATTCAATATGTTTATGAATGGTCTTTACGAGAAAAGTCTTTGTTTATTCAAACGTTCGGGTTTTATTTGCTGTGTTTAATTTTTACATCTAAATGAATGGAGTTTAATGACCAATAAGTTGATTGTAGTTAACACTTGGTTGTGGTTTTTATTGGTCGACTTTACGTTTTTGGTAGATGAAACAATATAATTTGGAGTAAGTCTAAAAATTTGGAGCATGTCTTTCAAAGCGTGAAGGGAAATGAGGTCAGTTTCAAAAGTTATTACTATTATTTTCTTTAAAATGAAAAATTTGGTGCTTCGTATGACAAAAGATTGTAACAAGGGTACCATGATCGGTGGAGGCCTCCCCGTCAAAAATATTATCTAGGAAAAATAGAATACGACCGTCTCAATTGATATTTTCGGGTTTGAAAGAAAGATCCAGAGAACCTAGTAAAAAATTTGATATCATTTAAGGTTGAGACTTGATTCCGAAGGAAACAAAGAAAGACAAACCAAAACACTCTTGGTACAGACAAAAGCTGCTAAGTCTGTATTTAGTTGGCCTTTGACATGGAACAATCCTCAACGGGGAGGAAGAAAACAGTACCTAGTCATACTCATTTACTGACAAAGAATAGTTCTTCAAATGAGTTTCTGCGAAAACCCAGCTAACAATGCAAGAAAACTGCCTCTAATTAGAATGGCATTTCAAAAATTATTTCATCTACAACAACGTATGCGATTCACAAAAGGAAGCCAGTCTTTCCCAGTTTTGTATTCTTAACGACCTGACGAGCTTATGTGCAACTAATCGGTTTAAACACTCAAAATATAATAAAACGACATAAGACGTTGTCAACATCAATTTATATTCTTTTTGTTAATTGACAAACAGCTGCTAACGGCAGGCATTCAAATTGTCTTACAATCATGAAAAAGCCAAGAAAACGAACACAAGTCATCGCTTGGATCAACAGCACACCCGCGCGCCATTACAACTACAAGCGTTTGCGCCCGCACGACAGCTACCATCATCGCTAGTGAGCTTGTGTTTGAGCGGTTGTGCCATTAGAAACACATTCCTTCCGTGACGAAATAATATGAAAATACCCTGCCAGTCTGGCAGCGATGACTTACACTTAATTAATGGACAAAATCCTTTAATAGTATCACAGTATCATGTCTTCATAATCACATCCAACAAATCACAAGCAAATGACACGAAACCGACTTGCAAGTCGCAAAATAACTCCTGTGAGCTCATTAGGGTTAGGCAAAAAGCCGTCAACACGATTCAATTCCAATTTCGAGCAAGGCAAATCTGCATAAACTCCCATCACATTCGCATCCAGCCTCCAGCGTCATTGACACCCTCTCAGTCTTAAGGAGTAATAGGTACTTACTCGATGTATAGTTACAGGAGCAGCAGAAGCCGAAGCAGAAGCGGACGGCCGCGTACACCACGTTCGTCATCTATATTTCGTTTCGGGTGCACACCAGGCAGCGCGCATGATCTTATTCGCATGGCATCAGGCATGGCATGTCTCATGACTCCTGCGCACGCCGTCGTCGTCGTCGTCGCCTTTCTTCATCGTCATCGTCGTCGTTCCGTCGTCGTCCTCATAGCTTCAATAGCCGGATCTTCTGCGGCTAGTTTCAGCGACTGACAAAAACTAATTTTGTTTCTTTTGACGGTGAAGTTCGCTGCTGTTGCTTCTGGATCGATCATTAGTCAGCAGCTGAATGCAGTCATCGATTACGTTCGTCTCTGACATGGTCGATTTAGTCTTTTGACCGAGCAAAGCCAACTATAGCCGTAGTTTGCGTCTTTCGTTCTAGAGATCCATGAGTGTGGTGTTGAAGAGTAATGATTATCTGTGTTGTGTGGAGCGACTATTGCAATTACTCCATATTAAAGATTTTGTTCGTTTTTCTTTCCGTTTTTTATTTACTTTGCTCTTTTTTTCATACTCATTTTTGTGCACGTTACATCGATGTATTACGTTTCAGTCGAGGACACGCCATCAATTTATCAAGAGGTGAATGCAGGAACAACTTGAAAGCACGTTAACCGATTAAAATAATTCGACTTCCTGATTAATTGAAATCATAGGGTTACTTTAATCTTTAATAACACAATGAAGGCATCCACACGAAACAATTTGTAACAAGTCGTTATTTTCTCTCTCTTTTTGCGCGTAGTGCGCTTGTAGCGAGATAATTAAGCTATCAATTCTCTCCAAATGACTATCGTTTAAATACGCGATATCAATCAAGTCTTTTAGTTGAATTTTTATCACCTGATGCTAATCGAACGAACACTTTGCTGTGTAGCTTTAGAAGATTGAGCAATTTTCATATCCGCAGTGCATTAATTTACATGTCCAATAAACACTATTGTCGCCTTTGAACAACCCAAATTAGCAGTTTATAAACTGATTTTGATCAAATTCAAATAGCTTTCACTTTTTTCGTACTCCTTTTGTTTTTCGTGAATGGAAAATCAAAATAAAAGCGGGCAATGTTGAAAATTTGTGCACTCAATTGCATCGCCTGTGGTAACTTTGCCGAGTAAATGGTTAGTTCTCTGAGATTTAAGGACGTGTCTATATATGCAACCAACACGTAATGCTACTTAAAAATTAATAAATAGAGTGGTGCAAAAGAGCGAGGAGTCCCGACGCCTAGCGCATTTCTCACAGCCATGCATTGTGACGGAATGGACAGGACCTTAAATTTTCTGCCGATTCCGAACTGCTAATGCAGAAAGCGCTTTTCATGACAGTGAATTTATTATCGGAGTACTGTACTTACCAATTAATCGCAAAGGCGATAGATACCCTTGCAAAATCATTTTTGCTTCTTTTGGGATTCGAACCACGAACCTCTGGGTTAACTGCAGACATGCTAATTGACCATCACGATACGGGTACCAACACATATTGCTACTTGCCTTACTATATTTCATCATTTGAAGAGTAAAAAGGGTTCGTATGACACCAACTTTTTGAGAAATTCAAGGGGGAGAAAAAATCGTGCTTGTTCGTTTGAAACGAATAAAATGATTTCAATTATTCATTTCAACGATAATTCTACCAGTAGCTTAACACTCACGTAAATTGTAGCAATACCCTGAGATTTTCTACATAAACTACTGCAATAATCTTATTTTACATTGACCAATAGGAAAACTTTTTCATCAGAGATGACTGAAACCTTACAAGACCCTCACCGTAGGTGCATATAAAAATAAACCCTTCCGAGAATTGAAATACATTAAAAAGAAAAACGTTTCTATACTTATCCATTCCCAATCGGCAGACAGTCGTTGGTAAGTCCCGAACTTCCCCGAATATTTTGTAAGTCTACGTTCTTAATCATTTATACATTCGAATATTAAATTTCTTAGACGGGTAACAATTCTTATCCTCCTCACTTGCCGGATACAAAAGGATCAATGCTGGATTGAAATCAAAAAAGAAAAGGAAAAACATACAAACTTGTGCCTGACTAAAGAACACACAAGTACTTTAGCTTCCGATTAAAACCGTTTAATGATAGTCATTATAGTCTACCGAAATATTACAAAATTAGCAGCAATCCTGACAAAATGGTTTTCTTGTGCGATGAAGGCCAAAGGGAAGTTCTTAGGATCAAATAATTTTCCCTTAAGCGGAAACATGATCAGGAAGCCGGCTAAAGCTAAAATAGCGGTGAAAAATGTAAATTTTTACATGTAAATTTTTAATGGACATTTTCATAAGCTGTTCAGCGGCGGCTTAGAATATCATCGCAGTGCCATCCCGCTTATCCAAAGAGGTAAATAAAGAAAAAAATCACTTCTAATGAGTCTAACAACACCCGTAACACCATAAAAGTTTCCCACATGCAAATCCCAGGGCTTACACGAATGAAGATTATTGGTGTAGTAAAGTAACTCAAGAATGAAAGTGTCGAAGAAATAAAAAAATAAAAATTTTGCAAAATTTCGTAAAATTTCGTGCACTATGGAAGTACTCGCGAGAACCTAGACAGACACTGCAACTGCTACGCATAGCATTGATCCTTCGTTAGGTCTGCCAGCGTCCTCAGTGAGGGCTTCAATCAACGATTGGACCTGTGATGAGCACAACCGTAGATGGCATGCCTTCATTGGATGCAGACAGACCAAACGTATGCTCCCCAACGTAGCAGAAAAGATAGTAGAACGCTTATTGGCGTTGCCAGCGGGCACTTCTCTTTTGCCAAGCATTTAAACGTGTTAGGCTTAAGTGATACCACACTATGTGAATATTGTGGAGAAGATGAGGACAAAGCAGAGCACTTCCTCTGTGAATGTTCAGCTTTTTCTCGCATGAGGTTACAGATACTCGGCGCAGACATGGTGAGAGTTGGTTACTGAGGCTCCTTATCATGGCAGCGTCTTTTGGCTTTTCTCTGAACATCTGGAAAGCTATAAGAAATAGAAGGTTCAAGGTTGCTAAATGGGAGTAGAATGGACCGGTATGTAGATCTGAGTGCTCCAGCTAGTATTTTATAAACCTCTAACAGAAAAAAAGAATAGCATTGATCCTACACCAAGCAGAAATGCTCGGGTCGGACGGATTGGACTAGGTTTAATAGTCACGAGTTGGAATGTTAGAAGTATAGATGTTCGTTGTTTTGACCTAAAAGAGGTAATGAGGAGGAGAAAAATTTACATCTTTTTGTCCAAAAAACGAAATCGGGGAATACAGGAAAGCGAGCCCGTATTTCGGATGTAAGGACATAAGCATAGAAGATATTCTAATATGGAAAAAACTAGGGTGAAAAATCAATCGGTTTTATCCTTGCGGGGGAGCTATTTGGCAGCTTGGTTATCCTTTTACAGCCTAGTTGCCATTTGATACCTCATAAAATGATGATGGAAGGGCGGTTTTGGAGTGTTGATAGTGAATCTGATACTAAAATTTTATCAAATAAAAATGAAAAGTATAAGTGAAGCCATTTTTTCTATGTCACCCATTTTATAATGTCTATTCCAACACTATTCATGCCTCACATTTTGCATTCAAAATATTTGTCAAGAGCTTTAATTTTGTTCTTTTTAAGGAAAGAGGACGAATGTCACGTGTATTTTTTTTTTTTTGAGACATGTATAGTTTTATTAAAAGGGTTATTCCACGGTAGCACCCGAAACGAACACTTTTCGACTCATAAAATTGTTGGTCCTTTTGCTAGAATCTACAAATCTTGCAATTGAGATAAAGCAACTAAGAACGTAGAAAATAAAAAAAATTAAAACGCTAAAATATCAGCATAAGGAGTATCTATTTTATGAGTCGAAAAGTGTTCGTTTCGGCTGTTACCGTGGAATGACCCAAAAGCTATAGTCTCCTTTTGCCCGGCTCGTTAAAAAAAAAAAACACACTTCTTTGAAGTGAAACGAAATGGATAATTTAATATAAATGAATTTGGTATAAGCAAAATCAACAAAGAAATAGCTCGACTTTTGGTTTTTCTTTTCTAATCTTTAGAGCACTTGACTCTTTACTTCTTTTCATACTTTTCGACTGACTTCTAAAATAAAACATCTTGGTTCTCTTTCACATAAATATATCATCATTGCAAATGGCTTGTCAAAACATTGAATCAAAATATTCCACACAAATGTAAAAGTAGCACCACAATTCAACTGAGAGATCAAAAAAAAAAAAAAAACAAAGGTATTTGGTGGGCATTACAGGTACAGCTCTGCTGAGTCTGAGCCTCAAACAATATTTTTCAACAATTGAGATTTCAGGCGCGAATTCTAAAAATTGAAATCGTTCTCTAAAATCATTTGAGGCCCTTTCCAACTTGATTGCGCTTAAGATGATTTCTTTGCCTTTCGGTATCAGTGTACTTTCTCAGGATGCCCACTTTTTAATCAATGCTCATGTCAACGTATAGTTCACACAGTTATCCCTGGAACCTTCTGCTTCACACAACGTCTTCACGAACGGAACCAAACCTCATTTGGAGTACTTTTCTTTTAAAACGCCCAAAAGTTTTGTCATCGGCCTTAGATCCACGCTTCCGCGACGTATTGGGTCTGGCGATGGGTTGCTTTGGTTTTTATAGTTATGGTCTAATTTTTCAATTTCCTTCTTAGTCCAAAGTACCAACGACTGACAAGAGTGACTCTCCTTTTGATCTCCGGGTGATATTTTTTTTCATTATAAGCCCTGAACTACCTCGAAAGTACGACTGCTTATTGCGACGTTTTGTCCTATTCGTCAATATGCTCTGTTCTTACTTATTGGCAGTAAATATATGCCTTGTTTTACTTTCCTTATCCATTTAACTCATTCACGTACCTGCTCAAAGCTCAATTTAATTCATGTTTTTTTAAACGAAAGAGTTGTATTGCGAACTTGAAATTAGGTTTGGTGTCAATGTACGAGGACGGTGTTGATACCAAAGAGACTCAAAGAATGTGTCTTCATCTCATAAAAATAAAAATTCATAAAATCATAGATTTTACTGTTACAGCTGAACATAAACAATCCATTAATTTTAACATAATTTTCTCCTTTACGATTTTGTTGGCCATTAGGACTTCATTCGAATTAATTTCCATTCGCTCTATAATAATTCAAACTGATTATATATAATCACTTCAAACGGCCTTCAAAGAGAATCTAATTTGATTGCAGACAGGAGGCTTCTTTCTTAGACTTTGTCACGCGATTCCTAATGGCCTTAGTCAACTAACTGGCCATGCACACGACTTCCTGTTCGTGTCTCCATTTGACTACCAGGCCCAGGCCGCAGTATGTCCTCATTCCGCTGTCGCCATCTCATGCTCTCCTATAAATTGAGATTTAATAAATTTTAAATGGCATCCCCATCATGTTAACGATGTTTTATGCAAATCCTTGCAGCTGTTGGTCCACTTGATCAAAGTCTTCCTGGGTTGTTTGTTTTTTTTTTCTCTTTTACTTGTATATGTTTATCTCAACAACCTCTTTCTGATAAGTTTAACATAATAATTATAACGAGAACGGTTGCCATCGTGATGTCTAGCGTTCTACACAGGAACGCGCCTCACCGCCACCACAGCCCCAAGTCATGTTAAACATCGAATATGTTGTACCAACAAATTCCAAAGTTCTACAACATTCCAAGACAGATCACACAACTTGTGTTGAAAAAAGCAAAGACAAAACAAAAATAAAACGTCTTAACGTGCCAAACACTTCTAATAAAATACCACGACGCTTACCATGCACAATTTGCCAACCTCATGTCATATCAATTTGTCACGCAAACTTAAAGCTTGTAGCTCACGCCGCCACTGCCGACTCATATCAACAATAATTATTGTGCTTCTACATAATCCTAATTAATCGCGGAGAGCGAATACTGCAGACCAGGCCAGAGTCCCAACTCCATCGGGGTTATTGTCGTGTTTTTTCGATCTTGTCAGTAGGTCGGAGTTGTATACTCGTATATACAACGTCGAATTGGTTTTGCAAGCTGAAATCTTTTCTTTTATTGCACCGATACAGATACCGATACGACTCTTGTCCGCCTCTCTGGTTAGAGATACACACATAAATATCAAACCTCCACTATTCGTATAGTCCATTATTCGTCAAGCAAAAAGATCAAAATAAATTCAATTGTGGCGGCAAATTAAACGACATGACACCGTGCCGCTTTGATTTATGAACTTAGATCGCAAAGTGACAGGAAACACGTTCGGACCGTAAGCGTTTTTGCCCCGAACACGTTATCGGAGAGGATACCAATAGCACCAGAACCAGAGTCGAGCTGTCAGAGCACAGATGGTGCGCCCGCGCGCCGCGCAACGTACAGCCTATGCTTGTAGGTATGGTATACACTCAATTGCCGGCCGGTCGCGCGACCAACTGATGAGGTGAGGAAGTTTCCTCTATTGGGGGTGTCATGTCGGCCTTTCAGGTCCGTTGTTCGTCTGTCGGTGCGGCTTCAAGGTACCTTCAAAAAGGAAGACGGATAAACATTGTTTCCTTGAGATAGCAATCAAATTTTCACGGAACATTTATTCTCACTCCACATGGATGGGAGCCTAGATATAGAAGTGCGAACTATAAGTCTTGATGTATTCGGCATAATGAAACATTCTCGCTAACACCGATCCTTCCAGATAAAACACTTTTATTATGGCTTCTTTTGTAATCCGTGTTAATGGTGTTAAACTATTTTTCGCAAGGCACCTTTAGCCTTTGAAGATTTAAAGTACCTTTCCTTGCGGGCATACTCCAAAAGTAAATTGTAGGGGTTTCATCGATGATTAATGCTTACAAGTGTTCCACATTCCAGTTGTTTTCTGCTTCTCGGTTGGTGGTGGTGGCAGTGTGGTGGTTGACTGGTGAGCTATTTGCCTGGCATTGCTTAGAACTTCCTATTTCGGTGAGGCTAATTGAAAATGTCCGTATTGCAACTAACAAACAAACGTCCAAAAAGGACAGACAGAGAAAGTTGAGAAGACTTTTTGTCGCCACGGTTGGTCATTTTTTGTTGTTGTCTCTGATCATTGCCAAGGAATTAGTGGTTGTATGCAGAACTGCAACACAACATAGAAATTGGATAAAGTACCTACAACGACCAAAAGCAGAGAAACGCAACATCCATTGGTCGCAAAGGTTAATTACAGTTCTAGGCATGTTGTGTTGCACTCCCGTGTTCGTTGTACTTAAATTTATTGCAATCGCAGACGTAAACTTCAGTCTATAACACCTACATACTACATTGGCATGGTTGGTTTCTTCTTTAGCCATCAACAGATCTTAAACCACTTAATCGGTAGGCGCAATGCAATGCAACGATGGAATTCTTCTTTTCAAAAATGAACAACCACATCTCTCACTACTACAACAGGAGGTAAGTATATAGAAATATTGAGATGAGGAAATAAGGGAGTTCATCGGTGCAAGGAATCTTCGAATTCCGTGCATCGAAGATATTATTATTATTTAATAGTAGCATGAGTATAAATCATCGAATAATGCCACATGGAAACGCTGGGATCGTGTAATCTAGATTCAAGTGCTGTTGTGCGGTAGTTGGTGGTCATTTGAGGCAATCTGATCCCGAGGAATTGAAAACTATACCACAAGCGGCTGCTGCCAGGTTATAATGTTTGCAAAAAATGAGAATAAAACCGGGGGATATGGATCGCTGTATGGAAACTTGTCTGTGCGCGGAATATCAGTTGCCCTTCAGTGTGCTTATCTTATGAATGGTTGTTGAATCAATGGTAGGAATTCGTAATAAAATGGAAGTGGGATGGAAATACAGTGAGCGACTGAAAATTTGTAAGATCACCAGTCATGTCAATCTGATTTCAGAAAAGAATGTAGTTAATGGAGTAATGGAAACCTGAGACTGAGGCACGCTATATTTTCTTATGATGAATGCATTTGCAGGCATCGAGAGAAATCGCCCACAGGGTGTTTGTGATATTGCTTTTTCAACGGAGAAGCTTCGTGAGTATAATGGAAAAATTGTTTCATGGACAGGGTATGGCAAACACCAGACTGGTTCCAGAAGTGTCTTCAAACAATTGTTAGGTTAGGACGATGTTCTCCGTTGAATGCACTTTCTCAAAATGTTCAAGCTCGTTGAGAGTGTATCTGAGACTCGAAAAAGTTTAGCTGAGTTTTACTGAGTTTTTGGTTAAACATAGATATTGCGTTTTTCAATAGTGACTTGACAGCTTTGATTTTAGTTTTTGAATGCACCCTTTCACTAAGTATCGCAATGTCAGTGTTAATTCAGAGCGTAAGATCAAATTTTCGGTCATAATTCTCGTGGCGTGGCGTTATGGTTAGCATATGTCTGCATCTGCATGTTAACCCAGAGGTTCGTGGTTCGAATACCAACAGAGGCAAAAATGTTTTTTCCATGGGTATCGCCTTTCGTGAGGATTTGGCTAGTGAATCATTTCTCGATTAGCCGTTTACAATTTGCAGAATATTGTAGGTTCCCTGCATTCCTTCACAAAGTATGGTTGTGAGAAATACGCTAGATCCTGGGGCTTCTCGCTCTGTTGCGCATAAGCTTACTGCTAAAATTACATATTTGTTGCGTGATATTGTCGTGTCAGTGAGACAACGGGCTGGTGAAGGTGTCGAAAATATCGTTGCCTTTCAGTGATCTGTAGCACACAATCCAAACCAGTCAATATCACATTGTTCAATTGACCGCTGCAAACATCTACACTCATAAAAAAGTCGTGAATGGATTCACTTTAAAACAGAAAACGTATTACAGCTTGTTTACAACATGCTCTTTGAAATGTGCTGACTTTGTAATCCAAAATTGCTCTGTTTCAATCGTCACAAACAAAGAAAAATTTCCGCTTTACTCTGATTGTTTGCCTTAACTTTATTTTATGGAACAAATAGAAAATTTACCAATAGTCTTAAGCATTTAAAATCGGACATGGCTTAAAACAGCGAGTGGATATTTGCAAATGGCGGAAAAAAATAATGTCTCAATAATTAATTTGAAGTGAGGATTTGTGTGGATTTTTCTTAAATGCTCTCACTGACATTAGCATAGCGGTTGATATCAATTATTTTAATTACTATTAAATCACAAAATGGTTTGATCAACAATTTTTGATTTCATAGAAAAATTAAAATATGTAATTCAAACTTCTTACAGTCGTGAAAATACATTACGTCCGCGTTGACAGCAGAACTCTTTACAGTATCATCTAAATTGAACAAAAAAAGTGTTTTAGTTAAGACTATAAACTAGAGCTTGGACGGAGGACATTTTTACAAAACCAGAAACGAAAAAATGAAAATTTCGGTCAAATAATTCTTTTCTGTGAAGATTAGTAGTAATTTTGAATACCTATGTCAAATTCCATCAAAATCAGTTGAGGTTCTCGATTAATCTTGAAAGACAATTTTAAAAACATTGTTTCGAGAAAACGTGTATGAAGTTTTCATTGAGTAAGCCTAGATGACCTCGAGTGTGTAATTTCTCAGGGAGGTATCTTCAAGACTATAACTCGGTCAGCTTGAAAATACTAGGACAATATTCTAGATCGGAGCAAAATTAACGACGTTATGAGAATTTTCGTACCTTCTTGATTCAAGAGCGTTTTTGATACCTGGCAGCTTTCATGCGTTTTCCCAAAACTCACGTTTTCAAAGTCGGTGCCCCTCATAGCTTCGAAACTGCTGTACCGATACTTGTGAAATTTTAGACAATACTTCTTTTTGTACATATTTTACGAGGTAGTTTTTGAAATTTGTTAATTTAAAAACTGAAATTTCGAAGAATCATCCCGGTGTTTCCTAGGGGCAAGACACATATCAACGAAATAACTTTAATATTTCGATAAATTCAGGACCAAATTTTGAGGGACACTGCAATGCGAGATGCTTTACAATAATCTATAATTGTTGCTGTTGAAGTACATTTTAATATTTCTTTCTTACACTGTATTTTTTTGATATTTTATTTTAAGTAACATTGAATTTAATAAAAAACTTTCTAACTTTGTTGTCAGAAAAAATTCACAGAACTTTTCCTTTATTTGGGCGAATTAATACCATTCTCCTATTAAAACAATAACAAAAATTGAATTCTTAAAGTCGTGAAAATTACGTAACGCGTCAAATGACTAGCTAGTTGGGTCCTTCGACCGAGCCAGCAATACTTCCACTGGTTGACATTAAGGGTTTGAGTTTTTATCACTGAACTCGGATGGATGAAGTTGTTTCTGTTCTCTAACATAAGGCTTAGTTTTATACACGACAGAAACAAATGAAAACAGTAACGATAAAGCTGAGAATGATAGAAAAGAGTTGTTGACAGAAATGTAAATGATGGAAGTAAGAACAGCATTCGACACACTATAAAGCTTCTATCTACAAAACAGCATATCACTATGAGATACTTTTCTGATTGCAAAAGTTATTATGAGTGAATGGAGGTGACCTACAATTTTCTGCTGATTTCGAATGACTAATCGAAAAGGCGCAATGAATTTACCATCGCAGGCCGGCCAATTCCTTGCGAAAGGCAAGTTTTTGCTTTCTGTTGGTATTCGAACCACAATCTTTGCAATCGACGCCCGATCTTATAAATTATAATATTTTTAAAGTGCTTTGAGATTTGAATTAATGGGAGTCGATTGTATTTGTAATCTATAATCAAAAGCAAATTCCATGGAGTAAATAAAAATTCCGCCCTCTTCTGGCGGGGAAAAATGCAACCTTATTTGAAGGGAAGTTTCAGTCTCTGTTGTGCGTCTAGGATTCGATTACTGTTCGAAATTTGGGGGTAATCTAAGTACCTAATATTATAAGCAGGAAAGTTTTTTTGTTTTTTTTTTTTTTTGGATTGAACAAGATCCAAAGCAACAGAGTCGATTTGAATGAAAGTCGGGACAGAGATGGTAGAGAACCTTCATTTCATCCTTTATTTTTTCAGGAAATGCAAACGTAAACGAGAACTTGAAAAATACTTGACCCAAAACTTTTTCACCCTTACAATAAGGTGTTATTCTGGAAAAACATATAAATATATGCATCCTCATATTCTAACGGGAACATAACAGAGAACTTAGAAAAAACTGGACTTATTTCAAAAATTCTCCCATCGTTAGTATGCTTCTCTTTCTCTGAATAATATAGAGCATATTTCATGCCCATATTCCCATGGAAACAAAAAAGGTAAAGAGGAACTTAAAAATTGATTTCCACATTGCTTTTAACATAAGGATGCTACTATATCCTTCAGTACCACTTATTTTATTTCATCCCCATAATAAGACCACAGGATTACCAACCGAAAGTTCACAATTTCGAGTACCATAACTCACTGAGTGACTTACATTTTTCCTTATCTATGAAAACAAAATGCTTCTAAATCCTTTATCTAATAATTGCGCTGTGGCCTATGGGTCGATGCTTTACACTTGTTCACCATAGAATCCGAGCTACGTAGGCTGGACGGGTCAGCTAGTGTACAATAATTATGGAGATAAGTTGACGGCGCAGCAGCTGAGAGCTAATGACATTAGAAGTAACAAAGCGTCGTTTAAAGTACCAGGATATGCAGCTTACATTTAAAAAAAGACCATCTACCAAAAAATAAAACGCGGCAACCTCAGTCATTACAGGACACTGTCTTATTGGAAGACATGCCGCAAGGCTAGGATTCACCTCATTCGATTTTTGCAGACGCTGCCGCTGTAAGGATTAAGAGAAGGAGAAGACTATATGGCCCACCATTTCTGCTCATGTCCCTTTAGCTACGTTCGTGTTTCTTCAATGACCATAGTGATGTTACTCACATCGACGACGACTTGTGTCTCTCCTGCTTCATTGTAAGCTCAAAATGGTTCCAATAGGAAGAGGATACATTAGATAAATCGTAGCATCACAATGGGTCCAACGGGCCTAAGTGTGTTGGCCGATATTGATATTGTTATGTTTACAAAGAACCACAGAACCCCGTCAAAAAGGCAATATTACACAACGTTTAGACACGACCAAGAAGAACGAATAATGAGGGCAGGCAATAAAACTATATCAGCTCGCTTTGATGTCCAATTTCAGATGACTATAGAGTTCTAATAATTTACTAGCTGTGAAGAAAACCTTTACTACTTCCACTGCCTGAAACCTTTTTAGGGCACTTCTATGTTCTATCAGCTTCGAAGATTCCCGATGCAATTCGCATTGCATTTTTTACCTTCATGTGGAATCTTTCTTTAGTCACTAGCGACGTACTGCATTCCCTCTTCTTTCATTAAATTTTCGACTTACTGCCTTTCGACAAGAAACATTTCCTGATTGCGATATTTTTTGCTTTCAATTTTTTTTCTTCCCGATTCACTGTTTTGGGAATCCGTGTGAATCTGAAGTTGGACAAGACAAACATTTTATATACCTACACACCCTTTACTTCACGAAAATTTAGTAGTCAGCTCAAGATTGCAATGCTAAGAGTCATTGCCACTTAACTTGGACGCTGATGCTACCGAGTGACACGATGTGATGTCTTGAGGGAAATTTATAGTTAGTTGTAATCTCTTCACTTAAATATTCGCACCCATAAATTTAGCGATGGCAATTAGAACTTGTACAATGCCTTAGCTAAGGTACACTCCATTCAAAAGCATTAGCATTAAAGTATCTGCATTTACACCGCATCATTGGTTATAAATCCAATTCCATGAGATGCACTTATTGCTGCGGAATTCCGTTCAAATGAAGGCAAAGTAGATTTCATTGTCCAACGTCAATATTCAAACGAATTAACCTCTGCTTTAGATCCCCATTTTTCACATACACCACGACTACACGCACTCCGTTAAGTCTCCAATTTCCGCAAAATAAAGAAGCAACCAGAGCAAGTGGCTTTTGGAAAAGTGTTTATGCTATCAGTGTAATCCATCGTGATCTCCTTAGCTACTGGCTGCTGTCATGACCGTCTATCATGGCAACTCAACTGGTTAGTAATTAACATAAATCATATTATATGAAACCCACTACTTTGGAACCGCCTCCCACTTACATACGAGGCCTGAAGGCATATTACCGTCGTGATTCGCTTCAGGTCCAATCAAAACGTTCTGCACTTGCAAAAGTGTAATGGAGGAGTAGCATTGTAATTATGCTCCATCAGATGCTCTGCATTCAGTGGATTCGAACTACACTGCCGGGTGATCTCCGTCAGCATCAACATCGTTCGCGTCGCGTCGGTTGTTGTGTCGACAGCCGAGTATCGTGTATACCAATGGAACAAGTGAAAACAAGAGTTTATTATAATTTTAATCGCGTGCCTTGTCGTCGCGGGCGAACAAAGTGAAGATCCAAGCAGAAAAAGCGCGCAAAACTATTCAAAATTCAACTGTATTCAATTATGCATGTGTTCTTGTTTTTGTTTTGAGTCGTCATGTGTCATGGAAACAAGACTGACATGAGATGACTTGCGTGTGGCCGCAAGTAGCTGTATTACATACAGATTCAGCTCCTGATTGACTGCAAATCAAGTTGTTTTTGTGGTCATTACAAGGTACTACAATGGGATGAATGAAATATTTTCGAACGCCAAAAGGTCACTGTCACAGTGTTACTCCTTATGTCCTTATAGCCAATATTTTTTTTATTTTTCGTTGATTTTCTTTTGAATCGGAAGTATTGGTTTTCCAATTTTACATGAATGTCGGGAGCGGGACTCGAGATCGGGGAGCAAGGACTATACCAAACGTCTCTCTATTTGTGAGGTAACTGCAGTCTGGTAACATACATGTCAACTTGTCATGCAAATTCACCTTTGATACTTTTGTGACTGCTGCACGGAGTACAAGCGAGCTTTTCAGAACGACAGGACATAACTTAGGTAACATAATGCTCTTGCATATGATGTGACCTTAACTGTGTGGGCTACAACACCGGTAGAGCTGAATTTATTGAATCCTACATGAATTCTGAGACGACCAAACTGAAATTGTAAAATGTGTTGCTGCGGTCAAAATTATTGAATTTGCTGAACATTAATTTTGTTACCCAGCCCAAGGCGTACACCGTTCGTCGTACACCGTACACGTCCACTAGTCCACTGTCCGACAAAAACAACATGGTACTCTCTTGGACGACTCATAGTTTGAGGGTATGGAAAAGTAAGTCGGAGATATTCTTGGTTTTAGTTTTTTTTTTCTTTTTCTTGTTCTTGTACAACATCAGTTTCTTCATGTGACGGGTGGCTGCTTACCGTTTAAGATGTAGTTGCAAAGATGCAAACACGCAGTTCGTTCTTGGAATTGAATCAGTTTAAGGAATGCTTGGAATTTCAGACAAATCGGATTGGTTTGGTTTCAAAGCGTGGAGATAAGCGGTAAGTGGATGAAGAAGCAGCGTGATTTAATAGCAAAATAGCAATCAATGTGTTTTTCATTTTTATTTATTTTGTTGATTGGGAGGGTTTTTTTTTTTAGAGTGGAGAAGTGGATTGAATGATATTCTAACAGGATATTCCTCCTTGAGCGTTTTTCAGAACAAGGAAGCGAATTATTTTATTCAAATTACTCTTTCATTTTTTCTAAATTCGAGATGAGAAGATGAAAGTCTAATTTCGAACGGATAATGAAATAAATGAAACGTCTTATTTTGAAATTCGCGGTGGTTCACGCTCTACAACTTGTCAGACGAACTTTGACATTTTTGATTTTAGCTTAAGGCTAGAGGGAGTATCATAAGAGTGCTGCTTTGATTTCTAAGAGTCTCGATTATAGACGAGTACTTTACTACACGTGTGTTATAAGCACATTTTCGTTCGCCAACAAAACCGTTTGGTAATACGTGTAAACGCAAGCCTTTTCGGAACATTCTGCTTTGAAGGATTTTTGGTCATCATTTGGGAACTGCTTGCTTGCGTGGTTTGTGCAAGGCTTGCGTTTAAGAATTCGTCCACCGTTTAAGTAAAAATACAGGAATAGTTACAAATTTATGGTTTTTGAAAACTAGTCGGGTTGTCGATCGATTTAAGGTCAACATAAAAAGTCCATTACTGTTATTACAAAAGTTTGAAAGGAGAATGTCCAAAGTGTTATAGGCGTAAACTCTAAGTTGATGAGAACAAGTGGCTTGAGTAGATATCGAAAGTAATATTTTTTGAAATCTGAAAATGCAGCGGATAAGCTTTCTAAAATCGGGTCAGCACTCAAATCCAGTGAAACGAGCACCTTAGTTCTCAAGGCACTAGAACAAAACAAAAACAGAATAAAAAAAAACCGCTAATGACTAGACTATGGTTATCTTTAGAAATATTCCGGGTTTCCAGAATCCTATGGCCATAGTTCCCAGAAAAAAAAAAAACAGTATTTCAGCTCCAACCTAGCAGGCCTCGATTCTCTCTGTTGGTTTGCATTCTCATGGGTCACGACTAATTGGGTGAGAATAGGCATTAGCGCACATCTGACTTATGTAGAGGATGCTCAGACGAAGACAAGACAAACTGGGCGACAACTAACCTCTCACTGAACACCATACTAAAATTAATTCCGAGCCCCAAACCCAAATGGTTCAGTGGGGTGTTCCAAACCCAATAACCCTGTCACCAAACCATTACTCTGCCCGCCCCCCCCCCCCACTTTTTCATCACAATGGATCCTTGAGGTCTGAGTGAGGTTCTGCCACTAGCGGTTGCACTACACATCCAACCTAACATAACCTAGATTGATTGATGATCAAATAATCATTATAGTTCTTACTGCTTACTATGTAACAGCAAAGAGAAGAGCAAGTGGCTCAACGAATTCCTCCTCGAACAAGAAGGTGAACTCTACGGACCTGGGATCGCAGATTGAGAAGAATTCTTAACAATATTTTATAACGTTGTCAATATTTAAACTTGTTTTTTCGAAAGTCGTCTTTTTTGAAGGGGATGAACGTTTTCGAAAGATTTATCTCACCGATCTTGTCATACTAAATATTTTTACTATCAGAAAACAAGTCGCAACAGATAGACACTAGCTTTTTTGAAATTCTTGTCCAAAATTTTTTAACAGGCTTGAACAGCAGAAAAAAAGTGCCAAACAAAATTTTTTTTCCAAAACTCTATTCTTATAAGAATGTTTTGAATTTTTGAAAAAGTTCGTGTCTATCCATAGCCAAGGGAATGAGAAAAATAAATTTTAAAGGTTTTTTGGTTTCAGAACATTTGATCAGTCAAAGTCGTTTACCCCGTGCGCACTGGACACTTTTGACGTGTAGCGGTCAGATACGTCATTTTTATGTAAAAGCAACAAAACTATGTAATGTTCAAAAATAAATGATAACATTGCAAAATTGGCATTCCTAGATCATCTTTGCAGTTGTTATTGAGTTGACTTGAGCAGACACAGCTTATCCTCAGACATTTTCTCATCCAGACATTTTCTCATCCAGACATTTTTTGCAACAAACCGTAGAGTCATTAGAATATTCGTCTGCGTTTGGAAGACAGATGCTTAGGTGACAAGATGGGTGTAGCATTTGAAGGAGTGAATTTTTCCAAAAATGATAAAAAAACTTTTTTTGTAGAACAACAAATTTTCTATGAAAATATGTATAATAAATGTATAGTTTTATGATTTTAAATGATTAGTTTTAGAATTTTGTCAGAAATGAAGAAAAAAATTTTGATTCAAACCTTAACCTTAAATAGCTTTTGAAGGAGTGAAACTGTCGGAAAATAATAAAATACCTTTTTTGCAGAACAACTAATTTTCTAAAAAAAAACATGTATCGCTCATCCCTGCACTTTGCTTCTAGACTAAAATATGAAATTCCAAAATTTAAATGTTTTTTTTTTCATACAATTTGTATGGGAAATGGAAATCTGCGATGAGCGACCTCTAAATATTAATATTTCGAGCTCAAATTTTAACAGGTTAATTTTTACACCTCGAAGGTAAAACCGAATTGTTTCGAGAAAAAGAAAATAGTCACTTTTTTGAACCGGTCTAGTGTGTAGATTATTCCATCGCATTCTAGAAAAGCTCGTGCGCCAAATTTTTTGTTCATTTAAGCACAATTCATAAAGATCCAGTATTAATCTTCAATCCTCTGCTATGTAGTCTAAAACAGCACTCGCTATCGGGTTCCTACCAGAAAACCCACAGGTCTTTGACATTTTTGCACTAAAGAAATGACCTCGGTCTTAAGAGGGTTGACCAAATGATTTGATAGTTAGATCCGTTGAGAATTTTGAGAAAGGAATCAACTTATCTTTCAAAATCGAAACCAACTGTTTTGATTGCTCCTTGGGCTCTGTTGTTTTGTGATGAATACAGGTTTCGTGCACGTTAACAAAACGGCGCAAAAACAAGTTTGGGTTGCGACTGAACATCACCAAACACTCCTTGAAAGTGGTCAAACGGTTGCGCTTAAGGTAGATCACATTCTATCTATAATCGCGGCACCCATTGCGCGGTTGTGATGTACCCGCTCAGTTGAGATACTTGCAGCCTCAGCCACCTCACGTACTTTCATTCTCCGATTGGCTTAAATCAATCCGTGGATTCTATCGTATGTATATTTCTGATGTGACACCCTCTTTTGGGCGACTTGAACGATTGGAATCATTTGTGCTGATACGACCACAACGGCACAACGAATATCCATAAACCACTTTTCAACCATGCAAGGACCCCATAGTAGTCATCAAAGACGGGAATAGTGTCAAATTTCAAATATGTAATTGCTATGGAAATCACAAACTTATCAAAGCACCTTCATTAATCTTGAATTTGGAAATTAAGGAAAAGCCTTATTGACTATAAATAAATACAGCCTTACAACAACCTACAGTCTTGGCCAAAAGTATAAGGCACTTGAAACTTTTGTTCCCATTCTCTAAGGATAAGCGCAGCAGCTTTCGAGAATTTTAAAACGGAAGGTCCAAAGGCACCACACAACATCCACAAATCTTTTTAAACAAAAACTGGAGAGAAGTTTGCAAGACGCAGCTGCTTAGACCAGATTCTAAAAGTAGCAAAAACCAAAAACTATAAAAACTAATGATGGCAACAGTTTCCTACACACTTCGTTTCTTTATTATTTGAACTTCGGTCAGTTTTTAGAAATAATGTTAAAGTTAATGTTAAACTTACAGGATTAAAAAAACTGCTAACCTTCTTTTGGTAACGAAATAATTTGCAGGTATTTTAAAAATGTCTTGCCATTTGATAGTTCATTTGAGGACGTTCTTCCTTAACCGAATTTCAAAAAAAAAAAAAAAAAACATTATCGTTGTCTTAGATTTATTGTCGGTAATATTCTGTTGCCATGTACCCATAACCACAAATTCGTGAGTATTGCAAGTAGGGGAGAGTGTGGTCGAAAGTAACATTTTGCGTATTTGGTTCTATAACTTTTGAACCAAAAAACATAGAAATATATTATAACGTGCAAATTGACAAGTGGATATTTGGCTATCTTTTTCAGCTACTCAGTTTTCCAACTTTCTATTTCCTTCTGGTTAAAGCTGGACAAAAGAGGTGAAAGTCGAATGTTACAACCGTCCTTTGCGTTGTTTCGATTGTAACACAGAGAAAGGACGGTTGTAACACCACCTAAATCTTAAAGAATAAATGAATGATATTGTTTCAACTTCATATTTAACAAATAAAAATTAATAAAATAAAAATTAAAAACTAAAAGCAGTCTTGTAGTACTTACAAACAACAAATAAATTAATACCTGAGATGGCTTCAGGAAATAGCGAAGCTTGTGATGAAGATGGAGGCAGTGATGTCAAATTATCATTTGAGAATGTTTGGAACGTTATATGGATTTAGTCTATCAGTAACATCGGAAGGAGAAACTCATTATCCCCGGTTGCAACGTGTTACAATTGCCAATTCAAAAAATGTTACAACTGTCCACATTTCGTTTTTTTGATTAAATATGAAGTTTATTCAAATACTACTGCGTCGATTACAGAACCGCTTTAACCATTAAATTTGAAATAAAATGTAGTGAAATGGTAATGTTACCACTGAATCAAAATTGTTTTATTTAAAAAAATTTATTCAAAAACTCACCACCAAAAAAATTTACTTTTATACATAAATTCCACCTTTTGAACTATATTTGGCACGGGTCATTACTTTGACAGTTGAAGTTTTGTGAGTGTATTCAGCCCCAAATAGCGAAGAATTCTACATTTAAAAATGAAGGGTTACAGGCTCTTTTTTCTTTTAAAGTTCAATGTTACAATTGCAACGCGTTACTTTCGACCACACTCTCCCCTACCTACATCATTCAGGACTTGTAACTGTCTTCGATTTCTTTAAACAAGAAACCATTAATAAATTAAGTTCAACGGCCCCAATACCAGACTTGCCATCGAATATAATATTTCTTGCTGCTAAATACTTCTTCCGGTTTAGCCATGAATCGTGTCATATCATTTCATTCGTGTGTGCTCCATATATACACAGATCTACCTAATTCATAGAATTTCTAATTCAGAATTCCCACTGTTAACCATGACCATAAATTACACTCCAAGGAAAATGCTCAATTGGCGCATGCAATTGGTGCATTGATTTGGTTTGGCATACAGTTCGTGTTCCGCTGTTTGGTGGGTCTTGTTCTCGTGCCACAGCCACACAAGAAGATTGTCAACCATCGAGTCAGAGCTATGGCAAAACCAAATACAGTTTATACTTTTATAAGAACAGAAAAAGAAAAAAGAAGAAAAGATAAATAAATAAACCACAGCACAGTACTGGATGGAGAAGAAATGCATTTTCAAATTGACTGCTTAGCATGGAAACAAGCTGCTCAGCTCAACTCAAAGAGAAGAGTGTTCTATTCTGGTGCGTGGTCAATTGCCGTCTATCGTCTGTCTGTTGCTCCAAACGTGTAGGCAATAAATTTTGTTGACTAATATAGTAAGGCATTAGACATGCCAAATGCCTAACGAGACAATTTGATCCAATTGCGAAGCGTTGCCTCCTGCATCCCTGTTGCGACTGAAAAGTGGTTGTTCAAGGAGACCATCGTAAGACCGTACAAATATTTGGTCACACACGTGGCAGATAGGTTTTGTATTAAAAGAAGTTAAAGATGGAGGTACGGAAGTGTGTCTCAGTTTCAAGAACTCTGAAAAAATCTATCGCAAAATCAGCTAAATTCCAAAACTATGCTTGTTGCACTTTTTCCCAACTTTACCCTATAGAATTCGATCAAACCAGTTTGCTTTTGTTTTTTGTTCGATAACTCACGACCGTTGCCATCTCTCAAATCACACAGTCGAGTTCATAATTTTCTAAGCTGACACCAGACATGAAATACCAACATTGGATGTCATTTCTTGGCAGCATACTTCTGTCTTTTGTGAAAACCACAATTAAATACCATCGAACAAGAGGACATTTGTTAGTTCGTCTAGTTACATGGCATTTCAATCATAAATAAAAGTTTGCTACTCTTTATGGTCATGTAAGGCATTAGGTTTTACGATTGAATTACTCATTGGATATTGATTTGATTTTTAGGCCGTGCAGTAATCGCGCGCTCATTGATCGCTGTAACTGCCCGATCAAAGTGTCCCCTTGCTTGCTTCTCAATTCATTACGCGCCAATTGTCCATTAATCAAATTACCACAACTGCTTATATACTGTGGGCATCTTATTGAATCAAATTGACATCAACTTCAAGTTGGAACACCGAGTGCAATCGATCGTTCCATGGATCGATGGGTTTTGCTTCCAATCAGCGGTGACGGTATAGATGTTGGCTTTGGCCTATAGGTACTTGGTACCATAGAGTGATTGAGCGACACTGTCATTGCGTGGACGGCAAGCAATTAACCATGGGCCATGTTCAACTTTATGACAACGACACACAAGAGGCGCTCAGACGCAACTGTAACCATTATGCGTGAACCATTTATGGTGGGCTCGAGGGCCTGATATTTTGAAGTGACTCTATGACTGACAAAAATGTTTTAAACTTCCTCTACGAAAAAGATTTTGTATTTTTTCCATCTTTTTGAAGGTCTGTATATTATGTTGGCGCCAAAGTCTCCTTTTTCATTCATAATTGTCATCGTCATTCATCAGCAACAATGTTGCCGTAGTCAGTTGAAATGAGGACTACGTTCTCATACACCGCATGTGGCGCTTCTAGCCGCATGTATTTAGAAAACTCGCTGACATGCGATGAGATACAAATATGGTGCGCAGGCGTGATTAAAAATAATAACTATGCGTGCAACAAAGTCGTACAAAAATGCCATTTAAAACTGGTCCAAGTCGAAGTTAAAGACTCTTTATGAAAATTACTTCAAATTTCCTACGGCACTCGCCTAAGTACAAATACCTCCAACAACTTAAAGCACATATTTCAATTTCCATCTTAAATTTATACTCTACTGTCAATCAATTTAGTATTTAGGTCGAGTGCGGTGACAGCTTTGATGTTTAGACGATTATGGTTAAATTGGGAGAGAAGGCAGCAATGTTCCGTGAAGGTTTAGTTAAGGAAATGATTTAATGTGATTCAAATAGTCGAATGACATCTCATTTGGAAAAGCTAATTAAGGAGCAACTACCACAGCAAAGCCATTTAAAATGGAGTTGTCTTGGAAAATGTAAGATAAGGAAAATGCATATGCAATGAAGATGGTTTAATTAGTAAATTATAGAAACACAGAGAAAGTTGTCAATCAAAAGATGCAGATATGATGTAATAGTGAGTGAACGGTCTTTGGACATATTCATTATTCATGGATGAGAAAGGCTTTCTCAATTTCGATATGGTTCAAAAGGAAATAAAGGAATCATTATTTTTTTTCTCCCAATTTCAATGACACTGCCTAGAACGAATGGGTTTTATAGTAGTAAGCGTAATATTTCAACAAAAAAAAAAAATTTTTTTTCATAAATGTTAGCAATGAATTTTAGACATTGCACAGCACAAGTAGCAAGTTCCAAGTTAGTTGTTAATAGACAGAACGGGCAGGACGGACGTTCACCTCCAAATGGATGCATTTAATTTTGAATGTCAAAGCAGCGATGGAAAGCTGCGATAAAATGTATGTAAAAAGTAGAAAATACAGCGCTCCTTTTGATGCGGATTCTAATCTTTCCTTGAAGATCAGGACACGGACAAGGAATCATTAACTCAAGACAAAACCATTCACATCAAAAGACAATGAAGCAAAACAGTGTTGAGCTTATGATCAATGGACAATTGGGTCATATCACACAAAAAATAAGCAATCCATACGGTACTATTGTGGTACCCTTGGTGTGATGGTTAGCACGTCTGACTGTCGCCTGCACGTCGCCTAGAGGTTCGTGGTTCGAATTTAAACAGAGGCAAAATGTTCAAAAATGTATCGCCTGTCGCGAGATATTGGCAAGTTCTCCGACAATAAACTCATTGCCATGAAAAGCGCTTTCTCTATTAGATGTTCGGAACCGGCAAAAAATTTGTTGGTCCATTCCACTCTCTCATCTTACATGGCTGTGAAAAATGCGCTGGGCCCTGGGGCTCCTCGCCCTGTTGCGCCACCATATATTTAAATTTATTGATTTAGCGGTTCTATAAGGTAACTTTGGCAATCGCGCAGATTAAAAATTTTGAGGCGACATTACGAAAGTAGAGAATTTGAAAAATTTGGTCCTGCAATTCTCTCTGTCTGAATGCCTATCTGTCCATCTGTGGGAATCCAACAGAGTGTTTTTGGGTCTCTAAGATTTGAAATAACGGTACCTTTCATTCAAGCTATATGATAACATTTGTCTTTCTCGTAATCTACTCAATCGATTTCGATTTAATGTGAGAGATTAATTTCTCGTTGATGGCAGACAAGATGATAAGAAGTTCGAGAACGTTTAAAAAAGATTGCGTATCAACAATTGAAAAATTTTAGTTTAAGAATTTTTATTTATTTAAAAAAAAATTTTCTTGGAATATGTTGAAAACGATATCTTTGATTTTTTTTTTCAAACTTTTCGTCAAGCCATATTTTGACAGGAACTTAAGACTCACATTGTACAAAATTGCTTCGTACAAAACTTGTGTTTGATAACCAAAAAAACCGATTGAAAAAAACAAATAGTCCAACGATTTTCATTAAATTTTTAGAGTGATGTTTCTATTATTCTTGCGCTAAAAACTTTTTGAACAAATAATTAAGCCATATTTTTAATTAATTAAATAAAAATAAAAATAAAGTAATTTAGAAAAAAAGAAATCATTGAGTTTTGACACCATTGCAAATACGTGATACAAATGAAATGTTTTCAAACTTTTATGGAATATTTTTAAAAAAATGGTCAGTGGTCAGTGGTCAGTGGTCAGTGGTCAGTGGTCAGTGGTCAGTGGTCAGTGGTCAGTGGTCAGTGGTCTGTGGTCAGTGGTCAGTGGTCAGTGGTCAGTGGTCAGTGGTCAGTGGTCAGTGGTCAGTGGTCAGTGGTCAGTGGTCAGTGGTAAGTGGTCAGTGGTCAGTGGTCAGTGGTCTGTGGTCAGTGGTCAGTGGTCAGTGGTCAGTGGTCAGTGGTCAGTGGTCAGTGGTCAGTGGTCAGTGGTCAGTGGTCAGTGGTCAGTGGTCAGTAATCCCGTGGTCAGTAATCCCGTGGTCAGTAATCCCGTGGTCAGTAATCCCGTGGTCAGTAATCCCGTGGTCAGTAATCCCGTGGTCAGTAATCCCGTGGTCAGTAATCCCGTGGTCAGTAATCCCGTGATCAGTAATCCCGTGGTCAGTAATCCCGTGGTCAGTAATCCCGTGGTCAGTAATCCCGTGGTCAGTAATCCCGTGGTCAGTAATCCCGTGGTCAGTAATCCCGTGGTCAGTTATCCCGTGGTCAGTAATCCCGTGGTCAGTAATCCCGTGGTCAGTAATCCCGTGGTCAGTAATCCCGTGGTCAGTAATCCCGTGGTCAGGGTCAGTCGTCTTTCGTCTGTTGTCTGTCGTGTGTCAAAGCCTTTGGTAACAGACTGAGACTGAGACTAATTCATCATGTGCACATGGCAAATTAATCAACCATAAATAAGATTGAGTGGTCCCAAAAGACTTCTTCTTCTGATATCCCAGCCTTCCGTGGGGTTATATTGACTAGGATCACTTGCTATATATAGCCAAGCACAAGCAACACTCGCTTCGCTGGGGATACTCATCAGTTTCACCTTGAGCGCGACATCGAACGCACAGATAAGTCTAGGGATTCAAATTTTAGCCGCTCCAGCCGTATGTGGAACGCTTTACCTAACTCCGTCTTTCCCTTGCGTTATAATATGCAAACAATTAAAATTATTGTGCATCGGTGTCTCCTACTTAATCCTTTCCTACTTTCCTAACACTCGCACTGTGATTTATATCAATAAAAGGGTATTCATAACAACTCGAGGTGCGCGCAAATTATAAAATAGGCGAAAATGATGGTATTCTGTGGAAGACTTCAGTCGTAATAGATGTCCAGTTCCTTTTTTTAACTGTCCCTGAATAGTAGTAGAAATTTTACTAGGCAGCAAACCCGTAGCATTTCACCAAACCAAGATCAGCATGATTGCTGGTAGCGAAAGGAAAAACCACCAGACAAGAGTTTTAGGAAAAGCTGGAGCTGCTCATAGTTTCTGAACGGGCACACATAAAAAGATAAAGACAGAAAAGGATAAAGGGCAATTTTTCGAAAAAAATTGAAAATATGTATGTAGATTCCACTTAAGAATTGAAATTCAAGATTTGACCGAAACATTAAAAAGTAGAAAACTTTGATCTCAACCCTGCAAAGATAAGCAAGGAAGCCTTAAAGCAGAATTACGATCTGGAAATACGACTTCTACCTTCTGCTAATCTGCTTAGCAGTGATTTTGACAAAAATCACGCTGCTAGTTAGAATTTTTCATTTATGCTCGAGTAGGGCTAGACACACGGTTTTCTTATATATATTAGAGGTCTGCATGAATACATTCATTTACCTTTTCGCATCAAGCACAGTAGTTCAGTGTATTTTGTTCGTAGAATGCTTAGAAATTAGTGTACACTAAAAATGAATACACTATTCTTAAAAATCAAATACTGCACACCATTCGATCTCTTCGTAATAGAACGAATACACTGTTTGGTTTCTCTCCCAGGCTTGAATGCTTGATTTAAACAGAACAGAACAAGCCTAACAGTTATCAACACACCGAATACAACAATTGAAAAAATACAAATAGAACATTTACAAGCACACTGAGTGCACCGAGTGGCTTGAACTGATGCAAATGAATTATGTGATGCTCCACTTTGTTTGTTTCTAGCTTTAACCTGAAAGTTTTTAATTTCTCATTGCCGATCCCGTGGGCATATGCGGATGAATCAGAGTTTTTTACTCGTGGATGGTGTAGCATTCTAACGGTGAAAGAATTTTTCCCATTTGCGTTTCCGTTTCCGTAGGAATATAGGGATAACATATATAGCCTATGTTCTTCCTCAGGTTCTAGACTATCTCTGTACAAAATTTAATTAAAATCGGTTCAGTGGTTTGGGCCGGAGATGGATACAAAAAAAGCGAACAGACAAAGTAAAATTTGCATTTATAACATTAGTAAGAATTTTGAATACCAAAACCGATAATAGTTAGTTTACAAATTTTTCTTACATATGTATGTACATATTTCTTGAAAATGAAATATGTTCAAAGAAAATGTACTACTCTTTTTGTAATTGTTGATTGTTCACTCTTTCATTTCTTAGTAATTGAAAATTCTCAGTTCGCTTGGTGTGTAATGTGTATAGTGCATTATTTGGTGTATTCGATGTGTTCGATATAAACTCGGTGTATTCGATGCATTTGAGAAAAAAACCAAATGGTGTATTCATTTGGAATGAATACACGATTCTATTGTTTTGGTTTGGGGTAATGAGTCATTTGTTTTGTTTTGAAATAACCAAAACCAGCGAGTAGTGTATTTGAAAAAATATAGAATGGCTTGGAATCGGTTTCAAGCCACTCGTTGCAGATGTCTAATATATATATTAAAATTATCCTAACACAGTCTAAATTGGAATGGCACAATTAACAAAGAAGTAGAAGAATTTTCTCTTTGGAAGCTCTCTCCAACTTTGCAAATTTAGTTGGTTGAGAAGATTTTCCACTTATGCTTTTTAAGACGAAGCCGTCCCAGTCCCCACCCTATCTGAGGTCTTCCTCCAATGTGTTTTTTCGAAAAATCATCAAGCCACCGTTGGTTATGAGCCTTCATTCAGCCTTCATAGGCCCTACAAAAGTCTAAACCTCCGTTTTTTCTCACTAAATATCATTTTCTATTGGTGTCACCCAGGGTCCGGGGAAGCAGTCATTTTAAAAATATTGGAATACCAGAAATTGTTTCAGTCCAAATGTACTTGTTGCCTTTATGTAAGTGAAACACCTATGGCTGAAGTTAGTTGCAGTAAAAGTTGCAGGAAAAAAGCCACATCATCGATATTTTGAGACAAGAATTCATTTCCTCAACTTTTAGACCATAGTCAAATTAAAATTTTCCCGGCCCTCACGTTTTAAGTGTTTTGATTGCATTCAAATTCCTTAAATTAAGATCAAAAGATCTGCTTAAAAAATCCTTGCACCATGCGATTTGCCTATTTTCACTCAAATCACTCATGTCTTTCATGAGTTTAAACAGTGAATAAATCCATACCAGTGCAAGAACAAGTGGACACTGCCTCTGCCAACCACCTTTATACAAATAATGTGTTTTGTTACTCTGCCTACCCAAACGCTCGACATGTCCTCAAGCAAAATTGATGTGTTAAGTTTGCACTTTCTGACATCTGCGTCTGGTGGTTCTGTGTGCTCTCGCCTGGAGTATAATTTTCCCATTTCAGGAAATCGTTTGATGGATCGACATTTTTTTGTCTTACTTTTTTTTTGGTCCATGCAAAAGTAAAGTAAACATTTTTCTTTTTAATGCAAAATGCTAAAATTATTGTAGTCATGCTTCATGGCGACACCTTAATATCAGAATTTAAATTCATTTATGCTGCATTCTGTGTGCTTGGTCGTGGCCGTCACACCAGTTCCACCTGACATATACCAAGAGCTATTGCATTCCTACGATTCTTGTGTCGAATTGGTCACTCTGTGACTTGTGAAAGACTGGAACAGATGACGACGCGACTGCGGCTGCGACTGCGGCTAACCAAGCTGTGTTTTCAGTTATAGCAACGCTCTCACACATACGCTGTTCTGGAGCGGTGTTTTCCTTTCAAATCTTCTCGCGGTCGCCGTTTCACTTAACTGTTGCAGTGCATCCCATATAAACATTATTCTTGTTTTTATTGCATCGATCTGTGGAACTTCAGATCGTGCGAGAAAATCTATGTTTCCTAAGATGTCAATCGCTTGGCGGTTTAACTGCCTTACAATGCTCATTGGTGACACTCAACGCGAAAACGTATAGTGTGTGGTGGCGGATGCGTCGTCTCGTCAATGCGACCACTCCGGTCTGATGTCAATATTTGATCACTTTGGTTGTTAATTGTCAATCATAAATCAAATCGACGGCTTCTTTCTTTGGTGACTAAATCGAGCCGCGATTTTCTCTACAGCTTTACTATTTGCTCTTGTGGTTGGGTTGGGAATAGTTGGCGTTGCGGTATCGGCCGCGTAATATAACAATACCTTATGGGCAGGTAAGTTTAATTGGTCAATGGAATCATAGTTATCTGACATGATGATTCTTTTAGTGCTTTTGTTTTGCTAAAGCAATGCAGAGTTTTTGCAGGGCTATTGCTTTATAATTGGTCTCGTTGGGCTTCCTCTCTGGAAAGGAAGAAACAATTTTTAGTGAAGATGGTGGATGAGAAAATGCGTTGTGATTTTTTCTTTTTGCTAAAATTGAGATGTAGGAAATTAGCTTTGATTTTTCTTTCAAATGCCACGCCTTGTATGATTGAGATTGAAGATATTTTCGTCTTCTTTGGTTGGGAATTTCAAGCTTTTTATACAAAAACAAGCTATACAAAGGAACTTGATGTGTACCTTGAGTTGGATGAATCAAAAAAGTACATGATACCTAGGGACCAAAAGTATTAACTATCAGGATGCCTACTTAGACACTACGACTTTAAATTTTTGTTCCATTTTCAATCATATAAAATTTCGAGCCGTCCCGTTAAATGTTTTCGCATTACATTAAGAGATATGGTGAAGACAGGACAGGACAGAAACAGGGAGGTTTGCCTTATAAGTTTTTTGCCTTTATTCTTAACTGTATTTTGATTTCAAGTTTCAAATTATTTGATCTAGTACAAAAACTTAATTTACAAGAAGCAACGGCAATACTTCCGACTCACAACCCGAGTATCACAAATTCGAATTGTGTTAACAGAAACAATCAAATCTTATTGCATAAGGGTTACTTTTATGCTTTTAAGAAACGACATAGTTGCATACTTGTAACTAGAAAGTTTTTCTCCTTTTGTAAAAAAGCTGAATCGGATGGCGTGTATTTGTGTTACAAATGAAGCGCCTATTGTTTGCATCTTTAAAGCTAGAGTTTCAATGCTATTGTAACGTGCGCTTAGTTCGCAAAAATAAAACTCTACCTTTCAATTTAAATCTACCACTTTATTCAGTATCTACTTTCGATATACACTTTATTCGAACTCAACTCGACTTTTGGACTATCACTTGTATTTACTCTTAACTTTATCACTCTATAAACAAAACTGCCCTCTGGTTGCCTCGGGCGGGCTATTTATATCGAATGACATGCCATCTAGAAATCTCCAGTAACTTCTACATTGTCTCCACATTTGCTGTCTACTCTCTGTCTGTCTGTCTCTCTACACTCACACACACTGGCTTACAAGCAACGCCTGTCATTTATACCATTCCATTAAAGTGTTGCCAGTTGTGTTTTCGGTTGAACGTTTTTCGATTAGGAAATTGGTATAAAATGTTGGGTTCACGTTACACTGCCCCCTCCTTAGGATTGTTCGTCCCGAATAATTCCATCTGCAGCCTCGCCACTATATCGATAAAGCCTGTCACAATGAACTACTTTTAACTTGCCTCTTAGTCCTCTTTGGATGCGGTAAACCACGTCGTTAATCCTCGTGACTACAGTATAAGGACCTTCCCAGTTTTGCTGAAGTTTCGGTGACAATCCCTTTTGACGATGAGGATTATAAAGCCACACACGATCTCCTGCTTGGAATCCTGACGTTGTCGCTTTTGTGTCGTACCGTGTCTTCATCCGGTCGCTGTAGGCTTTCATCCGTTCCCTTGTTCTTTTATGGATGTCAGCGAGTCTCTCCTTGAGGTCGTCCACATACTCGTTTGTGTCCTGTGGCTCCTCTGTGGGGCATCCAAATTTAAGTTCGCTGGGCAGCCGCATGGTTTTCCCGAACAGGATGTCAGATGGTGTTTGTCCTGTCGAGCTATGTACTGCACTTCTATAGGCCATCAGGAATAGCGGTACGTGCCTATCCCAGTCTCTTTGGTAGTCGCCTACGACCTTGGTGAGATGTTCTTTCAAGGTCCGGTTGAATCTTTCAACCATCCCATCAGATTGTGGATGAAGTGGTGTGGTTCTCGTCTTCTTAATGCCAAGTAGTCCGCACACTCCTTGGAAGATGTTTGACTCAAAGTTCCTCCCTTGGTCGGAATGGAGTTCCATAGGCACGCCAAACCTACTAACCCAGTTAAACACAATCTGGTCGACCACCGTTTTGGCTTCTTGATTTGGGATGGCATACGCCTCAGGCCACTTGCTAAAATAGTCCATTACAACCAGAATGTATTTGTTTCCAGCGTTGGTCTCTGGAAAAGGCCCAGCTACATCTACTGCAATCCTCTCAAAAGGCGATCCAACGTTGTACTGATGCATCTTACCTTGAATCTTCCTACCAGGTCCTTTGGTTGCAGCACACTTGTCACATGTTCGGCACCACTTCTCCACGTCATCTCTAGCATGTAACCAGTAGAACCGATGTCGCACCTTCTCCAGTGTTTTGTTTACCCCCAGGTGGCCTCCAGAAGGTCCGTCGTGCATCTCTCGAAGAACTTCACTGACTTTCGATTGCGGTACGATCAGCTGCATCACATATGACTTACCGTCAGCGGATTCCCATCTTCGCCTGAGGACACCTTCTTGCACATATAGTGAGTCCCACTGTGCCCAATAGGCTTTGAGAACTGGACTCCTGTCAGAAATGTCTCCCCATTCCGGTTTCTCTTCATTTTCTTTCCATGCGAGAATGGGTTCGATATCTGGATCTTCCTGTTGAGCAGTCCTCACTTCCTCATTTCTCCATCCGCTTATGGGGTCAGCTCTTAGTCGCTGAGCGGTAATGATTTCTTTGTCTTCTTGCCGCTTGCAATGCTTGCAATCCACTTTGCAAGGTCTTCGTGATAATGCATCGGCGTTTGAGTGCAGCTTTCCTCTGCGGTGTTGGATCTGGTAGTCATAGGTCTGCAATCTTTCTATCCACCTTGCGACTTGACCTTCTGGATTTTTGAAGTTCAACAGCCAGCTCAAAGCACCGTGGTCTGTCCGCAGAAGGAATTTCTGTCCATAGATGTACTTATGGAAGTGCTTTGTTGCCAAGATAAGAGCTAGCAGTTCCCTTCTGGTCACGCAGTAGTTCCTTTCGGGTTTCGATAGGACCTTGCTGTAGTATGCCACCACTTTCTCTTCGCCATCATGCACTTGGGATAGTACCGCCCCGATTCCAACGTTGCTTGCATCTGCGTCGACGATGAATGTTTTGCCAGGTGTTGGATGTGCCAGCACTGGAGCGTTACAGAGGCGGTATTTGAGTTCCTGGAAAGATTTCTCACACTCACCTGACCATTTAAACTGCTTCCCCTTTTCGGTGAGCTGATGCAAACTCTTTGCAACTCCAGCGAAGTTCTTAACGAAACGTCGGTAATATGTGGCAAGTCCCAGAAAGCTTCGGAGTTGATGTTTGTCCTGTGGTGTTGGCCAATTTTTGACGGAGTCAACTTTTTCAGGATCAGTCTTTACTCCTTGGGATGAGATGATGTGTCCCAAATACTTGACTTCGGTTTTGAAAAGTGCACATTTTTCTGGATTCAGTTTAAGGTTAGCCTCTCGAAGTCTCTGAAACACGGCTTTAAGGTTCTTACAATGTTGGTCAAATGTTTTCCCGTAAACAATGACATCGTCCAAGTAGACTAGGCAAGCTTTCCACGTCAGTCCTTGAAGAACGCACTCCATCAAACGCTCGAATGTTGCCGGAGCGTTACATAACCCAAACGGCATAACTTTAAACTGCCAGAGCCCATTACCTGTAGAAAACGCCGTCTTTTCCCGATCATCAGGGTGGATGTCAACTTGCCAATATCCGCTCTTCAAGTCCAGCGTCGAGAACCACTGCGCTCCCTCCATGGCATCCAGGGTATCACTGATTCTGGGCAGGGGATAGCTGTCCTTCTTAGTTACATCATTCAGCCTTCGGTAGTCCACACAAAAACGAGTGCTTCCATCTTTCTTTTTCACTAGCACCACTGGTGACGCCCAAGGACTTTTGGAACTTTCGATAAGACCGTCCTTTTTCATTGCTGTTATCATTTCCTCAACCTCACCTTGTTTGGCCAGTGGAAGACGTCTTGCAGGTTGACGAATCGGTCTTGCATCTCCTGTGTTGATGCGATGCTGCACCAACTGTGTCCTACCATATTGCCCCTTTTGCGATGCGAAGATATCAGTGTACTCTTGTAGGAGACTTTCAGCCATCCTTGTTTGTTGGTGATCAAGGTTGGATGAATTCAGTATTTTAGCTCTGATGGTTTCGAGCTCCTCCGGAGTTATAGGTTTTCTCGGAGCTTCGTCTGTGATCTTCGTAATTGCTACAACCGATTCGCAACGTCCAACGACTTCTCCTTTCTTCAACCTTACATCGTACGGTCTGGTGTTTAGTAATCGTACGGGGACCATTTTGTTCTTCGGTGCTACCAGTGTTTTCCCAATGATGACGCTTTGGGAGGAACACTCTGGGTCTGGTTCCACCATGAGGTATCGAAGGCTTCCAAACTCACCTTCCAGTTTTGTCCAAACGAACACTTCAGAAGAAGGAGGCAGAATAAGATCTTCCCTGATGACAGTTCTCAGTGTCGACGTACTTTCGTTCGAATAAGTCATTGGAAGTTCCTTATTTTGGTACTTCAAAACCTGATTACCGATGTCCAAAATAACTCCGTGCTGTTTCATAAAGTCGATTCCAATGATGCACTCGTCACATATATCTACCACCAGGAATTGATGAGTAAACACTAGGTCGGCCAGTCGGATCTTAAGACACACTTCTCCATATACTCTTGCTGCTTCTCCCGTTGCGGTTCTTAGACGGTAGCTATTGGTGTTATGAAGCCACGTCGTCTTTACCAGGTCTCGACGTACTATGGAGGCTGTGGCACCGGTGTCGATGGTAGCCACATGTTTGTTCCCGTTAATAGTAGTCTCCACAGTCAGACTTTTGTTGTCTCGTTTGGTCTGAGAGACCTGGATGGTGGTTCTGGGGCCATCGATACAAGAAACCAGCCTCTGCCCCTCGAAGTTGGTTCTTACTCGTTCCCTGATGGGAAACGGGCTGATAGGCAACGCTGGTGTTGTTGTTACCTTGCTCTGGGTTGGATCTCTTGCTTCCACAATGTTGACAACCTGCTTTGTTTGGTGGTAGTCGGCATTGACGCTGTAAGTGCCCGGTCTTGTTGCAGTTCCAACATCTTGCTAGTCCGCTCCGGTTCTTTTGTATTTCAGCTCTTTGGCACGAGCATTCTTCGACTATGGCCTCTCTAAGTCGATGTACTCCCTGAGAAGCCTGTTCTGCTGCTTCAATTGTCAATGCGAATGCTAAAGTTTCAGAAAGAGTACGTGTTCTAGCAGTTCGCACAGACCTCTGAAGATGTATATCGGAAATGGCACGAACGAAGGACTCAACAGCGAGCTGGTTGATGATTTCTTCTCCAGCATCCGGGTATGCCAGGTGAACCAGTCTTTCGACGTCTGCTTGGAGCTGCTGTAGACTTTCACCCCTTTTCTGGACTCTGTTATTGAGTTGGACTCGGAAGACTTCTTTCAAGTGGCTATCTCCAAAGCGTTTATCTATAGCTGCCACGAGAGAACTGAAATCGCCGCTCTTAACAGCTGTAACTGTTTGAAGTAATTCAGCTGCTGGTCCTCTAAGAGCAAGAGTCAGTGCAATGTACTTGTCTTCGTCATCCCAGCCATTTGTTGTCGCGGCTGCCTCAAATTGTCTCTTATAGACTGGCCAAGAAGACTGTCCATCAAATGTTGGGGGTTTCATCTCCTTTTTCCTTGCAAATTCTCCAGCAGACTCTCGAATTTTTATTTTCCGGATCTGGTCCAATTCCTTAGTCAGAACAGAGAACTGTTTATCACATCGGGTTTCTACGATTTCGAAACGATTCTCTACAACAGAAAGCTGTTTCTCCACACCTTCAACGCGTTCGTCTAGGGCACATACATTTTTCTCAATGTTACCCAATTTACCTTCTAGAATGTTTTTCTGACCTTCCAAAACATTCTGTTGCACCTCAAGTCTTTCGAGAATATTCTGTTGTTCCTTCTTTTGCTCGTTTCGTTGCTCTTCAATCAGCTTCTTTTGTTCGTTTCGTTGTGCTTCCAGTTGTTCGAGAACATTCTGCTGTTCTTTCTTTTGCTCGTTTCGCTGTTCTAACAAAAGTTTCATCATACTAGAAAAATCTACACTTTCACTTACTTCCTCTTCTTCCACTTCTGTTTCAAAAACAAAAGTGTTTACGTCTTCCCCTTGCTGTTCCAAATAGCTACGCAAGCGCAGGACGAGCTCATTTTTCGATCCCGCTCTAGAAAGATTTCGCTTACCTAACTCACTTTTAAGCTCAATGCAAGTGAGCTCTTCTAACAACTTACCCATTTTCACTGTATATAATTATTATTTTCTTTTTACTTTTTTTTTTTTTTTTACACTTTACTAGTCAAATAAGTTTTATTTACACTTCTGACACCAATGTAACGTGCGCTTAGTTCGCAAAAATAAAACTCTACCGTTCAATTTAAATCTACCACTTTATTCAGTATCTACTTTCGATATACACTTTATTCGAACTCAACTCGACTTTTGGACTATCACTTGTATTTACTCTTAACTTTATCACTCTATAAACAAAACTGCCCTCTGGTTGCCTCGGGCGGGCTATTTATATCGAATGACATGCCATCTAGAAATCTCCAGTAACTTCTACATTGTCTCCACATTTGCTGTCTACTCTCTGTCTGTCTGTCTCTCTACACTCACACACACTGGCTTACAAGCAACGCCTGTCATTTATACCATTCCATTAAAGTGTTGCCAGTTGTGTTTTCGGTTGAACGTTTTTCGATTAGGAAATTGGTATAAAATGTTGGGTTCACGTTACACTATAAAAAACTTTAACTCTGTTTTGTTCATAGTAACTAGGTATATCATTTGTACATGCAACTTTCGATAGCCACAAGAGTAGACTGATTCTAACATTTTTGGGAGAACAGAACTGCAACTCATAGGAAATTTGAAGAAAAAATACTTCTTAATTTTCTAACTATGACAAAGTGAAAGCAATGACTTGAATGCACAGGATCATTCATTTGGTTTTTTTTTTTCAAGTTGGCAGAGCTGGCATTAAAGTCGATAATTTAATTAATTAATCTATTAATTTATTTATTTCATCAAATGTAATAATGGATCGCGTAACTATCGAATTACTCGTACAGAGAGTGGAAGCTTTACTGATTTCGTAAGGCTTATCGTCATGCACGCACAGTCGAAAACATTGCAGCTGCAGGTGCAAGTGTTATTGGCGTATTTTGCATTATGATTTGAATTTATTTCTTAATAAAGTTTGAGCTACGCAACAATTGAAGTCTATAGAATTTCCATGAAAAATGTATCGCCATATGTGTCCTTAAAAGCTTTTCTTTCGAAACCAAACCGAGTATTATTTTCTTTATTGTTTTTTTTTTTAACAAAATAGTCTGTTAAAAAGTTTCAATTGGTTGAGCTACTAATTGACCTTCTGCGACTTCCCTCAAGAAAGGAGTTCTTTAATATTTTTTTCAGTTTTGTAGTTCTTTAATATTTTTCTCAGTTTTGTAGCAGAAAGGTTTTTTTTGCAAATACAAATATATATTTTACTGTAGCTGAATAATCTATACATTTTCTTTTCATTAAACCTATATTGCACAATTTACAGACATTTGGTATAAAGCTTACCTTACTACTGAAATATTTATAACAATGGTTATGTAATACTATAATAGTTGAATTAATTGATAGAAGGAAAAGCTAAACCTTCATTGAATATTTGAGATGGAGAGAAGGAAAGGAAATATCTGAGAATCGCCTCAGCCAAATTATAGACTTCTTACAATCTGTTTTCAAAGTATATACAAACAATACCAAAATAATGAATAAACAAATGAATAAATAAATCAATAATTACAAAAGTAAATATATGCATATATATACATTACCTAACATTCAAATAAGGTATATTGTCAAATCAATGGATGAATAAGTAATTTATTCAAATAATTAAGTGAATAAATAAATAAATAAATAAATAAGTAAATTAAATAGTTGAATTAATAAATAAATAAATAGTTAAGTAAGCAAATAGATGAATAAATAAGAATAATACAATTTTGTGAATAAACAATACAGCAATTAAAGAAATAGTTTAATTTCTTTTGAAGAAATAAGTAGTTATATCACAGGAAGAGAAAAATTAAGTCTTTTTAAGGATTTATATTGTATATTGCAATTTTTATAAAGTTAGATTTGAAATGAGGTGGTTATCAGAAAAGCTACAGAATTAGAAACAATTTTTAGTGAATATGGTGGATGAGAAAATACGCTGAGATTTTTTTTTCTTTTTGCTAAAATTGAGATGTAGGAAATTGGCTTTGATTTTTTTTTAATGCCACACCTTGTATGATTGAGATTGAAGATATTTTCGTCTTCTTTGGTTGGGGAATTTCAAGGAACTTGATGTGTATCAATGCAGTATGTTCGTATGTACGTTGAGCTGGATTAAAGAATAAAATAAATGAAGCCCATTTAAAGCACCAGAAGTAGTAGCCTGCTTCCTTAGATACTACGACTGTGAATTTGAGTTCGATTTTTAGGGAAATGTAGTTTTTTTTTAAGTCACTCTATAAAATGTTTTTGCTTTAAGTGTTAAAGTACTGTCAAAACTCAGCATCCATGAAATTTGCTTCCAAAAGCAAATCAATATGTCATTTAATCTTACGTTTATGTTTTCCTGAAACAACATAATTGTGTAGTTGTTTCTGGGGTGCCCGTGTCTGTAAGTAGACACGGTTCGAGTTTCAAACCCCAATAGAAAACAAAAATGTTTTCAAGCAATGGGGATCGCCTTTTTTCCGATAGAAAATTCACTGCCGTGAAAAGCAAATTCTCGATTAGCCGTTTGGAATCGGCAAAAAATTGTAGGTCCCCTTCATTCCCTCACAAGGCAATGGTTAAGAGAAATGTGCTAGACTTTTTTGACACTCTATTTTTTTTTATTTATAAGCAAGTAGAACTTTATTCCTACAATTGGTGACTTATACCCCTATTGCGATTGGCGAGTCGAACGAAAAAACGTGTGAGTGTGAGAAATCGGTATCACGGTTAACGAACTCACACCCTGTGATTCGACTAAAATGTCAAATGATTTTCGAAGTGTGATCTCACCCTATTGTGGTTATCGAACGTTCGTAAAATTGAATGCCATTCATGTTATTTTTTGTCAAACAATAACCATAACGTGAAAAGAAGTCGAACGATAAGGAGTTAACTACTTTTTGGACTAGCAGAACTCTGTAGTGCCACCTCATTTAATTTTATTTATTATAATGGAGAAAGGACATTACTAATCAAGATAGTTTTGCGAGAAAAATCATAGACACATAAATATTAAATATATTCGGCCTTATGGAGTTTTACGTCGCTTCCGGAAAGTGTCTTTTTTCATACAAATTGTATAATTTTTATTTTAAGAAATTCTTTCAAACAAAAGATCGGCTTATTCGCTCTTATTGCAATAGGATTTTTTCTTAGAATGCCAGTACAATCAGTTAGCTATAGGTGCCTCAATTGATATTTTAATAAAATAACTTTCAAACTAAGAACAAAGTAAATTGTATTTAACACAAATCGTCGCGTCTGGAGTTTTATCATTTTCCAGGCGTTGCGTTGAGTGAAACGCCTTTTGCAATAATACACAGATCTAGGTAGAACATAGCTCATGATAACTCCCACTGGGATGAAATCTTAAGGCACAAGCCAGTTTAACTATAGCAGGAATTGAAGATATGCTTGTATTTTGGAACCCTCTCTCTAATTTAGTAATTTGCTTAGCACAAAAATAAAAGCTTCCTTATTTAGCCTAAAATATGATCTGAAACTTCAAAGATTCAAAAGCTGTAAAAGAATTTGCACTTAAGAAAAATAATTGTTCCTATTTATAGATGGTCAGGCAGTTCCAAGACGTTGGAGTTGTCTCGTATACTCTTTCGGAGTCGAATCATTCTTAATTTTTTCTATCAGATTCACTTTCTTCAAAAAACAAATCTATGCATATTTCTTATCAGTTCTTATTAATTAATTACCCATTAAATGAACTTTCTATTTTTGAAACATTTATTATTATTATTTTATTATTATTATTTCTTCTTTATTTCGTATCAATAACTTAAATAAATACAACATACAGTACAAGATCAAACAAACAGATCGGGTTAAGTTATTTGACAGAAATAGCTAAGTACAATCTAATGCCTTTAAGACAAGTGACGAATGTACGTGATAGTTAAATAGATAAATACACTAAAACTTATACAATTGAAACTATTGATGGGGAAAATATAAATAGAGGAATAAATCTATATAAGAGCAAGAATAATAACATATAAACAATTTCAAGCAATAATTATATCGTTGATGTTAAAAGAGCATCAATTTCAGAGTGATTAAACGAGAAAAGCCATATTTTAACATTTTTTAAGAATACTGTTCTTACTCTCTCACACCTAAGTGACTCTGGTAATCTATTGAATAAACGGGGAGCAGTAACATAATAAAAACGTGAAAAATGGGTTTTTTGTGTTGTTGGTACAGTAACAAGGTATCTGGTGTTGACTCTCAAGTTATGACTGTCATGCACTCTAGCATCAAAATATCCGCAGTTTTCAAAAAATATTTTTAAAACTTTGTAGTAGTATAGGTGCCTTAAAGGAAGTAAATCGAGACGTTTGAACAACTCAAAACTGGGTACTCTGCGATTAGCTTTGGACATTATTCGAATCGCATGTTTTTGTTTAATTAATAATGGTTCAAGTTTATTTGTATAAGTGCCACCCCAACATGTAATCCCATACTGCAGTTTCGATTTCAATAAAGCATTATAAACCTGTTTTAAAATAGGTAGATTACAGTACATACTGAGGTGGAAATATTGTCTAACCATGGAATTTAGATATTTTTTTAAATAGTCCGTATGGTCCTTCCAACTAACCTTTTGATCCAATATAATCCCTAAGTATTTAAAACTGTCGACGCGTTCAATAAGAAAACAACTATCACTACAACTTACTTGACTGTTAAATATCAGATGATCGCGTGTTTCAAGCAAACAAAATCGGCAGCAACTTGGCGAGTGATAATATAAAGGAAGCTCATCGCATACTAGTCCCTTGATATTAAAAACCATAAACTTTGTTTTATTGCTGATTATCAGTTTATGATACCCAAACCAACGTCGAAGTATATCTAAGTCATTATTGACATCTGATAACATATCAAGTAAGCTATTGTTCGAATAGGAAAGGGCTGTATCGTCAGCGAATGCAGTAATTTTGCCTTTGAAAGGTTGACTGAACAAGGAATTAACATATACAAGAAACAATATCGGGCCAAGGACTGATCCTTGAGGAACACCTAATCTTAAAAAGTTTTTTGAACTGAAAGCATTTTTTACTTTGACCATTTGTTTTCTTTCTGACAAATAAGACACAAACCAATCATAGATAAATCCTCTGAATCCAGCGTTAAAGAGTTTTTTTAGTAATATGGAGTGGTTTACCATATCGAAAGCTTTGGTTATGTCGATAAATAATGTAGAGGGAATTTGTGAAGCATTCAAACTGTTGTATATTTCACCGCATAATTTCAATAAAGCACTTTCAGTCGATTTACCACTTCTAAATCCAAACTGAGAATTATTAAAGAAATTAGTCCTATCTAGGAATGATAACATTCTAGTTTTTATGCCTTTCTCAAAAACTTTGGAAAAAGTGGACAAAATTGAAATTGGACGATAATTATTTATTGATGATTTATCACCTTTTTTGTGAAGTGGAAGTACTACAGCTGTTTTCAGACACTCAGGAAAAATACCCTTATGCACACAAAAATTGAAAATATAACATAAAACATCAGATATATGAAACGCAATATTTTTTAATATAAGACTAGAAATTGAGTCAGAAGATGACGAGTTTGATGTTTTTAGCGACATAATAATTTTATAGATCTCCAGCGAAGAAAACTCTTCAAAGAAAAAACTTTCTGGTATAATATTGCTATGGATTAAACTATTGTCGTAATGATGAGTAGAATAACCCTCATTCCAAGATCCTATATTAGTAAAGAAGTTGTTAAATAGATTAGCAACTTCTAAAGGCTCAGTAACGGTTAAGTCACTATCATTAATAAAAATATCTGATTGAGGTATATTATTGTTGAGAATTTCATTAACAACTCGCCATTCTTCCTTAGAATTACCTAGGTTTTTTGCTAGTTTATTGCTAAAGTATGTATTTCTACAAATAGGTATTTCCATTTTTACCTCACTGCATAACTTATCATAGTAATTCTTTAGCCTTTGATTGTTAGGGTGTTTAGTGACAGCTGAGCAAAGCTTGTTTTTCTTTTTAATTTTCTTTAGTAGTGAGGGGGTCATCCATTGCTTGAGGCATTTCAGTTTGCTACTTTCCTTACACAACTTTTGGCTACAATTCTCAATATGAGATTGAAGCTTATTGAGAAACAGTTTAAATGCAACAGATGGATTATCCGATTCATAAACTTCATCCCAAAATTCTAAGTTTAGGTTATATCTTAAAGATACAAAATCAATTTTCTTGAATTCGATGTCGGAAATTTGGTTTTCTCGAGAAATTCTACAGTTGAGCTGAATACCTGTTAAATTATGGTCTGTGATTTTTAAGTCATAATTAATAGTCTTGTAATCAATATAAGTGTTTCTATGATATCGTATAAAAACATGGTCCAAACAAGAATTTAATCGAGTAGGCTGATTTAACAGAGACTCAAAACCAAATGAAGAGAGCAGAGTTAAATAATTATCTACATCAGGTGAATCAACCAGGATGTTCACATTTAAATCACCCAGCAAAACAATATTTTTGCATTTCTGACTATCCAAAAAACACGAGAACTCATCCAAAAAGGCACTTATAGTACACTTATGCAGTCTATAAACACAAATATAACAAAAATGAACACCAGAGACCTCACAACTAACACTGATTATATCAGCACTTACTAATTTACACTTATTAATCTTACAACCCATTATGTCATTTCTATAATATACTGCGACACCACCAGCAGCGTAAGTTTCATTACAAAACGCTTCAAAAACAAAATTTGGAATAATGTCATAATTACACTTTTCTTCTTCAAAAATCCAAATTTCCGAGAGAAAAATTAAATCTGGTAAATGATTCAAAGGTGCAAGATGAGAAAGAAAGGTATTAAAATTTTTACGCATACTGCGAATGTTTTGATGAATGACTGAAATACCGGACGATTTGCCATGGTTATGATGCTCTACACAAAAACAATTTACAACATCAGAAGTTAAAGTGAAAAAACTACTATCATTACTTAAATCATTTTGAGAATAAATAGTTGAACTAAAATTGTTCATTATGTAGGTACACAAACAAATTTGCTCTATTTTTGAACTACTGTACTGACTGTATAAATATCTTCAAAAGAATTAATTTTAATAACTTTGTCTCCTTCAATTTTTCGAATAAGAACAGCTGAGTCTCTAACCCAAACAAACTTACATACATTCTTCTGTTTCAATTCATTTGCCATTTTTAGTAATGACCTTGTGTAGTTGGTTAAGCAATCGTTAATATAGATGTTATTGCTGCTGCTTGCTCTGCCACTGCCGCTATTGTTGTTGTTGTTTTGATGAGCACCAAATATGTTAGATGTAATTTTATTTATGTTCTCCCGCATTTTCTTCATTACAGCTTTCTTCCGTGAAACAGTTGAAAACTTCACGCACACGATGTTAGAAATAGTTTTTTTGTTTTTTGCTTTTACACTCTTAACATAGCATGGTTCAGTGTCAAGTAAATGCATCTCTTCACAAGAAACAGCTGTTAGTAATTTGTTTACCTTCTCTTTTACATTTAAATTGTTCACGTCAGGAATGCCAACGATATCAACATCACATTGTTTTTCCCGCTGTTGCAGTACATTCAGCTTCGCCTCCAGGCTGTCAACTTTCTTATTAAGAGAAGCGTTGCACTCTTCAAGAGCCCTAATTTTTGCAAGTGCCTCTGTATTTACTTGTTTCAGCTGGACAATTTCATTGTAAAGTACTTGCATTGTTATTGTTTGCTGACCCATATTGTTGTCGTCGTGGGAAGCAATGCATTGGGTTGGGGTTCCATTAGAGGTTTTTTTTATTGTTACACTGGGGCTAGTTGTAGTTTTTGAATTATTACTCATGGATGAGATGGAGTGAATAGACGAATTAGAGAGAGCGTCACCCACTATAGACTTTCTCCGTTGAGTAATACAGCTACCGCACTTATAACCTTGGCTGCCTTTTTCATAAAAGTCAATTTCTCTTTTTTCTAATTTGGCACACTTTCCATGAAAATATTCTTTACAATTAATGCATTGAATCTTGAGTTCTTGTCTATCAATTTTAGATTGGCATGAGCCGCACTTCATTTTTACACTGTTAAATTTATCAACACAGCAATGTTATTAGTAAAATTAAAGCTTTTTTTGTTTATATATCAACTATTTAAACAGAGTTATATTCCCTATGCGTGTATCCCCATCAACACTCAGAGAGAACTCCAACATTTCTTATTTGAGAATTGTCTGCAATGATTTGACGTTTGATTTCGTTTTTTTACTGTACTTCTGAATTTCGAACTCGAACCGTGAAGTTCGCCAGCCATAGTATGTCGAATGCTTTAGTTCGCCAATGAAAAAAACTCACATCGAACGTTTGATTCGCCAATCGTAATAGGGGTATTAATTGTGGATTAATCAAGAATATGAATATAAATATGAGCCAGTTAAGGATGGTTATCATATTTTCACAGATGGTTTCAATACAGATAAATAGTAGATCTGGCACTGGTGCCTTTTTGGAGAGCGATTAAGATGATCTTAAGAGCTTGAACAGCTTCCACAGGCTCCAACCACCGCTCCCCACAAAAATAGAAAACTTTAAATCGTTGGCCCCAGGTGGCTAAATGACATCTCCAAGATGGCTGATTATTCCGATTTGGGAGTTTTGATCGCAAAAGATACTCGTAGATTGTGACATGGCTCGGCACCCTGCATGAACCAGATATAGGTATGCCCATTTAAGTAACCAAATGTCTGTTAACATGGCATGTAACGCCCACCGTTGACCGAAACGTAAGAACGTGTCTGTCGATTGAATCTCACAGTTACAGCCGCCACATTCTCGTGAGCGCGCTGCGTACCGCCAAAGCTTCATTTCAAAAACGCATTGTCTGGGGTACAGCACTTCCCTATAGGAACGTTGTTCAAGGTTGCGCCACTCATTACGTTTCGCAGAGATAATAATGACTTTATGTCAAGATTTTGACATCTGTCAGTATCGAAATAGTCTATGATTTAAAAAGAATTCAATAGTTGGTTTACTCTGTATAATGACGGTCTGCATTTTACCGAAATAACATATCCCTACTGATAATGTTATGAATACAATAATTTATCAATATTTGAATGACAGTCAAATTAATGTTCAGGCCCGAGATTGGAATTTTTTTTATTTTGAAACGTTTTTATATTGAGCTTAAAAGGATTTCAAAAGAGATGGGGTATTATTCAAAATAGAGGAAGTGCTTTTAATTTTTTTCCTTTTTAATTATTAATTTTAATTAATTTTGAAGAAAATCTCCCTTCCGAACAAATAAAATCTTTTAGACCCTCGTAGAAGTTTTTTCGCTAAAGGATTTTATTTCTTAAATAAAGTTTATACTGCAAAGAAAAGTTTTTCAATTTTCTTATGAATAGGAAGTTATGAAGCCGTTTAATTTTCTTAAAATTTCTGTAAGATGATTAAGACTCATGCCTATGAGTCCCCGGTTTGGGTGAGCACGCTACCACTGCACTACTGCTTCCTTACGTTCGCTCTTTATTTAAAGTTTTTCGCTTTTCGAAACGAATAAGATTTAACAATTTGTTTTCACAAAAGAAATAAAAGTATTAAATTTCATATAGGCAAGTGAAACATTAAAAGAAACTTATGAGTTTTACTATGCAACAGATGGTGCTAATAAGAGTTTTTGGCTTTACATATGAGACATTCCACGCTAAATCGGACAACGTTCTGCCTCTGCAGAGCTATGTTATAGTACCCATTGAAAAAGACCTACATGATTGTTTTCAAATTTTTTTTTGCTGAGCCGTTTTTGAGATATCAATTTTTGAAAAAAAATCGCTCTTTTTTTCAAATATCTGTAACTTTGCGAAAAATGGGCCAATCGGGACGTTTTTTTTTTTAATTTTCGTTTATAAACACACTTTAAGGATATGAAATCAAAAAACAAATTTGAGATTATATTTCTATAAGTTTTTAAAATTTTGACTTTAAAATGTTGATTTCCCAAATACACGTAGCAGTCGATTTTCTTGAAATTTTTTTCTAAAAAACTGTCACTTATTCCCCAACTTTTAAACTAGTCCCGTTATGGGCAATCGATAGGATCCATTTTTTATATATTTAAAAAATTATATGTTCAGTAAAAAAAAGTTTGTTTAAATCTTTATTTTTAGACGATAATTTTTGCGACAAGAAATAATGACGGTTTAGAGGGGTTCAATACAATCAGTTTTTACTACGGGAGGGGGGTCTATCTCCCCCCGATTAGGCGGTATTGAAGAATTGACTTCAAAAATTTATAGTTTTTGAAATAACTGACTTTAAAGTCAAAATTTACGAAAGAAAATTTAAAAAAAAAAAAAAATCACTTTGCTTATTATGTTCCTCATGATTATAAATGCTAGTAAAAAAATAGTTAGTTGCTTCAATAAAATAAATTTTATCAAAACTACTCTTTTCTATGTCTTGTAGTTTTTGAGATAATTGAAAAATAGTAAAACTATATTTCTTCTTTAAAACCAAGATTCTCTAATCTTAAAAGAAACTTTTCATATAAAAAATTTTTCACCCACCCCATAGCTGCATATCTCACTGCTTGCATTTTACAATTTTTCAATTATCTCAAAAACTACAACGCATAGAAAAAAGTAGTTTACAGCGTTTTTGAACAATTTTTTTTCCAAAATTGATATCTCAAAAACGGCTCGGCAAAAAAAATTTAAAAGAATCATGGAGGTCTTTTCCAATATATAATAAAAAAAATATGTTATGTCTATAACATAAAAAATTAAAAAAAAAAAAAAAGTCGGAGATGGAAAGGCAGAACGTTGTCCGATATGGCGTGGAATGCCCCATATGTAAGTCTCGGATAAAGGCCTCTACTGGACAATGAATTAAGCTTAATTAAGCCAAAATAAAACGAAAATGTTAAATAATATTTCTCATTATCTCTCCTCGTTTTCCATATCGATGCTTGAAGCAAAAAAAAAAAAACAAAAAAAAAAAAATTGACTTCAAGTATAAATATCTCAAAAACGAAGGGACTAACAGAAAAATCTGGTAACATTTTCGTCTTATTTTGGCATTGTTGAGTCAAATTCGTTGTTAGATGCCAGGCCACGCATATGTTATCATGGAAATCCTAAAAAAACAATAATTGGCAATCATTCATAATCGTTCACTTAAAAATATGTTTTAACCATGAAGAATTACCAAACTTGCTAAACTACACGACTTGCCGTCGTGTCAATTGACTGCTTTACTCCTTAAACACCTAGGTCATACGACAAGCGACTGAAGTAAATAGTTACTCATCCTTAATTTTTCAAAAGTGATTTTTTTTCGGCGTCAAAATTTATATTAATACCCGTGGGATATGAACAAAACTTAAACTTCCATCATTATGAGCTACCACTTCTTGAAGTCAATGTCTAGTCTAGTGACAGCCATTCAAAGTTTATTCCCCAGAGGCACCACAAAGGAAGCTAACTTTATAACATCATTTGAAGTCCAAATAATTCCCCCATACACGGTATTGGTGTCTACTATGCCCTCAATTTGGTTGTGCCTCAGGCAACGCGTGCATTCTTCGTTTAAACGCCTTTGGATAGCATACGGTATTGGTATGCACATTCAATTTGATCGCATCATACAAACCATTCCATGCATTAGAATAGATCATATCACGGCAAGTTAAGTCGGCGTCATCCTGGCAAGTCTGTGTCATCAAAGCCGCCAACTGATTGCCCCCGGTTTTTACACGAAGCTGAATACCCGCGATAAAAAGTAAGGTGAGCCATTGTTTAAGTAAATTGTGGGGCAACCATATTTGTAATCTTTTTAACACTTGCAGTGCTACATAGTTTTGAAGTTAATTAAAAATTTATGATTTCATTTAAAAGAATGATTTCATTTAAAAAAGGTGTCGTAAAAAGGGTGAGCCAAATTGGAGTTTATTTTCAAAAATGGAATAAAATGAACAAAATTAAATTCTTTTCATGTATTATGGCTTCAGTAGAAAGAACTAACATTCCTATTAATGATGAAAAACAACGTCGTATTAGTAACCTCCAGGGGCTTCTCAGTGGCGCATTCTGTCGTCCGAATTTTCCAAAACCTTGTCTGTTTCGTATTGCAGCTGATGGATTGCTTTGATGATGTCGGTCTTAAGTGCATGCATCGTTTTAGGATGGTTGGCATAACATGCATCGGTCCTTAATTCCACAAAAAACTGCAAAAGGGTAAAATACCGTTTTCAGGTGGACTATTGCAGTGAATGATTTATTTTGGCCAAAACTGCTTTTCAAGAAAACCATTGCAGCCCTCACTTAGAGAAAAATTTAAAATTTCACAAAATCGTTCACTGCATAACAACTAATTTCGTTCTGTGGAGGTATGATACCGGCGACTTTTTGCCAAGATTTTGAGAGGGGAAAAGCGTAAGTATCCAGGATCTTAAGTACAAACTACAGGATGACCAAAGTCATGTACATGCAATTATTTCAGTGTAAGATTTTAGTGTGTGATTTTTTTTTCGAAACCAAAAAATACGAAGAACATTCCAAGTTACTTACGAAATGGATTCCATCTCCAATTTTAATCAAAACTCATTAAAATTTCTCTAATTGAAATAGTTCCTCAGCTTTTCCTCCTCAAAATTAACGATTCCTTCCGCACCCTTTTATATCGTGAGACAAAATTTTCATTGCGTGCGACTTCGATTGATCTCTATTCGATAACTGGAAAAAGGAATTTCCGATTATGCGTAGAATGCGTGCGCAATGCATAAAGCATACCAGATGTGAACAAAAGTCATTCATAAAAACATAGCAATAGACCCATTCCTCAACTATCCAGTTCTAGTTTGGTTTAATGTTGCAGCAATGTTCTTTGCGGCTACAACGCATGGCGCGCAACGAATCTCTGTCTCACATTGAGATAAAAATATAACGATTGATGTATACAATTGGAAAAGGATTTAACAGCCGCAGACACCTGAATTCCCACCAGGGAGCAACAAACGACGAGAACGACCACGACTGATGACAGCTGGAACTGGAACTTGATCGCGAAAAGTATAGGTATAGGTACCCTCCTTCCGATATTTTTCATCAAACCAAAGTTGACTCTATTTTCTGGCGTATGTTTTATTAATGAAGCTTGACATTAATAAAACATCTGCATGGATTATGCTGATTCCCCCATGGAATGATGACGATGATGATGATAATGATGCGATGGGGACCGGAACGTCCGCGTCCTACCGACGCTGACGCTACATTGTGGGTAACCCATGGTCGAGATGAGAAAAAAGTCTGCGTGGCTTTTGTGCCGCCTAAGAAGATTTGTTTTGCAAGCAGTTGTCCTTTTTTTCTTACTGCGCAAGCCACATGAGTTGAATTCTCCAGCAAATATTTATGGGGACCTGCTGAAAAGAAAAAGAAGTGCCGTGCGCCGGCCTCCTTTGTGGATTGGCATTGCTTTGATTTAAATCTAATAAAGGCTCAAATGAATGCCTTCGAGTGTTTAACAATATGGATACTTTTCGATGGTATTTTTATTACCCACTTATCTAACGAATGGAGTTGGAGAGTATCTGCCAGCTGGATGTGGTTGAAGAGTGCCAAAGCACATGTGAGGCAAAATTCTTAGCTTGTTTGGTTTATTGATTTGGAGATCACCATGCCTACACTTTTCCATTCACCCGCAATGAATGGGGTTCCTGTGCTAAATCGCATGTGACTAGAGGCTAAGTTTCTCTTATCCTGCATCCGAAAATTGATTGAGACCTATTTGTCCTGATTGCAATCAGGTCTTTTCAAAAATTCAAACGAATCATGCATCTTGATACAACAACTTATTTATGTCGATCTGATTAGGCAAAGGTTTTCAATTTTCTTGGCTAATAAAGTACGACACTAGGCACTGATGTCCTAGAGAAAGCACTCAAATGGTGTTGGCTTGTAGACGGGCGTGTGTCGGAGAAATATTTGCTTTCAGATCGTGGGTGGATTAAGAGCTCAATTGATTTATGATTGGAAATGCCGTTTACTTCAGTTGGATCGTGGCTTTATGCGTCGATTTGTTTGCGGTGTTTAGTAGGTGGAATGTATGAGTATAGTGCCAAGCAATACACTCGCATTCGAACAAAAAGTAGGTACAAATTGAGCATGTGATCAGTTCTCTTTTAGGAGTGATACAAAATGCCCCAACATACTTGGTACATGCGGGTATCGTACGGGGCAGGCGCAAACTCGAATCTCAATTAATGTTTTTATTATTACGATTCCATCATCAATACAATATCACCACAAACCAACATAAAAAACTCAATGATAGGAATTATGTCCTTAAAATTCATTGCATGCTGATCATTTTGCAACCAAAACTGTAAGGGTTTTTTGAAGAAAAATGTGACAAGTAGAGTGTTAGCCAAGGCTTTCAAAAGTATTTTTCATGGATTTCTTTTGTGTTGGAAAATTATTGTTACTATTGTAAGTGAAGAGATATACAAAAAAAGAAAATTAAAATTTTTTTTCAACTGTTCATAAATTTACTGCAATATTTCAACTGAATATTATGAATAATAAATCGAACAATGGTATTTTAGGTCTTTGGTCAGGTTTTTTAGCTGGCAACTACACCGCTCTTAGTTACAATTGTATTATTAGGTGTTTTGGTAAAAGTTCTACTTTATTTCCAGCATTGAAAAATTCAGCTCAAACGCTATTATATGTGGAAATTACAAAGCTGTTTATCCAAATTCATCAGTTTCCAATATGCATTCTTCGTAAAGAGTTCAAGAGACAAAAAGATGTTAAGCAGGAGTTGATAAAAGCGTTTTAAAAAGCTTTGGTAATAACAAAAACAATTTCTTATGATTGCTCATCTTAATTTGGACTTCTGCTGATTGGTTACAATCCACTTGAGGACAATAGAGGTCATCACTGGGTGCTACATTTGCATTAAAACTTTTGTAGGCTATTATGAGTTCACCTTATTTGCTTTCGTTCCTAAAAATAAATGTGACATTTCGACAAAATCAAAATTTTTAAATTTTTCGAACTAATGAACAACATTAAAATATTTGAGTAATGAACCTTTAATTATTAGGAATAATATTGAGAAAATTATTAGATTAATCAGCGCTGGTCGTTTTTGATGTAGAACTTCTTCTTTCCAAATTGGAGTTTGTCTCCGGCCTTAAATCAAAAAAGGAAGCAGAAAACAACACACGCCCTAGTATCTATACAAAATAAACTGCGAAGGTAAAGGATTCGGCTAACACCTTAGCTACATCTACATCTAACAGCACTCATCTCGACTTTATTACGGTATAGTCTAAAGGGAACCAATGTTTCCGAGTGACAAGACCGCTGTCTTTGTAATTGTACAGTGTGTTCTGCAAGCTTAAAAACTGAGTTCAAAAAGCTATACTTTGGAAACACTTTACACATCTTGAGAGACAACAATAGCATGAATAGAAAACAGGACACACATGATATGTCTATCGTATCGTCAGTTAAAGTTCAGGGAATCGAAAGTATTTTAAGTATGTTTTGTAGAAATCGCAAAAAACGCAAAAACGCAGTTCTTCGTATGTATGTAAAACACTTCCAATTTTTTTTTCTACGAAATGTTCAGAACAAAAGTACACCGACAGTTCCAAAAGGTGGCAGATTGCTCTACCATTTCCGAATAGCACGGACCATAGTCATTCCAATATTCGCACGGTAACGGGAAAGTAAACTTCTTTCATATTTAAAGTTTAAGAAAAACCTTATTTATGTAGGTCAAAAACTGCGCCATGTTTTAAATTAAAGTATTGAGTTTTCACAAAATGCATTAAATACAAGCAATTTTATAAAAAATGAAAAATTGAGGTGTTCGCCATTCCTGCTCTCAGTTCATCATAATTATTATCTCCATATTCCCACGGGAAAAGAAAGGTAACCGGGAGTTAATAAAATACTGAAGCAATTTCAAAAATTCTTTCACAATACGCCATACCTTTCCGTAGTAAGTAAGTATCGACTTTATTTCATCACCATTTATCTTGGGAACGGAAACGTAAAATCGAAATTTAAAACTACTGAACCGATTTCACAAAATTCTTTTAACATTGAAATGATTAAAAAACTCCACAGCAAAATTGGTTTTATTTCATTAAAATAATAGGAGCAGAGTCGATGCTACACATTGGATTACGGTAGGACTCGAGCTACGTCCCCAGGTGGGGCAGCTAGTTTTATATAAAAAAGAGGAAGCTTATGCTAATCTGGAACTCTCAGACTAGTTTTTGATCTATTGTACTACCAGGGTAGCAGCTTTCCACTCTTTGTGGTGAAGTAGATGGAACCAAGGCGGCTGTAATTTCACATATTATAACTCCAAGAGTGGGATCCAGATGAAACTGGGAAGCAGTAATAAAAGAAGATGCCCAGAGGAGCCTCTCTGTTCAACACTCAACCACTACACCAAGGCCGCCCTGGTTTACTAAGTAAACATTGGTAACAATCGCAAGAGAACAATTTCGGGCTACAAATTCCAAAATGGAAGGATCATAGACGCCCTCGTTGTAAATGTTTTGCTACGAAATTGGTTACTGTTGATAAAATTATTAACAAGTTCTTCAACATCTGTTGAAAAAAACCCATTACGTGTTTTCATTCCTTTCTGTTTGGTAGTCGTAGTATGAAATTGTTACGACGCCCGCCGACGTGACGGGCCTTGTGATAGGGGTGTGAATGTGTACTCCCATACATATCATAAAGATTTCTGGGTTGTTCCATTTTGTGGCATTAGCAACCCCGTTCACTACGAACGATTATGTAAGAAGTCTCTTGTCTTTTTATATGCATTAAAAGTATGTACTATTTTTTGTACATTGACGTTTAAAAGTTTCTAAAGTCTGTGAACCTTACTGCAGCGGCAAGACAAAAAAGAGGGAAATGAGGAGGGTTCCGTGAGCGCTTCATTTACTTCCAATGCGTCTCACGCACTACTAAAGCCGCTCACAATATCCACGCCATCCGCGACGATAGCCCTTTTCGTACATTAAATACCCCTTCCTCGACCGTCGCGACAAACACACATTTTGAAAATCAAAAAATACGAACCTTTAACAGAAATTAAAAAATAAATCAAAAAGTTTGATAAAAGGTTGATCGAAGTGTCGAAAATATCGATGCCGTTTTGGAGTCCGTATCAAACGACCCAAATCAGTGCAATTCCACGGCACAGTTTTCAATAGGGTCCAAAGAATCTTGAAATTGAAAACTTGAACGTGGAATCATATAAATGAAGTCGAGTCCATTCACAAATCATTTGCTTGTACTTCAATTTATAGTAAAGTTTTTGAAATGTATCAAATGGTTAGCATTTAAATAAAGTTGTGGAGTCCTTATTGGGAAACTCGATATAACCAGAAATTTTTCGTATACGAGTGAAAAAAACTGTTTTGCGTTTAGCAAATTAACAGATTCATTGCCTTAAACAGCAGTTGAGGTTGCAAAAAGAGATGTTCTTATGAGCGCTTGAGATAAATTTTCTTGGAATTCACTCCTTCAAATTTTAAAAAATTCAAGCACCAACATGATTGCGAATCCCTCAGCTTAATTTACAAAATCACACTCATATTCGAATTGAAAGTGTTTTTAGCTGCATTTTTTTTAAATTTAAACTTAAAAACAACAGGAGATATCAGATAAGAAACGAAATTTTATAAAAATCTGCGTATCGTTCTTCAGAAGAAAAATCATAGTCGATATAGGCCAAACGATAGGTGAAAGTCATCACGTCGGCATCGGCACTGGCGTAGCATCGTTTGGTGCACATGGATTAATGGTTAACAAATCTGCCTGCTACGTGATAATTCAAGGTTCGAACCACAGAAATATACCGGAACTGGAAATCGTAACGTTTAAGACGACCATCGCATTGTCTAAATTTTATGTACTAAAAGAACATGTTTAATGTTGAGTACTGAAAAAGTTACTAAAACTATTATGACCACAATAAAAGAGCTATCCTTTAATCGCTAAAATGCTAAAACTGAAGTTACATGAATCAATATTTTGACGACACAATCGATAGATAGTGGTCGATAACCGCTTAAAAAGTAACTGAATCTAGGCCCATTTGTTTTTCTACTGATATCGCCTTTCGCGAAGAAGCGTCCAAGAGCAATTTGAACTACTTCCATGTTGAGCCGCGTGGAATCAGTAGACAGTTGTGGGTTCCTTCTATTCCTCCTTAAATTCAATCTTTACTGTTTCTAAAATCAGGAGAATAACTGGTAAAAAGACCAGTAAAAGTACAGCTTACATAATTATTCGCAAACAGTCACGCTACTTTGTCAAGAGCTGCACTTAATATTTGCAAAAAAAGGAAGAGCAAAAACACTTTATGAGATACAGAGTGGAATCAACTTGTCTTTCCGGATAGAGCAAAAAAAAGTATGCAATTGTATGTGCCAAAACAACAGTTAGCTGTTATGAGACTGTAGAACTCATTTTTCAAAACTTGATAATGACAGCAGAAAGCTGAAACGTGCCAAGTTGCAACGCTTTCCAGCTACATGAGTTGTCTTGTCGACAGAATTGGACTTGGCAACAGGATAACTCATCTATCCAGGCCAGAGTAGCGGAAGCCAAGATTCAAGGTCAAAACGTTGGCCTTTTACCTACACAACCGTACCCTAGACGAGAGTTCAGATTCAAGGTCAAAATGTTGATCTATTTCCTTCGCAGCCATACTTATTCTGCTTATAAAAATCAAGGAAAAGTTTTCCGAAAGCGGGAGGAAATTCGACAAAAAAGTATGAAAACAAAAAGTTATGTGCACACAACCTGCTGCTGTAATAAAATTTGATAACATAAACAACTTCCACTTTCTTGTCATATAAAAAGTCTATGGATGACTTTACATTTTACGTGATGTTCAGAAAAATCCCCACCCTGTTATTCAATCCACCAGACAGACACATACATAAACTATCTGATGAATTCAAAACAAAAAAATCAATTGCATTAAATATCAATTATGGCCACCGCCATCCTTTCTCCTCACGGAAATCTATCCTTTCCTATTGCATTCAAAAGCCAACGTTCTTTTAATTTACCAATTTTAATGACCCAAAGTGTCCCGTCCGAGTATTCCCTTGCCTCTCCATGCAATGCAAAATTCAATTTGTAAATCTAGAGCTTGACAAACATTCTATTGAGCCTATCCAAGATCCAACGTCTCCATCAGTTCACCAGAAGCAGGTACAATTTACATAATAAGATGATAATTACTTAATGATATCTTCAAATCTCCCAGCAAATTATATTTCTTTTTTCCCTGTCTCGTGATGCCTCCTGTGCCACTTTGCCATTTATATGCCAACTGTAGCGCCATTAAAGCGTGTGTACTCGAAGGCACCTTCTGTGATCTAATTTATCCATCGTGAAGTAGGATTTAAAAGGAAAAAAAATCAAAAGAGAAGCAACAAAAAATATTGATTAAAATGCAAGGGTTTGGTTGTTGCCATCATCTAAGCAACAGGTTTCCATAAGAGGTTATTGACGGAGGAAACTGTATACCAGTTGAAGTGGCCGTCGGGCGCGATGTGGAGCGGAGCTTGGTGATGCCTAGGTGTGTGATATTATTATTTACATATTAATCCTGAACAACGCGTCTCTGTGAACTTGTACAATGTACACACAGTGAACAGTTTAGCATACCTCTATGCAGTGTCTGTGAATAATGGCAGCGATCTCAAAATCTAGATGATGATAACTTCTGCATTTAGATTCTGCATTCTGCATTCACTTGATTTAATGAATTGATCTTTTTGAGACATTTGTTGTCCTTTTTATGACGAGTTCTTTTCAGGTTTTATAAGCTGCTATTACAATTTAATGGATTCTATTTGATGCATTGGCTGGACGGACATAAACTGTCCAGAGGAAAATTGGCTGTCGTTAGCAATTACGTTAGCTCTGAAGGACAGTTATTTTCTAGAAGCTTAGATATCATTCACCCCGAATGCAGTGACTGCATAGTTTCTGAGTTTGTAATATGTAAATGACTCAAACAAAATAAAAATGAGAAAAGAAAAAATGTTTTATCAAAAATGTTGTCGCCATTAGTTGAGTGATTAATATTAGAGGCGTTTAATAAAATATTCAAAAATGATCGATTGAACCACAAAAAACAGGTTCTCTTAATTAAATTTGATCAGAATATCAAGTCTCAATTGCGAAAAGTGTTTGTAATGCAGCTCGATTTTAAAAGTAGTTATTACCGTGGGTTCAAGCCATGATATTTTTTAACATCCATACTTGTATGCATCAACTGATATTTTACCCCACATCTAAAGCAAATTTTCTGAAGCTAGTTCTTAATTTTTTCTGGCCAAATAAGGAAGAGAAAAGTTTTGTTTTGCTTAGAAGTAAAATCCAAACATAAAATGAGATTTTAATAAAATGACATAGGGTTTTAAAGAACCATTTATTAACGGTATGGCATGAAAATAATTAGTAATCTTCTAAGAACTTAATAATAAACTAGCTCCTCCAAAATCTGAAGCCTTTTTTTCATTTTATTAACTAGTATCATGGTAGGTAATTGTTTTTTATTAAAAATAATTCATTTGAAAACATAAAAAAAGTGACAGCTCGAGCAAAAAAAAGCCTAAGTCAAAAACAGATGTGGTGATGACTGGGGTTAAACAAATTGATGAATGAACATCTCATACAGCTGATATTCATACACGTACATGTACATATTACAACTGGAGCATGCCAGAAGTGTTTTGATACTGGATGGACAGCTTTTGATGAATGTAGAGGAGAAGTTTGTGGGTGCTTGAGAAAAATATTCGCTGGTAGTGGCACCATAGACTCAATTTCACCAAAAAAGAAGGGGAGAATTTGAGTTTTGTCTTTTTATTGATTTGAATTTTTTTTAATGGAGTGTCAAAGGCTTATATGTTTCAATTTTGACAGTGTTAATAAAAGCATTACTGAACGTGGTCCCAGTTTGGGTAATTTTAACAGAATTGTCGTTTGAAATTGAATCAGTCGGTTGGTCAGATGTTTGGCTCTCTTCATTGAAATAAGCAAAATTCCTTTCCTCGGTTCGTTATTCGGTTGGTGATGTCAAGGCTCTCCAACAAAAACCGAACAGCTGCTTTGTGTAAATATTACCGGCGTTGAAATTCCTAATCGTCCTCTTCAAATTAATTTTTCCTAACTTTAACTTAACTTAACTTCATTATGAGTACTCCCTGCCTAAAGCTTCGTTTCCTAAGCCCTCTAACTAGTTAACTTAAGTCTTAGTTATTAAGTTTCTTAGATTGTAAGTTAGATTAAGTAAAACCTTGTATTAAGCCTAATAAATGGCGGTTTTGCCCCACCAATAATTAAAAATTAAATCAAATTCCGAAAACATTATCAATTTTTTGGAAGTAGAAACAGTAGAAGGAGTTTTTCTTACAGTACCAAGAAATTTTGAGTACTACGATAAATTAAACACGAAACAAAAAAAATTTAAAGTGCGTTGAATTGAACAACTATTCAGTGGACAAATGCTAAGATTAATGATCTGAAATTTAGAGCCAATAGGGGCTTTGATATTTTCAAAAGCAAGTTACCTTAAAAACAACCACAGCAACAAGAAACCTTGACAAAACGGTTAGATTTAAATTTGTTTGTATTTTTTCCTCATTAAAAAAACTAAATCAAAAACATCGGATTTTTTCTTGTGATTATTTTTAAGGACCCACAATTTTAAGCTTTCGTTCTCCAACCTATTTTTCTTACACGTTCCTCTTAGTGGGGTTGACTTATTCCAAAGATAAATATTAAGAAAAATATCACTTTTAAAGAGTTAAATCGATTTTTGAATCTTTATATAAGTTTTTTATAAAATTTAAATGTTATGTTAAATGTTAAACTAAATTTACATACGTATGGCATGACTGAGAAAAAGTTTCAACCGTTGTAACCTACATTTTGTTTAATTTTGTGTTAGGTATCTCATACCCCAGTGGGAGGACGGAAGGCTAAAAACAAATCTCCTACAGGTATAAGTGAGGGACTTCTCTTCTTGTCAACCAATTGTTAACTTAAGCTTTATAAATAACAATGTAATGAATTTGTGAAATATGCCTCAATAAATTTAACTTGTAACGTGGAACTTCTCTTCTTGTGAAATGCACATCATCAATTAGACAGTCAATAGAAACAGAGTTATAAATTTAAAAGCCTTGAGCACCTAGTACATAATATATAAACAATTCATTAAACTGACCTAATTGAATGGATTTTAAGAAGAAGAGGTAATTTTGAAGTTCACAAAAGCTTAATTGGCTGAACAAGATGACCCAATTCTTGCCGTTTTCGAGTTCAATCTTATTTAAGCCATCGTTTTAATGTTTACTCATTCGGGCTTACAACTTTAAAAATAATGTTTATTTAAATTTGGTATACAAGTTGCACAGGGAGTTTTTTTTTTTAAGAAATTAGAGGATTTGCGTTTCAATATCTTTGGTCTTATGTCATACTAGTGCTCTTTAGGTGTCTGACACCAAACATGCAAAATAAGATATTGAAAAACATACCCTCTCATTTCATAAATACTGCGCTACTTAAATACCAAATTTCACTTTACTATGATGATGGCAACCCGTGCCGACTACGTTCTGCAAAACGTTTCTGTACATTCGATTGAAGAAGGCAACTTAGCACATTTCAAACGAAAAGCAGTGCGGTTTCTAACAGTTTAAGTCTTTTTTTTTGAATAACCCCTAACTCAGTTTTTTAGTAATAACTACTATTTTCAGATGAAATAGGATCAAAGCAGTAGTTGAGAAAAACCTCAAAAATCTGGGACACTCTAATGCTTGTACCATTCATTCGTTGTTTCCGAGTTATTACAACTCTCTTTAAGGTCCGTATTCAGATCATTTCGTAATTTATAGCGTTACTAGCTGACCCGGCAAACGTTGTTTTACCTTGTAAATTATTTCTAGTTTCTAGATAAATTCTAGTGTAGACAAAAAGTAACTTTATCTTTATATATATAAAATTTCACTGTCACAATGTTAGTTACCGTACTCCTCCGAAACGGCTTTACCAATTTTCACCAATTTTTGTGTGCGTATTCAGTAGGTCTTAAGCGGGGAATACACGATACAATTATCGTATGCGACTTGGATCGCATACGATCGAGTTTGGTTTTGAGTTCAAGGTATTCTACACTGTGACATCGTTACAGCGGTTCACTTCATGCACACACACGATACAATCTTCCATGCGATGTGCGATTATCAGTACAATAATTGTATCGTGTATTTCCCGCTTTAGAATCAATTTTCATATTGAACGATCTGACTATAAACACAACGGTGACTCCCCTAGGTTACTCGCGTTCAATGCAGCTTCGAAACTTCGAAACTTTTCTGTCAACTCATGAACGACTTAATTAATCTTAACTTTGTGTCAGACTTAAAATGGAACTGTGATTCACCTTTCGATTCTACGTAGTTGGCAGAGCTGTAAAAGAATGCAGTCATTTGATATTGCATTGCAAAAAGTCTCATTCATTTAACTGTATATATGGAATGCATTCACATTCTCTATCGCAGTACTTCAACTTTTAGAAAAAAGTCCCAGTCAATTTTGGAGTCTCTTGTGAACCAATCATCTAGAGCAGTCAAAAGACTTGAAGTCAAAAGAATACAATACTTTTTAACTGGTCGCAATCTTGGAAGTCTCTTAAAAATCTCTTACAATCTTTGCAATCATGAAGTCTTTTGATTGCATTGAAAGTAATGCAGTCATTTGACTGCTTGAATTCTTTTTTACTGCTTGAAGTCTTTTGACTGCTTGGATTATTTTCAAATTTTAATAGACCTTGAAAGGCAGCTTATAATAGGAAATGAAAGCATAAGAGCAACGTAAATGCTTTAGGTCGTAAGGAACCTGATGTTAAGAGAATTCAAGCAATCAAAATACTCCAAGCAGTAAAAAAGAATTCAAGCAATCAAATGATTTCATCAAATGATTCCAAGCAGTTAAAAAGACTTCAAGCAGTCAAAAGACTCCAAAGCAGCCAAACGACTGCATTATTTTCAATGCAATCAAAAGACTTCATGATTGCAAAGATTGTAAAAGACTTTTAAGATACTTCCAAGATTGCGACCAGTTAAAAAGTATTGCATTCTTTTGACTTCAAGTCTTTTGACTGCTCTAGATGATTGGTTCACAAAAGACTTCACAATTGACTGTGATTTTTATTTTTTAAGTTAGGTACTAACATGAAGTCAAAATATTCAAAAGATGAATCTTTTTCATCATTTGACTGCAATACAAAAAATAATGCATTCTTTTACAGCTCTGGTAGTTGGTACTTGGTAGTAAAAGTAATTGCAAAACATACAAATTTTTTAACTATTCAAATTGCATTTAATTTACTCGACTTTGACAACAAAAATTGAAATCGTATAGAAATTCGTTCAGCTTATGGAATGCCACTTGCATATTTTTCGAAATTCGAAATGCATTTCCCCTTATTCAGAGTAAACAGTAGCCGCCGACGCGGAATAGCTGGGTTCCATGGATTAAGTGGAAAATGGCATAATGGTAGCTTTAATTAAATGGAAAATGGTATAATGGTAACTTAATCCATGGAATAAGGCTATTCCGCGTTTATTAATACGGCGAGGCGGTAGGGCCCTAGCTCAAGCAAACTTGTTTGATGAAAAGCACAATTTGTTTCAGAATTAATTTCCAAAAAAATAAATTGATAAATATGACATTTACACTGAGACTTTAAAATCTAATTTATAAAATTCTCGTGTCACAGTGTAAATTAAAGAAACAATGTTAAGGGTAGATGACCCTTATCACTTAGAGGTATGAAAAATTATTAGTAGCCGATTCTCAGACCTACTGAACACGGATATAAAATTTGGTAGGAATCGGTAAAGCCGTTTCGGAGGAGTACGGTAACTAACATTGTGACAGGGAAATTTTATATATATAAGGATAGAAGGAAAAATGTACCACATAGATAAAGCACGGAATGAGCTTAACAACGCGACCGCTGGAATATTTAGAGCGGACATCTATACGCATCGGTTCGAGAACATTGCATAGAAATCGCAGAACGCTGAAGAGAGTTCACCTGCAATTGAAATTGCTATTGAGACATAGTAAGCAAGAGCTTAACATTTATGTAACCATTGCCTAGTTAAATAAAGAAAAAATAGAAATCGACGAGGACTAGGGTGGTCCACGATAAAAGCTATAGAATGTTAAAATAGAATCCTCATTTTACATTGCACTTCCACCCATCATTTTGCTACACACATTAAAGTTGCACATAAGTTTCCAAAAAGGATTTTTTAGTTCCTCAAAATTTTTAACTGGAGAACTACCACATATAATTGCCATTTAAATTTGACTGTGATTCCAAAGGCAACTCTAGAACCCAACAAGCAAACAAGTCAGTTCCTTGAGTAACATCAACTCACAATCTTTGAGCACCGTGTTTCAAAACCCGCACCCCTCAATTATAAATTATCTTGGAACTGAACTAAACAGCCGTGTTTTCTGGGCCTGGTATTTATTCGCACCCCAGTGTTGTTGGTTTAACAAATACAGGACCCAGCCAGAAAGGTTAAGTCAAATCCTGCTGCGTGGATAAATTTTGACGTTGATATAACCTTAGCTTATGACTTAACATATTTGGCCATATTTATGTAGACTCATTACGTTAAAGAAGCTTATTGAATCTGAATCGTCTGCATATTAGCTTTACCATAGGTGTTCTAACAGGACACTGACTAATAGGTAGACACACCAAAAGTCTTATTATCTACTCTTATGACTTTTGGAAAGCTGCATGAACTAGGAGGAAGAGGAAACAGTCCAACACGCAACACCTCCTTTATTAATGTACCAAGCTCTCTAGCAAACGGAAAACTCCCCAAGGTGAATACTTTTTTGCCCACACCAGCGATTTATCTAACAAAACCCTAAAAATCTCTCCCTTTTCATACGAAGTTCAACATGTTTTGTCAAACTGGTGATCAACTTTGTAAGTCCAGGTTCGGTTTGAGGGTGATCAACTCTCTAATATTTTAGATGGGAACCAAAAGGTGAACAAACTTCTGCTCTCAGTGCGGTACCACAATTGACCCTCTGTGTGTGTCAGACTTCGTATCTTGACAGCCACATCTAACCTAACCTAACCTAACCTAGTGCAAGATGCATAGATAAGATACTCTATCTTTCTGTTAAAAAAATTTTCTTCAGGTGTGAATTAATATCTCTTGTTTGCCACTAAGTGGCATTCCGAAATTTATATTGGATTGGAAATGGTCCAGAGAAACACCCATGTCAAAGCTGTATAGAGGAACGTAATTTTTGGGAAATATATTCAATATTCCATTCAGCTGCAGTCGTTCAATTGCCTTGAAGTCATTGGTCAACACTCAAACAACACTCAGAACAAACGTTAAAAAAACATCAAAACTAGCTTAACTCCTTAACCATAAAAAATTTTAACTACTGAAAAGTTTCCGAGTTAAAGTTAAAAAAAGAATCAGGGAAATGTCAAAAGTGATGTGTTAAATGACAGACTTTTGAAACAAAATCATTAATTCAAAAAAATATCAAATTGCTTTTTATTCGCAAAATAAGGAAGACAACATAGAACATAATATGGAGGTAAACATCCTTGATTTCTTGAAGCGTAAATATAACTCGCAATCAGCATTAGTTCTCAGGATGTGAATACCTTTGCATTAGACTCTTACTCTGAGTCCGTTTTGCACATTGTATCCTTAACAATTTGTTCCTAATTTCAAAACTCGCTAACACACTTACAAAAAACTTGCCAAAGGCTTAATAGAAAAGTATTCGAAAAAAGTCTCAAAAGTAATTCATGAATAGATCTGTTGACAACACTTCACTTTGATTGCTTCTCAACCTTGCTACCGGGGTGTTGCGTGTTGGTAATGAAAGACTTTTCCATTTTAAGTTTCTATGTTTCTGTTCTTCACTTGAAAGCTTTAATTAAATCTTAACACCGTAACAGAGTGTCCTTGCGACTGGGTCGACTGGGGTGTTTTTTAACAATGTTAGGAAAGTGATTTTTATTGATTTTCAACACATTCATTCAAGTCTTACGAACGAATAAATTCGTCATGTTTCACGCTCATACGAGTACATACCAACAGGATTTCCTTTTTAAAAAACAAACATGTAGGTACATAAGGGGACATCTTCTCTGACGAGGTATTTGGAAGCACATTTAAAAGGAATTTCAATAAATTAATCACTTCTTATTTATGACTTGTTTACTTTCCTTTTTTTATAAATGATGATGTAATTTTCATTTGAAAATAATCATAATAATAATTTATCTGTGCAATGAGTATTGAAAGATTAACTTATCTCAACGATTAAGCAGACAATAAGACTTTTTTAAGAATTTAAGCAAATGTAATCCAAAAGCAAACAAGGACTACATCTGATAACGTTTGAAGCTGAAAGTTTAAACGGAAGTCATTGCAACCCACAATGTTTTGGGACTATCAGTCTCTTTGCCGATATCAAAGTCTCAAGATGTTTCCCATATTCGCTTCCAAAACATAGTACCTATACCCTCGATGATCTAAAGGTCTTCTTACCTTGGAAGGAAAATCCTTTCGCCGTATTTTCGCTCGCCTAAAGGTGATTTTTTCTATCTTTTTTCTCAACAGCATCGTTTCAAATTGATAACACTTCATATTTATTTTTCAAATCACTTTAATTTATTGTAAGACATCATTGTGTTTGCATCCTCTCAACACTTTAATCATCATCACATTCACTTCCATTTTAATACACAACATCAACCGAAAACGAACGATGAAACCATTTTAATTAATTTCACTGATCCAGTTAATGAAAATTGTTACAATTAATTCGAACTCGTTACTAATATTGCGAGTTAAATAATTCCCGATCTTTACCCATCAAACGTTAGAGGCCCACTAAAGACAGCATCGTGCTATGTATCATTAAACTCGATCGGCTTATTGCAATGAGTCTAGAGCTAGGAGTGCACTGAGGCTGGCTGCAACCAGCACCGCCAATAATAGTGGTGGCAACGACGATGATGACGACGACGGCACCAGTGGCAGCAGCACCGCCACCACCACCACTAACAACAAAAACAACAACATCAAGAGCACAACAAATCGCCCAAATAGTGTGCATGTGTATCAAAAGTAGTCTAGGCTAGAAACAAAAATTGAGAAGAAGAAGAAAAAAACTGTGTAATCTGGAGTAAGTGTATCCACAAGAGGAGCGCGAGCGACTTGCATGCGCTCACGCTGTAAGCACCAACCTATCTACGGAAACTACGAGTATGCACACACAGGGATGAATGTGGCTCAGTGTTCACCTGGGTTGGTCTTGATTGTGGCCTTTCTCAACGTTTTGTGTGGCTTTGGCTCTAGAGTCTAGAAAAACATATGCTGAAGCTTGAGGCGGATAGTAACTTGGCTCACTCTGGACCCAAAAGAAGAAGAGTAATGGTCCATTGCGCACGAATGATTGCCCGCTTGTGGCTTTAACTGGCAATTGGAGTTTGGAGTTCGCCTTCGCACTGCTGCTGTTGTGGCGTTGTTGGATCTTATCGGTTGGCGTGCTCTAAGACTCCACTTGTTTTTTCTCTTAAATAGATGCAAGGCTCTTAGAAAACTTTTGAGATAAGACGGAAAAGAGACTTGAGCTACTGACTGACCACAACTGAGCAACATCTAAGAGTTGTCTACTAAGGAAGCATCAGTTGTTGTTTCGTGTATCGTCTTAAAAATGAACATGGAATTTGCCGAGGATCATTGGGAATAGAATTTGTAAATTGTAAGTATCGGCATGTGATACGGCTCCTCATTGTCAATCGGAGGAAACGATGGGTGAATTTATTGTGGGATGTAGTCAATAGGTTGGGTGCTGTGCTATTTGGACTTCGCGTTTGGTAGTTGCTCTATACGCAAAAGCATTTGGATTTCGTGTTTTTAATTTTGTAATTTGCTGCAATTAGAGTGGCAACGTTCATGTTCGCTGGTGTAAAGGTACCATGACAAGTTCGGTTGTCACACTTAAATTTATTGAACATAATGTTGTGTTTCCAACATAGTTAACCGCTAACTGGATGTGGCTAAGGCATGCTTTTAAAGCTTTTAACCAGATGAATGTCTATCAGCAATTAAGCCAAATTTTAACATAAAACAGAGGAAAGTTATGGGGTAACAAGAAATCGAATCGAAATAGAAAAACACAGAACACAATTTTGGGATTCGGGAACTAGGTGTGGCTGCCAAGTGGGAAGGTTGATGATTATTGCTTAGATATTGTAGCAAACTTTCGGCTTCCGAGTGGAAATTACAGAAGTAAATCACCCAGTAGCGATTGTAGCTCGAGCCTTTATATTGTCAATCCAATCGAATTGCAAAAGTTGATTCTATCGAATGTATGGGCTGCGATTTTCGAAAGTGTTCTGTTGCTAATGGGAAGTAGACGATATAAGTTGAAGACCGTGGCTTCACTGCTCGAGGAGTCTTAAAAGTAACACACCGATGCAATCTGAACAGAGCTCCACCAGGAACAGACCGAATGCCATATGATTTTTTTAAAACTCCACTTCATTGAAAAGATAACTGAGGCATACAACTACATAATTAATAGCAGATATTACCAGACAGCTTTCGAAAAAATATTTTACTATCATTTTTCAAAAAGGGTAATGTTGACCATCCTACCAACTAGCTTGGCATTTTGTAGATGAACTCGGTAATGGAAATATTCACTGGTGTCACTCTAGACAGGCTTACCATCTGGGTACAACAAAACGAATTACCCAACGAGTCTAAAGCTCAAGACGGTTTCAGGGAGGAGTGCTCCACAGTTGACAATATTTTCTCACTAACTTGTAGGGTGAGCTTGATCACCCCAGCCCTGCTTTACGGCGCGGAAGCAAGTACCTTATCAAAAACGGATGAGGAAACCCTTGGTCGTTTCGAAAGAAAAATTCTCCGAATGGTATTTGCTCCCATATGCGAAGACACTGTTTGGAGAAGAAGATACAACAACGAGCTGTATGAGCTGTACCGCGACATGGGCATAGCCAGAAGAGTACACATCGCGAGGCTACCATGGTTGGGCCATGTAGGGTGGATGGACCCATACGCTCCGGCTCAATGCACATTGCAGGGAAATCGCGGAAGGGAAAGACCTCGTCTTAGGTAGCGAAATCAAGGGGAAGAAGACCTCAACCGACTCTTAGGCCCATGTTCAAACTGCAATGCCCACATAAATAACAATTAAGAAACTTGTATTGTTAGGTTTTATTTTGAAAGCTAGAAAAGGATTCTTTCTTGATTTTGAAGATATATTTGATTCAATAGAACGAAATGAACAGTTTTACAAGTTAATGTGCCTTGGAATGCCCACAAAAATGTTAACGGTAATATAAGGCCTTTATGAAAATAGGGCAACGGCAGTTTCAGAGGGGTCTGCTTGGTAAAAATATTTTGTACGAATATTGGAGTCTAACAAATCTTTTATCTGAGTACAATTCCTGTTTTCATCGTTCATCGGCTTTGACTGGAGGAATTAGTTTTGCTGGAGTTAACATCGAAGCGCTTCTGCATGTAAACGATAAAGTCATACAAGCTAAGTTTACAAAAACGAAGTAAATGGTGATCAACAAATCACAAGACTACTGTCGATTGTGGAGCCCCACAGCGTTATTTTCCGCAATGGAACAGGGAGGTATGCAAGAAATAAAAAATCGATATGGGGAAATGAGCCGCTTGGAATCCTAAATGAATGCAAATATCTCAAAGTCCTCCTAACGTCAAAGCTTTCTTCTAACAGCATCTACAAGCTGAACTCTTAGATTTTAAAAAGACTGTCTACTGCAACTAGAACGGAGTCCTTTGGAAAAAATATTGTTGCCCGATATACAATTCAAACTTTTTGAAGCCGTCATGTGAGCAATTGTGTGTCATGCTGGTGAAGTTTGGGGCTTTCGACTAATTAATGAAGTACTTTCTCAAATAGATATTCCAATTAAAGGAAAGTATACATCAAAATATATTCTGCAAATGGAGACTGGCGGGCGTATCGTCGCTCTCCATTTTCTCACACTGAATGCACTTTAATTACGTAAGAAAAAATGAATCCAAGCATAATTGCGGAAAACCCCAATGCGGAATGCTTTGTCAGACTTTGTTTTTTTCGGTATTACGATTCACAAAAACTCAAAAGCAAAATCGGTATCTCCTTTGAAATCCTCTCCTATTTTATCATAAGAGTATTCATAGTCCCGTGATGTGCGTGCCAACAATATATGTATAAAAAAATAATGCAAAAATAATAGTATAACGTCGAACTAGTGGAAATACGTTTGGAGAAATATAGAGTGTTCACTATGCAACCTAAGATCATCAAAAAAGACACATCGTTACTTTGCTGTCTTATTCTGAAGGAAATAAAGTGTGCCTATTTCGGAAAACCTTTAACTTAACTTGGAGTGAAGCTGTTGAAGCCCTTAACTGCCAAGATTGGACTGTGTCATGTGGTTATGTGAATCCGTTGGTCAATAAAATCTCATTTTTACTACTACTACTACTTTTACTGCTACTAGTACAACTACTACAAATATAAGTTGCAGACCTAGTGTCTTTAAAAAATTGTTGAAGTTTAAGTTTGAAAGCTCGAAAGTGCGAAAAAGTTTGTCATAAAATATGACAAAAATGTCTTTTTATGACTTTAGTGCATGTCCCCCATATTGCGGTGCGGGTGTGGCAGAATTTTATTTAATGGCCTCGATGGCCTCAAGGTTACTGAACAATTTTGCTTTTCAATCTAGAAAATAACAGAAAATAACATTAATTTTTTTTTTTTTTTTTGATTGGGATAGTTTTTGCTACGTTCTTTCACATTGCCAAAATCAGAAAGTCCTAGCTTGCTTTGAAGTGTACTTAAAATGTAGAGAAGGAAGAACACAAATAAAAAAAAACAGAAAAAAGCAACTCTGCATCTCACTTGGTGCCCTTGAACAACGAGAGACACTGGGAAACCGGAAAGAATGAGAACAACTACCGAGAAACCACAAGAAACTGACGAAATGCACTGTTTATCTTTAACAGCCGTTTTCTCGCGTTTTTGTAGTATAATGGACCGGAAATTAGGTCTGAGTTCTCCAGATTAGCATATAAGCCTCCTCTTTTTTTTTTTTTTAAATAGTCCTGCGTTAGGAGGATTATAAATATGAGCCTAAGCTTTTTTTTTTAAATTATGTAGTGTGAAGGTGAAAATTACCTTTACAAGCACGTCGACCTGAAAGATCTTTTGTGCTGTTAGAGCCTAAGCTTAGCCCTACAAAATATAGTCTAGAGGCGTAAATCGCAAGGCCTAGGCGGCGAATTGAACGGCTCCATAAAGTAAACTGTTCAATGAAGTCGTCTATCTGTAGATCCATTGTTAAGCCTGCTGTGTGCCATGTGACACCGTCTTGTTGAAACCACATGCAAGCCAAGACACAGGTGCGATATTTTCCTAAGTTCTATATGTTAGCGTGTTGGTGATTTGATTTCAAACAATTTAAATTTTGTGATATCCGTGGCATGATCTTTAGCATGTCTACCGGGAGGTTCGTTATTCGAATTCTAACAGAAGCAAGAACGTTTTGCACGGGTATCGCCTTTCGCGAGCAATTAGCAAGTTAGTAAATTCATTGCCATATAAAACACTTTCTCATTCGGAACCGGCAGAAAATTGTAGGTCCCCTCCATTCCCTAACAAGGCATGGCTATGAGAAATACGCTAGGCCCTGGAGCTCCTCGCTATGTTGCTAAACCCTATTTAATATTTATTTATAAAAAATCCACCACAAACTATTTTAGTATATAAAAAACATTTAGTTTGCTCGAAGGCTTATAACCCGAGAACGGCTGGATCGAACTTCATAGTTTTTTAATTTCTACCTGTCAGAGACACAGGAAAAACTAAAGAGAATTAACTAACCGAAAAGAGAAATAACTATTTAAAATAATAGATTCAATCGGAAACGGAAACTTAAGAACAACTGAACCCATTTCTAATCCGATTTCCAACGTTAGGATGTTTCATAATACCCTACTTACGTAAACATTATTGTTAACTTAATCCTTACAGTGACAACTTTTGGTTTTCTGGCAATTTTGAGTGAACAACGCTTTCCCGAGCAACTACAGGCGGATCAGCTAACTATTTACAGGCAAAAAGACTTCTTTATATTTAGAAAGTCTAAGGACATCATTTTCATTTTATGAATGTAACCCATTGATTCAATTAAAAGAACGCTAAGTTAAGTTTGGCGACTAAGCTAGAGAAAATGTAATTTCAAGATTGTGATATATCGGTTTTATGATGGAAAAAATTGTGGTTCATATATTCGATGATATCTACCTAATGGCTTTTTGTAAAAAAATTGGAACCGATTTGTGTGGGGATGTTAAGCTTAAGCGACAAAAAACGAGTTTTCGAAGCATTGAATTAGACTCGGTTTTCACTACCCCATGTAAAAATGCTGTCAAGGTCAGAATTTAATGAGCTTATCATACACAACTGTTCCCGGTCCTCATCCGAAGAGCAGGGACGTGAATTTGGAAACGAATTTTAATAGCTCATGGTTTAGTCGTCAGCAAAACAGTTGAGAGAGTTGGAAGTCTCAGACAGCTGCTCATTTGTGAAAATAAGGAAGAGAGTGGGAGGCAGAAGGGAGCCCTGGGGCACACCAGAACAAATAAAGTGATTTCAAGACAAAAAATCATCCAACACTGCTTGTATTGAACTGGCAGAAAGGTGTTTCCTTACCCAACAAAGGAGAGACTTGTCGAAACCGCATTTTCGATAAAAGAGTCTGATGCCAAACTCTTTCAAATGCTTCAAAAATATCAAAAGCAATAATCTTTTTATCTTCAAAAAAATGTAAAGATTTGTTCCACTTTTCATCAAATCACCAGTGAAAAGCCGTACTCTCGTTCTTCAAGATAAATCATTGGCAGAAAATATTTCTTGTTAACAGCATCTAGTTTTCATCTGCTACTTTGATAAGAGCAGCATGTTTGGGTTTTATTAGAGTATTTCATAACGACATCAAACACTCCACGATGTCTGTCATGGTGATGCCAAAAATTGAGTTTAAATTCCACTTGATGGCACACACCGTAGTGATCTTGTATCTCAAAATCATACAAATGACAGAAAATTAGTTCCAAATTCCAACCAGTCAAAACCAAACACCTGTTTAGAGGAAATTCCTTTGATCTGTTGAAAAGCGATTAATTAATATGCGAAAACTCACTTATCTGGATGTATTACGGTTGCACGCAATTCAACTAAACTGTTGTCTTGTGCTGCTGAGCTACTTCTCAAAGCCATAAAAGCCCCTTCCTTGATCATTCTCGTCCGGCAGCGGTGGTGGTGGCGGTGGCAGGCTGCCTGCGTCCGGTCGTTGGTCTTCGTGGACACGATCCCCCGGTTGCATTTAACAAACATTTTTCATGTTTCAATGTTCTATGTACCGATTTGATGTAATTTGTATGACGATGGCGCGGCGGCGGTCCAGAGGCAAACCTTGCAAGCAGACACGGGTGCTCCACAGTTGGGTTCTTTATTTAGGCCATCTTGGCATCTCAACGTCTTTCAACATTTGGTAACATCAGATTTATTCAGGAAAAACATTGCAGGCGCGGTTGCACAAGCCAACGACGACTACGACACAACAAATGTGCAACTTCAGAGTCATGCAAAGAGAACACACAAAATGTGGTTGCTGCTGTCGCTGATGCGGGCCAGGAGTAATGCAGGTTACGTTGGAGTAATCTATCATCAGACCAAAATTGTATTCGGTGCTCTATGTGTGATTTAATTTATATGATTTTGTTTTGTCTTCTTGTGAATGAACGAGAAGTCGAGTGTTTTGCTTTGGTCAAGGAAAATTGAGGTTCGGTTTGTGTCGTCTCTTCCGTAACTCTAAATGTTGTGGGATCTGCATTGCTGATTTGGCGTGCATTGCATTGAAAAACTTCAGTGTTCTATACTTTTGCTTAACATTGTGCTCTTTTTTTTATTCAAATGGAGTCTTGCTCGTTGATTCATTGTTAACTTCACTTGAAAGGCCAATTGCCATTGTTAATCTGTTAATCACTTTTGGCTTTTAGCTTCCTTGGAAAAATGTTGAGCTTGTGTGTTTTTTTTTACCACACCATAGTGTGCTGGGTGTACCCCTTTTGATTTGCATGCTCGTGTGGATCGTAAGCTTTTATTTTCTATTTCATTTTATTTCCTTTTTCAGTTGGTCACAGTCAGCCCGGAAAGAGTCATTCCTCTCAACTATGGAGACCGTTTTATCCCAAGGCGATATGCCCTTCAACAAATGGATTCAAATGAAGTTTTCCTTTTCATGGGAGGCAAGGAGGACTTCCTAAGCATGGTACAATGTTCCATATCTCGTATACCAAATGCCTGTTGTAATTACTTTTATTTCTAACAGCGGTTTTCCCCTAGTTATTGGAGGTACAAGGGCTTGAAAGTCGCCGTCAACAATTCATTTGGCATTAAACCTAGACGGGTGCTAGAGTTTTCCGACTTGGCAGCGAAAAGCTCTTTCCTTACCAACGCTAATGTCCTGCCATCAACATCAACGTTTGAGTTCATCTACGGCAATCTGGATGGCTTCGACTGGCCGTGCTCTCCGCGTGTGAAGCCCTTAGCGTGTGCTGATACCACCCATGACCTGCCGTTCTTCGATATGTTTTCTGGTAGGCACAAAGTAGTAATAAAAAAAGTATGTTTTTCTATCGAGCCTTCAACTTTTCCAGACTTAAATCTAATTGACTGGTCGGTAGATGGTCATATTGCAGCATCATTTGGCCAGGAGCTGGTGTTGTGGATGCCATCACTGGACAAGACTTTTGTTTATAGGATCCGCAACTCCAAGTCGATAGCATACTGTCCAAAGGGACAGCTGCTTGCTATCGGTAGCAACAACTATGAATGGCCAAGTGAGGAATATAGATTAATGTTTCTACATGCTGTCAGTAGTAAAATACAAACATTTTATTTTTGCAGTTTTTGAGCTTTGGGACCCGCAGCACCACTACGAGCTCTGTATTCACGATGGATATGCTTTCAAAAACAAAAAGTGTATAGTCTTATGCATTGAATGGGCGCCTACGGGTAAGATTGTCGTTTGCGGAACAGCATTGGGATGGGTATACGTCTTCACTGCACCGGACTTGGTTGTCATAAAAGTCCTAAAAAGTCATCGACAGTCAGTGTTTATGATAAAGTTTTCTCCAACTATGCGATATCTGGCTACTTCTGATGTAGAGGGAAATATTTTCGTTTACAATTGGCCATCCTGTGATGTACACGTGGTACTCAGATCGAAAAGGAAGCTTCGAGTTGTTATAGACTGGCATCCATGGAATGGAACAGATCTTGCTATTTGTTGGTGAAAATATATTCTCAAAATTGGACTTCAAATTGATATTTTTTTCGTTTTTTTTTTAGCTGAAGATTCTCCCGCCTCAATTGTGCTTTTACATGTGCCTTCGAGAGAAATAGTTGCCTATTATCAACGTCGAGATAGGCGAATTGAAATCGACTACATCACTTTTAGTAAGCTGACTGCTGAGCTGCTTGTAAGCTATTCAGAGAAAGGTAAGTAATTTTTAGAATGCTATCTGATTCAGTGTTTCAAAGAAAAGTTTATTGAATTTCTTTTTTATGAAATTATTTGTACCTACTACTACATATTTGTTTTTTTTTAAAAGAAGTGCTGAACAAAATGGCCCAAAAATTAAAAAAACTGCAATTCTGTTACTTTTCTGGGTCGGGGGTTTTAAAATTATTATTATGTATATTATAATTGAAACTATCTATTTTGATGAAAAATGTTGTTTTCTACAAAAAAAGTACTTTAAAATGTATCCAAATTTTGATTCGTTTGGACATTATTATGTTTTGTATTGTACATCATTTGTGAACACTAGGCAAAAAGAGGATTGTTGTTGTTGCGCACACAAACATGATTTGGAGGAGTATACCAAAAGGAGACAGTATGCAAATTACCGCAAATAACCGCTATTTGCTAAGATACACACATAAAATAATTGGTCAGGAGCTAGAAGTAGAAGAAACAGTTCGAAATTTGTTTGACGGTTCCTGATTTAACTAGAAAGTTCGATAATGGTGGTATGCTTTTCTTCATAAAGAAATCACTGCCGTTGGCAGAGTTCTGTTTTTGTTGATAAAGTAATGAGAGATTGGATAAGACAAAGTGTGGTTATTAATATAATTGTGCAACGAATAGAAAAGCGGTGTACAGGTGTGTAAGTATAGAACTGATAAGAAGTTGAAGTAAGGTTTTATTTTTCGAACCCAGTGAACTTGACAATATTGCTAAATATCTCCTAGCAAGATCTTAAAACTTGCATACTTAATTTATGAAAACCTTGTTATAAGAAAAAGCGAAAAATAATAACTGGTTCTTTCTCGTACTAGCAACGGCTTTTTTGCGTTTTCGATAAATACCTTTGTAGTATTCTAACTGGTGATTTTTTAAGAGGCTTAGAACTTTTTTTTTTTTTTTTTAAAACACAAAAAATTCGAAAAAATGAATGAAATATTTATTTGAATCGATAGTTTGAACCTTGCAATTTAATGTTTAAAGATAATTTCATGCAAATGTTGACCGCGGCTGCATCTCAGGTAGCCCATCCGCTGAGTCCAATTTTGGCATACTCTTTCACACATATCGGCCGGTATCTCACGAATGAATGCATGGATGTTGGCTTCCAGTGCGTCAATCGAAGCGGGCTTGTCCCTATAGACATTAGCCTTGACATACCCCCACAAAAAATAGTCTAATGGTGTCAAATCGCACGATCTAGGCGGCCAATTGACCGGCCCGAAACGTGAAATTAACTGTTCACCAAACTCGCCTCGCAATTGCGCCATTGTTTCGCGTGCTGTGTGGCATGTGGCACCGTCTTGTTGAAACCACATATCATGCAAGTCAAGAACTTCCATTTCGGGCAAAAAAAAGTTTGTTATCATCGCTCGGTAGCGTTCACCATTGACAGTAACGCTGCGATTCGCCGACCATAAAATGGAAGCAGCGCGCGATGAACATTTCGAACCCAGCACGAAATTTGATAGTAAAATTCAATAATTTGCAAGCGTTGTTCATTTGTAAGACGATCCATGGTTAAATTGCAAACCAAACTGAAGCTATTTGACAGTGACACAAGGTACTAAACACACGTCAGTTGTCAAAAAGCAGTGTTGCCAAAACCAAACCAGCTAAAAAATCACCCGTTATATAATTATTTTTCTATATTTTATGGGGTTCGATTCAATTTTCAAAATTAGTGTGAGTTGAGTACACACTACTACTGGCAGCCCTGTTCCACCAAATATATTCTTAAATTTTGTACTTATCTACAAGATTTTGATACTGTAGTAGTTTAATAAGTTTTAGTTTAGTTTATTGAACATTGTTAAATAAAGCATTGCTATAAACATTACAAGATATGTACATCACGAAAGTAATTCTCTTGTCCTGGAGCAAATTGTGATTTAACTGACAGTAAACCGTACGATACAAGGAGTTTGTGGCCTCTTCTATGTATCTGCTTCTAGCTTGTTCATCGACCTTTGCAATTAGCTGATACAAGTCCTTCTTAAATTTGTTTAGGTCATCAGCGTTGTAGCTTGTAGCTTATATCCACGCCAGTAGTGCTTGCCAACCCAAGCCATTCTCTGTACCATCTAATTTTGGAATGGATTGCCTTCAGGGCCGCCTTTTTTGAAAGCCGATGGTCACCCAAGCTTAAACTTCTACATATAAAATCTACTTGTAGTTTGAGCGTTTTCATAAACAGCGGGGACAGTCCTGTTTTGAGCATTATCAAATAATTAGGCGTATTCGCCGGTAGACGAAACGTTTTCTTAATGTAGAATCGCAACAGCTTCTCAACAGTTTCATATTGGTCACCTCCCCAAACCGGTGCAGCGTTAAAACATAATTGATTCTGCTACTACTTCAAAAATTTTGTATTAGCTACTATGATTGACAGTCTTATTGTTGAAACAGCTCCTCCACGTTAGATTGATCGCCATTTTTGCTTTTTCGAATTTTTCCTTCAGGTGCTTCTACATATTGAGATTTTTCGTGCAAAAAACACAAAGATATTTGAACTCATTGACCACCTCAATCAAATTTCCATCGAATTTCCATTTTTCATTCAATCTATTCCTACCACCACCATTCTTAAAAATTATCGCCTTAGTCTTTCCTACATTAACAGTCAGCCCCCATTGATTGCAGTAATCATTAAGTCTGTCTTACATACTCCTGTTGTGTAATGAAACCAACTTGATTTTGTATCACCATTCCAAGCTGCAGCTTATGTATCTTCATAAAGTTTCTCAATTATCCTGCTGAATTTCAGAGACATCCCTAAGCCACACAGCTTTTAAATGAGGGCCTTGCGATCTACCGTATCAAACGCTGCTTTAAAATCAACGAAGATCACGTACAGTTTTCTATTTTGAGTAAGCTTAAAATTAACGATGCTCGTCAGCACAAAAATATGATCCACCCCTGATCTAAGGCCAGCCTGGAATTCATTCATAAGCTTGTTCTAATCGATCCAATTCGATAACCGCCTTTGTAAAATTGCAGTAAAAATTTTATAAGATGAAAAGAAATGACCCGATAATTTGCAGGATCTGTAGCACTTCCTTTCTTATGGGGAAAATCAGTGCTTCCTTAAATTGATGTGGTGTGATGCCAAATTCAAAGACATTATTCAACACGATTGTTAGGTTTTCATAGAAGGCATCAGTGGGCATACTTGTAAAATTCTACTGGTATTCTGTCCGATCCTGCCGCTTTACCGTCTTTTAGTCTGATCAAAGCCAGTTTAACTTCTTCGGTGTGTATACGCCAATCTAAGGTATTATTTACGAGTTTCGGTGCAGAATAATGGATGAACGTTCGCTATATGAATGGATTAAGTAAGCTCTTAAAATGACCAAAAAGTGTTTCCGAATAATACTGTACTATAAATTGCGCTGAAAAAATTATTATGTGCCAAAAGTCAACAGCTACTTTTGACACCTTTAAGCCATCTTGCTTGAAAGTAGGTGCAGAAAACTCAATGTTAAATAGTTCTAAAACAGCTCATTGAACATTTCTAGATTCTTTGTAATATTAGAAATAGTGCACATTTGTCAGTAGATTTTGAGTATGTAACGTTTAAGCCTACTGGGTGAGGAGGCTTAATTTTTTTGCAAGCCGTGTATTTTTCATGTAACCTTAATGTAGTTTTGAGTAAAACTAGCTTAAGTGCTGGGTGGAAATAATATAACATTAGTAACATGAGTACAAAGCAATATGAGTAAAATTGTAGAAGATTTTTGCAATCTGATGAAGATGAAGCAAATGGCTTTTTCGATTTGCAGAAACGAATTAAATAAACACTATGGGGCATATTCATAGACATTTTTAAACTGCTGTTAAACTGTTATTAAATTAAACTGAAGATTAAGCTATTCATAGTCAAACTTAGTACTAGGATTAAGACGTAAACTGGAGTCTAACTCTAATCATGGGGGATACTAGGTTTAAGCTGCTTCTTTTCTATTGACTGTCAAAAATTATTCAATGCTTTCAATACATAATTGATCTTGAATATATATTTTGTGAAAACAATTTTGTTAATAAAAGTAATATAACATGTTACGTGATATTGAAGAAGATTTTGATATTATGGAAGACATTGATTTAGTAAATATTTTTCGAACTTTGCCTGTATCAAGACAAAGAAAAATTTACAAAATTCATTCGGTGCCACTGTTCCTTCATTTTCTGGGGTGTTCTGTTGTAGCCGGCAGCTTTCATCTCACCATCAATATTCCTCCAAGCAACTTTCTTCTTCTCAATCATTTTGACATCATTTTTCTTGCTCTCTACAACAGAGAGATGCTTTCGAACGAGTTCGCGGAAAAGGTCTTTTTCGAGCTGCGTCCAGTTCTCCTGCCTTTGTCGCTTCACATTTTGTTTGTCCATCTAACCCAAAAGAAAACAATATATTGTTTGAATTTCATTTCAACTAATAATACTTACTTGTAGTACGCTATGAGATTGTATCCAACCAGCAGCTCGAAAAACCAAAACAATAAAAAGAAGCGTTTTTTATTTATTTTATTTTGACGTTTCTGATTTTGATGTCTTCGTTTGAAGCATAACTGTAGTAGAATACTACAATAAACTCTAGTTTAGTTAAACACAGCATGAAAATCGTCTATGAATAGAAGCTGTGTTTTCCTAAATGATTAAGCTTAAACTGTGAACTAAGAAGTTACGACTTTAGTAATTCTCTATGAATATGGCCCATTATATTATGTATAAATAAATCGTAGTTTAAAAATGAGCTAAATAAAGTAGAAAAAGTTATGTATAAGATTTACAATTGAGATAGATTGGCAACTTCGCATTCGAACTCAAATATACAAATATAGGTACAAAAGTGTTAAATATTTCAGGAATTCAATATTATAAATACAAACTTACATAATATGTTACAACTCATTACAAAAATCTACTCCATTTTTTTACATTTATGAAACAGATGATGACGGTTGCCTCCATTCAGAGATCTTGGTGATGTCCTCTCTAGATCGTGTAGTAGATGTTCTGCGCGTCCCAGACAGTTGCGTTCGATTTATGATGTGGAGTCCCAGTGGTACGCAATTGGCAACAGCCAGCAACGACGAGACTCTGACAATCTGGAACTTCCTTCCCAAACGTGATAAAAATGGTGGCGCCAAAACAGTTGGTAAAATCCACAAGCTTCTCCCTGAGGCAAACAAATCCAAATGCAGCTTTGACCTGAGCTATGGCGCGGAGTTCAGCAAATGGTTGCATATGAAGTAATCCCCAATGGATATGTGCAAAATTTTTGTTTATTTTATCGTATTTTTACTGTTTTTTTTGTTTCTTTTTTGTTTGTCTGCAATAAATTGAGTTTTAAAATCAAGTTTTTTATTGGTAGTAAAACAACAAAAAAATCATTGCCAATGTAAAACATCATTCATGATGGTAAGTTGTACAATTTATGTCAAATAAGGAGCTCATAAATTAAATGCATACGATTGCAAACTGATTGCTTTAATAACACCTGCAGAAGCCAAAGTTTATGTGGTACACCACTGAAATGAAATCCGTAAGAAGTCAGAAAATGAGTGAAAACCCCCGCGCATTCGCCCTGAGGTAAGATTGTTTTGGCATGCAATCAAACACCACAACTTACTTACAGCTAACAGAGCACAGCACAGCACAGAGTATACAAGCTCAGGCATCGAGCGAGGAGAGCCTCAGCCATCTGTCTGTCTGTGAACTGAACTGCAACAATATCAACACCGGTTATGTTTTCATATAACTTACAACGATTTAACGTAATTTGAGAAATAATAATGTAAAATTGAAGATCCAACTGGAATGCGGAATATCCATTGTAGAGAATCGAAGCGTCCCGCGTATAACGAAGCTCTAAGCACCAGCCACTCATGGTAATCCAGTTCATTTTAGAAGCCCGTGCAACAAAACAAGCTGCGGTTAGGCCGTATCGCCGGAGTAGAAACAATATAACAGACTGCAACTAATAGCCATCGTAAAATATAAACGAGGATATCGAAATATCGACCGGGCTAAGGAAGACAGACTCCCCCACCCAACCGATGCGATACCAAAGCCAAAGCCAAATGAAATCCAAAGTCGAAGACGGGCTGGACTTACTTACGAAAGCAACTACAGCATTTCAGATGAGTTTCCATCTTCATAAAATGATCACGAACTCAAGCACGCGCCCGATCAATTGAGCGATATTGTGATATTACCTTATGGAAGCAACAGAGACGAAGTAGCACACGATTTTGTTCGCCTAGATATGGGATAGGGCCAGGCCAGGCCAGGCTAAGGCCACTTACAACCAACGCAACAAAATCGGTTTACGGGGTTGGTTGGGGTTGGGGCTAAGGCTGATGGCCAACTGTGGTGTGGTATTGGTATACAATATACATATTTCGAGATTAAGTGCACTCTTGGAAGTGGCGATTGCGAGTGGATTGGTTTTCACGAAAATTATTTATAAGATCCCATTACGGTACACCTGGACTTGGATAGCAGCGAAAGATATAGTTTTCCATTTGATTTGGTGGTTAGGTTTCAGTATATTTCACAAGAAAACCGTGCAATCAGTTGTTGTTGCAACAAGTAGTCTCATATAGATCGTGAAATCATCACTATCTAATTCTATTCTCTTTCAATCGCTTAGGTTGGTAGTGGAGTGGTTCTACACAAAATAGCTAAATCGATCTTGGACTTGGACTGCGGAGAGCCTAACTCAATTTACTTGGAGGTAAATGGAGGTGAATGGAAGCGATAGAGAAGAGGGACTCTAATTAAAATAAAATTCCAGTCGTTACAACCGCAAACGTTGATAGCAAAGTGATTACAAAGAAGTCTAATCGAAATTGGCTCAATTATTTGCGCTTAGTATAAAAAGTTGAGTAAAAGTGCAGGTCGCAAGTTGCAAGACTCAAGAAAAATTTTTTTTTTTAAAGGAAATGACACGTGTATATTGTTTTGACCAAAATCGGTCTAAACTGAAGTCAGGCTTGTTACATCGCATTAAAGACAGGCTGTTTAGCACTTCTCTAAACCATGTCTGGTGAGAAATGGATGGAACCTAGAAGTTTTTGTTGATTCTGAATAGCTGAGTAGGCAACTTTCGTATAGTTTTTTGGGTAGTGTTCTTATATTCAATATATTAACTTTTGTTGTTTCTCTTATTTGACGAGGTAATAATAATTGATATAAAAAGAGGCGTATCGTGGATGGATGAGCAGTTGAAACCTCTCAGAAGAGGTCAAAATGGCATTGTACGCATTTTTATAGTCGTATACCTATGTATGTCGAAAAAAACCCAGAGAGTTCGTGAAACTCCATAAACCATACCAACGGTGGTGTTAATATGCTTAACCCAGGTAAGATTGCGTGTAAGGATTACTTCAAGATTCTGAGAAGAGTTCACATAGTCAACAATAGTGATATTCAGGACTAAATTAGGCAAGTTGGAAGTGTGATAAGTCAAGAATAATTTTAGGACTTGGATTTTGATGGATTTAAATTCAGTCTACTGATCTGAGTCCAGAGGGGTGGTTTGCAAGGTCCTGGTACACTCGATAAGCACTATCTTCAATGAGACCAAGAACGAAGCCTGCATACTTACAGCTGCAAATCGTCAGCATACATTTGTAATGAGCTGTTATGAATGGCGGAGGGAATATCGTTGACGTAAATTGAAAAAGCAACGGACCAAGGACGTATCCCTATGGCAGTCCCCAGTCCTATAACAATCTTCTTATGAGAGTTAAGTTCTTTCTTTCTCTTTCCATAACAAATAACTTAAATAACTCTAAGAGCTTAAGTCACTTTATACTTACATGAAAACCGTAATAGGAGTTCCGTTTCAAACCTCTTATAACAAGAAACTGTGAAGAGTTTAACAAAAGTCTTGTTATAGGATCCTTATGAGATCATTTTTGTTTTAAGTCTTATTATAGGATTTGCATAACGAAAAGCATATTCAAACATGCATTATTGCGAAGGCACTTTGCTTTTTTTTCGAAACAAAATGTTAAAAAATTATTAGATAAAATTTCAACCCCATGCATTTTTTGTGGCTTCCTGTTTCAAACAATTAATATGTTATATGCATATTATGCATCTTACTTACTTACTTAGGTGGTTATTACAGTTCGGGGTGAACCTGGACCTCAACCAACATCCTTCAGTCACATTATTACACCACCTAAGACGAGGTTTTCCAACCGCAATTTCCCTGCAATGTGGTTTCGAAAACTTGTCGAGCCGGAGCGTTTGGTTCCATCCGCTCCACACGGCCCAACCATTGTAGCCTCGCGAGTTGCGATGGCGATGCGTATTGCGTATACTCTTCTGGGTATGTCGCAGTACAGCTCATACAGCTATTTGCTATACGTCAACATCGCCCTTGACTTATCAGAATCAGAAGTATTTTCGCACACTATTATCAGTTTTTTGAACAACACATACAAACAAAAAATAATGGTAGTTTGTTTGGTTTTTGGAATGAGAAAGGTATATATTTAAGTTCAGAAATATTCTGTTCTTGTTTTAGTTGATTCCTTAGGAGGAGACGCAGACGCCCTCTCATAGCAAGACTGAGCAGAGCTTTATAAGATTCTTTCCAGAGGAATTTTATTTAAAATCTGTCAACTCATAAGAAGAACTAAACTCTGTTAAAGAAACAACAAGTATCGCAAAGAGACTCTAGTTAAAAATTAAGAAAGAAAAATCATTTGTCAATCTTTCAGAGACTGGGTCAGATCTAACGATGGATTTAATAGGTAAGAACTACACACTACGCAGTACCAATTTAATATTGAGTGTCTTTTGAGAATTTTAATCGGATAGCAAGAATTTAGGCTTTTTTGGTACTTGTATACAATATGTATACAGTTCATTGAGAAAGATACTTTTAAATCAGAAAATGCAAAAAAGTAGTCACTTAAATGTTTATTAAGAAATGAAATTTGATAAGATGTTAGGCTACAACGTAGAACTGTATACGACGCTAGAAATCTCCTGTAAGGAAGGAAATAGGAATGTAGTTTTTGCATTTACTTCTCGATTGGGTCCTTCCGCTCTACATGGCCCAACCATCGTAGCCTCGCGATGCGAACTCTTCTGGCTATGCCCATGTCGCGGTACAGCTCATACAGCTCGTTGTTTTATCTTCTTTTCCACACATTGTCTTCGCATACGGAACCAAAGATCATTCGGAGAATTTTTCTTTCGAAACGACCAAGGGTTTCTTCATCCGCTTTCCATAAGGTCCATGCTTCCGCGCCTTAAAGCAGGACTGGGATGATTAAGGTCTTATACAGGGTTACCTTCGTTTTTCTGGACAGGGTTTTGTTTCTCAATTGCCTTTTTAACCCAAAGAAGAACCGTTTGGCAAGATATATTCTCCGTTTGATCTCCGCACTGATGTTGTTGTCCGTGTCTACAGCGGATCCTTGGTAGATGAAGTCCCGTACTACCTTGAAGTTATGTCTGTCTATTGTGACGTTTTGTCCAATTCGTCGATGTTCTGTGTCCTTGTTTGATGACAGCATATACTTCGTTTTGCCCTCATTAACCATCAAACCCATCTTTGCCGCTTCTGTTTCAATACTCGCAAAAGCACCTATGACATCACGCTTTTTTCTTCCCATTACGTCTATATCGTCTGCACAGGCGAGTAGTCGTACAGACTTTTGAAAGATTGTTCCTCTGGTGTTGACGTTTGAGTTTCTTACAATCTTTTCAAGTATGATGTTGAAAAAATCGCATGACAGTTTGTCGCCTTGTCTAAAGCCTTTTTTGACATCAAAGGTATCGGTGAGTTCTTCACCGACCTTGACGGGGAAGCGTGATTTCTCCAAAGTCATCCTGCATAGTCGTACGAGTCTCAAACTTAGAGTTTTTAATAAACAGTGGTCTTAGTTCCCGTGTTATTTGGGATTCTTATTCCAACAAAAAAAAGTATGTGCTTTAAGTTCGCTCTGAATTTAAGATTAGTTCCCACTTTATAAATGTTGTGGAAAATAAATTTAGTTCGTGCTGAATGGGAACTGTTTCCCTCGGTGGACTTATTTCCCATTGAATTATTTCCCTGCATCCAATATCTTTGGAAAAACAAGGAAATGATTCTTAAGCTCCCACATAACACGAGACATATAAACTACCACCCCACCTGAAAGAAAAACGTCTTTAATTGCTTTTGGACAGTAAAGAAAGTGATGATCAAAAGACATAAAATGTTCCTTTAACTCACAAGTATATTTTTCCACCCATAAATAGTTTCCAATGCAATTTTGAACTGATTTTCTCTGCACCAACACGTCGAATTCAAATATGAAAACATTAAAAAAAACCATACAAGGAGTTTATCTTGTACGACTTTGTGGCTTTATGGATTACTCACTATTTAATTTAAGTGCGATAAAATTAGCCACCCGCCAACAGGCGAATGACAACGCCGATCCAGGCTCAAAGAACATCATAATTCATGTCAAAAAATGTATACTCTGTCGTGGTGTCGAATTATTCAGCAAAGTAAACACCTATTCTGCTTTTGTACACACTATACTGCTGCTGCATGGCTTTTTATGAGGCCTACAACTGCGGCATAAGACACATTCGAAGCAATAATAAATCAAAATTTCGATCAATCAATATTATTAATTATGGTAGAACCCGATCAACAACCTTTTACACTCACTTAAGCCTAATAAACTTATGGATGCAAAATTCGGTATCTGAAATCGTAGACAAATTTCCCAACAGACCAAATTTCGAGTAATGAATTCTTTAGCTGTACCTACCCAAGTCCAACCCCTAACGCTTGCACTCATAGCTACTGCAGAGGCACGCAAGCCCCCAACTGCTAGAAAGATCGAACATTCGATTTGAATTGGTGTCATAATTTGCTTCGCCTGGCGTGGTGCGCACCAACACGCAACACCTCCAGTTTGCGAGGAGGCTGAATTGCGTAACTCTCAACCTGTGCTATTGGATCAGATGGATGAAAAAGAGAAAAAGAAAAGAAAAGGAACGGCTTTTGTAAGAGCAGATCGAGTGGAAAGAAATTAATTTCGTCGCTTGCTAGTGAAGTGAAATCAAATCGTTTATAAATTGAACACGATATCGATTTCACAGCATCAGCATTTCAGCATCTATGCGCCATTGCACACAATGTACATCCATTCCGGAGCACAAATATCTTATGTACCTATGCTGGCATAGGCCGTAGTTCCTTCCCAATGTCTATGCCTATGCCCAATGCCCACCACGGGCGAATTTTCGCATTGAACCCCGGCTTGACCCAAAAAAAATTCTTATAACGTTGTCGGCTTTTTGGATACTTTTAATAACGAAATTATGTTTTTGCTGGTAACATGCTAATAAACCATCCGGGTTTTAGCCAACAGTGAATGTGAGCGATTTTTTTTCTGCTTTTTGTTTGCGATGTGGTATGCTTGCGGTATGTAAGGTATACAGGCTATATGAACAGAGGAGCAGTGGTTGTTGGTAGGCAAGGAGCCTAGGAGTTCTACGTGTGAAATTTATTTATCATGTTCGCGAGTATCAGTTTTCCTTAACGATAAATCCACTTATCTTGTTCGAGAATTTTAGTTCTTTGCCTCATAGGCATCACCATCAGTAGATTCGTCTATACTAAAGCCAGCGACTAACACAGGTGATGCTGCAGTTATTCGATATGCAATTTTTTATTTGTGCAATGTTTTCAAAATAGCTTTTGGGGCTATAAGATAATGCTCAGAGCAGGCATATTATGTACAACATTTCTTCGGAGTATAGTTATTGGTTATGCTTCATACTCAATTAAGAACAACAGAGGTTTAGAGATTAGGAGAAGCTTAGAGCTCAAGATTGGAGTTGAGTTAAGGTAAATGTTAAACGATCAAAATGGATTCATGAATGAGTGAGTGGGGCCCCTCCCTTTTTAGGAATATGATGAACAAAATAACGTAAATTGAATTGATTAAATGTAACATTCTTTGCTAATATTGACAAATAGTAAATGAATAAATTTAACATTGAAACAACTTAAATTCATGAACAGTTTAAAGCATCACTACATAGTATAAAACAAAGTCGCTTTCTCTGTCCTTATGTCCCTTTGTATGCTTATATTTTCAAAACTACGCAACGGATTTTGATGCGGTTTTCTTTGATGAATAAAGTTATTCAAGAAGAAGCTTTATATGTATAAAACATGCATATAATAGTAGAAAAAAGCCAAGAAATTTAAATATTTGTAATGTGATGTCGTAACAAACATATTTTTCTGCGCTTACATTGGAAACGCTGGCTAAACCTTACGAGATAGAAAGAATATTTTTTAATTTATTGCACCTGAGTACCATAGACTAATTTTTACCTTTATAATGTTATAGAGCACAGTGCGATACACCTTGCTTTTAAACCTTTGTAAATCGTAATGTAATTGAAATACAGAGCCAGCAAAAGCACTAAGGTAAAGACTAAAATAAGAATCTCTATACTTGACTGTACGCCCGAAGTTGGGTTCAAGGTAAAACTGATGGGCATTCTTAGCAAGGTGGGTGTTGTGGCTAAATTGTTTCAGGGGAGAATGCAGCTGGCTATTTCACTAGAGCACTGTTTGTAGAAAAAGCGATAAAAGAGACTGAGACAAGTGACGTTTCGACGATGTTCAAGAGAATCAATCGATTCTAGGATATCACCAACCAATCTTAACGCTCTATTTTGTACCCTGTCAAATAGGCGCAAAGATGTTCGAGAAGCACCTGACCAGATATGAGAGTTACACTCCAGTTATGGGTGGATGAACGCCTTATAAATTGTAGCCAGATCCGAAGGGGTGAAGAACTTCCTGCATCGTCTTAAGAAGCCTAAGCATTCAGCAGCGTCTTTGGCGACTTCAAATATGTGGTCATTCCAACTAAGATCGTCGCTTACACACATACCAAGTACTGACAGCTTTACGGTTTCTTGGATGAAGGTATCATTCTGGGATAATGGTAATGGGGGAATATTTGGATTCATCCTCAAACTCTCCAGGAACGGTAATGGGAACGGGATCGGAAATTCAAAAACCACTGGAACGAATTGTAATTTTTGTCGCTATTACAGTACGATGTCATCCCCATATTCCCACGAGAATGGGACGGGAACACGAACATAAGCGCGAACTTGGAAAATACTAAATACTTATATTTTCTTTACATATTCTTTCGGGAACGGAAGCGGGAATGTTGACATAATCAAGAACCTGGAAAGGACTTAACTATGGTTAGAGTGCTCCAATGTCCCACAGGAACGGGAACCGGAATTCAAAAACCACTGTACTGGTTTCAGTACGGTTTCGCCATTACAATACGGTGCTACATAGACTATATTTCATCCCCATTTGGGAATGGAACGGGAACTGGGACATATTCGGGAACTTGGAAAATTTTATACCGATCCCACAAATTCTGTCATCGTTAGAGTGCTTAATTGTCCCTGAGTAACATAAACTATATTTCATCCTCACTCTCCCACTAGAATAGAAACTTTGAAACTACTTTACTTAACTTTCAATTTGATGAACGTAGGGCCTGAGCTACGCCGGGCGGGTCAGCTAGTTAATTTATAATCACTATAGTATAAAACGAAGTCGCTTATCGCCTTTCTTGAGGTATCGGAAAGTCTTCAGATAATAATTCCATTGTAATGAAAATAGCTTTATCTTTTTATCCTAGCATTCCTCTCAAGGTATGGTTGTGACAAATGCGCTAGATCTTGAAGCTCTCTGATGCTTAGTTACACCACCCTACTGATATTGTTTTTACAATAAATTTGAATTTTATTAAAGTTGCTGCTTTTTCTCAAAGGCTGAGGTATGCTCAGGGAATCCAGGGTTTTCTAAGGAAGCAGCAAAACTTTAAATTGTTGAAGCTAGTTTTATTTCCGATATTCAAAATAGTGCCTTTTTATAAAATGTACACAAAAAAGTTGATTCAAGTTCATAATTTCAAAGTATTCCAAAGTATTGGTAGGTATTGGTAGGTAATAGTGGGGCCTATTCTGATGAGGAATGGTTCACTCGGGGGTTCGGCTGGGATGTTGAATGGTCCGGGATTCAAGACCAGGCTCTCAGATTGGTCAATCGGGTGAATGTTTCCTATCCTGATTTTGTGCCTCCAGTTCTTGGGCTAGGTGACTTGTAGTAATGCTGGGTCTTGGTTATCCTTTAAGATGTATGGTGATTTCTAGAATGAGACTAGAGAGAGAGTTAATGGTTGCTCTGAGGTAGCAGAAGCCACTAAATTCACAACGAGCTAGCGGTGGACACTAAATTCACAATGAGTTAGCGTTGGACACTATTTATTTACCCAGTCTTGAGTCCTGACGACTTTTTATCATATGCTCCTTGTTCGCCCACTGCCCTGACCTGAGAATTGTACTCTTGTTTTGGGCGGATGTAGGCTTTATAAATTATAGCCAGATCAGAAAGGATGAAGAACTTCTTGCATCGTTTTAAGAAACCTAAGCATTTTGCAGTATTTTTGGCGACTTCAGATCAAACATCATGGTTTTCACACATACCGAGGACTGAAGGCGGTTCCGGTTTCGGTTTCTTGGATGCAGGTACCATTCATGAATAATTGTAATAGGGCATGTTAAGCTTTAACATTGAATTTACGAAGCATTTAATTCAAGTCGGTTTTTACTATCCCATGTAACAATGCTGTCAAGGTCAGAATTCAATGAGCTTATCATACGCAACCGTTCCAGGTCCACATCCGAAGAGCAAGAACGTGAATTTGGAAACGAATATGAGAAGCTGAGGTTTGAGTCGTCAGGAAAACAATTGAGAGGATTAGAAGTTTTCAGACAAGAGATCGTTTATAAAAATAAGGACGAGGGTCGGAGACAAAACGGAACCCTGGGGCACACCAGCATTTATAAGGTGACTATCGGACTTGAAACCATCCAACACAACTTGTATTGAACTATGTTTCCCTACTGGTCCTTACAGGTTTGAGTTTGGGGCTTTACATCCTGACAGGATCTCTTTACCTTTTGGTTAGACTTCTGAATCTCGTTTCTGTCATGGCACCTCCTAATTTCCTCAAACGAGCGCTTCTCATGCTGCTTCTTTTTCTTTTTGGGAATTCGGTGTTCTTCCCTTCTTCTCCTTGCAGATCTCGTTATACTGATCGTAAGCAGCCCGTTTTTGCATCAGCATTTGTCGTGCTTTTGTTTTTGTTTTGGGTTTCGTTTTGGGGCCGAGTGAAACCGAGTGAAACCTACGGCGCGGCGTAGGATTCAAGGAAAGGCATTGGTGATCTCCTGCGATTGAAGCTTTCCGACGTAACGTCATATATCTTCACAGCTTCAGTTACTGCGAGTCGTGAACAAGATATCCTCATTCGTACTTTGGCAACGACAAAGTAGTGGTCCAAGTCAAAGTTGGTCCAGTTTTTGGGATTGTCATCTTTCTCTTTTCTGGGTGCGTGGAAGCACAATAGGCTAATGTTGGCGAGTTTAGCCCTGATGCGGAAGGTTATTATTCGCTCATTAACTGGATTTTAGCTAATCACCTTATCCCTGAGTCTCCCTCTAACTACAAATCCGCACCCAAATAAGCGTTGTCACAGATTTCATCTTTTTTATGCCCGGTCAACTCCATCGCACTTCTTGGATGGCGGTTATGTCTGCTTTGCAGCAGTCCAGGGCGTCCGCTAATACTCCAGCTGCACGTAATCCGTTAAAAGATCTTACGTTTCACGTGCAGATCCGGATTTCATTGTCCTTTTTTCGTTTGCTTGGGTCGTCAACTTTGAAATATTTAACGTTATCCGAGGCTATTAGTTGTTTCGGAACTAGATCTTTTTTCCGTGGCTGGGTAGTTTACCCAACGTACAACCCCCAACCTGGAAGGCCAGGTCCTTTTGGGATCGCTTCGGACATAAAGGGCTGGAATATCCAATGTCAGTACCCTGCTTCAGGAGTGTGAGAGCTGCCGTTGGCTCACCAGGAGCTCATCCGCTACCATCTCTACTTCAGTCCCCCTGTCCTAGACCTAGAGAGACCCTGAAAGATCTTTAACCAAATATGTTGGTGGAGTAGCTCCTTCAGGGGTTTCTGCTCTTTTGACTGCTGAAGTCCCCCGTTAGTTCTATCACTCGAATTCATCCGCTGGAACATATCTGAAAAGCTCTGGTAGACCACAGAGATTCGGGCGGTTAGTCCTTACTCGCTGAGCATTATAGTTTTGATCACAATAATTCAAATTGAAAATGTTTTTGACTATGGAACGAAAGACGTTTTATTTGATCCGATTCGGTACTCTATTGATCACCTAAAACACTGTACTCCGCCATTAAAAATGTTATTTTGTCAAAAAGTTGAACATATCTCAATCAGCTGATTAAAAACTTGTTTTTCTGTTATCACTTGAAAGTGAAGTACAGTGAGCAAAAACAAAACTATTCAAGAGCCAACTTCTTCCTCACTCAAAATGTTGCCTAATGTGGGTTTGGTTTCAGCGCAGATAACACACCATCACCTTAGCCCTCACCATCTATTTACGTCAGTTATCGGCACCTCATAAAGCTTAATTAATTTTCATCCTCATGCAGAAAACACAGACAAAAAGTCGGTTTTCACGACCCTGAAATCAGGGATAGATACCAATACGAACCAATAACTATCAGAGCTATTCATTTTATGGAAATATGTTTCAAACGAGCATGAATTATACTGTCCTATTCAAAAGATACAAAGTAGAGATGTAGTCCATTTAAACCAGGCTCCGACACATTCAATTCAATTGGAGCCTCATACACTCGTCCGGGATTATCTTATCTGCCAACATATTTCCTCGGACAGACAGCGAGTGTATAAATCTCTTCTCAATACACCACGCGCCCCACAGAGGCAAAACCGAAATATGAATATCACCGGAGGCTGGGCCGGGGCGTCCGAATGGGCCTCGCGGGGTATGTGCTAATCTGTGTACCTATTCGGAATTTTTTTAAATTCACGAGTTTTGAATTTAATTAGAGATAAGAATTGGCAGTTTTAATTAAAACGAGAATCAAACTCTGCCTGGAGGATTTGCGCAGTTGTTCAACAAGGTGGTCGTTCGCGGAATTTAATTGAGTTTCTTATATGAATTTGGTTTGATTTAATTTAGCTAAACGAAACGTTTCAGGTCGTTTTATAAACGGTGATGGGGCAATGCGAAAAGAAATGCTTATGGGATGAGGTTCAATTAAGTAAACTGGACGATGACAGCCCACTCCGACAGCCTGTCAACCGGATGTTCAAAGTCTTAGTTGACAGCTTGGGCCGAACTTCAAACGAACTTTCATACAAATTCCAAAGTAAACGCAAATTATGACCCAATGAGGCTTGTTAAGCTAATGTACCGCCTCTCAGTTAGTTAAATTTCCATAGACTTTTTCGTAGTAAAGTAGCAAATGATTATGTGAAATAATGGAGCTAATTTTACGCCGACAGTTAGCCCCAACAGTCTTTGTAGATAGACCAACTTGGCTACCACTTGATGGACAAATGAAAAGAACCGAAAAACAGATTGCGCCGAATGACGTCCGTATCGCACGGCAGCACGATGCAACAGTGGGGGTGCGGGCGGTGCGAGCGGTAGCGGTGGTATAGTTGCAATGCAACGAATGTCGGCGTGCGCATGCGCACCGTCAGCAAATCATTAGGGCTTGTTTGAGTGCGCTTGCATAGGCGAGAGTAATTTATCACTCTTCTGACCCAAACTGGTCCTTTTCGTGGGGGGCTTTTGAGTTGCGTCTGCAACAAATACCAAGGAGTCCACAGCCGCTGCCTCTGCAGCAGCCGTAGCACGGCAGCAACAAGACACCTCTGATTTCCGTACCATACGTGAAGCCTTAAAAATGAGGTTCAACGGGATTATCGCGTTCAAAATACATATCGAGTGTATGTTAAAATCAAGCACCTCTGGCCATATACATATGCCTAGTGGCTGGATGGCTGGCTCGAACGGACTGCCTCTGACAGACAGTTCCTTTTGCGCTTTTGCCTTCTTCGATATGAGTTGAGCATTAATGGCCTATAGTCAATGGAATCAGCGATCAGCGCGATGGCTTTTTTTTTTGTTTGTTTTGTAGTGCGGGCAGTTGCATTTTGGACCTAATGAATGGTCAAATTGACAAGTATATTGGGTCTTAGCTGTTTTATTGTGGGAAATGTATAGCGTGCGAGATACGGTAGCAGCCAAAGCCGGTCAGCTCAGTGTCGTGATTTTGATAAAGTCAAGTCCAAATGTGGGTGGGCAGGAATGACAGAATGCAAATTGGTTACACTTGGGTACAATTTTACTTGATCTTTTGGACTAACACGTCCGTGATGGAGGACTTTTCTGGAAGGGACTGGAATTTAAATAAATTTTGAAATGCCTCGATGGAAAGATTGAAATGGATCTATGGGAATGACCTTTTAGAGGCATATCCCTTATTTATGCAATTTCGATCCTGGAAAGGAGTTGATGTTGAGCTCAAGGACATTACAAGCTCACAGTGCAATCACAACAACAGCTAGGTACATTTTGCTGCATTTGATAGGTGTCAAAATCTCCGATGCAGCCCTCCATATGGACCACATCACAGCATGACTGAGAGAGCTTATGAGTATTGCCATTAGAATCTGAGGAAAAAAATCGACTGCAGACGAATTTGCACAAATTTAAAGAAAGCAGAGCTTGTTTTCATATTTTACTAAAGGGAAAAAAAAAGAATTTTTGTTGCATTGAGGTTTCCTCAGGGTAGCCAATTAGACCCTTTACTTTTTTTTAATTTATTAATAAACAAGTCAAGTAAAAGACAAGTCTGATGTTTTCACTCAATGTCAAATTTATTCAAGTGGTTTAATATTTTATAAAAAAGAATTGAACTGTTTTGAAATTGCTTTCACGGAAGCCTTTTTTTTAGATTTTCGGTGTGAAACAAATTTTCTGCAAACGAATGCAAAAATAGATAAAGACCGATATGTCTGAGGTGAAAAGAATAATTAAACTACGGGTTTAGTTTATCGTGTATATTTATAGAAAGGTCTAGGAAAGGTCTAGTCATGATCTCAGAGAGAAATTGTCGTTTAGGCTTTATATAGATTTAATTATAGGTAAAAGTAGGTTCACGCTAGGGTTCAGTGAAGGAGATGCTCGTGGGTTTTCTGACATCCTCACACTAAAAACACTTTGCTTTAGAATAGTATTGCTCGATTGTGTGCTGCCAACATTATGCAATTTGCATCTGGCGGAATTGAAAGGGAGCAAAGAGGATTATTTAAATATCGTCAGTTTAAGTTCAGGACCTCGTAAGTTAGATTATTCAACAAAGGGTTTGTTTTTTGAAATTTTAATTGAAATAAAGTTAACGGCATTCTGCTGCTGTTTATTAACAGAAGCAGGCGAGCAGCAGGCTAAACAGGGTGTCCCGTAATTCGTGTTACATACTTTGAGATGTGATTCTTGGTCAATTTTTAAAAGAAAAATCTTTCTACAGTAAAGTCCGTATACCAAATTTGACAACACTTTTTGATAATTCAAAAAAAGGCTAACATTGGTGTACCCTGACTTGTGTTAAATTCGATTTCTCTGTCAATACTGATGGTAGCGACTTACTTTTTTTTAAAAAATAATAATCTTTAAAACTGTTAAATTGGGCTTCTTTAGGCTTAAGGTTGCCAGATTTTCAGTTTTAAATGGTGTTCAAATATTCATCCCCCAGCAAAGTTTTGGCTTTAAAGTAATTTTTTTTTTAGAAAATGCCTGTTAAACATAGAGTTTCTTTATTTTTTCCAGATGAACAAAACAATTGTTAAAAAAAAAACTTATTAATAAGTAGTAGCTCCTGTACAGGGGTAAGGTGATATGGATGCATATTTTTACCATGCAGTATCCTGAAGACTCTTTGCTTAGAAACATAAAACTGTAGAGCCTAGCGCTTATGCTAGTGGAAGGATCGATTTCATCACCTGCCAGTATTCTTTCATCGACCGAAACTCTTCTTATGGTTGCAGCTCCTGCGTTAGGTCTTGCAGTCAATACTGATCCAGTTTCTCGAAGCCTTCAAAAGATATTTCTAAAAACATTTTTAGAAGGAAGTCGTCTGTTAGGATTAAGTTTCCAGTGTCTTCGTTGTGCACTTCTTGAATTTCCATTGCAAAACCCATATTTTAATGAAATGAATGCGCATTCTTCTTTTGTAAATGAAGGCATTTCAAAAAGCTCTCAGATCAAGCAATCGTGACTTTTTTTGATAAACTGATAAACAAATTTGTTTTCTTATTATTTTATGCGACCCATTGAACATCCATATTCGAAACCTTAATCTCCCTGAGAAGATGTAAGTCAATTAGGATTTTGGTAACAGGTCAAATACACTTTTCACCCTTTTCATCATAGTCATAAAAATTATTTTAAAATAATCAATTCCAGGAAAACTGCTCCCGTTGGCCGTTGCAAGCCTTTTGCTACAAAAGTCAGTAAAAAACGCAAAATTAGATTTTTTTTACCTGTTTTAGATTTTTCCAAGAATCATATAAAATGAGTTCTTAAGTGTATTATCGACGAGTTTTTTTTATTACTATTTTGTTCATCTGTAAAAAATAAAGAGACTCTGTTTACAGACATTTTCTGAAAAAAAAAAAAAAAAAAAAATTACCAAAATGTCAAAATTTGAAACTGAAAATCTGGCAACCCTAAGCCCATAGAAGTTCAATTTAGATACAGTTTTAAAGATTATTATTTCTACAAAAAATAAATTCTGAAATTAGGTCTCTTGTCTCTACCATCAGTATTGACAGAGAAATCGAGTTTAACACAGGTCAGGGCACACCTAAGTTAGCCTTTTTTGTGATGCCAAAGTTGAGGAACGGACTTTACTGTAAAATTGTTCTTAGAATATGACCAAGAATCACATCCCAAAGTAAGTAACACGAATTACAGGACACCCTGTAATGTGACCGGGCTGAAAGCCGCTGCCTTCTTCTGCTGCCAGCCGCTGGTAAGAAGCAGTTGCCGAGCAGCTCTGTAGGACCCGTGCTTAAGCGAGTAACTGTACAGTGTACAGACTTTTGAAAGAATATGCCTCTGGTGTTAAGGTTTGAGTTTTGCACAAATTTCTCAAGTGCAGTGTGTGGTCTCGTCGAAAACCTCTACAATTTTCGGCAATTTTTCGTTAATCAGTACAAATCGTCCGTCGACACGATTCTCTCATTATTTGTCTTGACTTATTAAAAACATGTGTAGGTATTTCCTCATGACTTCTGAAATTTAATATTTTGCACACACAATGGTCAGATCTAAACGGTCTTTGTAAAGAGTTTTGCTTGACTCAAAACTCCGCTTAGCGGAACAAAATTTCAAAAATCTATTTCTTTTCATTGTTAATTGTAGACTACAAAACTCCAAGCCCCGCCATCTTAAATCAAACTATACAACACCTGTTCTAGCTCCGATGCGACATATCAATATTTTCAAGTGATAATGATACGAATCCGACAATATTTCCACTCACCAGTCAAACATAAACAGGTTGGTATTTAACCAATGAACGATGGTTTGTTATGAAACACATGACATACCTTTGAGTGTGGTGTGATATTTCAGCTGACTCTCGACTCAACTAGATGCCAGAGATTATCAATTAATACCACATATGATCAATCGAAGCTGACCGCATTTATTAACGATTCCATTCGATATCTTCAATACCTCTTTGTTCACAGTTCACACACACGTTTTCGCACACAAATATGAAATTAAAAAAAATATATTTTTAGCCATGTGGTTCATGATTCATTGAGCCAATCTTGAATAACAATCAGTGATCGACTCGTTTCGGTGAGTTGTTCACTTAGTCTTTTGGACCATTATCGATAGCCCTCTGCCGCTCTCAACATCCCACATCGCATTCGATATTCAAAGGTGCTGCATGTGGCTGTGTGTCGGTAAGATTTATTGTGTGATACGGTATTGCACCGAACTGACTGCAAGTCATATCGATTACAATTTTATTGATGCTAAATAACAATGCCTACACAATGACTGCGCCGTGCGCCAGCTTTGGCCAAATTTTCGTTTCTATACCAACCCAGCTGGCCAATGAGTATATCTGCATCTGCATCCGTTAAGGCTTCACAAGAAGACTCATGCGTATACGGTGCAGCAAGCAACCATTGCAAATGGTTAGCTAGCTCTGACTCTGATGTGTGGTAAAGTCTGCGCTAGAATTCTATCTCTCACCCCAATATCCCAGGAGAACAACCTATAAAGGTGTAATATCCATAATGCTCACAGCAGGAAAATTAATTTCCTTGGAAACGTGTTAACAATATTTCATTCTGTTCGGCTGGATTTTTGCTATTGCCGTAACGCACAGACGAACGTCGTCGCCGCCATGACTTTGTTTGCATGGTCAAATTTTGTTGTAACTGTTCTTTGTGTTTTCTTCGCTTTTTTTTCATTTTGAAATGGACAATCGCAATGAATTATTGACCGCCCCGTACAGTTTCTGGATTTAGGGACGAACTCATAGAGTAGTGTGTTGGTGCAAATGGTTTCATGGCAGACAAGATAAATGTGAGTAGCTGGCGTTTTCAGACCGCCCGGAAGGCATACATTCAGATCAGTTGTAGGTATCTATGTCTTGCTAACTTAATTCTGCATGCTAAAGGTAGATACAATAAAGATCAATTTTGAAGCTTTGACGGTGCCACAATAAAGGTAGGACTTGGTTATAGTAATGTGTAAATGAGACCTGACGGGTGTTTCATAATTCATCAGCACATTCAAACTGCTGTTGCACATGGTTATTGATGAAGTTACTTTAAGAGGGTTAAGTTCAGATACAATTCGATACAAAGTATACATCAAAGCGTTTCGTTATGAGTTGATGCAAGTTCAGATATGAGAAGCTTATAAAAGTTGTTCAGTCGAATGAACTCAATCTGGTTATAAAGCCTGCAAATGTGTAATTGCTTGGCATAGATTTTCCAAACTCCAAAATTTGTTTCAAATTGGAGTGGCTGAGTAAACTGCTAAGACCAACTTGCTACCGTTTATTTTTTATTTTTAGGCTTGAAGAACTTCCGGAAAGAATTTATTTCAAGTCAGGTTTTGTTGGTCTTTGACTTCTTCTTGGTTCGATTTGAATGGGTAAGTCGGTGATTTTAGTTGATAAACTATCAGCAGTTGAAGAGCCATTTAACCGTTTCATTCAAACTACCTGTTGCCGTAACAGTTAAAATTTTGGAAGTATCTTGAAGGTAATTCTGGTCAAACCTAGGGCATATAAGACTTTGAATATAATATCCTGTACAAGTTGCGAGTTCTCAAAATCTTGTTTTGTGCCTACTCAAAGGCAAGTCCCAAGCTGAATGAACAAACATAGCACCCACCTGACCTCGACAAAATATAGGAGGAAATGGTTTAATTTAGCTTAGCACGTTAAGGGTCGTATTTGAGCTACTACGGCTTACCCACGTAACAAGTAAATCTCAGAAAACCCCCAAACATATTAAATGGATGGAAATAGATATTCTTAGAATGATTAATTTTTTTCTATTCACTGATCAAAGCGAATACAGCAGTCGACTTATCCAAATTGTTTGTTTGAACATGGATACTGCCACCATACATGAGTGACTTAATTTTCTTGTGGGACTTGCCAATGTCTTTTACATTGGGTTTGTAAAAAATTTTGGAACAAAGATATTTGAAAAAAAAAAAATGTTGCATTTGTTTTTTGTTTTGAGGTTTAAAGGCTCTCCCAAAACAAAGCGGATTTGTCGATGCAACATATGCGAGCTCCCACATTGAAGCAAGGAGAACGACACCATACTTCCTTACATGTCACTTGAAGAGACTTTTGACGTTTATCTTGAATATTCATTAATTAAGGTAGAGCTGTAAGAAGTTCTTTTTCTTTTTTGGCTGGACTAATAAGTAGCCATCATCTTCTTGCACTACTAGTTTTTTTTTTAGTTGGAAAATGACTTTTATTTCATATATATAAAGCTAACAATTATTTAATAATTTCCTAAGTCTAATTAGCTTGGCCTTTGATTGTCTACCAGGTTGACAATTTATAAATTTAATTTTGAATTTATTTGTAGTAAAATGAAACATTAAAAATCACTTTCTAAAATACGTTTTCGGGGTCGAAGTGCAGCTACGGTGTGGTTGTACAAAGCATCCCATCCTCTTTCTCCGTTTAAAACTCATAAAGCTTCTCCCTCTTCAAAGACATCTTTTGAAAATATTATTATACGAAAAAATAGAAAATAAATAGGGTGGCACAACAGAGCGGGGAGCCCCTGGGTCTAGCGCTTTTTTCACCACCATGCCTTGTGAAGGAATGGAAGGGACCTACAATTTTCTGCCGGTTCCGAACGGCTAATTGAGAAAGCGCAATGAATACTAACGGAGGACTTGCCAATTCCTCGCGAAAGGCGATACCAGCGGAAAAAACATATTTGCCTCTGTTGGGATTCGAACCACGAATCTCTGGATTAACAGGCAGACATGCTATCTATCAGACCACGGGTACCACATTATTATACGAATTCCTTCAAAATTGGACAAACTTTAAGAAAATTCAAAACACTTTCTCTATTGCCCATGTTTGCAAAATTCGCAGAGTGTTGGCAGGTCGGTGGGGTAGGGAATGAAATTTATCTCACCTCATATTCTAAATATAGTACTGATTTTTTCCACAGAGTAGCAATTAAGGAAGTATGTATTTTTTATCAAGGTGGTAATTTAGTCTGCTATATTAGTTTCTTAAGACAGACGCCCCAGCCTCTTCAGTATATCTTTCATAGGATAATTGACTTTCTTTCTCCAACATTGAATTAAATTTCTTCAAAAATTATCATAGAAACTTTTCAACGGAATCGTATGACCTATTACCCTATACCTGAGCTGCGTAGAGTAGTTGGACGGAAAACCTTTTGTTTTGCAGTATGAGAAATGTAATTGTTCTTAATGCAACGATCCAATATCGATGAAATGGCTCGCTTAGCACCTGCTAACTTTTCTTCAAGACGTGGACTTACCTTTAAGTTTGCTGATTTTAGAATTCCAAGATATTTGTACTTGCGTACGATTTCAACCTCTTCATCGTTGAAGTTCCACTTTTCTTATCGCGAGTAGCGTCCATTGCCATCTCTAAAAATCATAATTTTGGATTTCAGTAGGCTGACTGTTAAATTCCAGTTTTTACAGTATAAGTCGAGTCTGCTGATCAGTCGCTGTAGACCGTCCACAGAATCACTCAGGAAAACAATGTAATCCGCATACATTAAAGCTGGAATTGTTACTCTGAAAAAGTTTATCCCACCATATACTACATCAATAATATACAAAATGAAAAGCAATGCGCTGTGTATACACTAGGTATACACCCCTGTTTGACTCCCATGGTCGATTCAAATTCATCCGAGATTTGATCTCCATCCCAAACAAGTGCAATATTATTCTCAAAGAGTACTCTCAGAATATGTATAATTTTGGTTCTTGCACGACTACATTGTGTCGATTTGAAGTAAATGAGTTCAACCTTACCAAAGCACAAAAAACACTGCTTTTTTAGTTTGAAGGAAAAACGTAATTTTTATATAATTATTTTTCATCTGACCACGTCCAGCTTGTGACGTTTTCAAAATTATCTTACCAGCCTGTTGATTAAGAACTAGCAACTTCGTCAATAGTAAATTCATTCAATGCTTAGAATTGAAGGTCCCTTTACTTTTTTTTACAAGATAAGGTAGACAGAAATGCGCTGGGCTCTTTTTTAACACTCCGCCATTGCTTTTTTTCCGATCTACCTTCTGACAATAATAATTTCGAGAAATAATCGATTTCAAGCTGAAATTCTGCAGCCAGCTCTCTCCATTTTTACGACATTAACAAAAAAAATAACGTTTAGGTAACTCAGATTTGGCTTTGATGCCATCAGCGTGATAAACAAAAATTTGTGAAACCAATAATCTGGCTCCAACTAAAAGTAATATATTTATTTAGAGAATCTTAGATGAGGTGTACCCCAAGGATCAATACTGAGACCTCTTCTGTTTCTGTTTACGATGTACATCAATGAGTTTTCGTCTCTATGTTTCAATTCTTTCATTCATATGTAGGTACAGCTTCGATAAAGATGTCCCCTCCGGTTAGTTGAAAATGGTGCTGTTGAATTGAAATGAAGACATCAACAAAGTTCTAAAATGGTAAGAATCTAATAGATTATGTTTGAAGTCTGTACCCAACCACTACCAAACGTCTGATTATTTAAAAGAAAAACACTTTGGAAATAGATTATTTTTCCCCTTAGTTCTCAATAACGTTCCGATCCAGTTTATACAGTCAGCAAGGAACCAGAGAGTTGTATCCAATAGAACATCCACGTGGCCAAACCAGATAAATGTTACCATCGGAGGAGTGAGTGGAGGCCTCAGAACATTAATTAAAACAAGAATGATATTTGCCGAAAGGTTGAAACCTTTAGGAATCTTAATGTCAAGGACAAAAGGAAGCTAAATATTGTAGATCATAGTGTAGCCAAGTATGCTATTTTTCTATGCAGATATGATCAATATTCTGCATAAAATAAAAAATAAATAAGATGGCCCATCAGAGCTAGGAACTCCAGCGCCTAGTGCATTTCTCACAACCCCTGCTTTGGTTAGGGAATGGTGGGGACCTACAATTTTCTGCCGATTCCAAATGCCTAATCGAGAAAGCATTTCTCATGGCAATGTATTTACTATCGGAGTACTTGCCAATTCATCGCGAAAGGTGATACCTGTGGAAAAACATTTTTACCTCAGTTGGGATTCGAACCACGAACCTCTGGGATAACAGGCAGACATGCTAGCCATCACGCCACGGGTTCTTGAATACTCCAAGAAATTGTATTGCGTCTTTCTGTATGATTTATTTGCCCTAAGAACACTGACAATGCAAAAAAGTGTCCTGCAAAGTAAAAAACATGAATATTCTTATAACAAAATACAGTTTCCACGTTCAAATAGATTCTTCGATCCGACCCCAGTATGCTACTCTTTATTTATTTGTTTCTCAATTTTTTGTGTACGCAACCTGGTTGTGGTTGATACCTGTGGCTTGATAGTTAGCATGTTCACTTGCTAACCAAGAGGTTCGAGGTTCGAATCCCAGCAGAGGCAAAAATGTTTTTCCACGGGGAAAATTTTTTTTTTTTCTACAATTAAGGTATGTCAGGTAAGAGAATGGACGAAGTTTAATGATAATCTTCTTTTCGCTACTTATAATAGGGACCTATGTTCTCTCGACTTTTCCAAGATCTGCCGTAATGTGAAAATTTGGTCTATTGTGGACTTCTCTCGTCTAAAACCAGAGAAGGGTCTCCCTCCTATAGGATCGGGCATACGATACTGAGGTTCCATTCATCGGGCATGCTACTTTCCAACTGATTTCCAGCTGCTTTGAAAAGTTCGGCATCAAGCCCTTCTGCACTTGCAATGTTATTTGATTTAAGTTTGTATATTGCATCTTAAAAAGGATGCCATTCTTGATCATCATCGAAATTGAATGGGGCATTATGCCAGACAGCAGAATTTGTGTTTGATAACCTCAAAGGCAGCGGTTCTGATGGCTTTTTGGCATTGCTGCCACTGGTCTTCAATGCTAAATGCTGACGGCATGGGATTCAAGGATAATTAAAGGGACACTCGCTTGGAAAAGGCATTGGCAATCTCTTGCGATTGTAGCTTTCCGATGTCATATCTCTTCACAGCGTTAGTTCGTGCTGGTCGTGAACAAGATATGTATCCTCATTCGTACCATGGCTACAACAAGGTAGTGGTCCGAGTTCAACTTGGTCGAAGCCACTTAAAATGAATTACGAAGGACTATGATATGACAGAACACTACCAAATTTAGAGTTGACTTCAGTGACACTCATCATATTTGCACGCCAACCTCATAAACAAGATGACCACTACACCCATAACTGTTCGTAACTAGTTCAATGTGTTTTAAGTTATTTCCTCCTTGAGTTTCTGCAACAAGATACTTTTTCAAACAAATTTATCTAAGGCGTAGAGCACGATAGCATGATAAACAACTAGCGAATATCTTAATTTGGATCAAATCGAACATCTGGTTCTCCAGTGTAGTCAAGCCTTATTTTACTATGTCATCAGGTGCAACATATCAAATTTTACAACAGGTATATCAATTTAACCACCTACTATGCCAATTCAATCCAATAGATACAATATCGCCCCAAATTACTATAAACTTTGTCTGAAAATGTGCAGCGGCACCGCAATAAGTCACCTCTATCTATAGCAAATGTGTGCGTTCCACTTTTCAACGATCTACTACACATTATTTCCCCGATATCGGTTTGAATATCAATATACGATTAACAACACAACCATCCCTCGGCAGTGGTAACAGCAGTGCGGTAGTGCCTAGTGCTTCGAAGCCGAGTGGACAAATGATAGCTATCTTGTGCAATTTGAATATCGATGTCAAAATGACATTCGACACAATCTCCAACAGCTAAAGTGACAGTGACGTCTAACGATACTGAGCAGTATGGTGTGTTGGCCGTATCTTTTGTGTACTGCGCGTTCCATATAGACACTCGCACTTGCGAAGTTTCACGCAGACTCGATTGTTAACCAACAACTGCTTTCGATGCAGCAAATGAGATATAAGTGAACACAACCTCTAGACATCAGTAGGGTGTTAAGTGTTTGACATGGCGAATTGCATTCCATTCGATTTGTTGTATAGTCGCATTATACAATTTAGCAGCAAATTTAAAGCTTCTATTATGGCCTAGGTAGGGCCACTCCTTAAAAGACAACCCAGAGGAGTGCTGCTCCCTCACCATCACCAGCCACCAGCCAGCAGTCCGCCAACAACCAGAACAGATGGTAATAAAGTGATTTGTCGTCTATTCGAGACCAGCTGTAGTCCCAAGCTATCCAAAAGATGACGAATTCCATTGAAAACATTGTCCAGTGGTTGATTTATCAACACATCATGCTGCGATCTATGCTACGACGCGTTGCAGCGATGGCGTTCAACTTTGATTCCGGAAAAAATCCTTGCTATCTGATCGACGAAGGAAAAATGCCAACACGACCTCGTTTGAACTTCTCCCTGGAGCCTGGAGTGTTATTAACAACAAAGGCTGCTTGCGCATGGGCATGATAGAGAACCATCAACAACCAACCATCTCCACCACCGCCGCGCCACCACAGCTCTGTGAAGGAAGATGAAGGAATAAACCAAAGAAACAAAAAAAAATAAAAAATTATTTCGTCGGCAAGAATGAGCGGATTATAAAAGTCATACGGGCAAATTTATCTGCATACAGTGAAACTAATTTGAATATAATAAAAATTAAGATATCGTCGATAAACGGTGGCCAAATGGTCTCTGGGGAGGATCCGCATATACCTAAACGGGGGCGCATGAAATCAGAGCGTGCAAAAGGAGGCATTTGCCTTCCTTAAACGTTGTGTGATCAAAAGAAGCAGGCAGCAAGCGTTCACATGTGCAGATTGTTCCGCAAGCAACACGGCGGCATGTGACTGCACCCATAGTCAGACAAGTCCACCTTCTGCCATCTTTAGGCCACGAGTATGTAGTACGAGTATTTATACCTTAATAGCGCTACTAAGACGTTGTTAAGAGCAGCATACTTGTGTCGTCGACGTCGTTCGTTTGGTCTTAGTCAGCTGCATTATCTGCCGTTATCATATCACTTATTTGCATAAGCCGAACTAAGCATAAATTCGAAAATTTCCCGATAAGCTTTGTATGAAATGAAGCAAACTGAATAAATGGAAGAAATTAACCCTCGCAATAGAGACAACAATCTCTATAGAAAGATGCGCATAAAAATGGTCACAAATATAGGAACCATCCTGCTCTATCATCTTATGGCATTAGAAGGCGGTTGTCTTTCTGCTATAGGTACGTAGGTTGGCGTAATATTTAGATACGCAAAATTATCATACCGTCACGCTTGTCTGGATAAAATAGATTTTGAGTTAAATTAGATCTTCTTCTTTCTTTGTGCTTGGGCATTGTTTTGCTGGTAAGGTTATTATGAGAAGGTTTTGGGTTGTTTTTTCATAATCTTTTAAGGAAGAGCGGTCATCATTTCCGAATGATCCCAATTCATTGCAAGTTGGTCTGAGTTGTTGAGGTAAGAAGGGCAAAAGAATTTTCAGTGCACGCACACTGGTTCATTTTATGCATTCTTTAAGATCCTTTGAAATGAAGTTAACGGTATTTTTGCCTTACAGCATGGTGAAGTGCATGATATACATCATTCTGTTGTGGTAATTTTTGAATGACTTCCAGTTATAGTTCACTTTCGATTATTCGTAATTAATTAAAACAGGGGTAGTTGCAATTACCAAACGAAACTCAAGGTTCGATGAAGAATGCAGGCAGGCAAATGTAGACAGATAAATGTTGATGCAAAATAGAACAAGGGCAGCGTTCGACCAGGTTAACAAAATCTACAGGGAGAAAAGAAGAGAAGAGCATCGAACTCTCAAACGAGAAAAAAGCAGCATGAGCAGCGCTCGTTTGAGGGAATTCAAATTGAGAGATGCTATGACAAGATTGAGGTTCGGAAGTTTTATCAAAAGGTAAAAATGATCCTGCCACGGTGCAAGCTCAGAGCTCAAGCCTGTAAAGACCAGCAGGGAAACATAGTAATACAGACGCAGTCGCTACTGAGGATCTGGAAAGATCACTTCTGCAGACTGTTTAATGGCGATGAAGACACGAATTCGACTGTCAGGCAGAATGCCCCATTCAACTTGGACGATGATCAAGACTGCCGTCCTCCCGACCTAGAAGAGGTTAAGCTTGTCAAAAGTAACTTAAATCAAGTAAAATTGCAGGTGCATATGGCCTTGATGCCAAACTTTTCACTGCACCACCTGATCTGCATGATATGGTCGGAAGAAAGCATGCCCGATGAATGGAACCTCAGTATCGTATTCCCAGAGAATTTGCAGTCCCCTACGTAACACGATCCCTTTACATTTCATTTGTTCGTCCACTTCTTGAATACGGTTGTCAAGTCTGGTAGCCTTTCCAACTAGTGCACATTGCCAGAATTGAGAACATACAACGCCGTTTCCTCCGTTTTGGTCTTCGAGGTCTAAATTGGAGTAATCCCCTGATAGTTTAGTTTAGTTTTATTGACTCATGAAAATAATACATAAATTATACAAACATTTTGGTAAATTATTTCTAAAAGTCTTTTGGTTTGGCCGAAGCCGTCTACCAGACTGACATATTTTGTAATGAAATTTTGATTATATTTTAACATATTGTGTACATTTTTTTGCCTATGTTTAAAAAAGTTCATTTTCAATGCAGTTTCTATATTTTAGTGAATTAAAAAATCATTTCAGTGAAATTAAAAAGTACTTTCCAGCCACGTGATCCATTTAAAATTTTCAGTGTTTCCTCTAAATCCAATGACTGAACTCCAAAATATTGAACTCGAAATTCTTTTAAAACGGGACAGACAGCTATAAAATGAAATACATCTTCTCTTTCATTACGGTTACATAAAGTACATAAAATTGGTAACTCAGGACTGTGTGGTATATAATTGAGATTTAATAGCTCTCCTCTTATTCGGAAGATTGTGCTTATTTGCCGTTGAGTGCTCTTCTAAAAAATAAGTTCCTTCATTTAAGAAGTGGTTCAATTTACTGTAGTATAATCTGTACTGTGAATTCTGCGCCTCTTCCATGAACTTTTGGTACATTCTATTTCCCGTTTTCTTCAGCAATTCATCAACTTTTGGCTTAAGGGATTCCAATTGCTCTTCAGCTGCAATTGTCAGGTTTACTCCACATTCCAACGCCAGCTTCTTCCACTCCTGAACACATCCTCCTTCACGCGACAATAAGTGCATAAGTACTATTTTTGGTATTCTCTGCTCACGCATTGCTAAAACTCGCATTATGTATTTGAAGTGAAGTTTTAGAGTATCCAAAAACATAGGAGAAACACCAGTCTCTAAATGCAACATGTAGTTTGGAGAACTAGTAGGTATTCTAAAAAACCTCCTAATAAAATAGCGAAGAAACTTCTCTACTGTTTCGTATGGTCGACATCCCCAAGCTTGGGCTCCATAAAGAAGAATGGCAGTTGCAGTTGAACGAAATAGGGTTTGCTTTGATGTATGCGAAATACTCTTTTTATGGATACAACTGCCCCAAACAGTACTCATAGCTCGTTTTGCTTCTGCCAGTTTTAATTGAAGGTGTTTATTCATGTTAGAGTTCGATGAAATCAATACTCCCAAATATTTGTACTCCTTTACAATTTCTATTTCCTCACCTTGAAACACCCACTTTTCCATTCTCGAATATCTGCCTCCACCACCTCTGAAGATCATCATTTTAGTTTTTTCTAGGTTGACAGTTAGGTTCCAACTCTTACAGTACCTTTCTAATCTGTTGATTATAAGCTGCATGCCATCAACTGTTTCGGCAAGAAAAACTATGTCATCTGCATAAAGTAAGCCTGGAATACTTGTCTGACGGAGCTCAATTCCACCTCTAACAGCATCTGTGATATCGTTAATGTACAGGGTAAATAGTAGTGTACTGAGAACGCATCCTTGCCTTACTCCCACAGTTGTTTCGAAATCTTCGGAGAAGCATTTTCCATTCCAGATACGGGCTGTATTGTTCTTGTACAAAGCCTTCAATACATTTATCATTTTTGAAGATATTCCAAGCTGATATAATTTATAGAAGAGAGCTTCACGCGGTATTGAGTCAAATGCAGCTTGAAAGTCGACAAAGAAACCGTATTTTTATTCCTACTTCTATAGAGATCTGCTAAGCTTATCAACGAAAATATTTGGTCTACAGTCGAGTAGTCTTTCCTGAATCCAGCTTGGAACTCATGCAAAATTTCGTTCTTTTCCACCCACTGGGTAAGCCTTTTATATAGTATAGATGAAAAAAGTTTGGCCGACGTGTTCAAAAATGATATGCCTCTGTAATTAGCAGGGTTTTCATAATCTCCTTTTTTGTGTAGCGGGTATATTAAAGATTTGAGGAAAGTATCAGGAACTTCCGCTTTTTCAAAGATTGTGTTAAACGTTTTAGTGAGCAGGATTTTAAATTCATGTGTGCAATTCTTAAAGAATTCAAACGAGATTCCATCTTCACCTGGCGCTTTATTATTTTTGGCGTTGTATATGGCCTCTTCTACCTCCAACAGAGCTATTGGGGAGTCTAATTGTTCATCCAATGTAAGGGGTGCTGCGTACAGAATAGGTGGAGAGAGTTGCTCTGTGTTAAGAAGCTGCATGAAGTGATTTTTGAGCTGTTCTGCAGCAAGGCCCACTGCAATATCCCCTGATATTACCTCCTTATCAAGACCGAATCAAACTCCTCAGCCTCAATATGCTGAAAGATCGAAGAGAAATATTTGACATTCTCTGACATTTGACTGCCCAGCCCTTAACGAATCCATTTTTCTAAATACTAACCCTCGTGACACTCGGAATCCCCGTCTCTTCTATATCTTCCAATCCATCGAACCTCTTACGGCTCCAATGAACCCATCTCCCGAATGCCGAGGAATGTCAATTCTCACTCTTCTAGTTTTGACTTTAATATGAGTTCTCCCTGCCTAAAACTTCGTCTCCTAAGCCCTCAAACTAGTATGTTTTAGTCTTAGCCATTAAGTTTCTTAGTTTGTAAATTAGATTAAATACTTGCTTGTATTAAGCCTAATAAATGGGGGTTTTGCCCCCACCAAAATTAAAATCCTAAAGAAGTTAGACCCTTTCAAGTGCGCGAATTATAGAGGACTTATCCTCGTCATCGTATCGTCGCGTATAAGATCTTGTCTGCTGCTGCATGTGTACGTCTAAAATCCTACATCAATAATTCGAAAGGTCCTTTTCAATGTGATTTTAGACCAGAAAAGCCACAGCAGACCAAATTTTCACCTTACACAGATCTTGGAAAAAAACCCGGGATATCGATGTACACAATCTTTTTATGGATTAAAAGGCCGAGTACGCCAGTACTTACAGAGACGAGCTGTACAGAGCCATGTATAGTTTTGGCATCTCTGTAAGACTATGCTGAATGACTTTGGAGAGTCGGTAAAGAACTCACCGAGACCTTTGATGCCGATAAAGGCTTTCGGCAAGGCGGCAAACTGTCATGCGATTCACTAAAATCAAACTTGAAAAGATTGTACAAAACTCAAACGTAAGCACCAGAGGAACAATCTTTCAAAAGTCTGTACATTTACTCGCTTACGCAGACGACATTGACGTAAAAGGAAGAAGGAAGCGTGATGTCATAGGTGCTTTTGCGAGCATTGAAACAGAAGCGGTAAAAATGGGGTTGATGGTTAATGAGGGTCAAACGAAGTATATGGTGTCATCAAACAAGAACATCCAACATCGATGAATTGGACAAAAAGTCACAAAAACAAAGAATAGCTCTGTAACGATTAAATACCACTCGAGATTATCGGAAACATAGCTGTTTCCGCTTGACAAAACATACAACCGAAAGGGATAGCCCAATACGAACGTTTGGCGTTCAGCTATTTTAATAATAATGTCCAGAGATGCTTCTTCATTTTCGATGCTTAGTCTGCAGATGGGGTCAGCTACTATCCTCATTCGATGAAGGTGTTTCCTTAAAGAACAGTGGCCGGTCAAGAGTCCTTTGCAATTTTAAGGTGTTTTCCTATTGAGGCTCAGTAGGAGTTTCTATGTTTTTTCAGTATGTTCAGAAGAAAACAGTTTTGAACAGCTTTGATCAAATAATTTACGCCAGCCTTATTTGATTCTTCCAGTAAGATGTAATTAGCAGTGTGTTTGAAGGTGCTTTTATTTACACCACAGAAGGGTTCAGGAACGACAATTGGTTTAGCTAAGATGTCTGCCTTCTCGTTACTATATCATAGCCTTAAGCCTTTGTTTGCTGGGATCTAGCGGAGGATGATAGAGTTTCTCCTTGTTAGTTCAGAGAGTGACAGGACTGTCTCTTTTGGACTGGTTTGGATCTTATGACAGCGTTATGAACTTAACGCTTTTAGTGAGGCTAAGTTGTGACATGAAAAAAATCCTAACCAAAGAAATAAACCTCTGCTTTTCCAATGTTTTATCTTTCATCTGTAAGCTTCATAACTATCTTAAGACTTGTGTGGCAAAAATAGATAGTTTAGATGATAAGCAAATTTTTTGAGTAATTAACAAAAAGAGCAAAAGAAATTCCCAGACAGTTATCTTATTTGCTTGACGGAAGCCAACAAGTCTTTATTAAGTCTTTATTACTAAGGAATTGCCAAACTGTGGCAATTTTCTTATCAACGTTGGGAACCATTTGGTTAGTCATTCTGCATCAAACGGAATCGTGATCTCTGGTTGTTTTTTTGAACGAATGGTTTATAGAAGCTTCCACTTAGAAGCCCAGCAGGCCAAGCGATGGTTCTGGTCTGTTGAAGGTTGTCTGAGTTCATTGCTAAGCAGCTTCATCGGCAACCGAATTTCCAGTTGTGCCGCGATGGCCTAAATCCAAATATGACCCATTAAAGTTACAGTCTAGCGAGCGCATTCAAAAGGCCTTGCATTCCTGGATCACTCTCAATGTAGTTAACAAGTGAACGAAGCTTTAATCACAGGTTGGATTTCTCTGCAGACACCAACACTACTCTCCATTTAGCCAGTCTTTCTTACTTGAAACGAAAAAAGGAATGACATAGCTTGGAAGCGGACAGATTCGTATGCGCCCAGCGACGAGTACAGTCATATCTCATTTCTTTCCATAGAAGCAAAAGTATTAGCGCCAGCTTTTTGCTATACTGGTAGCAATATCTCTATTTTCGGGACAGAATAACTCTCCTCGTCCCTTGGATTTTGCATCATGTCGAAAGCCTTTGACAACAACAAACATTGTTTTCTCAGTAATGCCAGTTACCCCTACAAATTGGTCAGTTTCTGAGTGCTCGCCGCTTGCCCAAACAGATAATCAAATGTCGGTCGCTTCTTTTGAATAATTAAGGCAGAAGGAAATACACTCAGCCTCCCACAATGCAATTTTTTTCCACTGAGACTAAGCCGTTGAAACTATAGACATCGAATAGTAAGGCGTTCAGTTTGCCATAACATCTTTACTAAAAATTTCAAACTCATAATAAAATTTTCAGCTTTTCCTATGAAATTCTGAAACAGCTCCAAAGAATGATTGAAGTCTCATGAAAATCTGATGCAATTCCATCCATCACTCGGATCACAAATGCAAATCAAAACTCTAGTAAGACTTTTTCAAACCAAACATTGACAATGAGCACTTCCACCTAGAGTTTGCTTTTGCTAGCTCTTCTCAAGAAAACCAATGGAATTAATGGCCATTGTCTATTGCAAATCACCCTTTTCAATCGCCTTCGCCTACAATCAGAGATTCGTGTGCGGACTTACTGTAGATGCCGCCACTAAGTTGAACGTAGGAGTAAGATGCTAAAATGAAGAACGACTTGCGAGTTACGATAGAGATACCAAGACCATCTGTCAGATAAAAATCCACACTATAGTGCCTCTGGACATGCGAACACCGAGATTAACTTGAAAAATCGGGTTTGTCGCACAGAAGTTCTTGTCTCCTTCTGAGTGATCGTCGGTCGTCGAGTGTTTCTTTTTGTTTTTCTTTGCTTTGCCAGTGTAACCAACCACTCGCAGTGTAGATGTATTCGAAAAGGCTGGAAATGGGTGACAAGATTTTCGACATGGATTAGCTTTGTGGTGCAAACAGATATCATGCAAAAGCCATCACTCCCCTGGCAAAGGTAATTTGTTTAAGTCATTTGCACAAAAGAGGTAAGTGTGTAGGGACAAAAGGCTGTCCCACAGTGGTCACTTGGAATCTTCTTCACTTCATGAAGTATGTGATCAGATCAGCTGAATGGAAAAGGAGCTAATCTGAATATAGGAGCTGTGCAGCTGCAGCTGAGTTGGTGTTGGGGTCTTTTGTGTTAGGGCGACTGTCTTTGCACTGTTGAATCGATAAAATCCTACTCAATTGCAGCGATCAATCTTCAAGTGATCAATCCAATTTGCAGTCGTAATCTTTGCTGTTGTAGCTGGTATCTTAGCCTGAGGCTCGCGGCGGAGTACTTTTCTTGGTTTGGACTCTTTTCTTGTCTTGTCACTGTTGCTTTTCTCTGAGTTCATTCGTATTGCGTGTTTTTTTTCTGGAATGTTAGCACTCACAATGCCGATAAGATAAAAAAAAAAAAATTTAAAGCAGTGGTGACAAAAATCGTGAGATCAAAGTGTCAAAGAAATAGCCAGAGGGTATGATTTGATGGATCGGAGGGCAATGCGATACGGTGGACAGTAAAATGTTGTCACTGATGATAAATCGAATCTTTAGAACTGTTAAAAAGAGTTTAAATTGTTAATCGAATAAAAATAAAATGAAGTGGGTTGATAAACAGAAAAACTAAAAAGGGGTCTTGGTTACACAATGGTTTGGACCAGAAGAACGGCATACATAGTTTTGATTAGGTGTTTTGCATGAGATGCAACAAATGGACAGATAGTTTGGATCAAGACAAAAACTCTATCCGCTCACCGGTCACTCAAAGAATTTATGCGTTTGTAACTATTGAGTCAAACACCGAACTTCGAAATCTTTCTTAGTTTTCGAAGAACTAAAAAAAAAAGGCAATTTTTCCAGAAAACTAATTTTTGTTTTTTTTTCCCTAATTTGAATTTATTTTCTGAACCCTCTACAGGTATCCTTCAGAAATCTTAAAACGTGTCTACAAGTTGATGCTTAGTATAGTACCAACCAGAAATTAACACAGTTCCTTCCACTGACACAGCAAAGCAAAAATCATGGCCATTGTTAAAGAGACGCTTTCCACTTTCCAAAAAGTCAGAAATGACAACTTGTGCTCTATCTGAGCCAACTCTGAGCCAATTAAAGTGATATTCTTGCGGATTCATAGTTGAACACAGAATTTGTTAATTGAGTAAGAAAGTTAACTCTAAGCTAAGAATATCGCTCACCCGCTACCAGAGATTCAACCGCAATCGAGTACCTACCGTCTGCATATATCGAATGCTGCGAGTTGTAAAGATAGGACGAACTTATGGACCTGACCGAACACTGCAAATTCAAGTTCAGAAGCAATTTCCACCTCTGAAACATTAAAATTTTTAGTTTTGCACAGGCGACAGTTTTTTCTAATCTGAATATTGCTTTTCAACGCTCTATGCCACCAAAGCCGTCTTAAATAATTTTTTTTTTATGTTTTAGGAAAAACTTTATATTTATTTTTTATTATGGTGGCGCTACAGTCCGGGTGGGACTAGGGCCTCAACCAACATGCTTCTTCAGTAAGCTCGGTACCTAGCTAACTGCCTCCAGTTTTGCACGCCAAGTTGGTTGAGGATCTCTCCTGCTTGCGTGCGCCACCTGAGTCGCGGTCTTCCACTACTGCGCCGTCCCTCGGGATTGGATTCGAACACTTTCCGGGCCGGAGCGTTGGTGTCCATTGACCCAGCCATCTAAGCCGCTGGACCTTAACTCGTTTGACAAGGTCAGTGTCGCTGCACAGCCCGTACAGTTCGTCGTTGAATCTTCTTCTTCACTCTCTATCTATGCAGACGGGACCAAAAATCACCCGAAGAATTTTTCTCTCGAAGCATCCTAAAGCGTTATCATCTACCTTTGACAAGGTCCATGCCTCTGCGCCATATATAAGAACCGGGATGATAAGTGTTGTACAGGGACACTTTAGTTGCTCGAGAGAGGACTTTACTACTCAATTGCCTTCTTATTCCGAAGAAATAGCGATTGGCAAGAGTTATTTTTCGTTTGATTTCAGCGCTGGTGTCGTTGTCTGAATCAAAAGCAATCCCTAGGTAGACAAAGTCCTTAAATACCTCAAAGGTATAGCTGTCTATCTTGACGTTCTGTCCAAGACGTTGATGTTGGGTATCCTTTTGGTGACAGCATATACTTATGGTCTTGCCCTCATTGACCACTAAACCCATCTGCTTCGCTTCTTTCTCAATGCTCATAAACGCGCCATTGTCACCACGCTGCGTTCTTCCAATTATGTCAATATCGTCGGCATATCCGAGTAATTTGACGGAACTTTGAAAGATTGTGCCTCTTGCGTTGACGTTGGAGTTTTGCACTACCTATTCTTCCAAGAACAATGTTGAAGAAGTCGCATGACAGTGCATCGCCTTGCCTAAAACCTTTTTTGACATCGAATGTATCGATTTTCCGACCCTGATGGAGCACCGTGCGTTCTCCATCGTCATCCTACACAATCGGACAAGTTTGGTTGGGATGCCAAAACTAGACATGAAACAGGATTTGCTAAATTTCTCATTAAATAATGAGGTGCAGCAACAGAGCGAGGAGCCTCAGGACCTAGCGCATTTCTCACAACGATCACTTGTGAGGTAATGGGCTGCTAATCGAGAAATGAATTTACTAACGGAGGATTTACCAAATCCTCGCGAAAGGTGATTCTTCATTGGTAATCAAAAAAAAAAGAAAAAAAAAACACACCTCTGTTGTGTTTACTACACGCAACTAAGCTGATCATGGTTAGTTACGCTGCCACAGCGATGCAAAGCTACACAAAGTGACCAAGAGACTGATTGATTTCCTGAAAGATGGCTTCCAGTAAGTAACGAATTTATGAAAAGCTACGATTTTCAGTTTATACTTCTCGGAGAAGGATTTTGTAGGCTGACCTGGGAACACCCTGCCCAGAACTACTTAATAACAGAATGCTGCTACAGCCTGTATGCAATATCGTTTGTGAAATTTAAAACAAAAACTTCAAAACGAAGAAGAAAAACCCACTACCCTAGTTCAAGATTCAAGCGCCTAAAACTTACATGGTATAAACTTCAAACTATAAACAATAATCCAACAAACAAACAAACTTTTCTTTTCAAAGATTCTAGCGTTTTGATAAAGTTTCGCAATCGATAATAATCAGCACTCACCACTTGAACAACAAAGATGAACGTCATCGGTCCCAACACTCGTCTACAACGACTCTCCGTAATGTTCACTTCATCGACAAAGGCAATTTGCTGCTAACTCAACACTTTCAGATGTCATATTGGCTCCGCCTGAGCTTGAGCTTGTAAGTTCTGTGATGAAGCAGATACTTTTTCGTGCTCGCTCGGTTGCGAGAGTCTAGATCTTAATATACATAAATCTGCTAATAGCCGAGTTCACACTGTACAATTAGTTGGACAGACTTTGGCTTGAACGACCAATGGTTGATAGTGTGAACGCTCAGATGACCGCTTGGCCAACTTGTTGGATGATTTTCAAATATTTTTGAAACTCTAGAAGGTGGACAGAGTGGAAGAGTATGTGACATAAAGTTGGACGACAAACTTGATAAGTGTGAACGCAAACTACATCCGACCATCCAACTTCCATCAAAAGAAGTCTGTCCAACTAATTGTACAGTGTGAACTCGGCTAATACAGATGATATAGATACCCGCCCTTATTGCAAAGAGGTGTTCTTCTATGGCCTATCTATCTATCCTATTCTTCTGGGCTCTTTCCGAGCAATATAATATTTGTCTAGCCCGTCCCTAACAAGAGCGAACCTTATTCCCCTTGAAATTACAGTCCGATTACACAAACGTCCCTTCTTTCCATGGTAATGGAAACGTTGATAAACCGTGAAATTGTGATTTATCATGAAAAACGATAGCTTCTTAATGACCGACGGTACGGCTTTCGTAGCAAATGGTGAGTAATCTAACAGTGGGTGATTTAATCGCATATTTCACCGAAAAGTGAGACCAATCCTTACACTGTTCTGCAGGAAGTAAAATTATTGCACTTGATATTTCTAAGGCTTTTGATAGAGTTAGGCATCAGGCTTTCTTATCGAAAATGCGTGGTTTTGATATCGATGAGTCTCTTCTTCGTTGGATTAAGAACAACCTTTCCGATCGTTCACTACAAGTTTTATTGGATGGTTTTAAGTCTGATACCCACTTTATAAATGGTGTGCCCCAAGGCTCCGTTTTGTCTCCAATTCTCTTCCTTATTTTCATAAACGGTCTCTAGTCTGAAACTTCTAATCTTCTTAACTTAACTATGGGGTCAGGTGCTCCTCAAACATCTTTGCACCAACTTGATAGTATACAAAACATAGCGTTAAGATTGATAAATTATAATCCATCATAGAATCAATGGATTCCCTTGAACATCGTCGAGAAGTAACTATTCACTAACAGTGCTCTAGTCAAATAGCCAGTTGCATTCCTTCCCTGAAACAATTTAGCCGCAACACCCACCTTGACTTCAACTTCGGACGTACAGTAAAGTATAAAGATTCATATTTTAGCCGCACCACCCAAATGTAGAATGTATTTCTCCTCCATTACGATTACGGAGACTTATCTGGAACTTAGTTCAGTTGAAAGTTTCTTCTGAAAATTGGTTGTAAGACATAAAAATTTTCTCACAGTTTTTGCTAAAAATGCTTATTTAAATCCTTGTGGAATGGGACTTTGAACAATTCAAGCCTTAGCACAATTGTTTACAGATTTTCAGTTAAAAAACCTTAGCGTTTCACATATCTTACGAACTACTAATAGCCACACTTCATGAAAAGGCCGTAGCAAGAAAGCAAAAACAGATAAAAATATTCCAGTAGACAGACATCAGATGAAATGTTTCCTTTTATATACCTTCCTACCAATGCAATGTGCCTTCACGTCTTTTGACAAGCATCACAACAATACCATGTATGCCATATCATGAACAAGATGTAAGAATCAAAAACCCTTTTTTTTACTTTTACTCCGCTTTCCGTCTTGTCATCAAGGACGCATTTATTCATAGAGAGTTCCTCATCCACAGCAGCATCCATCAAACGACGAATATGGGTGCAGGACTGTTCACTGTTGCAAAACATACACGCAGCTAGCATATCATGTAATCATTGCAACTCACATGAATGACACTGACATTGAACTTTTATTCGTCTCCCATTCCACTGCCTATCAAAGACTGGTCGCACTTACTCTACTCCCTGTTTGGAAAGAACAAAAGGAGGATAAAAAAAAACATCGTGTACCTAAAGTCCTCAACAGAAACACTCAATGTCGTGTATTTGGTGTCGAGTGTCAGTAAAAGCACATCCAAGTGGATGATGCACTAATAGACTGAATGCGAGTTGAACAAACTTGACATGCGTATGAAATGGATGGGAATGGGAGCATTTTAATGAATACGGATCTGGTTATTTTGTAAAAAAGAGATTACGAGCTGAAGTTCTTGTACAGGGAGGATCGTTGCTAAGACGTGGCAGGTAGAGTAGTAATTAGTTTTGAAGAAAATATTTTGGCTAAACAGATCTGGCTCAAGAACACTGTTCTCACAACTACTACTGTGACTGCGTACTATCAAATCCGAGCAATCCATACCCGGACTAAACTATACTGACCATAAGAATTTCATAAAAATCCGTTGGGCAGCTTAGGGGTCATCCATTTTATGGAAAATTTATTGGAATGCCAGTTTCGCCATTTGTCGAAAATTGGTCGTTTCAGCTCGGAAATCAACACCGATGCTCACACAATAGTTTCTCAAAGTTTCAGCCCGATTGGTAGTTAGAAATAAGGAAGATACGTACAGACATTGATCTTTAAGTACCGGATATTTTGCGTAAGATGCGACAAAAGCTCAGCACGGATAAGTAGGGTCAAGACAAGAAAAATTCAAATGTGAAGGCGTCCATCTCCCTTCGTTTGGTCCGGAGGGCAAATTTAAAAAAATAGTGGCTTAGTTAAAAAAAAAAAAAACATGGGAATGACTGGGTCACACGAACTTGCGATTGTATGCTAAATACGATTTCAAAATCTTAAGAGGGAGTAAAAGGTTTTAGTATTCGCTTTTCATAACAAATTTGGGTGCAGGATTGTCAACTACACTTAAATTCTGAAAATGGAATTAATTCACGCAAAATATAAAAAAAAAAATCTTAAAACGCCATTTTTTTGCAGTTGCTATGCTAATACATCTTTACAAACACTGAAAATTTAATCGAAATCGTTGGACCAGTTTTTGCAAAGAACAGTTTTTAATGTTTTACATTTTTTTAAGGTCAAGGACGTAAGGTTTAAGATCAAACCAGAAATTGTTTTGTCAAAAAGTTTTAAAAAAATTCAAAGATACCGTTTTAAAGTTATTTCAAAAAATAAAAATTTACCAAATGCTTGTTCTTAAACGTTCATATATTGCTATGCTGCACCTAACCGGAAGAAAGATGCCCCCCCCCCCCCTTCTTCCATATGGCTTTTGTGTAAAGGGTTATAGCGATAAAAAAAAAAAAGAAATTGAAATGGAATATTAACTATGGTTTCGTTAGAATTGAATAACAAATGTTATTCCAATCGATGACAATTGAACCAGATAATTTTTTTTGCAAAAATAACTTTTAATTGAATGAAAATAATAATTCATTTAAAATTTTTATAAAATTTAATTAAAAATAAATAGGGTTGCGCAACAGAGCGAGGAGACCCTGGACCTTGCGCATTTCTCACAACCATGCCTTGTGAGGAAATCGAAGGGACCTACAATTTTCTGCCGGTTCCGAACGGCTAATCGAGAAAGGGCTTTTCATGGCAATTCCTCGCGAAAGGCGATACCCGTGGAAAATTTTTTGCCTCAGTTTGGATTCGAACCACGAACTTCTGGATTAATAGGCGGACATGCTATCCATCACACCACGGGTACCACTCTCGTGTCAGCTGAATAGAATTTCAGCCAAAATGGAACAAATCGTTCCAATTATTTGGATTCCATTTGAAATGTATTCCACTGACAGACTCACAACGGATTATTTTTTTCGTGCGCATTGCATTAGGAAAAACGGTTGCTGGTTTGTGGCTGCGAAGGGTTGAGAACCTGGCATGGCAACTGACATATTTTTCCTGTTCGCTATAAATGCTCATCAGGAAAGAATTCGAGTTTCCATTCGTCTCAACTTTTCCTGATGATTTTTCCTTGTCGCTATAATTGGCCCCTAAGCGCGAGATTGGCGACTCGCTATTACTGTCTTCGGGTTCAACTTGATTCGCACTTTTTTACGTCGTAAGAATGCGAAAATCACCAGAACTGGTTTGCACAGTTTGAAGTTTCAATATGATTGCGATTAGAGACCGCCCTACTAAACCGAAGGAGCTCTTCGCCTTCTTTGCCTACTGATGTTACCGAGGTACTTCAGTAATTGACTACTACTTTTTTTGGAAGTGGGCTGCCATTTAGTTCAATGATCATCCACTCTCACCAACCAGGGCGCCGGGGGACATTCTGTAACTTTCAGAGACGATAACGCCCAAAAGGTGCTTTCCGTAACTTTACTTTCGTGTCGTTCTATCGTCTCGTTAAAAATGTGCATCGAAGTTTCTTAACGAGACTTATTGTGTCATCAAAATGGTATCAAAGATGATATTTCTGTTTAAAAATGGCAAATTCCAATTGGATTTAATTCGAAAATATATAGAAAAATTTTAATATGGTAAAATAAACTTAAAATTTAAATAAATTACATTTTACAGGTCAGCAACGCCAAGACATCTGGTAAATTTCATGGGGAGAGAACCCAGACATGGCGAGGAATTACATTACAGTTCTTCATTTTTTGACTAGTAGTAAAACAAAACAAATGATTTCATGCATTTGTTAATATTCCATACACAGACTCAAAGATTTGATTCGGCGGGCGGTAAACCAGCCAGACCAGCGCAAATGGCTTTTGCCTTTTCGTTCATATCCGTTTGTTCTTCAGCGGGTATATGTACTACAAGATTTGTTTCCGTTTTTTTTTTGTAGCAATTTGTCAAGCTGGCTTTCGAGACGTTTGTTATGTTGCTGTATATGCATAACTTTTTGTTCAAGTTCTTCTTGCCGCATACTTAAGGCTGAGATTTGGTCTGCTTTTGAAGCCAACTGCTCAACAAGCTTTTGGTTGTTTTCAAGAAAAATTTCCTGCATTCTTTCAACACTCAGACCAGAAGAAGACCCCAACCAAAAAAGTAGGCAAAGAAAAAGAACCATTACTATCTTATTTTCAGTTTAACTAATGTTTTGATGATGATTTTTTAGTTTGCTGGGTGCTCTGGTGAGGTGTGAGCTTATTTTTTTCTTAAAGATTGCTTATTTAAAAGAACTTACTCAAGTTTTAATTTGTTGTAAATGCGGTTTTCTTAGTTTATACAATGTGTGTATTTTCAAAAATTTATTTGCACTTTGAAACTTTATTTTAATAGTTATTATTTATAGAGTGATGAATTTTTGCTTCCGATTTGACGTTCAAATTTTGACAACCTGCATTTGTTAATATTTTGTGCTGTCAGAAATGCGATTTTAACCATCATGTCATACAAATTTTACATAAAAATCGTGAACTTTTTTTCTTTGCTCTATAATTTCCATTTAAATGACAAAAGCAAGAAAGGTGCGTCCACACTATGCCAATTGGTATACAGATCCACTTCATTCGGTTCGCATTCGGTTGGGCTTTCGGTAAGGATGAAGGCCGATCGGGACGTCCACACGGTATTGCCGATCGGCAAGTGCCGATTAATGCCGCTCGGCAAAGTGTGGACGCAATTTAAGAGTTTATTTTTCGAAATATATGAGACAGTAGCAAATAGCAATTAAACGATCGCCTTCGTCCTATCACAATTTGAAAGGTAAACAAATACCGGAAACCATTGGTTCAGTCGTATATCGTCTATCGTCTGAGACAATATCGTTTCTTTTGTATTAAGGAGAGCAGAACTATCGTCAAAACGATATCGTTTCACTATCGACTGCTTACGGAATGGCACAAAATTATTGCTTCCGATTTCTGAAAGTTGATTTTCAGCTTTCAGTCCTCGCAATATTGCTACAATTTATCCGTCAAAAGCTACGTTTATCTGAAACATGGATATACATATTTAATTTTTCTTTTAAAAATTTATCTCAGTTGTTATGATAATTTTGCACCGAGGTTGAACTAGTGCAGGAAGTGTGATCTTTTTGTCTGGAGGGCACAACCTCTAAAAAGAAACTTCATCGATCAAGCAAAAGATCAGAGAGATTCGTAAGTTTTTCAGTTCTGTGGGACCATATGCACCGCAGACAACGCTCCCAACGCACATGGTGACAAAAGTTATCAAAACCAATTTGAAGTTCTCTCTTGTTGTTAGTGATGGGATAAGAAATACTGATACCAGAGAGGTTTGACTCAGCTGTTACTGAAATAGTAGTTGAAGTAGCATTTTCCATCGGATTTTATTGTCAAACTTAGTTCAAAAGCTTTTTATTTTTCGAGTACATGGCACTCAACAACTGTTCAAGAACTTCGAAATGAACTTTCAAGGTTTTAGAGCTCTTGTTGCTACGGTGGCAACAGTTTCACGTTTAAAATTAACTACGCTGAATAATGTGGGAGTATTACACAAACACTACGAAGTATGATGACAATTGAAGCGTCATCTTCAAAATCAATGGCGGCACCATTTTCATCTCTTATTAGCGTTGCCAGCGGGCACTTCTCTTTTGCAAAGCATTCAAACGTGTTAGGCTTAAGTGATACCACACTCTGTGAATCTTGTGGAGAAGATGAGGACACCGCAGAGCACTACCTCAGTGAATGTCCTGCTTTTTCTCGCATGAGATTACAGATACTCGGCGCAAACATGGTGAGAGCTGGTAACTTAGGCTCCCTATCATGGCAGCGTCTTTTGGTTCTTCTCCGAAAGCTTTAACAAGTAGAAGGTTACTAACTGGTAGTACAATGGATCGTTATTTAGGTCTGAGTGCTCCAGCTGGTATTTTAAAAAACTCCAACAGAAAAAAAAATCTTCATTTCAACATTGAAAAACCTTTTGTCCATAGTAAAAACATCAGCTCATCGCGTTCTTTAGGTCCGGGCCTCTGCTTACTTCCGTGGACATTACAACTTGAATCCGGGCCTCAACCAACTACTTTCGAAAGCAATTTCGATTTTGGGAGAGCTCTCTTCAGTATTGCACTATTCGTCACATGACTTTTTCCACTTGAATACGCCATCCTTTTCCGATTTCCCTGCAATTTGCTGTCATACAGTTCATTGTGTGTAAGCATCGCATTGTGTATATGTACATTAAATATTTTCAAGAAGTAATTTCTGTAAAAGAAGGGAACACCGTGATGTGTTGGGATATATTGTAACACCCCGTTCCCTAAGCGGGAACATCACCGTCTCAACTTCTATATCATGTTGCGACAGTTTGAACTATAAACACGGCGTTAATGTTCAAAGTCTAAACCACTATACACCACGGGAGTCACTAAAATCAATTGGACAGTGAAAGAGTCATTTGAACTTAGCCTCCATTGAATATTCTCCTGAGACATAAAAAATGGAACTACATCGTACCGTAACCATATTTGCCTTGTGAGAATGGTCAGTTACAAGAACTTGGGATGCTAAGGGTGGTCGTACGGCTGTATCATCTCACCTCCTTCATATAAATAATGTGTTTATAGTCTTGGTGGTCTTCCTGTAGACATTTCTTGCAGTGCTCCCTTTACGTTCATCAAACTGCAAATAGAATTTGGAAGCAACACCAAGAAACCCTTGCGGCGAATTCAATTCAGCTTCCATCTGTGGAAGTGGATGTGCGGTTGGTTTTTGTATAACACGTCTTTCAATTAACTTAAAGTATCGCAATGTGTGATAGCCATAGCACTCACATGTTTGGGCATGAGTGTTGAGTATCAATAATTGAAATCATTGAGTTATGGTGTAGACAAGACGTAATCATCGTTATGTCAGGTGGGTTGCGCTTGTATTCATATCAGCAATATCTCACAAGTTATGTGGTTGCAATGGCCAAGTGGATATGGCAGCAGCAGCAGCACTAGGCGAGTAGCTTGGAGGACCCTTTCTATGCACACACACTTTATCGCAATTGAAATCTCATTCGGCGCAGCAACATAATTATCTTGACTCTAAACAAGGATATCTCTTGTCAATCTTCGATAAAGCTTCTGACGTGTGTTCTCTGGGGAAAAATTGTTCACTTAGCAGGTGGGTGCGATTGATAGCCTGACATTGACGAAACGAACGGCCTGCAATGGTCAGTCATATTATTTCCAGTTTATGGATACGCTTTGGCTTAGTCTGTTCCCTTGGGGTTCATGAAAGCGGGATTTTACAAAGCTGGTGATTGTGTGAAAAGGGACACTTTTAGATTTGTGAAATCTTATTTCATATTTATGAGCGGAAACAATTTTGATGCAGTTTGGTTTGTGGTCTTGGCTATCTCTCGACTTATCATCATCTAAAAAGCCGCACTGTCAAGAAACTGTCTATCACACATCCTTCCGTCACAGATATCATAGAGTTTTCTTGCTGCGATGATCGGGTGAATGTTTTGGCACCTTGTTTTAAAACCAGAAGTATGAAAAACAAGTTGTTAAGAGATACTGAATTTCTTTTGATCATTCATGTTCTAAGAACCAAGAAAAGGAATCCGAATTTCGTACGTGAACATGAGTGTATTCGATGGTGTGTTTGGCGCGAATAAAAGTTGAAATGTTGCAGAGTACGGGCGTTTAAGAGTTCGTGTTTGCGTGCAAGAAAGTGCGCGAGAGTGTAAAAGAACGACTGTTAAAGTGAAGATACCCGTCAGTTCAAAAGTACGTTTGGGAGTCCAAAACATGTGTACAATTTAATGTCTTGGTATATCAAAAGTTTGCAATCTTTGAGTGAAATTCATGGCGCTAGTCTGAAATTTTGAATTCGAATTCCTTTTTTTGCTTACACCACACCTTTTTTTGGTGCAGCAATTTCCCCAAATCCCTTGTTTGACTTCTCCTTTTTTGAGAACTATTGATTGAAACACAATAAACCTATAAGCTAACCTTTTACAAGACCCTGGTCAGCTGGCGCGGGAACATGGACTTTTCATGAAACTAATGAGAAATGTGTTAGCCGTCTCCCGTTCGTGAAGACGATTTTTTGAAAAGAAGATTCAAAAACGAGTTGTATTAACTACACCGCGATATTAGCATTGCTTGAAGAGTACGCATCAGAAGACAACGATGCCTCAGACAAATAGGACTGTTCTTACAAAGTACACTGCCGGAAAGACATGGGATGAATCTCAAAGGCATCACAATGCCAGAGGATTCTAACTGACTTAGGGTGCAAAACTGGAAAAGGTTAAGTTAGTAAGTAAGCAAGTAACAAGTTCACAAGTCTCATAGCTTTTTCAAATGTTGTAAGCCATTGTGTTCAGTGTTAGCGTTGCTTAATACATTTTCATTCAACTTGTGGTTAACCTGACAGAACGTTCAATACAAGTTGTGTTTGATGGATTGAAGTCTGATTTTTAAAATCCTGGAGTACCCCAGGGTTCCGCTTTGGTTCCGTCTCTGTTCCTTATTTTCATAAAGGATCTATTGTCTGAAACTTCTAATCCTCTCAACTGTTTTACTGACGACTTAACTTAAAGATTTTCAAATTTGTTTCCAAATTCACGTCACTGGCCTTCGGATGAGGAAATTGAACGGTTGCGCATGATGAGCTCATTGAACTTGACATCATTGTTAGATGGGGTAAAAACCGAGTATAGTTGTATGCTTCGAAAATTCCATGGTGTCGCTTGTCGTTAAAGCTTAATATTCCCCCATTTTCCATTATCCATAAATGGTACCTGCATCTAAGAAACCTAAAAGCTGTCTGTACTTGGTATGTGTGTGAACCTTGAGCTTCATTGAAATTGCAACATATTTGAAGTCACCAAAAAAGCTGTAAAATACTTGGGTTTTTCAAACGTTGCAGGAAATTTTTCTCTCCTCTGATCATGCGGATGTAGGCCTCATAAAAGCACACCAATACTAGAGTATAATTCTCATATCTGGTCAAGTGCTTCTCAAGGACCTTTGCCCCTACTTGACAGGGTACAAAATAGAACGTTGGGATATGTTAGTTAGTGGATTGATTCTCTTGAACATTGTCGAAACGAAACCTTATCTGTATCTCTCTTTTGTATCGCTTTTTCAACAAACATCGACTGAAACAATTTAGCTATAACAGCGGTCGCTTTAGGAATTCTCATTAGATCTATGCCTTGAACCGCAATCGATTAGAGAGATTCATATTTTAGTTGGACCACCCGAATCTGGAATGCTATACCTGACTCTGTTCTAGCCCCGCATTCAGATTCACAAAAATTCGAGAGCAATGTGCATCGGTGTCTCCAAGGACCCAGGCAATGGCCTGCACTGCCTTTCATAATGTTATACACCCAAAACAGCAGCCACTGTCATCAAACCACCGAAAGCAATACAACAACAGCATTAATTTCCTGCATAATTCATGATATGCAAAAGCTAATTTACCAACAACACAGCCACGTTATAAGCCTCAGCACAAAGGTACAGAATAGTGGAATTTTACTCAGTAATTAAAATTCACAACCAGTTAACACCACGAATGCTTGAAAAATCAGCCTGGTTCCGAAAGTGTACAAAGAACATACCCGCCATTGAAGTTTTAAGTACCCAGATGGTTTTGCAGCTTATAAGGAGTTAAGAAGTCATTACGATTCACCAATAGTAAGTTTAATAGTGTCCGCTGTCCAGTGATATCTCACTATCGAATTTAGTATTCAGTGCTACATCGCTGTCGAATTTAGTGTCCAGCGGTGCCTTCTAGTAGAATTTAGGAATCAGGCTTGTGAACCCATACTTAGGCTAACGACCCGAGAAGTCAGAGTACGAATAACAAGAACCCAGATCTGAATCACCAGCTCCACCTAAATAACAGAACTGAGCAGTGAAGCAACGATTTTGACACCAACGCGGTTTCGTATCCTATAGCACTAGGACGGAAAACTCAGACTTGTGATCAGTTTAGTTGCAGAACCAAACCAGGAAACAAATAAATAACACCACCCCACCAGACCTACCCGATATTGGAATTACAACCTGAATTGAATTATTATGTGAAATTGTAAAACCAACTAAATTAAATTAAAGTAAAGTTTTGCTGCTTCTTTAGTAAAACTTTGATAAAATGCATCCTCACAACTTGCCAGGACGAATGTTGCGAAACAATTTTAAAGAAAAAATCAATCAGATATGAAAGCTTTACCAAAATTTAAAAAGATCAGCTTTTAACTTTACAGTACCATCCAGGAAACTGTAAGCTGCTTAACAGTAACGATGACATAAATATGATATATTCCGTTGCTTGGCAGAATACCTGAATTCACTTTTTCAAGTCACTTAGTGATCAGTTGAAAGGGAGCATGCACTAGCTGATCAACAACAGATCACATTTCAGAAGATTTTGAAAAAACCGGAAATATTTACAAAATCTGTACGCACTAAATCTTTTATAAATTTCAAGGCCGAGTAAGACTGTATAGAGAGTGTCATTTTAAGTTTTGACAATCCTGCTAAGCTTATTCGACTTTACAAAATTACCTTAGATAACTAACTCATCGTGCCACTTTTTAAAAAACTCATTTAAAAAGATGGAACAAAGCTCAAATGCAAGCCCAGATGTATAGGGGCCGCCGTGGTGCAGTGGTAGAGTGTTCAGTAGGTGGGCCGGATGCGTGGGTTCGAATCCCGCTCTGGGCATCTACTTTTCTTTCAGCCTCCCAGTTTCGTATGGACGCCGCCCTTGAGGTTATATGGAAATAATTAACACCATATTTCCACTACTACAACACAAAAAAAGGGAAGGCTGCTACCCTGGTATAGTACAATGGACCGGTAATTAAGTCTGAGTTCTCCAGATTAGCATATAAGCCTCCTCTTTTTTTTTTTTTTTAAAAAAGCCCAGATGTGAGTTCTTTCAAGAATCTGTACAACTACTCAGGTTTATCATGTTCACAGAGAGTTGTAATGCCCACCTGACACCTGAGTATCAAGGTCCTATTTCTTACAGTAGCAATATGACTTTACATTCCATTGCATTTCTGTCCTTAGACATATTTACGCGCCCCCTGTTTCAAAATCAATAACTGCAATATTCAAAATATCTTTCGGATTCCACTCAACTATCGACCATTACCTACTCCTTTGACATTGCTCTGGTCGGTGTTGAATTGCCTGCTTACACAGATCTAAACTGTTTAACTTTTACTTGGAACATCATTTTATTTTTGTCTTCCTTCTTTTTTCTGATACTTTTGCCAAGACATTTGTGGTGCATGTACAGCATATTACATTGAAATCGGACAACAGTCAGCGTTGACGATAGCATCTGTAGAGTGATTTGTAGTGACAACGAAAAACATGTTAAAGTTCGATTGAATGGACAGTCTACCTGTGTTTCGATTGATTTAAAATCGTTTACTTAGCGTTGAAAGAACCATTCGTGAGGTGACCTTTGGCGGCAGTAATTTTTCGTCGCTGCAACTTTGACGTGATTTATAATTTCGATTATGGTCGATGGTCCTTCTTGTGGAATTTATTGGTCCGTAGAGACTATAGAAAAGTAAATCAATCTGATTCTAAGGAATGTTCGATGTTACCTACATTTTTTCATATGAAATGACCGCACATTGAACTTGATTTATATTCGCCAAAACAAAAGGAAGTGATTTAAAGTGACACTACACACACTTTGACCTTAAACGTAGAGGTAAGGACCTTGTTGGGACATTGGGTTCTTATTCAAATGAAGTGGAAGTTCGTTGATTATTATGTAGACAAGAAGAAATGAGGAAAGTGGAGCTGGCTCAGACCCAAATGGGGTATTGTAAAAGGAGAGTATAACTTCATTAGTGGAACAAGTTGTTCTGTCATCGACTACTGCTTCATATGATATTATGCGCAGTTTTGAAATAGGATGCAATAGATACATTTTCAGATCATATGCCCCTTGAAATTGTTCTTTCAATCACAACATCGCCAATCCCAGTCAGCACAAAGCAGCTAAACCTTGTCCCAAAAGTGATATGGAATGATGGAAACCGAAACTCTTATAAGACAAACTTAAACAAAGAACTGGAAGCGCTTGGAGACACACATATTCGTGCTGATATGCACTCTCTCAAGAAATATTAAAAAAGCATATCCGAAGGAATAAATAACTATTCAAACAAAAATGGTCTGATTTAAAATGCAGAAAAGCAAGAAATTTATCGTTTAAACACTTAAACCTTCTAATATCCTAGAACCAACAAGTTTTTAAAAAACTATATGCAGATGCGAATAGAAATTTTAAACGACTATACTATTCCAAAAAGGTGTCCTTTGAGAACTTCAATATAGAAATTATAAATAAAGCACACACATCTTCAGAGTTCTGGAAAGCTGTTAAGCATTTTAATGGAAAAACAAATGTCATAGCTCAAGGGTTACATGCATCTAGTCTAAGAGACCATTTCACCAGCCTTCTCAATACCTAATCAAGTGGACCTGTGGTACAATATGCAGCCCCCTCAATTCAAGATGATTATTTAGATACACTTTTCTCAGTTCAAGGAGTGGAAAAAGTTGTCGCTAATGCGAAATTAAACAAAGCCCCAGTGGATGATCGTATCCCCTTCGAATTCTTTAAGCACGCAACGGAAAAATTTATCTACCTATACTTACATCTGAATTTAACCGAGTTTTCAAAAACGCGTCAGTCCCGGAAGCATTTCAAAAATCAATTATCTTCCCTATACACAAAAACGGTAACTACGAGGACCCAGCAAACTACAGAGGGATTTTTTTTCTTAACACCTGCGCTAAGCTTTTTGCGGGGCTCATTCACAACAGACTGTCAAAATGGGTTGAGGACAGACAAGTTTTGTCGGAATTTCAGGCTGGTTTCAGGGGGGAGTATGGGCACATTGCTCCATGGAATCTGAGGAAAAATTTCTAAGATATTTCGTTAAAAGGATATTTCGATTACCAATGAACACTCCAAATTACATGATTTATCTTGAAACGGGAACACCTCCTTTAATTATGGACACCCTTGCCATGCACTTTAACTATATTGTAAAGGTAAATGAAATGGAAGATAATAGGTTACCAAGAAAAAATTAAACAGCAGCTATCAAAAGAAAAGGAACAATATTCGAAGAATGGACTAACCTTGCTGCAACACTATCATCATAAATATCATCATCATAAATATTAGTACTAGCGAGAAAGAAAGTTCAAAGAAATCCTGGAAAAATTTGGAAAACTTCTGTTTCAAAGATATTTTTCAGAAGCCAGATCTCCTCTGTTTAGAGGATGCTACAGTCGTCTAAGTACTAAGTTTCAACCTGCAGCTGAACTCGTACCTTTTAAATAACAACTCATTGAATAAAATAAGCATTAATTTCAAAGCGAGAAGAGAACTGTCCAATCTTAACTTTGTACCGCATCGACCAGATCTGCCTTTACTACGTAGTCTTTGCAATTAAAGAGCCCGTGAAGTGTGAGGAAGCTTTTTATCAAAGGCTGAGGTAGGCTCAGGTCTTCTCAAGAAGCAGCCAAACTTTAGTTTAATGAAGTTAGTTTTATTTCCGATATTCAAGCTTATAAATCTATATATATAAAATAGGATGTATGTATGTATGTATGTATGTATGTCCGGGGTAAACTCCTAAACCACCCAACAGATTTTTATGAAATTTTCAGGGTAGATATAGTTTAGTCGAGGGATGGTTCCTGTCAAGGTTTGATCCCCATATTCCCACAGGAACGTGTATGGGAATGGAAAATTAGAAACTACTCCACAGATTTCAAATTTTTTGTCAGCACTAGGGATGCTACATTATCTCCCTTCATCAGTAACTTAGACTATATTTCATCCCTATAATCCCACAGGAACAGAAACGGGAAAGAGAACGGGAACCATAAAGTTACTTGGCCGAATTCAAAAATTTTTTCAACTCTAGGATGTTGTATTATCCCTCAGTGAGATAGACTTACATTTCATTCACATATTTCCATGGGAACGGAAGATTCCAACAGGAATGGCTTGGGAACGGAAACTTAGGAACTACTGGACAGATTTCAAAAATTCTTTCAGCATTAGGATGCCACATAGTCCCACAGTAAGAATGATTATATTTCATCCCCAAATTCCCACGGAAGAGGAAAACCGAGAATGGGAACCTTAAAACTACAGACCCGAGCAAAGCCGGGCGCCTCAGCTAGTTTTTAATAAAATTCGGTACAACGGTTTAAGTTTTTATAATTTCAATTCAGGTTTCTAGTTCAACGTCTCTATTGCTATGGGTAGATTCCAGTTAGGCCTCTTCGGATGAGGGGAGTTTTACTTGGGGTTCGGTTGAGTGTTCTCTAGTCCGGAATTTACGTATGGATCTTCAGGCCAATCGAATGATGGTCTCCTAACCTGGATTACGTGTGGATTGGTTTTCGGGACGCTCGGATTACGGTTTCCTTCCTGGGCTTCCAGTTCCTGGTTCGGATTTGAGGTCACGCTGGGTACTTGGTAAAAGTCTGTAATGGTACCAGGAAGTAGGAGTTAATGGTTGCTCTGAGATAGCAGGAGCCACTAAATTCACAACGAGATAGCTTTGGACACTAAATTCATAACGAGATAGCGTTGGGCACTATTATGCTCACCTGAACCTTCCCTAGATGACCGCTCATTTGCCACGGTCGACGGCAACTCATACTTATTTCATGAATTATGTGTGTTATGTATGTGTCTCTGCAGTGGACTGATGTGTCAAAGGTTGCCACTTTGATAACAAATATGTGTGGATATTAGATCTCATAGCATAAAGCATAATTTTGGCAGAAAATGCAAAAATTTTTCTAAAGTGGCACAACTGGCCTAAATGAATTCAGTTCCCAATGAGCCGTATTTTATTTGAAAAACGCAGTTTACCAGCAGAACGCAGTGCAATACTTATTTAAATTGATTTAGTGCTTTTCGTGATTTTTTTTTAAATACTAGAAATTAAGGCTTTAAAAATTGAAAAGTGCAAAAGCCTGAAAAGTTTTCCGCCAGTAAGTTTCAGTGGTTTGATTATGACCTTAATATCTGTTGACTGTTGCTTAACTGATTTACTTTAAGAGGAAACAAATAGTTTTAATCAGCTTAGTTTTATGAACAAAAAAGAGATATGACGCTCTACCTAATAGCAAAGTTGTTTTGAAATACTTGACTTTTGGCTTGATGCGAAGACAAACATTGCACAAAAAAAAAAAATCAAGTAAACTTTTGAAATTTTAATTGTTGGTGACTAACTTTCCTTCGAGTTACCAGTTGGAGTTATTCACGTCTCGTCACTGAGCGCCTCTAGCTTCTTTCGTACGGCCTTCCGTCAATAGACGAATAGCCCTAGTGCGGTGAATTTACAAGATTATACGATTGCACCTTAACTATCAGTCTCCACCTAAAACTATCAGTCTCCATTGGCTGCAATGGGTGGATGAAGTTAAACGGATAGACCACACTACTTCAGCTGCCAGGCACAGTTTTTGAAACCACGAAACCCTCACAGAACTTTAATTTCATTACCTTGACCCAAACAATGAAGTACGTCAGTCACTGCAGGATGCAAAAAGAGGTTACTACAACAAAATGGGAAAACGTTTGGTAAGCCAAAAACCAAATTTGCATATTCACTAAATTCCTCTGCTATACCCAGTTTTAAGCTTGACCTACAAAAGGGATGCCCGTATAATTCGACTCTCTTTTTGCTGTTTGTCCTTCACTCTTTCTCATTCGTGTCCATTGTCCATGTCCATGTCCACATATAGAGCCAACCTGTCTAATAGTGGGCGAGTGCGATTGAAAAGCCGATTTGAAATGCACTTGGACCATTAATTCTATTTTCTCCGAGAGTAAAGCAACAAGAATATGTGTGTAAGTGTCCATTGTCAACGTCACAATGTTCACTTCGGATATGCAGACGCAAGGCCTCTTGACTTGGTTGCTGATTGCTGAAATGAATCTTATAGTTGAATTATGTTTTATAGACGACGGACGGAGACAGAGACTCTTTCTACATAAACTCACTCATACGTACGAGTGTATGTTGTACCTTGCTTGTGGTACATTGATCTAGTAAATACTCCCGGCTATCCCTGGACAAAGTATGAGAGGAGAAAGCTTCTGTGAAGTAGTTGGGTAGGTAGGTTGGTCGGGTGATAGCTCTAGCCACACAGCCTAACACCGAATTCCATCGAGGAGGTGCCTCCTAATGAACAAGTCACGATCCGCATTTATAATTTATTTTGGTGAAAAGATACTCCCGCTGGATTTACCTACTTTGGGTGTGGGTCTAATTGCATTTTACCGTTTTAATAAGGCTCTTACCTAACTGACCACTTTATACGATTAGTGGCAGTTTATCATTGCAGGTTGTTCAGGTGGTCGATGAATGCATTTGATTCAATATTTTCGTCCGACCCCTCAAGCCCTCTCACCTTGTGGTAAATACGTCTACGCTTTTAACTCATTTACGGCACGAATGATATTTTAGCACTCAAGAGTCTTGAATGAAATTATTGTCCCCAGAGTGTGTGACTTTTTTGTGTTGCTTTTACCCAACCGCAATAAACAAAAAAAAGGTCTCAGCCGTGTTAGGTGGAGTGTTGCACGCTTTTTGACCGACCTACCGTATGCCTACAACTACGGCAGGATGGTGTTTCTATTTGGAAATATTTTTCAAGTGAATTAGCTCATAATTTACCATTGGAATAGTGCTCGCTCCTCCCACGCTGGACAAGCCTTACACTAGAGAAACGTGTCTTTTTATATCGCATGCAGCCAAACTTTGTGGTTGTACGTCGCCGTCGCCTCGTTGTACGAGCGGCACACTCATTGAAAGCAAGTGCGCTTGAGGGGTTTCTTCGGCTGCTGCAGCTCCTTGGAATTTGTGGCTGAAATTAATTATGCCGCTTAGGGAAAACACTTGACTTAAAATGTAGACTAACGTTAAATCATTTTGACGTTGTACTTGTGTTCAGCATGTAGAGCAAGATTCAATTTTTCAATCTAAATATTCCCGCAAAAGGAATTAAATTAGGCACAGGTGTTTTTTTTGACCGAAAAGTGAATATGAACTGAACAGAAATTTATTTATTTTTGTCACAAGGAGCCCCGCAAATTGCTGCGGGTTGAAGAAGAGTTGTGGGGAAGTGGTAATGTATATACCTACGTAATTTAAAAAAAATTCAAAACATGACCGCAGGTGTGTGGAATGCTGAAGACTTGTCTAAATTGGCTACAGTTTTCTGTTTTCTGTTTTTAGTCGGGGCGGCGCGGCGCAGAACATTGAATGATCCTTAAACATGATTCCCGAAAAGTAGGTGTTGATATTCGTACTGGGGGAGCATACATGTATGACACAGGAAAGGTGTTTAGTGTTGACAAGAAACAAAGTTGCAGGGAAATGTGATTTCTTAAAAGTAATTTATTCACTGAGTATTTAGCGTGGGAAAATTGCTGATGCAGGTGCAAGTTCTACCCACAGCGTTGCTTGTTCACTTTCAATTTCACACCGTGATCCATGATTTAGATATCACACGTTCTGATTTGAAGTCAGGTTTCAGAGGTTGTATTTTCGACGTAGGCAAACAAAACGACAATCGATTGGAGATTATAAAATCCAAATATTCAAAAAAGATGTCTAAACGATACCTCTACTGAAAAGATTCTACTCTTAATGGAAATATTTCCTTTAGAATGGGTTGAGATACAAGCAAATTAGAAACCCTTCTTCAAACAGCAATGACTGATGTGGTACCCGTGTCGAGATAGTTAGCTTGTCTGCCTGTTAACCGGGAAGTTCGTGGTTCGAATCCCAACGTAAGCAAAAATGTTTTTTCATCGGTATCGCCTATCGCGAGGAATTGGGCAGTCATACGATAATAAATTCATTGTCATGAAAAGTTATTTCTCGATAAACCGTTCGGAATCGTCAGAAAATAGTAGGTCATCTCCATTCCCTCACAAAGCAATAGTTGAGAGACATATGCGCTAGGCCCCGGGGCTCTTCGCTCTGTTGCGCCACCCTGTTTACTTATTTTTAAATGAGTGACGTATGGATTGAAAATGTGGTTTGTGACGCTTATGTCCCAAAGCCACACCTCAAAGTACTGACATTATTGTTGGAAAATGCAATAACATTTCGAATTTGTTTAAACAATTGCACTCTTCAAGAAACTTCATCTAGGTTAAAGTGGCTGTCTTTTTGGCTAACGTACTTTCTCTCATTAGAATCAATGTGATTTCTATAAAGACGAAGCCATGGAGTTGAGGCAACACTCATACCACCCTACCTCTGGTAAGGGAAAATAATGTTTGTATATGTTTGGAAAAAAGAAATTGTATTATATATAATTCTTAATCGGTAATTTGAGTTTACAGCCAATGTAGTAAGCAGTTTTGGCTGTGACAAAACCTCTACTCTAGTACGTATTTAGCTCAAGTAGAACAATGCGCCCTGTCATTTAAATCGGGTCAGTAGTTTGGGCGGTAGATGGTAACAAAGAAAAACAGACAGACATTGTCACTTTCGCGTTTATAATATTGGTAAGGATATGTAAGTAAAAGTAACCTACGAAGAACTTTCTTTTAATTGAACAAAACATGTCAATGAAACCTGTTGGCGGAAAGATGCGGAGCCTTAAAAATATTATGTGAGAAAAACTGCTGCAGGAAAGAAACTAGAAGATTCTGCGAATTATTTCGAGCAAAGTTGGAGGGCATATAAATATAGGGAGTTGGAAGCGACGAATAAATTTTGAATATTTAATTATTTTCCAACAGTTTAAAAATAGAGGAGTTACTAAGCATCACACTTGGCATTGGGTCTAAATAGGTAACCTGAAGATGGTGATAATCAATCTAGGTAAAGAGAGGAAAGGTAACTCTACTAAAGGAACAGATCAAAGGAAATCATTCGATACAGATTATATACAGTTCATTGTATTTGACGTTTGTTTAGACGTTTAGACGAGGGTAATTGGATACCTAATGTATTCTTTTTGTTCCTTTTTCGGTGGTACGACCCACGAGTATCGTTATCTCAATAGGATCTTATCCCTATCACTATAATGCTTCACACTAGTGATCTGCTCTGGGGTAGGCCGAGGGGAATGTATGTCCAAAAAAGGACTGCATATCATGTTACAAGAATAGATGAGGATACTTGCTCAATTAAAAACTGGTCCAATAAGTCTGGTCTAGGCTTAAACCTATTTACCTATTAAAAAGCTTATAGAGTTCTCTGATTACTGTGGCAAATGTTTCTCACTTCTTCTTTAGCCTATATATGACATCTGGTTCGACAACTTTCTTAAGCTTCATACCCTTGTCGTACTCTTCAAAATCGTCAGTATACCCACAAACCCTCATAAACAAACGCTGTGTGGTTGCCAATCTAAAGACGCTCTAATGAAATATGTATGTAGTTATTAATCGTTTTAATTGCGTGAGGTGGTAGTTTAATGTAAATTCTGCTCTTTTGTCCTGTAAGGCTATGTCCTAATTGGAGTTGCATCGCGCAACTGAACGATTAACTTCAGTCGGTCACGTTGCTTGTTTGTAGTGCTACCACAATGAGTGTCCTAATACCAGTCGCATGGATCGCGCGACCTGGCTGCATAATTGGCGTCGCAACTATCTTCTCAATTATAAAAAAAGAAAAACAATAACGTCAAATTAAATACAGTCAAACCTGGATAAGTGAGAACTGGATAAGTGAGAAAACTCTATAAGTGAGAGTAATAGCCAGGACCCTACATTTTAAACTCCCAAAAGCCAAAACCTCTATTAGCGAGAAACAGAAACCTCTGTAAGAGAGAGTCGTTTTTCCTTCATTGACCTCCGTAAGTGAGACTGGTACTTAACTATACCTCTCTAAGCGACAGTCGAGCAAACAAATTTAACATCTGCTATTTTATGACTCGTTCTTGACTTTCGTGGAACTTTCTACCATTGTTTTTGTATTGTTTTCTCGTCAATATTGTACCCATTCAATTTCGTGGAACTAAAAGATTTTTGTTATTTTATCGCATTCTTTTGGAATGGACACGTGTCCCTGTGCTTATATAATTTTATCATTATTACATTTTAACTACAATCGTTCTTGCTGTTACTTGATATTGCTGCGTACCTCTATAAGTGAGAAACGCTACCCATGTACCTTAATTAGCGAGAAACTCGGGTTAGTGAGAAACCTCTATGAGCGAGATTGAGATTGTGCTCCCTTGAACTCTCGCTTATCCAGGTTTGACTGTATATGAATAAAAGCTGGTTGTGATTTGGCAAGTTCCACCACTTGTACCCTAGCGAAGCCAACATGTTATTTTAACCAATACACATTACATACATAAAATGGGATTCACATAAATTTCACTAGTTAAATTGTCTTCGAATTCCTTTTTCCCTTCTTAAGAGCAACGCGACGAAAATCAAATTGGTTGATTTGAAGCAACCAGACTACTTTTCGTAGCTGCAGTCGCTTGAGTATACACTTTGAATATGAAGAGCTTTAATGATAAAGCTTGAACGATCATGAAATAAACATTTGCGACCGTGCTCACGGTTGCCACTTGCCAAAAAAATACGTGCCCAAAAATAAAAACAAAAATGACCAAACGCAGCTTGAAATGACCAAAACTATGATTGATTCCGATGAAGAAAGAAGGGAAGAACACCTAGTTCTCAAACGGACAAAGGAGCATGAGAAGTGCTTGTTTAAGGAAATATAGAAATTTCTAGAAAGTATGAGCTTCTAAGTTTGTTCCAAAAGTTAAAAAATCATGCCAGGGTGGAAAAGTAAGGACCAAGCCCGTAAAGACCATCAAGCAAACATAGCTGTAGATCCGCAGTCATCCCTGAGGATCTTGAAAAGTTAATTATGCATACTAAACTAAGACGATTATCAAGAATGCCATACTCTGGATCAGAAGAAGTTAGGGTTGCAACTTGCAAACTCTTATGTTAGCTTAAATCAAATAAAACTGGATTTCCAGACGGTCTCGACGACGAAATTTTCAAGGAAGCTAGTCATTAGCTTGAAAGGAGAGTGCACCAGCTGCATGATTTAGTCGGGAGAAAGCATGTTAAATGAATGAAAAATCTTACAATTGTACCAATTATAGAATAACACTCCTCCTTAACGTCAGATGTGATGTCTTATCTTTGCGAAAGTCAAAAAACCCACCTCAACAAATTCGTATAGTATACGGGAGATCTTGGAAAAAACATGCGTATGACAGTTATGGCAGAAACAAGCTGTGTAGCATCATGTCTAGTGGCCAAAAAACCTTGGTTTTCAGTTCGTAAGACAGATTTAATCACGAAGTCACCACACATACCGGTCATTTGTAGAAAAGTACGTGTCATTTGATATCAGTGTTTGTTACCTGAATTCTCCCCGGAAAAATCCTAGTTCTACTTCAGGGTGAGCGCAGATCTCAAAAAACACCTAGCTTGGTATAAAGGGTAGACTAAGGTTTTTTTAACTTGCGGCTACCTCAGCAATCGTTGATCTTGAACGAACGAACTTATTGATGCACTTTTTACGCAATTCGATAAGAAAACTGCCTTACGTATACATTCCAATTTTAAGGACTTATAAACTGAATTGTTTCTCTTTTTTCATTTCGTTGAAAAAATGACCAAATGGAATAAAATGTGATGGACATAAATGACCAAACTGGCAACCGTGACCGTGCTACCCCATAGCGCGATTGCTTTCCTGTGTTAATAAGGACACACAATAGGGTTATTGTTGTTTGATATTTTGATCGTCCGACGCAGCGCCCGTCGCTCGTTGGTCGTTGTTCGGTTGCGCGATGGCTGCCAATTAGGACATTGGGTAAGTGTAATTCACACAAATACACAAATATTATCCAATATTATTCGTGTCGCATTGCTATTGCTTTATGCTTTCTTCTCTGTTAGTTGTGTCTTGACTTGACTGACTAACTTCTTTTCTGTTCTGTTTGTAAATGTTGCTAAACTTCTGTATCTTCATTTTTAGACAATTTCCGAAATTGATATTGTCTAAGTTCAGCCAACCAACGTACGTTTTAGTCACTTTTTTATTACATGTGATTTTCAGCACTGCGTAGAAAATAAATTTGTGACCGTCAATAATTTTATCATTGGATTAACAACTCAAGAACCCGTTGACGAGCATGAATGGTAAGAAAGTGTACACTACGAAAGGAAAATATATTAAAGACACAAACCTTGCACAGTGTATGAACTAGAAAGAAGTACTCACCACTCTTTAGTAGGAAAATGTTAGGGTGCTATAAACTATATTCTATTGCCATAATGTTGTTTTTTGTAGTTGGCCTTTTTAAGAGGGACTTTTGTTTGAACACGAACGCAAAATAATATAAATTTGGTTACTAATTCGAATTCCCTTGCTGTTATGAATGTTTACACTTTCCAAGTTTTCACTCCAACTGAGCTGACTAATATCAATCTTAGCTTGAGCTTTGACGGAATATTTGCTGTCTTAATCATTTATTTGGAGTTTCTGCCATTCCAATGTAAATTTTTTAGTTTTGCTTATTTAGCTTGTGTCAAGTGGATAAGAACACCCACAAAAAAGAAAAAAAAAATACCCTTGAAGTTTAGTAGACAGTAGATATTGTTAAAAGACATCAAGTAGTACCCAATATTTTGCGAATTAGTCACGTATTCAAAAAATTGATTTTAAAAAAATCAATGAAAGCCGGATGCTTCACTAAAACTCCCATTACCCCAATCGATCCAAGCTTGAGAATCATTTTTAGCGATTTCAAATAACATCGATGTGTGTGTTAGCCCCAACATTATATGTAATTATAATCAACAACATAATAGTGAATTTTTTTTATTGCCTTTATAATCCAAGAAAATACTTTGATACACTTCAAAATGCTAGATGGCATTTACTGCTCTTCTTATCCAGGCTTCCTGCCTCGCCACACTTGTGTACACACCTGGATACTTAGCTCGACCGCAACCTTCGCCAAATGAAACAATTCCATACAGAATACCTTTGAAAAAAAGTGGACCTCCAGAATCTCCTTGACAAGCATCCTTACCCCCACCAATCTCTCCGGCACACACCATGGTGCTAAATATTCTTCGCCTTATGTCCCTATACGAGTTCTGGCATTGCCTCAATGTTGTAAATTGAACAATCACTCCACGTAGAATTGGTGAAGAAGCTCCTCCTTCACGAGTCGAGCCATAACCTGTAACAGCAGCAAATCTCAATGGTGGTTGATATTCAGTCGCTAGTGCTATTGGCTTAACAGATTGGTTTAATGTGAAAGGAGTTCTCAGCTTCATCAATGCAATGTCATTTACATATGTTATGTTATTGTAATTACTGTTTATGAGAATTCTCCTAACTCGACTAGTTTGGCCACCACTGTTCCATCTATTCGATCCAGCTCGAACAAGGTAAGTTCTGAGGATGACTCCAACAACACAATGCGCTGCTGTTAGAACGAGATCGTTACGCACGATTGATCCTCCACATGCGAAATCACCATTTTGAATCAAAGCCACTTGCCATGGCGCCTGGTTGATTGAAATTGGACGACCACCAATAATTCGAGTATTGTTGCCAGCGGTGCTGGGGTTGGTGCTGTTGAGCCGGGTTAAATTTGTTTGAACTAAAGTTGCCGTGTTGTTGCCCGAGCTTCTGGGTGTTGAACTGTTGGGCTCTGTTGACTCAGCTTCAGCTATCGTTGCATTGTTGTTGACAGCGCTGATTGGGATGGTACTGTTGGGCTCTGTTGACTCTCCTTCAACTATCGTCTCGTTTTTGTTGCCAGCGCTGCTTAGGATCGTACTGTGGGGCTCTACTGACTCTGCTTCATCTTTCGTTGTGTTGTTTTTGCCAGCGCTGCTTGGGATGGTATTGTTGAGCTGCGTTAAATCTCCTTCAACTATCGTTGCAGTATTGGTGACCGCACTGCTGGGGATGGTACTGTCGGGCTTTGTTGACTGTGCTTGTGCTATCGTTGCCGTCGTTACGAGAAGAATGATAAAATGCTTAAACATGTTTGTGAAACAAATTCCCAAAAGAAACTCTCGAGAGACAAAATTCGTCAGGCCTTTTATAAGAAATCTAAATGCCTTGAGGTTACATCAAAGAAAGAAAAGAATCCACAATTCTCAAGTATTCCCCATAAAGAACTTTCGCTATGCTAAACATGACAAAAGTTTGTTAATTAGAACAACATAGCCATCGTCAGTAAGTTCAATAATTCGCTAAGAACTGGCGAACATATTCTTCTGTTCTTCTGCAGCGCACATGCTAACGTCCGCGTTAGTAGCTATTTGTCAAACATGCCCCGGGCTCTTCATAATTTTAAATAGTGAAGATCTTTAATATTGTCTTAGCTATGCAAAGTCAGTGAAGCTGTTTTTTGTTTTTAGAATAGATTTTAAAGAAACGTAAAGGTCTCTCTATAGGCTTGTTTATGATGGTACAAGGCACTTGCATATTTTTGCTGTGCTCGTCTAGAGCTTAGTTTTGTTCCCTGAGGCCAAAAATACATATCAATAGAATTTTTTTTCATATTCCTTCTTTGAACTTTTTTGAGAGGTCATAAGCACAGTTTTTATTGAAAACTATTAATCTGACACGTTTTCAGCTAAGCAAAGCTTGTGTGGGAAGACGATAGAATATCTGTAAACTTAGGAGAGACGAGTCAGGTCTAGATGTTTACAGCTGCTAAGCAAAGAGAGAATTATTGTTTTTCGATTATGCAAATTATTTCAATCTCAACCCAGTTGTGACTCGTAGTTGGTAGGTATGACCTGAGAGACAAATTCGGTAAATTTGAAAATCGTGAGCGTATATGTGTTTCGACGAACGAAAAAAGCGGAAGCGATATTATTTATGCTGGGGAGCACCTTTGACTAAGGGCAGGAGCTCAGACATTACTCCACTATAACACTGCTTGCTTTCTGTCACTAAGAAATGAACAGATGAGTTAAAGTTCAGAACCTAAAATTGATAAACAACTTCTTTTGATCAAAATAGTTTTAGGAAACCGAATGGTTTAGAGAAGTCCAAAAGTACTCTTCATCCTACAGTCTTACAGCTATCATGGCACGCAATACTAACTCAACCGGTACCAAGAAATCATAACGCGTTAAAACTTCAGTTGATGCTTGTGCATGATTCTTTCACAAGTCTTTGAAGGAAAGGGCAAAATTGATATTGAAATTCATGTCAATATTCATATTCTGAATTCATCACCGATTGAGATTTTAAGTATTGAATTTATTTATTGATTTCAGATGGAAATGCGCCAGTCATAGGTACTGTGCTGATCGAATTTGTTATGAATAACAATAGTGATGGCTGAATAAACTTTGACAAAAGTAGGATGATAGCATCGAATTCTATGATCGTTCGCCTAAAAATGAGCCGTAATCCCGTAATGCCACACTACCTTAAAATTACACTTGATTCAATTTATAATTGATTTTAAATTCACTCATTTTTAGAGTCTCAGAGTGACTCTCTGAAAATCAGACAACCCCCATTTTAAATACTGAAAACCAAGCTCTAACTCATTTGACGATACTCTATTGCTTTTTTTTTTTTTATAATTAACGCGCACATCAAGGGGTTATGAATACCCTTATAATGTTGTTAAACACAGTGCGAGCATTTAGGAAAATAGGAGAGGATTTGAAAGGAGACACCGATGCACGTTGCTTTTGAATTTATGTGAATCGTAATGAAGGGGAAATACTGAGCCAGGTAAAGCATTTCACATTCGGGTGGTGCGGCTGAAATACGAATCTCTATACTTGACTGTACGCCCGAAGTTGGGCTCTAAAACTGATGAACATTCCTAGCGAGGCGGGTGTTGCGGCTAAATTGTTTCAGGGGAGGAATGCAACTGGCTACTTCACTAGAGCACTGCTTGTCAAAGAAGCGATAAAAAAGAGTGAGACAGGCAACATTTCGACGATGTTCAAGAGAATCAATTGATTCTACGATTGAACTATCACCTATCAGTTTTAACGCTCTATTTTGTACCCTATCAAGGAGGTGCAAAGATGTTTGAGAAGCACCTGACCAGATATGGGAGTTATACTCCAGTTTTGGGCGGATGAAGGCCTTATAATTTGTAGCCAGATCAGAAGGGGTGAAGAATTTCCTGCATCGTCTCAAGAAGCCTAAGCATTTAGCAGCGTTTTTGGCGACTTCAAATATGTGGTCATTCCAACGAAGATCATCGTTTACAAACATACCAAGTACTGACAGCTTTTCGGTTTCTTCGATGCAGGTACCATTCATGGATAATGGCAATGGGGGAATGTTAAGCTTCAACGACAAGAGACAGCATTGAGTTTTCGAAGCATTGAATTCTACTCGGTTCATAAGACCCCATGCAACAATGCTGTCAAGGTCAGAATTCAATGAGCTTATCATACGCAACCGTTCCAGTTCCACATCCGAAGAGCAGGGACGTGAATTTGGAAACGAATATGAAAAGCTGAGGGTCGAGTCGTCAGCAAAACAGTTAAGCGGATTAGAAGTTTCAGACAAAAGATCATTAATGAAAATGAGGAAGAGAGTCGGAGACAAAACGGAGCCCTGGGGCACACCAGCATTTATGAAGTGGGTATCAGACTTGAAGCCATCCAATACAACTTGTATTGAACGGTCGGAAAGGTAATTTCTAATCCAACGAAGAAGAGACCCATCGATACCAAAAGCACGCATTTTCGATAAAAGAGCCTGATGCCAAACTCTATCAAATGCTTTAGAAATATCAAGCGCAATAATCTTACTTTCTCCAAAACAATGTAAAGATTGGTTCCACTTTTCGGTGAGATATGCCATCAAATCACCAGTGGACCGTTTGCTACGAAAGCCATACTGACGGTCATTAAGAAGCTTTCGTTCTTCAAGATATTTCATAAGTTGACGGTTTATCAACGTTTCCATGACCTTGGAAAGAAGGGACGTAAGTGCAATTGGACGGTAATTGGAAGGGGAGGAAGATTCGCCTTTTTTAGGGACCGGCTGGACAAATGCAGTTTTCCATCTGCTCGGAAAAATCCCAGCAGAATAGGAAAGATGGAAAAGTTTACGCAATGATTTTGCCAGCGTAGAAGAACACCTCTTCAGAATAACGGCGGGGATACCATCTGGACCAGCGGATTTATGAATGTTGAGATCTTTGAGGACTCTCGCAACCGAGCGAGTTCGAAAAAATATCTGCTTCATCACAGAATCTACAGACTCAAGCTCAGGTGGAGCCAATATGCTATGAGGTAGTGTTGAGTTTGCAGCAAATTGAGCTGCAAGCAAATTGGCTTTATCGATGGAACTAACATACGGAGAGTCATTGAAGACGAGCGTTGGGACCGATGACGTGGTCGAGTTCTTAACGTTCTTAACAAAAGACCAAAAGTTTTTGCTTCCTTTTGGACACAACAGTATTTTTTGCCTTTCTTTTTGGTCATGCAAAAACTTGGTCTTTTGTATATGAGCATTACAGATATTTCTGGCCCGTTTGAACAAATTTTGATTTTCTACTGTAAGGTTGTCTTTGAATTTTCGAAAGCTACTTTCTCTATCCCGAATTGCCTCTTTACAGCTTGAATCAAACCACGAATTCTCTTTGGGGATGATACTTTTTGTTCTGTGAGGAACAAAATTTCTCATGCCGTTGAGAATTACGTTAGATATCATATCAGCTGAAACATCAACGTTTCCGTCGAGAAAGCACAATGACCAATTAAAATTTCGAAAGAAATTATTCAGGCCATCCCAATTGGCTTTCTCATATTGCCACACAGTTCTTTTGGGGACTTCATCTTTTTTTACTGTGACGGAAAGCGAAAAATCTACCGATATGACACAATGGTCCGATTTGCCTAAAGGAGATGATACTACAACCCTATATTTTTCGGGATGAGAAGTGAGAAATAAGTCAAGAGTGTTGGCCGCTTGGCCTTCAATATCTGGAACCCGAGTGGGCTCATCAACAAGTTGAGTTAACTGGTTAAACTCAGCGAAAATCTCAACACACTTTCCTTCGGGTGTTGTCTGGCCAGAATGTCGAAGCCAACCAGAATTGTGTACATTGAAATCGCCCGCAATTGCGATTTCAGTGTGAGGATACAGGGAAACAATTCTTATAATGGAGTCAGATAGCGCATCAAACTCGTTAGAGGTTGAATAGCTATCTAAATTGGGGCTTCTATACATGAAACAATAATGAATGATATGCTTACGGACGGTGAATTTTAACCACATGAAATTAAAGTTCGTATTAGAACAGAGGCCGTATTGTGGTAGAAGCTGGTAAGCAAAATCATTCCGAATATAAACGGCGAGGCCATGGGAGGAACAGAATAATGGCACTAAGCTATATCCAGGCAGGTTGAACTCTGATGAATCAGAATCAACACCCACCTGGGTTTCACTCAATGCCAAAACAGCTGGCCTCCATTTTGCAGTGTGAGCTTAAACAGAAAAGAAATTCGATCGCAACCCCCTAATGTTGCTAAAATCGACTCTTGACATTTTGTGTGATTTAGTTCCGGACTAATATTTATCCTGAATCAAGTATTTCCACAGAAAAACAAAATTTTCGTTACACATTTTCGTTTGCAATCAAAATTGATGTTGTTTTTCATCTGAGCTTTTTTTGCGTTTTAGGTCTGCCACTTCACTTCACTTGCCTAAACTACTTTCAAAACGTTGGTACTGTTCACATTCTTTTTAGCCAGGTCCATTTTAAAGTTGTCACTATCTAGTGTGGTGTTTATAAATCGTTTGTATTTAATGACCCTATTTTAAAGTTGTTGACAAGAGCCATCACTTTCTTTTAAAAACACGCTGACTATAAATTTGCACTCAAGTCCTCATTCTCAACGCTGTATGCACCAACTTACGATTAAGTTTCATTTTGATTAATATTTGTGCGACAAAAAAATAGCTTTACTGCCACTCTATTTTTGCTATTTTTGTTATTTGTTAAGAATTATTTTATATTTTTACTAAAGCTGAGTGTACACGATTGGTAGATCTGACAATCATTGTCAGATCTGTACACGTCTGACAATGTGGGCAAATGAGCTGACAATGAGGGTGAAAATGGAATTTGTGTGTACACGGTTTGCAGATATTTACAAATATCTGCAAGTTTATTGCCAACTATTTGGCTGAAAATGTCGACAAACTAATTTGGTCAAATAGCTGGCAATAGATTTGCAAATATTTGTAGATTTCTGCAAACCGTGTATACACATACACAAATTCATTTGTGGATCTGCAAATTCAATTTCAGTTCATTGTCACATCCTCACATCGCATCTGTCAAAAAAAAAAAAAAAATTAAAGCTATAAGTGAAATATCAAAAAACAATAGAAAATGTTCACGTAATTAACACATTTTCTATAAGAAACTAAAACAAAAACAAGTTTTGTAGTTGGCAATCCAATTGTAGAGACAATCCACGTGTTTTTTTCCCTTGTGATCCTTGCCAAATTTGTCTGTCAATGAATAAGTTTGCAAATGTTCTTCAAACTGGGTCTGCAAATTTATTTATTGCCAGACATTTGTAGAAACGTCAGAAAATGAACAAAATTTGTGTACACACGATTGCAACATCTGCAAATTTATTTGTCTTCAAAATGATTGATGAACAAATTTTTCTGCAAATTAATTTGATGTGTACACGATTGTCAGCCATTCGAGACAAATTTTTCACTGACAGATCTGGCAGAATTTGCATATCGGGCAACCGTGTACACTTAGCTTAACTGACCCGCTAAGTCGGCGCCCACCGTGTCGTAGCTCGAGCCCTACGGTGATCGAATTCATTAAATGAAGTGAAGTAGTTTATATTATAAGCTTCCATTCCAATGGGAAAGTGGGGTTGAAATATATTTTATGTAACTCAGGGGCAATGAAATACTCTAACGGTGATAAAATTTTTGTAATCAATGTACATACATATTCAAAGTTCCCGATTATTTTTCCGTTCCGTTTACATTCCCGAAAGAATATGAAAAGGAAATGTAGCATATGCCATATGCCAAATCTCTGCTTCTAGCCCATTTTTGTTCCACATTTATTTCAAATTGACTCAGTAGTTCTGCAGCTGTTTGAATAACACTAAGTCCTCGTTGAAGCTGCTGATCCCGTTGCCGTTCCTTTAGAATATAAGAATGAATGACATTCTTACAGTCAATGAACTTGCGATTCTGTGCTAAATACAATATCAAAATTAAGGCTTTGTGCTAGATTTTAGTATTCGATCGTCATAATAATGTTTGGTGATACAGGGTTGTCAACTACTAATTATGAAAATTGAATTGAAAATATTGAAAAAAAAATTTCCAACATCGTTGTATTTTTGCAGCTTTGCATAAAAAATGCGAATAGAGTTGGTTTAATTTTTGCAACTATGTATACAACTGTAAAAAATGTTTTGCACGGGTATCGCCTTTCGCTAGGAACCAGCAGGACCTTCGATAATAAATTCATTGTTATGAAAAGGGCTTTGTTGATTAGCCGTTCGGGATCAGCAGAAAAAATTAGGTCTTGTGGATAGCTTTAGACCACTTCAAAGTAAAAGATGATGTGATGTTAAAGCTTAAGTCAACTTTATTAAAGAAACAAATAACTACAATTGAATTCAGAACGATGATTTTTAAAGACGTGTGTTTCAAACGTGGTGAGCGAAGAGAAGAAAAACTATTAAATTAAAATGTCTGTTGCCTTTCCAGCAATTATTTGTCAAAGTACAATTTTGCTTTGATTGCTATTTGTAAAGTTAAGAACTAAATTACTTTAAATTTTACAATTGAAAACTAGGGTTCGCCACAGTTTCCTCTATTCTTTCACAAGACATGGTTGGGAGAAATGCGCTAGACCCTAGGCTCCCCTCTTTGTAGCGCCATTCTATTTATTTATTTTGTACCTAAATCTTATTCCCATCAACACATTCTTCTTCTTTGTTCAAGGCGTTGCAGGTATTGACATCCCGAAAATATCTCAACTCTCCTAAATAGGTAGGAACGTCATTGCAAAGAGTCTACCAAAACAGAGAAAAAAATATGGTGGTTTTGTTTTATTATCTCAATCAAAAATACACTTTGATACACATCCATGAGTTAGATGGCATTCATGGCTCTTCTAATCCAGTCTCCCTTTCTCGCGACACTTGTGTATACACCTGGATATCTAGCCCGACCACAGCCTTCCCCGAATGAAACAATTCCATACAAAGTACCCTTACTAGTAAGCGGACCTCCTGAATCTCCTTGACAAGCATCCCTTCCTCCATCAATATCTCCTGCACACACCATGGTGTTTTGTATTTTATTCAAGTTTCTATAATCCTTCTGGCATTGCTTCAATGGTATGAATTGAACAAGCACTGAACGTAGAACTGGCGAAGAAGCTCCCCCTTCACGAGTTGAACCCCAACCTGTAACAGCAGCTGTTCTCGATTGTGGTTGATAATCCGTCGCTAGTTTGACGGCCTTTACGGATTCATTGAATTCGAAAGGAGTTTTCAGTTTGAGTAATGCCACGTCGTTGACATTTGAGGCCGCTCTGTAACCAGAGTCAATTATTATTCTCTGAAGTCTACTTGTCTGGCCACCACTGTTATATTTATTTGAACCAGCTCGAACCATGAAATTTTTGAGGTTGTCTCCGAAAACACAGTGTGCTGCTGTCACAATGAGATCATTACGCACGATTGATCCCCCGCAAGAGAAGTAATCATTGTACATCAAAGCGACTTGCCATGGCGCCTTGTTGATTGAAATTGGTCGACCACCAACTATTCGAGTGTTGTTGCCAGCGCTGCCGAGGCTGTTTCTGTTGTTGGATTTTCTTGACTCTGACTGAACTATCAATGCGGCCGTTACAAGAAGAACGACTAAGTACTTAAACATCTTTGCGAAGTGAGAACTCAAAAGAAACTCTCAAGAGACTTAACCCATCAGGTCTTTTATAAGAAATCTAAATGCCCCAAGGTAACATCCAAAGAAACAAAATAATAGATTTATTTTTTTGACTATTCTCTGTAAAGAACTTTCGCTGTGCTAAAAACTATAAATCATCCGAATATACCTAACGAAGAGCTAACAAGTCCAAAATAAAGGTCTTTTTAAGTCGACCTAATTTTGATATTATTTTTTTTTTATCGATGATCAATGTATGCTAGCTGAAGTTAAAAAAGATTGCATCTAACAGTGTTCCCAATTTATTCAGTTGCTTTCATTTTGTGTTTTAGGTGAGTTTTGTTAAAAAAAAATTTTGATTTATTTTCGAAAAACTGTCAAAATGCATTGTAGCAATAATAAAGAGAAACATAGTTTTGCTTTCTCTACTTTTGCGGCGTTACTACCATCGTGATCTCAAAAGAATCACATATCGTCCACTTAGCTGGTTCATATTTGTGACCTGCCTCCAGCGTACGCCAGACAAAATTGCCTATTTGCAACGAATATTTCTGCTGCTTTATTATTTGAACTTGCAGTTAGAAAAATTTCTCGAACCTCAGCATTGTATGTTCTATCCTAAAAAAATGAAGACCCTCACAGTAGTGCCAATCATAGAGCAATAAGTTTCCTTAACGTCGCTTTTATGATCTTGCAGGAGGGTTTTGTTTTAGTTTTTTGTTTAGTTTATTGAGTATATGGGAGTACAAGTAAGACAAGAAAGTCTTTTATAGTATAAAAAATAAATAATAAGACTGATGACTTAAGGTACATGAATGATAATATAAAACATACGACAAAAAAATATGATAATAAATAAATAATAGAAAAAGTACGACAATATTACGATTGACCTTAATGTATGTGTTTTACACCTCCTTTTCTTGTAATTTAAAATAAAATATAAATGCAAAAAAGTAATATTTTTAAAAACAGAGAATCAGCCTTAAAACTTTTGCATATTGCTGTCTAGGAAGTAATTGAACATTGCATTCTTATATTAATGACTAGAAATAATTTATTTAATTGTAAAAGGTAGACTGTTCCAAAGTCTGGTAGCATGAAAAAAGAATAATCACGAAGAATGTAAGGATTTTGTTAGTGGTGGGATGAGGTTTAATGTTCTAGGAGAGTTACAATGTTGAATTTTTCCAAAGAGGTAGGATGGAGTTTGGGTTCTTAACAGTTTGTGCATGAAAGTACTACACTTAATGTTTGAAAATTTTTGAAATGAGCACCCAAGGACTTTATAATGAAGGTGCGATATATGGTCATGACGTCGCAGTCCAAAAATCTCAACATATCATTAAAAGCCACTAACAGTTAACGATACGACTGGGAATCTGGTTTACAATATACAACTGTTCCGTAACTATTAAGAGGCAACAAGAGGACTTTTATCAGCCTAAGTTTCGTATTTTCGGGGGTTAAGCTGGCACACAGCCAGAGTTTTCGTAGCCCACCATAAATTTGCCTAATAACACAATTAATGTGATCACTACCCGATAATGTGCAATTTATTTTGAAGCCTAAGTTTGTTACCTTGTCAACAAAGTGAATGTGAGAACTTCCTATAAGTAAACCGACGGAATATTATCAGGATTGTACTTTTTCTTAGATATAGATACTTTAGTGTGTATATCAGTCATGGCTTGACACTTTTTCTGATTTAAAGAAAGTCCATTTGTAATTGACCATTTTAAAATTGCATATAAATCTTCGTTAATACGGCATACTAAGTCTTCTACCAGACCGATCGGCCTGGATAGATAAATTTGCAAATCATCTGCATGCAAGTGAATAGATACATTTTTACAAACTTTGACCAGATCATTTATGAAAACGCAAAATAATAAAGGACCCAAAATGGAACCTTGGGGCACACCAACAATTAAATTTTTAAAATGCGAAGATTTGTTTTCAACTGTCACTTTGTGCTTACGGTTACATTGGTAACTTTTTATAAGACACACAGTACTTTCACCAAGTCCAAAATATGTACTAAGCTTCTGACACAAAATTGTGGGGCTTACGTTGTCAAAAGCCTTTGAAAAATCAAGAAGGCAAAGAATGGTCACATTATGCGAGTCAAATTTCAATCTTATCATCTAAGACTTTAACAATAGCGATTTCGCAACAATGTTTCGCTCTAAAACCCGTTTGTTATGGAGACAAAAGACTATACCGATCAAGATGAGTATTCATTTGCTTAGCCAAAATTTTTTCAAAGACTTTTGACAAACATGGTAAAATGCTAATGGGTCGGAAATCATTACAGGTTTTGGGATTTGCTTTCTTAGCTATAGGCACAACCTTGGTCTTCCTCGGAAAGTACTGGCATCTAATCCATTCAGTTGAACTTGCATCTAACTGAAGTGCGTGGTTGTCTATGTCTATGGACTTAAAATCTCTGAACTGGAATTTCACTGGACACTGAGCGAACGAATTTCATATTATAAGTACAGAAGACTATATCATGGTCAAAAATATTTTCAATCGATAGTTGGTCCTGTAGAAAAACATTCATCAGGTCTGAAACAATGATTAAGTTAAGGAGACTATGATGAAAATGGGTTTCGAACGGCAAAACACTGTCATTCTGTCATAACTTTCAAAAATCAAAACTACCTCTTGCTGAACGATATTAACGTAATAAAAAGGAGCAGTAGTGTGCTTTGCAAGAAGAAAAAAGTAATCGACAGTAGAATAAAAAAAAAAAAAAAAAACAATCATAAATTCGAAGTAATCTAGAAACCGTTGGCCTTAATTCCACCATAAGCACGGAAAATAACATTACTTAAAAGATCAAACTTAGCTCGACCGACTTGCAAAACTGGACAGAGTTAGCCTGAAATATGAATCGTAGGCACAGGCAGTTAAAACCCAAGTTCAACTAGAGCTGTAATATCCACCTAAATAACTAAGAAAATAGGGTGGCGCAACGCGCAACATAGCGAGGTACCCCGGGACCCAGCTCATTTCTCACAACCATGCCTTGTGATGGAATGAAGGGGACCTAGGGTTTCTGTCGGTTCCAAACGGTTAATAGAGAAAGCTCTTTTCATGGCAACGAAGGAGGCTAAAGGAGGCTTGTCAATTGCTCGCGAAAGGTGATAACCGCGGAAAAAACAATTCTACCTCTGCGGGGTATTTAAGCGTGAACCTTTGGGTTAACACAAGCGAACACTCTAACCATCACGCTACGGTTACCAAAGTAAATCTAAGTCAGCAAACTGAGTAAGCCATAACTCCTGAGCTTGTAAATTTTTTTGAAGAACATTCAAGCTGAGTTCCTCTCAGCTACAGTGGTTTGATAATATAAGACGATCTTAAATTTCAGCCTTAAACCTTTCAGATAACAGTCTAAAGCCTACATACCCATAAAGTCACAGACAAGGCCGTGGCTAACGGCCTTTACTCAATATTTCTTGCCTTTCTTCGTTACGAACCCATGCATAACTGATTCATAGTTATCATCATTAACTGGGCTATTATTTGCCAGCCTTAACGTGAATGTATGGCATTCGTATAGGTACCTATCATCATCACCTTATATTCAAAAAATATGCCCGCGATGTCTAATTCGAATTTTAAAAATGTGAAGAAAGATACCCTAACGCTCAGTGATACATTATAGGTGATTTCATATGCGAGAGCAGAAATAAAACATTAAAACCTGAAATTCAAGAACCACCCTACATCTTAATGCTTCACTTTGTATGCAAACATATATCATCTGCGAAAAAAAAAAGAAAAACACAAAATGATTTATTTAAAGTGGTAACATCTTGTAAAAGAACTCTTAACCTGTTTCAATTTTTTAACGAAAGCGGAGAATTATTGTTTTGGTTCATTGAACCATCTCTTATTACGCTACTTCAACAAATCATGTCGTTTGTTAAATGTATGTCTTAAGGTCAGCAACACATTGACCTTTAGCGAAAAAGCGTTGAATTTCAAATTGATTTCTCAATTGAGATACATTTTTCTACCACATGGATCCAAGCAAATGCTTCAGTGGCAGCGATAGAAGCTACTTCTGGATTTTGAAACATTAAGAGGGGGATTGAAGGACTGACGCGCCCTGTTGTTGTGTTGACATTATGTAAGAGTATTTAAATTAAATTGAATTTTTGTTTTTGAATAAGTCTAATCAGTAAAGAGATCTATCCAAACTCTAGTTTGGCTCGCATTTATCTAAAATAATCCTATCGTACATTTGTGTATAAGAATTGAAGCAGCACAACCACGGGCACTGGCAACTGGAAAGAAACCGCTCTTCACGCCAATTTTTACATTACTTTGAGTTTCCAACATGTGACCCTGTGAGTTACCTACAAGATCGGGCTATTAGACACTAAGTTTTGTGGGGTTATGTGAAGTCACTTGTCTGCGGTGATAAACCCGAGATTATTGCTGACGTACGCCCCAAATGCTGCAAAAGTGGTTAAAAATTAGTAATTTCGACTGGAATTTAGTGGAGGCAGTTGCGAATTAATTTGTAAAATATAAAGATGAATCCTTGGTCATAACATAAAACTATAAACATATTACATATATACACCCTTCATATGCTTAGGCCTTACATAGTGTGAAAAAAGGTCACCTTCTGCTGTCTGTTTGTATGCTTACATCTTTCAAACTACTGAACGAATTTTGATGATACAACGTAGTAGTTTTGGAACTGGAGACCTAGTATTTTGTTTAGTTTTCAACCTTTTTCTTAGGCTCGAGGTAAAAAAAACACCAAGATCAAATGGTATGCAACGATTCGAGCATAGATACACACTTCTTCAAAAAGCAAAAACAATATTTAAGATACACATTTCAAAAAAAAAAAAAAAACATTAACACAACAAATAAAATTACAAATTACATGACATTAAATAGGTAGTGAAAATAGAAGACCCCACAGTTTACTGTCTGTTATGTTAAATGAAATGTTGCACTAGACAGTGTGGTTTCTACCTTCACAAATACAGTCAAACCTGGATAAGTGAGAACTGGATAAGTGAGAAAACTATATAAGTGAGAGTAATAGCCAAGACCCGACATTTTAGGCTTCCAAAACTTCTATTAGCGAGAAACAGAAACCTCGTCGTTTTCCCTCATTGACCTCCGTAGGTAAGTGAGACTGCTACTTAACTCTACCTCTCTAAGCGACAGTTGAGCAAACAAATTTAACATCTGCTATTTTATGACTCGTTCTTAACTGTAGTGGAACTTTCTACCATTGCTTTTGTACTGTTTTCTCGTCCATATTGTACCCATTCTATTTCGTGGAACTAACAAAAATTTGTTATTTTATCGCATTCTTTTCGAATGGACACGTGTCCCTGTGTTTATGTAATTTTATCATTATTACATATTATTTACATTCGTTCTTGCTGTCACTTGTTATTGTTGCGTACCTCTATAAGTGAGAAACGACACCCATGTACCTTAATTAGCGAGAAACTCAGGTTAGTGAGAAACCTCTATAAGCGAGAATGAGATTGTGCTCCCATGAACTCTCGCTTATCCAGGTTTGACTGTAGTTGATACATCAGCTTAGTTCAATGTTTTCAGTGCGTCTATCGAAGCGGGCTTGCCGCTATAAATATGAGCCTAAGCTTAACCCTACAAAAAAAGTCTAGAGACGTTAAATCGCACGGCCTAGGCGGCGAATTGACCGGCTCCATGAAGTAAACTGTTCACTGAAGTCGTCTCTCTGTAGATTCATTGTTGAGCGTGCTGTGTGCCATGTGGCACCGTCTTGTTGAAACCACATGTCCTGCAAGTCAAGACTCAGGTGCGATATTTTCCTAAGTTCTATGTTAGCTTGTTGGTGATTTAATTCCAAACAATATGAATTTTGAGGTATCCTTGGCATGATCTTTAGCATGTCTACCGGGAGGTTCGTGGTTCAAATCACGGCTATCGCCTTTCGCGAGGAATTGGCATTGGTCCTCCGTTAGTTAGTTTCCAAATTGCTAAGGAAAGCGATTAATCGATTACCCGTTCGGAACGGGCAGAAAATTGTAGGTTGTATTCCCTCGCAAGGCATGGTGGTGAGAAGTGCGCTAGGTCAAGGGGCTCCTCGCTCTATTGCACCACCCTATTTATTTACATATTTATTTTTAATTTTAATTTGGTGCAAATTAAAGTCACAAAGCTCGAATGACAGCATCAGGAGGTCGATTAAACTAACTACAAAATAGAAGCAGCGCGCTTGAACTTTTGCACGCATTTTGAAAATAAAATTCAATAATGTGCAAGCGTTGTTCGTAAGTAAGACGATTCATGGTTAAATTTTAGACCAAACTGAATTCCGAATTCTGGTTTGTTGTGCAATCCCACAAAGGTACAGGCACGCAGCTTCTCATTTTTTTTTTTTTTTAATTTTCGACACTGCGCTGTAAAATCGATGGACGCAGGAAACCCGCAGACAATCACTGGCCTTATGAGAGCCGTATAGCTCACCATCTTCACTTAGATATCAAGTTGCCTTTTGTAAGGCCGTCGCGTCACCTTGTCAGTGTAAAAGCTCTTGTAGTTCTTGCCAAAACCACACACGTACGTTTGTTAAAATATAGGTACCTACTTGACTACTACTTTTCTTGGCAGTGCTTGGCACTACGCCAAATGAGAGAAACTTCATCAAAGTAATGTAAATGCCGCTATTGAAATTTATTTGGGTTGCAGTGTCAATTGTCAGACCATACTTGACTATAAGATAAAAAGAACTTTTCACCTGAAAAAACGAAGCGAATCAATCCGATTGGACTGTGGCTCTATGTTGACGAGCGCTATGAATTAAAACAAACATCTAAAGCTTCTTTATCGTCGTGATGTTGTTTTGCTGTAGAGAAGTTAAAAAGAATATCAAAAACGCATTCTGAGAGAAAAACATGACGAATTTTATGTATGTCCAAATTTAACAGCGAATAAGCTTTCAAACCATATCAATTTATCAAATCAAATTTCTCCATTCATTATACTCTTTAAATAAATCCTGCCTATAGTCGCGTCGCTAGCCAGATGTCTGACGTATGTGCTTTTCGACTTCTAAATGGTTGTTCAACAAAGACGCTACAAAGTTAGGTTTGAAATTTTATGAATAGCAACGAGACAACAACGAGTCGAAATTATTAAAATTTACTACCGAAATTCGGAGTCAGTGGCCTCAACGTTAAGATCACTACGTCCAATTTATGGTCGTCATAATCGTCCTAGCAGATCAACAATCGAAACTTGAATCCACAGGCACAGTACAAAAAGTTCCCGTGCCAAGGAGACAAAGAAGTGGCCGTAGTGTCGAGAACATTGCTGCTGCTGTGGCTCCAGTTGAAGAAAGCACAAATGTGTCTCTCAAACGTCGTTCTCAAGCGTTGGGCATCTCTGTGACGTCGTTGTGGCGATTTTTGCAAAAAGAACTTGGCCTACATCTTAAAAGATTAAATTGACGCAAGAACTGAAGCCGTTTGACCACCAGAACCGTAGTTTGAAAATGACTCGGATTTTCATCGAAAAATCATCTTCAACGATGAGGCTCGTTTCTGGCTGAATGACTTCGTCAATAAACACAATATGCGGTATTGGTCAGGCAGCAATCCACACGTACTCCATGAGTCATCATTGCACCCCCAAAAAATTACGCTTTTGGTGTGGTTTATGGGCCGGCGGCATCATTGGGCCGTACTTCTTCCGTGATGACCAAGACCGACACGTTACTATGAACTGGGATCGCTACCGTTCAATGATAACCAAATATTTTTGGCCCTAATTGGTTAATATGGACTTGGAGGACATAAGGTTCCAACAGGACGGTGCCACAAGAAACACAGCGAATGTCACAACCAATTAATTGGAAACCAAGTTTTATAGATCGTGTTGTGTCACGAAACGGTCCAGTCGCTTGGCCGCCTCGGTCATGCGATTTGAAGCCGTTAGACTATTTCCTATGGAGCTACGTCAAATCTATGGTCTATACCAACAAGCCAGCGACGATTGAAGAACTTCGTACGAATATGGAACGTGAAATTGCAGCAGAATCGACCGATTTTACTTGAAAACCGTCGAATATTGGGTTCAGCGTCTGGACTTCTGCAAGCGTGCCCATGGTGGCCATGCAAAAGAGTTTCATACATAATGGCATCAAACAGGAATAAAAAATTTCATTGATATCCAAAACCGTTTTTGTTTTATTTAAAAAAACCTTTGTAGCGCTCTTACTTGCTACAAGATTATGAGTCAAGCTTAAGATTTTATAAAACTTTACTATCAAGGCTTATGTCAAAGCTTACTCTTTCCAGTACAGCTTCAAAAACCCATGTTTCTATCTTAAATTTAAATAATAATAAGTAGGAACATTTTTCCTTCTTAGCAGTGTATTTTTGTTCTGCTAAGGAATATCAATGGGAGAACCAGGAAATATTACAAACATCTAATCAGGGACCAGACCAACAATTGCCATACCATTTCTTGTGTTCCTTGTAGCTTACGTAAATCGTCCTTTTATACTTTCCCCAAAAACATAAAAACTTACAATCCAAAGCGTAGTAGTTGTCGTATCAGAAAGCAAATGTGAAGAATAAGACGCTTTGACGAAGTTATCAAAAATGTACAGCTGACTGTGTGTGCGAGTATGAGCATTTTGGTCGGATTTTCTTTGCAGCATACGAAAAAACATGGCAAAAATATGATGGCATCTGTTATGTTCCCTCTTTGAAGCTCATTATTGTGAAAAGCAACCATTTAATGCCTGACAAGAGCCCGGAGCGCAACTCTATACGCAATAGAAATGACTTCTTTCATGTGTTTTTTGTGGACGTTAGCTGGTTTTTACGTTTGAAAAAGTTCGAATCGCCCAACTCTTGGCTTTTGAATAAGAGATTCATAATGCCATGTAAGTACTTGACGATTTTTTTGTTTTCTTCTACACACATAAAAAACATAAGAACCAGCAAAGCGTTCTAGGTGTACCTATCCAGAAACCTACCCCCTACCCTACACCTACATTCCTATGTACGTACTAAAGTCTCTGTGCGTTTTTTTATTTTAGTGAGGTAAATTTTTCTTTATTTTCTGTTCAAAGACTTGCGGGAGTTACGAGTTCGGTGGGAGTTGTTATATTTCGCCTGCTTAATCAAAAACAAAGTAATGGTTTCGAAATGCGGCAATGGCAATTCGTTAAAAAATAAAAAGAACCAAGCGCACAGCCACTGGAAGCTGTAAAAAATAAACTGCGAATACCACCTGCCTTTGAAGAATTGTATGGGTGATTTTGACCTGTTAACAAGTCATGCATATTAACTGTAAAAGCGGAAAGTCACTCTTTGTGACTGCGAGTAAACGACATTAAGCATTCACACACACTCTTGTAGTACCTACGTTACGTTGTATAGTTGTTTGTAGGTTGCTGGTTGCAGCTACCGTGAATGTGCTTATTTATAAACTGGAGGAGGGCGGAACTATTCAAAGAAGCTTTCCGTTTAAGGAAAAGCTCCTCTGCAATAAGCCATTGTTTCCGTTAAAAACATTAATTAACTTTTTCATTTCGTTCTCAAAAACTGAATGGAAGATTCAAGTCTGTTTGGTAGGTAGGTATAGGTATGTGAGTAAAGTTTCTTAGTTTGTGAGTTGTGCAGTTCTTCGAAAAACTAATTGGCTTTGTAGCACTTAGCTTCTCGGGAAAACTGATATACACGAACTTGAGATCTCAAGTTGAAATAGTTCCCAATTTAGAAATCGTTTTTGTGAATGAGAATCTGTTGGCTTCCATTATTTGAAATTCTATAAGATGATTGTGTGTTTTTATACCTCGAAAATGTCTTCAATGTTTTGGATAGGTAGGTAGGTAGAGGTATCTCTGCTTCGCAGAGTAAGTTCAGGAAATGCGTTTGGTATCATAGGCACAACGCATTTTTGACTTAGGATTTTTCATTATTCAAAGGCACCGTATCTTGAACGATTGGCAATACCTACAGAATTGTTGTGAACGTCTCGATCAGCTTTCCAATTTCCAGATCACCGAAAGCCGGCCTGAGTTCAAACCGGACGAAAAGGATCCAATTACCGCTTGGCATCACTCATCACTTCGCATTGAGTGAGTGGCCGATGTTTCATAGATACGATCTGAAAAAATTCAAGCCTCCAGTAGGCGTGTACAATCGTACAATCGCAGATCACCCTACAATTAGCACTTTAATCACTTTAATACCAAAATATGGTATTCTATAATAATCAATTAATTACCTGAAAAAAATTTATTTTTTTTCAATTGTGGAATCCAAACTTTGGAGTTCAATTAATTTTATTACAATCCTGCGAAAGAAGAAAAATAGTTCAAATGGTAGTGCGTGATGTAGCAAATGCAATAAACGGTTCACATTTTGTTAGTTTCGCTTTTGGCTGAAGATTTCCATCCAAAATTTCCATCCATCTAAAATTTTATTTTATTTTATGTTAAGTATATCTAAATAAACACTTTCACAATAAGTAAACATTAGTATGTTTTATCTAATTTTAATTACATATACATAAACATATATGTTCTTACAGTTTACTCTATTATTATTTTAATTAATAAATAAACTCAGTAGTCCACCAAAGCTATGAAAACCTCGGGCCTAATGCCTAATAATCAATCTGAACAATTTAATGAAAGGTATAAACGTTTTTGTACATCTAGTGTATTGAATTACCTCATTCTTAAGTAAGTGTAACATTATCTACAGGCGGCATTATTTATAGAAACCGTACTGACTATAGATTTGCGCTATTTTATTCACCTAAGCTTATGTTAGTATTAACATTTATTGCCTGATCTATTAAAAGAAAACTTAAGAGACTTTGTTTTATTAATATTTTGTATTTTAAAAATACAGGTGTTTTTGAAAACAGTTGCTTTTTTAAACCAAAAAAGGAAGTTTTATGCGGCATATACACTGTTCAAATGCTTGACCAGCATATGAGAGTGTACGTCAGATTGCTCATTAAGGTCTACCATTTCATCATGGTGAGTTACACGAATCAACAACGTTTCCAAATTATTAAAGCGTACTATCAAAATTTGAGTCAGTCGCTGCAACTTTAAGAGCGCTAACTCCGATTTTTGGTCGTTATAATCGTCCCACCCGTGCCGCAATTCTTAGTTTAGTGCACAAATTTGAATCCACGTTTTCGCTGCACAATGTTCCCGTGCCAGTGAGACTAAGATTAGGACGGAGTGCTGAAAATATCGCGGCCGTAAGTGCATCCGTTCAGAATGACCCAAATCAGTCAATTCCACGTCGTTCACAGGAATTGGGCATCGCACAAACCACATTGTGGCGTCAGTTGCGTGGAATGGATATTAGTGACATGTGTTTCCAGCAGGATGGAGCTAGAGCCCATACAGCTCCTGCAGCCATCAACATTTTGAAGAGGAAATATGGTCAACGTGTTATCTCAAGAAATGGACCGATCAATTGGCCGCCACGCTCGTGTGATTTGACACCTTTGGATTTCTTTCTTTGGGGCTATGTCAAGTCGTTGGTCTACGCCAACAGGCCAGATACTTCGGAGGAGGCAATATTGAACGCGAAATTGCCGCGATACCGGTCGATTTGTGAGAGAGTGGTCGAAAATTGGGTTCAACGTATCGATCGCTGCAAGCGCGCCCGTGGAGGACATATGAACGAAATAGAGTTCCATTCATAATGTTATTGGGTATATGAAATACATTTTTTTTTTTGATATCTCAAATGGCTGGCGTTTTTATTTAAAAAATATAATGGATAGCTCTTAATGGAAAACCCTGTACAATGATTGATTTTCAGCAAGACTCGGCGAAACTCTTTTATAGCTGAACTCAAACCAAGGAAACTGCTGAAAAATTGGTTTCTTCATTTTATTTATCAAAACATGAATTTTTTTTTTTTAAGTATTGAACTTGAACATCTTGTGCCGTGGCCCGTAAAATTCATTCAATCCCAATTTTGTGCTATATTTAAAGTTACCAAAAAAAGTTTCTCTTCTAAAATAAATAAAAACAGCTCAACATTTCCTTAACAAAGTATATCCAAGTGCAGTCAATTAAAAGACAAAATTTTTTAAATTATGAAATTTAAACCTATCATCATATAAGTTTAAAGTTCCAAGCCACAATTTATAATGCCGCCATTATTTGCAGCTATAGAACGCCGCAGGCCCACAGTTGCCACTTGCCACAAAAAAAAAAAAAAAAAAAATGTGTCCGAAAATGAAAATAAATATGAAATTGAAAAGACCATTCGATGAAGAAAGAAGGGAAGAACACCAAATTCTCAAACGGAGCAGCATTAGAAGCGATTATTTACGGAATTATAGAAATTTCATGAAAGTATGAGCTCCAAAGTTTGTACCAAAAGTTAAAAAACCATGCCATGATGGAAAACTAAGAACCATGCCCGTAAAGACCAACAAGCAAAAAAAAAAAAAACTGTAGAACCGCATAGGACCTTGAAAAGTTAATAAGGCAGGCTCAACTTAGACGATTATAAGAATGCCATACTCTAGATCTGAACAAGTTAGGATTGCAAACTCAAATGTAAGCTTAAATCAAATAAAACTGGTTTTCCAAACGGTCTCGACGGCGTCGAGTCGACGCCGAAATTTCCAAGGAAGCTAGTAATAAGCTTGAAAGGAGAGTGCACCAACTGCATGATTTAGTCGGGAGAAAGCATGTTAAATGAATGGAAAATCTTACAATTGCACCAATTATAGAGGAATACTCCTCCTTAACGTCAGATGCGATATCTTGTCATTGTGAAAGTCTGAAAACCCCCACTTCAACAAATAAGTACAATACACGGATCTTGGAAAAAACATGCGTATGACAGTATTGACAGAAATAATCTGTACAGCATCATGTTTAGTTGCCAAAAACCATGGTTTTCAGTTCGTCAAACAGATTTAATCACGAAGTCACCACACATGCCGGTCATTTGAAGAAACACACGTCTCATTTGATATCAGGGATTGTTATTTGAAATCTCCCCAAAATCCTAGTTCTTCTTCAGGGCGAGCACAGAACTCAAAAAACACCTAACTTGGTATTAAGGGTAAACTGAGGTTTTTCAAAAGAGCTCATTGCGGCTACCTCAGAGCAATCGTTGGGGTTGAGCAAACGAACTAATTGATGCACTTTTTACATAATAAAATTAAGGACCTATAAACTGAAGTGTTCCTCTTATTTCATTTCGTTGAAAAATGGCCAAATAGAATAACAAGTGACCATGTGACCAAGTGAAAAAATAATGACCAGATTTGGACAGAAATGACCACACTGACAACCGCCGGCCGTGGAGCTTTAAACTAAGTCACACAGTTCAGTGCCAAATTCACATGTCTTGATTTCGACTCAAAGAAAAAAATAAAATTTCGTCTCAGAGCAAGAGAACTCTTAAAAAATAGGTAAGTTCTGCGCTCATCGTTTTTAATTTGTCAAGCAATTTATCCGGCCCCTTTCGCTTCACCTACAAAACTAAAAGTTGGCCAGCGGAATTCAAAAACTCATTGCTGATTTTTAACTTTGCTTCAAATTTTGAATTCTCTTTATTTAATTTGTGCTTTCATTTAAGCTTAATTAGTGCACTAAAGCTTTCTTTTGTTAATTAATCACGGAATATTGCACTCTGTGCATGAGTGTACCTTCTGTTCACTGTATAACACTGTCTCTATAGTTGCAGAAAAGTTTCGTTCTGTTTGATCGATAGACTACTTACTTCGACTTTATTTTCCTTTCGTTGTTAGGACAGCCATTTCGATTGGTATCTTTATAAAATTATAGTAAAATCCCATTTGCTTTCAAAATGAACAAACTCGAAGACATTCTAAGTAAAAAGAAAACCGTCGTTCCCGTTTTGGATCTAAGCAAGAACATCATCCAATCAAAGGAAGAAATTAAACGTTTAATGGAAAAGGTTCCTGACTATAAAATGCGCCCCATTAAAGTCCGTGCGGAAGAAATAAAAATAAAAGATAAGGATTTCTCATTCAAAGCACCAAGAAAAGAAGTGCGAAAATTACTAAAGCACAATGGGGAACGCGAACCCCTCTATACATATACCAATCCAACGCCAAGTGAAATGCGCGATGTCGTCCTAATGGAGCTTTGTGCTGTTCCCATTGATTGGAAAATGCTGACCACACTGCGGCCAAAATCTAAACTCGAAGAAGAGTACTTCAGTCGACTCGTTGAAATGGGGAAGCTACAACTGAAAACGGAAGCACGTGACAAGAGAGAATTCACCCTCAACAATGGCATCAAAAAAATTAAAAACAAGTCCGGGGTCATTGAGACTAGACTGCTGACATGCACTGAATGCGGTGAGGAGATGTGCTATGGTAAGAAGAAAACGAGTATGATGATGATCAAAATGAATGTTGGCCAACATTTCTGTGTGATGTTCTAAAATTTTGAAAATCTTCTTTTTTGTTCTGTTTTTCTATTTTTCATCTCTACTTTTTGTGTGTCCCACTCTCGGTTTGTCTTTCGTTTTCCAACAGGGCGCACATGCATGGATTTCAATTATGATTTGTTTGTGAGAGTTGAACTGAAACCACCAAAACCAAAGCCACCGCCAAACAATGCCGTCAATAAGGGAAAGAGTATCCTGAGGAATAGCAGGAAGAAATCTGCTGCAGCTGCGGCGAGTTCTGGCAAACAAAAAAACCGCAAACATAGTCCGAGTAAAAAGGGCCCAACGTCGGAGCCATAGAAGAGCGGTTGCACCCACGAACCCACGTCCCAAATGAAACTCACAATAATTACATTTTCAGCAAAATAAATATTTTAATCGGAGAAGTTATCTTTCATTTGCGAATGCGAAGGGTTCGGTTGTTCTGTGTCCTGTCGTGTACGTTTTACGATGAACGTCCAGTCCAATGTAATACAAGGTGAACGGGTATGCTGACTTCCTTTGTTTATGAATAATTTTGTGATGGTTTCTTTAAGCGATCCATTGCGGGGGACATGTCAGTCAGTGTGGTGGGTGACTCGAAATTTGTGATTAAATGATATTTGATGGAAACGACGGACAAATTGGTGGCACTTGAACTTGAAAAGAAGGACTTGAAATTGAGAGAATGGAGAGTTCGGAATGAGTTAAATATTTTGATCGAATTTACAAGACAAAGCTTCTTAATTTACATTCTTTTGTATCTGAATTTCGGGACTTTTGTGCATTTAAAAGTGTACATTTCTGAGCTCTCAATTGTTTTTTTCATTTCTGAAAGGCTTCTTTTATTGGTGGGTTGTAGGATTAAGGATAGATAGGTGACTTTCCATTGAAATAATGTCTTTTGTTCAAGTTCAGATAAAATTTTACAGTGAGATTTCAGATTGTTGTAAGACCAAAGACTAACACTAGGTATCTGCAGCCTTAAGTAGCTCTATGCCCTGCTTTGTGATACCATAAAATAAGAAAACACTCAAAATATAGCAAAATACGTAGACAAAAAAAAATGGACGATTTTGTCGCAACTGAGCAACACTATAATCAGCTCAGCAATGCACTTTAACACCGACGAGAAAGAAAATCAGTTACTGAGCACTTTAAGACTCGTAATGAATTTCGGAAAATGGAAGTATCTATATGCAGTCACGGTGTAGGTACTGTTGGTTAGTGTAGCTACGGGTTTTTAGTAATTTTTGTGGAAAAAATGTGGTTTAGACTGGTGTTGGTTCATTTAACACCGCCTTTCTGCAGTCGTTTAAGTTGAAAGTCTCATGGCACTGCCAGAACTTACGCAATTTTTGGGTGTTATTCGGCCCTAGCGAGGCACACGTTCATGGAGGAAAATACTCCGATTTTGTATGACTCATAGAATTTTTGTTCGAGGTATTCTTTCCAACAGCTGTTCGGAATGTCTCTCCGATATTACTTCAATACACCCGGCGAACTGCGTTGAGTTGCGGTCAAGTGCTTTTTTTGTGAAATTTCTTATAACAGAGTGCAATTGTTTTTCCGTCCGACACAAATTCTCAAAATTAAGAGCTAAAAAATTTAAGAAACTTTTGAAAAAAAAAAAACTATTTACTTTGTTACTTACTAGTTACGAGTAGTATCTGTGATTTGGTCATCTTGTTTATGATGAAGGCGAGTGTATTTAGGGTGTGATATGATGTGTATCACTGAACTAAACTCTAAATTTGGTAGTTTTCAGTCATAATTATAATGGTTTTTCGTAATTCAATTTAAGTGGCTTCTGACCAAGTCGAAAGCAGAATACGGTTTTTTCACTTAAGCTAAAATGACATTCATATAATGTAAGAAAATGTCAACTTACAATATAATATTGTTTTGAAAAATGTATGCTTTCTTTCACTTATTTACAAGTTTTGGTTTTAGACAAAAAATTTAATATTTAATTTTAACGTTCTTTGAACGTCCTTAATTGCCTACGTCTTAGTTAATAAAAATAATAATTATAATAATAATTGAAATGGGCTCATCAGTTAGATGTTGTTTGTACCTTACTAAGACGCAAAGGTTCGAACACACTGTAAACTTTATATTTCTAGGGGAATGTGATTGCATTCTTACACCTAGAGAAGATTTGCCCGTGGTCTGGCCGATGTTTATTGTGTGTTTGCACTGTAAACTTTATAAAGGGTTTTCCAATAGGTATGATATGATTTTGCAGTGGCGTTTCGGCCATTTGTAGTATGTCATGATCTGTCATTTATTTCTTAAACAATTTCACCATTGGACCACCGTAAACGTCGTGAACTTTCTGATTATGCCTTGGAACAACTTGAAATCGATAACGATTTTTTTAAGAAAATCATTTTAACCAATGAGACTTACTTTCATTTGATTTTTACGGTAAATAAACAAAACTTGTGATGATAATCCACAAATTATTCATAAAAACCATTACATTCAACTAAATTGACAGTTTGATTTGGTTTTTGGGCTGGTGGAACCATCGGTCCGTACTGCTTTCAAACTGAAGCTGGTAACACCATTACTTTCAATGGAGAACGGTAGATCGATGATAACCAACTTCTTATGAGCGAAATTGGAAGAAATTGATTTTGACAATATTTGATTTCAACAAGTCGGGGCTACGTGTCACACAGCAAATGCAACTATTGAATTATTGCGAGAAAAATTTGGAGATTCGATTTTATCAAGAAATGGTGATATTGAATGGCCTCCTAGAAGTCGTGATTTAACACCATTAGACTATTTTTTGTAGGGTTATTTAGAGTCATTGGTCTTTCAAAATATACCAAATTTTCTTCAAGCCTTACTAGTCAATATTGAACGTGCCATTTCTGATATACGACTTGATTTAGTGGAAAAAGTGATCGAAAATTGGGTTCATTGAATTTGTTGCTGCAGAAGAAGTCGTGGTGGCCATTTGATTGACTTTCTATTTAAAACTTAAATGTATTGGTTGAACTGCATATTAAATAAAAAATATTGAATTTCCTTATCAAAAAGTGTGTTTTTTTCAAAAATGAAATCATATCACTCTAATTGGAAAACCCTTTATATGTGTCGACAAACATCGACCGAACATTGCTTCTAAGAAAGGTACAAACAACATCTAACTGATGAGCCCATTGTTTGTACCTGGGTGAAACGCATAAGGAGTGAAGGTCACTTAAACTTTTTATTTAGATTTTTAAAATCAACACTCCATTAGAAAATAATAAATTCTTTTATAATTTTGCTTTTTTTCAATAATAATAATTCTTTATTTAGGAATATGTAATTCAAAAAGCTTACACTTAAAGCAAAACAATTCATGAAACTAGTACACAAAGAATAGTTAGTGACATCTATAAATAACAAAAAATAGAATTGATGTCACATTTGGTTAAATTCAAACAATGAATTGTGGGGTGAAAGATAATTAAGAAGCAAGGTTAAAAATATGTATTCAAAAGAACGCAAAATTTAAATAAATAAAAAAATAAATCCAAAACAAACAATGACATAATATTAACGCAATATCAAACGGCTGGCAGATCCTTTCTTCTACCAACTTCCTGATGGTCGAATCGAAACCTAGAAGCCATGATTTCGTTGCCTTAGTGAACGAGCAAAGATTTCATAAGGACCTATATTCTTAAGGCAAAGAGTTAAAAAGTTTGTGCGCGACAATGGAGTAGGAGTTTCTGTAACTTGTTGTGCTAAACGCGGGAATAATTACACCAAAGTTTGAATGGCTCCGCAAGCTGCGTGAATTTGAAATCGGACTTTCAAGATACCCGTCTCTCACAAAAAAGACCTTCAGTACTTTGAAATAAAATAAGAGTCGCACAGAAAGAGTTTTCAACGATCTAAACAGGTCCATAGTGTGTGCAAAACGATGAGAGCGACAAACTGTCCGTATAGCAGATTTTTGAATGATTGTTGATTGCTGTAGCTTACTAGAATAAGCGCTACCCCAACAACAGAGTCCATAATGCAATCGAGAATGGAATAAGCCATAATAAACCATTTTCATTGTAGGAGTAGAGCAATACTTGCGCAGGCGGAAGAAACAGCGAGGAGAGGAAAGAAAGATATTTATTTAAAGCAGAAATATGCTTGTGCAATTTCAAATTTGGGTCGAAAGTAACGCCAAGATATTTGAAACAGTCAACAGTTTCAATTAGAAAGCCATCAAAAGATAAGCCAGTTTGAGAAAACAGATGGTGTTTAGCATATTATGATTTGCACATGAATGCGAATGAAATGTTATATCTGTATCAGGGAAATCTTGTTCAGTAAGACTGAAATACATCAGCTTGGTTTTATTGCTGGCAATAAGTTTGTTTTCCGCAAGCCACCATCTCAATAAATAGACATAATGGTTAATATTAGAAATTAAGTCTAAAGGACTGACAGAACAATAGGCAAAGCCACGGTCATCGGCAAAGGCATTAATTTTGCCCTTGAAAGGTAAAGAAAAAATAGAATTTATACGTATATAAAAGGAATAAAATGGGACCGAGTACAGAACCTTGGGGCACACCCAGTTTATTTATTTTCGGTCTGCTTATATTTCTACCAATTTTGACACTTTGTATTCTGTTGCTAAGAAATGACTCAAGCCAATTGAAAAAACCTTACCTACGGTAATGTTCTCATATATATACCGGTGTCCTAATTTTGCTGGTTATTTATACAGCGTAGCTCACTTCAAACAGATGGCTAGAGAGCCGCATACTTCAAGTACAACAATTGAATTAACTTATTTACAGTTCTTACAGCTATTTACACCTAAATTATTTTACAAACGATTTGGGATATCCTTTCTTACCAACTATTTTACAAACAAGAATGCAGTAGCATTCTACTTTTTATAATTAAAATATTGGTGCAGTCGTCTCATTTCTAATGTTTACAAACTGTTGCTTTCTTATAGCTTGCATTCTGGAGTAGTGTAACAAAATACATTTGTTGCCACTCATAATAATTATAAAGCAACGTAGTCAAAACGATGTCTTTGGAACTCAACTTTGTTGGTCAAAAGGGACAACAAAATTGTGTACATTGTTTTACCATGATATTAAGTATCAATGAAAAACCTGCTGTACTATGCGGTTTGTTTGCTTCTTGAATTGGTTGTGTCTCTTTTTGAATTTATGTTATTACACTATACTAACTATAATATCTTTTTTCTATTATTAATTACAACGTGGCCACTACGGTGATCGAAATGAGTAAATTAAATAAAGTTGTTTCCAGTCGAGTGGGAAATGGGGATGAAATATGGCCTATGTTACATAAGGTAAAGGATTCTAGTAAATATATGAAATATGCAAATATGAATCGCGAGGAAAAAAGCGAAACCCAAAACACCGATAGCCACGAGACAGACTGATTATGTATAATGAAAATGGATCCCATGATCCCATTTCGTATATGACAGTGAGCATCGTGAAACGAAACCTGTTTTTTTGAGAGTATTGGTTTTCGTGATATGGCTCTTGGGACTTGAACCACGAACGTCCCACGTAACACCCACACATGCTAACCACCAGCGCCACCTCAAAACCCAGACCTCATTTTCTTAACCGAAACTGATTAGCCCCAAATTCCCTAATCAAGCCTAGAATCTCTACACGGTTTCCCATATATTGTCTTTTGTTCCACTAAATTGGCTTTTCAAATGTTCAAATGTTCCATTTATTAAATTCAATTTTTTTTTTTTTTTTTCAAAAAAATAGTGAAGAAATCTTTAACAAAAAAGAAGAAAAACAATTCATTTATTAAAAATAATAAAATAAAAGCAAAAAAATATATAAAATTGTTTTAAAATGAAATCTTTTAACTGATTCAATTAATTGCACTCATTTGTCATCACACTTCCTAAAGCTTTGGCAGTTTCTGTGTTCTAAACCTGTTGTTCATATGAGAAGGAGAAGAGTACCGAGTGTAAAATCTGCAGATGTTTGTTGGCGAGCGCTGTTTCTTGAAGTACACAACGTGAGCTAAATGCGCTTTTTCGTCCGAGTGTGCCAACAACGCTGTTTTGGACAACTTCTTGTTGATAAGGTGCTTGTTGTATATCTTATATAAAATAAACGAATAAGAAATGAAATCAAATGGCACTTTATTTTTCATTTCTTACTGCACTTCCACGTATCACTCTTTTAATTTTCTGTTTGTTTATGGTAAGCATTTTACCGGTTGATGCTAGGAAACAATTCCCTTTTCAACATTGTCGCATAGTTCAGTGGAAAAAAAGAGTTTTCTGCGAAAAGCTGCAACTCTTAAAAAATTAGTTTTAGAAAAGTACTCATACGCCCGAGTTCATACTTATTTCTGAAGCAAACAAAAATTCAGTGCGTTTGATTTTAAACCAAAAAATCTATTCACAGATTCATTAAAGTTAGTTTCCTTTGTGCAGTTAAAATATCTTACAACATGTTGATTTTCTCTGTTATCGCATAGCTAAGCGTTGCTGAAGTTTTTTTGGTCGTTGTGGCTGTAGCATTGAGACTAGTTTGAAGTGACACAAATGATTGATTTTTGAAAAAGCTAAAACCGCCTGAAAGAAGCTCAATTGAATTAGATAACTTGCGCCAGTGTGACCAATGAACTCACCAATAGTGTTCAAAATATTTGAAACTAGCTGTGCCCGCGACTTCGTCCGCGTGGAATAGTGACTTTCGGCAGCATTCTTAATTTTTTAAGCTACTTATTTTGCAAATAAGACACATTCATGCGTTTTAGTAAACCATTGTTATATTATTTTATTTAAGTATATGTTTGCACACGACGTTCTTATTTTTTCCATCTTTTGCGAAATAAAAAGGTTTTGTGGGATTGATACACGTGATTCTGCCGCATAAAGTTGCCATGGGATTTTTTTCTAAGCGAACACCTGCAACTTAAAGCGCCTGAGCCTTATTTATAATGACCAATCAGTGGGAATTAAAGGAAAACGGGGAATCAAAACGTTTTGGATTTGTAATATTAGTAAGGATGTCCATGTGCATCTTCAGGTTCTAGACTATCTCTGTACCAAAATTCATATAAATCGGTTCAATAGCTTGGGCGGTAAATATAAACAAAGAAAAACAGACAGACAAAGTTAATTTTGTATTTATAATGTTACTAAAGTCTTCCATTCCCGTGGGAATATGGGGGTCGTTTACGGAGGATGACTTAAAGTTTATATTACTCGGGGATAGTGTAGTATTCTAACGGTGAACATTTTTTGAAATGGGTGCTGTATTTTCCAAGTTCCCTTTCCCATGGGAATACAGGGATAAAACATATTGCATAACACATATGTCCATCCTCAGGTTCTAGACTGTCTCTGTACCAAAATTCATAGTTCAATAGTTTGGGCGGTTAATGGTACCAAAGAGAAAATGACAGACAGATTTAACTTCGTACTTATAACATTAGTAAAAACTCCCGTTCTCGCAGAAACATGGTGACCGTTCCCGTAAGGAATATGGGGATGAGTAAAAGTTTATGTTGCTCGGGGATTATGGAGTATTCCAATGGTGGAAGAGTTTTTGAAATCAGTGCTGTAGTGTCAAAGTTCCCGTATACGTTCCTGCTCCCGTGGGAATATAGGAAAAAAATATATAGCCTATGTCCTTCCTCAGGTTCTGAACAATCTTTTATACAAAATTTCATTTAAATCGGTTTATTAGTTTGGGCGGGAGATGGTAACATAGAACAACGGACATACAGAGCTACTTTCACACTTATTATATTAGTAAGGACTCCCTTTCCCGTAGGAATATGTGGATGAATTAAAGTTTATGTTACTCAGGTGTCAGGTATAGTGTAGCATTCTAACGGTGGAAAAATTTTTGAAATCGGTGTTGTAGTTTCTAATTTCCCGTATACGTTCCCGTTCCCGTAGGTATATAGGGATAAAATATAAAACCTATGTCCTTCCTCAGGCCCTGAACAATCCTTGTACAAAAATTAATTCTAATCAGTTTATTAGTTTGAGCGGGAGATGGTAACATAGAATGGTGAACAAACAGAGCTACTTTTGCACTTATAATAATAGTGTGGACAGGTTCCCGTGGGAATATTCGAATGAAATACAGCCTATGTCCGTCTTTAAGTTCAGAAAAATCTTTGTACAAAATTTCATTTAAATCAGTTTGCTAGTTTGGGGGGGAGCTGGTAACATAGAACGACGGACAGACAGAGCTTTTTTCACACTTATTATATTAGTAAGGACTCCCGTACCCGTAGGAATATGTGGATGAATCAAAGTTTATGTTAGTCTGGGATAGTGAAACATTCTATTGGTGGAAAAATTTTTGAAATCGGTGTTGTAGTTTCTAAGTTCCCGTATACGTTCCCGTTCCCGTGGGAATATAGGGATAAAATGTATAGCCTATGTCCTTCTTCAGGTTCTAGACTAACTCTGTACAAAATTTCATTTAAATCAGTTACGTAGTTTGGGCAGGAGACGGTAACATAGAAAGCCGGACAGACAGAGGGACTTTGACATTTATAATATTAGTTAGGATTTCTGTAAATTCAACGGCTTGGTTAACTAACCGCTGGGAATGTAGCTCCAACAGGCGTTTCAGACGTATCACAGAATTTAACATGGTTCTCATGTTTCCCTACTAACAGCTAGTCTCCCTTGGTCTTGTAATGGGCAATCCTGTAGAGAACATAAAAAAGGCATCAGTGAGACACAATTGACACACGAGAGCTCCGATGCAAGTAGATTAAAATTTCAAAGATGGCACTTGCTTGCTATTACACTGACCTCATTTTCATTTACCGCTGAATATTCATCAAGCTCTTTTGAGAACACCGCCCTGAGATGTTCTATGTGTTCATTCGACTTATCAGTGAGGAATGTCCAGCACTTAGTAAAGGATGTTGTCACACTATTTGTAGATAACGCTGAAGACCTCGTCTGCGTTCTTCGAGAAATTAATCTAGCATTAATTGTTCTGGTGGAAATCGTGGCAGCATTCTGCAAGTGTATTTGAATGAATTTGGAAATCTTCGAATCCATGAATGAACACATCCAAAGGAAAGCTTATCTTACCAATAAGGAAAACAAGAAATTAGCAAGCTGTGGAGTTGTTTTGTATTTTCTTGTGCTTATCTGAAATGAGAATGAAAATGTAAACAAGAATTTGTAAATTCTTTTAATTGGATTGTGTGAATAATTTTGCTGACCTCGCATTCTGAATGCTTTAGAATTAAACCTTTCTTCTTCGGAACAAATCTTATAACCACGCTATCTGTTTCCATTTTTGCTGAGATTGAAGATTGCCAATGAAGCACTCCAACAGTGAAAATATTTTTTGGCATCGATTCAATATTTTCCAAGAACGCAGTTATGTTCCCGTGGGAATATGGGTATGAAACATAGTCCATATTATTTGGGGATAACAATAATAATAATCGTGCAAACAAATTGTATTAATCCAGTGGTTCTTGGAATTCCTGATAGTGTTCCTGTTCCCATTCCTGTGGGAATATAGGAATGAGATACCCTCTATGTCATTAAGGGATAATGACTCCTACGGTGAAAGAATTTTCGGAATCGCTTCAGTTTTTTCGGATTTTGATGTTATGCTCCCGTTCCCGTTTCTGTTTCCGAAGGAATATGGAAAGGAAATTAGACTAGCTCATTCCTCAGGTTCTAAACCGTTTTCTGTTCTAATTTCATTCAAATCGGCTCAGTAGCTTTGGAGCCAAACATTTAGTTCTCGTTTACGTTTCCGCTCCCATTCTCGTGGGAGTATGGAAGTGAATAGCATTCTAACAGCTAAAAAATTTTGAAATCGGACAAACAGTTTATAAGTTCCCGTGTATGTTTCCGTGTATATTCCCGTTGCCATTTCTGTATCTACATAAAATCAAGGCGGAGCCGTTATGGTTTGATTGACCAAAATTACTAGAGTCCAAGTTGACACTCTTAGAAACTTCTTTTCACTTCTCAAGAGTTGGAAAATATTTTAAAGTAGGTACTCAGGATATTTGGATCTTAATATACAAATTGGGTTACACTATATTATAAGCTTTATTGTTCATGTCAAATATTCTTTGGTGCCCTTAGCATAACTGTTAGCCTGTCTACCTGGTACGTGAGAGGTCTGAGTGAGATTCTAATCCCTGAAACATAAAAAAAAAAATTGTTTTTGCGCGGGTATCGATTTTCACGAGAAATTTAGAATTTCTTCGATAGTAGATTAATCCTAACTAATATTATAAATGAGAAAGTCACTCTGTCTGTCCGGCTTTCTATGTTACCGTCTTCTGCCCAAACTACTGAACTGATTTAAACAAAATTTTATACAGAGATAGTCTAGAACCTGAGGAAGGACATAGGCTATATATTTTATCCCTATATTCCCACGGGAAAGGAAACGTATACAGGAATTAAGAAACTACAACACCGATTTCAAAAATTTTTCCATCGATAGAATGCTTCACTATCCCAGAGTAACATAAACTTTAATTCATCCACATATTCCCACGGGAACGGGAGTCCTTACTAATATAATAAGTGTGAAAATAGCCCTGTCCGTCCGTCATTCTATGTTACCTCTCCCGCCCAAACTAATAAACCGACTTAAATAAAATTTTGTACAAAGATTGTTCTGAACTTAAGGATTGTTCATTCGAATATTCCCACGGGAACCGTTCCTCACTATTATTATAAATGCAAAAGTAGCTCTGACCGTTCGCCTTTCTATGTTACCATCTCCCGCCCAAACTAATAAACAGATTTAAACGTTATTTTGTACAGAGGTAGTCTAAAATTTAAGAGAGGTCATAAGCTATATATTTTATATTCCCACGAGAGCAGGAACGTATACGGGAACTTTGATACTACAGCACCGATTTCAAAAATTCTTCCACTGTTGGAATGCTCCATAATCCCCGAGTAACATAAACTTTTACTCATCCCCATATTCATAACGGGAACGGTCACCATGTTTCCACGGGAACGGGAGTCTTTACTAATATTATAAGTCCGAAGTTAAATCTGTCTGTCTATTTCTCTTTGTTACCATTAACCGCCCAAACTATTGAACCTATTTATATTAATTTTTGGTACATAGACAGTCTAGAACCTGAGGATGGACATATATGATGCAATATGTTTTATCCCTGTATTCCCATGGGAAAGGGAACTTGGAAAATACAGCACCCATTTCAAAAAATGAACTTTCATCATTCATCCTCCAAAAACGACCCTCATATTCCCAAGGGAATGGAAGACTTTAGTAACATTATAAATCCGAAATTAACTCTGTCTTTTTGTTTTTCTTTATTTTTATTTACTGCCCAAACTATTGAACCGATTTATATGAATTTTGGTACAGAAATAGTCTAGAACCCGAAGATGGACATCCTTACTAATATTACAAATCTAAAATTATCTGTATATTCGTGCTTCTTTGTAAACATTTCCCGCCCAGACTACTGATTGATTAAATCAATGAAATTTTATTCAGAGATAGCCTAGAGCCTGAGGAAGGTAATTTTTTTTTTTTTTTATTTTTTTTTTTTTTTTTATAAAAAGAAGAGGCTTATATGCTAACCTGGAGAACTCAGACTTAATTACCGGTCCATTGTACTACCAGGGTAGCAGCCTTCCCTTTTTTCTGTGTTGCAGTAGTGGAAATAAGGTGTTAGTTATTTCACATATAACCTCAAGGGCGGTGAAACTAAGAGGCTGAAAGAAAAGTAGATGCCCAGAGCGGGATTCGAACCCACGCATCCGGCCTACCTACTGAACACTCTTTCATTTTCATTTTCAATTCATTTTTATTAAATTTTTCTTATATCTACTTACGTGCTAACAAAAATGTGTAAAACTAGCTTATATAATACCTTAATTAACTTACTGACCCTAGGCGGGTACTCTAAATTATTCAATATCTTACTACTAATGCCTTTCGGCCTTATGATAACTTGTGAATGTAAAACTAGAGCAAGTTAAAACTAAGAAAATTTTAAAAAAAACTTAGTTCCAAAGATCATTTTTTTTTGTGTTTTCTTAAAATTAATTAAAACTAATTAAAACTACTTAAATCTACTTAAAACTAGAGCAGCCACAGAAGCTTTTGGATTTTTTTTCTTTTTTTGTTTTTGTATTTTGTAATTTTTTTTGGATTTTTGTATTTTTTAATTTTTTTTTTTTTTTTGGTTTTTTGTACTTTGAAATTTTTTTTTTTTTTTATGTTTTTTTTTTGATTTTATGTTTTTTTTTTTTTTTTTTTTTTTTTTTTTTGATTTTTTGTGATTTTTTTGTTTGCCACTGTGCCCACCCCCTATACCCTAAAACTTACACGCTAAACCTTTCTAAGCCAGCCATTGGCGACTCGCTTTCATTATCAACTTCAAGTTGTTGCTCCGACAACCACCAGAACATTTTAGACGTTTTAACAACGTCACGACGATCGCGATCTGAAACCGCCCTACTGAACCGGAGGAGCTCTTCAGCTTCTCCGCCTATTGCGGTGACGTCTCGGTTGTAAAGGAGCCGCCGTTCCAAGGACTTCCGGCAGACGTGGTAGATCAGCGGAATCGCCAACCTATCCTGAATCAGCCCTACCATATCAAAATAGAGGAACGCTTCCGGTGGGACAAATCCACTGAAGCGCGTTTTCTCCATATATTTAGTGTTGGGGTAATAAGCCCCGAAAATCAGACCATTGGTCGAGGTCATCGCTCTTGCAGTGTGACCCCGAGTCAGTTTTATAATGAAGTTGTCGATCCTGTTTATTTGAGCCCCGTTGTAAAGGACCTCATTAGGATAATATTTTCTGTACTCCGACTCTGGTGTTCTGTGCAATCCAAGACAGGTACGCAGACACTGTCTCTCAAACACCCGAATCTTTTCCATTTGAGACGCTGTAACATTGAACCACACGGGGCACCCATAGACAATCATTGGCCTTATGAGGGCCATGTAGCAAATCACCTTCACTCTGCTATCAAGTTGACTGCTGTGAAACAGTCGCCTTGTCAGAGCAAAAGCTCCTCTAGCCCTGGCCAGAGCTGCATCCATATGTTTGTTAAAATATAGATACTGATCTAGCCAGATGCCGAGATACTTGACTACTACTTTGTTTGGCAGTGGGTTGCCATGTAGATCAACGATCACCAGCTTTCGCCAGTTCTTTCTCGTATCCCATGAGGCCCGAGCCAACGAGGTTCTAAACACAATTGTTTCCGATTTCTGGACGTTGATTTTCAACTTCCAGTCATCGCAATATTGCTGGATCTTATCGAAGTCACGCTGCAAAAGTATCCTGATGACTTCGATCCTTGGACCTGTTCTGTACGCAATAAGGTCGTCGGCGTACGCTATAGCATGGTGAAGAGAACCAATTAGATCGCCGGTGAAAATGCTAAATAGAATAGGAGAATTCACCGCTCCTTGTTGCAGACCGTTCTGTATTTTAAAAGTTCTGGTAGAAGTTCTATTGCAACTTTTCACAACAAACGTTCTACCATGAAGCATGTCATTCAGAATATATAGTAGTGGTTTACTCATGCCATATCTGATTAACTTATAAAAAAGACCGTCTAACCAAACGGTATCGAAAGCCTTCTCCAAGTCAACCAGACATGCACCCGTACACTGATTTTTAGCTTTGTTCCATTGAATATCTGATACTAGTTTAGACGCGGCATGTGTGGTGTCATGGCCCGCCTTAAAACCGAACTGATTTTCTGGAATAATATGTTTGTCCTCAGCCCATGTGGACAGAGCTCTATTGAGAACTTTCTCGAATACCTTACTGATACTCGGAAGAAGACTGATTGACCGGAGATTTGCTGGATTGGAACCATCCTTACCTTTTTTAAGGAGAGGATGAACCACCGCCGTCTTCCAACGCACTGGATAATATGCATTATTCAGCGCATTGTTGAACAACGTGGTGTATATGTCCACCGCTTCCGCAGGGAGGTTTCGCAGCACAACATTGGGTATGCCGTCGACTCCTGCTGACTTCTTTTTCTTTATTTTGTGAAAGATGTCCAAGAGGTCCATCTTAGAAACGAACAGGGTGTTATCCCCGTTTCGCTGGGCGATGACTGCATTAGCAAGTCGGTCGTCATTGAACCTAGTGAAACCAGGATTCTCGGATCGCCAATGCGAGATCTCGTCTCTAAGATAGAAGTGTCCAACGAAGGCTCTATTCTCAAGGTCGTAATTCGGGCGAATGCACTCATTCACCTTATATACTCGCTCGAAAACAGCACCCACCGTCTCTACCTTCTCTTGAGCCTCTTCCACTATAAAGTGGTCATCATCCAAGATGGCCTCATCAGGATCTATCCCTATTGACAAAAGTAAGTTTTTGTTCTCTGTCGTCCTTTGGAGTTTAATACCCTGAAGGTCATTTTGATCTTTTCTCCTAAAGATTTTGTTTATTTCCGGAAACATACTCGGGTTGTTGGACTGCACAGCCCGAATTTTATTGTTCCAGAAACATGAAATGGAAATTCTATAGTTTTCTTTAATAAGTTGTTGGAGATTTTTGATCTGTGACCTCAGAGTTCTAATCTCCAAATCGTGTCGGTCAGTAAACCTCCTGTGCAAGAGCTTTAGTCTTGACAGGAGTCTACTTTTTTGTTTGTAAAGTGCGTCTATTGTCGCGTTTCTGTACATGTTCGTTGGATCGTTTTGCCTATACTTAGGAATTGTCCTGTCCAATGTACTACGGATTGCATCCTCCATACGTTGCAGGTATCCATCGATCTCAACGTTCGACAGATTCCTGTTGCATGGTGGCGCAATACCGTTCGAACGAAGTTCCCTTGAGACGGCACCGGAAAAGCGCGGCCAACGTGTCTTACCGTAGTTGTAAGAGTGCGTCGGCACGTACTCCTCCAGTTCCACAAGGTCGTTCGGAAGCAGTATGACGGCGGCAAGTCCACAGTGGTCACTGTCGTACTCAACCGTCGTCAAACAATTTTTCGTCCGTCGAAGAATGTCGTCGGTCAGTTTAAGTCTTGAGTCTAAAAGCAATAGATCCAAATAGGAGCCACTTCGAGGATATGAAGGCCTGTCAGTAGCCAGCAGATCGACTTTACACTCAATGCTGTGGAGCCCCAGCCAATTGAATAGCTGGGTCCCCCTTGGATTGGCTAATTGATTTCCCCAATCTTGGTGTTTAGCATTGTAATCACCGGCCAAAAGGAAATAGTTTTCTTCTGAGTTCAGTTTCAGAGTTCGAAAAAGTGTTTCAAGCTCTGTTATAAAACATGAACTTTGAGAAGCCTCCGGCGCATAGATCGCGACCGCATACAAGCGCCTCCCCTGTTGGAGAGGGATGCATACGATACACGCTTCCAGCAACTGGAATCGGCGTACTTCACCACTATATATTACTTTATGAGCAATGCCCTTACGTATGAAGATCGCAACCCCACCCGCGAAAATCGAGTTGGGTCGGTCCCTCCTTACGATAATGTAATTGTTATCCGTCAATTTGTGATGCTGGTTTAGCCTAGTTTCGCTAACCATACATACATCGGGACGTTGGTCTTTTAACAACTCAGAAAAGTTGGCTCGTCGTTCTACCCTAACTAGCGAATTCACATTCACGGCTAGGATCTTTAAAGGCCTCTCCGGCAGCGCGCCCGTTAACCCAAAAATTGCGCAAGCGACGGCACTGCACGGTAGATCAAGTCCACCCTACGCGCCTGCTCACTTATTTGACGTGATAGTTCGCTCATTTGTGCCTGAATGACACGCAGAGCGACCATCACCTCTGACTCCCCAGTCGCAGCCTTAGACACAGATGGCTGTGCGGCCGTTTTCTGAGGAGGCTGTACCGTTTTCCCAGCCCCCCACGCCATTTGGGCGTAAGAGACTTCGGGAACTACGGCCCTTGGAATTGGTCTGGCTGTTTGCCTTCCCTCATCCTTAGTTGCTGTTGGAGCAGCTTTTTTTGATTTTTTAATGATTTGGTATCGAGGACAACCCCGATAATTAGCAGGGTGCCCATCTCCACCACAGAGAACGCACTTCTGTAGGGTCTTGTCTTCGACCCTTGTCTCACCGAGCTTACACTCTTTGTCTTTGTGGTTCTCTCCACACTTGACGCACCTCGACTGCATTTGGCAGTTGAAAGCGGCGTGACCGAACCGTTGGCAACGAAGACATTGTAAAATGTCCCCGTGCCTGTTTAATTTTTCCCATCTTACCATCTGGTAGTCTAGGACGGAGATTTTCCTTAGACTCTCCAGACGGCTATTGGGTGATAAGGTGACGAGGAACATCGGCAATAGCCGCTTCTCCCGTCTTGCCTTGGCCGTGGTGAACGACTTGACCCCGATGAACTCGAGATCGTCGCCCGCCAACCTGCGGAGTTCAACTAAGAGCTCCTCTGGGTCAGAGGTAGGCTCTACCCCATTCAGTAGCATTGTTTTCGGTTTCTCCTCTTTAGGAGTAAAACTAAAATGTTCGGTGGATGTCTCTTTCAACAACTCCCGAACGATCTAATGGTCACCAATGTTTTCACATTGGATCGCATGTCGATCTTGACCTAATCGTTTAATTTTAAATTTGTCGCCAATGGCGGACTTACATAGATTTTTGGTGGCTTTCATCTCCATGTTGAGGGTATTTATGGGGGGCACTCTGCTTTTTATGGTCTTCTTTGGTTGTGGCTCTTTCTGCTGCTCTGCTGGCTGCTTCTGCTGCTCTGCATGCTGCTCCTGCTGACGTCCGGGGATCGTTGTCGCGGCTTTTATAGCCGCGGTCCCTCGTGGCTGCTCATCGGTAGCAGTTTTTTTACTTGTCTTAGCTTTTTTAGCTGAAGTCCCGCGTTGCTGCACGGGTGCAGTTTCTTTATTAGCAGCCTCTTTTGCTGCTGTTGACTGCTGTTTGGTTGCAGTTTTGTTTCCAGATAATGCTTTTTCTTTCGGCACAGACTGTTTTTGTCTTGCCTCACTTTCATTTTTTCTCCGGGCCTCTTGCCTTGCCTTAATTTCATTTATCTCCTTACTAAGCTGCTGTATTATTTTAGTAAGTGATTGTACTCGCTTATCTTCGTTGCTATCATTTTTTTCTTCTTGGTCATCTGCTAGGGCAGCGAAAGAATTACCGCTCCCTGTGTAGCGGCCTTCTCCACCGTTTGATTCGTAATCATACGTTGAGTTCAGGCATTCCTCGCTATCTCTACTTGTTGACATATTATCAACCTCCTTCTCTTCCACCGCCTTTTGTTTGCGACGGACTAGATTTGGCTTCGCTTGAATACGTCGCCTTCTCTTAGTTGCGGTTGTTGCCGCTGTTATTGTTGCGGTTGTTGCCGCTGTTGTGGTTGTTGTTGTTGCCAACCTCGCCTCACCAGATGGTGATGGACCTGATTGGTCCATCACATCAATTTTTTCTCTAATCTCTTTAATTAGACGTTCACGTTCCTTCTGTTCGGCAATTTTATTTAGCCAAAAAAGTTGTACTTTGAGGTTCGCGTGGGGATCGATCCCGGGTCCTTCCACGCTGTAGTCAACTGCTTTACCACCTAGGCTACTGCCTTTAATGAAAAACACTGCTTCTAATTCTTATTCAAACACTCCAAACTAAATTGAACACTGCCAAAGTCGCCAACACGTCTGCTTGCTTTCGCAGTTGATGAACGACTGATACTGAACACTCTACCACTGCACCACGGCCGCCCTTCTGAGGAAGGTCATGGGCTTAATAAGTAATCCCTATATTTCTACGAGATCGACACCTTAAACGGGAACCTTAAAACTGCAGGATCGATAAAAGTTCTTTCACTGCGGGGTGATTTTTGTCAAACTGTCGAAAATACATTTGACCTGTGAAGAAATGTCTATATTGAACTTCAAATAAAAATTGGCAATCGATAATGGCTGTGTGGAAGGTCGATTTCGACCGACTAATGAGATAGTCAACCATATAAACTAATAAATTATGTTATGTTATTAATTATTATATTATCAGTAGACAATATTATGGACACTGAGTAAGTCACATCATACCCTATAGAGTTTCTCAATTTCAAAGGATTATTAGGAGTGGCAGCAAGTTGGTGTTCCAGTAATCCAATAATGAGTAATCCAGAATTGCACACAGCTACAAATTACACATCTGGGATGCGGCACTATAAAAATTTTAGTAATGACTGGAACGACAAAAGGAGAAAACATTTTGATTCTCCGTTTTCCTTTAATTCCCACTGAGTGGTCATTGTAAATAGGGCCCAGACGCTTTAAGTTGCGTTTTAAGAACGTCGTGTGCAAACATATACTTAAATAAAATAATATAACAATAGTTTACAAAAACGCATGAACATGTCTTATTTGCAAAATAAGTAGCCTAAAAAATTAAGAATGCTGCCGAAAGACACTATTGCACGCGGACGAAGTCGCGGGCACAGCTAGTTGCAAATAAAAATGTTTTCTACATTTTCGAGTCGTTTGGAGTCGAAGGAAAATGGGAAGTCGTCTCCATTCTACTAGACACCTGGAATCCCCGCTCGGTTACGTCACCCTGTGTAACTAAAATATTCTCATGAAAAGAAGTAATGAAAAACGGCTTTATTCTCTTTTTAATCTACATGTGCAGCTCTTCAAGAAGTCCCCCAAGGCAGTTTCAGGGCTTGATGTCTTATGTCATTGTGTATTGTGTTATTTGACCAGTTCTTTATTGTTATGATTCAAAGATTGTTTATAAATCGGATATTTTGGTCTCAGTCTCTTGCTAATGTTATAAAATTAGAAAAATATAATATAAAAAATCAAAAATCATATCCCTTGAAGAAGTGAGGAGAACTCACGAAACGTTGGGAAAATAAAATGAAATAAATTTGTTTTTATTACATTAGCAAAAAACTGAGACCAAAATAGCTTTATGTCATTGTTCTGTTTTACACAAAATGAAATAAAAAAAATAATGACATTAAATACAATTGACAAGAACTTACCGTTATTATAAAGATAAAGGCTTTCCATTATGTTTGAATAGTCCTGCGCGGCTGGCTCGAATAAACTTGAGTTGAGAACCCTAATTTTCGACCCTTTGTGCAGCATCTGGGGACGTATGTCCGCAATAGGTCGCTGAATCTTCTCACACAAGGCGTCAATCATCTAAGGCTTATCTGCGTAGACCAGGAAATTCACATGCCCCAAGAAAAAAAAAAAAATGGTCCAGCGGAGTAAATCACTCGATTTTTGATGTAACTTACAGTTTAAAAACTTGAAGTGCGCAGTGGTTGTGGGGCTTATATTCCTCCACGGTAAAATGTCAAATTAAACTGTGCATAGTTCAAGTGAAAGCTGTCAAAAAGACAACTCCGAAAAAAGTATTGTCAGATTGAAAACCACACGCCTAAGAAACACCATAGCGATAGCTTTCCAAATAATGTTAATGACACCTCACGTGGCACTGATGTCCTTTCAGTTGAGCTTGAGATATTCTATTTGATGCAACGCACGTTGAACGGCCTGATCCTCTGATATAAGTTTTTTTTTGTATTTCTACCTATACCTACGTATTCTTCTCGTAAGCGGCTGACCTTAGGCTTACAGTTACACTCCAATTAAGTAGCAGCTAGACGTGGTAAGGTAGACGTAAATTACATTACTTAGAAATCGTAAAAGGATCAAAAACCTTCTCTAAACTTGAATTTCGGAGTGGATAAAGATAAGTTGTCTTAAAGGCAGCCTTTATCAACTTGAAGATATGGAAGTGAAGAACTTATAGTGGCTCATATGTATTTTCTGTCCCCCACGATGATAGCCCGCATCCAAGTACAGATGTAACCAACAAAAACTTTTCGAACAGTGCGAAAATCGTTTAAATTAATCCAAACCAGCATGAGCAGTGATTTTAGCTTTGCTTACAGTATGAAGTTCAAGAACCTGAAAATATTGAATTTATTGCTCATGGCAGATTTTATAATGAGATTCTGGAGTATAAAGTGTGCCCATCAACTGTATACAGCGAATACCAAAATATCACTGATGTTGACGGCTGACCATAACCACCTCCAACTTGTATAACTTCCATTTTTAATCTTTTACATGAAAAAATATTTTTAAATTAAAACCTAAAGCGAAGCCATGAGCAGAAACAGCACGAGAACAAAAACTACAACCATGACTTCTTCTTCTTTTCTTTGCCATAACCGGAGACCATAGACCAAACACAAACTGTGCGTACAGAGAGGTTCCTGTTCCTGTTTCTTCTTCTGCAAGGACTCTTTCGGTTTTCACACAGCAGCCGATTGCGATTCTCTTACAATATACGAGTACAGACATTGTTATTCCCTCTCTGATAGTCTGACAAAGAAACAAACATTATTCTCTGCAGTATTTCATGCCTTATAATTTTCACGATCCATAAAACTCAATTAACAGCTCCTTTATATTAACACAAACCCAATTCTAATTTATTTTAAGAGCCGAGCAAAAATGTTCAACATAAGGACAACTGTTATACCATTCACAATTTCACATTATAAAAAAAAAAAAAAACGAAGTAAGTAAATAAAATGAATGAGGGAAACATGATAAACATTTTCTTGTGTAAATGAACAAAAAGCGTGCCTGCTGCTAAAATAAGCGCAAATGAAAAAGCAGTTAACGCTGAACGGAAAAAAAAGACTAAACGATAAAGATGAGGAGGAGATTTTCTTGTAATGGTCATGTAATTTACTCGTAAGATTAATGCGAGTACATTCAGCTGAGCATACAACGAGAAACTTTGCTTTGCTTTGCTTTGCCTCTACTCTGATGGTATTCCTTTTCGTGTTTAATGGACAGACTTAAATTTCCATTTGCAGATTTCTTATTCTTGTATTAATTCGCACAGAAAAAAGGAGAAGAAGCACAAGAAAAAAATGGGACCAGTGCAAGACAAAATTAAAAGCACAGCAAACAACGTGAATACAAAAAATAAAAAAAAGAAACTAAAACTACTTAAAACCTAGTCCCTTAAAACAATTTAACAATGAAGATTCCATTTAATGCAGATTTGCGAGATGCAGTTTGAATATTCAGAAACCGTTTGTGCATTAGGACAGGTGCTTTTAGCTTGGATTTGCTTTCGTTAAAAAGAAATGAAAGTCTTTCAGAATCCATTTTAGCTCGAAAGTGTTGCGAAGAAACCGTTAGATTTGAAAACAAACTTATTGCAGCACTTGTCATAGCATCTCACAAATGAAGGTAAGTCGGTGTGGATACAGCGTTGATGATGCAGGCATCATTAGCTGGGATCCTTTTTAAGATCCTTAAACGAGTGCTTGGCTTATGAGTCGATGTTTAGATGCGGGAATTGGTTTCAATATTAGTTTAAAAAGGATTGTAAAGGTAATCGTTCTCAATTTATTTTACTCCTTCAATCGGAAAAGTTTAATGATCTGGAATCTATGCTCAGTATCACGATGCAACTTCAAATGATACTGTTATGTACAATTGTACATACAATGAACATTCCTTAAAAAGGGGTTTTTGTAAGCAAGTTTGTGTTTAATTGAACAATGCACCAGATGAATACAGTGTGTAAATTGCTGCCTAATGAATAAAAAAAAATTGTGAAATATAAAGAACGCAAGAGAAGTTAAAGTTATATTGGCGGTAGAAGTGCGACCATCTGAAGACATATAAGAACGATTTTCTTGTTACTACAAATTGGACAGAATAGCTGCATATTGCAGGAGATTCACCGCCAGTGAACTGGTAAATTCATTAGTTCATTGGTGAACTGGTGAATTCATCAGTTCACCGGTGAACTGTTGAACTGGTGAATTCATCAGTTCACTGGTGAACTGGTGAATTCATCAGTTCACTGGTGAACTTGTGAATTCATCAGTTCACCGGTGAACTGGTTAAATGGTGAATCCATCAGTTCACTGGTGAGCTGGTGAACTGGTGAAATCATCAGTTCACTGGTGAACTGGTGAACTAGTGAATTCATCAGTTCACTGGTAAGCTGGTGCATTCATCAGTTCACTGGTGAACTGGTGTTTTCATCAGTTCGCTCTAGAACTGGTGAACTGATGAATTCATCAGTTCACTGGTGAACTGGTGAACTGGTGAATTCATGAGTTCACCGGAGAGCTGCTGAGCTGGTGAATTCATCAGTTCACTGGGCAGGGTTGATCAGTTCACTGGTGAACTGGTGAGTTCATCAGTTCACTGGTGAACTGTTGAACTGGTGAATTCATCAGTTCACTGGTGAGCTGGTGAATACATCAGTTCACTGGTGAACTGGTGAATACATCAGTTTCTTAAAAAATGGAGTAAATTTCAAATAAAAGTGCACCTCGCGTCTACACGGAGGGATATAGACCCCCCCTCTCATACAACTTATTTTGTCTTGACCAAACCTTTCCATCCTTATCCTTTGGAGAATCGTATCTTAAACACCCTAAATAAATGAAATAACATTCTTAAAGTTAATAATTAATTTTAAAAATAGAAAAAAATTGAGAGCGGTGAATTTTTTTTTTGACTTTTTTTCTATACGCCATTCAAAACACATTTCGGAAAATTTCATAAAAATCCATGGATTGGCCCTGGTTTCCTAGGTAAAAAGCTTACTGCCCTCCACTAATATATAATTCTATAATAAATTAAAGTTGTTTCCTAATAATAAAAATTATAAATGTATATGTGTTTTAATTCGCTAAAAGTTACTCTGCACAATTGAACTATTGCAATTTTTGTTAGTGAGGAGTTCCTCCCGGCGGCAAAAGAATAAATAAGTACATATAAAACTAAAATCTTGAACTTTCATTATTACATAATCAAAAGAATCGATTATCAATCGAATTTTTACATCAAGTAAGCCCCTGAAGAGCTCCAACATGTCTGCCTTTTAACATGATACGGCTAATCGAGCCCTACACAAGTTTTATGCTTCAGCTAGAATCAAAAGAAAGGATATTTCTGATATCACTACACACAATGCAAAGTATGCTTCTCCAATGTTTCTGTCGAAAGTCGATAACGGCTTAATTAGGTTTTCTATCAATGCTTTGGAAATTCAATCTTATTCTTTCGAATCACCAAACATCATAACACATGTGCTCCCATCCTTATCCATACCCTTTCATAGAACTACCAAGGTTCTGAGATAAACAACCATGAGTTTTCCACTTTTATGCATTCTCAAAGTCATTTTAACGAGTCCCAGGAACCTTGAAACAAAATGAGTTCTTGAATCCTTTCATCAGGTTTCAATAAACCTAGAATGACAATAGCTAGTCACCTTTTCATGGCTACCAGACATCCGCTTTATCCGTCAAAAGTCGTTTGAATGAACTCAGAAAAAAGAAAAACCAAAAAGTTCCAAACCCTTTGCTTGTTTCAAAAAAACACAAAAGCATATCCACGAATGTCTTCACAACAACCAGTTATAGAAACGAAGTAACAAAACCAAACACAAGTCGAGATTAGCGTCAGACAGGTTTTTGTCGTGTTCTCCTTTCAACGGTCTTCCGAATAATTTTTTTTCATCCCTTTTATTCCTTATTTTCCAAATGCAGCAATAGTATGAATGTATATTCGAGAGAAAACGTAAGGTTTTGCATAATATTGTCTGAAGTCTTCACAGTTGCCTTATTTAAGTGGAAGTTTACATAACATTTCGGTATTCATTACTGAATGGGAGTAAGTCCCGACCCGATGCAACTACCTACATATTAAATCATAGTGTGCAGATATTGCATAGACAGCGCTATAGATACTTTGCTCCGTAACACAATGAGCTATTTTACATTCAGCAAAGAAACTAATTACTTCACCGGTATTCAACAGATCATTCCAGGGGCATGTGTCTATAGTAACTTATTATAAAGCAGCATAGATTCCATTTCCATGGCCGAGACCGGGTCTGGGTCCGGGTACGGGTTCGGGTCCGGGTCTTCGCAACATTCAATTGTGGTAGATGATAGTAAGGTGCGGCGGCGTATGCCCAGCCCAACCCACCATAGCCCCAGATAAACTCTTCTTCTCTGCTTTGTGCGATTGGTTGTACAGTTTTTAATTAAAGTTGCCATTTTATTTACCCGGAGAATATAATTTTTCTTTAGATGAGTTTTTTTGCGCTCTAGTAAAGCCGGAATCCATCATCAACACAACTACTTAATGAAGGTGGAAACATAAAATAAAAAAAGAAGAAAAATAAAGCCAGATACCTTGGAAATGAAAAAGAAAAATCATTGTTTCGGCTTTTTCCAGAGCGCAGCGTTTCAATAAGCCGCATTCATTGTTGTCATTAATGAAAACGAATGTAAGACGAAGTTGTATAAAAAATTATGCTACCCCAAGCGTGCTTGGCTGATACCCGTATATTAATTATTGAAATAATATGCGTGATTTGAGTATAATAGGGATTGCGGTATGCAATTCGTCTGTCTCTTGCAAATGAAATGAGTTTCCGCAAATTTAAATTAAGTTAACAAAATGAATTTGCTGATGTACCTACCTACCCAAATCGTATTGAGGATAAAGGATTTTTATGACAGGCTTCATAATAGAGTGAGTGAAGACGGTTCATGGTTGGTTATTTGTGTGTATCGTTTTTGAGGCCCGTCCTTTTTGGTAATTGGATTGTTTCTTTTTGAATTTTTATTAGGGACAAAAATAAGCAAGGCTTATGACCAAAGTGTTTATAAAAATTTAACTTTAACGTTTCTATTGCAAACATTTGAAAATGAAAGTAGTTTTTACTTTTACGTAGGAGTTTTATGTTAAGTGTGAGTATCATCTTTCTCGAGGAATTGGTAAGTCCTCCGATAGAGAATTCAATGCCACGAAAAAGCTTTCAGTTTTGTTTGCAAGGCACGGTTGTGAGAAATGCACTAGGCCCCCGAACTTGCCACTCAGTTGCGTTGCCATATTCTATGATACAAAACATATTTAAGGAAAATGGGCGAAGAGCGCACCCTTCTGCGTCAAAATCAATGGAAAATATTGAGCACGACCGGTTCATTTGGTTTTTCTATGCTGAAAGGAGAGAAACTGAAAACTCCGTCCAAAAGAAACATACAACGCTCTGTATAATGATCGGAGAAAAAGAAAATGTAAACCCAAACACTGCTAGAAGGTATTGAACTATGACACGAAATTTGCATGCAGTTGAACTCAGACATTGAGTAATCTAAAACTATGAGGCTTTCCAACGCTTTCCTACTACAACATGCCGCCAGCGTACCCAGGAGCGAAAAACTAGTTTTTAGCAAACAAGTGGCAGAAATGTGATCATGATGCTCTAAACGGCGAAACGGAAGAAGAAGAAAAGTGATGGCAGTTTCACTCTGAGAACACAATGAACTCATAGTGCGGACTTGTTTGGTTGCGACATACAAATAGCATTTGAAAAAAAAAGTATTAGAAGCTGACCGCTGATAGTTGACAAAACAGTTGAGAGACTTGTCTGGAAGTACCGACATTGTGGTCGTTCGAATATTTCAAAGAATAAAGTTCGACATTCGACAAACGCCTCATATGAATATTTGCGAAAAAAAAATCGATTTTTAAAGAGATGGGGCTGATTATGATCTCAAGTTACTACCGTTACTCGAACCACACAATGAGATCAAAGAAAAGGTTATGGTACTCAAGGTAACTCAAATTCGTCACTATACTACACGAACTGGAACGAATAACAAGGACCCGTGTTAACCTCAAACTCATACCAATTAACTACGTTGTCAGCAACGAACAGCTGTGTGACCTGTTCGGAGTAAATTTGAAATAAATCTTACGATTAGGCCGACTGAGTTAACACATTCGATCTCTTTTGATTTTTTGAAAAGCGCTTTGAAATGGTTTATTAGGTAATTCTTAAGCAAGGATTTGCCTGGTTTTGAATATTTCTGAAACAGAAAATGTAACTAACCTTACTGATTGAGCACCTCAGGCATCTAGAAATGAGTTTGGAACTTTCGAGGCGACTCTATAAACGTCATCAAAACAGTCACTCGAAACAGTAGTTTATATTTTCTGTAAATAAATTCAAGAGGATTAATTAACACATATTTAACTAACAGAAGTGTCCTATGCAATGTATCGCTAAAAACCATCGACGCTAGAGTTCAGAAAATGTTATTGTCTTCTAACCACAAATTATTGTATTTGAAAGTATTTAGATACTTTTTCTGAGAGCAAAAACTTTTTTTTGCCAGCTATAAGGAGTTGTCATTTTTGAACGTAAAAATTGTGCGGCCAGTGAAAGATTTTATCCTTGTTAAAAAGGATTTTTCAACAGCGACGCTACAAAAGTAGAGTGACAGGGACAGCAAACGACGCCATATTTCTTGCCGCTCTTTTGACAGTTTTCTTTAGTAAGGTTTGCCATTTTATAACATTGAAAGATATACGAGCCAATAACGAGTCGAAATTATTAAAATTTACTACCGAAATTTGGAGCCAGTAGCCTAAACGTAAAGAGCGCTACGTCCAATTTATGGTCTTCATAATCATCCCAGCAGATCAACAATTGAGCGTCTAGTGGAAAAATTTGAATCCGGAGGAACAGTAAAAAATGTTCCCGTACCAGTGAGACAAAAAAGTGCCCGTTGTGTCGAGAATATTGCTACCGCTGAGGATTCAGTTGCAGAAATCCCAAATGTGTCGCTCACATGTCGTTCTCTAGCGTTGGGCTTGGGCATCTCTGTGACGTCGCGTCGTTATGGCAAATTTTTGCAAAAAGATCTTGGCCTACATCCTACAAGATTAAATTGACGCAAGAACTGAAGCCGCTTGTCCACCAGAAGCGTCGTGTGTTCGTGAATTGGGCCGAGCAACAACTTGAACATGTTTCGGATTTTCATCGAAAAATCATCTTCAGCAATGAGGCTCATTTCTGGCTGAATGGCTTCGTCAACAAACAAAATATGCGCTATTGGTCAGGCAACAACCCACACGTACTCTATGAAACATCATTTCATCCCGAAAAAATAACGGTTTGGTGTGGCTTATGGGCTGGCGGCGTCATTGGGCCGAACTTCTTCCGTGATTATCAAGACCGGCACGTTACTGTGAATGAAGATCGCTACCGTTCAATGATAACCGAATAATTTTGGCCCCTATTGGAGGTTATAGACTTGAAAGACATGTGGTTCCAACAGGACGGCGCCACAAGCCACACAGCGAATGTCACAATCAAATAATTGGAAACCAAGATTTATAGAACGTGCTATCTCACGAAATGGTCCAGTCGCTTGGCTGCCTCGGTTGCGATTTGACGCCGTTAGACTATTTCCTGTGGAGCCACGTCAAGTCTATGGTCTAATCCTACAAGCCAGCGACGATTGATGAGCTTCTTAAGAATATATCGAACGTGAAATTCAAGCAGTATCGGTCGATTCATGCTTGTAAACCGAGCTCCGTACATAATGGCCGAAATTTATACATGATGGCATCAAACGTACTTTCACAAGAATAAAAAATTTTATTGATATAAAAAAACTTTTTTGTTTTATTTTTATTTGAAAAAAAAAAACTTTTGTAACGCTTTTACACAACTGGTTTTTGCTAGAACACAGGCAATTGAATAGGTCTCATTGTTTAAACATTCTCCCCAAAGAACGGCACAACCGATATAAGTAAATAAATAAATAAATAGAATGGCGCAACAGAGCGAGGAGCCCCTGGGCCTAGCACATTTCTCACAACCATGCCTTGTCAGGGAATGAAGGGGACCTACAATCTTTCGCCGGTTCCGAACGGCTAATTGAGAATGCGCTTTTCATGGCAATGAATTTACTAACGGAGGACTTGCCAATTCCTCGCGAAAGGCGATACCCGTGGAAAAACATTTTTGCATTTTGCCTCTGCTGGGATTCGAACCTCGAACCTCTGGGTTAGCAGGTGGACATGCTAACCATTACGCCACGGGTACCACAACTGATATAAACCCAGAAGAATTGCGAACTTGGTAAATAATGGATACTAAAGAATATGAAAAAATAAAGATTCTTCTACAGACTTTTAAATGGCAGTGACAGAAAAAATGAACCGCTCCCCGACAAAAAAATCAATTTATCCAGATCCATTTGAAGAATGAAGGACAATCATTCTGCCCACCCGATCAACAAAAAAATAATGTTACTAATGTTAAGATAAGCAATAAAAAAAGAACAACCAATTGTTGTGGAGTACAAAACTAGAGTGAGTATTTATTCATATCAAAGAGTTCAATTCATTTACAATGACATGATGTCAATAGCTTACAAAAGAGATAGCAAAGTATGTATATGGACAAGTGCAAAGGTAGGTATGCATAATGCTATGCAGTAATGTATTTATGAAACAGTAAGGCAAGTTAGTATTGCTGAATACTCTTAACAACTAATGGAACTTCCCCACGAAAAAAGTTACGCTGAATTGTGCCAAACACAGCTGTTAAGTGCAAACGCCAGCAAATATTCACAATTTAAAAAATGTTGAGAACTCAACAAGATTGTAACTGTTCTGTTTAAGTTGGCATCAATACCGATTGATGTTGTAATATTTTCAAGACAGGGTTTTCCTTTCACCATTATTTAGAAACACTTATTCGTTACTATCATACAAACACAAACGGTGTAGTTTGTCACACGTTTATGACATTGCAATTTTTAAAAGAAATAAGCTTTTGAAGGATGTTTTTTCTCATGTTGTTGCGGTAATAGATTTAATAACATCCGTCGTTGTTTACCCATTATTATATACTCTATTCTATATATATATATGAAGGTAGTAGAAGAGTTCAGTTGAAATCGGTTCCATCAGACGGAGACCTGTTCTTCTAAAACTTTTGAAAGTCCACTTTAAGGCTATATGGTGCCGAGGTTTAAAAATTGTGCAACGGAAAACACTTTTGTAGTGGGACGGTTGGTTCACAAAAGTTCGTACGGCAGGTGGTTGGCCTACGGAAAAATCAATGAAAGTAGAATGTCATGGAAATCTGGGTGTCATCTTTCCAGCAATGCGTAAACTATATTCACACCAACATAAATTTTCTATTAATTTTCAATTAAAATTAAATTAAACTACGTCATTACTAAGGAACGATCACTTTGAGAAGTGTTTCCGTTTTTTCACTTTCCCTTATTTCTAAAGATCTGAACGAAGGTCTACGGAATGTATTGGTCAAACTTTTAAGCTAAGCTTCTTTGGTTCTTTGCTCTCCGGGAAAATGTTTTCTTGTATTTTAGTTAAGGCTGATTTGGGCTGGGACTTTTGTGCGCCTTAAATAATTTTTCGATGTAAGTCTTTGTGAAAGAGGTTGAACGCAGGCTACTAGTTTGACTATCACCTGAACGCAAAAAAATCTATCTCTATCCTTTTTTCTTAAATTCTTGCTGAGATTCTGGATTTAAAGTCAACATGAACATTTTTGGATCTTAAACTTTTCATCAAACAATTTTGTGTTCCATAAAATAAAGCATCCTGCAGTCTTTTGATTCAAAAATTCAATAGAACTTACTTTAAATTTGAAAAAGATTGCGGAGGAACCAGTGTGACATCAAAGCGTAATTCAGTACCGTACTTTGGGCTAATCCTTACAGCGAATCTGCTTTCAACATTGAACAAAACATTCCCCTGAATGACGCAATCCCACAATCCACACGATCCAATTACACAAATGGCTTGGTAAAGTTGATTGATTCTCACAGATTCTTCTTGTGATTAAAACGAAAATGAAATATGAAACGAAACCTTCTGATTTATTTCTCGTTTTTTTTTTCTCCGATTGAGTTTGTATATAGATATTTATTTTAAGGATTTAGAACGAAGTCCACACTCGACTATCATGTACATAAACCACTTTAGACAAAAGACAAAAAAAAAGAAAGGAGATGAGCTGCAAGTGTACCCCATCAAATCCCATAATTGATTGAAATAATTTTGCAAAATCTATCCTTTGATTTAAATCCCTAGGCATATTGAATTCTATTTGAAATCTGAAAACGACTTCAAGACTTCTTAATTAAATTATTTCAAAGAGGATATCTTTCATGATTTATATCTTTGCCTGTCGTTTATTTATTTGAAACAAAACAAAGATCGTACGACGGAATAATGCTTTTCATATCCCTAGGGTGCCTTTAGGTAACGAACGAGAACAACAATTAAGCTTACGTCCTTAGGGAAAAGGATTCCAAAATAATTGTATTGTTTTGCCAAAAGTTCTATACCTCTCTCCATCGCTCCATTTCACTCTTTCACTCGCTCGCACGCTCTGTGCGTCTTGATGGTAGTAGGAGTAATATTTGCATATTGAATTTGTCAACCCTCTGTTTTGATAAGATTAAGGGATTTGTAAATAGAAGGTTGAAGTATAATAATAACATTTCCGATTTGGTTAAATGGCAACAAACATCATCGTTTGAGTTTAGAACGTATATTGAGTGATTTAAGTTTTTAGTTGCGATTTGTTTAAAACAATCTCTACACACATGAACGAGAGTAGGCATAAGCAGCTATATACTCTGTTATCTAAGTTAAAGTTTGCCTCTATGTTTACGGTGAGAGTACTTCAAATTGTAAGAACTAAGCAAAAATCCTTGAAGGTTGAAGCACAGAAAATACAGAGTTCTTGGTTATTGCTGCAAGTGAGAGCAATGTTGTGATCCTGTGATAGATACAGATACAGGTGGTTTGGATTGGAGTACTATTTGGTGAAGGGACCTCGCACATTGTGTTTTAACACATATTCAATGTAGCCAACGACTTCAGGTAAGCTAGTGTGATATTGCACCAGGGAATGGAAGGTTTTGAAGTGGAAAGCAAATCTAGAACGGAATACTACTCATATTACCACGTTGAAAGATTACTTTTCTTTAATTTAGTTTTTATTTCCTTCTCAGATAAACCAGGACTCCAGGATGTCTTTGCTTGAAGAAAGATGATGCCTATACTTAGCTCTTAAAAAGATCAAGGGAAATTTAAAATTGTAACGTAAGGTTGACTTTTGAAGTACAATGTAAGACGATGACTTCATAAATGATATGAAACAAAAAAGGACATGAGGTGTCGTACGATACTTGTGTAAAACAAAGTTCCTTAGGATTTAGCATGCTCGTATGTATACCTAATCCCATTTCGCTTAAATGATAAGAAATTAAATTTTTATAAAATAGCCTTGATAACATTTAGCGTATTCTTCTCAGTCTAAAAAGAATTATGTCGCGCTGCTTGAAAATCTAACTATTTTTCATAAACCATAAATACGCCCTGACTATTTGCTGGTTTCATAAAATTGCATCAAAATCAATTTTTTGACATTGACCGAAATCAATGTCTTGATTTGGTTTTATATGAAGTTTTCCCTGTCAAATGTTTTGAGGAAGAAAGAAATGTTTACTTAAATTTTTTACAATATGAAGATTTTTGAGAATAAAAAGGCAAAAGTTCCAAGATCAGATCGGCAAATTATTGGCATGAGCATTAGCCATATATGGGGTAATCGAGAGCAAGAAGAAAATGTTGTTATCCGTCGCAAGCTTTTACATCTAAAAATTCGAACTGCCATAAGTTTCGTGCAGAGAATAAGCAATTAGTTGAGAACAAAGGTTTTTTTTTTGAGAATTGTTGAGGATCTCCATTTATTTTATACAAGTTAAGAAAAATTAGAAAAATTAATGTCATCTGATAACTGGTACCCGTGGCGTAATAGTTAGCATGTCCACCTGCTAACCCAGAAGTTTGAGGTTCGAATCCCAGCAGAGGCAAAAATGCAAAAATGTTTTTCCACGGGTATCGCCTTTCGCGAGGAATTGGCAAGTCCTTCGTTAATAAATTCATTGCCATGAAAAGCGCATTCTCAATTAGCCGTTCGGAACCGGCGAAAAATTGTAGGTCGCTTCCATTCCCTCACAACTCACAAGGCATGGTTGTGAGAAATGTGCTTGGCCCAGGGGCTCCTCGCTCTGTTGCGCCACCCTATTTTTTTTTTTTTGATAACTGTCATCAGACTTCTTTTGTCTTCCCTTACATCTATAATTTGTCATCTGCCATTTGTAATCTGTCATCTGTCATCCGTCATCTGTTATTTGTCATCTGTCATCTGCCACCTGTCATCTGTCACCTGTCATCTGTCATCTGCCACCTGTCATCTGTCAACTGCCACCTGTCATCTGTCTGTTTGATTAATAAAATGTTCCTTTCTCGCTTTAGTAGATCTTTGTGTTTTGCTGAGACTGTTCCCAACACCGAAAAATCCCCATAATACGGAGACGAAATTCCGACGCTGTTTTGTGACACAGATGGTAGTGCTGCTCCAACCACATAAGTTCTTCTACTGACTACCAATATAACTATTAATATTATCGGTAGTGACTTGCTCATAGCTATGTTGCGTTGTGAGCAAAACCAAGTGTTTGTTTATTTAAGAACATGACATTTTGTCAGAAAATCCAAAAATAGATAAAAGGAACTGGCTATCAATACTGAATTTTTTTATGGGCTTTTGAAGGCTCATTATTGTCATCAAGAATTTCTTTCGCTACCATAGATATTGGCACATCACTGTTTTAAATAGTAATGTTGCGTCAAGTGATGAAATATGATGATATCAAGAACATCACCACCTAAAATCGATGGCCAAGCCTTAAACTTAGATCTAAGTTTCCAGTAGAGAGCGAGGAATTGAATCAATCTAAAGCTCCTTAGCTTTCATCCAGAAACCAAAAACTGAAGCCAAATTTTTGCAAGGCTTGCTTTTATATGTAATCGAGGTTTACCGAGACCTTGTAAAAGTTTCAACTGCTCATCGATCGTAAAATTTTCAGACGGAATATAGAGGGTAAAGTCGGGTGATATGGCACCACGGGAGATATCGCACCCTTTCAATATCTCCCACTTTATGACTTCTTTTTAAAACAAAGAGAACAACACATCATTCAGTATTACGCGAGCTCTTGAAATGTCCAGTTCGAAATGCAGCAGCCCGTAAGGCACTATATTTACAGCCGGAGAAAAAAAAGTGAGTGTGTATCTAGCAAAAAGTTTTTTTGTTTATTAGTGAAGTTCGTGGTAATACGAAAGTACTTGACGCCAGGTGTTCCTTTAAAAAGAAAAAAAAGGTATAATTGTGTTCGTTTGTGTTTGCTTACTACTATAACTCTGCGTGCTTGAGTGTTCATGTTATTTCGAATATAAAAAGGAATATCAAAAAGGTGATATGGCACCTCAGAAGCTTGGGAGATATGGCCCCGGTGCCATTTCCCCCGCTCCTACACTTTATTTTTATTTTTATCGTCGTTTTAATATTATTTTGAAGCTTTGACAAATTTCTTCCAGAAATGCCGACAATTTACAAAAAAAAATTATCTGCAAATCGTGCAAATTGGACGCTAGAGTGAAGTGCCATTTCACCCGCAAGCGCAAGCAGGTGCCATATCACCCTCCATTTTTTTAAGAGTCATTTTTTTATCTTTTTTATTTTTGCGACAAAAAAATTTAACTAACTGTGAATTACAAATGAGTTCCTATTTTTGGTTTATGAATATATTTTATAATAAAACTATTTTGGTTTGAAATAAAAATCTTTTTTAATTTCAAAGTTATAAGAAAAATGAAAAATGGGTGCCATATCCCCCGGCTTTACCCGATAGCTTATAAAGTCTGGTTCATTTCATTGAAAAGCAATCGACATGGCAGTAGCAGGTTTCGATTTTGCTGAATTTTTTTCCGTCATCTGAATTGTCAGAGACGCCAGGTTAACTAAAGCTCTGTGAATGAATAAAACAAAGCGGGAGACCACTTTAAAATTTAAATATTATAACATATTTCGAAAGTTTGATATTCAAAAAATGTTATGACCAAAGGAAAACTGAAAACATTGAATAGATGCAAAGTTATCGCATTTAGAGCGCGAAAACAACATGCGATCGGGCGACGAGTCAGGTAGTTCGGCCGTTAGAGGAAGAGCGACCTTATTATCTTCACAATACTCTCTACTGTTTAGTTTTTGTATGGTCATCAGTCACCTGTTTCAGGGAACTCTATTGTTTTTATTGTCCGCGCCTGAAATCGCCGATTGATCCGTAAGTAACAACAATTAAAAATTTTCTCGCATTTATCTCGAAACTACTTTTTCAAAAACTGCTGGTGTTGTAGCCCATAAAGTTAGCGACCGGAAGAAACTTTGGGAGGTTTCTCTCAGTAATATTATCAAAAGGTTATACCTAAAGTTTGAAAGGTATATCTTTTAGATATATCCTTCCCCTTAATATGTCAGTAAAAGAATGAAATTTGATAAATCTTTTCAGATCAACCGAAAAAGATTGGCAACTACCGCAGTTTTCGATGTCGCCGGAAACAGGCATCCGGAGAACTTCAATAACCCCGCAATTTTGTTGGTCATCCCATAGAAATTTTTTGTGAATACTGGAGTGGATTGTTTGCTTGAAAAGCAAATGGCAGTTTTTGTTCGCAGAAGATAAAATTAATATTTCCTTAGGCTAATGGCTTCATTGTTATCAATGCTCACGTGATAACTTGTAAGAACTATTTTCCCTAAAATGATTTGGGCTCTTTTATAACGAAATTGCCATCTGTTTTGATGTATCTCAATTTTTTGAGATAAGTGCGGTAAAAGGGTTCAAGATCGGTTTACTTTAGTTTAGCTATTGGGACCACAAAAAATCCTGTAAAAGGTTTATTTTCTACATTTATCGAAATATAATTATTTCAAAATTTCCAAATATGTTTACAAGACTTATTACAGTATGCTCGTACTTTATTTTGTAAAAATTTATCTCTAAACACAGAAACAACTAGCTATGCAAGATTTCAAATCAAGTTTATTTTTTTAAATGAGACTTTTTTCAAAAAGTGTTTTGTGTACAAAATGTAGGCTTATGCGTTTAAGTACATCGTTAGGTACATATAAATCTGAATCGTAGCGACAATTTCAAGAGAACTATCAATGGGTGTTCTCTATTCCTTAGAACTTACCTTATTTTATCGTCAAAACTGTTGAGCCATTTTGAGCCAAACAAATTTATGGACAAATATTTTTGTAGGAAATAAGATTTCCTTAAAAAAAAGTCATATTGAAAATTTTTGTCATGCTAACCTTTTCAAAGTAATCGAGCTTGAGAAACTGGAATGTATTTTTGATTTTGCTATTTTACTTTGAACTTTTTTAATTAACGACCAAATCAAAATACAATAAATTGCAAACGTGTTTCCTTAGAGAAAATTTGATGTTCTACAAAAAAGGTGTTTCAATATTTTTCAATCCAGTACTTCCTTCATAAGTTATTCGCGATTAAATTTAAAAAAAAAAAAAATTCTTTGCAATTCTGCAGCTGGTTGGACATGCACTTAATAGTACATTTAATCACTTTTCGGGAATTACATATATAGCATTTTTGCGGTGTTGTGGGCAAATAACATTTAACTTCTCTTTTCTTTTCTTTTTTCTATCTAAGCCCAATTTGTAAACATTTATATTGAGTCTTATACTGACTAAAAAAAAAAAAAAACAGTGGAGGTCTTAACTTTAAATAATAACTGGTGATTTTTTAGCTGGTTTGGTTTTGGCAACACTGGTTTTGACAGCTGACGTGTGTTTAGTACCTTGTGTCACTGTCAAACAGCTTCAGTTTGGTTTGCAATTTAACCATGGATCGTCTTACAAATGACCAACGCTTGCAAATTATTGAAAAAATCACTGTTTGGTGCGGTTTATGGGCCGGCGGCATTATTGGGCCATATTTCTTCAAAGATGATGCGAATCGCAGCGTTACTGTCAATGGTGAACGCTACCGAGCGATGATAACAAACTTTTTTTTGCCCGAAATGGAAGTTCTTGACTTGCATGATATGTGGTTTCAACAAGACGGTGCCACATGCCACACAGCACGCGAAACAATGGCGCAATTGCGAGGCGAGTTTGGTGAACAGTTAATTTCACGTTTCGGGCCGGTCAATTGGCCGCCTAGATCGTGCGATTTGACACCATTAGACTATTTTTTGTGGGGGTATGTCAAGGCTAATGTCTATAGGGACAAGCCCGCCTCGATTGACGCACTGGAAGCCAACATCCATGCATTCATTCGTGAGATACCGGCCGATATGTGTGAAAGAGTATGCCAAAATTGGACTCAGCGGGTGGGCTACCTGAGACGCAGCCGTGGTCAACATTTGCATGAAATTATTTTTAAACAAAAATATAGATTTAGGTGGGGGTAGAATCACTTTTTTGAAATTAGTGTAAGAATGATTTTTCACGAAAACATACACCACGGTTTCAAAAAATAGTTCCTCGTTGACAACACATAACCAAGCTTCCCAGTAGTTTTAAACAAATACGGACCCCCAGTAATTTTTATTTGATTTTATAAGTAAATTTTAATTCAGTTCCCAACCACTTCAAAGTGGAAAAAAGCAAAACCGTTTCCCTCATATTTTGTTTTGCCAATTATAGAGCCCACTGAAAATAATAACAACAATCAATTGACACAAATTAATTTTTTGAGTGATGTTCAAACATTGCACTACTCATATATCAACACGACCACACGGACTGACTGAAATAAGCTGGAACCTACCTATACAACCTATCAGTTCAAAAATTTTAATATTATTTGATGAATTATCACGTCAAAACAGCTCATTGCCAGTCATATTAACTTACCACTGAGGCTGGACCAATTAAAACATTTATTGGCATTACATTTAAAAATGTTTACCTCTTTTCACCGCCATTGTGGGGGAGGGTTAATTAAAACAAATAGGCAGAGATGTGACGTTGATTGCATGTTGTGAGTATAGCATTTTTCGAAAATTCATTAAGTCTAATTAGTCGAGCTAAAAATTATTGTGCAGGTTGAAATAAGTGACTTTTCTCCATTGTGCTTTGATTCCATAGTTGGGTTGATTAAATGAACAAAAAAGGGAATAAATGGAAGAATTATTATATTCTCTGCACTCAACAATTTAAAGGATTCATTTGATTGTGCGGGTTTGACTTTCCACAGGACTTCTCATGTTCTGTTGATATTATTTCTCTGTTTAAGGTATAAAATTTTCATTTATTGGCTTCTGATTGATTTTGATGCAATCAATGGAAAATAATTGTACAAGCAGTAATATTAAGATAATTATCGGATTTCTGGAGGAGAAATTGTTTTTGCATGGGTAACGCCTCTCATGAGGAATTGGTAAGTCTTACGATAGTGAGATCATCGCCATGAAAAGCGCTTTCTCGATTAGCCGTTCAGAACTTACATTCCCTCTCAAGACAATGATTGTGAGAAATGTGCTAGGCCCTGGGGATCCTCGCTCTGTTGGGCCCCACTATTTATTTAATTTATTTATTTTATCACATTTCTGGGCGACGCAATGACTTCCCGGATTGTTAGATAATTCAAACTCGTTAGGACTTTTTTTTTAGAAAGAGGCTTCTACTAACCTAAAAAGCTTGTATCAATTCAACTGCTCATTACAAAAGGTAGCTGTAGCCAACCATGCCAACTGCGTCTTTTCAAATGGTGTTTGTAAAGTCATTTTGAGGAAAAGGGCTCCACGAAATAATTTTTTTTTTTTTTTTTTGTAAATGGGCGCAAGACATCGAGTGAAGCTTCGGCTGTGTGGCACGTAGCTCCGTCCTGTTGCAACCAAATGCTGCCAATATACCCCTTTTCAATTTTTGTGTACAAAAATTCGTTCAACATAACGATAAAGATCGCCATTGACTGTAACGGCCACTCCTTGCTCATTTTCGAAGAATGCCCTTGCACCAAGATCCGCACCAAACAGTGACTCGTTTTGGGTGTATCGGCTTTTCAATGCCAACTGTATCTTTATAAATGGTGTTTGTAAATCAGTTTGAGGACAGAGGTTCCGTCAAATAAGTTTTTTTTTGAAAATGTGCGCAAAAAATCCAGTCTTTGGTTGTGTGGTACGTAGCACCGTCCTGTTGAAACCAGATGTTGCCAATATCCTCCTCTTAAATTTTTTGGTTCAACATGGCCCGATAACGATCGCCATCGACTGTTACGGTCACTCCTTGCTCATTTTCGAAGAATGCCGTTGAACCAAGATCCGCACCGAACAGTGACTCGTTTTGGGTGTATCGGCTTTTCAATGCCAACTGTATCTTTATAAACTAACTGGACACTTTTCAACGATGAGCTCGGTAATTTCGTCAAAACTCTACCTAAGCTCTCAACATCACAAAAAGTGGAAGATGCCGTTCTAGAAGTGAATTGTGCCCTTACAAGTAGCTTCGAGCTGGCATGTCCAGCTAGACAATTACCTAGTAGATCTATGGTTCCGTGGTGGAACAATGAACTACAGAAACTTCGCAGGGAAACCAGAAGTATTTTGAATAGGTCCCTCAAGACCAAATCAGATGTCGACTGGAACCTGTATCGATCTAAGCAGAAGGACTTTAAAAGGTTAATTCGAAGATCAAAGAATGCCTCTTACAAAGAATTCTGTGAAAGTATAGAAACACTCAGTGAAACTAGTCGACTTACTAAAGCCCTTAAAAGGAGCAAGGTAAACAAACTAGAAACGCTCAGGAAATCAGACGGTTCCTATACCGAGTCCAAAGCAGAGACACTCAGTCTTATGCTGGAAACTCATTTTCCAGGAAACCAGATATCAATCGGACCACAGCAATCTATTTCCCTTAGATCAGTTGAATCCGATAAATCCACTCGACTTAGCTGGTACACGTCATCGTTAGTTGTTACCGACGAAGCCATCAAATATGCCGTGGCATCTTTTGACAGTTTCAAGTCACCTGGCACTGACGGTGTTTACCCAGCTATGTTGCAGGAAAGTATAAACCTTTTGCTTCCTACTTTGAAAAATATTTTCACTGGTAGTTTAGCCCTAGCGTATATACCAACTCCATGGCAGAGTGTTAGAGTCGCCTTCATACCAAAAATTGGTAAACAAGACTACTCACTCGCCAAGAGCTTTAGACCCATCAGTCTTACCTCCTTTCTGCTTAAGACGCTGGAAAGAATGGTTGAGATTTACATTCGTAAAACCTCACTCCAATTACACCCTCTGTCTCAGATGCAACATGCTTACCAAAGAGGAAAATCTTGCGAGACCGCACTTCAAAATCTTGTTAGCAGGATTGAATGCGCGCTTGACAGGAAAGAATTTGCGGTAGGTATTTTCATCGACATTCAAGGTGCTTTTGACAATGCAAGTTTCGATGGTATGTGTAATGCTGCCAGAGAACACGGTGTGGACGAGTCATTAGTGTTGTGGATTAAAGCAATGCTAGTAAATAGAACCGTAATCGCTGAGGCTGAGTGTGGACAATATGTTGCAACGGGAGTGAATAAGGGCTGCCCACAAGGTGGCTTTTTATCTCCTCTTCTGTGGTGCATGTTGATCGACTCTCTACTCGTAATGCTCAATGGTTCTAACGTTCATGCCCAAGCATATGCAGACGACGCGACGTCGCCGTGCTCTCGATTGGCTCCAGCCTCCAAGCTGTCTGTTCCCGAGCACAGGCTGCGCTTTGTATGATTGACACCTGGTGTGTTAGAAACGGTCTCTCCGTCAATCCTCTTAAAACCGAGGTTGTCCTCTTCACGAGACGTAGAAAATTGACTGGTTTGACCCAACTTTCGCTTAAAGGCGTCAACATTCCTTTTTCAAATGAAGTCAAACATCTTGGAGTAATCCTGGATAACAAACTTCTTTGGTCAAAACATGTCGAGTCTAAAACTACTAAAGCACTGTCAGTTTTCTGGCAATGTAAAGGAGCATTTGGCAAGACATGGGGTCTTTCACCGAAAAGGGTCCTTTGGATCTATACGGCTATGATAAGACCAATCATCTCCTATGCGTCAGTTGTTTGGTGGAATAAGCTCTCGCGTAAATACGTTATTGCCTCGTTTGCCAAACTTCAAAGAACAATTTGTCTGGGTGTTACGGGGGCCTTCCCCAGCACACCGGGAGCTGCTCTCGACGCACTGTTGAATCTTCCTCCCCTTGATACTTACATCATGGGGTGTACTCTCAAGACCATTTCTCGTTTTAAGCGATGTGGTCTCTGGCACAATTCGCACTGGAGCTTTGAGGAACTCGCAAGCAGCATATCTTTTGACTCACGTCTAATGGATATGCCGTCTGACACGATGATCCCAAGGCTCAAACTGCGTCAAAATTACTCAGTCAACTTTCCTTCGGTTCAGGACTGGTTCACCCCAGAATCTGAGCCTGGAAAGAACTGTTATCGTATCTTCACAGATGGCTCCAAAACCGACGAGGGTTCTGGTGCTGGTGCCTTTGTTGAGAACGACGACATACGACTGCACTCATCTTTGGGATCATACGCATCCGTTTTCCAAGCGGAAGCTTATGCTATCCTTATGGCCTTGAGCTACGTAACGAACAATGGATGGACGGGGAGAAGTATCTGTGTTTGCAGCGACAGCCAAGCTGTGCTTAAGGCCCTTCTCAACCCTCTAACCACTTCGAAAGTGATCCAGGAATGCAAGAGCTCTCTGAATGCGATCGGAAGATTAAATTCCTTGAGTCTCATTTGGGTTCCGGGCCATCACGGCATAACTGGAAATGAAGTCGCCGATGAACTTGCTAGGCAGGGATCTCAGACAGCTTTTTCAGGACCTGAACCGTCGCTAGGTCTGCCAGCATCCTCAGTGAGAGCTTCAATCAACGATTGGATCTGTGAAGAGCAAAATCGTAGATGGCATGCCTCCAGTGGATGCAGGCAAACCAAGCGCATGCTCCCCAACGTTAGTAAGAAGACTGCAACATTTTTGCTAGCTCGTAGCAGAAAAGACTGTAGAAAGCTTATTGGCGTTGCCAGCGGGCACTTCTCTTTTGCCAAGCATTTAAACGTGTTAGGCTTAAGCGACACCACACTCTGTGAATCGTGTGGAGAAGATGAGGACACCGCAGAGCACTTCCTCTGTGAATGTCCTGCTTTTTCTCGCATGAGGTTACAGATACTCGGCGCAGACATGGTGAGAGCTGGTAACTTAGGCTCCTTATCATGGCAGCGTCTTTTGGCTTTTCTCCGAACATCTGGAAAGCTATAACAAATAGAAGGTTGCTATCTGGTAGTACAATGGACCGGTATTTAGGTCTGAGTGCTCCAGCTGGTATTTTAAAAACCTCCAACATAAAAAAAAAAAAAAAAATCTTTATAAATGGTGTTTGTAAAGTCAGTTTGAGGACAGAGGTTCCGTCAAATAACTTTTTTTTATCGAAAATCCAGTGTGGCTTTGGTTGTGTGGCACGTAGCACCGTCCTGTTGAAGCCAGATGTTGCCAATATCCTCTTCTTCAATTTTTTGGTTCAACATGGCCCGATAACGATCGCCATCGACTGTTATGGCCCCTCCTTGCTCATGGATCAAAATCCACACCAAACAGTGACACGTTTTGGTTGTATCGGCTTTTCAATGTATGCATTCGGGTATTCTGTGCCCCAAATGCGTCAATTTTGCTTGTTTACATACCCGCCAAGATCAAAATGAGTTTCATCTGAAAATTTGGTTTTTTTTTTTTGGCAAAATCGGCATCTTGTCTAAGTCGATTGCAGGCCCATTTAGCGAAGCAAAAACGCAACATATTCGTTCAGCGGAAGGATAAAAATAATTATCTGTCAAATCAGACATGAGCTAAGTGTAACCATTCACGAAATAGGCACTTGTTAAAAAACCCGTTTTACCCGATTGGTTTACAGTGTGCATGTAACACTGTAAACCAATCGATTCATTTGGGGGATAAAAAACTCATCGTAATGTCCGTGTTGGTTCTTTTAAAACGAAGTCACTCAGTCATTTCTGATGGAAGAAGTTTCCTAATTCTCAATCTAAAGTGAGTTTATTGCAGTCGATTCAGTTGACATTTTTTCATTGTATAAGGAAACTTTAATAGCACCATGGCAGAGAAATCACTAGTGTCGCCATCTGCGGTTTCCATTAAAGGTTTTATCGGTTCAAAAAATTTGGCTGTTTTTGTTCATTTAGGCATGTGGATGGTAATTTTTTGGATGCTTTAATGGTTGTGGATGGTATTTTCATTAATTATTAGATGCGCTTAAATGATTTATAAAAAAAGGATGTCATGATACGCTGAATGCAAAACCACGTACTTTTTATCATTTAGAATTAAAAAGCACATCACGCTTTTATATTGCTAACACATTTACGAAGGAAAGCTGCCCTAGCCAATAATATATGACATGTTTGCAGCATGCTGGCAGGGTTCAACGATTAACTTTTTCCGATTGCGAAGGTAGTACCTACGTTTAATGGGGACTGCAGGTGGCAACACCAGCGCTTTCCCCGCAATGGTACTACTATAGTTTCCTTATAAAATCCATTTTTTTGTTGTGTTGCCAGATTTTGTGGTGCCCGAGCCGAAATAGTTTGAATTTCTACCTGGTACATGTGAGGTTCGTAAACTTGCTGCAAGACGGAAAAATAAAAATGATTTTTCTCGGGTATCTCTTTCGAAAGGAATTGTTCTCCCACAGTAGTTTCATTCCCATGAAAAGCACTTCGTCGATTTGCCTTTCGATATTGGCAAAATGTTGTAAGTCCCCCCATTCCTCACAAGGTATGGTTGTGAGAAATGCGTTTAACAACCCCAAGGTTTGTGCTACTGTATTTGTGACCTCGCAAAGTTTGCTTCAGATGGGCCAATAGGCAACGCAATACGCAATTGCCCGTCCTTTTAAGCTGACTGACTAGTTTTGTTTCAATCGAAACGAAATTACTAGCACGATGCCCTCAAAACCTCAATTTATTGAAAAAGTTCCAATTAAACAAACGAACATGAAACTACACCATCTTTTTTACCCCTCAAATAACTTGTGTAAGTTCCTACTGGGGAATTACAGTAAACTAAACTAAGCTAAGCTTTTCAATGTTTGGTCGCTTGTGCAACACTAAACTCTGTTGATGATTGTTACACATACTTTAATTCGTTCTCCAAAACAAATAAGTAGAAGCCCTCAGGGGTTATTTCCATGATGCGATGTCAGAAACAACCGCGGGCCTTAGTTCCTTTTTCTGCGAACTCAAATATGATTTCGTTATGGAAATAAGTCTCACCTTTAGAACTCTATTTATTTTCAACTCCACTAGACATAAGTTCATAATCTGATTGCGATATGTCATAATCATATCAAAGAAAATCACACGTCAATAAGAAAAAGTTCGTTCGAATTTTTTTAAGTTTAACCACAAGCCCGTACTGCCCGAAAGGAAATTTCGTTCGCTTCGCTACTCACGGATAAAATAATGAAGCTAAAAGTGAAGCGGAAAAAATTTTCTCAAGGAAGTATGGATGTGTGATGTAAAAATAAACATTCGGGGGAATCGAAGCAAACAAAATTTCCCTTCGGGCCTACGGGCTTGGGGTTGAACATTAAAAATTCAAACGACCAGACCAGGAGAAAGTAGCTAAGAGTAAAACAAATATTAAGAGAGAAGATTTAGTTATTATGTGCGCATAAGAAAGTGGACTGAGTTTCAATCCATCCTACGGGACAAAGTGGGAGACAACGTGAGCTATGAATCCATGAAAAGCTGAAATAAGTGCCCAAATTTTGAAACTTTGTTTTTCTATACCTCAAAATGTTTTTTCCTTTAAATCAAAGGAAACTAAAACTAGAATATATACCTTACCTACATTTAGCGCTTCCACTATGTTCTTAATCTTTTCTAAGAAGGAAAACTAATTTTAAGATCCAATGTGTATCAGGCTCATATAAATGCTGCTTCAAAATGTTAACAAAGACATGGGCGTAAATTCTTTTCTTTAAATTGTATTATTGCCTCTTTAAAGTGGAAACAAAGCCCGTGGGTATTATTTCCATTTTTTTTTTTTTAGCAATAAGGCCCACGGGTCTACCAACGCTTTGGTATGGCAAGCGAAAATTGTGTGCAGAAAGTTCATACGATTATTTCGCTATCGCAGACCAGAATGCCTTCACCCAAACCCCAAATTAAATCGTACGCGAAAATTGTTTCGTCGGTTCCCTGTTTAAGAAAATGTAAAGTACTTCGGCAGCGAAATAATTCTAATTTTTTAATTTTATTTTTAATAGAAACATAAACCGCGTTTTATTGGGAATCTATACTCACGTTTACAAAACATTGCACATGGGAAAACAACAACGATTAATGAACAAAAATAAGTCAGTGTCATCAAGTTTATGGAATAAAGTTGCAGTTCAGTTCAGTTCAGTTTTCTTTATTGAGACTTAAATTCACAAGTTTAGTTTTGATTACAATTTTTTGTTATGATGCTGCCGACTTTATAAAGTATGTCTGGCTTATAAGTTTTCGTTAGTAAAAAGGTTACAGCTTTTTTCTTTAATGAGGTTACATAGTTCAAAATGTTTTCTCTTAATTTATTCATCGTATACTTGCTCCCAGCATACGTTCACATTGTGGCTCTTAAAGGCCAAACTTAAAACTAATAATGACTAGAACTTAAAACTAAAATAACAAGAGGTGTATTTGAAACATACATAGATATATAAACAATTTCTTTGTTTCTAATTTTTTTTTTTTAGTTTGATATAAGTTAACGTTAGGTACTTAATTCAAAATACAATTTAATATATTGGAACAAGAACTTATGAATAGCACAAACTAATACAAATAAAAAGAAATTTATAATAATTGTACTAATTTAACTTATTTCAATTCTTTTTTTTGAAGAACAATTTAAATTTTTCATTTACTAAAATGAAAATAAATCATTTCATGTGATAGAATAAAAATGTAATTTTATCCTCTTAGGACATTCAATGAAGCTTTCTCATAAAATGGCAAAATTAGTGTATTTTCAGACTCTATTGATGTTTGTGATCTATCATTTAAAAGGTCAAATGGTGATAAGTAGTACCTATTGATGATTTTCACTTCCGTTAACAATATTTACATCCCATAGTCCTTTTACTATTGGATTTGGATGGTTTGGACTTGATTCAAGTCTGCTCTTTAATAAAGATGTCATATATATCATTAACGGCTTAACCTTTGTTAAGTCATACAAAGTGTAATTTGAATACCATTTTTTGTTTGGTTTACGATACTTGCCACTGCAAAATCGTAAGATTGTTCTTTCAAACTTTTCTAACTCTTTTGCTGCGGTGGGAGAAATAGAAAACCACGTACTAAAACCATAAGAAACGATAGGTCTTATAAGAGTCTTATAAATTAAAATTTTTGTGTTTTGAGATAAATCCTTTGAAGAAAGAAGTTTCTTTAAAATGGAAGTAGCCATTTTCGCTTTAATTAATACATTCCGCGCATGTTTGTTGAATTTAAACTTGTTCTGATAATAAATACCTAAGTATTTAGTTTCAGATTTCAATGGAACAATATTATTTTCAATACGCAAGCATAACTCCTTGCTTTCTTTAACAGCTTTTCGGTGACCTTTTCCATACGCGTTTCTGAAGCAGGTGACCCCACATTTTTCAGTTTTTATATTTAAGCCCCAGGACCTCAAATAAGACAGTAAACTGGGTAGAGCGTTTTGTATTTTTTCCAATGCGATGTTCGGCCTGGCCGCAGAAGCATATAGTTTTGTGTCATCTGCATACAAAAGCGCCTCCGGTACAGACTCTGAGTTGCAGAATGGCATATCATGAAGAAATACATTAAATAATTTTGGACCAAGCAATGTTCCCTGAGCAACTCCCAGAAGAACTGGGAAAGGTTCTGAGAGCTCAGATCCAATAGCAATGGATGCTGTTCTTGAATCAAGAAAATTCATTATAATTCTTATAAGTGGATTAGGAAAATTCAGTCTTATTAACTTAAAGATAAGGCCTTTATGCCAAATAGAGTCAAACGCTGCCTCTAAATCGATATCGAGCACAACTGTACACTTTTTCTGTCTAAGATTGTGAATAATTCTATCATTAAGCACTAACAGGCAATGTTCGGTTGAATGTTGTTTTTTAAAACCAAATTGTGTGTTTGGTATTATATTTGAATCTTCGAGGAAGCTGTCAAGGGTTTCTGCTATAACTCTTTCGAATAGTTTTCCAATATTAGAGAGAAGCGATATCGGTCGGAATTCTTTAATATTTTTAGCGTTATTCTTTTTTGCTAAAGGTATTATTTTGGACTTTTTCCACGCTGATGGAAAATATCCGTTATTAATGCAGTGGATAAAGAGACAAGTCAAAATAAGGTCAAGAGAAAGCGGGCATTTCCTTAATATAAAATTTGAGATTTGGTCTAGACCAAAAGACTTTTTATTGTTCAAATTGCTTCTAAATACGCTTACTTTCTGATGTGTAGTAAATGGTAGGGATACTTGGTTGCAGGTTGTGTTAATAAAGTTGCATTAGTGAGTACAACGTCTCATTAAGACTCTTTAGTCAAGATGACTATAAAATCCCAAATAAAACACGGGTTAATATATGACTTCGCTGCACAACATTCTACCACTGCAATTTTCCGACTTCTTTTTAATTTTTTCGAGCTGTCGCTTACGGATTGCTGGGATGGATATGGCTTTGAGTTCTTAAATCGTTTCCAAATAGTTGGTAAAGGGTTTTCTTTTTAAGACGTGTGGTTTTCAATCAGGCTATATTTTATTAGGAGTTGGTATTTTGACTGCTGTCACTTGAGTTATGCTCAGATTGGTTTGCCATTTTTTTGGGCAAGAATTGAAGCCGCGTGACTATTGGGCTATTGGGTACGTTAGGTAAATTAGGACGAAATCGCTGTTAACACCCATTTTTACATAACTTCTACTTCCAATATCAGGCGATTTAATACCGCTGGACTATTTTTGTGGGGTTATGTGCAGTCGTTTTTCTACGAAGATTCAACGCTTCTATTGCTGACATACGGCCCCAAATTAACATGCAGACGTTCTTACCATCACACCACGAGTACCACAATTGGGCTTCTTGGCTGGATTTTATTTGAGCTAGTTGACCCCACTTGCCGAAAAACCACACTTTATCTCATTGATCATTCAAAGGAGTCAGTCAAATCGCTTCTCCCAATCCCAAAAAGGCTGAGAAGGCTGGGTATTCTGGGCTACAAGAGCTACATTTACATATAAAAATAGGGATATTGAGGGACTCTCTCTAGCATTCCAATCTCATTAAATTTTGCACAAAAATCGGAAGAGCTGGTGGTGCGTTGGCCTTTTCATTTTAGCCAAAATTTCTCTTTGAAAAGCGCACTGTCCAGGCACTGCACTTATTTTCGAAATAAGTTTTCAATATTGGCGAAAGTTGTTCATGCGTAAAGTGACTCACTTCGCTTTGTGTAGTCATGACACTTATTTTCTATCAAGATTTCGAAGTGAAACAGTTATCAGTGTGAAAATAGCCCTTCATTAAAAAAGAACCTCTAAATGACCACCTGCTTTAATGTCTAAGAAAAAATTGGAGTATGATCTGCTCTGAAACTGTTACTGTCATCCAAAATTGAAAGAAAGGGTTGCGAATCGTGTCCATTAAAATTACTAAGACGAAATGGTTGAGTTAATAATGCACCTCACTTTGACAAGGCTTGCTGTTGTATTATGACATGTATTATATTGCACTGTTGAGGATGACATTTACGTATACAATATTTCATAAAATGATAAAGCATTAATCGATGCAATACTGTGTGTTCATTACAGTACTATACTTTAATTTACGATCTCGTATTAGTGTAACAACACACACTTACTTATACATAATTATGCCAATGCAGTCTATTATATTCAGACACAATTAATATGAAATATTTTCTGCGACTACGAAGCATGAACAACAACATAAACTGCAGTAATTAGTAAAGTTTTTTCTTCCAATTAATTACTTCATTTTTGCAATGACATTCCTGTATCATTATAACCATACATCTAACACAACAGCGCGAATCGCCTTTGTATTCGATTGTATACAACATATATAAATGTTGCTGCAATCCCTTGCGGTTATTATCTAAATCGAACGAACGTGAGTTACTGACTGTCATCAGTGAAGAAATTGACCTCAATTGGGAGATATTTGTGGCAAATCTCCACAAATTCACAAAGGACCAGTCTCGCATGCTTGGTTGGTGGTAGAGAGTGGTAACGACATCAAATCAATTAGGAACGTGATTCCTTCTTTCATTTTGTGGAAACCAATTTTATCCCTCTTCTGTTTTCTACATCGCCCCAAATATTACCTTTCTGTCATGTTAACTTGGCTTTATTTTCGAGATCAATGAAATTACTCAAATTGCTCTTTAATCTCACAGCATGTTTTATTTTTGCTTTCTTCGTTTTTGTTCTTTGCTTTGCTTTGATTTGTTGTTGTCTTTTCTTGGTGTAGGTCGCTTGAATTGAGGAATATTTCGTTTAACAGAATGTTTCGTTTAACGGTCATACAAATGTGTGAATCAAAATGATTAGGGATTTTTTGTTTTATGTGCAAAAGGACAAGAAGATTACAAGAAGAATAAGCAGGATTTTTTTTCTTTTTTTATTTGATTTTGTCGAAAAGTGTCAATCATGGATCATCCACCACTATACGCTGTTTTCAACATCTCTTCACAGTTGGGTTTGATTTCGATGTGATTGTCCGTCTATGTTGATGAAGGAACCTTGCTACAAGAGCAAATATTGTAGAGTTAAAATCTTTGAAAAGGGCAATCCTGAGAAAGGATTTCTTCACTTTTTGTCCGATATCCGCAGGTTGATAATAGATTCAGTTTCTTATAATATTATTATTTAATTGCGCGGGTACTTGGGAGTAAGGGTAATTTTTTAGATTTTTAATTATTTACTTGCGAAATTTGTCATTTTTCCGATGTGTTTATTTCGGCGGAAAGGAAGTCGAAGGGCAACCATTTTGATAGAATCAAGTACACCTACATTTGACGCAGATAAGGAAAGTGCTACCAGACATTTTTAACAGTTTATTTAATTTTTGTTTGAGAGTGATTAAATTCTTCTCAGTCTCAAAATGTTTGTTGAATGCAAATGCATCGAAACAGCTTCTATGCGATAGCTTGATTCCTTGCATATTCTTTGCCTAGTATTTCGCAATTAGTTAAAAAAACAAGTAATCCCAATTCAAAGAGTGCGACTATTAGCATTATAAACTTAAATTAGAGACAACTTCTGAAAGTAAAAAAATTGCAGCCAAAACAACAATTACATTTCAAAACGCTATGATAATCTTAATTAATATGGCCAAAAACATTGATCGATTCAAGGAAATAATTGATTCTGCTTAATAAAATAATAAAACAAATGGGGTGGCATAACAGAGCATGACCAAGCGTATTTTCCACTACCAAACCTTGTGAGGAATTGAGGAAAGGTTCAGCTTTTTGCTGATTCAGAGGCTGATTGAGAAACTGCTTTTAACGAAAGTCTCAGATAGCATGGAGACATACTGTAAGCCCTAAGCCAGGAGGTGCAGGGAAATAAGTCCACAGGAACTAACTCCACTGAGGGACTAAATTCCCACTTGTGCAGGGAAATAAGTCCACAGGAACTAACTCCACTGAGGGACTAAGTTCCCACTTAATGGGAACGAAATCCACTTTACCAAAGTGGCCTTCGTTCTCATGTACGGTGAGAACTCCGTTACAAAAAACTGTGGGTTTAGTTCCCTTTGAATGTGAAATAAATTCTTATGTTTAGCCAGGAAAAAAATAGTTCTTCAAGTTTCGAAATTCAGTTTTCGAGCTTTCGAAAATATTTTATTATACAGTTTACTTCAAAATTCAGTTTTCAAAAATAATAAGAAAAAAAATCGGAGATTCAGTTTTCGAGTTTTGGAAAATATTTTATTATTCAGTTTATTTCAAAATTCAGTTTTCAAAAATAATCAAAAAAAATCGCGCGATTTTTTTTGATTATTTTTGAAAACTGAATTTTGAAATAAACTGAATAATAAAATATTTTCCAAAACTCGAAAACTGAATCTCCGATTTTTTTTCTTATTATTTTTGAAAACTGAATTTTGAAGTAAACTGTATAATAAAATATTTTCGAAAGCTCGAAAACTGAATTATCGCTCCTGAACTTTACACTTTTTTCACGAATATTCAAATAACAAATGACATACTGAATATCGACTGCAACATACTCGTACTTATCAAGATAAGTTCAAGAAAACATAAAAAATTATCTAAGAACTAACAGTAGTTTCTCTCTTTAAGTTTTGTTATTGGAAATTCTTTCTCGCTTTATACTTTCGAGTGTGTACTAATTTCCCATAAGAAAGTGGAGCTAGTTCCTACTTAATGGGAACAAAGGCCACTTTACTAAAGTGGCCTTTGTTCCCATTAAGTGGGAACTTAGTCCCTCAGTGGAGTTAGTTCCTGTGGACTTATTTCCCTGCACAAGTGGGAATTTAGTCCCTCAGTGGAGTTAGTTCCTGTGGACTTATTTCCCTGCACCAAGCCAGGAGTACGACACAGTTTTCCTTTGGCAAACGCAGAAATAAAAAGGTCATACAAAGAATTTATTGATAAATTGAGGGAATTCACTATAATTACTCAGGGATACTGCTTCAGTATCAAAAACAAATTGATATCAAATCAAATACTAATTGATTTTATACAGGCTGTGACTAAAGACTGTCTTGGTCTATGATATACAAGAAGGAAACAAAATATATACCAAACTCAAAGTTTAGTAGACTTAAGGCAAAATATTGGGTCGACGGAGGTACACAGTATACAAGGTGGATAAATAATTGAACTACTACAATATTGAAATGCAAACGAAATTTCTCTGCTTCTTTATTACCAGCCATTATTATGTGTACTATGAGTAAGCTTTTGCAATCGTACAGATCAAAAATTTAGGGATAACAATAAAACATTACTTTGTGATAATAGAGATTTCAAAAAGATTTATTCTGGAATTCTATCTGTCTGTTTGTAATTGAATGTACAGCCTGAACCGCTTGATGGACATCCATCAAAATCTGAATTTAAAGTCTGTGGTGGGGTAACCCACAAGCCACAATACAACCCTTCAAATTAAATTTATTTTTCTCAAAAACTACAATTCTACGAACTACAGTATTTTATACAAGAGATCTGTTTCCGGTTGTTTCTCTTACGATGTAAGAAAAATTGGAAAATGTATAGAAAACTCCACCGGCCGTCCTCCCAATAATTATTAATTTTTTTCGATAATATTTTTTATGATTCAAATTTTATATTAAAAGGCACAAGGCTAATAAAATAGGTTGCTTATTGCTTATCAACATTTGGTAAGCTTAAGTTAAGAAATTGTCAAGCCAATTTTTTAAGACTCGCATACTGAATTTTTAAAAAAGAACTTGCTTTTAAGAAAAGTCAAAATTGGAAACCAATTTAAAATAAATAATTCTATACACTGTAATTATTATTCAGATATTTTTAAGTACTGTAAAAGACTAAGTCTTATTTGTACACTGAAATAAATTGAAATTGAAAAACTAGCCCAACAATTTGGTTTGAACTTTCATGTTTCAATTGTATCCCAATGTTGACTAGTAGAAAAGAATAATGGTCATTTCTTCATGTCTTGGAATTTTCCTCAATTTTCAAACTAAAAACATTTCCCGCTTGAGCGCCATCTTTTATTCAGTTTCTTTCGCTCAATCTGGTATATTTTTTAAAAAGGTTTATCATAAAATTAACGGTCAGTACCATGGTATTGAAATTAACGAGTGTTAATACAATGCTTTTATTATAATTATATTAAATAATTATTTAATTTCACGTGTGAATTCAAAATTATATGGCCAATCACTTTAATTTCGTGTGAGAATTTAAGTTAGGTTAATTATACCTCCACGGTACTGACATTTGTCAGTTTGTTAAAAACTTCAATGAATTTCAATATTTAACTAACGTTAAACTTTGTTTTATTCTAAGACTATTATAAAATTTGTTATTTTAATCTTACTGCAAGTAAATTTTAAAGATTTTTAAAATCAAGAAAGAAGATACCGTAAATGTCTCTGTATAATTATCAAAATCCTATAATTTATCATTTGTTTTATTATTTTAAGAGATTTTGCCAAATATTCTGAATATTTCATTTTGATGTCAGTATCGTGGCCGTGGTAGTGAAATTTCTAATTTTTGTTCTAGCTTCTTTTCTATTACAGTTATAGTAGAGTTACGTTACAGTCTCAATTTTGAGTATAACAGACCAGACCACAAGTTTTAAAGCATTTTTGATTTAAAAAAATTTTAAGTTGTAAAAATCACAGTTTTATAAGTATCAGCCATATCAGCTTATGAAAATGTACTACAAAAAGAGCCACAAATATTATTTGCAAAGAAATGGCTTTGTCGGGAGTACCTTTCAAATGACTGGTGTTATAAAAAAGATTCGCTGGATAAGCATCTGATTTTTCTTCGTTGTAAAATTCATAAAGTTTTTCACCTAGCCTTTTAACATTTTTTGTACGGTCTACAGAACGTAGAGCATGTTTATCGTTTCATTTGAGCCTTTATTTCGCTATGTCCAAAAGGATACAAAATTATGTTAAGTGCCACAATGGGGGTGTCTCAGAAACTTAAAAGAGTAGATAGACCCTATAAGCCAACTTGATGGGAAGAAGCTTTTGTAGACAATTAGACTTGTGAATGTCTTCTACATCTTGAAGTGAGATTTGAAACCGAAGATCAACAGTACTTTTACAATCGATTGAACAAATTGAATTTGAGTTACGTTTCTATCGTTTTTGATGCCAAGATCAAATGGAGTCCCACTGAATATCTATGATCATTCAAGGGGAGTGATCTTAGAAAAAAAGGGTTGGGGTCCCACCAATACACGAGAGATATAAAAAAGCTATGATAGCACTGTATTCGTGTAACAGAATTTTCGGCAGCAAAGCTTTGGACTAAATCTTAAAACTATCATGTGGATGTACACTGCCATTGTTAGACCCATTCTATCATAAATGGCAATTTGGTCTGGTGGAATGCACTGGAAAAATCTAATAACTTAAAAATCCCGTACACCCCGTATCTATTTGCGTCAGTGGAGCAATGAGAACGACACCAAATGCGAGGTTGGAAGTAATTCTCAATCTCACAGCCCTTGATCTTGATGTTTAAGATTTGACCCCAAACAGCGCACTTTAGCTAAATCAGTTCAATGTCTGGAAAACCAGCCAGATTTTATCAGGAAACGTAGACAGCAATATCTGGACGTATCACCTAACTTCATATATGGACGTTAATAAATCCTTCTTAGCCAGCTTTTCCAATAGACAGAGTTGGGAGAGTGAAACATCTCATACGAACGGACGTCTTTATACATTTATACTTAGTACAGTGTCTTGCAAGCCGAGATCTAGGCACTTATAAAAGTTGCAGAACAGGTGCTCGTGATATGGCGCCATCACATGCTGGATATCACTTTTTTCAAACATAGCCAAGCAGCAATTACAGCGATTTCTGCCACTCTAATAAAATCAAAGCTTGTTTCTTGCTGTCGCGAAGGGCTATGGGTTCTTATCACGCAGCATAACGTTAGACTCTGCTGGGTTCCCGATCACACTGTGCTACCGGGAATCGAAAATCTGCCACACCAGGACAAAAATTCCTGGGCAGTTACTTCTTCAACGAACTAGAATGCAACAGCCTGTTGAACTTCATTAAGGCCATAAAATGGTTGAAATTTGACCAACCATAAGCCCATAGGTTCTTAGAACGTTACAACACTAAAGGGTATCACAATGGATCTTCATTAATCTAAGTGTGGCGGAAATAAGATCAACCGTGAGCCTATTCTACCTAACTTAACATTCTATCGTTTTTATATAAAGCCTTCCTCTTCGATATTTTAATGACACATGCCTGAAGAATTCTGCAAAGATTACTACCATCGATAGTGCCAACTGAACCATGAGCACTCAAATGTAAAGCAAATGAAAAGAATATTATTGATCTACAAAACGAGTGCCATTTTCTTCAATTTCATAGTTTCATCGACTATCAGTAGCAGCAGGAGCATTTTTAAGCATAACAGGGACATAACTAGTCCCAATTTTACCTATAGACACCCTTATGGTGATTTTGTCTGTCCATATCAAGAAGAAGAAAAAAAGGAAAGCCAATATCATTATTCGAATGAAGGAAACACACAAAAATGAATTCCATTCGAATGCTCAACTATTTTCTTCATCTTAACACTTCACACACAACATTCAATACAAAATAAAAAAGCCAACAAAAGATTAAACCGAAATCTATATGCAAAAAAAAGGAATATTATAACAACATAACAGTTTTCATAAAAAACAGAAAAAAATGATAATATATGCCAAAGGGCATGATTTACATATGAAAAAGAGAAACCGAAAGACCCTAAAGATGTATGGTTGTATGAGCGGTTTTCCAAAGACTACACACACTGCAAACGCAAAGTTTCGAAGGTTTTGTGAAGTAGATGCAAAACATCACCATAAAAAGGACAAAATGCAAATGTACCTTCTACCCGGTATTTCAACAACTTATTCACACATATCCTCGACTTTAGTATTTTATTTTTGGGTGTCATGAGCATTCGCAAATCCCTTTGTCCAATGAAACCCAGGTAGGTACGTTTAGCTACGAATAACTAGTGCAAAATTTTCACAAGTGATGACATCGAAATATACGAGCGGTTTATGGTGTGTCGTGTGTAGTACGGCTTCGATATTGAGAGAGTCATTACCATATGAATGACTTGAAGTCCCAAGGAATGTTAAAAATGCATTAATTTCAGAAGATACGTTTGCGGAGTTGCGGTACCTGTCTATACCTCTGCTGCCTAACCCAACTTACGCAGATATTGACTAACGAAGAAGTTAAACTTCCGTTCCCATGCAAATGTAAAACACTGATGGTTTTGTACTGTACTCGTGTTTAGCTATAGAGATGCAGCAATGAGAACAGTTTCGAGTGCATATTTATCCGTGTTGGGGCACTTTACCATTCATTTTTGGATTAAGAGATTTTGAAAAGTTTGGGACAAGCTAGATAACTGAAGGGGAAGAATGTTGGTTCTATTCGTATTGCTAAAACTTCATGGCATGGTAAAATTGTACTGGAGTATGAGTACATGATATGTACGGACATTTATTCACCAAAACAGTAATAGAAAGCCGAAGTTACCTTGTCGGCTTAGTTTATATAGGTAAAAAGCAAAATGTGATGGTACGGTTGTGATTTGAAATCCCCAAAGAATCATTGCTTTTATTACACTTCATGCTTTTTAAGATAAATGCAAATATCTACTCTAAATTTCAACTCGAAAATACTCTTGTCAAAGTATCCTGATTTGAAGGAAATAGTGACTGGACTACATTTTCTAAATGCAATGTCCTACCTCAAACAATAAGCCGCTTTAAAGGACGTCCACGTTTACGGTGGCCGATTTTATCCGATTACAATCGCAATCAGCATGTTCAATTTGAAAACAGCAATGTTTTGGAACAGTCGAAGAACAGAGTGAACTCAGATCTTCAATCCCAACTAGCTTAGAACAGCGCACAGTTTAGCTTATTGCGCTGAAGTTGTTTATTAACTTTGGTAGTCAAGTCTGTATGTGCCAAAAGCAGAATACTTATAATCAGTTATTAGGTGCGTTTTTTTGCACGCGTATATACGCTTGTTAAAATTTTTGCATGTTAAAAACAACAACAAATAAGCGGATAGCGAAGATAAACATCTACGTTTATTTCTGAAGCGAATATAAACTGCAAGAGCTACCAAGGTGTGGAAGATGAATTTTTGGAAATGTCAAAAAATTCATTAAAAATTTATTCGTTTGGCAAAGCAAATAAAAACAAATTCTGATGTTTTTTTTCTCATTCATCTCTATTATATGGTATTTATTTTCATAAAATCACATAAAAATCACACTATTGCAACAAAAGCAAAATATTTTTATCTGTTTTCCAGCCGAGCGCTCGCTTAAACTGGAGCTATAGCCTCACAACGCCACCCAGAACCAGCCTGAGTCCGGGTCAAAATTTCTCGAACTCTTTAATATAGAGTAATTCCTCTTTGAATTCAAGCACTCCTAGCAGCAATGTGTCGTTAATGTCTCCCCGTTACAAAAGGACTCGAACAAAAGGATAGCTTCAATGTTGTGTATTCTAAGATTTTGCATAAGTTAGAACCTTTTCCACAGAGAAATGTCCAAGCAAGAGGAATTCGGAGTGGCGAAATCACACGACGTGAGTAGTTCTTTCAACCTGCGTTCAATGCATTCGTTCTGGAACAACTGCAGCAACTGCAATACTGCCGTAAATTTTTTAAAGACGTCTATTTTTTGAGTGGACAACAATCAGTTGCTAACAAAGGTTCATAAGGAAATCCTATAGACCAATATTTAAATAAAAGACCATAATTGTCGTGTGGTTTGCAATTAAAAGATCTTTTCTTATTTTTATTTATAGAACATTTGTTTCACTATAATAAATGATTATGTTATGATATTCCAAACGTTTATTCTTCGTCAGAGCCACTGACGGAACCCGAACCGCTGGACGAGCCACTTTTAGATCGAGGCCGGGATCCTGATTTTGACTTGGAGCCACTACGTGAACGTGATCGACTTACTAACCTCGATTGCGATCGCAAGCCTGAGCGGCTGGATCGTGATTCCGAACTTAACATTCCTTGCTCCGAAACTAGATTCTACATCCAATGTGATGGCATAGGTCGATCTGGTGATGGCATAGGTCGATCTGGTCGGATATATATATTATATTATATTCATATTATATTATATTCTTTAGTTATTGGTGGATGAATCCTTTCCATCAATATTCACGCTGAGCGTTCCCCCGAGCTCATAGCCTTTGAAAGAATTAGGGATAAGTATTTATAAATGCGAAACACGAAAAAAAGCCTGTAAGGCATTTAGAATGTCAGCACCGTATGCATTGTTTCCTCCTACTTCTCTTTGTGGCGTCAAAAAAATCTGCATAAAAAAATATCATGTAAATCTTTTAATATTTGAAATTAAGTTGATTTGCTACGAATGGGACAAACCTTTCTTGATCTTTCAAAACTATCTCATTGGAAGCTTTTCCAGATTCGTTGTCAAACAAAAAAAGCCTTATGAATATTTTACCAATCGCTCCCACCTTTCCTGGATCAGTGATGGATCTTTCTTGGTGTCAGCTAGTTGAGAATGAATTGAAGGCGATTTGACCACCTTCGAACATTCAATTAAGTTTGCGTATCCCATTTGTTTTGGGAATGATTATGACCCGATTCGTAGCCAGAAATAAACATCCTTGACTCCTTGTCTGTTTCTTAAAACAAAAAAGAGCAATTATAGAAAACAACATAATATCACAAATTGTATAATTTACCTTCATGCTGTTTCTACACAACTGCCTGCTGCCATCGTAGTGCGTAGTCTACAGTCTAGTACTAACAGCTGGTAAATAAAAATTTGTCATTTATGTCAAATTGCAGTGCTGCCAAATATTTGATTAGTTTGGGGAAGACTTTTTTTTTGGGCGAAGCTTATATCCGCGTAAAAAAAAACACTCCTATTATATCACTGATGAGAAGATGATAATGGTGACAGGATTCATCCTTGCTTAGCTCCATTGTGGATATCAGATTACTCTGAAAATGTTTATAACTTAACAACGTGAATTTCGAATGCATCTGCCTTGATAATGGCTATACCAATTTGCCAGGGGTGGAACTGTGTACAAAGCAAACCAAAAAATGCTCTTTTGACATTGTCGAACTCTTTTAAGAAATCGAAGAGTATCATCTGAATTGGTGACGGAACCTCAACGCACTGTTCGATGGCAATCCACAAGGAGTTAATGACGTACACACTGAAAGTTCAGATCGGAATTTATTTGGCTACTCTTTACAAAGACAAAAAGCTAATTCTTCTCTAACTTTCGAATTGAATCGTTAGATTCTAGATTTTTTTTTCCAAAAGGTTACAAGCATTTGTTATTTAAATAAATTAATTATTATACTATTACATTCAATCTCATAACCATACTTCCTTCATTGAGGAATGTAAAGGACCTGCAATTTCTTGCCTATTCGGAACTGCTAATCGAAAAAACGGTTTTCGTGGCAATAAATTTACTATCGAATCGAAAGCCTTTTGCCAATTTTTTGTTCTCTGTTCCAATTTGAACCTCGAACCTCGGCACTAAATTTGATGTCAGTTAATAACACTTCTGCTACCCACTTTACTAAAGAGTCTAGTACATTACTAGATCTTTTTCTCGTTAGTGACGTTAATAAAATTAGTTTTTATAGTCAACTTTTGGCACCTTGCTTCTACAACCACGATTTGATGTTCGTATGTTATTGGATGTAGCGTGCCAAGTGGATGAACTAAAGTTTAAATATCGAGACTACAAAAACGTAAACTCAACTGAATTGGTTCATGACTTTAAGTGTATAAACTGGAACTCTCTATACATATGACGCTAAACGTAGATGAGCAAGTAGGCATCCCACAGCGCAATGTAAATCAACTTTTTGATCAGCACGTGCCTTTAAAGAACCGCGTAGTGAAACATGGAGCTCCACCTTAGCTGAATGGTGACATCACGGCTTTGATGTCACGTCGGAATGCCGCCTACAGTCAATGAAAGCGATACAAACTGGAGAACTTCCACAAATCCTATTGCATACTACTCAACCAAGTCGTCGTAATGATCAGAACGGCAAAAAGAATTTTTGTATTACGAACAAAAGCTTGGTAATTTAGAAACTGGCAAAAAGCTTTGGAAAAACTTGCGATAAATCGGTATAGGCAAACCATGTATGAGGTTAGTTGAGGACATCGATTGTGACTCTCTCATTAGAAAGTTCACTTCAACACCTCCGTCTCCGTCCCTAACTACACCCACTGTTTCGCTTACTGAAGAATCAAACGGCATTAGCAGCACATTCAACTTTATTTATATACAAGAAGAAGATGTTGTGGAGGCAATAATATCTATAAAATCTAATGCTACAGGCCTTGATTTAAAGGAACCTACATTTGTAAAATTGTTACTAACTTATTTATTAAGTTTTATTACCCACATATTCAATGTATACTTACCACATCCAAGTTTCCTTTAGAATGGAAGAAGTCTAAAATAATTCCTGTCCCTAAAAAGCCAACTGGTGCTGCTACGGAGTTCTGCCCCATTGCCATCCTCCCATTCCTCTCTAAAGTGTTCGAAAAAACTATTTTGAAGCAAATACAAAAATACCTATTGATCAACTACCTGTTAAGTTCCTGCCAATCTGGTTTTAGACCAAAACGCAGCTGCAAATCTGTCTTTTACTACTTGTGAGTAATGAAATAAGAATAGCAATAGACAATGATCACATAACACTACTCTCCTTACAAGACTTTTCATGGCTTTTGACACTGTCAGCCATTTAATTCTGTGTAAAAAGCTGCAAAGTAGTGTTGGGTTTACTTTGGAATCTTGCAAATTAGTTCATTCATACCTTAGCGAAAGGCAACAATGCGTGGTGGCAAATGAACGTTCTTCCACTTCTCTCAAGGTCTTAACAGGAGTACCCCAGGGATCTATCCTTAGACCGATCCTTTTCTCGCTTTATGTAAATGAATTGTCACATGTTGTAAAAAATTGTACGGTTCATTTATATGCTGATGATGTGCAGCTGCTCGTAAGTCGACCATTTGCAGCGAAAAATGGTCCAAGAGGAACCATCTTTGTTTAAATCCGCTTAAATCAACAGCTCTGTCCATTTATCGCAAAATCTTTGATATATCGATCTTAAATCCACTAAAGTTGGATGGCAAAATCATCGACTATGTCAGCACTGCAAGAAATTTACCTTATTAGTGTCATTGGAAAAGTCTACGGTAGTCTACATGCTCTTCAGGTTACTCGGAACTTCATTCCTACAAAAACATAACTGATACTTGCAAAAACTCTCTTACTTCCTGTTATGCTATATGCGTGTGAAGTTTTTTGCAAGTTGGACTATGCTTCTAATCGTAAACTAAATGTTATATATAATAACATTACCCGCTATACGTCTATAATCTGCGGCGTAATGACCACATATCTAATTTTGTACCACGTATCTCTGGCTGTAGCCTCGACAGCTAAATAGACTTCCATTCGGTGAGCTATCTGCATGAATTGATTCAAATTCAACAACCTGATTATTTACACGCTAAGCTAAACTTCCCTAGTTCAAGAAGGTCCTATATACTAATACAACCTCGATGTAAATATCTTATAACTGAGCGTCAATTTTTTGTCCACGTTATACGCCTCTGGAACTCCCTACCGATTGCGATGAGAAGTTAGTATAAGAAACACGAAAAGGTTTCAATCATTAGTTTTCAATTATTTGGCAAATCGTTGATTATATTAACTAGCTATTCTTAATTTTGTTTTTTTCTCTTCTTTTTCATTATATTTTTCGTTATTTTCTCTTCTTTTTCATAATATCTAAAACTTATGTACATTATGTAAGTACAGACACCCTTATTTTCTTTTTAGTTTTATTTTCTTAATTCTTTTTTAATTTTTCTTCATTCTTTTCTATTTCATTTAGTTTAAAATTCTTAAATTAGTTTAAAGGCTTGCAGAATTTTCTAAGACTTACATAGGCCAAGTCGCACGAAGCTTAGAGCAAGCTCATTTGTACGTACTTATCTACGCTCTTCATCATAAATGCAAGAGTTAGAGGTTAGAAAAAACCAACACCAGCACAAAAAGAACGTATAGAAAATATAAAAAATATATATTATATATATGTATATGAAAAAAAAAACACATCTACTTGTCATTTCTGCGGTAAGTAGTGGATGTCAACTCAAATAAATGAAAAAAATTTAAAAATGTTTTCCTTATTTTCTTCGCATGCAGCTTATGGACGATAGTCTCATAGCCGTAGTATGTGTAGCTTGTTTTGGGGCGGCGAAGGTCAAAAGTGTGACGTTTCGTCACAACATCTCAGAACCTGAAAGATTTATTTTACAAACCGCTAATAGGTACCTAGAGCATAAACTCTTTTGCAAATTCGAAGAATCTAGCGTTCTAAGAAACCTTACTTCGGTCTTTAAGAAGAGTCCTGTTGAAACCGATCTTTGCCAATAGTGGTCAACGAGTAATAATTCGTTCAGTTACTTTAATTTTTTTTATAAGCGGTTAAGAATCGAGATATCTCTGTAGCCTATATCTTCTATTTAGAGCTAGGATTAAAGCTGAAATTGTATATCTTATTCTATATTCCTACATACAATCGATGCACTAATAGGTGCTAGAGACGACACAGTTAAGAAAAGGTAATACCTGCACGTCACAACTGATTGTTGTGCTGCTGGCTTAGCCCAATTTCTGAGCTTGAGAGTGTCCAGATTGAGTACAATGTCCTACAACTAAGTCACATGTACTCATTCTTTTGCCAAAGCACAGCAAAACACACTTTCTTTCATTTCATTTCATCTGTTTTGTATTATCTTCTTTTTATATGTTTGCAAATTGTTTGTAAAAATAGATGAAATTATGTTACTTTTTATCAAAAAGTCAAATTAACTGAAACCTGCGGTAGGGGATTTTTATTTAATTTTATTTAATGAATAGTTCTTGCGCTTTAATTTAAAATACACATTTTACCAGGACATGCATCTCGAATGATGATCAAAGATCCATCATACTCTTCGATTTATTAATCTGCGGTAGCTCAACAGATGCACAATTTTAATAATACGGACATCAAGGAGTCTTAAAAAACAAATTAAATGTGAATTTGATTTCCATATGCAACCTGAGTACTTAAACGTTTATTGAACTTTCTGATGTTGGCCGACATTGATTATCTACACGTTCCAGATTTTATGACTTCTGCACACTTTGCCCACATCATTCATTTCCATTCCATCTTCTTAACAATTTTTGATTACAATGTCAAAGCCCACAGGCTCGCATTGTAACTCCGTTAGCATATTAAAACAATTTCCTCTGATCCTTTGAGGTTTTATTGAGTTGAGTTATACGTACTTTCGACTCAAGAACTTCAAAAGTTTAATGCAGAGGAATGCTTAAGAAAAAATTATAATATTTCATCGTAGCTTCATATTCCTCGTTTGTTCTTGCCCCTATCCATACCTATAAACAATTTGGTGCAAGCTCTTAACACGATTTATAGCAACTGAATTTGAAAGTGGGTTCCATTAATTTTAGCCTAAGCTGTTTAAGGCTTTTAAACAATATTCAAACTGTCAACTGCAAACAAAAGGAGCTGGTTTTTTTTTGTTTATTATTACATTTTTTTCTAATGACAAGCACGGATTTTTGCGAAGAAGGGTATGAGAGTGTTTTTCATTGTCTTTCCCTACACACAGAGCTCCTTCTTATGCTGGGAAAGGCCTTTGTGTTTTAGTGCCCTTTTTATAGCCAATTTTATAGTAGGTATCGATTATATTCATTGTGTCATTGTTTTGGAATTTACTGTTGTCGATGTACATACATAAATATATGTACACAAACTGAAACTCCCTAATAAGTCAATAAAGTACCTTACAACGTACAGGCTAATAATTTGGGTATTGTCATAAACTGGTTTTATAGTATCACAAGGATACACTTAGAATGTTTAATGTAATAAAAGTTTCGTTCGCTTGACAAAAGCCATTTTCTTCCAAAAAGCATTGTATTTTATGGTCAAACGTTGGAACGTTTATGCTTGAGCGCATTGAGTGGGGCTTTACTTTTGAATGGAGCTCTGTACCTTGCTCTTTGTCCCCTCGAAATATTCGCGGATATGGAAGTAGAAGGAATGAACCAAAAACTTTTCTGTTCAAATAAATTTTATGCGTCAAATGATTGAAAATTTCAACCAATCTTTTTTAAAACGGATAAGCTATTTGTATCGTTTTGCTATAGTGGAGTGTAATTGAAATGGGGGTTGTTGAAGTTAACGAGAAGTTGAGAAGTTTTTTGAAAGAACTGTGCAATAGCTTGCGATTGACTGCAATGGTTTTGAGTGATTTTAGCATGGATTCATTATTTTTAACGATGACTTATTAAAGTTGTCCTTGATGATTGATTGAATTGATATTTCAAGCAATAAAACCAAAGAGGTCATTGCTATACAAGAAGAAAACAAGATGAATACCAAATTATGGATCAATATTTGACACATTCATGAAAGCTTACCAAAAGTAAGATTAGAGTCTTAACATCTTTTGCATAAACGATGATCGATGAGAACAGTTGGGACAAAATTGGATTGGCTGAAGACATACATTATAATGTGGTTGGTTTCGAGCTTCTATGAGGTTGTTACGGTTAGCAAAGTTAGCTTCCGATGTTATAACATACAATATTTAAAAAAAATAAGAAGTTGTCGATAGGAAGGACATCAAATTCCAAATTTGTCGAACCACATTTTTGCATGATTAAAAGTAAACGAGAAAAATCCTAATACGTCACGTTTTGGGTCCATTGTCAAAGGCTTTTTGGCTTTTCATCATTTTGGGAAAAGTGAAGTTTTGGCTATTTATATATTTTTAAACGAGTTTTTGAACTGATTTTATCAATGAATCAGATTATTTTTTTGAATTATTCACTCGCATTTCAAGGGTTTGGACTACCCCTAAAATGTTCGAAAACGTGACGTGAAAAGTGAAGGGGCTTGCAGGCAGGCTATGTTTTTCAAAACGGCACTCTCAGTTGTTAAAATATTGAATTTTTTTCAAAATTACAAAATAGGATGGCACTAAAGAGTGAAAAGCTACTGGGCCTTATTTGGAAATTGTGGGCTTAGTCTAGTTTTAGATTCCATTATCTTTGTACTTGGAAAAAAGATAATGGAATTCAATACTTCAAAAGCTTTGCTTGCTTTTCAACAGTTTTTTGTAGAAGCTTGACGACATTAAGGTTTTGCTCAACTGACCCAATAAAAAGATCCAAGCCGAAGTTGAAAATTCCATTCTCTTTATTAAAAAGATTCAAACAATTATGTGTTATTTGCCATTCTCAGATCTGTTTCGATTTAATTTAATTAAAAATAAACGCAAAATAAAAGCTGAATTGTGCCAGTTACGAAGTGTTTATTCACATAGTTTGTAGCTTTCTAAAAGCACGGTTTTTGTTCATCTTTTTTGAGTAGTTTAAGCACTTATCTGTCATTACAATCAGTTTTACAGGAACGCATGCTTGTGGTCTCCAAAATGAAAAACAGATCAGAACTAAGAGCTGTTCATAAACGCATTGTCTTTGTTGCTACGACAATTATAACATTTTGTTTTTTTAAAATGCTTTATTGCAAAAAAAAAAATTGCTCATACGCCACAGTCTACAAGCGGACTAAATTTTAATAAAATTTTATTTAAAGGAAAAGAATTTATGGAACATTTCCGAAGAGAAATATGTTGATCAAAAGACAGCCATATCGATCTAACTTTTTTATCAGTATACGATTGTTCAGTTGATCAAATGCCTTTGAATAATCAAAGTAACCAACATCACTTTCAATAAAAGACGGAGCTTGTGAAAAAAGACTGTTTGGCTGCTGCCGCATATTGAAAAGCAGACCAGATAGGGTGGACACCAATTACTTAACAGATATCAGTCACATCTCTTGTAATTATCTCAGCTTCTTGTATCTTCCCTCTTTTTGTACACTGTCAAAAGCGAAAATGTGGCTTCCTATCAAATGTTAAGGCAGATTATCACCTGCTCACAGATGAGAGCCATGGTTTTGATCCGATCTCTCATGCCATCAGGCTAGTTTAGGTGAGATTAGATGACAGACACACTCAGACCATAGAGGGTCTATTGTGATAGCACTGAGACGAGAAGGTGGATCACCCTTTAATCGATCCTGGACTAGCGAGTTGATCACTGCAGATAGTCAAATCATTCATAACTTCGTAGGAAAACGGAAATACTTTACAGGTTAGGGCTTGTTAGCTAAATCGCTTGTGTCGTTCAAAAAGTTATCAGTTATCACCTAGGTGAGTTTTCCGTCTGTTAGCAAGTGCGGGGAATAACAAAGAGGAGATGCTGGACTGTTTCCTCTTCTTCCTCGTCCATGCAGCAAAAGTCAGATAGGTCAGATAGGTAGACACCAAGTCTTTTAGCTTGTTTACATATGAGGCAGTGTCCTGAAAAGACAAATATGGATGATCTATGGACGATCTAGATCCAATCAACTTTTTGTGGTACCCGTGGTGTGATGGATAGAGGATAGCATATCTGCCTATAATACAAAGGTTTGTGGTTCGAGTCTCAACAGAAAAAAAATGAAGTTCTAAGGGTATCACCTTTCGCGAGGAATTGGCAAGTTCTTTGATATTCATTGCCATGAAAAGCGCTTTCTCGATCAGCCGTTTGGAGCCGGCAGAAAATAGTAGGTCCACTCACATGGCATGGTTGTGAGGAATGTTCTTGGCCCTAGGGCTCCTCATTATGTTGCCTCGCCCTATTTATTAATTTCAATCGCTTTGAACGTTTCGAGTCCATATAAATATGATTATAATGCAAGATATGTCTTACTCTTCGTCCATTAAGTCCTCATCTTCTCAGAAGCGTTCTGCTTCAGGTTACGTGTACACTAATGAGACGTATTTCTTTTTTTGTTCCCATCAGGCTAACAGCTTTACCACATCTGAACTGTCTTACTAGCTTCAGAAACTGTGAAACTGCATATTTCCTTTAAGCTAGAAGTGCAGGCGCCAGAAAGTGCTTTCTAAGAAACTGTTCGTTCAATGAGGCAGTCACAATACTGTTTCCACCTCTACCGGATTTTATCGTCGTCATCAGGAAACTGGTTTGACCGTAATGTTAATGAGCTTCGATAAAGCGATCCCCTGAGCTTTTCTCAGTCTTTGCGATTGCTATTTCGGATAACGTTGCCATCCGAATTAATAGTTTTCGAGGCCATCAGCAACAGGAGGAGTTTCCACTTCTGGGCGAAACTATTTAATCCTGGCAATGTTTTGTTTCGTAAATCCAGAACTAAGCTTAAACCCAAAGTTGTTGAAAGTTATCGTTTGAAATTTCCAGTAATTGTTTGACCTGCTTTAGCAAGTTGGTATTGAGAGGGTATCCCAAATACTTTATGTTTTGTTCTCTGCAATTCAGACTGTATCACACAGAACTCACATTTAAGCAATGAATTTCTCGCATTTTCTTTCGTTCAGACCAAAAAGTGTTTTACCCAGTTCCCCTTATATGTTTGATTTTCTTTTGTCTAGAAATTGTGTCAGCTGATGGTTTCATTTTATATTTATGATTTCAGATTTAAGCAACACCTGAGTTGAATGCGACACGCACCTTCTTACGTATAAAATGTTGACCTGTGTATGGGTGTTATATGCATATCTGTCGATGTCGATATTGGAAAGAGCATACAGCCAAGCACCTAAACCAATTTAAATAAGACAGTATTTTCAAATGTCAACAACACTCAGTACTTGTCCAATAACCGCTTATTTTTATTCGAATTTCTCATGTAGGTATGACTACAACCACTTAACCGAAATTGAATTTCGATAAGTCCTTGTTCGCTAATGTCCAACTGTAAGAAGCAATTGTTTTTGTAATGGCTTTTCTGATCTTCATATAAGCTTCGGAGACACTGTGCCATGAGAATTTAAACTTTCAGCTCCAGGTTCTTAGCTTCAAAGGCAATATTTAAGTTAAAAATCTTGTTTTGATTTCATTGTCTTTGTATAAAAGTTTTCACAATACATATTTCAATTTTCAGTGGATGAATGAATCTCAGGATTGTTTCGGCTTTCGACTCTTTGGTATATAAGAAGTAATCGATGATATTTATTTTTCGCTTCGGTAAACAGCAACGTGAGAAAAGAATAAAATAATACAAATTAAAAAGAAAAAAGAAAACATTTTGGTATGGAAAACAAAAGTTTTTGGGGCTTTTTTTCTCAGTAAGTAAGAGTAAGTGCCTACCTTTGCCAGGGCTTAATTTGATTGTCATGAATTCGTGGGAAAAATCCACCGCAATTTCACACTTTCAGCGTCAAAATGTGCAGTCGCCATGGATTGAATTCCTCATAAAAAATGATTTAAAAACGATAGCGAGATAATTTATAATAAATGCATTCGTGTACTCGTTCGTATAGGTACCTACGTGGAATCAGAGTGTTCGTTCTTTACGTTTAATATGACTAATGGCCCAACCCACTTCCTTTCACCCACACTCCGTTTAATCGTTAAACCTTACCTATTCCATGTTTCCCGTTGTAGCAAAACGAACGAGATATGCAATTTGCAACGAGCTCTGCACATTGTTTTAAATCCATTAGTTGCTACAAATTACTCCTGGAAACACGGAATATAACGGAATAAAATTCAAACTGTCAGACATAGCTAGATCCTCATTAAACATACATTTTTTATCACACACAGAGAAGAACAGAGCCAGTGAGAGAGAGAAATAGACATCGGTAGATACACCTGCCTAAAATAGGCAAATTGGATATATCACCCAAAGTCATAAAGAAGATTATATGTAAAACTGCAGCCCAGAGCAATTTCTCAGTTGAGAAAACCGAACTGAAATTGCATTTTGCTTCCCCGAAAAAAATAAAAATCCCAAAAAAAAGAAGAAATAAAAAACCAAATCGGCTTAACGGTAATCCTCTCAGTTACATTTCCGAAAAAAAGAGAAACTCGGTATTTTCCACAGAAAAAAAAAAGGAAAAAGGAAACGAAACAAATGCAATCTAATTTAAACACATATTCTGGCACATTTGTTATGCGCGCATAGCCACGCTTCTTCCACTAGGAGTAATATTATTACATCCAGAATTTTTCTCAAGGAATTCTCGTGAGGCAAACATCCTGTGGATTCCTAGCAACATCTCATATCTCCATTAAAATAAAATTGAATTTGAAATTGCGACGTACAAAAAAGTTTCCCAACAGATTGAGATCCTCATCAAATCTGAAGAAGCGATTTCTTCTCTCTTGAACATGGGGCGCTAAGTTTTCTTTTTCCAGTCAACCAACATACCTCCATAGGTGGGGTAGGTATATTTAGATGCATATTTCATGTAATGCAGAATTTCGGCTTAGGAATCTCTCTTCAATAAAAATGTTTCTTGGTTCTTAAAAAAAAAAAAATCTCATACTAGTTACCTACCAACATTCACTGTATACGACTGTGGAGTGTGGAGTATTAAGGGAAGTTTCTATAAGCATCATGCATGGAAGTGCTCGTATAGGAAATAGAACTGTTACCCACCGGATAAGCTGTTCTCCCTTTATAGCAAAGTTAAATTTCTATAGACCACATAGAAAATCTCTTATAGATATATGCTATATGAGTCAGTATATCTATATACGAAAACTCTCGAGATAAAAGCATGTGCAGTGCAGTGGCAGTGGCATTGTGTGCGAAATAACTTTCATACATGATGGTGGTTTTGCTCGTGAGGTGGTCATGTCACCTGGGTTTTGTAAATTTTTGACGGGTCATGACCACATGTCAAACTTGCACCGCACATTATATAAACTATGAATGTTGAAAGCCCAAAGCTAACCGTAAGTGTGAATACAATATTTAGGACACTGTAAGTTTGCAATGAGCGGGCGTCAACACAACATGCATGTGATGTAATGTTGTCACCATCCAACCAACATCCATGCCACTGGCATAATGTTCATTTTGTGTAACCGTATAAATAATATTGGTCAGGGTGAAGGAATTTTTTGAGCTTGTTGTTGTGTCTGCCACCAGCTAAATAATTAAATCGTTTGTCCAATTAAAAATAACATGACCTCCTTCTCCTTTCAAACAAACAAAGTGTTTTTTGTATTTTGCATCCCTTAACAATACTTTCTATGCTCGCTCCTGATGTCCTTTTTACAACGGCTCATATCATAACAATAACGGCAAACACGAAGTGCGAGCAAGTACATATAAGTAAGGGATGTCCTAGACGTGATAAGAGAATCAATTTTAGCGACTTCAACGCAAAACAAGGGAAGGAAAACATCTTTTTAAATACTATCGGTAAGCTAAGCTTACTTAAATCTTGTTCTTAATAGTACGAGCTTCCCGCATCTCAAAATTCATAAAGGTATATTCCGATCGCCAGATGAGTCAACAGTCAACCAAATTGACCATGTTACGGTCGATGCAAGGCACCCTTCCCTTAGATGTTCGAACCTTACAAGTTCCCGTTCCCATGGTAATACAGGGATAAAACATATTGCATAACATATATGTCCATCCTCAGGTTCTAGACTGTCTCTGTACCAAAGTTCATATAAAAAGGTTCAATTGTTTGGTTAACCCTGGAAAGATAACCTTTTTTTTCCCTACACCAAAGATAACCATGCGTAAAATTGACGCATACACTTTTAACCGCAAAATTTTCTAAGTTATTGTGGGACGGTTGTTTAAATGGTTTTTATTATTTAATTTAGTCCATTGAAATTCCGTTTTAACATTTTATATCATTGCTGTTAGTTATTTAAAAAAATAAAAATTAAATTAAGATTAAAGTAACAAAAATTAAATTAAAGTTAAGAAAACATTGCACAGCTTAAACTTTTTAAAAATAAATTCATACTTTTAGTACATTTTAATCATATATGTATATAGTTATTAAAAAGTAAAAAAACAAAAAAACAAAAACAGTCACAAACATTTTTGGCAAAAGTCAATGTTATGCTCTCTACATATAACTTTTTTGCACGAGGAACTTGCTTTCCGTCTTATCTAGTAAGGACAATATGTACAATAATTGCGTTTTTTGGCAAAAGCTGATCTGTAATTTATCGTTTTGAGCTTGAGCCGCTCCCAGTCGTCATTTTCTAAAAAAAACGGATAAAGTATTGTGTTCTTCGGAGTTTTGGCTCTCCATTGCAACGTTGTTGCTTAAAATAATCCTGAATAACAAATAACAGTTTAAGAATGACCTATAACACAAATTGAATGAGAAATAGAAATAAACTTATGTAAAAGATCCAAATTTTAAAAGTCCAAAGTCACACTAAAGATAACCATGCGTGAATTCGACTCACACCATGTTGATATCTCGAAAAATATGATAACTCTCCCAAAAATACCTCAGCTCATCGATAGATGCGCTTACTGACTGAGATAAACTAAACGGACCACTTATTATTCAGGATATGTATTTAAAAAGAGAGAGCAAATTTTTTTTTCGTGTGAGTCAAATTGACGCAGGTTATCTTTCCAGGGTTAATGGTTAAATGGTTAAAGGTAACAAAGGAAGATAGACAGACAGATTTATCTTCGGACTTAAAATATTTGTAAGGACTCCCGTTCACGTGGAAGCATGGTGACCGTTCCCGAAAAAATATGGGGATGAGTAAAAGTTTATGTTGCTCGGGGATTATGGAGCATTCCAATGGTGGAAGAGTTTTTGGAATCGGTGCTGTAGTGTCAAAGTTCTTGTATATGTTCCTGCTCCCGTGGGAATATAGGAAAAATATATATAGCCTATGTCCTTCCTCAGGTTCTGAACAATCTTTGTAAAAAATTTCATTTAAATCGGTTCATTAGTTTGAGCGGGAGATGGTTACATAGAACGACGGACAGACAGAGCTACTTTCACACTTATATTAGTAAGGACTCCCGTTCCCGTAGGAATTTGGGCATGAATTATAGTTTTCGTTACTCAGGGATAGTGCAGCATTCTAACGGTGGAAAAGTTATTGAAATCGGTGTTATTGTTTCTAAGTTCCCGTATACGTTCCCATTCCCGTGGGAATATAGGGATAAAATGAACAGCCTATGTCCTTCTTCAGGTTCTAGACTATCTCTGTACAAAATTTCATTTAAATCAGTTCTGTAGTTTGGGCAGGAGACGGTAACATAGAAAGCCGGACAGACAGAGTGACTTTCACATTTATAATATTAGTTAGGATTTAATGCGTTTGATTTTCCCCATTTTCGACTACTTTTTGAGGAATTTTCGGCTTCAAAAACAGCCATAACACACCGAATATTCACTTTATAGGCGCTAATCATCTCGTTTTAGTCTGTGTAGACAAATGATTACACATAACCCAACATAAAATAATCCAGCGATTTTGAAGTTAACTCAAAGGTTTATATCTCGAAATTTTCTAAGAATCCACGTCAACAGCGAATTCGTTTAAAAAAAGCTTACGCAGTGCCCAGTGATAGTGTGGCTTCAATTCTTCCAAGATGAAATGGCAAACCAAGTTGAGAACAAAATTAGGTGACAGTTCTCAAAAAAACCAACTCCGAAAAAAGAATCGCCAGATTGAACAACCCACACCCAACTTTATTAGCAAAAGCACCTACCACTTGATAACACTATCACCTTCAACTTGCTTTGGAAACTTTTTTAATGTTGCCTCTAAATTTAATTTTTATAATAAATTAATTCATTTAAAGAAAAACATATTGCATTCTTACAATAATACAATTAAAATAGGTAAAAAGAAAAAAATCATCATAAAGATTCCATTTGATATTTTATTCATACATATTCAAACTTACGTTCGTACAGTCGTACACGTACATATTTATTAATTTCTCTAGGATTGTCCAGAGGCAAAAAGTCAGTCCATTCATTGCATTTCCTCGGTAACATATTATTCCTTGTACTCCTTGTAGCGATTGCAATAATTTTCAGCCAGAAGGGTCTTATGTAAACAAGTTGGGAAATGCTCCATCACAAACAGGTTTACTGTTGTGGATCTACGAATTAATGTAATGATTTAATTAATTTTTTTATTTCTTTTCTTTGACTGCCTACAGTTTATATAAGCTTATCACTGAGTGACTGAGTTCTATAAATATCGAAATGATTATTAAATAAGGAATTGAGGGTTTTTAAAAACCCGGTTTCAGAGAACCTCCGACTTAACGTGAATGGCCATAGCTTCGATGCAGAGAAGAAAATTAAAACAGTCAGGTGCTGTTTCTGCGAATACGCTTTTTGTCGCTTAACATATAGCCATTGGCAATTGGGGTTTGATGAATATTTATTCTTTATTAAGAAATAAAAGTTGAAACGTATTTTTTCTTTACAATGGAAATTCTATTCATTTCAATCTTTCAAGTACTCATGCCATTGCACCGTAGTGTTGAAGTCACTTCTTTTACCTGGGCATATTTAAGAACCTAACTTTTAAAATAGCAATAAAAGTTGCTAAGTTTAGTTTCAAGACAATAATTGTAAAAATTGAGAAGTATTAAAGGACAAGTTCAAGGAACATAAGGCAAATTAATCAATACATTAATACGATTTTAGTTTTTTTGCCACCAGAAAAGCTCCTTACTAAATAATTAGGTGGCGTACACCTTATGGGCTGCAATAATAAAGTGAGAAAGTGTCTATCCATTAAGTGCCAGACGGATGGGTTTGTTTTCTAGGACAAGCATCTACTTTTGTTTCAGCTTTCCAGTTTCACCTAGACCTTGAGGTTGTTAGTTTAACAACAACTACCACTGTACCCCAAAAGGTTAAGGTTGCTTCCTCGGATGAGATTGCTCCAGCATATTATTAAGACTTCTCATTTTATTAAAGAAAGAAAAATCCTGCACATTGTAATCACAAGAAGTTTTGCTACGGACGAATTAATAACGCGGTATTCTCGACACTTCGATTAACCCGTTGTCTCATTCACACGACGAAATTACACAACGAATATTTAGACTACAATTTTTGGACTAAACTTGTAATTGCCTGCCTGTCGAATACGGCGAGAATTACTACCGAAAATTCGAATCAACGCTTTTAAGGTTGCGATCATCGACTTGAATATCGGAAGGAAATTTTAAAAATATGCCTCGTTCCACGTTCGTATACGAAGACAAGAATGTTGCCAGTTCCATGATAAGTGAAAGAGTGCTTGTCCCAATTGAATTCAACGTCGTGCCTTCTGGAAAACCCTATATTGTGGCTTCAGTAGTAAGAGCTAACATTCCGATCAATTATTCAATTCCCAGGCAACCATCAATTGATGAAAAAACAAATCATTTCTCGAATATCATCGAGCACTTCGTCCATTTCACTGTCAACATAATCAAACTAATGAGCAAGCAAATCGTACAGTTGATGATTTCTTCGAAGCAAAACCATCAACAGGACAAAGGTGGCATCATCGGTCCATATTTCTTTTAGAGTGACTAAGGATTTGCCGTTACGGTGAATGACAACGCTATCAAGCCATGGCCACTACGCCATAAATAAAAACATTTATTTTGTATTAATTTTTGATTACACTTAAAAGTAACGCGTACAAAACTGCTGCAAAGAATCTCAAAATATTCTCATCATAATTCTTTTTGCCCAGAATTAGCATATTCTGTATTTTATACAACTACAATACATAAGATAGCGATTAGATTTAAAGCTTTTCCCTGTACCTCCATACGCCTATTGAAAGAGGTTCTAGATTGAAGTGCATACTTGAAATCAATATGAGGATGGTGGTTTTCCACAAATCAAACAAACTTCAATATTTCAGCCTGTCTATACAGACCAAAAGCATAACCTTCTTTCCAAAACTAAATAAATCAGCAGTAATGAATGAGAAGCCTCCTGACTGGAACTACCAGACGATAAGGACAATAACAACAACAAAACGAATTTATTTGTTTTGCAACTTTGTTTGCATATAAAACCATTGGTTCTATGGAACCGCATCAAATATTAATTGAAAGCCATAAATTGCATTCACTCAGCATAAAGCATTCGGGCCAATTTAATTTCAGAACTGTCCTTTTCATTTAATTTTAGAGCATTTGCAGAGACATGCTTCAACCTGTCTATTGCATCCATCGTCCTTCACCACATCTATAAATATCTATAAATAGCATATTTTGAATTGCCTTTTAACTATATTAAAAAATACCTCGGGAGTTTGCAATTACATCACAATTCCATTGACGCGATTAAGTTGCTCTGGCAATATTTAAACGAGTTTAAGCGAAGGGCTAAACGATTGGCTCTCATCGAAATAAATTGAAGTAAACCGTTTGTTGGGATGCGAGACGGATGTAGATGCTACTGTCTAGTATAGTAGGTATGCTATGCTGATTGGAAAGAACAATTCATTGCACAGAAATAAACAGTATGCCAACAGATTGTTCCAAATCGAACAGAGTAGAATGATATACCATACCAAAAATATAAAACGCAGGCGAATGCATTTATTTGCATCAAAGCAGACGCACGCACACATTCAGGTGTGGACAGGATGACAGGATTGATTTTAACATTGTTTGCGTTGGTTTGTTTACTTCAATTGCACAAATAAAATCAGGACGTTTTCAAGTGCAATCCAATTAATTGATGCTTCAGATCAGACGATGCAGGGCAGATCCCCAGCAGATTGCTTGACAATTGGCAGGCTAATTAATTAATGCCGCATATAATCTCAACTCCATACCTAAGTCAATAAGAGCAAAGGAGGGCGTAAAAGCTAACAGATATAACGAAGATAGGTTTTATTCAAATGCAGGTAAGCTGTCTGATGGGATCATTAGTCCCAATCAGATCTGGCCAAGGAGTAAAGATGTTTTCCAGAAGAATTTTGTAAAGAAACATAAAAACGTAGTGAAACACCGACTTCCTAAATACTTTCGTCTAATTTTATTTATAGAATAGAATGAGAAGTCATCGCATCGGCTTTTCGGGAAAAAGTTTAAGGTTCCGTAACAATGTAGAACGAAAATCGAAACCGGGAAATTGACACACTGTTTCTTGATTTACTTAGTTGTTCAGATAGTTTTTCGTTTCCTGGTAGCAGCTTACTTGTTTTTTAGTTCCAGAAAGCAACACAAATAAAATTCTCTGTGAAGTTTCTGAACCAAAATCAGTCCCGGACTCGGATACACAGGATCCTTCAGCACTTGGCATTTATGACCCTCCCACCATTGTCGAAACAATTTTAAAAAAGGTATAATAAGTATGTACACCATTGTATATTGATATTGAAGGTGGCGATACCAGCGATTTCCCCGCCAGCGTGATGCTAATATAGATTCAATATACAATGTTGTACACCAATATATCACCTTAATTTCATACGATATTATGGTAATTAACAGAATATTGCAGTCTATATAGGTAGTGCTTATTATCGTTTAAAGACGAGCTTTGATCGAACCGGGGTCTGAACAATCATGCTTCGCCAACGATATCGATTTCGTCCGCGCTCTCTCCAGTTTTGCATTCTAAGTTGGTTGAAGTTTTCTTCCACTTGATTGTGCCTCTTAAGACGAGGTCTTTCCCTTCCGCGATTACAATGACTTTCAAAAACCATTCCAGCCGGAGCGTTTAAGTCCATCCGCTCTATACATGACCCAGCCATCGAAGCCTCGCGATGCGTACTCTGCTAGCTATGCCAATTTCGTGGTACAGCTCATACAGCTCGTTATTGTTCATCACACATTGTCTTCGCATACGGGACTTTTCTTTCGAAACCACCTCATCCGCTTTCGATAAGGTCCACACTGCCGATTTGCAGGATTTGGATGATTAAGATCTTTTACCTTGGTTTGTCAGAAGAAGGTTTTGTTTGTCGATTGCCTTCTCAACACAAAGAAGGAACGGTTTGCAAGAGTTAGTCTCCGCTTGATCTCCGCACTGCGTCCTTAGCGGATACGAGTTAGACGAAGTACTATATTACCTTGAAGTCATGTCTGTGTTATGACTTTTTGTCCAATTCGTCCATGTTCGGTGTCCTTGTTTGATGACAACATAATATATTTCGTTTTATCCGCATTAATCATCAAATCCATTTTTGCTGCTTCTGTTTCATTACTCTCAAAAGAACCTATGACATCAAGCTTCCTTCTTCCCATTACGTCAATATCGTCTGCGTAAGCAAGTAGCTGTACAAACTTTTGAAAAATCATTCAGCTAATTCAGAGGCTAATTCCTCTATTATTGGAGCAATTGTGAGGGTCTCCCTTCTTTAGGATCGGGCATACCATACTAAGGTTCCATTCATTGGGCATTCAAAACATATCATGCAGATCAGCTGGTGCATGCTCCTTTCTAACTGATCTCCAGCTGCCTCGAAAAGTTCGTCGTCATGGCCATCTGCATTTGCAGTCATACTAGATTTAATTTTGCATATGGCAAACTTAACTACTTCTAACTATTTCTCGAGAGGATGGCATTCTTTATCAACGTCCTAGTTAAATGGGGCATTCTCACTGATAGCGGAATAAATGTCTTCATCGGCGCGGCGGTAAGAAGTCTGCAGAAGTGATCTTTCCAGATCCTCAGTAGTGACTGAAATTTTATCTTATGGTGGTTTAATTTAGCTTCAGTTTTGACAACAAAAATTTCCCATCTGTGTTTTGATTGTGGAAAACAATATTTACAATGACTGCAAAACACCGCAAAGAAAGATGTTGTAGGTTGACATGACTCGACCGCACATGATCCAACAAGATTCGGCGAGTTAGTCGCGTTAGCATCATCTGGAATTGCAGCGACTCTTCTAGATGGGGGTCTTACTGCACATTCTGCGCTTAAGTTGCCACTCAATTTAAACACAATTGATATTCCAAGATGCAATATTTCCCGATCTAGTACAATGGGAAAATTGTTGGTGCAATGCAAGCTCATTGTTTGGGATGAGTGCACAAAAGCACATAAGAAATCACTTGAAGCACTTAGCTTCACACAGAAGGATCTTCGGCGAAATAACAACATCTTTGGCGGCTTGATGATATTGTTAGCAGGCGATTTCAGTCAGACGTTGCCAGTAATTCCCAGTGGAACGCCTGCAGATGAATTGAATGCTTGCCTGAAGACATCACAATATGAAATGATCAAAGTGCTGCACAATTTTCCAAACAATTGTTAGCTGTTGGAAATGGAAAAGTTCTAGTTGATTCGACAACTGGATTAATTACTCTTAACAACGACTTTTGCCGATTTGTAGACTCTCAATTAGCTCTTATTGAAAATGTTTTCCCTAACATTAGTGAGAACTATCAGAATTATGCTTGGTTAAGGCAACGAGCAATTCTCGCTGCAAACAATAACGATGTAAATTCACTATTGAATCAAAAATCGATGACGATTTTTTGACATACAAATTTGTTGATTCCATAGCAAATCCCGATGATATAGTAAATTATCCAACGGAGTTTTTGAACTCCCGGAGCTACCAGGATTTCCACCACATAACTTGCAATTCAAACTTAGCTCGAAGTTGTTATGATATTGCGTAATTTGAATATACCGCGGCTTTGTAACGGTACTCGACTTGCGATGAGAAGACTAATGCCGAACTTGATTGAGGCAACCATTACTAACGGAAAGTACGCAGGTGAAAATGTATGTATTCCTCGAAAACGAATGATTCCGACTGATCTTCCGTTTGACTTCAAACGATTGCGATTTCCGATTGGCCTTGCAAGGCCAATCGATAGTGTTTGCGGGATAAGTTTAGAAAATCTTTGATTTTCACATGTGCAGCTAAACGTTGCATGTTCACGAATTGGGAAACTATCCGCTTTGTTTGTGTTGACGTCAAACCAAAAAAAAATGTGGTTTACCATAAAGCGAAACGGATAATTTGCGGACACGTACAACGCTTCATTTTTTTTTTATTTACATTTTTTACTTAGAGAAGTTCAACTTAATTACTATTCATTTTTGTAAACGAAATGAATTGTTTCCTTTTCAAATATAAACAATCTTTTAATCCCCAACCGAAATGTTACAAAAAACGAAGTCATCTGGTGGCGAAACGGAGTTCGTCGGGTTTGCTAGTTATTAGGTCTGTTCGTTGAACTTTCCCCAGGGTTGACCCAGGTTTTCTTGACAACCCTATGAGTTGTCAAAAAAACCTGGGTTTTCCAGTTCTCAAAAAACGCTAAACCACAAATCACCACACATCCCTGTCATTAAAAAAAAACATGCCATTTGACAGCCCTCAAATCGCCACAGCAAAAAGCTAGGGCGAGTTGGGTGAAAACCTATGGCAAACCTATGGCTCAAAAAACACTCAATTTGACATTCAGGGTGAACTTATGTTTCTCAAAAAACGCTTTGTGGCGACCCTAGGGCAACCCCAGGGCTTCAACGAACAAACCTATTGTCATAAAATTTCCCCGGCAATACCGCTTAAGCTACAACTCTTCAAAGTCTCTATGACGATATTAGCCAGTGCCCTATTTCACCAACTCACAAATTTGTAATTACAAGCGTTTTTTAACAAAGTTTGTGCGTTTTTGTAAAAATATTGCTTCACCAAACTTTGTTAATTACAATATTGCAATTGTATTTTACAAAAGGAAATTTGTGGAAAAATTTCTTTTTCGGTTTCACCAATACAAAATTAAAGTTGTACTTTACAAGTAACAAACTTGTTAATATAACACTAATTTGTGAGTTTTCATTTCACCAAAGAAAATAGACTTACAAAATTTGTTAGGTTTGTAAGAATATTCTACAGGTGAAGGTAGACGTGTAATTTTTGTTACAAATTTGTAATTCCTTACTTTCATTTAAAAATGTCTTTGCGACGAAGGCATAGAGCAGCAATAACAGCCAAAGTGATGATATTTCGATAGAGAAAAAAAAAATTTATCGGCTGCGTATAAACTATGATATATTTAAGTTATTTCATTTTAATGAAAAATTTCGACCGCAAATAGCCCACTCGAGCGAAAAAAAGAAGAAAATGAAGAGGAGAACAATACCATGGAGTTGCCGACATGCATGGGATATCTAAGTCAACAGTTTGCGGATGCGTACATAGAGTTTGTACCGCAGTCAGCAGTTTAATGTTCGAAAACGTTATATGCTGGCCTAACGAATATCGATATTTCTTTATTGATGAGAAGTGCTTGAGACAGCAAGAAATTAAAAATGTTTGCCATTCTCTTACTTTGTCTGAATGTGTCAAGTAATCGGAAAAATTTCCGCACTTTTCTTACTAATCTTATTTGTCTCTTATCAAAGAGACTGCAAATATTATATTTTCCTTGTTCATTTTGATGTTTACGCAAAACAATGTTCTACAATATTGTGAAAAAACTGTTATAAATAACAAGTTATTCTTGATGCCGGTGAAACAGGAATTTTGAACACTTGTGGCCTACAATTCATTTTTCTACAACTTTATTAGAATCGATCACAAGTTTGTGAAATAAGATCCTGCAATTGGTGAAACAAAAAACGGGTTTACAAATTTGTAATTGTAGATTACAAGTACACAAGTACAAGAGACAGCAACACAACATTTTGTCTATTATTTTATGAGGGAATGGAGAGGACCTACAATTCACTGTGATTTTTGAACGGCTAATCGATAAAGCGCTTCTAATGGCAAAGGATTTATTATTGGAGAACTTGCCAATTCCTCGCGCAAGGCAGTACCCGTGAAAATGTTTTTGCTCCTGTTGGGAAAATTTTCGGATTCAGCCAATAATTCTAGGGTAATTACATAGTTTCCATTGTTCATATATAATGTGTATGAGTTTTTAATTAATAACGTCGCCCTTTGTTGAGCTTATTTAAAGGGTTTGCCACTGGAGGGCCCCTATGATGACTGTTCCCCTAAGTCCGGGCCTTGTAGTCTTGAACGGAAATCCGTCGGTGACAGAAATGATTTATGAAAATAGATAAAATGCAAGCCTTGCATATACGTATTTGATCTCTCGGATGCTGATTCTTATTGAAAAGGGAATATCTGATCAATTCTACAGAATCTCTTTTTTAAAAAGCATTCAAATAATATTCTTTCCCAATATTCTAGTAAGGCCAATAATTGTTTATCACATCAGTTTATCGTCCTTCCTGAAAGGACGTTTCAATATTTTCCGCCATGTGAAGAAGGCAATTATTTTTTTCCCAATATTCTTTATACTTACTTTTGAATAGGACGAAATCTGAAATAAAAAATAAAAAATAAAAATCCTAACGAAGTCGTTCAACTTATACGACATATTTCCAAAAAAAAGTATGTAGGGTACTGACTATAGGTACGAGTTGCTGAAAAATAAATTCCCAAGTTGCATGGAATCATTTTTCAATTAAAAATTTAAATTGAAACCAATTGAAATAAAATCGTAAGCTAAATTAGAATTCCAGATCCCGAACAAAGATGAATAAAAGAAAAACTTGCATAGAGAAAAGAAAACTAAACAACTATGGGACTATGACCGAAGGAAATGGAGATGATAACAGAAAATTTGTCTGCAAGGGCACTTCAGCTCAACTTGCATCTCTATTAACTTGTTAACGGCGGTTATGTCTGAGGTAGGTTATATCAACTATACTATACCTACTATGGCTCCTAAGAGACCTGCCCAGATATACCATATTCTGAATATTCCATTTATATGAAAGTTAGCGGAATAAAGGGTTCATCCCCAGAGAAATTTCTTTTCAAGTGCACTTTGCATTCTTCGTATACTCCAATCGTCGTCGGATGAATTTCCTCTGCCTCGTTTCCCAGTCTAGATGAGGAAGAAACGGGTTCACATTTTTCCTGCTGATGGGATTCAAGCCAATTAGAGCTGTTTCCAACTTCAAGTATACAGTTGTGGATAACACGCGAAGAATGAGCAGAGCGGATAGCGGAGCTCATTGAGAGAGAAAGAAAGAGAGTACCTAATTCATTTGTAGAACATTTACATTTTGAACTTTGTAGATTTATTCAACTGATTATGCAGCTTCTACTTAGTCGGGGTATTTATGTGTAACAGTTTATGAGGCTACCCTACAACTCTCCGTCGCGTCGTGTCCTGTGCAAGGCCAATGATTTTGGAAATCATTTGTTTTCTAAACACCAGCAAAATTGTTAACGTCAACAGTTAAACACAGGAAAGAAGCGGCAGAAGCTCATTTTGGGTTAAGACATGAACAAATCGCATGGGAAGGAGTCTAACTCCATCCGATTAGGCTATAGGGGCAGTTTAAAGATGTTGATTTTAGTACCTAGTTCTAAAAAAATTAAAGTAATATATTATTTTTTTTTTTGTCCACCCAATTTAACAGAACTGAGCTTTTGGTGTAGGTTATGCAAAACACCCTGCATAAAAAATAACCACCTCTTTGGCAGTGCCTATAGCGAAAAAATTATAATGCTGTGTTGCTTGCGGTATATAAAGGTTAGCATGTTAGTTAGCTTATTACTTTGAAGTTCGAGGTTCAAAATACAGAAACATTGGACACTACTTTTTGCGAGGAATTTGTAAAGTGTTCCGATAGTATAGTTTCACTGGCATGAAAAGCTTTTTCCAATATAGCGTTTGGAGTCGGCAAAAAATTGTTCGTCCCCTCCGTTTCTTCGCTCCGTTTCTTCGCCTTAAAATTAGCTAGGCTCCAAGTTTATTTTTCTTATTTCATATCTGCTTCTTTCCTGGAAGTTCGAGGTTCAAGTTCCTAAAAAATTGAATTGCTTTCCCACGCGTAATACTTTGGACAAGTCTTACGAGAGTGATACTATAAAATGTTATCTCTCAATTTCGGAACTGGCAAGCATCCAAGCATTGGCATTTTCTCTCCAATCCCCACAATATCTGGTTGAAAAAAGTAGGGCCCGATGCTTTCCGAACTCTGTTTTGACGCCTCAGTTTCTTGTCATAAACGCCTTATTTGAAAAAGGGCTTGAGCTACGGTCTTCAATCAATAAAAAAATTGCTTTCATCTTTTAAATGCAACTTAAATACAATGGTAAAGACTGAAAATATTCTTATGAGCAGAGTTTCCATCGCATAAATTTAGTTGGCGCACATTGGCAAGACTTATAATAATCTTAGCAATAATGTTAAATTTTTTTGAATTTACTATGCTCAGCCTGGTGTTTGAAATCTTTTTGGTTGACTGTTTTTTGCATTTGCATCGAAAAATAAAAAAAATCTCTGAATTGGGCATGGGCATGTCTTTGGCTGAGCCACATACTGGAAGATAGGCGACAGGGAAAGGTGCCAATCGAATTAACGTTTACAAAATTGGTGGTAAAAATTATTAAAAAAGTGAAAGATCTCAATTTCCACAGGTGGATCACTAGCAGATAAATAAATGGCAGAGTTGTGATTCTTTCCAAATCATGAAGATTGCTGTGCCAAAAGGAAAAAGGGGAACGGAAAATTGATAGTGTTTAAAGTACAGCCGTCAGATATCTGATGCCCTACTATCCAAATTTTCTATGTCCATTTGGACTCCTGGGCATGTTAGAACAAAAATAACTTTTCTATTTTGAATTTTTGATCATGGAAGTAGGAAAGCCTCAATAAAAATCTGTGGAGTGCCATTGCCTTAGAAGAGGGAAAATTTTTAGTCTAGAAAAACCACTCTTATAAAAATTTCCAATATATGTATCTCGCAAACATAGTGTAACGTGCGCTTAGTGCGCTTCAATTTTTGGCTACCTCTTTTATTCAGTATCTATACTTTATTCGATCTCAACTCGACTTTTGGACTATCACTTGTAACAATTTACTCTTCACTTTATCACTCTATAATCAAAACTGACTCTGGTTGCGTCAGCGGTCTCTTTGTATAGCAGTGAGGAACATCAAGAGCTTTCTAGTAGTTTTGCTATGAACCATGATGTCTAGACACATTCTCCTCCCGGTATTTCTGCACACACACACACTCACTCACAAACGACGTCTTCCATTATACCATTCTATTATAGTGTTGCCAGTTGTGTATTCGGTTGAACGTTTTCGATTAGGAAATTGGTATAAATGTTGGGTGTACATTTCAATAGCAAAGTTTTGACAAAACTCAAAAAACATTTTTTGTACAATTCTTTCAAACAATATAAAAAATGGAAATAATAAATGAAAGAGTCCCCGAGCTTAAGAAAGTAAACATTTTTAAAAATAGTTGCTTTTGTTCTGTATAGCACTTTGTTTGGGCTATTATTTTAGAACTAAGTATTGATTTAAGAAGCTTCTTAAAGCAAAAGTGTACAACCATTAATTTTTTTATTATAAATATATTGTAGTTTGTAGTCACATAGGTCACAGTACACACTTCTTTGGGAAGAGGGAAGATTTATATTTGTAGATTTTTGACATATCAAGATTAATATGAATAGGAGACCAAAGCTGCAAAGTAACTACTACAAAACTACTACTCCTGGACCGATTTCTAAAAATCAGAGAGATTATTTTTGTAGTACAAAGGAAAAAAAAGGGCACGACTGCTTTGGACGAACTTGTGATTGTGTGCTATGTACAATATCAAAGATGTTGAAGCTGAGTAAACGGTTTCAAGCTCTTTACAACATATTTGGTGCTAGAGGGTTGCCAACTACACATTATTTTGGTATGTAAATTGAATAAAATAGAAAAAAAATATTGAAAAAAATTATAAATAACACTAGCGAAAATCCAAAAACGCAACTTTTGAACAGATTTTAATACATATACACACTGAATATTTGATAGTTATCTTTAAAGAAGTTTTTTAAAAAACCGGTTTCTTATCTTTCACTTTTTTTTTTAAAAATAAGAAAGAAAGTTTGCAAGTTCTAAGAACTTGCAAGAAGATGTCTACAGAAAATTAAAAATAAATCAAAGACACAGCTTTGAAAGTTTTCACAGAAATTTTTTTTTTTTAAATTTGATTAGCAAACTTTTTTGAATCCCTTAGAACTTCTTTAATTTAAAATTTCGTCAGAATCACGTTAGCCGATTTTTAAGAAAGTGGTACTGTGGGATGTACTGTTCTAGTTCTAAGACTATTTCCGGAAATATTCTAGCATCATAAGAAAAACAACCTGAAACTTATCCTTCACACAAAATTCAATAGAAATCGTTGAAACCGTTTTCGAGAAAAATAAGTATTGTTAGTTTTAGTTGACTTTTTATTCATTTCTTAGTAGCATAATATAAAATACTTATCCAAACTCAAGTCTTTTTTCGGTTTTGCCCATGGCTATCTACCAGACTGACATTTTTCAGTATTAAATATTTATATTTTCAAAAACACAAAAATACATTTTTCATATGCTAGTAATTGCAACATAGTAAAATAAAGTTAATCAGCTATTGTTCGATTAAGAAATCCTCATTTATTATACAGTTTCAATAGTTAAGAGCAGCGTCAATAAAATTATAAGGACAGTTCAACCAATATTTCCATTAAGTAGGTCAAACATATCGACTTCATTAAAGGGGTTTTTCTTTTTTAGTTCCGAACAGTGAACTGAGCTGAGAACGAACAGCGTGAACGTGGTCTGAACTGAGCTATGTGAAGTTTGCTGCGCTCAGACTTTTGCTCTAGATGCCCCGTCATTTTATTTCGAGCACGAAGAGTGCGCTCGAGTAGTGTTCTGAATAAAAAAGAAAAGCATTTTGAGCGTTCAGTTGTTGCTGAATTGGAAAAGAAATAGTCTTACGTTTTTGACGTTCCACTTTTCTGTTCGGAACTAAAAAAGAAAAACCCCTTAAGGGTTTGTTTTCCAAAATATCTCAATCTGAACTCCTTCATAATTGGACAAATTGCAATAAAGTGAAATATATCTTCACGGACGTTTAAATTGCGCAGTCTACATGGTAGTGGCAAATCGGGGCGGTGGGGAATGAAGTTAAGATTTAGTAATTCACCTCTCGTTCTAAGGATGACGCTGATTTTCTTTAGTGAATTGAAGTTATTGTACGTAAGTATTGTCACCGAGGTAGAAGACCAGACGGCTATAGAAACTTCTAAAGATTGATGAGCGGGCTTCTGCTACATTTTTTTCGTACAGGAAATATCCAAATTTCTCTAAAAGAACAATAAATTTCGCAGCAGGTTGCTCATTATCTGTGATCATTTAAACTTCACTGCATATATTCGCTAGATTTTTCCATTCTGCTGCTATGTGTTCTTTTGCCTGAATCGCGCTATTTTACAATTTCAGGTATTCTTTCGTTTTTGATTTGAAAAACCATAATTATGTAGTTAAAGTGAAGTCCTGTCCTTAAAAAATAAGTATAAAAGCATTAATTGTATGGCAGGTATCGTTATTTCTAGACCAAGAGACTTAATATAATACACCCTTTGTAGGCTGCCCCATAGACCCTAACTGCATATTTTGAAGAAAATCGGCCTATCGGTTCAGGCAGTAGATCCATATACGAACAGACAGACATAATTGCAGGACCCACTTTTTTCGTATTCTCTATCATCGCAATGTCATGTTTAATTAATATCTCAAAATTTGTTTTCTGCACATTGCAAAACTTGCCACATATTAGCCACATAGTAGCTACGATCGCAATTGAAAATGGCAACGAATGGGTCGAACGAAATTGCGATTATGTGCTTAGTACAACATAAAAATCTTCACGCTAAGCAAGAGGTATTAGTATTCGCTCTTCACATAAATTTTAAAAATTGAATAAAATCACACTTAAATATAAAAAAATAATAAAATTAACTATTTAAAAGGTGTTAAGCGAAAATATAAAAACTTAATTTTTTGTAACTGCTAGAGCATACCAACACTGAAAATTCAACAAGAATCCTAGCACCAGATTTTTAAGAATCGGTTTTTTATTTCTCACTTTTTTAAAAACACGTTGTTTAAAAATCAAGTATGCAAGTTCTCAGATCTTGCTAAAAAAAAAAATTATAGACTTCTTATATATAAAATTTTGTCAATATTGTGTACTAGAAAGTCGTGGGAATATGGGAATGAAATGTTGCTGGAGGATAATGAAGCACTCTAAATGTGAAAGAATTTCTGAATTTGGTAGAGTATATATATGAATCTTAGATCTCCAAATATTCGGCTTAGTAGTTTTGTAGCCTATTCAAAAAATACTCTATTGCGTTTTTGTCTCCGTTTGCGAACTAATATGGGGATAAAATATGGCAGAATGTGTTACATTTTCTCCTCCAGCCTCCAGACCATTTCTGTTCCGAATTTTGTTCAAATCGGCTTAGTATAGCTTTTGAGCCTATTTTATACAAAAAAATCATTCTTTTTTATAAAAGTGTAAGAAAAAACTAAATTTTTGCTTTTACCATCTTCAATTTCAATAACTTTTGCTATTTTCGGATATTGGTCTATGGTCTTACTTAGTTGCGTGTTACAGTTTAAACAAACATATGTCCATATTTTGCTTAGAAAGATTTTTGATCATCGCTTTAAATTTTGCGGGGTGCTTAGAGACTTTCCATTTTAAGTTTCTCAGAAACCTCTTGTACTTAACTATATAGGAAAATAAGAACAAAAGTGCTTAATACTTTTTACCAAAGGTTGTGTGTTTTGGTCTTTTAATTTTTAATATAATTTGCCACATTTAAACAGAAGAAAATGGGAATTGATGAAATAAAATTTGTTTGTATGTATAGTGAGCGATAAGTATAAATAAGAATACATACATACATTTTAAGGCTGGTAAGTAGGTACTCACGTGTTTTTTTATTTGTAGTGCAGAGTTAATCTTACAATAATTCAAAGAAGGAAGAAACTTCTTTTTTTTTTAAACCGTACTGTTTATTGAGATACTTTCCAGCCACAAGGCTTTGGAATTGAACCTATTTATATTTACTTGTAAATAAAATAGATAAATAGGGTGGCGCAACAGAGCGAGGAGCCCTTGGGCCTAGCGCATTTCTCACAACCAAACCTTGTGAGGGAATGGAGGGGACCTTCAATTTTTCGCCGGTTCCGAACGGCTTATTGAAAGCGTTTTTCATGGCAGTGAATTTACTAACGGAGGACTTGCCATTTCCTCGCGAAAGGCGATACCCGTGGAAAAACATTTTGGATTCGAACCTCGAACCTCTGGATTAGCAGGTGGACATGCTTACCCTCGCACCACGGGTACCACTTATATTTACTTGTATTATAGTAAATTAAGGCTGAATAGCTATACCTCATATGTTTTTTAATGCACACACAACTCTTAATATAACCTCTCTTCTTGGTAAGATTTATGAAGACAACGCAAGTTTACTTGCAAATCAAAATTTCTACCGTTCAATGAATTCTTAGGATAACTCAAAAATTTGGCCTGGGAAGCATAGCTGCCCCTTATTTCATACTCCAACATACAGCTATGCTACAAGCACTCAAAGATTGCTATTTGAAGTTGTACTCCACACCGAACATAAATCCAATACATAATGGGGTTGTTTTGTTTTCTATGAAGTTCTCATTCCATTTTGTTTGGCATCGCATGTTTCAAGATATTTTAATGAAATTGAATAACAAACAAATACAACGGAAATTAGCTAAAGAGCACTGCAAATAGGAGTTTTGCTGACGAAGATATTGCAAATGGAAAATCATTGCGGTATTTTCGAAAACATCATCGTCTGTGAATAGTGATGCTTGTCTTGTTAGTTTACCAAAGCGGGTAAACACTTTTGAAAAGCTATAACAACTTGACGTCATTTAGTTCAAATATATACTCAAACGCATACATGCAAAGTAAGTGCAGAGAAATGCTTTGATTTTCTTCGAACTCTGTTTGCTTACATCACTTACTTCTTCTATTGAGTAGAAGAAGAAAATTAAATTTGATTTGCTCATGAATTTGCATGTGAAAATTATTTTCGACTTGGAGTCAATCATGCTTGAGTAAGGCATGAACCTCAAGTTAGTAATCAAAGAACAGTTCTGTTTGCCTTGGAAACAACAAAAAATATCGAAACATATTCGAAGGGAAAAGTGAGAGAAGCTGATTCTTGTGCAAGGAAATTTAATGAAAATTAAAATCAAAATAACCATGACTTGATTCGATGGACGGTTTAATGATCAGAAAGTAATGTAACCTAATAAGTAAGTTGGGAACACTTTCAAATGCATTGCTGTTTCGAAAAAGTAAGGTACCTACTAAAACAATAACTTGAGTTGATGTTACATTCCTAGAGTAACAACAGTATTCAGTTCAGCATAACTGAAGTCCTTACGAACGTTTTTCATGCGCTCGTATGCACATTATTGCATTTCAGCGTCGCGTCGCAACGACAAAATCGACATCTCAACTTTTGATTGTAAGTCGAGCGATGAAATATTCTGAGTCATTAACAAAACCATTTTGAGATATGAGGCATATCTGGGAACTCAAATCTAGACGTCGGTCGTGATAAAGAGATTTGAAAAATTACTATTGTTTGATGATTTGCACCCACTTCAAGAGATTGTGAAAACGCTTGTGATGCAATAATACATAATTCAAGCACGGGATGTCATAATAAGAACGAGTTAGAGGGAGTATTTATATAAATTTGAGTTAGAGAGATTATTATTATTATTATTTTTTTTTTTTTATTGAATATATAAGAAAATCAATAATACAAATAAACAAAAGCTTCTTACTTCTTTGGCTCGTTAATACATTACTGTAATTCATTATGGTTTCAAAAAAATTGGTTATTTGATATATCGAATTGGCTGAAGTATTCACTCGTTAAAAAATGACTCTATTATAAAAAGTCTGAGTTGAACCTCATCTGGTATATCAACTGTCAATTCAATCTGTTTGCAATATATCAATTCTCGATTACATTCCTTTCTGGGCATTTCAATGTTTATTATTTCGGCTTCTTCATCAGCTTCACTGTCGTCATCGTAAGCATCATCAGCATGAACTATTTCGTCCAAAATTGTCTCGCTATCCAGTATTTCTGTAGCTACAATACTACAATATGGCAAATTGACTCATTCAGGTCATCTTCAATAGTTTGTTTTACAGCAGAAATTGCGACTTTGGTGCGCACCAGGGTTCGAACGACATTCATGAAATTTTGAAGCAATTTTAAGAAAAAAGTCGAGTTCCTTAATTTAAAAATAAGAAGTAGATTTGGAACAAAAAGAATGTCTTTACTTATTCATAAAAAAATTTAAGTAAATAGGAGGCCATCTTATGGTTTCTTTTCACATAATGAGTTTTTTGACACAACTCCTTCCCGTTATGAACTTACGACAGAAAGTCAGTATCATGGCATAGCTCCACAGAGCAAAATAAGTCGCTTTACAGTTGAAAAGTGTTTGGAAATGCTGAGAACTTATTTATGAAGTTAGTGCTGTAGGTATACCTAAACGGTTGGTTTTTTGAAAAATGTTTAGGCCGAACTGAAGCGCCCAGCGCACCACTTTCCCCCATTCCTACGGTCTGCACAGACTTGAAAGTGGGTACTGTAGCCAAGAGATTCAATCCATGATGACGTTTCTACTCTTCGGATATCGGTGAGCGTTGCAAATGTTAACCTACGTGTTTTTATTAACATTGGGGTGTCATGCAACACAGCCTATGCCGTAATTCATCTTCAAACAGCAATCACTCCAAATTGCCCAACCGTATATTACAGTCATCTTCTTGCTGTCAATCAGCTGCCTTGGATCTTCAGTTTGCTCTCCTTCTCTACTACTTTTTTTTCGAATTCGGAAAACATTCAAGCATAAATGTATCAACTATATCACCTGAAATTGGCAAGTCAAGAGAATTACAAAGCCATGAAAAGCACCACCTCAATCTAATCTTATTTGGGGCTGATTCCGAACTAAGAAGCTAATACTTTAAAATACCTTTCATAGACCCAAAATTGAAGAAATTTCCCATTTCTTCACATTGCGGACCAGCTGTGATTTGATGATTCGAAACGAATCGTACCTTCTGAGTCATCAAAACATTTGGCAGGGATAAGAAGAAAAACTCTTCTAAGAAATGCAAATATAAACTAAATTCGCTTGGGAAAGATAAAAGCAAATTTTTTCGCAGCAAAAAAAAAATTACACATAGGAAAGGATAACTAGAGATGATTGGGGATGAGGAACGCGGAGAGGTTACCATTTTTCATTTGGTTTCGCTTAAAAATTCATTTAATGCCAACGGAACGATAAGTACCATTTCACCTTCTGGGAAAGTTCACAACCATCAACGTACTCCACGCAGCCAAAGATAAGTTTCCCAGAGGTGAATGAATCAAATGGGTGCTATACCGCCTCCAAGACGAGGCTCCCGCCATCGCTACCACACCACACCACACAATTTTGCAATGGAATCCACTTGCCATTTAAATTTCCCAATCAATTATGTACGTTAAGTACACCACGACTTTTCCTAACGAATAACGAACTAACAATGGCAAATACTCAAAATGCCAACGAACGGCTGAATTAAACCACTCCGCCATCTCATCTCATCACCGTCATCGTTAAGTAAACAACTCCCGTTTTAATGCAACGCCAAACTCCAAATTTGAATAAACTCTGAGAATTGAATGCAAATTCTTTAAGCTTGCGGAAATAATAAGGAGCAGTTTTTGCTAGGCAATCCAAGATATCCCAGAACCAGGACCAGAACAGAACGAACCCAAGACCTTTATACTCTCGCATAGCGAAGAATACTCATGGTGCCAGTGCCAGCTTAGAATATAGCATCTTCTTCAAATGAAGTCTAGCGAAAAAAGGGATGATGCAGGAAAATTCCTTATTGTTTGAGAATACAATTCAAGGATAAAATGTGCATTTTCTGCAGTAATCGAATTGTTCAGATAGAAATGATTTCACCCTCAAACCACTCAACTCAACACGACCCAAGCAAACTGATGATTTCCTCTGTCTAAGGGAATATTTTATGTACACCCGCCCCGGAATCAGTATGGATGTTAGTATAGTACGAGTATATGTATGGAAACGGAGCCGGATGTGCGCACATAAAGATAAACACGTATACTCGCACAAATTCAAATTGAATAAAGATTTCCACTACTCATGGATTGCGAATGTTTTTTCTATTTTCAATTCTTATTCTTGCTCTGAATTCTGGGAAAAAGAATCCAAGGAACAATTCTAGATGATTTCTTGACATTTTCAAATTTGTTAATATTTACTTCGATTTATGAGGATTTAAGTTGTACGGTTTAAGGCGCTTTGCAAATTGAATATAGCCACCAAAGTGCTGCTCTGCCATTGGAGGTATTCATTCCTAGAGTTAGATACACATGTGAAATGTGAGGCAAATCCTTTATGGTGCCAGGTGCTTCCAGGGACTTCTTCACCGCTCCAACTCTCGCTATTCCTTACACAAAACAAAGTGTTATTTTTTAATTATAATAATTGTCTACTTATGCAAAGGATAACAACAAGCAGTCCTATGAATATTTATGAGCAGCGAGTCAAGGGTCTTCAATTGTCTGTTAGGAGAATGGAATTTGCTGTTAATTGGACGATATGAATACCTGTAATCAGCCGAAACAAACAAATAGAATTTTCTACTCTCAATAATAACCATCGACTCGCTTACGTAGAAAGCTGATAAAAGAGGACTATGTACTGGGCATTTCCGTTTAGTAGTGGTCAGATAATTATAAGAATTTACGAATTTGTAAACGAGTAATTTGGGTAGGAATAATAGGAGACATGAAAACAGTAAATAGCGAAGAAAAGTTTAACAGCATTATTAAGGGTATAGAGAAAAAAGATCTCGAACTTTTAAAGACAACCCTAAAGTATAGAAAGTTTTTGCATGACCAAACAGTAAGGTAAAACATAACATTTTTGGTCTTTTGTTTTAACAGTCAAAGTTCTTATTCACGTCATCGGCACCAACGCTCGTCTTCTATGATTCCCGTATGTCAGCTCCATCGATAAAGCCTATTTCCTGGCAGCTCAATTTGCTGCCCAACACTTTCTGGTATCATATTGGCTCCACCTGAGCTAGAGACTGTAAATTCTGTGACTAAGCAGATATTTTTTGGTACTCGCTCGGTGGTAAGAGTCTCCAAAGATCTCCATAAACATAAATCCGCTGGTCCAGGCGTTATTATGAAGAGGTGTTCTTCTTTGTTGGCAAAACCTACACATTCCTATTATTCTGGACTCTTCTCGAGCAGATGGAAAACTGCATTTGTCCAGCCCGTCTCTAAAAAAAGCGAATCTTCCTCTCCTTCCAATTACCGTCCGATTAAACTTACGCTTACGCCCCTTCCTTCCAAAGCCGTGGAAAAGTTGACTCATGAAATATTTTGAAGAATGAAAGCTTCTAAATGACCGACAACGGGTTTTTAGCAAATGGTGCCCTGATGATTTGAAGGCTTATCTCACCGATAAAAAGGAACCAATCTTCACTTCGTTCTTGAGAAAGAAAGATTATTGCGCTTGATGTCTTAATTTGATAGAGTTTACCATCAAGCTCCCTTATCAAAAATGAGTTCTTTCGGTATCAAGAAGTCCCTTCTTCGTTCAAATAGAAAGTACTTTTCAAGCGTTCAATACAAGTTGTCGAGTTATATACCCACCATATCGTTGCTTGTGTGCTCCAAGGCTGTTTTATATCCGGCTGTCTTCCATATTATCTTAAATCTGACACTTCTAATCATCTTAATAGTTTTCCTGACAAGCCAGCCCTCAACTTTTTATATATGTATCTAAACTCAAGTTCCTTCCCTTTGAAGGTAGAACTGGAACGGTTGCGTATGAATAGCTTATTGGATCCTTGACATCCTTCAAGCTGTCAGGACTTGGTATATGTGTGAACGATGACCTTCGTCGGAATGACCACATATTTGAAATCGCCAAAAATACTGCAAAATGTTTGACTTTTTGAAGACGATGCAGGAAAATACTCATTTCATTCGTAGAATGCATTAATTCTTTTGAACATCGTCGAAATGTTACCTGTCTAACTCTTTTTTTTCGCTTTTTCTCATAAACAGTTCTTTAATGAAATAGCCAGCTGCATTCCTCCCCTCTCACAATTTAGCTGCAATAACCGGTATGGTATTTTGGCTTTTAGGCTGCCGGAAATCTTTGTGCTCTTAATGCGATTAAGCTTTGTTACTCTTGCTGTCAAACGGAGCTAATTCGTCTCAGTTGGAGTCGATCTACCTTAGAACTTTTGATTTGTTGTTCAACATTGCGCTGGGCGCACAATCGCAATGCAGAGTCTTCCCTTCTTATTAGGGGACATTTTTCTATCAGAGAAGACGACAAAAGTTTGTCTGCACATCCACTCTTGGCTTATTCGATTATTGATGTTATAATCATCGAGCTTCACTATTAATCATTGATCCGAGATATTCAAATTTAAGTTATTAAAGCATAGAGAACTCAAGACGTTTCAATCGTGCTTACATACTATGACTTGAAATGCTTCGGTAACTCCTCTTTTCCTTCGTCACCCCTCATTCACACTCATTCTCAATCATCCTAACGTAAGCCTCCGGAACTCTTCGTTGTCTAAGGGCCACCCATGTGAGATTTCGTGACTGTCGATCGATGATCGGATCGTTGCTTTATCGAAGTCAACCAGCACAACATTCAAAGAAGCACGATGTTTTTAAATTAGGACTCTCATATTGTGGATAGCACATTGCCCTGAACAAAATCGGTTACCCAATAGCTGCTCAGTAATCTTCAAAACGTAAAACATCGGTTTGATTGAACGAAGATTATCGTAATAAGATGTAAGTTCTTTACTTTTATAAATTGCAAGGAGATAGTTTTCACTCCATTACTTAGGCAAACTATCGCCTCAGAATCGTGGCCCATCTAGACGCGATGTCACCCAACTTGGAGTTTGTAGACGCTTTACAAACCTTTTCGACTGTGATTTCTGGAAAATTTTCTCTAGGAAACTGTTCATTCGCCACCTGTGCAGAATCTTGACTTCATACCGAAGAAGCTGTCTTTGAGCATCGTAAATGAGCTTCGGCGGACGAATATCTTAATCGTTTCATAATTTTTAAAGATTGTTACTCCCTTACTCAATTTTTTCTGTCGTATTTCTTGAATAGCTTGATTTGCATCAACAGCCGATAAAAATTGTGGCTTGTTTTGACAAATCCGACATGAAACAATAAAATTGAATGTATGAATTTCATTTGTGTCGATCATATAAATGAACATAGTTCTGCGGCACACAAAAACACTGAGTTGTCAACATTTATGCTTTGATGCGTGAAAGATCTGAACATGCGCGTCAAACTTCTTAACTTAGTTTCTCATCTGGACTTTTTTCCTGAAAATATTCGCTGCTTACATAGGTAATAAGCAATGAAAAAGATTCAAAGAAAAGTATATAAATGGAGGAACGTTTTTACCCGTCAAGGGTTTGGGACACAGTGCGAGCTTAGGAAAGCAGGAAACAATCAAGTAGGAAACACCAATGCACATTGTTTTTGAACTTTTGTATATCGTAATACAGGGCGATAGCATTTCACATACAGGTAGTGTGACCAAAATATAAATCTCTTTACTTGACTGAACGTCCGAAGTATAGTCCGAAAACTGATGAGGATTCTTATTCTTAGAGAGGCAGATTCTGCCTTGATTGAAGGGAGAGGGAGATTTGAGCCCTATCAATTTGGTCCAAAGATGTTTGAGGAGCACCCAAGCAGATAAGAGAATTTATAATACTCTAATTTTGGGCTGATGGAGGAAGGCGTGAAGAATTTTACACATCATGTGTTTTTTTGTGACTTTAAATTTGTGGTTATTCCATGGGAGATCATCGCTTACACACATACCAAGTACTGACAGCTTTTCGGTGTCTTGGATACAAGAACCGATGATAGATAATGACAGAGATGTTGACCTGAAGAATCTCATTTTGGAAAATTAGTAAAAAGACACATTTGCTTGGGTGAACATTTGCCATATCTCAAAACAGAAGCTGATGGACAAAAACGTTATAAATAAATAAATAGGGTGTCACAACAGAACGAGGAGCCCCTGGGCTTAACGCATTTCTCACAACCATGCCTTGTGAGGGAATGGATGGGACCTACAATTTTCTGCTGGTTTCGAACGGCTAATTGAGAAAGCGCTTTTCATGGCAATGAATTTACTAACGGAGGACCTGCCAAATCCTCGCGAAAGGCGATACCCGTGAAAAACATTTTCGCTTCTGCTGCCTCTAGGTTAGCAGACATGCTAACCATCACGCCACGGGTACCTACCACAAAATGTTGCTAGATTTTAAAATAATGAAGCGAAATACTAACATAAAGGCAGTTACATATTGGTACGGAAAAAACTTTTGTTACTAATTTATTTGAATATAACGAACTTTTCAAACTACTGGACTTGTCACTTTTAAAACTTTTCATTTTGTCGATTTTTTTTATTGTGCGCTTAGAATTTTTGAAATATGTTCAGTAGTTTCTAAGTTTCCATTTGCGACACCGTTCCTGTGAAAATATGTGAATGAAATATAAGTCTATGTCACTGAGAGATAATGTAACATCCTTGAGTTGAAAGAATTTTTGAAATCAGTTCTCGTTCCCATTTCTGTTCCCATGAGATTATAGAAATGAAATATAGATATAGTTAAATACAGTTACTGATTGAGGAGGATAATGTAGCGCCCCTAATGCTGAAAGAATTTTTGAAATCTATTTTCCGCCTTAAAGGCATAAAATAAGCAGATTTTTTAATTTGTTAAGTCTTTTTTTGATTTAAAAAATATAAAAATATTTAAGTATGTATGTACCTACATTAATCATTCATTATTGTTTCTGTATTTTAGTACATAAGTACTTTCACTTAAGTACCTTGTCATACACGACATTTTTTTATTTTATTATAAGGCGCAAAAAACATGGATATTCTAGAATCAAACCACAAACTTTTAAGGTATATTGACCTTGTGATTTGTTGATGATCATGACAAATTTAAGACGGATCGGAAATTGAAGTCTTTTAAATTCAAACGGCATATCGGTTGGGACCCCGATTCCTCGGAATGAGAACTTCCTCACCTTTGAATTTTCCTTTCAGTATCATCGCGCAAATTACATTGTTCATCAATTTTCTAACCACCAAACGCGCATCGTTGCACAGTTTTGGTTGGATTATGTTTCGAAGCATGATTAGTACAGAGAAAAATTGTGCGGTGGTAAGCCAGGCACATCCAAGAAGTTTAAAAATTCATTTGGATTGTTGGTGGCTTCATCTTCATTTGTGACGCTGTGATCTTGTTTTGAATTATGTAGTTCAGGTCATCTACATCTTTATTCTTAATTCTTATATTGATCTCTCGACGTTGATCAGCTTGTTTTTCCATTTTGGCCATGAAATATATTTGTAAAATTTTTTGCTGTGTAACTTCGATAGGTATTAATGATCCAATTCGATGGTGAATCTGTCCTTGAATCTACAAAATAAAAACCAGTGTGAGAGTAGAGTTCTATGAAAACAATGGCTCAGGTGGCGGAGTCAATAATGGCAATTTCACTTTACCACTAAAGCAGCATAATCCGGGCGTTTCTCCGGAAAACTTTAATGCACCACAATATTCGCAAGCAACGTGCATTTGCCCAATGCAAACGCTGGAATTCAAGCTGTAATCAAACGCTGCCGCTGCTCGATTCAAATCAGCACTTGATAAACATCCTGTTCTGCTGTTCTGCGTCACAAATTATCTATATTTGTTGAACTCTGTTGTTCGCTCGATGATTTTGCATTGAAACAGAGCCTTTTCACGGGCTGCCCCACTTTGCACTTGTGATTGAGAAGCACGAAGCTATACTAATGCGGCGCTGTTCACGTGCAATTTCTTCAGTCCGTTATTAAATTGCAGTGTTACGTATCCTTCTTGCATTTTGGCTTTGCCGGGAATGATTCGAACTTCTTGGTGGTGGCATAGTTAATCAAACTTCACCTCACTTCAATTCACTTAAAAATGTAATTACCTTTTAAAGTTCACTTCACTTTATTAAATAGGCAATGGCTTTTTTTATTGGATTATATTACATATATTTATTTAACATTGATGTCATACAAAAATCAAGTTTATTTCTCACAATAAGTCAATCTTATTTTGTTTTTCTTAAAGAACAGTGTTTTGTATACAACGAAAACTAACGCATTGCATTAATGTCGTTCCCATAAGAATATAGGGATAAAAAGTATCCTATGTCCGTTTCCTGGTCCTAAGCTCCCTCCCCACCAATTTTTAGACAATTCGGTTGACCCGTTCTTGAGTTATGAATAATGTTACTAACACGACTTTCTTTTATATGTATGTATAAGATATCAAAACTCTTTCGATGACAGTGTAGGTTCTGCCATATTTGCAAGACTCGAGATAAGGGCTTCATCTGAAAGGCGTTCGCAGACTTTTAGTTTTATTTACAAGAAAAATAAATGCTTTTAAAAACTCTTTCAATTCTGTTGAAATAATTTTGTTAAGGGTCCATGCGCAAAAAATTTAAGTAGGTAATGGCTTTGAAGAAAAGTTTTTTTTACTCAACACAACAATTTTCAAAGCTACCATCAAAATTATAAAACAATTTTGACCTTGTCTGCTTTTTCTCCGAGTGCCTCATACACTACATGTTATGTTGGCCAACTCGTGTTATTCGTCAACAGAACCAAAATTTTCTGAGATAAGAAAAACGATTTGCTAAGAGCCTGATTGATAATCCAGTTCCTCAAATTATTACCATTTTACTGAATCTATTACCGAAAACGCTTGAGGATATTTTCATGTAATAAATACAAGTAAGCCTTGGGATTGTGGCCTGCTTTTACGATATGAGTAATGAGCACAATGGAATAAATGAATAAAGAACGGGTTATGATTAATAATTTATATGCTTTTGTGCGGTGGTAGCAACTCCAAGTAATTGTGAGTAATAAAAAAGAACAAAAAGTGAACGTTTATATGGACATAACTCCGATTCCGTTTTGAGTTGATGAATCAAAAGCAATGAAAAAAGGGGATGACCTCCCCCATATTACGTAAACCTCTACAGTCATCAAAAAAGCCCACACCTTTTACACCAAAAGTCCACCTAAACAACCCACACAATGCCGGGGAGAAACACATACTATCGATACTCTCAAACAAAAAGCCCGTCGGAATGATTAAAATCAACAAATTTTTCCAACAAAAAAAAAAAACTGTTCTGCAGATAAATCGAAGAAAAATAATATTTATTTCAAATTAGATTTTTTTCAGTTTAATTCTCTTTTTCCAGGGCTTCCGGACTAATATTAGCATTTTTTTACACGTTCTTTTTTTATGAAATGATAAATCACTCCACGACTGGTATTTTGAATAATAATTTGAATGAGGAAAAAAAGTAGGTACGGAAAAAAAAGAGAAAAAAAAACAACTGAAGTAGAGCGGAAACAAAACGAACAAGAACCTAACAAGCCGAAAGGTATCGTGCGCGTTTGGAATGTGATAAAATCCCGTCACATTTTTCTCTGCTTTTTAAAATGGATGCGAATAGATAGATAGGGTTCCCGTAATAAATCTCGCCTTACAAGTGGGGAATGTATTTTATGATTACTCCGGAAATAAAATCCACATTTGTCATTGTAATCAATGCTATACATTAGAATCCATGGGGTGTGAAAAGTCCTATCGATGTTATCAAGGGCAGATGTCGAGAGAATTTATTGATATGTATTATGTGTAGTAGGAGAATACAATGGGCTCCTACGTCCTACCTAAACCTATACACCTTGAGCATTGTAACCAACTACCTACCTCTTGTTGATATGAGCCAATAAATATCAGTTCAATCTGCAGAATTGGAACTGGCTTTGTCGGAGCTGGGAATCGTAGCTGGGTGAACCCATTTGCTGTCAGTGTGTATACAGAATTAAATTATTTTCAATCGTTAGGAATAAACTTAGAGAGTTTTACTGCAAAATCCATCGTGCGATTGCTGGAGTAAGTGTTAAGGGTTTGAGCATAAACAATTTAATGCTCTCTTGTAACTTCAAAGGGCTATGTTGAACGACAGTGTTAAACGTTGCTGACTGATGACTTTTGAACAAAAAGCAAACAGATATAGAAAAAAAAAATACAGTCCGAACTCAAAATAATTATTCTGGATTGATTTTTTCTTGAATTTTGCTGTAAGATGTCATCAGCAAGACACCCTAACTCCGAAGTTGTACTCTGGTTCCGTTTTTGAATTTGGTCCCTGTGCATGCACAGTAAATTAATTTATTTGTATTGTCTAGATACTTTATATTACAATTTCATAAAACATTACTTTAGACATTGAAAAGTTTACATCGGGCTAAAAGAAAGCATTGATGTTTGGTATAATGTGCAAAAGTGAAGATTAAAAAGAAGAACAACGAGATAGAAGGGGCAAAAATTGTGATTACAACATTACAACCACATCACATGTTAGCGAGAACAACTTACTTACTTATTTAGGTGGGCATTTCAGTATGAGGTGAACTTGAGTCTCAAGTCGCAACCAATATTTTTCGATAGCGACTTTAAATAAAGGCGAGCTCTCTCCAGTTTTGCACTCTAAGTCGATTGAATTCTTCTTCTACTTGACTGCTCCACCTATAGTAGGGGAGCCCAAGAGGGGATTTCGCGCGTTACTCGAGCGCGTCAGAAAATCATATGGGGGGGAGAAACCTTGCACCATGTAATGTACTCCTACCATATATTTAACCTAAATGTTGGGGCGTTCGCTGAGAGCAGCCCGTCAGATTAGTAAAAAAAAGTCGATCATCGGAAATACTCGAGCGCGTCAGATTAAAAGATGGTAGGTTGATTACATCGAGACGAGTGTATATTTCAATAATCTGACAATTTCAGCGGGGCCTTCGTAAGTAGGCGAGTCACAAAGATGTAAAAAAAAATCGATGTTTCGAAATACTCGAGCGCGATTAATTTTTTTTTTATTTTGAAGGTAATTTTATCAGGATTGCGGAAAACATATAATCTGACATTTTGGTTGGGGCGATTGAGGTAAAATCGTCAGTGAAATGTATAATATATGATGGTTAATATCTCGGTTAATATTGATATTAGCAATTGGTCCATAATACTTTTTTTGTAGAAAACTAAATTCTCTACAAGTTTGTAATTTACAATTTTTCTGTAGCTTTTGTTATTTACGAGATAACTGCGACAAAACGTGAATTTTATGCAAAAATCTGGTTAAGTGGCCCGTACCACCTTCCCGGTATGAGTAACGACTTTGTCAAAAAGAACATTTTTGTAGAGCTTTCAATTTTGAGAAAAAAACATCTTCGGTTAAAGCGATCCCATGAAATGCCGCTGAGTTATAGAAATTTAAAAATAAAAAATCAGAGTTTCCATGTATTTTTAATGGAAAAACTTCACACCTCTTGATCGAGCACTTAAAATTAATATTAAGGGCTCAAACTTTCAGGATTTTTTTTAAAAGTATTTTCAACAAAATTTCGATACAAAATTTTTAAATACATAATATGTGTACATATTTTTTGATTGCATCCAGTAACAAAAAATAGAAACAACAAAGAATTGTTACTTTAAAATTGTCAGACTAAGAGTACGCCCCCATATAATTGTCAGATTATCATCCTGGAGGACGAAGACATCAAGTTGATCACTCTGTATAAAAATCTGACGCGCTCGAGTATTTCAAGGTCACGTGTTTTTTTTACATTTTTAAAAATCAGCCATGACTGATCGCCCCACTCAAATTGTCAGATTATTGAAATATACACTTTTTAGAGTACACTTAACATTCACTTTGAAAATCTGACACGCTCGAATAACTTTTTTTTTTTATTTTTTTTTAACCTCTCTTTACGCCCATTTGCCCCCAGTCAATCGTCAGATTAATATATATCCGTTATCAGAAAGACAAAGCGCGTATACTCTATGAAAATCTGACGCGCTCGAGTATTTCAATTTAACTGTTTTTTTTTACATTTTCAAAAGCTCATACACGCCCATCGCCCCACTGAAATGAAAAACTGCCATACACTTTTTTTCGTTTTAGAACGTAAACTTCACAATCCAATAAGTCCCCATGACGCTTTAGTAACTGCAAATTTAGCGGCTCGGGCTCCCCTACTACTATCTATGCTTGCGAAAACCCGTCGAGTCGGAGCATTAATGTCCATCCACTCTATATTGCCCAACCATCGTAGCCCCTTTATTCGTCCTCTTATAGTTATGTCCATGTCGCGGTATAGCCCATGCAGCTTTTTGTTTATAGTCATAATATGTTATGTATACCTACAGCAGTTAATATTTTAAACACTTTACCAGCATTTTGGAAAGTAGGAGAAGATTTAAATGGAGACACAGATACAAATTTCTTTTGAATTTTTGGGAATCGTTATACCCAGGAAAACAGAGCCTGGCAAAGCTTTCCACATTTGATTGGTGCGGCTTATATATGAAACTCTGTACTTTATTGTACGCCGCGCAGCACAATGGGTTCAATGTAGAACTGATGAGCATTTCTAGCGAGCATGTGTAGTGGCTTAAAAGTCTTAGGGGAAGAATGCAGCTGGCTATATAACGCGATAACAGACATCATTTCAGACAGGTTACACTTCGACGGTGTTCAAGAGAATCAATCGATTCTACGATAGAACTATCATCTATCAGTCTTAAGGCTCTGTTTTGTACCCTATCAAGTTCGCTCAAAAGATGTTTGAGAAGAACCTAGCCAGATGTTAGAACTATACTCAAGTTTTTGGCGTAAGTTTGCCTTATAAATTATAGCCAGATCAGAAGGGAAAGAAACCTAAGCACGAAGCAGCATTTTTGGCGACTTTTAATATGTGGTCATTCCAAGTAGACCATCGCTTACGCCAAGTGAAAAGGACGTTTATCGCAAATCTAAACTTTTCGAAGCAATTATCATCAAGAAAAGTCAAATTGAAATTCTTATAAGACCCGTAGTTGAATATTGAACTCATTGACTTGGTTAAAGAAAAAAATCACTACTATGGAAAATTGTGTAAAGATCTTCATCTTAATCGAAAGGAATTATAAAAATTCTAAAAATCAATTATTATAAAAAAAAAAATAACAAAATCTGAGTACCCCGGCAAGATTTTCAAAAACAAATTTGAATAGTATAGTAAAAGCATGGGATCACAAGTCTTACTGACAATACAATAAACAAGAGTATGGACTATCCTTTGCTTAAAACATCTTCCAAAGAAGATAAAAAAGATAAGTAAATATAATAATAAATGAATTATTTTTTTGTGAAGATTGGCTTCATCGAGTCCGAATCTAATTATGTTGTTTTACTTGAAAAACTCAATTGACTGTTTAAATTAAAACCAACAACATCATCTGCAGTAAAAATCTGTATCTCTTCCTTGAAATCTTCGAAAGCAAAATGTAAAGACACATGTGCAACCCTGTAAAAAGATTATAATATCGAAATTAGTATTCCAATGTGAATTAGGATCAACAAGTCATTAGATGAATGCAAAGTTCCAGCATATCCCGATCTTCAAATCTGGTGATTCTTCCGATTACAACAACTATCGGCCTATTTCAATACAGCCAGTGTTGTCTAAAAATACCGAAATAGCAAGAAACGAACATTTACTTGATTTCGTAAACACAAACAGAAACAATTTTGAAATTCAAAGTTAATATGGCTTCCAAAAAAAGTCTAGCACAGTTACAGCGCTAAAAGATATCGTCTCTAATCTGCAAAGGAAAAACTATCAACAAAATAATACAAGTTCTCTGTTTGTTGATTTATCAAAGGCGTTTGATACGGTTGACCATAGGATTTTGCTATGGAAACTATTTTGTTGCTGAGTATTAGTTGAGTATTACAACTAGTTCAAAACCTACCTGTCCAATGGGAGGCAATATGTGACTTCATTATGGCTATAGAAGTGACGAGCCAAAAATCCAATTTGGGGTACCACAAGGAAGCATACTTGGCCCACCGCTCTTTTGCTTCTAGGTAAATGACTTCACAAAAGACAATCGATTTTGTGTATAGACGATATACATATGTTTTGTGTATTTTGATATCTCAACTTGTCTCAGAACGTCAAATGAATATTGATTCAACCCCTACTTATAACTGGAGGAATATACCGAAGCTATCACTTAATTATAAAAAATGATATAATATTTTAAATCTGTAGTTAAGCTGGTATGTATCTTAACACAATGCTCAAAGTAATCTTGGTGGATCTTGTGGAGCATTTCAAGTGCCTTGGTCTACCCTTAGATCGACTTATCCTTTTACATTCCAATTTGAAAAGTTGTCAAAAAAACTTATCGGTATAGCAGGTGTCTTCGGCAGAATCTGCAACAATATTCTAAACTCCCAAAAGAAACAAATTTACAATGCACTTTTACACATCCATATAACTTGAGATAATAGTGTTTGGGGTTCTACAGCTCAATATCATAGACAAAACTTTGATACAAGTAATTCAAAGAACAGCTCAAAAAATCGTGAATGATGGCTTCGAAAGGATGACAAATATTGTCACTTTATATAATCAATTGCAGATCCTGATAGTCGTCAGCAAAATAATTGAGAGGATTAGAAGTTTAAGACAAGAGATCGTTAATGAAGATGAGGAAGAGAATTCGGTGACAAAACAGAGCCCTGGGGCCTAGGGCACACAAGCATCTACATAAATATGGTTGGTATCAGACAAGAAGCCAGCAAAATCTTGTATTGAGTAGCCGGAGAGGTAGTTTCTAATCCACCAAAGAAGAGACTCATCGACAACAAAAGCACTCATTTTCGATAAGAGTCAATTCATAAGTTGCCTTAAAAATTTCGAGCGCAATAATCTTATTCTTACCAAAACAGTGTAATCTGTACTTTTCCACTTTTTGGTGAGATATGTCATCAAATCACCAGTTAACTTTTTGCTACGAAAGCCTGTCATTGAGAAGCTTTGGTTCTTCAAGATATTTCATAAGTTGGCGTTTCCATGACCTTGAAAACAAGGGACGAGACGGAAATTGGAAGATGAAAAGGATTTTTAGGGACAAGCTGGACAAATGCATTTTTCCATCTACTCGAAAAGAGCCCAGATAAATAGGATAGATAGTAAGGCTTACGCAATGCTTTTTTCAACAGCGAACATTTCTTCAGATTAACGACGGGGATACCAGCGGATTTATGAATGTATACTAAAATTGGACTCTTGCTATCGAACCAATACGGAGAAATATCTTCCGGCTTATCTTGGCTTAGGTGGAGCCAATATGGTTTCTAGAAGTGTCGAGTTGACAGCAAATTGAACTGCCAGCAAATTGGCTTTGTCGATGGAGCTGACACATGGAAAGTCGTTGTAGACGAGCTTTGGAATTGATCTCGTGATGGAGTCCTAAATATTCTCAACAAAAGACCAAAATCTTTTCTTCCTTTTGGACAATAGTATTTTTTCAGGCATGGTCATTCAAATACTTAAATAAATAAATAAATAGGGTGGCGCAACAGAGCGAGGAGCCCCTGGGGCTAGCGCATTTCTCACAACCATGCCTTGTGAGGGAATGGAGGGGACCTACAATTTTTCGCCGGTTCCGAACGGCTAATTGAGAATGCGCTTTTCATGGCAATGAATTTACTAACGGAGGACTTGCCAATTCCTCGCGAAAGGCGATACCCGTGGAAAAACATTTTTGCATTTTGCCTCTGCTGGGATTCGAACCTCGAACCTCTGGGTTAGCAGGTGGACATGCTAACCATTACGCCACGGGTACCACTTAGGCTTCTGTATATGAAAGTTACAAATGTTTCTATCTTGAATCTTGATTAAATAGATTACGGTTTCCTTCTGTAGGCTCAACATTGAAAATTCGAAAACATTTTTCTCTTTCCCTAATCAACTGTTTACAGCTCGAATCGAAATTTCCTTTGGAGATGATGCTCTTTGACCTGTGCAGAACGAAGTTAGTCATGCCGTGCCGTTGAGATAAACGTTTGATATCAAATGAGCTGATGAATCAACTTTACCGACGAAACAGCACAACGACCAAATAAAATTTCGAAAGAAATTATTGAGGCCATACCAATTTGCTTTCTCATAACTCATAGGTACTGACACACACGCACACAGTCCTTTTTGGGACTCTTTTTACTGTGACGGAAAACGAGAAATCTACCGATATCACACAATGGTCCGACACGACGTGCCCAGAGGTGACGACACTTTGACGCTATATTTTTCAGGATGAGAAATCGGCTGAATATCCAGAAATATCCGGAGTCCGAGTGGACTCATAAACGAGCTGAGTTAAATGATTCAGCGAAGATCTCAGCATACTTAAATTCGGGTGTTGTTTTCCCAGAATGTGGAAGCCACTCAGAGCTGTGTACATTGACATCACCATCAGCGATTCTGATTTCAGAGTGAGGGTAGTGGTTAACAATTCTTGAAATGGAGTCACCTAGTGCACCAAAGTCGTTAGAGGTTGAATTGCTATTTAAATAAAGCTTCTATAAATAAAGCAATAATGATTAATATTCTTATGGACGGTCAATTTCAGCCACATGAATGTTCGTATAAGAATTCAAGTGCTGCCTAAGCAATTTGATTCATCAAATGTTCAACTCATAAAAAATAAATAATCTTTGTTTTCCTCTCATTAAAACACAAAGTACACGACTAAAATGTCAACAATTATCTTAGTTTTGTATGTTTACCTATTTACCAAGAACAACGAGAAAGGTCAAATTTTATTTGTCACCAGGCAAAAGAAACAGAAACGGAATAACCTTTTTGAAAAATAAATTTTTCATGACCAGCTATGATTCAAAATGGGACCATAGGTATAGGGATTTAAAAGACATCCAGTACCCACCTAAATTTCATATGACCTTTGCATGTTTTCACCCAAAATCGAACCTTAAATCCCGCCAGCTAAGTCTTGACTTGTTTTTCCATAAAATTTAATTCCTTATCTAAGGCAAAAGCGAAATTATCTTCCAAAAACATTAAATGCCATGCTTTTATGATACCTAAACTCGCTATATACTGGGTGGCTAAGGGCCACGAATATAAATCATAAACATTTTTATTTCCTGAACCATAAACCTTACTTCCGCTGGAATCACAGTTTTCTTGCCACACGAAAAAGTTTCAATACATGACGACGACGACGACGACGACTACTACTCGTAAGGCTAGGACCACTAGGTATGTGATGACGACGTGGAGGCGGGTACGGGATACGTGTAACGAGTAACGACCACTATACTATAGTCGCCGTTATGAAATTTGAGTGCTATAATCGTTGTTGTAGTCCAGTCTGGCATTTAAAATGTCAGCTCGTTCATTTTCGAAGGCCTTTCACATCCGCACAATAGACTGAAGGTACCGTGGCACACTTTATGCTTAGTTGACCCAAAAGACAACAGAAAAATGCCAAGCTAAACCGGTAAAGGAACAATGAGCACGAGCACACTGTTTGTTTTTTATTCCTTATTTACTTTTTAAGGGAACATTTTCGGTTTCCATTCCGTGATTCTTTCTCTCCGCGATTTCCCAGGAACCAGGATGGACGATGGAACTCAGGCTTAAGAGAATATTATAGGAAAGAGTGTAGAACTCATACAAAAGGAAATGGAATCCTCCCCCGCAAAGCCCATGCGCAAAATGGAAGTCGGAAACTCGCGGAACGAAACGAGGAATGGCAGGTACGGGTACCATGAAGATGCACAACGGATGCAAGGTTGTGTTTTTGTATGTTCAGTAGCACCGCGACCTTTTTTAATTTCAGACACAAAAAAAAGAAAAGCACAAAGAAAAAATATCCAAGTGCTCGGTTTTGAAAAACGTGTCTGTGTACTCATTACAATGGACATTGTTGAAGCCTCTTATGTCTGATTACTATCCTCCTGTGCAAGGGGAGGACGCATCATTTTTCAAGCTTTTACAAAGCCATTCTATGAAAACACATTGCCTCGTTTACGTTTGCCTGTTTTTGATTTGTTTAATAGTCACCTACCTATTTGGAGAGGAGTATCTAAATATTGTTTGTTCGGTTTTGTGTTGACTCAAAAGGGAAAGCCCTGAGGCAACATACGAGAAGGTACACAATGCTTCTTCATTCATTCATGGTACGAGTATAGGTAGTTAACCTACCATGTAGGTAGCAATGGCGTGTATGTATGTTCTTTATTCGCAAATGCCTGTACTCGATTTACTTTGGCATTATAAGCTCTTATAATTGCACCCAAGGGAGTGCATTGTTTCCGTTTCGTGCTTGCTCCCGGTTTCGCTGAATAAATGGATTTTTTTTTAATAACCCCACAACGATAATGGTGGCGGTCATGATTATGATGGAGATAAACCGATGGACTATATTGTAAATTTTCAATATTTTTTGCTTGCGACTCATGTGGTCTGAACATCGGGGGTTATGTTTGTGATTTTTTTTTTCGCTCTATTCATTTGCCTTTTTTGCGGCAAATTTGTTCAATTACATGTCCAGCAAATGTGTACGATGTGTGGAGGTCCTTTGAAAAGAATAATGATGGAACACGAAGCAGGGTGTAGGTTTGCTTTAGGGCTCATGATAATCACCACTCATATAATGACCGTTTTTCCGTATAATTATTAATATTTTAGGGAAGTTTTTTTCAAACTAGATCCACACATAGCTTACATTGTGTTTTAGTATCATTAAAATTGAAAATAATGATGTCTGTCGACTTAAGGTTTAAATTTTAATGATATTTATATTCCATCAGAAAAGGCCGTGGAATCAAAGACTTAAAATGGCATTGTGTTTTTACCTACACAGGTTGGGTAAGGTTAGGTCAAAGTGGCTGCTAGTTCGGCTAACACACTTACGCCCGTTGGGCCCACTGTGATACCACGATGGATCTAATTATCCTTATCCTAATGGAACCATTTCGAGGTTACAATGAAGTGGGAGAGACGCAAGGCGTCGATGTGAGAAAGATCACTGGAATCGTTAAAGAAACATGAACCGTATATAGTGTATTTATCCTACGTCTGCGAGCTAAAGCTGGGCATGAACAGAGAAGGTTGGAAATAGCTTTCTCTTCCTCCTCATCCACACAGCTTCTGCAAAAATCGTTTGAGACATGTTTGTGGCATGTTTTCCAATAAGATAGTGACCTGTGATGACACCATCAAACCGTTCGACCGCTTTATTTCTAGCCTGGGTCAGCTCTGTTTCGTTGCGTTACACGTGGAACTGCTTGACCAAACCATCTTACATTAATTTTCTTGTATACGTCCTGATTGATCTTAAGTTTGTCTGTAGCGATTGATATGCCGATTCTCTCCGTTTTAAGTATAAAATGCAGAAGATTTCCGTTTCTGGTCAGTTCATCTGCTTTCTGCTTTGCAGTTTCTTAAAAAAGTATCTATGCCCCGACACACAGCACTGGTGAATGTTCGTCCATCACCCTGAGAGATGATCGGAAATTAAGGGCTAGGACCTAGAATAGAGTTGGATATCATGTATTCTTGAGTCAAGACAGAACTTCGCTAATTCCCATCACCTCTGCTCTCATCACGCTACAATGATCTGGAAGACGGAGCGAGATGTTTAGTGTCATTGTTTAACATAACCTCTGATTGATTCATAGCATAATATGAAGACTCAAAGTAAGCTATAAACTTTCTTTCCAATGCGCTTATTTTAATTTTTTTGATCAAAAAAGCGCAAGATAGGCTCAAAGACCTATTTTCCCATCCAATTTTACTTTATAGTTTTTGTCCGATGACTTTTGGGATGAGGGATTTGCTTTAAATGATTCTCGGTTAAGGTTTATCTATCAACCCCATCCTGGGTGGGGGTGGTTCAAAGTTGGAGGTGCTAGGGGTTCCTTCAAGTAGGTGGTGCTCACCCAGCCGCTTCAAAAAGTAGCAACCCCACACATGTGTTTAGAAAATAAAGCAGGCAACTCTTGTGCTGAAAAATTATTAAACTCAGCAATTTTTGTAACATGGGGATTGATTTTTTTTTTTTTTTTTTGAAGGGCATGAGCGCTATCTTTTAACACTTGGGGGTTGTTGTTTGGGGCATACCAAACCACCTCCAACTTTGTCCCACCCCTCCAGGAGTGAGTTTGATAATTCAGCCTTTATCTGAATTTTTTTTTAATTCACAAGCAGTTCAAGGAGTTGTGACTAACCTTATGATGTTTTAAATAAATCGCGAGTGTTGGGAAATAAGGAATGGATAAGGAGAGAGATGCCAATGCACATTATTTTTAAATTTCTGTACATTAAACTGCGTGGGAAAAATTGTGTTATTATTTATCTGTACGACTGAAATTCAGATGAAGTGAGAAGAAATACGCACTCCTTGCAGGGCGGGTGTTGCGGCTAATGTGTTTCAGCCAGGGGAGGAATGCTGCTTGCTACTTTACTAGAGCAATTGATCTGTCACCTATATCAATTCGAATGCTCTACTTTGGACCATGTCAAGCAGACACCATGATCCATAATATTTGAGGAGCTCCTGTCCAAACATGGGAATTGTACTCCAATTTGAGACCTATATGTACAGCTTTTATAATTTGTAGCCAGATCAGAGGGGTTGAAAAATTTCCAGCAACGCTTTGAGAATCCTTATCATTTTGTCGCGATTTTGGCGATTTCAAATATGTTGTCTTTCCAATAAGGATCGTCGTTTACACACATACCGAGCACTTATATAATTTTTCGATTTCTGGGTGCATCTACTTTGCATGGATAACGGTAGTGGGGGATGGCTGAGTTGAATGACAAAAAATTGCATTTGGTTTTCGAGGCATTGAATTTTTTTTTTTTTTTTTTGCATCTCAGAGACTTAAGTGGTACTGAACTTAGAGCAAGCTCGTCTGTACACACTTATCTACGCTCTTCATCATTAATGCAAGTGTTAGTGGTTAGTAGATAACGCCAACACAAGCACAAAGAGAACGTATACGAGGAAAAATAAAAAAAAACATTACAAAAATATAACAAAGTAAAACTTAAATTAAATTAACATTACGAGAACAAACTAAACTAGTGAAACATAACTAAACAAGGTTTTAAATAAAAAATGAAATTAAACTACAGTAATTAAAAATCTACTAAACATGAATCATGCAGATGGTACACTGGTTCTTAATATTAATTTTAAACTACTTTTACTAATGTTGAAATCAACAATAAAAGGATTAGAGTTGAATAACCTACTCATGCGTGCTAATGGCTCATGCATTCCATAGTTAGTTCGGTGGTGGGAGCGATGTATAAACTCTAGATTACGTAGTTGGTGAGTTCCTCCACGATAGTTGAATCCTATGTGGGAGAGCAAGTCGGGAGCATCAATTATACCGGTTATTAATTGATGAAAAAATACTAAATCATTGTTGATTCTTCTCTGTGAGAGGGTTTGAAGATTTAATAAGCGAATACGATTTTCATAAGGAGGGAGATTGAAAGGATCTTCCCAAGGAAGACCTTTGAGAGCGAAGCGTATGAATCTGTGCTGTATTGCTTCGATTCGTGATTTATGAATATCATAAAATGGTGACCACACCTGAGAAGCATACTCTAGATGGGGACGAACATAACAGTTGTATAAAGAGAGGGTGACATAAGGGTCATTAAACTCCTTTGCCCATCGCTTAATAAAGCCAAGCATTGAATTAGCTTTGTTAATAATTAGGTTGATGTGTTCATTAAATTCGAGGTTGGTACTAAAAAGAACACCGAGGTCACGAAATCTAGAAACTTGTGATAAAGATTGTTGCGATATTGAATATTCTCCAATGCTAGGAGATCTTTTGCGGGAAAAAGTCATACTTTGGCACTTGGAAGTGTTTAAAGTTAGTCCGTTCATTAAACACCATACAACAAAACTATCAATATCTTTTTGTAAGAAGTCGCGATCTGAAGTATTTTTGATGATTTTAAAAATCTTCATATCATCAGCAAAGATTAAAATGTCGCTATAGGAGATGCAAGAAGTTACATCATTTATAGCAATAATGAAAAGCAAGGGGCCAAGATGACTACCTTGTGGCACGCCAGACATAGCATTGAAAGGTTTTGACAAAATGTTACGAAATTTGACTTCATAAGTCCTATTTTTTAAGTAGGAGCTTATCCAAGCAATAAATACTGTGGGAAATCCAAAAGCTTTTAGTTTATAAAGTATGATGTTATGAGACAGTTGGTCAAACGCCTTAGAGAAGTCAGTGTAAATGCAATCAAGCTCGTTCCCACATTCAAGAGCATTGGAACACTTATGATGAAAAGATAGAAGGTTGGTAACCGTCGATCTTCTTTGCATAAATCCGTGCTGCTGGTGGCAGACAACATTCCTTGAAAAAAAGGATACGCTTTCGCAGACTACTTGTTCAAATACCTTAGGTATACATGAGAGCTTTGAAATAGGTCTATAGTTTTTTATATCGGATTTTTCACCCTTTTTGAAAACAGGTATGATAAAAGATTTTTTCCAAAGAGTGGGGAATATTCCAGATTTTAATGAAAGCTTGAAAAGATGTTCAAGTGGAATTCTGCATTATAAACATTTCCTCATGATTGTCAGCAAGAGTTAAAGAAAAAGATCATACTATTTACACAGAACTAAAAAACAATCTATCTTAGAAAATTGACACGGTAGGTAAATTTTGAAGATTTTTCTATATTACTGGCAATAATACTACTGCGCAGAAGTTAACCCAAAAGATCTCATCTGCTAGCCTAAGATATTGCCCTAATGACTAGGTGGGACCCAATAACTAAAAAAGCGACATAAGGTGCCCTAGAAAACCTTTGGCAATAGAACTAACGTAAGCACCAACTTCTTACTCCCCTTTTAAATGTTCAACAATAAATTATTACTCCTTGACGTTTTACTTTGTTTATGTTACAGCATTAGAGTAATTCTTTGAAACCAAATCTAAAAAAAGATGAGAGTTAAGACGCTTAAATCCCAAAACGAGGCAAAACACAACCATTTTCTGTTTTCATAATAAAACACTTTAAATTTAAGGAAAATCACTACTTACTTTGATTTAAAAAAAAAAAAAAAATTGTGAAGATAGGGAACTAAAATCCCTAACTGTAACCCAGATCCTTAGTTTTATCAAAGAAACTAATCTGGATGAAGTATTTTACTTAAGGAATACTAGTTAAGAAGCAAAGAGTGAATTCAATAAGAAAACGGAGTAAATTAAGTCTCAAATTAAATAAAGTCGTGTTCGCAGTGCTCTCACTTTGGTGTAAGAACTAATTTTCTTTATTGCATATTTCAAGCTTTTTGAGTCAAAAGAGATGAGAGCATGAAATTTTCTTCTAAAATTAGTATAGTCATATCAGTATAAAAATAGTTTAACTTTTCAAAAATCCACCCACTTTCACGCCTCTTTTTATATACAGGGTGTCCGGTAATTCGTGTTACATACATTGGAATGTGAATCAAATTCTAAGGAAATAGTTATATGTACAATAAAGTCCGTTTCTCAACTTTCACATCACTTTTTGACAATTAAAAAAAAAGGCTAAATTTGGTGTACCTTGAGCCTGACCTGTGTTCGATTCGATTTCACTGTCAACTGATGGGAAAAACATAGTTTTAGACTTAATTTTTTTTTTTAAATAAAAATCTTTAAAACTGTATTCAAATTGAGCTCTCTTACGCTTAGGATTGCCAGATTTTCAATTTAGGATGGTGTTCAAATTTTCTTTCTTCCAACAAAGTTCAAGTCATTTTTTTACACAAAATGCCAGTTAAATATAGAGATCCTTTATTTTTCACAGATGAACAAAACAATAATAGAAAAAAAACTTATTAATAAGTGCACTCAAAAACTCATACATTTTATAATACTTGGAAAGAGTTCACTTATATGAGTTTTATTTTTAATATTATTTTGTTTATCTGTAACAAAACAAAGAAACCAAACAGGCATTTTCTGAAAAAAAAGATCTCAAAGTCTTGGGGGAATAAAATTTTAACAACATCTAAAATTGAAAATCTGGTAACCCTGAGCCTACCAGAGTTCAATTTAAATAAAGTTTTAAATGTAAATATTTCTTAAAATTACCGCCAAAATTAGATCTCTACCATCATAATTGACAGAGAAATGGAATTTAACACAGGTCAGGACACACCTAAGTTAGCCTTTTTTGAATTGTCAAAAAGTGATGTCAAAGATGAGAAATAGATTTTACTGTAGAACAATTTTTTTCTTAGAATATGACCAAGAATCACATACCAAAGTTTGTAATACGAATGATGGGACACCAAGTATATTCCCAAATACTCAAAAAGAAAATAAAGTTGGGCCAAAATCTTAATCCGTTCAAAGTTAGGATTTTCGCCACGAGAAAAGTCAATTCGGATCCCAGTACGCCCGCCGTCTCTTTGTTGGTCGTGCAATCAGTTTTAGTACCGCAACCATTTGTGTCCACTATTTGATGTTATCGCGTGTGTCGTATAGCTTTCGAGATACTCAATGCTCAACTAGCACCGCCCTAACCTACCCTTGGTTTCATTTTATTTCTCAAAAACAAAGAATGATCTTTTCTCTTATTTTTTTGTGTTTGATAGTCGCATTGATTATTTTAATAAATATAAACTTTTTTGAAACTTTGAAAACAAAATAAGAGTAGTGACAGATACCAACTGACGTGAACAACCTGTACAAGCACAGGTAAGTACTGCGTGAGAGGTAACATCAAATCCACCGAAGGGAACTCAATACCACCAATGTCAGCTACCGGATTGTATGGGGCGAGCTTCAGCAAGTCAACTAAATGTTCCGAAATGCGTCACTACAGTGATGCTCAACTCCAGATGAGGCTAGAAGATAAGAAACCTGGAGCAGATGTGTTAAAAAAAATCAACAGAACAGTTTGTTGCACGAATTCAACCCCGGAAGTCTTCACCACCAACGAAGGAGATGCTAAAATCAATCAAGAGAAAGCAGAAGCGTTCGCAAAACACTTCGAAGACAACTTTGTGCCGACACCAACCGATGACCCTAACTTTCTGGAAGATATCTAAACATCCATCCAACTGACCATTGGGCCCAACACTGATTAGACCACTTTCAGCAACACCAATCCTATCTGTCGAGCATTCGACAGCATATGGGTTGATGCTCTCCTCCATAAACTCCACCTAACTAAATTTTTCAGCTCCGCTAATAAAAATAATTTTTTTTCTCTCCCAAAGGAACTTTTTCGTACAAGTTGGAAGCGCAAAATCAGCCACCAAGAGCATCAAAGTAGGAGTTGCTCAAGGATCGAAGCTAGGGCCAAGGGACTACGAAGGCTTGCCTTACGCTGACGACTCCCTAACATACTGAACATCTTTGTCGCCATCCATAGCTGCCCAGAAAGTGGAAACTCACATCCACAGACTTTATGCGTATTATAGTAAGTGGGGTAGACGGGTCAACTCAGCCAAATCAGAACTCGTCTGCTTCAGAAGGCTTGGAGTCTATAGAGGCTGCCGCTGGAAGATGCAGAAACATTACTATCGCTGCCCGATAGAACGAGACTGACTGCCCAACTGAACGCAAAGTATCTTGTGATGTACAAGCAACAGCTGAAACCTATCATCAACTACGGCAGTCCAGTCTGGTTTATAATCTCCAAGCGATGAAGGAGCTACTACTTTTCGAAAGGACAATTTTGAGACTCTGCACCGGCCTCACTTTCGACCACCAGCGGCAAAAACATTAAAGCAACTAGCTTGTGTACGAGAAAGTCAAACTGATGCCCTTGGATCAATACGTGTTATTGACAGCAAGGAAAACGGCTGCAGATATCAACAACCACTCGAATGATTTGGTAAGAAGAATGACCATTTTGGACCAACACACTAAGCCAAGCTACTTAAGCGTGATGAACACTTTGGACGAAGAAATAATACCAGCCAACGACGAAGCCACCAACTTCTACGCTGACCTTTACCACCTCCCCATGCTGAGGGACGCCGGAGAAAACCGGGACGCAACATTCCGAGATCACCCAAGTCAACAGACTTAAATTAAGATTTTTTTAACAATATTAAGTTATTAGTTTTATTTCTAGACAATGTATTTGCAATAAGGGGTCTACTTTATTCTTAAATCATAATTTTTTAAATTTATTAAGTTACCTAGCATAAGTATCAATTGTATATATACAACGTTCAATAAAATAATTATATAAAGGAGTTTTCCTCTTCTTCGTCCATGCAGCTTCTGCAGAAATCATTGGAAAAAACACACCAAGTCTTTTGGCGTGTCTCGCTATTAGACAGTGTCCCGTAAGAACACCTATGTTAGAACTTAGATACAGGCGGTTTAAGTCTAGCAAACCCTTCGAGCGTTTTAAGTCTACACACGACCGAACTTTTTTGGTTGCAAGGCAGTTGTTACTCTCAGTCCATCTAGTGTTTGTCATCTTCGAATCGTCTTGTGAATCTTAAACTGATTCCTCGAATTGACATATGACAGTTTTAGACCGTGATGGATTTTGTAGAGAGAGAGGCAAGAGATTTAAGGGCAGCTTGGTTGTCTGAGAAGATTCGAATATCCGTGGAAGACATGACGTTTAGTTTGAGCCAAGACAAGCACTTCCTTAATCGCCAGAATTACCGCCTGGAACACACTACAATGATCGGGTAAGCGGAAAAATAGACTGAGATTCAGTTTTTCTGAGTATATTCATTCCACTTCCTACACCTTTGCTGGTTTTTGAACCGTCGGTGTAGAAGTGTATTGCTTCATTTTCCAAGAGAGCATCATTTCCCAAGCTTCTCTTGAGGGTATGGTTACTTAGAAATTGTTATCAAACATCAACTTGGGGGCGGTGTAGTCGGATCGATTCGGTAGGAATCTAAAGTTATCTAGACACACTACCATTCTAGATAACTTTAGATTATTGATCCTTTGTGATGTAGCTCTGAGTCGAGTAACTGAGCTAGCTGAGACTTGTTCGCTGAAGATATCCGGGGGTGTGAGATCTAGTAGAACCTACATTGAGGGCGTCCGAAGGGGTTGTCCTCAGTGAGCCACTAAAACACAAACTAGCCGTTCTTTAAACTTTAGCCAGCTTGTTGTAGTTAATCACCTTGTCTAGTGCGGTCCACCAGACAATCACCCCGTATATGAGTATCGGTCTTATTACAAAAGTAAACAGCCAATGGGTAATTTTGGGAAAGAAACCCCATTTCCCACCAATTGCTTTTTTACAAGAGAAGAGTGCCACGTTGGCTTTATTTACTATTTCCTCTATATTAGTTTTCCAGGTCAGTTTTTTGTCAAAAATGAGACTAAGATATTTAGCCTGACGTGACAGTGTGAGGGTTGGGGGTCTGAAGTCCCGAATTTTGTAATCAGTCAATACCAACTACAAGCGCTTTTCACGTCGTTTTCACTGCACTAATCCCCCTTTAAAAGATTCATAACACACAATTTTTGTTAATTGAATTTCCTGACAGTTTTTATTCTGCTGCAGACATCAGAAATGTTCATCAACAGTTTGAGCTGTATAAACATCAAAACAGCATGACCTTTACCGTAGTTATAGAAATATAACAAAGAATAGAGTTCATACAACTAAATATGTATAAGTTAATTTTTTCTAAATTGTTTTTCAGCGAATAAGGATACGTGTACAGCTATTTGTTTAGAAATTGACGACCTGCCGCAACAGCATAGCAGTGGAATTAAATTCAAAGCATTCATAACTTTTTTTCGGCTGCCTTTGAGTTTTTCAATCATATTTTTCCACAAAATCCTGCAAAATTGAAAGCAAGTCTTTTACGGGACTAAAACACTCAAACTAGTTCAGTAATGGCTTCAGGTGAATTTTAATGAAATTCCAAAAAATAATCAATTGACATTTTGACATTTTTAATTTCATGCGTGCGGGTGAAGGCTACAAAGAAGTTAAATCCTTCTGCGATGAAATAAGTCTCCCATGCAGTGTCACTCACTACCCCATCCCTCAGCCCATAAGGGGGAGGAAAGAGCAAGCAAAGCACCATAAATTATTGTTTATAATCACTTAACGATGATGGCAGAGAAAGCATCTTAGCATGTTATTTTGCGTTTTAATTAAAAACTTTTTAACGACCCAAGTTGAAATTCTGATCGCTATAGGTATAGAAGCCATGAAGCTTGCCATAAGACTCATTTTCGGCCATCGCAGAGGTATGTAGGAGTATATTCCCTGAATAACTTTATCACACGCATGGGATAAGAATGGATACGGATATTGCTGCTCTAAATAAGAACTCTCATCGCCTCTTATCACGTAGGTATCCATGCTGTAGCAGTATGGTCTCGTCTCTATAGAGGCACTTAACAGGAAAAGATTAGGCATAGGTCTAGAAATTATTGGTTTCATTACACTCGCACCGACTTGCGTGTCTTCATACACTTCCGGTTGAAGAAAATCCCAAAATCTTATTAAATATTTACAAAGGCCAGGTTTATGCTCTCAATATCTTAATTTAATACAAAACATAATATTTTTACGAGCCCCCAAAAAACCGACATGGCCACTTTATTTCAGGTGGCTATATGGCCAAACGGCACGTTTAAATTACTCTGGAGACATAGCGCAGAAAAAAAAAGAGAAGAAGGAAAAAAGCAAACGATTTAAATATAGCGTCCAGAGTAAATTACTTGTGGCATTTACCACCAACATGTGGCATTAAATGCCAGCCGAACACGCAACCCATAAATAAGTAGGCGCTGGGAATTGGTGCGGCGCGGTGGCGGTGGCAGCGTCGGCGGCAGTGGTAATAATTATAATTAGGTTTAATAATAAATTAAGTGCTACACTCTACACTCAGTGACTTAAACAACTTTTCTTTATCGTGATTAATTTAATGGCTGATTGCGATCGCCACGTAAAAAATAATTTTTATGTCTCCATTAGAATTTTATGCTATGCTTACCTGTGTGTACCGAGTCGAGTTTAGGTACATGGACATGGTTACATGCGGATATACTTTAAAATTTTCCACATAATGAAAAAAAATTTCTTTTGCCCGACTAAAGTTGAAACAAAGTTCTGTGCCAATGCCAAGAGCCTCCTTTCGAACTTTTCACCAAAAAGGACAACACCATTCGAAGAAAATTATGTGTAAAGGTTATGAATTCTTTATACACGGTAAACAACATCACCTGGAAGCGGAAGGGGATATCTACTGAGTTTTATGTTGAGAAAATAACTTAAAAGTAAAAGTTCCGTTGTAATTTAAATCGAAGGGTGTAGGTGTAGGAGGTGTAGGTGCATATTATTATTATCAAACTTAAATTAAGATTTTTTCACACAGTCACTGGAGTTTTCTACGAGGAAACTTTTTTCAAAACTTTTCTAAAAGAAATCTGTTTGAATCATAAAACAATAACTTAAAATTTATATCTACGCATATTTTTATCCACTTGCTTTGCTTGTATCAGAAAATTGTTACACTATAAAATAAAAATTCATATACGAAACGCAGCGGAAAATAATTAAAAGCGAAAATGGCGGAGTAAACAAGAGGGAAGGAGGAGTAATAAAGTATATTTGAATATTGAATGAGATAAGTTTTAACAATAAGACAAAAAGTTTGTAAGGTTTATGTGGAGTTTTATTTTGCTGTTAAATATTTTTTAATATTACTGGAAATATTTAGAACACTGATACATTACGAAAAGCGGAACTTAAAATTTTGTAATGAATAAAATAAAATCGGATTTTTTAAACAGAGGAAAATTTTTTTAGTCATTTTCTTTTTCTTTTAATTTAATTGCACATCAAGGAATTTTGATTATGACAGCAAAGTTATCAACAGAGTGCGAGCGATAAAGAATTAAGAAAAGAAATAAGAAGGGCAGTGTCGATACATATTGTTCTTATAGTTCAGTGTATAACAATGCGAAGGGACACAGAGTTACGTAAAGCATTCCACATCAAAGTCGTCCTGCCGAAGAATGAATTTCTATATTTCACTGTACGTCCAAGATAGGACTGAAAGTAGAATTGGAATGCATTTCTTGCGAGAAAGCAAGAACCCAACAGGCTATTTATCTATTTCTTTATACATAGCATTGTTTAATAAAAACCGATAGAACAGACAGAGACATAGAACATTACGATCGACGATGGTCAAAAGAATCAAATGATTCAACGATGAAACTGTCACTTATTAATCTTTATTCTTATTTTGCACTTTATCGAGTTGGCGCAATGATGCACCTAAACAAAAATAAGAGTTGTACTTTGATTTGGGACAGATGCATGCCTTATAAGTAGTAGTAGCCAGATCAAACAAGGTCACCAAATATCGAAGAATTGGACAAAACGTCACAATAGACAGACATATTTTCAAGGAATTACAGGACTTCGTCTACGTGGGATACGATATAGACACGGAAAAACACATCACTACGGAGACTAAACGGATAATAACTCTTGCCAACCGTTGCTTCTTTGGGTTAAGAATGCAATTGAGAATCAAAACCTACTCAAACCAACTCTTTATGAGACTTTTATCATTCCAGTCCTGCCTTACGGTGCGGAAGTGTTGACCTTATCGAAAAGGAGTGGTTGGGGGAATAGTCCGAGTGACGCAAATGTTCTCAAAAGGTATTCGTCTACGTTTGCACCAACCACTGCAGAAGCTTTTCTATCTTTCATATTCCTTTGGGCTCTTCTCGAGCAGATAAAAACTGCACTGATCGGGTCTGGCATTGGACTCTCCTATCGAAAATGCGTGCATTTGGTATCGATTAGGCTTTTATTCTTTGGATTAGAAAAAGCCTTTCAGACCGTTCAATACAAATTATATTGGATGGTTTCTGGTCTGATACTCACTTTATAAATTATGGTATGCGACAGGGCATCATTGAACATTTCACTATGAGATGATCCCTTAGGTTAGCTTAAGCAAAATTTTTAACGATTTCAATGTGATCATTCCAATTGTTTCCCCGGTCCTCAAGAAAGGAGACCCTTTGAACTGCGCCAACTACAGAGGTAACAGTCTTCTTAACATCGCTTACCAGATCCTCTCTGCCGTATTGTGTGTGCGTCTGAAGCCATTCGTCAACAACCTGATAGGTCCTTATCAGTGCGGCTTTAGACCAGGAAAGTCCACCATAGACCAAATCTTCACACTACGGCAGATCTTAAAAAAAACCCAGGAGCTTCAAATCGATATACCTACCACGATTTCAAGGCCGCATATCACAGCATCTATATAGAGAGGAGTTATACAGAGCCATTTCTAGTTTTGGCATCCCAACCCAAGCTTGTCCGATTGTGTAGGATGACGATGGAGAACGCATCACCGATACATTCGATGTCAAGAAAGGTTTTCAAGGCTATGCACTGTCATGCGAATTCTTCAACATCGTTCTTGAAAGAATAGTGCAAAACTCCCAAGTCAACACAAGATGTAGAATCTTTCAAAGATCCGTCCAAATGCATGGATATGCCGACGATATTGACATAATTGGAAGAACGCGTGATGTCAATGGCGCGCTTATGAGCATTGAGACGGAAGCGAAGATGATGGGTTTAGTGGTGAGAGCAATGAGAGCAAGACCAAGTATATGCTGTCATCAAGAAAGGATATCCAACACCGACGTCTTGGACAGAACATCACGATAGACACGACAGCTATAATTTTGAGGTAGTTAAGGACTTTGTCTACCTAGGCGCCGCTAAATAAGTAAGATCATTCCAATTAAGACCATCGTTAACACAAAAAACAAGTGCTGGGAAATCTGTTTTTTTTTTTTTTTTTATATAAATGTTTTTACGACTTGAACCGCGACCGTCCCACGTAACAGGCAGACACTCTAACTGATACGCCCTGGATTCCACAAGTGTAGCTTAATGGCATTTAAAACATTTAAAGCAGCTTCGAGGCATTCAAATTATAATGTTAAAAAGCAGGTCTCGAATATTAATACAGAAGTTAAAAGATAAACACGACGATAAAGTGAGCACACGGGGGCATGTATCGGGATCTGGAAGTAGATTTCTGACCACGTTGCTGATACAAAACCAAGTTATTCAAGAAATATGGTAAAATTACTGAAGTAAGGGGCTATTCGTTCATGAATGGAAAACTGTAAAAGAGATTCAGTTTTTAATTTTTTTTTGATAAAAACTAGCTTGGAAAACCAGAAAGAGTAAATAAAGCTTAAATTACACTTTTCTCATGTAAGAAGACTAATGGCGGCAAACGGGGTTTCTCCCCCAATACTGCACAATGGCTTTTCATGTCGTTCGTAAGCCCTATTCTAACCTATGGGGTAGTAACATGGTTTATCGCACTTGACTTGGTAAACTATAACAAACTTGTCAAATTTCAGCGAACGGGAAGTATGTTAATGAGCGGCGTGGAAACCTAAGAGCTTAGATATATGTACTACTAAACTTTACACCCCTAGATATTTTCGGCAAACAGTCAGCAGCGAGCTCAGCTACTCGACTAAAACCTAACTTACAGTGGACAGCAATCAAATCGCTCACACTAATATTTTTAACAACTTAAGATTCATCCCGGATCGATGAGCTTATACCACTCCTTAGTTAGCGTTTGATAATGATTTTCCAATAACCATATACCCTTAAGAGATGCTTGGGAGAACAGAACTCTCTTGGATAATAAAGCCTCCCACTTCTACCCTGACGGATCCAAAACCTTTTTTGGAGTATGAAGTGGAATTTTCTCGGAAAGGCTAAATGTAAGCCTATTCTTCTTCCTACCTGGCTATACTGTAGTGTGCTCCAAGCGGTAATTCTTGTGATAAAAGAAGTCTTTTCCCAACTCAGAGAAAACGTTGTATCCTCCACGGATATTCTTTCAGGGGTCAGGTTGCTCTCAAAGATCTTGCCGATGTCTCTACAAAATCTACTACTGACCAAAACTGTCGCACGTCTCTAAAAGAGGATTCAGAACAGTTCAACATTCACCTTACACGGGTGCCGGGTCACAGAGACATACCAGGCAACTCCATGGTGGACGAACACACGCCAAAAACGGAACGACTTCTCCTCTTAGATCTGAAAGGAACAACATAGGTAAACTTATCGCTGTAGCTAAACTGTTGCTTGAGAACGACGATTTGGAGAAGATTAGCACTAGATGAACCGAGAGTTATATGTTCCTCATGGCTAATAATTTGGACATATATATGTGGACTCGAAACGTTCAAAGAACTTATTGAATCTAGATCGTCTGCATATTAGCTCCACCTTTAGGTGTCCTTACAGGACATTGCCTAACAAGTAAACACGTTAAAAAACTTGGTGTCCACTTCAATGACTTCTGCAGAAGCTGCATGGATGAGGAAGAAGAGGAGATGATCCAACACCTCCTTTGCTCATGCCCTGCGCTTGCTAACAGACGGAGCTTACCTAGGTGATTACTTTTTCCATAACACCAGCGATTTATTTAGTAAAGACCCAAAATCTCTCCCTTTTCGTACAAAGTTCTGGTGGTTTGGCTTACTGGTATCAAATCGTTAATCCAGGTTCGGTTATAGAGGGTGTTTCAACTCTCTATTCCTAGATAGGGACCAGAGGGTGATCAACGTTCTGATCTCAGTGGTATCACAATAGACCCTCTGTGGTCTAAGTATTTTTCATATTTTTTTTAATAAAAAAAAGGAGGCTAATTGAGGCGGAAAGAAAAGTAGATGCCGAGAGCGGGATTCGAACCCACGCTTTCGGCGTACCTACTGAACACTCTACCACGGCCGCCCGTCTTATCTCTTAACTCTTATCATGGCAGCGTGTCATTATTCTCGGAGGACACTACAGTTCTGCGCAAAGTTTTTAACCTCAAATAAACTTCTAGAAGCGAACATTAGTGATGATCAGAGAAGAACGCGACGCGACGTCTTCAATGCCTTAATGTTAACAATACAAAAACTAATATTTTGACGATTATGTCCTCAACAAAAAGGAAATAGTCAGTAATATCAACTGAAAGAAGAAGTAGAGAAGTTCGCTTTCATGTTGGCATTAATTAATTTTCCCTCATCAGCCTTGATATTCAATTTTATTTCATTTTATTTAATGAGACTAGTTCGCAATGGTTGTTGTTAAGGGAATTCATTAATTATGTCTGTGGTGTACAAATTATCAATGGACAAAGTAATGAGGCCCGACAACAGCAGTGTTCTGGTACTTTTCATTTTATTAAAGCAAAAAAGTTTTAAAATCAGATAGCAAGTCAGTGGAGTGTATGTTGAACTTTAGTCCTCTTAGAAAATGTTTGACCTTTATACACACTAAAGTCCCCTGGCAAAACACACAAATTCTGTTTGCAAGGACATCAAAAATCCTTACTATTTGCTCAACTTTCCAAATCAAAGTCATCACTTAGTGGACATAATTTAATTTAGAATGGAAATCAAAATGAAATATTCAACTAAATCGTGTTCTTCCAATGGAAACTTCTAATGAGTTTCTGAGAAATAGGTTTTAGTAATTTTCCTCTGTGTAACAATACAACACGACAATACAAGTTCGTCTCTTCATCTCAGACTTTCGTCTCTCTTCGTCTCTGTATACGATCTCGAGGAGCTCGAGGGTGTATGGTGAGCATTTTTGAAGGAGATTCTCGAGGATTCCCAGGCGAGAAGAAATTTCATGTTTTTTGTGTACGATGTCCTCTTGGAAAAATAAATTGAATTTCCTGAAGCAGGAAACATTCTCATCCTGTGACCACCCAAAAACTTTTACCAAAACTCTTCGCTAAATAATAAATGAATCCTTATCCATACACTGTCCTCACGTAGATGGCCACAGAAATCACGCCCCAAACGCAATAGAAATCAACCGGATTGGAATTTTCCCCTAAGGGATAAAGCAAATTGAAAGGAAAGCATTGAAGCCGTCATATTACGAACAAAATCAATGTTCGGATATTAACTTATAACGGACGATGAAACGAATGCCCTTAAGATTTTTTTTTTTTTTTTGTTTAAAGTGCTCGCAGTGTCGACAGAGAGTGCTATCCTTGCACGCAGGACTGATTATTTGTAAATCCAGGATAATGAAAAAGTTTGTGTGTTCAGTTAAATTAAAAACTTTATAAGCTGGATGGTAATAATACGTCGCTAGTCAACCCAGTTCTTGGGGTTTATTTTAATAATTTTGAGAATCCTTTTCTGGAAGAAGTTGTTCTTCTTCTTAAATGTGCTTGGCGAAAAGGATTTAAGATGTCAATTTAGGGATACTTTCGAGGACGTATTCTTAGAAAACTTTAAAAAGGAGTGTTCTTACACAGCTGAGTTTTTCCGCTATTAAAGAAAATCTAACAAAAGTGAGGGGACAGTTCACCCCATTCTCATTTATTTTACAAGAATCGGAAGCAATTTTTATGTGCGTGGAAGGTCACCGAAGAGAAAGACAAGTACAAGGAGGAGGACTGTTCATAAGAAGCCAAAGTATTGCAAGAGTGACTGCGGCTAGAGTGAGTTAATTGCCTCAAAAACAATCTTCTTTCAAAGTTAAACTAATTTAGTAGATTATTTATTTTATCCTTTCGACAAATCGAGTGTATGAGGCACTCGGCTCTAAACAGTTTTCTTCTTTTCAGACTAAGGTTAAAAATTTAGGGAATTCTGAACGCACTCTTGACCTGAATTTTAGGCTTATGGCTCTCATTTGACTTGTGCTGAGTGTTTTTCGTGTGTCTTGATTTCGATAAACTGCAGGCTATTGCAATGGCTGTAATATTTAAACTGTCATCATGCTCTTTACCAGAGTTGCTTTGTTTAAATGAAAAAAAATGTTTAAATGCTAAAAACTTTCTCAATTCCTTTCTTATAAGAATTTCTAGTATTTTTAATCGACTTGGTCCAGTTAACTCCCATCATGAGGCAGGTGATCTCTGCGACCGTGCTCTTGAAAAATACTGGATTCAACTAGAGAAGTGGTGTCTTTAGGAAAATTCTTAATTTCTTTTTCTTCTTTACTCACATAAAGTACTCAATACCACTTCAAGGAATGAAATAGAAGGAACAGTAAGTTGGCTGTATTTTTGCTACTACAGTAGAAACAGCTTTTTTGGAAGAATGAAACTCCTTTTGTTTTTCAAATGAAATTTCATAGTGCACACTAACTTACGTATCATCCTGAAAGAGACATTTCAATATCAGCTTTTGCTTCGACCAAGTTTAAAGAGTTTGAAATCTGAATGCTTTTGAAGATCGCTTTTTACAGGGCTTGTCCTGTCACAGTACGAAGACTGCACACTCTGTGAAGCTGGTCAATTAAGTTTCTCCGACCGGCTCAATTCTTTTCCTTGATTGAAAAAAAAAAACAAATAACTAAGAATTTTTGGACAACTAATTAGCAGATAATTAGAAACTGAAATACACATAAATTTTGTTTCGACCCGAGAAACTTACTTCAGCACCTTCACAGAGATTTTCCAAATCACATCAACGATAGAGAGATAGAGAGAGAGATAGATAGATAGATAGATAGAGAGAGAGAGAGAGAAAGAGAGAGAGAGAGAGAGAGAGAGCGAGAGATAGAGAGAAAGAGAGAGAGAGAAAGAGAGTGTATGTATCGTGATAACATCAAGTACGAATATGAAGACCGAAGAATACTTCTTACCAGCGCTCAGCGGCTCGTAGGAGGAGAAGAGGCCGCTGCCAGGTCACACTATTAGCTCCTACTCGACATCTTCTATCAGTGAACAGAAAATTCAGTACGGACTCGATTAATGCAACTAAAAGAAATTCGGACAGTTTCAGTAGCCGAGGCTGTTGCGCTTACTGGGTCATATTTTGTTTGACACAAATTATGTATGTTTGAAACATCATATTTCATTTGAAAGTGGAATGTGCTTTGTGCGTGTTCCAGCTGTGAAGTCTTCATCGTAGCTCGTAGCCCTGGTCCGGACTATGCTCTAGCCACAAATTGTCTAAGAGCAATTTTATTTTTTTAATGCTACATATTGTTGATTTGCGAACATTATATTTTTTTCAAATTGTCTTAACTGAAGAATCCTTTTCTAGTTCTGATAAAATATCACTTCTATTTTTTATTGACAATTTTGTAATTTTTTTTGTAACACCCATCCTGTATGAATTTTTAGTATACACTAACGAAATCGCAACCCACTCAAATAAACTCAGATACATTTTAAATGTTTGTTCATGATCATGCAAGAAATATTGTGCAGACAAACTAGCTGTAAAATAACGACAGGAATAAAGAATCAAAAGAAGAACGTGAATAAAAGAAAAAAAAAAAACGGATAAATATACACATAAAATTGCACTTATCGAGGTAGCTTTTCTGAAAAGTTGCACTTATAGAGTCAAGACGTGTTACCATTTTAGCGAAAATCGAGGAGTTGCACGAATCGAGGGTTGCGCAAACCGATTCCGTACTAAAAAATTAGCTTTTGAACCTAAAGACAGTTGCGGGAACGGCAGAAAAACCGTTGTCATTATTTCTAACATCACGGCAATACAAATTTAATGGTTAGCATATCTGCCTATTACGTGGGAGGTTCGTGGTTCAAATCCCAAGAAACTCTAAAAAATGTTTTCCCACAAGTATCACCTTTAGCGAGGAATTGGTAAGTCCTTCGGTATTTAATTCATTGCCATGAAGAGTGCTTTCTCCAGTAGCAGTTCGGAATCGGTAGAAAATTGAAGTTGAGAAGTATCATAGGCCATGGTTGTGAGAAATGCGCTAGGAACCGAGGCTCCTCGATCTGTTTCGCCACTCTATTTATTTATTTTGACAACACAAATGTATGGAAACTCTGAGTTTTTTTTTTGGCGCGTCGATACGTATGTCGTTGTGGGAGCTTCCTCCCATAAAAACTAAGCCTAACTTCTGTTAACGGCTAATGCTAAACTGTGGTAGCTCGAACTTTGCTTTATGCAAACAAAAAAAAGAAGATTTCGGTAGATAATGCTTCAAATTTCTGACTTGAGCTCAGCATTTTCAACTGTTGATTGTTAATTATCATTCATCTTTTTAGGTAGCTCAACTTTGAAGTATTTTTATGGAAAGCAAAATAAGGTATTCCAATAACATAAGAAGCAACAGGATTGATATGACAAAAAGTCCGAAAGTAAAATCATCGCAAGTTATTCAAGGACATAAGAGCGTAGATAAAGAAATCCGGGGAATTTAACCGTCTGAACAATTTTAAATGAACACACGGTTGCGACGCGGAATTGAAACTCCAATTAACTGTTGTGCTCTTCGTCTTGCTTTTTATATATCTCACCGTTTCATCAAATCAACATAATAAAACTAACAAAAATTCAATCGAAGCTTTCCAAAAGATTGCTTATTGGTAGAGAGCTGCAAGCCAGTTTTTTTAAATTTATTTGCACTTGCGAATGTAGCCAAGTCTTGCATTCGTGCTGTCGATGAAGGATTCAGATAACCATTCAACCAACTGTCAACTGCCAAGCATACTTTTCACGCAAAAGACCGAAAGCAGGGTTGACACATAGCGCTCGACGTTACCGTCTTTTTGAAAATGACTGTCATCCACACCAATATTTAACGACTCTAGCCATTCGAAATCACTGATCCTTGTTCGGAAGTGCAATCGATTGATCTTCATTTTCGTAGATGCGAAGTACAATGACCCCGGCAAACCGAAATGTTTGAGTTCCTTGATCGATTCATCACTGAACTTCGAACAAAAACAGAGTACAGCCGAATAATTTACTTTTAGCAAACATTAATGATTTGAAAATAGCTGTTTCAAAATTTGCTAGTGCTTATAATGAGGTGTCAAAGTCAGAACTTCTTTCAGAGATACCAAGGTTGAGAAGTCATTTGAAAGCGGCTAATGTGACAACATCTAATTGGTTATCTGTAGACTTTATGAAACTCATCCTTGAATGGGACTTTGCAGAATCTTTTAAGAAAATTGTGCCAGTTGCGTCATCAGAAAGGAACTAAACTTATATTAATTAAAAACTACTTGCGGACAACAATGATGGAAAAGAGGCTCAACAATCTGGGAATTTTAACAATTGAACATGAGGCGACCCAGCAAATAAATTTTTGAAAACGTTTTATTGATGTTCTCTGTTTTTTTTTTTTTTTTTTTTTTTTTTTTTTTTAACAATGTGAATATGTTGATACATTAATTTTTGTTCTCCTTTTTTTCTAATTTTTTATTTGAATTTAAATAAAGAAATCGCAATATATGGATTAGCGGAATTTCATTTATTATACTGTTTTACATTCTGGGGGTGACACCATAATTGCCGCCCCAGGTGCCACCCATGCCAGCTACGCTACTGCTTGTAAGTGTTTGTTTAGTAGAGGTACGGGTATTTATAGTAGTTTCTAGTGTTGTTTCACTCTGAATTTAGTGCTTAGCTATCAACTTCCTAGTCCCATTTCAGAATTCATCACACCAGGCGAGAATGTTATTCCAAGGCTAAACTTTATACCTGAAAAACAACCTCTTTGCAGTTTCATCCAGAAAAACGAAAACCAGAAACCTTTTACCGACATCATCTTAGCACATTTACCCGAACCAAATCATGGAGCGGAAAATCAGCACATCACCCTTCGAGCATCAAGGTCAAGACTTAAATCTCTGATTTGTCTTTGTCTTTATCTCAGAACCTAGTCACAAGATCCAGAAACATCGCCAACCCAGTCAGACATCGTTGTCGTACCTTTTCTTAATCGAAGAGGCTTCGGGAAAATCTGGCAGATCAGCCTAGTCAAATTATTTTTGAGATCATCGAAATAAAACAAATTTCTATAAACTAAAATTTTGCTACTTCTTTAGTAAACATTGGATACGATCAGCTTACCTGAGCGCTGAGCCTTCGATAAAAATCAACATCAAAGACACGACGCTATTCATATGGTCAGCACTCAGCATGCTTGAATTCTTCTGTTAACTAAGCTTCAAAGCTTTAATACATGCTTCATTACATTTTGCTGTAATGTCAATGGTGATAATGTCCAATTACAAAGATTGATGAAAGGACAAAATTGATTTCCCTCAGTAGTACAACAACCATATTTTTAGAAGTTCTTGAGCGACGTGCTCGAGATCATATCTTTACACCACTAACTTGTATCAAACAAACCGAATTTTTCTATAAGTTTTCACCATTGCCAAAATGATGTTTCACAAACTAAGTGTTGTCCGTGGAGTAATCTCTGCGCCTGTTATGGGGTTTGAGATTCGGATCACATCAAAATCATAAAAAACTGTTATTCCTCTTTGATATCGGCTTTGGAAATGACAATGAGTCATCACAATTGTCGAAATAGCCAGCCAGTTGAAGTGGAATCCTCAAGTGGAAGACTCTTTATTTATGGAATTTTGATAACCACACAGAGCCCCCCTGTTGGTATTGGATTTGAAGGCTTTAGTGTCAACAACACATACATAAATGTCTAAAGATGCTTCCTTAAAGTAGAAGTAGGTAGTTCTTTTTATAAAAAGTTCTTTAGTGCTACCACGAATAGCACCGATTTTTTTAAGCACTACATTTTCATTGACTGCTTTAACGATTTCGCCAAGTTCGATGTTTGTGGACGTTATCTAATTTTTTTAAAACTTTTTTTTTAAGAAGATTGTGTTCTTAATGTTTTACTTATAAGGTTTTTTGAAAGAAGCATACATTGCATAAGAAACTGGCCATGACTTATATTTGTTCAGTAATCGTTGTTGTTTTCCCATGTGCGATGTTTTGCGATGTTTTGCTAAAGTGAATATAAATTCTCAATAAAACGCGGCTGTTGTTGTTGATGTTTTGCGATGCAAACGTGGCTAAAGAATCAAAATAAAATACGGCTATTAACTATTTTACTCACTGCTCACAAGTGAATTCCTTCATTTTATTGATTGAGTCATACCTCATACGACTATTCTCCAGCCTCTTCTATTCATTTCAAAAGTGATAAGGATGCTGCTGCATTTCAGCTTGTCGTGACGATAGTTCTTTGAAATTTAATTCAAATCAAGCACATGACACATGAGATGACTCAACACCTATACATCAGAGTACACTCGTAGATAAAGCTTATCAGACCAACCAAGTCTTTCAATCCTTGCCTTTCATATACAACCGAACCGGTAGTTGCAGACTATTAGCTGCTCATACCATTTCAATAATTGCATAGCCTCATTTCCTCTACTTTACTCTTCAAATAGCTTAAAGCTCATTTTCATGGAATTAAACAACAACATGCAAATTACCTCGGTTTATTAGATGAAGAACTTATCCAACCCTAATGAATAAGTAAACATAGCAATAATACTTAAATACCAAGCCATCAAATTACGTTTAAATATATATATGTACTCTCTACATCCTTTGGTCTTAAAGCGGCTGCGGCTGCCTTGGCTAACTATTTATACCAAAAGGAAGTTCCCAGATGCGTATGCTCCTTTATCCATAGTCAACCCCTTCTATTTAACAAGGAAATTGCCCCGTTTTGTATATATTTGGTTTTCCTGATGACTCAACTGTCTCAGACTTAAGCATGCATCTAACCAAAGTATTTCCGGGAAAAGAGGAAAATAGCCTCTTGTACTCGGTATTATAACCTTGCTTTCCGAAGCCATAAATAATTTATTTTCTTCTCCTTTGAAAGTAGAATGTGGGTAAAAGAGTCATTTTTAATGGTCACATCAGTTTAGAAGGACGTATACGTAGGTGGCATGGTATTTAGAGAATTTGTTGGAAATGTTTGCAGTCCGCACTCGAGAAATGCTAGAGGAACCGCCTTGGATAATAATATATTATTCCACAGAGTAATTCGTCATAGCTAAAGGAAGGTGGATGGTACACCATGGACATGGAGCATGGGGTATTTTAAATCAATACATTCCGATTTTGAAATGGGCGATTCCGACACCTTAGTGTTAAGTGATTTAGTTTAATATGACCCATTTGTTTACATAGAGCACTGGGGCACACATCCTTGGTGTTTCCTTTTTGAAATAGTTTTCAAAGAGGCATTTATTTAAGTTTTGTATTCTTTGATCTCTTTGAAATATAAATGTGCACTGAACGATACATGGCAGTTCTATTTATGGAGGTCGTTGATGTTTTGAAATGTCCCTTGGCTCAAAACACATGAAATGTACAAGAAATAACCAGAGGATGAGACTAGAGATTTTTGTTCTTTAATTTGCTAAAGGACAACTGAACAAGACATAATTCAAGTCATTTTATTATTTACTAGGAGGATACTTCCAAAAAGTGTGTTTTATTTTTTTTAGTAATTTCACTTAGATCGTGAAATAATTTCAAAGGCTAATGGCGTATAATATGAAAAAAAAAAAAATTATTTCGAGTATTGTTTAAGTGAAACAATAAATAAGAAATAAACACTACTTCTTTTTTTAGAATCGATATATTTCGGTTGTTTTATTTGAAGAAAAACTTGAACATATCCAAGAATATTTTCTATTTGCCCAAATAATCTAATCTACTTATGTGGCAGGATCGTTAGGTTTTCAAGATAGACATTTATATGAAGATTAAATTTGCACTGGTTCACAACAGAATCGGAATTAGGAATAAATTATCTTAAACGGAGACGCTTTGCTATCCAAACTGCTACGTTGCGCAGAATAACTTTACAACCTGCTTTTTCCGTCATCGCAGTCAAGCACGAAAGAGCGTACAAGATGGCCGCCTCATCATCGCACCTCAACTGTTTGATTATCCGCAACAACAATGCCTTTTTGTTGAAAAAGACCGATGTCAAGAAACCCTTCAGTACTGAAACTAACCTTGCGAACATGAGCTGGTAAAGCTACAGTGGTTTGGTACACAAGAGAGCAGTATTTATCGTCCAAGCCAATAAGGGTTTCACTGCTGTCATAAAGTAAGGTAAAAACCAATACCGCCCATCAAAGAACACAGTTCGTGTGAACATGAAAGCCGGACCCATAGGTGCTCGCTCAAGCAAATAAGAAACTTGCTCACTGGCAGCAAGTAGCTCTCCGATTTGATTCAGGCTACTCTCTGCAAATCTTCAGCTATCTTGAGGTCACAGAAGCCTGTCTCTGCTTCAGTCAAGAAGAGACAAAGAAGGCCGAATAATTTCTAGAGGACAGTGTATTTAGAAGAGAAATAAATTTTCGCCTGCAGCGACGGGTTAACTCTGCTTATGGCTCCACTCAACCATCCAACTACTTCAAAATGCATGATTCTTCTTAATTAGTCTAGAAAGTTAACTTTACTGAGTCTTGTGTTGCGTTCTAAGCCATCCTGGTATAGTTTGAAGCGCAATTGTCGTTGAACTTGCAAAACAAAGTTTTCAAATAGCTTTCTCTAGACCTGAACCTGCGCTTGGTTTCCCAGACATGTCATAATAAACAACAACCGCAAATCGCATGCCGCAGTACTCAGTTGGATGCAGAAAGACCAAACGCATATTCCCCAAATTAAATATGAAAACTACATCATTTTTGCTATTCATAAGGAGTTAAACTACAGCAAACTTCTTAGCCTTGGCACGGCTTTTAACGTGATAATCTTATGGGATACTATATTCTGCGTATCCTGTGCAGAGAATGCTGCCACTTCGGTAACAGATTCTCGGTGCAGACATGGTGAGAATTGGTAACTTATCATGGTGAGAACTACGATCTTTGTAATGGCAGCGTTGCGTTGTGTGGCGTTCTTTTAAGCATCTTACTTACTTACTTGTGTGGGCATTGCAGTTCTGGGTGAACCTTAGCCTCAACCAATATCATTCGTTAGCGACTTTGATTTCGGCGAGTTCTTTCCGGTTTTGCACTCTAAGGTCTTCTTCCATTTGACTGCACCGAAGACGAGGTCCTCCCCTTCCACAATTTTCTTGCAATGGGCTTTCTAAAACCCGTCGGGCCGGAGCGTCAATGTCCATTCGATCTTCTTGACCCAAACATCGTAGACTCTCAATGCGTACTCTTCCTTTTTGCGTTACGGTTAAGCTCATATACAGCTCGTTGTTATGTGTCATAGTTTTCTCATACAGATCCAAAGATCACAAATGATAGAGCTCCTATATAAGTCGTTGAATGTTGCTGGGTAGCTAACTTCACGCACAACCTCCAACCTATAGAGGACGAGGTCCTTTTGGGATCCCCTTGGACATACAGGGTTGGATAGTCCGTTATCAGTACCCTGATGCAAGAGTGTGAGAGCTACCGTTGGGTCACCAGGAGCTCATCCACCACCATCTGTACTACAATACCCTGTCCTACTATTGAAAGGCCCTGAAAAACCATTAAACCAAACCAGAGATCATACAGGCATCTCTTTTTGACTGCTAAAGTCCACCGTTGACTCTCTAAGTCGAATTCATCCGCATTTCCAACAAGCTCTGCTATAGACCACTGAAGTTCGAGCAGTCATTCATTCCTCTTACAGCATTAAAGGTGCTCACCTCAGTTCCCATTGATTACTGCAAGAAAGTATAGTAAGCAGAATTGACGTGTACTATAATTTGCAATATCTGGTGGCCGCCTAGTTGGCAGCAATCGTAGCCTTACTTTCCAAATAGTACTCGCCCAACCACCAGAAACATCTGGAAAGCTATAAAAAGGTCGGTATTTATTTGGTAGTGCAATGAATCTGATACTAAGATCTAAGCGTCAGTTAGTATTATAAAAACCTCTGATAAAAAAAGTTGCTTTACATAAAAAGAGTTATGCTTCTCGGGCCATTAGGAAAAGCATTGTACGACGTGAAGGAGCATAAGCGCACAGCAAAAAGTAATCAACTTTTCAATTGACGTTAATAAATTTAGGAGTGTCGATTATTCCAGTGCATCTCATTGATAATTTCTCATCTGCAAATGAAAAGTAAAACTTTAACAGTATAACATCCAGAAAAAGTCACTGTTTGGTGCGAATTATGAGCGAAGAGATTAGGCCGTATTTCTTCAAAGACGACGTGAATCGCATCGTTATTACTGTGAATGGTTAGAACTACTGTGCAGTAAAAACAAAAATTTGTTTACGCAAAATGGAAGAGCTTGAATTGCGTTTTTTAACAGGACGGTGCCACATGCCACACAACACACTTAACAATGGACTAACTGAGCGGGAAAATTTAATTTCACGTTTGAGGGCGGTCAATAGCATTCTAAGAACGTGCGATTTAACGCCTCTAGACAATTTTTTTTTTTTTTTTAAAGAACTAAGTAAGTGTATGCTGTCATCAAACAAGGACACAGAACATCGACGAATCAGACAAAACGTCACAATAGACAGACATAACTTCGAGGTAGTACTGGACTTCGTCTACATAGGATCCGCTTTAGACGGAAAACAACATCAGTGCGGAGATCAAACGAAGAATAACTTATGCCAACCGTTGCTTTTTTGGGTTAAGAAGGCAATTGGGAAACAAAACCCTCTCCAGAAAAACCAAGGTAACCTTGTATAAGACCTTGATCATCCCAGTCCTGCTTTACGGCCCGGAAGTATGGACTTTATCGAAAGCGGATTAGAAAACCCTTGGTCGTTTCGAATATTTGGAGAAGAATATACAACAATGAGTTTTACGAGCTGTACCGTGACATGGGCATAGCCAGAGAAGTACCCATCGCGAGGCTACGATATCTATGCCATTCAGGGGCCATTCAGAGTGGATGGACCCAAACGCTCCGGTTCAACGGGATGCACATTGCAGGGAAATCACGGAAAGGGATGACCTCGTCTTAGGTGGCACAATCAAGTGGAAGAAGAGGTCAACCGACCTAGAATGCAAAGCTGAAGAGAGCTCGCCCGAAGTTGAAGTCGTTATAGAAGAATGTTGAGGCCAGGTTCACCCCGGACTGTAATGCCCACTTTGCGCCATTTAGACCTTCGGTATTTCAACATTGAATATCTATGACATTTTTCAGCCAATTTTGAGAAATGAGCAAGATTTATTTAGGATAAACTTTGCCATTTATTTTAAGTCAGTTTTAGAAAACAATGTCGATTAAATGACCACCTTTATCCGATACACAAAAAGCAGCTCTTTTTCGCACATTCTGCATAACATTGGCCAGCATTTCGGGCGTTATAGCAGCTACTTCGACTCGATTGTTATCTTTAAGTTCGTCAATTGTTTTTGGCTTGCTAACATAAACTTTGCTTTTTAAATAATCCCAAAGAAAAAATTCAGGTACAGTTAAATCTGAAGAAAGAGGAGGCCACTCCAAATTACCATTTTTTGACACAACGTGCCCCGGGATCTTGCGCTGCAAGAACTGCATCGTAGCGGCTGCGGTGTGACAAGGTGCACCATCTTGCTGGAAATAGAAGTTCGTCAGAACTTTTCACGCATTTGCGAACACACAAAGTGCGCCAACATCCAACGATAGCGTGCACCGTCGATGGTTTCTCCAACTTTGGAAAATAATGGTCCGATGATTGTTTTTGAGCCGGTCCAAACAGTGACTTTTAGATCGTGCAGCGGTGCTTTTTTTCATCAAACTCCGAATTATGTTGTCTGAAGGTATACTAACCATTTGACCATTTGGGGCACAGTCGCCGCTAACATTTGCACAAAGTAATCTTCAAACATCAAATTATATCGAACTTAATTTGACCTAGGTTTGATGCATTTTTATGAATTTCATTTGTTGTTTTTTAAGTAACCGATAGCTCTTAAAAATTGAACTATTAATGTAAATAAAAGAAAATGCTTTCTGATATAAAGCTTTTAATATATTTTACTAAACCAAATTCAAAACCACTTTGCATTTCTGGTTGGAATTATCTTAAGCGTCCTTAGTTTTCATTTGCCATTCAAAACATTTATTCCTCAACTTGTAACTCTTGTCATTCCAATAGACTCACTTTACCCTTTTATCAAATTCAGGTCGAATTAATCCCATAAAAGGAATTGTTTCAATTTTGACGCCTACTTATGTGGGTCAAAACAAGACTTTAGACATCACCATCCATTCATTTCGAAGGTATGTGTTGTCCACTGTGAACAACTTTGCATAGGGAATTCCGGTTACACTTGAAGGCGCACAGCTGGAATCCTTTAATGTGCTTCTCTGAATATTACCATTTACCAACTCAACACTATTCGTATATTCCAATGAATTTTTAACTGTCCCGGCCGATATACATTAGGCAATTGTCCAATTCCCATACATAAATTATTAATGCTTGAGAACAATTCCATCTATTACAACAGCAACAGCAACTGATGGTTTACTTATTACATTAGAGCCCCAAACATCGGATTGTTCTCAAATAAGAAGCTTTTCACTACTCCTAAGTACCACCCATCACTTTTAGTATACGTCTCAACTGAGTGAGCTTCATAATGAACTCCCAATGATGACGAAAATCTACAAAGAAAAAAAAAAAAACAAGTAAAACAGCTTAGATACATGTCCCCATACCCTCCACATATGGGGCACTGCCACTGTTATACTTCGCTTTACCGGTACATGCAAAAGGTTGGGTTGGGTTGAAAATGGTAGTGCTGACTCTGAAGTTTGTTCTAATCCGATATCCGTTCAAAGCAAGCACAATTTTAAAGGACTTTAGAGAGAGGGAGAGGAGAGAGAGAGAGAGAGAGAAAGATACAGAGAACAAGGAAATACAAGAAAAATAAAAAAGAAGCAACAAACCTCACTAAAGGTCGTAGTCGGATGCTTACCATTTTCCAGGGAACGCTTCGCACACATTGTAAACTGCACAATAATTCAAACTCGTAAAGGTACCTTAGCCTTTCCCCACAGCCCCCAGCCACAGCCCCAACCCCACTTTTCATTTTCGTTTTCGTGTTTGGAGTTCACTGTTCACTCGTTTTTGTTCTCGTTGGCGTAACGCTCAACTATCTTTCTTGATAAGTAGGTAGAATCGAAACAGAGTCGTTTTCTGAAATTGGGGAGTTTTGAGAATAAAGTGCCCGCCCTGCCCATTCTTTAAAATGAGAGGTCGTATGGCATGGTCTTAGTCCTGTTCGTCGTATAGCTTGGTAGCTTGGTAGTAAAACAAAAATAAAACGGTTGAAATATAAGGCCGAGATAGCTGCAGCTACTTGTTTCTTAACCCTCTTTATATTTTATTACTTTTGTATTGCTATTTGGAAAATGATTTTGATTGTAACTGCTTTTGGATAATCTTTTGCTTCTGTTAGTTTGAGTTTCGTGCCTATTGAAATGTCTATTAGGGCTTATGTAGGTATATGTGTGTTGTGTGTTCGTTTACGTTTCGGGTGAAATGGTTATCGGGAAGGCATTCTTGTTTATGTGAGAAAATGTGTGACGAGTGAAATTTAAATAAGATATAAACTTACTTTTCTATTGCCCATGGGTATTGTCAAGTAAAGGAACGTATGTTAATGCCAATCAGGTCTATTATGATTCACGTCATTCAATTTCTTTATAGAAAGGAAAAGGTGAATGTGTGTGTTTGTGATGGGACCTTTGCAATTTCACGAATTATGATAACTAAAGGTTCTTTAGCATTGATTGGTATAGGTTCTGACTTCTGAGAAGATTACGCAACAAAGGAGAAAAGGATATCTTTGAGCGCTGTTATTGACAGTTTAAAACGAAAAGGAGCTTAAAACAGAAAGGACTAGGTACTTTCCGTCTGAAACAAATGAACAGCCCATTTTACCACGAATTTCACGAATTTTCAATTTTACTCATTCTTCATAAACCGTTTGTTTTATCTCATTCCATGCTCTGTAAATATTGCCAGTTCAAAGGATTCTAAAATACCACTACCAGGATAGTTCTTATCGTAACATTATTGCATGGTTCCCAAAGGCAGCTGCTTGTTAGTGACGGAAAATTTTGCGTAGCAATGGAATTGCTTACGAATTTTGGAGAGAAAATCCTTCGAACTGCAATGCTTGACATCTGCACCGTATCCGAGATGCGAGATCCGACGCCTCTACTACGAAGATGAACTATATTTTCTCATTTTCGACGTAAGGTAGGTACAATGCGATCTCGAATGAATCTTAGCTCTTTCACCTCTCTGCTTCTGACTAGAAACATGCCTGTAGGGTATGGCACACAATCCTTTAATGGTCGAGATTAGCATGCAGATACGCCTCGTTTAGAGTTTAGACGGTTCTTCACACTGGAATGGAATTTCAAGTTATCAGTTTGAAATTAGTTATGAAATAGTTTTTTAGGGTGAAAAGCCTGGAACTTCTTTTAGAACACGGCAGCGGAACACTAAAAGCCATACGAAGAGCCGCAATCGGTAGTAAATTTTAATCACATTAGTAGGTACACCTAGTCCGTACCCGGAATTCAGCTATTAGCTTCAATACCTGGTCCTACACAACAGTTAGTATCTTTCCATTTCTTCTTCTAATAAATTCTCAAGTGAATTACACACGCCAGTAAGCGAAAACGTGAATTTTTCTTCTCGCCTATGGTAAGGTGGAGTGTCGACGATGTGTTCAGTGCAAATTAAGATTAGCGGCTGTCCCGAGGTTCCGTTGACTTATACCAAATATCGTATAGTTTGAAAGTTGGGGGAATTTATAAACATAAATTTGGTCTTAAAATAAATAAATAAATAGTGTGGCACAGCAGAGTGTATAGCCCCGGGGAGTAGGGCATTTCTCACAAGCCTTACCTGCGTGAGGGAATGGAGGGGACCTCCAATTTTCTACCCATTCTGAAAGGCTAGTCGAAAATACGCATTTCATGTCAATGAATTTATTATGGGGGGAATTGCCATTTCCTCGCGAAAGCCGATACCGTGGCAAAACATTTTTGCTTCTGTTTGGATTCGAGCCACGAACCTCCCGCTTAACAGGCAGACATGCTAACCATCTCGCCAAGGGTGTTGCATCTCCAAATTGTTAAGTTGGTCCGGTTTGTGTGGCGAGAGAAAACATTGAGAAAGCCAAAACAATTTAATTTATCTTTAGGATTCAATGAGCCTCAGAGAGTTTGCTCCTTGATATCCACAGTGTGGAACTCATATAGAATATTTCTGAAATTATACACTACAACAGCAAGGTTTTAAAATGTTACTGGTTTTCAGAGGAAATTGCTGACTGATGTGTTGCGATTTGATGCTCTACACACAAAAACTTCATTATTTACAGCTTTGTTGAGCTGAAAACGATGTTTATGACTTCGAATAAGAGCAACCTAATGCATTTGCATAAAATAGCACGAGTATCGGAATTCACGAGAAATTGACAAGTCCTCCCATAATAAGCTCATTACCATGAAAACCGCTTTCTCGATTAACTGTTCGGAATCAGCGGAAAATTCTAGGCTATCTACATTCACTCACAAAGCATGGTTGTGGGAAATGCGCTAAGCAATGAGACTGATGGGCTTGGTAGCTAAACTTGTCTAGCTCAGTTTACATTTGTATGTATAAATAAGTGTACATATATGTTTATTTCATTAAAATCTGACAAGTGAAATTTAAATTCAACTTCAAATTATTTAGGCTTAGGTTAGGTTAGGTTGAATGGGGGGTGCAGCCACAAGTGGCAACACCTCACTCGGTTCTCAAGGATCCATTGTGCTCCCCGGGAAATCAGAGTATGAGGAAATGGGAGGATTGGAGAGGTAGATGGTTATTGTGGTAGGGAACTCCCACTGAACCATTTGGAGCCCTGAGGAAATTTCAGGACGTTGCTCAGTGGGAGATTTGAGATGTCGCCTAGTTCGTCGAAAAAGTATTCTCCGAGGGTTTTTTCCGAGTGTGGGCCAAGCTAGGACGCTCACAGAGGAAGATCAAGGACAATTCCGAGATATTTTGCCGTACCAGATAAGTTTATTGGTATACCATTAATGGAGGGAGGAAGTATATCTGGAATGTTACGTTTTCTCGTAAACAGAACAAGTTCTGTTTTGTAGGGTTGACGTTTAGCCCACAGTTTTTTTGCCCAGCTGGTGAGCTTGTTTAGAGCTGTCTGAAGAAGTTCACAAAGGGTGGTTGTGAATTTTCCCGAAGTCATGATGACGATGTCATCGGCATAGGCTACTGCGTTTATTCCGCTCCTGTCAAGTTTAACCAGGATTTGGTCAGCTACTAGGAGCCAGAGTAGCGGGGATAACACTCCTCCTTGCGGTGTACCTCTACAAGTTTTGACTTTTAGGGTACTTGCACCCATTTCTGCTTTTACTTTTCTCATTTGGAGCATGGAGTCGATCCAGTTTGATAGCGATGGCTCGATATTTATGGAACTCAATGCCATGCGAATGGCACTGTATTCAACGTTGTTGAAGGCCCCTTCTTTATCGAGGAATGCAGCCAACGTATACTCTTTATATTGGATTGACTGTTCAATGGTTCCGACAACTTCATGGAGTGCAGTCTCCACTGATTTGCCCTTTAGATATGCATGTTGGGCTGTAGAGATCACATTGTTATTCAGTTTTGTTCGGATATGCGTTTCTATAAGTCTTTCTAGAGTCTTAAGTAGAAAGGAGGATTGGCTTATTGGTCTGAAGTCTTATTATTATTATTATTTAGGCTTAATAAACATACAATATGGAATGGATTGGATATAAAATACGAATCGATTCAAAATTTTTTTTTTTATTTCTTGTGTTTTCGTGCCTTCAATTTACTGAAGAACTCAATAACTTCTGTGAAATCGATTTCTTTTGAAATTTTTCTTTCTTTTGAAAGCACGGCTCAGTTTAACTGTCGAAAAACTCCTTTCGCATGATGCAACCGAGATGCAAATGATCATAAAGTATTGGTTTGGAGCGATGTACAAGGCAACGATTCACTGAAGTCCCTGTTAGAGTGAGACGAAGTCTTTGTGGCTTTCCAATATAATTATTCCCGCACGATGGAAATCCAGACAGATGAAGAGTGAAGGGCAAAATAACATTGTAAAAGAAGTGTTTGTAACTCCATATTAGATATACATAGATATATTCAGTAATAAAAGTTAATTAAAGTGAAGTTGTTCTATTTGCAATTATTTAACGAATTGAAGAATTTCAGCCGTCGCAAATCTTACAGTCCCATTTTATTATAAACTAGCTGAGCCGCCCGGCTTTGCTCGGGTCTGTAGTTCTAAGTTTCCCGTTCTCGTTTTTCTTTTTCCGTGGGAATTTGGGGATAAAATATAATCTTTCTTAGTGTGGAACTATGTGGCATCCTAAAGCTGAAAGAATTTTTGAAGTCTGTCCAGTAGTTCCTAAGTTTCCATTCCCAGCCCATTCCTGCTGGAATCTTCTGTTCCCGTGGAAATTTGTGAATGAAATATATGTAAATCTATTTCACTGAGGGATAAAGTTACATCCTAGAGTTGAAAGAATTTTCGAGATCGGTCAAGTAACTTTAATGTTCCCGTTCTCGTTCCTGTTTCTGATCCTGTCGGATTATAGGGATGAAAAATATAGCCTTAGTTACTGACAAAGGGTGAAGGGGGATAATGTAGCACACCTTTGAATTTTGAATTTTAATTTTTTTTTGAAATCTATCCAGTTGTTTCTAAGATTCCGTTCCCAAACCCGTCCCTGTGGGAATCTTCTATTCTCATGGAAATATATGAATGAAATATAAGTCTATGTCACTGATGGATAATTTAATATCCTAGAGTTGAAAGAATTTTTTAAATCGGTTAAGTAATTTTGAGGTTCCCGTTCTCGTTCCCGTTTCTGTTCCCGTGTTATAATAGGGATGAAGTACACGCCAAGTTACTGAGGGATTATGTGGCATCCCAGTGCTGAACGAATTTTTGAAATCTGTCCAGTAGTTTCTAAGTTTCCGTTCCCAACCCCGTTCCTGTGGGAATCTTCCGTTCCCATGGAAATATGTGAATGAAATGTAAGTCTATATCACAGAGGAATAATGCAACACCCTAGAGTTGAAAGAATTTTTGAATTCGGTCAAGTAACTTTATGGTTCCCGTTCTCGTTCCCGTTTCTATTCCTGTGGGATTATAGGGATGAAATATAGTTTAAGTTACTGATGGAGGCAGATAATGTAGCACCCCTAGTGCTGAAATTTTTTTTAAATCTGTGGAGTAGCTTCTTATTTTCCATTCCCAACCCCGTTCCTGTTGGAATATGGGGATCAAACCTTGACAGGAACCATCCCAGGACTGAACTATGTCTACCCTGAAAATTTCATAAAAATCCGTTGGGTGCTTTAGGAGTTTACCCCGGACATACATACATACATACATACATACATCCTATTTTATATATATAGATATATAGATTGAAGGATTTCTTGGGCTCTCCATTTGGCAGCAACGTCCATACTCGTATCGGTGGCTTTAAGATGCCTGCGGTACATTTAAATTTCTTGGCAAACTTGCTCCCTGTCAAGTTAACCATAAATTTTTATCAGATTGTCAACTGCTACAGCGAGAGCATCATCTATAGCTTCTAGCAAAAACTTTGTTTCAATAATTTAGAAAGTATTATTGATTTGTTTCACCGCCCGTATCGTGTCGACAATTCTTTAATAAATCGGTCTATGCATTGACCGACGTATTTCTTCTTGAATTGATAATCCAGCATCATGAGCTGATTCATCCGGCATTTTTCTTTTTACCTTTCTTCTTCTTCGTTTCTCGACGTTAACGCCTATGTCATTGCATTTTTTTTATCCCAATAGTTACAGCATTGTCTACAATCGTGGTTCGTTCGGTCACTAAATACTCATTCAAGGCGCTTAGTTTGGTGATTCCTATATCCAGAGTCATTTTTGGAGACTGCAAATATTGTTGAACTAAATTTACTTCCTCCAGTATAGAAAGCTATAATTGTATAAAGGTTAGAAAGGTTAAATCACAAACAGCCGACAAGAGCAGGCTTGCTCCTGATCTTGTATATCTAGATTTGCTTTTGTTGCATCTTGAAAATGCTCCACACTACACACAATTGTCTCTATGTTTTCTCTTACAACTTTTACCGTAACTCGTAATGAGCGCTCCAGCGAGTATCCGATAAATGTTTTAAATTTTTTCCAGTTTTCTCTTTCAGCAATTGCCATCTCTGTGTAGATGACGAATAGAGCAAATATTATTTCTCTACAGTTCCAAAACACGTGACGGCGGAAGCAACGCATGTAAATGCATGCACTCCACATAGATTCAAGAATGATTAGAACAAGGACTGAACAGTGCCTTTGGATTTACTTCTCGGATTTTTCGTTGTACCCATCCATGGACAGGACACCTAGCATTGACGCGGCATTGTCATAACTTTGGGCCCTGCATCACGACGCAATATCCAGTCATTCTTTTTCGAGCTGTTGCTGAATGTCTTTTGACATATCCTCAGCAGTTTTTCCAGACATTAAGAAAAAAACCATGAAAGATTCTCGTACTTCCACTCTATATGAACGAATCTAATGATTTGACTCATTTGGTCTATTTTACTTTCGTCAGCAGTGCTGTCAAAAATGATTCCGTTATACTTAGCCTTTTCAATATCTGCACTAATTTTTTGCCTTACATGATTATCCAAACATTGAATAAATTCATTTTGTATTCCTTTTGACAAATAAGATGGTAGGTACTCTCTTTGACCCACCAGCTGCCTCTTCTAGTTCTTAGCAATACTCTTTCAACACCTTATCATATTTCGCTAACAGTTCTACTAATTCTAGAAAATTTCCACTGTTTTCCGAAGAAATTTCTTCACGGAGGCCTGGGCTAAGAATAGCGTTACATGTAAAAGGCGATGTAAAATGTTTCTCCATTTCTATATGTTTCATCGTCAATAAATCTTCATGGTTTTAGTGTTTTGATCTTGATGAAATTATGTAGCTACTAAGCACATTTTTTAAGTCTTGTTTAGGATTTGATCAGGGCATTACGGGAGCCCTCCAAGACCGGAAGCCCAGGGCCGCCCCCTTTCGCCTCCTGGTAGTTCGACACTGTTATGAAGTATTATCAGGAGTTAAAAGACAGAAACATTAATCCTCCTCAGTTATGTGTGTGCACGTGTGTATGAGTTTCTACCATGCGTACATACTACTTATCTTCCCTTCTCAGTCATACACATAATTTATTTAAATAATTCCAAACGAATGCAATTTAATGACTCGATTTTTTTAAGCTTTATACTCGATATTTTGGTTCTACTCGTTATTTTGTTCTAGAGCAAGTGTGTCCATATTTTGTCAAGAAATGAGTTGATACCGAATGGAAAATTGAGCTTATTCTAGTTTCCTGTGCGGTGAAGTATCAAACCTATCGTTAGTTGAATTATACAAAGCATTTTAAAAAAAGAAAAAAAAATTCTAAAAAAAAATGTGTTGAAGACCGAAAGATCACCTTAACTCCATACTGCGTTTCGCCCAGGTACGGCAATGAGCTCATCAGTTAGACGATGCCGTACCCTTCTAAGACGCAAAATTTCGTTAGCACTGTGTAAAGAATTGGACTATAGGATTATCAACATTCAACAAGTTTGTGAGGAATGGGCAAGTCGTCCGAGAGTCTGATTATTCCCTAGAATTTGGAACTTCAATTCTTTAAAGCCATTGTAAATGCCGACTTTCCTTTCCTCTCGACTTCTCTCTCAACACTCGTGTGGTAATACTTTCCGGGTCCCCAAAACTTTTTAACTACACGCAAGACGCAAAGTAAAATTTTGGAAAAATAACAACAAAGGAAAATATAGAAAAAAAAGCGATTTATTTTTTCCCAATCCCCTCATTTTTCTCTTTTCTCATTTTTAAGACGATAAAACTCAAACTTTTACCGTCACGATACCAATACTTATCCTTTTAATCAAGTAACAATATTGAATTGTGTTTCAGGTGTGTCCTTAAAAACGGAAAAATAATTCTCATTAAATAATGGCTCTCCTATTAATTATATTTATCTAGAGTAAAGTGAACTGCTTTCATGAACTCCCACCTGGCGTATTAATTATATGAGAAATATAAACGAGGGTGTTGTACTCGCACTGTATAGGTGTACTTGTGCTTTGATTTATATTGACAGACGATCATACCGTTTTCTGGGTAACCACAAGATTGAGTGAAGGATTTCTACATTCTGTCTCTCTCTTCTCCCTTCGAAAATTTCAAAAACAAAAACAAAGCCCGCCGTAAAATATCTAGTGAAGACAATATTTCACATTCCTTGTCTCGATTCGAGTGGAAAAGTTGGCTACACATTCGATTACTCTTTCTTACTCCCAAGTCCGAACCAAAACCGGTATAATCCATTAAACTTTGTAAAAGTGGAATACATTTCTCAAAACAAGAGAATACAGAGCTTTCACAAAAAAATTACATGCAATTTGTTTCCGCATCCGTTGGATGCTTTTACTTCCAGGAAAAGCAAGCAACCGCAGCCATGCTGCTTTTTCACACACTCAAGAATAAATCTACTGGTGCATTTCGAGTTTAATAAATTACACCCCCGGGTATTCGAAAGTTATTTAAAGTGAATACCGTGAATACCTGGGAGAGAGTGAGCTCTCTGTGAAGGTATTCAGTCTGGCAACATTTTAAATTAAGAGCAATTTGTATTGGACCCATTAAATGCAGCTACCTACGCTAAGTAATTTTATTTTTGTTAGAACGAAAATAAATACAAAAAAGAAAAAGACACAAAACCAACGGTGACAAATGGCACTCAGACATCTGTAAGAAGGTTTCTACTTGTTTAAGTTTGAATAATGTGCGTAAGTTTTCTGAAACAGACAGCTTTACTGTTCAAAGTGCAAAATATTCCCCAAATGTTGTCTACCAGAAAAGAAACCATAACAGAAAAACTAAGAAGAAGAACAAATCAAAAATTTTCCTTAAATTTAAAAAAAAAAAGATTGGAGAAGTACTGTGTAATTCAATCAGTCATTTCAAAAGGCTGGTCCGACGTCATTATGTTGAAGAAGAATGGCCCTAGCTTTGATCCTTGAGCATCTCCTTTTGGTGACTGATTTTGCGCTTCCGACTTCAGCGAAGAAGTTTCCGTGGGATAGAAAAAAAAGTTATTTTTTCTAGCGGCGCTGAAAAATTTAGTAGGGGGAGTTTATGGATGAGAGCACCAATCCATACGCTGTCGAATGCTCTTTCAACATCCAAAAAGGAAGTGACGACGCCGCGCCGACGGTGGCTCGATGGCTGTTGAGGGCTGCGGTGACGTCTTTGTTCAGTTTCATCAACGGATGTAGGGTGGAATGCTTTTCCCGGAATCAGAACTGCATGTCAGGGATGATGTTATTTTCCGTGAGAACTTCTTCAATTTCCAAAGTAAAAGCTTGTCCAGGACCTTACTTATGTTGTTCAGTAGGGAGATGGGCCTGTAGTTGACGGTGAGATTCCGATCGCCTTTTTCGGAATCGCCACTATCCTGGTCGTTTTGCATTTCCCGAGAAAGTAGCTGTTGTTGACGCAATCATTCATTATGATGGCCAGGAGTACCATCGCTGTCTGTGGGACGAAATTAGAAATACCATCTGATCCTGTCGTCTTCTTGGGCTTGGAGATGTTGATTGTTTCCGCAATTTCTTCCGGAATGCACAGGTTTAGGCAGTTGACTGAGCCACTCGACAGATTGGTGTTGCTGCAAGTGGTTTCATCAGTGTTGGGCTCAAGGGTCAGTTGGATGGATGTTTTGATTTCGTTCAGAAAGTCAGGGTCATCGGTTGGTGTGGGCACAAAGTTGCCTTCAAAGTGTTTTGCGCATGCTTCCGCTTTCTCCTGATCGGTGTAAGCACCTTCTTTGTTGGATGTGATGACTTCCAGGACTGGTGCTTACGCTCCAAATGCTAACATAACCTAATTTAAACTAACAAACTGAGGTTTTTTAATTTTTTAAGAAAAGTTATTGTCTCGCATTTGGCAATGTTTGATTCAAGGAAATTTTTACTATACATCAAGTGACGAATGAATCGAATCATTTTGAAGCTAGAGATAATCCCTATCAAGTGAGATTACTTTGAAAATTTTGCATCATCAGCTTATTAATTTATTTATGCTTAATGTTATTGCATTTTATTTTACTTTTGTAAATTAAGTCTATGAAAGATAATGTTCCTGTTAGACGTAAATAAATAAATAAATATATAATAATATAAAAAAATATATAATAATCTCACCTTAGAAGAATATTGGTTGATTTTTTCGACATCATCAATGGCAAAAATGTAAAAGAGGGCTATTTTGATGTAGACTATAGCTTGTCACAAAAGGAACAGAAAGAGTAGAACGGAAACGGATTCTGTACTGGTGTTTAGATAGTTAGACTTTTAAATTGTGGTCAGCGTCAACGAAACCAAGAAAATTTAATTTGTGGGCTTGAATGTAAATGTGCTAGGATCCGCTCAGGCACAATCAAATACGACTCTGTACCAAAAGATACTGTTAAGTTTGACATTCTTAGTTTGAGCGTCTAAGAAGCAGACAACCAAGAGGAATATTTCGATACGAACTTTTGGCGTCCAGTTACTATACAACAGTTTAATTGTCTTTACTCTTGTGTATACTTGACAAACATGCATAACTTCTATGATTCGATTGCTGTGCTACTTGCGTGTCTCATGCCTCGTCTCTTGGGACCTGCACTGATTTCAAAATCAGTATTTGTTTGTTTTTTGCTGATAACATTAATTTTCTGTATCTAGCTTTTCAGCCAACTGCTTAATGAATAACTCTGGTTCTTTTTTCATGCCATTATTACCCTTACTAATGTCTTTTAAAAACATTCCACTGAACTAAAGACCCTACTACGTAATGCAATCACCATACGCAATCATTTCTAAAAATCAAATATGCAACACAAAACTATTATATTATTCTAAACCAACCGGGTGGTTTTAAAACTAAAATAATTCTTATATTAATGATAAGAAATCAAATTCATATAAAATTCATAAATTAAATTGAAATTTTTCGAATACCTCACCAAAAACCTTAAAAATCCGTACACATGAAAGTTTGATGATGAATAACTTTTGAACGGTTAACTTCAGTGCTAAACCATAAAACACCGTTTTTATAGAACAGTTAATTTCCATTAAAAATTTGTATTGCGCATTTTGTAAAAGTCATTTATTGTAGAGTTATAAAATTCATAAAAAAGAATGAAATTTGCCTTAAAATAATCAAAATTAAATCGTTAATATCTTTCAAATGGTGAGGTTTACGAAAAAAAACACAAGATACCTTTTTTGAAGAGCGTTAAATTTCCTAAAAAAATTTTTGGAACACTTTTCTGTTCAATCGATAAATGATGAATTTGAATTTTTATGGTATGAATTTTTTTCCATTGGACTGAGAAAAATATACAAAACTGCGATGCAGAGGATCTAAATATTAAAATTAAGATCTCATACTTTTTGAGAATCTTTTCAATTTGTCTAGCAACCCATTTTTCCGTAGCATTTGTAAAAAAAAGCACAATCTACTTTTTTGACCCACTCTAATATATATACAGTGGGAATGAAAAAGGCTCTATGACATTCTCCAGCTTACCTTTATAAACGTGTTGATCCATTCCACCGTTTATCTTTACTACCCAACACCAACCAAAACCAACACCACTCCAAGAAAATGCACCCCAAACACACTATATGGGTGCCGTTTCTATTTTAATGACCATCACTGTATATATATATATATATATATATATATATATATGTACATACATATAAATATCTGAGCCACAACAAAAAATTTAAATGAAAATTAACTATTTTTAATTGCGATTTATATGAAGCATGCTTTGCAATCGTTAAAAAAAAAATTTTTGAGATAACAATTAAACATGAAATTTATTTTTACTATGAGTTTCAACAAGTGCACTATCAACATCTGTCCTGCCTCCTGGGTAACGATCGAAAAGAAACTGCCCGATTTTTCCAAAAGAATTTTGGTTTAGAGGTTGACAATTTTAGTAAGTATGCATAAGAAAGCAAAGAGAGCAAAATTAGGAATAACTGTGCAATGTTTGACGTCAGAAAAGGAATAATACAGTTAAGTTAATACCGAGAGAATTTGCATAGAAATTATATACGGTAAATAGTGAATGTTTGGCACAATTTAGCATACGTAATTCAAGTTCTTTTTTATATTAATGCTTATGGTTTCTAAAACAGTACATGTCTGCATATCTGCATGTATGCCTGCCAATCCTTTCATGGTCTACAAACCGAACAGCTTGACCGATTTTCGACAAAATTTGTAGTAAGGGTCTGTAAGGCAGCCTACTGAGCGATTCTTGGAGAACCTATATGATAGTACCTACTTAAAATTTGTTTATATTATGTTTTATATTTAACAAGTCTTAAATTGTTTGAGAAAGATTGCCAATCAACATCTGAAAAATTTTAGTTTTTGAAGTTCTTATTAATTTTTCCAAAAAAAAATTAATTAGTCATTAGACATTAGTCCTTCAAGAACTGAGACTACTTGTTAAGTCTTGATCGTGACGTAATGGGTAGCGTGCCTGCCCGTTACACGGGGAAGTTTCTGGTTCGAATGCCAATACAAAAAAATATTTTCCCACTTTTATCGCAAGCTTTTCGATAGTTATTTCATTGACATATGAAAAGCGTATTTTTAATTAAACGTTCAGAGTCCCCTCCATTGAGGTCTTCTTCTAATTGATTGCGCAACTTAAGATGAGGTCCTCCCCTTCCGCATTTTTTGCAATGTGCTTTCGGAAACCCGTTTAACTGGAGCATTTAGCTCCATCCATTCTCTACATTGCCCAATCATCGTAGCCTTGCGATACGCACTTTTCTAGTTACGCCCATGATTCGGTATAGCTCATACAGCTCGTTGTGGTCTCTTCTTCTAAATTCATATTTTTTCGAAAAGTTCAAGGGTTTCCTCATCCGCTTTAGATAAGGTCCATGCCTATTCCTCGGTGAGTTCTTTACCGACCTTAACGCAGCTGCGTGCATTCTCCATATAGTCATCCTGCATAGTCGTACGAGTTCTGTAGGGATGCCGAGTCTGGACATCGTAGACAGCGTTAGTAAATGAAATAATAAAAAATAAAGTAAAAGAGATAATTAAAAAAATTGAATTTAAGCGTCACTTCCACAGACAAAACAGACTCATTTTATCTTCACATACGATCGATCCAACAATCAACTATGCTGCAGATAGCTATATTTTTTAAATAGCTGCGCGGTCATGTTCCTAAATAGCGTCCAGGAGCATCTACAAATCGTTCCACTCACAGAAAGACAATTTGTCAAAATTTAACAGAAATAATTTTAGGTGTTCCATTCTCATTTTAAATGACTTCTTCCCCGAGTGAATAAGGCCGTTCAAACTATACAATTAGTTGGACAGACTTTGGCTTGAACAACCATTGTTTGATAATGTGAAACCTCAGACGATCGCTTGACCGACTTGTTGGATGACTTTCAAATACTTTTGAAAATTTTGAAGTTAAACGTAGCAGAGGAGTATTATGACATAAGGTTGAACTACTAGTTTGACATGTCTGAACGCAAACATCCATCAAACGAAGTCTGTCCAACTAATTGTACACTGTTGCCAGCTATTTGCCCAAATTAGTATGTCGAAATTGTCAGCCAATGTACAGTGTGAAATCCGCCAATGGAAAGTGACATAAGTAAGCTTTGCCATCGAAATCTTAATCAACATTTAGTTGTTGGATTATACATTGCAGTTTCCCTTAAGCCCAACTTATAGAAGATCCCCTCATATTCAATTCATTCGTTGCAACATTTAAAAAAAGTAACTCTAAGACATCCTTGAGTTTCTGCAATCATCAGGATGCTTTCATCAGGAACACGTTCTCATTTACTACTCCTTACAACTTTTTGTTTGTTTCCAGGGCCAGACTAAACAATAGCTACCTACATACGTAATGTTAATGGCTGCTTTGAAATTTGAGTTGGAGGTAGATGACAACGAACTTTCTCAATTTTGAAAACAAAATTTGGATTTGCTTCACTAATTGACAGGAACACGAACAGGAACCCGAACAAGAACAGTCTCCCATTTCAGAGTTCAGGAACTTTTATGAGTTCACGATCTCCTGGGCTCATGTCTTGTTTTTTTTCCTCCTCTTTTTTTTCTTCCTTTTTCCTGTATTATTAATATGCCTTATAATGTTTAGCTTTCGACTGAAGCAAAACCATCATGCTTTAACAGCAAATCCAAGTTCCAGCATCAAGCAGAGAGACGGAGATGAAATTAAAGCCCACATAAACACAAGACAATGTCTCGAATCGAAATACTAACATAAGATCCGGGACAGCTAGTACGAGTATAGGAAGAGGAACCTCTCTACAACACAAGACTGCAGAAGGTATACCAACGAACGTACGTACGTTCAAAGTTAACCTCCGCAGGGAATACACATATTTTTAGCATATTCTTCAAACAAAATATTGTATACAACAAAGCTACCAGTTAATATCACAACAAATGTTTGCTTAGATTTATCTCAGACACCATTACATTAGCTTGCCAAATTATTCATGCAAATGTCTTGAGGGTGGAAAAACAAAAGTCCCATTCCATTCGAGAACTGTGTGTTCTCTGTTCTCTGTAATGTTATGTTCTGTGAAAGTTAAATCGTATCCACATGGTATAAACGTTCTTCACACTAAGTAAGATTCCACTTCTACCATAAATATTTTTATTTTTTTATTTTGTTTGTGTTGTTGGGTCTGTGTGTTGAGTTGCTGTGAATATACGAATTCAAATAAGTATGCGCTCGTGACAAGTAAAAATGCCAATATCTCACTTTAAAGTTTTATGTAGATGTGGGATCTTGAGCACTTAAATTGGCCTTTAGCACTTCTTTTGAGAGTCGAAATAAAAGTGTGGTAAGGACCAGGAACAGACATAATTTTCACTTCAGTTTGGTTGAATGTTTAATTTCAATTTCGGAAGAACCAAAACAAACGCCTGTGTCCGTCCAATCCCGACAACGATGCCGCCGTCAAATGCTGGGTATCAAGTCATCAACTTGTCTTGTGCTTGTCGACTGTCGAGGGGATTCTATTTTGATGTCATTAATTTTACCCTTCATTGTTGTAATAAACAACTTTTTCGATTTAACCTGAGGGATTGTCGAAATCTATTTTACTTAAAAATAAGAATAAACGTCCGTAAACTGCTCAGCAAGAATACAAACTTCTAGTGTGAAAATTAATGTAAAAACTTTTCAGATAAAACTTTAACCTCCTTCAGCTCAGGTGCGATATTCCTGTGCAGATAAGTGGAGAGCTACCACTTTTCCCAATGTACATTCTTTTAGTTTTATTTTCATTTTCCGGTTTTTTTTTCTATATTTTTTTTTATTTCCAGAAATAAAAATGTTTTTGAAAGTTTTCACATAAATTCATTCAACGTGAACATTTCTAAAAATGATGGATAAAGTTTCTTTATTCGTCCTCTTTGAACAAGTCCTTCATGAATAGGATCATAACAATTCATAAAAAATGTCCATACCTAGTGTAAGACAACATAGTATCAGTAATAACAAAAGGGACACTTGTGTAACTTACTACGGAGCTGTTGAGGTAGATCAGGGAATGCACTGGGTCCTTTGTCCTTTCTATGGCAAGGTGAATGTGCATTTTGAAACAGATACCGTTGTTTTATCATTTAGGTACAATTTGTTCCTTCGATTGCATTTGAACTAAGGTGTCACCATTCACGTGTGGAAATGTCAAATTGATTTGAAATAACGTATTTCCGAGAAGATATTTGAAAATTTTATTTTGAAAAATGTGCTACTCTCATTGAAATCGCTCAACTATGTCCCATAACTGTACAACTTACTTATGGGTGGGTATTACAGTCCGGCCGACCTTTCTTCAATTTGGCACTCTAAGTCGGTTAAGGATCTCATCCACATAATTGCGCTTTTTTAAAAATTAATTAGGGCGAAGGAAAAATACCTCTGCTAGCACGTCGCGTCAGTCTGAAAGATCATTTGTGCTGTTCCCGTAGGTTAAAACACGTGGAGTTATTCATTCGAAGTTGAGGTCATGTAGGAACCTTAATTCGAAGAAGGGGTGTTTCTTGTAGCAAGAGGACAATTGAATCCATTTTTGAATATCTTTAGCCTGGATCTGGGTATGGCAGGGAGTTCACGTAAATTTTGTTCAGCCGTTTCTGTGTCTTCGAGACAGATACGGCAGGGTCATCCTGGCTGATGCCCATTGTTTAAAGATGATATCTGAGAGAGCAGTGTCCAGTGAAGACGTCCGTAAGTAACTGTGCATCACGTTTGCTCATGTCAAGAGTATCTTTCATACGTCTTTGAGATAAGTCGATGAATAGATTTGACTCCGGCGGTGGCCATTAAGTTATTTAAGGTATGAATCGTGTTCTACCGTTCCCAGGTAACCAGTTCGCTTTCAAAGCTACTGTTTGGGAGATCGCAGTTAGGGTTCCTGGACTTTGAATTGGGTTTGAGAGCCAAGTCTAGCTAGCCATTCTTGGGGCGATATTTTTTTCCTTACGAAACAATCATATCGTAGTACAATTTGCTTTTAATCTGCACTTTCACCATCGTCGCCAACAAACGGGACAGGTGGAGGTGATCCGTATTACAATGCGGATAGGACAATTCCTAAATATAAGCAACATAGCCCTACGTTCATGTACACATTAAGATTACAATTGACACACTTTCCAAATTAAAAAGTAGACTCCTGCCAAGACTCAAACTATGGCAATGGATGTTTATTGGCCGACGCTATTTGAGATTAGAACTCTGAGGCCTTAGATCAAAAATCTCTAACAGCTAATTAAAGAATAATTCATTAAATTGATATCGCTTTTCTGGACCCATAAAATTAGAGCTGTTCAGTCCGCCAACCCGAGTATGTTTCCAGAAATACGAGTAAATAAAATTTTTAAGAGAATGATCAAAATGGCTTTCAGAGTATTAAACTCCAAAGGACGATAGAGAACGAAAACTCACTTCAGACACAAGGAATGGATCCAGATGACGCCATTTTGGATTATTACCATTTTAGCGTGGAAGATGCTTAAGAAAAGGTAGACACTGTGGGTTCTGTTTTAGTTTGGGAGCAAGTGCTCGTATAGATGGAGAATGAGTGCATTCGCCGGAGCTACGACCTTGAGAACAGAGCCTTTGATTGACACTTCTGTCTTAGAGACGACATCTCGCATTGGCGCTCAGAGATTGCTGGTTTCACAACCGACTTGCATATGCAGTCATCGCCGAGCGAAACGGTGATAACACCTTGTACCAGAACACCAATACATTGGAAAACAGCATAGCTGTGGTCCGTCCTCTCATTAAAAAAGCGAAGGATTTTTCCAATTCAGCAATTCTCCGGTCAATTAGTCTTCTTCCGAGTATCAGCAAGGTATTCGAGAAGGTTCTCAATAGAGCTCTGTCCACATGACGAAATCATTATTCCAGAAAATCAGTTCTATTGTAAAGCGGATCATGATACCATTCATGCCGCGTCTAAAACTATAGTATTTGATATTCATTCGAACAAAGCTAAAAAGCGGTGTACGGTTGGATGTCAGGTTGACTTATAGAGAAGGCATTCGATACCGTTAGGTTGGACGGTATTTTCTATGAGTTGATCAGGTATGGCATGAGCTATATTCTAAATGACATGCTTCACGGTTGAACGTTTGTTGTCAAAAGTTGAAATATAACTTCTACCAGAACTTTCAACATATAGAACGGTCTGCAACAGGGAGCGATGAACTCGTTAATTTTATTTAGCAATTTCACTATCGATCTGATTGGTTCGTACTGCGTACAGAACAGGTCCAAAGATCGAATTCATCATAATACTCTTAAAGTGTGACTTCCATAAGATTCAGCAAAATTGTGATTACTGGAAGTTGAAAATCCACTCCCATAGCCATAGGGGTTGATGACATACATACTACTTTTGTCAAAGCTATTCTGCCATCACTATTGCCATTTATTACACACTTAATTAACACAATATTTATGACAGGCGTGTTTCTATCTAAATGGAAACTGGCAAAGATTATACCAATTCCAAAAAGCTCAATTGGTGATGAATTCAGACCAATATCAACTCTGCCCTTTCTTTCAAAGTTTTGTGAAAGAATCATGCACAAGCAATTGACTGAATTTTTTACGCGTTATTAGCTATTAATACCGGTACAGTCAGGATTCCGTGCGAAGCATAGCTGTACAACAACTGTACTTAATGTAGTTGAAGAAATAAGAGAAATGCTGGAACAGGATTTTGTCACATTGCTAGTCTTTTTAGACTTCTCTAAGGCTTTCGATATGGTGGTACATTCCATATTTTTTAATCAATAAATGAAAAAAAAAATTGTCAGTTTCTAACTCAGCAATTTGACTCATCTCTTCATATCTAAGTGATAGACAACAAGCAGTTTTACTAGATGGAGTAATGTCTAAATTCTTGCCCCTAGTTAAAGGTGTTCCCCAAGGATCGATTTTGGGGCCTCTTCTATTCTCAGTGTACATAAATGACATTGTTTCTGTTTTAATTAGTTCTTCGAAACACATATACGCTGACGATGTTCAATTTACCTTTAGGTTTTATCGAGGATTGTGCTTCAAATTTAAATGAAGATCTAAAACGTTTTTCGGAGTGGGCAGCAAAATGTTGCTTGGCACTTAACCCTGCGAAATGCAAATGTTTAGTTATTTCTAGAACACGCTTGGACCTATCATAATATTCCTAGTATAATGTTAAACAATTTCAACATTGATTATGTCGAGTCCGCAAAAACTCTCGGTGTTATCTTTAATAGAACACTAACTTGGAAAACCCACATAAATTCAGTGGTGGGGAAAGCATACGGTGCTCTACGAAATCTATGGGTTGTGCAAAATGTAACTCCACTTAAAACGAGATTGCTGCTAGCGAAAACCTTGGTATGTAGTTCCTTTACTAGTTTATGGGTGTGAAATATTTTATGGGTGCGACGCTGCGAGCAAAAGGAAATTACAAGAAGCTTTTAACACCTTACTTCGATATGTTTACTGCCTTAGAAGATATGACCACTTTTCACACCTAGCTAAAAGTCTAGTCAATATGTCTTTCAAAAACTATGTGAAATTTCGTACGCTGATGCTTCTCTTCAACACTATCAAAAACAAAGAACCTTTTTACCTTTACGACAAAATCAATTTTCCGACGTCTAATAGGTCTGCTAGCTCACAACTACCGCGGTTCAGTTACTTAACCTCTGAGAGACAGTTCTTCATCGCGGCTATCCGTCTCTGGAACTCAATTCCACGCAATATTCGTGAGCTTAATGATGCACAAGGATTTCAGAAGCAGTTACAACATTTCCTTAATCGGAGCAACTAAAATTTTCAAAATTTCCCCTTCCCCTTCAAGCAATTTCTGGAAAAAATTTTAATTAACTTTCAATAAATAAAAAAAATATTTTTTTTTTAAGTTTATATAAATTTTTAAATTCTATCTTTCACAACTTTATAAGTGTATTCTTACTGTGTTAGATGTTAAAATTCAAATAAATACTAAATACTAAATACTCCCAGAAATCAGAAACATTTGCGTGTAAAACCCCATTGGCTTAGTTCTCATGGGATACGAGAAAAAACTGGTGAAATTTGCTGATCGTTGACCTACATGGCCACCCACTGCCAAGGTCAAGAAGTATACCTTGGCCTCTGGCTATATTTTAACAAACGTATAGATGCGGCTCTGCCCAGGGCTAGAGGAGCTATCGCTCTTACAAGGCCCCGGCTTTACAGCAGACAACTTGATAGCAGGGTGAAGGCTATTTGCTTGATGGCTCTGATAATGCAAGTGATGTGAAATGTCTTGCAATTGGGATGCACAAAACACCAGAGTCGAAGTTATAAAAATATTATCCAAAGTGGGTCCCTTAACACGGGGCTCAAATAAACAGGATCGATTGAAAATTATTACTATGTTAAATTGAAGATAAATAAAAAATCATTTAAATGTCCTTAAAAAATATCCTAAACAGGATCGACATCTTCATCGTAGAACTGGCTCGAGGTCACACGATACTAAAGCGTTGACCTTGACCGATGGCCTCATCTTTGGGACTTTTTACCCCGATATTGAACAATACCCGATAGGTTGCATGTTTGCCTGTTAACCCAGAGGTTCGTGGCTCGAATTCCACGGCTAAAATGTTGAATGTCCCCTTTCGCGAGCAATTGGCTAGTCCTCCGTTAGTGAATTCATTGTCATGAAAAGCGCTTTCTCGCTTAGCCGTTCGAAGTCGGCGGAAAAATGTAGGTCCCCTCCATTCCTTCACAAGGCATGGTTGTAAGAAATTCCCTGGGGCACTTCGCTCTGTTGTGCCACCCCATTTATTTTTTTTTCCCGCCCGGTTTGATGAAAGTTCAATAAGCGGCTATCCTCGGTATGCAAAAGACAATTTTACTTCTGAATTGCCTACTTAGAGTTAAAGTAGCAATAATATTATATTCTGTTCTTATAACGGAGCCTAGGTGGGCTACTGCGTCGAAGTAGGGTAGAGACGGCACCCTTCGACAGTAAGGCACCTTCGACAGTCACTATTATCTCTGTGTGTAGACCTTTAAAAATTCTCTAAAAAATTGTGGATGTGCCTTTAATCATGCCAAACATATGTCAAAAATTTCAGCAGTCTGACTTCAAATCCCGCTTAGTTAGGATGTAAATCATTTATTTGGACCACATGCTATAATTTTCAGGGTAAGTTCTTAAGATTTTCTTAGTCGTGTTTTGAATTTTTTCTAGCAGTGAAGTTGCTTTTTATATACAATACTATGTGTTTATTTATATTTTTAAAGCTAATTTGAATAATCTTACTTTGGGAAATAATAATAAAAAAAAGGAAAATAACTTCAAGTGGGGCACCTTTGACCAATCTATTTATTTATTTTTTGTTAAAACTATTTTTTTATATAAGAATAATTCAAAAATGTACTGAATTCTTATAGCAAACTATATCATGACTTTTACTTAAAAAAACTAACATTATAATGCATTAATTTTAAAGAATGTGCATTGCTGTCGAAGGTGCCCCACCTACTTTTTTTTTTAAATAAAAAACAAAAATAGTAAACATTTTTTTTTAAATTCTAAGGTTCCGCCAATATCCTGATAAAATCATAAATTTAATAAAAAAAATTTGTTTTTGAAAAAAAAAACTATGATTCGACTCTACCCTTATAAATGATGTACGTCGAAGTAATAAATGAATGGCATTTCCTCACAATTCTTTCAATTCTTCGATGTTCTCTGTCCTCGTTTGATAGCAGCATACAAAATTGTTAGAAAAAAGCAGCCCTGGTCCTCGTCCTTTTCTTATAGTGCTTTGCTGAGAAGGAACTAAAATACATACAATAATTTTTTAATATTGTGATTTCAGTCTGATTTGATTCAATTGCTAAAAACAATTCAACTCAATTATTAGTTTTTGTGAGAGCAAAACAGTTTTCCGTCAAACTATAATCAACCGTGCTTAACGCAATACCCATTCAAAATACGGTTCACAACGATTCACCAAAAAATTGTTTAGTTTACTGAAAATCAAAATTTAATTACTACAAACATTGAACTCCTATTGACTAAAAAAAAACAGAACGATTGCGAAAAAAATAAAATATTATTAAAAGCAAATAGCAATGAATAAACGCGAATTCAATTAATGCTTTTTTATCGTTTCAAATCATTAAAAATATCAAACAAATGAGTGTTTTGTGGATAAACACATATAAATATGGCTTTTTCATCAGGCTGACCATTCCTGGGAAATTAAAATTTGTTTGTCTTAAGTCTTTAATTTAAATATTTGTTTTCCACATTCGATTAAAATGCATAGCATTGATAGCATTTTAGAAAGATGGAGAAATTTGACAATTGAGGAAGGCTGATTCTGTCGATATCTTCATAGCAAGCAGACCTCTTAATCCTTCGAGTTTTCGATCTAACATGACTCGTGCGAAAGCGAACGAATCGAACGAACAGTTTTCGTTGGGCGTGTATTCGTAGGACTCTGATTGCTGCCAACTGGATCCTATATGCTGAAACTGATATAGTACACGTCAATTGTGCTTTCTTTACAGCGTTAAACTTTGGGAACTGGGATGCTCCACCTGGAGGAAACCTGCTCAACTATTGCGAGTGTTGACAAGGGGCCGAAGAAGGAATAGATCAAGACTATAATAGTCTGAGAGTAATGACTGACTTCCTGAACTTCAATGGTCTACCAGAGTTTGTTAGAAATTCAGATGAATTCGACTTACTGAATCAGCAGGGAACTTCAGCAGTCAAAAAACTTATTGAAAGGGCTGCTTTGATTTGGTTTAAGGATCTTCCAGGGTATTTCAATAATGGGACAGGATTTTGAAGAGGAGATTTTGGTGGATGAGCTCATGGCCAGCCAATGGGAGCTCAAGGTACGAATAAGAAACTTCTGTGCCGGAAAGCTACAATCACCAGCGATTGCCAGAGTCTTCTCCAATTAAGTGTCCCTCTAAATATCCTTGTATCTTTTATACCGCCACAGCATCATTCATCGATGACCTGTGGCAGTAATGCCAAGAAGCCATCAGAAACACTGTCGCTGAGGTTCTGGGTTTTAATCGTCCCAACAAACGAAGCCCAATGAAATGACGAAATCATTGGAAGAAGACTGGAGAGAAAACGCCCGAATGCTTGCGAATTTTTACTTCCAGAAATTATGAGAATAAAAAGTTGAATCAAATTCAGATATAATATGCACCTACACAGACGAGCTACACTAATATGTGTTTAGTTTTATTAAAGTTGTACAACTTTAATAATATTCAAAAGGTCGTGTAACACATTCCTTAATAGTGTTCAGTTTTCGTTTGCCCGCAAAATCAATTCAAATGTGCAGAATGACTCAGAAAAACAGTGCCACATCAAGAACTCGCCAAGACCGTTGATATTGAGAAATGGCTTGGTTTGAGAGCGACGCAAGTTCATGTAATTTGTTGCACATAGTGATTGTATTTACTTTTCATTTAAAATAAAATCCAGTGCTCTAAGACTGTTACTTTACTCTTATGTTGATTTCAAAATCACACCTAGAAGCCGTTCAAGTCCTTTGGGCCTAAAAAGTTAGAGTTCTTGGTCTTGAATGTCTGTGAAGTTTTAACGTTATCTATAATAAACGGTCTGACCTACCGCAGACTTGTGTTATGAGCTTTTTCCAGAAAATGAACTTGGTAAATTTAGCTGCCAAGGACCTAGTTGCGGCGACGAAAAGAGCAATGAGCGGTAAACTCTGGTTGCAACTTACTTATCTTGGAACTCTGTTTTGAAGCCGAATGGAACCTCTACCAATCAAAACAGAGGGGCTTCGAAGGGTTTATTCGAATATGAAAGAATGCCTCTGACAAGGAATTGTGTAAAAGCATCGGAACACTCAATGAAACCAGCTGACTTGCCAAAGCCTTGAAAAGAGTTAAGAAAAAAAGACTTAAAACAATAATCAGAAAGTCTCGCAGTCTTATGTTGGAAATTCATATCTCAGGAAACCAGGTATCAATCGCTTCGCAACAATCTATTGCTCCCAGATTAGGTGACGCAGCTAGTTACTTGTGAAGAGGCCATCAAATATGCTGAGGTCTTTTTTGACAGCTTCACCTGGCACTAATGGTGTTTATATTGATATTCTATCGATAATGGTGAAACCCGCACGAGAAACACTTTTTTTTATGCATCTGTGATTTGAGCCTCGAACCTCCCATGTAAAATGCTAATTTGGTGGTGACTACCCCACGGACGACGTCACCGGGCTCTGGTTGATTCCAGCTTCCAAGCTGTCTGTTGCCGAGCACAGGCTGCGCTTTATATGATTAACACCTGGTGTGTTAGAAACGTTTTCTTCGTCAATCCTCTTAAACCCGAGGTTGTCCTCTTCAAGAGACGTAGAAAATTGACTGGTCTGTCCCAACTTACGCTTAAATTCGCTGAATCTCCCTCCCCTTGATATCTACATCACGGGGTGTACTCCAAAGACCATTGCTCCAAAACCGACGAAGGTTCTGGCACTGGTGCCTTTGTGGAGAGCGAAGACATACGACTGCACACCTCTTTGGGATCATACGCATCCGTTTTCCAAGCGGAGGGGTTTGCTATCCTAATGTCCTTAAGCCTCGTTACGAACAATGGATGGAAGGCGAGAAGTATCTTTGTTTGCAGTGACAGCCAAGCTGTGCTTAAGGCCCTTATCAACCCTCTAACCACGTCGAAAGTGATCCAGGAATGCAAGAGCTCTCTGAATGCGGTCGAAAGATTGAATTCCTTGAGTCTCATTTGGGTTCCGGGCCATCACGGCATAACTGGAAATGAGATCGCCGATGAACTTGCTAGGCAGGGATCTCACACAGCTTTCTCAGGACCTGAACCGTTGCTTTTTGGATTGGATCTGTGAAGAGCACAACCGTAGATGGCATGCCTCCATTGGATGCAGACAGACAAAACGTATGCTCCCCATCGTTAGTAAGGAGACTGCAACATTTTTGCCAGCTCGTAGCAGAAAAGACTGTAGAAAGCTTATTGGCGTTGCCAGCGGTTACTTCTCCTCTTTTGCCAAGCATTTAACCGTGTTAGGCGTTATGTAACAGAATGTCAGAATGTTTCAAATCTCTTTCTGAATTAAGAACTATACAAGGGAGAGCTTCAAATGCCATTATTACAACGTTACAAAATCATACAGTCAGTATTTATATAACTCAACTGAAAGTACATTACAAGCAAAATAAAGTTTGAGCATTTTGTAAAACAAATTTCATTCACAAATGTTCTACTGAATTATTTTGGATCATTTCGTAACCGACTTCGACTCTTTGATTCAATTTATTAAGTAGATAAAGTCTCCCGCCAAACTCTGAATTAATTGAAGCTGAAAATAAAGACGCCCATCTCTAGAAGTCTTAAACAAATGTGATCAAAACTTTTTCCATCCTATTTTGTTAAAACCTCAATAATTAATAACCCCAACGCAATAACAAGGCATTCGCGTTAAATCACAGTATTGTATCTATTTCATTATCCCTCAATATCTTTTTTTATTTGCTTATCTGTGTCAATATCATTTATACAGAAAAAGAAGAAACCCCTAAACTGAATTCAAAGAAAACCTTTGAGCGGCTTTTTCAAATCCTTTTGGTTCTTCATAATTTTTTTTTTTTTCTTACTTTTTTATTTGTTGGTTCTTTGTGCCCAATTCTCCAATAAAATTAAAATTGGTGCGGTCCCTTGTGGTCTTCGAATTAAGGTTCTTTTTCATCCCAAACCGAAAATCAGTGAACCCATGAACCCATGAGAGAATTATACCATAGTTGTTCGCTCAATCCTATATTCCTTACGTTCAAAAGGATAAAAATAACTTTAAGTAGGAGCTCTTAGATTATATAATTTATATAGATCCTTCAAGATGTTCCCATATTCTAATCCCCCCGCTCCTTTTGCACGACGACAACAAATGAGTCCTTTTCCGTTCTGATAAGCCTTCCTTTTTTTAATACAAACAGGATTTAACAAACAAAAGTCTGGTCACCCTACTTGCTATTATGTTGTACTTTGTGTGCTAATATGTAGATGATGATGGTCGGTCACTGGTCAGGCAGGATGGATGATAGGCAAGAGTGGTCCGAATATAAAATTAAAAAAAAAAACGAAAAAAAATTAAGCTTTCGCAAGACGCACAAAGTGTTCCAAAATACCTACCCTTTTTAATTGAAAAAATATTAAAACACATTTTAATAATTCCGGTGCCGTAATTGATTTTTGTTTTTGTTGGTTGATTCACGCGAAACCTCCCACCACTAGTGCGAGAGTATACTCCCGTCCCATTCACCAACTGGAACGGTCGAAAAATAGAATCCCTCCGTTAAAACCGAGTTTTTATAATTCATTTTTTCTTTTTCGTTTTTTTTTTATTTTTGTTTTAATTAATTTCCTTTCCAAAATCTGCCCCGAAAAGGGTACTGTAAGAAATGGTTGACAACACAGGGATAATTTTAATGAAATTCATCGCTTGGCATCACCAACGATTTTGTTAAATTCAATCAGTCGTTGGTGCTTAGCTGAAGGATTACATGACGTAAATAGCATTAAGTATTTTGTGTAGATGAAAGAGGTTATAATTGGACTTTACTCAAAAAAGCTTATGTCTCTACACTCTACAGTTATAATGTAAATACTCTTTTCTTTATTCCCTATTAAGTTTGTTTGCATCGTCATCAGCATCGGTGTGCGTGTTGTGGATGTGGAGCAGCTGAAAATAGAGAAGGTACGGGATGAGAAAAAGGAGAAGATGAACTCTGTATCTAAATTTAAAATTGTTCGTGAAAAAAAAAACTGTTCAAAGATTAAAAAACCACAAAAAAAAATTTTAACAACCATAGCTACTTGAATTTGGCTTATATCGCCCACTGTCCTTAGACATAAAGGCGGTGGGCGATGGTGGCTTGCGGAGCTGATTTAATATAATTCTTTCCGGGAATGGTTTTTAAAAAAGTTGTGGGTGCGAGAACTTGTCCATGAAATCCCAGGGTTTTATTGTGGTACGACGACGGTTACTGTAAGACTTTTAATAATGTGTCTTTTTGTTGTTGTGCGAACTACATAAGTCGTTGTGCATGCAAATTACAGTTTTTGTGAAACTTACTCGGTAAACATTTCCAAGAAATGAATAGCTATGGAGTGTGATTCTACGCTGCGCCGGTTGGTGTTTAAGTAAGCGATCAACACTGACTAGTTTTTCAGACTTGCATAAAGCTCTGAGAATTAGCCAGCCATTCATACATACATAAAATTAAATCTTAAATCAAAACCTTGCAACAAATTTCAGAGGATGCATAGACACTAACCTACTTTCGGTCACTCAAAGAAAAGCCATATGAAATGTATCAGAGGTTTTAGTTTACTATCAGCCTCTTTTTATATCTTTTTTAATATTATGAATTTGAAAGTAGGTTTGTTACGACTCTTAAACTAAGGTACTGAACTGATTTAAATGAAATTTGGTATTGAAACGGGAATTTAGAAACCTTATGAGGTATGTGAAAGCAAATTGTCCTAAACTGCCGAATCTGTTTAGGTATATAAAATTTGGTTATTAATTTATGTGCTCCCGCTCAGTTTTCGGTTACTCTGATCACCCTGGTATATTTCATAAGTTTTCCAACCTGAATAATGAATGACTTGACATTTCCAGCAAATCTAATAACGTTACCCAAGAAAAAACATCCATTTCGCTAGTTATTCCAAATTGTCTTTTGCACAGGAATCCTCATATTAAGAACTTTCTTATCTTCTACACTACTCCCCAGGTCCTTCCTTTGTAAAGGATTTTTATTTAGATGTACATATATAGAAAATCGTTTTGATGTCCATCAATTTTGTTGTATTGAAAGGTTTAATGTTTGATAATGATTTTGGACATGTGGCCGCCGCGTCTGGCTCGAATAAAAGCAAGTCTAGAGGTCCAAATTTCAACAACCTTTTCGAGCATTTGAGACCGTATGTCGGCACTGACGACACGAATGTGGGATTCCAAGGCCTCTAACGTTTCTGGTTTGGTGACGTAGACGAGCGACTTCATACATCCTCAAAGAAATAAATCAATTGGAGTCAAATCCCAAGATTTTGGTGGATGGTGGCCAATTGATAAGTCCATTCCGGGAATAATACGCTCACCGAATGTCCCCTTAATAAATTGATTGTGACTTGCGCTTTGTGGCATGCAGCACCGTCGCGTCGTGTTGCAACCACATCTCATCCACATTCATGCCATCCATTTTGGGAACAAAATACATAGTTGGTTATCATGGATCTACATATACTGGTCTCCATTAACGGTAACTTGCCAGCATCATTTCGGAAGAAGTATGGCCCAATGACTCCACCAGCCCATAAAGCACACCAAACAGTCAGTTTTTGTGGATGTTATGGGGTCTCATGTAGACCCTCTTCAATCCAACTGCGGCAATTTTGCTTGTTGACGTAACCATTCAACTAAAAATGGCCTCATCACTGACCAAAATTTTGCGTTGCGTATTATCACATAAAGTAGACGTAGTGCGAAAACGATCCATGGTTAACGGAATAAATTGCTCTGATGGACGATTATGTCGACCACAAAATGGACGGATCTTGCGATAAACTTCGCGAACCGAACCGCTATGTTCGAAATAAATTTTCACGATTGCAAGTGTAGTTCCTCTGTCAACCTGTTTATGACAAAATGGCGAACCAAATTAAACATAATTAACACTAGAGTTGGCTAATTTGATAACAAAATATAATTTTTATCCTTGTTCAAAAAACCAACTTCTAAAAAAACATCAGATAGCTTTAATCAGTCTACGGTTCTTAATGGCCTCATGGCCTCCCTCTACCATTTTACTTAAAATGTGTTGCTTCAGTTTAGCCCTTACAATCACTAATTTGTTAAGTCTATCCATTCCTAGAAGATTTTTTCCGGAAAATATAATAAATATCCGTTATTTCACCCATCCACAAAAAGGTTCTAAAGACCATATCGACCCATAGCTAAAGCTCAAAAATAATAATAAAACAAATAATTTAAAAAGCCAGTGAAGTACAAAACACATCCCATAGCTAAACTCTGATAAACCTAAACTCTTCGAAAGTATTCAAAATGAAACACTTTCTTTCCAGTGCAAATCAATGATATTCAGCAAGTAGAATGGATTTCGTTAAGGAAGGTCTACCACCATTTAACTCGTTTAGTTTGTCTATTAGAAAAAGGAAACGAAGTCGACGTCATTACCACGGACTTCAGAACAGCTTTCTACAAAATCTCTCATACTCTAATCCTCTTTAAGCTTTCCTTCTTTAGTTTCAAAAATGAGTCTCTTCACATCTTGATAACCGTCAATATAAAGTCCGTTTTCGTTCTGCTCTTTCAGTTCCTTTTGAGGCAACGTGTACTCCAAGGTAACAACCTCGGACCTCTCTTTTTTATCCTTGCAATTATTGATGTCGGGAGGATCATCCAACATTCTTCTGTCTCCCTTTATACTGATGCCGCAAAATTTTTCAAAGATATCTCTTGTAATCAAGACTCCTTGTCACTTCCTTACATCGAAATAAATTGACCAAATTATATCAAAAACTGATTCCACCATTGATTTTATCAAGACATACCCAACGTTCGTCTTCTCCTGGATTATGCATCGCAAGTGTGAGCCTTATATCAAGCGGTTCTTATCTCAAGGATCGAAAGCGTTGAAGATCGGTTTCTGCTCTTTACCTTTCTTGATCTTAACGACCCTATAAACTTTCCTAGCCTCCCATCTTACCGCGAACGTATGTCAATTATTGATATCCATCCCCTAGAAGTCCGAAGAGATGTGTTTTGACAACCTTTTCATTCACCGACTTCTTACCGGCGATATTAACTGTTTCCTTTCTTTTCGACCTTATCTCCCTCAATACGAGTCCCCGAAATGTTAGATCCTGCCGCGTTTTCTTATCGTGCTCATCCTGCATCATTTGGTAGCAACGAATCTTTTACCCACATGCTGGCAATATTAACTCCATATCTTCTTATTTCGATCTGAACCTTCTAAATCCCTGTCTACAAGCACTCCTGTTGAACAGTCTTTCTTCTTTATAGCTTCAATTTTGTTTTGATTTGCTATTAAGTTTATTGTTGCAGTTTAGGCTAATACTAAGCTAATAAAAAAAATAGTGCGTTGAGTTTCTCCGCGCGGAAGAAGTGAAACTTCACGTCAAAAACTAGGTATTCAATTTTTCTATTATTCATTTGAGGAGAAAAGAAAACACCACTCTACTTTGAATGAAGCAATCGAAATTAAATTTGCAGGCACAGGCACGATTTTCACACAGGACACAAATTTAAAAACTATCTAGAAAAATTGAATGAAATCTTGAGATTTTTCTTAAGAAATGGATTACAAATAATATATAAAACGCATTACCATAAAAGAACAATGAACTAGTTTCAATTTGATTTTCTCCGAAAATAATGCAAACTTCCACCGAAGAACACATTTCACTACGATTAAATCGTATGGCTGTATGACGAATTGCGAGCAGTGCCGAAAAGTATGCAATCGATAATCCGAGTTAAAAGTGTTACGCATTCGTGTTTGCAAGTCGCATAAGAAGTTTCACTTCAAAAAAGAGTAATAAAAAATAAGCTGAAAATGCCAAAAGGTGGCCCTGATCTTAAGAATCTTTTTGTAATTTTGATTTACGAGGTCCTGCGCTTTAAGTGACTGGAGTTTTCAATATTGATTGTTATTTTGCTCTGTCATTTATTATAAGCAATACTATAACTTTTTCATTTTATGAGGTAAGGCGTCAGTTCTTACTCGCTGATTTTAATTTAAAATAACATATTCAGCTCGAAAATTGCCTATGAGGTATAAATCAGAGCTGTTGAAACATTCGTGACGGACCCCAAAGAGAACCCCTTTCTATCTGAGATCCTTTCCTTGAAAGCTAATCAACGACCTTGTTTCTTGCTTTTGCGTAATGGCCTGGAATCAACGAGAAAAAACTCAAAGATCTGAGTCTTCCGATCGCATTCAAGAAGGTCATGTAATTTTGGATCACTTTTGAAGTAGTTAATGGGTTGCATATAGATAGCCTTGAATAAAGCACCCAAAAAAGCCATAATTCGGTACTGTGTGCCGTGAGCGAGCCCTGCCCTATTTCTTATAGCATGTTATTTTTGAATCGAAGGCTTCCTCGGATCTTGCCGTCAAATCTTATAGTCTTTGTGAGTGCTAGACACGCAATCACGATGTATAGCCTTCTCTTCAATTTTTTCCGTTATAGTTTTCTAGCAGCAGATGGTCCCAGATATTTAAACTTTTAACTTTCTTTATTGGAAAGATTATTTCCATTCTCAATTAGGCATTTTTGAACCCGAAAGCAGGCGGCACAATTAATCAGTCTTTTTGGGACTAAAAGGGTGCACACTGCTCACGCCCGTTATAAACGTTAATCCAAACGTCCAGTTCCCTTTTAAGGAATGCATAGGATCAAAGCATAACATATCGTCAGCAATGTACATCCAATGGAAGGCGTTGCTTGTGAGTCAGTGTGTGTGTGCACAAAAGTACAAACGAAGATTATACCAGAAGTGACCAATAGGTTCACTGTCACACATATAATGATTGCGAATAGAATAAAGAAACGGCTCGAAATTGCTAGAATGTTCTCGCATTCTCTCAATAGGTCGATAATGTGGTACATGCGCTTTCCTTTTGTAAAGAGGCCAGAGAGTCAGTCAAGTCATATCTTTTGCCCTTTTATTTTAAGACCTCTCCTTGATGTGCAATAACTTCCACTTGGAATTCTTTGGTGAATCCAGCTAAATATCTTTTATTTGTCACACATATTCTTGACCATACAGGCCTATAGAGCACTCCTCTTTGCTTGAAGGCCAACCACATTAGGTCCAGTGCTTGTCGATCGAACACGCTTTTCGAAGTCAATTAACAACAAACTTGAAATTCCTTCAAAAGATCACAATGCTTTTCTAGTACGAGCCTTATTGGATTGCACCTGTTGTTGAATCACTTCCGGCAAAACCCACCGTAGTAGTTTCCCTAAATTAAACACAGACATTTACCAAATTGTCCCTCAAATCAATTAATTTTCTGTGATTGCAACAATTAATTTGAATTTCCCCTCCTTCTAAAGCTTTGATTATCATAAATTAATTTTACAAAAATGTTGTCTCTCAAAACAGCTGTGCCTAATCGCACAATGTGAATTAAAACAACAACAACAAACTGCACCTTGATGAAAGAAAACAAAACCATGAATATTGAATACATTACAACACCAGACACAAACTACCAATAGGTACCTACCTCAAAACATGTCCAGGCACAAAAGCAGTTAACTCCCTTTTCGAATACCAAAACTCTGAAACAATTATCAAAACCTAAACAAAAATTCACAAAAACCAATTATCCCTCCACTTTGTTTTGTGTTGACAAATCAATGCAAAAACCCATCGTATTCGTTCAAAACTCAAGAATTGCAAGTAGCTATGTATGTAGCAATGGTCGTCGGCGTCGTCGGTAGTATGCTCAAAGGCCAACACCCAATACCATTGTGGAAGTTCATATCCATATGAAAAGCACTTTTATTTGATAACATTGGGTTGCTCATTGTTTCGTTGTGGCACACACAGCACAGTCTTATTTGCATTTTCAAACGAGTTGATGATGTAAATGGACTACTTCTCGTTTTCGTCTATGGAAATGGACAAGAAACAAATGGCTATGATGGTTGGGTTCAATCAATCTGAAAACCAAATACAGGTAAACAGAATTGATTAATCCTATTTGCAACGTTCCTCACTGTTCCGGCATTTACCTTACTCAACTACAATAATTGTTGTTTGAAATTTGATTTGCAGCTACAACTGCTGAGGTGATTAGTGACACGCTAACACTTGCGCGGTTATTTCAGTCACGTAGTTTCGATAGTTTAACTGTGACTGTCAAAAAATATCGAGAATCGAAGTTAAGTTAAACAAATTTAATTACCATTGATTGGGGTAACTTCCAGTGTTTAATCGCAACATCTGGTATTGAATTTTAAAATCTTTTCATAGATTAGGGTGGTGCGTATTGTTCGTGCCGCTGGCTGCCGTATTGATTGAAATAAAACCTAGCACAGCAATTTTGAAATCAGGGGTCGAATTACCACATATCGAGTGAGTGAGTAGTATTTTCCATTCAAAATCCGTTTTATATCACAAAACATCGATCTGCTGTTCATCTATCGACTTTAATTCTTTCAAATACTGATGAAGGAATGCCAAATTGTGGTACTACAGTGTTTGATGACGAGAAAATTCATCCCAAAAGGACAAATTTCAGACATGTATTCCTCGATCACGTGGGCGGTAATTCTGCCCCAGATTTTTTGCTAAAAATTTTGCATCCGAAGCTAGGACTTTCTTCCCCTTTAGTCCCGGCTGATATCTAGAAAATAAACTCTTGCTTAAAGATGGAGTAAATTTTGCATATTTTGGCAGGTGCTCCTTTTAACTTATTTGGACAGTATTTTTTAAGATGATTCCTTAAAGTGATTGAAGAAAGGAACATCATTGAAACATTTTAACGTAACTTTCTTTCTCTCCTGATTCTTCCACAGTGTTCCAGTCAAATAGCTAGTCGCATTGCTCCCAATTACTGACGCACTGTTAGATATACCTACTTATTCTTTCTTCAGCAGCGCTACGCGAATTTTGAATGCAATACCCAGAGGTATCTTCAACTTTTATAAATACCTTCAGAAATTCCAAACAAATGTTGCATCCGTATCTTCTTTTGAATCCTCTCCTACTTTTCTTACGCTCATGTTGTGTTAAGCTACCTTATTAAGGGTAGTAATGGTAATCCATAAATGCGTACAAAACATGACACACCAGTTTCAAAATGATCTACTTACACATATTTTTTAACTTCCTTTTTATCCCCATGCTGCATTTTTTGGCAAGTTAATATTTTGCTTGAGATTTTTGCTGTTATGACTGCCAATTTCGGTGCTTGTTTTCAAAATTGTCTTTCCTGTTGTTGGTTTAAATGCAATAAACAGAAAAAGAGTAGTTTTATCGTGCTCTTTCGGTTTAAAAATTGTTTTTTTTAATTTGAATATTTATTTATCAGTGTAAGTCAAATAGCGAAAATAGGTAGTGAGGACATCCAACAATATATATTCGATATGTTGTTCGCTTTAACAGAAAATCTGAATCGACCAGCATATAATCCACCAAAAGGTTCAGGGAACTAAAATTTTTCACTCGATGCGAAGGTTTAAATCGGCTGAGCGTAACTTTTGCGAGAGATGACATTCAAATTTCAAGTTTTCAAGATCCACAACAAACTGGGGTTGAGCTATCCCCAAATGCTCATAACTTTTATAGAGGAACAGTTGTATCTTGCTCAAATGGGTCGGCGGCGATAAGTGAAAAGTGGTCTTTGAGCTTTGCTTGGAAGAATGATTAGCAGCCGGTCGTCTCTGGTAGGGACAATCAGCCCACTAAAATCATCATTGTCAGAGGTTATGAGTTTAATTCATTATTATTAGCCTCGAATTACTTGAAAGCAAAACTCGACTTGCCAACCGCAGTATAGGTGCTTGTGGGACTTCTCAGGTTTAAATGTGGAACTTGAGTTTACCTTGAAGTACCCATTCTTGAGATTCCTAAAAAAAACTGAAAAGAAGTTATCTAAAATGACAAGTCTTTTCAAAAACAAAAATACAAAATTATGAATTTGTTTAAATCCGGTCGAAAACATTTTTTTTTATTCGACTTCAAAATCGATTAAAATTGCCTAATTTCGCAAATCTGGGACTCCCGCTTAACCCTTTCGAGGTGACTGTTTTGCGTTATGACTCAATGAAAAATACATCACATCAGTTGTTCTTGTCAGGTTTCGTATCAAAAGAAAAAAAGTCAGTTTGTTCAGGTCATCATACAACTTTATGACCTCAAAAAAGATTGAATTTCACCAATACATCCCAAGTAAGCCTGCCAAATATGGCTTGAAGTTTTGGTGGCTGAATGAAAGCTCAACGGGCTATCTACACTGGTAGCTCTGACCAAACTACAAGACTTGGCGTGGATATGATGTGGTGATGTCGTTGATGCCATCATATTTCATTTCTGGACGCAACCTAACTTTTAATAATTTCTTTACGTCGCCGTCGGTGGATTTGGCTTTGAGGTTGCTGGATAAGAAGATCACTATTTTCGGCACGATATGGAAAAACAAAAAGATTTGCCTAAACCTTTTGAAGCGAAAGAGGTTTTTGATGACCAGAATGAGCCTGTAAAGTCCAATAACAAAAAACAGTATCGTCCAGTCCACTCATCCATCTTTGGATTTTGTGGAAAAAATGTCATTGGTGAGTTATGTTCCGAAGCCGAAAAAACAAGTGGTATTGCTATCAACAAAACATAACTGCGAGAAAGCCACTTTCGGTCATCAAGGTAAACCTGCAATGATACTGGATTATAACCGCACCAAAGGTGGAGTCGATGTATTCGACCAAATGGTCTCAATACATATTTTTTTTTTTTTTTGCATTTCAGAGACTAAGTAGTACTGAGCTTAGAACAAGCTCATATGTACATACTTATATACGCTCTTCATCATGAATGCAAGTGTTAGTATAACACCAACACCAGCACATAGAGAACGTAAGAAAAGTAAAAACAAAAAAAAGACATTATAACAAGAACTATCAAATAAATATTACAAAATTATCTTCAATAAAGTACACTATAAAATAAATAAGACATACAAAATGTGATATAATAAACAAAAACATACAAAATGTGATATATAAACTAAAATTAATTGAAACATGCAAACATGCAAACATGCAAACTAAACTTAAGAAAGTGGAGCACTGGTTTTTAACAAATTTTTTAAACTAGATTTACTTAAGTTGAAATCAATTAAACATGAGTTAAGATTAAAAAGTCTACCCATACGAGTCAATGGCTCATTCATGAAATAATTCGTTCTATGGTAAGGGCAGTATATTAAAACTAAGTTGCGCAGGTGGTAAGATCCGCCTCGAAAGTTGAATTGAACACAAGAAAGTAACTCAGGTGCATCGATATGTCCGGTAATAAGTTGATGAAAAAACACCAGATCGTTAATGGTACCCCTTTGAGATAGAAGTTGCATATGTAATAATTGGATTCTATGCTCATATGGTGGTAAATCGTAAGGGTTTTCCCACGGAAGCCCTTTAAGAGCGAATCTTATGAATTTATGTTGTACTGATTCAATTCTTGAGTTGTGTATTTCATAAAAAGGGGACCACACTTGAGAAGCATACTCTAGATGAGGTCGTACTAAACAATTGTATAGAGCAAGGGTAACATATGGGTCTTGAAACTCTTTTGACCATCTTTTCATAAAACCAAGCATACTATTGGCCCTACTAACGATGTAGCTGACATGTTGAGTAAAGTCATATTGAAACTAAAATACACGCCAAGATCCTTAAAGCATTTCACTTGACTCAAAATATTATAGGAAATAGAATAACTTGGGTTGCTAGGTTCCTTCTTTTTAGAGAAAGTCATGCTTTGGCATTTATTGGGGTTTAGGTTGACCCCGTTTTTAAAACACCAAACTGCAAAATGATTAACATCGGATTGGAGATGAGAGCGATCAAGCGAACCAGTTATCTTTTTAAAAATTTTCATATCATCAGCAAAAATTAATATTTCACTGAAGGAAATGCAAGACGCAACATCATTGATAGCTAAAATAAATAGAAGAGGTCCTAAATGACTTCCCTGAGGTACACCTGAGCCAGCATTAAAAGGGTGGGAAAGGATATTACGGAACTTTACTTGGTATGATCTCATAGATAGATAAGAAAGTACCCAAAATCAGTGAACACAGGTGGGAAGCCCATTGCCTTAAGTTTGAACAGAATAATATTGTGTGAAAGTTGATCGAAAGCTTTAGAAAAATCCGTGTAGATGCAATCGAGCTCATTACCATTTTCTAGTGCTAAGGAACATTTTTGAAGAAAACATAGCAGGTTTGAGACAGTCGATCTATTTTTAACAAAACCGTGTTGCTGTGTGCAAATAACGTTTTTTACACTGAAAGCCAGCTGGTCACATACTAGTTTTTCAAATAGTTTAGGAATGCTAGAAAGTTTGGCAATGGGTCTATAGTTTTTTATATCACATTTGTCCCCTTTCTTAAAAACTGGAGTAATAAATGATCTTTTCCAAAGTAGAGGGAATTTACTTGATTTCAAAGAAAGTAAGAACAAATATTGTAACGGGTATGCTAAGCATGACCTACATTTTTTTAGTACAATGGGAGGAATGCCATCCGGCCCGGAAGAAAAATCGTCATTTAAGGTTTCAAGACCCCAAAAAAGTTTATCAATTTCAATAACAATGTTATTAAAGCATACTTGATTACAGTTGCGAAGATAACTGAAGAAATCAGCATCAATGTCAACAGTAGTATCACAAAATGAGCTGCGAAACTGGTCAGCAAATGCATTACAAATATCAGAGATGTTCTCATAAGAACAGTTCTCATAAACAAAACTAGCTGGATAACCATCTGATTTTTTCTTTGAGTTAACAAACTGCCAGAACGTTTTTGGATTTTTTTTAAAAGAGTTTCCCATTCGGTCAATATAATTTGAATAAAGATTTTTAGAAAGTGTCTTAAATTCTTCAAAAAGAAAAACGTAAAACTCATAGTCGGAAACGGAATGAGTCTTAATATAAGTGTTCCAAGCTTTATTTCTTTTATTTCTTAAGATTTTCAACTCCTTTGTATACCATGGATGGTTGGAGTCAGAATTTTTAAAATTTTTTTTAGGAATTGATTTTTCTATACATCTATACAGAATCAAATAAAAGCTGCTAACAGCTTCGTCAATATTGGTAAAAACTGATATGTTTTCAATACCAGACATAATTAATTCACCACAGAGCAAATCGAAATCAGCTTTGCGGTAGTCAAACACATAGGAACAATCATGAGAGTTACTATTAGTGTGGATTTCACCACTCAAGTCAAGAAAAATATTCAGAGGTGGGTGGTAGTCATCTATGTTAGTTTCATCTAGGCTAGGATCAGTAATACCGAAACTAGATTCAATAACAACGGTACTAACAGAGTCTGAAGAGAAGACCAAATCGAGAATTCGATTTTTAGAGTTTTTGATACAGCTTACTTGCCGTAAGTCGGTTGATATTAAATTATCCAACAACATTAATTCCTGTTGAGGTGAAGTCAAAGATGGTTTAAAATAGGTTTCATCTGAAGATGGTAACCATTGAATATAAGGTAAATTAAAGTCACCTAAGAACAATACATAATTTTCAACGCACAGCAATTCATTAATATAATCTAAAACTAACGTTAATTCTTTATAAGATGAAGCAGAGCTCTTTGGTGGAATATATGTATTAATGATATAAACAGCAGTAAGTACGCCACCTCCAACTTCCGAGGGTTTATTGTAGGTACGATCTTTTCTATACACTAAGTACTCACGGTCAAACAATTCAGTATCTAAAATGGCAGAGTTAAGCCAAGTTTCAGTCAGAGCAAAAATGTCATGAGAGAATGCTTGAGAGTTGTTATAAAGATTGGCAGTTTTACTGCGAAGCCCTCTTACATTTTGGTAGAAGAGGGAGATACTTTCAAGTTTTTTGATCCCTTATTTACGTTACTTTTGGTATGACGAGCTGAAAATTCTTTAATAAGAGTATCAGGCGGCCAAATCTGAGGGTTACAAATAGCGTCAAAAAGCGTTGGAGAAACAATAATCTTAAAAGAAGCCACATAGTTGTTTGGCTTACTTATTTTATTACACCTTACAAACGAATCGTTTGTGATGCATTTATTAGTTTTAAGGTGGAAAATTATGTCTTCTGGAGTAGTATCCGATTTGAGACGAGATATAAATATAGTCTTTGGTTTAGGCACTGATTCCACAAACCGTGGGGGTCTATCATGATCAGATATTATAATAGCCTCATTGTTCGAAACCATAGGGGCGACAGATTCGATTGGATTAGGTGAGTTTGGAGAGCTTAAAGTGACTATTTCAGTCGTGTTTGAATTATAAGGCTCAATTGGACTAGGCTGAACAGAAGAGCTTAAGTTGAGTATTTCAGTCACATTTGAGTTAAGAGGTGTAGCTATATTGCTTCGCAAACCACTTCGTTTCGTACCAACAATTACAGAGGACACGCTGTCCTGTTTTTTCTTCAAACCGTTACTAGATTTTAAAGATTGGTAGGAATTAGAAGGAATAGGAGGAAGTTGAGAGTTTAAGTCGTCAGTAGAGGTAGAAATATCTACCGAGTACTGGGCGCTAGAGAATGAGTTGACATTAGCAACTGCTATATTAAAACAGCTTGAAATTTCATTAAAAACCTTTGATATTTTTGCTATATCATTTTTAAATGATTCTTACTTGAAGGCTAATTGAGAAAGAGAAATTTTTCTACAGTTGCTGCAGTACCAAAAAGCAATTTTCGATGCAGTAACTTTTTCAATAAATGCACTAGTAGAACCAACGCATTTTGCATGGAAGGCCTTGCCACATGGGCCAAAGCAGGCAAAAAGTGGGTTGTTGTTGGAGCTATCAATGCACTTGTCTGCCGCGCAATTCATTTTCTAATTTAAAAATGTCTGAACAAATCAAAATGAAAATAGCAGAAATAATAAAAAAAAGAAAGAAAAAAAAAAACAAAAAAAAATTTTTTTTCAAGGGAAGTACCGGGATTGAACCTGAGTTATTGAGATTCAAAGTCGAAGCTTCTAGCACCTGCGCTGAAGAATATATTGAAATAAAACGTGTAAAATTATGATAAAAAAATTTTTATATTTATTTAATAAAGGAGGTAAACGTGTAAATTGTGAACAAAATATAAAATGAATAAAGAGAAAAACACTCAAGAGTAATTTTTTTTTTAGTTAGTGGATAACACTCAGATTAGTGGTAAACTACGATCTAAGAGAGATTGAAGTAGGAAAATATAGGTATGTAGGAAAGTTTATTACACATGCAATGGCTTACCAAGAATAATTTAACAAATAACTTCACGAAAGCATAAATGCTAAATTAGACACAACACTATACAATGAATTATTAGTAAGAATTAACAGGCTGTTATTAAAGAAAAAACTGATAAGGAACACAATTAAATAAAAGGTTAATTATCAAAAAAATGAAAAAATAATCGGAGCTAATTTACACGTAAACCAACACAGAAAAAACCAGTGATGTTACACTGATTTCATGTACACGTCAAACAAATCGCTGGCCGATGGTTGTATTCTACAACTTACTGGACGTAGCAGCCCTAGCAACTGTCATTATTTTCTGACACTTCAATACGCCTAGAAGAATCAAAAATTTGTTCGGAAGTGATAAGGTCATCGAACTAGCGGGGGAACTGGTTGAGTCAGAACTGAATAACCGTTCACAACACGCAACACAATCTGGTATTGGAAAATCTGCATTGGATGCTCTCTGTATTTTGGGGAGAGTTCAGGAAGTACTACCAACAGTCCCCGAGAGGCTCTCTTGTAAAAGGGGCAGATGTCACCATAGCCCAAGAGCAGACGCCAAGAAAAGCAATGCGATGGTTGTGGCAGATGTTGTTGCCTTTGCCCCACTAGATGTGTTTAATGTCTCCCGGAACTGCAAACAACTTCAAATTAAATCCTTACTAAACAAAAACTATGTTACTTTCATAATAAAACTAGCTGACCCGCCCGGCGTAGCTCAGGCCCTACTTTAATCAAATTTAAAGTTAAGTAAAGCAGTCTCCAAGCTTTCATTCTAGTGGCAGAGTGGGATTGAAATATAGTCTATGCTGATCAGGTGCAATTAAGCACTCTTACGATGACAGAGTTTTTGGAATAGGCCACCCGGCGTTGATCAGGTCTGTAGTTTTAACCCTAAGGGATGAAATATACGCTAAGTTACTGAGGGACTATATGGCATCCCAGTGCCGAAAGAATTTTTGAAATCTGTCCAGTAGTTTCTAAGTTTCCATTTCCAACTCCTTTCCTGAGGGAATCTTCCGTTCACGTGCAAATATGTGAATGAAATATAATTCTATGTCACTGAGGGATAAGTTCAATGAATTTGAATTGATAGAATCACAGACGAAATTAATGCAGCAATAATCAGCAACTAAAATTTTTCTCATTGAACTCTTAAATATAAAATGTATTGAAAGTAGTTACAATTTATCAGAATAAAATTTAAAAAAAAATAGTACGTATACGCCAGAGTCAATAGTATACACTTAGGAAAATGTATCAAAAAATAACTATACTTTTGTCTAAATTAATTTCAAAACAAACAAAACAAATCCGTATTTGATAAAAAGCATTTTTAATGAAGATTGAAATATTATTATTATTTTCGGCACATCATGTTGCTTACTTACAAAACAGAGTTCTCCTGAAATAGTGGCTATTTATGAGGTTTAAATTTGATATTGACAGACACACACTGCTATTATACAGTCTGTTAGTAAATTTAAAGCTTTCTCATAAACTATATTTTTTGTTTTGTTTTGTGGTGCGTAAATAAACAAAGAAGACGGTTTTCCGACGCACGAACATGCGACGTATAATTGTCCATGCGCGAAACAGGAAAACTCAAGTTGATTCCGCAAACTTCTAACGACTATCTTTGTGATTTATTAATGGTCATCGCAAAGGCCAGACGTACTGGAAATTGTAAGCGTTTAAGATCTAATGGTAAATCCGTTGGAATCATCGATATTCGCGGGATAACGACATCCTCTCCTTTGAATTTTCCTTTTATGATCGTTGCTTCAACGACGTTATTCATCAGCTTTTTCACAGCCAGTCTTGTTCCATTGCTCAGTCGAGGTTGATAAATGTTACGCAGCATAATGATAACTGATCCTACTTTTAACTGCAAATTGTGAGGTGGTAGTCCAGGCAATTCCAGTGAATTTACTCCGTGGGATAATTTGTAGTGTTACAGGATTAATAACAAAAACTTTTTGATTTTCTTATATTTTATTCTTAATTTTTGTTGGAGGAATACTTGTTTTATTTATTTATGTAACTTCTTTAGCCTCAACTCCGTGGGATAATTGACTATGTCGTCCTGGTTCATAACGGTGTCGACTGATTTGAAGGAAACCAACTGTCCTGGAAGAAAATTATGAATGGTCACATTGAGATCCTCGACATCTTTATTTTTCGCTGCCAATATTGCTCGTTCACTCAGCCAATTACGGTTACTGAACTTTTGAGCTATATCCGGGAAAACCCACTGAATAAGCTCCTCTTTTGATTGTGTGATGTGACAAAAATCTGTGGGTAATGTGATGAGTCCGGTCGAGGTGTCCACTGCAACTTTATTATTTCCAATGTCTAACAACTGCTTCGCAAACACATTTGTAGTTTCATCATGTTGCAAAATTACTCGCATGTTAGTTGTTAATTGGAGTGTCTTTACGTACCGCCACAAATTCGATGATTTTAGGCATGCATTTAGTTCATCAGCTACAGTTGATCGCGGAATAACTGGAAGAGTCTGACGAAAATCACCTGACAACAGAATCATGGCCCCACCAAAAATATTTCGGTTGTCACGAAGATCTTTCAACGTTCTGTCCAGTGCCTCCAGTGACCTCTTATGGGCCATTGTGCATTCATCCCAAACAATCAATTTGCATACTTGTAATATCTTGGCCATTGCACAATTTTTGGCGATGTTGCAAATAGGTGTTTCGGTGATTTGCATGTTAAGTGGCAATTTTAAGGCAGAATGCGCAGTTCTTCCGCCTTCAAGCAGAGTCGCAGCTATTCCAGATGAGGCCAACGCTAGAGCAATATCGTTTCGCGATCTGATCCTCGCCAATAGCAACGAAATTAAGAATGTTTTGCCGGTTCCTCCGGGAGCATCGAGGAAATAAATTCCACCAGATCCACTGCTCACAGCTTCTATCAAAGAGTCGTACGCAATTCTTTGTTGTTCATTTAATTGTGGAACACTTGATCGAACTGTTTCGGCCAATACTTCAATGTCGTATAGTTGCTCTCTTTGCAGCTCGTGGTTTAATGCATCGTGCATATGACGATTGGTATTTTATTTGCTATCAACAGACAAATATCTTCTATCAAGATCAATGTCTAATTATAAATTTCTTCAGTCATTTGTAGTGTAGGATTCAAAGTTTGACGGCGCACACGAAGCAAAATATCTTCAGACATGTCATCTCTATACTTAACCCACAAATCTTTTGGATTCGAGGGGAAACATGTCGATATGATAATCGCAAACAATGTACGAATTTGATGCGGCGATGAAGATATTACGGAATCCTTGAGCGTATCATCCCAGTGTGAATCGTTCTCAAGTAAATGTAATAGTTGACATGCCTCACGGTTAGTCGCACACACCTGTCCATTAACTGTTCTCAGTTGTTTAAACGATGTCGGACCACGAACATTCACCAACAACAACCGCAAATAATAACATTCGTCGTTATTTGGATGTACTGTATAGATGCGACCCAGAGCGTCTGAAGCAAATACATTTGGATTCCCTTCAACTGATGTTCCTTGTTTTCGACGCTGAAACGATTTCGATGATGCATTCCATGTCTAATAGCGTGGCATGTCAGCATACAGTAAAGTGCGAGCAAAATCATCACTTTGACAGACTGTGAAGAAGCTTGTCAATGTTGTCGACGGTGGACATGCCGCTCTGTCTGCCGCGTTCGATTCATTAAAATAAACTCGTTGACCATTTTCTAAATGGACTGCCAAATGGACTACTGTAGGGTGTCTTTCATGGATCGCAAATGAAAAGATACGCCAAATTGCTTCGTTGCTACTTACATAGCGACCCATCTGGTACTGTGATATTTCATCATTTGCATTGGTTACAGCGAAGACAGCCATATCGCTACCTTTGTTTACATATTTACATATGTACTTTATCGACTTCACAGAGTTACAATATTCCACATTGATATGAGTCTCAAAAGCTTTGGACAATATTGGCGAGTATGGCACAATCCAACGATTGTCTACATCAACATTTTGTCCTCTTACCTTGACAATTACCGATCGCCCATTGTCCGCAACTGATCGCCGACGATACAATGGGTATCCATCATTTCCCGTTATGGTTTCAGCAAGCAGGTCTCTTGGGTATCGCTTGGAACACTTGCCGTCGACCATACAGGGTGAATTGTAGTTGAAGAGTCCGCAGGGTCCATGTATTATGTGTTTGATAACTACTGCATGCAATTTTGGGTCAACTGTTTCATCTGGAATTTCAGCTGAAATTATGGAATCAATCTCATCCGGCCTTATTTTGTCCACTAACCAGAGTAAAATGTGCGCATGTGGCAATCCACGCTTTTGCCATTCTACAGAGTACATCCAACAACGGACTCGGACATACACAAAATGCTTTATCAAGAAATTCATGAGAGATTTTAATTTTTGTTTAAAAACTCTTGCAGTTATGTCATGTCTATCAGCTGGTGTTTGGCTATGTAGCAATTCTTTCTTTATTTCGGACCATTGTGGGTTACATGTGAATGTAACAAATAAGTCTGGGCGGCCATAATGCCTAACATATGACATAGCATCCTGAGCATATTCATGCATGTGGCGTGGGCTTCCTATATAAGTGGCTGGCAAAATTGTCATTCTTCCTACATTATTCACATTACCATCGGCATTTATAGCATCGCGGAGATGGATGTATTCCTCTGATCGTAGCTGTCGTTGGTTCAAACGGATGTATGTCAATCATTCAGTCTCAATTTTGACATACATGTCAACTGCGAACTGATGAAAAAGTCGTTGACACATCAAAATATGATCACCTTGACGGATCATAAGTCTGTATGAATAGAAATTCATAGCACTAACTTTTTTGTTGGTTTCAGCACCTACAATCAAAAATGATAAATGTTTAATTTGTTAATTAGATGAATTGAATTAAAAAACATTATTTAATCCTATTCAATCTATTTACCTGTTACTTGATTTACCATTTTAATATTAAAATGGTATCCATCTTCCCCCTGCCAGAAGATCAAGGGATATTGTAATCCATCATAACTCCTGTGTGTTTCAGATACACGTTTTAAATCAGTATTCCGACGATGAAGCACAATATCTCTAGATTCTAGATTTTCTCCCACAATGACAACAGCCACTTCGTCAATGGTAGGTGAATTAAATCTCCCTGTGTTTTCACCGACAGGTGTTTTGTCAGCTCGAATTACAATATTGTGGCTATCAGATGGCATCCGATCCAATGCTATTTTGAACATTTTTACTAAATTATTATTTTGATGAAGAAACATTTGTAATTCTTGGACAATGGTTCTCTTCACTGTTGGATTGTTAGCACAACGATTATCAACTTCCGCATCTGAATTGCCCATAAAATAAATTTGTAAAAACTGATGATATGCATCTGGTAGTGGTAACAGTGCCCCCAGTGAGTGATAAATTTGTCCTTGTAACTGTAATTTTTAAAAATTTGTCCATTATTTATTTCCGATGTATTTTTGTACAAACTTGAATATTATAAAAAATTTTCTGGTATAATACCTTGAAAGTGGGCATAAAATTGTTCTGTATAATATGTGTAGCCCCAAAAGATGTCATCTGGAAACAGCTGTTATATTTCTGCATGTTTGCCAAGAAGTGCTTAGAGTTACTTCCAATCCCAGAAATTAAAGATCGTAAGGGATCTGGTGGTGGGACCAATTGTGGTAATTTGACTTTGCCTCCAGCACAACATAATCCAATAGATTCACCATTGTATTTTAATGCCTTACAATATTTGCAAATTACTTTCATTTCCCCAATTGTCACCGATTTGTCGACACAATAATCAATTGCCGGATCATAGTGGAATGCAACTCGTTCAAGAATCACAAAAGCACTTAGTCTGCGGATTCGCTCAATTTCATTATGTCGTGCTTGCTGCTGTTGTGTTCGATGTGCACGAACTCGTTGCATTCTTAGTCTATCGACTTCATTGTCACTCACTAAATAATGCAGTTCTGACATAGCAATACGACAACTTTCCTGATCTGTCTCTCTCTGCTCATCAGTGCGGTTAGCACGTAAGTTAGCTCTTTGCACATTTGATTGACTGCGACGACCTAAGGCAGGTCTTCTTCTCCTCGGCATCGTAAATTGCTAAATTATTAATAAATTGTCACTATCACAGAATATCAACAAAAAATTTTTTGGTACCTGGAATGTCACTATCACAAAGAATCACAAAAGCACAGAAAGTTCTCGGGCACGTAGCGGTAATCTTCACTCACAATGATTTGCTGTCAAATCCCAAATGTTATGGTTGCGTTAAGAAATTTAATAGATCTCGCGCACGTAGCGGTAATCTTCACTTACAAAGATTGGGTAATCTTACCTCACAAAGATTGGTTGTCAAATCTTAAATTTTATATTTGCTTTCAGAAATCTAATTTGATAAATTAAATATTTGACGTTTCTATTTCCGTTCTTGTGGGAATTTGAGGATGAAGTATAGTCTATTGTACTCATGGGCAATAAATTCTTACCAGTCAAAAAATTCAAATAATTTTCAAAAACAAACAATCAAATAATCTTATTATTTGCTATTTATTAATTTAATTTTTTGTTGTCAAAAATGATTAAATTAAAAAACAAAAGTATTGTTTGAATAAAATTTTTTATTCATTACAGTTAAGAATAAAGAAATTGTTACTTTTACTATATTCCAATTCCTTTTTTCATAATTACTTACCTTTTAAACCTTCCCTAGACCTCCACGAACATTTCAAGACCAAAATAAGATAAATCCGTTTAGCCATTCTCGAATTTTAACCAGACTAACGAACAGCAATTGATTTTTATATATATACATATAGATAGATAGATAAATATTTATTAGAAAAAATATGATTTTTCATAGAATTACAGTAGTGGGATTTATTCTTCTTCCGTTCTTTGATTTTGAGGAATTAAAAAATTTCCACCTGCATGTGTTTGTCCACTTGGCCTACAATTGCCTGTGCGGTCATCAAGGTATGTTACTAGATACTTTTTTCTGTTTCAAATTCAATACAACAGAAAATTCAAAGTTTTAAAAATTTTATTGAATTCATAACAAGTCAGACAAAAATTCCCCAACACTTTAAAAATGTTTTTGAAATTTCGATTCATTTTTCTCACAAAATTTTAAGCAAATCATAATTGACTGCCACCACCAGCGTATTGCAAAAGTTTGTTTGTGTTTGTATGCTGGTACCATGTTTTTACCAACAACTAACTCTTCCTATGGAACATCATGATGTACCAAACGAAAATAATTCGTCATCTAGGAAAAAAAAAACAGATTTCCCAAAAACAAGGAAGACTTAAGGTTGGAGAACCTACCTGGGCTTTTGTAAATTCTATTTTAACAAGGTTGTTTCACTACCTAAATGCATACAACTGAATACAAAGAGAAGTTCTATTTAACAAGTCCATAAAAATGTACAGGTTAAAATTTCATGAGTTTCAAGCGTTTCAATCACGCTAGAAATCACATCAACTCAAAGTTGTCTTCACTATGCCGGAAAAAAACTGTTTTCCACATTTTTCTTTATTTAAGTTTGCCTGTATCGTTGTACCGTCATCGCCATCGTCATCGCGTCCTTCTTTCAGAATGTCGTTTGCGAAGGTTCCTTTCCTTTCCTTTTTTTTTTTTCAAAAAATGAATCTTCTTCATCGAATACAAAAAATAAACTAGTAGGTACACCTACCTACATTTTTGTATAGCAAAAAATGTTCTCGAGCAGCAATCTGCATTGCTTACACAAATCGGGACACAGCACCACATAAAAAAAAAATAGAAAGAAGAAGAAAAAAAGCGATGGGTGCTTTTCTATTCCCAAGAAGAGACATCTCCAGATCCCCACCCCCACATCGAGTTCCAGCTGAGCAACCCAACCCAAACCCATTGAGAGAGAAACTTTCAAGTAGTCAATTCTCTATCGAAAGGTAAACTTCAATCCGTAATTTCTTGTTTTGCTATATCAGTGAGAAAAAGAAAAACAAATTATTTGCGCAAATGGTTGTTTATTCTTCGTTGATTTATCGCCAAAGTTTATACGAACAGACGTAAATTCCCTAGAGATTTTAGCAAACAAGTCACCAAATAGAATTCAAGATTACACAGAGACAACTTGAGCTTATGTATTGTATGTAGGTGGGTATATGTGAATAGAACACGGAACGGTTTTAAGGATTTTGGATTTCGCTTTTGCCTATGCTATGCTCACTGACTTTTTATTAACAAAATGTCTAAGTAGGTTGTTCAGTTTATTGTCGATATAACAATGAGGAATGTTTTGCTTTATTTGTGTGTGGTCCTATAACTTAATACTCGTGCAATCCCTACAAACAACGAACAATAAAGTGGCTTCATGAGTCAAATGTATTACCATAGGTACTAAATAACGGTTTTTGGGCCTTAGCAGTCAGATTATGAAGTAAAGTGGAGTGGTGAGTGTATTGTGGTCGAAAGTAAGGTTGTCCCACAATTTGACAAAAATAAGATCCAGGAAGCAATGAGCCAGGAATAATTCAGTGTCTGAGAGCATAGCTAAGATTTTCTATGGGAACCTGAGCCTTTTCCTTTTTTTCTTCTTTTTTCATTTTCCTGCAAAGCTTTTTAGGTATAATGCTCAGGCTGAAGGAAGATATCTTGAGATTATTTGGGAAAAGTGGAAACGAATGAGTCTTTTATTGACTACATTTTCTGGTGTTTGTCTCAAATGGTCATTATGTTGTTAGGTTCTGTTGTGTGCTCCTGAACAATCTGCTTTGGCATTACTATTTTTATTCAGATTGTTTATTTTTATGTTTCTAAATTCAGATTTTCTGATATTTTTGACTCAAGAGGGAGTCCAGTAGGTTTTCCTCATATTGTTGAATCGAATTAGCAAAGGAAATTTTGAAGAACTTGAGATTGAAGTGATTTTCTTTTATGAGCCGGATTATCCTCATACCAATCGGTTCTTCTATAAATAAATGCATCTAAAATAATACATCTTAAAATATATATATATTTTTTTTTTTCGTTGTATAGGTTGATTCTACGGGTCAGAAGACATCTTAAGGTTGAATTCATATTACAGTGTTTTGAGTTAATCTTTTTTTGTAGTAGCAATGTTTTCGACAAGTCAATTTAATGACCCTGACTTTTTTGATTTTCAGGTTTTTCTTTCAGAGTAAATATGAACACGATTCCTGTGCGACCCCAATGCAGCTATGTACAGCTGTAAAATTGAATTATCTTTAAACTCAGTGTCGAGTGTTGCAGGTGAGACATTTGTGTAAGCAAATGATTTTGACAACTTTTGATAACTTTAAAAAAAAAAGATTTTCAATACCTAACTTCATTAAAAAAAAACTATTTATTGAGTGTAAATAAAAAGAAAATTATTTAATGTTGAATAACACAACCAGCGAGTGACGTAAAGTCAAAGAGCAGGAAAGCAACCTTTATTGTGTGTAAGATTGAAAAAAAAAGAAATGAGGTGTCGTAGGCCCCCTGTCAGAATCGAAGTTCCTTAACCTTAAACCTAAAAAGCGAAGAATAGCTTTTTATTGTGTTTTTGAATTTAAACTCTTTACTCGAGATGAGAAGAAGAAGGAGGAACTAAATATTCAAATAAAAATATAGATACATATGTATAAAAGAAAGTACAGGCGGTCAGAAAAAGTGTTTGTCTCTTTTCATACATACACCATACTCTCAAAAAAAAAAAAAAAAACTGATTGAATTCTCAGCCGCGATGGCTTATTTGTGCAGTTTTAAAGAAAATCTGAAACTGAAACTGAGGATCTCAGGAATCTAGAAACGTGTTTGGAGCTTTCGAGACGACGACGAAAAATAATGGTAAGAATTAAGGGTAAACTATTGATATCTTTCCACACAAGTTTCTTCACAGAAATGGTCTACGTTTGCCGCAATGTGGAGTGGTTCACATCTGTGACCCTTTGCCACCTCCATATGGAACTACCGCTTCGGAGCTGGTCGCTAAAAAGAAATTAGAGAAGATACATTGTTTTCCCAACACATCGAAGCGTTCCACATAGAGACGCTCGCAGCTGCACATGGTGGAACTTTTAAGGTTTAGGTCATTGAATGTCCAGATTCTCAGACGGATTTGATGTATTTTAGATGTAGATGAGAAAGTATATCAATTTAACTAGGAAATTCGCTCAGACCACAACACAGCTGTAGTAGTTGTAGTCGGTTAAAAGATTCTCATTTTGCATGTTTTTTTAATTTATTTTTTGTCTGAATAAAAGCGACAAATGATTTGTTGATAAAAACAAAAGTATTGTCAAAAACAATGACTATTCATATGAGATATGGCAAACAATACAGTTACCATACACACAGCACAGAAAATGGAAATTTTGTAACATTATGCCCAGGACCCGATGCGCAATGAGTCCGTACAACGTTATGCTTCGAAGGATATTCGATTGGATAAAAGCATTTGTATTCTTACCTCAGAGTTAAGATGGAAAATATTTCAATAGTTGGTAAGTAGATCCAAGAAGATCACTAAACTAAAACACCTTTGAATAACACAAGTGCCTTATGCAAAGTTTTTACTTAAACCTTCAGCACTAGAATTTAGAAAATGATATATTGTCGACCAACAATAAAAGGTTCCATACCTTTCTAAATTATTGTGTTTCAAAGTTCTTAGATCCTTTTTTCTGGCAGCAAAATCATATTTTTGACAGCATTTCTGTCGCCGCAACAAGTTCAAATGTATGCAAAGGGGTCGTATTAGTGTTGGCACTGTCATATATCGCTTTGTTAACATAATTTGATAGCTGAATTCTTCTTTGCCGCAACTACAAAATCAATTTGGTTTGGCAGAGACTTTATTCTAAAATTGCTGGAGAAATTATGCTAAAACGTTTTTTTTTTTAAATATTTTGAGAACCTACTTCATTTATTGTCAATTAAAGTGCAGTACCTCAAAAGTGAGCAAATTGAATAAAAATAATGAAAAAAGTCAGAACCACTTTTTGCCACTTTCAATGTATTTATGTTTTTCGAAAAAAAAGTAAATAATAAAAGAATTTATTATTTTCAGCGGAGTGTAATGATTTTTAAATCAAAATTGAAAAGTTCAAGTGACCTTCACTCCTATGATGAACCCATTGTTGTACCCGGGCGAAACGCATAGGAGTGAAGGTCATTTATGTTTTTCTTCACAGTTTTGTAGAAAAGTTTCGGGCACATACGTGAGAAGCGAAATTCGTGCCATTGGAAAAGATTTTGAGGATTTTCAGCTCCAAGTTGATGAAACAAAAAAATATGAATGGATTTTTTTTTTGGTAAATTAACAGCTTATAACTCCCGACTTATAAACTACCAATAAGATATTCGAACCAAATGAAAGATCACAGTAATTTTTTTCTACAAAGCTACTAATAATTTTTATATATATGTTGAACGACAACTGTTTTCCAAAAAAAAAAAAAAATATAATTAAGTTGTCCCTTATATGCTGATATCTAAAAAAAATAAAAAACAGCAATAACATATACAATACTACGGCCAGCATTTTTCTTAGATAAAACACGAACTAATCAAACTTTAAGTCTTGGGTTTCTTAAGCTAAGTGTACACGATTGGTAGGTCTGACAATCATTGTCAGATCTGCAAACGTCTGACAATGTGGGCAAATGTGCTGACAATGAGGGTGAAAATGGAATTTGTGTGTACACGGTTGCAGAAATCTACAAATATCTGCAAGTTTATTGCCAGCTATTTGGCTGACAATGTCGACAAACTAAATTGGGCAAATAGCTGGCAATAGATTTGCAGATATTTGTAGATTTCTGCAAACCGTGTACACACAAATTCATTTGTGGATCTGCAAATTCATTTTCAGTTCATTGTCACATCGCATCTGTCAAAAAAATTTTAAAGCTAAAAGTGAAAAGAACATAGATTTTGTTTTTAATCGTTTAATATTCAACTAAAATTGAAATATCAAAAAACAATATGAATGGATAAAAACGTTGCAATCGCAACTATTTTGACGGCGTATTTGTTAGAAAGCAGCGATGATGAAACAGCCAAACAGCCGAAAAAGATGTGTCGTAAGGTATGGACGAAGGATTGGGTGGCCCGTCGTGAGCAGGAGGGATGCTACGCAAAATTGATGGTGGAATTGCGAGCAGAGGAACCAGAACTGTACCGAAATTTATTGCGAATGGATTACAAGCAATTTGATCACCTTTTAGCTTTGGTGGCTCCACATAATATACAAGAAAAGATATGAATATGCAATGGAAAGCAACATTTGAGAACTACTCCAAGGTTTTTTCTTATGTCGTTTTCATAGATCTACAGAAAAAATTAGTTTTCATTCGGTCCGAATGGAAAGCTAGCGTTAAAATTAGATTTCCGAGAATAGAATACAAATACGAGTATGTACAACAAAATATTTCCCTTTGTTTTATTTCGATTTTACGTTAACCGGCCAGCGGATTACATACAAATTTAGCTAAGTTTTTGATGCACCGCAGTCTGAATTCATAGCAAGACTTTTTCGCCTCTGTGAGCTCATATGGAGCATTATAAATTTGACTACGCGGTGTCATAAATACTCGTCGTCTGAGATCTTCTGCTACAGATTGCAAATCTGAATGAAAACTACTTGCAGGTGCAGTTTCGTTTAGAAAACATTGGTATGAATATTGATTCAATATCGAAAATTAATTCACTTACCAGTGACTTCTGGTACCAAAAAACAGTTAACAATCTTCTCTGAGTCGGAAACATTCGAGAACTTCTTTTGTTCATCTGTTTCACCAAGGAATATTTTAAGTTTGGTTTCTGCTTTTTTGGTTTGGTTGTCTTTGCATTGTGTCCAGGAAATCTATCCGTTTGGCTCGGTTTTTTATGAACAAGAAGTTTGGATATTAATCCTCAACAAACGGCTTCGTATCCTGATTAGGTTTAGTTGTTTCAGCCATCTGGAATAGTCGCACTATATGCATGTGGAAATGGTTGTTCTGCAGAAAGATCATAAGTGACATACAGAAAGGAATATAATGATGTTATGCATGTCATCCATTTCACTGTTTATCTCATCTTTTTAATATGAGTTAGCATCCATAACTAAAAAAATTTTCACATAATTAACACATTTTCTATAAAAACAAAAATCACCTTTACATTTTCGATGAGCTTTGTAGTTGACAATCCAAGTGTTTTTTTTTTTCCTGTACCTAATCCTTGTCAGATTTGTCTGCCAATGAATAAATTTGAAAATGTTCCTCAAACTGGGTCTGCAAATTTATTTATTGCCAGACATTTGCAGAAACGTCAGAAAATGAACAAAATTTGTGTACACACGATTGCCACATTTGCAAATTAATTTCTCTTCAAAATGATTGATGAAGAAATTTTTCTGCAAAAAAATTTGGTGTGTACAGGTACACTGTACACGGTTGTCAGCTTGCGTGTACACGATTGCCAGATATCTGCAAATTAATTAGCAGATATTTGTCTACAAATAAGCACCCAAATTTGTTTTCTGCAAATTCATTTGGTGTGTACACGATTGTCACCCATTCGAGACAAATTTTTCACTGACAAATCTGGCAATATTTGCAGATCAGGCAATCGTGTACACTTATAGCTTTATCCTTCACTCTGAAAGCACTCCTGATGCTTGCGTTTCTATTGCGTACAAAAAACAATGAATTTTTGCCTTATGGAATTCTCTTTTCCTCCTCCCTTTTCTCTTTCGTAAGAGTGTTAAGGAAATATTTCTACAGTTTTTGGAAAAATGAGTAGTTACTTTGATTTTGTTAATGATTTCAGTTCTCTAAACGCCTTAACTACGAGAAGTGGTGTGGTAAAATATTCAGTTTGATCACATGACAATGAGTTTTTCATCGAAAACTAAAATCTAAAGTCCTTAACTTTGTTTTCCTACAATGTCTATTTCTTCTATGAGAAGATGTTGTCATCAATCTTCCAATAATGAAAAGGGAGGCACACCATGTTTGAGGGTGCCCCAGGACTTAGGACTTCATACTTTTGTGGGGAGTGGAGTGCACTGTGCACCTTAAAAATTCCTTAATTTCGGACGGATAAGTGAAGAGGAACTTATCATGGCAGAGTAATTGTTTTCGAATGATCAGCCAGTTGCTTGCAAAAGCCGATACCCTAGGATAAACAATTTTCTGGTATTAGAACTTTGAACTTCTCCTTCGAACAGGCAGGCTTGATAACAATTAAGCAACGGGCGCTACAATGCATTATGTTTGATACATTGAATTCGGGTAGATTTAATGATTGGACAGGTATTTATTTAGTATAAAGACTAGAGTTCTGCTTTCGAAAAGACTTTTCGTAAAAGTTTTTGTTCAGCAAATGAAAATGCTGCTCTGGAATCGAATAGAATAAGAAGAGTGCATCTGGAATACTCTTATTTCAATGGAATAGTTGAAGATCGAAAGAAAAGCACCTGGTAGATGTGATAAAAAGATCCGATTACCTCCTTTTGAAATCATGTATGTCTCCAATACATTTTAAAATAATACAATTAACTTAGGAGTGATAGAAATGAAGAACGAAAACAGTCTCTGAAGAAATTGTATCAAGTTCAATGAAAGTTGACAAGCTTCTTGTTAAATTCAGTCAATTTTAATATGTCAACAAAAGGCACAAATGTGTAAAATCTTCACAAATCAACTACTTCCAACGCACTCAAATCTAAAAAAGTTGCAATCGCTCAACTTGCTGTTAGAGTATAGTGCACACAAAAGAAACTGCAACTTTAATTACAATTTTTAATTCCTATAGTAATCTTGTTTTTATGAGCCAGAACCTCCACACACTTGTCGTAACTCAATTTTTTAACCTTTTTTATTACATAAACATAAAGAGACATACTTCTGCTCTTTACCAAATATGTACAACGTAGCTATACGTTCCATAAAAGCATTCAAATTGATGCGTCTGCAGTTATTGTTGAGCAAACTTTATATAGGTCTTCCGACTAACCCAACCCATAATTATGATATAGAAACATGCATACTATTTGCCAACATAGCATGTTTCCCTTATGCAAGTGTACATAAAAACGTAAATCAAAAGTAAACAAAAGAAAAACATTATTCATTACGTCCTAGAAGTGCATAGCCAAGCCAAGTCATAGTTAAACCAAATTACACAAAGGAGTGAACGTAGTCATGCATAATTTATGAGCCATGAATCAATTCCGACTCTACGACTGGACGAAATTGATGATTTTTGAAATAGAAATTCAAAATCCAGCTGGACTTACGATATTTGTTCAATCTTATTTGAATAAAGCTGCTACTGTTTCAATAATGTCCTCCGTATCCTGATGAACTTATTATTTGATTTTGTTTATTTTAACTTGAACAACTGTCTCCAGTTCTCTTTTTCTCTCTCTTTCTTCCTCTATCAATGCTCGTAGTCTTTCTTTTTCTTATTCGTAAACATAATATCCCGCTTCATTGGGCTAAAAGCAAAAATATTTATCCAGTATCATTGGGATATTGGAAAAGAGTTTAAACTCAATACAAACATCAAAAAGTCACTCGTGATTCTTCATTTGGAAGAATTTGCTTACGGCCAAGAAGTGCATTTGTTGGGATGGACTTCTACTTGGCCTTCACCTTAAGCAAACAAAATAAAGGAAGCAAATTTGTTGAGAAAAACTTTCGTTTTATATATTTGACAAAAAGTGATGGATAATAATGATTCCGACATTATTTGTTGTCTTCTAAATACGTGATGTAAAGCCCTCTCGTCTCAAGACAATGAGAGAATCGTTGCTTTGCAGGGTGGTTGTTTCAGCTATTTTAGATATAAATTCACGTTGAGCTACAAAAAAATGACTTTCTTTCATATTTGCAATAGTGTTAGAATGTTAAAATGTTCATTTCATTTCGCTATTCAATTTTGCTTATTAAATAAAAAGAATCTACTGCAATTGGCTCCAAGATTAGGAAGAGTTCAGTAAGTTTTGTTTTAATAAATTTGATTTACTTTAAATACAGAACCATAAACAGCGTGTTTTAGATATGATGCGACAAAAGATCAGCACGGATATCTTATGCTGGTCCAAGACAAGAAAAAGTCAGCGGGAGTGGAATATTATAAAGAATTGACTTAATTAAGAAAAAAAAATACTAAAAATCAGTCAATTCACAAATAATTACGAACTATAATGTTTTTGAATCAAATTAGCTTTGTTCTTTAATAAACATAAGTTAAAATAAATTTAGTGACAGGTTTCTGAGTAATTAAGTCTGAGTTTTATAACTGAGATAATCTACGTACTTTTTATCTGATAAACTAGAAATCACTTTACTTTCATGTTCAAAAAAGTAATTATAATTTTTTTTAAATTTTAGTTAAAGAAGAAAAAAGATTTTTTTTTTATAAAATTTTGACTTTGAGATGTAGTTACATAAAAATCATCCTCTTAATTAAATAAATATTTGATAAAAGAAAAAAGTATTGGCCACTATCACAAGGCCCGTCGTAGCTATTTCGGAATACGAATACCAAAATGGAAGCTTCACAGACGCCCTTGTAGTGAATGTTTTTCTACAAAATTTGTTACTATTAATAAAGTAATTAACAAGTTATAAATATCTGTTGCCAAGCGTTCAGTACGAAGACGTTTTTAGTCATTTCTATTTGACAGTCGTAGTCGAATTTGCTACGACGCCGACGGGCCCTGTCATAGGGGTGATTAACTTTCAGATTAAATACATAGTACACTATTACTTATAGTGAGTGTTGTTTAAGTGGTTTGGTTGATTTTGAATAATTTTTTTGTTTAACCAAATGAATTTTTTTCAAAAAGTTTCCCTCCCGCATAAACGAAGGGAGATATTCGCCTAGCGTGTCGTCTCTCCTGAACCATTTTTTTTGAAGTGAAAACTTCTTTAGGCGCGTTTGGCACTTTTGCTATGGGGGTAAAGCAATGAATTCGCGACCGACACCATTTCTTGGCTCATTGTATTTCGTATGGAAATTCGTCATAGCCCAGCGTCTCAGGTTCGATTCCCAGCTATGACTTCCATTTTTTTATTTATTTAAAGTGCAAACATAAACAAAAATTGTGGCCACGGCTGGGATTCGAACCTGAGACCCTGAGTAAATAGCCAACGGCTCTACTATTGAGCCAAGAAACACATTAATTTCGAGTTGCTAAATGACTTAAAAGAATGTAATAGCAACATTACCTAGTATACTTACCGACTCGTAGAAATACAGAGAAGAAAGAAAGGAATTGAAGGACAGTGAAAAATTTATGCAACGCAGAAAAAATAAAAAGCACCAAATATTTTACTACCATTTCAATGAAGTGGATGAGTGAAGCTGGAATCATGGCAGAGTAGGAGATCAACAACTCATCGCTATGATTTATCGATGGAATTGAAATGGTTGCATGAAAATAGTTTGAAAAACCATTGCTCAAATATTCACTAATATCGTTTCTAAACTTAATGCATTGTCCTTTTTTCCATTTTATTGTCAAAGTTTACGAGCGCAGTTACAAAATCTGTAGACACTATCGACTATCGTTAAAAAATTGAATGTATTGATTTTAACAGAATTTCACAAGGGTGACGAAGAAATATAGATATGATATTCCAGATTTCAATTTAGTTGCTAGTTTCAGAAGGCACGATCGTCCAGCAGCAGGAGCAGCTATCTGTAAAAGGTACCTGATACAACTGCCATATTTTGCTCAAATCATATGGATTTGCATATACGACACGAGGTACACTAGTTTTTGATATCGGCGATTTGTGTGTTTGTCGTTGCCACTCTGGAAATGGACAGCAAGTTATAACAGTAGGCGTTTATAATTCACCGAATACGTGTTCAAGTGTAACACGACAGTTTTTATATAAAAATTTATTTATTTAGTCTGAAGACGCTTCTGCATACCTTCACGATAAAATTGGGGAGAGATTTGATGATTTCCTAATGATTTTGAGTGGTGATTTCAACATCAACTTCGCCTACTACAAATTTGCCACTTTTTCAATTTTTTAAAAGAAGAATACTATTTAACAATGACGAAAGACCGCAGCCTTAGTACAACGAAATATAAAGCGACAATTGATGCAGTCTTTGCGATATACATATTTAAATAGATTTGAGACAAAACTTTTCGTTTCCTATTTAAGTTACCATAGACCTATTATTTCAGTATGTATTAGAATACGATGATTGCAGAGATGATAATTAGAAGATATGAAATTGTGAATGAAAACTCATAAGTTTTATTGATGTTCTTGTGTATGTACATCTACATATATTATAAAAGATTTTCCTCTACATTAAAATATTTACTGAAAATTCAATTCTGTTTTCACTTCTATAGGCACTCCCGGAGTGCTTTTTTTTTTTACTACTGAGCTTTTATCGGAGCATTCGAAGCAAGAGGTATGCAGGGTGTCCCATAATGTGTGTGCTATTTTGGCATGTGATTGTAATAAAAGTCTGAATACTGTAAGAAAAAAAAATTCGTAGGGAGTCTATCTCCCTCCGTTAAAAAATTTATAAAAATTTCAAAAACTAAATTTTTTTTAGATATTGATATGCAGTCTTTCTTTAACATCTTGGTTGACATCTTTACTCCAAAGTTTCGTCAAGATCATGTCAGTCATTAACGAGAAAGTCGTAAGAAACGGTACTATGGGGGTACCGTTTTAAGCCTTTTTCGATTTTTTTTTTTACATCACAATAAAAAAATTCAAAATTAATCCTTCACACAAAATTTCATCGAAATCGTCCACTGCAACCACTGCATGCAACTTCTTGCTCAAGCAGAACACATACAAGAAAACTTTTCTGAGATGGTCAAGCAGTTTAACGTGCGACGCAACAAAACAGATCTGGCCCAAGCTATAGATCTTAAGCGGTCTAACGATTTGATCTCTCTCAAAAGAAAACACATTAGTGCGACGATAGGCGTTATCATAGGACACTGTCTTATTGGCAATGCTAGAACTCGCCTGAAACGACTTTTGCATAAGTTGAATGGATGAGGAGGAGAAGGAGGAGGAACCTATTTCCCTCGTTCTCTTTTCATGACCAGCTTTAGCTCACAAACGTAAAATACACCAAGGTTCGTTCTTCTTTTATGACCATAGTGATCTTACTCAAATCGACACCCTGCGTTTCTCTCGCTTCATTGTAAGCTCGAATTGGTTCAATTAGGATAAGGATACATTAGATCTATCGTGGTATCACATTTGGCCCAAGTGTGTTAGCCGAGCTAATATCCACTGTATCCTAAACTAACCTAACCTAAGTCACTCTACATATCACAGGTGCATTGCAAAAAATATTCTTCTTTGTGGCCTTGTTTAGTTTTATACTATTTTTTTCATACCTATGTAAGTTTTATTTGACTTGTCTTTTTATTTTGTTTTTGTTCTTCTGCAATTAAAAAATTAAAGTAAAATATAAAATAAATACCCTGAAGACGACAGCAAACCCTGTCGAAACGTCGGGAAAGTGAATGAAATAAGTAACTTTTCTTTGCGATAACTAATGACCAAAAAAAGCCGAAGAGGAATCAGATTCTTCAACAACACCAATCATTCCAAACTTGGTCAAAATCTTATCAATTCTATCTACCTCGAATATTTGTATATAAAAACTTATAATATGTACTTCCAAAATTCTAGTTTCCGAATGTTGGCACGTACCTTATCTTTTTTTATGCAGTCAAAATCGTATTAGCCATTATGGACAGAGTCGATTTAAAAGATATTCATTATTGTGGAAGGTTCATAAGGAAAAATTCTCTCATCGTAAGAAAGACATCCAAAAATAGATCCCACACACATAACGTAAATGAAATTTATTGAGTCGTTTTCAAAAAAAAAGTAAGTATGTATTATCATAGAATATGTTGTACCTATGACAGCTTTCGTTATCTCAAGACCTAGAACCCAATTCCAAATACTACTCTACAAGCTGCCCAAAAGACTCTAAAGGCCGTTGATCCATATACGGACAGACAGATGTTGCCAGGACCTTATTTTCTCGCATTCTCTATCATCGTAAAGTCATCTTATATTGTTATCTCTTTGTTGTTTTCTACACATCATAAAATAACACTGATTCAAGCAGAAGGGCCTGCGTAGCATGTGAGCCTTAATAAAGGGGACTTGCAGTTTTGGCCGATTCCAAAATGCTAGGTGAGAAAGGGCTTGCAATACAATTGCACTCGGAGGACTTTTTTCTCACAAAGGCAACGAGGTGCGAGTGCGAACGAACCCGCATTTTCATAAATTTGTAGTTGACACTACAACTGAAGTACTGGCATCAGTGGTTTTGTTTCGCGGTGACTTAAATGCTGTCAACAGTGTGCTTATGCCGCAGTTGCAACTACAAAATCACATCAATTTGAGAGAGCCTTAAACCTTTTGGCATCTTGGGAAGGTCTTTAAGGTTTTCATATCAAGATGTAAAACAAAATTGAACGATTTTCGATGCAGAACAAACTTTTATTTCTACTAAAAAAATATTACTAGCAGAGGTAGGTACCAACCCAACCAAACCACTAAAGGGTGGGTACCTACCACTACTTGTTATAAAAATTTTACATTAACTCTGAAGAGTGTAGGTAGGTATACTGTGTGTGTATACTCTGCCATGCAAGAGTCAACTGTGTTCTCCTCCATAATCGTTTATTGATCAAATTTGACAAGATGCTTTCAAGATAATCTAATGTCCTTTTTTAATATTTTCTTACTTTGGTATTATCGTTGTCGGTACGGAACTCAATTGAAACCTTTTTTAATCTTTAAAAAATCTGCTACGCCACTCAAGGGTCAAAGGAACTAACTACATTAGCCTTAAACATTTTCTGTCCTCACTTCTTTTTCTTCTTCTTCGGTTAGTGCTCAAAAGTTAATAACACATTCACAACAGATTGTTTCCTTCTTTGTACGATAAGAAACACGGAAAAATCCCTCACTTCCTCAAACCAAAAAGGTAGGTAGGTAGGTAGTTAGGTATACAGGGTAGAACTATAGTTATACGAGCGCGAGTATATTCAAGAGTATCCATATTAAGTGTTTTAAAAATCTGGTATACTCGGAAGCGAGTGTCCTACTTAGCTACAGGCAGAGCGATAATGGAAATGTGCATTTGCATGCGAATTACCTACAGCTGAGCAGAAATCGATTAACCAACATCACTAGCGCTTTCCGAATTAAATTATCTAAGTGTGCCCACAATAGCTTTTAAAGCATCATTTGCACGCAGACCCACAGCCACGCCACACACACAAGACACAACCCTACTTCTATGGCACAAGGTAAAGCAAAGTATTAAAGCTGTGTAAAGTGTTCGCGAAGCCGCACTATCTATACGCCCCAAGTATCCTGGTGTGAGATATTCTTGCACAATGCAATCGCCATAAAACTGAACACATTTTAGATTAACGTCGTGGCGTTTAGCACACTGCAAGGTTGAACGTGTACTCACGTTATTCTTTGCGGCGTAGCACGGTGCACGGCGCGGGGGAACTTTTCCTACTTTCTTCCTTTTTCTTCCTAAGACCAAGGCACATAAAGGAGAACGAACGTGCCTGGTGGTAGGATATTGATATGTATGCTGAGCTACACAAAAAAAAAGGAGAAGAAGAAATAAATGTACTTAAGGGTTGAATAATTCTGCTTCTTGAGTTGAGCAAATATATTATTCCTAAGTATGATTTACTTTACATCTGCACTAATTTAAAAGGCTTTCATTTGGGCTGTGCTGTCGCTTTGGTATGAGTTAAGCGATACTTGGAATTTTTTTAGTTCCTAGACATTTCAAGTTGAAACGATTTGCACTTTAAACTTTAGCGAGCGGCGGGAGAAACCCTAAAAGTGATATTCCAAGCGATCCTTCCAGTTATCCTGTCCTGAGTCTAAGAACACTCTTAACCTACATTCGGATCCAATGGCTTGTTTGTTGCAAATTAAACGAACCACAAAGCTTAGAGGCAAAATGAAAATAATACCCCCACTTTGAATTAAATTAAAACTGATGCTCGAAAAACGTGTCAATTGCATTCGTGCATTTGTAAAGTGCATCGTCTTTCATAGTCACTGGCTCTGAGCTCTGACTAAGAGCAAGATAGCTTTATAGAGAGAGCTATGACAAGAATTGAAATTTTAAAATTGTCAACATCAACTTCATGGGCGTCTGCATCTGAAGAGAGTAAAATTTTTTACGACGCCTTCTTTTTTTGTAGACATTAAGTTTTATTGCGAACATGTCCTGCAGGAAATTTCATATCGTCCATAAAAGTGGAAGGACTACGCTTTTATATTTCAAACGTGTTTAATAACATCTCAGTTCCTGGAATCTTAGGTATTTGTCATTGCGTTTGAAAATTTTAAAGACTCACCAGACCCAAGGACTCGGACCAGAGATGAGACGAGAGCATATAACATAGTGTGTCGGGTCGGGACAAATCATTTTTGTTCTGGAAATACTTCGAGTGGCAAAGTGTCAAATCTATTTTGAGTAGAAGTGGGAGACATAGACATAAAATGCATTGAAGTCTTTACTTCCTGCGACTTCAAAGGTTTATTCTCCTCTTTTTTCTCCACACTTTGTTTGTCTTCGTCCTTAGGCATAATCGCTCACTATGTGTGGATGTGCACCAGGAAACTAGGTAGGTATGTATATAGGAAAAACTTATTCCTTTGGTGAAATGGGGTGGTGTCAGTTTGTTTGCAAAAAGGAATGGAATGGCCTTGAGCTTTTTGTTGAAACAAGATAATTGAAACTTTGTGGAAAATCCTCTAAAAGAATTATTTGAGATAGGTAATGATGGCAGAGCAAGTCAAAAGCCTGTGGAGCTATTTCAACAAAATTAATATTCTTAAGTCAAGTGTACTTATCGGAAACTAGGTTTGCTTTGCTTCACTAGGGTGAAGCCAGTATGGCAATGATTTTTAGCTATTTATTCAAAATACCCGACTAGTGGAGACACTGTTGGTTGAGGAAGTAGAAGAAGGAGAACACATATAGAGGAACTACGATAACGTTGGATTGATAGATGTTTGATAAATCTTGAAAGAGAAGAGAAGTACCAAAAGTCTAGTCCGGCAAAAATGTTCAACAACTTCTTTCATATTCTTACGCTTAATCCTTAGAGTGAGTTGTAGAAGTCACTTGCATTTTAGATTGTCAAAAGTTTGTCAAACAACAAGAAACTGATCAAGGATTACTTTAAAATTCAATCTTTCCTGTGCATTTAATATCCCCACACAACAGCCTGTTTGTTTGTTTTTTTTTTCTTATTACCGGTATTTTACCTAACGCTCTCTTAAAAATATCGATGGCAGGAAGAACTCGGCCAGCATAAGCGTTCAAACCTTGCTTGCTTTCAAGCCGATCGCAGCAAATTTACTCCTTTTAAAAGAGAACATACAATTTACGTTTTTTCAGGGCTGACTCCACTTTTTCAACATTGAAAATTTAGGATTCAATAACTTCTAACAACTGTTAGGGTGCTGCTTTCCGTGGCATTAAGCAGTCCCCACAAAAACTTGCAGATCCAAGGCGTTTAATTGGCACCCTCCAAATGGCTGATAACACGACTTAATTATTAAGAGTGCAAAAGATTGATTGCAGCATTGGCTGTATGGCATGAATCTGCAAGAACCACAAGAACCAGAGACGCTGTCTAAGTCCAAACCATAACCCTCTTTAAAAAAGTTGGTTATTAACTGTAACGCCCACTGATAAATCGAAGCGTAGAAACGTGTTGTTGGATTGAATTGCACGCACTTTTTAGTGCACGGCAGATTTTGTTTTAAATCTTCTACGGAGCACTCAGACTAGTAACCGGTCCTTCGTACTACCATATAGCAACCATCTTTTGTTTTAACTTTTCAGATGCTTGGAGAAATTTCAAAAGGCGCTGCCTTAATATGGAGCCTAGGCCTACGTTAACCGCTTTTGAGTATTTGTAACCTGATACGAGAAAACGCAGGACATTAATAGAGAAAGTGCTTTGCGGTGTCAACATCCTCTCAACAGGATTCACAAAGTGTGGTATCGCTAAAGCCTTAACTTGGCAAAAGAAAAATGCCCCGTGGTAGCCCCAATAAGCTTTCTACAAGCCTTAGGGGAGGATTTGAAAGGAGACACCGATGTACGTTGCTTTTGAATTTTTGTGAATCATAATGTAGGAGAAAAACAGGGCCAGGTAGAGCATTCCACATTCGGGTGGTGTGACTAAAATAAGAATCTCTTTACTTGACTGTGCGCCCGAAATTGAGCTCAAGGTAAAACTGAAGGGCATTCCTTCGCTAGGAATTGCGGGTATTGCGACTGAATTGTTTCAGGGGAGGAATGCGACTGGCTTATTCACTAGAGCACTATTTGAGAAAAAAGCGACAAAAGGGACTGAGGCAGGCAACGTTTCGACGATGTTCAAGGCAATCAATCGATTCTTCGATTGAACTGTCACCTATCAATTTAAACGCTCTATTTTGTACCCTATCAAGTACGCGCAGAGATGTTTGAGATGTTCTAAACAGATATGGGAGTTACCTATAGATATTCCAGTTTTAGGCAGATGATGGCATAATAAATTGTGGCCAGATCAGAAGAAGTGAAAAGTTTCCTGCACCGCCTAAAGAATCTTGAGCGTTTTACAACATTTTTGGTGACTTCGAATATGTGGTCATTCCAACGAAGATCATCGTTTACACACATACCAAATACTGACAGCAACCGTTCCAGTTCCACATCCGAAAAGCAGGGACGTGAATTTGGAAACGAATATGAAAAGCTGAGGATCGAGTTTTCAGCAAAACAGTTAAGCAGATTAGGAGTTGCAGACAAATAAATGATTATGAAAACGATTAAGAGAATCGGAGACAAAACGGAGTCCTGGAGGACACCAGCATTTAATAAGTGGGTATCAGACTTGAAGCCATCCAATATAACTTGTATTGAACGGTCGGAAAGGTAACTTCTAATCCAACGAAGAAGAGACTCATCGATACCAAAAGCACGCATTTTTGATAAAAGAGCCTGATGCCAAACTCTATCAAATGCTTTAGAAATATCAAGCGCAATAATCTTACTTTCTCCAAAACAATGTAAAGATTGGTTCCACTTTTTGGTGAGATATGCCATCAAATAAGCAGTGAACCGTTTGCTAGGAAAGCCGTACTGACGGTCATTAAGAAGCTCTCGTTCTTCAAGATATTTCATAAGTTGACGGTTTATCAACGTTTCCATGACCTTATAAAGAAGGGACGTTGGTGCAATTGGACGGTAATTGGAAGGAATTAGAATCCCAGCAGAATAGCAAAGATGGAAAAGTTTTCGCAGTGGTTTTGCCAGCGTAGAGGATCACTTCTTCAATGCTTCGCAAGTTCCTTCATTTGCAATCTCATTTCCAGTTATGCTATGATGGCCAGGAACCCATACGAGATTCAAAGAATTACGTCTGCCGCAGCCATCTGTGAAGATTCGATAAAAATCCTTTCCTGACTCAGATAAGAGTAAACTTCACAAAACTCTCCAAAAAATACTCGTCCGAACTTAGAGGTTAAAAATTCAAATTATCATAACTTGTACACTGAAAAAAATAATCATCTTCAATATGAAGAATGGCGTTCATCAACTGAAAATCATCTATATGACGCACTTTTCATCCCTATGATGCAAAAATTCATGAAAACTTTTTGATGACGGTTTCGTCAGTCATCAATAAGATGAAAGTGCGTTCATCAACTTTTTTTGGAGAATTTCATCGTAATTTGGAATGAATTAAGTTCATCAGTTCATCAAAACTTTTCATGCATGTGATGAAAACACTTTTTTTGATGGTTTTTCATCCTATTGATGATTTTTTTGTCTAAATGACGAATTTATTTTAAAATGACTTAGATATTCATCATATTTAAGAACAATATTAGTTAATCATACTGATGAAAACAATCATCAAAAAACGGACTTCGATTTTGAGATAGGGGAAGGTGAAATGATGTAAATCATCGTCATATAGATGAATTAAATCATCATATTGATGACTTTCGGTTCTATCATGGAGAATTTGAATAGATATGCGTGATCATTTTATTGATGAAACAATATCATCACATTGATGAACAAAAGTGAGGTTTTTTAACATGGAGAATGTGTGTCGATTTAAGCAATCATTTTAATGATTAAACCAATTCATCATATTTATGAACAAACGAATGATAGAAACAGGCTTTTGTTTTACCACATCAAATGTGAACCGGTGATCATATAGATGAATTGATTCATCACATTGATGAAAAAATAGGCTTTCGATTTTATAATGAGGATGTCAATCGATCATCATATAGATGAATTGATGTTCACCATATATCATCATATTTATGAAAAAATAGACTTGGAATTTCTGCATTGAAAATTTAAATAGATATGCGCAATCATCTTACTGAAGAACTAATTCATCACATTTACGAACAAAAATGACTTGTTTTTATAATATCGAGCAAATGAATTGATTATACTCGTATCATCATATTCATGAAAAATTCATCATATTTATGAAAAAATAGACTTTTGTTTTTATAATTAGGATGCAGCTTGATCATCATATAGATGAATTGATTCATCATATTTATGAAAAAATAGACTTGGAATTTCTGCATTGAAAATTTAAATAGATATGCGCAATCATCTTACTGAAGAACTAATTCATCACATTTACGAACAAAAATGACTTGTTTTTATAATATCGACCAAATGAATTGATTATACTCGTATCATCATATTCATGAAAAATTCATCATATTTATGAAAAAATAGACTTTTGTTTTTATAATTAGGATGCAGCTTGATCATCATATAGATGAATTGATTCATCATATTTATGAAAAAATAGACTTGGAATTTCTGCATTGAAAATTTAAATAGATATGCGCAATCATCTTACTGAAGAACTAATTCATCACATTTACGAACAAAAATGACTTGTTTTTATAATATCGAGCAAATGAATTGATTATACTCGTATCATCATATTCATGAAAAATTCATCATATTTATGAAAAAATAGACTTTTGTTTTTATAATTAGGATGCAGCTTGACCATCATATAGATGAATTGATTCATCATATTTATGAAAAAATAGACTTGGAATTTCTGCATTGAAAATTTAAATAGATATGCGCAATCATCTTACTGAAGAACTAATTCATCACATTTACGAACAAAAATGACTTGTTTTTATAATATCGAGCAAATGAATTGATTATACTCGTATCATCATATTCATGAAAAATTCATCATATTTATGAAAAAATAGACTTTTTTTATCATTAGGATGCAGCTTGATCATCATATAGATGAATTGATTCTTCATATTTATGAACAATCATCTTATTGAAGAACTAATTCATCATATTTACGAATGAGTTTTGTAGTAGAGATATTCCACGTGTTTTTTAATCTAATAAATAGAAAGATTAATATAATTTTCAACAGTTAAAAACACTTATTTTATTTCCTCAAATGCACATTTCAGAAGCAATGCTTCCATCGTCAGTGAGATTTAATTTATTTTATAAATTTATGAATTTAATTTATGAATCTCACGGACGATGGAAGCATTGCTTCTGAAATGTGCATTTGAGGAAATAAAACAAGTGTTTTTAACTGTTGAAAATTATATTAATCTTTTTATTTATATTTACGAACAAAAATGACTTGTTTTGATAATATCGAGCAAATGATTTTGGATTGGGATGGGAGTCCTTTTCCCCAAAATCTACTCGCTTGTAGTATTCATTCAGAATAGGTTCGATAAAGAGACTTTAGAAAAGTGTTACTGACTCAAATCTTGTTTGGAAAAGAATATCTGTTCTTGCTTCATTTAAAGTCAAATATCTCAAATGTCTGTCCTAAATAAGATCGAAAGCCTTACTTTTTGTTCTTCAAATGTTAAATAGATCAAAAATGAAGCTTAGTTACACCTATTCTCTGCCCTGCGTTCTTTCGCAAATAGCTTTAGTGGTGTCTTAAAAAATACATACGAAAGACACAATTTTTTTTTGCAAAGAGGAGGTTCATCTCTTTTCATATGAACTCTTAATATTTCTTTCGGTTGAGCATTAATGATATCTTTCATAAAAATAAATACTTGCTTACTTACTGCAAACATTTTTCATCAACTCAAATTTTTTCGACTAAGAAGTGACAACGCTGTGTCTGTCTACCCAATTTTCTTCATACTGATGAATATATTTCCTTAGTCATCATATAGAAGAACGATTTCGTCAATATGATGAATAATGTATAAGAATATGCAATCAGGGTTGGATAAGCTAACTTAACTATATTTTTAACATCATTAAGTTCACTAAGTTCAGAAAATCAATAAATTTCCAAAAACCAAAAATTGGAAAACGAAAAATACCATAATGTTAGGACAAATAACTACAATTTAGCAGAAAAACAATTTTGGCAAATATATAACCAAAACTTGAAAGTTCTGGCTCAGTAAAATTTGAAATTATAGCCGAAAAACGTTTTATTACTATGTAGAGGTCGCTGTTTTTGAACGGTTCTTACGAGTTAAATGTGGTTGGCCTTAACAAGTACATATGTGCAAAATATTAAAGTTAAAGTTGAATACAGTGCTTAAGAAATAAATAATTTTTTGTCTGGTTCTGCAAAGTAAGTAAATCTTAAATAAATATTTCACTGTTACCAATATTCATTTCAGTACCTTTTCATAAATAATTGTTTCAATTAATTGTAGATGATGCCATCGGAGGGTGAAAATGTGAAAAAATAAGTGAGTATAAGATGATTTCTAAACTTGATAGGTATTATGATACAGTTTCTGTTTTGGTCCACTAGGTACTTATCACGAAGCTTGCAGTTCAAAATAAGAGTAAGTTCATCGTTAACGTACCGTCTTAACTCGTTGAAAGAAACCCCTGTCTCTTAAAATCTTAATACAATTTTATTGGTTATATTAGACCGTCGCGTCGTTAGCTTCATATCTGCCAACTCCACTTGGTATCTATATCGCTAGCGAGTTTTCTTTTACAAATATTAAAATTGGGGAATTTCATTTTAAACAAATTTCTGTGCATGCCTAATTCCATTTTAATATGACCAGCTGCTATTAAATAAGTATCTCAAAAGTAGAAAAAAAATATCTGTATTTCCCTAATTGTGTTGTTTATGTATTTCTTAGAAGACCAGATTAAAGACAAAATCATATAAATCATACCTACCATTGAAAAATTAATTAAAAAACATGTAACCCAAAGAAAAAACCCGAACGTAATAAAACAATTGAGTGTAATAAAAACAAATTAGATGTGGTCACCCAAGCTATTAAGCAGCAAAACAAAACCATATACACACTCACGATCATTTGGGTGCGCATTTAAAAATGCATTCATAAAAAACTACTGGTTGCGTATCTTATATTGGAAGTTTATTGGTATTACCCTGGGAAAACCTATTGTGTATCCTTCAAACATTTGGGATTGTCCGAAGGGATTACTATTCATAATTTTGACCTGCTTCCACTCATTGCAGTTTTTTTTATTTTTTTGCTGTTTATTGTTGAATGTAGTAGTAAGCGTTGCATTTGCGTAGAGAGTGTCCCTATTCATTATTAGATATACTCTGGTGTGTATATAGATCTGGTCACCCAAGCTATTAAGCAGCACAACAAAACCATATACACGCTCACGATCATTATGCCTTTAAAAATGCATTCATAAAAAACTACAGGTCGCGTATCTTACAATGGAAGTTTATTGGTATTGGCCTGGGAAAACCTATTGTGTATCCTTCAAACATTTGGGATTGTCCGAAGGGATTACTATTCATAATTTTGACCTGCTTCCACTCATTGCAGTTTTTTTATTTTTTTGCTGTTTATTGTTGAATGTAGTAGTAGGCGTTGCATTTGTGTAGAGAGTGTCCCTACTCATTATTAGATATACTCTGCGCAAAACATAGTACGAGTACAGTCTGCGTTGGATTTTTGAAAGCAAAAGATAAGATATAGCTACGGAGTGTGAAAAAGTGATTCGTAAATTTTATAAAATTGTTAAAGTTGTGTTAAGTTTTCAGTTTTAAATTCATTTTTTATTGTTCTTTCTTGTGTTGTGTTAAATAAGCTGTGAAGTGCGGAAGGTATGCCTTGTTTTTATTATTATTTCTTTGGGTTCTTGTAATTTTTTTACTTTGCCATCATATATGTAGTTAAATTGTACGGGGTTTGCAAGCATTTTGAGTTAGTTTTCATTTCTTGAGTTGTTGCATTGCATTGGTGTTTTAATACAGAGATTCTATAATCTGCTTGTTTCGGTGGGTGGGAATCTGGGAATCAAATATTAAATCTATTTCTTATTTTTTATGCATTTTCTTTCCAAAAATTTTTATTTTTTTAACATATGAAATGTTCATTTTATCATCACTATAACGGTACAATTTCATCATGTTGATGAACAATTTCTTCATATTTATGAATTCTCATAGTTTTCATCAATATGATGAATTACGTGATATATGTTTTCATCATTTCTTCATTCTGATTATTGTGTTCGTCATATTGATGAACAAAGATGCAAGGAAGGCGTCCTTTTGCTTTTGGGCGTCAGTCTAGCCTCATACGCATATATTCGTAGTTTTCTTCATATTGATGAATTTATTCATCATTATTCTTCACATAGATGAATTGTTGCTTCATTTTCATCAATGTAATGAAAATCTTAAAAAAAAACATTTTAGCTTATTCGCAGATTTTGATTTCATTGCCATTCATATTCAGTTTATGTTTGAAAGTGAAAGTGAAAGGATTAAGTTCTCATGTAGGTACTTTGCCTATGTGAGCTGAGTATAAATTTTATAAAATTGTTAAAGTTGTGTTGAATAAGCTGTGAATTGCGGAAGGTATGCCTTGTTTTTATTATTATTTCTTTGGGTTCTTGTAATTTTTTTACTTTGCCATCATATAGTTAAATTGTACGGGGTTTGCAAGCATTTTGAGTTAGTTTTCATTTCTTGAGTTGTTGCATTGCATTGGTGTTTTAATACAGAGATTCTATAATCTGCTTGTTTCGGTGGGTGGGAATCTGGGAATCAAATATTAAATCTATTTCTTATTTCTTATGCATTTTCTTTCCAAAAATTTTTATTTTTTTAACAAATGAAATGTTCATTTTATCATCACTATAACGGTACAATTTCATCATGTTGATGAACAATTTCTTCATATTTATGAATTCTCATAGTTTTCATCAATATGATGAATTACGTGATATATGTTTTCATCATTTCTTCATTCTGATTATTGTGTTCGTCATATTGATGAACAAAGATGCAAGGAAGGCGTCCTTTTGCTTTTGGGCGTCAGTCTAGCCTCATACGCATATATTCGTAATTTTCTTCATATTGATGAATTTATTCATCATTATTCTTCACATAGATGAATTGTTGCTTCATTTTCATCAATGTAATGAAAATCTTAAAAAAAAACATTTTAGCTTATTCGCAGATTTTGATTTCATTGCCATTCATATTCAGTTTATGTTTGAAAGTGAAAGTGAAAGGATTAAGTTCTCATGTAGGTACTTTGCCTATGTGAGCTGAGTATAAATTTTATAAAATTGTTAAAGTTGTGTTGAATAAGCTGTGAATTGCGGAAGGTATGCCTTGTTTTTATTATTATTTCTTTGGGTTCTTGTAATTTTTTTACTTTGCCATCATATAGTTAAATTGTACGGGGTTTGCAAGCATTTTGAGTTAGTTTTCATTTCTTGAGTTGTTGCATTGCATTGGTGTTTTAATACAGAGATTCTATAATCTGCTTGTTTCGGTGGGTGGGAATCTGGGAATCAAATATTAAATCTATTTCTTATTTCTTATGCATTTTCTTTCCAAAAATTTTTATTTTTTTAACAAATGAAATGTTCATTTTATCATCACTATAACGGTACAATTTCATCATGTTGATGAACAATTTCTTCATATTTATGAATTCTCATAGTTTTCATCAATATGATGAATTACGTGATATATGTTTTCATCATTTCTTCATTCTGATTATTGTGTTCGTCATATTGATGAACAAAGATGCAAGGAAGGCGTCCTTTTGCTTTTGGGCGTCAGTCTAGCCTCATACGCATATATTCGTAGTTTTCTTCATATTGATGAATTTATTCATCATTATTCTTCACATAGATGAATTGTTGCTTCATTTTCATCAATGTAATGAAAATCTTAAAAAAAAACATTTTAGCTTATTCGCAGATTTTGATTTCATTGCCATTCATATTCAGTTTATGTTTGAAAGTGAAAGTGAAAGGATTAAGTTCTCATGTAGGTACTTTGCCTATGTGAGCTGAGTATAAATTTTATAAAATTGTTAAAGTTGTGTTGAATAAGCTGTGAATTGCGGAAGGTATGCCTTGTTTTTATTATTATTTCTTTGGGTTCTTGTAATTTTTTTACTTTGCCATCATATAGTTAAATTGTACGGGGTTTGCAAGCATTTTGAGTTAGTTTTCATTTCTTGAGTTGTTGCATTGCATTGGTGTTTTAATACAGAGATTCTATAATCTGCTTGTTTCGGTGGGTGGGAATCTGGGAATCAAATATTAAATCTATTTCTTATTTCTTATGCATTTTCTTTCCAAAAAATTTTATTTTTTTAACAAATGAAATGTTCATTTTATCATCACTATAACGGTACAATTTCATCATGTTGATGAACAATTTCTTCATATTTATGAATTCTCATAGTTTTCATCAATATGATGAATTACGTGATAATGTTTTCATCATTTCTTCATTCTGATTATTGTGTTCGTCATATTGATGAACAAAGAGCCTCATACGCATATATCCGTAGTTTTCTTCATATTGATGAATTTATTCATCATTATTCTTCACATAGAAGAATTGTTGCTTCATTTTCATCAATGTAATGAAAATCTTAAGAAAAACATTTTAGCTTATTCGCAGATTGCGATTTCATGAATGAATTTTTTGTATTTTTCCCAACATTTAAACAGCAGAATTGACGTGGCTTTTATTTCTTTCAATTTACAGTTCAAATGAGAAAGAAGAAAATATTTTGCTGAATACTAAACATTTCATAATTGTAAATCGTTGTCGATCAAAAATTAAAATGCAGTGTTTTTTGTGCAGGATGGATTTAGACTGCGTCTTTGCATTAGGCAAACATTTTAGAAAGATACATAATTTAGAACATAAAAGCACATTTATTTGCTATGTCAATTCTTGCGGTCAGTGTTTTACAAATCTTTCAAATTACAAACGGCATATTCTCCGATTACATTGTCCTACCACAAGCTTAAAATGTATTCAAGAAGGAAATGCAAATTCAAATACCGCAGCTGTAAGTTTGCCAACATCATCAAATAGTGGCTTTGAAGTTAGTGGCAGTAAAACTAATGGTTCTCAACAAATGACAGCTGAATGCATTAATCCAAATAAATTCTTACCTGATTTTTTTAATGAAGCATTAAAATTTTCAACTCTCCTGCATGGCAATTATAATTTTTCCCGAAAAGATGTGTATGACATTCAAAAAAACGTTAAGACATTTTTGATAGATCCTTTGCTAGATCAGTTCAAAACTTTTGCACAAGATCATCTTAATAATAACATAAAGGCTCGAACAGATTTGATGAGCCTGGTTTTCAGTTGTCGAGATCCATTTCAATATTGTGGTACGGACCATAATTTATGTCAAACACTTAAATTGAATGGATGTATGGATGAAATTAGAGAGTTTACTATAAAAAGCGATATCCAGCCCATTTATGATCGGTCCGAATTAGTGTATGCGGAAAAAATTTGTAAGGGCAGCGTCCTACCACTAAAGTCACAATTTCGAAAAATCTTCGAGCAAGAGAATATACTATTGGAAGTATTAAGACATATGAACTCCTTATACTCTAATAAACAGTACACGAACTTTATTCAAGGGCCAGTTTGGAAAAAAAAGTGTGACATGTATCCAGGAAAAACTTTGATACCCTACTTTTTGTACGCGGATGATTTTGCTGTTAATAATCCGTTAGGTGCACACGCCACAACTCATTCCGTTTGCAACTTTTACTACTCATTTCCCTGCTTTCCAAGGCGTAGTTCTAAGCTAGAGAGCATTTTCTTGGCAGCTGTTATAAAATCCAAAGATTTGAAAAATATTGGAAACGAAGACTGTTTGCATTATCTAATCGAGGAGTTGATATATCTTGAAGAGACTGGAGTAGACATATCAGTTGGCAAGGGAGAAATGCATCGCGTTCATTTTATAATGGGTCTTTTTCTCGGAGATAACTTGGGAGTAAACTCGCTTCTTGACTTTTCAAAATCATTCTCGAGCACTTCTTTCTGCAGATTTTGTAAAGTAGACCGAGAAAATTGCAGTAAGCTTGGTGTTGAAGTACAGGAGCACATTCGAACGGTCGAGAACTACAGTTATGATGTATCTGTAAATGATCTTAAAAAAACCGGTATCGCAAAAGAAAGCCCATTTAACAAAATACCTTCTTTCCATGTTGTGGAAAACTTTTGTGTCGATGCAATGCATGACTTATGTGAAGGTATATTCCATTATGATCTTTGTCACATATTATTATATCTGACACAGGAAATGAATTATCTGACATTGGAAATGCTTAATAAAAGAAAGCAAACTTTTGACTATGGGCCAATGGAGATTGGGAATTTTTCAACTGAGCTAACAATGAACCATTTGAAAAATAAGCACTTAAAAATGACTGCGCGTGAAATGCTTACTTTTGTTATGTATTTACCCCTCATGATCGGTGATTTGATTCCTTCCGAAGATGAAGTTTGGCTTTTTTTACTTGAACTAATTGACATTACGGAACTTATTTTGTCGTTCGAAGTTACAGAGTTACTCATCTCAACATTAAAATTAAAAATAAAACATCATAATGAGCAATATGTCAAATTATTCACTGATAATTTGAAACCAAAATTCCATTTTTTAACACACTACCCTACTGTAATAAGAAATTCTGGACCGGCACGAAATTTTTGGTGTTTTAAATTTGAAGCCAAGCACAGGCCGTTCAAGGTGTATGCCCATGGAATAACTTCAAGAAAAAATATATGTCTCACTCTGTCCAAAAAATTTCAATTCCAGTTTGCAAATCTGATTCTACATTCTAACAGTAATATATGTAAATGAATTTCACATAGAGGAGAAACATTTATGCGATACTGGATTTGCTAACATTGTTCGAGATAAGCTGAAGTTAAAAGAAGACAAAAAATTAAAATTTTATGATGAAATAGAGTATATTGGCAAAAAATATAAAGCTGGATTTTATGTTGGTAAATGTTCGAATGACTATAATATATACATTATTAGGACTATAGCTAAGGCAGAAGGGAATATATTAATGTTTTGCCAAAAATTATTGAACATTTACTTCAATTCTCACTTTAAAGCTTTTGAGGTTGATACAAATATGTTTGGTGAATTCAAACTCCTTGCATTTGATGAAATTATCGGACCTCCTGTTACTTTGACAAAAACATCAAAAGGAAAGCACCTGATTAAGCTTAAGGAATATTTTCATCAATAGTAAAAACAAAATATCTCCAGCAACTTAAAACACAAACTTTCGATAAATTATAATACATACTAATTAATATTTAGAAATGGAAAATTTGCCTGAGAGCTCAGCAACGCTGGACGATGGAAATTCGAAGCTCCTTGAGGAAACTGTAACAATCCTCAGTACTGATGGAGAACAGCAGCAGACTTCCCTCTACACTTTAATACCATTCACGGAATATTCCAGCAACAATACGGACAGTGATGACGATGAGGAATTAAAAGCACTTTTGAAGGATTGGGGTTGCATGTCTCTGTATAATTACATGCATGGTAAGATGATTATTTTATTGCTTAATTTACCTTAGCTTATTGTTACAATGTGAATATTTTCGCTGTCAGTTTAGCTAGGCTGAAAAGCCTAAAATTAGGATAAACAAATAAATAAAAGTTTTGGCGCAACAGCTCTATAAGAACCATAGGCATGTGATTTTTTTTGAAATTGGAAAAATGTACTCTCAGATTCGAGAATTACTCTTTCCAATTATACATGTTTTTTGCAGTATAAGTAGTAAGACAATTTTGCGTGTGCTAGTGAGTTCAGAAGTAATCTTCTAACTATGAAAAAACAACTATAGAATTATAATTTTTTTTTAACGAAACATGAAATATTCAAAAGAGTAATTCTATCTATAGTAAGAAATAAAACTACCGTTTTAGTGATTCAACTGACAGCTGAATTTACAACTTCATACAGGAAGGGACATAACTTTAAGTATTTCTTTTTTTCCTCAGGTGAAAATGTAACAATCGACATTTTAAAAATAATTAAAGTGGCTCAAGTAACATCTTTACTTTCAAATTTTAAACACGGTGACCGCATACTCTTCGAGTTTAAGTTAGAAAAGTGGAGGGCTTCAATTGGAATGCCTCTTCAACCAGGCATTGAGCTTCCATCAACATCATCCGAAGTACGATGTCGAACTCCAAGCTCTCCATCACCATCGAACTTGTCGTCTAGAGGGATATCACCTACGTCGTCACCCGAAACAACACAATGCAAATCCATTGATCTGTCTACAATTTTAAATGTAAAAAAACATGGACAAAATATTGTGGATTATTACAATAAAAATAATAAATTTCAAACGGAACATCGGCAGCGTCTCATTAGTATTATTGCGGAATATTTTGATGAGAACAGTATTCCCTTAAGCCTAAAAACCAGCTATAGGTTGGAAGAAGAAATACTAGAACTTTTTCCCACCGAAAAGCTCGAGTACTACCGTACAGAAAAAAGAGGGAAGCTGTACACTAAGCTGCACAACATGAAAAGGCTTTATAAATCTCTCACACTACAAAAAACATCACCAGAAAAGGAGACAAAAAAATCAAAAAAAAACCTAAGTGAGTAAAGGTGCAATATTTTGTGACGTCTCCAAATAAAAAAATCGTTTTCCTAAGTTGCGGAGTCAGATGCAGAAGCTTGTGTAAAAAGCTTGAATATGGACAACTTGTCATCTGATGAGTTTGATGGTGCTTGGGATGCTTGCACCGAGTACCGACTTCTGCAAATACGCAAATGTTCATCACAAGAAGAGATTTTCAAGACATGGCCGCAATACAAAAATTTAAATGGATATCGTTTGGTAAGTAATAACTTAAAGTAACTTTAATTTTTTAAGTTAATCTCTTTGTTTTAATAGATTGACAGAGATTTCAAGACCCTATACCCTCAAAGCTTAACTATATGTGAGAATTGGGAAACTAATTTTAAGCTTATTAAACAGTTCCTCATCAGCAATGTAAAAGACAAGAAAGTAGCAGAAATTATAACACAAATAGAAGACCGGGATGCAAACAAAGGTAAAAATTACTTTATATTCATTTTGAACAAATTTTCAACTATACCTATCTTTATGCTTACTTTTTTTTCTCCATAGAAAACGCGGTACTTTGTCTACTCAAAAGCTTGCACAGCTATTTGTTTCCAACAAGGCCAGTAGTAACGAAATCACCATCAACCTCAACATCACCACGGCAAAGGATGATTCAACGATTCACTATCAAAGACTCCCAACAGGCTTTCATTTTTGAGGGAGAGAGCGTTCAGCAGATCGAAGACCACTTAGACTTCTTAAAAACGAAGAATACCAATATTCAACCCTTAATTCTTGTTTTATCGAAAAACGACGGTTGTGAGGAATATTTTGTATATCTAGATGGATATAAACTCAAATTTAAAAAACTACTGCGTGCAGTAGATATTTGTCTAAAAATTTTTTTTGTTTTTAATTTGCAATACCCAGCTGCTTGCGAGCAGTTTTGGAATTTTATACAATACTTTTTTTATTCTATAGAACCTAATAAAAAAGATATTACCTCACGAATAAGTACTATAATTGAAACGCTTAAAGATCAATAAAGTATTTGTAAACATTTTAAATTCAAATCTACTTTTTTCTTTTATTTTTCTATAAAGTTTAGAAGGAAAGTTTCTTGAACAGGTTTTCAAATTGAGGAATGACAACTTTGAAGAGCTTCATCTTAAGGTGCAGAATCGATTCCTGTATTAATGTGGAAATGTTGGGATAAGTATTATATTGGTGATTTTTTACTAATATGTAGTGCTTTTTCTAATTCTAGGTGATTATTTTCATCGGTATGTTTAATGGAATTCAGTAATGCAATGAAACATCAGTTCACCAACCTGGTGCGTTCCTGTTCGTCGTACTAATTATCGGATTCTTCAACATTATGAAAAGTAATTATCTTGGTGATGAAGGGCTTCAAAATCTGTCAATTGTCACATTATATAGCAAGCACGCCTCCTTTTAGATTGCCCGTTGCTCATAAATATTGGTAATTATTAAAATCACTGGTAGATATACATGAAAGCACTTTTAGCAAATATCAAAAACAATTCCTGTATTGTTTTTTAAATGTTTATTAACAGTGCCTTCATTCTTATAAGTGATTTTAAATATGCCCCATATTTATGTACAAAGTTCACAGTTCATCTAAAAGGAGAGGTGTTTGGTTTATATGTGAAAATCAACAGATTTTGAAGTTTTTTTTATCACCAAGGCAATATTTTTGCATAATGTTGAAGAACACGATCATCAGTACGACGACCAGGAACGCACCAGGTAGATGAATAAAATCATTGCATTCATGAAATCCATTATCACAATGATGAATATAATCACTGAATTGATGTAGAAGATCATCAATATGAGGAACATATATGCTTCATATTAATGAAAATGTTCATTGTATTGATGATCCTATACATCAATATCCTGAATAGTTTTCATCAAAATTATGAACATGCTCATAGTATTGATGAATATATTCATTGCATTGATGAAAAACGTTCATGGTATTGATGTATACGATCATCAATATGATAAACATGTTCATCATATTGATAAATATATTCACTGTATTGATGAAAAATATTCATGGTATCGATGTATGCGATCATCAATATGATAAACATGTTCATCATATCGATGAATATATTCACTGTATTGATGAAAAATATTCATGGTATCGATGTATGCGATCATCAATATGATAAACATGTTCATCATATTGATAAATATATTCACTGTATTGATGAAAAATATTCATGGTATCGATGTATGCGATCATCAATATGATAAACATGTTCATCATATTGATAAATAATTACTGTATTGATGAAAAATATTCATGGTATCGATGTATGCGATCATCAATATGATAAACATGTTCATCATATCGATGAATATATTCACTGTATTGATGAAAAATATTCATGGTATCGATGTATGCGATCATCAATATGATAAACATGTTCATCATATCGATGAATATATTCACTGTATTGATGAAAAATATTCATGGTATTGATGTATGCGATCATCAATATGATAAACATGTTCATCATATCGATGGATATATTCACTGTATTGATGAAAAATATTCATGGTATCGATGTATGCGATCATCAATATGATAAACATATTCATCATATTGATGAATAAATTCATTGCATTGATGATAAATATTCATGGTATCGATGTATGCGATCATCAATATGATAAACATGTTCATCATATTGATGAATATATTCATTGCATTGATGATAAATATTCATGGTATCGATGCATGCGATCATCAATATGATAAACATGTTCGTCATACCGATGAATATATTTATAGTATTGATGAAAAATATTCATGATATTGATGTACACGATCATCAATATGATGAAAATGTGAATCACGTTGATGAACTAATTCATTAAATTTATCGAAAATTTTCGTCATATTGATGTGCACGATCATCAATGTGATGAATACAGTCATCACATTGATGATTATTTGTAAATGAAAATTTATTATATTACTTCAATTTTCATCATATTCATGAATGCAATCATCTATATGATGAACAAAAGGAGGGGAAATTTAAGTTATCACTTTTCATCACATTCATGAACAAAGTTGATGTATGATGAACGAGTTTCATCGCTTAAAAGCTTCATCATATTGAAGAAACGCTTTTCATCATATGCATGAAAAGGTTCACTGGATCAAAATTGACGAATTTTTCATCAAATAGATGACGTTTTTCATCATTATTATGTACCTTTTTTTTTCAGTGTAGAATCAGTGATTTAATTTCGAGACAGTTCACCGAACGAACGCAACGCCCAGTGATCTAGTGGCTTTAATTTTCTACAATGACATTGCAAACCAAATAATTGAGCATTAATAAAGTGACAACTTTCAAAAAGACCAACTTCTAAAAAGCACTGCCAAGGTGTAGGCCAAAAGACCTTTTGTCGTTGTGTGCCGGTTACCATTCGCTTTTATTGTTTATCCTGTTATTACAGAGAGCTCCTTACCTCCTTGAAACATCTGTTTCATGTTCCAAAAAAGTCAAAATTTTCATTCAATTCCAATACTAAGGTGGATTTGATACTCCGAACAAAAATTTTCTGGTATGCTTCTATTCTCAAATTCTAGGAATATTTTAATTTTTGCTGGTACACATGTGCGTCCCGAAAGAGCTAAGCCAACCCAATTGTCACTTAACAGTAAAATCAAATTTCATTGCCATTCCCACTGCTCATTGGAGCCGATATTTCGTTATTCTTAGACTTGCGCAAAAATTACAAAAGTGCTCGGAACATCGTGAAGTGTTGCTTATTCGAAAATAGATGATGGTTGAATTGATTTATTTTTGATTTTATTCAGAAACGAATGCTACGAATTGTGTCCCAAAAAAAAATCTTCGCTTATTTCCCGAAAAAAAAAAAAACAAAATTGTGGTAAGTAGATAGCTAGCTACTCTATTTTCAAAAACATTTCTTTAGCTTTGCTCTTGTTTTGTTTCTGGAAGCTTTGTTGAGATTCTTTGGCCATTGCTTGTTCTTGCTCTGCGATAAAGAACAATGTACCCACACCATTAAATTACATTTTTATTCGAATTTAATGTCGGTCATAAAACTACAAGTTAGAAGACAAAATAATTTCGACATTCACCCTCAATTTATGTGCACTTCAAATATTATCACAGAACACGAACCCCGTCCAGCTCTACACGATTTGAACTCTTCAATAGAGGACGGACGTAGGATCTCAAATTTTAAATGGAAATCCTTTAAAAAATTCAGCTTTGCGGCACCTTAAGTGTCAAATGAAAAATCCACAAACCAAAATGGCTTCTTATACTTCACACCTACCAAAAGCTAACAATCATTCCCTAGACCAAACTCAATTCACTTATGCTTTTCTGTACCACTTATTGTTAGAGGACTAAAAAAAATCCTAGTTTCTCAGAAAAAAAAAAAAAAACGGTATCGATCTAGAACTCAATGATTCCGATAAGTAAAACAAGAAGCGAAAACGAAATAAGACAAAACTATCCACGTTAGCGTCGGTCGTTTCGTATGCGAGGGCTATGTATATAGTATACCTACTCCCAAAGTGATTCAAATGGGCAACAAGGATAACTGATAGAAAAATAAACTATGCCCATTCCACAAGGCCACAACTATCATATTGCAGTAGTAAAATAGGCAATCCCTCTGGTCCATTTCAAACAATATTGAGCTGGGAATACCAAACGAAAATACTATACCAATTTAGGTTCAGTGAAAATGCTAGAAATAGCAAACGAGCATCACAGAATCGATTTATATACCTTTACCTCATATGTAGACCTCTATAGCAACTTTGTTGCGAACAAAAGATAACAAAGGAAGTTCATAAATCATGGCAAACAATTCGTTTGTCTTGCTTTTCATTTGTGCAACAGAACCGAACATCAGTGCGCGTTAGAAATCTTATTTGAATATTTTTGTATGCGAATGTAATAGTTTGCAAAATTTATTGGTTTTGTGTTGCCTTTCAAGCCGAGCCGAGCAGAGATTAAAATGTGCATACCTATTAGGTGTAGTTTTCTTCTACTTTTTTTTTTTTTTGTTAACTGAAATAAAAATCAGGATAAAGGGATGCATCAAAATCAATTTTAGAATAAAAGAGACTAAGCTCTGTTTTTTGAATGTTTTTAAACACGTTGCTCACTGTGACAAGGGCATCATGTTTTCTTTAGAAGTTTTTTTTTTTTGGTTTCCACACTAACAAATGCGTTTCAAGTAAAAGATTGTGTCATTTCTGAAATGAAGCAATTTTGTATAACTCGAAGTGAAACAAAAAAATTATGTACAAAGCAATTCACTTGAAGTCTCCAATAAATAACATCTAAGATAAAACCAATCTTTAATAAATATAACATCCGTATGAGTGAGTGCAGCGAAATAAAAATAAAAAATCTGATTGGAGGATCTAAAGACAAAATTGAACAGCTTCAAAAATCAGGAATTTATTCTATCGGCTGTAATGATTGTGCAAAAGAATATACAGGACAGACAAGAAGACCTATTCTAAAAAGATTTAAAGAACATTTTGCACATCTTAAATATAAGGAAAAAGAAAAGTCAAGTGTTGTAGAACATATGTTAGAAAATAGTCATAGTTTTAGTTTGCAAAATTTAGAATTAATAAGAAATGTAAATAGCAATTATGAATAAGATGCTTTTGAATCTTTTTACATATTTAAAAACAAAAATAATCTTATGAATAATGATCAAAAAAATTTTCAATAGATTCAACTCAACTCAACTGTAATTTTTTTTAGAGACATTTTTGTTTTTTGTTGGTTTTTTGACAAATAATATAATTTAATTTAATTTATAAATCTCACTGACGATGGAAGCATTGCTTCTGAAATGTGCATTTGAGGAAATAAAATAAGTGTTTTTAATTGTTGAAAATTATATTAATCTTTTTATTTATTAGATTAAAAAACACGTGGAATATCTCTACCAAAAAACTCATTGAAGTCTCCAATCAAGCATTATTAGAGCAGGGGTTCCCAAGCTATTTTGAGCAAGAGACCCTTTTCCCAAATCAAACTGATACCCTAGACCCTCAAAGCCAAATTGCATTGAAAATCATATCTCAAGTTTTTAACTGCTCTTTTATGTACTAGTTATAAGGCGAATTTTGCAGTCGTGCTAAAAGATACAATAACAATAAAGCATGTTATTACAATGATAAGGAATACGAAAAAAAAGTGAGACTGCAATTCAGTCTGTCTATTTATCTGTCTCTCCGTATATGGATCCACAGCCTAAACCACTTGATGGATTTTGTTCAAAATTATATTTACAGTTGTTTTTAGAATTAGGTTTCTAAAAAATAGCGGTACCAATATGATTTCACTAATTTTTCTCAAAAGCGGTTCCAAAGATTTCAATAAAATTTCGTGTAAGGGATTAATTTGTCATATTGATATATAAAACTAACCAACTTTGAAAATTTGCAGTTGGTTAAGTGAGTAAGCTTTATTATTATTGGAAGTTTTTTAAAAACGTGCTCTTAATTGAGAAAAATCTTTTTTCGTCAAAGTGTGTGCAATCACACAGCCTTTTTCAACCAAATGTTGATGATTTGAAAAGCAATGAGAAATTTTTTTCAGCAATGTTTCTTCTATGTAGTATATCGAGTTTCTATGCTGCGCTGCAACCATAACTTCTGATAGACTTCATTTCACTTTTACTTAAGCTATTCGTCAGTTTTGAGGGTGATTGACTCTTCTTACATAATCTTATAATGGCTTCTGTCATGGGTGTCATACTGTGCGGATTTATTATCTACTCTGGAATTTGTAGATTCAAAAGATCTTCAAGCCTATTGATTCTCACAATTGTGGAAACTTTCCCGCTAGAATTTTGTATATAAAGAAAAAGTTTTTCCCTAAACGCCGATATGATTAATTTTGTTTTGATCTAGTTCAGATCATGACCCTGCAGCTGCAAGTTGACTTTGTTGAACATGCCAAAGATATTTACTAAATGACTGATAGTAAATATCGGTCATTCAATTCTTCCTAGATCCTCCCTTTCTTCAGTACAATCTTTGGCAATTTATGACAGTAAATAGCTTTTTAAGCGACACTTTGTTTCATAATGTAGCTTTGTCAAGTTAGCAATTTTCATAAATAGTTGAAAACTTCTTTTCAAAATGGCTTAACCATAGTAGGGAAGCCGCTGAAGGTTTTAATTCGCAGATGTCCGACTTATCTTGACTTAATAAGCTTCTTAGCGTCTTTTTATATTTCACGGCAGTTTAGTTTTTTCCGAAAATGACTGTGCCATGGTTTTTAAGAACATTTCTGTATTCTTCTGGTAAATGATGATTTCTTTCTCTCTATACACAGGGTGTCACATAATTATTTGTGTTACTCTAACTAACATATGATTCTTGGTCATATTCTAAAAAATAAATCGTATTGGAGGGAGGGTCCATCTCCCTCCATTCAAGCAGGAAGGACAATTTTATAAAAATTGACACAATTTAAATTCAAAAATTTGCTGAAATAGAGTAAATATTAATATTTCCGGACAGAAAGGATTAGGATTGGAAAACCGAATATACCTCAATAAAAATGCAACTACTTCAACTACCTATTGGTCGAAACAGTACTTAGGTACAAAAACAAATTTGTTCAGTTTTTTAAAGTGCAACAATACTGTATACATCATTCTTATAATAAAATGGCAAAAGTAACAAAATACTATCTTAGACTGCGCGCAGAATAGTGCGAGAAAGCGATGCGACGAGCTATTCGAGATTTTGTATGCGACAAAGTGCGCACAGTAGAAGCGATTTTGTGCGGTTGTGTTATTTGATTGTTTTGTGTTAATCAATATGAATTCGTCAACCAATGCTAAATGTTATTCCTCTATAGTTTAATGATTATAACGCCAAAACAATTTGAAAATTGCACCACTCAAGACTCAACATAGCAGGCACTGGTTTGATTTTTTCTTGAAACGTCAAAACAAACATTTCTCGCACAATATCAATTGAAAAAGTGGTCGGAGCAGTTTTCGTGCGAGAAGCTTGCGAGAACGTTGCGACGCAAGTGTCGCAAGTGTCGCATCAAATATCGCTTCACTGTACGAAATTGTAAGAAAGCATGTAAACACTTTTCTCGCATACAAACGCTTCTCGCATCGCATCGCTTTCTCGCACTACCGTGTCTAAAGGGGGTCAATTGCAGAACTTGTGGACCCCAAAATCAGATTTCGTTATTATAAACGCCAGGGAAACTGATATCGATTCCTTTGGGAACCACTGAGCTAGGCCATTTGACGATGGCATGACGTATGTGGTAAATGAAAAATGCACATCAACCGATCGTAAACCAAACGATGATAAAATAGTCCCTAAAATTATAAAGCTTCAAGGAATAGATTATAAAATTGTTAAATTATTGCACTGTATTTTCAGGTGTTCTGCAAATACTCCTCAGTAACCCTTTTTTAAAAATTCTATTTGATAAAAAGAATTGGTTTCTTTTGTCTTAAATTTGAGATTTGATACTCAAAATGTTAGTTAAAAAAAAAAAGAATAATCTTTCCAAACACCATAACTTGTGGTGGTTAATTTCTGAGTTGATTTGTAAATAAAGTAAAGAGGCAACCAGCTTTAAAATACGAACAAATAACTAACATGAGTGGTTATCGGTATCAGCCTGTTTGCCTGTTTCGTGAGTGGTTCGAGATTCAAATCCTATAAATATCAACTAAAAATAAGTTTTTTTTTTCCACAGGTGTCGCTTTTTGCGAGCAATTGTAAATATCTCCGATAGTAATTTCATGCCATTATTTGTTGGCCAGTTATTTCAGATTAAAAACCCGTAATCTATTTCAGACACGACTATCATTTATTACCATCTCAACACAGCACTTACTCGACTTACTTTACTTCAAACATGAGGTAATATATCACACGCAGCTGGAGGAAAGTGTTTTTTTTTTATTGAGAGATGTTGGCAACATCGTTGAGTTGTGGAAATCATAACCATAATCTGACGATAGATTGAATCAGAAAATCGTCGGCGGAAAGCTCAATTGGTCTATGTCCACTTTTTTTCGAAAATGAACTAATGATGCAGTTTTACTAATTTGGGTATGCTCTTTCCGAATCTGAAATCTGTTTTTGTCTATCTATTATAGTTTTTCAGATAATGTTCACCCATTTTGTTCTAAGAGCCAAATTGTTCATGCTAAGTTTATTCCAAATTGATCTAAGACTAAGAGACATAATTGTATGAAAGAGAATAATTTTGCATCCACATTCAGAAGGTCATTTTGTTCTAAGCGCCAAAAAATTCTTTATTGATTATTGGACTTAGAACAATACATGAAGAAAAGAGAAACATAGATTTATTGCAAGGCCATATGACCAATTGTTCTAAATCCATATGTTTGTTCTAAGTTTAGGTTTTTTTTTATACTTGTATGGTGGCTTGTTCTATGTCCATTTTTGGGTATTTTGCTTTCTAGATTATTGTAAAATAGTAGGAAAGAATTTATAGGATTTATTTATTAGTCTTAGAAATAAAAATGGCAAGAGAACAAAAAAAAGTTTACATGAGCAAGAAATGATCTTAAAAATGTGCCTATAATTCAATTTAAAGACAAAATATCGTCCCCTGTAAAATTTAGTTTTTGTGACTCAGACCAATTGAGCTTTCCGCTGACGAAATGTAGCTGAGCAAAATCCATACTCTTTAAAAAATCACATACTGTTGCAATTTATGTGGCACAAATCTCAGTTGCATATTCATCAACGAATCATACCCTGCAATTGTATGAAAACTCGCTCAATCCATCAAAATCCTGACTCAACTCATCGGTCTTGTTTGCCTCTATTTTTATATTTTTCAAAACTTTTGCGAACACTCTTATAGAATGCACATGGGCATCAAAAGTTTTAAATTTTCAAACAGCATATTGTTTCACCGCACCATTTCATGGAATGCAATCTTCCTCCTATTCAACCACGTAAACCGTGCACGAGTATTATGTCTTGCGTGAAACTCTAGCATAACACTTCTACGCACAGAACTTTTCGATAAAGTCACTCCATCAAGTCTAAGTTAGTTTTTATTTTTTTACCGATAAAGACTTCAGATACAAATTAACAAACTTTTTTTCAGCGGATCCGAAAAACTTTCAGGTAAAAGTATCGCCACCAACCCGTTTATTATATAGATACAAGCAAAACTAATTCCCTGGTTGCTGTTCCCGGTGTATGCTCAAACTACCACGCATCTCACTGATTTTACATTGTTTGTTGGTGCATAAAACTTTTTACCAACTCTGTAGAGATCCCTAGAATTGAAAGTATATTGAACAACAAAACCTGTAGATACAAAAAAGGAAAAAAAATTCTCGAAAACTTGTTTTGTGTCGTTTGTTTTTTCCACCGTACTCACAAACGGAAGCTCCTTTTTTGAATAACATGATAAATTGTATCGCAGTTACATCTCTGAACTTGTTTTTCTGAGAGTACGGTTCGAGGCTTGAAGGATTCAGGACGGATGAAAAAATGGTAACAGTATAATAAAATAGAAGCCTCAGTAACTTTAATCAATGCGGGTTTACTACTCATATTGTCATAAAATGACCATCCTCAACACGCGGAAAATCTTTATTAATGCATACCGCCTTGAGCGTTCGCAAAATATAAAAAATCCAGTGCCGGTGCAGACAGGAAATGCCCCCAAAATAGGTCAACTTTTCAACTTTTGTCCCTTACGAACGAACGCCCTTTTTGTCTCTTTTTTCGAAAGCAAAGCCTCGGCCAGGGAATGTGAAAACAATAAATCACAATGAAAAATGTCTAAAAGTTCGGTTGATTAAATTTCGTTTTTAGTGAAAGCGGTAGGACAAAGAATCCCATAGGATTCCAGCCGAAATCCTTTTATGGATTTTTTTTTTGTTTCTGGTGTTGTCTTCCGTCTTTGGTGATTTCGAAATTGAAATGCGGATATGGGAGATAGAGGACATTAGGGGGCGACGATGGACAACTTTTCTCTGGGAATAGGTTTTTTTTCGCCAGGTGCAGCAGCACAACCCAGAGAGGAGCAAGCAGATATGATGGCGATGGAAAATAATGTCGGTCATTTAAGCTGCAAGAAGATAGGTAAGTACAAAAAACAAACTATTCTAAATGACTATTCATTTGAAAATATCAGTCAACCCTTGTGGTGGGCTGAACAAAATTGCTATGGAGAACTAATGGTTTAGTGTGGTTTTTACTGGGGTAAAAGTTTCAAGCTGACATAGTTTTCTAACTGAATGAGACCGGACATTGGGATAATTAGCTTTCTCTTTGTTTGCCCTTTTTTCTTTCTTTATTATTTTCATTTTTTTTGTGCTCGTAAAAAGGAAAACTGAACTTATTAGTGGAAGCTGGGAAACAGTGAAATCGATTTTTCATCTACAACATGAGCGGAAAGAGAAAAATTAACACAAATCGAAAGAGAAAGCCAATAAGATGGTAGGTAGAGGTAGGTATATGTGACAAATAAAAGGATGCAGTTACAACGTAACACAATTGGTACTTTTAGATTTCTGAATACCTAAAATGTTAGCATTTAGATAAATAAGTTTAACTGTATGACAGATCTTGCTGTAGGAGGTTTTTTTCAGTGCGCAGTCAACGATTGAATGCCAAAATAATCTAAAAGCTTGTTAGGACCTCTTCAGTGTTTGACTTACTTCTATTCTGCAAGTCCGTCTTGCTTGATTTTGCCTTTTTGTCCAATTCAGATTTTTTTTTTCAATAGGCAAAATAAGAATTGGCCACAACAACTTCTTTTTGTGAGCCTGTATCATGTTTTTTTTTTTTAAGCAAACTAGTGAGAAAAACTTAACTGAAAATCTTTAATAAAGCACAAATTGGAAAAAGGCCGCTATTCGTAGTAGAAACTTCCACTAATCTTATCATGAAGTATGCGTTTCCTACAGACGTCAGATCACATCACACGCGCCGCATGTGGTTTGAAACTAGTGATATGTGTGTTTCGGTTGCTTAACACTTATTCCATTCCATTACATTAAAAATTTTGAAATATTTTTATTATTTGAAACGCATGTTATAAAAGAAAACTTTATTAAATTTGAAAAAATATTTTAGTGGGTATAAGCTTATGTGGGTAGAAGCAACTAAATCTTCAGCTAAGGGTCGTGCAAGTGCGGGCACTCTGTATGGGATAAGATCTTCGCTACTTAATACATTCATGTTTGACGAATGTGAAGAAACAACAATTGTTAAATGTTTAAAGGAGAGAAATATGTGTATCGTACCTTGTTACATTAATTGCAACCATTGGAAAAATGATTTCGAAAAACTGTACAACACAATTCAAATTCTAGATAAAAGCAACATACTTCTCATTGGTGACTGTAATGCAAGGATTGGCAATAATCAAATAAAAATAGCTAATAACATATTGAATTCTTCGATGGCGCAGAGACATAAGTCCCCGGGACATAAGTCCCAAATTTTAAATTTGGGACTTATGTCCCATCTAAGTGAGACATAAGTCCCAACTTCGATTTGGGAGTTATGTCTCACTTAGATGGGACATAAGTCCCAAATATAAAAGTTGAGGCTTTTGTCCCTCCGAATATAATTTTTACAAGCTATAACTTTTTTTTAAGAAGCTCTTCTGAAAAATTGTCTGTGTTTTTGTCAAATTCTTGAAGCTTCTTTTTTCAAAATGCAAACTTAGAAAGTAGAGATATGGTTATCCGGAATAAGGAGATGTTATTTTACTTTAAGAATTTAGTAAACATTTTTTAGTTTAAAAAAGAAACTCAAAAAATTTTGAATTCCGTTTCGAAGGCTCTGTTCGAAATATGTTTTAAGGGCAGTGGGCGATGGAAAATGTTTACTTCAATTTATAGCTGAGGTATTTGCACATACATATAGTTCCTCCGACTTTTTACGCATTCAAAATTAGAGATATGGTTTTCCGGAAAAATTCAAATTTCTTAAGTTTCTTTTTTAAATTAAAAAAAATTTACTAATTTCTACAAGTAAAATACTATCTCCTAATTCCGGAAAACCATATCTCTAATTTTGAATGCGTAAAAAGTCGGAGGAACTATATGTGCAAATACCTCAGCTATAATTGAAGTAAACATTTTCCATCGCCCGCTGGATGGAATATAATATTTCGAACAGAGCCTTCGAATCGGTATTGAAAGAGTAGATAACGATTCTGAGACTATTATTTAGCAGTTATTGGTTCCATAACTTAAAATCATTTGAGAGAAAGATGTCAAGGACCAACAACTTTATGGCAAGCGAAAATTGTTTGGTTGCCTAGTAGAAATGAACGACGATTTACTAAGCTCTATTCCTGAAAGGTTGGGACTTATGTCCCATCTTCAACGGAAAAAGGTTGGCACTTATGTCCCGATGGCGTGGGACATAACCCCCAAATCGAAATTGCGACTTATGTCTCATTTAGATGGGACATAAGTCCCAAAAATAAAAGTTGGGACTTATGTCCCGGGGACTTATGTCCCTGCGCCTTCTTCGATATCTACCGAAAAAAGAAACTCAGCTGACATGGCATGCAATAAAAACGGAATCGAGTTGCTTGAGTTACTTCAAATGCATGGTCTTACAATTCTTAATCGTTGTACAGTAGGAGATGAAGAAGGTCACTTTACCTTTACTAGCGCACAAGGTAAATCTGTGATCAACCTTTGCGCTGTAAATGATGAATGGATTAATCGAGTCAGCAGATTTGAAGTTGAGTGAACGACCTTTTCGGATCACATGCCCATAGTTGTCGAATTCTCAAGCCAAGTGCCATCCACCGGAAAAAAATCTTAGTCTTCTTCCTCGTCTTTGTTGGAAAAATGAAGAAAAAAATTCGTTTTAGCGAAATTTAGAAAATATTTTAATCAATAACTTGTCAACGAAATCCACGGAAGTTCTCTCAAATCAACTTGTTGAATGTATTCGAAATTCTACTAAAAAAACAGTAGGCCTGAAGTCATCATTTCGACAGGAATGGTTTGACAAGGAATGCTGAAAAGCAAGAACAAAGTCGTTCTCCATCTTACGCGCAATCCGTTCATCAAACCACCAACACCTTAGGATTTGGTACATTGAAGCGAACACAAATTACAAAAACTTATGTCGTCGAAAGAAAACTGAATTTGAAAACCCACAAGCACTTCTATTAGGACAAATTCGAAACTCCAAGGATTTCTGGAAGATCGCGAGTGAGATCAATGGAATGAATTATAAAATCGGAGCAGGTGTATCAGCCGAATCACTAGCAAACCACTTTAAACTTCTCCTCTCAAATTATTCAAATCTACTTTTTTCATCTGCAGAACCTTTATACATTGATGAATCGTTAGACACCGACATCTCTACTGACGAAATACAATCTGTGTTGTTGAAAGCGAAGAATGGAAAAGCACCAGGTGAGGACGGCATCCCTTATGAGTTTTTTTTTTTAAATTCAACGTCCAATTTCTGTTATAACTTACAAATACTATTCAACAAAATTCTATCAACGGAAAGTATTCCCTCATCGTTAAGGAAATCTGTGATCTTTCCGATCCACAAAAAAGGACCTTTAGACGTTATAGAAAGTTATAGAGGAATTTCTTTCATGAATGTGATAACAAAAATTGTCTGTGGTGTCTTGGTTGGAAGACTGGAGAAATGGGTTGAAAGGAAAAACATTCTGTCTGATCTTCAAGCTGGCTTTAGAAAGAATTACTCTACGATTGATCAAATATTTATTCTTACATCTATTGTTAAAGCGTTTCAGGCCAGAAATAAAAAAGAATACTCTTTCTTTGTTGATTTCAAAGCTGCCTTCGACCTTATTAACAGAGAAGCTCTATTCTACAAAATGTCGCAACTTGGTTTATCGTCAAAATTCATCAAAGTGATCAGAGAAATGTATACGAATACTAATGCAGCAGTTTGGGATGGTACAACGTACTCGGAGTGGTTCGGTACTAATTCTGGTGTGAAACAAGGCTGTCTTCTCAGTGCAGTATTGTTTTCGCTCTTTTTGAATGACGTGCAAGATAATCTACCTGGTGGCGTCAGAATTGCAGGTTCTACAGTCAATGTTTTACTCTACGCAGACGACCTTTTCATACTTTCAGAAGCTATTGCAAGAGATGGGATCTATCAATTAATACAGACAAATCAAAAGTAATGGTCTTCGAGAGGCATGCAAGAGCGCATAAAGAGAGACGGTGGTATTATGACGGACAAATCCTTGAAACCGTGAGAGAGGTTAAATATCTAGGTGCGAGGATTAATTCAACTTTAAGTTTCAAAAACCATCTTACCGAGAAAAGTAATAGCGCACAAAGCTTAATTAACCGTACTTGGAAAAATATATTTTCAAACAAAAGAATCGCTTTATCCGCAAAACACAAAATATTTGATTCAGTTGTAAAATCAACCCTTTGCTATGCTTCTCAAGTATGGGGTGCAGACGAGTACGAGGAAATAAAATTATTCCAAAGGAAATTTCTGAAAAAACTATTCAACCTACCGCAAAACACACCAAATTATTGTATATACTTGGAAACTGGTCTTCCAAAACTCCTAACGAACACTCTCAAGTCTCAGGCTGACTTCATAATTAAGCTATGTTGTCATTATGAAGATTCTCGGCTTTCGAAAAATCTGTTTCTGTATGAGCTAAGTAATAAAGATTGGTGGTATAAAAAATGGCAAACTATCAGTAACGCAACATTATTCAAAAGAATGATGATGCAACTCGTGATATGTTCATCCTAAAGGCTAGAGAGTCGAATAGCAGAGTGTTATACAGCCAATTGAATTTCAATCTAAAACAAAGGAACTACTTCCACGATTCATTAAGCTATGATGAAATTTCTATAATCTTCAAAGCAAGGTGCGAGGTCCTAAACCTCAATGGCAACCCATGTAATGAAGGTTTTCATCAATTCTGCTCGCTCTGCAACCTTAATTCGAAAGAAGATTGCTATCATATTATTGGTATATGACCTATATTCAGACCGCAAAGAGTTGTGTATTTTGGGAAACCCACATTAACATTACAGGAATCTGTACAACTTCTAAACGAGTGTGAATGGAAACCCCTAAGCAATTTCTTGAAATCAGTTTGCAATTACAGAAAGTTATTAATATCTGAATACGTTTGAATATTTTGTATGTATTTTAAATTTATTGAGAATTTATTTTTATATACATTTATACAATTAAAATAATAAATTTGTCAATCAGGCTGACGGCTAAGCCATAGCTTTAAGAATCAAATTTTTTAATAATTTATTGTATTTAATTGTTAATAAATGAATATCTTACTAACTCACTTACTTACTCACTACTTATTCCATTTTTAACTCAAACTTCAACTTCAACTTAAACTTAAACTTGAACTTTACTTTAAACTTAAGCTTAAGTCCTGAAATGTTTTTGCCAATTGTATATATTCATAAGCTAGAGTAGCACCACGGAGGGCAAGACAACTAGTATCGCAGCCTAAGGTCTCAATTTTCCTCTTCATCGGTTTTATGAATTTTCATTTCGTCGTTCACTTCAATTTGTGGAATTTATGTTTGAGAATCTTAGAATGCTTTTCGGAAAATTTTATGATGCGTTAAATATCTAGCTTCTATTTATTTTTCTTCCTAGCTCTTATGCAGACGAAACAATACTCTCTCTCTCTAGAAAAATAACTAAGAACTGAGAGCTTCACAGGCTCTACGATTTGCATTTCATGCTCTCAAATATTGGTACTTTAAATTTGATGACTAAAGTGGCAATACAAGCATTTCTTATATGGCCTATATATGTTATGCTTTAGACTACAGTCTGCTCCAGCTTTGCAGCTCAGTTGTTTTTATTTTTAAACAATTATTTAAGACCTGCTCTAACTTTAAATATTTGCAATAAGAGCACATTTTTTTTATCTTTAAAAAGTATTCATGCATTCAATGTATCTCTATTCACTCTTTTTTTGCTTTAATTTTCATTTGCAAAAGAACCAATTAGAAAAACGTCCAATCAGGAGCTGTTGTTTCCAGAACACAGCGTAGTCTGCATCCGCCCGACACCCACAAAGTTTTGCGGTGTAACCAAATGACGATTTAGAGATTTAAAACTATTAATAAATAATTGCCTTATAAAAGGCTTATATGCAGCGAAATATAAATCCAAATAAAGTGCAGATATATAAAATAAATCGATGTAATTTGTTTGATGCCAATCAATCATTTAGAGACAATTATTCAAAATACATTCGTTACAAGTATTATTCGGAAATTGTGTGTAGTTTTTTTTAGTTTTGCTTAGATTTGAAATGGTGAAATCCAACCATTTAAATAAATGATGCAACAATTCGAACATAAAAAAAACTTAATTCTAAATGGGTCTTTGCTTTTCAAATTAAGTATTGGCAAGGCAGGTGGTATAGTAAATAATTTAAGGTGTATTCGTAGTTTATGATACGGTCATTGTAACCAGTGCTGCAGTATGTGATACTTCGGTAGTTTCTTAAAAAAAAAAAAAATTAAAAAAAATATTAATAATATCGGTTTCGCACCTACAGAGCGTATCCTCAGAGACGCCGTGCAGTGCGCACCGAAGGCGCTATTGCTGCTGCGGAGCAGAGTATCGTAGAAGACCCGACTGAGTCCATCCGGAACCGCGCGCTACAATTGAAGCTGCATCCATTCATTTTATGGTAGATTTTGTGGAACGACTTTGGTGTCTAACAAAATGAAATTCGTTCAAGAATTGAAGTCAAACGACCATCAAGTGCGTCGCACGTTCGATGAATGGGCCCAAAACAAGATCGCCATCGATTCCGATTTTCATGAGAAAATTTTGCTTAGCAATGAAACTGACTTTTGGTTGAATGACTTCAATAAATAAAATTGTTGCATTTAGAGTCTTGCCGATACATCCTCAAAAAGTTATTTTTGGGTGCGCTCTAAGGCTCATTTCTTCATATTTCTTCAAAAATGAGGTCAGCCATAAGGAGGAACGAAATAGGGCGATGGTTAATGACTTTCTCCTGCCTGAATTGGGGAATGTTGACATTTATGTATGTCCTTTGCTTCCCAAAAATGGAGTTACATGGCATACATCCAACGAAACAATCAATTTATTGAAGGCAGCTTTTGTTGAGCGCACAATCCCGGTTAGTAGGCCTGCGGAATGATTTGAAGTTTTCTGATTACCCAGATACGCCAGAGCCGATTGACGCCTTAGAAGAGAATATTTGGCTCCAAATGCTGCAAAAAGTAATTATTGTAATTAGTTTTAAGAAAACATCGAAAAACGATCTTGAAAACTAAGTTTTTAATAAATTTTCTTAGTTTTTACTAGTTCTAGTTTTTGTTGAATAAGGTATCTTAAGGTCGAAAGGCATTACTAGTAAGATATTGAATAATTTAGAGTACCCGCTTAAGTAAGTATGTTAATTAAGTTATTATATAAGCTAGTTTTACACATTTTTGTAAGCATGTAAGTAGTTATGAGAAAAAGTTAATAAAAATGAATTGAAAACGAAAATTAAATGCTGCAAAAAGTGATTGAAAATTGTGCCCATCGGCTTGAATTTATTCAAACCACTTGCTCAAAATCATTTATTGTCTTTTGAATATAATCCTTTAGGTTTTGACAATTGGATTAAATTTTATGCATTTTATATCTTCTTAAAAAACGCCTGTCCAAAAAAACATTAACCAGGAATACAAAATCAGCTTTATTGATCGGTATAAACTATTTCGTTCGTTATATTATGTAAAGTTGACGCCTAAGTGATAAAATAAGATAACAAGTCGCTCAGCTGTAAGAACACTTGTTCTGAATTTCATCTTCCGTAAAAGCTGTGCTGGCCTATTATATGCGATATCTAACACACTTCCTTCTTTCAAAGAGCATAAATTATCCTTAGAAGATCACCATTTGCACCTACTCACAATCTTTTCAATTTGGAACTTTGTGCGGGCTTCCTACACCGACGCGAAGGAACTTCCAGGTTGGATCGTGCAACATTCTCATTTGCGTTATCTTTGAATGGCGTGGCATGAAAGCGCCAAGTAAATTGCGATATTTCTTTTCTCGAGTTCTTACAATTTTTTTTTTTTATGTCTTAGTTTAAATACGGTCTGGTTTTATTTTTTCATTCATTATAGGTAGGCTGTATTAATTTACAGTTATTGTTGGCATGTCAGGAAACAAAACAGAATTTTAAATAAGGAAAAACGCTCTTCCAAAACTTTGTAGTTTTTTAGATTCTCCAAACTCATGGGCTTTATTTTTAGCCATTCCATGTGTTTTAAGTACCCATCACTTGTGTTCTGACCTCCTGACTCAATCAACAGATTTAAATTTTGCAAACGACCTCAAGTTGCAAAGCTGCTTGACATCTGAATTATGAAACTCAGATAAGTGAATTTCATTACATTCAACCATAGCAAAATCCAATTGAGAATACACGGTTAATTACACTGTTGTTTCAACCACTTGTGTATCCGAAATTGGAAACTCCATAGAAATCTATACACCAAGCGGAACAATCAGAATCAGATTTGTTGAATCGAATGAAAATCAATCTCTTTCACGTGTAGCCATTATATTTCGAATAAATATTGAAATATAACCAGCGGTTTGATAATTACAATATTTTCTCTAATAGTATTACTTTCACATCAATCCACTTCCACCCACTGAAACGAATACAACCGACACAAAGTACTCTTGTTGTTATGAAACAGTGAACATTTATGCAAACATTTTTCAACTGAAATTCCTCTCGTCGACATGTTGAGGCTTTTGAGTTTCTTTTTCAATTCATTCATTAAAGTTTGCCAAAGTGCCTCACATTGACCTCACATAACCTTAAACTATCTGATTGTGAGCACCGAGTAGCAAAAAAGGTTATCTTGGTTTGCTCCCAGACCTTCCTGTTGGTGTGGTCACTCCTAAAACTTGGACTTCTTAATTGAATGTGTGATGAGTACTTTTCAGGAAATTCAGATGGCTGGGTACTTCAGAGTTCTCATATTAGTTTCCAGAGCGAGAATGCAAATTCTCTCCAAAAAACTAAGCCCTTGGCGTTTTCGTTGCAAAGAAAGGAAAATAAAAACTACCACCCAACTTGTGTGTGTGTGTGGGTGGTGGGCTTCAATTTGAGAATATGAACTGATATTTTCCTTTGCGCTTATACTTTAATTAAAAAATCCTATGACCTTTGAGTTGTTTTTTGTTTTGTATTTTCGGTTCAGTTTTTTTGAAAGCTTTATTCTTTTTGGACAAAAAGTTGGAGAAAACTGAAATAAAGAGCCACAATATTCCGTTCGCAACTATACGAAACATCAATAAAAGTGAATTTTTTGTTTTTCTCTCTTTTTTTTTTTTATTATTTTTAATCACTTGCAGCAGACCAGACTAACTGAAGAGTTCCCTGTGGTAGATCGTCCTATACTCTTTTATGATGTCGACGGAGGAAACATAACGAAAAAGGTTCAAACAACAGCACAATGGCGAGATAAGGCACCTATACAACATACAGTAGGAGAGAACAGACAGTGATTTTTTATTGAAAGTATAATTAAAAATCCGCTCAACATAAACACCGGCGGAAGTGCATATCAAGAGGTTTTTTTTTTTTTTTTTTGTACTCCTGACTATAGTAGGCACTTCAATCATGGTTATGGTTGTGTATAGAGAGGAGAGAATGGAATTTTTTGCTTCGTTCGGAAACCGATTCAGGATGGGTTGGAGCTGGAAGTGAAGTGCGGCAGACCAAGTACAAATTCAATGCAACCATTAAACCGCTTTAGATTTGCAAACATTAACCGCACAACACAACTTACTGAAAGAGCTCTGATGGTCGTCTTAATAGAAAATATCAAGCTGAATTGAAGCGGATCCTTTTTGTATGGATGTTGCAGATTTGAAGCAGAATATTTAAAGCTGATTACTCCACGATTTGAAGTAATACCTAAGGTTATTGCAGATATGTAAGTACCATAATGTCGAGTTAGCCCTTGAGCTCCTGGACTATAAGCAGTTAGCTGTGTGTGCTTAGTCGGGTTTAAGATGAGCCAGATTGAGAATTCATCGAACTTGGACAAAGTTTGGTGTCATTTAAAAGTGCTCCCATAGTAAAGTGATGTTGCAAAACATTGAGAAAGTTTTTCCATAATTGTATGGTTTGATCCAAAGCAGTACAGTTCTTTTCGTTGTAAAGACGATGGTGCATGTATTGTAATGGTTGCAAAGTCTGTTTATTACAAGTGAGTCTAAGGCTCGAGGCCCAGAAACTTCTACTTTCTACTGACATCGAGAATTGGGCAGTTAATATGAGAGCAATAAGACTGCCACGAAAAGCGCTCTCAAACTTGGCCACTCTAAATTGATAAAAAATTGGTAGTCCCTCCATTCCGTACATGTATGGTACCCCTCTAGTCCATTTCTCAATCATATTTATGTGCGCACACACACTCGCTCAGAAATATATCATTTTCGTGGAATGTTAATTGGATGTGCATAACAACACATTACATTAGAGATATGAATATATTTTAATTGCTTGTCTGGAGATTATAATATTGCGGATGAATTCAATAAACAATTTAAATTAGAAGATACCGCAATTAATATAACCGAACTGATTTCGCGTCTGTGAAAAAGGGGCATCTATTAGAGTAAGGGAGAATTTCGCAAGCCTTACATAATTTTCAAGTTATTATTCAATTGAATCCTTTTTGGTGATTTCTATTCGACTCGATTAGGCATTAAGGTATGGATATGGATATCACACATCAATATCCAAAAGCTGGCGTTACATAAGATCGCAAATTATTTTATTCCTTAGTCCATTATCCAAGATGACCTGGAATTTGTTGAAAAGTTAGTACTAAGTATAGAGCTCTATTTTGACTGCCATTTAATCAAAAAGGTTTACAAAACTTATTTTGAAATAAAGCAGCACATAAAGGTCTTATTTTCAAAAAAAAAAAAAAAAAAAAACTGGGTTAACAGGCAGACATGCTGACTATCACGCCACGGGTACCACACAACCGGAAGCTTGAAAAATGAAAACTGGATCGATTCCGAAAATTCTTTCACTGAGTGACATAGACAATTTGTATCCCTCATTTTTCCACTGAAATGACAATTTCGAAACCACTTCACCTCATTTCCTCAATTCGATCACCGTAATGCCCGAGCTAGGCCCTGCTGGTGGGCTAGGATAGATTGTATCTATTAGATAATAATTCAATATGACCTTTCAGAGATAAATTGAAAACCATGTCACTAAAGCCTTAAGTATGTAAGTACAATTAAGATTCTCTATTTATTTAATGAAACAATTATTTAATGAAATAAAATGATTAGAGTCTTGTGAATAAAAATAAGCTAATGCTAAAATTTTAATTTTGAAGCAAAAGTTAAGTAGGTTAGTAGGGCTTTCTGTTCATAAAAGAAGTGAAAGATTCGAATCGTAAGGAATTAGCAGGTCTGCTATAGTAGTTTGCACTGTGTTCATCCCGATTTCATCAAAATTTTGATGCCCAAAGTTCTCCCATACATAACTTTTATCTTCAATTCAACTACCTCAACAAGCCAGTAGCGTATGGAGTGGAAGCGATCAAAAGTAATCACAGTACCAAAGAATTCAGGTAAAAACTCAGAATATAGACCGATCGCTACTTTACTGCACATCTCTAAAGTTTTTGAAGTCATAATTAGCTACCAAACTAAAACGTATGTTAATATCCCAAATCTACTCAGCCCATTGCAATCTGGCTTCAGGAAAGTCACAGCTGTGTAATCGCCTTATTGAAAGTCGGCGAAGATGTTCGGCAAGCTACAGAGGAAAGTAAAATAATTTCTTGACTTAAAATGAGGTGTGTCACGAGGTTCGATATTGAGACCCTTACTTTTTCATTATTTATAAACGATTTTCGGATGAAGTTCAAATTCTGTTTGGGGCTTGTCGAAGAAGCAATAGCAAGAACTAATCCAGATCTTGCTTCAGTTTTCCAATGGTCAGTTGAAAACCGGCAAACACTTAATCCGGCTAAAAATAAGTGAATACCCATAAGCACCCAACAACGGTCGAAATGGTCTCGTAAGTAAGAAACCTTGGTATTATTTTTAATAATACTCTTACTTGGAGTTGCCATATCAATAAAGCAGTTTCAAAAGTAAATATATGCCTCACTACACAGCTTATCAATTCTAGATTCTTTGTACCCATAGAAGTAAAAATGAAACCGGCCAAGTCTCTAATCTTACCAATTCTTTCCTTTGATTGTGAAATCTTTACTGATATGGCGTTTAACTCTATAACTAGGTTTATGTGTATAACTAGCTGTGCCCGCGACTTCGTCCGCGTGGAATAGTGACTTTCAGCAGCATTTTTAACTTTTTAGGAAATAAAACTTCTAGCCTTCAAAATGGCGGTACATATTTCCAAAAAAAACATTCAACCCCTATTTCAACACCTTTTAGCCCTGTTAAAAATACTTTTGAGACCGTAGTTTTTGAATTCCCATTTCCGTTCCCGTGGGAATATAAGGATAGATATATAGCCTTTATCCTTCCGCATGTTCTAGACCATCTCTGTAGCTAATTTAATAAAATCTGTTTAGCAGTTTGAACGGGAGACATACGAAAAACATACCGACATAGCTACATTCGCATTTTCAATATTAGTAAAGACTCCCGTTCCCGTGGGAATATGGTGACCGTTTTCGTGGGAATATGTGGATAAACTAAAGTTAATGTTACTCCGGGATTATGGAGCATTCCAACGGTGGATGAATTTTTGAAATCGGTGCTGCAGTGTAAGAGTTCCCGTATACGTTCCTGCTCCCGTGGGAATATAGGGAAAAAATATATAGTCTATGTCCTTCCTCAGGTTCTGTGAACGGGAGACATACGAAAAACATACCGACATAGCTACATTCGCATTTTCAATATCAGTAAAGACTCCCGTTCCCGTGGGAATATGGTGACCGTTCCCGTAGGAATATGGGGATGAGTTAAAGTTTTTGTTACTCGGGGATAGTGTAGCATTCTAACGGTGAAAGAATTTTTGAAATCGGTGCTGTAGTGTCAAAGTTCCCGTATACGTTCCTGCTCCCGTGGGAATATAGGGAACCATAGGAATATGGGGATGAATTAGTTTTTATGATACTCGGGGATAGTGTAGCATTCTAACGGTGAAAGAATTTTTGAAATCGGTTCTGTAGTGTCAAAGTTCCCGTATACGTTCCTGCTCCCGTGGGAATATAGGGAATCGTAGAAATATGGGGATGAATTAGTTTTTATGTTACTCGGGGGTAGTGTAGCATTCTAACAGTGAAAGAATTTTTGAAATCGGTGCTGTAGTGTCAAAGTTCCCGTATACGTTCCTGCTCCCGTGGGAATAAAGGAAACCGTAGAAATATGGGGATGAATTAGTTTTTATGTTACTCGGGGGTAGTGTAGCATTCTAACGGTGAAAGAATTTTTGAAATCGGTGCTGTAGTGTCAAAGTTCCCGTATACGTTCCTGCTCCCGTGGGAATATAGGGAACCGTAGGAAAATGGGGATGCATTAGTTTTTATGTAACTCGGGGGTAGTGTAGCATTGAAAGAATTTTTGAAATCGGTGCTGTAGTGTCAAAGTTCCCGTATAAGTTCCTGCTCCCGTGGGAATAAAGGGAACCGTAGAAATATGGGGATGAATTAGTTTTTATGTTTCTTGGGGATAGTGTAGCATTCTAACGGTGAAAGAATTTTTGAAATCGGTGCTGTAGTGTCAAAGTTCCCGTATACGTTCCTACTCCCGTGGGAATTTTGGGAACCGTAGGAATATGGGGATGAATTAGTTTTTATGTTTCTCGGGGATAGTGTAGCATTCTAACGGTGAAAGAATTTTTGAAAACGGTGCTGTAGTGTCAAAGTTCCCGTATACGTTCCTGCTCCCGTGGGAATATAGGGAACCGTAGGAATATGGGGCTGAATTAGTTTTTATGTTTCTTGGGGATAGTGTAGCATTCTAACGGTGAAAGAATTTTTGAAATTGGTGCTGTAGTGTCAAAGTTCCCGTATACGTTCCTACTCCCGTGGGAATTTTGGGAACCGTAGGAATATGGGGATGAATTAGTTTTTATGTTTCTCGGGGATAGTGTAGCATTCTAACGGTGAAAGAATTTTTGAAAACGGTGCTGTAGTGTCAAAGTTCCCGTATACGTTCCTGCTCCCGTGGGAATATAGGGAACCGTAGGAATATGGGGCTGAATTAGTTTTTATGTTTCTTGGGGATAGTGTAGCATTCTAACGGTGAAAGAATTTTTGAAATCGGTGCTGTAGTGTCAAAGTTCCCGTATACGTTCCTGCTCCCGTGGGAATATAGTGAACCGTAGGAATATGGGGCTGAATTAGTTTTTATGTTTCTTGGGGATAGTGTAGCATTCTAACGGTGAAAGAATTTTTGAAATTGGTGCTGTAGTGTCAAAGTTCCCGTATACGTTCCTACTCCCGTGGGAATTTTGGGAACCGTAGGAATATGGGGATGAATTAGTTTTTATGTTTCTCGGGGATAGTGTAGCATTCTAACGGTGAAAGAATTTTTGAAAACGGTGCTGTAGTGTCAAAGTTCCCGTATACGTTCCTGCTCCCGTGGGAATATAGGGAACCGTAGGAATATGGGGCTGAATTAGTTTTTATGTTTCTTGGGGATAGTGTAGCATTCTAACGGTGAAAGAATTTTTGAAATTGGTGCTGTAGTGTCAAAGTTCCCGTATACGTTCCTACTCCCGTGGGAATTTTGGGAACCGTAGGAATATGGGGATGAATTAGTTTTTATGTTTCTCGGGGATAGTGTAGCATTCTAACGGTGAAAGAATTTTTGAAAACGGTGCTGTAGTGTCAAAGTTCCCGTATACGTTCCTGCTCCCGTGGGAATATAGGGAACCGTAGGAATATGGGGCTGAATTAGTTTTTATGTTTCTTGGGGATAGTGTAGCATTCTAACGGTGAAAGAATTTTTGAAATCGGTGCTGTAGTGTCAAAGTTCCCGTATACGTTCCTACTCCCGTGGGAATTTTGGGAACCGTAGGAATATGGGGATGAATTAGTTTTTATGTTTCTCGGGGATAGTGTAGCATTCTAACGGTGAAAGAATTTTTGAAATCGGTGCTGTAGTGTCAAAGTTCCCGTATACGTTCCTGCTCCCGTGGGAATATAGGGAACCGTAGGAATATGGGGCTGAATTAGTTTTTATGTTTCTTGGGGATAGTGTAGCATTCTAACGGAGAAAGAATTTTTGAAATTGGTGCTGTAGTGTCAAAGTTCCCGTATACGTTCCTACTCCCGTGGGAATTTTGGGAACCGTAGGAATATGGGGATGAATTAGTTTTTATGTTTCTCGGGGATAGTGTAGCATTCTAACGGTGAAAGAATTTTTGAAAACGGTGCTGTAGTGTCAAAGTTCCCGTATACGTTCCTGCTCCCGTGGGAATATAGGGAACCGTAGGAATATGGGGCTGAATTAGTTTTTATGTTTCTTGGGGATAGTGTAGCATTCTAACGGTGAAAGAATTTTTGAAATCGGTGCTGTAGTGTCAAAGTTCCCGTATACGTTCCTACTCCCGTGGGAATTTTGGGAACCGTAGGAATATGGGGATGAATTAGTTTTTATGTTTCTCGGGGATAGTGTAGCATTCTAACGGTGAAAGAATTTTTGAAATCGGTGCTGTAGTGTCAAAGTTCCCGTATACGTTCCTGCTCCCGTGGGAATATAGGGAACCGTAGGAATATGGGGCTGAATTAGTTTTTATGTTTCTTGGGGATAGTGTAGCATTCTAACGGTGAAAGAATTTTTGAAATTGGTGCTGTAGTGTCAAAGTTCCCGTATACGTTCCTACTCCCGTGGGAATTTTGGGAACCGTAGGAATATGGGGATGAATTAGTTTTTATGTTTCTCGGGGATAGTGTAGCATTCTAACGGTGAAAGAATTTTTGAAATCGGTGCTGTAGTGTCAAAGTTCCCGTATACGTTCCTGCTCCCGTGGGAATATAGGGAACCGTAGGAATATGGGGATGAATTAGTTTTTATGTTACTCGGGGATAATGAAGCATTCTAACAGTGGAAAAATTTTTGAAATCGGTGTTGTAGTTTCTAAATTCCCGTATACGTTCCCGTTCCCGTGGGAATTTAGGGATAAAATATAGCCTATGTGTTATTCTGATGTATAAGCTATATTATTGGAAAGTTTAATTGAAATCCATTCAGTAGTTTTTGCGTGAAAGAGGAACAAACATACATCCAAACATACAAACTTTCACGTTTATAATATTAGTAGGATCTACGTAAATATGATACGTTTCTAGCTGTGAGCGTTAAATTCTGGGATATAATCTTCGCTGCTTCTTTCAATTCAAAAGTTTGTCTCTACTCGTCAAAATAATGAAAAATTCGGGTTCTGCTCGAAGTTTGATGATACGATACGACCCAAAATACATAGTTGCGTCACCTCGTTTTTCATTCTTGCTGTGGAACTTGGAATCATCTCCCTTTGTCACTTAGGAACAAGATTGGATACAAACTATTAGATTTCAATAAAAAATACCATGTTCTCACCCACGAAGGATTTTTTTTTTGTGAAAATTTATTGAGAAATAAAACTGAACGAAGAATCTGATAATGTGTACTCTAGCAAAAACTTACCATCCAAAATCCGTTAAATCAAGCCCCTCCAACTTGTTGAACAGTGTGAAGCGCGATAATTGCAATTACCGTTAAGCTTCGGCTTAAATTATGAGACACTTATGTTATGAATTAGTGCATCTTATTGTAATACCGCTTTCAAGTCGATGTTATGTTGGTTCGTGTACAAGACCACATAGGGGGACTACAACTAAAAGCAAAAAGGTTTGGTTTGGATGAACTTTTGCTCGCTTTGACAGAAAAAAAAAAAAAATTTACAAAATAAAAATCAGAGGCGAAGCAGATGCCAAAGCGAAGTTGTTGTGAATAAGGAATCGTCAAAAGTTCGATTTTGACCGAGTATTTTGTCTGAGATTCGCGATGATAACTTTCATCAGATTTTTCGGATTTCAAGATAAAATGTTCATTGGGATTCTAAAAACATTTAAGGGGACTCATAAGAGCGTTGAGGATGTGCAATGATATTTTTTTCTAGTTTGGTGTAGGAGTATATTAATGAAGAACTCACTACAGTGAGCAAAATTTTAAGACAAAAGAAAAAAAAGATTATGGAAAAGACTCATATTCATATTCGATTAACGTAGAGTCGTAGAGAAATCAGAAAAGGCTGAAAGGGCTGTAGAATATACGTTGTACTCCCATTCTATAACTATAGATCCGTCGATAAACGGTGAAAACTTTAACTAAAATTTTCGAATTTAGAAAGATTTCATTTCGGTTTTCATTGTTTTTCGACCGATGCCATGGTTATATAACAAGGGTACTAGAGTTTTTGGCCTCATGAACTGTACTAGTCTTTGCTAGTTTCAAACTCTTCAAGATTTTCTAAAAAGTATATAAATCGGAGGGCTTCTACACTCTTAACATAAGTACACATACCGGCAAATTGCAATGAATTAACAAGTGTTAGCGCCCAGTGGTTCAAGATTCACCAGTTTTGAAAAGATCCTCAATGAATTCATCAAATAGCCGACATGCACCGGTCCTACAGAGATTGAGTGTATAGCTCTGACCCTTAGTGGAATAAGTTGGAGAAGGTACTTTAAATTCGGATCTTTTGGTCCATGATCTTGCAGAAAATAAAGTCTTTATTACTCAGGCATAAAGAAGCATTCAAATATGTTTTTTGATGACCTGCACAAACCTAACTCTGGTTGTTTGTGGTGCATAATATCCGATGAAGATCAACGTTTTGAAATTTATTTAATTAAACAAAAAAAATTTGTTGCAAATGCGCAAACACTTAAGATAAATAAGAAAATCCTCCATGACTTACTTATTTTAACGGCGGTATATAAAATCAAGAAATATTAATATTTTCAGAGTCGTAATAATTGAAATTCCTTGAGTCCATTATCTCTCGACTAGAAGTCTTCCAAGCAAAAGAATACATCCAATCGACGAAACGTTCTGTGTCTCCCTCAAGAAGTCCCATTAATTTCTTCCCATTCACTCAATCAAAATTATCATCGATAGATCTACTCTCCCCAGAACTAAAACGTATAGAAAAGCTTTTATCCACATTTCTTCAACGTCTCGTCAAATGTGTAAGTAATTACTAAAATCAAATGAACGTGATTCACTCTTCTTCCAACTAAAAGAAAAATTTCATCTTAATTAGATGGCATTCTGTGTGAAAACTATATACAGAAATTCAAAGTGACAAAGTATGACACAAGACACAAGCCAAATGTGATGATTGGGGAGCAGGACGCAGGAGCTGCGAAATATAGCAATGGCCGGTGATAACGACGACCGAAGCGACGCGACGCGACGGCATGAAATCCAATTACAACGTGATTGCTCATTTTAGGGTTCTTGTTGAAATCAATATTCGCTTTCATGGCTTTCATTTATATACACGAACACCAATTATGTATCAGTCTTTCCCAATGGACTCAAATTTGTCACGTGCAACGAAAACGTTTCAATAATCACTTTCGTTGATTTTCACTTCCGGGAGAATTAAAAACCGAAAACATCCAAAAAGCATCTTAATTATTCAAATAAGAAAAGTTCGTTAGAATTTTACACATTCAATGGATGTGGAATAATCGTTTGGAAATAATTGTTATTATACTTTGAATGGGATAAAATGAATATCGGCAGTTCTCTTGGGTGCTTGGGAATGTAATTGAAAGTAATTTTTATAGGCAAAGAAAATTACTGATTTCTGAACGAGCGATTTAACTGTAGTTTCGGTCTGTTCTTTCGTCTCTCGAAGAACACACGCTACAAACTCCCATCTCTTCCCTAGGGTAGGCTGGCTTGGTAAATTAAATTGCAAGAAAATAGTTTTTTTTACTCAAATTCTCAAAAAGCTTTTTAAGGAATAACTGAGGGTTTCAGAAACTAAACGAATTTGCTGTTGGAGATAACTGGATATTGGTTCCTGTAGCAAAATTTTTATATTTAGTATGAGACACGTACCTATGTGTTGCTGCTCTTAAACCGTTGCGAAGTAGGTCTTCTGATTCATTCGTTCGAAAAGTTGAATATCATAATTAACTCTTCATTATTTGTAAATTACAATCAAAAGCCTCCTCCTTTATACATATACACTGCACGAAATAATGAAAAGGACCAAAAAAAATTAGATCGTAATTTTGTTCTACATTTGTTTTTAAAATATTTTCTAATTTTGATTTTTGGAATAGTTTGGTCTTTTATTTTGTCCAATTAAGAATAGGATTAGACTGAATTTTGTCTCGTCCTTATAATTTTTCACATAGTGTTTATTAGACTCGGCCAAAAAAAATTTTTTTTTTTTTGTTTCAAAATCCATATTGAAAACATTGTAAAGGATATTTAAAAAAAAAATTTGAGTTCAAAAAAAGATTATTTAGAGGTCTTTCAATCGTGTTTTATATTTCTTAGACCTAACCTTACTTGAGCGTCAGAACTGTTCAATTATTTTGAGCGCAACAAGTTTAACGACAAATATTTTGTAGAAAATTAAATTTCCTTAAAAAAAGGTCCGCTTTTGAAAAATGGTATGGTTTTTTTGTTTTTGCTCTTTTTCCAACAAGATGGTGCTCCAGTTCAGTATGGTCGTGAAGTTAAGGTTTTGAGTGCACTTGTTAATGAGTTAAATTTTATTATTGTCTTCTTGTTCATCTGTAAGAAATAAAGAAACTCTATGCTTAGAACTTTGCTGGAGGAAGAAAATTTGAGAATCTGGCAACCGTAAACCTATAGACGCTCAACTTGAATACAGTCTTATAGGTTGTTATTGCTTCAAAAAATTAAGTCTAAGATTAGGTCTCAATCATCTGTATTGACAGAGATATCGAATTTAACACAGGTCAGGGTACACCAAAGTAAGCCTTTTTTTAAATTGTCAAAAAGTGATGTGAAAGTTGAGAAACGGGCCTTACTGTAGAACAATTCTTTTTTAGAATATGACCAAGAATCACATCTCAAAGTATGTTACATTAATTACTGCACACCTTGTGTATGTAAAAAAAGTAGGTAAAAAATTGGCACAAACTCGGCTGTTATGGGGGCCTTTACTCGAGAATATTTCTCCACTTCTTCGTGCACACTTTCTGGTAAAGGGTGGTCAAAATTTGAATCATTCCATAATTTTGGGAAGAAGAAATCAAGACTTTTGGATGAGTGGAATGTAGAGGCCCAATTATTAGGTGTTGCTCTAGATTGTAGTTGTAGGAGCTAGCAACCACCTACTAAAAAGACAAAAAAATTTTGATAGAGCACCTTTCTGTAAGAGACTTCATCTCTCACAATATGTGCTCTCCAATCAATGATATACCTGGCAACCCATTTACGATATCATGCACTTGCCAAAATGTCAAATGAAAGCTTTAATTTTCTAAACACATATTATTATGTATGTATTCGTTTCATTTTAAGATCTCTCTTAAATAACTGAATGATCGCACGATCTTTGCACAGTTTTATGTAATTATATTATTAGATTACTGTAATGTAAGAAACAGCTTATTATATGCTTCTTAAAAGCTTCTCTCTTAATATTTTTTGTAATGACAAGTCAGTCTTAATAAAGTACTCGGTTGAAGACGATGTACTGATGAAAATATAATGTAACAAAGTTTTAATCTGAGTTTCTTTTTTTTAAAACCGGCTACATTTCGGAGATTTCTTATGGCATTTACCAGTAAAATAAATGTAAATTCCTTTTAAACTTAACCAAAAATGTTTCGAAAAAACCAAACCCACAGTAAGTAACTCACTCACTGCACCTGGAGATCGCTGTTGTAGAAAATTAGTAATAGATAACTAAAAGAGCCAAACTAAACTCATATCCATCCTAGAATCAATTTTGAAACAAAATTCTTAACTTTTAGCAATCCTCCGAAGTGCAGTTTAGTCCCTTTATCCTTATTCTAATCTGCATTCAACCGAATTCCCTCATCTGATTCAAAGTCCTCGCCAAAAACTTCTTACTTATTTAACCTGATCAGGAAAGTGGTTTTCAACTTCAATGGATTGGAAAAGCTCCAACAAAGAACCGACCCGAATGCCTTTCATAAAGAAGTTCACACAATTGATCTTTCATTAAAAATAATCACTGGAAACTTTCGAGCAAGCAAATCACAAGCAGGACCTCTGTGCGATGTGCGATGTGGGTTCTCTCCTTAATTTCATGCGGCAGTTGGTTTTTATGCAAATCCCAATACTATCAGTGTTAGTCAGGTTCAGGTAAACTACTTCGAGACACTTTCTACGAAGTTTAGTGATAACGATCTTCCCCAATCCTCTTAGGCCACACACTCGTTCGCGTTTGTGTCTTAAAACATTCATAAGGTAGAAGAGATACGAAGCTTCATTATACCCTTGACGCTAGATGTCTACATCGCATCGCACCGAAACTATTAAGAACTATAAACTTTAACTCGAAGGTATAGAATATATGTTAGAGTGTTGTGTGTAAGTAAGTAAGCAAGTGTAGGTGTGCTTTAAATGTTTCCTGACGATGCCATTTCCACAAATCTTCTTCTCTAAAACAAATTACATACAAACGAGCGTTTGTGCAACATCAGGTGCAACCGTCACTTCCATTAATTAGAAAGCCAACAAGGATGTAAGTTTCCCTCGAGGCTTCAATCCCATCCACTTATTGTCGTACATTACTCCTATACAGTTCCTGTATGCCGCTGCTTCCCTATAACAGAAACTACAACTTGTGCTGCTGCTGCTATGGTGTTCTACTACTCCACAAAGCACAACCATCAAGCACAACATACACATATCCTTCTTCGTCTATATCGTGCTCCTTCTTCTTCTTCTACTACCAGTTCTTGTATGTTCAATCAAGCGTCGTTTAAGTGCACGGTTGAATTTGTTCTAGTTAAATATTCACAAGAACACTATACACTTGCGACAATAGGTGGGAGACACAAAAAGTTACAAGTTACCCGACTGCATGCCATGTCGAATTTATTGCAATTTTTTTTTTACCCACCCCTCAGCTGCTTTGGTGTATAGTGACTCTCCTCGCTTGGCTTCGCATCTGATTTGATTTGAGTACATTGTGTGGGGAGACAAACTAAACTAGTTGGTATATACTCGAATGCGGAACTGCAAACGTGCCGTGGATGTGGAAAAGTCTGAATTTGAATTATCAAATGTGGCAAATTAATTCACATTCCATTAACGAAATTGAATTTGCTGTCAGGCTTGTTCTTTGATAGGGGCTGTTGCTCTTGCTTTTGATGTGACGAAACAGTACTTTCGAATGAATGAAAAGCTCCAACCAATCTGCACATCATTTCAATCCATTTGGGAATGGTCCTGGGTGGTGGATGGTGTTGTATAGGTGATTTAGATCTGTTCATCGTGAGCCAGAGTCAATAGTTTCAAATCAAAAGTTTCGCAAGGTAGGTATTTGTTTGGCGAGAGAAGGTGAGGCGTTGTTTGAATGGGAAACATTTAGTCCTGTTAAGTCTATAAAAAAAGCTGCTTGATTGTTGATAGAGAACTCATTTTGTTTGACTGTGCAAATGAAAATACCTAATTAAATTATGTAATCCTCGATGGAGCTTAGTATTGCTACTCTTTGAGTAATTAACCTTTTGTAGTTTTGTTTGAATGTTTGGGCTGACTGTTAAGAGCTTTTGTATCACTTTTTAATCAATGAGCATTACTGTGCACTTGAAGCTAGGGGTATCAGTCCAATTTGTCAAGTTCCAGTTAACATTAGGTCTCGGTATCGAAGTCACAAGGAAATATTCAGCCTTTTTTCACTGTATGTGTAAATAAATTTTGTCTTTGATTGAAGTCAACATTGAACTTCATTCTTGACCTGAGCAGACTTTGTTTCACTGCAAATAGTTTTAGTAGTTTTGGAGATAATGTGTTGTGCCTTATCAAGGGAACCGGCATTCCCTCACAAGGCATGGATCGAATTCAATTCAATTCAAAAAGACTTTACGAAATAACAATTACAGTATTTAAAATTATAAGATTTAGTTTACAAAAATATCATTAAAAAAAATTTAAACTTAAAAATTAAAAAATTAAATTAAAAAAAAAAATTTCCAAAAAAGAAAGTAATAAAATAATAATAATAAAAAAATAATATAGTAGCAGACAGAAAAAGGAAACGGAAAATGAAGAAAAAAATGAGGAAAAATGATAAAAGCGAAAGAAAGTTAGGGAAAAGAGGAAAAATTAAAATTAGGTACACAATCAGAAAACACTGATCAGAAAATATTTAAACAAGACAATAACCTTAATCACTGATCGTATCTAATAAAGTATGCCAATGCAGCAGCCCTGAACTTTATTACTGCAACTATTTTTTTATGGCTGTGGGAAGGGTATTTCAAAGCTTGGTTGAGTAAATATCAGTGACCAATCCACGAGGAGGTTTTTCGGGTCCGGACCAGAGATCAAAATGAGTATGTTCAAATCAGTTCAAACACATCCAAAATTTCTCAACGATCGCTCAGACTTGATCATTTTCCACCCCTATTCACAAGCAAATAACTCGCAAGCATATTTACTCACAAGCAAAAACTGCTTGTGAACAAACTAAATGAGTAAGGATACTCACAAGTCATTTTTTCTGTATTGCACTCACAAGCAAATGACTTGCAAGCAGATTGACTTGTTTGAACTTACTTGAATATATTCAAATATGTACTCATGAGCATGCAAAATATTCACAAGCAGGCAGTGTGTTCACAAGCAGGTAGCGTGCTTACAAGCAGGCAGTGTGTTTATAAGCAGGCAGTGTATTAATCGGAAAGCAATGCGTTGAACATTTATACCTAACTATAATTCTATTGAAAAACAAAGAAAGGCATACAAATGGCTGGTTTTGGCTTATGAGAAGACGGATTGGATGCATTGCGGGATGATAAAACATTTTAATTTCTGATTCCAAAATTTCCCTTTTTAATATTAAAAAAGTGTTTGTAAATAATTTTTACAATATAATAAATTTATATGACTTTATTGCGGAAATGGATTTTGCTTATCAGTTTTTTAAGTGATTGCTAATTCCTTCGTGTTATGGCATGCACATTTTTGGGTTTAAGCTTATGAAGGCAGGTACAAAAATAAGGTCATCAATGAATTAGAGTTATAAACATGTGGGTATTTACGTCGTTGACGAAATAAGTTTTAAAGATTTTTTTTTTCGGAATTATGCATAATAAAAGAGTTTATCTGAGAAAAAGTGACCTGAATGTACCTATCATAAAAAACCGCAAATGCGGTTTTGATCATTATTTTAGAAGCGTAAATTTTTTTTGGTACCTGATTTTGAATATAGAAAGTATATAAAGATTACGTTAAAAATTAAAATCACTTTAGTGGAATATTGTTAGCAGCAGTGTTTGTGTAGAAAATTTAAAATGAACGAAGAAAGTGTAAATTTTAACCTTCTTGAAGGTATTTTCTCAATAAGCAGTAAGAAAAATAGCAGAAGTAAGGTTTGGGAAACGTTTGGAGAAATAAAAACTCAGAACGGTGAAATTTCTTCCCAACTTTGTGGCATGCAGATCCTGCAAAAAAGTTCTGAAATTCACATGTAAGGCCACAACTAATCTTTTGAGACATAAGTGCCACAAAGAAAACCAGCCAAGTTTAATAAATAAAGTGCTTGTGTCTCCTTTGGACAAAAAAGTTATGTTTGATGCTTCCGTTAAACTTGTTGTGGAAGACATTAGACCATTTGCTATAATTGAAGGAAGTGGTATGCAAAATTTTGTGGCAGAGTGTGTGAACATTGGTGCAAAGTACGGACAACACGTAGATGTCAAGGATATGCTGCCAACCGGAGCAACGATTAGCCATCAAGTGAAGGAAATTAAATAAATAAATATTATAAATAATAAGAAATAAATAAACAATAAATAATGTTTTCACACGGTTTATTGGGGAAAGTACATCACAGGATTCATTTGAAACGGAAATCGCTGAATATATTGCAACCAATACAAAAGATCCTGTCAATATTCTACAATGTGGTTTGAACACAAAAACATTTTGAAGCGCCTATATGAAGTCAGCAAAATATTAAATTGCATACCTGCAACATCAGCCCCTTCAGAAAGAGCTTTCTCACAGGCTGGGAATGTGATAACTGAAAAACGAACCAGGTTGAACCCGGAAACCGTTAATAATTTAATGGTTGCACATTCAAATTTAAAAATTAATAAAATTTAAAGTAAAAGAAATTTTAAATAAGTCTTTGTTGTTGCATTTTTGTTTTTTTTTTCTAACTATTTCTTATTTATCATGATTTTGTTTCGCTTTTTTTAACTTCTAATTCAGTTTTCTGTTCGCTTAAATTTTTTTGTTTTTATATACTTACAAACCTGTACTATCTACTTCAATGAATACAATAAATTGTTTCCATATCTACTGTATAATAACCTTTTTCTTCATATAAAAGAAAAGAATAAAAAACCAAGCTATTAAACAAACGTATTTCTTACATATACCTAGATTTTTATGGTACTCAAAACGAACACGCCATCAAACTACCCTATTTGGTATGATCACATTGCTTGCTTATAAACACACGGCTTATTCACAAGCACACTGCATACTCATGAACTTATTGCTTGTTTACGAATAAATTGCTTGTGATCACTTTTACTCACAAGCACTTTACTCACAAGCAGCTTAACTCAATGTTATTCAAACTCATTTTGACTTGCAAGCAAGTCTACTTGTTTGGTTCGTTTGAAAATAGGGGTTGTTCATAGTTGCTTGGTTCACAAATAAGATCGTTCAAATTGACTTGCTTGTGGGCTGACTCAGCTTGTTCAAACTCTTTTTTTTTCAAGTAAATACTCATTGTTCACAAGCAGACTTAGTTCATTTTAATCTCTGGTCCGGACCCCAACCCCTCCCTCCAATCGGGAAAATAAAAGATGATATTTGTAACATTTATCGGCTCCTAATTTTCAAATTTCGTTACGGGACGGGAAAATACAATATGAGCAAGACAAAATGTAAAGGAGAAGTAATGTTATTTTAAAAATTCAAGAACTTTATTGATTATTACACTTTATAAAAAACTGAAGAGCAGGCTACTTCAAACACTAGTAAATTTTTGAGGTTTTTTGGCAGATTCCACTAGAATTTCGTCTTCGGTAAGTTCAGTATGGCTATGGATATTTAAAGACGCAAAACTATTCAGTCGTTCCTGTCCCATTGTATTTCTCAGGTAAGTTTTGATCCTACTCAACGTTGAAAATGATTGTTCTGGAGTTGCTGTAGTTACAGGTTGTACTGCCAAGACTCGCAAAATATAATCGACATTCTTGAACGACTTGCTACTGATAACTTGAAAAATATCGTTAGATTGATGTTTGCATATGTGACTCGATCCGATAAAAGGGACTAACTAAACGAAAAATTGGTTGTTGGATCATGATGGATTACACAAGTTCTATTACTGAATATTCATGAAGCGTAATCAGAAATTTTTACCCGTGGGGTGATGGTAAGTTGGCAAGGTCTCCGATAGCAAATTCATTACCATGAAAAGCGCTTTCTCAACTAGTCGCTTTCTCAACTAGCGCTAAGCCCTCGCTCTGTTGCGCCACCCTATTTATTTATTTTAATCAGAAAGTACATCAGATCCTTTCAGAGCGTGCCGTGCAAGCTTTCAGTTTTGCCTTAAAGGTGTCTTTTCTCGGATCGCGTCACATATATAAACTTTTTTACAAGTAAATTTTTGATCGAAAGATACTAACCAGTAAAGCATCAAGCAGAATTTGACAGAAAATTTTCTTTCGAACAATCCGATATATCTTCCGTGTAGAGGTCAGTGCATATCTTTTCGTTAAATTTTCGTTAAGAAGTAGTTGCTCCTAACTTTGGAAAATGGATTTTTGTTCCGAGAACCGACTTTTGAGTTGAGAAATGAACAATTCAAGAAACGGAATAAAGAAAGAAATTCTGTATTTAGTAGTCTTCAATACTTTGTGCTTGAACGTTGCAACGGTTCTTTTGTCAATTGCAACGGCTTGGCGTGACAATTTCATTGTGATTTCGTATCCAGGACAAATTCTAGCAATATGTTCATAAAGAACGTGGAAATTAGAACCTGCGTTTTCGCGTTTGTAATTAAATTCATTCATCTGCCAGCTTAGTTGCCTCACTTAGTTCTTGGATTTTAGATTGAAATTGTCGACTCAAAGACAAAACAATTGAATTCACTGATTCCATAATGTGACAGGCGATTTGGAGTTCAACCGTCAAAATCGCTGTCAAAATGCAATGCAATGTTATTATAATAATATGATATAAGGTTCGATTAGATTTGGGGAACTGTAATTTATCAAACAAATACTGAGGTTTTTTGATTTTAATAATTTTATGGATAAAAAGGCAGCACCTTATGTCGAGAAAAAGTTGAAATGTACCGTCAAGTACTAACTTATGGTATTGCGATACATGCTCATGCCGACGAAGTCCATTCACATATCTTATCATATCATTGGACGCAACTAGTAGCTAATGGTGAGAGTGAGAGTGTAGTTTGCAATAAACAGTAGCGTAGACACATTTAGCTTACGTAGCCCTCCATAAATTCGCCCAATAGAAAAATTAACATTGTCGGACCCAGACAACGTGCGATTAAGTTTTAAACCGAAGTTAGAGATAGAGACTCTATCAACAAAATTGAGTTGCAAATTATTCAAGAAAATCGGTGGTATATTTTCGGTATTGTACTGGTTTTCAGAGATACATATGATTTGAGATTTACTCGGACTCGTAAATCTTAGATAGATCGTCATTAAACCTTGCAACTAAGTCTTCGATGAGTCCAATCGGCCAAGGTAAATATATTTGAGCATTATCGGCATAAAGGTGAATGTTAACATTACAGCAAACTTTGGGTAGATCATAAATAAAGAGACAGAATAATAGTATAGTATAGTATATTTATTATCTATTTCCTTAACAATTTTTCTGATATATGTTTAAAAATACAAATAAATTAAAAGAAGAGAAATAAATCAGAAGCATTTGAGATTTTTTAAAAATTGTTTTAAAAGCCCCTTCAAATTCATGAAAAAGTATATATATAACAAAATATTGGGTGGGGTGACCCTTCAAAAAACTACAAAAATTTTATAATGAAAAAAGATATGAAAAAAATAAAAAGTACATAACATCAATTTTATTTAAGTTAATCACAAATTACATAAGAAGTGATTCAATGCATGCATGATCTAAATTGAATAACCACAATTTCAAGTTCCTTAAAAATTTTGACGTTGAAGTTTCTGATCTAAGATATAGAGGCAATTTATTAAAAAGTCTACAAGATGCCACACTAAAGAATCTACGACAAGCAGTGGTGCGTGAGTGAGGAATGTTTACCAAAAATGAATGGTTTCCACGTACGTTGTGGTTTCTAAGAACTCTTTGATTGCGATGACCAGATTTCATAAAGAATATTTTTAATACCTTAAAGCAATAAAGGTGGCGTAAAGGAAGAACCCTCAAACTCTGAAATAATGGAAAACTATGATCCCAACGCGACTTTTTTAGTATTTTTCTTATCATGTTTTTTTGTAGAATAAAAAGTGGTTGAATTTTGTTGGAATAGGTTCCACCCCAGCAGGTTATTGCATATTGCATCTTAGAATGGAAAATTCCGTAATATATATTTCTTAAGAGTTCGTCCTTACACACAGAACGTAGATAAAAAAAATGCCTGAGAACGGAACGAAAGTACTGCCTCAACTTTTCCGTATGGGTAGAGAAGTTCATTTTCGAGTTCAGATGTAAGCCGAAATATTTGAATTCATCTACATTTTCTATTTGAAAGCAATTCATATTACACCGTGAACTGTCATCAAAAGTATTCTCTGCGGATAGAGATTCACACTTACAGTGTTCTAATTTAAAACGCTGACAATCGGGAGAGTGGTAAAACACGTCAACTAAAGGGCTATTAGCGTTAGACAAACTAAAAAACATTAATTTCGTTTTAGAGCTAATCACTAGATTGTGGCTAGCAAACCAGACTCTAAGAATACTAAGGTCCCAGTTAAATTCAGATGTCAAGTCTAATAGGCTTTTTGTCCCGTATGCAAATCCTATGTCATCTGCAAAAGCTGTTAACGCACCCTTGAAAGGCAGCTCGAACACAGAATTAATATAAATTAAAAACAGTAAAGGTCCCATGACAGATCCTTGTGGCACGCCCATATTCGTATTTTCCTTACTGCCTATTAATTTTAACCTTTTGAGATCGATTCTCAAGATAAGACGTGAGCCATAAGAGTATAGAACCCCTAAGGCCTGCACACTCTAGCTTTTCTACTAAAATTTTGTTGTTGACCATATCAAATGCCTTTGTTATATCTACAAATAAGCCTGCTGTAAATTTTTTGTCATCCAATATTGGTCCTATTATTGATCTTCGGGGTACACCCGAAACTGAAGGACGTTGTTGGGAATAACTTCCATCATAGCAAACTCGTTGTTGCCGATTAATAAAATATTTTTTTTATCAAACGCACAGATCTTTTACTAAAACCAAAGTGTAAATAAAGTTTGAAACAAAGAAGTAAGTGATTAACACTTTCTTAAGCTTCGAGAAGTCAAGTAAGAAAAGAACTTCTTAATAGTCCACATCAAATCAGACGAAAGCCTGACACTACTTCAAAATCGAAATCACACAAAAAAGACTGTCGATTGTCAGGTACAAAAGACAGAGAATTCGAGACACTGGACGTAAAAGCATTATTGAGGTCGTTTAAATCTGGTATCGTGTTGGTATATTATTTTACCAATTCCAATAGATTTTGACCAAAGCTTTTTTGAGCTCTGAGCCGTGTTGAATTTAGATAAATAATATCTTTGTTTAGCTCTCTCGATAGTAAGAGTACAAAAATTCGACAGAAAACCTCCCAATGTCTACTTGTTGCGTAAACTTTCCATCTTGAATCTGGTCATTCACGGGCTTTCATAGATCTGCGGACCTCCGATGTATGCCAAGGACAATTTTGATTTCTGATAACAACGATCGGTCTTTAATGGAACATTTGTGTTAAAAAGTTTCAAAATCAATGCTTGTAAACAATTGACCTTGTAATTGATGTCAGTTGAATGATAACAGTCCCTCCATGGCAGAAGACAAGCATTCAAACGCAAACTATTGAAATAGATAGAAAAACTCTATATTGAAAGCATGAAGTTTCTGACGAGGAAGAAAACTTGACATTATATGTACAGAACAATAAGTCATGATCACTTACACCATCAAGGGAAAGTTGATCTTGAAGCAAGATATTTGATTTAGTGGAAAACATGATGATATCGATCAGGCATCAGGCTGGGAGGGGCATTTGGAACGTGAAGTATTAGACTTCACAACATTTAATCCAGAAGCTGCAGTGAAATCTAAAATCTGGCTGTGAGAAATGCGATAGGCCCCGCTCTGTGGTGCCCTCCCTATTTATTCAGTCCTATTTTAAAGACATAAAACATTTAGATTGCTTCTTCATGAAGAACAGCAAAATCCCATTTAAAAACCACACAAAAAGCCAATGAGAAAGAAATGAGTTGCATTCATAATAATCCATTGATGACAGATGGAAGATGACAGATCACAATAGACAGATGATAGAAGAGAGATAACAGAAGAGAGATAAAAGATGACAGATGACAGACGAAAGATGACAAATGACTGATTTGTATTTGTATTTTTATATTGTGCGTAGACTTTTAAACTAACTATATTGAAGTGGTGGTGCCAGTAGCTTTAACAATTTCTACTGTTCAAGGCTCGAATCACTGAAACCCTGAAAAAAGGAGAAAATTGCTTTTCTTTGGTATGGTCTTTCGCGAAGTTGCCAATGCAAGTGCTTTGACTAGAAATCGGCAACTAATTATGAGTTTCCGCACAAGGCATGGTTGAGAGAAATTCGCTATACACTACTACTATGAGCGTCACAGCTCGGTGTGGTCTTAGTCTTTGAATATTTAGAGAAATACCTACAACTTTGCACTCAAAGTAAGCTGAGATCCTTTTTCTCTTAATCGTGCCAAAAAAGAAGAGGTCCTCTTCTTGCCTTTATTATATACAGTGGTGATTTCAAAAACCCTTCTAGCCTCAGTATGAAGCAAGTCCGCTTTCCATGTCTTAACTATGTTCATGGCACTGTACAGCTATAGATCATTATTGTATCTTCTTCAACACTCATCGGCTGAACGGAAAGGGCTAATGAGCAGTCGTAGTATATTTCTTCTGAGAACTTTATAGGGTTTCATACTTATATCTTTATGGTGAGATGAATAAAATTAGGGATTCGCACTTTTTCTGCCCTTTAAAATTTAATAAATGCCTTTGACTTATGTTTAGATGCACAATAACATTTTCTTTAGGATATCGATGCTCAGTTCTATTTTCTTTTCTTTTTTTGTCCGTGATTTTTGTGGAAAACTTGGCCATAGTAAGGCGGGCTGTTAGAGAAAGTAAATGAATAAAACCTTACAGGTTTGAAACTGACCAAATGTTGTCATATTTTTTGAATATTGAATTTGTGTCAACATTATTACCCAGTGTATAATGTTTAAGTTTTCACTAATAACATTGGACTATGCCAATTTTTGTTTTGAGCTGAATTTATGTGCATTAGCTAATTTCTTGAAAGGCAGAAAGCTATAGAACTAACATGTGTGCTCTGACTTATTAGTCGCACAAAGTAAGCGGGTTCTATTTCTATCAACACCCTAAGCTAATTCTTTTTTTAATAATAAATGATTTATTCTTTATTGATCACTACACAACTACACACCCTTGGTAATGCTTTTTATTTAAGAAGCAGACTTTTGTCCACTGAAGTGAAAAGGAAAATTTCCTAAATTCATAATCATTTCATTTCGCCTAAAAAGAAAACCCAAAAAACCATACCCACTAAGCCATAGAAAGAATCCATGGAATTTTGTTGCTTTTCTATGCACACAGCAGCAAAAACCCACATTATGCGCTGGTGGTCAAACTATAGAACTCGGATGTGTGAGTGGCTATTCAGGATCAGAATGCAGTGGTTAAATTTGAATGCCATAAATCGCCAGCATCCCAAATCTATATAATATTAACCATGAAATGAAATTTTGAAATTGCACCGCGCTCGTTGGCATTTTGTTTTCGTACTGCCAATGTAGTAATTGTGATACGAGTGTGTACGAATTTATTATTTAATTGGTGATTTGCTGATTCAGAATTTGGGGAAATACGGGTGGTTTTGCGTAATTTAGTTGTTGTGGAACCTGAGGTTTTTCTTGGATTTATTGCGAAACAATTTGCCGACTTTAATTGAATTTTTCGGTTTAGAAAATCAAATTTGTTGATAGAGATTGACGGTTTTTTTGGGTCTGTGGCCGAAAATATTAGACGGATAGTTTAATTTTTAAATCTGCGGGTACTGACAACGTAATAATTTAATTTTATAAAAACTTTTGTTTATGCCAAAAAATTAATATTAAATGACGGCAACGTTGCCTTACAAGCGAACATGAGAAAATTCAATCAGCAGAGTCTTTGTTTTCCGACCACGTTTCAATTGTAAGAACTATATGTGGTCATGAGTGTTGGCAAAACCATATTCTAATTGCCGTTGCCTTCAATGAAGTGAAGATGCCAGTGACTTCTGGTTTTATTCTTTCTAATACACTGATGCTGCTGTCAACAAACTGCACTGTTGCTGCTGAAATATTGAAAAGTTGTGTGACAGTTTTGTCGCAGCCCTGTGGAGTGGAGTCAACGGATGCGAGCTATGTAGTAAGCTCTACAATTATAAAGGAATCCAAGGTCATTTGGCTGGTTCTACTGTGCACCGGTACAAAGCCATTCTTCAGGAAGCTGCAAGGCTGAGAAGTGGTAAGACATAAAAAAAAGTTTTAAAATATTTACTGTATTTTGCAAAAGAGGATAGGTGGGGTCGAAAAAGTCGTGTGGTTGGGCGATCTCCAATTCCCTTCTTTGACTGAGAGCCGAGAGTGGAAATTTTTCTCAGTTTTTTAGAAATTTGAGGAAATGATAGGTTGCTTCTTTTTTCCAAAAAATATGACCGAAGGAATCCACATTCTCTTCAATTCACTGAAACTTGGGGTATCGCAACGAGTTAAGCGTTTGTAAAAAGTTGTTTTGCAGTGTCATAGATCCTGCTGTTTTGATCATATTGTTACTTGATCCTTAAGGTAATCGTTCTGAACAGAAAGTCAAATCAGCAACGAGAGATGAATCGCTCTGCAAAAATCAGATATGGAATAGAAAACTAGAAGAAAGGGCAAGACATTTTATTGGCTTTCATTAGTTTTGTTGTAATTTAAAGTGAAGCGGTTCTCAAGAGGCTGATTTTTCTTAAATTGTTTTTGAGCTACTTTTTTCTCTTTCCTCATATGCAATTTATTATTATTATTTATTTTTTATTTTTTTAGCTTTACGATGGCCGTGTTGATCGGTTGAAGTCCAATAATCCAAGAGACCACAGTTTAATTTTTCTTTCCCTTTTATTTACTGTCTGACTCTCCATAAATTATCCCTTCGAATCTCTGGTCGTACTCTACTCGATGTTCCCGTTTGTTAACATTTGGTAGAAAGAATATTGTGTTTTCGAATTCGAATTTAAACTTAGAAGGTGTGTTTCATTTTATTATTGTCAAACTCGGTGTGATGTTTTTTTTTTGGGGGGGGTTCTGTAATACTATTTAGTCCGGCGAAATTCAGCAAATTCACCGAATTTAGTATTTGAACCCTATTTGCATTTACAGTCATTCTTCTGTTTGCGAAAGCTCAAAACTCTTCACAATTGAAAGCAGAACCAAATTTTAAAGAGCACATCTGCCAAAAAAGGTATTGATTCCCATAATAGAAATTTCAGATTTATGTATTAATGTCCATCCGCCATTGCACGCTTCAATAGAAGCTCACCCCATCCTTTTTATGGAAAATTTTGCAGTAGGACTTTGGTTTGCTGTCCAACTCGTGCAAGAACTACAACCTAGCGACCACAAAGCGCGCTACACGTTTGCTGAATGGATCTAAAAAGAGTTTGATGCATACATAAGGTAGAAGGCACAATAGAGTGGCGAGCCTCGGGTTCAAACCCATTTTACACATTCATGCTCTCTGAGGGAATGAAAGGGACCTTCAATTTTCCACCGGCTCTCAATAGCTAATCGAAAAAGCGCTTTTCATGGCAGCGAATTTGCAATCGGAGGATTTGCCAATTCCTACCGAACGGTGATACCCGCGGAAAGCATTTTTGGTTTCTATCGTGATTCGAACCACGAACCTCCCGTGTAACAAGAAGACATCCAAAAGCAAGTTAGCCATTGATTTTCACAAAAAAACACTTTGTTTAGTGAAGAAGCTCAATTTTGGTTGAATAGATACGCTAAGCAATAAAACTTTCGCATTTGGAGTGATGATAATCTACGAGCGATTATTGAGACTGTCTTACGTCCTCCAAAAGTCTCTGTTTGGTGTGCTTTTTCGTCATAAGGAATCATTGGAACATGTTGCTTTAGGAACTAGGCCGGCGGCCATGATGTTACAGCCAACAAAGAAGGGTATTGAACTATGATGAATTTTATCGTGCCGGAATTTGAGAATGTTGATGTCAACGACATGTTGCTACATGACATAAATCCAACGAAACAATCAATTTTTTGAAGTAAAGTTTTCTTCAGCGCGCTGCCTCGATTTGTGGAACTTTATCTTTTGTGCTTTAATCTCAATTTGCTTGTCTACGTAGATAAGCTGGAGACGGTTGGCGCCCTGGAGGATAATATACGGCTCGTTATTGTTGATATTCTACCAAAAATGCAACAAAAAGAGATCAAAAATTTGGCCTCTCGATTGGAATTCACTCGTAAAAGCTTCCATGGGCACTTCCCCAAATCATTTTTAAAACAATACAACGTCAAACTCTTATCGGTTTCAGTTCCTTTTGAAAAGTGCATGTTTTTAATAACAACCGTAACATACGTCTTACGTAAAATCTTCCCATTTTCCTTTTGGCAGTACCTACTTTGAGCATACAGAGATGTTTAAGAAGTATGAATTTGTCCATCCTGGGCAAAGTTTGATATACGCCTCTTCCAGTAAGGAATTTCGGTTTGGAGTGTTTAAAAAACGATTTTTTTTTTCAAAGCTCCAAATAGTGATTATTCCGCTTGTTAACGTAGGTCACATCCGAGATCAAAATAGACTTCATCTCTAAAGATGAGATATTGATGAACTTCCGGATGAGTTGTACTTTTACTATACTTTGGAAGCCTCAATTTATTAGTTGTTATTAAAATTCTTTGCAATTCAGTGAAGCATCTTATTCTCAAAATCGCCGAGAAATGACAATGCTGACACTATGAGCAAAAACATTAAGTTATTCCCGGTCTTGAGCAATGCACACAAATTTGATTCTTCTCATCGCTAACTTGTGTCAACAGCTTAATATTTTTTAAACAATTACTGATCACGACTGTCGCAAAGGCCCAACAATGTTTTGTGTCTTGTTGTCTCCCCATTTTTTGTTTGAGTTTTATTAGTTTCAATTGAATTTTTTTCAAAGGCGTAGGCTTTACGTGGCATCTGTCGAATAGAAATAGCTTGAATCGATTAATATCATTTTATTGGAAGATCCTTCAGTAAGTATCTGCTAAGAGCTTGGGTGTGTCATGGACTCCGCTGTTATAATTGCTACAGCAAAAAGTTCTATTTAACATATTTCGCATTGAATTCCTTACAGTTAATTCGTTTAAAAGAAGGGTTCAATCCACCCACACTGCACACCACCATATGATTTGTTTTGTTACCATTTACTAGAGTCCTACAATTCCATTGCAAAATTTTGCACTTCCAAATTCGAATCCCTTTTGAAGAAGAGTGATTCGGAAAAGTCATACTAATAACGAAGTGGTATCGAATACATTTGCCTTCAATGAAACAGGCAACATTCACCTATGTCCTGTGGAAAAACCTCATTACTCTCGGTGATTTGAAAGCCCACCAGATGTTTCGGCCCATATTCAGAGAAAGCATAGATTGAGGATGAATTTAGTAATGAAAACACTATCTGTACACCTTCTGAACTTCCTCGCAACATAACAGGAGAGCTCTAAGAACTCCTTGTTCAAAACCACCAGAGAGTTCTTGTCCAGAGAAACACAGTTCAAATCAAAAATTTACATGTACATCAATGCCCCTGATCACTCGAACACAGAGTGAATTGCAAATAGCCAAAATATGTGTATCAAAGTCCAAAAACACGCATAGCTGACGTAAGTAACTACGAATTGATGAACTGATTCCACAGCCACGCAAAAGTAAGGCCGGTATTACAGAGTCGTGTAATAATTGTAATGGAAGAAGACTTCGAATGCAAGTTCGACATCAGCAAAGCAGCATCCTCGGGCAGCTAACATAGAATACGAACCAAAAACTGGACACTGCGCAATGTGACGCCATGGATAAGGACTCTAAAATGAAGAGCCATGCCATAGAAGGGAAGCAATTAATTAGTCAAAATCAATGATACCACACCAGACACCACTAACTCATTTTTCTCAGAAAAACAACATTTGATCTCTCCGCCAATAAGTACAACTTTGTATAAAGGCAATAAGTCTTTTCCTTGAATTCAAGACCAAAACACAAACGCACCTCTACCTCAACCACCTTTGAACTCTGATTTTATTCACTAAACAGTACTCATTTATCTTCGCCTCCCTTATAATGTTTTACTCACTTTATTTAACCTGTATAAACTGCCGAGCTGCTTTCTTGTGCCATCAGTTAATAAGACACCAAACGTTATATATAATTAGACAACATTCATAATAATTAATTAGGAGTTCAAAACTCCTAATTTTGTTCGTCTCGTTATCGTTCGCGCTACACACCATAGAAGCACAATCGGAGGTAGATAAGGACATACACACTACACAGAGGGACTAAGCACGATAATATAGCTACACGTAAAAGCCAAGAGCATAAAGATACATTTCCACTAATGTTGCGCTACCACAATGCGATGTCAACCACCAAATTAAAACGTTCTAATGGGATTTTACGCTCCGCAATACAAATAGCCTCAATGAGGTAGTGTTGGCACGTAGTTAGAACAAGTTGTTTTATTTTCAACGAAATGCGAAATGACCGTACCAATGCCCCGGGGTGGCTGAAAAGAAGTTAAGTAAATAAACACTGGACAAACAAACAAAAAGCTTCCACTGTGCGGGTTCACTCTGATTACCCTAGTTTTTGGTCTTTGGCTACCTAAATCAAGCTGTTGTAACTTTATTTTTACATAAGTGCTTAGATAAAACGTTTAGAATCTTAAACAGGAATTTGAATAAAGCAGAGGGAGATACGACAGGACTAGGGACAGAGACAGAGTCTATCTTACCCGTCTGTCGTAGTGCTATTGTCAGTTTCAGGGCTTTGTCAATGCCCAAAGGATATAATTTACTAATGAAATGTATTATAGCAATAAAAACAAACTACACACACAATCATAGCCACATTGGAGAAAAAACTTTCACATCAAAGTTCAGCATAAAGTAAAACAAACAATGAATAACCAAAAAGTGGTATGAAGGATTCTTGGAGCTGTGTAAGAAAACTATTGAATTTTGTAGCTACCGAAATTCAAAAGGCATCCACAAAATGCAAATACCTACTTCCATACATAAATCACATACACACACAGACACACCAAGTTCTCGGGATGAAAACTTGGCTAAATGGAAACATCCTCACCTGCATGGCTATGCTCTGTGTACATCAGACGGATGGAGTATGAACGAACGCATTTATGCAAATTTTGAAACTTTATGAGTCCAACGTGCCCTGGGAATAATGTACAACGACAACGAGTGTAACGATTGTGTGCCAACTTTCCACACACAAACCGCTTGTAAGAGAGAGAGAGGCGCACGAGGATCTCGGTTCTCGGCAAGTAGGTGATGGGCGACAACGACAAGCTTTTCACTGGGATGACATAATTTTCACAGTCATAACCATGTGTATAGTTTGTATTTCAAAAGTACATTAAAATTGAATTAGTTTGTTCGGAGTTTTACACGACCATTGTGTATGCTTAGAGGTACACTCAACTCAGTAGTTGGTCTTGGTACGTCTGCACTCTTTTCCTCTCTACACACACATAGACACATAGACTCTATGCCACATTGCTTTGGTTTGATTGCCAAAGCTCCGGGCGATCCAAAACTATTACCACTGTGATTCCTGATATGAAAACTAAAATTACTACAAGATTGTCAAAAACATTCTTTACAATCTTTTGAGTTTGCTTAGGCGAAGATGAACACTGAATATTTGAGTTTTGCTTTGGAATTGGATGCTCGTATTTGTATTTATATCTGCATTCTTCTACGTAATGCCATTATCGGAATAGGAACAAATCTCAGAGGAGTTCCCAAGCTGAACTCATGAAAAATGAGGCTTTTTGTTGATTACGTATAAGGCTTCTTGTATCCACATAAAAAAGGTTTTTCTTTTGTTTTCTCAAGAGTCGAGACGAGATTTCAAACTTTCGTATGTAATGTTTCTTTTTCTGTCCCTCGGTAATCATAATCACATTGTTACAGTACTTTGAAGATTTAGATTTCGTTCTTTGGAAGTTATTAGAACAGCTTTTTGCCTAGTGGTTGAGGTAGGTTTAGTGGTTGGGTTTTGGGGAGCCTCATATTATTTCCAAATTAGGTTTTCAACCATCGCTTGATCCCATTGGATTTGACTGGTCAGTGTCTTAAGTCAGTGATTTCGACCCATGTTAACTCCTATAAAGGTGGTGTAATAAGCATGAAATCTGACGAAATGCATCAGCTTTCTTAACATGAGAAAAGAGGAAGAGATTGAATACGAAAAGCAATTCAGTAAAAGCAAAGCAGTGAAAAAAAAAAATGTTTATCGTTATCGTTATCGTTAGCTGTTTATCCTGATTTTTTTTATTTTTTTTTTTGTTGTACCGTCCGTTTTTGGAAGAACATATTTCCATGATGGGTGCTCCCAAAAGTCTACCATCCTCACTCCAGGGATGTTGTAAAACAGAATGCGTCAGGTGAACTCTTGGAATGGTACTAAGCTTAGGAATAATATGAAGTCAAAGGAAAAGATTGATTATATCAGAGAACCTAAGCAATAAACCGAATGCCTTCAAAGATAAGTTTAAACAAAAAATGTATTTTTTTATTTGCTTTTGGAGGAATGTCTTACGCACGGAAGTTTCCATACTTTCCCGTGTCTCTACAAGGTGAACTATGCTTGGCATACTCCAAATGTTGCTCTCTGATCTTCTACTCGGGACCACTTGCCCATTTCTTCGACGGGGGATCCCTGTCTATGTGGCAGGTTCTAGTTCCTCAACTACCTCTTCTTGTTTTTTTTTTTCAGGATCTGCTTCAGATACAAGCTAATTCGCCTCCAACTCTCCTCGTCTCTCAGCATCTCCTGGATGATATTATTCGGGTTGAGCTCTCCGATAACTCTTTTTTTTTCCTGACGGGCAGATTCCCATCTGCTACACTCGAACACTGTATGATAATCATCGTCTGTGAGTGAATCTCAATATTGGCACAAATGACTTCTTTTTTCCAATTTAGTGCAGAAAAGCGTTGAAATACCCGTGTCCGGTGAGAAACTGTGTGTGACGTATTAGTTCACTTCACCGTGTTTCCGGTTACTCCATTCGCTTATGTCTCCGATCAGCCTAACAGTCCAGCGACCTCTGCTTTCCAACTCCCAGAGTTCTTGCCACTTCTGCTGTGTAATCGCTTTCGCCTTCGCGTTCGCCGCTTCCACGCCGATTTCTGCTTTCTTTTCGGAAATGTTATCTTCTTTGTGTTGCGAGGAGGTCAATTGGTACGACACCTGCAACTATAAGAACTGCTGGCTCAGACACTGTGCAGTAAGCGCTCGCTATTCGAAAGGCACCGCGACTCTGTACCGATGCTAGTTGTTTCCGGTATTTTTCCTGTTTTAGTGCCTCAGCACAAATTTCGCTCCCGTACAGGAGAGTTGTATGTGTTGTTGCCAGAAGAAGTCTCCATTTACTTGCGGATGGGCTACCTACATTTGCCATCAACCTACATAGGTGGCATGCAACCTTGGATGCACGTTCAGCAGTCGTTTGATCTGGTCACAAAAGCTCAGTTTCGTGTCGAGCTTTATTTTTAAATATTTTACCTCGTTTTTGCTTTTTATAAGTTCGGTTTCGATGTGGAAGTCGATAACCGTGGGAATTTTTATTTTTATTTTGTTATAGGACTACTACTTCAGTCTTCTCAGTAGCCCGGGACAGCCCATGTTCATCCATCCAGGAATTTGTCCTTCGCATCACTTGGTTCAACTTTATCTGTACGCTTTCGGTGTCTTTTGTTAATCACCGCAGGAGCGTCGCGTCGGCGTCGTAGTTAGCGTATCCAACTAGAAAGCAGTCTTCGGGGATTTCCATATACAGAGATTGTCATCGTCGGAGATGTTTCAGAGGTCTTGTCCAATGATAGATCCCTGTGCTGCTCCAGCTGTGATATCTATTCGTATCAGTCCTTCAGTGGCTTGGTAGATACATAAGATCTCGATCTTTGAAGTAATATTTTATCATCCGTAACAGATGCTCTGGTATTTGGAGTCTTCTTTCAAGTGCTTCAATCATATTTGACCATCGAGCTGAATTAAAAACGTTTCGGACATCAAGTGTTACAAGAAGCACGATTCTTGGTGTTTTGGCTCCCTTGTTGAGCATTTTCGACTTCTTTTTCTACTTTTTATTGCTCCTATTTTAGAGCGCCCCTACCTGAAGCTATATTGTCTTTCATACAAGTCTTCCATTCTTTGAATCGCGGCTATAAGAATGAAACGGCTCGTGGTTGCAATAGCTTTTCTAGGAGCTTGTCTGCTGTGTCCAGCATGTACAGAGGCCTATATGGGTACGCGGATGGAGACTCCGGGTTTCCCTTATTTTTGCTGATAAGTACAAACCGTTGCTCTTTCCAACACTAAGGGAAAATTTCTTCAGCTAGACAGCTGTTGTACATTTTTAAAAGGAGTTGGGGACAGCAGTTTAATTGCTCCCACCGGTATGCCATCTGGGCCGGGAACTTTTTTGTTTTTCAGCGCCTCAGATGTAATTCTGAGTTTTTCTTCGTTGAAGGGTGGTATTTCTTGTTGCTGCTCAGTATAGGAAACACTTAAAGTATGTTCAGTCTCAGTTTTACTTGGAGTGAAAAGCGCCCAAAAGATTTTTAGGCTTCAAAGAAGCATGGTGATTCTATGATGAAACACTGACGAGTAAAATAAAGCGGCATTTAAAACATAGCTCCTCAAACAATAAATAGGAAAAGGCTCATCTCGAACTGGAATGCAAATGCAACCAAAATAAGCGCCCATCTACAATAAAAAAAAAAGCACGAGGAAGACGTATCTACAGCTGGTTGAACCCATTTTCAAAACAGTCCTTCATAAAGGAGTAAATATTTAGGATATTCGTATGCCGAAATACATTGATGATGCTCTACAACAGTTTTTAGCGTATGAGCACAAAACTCTGCAAAAATGAACCCATAATTTCAGGGAAAACACTTTCCGAGCCTGAAACTAAGCAATGAGGTAGTTAAGAACTCCAAAAATGGCAAAAGATACTGAGCCAGACAAGATACTATTTCAAATTAAATGGGAGACATCGGTCTACGATTGCTCACGATTCTTATGTCCGAACTTAAGGAAAGTGATAGTTGTGTAAGTCAATTGAAGGAATGTTAAATTACATGAAATTACAAACTTAGTTGAAATAACCAACCCCACGAAGTTGAAATAACTAACGTGCATTGAGCTCTTTTTGGGGAGCGATCCGCGGAAAATAATAAAAGTATTTAATAACCAGTGCTCGTTTTATCGCTAGTTAATCAACAAATGGTGAAATACAAATTTTAAAGTGTAAGGATCCTAATGGAAAAAATTTCTGCGATCGACAACAACGAGACTTAATAAGGGCGGTCCGCAGAATTATGTGCGGATGATTGAGTATTATGTTTTAAGAAGCAACATATTCCAAGTCATAGTAATTGTACACCAAATAATTGTCGTCTGCTTTTTATTACAGCACATCAAATATTTTTTGTTAATATGGAGCCATCATAAGTGAGGATCATCCCTTCAAGAAGTAACCAACGAATGGGTACAAGTTTTAGATGGTAGTAGGTACCATATTAGTTAAAAAATGACTGAATATGCGTTCGTAATTTTCTGAACCTGACATTTCTATTCAAGACATTCAAGTAAATAAGAGTCTGTTTGAAAAGTTTAAATATTTGTGATCTATGATCAATAGTAAAGCAACAATTGTGATGAGGACTTCAAACATTGAGTAGGCGTAGTGTGGATGAAGTGTCGAAGAAGCTGCGAAATAATATGTAATTGAAAAATATAAGCTTTCTTAAAGGGAAGTCTTTTAACCGAGAAGAGCAATGATCCATTGAAGGCTTAACATTCCAAAATACCATCTTGCTTAAGAACAATGTCCATAAAGAGATGCAATTACATCATAAGTTCCACGAACTCTGACAAGAAACAGTTCATGACCGGAGGGGTTCCCCGATGCGGCAGCCGATGTAAGCCTGGTGTGAGAGTGGGAGAGTTATAATTCGTGTGGTTCCAGTTCCAGCATATTTGGTTATAATAATAAATAAAGGGTTCGCCATCTAACGTTTTATTCCAACTAGTGCTTGTTTCTTGAATGGTAACACTTACCTCATGTCTGATTTGACAGATAATAATTAACTTTATCTTTCCGCTGAACGAATATGGTTGTGTATACGCCATAGTTATGCCATTTTTCTTCGAAAATGAGCAAGGAGCTGGCGTTATAGTCAATGGTGATCGTTATCGGGCCATGTTGAACAATTTTTGTTCACAGCAATTGAAGAGGAGGATATTGGCAACATTTGGTTTCAACAGGAGGGCGCTACGTGCCACACAGCCGAAGTTACACTCGATGTTTTGCGCCCTGTTTTTGAAGATCCCATTATCAGCCGTAGAGCTGATGTCGTTTGGCCACCTCGGAGCTGTGATTTGATACCGTTGGACTATTATTTGTGGGGTGCCGTAAAAGATAAGTGCTACGCCGACAAGCCAGAGATAATTGACGCTTTAAAGGACAATATTCGTTAAGCCATATGTGAAATACAGCTGCACACAATCGCTACACGAGCAACACATGGCAAGCCATTTACTTAACTGCACTTAAGCTTCTTTACATACACAATTAAACCTTTCGAAATTCGAACCCAACTGGATAAATAGGGTGGCGCAACAAAGCGAGGATCCCTAGCTCCCAGCGTATTTCTCACAACCATGCCTCTGTGAGGGAGTGGAGGGGACCTACAATTTTCTACCGGTTCCGAATGGCTAATCGAAAAGGGTTTTTCATGACAATGAATTTACTATCGCAGGACTTGCCAATTACGCGAAATTCTCGTGCAAAAACGTTTTTGCCTCTGTGAGGATTCGAACCACGAACCTCTGGGCTAAAAGGCAGACATGCTAACCATTACACCACAGGTACTACATGAAATTCACAGCTTCATTGAATCGCTCTCAAAAGCGGATGCACAGAAGAAGACAAACATTACCTACTCTAAAAGCAGAAAAAAACTAAAAAAAAAAAGTTAGAACAATTTTTGTTTTTAATATTCTCCAAAGTTTAAAATAACAAATTGCTGCGAAGCCAATTGCCAAGCAAATTTTAAGTCGCCTTAGTCACATCACCAACAGGATTTTGATAGATTTTTATGTGAGTCGATGGCTTGCTATATATCTAGTCACAGGGCTTGCGATAAATAAAAATACCAGTTCTGACCTTTTAAAAGGATGAGATGCGGTTGAGAATATTGCCATTGTTGTTATTTCGAGCAAAGGAACAGAGATGCATCTTTCTCTTAAAACCAAAAGTCATATAAAAAACACTAATTTCATAACTATCTTTTTCAAAACCAAAGCATTTTATTTACTTCTTGAGGTCAATAGTTTTGTATTGCTGTTTCTAGATCTTGTTCATGAAAAAAACCTAAAATATGATTAGTCAAACAATGATACCCCGAAAACAATAAAAAGAGCTATACGAACTTTTTGTAATCCAACATAACGTCAAGTCGTCCATGACCTACTAGAGATATTTTGCAACTGTACGAGTACCGGTTAAGTAAGGGTTGCGTATGACGATGCTTTTTAGGATGCAAGGTCAACGGAAAGAGCTTTGAACATTGTAATGGATATGCACAGCTCAGACAATGGTAACTACACACTAAAGTACCATTAAACCAATGAACAGTTTCCTTGCCTGACGTTTCAACCCATTCAACTCTTTTGTGTGTAAAAGCAAACGAATAAAAAAGTTAGCTGCAAGGAAAAAAAACCAACCGGTTTTTCCAAAGGCACAAAGCTTCATTAAGAAGGTCATTCACCATGATTGTGTGAGCCAAGGCGTATTAGAGATGTAATCGTGTCAAAGAAGAAATCAACACGATAAAATTCGCAAACAAAGAAGCAGAGGGAGAAAGCTTTCAGATATTACTGACTTTTTTATATTTTTCGCCTTACATCGGTTTTCGCAACAAGGGATCGGAAGGACCTAAAAAATCTTTTCTCATGAAGTGTTGGTTTTTTTTTAATTGTCAAAAACTTGTTTTTTTTTCTTTTGTGATGCCCTGTGTGGAAATATTTCCCTATTCGAAATAAACAAGTGCATCATCCTATTTCTTGTATAGCAGCACGAGGACCAACAGATCGACAGACCAACAACGACGCGACGTGTCGGGAACAGGAAGAGAGAGAGCTTACATCAACACATACCCCTGCTACTGCAACTACTAACTTCATTTCACTAGCTGACTTACAGACGGAATCGTGTGCTTTTAATGGCGGTGAACTGAAACTCACATTGAGTGGTAGAGGGTCTTGAATTGCTTTCTTTACTCGGAATAGTTGTAATGAATTCTGAAAATTAATGCCTGCTGAAAGAGCACCTTGACGCAAATGAGTTCTTTTGTGTAGTACGCTTGGCTGCTGAGGGAATTTTCATTTTCAAGAACTTCAGATTGGATGGTTACAACAGCAGAGAAGGAAAGGCAGCAAAGCCAGCATGCATACAACCACAAACGCCATCATGCATTGCAAAGTCCTTCACAATGTTGAAGGACCAGCATCTTGGGTTTTCTTCTTCAATTTTCTACAACGTATTTATGTTTGTTGCGCAACTGTGCTGACTCTTTGGCTTTGGTTGTTGCGTTGGTTGTGTCTCGCTACTTGATTCGGTATAGAAAGCGGTGGATATATATATTTATTTTTTTTTTTTTCGTTCAAAGTCAAATAATGCAAAAAGAGAGAGAAAAAAATAGAACTGAATTCTTTGATGGAAACTTTCAAATTAACAACATTTGAAATTTGTCATTTTTTCTTTCTTTTATGTAGTGGTTGCTCTCTTGTTTGGGTATGTGTGTGTTGCAGGTACTACAACGAGTCATTTTTAGTCTTACGTTAACTGTTGTCTGTTTGTGTTTCAAAGAAAGAGCAAGGCTTGAATCCATTATAAAACAAGCTTCGTCTAACAACCTAAAGTAATAATTAACCAAAATTAAGGAAGAAGCAAATTCCAACTATGTATGTACTTCCGGCGTGAGTTGTTCTAAAACCAAGATACATAGTTTGTTGCACTTCAAAAAGATAGACAAGAGGAAACATATTAAACAAGCTGCCACGTTTAATGTATTTGAGACAAACATGACGTACCTTAGTAGACTGCTGTCGTTATTTCTTATCAAAAAAGCTTTGAGTCATAACTGCTTATATAGGGTGTTTTTTAGACACATATTTTTCAGGAATAAATAAAACGCATATAGTTTAAAAATTAAGGTTGGTTATAGAAATAATTGTGGCGCAACTGAGCGAGGAGCCCCTGGGCCTAGCACATTTCTCACAACCATACTTTGAGAAGGAACGACTGCTTAGTATAAAATCAATGACACACCGAATATTCTATTCCAAGGCGTAAATCGATTTGGGCTTATCTGCATAGAAAAGCGACTTCACATAACCCCAGTCAAATTCCCCCATCTTGAATGTAGCTCACCGGTTCAAAACTAAAAACTATATGTAAAAATCGGTGATCTAGTTTCTTACGATTACTTACAAAAGTTCTCAAATTTGACATGCAATCTCAATTCATTTATGATGAAATGGTAAACCAAACTAGACACAAATCAACAATTGACAGCAAAAGCACAACTCCTAAGAAAGTATGGACAGATTGAAAACCACACGTCTAAAAAAACACCCTTTGCTACCAATTCCGTATTGAGGTTGTCTTATCTGTTGATGCTTTCGATAAATACTGCAATCGAATAAATATCAATATCACTCCTTTAACATGAAAAAGCAAAAGCGGAACACTTTCGGTCACTGAGGCGTATGAGTACTTTTTTTTAGTTTTTGTTTCCCCGTTCTCTATTATGTATCATATAAATCTGGCTCTGAATAACGCACACACTCCTAAATGATGGAGTGTTGTTTAAAAAAATACTGTTATTCATAAAATTAGTTAACAAAAAGCTCATTAATTTCTGCTCTTTTATAGCAATTCCACGATATTTTGATGATCACAACCTTTAATATAACAATGTTCAACGAAACAACGATATATATGTATACTGGGTGCGACAAAATTATGGAAACCCCTGGAAATATCGCAGAATATTCGTTAAATCAAAGACCCTATATCCGACGAGGAATCCGAAGGTGACCTTGAATTTGACCTTGGACTTAACATTGAAGCCCCAGCGACCCAAAAATCGATTTTTTCAAGCGCGCACCTCTTATAATATCATTAAAAAAAAATTTTAAAAATACATGTTTTTTCGTAAAATTTTGAGCTCTTTCCAAATCTGCAATAAAAAATGGGGGTTTCCACTTGAAAAATCGATTTTTGGGTCGCTGGGGCTTTTTTTAACGAATATTCTGCGATATTTCCAGGGGTTTCCATACTTTTGTCGCACCCAGTATAAAGAACTATTAGATGAATATTAAAACCTTGAAAAGGAGTAAAGCGAAACATCTAAATATCGATTAAAAATAAAGCACAAAAACAGTGACCAACTAATATGTCACCATTCGACTACGATTGGCATATGGTGCATTCGAAATAAAAAGAAATACGGAAAAGAAGAAAGACTTGAAACTAATTTGCTTGAAGCTTTATGCTTAAAAAAAAAAAAAAAAATAAATTGGGTGGCGCAACAGAGCGAGGAGCCCCTGGGCCTAGCGCATTTCTCACAACCAAACCTTGTGAGGGAATGGAGGGGACCTACAATTTTGGGCCGGTTCCGAACGGCTAATTGAGAAAGCACTTTTCATGGCAGTGAATTTACTAACGGAGGACTTGCCAATTCCTCGCGAAAGGCGATACCCGTGGAAAAACATTTTGGCCTCTGCTGGGATTCGGACCTCGAACCTCTGGATTAGCAGGTGGACATGCTAACCATCGCGCCACGGGTACCACCGTGTTACTTGGTAGCCTTATTTTTCAAGAAATGGAGTTATAAATTATTAAGATTATGTCAATATTGTAAAGAACTAAGAAAAAAAAAAACGAATTTTTAACCGACATAAATCGGTTGGTGTGTGTATATTTTTTGTATAGAGAACTAAGATTTACATCGAAATGATTTATTTGATAAATAATAGTCAAAAATCTCTCTCTCTTTCTCTCTCGTTCCCTCTCTATCTCTCTCTTTCTCTTTCTTTCTCTCTCTCTCTCTCTCTCTCTCTCTCTCTCTCTCTCTCTCTCTCTCTCTCTCTCTCTCTCTCTCTCTCTTTCTTTCTCCTCCTATTTCCCTCTCTAATTCATTTGCGGTTGGCATGTATTTCTATTTTCAGTGCTGGTTTTAGATTATATTCCCCTCCTTCAAAGTCTATTGGACAAAAAGAAGGCTCAGAATTAAAGCAATTTATGAGTCAATTATCAAGCTTCAAGCCCGTTCTACTCTCTTCGATGGGCTTTTGTGCAAGTGTGAATGAAAAGGAAAAAACAACTTTATTGGTCTACTTTAATTAAATGATTTACTTGAAAATGAATTTATATGTATTGTGTTTACACCTAAAGCTGTAATGCTGTACATCATTTGACATTCATTCTGGGACATCAACGTGTGACAATTTGAATGAGGATTCCAGTGAGTGGTCAACCAATAATTTTTCACCAATTTATATTTCTAGTTTGGTCTCTATAGTTTGGCCTAATTTCGCAATCTCCCCGTATTGCGCTCTTGAAAACCATTTTGAAACAAGTAATGGCTTATCACCAGCTTTTAATAAATTACATGCTTCTGTGCCATACAATAGCCAGCTGCGATGTCTAAGGTCTAGCAAAGAGTGAACCTGAATTTCGAGACATGGTTTTATTTGCACGCTCCTTCACTCAATACACAAGCACAGTACTCAAAGGTTCAATTTCGTAAGAAACTTAACGCTTTAAAATTTCGTAAACTGCTTGGACCAAAGAATTCCTAATAATACCCTTTCATGGAAAAAGCAATTGAGTGAAAAATACGAATTGAGTAGGGATAATAATTTCAAAACAAGGGAAGAATAATTTTTTTCTCTTTTCTATAAATACTGCTACTGCTACTTCTGAAAACACAGTACTTGCGAAAGTAAATAAACTTAAAATGATAGAAGAAAATATTATAAATAAAATAAATAGAGTAACGCCACAGACCGAGGAAACCCAGGCCCTGGCGCATTTCCCATAATCATGCCTTGTGAGGGAATGGAAGGGACCTTCTATTTTCTGCCGGTTTCGAATGACAAATGATGACAAGATTTTTTCTTATCGAACAAAAAACAAATACATACATATACAACTATAAAAGTGTCTTCAAAATAACTTTAAACGCTTTTGTAAGTAGTGAGTAGAAAAATTATCAACGAACTTTGAGTAAAAGCAGCTTTAGTAGGTTTTAAATAAGTTCAGCAAAGTGTCCGTGTTAAAAACGCTTGTTATACAACCATTCAAGGGTTTGATTGCATCTAAAGCAAAACCTACTTACAAAGAGCTAATTAAAAGGTTTTTAGGTGGAATATAATACTTATGATCTAATTAAGTCCATGTTCAGTACTGAGCAATTTTTTTGGATAACTCTGAAGGATTTTATGTGTTGCTTGGGTACTTTTGTGGTATCGTGGGCGTATATTGGGCTTGAGCTAACATTTCAGGCCCATTTTAGATTTTAATGATACGTCAGTAAACCGAACAACTCCTGGGCCCTATTTCATAAGCATTGACAAGTGACAATTCTACAAATTTGTCGCAGTTATCTGACAAATTTCCATTTCATATCGCATTGACAGGTCGTATATGACAATTTTGTAGTGACAAATTTGTCGCTGTCAGATAATGATATAATTGTCGTGACATTTTTGTCACTGTCTGACAAATTTGTGGTGAAAATTTTGTCATTGTCATATATTTTGACAAATTTATGGAATGTATGCAAGAGACTAAGTTTAGCTAGAAGAAACTATGTGCGACGCGAAAGTCTGCATTAAATTGAAAATCACTTAATGCAGCAAAGTCATTGTTAATTCGGTCCTTAAAAATTCGAGGTCGACGTGTTTCGTGAACTTGTATCTCAGACTCATTATCGCTTTCACTTGAAAAAATAATATTCGACATGCTTAATTTAACTTGTCACTTTTCGACCGAAACTCAGTTGCCTGTTACAATTGTCAATTACATACTGACAAAATTGTAATTTGTATAACTTTTTTTGTTCCATAAAAAAATTGTCACTACAAATTTGTCGGGGAATTTATGACAATTTTAAAAAAATCCCTGACAATTCATTGTCATGACAATTTTTTAATGCAACGAAATTACGACAATTGTCGCAGATTTACCGACAGTTCTACAAAATTGTGAATTTTTCTATGGTACAGAATATAGACAATTTGTCCAGTTGTCATTTACAAATTGTCACCTGTCACCTGTCGCTATTGTCAATTTTTATGAAATAGGGCCCTGGTGAACATTTTACATATTTCTATAAGAAAACTTTCGTTTCGCGTACCTCTTGGTCTATCAATGGTGAAGTCATTGTTAGTTTCTTTGGATGTTGTTTGTTTCGGAAAGGCAAATTTTTAAAAAGGTTTTTTTTTGTTGTCATCACTCACGACGTCGTGCCAAAGGACAAAGACTTCTTACATTATGATATGAATGACCTGTTAAACGGTTTTATAAGCTGCCATTGTCTTAGCCGAAGCTCATCAGTCACCATCCTTCTTTCAATACCCTCCCCTCTATTGAAAAAACAAGATTACTTCTCAAGTCAATTATATAGAAATTGGTTAGTTTTTGGTTTTTACAGGTGATATAAAGTGAAATCATTTTGTACATCTGATGTTCCGTTTAAGCTCTAGAAGATCATTATGGCTTGGACCAGTCTTGTTGGACGGGACAAGTACCCAATAGTTACTGAGAACAGGTTTAGTGAACACAATTGACATGTGCTTTTAGTTGGTTTGGTACCCCCTGACATAATGGCTTGCATTTGTTATTAGCAGTGAGTTCAAAGTTGGAATTTGAAAAATTGCCAAAGATTCTTCACAGGTATCGCTTTCGCGAAGAATTGACAAGTTCACCAAGAGTAATTGCCTTGCTATGAAAAAAGTTTTCCTTAAATCATCAAAAAATTGTAGCTCTATAGTTTTCGAACGTCTCTTGAACTTAGTTGTGACACAAAATATATTCATTTTTTATCAGCTGAGACATCTTTTTGACACAAAGGTGACACCAGCCAGAGCCTACCCCGATACCACACCCTTAAATGGTGTCAAAAGATAATTAATTGCAAAGATTGAATAAATGCGACCTTAAAAATTCATTACTACTTTGAACAATAGCTGTTCCAGAAAGCAGAAATCTATAATTAGCATCATGCTTTTTTTTTTTAATTTAAGACAAGCGATTTGTTCAATTTAATTATTAAAAAAGTGAATAATTCCACCCATGTTGGGTGCTAATTGATCATACTTACTGATCATAGTTATCGTCAGAATTGAGAGTATGCACAAATTCAGACGTACAGTTAAATATAGTATTTTGTCGCATCACCCTAATGTGGAATGTTCTACCTGACCCTGTTTTTCCCCTACATTCTGATTCACAAAAACTCAAAAGCAACGTGCATCGGTGTCTCCTTTCAAATCGTCTCTTTTTTTCCTAAATTTTAGTACTGTGTTCTATAAAATTATAAGGATAGTAATAACCCCCTAATTACAAGAAAAAAAAAATAAAATAAAGGAAAATAGTTTTGGTTATCAAATGGTACAATTATTCTCGTCGTTGAATTCTGTATCCACAGTTAGAGTAGGATTGTTCGTCGACGAACTGTGTTGCGGCCATTAATTTATTTACTGCATTGATTCAGATTTTGAAATTTTGAAATTTGTTTGCTACCCTTTCTGAGAATATTTCAATATTTTCCAAGTCAAGCACTAATTGCATTTCATTCCGATTGAATAGCTTTATGAAAATATCCCAAAGGTATTTTGTGTTTTAGGCACAAACATGCCATGTATGTTACCTACCATGCACTCAATACCTCAATAAAGTTCTGACATACTAATTTAAGCTATGTGATATATAACCATGTCAGTGTATGAGTAGGATCAGGGAGCCACAACTGTAGGTAAGTTGTTGCATTTAGTGAACGTCGCAAGGCTTTTCCTTATAAAATCCATGAAATTTCGATTTCAAATTGATTTACCGAAAGGTAATCATAATGAGTGAAAAAGTTCGTTAGAACAACAACAACTACCTTCCACCACACAGAAAGATGAGAAAAAACAAAAACAATGAGCTCCATGTTCAGTACTGAGCAATTTTTTTGGATAACTCTGAAGGATTTTATGTGTTGCTTGGGTACTTTTGTGGTATCGTGGGCGTATATTGGGCTTGAGCTAACATTTCAGGCCCATTTTAGATTTTAATGATACGTCAGTAAACCGAACAACTCCTGGGCCCTATTTCATAAGCATTGACAAGTGACAATTCTACAAATTTGTCGCAGTTATCTGACAAATTTCCATTTCATATCGCATTGACAGGTCGTATATGACAATTTTGTAGTGACAAATTTGTCGCTGTCAGATAATGATATAATTGTCGTGACATTTTTGTCACTGTCTGACAAATTTGTGGTGAAAATTTTGTCATTGTCATATATTTTGACAAATTTATGGAATGTATGCAAGAGACTAAGTTTAGCTAGAAGAAACTATGTGCGACGCGAAAGTCTGCATTAAATTGAAAATCACTTAATGCAGCAAAGTCATTGTTAATTCGGTCCTTAAAAATTCGAGGTCGACGTGTTTCGTGAACTTGTATCTCAGACTCATTATCGCTTTCACTTGAAAAAATAATATTCGACATGCTTAATTTAACTTGTCACTTTTCGACCGAAACTCAGTTGCCTGTTACAATTGTCAATTACATACTGACAAAATTGTAATTTGTATAACTTTTTTTGTTCCATAAAAAAATTGTCACTACAAATTTGTCGGGGAATTTATGACAATTTTAAAAAAATCCCTGACAATTCATTGTCATGACAATTTTTTAATGCAACGAAATTACGACAATTGTCGCAGATTTACCGACAGTTCTACAAAATTGTGAATTTTTCTATGGTACAGAATATAGACAATTTGTCCAGTTGTCATTTACAAATTGTCACCTGTCACCTGTCGCTATTGTCAATTTTTATGAAATAGGGCCCTGGTGAACATTTTACATATTTCTATAAGAAAACTTTCGTTTCGCGTACCTCTTGGTCTATCAATGGTGAAGTCATTGTTAGTTTCTTTGGATGTTGTTTGTTTCGGAAAGGCAAATTTTTAAAAAGGTTTTTTTTTGTTGTCATCACTCACGACGTCGTGCCAAAGGACAAAGACTTCTTACATTATGATATGAATGACCTGTTAAACGGTTTTATAAGCTGCCATTGTCTTAGCCGAAGCTCATCAGTCACCATCCTTCTTTCAATACCCTCCCCTCTATTGAAAAAACAAGATTACTTCTCAAGTCAATTATATAGAAATTGGTTAGTTTTTGGTTTTTACAGGTGATATAAAGTGAAATCATTTTGTACATCTGATGTTCCGTTTAAGCTCTAGAAGATCATTATGGCTTGGACCAGTCTTGTTGGACGGGACAAGTACCCAATAGTTACTGAGAACAGGTTTAGTGAACACAATTGACATGTGCTTTTAGTTGGTTTGGTACCCCCTGACATAATGGCTTGCATTTGTTATTAGCAGTGAGTTCAAAGTTGGAATTTGAAAAATTGCCAAAGATTCTTCACAGGTATCGCTTTCGCGAAGAATTGACAAGTTCACCAAGAGTAATTGCCTTGCTATGAAAAAAGTTTTCCTTAAATCATCAAAAAATTGTAGCTCTATAGTTTTCGAACGTCTCTTGAACTTAGTTGTGACACAAAATATATTCATTTTTTATCAGCTGAGACATCTTTTTGACACAAAGGTGACACCAGCCAGAGCCTACCCCGATACCACACCCTTAAATGGTGTCAAAAGATAATTAATTGCAAAGATTGAATAAATGCGACCTTAAAAATTCATTACTACTTTGAACAATAGCTGTTCCAGAAAGCAGAAATCTATAATTAGCATCATGCTTTTTTTTTTTAATTTAAGACAAGCGATTTGTTCAATTTAATTATTAAAAAAGTGAATAATTCCACCCATGTTGGGTGCTAATTGATCATACTTACTGATCATAGTTATCGTCAGAATTGAGAGTATGCACAAATTCAGACGTACAGTTAAATATAGTATTTTGTCGCATCACCCTAATGTGGAATGTTCTACCTGACCCTGTTTTTCCCCTACATTCTGATTCACAAAAACTCAAAAGCAACGTGCATCGGTGTCTCCTTTCAAATCGTCTCTTTTTTTCCTAAATTTTAGTACTGTGTTCTATAAAATTATAAGGATAGTAATAACCCCCTAATTACAAGAAAAAAAAAATAAAATAAAGGAAAATAGTTTTGGTTATCAAATGGTACAATTATTCTCGTCGTTGAATTCTGTATCCACAGTTAGAGTAGGATTGTTCGTCGACGAACTGTGTTGCGGCCATTAATTTATTTACTGCATTGATTCAGATTTTGAAATTTTGAAATTTGTTTGCTACCCTTTCTGAGAATATTTCAATATTTTCCAAGTCAAGCACTAATTGCATTTCATTCCGATTGAATAGCTTTATGAAAATATCCCAAAGGTATTTTGTGTTTTAGGCACAAACATGCCATGTATGTTACCTACCATGCACTCAATACCTCAATAAAGTTCTGACATACTAATTTAAGCTATGTGATATATAACCATGTCAGTGTATGAGTAGGATCAGGGAGCCACAACTGTAGGTAAGTTGTTGCATTTAGTGAACGTCGCAAGGCTTTTCCTTATAAAATCCATGAAATTTCGATTTCAAATTGATTTACCGAAAGGTAATCATAATGAGTGAAAAAGTTCGTTAGAACAACAACAACTACCTTCCACCACACAGAAAGATGAGAAAAAACAAAAACAATGAGCTTTTAATTACATCCACAGGATTGAACCGACAACGTAAACAATTATGTGGGTGAATTTCGAGGCAGTTTATTGTATGCACGTGCTCTAAGTAGACATACGCACACTCTACTCGTTCACATTCCTTCCTTTCACATGAACCACCAAATTCCGAGGGCAAGAGTAAGCGCTCCGAACCACAACAACAAAAACACACAGAAAAATAATTATTGAAATGTTGGTATACCTACTTGCCGCTGGTAATTGCTTCTGCCTTAAATATTCATACCTTTGATGATAACCTTAATTGAGGATTTAATATTTTGTTGTTCATTTACTTATTTCATTTACAAGTATGTTAATATTTTTCTGTCGTTTATACATATAGCAGGTCAACGGCAGATGTAATCGAAGGATCTCATTATTGGGAACAACAAGAAGCATAACGGTTGGAGAGTTCACAGCCGATTACGGAGTCAATTTTTCCCACCGGAGTGGAGCTACGACCAGTGCTATTTATGTTGAGGTTTCATTTGTTGTATGACAATTACTCTGGAAACAATAGGCATCATTTCATAGTCTTTTCCACGCAGACGAATTATTTACTCATTTTCCGTTTTTACATTTATGTATTCTCGAGAGAAAGGAAAAAGAAAATTGGCTTCGAGAAATAAAAGCAATAATCTGAATAACTGGACGTATTTCGAAAGGCAACAATGAGTGTATAATACTTTTTGACGAAAGACAGAAAAAAAATTTGGACATAAACTTCATAGGTTGTTCTGTAGGAAATTTTATGTCCAACACACAACTTGATTTCCCTGTGACATACAGGTGAGAATGTCAGCCTGCCATGAAGGAGATCAAGGTTCGAGTTACAGAAGAAACATATTATATATTGTTTCCAATGGTGTTGACTTTGGTGAGGAATAAATGACGAGCAATGATAATTACACTGACATGAAAAGCGCCCTTTCTCTATAACGTTTGGGTTCTTCAAAAATTTGTAGGCCCCCCTACTTCTTCATGCTTGCTTCAAAGTGGTTAAACGTACCCAATATTGGCAAGAGCCATAATCGTAAATTTTTTTTAAGAGGTGTTTTCTTAATACGTGTTGTTTTTAAAAAGTAGTAAAACGCACATATATTTATGTTCAGCTAAGAATTTATATTTATCAAAAAGATAAGATGTTGCCTTAATGTTTAAAAAAAAATGTTTAAGGGCAAAAGCCCACGAATAAATTCTTACCGAGAGGCCGAATTTTCAATCACTTTTCGAAACATTTGGGGCCGTATGTCAGTGATAACGCGTCGAAAATTCTTTTCCAAGGCCTCAATCAACTTGAGCTTATCTGCATGGATAAGTAACTTTGCACAACCCCACAAGAGAAAACCACGCCAAAGGACCACGACCAGAGATAATGCGCTTACCAAAAGTTTCCTTCAATAAATTGATTATATGGTTGGCTGTACGGCATGTAGAGCCGCCGTCGGGTGTCTTTCCCATTGACAGTAACATTATTGCCGGCCACATTTTTGAAGAAACATGCCCACTGCCAATAGAGCACAAGCAAAATTGATTTTTTTACGATGTAACGGTGGAGGCAGGGACATAAGTCCCAAATTTTTTTTATTGGGACTAATATCCCACTCAAGTGAGACAGTGAGACAGTGAGACATAGGTCCCAAATACGTCTTGGGACTTTTGTCTGACTTGAGTGGCACATTAGTCCCAAAAATAAACGTTGGGACTTAAGTCCCTGCGCCGTAACGGTGGCGGTGTGGTGAGTCAATTTTAGCCGTATTTTATTTTCTCCGTGATCTGGTCCGGATCAGGCTTGCTTTAAAAAATAAGATCAAAAACTTTTTTGAATCCCGATTGCATATCCAGTTTTTAGTCATAAGTTTAACACCCAGAGTTACGTTTTCATCGCATATGTTGTCAGGAAAAGAGTGAAAAAGAAAATGTAAAACCGAAAAACTCTGCATGTTAGTTCTGAATTGATTTATTTAGAATTCTGGACTTAAATGGCTAAGAACCAAGGATGCAGATTTTCAGAGTTGTTTTGTTTTTCAATTAACCTACATTGCAGAAGTAAGAGACAAAATACTTTTCTTCTGAGCCATATATACCAAAAACTTGAAAAATCAATGTAGAGAATTTGGTTTGCATAGCCTCTCCAAAGCAAGGCAACGAAGAAGTTGCTCTAGGATTGTACAAAGTCAAATTAAGTTATTGAACCGCAGAGAAGCAGAAAGAAGTTTAAAAAGAAGATTGAATGACCATTTAACCAACCATCACGATCGGCTGTGGCAGCACAAGTAATAGAAGAGAGCCACAGTGTAGCTTCGACAATATACGTTTGATAAGAGAAGTTCGCAATGAAATTTAATTAGATGCTTATGAAAATTTTTTCAAACAAATCAGTAGTAACCTTTTAACCCACACATGGGTACAGCGGACCCGAGCATGAAAAAATCTATACAGCTCTTTTTTTTGCATGAAATGACTTCAAAATTTTTTTAAACACAGTTCAAGGAATATCAAAGATAGCAGAAGCTGCATTGTACTTACTGTCAATTTAAATTTTAAAAACATCTAAAAAATCGTTAAAACAAAATGAGGAAAATTGGATTTTCTTTTAGGCAATTTCAATTCAATTTCAAATACAAAAACTTTTTGAGTTTTTAATATTTCATCAATCGATGATTCACATCGCTGTAATCTAAAACTTAAAATCATTTAGTGCTTAAGTTAGCGCATTGCTGATGATGAAACGAAAGGGTTTTGAAATGCATACAAGTATGTTAACGTTTAATTCTAAAAACAATTTTTGTTCGAGATTTAAACATTAATTTTTATTCGGTTGAGGCCATAAAAATTTGTTCTATCCTCAATGTGTGGCGTCCTGTTGGAACCAAAGGTCATCCACATCAGCATCCTACAATTCTCTAACTGAAAATGCGCTTGTGGATTATCATGACACTATCAGCTGTATATTTCATTTTCCCAGTGAAAGTAAACGGTAAACTCTTCAACAACTTGTAAGCCATTTGTTGTGAAAGAGTTTCAAGCTGCTTTTAAAAGTAAAATAATTTTCTTTGAGCTGATTTAATACCACGTTCTTTCGTTAAGAATGTAATTTTTTCAGTTAATACCCATATCAGCATCATCTGTCTGGATTATGCAATGCCTCCACTGAGTATAATATATCGTCTGTACCGTATGAAAATGGTCAGATCAGCGTTTGGGGCACTAAAACCAAAGCCAAACTTCAAACTCTCAACCTGGAGCATCGTGATTTTGTGTTATAACTTCTTGTCGATTGTTCTTTTAATTTGTTGATAATCTTGAGGTATTTCACCTTGTGCTATGAAGCTGGGTCCTATCTATAAACTACACATTCGTCTGAAATATGTAAGAAATCACTTTTTTTATGAAGGTACATCTTCCAAATATCCAAATCTGTGTGATTTCGGATACATTGTCTATGACGGAAAAGTTGGTTTTTTATATTGAAGCAGCATACTAAAACTGTGCCTGGAAAACTCATTAGCTCTTGAAGGGCCTCGCGCCCACCCATGTACCTGGGAAGCCGAGTAAATGAGTGATAAGGACTCTTAAGGAATCATGAATGTTTTTGTAGAACATTGATCTGAGTTCTTATGCCGATCTATATTTCTTGACAAGCGTCAGCTCTGGCCAGAAGTAAATAAACTGAAGAAGAAGTAAATAAACTGTTATTTTTACTGTTTGTAATTTTCTATATCAAAAAAAAAAATTAAATGTAAAACTGTTTCCCATATCTGTCCCTTGTCTGAAACTTCTAATCTTCTCAACTATCTTGCTGACGACACAACCCTCAACTTTTAATATTCGTTTCCAAATTTACGTCCCTGTTCATCGGATATGGTAATGGAACGGTTGCGTATAACTAGCTCTTTGAATTCTGACCTTGACAGCATTGTTAATGTTTATTAAATGGGGCAGTAAAAACCAAGTGGAATTCAATGCTTTGTTTCATTTTTTCGTTGAAGCTTAATATTTCCCCGTTGCCATTATCGCTGAGTGGTACCTGCATCCAATAAACTGAAAAGCTATCAGTAATCGGTATGTGTTGTAAACGATGATCTTCGAACAACCACATATTTGAAGTCGCTAAAAATGCTGCTATATGCTTCGGTCTCTTAAGACAATGCAGGAAATTTTTCACCCCTCCTAATGAGCTACTATTTATAAAGCCTACATCCGCCCGAAACTGGAGTGTAATTCCCAATACTGGTCAGGTGCTCCTCACTCATCTTTGCGCCTACTTGATAGGGTAGAGCGTTATAATGCTGGTAGAGAGTTCAATCGTAGAATCGATTGATTCTCTTGAACATTGTCAAAACGTTTCCTGCTTTTCTCTTTCTCAAACAAACAGTGCTCTAGTGAAATACCCAGCTGCACTCCTCCCCTGAAACAAATAAACCGCAACACTCGCCTCGCTAGGAATGCGCATCGATTTTACCTTGAGCCCAACTTTGGACGTACAGTCAAGTTAACAGATTCATGTTTTAGTCGAATCGCCCAAATGTGGAATGCTCTACCCAACTCTGTTTTTCCCCTCTATTACAATTCACAAAAATTCAAAAGCAACGTGCATCGGTGTCTCAATGTTTTCTAAAACATTATCTTAAACATTATAAAAAATTATCTGTCAAGCTTTCAATCAGTGCTTGTGACGAATCTTTTTTATTTTTGAATTAGCGCGCACATCAAGGGGTTATGAATACTCCTATAATGTTATAATACACAGTGCGAGCATTTAGGAAAATAGGAGAGGACTTAATAGGAGACACCGATGCACATTGCTTTTGAACCTTTGCGAATCGCAATGCAGTTAAAAATCAGAGTCGGGTAAAGCACTCCACTGGTGGTGCCACTAAAAAATGAATCTTTATACTTGACTGTACGCCCGCAGTTGGGCTCAAGGTAGAACTGAACTGAACATTCCAAGCGAAAGCAAAACTTTGCTCTGATCCAATGTATTTTATTTTCCCATAAGATTCCGATCACATCACGAAGAACTATAAAACACGGCTTTTGTTCCTTAACCTACTCATTCAAACAAAAGTGAGCTTCATCGCTGACCAAAATCTTGCGCCCATTCACCGAACGTGTGATGCATTTTTTAAGGCAGCTAAGATCCTTCTGCAAAATCTTCTATTAAGTTGAGGGACACAGCTGCAATTGCTGCGCGAGATGGGGATGGACTTATTCGTGTCTTCTTCGATACTCTGGTCTAGCATTTTTTAGCACGCACTGTACGTCATCTCAGAGGATGCATAATATTCAAGAGAGTAAACGTGGTGAGAGATCGATCCCTGGTTTACTTGATTACATAAACCTACACTACTTGTGAACACTGTTGCGAAGAAACTCTATTTATTATGATGACAAGCCGAATTGATCTTAAACCATGTAACAGCTGTTGAAAAAGGCAACTCCAAGAAAATATTGTGAGACTGAACGTCCTACGTCTAAAAAAACACCCTTTACATACCTTTAAAATCTTAATATACACAATAACATGCTATTTCTTTTTCCCTCGTTTTCCCAACCAACTCTTTTATGAACGCCACTCTTTGACGTTATCACAATTTGTAAACATCAAAGATAAAAACTCTGAAAATACGGGGCCCCGTTGCTTACAAACAAAAATACACAAAAAAAAAAGAACTTCACATCTCCATTTTTTAACGTTCCCTGGATGGTAGTGGAGGAATCACAAACGCATCTTACATAACTTTCTTGCAGGTAATTAGAACTTTGAGAATGCAAAACTTTGAAATCAGCATTTTGCGGTAAGGAGCGGAAATTAACTTCATGTTCTCCATATACGCTTTGCAGAACTTATGTGAACTTTTGGTTTAACTCCTCGACGACGATTCACTAGTGCGTTAAGAAGAAGCAAAATTGTACCAAAGTTTTTAAGTGACAATTATTGCAGTGCTCATTTTAATTGCTTGTATGTGGCTTTGTAATGAGAGCAAAGCAACTTCTGCGACAACCGATGGGCTTCTATTGTACCCACGCTGCATAGCGCTTGACATTTCACAATATGCTTAGGTTGTGGTGGAAGCAAAAAAGAAAACTTAAATTGGAAAACCACAAAGGCTTCTTATGCATTGCACAATGACAAAGACTGTCTGGCTCGACACCATATAAACCTCTTTTAAACGTCTGATGGAAGACATAAAACGGAGAAATCTAATTACGCATCCAGATACAGCGAATTCATTAGCCTAAATCTATTTGCAAGAAGAAGGGTGAATGAATTCAAAGCTCGGACTTTAAAGCAAACCGCTTCACACTTTTTATCTTCTTCTAGAGATCCGCCACTTTTCCCTTTTGCAGTTCCTAATTCCAGAGTTCTTTTTTCTTCTTCTCATTAAGTCATTAAATTATTTTGAATGAAAAAGGATTGTTTACCTAACACCATCTCTTTTTTGCTCCAACATAATTTAAAAGATACGACCGACGACAAAAAACGAAAAAATAAAAAATAAACAAAACGACGGCGAGGGAGCGAGAAACTGGAAAAGGGGAATGATTTGGTTCTGTTGAAGCCAAAGTTACTGAGTTAAGTCGACAAATTCTCCCTCATTAGTATGTAAATTCTTTGAAAGAAAGGGAAGAAACTTTTTATTTCATCCTGATTTGATCAAGATTTGCATTTCGTTATTAAATTCGATTGCGAGCTCGAGCACTATGCGAACATTGTCGTACAGTATAATTATTATTATTGTTATTAAAATTTATCGAAGTTAATGGATAAATTATTGAGTGGAGAGTGGAAAGTTTCCTCTAAGTCCTTTGCTGGAAGTTCTTTAAGTTATTCTTACAAAAGCTTACCCTTTTCTAATTTTGTTTTTTGAACTATGGTAATTTCAACGAAATTAGGTCAGGTACGTGGAGGTTTTATGACAAAAACTTCGACGGCTCGGTTGGGTTTGAGGCGCAAGAGGTGAAGCATTAAGGGTAATTAGTGTGCAATGACAAACAATGGCTTTTGCTTTTGTTTTCAATAGATAAAGACTAAAAACAAAAAATTTATGTTGCAGAAAGGTATAGCTAGCTGTGGAGGAAGCTACAACTTTTATTTGAAAAAGTGCCCCATAGAAAAAGTTTTCATTCAGGCTTTGGAGAATAACTTTCGAGATTCAGGCGAAATCATTCGTTTTGGATGAGAGTAAAGGGCTGTATGAGTGAGGCCTTTTAGCTTTATTCAAAGCAGATTGTGTTGCGAGAGAAGTTGCTCACATTTACATAGCTGATAGGCTTAAAAGTTTCGCTGGAAATCATTTGAATGTTAAGACTATGGATCTGTACTTTTGTAACTTTGGCACCGTAAATCCTCTGTTAAGAGTTGACTTCAAGGACGTTTGTTTAGCTTTCGTCTGGAATACATAGTACCTTATGGTATCCAGAAACTTCAAGATTACTTATATTTTGTCTATTCGTGTTCATAAATTCCCTGGAATCTGTGTTGGTTTGAAAAATCCCTTAACAGACAAAAACAAAATAGACCATGAGTTTAACTCAAATACTTGAAGATTTAAAAATTTCTGTATTTAGCCGTATCCAGAAGAAGAATGAGGGAATAACTTCTGATTGCTGGGAATGGGAGTGTTCATCGTGCTCTGTTCAGATCAGAAGGAATAACACAGTATAGAAGCAGTCAAAAACGTCAGAAGAGTATGAACAGAAAGACTTATCAAAGACTTAAACGGATAAAATAAAAGGAGAAACCAACCACCAACTTCTCTCTTTCTAATATCAACTCAATTCAGTGTTTTGTTGTCAAAAATAAAAATAAGTAATTTTGATTACAGAAAAATGATACCTATTTTTTTAGGTTTTATTTTTCAGCCTATTTTCTATAGTTTTAAAATCCTCATAACAAATCAAAACTACGTGCCAAAAGTCAATCAGCTTCTTTTGACAGTTTTCACCAATCTTGATCTTGCTCAAAAAAATTGTGAAAAAATGCAGAGCACCTCACTTAACACACAAAAGGATAAAGAACGACCAGAAATTATGAGAAAAGACCAAAAAGCTGATCTCTTCTGCCTGAAGCGACTTGTTGAACAGTGCTAATCAGATAAAAAATAAATATTTAGGTTTGCTTAGACAATGACAAAAATTATTCACCGCTTCTGATCTACATAAGAACAGTTTATGAGGCCTACATTCACTCAAAATTTATAAGTCTCGTACCTGACCAGGTGCTCCTTTGTTATCTTTGTGCCTGGTAAAAACAGCGCTATTATTAATGGGTGATAGTTTAATGGTAGAATCTACTGATTTTCTTTAACATCGTCGAAACGTTACCTGCCTCACTCTCTTTTATAGCTTTTTCATGAACAGAGGGCTCTAGCAGCCTGCATTCCTCACTTGAAATAATTTCGCCGCAACACGCACCTCGGTAGGAATGGCCATCAGTTTTACCTTGAGCCTATTTTCGGACGTACAGTCAAGTATAGAGATTCATATTTCAACCACCCTTCCCGAATGTGGAATGCTTTACCTGACGCTGTATTATGATCTGCAAAGGTTTCAAATCAATGTGCATCGGTATCTGCTATTAAATCCTCTCCTATTTTCCTAAATGTTTGCACTGTTTCTTATAACATTATAAAAGTATTCGTAGCGCCTTGATGTGCGGGCAAATTATAAAAAAGAGACTATTTATTGCTCTTGCTAATTTTATTTTTTTAAAAAAAGCTAGAAACGAACTCAGGCTTCTTCAGTGGAGCAGCAGGGAGTACCAGATAATTAGTTTATGGCGAAAATGTGGAAGAGTTGTGATTTCATCGAACTTCAGATACACGTGACTTCCTTAAGTATGAGAAGAAGGTTAATCCTTATTTGTCATCAGCAATCGAAGGCTAAGATGACATTGCCAATGCATAATGACAAATTAAGCCAAAAAAAATATTCCACACCTGCTACAGAGTAACGTTGCAGTAGAATCGCTAGTAAGAATCTTTTTACGTAGCTACCGAGCAGCATGGCAATGAAGGTATAAATGTCTAGACAGTTTCATCCCATTTTGCAACGATTAAGTATAAGGACAGCTGGGGACTAGCTGCAACAAATGTTATGCCTAATGAAATATGCCCGTTTCAAGAAACTTCAGTATCGACTGTACACTGTACAGTTCTAAAATAGTAAGGCTAACAGCCATATTATTGAGAATTCGTAAAACTAGAAATGAAACTAGTTTCAGGTAAAACTAGTTTCATTTCAAGTTTTGCAAAAAATAATCAAAACTAGTTCTAGAATAAAATTGGCATTATTCATTTCTGAAGAAAAACTAGTTCGAGTTTTGAAAATCATTTCTCGTTTGGAGTAAAAAAAAACAAGTTCTATCAAAGAAGCTGCTGTGATTTTGAAAATGAAATAGAAAATTTAAAAAAAATCTGTAATTTTCAAACGTTTGAATGTATGCACGAATATTATTCGCATCTTGAACGAGAAATACATACATATGTATATAAAAATAAAATAAATGTACGCAATTTTTTTTAATTTTCTATTTCGAAGCCCCAATTCGTGGAATATCATTCTACGCGCCATCTTTAAAATTATTTCCTTACTCGAATTATTTGATGACGTTTCGAAATTTATTTAATCTCTGTTGACTTTGATGAATAATACAAAAAGCCTTCAAAACTAGTTTTGAAATCCTTAAAACTAGATATTTCCAGTTTCATGAATTTCTAGTTTTATCAAAAACTAGTTTTACGATTTCGGGTTTTATACGTCATTATTTTTTTGAATAATACCGATTTGTTCAAAACTTGAAACTAGGAATCTTTTGAAAACTAGTTCTATGTAAAAACTAGTTTTGAAGTGAGTCAATAATATGGCTGTAAGTGTCCTTATTAGTGAAGTTTTGAGCCAGAAGAAGCTACAGTCGGTCAAATTTTGACTTGGCTGATCTTGGATTGCAGCCATATCTATAGTTTTTGCCTCCTATAAAGATTCTCAGACTTTGCGGGATAGGTTTGGAGAATACGTTTTAACGCCATGGTTGGTAAGAAACTCCAATATTTGATGACAGGGAAGTCATGTAGTAACATGAGTGGATTGTGCAAAATTCGATCGGTAAGAGCAAAGGCATCCATTTTGAATATGCTCTGATGCAAACGATATAGTGACAAAATTAGGGGAAACCAACGTGTTGAAGAATGAAATCCGTTTATGGAAAACTAGAACACTATTAATTCAAGAAGAAGTATTATACTCTCGATAGAGAAATATTTCGGATGATCTTTGTTGTTGAACTAAAAAAAGAACCTCGGGGCATACAAATTTCAAGAATCTACAATCATATCTAGATCCCAAACCTACATCTTAATGCCAAATCCGAAGACTAAGTAAGAAAGTGCTTTTCATGACAGTGTTAAGACTCTGAGAAGAATTGTCGTTTACACTCAAAAGGCGATACCCGTTGACAATTTGATGTTTCGACGAAGTTCGTATCACGAACCGTTTGATTTCTCATTTAAAAAGCCGGAATTCGCTTACATTATTTAAAACTTCTCAGTCAAAATTTACTAACTATTAGTTTTTAGAAATTCTAAATGCCTTTTGGCTGTTTGCTTGTTTCGGTGGCAAACTATTATTTGAAAACTACTCAAGTACGTGATAATTGGAATTGTTCGATTTAAGGGTGGCATTGCTCTACTTACTTACTTACTTAGGTGGGCATTACAGTTCGGGGTGAACCTGGGCCTCAACCAACATCCTTCTATAACGACTTCGATTTCGGCCGAGCTCTCTCCAGTTTCGCACTCCAAGTCGGTTGAGGTCTTCATCCACTTGATTGCGCCACCTAAGACGAGGTCTTCCCCTTCCGCGGTTTGCCTGCAATGTGCTTTCGAACACCCGACGAGCCGGAGCGTTTGTGTCCATCCGCTCTACATGGCCCAACCATCGTAGCGTACTCTTCTGGCTATGCCCATGTCGTGGTACACCTCATACAGCTCGTTGTTGTATCTTCTTCTCCACACATTGTCTTCGCATACGGGACCAAAGATCATTCGGAGAATTTTTCTTTCGAAACGACCTTTCGATAAGGTCCATGCTTCCGTGCCGTAAAGCAGGACTGGGATGATCAAGGTCTTATACAAGGTCACCTTAGTTTTTCTAGAGAGGGTTTTGTTTCTCAATTGCCTTTGTTGCACTTTTTTCCCGACGAACCGAATCCAAACGAATCAAAAACGAATCCACAACTTGGATGATAGTTAACTAATATATTAATTAATCGCAACGATTGATTTATTAATTATTTACAACGCAAGAATATAAAACATGCACATCGATGTGCCGCGGCAACGTTGACCGAATTTTAACTTTATGATGAACTGTCAAATGACAGCTGGGTGGATTTCGATGGGAAAAGAATGCAACAGGTAGCAAGATAAAATGCTACCAATCCAGCTGCTCAGCAAGGGGTGGCCCGTAGGTAGTTTTTATTGGTACGTAGGTATAAATGATTTAATAAAAGCAAGGAATTAATGAAAAGAATAGGAATCAATCAAAACACACAACTGGGTGTTTCATACAATAAAGGGCGCCAGGAAATTTTTGTTTGGAATTTCCAAACCAACTTCAGCACTGAAAATGGTCTTCAAATAGAGTTAAAACGCGATTATTTTCCAAAACGAATAAAACTATATTTTGTCCAGGAAACCTTTACAAGTATAGGTATAAAACCTGAAATCTTTTCATAAACAATTGGGAGTGTACTGAGTAGGTAAAATCTGACAAAGAGCCAGTCAACAATTTAAATATAATGAAATTTAAGTACGAAGATGGGGTTTTACCCATGTTAAAATTCAAAACAACAACTTGTGTGCACAATACACCCGCAAACAATCGACTCTTTGGGAATTTTCCCGAACAGACAACAAGGCCAAAGAAAGGTCGCGCGTCCTGCAATCTCAGGATGAACTACGAAGAGCGAAGGGTTACCGAAAATACAATATGACTCAATAATCAAAGCCAAAACAAACGTATAACTAACACTTTTTCCACTTTTATAAAATTGAAACACTAAGGTATAAAAATACTTAGCTTTCTTTTGAAGAATCCTGCCTGAGTTCTCTTGCCCGTACTGGCACTAACTCCTCCGAATTCCTGCCTGCTTGGAGCTTTCCTGTACAGACTTAAAACACTGTTTAGTTTGGCCTTCCTGCCAATCAAACACTATAACAATTTAAACTTGCACTCGACACTTTTTCAATTTTCTAAAACTTTTTGGCACTATGTCCTTTTCAGAGGTCAACCAAGAAGTGCCATCTTCTTGGCTGTCTCTTCGTTCATCGGCGCATTCAGCAAATTCCACTCACTTCAATCAGAGTCGTGGAGGTTCGTCACGGGGTATCTGCAATACTCTCAGCAAATTCGCTAGAGTCTGCGCCGTAGGCGAAACGCATCCATCGCTCTCTTCTAAACAATTTCGTTTTGAATCTCTTGGTCGTTAGAGATTCGCAACAACTTGCGTGAATGAACGAATCCAGACCTGTTCCATTTCAATCCATACCAGAATAGAAAATTCAAAAACTATATCTTTAAACAAATTCCCTCGGCCCAACCGACCCAAGTTACACTGTGCAAGAAAACTATTTAAGCTAGGATTCAGTTAACGAGGATTCGTCATTTTTCGCGAAAACTACTAAACTACTTCGGTGAACCTTCGCGCAGATTTGAGGGAATGGGGATAATCCTATAAAGAGTCATTTCCTTGCTAAGGTAAAGCACTTTAGGTTGGGCACTCGGCCTTTACGGGGCACTCAGCTATTAAGTTGGGCTCTTGGCTGTTTATATTGAAAAAGGCTTCAAATGCCGAAATCCGAAGATCACTGATATACACTCATGGTCACACAATTAAGTCATTTTTATAAAATTAGGTTAACAGATATATATATTAAGTACAAATTACAACGAAAGCCAAATTTGTTCAAATTTTAATTATTTTAAATCACACTCATTAAAAAAACCAAAGAAAATAAATTTCACTATAACAATAGTCATTTCTTTAACAAAAAATCAATAATATATGAAATAAGTGTGGTCATATAATTGAGTCACATGAAAAAAATAAGCAAAATATGATGAAAAACATAGTTTTTTTTAACCGCACAGTTGATATTTCGTAGGATAGCCTTTCTGTTTCGATACGGTGGATATTCTCCTTGGCATGGAGTCCACCAAACCTTTCCATTGCTCTACGCTACTATTTTTCCACTCTTTCTGCAAAATACTCCAGAGAGTAGTCTTGCTGGTTGGTTTTTTTTCCGCAACTTCTTTTTTTTAAGAATGTCCCCAAATTTCCAATAGGGTTTAAGTCCGGAGACATTGCTGGCCACCCCAAAACATTCACTTTACGCTCTTCAAGGAAAGATTTCACAACTCCTTACTTGTGTTTGGGGTCATTGTCGGGCTGAAAGATCCATCATTGGGGTAATTGGTTCTGGGAGTCGCCGATAAGATTTGTCTCCAGTATGTCCCAGTAGTCAATACCTGTCATTTTACCGTTTATTTGACACAGCGGACCGACACACCATGGCTTGTGAAGCACGCCCAAACCATTATAGAAATGCCGCCATTCCTAAAGGTCTTTTTGGTGTATCTTGGGTTGGCCTAGGCCTGAAATTTCAATCCGATAGTTAGCACCCCTGATAAATAGTATAATTTACTTGAAATATTTAAAAAAAAGCTAAATTACCTTTTCTTTGCAGTTTAATTATTTAAAAAAACAAGACTTCACAACGGTATTGATTTTTTTTCCACTATTTTCCTTCGCAATAAGCGCTCCACTTTGCTTGTGCATATCACAAGGTTTAACTTAAATTTGGCGCGAAATTAAGGCAACATTTTTGACAGCTGTATTTCCACGGCTATCAACCTTAAGGGGGAATAAAAATAATGCCAAACTATGCAGAAATAAATAAAGATAGTATTAAAAAAGAGAATATTAAAAAAAAAATTAAGATCCGATATATTTAAGCCTTTTATGAGGTATGTGCCAATCATTGGGGGGGGGGGGGGTGCCAACAATAGGACGGTTTACCCTATATCATTTGACATCTGTCATCTGTCGTCTGTCATCTGTCATCTGTCATCTGTCATCTGTCATATGTCATCTTTCATCTGTCATCTGTCATTTGTCGAAGGGGCTTTTGTCATATCCTAACTAGATCATAGATTTACTAATGCCCATGCCACCGCACCGCAATTGCAAACCTCTCTCCAAGTAGGAAACTATGCCCGTTATTATTCAACTCATTTTTATCAGCTTTATCAAAACTATCAAGTAGTTTATGTCTGGGGTGGCTAAAGCTAGGCCTAAATGACGAACATGCTCGTTTGCACTATCCCCTACATGGCGAACACATTATTTGCCGAACATTGATTCATTCATTCATTGCCATCTTACTAAATCCGCGATATGCACACAACGATGTTTACAGCAAAAATGAGGGTTGCTTATAGTCCAGTCATTTTAGTCAAAATTAGGCAAGAATCTCGGAATTTGAGATACCCGGCTGTAAATTTGTACAGACTTCTTTTTTGACACCCTAAAATTTGTACCAAAACCTTCATACTGTAGGGTGTCAGCGTCTATTGAAAACCAAGGGTCAAAAGTCACAAAAAATATTTTTTTCGCAAATATCTCGTTTCCTATCGATTTTTTGCTATTTATGTCTGGCACAATATTGTAGAAGATTAAATTCTCTACAACTTCTGCCTCAAATGTTTTTTAATACTTTGAACTGTTTTCGAGATAGAGGACAGAGCGCGCAAGGTTAGAGCATTATAGCAAAAAGTAGGTTTGCTCACCAGCATGGCCCTATATAGGTACATGGCAAACCTAACGAAGATGACAAAATCGAAATATTTCGCCAACAGCAAGTGGCTCGAACCAGCTCCTACGCGATGGAAATATGGCGAGCAGAGCATGTTCGACGAGCAAGTTCGTTGTTTAGGGCTAGCTTAAGATCGTTCTTTCCTGGGCGAACGGAACTTTAACGAAAGAAGCTGGCTTCTACTGAGAGTACGGTACGACGATAGTGTAAATTCGTTTGGTCTGTAGCATGCGACATTATACGAGCTTTTGCCTACTACAGTTGGGTCTCCGAGCTATGAAAAATTGCTTAAATTAAAGCAAGCCTTAAGTTTTCTTTAACAATGTTCAATGAATGGAATAGAACGGCCATTTATGGTTGTCAAAAAAATTGGGAAAATTGTTGTATTTAAATTTCCTATCCCAAGATAGGCTTCCTTAAGAAAAATTCTCTGTCGAATGATGAACTGTGAAATGCGAAAGTTAAATTTGTTCCTTAAGATTCTGACACTAAAACCGAAATAAAATCTCTTTTCCCGAATCCTTCGTGTTTTCTAAAAAAAAACTCGTCACCATTATGAAAATATCACAAGTCACCTTTGGAGACTTTTCACATTCAATCAAATCAAAGGCAAACTCAAACTAGTGCAATTTGCGAGGATCTACTATTAGTCAACCAGAGAAAAAGGAACTAAAATAGGTACACATTTGCGAATTGGAAGAACCTAAAACGTATAGTTTACATAATAATTCTTGTTTCAACAGCATGAACGACTGCGAGAGCATTTGCTGTACGTATACCATTTTCTGCAAATCCATTTGAACAACGTAGAAAGAGTATTTGTGTATTGACTAGCTTATGGGATACCAACCAACCGAAGGACTTTGCCATTTCAGAACTGAAACTCCAACACAAGAAGAAGTATGAGCTTGTCCTAAACATCATGTTAAATGGTTTCAGGGTCGGGTGATTCTTCTGACGCCCTTTTCGTTCGCCTCGAGTAACAACTCTCTTTCTCTCTCGCTCTATCCCTCTATTGCAACATTCTCATATTGCAATTTGTCGTGGTGTAATCAAAAACAGCTTGAAATTCCTTTTCCTTATGCGTATAAATTCTGGAATGTTTACTGTGGCAGAAACTCCGTTTACTGTGCATGGAAGTTTAGGACTGCAGGGAAGGAACCAATTCATTAGTGTTGTACATAAGAAAGGAAATCACTGGTGCATGGCGTTGCTTTTCAATCAGAGGTTCACGTCAGGGAATTCAAGCTTTTTATACATAGTGATGCGAATTCATACATGGTTGGTTCTTGTTTCAGATGGAAATTGCATAGTGAACTTGCTTCTCTTACTATTTTTTCTTTTTTTTTTAATCTTTTAGCTATCGTTGCAAAGGTGTTGAAGAATATGTAATGAATCGAGGAATTCAAGGCAAATACTACCAAGAAAATGTTTGAGCTGTGCAATAAAAAGTCGAGCACCCACTAGCTGGTAGGTATAATATTTATACCGGATGTGATCTTGGCTCACAAGGAACAGGAAGTGTACATTGGAGCTGTTAATGACGGGTTTCCAATAAAAAGTTTCAATTCAATTCTTGAAGAAAAGAGAACGGATGTTCATTTCATTGCAAAGAAGAGTATAGTTGTCGTTTTTAATGGAAAAAACAACCAAAGGGTACGCCTGGAGGACTATGTTCTTTTCATAAATTTTTCCTAGTCGGAAGAATAGACTGAGATTCAGTTTATCTGAGTAGATTCCACTTCCCACACCTTCGCTGGTTTTTGAACCATCGGTGTAGAAGTGTATTGCTTCATTTTCCAAAAGAGCGCCATTTTCCCAAGCTTCTCTTGAAGGTATGGTTACTTGGAAATTATTGTCAAACACCAACTTGGGGGTGATGTAGTCGGATCGATTCGGTAAGAATCTAAAGTTATCTAGAATGGTAGTGTGGCCGATTTGATTATTGGTCCACTGTGATGTAGCTCTGAGTCGAGTAGCTGAGCTAGCTGCGACTTGTTTGCTGAAGATATCTAGGGGTGTGAGATCTAGTAGTACATTTAGGGCGTCCGATGGGGTTGTCCTCGGTGCACCACTAATACACAGACTAGCCGTTCTTTGAACTTTGGCCAGCTTGTTGTAGTTGATCATCTTGTCTAGTGCTGTCCACCAGACTATCACCCCGTATGTGAGTATCGGTCTAATTACCGATGTAAACAGCCAATGGGTGATTTGGGGGGAGAAACCCCATTTCCCGCCAATGGCTTTTTTGTGAGAGTTACCCCTTTAATAGTTGGGGGTCTGAAGTCCGGAAGACCCTTTAGCCCTCTAAGGGATTGTGACCCGAAGATTACTGTTTAGTCGAAACGCATTATTAAAATAGGTTTATTTGATAAGGCAATAAGCTGTTTTTATTTGACTCTATATCAAGATAATTGGAGTCTTGTTGGCTGAACTTCTTTTAACTTATTTTACGTATTATCGTCTGATCAAAGTGTAAAGTACGTAATTAAAAATGTTTTCTATCCATGAGTGAAAAAGGTTTGCACTGTGAAGTTTTTTATATAAACTAACAGTCTTTTCTTGAAATCGTCTAGAGGCAAGTTCAGGAAGTTGAACTTGTTGTTAAACATAATTGATTCAGCTCTTATGATAGGTAGCAATGTCAAGAAGATCTTTGAGAGACTTGACAAAGATGGCACATGACGAAATAGCTGATGTGATGAAAGCAGTTTCATGCTCCAAAGACACTAACAATAAAGATGACTTCGCGTATGTTGACGATCCAGATATGATTAGCTCTGAAGATGAACTCTTGATTGATCATTGTTTGATGAATCATCAGGAGCCAAATTCAGTTCTGCATCATTTGCTAACTATATCTGAGTTCCATATTGCTCTTTCATGTTATAGCAAACGTATACGTGACTTAAATGACACTGAATTACAAGAAGAGGAAGGTGGCAAAGATTGTTCGATCACGGGCCAGTTCATTAATATTCTGAAAACATTGGAAAATGGTGCCCAAAAAATTAAGATCCATGTTGTGGCGAAAGAAAATATGCAGCTGCATGTAAACGAAGTTGTTTTTCGTGGGGTAAAAGAATTGCCAGATGAAGTAAAATAATCCAGCGAAGATTGATGAACTTCTTACGAATATCGAACGTGAAATTGCAGCAGTATCGGCCGATTTATGCTTGAAAACCGTCGAAAATTGGGTTCAGAGTCAGGACTTCTGCAAGCGTTCCCGTGGTGCCCATGCAAAAGAAATCGAGTTCCACTTACTTTCACACCTGCACAGGAATAAAGAATTGTATTGATATAAAAACCGTTTTTGTTTTATTTTAAAAGAAAACTTTTGTAGCTTTCTTATTGAAAACCCCGATATATAAACGGTCTTATCGTGTTGTTCAAATAAGAACGACAGCTTTTCATTTGAAGCTGCTTTGAAAATTAAACTCATCTGAATTGACTAGTACTAGATACAACAAGGACCAATCAAATGCAGCAATCTTTGTGGCTCTGTGGTTGGCGCCTGTGTGGTGTTCGTCACTTCAAATTAACGACAAAATTCAGCGCAGTTGGCCACAATAAAAAGATTTGGCCTTTGAACGAACAGTTTCCATGAAAACATTTAAACCCTAATACCCGACATCACAATTGAAGAAGGAAGTGAGGCCATAGGCCATTAATAAATCCACGAAGAAGTGAGCGACTGGGCCAGATAAAGTACTATGTGAGACATTTAGCACTGAAGGACTCTCATCCCCATGTCTATAAGAGGTAATAGTATTTATTTTGGTTTTCGAAATAATCAGAACGATATAAAAACGAAAAAATCTATAATTAAGGTCATTCTGAGCCAAAAAAATTAAAATCGGGCTATGTACTGAACCCTAGGAGACATAACCGCTAATTTCATGATGTGTTGATGAAACATATTCTATTTTTTCATAATTTTTACAGGCAATTGGATGCCAATGAAAAGATTTTTTTAAAGAAGCTTAAAGTTTGGAAATACGTCTTATGAGCTTGACCCGGCCTTAACAGAACTTGCTGTGCCTATTTATTTACTCAAACTGAAAGTTTGAACTTCAATCGAATGCTTTTGAGAGAAGGATGAGTGTGCTGAATATAAAAAATGGTTCGATTTTGTGAAATAATAATTTTGACATCATCTTAACGTTCTATAATCGCAATGGTTCTTAAAACCCTGTTTGCCTATGTTTGTGTTTATATTTCCCTCTGCTTTTTGTACGGTATTAAGAGCGTCGTGATATCGAAGGGATCACAGCTCCCACACTCAACTGTGACTCTACTTCGATATTGATCCACCCGTTGGGTACATCGTGAAGGAGTGCGATAACGTTTGTACTTGCCATATAAATAAATTTGAGTAGAAAATTCAAGTCAAAAATTAAAAAAAAAAAAATAAACTTTTTTTAGAACGTAAACTTCGGCTTAAGTGGTAATATTTATGAGAATCATTTTATTAAATCAGATTATAGCCATCAAATGAAGTCAACTTCAACTTAAATGGAATAAAAAAGACTATTTCCAAGCTCATTTTCCGCTTGACCTTAGTTTTCGGTTTGGCATTTGCGATACGTACAACCTGCATGGAGGTTAGCGAAGTCAAATTTATGAAGTCGGGAAACTTTACTTGGCATAATAAACCTATTCAATTTTAAATTAAACTCCCATCTCCCACATTGTATTTCCTCACTTATCCACAACTTTCGCAAAAAAAGACTTGACCAAAATATCCAGATGATATTTGTTTTATAATACCAACTGTGCATCCGCTTCCAACAACCATCACACAACACAACACAAAAAGGAAGATAATAGCTCCCGAAACTACCCAATTACGCCCTATAAAAACGCTACTCGACCACACAGATACACTTGTTCACCATAAGTACGAGTACAAGAAATTTACAGGAGGATTTATGATATAATACTTTTCCTGAAAGTTTTTTTTAGTATGCAAATCCTCAGAATTTTTGTATTCGCGTTGACTCTCATTATACAGTTTTAACTACTTTAACCACTCAAAACTTGTTGGGGGATGCAAAGAAGTACCATTAATGCCACCAGTTTCAGGCATTTTGTCTGTAGTAATGGCAGTAAGGCCATGTATAGTAGGGAAACAGTGATTTTGGCATAAATACCTACACTATGTACACAACAACCCACGAATAATGTAATACAAAAATCAGAAAAAAAACTAATTATCTTTGCATTACATACATAAATTGAAGGAGAAAAACCTGAATGGTAAAACAATTTCCGATTGCGATTGGGTGGGATTGTGTGTGTTTGTGTTGGGGGTTGTTAAATGAAGATATATAAAAAAGAGTACAACATGCCAACAACATCAATAAAACTTTCATTGAGGGACACTTAAAAATATACAACTGCTTTAAGTACCGTACTCGTATCGTATGAGATTCAAAAACAACCAAGAACAAGTAGTAGAATCTAGTGGTTAAAAATAAAAATTCCAAGGTACGTTATTAAGTTGAGTTTATGTATATTTTGTCCTAGATTATAAAAAATGAGATGTTTGGCTTTTGAGAATTGTTAGAGCAGCAGTTGACTGTAGTTGTTTATGCTCAATGGATCACTGCGTTCAAATAAAAACATTTTTTCGTAGATGACGAGTCACTTTGACAATCTTGACGAAATGACTCGTTTCAAGACTTTGAGTTGATAGTGTGGTCATCTTTAATTCTTCATTTTGTTTGTTAAAGGCTTAGAAAACGGGCCTTGGAATTCAGAAATAAGATATCAGCTTCAAGTACAGACATTTGGTTGGGTTTAGTTTAGATTTAATTTCTTAAAATAAGAACCTATATAAGCAAACCGTAATCTGAAAGGGTAAATAAGTAAACGAGTAAATGAACAAATGAATAAATGAATAAATAATTAAATAAATGAATACATGAATAAATGAATAAATTAGTAAATGAATTAATGATTAAATGATTGAATGAATAAAAAGGTAAATGAATAAATGAATACTTGAATTCAATAATAAGCTAATAAATGAATAAATGAATATGTGGAACATTTAACAGTTGAATAAATGAATTAATAAAAAATAGGCAAATAAATGAATGAATAAATGAATGAATAAATAAATGAATATAGTAGTAATAGTAGTATGTGTGATTTTATTTTACAACTAGCTGACCCGCCTGGCGTTGCTCAGGCCCTACGTTAATCGAATTAAGTAAGTTTAGTTAAGTAGTTTCCAAGTGTCCATTTTAGTGGGATAATAGGGATGAAATATAGTTTATGTTACTCAGGAGCAGTTAAGCACTCTAACGATGACATAGTTTTTGGAATCGGACCAGTACTGTAAAAGTGAAATGCGCATTGAAATCGGTAGTAGGTGGTTTTTTTTAATCCCGTTCCCGTTTCTGTGGGAAAATGGCGATGAAATATTGTTTAGATTGCTCAGGGATAATAAACCATTCTAACAGTGAAAGAATTTTTGTAGTACCTACTTTCCAGTTTCTTGGTTATTTCGCCATTACCGTTTCCGTGCCCGAAAGAATATGGGAAGGAAATATAGTCTTTAATACTCAGGAGCAATGAATCATTCAAACATTTTCGGGAATTGGTTCAATATTTTCTAAGTGCCCACTAATGTTGTTGTTCCCGTCCCGATGCTGAAGCTCGTGACACTTCATGGGTGCATCAAAGTGTCAGCATCTGCACCGCTCAACATGGTCACAGAGACCACCAAGTGGTTTTACAATACCCTCATTAGGTCTAAGTCAAAATTAAAATTTTCTTCGAGTCTTTATTACTTTACTCATTTCTTCTTGACTACATAATATCCAAAGAACTTCGACTTCATTTCGAACCCTATATCCCTTCGAGATCCTTATCTCTACCAAAGGCCTAGAAGACGCTGTCATTGCTTAGGTCAAAGTGTATAGTATCATTTAAAATCAGTTCGTTTTGTTTAGCGAATGTAAATAAAGTTCAATGTGCGGTCATTTCATATGAAAAAAAAAGTTTGGATTATTGTAAAAGTGAAAATTAAAAGAGTTCTCAAAAGCAAACAATCCAATAATCTTACTATTTGTTATTTCATTAGCTGAGCCGCCTGGCGTTGTTCGGGCCTGTAGTTTTAAATCTCCCGTGCTCATTCCTGTTTCTGTTGTCGTGGGATTATTGGGATGAAATCTACGCTAAGTTACTGAGGGATTATGTGGCATCCCAGTGCCGAAAGAATTTTTGAAATCTCTCCAGTAGTTTTTAGGTTCCCGTTCCCAGCCCCGTTCCTGTGGGAATCTTCCGTTAAGGTGGAAATATGTGAAATATAAGCCTAATTCACTGAGGTATAATATAACATCCTAGAACCAAGAGCTGACAGAATTTTTGAAAACGGTCAAGTTACTTTAAGGTTCCCGTTCTCGTTCCCGTTTCTGTTCCCGTGGGATTAAAGGGATGAAATATAGTCTAAATTACTAATCCCCTCCATTAGTAGCAATCCTCCATAATGTAGCAATCCTAATGCAGAAAATGTTATAGAAATCTGTCCAGTAGTTTCTAAGATTCCATTCCCAAACCCGTTCCTGTCGGGATATGGGGATCAACCCTTGACAGGAATCATTCATAAGTCTATGTCACTTAAGTATGAATGTAACATCCAAGAGTTGAAAGAATTTTTTAAATCGGTCAAGTTACTTAAAGGTTTTGGTAATCGTTCCCGTTTCTGTTCCCGTGGGTTTATAGGTATGAAATAATATAGTCAAAATTGCTGATGGAGGGGGATAATGTAGCACCCCTAATGCTCGAATCTTTTTAGAAACCTGTCTTGTAGTTTCTAAGTTTCCGTTCCCAAACCCGTTCCTGTGGGAATATCAATTTCTAAATTTTTTATGTCATAAAAACCTTCTCCTGACAATAACAAACACAACAAAAAAATAATTGGCCAAATTGGTCAAGGCGTTGTTGAGTTATGCGCTTACCAACACATTTTGCGATTCATTTTTATATATAAGATATTAATTTGTCTTTGGTTTACATGTTTCACAATATTAGAGCATTGGACTGTGACGGCAGCCCGAAAAAGAGAGTACTTATTAATCTAAACAAAGTTTAAATTTACATATTTTAAAAATAAAAAGACTTCATTGATTTAATTTAAATTAATTGAAAAAGTGTTAACGATAACTTATGATTGAATTTAAAGTTAATATATAAAAAATTAGAAAGCTTCATTCAGAATTTGGTTTCTATATTTTGTGCAGTTAGGACAAAACTACTTAGAATATTCCAGTTTGAACCATTTAGCACTTCGATAGTTTCATTTTGGTTAAGAACGCTTTTTCCCCAATGCGCATAACGGATTGATGACAGTACAGGGCAAGTCCCTATGAAGTGGAGTACGTTTTCCACTGTTCTATGGTTGCAAAGAGTACACTCCGTGTTTTCTTCAGGGCCATATGGACGGTAGTTTAACCGTATCAGCTCTCCTCTGGTTTTAAAAATGGTTGAAATGGTCTTTGACGGGTACTGGTCATGGAAATAGTTGTTTTCACCAAGGTTGTGCTGCAAGGCCTTATACAAATTCCGAGATTCACTTTCTTCAGCTCTTTCCGTAAAATTCTCGAAGATTTTGGCATCAATTCTTTCCAACAATATTTGGAAGGACGGGTCCCAGTTTCTATAGTCACTTTCCACTAGCTGAACATTATGTAACACCTCCAAACGAGACCATTCTAAGAAGAACTGTGACCTCTCGGAGCAGCTGTCTTACAATGGCATTAGGCAGTCGATGATTTGGAAGCGCCAACACTTTTTTAATGTAGTTAAGATGCATCTTCAGCGTGAAAATATATAGTTGCGGGAGTCCGGTCTCTAAGTGCAGCATATACGTAGGTGTATGCTCAGGGAGCCAGAATATCTTTTTGAGGAAATATCTTAAAAGCTTTTCAACCTCCTCGTACTGTAGAAATCCCCACACTTGACCAGCATAGCATAAGATCGACCTCATCACCGCTTCAAAAACTTTAAATTTTGCACTTGGTGCTACATATTTTTTCCCCAGCACTCCCTTCCAGTTGCAGTTGATGGCTTGTTTCGATTCGATTAGTTTTGCCTGCAGGTGCTTCTTGAATGAAAGATTGGGGGTGATTAGGTACTTATACCCCTTAACCAAATCCAGTGCAACATTATTCCAGGTCCATCTCTCTTCTTTGGCGTATCTACCAGATCCATTTCGGAATATCAAAATTTTTGATTTGTCGGTATTGACTGTGAGGTTCCAGAGATCGCAATATATTTTAAGCTTATTTATCATCATTTGCAGCATTTGAGGTGATTCCGCTAAAATTACAATATCGTCCGCATACATAAGCGCTTTGATGTTGATATCAGCAAACATTATTCCTCCGGGAAGAGCCGTTGTGATGTCATCTAAGAAAAGAGAGAATAGAAGTGGGCTTAGAAATGAATGAATATATGAATAAATGAATAAATTAGTAAATGAATACATGAATGAATGGATACATAAATTAATAAATAGATGAATAAATTAGTAAATAAATAAATGATTAATAAGTGAATAAATGAATAAATAAATAAATTAATAAATGAATAAATGAATTAGTGATCAAATAAACAGGTACATGAATAAATGAGTAAATGAATATAGGAAATAATCATAAAAGAAAAAATGATTGAATTAATAAAGGAATAAATGGACAAATGAGTAAATGAATAAATTAAAATGTGAATAAATGAATCAATGAGTAAATGAATAAAATAATGATTGAATGAGTGAATAAATGAATAAGTGAATAAATGAAAATATTAATAAATGAATAAAAAATAATTAAATGAATAAAGGAATAAGTGAATAAATGAGCTAAATGATAAATTAATTAATAAATAAATAAATAAATGAATAAATAAAAAAATTAAGAAATGAGGAAATAGCTGAGCATTTTTTTTTTTTTTTTCATTCGGTGGAAAAAAATATTATGAGCTAACAGCAAACACTGCTCAGTCCGTCTTTCTTTTTCTAAAGAGTCAAAGCCAATCAAAACATACTTGAATTATAAGAAGTATTGATTCTTCACTTAAGTTTCCTTACGACAATTGTTGTGAATGCTCTTTGAACTCTCTCAATGCATTAAACATCAATATAGAAGACAAATGGTGGTACCCGTGGTGTGATGGATAGCATGTCCGCCTGTTAATCCAGAGGTTCGTGGTTCGAATCCCAACAGACGCAAAAATGTTTTTTCCACGGGTATCGCCTGTCACGAGGAATTGGCAGGTCCTCCGTTAGTATTCATTGCCATGAAAAGCGCTTTCTCGATTAGCCGTTTGGAACCGGCAGAAAATTGTAGGTCCCTTCCATTCCCTTACAAGGCATGGTTGTGAGAAATGCTCTAGGCCCAGGGGCTCCTCGCCTGTGGCTCCACCCTATTTATTTTTTATAGAAGAGAAATGACAGCAAACAATTGAAAAGTGTTCAAGAAGTGGATGAACCAAAATCATGTATAACTGATTTTAAAGCATACGGACTTGTGAACTCATTGCGGTTTCCCTTGATAAAACCAAACATTGAGTTTGCCTTCGCAATGGCAAACATTTTTCCAAGTTCAAGAACACAGATTTGCGATCCGGAACATGATTCAACCTATTTACGCATTACTGTAGTTTCAAATATAGGTAGCCGTAAAGACATTGTAGTTCGTTATGTTCAACACACAAGCACACTTTTTCCCAACAATTAAAACTCAATTCGTTTTATGATTACGAAAATCGGATTCGCTTTGAATACACATAAGCAATTTGATATCAACGAACAATATCAACTCAATTAAACACGAAGCACTTTTAAGTAGAAATGGTTTTTCGTTTACAAAGACATCAAATAGCAGAGGACCTAGGTGCCTCCATTGTGGTACTCCTGAAAGAATATTTATAATTTAGGAAGTTTTGTTACCAGTTTAACACACTGTGCTCTGTAAGTATTAAAGCTAGATAACCATCTTAAAAGCTGATCATGAGTTCCAAAAGATTATAGCCAAGGTATTTGCTTTTATTAAATCTGTATAGATGGTATAAACTCGATTCTTTGATACAATGGCATCCTCCAGGAATAGAGCATGAGATTTGTTGTAGGGGATCTGCCAGGCATAATTCCATGTAGCTCACCTCAAATGTATCCTTCGATGTGAAAACACAAGCGAACACTTACAATCAGTTCAAATATCTTTTGACAACGGCCGAAAAGAGTCGGTTCCCATTAGAATACCGTAATTGAATACGAATGAGCGTTGTTAGTGACAAGATGGGGGACCGTCTACTGCGTGCTATTTGTTTTATGTAGTGTTTATGTACTTATTCTTGTGGTCTATCAGCCAAGTGGCTTTTGTCGCCCGGCTGCAAACTCCCTACTCCGTAGATTTATGTACCGAGTTATGGTTTGATGTAAATGTAAATGTAACTTTTGACAGATCTTCAAATAAATGATAAATTTGTGTGCACATTTTTATTCAGAAAATCACTCCACTCTTAAAAGAGACATAAAAACAATGATTTACTCTACACTTTTTGGTAGTCTAACTGAATCAAAACAACCAAATAAAAAGTACACGATTTAAACATTTCGAATCCTGTTGACCAGCCGACATCAAACAATCCACAAATATTCAAACGCATTTTCTCTCGCTTCAATTGAAAAGCCAGTGTCTCAATCTACAAAATTTCAATCATAATTACTTTACATTCATGAGGTTATGTCAATCGTACTCACGTTATTTTCAAGACTATGGTTCACCTTCGGTATTAGAATCATTTCTTTCACATGATCTCCTGCCAAATTGCACTGATACACAACTGAGCCGCACACATTAAAATTCAGCCAAAAATTTGCAGCACTTATCATAACCCTCGAGACTTCTACGTAGAAAAATGTCATTTCCATTTGTAATATGTTCTTTCCCAAATACAAAATGATACTGAACCAAATTGCAACTTGAGTGACAAGGACCGTCAGCAGAACCATTAAAAATTGCACTTGATACAAATCCCTTACATTATTACAAAGCTCATACACAATTGTATGAATCTTTTTGATGACGAAAATTTCATGATTCAGATAGCGGATTCTTTGTCTACTGATTCTTGAATTTTTACCATCCAATGTGAGGACTTCATGAACCGCTAAGCGGATGCGTTTGTTGAGAAGTTCGAACATATATCCACAATACACAATGCCAGAGTAGAACTGATTTTCAACAATTAAAATAATATTCGCCAAAGCACTGAAATGCAAGAAAATGAAAATTCCTTGGATCGAATAATTTCCATATTCAAATAACATTTCAACGAAGCACTGGATGACAAAGGCAATAGAGCAAACGAATTTCAGTATATAAAGGATAACCACTTTTCTGGTAGCAGCCGAATCTTCCTCAAGAGTTGAACCCTCTTTATTGCGGATAGTGGCGAAGTTTGCATAAAGAATATGATATTTGCAAGGAGCTGCCCATTGGATGAACAAACTGGAACAAACTCCTATCACATAGGTAAGTGTCTCTACTGCATTGATTGCAGCAATCAAAATGTTGTCTCGGTACTTGTCGCGATCGGTCATAAATTGTGCGTATAAGGAATACGGCAAAAATCCAATGAGTATAACATTTGCTATTATAGTATAGATTTCCAGTCCGCGAGGATAAAGGAGCACATCTTTCTCGAAATCGTACTTGAAATTACAGATTCCGAAAATGCGAGCGTAAATTAAACTGTACGAAAAAAGTTTTTCTATTGACTTAGAGGAATGTTTTGTCATTTTGCTGTAGTAAGCTAAGCAGGTTTTAAGCAACTGTGTGTCGAGAGTAATTTGTTATCATTATGTTAATTTTGGGGACAGCATATTAACCTTAATATAGCGTGACAACAAATACGATTACATCTCACGGAAGCATTTCGAAATCAGGAAGCAGCAACATATGTACAGTGACACAGTGAGGTTTCAATCTCCCTAATTCAGAGGAAAGTTGTACGTATTTAAGTGATTGAAGGGGGGCAGTGAAGGTATTGATTTTGAGCCCAGACTCGAATTAAGGTCAGGTTTTTCAATAAGAGCGCTTGAAAAGTTTTTTTTAAATAAAACCAAAACGGTTTAGATATCAATGAAATTCTTCATTCCTGTGAAGGTGAGAAACTCGATTTCTTTGCATGGCCATCACGGGAACGCTTGCAGAAGTCTAGACGCTGAACCCAATTTTCTACGGTTTTCAAGCATAAATCGACCGATACTGCTGTAATTTTACGTTCGATACTCGTACGAAGTTCATCAATCGTCGCTGGCTTGTTGGAATAGACCAAAGACTTGACGTAGCCCCACAGGAAAGAGTCTTCCAGCGTCAAATCCCACAACCGAGGCGGTCAAGCAACTGGACCATTTCGTGACATAACATGTTCTATGAAACTTGGTTTCCAATTAATTGATTGTGACATTCGCTGTGTGGCTTGTAGCGCCGTCCTATGTTGAACTGCATGTCCTCCAAGTCCATATCATCCAATTGGGGCCAGTATAAAAATATGCGGTTATCATTGAACGGTAGCGATCCCCATTCACAGTAACGTGCCGGTCTTGGTCATCACGGAAGAAGTACGGCCCAATGACGCCGTCGGCCGGCTTATAAACCACACCAAACCGTAATTTTTTCTCATGGAGTACGTGTGGATTGCTGCCGGACCAGTAACGCATATTTTGTTTATTGAAAAAGCCATTCAGACAGAAATGAGCCTCATCGCTAAAGATGATTTTTCGATAAAAATGCGAATTATTTTCAAGTTGTTGCTCAGCCCAATTCACGAACACCCGACACTTCTGGTGGTCAAATTTTCTTACTAGACGTTCAACTGTTGATCTGCTAGAACGATTATGACGACCATAAATTGAACGTAGCGCTCTTAACGTCGAGGCGAATGACTCCGAATTTCGGTAGTAAATCATAATACTGTAACGTGAACCCAACATTTATACCAATTTCCTAATCGAAAAACGTTCAACCGAAAACACATCTGGCAGCACTGGCGTAAGTGTAGAAATTTTGAAGGAGAGAAAATGTTTGACAGCCAAAACAGTGGAGAGTTGCAGACCATGTGGAAGTTACTGGAGAGTTCTAGATGGCATGTCATTCGATATAAATAGCCCGCCCGAGGCAACCAGAGGGCAGTTTGGTTTATAGAGTGATAAAGTTAAGAGTAAATACAAGTGATAGTCCCAAAGTCGAGTTGAGATCGAATTAAGCATATATACTGAATAAAAGTGATAGAATTAAATTAAAAAGTGAAGTTTTATTTTTCGAACTAAGCGCACGTTACAATACTTTCGACTCGTTGTTTGCTCGTATATTTTTCAATAATATAATGGAAAACCTTATTTAAGAGAAACGTCAAAAGAGCGGCAAGGAATATGAGTCGTTTGCTGCCCCTGTCGCTCTACTTTTATAGCGTCCCTGTTGAAAACCCCTTTACAATGGACCAGTTAAAGTCAGCTATCATTTCAAGTATCATAATGTCGGCTTAATGTTTGCAAATAACGATAATGGATCGCTTTACAATCATGCAAAGTTACTACAAAACAAGAGATTAAACGACTGACTTCGTAAGCAATCGGTGCAATTATTAAGAAAATTGGTCATGGTATCATAAGGTCCATGCAAACATCGTCTACTCTAAAAGCACGCTCAGTCGAAAATGTTGCAGCTGAAAGTGCAAATGCTACAACTGATGGTTCAAATTTGCAACAATTGAACACTTCGTTTACCCCACTATTGCTTATTTTGCATTGGAATTTGCATTTCCATATTTAAAAAGATCATAATACCAAACGACCGAAGACTGCTGACGATTTACAGATTACAGCGCCGCCGTAGATACTTTTCTTGGGCGTTGGAACTATACAGACAATAAACACCAATTTTTCGAAAAACATTATATTCATCAATAAGGCACATTTGTCACAAGCTGTTTAAACAAACAAACGTGCCTTCTGTGGGTCTCGGAGAACCACCAAGTGATTGAAAAGATGCCATTCCATTGAGACAAAGTGACTGTTTGGTAAGCTGTTGGGTCAGAACCTCAGAACGTATCATTGGTCCATACATTTTTCAAAAATGCCACTGCATAGACCATAGACAACATCAGTCATCGAATGATTTTTTTTTTTTTTTTTTCAGAAGATCGTGACTTCAACTATACCTACATAAATGTGGTTCCAACAGAGAGCGGGCTACATACCACACATTAGACATTATGCTAAAGATTGTGCTTGAGTGAATACTTAACGAACTCTGAACTTAAGGCGGGGAAGCTGAAGCTGGTTTCGATTTTTGAAGAAACCGTAATTATTTTTTCGTCTTAAAAGGAATTTTTGCGTCTTAAAAATAACATACCAAAAGATGGATGCCGGCAAAAATAACTAGATATATGCCCAAACTTTCCATTTTGCGGCAGCGCTCTTCAGGTATGCTATATGACTTTATAATACTTAAAGACTCTAAACCTGTTTTTCTCGAAATCACTTTTTTTGAAGACATAACTCGAGTAAATTTCCACCGATCTATACGAAATTTTGACAGTACATTCGAAAAACCCTACTCAGGAGACGTACGTAGGATTTTTTTTTTTTTTATATTTCATAGCTTTTTTAAAACAACAATTCGTCATTTTTTTAATTGTGAAAATTTCAATATTTTATTCAAACGTGAACCATTTTGCGAAAAAAAAAATCTCGAAAACAACCTGCATACGTCCCTGCTTGTTTATATAGAAACTAAAAATTGTCGGGATTTTGTTCCAGGACCAAAACTTAGGAGGTTACATCTTCGGCCATGGACCCGTATAAAAAATTAGGTGTTTCCAAGGAATTGCTGGACATCCATCATTTTTAACTTAATTGACACGAAAAAAATTGTATTTGTAGGTATATCAAAACCTAAATTATAAAACTTCTTTCACAGATTTTCGATTGATCTTTTTGTTGAGTCACAAAAAATTCATAAATTATGCCCATTTTTTCACGCTCTAGATCAGCTTCCCCACTTAAATGAAGTGGCATATGTGAGGAATAAAGGCACCGATTTCGAACCAATCAGGAGTAAAATTACTATCAGAGGACTTGTCAATTCCTCGTGAAAGGCGATACATATAAAAAGCAGTTGGATGTTTCTGGGAATAAAACGTCGAAACTCTAAAGCTTGAAGTGGACATGTTAATCGTTACGCCACTGGCTGGACCTATAGTCACATTGAAAACCAACAATGCTCTAATCATGGCCAAAATATTGCTCGAAATACGCAAAAAAAAATTATAACGAAAATTTTCTCAAAAGAATTGTATTTTGCGAATCTCTACGATGTCTTTGCTGAACTGTAGCTAATGCAATGAGTGAAGACTGAAGAGAGATGGCTCGTTTAACTCTCCTACCCACTTTATTCGAAAAGCGACTTGTAGCTATCTCAGTGAGAGTTTAAGAGGCCAGTTATAGCGATCAAGAAACGAATCTGGAAAAATTTTCAAATGGTTTTCATAACAACAGTAAAAGATGCTATCCCAATCGATGGAAAATCATTAAAGCTTTTTTTTGGGTCCAGAAAACGTAAACGCTCATTAAAACATGATAGAGAGTCGAGATTTTATGGATTCGCTTAGAATCAGGAAAAACTTGCCTCATATCAGCAACTCATTTACTCACTTTTACTCGCTTCACCTTTGTTAGCACTTGACTGATATTGGATCTCACATTTGAGGACCAAGTTCAAACTGTACAACAAAACAAAGTTCACCAAAAATGTATCGCTGGATGTGCTATTTAACTTTTGAATCTGATAAAATGACCATTTTGCAAGCTAAAATCCGCAAGAGGCAATTGAAACTTCGATCACTTTGACAACTCACAGGACACATCAATGGAAAAGAGGCCATAGTCAAAATCAAATTGATTTAATCTAACGTTATGTCTCTCTCCTCGATAGGGGGCGGATTTTAAATGAACTAACTTTGCTTCAGTAAGGTCGTGTTTAGAAACATTTTTGTGTAAATCACAAGACTCTGTAGTCTGTACCCTACACCTTTTCAAATAACATAAATCGAATTGATAAAATGGAAATAGTTTTTCTGGGAAACTTAATAAAAGTTCGAACAGTATCAACAACATCATTCGTATTCGATTATACAACGACAACATTTCTGTCATCTTCGTCAAACAAAAGTACCTCCGAACTCATCGATGTGGTATTGGTATTGGTACACTTGTATGTACCTACATCTAGATGTATGTTAAATGTACATATGTACATAAATAAAAGTACATATAAACGTAGATAACAAAGTGCTTTGTGTTTACCGCGCTACCTTCAACGGGAAATTGTGTTGGTCTTCTCTCTGGATTTCCAATAACATTTTATTGCTGAAACTCGCCCCGAGGTTCTATCCTTCCCAATTACAAATGGTACAATTCCCGAATAACGAACATTATCGACTGTGTATTGCCTTTTGTCGATGTCAGTTTCAATTGACTTCTATTTTCCCTTTGGCTGCTTCGAAAACTAATAAGAGCCAGCCAAAGTGTTTGCGTTCAAGTCAGCCTTAAGCGTATCTTTGAACAAAAGCATCGGGGTATATTTCCTTGCTGGATATACAAATAGGTACATATAGCTAGTTCTTCGTATCAAGGCGTTTTTCTCGTGGAAACATCTACAAATCTCACAAAGTACACGTTTGGCATTTTCTTAATAAAACCATGACTTGTTGTTTATAATCAAATACAGTTTGTGTCTTCTTCTGAAGAACTCATATTGGCGTCTAGGGAGATGTTTCTTGCATCATTTCATTCCTTTTCTTTTCTATCTTTAGCTTTTAATTTCGTCTTTTAGTGTCAACACCTTTGTTGGTTAGAAGAGAGGATAAAAGGAATTTATAAATATCATGTATTGGAGTTTTGTTTTCGACGTAGTGGACCATTTTTGACAAGCAATACCATAGGGAGAGCAATTTGAGACGATTACAAGAAATGGGACTTTTGAGTGAAACATGAATAATGATACAAAACACAGGGCGCGCATTTAGGGAAAAAGGAAAGAATTATGTAGGAAACACCGATGCACATTGGTATTAAACTTTTGTGAGTCATCATGAACAGAGTCAGGTAAGGCATTCCACATACGGGTAGTGCGACTATACTTGACTGTACGTCCAAAGTTGAAACAAGAACAAGAACAAGAACAAGAACAAGAACAAGAACAAGAACAAGAACAAGAACAGGAACAAGAACAAGAACAAGAACAAGAACAAGAACAAGAACAAGAACAAGAACAAGAACAAGAACAAGAACAAGAACAAGAACAAGAACAAGAACAAGAACAAGAACAAGAACAAGAACAAGAACAAGAACAAGAACAAGAACAAGAACAAGAACAAGAACAAGAACAAGAACAAGAACAAGAACAAGAACAAGAACAAGAACAAGAACAAGAACAAGAACAAGAACAAGAACAAGAACAAGAACAAGAACAAGAACAAGAACAAGAACAAGAACAAGAACAAGAACAAGAACAAGAACAAGAACAAGAACAAGAACAAGAACAAGAACAAGAACAAGAACAAGAACAAGAACAAGAACAAGAACAAGAACAAGAACAAGAACAAGAACAAGAACAAGAACAAGAACAAGAACAAGAACAAGAACAAGAACAAGAACAAGAACAAGAACAAGAACAAGAACAAGAACAAGAACAAGAACAAGAACAAGAACAAGAACAAGAACAAGAACAAGAACAAGAACAAGAACAAGAACAAGAACAAGAACAAGAACAAGAACAAGAACAAGAACAAGAACAAGAACAAGAACAAGAACAAGAACAAGAACAAGAACAAGAACAAGAACAAGAACAAGAACAAGAACAAGAACAAGAACAAGAACAAGAACAAGAACAAGAACAAGAACAAGAACAAGAACAAGAACAAGAACAAGAACAAGAACAAGAACAAGAACAAGAACAAGAACAAGAACAAGAACAAGAACAAGAACAAGAACAAGAACAAGAACAAGAACAAGAACAAGAACAAGAACAAGAACAAGAACAAGAACAAGAACAAGAACAAGAACAAGAACAAGAACAAGAACAAGAACAAGAACAAGAACAAGAACAAGAACAAGAACAAGAACAAGAACAAGAACAAGAACAAGAACAAGAACAAGAACAAGAACAAGAACAAGAACAAGAACAAGAACAAGAACAAGAACAAGAACAAGAACAAGAACAAGAAGAAGAAGAAGAAGAAGAAGAAGAAGAAGAAGAAGAAGAAGAAGAAGAAGAAGAAGAAGAAGAAGAAGAAGAAGAAGAAGAAGCGAAGAAAGAGGGAAAACCATGTTGACAGTTTAAAGTCTAACAGCCTTATTCATAATCGCATTTTAAAGATAATCAGATGATAAAACAGAAATTCTTATTCATAATAGATAATCAGCCTGATAATATGGCAAATAAAGATAATCAACGGTTGGAGGTTGATTATCCTCTGAGTAGCTGTTTTTGAAGTTAATTGTCATTTTGGCATCTGAATATGATAGATAAAATTAAATTTTAAATTCAAATTTCTTTCGAAAATTCAAATACTATAGGAAAAATCAAAATGCCATTTTCTTTTTCCACTTTCGTTTCTGACCTGAATGCTATAAATGCATTCAATGGAAGACCAAGAAGGAGAAAAGTATATAAGTCCAGATTCAATCAAATTTTAGTTTCCATCACTTACAATATTTATTTTTCGCTTTAGGAATCAATCAACAAACAGAATCAAAACAGTTTTTTTCTTTTTTTTTAAGCAGCTGAGTTGTGCTGTGTCAAAAAAATGGAATAGATTTACAATTTTTGATACTTTTTCTGACACATGTATGTGCCAACTATTTCGGAGGGGAAAAAGCATTATGAATAGGAAGCTGATTAAAAAGATAGTCAGTGTGTATCTAGTCAGCTGATCATCAGTGTATTATCTTTTTATTATGAATAAGGCTGTTAAGTTTTGTTTAAATTTCAACTATTTTCCGATTATTTACCAATTAAAAAGATGGGCGATTTATTTATTTGAATATTTCTGTCCAAAGCGAATGTTCATTTTCCATTCATTTTCTGTTTACTTCCTGGAAATATATTTCGGCAAGCTCCTCCATATGTATGCCCATTAAACCCAATGAAAGGTGCTTATAGAAACTTGAGCTACGAGATACCTTTAAATACATTCTGATATCTGATTTCAGGTGGTGTATCTTTTCTTCGAACTGAAAGGAGATTATGTTCCTCAGGGAAGCCTTTGTCCCTTTCAGTCTAAGACCATCTAAGGATTGTTTGACGGCCTGTTAGATAATTTTCAATCAAATTCCCTTATAATTTTCGGCAAACTTGGGTGTCTGTTCATTCGGTTGATTTGAGTATGTCGACAAATTCATCGAAGTGGACACATTGATTCGATGCATGGCATTGAATCGATTATGCTACAAAACAGGCCTCCTCTTTCTTTCATAATATTGAACTTGATATTTTGTACGATTTGTGAGTCTATTACTAAAATACTGAATACATCAACCGAGAACTGTATTCAGGATCCGTGAATTGCAAACAAATTGAACAAAATGGTTTCCTGATTATCCTCCACTGTGTGCATGAACAACTTTTCTTGGTTACGTGAAAAGAAATGGTTAAGAGTCTGCACTAACCCAATTGCTAGCCGAAGTGGAAAATTTAATGGAAGCGAATTCATGACCCGAACATAATATGGGGAGAGGTGGTATTCAGAAATGAAGTATTATACTTAAAAAGGGAATTCTGTAAGAGTGAATGTCTTTTTCTTTGTTTTTTTTTTCGTATTTCATTTTGTTTTCTGTTTTTCATTTTTATTTAGAGCAGATACCACTGGAGAGTATAAACAGCTCTGTGTGAAAGTTTTCCCAAACGTTGGATGAGATTTACTTTAATTGTAGAACTAAGAAAGTGTTACAGAGCCCAGAATCGTATTGGGGCTGTGATGCTGATGCTGATGGAGTCGGCGAATATATATATACTGTGATGTCAAGTGGAAGTAATTTCGATGGAGGCTAGGGATTTCTTGAACCTTTTTTCAATAATGAACTAGTAGTCAGTTTCACAGCAATGCACACAATGTCGGACAGGTTTTTTTTTGTAAAGAAAAAAAACAAAGTCCATATACTTTTGATGGAGAAAAAAAAGACAATGTATCAGGAAAGCGAGACGAGCATTTTGATGAATCAATAATTGTGATAATTAACAAAAAAAAACTTGGGTTTCCCGATTACAATTTACAACTCGTTTGTGAAAACAGGAGAAAAGAACGATACATCAGTTGCCGCTCTGTTTCGATTTTATTTTGACGATGCAGTGTTTTAAAGATGCAAAAATGGTTTCCAAATTGAAAATTCAAGCCCAAAGGAACCAAGGTCCAAAACAAATTGGACACATGAAGGGAATATTTATTTTTATCAAACTTTTCGATGTCATTTTACCCCTAGTGTTTGAAGAATCGTTGGCACTCCTGTTCAACTGAACATCAGATTGCGTTTCCATTGAGCTTTTTTTTTAAATTGTTATATTCATACATGAAAACCCAAAAGTCGTCACACACTGAAGCAACGAAAGCTGCTCCCATTTTCAAACACTATTTTTGACGTACATGTGTCTTTTTTGTGTTTTTCAAACACGGATCAAAAAGGGCTTCTTTGCAGCCGCTTCTTGCCAGCAGCTGGCAGTAGCAGAAGAAGCCAGCGGCTAGTAGCCCGGCCACATTATCGAATGCGAGGCGGAACAGCTTCTCTCAGCAAGCAGCAATTGAAAATCATACAAGAATTGCTTCTGAACTTTATTTCTAATTTGTAAACCTATTCTTGATATTTGGCACAAACTTTGAATGAAAAATTACTAAACAGAACGTGTAGCAGTGTTTTCATATTAAAGCATAGCCGCTGCTAGCAGCTAAAAGTTGAACATGCTGAACTTTGCCAGCCAATTACTCGCCGGGTGGCAGAGAGTGTAATAAATTTTGTGGTCACACAGCACTGATCAGCGGCTGACAGTACTTAACTCACCGCTGGCAACCAGCCGTTTGTGACCCGTGACCCGTGCTTTAGGAACAAATAGAATGCTTTTGTTTTTCCTTGAAACGCTCAATCGCAAATATCTCAATTCTATATGATTTTGAGGCTACCCTACTTGCTCTCAAGTCCTCAAATAAAGGTTATGTTGCGTCTTATGCAACTGCGGGTCAACACAAGAAAAAAATGTTATATGAGTTAAGTAGTCAACTTGGCTTTTTTTTGGCGGAGAGGTAATTTTATAAAAAAATTTATCTGGTTTAAAAAAATAAAAACTATTTAATAACAACAAAGTCACTTACGGCCACACACATACTAGTATTTTTAAAGCTTATACTTTGATCTTTAATCAATATTTTAGTTAAAGTCAAATTAAGTAAATAGTTTTTGAGTAATCAAGTCTCATACTCAAATTTAAAAGAACCTCATTTTTTTAAATAAAATTGCAACAAAATTTTGCCACATTATTTTTTACTTTTCTTAAAATAATAAATGCAATTATTGGTTTTGAGTCAAAAGAGAAGTTCATACACTGCTTCGTTCGACAGACTTTGGGTGTGAACGACCAATGTGTGAACCCTCAAACTACCACTTCTCCAAATGGTTCGCTGATTTCGAAATATTTTAGAAAATTTTGTAGTTGGACAATAAGTTGCGCTAAACACAGAAAACTGCACTTAAGAATCATTCTTTGTTCTTGTTAAATTAAAAAAATTTAAGGTCCGGTAAAACCCTCTTTTTTAAGTCAAGTCCAATCTGAGGAAACCCACAAAATTCGCTTAGTTGATTTTTAATAAATTTTTCAAAAATTATATCAATTTTTTAATAACAGCCTTTCTCACCTTTACGGAATTAGACAGGCCCCTCCCTCCGATACGACTCCTTGTTTTATTATTATTATTATTATTATTTTTTTTTTTTTGCCGAAACTATCCGTCTCGAACTTCTGTGTTAAGCCCTATCGCATTTTACGGACCTTAAATTTTTCACCCTTCCCGAACGGTTCGGTGAGTAAGCGCTTTTCATTTCAGTATGAATATAAAGGGTGGCGAAGCAGACAACCATGCCTTTTAAAGCTACTCAGTTTTCCAAATTTCTATTTTCTTCTGTTGAAAGCTGGGCAAAAGAGGTGAAAATAAAAGGAGGTGGTGCATACTTCTATGGAGCCTGGGCCCAGGGCGTACACCTATGAGACTAGTACCAAATGAAAGCTTACGTTCAGCCCAATCAGCCTGCCAAATATTTTTGAATTCGGTTTTGGTGATTTTGAGATAATTAGACTTGAAGTTGAGTGCCGGAAATGGGAAAAATCTGACATTTCTGCAAATAATTACGAATATCTCGAAAAGCATAGCACGTAGGACAATGATTTTGGTATCATATGAAAGATCATAAAAATATCTTTTATTTAATTCAAAATACAGTTTTCAAAATGCCTTATATTTCGAAAAAACAGACCTAAAAGTTGTTTAAAAAAAATACATTTTCGTTGACGTTTGACAGCCAATATCTCGAAAAAATCAGTGATGACCTATAATTTTTTTTGCACCACTTTAATCCTTAATTGGTAAGCTTGAATTTGATATACAATTACGCTATCATACATAAAGCATATCACGTACATTATACACAATTCCTAAAAAAAATTAAACAAAAAATATGTTCCACAGCAAATGCATTTTTTCATTTAATTCTTCGCAGTTTCTACTTTGTTTTTTACTAAACATAAAACCAAAATACATTTTAATGCTGCAAATGAGAAAAAAAATGACTAATCTTCGTTTAGATCTATCAAAACACCCTCCAAAAACAAATCTAAAAAAACTGGTTGCTAGGTACCAAGCTTAAACATACAAGTCCGCGACCGTTAGGCCTAATTCATTGATAACTGATTGTTGGCTTGTGAGTAAATTATGTAATGACACAAAAACAAGTAATTCACAATTTCGCGGTCTTCAGGTGTGTATTGAGTATATGTATCGCGAGTATGGACATTTAAGAATTTGCCTTTGCTGTGGATCTTCGTTAATCTAGCTGCTGATCATTTGATGGACGACTTCAAAGTTGCAGCTGCAATTCTTAATAAGTTTCATCCAACCATTGAAGATAGTGCTGATGCGAACGTTCTGCTAGAACTGGCTTTAAATCGTTTTAATACTCCTAATTATTTAGGTGCCTTTGTAAGAGAAAATAATCTTAACAGAACCAGAGCCATGTTCAGCCGCATCGATGGTAATATCCCGAATTTAAGTAATTTCCCACAACTCTCTATTCAAGAACTTCGTATGATATCATTGGGCAATTACCAAATAAACCAGGCTCGATCCTACTGTGGTGAACATTTAAAAGACCAGGGAACCTATACAATCGAAGTCTGCGAAGATCGGATGCGAATTACCTCTACTGCTCATAATAGTCTTATAGGCAACAATAACTTTTTATTACGAGGGCGAATCAAATCCAGGCATGTAAGTAGAAAAGTGTATCTCACTTACATCTTGGTGAATAGCGATGCAAACGTAGCACATAGTTCGAACGCAATAAAAGCTTACTATTGTAACTGTCTCGTTGGAATGAGGACTGTTGGTTGTTGCGCTCATGTCATGAGTATTTTATGGTATTTGGGTTACGCAAGACACCAGGAAGCAATGAATATAGCACCAGCTTTGTTTTTGGAGGGTATTTTGATAGATCTAAACGAAGATTAGTCATTTTTTTTCTCATTTGCAGCATTAAAATGTATTTTGGTTTTATGTTTAGTAAAAAACAAAGTAGTAACTGCGAAGAATTAAATGAAAAATGCATTTCCTGTGGAACATATTTTTTGTTTAATTTTTTTTAGGAATTGTGTATAATGTACGTGATATGCTTTATGTATGATAGCGTAATTGTATATCAAATTCAAGCTTACCAATTAAGGATTAAAGTGGTGCAAAAAAAATTATAGGTCATCACTGATTTTTTCGAGATATTGGCTGTCAAACGTCAACGAAAATGTATTTTTTTTAAACAACTTTTAGGTCTGTTTTTTCGAAATATAAGGCATTTTGAAAACTGTATTTTGAATGAAATGAAAGATATTTTTATGATCTTTCATATGATACCAAAATCATTGTCCTACGTGCTATGCTTTTTGAGATATTCGTAATTATTTGCAGAAATGTCAGATTTTTCCCATTTCCGGCACTCAACTTCAAGTCTAATTATCTCAAAATCACCAAGACCGAATTCAAAAATATTTGGCAGGCTGATTGGGCTGAACGTAAGCTTTCATTTGGTACTAGTCTCATAGGTGTACGCTCTGGGCCCAAGTATGCACCACCTCCTTTACAACCGTCCTTTTCGTTGTTTTGATTGTAACACAAAGAAAGGACGGTTGTAACACCATCCAAATATTAAAGAACAAATGAAAGATATTGTGTCTACTTCTAAAATAATAATATACAAAGTAAAATTAATAAAGTAAAAATCTATATATATAAAGTAGGATGTATGTATGTATGTATGTATGTATGTCCGGGGTAAACTCCTAAACCACCCAACGGATGTTTATGAAATTTTCAGGGTAGACAAAGTTTAGTTCAGAGATGGTTCCTGTCAAGGTTTGATCCCCATATTCCCACAGGAACGGGGTTGGGAACGGAAACTTAGAAACTGCTGGATAGATTTCAAAAATTCTTTCAGGATTAGGATACCACTTACCTACAGTAAGATATATTATGTTTCTTCCCCAAATATCCACGGAAGAGGAAAAACATGCACTGGAACCTTAAAACTACAGACCCGAGCAAAGCCGGGCGGCTCAGCTAGTTAAATACTAAAAGTCTTGAAGTACTTATAAGTTCGATTTAAATTCAGAAAGTAACTTGACAACAAAAACAAATATAAATAAATAAATGAATTAAAATAATGTTCACAACATTGCAAGTTTTATTTCTGGATATGGCATAACGTTTTCGGGAAAAAAAACTTCTTCCTGATGCCGTGGGAGCTATATCAGGTAATGATAAATTAATAATTAATGGCCGAGATGGCTTCAGGAATTAGCGAAGCTTGAGATGAAGAAGGAGGCAGTGATTTTAAATTAACATTTGAGATAGATAAATATGCGTTTGATCTAGTAGTAACATCAGAAGAAGAAAACTCATTATCCCCGGTTGTAACGTGTTGCAAGTGTCCACTCAAAAAATGTTACAACTGTCCACATCTCGTTTCTCTGATTAATTATAAAGTTTATTCAAATACTGCTGCATCGATTACAAAACCACTTTAACCATTCAATTTGAAGTAAAATGAAGTAAAATGGTTATGATACCACTAAATCGAAATTGTTTTATTTAAACATTTTATTCAAAAGCTCGACACCAAAAAAAAATTCTTTTCATACACAACTTCCAACTTTTGAACTATATTTGGCACAGCTCAGTACTTTGACAATTAAGTTTTGTAGGTGCATTCAGCTCCGAATGGCGAAGAATTCTACATTTAAAAATGAACGATTACAGACTCATTTTTCTTTTAAAATTCAATGTTACAATTGCAACGCGTTTCTTTCGACCACACTATCGGAGGACTTGCTAATTCCTCGCAAAAGGCGATACCCGTCTTAAAACAATTTTGGCTTCTGTTGGAACTCGAACCACGAACCTCTGGGTTAACAGGCAAACCTGCTTACCATCACAACATGGTCTCCAAAAAGGTGGTGTTAAACGAACCACTTTTACCCCTGTATACACCCACCTGGTGTTGGGTGTATACAATGTGACTCGCACAAGATGTGACAAAAAGATAGGGTGTGTGTGTAGGTTGGATCTAGACAAGCGAAAAATTGTATGGGAGGGGGCGGGTCCATTTACCCCCGTTTAGGCGGGAGGGGCAATTTAACCCATTTCCGACTAGCGTTGCGAAAACGCAACGTCATGTTTGAGAGCGTCTCCAGCTTAAAGGATCCTTTATTTTAATGAACTAACAAATGATTTTGAAAGCTTATTAAAATATCTAATCGACCTGTTTTTGGATTTTTTTTCAAAAACTTAATTTTGCAGTCTTTTAAACACCGTCAAATACTGTAATTTCGGAAATTTGGAGGTAGCCTTTGTTGAGGAACTAAAAAAGTGTACCAACATCTTATTATTTTAAATTTTTTTTTTCACAAACTGTTAGGGAAAGATTCAAATTATATTTCAATGTACATTTGATGCAAATCATACGGGTTACCTGATTGATAGGTGAGGTAGAAATCCTACGTTGCGTTTTCGCAACACCCGCCAAAAGTAGTAGCATTTACCAAAAGAAAAAAAAAAAAATTCCGTTCTGTTTTCACTGCATATAAAATTTGGTTTCTTCGAAATAATGTGCACTTTATAAACAAAAATTTTTATTAAAAAAGAACCAAAAATTCATTCCACAGCTATTTTGGAAAAACCACGGTTAGAAATTCTTAGAAATAATTGGACTGTACACAATAGTTACAAAAAACATGATAGCCCAGGTAATTTATTTTTTCAACAGAAAATTTATATTTATTTTTCCTGGAAAAAAATGAAACCAATAATTCGTGAATGAGTGGTGTATTGTAAAACCACAAACGAATAGAAATATTTGGCAATTGATTTATTTTTTACAGTCATCAGCATCTACAACAAATGCACGGCAACAGCATCAGACATCAGAGACGATCTCCATACCTTGAACAGGATATTATGCAGAAGCACCTATGAACTTATTGGGGGAGACTTTATCGCTTGACACCGAAGATGGATGGATACACAAGACAACAGTGACGGGAATGCAATTGTCAATTAGCTGGACGAAAATATAGAACATCACTCTCTGGTAGTAGTGTCCCAACCCAAACCCACCTTCCCAAGGACACCATAGACGCTCGACTTTTTCCTCGCAACATCCAATCCTATATTTATCCTTCAGGAGCTCCGAAACTTCGTCTGCACGACAATAACCAGCGATTGGGATCACGAGGCCACCCTTCTTCCAATCAACCTCTGGCACCAGATAATCTCTGTGAACCAACCAGAGGTGGGCTTCGTCAACTACAAAAAGCTAGACACTGCTAGCCATTTAACACACACTACCGTCAACCAACACAAACCTCCGGAATGAGGAAATTCATACAGCAATTGACAATCTGGAAACCGTAATTGAATCTTCGGTTGAGAAGAATAGGCAGCCAAGAACTTCCCGGGACAAATACGAGCACCTGCCCGACTACATACAGAAGCTCTACCACCACAGGCAACACTTGAGGAAGCTGCTACAACGTATTCAGTAACGGGAACTAAACACCATCAACAGCAACTACCAGGCGGTCTCCAGCGAGCTCAGATGCGTAAACATCATGTTCAAGAACGCAGTGAGCTATCACAACGACATTCTTCTCCAAAACAGGCTCCAGCCCATGGCGAAGCTTCAATCAACGCAAATAGAGCCAAAGGATTTGCGGACTTCTTTGATGATACTTCAAACCAAATCCACCCTTGGACCCTGCATTTTTGGAAGAAGTCAACTCCTCAATTCAACTCGCACAAGCCCCCCAACAGGCCATCCAATTCAGCGATGAAAATCCGTCTAACGATCCAGGAGACAACCTTGAGCACTCCTGAAGAAATTCAACAGTTCCTACTCAGAAGCCGCCCAAAAAAGTCAACAGGACCGGACAAGATATCCATATTCATCCTCAAAAGACTACCTCAATCAGAGCATTTGTTGTCGATTTCTTGTTGAGATCAGAGACAAGCAGCAGTCAGCCTATTCAACGAGATGGAACCCTAATGAAGCGGTTCGTTTCGATGACATGAAACACACTATCATCGAAACAAAAAAACATCTTCGCTGTTGGAAATGTTCTAGTCAAACCATTTTTTTCCTGCACAAAGTGTAACGTAGCACTTCATCCAAAATGCTTTGATGGATACCACACAAAAACAAGTATTTGATGAATGTTTTGTCAATAAAACTGATTTAAGCTCCGTATCAAAAATTTTTTTTCTTTAATGATTTTGCTACTACATTTGGCGGGTGTTGCGAAAACGCAACGTCAATTTTCCGGGAAACTAAAAGCTTTTCCAAAATTTTTTTTTTAGATTTTCTCTAACTAGCCCAAAAATAGACAAAGTGTGAAATTTCAAGTTCCTAGCACACCAGGAACTGGTAACGAAAAAAAAAAACTTTAAAAATAAAAAAATTTGAAAAAAGTCGTTTTTGTAATTTTTGGTTTTCTCAAAAACTACAGGTTATTTTGACATCCGGTTACTTGTGTTTGATCAAAAACAAATAAAAGCGTTGAAAATAAGCCAGAAAAATATTACTTAACTACCAAAAATTTGGAAAAAAAAGTGGTTTAAAAAAAATTATGTTTTTTTCAAAATTTTGACTTTAAAAATCAGTATTTCAAAAACTGTTTATTTGAACAACTTATTTTTAAATTTAAATTAATGTATAAGTTTTTGGCTTCTCAAAATGCTATAGCACGGCTCTGTAGGTATTACCGTTATTTTTAAATAATTTTTTTCCATTTTTAGTGATTTTTTTTTTAAATTGCCCCTCCCGCCTAAACGGGGGAAAATGGACCCCCCCCTCCTATAAAATTTTTTGCTTGTCTAGATCCAACCTACACACCCTATCTTTTTGTCACACCTTATGCGAATCACCCTGTATAGACACATCCGTAAAAGAAAGTTGAATTTTGAGCCTCAAACTTTCACGTATGAAGCAATTACGGGTAACCGTTAAGCCCAATGGCACAACCTGACTTAAATGAAAATTTTTAATTTCCGATGAATATTTTTCCTATTGTAATTGAAATTCATATCAAACTTAAATTTAGCCGAGGGTCTCAGTGCCCACACCGTCCTTTTCTACTTTCATAGAAAGAACTACATACAACAAAATGGGTTGTCTAAGCATCATGGACTGAATAAGTCCATCTAAACTAAGCAACAAAAACGTTTTGGGATTATAAAACCAATAACAGCTACATCGCCATATTCCAAATCACAACTCCCAATTATTATGCTATGCTCCGGTAATTAATTGAATTTGAAAGTCATTTCGTTTATTTATTCCAAACACCCGTGAGGGCTAAAAATCGTTAAAATATGATTTAAAAAAATAAACTTAACTAAAACAAATTTATTTTCAATCTCTGCCTTAATAGAAATCCTAAATAATATGCGGGCGAATTATTTTTTTTCTATTCCCATCATGTAATTCATTAACAGAATTGAAAAAAAAACTATTTACCTTTTCGTACCTCAATCTGCTGGTAGGTATATTGGCATCATATTTTCCCATTAATATTATTTACATGTGAGCGCCTGCTCTGAGCAGCTACAAAATTGATTTTAAAGTATGACTATGGCAGTAATTACAAACTCAGTTTCGATATTGGAGCTGTGGAACAGAAAAACACACCCCAATCGAATTTACTGAATCACAGTTAATTAATTGAATAAAATTGAGTTATTGGGCTATTTTAATTGATTATATTGTCAAATACTGCAGGAAAACTCTTTTTCATTTTTTGCTTTGACAAACTTGCCTGCAGGATCTACTTTTCAAATTCATGCTTATTTCAAATGTGTCAGTGTCTGCAAAGTGCAGTGCGGCAGCAGTGTGGGATGCTTCGTTCAGACGATATAAGTTTAGTCATAATTACTCGTTGGTTTTTTTCTCATTTCTTTTTAAAAACAAATACATGAGAAATCAATTAAAAAAAACTATCTGCAATAAAAGTTACCCAAGAAAAGCAGAAACGCAAAAAATTAAACATGCAAATTCCTTCTTTCTTCTCTTTGGATGTGTTTTTCTTCCATTTTTTGTTTTTTTTTTTCTGGTTTCTGTCTTTTCCTTTATATTTCCATCCACAAGAACTTGAGTAGGAAGTTACAACAAGCATTATCAAATCTTCCTTTTATCTTGTAGTATAAATGAAGAGGTAATCCCCGCAAGGCAAAGAAATTGTCTTGTCTAGCCGTTGGATGGATGTCTCCGGGAGATTTGCTTTTAGGGATAACATTAATCTATGGCAATCTAAACAATACAGAGACTTGGAAAAAGACATAGACTTTAAGCATTCTGAGGCTACTAAAGATACGTCGCTTTTGCCATTATTTTACTTCTTGAGCTTTTTTTATATGTAATATGAAATATACGACACGACAGCGATGCGATGGCAATAGCGATGCTATCAAGATGTAGCTAGGGTAGTCTTTAAGTTTTAATATAAACAACTTGTAGATGAAGAGTAATAATTTGTAGCGTAAGGCCATTGTACGATAGTTTTCCATTGTTAATTATTATTTGTTCCGTAGTTTCTTTCTTTTTTTATATTTTCTTTTGCTAACCACATAATGGAGGATGTACTGAAGAAAAGTTGAGAAAAGAATTCAATTACATCGAGGAAGTAGTTTGAGTTTGTACTTTCACAATTATGGTCTAACACAGTACCTTATTCACTGCCGCTTTTGTTGATAAGGTAAAGGTATTAATGTATGGGTGTGCTTTTATTGAATTTTTTGTTACATTCAATTCAACAAAAAATCAATTTCTCCTATTCAACTTTATACCCATGCTCTCTTTGATAATTGTCCTTATGTAATATTTGGCTGAATAGCTATAATGTCCAGTGCTATTTCGCTGTGAATTTGGTGTCCAGTGGTGTCTCTTTATTAGTTTAGTTACTTTGCTGTAATAAAGCTGAAACAATTATTCGATATGTCATTTTCATCTCAGAGAAGAACAAATTCTGTCGTATGAAGTTCAAGGACTGTCGACCCAATTACTCAGAAAGGAACTCCCATTGCTATTTTAAGAAAATTCTTGGTAACAGTTCGTTTTATCCATGGCATATTGCTTTAGCATGACTTTGCATGCAGCGATTGGTATACTTATCCTGCTGATTGAAGTCGGTGTAATGGTTTTATTCCTGACGAGTTCATAAGGCTTTATATAATTTCCAAGAATATCTCTGTGTCTGTGTCGACATGCGGTAAAAGGGTGAATGTTAAACTGTTTTACCACCACGAGAGATTGTCGTCAATTGCGGACAGTTACTGAGTTCGTGGAAACAGTTCTGAATGATTTGATGTTTACTTTGCTGCCTGATGAAAAGATAGGGATACTACGATGGAAACTCTTTGATCGCCACAATTGCTACCTGGGGCAGGCTACAGTAGTTTGGAAGACAGAATGAGAGGCTTATGTCTTGTCTGTCTGGCATTCTGCCAACCGCCCCCTTCGACTGTTTTTGAACCAACAGTGTCGAATACTAAATTGAATCACCGCTTTGGAGTTCTTCGTCATTCCATAGGGACTTTGGGGGAATGTTGTCTTCAAAATTGTTTCCAAAAATCAGTTGGAGAAGGTGGAATAAAAGTGACTTGGGATAAATTTCAACAAAGAAATGAGTAAGGGACTAATGGTATCATCGGTCCATTGAGAGAAGGTATGTTATGGGCGGCTGAAATTGTTGATCAGAGATCTCCACTTATACACATTCGCTGGTTTTCACTTAGACTATCCTGGTAAGTCACCTTGTCATGCATCGAAATCTGGCAGTATCTAAATAGCCCCAGAGTTATATGTGAAGATAGTCGCCACGCAACACGGTGACTTTTATGACTCTTTTTGGAATACTAGACTTCTCGCTTAGCTCTCGCTATTCGCTCGCCTTCAGATGACGTAAGATGCCAATCTTTAAATTGAAAAATGGTTTTTTCAAATGAAAAACGGATGACATAGGTGGATGCAATCACTACTTTTAATATAATTATACTAGGTGTGCCAGCGACTTCGTCCACAAGAATTGGCATAACTTTTTTATTTATCAACCGTTTGACATGAAATAAAAACTAAATGTTAAGTGAAGCTTACCACAATATATTACTGAAAACCCCATCTAGATATGATAAGCCGTTTCTGAGACTAGCGTGCACTAACAAACAAACTGTTACGTTTTTGTTATATGTATAGAAGATATAGATTAAGAAGGAAGAAGTGTTCTTAACACGTCACAATTCAGGGAAAGGTGGAATAATGGTCTGGAGAACCATTTATTATACTGTGGGGCGATCGAAATGATGGGAGTATTTTACAAATCTCTTCTTCAATCAGCCTTACCTGCTAAGGGGGAACTATTTTTTAAATGGATATTTTAACAAGATTATGCGCCAATCAATCAACTACCTACTACAACTACTACTACAACTACCCGTGCAGTGTCGGGTTAGAATAGCACTGCAGCGCCTCCCCGCTTTTCGTAAAAGGCGACTAAAGGAACAATCATATCTAGACAACTAACATCAAAGTGAATCTAGCGACACACATACCACCTAAAAACTCTCCCCAAGTATGCATGCAGATCCCGGGGCTTACACGACTGGAGATCACCGGTGTAGTAAAAGGGAAATCAAACTCATTAAATGGAGCATGCATGTGTCGAAAAGGATGAAAGAAAAATTTTTGAAAAATTTTGAACATTATGGAAGTACTTGCGAACATAAGAAGCACTACCCCGCCAGGCAGTTCCATCCATGGAGCTGATCCTGGACCGAGCAGCAATGTTCGGGTCAGAGCTATACGGATTCCGGGGGCTAGCAAAGTAATGCGACGAGTTGGACGAAAATTTAGAGTCGCGAGTTGGAAGCATGTTGGAAGTATGACTGGTAGAAGTCTCGAACTCGAAGAGATGATGAGAAGGAGGCGAGTGGACATCTTGTGTGTTCAGGAAACGAAATGGCGAAACACAGCAAACAAAGACCGTTTCTTGGATGCAAAGACCAAGACTTACAAGATGTTCTACTATATGGAACAGAACAAGGTAGGAACGGAGTCGGTATCATCCTTGACCAAAGCTTATGTAACAGCGTGTTGACCATTTTGAAGTCCAGTGACCGTTTTATGTCTCTTAAATTGGTGATGGAAGGAAAGGTCTGGAATATAATCAGTGCATATGCTCCCCAAATAGGGTGTGAGCAGGAGGAAATAGATGCATTCTGGTTTGAATTTCATAACCTACTTAAGAACATCCCAAAAGAAGAGTATTTGTTTGTTTGAGGAGATTTGAATGGACATGTCGGGAAGACAAACGAGGACTGTGAAGACTGCCATGGAGGTTTGGGATTCGGCACCAGGAACACTCCTGGTGAAGATATTCTAAGTATGTGCAAGTCATACGGTCTAATCGTACTAAATACCATGTTCATCAAACAAGACCGACACCTTATCACTTACAGCAGTGGAGGAAATGAAACCCAGATTGATTACCATTTGGTAACCAATTACATGAAATCTCGGGTGAAAGACTGCAAAGTGATACTAGGAGAAGCTGCCGCTCAACAACACCGTCTTCTTTTAACAGAATTTTTTACGGATGCGGTAAAGGAAGTCAAACAAACAAAGGCTCCTAGGAGAATCAAGTGGTACAATCTGGAGAAAACCAAAGGACAGCAATTCATTTCGTATATGCAAAGTCAGCTGTGTAATACCATCGACGCAGTTTCAAATGCAATCACGGCACAAAATATGTGGGATCGCCTACAACGAACCTGCTTAGAGAGAGCCAAATCACTGTTAGGAGTCTCAAAAGGACACCACCAACAAGTTAAAGAAACCTGGTGGTGGGATGATGAAGCTAAAGCAGTGATTAGAAAGAAGAAAGCAGCTTTCCAAGCTTGGTCGAAGTGCCCCTCAAGAAATACAAATGAAAAAGCGCGTTTCAAAATGGAATACAAGAGCTGCAGAAAAGAAGCGAAGAAAAAGTGCGCCCAACTTCAAGCAAAAAGCACGGAGGGCCTGTATCGAGAGCTGGAAGAGATTTCTGCCCCAGCTGCTGAAGCAAACCAGGCAATCCAAGAGCTAAGACAAAGCAACTTGAATAAGGGAGCAATCATTTTCAAAAAAGCCGCTCAGAGAAGGAGAAATGCGCAGGAGATTCGTTCGCCGAAGTTCATCAATGATGCTCAAGGAGTGCTACTTGTGGATGACGATAAAATTCTTCACAGGTGGCGACAGTATTGTGATGATCTTTTGAATTAACAGTTTCTTCGGCGCCACTTTCCAACAGCTGCACCTAACTTTACGGAAGTATCCGACGTCACAGTCGAAGAAGTTAGGGAGGCAGTTAAGAACTCCAAAAAAGGCAAAGCGATTGGGCCAGACGAGGTACCATATGAGTTTTGGAAAAATATGGGAGACATCGGGTTAAGATGGCTTACGATTCTCATCTCCAAACTTGTAAGAGGTGACAGTTTGACAAATCAATGGAGGGAAAGTTTTCTTCTTCCAATGTACAAGGGAAAGGGAGATACCAGAAGCTGTGACAACTATCGTTCGATCAAGTTGATGTCCCACACTATGAAGATCGTTGAGCGGGTTTTGGATAGCCGACTGCGGAAAATAATAAGGCTGTCTGATGACCAATGCGGGTTTGTCGCGGGTAAGTCAACTACAGACGCAATCCAAAGCATAAGGATCATTATGGAAAAACACCGAGATGCCTTAGAGGATTTGCATATTGTGTTGGTTGACTTCGAAAAGGCATTCGATCGACAACCACGAGATCTGATATGGGTGGCCCTCAGACACCGAGGAGTTCCTGAAGCCTATGTGCGAATAATTATGGACATGTACGAAGGAGCAGTTACAAAAGTGAGATGCCCAGCTGGAGTCACCGAAGAATTCCAAATAACAGTAGGTGTACATCAGGGAAGTGTCTTGAGTCCACTGCTCTTTATTGCTGTTCTAGATTATTTGCTCGAAGGAAAAGTAACGGACAATAAAGTACAACAATTATTCTTTGCTGACGATGGAGCCATCATAAGCGAGGATCCTACATCCCTGCAACGAGCACTTGACGTTTGGATTGATGTTCTGGAAGGAAATGGGTACCGTATTAGCGCTAAAAAGACTGAATACCTGTGCTGCCCTTTTTCTGATCCAGACAAGCCTATTCCAGACATTTATTTGAATGGAAATGTGCTTCCCAAGTGTGAAAAGTTTAAATATCTGGGATCTATGATCAATAGTGAAGCATCTTGTGATGACGACATCAATCATCGAGTAAGCGTTGGGTGGATGAAGTGGCGAGAAAACTCCGCTATCTTCTGTGATCGAAAAATGCCCCCTAAGTTGAAGGGAACTCTACACAGTAGTCCAGCTCTGACATACGGTTCACAATGTTGGACAATGTACAAAAAGTATGAGAGCAAATTGACGGCAGCCGAAATGAAGATGCTTCGGATGACAGCAGGAGTAACAAAGCTTGATCGAATTAGAAGTACTAAGATCCGTGGAAGCCTTCATGTCAAAAGTACCATCTTGGACAAAATTCAGCACGACCGGCTCAGTTGGTATTGTCATGTTCAAAGGAGAGATCCGCAGAACCCCGTCAAAAAGGCAATATCGTACAACGTTTCAACAAATTCGCGACGAAAGAGAAAAGGCAGGCCAAAACACACCTGGTACAAGCAAATGCAAAAACAGCAGCATTTGGTTGGCCTCAGACATGGAACAATCCAAAACAGGGAGGCTTGCCGACGCATCCTGAGGTCAACGCGGCGTACCCCACAGACGGATCACTAGTGTGAAGCAGAAAAGTGGGAGAGTTGTGATCGCTTCAAGATCACTACTCGTAACGCCGGAAATGAAATGAAAAGAAGAATGCGCCAATCAACAACACTCATTTGGTTAAAAGCTTCTTTGGTGAGAAAAATGTTGAGTTGCCGTGGCCACCTCACTCACCTGACATCTATAATTTAAAAAGTTTGGGGATGGCTCAGGTTGAAGGTTTATGAAGAGGTTAAGCAGTATGAAACTAATTGTGGCTATAAATGAAGCTTGGAGGACGATTCCGCTAAATTATTTTTAAAAAATTATACGTGGTGGTTCTACAAAGTATTAAAAATATTTAAAAAAAAAAATGAAAACGAGTAAAAATAAAGAAAAAAGAAGTTGAAGAGTAGGTTTTACTTTCACGATCATTTTATAGATGAGTCTAATCAAGTGAACAAAAAAGCCGCACTTTATCTTGCAGCAAGGCAAAAAAGAGAAATAAAATGCGTTACCTCAACTCACCTCTTTGTTTGTGCTTTTTTTTTCATAATTCAATAACTTTTCAAAAAAATGTAATTGTTTGATAATTATAACTTACACCTACAAAAATACACTTATGTAAGCAAACCATGGTGCGTCTAGTCAAGGGAGGCGACAACTGTTCCTCGGTGCTTTTTAAAAGTCAAGTGGGACACCATTAATCAATTGAGTTACTATTTACATTTAACATCACTCTTATTAGTTTTTGCAATGAATCTCGCGAACGAGGCAAAATTTCAATAAATTTTTCGACAAAACTAAGTTTCACATCCAACTCCACTCGACGAATAAAAAAGCATATAAAGCTTGGCACTTAAAATACTGCATACAATTTTTTCAAATCTTGGGCCTACATTGCTTTACAAAAAGTTAATGAAGTTTTCATAAAGTCACTGTATCGAAGAAAATTAAACGTAAGAAAATTAACTGAAATCTTGTTGTAAGTAGTACACGCTTCCCGCATCTCAAAATTCATAAAGGTACATGTCGATCCCCAGATCAATCAACCGTCAACCAAATTGACCATGTTGTGATCGACGCCGACGCAAGGGACTCTTCCAGTATGTTAGATGTCCGAACTTTCCGAGGGGGCAACTTTGACTCAGACTACAACCTTGTTTTAGCCAAGGTACGAATGAGGATATCCTGGTCATCTTGTCGTGCGAATCACGAACTAACGCTGTGAAGAGATATTATGTCGGAAAGCCACAATCGCAAGAGACTGGCAATGTCTTTTCCAATCGAGTGTCTCTTCAATTATCCTTAAATACTAAACCGCCAGCAATAAGCATTGAAGACCAGTGGCAGCAATGAAAAGAAGGCATCAGATCCTTAGAGGTTATGGGTTTCATTCGGTACCCAAAACGAAACCAATGGTTCGATGAAGAAGGCAGGCAGGCAAACAAAAGCAGGACAAATGCTGATGCAAGGAGGGCTGCCTACGATCAGTATAACGCGCTACAAGGAGAAAAGAAGGGAGGAACACGAAATTCTCAAAAAGAAAAGGAAGCAGCATGAGAATCGCTCGTTTGAGAAAATTGAGAGGTGCCATGACAGGAATAAGGTTTAGAAGTCTTACTACAAGATAGAAAAATTTTGCAAGCCCCGAACTCAAGGATGTAAACACCAGCAGGGAAACATAGCTGTAGAGTCACACTGGAAGAATCACTTCTGAAGACTGCTTAGCGGCGATAAAGACACTAATTCTGCTGTCAAGCAGAATGACCCATTCAACCTGAACGATGATCAAAAATACCGCCCTGCATGATATGGTCGGAAGAAAGTATGCCCGATGAATGGAACCTCAGTATTGTATGCCCGATCCTAAAGAAAAGGAACCTTCACAATTGCGTCAACTATTGAGGGATAAGCCTCCTTAACATCGGTTATAAGATCGTTTTTGCTGTAATATGTGTATACGTCTGAAACCACACGTCAACAACTAGATAGGTCCTTATCAATGTGGTTTTAGACCAGAGAAGTCCACAATAAACCCAAATTTTCACATAACGGCAGATCTTGGAAAAAACCCGAGAACATAACATCGATAGGTATTCACCATCTCTTTATCGATTTCAAGGCCGCGTATAACAGCGTTTACAGAGACGAGCTGTACAGAGCCATGTCTAGTTTCGGTATCTCTGCAAAAGTCGTACATTGAAAAAGAAGGGGCGAAAACGGATTTGATGGTTGAAAAGGGCCAAATAAATTAAGATATTAATAATTATTAAGAACATCGACGAATTGGACAAAACGTCGCAATAGACAGACATAACTTCGAGGTAGTACAGGACTTCGTCTACATAGGATCCGCTATAGATCCGGAAACCAACATCAGTGCGGAGATCAAACGGAGAATTAATCTTGCCAACCGTTGCTTTTTTAAGTTAAGAAAGCAATTGAGAAACAAAACCTTCTCCAGAAAAACCAAGGTAACCCTGTATAAGATCATTCCATTCCTGCTTTAAGGCGCAAAAGGATGGACGTTATCGAAAGTGGATGAGGAAACGCTTGGTCGTTTCGAAAGAAAAATTCTCCGAATGATATTTGGTCCCGTATGCGAAGACAATGTGTGGAGAAGAAGATACAACAACGAGCTGTATGAGCTGTACCGCGACATGGGCATAGCCAGAAGAGTACGCATCGCGAAGCTACGATGGTTGGGCCATCAAGAGCGGATGGACCCAAAAGCTCCGGCTCGACGGGTTGTTTGAGCCCCAGGCTCACCCGAACTGTAATGCCCACCTTAATAAGTAAGTATAAATACTTCAGCGTTTCTGCTGCTGCTGCAACTGCAAAACAGTTTTTGTTTGAGAGATCCTTTTTACGAATACTTGAAATTACATTTAGACTTAGACTAACAATGACAAACCTACACACTAAAAACTAGTTTGTGCTTCAATTTTATAAATTCAAAGCGTTTCATCACGTTTCAACTTAACGCCATTGATTTTGAGGTTGATGTCATCCTCACAATAATGAATCTTTTTTTCCAAACCTAAGAGAATACATTCCAAAAGGAATTCAGTCTCTAACAATTCTTTCAAATAAGGCCACATTCACTTTAAAATTAATATAAGAACGGTGCTACGCAAACTTGGTAGCAATGGCTGCAATCGAATAATCGAGCCGATTGCCGACGATAGTTCATCAGAAAAAAGCATGAAATGAAAAACTATTTGTTGAACTTAAAAGTAAAATAAAAAACAAGTTAAACAAAAGTATTTTTGAACTAAATAAAAAGTATATTAGAAGCAAACTAGAAGTAAATTAAAGCAGAAACTAAACGTAAGAAAAAGAAATAGGTATGTAGTGAACATGTAATCTATCTATGTATTAAAAAATCATCCAACAGGAATTTTAAAGTTCGTTAGTTACGATCGAACTAGAAAACTTCAATCCACTAATTTTTTTTAATGATCTTCTTAACAAACGGTACTCCGTCATTTTTGTCATATTGCGAAAATGCTGAAACACGCCGTGTGAGGGTTGCATTAGCTTCACTTGTCGAACGTAGCCTCACCATGCTATGAGGTGTGAGTTTTCCGTCCTTCCTAATACAAAACAAATATGGTGGCTAAACGTCAGTAAATGTCATTTGATATTTACATTTACATTTACATGAAACCTACTCCACACATAAATCTGCGGAGTAGGGGGCTTGCAGCCGGGCGACAAAGACCATTTGGCTGATACACCACAAGACTAACTACACAAATACTACATAGAACAACTAAATTGATATTTATCAATTGAAAGGTTCTAGTGTTCTAGATTATTAAATATGTGTATTTTCGTCAAAAGACAGTGCTCCCATGTTTAGCTTGACGTCTCCGCTCAAGTTCCATTCAATGTCACGTCATCTCTCTTGGTTTTTTTTTTTTCATTTTATCAAAGCAAAATATTCTTGTCTCAGCTGAGGAACCCAAACCCCTTGCGAATTTGGCCTAAAATAGAAACACACTTTTAAACTCAACGTTCCTTCAAAGAATTGTTTGATGGTTCAAACGCCAAAGGATGCGTGACGCTCGCTTTGCTAACCACACAAAAAGGGGGCTTACTCACGCATTGTAAGCCCCACCAACATACTTCCACCATCATACCTTCCGCATCCTTGAAATCCTTGTTTGCCATTTACGACCCGCCCATCATCGAATTGTCTTTCCTGTCTACAATGACAGAGAAGTCTGATTAATATCGAGAATTGAGAAGTCAGACGGTTCCTTTGTAAATGTATCTTTCCCTTTGAGTGAAAGTCAACTTCCTCATCCAGTTGAATCACACAATTTTTCATGTCTTATGCTCTCTCCCTCTCAATATATTTGCTAAAACGAAGAGGAAGAGGATGAAGAAAAAAGGACTCACCTCACAAAACAAACAGCGAGAGGTTTGATTTGATTGGCACCTTGTTTAATTACACTTTCCTATTTGCACAATGCTTACCCTGTATCAATCTCTTTGTTATCATTTTGCTTCAAAGAAACTTTCAACTTTTCCTCACTCACTCATTCTTTTTTATTTCGTTGTTGTTGTGTTGTGTTATCTTCTTGTTGCTGTTTTTTATCCAAGAAAATCAGTGTTGCCTTAGGCTGCAAAAGAAATACCAGTTGAAATGCCATTCAAAGCGATCGAAATTGATTGGATAACATATTGAGTAAGCCCCCTCCTCTCCCTCCTCAGCAGCGCTTTTTTCTTTTCTTCCTCTTTTTTTTTTTGAAGGGTGCGGGGATAAAAATACCTAAATAAAATTCCTGCAGAAGTAATTAAATTCGATTTAAGATTAAGAGCTTGATGTTGCTGATAGAATGGCATTTGATTGCTTGTTTAGCTTCTGAACAACAGGTTAAAAGGAATTTTTGATATTACGAGCTTTTGTATACGTCGCCGGATGTATAGAATCGGTCGGTATTGCTTGTTCCTGATGGATTATTTTGGGGTAAATTCCGTTGATTGTGTTTGCGGAATGCTTTGAGATTCTGGTCAGAGTAGCTCGTATACATTTGATTGTCCTATGGAACGTTGTGTTGCCTGAGTCCTTGGCAAAAAAAAAATAATACCTTAACATAATAGGATGTGTTTTGTTGCTACAAATGGTTTGTCCTGTCTAGTGAGTGTTTGTGTATTGGAATAAGGTAAAATACCATGTGCTAAATCCGTCCACATCCGCACACATCCCTCAAACAGGACTTAAATGGCTCTCAAGGTGGGTGGTTTGTTATGATAACCGGTTGTTATAGAAAACTGAACACATGATCTCTTCACCGTTCACCCTAAAAGCATTTTTCCTCTAAACTAGGACACTTGGATAAAATGGATTAGCCTCTAAGCCCCCTATTTAGTCCTTACAAATTTAATATATTTTTGTCACGAAGACTAGAATTAGTCAACCGAATCCGTGTCAGTAATCACGTGGTTGTACACGTCAAAACACAAATCCTGACACGATATAATGTAATTGCATTTGAAGAATGCCAAGTGAGCCGAGGCTCATGAATGGCTACCGATACCGACCTACCGTCTCACCCAACAAAACAATAAGAAGCACTTTCCGCACATTGTATGCATAAATTGGCTCTGCTGCGCAGTCTTCGTTTATGAAAATTGAACACCAATAATAGAGGCATTTCAATAGCTCATAAGCATAACCGGTCTTACCTATTAATTTGTGGAATTTCCACAAAACATGCAATTGTGGTCTCCTTCATCCTTGGCTCGGCTGTTCGGTTGGCACGAAGTTCTCAAAGTATCGCTTTAGAAGGGATAGCAATTTTCGGTGTGGCATGCCAGGATGCAGTTCTTCAATGGACAATTCAATTTTTTTATGATTGGACTGGAAAAATTGATTGGTCATTGAAACAGGAAGGAAAGTGCTATGTTCGACTGGGTCACGTGTATCCACTTGTGCTCGGAGTGAGAGAAAATAAAAATCACCAGGAAAAAGTTTATTTTTCATTGGGAAAACATTTTTGCTTGGATGGTTTTAACTTTTAGTATGAATTTTGTGAGACTTGGGCAAACTTTCTTGAACTAACTTTTGCATTGAAACGTGTCGCTGTAAACACTCGTCGAATTGGAAAAACAGTTTCGGTTATTATATGGACTATACGAAGGTTCCAACGCTTCCTTACACCTCGACAATTTATGATCATGATCTTTTTTGACAGCTCAGCAGGTCATAAAATCGAAAATGGATAGCGAAAAAGAAGAGAGCGGAACCGTCACTGTAATAGTGAGATTCAGCTTTTTCGAAGATGTTGTGTTTCAGATCTTGTTTTTTAAGTTGGTAGTATTTGTAGTATTCAAAATAATAGAAAAACCAAAATTGAGATTACGATAATGAATTTGCCCATTAGTGGCCCTTTACAGAATAATAGGAGAACTGGAAGAAATACCTGCCTGGGTTCGTTACCATGGAAAATGAGCTTTAATACTTTAGCAATACCAACTTCTTAATAGTCACTTAGAGAAGAAGAATGAAGTTTCATTCACCTTAGCTGATTAGCGATATGCTCTATTAACTAACGTTTAATTAGAAAACACTTCAAGATAGCAAAACTGTTCGGAAATACCCGGCCATCACTGTCAAAAACAATAGTGAAGCAGTTGAGAGTTTCAAAGAAGGCAAAGCTTATGGGTCTTCTGATACCATATGAGATTGGGTTAAAGATGGAAGATATCGGGTGAGCAATCGTTACGTCTTTCCAAGATTATAAAAGGAGCCTAAGCAATGGAAAGAAAGCAACACTCTACTAATGTAAAAGAGAACGGGAGGTACACGAATGTGCGATAGCTACAAAATGACAAAATAAATAAGGTAGCCCAAAAGAAAGGGGCCTGGTGAATTTCTCTAAACCATTGCCATAGAGGGGACATTTCAACTGTCATTGGTGAAGTGTAATAAAAATCAAACTCCTTCAAAGTTTTTTAGTTTTTTGATAAAATAAGTAAATAAAAATACAATACACATTTAAAACTGAACTAAGTGGATTTCTGGTGCAAATACAAAACAAAAAAGTCATAATTTAAGGTAGGAAGTCTTGTTAATTCAAATATTAAACAAATTCCAACTTGGCACAACGGGATCCACTGATGAACGGCAAGAAAAGAACGTTAACTGACACTTCACCAGAAACAAATAATTTGAGCAAAAAATTGAATTTGAAACTAATCACAAATAAAATGGAAGTAGGCAAAATGTCAGTAGCTCAATTAAAAACATTGTTGAACAGCACAATCTCTGAGCAAATAAAGGATCTAGCCACTAAATCTGATGTTGCTTCCTTGTCGGCGGAATTAGATGCTCTGAAAACAATAAATACACAGTTAAGTCAAAGATTGACTGCGATGACCGAGCGCTGTGACCTTTTGGAGTCTCAACTTGAATTTATTTCTCGCAGATGTCATGAGAATTCGTTGGTGGTACACCTTCCTCTAGACAGAGAAACCAATGCAGTTGAACTAGCAAAACAAACGTGCAAGAGGCTTCTCAAATTAAAAGAAGGTGAAGATATTCTCTTGAAAAAAACGCGAGAAATTCACAATACGCGCTTGCAAAGGGGAACCGTGTTTATGGAGCTTCACTCGGCAGAAAATGTTGAAAAAATAATGTCCGCCGCTAACCAACTCAAAGGAAGTGGCATAAGTATTCACCGCGAACAATCGTTGATGCACCGACAGAAAAGGCAAACACTCTTCGAATATAAATCGCAACTCTTGCAAATCAACCCGGAAGCGAAAATTATTTTAAAAGGCGATAAAATGCAAATTAATAACCACACATTTGTTTATAAATTTACAAGAGGCCTCATTGTAAAATCTTCGATGGAGATGACATTTGTCAAAAATATGTTCGGTGACAGATCACTTGAATATTTTGACTGCTGCGAGGGATCAATGAAGTTTGCTCCAGATGGTAACCAACTTCAAGCAGTACCATCAGGTCCTCAACCGAACCCAGGGCCATCTAGGCGTGAATCACCTTTTATTATAACCAATAAAACAACGCAATAGGAAAGTGTTGCCGTCTGCCCAAAAATATTTAGTACTATAAATTTCTCAATTTTAGCTTATAATATTACAGGGCTTAAAAGCAAACTAATGCAACCCGATTTTTTTAAGTATGTGCTTAATTTTGATATTTTTATTCTTTTAGAAACTTTTTTAGAGCAAAATAATGAAAACGAATATTATAAGTATTTTAAAGATTTCAAAATAACATTTATTCCAGCAACAAGAAGTAATGTACATGGGCGAGCGAGTGGAGGTGTTTTATGTGGCATCAAATCCAAATTTAATTCGTTTACTCAGTTCAGAATTATTGAAAACAAAATTATAATCAAATTCGTAATTCAGAATTCAATGTTCTGTATCCTTCCGGTGTACCTTAACTGCAATAACTGGCAGAATGATTTCGAAAATTTGCGAGATTTTATTACAAATTATTCATTTCAAAATTTAATGATTATTGGAGATTTAAATGCTCGAATTGGAGATTTTCAGAATTCCCATGCTCTTATTTCACAAGATCAGTGGTTTTTCGGGACAAGGCGACAATCTAAGGATGAAACAATAAACCGTAATGGTAGGCTTCTAACTGAACTATTTGAGGATTTCGGTCTGTTTGTGCTAAATGGGGTGTCTAACGGTGACAAAGAAGGTGAACTCACTTTTATAAGCGGTCAGGGTCAATCGGTAATAGATTTTTGTGCAATATCGGGAGAATGGTTCAGCTCAATCTTAGATTTTGAGGTTTGCGCTGCTAACTTCTCAGCTCACATGCCAATATGTGTTAAAGCGCATTTCAAAGAGGAAATGCAGCAGAGGAGCTCAGATAATTTCCTGAGACTAAAATGGATTGAGAACAAAGCTCTTCGTTACAGAACACTCTTGAACCACTACTATAATCTTCTCCCACCTCAATCGCTGAACGCTGTTGAACAAATTGAAGAAAGCATCAAAAGGATTATCTTTTCATCCGCTCCACAATCTACCACCAATCACACGTTTCAACCAAAAAACAAATGGTACGATAGAGATTGTAGCAATGCTCGCAAGCTCTCATTCAAATATTTGCATTTGTTCAGATCGTCTAACTCTACTGCTCACAAAAACATGTACTTACGCGCCAACAAAGAGTTCAAGCAACTGTGCTTACATAAAAAAATGCTTCATCTTAAAAGCCTAGCATCAAAACTACAGCTTTGTAAAAATTCGAAAGATTTCTGGAATGGTGTTCGGGACTTGGGAGGACGTCACCAAAGTGTTAAAATTGTTCTTGAAGCTGATACATTAGCAGCACATTTCAAAACTCTCTTGACAGCCGAAGAGAATTCTAACACCTTTTGTTATGCACTTCAAGACGTGAGATTGTCTGAACTAGACTCAGCTATATCTTTGAGCGAATTGCAAACATGTTTACGGCTTATGAAGAACAACAAAGCTCCAGGTAGTGATGGAATCCCAGTTGAGTTTTTTAAAAACTCAACTTTGCAACTTCAAAGTTACATCGTGGATTTCTTTAACTTAATGTACGACAATGCGTGTATTCCAGCTGGTTTCACTAAAGCCCTTATATTTCCAATTTTTAAAAAAGGAGATGCAAGTCGTGCCGAAAACTATAGAGGAATATCTTTGCTAAACTCTCTAAGAAAGATTTTTGCTACGATTTTGTATAGAAGGATTTCCAATTGGATAGAAGAAAACAATCTTCTTAGCATTTTTCAGGCTGGTTTTCGTTCTGGATACTCAACCATAGATCATATTTTCGCGGTGACTAGTATAGCTAGAAAATATATTGAAAAAAACAAAAAACTCTATGCATGCTTTGTAGATTTTAAAGCAGCATTTGATACTGTCAACAGGCAAGCTCTGACATATAAACTTGAAATGCTTGGAGTGTCAAGAAAATTTCTATTAATGTACTTCAAATTTTTGGCGTCAACAACAGCAACCGTTTGGGATGGATCCAAGCTGTCAGAATGGTTTGATACGTCTGCTGGTGTCCCACAGGGATGCATTTTGAGCCCTATTCTATTCGCTTTGTTCAGCGATGGTATATGTGATTGTCTTCCTGGTGGTGTAACTTTTGCTGAAAGTGTCATAAAAGTTCTACTTTACGCTGACGACTTAGTGCTATTAGCTGAAAATCCTCATGCTCTTCAATTACAAATTAATAAATTGCAGTCATACTGCGCAACTTGGGATCTTCACATCAATGTGCAGAAAACAAAAGTTATGATCTTCGAAAGCCGACAGAGAAGAAGACCACGTGAGGAAACTTGGCGACTTAATAACCAGCAAATAGATGTAGTAAGTGAGTTCAAGTACTTAGGTGTTTTGTTGACATCCAACTTAAACTTTGGCAAACACGCTAAAGAAAAAAGCAGGGAAGCTAAGTTGGCGCTCAATCTGATGTGGCCGAAATTCTTCGCAAATCAAAATATTGATCTTTCTTCAAAATACCAAGTGTTTAAAGCCACGGTTAACACCTGCTTGTGTTATGGAGTGCAGGTTTTCGGAGTCAACCCGTTAGAAGAATTCGAAGCTGTTCAAAGATTTTTCTTTAAGCGACTATTTAGATTACCAAGCGCAACACCGACCTATGCCATACATGTGGAGTCTGGTTTACCACCCATTTACATCCAAAACCTCAAAATGCACTCAGACTACTTAACTAGAGTAATGAAGAGAAGTAGCTCCAGTCTCCATAAAAGAATCATGAACAGACTATTGCTAACAAACGCTTCCCCATTCAGAGAATGGCACCAGCTAGCGTTATCTCATGATCTAGCCTTAACTCTGACAGAGAACAACGTTTGTGATTGGCCAGATATATTTGCCAGGATCATATCTAGAACAGATGACAAATTATATAATCAATGTTTAACAAGAGCCTCAACATCAGATTCTAGATTAATTTATAAGAATCTTAATCATGGATTGTTAACCGAGGAAAGCTATTTCGCTTCCAAATACTCTTCAGAAGTTATAAGCACCATCTTCAGAGCTAGGGTTGAAATTCTAAATCTGAACTTCATTCCACACAGAAATGATCTGCAGCAATCTTGTAATCTATGCAACAGAAGAGAACCTGAAAATATTTTTCATTTTATTGCAGTGTGTCCAATATTACAAGAAATTCGACGTTTGTATTTCCGGGAAAGTTGTCTGTCCTTAAATAGCCTATACGAAATCTTGAATGGAAAGAGTGGCTGGTTGTGTTTGTTCAAATATTGTAAACATGCATTAACTTATCGCAATAGTTTCTAAAAAATAAAAAATAAAAACTCCTCTACCAGTTGTTGCGTTAAATCACCCTTTAAGTTTGAAATCAAGCCTATATGCTAATTACATATTATTCAAACTGTAGAAGATCTCAGAACCTCGCTTTCTCATTTCAGCCAATTTTAAAAAATGTATTTGCTTTCATTTCATTTACCTTACAGTTCAACGGAATTTTTTTTTTTTTTTTTGAAATTATCATTAAAATTGATAATTAACTAAAACTTTTGCAGCTCTTTAAAATAAAAAATTTTTTCTATGTATATAATTTATTTTTACAAGCTAATAATTCTATTCTTTACTTTAACTTTTTTATCTTTTTTTATGGAATGTCTTTCCGGCAGACGGCAGAATTGCCATGTTCGTATTCTAAGACAAAAATATTGTAATTTATCGTAAAATAAAGAATCTATCTATCTATCTATCTATCTATCTATCTAGAGGGGACTTTCATTTTCTGACAATTCCAAACAGCTTATCTAGAAAGCACTTTTCAGGACAATGAATTTGTAAATTACAATCGGAGTATTTTCCAATTTCTTACGAATTGAAATAACAATAGTTCGATGTTTAAACCAGAAGTCTGGAATTTAAGTTAACACGGAGAGATGCAGCCTTCCGTCAATGGAGACGATGTAAGGCCGAACACTTTCAACGAGCTTACCGCAGCTTTCAAAATCAACATGATGCAATGATAAAATCAGCAAAAATGCGTTCTTATGAACAAAAACTCCTTGCCTCAGTTTTCTATAGTAAGAACGTATGCAAAAGACTGAGATTCACATAGACTGCGATGTTCTCAATGATAAGCTCACGAAAAAGACGTGGTTCAGGTATTATTATCAATAAGATCGAATGCCATTTCAATCGATTTGATAAACCCTAAATTTATAAAGCTTCTTCTCCCATACTTACTTCGATTCAAAACGCACATTTAGAACACCATTTTGATAACCTCTGAATTTCCTTTGGAGTAAAAAAAAGCTAAAATTATTTCCATTTTTAAGAAAACTACAAGCTTAGAGATAGAGTTCAAACCAATAGCTATTCTTCCCTTCCTTTCAAAAGTCTTCGAGAAAGCAGTCTTTTAGCAGGTACAAAATTATTTGTTATTATAACAAATTTGTTGAGTTCCTGCAGGCTGGTTTCCGCCCAGAGCTGCACATCAGCCCTACTTCTAGTTTCCGATGAAGTAAGAACTGCATTGATGGCGACCAAATATCACTTCTAACACTATTGGATTTCTCATGGGCTTTCAAAATTGAACCATTCAAAATTGTGCAAAAAGCTGCTAAATTTATATAGTTCCTCCATCGAGTCATGCAAGAAAACCCTTTCTTATCTCAGTGGGAGACAACAATATGTTATCACAAATGATAGCTAGTCCAGTTTTATGAATGGTCTTACCGGTGCGGTGTGCCACAGGGATCGATACTTGGACCAATTCTTTTCTCTCTCTATATAACCGAACTACCTTTTGTTATATTAAACTGCAAAGTCCACCTTTATGCCGATGATGTGCAGCTTCTGATCAGTCTACCATTGTCAGTGAAAAATGTGGCTGTTGCCTTAATGAGCGAAGATTTGCTACTCATCTCACGTTGGTCAACGAGAAATGCCTTAATCCTAAATCCCGTGAAGTCAAAAGCTATACTCATCTGTGGTAATGTCCTCGCTGAATTAAGCTTAAGTTCATCGCAGTTTGAGGACACACCCATTGACTACGTAAGCTCTGCTACAAATCTTGGCATGTTTTTCGATCGCACCTTGACATGGAATGACCATATGAATAGCGCGATAGGAAAGGTTTATGGATGCCTCCGTATACTACACGTTACAGAAAGCATCATTCCTTTCAAAACTAAGCTTCTACTTGCGAAAACTCTGTTACTTCCTGTACTACTTTATGCCCCGTAAGCTTAATGTTGTTTATAAATATATTGCCCGATATGTATACAGCCTACGCCGATATGACCATGATTCTTCATTTTCGAAACAAATTTGTGGCTGCAGCTTTGATAGATTATTGGAATCTCGCTCGCTAAGTTACCTGCATCTAATAATCCAATCCGAACAACCGGATTCTCTACACAATAGGTAGTTTCCTTCATTTTACAAGGTCTCACGCTTTTATACAACCTCGTTTAAAATATCTTACTACTCAGCGTTAATTCTTTATTTATGCATTACGCCTTTGGAACTCATTGCTAATCGCAATAAGGAGGATTAGAAGCATCAGAAGATTTAAAGACAACTTATCATGCTGGTGTATGTTGTTCCTCTAAATGTTTTACTATAGATAATGTACCTGATTTTAAATATCTGGGTTTGTATATAGATAGTGACCTAAACTGGAGTATTCACACCTCTCATTTGAAAAAGTATCTTCAATCTACAACATATATATTGTATCACCTAAGACAGCTCTGCTCGCAGAAATTTATTGAATTAGTCTATTATGGTTTGGTACAGTCAAAAATTCAATATGGTCTCGTCTGCTGGGGAGGTACGTTTAACAAAAACTTGCAACCTATATTACTTGTGCAAAAACATGTACTTCGTATAATTTGAAAAAAAAGACGTCGTGACCACAGCTTCGATCTTTTTCGTAAGTCTAAAATTCTTCCACTTAAACATCTTTACTTTTACAAAGTCCTAAAAATTTTTTATTTGAGTAATTTTTTTAATTCAAGTTCCTGTGCCTAAAGCCTTCGTAGTAATGAAAGATTTCTTGCACCTATTCCATCGCACAACAATCAAAAATATCTGAACTTTTACACTTGCGTGTCGCCAAGATTATTCAACCGTTAACTGTTTGAGCTTCGATGTACTCGTAGACCTTTTGTTTTCTTAAAGAAGGTTAAATTATGGTTGTTTGGCAACGATTTTATTGAAATAAATAATGTAATTCGAATAATAACTTAAGTTTATATTGTATCTGATTGATAAATCTATATATATAAATTAAAGTTTGGTTTTGTGTTCGTTCGCTAATCAGCCAAACCGATTGACCGATTTTCTTAATTTTTTTTTTTAATTAAAGAAGAGTAAGAGTAGAAGGTTTAGGACAAAAAAATTTTTTTTTTTCAAAAAAGGGAAGTGTGTTTAAAAAAATAATTAAGTTTCAATTATTTTCCCATCCAAAATTACAATACACACAGCCTAGATGCTCAGATGCTCACAATGATTTCTATGTATTTTAGAACAGAGTATATCTAATACTCATAGATGTATTCCTTATTACATTTGGCTGCTTGAAAAGTGTAAAAATACTGAGGAATGTTATTTTTTGCGTTTATTACTAAATAATGATCGTGGCGTGGGCCAACATCTTTTGCAGATTTACGAACAGTTGATGGGTTTTTATGTCCTACATATCGTGAAGCATGCAGGCGTTTAATTTTACTGGAAGATGATAAACATTGGAATAACACCTTAGAAGAAGCAGCTCTTACGGCAAATCCACATCAAAAACAAATTTGTGTTTAGCAATGTCAAATAAATTGCTAACACAATTAGGAATGATTTCACCTGATCGTTCAATACACGACACTTTCAATTTGGATTTTAATCGTGAATGAGATTATGATGCAAATTGTTTAAATCAATATGTTCAAAGAAATGTTGCTTACTTTCAAATCATGAGCGAAATTAATGCTGGAAATGGTGGATTTTATTTTTTGGATGTTCCTGGCGACACTGGTAAAACATTTTTACTGTCATTGTTTTTAGCTACTGTACGAACGAATAAAGAAGAAGAAGCGCCAACATGCAACATTTCAAAAAGATCTGGAATGGCAAAAGTCTTGCAGCAGTGTAAATTAATTATTTGGGACGAATGCACCATGGCACACAAGAAATCTTTAGAAGCATTTAATCGAACCTTACAAGATTTGAGAGGTAATAATCGTCTTTTCGGTGGTGCATTGGTGTTATTTGCTGGTGACTTCCGGCAAACGCTTCCGATTATTCCTCGATCCACTGCTGCTGACGAAATAAATGCTAGCTTGAAATCTTCAACGTTATGGAAACATGTGAAAACGCTTTCTCTCACCGAAAATGTAAGAGTTTTATTACAGAACGATTCAACAGCTGCAGAATTTTCAAAGCAATTATTGAAAATTGGAAATGGAGAATTGCCTCTAGATATTGATGGTAAAATAACATTACCAAATAATTTTTGTTCCTTATCAGAATCAACTGCTGCGTTAGTACAGAGCGTGTTTCCCAATATTTTAAGTAATTGCCAAAATCATGATTGGTTAAGTCAAAGATGTATATCGGCATGTACGAATAGAGATGTTATATTAGTATCAATGTGGAAGTTATGAGCAGAATGCCAGGTGTAAACGTAGTTTATAAATCTTTTGATACCGTTATGAATCCGGATGAAGCTTTGAACTATCCGATCGAATTTTTAAATTCATTGGATCTACCATGTATCCCACCTCATTATTTACAATTAAAAGTCGGTATTCCAATTATAATGTTAAGAAATTTGAATCATCCAAGATTATGTAATGGCACCAGCACCAGGTTAGTAGTTAAATGATTAATGAATAATAAATAATGTTATTGAAGCGACCATTTTAACTGGTAAATTCAAAGGCGAAGATGTCTTAATACCACGTATACCAATGATTCCACCTGATCTACCATTTGAATTTAAGCGTTTGCAGTTGCCTTTTCGAATTGCTTTTCACTCAGAAAAAAAACGAGCTAAATTCAAGAAAATCGGTGTCAAAGCAAGCCTAATCGTTGACGAAAGTCTGTCAACCTCGAAAATTCTTAATCCGTGCCCGAAATTCTTGTTTTAAGCCTATTTTTGATAAGCCTCAAATTCGGATTTCAAGAATGTTCTCATCTTAATATAAGTTTATTTAAGCTTAAATATAAAAATACAACGGCTGAATGTCAGACTGTTACAATCTAAAATTAAGATCACGTATTCTTAAATATACAGGGATAAGAATAAAACATACTTAAATCAAGTTTCTAATATTCCTAAATTAAGCATTAACAAACTTGAAACAAGAACAAAATCTGGTTTGTTTTAGTTGCTTTCGGATCACTTCTAGCTCTTTTAATCTTGAATTTAGACTGAAATTAAGCATTACCGAACTTGAAAACTCTTTTATTTCAGTACCATTCGGATAGCTTCTAGCTTATTAAATCATGATTCAAGATTTGTAAGCTCTTACCTTTAGAATCAATCCTTATCCTCATCCTCAGCCCTTGTGCCTTGTCCCCATCCCTCTTCCTCACCCCCTCTCCTCCGTAATAAAATTAAAAGCACTTATAATTTCAATGCGTTTATATTTTTTTAATTTTTTTTTACAAAAATTATTTAAATATACTTAATTCCCGTGGCGTAATGGTTAGCATGTCCACCTGCTAACCCAGAGGTTCGAGGTATGCAAAAATGTTTTTCCACGGGTATCGTCTTTCGCGAGGAATTGGCAAGTAATCCGTTAGTAAATTCATTGCCATGAAAAGCGCATTCTCAATTAGCCGTTCGGAACCGGCGAAAAATAGGTTCCTCCATTCCCTCACAAGGCATGGTTGTGAGAAATGCGCTAGGCCCAGGGGCTCCTCGCTCTGTTGCGCCACCCTATTTATTTATTTTTTAATTCTGAAATGGGTTCCTCCTTTGTTTAACGGATACAAATGGAGTGGTGGACTTAAAAATTCCGTAATAATTTTTACTTCAATGGTTCTTAAAACAACCAATTTGAAATGATTGGAAATGATGGTCAAATCAAAGGTTTTCAACTCATTGGCATAGAACATAAACTGTTTCATTCTGAAATATAAAATTTTTTAATTTATAGAGTTTAAAATTATTATTAACATCATTACGTACAGCTTATTGGTACCATGGTGGTAGAAATGGCGTCAGCTTCAGCTGAGTAGTCAACGTTTACTTTATTTCTTATATGTATCGTTATCACTTTGTCACTCACTAGAACAAAGTTTCCATCAATGTTTTTAAACACATATACATCACTATAGATCTTACAATGTTCTCAATGTCATTTTCGTAGTAAAATTTTCCATGCGGTAAAAATATCACTTAATCACTCAATAAGAAATCCATCCGAACCGGAATAAAGTACGGTTCAAAATGAAACAACGATCTAAGCTTCTTTGTAATCAAACTGCATCATACAAGTTTAAGATCGCCTCGGCTTAATTTGAGAATATCAATCTTAGCTTAAGATCGTTTCGGATTGTTTAAGATTGTATCGGCTCGTTTAAGACCGTATCGACTCGTTTTAACATTCAATAATCTTAAATTAAGAATGTTTTGTTCTTAATAAGAAAACGAAACTAAGTCAAGATAATGAAGAACTTAGTTTAAGAACCTATATCTTACTATAACTTTCAACAAATCTTATATTAAGAATGTCATACTCAAATCAAGTTTTGTGTTCCTATTTTCGGCATAAAAACTCGTTTTTAGAATAAAATTCTTGAATTAAGAATAAAACGTGTCGTTTTTGAGATAACAAAACTAAGAATGCAAAAAAATAGAACTAAGCCTACTCGTACTTGATTTTAGCCTGCGGTTTTTCTCTGAGTGTTGGCATGATAATTAATAAATCTCAAGGGCAAACGCTTAAAATCTGTGGTATACATTTGGAGCACCCAGTTTTTTCTCTAGGTATTTTATATAACGAACAAAATAACGAATTTCAGACGAAATGGAAATCACGTACTCTATATAACGAACAAATAACGAATTTCAGAAAATGAAAAAAAAAATGACTGTAAGTGTATTAATGTTTCTACTTACATATATGTTCGTGATAATATTGGAAGGTACATACACACAATTGCACGTTTTATTTATTTAAAGATTTGTATGACAAAAGGTTTCGATATAACGAATGGACTCTGGACATTATATCGTTCGTTATACTGGACCACCACTGTATTTTACTTTTTATTTTCGCCCTGGGAAGCGGGCGGGGTCTTGCTAGTTAAATATACATGCACTCTCCCCTCTATTAGTTTTCTATGTTTGCTTAATAAATCTCTGAACTCGATACATCCGCCACTAGTTTTGTAACTAAAGGATGTACCTGATTTATTATTTTCATAACTAAATTTATATCTTATTCAATAAATGTTAGAGTTATTTATTATATGATATGATGTAAATCTAGTTCTTATTTAATAAATCAATGAAAAAAAAAAAAAAAAAAAAAAAAAAAAAAAAAAAAAAAAAAATTTTGCTATGAAAGGCAAATAGTTGAACGTATGGTAACTGTAATTGTTTTGTAAATTTTCTTCTCATTTCTTATTTCTTTTTTTTTAATTTTCATAAATTATCATTTTTATTATTATTAATTTTTTCTTTTTATTATCTTTTGAATATTAAACTTTTTGGAATAATCAGGCTTGCAATATTTTATTAGACTTATGTTCTACTTTGTAAGCGATTTAAAGTAAAATTAAATACAAAAATACAAATATAAATTCAAATTTAAGAATCTAATTTCCTTCGATGCTTTTTCTGACATGCCACAAAGAAGTCACCCTGGTCCTTTGCTTGTTATTGAGAAAAATCGGTATGTGAAGACTTTAATATTTTTAATGTAACGAGTTCTTTCAAAATGAAATCGACAGTTTTTTTACTACGGTGTTTTTAAAAATGGTTTTGGTTTGTACATTTCTAAATGCCAATGTTGACCTTCTTCCTCGAAAGAATACCAAGTGTTGTTGAATATTCCATAGCACAACGCACCCTATCCAGCATCTACTCTCCACGACCTTGGTTTTCTTTTAAATTTCAGCCTTGATTAGAATGACAAAATTATAATTATCATTATTGACAAAACAATTAACTAGATAAGCTTTATTCAGAAACAGCCAAGAGCATTCAATGCCCCCATATTGCACTTTCTTTATAAAATTCTTCTTTTCTACCGTGCCAGATTTCTTAATACATGTTTAGAAAGTCGTTAAATGGGGTAACAAAAACCGAGTACAATTCAATGTTCCAAAACCCAATGCTGTCTCTTGTCGCTTCATTGCCATTATCCATGAAAGGTATACTTGTATCCAACAAACCGAGAAGCTAAAGACTTTTAGTAAATTTTGATATTGAGACTAAGTTACTCGAAAACTATTCCTTTAATTAAAAAAAAAAATATATATAAGTATGGTGGCGCAACAGAGCGAGGAGCCCCTGGGCTTAGGGCATTTCTCAAAATCATGCCTTGTGAGGGTATGGAGGGGATCTACAATTTTCTGTCGGTTCCGAACGGCTAATCGAGAAAGCGCTTGCAAATTCCTCGCGATAAGCGATACCCGTAGAAAAACATTTTTGTTTCTGTTGGGATTTGAACAACCAACCTCTGGGTTAACAAGCAGACATGCTAACCTCGTCACGGGTACGACCATTAAACCAATTAGTTAAATCACTTTCTGTAGTAACGCAGATCCATGATTTTACGACAATTAGTAATTGTGCAACGTCTTTAATCTCAATCCAGTCAAATCACAAATTGTTGCACTTGCTGAAAAGAAGCTTTTGTCCGTTTCTGTGTCATGTTTCAAATTGAAACTTGTAGATACCATTGCCAATCTTGACTTAAAGATAAACCGAACACTTTCAGTTAATGACCATGTTAATATGAATGTAGGTCGTATCTGCGATGATCTTCTGAGACTTATCTTATTTTCTAATAAATCATCTGCATACACAAAATTTAGATGATCGGTCTTTTAAGTTTTAAGTTCCATTTCCGCAAGATTGTAATGGTTTTAAAGTTACCAGGGGAAACAGAAAAAAATCAAAAACTATTAAAATTGGTCCAGCTGTTCGAGAAATTAAATTAAAAAAGCAGATGAATTCGACTTACAGAATCAACGGAAGACTTCAGCTGTCAAAAAAGCAGAAATCCCAGAATGAGCTACTCTGACTTATTTGGTTTAAAGGCCTTTCTACATTCGGATTACCTGGCCCTTTATGTTCCAATGAAATCTGAAAAGGACCTGGCTTTTCTGGTTTAGAGTTTGGCATGGGGTTAACTATCCACCATGTAAAAACTTCATTCTTCCGAAACATCTTGGGATAACAATTTTGATTTCAACGACGGATTTGCAGGTGGAACCTGTGATCCCTTAACGCATTACGTGCAGCCGGAGAATAAGCGGACACCCTGGACCGCTACAAAATAGACACATCCTCCAAGAAATGCTAATGAATGCGCCGGGCATAAGAAATATGTATGATGATTGCTCCAGACAACGGAAGCAATCGCCTCTACCTCTTATATCAACTGCGGATTTGGCGTTAGGGCCAAAAATTCTTAGTCAAAACTCAGCTATAACGAGCGTGTAACATTTATCCATACATAAGTGCGTACATATGAACTTGCTCTTAGCTGATTACAGCTCAATACTCTGAGATGAAAACGGAAAACAACTCCGTGCGACACTTTAAACACAAGCGCGCACGAGCAGAAATGATAGGTAATTAATATTTTGATTGAGCTCCCATTATTAATTATCCATATTGCTATAATGAAGCAGCACAACACACAACTCTAATTAGTTCATATATTGTAGGAGCTCTTTACCTTGAGCAACATACTCACTATTCATAAATCGACTCAACTTACAACTATCCATCATCCGATTTCGTTCACAAGAAACAAATTCCAGAAGATGGCCATCATAATTGCCTTCGTTTGTAATGTATGCTTATTAATATAATGATGCATAAGGATCTGCTACAGCAAGCGAACAAAATGCGAAATTGATTAGCTAATTAGGAAATTAAATATCTCTGTTCTGGGTTATAAACACTGCTAGGAGCAAAGCACTTTCCCACACACAAAGAAATACTGTATGCTTTGCTGTGAGGATATTTTCTTCTGCAGGTTTTGAACTGAAAACGGGAATGGGTACCATCTACCATCTTCGATCTACCCAAACAGCTTTTAGAGTAGGACGATTAAAATGAAGTTAATTTTTTCATTTCATTGCTTACTTTTTATTAGTTAGCAATGTAAAAACGGCACAGCCACATCTATTTTTACTATCAAAGAAGAAAAGAATCCCAATGCAACACAAAATAGTCCTTTCTCTCCAGGATACAGAAAAGCTATCATTTCGATATAACGAGAATTCTCCATGCACAAAAAGAGACCTCAAGAAAAGAATTTCCGACTACAAATCTGCATGATGCGAGATTGCCAAATCCGAAGCTTGTCCATTTGATCCTTGCTACGACCACAACAAAAGGCAACTTTATTGTGCGGTGTTTGTCTGCACTTAGTAATGTTGGTTGTTTTACCATATCAGAGTAACGTTTTATCTCACTTCGTGCGATCCATTCCTTGTGAGTGGGAGTGCAGGCCGTGCCAGAACAACAACAACCATTTCATATACGTCTTTTCGGGAATAGGATGAAATTTTTCGACTCCAACTACGAGCGGGTGACGACGCCAAAGTAGAAGAAGGAACGATAGCGATGGCAATGGTGTGGATTTCTTATACTTGTACGAGTACAAATAACAAAAATAATCATATCCAATTTTTGAAAGCATTCTATTCCACCTGATCAGGTGCACAAGATGCAAGATGCCACCCATCCAAGGAGAAAATGACGTTGATATATGTTTGCTTGTACATACGTAGAGTATATAAGTGCATTTAGATACATCACGTCAGCACCAGACTTTGTGCATATTGCGAGCGCTGACTCTGAAAAATGTTTGATGTCAGAATGTCGACGTAGTGTAACATCCTGTTTAAAAGTATGCGGTGCATAAGGGTAAACAGTTCCATTTTCGCATGGGTAAGTTTTTTATTTTCATTTCTTTTTTTTTTCCTAACTTTGTTTCAGCAAATTATGAGAGATTTTTCAAACCAAGTGAATGCAGCAGGCAAAGGCAACTTCTTTTCCACTATGACACTCACCCACGATATAAGACCGACGACGTGATGGTGTTTTCTTCTCTTGTGTTAGGAAGGATGCCATGGTGCCAAAAAAGTATCGCTCCAGATATTGGATTTTATTCTTGTCCTTAAACTGATATATATATATACGGCTCCTTACAGGGCATCAAGAGGAGCATTTTCTGGATGCAATATGTCATACACAAGCAAATACATAAGAAATTTTGTATTTGTATGCGAAAACGTTGACAAGAGTGATTACTATGACGAAAGCAGTGAGAGTTTCATAACGTTTCGGGATGGGTGGCTGATGTTTATGGTAGAAAATCATTCGATATAAGCCTTGATTCACGCTATATAGCCTCGAGACATTTGCATGAATAATGCAAGAAACTAATGCCATGGTGTCGTAAAAAATTACCATATGACAATAGAAGCATGACACTTGTGCTGCGATATTATTCGAGAGTGTTAGCTTTGTTATTCTGCAGAAGTAGATATACCCAACTATTTATTTCTCCAGGCAGATATTGTGCATTTATAGTTTGGTTCTTCCATTTTTTTTTTTTTGTTTTTTGTTTTTTGTTCTGTTTGTTCACAAGGAAAATACTTTTCTGCTGCTGCATGTTGATTGTACAAGCGTTCGCATTTTCATTGTTGTGATTTGAGAAAAAAAAGGGAGGAGGAATAGCTAGTTCCAAAGTTGACTTTGAATGATTTGCAAAACATTCCATAGTTTCGCACCAAAAGTCGAACACTGTGCATCATTAGGTAGGGGTGGTAGGTCTTTTTATGCATAGTTGATGGGATTCATGATGTTGTTTGATATTTATTCAGAAAAAAAAACATGATAGGATATTGTTTGTCTTACTGTGGGTTTATTTTTGAAAAATGGAAACATATTGCTTTGTTCAGCAGAAAATTTAAAAATGGATGAGCTAATCAATTATCGTCCCTGAATAACTAACGGCCAGTTGCTCAATCGAATCATAAATTTAAGTTCTACATAAAGTTCTACTTTAGTATGGGGATTTTATGTAGAACTTAAGAATTCCGGAACGTCTCATACAATAATGAAAACTTTATGTACCAAGAACTTAAATTTATGATTCGATTGAGCAACTGGCCCTAAGTAAATTAACAGGCAAACAAATAATAAAAGGTAAATAAATAAATAGACGAACAAATAAACACATAGGGGCAACAGGGTTCTCAGAGCTCCGAACATGGCGCATTTCCCTCAATCGTAAATGGATTCAAAATGAAGGATGGAACGGACCAATAAGTTTTTTCACCTTCCCAATGACTGAGTGAAAGCAACGTAATCTTCCGGAATCCGGAGGTCTTTCTAAAAAAAACTATTAACTATTACATTGAATCAAAATCATTGAATCAAAATGGTAGGTACATAATAATACATAATAAATCAATGTAAATAGCACTATTTTGATGTAGGAAATTATGGAAAAGGGTCCAAACACCGAATTCATTGAAAGTATATATTCATAAGAGCATGAAAGTTACATGAGACATGAGTATTTGTGCTTAACGTTTCTGTGACTTGTTTTTGAAATATCTATTACAAAATAATTTAAAAGACTCTAAGGGCCCTTAAGACGAAATTGTTCATTAAATTTATTAACATAAGAGAAATAAATTTTTCAAAAAGTGAAACTGAATGAACCGATTGTAGAAAAGACGAGAAGACGAAGAGAAAAGTCAAGTGTGGCAGAACATAATATGCTGGAAAATAGACATACCTTACCTATGTAGTTTTAATTTACAAAATTTAAATTTAATTTGAAATGTGAATGACTATTATGAATTAGATGAATCTTTTTGCAAACGTATACATAAATTTAGTTCTTGAGACCAAATTTTAAAACTATCTTGAGAGTTTTTAATAGGAAAATATCTATGAATGCGTATTATTATATTTTTATGAATTTGTGCTTACTTCTTGAGTACATACTTCCAGAAAAAACTTAATGTGTTTATGGGTCTGAAGGAGATTCTTAGTTTTAATGAACTACAATTTCTGCGATTTGAATCTTGAACACCCAAGGAGACAGAACAGGCAGACATGCCAAGTAACAATTTTACTCTCATAAGATGCTCCAAGAATTTGAAAAGACTTATTTCTGGGAGTTAAATGTAATCTTCTAGAAATCCTATAATAAAACTTAAGGCAATAATGATCTTATAAGGATCCTATAACAAAACTTTTGTTATGTAAACTCTGCATAGTTTCTTATTGTAAGAGTTTTAAAACGGAACTCCTATTAGGGTTTCCATATAAGTTTAAAAAGACACATAAGCTCTTAAATAAGACTTGTTATGGGACTGTAAATACTTCAAAACAATGTTAAGAGCTTAAAACTAACAAAAATAAGATTTTTATAGGATTGTAAGTATATGTGTATAGTCCTGTTACAAGTACAAAAATTGGTCTGTCTATAAGATCTTCGATAAACTATCTTTTCAAATAAAATACTTTATTTCTATCTACTTGCATGGTTTTACGTCTGGTAGATCTACGGTAACAAATCATTCGTCAATAAATAATTATGTAAGCAATATTACATTTACTTACTTTGTTAAAGCCTTTGATCACGTAAATCATAAGGTTCTTATGAATAAGCTTTCTCAGTTTGGTTTCCATTCAAACCTTTTAGACTGGCTGAAATCCTATCGAACAAATCTTAGTGCCTCCTGGTGTCTCTCAGGGAAGCCACATTGGCCCGCTAGTTTTCCTCTTATAATGACATTTTTGATATTTTCAAGAATTCATCGGGCAGATAGATCATGGTAACAGATCGGAGAAACATACGATCGTAGAGACATTCCGATCGTAACATTTGTTTTGTTTATGGTATCCATTCGTAAAGGAAACACTGACGCGTAACGACGTTTGTCTCCTCAGGCGGCCAGTTTGTGAAATCTCTAGCAATATCGGTTTTGGTTTGCATTAACTCGACCAACCCTTGATATTGCACTGGTTATTGTTTTTTTTTTTTTTTAAGAAAAAATAACAAAAAAATTTAAGAAAATGTTTACATTGTTCTCTTTCTGTCCCCTCCTCAGAACTCATGTTTTTTTTTTTTTTTTTTGCTTACGTACAACCCTTCCACGACTACTTTGCTGTCGGAGACATCGGATATAACAGAAAACCAAGAAATCGGCATGCATCGCATGATTTCTAAACGCGTTGCTGTAAGTTTGACATTTTCATCGCATTGTTTCGTTCTTTTCAGAAGTATGTCCGATTTAGCAATTGGAGACGTTACCATAATACAAATATCTTACGTTTCGTACAAATCGGAAAAAATTTCGTTCCGATCTGTTACCATAATAGGGCTGTATGTGTTCTTTTTGCGGATGATTTCAAACTTTATCGCATCATACAATCATTGGAAGATTAGGCTCAATTGAACAAAGATCTAAATAGATTGGCTGCTTGGTGCGACATCAATTTTCTACACTTAAATGTCTCAAAGTGTCAAGTTATGTCCTGTTTCCGTAATTCTTTATCAATACATTTCAACTATTCAATAAAAAATTCAGAAATAGAACGAGTGTTAAAGAAAAGTGATCTAGGAGTTGTTTTATATAGGAAGCTTTTCTTCTTGCCACACATTGATTATGTGGTCAATAAATCAAACCAGATGCTTGGATTTAAAAATCTAAAAATCTAAAAATCTTAAATAAGTACTTATTAGCTGCAAAACTGATGAATTCTCATAATAAAATTGTTATAAGAGCCGTTCAAGTCCCATAACAAGATCTTTATTCTTAAGAATAGCAATGGGATCTTAAAGAGTCTTATGGGAGCTTTTTCAGATTTCAAGAGTCTAGCTTGTTAGTTGGGCCGCTTTGTGTGTATTAAGTTTATGTCTTTGACAGTGAATGCTATTAGCCTTCTCCTTCCATCTAGACCACTGCATTTTGTAAATCAAACGAACAGATTTTTTTAGAAAGGTTAAAGGGAGGATGTCTTGATACGTAAAAGTTTATAGGTACAGCTGCCTTAAAAATCTGAGTTAGCAAGCTTAGCTTGTTATGGGTTAGGAGGACGGCATTCTTGTTCACCGTCCAAGTTGAAAGGGAAATTCTGCCTGATAGCGAAACTTATGTTTTCATCACCGTTAAGCCATCTGCAGAGTGTCAACCTTTTTTTAAGGCTTCCAAATATCACTTCTACCATGATATCTCTCGATTATTTTAAGCGAGTGCTTCAAATACTGGTTATGTTTCTTTTTGGAGATCCGGGGTTTTTCATCTCTTTGTTAATCTAATATTAGCAAAAGAAAAAATCAGGAGAAGAGATTCATCATCACCACGTGAGATAACACGGCCATTGAATTAGTCGCGCAAAAGGGCCATTGTTTCTTTAGCTGTGTGGCAAATGGCACCGTCCTGTTGAAACCACATATCACATACATTCATATCTTCCAATTCCGGCCACAAAATGTTCGTTGTCATCTCACAACATCGAACACCATTCAGAGTTACTACCTGATCGGCCTTATTTTGAAAAGAATACGACCCAAAGATGCCGCCTACTCATGAACCGCACCAAACAGCCACTCTTTGTAGGTGTATTGATTTTCGATAATCACTCCTGGATTAACATTCGCCCAAACGCGGCAGTTCTGTATATTTGCGAGTCCATTGAGGTGAAAATGCGTCTCTTCACTGAAGATGATTTTTTTCGAAGACAAATCCACTGTAGCCATTTCTTGCCACCATTGTAACCATCGACAACGATTAAAATGGTCAAGAAGCTCTAGTTCTTGAGTCAATTGCACCTTGTAAGCGTGCAATTGCAAGTCTTTATGCCTGATGTTCATCAACGACGAGCGTGACAAATTGTTGGGCACGACGAAAAATTGAGGTGGAGGTGGAGGTTGAGGATCTTCAGCCAAACTATAGCGAGCAGCAGCAATTTGTTCTGCAGTACGAGCTTTACGAGAATCCAATCATGATTTTACATCTCCTACAGACACGGTTTGCTCAAGTTTTTGCTCAATTATTAAGATTGTAAGCACATTTGGCCGATTGAATTGACCGAAGAAATCACGAAGTGCACAATATGGATTTTTATTTGAACTCCCATTTTCATAATAAGCCTGATTAATTTTAACGCGTTGCTGGATGTTGTAATTTTCATAATGCGGAAAAAAAACTTGACGTTAAGGTGCGGTTCACATCGAAGATAGTCCCTTAAAATTTAACTACACTTTATACGAAGAAGTTAGATCTCATAACGATCGAAGTTTTAAGGCTTCAACATCAGGAACCAACTAACTTTTTTTTTAACCTTTTTAGCAAAACTCTCGAAGTACATCTTCAAAGGACCTTGAATGTTACAATTTCTCAAAAATACCACAAAGAATGACAAAGCGACTCTAATCAGAACGCTACAATAACATTTGAATGGTTTTTCCGCTTAAATAAATTTATTCTATTTTTGACCTCCGCACCGAACACCGCACCCATCAGCCCATCAAAAATAATCTTTCATCCTCGAAATTGACCCTCATCCCGAATTAATTTTTATCGTGTTTTTTCCATTAAATATACTTGAGTGATTGATGGTCAAACAATGTTAACCAATATTTTGTTTATCACATACAAATGAAAAGAAATGAAAAGAAACAATAGAAAATTAAATATTGCTTTCCACTTCCAGTAATCTGTGGCCTTTATTACGACCGGCAATGGCAGTGGCAATGGCAGTGGAGCTTGTTCAAAAAGAATTGTTCTTCTGGTTTGCCAATGGGCGGCCATTGTCTATGCGAATAACAATGAGGACATAAATATTAAGACTATTCGTCTTTAATATAATATATTCTATTTTTATAGCGCCCACATTAACGTTATTGTTCGCATTGAATCAATCTTAACGTCTCCCGGACCTGTAGAAAAGTTCTTGTTTCTAGATAAATTGTTAGGTAATTCACCCTCAATCGTTTGTAATTTATCACACAAAATCCTTCGAAGAAAATTGGAATTTCTTGGGTTTATATAAGAACCTGGGCATCATCGTAATGATGATAATCTTTCATTGATGTTGATAGTTCGTGCTCTTGGCAATCCCTATTTACATATATCGTTCTGTTAATTGCGACTCTTTATGGTCGACCATTTCTATGAAAGCCTCCTGTGGGTGAGGATGAGGATAGAGGCTAAAAATCTCAACGTTTATTTCCCGCACTAACTCGCTCGAATATCGCATCGATCGACACAAAGCGGGCTTAATCGAGCTTTGTAATGGAAGGTCTATCTCCTACGTCCGGCTGAACAGCACATTGCAAAAGTCAAACAAAGCACCGGTCTTATCGCGTATAGCAATTTACGGAAGTCATTGTATCTAACTATCAGCCAACTCACCAGTCATTTGTTTAGATGTCTTAAGCACACTTTGTTTGATGGCCGAGGGCCGGCTTTGAAAGCCTTGAAACATCTCATCGACGTATTTGACTTATGTCTTGATCAAGAAGGATTCACCAAACAGTCCAAAAATCATATCAAATTAGGGACTTTACGATTCCGATATGGTTCTTTCGTACATCAAAACCAACCTCAAGACAACAACCCTCAAAAATTCTAATACCATTTATTACCTTCATTGTGTCTGTTCTGTCTGTTGGATAAATTGTGCTCTGGATGGAGTAATAACATTTCATAGTTGATTAAAAAGTTTCGTCGCAAATTGAAGCATTCCTACATTGACTTATTAATCAAACGTATATAATGCCAGGAACACATGTGAATAGCTCGTATACACAGGGATAATAAATTGGGGGCATTTGTCGGGACCTGTTGTCTTGTAAACTATTAAAGAGAGAAGAAGGAGTAGGGATAAGCTTTCACATTTATTCCAATTTATCACTTCAGAACAACTACACTGGCACAGTCATATTATTCTTTTGGGTAATCCTCTAAAAGATCATAGCAAAGGATAATACTCTTTTAGTATTAATATGAGACCTCAGCTGTGAATTGTTATGGCAGAATAAATCGAAAATTTATTGATCCAAACGCTTGAGCTCGTTTTTGTATCTTCATTTGTGGTTATGTTGGTATTTGAATGTGTATTTATTCATAAATGTTATCCAGTAGAGCTTTGAATACTGAGAATAACATTCCTTATTGTTGGTGACACAATTCTTTCAGTAATCTCTTTAGGACAAATGAACTTGTATAATGCAGCAGTTTGCATCTCCAGAACGTTTTCATATGTTTATAAGGCTTAATTCCTTTGAGGATACGAGAGAGTACATTCGTTTAAGGGTTAGATATAGGCAGAGATTTTGTTACCACAATGAAATTTTTGAATCATTCAATTGGAAGAAAGAATGAATTGTTTTTCCTCATCATACGCCAGCCTCATGTCATCATGTGATTTGTTGCAAAATTTGAAATGTCTTCAAAAGTTATAAGGTTGTTAAATTCCAAGAAGCAATTGTAGGCTCACTTTGGCAGACTTATAGGTCAGAATCTCATTAATTTATTTTTGTGGGTTCATTTCAGAGCAGACTTTTATGGAACAGATCCTACAGAATGGAATGGTGCCCTGAAATCTGTGAGAACTGAGTTCTAATTTATCAGTTACATAACCATCTTCTAATTGTCGCTTTAATATTCATCTATGGTTCTAACAAAAAAAACTCTGTGCTCTGTTCAGTTTGAATAATCAGGGAGATAGAATTTTGGGTTTTTACCCTTTTAATATTAGATTTCAATAAACAATCTAAGCTCGAAAGCCTTTATATCGTTGCGGTAGTGGACATTATTAGGTGTCGGCTTGGCTGGCAATTGCTTTCTTTTTTTAATTATTTGCATTACATAATTAATATTCTAGAAAGAAAAATACTAAATAAAATAATAAAACGTATGTTCGGTTAGATTAGATGCGGCTGCCAGAATACGGAATCTGACACACTTTGGTCACAGAGGGTCCATTGTGATACCACTGAGACCAGAAGCTTGTTCACCCTCTGATCCTCATTTAGGAAATTAGAGAGCTGATCACAATCTAATCGAACCTGGGAATAACAAATTTATCATCTGCTACTGCTAGTCAAACCGAACAGAGCTTCGTATGAAAAGGGAGAGGCTTTTATGGTCTTTAATAGCTAGGTAGCTGTTGTCGTCAGAAATGTATTCACATGGGTGAGTTTTCCGTCTGTTAGACAACGCAGGGCACGAACAAAGGATGTGTTGGACTGTTCCCTCCTCTTCTTCGTCCATGTAGCTTCTACAAAATTCATTGGAGTAGATACACTCCAAGTCTTTTAGCGTAAATACCTATTGGGCAATCACCTATCAGGACACCTGTGGAGTTAATATACAGAATTTTAGATTCAATAAGATCCTTGGACGTTTAGTGTATGTGTAGACTCGCATGGTCAAATTTGTTTAACCATGAGGCAAGTCAATCATCTAGTGCTCACCTTCTCCGAGGTGTCCAGCTTTAGCAAAAGTTTACCTGTGGCCACCATGCCTGGTGACCCGGCATCTATGAAAGGTGAATGTTGAACTTTTCTGAATTCTATTTTTGAGGCATGCGAAAGTTTTGGACCGTAGCGAATTTTGTTGAGACCAGTGGCGGATTTAGCTTTAGGCTGAGTAGGCTGCAGCCTAGGGCGGCAACTCCAGGGGGGCGGCAAATATTTTGAAAATAAGATTTTTTTTCTCGAACAAAAAAAATGTTCGATAGAAATGTTATTTTTTTATTTTTTATGTCAACTTGATTTTTATTTCTTATTTTACAATCTTATGTTTTCGACGTTCTTGATCGAGTTTCATATGACTGTGGTGAGAATAAATATGTAAACAAAAAACAGGGCTTTATTTATGACGTTATTTTTTTGCCTTTAATTTTTTTTTTTTTCGTCTCTATCTTTTGTTTCTTGTAAACATGGGTAACTCAGCGCTGCGCTAGCGCAATGCGTTGACGCACTAACTGCGATATGTGCGCTTGTACACGTTTGCCTGCGCCAATAATTTAGTGGCACAATTGCAACTCAGTAGCGCTTTCAAATACTATGGCGCTTTCAACTCAAAAGCAACACAACAACCAGATGCCAGTAGTAGTTATACTTTATTTTTTATTTTAGTTAGGTACTTTATTGTAAAAATTTAATTTTTTGTTTTTTGGGGCGGCTTTTTATCACAGCCTAGGGGCGCCATTAGTCTAGATCCGCCACTGGTTGAGACAGAGGCAAGAGCTTTGGGAGCAACCTGAATGTCTGAGATGATACGTTTATCTGAGGATACAACGTTTTCTCTGAGCCAAAATAGGACTTCTTTTATCGCAGAATTTCTATTACAGTTGACAGCTAGGCGGAAAAAAAGATTCAAATTCATAGAGAAAAAATCCCACACTATCAAGTGTTTAAGAACCGTCTATGCAAGGCTTCATTTCCCAAGAGAGTACGGTTTTCCTAAGCTTGATATTTGGAAATTGTTATCAAACTCCAACTTGGAAATGATGTAAAAAAACGTAACAACATATGAAAATATTTCACAGGCAAAAAAATATTAACCAAAGAAGATAACTTTCACACTGACAAGTAGTCCGTTCATTTATTTTACAATGCTTTTACTTAATTATTTACTTACTTACTTAGGTGGGCCTCAACCAACATCTTACGCCAACAATTTTGATTTCGGGAGGACTCTCTAAACAAAAAAAAAATGGATTTCCCACATCTTTGTCTCAATCAGCTGCTCAACGTAGTGGACACTGTTGGCATTGCAAAGGCTGCCACGTTTCCTAACACTTGAGCTCAAAAAAGATTTAAGGGAGCGTTTTCAAAATCATAACATAAGGCAATCGAAGCGCTCAATATCCTGCAGCTTTGGCCATTTCATGTTTTTATTCTCTAAGCGTATTTCATATTGAGGTTTGCAACATTCCACGATTCTCACCAACTGATCTTTCAAAATACTGCTATACTGATACATTTTAAATTCAGAGATTTTTAGAGGTCATTTATCATCAAGTATGAGTTGATATAGTTGATAGTTGTATGGGGATATTAGGGATGCATATTAGTCTTATAAACTATAACGAAATTCAAAGCAAGTTGCTGTCAGGGCCAGCAAATTTTTTTTCATCAAAGTATTACTCGTAAGTACTGTTGTTGGCGTGTTTACATCAGAAAATGGTCATCACAAGTACTAAATCCTTTTTGGACTAACACTTACTCCATACATTAACTGATAATTCTACATACCTGTATGAAACACTTAATGTATGTGCAAAAGTCTTAGAACTTGTCTGCAGATCCGTTCTGTGCATCATATGACTTTAAGACCACAGATGTAGTTTCACTTTTAGTTGCACAGAATGTTGTATGTTATAGAGTTATCGTTTTCGCTTCAAAGAAGGCACTGAACTTATTCATCTTTCGGTTAAAGGGAGTATTGAGAGACAGTTTGTAGTCCACTCGGACCGGAGCACTCTCACGTAAATAGCTGACTGGTGCTAAACACCCATGTTTCTAAATGAAGGGCCATGACGAATCGACGAGCATGAAAAAGCTTGACTAGAGATTTGTGAAAGTCACTTCATTCTTTACTATACGACAGAGAGGTTTTGTTGAAAAGCAATAAACCGATTTTGAGAGCTATTTCTTTACTTTTTTTTTTTTTTGTATAAATAAAATGGAGACGACTGGGTCGCACGAACTTGCTATTATGTGTTAGGTACCTACAATACCAAAATCTTAAGTCTGAACAAAAGGTTTAAGTTTTCGCTCTTAATATATTTGTTGGTACAGGATTGCCCACTACACATTAATTATGAAAATTTAATCAAATCAAGCAAAATATTGAAATAAGATTAAATATTCCGAAGGTTATAAACGAAAATTAAAAAAAAAAAAAACATTTTTTTGCAGCTGCTACTACAGAATATAAAAAGTAATCAAAACCGTTAGAGTCATTAAAAAAAAAACGGTTTCTATTTTTTAAATGAGATTGTAATAATTCAAGTAGACAAAGTATAAGATCTTACCTAAAGATGTATTGACAAAAAATCTGAGATCTATCGAAGATATCGTTTTGATAATATTATGTACTAGATGAGCCGCCCGGCTTTGCTCGGGTCTGTATTTTTAAGGTTCCCGTTTTTCCTTTTTCGTAAGAATTTGGGGATGAAATACAGACTTTCTTACTGTGGGACTATGTTGCATCCTAATGCTGAAAGAATTTTTGAGATCTGTCCAGTGGTTCCTGAGTTTCCGTTCCAAGCCCATTCCTGTTAGAAATTTCCGTTCCCGTGCAAATATGTGAATGAAATATAAATCTATGTCACTGAGGGATAATGAATTTTTACAATCGGCGAAGTAACTTTATGGTTCCCGTTCTTGTTCCCGTTTCCGTTTCTTTGGGTTTTTGGGATGAAATAAAGTTTAAGTTACTGATGAAAGGAGATAATGTTGCACCCCTTGTGCTGAAAGAATTTTTGAAATCTGCGGAGTACCTAGTTTCGAATTTTCCGTTCCCAACCCCGTTGGTTCCTTGACAGGAACCATCTCTTGACTAAACTATGTCTACCCTGAAAATTTCATAAAAAACCGTTGGGTGGCTTAGGAGTTTACCCTTGACATACATACATACATACATACATCCTATCTTCTTTATATATATAATTCTGCTGTACGTGTGTATGTAATTGAACTCCTCCTAAACTGCTTGACCGATTTAAATGAATTTTTCTGTATGCGTTTGAGTGGCGCCCTGGATGGTTTAGATTCACAAATCAACCCGGCAGATGGAATTGGAATATAGTAAAATTGGTAATTTCATTATTCTTAACTGTAATGAATCAAAAATTAAATTCAAACAATGATTTTGTTTTTTTTTTTTTTTTTGACAACAAAAAATTAAAATAATAAATAACAAATAATAAGGTTTGTTTTGAAAGATTCTTTTAATTTTTTGACTGATGAGATAAGAATAAATATTTAAATTTTTTGAATTTATTGCACCTGAGTACCATAGACAAATTTTTATTTGTTTTATAATAAGCCACACATTAATGGGTTATGATATGACTACTCTTATAATGTTATAGCGCACAGTGCGAGCATTTAGGAAAGTAGGAGAGGATTTAATAGGATACACCGATACACCTTGCTTTTGAACCTTTGTAAATCATAATGTAGTTGAAATACAAATCCAGGTAAAGCATTCCACATACGGGTGGTGCGACTAAAATAAGAATCTCTATACTTGACTGTAAGCCCGAAGTTTGGCTCAAGGTAAAACTGATGGGTATTCTTAGCAAGGTGGGTGTTGCGGCTAAATTTTTCAGGGGAGGAATGCAACTGACTATTTCACTAGAGCACTGTTTGTGATAAAAGAGAGAGAGAGAGACAAATAACGATGATATTCAAGAGAATCAATTGAACTATCACACATCAATTTGAACGCTCTATTTTGTACCCTTTCAAGTTGGCGCAAAGATGTTTGAGAAGCACCCGACCAGATATGGGAGTTATACTCCAGTTTTGGGCGGATGAAGGCCTTATAAATTGTAGCCATATCAGAAGGGGTGAAGAACTTCCTGCATTGTCTTAATAAACCTAAGCATTTAGCAGCGTCTTTGGCGACTTCAAATATGTGGTCATTCCAACGAAAATCGTCGTTTACACACATACCAAGTACTGACAGCTTTTTGGTTTCTTGGATGGAGGTACCATTTAAGGATAATGGTAATGGGGGAATATTTAGGTTCATCCTCAAATTCTCCCAGGAACGGTAATGGGAACGGGATCGAAAATTCTAAAACCACTGAAACGAATTGTAATTTTTGTCGCTTAACAGTACGATGTCATCTCCATATCCCACGAAAATGGGACGAGAACAAAAACATAAGCGGGAACTTGCAAAATACTGGACCAATTGCAAAAAATTTTCAACGTTAGAGTGTAAAGTGCTCCTGAGTAACAAAGACTACAATTATTTTCTTTACATATTCTTTCGGGAACGGAAGCGGGAATGGTGACATAATCAAGAACCTGGAAAGTACTTAACTAATTCCAAAAATTTCATGGTTAGAGTGCTTCAATGTGCCTGAGTAATATAGACTATAGTTCATCAATATTTACCCACAGAAACGGGAACCGGAATTCAAAAACCACTGTACTGATTTCAGTACGGTTTTCGCCATTACAGTAATCCCCGGATAAATACCCCCCGCTTAGTTGCGTTACCCGTTTAATTGACCTGCATCCTAGGCAAAAAAAAGATCACATAAGAAATATACATAAAATTTCCCTTTTAAATGCATTCCGCTTAATTGCGTTTCCCGGTTAAATGGTCCAAAAATCAAAACTCTTTTTTCAATTTGAAGCAAAATTGCCCGGTTAATTGAACGAAAAAAACCAAATCATTGAAGTCACTTTTTACTTACACCTTAAATGATTGATGATGAATTGGTCGCATTGTTGCGCGCCTACAAGTTAATAGTCAAATTGACATGACTTAAATCGTTGTGAGATTTTTTACTCTCTCGTGAGCACTCTCTTTTGTGCACTGCTACGAAAAATCGCTGTGCTGGAACAGGATTAGACTGACTTTCACCGAATTTCGGTGCATTTCGTGCTAATTTTCAGTAAAGAAACACACCTATTTATTATTAGGTTTGTTCGTTAAAACCCTGGGGTCGCCACAAAGCGTTTTTTTGAGAAACCTAAGGTCGCCCTGAATGTCAAATTGAGTGTTTTTTAGCCCTGGGGTTGACCTGGGTTTTCGCTCAACTCACCCTAGGTTTTTGCTCTGGCGAGTTGAGGGCTGTCAAATGGCATTTATTTTTATTCAAATGACAGGGATGTGTGGTGATTTTGTGGCTTTGCGTTTTTTGAGAATTGGAAAACCCAGGTTTTTTTGACAACTCATAAGATTGTCAAGAAAACTTGGGTCAACCCTGGGTAAAGTTCAACGAACGAGCCTATTGTTTGCTGAAACACCAGAGTTTAGCGGCTGCAAATTAAAATCTTGAAAATATGTAAGGAAACAATGCAGGTGAAAATTACAGATTCTTACCATGATATAATGTTCTAGCCAAATAAAAAGCAAATCTGACTAATTCCCTCTTGTACGCTTGCTAAAGAAATACGCACGGATTATGTACCAATTCATAATTTATGTGTTGTGTACATTATGAAAAATTGTTCCTTTTCAATCATTCCTAGGCTGAAATTGTTTTGTTCTTTTTTTATGTCTTACCATTATATATTAATTTTCCGTTCAATAAAATTTTGATTTTCTTTAAAAAGGTTCTTCTTGACTTTCTTGCCAAAGTCGTAAAAAAAATCGCTTTATTGCGTTTTCATTTCAATTAAGCGGGGTTTTTCTAAATGGGGCAGCAGATCAATTAAGCGGGATTCTTTTAATTGCGTTCCCCTGTTAAATGCGTCTAAAGTTGTGCATTTAAGGTGACGCAATTAACTGGGGAGCACTGTACAATACGATGCTACATAGACTATATTTCATCCCCATATGGGAATGGAACGGGAACTGGGACATATTCGGGAACTTGGAAAATGCTATACCGATTCCACAAATTCTCATCGTTAGAGTGCTTAATTGTCCCTGAGCAACATAAACTATATTTCATCCTCACTCTCCCACTAGAATAGAAACTTTGAAACTACTTTACTTAACTTTAAATTTGATGAACGTATAGGGCCTGAGCTACGCCGGGCGGGTCAGCTAGTTTTATATAAATAGATTTGAAAAAACAAATAATTTTTTTTTTTTTTTAATTAATGAAAATTTGAAAAAAAAATTAATGTTGACACAACCTTTCTTGAACCTTTCAGGACTTCTAAAATACAAAATTTTGTCTTAACCGTTTTAGCCATTAGCAAAAAAGTATAGATATTTATAAATAATACCACACATAAAATTTTATTAAAATGGTTAGAGCTCTTTTCAAGAAAAAATAAGTACTATCACATATATTGTATGGCAGGTACTGTAATTTCAATATCTACAGACTCGATTACAAAAACCCCTCTGTAAGCTACCCCAGAGACCAAAACTGCAAATGTAGAAAAAAATCGGTCTAGCGGTTCAGGCTGCAGATCCAAATACGTACAGACCAAGAGACAGACAGAATTGCAGGATCTACTATTTTCGCTATTCCTTAGTCATCTTAATGTTATGTTTAACTGTTATCTCAAAATTTTTTTCTGCACGATTACAAAATTTGACATATAGTACCGATAATGGCAAGTAAAAACCAAGCTGGGTTAATGTTACGCCTGTTTTATCATTTAAATACCTATTTTCTTCTCGCTAGGAATTTGCAAGTCCTCCGTTAGTAAATTTATTGCCATGAAAAGCACTTTCTCAATTAGTTCGGAACTGGCAAAAAATTTTAGGTGCCCTCGATTCCCTCACAAGGTATGGCTGTGAGAAATGCTCTAGGCCCAGGGGCTCCTCGCTCTGTTGAAAACCGTATTTATTTATTTATTTATTTTATTTTACCTATTTTCTTCAACAAAGCTTACCGTCGCAGCTTTTCAGGCCGCCAAAATGTTGTCAATGTCCCCAAAAAATTTTAACCCGTAATTGGGCCATAAGATTGCATAGGGCTTTATTAAAATCTCGGAATGTCAAATAAGACCAATCTTCAAAATATGACCTTGATTCGTGATATTCAAAACATTGACACTTTGTTCGTTTTTCCTACCACGAACTCTGACATCGGAGAATGCTCGCGAAAGTGTTGAGCTCTCAGAGCTGCTCCGGTCGCTCAACAATTTGAACATGTTCAGATGGATGTAGTTGGGCCATTGCCGCAATATTCAGCACAATAGTCACAAAAATTGTCCGTTGCAATATGTTTGTAGTTTTCACTGTTCGAAGCGGCTGACTACCGATCAAAGGTGTTAGTCTAAGTCTGTCTTATTTCAAAAGTATGTCTCAGTTTCTAAAATGCAATCGTATACCTATAACAACAAACCGTACGAATGGAAAAGTGAAACATTGGACACTCAAATTTTCTCTTCTAGTTTTCATATTTTTAAAAACTAAGTTCATGCGCAGGAAGCTAATAGCACTTATCGAACGCGCCTCTCATTGAACAGAGCCACAGGCACAAGAAACGCTTTCTCTTTATGCTATACGCAGCATTGTTGTTCGCTGTCAAGTTGCTTTTTTAAGGTTTAATTTTCTTTTTAAAGAGCAGCCAATGAGAATAGGAACTAGTAGCTAGCGATTAAAAGAAAGAAATACAAAAATAATAAAGTTAAAGTAGTTAGTATCAAAGATAAGGAGTAATAAGCTTGGCATAAGCCAGGACCTATAGTGCATCCAACTCAACTATTCCTTCGATGAAAAGAAAGGACTTGCAAGTATCTGTCAATTCCACAAGACTCTGTAACCCCCAAAAAACATTTTAGATTTTACTGAATTTCAAACCCTTACCGCCCACCTAATTCCACGACATCACCATTGGTATCACTTTCAGACCCTGAGGCACAATATCGAATCTAGTTTGAGGACCAAGTTCTTCTAAGCTTGCGAACTTTGCGAACAATTTCATGGCGTTTTCTCATTCTTCACTGTTGGAAATGTAAACACGAAAGTAGTTATGAACTGTATAATGTGAATTTCCAAAAGTAGCAGAAGAACTATGGTCTAACGTCTTTTTTCGCTTCACTTAATGGAAAGTGTTGCTGTTTTTTTTTTTTTACTTTTGCCCAAAGAAAACTCCCGGAGAGATAAAATTTTCGTTTCTGCAAACATCTTTGGTTCCTCTCATAATTTAAAAAGGAAACCCCACTGCACCACCACATAGTTTGTTCCATGAAAATTTTCTAATCAAATTTTGTTTTGCTTACAATCTCCTCTTCGTTTCAAACAATCAATTAATTTTCCATCTTCTTCATTCGCAGTTCCTCAAACAATAATTTCTGTTTTTCAAGGAAGCCCAGTACCATTCTGCAACTAACTACAAAGCCCTTGAATTCTTTATTAAATTAGTTAAATTTGTTTTAAGGAAAAAAAAAAGAAAAAAAAACTGCCTTCACCGTCTAAATACTTTCAGCATTTTTACTGGACTTAAAGTGCTTATACCTGCCTTCAAAGTATGCACTTCCGCATAAAAATATTTCTCCTCTAGGGTTAAAAGAATTTTCTTACTGCTGACAACAAAAAAAAAAAAAAAAAAAAATACGTAGAAGGAGCATAAGGGTTAGCTTCAAAATTTTATTTTTTTTCTGCATTTCTTTTTGATTTATTTTCATCATTGTGGATAGTGCGAAAAATTCCTATGGGATATGGACTAGGGGGTACATAGTGTGGCCAGGGATTATACCTGCAACAGGATGATTATAATTTATTCACTTTTTCTATATCCGATCACGTTTTATATGCGAAATGGGAATTCCTGTAATTGAGGACCCCGCACATTGGTGTACGTATACGTCCTCGTACCCACATACATAGGAGCCATCACAACCACAGAATACGTGTCCTTTCTGGTTCATCGGTATACAAACCAGGGTGGTATCTGCTACACCTCCCAATCCCCAAGGAGTGAAAGTGTGTGTAAGCTTTATATTCAATTATTGAATAATTTAAATCTTAAAGCTGAGCCAGTATACGAGCTTCACTTGAGATAAATTTTGGCTGACTCTATCAGCAAAACGTGTGTCTTTGCTTTTGAGAGAATGTACGGGAAATCAGTCGTGTGTAAGTAACCGATAAATAGTATGAATATGGCATGAGTGTATTTAGGTCATGTGCCGAGGAGCACTGGCAAGAAATTCAAACGAGAACAAGAACCTGCTATCCTCACACACTAATACGCGTGAAGATCAATATAATCTGATAATGAGCGATTGCTTATTAGCGTGTGCTTATATCGACGTGCGGTTAAGAAATAATTCAAAAAAAGCTTATGATAGATTAAATTGAATATTGAATAAGTTGTTTTGTTTTGTTTCAATCATAATTTTGCAAAGAAACAAGAGTTCTGAACTCTTTTGTAAACTCATTGTATTTAAGTGCAAGCTCATGGGAGCATGGTACCTAATCCGCTTATACTCGTTTAAGAACCATATTAACCCAAACTATGTTGTGGGCAGAATGTTTTGTTAATTACAAGCAGCTTAAGACATAGAATGCAACCTGAGCGTGTATTTTGGCCAAACAAATAGGTAAATCAATCCTTGAAAGCATTCACCAGAAAATTATGGTTATGTTGGTCGTTTAGGTACTGACAAACATACGAGTTTTAGTGTAGTTAAAATTCCATTTGGAAGGTACTCATCGAGATGGAGTTTTCGATGAACATAAATATTTACTTTCAGCCTTCAAGTCTGAGTTGATCGATATGCATATTCTTTAAGAATAAGAAAAAGCAAAGGTCACCCTTGGTAACCTTAAGGGACTCGATTCATAAATCCATGGAGAACTAGAGTTTCAATTTTCTGTAGAAATTTAAGAGACAAGACTTTAATTTAACACAGTCGCATCGGTAGAACATCATCTTTGGTGTCCGCTGAAAAGCTCAATCATTGTGCAACGAAATGTGTTGAAGCATTTGACAGCATGGGCAGAGTCACCTGAAAACCCACGCACTTTACAGTTATCATTAGATTTGCTATTACAGTTTCCATAGCATTATTTACTGTAGTTGAACATATCTTTGATAACTTTTCAGCAATATCGACCTTAGGTGGAAAAAAAAAACGATCTGTTTAATAAGGTTGCCTAAGGGACTGTCGAAGTAAGTAAGAATGCCTTCTTCTTACTTACTTCTAAAAGTAAAGTATTCTATTAAGCTTAGTGTGGTACCCGTGCTGTTATGGTTAGCATGTCTGCCTGGCAACCGCGAGGTTTGCAGTTTGAATCCCAACAGAAACAAAAATGTTTTCCCAAGGGTGGACTTGCCAAGAATGATTATATTCTCCAGGATTCGGCAAGACCTCCACTTTCATTAGCCATGAAAGCACTCTCTCGATTAGCCTTTCGGAATCAGCAGAAAACTGAAGTTCCCATCCATTTTCTGACAGGCCAATGGCTGCGGGAAAAACGCTAGGCCTCGCAGTTACTGAAATTGATTTTCATTAGGCTAGTAAATCGAATAGTCAGTAAATTTTTAGTGAATGGCTACCGATTCATGGTTCAAAAAAAGCAGCTCTGCTTGTAATAAGAAATATTACTTATTTGCGGAAAATAATAATCGCTATCTAGTCAAACCAGGTAAGAAAAATAGGGATGCTATTTTGAGAAGACCTTTTAATATCTTCAAAAGGTTTTGACAAAAAGGAACAGCTTTTAACTTCGTTGCTATACCAATCGCAATGACAATAGTTTCGTCACCATCAGTCACCTCTGATAGTAGGTTTGTTCGATGAACTTTCTCCAGGGTTGACAAAGGTTTACTTAACAGCGCTGTTAATTGTCAAAAAAACAAATTTTTTTAGATCTCAAGAAACTTTAAACCACAAAGTCACACACATCTCTGTTTTTTTATTAAAAATACATTTGACAAGGCCCTGCCCATTATATAACTTCAGGGCAAATTGAGGCTCAAAAACACTCTATTTGACATTTAGGGTGACTAAAGGTTTTCTAATAATGCTGTGGTCACTGGGCGACCCATGGCTTCAACAAACTAACCTTATTTATGATAGCCTTTCAAGAATGCTATAACTTCGTTCATAAAGCTCCTATAAAGTCTTACATAATAAATGACTGGTTGATGCGGCTTACATAGTGAGAAGAGGTCTTGTGAAAGTAGAAGCTTTTTTAAGAAACAATAATCTATTGGTTTCTTCAGTAGGTCTCTCAAGGCTTAAGACACATTAACAGTGAGACTTTGACTGTACCTATGTGACAGTGATTAGCATGTCAGCCTATTACGTTCTGGTTTGAGGTTCGGAATCGGCTTAAAATTGTATGTCCTAGAAATGCCTTAGTTCCCAAAGACTTAAACGTGTCTGTTGCGAAACCCAAATTAAATACTTTAGTGACTCCATTTCTAATGCCTTTGAAAAATGTCACAAAGAAAGCGAATACTTTCCAAAAGTACGCACAAAAGGTTTTCTTAAGATTTCTTAAAGATGTTATGGAAATAAAACATAAAACATTTACCCTTAAAGTTAAAGTTAAAGATTGTAAGAGTGTAACTCAGGTAAGCTTCGAAATTTAAAAAACAACTTCCATGTCCTGAAGACGGACGAAAAACGAACCGTAATCCATTAGTCTGTCTCTGACGATATCATCAAAAGATTGTTTTATGTCACTCAATTTTAAGTGATTGAAGCTAAGCTGCCTAACCATATCATCTCATGATTTTAAGTAATTGTTTTAATAGGATACATAAATTCATACTCTGACTGTGGAGGGAAACACATGCTCATAGAAAATATCTAAGGAGCTATGTATGATTCATACGATGTGCTATGTAGTGCGTTTATTTAGAGCGACTATTTCATGTTCAACCATAAGCCCGTTCTAACCGGAGTCAAGTTTTGTTCACTTCGCTTTTTACTCACGGCTAAAATTATGAAGCTAACGGCGAAGCGTGACGTAAATCATGTTTCAATAGAGCAACCAGAGAGTGTCAGCGAGGAGACTGTTAATTTGTTATCATCGCAAGTTGAGTGTTAAGAAATGCTCAGAAACACCTTCCTCTCCGGTGCCAGCAATACTAAAAGTAATTAGTGGGTGACCTACTATTTACCTTTTCACATCACGAGCTTCCGGTCTTAACCACACGTCGGACACTTTGTATACTTGAGTTAAAAATGTTTGGCTTAAGCTTGTAAGTCTATAGTTGAAAGGAAAGGTAGTGTTACCTTCATTTACACTTTTGAAAATGAATCAGTATTATGACGCCAACCAAGTCGTATCTATGCTACAGTCTACTGTCTCAAAAACTCCCAAGCTTTTAAACCTGAGTTTTGACTATTAAACTTCTCATACAAAAAAAAAATATATACAAAAAAGACTACAGAAACAAACAAAAAACAGATTTTGACAACAACGATAAACATTTATTCAGCCACACTGCGACAACCGCAGGATAGATTCATATGCAGCGACCACCAACCGTTTTGGAAAAAATGATGCACTTCTAACCGCAGGATGTCCCCAATCGTAAGAAGTAAAAAAATATAATGCGACATTGGTCACAAATGAAAATAAAGTTCTTTGATAAAGCAGTCGAGTATGTACATATATTGATACACAAGGCTTTGCAATTCCGGGCAGCAACTTCATATCATTTTGTAAAGACGAGTAAACTGCAAAATTTTTTTTTTTTGTTTTAAATTAACATTTACTTTAATGCTGCATTGTAAGAGGAGAGTACCCACCTTTTCTAATAAAATAACATCTATTTCAATAAATACGTACGTTTTTTTCTCCAGCTTAAAGGGATTGATGAAGTGAAGAAAAGGATCAGCTGTAAATATCACTTAGAACCAAAATTTTCATTTCATTGTAACAAAAAAGGTGTCAAAATAAATCTTAAAAATGGCAAGGGCGTTACTATGTCGGAGTAAGCTAGAAAAAAAGCTTTGGATATACCACTCGAAATAGAGACTGTCACAAATCCTGGTTTGCCATCTGTTTCGTACTCACAGCCGTATTATGGTTGTCAAATATCAATGAATTAATAAACGAAAAGTGCTCTCAATCAATCGATAAATCGGTATTATGACAGCTATTTTCTTCCATTGTGAACAGTGTGCTCGTACTTAGCGTTGGCACACCCACATCTAAGTACAAAGTAACCATTTTAATTTCCTGGATTCCTGGAATGATGACCATAACACCAAACTAGCAACCAGAGACGTTCAAAACAGATAGTAAAAAATCATTTCGTTCAAAACTTAACCTATTTCATTGATAAACGAACTAATTTATCAAGTATCGTGTTGATATTCGACAGCAATAATAGAGCTGTCAGACTTGGTCACCGCTTCATCTTCCTTAAATGGACAAAACACAAAACTAACCCTTGGGCTTTTGAATATATGTACCTACATAAGAGCTACTGTTAAAGTTGGAAAGTGAAATGCAGCATCGAGCACAACAAAAGCTTAAAATCCCCTTGCCAAAAAAGATGAGGCACTTCCCGCCGACTCCAGCAATATTCGGCTTAATTTTCCCCCTTATCACTCGATAGTACATAATTTTCAAACATCCTAAAACATCCTCGTTCAAAATAATTTCGATTTTTTTTTTACTGCTTAAATCAGGTTAGAGGTAAAATCGTTTTGATACCTTTTGAATGTTCCTGTGCGACTTCGACACTGTTACAGTAATCCCCGGATAAATACCCCCCGCTTAGATGCGTTACCCGTTTAATTGACCTGAATCCTAGGCAAAAAAAAAGATCACATAAGAAATATACATAAAATTTCCCGTTTAAATGCATTCCGCTTAATTGCGTTCGGTTAAATGGTCCAAAAATCAAAACTCTTTTTTCAATTTGAAGCAAAATTGCCCGGTGTTGAACGAAAAAAACCAAATCATTGAAGTCACTTTTTGCTTACACCTTAAATGATTGATGATGAATTGGTCGCATTGTTGCGCGCCTACAAGTTAATAGTCAAATTGACATGACTTAAATCGTTGTGAGATTTTTTACTCTCTCGTGAGCACTCTCTTTTGTGCACTGCTACGAAAAATCGCTGTGCTGGAACAGGATTAGACTGACTTTCACCGAATTTCGGTGCATTTCGTGCGAATTTTCAGTAAAGAAACACACCTATTTATTATTAGGTTTGTTCGTTAAAACCCTGGGGTCGCGACAAAGCGTTTTTTTTTTTTGAGAAACCTAAGGTCGCCCTGAATGTCAAATTGAGTGTTTTTTAGCCCTGGGGTTGACCTGGGTTTTCGCTCAACTCACCCTAGGTTTTTGCTGTGGCGAGTTGAGGGCTGTCAAATGGCATGTATTTTTATTCAAATGACAGAGATGTGTGGTGATTTTGTGGCTTTGCGAATTTTGAGAATTGGAAAACCCAGGTTTTTTTGACAACTCATAAGATTGTCAAGAAAACTTGGGTCAACCCTGGGTAAAGTTCAACGAACGAGCCTATTGTTTGCTGAAACATCAGAGTTTAGCGACTGCAAATTAAAATCTTGAAAATGTGTAAGGAAACAATGCAGGTGAAAATTACCATGATATAATGTTCTAGCCAAATAAAAAGCAAATCTGACTAGCGTAACGGATACAATGGTCGGCACCCCTAAGCTTTTTTTCACTTTAAATTGTGAATTGCTCTTGCATTTAAAGAGTTAGGAATATGATTGATATGTCAAATTAAAATTTAAAGAATTTCATATTTGAATGTTTTTAGAAAAAAATGTTTAATAAACAAAATATTTTATAAAAACATTAAAACAGGAAAAGATAGTAGAAAGGTACGGTCATTGGCATCCAGGTACAATTGTTGGCACCCGAGGGTACAATTATTGGCACACTTAAAATTGAAAGAAACACTATAGTTTCTCATGATAGCTTTTATCAAAGTTAAATCATAAAACAGTTTATTATAACAAAAACACTTCATTCAACACGATTAAAAAAATGATAATAAAAAAAATAAATAAAAAATTAATTAAACATGTCATTTAAAGATCTCTTAGCTATCTCATATAGCTATTAGGAAATTACATTTCTTATTTTATTAGAATTCCTTGTTTAACTGTTCTAAAACAGTTCATTCTTTGAAGTAAAAAATTAACTGTTAGTATTAAAAAAACAAAAATATTTTTAAACACATAATTAAATAATAATAAAAATCACATTCCTCCATAAATTTATTAGTTTAAGTATTCTTGTAGAATATTTCAGTCTGTATAGTAGAAAAAACAGTAATATAGCAAAAATCGCTTGCTCAATGTAATCAAAGAAATGGTTATTCATTTTAAAAACTTAAAAATAAATATAATTCTATTCACTAACTACCTTTTGTTTTCAAAGTCAAAAACTAGTCTTAATTTCTTTTTCTTTAATAAGTCATATAATTATTTTTTTTTTTTTTAATGGAGCAACAAAATAAAGGAAGATACTCGATGTTACGTTTATTAAGACATTTGATGTGATACTCTCTCATACACTTTGAACTTCTTATGCCGCAATTATCTGTCCCTACGGTTTTTGTCATAAATTTTGCGCAGAAAAAGCACATCTGTCCACCGCATACTTCCTTGTTTCCAAAATCTTCAGTCGGATTCGAAAATAAGATTAGTATGTGGTTTATGTGGTTTCCAGACTTTGGTGGGCTGATGAGAAAAACATTTTCTTGATTAACTTCATCGTAAATATCCAGCAGCATTTGTTTATCGGGAGAGTTCTCAATAGAAACCAATACATTGGAGGTCATTGTTTTCAAAGGTAGCTTTTTTGAAGGGGAAAGAGGTGGAAGATCAGCCAATGCACCAGAAATTGCAGTTTCCGATGGAAATTGTTTTTTGGGGGGAGGAAGCATTTTTGTTAATTTAGTTTTATATGGAATCTTTTTTGTTTTAATTTTTCTAAGGTTTTAGCTTCTTTTTTTCGAGTCTCAGAGCTTTTCTTTTCTCCTTTTCTTCTTCAATCTTCTGTTATCCGTTATCGCTAATACCGCATCCCCATGTTTCGGGAATGCTTTTACGAATTTCATCTTTTATTATCTTAAAAGGATGAATTTATCATCGGAGGGCACATTAATCCTAAAGCATTGAAAAAAAACATAACCGTTAGGTTTGCTTTCGCTTGACCTCTGTCGACTTCATAAATATTTCTAGCTCCCTTTGCGGCTAGAACAGACTTAGCTTTCGGACAAAGTAGAAAATTTGTTTCATATTCGTTGAACGACTAGGGTCTTCGAGAATTGAAAAAAAAAATTGTTTTTGATTAAGTAGTCTTGTATGCAATCAAACCAACGGAATAAATTAGTAACAGACACATTTGCGCTAGCCGATGAAACAGGATCAACTGTTCTAAAAGTAACAGAAGGATGACGTTTTAAAAAGGATCTGAACCACCTTCTTCAAGGCATTGAATCGCTCCCAAAGCCTTTTTCTTGACATACTTTTAACCAGTCAACAATTATTATTACCTCTGCTTCGATTAAAACAATTTCTGGTCCGGAAGACACGTTCCGGACCAGAAAATTTAGAGCTTAAGCGAAATTGTAACGTTGATCTAGGCACGTTGAACTTTAAAGAAGCTGCTTTTTTGGATATAAACCCTCTTCTTATTTCTGTCAAAGCCTGCTGAATGTGTTCTTCTTCAGAACTACCTCTGCCTTTTTTCCCCCATTTTTCAAACTGAAATTTATAACGGATGCGGGGTATAATTATTGGCAGTCTCAAAAGTACAACTATTGGCAGTGCCAATAATTGTAGTCCCCAGCACACGAATTATTGGCACCCCCTGCCAATAATTAAACCATTACTTTATATGGGACCAATTATTGGCACCCCTTTTTTACAACTTTAACAACTTTTTTTAACAAAAAACAATTAAAAATATTTAATTTATTATATTGTTGTACTAAATATAAAAAATTTTCATCTAAAAACTTAAAAAACAATCAAAAACGGACACTTACCAAATTTAGTCTCCTTAGCAGGAACACTGTATTTTAAGCACTATTTTCTCTATTTTAGAACGATTGTACACTTTCACTGACAAAGAAGAAGTGAGAATGAAATACACATAAATAAAAATGCAGAAATTTAGAGAAATTATACAGATTATAAAAAAAACGTAATTTTTGCTCCTGGGCACAGAAGTCTTTGTGAAATTTCATATAGCGAGAAGGGTGCCAATAATTAGTACAAAAGTCGGGGGTGCCAACCATTGTAGGTACCCGTTACGCTAATTCCCTCTTGTACGCTTGCTAAAGATATACGCACGGATTATGTACCATAATAAATAATTTTTTTGTTGTGTACATTATGAAAAATTGTTCCTTTTCAATCATTCCTAGGCTGAAATTGTTTTGTTCTTTTTTTATGTCTTACCATTATATGTATATTAATTTTCCGTTCAATTATATTTTGATTTTCATTAAAAAGGTTCTTCTTGACTTTCTTGCCAAAGTCGTAAAAAAAATCGCTTTATTGCGTTTTCATTTCAATTAAGCGGGGTTTTTCTAAATGGGACAGCAGATCAATTAAGCGGGATTCTTTTAATTGCGTTCCCCTGTTAAATGCGTCTTAAGTGCATTTAAGGTGACACAATTAACCGGCGAGCACTGTACCACTACTTAAACTCTCTGCCAACCCGCAATGTAATTTGGTTTACAATTCGTTTCTATCGCTTGTTACAGATTGAGAAACATCACTCGGTTTTTGTTCATTTTCAAAAACAAAAAAAGCTACAAGAAAAAAAAGTAGACACATTTTCAAATTTAGGGCGGGATACCCATGAAACATACAAGTAATTTTTAATAAAGTTTTCCTTAAAATGCAGCTCGCGAATGATTTGGATGTCATAAGTTGACGCAAAGTCCTTGACTTTGCAGAGGATTTGCATTCAGGTAGACTCTTAATAAGTCTTTAATCACATGCTACCTGTTTGACAGCTAATCTCAGCTCTTTTGCTGTTGGTATTACTTTGAAATATATATTGAATAAGAACTACAATGGCTTTGCATGGAAGTGCGCTCGCTTGAATTCAGCCTGCAAGCTGTTTATCTTTTCTAGAGCACAGGCTACAGTAATCTTGATTGACATTTGGGTCAAGGTAAGTAAGGCCTGACCTTACATTTAAAGGCGCTAGCATTCCCTTTTTAAGAGAAGTCAAACATTTTGGAGTAATAAAAAAAAATAAGCTTCTTTGGTTCAAACATGTCGAGTCGGAAACTGTTTGGGCACTGTCAATTTTCTGGTAATATAAGGGGGCCTTTGGAAAGATATGGTGTCTGTCACCGAAAAAGGTATCTTGAATCCATAAGACCAATTATCTCCTATACATCAGTTGTTAGGTGAACCAAGCTCTCGTGTAAATATGTTATTGGCTTGTTTACCAATTTTCATTTGGGATAAAGTAGTCTACAGTCGTTAAAAATATCAACAAAGTGTGCACCACATTTCTTTTATTTTCATTTAATGAATCAATCAGTGATATCATGGCTTTTTGTTTGGCTGCATTCACCAGATTGAGTTCTTAGTTAAGGCCACATACATTTTTCGGTAACAGAGTGAAACTCGCATCAAAAACCAAAACCACTGATGGTCTTTTATACTTGATGTTGGAATATAACAGGGACACTTGAAAGACGTAAGCGCTGTAACTCTAGCTCTCCGATGTAATATTGCTGCAGAAGTCTTCTTTCACACGGAGGAGAACAGGATATCGGCAACAACAAATTTGGTAGACAATGTAGTGAAAATTGTTCCCACGGACGGTAAGAACATCTAGAATTTTGAAGTACTAGGTTTGTTCGGTGCAACCCTAGGGTCGACCTAGGGTCGCCACAAAGCGTTTTTTGAGAGAGAAACCTGAGGTTGCCCTGAATGTCAAACTGAGTGTTTTTTAGCCCTAGGGTTGACCTAGGTTTTCCATCAACTCGTCCTAGGTTTTTACTGTGGCGATTTGAGGGCTGTCAAATGGCATGTATTTTTTTTTTTTAATGACAGGGATGTGTGGTGATAGTGGTTTAACGTTTTACCTGGAAAACCTAGGTTTTTTTTTTGACAACTCATAGGGATGGACCAAATGTTTTTGTAAGATCACAACACTGTCAATTTATTGTAAAGTTAGAAATCCTTTGGAATGACAAAATCGCTTAGTTTGAGCCATTTTTCGTACTTTTTACCCAAACCAGCTTAACTTGCCGTTTTTGTTTCCAGAGATGTCCTCCTTTTTAAGTTTTTTTTTCTGGCATCACCAAGGAAAATTTTCAATTGTAGTTGGTCAATTACAACTGTCAAACAATTGATTTTCTGTACAAATAAGGACAATAGGACAATAAGCTTGTCAAAACTCTGTCATCACAAACTGAACCCAAATGAAACCAGGACTCTAAGGCAATCCATGAAAAATAATTCGTGTAATCAACAATTCACACTTTTCAGTTTTCGAAAAATAGGTGGTCAGATCTTTCAAGGAAAACAACTGAACTCGTAGAAACCTTAGCTAAACAAACAGATCTAAATTGATTGAGGTCCTTACTCAGTAAAACTCCGTTGGCCATACCAGAATGTTCATTGACATTTCCAATTTTCTCAGAAAAGACGAACACAAATCGAATAAGTGCGGAGGATGGAGAACGCTCGTTTTAAATTTTTATTGAGTGCCCAGCTATAAGCTCATAGCTGGCTGTCCTTGGAGACGAGGACGAGCTGGATGATGTCTCAGAATAATTATTAGTTACCTAGAATTGTTTTACAACTCACTTTCCTTTCACTCCCTAAAACATACAATGTTTCAGAACACAATGGACCACCATCCTCTCTTACCTCTGCTTTCGCCTAAGCTTCGGCTCGTTTAAGATGCTAATGACAGCTCCCGACCATTTATACTCTCATAAAATCTAAAGCTATGCCCCAAGCTTTCAAGATCTCGTAATTTCGTTTGACGGTGCATTCTTTTGTCAAGTTCTTGACAAGAAAAAGGGGATTCCGGGAACGACACAAAGACCCAGCTCAAATTTACTCAATAAGATGTTTCTCGGAACACGAAATAGCCATTCAGTTCTTTGATAACGGCATACACTCCTTTGTAGAATGTCAAAAAGTTTGCAACTTTGTGACAGAAAACTTTCACAAAAAATGTCTGTCGACATTGCATTCATTAAGCAAAATGTCTCAGAAACTCCAATTGAAAAGGTTCTCCTCCTTTTTATTGACTTGACTTCCAAGATCAAACTTAATTTTGTGATAAAGATGCGTTCGTGTCAGATGCTGCAGCAGGCGAGTTACTTAATTGAAAAGTTCAATAAACAGAACACAGTCGAAATGTGTGTGTAGGATATTCCTTTCCCCTTTTACTCAGCATCCAGTTAACAAACGACAGGCAACTTCTTAAGCTTATTAACCAAGCTGTTGGAAAAAGTTTAATCCATTTGAAGCACAAAGAATGAAGCAAACACATCAGTCGGCATTTCTAACTTTAAGTCCAATATATTGCTTTTAATTAAATTTGAATTCAAACTAAAAGTCGTCAAAAAAGGGTCTCCGTAGGGTTTTTAACGACTCCTATTTTTCATGTTTGTTTGTTTTTCAAAATTACGAGTAATTCAATTAAATTCTCGTTAACATGAATTTTGCACCCTTCTGCTCAGCGTAAAGTAGGTAAATATGATTTAAAATGTTACATGCGCCGTTGAGCTTTCCAATTAATTTATTTCCCTAGCAACTTTAATATCGATTAGTTGGCACCTGATGAAAAAAAAAAATGAAAACAAAGAAGCGACTTTTTAATCGATTTTCATTCGCTAATTAAGGCACGTCAGCCGTGTGGTGAGGCCTTGTTATGCCTTTAATGCAAATACAAATATTTTATGTTCGAGGCACGACATGTCTATGACAACGCCAAGGGGTAGCTAAGGTACCCCCTGCCCACACGGTGCCGGTGATGCCGGTGAGCGTAATGAATTCCACAGCCAAGTTCAACTCAACTCAAAATAAAAGTCGAAATTTATTTTTATTTTTAATTATGCACAAGTTTATGACTCGTGCCTATAGTTTTCAGTTTTAAACTGTAATTTTCTTGAAAAGCGTTGACACCGAAACTTTGTTGTTAGTTTTTTGTTTGTGTGTGAACTAAATTGGCTTGGCCAATGGCCACTCAAAGCCAACTAGGTTTTGTTTCAGTTCTTTTTTTATGGACAATGACAATGGCAAGGATACGAGAAAATTGTGTAAACTTCACAGTGGAAATGAAAATGAAAATGGAAAATAAAATATACGTTATTCATTTGCGTGTTTTCATGAATAACTAACCAAACCATGAGCATGAGGTGAGGAGGAAACTTGTAGGTACCTCTGGTGCGGTGCCTCGTACCTATAGCGACATTTATATAGTGGTCCGAGAACTTTATTATCCCTTGGAAAGATATTAACGACAAGCTATTGTTATCTTACCTGTCAACAGTTTTACATTTGTAGGACGAAATTGGAAAGCAGTTGTTGGTGTATGTGTGGTGAATGGCGAATGGTGATGCTATAATGTTCGAAGCACCTCTATAGACAAACTGAATTGTATATAGGTACATAGATATGAGATGACTGACTATAACATTGTTTGTTTGCGGAGGGAGTCAAACTGACAATGACAATGTCCCTTAACAAAAGTGCTTGATTGCTTTTTGACGGTGACGTTTATCCATGTTGGGTGTTGTTGTGTCGTATATATACGAGTGGAGCAACACTGTAGATGGGTGGGCTTAATTGCGCTATCGAATTCGACATTTTCGCAATCTCGTTCGCTTTGGATGAGTAATTTTTCGACATTTAGCAGGACTATGGATTGACATTGAAAAATGAACGGTTAAGCAGAGGAACGTTAATGCATCCATGCGAATAAATTCTGTTTTATGTCACAGGATTTTCACTCTTTAATTAACGTAACTCGCACAAGAGCAATCCATAGAAATATTCCGCCTGCAGGTGCCGACCTAACCTATACCTACTCCATCCAACAAGCCCCTCTTTTTTTGCTCTGCACTGTTTATTGTATAAAACGTTTTCTGAAATGTAAATATGCAAAAGCTAAACCTTTGGGGAATTGACGTGGACAGATGTGTACTTTAATTCGTTTGATTTATTAGTCGATTTTGGCTATGTTGCTATGTAGGTTGGGTTGTTTTGGTCTATTGAATGAATGGCTTCGGAATGAAAGGACATTTGGAGGACCTGATTTTGCAAATCACAAAGGCTGATGATGGTACTCTTTATAGGACTGTAGGGTTTTTAGGGTACGGATATACAATTTTGACTTTGATTTGGATGCTTTCTTTGTGCAAACGCTTCTCGAGATTACTTTGTTGGCTTTTGAGTCTTATTTGGTCAATCAAGTTAATTAGTGTTGTGCCCATCCTTTTGAGAATGAAAAGAAAACCGTCAAAGGGTTACTAGATTTTCCTTATTCCATTCAACTAAGGGTTTTCCTTGTCGCTTCTTTGGCTGTCTTAGAGTTAGTTTGTTGCTTTTAATTTATGGGCTCAGGTTCAAGTAAGAGGTCGTCATGTGATGACTATTTTAACTTCAATTTCATAAATTATTTGCAAATAGGTATGTGCACATTTAAAAGTTTGCTTGGAAATTTCTGGTTTTTTTTAAGAGGAAGAGCATGAGTGCGTAAGTACAGATTTGAGAAATTCTTTCAGGCTTAAGTTATTGAAAGCAGTTGTCAAGAAGTTGGACTGGAGAAGACAAGATGACAGAACGTTGTTTTTATTCAGGGTAATTGTGTGAGAGATGCCGCATTGAGCCAAACTCATATTTAAATAGTCCTACACACAAAAAATTTTATTTTTCACTTTGTTCCTTAGGTTTTCAACTAAAAACGTAAGACAAAATATTGGAAACATCCCATACAACGGTCATGGAACGTTGATAAACCGTCAACTAAATGACCGTCAGTACGGCTTTCGTAGCAAACGGTCCACTGGTGATTTGATAGCATATCTCATCGAAAAGTGGAACCAATCTTTACATTGTCTTGGAGAAAGTAAGATTATTGCGCTTGATATTTCAAAATCATTTGATAGAGTTCGGCATTAAGCTCTTTTATCGAAAATGCGTGCTTTTGGTATCGATGAGTCTCTTCTTCGTTGGATTAGAAACTACCTTTCCGACTGTTCAATAGAAGTTGTTTTGGATAGCTTCAAGTCTGATAACCACTTCATAAATGCTGGTGTGCCCCAGGGCTCCGTTTTGTCTACGACTCTCTTCCTCATTTTCATAATTCATCTCTTGTCTGAAACTTCTAATCCTCTCTACTGCTTTGCTGACGACTCAAACCTCAGCTTTTCAGATTCGTTTCCAAATTCACGTCCCTACACATCGCATGTGGAACTGGAACGGTTGCGTATGATAAGCTCATTTTATTCTTGACAACATTGTTACATGCGGTCATAAGAACCGAGTAGAATTCAATGCTTCGAAAACTCAATGCTGTGTCTTGTCGTTGAAGCTTAACATTCCCCCATTGCCATTATCCATGAATGGTACCTGGATCCAAGAAACCGGAAAGCTGTCAGTACTTGATATGTGTGTAAGCGATGATCTTCGTTGGAATGAAAATATATTTGAAGTCGCCAAAAACGCTGCTAAATGCTTAGGTTTCTGAAGGCGATGCAGGAAGCTCTTCATCCCTTCTGATCCCTGTGATCTGGAGTATAACTACCATATCTGGTCAGCTGCTCCTCAAACATCTTTGCGCCTACTTGATAGGGTTCAAAATAGAACGTTTAAATTGATACGTGATAGTTCAATCGTAGAATCGATTGATTTTCTTGAACATCTTGAACATGCCTGTTTCGACGAAACCTCAGCCTCGCTAGGAATGCTCATCAGTTCAACCTTGAGCCCAACTTCGGGCGTACAGTCAAGTGTAGAGATTCTTGTTTTAGTTGCAAAACCTGAATGTGGAATGCTCTACCTGACCCTGTTTTTGCCCTACACTACGACTCACAAAAATTCAAAAGCAACGTGCATCTGTGTTTCCTTTCAAATCTTCTCCTTTTTTCCTAAATGCTCGCACTGTGTTCTATCCTAACTAATATTATAAATGTGAAAGTCACTCTGTCTGTCCGGTTTTCTATGTTACCGTCTCCTGCCCAAACTACTGAACTGATTTAAATGAAGTTTTGTACAGAGATAGTCTAGAACCTGAAGAAGGACATGGGCTATATTACTTATCCCTATATTCCCACGGGAACGGGAACGGATACGAGAACTTAGAAACTACAACACCGATTTCAAAATTTTTTCCACCGTTAGAATGCTACACTATCCCTGAGTAACATAAACTTTAATTCAGCCCCATATTCTGACGGGAATGGGGGTCCTTACTAAAATAATAAGTGTGAAAGAAGCTCTGTCTGTCCGTCGTTCTATGTTACCAACTCCCGCCCAAACTAACAAACCGATTTAAATGAAATTTTGTACAAAGATTGTTCTGAACTTAAAGACGGACATAGGCTGTATTTCATTCGAATATTCCAACGGGAACCGGTTCTCACTATTATTAAAAGTTCAAAAGTAGCTCTGTTTGTTCACCATTTTATGTTACCATCTCCCGCTCAAACTAATGAACAGATTAGAATTAATTTTTGTACAAAGATTGTTCAGAACCTGAGAAAGGACATAGGCTTTATATTTTATCCCTATATTGCCACGGGAACGGGAACGGGAATGTATACGGGAACTTAGAAACTACAACACCGATTTCAAAAATGTTTCCACCGTTAGAATGCTACACTATCCCTGAGTTACATAAACTTTAATTCATCCACATACTCCCACGGAAACGAAAGTCCTTACTAATATAATAAGTGTGAAAGTAGCTCTGTCTGTCCGTCGTTCTATGTTACCATCACCCACCCAAACTAATAAACCGATTTAAATTAAATTTTTTTCAAAGATTGTTCAGAACCTGAGGAAGGACATAGGCTAAATATTTTTTTTCCTATATTCCCACGGGAGCAGGAACGTATACGGGAACTTTGACACTATAGCACAGATTTAAAAAAATCTTCCACCGTTGGAATGCTCCATAGTCCTCAAGCAACATAAACTTTTACTCATGCCCATATTCCTTACGGGAACGGTCACCATGTTTCCACGGGAACGGGAGTCTTTACTAATTTTATAAGTCCGAAGTTAAATCTGTCTGTCTATTTCTCTTTGTTACCATTAACCGTCCAAACTATTGAACCTATTGATATGAATTTTGGTACAGAGACAGAGGATGGACATATATGTATGTAATGCAATATGTTTTATCCCTGTATTCTCATGTATTCTCATGGGAACGGGAACTTGGAAAATACAGCACACATTTCAAAAAATGTCTACCGTTAGAATACTACACTATTCCCGAATAATATAAACTTTAAGTCATCCTCCGGAAACGACCCTCACATTCCCGCGGGAATGGAAGATTTTAGTAACATTATAAATCCGAAATTAACTCTGTCTGTCTGTTTCTTTTTTTTTTTTTTTTTGTTTATATTTACCGCCCAAGCTATGCCGATTATATGAATTATGGTACAGAGATAGTCTAGAACTTGAAGATGGACATCCTTATTAATATTAAAAATCTAAAACGTTTTGATTCCCCGTTTTCCTTTAATTCCCACTGATTGGTCATTATAAATAAGGCTCAAACGATTTAAGTTGCAGGTGTTCGTTTAGAAAAAAATCCCATGGCAACTTTATGTTGCAGAATCACGTGTACCAATCCCACAAAACCTTTTTATTTCGCAAAAGGTGGAAAAAATAAGAACGTCGTGTGCAAACATATACTTAAATAAAATAATATAGCAATAGTTTACTAAAACGCATGAATGTGTCTTATTTGCAAAATAAGTAGCCTAAAAAATTAAGAATGCTGCCGAAAGTCACTCTTCCACGCGGATGAAGTCGCGGGCACAGCTAGTAACATTATAACGGTATTCATAACCTCTTGATGTATGCGTTAATTATAAAAAAAAAAAATTTGTTTTGTTTTACGCACCCTTTTCCAAAGTAAATTTTTTAGTTCATTACAACTTATCGATTTGGAAAGAAGCTATCGGTTGTTTTGTTCAGTGTAAGTATTTTTCATAAAGAAATACTACACTCAAAAAAATATCCTGGTTCTATTTATTAGATTTCTTGTTAGAATCTATCGGAAAAACTGATAACGAGATTATCCCAGGTCGTCTGATAAAATATATCGGTCTCTCCTGGTAGCCCGTACCAGGAAAAATATTTCCCCTTCCGACAGAATATTATCAGAGTTCCTGATAACATGTACCAGTTGCCTGATACAATCTAACAGGAAAAGATAATCTTTTTCCTGATACTTGCTAACAGGATACTGGTAGTATTTACCATATTTACCAGGAATATTATTTTTTTCCTGATAGAATGTAGCTGTATTCTGGTAAAATCTACCAATATATCTGGTAGTTTGCCTGGTACCTGCTACCAGTATACTGGTAATATTTACTAGGAATATTCGTTTTTCCTGGTAAAATTTACCTGTGTTCTGGTAAAATTTACCAATATATCGGGTAGTTTTCCTGGTACCTGTTATTGAATGAATGTTATTTATTTTTACTTGCCATTTGCTGGAAACTCAGGAAATATCTGAAACAAAAAACCACAAAAGACCATACAAACTTGATAACAAGACACCCCAGAAATTTATCTTATAATAAATAAAATATTATTAATTTCTATAAAAATAAGGGTTTTTTTTATTGGAAATGCTTGAAGGTACAAATTTACAATCAGTATTGTTCTTTCGCTATCAGCTAATTTTAATGATTTTTATACATAATTTATTTTTGTAAAAATAACTTTCAACGAATTCTTATCAAAAATTAACAATTTAAATTGGTTATTGCTTTCACTTTCAGCTAATTTTAATAATTTTAAAAAAGTTCGTGCCTTGGAATTTGTTGCTGATTTGTCGATTATGTAAAAATTGGTTGCAGGTAAATACCCTACAGTGCGCGTTGTCGAAATCTACATGTATTTCTTCTATTTCTTCCAATGAACCGATTAACGTAATTACGGGTGGTTGCGAATGTGAATGTCTTGCAGCCAGTGCATTTTGATGTTCTTTATAGTCTTGCTGCTGTGCGAACCACCTAATTGATGCATCTTGGCTGTCAAAAACGGTGAAGCGTTTGTTACCTTCACGTCCACTTGGCTGCAGAAGATAGTGCAAGTGTGTGAACACCATTGCAGCTCTGGCGTCTAATAATAAAAAGAAATTTCTTTTTAATATAAGGCAAACGAAAAAGTATGAAAACTGTTAATAAAAAGCAATTTTATATACGAGTATGTTAATATTAAATGTTTATATTATGTAATATACATTGAAATTATTATTACAAGCTTTTTGAAACAATGTTCGAGTTGGGATCGGACAGACACTTCAAATTGAATTCATGTAGTTTTAATCGGACTTCTGTATTTAATATTTTTTTCGGAATTGCAGTATTAAATTAATGAAGTCGGTAATTTTTGGGCCCGTCAAGACAATGTCCTTATTCCCGAACATTTTACTGAAATCTGATTCGATCTACACAGAAAGAAATAAATATTTGAAAGCTAGGTATCTCTTTTTTTTATAATTTGATGATAAAGCTACTGACTTGTTTGAAATCTCATTAAAATTTACCTTTAGTCTTGAGAATTGATAATTATACTTTTTTCAATATTTTCATTTTTCATTCAATACTAAACTCTTAAAGACAAAATGTAAATTGGGTTTATATTTGTTTTGAATTTGATTCTTACTTTGTAATTGTGATAACTGATAACATACATATTTGCATTTTTGGTTCAATACCCATTTTAATTATTGATGTTTATATGTATTTTAAAGCAGAATTCAAATTCAAAACAACTATAAACCCAATTAACATTTTGTCTTTAAGAGTTTAGTATTGAATGCAATATGAAAATGACCACAAACCCAAAATGCTTGCAAACATTAATAAAATGTTTCTGAATTGAAACACCAATTCCATTAGGTACAATTTTGCATTTATGCAGTCTTTGAAATTGAAAAATTACTACCTATAAACTGAAAAATAAACTAAATATTTTGATATCTGTGTAGTAAACATTACCGATCATATTTATCAGCCTTCGATACACTTTTTTTGTCAGAAAAACGAAAACATTTACCAGAAAACTGGTATTATATACCATGATTCCTGTTAGAATATTTTGTATCAGAAATGTCATATAATAGTTATCAGAATGTTTACTACCTATCAAGAAATTTAGTATGCAAATATATGTTCTATGTGTCTAATATTCCAGCTAAAGTAGATCGTAGATGCATTTTGGTTAGGTACATAATAAATATTAACAAAATTTATTTGTGAAATTGTAAATTTGTCATAATACCTCAGTATAGTTGCATAAAATTTAAGCATTAAAGGGGGTACAAAATTACAAAAAATTTAATGAACTTTTGTATAAAACCTGTGAGTTTGTGTTCTTAAAAAAAGAACTCAAAAATCGAATGCTTATCTATTAATTAGATTATCAGAAAAACAAAATGTTGTTTTTATTGATATAAGCAACTAGATTACAGGTTAACTTAACTTTACAAGAAAAACTTATAACATTGATCAGGAAAATAGTTCTATTTTCCAGGATTTGTGTTGTTGCATTTTATATCAGAAGCTTCTGGAAATATGAATCATAAAATCAGATAGACGAGTTTTTAGCCGGGCTCGATACCGGTTATCAGGATACAGATAAAATATACTTTACCAGTAAAACCGATAAAATATATCAGAAATGTGGTATTATCTACCATTATTTCTCCTTATTTTTCCTGGTAAAAGTTTTATTAGGAAATCTGGTAAAAAATTTACTTTCCTGGTTCTAGTACCGGTTACCAGGATCCAGATAAATAAAGGTTTACCATGAAAAACGATAACATTTATCACGAAAACGATAGTATCTACCAGTTTTTTTCCTGGTGTATTTTATCAGAATACCAGAACCAGTAATATTTTTTGAGTGTAGTGTGTGTGTTTTTTCCAATTTTTCTTTCATTTGTAATGTAGTGCGGCATCTCTCCTTTATTTTGGGGGAGATGCCGAACTTTTGTTTTGAGAAGGTGCAGCTTATGCGGAATTGGCTTTTGTATTTTTCTTAAAGAGAGAATTATGCATCAGTAATGCCCCTAAAATACATCTTCACATAAACCATGGCCAGTTGGACAGAAGAGTCGCTGAAAGATGCCTGAAAAAACATTGACAAAAGAATATCTCTCTGAAAAACAGAGAAATTGTTTGAGTACCAGCCAGAAGTTCAAGGAACAACAGCTATTTTTTCCAAAACGGCCGTTTTATGTTCTGAAATAATCTTGGAACCCGTAATTCCAACTACCAGCCATAGTTACATCATGCAGTCATTCCGAAAATGAGACGCACACCTCATCATGTTTCAACAAACTAACGCCATGAAAACTACTGCATTTAATTTCACCGCTGCCGAAATTCCATTGCTTTTTTTCTAGTTTTTTTAATTTTAAATTAAAAAAAAAAAAAACTTGAAACCGCCAAAACGAAAAAAAAGAAAATAAAAACCAGTCCTTGGACGATCCAAATGTTTGATCTGAATGTGGGGAAAACTATTTCAAAACAACAAAGAGGGAAGACTGGATCTAATGTTCTCCTTGTCGAAAATTGCTGCATGTTGAAAACTGTACATGTTACGAAACGTACTCTGACTACGCTCTGTGGTTAAAATCAGGAACGGAAAAAGCATGTTTAATGTTTTAAATAATTCAATGAATTTCCTATGCGTCATCTCTCCCTCCCACACATGGAGGGAGAGATGACACATGTAAAATATTCTTCTTTTGTGTTATATTCAATAAAAATTGTTATTTTTTCGATCTAAGTTTTTTTATGGTAGGAAATAAATCCATTATTAAGTTTCTTACAAAAATAAAGATCATTTCACTTCAATAAACAAATCATACTGATTTTTGAAAAACAGCGGCATCTCTCCCGCAATTACCCTATTTGGCTATAATTTGGGGAGGTTACTTTATACCCGTGATTGAAAGAATTAATACGATTACGACACGCGCATGTGTTGTTTTTTTGACATTTAGCTGTGACGTATGAAGAGACAAAAAAGCGTTAATTCAAAGGAAAGATCCCAGCAATATATTCAATTCAAAAGTTGCTAGTCATGCGAAGCGATCTTTTGGTACCATGGAATGGTTTGAGAATGCTCCTGGACGCCCGTGGATGGTTCTTGTCGTCCAATGGGAAGCGACACATAATAGAGACTTTTAGACCGGCACTCATTATCCGACCACAACGCAGCGCCGAAGCGTTTTGAAACTTTTAAACAGATGCTAATTGTTCAAGGGAAAAAAAACACAATTACTTAAACTTATATGAATTTAATATAAATTTATTGAAAAATGCTAATCCTAACGTTTTTGTTCTTTAGTCGCAAAGGTCGTGCCGAACGGAAAGACAATATTTTTTCTCAATAAGTTGCAGATGTATTGTTGTATGGGTGACCAAGAAACATTGCAACAATTCAAAAAGTAATCGTTGAGGGGAGTTTCCTTTTTACTCAGTACTATTGCTTCTTTGATTGTGCGAAAGCTGTAAAAAGAAACAATTGGAGAAGGGGTCATTTTCTATGAAAAAGAATAGAGATAAGTGCGGATATAAGAAATAAGAACAAATAGGTTTTTCAGCATATGTGTACCTTGAAATCTTTTTCGGGTACTTGATCGTACAATTGGCTGCAACACTAAAATAAAAGCTTATGGGCTTTAATTTTAAATAATTTTTTAATAAAAATTTCGTGAAAAATTAAATTTTTTTTGGTATAAGTAACTTGCAAGAACAAACAATTTAAATTAGTAAATTCATTTGCACAGAGTTGAATTGCACAAAACTGTCTCTTCTGACGTATGTGCGCAGTAAAATGAAAAATGAGACTGCAGCTGTCGTAATCTTGTCTTATTTTATTCATGCGATATCATGAGATATGTCATTGGCTCTAAATGAGCTCGTCCGCCACCATTTCAATTTCAAAGCCCAATTCTTGTTTTGAAAAAGCCTGCACTCCTGCAAATATGTCAGATTAGCTCATCCGGCTTTCTGACTGCTGAAGTATTTAGATTGTAAAATTTCATTTTTATTTGTTATAACTTATAACTATTTACTTGCTAACAAAAATGTTGAAGCTAGCTTACATAACATCTTAATCAGCTTAAGCTTACTGAAACTAGCCGGGTACTCTAATTTACTCAATAGATTATTTCTTATGCCTTTCGGTCTAAAAAAAAACAATTTCTATTTCTTACTACTTTTATTGCTGAAGTCAACAATCATAATGTGGATAACAAGCTGGGTATGGTTTTGTGATGTCTTTGATCTCAAAGACACAACAAAACCATACCCAGCTTTTTGTCCACATTATGATTGTTAAACTCCCGAACATAAAGATGTTCTTTGATAAATCTTTTAATAAAATTTGGACTTTGATCAATACACATACCAATTGTTATGAAAATATTGACAAAGAACGCGTATGTACAGCATAAGTATGTAGGCTTTTTTGTAAAAAATCTTCTATATTACAGGAGACAGCCTTGAATGGGGTTGAACAACTGGGCAGGACAACTGCAAGATGAAACGAATATTTCGTTAAGGTGCATTGAATAAAAAATTACGTCCTCTACTCACCTCCTAACGTCCTCTTCATAACATCCCGCAGCCAGAAATATGTCCAACTTGGTATAAACTATTTCGCCCGCTGCATACATTTCATCACTAACCCTACAATAAAATCCTTAAAGAATTATTATTTTTCACTCATCTAACTGTTGCAACCAAACCTCCTTCTGCAACAGCTCCAGTGGCTGTGCACACCACTAAAAAACACAAAAAATTTAATTTAATTTTTACTTAAGTCAGCAAATGTCGTTTGACAACTGAGTGCAAAATCTTGAAAAATATTGCCTTTTAAACAATTTTTAGGGTAAACAAAACCGAATAGTTACAAAAATAATAATACTTCATGAAATATCTTAATCTTAACATAGTATAAAATAAAGTCCCTATGTATGCTTAGATTTTTAAAAATACGCAACGGATTTTGATGCGGTTTTTTTTTAATGAATAGAGTGATTCAAGAGGATGGTTTATATGTATTATACATGCATATTATAGCAGAGAAAAGCCAAGAAATTTAAAGTTTTGTAATGCGATGTCATAACAAGCATATTATTTTACTATAAAAAAAATTATTTACTTTTACTTTTACTTCAATTTTCAAATTTTCTAAATCAGTTTGAAACCCGCACGAATAACAAACTATTTTTTAAAGCATCATAGTTTATGTTGAAAACAATAGGTATCTTTTGTTTTTGTTTCTGAATGGTAAGTATTCAGATATTTTTTACTGCGGCGCATACTAATAATATGGCAATTCGTGCATAGATAATCGTTCATATAGAACTGAGAAAATTTTTTGAAGAAATTATAAAGTGATGTCTGGAAAACGTCGTCATTCGAATATAGGTCGTAGTACAGTGAATGCCAAAAGAGTACGTTCAGCAAGAGATGAAGATTCGTCAACGGAACGTAAGGCTCCCTCAGTCAGGCTCGGGATAGATATAGAGCTGACAGAGAGAGAGAGAGAGAGAGAGAGAGAGAGAGAGAGAGAGAGAAAATCTTCATTAGAGCGTGAGATTTGCCCCAGCCGGCATCGTGGTAGGCATATGGTTCAGAGAGACAGAGAATCATTAGCTTGAGTTACTAATTCATGGGTAAATAAAGAAAATTCTGCCATGAATTAGTATCAGCATTGTACCCGGGTAAAGCCGGGCGGGTCGCTAGTAACTCATAAATTAATTAGGAGACGACACTATGTCCACATTGCAGACATGCCTTTGATCACCTGCTAACATTTTTAATTCCAAAGTTCGCCTATCTTATCTAAATTCTAGTTGAAAAGAAGAAACATTAAAACGAGTATTGTACGTTTCCGCATTTTTGTTGTTGTTCCGCCAAAGTTGTTTTTCATTTTCTTGTAAAATTTTTCGTTTGTTTAGTTTTTTTATTTTTCGATAATTCTCGCTTTGCTTTGCATTCGTTTCGTTTAAAGATCATTATGGCCTTTGATTACTTTAAATTTGGCTCGTTTCGTTTTCTATTGTTTAGTTCTGCGATTAGTTTGCTTTTGTTTATATAAATTTTGATTAATTCGCCATCGTTTGGTTAGTATTTTGTTTTTTTGTGGATGCAACAATAGAAAACGAAAAGAGCCACCATTATTCACTTTTCATCCACAAAAATAAAATACCAATCAAATGAGAACAAGAATTCTTCGCCTTCCCAGGACCCAGGTATAGATCTCGGTGGGGGGTCTATGAAATAACTCCCACGAAATAGGTCCTACTTTTAAAAACGAAATAAGTCCCACCGAAAATTGCTTAAAAAATGAGATAACTCCCACGAAATAAGTCCCACTTTTGAAAACGAAATAAGTCCCACCAAAATGAAATGATTTAAAAATTTATTTAAATTTATTTATTTAAAATGAAATAACTCCCACTCAATATGAAATAACTCCCCCTTGAATAATATATTTCTTAAATGAATTAAGTCCCACTTTCATAAACGAAATAAGTCCCACTTTTTCATTGTTTAATGCGATTTCAAATAAGAAGTATTTGTCTCTTCGAAAAAAACACACGTCGAATAATATGAATAATCAAAGCAGAGGAATAATAAAGAAACATCGTATACAAGCAAGAAGAGCCATGAGAGATAAGGACAAAAAATTATGGTTGTCCCTTTTACGAAATATTGGACATTTCGTAAAAGGGACAACCATAACTTTTTGCATAAGAAAAAATATAAATTTAGGGGTATGAAATAACTCCCACTTTACAAAACGAATTTATTCCCACTCAAAACGAAATAAGTCCCACTTAAAATAAAAACGCGTAACGAAATAAGTCCCACCAATTGACGAAATAAGTCCCACTTTTGAAACGAAATAACTCTCAATTTCAAAATAGCAATTTTTGGTGGGACTTATTTCGTTTTTAAAAGTGGGACTTATTTCGTGGGAGTTATTTCATAGACCCCTCGGTGGGATTGACACTTGGAACTTATTGCCAAAAACCAGTCGGAATGGCAAGGGATTGATCTGAATAAACTCGGGATTTTAGCGTGCTGATGTTGTTAATAGTCCATTAGGAGATAGCTCTAATACGAATGGCTGTACTGGCGGCCATTTGTTTACTGAAGATATTTAGTGGTGTGAGATTAAGGAGTATGTTTAGGGCAGCTAAGGGTGTTGATCTCACTGCACCGCTTATACACAAACAGGTTGGAACTTGTTTAGATTTTATAGCAGTAGGACATTTTATCAAGAGCGGTCCACCATACCATTACTCCGTTGGTATACGCGGAGGAAAACCCCATTTATTACCAATACCTTTTTTTACAGGAAAATAATGCTACGGTGAATTTCCTGATTCTCTCCTGTATATTGGCTTTCCAGTTTAGCTTTTTGTCTAGGATTATACCTAGACATTTGGCTTCGTTGGAAAGTTGAAGTGGGATTCCATTGATTGATGGAGTTGTTAGTTGAGGAATTTTGTATTTCCTAGTTAAGAGAATGAGTTCAGTTTTCAGTTTCTTTAGATCACTTCTCCCGCCCATTTTACTAGTTTTTTTTAGAGCGGTTTGCATCAGATCCATAAGGATGTGAGCATGTTTACCAGATAACGCAATGGAGACGTCATTTTCATATGCAATGACTTTGAATCCCTCAGTTTCTAAGTCAACAAGAAATTCATTGACGACTAGATTCCATAGAAAAAGGGATAGGGCTCCGCCTCCGCCTTGCGTGTTCCACTAGTGACAGATCTCTTTGCAGAGAAGTTTCCTAGAGTTGAGTTGACATTTACATTTACATGAATCCTACTCCACACATAAAATCTGACAAGAGAGAACGAGTTCAAAGACCATTTACAAAATTCGTTTTTTAATATAGGCTGGAACTATGTTCCCAACTATAAAGCAAGATACCAATTATTAGGTCTGAAATCCATGGAATCACACAGAAAAACGCATGATATAATGTTTGTCAGGGATATTTTGTGTTATCATATAAGAAGCCCTTTTTTGCTTTCTCTAAAGTTCCTATTTACATACCTTCAAGATGCTTAAGATAGAGAAATTTCTTTTTTCAACAACCACATAGAACAAATTACGGAAGAAATTAACCTCTGTCACGAGCAATTTCCTCATTCAATGAAGTAAGCAATGTTTTTGACTTACATCTAAGCCGAGATACATTTAAAAACAAGTTGTTTTACATTTTTGTATATTTACATAATTATTATTTAAAAATGTCATTTGTCACCTGTATGCAATCTGTTAAGCGTTAGCTTGTAGATGATTAAATTAAATAAAAATAAAAATAAAACATGCATGATAAGGGGGGTTGCAGCCGGGCGACAAAGACCATTTGGCTGATACAACACAAGACTAACTACACAAATACTACTTTGAACAAATAACACATGGCAACAGCACACAGTATTACATGACGGTCCCCCATCTTGTCACTAACAGCTCTCATTCCGGTTTGACAAGGCCGTTGCAAGTTGAGTCCTCAAAAAGACCAAACCTCAAAATCACTACACATCTCTTCGTTTGAATAAAAATACATGCCATTTGCAAGGTTCTTTATTGTTTTCATGTTACTTTAAAACAAAATAGTATGAGAAATTATTTATTGAATTTTTAATAAACCAAACGGTGCGATTTCACAAGCAATAATAATATGATAATGGGCGAAGTAATTGAATGCCAAAACAATAGATTATATAGTAAACCACATAAGAAATGCAGAGTATGTCGCGTCATCTCTCATCTGTCATCTGTTATTTTTCATATGTCATCTGTCATCTACCATCCATCATCTATCAGCTGTGATCATTCAATTGCTTGTTTTTAACTTTGAGAATTCAGATTTTTTCGTTGGAATGATTTTTTTTTATGCTTTTTGTAATAAGATTTAATTGCTGTCTAAAAAAATTTCTTGTGTCGTCTTTTGAAAAAATTACGTGCCATAAGCAATTTCCAAAATTTTGTTCCAAAAGAAACCGAGAACATCATATTCTCATTAAGCAACAGAAAGAACACTAGAATTGTCGGTCTTAGACAAAAAATTTTTTGAAAGTTGTGAAAATCATTCCACTACAGTCGCAAGCCTTGAAGATACTACCTTTGCAGCATCAACTGCTTGGGAAAGTTTGCTTCACTGACAAACTTCAGAGCAATCTTTGCACTTGAAGGTTATTCAATTTCCCAACGAACCATATACAATATACATATATGCGAATCGAAATTTGAATAAATTTGTAACAAAAATTGATTGACAATTTTCTGAAATGCAACCCTCAGAAAGTTGTGAGTTGTGACAATTAATTAAAAAATGAAACAAAGTCAAATTTAATGCGATAAGTAGGTAGGCTACAAACTGGTTGGAAAAAAAATACTAAATTACCAAATAAAGTTTAACTGCCACGACTTTGACATGATAAATTATATCAACTGAAAAACTTAACGTTGGACCAAACAAAAACCGAAAAAAATTGGATTATCTGACATAATGTGATTCCCGTGGTGTAATGGTAAGCTAATCTGCCTTTTACGTGACAGGTTCGTGGTTCGAGTCCCAGAAACATAAATGAAGTAAGAGTTTATCGCTGGTATTGCCCAAAAATTTGACATGTCCTTCGAGAACAATTACACACTGCCAGGAAAAACACTATATAACTTAAATTGTAGGTTATTGAAATGCATCAGGCCCGAGGATCTCATTACTTTTAGTATTTAGTATTTAATTTATTTCAATAAATCTTTTACAAGAGATTGCAACAATCTTAATTCAGTAAAAGTTATTTTAACAAAAATTACGAAAACATGTATGAAATGTAATATTAAAATTTAACAATAAAAAAAAAAACGGAAAATGACAAATTAAAAGGAACAATAATAAATATTATTTTGCTCAACTATTTATTTATTTATTTATTTTATTGTTTATTGCACAATTTTATCAAAAAAAAGTTCAAGTTGTCGATGGTTATCTGTCCCCCTAGTAATTAACAAAATATATGAGGTTATTCTTTCGAAAACTTATTTGTTCTTATTTTAGTATTTTGTAAGCAAAAGGCGCCATTGCTTTTTAATTTTTTATTTTGTTTCTAGGAGTGCTTTTGAGAAACTATGTGTTCAAGTCCAAGCTTTGATATCGCCTTCATACCAAAATTTTTCCTCGTAAAGTTGCTTTTATATCCTCCGTTTAAATGGAAGGAGTGATTTAATCAAAATTACTTAGTTTGATGAAAAAAAAATCACTAAGAGTGAACAGCACTACCTAAAAATAATGGGTTAGTCTTTGTAAATCTAAAAACCTATTCTTTTATGTAGCGTGGTTTGAGTTTAAGTGCTTCAGAGAATCAAGTGAAAATAGTAAGAAGTCTTAAGCTTAACAACTTTTAAAAACATCGAAATAGAACGAGGAAAAGGAATGGTTAAAAGTTCCTTTTTTCACCAGCAAGGGCTCTCAAATTAAAAAGGAGTTCTAAGTATCAAAATAGAGAAGTGATACTCGCATCAGATGAAGTCGTAAAAATAAACTCGGATCGGAAACAAAAGAAAAGAAAGAGGAAAGAAATCATTGAAAACCAGGACTTTACCATGTAACTCACAACGAGAATTGTTTGTCGAAAGGTAAAACAGAATCACACAGATATGAATTAATGAGAAGTTGAATAATAAAAATTCAAAGAACCTAACTAGTCACAATTTGGAGCTTATGAAACATGCATGGCATGAGATGTTCGAGATGAAGCTATGGAAATAGTCATTTGTGTTGTGTGAAATAAATAAAAACTGTTGTACTTGGTATGAACGTATATAAGGAGTTGGTTGCTTTTTTTTAATCAAAAACAACACTCAGTAAAAATGATAATATTCTTTTTGGATTGATTCTGTCAACGATTTTTTAAGTCGATGTACCAGTAAATGATTTGAAAATCGATTGGACTTCCAAATTTAAATCTCAAACTGTAGTTTCTTTTTTTATGAAAAGCACTATTTTAAATGAAGATTATTGATTATTAGTACTTTGAATAAAAAAAAGAAATGCCTCTGTAAGCTTACCAAGCAGTACCAAACGAAGATTGAATTGAATCTTACTGGTCGGGATCGACAGCAGACCGATCAATTTTAAAAAATGATGAACATTTAGCACTTGTTATCGAATAGCTCGTGACGGAATTATGTGAATTTGGTATTACCGCTCACGTTATCGAGTAATCTAGTACTACAATTTCGCATTTAGAATTTCATTCGACGCATGATGAACAGAAGCAGACAATATAAAACTTGTATTAAGGAGATAAAGATACAACAATATGAGAACGAGAACAAAAAGTTTTAGCAACTAAAGTCTTAACTTTTTTGGAGTCTTGAAACCTTAAATGACGATTTTTCTTCCTAAAAAAAATGTAGGTCATGCTTAGCATTCACGTTACAATATTTGTTCTTACTCTTTTTGAAATAAAAGAAAAGATAATTTTTTACTCCAGTTTTTAAGAAAGATGATAAATGGGATATAAAAAACTGTAGATAGATTTTCAAACTATCTAGCATTCCTAAACTATTTGAAAAACTAGTATGTGACCAACTTGCTTTCAGTGTAAAAATTATTTGCACACAGCAACACGGCTATAATAGATCGACTGTCACAAACCTGCTATGCTTTCTTCCAAAATGTTCCTTAGCACTAGAAAATGGTAATGAGCTTGATTGTATCTACACGGATTTTTCTAAAGCTTTCGATCAACTTTCACACAATATTATTCTGTTCAAACTAAAGGCTATTGGCTTCCCACCTGTGTTCACCGATTGGGTACTTTCTTATCTGTATATGAGATCTTACCAAGTAAAGTGTCCTAATATCCTTTCGAACCCTTCTAATGCTGGCTCAGGTGTACCTCAGGGAAGTCATCTAGGACCTCTTCTATTTGTTTTAGCTATCAATGATGTTATGTCTTGCATTTCCTTCAGTGATATATTAATATTTGCTGATGATATGAAAATTTTTAAAAAGATAGCTGGCTCGCTTGATCGCTCTCATCTCCAATCCGATGTTAATCATTTTGCAGTTTGGTTTTTTTTAAATGGGCATCAATAAATGCCAAAACATGACTTTCTCTAAAAAAAAGGGAACTAAGCAAGCCTGGTTATTCTATTTCCAATATTATTTTGAGTCAAGTGAAATGTTTTAAGGATCTTGGCGTATATTTCAGTTTTAATATGGACTTAACTCAAGATGTCAACTACATCGTTAGTAAGACCAATAGTATGCTTGGTTTTATGAATAGATGGTCAAAAGAGTTTCAAGACCCGTATGTTACCCTTGCTCTATACAATTGTTTGTTTGAGAGTTGAATAAAATCACGTAAAATATTGTAAAATAAACTAATCATTCTAAAGGTTTTAAGCGAAAAACTACCATTTTTTGCAGTTGCCATTACATATTTAAAATTTAATCAAAATCGTTACAGAAGTTCTAAAAAAATAATCTTTTACTTTCAACTTTTTTTTTAAACGAGTTTTTTGAAAATCAATTACAGTGGTGGTCCAGTATAACGAACGATATAATGTCCAGAGTCAATTCGTTATATCGAAAATTCGTTATATCGAGACCTTTTTGTCATACAAATCTTTAAATAAATAAAACGTGCAATTGTGTGTATGTATCTTCCAATATTATCACGAACATACATGTAAGTAGACACATTAATACACTTACAGTAATTTTTTTTTTCATTTTCTGAAATTCGTTATTTGTTCGTTATATAGAGTACGTAATTTCCATTTCGTCTGAAATTCGTTATTTTGTTCGTTATATAGAATACATAATGTACTTGAAAAAAGTGTTCGTAATATCGAACATTCGTTATATCGGCATTCGTTATACTGGACCTCCACTGTATGCAAGTTTTTAGATTTTGACGAAAGATGTCTTAACGAAAAATGAGAAAAAAATCAAAAACACCGTCCAGAAAAATAAAACTAAAAAAAAAATTAGAAAAAATAAAAAAATAAAATCTTGTGTATATTGATATGCAGTTTTTCGTAAAAAACCCAGGACTTTTCAAAAATGAAATTTCGTGAAAATTATGGCAGCCATAAAAGAGCAAATCGCTTTTGAAAAAAAAAAGGTACTATGGGGGTACCGCTTTTAGACATTTTCCAAAATAGTTTTTCGCTTCATAAGAAAGATTACTAAGAAAATATATCTCCTATAAAATTTTATCAAAATCGTTAGGCCATTTTAGAGAAAAATAAGCATTATCATCAATGTTATATGGCAGGGACCGTTATTTCAAGACATAGAGACCTTATTCCAAAAACTCTTTGCAGGCTACACAGAACCTTACTGCTTATTTTGAAGAAATCCAGTACATTATGTAGATCCGAATATGGACAGACAAACATACAGACTTACAGACACACTGAGAGAGGCGCAAGACCAACTTTTTTTTTGTATTCTTTTTGATCGAAATGTCTTGTTTAATTGTTTTCAAATGTTTTTATTACACAATTGTAGTTAGGTTAGATACCATTAATAAATGTATAACTAGGGCGCTAGGGGGAACAACAGAGATTTGGGAGCCTGGGGCCTAGAATATTCCTCTCAAACCGTAAATTTTTCAGAGAAATGGAAGAAATCTAAAAATGTTTGTTTACTCCGAGTGGCTTAGTGAATAGGAGGGGTTGCCAATTCTTTGGGGGAAAAATTTGTTGTTTCTGTTATTTGAACATCGAGTTTCCAAATAACAGACAAACATGCCTACGATTACTCCACGGATACCATATGATCTTGCTTTACTCACTGTTATTCGTATACTAGAAAAACAAGACATTAGTAAATCACATCTTTCTATGCATAATGAAGTGATAAAACTTATGAATGCGAAGAATTTTGACATTTAATGATTTTCCACAAAAACTAACAAAATTAAAAAAAAGTTGGCACAACTGGGTCGCACGAGCTAGCGATTGTGTGCTTAGTACAATACCAAAATCTTCAGCCTGAGTAAAAGGTTTAAGTACTCGCTCATAATATTATATTAAGAGCGAGTGTGTATTATTTCTTATATTTAATATATATTTGTTGGTACAGGGCTGCAAACTACACATTGATTTTTAAAATTGAATTAAACCACGCAAAATATTAAAAATAAATTAAATTGACTACTCAAAAGGTTTCAAGTGCAAATCTAAAAATTTCATTTTTTGTAGTTGCTAATACATACATATGAACCCTAAAAGTTTAATCAAAATCGTTAGAGCCGTTCTAAAAAACCGGTTTTTTATTTAAAAGCACACAGAGTCTTAAGACCTTGCTAAAAGAGGTATTGGTAAGAAATTTGCAATAAATCAAAGACACAGTTTTGAAAATATTCGAAAAAATAATTGTTTTTTTTAAAACCAATGAAAATTCGAAAAAAATAAATTTTTCAAATGTTGATATACAGTCTTTTTTAGACAACTTAGGACTTCTTAAATATGAAATTTCGTCAAAATCATTTTAGCCATTAGTTAGAAAGTAGGTTTTATAAAAAACGGTACTATAGGGCTTACCGTTTTTGGACATTTTCAAAAAAAAGTTTACATTTTAAGAATAACCATTCAAAAATATAACTTCATTTGAGTTATTTTCGAGAAAATTAGGTATTATCATAAATTTTTTATCTTGTATGGTAGTTGGCAGATACCGTTATTTCGAAACCTAGAGACACAATTCCAAAATCCCCTCTGTAGTCCACCCCAAAAACCATTATTGCAAATTTTGAAGAAAATCTGTCAAGCCGTTTAGGCTGTAGATTCATAAACGGATGTACAGACAGACAGAATTGCAGGACCCTCTTTTTTCGTATTCAATATCATCGTTCTCATTTTTTTCTGCACGTTTGTAAGACTTGCCTTATAGTACCTCAATTAAAAACTGGAAGGCTTGTTCTTTAATTGTTTTTAATCTAAAAAAAAAGATATTCTCTGTCGCAAAGATAACCTTAATGGATTTTGCTTAACATTTGATACAGTGACTGAAAGCAATTTGAACATGTGTTGGTGTACCTTTACATGCTTTACTCAAATGAGGTACATAATCTAATTTCAATTAGACCATTAAATTTCAAAATGCAAGGAAAATTATACCAGCCGGTGCGGTGTTTCAGTTCATGATCCTTTCATTAATGCAAAGTATGTAATTTGTGAATGAAACATGATTGTGAACAATCTTAATTTATTAAATCTGAATATTACAGTTGCTTAGTTATTCATAAAATCTATACAATTGACCCCCGAGTCTATATAAACACGTTTATCTTATACCATAGAAGGCTGCAAAAAGCTATAAAAACATAGCTTTTCGAGAGTACCTACCTTCACTTCAGCAAATTACTATTTGTATCAATAGATAAACAAACCCAAAGATAGATAAACTAACCTCATGCATGCTTAAATAAATCAAAATATATTATTTCATCAAACGAAGACAGTATGTATTGGTTCATGCCGATACGATTTGAATTGAATGTATAAAAGAAATGCCATGCACATTCACATACAAAATATACATTTCCATAAACCAAAAAAAAAAAGAAAAAGAAACAAATCAGTCAATGCCGAAGGCTACATTTTCATTTGTAACCTTATTTGCACTAGATCACGCATGTGTTTTTCGCTAACAATGCTCACGCACGGCCTTACAAGCAATGGTACGGAAAACAAAGCAAATTCAACCCCTTAAAATCCAAAAAAAAAAGGAGAAGACCTCATTTCCATTGAGTGTATTGGGGGAGTTGTAATAAAACATGCAAATTCAATTTGTATTCTTCTGCTTGGTAAGCTTAGCAACTCTGATAAATCATGGGCCAACGTTCGAGGAGCTCGTTAGAGCAAAGTGTATAACTGGAGAAGTCCAAATGTTTTTAAGGACATTACCACATTATGTGTCCTTAAATGGTAGTTCCCTTCATAACTACACAATGAATTTAATAATGTAGCTATGTGGGTATGGTAAACTACACAGGAAAGAGCTTACAAGGGATCCACTCAGTCTGTAGACCCAGGAAGGAGCATTGAGGGGGACAGGACACTAGATACGAATGAAATATAGTTGAATGCCACTGAATACATATTCAATTTCAATACTCTTCCAATTCAATTTAAACTTGGTCCAAATACCCGTGTTAAAAATGATAAAGACCATTCATTCATTTCATGTCGGCGAACTTCCCAGGTACCTTCGTTCTTTAGCAACATAATTTTCCGCATGTTCCATTGAGTGTGAGGGACTAAAATAAATTGCTTTCATCTTTTCTTCCACACGCTCGAATAGTTAAATGATATATAAGGAAAAAAAGAAGAGGAAATCCACTTTATAATCTTAATGAATTCAACCCAAATATTCACTCACTCTCTCTCCATGTCTATGAAAGGAACTCTTTACTTTGAGGAATGTTCGAACGCACGTATAGCTTTACCATTGAACGCACCAGTTACCTAAAACGAAATCATATTAAGTCCGTTAACAGCAAATTATGTGATGAACTAACAATAAGAATGGGCTCCTGCTCCTGTGTTGACTTTGAAGATTGTATACGAGGAAGAGGACTTTTTTTTGTCAAATACCAGTGTATTCTGTTAAGACAACCAACCGCATGAGAAAAATGGAAACAAAAATACGCAAAATAAAAAACAAGGATATATAAATTAGACCACAGTTGAGAGTATAGATCTTTGTAGTGCTTCCGCTTGGTTTGCCAACTGACTTAAAACGAATATTTACCACAAGGGTGAACACTGAGGGGTGTACACATTTATAGTCCGTCCACTTTTGGTCTATGCTGAAGCTGCTGCTTGCTCCTCCATGCGGTCGTTTCACATCAATCCTATCCAAAGATGTGTGGCATCGATGGAACAAAGGGCTATGTAAATATACCTTCATAGCTTTGGCTTTGTCAAAGGGACTTTCTGTTTTCTTTTTCCTTTTTTTTGGTGAACGAATATAGAGTTGGTAGGAATTGAAGCAGTTAAATTGGTTCGACAAGCGTTTATAATACTTTTACATGTCAGTCAGTCTTTTCTGAATAAAAGTGGATGAGGCAAGAGTAGGTATGTAGTTTGGAAGGTATATACCCATACCTACCCAACGTCGTCGCTCGTTGTCGGCGTCGTTGTCGATTTCCCTATCGAACTTTCGCACTCAATATCACACAATGGGTTGCCAGGGATAAAAGCAAAGTAGTTTAATCAGTCTCTTTTTTCCAATATGTGTTTTTCCTTATTTCCATTTAATTCTTCAAAATGGCTCTTGACAACCCAACTTCCGCTTCCGATACCCACAAAACATTGGCTTTTCCCATATATCTGTGTGTGTTTGTGTTTTTGCTCTCCTTTCTTTTTGTATAGTTCAGAATCCTTTTGGGGATTTGCTTTCGAGTTGATCAAAACCGTTTTAAAGTCAACAAAAAATATTAACAGAATGTTGGGCGGGATTAAGTAGGTTGGAACATGAATCCTCTTTTTTTTTCTTCAGAGAGAACTTATATAACCATTTTTTTTTTTTTTTTTTTAATTTGTGTTCAAGGCGCCCGGCCCCATTTATCATCTTTCATCCAAAAAGAACGAAGTCACCTGTGAAGTCTTTGAACTCATAGACAAAAAATGAAGAGAGAACCACCACACCAGCTATTTCAATATTTGTCCGCTTTCAAGTTTTCCCCTGCTCCGCATTATTTTTATTTAACATAGTATTTCTATCCTAGCCTTTGGCGAGAAACGATGTAACTCATGATTATGAAAAAATAAACAACAACAAAAGATAAGCGCTTGTTGTCATTCAGAATGAGTTTATCGCTATTTTATTTCTGAGTGAGGCGCTTTGAGATACTTTAAATCAGATTTCAAGATATTGTGTAACTTGCCCGAGGATAGAAAAACCCATCGTATATAATTTACAATCCTAAGATGTGGAAGGTGAAGGCAGCAAGGTGGCGATGAGGTAGTTGGTGGTGATGGAAGGAGAGAGAAAGAAATTGAAGAAGGATTTGACCACAAAACGAAAGGAGAGCAAATAAAATTTAGAATGTTATTAGGTTAAGAGGAAATAGCTTTATGGATGGAAACCCTCGTAAGTCTCAGACCAACATGTTTGCTTATACCTTATTTCGAAGGCTTTTCAACTGATTACGAGTCAATTCATAGGAGGTTTGCTTCTTCTTTTGAAAGAAAAACCTTGAAAATAAAGTAAATAATACGAAAAGACCTTTTGTTGTAAAATTGTGTTGTCAAAAAGAGCTTAAATGCTTCTTTCACTTTTCAGCCTCTACGTTCTTTATCGTTTGAAAAAAAAAAAATTTCATGTCGTAGGAAAGTCTGGGTCACATTTTGTGGAAAAATCTCTTTTTTTTTGTTATGACACGCACACGACATACAGATACATGGCATTTGAATGACAACTTCATCGATTTTAACTTTAGTTGTGTGGATATTCTATTGAGGAACAGACTTCCAAGCTCGTGAGAAGGAGATAAGGCCGGCGCCGCGCCGGCGGTGATCGCTCAACGTGAGTAGGGCAGCAGACGGTTCACAGGAATTGTGTTTTTTAGTTAAGTAACTTAGTGATTTAGGCCACTTTCTTGAAGCTGAAGCTATACAACTGGGGGAGTTTTTTTTTAATTTTGTTTGGAGCTCAACACCTTGCCAATGACCGCTTAGTGTTAGACCGGGCTCTGAAACTGCTCCTGGAATTTGAAGGCTGAAGACTTTTAGAACAAAAATTCACCTCAGAGATTCATTCAAAAGCTATGACTCAGTTCCGATCTTTGTCAGAACCACCTTTTTATTTGCAGCAAATTCTGCGATGGGAGGACAGACATTATTTCTCACCCCAGCTTTTACGTACTGAAACTGAACTTAATTGGATATGATTTGGTTGTTTAGACAATAAGCAGCGAAGCAATCAACGAATGGAAAATTTCGATGAAATCACCCACACTTTGCGTCCTAACTTAATCGTATTAAATGGCTTACTTTCATGGGAGCTACATTCTTCTGCCTTTCACTACAGCGATGATGAAGCTTGTACAATTTTTGAGACTCGGAAAATGAGACCAATTATGTGCTGCGGATAATGAATAAATGGGCACGATTGTATAAAGAACAACATAAAAATCTAAAGCCTGAATATAAATCAATCATATAGGGTTGTCAACTGCACATTGATTATGGAAATTGAATAAAACTATAAAAATATTGGAAAAATTTTCTAACACATATAAGCTCTGAAGTTTTAATCAAAATCGTTAGACCAGTCTTTTTAAGAACGGTTTTTAAAATTCCACTTTTTTTAAACAATTTTCTCAAAAATTAAGCAAATTTAAAGATCTTACCAGAAGTTGTCTTGACAAAAAAATTTAGAAAAGACAATATCAAAAAAATCAAAATTTTTCTAAAAAATTAATAAAAGCTTCCAATTCTAGAATTTTGGACATGCTGGTACGCAGTTTTTTATTAAACTAAGAGCTTCTCAAATAAAAAATTTGTTAAAATCGTAAAAGCCATTAACGTCGGTTTTAAGAAAACGGTACTGTCGGAGGCACCGTTTTAAGACTTTTTTACATTATTTCTACATCATAAGAAAGAGAATTCAAAATCTATCAAAACGGTACAGCAGGTACCGTTATTTCAAGACATAGAGACCCAATTTCAAAACCCCTCTGTAGGCTGAGTCAAGCGGTTCAGGCTGTGAATCCATTTGCGGACAAACAGTCATACTGACAGACAGGCAGAGTTGCAACATCCACTTTTTTCGTATTCTCTATCATCGTATAGTCTCATGATAAAATTTTATTTCTGCACGATTGCAAAATTTGCGTTGTAGTATCTTTAATGACAAGTAAAATTAAAGCAGCAAAGATGAAAAGGATTGTTTAGAGAACATAAATAGAACAGCGTGATTTGCTCAGAATAATCTTTCAAAACGGCCTAGACCAAGAAAAGCTCTCAAGCTAAAAGTTTGAAAAAGTCTTGAAGTTTTATTCTCAGGCCCCCAAAACTGTCGTTATCATAAGAGCTCTGACACAGAATTTTCATAACGCAACAAAACTGACGTAACTGCAACAAGATTTTAGTGAACGTGCAATGATCTTAACAAAATTATCGATAACACTAAAGCTCTATTTTTCGATCGCGCCAAATTTAACGTATTTACACATTTTTCACATTTTTGCAGGTGGCAGTTCCTGGTTCGAATCTCGGAAATATCGAAACTTTTTTCGTTGACATCGCCTTTGACGAGGATAATCCATCCTCCGAGAGTGATTGTGATCCGTGAAAAGTGCTTCCTTACTCAGCCGTTGCCTGAATTCTCCCATTTTTTAACGGCCTCCTAATCCATTCAAAATGGCTGCTATCATAACAGAGTTTTCATAGTCACATAATATCAATGACTTATCAATGCTGTTCCTGCCATGGTCTCCAAAGCTACTGAATCGATTTTAATTAAATTTTTGGCGGTGCGTGCAGCTTTATCCAACTTAAAATATACGAGAGAGCATTTCTCAATAAATTTATAGTCTTAATATAATTTTTCTCTGTGAAATACTTAGTTATCAAGGTTACCGTTCATTCGGTAAAAAAGGCATGTTTTTGCAAATTTTTTGTGAAGAACCAGTTCTAGTTTCTTTATTTAAACCATTATTTAAATTACATTACATTACATTATTTACACCTTAAAAGATGACATGTCAAAAATGTGATGTAAAATTTTCACAAAGAAATATTTAAAAATACGGCAATGCACAGTGGCTCCACCATAGGCCAAGATTAAGCTGAGAACATCCTAAAGTCATAATAAATGAAAACCTAATTACCGTTAACTATTTACTTTCTAAGTTATAACATTGCAAACACATGACATTTGAATCTTAGAGCTCCAATTTTAGTAAGACTTCATTTGCTGGTTTTGACGTTTTCTTATCTTTTTGAGGAGCGTTTCTCCGATGTGGATATATTATTGGAAGGTTAAACCTCCAATATTCTTTTTTTTTTTTTTTTGAGAGTCAGTGTTAGACTCAATATAAACATTTGCATTTGGGCCTACATAGAAAAACAAAATAAGAATTGAAAATCTTAATGTTATTTGCCTTAAACTTTTAACAGTTACGCCGTGCAGTGCCCCCAAAGTGTTATATATTGCCAGAAAGATTATTAAATGTTCTATTTAACGCACGTTTTTTGAATTAATATTTAAGCGAACTAAGAAATTTATTATTCTTTCAATATTAATAGTGAATAACTTCTGAAGGAAGAACTTTATTGAAAAATATTAAAATACCTTTTTTGTAGAACATTAAATTTTCTATAAGAATAATGTTTGCAATTTATCGTATATTGATTTGTTGGTTGATTAGAAAAATTTCAAGTAAAAGAGAAAAATCAAAAATACATACCAGTTTCCCAAAATTGATTACTTGGAAACGGTTAGCCTAACAAAAATTTTCAAATTAACATTTTTTTAAGGAAATCTAGTTTTTTACAAAAACGCGTGTATCGTTCAATTTGTTTGGCTCAAACTGGTTTAACAGCTTTGGCGCTAAAATTAGGTAAGGTCTAAGGAATAGAATGCACCATTGAAATGGTACCTACGTTTCACAGTTAGTTTTTGAAAAATGTATACGTACCTAACGATGTACATATGTATAAACCTATAATTTGTTCACAAAACAATTTTTAAAAAAAGTCTTTTTAAAAAAATAAACTTAATTTGAATACTTGGATAGCTAGCTGTTTCTGTGTTTTGCTAAGAGTTTAATTTTTACACAATATAGTACGAGTATGCTGTTATAATTATGTAAACATATTTAGAATAAAAAATTATGTTTCGGTAAATGTAGAAAACATACCTCGTACAGGATACTTTCTAGTCCCAATAGCTAAACTGAATAAAACCGATCTTGAACCCTTTTACCGCACTTATCTCAAGACATTGAGACAAATCAAAACTGGTGGCATTTTCGAAATCAGAGAGCCCAAATCATATTAGGATAAATAGTTTTATATATAGTTTTTATATATGAGTAAATAATTATGGCCGCCTTTGTTCGAGAGAGGAACCACTGTGCAATGGCAGCAATTAGTCGGACGTACCTCGAAAAAAGGCGAGTTGCGGTGACCCTCATAGCTTGGTACTGGATCATCGGAAATCTAAAAATCAAAGTTCATTCATTAGATTATAATTTTCACCAGGTAGGTAATGTCTAGGGGGTTTTTTGAAATTTTAATTTTTCCCTTCACTTTGAACACTTTGAAGGCAAAATAACAATTATCAACAAATTTGTAAAAACTCTAAATTTTTTACAGAAATTTCTCAAAAGTTTTCAAAATTTCAAAAGGGGCGGTGCACTGTGCACCGACTTTTGAATTGTGAGTTGTGAATTGTGGGAAAAACTCTTTAAAGTTTTGAGAGCTAAAAAGAACACAAAAGAAGAACGACAGGTATAAAAATATTCGTAACTTTGTCAATTTTGCTCCAATTTTGATAATTTGTAAAAATTTTGGAAACGACAGTTGCGTAGTATCTGGTTCAACTTTGCTAAATTACATATAAAGAAACTGCAGTCAGTATAAAAAGGATGAATAACGACGGTTAATGTCTATGTTCAAGTGACATAATATTTCGGTGAATTTCAAACATAGAAAATTATCTGATAAAACATTTTAAAGAAAGTTTTTATTACTTTCCTTTTTATGGAGCATTGTCTGTACCTATCTACAACCAGAAAGAAACGCCATTAAAAAAGAACTTAAGCTCTTCGTCAGTTTTGACGGTGATCAACTCTTGATGCATTATCACTTTGGCTTCTTCCATGGCTATCATACTGTACGGATTTATTAATTGATAATTAATTGATAATTGAGTTATTGAAACTTTTTTTACAAATAGTTACAATTTTCTGTGAGTAAAATATACCTACAGTGTTTTTAAGATGTAGCTGACTTTGAATTGGTCTAGCTTTTACATAATTGTTTTGATTTAAGGAATAACTATTTAAATTAATACTTAAAACAAATTAATATATCAGATGAGAAAAAGAAAAAGTTTTTAAGTGTTGTTCAAGGACACTTACAGATTTTACAGTTTGTGAAGGTTTTCTTAAAACTAATGATAGAAAGAACTTATTTACAACTTACGACTAAAATAATAGTAATAATAAATAATAGTGAAATGACATTAGCACTATTTCGAATGTAGGAATGAACGAAAATAACACACTACACATTACGGATTTTATATCCACTCAAGAAATTGTAAATTCAAAAGATCATCAAACCTGTTGCTAAAATCTTTGTGTAGCGCGTCCAAGTGAGTGACATATGATAAAAAATAGCATCGTCCTGAAGGATTTCTGATGATTTCGACAAATGCGAAAACAGTAAGTATTCTTTTCTGCTTAAATTTTGTTTATAAGGAAACGCTGGCATAACTGATTTCTATTGTAAGCTCCTTTTTTTGCAGGTTCCTTGTAATCTCTCCAGATAGCAGATTATGTTTTAAAGTTTTTAAATAGCTGACTAATATTGAGGAGCTTTATATCCTCCTTTTGGGCTATCAGTCTCAAGCCAGCTATAAAGAGTAAGGTCTTCTTTACTTTGGAATCGTTCACATGCACTGGTTAAGCACTGAAACATTGACAATCGCCATTTTAGCTTCAAAGTTACTTTTATGTTACCCACTTGCGGTTTATAAATACCTTCAGTTACATGGCCTCCAGGAGACGCCTATCAGTATCGTTCAGCACCGTCCACTAAGCAGGAAAAACTTATATAACTTTATTAGTCGAATTTTGGACAAACCCTAACTGATTACGTTACTTTTCCTTCAAACTTAGCACAAATGACAAATGAACTCGTCAAACTCAGAGATCCGAAAATCTGTAAACTAAGATGCGTCAATGCCTAAATTTTCATCTCTAAACAGGAAACTCGACCTTCGGGCCATAGGTGTACTAACTGTTGATTCAAGTTGTTTGCGTAAAATATTTGAAATTCAGAAATCAAAACGCATTCAACTAAAAATCCCAATTTACTCTTCACTTGACTTGAAATCTCTAGGCCAAGACATTTGGGAAGTTGTTATCCATTTCTTTTTCCATTCCTTTTAATTTTCATGGACGAAAAAAACCTTGGTACCTATACCAAGCTACGAAGAAATCAAAAATTTGAATCGTTGTTTTTCTCTCAACAAAATCAAACTCACTTTGTTTTGATAAGTCTTCAAACCACACCATACACCAACAGCACCTAAACAATTCCAATTCAAAGAGTTTGTGTCGTCCCTTGGCGAAAGGGGGGCTCATTGCTGCTTATGGAGGATTTGCAAAATTGTTCCCGTCCAAAATCAGTATTTTCATCACGCCCGATCGTATGAAATGATTGCAAATTGAAATGTCAACTTCAGAATCCATGCGCTGAAATTCGTTTTATGTTCCCTAAACCCCCACTTCTTTTTAAAGTGGAGTTATTGACTTCCTTCCAAAAACAACTCACTCAGTCAGACTCAACTGTTTTCTTTATATACGCTTGTCAAAACATAAATGTTTTGTGTTTCTTGTAAAGTAATTTCAGATTAAATTCCTCAACAATAGCAACACAATTCTCTTATTGCAAATATCTTTCCAAGTGAAAGAAAAACAACTCAAGGAAGGTAGGTATAGGGATTCACATTTACCTCAGAAAAGTAGAAAAAAACACGGGGATGAAAGGACGGCCGAGTGTCGATGTGTCGCTTAATATGGCGTGCGCGCTCTACGAAAATATTTCAAAAATGCCACTGTGCTTTATAAATGGCATTATTATCGGTCCAACACTTCGTCGTCCTTCATAATATTGCATTCATAAGCATTTCGTGCTTACAATCCATTTTGGGGAATCATTTTAGTGTTTTGTTTTTGTATTCCACAGATCCCCTATATTCGGTCTCACATGCTTCGGATAAAAGGAAGAACAAAAAAGAATTAATCATTTTTCTCAATTCAACTAGGCGGCCGGCCCGGCCTATAGCTCTAAAGCCAGGCAGTGTGCTCTTATATTGGCGTAATCCCATCTGCTAATTTGCTCGGCCCATAAATCGGATCTGAAGCATGAACCGTGAAATTCAATACATTACGATAGAAAGTGGATATACAGAAGATTGTAATCTTTCAGATAAATTGAAATTGGCGAAACACAATGGCCATTGAGCGCATAACATTACTTTTCTTTTTTTGCAAGTGTTACGATGACGCATTATGTTATCCTTTTGCCCTAATGGGATGAGTTTTTCTTTTGGTTTCCTTTCATATTTTGTTTTCATACACATTTCGGATTTGAGAGATAAGAAAACAAAAAAATATAATTGGCATGGCAGTGCACGCGTCTGGCCTAACAATTCTTCCGGTGTCTTAAAAAAATTGATCTTTGGTGCTTTTGTAGTTTTTTTTTTTTTGCAAAGAACTTTAGTCATACATCAAACTGGTGATGGTGACTGGAACTAAGAGGATGAAGCTGTTTGGGGATGGATGGTTCTCTAAAAAGATTGACAGATATACAACTTGTTGGCTGCTGGGAAGTCATTGGGGTTGGGGAGGGTTTTGCTATTGAACTGGTATAAGCCTGAAGTCCTTTATTTAAGTGAAATTGTCCAACAGGGAGATAGACCTTGCACGGTGTTAGAGCAATGCCAGAGGGAAATGGAGGGTAATCCTTTATAGGGACGCAGTACATTTATGTAGATATGTGGGGAGTTCAGGTTTGAACCAAATGGTGTTTCTTATTTTCCCTTCCTTGTTTACTAATTCATTTGTTGGGTTTTCAAGACAAGCTTAATGCGTATTTGACAACAAGTCTATTATTTCATTGTTTTTCGTCCATTTTTTGCTTTCTATAAATTGCTAATAACATACGCGCACATCAATTAATTTAGTAAAAAATAAAGATGGCGCATAAGACGACGATGCACATGCACATTAATTTGAAATCCTTGTAGGTTCTACTAAGCAGAAAAGCAGGGTCGGGTAAAGCATTCCACATTCGGACCGAGTGGGTGAAAAATAACTCAGTAAATTTGATTGTGCTTCCAAAAATGTGCTCAAGGTGACTCTGATAAACACTTCTAGCAAAGAGAGACGAGGTTGTTGTTTTTTTTTTTTTTTTTTATAATTAACGCGCACATCAAGGGGTTATGACTACCCTTATAATGTTATTAAACACAGTGCGAGTATTTAGGAAAACAGGAGAGGATTTGAAAGGAGACACCGATGCACGTTGCCTTTGAATCTTTGTAAATCGTAATGCAGGGGAAACACAGAGCCAGGTAAAGCATTCCACATTCGAGTGGTGCGACTAAAATAAGAATCTCTATACTTGACTGTACGCCCGAAGTTGGGCTCAAGGCAGAACTGATGAGCATTCCTAGCGAGGCGGGTGTTGCGGCTAAATTGTTTCAAGGGAGGAATGCAGCTGGCTATTTCACTAGAGCACTGTTTGTGGAAAAAGCGATAAAAGAGAGAGAGACAGGTAACGTTTCGACGATGTCCAAGAGAATCAATCGATTCTACGATTGAACTATCACCTATCAATCTTAGTGCTCTATTTTGTACCCTATCAAGTAGGCGCAAAGATGTTTGAGAAGCACCTGACCAGATATGAGAGTTATACTCCAGTTTTGGGCGGTGAAGGCCTTATAAATGGTAGCCAGATCAGAGGGGGTGAAGAACTTCCTGCATCGTCTCAAGAAACCTAAGCATTTAGCAGCGTTTTTGGCGACTTCAAATATGTGGTCATTCCAATGAAGATCATCGTTTACACACATACCAAGTACTGACAGCTTTTCGGTTTCTTCGATGCAGGTACCATTCATGGATAATGGCAATGGGGGAATGTTAAGCTTCAACGACAAGAGACAGCATTGAGTTTTCGAAGCATTGAATTCTACTCGGTTCATAATACCCTATGCAACAATGCCGTCAAGGTCAGAATTCAATGAGCTTATCATACGCAACCGTTCCAGTTCCACATCCGAAGAGCAGGGACGTGAATTTGGAAACGAATATGAAAAGCTGAGGGTCGAGTCGTCAGCAAAACAGTTAAGTGGATTAGAAGTTTCAGACAAGGATCATTAATGAAAATGAGGAAGAGAGTCGGAGACAAAACGGAGCCCTGGGGCACACCAGCATTTATGAAGTGGGTATCAGACTTGAAACCATCCAACACAACTTGTATTGAACGGTCCGAAAGGTAGTTTCTAATCCAACGAAGAAGAGACTCATCGATACCAAAAGCACGCATTTTCGATAAAAGAGCCTGATGCCAAACTCTATCAAATGCTTTAGAAATATCAAGCGCAATAATCTTACTTTCTCCAAAACAATGAAAAGATTGGTTCCACTTTTCAGTGTGATAAGCCATCAAATCACCAGTGGACCGTTTGCTACGAAAGCCGTACTGACGGTCATTAAGAAGCTTTCGTTCTTCAAGATATTTCATAAGTTGACGGTTTATCAACGTTTCCATGACCTTGGAAAGAAGGGACGTTAGTGCAATTGGACGGTAATTGGAAGGGGAGGAAGATTCGCCTTTTTTAGGGACCGGCTGGACAAATGCAGTTTTCCATCTGCTCGGAAAAATCCCAGCAGAATAGGAAAGATGGAAAAGTTTACGCAGTGGTTTTGCCAGCGTAGAAGAACACCTCTTCAGAATAACGGCGGGGATACCATCTGGACCAGCGGATTTATGTATGTTGAGATCTTTAAAGACTCTCGCAACCGAGCGAGTTCGAAAAAATATCTGCTTCATCAAAGAATTTGCAGACTCGAGCTCAGGTGGAGCCACTATGCTATGAGGAAGTGTCGAGTTGGCAGCAAATTGAGCTGCCAGCAAATTGGCTCTGTCGATGGAGCTGACATACGGAGAGTCATTGAAGACGAGCGTTGGGACCGATGACGTGGTCGAGTTCTTAATGTTCTTCACAAAAGACCAAAAGTTTTTACTTCCTTTTGGACACAATAGTACTTTTTGCCTTACTTTTTGGTCATGTAAAAACTTAGCCCTTTGTATCTGAGCATTACAGCTATTTCTGGCCCGTTTGAACAAATTTCGGTTTTCTACAGTAGGGTTGTCTTTGAATATTCGAAAACTACTTTCTCTATCCCGAATCGCCTCTTTACAGCTTGAATCAAACCACGAATTCTCTTTGGGGATGATACTTTTTGTTCTGTGAGGAACAATATTTCTCATGCCGTTTAGAATTACGTTAGATATCATATCAGCTGATGCATCAACATTTCCGTCGAGAAAGCACAATGACCAATTAAAATTTCGAAAGAAATTATTCAGCCCGTCCCAATTGGCTTTCTCGTATTGCCACACTGTTCTTTTAGGGACTTTATCTTTTTTTACCGTGACGGAAAGCGAAAAATCTACCGATATGACACAATGGTCCGATTTGCCTAAAGGAGATGATACTACAACCCTATATTTTTCGGGATGAGAAGTGAGAAATAAGTCAAGAGTGTTGGCCGCATGGCCTTCTATATCTGGAACCCGAGTGGGCTCATCAACAAGTTGAGTTAATTCGTTAAACTCGGCGAAGATCTCAACATATTTTCCTTCGGGTGTTGTCTGGCCAGAATGTCGAAGCCAATCTGAATTGTGTACATTGAAATCGCCCGCAATTGCGATTTCAGTGTGAGGATAAAGGGAAACAATTCTTACAATGGAGTCAGATAGCGCATCAAACTCGTTGGAGGTTGAATTGCTATCTAAATTGGGGCTTCTATAAATAAAACAATAATGAATGATTTGCTTACGGACGGTGAATTTTAACCACATGAAATCAAAGTTCGTATTAGAACATAGGCCGTATTGTGGTAGAAGTTGGTAAGCAATATCATGTCTAACATATACGGCGAGGCCATGGGAGGAAAAGAATAGTGGCACTAAGCTATATCCAGGCAGGTTGAATTCTGAGGGATCAGAACCAACACCCACCTGTGTTTCACTTAGTGCCAAAACAGCTGGCCTGCATTTTGCAGTGTGAGCATACACAGCAAAGAAATTCGATCTTAGCCCCCGAATGTTGCTAAGATCGACCCGAAATCTACCTCTATCTTGTAAGGTAAATTATGCCGTAATTCATTACCATGCCTTAGATTAAATAACCAACGCTTCCTATAAGTTGGCTTATCTGATTTTGAGTAAGTTTTTTGGAGAACCAAGTCGATTTCTTATTAAAATTATCTTTCCACCTGAACGGATGGAAATAGACCCCATCCTAGTTGTTTTTTCATAAAATATGACCAAAACCACATCCTAAAGTATTGCACTTGAATAAGGGGCACCCTGTATAGCAGCAGTATTTTTTAGTCAGAAATGTGATAAGACTGAGTGAGACAGGTAACATAACGGCAATGCTCCAAAATCTATCAGCTTTAAATTTTTTTTATAGGCGAAAGGACTATTGATGATAAGGACCTAAGTTCTGCGGTTCGTGGCTATAGTTTTTGAGCTAGAAAATTAAAACCATACTAAAACTGGTAAAAAAAAATTCCTGCATCGCTTTGAGAGACCTGAGTACTACTAGTACTTAAATATACAGTGATTCCAACTAAGGTCATCGCTTACACACATATCAAATACATTGAGGCAGGTTCCCATCATAAGCAAGTGCAAGGGAGGCACGTTAGGATTAAGTGTCAAAAGACAGCATTGATTTTCTAAAGAATTGAAACATCCATGCCAGAAGCACTAGCTGTAAGGGTAAAAACTATACCGTACAGTATAGACTGAGTATACTTAAGTTGTATATTTTCTGATAGAGACATGTGTATTCCAGATAATTTTTTGGAACGAAGTTTTGGAATGAAAATTTTTATGGCAAGTATTTTCTAAGAAAGACAACATAAAAAATCTTCGCATTTTGTGTCTGTATAGTTAAAAAAAAATCATATTTCAAAACAAACAAAAAAATACTGAGAAAGAGAAAAGGGATATCTTAAAATCTTTATTTTCCCGGCATAATTTCCTCAGCTGCTAAACGAAAAAAATATGAAAAATACTCCAAATGAAAATTCTGAAAAGCAGTGGATTAAAAATATTTGCAAGTATAGAAAAGACAAGAAAGAGAGTCGGTGATTAAATGGAGCCCTGAGGTACCCCAAATTTAAATGAAATGGAGTCTGCTTACAAACCCTATCAAGTGCTTCAGAAATGTGACTTAATCTTATGTTCTCCAAAACCTTTTGCTACGAAAATACTGTGGTCATTGAGATGTATTCGAGATGTATTCTAAGTTTAAGGTATATTGAAGTTTCCATGACCTTTTGGGATGGAAGGTTCTTAGTGTAGTTGGACTTTAATTGAAAAAAGATTGAGGTTTTTACTAGAGTCGAGCTGAACAAATGAAGTTTTCCTGCTTCTGCTTGGGAATTGCGAAGAAGAATGGAGGCGGGATACTATTGACCACACATTTTTCAACAACGGAGAGTAAATATTTGAAAAAAAAACCCTAAGACCTACTGGGCTACAGGTGTTGTAATCGCTTGACGATCTACTTTCTCTTTTTCAACAGCGTGAGCTGATATACGAGGAGCCCCACGGCCTAGGGCACTTCTCACAACCATGCGTTTTGAGGAAATGGAAGGGACCTACACTTTTCTGCCAGTTCCAAACAGCTAATCGAGAAAACCCTTTTCATGCAATGAATTAACTAACGGAGAACTTGCCAATTTCTCGAGAAAGGTGATGCCCGTGGAAAAATGTTTTACCTCTGTTGGCATTTGAGCCGCGAACCTCTAGGTTAACAAGTAGACATGGTAACCATAACGCCAGGGTACCACATAAGTCAAAAGTCATCCATCAAAGTGAAAATCTTTCAGGTTCAGTTGCCGTTTTATCATTGAAAGACTTACAAAAAGGCAACGATTGCGAATTGTTGAAATCTATTTTTAACAAAATTCGTTCTCTATGAAAAAAGTGCACCGTTTGTTGCGACCATATAATGGTCGTCATAATCCACCTGGTGAATCAACAATTCCAATTGTTGTCACCAAATTCCGCATCAATTAATCTTTGTTAGACATTAATCCATCGACTCGCATGCGTACAGTTCGTTCCTAACAGAATATTGCAGTCGTAGCGTCCTGTGTTAATGAAGATCGGGAAATGTAAGCATTTGGGCATGTGTTATTCAACCAAATGGAAAATTTGACGTGTAAATTTGGGTTTGAAAGCCTATAAAATTCAACCTCTTCAAGTATTGAAGCCGAATGACCACAATTTCTAATTTTTGATGTATCGAAAAACTGTGCTCAGCTACTGTGAGGGTTCCTTTTTTGGCTCAACGGATGCGAAAATAAGCAAAACCGTCGCATCTGGATTCATAAGCTGCCACATGCCTATAGCAAGAATTATCGATGTATTCCGAAAAAAACACCGGTTTATGGGCTGGCGTTATCATTAGTCCATTTTTCTTCAAAGACGACCATGGAAGAAAAGTTACCGCCAACGGCGAACGATATTGTTGTGTATATAGCCAGTTCATGTCTTCAGAGCCATACCTGTACCACATGTGAACAGAACTACCGTTTTGTCAACTTGTTATCTTCTGTCATCATTCTCATCCATTCTATTTCCGTCGTCCACCACAAAAGCACATTCTTCTTAGCAGAAGCCATCTTCAAGCAACCTCAGAACATTCCAGCAAAATATAGAAACACATAAAAAAATTAACTTTCTTTATATTAATGAATTCGTAATTTTTGAAGCGTGTTAACAAAATACTAAACATAATCTCTTCATATTCAATACACAGCAGATACCTCGCCATGATACGCAATTTTTTGTCCCAGTTAGCTGAGTTGAACGTGTGGTTTCATCAAGGCGGTGCATGCCACACAGCTCGTGAAACAATGGACATGTTGAAGGATGAATTTATGGTGAACAGTTTATGTCTCGAAATGGCCTTGTGAGTTGGCTGCCAAGATCATGCGACTTAGCGCCTCTGGATTATTTCCTGTCGGGTTATGTAGAGTCGTTGTTTGTTTATTTGAACAAGCCGAACACGATTGAATCCTTACAGTATAACTTAACACGTGTATTTCGTTGAATACAGTCCGAAAAGCTCGAAAATGTAACGCAAAATTGGATTTCCCTAATGGTCCAGTGAATACTGCAAACTGTGTTTTTTTTTTCGATTTTTCGTAGTAAAATTTTGTCATCTACCCATGAAAGCTGCAAGCCATGCCTCATATCCCGTAACCCTTACAGGCACCTTCACGTCGTTGGTCAGTTACATTCTTAGGTCCGACTGACAAAACAAACGGCATTGTATGAATCAAGGAATGATGTCTGATGGATAACAAGCAGTCTTTAAAAAGGACAACCTTCAATCCTCGAAACGTGGATTTTATCTAATCACCAGCGGGAAAACAACCAACTTCAAACTTAGAAGTGACAAATGTCTACACTACATAAAGCAGTCGCAATCAAACATTTGTTAGTCAAATTTCATAAGCACTCATGTGAATGAACAATTCAAAATACACTTCCCTTGAAGTCTGCCTTTTTCATCACCTTTCTTCCTTTAATAGCCCTGCATTGGTTAGGTTATGTTAGGTGAGGTTAAGTTCTCATACCTAAAATATGTCATCCTCCCCTGTGTGTAGAACCGGTCGGGTAAAATACTTTCCTGAAACCATATTTCTCAATTGATTTGGTAAACCAAAATCATAAATTCTAAACTGCTTTCATTTTTCTTCTCCTCATACACCAACACCACGGCCCACGCACAGCCAAAGGAGAAACGTCTGTGAATGTGAACTGTGATACAATTTACCTGATGAAAACTAAGATTTATTAAATGACATGTTTGGAAGACCGCCAGGGATTTGTGTTTCTTCATCTCACAGAGGATTCATTTCTTCTTTGCATATCTAAAAACGTCTTAGCGGTAGTCTATCCGCAAACACACCTCGAGTATCCGTCCTAATGTAGATAGCTATGTGTGAAAGAAGTTCAATATATTTATTGCAAAACCATGACAAATGGGAATACAATGTCGTTTCTTAGATTAATGTGACATTCTGAACACATGTGGCCCCGGATTTGTTCCATAATAGGATTTTAAACCGTTTAGAAAAGCTTCAACATGCTGTTCCATTCTGTTCTGAGAAAAAGAAATCACACAAGCAAACCCTTTATATTGCCATATCCATATTTTCAATCTTGCCTCTCTTCTTCAATTCACTAAATCCTTCGTCCAAGCTGAAGGGTGGCTCGGCAGTCGGCATCTATATATCTACAGAGTACAGAGCACCAGGGTGCAGGGTTGTTCTTGTTTTGGGTTCAGTATTCAGGTTCGGTTCGGTTCAATTCAGCTTCTTCGTTTGTCGTTCGTTTATACATGAAATCTCTTTGAACTTTTGTTCCTCACAATGTTTCACACACATCGTAAGATACGTAAAGAGCACATTTGCAAAAGCACAAGAAAATGAAATTATTTAGCCTGGCAAAAGTTGTTGCATTTAAAAAGAAAAGTCACAATTTGATTCAAAACAACTTTTGTGGGATGAACAACGAGGACAACGAGGACAACGACAACGACAACGACGACGACGCGACGTGATTCATAGCAATACCAAACAAAATACACACATCCATTCTTATGTACGAATGTACGTTGTACGAGCAGTACAATCCTTATGATTAAAACTTAAATTGCTTAGCTTTTTGTTCGAGCTCTTGAAATCACATACCATATTAGACTGTCCGATGTTGTAGGGAGTTTTAATCCCCAATTAAAAAAGGATTTGTCGTTTGCCCAGAGGAAATCATGGCTCTGTGCTCTTGCTCTGGAAGAAGATGAATGTCTAGCTGCGAATGTGCACAAGGCATTTAGCAGCACAGCAAGAACATTACAACTTCAGTCCAAACTCCTAAGTTTTATTTTCTTCTATTTTTCTTCTCGTTCTTTTAGTTATCTTCTCAAATTTTAAAAGATTTAAGTCCAATAAGGTAGTGTACACATTGTTCAACTCTATTTTCCCAATCCGGAAAAGGGATGTGTACTTCGTACAGAGAGGAGTACACTATGATGTGAACAAGACAAGTTAATTTAAAACTCTTCCCTGGCTTGGCCTTGCCAATGTAGCAGACTAAGATTTTAATTAATTTCAAAGATCCTTAAGTGCTTTGCAAATTAGTTGTATTTTGTGTTTAATTAAATGTTCGAGACAAAAATCGGATGTTCTTCACTGGCATATGAGGCATAACGTTTGAATTTTTGTTTTTTAATTAGGCTAACAAACAAGAAGGTTCATATGGATAGACGGCCATCACACAGTATCTAGGTGATACGAAAGGACTCAGAGGAAAGGAACTTGAGAGCTACATTAAGGTATGAATTCCCAGAAGTGCAATGAAGAGCAAGTAAATGTTGTTTACCTTTTATTTTTTGTGGTGAAAATAAGGGTTTGCATTTTAAATATGAGACTTTCACGAGATTGTTTTAGGTTACTTAGAGGGAAGTAGGATTTTTTCATAAATTCTAAAAACATAATGAGCATATGAAAGGAGACATTGTACAGGGATTTCTGTTTGGAATTTCAATCCGGAAATTGTATAGATTCTGGAGGACATTGCGTGGTATCAAGAGAGAGATGGAGAGGAAAGTGTTTTTTTTTTTGGCAGGGGTATGAGCTTACCGTTTGGGATTAAATCATTTGATGTCGAATTGTAATTCACTCGTTAACTTACCTCAACCTACTTAAAGAAATTAAGCAAGGACTTATGTTCAGAAATATATATAATAAAGGTCTTGAGACCTCAGGAGATTTTGCTTCAAGTCTGTAGCTCGATTAAGTCTTAGTACGCAGAGTAAGGGGTAAATGAAAGTAAGGAAAATCGGTTAGGAAGAAAATGATAATCCGGGGCCTGTAAGACAAAGCTAAGAAGCAAGAGTAACTTGTAGGATTACATACGCCAATTACACTTGTAAAACGGCAATTAAACATTTATGTTACAGAAATGTCTTACAATTGTCATAATGCACTTATATATTACAAGTACTTGTTGGTGTTACAGGCCTTTGGTCTCAAAACTATTCATTGGATGTAGATATGCATTTTTAAAAAAGACCTATCCTGTCATGACATACGCGACTCGCCTGTTTGGTATAGTAGCGTCAAATCTCAAGACCATGACCAAAGTCCAAAGAATTGCATGTATATTGGCTCAACTATGAGAATGAAACCAACTGCAGCTTTGGAAACTTCCCTGTCGCCGGGTTTCCTAGACCTTTTCACTAATCAGGTTGTGGCCAAAAGATTTTGCTTTTGTTTGCTGAATAGTGAGGTTTTGGACAAGTTGAATTTGAGTGGTGACCCGATTTTGGCCGCTTATTCATCTTTTCATTACCAGCAGATAGTCACGGTGTCCTTGAACCAAAATATTTTAGTTAGGTACGGTATTCAATACACTGAGCGTTCTTAAATTACTGCCACAGCTTTCTACTTATTTGGATTTAGTTACCATGGATGCGATAGCTTTTAGGGCTGCCTGGGTGCCTGTCTAAGACGACCCGACGTTTTTATTGAAAAATTTTCGCCCATAGAGAGATGTTTGTGGTCTCACAAACTGCAAGTAACTAAAGCGTTTTTTCTGTTGTCTTTTTGTCAACAACGGTTTTGACAGCTCACACAAGTTTCGTGTTTTATGTTATTTTACATTTTGACTTAGAATCGTGTTACAAACGAACAACGGTTTACGGTTTCATCATCAAAATGCGTGTTCTGTTACCAAAGTTCATCGCGCGCTCCTTTTCTCCTTTCTATTTAATCGACCTACTCTACTGAGGCTACTATTCTGGTTGTTGAGACTAAATTTCGAAACCAAGTTAACATTGTTGAACATTAAATCACCAAGGAAAATACAGCAGCTGTATCGGCCAATGTTAGTGATGACAGTGAATTATTATTGATTCGGCACCGTTCACCGCAAAATGGTGTATCTTGAGTTGAAAGACATTTGGTGTCAACAAGACGGTGCCACATGCCTACACCAGTACGCGTGGAAAAACATTTTTGGTTTCTGTTGGGATTTGAACCACGAACCTTAAAATTGTCTTTAAGACCTTGTTTTCAAACATGCAAACATGCATACATAGAGTGGAACAATAAGGCGGGGAACGCCGGGGTCCATTACTGTTCACATAACCGTGTCTTGTGAGGTAATGGAGGGGACCAATAATTTTCTTCTGATTCCAAACGGCCAATCGAAAAGCGCTCTTCATGGCAATTAATCTACTTCCGGATGACTTGGCAATTCCTCGCGATAGGTGATACCCGTTGAAAAACGTTTTTGGTTTCTGTTGGCATCCAACCGTGAACCTCCCGAGTAACAGTCACACATGTTTACCATTACCCCATGGGCACCATTATTAATAGGGGGATAACATCAACATCTTTGCTGACTTTAATGAAATGTAATGGCCTTCGCTTCGAGCTCGAAACAATACATATAGTAAACTCGTCTACTTTTATTGACGAGATGCAGCAGAATTTTTAATGCAGCGGAAGCAGTTGGCATTTTGATTACGAAAAAATAGACAAATTAATAAAAAGTTACAAAAAAGATTTGCAGTTTTTGCACATAAATTTGATTTTTCACATACATATTTTGTCGTGCATTCTGCAACGAGAGCGGATTTCTTTGAATTTTTTAAGTTGTAAAGCTTAAACTGTGTTTTCAAAAATTCATTTTCACATTCTAGCACTTGGACTCAGTACTTACTCCATTCTTACAACAATTTTTTTTTTCGGATGTAGGCATAAATGAACAACTCAAACAAAAGTTATATCTGAGCAATCTCTCAGTTTCATTGGAAAGTCTCGTGTGGAAAAAAAATCGAAAAAAAAGCTTTTGAACCAATTTTTCAAGGACTAGCGCATTTCGCACAACCATGCCTAGTGAAGGAACTTTTCATGGCAATGAATTTACTAACGGAGGTTCTTGCTTATTCCTCGTGAAAAAACATTTTTGCCTCTGTTGGGAGGAGGAAGTCTGAAACACCCCAAAATCTCTAACTTACTCTGGTGGACCCCTTGCAGATTTGAGAAAGAGAAAGGAATAGCTTGAAGGTTTGGATACCTCACTTTGACTAAGCTTGGACTGAAAGTCATTTGAGCTTGATCAAAGAGGCGCTAAATGTTGAGCAGGAATTGATCATCCACTATAAATTTTTTTTGCTGAGTAATGATGTGTTCAGGGTTGTGTTTGCACGGAACAATTTCATTTTTTATTTATTATTTTGCACTAGAACGCCTATCTGCACACTTCGCTGGTTGGAACTCGTTGGGGATCGCCTTACAAAATCGGTACACTTTGACCAGTTTTGCCTCAGAAAACTAAGTCGGATACTCTTGCCGAATGCAGGCGCGGATTCAAGGGGGGGGGGTCACAGGGGTCATAATCGCAAAATGCAATGAAAACTATTCTGATTTCAACGACACTGAAATCAACAATGGACTGTTGTATTTTCAATGTTTTGATTGCAAACTCTAGGGCTATTCCAGAAAGCGCGGCGAATCGTATTTAAAGCGATAACTCAATTGCGAAGTGCTTCGTTTTAGGTTATTCCGAAAAGCGAACATGGTTGGAAATTAAACTTCCAATATTTCCATTTGGAAGTCTTATCCATCAACGCAAATGTCATCTGTTTCCAAGTTTTTCCAATTAGAATTCCAAGTTTTCCCTAGGTATCAGCTGTTTCAGCGAATTCAAAAGAAAGCTTATCAGAACAGTGGTTTTTCTCCACTTGATGTAAGTTCGAATCATGTTTGTTTATTTATTACTTCAAAAATATTTTCATAAGAAGAATTTTGCTTTTGCTTTATTTTAGATGGAACAAAGGGGCATTTTAAACCTCAAAACAAAAGCTCATTGACTCCTATTCTGGAGCTCGCTGGTCGCTGCTACTCTTCGTTCGTGTTCGTGTGTTATAGTGTGTTTTCTGACTCCTTTAATAAAATAAAAAAGAAAATTACTCTCAATTCAATTGATGATAGCTAATTTTTTTATTATATTAACATTTTTCTATTAATCCGCTTGCAATTCGACACTACAACACCTATCGCTTTTGAAAACGAAATGAATTATGTCAAAAAGTTAAAGTTTCTACGACAAAATAGAGTGTCGTTTGGAAAGCGCTTTCGCTTTCCATGAAAACAAAAAAAAAAAAAAATTAAAAGCGATTCGCTTTTGAAAATACGAAAACTCATTTCCGCCACCAAAAGCGATCAGCCGCGCTTTGAAGTTAGCCACGATGCCATAAATGGCGCGAAGCCATTTGAAAACACTAGGAAACGTTTCAGAAAAAAATTTATTGGCTAGGAAATTACTTACTTTTAAAAGTACATTTTTATATAAACAATTTTTAATTTAATATAAACAACCGTTTATTTTTGATATATTTGATTTTTTTTTTATCCCGTGACCCCCTCCGGAAAAAAATTCTAGATCCGCGCCTGGCCGAATGCTGAGTAAGAAAACCATATTCTTATAGAACCTGGGCTGCCTCTAATTGTCCCAGAATTATGTAGCCACATCAAAAAACGAATAAAGCACAAGGATATGAGAACGGACTCCTAAAGGAAATATTTTGCAGTTTTAGATTTAACAGCGACACCAAAATTAGTTTTGTTGACTTTGATTGGGTTTGAAAAATGACTACGAATCAAACAATAAAAACTGTGCAGTCGGCGATACGTTTTTTAGAGCTCTTTGTCAAAAAATTACACCTAATAGCATTGGAATGAGCAACATAGAAAAGGATGGCTTTTGATAATATCAACAATAATATATGGTTTACTTTTTTACAGAACTTCGTTCTTTTTCTTTTTTCAAACCATTCCGATGTATGAATTGGCTCGTATACACAGACTTTAACAAGAAGCTACTTGATTTTTTTGGGAAAATCAGTTTCAAAAGATAAGAAGGATACTACCACACCACTGGAAATAATTTAGACAGCTGTAAAAGTTTTGAAACGTCTCTGTAGAATCACCCACATAGGATCAGTTTTCAAAGAAAAAGCCTCTTTCCTCTTTTAATACACTGATATATCCTTTTCCGTCTGTGTATTTGTCTTTTTTTTTTATAATTTCAATTCAAACACAAATACTATCCCCAAATCAGAAATTTAGTATCTCCAAATCAATTGTGTTTACCAATCAAACGAAGCAATCGTTATCAAGAGGCAAGTTAGGCGTATGATTGAGCCCGAATGTTTAATGTTGTAAGTTTGCTATCATTTGACACAAAACATCTATTCTTTCAAATCGTCATGTCCAAATGTCCACAACCCAAAATTGTACGGGTGCCTGCATATATGAAAAAGGAAAAGTAATTTCCTCCTAGAAAAGTTTTGAATTTCGATTAGTTTTCAAAATTGAATTGAATATTTACTTTTGTGTCATTATACTTATCCAACAAACAAATTGAAGGCTCCTCCTCCAAGCTCCAACTGTAAGCAATATATTAGGTTAGGCTCTAGCTGTTTTCAGTATGTTTTCAATCCTTTTTGCACAAGTAGGCCAAATCATTATTCGGTTAATAAACTCGTTTAGGGTGTATACTGTATAATGCATGCTGGTCCTTTCCTATCGTAACTTGTGTTTTGGTGTGTGTCTGTGTATTGAGTATGAATATATTTTTGTTTGTGTGAGAGATTTTATATATTACTTTGTTTTGTGGAAACAAATTGCCGTTCATGTTTGTTTGCACAGAGAATATTGATTTCTGTTATTTAATTTAATTTATTGGAAATTCATTTTTGAAATCTGGAGCTATTCAATTTTCATTGCATGTGCGGGCCGGGGCCACTTGGGACGGTTTGAACAATTTTATGGAAGCAAATGATTTAACTCTTTCCTCTATCACAAAAAGTATTCCAATCGAAAAATTTGAACCCTGATATTTGAATTTTAGTGCACTCTGTGAAACCTACAGATGCTCCTCTTGCATGTATAGGTACTCGAGTGTCTATATCCCTACCAATTGAGAGCAGAGCACTAACGAAACACATTATTCTTGCAAAAGTTTGTCTTCTGAGTCGGCATCCTCCTGTCTGTCTTCGAAGACGAACTTTAATTATCATTTACAATCAATTTGGCTTGTGGCCGTGGAGTTATTCGAGCCATTTTTGATTTGAGAAAATAAAAGCAGTACTGTACTCATTTCAATTTGAATGTTCGGTACAGGTCGAATGCGACAGCTTTTTTTTCAATCAGTGGAGTCTGTTCACGCTCATATTATTACAATATCTAAGAATAAACTTTTGTAGGTTGACCACTCCATAAATTATGTCTTTGTAATTTTCTAAGCATTCGGGATCATCCCCATTCCCCTGACACACAGTCGTCAGTCCCAATTTATACGCTAATTCTCATGCTACTTAAGGCAGTGCTATCATAAAAAATTATATCAAAATAAAATTATATGATTTTGTCTTTGAGTTGGTCTTGTAAAACTTTAAAGTTTAAAGCGTGTTTAAAGCTGTTTACAGCGAAAATTGAATTTGGGAATGGAAAATGTTGACAGAAATGCTTTATGTTCAGCTTGTTTGGTTTGCAAATTCTGAGAAGGATTTCAATTAGTACAAAAGTAAAAGGTGCGGTTTTTTAGGTGTCATTTTTAATAAGAAATCAAACCCTTACAACTCTATGCTATTGCCAAGAATTCAGCTTTCTTATACGAGAGATGAATATTTAAAAAAAATATTTGGGGCAAATGCGGCTGTTGCGGCAGGCACGGATAGGTACATTCCAGCTGAGAGGTCGAATTTTAGAGAATGTTTGTAGCATTTGGGGCCATACACTGAACCAAAAATGGTTGTCATATTGATGAATTTGTTCATCATATTGATGAATAAAGTTGTTATTTTTCAGCCAACGACCGCGATCATCAATATGATGATTTGGAAAACCGCTATCATCAATATGATGATTTGGAAACCGCTGTCATCACATTGACAGCCGCGTTCATCGTATTGACTACTGCTATTATGATCATACTGAACCCTGTGGTCATCGTATTGACTACCGAGATTGTCAATATGATGATTATGGTTGTCAATAGGATGATTGTAGTTGTCAATATCATTATTGTGGTTATCAATAGGATGATCGCAGTTTTCAATACGATTATTCCGATCATCGATATGATGATCGCAGTTGTCAATGAGAATATTGTGGTTGTCAATAGGATGATTGTAGTTGTCAATATGATTATTGTGGTTGTCAATAGGATGATTGTAGTTGTCAATATGATTATTGTGGTTGTCAATAGGATGATCGCAGTTTTCAATACGATTATTCCGATCATCATATCGATGATTGGAATAATCGTATTGAAAACTGCGATCATCCTATTGACAACCACAGTAATCATATTCAAAACCACAATATTCTCTAAAAAATTAGTTAAACTTTCCACTCCTCATTTTTTAGCAAACAAATACTTACTATTCAGCACTTTAATTGAACTATTTAATGAACTTCTCTCCTGAAATGCAACCGAAGTTAATTATAAAAATACATTAAACATTATATGTGTTTAGATATTTATTTATTTAGAAAAAAAAATTGATTATTTAGCGCATCAAGCAGTGGGTACAATTTTTGTGGTAAAGCTTTTTTGGCTTTTTTCATATAATAAAAAGCCCACAAGCTGGTGGGTAATGTATATTAAAAACAAAAAAAAAAAAACACTTAAAACAAATGTCTACAGCACGTAAGGCATTACTAGTTTTAAATTTATAGTCATCTAAATAGACTACAAACTCATTTGACTCACGCAGATGCATGATGAAAGGCTGAATGGTTTCCCCACGATCTTTCAAGAACTTTATATGGTCCTCCAATTGTTGGACACTTTCTCCCTCGAAGAGAAAAGAAATTTGCGAATCCCTAATAGTATGCCTCGAAAAGTGATACTTTTGGTCGCCGAAACGTGGTTTGTTAGTTTTTGGAACGTGTTTGGAGGGCACCAGATAGTAATGCATACTATTAAGGACACAGCATACAAAGTCATCTGAAAGTTTGAAAAGATATAAAAAATTATAAACGTAAATTGTGTGCATCACTTTGACATTTACCTTTCTCGAAATCAGCATCATTTATGTTTTTGAGGGCATCAACCGTTCTCTTGTCCTTTATATTAAGGTTCATTCAAAACTACCGAGCGGTTTTTGAGTTACAGTGGTCACCGCAAGGACCCATTATTTAAGCCTGTTCAATTTAGACCGCCATAACTTGTAAAATAATTAGTATTTTTTTTGGAAATTTTAGTGAAGTAATGTTTAAGTATGATCAAATGCTACTATGTTTTTACTTATGTGAAATAAACTTAGTTACTAGTAAAAAAAAAATTATTAAAAAATTGAATTTTTTCACGCTCCTGACTACACCTAACGCCTTAAGAAAATAGTATTAATAAAGTATTGATAAAGGAAGCGTTAGAAAATTACGTATGTAAAATTGTTTTTTTTTCGATCGGTCTGAACAATATGCTATTTTCAGAAATACAAGCATAAACAAATTTTTGGAACACACTTTTGAAGAATGTATAAAATAATGTAAATGTATAATAAAATGGTCCACTTACTTTTCAAAATATCATAACAATGCTCCTGATTCCAACTTTTCAAAAGGTTTCGCAATTCGATGTCATCTTATTGTCTTGTTCCGATGTTTCGATTATAGCTATCAATGCTTTCGAAACACTGGGCGCACGATCTTTCAAAGCACTTGAGTGTGCTGTTTGAGGATAATTCATGTTTTTTTTTAATGTTTAATGAGTTCACTTAAGGCATTGAATTTATGACGACAAATGAAGCACTCCATTTCAGGGAACAATAAATACTTGATATGATAAATAATATTAAATTAACCACACATTCAAGAAAAAGAATTAGGAAATTACTAATTACTCACCTGATTACTATATATTTATTATTAATCACAAATTTATCTTCCGTTAACTTCTTAGAGATTAAATAGTTGATGCTGATACTAATTTTTCACTTCACTTACTTTTTACAATAGTTGTTGTTAATAATTAATTCGGTTCGCACAAAATTGGTATTGCGACACGACTACTTCAACTTTTACGAAAGGAATGACGCGCTTTACTCAAAATAAAGATTAAAACAACATTTTTTGCCGTTGTATTTTTGTTTGGATTTTTATATTGATGATTGCAATTTTCAATGCGAAAACTGCTAAAATGAGATCATCATATTAACAACCACGATTGTCAATATGACAACCGCAAAGCGACAATCATCATATTGACAACCGTAGTTGTCAATATGACAATTTTTAAGCGGACAGTTTTTGTCTTTAAATTTACCGTTTTGCTCCGGTCTTTTGCTTTATTTTGGCAACAACAACTACATGCAGGTGATCATCATATTAACAAACACGATTTTCAATATGACAACCGCAAAACGACGATCATCATATTGACAACCGAAGTTGTTAATATGACAACGGTCTTTTGCTTTATTTTGTCAACAACAACTGCAAGGAGGTGATCATCATAATTAACAACCACGATTGTCAATATGACAACCGCATAGTGACGATCATCATAAATTTTTGTCAATATGACAATTGCAAATCTACGATCATCATATTGACAATCTTTGTTTTCATATTGAAAATAACCATCATCATATTGACAATTGCAAATTGATAACCGAAATTGATGACTGCAATCATCAAATGCAAAAAACAGGTTTTCATATTGATTATTTTGTTCATCAATATGACAATTTTCAGTTAACAACCACCGATTATCAATGTGACAACCAATATTTTTTTCAGTGTATGTCAGCAATGACGCGCCGAATATTCTTTTCCAGGGCGTCAATAGTCTCGTAGTTATCCGCTTAGAAAAAGGGTTTATAGCTCGAAATTATGTAAGAGTCGGCATCAACGCTGATTTCGTGTCGAGACAATTCACAAAACGTGTGGTATCCGTGGCGTGATGGTTAGCATGTCTGTCAACAGAGGCAAACATGGTTTTCCACGGGTACCGCCTTTCACGAGGAATTGATACTTAATTCATTGCCATGAAAAGCGCTTTCTCGATTTTCCGTTCGGAACCGGCACAAAATTGTAGGTCCTGCTTCTGTACCTTCCGTATGGTTCTTAAGCCATCTGTATACGATTACAGGTTATTATATGGACGCAAGAGGAAACATAGCAACCAACAAATTGTACTATCGTTTAAGAAGTAAAATAATATGGTTAAGAAAATTGTGGTTCTGGCGATCAAAGAGGTCCTATCATGGCTAAAGAAAACGTTCTATCCTCAGAGAATATCTGGAATTTCTCAGACAGTCAACCAGCCCTCAAATCAATCGGCGCTGTTTGTACGAACTCAGAAACCGCCCTTAAATGTCGCCTATCTCTTAAGAAGATGGCTGAACAGTTCAATTTTCACCTTATTTGGGTGCCGGGCACAGAGATATAGTGGGTAGCTGCAAGGCCGATGAACTCTCCAGAAATGGAACCGTTCTGCCGATCTCAACCATTAAACTTATGCTAAAGCAAGAGGCGATGGACAGAACAAATCACAGGTGGAACAATATCACCACGTGCGTGGCAACAAAACGTATATGGCCAGGAATAGATCCAAAACACACAAGACATTTGTTATCCATTACCAGATTGCAAATTAGCTCCGTAATCAATGTCATTACCGGACATTGTCTGATAGGAAGACACGCCATAAGACTTGGCGTTCCCTCTAATGACTTCTGCAGAAGTTGCTTAGATGAGGAGGAGGAGGAGACAATCCCACATCTCCTCTGCTCATGTCCTGCACTCAACCCTGGATTTACACTATGTGCTCTCTGTGCTCAGGCACAGGGCGGCAGATTCTGGGGGCGGCAAAATTTGAAACGAAAGTCAAAGATTCTTTCAGTCATAAAAAAATTTTTCGGGACAAAGGAGTTACATACGCCTGAAACACATCACATTATCACTGTAAATTTCCAAAATTCCGATTATCTTAGCATTATTCATTTGCATTTTCATTTAATTATCTACATCTTCCCGAATTCAATCTGTAATAGTCTAACAGCGGTTAATGAAAGTTACAAAACAAAGTATTCAACATTTCACTTTTTTGATATCATCTAACCCAATTAAAATTAAAATCACGCGCCTTAGTATACGAAGAATAAAACGCCCTGATACACTCGTCGTCAACGATACGATACATTTATTCAGGTTTACAGGCAAGAGTCAAAGAAATCAACGATCTTGCAGAGCATGCTCCTTGTGCTGGTCATTCGGTGAATTTGGTCGGGATTTACGCAGTCGAAAGTACCCCCAAAGCAGCATCTTATTTCAACACAGTCCAAGCATTGTACAATTTTTTTACTGCATCTACACAACGCTGGGAAATTCTACAAACTCATGCAGGAAAGAAAATTGCTTTGAAATCATTGCCAGCAACAAGATGATCAGCTCGTCACAAAGCAGTTATGTTATTATATAAGTACTATGGTGAGATAATTGAAACTCTAATCACCATTGAAGAAGATATCACTAAGAACTCGATCACGAGGCAAGAAGCAAAAGGACTTCGCATTCCACTTGAAGGACTGGAAACAACATTCATGCAGATTCTTTCGACATTCGATGCTGTCAGCCAAAGACTGCAAAAGGTTGATATCAGCATAACTGATGTGATTGATGACTATCGTGGACTGATCAAAGTAGTAGCTGATGCACGAATGGAATTTGAAGTTTATGAACAGAAAGCGTTAGAAATCTCAGAGTCAAGAGTACCAGACAAGTGTTTCTAGAAGAAGAAGGAGAAAGTTGCAAGCTGATGAATCACGAGTTGGAGATGTTCAATTTTCAGGAAGGGATAATTTTCGAGTCAACACTTTCAACGTCATTCTTGACAATCTTCATTCTGAATTGCGAAGAAGATGCCAAGCATATGAAGAAATTCACGGAAAGTTTTCAGTTATCACTGAATTTAGAGATTTGAATTCCTGCGAAAGTCGTAAGAAGTCGGAACATCTAAGGACAATTTATGCCTCGGACCTCGAACCTTCATTGGATGACGAATTGGTGCACTTCCACCCGTATTGCTCCGAGAAAAAACTAGAACGTGATTCACCATCCAAGCTTTTAAAACTCTTGAAAACGAACGACTTATATACTGAGTTCCCAAACGTAGAAATAGCATATCGAATATTTCTGACATTAGCGGTGACAAATTGCAGCGCAGAACGTTCATTTTCATGTTTGAAAAGAGTCAAAAACTATTTTCGTTCAACTATGACGGGCAGTCGGCTAAATAGTCTAGCGATTCTGTGCATCGAGTCGTATTTGCTTGAACGCTTGAATTGTGAAGAACTAATAGATCAGTTCGCGGTAAAGAAAGTAAGGCGTGTTTGCATTTGACGCAAACGATAAACATTCGTAATTATCTTGTATGTCAACTTTGAGCTTTATTTTCTTATAAAAAAGCCTTATGTGATTATTCTTTTACCATGAAACAAACCTTACGTTTTTCATTCATTTCATTCGTTAATTATATAGTTAACGATCTCACTAACATTTCAAATAATTAAAAATCAATAATAAAGGCGGCAATTTTTAAAGTGCACTGGGCGGCATTTTATAGAAATCCGGCCCTGCCTGCACTCTCTTCTAAAAGAAAGAGGCATCTAGGAAAATATTTTCTTGATGATCGAAGCGATCTGGTGAACACAGATCCCCTGCATCTCCTTCGTTTTATTAAAAGCTCCAAATGGTTTTGTTAAGTAAGGTACTCCCTCACATAATTTATATGGTATCGCAATGGACCTACAATTGGTCTAAGTGTGTCAGTTGTATTCCTGACAGCTATTTTAACCTAACCTAACCTAACCCCACTAGACTTCAAAATAATGCATGACCGTACTTTACAATTTTTGAACTTAAATATTTGACGTAATTGAGCACAAATCAAATTCCACAAAAGTCTTCAAAAGGTATTCGAGAATTTTTGGTGAAATTTTCTATCAAAGTACCATCTGACAGAAAGTTTGTTTCTTTCACGTCTTTTACCTGAGATTAGAGGTACTATAAGGCAAGTTTTGCAATCGTGCAGGAAAACAATTAGTGAAATAAGAATTAAACATGACATTACGTTGATAGGAAATACGAAAAGAGTGGGTCCCGCGTCCCGCAATTCTGTCTATCTATCTGTCCATATATGATTCTACAGACTGAACCACTTTACCAATTTCCTTATATTTCAAAGTATCTGTGGAGCAGCCTACAGTAGGTTTATTGAGTCGCTATAGATCTTGAAACAACGGTATCTGCCATACCCCTCTTTTTAAGGTTATATACAGTTGGAAGGCCGAAAAAAGGCGAATTTTTTAGAATTTTTTCTGACAAAACTTTTAAATTTATTGATCTAAAAATTTGTACACACATTATGGTATTTTAAAACTAAGTATCAGTAAAAATATTTATTTGGAAAGGAGCTACCGCTGATCTCCGGAAGCTCCTCTCAAAAAATACGTTTTGCGGTGACCACTATGTCTCTGAACGTTATCCTCTGAAATTTGAAAACCAAACAATTTTCGTTAGCGTAATGTTAAATCTAGTCACCAATCGAAGGAATAAGCAAAATAATGTTTTTTTTTTTAAAATGACGTTTCTCAAAAGCAAAATCGATTTTTGACCAAAATTTTTTCTTTAACCCATTTCCGGCGGCTACCAGTTCCAGGTGTGCTAGGAACTTGAGATTTCACACTTTGTCTATTTTTGGGCTAGTTAGAGAAAATCTAAAAAAATTTTTGGAAAAGCTTTTAGTTTCCCGGAAAATTGACGTTGCGTTTTCGCAACACCCGCCAAATGTAGGTATAGTAGCAAAATCATTAAAGAAAAAAAAATTAAATACGGAGTTTAGATCAGTTTTATTGACAAAATATTCATCAAATATTTGTTTTTGTGTGGTATCCATCAAAGCATTTTGGATGCTACGTTACACTTTGTGCAGAAAAAAAATGGTTTGACTAGAAGATTTCCGACAGCGAAGACGTTTTTTTGTTTCGATGATAGTGTGTTTCATGTCATCGAAACGAACCGCTTCATTAGGGTTTCCATCTCGTTGAATATTCTGACTGCTGCTTGTCTCTGATCTCAACAAGGAATCGACAACAAATGCTCTGATTGAAGTAGTCTTTTGAGGATGAATCTGTTGAATTTCTTCAGGAGTGCTTAAGGTTGTCTGCTGGATCGTTGGACGGATTTTCATCGCTGAATTGGATGTTGGGGGGCTTGTGCGAGTTGAATTGAGGAGTTGACTTCTTCCAAAAATGCAGGGTCCAAGGGTGGATTTGGTTTGAAGTATTCATCAAAGAAGTCCGCAAATCCTTTGGCTCTATTTGCGTTGATTGAAGCTTCGCCATGGGCTGGAGCCTGTTTTGGAGAAGAATGTCGTTGTGATAGTTCACTGCGTTCTTGAACATGATGTTTACGCATCTAAGCTCGCTGGAGACCGCCTGGTAGTTGCTGTTGATGGTGTTTAGTTCCCGTTGCTGAATACGTTGTAGCAGCTTCCTCGAGTGTGGCCTGTGGTGGTAGAGCTTCTGTATGTAGTCGGGCAGGTGCTCGTATTTGTCCCGGGAAGTTCTTGGCTGCCTATTCTTCTCAACCGAAGATTCAATTATGGTTTTCAGATTGTCAATTGCTGTATCAATTTCCTCATTCCGGAGGTTTGTGTTGGTTGATGGTAGTGTGTGCAGTGTCCCCAGACTTTTGAAATCTTTTTCCCCTTTTTTTTTCAGCAAAACCAAATTTTTTCCCCTCATTCGTAAAAAAGTCCCCTTTTTTCTCCCCTTTAATAAAATGTTCATAAATTCTGAATAAAAAAAAGTTTAGTTGTTTTTATTTTTTTTTATTATTAATTAACGCAACCTACATCAATAAAAACAAAACAAATCACAAAAATTCAGGCTAAAAGTACATATATGTACTTGTATTTGGTACCATAAAAAATAAATATTAAGGCAAGAAATCACAAAAACTGATATTGCAAGTTTACAAACATCTTTAAAGCTTACGTTTTTTCTATGTACATATTTTTAGAATGTAGTTTTATGCAGTCCTTTTCAATTTCAAAATCCACACATTTGCTTTTCTTCAGGAGGGTTTTCGTGTGAAGAATTCCACTTAAAGTGGGATTTTGAAGCTTATTTCTAAGCTTAGTTTTGTTAAGGTTAATTGCAGAAAATAATCTTTCAGCCCCAGCTCCACTATGTGGTAGGCAAAAAACAAATGAAATAAGGATTTTCTTTTTGGGAAACATTTCAGTTCCATTACCGAACTTAATGCTTAAAACATCTTTCCAGAACCGCTGCACATTTCCTGTCGAAATATCTTTTAAATTTAGATTTCGAAGAGATTTGTATTCGAGATCCACTTCGTTCCATTCACTTTCAGAAAAAATGTTCGAGAAATATTTAGAGAGGGGTCCCAGAGAACTAACAGTTTTGTTTTTAAGTGATTCTGGGCTAACGAACTTTAGAAGTTTAAAAACTTCTCCCTTATCATTAAAATCAAAACGGTTTAGGATCTCCTTGTACGATTTTATAAGAAAGTTTCTGCAGTAGTTGTCTCTAAAATTATATTTTTCGATTTGATTTAAATCAGAATTTTCGAGTTTTGAACATAACTGTGAGCCCAAATACAAATTTTCCAAAACTTCGAGGTTATCATTGTTGTTCAAATCGATTAAAAAAATATTTGGCAAGCTATCTAAATAGTCTTTTTTGAAAAAGCAGTCGGCTATTGTTTTAAGAGTAAGTTCTATACGATCATATAATATGTGAATTTTCAAATCTTCAGACTGCATTTCCAAATTCAGTTTCGTAAATAAAGGCAAAAAAAAGTTTAAAAAATCTAGATAGAGTATTGTGGATGGTTTTTCTAAAGTACGATAAATTTTTTCACATTGTTTTTTATTGACGTTATCCTCTAAATGAGTACCAGTAGAATATAGAAGCAGTGCGTTGTACTGCTCAATAAACCTTTTAATAACCGCATGAAGTGATAGCCACCTTGTTTGTGATGGATGAAGCATTTTGTGAGGTTTAACATTACAAAATACTTGAAATTCTCTTAATATATTCTGACGTTTTGCACTACAATTAAAATGTGCATATATTTCACGGCAGCATATTTCAATTTTTCAATTTCAATTTAAAACATTACATGGGCTATTTTCGTACATGATATACATTTAGATGAGCACTTTCCGTTTAGTCTTATACTATTCGAACTACCTTTCAAATTATTTCGTGATGAAAATATGTCTGAATGTTTAATTTATACCCCTATTACGATTGGCGAATCAAACGTTCGATGTGAGTTTTTTTCATTGGCGAACTAAAGCATTCGACATACTATGGTTGGCGAACTTCAAGGTTCGAGTTCGAAATTCAGAAGTACAGTAAAAAAAAAATATCAAACGTCAAATCACTATAATTTGCAAATAACAAAATTTCCACAAATAGAAAGTGAGAAATAAAGTAATAAATAATAAGAAATGATTAGTAGTACAGATTTATTATTTAATGATAGTGAATCTCACAGAAAAAAAAAAATAAGAATGCTTCGACTCCGAAGGAGTATACGAGACAACTCCAACGTGTTGGAACTGCCTGATCATCTGTAAGTAGGAACAATTATTTGTCTTTTGTGGAAATTCTTTTACAACTTTTGAATTTTTGAAGTTTCAGATCATATTTAGACTGAATAAGGAGGCTTTTGTGTTCGTGCTAAGCAAATTAGAGGCAGAATTCCGAAATACAAGCACCTCTTCAATTCCTCCTATTGTTTAATTGGCTTGTGCTCTAAGATTTTTTGCGAGTGGGAGTTATCCGAGCAGCGTTGGAAATGATTTTGATTTAGGTTTGTCACAACCCTCTGTTTCCATAGTGCTGAAGGAGGTGGTGTCTGCAATTGAAGACAAGCTATGACCTACCTGATCTACCTAGATCAGTGTATTATTGCAAAAGGCGTTTCACTCAACGCCTGGAAAATGATAGAACTCCAGACGCGACGATTTGTGTTAAATACAAATTCAAATCTAGCCTTTACTTTGTTCTTATTTCGAAAGTTATTTTATTAAAATATCAATTGTGGCACCTAAAGCTAACTGATTTTGCTGGCATTCTAAAAAAAAAAATTCTATTGCAATAAGAGCTAATAAGCCGATCTTTTGTTTGAAAGAATTTCTTAAAAGAAAAATTATACAATTTGTATGAAAAAAGAAACTTTCCGTTCGGAAGCGACGGAAAACTCCATAAGGCTTCTATGATTTTTCTCGCAAAACTATCTTGATTAGTAAAGTCCTTTCTCCATTATAATAAATAAAAATAAATGCGGTGGCACTACAGAGTTCTGCTAGTAGTAGTAGTTAACTCCTTATCGTTCGACTTCTTTTCACGTTATGGTTATTGTTCGACAAAAAATAACACGAATGGCATTCAATTTTACGAACGTTCGATAACCACAATAGGGTGAGACCACACTTCGAAAATCATTTGACTTTTTAGTCGAATCACAGGGTGTGAGTTCGTTAACCGTGATACCGATTTCTCGCACTCGCACGTTTTTTCGTTCGACTCGCCAATCGCAATAGGGGTATTAAGCAAAATATGTTTCAAATAGTTATTTGAATTTTTTCCCCCTTTTGTAAGCTTGTCCCTTTTTTTCCCCTTTTGGAAAGTAAAATCGGCAAAAATGGTGCTTTTCCCCTCAATCTGGGGACCCTGAGTGTGTGTTAGTTGGCTAGCAGAGTCTGGCTTTTTGTAGTTGACGAAGCCCACCTCTGGCTGGTTCACAGAGATTATTTGGTGCCGGAGGTTGATTGAAAGAAGGACGGCCTCGTTATCCCAATCGCTGGTTATTGTCGTGCAGACGAAGTTTCGCAGCTCCGGAAGGATAAATATAGGATTGGATGTTGCGCGAAAAAAGTCGAGCGTCTATGGTGTCCTTGGAAAGGTGGGTTTGGGTTGGGACAATACTACCAGAGAGTGATGTTCTATATTTTCGTCCAGCTCATTGACAATTGCATTCCCGTCACTGTTGTCTTGTGTATCCATCCATCTTCGGTGTCTAGCGTTAAAGTCTCCTCCAATGAGTTCATAGGCGCTTCTGCATAATATGTTCAAGGTATGGAGATCGTCCCTGATGTCTGATGCTGTTGCCGTGCATTTGTTGTAGATGCTGATGACTGTAAAAAATAAATCAATTGCCAAATATTTCTATTCGTTTGTAGTTTTACAATACACCACTCATTCACGAATTATTGGTTTCATTTTTTTCCAGGAAAAATAAATATAAATTTTCTGTTGAAAAAATGTATTAACTGGGCTAGGTTTTTTATAACTATTGTGTACACTCCAATTATATCTAAGAATTTCTAACCCTTTGCCGTGGTTTTTCCAAAATAGCTGTCGAATGAATTTCGGTTCTTTTTTAATAAAAAATTTTTTTTATAAAGTGCACATTATTTCGAAGAAACCAAATTTTATATGCAGTGAAAACCCAACGGAATTTTTTTTTTTCTTTTGGTAAATGCTACTACTTTTGGCGGGTGTTGCGAAAACGCAACGTAGGATTTCTACCTCACCTATCAATCAGGTAACCCGTATGATTTGCATCAAATGTACATTGAAATATAATTTGAATCTTTTCCTAACAGTTTGTGAAAAAAAAATTTAAAATAATAAGATGTTTATTCACTGTTTTACCCTGTAGCTACACGATCAAGATATGGTAAGCCATCAGCCTACACATACATTATGTCAAATTCCTGTTCATGTTTCGGCTGTAACGTAGGCGACTTACAACTTGCCAGGCAAATGGCTTTCAATCGACATGTCATTATATATTTTCAAAATGGCACCCACAAGAAATTTGAAATTCAAAGTTTTTTTCCAGGCAACCTTTTCTCTTTTTGAGGGTATTTGACGAAGCTGTCAATTTCATGGCTACTGAAACTGCTTCTCGGGGGCTTTCAATATTCCATACCAGTTGGGTTTCAATTTCGAAAAGTTTGGTTGTGTATGTGTAAGAAAGTTCGAATGTATTGTAAATGGCTTACCATATCTTGACCGTGTAGCCCCGGGGTTAGTTCCTCAACAAAGGCTAACTCAAAATTTCCGAAATTTCAGCTTTTGACGGTGTTCAAAAGACTGCAAAATTAAGTTTTTGAAAAAAATCCAAAAACAGGTCGATTAGATATTTTAATAAGCTTTCAAAATCATTTGTTAGTTCATTAAAATAAAGAATCCTTTAAGCTGGAGACGCTCTCAAACATGACGTTGCGTTTTCGCAACGCTAGCCGGAAATGGGTAAATACAAAATCGGTGAGAAAAATTTTAAAATTTTTTTACAGTTTTTTGTTGAAACACCTTCTGACAAGGTCTGATGAAGACTTGATTCTTAAAAACTCATTTATTAAAGAAGTTAAAAAACTACTTTAATTTTCAGTGAAAACCTCTGACATTATTTATTTAATTGTTTTCAATATTTTTTGCGATTCCATTTACATGACTAATTCGTAGTTGGCAGCACTGTACCACCAAATATATTATGAAGAGCCTGAAACCTTGTACACAATCGCAAATTTTTTTCTGCGCATTTTTTTCGTAACTAAAGCCACTCAAGTGCCATGGAAACTCGAAAAATGCAAATTCTAATCGTTAAGCAACGATATCTTGAAACTTTTAAGTTGAAATTTAATATTTCAGAGCTGCTGTTGTCGGTTTTCTAAAAAACAGGTAGATAAGTTAATGAAAGCGCCCAATCAAACCTTGGTAATATGTAATATAATAATAATTATTTTATTAAACGTTATTTATATACAATTGATACTTATACTAGATAATTTTAGAATTTAAAAAATGATAATGTAAGAATGTTGGCACATAGGGGGCCTAACGAAATACTTTGTCTAGAATTGAAATAATAACTTAATATTATATAGCTGAAAAGAAAAGAAAAATTTTAATTATAAATCGGTTGACTTGGGTGATCTCGGGATGTTCCGTCCCGGTTGTCGCTGGCGTCCCTCTGCATGGGGAGGAAATATGCTGACCCAGGGTCAGCGTAGAAATTGGTGGCTTCGTCGTTGGCTGGTATTATTTCTTCGTTCAAAGTGTTCATCACGCTTAGGTATCTTGGCTCGGGGTGTTGGTCCTCACTGGTTATCCTTCTCACCAAATGATTCGAATGGTTGTTGATATCTGCAGCCGTTTTCCTTACTGTCAATAACACGTATTGATCTAAGGGCATCACTTTGGCTTTCTCGTACACAAGCCGGTTGCTGTAGTGTCTTTGGCGCTGGTGGTTGAAAGTGAGGCCGGTGCAGAGTCTCAGAATTTTCCTTTCGAAAAGTAGAAGCTCCTTCATCGCTGTCTTGGAGATGGCAAACCAGACTGGGCTGCCGTAGTTGATTACGGGTCTCAGCAGTTGCTTGTACATCAGAAGTTTCGTTGACTGACTAAATCCTGTTTTTCTTCTCATCAAAGGGTAAAGTCGGTGGAAAGCGAAGTTGGCCTTCTTCAGTACAGCGCGTGAGTGCGGGTTAAATTTAAGCACCTCATTAAAGTTGATACCTAAATACTTCGCGTTCAGTTGGGCAGTCAGTCTGGTTCCATCGGGTAGCGATAGTGATGTTGCTCTGCATCTTCCAGCGGTACGGCAGCCTCTATAAACTCCAGGCCTTCTGAAGCAGACGAGTTCAGATTTGGTTGAGTTGACCCGTATACCCCATTTCCTATAATAGGCATATAGTCTGTGGATTAGAGTTTCCACTCTCCGTGCAGCTATGGAAGGCGAAAAAGATGTGCAGTATGTTAAGGAGTCGTCAGCGTAAAGCAAGTTTTCGCTGGTTGGTTGGTTGGTTGGTCCGACGTCATTATGTTGAAGAGGAATGGCCCTAGCTTCGATCCTTGAGCAACTCCTGCTCTGATACTTTTGGTGGCTGATTTTGCGCTTCCGACTTGAACGAAGAAGTTCCTGTGGGAGAGAAAGGAAAAAATTATTTTTTTTAGCGGAGCTGGAAAATTTAGTAGGTGGAGTTTATGGATGAGAGCATCAATCCATACGCTGTCGAATGCTTTTTCGACATCCAAAAAGCAAGCGACGGTGACCCGATGGCTGTTGAGGGCTGCGGTGACGTCTTTATGCAGTTTCATCAACGGATGTAGGGTTGAATGCTTTTCCCGGAAGCCGAACTGCATGTCTGGGATGATGTTATTTTCCCGGCAGAACTTCTTTAATTTCCTAAGTAAAAGCTCCTCCAGAAGCTTACCTTGGTTTTGCCCTCGCTCTTGTAACGTTCATTCGCAATGAATAGACTATGTTAGTTGCGAGTTGTCAAAGCCAACAAAAATCAAAGAGCCTTGACAATTTTCATTGAGTTAGAGTACATCGAGACCTTCCAGCAATTTAAACGTAAGCGACAAAAATAAAGTTTTACAGGAAGACGTTTTCTTTGTTTTTCATATCATAAGCATTAAAAAAAAGGAATGAAAACGAAAAAAGCGAAACCGAAGTTAATGTGTTTCAGGCATACTAAATAATACTTTGGGACGGAAATGTTCCGTGTGGAAAAGAGCTGCGCTGCGTTACCAACTCGATATCGCAATTTCAAAAAGATTTGTAGGAAATTCGAAATGTTTCACGCAATATTTGAAAAAAAAGGATGACCCTGTGCCTTCCAGAGAAAACGGTAAGGCACTTCGCCTACCTTTTTATCACAGAACCCTTTATCCACATAAATTAGCGAGTGCCAATGAACAAAGCCCATACTTTTTGGTGTATATTAGATTAAGGTTGGCTAGGATTAAAACCCCAATAGCGGTCGCTATGGCAAAGTTTTTTTTTTATTAAAAGGTCTGGTCTTAGATTCCTCGCAACATGGCAAATTTCCATTTCAAACGTACACTGCTGTTCACTTAATTAGACGCACAAATTTTTTTTTACATAACCCTAATTTTTTTGTAAGTGTGGGTAGCAATTGTCAAACAATTGCATTTATTTGAAAGCTTATTAAATTCTCAACAAAATAACACTAACAAGTCCAAGGTGAGTGGAAGTAAACGGACATTTTTTCCCTCTTTTGTCTATGCTCCAAGAAAAAGTACACTTTTTTTTTGTTCACATGATTAGACGCACCTGTAAAATTAGTTAGTTGGCCGCGATCTGTTACGTGCATTAGAGTCAGCTGCAAAGTTTAAGCAATAAAAAAGTGTTTGCCACAGATTTCAGTCCAAAATGTTGGAAAAAAAAGTTTTAGCTGCAGAAGAAAAAGGGAAAATTGACGTGTTGCAATCCGAAGAGTTTTCAATGAGGAGAATTGCAACAAAAATAGGCCGAAGTGACCATGTTGTAAGGAATTTTATTAAAAACAGTGATTCATACGATAAAAACTCCAAAGGAAGGACAAAAACGGCTTTAACTCCTCAGGATAAGAGAAAAATTTTTAAAAATGCATCAAACTCAGCTCTCTGCGCTAGTAAAATAAAGGTAAAAGCGGGGGTAACAGCCAGCACATTAACTGTTCGTCGAGCTATTTTAAGTGCAGACCATCTTCAATTAAAAAAGAAACAAAAAAACGCCTCCACTAAACGCCATAAGAGAGAACAGCGGTTGGAGTTCGCACGCGTTCACATGACCTGCGATACTATCTTTGGAAATGAGCTAAATTGGCAAAATGCGGTTTTTTCTGTCCAAAAAAATTTAACCTAGATGGTCTTGAAGGATATAACCACTATTTCCATGATTATTTTTTCGTCAGAACAAACCGCATTTTGCCAATTTAGCTCATTTCCAAAGATAGTATCGCAGGTCATGTGAACGCGTGCGAACTCCAACCGCTGTTCTCTCTTATGGCGTTTAGTGGAGGCGTTTTTTTGTTTCTTTTTTAATTGAAGATGGTCTGCACTTAAAATAGCTCGACGAACAGTTAATGTGCTGGCTGTTACCCCCGCTTTTACCTTTATTTTACTAGCGCAGAGAGCTGAGTTTGATGCATTTTTAAAAATTTTTCTCTTATCCTGAGGAGTTAAAGCCGTTTTTGTCCTTCCTTTGGAGTTTTTATCGTATGAATCACTGTTTTTAATAAAATTCCTTACAACATGGTCACTTCGGCCTATTTTTGTTGCAATTCTCCTCATTGAAAACTCTTCGGATTGCAACACGTCAATTTTCCCTTTTTCTTCTGCAGCTAAAACTTTTTTTTCCAACATTTTGGACTGAAATCTGTGGCAAACACTTTTTTATTGCTTAAACTTTGCAGCTGACTCTAATGCACGTAACAGATCGCGGCCAACTAACTAATTTTACAGGTGCGTCTAATCATGTGAACAAAAAAAAAGTGTACTTTTTCTTGGAGCATAGACAAAAGAGGGAAAAAATGTCCGTTTACTTCCACTCACCTTGGACTTGTTAGTGTTATTTTGTTGAGAATTTAATAAGCTTTCAAATAAATGCAATTGTTTGACAATTGCTACCCACACTAACAAAAAAATTAGGGTTATGTAAAAAAAAATTTGTGCGTCTAATTAAGTGAACAGCAGTGTATATTGGAGTTTGAATCTAGTTCATTCAATTTATGACATAATTTCGGCCAGTTCATCCACTTAATATAGCTCAACACAAATTTCTTTAAAAAAATTGCAAAATGCCCATCAAAATCATTCAAAAGCATTAAAACATCTCATACACAAAAATAAATCGCATTATAGTTTCGTTTAACGATTGCACAACGCTTTTGTATGCCAAATTCATTATATTTTCCGTAACTGATTCAAAAGTTACATTTAAATTGATTAACTAATTTTTTTTACATATTGGTACCAACTACCAATTATTGAACTAAGCTTTCAACGAGACCTCACTTTCCCAATTCAATAGCCTCTATTTCAGGAATTCTGTGTCATAAGCAAATACTACACCTATGTACCTCTATCATCATAGCCTCAAGCCCACATTCTGGTTTTGACTTCAAATTCTACGATGGCAAATACGTTTGTGGATGTACGAGTACCTATATGTAGTTAGCTATGTCGATTTATAGATAGAAAGGATAGCCCATTCCATTCGCATATTGTGAATATTTTATTTTGTAGTTTATATTTCAACTGAACTGGAATAGAGATAAAGTTTCAAAAGGTTATCGAAATTCATAATTGAATTTACAAAATAATAGTTTGCACTCATCTCAAACCTGCAATCATAGGTAGCTATGGTGTAGATTGTAGAGTGTAGTAGTAGTCTTGTATAACGTACGTAAGTCGAGTGTGTGTGTGGGGGATGTGAAGGAATAATCGTTCAATAATAACAATTATCGTTTCGCGAGTGCATTGCTACGGAATAATCCTGGCCGGAATTTTTGCGCACTTTTGTTTTCCTTTTATATTTTATGAGTGCTCTACCGTTTTTCTGGTCTTTATTGTTGGGAATGGAGATATACGAGTACCTACGTGTAATATAATATCTGGCAGTGTGTAGCATTTCGTTTTTCATTCTTTCGGAGGAGGCTGCTGTGTTGTATAGAGATTGTCTGAATGGGCTGACCTTTTTTCATTGCAATCGGCTTTTGACCACTCATGTGGATTTTTATGCAAATCATAAAATAATAAAACATTCGATGGCGTTACGTTATCCATTGTGTTCTCTTTTCGGTTTAAAAATCCATTAAAAAATAACTGCAACTGACCTAAAAGTTAATATTTTTGAAGCGCAACGAAATTATTTTTAAATTTACTGATCAAACTAAAATTTGAATGAATTATCAGCCTCAGTAGAACGGAAGCAGGAAAAAATTTGGAAGAACTCTAAGAACGGTACCTCCCGTAGTACCGTTATTTAAAAACCAACTTCTTCGTTAATGACTCGCGTGATATAAAAATTTTATATTTTAGAAGTCGTAAGCTGCTCAAGGAAAATTGAGTATCAAGATATGAAAAATTTTAATTTTCGAAATTTTTATAAATTTTAAAAACAGCTTTTCAATTTTTGAAATAAATTCAAAACCTCTACACATAATATCTTTTTTTTTCAAATTCTTTGTCCAAACAACTTCTGTCAAGATCTTAAGGATACTTAAAATTTAGAAAAAAAACTAGCTTTTAAAAACAGTGAAAATGAAAATTCGTGTTTTGAAAAAATTGCTCTTACGATTTTGATTAAATGTTCAGCGTTTTTGTGTATTAGCAATTGCAAAAGATTGGCATTTTTAGATCCTCGCTTGAAACCTTTGGAATATTTAATTAAATTTTTTTAAACATTTTGCTGTAAAAATGCATTAAAAACAAAATGCATTGCAAAGCAAAGTTATTCCGATCTATAGACTGTAACGAAGTTACAAATACACACCCAACTGCCAGCCAATTCATGTACCATTGTTATCACATGATATTTTTCACTCACGCCATAGAGCTCACACTCACTAGTTGTAGATAACTTTATAAGGCACGTACGAGAAGCAGAAGTCAGCCCGTGTTAAGAAAGTGCCAATCTTGTGTACAGGCTACTTCCACTAGAGGAAAACCAAGGGTACGTAGTGTGCCAATGTTGCCACTTTACTGCAATTGCAGTAGATCTACTGCATTTTTTTTCCTAAAATCATTCTACTGCCTTAAAAATATTTCTACTGCACTTTTGGTTTTACGAATAAAAACTAAGCTTAAATAATTGCAATGCTCATAAATGAAATTTTTGGCCTTATATACTGAATACAGCTATTTTTCAAAAGCACCCGTATTATAGGTGCACTCAGCTTTTGGCTATAGAGTTTTTAATGGAGAGAATTAGATTTTTTTGAAATTAGTTTATGAATAATTTTTTCTATGTTTTGAAAAGAGATTGATGTATACATTTGTGTACTAGTTAACCCGCCTGGCATAGCTCAGCCCCTATGTTTATCAAATTGTGTGTTAAATAAATAAGTTTCCAAGTTTAAATTCTAGTGATAGAGTGGGGATGAAATAAAGTCTATGCTACTCAGGTACAATGAAGCACTCTAACATTGAAAGAATTTTTAAAATCGGTTCAATACTTTCCAAGTTCCTGAAAATGTTTTTATTTCGTCCTATTCTCTTGGGAGAATGGGGATAAAATATTGTTTAAGCTATTTGGAGATACCGTCATATTGTAATAGCGTTAAAAAATTTATATCGTTTCAGTGGTTTTGAATTACCGTTCATATGGGAATTCGGGGATGATATATAATCCATGTTATTCAGGGGCAATGAAGCACTGATAAAATTTTTGGAATCAGTCTAGTATTTTTCAAGTTCCCGGTTATGTTTCCTTTCCCGTGGGAATATGGAAAGGAAATCTAGCCTATGTTATTTCTCAGGTTTCAGACCATTTTTGTGTTCCAAACTTCATTCATTGGATCAATGGTTTTGGTACCTCTTCAATATAAACCATTAGTTCTCGTTTGCGTTCCCGTTCCCGATCTTGAGTTCTTTTGAATTTATGTTAATGCCTCAATAAAATAGGAATAAGTAATTAAAGTCAGCAATTTATTGTCCAATTTAAAAACTAAATTAACCCTCGCTCGTTTACAAACCGGCAAAAGTCGTGTCCACCCGAACTGGGGCCCAAATGGACCCCACAATTTTTTCTTCGAAAGTTTTTTGATTTCTGACTTATATTGTTCAGTTATAGCTCTTCTGGCTATTGTATGAATTGTTTCTAAGTATTATATATAGCGGGGATAAAGAAATTTAAGCAGAGATGTCATTATGCAGGTATGTAGGAGGTCAGCAATAAAATTTTTCAATTTCAAAAACGATGGAAATTGCCCAATTTTGCAAATCTGGGATTCCCGCTTATCCCTTTCGATATGTCTGTTTTACGTAATTACTGATTGTAATATTGATGCATATCAATGTTCTTGCCAGGTCCGCCTATCAAAAGAAAAAAATAGTCATTATTTCACTTTGTTCAGGTAAAAATGATTGAATTTCCCCAATACATGCCAAGCAAGCATGCCAAAAATGGCTTGAACTTTAGGTGGACGTATGAAAGCTCAACGGGCTTTCCACTGAAGTTTTCTGTCTACACTGATAGCTCTGACCAAAGTACAGGACTTGGTCGTGGATATGATGTGGTGATGTCGTTGATGCCATCATATTTCAATTCTGGACGCAACCTCACTATTGATAATCTCTTTACGTCGGTGGATTTGGCATTGAAGTTGCTGGATAAGAAGATCACTATTCCTGGCACGATTCGGAAAAACAAAAGAGATTTGCCTAAACCTTTTGTAGCGAAGGAGGTTCTTGATGAGCAGAATGAGCCTGTAAAGGTCAATAACAAAAAGCAGTATCGTCCAGTCCACTCATCCATTTTTGGATTTTCTGGAAAAATAGCGTTGGTGAGTTATGTTCCGAAGCCAAACAAACAAGTGGTATTGCTATCAACACAACATAACTGTGAGAAAGCCACTTTCGGTCATCAAAGTAAGCCTGCAATGGTACTAGATTATAACAGCACCAAAGGTGGAGTCGATGTATTCGACCAAATGGTCTCAGTTTATTCATGTACACGCAAAACAAATCGCTGGCCGATGGTTGTATTGTACAACTTACTGGACATAGCAGCCCTAGCAACTGTTATCATTTTTCGACACTTCAATCCACCTAGAAGAAACAAAAAACTGTACAGAAGTGATAAACTCATCGAACTAGCGGAGGAACTGGTTGAGTCAGAATTGAATAACCGTTCTCAACATGCAACACAATCTGGCATTGGAAAATCTGCAATGGATGCTCTCTGTATTTTGGGGAGAGTTCATGAAAAATTACCAACAGTCCCCGAAGGCTCTCTTGTAAAAGAAGCAGATGTCACCTTTGCCCAAGAGCAGATGACAAGAAAACCAGAACCACCTGCGATGGATGTGGCAGATGTCGTTGCTCTTGCCACACTAGAACCTTATGTGTTAAATGTCTCCCGAAACTGCCCACAACTTCAAGTTAAATTCTTCTAAACATAAACTAGGCTGCTTTTAAAATAAAATAATTATTTATTAGAAAAAATATGATTTTTCATAGAATTTCAGTACTGGGGTCCAAATGGACCCCAGTTCGGGTGGACGGGTTCTTTTCACAAAAAAATCGCAGAAAAATCTGTAAACATCTGATAATCGTTTCAACTTAAGAAATGAATAAAAAATTGAATTTTGTTCACTGTGTAAAAATCTCAATTAAAAAAAATGAAAAACAAAAAAGTTATGAGTGTTCAAACATGCTCTGGGGTCCAAATGGACCCCAGTTTGTAAATTAGGGTTAAAAGAACTATTAAAAACAAACAATCCTATTATCTAATTATTTGTTATTTATTATTAAATTTTTTTTTATCAAAAATGACTAAAAAAATAACCAGAGCATTGCATTGTTTTGATTTATTTTTTAATTCTCTACAGTTAAGAATAAGGAAATTGTTGCTTTTATATATTCCATTCCTTTTTTTTATATTCACTTAACTTTTCTTTGAACTTCCACAAATAATTCAAAACCAAAATTTGCCGAATCAGTCAACCTGTTCTCGAGTGATATCAAGACTAACGTACAGCAATTGATTTTTATATATGTATGTACATATATAGATTTAAAATTATAAATGAGTGAAAATCTACTGCATAAAAATGTTATCTAGTGCACTTTTTTTGTAAATCTACTTCGAAAATTTTTTCAAACAGTGGCAACGCTTGTGTGCCCAGAGATTCCCAATTTTTAGCAAGGTCTCCTTGGAGCTCCCAGCACAAATCCCCCATTAGCCTCTTAAGAGCTTTTGGGTTTTATTTTGCCGACTGTTAACCCGTGGATGCGTTTGACTGTTGATGCCAGTATTTTACTGTTGATGCCAGGGTTAACCTGTTGATGCCAGTGTTTTACTGTTGATGCAAGGATCTTACTGTGAATTTACCAGTGATTAAAAACCCGTACTTGATTACCTTTTTGCCAGCATAGGACTTAGGAACTATCAGCGTTGGAACCACCGACCACCAGAATTAGCGATAAGGATTAATAAAGATTATATTAGACTACCTTTAAGACAAATAAAAGGATTTGACCTTCTTCATAACCAAAGTTTTACATGTTTTCTTTGGCCGACCCTCGACCCGACAAGCATACACCAGCTCTAGAGAAAAAAGCACATCACAAGACAATGTTATATCCTGTTCTAAAGGGCGCAAGACATTGCTAAATTGCTTCATGGAACCTGTGGAAAAATATTATTTTACTTAAAAAATATTTCGATTACCAATTAGCACTCCAAATTACACCTCATTTGAATATGGATACCCTTGCCATGAACTTTAACTCTATGTAAAGGTAAATGAAATGTAAGATAATTGGATACCAAGAAAAGTCTTAAAAGCAGTTATCAAAAGAAAAGGAACCATGTTCGAGGAATGGACTAGCTTTGCTGGAATATGTATGGCCATATAAACATAAGTACTAGGAAGCAACCATCCTTTAACGTGGAAAGAAAGTTCAGGGAATTCCTGCAAAAGTTTGGAAGCACCCTTTTTCAAAGACTTATTTCAAAAAACTGGTCTTCTCTGTTTAGATGTTATTACAGTACAGTCGTCTAAGCTTCAACCTTCAGTAGAACTTGTACCTTTTAAATAGGAACTCATTGAATTAAATTAGCATTATCTTCAATGCAAGAGGAGAGATGCTCAATCTTTCTCACATCGACGAGGTCTGCCTTTGATGTGTATTCTTTGCAATCTTAAAAGGCGTGAAGATACATTTCATTTTATTGTGATATGGCCAATCCTGACAGAATTTCGGTTGAGATATTTCAGCAAATGCAATATGGAAGAAAGAGAAACGCTCAGCCTCGGCGACCAGGTACCGGACAGACTTTACAACTATATCATAACACTACGAAAGAAATAGGAAAGCTATTATTAAAGAAGATTTTTAGTTATTTTTACCCAGTACAAACTGCGCAGTAATAACAAGGCTACAACCTACTGGGTACCAGGACATGAAGGAATTATAGGCAATGAACAGGCAGACGACTGGCAAAGAAGGGAGCCGGATCACCACTCATAGGACCGGAACCTTTTTGTGGAGTAACAGAATGTCACATCAAAAGAGCAACGACCAATGCAGATACTGTAACGAACAGGAAGAGTCTTAGGTGACTGCGAAGCTCTAATACACCAAAGGAAGAACTACCTAGGGTCCTATTACGTAGAGGAGAGGGAGGCTTAAACTCAACAGATACTAACTTTCATCAGAACTAATCTGGATGAAGTACTTTAAATTTAGGAATACCACTTAAGAAGTAGGGGGTACAATGGATCTTAAAAGGTCAAAGTACAATACAAAACCGCAATTATTCATTCATTCATTCATTCATCTTTTTTTTTAACTCGTATTGTTATTTTTTTTTTATTATTTGTAACTTGGGTGGCCACAGAGGTCATACTAATTAGGCTAAAGAATTATTATTTTTTTTTTTTTTTTCAGTTACAAAAATGTTGTTTTTCAGCCTCATTTTTTAATCTCAAAACTAACTATAGCCTTAAACCAGCGCTTTCAGACTATTATTAGTTTTGTGAAAATTTAACCTTTTTAAAACTTGTTATTAGTTTTTATATGTTAATCCGGTGCGATGCCTAATTATTACCCACTCTAAAATTTTCAATACGAATTTTTACATGTCAAAATATAAAAAGAAGAGAGCTTTAAATAATTTATTTATTTATTTAACCAAAATAGCTTACAAAGTAAATTCATAAGGTATTTATACGGAAGACATCAGGGCAACAAGACCATAGATGTCGTTTGTAAAAAAAAGTTGTTAATTTCAAATATCTTTAAATAAATTGTGTAAAGTTGTGGCTTCTTTGATGCGCAGGAATGTTTTGGTATCAGCTGGATTGAGGATTTCGGCAATTTTTTTCTTCATATCTTCGGTGGAATCGGTATTAGTGGTTAGGCGTGAAATTGGACAAACGGCCAGGATATGCCAAACTGAGAGAACCTCTCTACAAAGAGTACACTCTTCCGGTCTCATCCTCTATTCCAATCAGCACAACAAACCTTGTCCAGGAAGAAACAAAACAAGATAAACTCAACTTCTTCTCTCAATAAAATAGTTAATTTGGCGAGGAATCATGGATGCATCCCTTCAGAAGTACCAGAAAACCCGAACACCTTATCCCCTCCTCCTTGGAAAAGACACCTACTGCCCATCGACACCAGTCTCTCATTGCAAAAAAAACAGAGCACCTCAAATCAAACTTACCTAATGCTTCACCGCGAACTACTAGATACCATTAAGCCCATTAGAACGCTATACACTGACGGATCCTTTAGGGACAACAACGCAAGTTATGCAGTCATCGAAATTAACGCAAATAACGAAGAGGTCAACACTATTCAGGGAATTATACCAGACGCATCCGGTAGCTATATTGCTGAAGTAACAGCGTTGTTAAAAGCCCTTGTAATTGCGCAAACATCTGCAGTAAAAACATTGATCCTCACTGATAATTTGAGCATCCTTACTGGAATTCTAAGTCCAAAAAATAACTGCTCAACACTGAACAAAATCCGGAGCATCCTCCATAACAACGGAAGAATAACGTTAGCATGGACACCAGGACATGTGAGTATTAAGGGAAATGAGGCCGCAGATAAGGCAGCGAAAGAAGCAGTCAATTACCCTTACATAAAAGAACTACCTTTGATACCTCAACTGATACGGAAAATCTTCATATCAAAAATAAATGAGGAACTAGAAAGATCATGGTTTGGAGAACAAAACTTTCTTCGACTACACCACCCAACCCATCTCCGTATAACATATAATAAAACACTAAGCAGAGAAGAATGCATCACCATATTCCGGACAAGAGTGGGAAAAACTAACTTTTCCAGTCGTCACTATTACACCAACGAGCTTTAAATAATAGGAAGCTTATTAATGCACAGAATTCAATTTAAGAACTTAGCAGATATGATTTTATTTTTTACTAACGAAATATCAACAATTTTCGATGTTGTATATTGATTAATTTGAAAAATCAATTAATTTACATATTTGTTTTGCAAGAACTACATCAAATATTTTTTTTTTCGTGGCATTAACCAAGTTCTCCATAGTTGATGCATCAGTTCTAGCCATTCTCTTAGCAGACATTGTTTTTAAGCTCTCCTACAGTCTCTTATAGGTCTTTCTTTCAGCATAAGTTTTTCTAACGAGAATAAATTTAACGAATTGAGACCCAATCAATAAAATATTTGTCGACCTCTTTGAATTCTGAGTTCTGACATTGTCCTGCAGAGATGTCTAAAATTTCTTTATCTGCCAGAAAAGAAATTAAACTTCTTCGGAGCACTTGAAGATAGTCCTTGCTTTTCATATTCTATGAAGTAAACGGCGCTGCATTTCGAGACATTCCACTGAGGAAAAATATCCCACATAATCACAGAGCCGGCTCCGAAAATTTGATTTTCAATAAAATGGCAGGTCCAAGGCAGTATATGTGTATGCCACCATAAGTGTCTTTTGAACGATAAATAGCGAGGACCATGTCAACTGTGAATTTTTCCTTTCTTCTTTGAAAGTCTGTTCAAATCTTATTGAAAGTCAAAGTTAAAATCAAAAATGGAGTAAAACAAAACGCAATAATAAAAACGAAAAACATTGTCTCAATTTTAAGTATCAATATTTCGGAAACGGAGAAAGATTTCGAAAATTTTCATTTAACATTTTCGCTTTTATTTGGCTTAAAAGTAAATAAATAGGGTGGCGCAACAGAGTGGGGAGCTCCGATGCCAAGCGCATTTCTCACAACAATACCTTGAGAGGCAATGAAGGGGACCTATAATCGTCTGCCCTTTCTGAGCAGGTAATCGAGGAAGCGCTTTTCATGGCAATGAATTTGACCATCACGCCACGGGTACCTTTTGGCTTAGTTAAGCCAAATTCATCGCTACGGATATCGTAGGTACAATCCTTATCATTGATATAATCAACACGAAAATGAAAACGAACTAATTTCTTACTGCAGATAAACACGTAAGTTTATCTGTAAAGAACCCCAAAACTTGTCTTATCTTAAAACAAATTAAATTTGAATTAATGTTTACTCTTATAAAAGAATTTAAAACACATTGAATCCCTTTATCCAAATAATTTATTTATCCAATAAAACCACTTTTTCTGTCCCACTATGCGTCGTGATCTCGGAGGGATTACAGTACAGCCCTCCCACTTAATTGCCTCACTCTAGAGATTCGCTCGTTGGTTTTGGCACCATCATATTCGAAAGTATTTTTTAATATTCAGGTGCTCAGTGCTCATTTGAAAGGCAGCATCATTAAATGGACAAATTAAGAACTGGAAAGTCGTAGGCGCTATGCTGACGCCAGCACTCAAACACAAAATCATTGCACCTGGAATTGAGTGTATGTAGGTAAAACAGAGTTTATTTCTGTTGCCATCAAGTACAATCCAGTGTAATAACCACAGCACGTTATCAACTTTACGATAAACATCAACTCTAGTTTTGTGGTCACAAAGGACTTGAGTAGCAGTACAGTCCCACTGTTGTATTTTTACTTTTAAAAATTTACAAATTACAGCTTTGAATCAACATAAGGCTCATTCTTGCAATGACAATCGATCTTTGGACTAAGGATAAGGATAAGGATAGTGGGTATCCTTATGGCTTTTGCGTTATACCTCAATAGCCATACTAATTTCCTTACTCTTTAGGTCTGTGAGTGCGTCTTGCGTCATCGTCAAGCCGGTCAGCATAGCACACGTGACTGATATAAAAGTTGGTGACGCAAAGAAAAGGCTTTTAAATCCTCCGCTTGCAACAAACTCAAAATTCCAAAAAAAAAAAAGCTGAAAATGTTCAACTACATTCAGAGAGGTATATTGACTTTTTAAGGGCTAAGCTATTGTCTCTTTATTTATCAAACTGTCGTTTTCACAAAGACAAAGACCAAAAAGATAGACCAAGCAGCATTTGTCGGATTTCATTAGTAGTACTAGGTTGATAGAAACTACAAACAAGTTTTTGTTTATAAGAAACTCAATTGGCATTTGAGCTCTAAACATGGTGAACCCAAAGAATAACAGCTCCCCCACTCGTCTGTTTAGACATTGAAGTGTAACGACGATGCCACCAGGCTTAGAAAATCATTCCAAACTGAGCTCTGCTCGGAAGTCTGAGATTCACTTATGAATGCTAACTTCTCATGACTGTGCGAACACGTGATGACATCTCTAGAATCCAGTATTTTTTTTTTTTTTTTTTTAACTTGTAGGGTGAAGGTGAAAATTACCTTTACAAGCACGTCGACCTGAAAGATCTTTTGTGCTGTTCCCTTAGGTTTAATTACACGAAGTGTAAAGGTTTGTTCATTCGAAGCTGAGGTCATGTAAGAACCTAAGAATCTTCGAGGAAGAGGTGTTTCTGATATCAAGGGGACAGGGGAACCCTTTATTGAATATTTTAAGCCTGGATCTAGCTACGGCAGGGCATTCACATAAAATGTGTTCAGCTGTTTCTATGTCTTCAAGACAGAGACGACAGGTGTCATCTTGGCTGATGCCCATGTTTTTAAGATGATACTTGAGAGAGCAGTGTCCCGTGAAGAAGTCCGTAAGTAACTTTGCGTCACGTTTGCTCATGTCAAGAATTTCTTTCATACGTTTGTGGGATAAGTCAATGAATAGTTTTGACTGACGATGGCCATTTGAGTTGTTCCAGGTGCTGATCATGTTCTGTCGTTCCCAGGTAGCTAATTCGTTTTTTAGGCTACTTATTGGGAGACCACAGTAGGGTTCGGGGCCTTTGAATTGAGACTGAGAGCCAAGTCTAGCAAGTCGGTCAGCCTCTTCGTTACCCGGTACGCCTTCATGACCAGGCACCCATGAAAGAGTTATTTTATTGTGAGTAGCTAATTGAAGTAAACAAGTCAGGCAGTTCCAAACTAGTTTGGATTCGATTTTTGTCGAGGACAGAGCCTTTAGTGCTGCCTGACTGTCAGAGCAGATTAGGATGCTTGATCTTCGGAGGTTTCTTCTAATGCATTCCCTAATGCAGAATTCTATAGCCATTACCTCTGCCTGAAAGATAGTAGTTGTGTTACCAAGGGATGTAGATGATTTAAAGTTGGGACCGTAAATCCCTGCACCTACACCGTTGTTTGTTTTTGAACCGTCAGTATACCAGATGTATTGGAAGTTATTTGTAAGAATTACAGGGTTCTTCCATGCTGAGCGGTTTGGAAAGATTACTTCAAAGGGGTGGTGTAACATTATGCGTTTAGGCATAAAGTCCGAGGAGTGTGCTGCAGGCGATTTCAGTATTGGGAGCACCTGCAGAATACTCATATGTCCTTGTAAGTTTTCCTTCCTTGAGTAATTAGTGAGATGAAGCTTTAGTCCGCTTAGTGCAGCAGTCTTCTTTACTCTTTGATGTAGCGGAGGAAAATTTAATAAACTTTCTAACGCTAAAGTTGGGCAGGTGCGCATTGCACCTGTGATACCTACACAGGTTAGTCTTTGTAACTTTTGCAAAGATTTGCGGGCATAAACTTGTTCTGTTTTTTGCCACCAGACCAGCGAAGCATAGGTTATGATGGGTGTGATAATAGTGAGGTAAGTCCAGTAAATCATTTTTGGCCTAAGTCCCCACTTTTTACCAAAAAGTCTAGAACAGGCCCAGAAAGCATTTGTTGCTTTTGCTATGGTTTTGTCTAGATGTGGTTTCCAATTGAGTTTATTATCCAGGGTTACTCCTAGATATTTGACCTCTTTGGAAAAATTAATTTGAACACTATTTAGGGATAGTGTTTGGAGATCGATTTTTCGTCTCCTGGTGAATGGAATGATGACTGTTTTGGTGGGGTTGACCTTAAGCCCTTCTTTGTTGCACCAGTCATTAACTTTGTTCAGGGCCCTTTGCATGCGGTTTGTGACCTGTGCTTCTTGATTGCCTTGAATAGAGATGACTAAGTCATCAGCGTAGCCTTGTGTATCAAGGCCCAGCTTATTGAGGTCATCCAAGAGCTGATCTATTACAATTGACCAGAGCAGGGGAGATAAAACACCCCCTTGGGGACAGCCTTTAACAGCATTAACTGTTATTGATGTTTGACCTAGTGTTGTGGAGATGATTCTGCCACTTAACATAGAGTCAATCCATTTAATGGTTGGTGTGTCAATTCCTTTGACAGTTGCTGCGGTTTGAATTGACAAATACGTAGTATTGTCAAAGGCGCCAGAAATATCAAGAAAAGAGCAGAGTATGATGTCTTTCTTAGCAAACGCAGTCTCAATTTTGCTTACCAGCTGATGGAGAGCTGTAACAGTGGATTTACCCGTTTGGTAAGCGAATTGGTTAGCATTGAGAGGATTTGCTATTAAGGCCGTACTGCGAATGTGTAAATCAATCACTTTTTCCATGACCTTTAGAAAGAAGGATGTGAGACTGATTGGTCTGAAGGATTTTGGGTCTGAGTTTGATCTATTGCCAGCTTTTGGTATGAATACTACTCTCACCTTTCTCCAAGTTTGAGGGATGTAGCTTAATTCAAAACTGGATCTATAGATAAGTATAAGTGAGCAGATTATGGTATCAATTCCATACTGCAAGAGAGCAGGAAAGATACCATCTTCCCCGGGCGCCTTGAAAGGTTGTTGGGAGGATATTGCCCATTTAATGGAGTCTTCGTTAAAAAAAAAAAAAAATCCAGTAACATGATCAAAAATGCTCGTTCCAACATACAGGCAGTCAAGTGGACAATCAACTCAAATCTTTCCCAATTGCTCCTTCATTATTATAGCCTACTACCTGCGGTCTTGTGATCTTTTGGGTGCGCATTCTTTGCATTTTCAAAAGTCTGCGTTTTGTATCCGTACGATCATCTAACGGATTTGGATTGTTCCGACATCGCAAAATCGAATGTATTCAACTGAAAACCAAATTCAACCCAAGTCGCATACGACGATTGCATTGTCTATTTACAGCTTTAAACAAAAGTTTACTATTGGACAGCATATCATAACGAATATGGAATTTTTTTAAATCGATATATGTATGTATACATAAAGCTCGTCTGCAGTTTGACCAGATATGATATGATAACCCGTTATACACGAACAAGAACTTCGTTAAAAGTCTTACAGACACATTACATAGTACGAACGTAGAACTCGGACGCCAGAAAAACTCTTGAACTCCCAATTAATTTCTTCATCCGAACCAGAATAATGACCCGGACCCAATTTTCTTTGCTCCCTGAAGTAATCTTTTTTTTTTCAACTCAAGAGAATTGATCACTTTTATTTCCTGCCTTAATATTGAAAAACTTGCAACAATATTCAGATGATTTTTTCGGTCCTGAGAAGGAAAAAAACTACATGGTAATCGCTCTATTGAGCTTCAGGTACTCTGAATGTGTCCTTGCAGTATTAATAAGGAAAGTAATAAATTGCTCTGCATGAGACTGAAAAAAGAAGACAAAAAAGGGTTACCTAGCATTTTAAGATGAACATTTTTTTTTTTTGAAAATGAGTAAGCTAGGTAAGTTTTAGAACACATTCGGACTGCATTTGAGAGCCTTGAAGTACTCGATGTAGGTTAATATACGATTTGAAGATAGAATTCCTACGAATTGGTCACTCCTGCATTATGAGTTCGTTAGAATCGAAGTAATTTGAGTTCAAGAAGAGGGTTACTTCTCAAAGTTTCCTTTTACTTTTCCAAAACAAATCATGAAACGTATGAGCTTTTCCTCAAAATGCATTTAGCAACTTGGATTTGTAACTACTGAAGCATATGGCAAATACGAGTACCTTTATAAGGAACACAAAAAAGTGCTGATTGTAATAATTCTTGTAGGTACATTTTTGTGAATAAAGCTTTAGTTAAACTTTTCTCGTTTTTTTTTTTTTTCCTTTGAACTTACATGTCTAAGAAATTTAGAACTGAAATGGTCTCCATGCTATAATCGACGAGAAGAATTTGTGCATCGTGAATCGTGATCAATGATCGTACATCGTAGGTATAGGAAACTTTATCTAAATCGAAATTACTACGGTGAGAAAACACACATATGCATACATATACACATCTCTCAATATTTCCAACATTTGATTATTATCTTTGATCAAATATGTATATACATATGTACATATTTCACAAAATGTGTGGTTTTCAAGAAGAATCGAATCAAAATGTCAAGGACAAAATTTTAGCGTGATTGTAAAGTTAAGATTTTGCACCCTTATGTTTGAAAAATGATTTTTATATGAATTTGGGCTGTTTGTCAGCAATATAGCTCACCGAATACTTTCTTCTAAGGCGTCGGCGTCGATCGTCTCGAGCTTATCTGCTTAGACAAGCTATTTCACATAATTTCACATAAAATAGTTCAGCGGTGTTAAATCGCTCTGTCTTGGAGCTAACTCACAGGATTAAAACTATAAATTTTGTAAAAATAGTTGTCAATAGCGATTTCGTTTCGAGACAACTTAACGAACGTACACAGTTGCCAAATGATCTTGTGACTTCAATTCTTCCACGATAAAATGGCATATGACAGCATTATAAAAAGACCAACACCGAAACAAGTATTGGCAGATTGAAAACAGATTAAAGTAATTATTAATCTTTTTTCAGGAACATGGTCCTTTTTTCTGGTTTTAATGTGACTTTTTTTAACGACAAAATCGAATTTCTAGAAGAAAAAAACTTCGGGTAATAGAAATAAACTCATTTAAAGAAAATTGACCAAGAGTTAAGCAAATTCGCTGAATAAATTTTGCGCAGAGTTCTAAAAACGAACTCTATCCAAATTTCATTTTAAATGCGGAAATGGCCGTCTTCACGAGATTTTGATAAGGGTTGAACAGTGAACTGTTTAAGCTTTAAGGGGTCCATTTACACACCATAAACTCTCCCAAAAGGGATGCTGTTCCATAAAGGAACTTAAATCAATTTTAAATTGAGTTGAAATTATTACATAATTTTTTGTACTGTACTCTGTACTCCGTAAGCAATTTTGGCGTCATCTACAAGAAGCTGTCTTTGAGCATCGGTAATGAACTACAGCGAACGAATCTTGTGTGCATTTCACTCTGTTGCTTCATATTGCTCACGTTGTATTTGTTGAAAAACTTGGTTTTCATCAGAAGCCAAGGCAGAACTTCGGTCAACTTTCAAGACGTGCCTTCAATTCGCTTTAGAAGCTAGACCCACTTCTTCTTCGCAGAAGACGTTGTTGCTGAACACATAGTTTTCAACACAGTTGTGAGGACCAGGGCTGGTTCACTTGGTGAGTTCCTTGTACCATATATCATAACACCATGCAGCCCTCACTATCGCCTTTTTTTAACATCAACATCCTCATGATCGTCGTTTGTTCTCTCAACATGTCCGTTCAACTAACAAAAGCTTCAGAAATCCTGATACAGATTGCGAAAATCTTACCAATTGAATCTTTTTCCAATTCAGGGAGCATATGCACTGACAATAATCCCTTCCTTAGATCACTATTCTCAGAGACTTCAAACGGTACTAGATTTCTACAACGCTGCCAAGTAGCTATTATTCCACCAAAATAATACCGATCGCGTTTTACCCTTAGCCGTTCCATACTAGAACATCTTGCAAGCTTTGGGGTCTACTTGAAAAACAGACCCTGTTTCCTGTATTCTGCCATGTCTCGTTTTTTAGAAACAGAAGTCTACTAACCGGCTTATCATCATCGAAAGTTTTTCGAAAGTTCCCACTCACGACTCTTAAACTTCGTACATTGCTTTGTCATATTACTTTATCCTGGAATCCCAGCATTTCTGCAATGTCCAGGATAAGTATCACATGTAGCGAGGGTAGTGCCGAGCCGGTGGGATGGTGCCATTTATATCGGCAAGTAGTTATTTTAACAATGCTCGAAACTCTACGAAATTTCGACAAACGTATTTCTTAATTTCATCGACACTAATCTATACATTTTCCACTGTAGACTTTGATCTCTTCATACAATTGTTTTTTTTTTTTTAGGTTTTTAAAATACTAGCTGGAGCACTCGGACCTAAATACCGGTCCATTGTACTACCAATTAGCAACCTTCTATTTGTTATAGATTTCCAGTGTTCGGACAAAAGCCAAAAGACGCTGCCATGATAAGGAGCCTAAGTTACCAGCTCTCACCATGTCTGCGCCGAGTATCTGTAACCTCATGCTAGAAAAAGCAGGACATTCACAGAGGAAGTGTGTCCTCATCTTTCCACAAGATTCACAGAGTGTGGTATCACTTAAGCCTAACACGTTTAAATCCTTGGCAAAAGAGAACTTTCTACAGTCTTTTCTGCTACGAGCTAGCAAAAATGTTGCAGTCTTCTTACTAACGTTGGGGAGCATACGTTTGGTCTGTCTGCATCCAATGGAGGCTCTTCACAGATCCAATCATTGATTGAAGCCCTCACTGAGGACGCTGCAGATCAAGCTACGGTTCAGGTACTGAGAAATCTGTCCGAGATACTTGCCTATAGCAAGTTCATCGACGATCTCATTTCCAGTTATGCCGTGATGGAATGGAACCCAAATGAGACCCAAGGAATTTAATCTTCCGATCGCATTCAGAGAGTTCTTGCATTCCTGGATCACTTTCGGAGTGGTTAGAGGGTTGAGAAGGGCCTTAAGCACAGCTTGGCTGTTGCTGCAAACAAAGATACCCCTCCCCGTCCATCCATTGTTCGTAACGTGGCTAAAGGCCATTAGGATAGCATACACCTCCGCGTGGAAAGCGGATGCATATGATCCAAAAGAGGTGTGCAGTCGTATGTCGTCGTTTTCCATAAAGTCACCAGCACCAGAACCCTCGTCAGTTTTGGAGCCATCTGTGAAGATACGATACAATCATACAATGGTGATCTCCAGACAGGTAAACACTAAGATCTGAATGAACTTGCAAGAAACTTTTATTGTGTTTATGGGTGTAACTAGACTCATTTTATGTTATTCGTCTTAATGTGCTTTCTCCTTCAGTCGGGAGGCACTGATGTGGTATTCTAAGGTCTAAGCCGGCACTACACAAAAAGCGGATGGAACATACACCACTTAGGTATAAATAGTCAGTGAACAGGTCAACAGCACCATGAGCTTAAGAACTGAGCTTTTCCCACTATGCATTGATTTACAAAAACAATCAAACAAACAGTGGTTCTTCTATTCTAAACCACTTTTCAAGTCAAGTACAGCAGTATAAATAGCAGACCACTTTCACAGTTTAACTTTACGATACCTTCTAACGTCAAAACAATAAAAACCGCTAGAAGTAAAGCTTGAAACTGTTTATATAATAAATCATGTCTGAGTTGAAACTCCAAAACTCAATTTGCAAAAGAGATTTCAACCAACAGTGCATTTTCTTGGCACGTCTCTCACAAAAACTTCACTTGAACTTTGTATATTTCTATGCACTTGCACATATATATCATCTGCTAGGACTCTAGAATACCTACTGCTACTCTGGCGAGAGAGTATCCCCATAATAAATTGCATATGCTGAAAGCCACACAAATATGAAATGTATAAAGGTCAGATATTCCTGCTTATACAGGGTACAGTACTATTCTACTTTTATAGAGATAGAAACGCAAACAACCAACCACAGTTACATAGTACAGATAAATGAAAGGGTAAATTCAGTGCATTGCAGATGAGGAGGATATTCTGGAAAGGATGAGCAAAAAAAAATTATTATAAATCGAAGTTATATACAAATATTATTCTAGCTTCTTTTTTTTTGCTTTTCCTATTCAATAAATGTGTCAAATGGAATCCTTCGCTTTGTAATCGCCATATACGCTGGGGTTGATGCTGTGCCAGTGCCACTGCCACGCTGCCACCCATCATCAACTGCTAATGTTATTCCAAATGTCATCTCGAATGGGGATGCTTTTAAGGAACTGCATCTTCTTATTTTACTTACTCAATCTGCTGAATTTGAAAAGAAAAGTTTAAAAAGAGGTCGCTCTGCGTACCACCACGCTATCTGGCATCTTTCATCTCTGAAAAAGAAAAGGATGGAGAAACTCTCTCCCATAGTCATTGTTCACTCTTGTCAAATCTCATAAGAAAGTGTATTCAGTGGAAGATTTGCACAATGAATAGAGTGATATTCTGAATGGATGGCGCTGAAACATTGGAGAGCTCTGATTGTTCATGGAAATGACAATGATTGCATTAAGACAAGCAAGCTGTGTCTGCTTTTAAATGTTTAATTTCTTCCACCACGGCGATTTTTCGTCCCCCTGTCGTCCTTCTGAACATGGGTTGAGGCAAATGGCTTTTGATTTATCAACCCTCACAGCTCACACCACCTGTGAGACAATCTTTCAAAAAACTTGAAAATTCCAGTTGGTGCATTAGTTTATTACACTGACCAAGTCTGACATTAAATTTCGAAATTCTTTAAGGGAGGCTGTTTCAAAGGGGTTGTTGGTTTTCGCACTTCAAAATCCACTTTTTTTCTGTGGTATTCTCCATCGAAATGATGTTTTAAACAATCTTCTTTGAAATTTTATATTAAAACGAAATAGTAACCATTAAGTCGTGATTGTAATCGTGAACTAAGTAAGCAACTACCAAGATGGTATCCTAACAATAGTTACCTACCCCTCCCAGGTATACTCCCGATTTTCTTTCACAAAGAAAAATAACTACTTCGCTTTGTCATCGCGATGGTTTGCCAAAAATGAATAATGCTGCCAGTATTAATACATTCGCTAAAAGCACCTAACATTTCAACAGAGAACCAAATGTTAAAAGAAGACTAATGCTTTGTAAGCAAAAATATCGTTAATCATGAACCTTGGGAGAGAACAAACAATTGTTGATTAATGAAACTTAAGCATCATAGAGTTACATCTCGCATGTCTCTGCGAAAATAAACCATTTCTCTTTGAGAAATGTTTTTCAATGATAAAAACATTGCAATTTAGTTTTCGCTTTTGGATGTTGTTGGATGTTGTTGGTTCTCATTTCACTTGGATTCTGCTATTCATGGCCACCTGCTGCAAAAACCAATCTTGGAATGTCTGAGCTACACAGAGAAATGATGACAGCTGCTGTTGTACTCGAGTCGAGTTGTAGTTCGTTTCATTTTTCTTTCGTTGTGTAATCATTTGTTTCATTAGAAGCAGGAAAATAATAATTATCGCTGGTTTTTGAAAATCACTCACGAAAATTTTGTTTAACGGAATTCTTTCAAAAGGTATTCAACCTACCTATCTGTCATTACACAGAGGTTTGTTGTTGTTAATAGCATTTTAGAGTTTCGTCTTTAGTCGTTGCAAAATATTGTAGCCAGGAGTTTTTGCTATTAAGTTTGATCATTTCACTAATTATGAATATCTTGCGAACGACAAATACTTTATTTCATTAGCAGCATGATGCGAGGATGGTTTTATAGACGACTTATTTCGTTTTCCAAAACTAATTTCACGCCTTCACTCCTTTGTCGTCGACTTTTGGAATTTTTTAAACAAAATTGACAGTTTTGGAGTGTTTGCGTTTGTAATGGTAAAATTGCAAGACTCTTTCTTTTGTACAAACGCTTAAGGGAGGTTGGTGCTCTAGTGGCCTTAAATTTAAAAAATTTAAAAAAAAATTTGTGTATTTATTAAGGTAATGCGTAATGTTTTCAATTTCTTACACTTATTTTATTATTTATTATAGGTACTTCATTAACCATCAAACCAATTTTTGGCGCTTTTGTTCCAATGCTCGCATAACCACCTATGACATCACGCTCTCTTTTTACTTGCGATTATAGGTACTATAAGGCAAGTCTTGCAATCGTGCAGAAAAAAAAATTTGAGATAACAATCAAATATGACATTATGATGATAGAGAATACGAAAAAAGTGGGTCCTACAATTCTGTCTGTCTGTCTGTGTGTCTGTGTGTCTGTGTGTCTGTGTGTCTGTCTGTCTGTATATGGATCCACAGCCTGAACTAATTGACCGATTTTCTTCAAAATTTGCAGTTAGGGTCTGTGGAGCAGTCTACAGAGGGGTTTTTGGAATTGAGTCTCTAGGTCTTGAAATAACGGTACTTGCCATACAACCGATATGATAATACTTATTTTTCTCGAAAACGGCTCCAACGATTTCGATAAAATTTTGTGTGAGGGATTAATTTTGGATTTTCTTTCTTATGATGTAAAAAAAAATTTTGGAAAAAGCCTAAAAACGGTACCTCCCATAGCAGCGTTTTTTTCAAAACCGACTTTCTCGTTAATGGCTTACACGATCTTGACGAAACTTTAGATTTAAAAAGTCGTATGCTGTTACAAAAAGACTTCATACCAATATTAAAAAAAATTTAGTTGTGGAAATTTTTAAAAATATTTTTAAAAAATTTTGATATTTTGAAATAACTTCAAAACAGTAACTTTGATTTTTTTCAAATTTTTTGTCAAAACAACTCTTATTAAGATCTAAAACTTTGCATACTCGACTTTTAAAAAACAGTTTTTAAAAAAAAGTGAAAAATAAAAAACCGTTTTTTGGAAAACTGCTCCAACGATTTTGATTAAATTTTCATCATTCATATGTATAAGATATTGCAAAAGAATGGCGTTTTTAGATTTTTGCTTGAAACCTTAGGAATATTTAATTTAATTTTTTCACTATTTTACGTGATTTAATTCAATTTTCATAATTAATGTGTAGTTGGCAACCCTGTACCACAAAATATATTATGAAGAGCTAATACCAAAACCTTTAACTCAGCCTTTAGATTTTGATATCGTATTTAGAACACAATCGCAAGTTCGTGCGACCCAGTCGTGCCCATTTTTTCCAATGCATCAATGTCGTCTGCGAAGGCGAGTATATGTACAGACTTTTGAAAGATTGTTCCTCTGATGTTGACGTTTGAGTTTTGTACGATCTTTTCAAGCTAAAGAAATTGCATGACAGTATGTCGCCTTGCCTAAAGCCTTTTAGGACAGCAAAGATTTCGGTGAGTTCTCTTCCGACCTCGACGGAGCAGCGGGAATTCTCCAAAGTCATAGTCGTACGAGTTTGCAGCTATGCCGAAACCAGACATGGCTTTGTGCAGTTCATCTCTGTAAATAAAATAAATAAAATTAAGTCTTCATTGTTCTGAATTGTCTCTGTGAGTTCGAAAAGCAGTAAGCTGTTGCATTTTTTTTTTAAACATCACGCTTTTGCTTAGCTAGGTACGCACAGACGCATACCCTTGATAATAATTAAGCTGCTATTTTACTCTCGCATCTTGGTTCGCATCTAGATCTTCGTTTACTGAAAAAGAATTGTTGGTTTTCTGCGGTGCAGCCGGTACAACTTCCGTCACAAAGTCTCAACAGACAAAAGATGCTGATTGTATATTTTAAATTTAAATAATTGCTGTTTTGCGGCTCCTTTTCTTTGAACATGTAATATTCAATGTCCTGCATCTTCTTGAGCGTTTATAAAAGATGTAACTGTTGAGATATCAGCAATATTTGGCGAGTTTGCCAGATGTTAAAAGTTGTCAATATGTAGTTTCGTCAAAATATGTTTTTAGGTTTCTGGAGCAGTTAAGGCCATGGTGAGTATACCAGCCAGGGATGTTATCTTCGGTACAATTGAGTTTGTAGAAGTAGAAAAAAAGACATAAAAAAGAGGAAGCTGTGATTGCAAACGGATTTCATATTTTGTTTAGAGCCTTTCCCATTAAGCGCAATCATTCAATCTTGGATGCAAACTCTTTATCACAGCTTTTAGCTTCTTAATTGTGAGCAATCTAGTGGTTTCATTTTTAGTCAATGGTTATTTCAAAACTGAGAGCTTTTCTGGCTCGATATCCAGATTGAAAGTCAGACCTCCACGGAACGAACCGTCACTCTCTTTTTGAACCATAAGGTGGGGAAATATTGAAAACTAATTTCCAAAGTGAGTGATGTGTAGCCCAAACAGTGTGCATTTTTGGAAAGAAATGCAGCACCAACATCGCCCGCAACACTCTGTGAGAGTGACTGACCTGGCAACGGCAAGTGGATAACACTCAGTGCGTACAGACAAGAGTGTACGAGACGACTCAATCCACTTTCCACATTTTGGTCAGCGGTGTGCTACAGAGTCCTGCTAACCGACTTTCTATTTACTGAAATTAGTGATATGGGCTTGGGTGACCTTTGGTTCACGCAGAAAGAGGAGCCATTATTATACCACAATCGATCATTTCGGCATCAAATTCCCAAATCGTGTTATCATCCGTCTTGGAGTGGTCGATTGGACGCCTCAGAGCTTCGACTCTATTTCCTTGGACTGATATGTGGGAAATCTTGAAATGGTAATTTAATTCAACAATCCGGAAACAACTCTAGCTCTCAAAAAGATAAAATGATCCGAGGAACAGTCCAAAACCATCAACGAGGCCTTTAAAAATTGGAGTGACAGAATATTTAGCTTAAATGCAATAAAAAATCTTTAAGTATTCTTGGTTCTTTTTCCATGCAAGACTGGCTTTCAATACAATTGCTTGGGCTTGGAAGTCAGCATTCCTGGCGTTTTTCCCGACATATGGCCTCAAATGCTCGAAAAATTGGTTGAAAATTGGACTTCTAGACTTGGCTTCATTCAAGTCAGCCACAGCAGCCACATGCCGCAAAGTATAGGTACTTTAACACTGATGGCATAAAATTGTCCTTCCAATAAAGCTAAATTGATTGACATTAACACGATTTTCTTGTTTTATTAGAATTCAAAGTCTTATACTCCTAAAAAAACACCCTTTTGTTTCTGTAAGACCTTAACTTATCATCTTTTACAGAAACAATAGTTTCGTTAAAACTGCAATAGCGTAGAGTCTTTCTTGTAACATTATAGCGATGCTAGTAGCTATTACTTCATTTATGTAGCTGCTTTTAAGCCTTATGTAGATATATTGTTAATGACATTTTATTGCTTTCATATATTAAGTAACTTGTAAGCAAAGTTATTGTGGAAGTGGAGAGACTGCAGCTTTTTTAAAGAAGCCAATAGCTCTACTTAGGAAGCTTATGTTCCTCTATTAAGTTTCTTAAGGTCCTATGCACATAGTCAATAACAACAAACTGCTTTCAACTTTCATAGGACCTGTGAGGAAATGTCTTAAAGAAAGTAAAAAGCTTCACGAAAGATCGTCAACAGGTTTCCATAAGACATTTCAGAGTTGTTATGAAAATAAGGAAATAGCTTCTATAATGGCCCTAAGGGAACATATAGATTGTAACTTGGGCCAAGCGATGGACATCTTCAACAATTACTGCAAAGAACTGGCATTTCCTCTGATTTTTAGAAGCTACTCTAATAAAAAATGTATAAGCATTGAAATTTGCTTCTTTGAACTCCATTCTCGGCTTCTTTGTGTAAATCTTCCCTGTTTTAATAAAACTGTGAGGATGCTTTTTGTCAAAGGCTGAGGTAAGCTCAGCGGATCCAGAGTCTTCCAAAGAAGCAGCAAAACTTTAGATTATTGAAGCTAGTTTATTTCCGATACTATAAATAGTTTTGGTTTAATACATTTCATACAAAGTTTTACAATGTTAATTCATATTTTTATTTCGCATTCTGTATTTATGAGGGTAGATTCCACGCCTCTCCTGGTGAGGTTTCACTTGGGGTTCGGCAGGGATGTGGTCTAGTCTGGGGTTCGTGAACCGGTTCTTGGATTGGTCCTCGTGCCAATCGGATGAAGACTTCCTGTCCTGGATGGGTCTTGGACCACTTGGATTAGGGGGTTCTATCTGGGTTAGGTGTTGCCAGCGCTTAGGTTCGGATTATTGTCGCCTGTCTGAGGTAGCGTTGGACACTAAATTCACAACGAGGTAGCGTTGGACACTAAATTCACAACGAGGTAGCGTTGGACACTAAATTCACAACGAGGTAGCGTTGGACACTAAATTCACAACGAGGTAGCGTTGGACACTAAATTCACAACGAGGTAGCGTTGGACACTAAATTCACAACGAGGTAGCGTTGGACACTAAATTCACAACGAGGTAGCGTTGGACACTAAATTCACAACGAGGTAGCGTTGGAAACTAAATTCACAACGAGTTAGCGTTGGACACTATTTATTCTGCTGTTGCGCTGCCGGTACCGGAATCCTTCTATGATGACTATGATGAGTTCCTTACTTGTCCACTGCCGGGACTTGAACTGATTTTCATGTATTTCAATGGTTCCCTTATACACCTTTTGGTAGTAAGTGAATGTGAGCTGTATAGGTTAATGAAATATGACTCCACGTGGAGTCAATGGTAAGCTGCTGGTGGTGTTGTTGCTGTGTATTATCGTCACCATATCATTGCCTGTGTTGGTACATGCAAGATTCTACTGGCATCGGTGTTGTTGGTGGCGAATAATGCTGTTGAATTTGGTTCGTAGGGGCAAAAATGTAATGAGTCATTACAAAACAATGGAACATTTTAAGAAAACAAACATTGGTCTCTTTTCTCTTAAGCCGCTCAGCAGAGAATGGTTTTTTTTTTTTTTTGAGATATCTGCAGCCGACTTTTATTTATTTTATATTTCCAAGACCATATTTTATTTCAATGAATTCCTTGTTTGGTTTTTTTTCGTTGCTCAATTATTCTTTGAGCTGAGAAACTTTTCTCTGTGTGAGTATTTCCTAATGAAGCTTAATTTTAATTTCCTTAAGTGACTTGAGGCTTGACAGAGACCATAAATATCAAGCAGCTACCACAATCACAAATACCTACGTTCGCTGCTAGATAGCCCAAGCTTATCACTTATTAATAGTACCGCACAAGTTCTTTGAATTAATCGATAAGTCTTTAAGATTATGCTTATTCAATTTGCCTAACAATCATAAATTCAAAGCTGAGTGTCTTCGTTTCTACTCTCCTATAAGACTATTAATTCTTAAACGTGTGACACGTTCCTTGACAACAATGACCCAAACCATATCATTTTCCTATGCACATGCTGTGTGTGTATAAAGTATAAGCCGTTTCGAATTATATTTCCCTAAACTCGTAAAACACTATAATAGAAAAAAAATACGAAGTAGAATGGAAAAGCTTCAGATAACTGTAATTAATCAAAACGATTTAACCCTATTGCGTTTTACCAGCTCATGTTGGGACTTTGAAATGGCATTCGAGTTGTAGAACGATGCCAACCCAAGGCCTTTGTAATGCCAATGTGCCTTTTAGGATGTTTATGCGGACATTCTGTGAGAGTTGTGTAATTAACTGGGCGAACCGATAGAGATGGACAGGGTGTTCTTTGATGTAATGCCGTAGGTCTGTTTCCTATATAAATTGTCCTTTGATGGACTCTATTGGAACCGCATGTGATATGTGAATGCGGATTGTAATTGAAGTTCAATTATCTAGTTGGCTTAGCTCGTTTGCAATTCGCATTCACAATTCACATAAATGCACACATACACGCATTTGCCTAACGAATTCCAAACGTTTAATTTGATGCAGTCGGATTAAGATTAAACCACACAAAAAGCTGCGGCTTTGAAAAATGTGCATATAACTGGAAATGCCAATATTGAAGTGGATATCTCAAGCCTTTGTGGAATATGATGATGATTATTCAGAGACTATATTTGGATTCATATAGAGACTATTGAGTGTAATACTTACATATATTCGCTCATGAAAACGAAGGGAATAAAGCATTGTATAGTTTTACAATTTATTGTAAGTCGGTAGCGTTGTGCTGAAGGCATGGATGGTTTCAGTTATAACTGAAGCTCCTTTTTTTCCTTTAATGAACATATATTTCGATTTACAAGCTTTCCCTTGTCACTTTAATTAACTATTTCTATCTTTTTTCTGTTATTTGCTATTTTTTTTCAATTCATGGAAAAGTATCTCACAAAATGAAATAACTGCGGTGAATGGATTGGAAAGCCAGCTGTCCTCCGCACACTACAATGAAGTCAGATATAATCGAGAGGGAAGGAAACCTGCTGATGGTACCCTATCATATTTATTTGATAGTTGGTATTCGATTCGGGATTTTTAAAATTGTCTACGAATTGCTGGCTCACTTTGATATTTTTGTTTACATATACTTTGTGAAATTGTGATAAAGCCTGTATTTCAAGCTTTTAACATAAATGTTGTGGATGGGCGTGTACTGTTCGGAAAGGCTCTGACTGGTGTCAACTTGGCGACGCCCAGATGTTGCAACTTATGGTTTACGTCAATTGTGCTTACTATACTTCCACGCATATCCACTGGGCCCTGGGATTCGCCGTCCGGAGGTGACCTGCTAAACTAGTAAGTGAGAGTGTTAACAAAGCAATGCGGAAGAAAAGAACTGTGATCAACACTATAATGCTCTGCGAATTATGACTGACTGCCCAAATCTCAGAGGTCTATGAGAGCTTTTCGGAAATATCCCAATGGATAAATTTAAATGATAGAATCAACGGTGGACTTCAGCAATCAAAAAGCAGAAACCCCTGAAAAGGTTACTCCAATATATTTGGCTTAAAGGTTTTTCAGTGTCTTTCAATACTAGGACAGTGTATTGAAGTAGAGATGGTAGCGGATGATCTGCTGGTGAACCAACGGCAGCACTCACACCCCTGCGGCAGGGTACTGACACTGGGTATTCCAGCTCTTTATGTCCGAAGGGATCCAAAAGGACCTGGCCCCCCAGTTTGGGGGTTGCGCATAGAGTAAACTACCCAACCACGTAAGAACCTGGTTCTGAAACATATGACAGCCTCGGATAACAATAATGATTTCAAAGTTGACGACTCAAGCAAACGAAAAAAGGACAATGACCTCCGGATCTGCACGTGGAACGTAAGATCTCTTAACGTATTACATGTAGCTGGAGAATTAGCAAACGCCCTGGAAGCAGACATAAAACCGCCATCCAAGAAGTGCGATGGAGTGGACCAGGCATAAAAAAGTAAAAAACTGTGACATCTACTATGACAACTGTAACAGAAACAGCGCTTGTTTGGGTGCGGATTCGTCGTTAGGTAAGACTTCTAAAAAAAAAAATATTTTATTTTATTTATTTAGGGTATTTAAGATAAGGTTTTCCAAAGTGTAAGGGTGGATAGGTTTGGTTAAGACAAAAAAAAATTGTATATCCCTCCGTGTAGGCGCGAGGGGCAATTTTATATGAAATTAACTTCATTTTTAAAAAAAACTATTAAAAATGAACAAAGCCACTTACTTTCTCATACTTTAGTGTTTTTGAAAGCTATTGCTTTGTTCTTTGATAAAAGTTTTGGAGAAATCAATGCTCAAAGTCGAAATTTTGAAAAAAGAAAATATTTTTTTCTTAATAATTTTTTTTTCCACAAAGGGCCATTTTTTCTTTTCATGTTCAATGCTTTTATTAATATTTACTCAGAGAAAAAAACCGAACAGAATAATTTTTCATGGTTTAAGAGAAATTAAAAAAACGAAAAATTCTTTTTTCCAGAAAACAAAATGTCGTTAATTTCCCGCTAATTGAACTTTTTTCCTTGAAGTGAAATATGAAATGTGTCTTAAATAGCATATAAAACAAAGTTAAAAAAAAAATTGTATGATCTTAGTTTTAATATAAATTATAAATAATTATTAAAATGTTAGAGTTATATTTTAATTATATTAGTTTTAAGCTAAATTTTAAAACTAAGACCTATAAATTGGTCTCAAAGGACACCACATATACTGATTTGTGCTCTAGATGCTATTTCTGGTCAAACGTGTTGATGGATCCAAATAAATATGGTTTTATGCCAAATAAATACTCGCGAATTTTTTTGCGTGCGTTCAGTGTGCAAACAAACATATATCAATAAGGGATGCATCAATTCTTACATAAAAGAAAGAACTACACATCAGCATGCTCCCCATCCAAAAAAAACTTCGAGCCATTAGTTTAACTGATTTAAGTCTCTTTGAATGGTTGAAAATTCAAAATTTTGCAAAAACCACATTTTTTCGGTTCCATCAACTCGTTTGAGAGGAAACAGCATTTAGAGCACAAATTAGTATATGTGCTGTCCTTTGAGATGAAATTTCAAGTTTGTAATAGGTCTTAGTTTTAAAATTTAACTTAAAACTAATATAATTAAAATATAACTCAAAGATTTTAATAATTATTTATAATTTATATTAAAATTAAGATCATGCAAAATTTTTTTTTAACTTTTTTTTAAATGCTATTTAAGACACATTTCATATTTCACTTCAAGGAAAAAAGTTAAATTAGTGGGAAATTAACGACATTTTGTTTTCTGGTAAAAAGTATCTTTCGTTTTTTTTTAATTTCTCTTAAACCATGAAAAATTATTCTGTTCGGTTTTTTGCTCTGAGTAAATATTAATAAAAGCATTGAACGTGAAAAGAAAAAATGGCCCTTTGTGGGGCAAAATTATGAAAAAAAAAATTAGTTTAGAAAAATATATTTTCTTTTTTCAAAATTTTGACTTTGAGGATTGATTTCTTCAAAACATTAAGAGAACTCAAATTAAAAATTTTATTAAAGAACAAAGCAATAGCTTTCAAAAACACTAAAGTATGAGGAGATAAGTGGCTTAGTTGATTTTTAATAGTTTTTTAAAAAATGAAGTAAATTTCATATAAAATTGCCCCTCGTGTCTACACGGAGGGATATAGACCCCCCCTCTCATACAATTTTTTTTTTTGTCATAACCAAACCTATCCATCCTTACACTTTGGAAAACCTTATCTAAAATACCCTAAATAAATAAAATAAAATTTTAAAAGTTAATAATTAATTTTAAAAATAATTAAAAAATTGAGAGCGTTGAAATTTTATATTTTAAGTTTTTTCTATACGCCATCCAAAACACATTTCCGAAAATTTCATGAAAATCCATGGACTGGCCTTGGATTCCTAGGTAAAAAGCTTACGGTCCTCCACTATAGGTGCTTTTGCGAGTATTGAAAAACGGAAGTGGCAAAAATGGGTTTGATGGTTAAATGAGGGCACAACGAGGTATATGTTGTCATCAAACTAGGATACCGAATACCGACGAAGTGAACAAAACGTCACAGTAGACGGTCATAACTTCGAGGTAGTACAGGATTCCGTCTACATGGGATGGGATCCGCTATAGACACGGGTAGCAACATCAGCGCGGAGAATAACTCTTGCTTCTTTGAGTTGAGAATGCAACTGAGAACCAAAACCCTCTCTAGAAAAGCCAAGGTAACGCTTTGTAAAGGCGGTATTACACTATCATATATATGTATATGAACAAAGTTGTCATATAATATATGGCACAGTTTCTGTAAATATTCCAAGTGATATTACACTTTGCCATATATACATATATGGACAATTAATATGGCAAGCAATAATTATTTGACAAAGAAAAGTATCGCTATCACACTTATATGACAGCCTTTGTCATATAAAGTATGGCAAGCATGAATATAATGAACTAGCCATATAAAAATCGATTGATTTTATATGGCTTCCGCTTGTCATACAATCGGCATCCTATGTTTTTTTATTTTTATTTCTCTATTTGTAGTTATTTCTTTATTTCTGTGTGTATTGTACGTTGAATGCACGGAGTGCTTATGTGAAATCTGAAATTTTATTACACATGCATGCTCGTACATACACGTAGATTTCAATAAAGAGTGACAGGGATAATAAAAAAAGAAATATGCCTTCATATCTACACTACTTGACACAAGACGAACATACTTATATGGTGACAATTATAATTTTGTATTACACTACACCATATAATATATATGGCTCTAGAATCATTGTCATATATATGGAGACATACAAATACTGCCATATATATATGACTATCACACTTATATGACAATGTTGTGCCATATTTTTTTTGTCAACTTGCCATATTTATATGATAGTGTAATACCGCCTTTAGTCCTTATTAATGTCTGTTTACAAAGGTGGGTAAAAAAATTTATTACTTTTTTTACAAGTGACACGCCAGACACCTTAAAAAAAATTTTCACCAAATTTGAGCTCTAAATTTTAATAGGAAGATCCTCCGCAACGCAGTTTTTACTTTTTTCTCAATCCAATAGAAAAAAATTTGTACTTTATCATTAATCGATAGAACAAAAAAAGTCTATCGAAAATTTTGTAAGAAATTTAATGCTATAAAAAAGTGGTATCTTATATTTTTTCCGTCACCATGAAAGACATTGTAGATTTCATTTTGATTACTTTAAAATAAATTTAATTTTTGTTTATGAATCTTGTAACTCTATAATAAATGAATATTATAAAATGCGCAGTATAAATTTTTTTAAGGAAATTAACTGCTCTATAAAAACGATGTTTTATGTTTTGGCGATTAAAGCAAGCGTTTAAAAGATATGCATCATCAAACTTCCATGTTCCCTTTTTTGAGAAAAGATTGATTTTTTTAACCCACAATACTGTTCACGCGGAAGCGCGGACTTTATCGAAAGCGGATAAGGAAAGCCTTCGGTGTTTCGAAAGAAAAATTTTCCGGATGATCTTTGGTCCTGTATGCGAAGACAATGTGTGGAGAAGAAGATACAACAAAGAGCTGCATGAGCTGTACCGTGATAAAATGGCATAGCCAGAAGAGTACGCTTAGGCGAGGCTATGATGGTTGGGCAGTGTAGAGCGGATGAACCCAAACGCTCCGGCTCGACGGGTTTTCGAATTCACATTGCAGGGAAATCGCTGAAGGGGAAGACCTCGTCTCAGATGGCGCAATCAAATGGGATAAGACCTGAACCGACTTAGAGTACAGAACTGCAGAGAGCTCACTCGAAATCAAAATTGTCAGCGTAAGATGCTGGTTGAGGGTCAGGTTCACCCCGAACTGTAATGCCCAGCTAAGTAAGCATCAAGTAAGGACCACGCAGAAGTTTTTGTTTTAAGAGTTTTGCATGCCAACTCTCCAAACACTACTCTCCACTAAACAAAATAGCAATTCGACACAGAATTTATTTAATGATTTAATTTCAATTAAAAGTAATGGGTAATTGAATTATTCAATTACTCTTGGGTATAATGGAAAATGTAATGGAAGTAATTGTAATTAAAATTTTATTGTAATCACTATTTCCCAACTCTGCCGTTAACAAGCACTTTCTACCCCACTGTGGAGTTTTTTTTACTCCACTTTGTTTTATCAAATAAGGAATATGGTGAAGAACAATTATCTAAGGGTAAGTAGGAGTAACAGTTTTGCAATAAATTTTTTGTTCAAACTAAAAACTGTGCAAAATTTAAAGTAACGAATTGTAACCGTCCATCATTCCAAAAAATATAGTTTTCCAAAACGTTGGGTTCCTCCAAATCTCAAAACATCCCACAAGCAAAGCTCAAAGACAGAACATAACAATGTTGATTCTTTCAGTCTTACATCAGAGTAAAAAACCTTGAACACTCACCTTTAGAAAACCCTACTGGCTTTCGGATCGAACGAAGTGTCAGATGCTCATTTGTTGCAGGTCACGTCAGTTTCCGGCACAGAAAGACCATCTAAGTTAGCTAGCCGCTCATATATGATCCATTTAAGGTCAGACATTAATTCCTCCTTCCCTTTAAGTGCACCCATAAACACTCAAAACATTCCAAATAGTAATATCCTTAAACCAAACCCAAAAGCATTTAAGTGATTCTCTAGGAAGTGTAAATTAATGAAATACCCCCATTCAATGGCCTTTAACAGCACACCCAGAAGCAAAAACGTGCCACTGAGTTGAGCCATTTATTTGATTTGTGAACAAAACTCATACAATTTGAGATTGGCATGGTTCTCACTAAACTGCCTCTAGTGGCCTCTAAAGCTATCCTTAAAATTCCAAAATTAAAGCTCAAGTCAATTCCAATTTGCCTTCCAAGCATTTCACGATAGCACAACACTTTAAAAAAGTGTATATCCAGAAAAAACTAACAAACAACCAAACGCAACAAAACATAATCGGAATCCTATTTTACAACAGCAAAAAAGAAAAAAAAGACGAAAAAAATTAAATGGAACAAAACCCAACATCATTTTAGGAAACATGAACGTGATTTATTAGATTTAATGAACTTTTGCCACTGTGTAACGTTAAACCAAGCTGTTGCCATAAAATGGCTCACGATTTAAGCGTTCAACCAATCTCGGCAACCTCAAACTCATTACAGTTGGTGTTGTTGCCGTTGACCTTGTTTTTTTTTTATTCTTTCTTTTTTTGAAAATATTTATTACTGGGGTTAGATTTGGGTGTCCATTTCGTTTTTAAAAGGCATAATATATTCCGAGGCAATACCTTGGGGCTTCCATTAGGAATGCCATTGCTGCTTGATTTATTGGATATTCCCGCTTGGCTTCAAATGGTAAGGAATTAGAAAATGTCTGCATTTTGCAATTTTATTTTATTTTTTAACGCTTCACTTGTTTTGTATCTTTTTGGTCTACTTGTATAGTCGTTGTTGTGGCCTCGAGGGTGGAAATAGAAAGTTTGCACCGGCAGAGAAGGTTTGCCAAGGCACAGATGCTCGTTCATTAAATTCCTTCTTTTTTTTATGTTTCTGGAACACTAGATTTATTAAAATAACCGTTCGCGTTGTTGGGTTCTTCTCTTCCTGTTCTGGTATCCTAATTTTACGGATCGGCATTGTGACAGATTAGAAATTTCAAATTAGGGCAAATCGTTACATTTAGTCAAACGAGATGATTGTTCTTGAACATCAATCACTTCACCTCTCGCCTAGATTTTCCTTCACTCGAAAATGTTGCTAATGCATGAACAGATAATTACAATTATAAACTATTTTGAATTTACAGGAACTTGTGCTGAAAATAGACTTCTATCCGTCATATTCTCAGCACACACAAGCTTCATCACACAACGCAACGCATCTGCTTATTCGGTGATGCTCCAGAGGCTGATGGAAACTCCCCTGTTTGTGAGTTTTGTTCCTGAATTGGTTTCCGGCCACAGAGTTAATTTAATTTCAAAGTGGTTAATTTATTCTAAGACAAGTTTGTTGCCATGTTCTGACGCATCCTTTTCTGCGGAAAATATGTTAATCAGTAATTTCATCAGGTTCCTTGGTGATCTGGTTTGAGGTTCGTTCAAGAGGAAGATGGAGGATAATTGGAACAAAGTAAGTAGAAATGGAGTGGAAGACAATAAAGGAGGCACTAATATATCACGTTTGCCTGCATTCAGAGTAGGAAACATAGGAGGCCGACATAATGATATTATACAAGGTATCGTTTTTAAGGGGTACCGAAAAAGTTCTAGACTTAGCAAAGTTTAAGGTCAAAGCATCTTGTGAGTTTAGTCTTTGAACATAAAGTAACCTTAATTCAGTTATTTAAACAGGGTGTCCCAACAGACATGGTCAAAAGGAAGCCCGGTTAAAGGTCGGGTCATGAATTCTCAGAATTCAGTATTTTTTCCCTATCAGACCCTTTGCGTCATGGAATAGAGACTTTTGCATGTTTAGTTGTCTTTGAAAGCGTGATATTATCCCGTTTGCTGGAAATGACCAGGCTTTCGTTATATGAGTTTGCAATTGCGGACAACTCAAACGAGATATCCAACATCACAGAAATGGTCTTGAGAAACGGGTTAGACATTGTTAAGTGCTAATCAGTAAAACTACTGTTTTCTTAGCCAAATTCTCTGACTGCGTTATGCTTGCCATCAATGCTTCTATTCGACAGCATCAACGAAGTACCGATCGCACAGTGCAACCAATTTCAGTCGAAAATAGTCAGATGACACGTGACACAGACAGAAAAACCAAACCTTTCCTCATTTTGCCTGGAACAGTCCGTCTTTTGATTTGAATGCAAGTTGTGTCATTTCTGGGGTATTCTGGTGTAGATGAATGAATTTCAGGTAATTTTTTAAGGGTTGTAATAAAGGCAATCAGAATTTTCACTATCCATTTTCTCATAAGCTATTTATTACATCAAAAGAATACGGAAAACGAAACCGTCAGTTGATGATATGGGGAGTCTCGAAAATTGACGTGTGACCATAGCCATGTTTCCAACAGCTGTAGCAATCTGAAACAAAAACAAAAAAGATTATTAATCTATAGAATAATGTCACTATATCTTTCGCCCTTCCCTGGATGCAGCCCAACCGAAAATAATAAAGAAGAGACCACAAATTACTCTAGATACGAAATCCCGACAGATATTATAACGGAACATAAGTTGGGATGGGCTATTAACTCTTTTTCCCCTTTTAAATCTCCGGGTCAAGATGGTATTTTTCCCATGATGCTGCAAAAAAGTAGTAGTCATTCCACATCTCAAGAACATATTTGAGAATAACCTCAATAATAAAGTCGTCTTCATACCAAAAGCCGGCTAACGCAGCCATACAGAAGCAAAGAACTTCAGACCTATAAGTCTGACCTCCTTTATACTGAAAACGTTTGAAAGGTTGCTTGATTAACATATCTGTAGCTTTCTAAAACCAGAAGTAATATCTACCTTTAACATGTCTGCGCCAAAGGACGAAATGTAGAAACAGCACTACACTGTGTAGTAAGAACTTTAAGAAAAAACGCTGAAAGAAAAAGAATTCACACTGGTAGCTTTCTTGGACATTTTAGGAGACTTCATAACAATGAACAAAACAGTGCAAAAAAGAAAGCCCTAGATGATAAGGAGAAGAAACAGTCACAAATTGGATCATGTGTATGCTGAAGAAACGTCAGATCCACAGCACACTAGGAGATAAAAACTTGAAGAAGTGTGTGTCACGAGCAACCCGACAAGGAGGTATCCTCTCACCCCTACTCTGAATCCTGGTCATGAACGTGATCTTCATAACTCTCAAACATGATGGCGTCAAAGTGGTTTCCTATGCGCTATGCCGATGACCTTACTCTTCTGGCGACGGGGAAATTTCCTACCACTTTTAGCGAACAATTGACTTACCAAGTAAAAAGATGCGGCCTTGCAGTTAACTCCCTCAAAACAGATTTGTTACTCCTCACAAATAGAAGAAAACTACCTACTTTTGAGATGCCAAGACTAAATGACCGATCAAGCCAGATACGTGGGAGTGATCTTACACAAAAAATCGAACAGGGGTTCCAAAATACCAACTAGAAATATACAAAAAAGTCATAATAGCACTGTACTTGTGTAACAGGATTTTTGGCAAAAGCTGAGGACCATCCAAAATCATCATGTGGATAAATACTACCATTGTTATACCAATTCTATCTTATGGCAATTTGGTCTGGTGGAAGGCGCTGGAAATATCCACGCATTTAAAAACTGTAATCAAAGCACAAATAACAGCCTGTACTTGCGTAACTGGTGGAATGAAAACTACACCAACCGCGAGCTTGGAAGTAATCCTCAATCACACAACCCCTTGATCTCTATGTTCAAGAATCGGTAGAAAACAACGCACTAGACTAAATCAGTATAATGTCTGGAAAACCAGCCAAACAGGACATGCGCAGATATTATCACGATACACAGACAGCAATATCTGCTTGGATTAATTAACTCCATACCTGGACTTTAAAAAATCCGTCTCAACCAGCTACCCCAATAGACAGGATTGGGAGAAAGAAACACCTCATACAAACGAGACGTTTATATCAATCTTCACCGACGCACGGCTCGAAAATGGAAGTTGGCACAGGTGCAGGTTTCTTTTCAGAAAATCTGAACCTAGCCAGTTCATTCAGACTTCCAAATCGCAGCAGCGTCTTCCAAGCAGAGATCTTGGCAGTTACAAACGCTGCAAAAGAGGTGTCTATGGTGGCGCTATCACTGATATCACTTTTTTCATTGATATCCATGCAGGCAATAAAAGCAATTTCTGCTACTATTGTCAAATAAAAGCTTGTTTCTTGCTGTAGCGAAAAAGTAAGGGTTCTTGCGGTACACAGTACCTACAGCGTTAGACTTTGCTGGGTTCCCGGTCACAGTGGTGTACCCGGAAACGAAAAAGCGGACCAGCACTTTACCCATCTCTCATTGATCAATCAATCAGGGCCCAACCCTGTGAAATTAAGCAGATCATTATGGTAACAAAAATCCCATGAATGATGGGTATGTCTAGATTCCTGTGTTACTTCCAGGAAATTATGGTCGTAATACGATAAGAACGGATCTGAAAAGCTCCTATCCTTAAATAGGCCTTTATTGCGATCGCTTATCAGTGTTATAACAGGACACAACATACTTCTTCAAAGAACTAGAAGAATTATTATCAGACAGGATGTTACAATACTCTAGGGCAGTGATTCCCAAAGTGGTCGATATCGACCCCTAGGGGTCGATATCGTTTTCTCAGGGGTCGACAAAAACGAAATCTGAATTTGGGGGTCGACAATTTTTTCAATCGACCCCCTTAACACATTTTCTTATTTTAAACTTCAAAGATAGTACTGCGTTTTTTTTTTTTTGCCACTCTAAAAATGAAAAGTAACATTTTAAACATGTGCATAAAAAAAAATTACATAGTATTGTATAATTGTGATATTATAAGTAGAAGTTTTAAACATTTTTTGCTTAAGATTGGCGGTGTGATCGCAGACACGAAAAAAAAATGTAGACAGTACAGTTTGGATCACCTAAAGTTTGGATTTATTTCATCTCCATCAAATAAACACTTGCCGATGTGTCTCATATGTTAAAAAGTATTATCATAAGCCCGCTCAAGATATTATAAAAAGAATATCCTTCAGCAATAACACCGTTCAGAGACGAATAGAAGAGATGGGTCGCTACGTGGAAAACAATTTATGCAATTTATTGCAGACCAAGAGATTCTCTCTCCAGTTAGACGAGTCTAAATTACCCGGCAATGAATCTCTTTTGTTAGGATACGATCCATATATCATAGATGAAAATATGTGCCGATAACTGCTTTCTATCATATATTTGGAAACTGATACCAGAGGAGAATCCATTTTTCTGGCACCGGAACGTTTTTTTTACCGAGAAAGCTATTCCATGGAGAAACATTATTTCTGTTGCGACTGATGGAGCACCATCTATGGTTGGTCGTCATCGTGGTTTTATAGCTTACTTAAAGCGGCAACTGCCTGATGTACTGGTGATTCACTACGTGATTCACAGACAACATTTAGTAGCAAAAATCTGAGTCCTAGATTGCACCAGTCTGTGCCAGTCTGTGCAATACGTTATAAATGCTGTCAACAAGTTTCAAAGCAATTCATTGAACTCTCGGTTATTTGCTCAGCTTTGTGAGGATAACGACGAAGTCTTCACTTAGTTACTTTTACACACTGAATTTCGCTGGCTTTCAAGATGTGTTTGCTTCAGCTATTTTTGGGTCTGTGTTGGAATTTTTAAATGAAAAAGATCCAAATTTGGAAGAAAACCTGAAAAATTCTATGACGGATATTTATTACATGACCGATCTCAACTTGATCAAAACATCAATCAAATCAATTTTAGCGGCGTTTGTGAGAAAACTTATTTTTTAAAAACAAAATTTAAGCAGAAAAGAATACTTTCAGTTTACGCATTTGTTGAAATCAACAGAAATCCTTCAAGACGATGTTTTTTTTTTCATATGTCGCTCACTTGGACGCGCTTCACAAAGATTGTACCAAAAGATTTGAGAATCTTTTGAACTTGTAAATTCCTGAGTGGGTAATAAATTCGTACAGTATAACAGCCATGGAAGAAACCAATGTGATAATGCAAGGAGAGTTGATCACCACCCAAACTGACGAAGAGCTTAAACAAAAGTTCAACGAAGGCTATCAGAAGTTCTGGTTGCAACGCAGCATTGAAACTCAATATACTGCATTGTGGAACATTGCTGAAAAATATCTCATCGCTTTCCCATCATCATATTTAGTTGAAAAAGGCTTCAGTGTGGTTGCAAACATTTTGACGAAAAAAAGAAACCGTTTGGAAGTCAACGAACGCGGAGACTTAAGGCTGCAACTTACCAATATTAAACCAAATCTATCTAGATAAGTAGAAATTCATCCATCGCATACATTTTTCAAATCATGAATTTATTATTTGTTCTCAACTTAGAGCACGATTTGTAAAAACGTGTACTAATAAATTATGAATTACACTTCATGTTTATTGAATTTCATACCTGCTATCATCGCAACGTTATGTTTTATTGTTATCTCAAAAAATTTTCTTTCTGCAATACTGCAGAACTTATTAACGTACTAGGTATCTACCTATTAGAGTACCAACCTAAGTAAAAAACTTGAGGCAGGATTTTAAGAGTAATTTGGCCTTGGGGGTCTACGGTATCAGCTCATTTTGGAAAAGGGGTCTGTTGCTCAAAATAGTTTGGGAAACCCTGCTCTAGGGTATCCTATTCAGTCCATTTTACCTAACCTAACCATCTTAAATTAACGAAAATTTGAAAAAAAAAAAAAAAAAATATATATATATATACAGGGTGATTCGCATAAGATGTGACAAAAAGATAGGGTGTGTAGGTTGGACCTAGACATGCAAAAAATCGTATGGGAGGGGGGGTCCATTTTCATAACGAAAAAAAAACTTTAAAAAAACAAAAAATTTAAAAAAGTCGTTTTTGTAATTTTTGGTTTTCTCAAAAACTACAGGTTATTTTGACATCCGGTTTTTTGTGTTTGATCAAAAATAAATCAGAGCATTGAAAGTAAGCCAGAAAAATACTACTTAATTATGTAAAATTTTGAAAAAAAAATGGTTTAAGACAAAAAAATTATGTTTCTTTTTCAAAATTTTGACTTTGAAAATTAATATTTCAAAAACTATTCATTTGAACAACTTATTTTAAAATATAGATGAAAGTATAGGTTATTGGCTTTTCAAAATGCTATAGCACGACTCTGTAGGTATTACCGTTTTCTTAAAATAATTTTTTCCCCATTTTTAGTGATTTTTTTCTTAAATTGCCCCTCCTGCCTAAACGGGGGAAAATGGACCCCCCCTCCCATACGATTTTTTGCTTGTCTAGGTCCAACCTACACACCCTATCTTTTTGTCACACCTTATGCGAATCACCCTGTATATTAGGGTGGTCCTTATTTTATTTTTTTCAGAATTTTTTTCCACGATAGTCCTAATTCGGTTTTAAATATATTTAAAAAAAATCATGCCAAGTTATAGCCCTTTATTTCAATTTTAACCCGACCTCCCGACAATCAAAGTTTTATATGGAAATAACATGGGAAAAGTTCTGTTGATTGTTTGAAATTCTATTCATTATGAAATAATGAACAGATCATGTCAAATAATAATGCTTCTTATAGAAAATTTAACGCTCTACAAAAAAGGTCTTTTATGTGTTTTGCTAACTCTAACGGTTTCTGAGTTATTCAAGGTCATAATTGACTTAAGCTTCAACTATGACCTTAAATAACTCAGAAACCGTTAGAGTTAGCAAAATATCATAAAAGACCTTTTTTGTAGAACGTTAAATTTTCTATAAGAAGAATTATTATTTGACATGATCTGTTCATTATTTCATAATGAAACAAATTTCAAACAATCAACAGAACTTTTCCCATGTTATTTCCATATAAAACTTTAATTGTCGGGGGGATCGGGTTAAAATTGAAATAAAGGGCTATAACTTGGCATGATTTTTTTTAAATATATTTAGAACCGATTTAGGACTATCGTGGAAAAAAATTTGGAAAAAAACAAAATAAGGACCACCCTAATATATATATATATATATTCTTGTGAAACTTTTTTGGAAATCTTTGTATATTTTAAAAGTATTGGGGACTAGAATAGTTCCCAATAAAGAGAAATCTATGCAGATGTTAGGTAAAATAAATGGAAAGTGAAAATATTGATTGCTTTTTTACATCACTTCAAAAATTTACTAAAATTCAATCGCCCACACCAGAATACCCACCTTAAAAATAAATAAAAGAATGCTTTAAATTTTGTGGAGTGCAGATAAAGTATGAAGCTTTATACGTGCCTTTCTGGAAGAAAGTTACGTTCTTTGATCTTTAAAATAAATATTCATTGAAAAAAATTGAGCACGATTGTGTACTGAGTGCAATATCAAAATCTTAACTGAGTATTTGAGTATTTGGTCTTCATAATAAATTTGGTGGTAAAGGGTTGCCATCTAGACATTAATTATGAAAATTGAATGAGATTACATAAAGTATAAAAAAATATTCTAAGATTCTATATACGAAAATATAAAAACGGTACCTTGTTGACGTTGTAGTACATTTAAACGCTGAAAATTTAATCAAAATCGTGAGACATTTTTGATGAGCACACCTTTTTTCATCGTTTTTTGCTCCAAAATGGCCATAGTCTTAAAAATTATATGTGGTTTAATTTTGGTAAGGTTCGGTTGAATAATTTCGGAAATTCTTTCTTTAAGAATGGCATAAGTATGGCAGACGAACTAGCCAAAAAGGGCACGACCACTTCCCTACGCTCAGAATGGAACAACATAGGTGTACCTATCGCTACATGTAAGCTCCTACTTAGACAAGACGCTTCAAGGATAACAAACACAAGATGGACTGAGAGTAACAACTGCCTTGCAACCAAAAAAGTTTGGCCGTGTGTAGACTCAAAACGATCAAAGAGTTTGTTGGCCCTGAACCGTCTGTGTCTAGGTTCTAACATAGGCGTTCTTACGGGACACTGTCTAATAGGGAGACACGCCAAAAGACTTGGTGTGTTTTCCAATGATTTCTGCAGAAGCTGCATGGACGAGGAGGAGGAAGAAACCGTTCAGCACCTCCTTTGCTGATGCCCTGCACTACTTCATAGGAGGAAAACTCATCTCGGTGAATTCTTCTTCGATGATACTAGCGACCTGGCTTACATAGACCCTAAAAGTCTTTCAAAATACATTAAAAGTTCCACGTGGTTCGACTAGCAGGTGATTAACCGGCTAGTCCCGTAATGGAAGATTAATAAGTGATCAACTCGTTAATCTTACATCGGGTTTCTGAGATCAGTAGTTGATTAACTTGCTGATCTCTGTGGTATCACTATGGGCCCTTGCGGCCTAAGTGTGTTAGGCAATGTACTCATTGACTGACAGCCACTTCCACCTAACCTAACATTTCTATAAGATGCTGAAAGACGTCATTCCGAGATAACCGCGTTCAATATTTTCGTCAACGAGAAATCGTCATTTTAGGGGGCTGTGGTAGCAACGTCAACGTAACCTAAAATTACAGTTCGACAGCTCGGATCTTTATAAAATCTAATAATAATACTTTTATATATGTATAACTAGCTGTGCCCGCGACTTCGTCCGCGTGGAAAAGTGACTTTCGGCAGCATTCTTAATTTTTTAGGCTACTTATTTTGCAAATAAGACACATTCATGCGTTTTAATAATTTATTGTTATTTTATTTTATTTAAGTTTATGTTTGCACACGACGTTCTTATTTTTTCCATCTTTTGCGAAATAAAAAAGTTTTGTAGGATTGATATACGTGATTCTGCCACATAAAGTTGCCATGGGATTTTTTTCTAAACGAATACCTGCAACTTAAAGCGTCAGATGTGTAATTTGTAGCTGTGTACAATTCTGGTCATTTTTGGCACTGGAACACCAACTTGCTGCCACTCCTAATAATCCTAAGAAATTGAGAAACTCTATAGGGTATGATGTGACTTGCTCAGTGTCCATAATATTGTCTATTGATAGACATTCGCCAACGTCCCCAATACGTCAAACATATTTTATTAGTTTATATGGTTAAATATCTCATTAGTCGGCGCGAAATCACCTTTCAAACAGCCATTCCCGATTGCCAATTATTATTTGAAGATCAAGTTAGACATTTCTTCTCAGGTCTAATGTATTTTCGACAGTTTGACAGAAATCACCCCGCAGTGAAAGAACTTTTATCGACCCAGCAGTCTTAAGGTTCCCGTTAACGGTGTCGATCCCGTAGAAATATAGGGATTACTTATTAAGCCTATGTTTTTCCTTAGGCTCTAGGCTATCTCTGAATAAAATTCCATTTAAATCGGATCAGTTTTCTGGGCGGCAGATGGTAACAAAGAAACACGAACAGACAGAGTTAATTTTGGATTTGTAATATTAGTAAGGATGTCCATCTTCGGGTTCTAGACTGTCTCTGTACCAAAATTCATATAAATAGGTTCAATAGTTTGGGCAGTTAATGGTAACAAAGAGAAATAGACAGACAGATTTAACTTCGGACTTGTAATATTAGTAAAGACTCCCGTTCCCGTGGAAACATGGTGACCGTTCCCGTGAGGGATATGCGGATGAATAAAAGTTTATGTTGCTCGGGGACTATGGAGCATTCCAACGGTGGAAGAGTTTTTGAAATCGGTGCCATAGTGTCAAAGTTCCCGTATACGTTCCTGCTCCCCTGGGAATATAGGGAATAAATATATAGCGTATGTCCTTCCTCAGGTTCTGAATAATCTTTCTAAAAAATTTAATTTAAATCAGTTTATTAGTTTGAGCGGAAGATGGTAACATAGAACGACGGACAGACAGAGCTACTTTCACACTTATTATATTAGTAAGGACTCCCGTTCCCGTAGGAATATGTGGATGAATTAAAGTTTATGTTACTCAGGAATAGTGTAGCATTCTAACGGTGGAAAAATTTTTGAAATCGGTGTTGTAGTTTCTAAGTTCCCGTATACGTTCCCGTTCCCGTGGGAATATAGGTATAAAATATAAAGCCTATGTTTTTTCTCAGATTCTGAACAATCTTTGTACAAAAATTAATTTTAATCTGTAGATTAGTTTGAGCGGGAGATGGTAACATAGAAAGGTGATCACACAGAGCTACTTTTGCATTTATAATAATAGTGAGGACCGGTTCCCGAGGGAATATTCGAATGAAATAAAGCCTATGTCCGTCCTTTAGTTCAGTCCAATCTTTGTACAAAATTTTATTTAAATCGGCTTATTAGTTTTGGCGGGAGATGGTAACATAGAACGACGGACAGACAGAGCTTCATTCGCACTTATTATATTAGTAAGGACTCCCGTTATCGCAGGAATATAAGGATGAATTAAAGTTTATGTTACTTTGGGATAGTAAAGCATTCTATCGGTGGAAAAATTTTTGAAATCGGTGTTGTAGTTTCTAAATTCCCGTATACGTTCCCGTTCCCGTGGGAATTAAGGGATAAAATATAAAGCCTATGTCCTTCCTCAGGTTCTGAGCAATCTTTGTACAAAATTTCATTTAAATCGGTTTATTAGTTTGGGCGGGTGATGGTTACATAGAACGACGGACAGACAGAGCTTCTTTCACACTTATTATATTAGTAAGGACTCCCTTTCCCGTAGGAATATGTGGATGAAGTAAAGTTTATGTTACTCAGGAATAGTGTAGCATTCTAACGGTGGAAAAATTTTTGAAATCGGTGTTGTAGTTTCTAAGTTCCCGTATACGTTTTCGTTCCCGTGGGAATATAGGGATAAAATATAAAGCCTATGTCCTTCCTAAGTTTCTGAACAATCTTTGTACAAAATTTCATTCAAATCGGTTTATTAGTTTGGGTGGGAGATGGTAACATAGAAAGGTGATCAGACAGAGCTACTTTTGCATTTATAATAATAATGAGGGCCGGTTCCCGAGGGAATATTCGAATAAAATAAAGCCTATGTGCGTCCTTAAGTTCAGTCCAATCTTTGTACAAAATTTCATTTAAATCGGTTTATTAGTTTTGGCGGGAGATGGTAACATAGAACGACGGACAGACAGAGCTTCATTCGCACTTATTATATTAGTAAGGACTCCCGTTATCGCAGGAATATAAGGATGAATTAAAGTTTATGTTACTTTGGGATAGTAAAGCATTCTATCGGTGGAAAAATTTTTGAAATCGGTGTTGTAGTTTCTAAATTCCCGTATACGTTCCCGTTCCCGTGGGAATTAAGGGATAAAATATAAAGCCTATGTCCTTCCTCAGGTTCTGAGCAATCTTTGTACAAAATTTCATTTAAATCGGTTTATTAGTTTGGGCGGGAGATGGTTACATAGAACGACGGACAGACAGAGCTTCTTTCACACTTATTATATTAGTAAGGACTCCCTTTCCCGTAGGAATATGTGGATGAAGTAAAGTTTATGTTACTCAGGAATAGTGTAGCATTCTAACGGTGGAAAAATTTTTGAAATCGGTGTTGTAGTTTCTAAGTTCCCGTATACGTTTTCGTTCCCGTGGGAATATAGGGATAAAATATAAAGCCTATGTCCTTCCTAAGGTTCTGAACAATCTTTGTACAAAATTTCATTCAAATCGGTTTATTAGTTTGGGTGGGAGATGGTAACATAGAAAGGTGATCAGACAGAGCTACTTTTGCATTTATAATAATAATGAGGGCCGGTTCCCGAGGGAATATTCGAATAAAATAAAGCCTATGTGCGTCCTTAAGTTCAGTCCAATCTTTGTACAAAATTTCATTTAAATCGGTTTATTAGTTTTGGCGGGAGATGGTAACATAGAACGACGGACAGACAGAGCTTCATTCGCACTTATTATATTAGTAAGGACTCCCGTTATCGCAGGAATATAAGGATGAATTAAAGTTTATGTTACTTTGGGATAGTAAAGCATTCTATCGGTGGAAAAATTTTTGAAATCGGTGTTGTAGTTTCTAAATTCCCGTATACGTTCCCGTTCCCGTGGGAATTTAGGGATAAAATATATAGCCTATGTCCTTCCTCTGGCTCTAGACTATCTCTGTACAAAATTTCATATCAATCAGTTTGGTAGTTTGGGCGGGAGATGGTAACATAGAAAGCCGGACAGACAGAGGGACTTTCACATTTATAATATTAGTTAGGATTTTGAAAATGCATCAAAAAAATAGAGAGTGTATAAAGGATGCCGTGATGGCGTAATGGTTAGCATATCTGCCTTCTTTGCGGGAGGATTCGAATCCCAACTGAAAAAAAAAAGTTTTTTCATGGATATCGTCTATCGCAAGGAATTAGAAAGTCTTCTGTTAGTTAATTCATTGCCAAACGAAAAGCACTTTCTCGGTTAATCGTTCGGAGACCGGTGAAAATTGAAGATTCATGAGTTGTGCGAAAAAAGTGTTTATAGCTAGAAGAGTACACATCGCGAGACTACGATGGCGTTCAATATTACAGAGAGTGGCTGAACACCAACACCAACTTGACGGTTTTTCAAAAACATATTGCAGTGAAATAGATCCGAAGTCGAAGAAGACCTGGACTGGAAAGACCTCGCCCAAAACAGAAGTCGTAATCGAAAGAGGAAAGGTTGACCTCGAACTACAACGCCCTTCTCTGGTAAGGGGCTTCGATTTAAATGTAAATTTTTTTGAAATTTCTTTAATATACCAATATTTTGTCCAAAACTGTGTATCTGTGATTTTGTGCGCTGAAAGAGCGAAGCTATGTGATGATGAATTCGAAAATCTTAAAAAATCAAAAAGATTCATAAACATTTTGAACAGAATATGTTCAGTAGAGTGATTGAGAGTAGAACCTACTAAAATAAGTTAAGACATTCTGGTCAAAATATCAAATAAATGTGGCGACACATAGTCATTGTTCATAAAACTCCAGACCTTACTTGTGCGGTGGTATGAAGCCCCCAAGACATTGTAGGGTTCGTTTGTGTGTCTCTGTTGCTTTGAAATTGAACGAACCCTCTTGACTGTTCGACTCTTGGAGGCATTATTACACTAGCAGACTGGTATCCCTATAAAAAAAACCTTCTAATAAAAAGATTTCTGTTTCACTTTAAAGTCAAGTTTAGATTTACACGAAATTGAAACAAAAAAATGTTTTGGGCAAAAAGCTTATTACTTCCCCTTGGAGCAACATTCCATTGAGGTTTTGTTTTTCCAACATCCATTAATTCTATTTCTGCTGGAAAATAAAAAAAAAATTAATGAGTTTCGTTTCTGGTGAGGATTACCACAAACTCATGATGATGACGAGTTTCAACTTTTACAAAATTTTTGTGCGTGGTGGATGGTGGTGGGTGGTAGATTTTCAATTATCTTTTTTTTTTGTATTAAAATGCATTGGTCTTATACTTCACGTAGTTGGCATGGGATAGACTAATTCCAGGAAAACATTTCCAAACGAAATATTCTTTAAAAAAAACATTCACAAACCAGGAAAATATTTTGTTAATTTTTTGTTTGCCCTCCAACGATAAGTTCTCTTTACAATCTTCTAACTTAACAACTCATTTTTAATTAAACATCTTCTGTTGTAATTAATTGAAACAAGTCTTTGCCGAAAATAAAATAAAAAAATTAATTTAACATTTCGATGTATAAATACGTGCTTTTCGTATAACGATGAAAAGAATCGTTCTACCTGTGTGATGTTGCAAAAAGAACGAGACTGGGGGGTAAAGATTATCCGACTCCCTCATCCGAATCAAGGCCCAAAGGTACAACCACCACTACCTCAACTCAATGATTTGCTTTAATTGAATATTTGAATTGAATGAAACAGCGTAAGCCAAAGTGTAATCAGAATGATGATAATTAGTTGGAAATTTAATCAAAGCGAAGAAGGTTTTCAAACAAATTATTAGGAGCGGGGAAAACACAAACAAAACAACTTCAGGACATAGAAATCAAACCAATTGGCTTTGCGGCTCTCCTCTTAAGTACGCGTTATTAAGGATGATACGCTGAATGAAACACACTTGAGAACACGAACTTAGTCCTTCACCAGTAATTCTCATAAGTGGCGAAAGCCTCTGAACAGCTGCACTCTAGATCAAGATGTGTTGATACATGGCATCACAGAATTGTAAATTATCACGGTCAGTTGATAGATACCTTTTCAGAATGGCTGACTTATTTCAACGTTACTCATCTAGAGTTTCATTAAATTCAGTATTCAAAAAACGATCGAAAAACGTTTTTTAAAAAGTTTTTGTTTGTTAAGAGATCATCTCTGTGTGACCGCCCGAAAAATCGCTGATCAATCTGGAATTTTTTTAAATAAATTTAAGCAGCGATGAACAATACAAAATGATTTTCTAGTTTTTTGTTATCGTTATTAGTTATCAAAAATGTTGTTAAAAAAGGGTCCAAATCGGTGTCCACTTTTACGGGCTCTGAAACAAAAACTTCAAAAAGATTTGCCTATGGAGGCTTACTTTTAAATTTTTTTTTACAAAATGGCGACGATTTGAACAAAAAGCAGTGATTAAAGCATTTTTTCGACAGTTTTTCGAGAAAAAAAATAGGAAGTTTAAAAGAAAAAAGCTTCCATAGGCCGATAGAGAATGACAAGAAAAATAATCTGTTAAAATTTGAAATCGAAAGCTTGAGAACTTTTCCCCCGGCAGCGGACACCGTTTTGGAGGACACCATTCTGAGAAATACGTGCTTAAACTTAGAGGTCCATCCAGAGTGAATGTTGAAAACAAACTGAAATCCTTGGTTTCCCAATGAACCAGTTTTATACCTTAATTTAAAGAGCTGGTGGAAAGTCACGCGCAGGTAGGGACACAGCAAAAGGAAAAACGGTTGAACGACCGGACGGACGGGGCAGATGCGACGCTCGGTTCTTTCTCTAAGAAACCATTTTTTTTTTTTTTTTTTTTTATTGTTATTATTTTTTATTTATTTATTAAAGCATCGTTACTTGTTGCAAGGTAAAAATAAAATTCTTTTGAATAGAACAGGGGCAAGATTCTTACTTTATATACATAATAATTTATACAAGCTTAAGAACTATCATGAAAAATTAAAGTTAAAAAATTAAGTTAAAATATTTATATCATATAAAAGGATTAAATTTACTATTGAGAAGATGACAGTGATAAGTGAGAGAAAACTAAGAACAAAAATTGATTCTGTTATATTTTGTTTTCCAGTGACAAAGTACCAAGACGCTACGCCAAAAATTAAAAACTGACGATGCAGGGGTTTGATTGATAGATTACGGTACGACATACAGCAAATAGTAGCAGGCTAATTTGCTTTTCACTTAGTTGATGAGAAAAGACAAAGATTTTAATTTAAGAAAACTTCGTTGGTCACATCCCAAAGATTCCCTAAGAAAACTTGAATCATGATCATATTTTCGAGGGTTGAATACAAATCTGGTAACAGAGCTCAATGTCGGGTCTTGCCTGAGAAAAGATTCGCAATTCAAATCAGCAAAAACTTCAGAGCCAAAAGTCACAATAGACAGAATCAAAGATTTCACCAATTTCAATTTGACTTCACAATGAGGGAAGTATAGAGAGTTTATTTTTAGAGGTATAGAACTTTAAGTTGGCAACACTTTTTTAACTGGCGGCCATTTTGTCAGCTGTCAAGTGATTTATGTTTAGTTTGGTTTGGCATTTCAAAATGACAGACGGACGCCTGAACAACTCTTCCAAATTGTGCAAATTTATTTTGAAAATCATAGTTCGTCGATCCCGATTTTCATAAGCGAGTTTTGTTTAGCGAAGAAGCTCACTTTTGGTTGAATCAATGCGTGAACAAACAAAACTGCCGTATTTGGAGTAATAATAATCCTCAAGTGTATGTTGAGACACCGTTACATCCAGAAAAACTGGCTGTGTGGTGTGCTTTATGGGCTGGTGGAATAATTGGTCCGTAGGTACTTCTTTAAAAACGATGATGGCCAGAACGTTACAGTCAATGGTGACCGCTACAGAGCGATGATTACTGACTTTTTCATTCATAAATTGAACAACCATAATGTGCAGGAGTTGTGGTTTCAACAAGACAGCGCAACATATCGCACAGCTCGTGCCACAATTGATTTTTTGAAGGAAACGTTTGGTGACCGCATAGTTTAACGTTTCGGGCCCGTGAATTCGCCTCTAAGATCGTGCGAGTAAACGCCGCTTGACTATTTTCATTTCTCAAATGTTGGAAAAAGTCATCGAAAATTGGACTTCCAGATTAGACTACGTCCGAGCCAGCCGTGGCGGTCATATGCCAGAAATCATATTTAAATTATAATGCCAGAAGATTGTCTTCCGAATAAAGTAAATTTCATATCAATAAAAAAAAATTTCATGTTTGCTTTATTTCATTTCAAATTTCTATACCTCTAAAAAAAACACCCTTTATTTTGATTCAGCAAGACTACAACATAGTGCATCATATATTGTAGCTACTATGTAAACTATGTGGTCTTTCCAAGTCATTGTGTTATTAAATATATTTTACACCAAGGATACGAACTTTACTTAACATTTCTATTAGGGAAATTTTTAAGATATACGGGGCTGCTTATACATTGGTACACATTTATTTTTCGATGGATTGAATAGAAGTTCATTAAGAACTGACCAACCATAAAAAGATACTAGGTCTTGGTTTATTTTCATAATTGCATCCAGGGGCGTAGCGAGGGTCCAGGTCATGGGGGGGTAAATTATTATGAAATGCCAACTAGTCTTAAGAATTTGCCGACTGCATCAAAAAATAAATCTATATATATAAAACACGATGTAAGGGTTTTTCAAAAGGGACGCTACAAAAGTAGAGCAACAGTGACAGCAAACGACGCAATATTTCTTGCCGTTCTTTTGACATTTCCATTAAGTAAAAGGTGTTCGTTGAAGCCCTGGGGTTGTCCTAGATTTGCCACACGGCGTTTTTGAGAAACCTAAATTCGCCCTGAGTGCCGATTTGAGTTTTTTTTGAGCCATAGGTTTGCCATAGGTTTTCCCCCAACTCACCCTAGCTTTTTGCTGTGGCGATTTGAGGGCTGTCAAATGGCATGTATTTTTTTTTAATGATAGGGAGTGTGGTGATTTGTGGTTTTGGTTTAGCGTTTTTTGAGGAGTGAAAAACTCAGGTTTTTTTGACAACTCATAGGGTTGTCAAGAAAACCTGGGTCAACCCTGGGAATAGTTCAACGAACGGACATAAAGTTTGCCGTTTTATAATAAAAAGATATATGAGTCAAAATTATTAAAATTTACAACCAAAATTCGGAGTTGGTGGCCTCAACGTTAAGAGCGCTACGTCCAATTTATGATGAGGCTATCATTTCTGGTTGAATGGCTTCGTCAATAAACATAATATGCGGTATTGGTCAGGCAGCAATCCACACGTACTCCATGAGTCATCATTGCATCCCGAAAAAATTACGGTTTTGTGTGGCTTATGGGCCGGCGGCGTCATTGCGTTACTGTGGATAGATATCGCTTACGTTCAATGATAACCAAATATTTTTGACCCCAAATGTATGAAATTAACTTGGAAAACATGTGGTTCCAACAGGACGGCGCGGCACCACAAGCCACACAGCGAATGTCACAATCAATTTATTGGAAACCAAGTTTGGAAAACGTATTATCTCACGAAATGGTCCAGTCGCTTGGCTGCCTCGATCTTGTGGTTTGACGCCGTTAGACTATTTCCTGTGTGCTACGTCAAGTCTATGGTCTATAGGCCAACAAGCCAGCGACGATTGAGTACCCCGACTCTACATTTTATGCCACTGATTAACACCCACCGATACCAATTCCGAATTAGCAATTTTCTTTGAATTCCTTCTGAGAATAAAATGCAAGTTAAACAAAATGCAGTATTTTTGTAAGGATTGAACTCCAAAAAGAATAATCAGAATACCATGTGAAAAAATGTATGTGATGTATGATTTTAAAATCGTTGTATGTTGTATGAAATGTAGTGTTGTATTAAAATCAACTTTGTTTTTCTACCTTAATTTGCCGACTTGTTAGTTTTTTTGGGCAGCAAATCGACTATTGCAAACATTTCCGTTCGTGTCTTTTTGGTTGAGTTGACTTAACTCGACAAATCTACTTTGTTTTTCTTCCTCGATTTGCCGACTCGGGAAAATCGTGGGGGGTGCTGCACCCCCCCACACCCCCTCTCGCTACGCCCCTGATTGCATCTTCAACAAATTCATGAGGAAAACTGTAATATAGTTGAACGTCATCTGCACAATAAATATATGATATTTGCAATTTTTCACTGTGCTAGGAAAGTCATTTCTAAACAGAGAAAAAAGGCCCAAGTATCGAACTATCTGGTACACCCGTCTTTAAATCTAAAAAACTCGAAAATTTGTATTTATGAAAAACAGATATGATAAAATAAGCTTCACGGCATTTGAAGAAAAGCTGAACTTTGTGTTAAGTTTGTTACATAAAATTATGGATTCAACAGAATCGAATGTTTTTGAAATGTCCAAGTGGTTCAAAAGCTTCACTTTGGATTCTTCTGAAGCAAAACGAACATCTTCGGTAGCCTTTAAGAACGCAGTTGTGCAGATGTGCTTTTTTCCAAAGCCGGATTGAAGTACATTTTGTAGATTCAAGCTGTCAAGATGGTTTTTCATTTGGGTACTTGCAATAGCTTCAAATCAGGAATTTCAATTTTTTAGTACAGGTATTATTTCGACACGTTTCCACTCCATGTGGTACTGATTTGTGCTGATAATTTTATTAAAAACAAACATCGTCAATGGAAGTATTTTCGGTAAAAGAATCTTTATAAAACCAGGGTGGATTTTATCAACGCCGATACATTTCTATTTAACTGCAAAAAATGGAGTCCCAACATAGTACATGTTTACTTCTCTAAACTTAAATGTATCCAAGCTGCTATCTGATTCTTTGGAAGCCTAGAATAAGATTTGCGAATTTTTATTCAAATCGTCGATGTTAAGCATATTATTAACATTGCCATTAGAAAATTTCTGTAAAATTCCAATGTCTTTGACTTGTTTCTAAAAACTTTTTGAATAGGTACCGAGACTAATCCTGTGAATATAAAATGATCTTTTTGCTTGACGTATCATACAAGTCACTCTATTTCGAGCCTTTTTTAAATCACTCAGTATATACCTAAGAAAATGTTTATCACGCAAGACCATTGCCCTTTGAATGTAAAAAAACATCCAGAAAATCTGACAACTTTTTTTTTCAATGGGACGAATTCATCGTATAGACTATAGAGAGTTCACAAAATTGTTTAATATATTAATCTGTTCATTTACATCACTTGTTCCGTAAATTGAAGAACAGTCTAGATTATCAAAAGCAAGGAAAAAGCTGTGTAAATTTATATTACGAAAGTCCTTATAAGGGTTTTCCAATAGGTATGATATGATTTTGCAGTGGCATTTCGGCCATTTGTAGTATGTCATGATCTCTCATTTGTTTTTTACTGCACTTAGAAGTGTTTACAATTTCACCATTGGACCACCACAATCGTCGTTAACTTTCTGATTTTGCCTTGGAACAACTTGAAATCGATAACGATATTTTTAAGAAAATCATCTTTTCCGAAGAGGCTTATTTTTATTTGACTAATGCGTTAAAAAAAAGCAAAACGGGTGATGAAAATCCACAAATTATTCATGAAAAACCATTACATTCACCTAAATTGACAGTTTGGTGAGGTTTTTGGGCTGGTGGAATCATCTGTCCGTACTCCTTTCAAAATGAAGCTGCTAACACCATTACTGTCAATGGAGAGCAGTATAGATCGATGATAACTTTTTGATTTTGACAACATTTGGTTTCAACAAGACGGGGCTACGTGTCACACAGCAAATGCAACAATTGAATTATTGCGAGAAAAATTTAAGGATTCGATTATTTCAAGAAATGGTGATATTGAATGGCCTCCAAGAAGTCGCGATTTAACACCATTAGACTATTTCCTGTATAGGGTTATTTAAAGTCATTGGTCTTTCAAAATAAACCAGATTCACTCCAAGCCTTACAAGTCAGTATTGAACGTGCCATTCATGATATACGACTTGATTTAGTGGAAAAAGTGCTCGAAAATTGGGTTCATCTAATTTGTTGCTGCAGAAGAAAACGTGGTGTCCATTTTAATGACGTTTTATTTAAAACTGAATTGTATTGATTGAACTGTACAGTGTACATTAAATAAAAAATATTTAAATTTCCTTAACAAAAAGTGTGTTTTTTCCAAAAAAGAAATCATATCACTCTTATTGAAAAACCCTTTAGTTGTACCTAACTAATGGGTAATCTATTTATTTATTTTTTTAGAAAATCAATGGTAATAAACATCAAGTCGTGAAAAGAAAATGCTGGAGCAGCGAGCTGATTGTAAAATTTCAGATGGATTGGGTTGCTTAAAAGAACCACATCAAGAAGAAATGCTGTAGTGACGGAAGTAATTCGAATTTCGTTTTAAAAATTTAACAGCATGTTTGTAGCAGTGTATACTATTAGATAATCAAGAAATTATCCCGTAATGGGCTCACAAGCACCTTGATTAGTTTTCTTTTTAAATCAAACTTTCATAGAAAGCTTTCAAGCAGTTGTTTTGGCTGAAGTTCAGTGAGAAGAACAAATCCAAACTAAATGAATTGCATGGAGAACATCATAAAATTTTACATGAAAAGTACGGTCCGAAGCATTCGTTAGCTCTTAAATACCCCACACCACCTCAATGGAGCTTCAACATACAGACAAAAGTTTAAAGACTCTCTCATAATAGCAATATATGATAAAAAAAAACGACATTCCTTCAACTCAAAATCATCCCTCAAGTCATTATTGTCACAAAGACCATGTCACTTGCTGTCTTATCCTTCAACGTATAATTTTTCAATTTTATGTCTCCTGAAGTCGATTACAATTTGAGTACGAGTATAAACAGCTTTAGCTTTGCTCCTCTTAAGTTTAAGTGTGAGACTGTTATAGAAATTTCCTGTCACCGGAAATTTATTTTATGACAACATTACATCCAAAACAGTCCAAGAAAAATTTAATTTGTCTATATACTGGAAAACACTGACAATATCATTTTAATGCGTACCATCGGTTTGAATCGATGAACATTGTGACATCTGACAGGAAATCTAATTTACATCCGGAACTCGTTACCAACTTTGACTTTGTGCGAGAACGAGTTGGTGTTGGAATTGGTAGCAGCTTATAAGGGGGTTGGGGTTTAAATGGAACAAACTTCTGCTTATTAGTTTCTCAATTCGTTTCAATTTGGATGGAAACTAAATTAATTCAGCTTGAGTTTTTCAATAAACATTCAAAATGGCAGACTTGGTTGGTTTGTTTTTCAAAATTGAGTTAGAATTCAGTCATGAGAAAGTTTATGAACAAATTGCATTTATTCAATTTCAGTGGATTTATATTTTTGTTTCGCCAGGCCAAAAACAATGTGGTATTATTATTTCACATACAAAATACGTATTATATAGCAAACTGTTTGCTTACCTTTGTTCAAAAGCAAAAGAAAACATTGCTCAACGGAGTTGCTTAGCGATGATGATTTGAAGGAATGAAAACAGACAGGAGATTATATTTTATGGGGCAAGTTGTTTGTACGAGTGGAATAATTTTCAATATGGCAGCGTGGTAGGTATGTAGTGTCTGTCTGTTTGAAGATGAAAGCATTATGAGAATTGTGACATTTTCTAATATGAAGGCATATTTAATCGACGTTTGACTTTTAAAAGATTTGGCTTGAGAACAATTTTGTATTTTAGATTTATTCAATTTTCTTAATATAATACTTTGATAGCTTGAATGTCGGATCCTTGAAGTTAAACGACTTAAATATCACTGGAGTGTCTCTTTACTGTCTTAAAAGACGCCTAGAAATCACCACATTTAAAAATAAATCAACATTTAATACGGGATCTCCCTTCATTCGGGCAGGTCAGCTTTCCAAAAGTTTCACAATTTATATTTCTCCACTTTCGTCGGACAGAAGAAACTAGTTTGCTGTGGAAAAAATTGAAGACTAATGTCGGATCCTTGAAATGACCGATACACTCGAAGAGCTTAAAATGGCTGACACTCACCACAAACACATAAATGTGTTCCCCAGCCAGACAGATAAAATCGGAGAATTTAGAAATGAGGACTTAGAAATACTAGGCGAAGTAACTCTGATAATGGAGACGATTTAGTGTCAGTCAGATATATACTCCAACTTAACTAACAATGGTCCGAAAGCTGATTGATCTGGAAGTGAAACAGGACAGGAAATGCAAATCATCAGAGAAGTGAAAGTTCTACATGAAGCCAAATTTCTAGATCTAAACCAGCAATGGTTTTAATGGCTCCTCTTACACTGATGGAGTAATAAGTAGGTAAGGGTATATGTGTGAAAAATATGTATGGGAGTACTTTACTCGATCTTATATGTATTGAAACAGGGTGGAAGAAAACCTGAGTCATTTTTGGGTAGAATAGAATTTGCGCTGGGTACTACTCAAAGTTCTAGCTATCTCCGCGACATATACGCAATCATTCATTGAGAAGTCCAGCCTGGTAACATATTAGCGAACAGCAGCAGTGAAAGAAAATCAGTGATATTGGAGTTTCTGGCACATTAATTGATTCAATGGCGAGTTCGTTCGTAGGAACACGATGCTGTATGGCGCATGAACGGTTGCAAGGAATACACTTGTTAGCACAGTCAGATATTTAGTGACTTGGTATTTCACTAGTAGAAAAAGCAATTAGAACGTAACCGATGCCGTTGTCAACACTTGAGAGAAACTAAAGGTATTTTTTTAGACATATGGCTTTCAATCTTGCGTTACGCTATGCGTCCAATATTTGCTCGACGTAATCGACCAGCAGAGACGTTAATTCGAGAAACCATAGATCGGTTTCACATGATGTCTACTAGTGTATAATGCCCATCTTCAGAAACGCCTCAGCCACCACTTACCGCACAGTGTGCACCGAAGTCGCTATTGCTGGGTGTATGGAACAGGGTTGTACTCGTCTTTTTTATGGAAGATTTTGAGGAATGATTTGTTTTCAAGCCGAACCACAATCAAGCGAGTCTCACGTTCGTTCGGTGAATGGGCTCAAATCGAAATGGCCACAAGAAAATTTTGTTCAGCGATGAAGCTTACTTTTGGTTGAATGGGCACGCTAAAAAAACGAAATTGCCGCATTTGGGTTCAGGATAACCCACAAGCCATTGTTGAGACGGCCCTCCGTTACATCCTCAAAAAGTCACATCCAATAGGAAACGCTATAGAGGCATGATTTATGATTTTTCGTGCCTGAATCGGAGGAAGTTGATTTGGACTACAATTGGTTACAACAAGACAAGATATACTGAGACCTTTGACGCTATGAAAGAGAAACACTATTTAGATCTCCCAACTGAAGCGTTTTGATTAAGCTAAGGAAAATATAGTTTCATTTTTAACTCTATTCAATTTGAATTTTTCATTCTGAGTCAGTATTTTATTTATGAGCATGTTCTTATTGATCTTAAGCGATACACAATTATGAATTAAAACGAAAATAAACAGTCCTGACCGATGGACATTCGTAGCACCTAGCAACTTTCCCACATCATATGTCATTTTTTGCGCTAACGCGGTTGGGCAATCACTCATATTGTATCTTCTTCTCCGTAGTCCTCGGTTCTTCGAGTATACCAATCTAGAAAAGAACACAGCTCTCCCACTAGTCTCTCCGTGGGATACGCCAGGCCTAGCAATGGTTCGAAGTTTTCCACAAGCTCCGTCCATTTTATGGTCGACATAATCATCCATCAGAGCAATTCTTGGTTCGTTTTCGTACTATACGTTTACTTTATGTGATGATACACAACCGCAGAGACGTCGAACAGTGCGCACCGAAGAAACAATCGCCCCTGTAGAGCAAAGTGTTGAAAAGGACCTGAATGAATCGATTCACCACCGTGCACAGCTATTGGAGCTTTGTCCATCAACTTCATGGAAGATTTCGCCAAAGATTTTGGCTTACGACCTAACAAGGTCCAACTTGAGCAAAAATTAAGTCCACGAGCTCTTGGAATGCGTCGTGATTTTGGTGTATGGGTCGAAAATGAGATTGATCACGATTCATCGCAAAATTTTTTTTCAGTGATGAGGCTCCTTTTCGGTTGAATGGTTTCTTCAACAAGCAAAATTGCCTCATTTGGAGTGAAGAGAATTCACATGAGTACCATGAGACGCTATTACATCCACAAAAACTGACTGTTTGATGTGCTCTATGAGCTGGTTGAGTCAATGAGCCATTATAATTCTTCCAAAATGATGCTGGCGAGCCAGTTACCGTTAATGGAGACTGGTATAGAGCCATGATAACCGACTATTTTGTTTCCGAATTGGATGGCATGAATGAGGATGGGATGAGGTTGCATCAAGACGGCGCTACATGCCACACATGGCATGTCACAATCGATTTATTGGAGGAAACATTTGATGAGCGCATAATTTTGCGGAATGGACCTGTTAATTGGCCACCTAGATCGTGTGATTTTACAACATTGGATTATTTTCCAATGCCACGCGTGGTTGAAAATTGGACCTCTAGACTTGGTTTCATTTGAGCCAGCCGCGGCGATCACATGCCCAAAATCATATTTAATGGGAAAAAATATCCTTCTATTAAATCCAAATTGATGGACACTTATGCGATTTTCTTGTGATTAATTTCAATTTGAAGTTCTATGTCTCTTAAAAAAACACCCTTTATAACAATATTTGCGTGTATCAGGAGCTTTTTAGCCCGATCAAATCGTAGATTCTACTTTGAATAAGATAGGTATAGTTGGACGTGAAAGCATCAAGGATTTTTGTACTTCTAATACGATTGAAATTTGTTATGCGTCTCCTATCATACGAAGTTAATATTATCAGCTCATCAATTTATTCATCATCTATCATGTTCATGAAAAGATGTATAGTTTTCATCAGTGAGAGATGTTTTGGGTATTCAGTTTTTATGGCCTTATACGTTTCCCAATTGGTGTGCACCTATAAGACTTTGGACTCCTTAGCTAACTCCTTGACATGTTATCTTTATCACTACTCGTACTACTTGCACATAAACTTCCATAGGCGATGTGGCCTTATACCTAAATACAGTTTTCTCCTAATTTATCCGAACCTGAGTGTAATTCTTCTCAAAGAAGTGATCTACAGAAACAAATATCGTTTACCTTTTCAAGAGTATCGTTGTATGGTGGTAGAGTTCTTAGTCAATAAACAGGAAGTGTTGATTCGTGTCTAGCGAAGCTTATCTGTTTTTCGGCCGCTAAAATTGTAAGTGAAACTACAATAACTTTATTTCCATTTACACCTAACCCCAATCTCGTTGATCCATAGTAATTCCTGGGATGACAGAGGATAAGGAATTCTGGCGCGAGTAGGAGTTGATAAAAAGGAAAGAATTGCGTGAGTGACTTGGTTATTACCACTGAACCATTTGGAGCCTTGAATGAAAGCTTTTTAGTGGTAGATTCGACGTAGGGCGACATCCCAGTTAGTCGAAGTATTCTCCGCTGCCTTTTCCTAGGGTAGGCTCACAGAAGTAGTGTATTTCTCTATGTTTCTCTATCTCATTGTCTTGAATGTGCTAATGCAGTAATGTGAGTACCCAATAAGTAGTGAACCGTGAGAATGCCAATGAAATACCTACTGAGCCGTAGTTTAAATTCTATTTTTTTTTTAGTTATCTAAACTTTTTTTACAAGAAACTCTGCAAGTTTCTAATGATGGTGTTGCGTATTGAATTTTCTTGCTATCTTCGCTTGGATACAGATGTGTTCGTCTCGTTAGATTCAAGGGACGACCCGATTTTTGCCACATTCTAGCGTTAGCTTAGTCTTAAAATGTCTTTCCGGTAGATGGCAAAATTGCCATGTTCGTATTCTTAAGACAAAAATATTGTCATAAAATAAAGAATCTATCTATCTATCTCTTAGTCTGCCAGCAGAGGGAACTTAAGTTTGATGTTTATAAAAATAGATGTCCTTTAGAATAGAAAAATTATGTTACTATTAACCTTTACCGTTTTCTCTTTTTGTGCTTTAATTTCATTTAAAGGTAAAACTCGAACCTCAAGACCTCAAAATCTGTTGATTAATACGACTAACCATCGACTCTACTTTATATCCTAAGAAATCTCGTCCTTATATCAGAAAATAGTCAATACAACTTCAGAGATCTCAATTTGAAAACCAAGAAGAGACGAAAGAGATTTAAACATCTACCCATTTAAACCTGAAGTCCAACCACCCTTATCTGCCGAAAATCTTAATTAATCACGACCAGAACCGAATCAGAGTATCAGATCAATGTATTTTGCCTTGTGATGGTCCCTCCTGCAAACCGAATCAAACCAAAACCCAATATCCGGCGCTTCCGATTTGATTTACAAGTTACTCTCTGAACGTCATCGTCTCGTCACATAGAGATACCCGAAATACCTTGCTCCCTTGTGTGTTCGGAAAGCAAATGCGTATATGGAATATTTTGCCTCTCACAAGGAACAAATACTTATTCTCACAAAGTGATTGATGATGGTCCAACAGCAGCACAGCTTGGTATCCATTTCACAGAATTTTCACAATCGATCCATCTGATTTGCAAAATTCCTTGAAAGACTCTCTCTGACATACGGAAACGAAGAAGGAAATACATCGATTAATTTAAGGTTAATTTCCTTAAACTTGAATGAATTTCGAAACAATTATTCCCTCACACTCTTACGTACAACTTCATAGCTTTCGTCATCATCGCCCCCAGCCATGTTAATCCTTTTCCGTACCATTTGACAACCATACGGTTTCTTGACCACATTTTGTAAAGAAGTATCCGCATGTAATGCGGTTGTTCCGGTTGGATTCTTCTGGTTATAAGCAAGGCACTTAATAATAAATCGTGTTGAAGAAAGTGAAAGCTCAAAACAATTATGTACACGTACTGTGCAAACATACCACACACGTCCTTCTGGGCCAAGATAATGTTTCTTGGTAAATATTTTTTTTGACCATATGTGTGCTTTGTTTGAGTCGGGGTGTGTTTTGATTCCAACAAAAAAGCATCCCGTTTTGTTTAGCTGTACCTACGAGTATTATTCAAAAGTGAAAAACCCTTGAAACTGCTTTTGTCAAACACCCACTCCTCCATCTCATTCAAAACATCCTGATGATGGCAGTGAAATTGGTTTACTTCTTTGCGGAAGGAGCGGCGGGGGCGGCGGTGTTGGTGACGGTGGCGTTGAGAACCATGCTGCTGTCAATGCAATATTTCCCTATACACAGGAGTATTTTATAGGCACCACCTACATCCCCCCACTCTGACACACCATCTCCCATATGCTTTCGATTGATTGTATTTATTCACAATTTCCATTCCATCCTTTGGAATAAATGCTACCGCAATCTGGAGGAGCAATCAATATTTTGCAGATCTTTCGTTTCAAATCATTTGATGAGTTCACTATATTGCCTTTTATAACCCGTGCGAGTGACAGGTGTCAAGACTCTGAATGGAAAGGTAGGCAGCTCAAGCGGCTCTTGAGAGCTCTCATTGTTTATTAAATTCCTTTATTTACCATAATAATATCTTTGGATATAAAAATAATAATAATAATTCCGTACAAATACCCATCACATTTGTCCTTGCCTGTCCTGATGGCAGGATTTGTTTGTGGTGTACGAGTGTTCCTGTTCCTTTTCTACACTCGAAATCCGAAATCCGAAAAGGAGCAGGAGAGTGGAATGGAATATGCATATTTATTTTTTGAATTGATTTGATTCCAGAAATAAAGTGCTCTCTCGATTGATGAGTTAAAGTTAAGTAAAGTTAAACACTCGTTATTCACCTGAAAGCACTTGGATAAACTTTTATTTGTGTGGTGCGAAAACGAGGCGTCCTCAACAGAATTGATAATTTTAAGATTAACAACAAAAACACGACATCGACATCGACATCGACAGCAAACTCAAACAGAGGATGCCAAAGACGTGAGATATAATGCTGCTTTCATTTGAAATTTCAACTGCGACAAGGTCATCCATATCCTCTTCTTCTAATAGAAGATGTATACCTATACCTACCTAGGTTTGTATGTAGGAAAGTACTTTGGCGAAGAAACTGCTGAGCTTCACTTGGCATGGCATTACAAATTCGTTGCCAGAAGAAGATTGTTGGTTTGTTTCATTTCATTTTACAGCGAATGACTTTCTTATTGCCAATTGATTTAAAAAACAAAGCGATTGGATTGGAAGAAAGCACACAGGACCTCACAGCTCGCAGTGAGTGAGATGATGATGGGGGATGGGGTAGAGGTAGTACATGTATTTGAAAGAAACTTTTCCTCTCATTTTTCAAATTCATCGATTTTATAAAAAACAAAATCAGATTAAATGATAAAAAGAAAGAAAAGAAGAAACTAACAGAATCAGCATTTTTTGATGGTGGCTCTTGTTGTTTCCTCTCCCCTCCCGTCACCGTCCTAGTAAACCATCGCACACATTTACAATTCAGAAAGTGGATAATATGATGAATATTTCCTGCTGTCGCGGCAAAACGAATATAAGGGTTGGATGGGATCGCAAGGGTCTCTAATTTCTATTCTATGCTTTAAGATTTGCCTACTTTGAAATCAAATAATAGGCTTTGCGGCACTCAAGATGCGGTAACATAATGTATCCACTATAAAATGGGGTGGGCTGATGGCAAAATGGGAAGGGGGTTGTTGGCTTGGAGGTGGGGCCGCTTTGACAGCCCTAAATCATTTGAAAGCAAACAACGTTTGGAAAGTACCTTTTTGAAGTTTTGCGAGAGATAATTTTTGTGTTGTGTTCAGTTAAGTGTGATTGCGTGATTGAAGGTGACTTCGAGCCGAGGGGGACTTCCAATGTTTTACATTTTTTTGTTTTTTGAACGCGTCTTTGTATGTTAAGTATTTTGTTTTGCAGTAAGAACATGTATGCTTTAAAACAAAGCTGTTACAACTTAAAGATTTAATTGGTTGTTCACTTAATTACTTTTCTCGTATTGGCTTCCATTTACGGTCGAACAGCTTAACTAAACGAGTGATTTAGCATATCCCCTGAAGGTGAGATGCGTTTCAAACGAACGTCAAGCGCATTCACTGGCTTATTACTCGAAATTATGCGATGTTAATCGAATGTCTCCCGCAGTTAAGCTGATTGTGCTGTCTGCCTCTGTTTGACATGTTGCGGTGCGCTGTCTTGTTTCCGCGAACTGATTCATCAAACTAATTTGCACAATTTATCAACGTCAAAATGTCATAAGTGTTTTATTGAAGTGAAATATTAAAAAAAAATTATCTGTTTGCTGTCAAATTACTGTCACCAGAAGTAGCTTTGGCAGTTTGCAAATTGAATCCAAAAAGATAAACAACTACTTTTACTCTCAAAAGGCTTTATATATTTTCAATTTAATTCCCATTTTGTATGGCTAATAGTTTTACTAATAGAGTTTTAGTTAACTAGATTAGATTCTTTGTGGAATTGAATTAACAGAAATGTTCATGTTGCTATAAGATTTTCAAAATTAGAAAGTTGGACCTGGCAACTGCCCCAATCTTTATGTATGTCTGGTGTAAAAAGTGAACGTCTACAGCTCCACACTTCCACAGCTTGATAAAGGTCCTTATCACTGCGGTTTTAGATCCAAAAAGCCTACAATTTACCAAATTTTCACATTATGGCGGATCTTAAGAAAAACTTGGGAGTTCAGACCAACTTTTTTGTCGATTTGTATGACAGTATTTGCTGTACATAGCCATGTCTAGTTTTGGTATCCCTGCAAAACTCGTTTGATTAATGCAGGATGACTTTGGAGAATTTACGATGCTCCGTTAAGGTCGGTAATGAACTCACCGAGATTCTTGATGTCGGAAAAAGCTTTCGACACACCATCATGGTACTTTTACAACATCAAACTTGAAATGATTGTGAAAAACTCAAACGTAAACTTCCGAGCTAAAGTCGTTTAAAAGTCTGTACAATTACTCACTTAGGCAGACGATATTGATGTAATGGAAAGAAGTAACCGTGGTATCTTAGGTGCTTTGGCAAGCATTGAATTAATGATGAAACAAAACGAAACGAAGTGTTCCATCATCAAACAAGAACAGTTAACATTAACGAACAAGACACAATGTGAAAACTGAAAGACATGACTTATGCTGGGTTTCCACATGCCAGTAAAATGACATAGTTTGACAGATCAAAATCTTGTCAGTAATATATACAATTGCCAGTTCATTTCCATTCGTGTCATTTACTGTCAAAAAATTTGTTGTCATTTCATTGATAAAGAAATTTTGAGAAAAAAGTTTTGTCAACTCAATGAGCGTCTCCACTTGTGTTGTCATTTCTGAACTGCTAGTGGATTGTCACTGAAAATTATTTGCCTGCTTGCTTCATCGAATTTTTGTTTTGTTTTGCAAGGTTTTCATCTTTTCTAATTAATAAATTAAATAATTTGTGAAATGAAAATAAAATGAAAATTAATTTATGTTATGCCTGCTGTCGTTATAAGGCAAAGAAAACCTTTCAGGAGGAGGGACGGGGTGTGTTTATACTTTGAGGATAATGCCGGGGTGAACAGTCAACAATCAAGGTGAAATAAAAGATTCAGCTATCACTGGTGGTGTTGCAAAAGAGTGTGCTGATTTATGGCCCAGAATTGCATCAAACGCGAGCTCAATTAGTGAGTTCCATCTCAATATGGCTTTAGCCTTTGGAACTCCAACAGCCAGAGAAATGCTTTACCATGAATTATCATTCATGTCCTAGTTCTATAGGACTTGCTGTTGGAGTTCCAAAGGTTTCCAAAACAACACCTCCACGTTGCTTACAATTTTTATGCTGGATTGATTTTCTCTGCCTTCGATTTTTTTCTTTTTGAATTTTTTCCATACCATAGTATTATTTATGTTTGTTTTCTCTTGTAAATACTCGTCACTTCATTGACAAAAGATTCAACACGATGCCACAAAAAATTTCGATGTCAGTGAATGATGGAGTGCCATTTCGCTTGTCAATCAGCCAATTTCCACTTTTCATTCAAATTTACTGCCAAAAAATGACCGACGCTGTTCGTCAGTTGAATGACTGTAAATTTTTGCAATTTTCACTTGACATTTTTCTCGATGACAGAAAATTATTTCATTCATCACTTAAAAAATGGCAAGTGGAAATCTAGCATTTGAAATAGTACAGAACTTCACCTGGCTAGTTTCTGCTATAGACAAGGAACCTGTGCGGGGATCGAACGGAAATTTTTTCTATCCAATCGGTGGTACTGTGGTACCTGTGGCGTAATGGTTAGCATGTCCACCTCTTATAGTTTGAATCCCAATAGAGGAAAAAATGTTTTCCCACGGGTATCGCCTTTCGAGAGGAATTGGCAAGTCCTCCGGTAATAAATCCGTTGCCATGAAAACAACTTTATTGATAAGCCGTTCGGAATCGGCAGAAAATTGTACGTCCCCTCCATTCCCTCGTAAGGCATGGTTGAGAGAAGTGCGCTAGGGGCTCCTCTGCTTTAAATTATGAATGCACAATTGAGAAAGAAACCCATATTTATATGAAAAATAAAACAACATACACCCTAGCTTGTTCATCCGACCCTTCCACGCAGCGCAGAAACATGGAACTTAGGGGCCAATTATAGCGATCAGGAAAAATCATCAGGAAAAGTTGAAACAAATGGAAACATGAATTCTTTCGTGATGAGCGTTTAAAGCGAGCATGAAAAATATGTCAGTTGTCAGGCTATCAACCCTTCGCAGCCACACACCAGCAACTGGTTTTCCATACCCAGTACCCAGCACCCGAAAAAAATAATCCGATGTGTGTCCGTCAGTGGAATACATGGAAAATGGAATCCAAATAATTGGAACGATTTGTTCCATTTTGAAGAAATTTCAATCAGCTGACACGAAAAATGTAATTGTAGCAGGAAAATAGAAAAATACAATTTTAACAGAAAATAATAATTCAAGTGGACATATGAAAAAGAAGATGAAAAGATGAAAACCAGCATTATTTGCTATGGTGAATGCTACAGACAACAGAAACAACGATTATTTGGATGCGGATTTGATGTTAGAGGTCGACTCAGGAATAAGGTTATCAGTCAATATCCAGTTAATAAGTGTTTAATGACCATCATTATGATGGCTAAATTGACCTACATTAGCCCAATATGCGTCCACATCCCCTACAGAATAGAAAGACTAGAACTAAATAGATTTTTTCTACGAGCTTCTCGAAAAAGGACATGAAAATCGTAAAACGATTTAACGTAAAACTAGGGAAGGAGGACATCTATGGAAACTCTATCGGTAAGCATAGCCTGCATGACAGAATTCAAAAAGAACATTCAAAAACGGCCTCACGCTAATCAATTTTGATCTTGATGCTATCGATACAAGATATTCTTCTAGTATGATAGACCTCGGAACATTCCAATGGGTTCACTTTGACTCGAACCACTACCTTGTTGTAGCCAAGGCACGAATCCGGATATCCTGTTCACGACACGCGCACCAACGATGTGAAAAGAAATGACAACGGTAAGCTACAATCACAATATATTCCAAGTGCCTTCTCTAATTGAGTGTCCCTTGAACTATCCTTGAATCCTCTGACGCCAGCATTAAGCACTGAAGACCAGTAGCAGCGATGCCAGCAAGCCATCAGACCCAACGCTTCCGAGGAAATGAGTTTCCGAAGTTTTACACCAAAGATAAAAAAAATCAGACCCCCTACTCAAACCTGTAAAGAACAACAGGGAAACATAGCAATAGAGTCACAGTCTCTGCTGAGGATTTGGAGAAACCACTTCCGCAAACTTCTTAACGGCGTGGCGATGAAAACACTAATTCCTCTGTCAGGCCGAATGCTCCATTCAATTTCAACGATGATCAAGGATGCCGTTCTCCTGACCTAGAAGAAAGTAAGCTTGTCATATTCAAACTGAAATCAAGTAAAATTGCACGTCCAGATGGCCTGGATTTTCAAGGGAACTAGATATCAGATGGAAAGTAGCATGCAGTATAGCTGATCTGCATGATATGGTCGGAAGAAAGCATGTCCAATGAATGGAACCTAAAGAAAAGAGGCCCTCACAATTGCGCCAATTATAGAGAAGTAAACCTCCTTAACTTAACGTCTGAAATCACAGAAAACCGGTTTATGGGTCCTTTCCAATGCATTTTTAGACCAAAAAGCCCACAATCTATAAAGTTTCCATATTTCGCGGAAAGACCTGAGGATTTACACCAACTTTTTATCGATCATTTCAAGCTATTTCCTATAAAAGTATGTACAGAGACGAGCTGTAACGACCCATGTCATGTTTCGGCATCACTGCAAAACTCGTACGACTATGCAAGGATGACTTTGGAGAACGGCTCAACGGGCTTTCGAAAGCACAATTTTATTTTATTTTTTTTTGCCAGGAGGAAATCTTCCAAAAACGCATGGCAGTATTCGACACCAAGTAGTGTGGGAATCTTACCTCACTAAAAACTCCTCGTAATCAGAACCAATCTATGAACGATCGAAATCAGATTCTTCTTTCTCAATAGTATAATCGCTTAATGGCAAGCTTGAACTTTTAATGCTTCCCTTGGTTTTTAGACCATTAGTTCGTGTGTTCTTCTTAATCTCCGAACATTGCCTCTCGTATTTAATACGGACTCCATTTCAGAGTTGATATGACTATGCAGTCGCTGATTGTGTGATACAGCATGTTTTCTTACAACTTCTGTAACCGTTTCTATTTGTATGTCACGATGTAAATCGCTATTTCTTATGTATCATGGTGCATTTACTATTCCACGAAGGACTTCGTTTTGTAACTTTTGTATGATTTCAGTATTTGTTTTCTTTGTACAACCCCATAATTGGATTCCATAGGTCCAAACAGGGCTAAGTACTTGTCTATAAAGCATTATTTTATTTTTCGGCGGATAAGTCAGAATTTCTACCGAGCAACCAGTAAATTTTTCTAAACTTCAAATTGAGCTCTTCCCTTTTCTTTTTGAAATGATCTTTCCATTTTCGCCTTGCATCCAAATTCATCCCAAGGTATTTGGCCGTATTGGCGTAAGGTACTACAGCTAGATTGTTGATGAATATTTGTACGTAGCTTAACTTTTTATTTGTAAAGTTTATATGTGCAGATTTAGCTTCATTGAGTTTGATACGCCATTTTTTGGTCCAATCAACTAAAGGTGTCGACGGCATTTTGCAATTTCTCAGCAGCCTTGACGACAGTAAAATTGCAGTATCATCTGCAAAAGTAGCCATAATGGTGTTGTTATCCACTGGAATATCCCTTGTATATAGCAAATACAGGGTAGGTCTTAGGACGCTTCCTTGTGGAACAACGGCTTATATTTTACCTAGCTTTGAATATTCTTGATCATACCGTACTCTGAAGAGCCGGTTTGAGATATAAGATTTAAGTATTTCATAGTACTGCCTGGGTAGGTCCCTTACAGTTTTGCATGAGATTCAAAGCAAAGGTTTGATAAAGATGAAGTCTTTCTCTTGTGCTCCTTTTCTTAAAGAACAGTCGCAAGAACCCTCCCTTTTGGTTATTAACCCTTTCTTATATTGCCTATTACATCTCCAGCTGTCCATTGGCTCAATGAATGGGCAAATATTTGAGATTCCTTTGATTACACTTTACAACACCAGCAGAAGGTACTTTAAAGCCGCACAACACAAAGGAAAAATAGTAAAGAGCGAGAAACATGAAGGTGTAACTTGTTGAGATATAATTTACCGCAACACCAATTCAACAGAGGTGGTGTGTGCATGTGGGTTATTAAAATCTCCTCAAGTGGTATAAAATTCATGAACCTCCATTCCTCCACTTGACATTACTATTGTGGAACTCTAATGTACTCTACATAACAACAGAATATATGAAAAAATTCAAGCCACATTCAACGCACTCTAGGTCAAATGGTTTGGCAGATATGCTAAATATATCGATCAGATTCTTAAATGCAAAGTAGTTTTCGAAGTTACAGTATTACGACAACCTGTTTTTTGATTACAGTCTTACAAGATGTAAGAAATTCAATTTCCTAGGCACGTGCGCGATCCTATCTACGGGTCTACTCTCGTACCTTATTTAATTCGTCATTCATCACATATTCATAATAAGTGATTTATTCAGACGTATAAGATTTGTTTGGATAATTCTGTCAGAAGACTCTAGGGAAATTAAGCGATTTACATTCAAATAAAGCCGTTCAATACAATTTGGTTTTGTTGCAGATAAGCAAAATATTAAATCAACATCGCCCACACAAACCCAAAGGATTATAAAACAATCTAAAGCAATTATCTTGCCTTATACCTTGTTTCAAGCCAACAACCCCCGCAAACATTTTTGTTTTTGTGTTTTCTTTTTTTTTGCATAACCCCACAACGAAATGCAAGAACATATTCCATCTATGGTAAATTCTAGATAAGCCTATTCGTTCCCAATAACTTGAGAGAGGACTATGGACCTGGAATTGAAAATTCGTTATGTAAATCTCATCAACCCCTCGATTTTAAAATATTACATCACGTCGTCCGTTGTCGTTGAACTTATTGTGCGAGAGGGTGCGGTAGTGCGACGGGTCTTACTTGTTCTCGTATATCTCGAGAACGCACCCTTTTACATTGTTGGGGATTATTTTTCTGGAGGAACCCCTGTTTTCAGTCAAAAGATCAAGGTATTTAGTAATTAAATTTTACAAGAATTCAATATTTTGGCACGTTAAGACAAATTGATATTGAGTCGGATTAAAAGACAGAATTGCCTTCGAATATGTTTCGAGGGTGTGGTTGGCAAAGGTGGTGGTTATGGTAAAGGTACTTATCAAGTTTTTGGTTGCATATATAAAGTGGGAGCAGAGCTCTCACTGATTATGATAGGGCTTTTCTGTAGGAAGTTCAGGTTCATCAACGACTTACATGCGATATGACAGCCCCAACCCTTATTTCAAAAACATCAGAGCTCACGATATTTTTAAGTATATCATGTAACTTCTTGTCAGTTACGTGTCTCTCTGATGAGATGTTCCAAAGTACGAACGAACTGACATTAAGTAACGTGGTTTTAAGAAGATAAGAGCACCACATTAATTAAATTGTGATCCTAAATATTTCTCAACTTGCATAACGTTTACATCGCATCAGACTGTGGGTTTGGGTGCGAGACTATATAGGCAAGGAGTTTTGAATATGTATATTCATTATCATGCGTCAGGCGATATTAAGGTCCTGGTTGCTTTCCATACTCGCACCAAGCTAAATTCCAAAGTAAATTTTATACTACGGCCACGAATAATAGTAAAAGTTGCTATCTGGCTTTCAATATTCCGTAAAAAGACGCCCGTTTCGGCATCAACATCCAAGACACGGGGGTTGACGTCGAATTTAACACCATCTTCTACTCAACGTTAATGAATATTCTCTACACTTTTGTCTCGAAAGAATAATGATGGCACGGATACCCTCAGGGGTAACCCCTTAAAATATTTTGTTAATTGCACATTCTGAGGGAAACATTACTTCTTCTTCTTCTTCATACAATGAGCTCTTCTCCCTTTTTTCTGCGTCTCCTAATATGTGTGGTACAGACGATGTAAATGTTCAGGCATTGGCATCTTCTTACACATCTCTTAAATATACCCTCAGCAGACCTAGTACGCTAAAAAGTGGTTATGAAACGATTTCATCATTTTGCATTAAATTATACCAACAGGAATATTTTAAAAACTGCGCCATTGCCATACCTACCTAGAAGGTCCTTTAAAGTACACAATATACACATAAACCAAACTAAATGATGTTGTTTTTATAGGGATATGCGTTGCAATCAGGAAGTCGTTCTTAAACTTGGAATGTTTCTTACAGACGTTTTGAAGAACCTGAAGAACCACTAAAATCCAATAATGAGCCTACGGGGATTACAGAAATTTGAGGAAATGTGTGGAACAGGCACTCGAAAAAAGGAGAATTTACATTGTATAAGAGCGAATTATAAGCCCCTCTCGTGCGTTGACATTCATTTTCAAAGGTTTTGAAAAATGATTTACAAACTAATTACTCTCACCTTTACGGTTGATATGAACATAGGTAATGTGGAGGCAAAAGCAACACTGACGAACGGAAATGACTATTAAGTGAATTTCTTTTACATAAAACCTTGAAACGAGGATATGAGGAGTGAGGAGGGGAGAGATGTGAATACGTGTGTGACTTGCATTACTGTAAAATGGATTAAGGCTCGCAGAAGATGATGCATACGCAAAGGGTGCTTTACCGCATCGTATAGATGTTTTAAGTTACACCACTATTTATTTGACATAGCTATTAGTATACACACTGCGAAAATGCTTGAGGATAAGTCTTTGAGGTTTTTGTGGTGAAGGCTGAAACTACATATTTGGTTTTCATAACTCATTAAAACGAAAACGAGACACAAAATAAAATTCATGGAAAAGATTTCCAGGAACTTGTCATATGAACCTACTCTGACTTTCTCAAAGATAGTGAAGGACTGATAATATCTTTGTCTGTGGATGACAATGATTGTTTTGAGAAGTATCATCTTCTCAGTGACAGGATGTTGACTATTTCAAAGCTGAGAACGCAATCCACGAAGGAAAATAGGGGTTGAGTTGGGAGAGAACTCACTGCCACTTGCCTATTTTTTATTCTTAGTTTGGTTGTAATGTTTTAGGGGTAAGAGTGTCTTTGTAATGAAACCTAGCAATTGAACAACGATGATAAATTATGAATACTTTTACGGCTTCCAAAAACTTTTCATTGTGAAACTATGTTCGTTGAAGCCCTGGGGTCGCCTTGTGGTTGCCAAACGTATTTTAAAAAACCTAAAATAACCAAGAATGTAAAATTGAGGGTACCCTGGGTTTGCTCTCAACTCGTCCAAGGTTTTTGTTGGACCGAGTAAAGGTAATGAACAGGGCTGTCAAACGAAATGTATTTTTATTCAAATGACAGGGATGTGTGGTGATTTGATTTAGCGATTTTTTAGGACTATCGAAAACCCAAGTTTTTTAACAGCTCGTAGGGTTGTTAAGGAAACCTGGGTTAACCCTGGGTAAAGTTCAACGAACGAATATATTATAGATTTCGCTCTTTTTTGTGGCGTCTATCAATATATTGACAAAAAACTACAGCAATAGAAAAACAAATGCAATAACCAAAAATGATAAAAAAAATGGTTTTTTTTTCTTGAAAGTAATTTTCCACAATTTGGAAGCGTTGTTTTGGCACTAAACGTATCATGATGATTTGCCAAGCCTTAATGAATAGATATATGAACACAAGTCGACATTTTTAACTTTCAAACAATAGACAACAACCACAACGAAGCTTCTCATGAACCAAAAAAACAGCCATTACAGGAAGGTAGTGTTACGATCACGTCAATGCTGTCTTTTAAAAGCGATCAACCGACGAAACTTTTTGTTTGGAGTTGAAGTCACATTAAGTTGTTATCTTGTGCACGAACCGTAGTTGACGACAGGTCTCAGCAGCTGCTTGTACATCAATAATTTTGATGGCTGACTTTGTCCTGTCCTTCTCCTCAGCTAAGGATACAGTGCGTGAGTACGGGTTGAATCTAAACACCTAAAATTGATACCTAGATACTTCGCGTTTCTTTGGGCAGCCAGTCTGGTTCCATCAGGTAGAGTAATGGATGTGGCTCTGCAGTTCCCAGAAGTACAACGGCCTCTTCCTCCGGGCCTTCTGAAGCAGACAAGCTCTGACTTAGCTGAGTTGATTCGGATACCCCTTACTTACTATAATAAGAATATAGTTTGTGGATGTGAGTTTCCACTCTCCGGGCAGCTATGGTTAGTGATACAGATGTGCTATATGTCAGAGAGTCATCGGCGTAAAGCAGATTTTCGCAGTCCCTTGGAATAGGTTGGTCTGACGTCATGATGTTGAAGAGGAATGGTCCTAGTTTTGATCCCTGAGCGACTCCTGCTCTGATGTTTTTGGTGGCGGACTTTGCGCTTCCAATTTGGACGAAAAAGCTCCTGTGGGAGAGATTAAAATATTTTAATTAATGGAGCTGAATAGTTTAGAAGATTTAGCTTATGGATTAGGGCTTCAATCCAAACGCTATCAAATGCTTTTTCGACATCCAAAAAGACGACGGCTGTTAAAGTCTTCTGCGACGACATTGTGTAGTTTCATCAGCGGATGCAGGCTCGAATGCTTTTCCCGGAAGCCTAACTGCATGTTTGGGATGATGTTATTATCCCTGCAGAACTTTTTCAACTTCCTAAATAATTATCTCCTCCAGGAGCTTACTTAGATTGTTGAGTAGGGAGATGGGCCTGTAGTCATCGATGAGGTTTAGATTGCCTTTCTTCGGGATCGCCACTATCTTGGCCGTTTTCCAATTCCTGGGAAAGCCAGAAAGATCATTACTGTCTGTGGGAGTCTCTTCAGGACGTAATTTGAGAGATCGTCTGGGCCTGTGGTTTTCTTGGGCTTGGAGCAGTGTATTATTTCTGCAATTTCTTCCGGAGTGGTAAGGTTTGTGCAGTTGATGGGGTCACTTGACGGATTGTTGTTGCTGAATATTGGCACGAAGTTTCCTTCGCAATGTATAGCGAATGCCTCCACCTCTTCTTGATCTGATCTGGCTTCCCCGTGGTTGGATGTGATGACTTCCAGTATTGCGTTCTATGTGCCAACTATCCTGTTTATCTTCCTGAAAACATCTTGTCCAGGTTTTATGTTTTTCAGTCTCTTCTGGAAGTGGACGTCGCGTCGTTGCAGTGCTGGATCGCGTTCCGGAACATTATGTTGGCTTTTTGAAGTTCGGCCCAAACAGTCCGGTAGCTGACATTGGTTGTGTTGAGTTCCCTTTGGTATATCCTTTACAGCTTCTTGCGTGGTATTTGCCTGTCTGTGCTTGTACAGTTTTTGCACGTAATCAGAGAGGTGTTGGTATCTGTCTATGCTCTTCTTTCACATCACGCTGATCGAGACTCCAAACCCCAAAAGTTAAAATCTTTTGGATTTTACTCGTTTGGTGTTGTCACCAGCCCCCACACAGCACACATATCCGCATACACACAACGCTGCAGACACAAATGTTGTTTCTGTTTGACCTTCACATGGAAGTCAAAGCCACAATGCAATAGAATGTACCGAATTCCTAATATTGAACTCATAAACGTCTGGCGAAAACAAAGCTGAAGCCACACTGTAGTTCAGGCATTACTTCAACAAAAATTCCCAAATTTCTTGTCTTAAGAACTTGTATGTAGGACTTCAAAGCTATTTTACAATTTTCATAGTCAGTATTGCGAGTCCTGAATTTCCTTTTTGCTCTTCATACAGTTTCTTTGATACAGCAGTGTAGAAGCTCCAAGGTTTGTAAAGAAACCTAACATTCCACAAGCTTTGTTTTAAAGTAAATCCTATAAGTTCCGCCTAAAAATTTTCGACATTATTAAAAACTTAAAAATTAGCAATTTGAAGCACTATCGAAAGGATCAATTTAAACCTGGGATTGAGCCTTTAGTTTCAACGAAAAGATAACAAAAATGTTTTAAGATAAAAATAGGTACACTAAGTAATAGGCGTGCAGTACTCTTTATATGCCAACTATTCGCTATTGTGATTTCGTAGATTTATTTTTACATCCAATTGAAAAGGGATGACAAAATAATTTACTGTCGCTCAGCTCTGGCTTCAAAGGCCTCATTTAACCACTTAAAATAGAATACGCAGTGCGTTGAGTTCTATTTTGATTGACTTTGATGTGGATTTCAATTTCCACGGAATACTAGGCAATTATTTAAAACTTCCACATAAAATAAATTTAAAGTTTGACACTTCTACCCTTCATCCAAAAAGTTTTTGATGTTTATTCGTTTCTCTTCGGAAAGTTCAACATTAAACAGCTCAAAAGCTTGGATACCAACCCCTTTCCAAAGTGCTCAAAAACCTATCCCATGAAAGAAATTTGGTAGATACTCGATACCTTCCTACGCCTTCGATTCCCTTATCGAATGCAGAAGAGATTTTAATTTTTTTTTATCATGTCGAAGGGATAAATCTGGTTTCCCTCCAGTCTCCCCCTTCAAACTGCCAACATATAGCTAAACACATTAAAGTTTCAAAGTGGAAATAATATCAGAGAAGGCTTCTCAACTCCCCCCATAAGCCATAACAAGCAATCCATTTACATGTAAACGAAATACAAACCTAATGAAAATCCATTCTAACATTAATTAACGCACAAAAAACATGTTTCCTTTGGCCGTACCTCGTATGACAAAAAGTTTTCAACAGAAGAGTGGTAAAAAAGATATAAGTTATTAGTAACACTACAAACAAAACGGTACCTTACCTATCTACTTATGCGTGTTATCTTAAAAAGGGGTTAAATTGAGCTGTCCTTTTTTTAATTTCGAAATAACACGATGGTAACGGTTGGCCGTCGGCATTGTCGGCTGTGTCGGTAGCAGCGGTCGTATCGTAGACTAGAAACAGAAGCTTCGTTTACTTATCTAAAACAGAACACGTGACGATTTACTATGCAAAAAACCTTTGTCACAAAATCACTAGGCGTAAATAATTTGACCAAGGGGACCTATTATAACCGTAACGTATTTGACTTTTCTCTTACTGTCGTCGTCGTGTGTACCCGTATACGATATAATTGCACGAAGGATTTTCCTCCAATTTAGATTTTCTAGTTCTATCCATGTACCTCTACCTATACCGGTGTGTTTCCTACATACAGCGGAAGAGAAAGAGAGAGAGAGCTATACAAACAAGTTTCTGGTTGAGCTAGAGTGCATTTATTATTCTATTCAATCGCGATATAATTATTGTAAGGGTTGCTGTGGCGATGTTATGCAATTCTGCATTGATGTTGCGTAGCGTAAGGGTCGCAGCAGGTACGTAGGGATGTAGCTATACACACATTCAGTTTTGCTCGTAATAAGGTCGTGCACTCTTTTTTAATCTCCTGTGCCTCGGGTATTGGATTTGTAAAAGATTTCAATTAGAATATTTGTTTAGTCGAAGTTTTGCAAATGAAAAGACTTCGACACAGTTTTAGTTTGAGTTAAAGGTTTTTAAGTGTTGCACGAATCTCTGAATAAATGGATCTTTAAACATTTTGAACATGTTGCGTGATGCGTGATGCAATTGTACTGTAGCGTAGATGTAACGTAATTGTGACCGTAGCTTTTTGCCTTTTACAACTACATATTTATGCGGCCATATAATTTCACTGAGAAGGAACATGCCCTCACAATAAAAAAAAAAATAATAATCTTCAGCATGTAATCCATGTAAGCGTGGGTCTCAGACAATCCACGTAATGCAATCTCCGAAAGGTACGCCATCTTGAGTCATGAGTGGATATATGGATGGCCAAAGCATAGCACCGAAAATTAAAACTAAGTCGGTGCCATCTTCAATAGCTCCTTCCGCTTCCGCATCGAATATTTCTGGAATAAAATTTCGTAATTAACATGTATTCCGATTTGTGAATAATTACGTCTCACCCTCACTTATGATAATGAGCCTATTTTTTTGTCTAATGTATTCAAAGCTAACATTGCAAAAGTATGCAACACTGCAGCATGTCCTTATCGAAATTTCTGTAGATGGAAAAAACAGATTGTTGGGAATTAATAAGATTGCTATCAATAACATCAGCGATCTTTTTATTAAATATTTCACCCCTGTTCAGATATTGAGATTCTTCGTACGAAATAATCTTTTTGAATCTAAAAGATTCATTTCCTCTACCACACCTCCATTCTTTCCTGCGGAAATGAAAATGATTTGGCAAAACGAAATGATGCGAAGGGTAACACATTTTCTGTGACCGCTGAGTTTGAGATTTGAAAATGACGAAGGGAGGGAAAAAATTGTCGTTAGATTTTAGCTGAGCGATAACAACCTAAATTTTTAGTCATAAGGCTTAAAAATTTGCCAAAAACGAATTAGCATTAAAACTAAATGTCATTTGAGGAGTTAATGTCTTTTAAGACACATCTTTGCGATGACCCAAACGAGTTCTTTGTAGAATCTTAAAGTTACAAATGTTTCTCACAACTTTCGATTATGGAAAACGAAATAGTAAATTCCCGCGGATACCATCCGATACGCAAGGCATCCGCATCCGCATCAAATTCAATTATTAAATATGAATGAACTGCAATCTCGGTCCGGAAAACCCTCAAAAATGTCTGCGTATAAGAAAATGAGATACTATTAATAAAACTCATATTGTTTCTGTATTATTACTTCGAAACGCTTTATAAAGTTTTCAGTAATTCAGTTTCAAATTTTGCGTCATTTTCTTCCCTTATTAGCTCTGTTGACATATCTACATCAACAGATGACTTGAAACTACTGACTTAAGATAAACCCCAAGCTTTGCCAGAATTAAGTGAACAATCCACATCAGTTTACTTGGACCCTGCCTCAAATAAAAAAAGGTCTCCAAAAGAGACCGTTTCGGTATTGCTTCTACTAAGCAGAGCACTCCTTTAAAGCGAAAGACTCTGAGAAGCATTTGTAAAAAGGTGAACATTAGATCAATTGATGTAGATGACATGGTTTCAAGTAGGTCAGGTCACCCTCAGTTAGTAACGAATTGGATGTTGTTCCCTTAGAAACTATTAAACGAATGGAAGCAGTCGGCAGTCCCCAAACCCACATCCATTTTTGTGTCTCGGCTGAGACCTGATCTAATTCCGAATGATGTTTTGCGTTATTTAGTTACAAAGAAATTTATTCCTAGTGAAAACCTAATCGAATGTTCTGAATAAGTAAAATTGATAGTTTTGTTTTTCCTCTTTTAAATAGTCTGCCCCAGCCCTATTTTTCGATTCTATTTGTGGCTTTCTTATCAAAGAATTCTCCAGCTACAATAAAAAAATATAAATTTGGAAAAGAATATTCCGAAAAACAACATTGATTTTTCCTCCTTTGGTAGAACAAAATATTAGTTAGAGAGCTTGGCAGAAAAAATGGGAGGATCCTTTCAATCTCCCCCTATAAAAATCGTATTTGTCTTTTCAATCTTCAAAAACTTTCTCAAAGACGGATCAGCAATGATGTAGTATTTTTCCATCAACCTATAAGAGGTTTAACTGATTTTCCCGACTCGCTCTCCCGCATAGGATTCACTCATAGCGGAGGATCTCACCAACAAAGTCTTTTAGAGTTTTTGCATTGCTACCACCACATGAATGAAATGAAAATGAAACTATGGCATGCATGAGCCGATAGTTTGCATGAGTAGGTTATACAACTCCAACCCTTCTATTTCAAATTTTAACATAAAAGTTGTTTAAAATTAAAACTGAAAACTACAAATATTCCAAAATAAAATTCTTAAAATGGTGTTGAACTTGCCATGACACTATTCAGCACAAGAGTTTCATGAATATGTGAATGTTTGTTTGATTGTTGAAAGAATTTCAAAACTCACCGAAAAGTTTTTTTGAAATATATGTTTGCTGATAATGTCCATATTCAAGAGATAAACTTATAAAATTGTAGCTTATAATAGACTGGCCAAAAAAAACTTTTTTTTTTTTTGTTTCAGAAACCATATTGAAAATATTGTTTGGGATAGCAAAAAAAAAAAAAATTCCAAAAAAGTTTAAGCTCAAAAATAAATAATTTTGAGGTCATCAATCGTGTTTTTTATTTCTTAGACCTAACATTACTTAAGCGTCAAAACTGTTCAATTATTTTGAGCCCAATGAATTTAACGACAAATATTTTTTCTATTTTTTTGTAAGCTCAGTACCGCACCTGTAAGGCACTGTCACACCTGGAGGGTCGAAGAGAATCGATCTAAATTTATTACGGCCGTTTATAGTTGACGCCGTGTCAGTGCCACTTGGTGAGTACAAACGGTACTAAAATGCTTGCTTATGAGCTTGTCGACAACTTGTAGCAAGCAGCTGTAGGCAGGATACTGAATATAGTGGCGATAGTTAACGGTAGTACGCTTACGTAGTCGTGCTTACTGCCAGCGTGCTGTGTTACTTTTAACACGACTATTTCAAAATACTTTTTTTGATGTCGGTGACTGCGATAACTCAAAAACGGCTCAACCGATCGCCCGCTCTTAAATTTCTCACACTTTTTGTTAATACAAAAACGAAGTACTAAATCCTGGGGTTCTTACGTTTTCTCAATAGAAACGATTTTATAGCCGTTTAAACATACGATTTTTTAGTGAAAATCGAACCTGTTTTTTCAAATAATCACCAAAAATTTCAAAATCGAAATTACTGAGATCTCAACGATTGAGTACCAGAAAATTTTGTTATCTAACAATATTTTTTGAATTTTTTTGTTTTAGATCATTTATGAAAGCGGAATCGAGGGAACTGCAAAAAAAATATTTTTTTAAATGCCCTTACTTATTTACCTATAGGTTTAGTTGTAATGAATATTTTGCTGTGGAGAAAATTACAAAATATTGTTCAAACAAGAAGCGTACAAAACTTTGTTTAAATCCGTTTCATGCTTTTCAAACAAAAAATTCACAAAAAAATAACGAAACATTAATGAATGGTTTACCCAGCTGATAAAATTTGTCAATACTTACTGGTAGAGATATTTGAAAAAATATGTATAGACATTACTGTTGTCAAATCGTAGGTACATACTTGTTACTGAAAAGTAGCATTGTAAACAAATCTACCAAAATTCTAGGAAGTCGTCAATGGTATACCACTCGGACCCGTATCAATGCATGTATGAATCTTTTTTAAATAAAAAGAACATTTGAGGAAGAATTGCAGAGGGCTATAATAAGAAACTTAATTTTGTTGCGACTTGATTTTGGATACTGGACTAACTTCCAGGGCTAAGAAACAAAGAATAGACTCATAACCAAAGCGGGGAATACACGATGCAATCGTCAAATAAGACTTGGATCGCATACAATTGAGTTTGGTTTTCAATTCAAGGCATTCGACATTGCGGTGTCGAAACAATCTATTTTCTTTTTTGCATATACATAAGATATACAATCATTCCATGCGATTTACGATTATCGGTACGATAAATTGTATCGTGTATTAAAATTTACAAGAAATTTTGATTCTTACAATTAATGTTTTGAACATTTGTGTTAATTTTTTTCTACATTTAACTTCTTTGCGCAGCAATTTTGGTGAGGATATGAAACAACAAAAATTGAATTTAGTGTGGATGACCAGAGGATTCAGTGATACGACTTTTTCAACCCATATTTTCGACAATCTTTCGCTTTTCCACCGTCGGATTCGGTTTGGTTTCTGTTTCAGTAATAGCAAAAATGACAAGTCTAGTACGGATTGCTTCAGCAGCCCATTTATGAATGTTTTGAAAAACGCACCATTGCTTGGAATCCTGGATTTTTTTTCGTACCTATGGACTCGTCGGGAAATATATAAGAAAAATAGTTTTCGCTGTCAGCACGCAGTATCACAATACGTGTAGCGGTGTAGCACTCCGCAGGACTCTCTTTTAGGGCTTCTTTTATTATCCCTTAATGTTGACAAGTTTTCTTCTATAGCTTAGATAAATGCAATGTAAAATGTCTTCAGACATATATATTTAGATAGGAGTTGTAATTTGATTAAAAATTGGATGAATTCGGTTAGTGTCGGTGTTATCCGAACAAAGCTTGCGTCTTACAAGGGTACGGCAACATACATATAACTGATGAGCCCATTGCTGTGGGCGAAACGAAAATTAGGAGCTGAGGTAATATACACGATCATTCAACATGTCTTTAAAAAATATTTTTTTTTAGATTTTTGTATTTTTAATATTCAGTTGCCTAAAATTACGAACATCTCGAAATACCTATAGATACATATAATCTACAGAAAACAACAATAAATAGTGCTGCCCTAAAAATAAATAGATCAGAGACATATCTCATGCTTAGGCTAAGCTCTATTCGTCCTATATCATCTTAGTTAGTCCCATGAAAGTTCAAATAATTTGATAAAGATCTTTCTTAATTTGCCTTCTATGCCCCAAAAGCTCACTGACCGATGGCCCACAGATATCTCGCACTTGTTCTGGCTTAAAATTTCATCGATAAATTAACAATACCAATTAAATGAAATGCGCTTTTATCATTTTTAAGTATCAGTTTGGTTCAAAAGTTTAATTACTTTTGGCAAGCCATTAAACGAACATTGACAAATGAATGGAAACTGTGTTCACATCTGTACACAGAAGAACGGCAATCCCATTGACAAACCCACCGAAGTGTTAAAATTTACCTATAGTAGAGGTAATGTCTACATTTGTCCTTCCTGAATTTAATCGAAATATAATGCAGATGTTGAAGGATACAAAACTTACAATCAGCACGTGACAAGATTGGTTCTGCAAAAGCAACAGTGCACAAAGTAAAACGTCCATCTCCATTCGTTCGTCCGTTCACATAGGAAAACCAAGCAAATGGGACCAAATTTAATGATGGAGGCGTGTGTATGCCCCATGAATTTCCCTTTTTGAAAAATGATTTTCGAATGCTTTATTCCCTTTTTGCAAACGGACAAAAGAGGGTGGACCATAAGAAAACCTACAGTTGAAGGAATGAGAACCAAAGAAACCCAGACGGACACATTTATTTAATCGGGCAAACTTGAAGTGTGTCTGAAGGGCTTTGTTTAATGGGGGCCCCAGCTGAGCCTTGTGATGATGTGAGAACGCACCATACGGATCGTTGGCTATGACTCTGTGCCCAGGACGTTTTTATAGGCAAGCACAGTCGCAAGATTAAGGTAACAATGAGACGAGGTGGTGAAATTTATGAATGTGATTAAAATGAATCTCGCATTATGTTGTCTACTTGCTATAGCACTTAGGTGTGTAGTTGTTCACCCTCAGCCCAATGGGGGAATACGAATTATCATACGCGTGCACAAGAAAGACCCTTCGTTTGGTGTTGCGTCATACCTACACGACGCCGAAGACCTCATCCTCATGCTCGTGAAAAAGTAAAATGTAATATCACGAGGAATTGGTCGCTTTTGTTGTGAATTTGAAATAAATATGTATTTACATTTTCCTTTGTAAATAATGCAAATAGTTGCTTTTTAAAATCTCATTGTGTGTTTGTGAGGGTGCAAGCTGTAAGTTGGTGCTGAAAGTTTTCAAAACACAATAGCTCATCACCTCAGGCGCAAATGTTTAAGGGTGTTATAGAAATTGTCGTTTTGGGGTTGGAACATGGGATGGGTGGAGTTTTTAGCGCAGTGTTTTTCTATTGGATCTAAAATTCTACACTGCCTTTTTGAAAAAAGAAACAGAATTTCAATTACCTGTAAAATAGCACTGAATGAAATTCAATTTGTTTCTTTCCTCATTTTTTGTACGAGCTTAGTTGAATTTTTAGATTTTCATCGATGAAAAACTAATCCATATAAAGTAAAAAAAGGAATGCGGTTTAGTCGGGTTCCATAGTGTTTTTCATCAACGTTTATTCTCATCAAAGGTTCGATTGCCATTGTGTGAAGTGATTAAAAATATTTAGTTTCTCTTTTTACAGAGCTTTTTTAATTTATGAGTTCACAAAAACTTTTGATGTGATAAATCGCTCTGACAGTTTGTACTAAAAAGTACAAAAAGTGATAAAAATTGTAAATTTTGCATTATTTTAATTTTTAAAGGGAAAAAAATTTACCGAAATATGGCGGATATAATTATTTAACAAAAGAAGTTGTATGTGGTAAGGTTAGGTAAATTAGATTTAGCTGCCAAAATACGGAGTCTGACACACTTCGACAACAGAGTGGACCCTCTGCATTGTGATAGGGGAGATCTGATTAAGATGACATACCCGACAAGATGACGTACTTGCATTATCTCAATAACCATAACTAGAACAGCTTTTTTTTTTTGAAAACGCCAAAATCTACAGTTTTACAATGGCAACAAACATCATGTTGCAGATGTTCTCAGTTGGCAAATGTTTTTCTAATGGAAAGTCGAGAAAAGTTTTGAGTCGTATAATTTTTTTTTTTTTTTTTTGTCAAATGTGTTAACGAAGAAGTTTCTACTAAGGTAAGTTACTGTACTGAGTCAGAAGTGTTTAATAGGTACATTGTCTAATATACAACGTCATTTCTGTGCAACATAATTGCCAGATCGTGAAGTTATTGCGCATTTAATATTGAAAACGTTTTCGGTCATGTCGGGCAAGATGACATGACGCTCGTCCGTCCAAAATGACATAGGTATGTTATGTCATCTTACCATCCTTTCATCTTAAATTAGGGTTCAGGTCCAGGCCAAAAATGAAAAAGAGTACTGTAAGAGCCTTAGAGCTGGAAAAAATACAAAACGCCCGACTTTACAAGACAGTGATGCGACTCCGCAGGAACTTTTAGGTGATGAAGACGATGTAGCTTGTATTTACTGCAAAGATCTTTATAGTTTCCAGGACAGCATTGGGTTTCCTGCCAGGCTTGTGATAAATGGTGCCACGCATTGTGCGCCGGTGTAGACCACAAAATAAAACAATTTATATGTAAACTTTGCAAAGAAAACTAATAGATTGAGGTGTGTCGTCTTACCTAACGGTATGTCAGCTTAGACTTGGCTGTGAACTAATTTTAAAGTAGTTTATGTTACATTTAAGAGCTGCTAAGTTTTTTGTTGTGACAAAAAAACTAATAAACTAAATTGACGGTTAGAGAGCACAGGGCATAAATAAAGGGTGTGTTGGACTGTTTTCTCCTCCTTCTCCTCGTCCATGCAGCTTCAACAGAGGTCTTTTGGCGTGTCTAACTATTAGGCAGCGTCCTGTTAGGGCACCTAAGGTTGAGCATCCATCTAGTGCTCATCTTCTCAAATGCGTCTTGCGTTACCAAAAGTTTGCCTGTAGCGATAGGTATATAGGTACCTATATTGTTTCTTTCAGCCTTTCAGGTCTAAGAGAAGAAGTCGTTCCTTTTTTGACGAGTTCGTCTGCCATATGCAGTAGTTGCCTTGAAAGGTGAATGTTGAACTCATCTCACATCTCCTTTAAAAACGTGTGACATTTTTGGGCCGTAATGAATTTGGTTGAGACAAAGGCAGAAGCTGACTGTCCGAGAAGATACGAATATCCGTGGAGGATACAACGTTTTCTCTGAGCCAGGACAGGACTTCGTTTATCACTATAATTTCCGCAAGGAACACACTACCATTGTCAGGTATAGGCGGAAGAAAAGGCTAAAATTCAGCCCTATCGAGAAAACCCCAATCTAATCGATCCGGGATGAATCTTAAGTTTTTTTTAAAATTAGTGTGACCAATTGGATTGAATTTCATAGCTCTAGACCAGAGTGCCTCATAAAAAATTCACACAAACATGATTGATGAAAAATCTGCAAGGATCTCTTAATGTTTGCTTAAAAAGTCGAACTGCTTAGAGAAGCTAGATTTAGTTAACCATTTTGGGTAGAAATTCATCTTTTCTGATGAGAAGCATTTTTATCTCAGCTGATACGTTGATAAACAAGATTACCGTATTTCGGATCTGTGGTTCGGAAAACAGGCACACTATTGCCGAGAAGCCAATGCATTCACAGAGTGACAGTTGACGTTGCACCATTGGAAATCCTTCGAAAGTGAGAACAACGTTTTGGTATACGGCCATGACGTTTATATACCGACTTTTTCAAATGAAATTGATTACATGGACTCAGAAGTCTTTTGGTTTATGCAGATACAGGATTGCGCACCATGCCACAAGTCTCCTATCTCCAACGTGGATATTTTGCGCAGCAAATCCCAGTCAGCCGTTTTGGCGATTGCAACTTACCTCGGAGTTGCGATTTTACCCCTTCGACATTCTTTTGTAGGGAACCATGAAGACTACAACCCGGAAACGATTCAAACCCTTTACGCAAATATCAGCGAAGCAGTGCGTTAACTGCCCGAAACCATTAACAAGCTCTTGGAGTGACAAAATGCGTTACTGTGCAGTCAGTCAGGGCGGCCACTTGACCGACTTTGTGTTTCATAATTAATTGGAGTTTTTGCTACTGCGTTTAATATTGATTCCCATAATATATATATTATTATATGAAAATATACTTTTTAATTTCATTGAATCTTTATGAAGAAACTTTCCTAACCTTTATAGGCTAACGTTTTGGACGCTCAAGGAGGATGTGGAATGATTCTTCTTCTGCCTCAACTCATTTGGTTATATGTTAACTTCTTTGAACTTAAATCATCTGGAATTATTACTTATCACAAATTAACCTACGTGATTTAATTCCAGACTTCAATACTTCAGCTTGGAAGACTTCTTCCATATTGGAATTGTTACTAATTTTTTTTTAGCTGCTTTTTCTCCCAACACACAGCTATAGACAATGTATATCTAAATTTATGTTCTATGTTGGTAAAAATTTTATCAGAGTATTTATGTGGGTTGAGTTCAATCTGTTTTACATTATTTGAGTCTTAGTCAGCTATTAGTTGCCCATTTTGCCCTTTTCGAGACGAGTTGGGTTTTAGAATTGCGGTTCTTTTATTCTCATGAAAGACTTTGAATTTTGAACATGAATTTCAAACTATAGTAACCATCTGTAATGATGACCACCAGACCAACTTTCGTATCTAAATATAAGCAGCGACGATATTATGGCTTAGTAGTTAGTACACCCAGACAAAGTCAAGATATTAAGTAAGCTAGATTTAGTAATTTTTCGGTAGCCATTTAAAATGAAGCTGCTAACACATTTCTTCTCTTTTTCATTTAAATGAATTCGAACTTTAGCACCTTTACAAGGTAATGTATGTACATGTAGTCGCAAAAAAACTAGTTCAACGAACTGGTCACTTTAAAAAGAAAGTGAACTTAGTTCACTTAGAACTTAGTTCATTATTTAAGGTTTTCATATGAACAAGTACTCAAATCAAATTTTGTATTGAATGTCGCTATCAGAAGAAAATAGTTTTTCGTGAATCTTACCACACGCTTCTGTTAAATGTTTTCTCGAATGTCCTGGGAGTTTGTAAATTTATAGCAGGAGGTTGTGTTTGATAATCGTGGATGGATTAACATAATGAAATCGAGCCTCTGATTTTATACAGAAATCATGGTGATGGCAATACGGAACAAATCACATCCAACTATCAATCAAACCGAGTTTGTTTGGCGACAATACGACAACGAATAACAAATAAGGCTAATTTTTATTTTTTATTTTAGTAGAAGACTATTTTGAACTGAAATAAATGACGCATTAACGTCTTTTAACGATATAAAATTTTAAGCCCATTCCGAACTGCTAAGTGAGAAATCACTTTTTATGGTAGGATAATTAGTCCCGGACGACTTGCTTCATGAACGACGATACCCCTGAAAAAGAGAATTTTAATTTTTGGGAGTCGAACCTCGAACACCCACGTAGCAGGTAGAGCAAATGCCTTCCGACGCGCCACTTTTTTTATTTTGAGCTCAGGAGGGTGATTAGTTCAGCAGTATTATTTAAACTGAACTGTTCAATCGCTCAACTGAACTTAATTGATAGACCTTAAGATAAAGATTATATAATTACCTGGAATGTTTCTTAGTTGCGTGTAAGGTTCAAGGTTGGAATCCCAACAGAAAATCAAAAAAAAAACTACTTCCGCGAGTATCCTTTTCAGCTAGGAAATGGCTAGTAGTTCGATGGCAATTTCATTGCCATGGAAGGCCCTTTATCGATAATCCGTTCGGATTCGGTAAAAACTATTAGGTAACCTCCAATGCTCTTAGCCCCTCTCTGTTGCACCATTTTATTTACTTTCTTTATTTAATGTTGCGTTTCTTCGTAAGCAAAAGTAAAGCTGAATTGGGCTGACGTCAAGTCTGCAGTTCTCTATCCAGTAAACTATTTTTTGTGGAGGACAGTTCACAGGGAGTTTTAGTGAATATTTTTCGAAGCCATAAACACGATATCATCGGCATAAGCCACAACCTTAGTACATACTTCCCCAATTCTAAAATGTCCAACTGGAGTCACTGACGATTCCGAAAACGCAGAGGGTACACAAAGTTGGATAATAAAAGGACTTAGTCTTTGTCAAACCCTCGATTACAAATCTACTAACATCATTCATACTCTTTACTAACAATGGAGAATTGAGGGTTCTGCTCCTTTTCAACGATCATTGATATATGGGTAGAGGTTTTGGAAAGAAATTGTTTTATCGTGTCGTTTCTATCCGGAATACAATCAATATTTATGTTTCTCGTTTTCTGAACCAGAGATGATCGCTATTGGAATGGAAATATAAAAGTGGAACATCTGAGATCATTGCTGAAAAGCAAATAAACTTGTAAAGGGGCAATAAAGCCTCTGAAAAATCTTCTATAAATAAGTGCAACGACTCGTGCATTTTATTGATCCCTGAACCCTGACATGTAACAACACAACATCGGAAAGCTAGTTCTTTCGGGGGTCGATTCTTCGAACCTCAAAACCGTATTACTAAGTTTATTGGAGTTGTGATTTCTTAGAAATCGCAAAAAAAAAAGGAAAACAAAAGTTCTTTCTCTACATCTCATCCAACTAAAAGCAGAACTATGTCTGATTTCACCAGAACTTAAGAGTTCTGAAACGATTAAAATAATGCCACTCTTTCATTAAGTTTGTTCGTTTAAGCTCTAAGGTCGCCCTGGGGACGCCACAAAGCGTTTTTTGAGAAACAAAAAGTAGGGTGACTTGTCAAATTGATTGTTTTCTAAGCCCCCTAGGGTTGACCTATAGGTTTTTCCACAACTCGCCATAGGTTTTTTTTGTGACAGGAATGTATGGTGATTTATGGTTTAGCGTTTTTTGAGGACTGGAAAACCCAGGTTTCTTTGACAACTCAAAGGGTTGTCTAGAAAACTTGGGTCAACCATGGGGAGAGTTCAACGAACGAACCTATTATTGGATCAAAACTTTAAAAAACTGAATTCCAGACACCGGCTTATACGATAAGTACCTCTACTGTGCTTATATATAGAAGCATATTTGCCATCATCTCACTCAGCGAACCTACTGGATTCTCGATATAAAACATTCTAGCGGTGACAAAAAAGGATTGGTTGATCATTTTCACTAATGATGGTTTCAAAAACTTCAAACATTTCTTCATAAAAAATAAATGACAATAACACACATTCTGCAACCCCCAGGAAAAGAACTTTGCCTTTTTTGACTCTCTGCCATTCATTTTATTCTCTCATCATACCCTTTCAAAAGAAAAGACCTAAATCCTTAAAGCCTTGTGTGGATGTGTAGTTTCTCTAATGTGTATACGGTTATCAACAGCCACATATGTATGTACGTTTCCCATCTTCACATAACGCAATTCAACGAAGTTCTAAAATTCCCGGCACGGGTTACATTGTTAGAGAAAAAACCAAAAAGAGTAGTAAGAGTAATAGGTGCAGCCTTAGGATCAAACCTAACAATACCCTTTTACATCGAACTAAGGTTCTGCGTATTGTGCCGAAAGCAGAATTATAAAAGCACATAGACATGAAGCAGCAATAGGATTCATATCTTCCATATCAACGTCCCAACAACTCAAGGTCTAACCAGAGTCCTCTGATCATCATAGTTATGTCTTTAGGAACCAAGAAGAGAATCTAAGCCGAAATACTGACAAAAACGTTTAATCATTATTCCCCAGAAGCTCATTGAATGCAATATGATACAATTGTGTCTGAACTTTTGGCAGGGCCATTATGCCGCATACAAACTAGGTACATACATGTAGTCTTTTACAAAGGACGATTGTGCCTTTTTGCAATGCGTACACTCGTATGTGTATCCAAAGTACCTACATACCTACATATTCGTAAATTTTAAAGAGCGTTTGTCTAATAGGTTTTAAGGTAGCTCGTAGTTGAAAGCAATATTTCATAAGGCTTAGTTTGCGGCAGAATTATGGTTGGGTATGTTTTCCAGATCAAAGCCCCAGCTATCCAGTTTATGAGATCAAAATCCTTTTGTGCATGTTAAGGCACTGACTTTGCGTTGTGGTGAGTGCAGAAGGTTTATCCTATTGAAATTTTGTGTGTGCGTGTGTTTGAGTGGGTTTTGAAACAAAACGCCTCCGTGCAATTGTACATGGCAAATCCACGTTGTTGGGTGTTTATTTTTGAGTAGGTACATATACACATACACGTCACGAAAGGACATTCCAACGCATTGTGTGGAGTATATTTTCCGCTTTAATCAAATTATGCTCATGTTTCGAGATAATTCCGGGGTTTGAAAACAATTCATTGCACCATAACATTGCTACCAAGAATAACCCAATACTGGTGCTGCTGCTGCTGCTACTGAGGCTGCTCCAGCTGCTCCTGCTGCTACTGTCACATGTAACCTCATATCAGTTAAATTTCAACTTGGCCCTGTAAAGGTGGATGGGGATTTCGTCGAACATTTGCAGTCTCTTCAGCGGAAGTACTTTGGTTTAGTTTTGGATTTAATGATTTCTTCGTCTTCTTGTGACATTGTTGCAATGAAACTTAACATTTTGTGGTGTTTCCTTTTCATAGCAAAGATGAACACGAACAAGAACTTAATTCAGTTCACTTTAATAAATTAAAATGAGATTGGATGGAATCTTACTTAATAGAATTCAACCGATTCTTTGTGATCTTATGCAACAGAGAATCTCATTTTAAATTCAGTAAATTCTAGAAAATCTAAGAACTTTTGATATTGACATAGAGACTTCATAGTCAACAGAAGAAATTATATCAACTTCTCTTCAAACTCAAGTAACTAGGTCTTACTTTGATAATTGATTGGATGGTAAAAAGGAGGGATTTAATTCTTTGAATTCATACATTAGTTTTAGTATTGTTGACTATACTTCACTGCAATTAGTAAAAAACTAGAGATGAGTGAGCTCATCATTCAGTTTTGTGCAGTTGGCTTTTTTTGAGGTCTTGTATTTAGCACTTTGCAAGGTTTTTATAAAAGTTACTCCCAAAGAACACCTGATTAGCGAATTATATTATGAGCAAGAGTTATGAGTACAAAGTATAATAGTGAAGATAATGAATCAGGAGTATATTTCGGAATGTTCAAAGTGCAAAAAGTTCAAAGATGGTCTAATTTTTCCGTTGCATCCGTTGCTTCCCATACTCATGGGTGTCATAAGAACACGTGTATTTAATCGAGCTGTCAGTTGAATCCGGTACGCGAACGAACGCATCCAAATTTAAATCCGATTACATACTCAAAATAAATATCCTTCGAAAAAGAACGGGGGTTTTTCGAAATTTCCTTGCATAATAATTCTTTTAAACAAAACCCACGATTGAGAGTACACCAAATGAAAATTTCTTAAGGCGGAGACATATTGTTTTCTTGACGCAATAGAAACGCAAGCATCGGGACTCGGGATAACGTTAAGAGTATACGGCAAAAACACAAGCATTAAAATTTGATAAGCTCGTGTTACATAAACCGAAAATAGTGTTCGTAGCACTGGGCCCAAATTCCGTAACTTTTCAGACGATTATCGTTATCGTTGATTGCATCGTTAAAAGATTGTTTCATATAATTTTGCATTCAGTTATTGGTGGAAAGCTATTTTACTATCGTTCTACAAATCTGGCAACTTTTTCAGGGTCCTAAACACGACGATAGTCGCATAAATCGTTACAGAATCCGGTCACTGAATTTCTCCAATATTTTGACAACTGTATCGTATACAGAAGAAGTATTAGTATTAAAAAATTGGCATTGACGAAGTAGATTAGTAGTAGTTATTTTGGCAGGGTAATTAATTCTTCCTTGATATCCATGTGTTTATGTGTGTTTGGGCGAACTCTTGAAACTCAACTATAGACCGCACAGGAACGATTTAGAAGGTATCTGCTCTCTTTGCAATATGCGTGTTGTGGAGAACGTTTACCATTTCATTGCAATGTGCCCAATGCTGATGGAACTTAGGAGAGTTTTTTATGAGAAGAACTACCTGGAAGAAGAAGACTTAAAACTTATTCTAAATGGTGAAGACTGGATTCGGCTATACAAATTCACCACTGAAGCGATGTCTTACAGAAGCAGAATTATGTATGAAAACTTTTAAACCTAAATTAAAGTGCTTTGTTCTCAGTATCTAAATTAGAATTACCAAAATAATAAGCAAAAAAAATTATATGTTTCGTTTTAACTAAACTAAAAGTCATTCATTAAACTAAAAGCTGTAATCATAAAGCTCTTTTATTTTATTTTTTTCTGTACCCAACATACAGTACCTGTTCTGTTTTAACTAAACTAAAAGTAAAAAAAAAAATCGTTTTAACTAAACTAAAAGTCATTATAAAAATCAAGTTAATTTTATTTAAACCAAAATATTTAAAATTACTGGTCAACAAATTTTAATATGAATAAATAAACAACTATTATGAGTTATCATGAAAGAAAACACTGTAATTAATCAAAAAATTATAGAATAGTCACTCGGGCAGACGGCAGTAATGCCATGCTCTAATTTATTCAATTTATTAAAGCGCAAATGCAAATGTAACTTTTTTTAAGGAATGAATAAAACAATCTATCTATCTATCTATCTCTATCCATGTGTTTACTTTTAATATTTGTTATTGAAAGGCAAAATTTTTAATTTTCTAGCCAAACGGGGAAGAAATATCAAGAGCATTTGCTATACGGACTCCCGATTGAATGCATGAGTGTATCTGTAAGATAAAAAAAAGTAATTTGCTATAGTTGATTGCTTTCAAAAATTTGTTTGGAATAAAAATTGAAAACGAAATATACAAAACTGTTAAGAGAAGTGTCTACATACATCCAAAAAAGATCATGTGGGGTGGTGTTGATTCGTTTAACACCGCATTTTTTGAGAAAACTCTCAAAATATTTGACAGAACCAAATCCTTTATTGGAGCCTTACATTGCATTTTGAGCAATTTGAGTGAAAAGCAGCTGTTTCGTTTAACCAACCCCAGCCAACATTGAAATCGTTTAAGATCTTTTTGCATTTCCAGAATTCGCGAGAGTCTTAGGTGCTAGGTATTAGTTCTGTCATTGAAATGAAAAGTTAAAATAATTTTATTTTCAATCACACTACCTGCAGCTAGAAAAATAATGGCTTTACTTCCGAGTGCGCGGGTAACTGTGTGGGCGATAGGATACACTTCGGCACGGCAAGGGTCTGAACTAGTTACTGAGTCTATTGCTATGTTCCCTGCTAATGCTATAATTTCTGCTACGAAATGGAACCAGTTCCATGCGAATTGTTTTCGGCCTCCCTTTGTTGGCCTTTACCAAAATTTTTCCAAATATAGTTGACGTTTCCCATCCGCAGTTTTCACATCGGAAGAAAGCTGAGAGAAGTTGTGGCTATGCCTTCTTAGGGTTTTTAAGCCATCCGCCACAAACAAAGCTTTCGTAATTCCAACTAGCTTTACTTTCTTTCAATTAAGGGTTTTGTTGGAATCACGGAGGTAGTACAGGACTTCGTCTACCTAGGATCCGCTGTAGACACGGACAACAACATCAGTGCGGAGATCAAACGGAGAATAACTCTTGCCAACCGTTGCTTCTTTGGGTTAAGAAGGCAATTGAGAAACAAAACCCTCTTCAGAAAAACCAAGGTAACCCTTTATAAGACCTTGATCATCCCAGTCCTGCTTTACAGCGCGGAGGCATGGACCTTATCGAAAGCGGATGAGGAAACCCTTGGTCGTTTCGAAATAAAAATTCTCCGAATGATCTTTGGTCCCGTATGCGAAGACAATGTGTGGAGAAGAAGATACAACAACGAGCTATGTATATATATATATAATATACGAAGTCTTTGCGGAGGCGTAATATCAACATGGTGTTCCAAATAACTTGCTCATAGCGACGATTATGTCGACTGTAAAATGGGCGTACCGAGAACTGAACCATTAACAAGCGTTGTTCTGAAGTAAGTATATTCATTGTGAATGGCAAAACATTCTTACAACCTCAATATTTCGCCAATTATTGTCAAATCGACAACAATTATAAACAGTGCTGCCAATTTTAAAATAAAACCTCTAAAACACACACTCTGTACTTCTAATAGTCTTCGAGAAAACACAGTCGGATGATAGATTTGAAAAGCCTTTCAAAGGAGTTTAAGGACCCGGCCTTATATTAGTTTTGCTCAGTTTTATTGTTTTGCATGATCTCATCTTCTCAAGTCTCAAGAGCAGACTCATTATCTTTAAAATTCATTTGCGGTTCTGCATAGCGTATGTGCGTCCACAAGAGCGATCTTCTACGAGTAGAAGAAAAGTATGCTACTCGGGCGTATGAGTAATTTATTTTTTGTTTTGTTTTAATTATAATTTTTGTTTACAGATATTTCCAAATCTGGCGGTTCCGTGATGACAAACCTTGAGCAGTATCGCAACTTTTTCATGCGTGGAACGTATAGAAAATTAGATCTAAATGATAAGTTCTATACATATTAGGCCTGATCGTTGAACTTTCCCTAGGGTTGACCCAGGTTTTCTTGACAACCCTATGAGTTTTCAAAAAAAAACAGGGTTTCCCAGTCCTCAAAAAACGCTAAACCACAAATCACCAGACATCCCTGTCATTAAAAAAAAAAATACATGCCATTTGAAAACCCTCAAATCGCCACAGCAAAAAGCTAGGGCGAATTGGGGGAAAACCTATGGCAAACCTATGGCTCAAAAAACACTCAATTTGACATTCAGGGCGAATTTAGGTTTCTCAAAAAACGCTTTGTGGCGACCCTAGGGCAACCCCAGGGTTTCAACGAACAAACCCATTCCTTAACATGGACAGAGCATCAGTTCGTGTTAAGTATAAATGAGTACAGTAACAGCTTTGGAGATGATTTCACAAAATGGCAGGAGGTGTTCCATGGCAGCAAGAGATAGAGAGGTAAGTTCAAATATGACAAAACTGATCTTTTTAGTAGATTAATTACTTCTTTAGTTTTCCTTAACACTCGGAGTTGCCGCTGGCGGTTATTCAGATTTCCCTGATAATAGTCGAAATGGACGCGAAAGCAAACCGAAACCGTGAAACATTTTTTTTTTTTTTTAGTTTTCTTGAATTCCATTGGAAGTGCAAATAAAACCTTTTCATCACATGCGCAAAATAAAAAGAAACGTTACCAATTCAATTCTGAAAGACATCAAAGATGACCACTGGCTGACTGCCAGCTTTTATGGGTTCCTCAATTACACCTAAAATTTATAGCAATGAATAGAGAAAAAGAATACCTTCCTCGTCACCTTTCCTTAAACGTCGCATCCTCGTACAAAGTTTTAAGTATAGGTACAACCATTTGAATATTTTAATTCCTTAAACATTTTATAGCTGTCGCTATTTGAAAACTTTTGCAGTTAAACATGATTAATGCTCAAGAATGTCAACCGTATGTATGAGCCGCCCTTATTATACATTGAGCCTTTATCTTTCGAATAGTCCTTGCAAATTGCTCCGAGTCGTTCAAGCTCAGCATTCATATTTCATATATAACCTTTCTATTGCTCTGTTCAACTTCGCACCCAAAACTTAACAGCCGATATAAGTTTAAAACAAAAGCAAACCAAAAAAAAGAAAGTTAAAAGTCGAGACACCTAAAGTACATTTATAAAAGATAATATTCTAAATTCTTCCTGACAACCGATGGATTATAAAAATTTGTTTTTAATTTTTAATGGGAGCCCGCAGGGGATTAACTGGGGAGATTGCCATCATTATCTCTCTTAACGTTCCATCGCTTGTTTCTCGGGCTAATGTGTTTGATAAATGACTTATGAAAATGCGATAAGGAGTTCATCAATCATTTAAGGGTGGCACTTTACAAGGTACTAATGACTTTTCCATTTGAACACGTTGGTTTGGCTGATAAATTAGACCGCACTGCCGCAAATAATAAAACTATTTATGATACTCGTCCTATACGTGCATACGGATGTACGTGTATCACAACAACACAAAGCTTGGACTGGAATAAAAAAAAACTGACACAAGGGATGTGAATATTGAAACGAGTTGACAGGTTCTTCCTTAATCATTAAAGTGAGTGTTCGTTCCATCAGTGTGCAAAGAGTTGAAGTTTATGGAAGCAAATGTTTCAAAGGGAATTCGACTGGATCGCACAAATCAGAGATTGCTAGCAAATTAATAAACATTTCGAAATCCTTTTTGTTTGTTTTGTTTTCCAACTGTGACGGTTATGTTGTTCCAGGTGGTTTGTCAGAGATGGGGCAAGTAGTGGGTTTTCACTACATAGGAATACGGGACGTTTTGATATAGAGAATGAAATGGAAAAGCCATAGTTTAATGTTTTGTCAGAACGAGAAAAGGACCTTCTTAGTTGACTTGAGTTGTTCGTTCCTTCGTTTTTGGACCAGTATAGAAGTAAGCCTCACGCAACCGAGATAATGTGTATCTGGACTTAAGTGCGATCAGTTTAAAGCATATAGTGTGGAAAGCAAAAAAAATTATGGGTTGGCGCTGCAGAGCCGGGAGCTAGGCACTAATTACAGCCATACCTTGAGGAATGCAAGCGACCAACAAGTTTTTGCCGATTCCGAACAGCAAATCGAGAAAGCGCTTTTTAATGGCAGTGAAATAATTATGGAAGCACAATTCCTAGAGAAAGGTAATACCTGTGGAAAAGCATTCCTATAGTTTGTATTGGGACTCAAACTTCAAACATTCCATATAAAAAGCAAACAAGCCAACAATTAAGCCATGGGCTCCACTTCAGTGCGATCTTATATTATGCAAATCATTCTTGGAGAATGAAATTCTCAAAATACCGCGCATATGTATCAGAATTGTATCTTCAAATGATGAATACTAAATACAATGTGGTAAATTGAGAATAAAAGTTATTATTGTATTAATGATGGAGATACAAGGTTGATATTGATTGGGTGGTAGGTTGCATATTGTCAACATAAAGTGGATATTATGGATTTCAGACAGATAGGCCATTGTATGTGGAATTCATAGTAATATAATTTACAGTAGCGACGCCAAGTAGTCATCAAAAACTTCTGCCGCCCGCCACACCAATTTTTTCTTTTGATAGTTAGTTTGACGGCTGGAATATAAATGGCTGGTGCGGTTTTACTTTTTATGATATTGATATTCCATATACAACAGATAAAGTGGATATAAGACAGTGGAAAAAAGGATATGAGAAAAAAAACAAATATGGAAAAATATTTGAAACTAGCTGAATACTGGATAAACTGGATGTTGTGGATTTTATGGATATGTAGTGGGTGTGGTGAGTATACAAAAACAAGCTGCATATAATTGGCGATTTGGGGAATAATAACGGCCTTAGCGTGAATAGAAACAAAATTGTAAAGATATATCGATTTTTTAAATGCGAAAGAAATATACACATACACAGCGAATTCTGCAGACATAAGCTTAACAGGATGATGCAGGTGGAAATTCTGTGACAATAGCTATCGTCCATTTTAAAAAATGGAAGCGATTGTGTATCGGCAGAAGTGGAAGTTAAAAGTCGTCAATTGAGTGGTTTAGTTTTCTGCGAAACAAGCACCTACTGTAAATGGTTAAAAGACATTTTCTGGACTTTATATTCACCATCACCTTATCCTTTATTCACCAATAGTGGGAAAAAACTGATTTGTTCCAACAGCTAATCACAAACTCCTGACTGCTTTGTGATTTTTTACTGCCCCGTGCTCTGATTATGTTGGAATTAATTTTTAATTTCTGTTCTGATATTTAATAAAAGTTTTTTAATTTATTCTTTACTTTTGAAAACTGTAAATGATTGTTATTTGGAGGACCTCAGCGTTGTTCTTTTTTTAATTCTTCTTATACTAACCACTTACATGCTAACAAAAATGTGTTAAATTAGCTTATATATGTGTATAAAACTTAACAGTCAGTAACTTTTGGCGGTTGCTCTAAACTATTCAATAACTTAGTACTAATGCCTTTCAGACTTTTGATTTAAAACAAACTTTAGCTAGGATTAAAACTAAGAACAATTTGAAAGCAAAGCTTTGTTGATCATGTATTTTGTTATTTATTGAAATTACATAAAACTCGTAAAAATTACTTAAAGCTATTTAATCTTCTTTATATATATAATTCTGCTGTACGTGTGTATGTAATTGAACTCCTCCTAAACGGCTTGACCGATTTAAATGAATTTTTCTGTATGCGTTTAAGTGACGCTCTAGAATAGAAACTTTGAAACGACTTTACTTAACTTTCAATTTGATGAACGTAGGGCCTGAGCTACGCCGGGCGGGTCAGCTAGTATATTATATATTTTCATGCCTGCATGCGTAATCAGAAGATTGCGCAATCTTCATTCGTGTTTTTAAAGACGTGTAGACAAGTTGTAAAGATCTAAAGCTAAAACTCCGCTGTTGATCTCATTCTCATTCAGTTTTGTCACTTGACCGAGCAATTTTGCTCACACATGCATGATTGCGCTTAAGTTTAACCTGGGTTCCAGGACATGGTGACATAATCGGCAATGAAATGGCGGATAAGCTGACTAAAACTCGAATCCAGCGAAACGAACACCTCAGTTCTAAAGCAAGAAAAAAACAGAATCAAACACAATTTTCTAAAAACCGGCAATGACAGGTGTTCATCTTTAGAAACATGTCGAGTCTCCAGAAACCTTTGGCCAGATATTTCCAAGAAAAAAACTAATCTACTCCATCTAAGCAGACCTCGGCTCTTTCTGTGTATTGGCATTCACAAGGGCCACAACTCGCTGGGTACCCACATGATGATAATGGGCATTAGCACATCCGACTACAATTGGTATAGGATGCCAAGATTAGGAGGCAGAGGGAGGATCATTCCACTTCCTCTGAGAGTGTCTTAGCTTGCACCACACTCAGAAAAAACGAACTCGGCGACATCTCTAATCTCCCATTGAGCAACGTCCTGAAGATTACTCATAGCTCCAAATGGTTCAGTGGGGGCTTCCTACCCCAATAAACCAATAACCAATCCAACCCTCTACCTTTCCAATCCTCCCACCTCCTCATTATTTGATTTTTCCGGGGAGCACAATGGATCCTTGAGATCCTAATGAGGTGCTGCTACTTATGGCTGCACTCCCTATGCAACCTTACCTAAGCGCAAACAAGAAAATATTAAAAAAATTTGATATGCTCAATCCGCATGCACAATAATTCAATCAACACCATACACCTGCAATCAAGTGATTGCGCATGGAGAGATGAGTAATGTATGGGCCATATAAGACTAGAGCAGCCACACTAGCTTTTTATAGGGTTTTGTTTTTGCATTCCGTAATTATTATTTTTTTGGCTTTGTGTGTTTTATAATTTTTTAAATTTTTGTATATTTTTTTTATTTTTATTGTCTCTAATTTTTTTTTCATCTTTTTTTTTTTTTTTTTTTCTTTGATGCCGCTTTTTGTCTGGTTTTTATAAATTTTGACTGTTTCTATTATTTTTTTTTTTTTCAAAGCAGTTATGCACAAACGGAATTTCAAACACCCGAATCTTTTCTAATAACGATTTTACGTTAAACCACTCAGGGCACCCATATACAATCATTGTCCCTATGAGGGCCATGTAGCAAATCAGTTTCAATCACTTTCACTCTGCTATCAAGTTGTCTGTTGTGCAACAGTCACCTTGTCAGAACAAAAGATCCTCTAGCTCTTGCCATTATGTTTGTCGAAATACAAACACTTTAATTTTACCTTTTTTATTACATCAAAAAACAAGTATCCACAACTTAACAATTCTCTCCGTTTTTAGTGATGACTACGCAATGAATCAATAATCTAATGTTTTTTTTTTTTTTTTGTCAAGTGCTTGTGTATTAGAACAATTAAGTTAGGATAGGTTAGGTCAGATGTGGCTGCCAATACATGGAGGCCGCCGATAAACTTAGTCTACAGAGGGTCCATTGTGTTAACACTGAAACCAGAACGTTGATCACCCTCTGGTTCCCATCTAGGAGATCAAAAAGTTGAAACACCCTCTAATCTAACTAACTAACGAGCTGATCACCAGTTAGTTCGTATGATAATGAAGAGACTTTTCGGGTCTTCATTAGATACATCGATGATGTCGTCGAAAAAGTAATCACCTAGATGAGTTTTCAATCTGTTAGCAAGTGCAGGGCATGAGCAAAGGAGATGTAGGGTTGTCTCTTCTTCCTCCTCGTCTATGCAGCTTTTGCAAAAGTCATTTGAGTAGACACCAAGTCTTTTTTCGTGTCTTCCTTTTAGGCAGTGTCCTGTAAGGACTCCTATAGTGGAACTAATGTGCAGTGGATTCAATAAGCTCTAAGAACGTTTCGAGCTCACAGATAGCCAAATTCGTTTGGTCATAAGACATGTATTGTTCTGCGTCCATCTGCGGTGCTCATCTTCTCAGAGGCGTCCTGCTTTAGCAAAAATTTACATGTAGCAATAGGTATACGTATATTATTCATTTCAGGTCGAAGATGAGAAGTTGTTCCTTTTTTGGCGAGTTCGTCTGTCATGCAGTTGCCTGGTATATCCTTGTGGCCAGGCACCCATGGAAGGTAAATGTTGAACTGTTCCGACATCTCCTTTAGAGACGTGCAGACAATCTTGGACCGTTTTAGATTGTGTAGAGACAAATACAAGAGCTTTGAGAGCAGCGTTTTCCCTAAGCCAGGAGAGGACTTCTTTTATCGCCAGAATTTCTGCTTGGAACACGCTACAGTAGTCTGGTAGGCGGAAGAAAAAGCTTAAATTCAGCCCTTTAGAGAAAATTTAAATACCTGCACCATCACAGGTTTTGGATCCGTCAGTGTAGAAGCTTAAGGCTTCATTATCCAAGAGATTACCAAGCTTCTCTTGAGGGTATGGATATTTGGAAATTCTTATCAAACACCAACGTCGGGGTTGGTGTAGTTGTAGTTTAATCGATGCGGAATGAATCTTAAGTTGTTTAAAATCTTCGTGTGACCAATTTGATTGTTGGTCCACTATGAGTTAGCATTTAGTCGAGTAGCTGAGTTCGCTGCAGACTGTTTGCCAAAAATGTCTAGGGGTATAAGGTTTATTAGTAGTATGTCTAGTGCATCCGAAGGAGTTGTCCAGTCCGCGCCGCTGAGGCACAAGAACAATTAGGACTAACAACTATTTTAAGTAATTCGAGGAAACTAAGTTACAGCAATTCATAGAGGCATTTTTGAGATTTGGCACTTATATAAAAAGGGGCGTGGAAGTGTGTGGATTTTTTTAATTATCAAAATAATAACAAAACTAGATATTTGAAATTGCTCTTTTACCTCACAAATAATTGAAATATTCCTTAAAGTAAATTGGTTTTTATACCAAATAAGTGAAGCCACTTTGATCACGACTTTTTTTAAACAAATTGAATTATCTGCAAAGATTGCAAGTTGTTGCAGCAAAAATTCTGCATATGCTTTAACAAATAGCTGAGGTCTACTACTATTGTCGGTGTTCCGCAGGACTCCACGAAATTTTTTTTGTACCTCAACTCAAACCTAAACAACTGTTAAAAAAGGTTATATTTGACCTAAAGTATTTTTTATAATAGATGAAAAGTATTTTCTTTGACTTTTTTTTAAGTTTGTTTTCTTGTGCTAAACTTGTCATAGAAAAGTTTGAAAACCGTTCAAACATTCAAGAAACTACCATACACTTATCTAAGCCAACAACCTTACTAAAATTTTCAAAACCGCTAAAACGACAAATTGAGAGTATAGACTGCGATAGCAGTATTTTCTTATCGGCGATGGCATTGTATATAGAGACTATAGTAAGTTTAAAAGACTATTTGACAATCTTATGGATCGGAGGATTGGAGGACACCACGGCGTAGCAATGGCTTTAATGCACACAATGGTAAAACCAATAGCTTGGGACGGAAACTCCTTAGTCGGACCGGAGACAATAGGTTCGCCAAAAAGTCTACACAATCTTGATAAAGCTTCTATATACAATGTTGATGCTACTATAGTTTATAAATAAGCACTCATTATTCATTAACTACTCCAAATATGACATTCCAAGTGTTGGCAATTAGAAAAAGCCAGACCAATGGTTTTAGTATCATAAATCTACACTTAACTCTTTAAAGATTGGTTTCTAAAGTAATCAAAAGTAAATCTCCTTGGCAATCCAAAAGGACCACCAAATTTAAATTCGGGTATCTCTGCAACGCTTCCTTCGAATTGTTTTCCAAAGAAAACCCTTTTCATGTACAGAAACAATATTAAACCCTGGAGTAGATCAAGTCGACAATAAACTCTTGAAAAAGATGTTTGTTTTGTTTTCGAGACAAGCACCCTTTCTGTCGTTGAAACAACTTGCATACAAGGTAATATTGCTCGTAAAGCTCACAACAACCATACTATGAGACGAGAATGAAGAGTGAGCGATTTTCCACAACAAAGAAACTTATAGCCAAATTGGCAAAGTTAAGATTTACTTTGACTCAACACAGATGTACAGCATAAAAAAAAAATTAAGAATATCTACCTATAAACTTCCGTTCCATCAAAACGTAGGTAGATAGGTAATAAAAGAGGAAGAGGTACAATAGGGGTATAGAAGAGTATGTATAGGTAGTTATTTATCGTTGCTTTCATACTCTTGTTAAATGACAGTGAAAACTTTGCTCTGAACAAAAGTAATTTGAAGTTGAATAGTTTTCTTGGAAATTAGTTTATGTAGGGCAACAAAATGCAATGTCAAAGGATTTTACAAACAAAACACAAAAGGCATACCTACTGCACGAACAAAAGGTTGACTCTCCTTGGACTTGGATATAGTTTTAAAGAACGGAAGGCGGACAAAAAACAGAATGAAAGTCTAAGGACTTAAAAAGTAATTGCTTTTCGTGATGAACTGTCATAAAATTTCCTTTGCCAATGCGTCTATCGTCAGGCAAACTACTGAAGCTTGTTCCTTTCTTAATTTTCTAAATTAATGATTGCTTTTTGGAATGGGGCGCAATTTGTCAGTGTTGTGTATACATAGTTGTCGAATGAAAAAGTTATTTATGGCTTAATGGAAAGTTCTTAACACCTGTGCAGAGTTAAGAGGGTTTGAAATTTTATTGCGCTAGGGCGTATGTATTCGTTTACAATGTAGATTTCAAAGGGGTAAAGAGGTTGCAGCTGCGGTTGTTGCATTTACTCTAAAGAACACACTAAAGTATGGAATGGAAAAAAATGTCGTCATTGTTCTTCATGCTACTCTTAAGGACCTTTCCACGACTTTTTTTCAATGTTGTTCAAGTTTCACACATGAGATCGGATAAATTTATCACAAAATCAAAGGAAAACCAGAGGTTAAGAAAAAAGACACGATTTTACCACACAGACATAAACTTTTTAAAACTTTACGTGCCGTTTCATTCGTGATGAGTTTGAGTAGAAATGGTTCCAAAGCAAACTAAAATAAATACTAAGAGATACTACGACCTTGAATGAACATTGTCGCTCTGATATTAGATTAAAGAAGATTCAATTCTGTTTATGAAGTCCTAAAAACGACTTCTCAATATTGAATAGTAATGGTACTACGATAGGAAATGTGTTCAAATTAAATTGCTTTACTTAAATCACAACCTCATATTGAGCGGAAAAGCGGCACAATTTTAACAAAATTGAAAAACTAAACGACTTCGTTCGTAGTTGTTGTAATTGTGGGGCTTATCTGCTCAGTACATGGCCGTGCCCTCTTACTTTACTTAGCTGACCCCAAAATAAAAACATACATGAATAAAGCGAGGCAACAAAGCTACGGAAACCTCGTGCCCAACGATTTTCAAGAGCTTACCACTTTTAAAACCGATTCCGAACGGCCAACTTAGAAAACGCTGTTTATGACGGTGCTCAAAAATATTTTTCCTTAAGTCTCTGGAATTCGAACCTCGCTCCTCACACGGGTACCTACTACCTACCCATTATCAGATGATAAGTTATATTGCAATTTACTACCACATTCTTTCCATTTTATGTGTAGAATATGAAACCAAATTCATTAGCTTAGTTTTAATCCATCTTAGAACTGCAATTGAAAAAAAAAACTATCGTTGGCAAAACTCTTTGAGCATACCCAGCATAAACATTGCAACGAAAAAAGATAGTATTCCCAATGAGGACATAGAAAACTCAACAACGGTGCACCTCAAGGACCAGTTTTAGCACTTTTAGTCTTTACTTACCTTTTCATGTAAAGTTTTCCAGAATTCACTGCTTGCGTATGCTGACGGCCTCCTGATAGCTACTCAGCACGAACATTTACCACAAAGGGCAAAAATCCACGAAAAAGATCTCTCGAAATAAACTCCAAAAAGCATGATTGAAAAAATCACACTAGTCCAAGCAGCGTCAACTAAAGAGCACATATAACACAACTCCCAATATACACACTCAAAATTACACTGCTCGATTACACAAATTGAATATATTACAACATTCACTGAGTTCGAATAGTAAAACTTTTCTTTCAACTTTTATCGGCACTTTAATTACAATTTTCTATTCGATATTCAATTCAATTAATAACCAATCGTCCTATCCAATCTTTACATCACTACAACACAATAAAAACTGACTTCTGCCTGCACCTGTGGCTTCTTTAGATATAAAAGCATACCACCATCATCGAACTTTCTAGATAAGACGAGAACCGTCAGGTGAATTTCGAACATTGGATCACAAACAACCTCTTCTGTGGAAAGTTCATTGGATGTACATAACAACACAAACAAATTCGACAATCCGAATTCGAAATGTTATGGGAATAACTAGCTTACATAAAGCGTCAAGCGTGTTGAATTTAGAGCCAGAATTCTTTCCTACGAAAATATGGGAAGCTCAACGCAAGTCAATATTATTATCTCTTCAAGAAGATATCGGGATATATTCGGGAAGATATTCGTTTTCGTATACTAAGTTTTAGCAGAATTAAAGGACTTAATCCAGGCCTCCTTCGCTCATAATATAATGAGGCCTGAAAAATTATCTTTAAAAACTATAATCATCAGTAAAGCAAGCTGTTCATGCTTTCACCACATCAGGTGGATTAGCGAAACATTCTCCGTTTCCGTTCTACTCTTTCAGCTCGTAATGTCACATACCCCGGTCTATCGCAAGGTAGCTATCTCGGACCTCTCTCTTTCATCATAGTAAAAATTTAACTGAATTGAAGATTGCCAAATACGAGGCAATAATTTTTGCTCGAAAAAGTGTGCAGCTAATTCGTAATTTATTTGTTCTCTGTGTCTGTGAATAAAATTATCGCTCTCAATTTGGCAATAGTAAGAGCTGATTTCATTCTTGGTTTTATCAAGTGATGGTCCAAGGAGTTCCGCAGCCCCCTCGTTACCGAATGCATCTATATTGCCTATGTTCGTCCCCATTTGAGTCTGCATCGCAAGTGTGGGCTCCATATCAAGCATTTAACATTTCAAGGATCGAAGGCGTTCCAACCTCGTTTTCTGTTCATTGCCCTTCGGTATCTCTACGACGCCGACGATAGAAACTTTCTCGCCCGGCCTTCCTTACTGCAAATTATCTCGACTCGTTAGGAGTCCGAAGTCATTGTTTGACTTCATCTTCATTCACATGATTCTCACTGGTGATACCGATTGCTCTCCCCTCTAAAGCCTTTTTTCTTTCCGTCACATCGTATCTCCTGTGGTCTCAACGAACATCAAATCCGCATTCTGAGATAAGATAAGATTAATTCTGTCCCTTTTTCTCGACCTCAACCTTCCAAATCCATGTCCAAAAGTCTTCCTATTAAAATCTCTCGTCCTTATAGTTTTAATTAAGTTTTAATTGGCTTAAGTCTAGCATTATAAGTTATTTAAACTTAAAAAAAATCTATGAATTCGAGAACTCTAAAATTTATTTGAAAATCACATGTGCTGGAAAAATAAATCGTTAGCTGTAAAAACATTCTAATGCATTATTATTCACCTTTACACTTTTCTGTCTTCCATTTTGGGAAAAATTATTCAGCTTTTGTATGATATTCACTTACTTTAGTGGTTATAAAAGAAAATCACATTTTCCGCTTCACAGATATTTCCAAAACCGACGAAGGGGTAGGGTCAGTTATCTTCTCAGAATACCCTACCATGAATAGATCAATAAAGCTTCCATACTTCTGCAGTGTCTTTCAAGCAGTAATCTCAGACTGCTCAGCGAGAAAAAACATTTTGTTTAACCTGGGTTCCAGCTCATCGTGACATAATCGGTAATGAAGTGGCGGATAAGCTGGCTCAAATCGGGTCAGCACCAGTCCTAGCTTGGCCCACACTCGGAAAAAATCCCTCGGAGAATACTTCTTCGACGAACTGGGTGACATCTCTAATCTCCCATTGAGCAACGTTCTGAAATTTACTCAGGACTCCAAATGGTTCAGAGGGAGTTCCCTACCCCAATAGCCATCTACCTCTCCTATCCTCCCATCTCCTCATCCTCTGATTTTCTCGGGGAGCACAATGGATCCCTGAGATCCGAGTGAGGTGCTGTCACTTGTGGGTGCACATGCTTGTTAGTAAAAAAAAAAACGCTATTAATTGGTTCACCAACGCTAAACATCCATTTTCCAAAAATTTCATAAATTGAACCAAAAGTAATATTGTAATTATATGCCTGCGAAGCCCATCCCTTTGCTCCTCACATCAGCTTATTCTTGATTCCAATTCCGAGACTTAATTCCCTTGAAGATCTCCTCCTAATCAGTCATTTCTCACTTTATATTTTAAAATTAATGTACTTTTTTCATTCAATGTCAAACTAAGCTGAAAAAGTTGAGATGATAATATTGAAGAAGTACGATTGACACCTTACCACTGGTGGGGATAATAAAGAGCTGAATAATCTGAGAAGATAATGTTGTAGACTAACTATCATATAGGATGACATCAACGGATTAAATCAAACAACCAAATTACTCCCTTATTCGCAATCTCAATCGTAATGCGCTTTAGTCTAATAGTAGTTCTTCTTTTATTATAAAATATGCTAACGCAGTTCATAAAACTCTTATACCCACCTACGGTCATGATTTCAATACCTCCACTTCACATTTTAGCGACAAGAAACAAACAACGAAAATCGCCGAGACGCACTATCAGCACAAAGTATGAACGACCTCGTATACAGATAAACTTTTTCATCCTGAACGTAAGTATATAATCGACGATATGAAGGAAAAATCATTCTATAAGACTTTTTTTTTTTCCTCATATCCACAGCCGAAAAGTTGAAATGAAAAGTGAAGTCCACAATCTTCCACTAAGCATACCCGTTATTGATTCATAAATTGTATGAATAAAATTGTAAAAGAACTTGATGGTGCAGAACGACCTTGAAAAATGACAAAAAAAAAATATTCAACATAATTGAAATTCCTGTGAGGAAGAATGTTTGTGATATTAATACAATAAATTCCACTGATCACACGGGTCAAACTTTCAAGGAAAAACCATGAATTCTGTCCGAAATATAAAGGAAAACAGGATTCCTTAAAAATAGTAGGAACATCCTAGTAACCAGAACTATGAGAATAATTCAGAAGAAATCAACCCGAAAAGGGACAAAACTATAGGTTGTGGCATGAACTGACTTTGACTACATAGTATATCAAAACACGACCAGTATATGATTCATGGAGGATATTGTTTTGCCGTCCTCTGAGTGAAAATCGACAATTATTTCCGGAACCGTTCAGTCAAATTTATTTGCTACTGTTTGCCATGTTTAACAGAAGAACTCGCTCACAATGGGAAATCATTAATCAAATAGAAAAAGTACTAAGGATTCTTATCAGTTGATGCCATTAAATGCGAAAAACACAAACGCTCATGCAAAATAATGATCCCAATTATTGCGCAAAATAAAAACAACAATACAAACAACTTGAATACAAAAATCCCTTATCTACACTCAATCCACATGACACCACAATAAAGGGGAGTGCTCACTTTTAAAACAATGGGGGATCCGTGCGTCGGTCGAGCGGCGTCGTCCTTATGAAAAACAACAACCAACCCAACTTCGTCGAATATTATATAAACCGATTTAATTCGTATTAAGAATGACCATCAGCCAGTGTGTACTGTAGTCCGATGGCACATAATGAATTATTAAATTGTGTAATCCCCGTTCATTGATTTCCGGCTCTTAGGCACAATTGACAACTACATGCTCTGACCTTATTATACCGCCAATACCCAATACCCATTTGTGTTGTTGGTTTGGTTACAGAGGAAAGCGCGATTGTTTTTAAGCTGATGGCCGTGCTTTGCTATACATGCACCGCATTAATCCATTATTTGTTTATGCTGGGGAGTTCCAGTTCAGCATTGAAGTGAAAAGACAACATCATATTTTTATTATCAGGAGGCACATCAATTATCGTGAATGTAATGCATGAGTTAATATTTCATCGCTTAATTCTATTGTTCAATAGCTTGGCACAACTTGATAAACAGGTTATTGTTTCGAGCGGTCATTTATAGCCATACAATTGATATCTGTAGTAGGTGATTGCACCTAGTCATACATAAGCACTGATGCAATGTTAATGCTGTTTATACTAAACCCACTCAAAATCAGTAAACATCAGAAACTCGGCCAGAGTTGTTTCCTTAGGGATAAAAATTCGTCTTGTAAGCCCGTGCTTAAGTAAATATTAGGTTATTACCGTTCGGTTCTAATGCACTCGTATGTTGGCGAACTATTTAATGCCATAATGACTTGGAGAGTAGCATTAAGCTCTTTAAACCTGTTAATGACTGCGTATCCTAAGTAGACCATAACATGTAAATACATGCTCGTACATCAACCTATAAGAAATGGCTAACGACATTCTAAACACGCTTTACTATTTACTCCAGAGCTGTAGAAATGCGTAGTTAAATTAAGAACAAAGTTCAAATTACTGGGGCAACTTCAATATTCTGGAAATCACAAACACAAAAGTTTCGTTAAAAAAATTCATCTAACAAAACGCTTGCATTTTGAAGGCAAAGCTAATAGAACCCGTCTTTTAACGCTCAAGAATTTGCATTCCCAAGTAGAGCTATGGAATTGTATATAGAGACTATAGAATGTTCAAAACGCGTTTTAACAATATCATGGACCAGAGGAATGCGGTGGCGCAGAAGTCGCTTTTCTACACATAATGGTGAAACCAATAGCTTGGCACGAAGACTGCCAAGTTGGACCAGAGAAAATAGGTTCGCCATTAGTCTAAAAGTCTACTTTTTCATTTTTCAGAATAGACGTTCAACATTGGCGTAGTTGCATCTTTCACTTAACGCAGGCCATATCCACCATCGGTCTCGGAACCATCAGTGAGGATTAGATAACAATCCTTCTCTGGTTAAAATTTTAGAGTAAAGCAGTAATGATACAATTGAGAGTTGACCCAGTGTATTTTTGACACAATTTAATCCTTGGGATTATCGTATTACGATTATATACATATATGCCATATTAGATGAGAGTCGAAAGATATACTGCATGCGAAATCCTTAAAGCCACTGGGGTAGATGGCGTATGTCTTGAGAGTACGCCCACTTAATGATGTAGGTACCAAAAGCAGGAAGATTGAGCAGTTCGTCGAGAGTGGCACTCGGAATGCTGGGAAAAGCGCAGGCACAGCAAGAAAAAAAGAGTTGTTCGTAGGAATTAGATGATCGTGGCAATAACATTTTTATGTGAGAGCTTGTTGAGAAATAATTGATCCAAATAAGGATCCTTTTTTTGTTGATCGACCATATGTCTGGACAAAAAGGCTAGACTTTCAGACTCTTAGCAGTTTTCGACTGAACATGTTTGGACCTCATGGACTGCATTTGAGAAGCTGTACTCACCTTTATGGTGAAAGAGTGCATTCGCCCGAATTACGATCTTGAGAACAGAGCATTCGTCAGACACTTCTATCTTAGAAACGAGGTCTCGCATTGGCGATCTGAGAATCCTGTTTTCACTAGGTTCAATGACATCCGACTTCGCTTGCAAATGCAAATGCAGTTTCTAAGATGGAGCTCTCACACCCCCTATGAGTTGACCTTGTCGTGGTGGGGGTGCTTATGGACATCTTCTCCAGCAATCCAGCTGCAGAACCTGACCAACCAACATAACTCAAAAAAAAACCTCAATGTTGGAAAACTTGACTGAAAAAAACATGGAAAATGTAAATAAAAGGAATAAAAAACGAACGGGGATATACGTTCAAAAGTCGGCAGGTGTCGCGACTGCCGGCGATGGCTTGGCCTCGAAAGAGGATAAGTCGCCAGTGACAAATTTATTTACGAAAACGAAAAAAGCGATTTGCGGAAGGGCTGGGGAGCCGACTGCAGTTCAAGGAAGGCCTCACAAGCTAACCAAGAAATGTGGAGAGCCCTCTGGTTCTAACGCCCCTCCTAAGGAGGATGCCCAAACCAGTGGGAGAGTTGCAGAGACTTTCTGTAGCACTTCCACTCATACTGCCCGTATTGAAGGGACCCCGGAGAAGACTGTTGCAGTAAGTAGAGGGGCCGAGACTTTCGGTTCCAACGCGAACTGTGATAAGTTGACGAAAGGGCTACCCTCATCAAAACCACTGCCCCAACCTCCCACCTCATCCCATCCTATGTCAAAGGACTCAAGGTCGACCAACCCGGACGGTACGGGTGCCGAGACTATCGGCTCCGTGGCTGAAAGGGGAGGACCTCCTTCGAGCTCCGGAAACACTCCTTCCCTTCCCCAAGTTGTAGGCGAAACTGTGACTTACAGTGGGGCAAACAACGAAAGGGAGTCCAATCCCCCTAACCCCAAAGTTGAAGGCGAAACTGTGACTTACAGTGGAACTGATAACAAAAGGGTCTCCAATCCCCCTAACCCCCAAGTTGAAGGTGAAACTGTGACTTACAGTGGAACTGAAAACGAAAGGGTTCCCAATCCTCCTAACCCCCAAGTTGAAGGTGAAACTGTGTCTTACAGTGGAACGGACAACGAAGGGCATCCCAACATACCTACATTCCCAAACCACAAAGAAAGGCGGAACGCGGAGAAAATTGCGGTACCTAAACCTAAGCTGGATTCAACGCAATCTGCCAAACTTGAGTGGGCAATGAAAATCATTGCAATAAATGAGAAAAACAGCAAAGACTCAACGTCTAAGCGCCAACGCTCGTTCGAGCAGTCAACCCCGAACGCCAAAAGGCCTAAGGTGCAAAAACCAAGCACCCTCAGCTCCAAAAAAGACATGTCGTACAGTGACGCACTGAAGGACAAACCCATTTTCGCTGTCATTGACAGGAGTAACGCGGATGGTGCGATCTCTTTCGATCAATGGGCGATCATCATGAACAAGCTCCAGGCCTCCTACTGGACTCTTATGATGGAAAACCCAGGGGAACCTGCCATCTTTGAGGACGCAGGACGGTATCAGGGGCGAGTCAGGTTAATCGCGTTTGATGGAGAGAGATCGCGCGATCTGTATAAGCTTGCGATAAGCAGGTTAGAGGGACTCTGGCCTGGTGCTAAGCTTGAAGTCGTGTCAAGGGAGGATATCCCCTGCAGGCCTAGAGCTCGCGCTAGACTACCAGCAGAACTCTCCTGCAAAGAAACCATCATGAAAATGATTCAATTCGGCAATCCAACCCTTCCTACCCATGACTGGAAAGTCGCGAAGCTGGAAGAGCCGGAGGGTCACTATAGATCGGCTATAATAGTCATCAATAAGGACTCCCTAGCTCCCCTGGCTGAGACAAAAGGCATGATTCGGTTCGGCTGGTCAAATATTGCCTTGAAAATATATAAAAAAGATGAGGAGCATAACATCGCTCCATCTCCGGCAACACAAAGTGCGTCTTCAGTGGAAGAACCCGCAGGGCAAGTCGACCCTCCACCCATGGAGATAGACGAGCTCGGCACATCCTCTGCTGAAACGTATGATAAAAAACCCTCCACATCCGACTTGGATGCGCAAAACGTCGTCAAATTCTCCGACTTGGAGACTGATGACTCCGATGCCCAAACCGTCGTCAAATTCTCCGACTTGGAGACTGACGACTCCGCTAACGAGGTTTCGCTCAGCGAGGATGACCTTCTTAGGTCAAACTCTGAGAGCGAAACAGACGACGACCTCAACCAGACCGTGGTGGGGGTTAGTCTACTTAGTTGTTCCCAAGATGGTGCAGCTAACTCAGATTAACCTCCAACACTCCAAGCAGGCTTCGGCCTCCCTTCTTCTCCGCCTCAACAAGAGAGGGGAAGATATTGTCCTGATTCAGGAGCCCTGGATCATCAAGTCCATCGTTCAAGGATTAAGGACTCCTGGATATACTCTACTGTATATGAAGGACAAAGGTGAACCCAGATCCTGCATATTGGTAAGAAGTAGCACTAACGTATTTTTACTCCCTCATTACAGCAATCGTGATGTAACCACAATAAGATACCAGACCAGTGACAACATCTACTGGCTGGTATCAGCTTACCTCGGCCATGACCATCCTGGCCCTCCTCCATGCGACTTATTTAAAAGGATTGTCGCTGCAGCAGAACGGCAGAAGATCTGCCTCATCATTGGATGCGATGCTAATGCGCATCACTCAGTATGGGGTAGTACTGACATAAATGAAAGGGGTGAGTCACTTTTTGATTTTATTTTAAGTACTAACCTTATAGTAAGTAATATTGGCAATGAACCAACATTCATCACCAAAAACAGACAGGGAGTCATAGATATCACTCTTGTCTCCGATTCGGTTCATCATAGGATTACAAATTGGAAAGTATCTTCTGAACACTCCTTTGCTGATCATAGATACATTCAATTTGATCTAAATGAGGAACCTCTCAAGCAACCAGTCTTCCGAAACTATCGGAAAACTGACTGGCAAAAATATCGGGTAATTTTGAAAAAGTTTATTAAACCTGAACTTTTACAAAACCCTACAAACAAACATGATCTAGACAAAAAAGTCAATGATCTTACAACTGCCCTTAACCATTCACTGCAGAAATCGTGTCCTCTTATAAAAATAAGAGGAAAACAGAAACCACTGTGGTGGAGCTCGGGGCTAGAACCGCTCAGGAAGGAATGTAGAAAACTTTTCAACCGAGCTAAACAATCAAAAACTTTAATAGACTGGGACTCCTACAAGGAATCCCTCAAAACTTATAAATATCAACTGAGGAAAAATAAAAGAACTTCCTGGAGAAACTTCTGTGGAAAAATAGAAGATACTTCAGAAGCTTCTAGATTAAGAAAAATCCTCTCAAAGAGTCCGACCATGCCTAGCAGTTTGAAAACAGCTGACGGCTGGACAGAATCCTGCGAAGAAACGCTCAATTTGCTTCTGGACACACACTTTCCAGGAAGCTCTAAGAACTTATGCAACTATGATTCCACGGAACCAGGTAGCATAATAACAAACAACCACGATCTGATTACAAGGAAAAAACTAGTTTGGGCCATTAATAGCTTTGACCCATACAAATCCCCTGGACCTGATGGTATAATTCCAGCCGAACTTCAAAAGGCCGCGGACATTATTATCCCTGTCCTCGAAGTAATTCTCATCGGCTGTACCAACTTGAACTATATCCCCACTCAGTGGAGAGAAGTCAAGGTGGTGTTTATACCTAAGGCTGGGAAATCATCCCACGTAAGCCCAAAAGATCTCCGACCAATAAGTCTATCATCTTTCCTTCTTAAAACTTTAGAACGACTGATTGATATCCACCTGCGTACAGCTATAGATCCAAAATTGATATCTACAGCACAACACGCCTACTGCAAGGGAAAATCTGTAGAAACGGCCCTACACACCCTGGTACGTACTATAGAATATTCCCTCCATCACAAAGAATTTACTCTGGCCGCCTTCCTCGACATAGAGGGCGCCTTCAACAACGTCAGCAACTTTGCAATTACAAAGGCACTGACGAAGCTCAAAGTAGATAATTCCATAGTGGAGTTGATAAATCTAATGCTAAAAAGCAGAAGAATCAACTCTACTCTAGGAAACTTCTCTGCAAAGAGATCTGTCAGTAGAGGAACACCGCAAGGCGGAGTCCTATCCCCCCTTCTATGGAATATAGTCGTCAATGAACTTCTAGTTGACTTAGAAGCTGAGGGATTCAAAGTGATTGCATATGCAGATGACGTCTCCATTGCGGTGTCCGGTAAACATGCTCACGTCCTTACGGACCTGATGCAGACCGCTCTAAATAAACTTGTAAAATGGGCGGGAAAATGTGATCTAGGGGTCAACCCTCAGAAAACTGAACTCGTTCTCTTCACCAGGAAATATAAAATTCCTCAACTAATAACTCCAAAAATAAATGGAATCTCACTTGTACTTTCAAACGAAGCCAAATATCTAGGTATTATCCTAGACAAAAAGCTAAACTGGAAAGCCAATATAGAGGAAAGAATCAGGAAATCAACCGTAGCCCTGTTTTCCTGCAAAAAAGCCATTGGCACTAAATGGGGCTTCTCCCCCCAAATCACCCACTGGCTCTACACCGCAGTCATCAGACCAATACTCACATACGGAGTAGTGGTATGGTGGACCGCTCTTGATAAAAGGACCTACTGCGACAATTTAAGCAAGGTCCAACGAACAGCCTGTCTGTGTATAAGTGGAGCACTGAGATCAACACCCTCAGCTGCACTAAATACACTCCTTAACCTCACACCACTAGATATCTTCAGCAAACAAATGGCCGCCAGTGCAGCCACTCGTATGAGAGCTATCTCCCAATGGACCGAAAACAAAATCGGTCACGTTACAATCCTGAATTCATTCGGATCAATCCCCTGTCACTCCGACTACACCATCCCCCAATTGGTTTTTGATAATAAGTTCCAAGTCTCAATCCCACCGAGAACGACCTGGGACGACGAAGAATTTTTGAGAGATGATTCAATTCATTTCTATACAGATGGTTCAAAAACCGAAGAAGGGGTAGGCTGTGGGGTGTACTCAAATCGACTTAACGTAAGTCTCTCGTTCCGCCTTCCAAACCATTGTAGCGTGTTCCAAGCGGAAATTCTGGCGATCAAAGAGGTCCTATCATGGCTAAGAGAAAACGTGATATCCTCAACGAATATCCGGATTTTCTCAGATAGTCAAGCAGCCCTCAAATCACTCGGCGCTGTTTCTACAAACTCAGTAACCGCCCTTAACTGTCGCCTATCTCTTAGGGAGATGGCTGAACAGTTCAATATTCACCTTATTTGGGTGCCGGGGCACAGAGATATCGTGGGTAGCTGCAAAGCCGATGAACTCGCCAGAGAAGGAACCGTTCTACCGATCTCAACCAGCAGGTTGAATATTGGTATACCAATCGCTACATGTAAACTTATGCTAAAGCAAGAGGCTATGGATAAAACAAATCATAGGTGGTACAATATCACCACGTGCGCGGCAACAAAACGGATATGGCCAGGTCTAGATCCAAAACGCACAAGACATTTGTTATCTATTGCCAGATTGCAAATTAGCTCCGTAATCAATGTCATCACCGGTCATTGTCTGATAGGAAGACACGCCATAAGACTTGGCGTTCCCTCAAATGACTTCTGCAGAAGTTGCTTAGATGAGGAGGAGGAGGAGACAATCCCACACCTCCTCTGCTCATGTCCGGCACTCTCTTCTAAAAGAAAGCGGCATCTAGGAAAATATTTTCTTGATGATCCAAGCGATCTGGCACACACAGATCCCCTGCATATCCTTCGCTTTATTAAAAGCTCCAAATGGTTTTGTTAAGTGAGGTACTCCCTCGCATAATAACTATGGTATCACAATGGACCTAATATTGGTCCAAGTGTGTCAGTTTGTTTTCCTGACAGCCATTTTAACCTAACCTAACCTAAAGATGGAGCTCGAAGACATCAATCGCAAAATAAAGATAAAGAAGTCAGCAGGAGTCCAATACCCAATATTGTGCTGCGTAATCTCCCTTCGGAAGCGGTATAAATACACATATATATATGTAAGTTTGTTGCCATCTAACATACAAACTTAGCCACCATTATGACTACATTTGCCACATCTCATACTTTGTTAAAAACTACTTGCCTTATTAATAACTAGTGTAAATGATTTTACTTTTCAATTATTAATATTTTGTTTTGATATATAATTTTTCATTCGCTTTCAATTGTTCAAGAAGTTGGGTTACAGAACCCTAAGCCGACATAATTGTTGATTTAGGTAATTCAAAAATTATTGTTAAATTATTTTATTAATCTATAATTAAATTTTAATAGTTCTGTTCTACATCAACTTGTGTCGTTATTAACCAATTGGACTGATTAAAACCATATAAGTTTCAAGATATAAAAACTGAAACTTACAAATCAACAATTAAGATGGAAGACCTCAAGGTTAAATTCTGTTTGTCTTCCGAAGCTTGGGAAAACAAAACTACGGTTAATGTGAAAACCATTCAAATTTTGGGCCAAGAAGAAATTTTTTCTTTTCCAATTGAGAATCAACCAATCCAAAAGCATATTGAATTGGCGAAACTGTCTATTATCAAAGGAGCAGTGAAGAGCCTAAATACAAGAGGAAAATTTAGAAATATTACCATCACACTAAAGAAAGAGTTGCAAAGTTCATACTTGGATGAAGAAGGTAATGTAGTCTTTTGTGGTTATTATTTAGAGGCAATAAATTTTTCCCCCCAACACACTTCCAATACCCCTTTACCAAATATCGAAAATCCCATCCGGTCTATTTCAAATAATATGATGCTAGAAAAATTTTCAAGTAAAAATCAAAATGCAAAGTCATGGTTAAATTTATTTATGTTCGAATGTGATAGATTAAAAATAAGTGAGGAACAATTCCCCGAAGCTTTAAAAATAAACTTGGAAGGACCTGCTTTAGACTGGTTCTCATCTTTATATAAAACGTGTTCTATGGATAAACCTTGGGATTATTGGAAGACATCTTTCCTAAATACATTTGGAGAGAAATCATGGAGTGAAATTGAGTACGCTTATTCTTTTCGTTGGTTAAATGGTCCATTCTTAGACTTTGCTTTAAAAAAGATAAATCTTCTTATTGATGTCGATCCAGACCTGAGCATAAGTTCTCAAATCAATTTTATTATCTTAGCTTTACCGAAGTTTGTAAGATCGCGTTTAAATAAGAAAGAATTAGTAACGATCGAACATCTTATGTCTACCTTGCGACAGCTCGATCCTACATCAAACAATAGTACGCATACGAGCAAATATGAATTTGAAATAAATAAACAAAAGCGAAACTTCGTACCATGTCAAATCTGTGAGAAAGCTGGCTACGCGAATAGATTTCATTCAGAAACTAAGTCTAAGTGCAGAAACAAAGTTAGACCTGCTAATATAAGATTCTCAGAATCAAAAAACTGAATTATATCCCGCTTATAAAACTTAATGTTATAATCAATAATGAAATTGCAATTGCGCTTTATGATTCCGGAGCCAATGTGTCATTAATAAATTACAAGTTTTTTAAGAAATTACAATTGATTAACAATGTAAGCGGGATTCAAACGATAAAAACAATGAGTGGTCTCACAGATGCGCTTGGTGAAGTAACGGTATCTTTGAAAATACTTAATATACAAAAACAATTTTCATTTTTGATTATGAAAAGTGATTTATTTGAAGAAGATTTGATAATCGGGCTGAATTGCATTAAAGAGTTTCGATTATGTCAAAATGAAAACTTAGAAATTACTCAAAGTTGCAGTCCTATGCTTGAAAATGAAAATTTTGAATGCAATCAGAGCTTGATTTTACCTATTGAAAATAATAATAATGTTTTGAATGATCTTTTAAAAAAATATGATAGTGTTTTTGCTAAAGAAAAATTTGATATCGGTACTGTTAAAAATTTTGAAGCAACGATAAGATTAACAGAAAATAAATATGTATCTAGAAAACCATACAAATGTTCCATTCCGGACAAAATAGAAATCGAAACTCAAATAAAAAAATTATTGAAAGCAGGACTTATTGAAGAGTCATATAGCCCATATGCTTCCCCTGTTACTTTAGTTTATAAGAAGGAAGAGGGAAAAAAATCACGGTTGTGTATTGACTATCGTGAGTTAAATAAAATAGTGGTCCCCGAAGGTCAACCATTCCCTCGAATAGATGATCTTGTTGTTCGTGTAGGAAAGTGTGTTTACTTTTCCAAACTAGACATCAATTCAGCCTTCTGGTCTATTCCTTTGCGGGCTAAAGATAAATACAAAACTGCTTTTGTGACACACCATGGACACTGGCAATGGGCATGCTTACCTTTCGGCCTAAAATCAGCTCCTGCTATATTTCAAAGAATTTTATCAAGTATAATAAGAAATAACAACCTGGATTCTTTTGCTATAAATTATATAGATGATATATTGATTTTTTCGAATAACTATTCTGATCATTTGCAACACATCAAAAGAACATTACAGGTTTTACAAGAGCAAGGTTTAAAATTAAATACAAATAAATGTTGTTTTGCACAAAGAGAAGTTACTTATTTAGGACATCGAATATCAAATAATAGCATTAAGCCGATTAATGATAATTTAATAGCTTTAAAGGATTTCCCTGAACCAAAAACCAGAAAAAATATAAGACAGTTTCTGGGCAAAGTGAATTTTTATTTAAAATACATTCCTAGGTCAGCAATGACTTTAGAACCTTTACATAACCTCTTACGAAAAAATGTAAAATTTGTATGGTCAGATGAATGTAAAAAAAGTTTTGAAGAAGTTAAAGAATATTTATGCACAACGCCTGTCTTAGCAATATTCGACCCAAATAAACCAATATATATCTATACGGATGCTAGCATAGAAGGTGTTGGTGCAATTTTAAAACAACCTCAAGAAGATGAATCTGTTAAGCCGGTATTTTATTTCTCACGAAAACTTAATAAATCTCAGAAAACAAAAAGGGCAATATATATTGAATGCTTAGCAATAAAAGAAGCAATATTGTACTGGCAATATTATTTAATAGGCCAAAGATTCAAAATTTTTACTGATCATGAACCATTGCGAAATTTTAATATAAAGAACTGCAAAGACATAGAATTACTACACATTTTAAATTTCATCTCACAATTTGAATTCGAAATTCAATATAATCCAGGTATAAACAATACAGAAGCTGATTGTCTTTCGAGAAATCCAGTCCTTTCCGAAGAAAATGATAATTATAAATCACAAATAAAAATAGTGAATTATTTAACAGTACAAGACATACAAGAAAATCAAAAACAGTTAAAATTTGATAAATACTGTAAAATAAAAAATAAAATTATATACAGAACTTTAAATAAAAGAGAGAAAGTATGGTTAACAGAGGACTATGGTATCACATTACTCAAGAAAATACATGATTCGCATGGTCATATTGGTGTTAAGCAAATGATATTAACAATTACACCAACATTTTATTTCAAAAATATGCACAAACACATAAAAATCATTTGTAAAACTTGCGAAACATGTATAAAAAATAAAACAAGAGTTGGTAACTTTAAAGCTCCATTATCGCAGTTAGGTCCAGCATCGGTTCCATTAGAGATAGTATCATTAGATACAATAGGAGGTTTCACCGGAAATAGATCCCCAAAAAAGTATTTGCATTTGATGGTAGATCAATTTACACGTTTCGCATTTATTTCTACGTCGAAAACTCAGTCAGCGAGAGATTTTATAAATCTTGTTAAGTCAACTGAGAAAAAAGGCGACATTAAAACGATTTTTACTGATCAATATCCCGGTATTAATTCCTCGGAATTCAAAAATTATTTAAAGCACAAAAACATAAATCTGATTTTCACAGCAATAGACTGTGCATTTTCTAATGGACAGAATGAGCGAACCAACCAAACTTTAGTAAATAGAATTCGTTGCAAGATATATGAAAATAAAAATAAGCCCTGGTCAGTGATTGCTGAACAGTGTATTTCCGATTATAATAATACCATTCATACTTCAACGGGTTTCTCTCCCAATTATTTGTTAACAGGTAAGGATGACTCAATTATCCCAACGGAATTAAATAAAAATACGCTGGAAAACTTAAATTTTAATAGATCTGTAGCAATACAAAATTCTAACAGATCGCATAATATAAACAAAAAGTATTATGACAAACACACTAAAGACATTGAATATAAAGAAAATGATTTAGTTTATATTCAAACTGGTAGCAAACTGAATAGAAATAAATTAGATCCTGTTCGAATTGGTCCTTTCAAGATTAAGAAAAAGATATCCAACTCCATTTACGAGATTGACTTTGGCAGAAAAAAGAGAGACTTGAACATTTTTCATAAAAGCAAGATGATTCCTTATTCTTCTTATCCATACGAATTCTCTCGAGGAGGGGGGATGTAAGTTTGTTGCCATCTAACATACAAACTTAGCCACCATTATGACTACATTTGCCACATCTCATACTTTGTTAAAAACTACTTGCCTTATTTATAACTAGTGTAAATGATTTTACTTTTCAATTATTAATATTTTGTTTTGATATATAATTTTTCATTCGCTTTCAATTGTTCAAGAAGTTGGGTTACAGAACCCTAAGCCGACATAATTGTTGATTTAGGTAATTCAAAAATTATTGTTAAATTATTTTATTAATCTATAATTAAATTTTAATAGTTCTGTTCTACATCAACTTGTGTCGTTATTAACCAATTGGACTGATTAAAACCATATAAGTTTCAAGATATAAAAACTGAAACTTACATATATATATGTAAATTATACCACGTTGTTCTACAATGCGCTGAATAATGCATATTATCCGGTGTGTTGGAAGACGGCAGTGGTCCATACTCTCCATAAAAACGGAAAGAATGGTTCCAATCCAGCAAATCTCCGGTCAATTAGTCTTCTCCCGAGTATCAGCAAGGTATTCAAGAAGGTTCTCAGCAGTGCACTGTCCCCTGTCCATTCAATGGAAAAAAGCTAAAAAGCAGTGTACGAGTTCATGTCTGGTTGACTTAGAGATGGCATTCGACACCGTTTGGATAGACAGCCTTTTCTATAAGTTGATCAGATATTGCATGAGTAAACCACTGTTATATTTTCTGAATGACATGCTTCATGGTAGAACGTTTGTTGTAAAGTGGCAATGTAACTTCTTCCAGAAATTTTAAAAAACAGAACGGTCTGCAAAAGGGAGCGGTAAACTCATCTATTTTATTTAGCATCTTCACCGGCGATCAAATTAGTTCCATTCACCATGGTTTAGCGTATGCCCTAATTGCAATAAAGATCAGGTCCAAAGACCGATGTCATCAGAATACTCTTACAGCGCGACTAAGATGACTGGAAGTTGGAAATCAACGTCCAGAAATCGGAAACAATTGTTTTTACAACCTCGTTGCTTCGTACCTCATGGGAAATGAGAAAGAACTGGCGAAAGCTGGTGATCGTTGATCTGTACGGCCATGCCACCCTCTGCCAAGCGAAGTGTTTAGTAGGGAATTCTGTGGCTAGATCTGTATCTATACTTTAACAAACGTACGGATGTGGACCTGGCCAGAGCTAGAAGATCTTTTTCTCTGACAAGGCCTGCAGACAACTTGATAGCAGGGTGAAAGTGGTTTGTTATTACATGGTCCTCATAAAGCCTATGATTGTCTATGGATCCCCTGTGTAGTTCAACGTTAGAGCGTGTCAAATGGAAATGATTCGGGTGTTTGAGAGACAGTTTCCGCGCACCTGTCTTGGATTGCACAGAACACCAGAGTCGCAGTACAAGAAATATTATTCTAATGGGGTCCTTTACAACGGGGCCTCAAACAAACAAATTCGACAACTTCATTATAAAACTGACTAGTGGATGACTAGCGATGACATCGGCCAATGGCCTGATTTTGGTGGCTTATTGCCACAAAATATAATGTATGGAGAACACACGGGTCAGTGGATTTTTCCCATCAGAGGCTTTCCTCTTTTTTGACAAGGTTTGATCCTGGATGAATTGTCGGTACCGCTAAACGGAGGGACAAAAGTGGAAGGACTTTTTTTACTTTGCTTCGTATGAAAAGCGCGTTTACGCTCCATAAACTAATTTCAGACTGCAGCTTTTACATTTTTTACTGACGCAGCTTCACACTTTTTACGACTATTTTTTTGTATTTAGGTATTCTGAAAGGATTTCCAAAAGGGTTTTGACAACTTTGAATTCAATTTTTCATTCTCTAATCATCGAACTAAATTTGCAAATTTATCTAGTAAGCTCAACATTTTTGTCATCGTAAAGTATACGAACGAGTAACGAGTAACGATCTCAAAAGTTTCTACTGAATTTCGTCGGTGACCGTAATTTTGAGATCGTTAACTTCAATTCAGACATTTAGTTTATGTCCAAAAATTTAAGCTTAAGTAAACGTTGTGTGATGTTACAGTGTCAGTGAGACATCGGGTTGGTCGAAGTGTCGAAAATATCGCTGCCGTTCAGACGTCCGTAGTAAGCTATCTAAATCACTCAATACCACGGCGTCCAATTGGATCCAACGAATCGTACGCTGAACATATGCTCACGGTGGTCATTTGAACGAAGACGAGTTTCAGTAATAAGTGTTTTGATTGTCTTAAGTGCAAAACTGATAACAAGTTTTTGATATATCTCAAATGATATCCGTTTTTTAAAAAAAGTTGCCAAGTCCTAATTGGAAAACCCGACATTATCATGTTAAGTCTTAAGTGAAATGTGTGATGACCTTTTTTGGAATCTCTGATTTTGGCAAATCCTTTGGAATTATAACACATCCATGAAAAGCACTTGTTCACCTAGGCGTGCGGAATCGGGTTCCTCTATTTTTTACCTAAGTATGGTTGGGAGATATGTGCCATCGTATTTATTTATTTACTTAATTTTAGATATCCATCAATTTGTCAATCGATTTATTAGCAGGAAAGAAAAATATGATTATCTCTTAATTTTTTTTTTATGTTTCTTTACAAATTTTTGTCTTATTTCAATACCAATACTCTGTTCTAAGTAAGCAACCAGCAAATACCAAAACCTTTTTGAAATAAGATATGATTGCATGTATTTCATACCTATACTCACCCACTTTATATAACTAACACCCGTCCTAGTTGACTCTAACACACAATTTTTTTCTTATTCAAAAGAATTGTTCGATTTTTTGGTCTTGTGTTTTTGTTGGACTAAAAATCATATTCATCCACACCATCGATCCAATTTTTAAACCCCCCAGAAGAAGGTAAAATGGTTTCTGTTGGACATAAAGCCCAGTCACTCCAATAAAAGAATAGAAATAAACGCAAAGAAAAAGGTGCTTTCGAAAGCAGGGACAGGATTGACAATGACATTTCATTTTACTTCAAAAATAAAGTGCACTAGCCAAACGTTTGAGTAAAAAAAAAGTCGTTGTGAATAAGAGAACAAGGAAGAAAAGAATTAAATGTCACCTTAATCAAGAGTTATGTACGGTGGGTCTACTTCTACTTACCCCTGTGGCCAAAGCCATTCCGGTCAGAGTTACTGTTCCGTTTGACTTTATATTGGGGGTAGCTTTGTCCTTCCATTTATTTTTTTCTTTTCAAGTAGGTATCAGTAACATAATTCAATAAGGGGCGGATCTCACGAAGCTTTGCAAAATACCTTAAGCCAGACAATCAAAAGTGACACATCGTATAATTGCAGGACTTCTTTTGAGTGTCTGTCTTCAATCTAACTTAACTGCATCTGCTGGATCTCCTTACCAATAAACGAATGCGGTTGCATCGTCACCGCAAAAATATACTGACACCCTGTTGGGGGAAAAGCGAGCAGAGCCATACACCGTATTACCGTATTTCACGTAGCATACATTAGCACACACCTCTTCGTGTATTGTCCTCTTGGATATCCGACGTTTCTGTCCAGAGGGTTTTATATGTGACGCCAGAATTGGATAAGCCATTGAGTCAATAAATCGACTCTGATTGTGAAATTCTGCAGAAAGGACCAGGGTGAGATTGCTTGAAGTTGGTATCCATGTGGTAATCAGCATCTGGCAGGAGACGAAAGTTAACAGTGTACGAGAGCTATGTGCGTTGCATAGCTTACGGTCTAAATAATAATTTTATTGATTGAGGCATTTTGAAACTATTTGCAATGGACTTGCAGAAAGGTAATCTTGAAGGCATGAACGTATGACGCAGTAATCAAATTACTCTATTATCGGTAAAATAGAATTGGCAGCATAAGCACATATGTAAGAGTACGTATAAGAAGGTAAACTAATTAAATTAGATGAACGTTCCTGTTTTCGTAACATAATTAGTTATCATACTGTTTTCATAGTAACGTAATTAGTTATCATTCCTACTGATTGGACTTTTAGATTGGAAGTAAATATGCCGTTTAATTAGAAATAAGAGGAGGTACATATAGGCATTTATATTTGAGATCATATTTAAGGCACGTAAATTTGGAGTATTGAGCTTTAAGAAAATCAGCGAACCTAATAAGATGTATGACCAATTTGTTGTAACTTCTGTCAATTCTGAAAATACAAAATAAATTCTTTTTTACCTGGCATATATGAAACACATTCTCTCTAGGTTGAGAAACAATTGGGTAAATTTTAGAGCAATATTCTGGGAAACGTAGAATGATAGGGTAAAATCCTGTCACAATTAAAACAACTCCGAGCTTACTTTGGCAAGTGTTCTCCATAAAAAATTCACGACACCAACTTCCTCCAAATTACCTACTATGAACTCCACGTCTAGGTGGCCACTCCAAAGGACATTTTACAGGCTGTTGTCTTTTATCCACTATTTGTTTTACGGGATTTCATGGTTATCGGATAAAGGGTGTGTTCTGGATTCACATTCAACAAACAAAATAAAAACTAATAAAAATAACTAATTTTGTAAATTTGCCAAACAATGTCCAATAGCACCCTATAAATCTATGCAGTTATCTAAATGCTACATTTGCTCTCAATAACATTGTAAATCTTAACGTTACTTATTCTTGCATTCTCTTTTGCGCTGTTATTCGCTTATGCTAAATCAATTGCCTACATTAATTTTCACTTCACTTGTTAATTGAAAGTCGAACAGTCAACATCGAGTAGTAAAAAACTAAAACGCAAGCATACACAACATATATATATTCTTTACACACATGGATTTGGGTAACACAAAACACACACATTATACATATATTTTACAATAAAATGAAACAAATTATATTCGTTTTAAAACATTATTATTATTACACTACACTACACAATTAATCTAAAACTACAGTCCACATATAAAAACACATTTTACACAGATAGTGCAAAAACATATTGGTCCTTTCGCTCGCCGGATTAAACTTGTGATCAGTGTGCGGAAATTAATTTATTCGAAAACGATTAAACGCGTGATCATTATAAGATCATACTACATAATTATATTGGCATTTGAACATATTTTGCATGAACAATTTTTTTTGATTGCATGACGTTTCGCTAAAAATTATTAAAAAATTATTATTCAAACCACGTGACCAATGCAAATACATACATATTTAATCCATCGTTGTGAACCTAAATTTTTTTGAACATTTGCATGAATTTAATGCAATATAGAGCTAAATCCTTTTAAAAACATTTTATTCTGAAATACATATACTATTCAGTAAACGTACACGTGTTGCACCAACCTTGAACAGTTTCATTTGGTTGAAGGCATATATATACATACATATATACAAGACCGTTAGTAAAATCCTTGAATACCAAAACTGTATTTCGGTCAAATGCATGCCATAAAACTAAAACGCGGTCGGGCAAAGGGTACAATCACTAGGGCCAAAACATTTTCGGAAACCATCGATGAGTCCACGCCGATCGATATGTTAGAAATACATCTAGAAAAATTGGGGGAAGCTTGGAAAGAATTCGTCTTGCAACAAGACAATTTATACGAATTCTGCGGTGAAGAAGATTTTGCAGATCCTGAGCCTGAATTTGGTGAATACGAAACAAAATATTTCCAAGTGTTTGCTACTCTCTCCGGTGAAATTCGTAAGCGCTCATTAAAGGCTAATAGTGAAATAGCAAAACAAAACGCCACTCTTTTAGATCATTCGAGGTCTCGTCCTTCAGTCGTGCTACCGAAACTCGTGGTACCAGTGTTTACTGGAGATTATAAAGACTGGCCGGTGTTTAGAGATTTGTTCACGGGAACAATTGATTGTAACGTCTCTTTAACTTCAACACAAAAGTTTCATTACTTGAAATCATTTCTTGGTGGCGAAGCGGCTGCTCTGCTAAAACATATTTCGTGCACAGAAGAAAATTATGTTGAAGCGTGGGAAAGACTCGAATCGCGTTACGATAAAAAACATTTAATAGTGCGTTCATTCGTTAAAAGTTTCATGTCATTGCCATCGTCTCCTGGCTCGAATCTTGACATTTTAAGAAAAATTACAAACGGTGCCGATGAAGTAATCCGTGGATTAAATGCGTTGGAAATAAACTCTAGAGATCCGTGGTTGATTTGCATTCTGCTTGAAAAGTTAGATTACGATACAAAACAAGCGTGGTCAGAAAAGGTAGAATGTCGGGATGATTGCACAATCAATGAATTTCTCAATTTTTTACAAAATCGATGCAGTTGTCTCGAATCGTGCAGTTCATCTACTCGGCCTCAAAAACTAGTTAATAAAGCCGAAAATAAAATTCGTTCGCATTTCGTCGAAACAAAACAAAGTTGCCCAAAGTGTAAAGAAAATCATATACTACCCTTTTGTAAGCTATTTATCTCTCTTGATATTAACAGTCGCCGCGAATTCGTCAAAGATAACTCGATTTGTTTCAACTGTCTTAGAGTTGGCCATGCATCTAACAAATGCAATTCAAAATTTCGGTGCAGATCATGCAATGCTCGTCATCATTCCTTGGTACATGATCCACAAAACACATCGCTTTCGTCTTATACAAACAATCAACACAAAAATGAACAATCTTCGTCATCGCTATCGCCACAAAAAACCTCAAAATCTCTCGTTTCTCATCATTCTCTCAACTCCATTGTTCATCCATCGACTATTCTTCCAACCGCTGTTGTCGAGGTCCAAGACAAATTCGGATCGTTTCAAAATTTACGCGTTCTTCTTGATTCAGGATCCCAAGTCTCGTTTATTACGGAGAGGTCTCTCCAACGCTTGGGTCTCCCTAAAAAGCCATCACGTATTCCAATTATCGGAGTTGCATCGACGTCTGCTGGAACTACAAACGGTCTAATTTCATTGAAGTTATATTCGCGATTCAACTCAAGCAGCATAGATATCGATTTTCATGTAGTATCAAAACTTACCTCTATGCTGCAACCACTTTCGTTTAAATTGAAGACAGACCAATTTATGTCGTTGGATCTTGCAGACCCAAAGTTCAATGAACCAGCTCCGATCGATATGCTCATTGGAGCTGATCAAATCTTTAATCTTATACTTGAAACATCAAAATCAGAACCAGGTGTTGCAAACTCTGTTTTAACTATTTTCGGATGGGTGATAGCTGGAAGCTGTGATCAGCTTTCATATAATGAATCTTCCGTCGGAGTACGAGCATTCTGCACACAACTTGATCATTCGCAGGAGTTTGATCTAGAGCGCTTTTGGCGTCTGGAAGAGGTCAACTGTGAGCCGATTTTGTCTATCGAAGAGCAAAAGGCAGAAGATCATTTTGTTCAAACACATCGGCGTAATACCGACGGTAGATACATGGTTGATCTACCATTTAAATCAAATGCCAGTCCGAGCTTTGCAAATTCCTTTCAAATCGCACTCAATAGGTTTTATTCAGTAGAAGAGAGACTTCTTCGTGATCCTGACCTTAAAGCACAATATTCTCAGTTCTTAAATGAATATCTTTCGTTAGAAATCAAAATGAAAAGCTCAAGTGACCTTCACTCCTTATGCGTTTCGCCCAGGTACAACAGTGGGCTCATCAGTTAGATGCTGTTGTACCCTTCTAAGACGCAATGTTTGGTCGATGTTTGTCGACACATATATAAAGTTTACAGTGCAAACACACTGTAAACTTTATAATTCTAGGGGAATGGGATTGCATTCTTGCACCTAGAGAGGGGTTGCCCGTGGTCTGGCCGATGTTTATTGAAAAAAAGAAAAATAATAAAAGAATTTATTGTTTTCTTGTGGAGTGTTGATTTTTAAAAATCAAAATGAAAAGCTCAAGTGACCTTCACTCCTTATGCGTTTCGCCCAGGTACAACAGTGGGCTCATCAGTTAGATGCTGTTGTACCCTTCTAAGACGCAATGTTTGGTCGATGTTTGTCGACACATATATAAAGTTTACAGTGCAAACACACTGTAAACTTTATAATTCTAGGGGAATGGGATTGCATTCTTGCACCTAGAGAGGGGTTGCCCGTGGTCTGGCCGATGTTTATTGAAAAAAAGAAAAATAATAAAAGAATTTATTGTTTTCTTGTGGAGTGTTGATTTTTAAAAATCAAAATGAAAAGCTCAAGTGACCTTCACTCCTTATGCGTTTCGCCCAGGTACAACAGTGGGCTCATCAGTTAGATGCTGTTGTACCCTTCTAAGACGCAATGTTTGGTCGATGTTTGTCGACACATATATAAAGTTTACAGTGCAAACACACTGTAAACTTTATAATTCTAGGGGAATGGGATTGCATTCTTGCACCTAGAGAGGGGTTGCCCGTGGTCTGGCCGATGTTTATTGAAAAAAAGAAAAATAATAAAAGAATTTATTGTTTTCTTGTGGAGTGTTGATTTTTAAAAATCAAAATGAAAAGCTCAAGTGACCTTCACTCCTTATGCGTTTCGCCCAGGTACAACAGTGGGCTCATCAGTTAGATGCTGTTGTACCCTTCTGGGCGAAACGCATAAGGAGTGAAGGTCACTTGAGCTTTTCATTTTGATTTTTAAAAATCAACACTCCACAAGAAAACAATAAATTCTTTTATTATTTTTCTTTTTTTCAATAAACATCGGCCAGACCACGGGCAACCCCTCTCTAGGTGCAAGAATGCAATCCCATTCCCCTAGAATTATAAAGTTTACAGTGTGTTTGCACTGTAAACTTTATATATGTGTCGACAAACATCGACCAAACATTGCGTCTTAGAAGGGTACAACAGCATCTAACTGATGAGCCCACTGTTGTACCTGGGCGAAACGCATAAGGAGTGAAGGTCACTTGAGCTTTTCATTTTGATTTTTAAAAATCAACACTCCACAAGAAAACAATAAATTCTTTTATTATTTTTCTTTTTTTCAATAAACATCGGCCAGACCACGGGCAACCCCTCTCTAGGTGCAAGAATGCAATCCCATTCCCCTAGAATTATAAAGTTTACAGTGTGTTTGCACTGTAAACTTTATATATGTGTCGACAAACATCGACCAAACATTGCGTCTTAGAAGGGTACAACAGCATCTAACTGATGAGCCCACTGTTGTACCTGGGCGAAACGCATAAGGAGTGAAGGTCACTTGAGCTTTTCATTTTGATTTTTAAAAATCAACACTCCACAAGAAAACAATAAATTCTTTTATTATTTTTCTTTTTTTCAATAAACATCGGCCAGACCACGGGCAACCCCTCTCTAGGTGCAAGAATGCAATCCCATTCCCCTAGAATTATAAAGTTTACAGTGTGTTTGCACTGTAAACTTTATATATGTGTCGACAAACATCGACCAAACATTGCGTCTTAGAAGGGTACAACAGCATCTAACTGATGAGCCCACTGTTGTACCTGGGCGAAACGCATAAGGAGTGAAGGTCACTTGAGCTTTTCATTTTGATTTTTAAAAATCAACACTCCACAAGAAAACAATAAATTCTTTTATTATTTTTCTTTTTTTCAATAAACATCGGCCAGACCACGGGCAACCCCTCTCTAGGTGCAAGAATGCAATCCCATTCCCCTAGAATTATAAAGTTTACAGTGTGTTTGCACTGTAAACTTTATATATGTGTCGACAAACATCGACCAAACATTGCGTCTTAGAAGGGTACAACAGCATCTAACTGATGAGCCCACTGTTGTACCTGGGCGAAACGCATAAGGAGTGAAGGTCACTTGAGCTTTTCATTTTGATTTTTAAAAATCAACACTCCACAAGAAAACAATAAATTCTTTTATTATTTTTCTTTTTTTCAATATCTTTCGTTAGGTCATATGGAAGAAATACCAGTAGAGGAAATAAACACGCCTAATTCTTACTATTTGCCTCATCACGCTGTCTTCAAGGCTGATAGTAGCACGACAAAGGTGAGGGTAGTTTTTGACGGTTCCGCTAAATCGTCATTTGATTCAAAGTCTCTGAATGAATCCCTATTCGTGGGTCCTGAAATCCAACGTGATATATTTACAATATGTCTTCGCTCTCGTCGTCACGCATACACCATATCTGGAGACATCGAAAAGATGTATAGGCAAATATGGATTTCGCCTAATCATACCAATTATCAAAGAATTCTATGGCGGGAAAACAATGGATCTTCAATAAAACACTACAGGCTTTTGACCGTAACCTACGGGACTTCAGCTGCCTCATTTCTAGCGAAACGCGCTTTAAAACAACTAGCTTTAGATTCGGCTAAAACACATCCTAGAGCTTCCTCAATAATCCTCAGTGACTTTTATGTCGACGACGTTGTGACCGGCGCTGACACTATCGAAGATCTAATCGCTATTAAGGAGGAGCTCGTGGAGGTACTATCATCTGCTGGCCTCAATCTACGTAAATGGACAACAAATTGTTGGCCACTTTTACTATCTTTGCCTGAAGATCAAAGGGAGCTATCTCCCATCGATTTCGAAAACTCTCTGACGGTAAAGATTCTCGGGCTGCAATGGTGTCCATCAAAAGATTGCTTTTCGTATAAGGTAAACCTTGATCAGTCGACATCGTGTACAAAGCGTCGAATTTTATCAGAAGCTTCTCGTATTTTTGATCCACTTGGTTTTCTTGCTCCGGTTGTGATAGCTGTAAAGATCTTCTTCCAGGACTTGTGGCGTATGTCGGTAGGATGGGATGATCAAATTACCCAGGAACTCTCTCAGCGCTGGGTCAATATTCGGGATGAACTCAATTTGGTGGAATCATTTTCCATTCCCAGAATTATGTGGATGAGCAAGCAGAATTACGAGTTTCATGCCTTTTGCGATGCTTCGTTGGATGCCTATGCTGCTGTAGTATACTGTCGCAGTATAAATCCAGACGGAAGTGTATCCACATCATTAGTAGCTGCTAAGAGCAAAGTTGCTCCAGTCAAAGTTCTATCACTTCCTAGACTTGAGCTCTGTGGCGCTCTTCTACTTGCCCGTTTAATAAATAAAATCAAACTCTCGTTACAGTTAAATCAAATGAAAGTTTTTGCTTGGACAGACTCGTCAATCGTGTTGCATTGGCTGTTAGCGCCTCCTAAAAAATGGTCGGTTTTTATCGCGAATAGAACATCTGAGATCATTTCAATTATTCCAGTGAAGTCGTGGAATCATGTTCGATCTGCAGACAATCCCGCTGATGTCGCCTCAAGAGGAATACCTCCATCTCAACTGGCCTCGACTGAAATCTGGTGGCGTGGTCCTGCTTGGCTTCGAATGGAACGCAGTAAATGGCCTCAATCTCAACATAATTTAGAAAACGTTCTCAATGAGCAATTGGAAGAGAGGAAAACGAACCCAGTGAAGGTGTTCGTGACAAACTTAAATGACAATAACATTTTAAGACAAATCATTGCAAAATCATCAAATTGGATTAAATCGGTACGTGTGGTCGCCTACATTTTTCGTTTTCTCGAAAATCTTCGTTTAACTCCTGAGTCATATAACCTACGACCCCTTTCATCTAAAGACCTTGATAGTGCTCAATTTTCCCTGATAAGATCTGCCCAATCTGCTCTGTTTTCTGTTGAAATCGAAACCCTCAAAGTGAAAAAGTCGTTGCCGTCGCGAAACAAGCTTTTATCGCTCGCTCCATTCCTTGATAATATAAACATTCTCCGTGTCGGTGGTCGGCTAACTAATTCTGAGCTGTCGTTTAATGAAAAACACCCAATAATTCTCTGCAAGTCACACGCTATAACTAAACTCATCGTCGAATATACTCACAGACACCATTTGCACGCCGGTACATCGTTAATGATGTTTTTATTAAAACAAAAATATTATATTCTCGGCTGTCGAAATGTCATCCGTACCGTCGTTGCTAAATGTCTCCACTGCTTCAAACAACGAAAAGCTACATCTGAACAATTAATGGGAAATCTTCCAGTAGAAAGGGTTCGATTTTCAAGACCCTTTAGTAAGGTTGGTTGCGATTACGCTGGCCCAATCACTCTACGTCTGGCTCGCGGTAGGAATCCTAAATTTGTCAAAGGTTATATAGCCTTGTTCGTTTGCTTCATTACAAAGGGAATTCACATTGAACTTGTCAGCGACCTATCATCCAGTGCTTTTCTGTTGGCCTTGGATCGTTTTGTATCTCGTCGAGGGAAACCAACCGAAATCTGGAGCGACAACGCAACAAATTTCCACGGTGCCAGGCGACTGCTTGGAGAGATGTATGAACACTTGATGAATCAACAACGAAACAACGCCATTGCCGATCATCTATCCAAAGATGCCATTGATTGGAAATTCATACCACCTTCTGCACCCCACTTTGGCGGATTGTGGGAGGCGGGTGTGAAATCCGTAAAGCAACATTTAAAACGTGTTATTGGTGAACACATACTCACCTATGAGGAGATGTATACTCTCCTTGCTAAAATTGAATGTCTTCTTAATTCGCGCCCCATGTGGCAAACCTCCGATTTTGAACCAATTGCACTCACTCCGTCTCATTTTATGATCGGAGAGTCTTACAGTTCAATTCCTAGCCCTGATTTAAATATTTCAAATATTTCGATAAGTTCTAACTGGTATTTATTACAGACTCTCATGCAAGGATTCTGGAAACAATGGCATAAAGAATATTTAACATCGCTGCAAAATCGCCCCAAATGGCAGAATACAAGACGAAATCTACAGCTCAATGATATGGTGCTGCTAAAGGAACCAAACCTTCCGCCTTCGAAATGGATTCTTGGACGAATCATAAATGTCCATCCTGGGAAAGATGACAGATGCCGTGTTGTCACAGTCCGTACTACAAATGGAGATTATGTACGACCCATCGTTAAGATTGCCCCATTGCCACTTTCTGAAAGACCGGAGTCTTCCAGGGGGGGCTGAATGTTCTGGATTCACATTCAACAAACAAAATAAAAACTAATAAAAATAACTAATTTTGTAAATTTGCCAAACAATGTCCAATAGCACCCTATAAATCTATGCAGTTATCTAAATGCTACATTTGCTCTCAATAACATTGTAAATCTTAACGTTACTTATTCTTGCATTCTCTTTTGCGCTGTTATTCGCTTATGCTAAATCAATTGCCTACATTAATTTTCACTTCACTTGTTAATTGAAAGTCGAACAGTCAACATCGAGTAGTAAAAAACTAAAACGCAAGCATACACAACATATATATATTCTTTACACACATGGATTTGGGTAACACAAAACACACACATTATACATATATTTTACAATAAAATGAAACAAATTATATTCGTTTTAAAACATTATTATTATTACACTACACTACACAATTAATCTAAAACTACAGTCCACATATAAAAACACATTTTACACAGATAGTGCAAAAACAGGGTGTATGAACAAGCATTGACAAATGAGAATTCTGATAACTCTGATTATGTGCTCACCATAATTGAACAGCGCTGCCGTCTTTGAGCAAAAATGCAAAAGTCCACAAAGAAGAATTATAGTCCGCGAAAAGGTCAACTTGTAAATAGTCTTAAGGTCCAGTATATACAGGCCTCTCTCCTCGCTTCGATGCTGTTCTGCTTGGATAAAAATGTTGCAGTGCATTTCAATACCAAGAAATGCAGTCGATGATTGACCCTGTACTCCGAACCTAAAGGCGAGATGTAGAGAAAGAAGCTGGTCAAAATGGCAATATAATGCAACTTTCAGACACGATCGCGAACAGAAAAAAAAATAAACAAAAGACGAAAAGAGTCCCGGTACAAACAAATAAAACGACGCGATGTTCGCATTTGGTTGGCTTAAGAGGCTCGAGATAAAAAGAGAAAATGTTGTAACTCATCCTTGATGTTTCTTGATATTCGTGGGCAGATTTTTTAATAGATGTTTACTTATCTTCCATTGAAAGAGGAGCTACCACAACCGAAAATCGAGTTTTAGACTACCATTGACGTTTCGTCATTTATTTCAAATAAAATCAATATTCATCGTGGTTGTTTTTTTTTTTTTTCACAATAATTTATACAACAGTTTTACAAACTATCCTCCCAACCTTCGCCATTAGCAAAGCATCATTTCTTCTGCCGCCATTATGATTTAAAACTTAAAAAATCCCTGAACCAATTTTGATAGTATAAGGCTAAGGCCACGCAGTCAGCGATAAGCGAGCGAGCGATTGAACGATCAGCGATTAAGCGACAAAGTTGAGCGACGAGTGGCCTTTTCGTGAGCGACATTTCTTTAGCGATTAGTTGTTAAAATGCAAACTGGCCTTGCTTGCACAGCAGAGATCAAAATTTCTATATTTACTTTAACCATCTGTTGCTCTTGACGCTAAGCGATAAACTAAAAATTAGAACAAGTTTAGTGACAGAGCGACGTCGTTCAGTCGCTTAAGAAAATCGCTCATCGCTCGCTCAATGCATGGCCAGTTCAATGCAATTTCATTTGTTTTAATTTTTTCATGTCGTTCAGTCGCTCGCTCGCTCGCTTATCGCTGACTGCGTGGCCTCGGCCTAAGAGAAGGGAATCCTCAATTCAAGGAATAGGCGTACTAAGTTTTCCGGCAATGTTTAGCTCGTCGGATGAATACAAAGTATGAGAATAAGTTGGAGGATGCTGAGATGAAGATTTTCCAAACAAAGATCTTTTAGATCCAAGATCCGTTGGAACAAAGTTCAAAAAATAAAATCCCATTACAAACACAAACCAAAAACAATATTTCAAAAGAGAAATGGAATAGTTTAAGAACTTGCATTTTTCGAAATGTTCTGACATAATATTTTTAGCTACTGGACAACAAAATATCATGAGAAATACACTTAAAGGCAGAAGCACATTGTTGAACTAAAGCCATAGCCTGATAGCGGGTGCCCGAAAACAGAAGATAGACGACAGACGACAGACGACAGACGACAGACGACAGACGACAGACGACAGACCACAGACCACAGACCACAGACCACAGACCACAGACCACAGACCACAGACCACAGACCACAGACCACAGACCACAGACCACAGACCACAGACCACAGACCACAGACCACAGACCACAGACCACAGACCACAGACCACAGACCACAGACCACAGACCACAGACCACAGACCACAGACGACAGACGACAGACGACAGACGACAGACGACAGACGACAGACGACAGATGACAGACGACAGACGACAGACGACAGACGACAGACGACAGACGACAGACGACAGACGACAGACGACAGACGACAGACGACAGACGACAGACGACGGATGCAGGTTGGACATGACGGCATGACATGTGACTGATGAAAAGTAGCTGATGAGGATTGAAGAAAAGGATTGAATTCAGATATTGAACCAATTAAGAGAGGTACAATTTTTAGTTAGACGTGGGGTTTCTCTAGAGTCTATTGGCCATGCCTTCAAAAACGTGTGACTTCGGAACTAAAATGCATTTAACTTGTATTATTGTACATAGTTGGATTAAAAAATTGTGATTTACAAAATTGCACGTTTGGATTAAGTATTTTCGACTCTAATAAGACCCAATTGTAAATTTCTCATATGCTGAGCACTAACTTTCGTGCAATATTTGATGCAAGCTTTCAGTGAGCACTTAACATAAAAAGTGGTAATGGTTTGATGCATTTATACATATTTAACAATGCTATTGTAAATTTACACTTATCAGCTTAGAAGCAAATAATTTTTGAGAGATTAATGGAGAGGCGATAAATAATACGAACGATGAACTCAGTTAACAGGACACTTCTAAAAATAAAGTTAAGCGATGTAAATGGCAGGTTGCACCGTTCTGTGGAAATCGAATTTCATCGATGTTTAGCTGATTAACTTTTGGAAACAAAAACTCAGTCATCACGACTTTCCTTATTTCGAAATAGAAATGAACCGATCGTTAATGCCGCAAGCGTCCAGCACCAAATATTATTAATGGGTGTAATGATGATTCGTTGATAGTTTTGAATAGGAAAGACTAAATTATGTAGTTCGAAAACGTCAATCTAAACGAACTGCTCGCTGCTTCTACTTCATCTCCTTCTTCTTCTTGATGCTCTTGTTGTTATTGTTTTTCTTCCGTATCTTCCTCTGAACATCGTGATCTCAAACGATCACTTTTCTCTCACTTATCCGCCTTATTCTAGTGATTTGCTAATAGGGTTCGTCGATCTCATTTCTATGATGGAGATGTTATCCTTTCCAAAGTCCGTAGAGCGCGTCGCGCGTCAAAAGTTATAATCAAAATTTATTAGCGCTAGACTATCGATTTTGAAGTTCTAGTTGATATCTGGTCCTAACTTATTGTAACGTGCGCTTAGTTCGCAAAATAAAACTTCACTTTTATTTTTAATTCTACCACATTTAGTCAGTATCTATCATTGACATATTATATATGGACTGCTAGTTGAGTGTAATCTCCATATAAGACTGGCAAAGATTTTGAAGCCAAGCGACACTAGCCCTCTTGGTGCACCATGCGGCCATTTACGGCAACATTACAATTTGTTCCCAAGAATTAGGTGCCATCTACAAGACCAACTTATATTTTTCTCTTTTTAACTAATTAAAGAAAGAGACATACATGTGTTAGTTTAGTTCTAGATTCGACAACCAGTTGAACCAAGATGCAGCACTGTCGCTTATCGCTGGCTTCACTTTTAAGGAGCCAACTAGCAGTCCATATATAATATGTCAATGGTATCTATACTTTATTCGATCTCAACTCGACTTTTGGACTATCACTTGTAAACAACAATTCACTCTTTATTTTATCACTCTATAATCAAAACTCCATCTGCTTGCCTCGGGTGGCCTATTTATATCGAATGACATTTCATCTAGAACTCTCCAGTAATTTCCACATGGTCTCCACTCTCCACTCTTGTCAAACATTTTTCCTCCGGGTATATTTCTACACTTACACTAGTGTTGCCGCTCGTGTTTTCGGTTGAACGTTTTCGATTAGGAAATTGGTATTAAATGTTGGGTTCGCGTTACATTATACTCAGTACCTACCAATTTGACAGCTACAATATCACTTTTGTGAAAAAATTACTTATCACGAAGTATTAACAATGGGTATACCTTACAACTAATTTTGAAAAGCTAGCTAGCTCCGGGCTCTTTCTAGAACTCAGAGTCTGAATTCATGTGCACAGGATAAGGACTAAGTTCCTGTATAAAAAAAATAGTCCGTGCAGTCCCTCCGCGCGGAGGAAGTGAAACTTCCTAATGCGGCAATGAAAACAGGAAAGGGTAGAAATTGATTTTTAGTGAACTCATATTGTATCTTTAAAAGACTGATCGACTTTTCACTAAGTAATTGAAATCATTTTCGCACGCACAGACATGATTTTCTTCAAAATATTCGCACCGAAAAACACATTTTACTACAATGGCATCGTTGAGATGAATGGCGCGGAATTGATGACAGCAACTTATTAGCAGTGCCAAAAAGTATGCAATCGATAATATTCGTGTTAAACGATATTAACGCTTTCATGTTTGCAAGTCGCATAAGAAGTTTCACTTCAAAAAAATTAGTTGAAACCGACTTGGTAATATACATCTTAAATTAAATTGTATACCAGTGACTCTGTGAGGAAATCAAAAACTGCATGTTTAAATGTTTTGAAGTTTATGACTTTCTTAAAAATCTTTGCATCCCTTAGAGACACAGAACTAACGAATGGTTTTCTATTTCCATCCACATCGATGCACCATGGCAAGTTATGTTAAGTCCATTTCATTCAAATGTTGTGCATAACTGCCACACAGTTGTTGAGCTCTTTTCTTATTTTTAATGGTTTTATTTTGGGAATATCTATAAGCTTGTACAATTGTAAGACGAAGGTACCTATACAACCTGTGTATATATTCAATATACATTCATCCTTATTATTCATCCTCTTTCGGTAAAGATATAAAGGCAGACGAACAGATAAAACATAAAGCAGCAGCAAAAGGAGTGTCTAGCAATCGATGTTGGTACCTTCATTGAGTACTTCGATATCTGCATAATGGCTGTAATATGGAAAAGTAATGACGGAAATCCTTGCGGGTAAAAGTCTGAATGTAGTCGGAAGAAACCCAATAACACTTTAGTTATTTCTGTATAGAACGTGGCAGCTTCATCATCATCGACCAGAATACTTTAGAATGCATCATCTATTATGCAGATTTTTATTCTCCGAGGAGCATTACCTTATCTTTATAGCCAACCACAAAAGAATGCACCATTATTCAGCAGACAGACAGACACTTCAAGGAATTCTCTATGTACACTTGCATACAATTGTATGTATATAACAGTTTGCCACTGCATCTCTATGTCTATGTATACCTTCCTATAACTAGATATAAAGCAAAACTATAATAATCTGAATAAAAGACCACTTTGGCAGAGTAAATATGTCACAAATTCGCTTGAGTCATTTGTAACTGAGTTTGTTCGGTTTCAATTTTTCTGTTTTGTTTTTTTTTATATATAAAATCTAAATTTTAAAAAACAAAATCTCCCGCTTTCTTGTGAATAGGGGAGATATCGAAAGAAAATACGAATTTGGGTGAATTGTGTATAGCACACACTTTTCTTGTGGCATTGAAGATAAGAATAAAATGTCCTTTCCATTATATTATTATGTGTGCGTGGCAAAACACTCAGGGTCATTGATTTTTGAGAGAAAACTTTTTTCATCTCAGTCTACGAGTATGATATCATCTATCTACTGAAATCGACACTTTTAGTTTTGCTTGAGTGTTATAAATGTATGCGAAAGGGAAATCCTTGAAAAAGGGGTTTTCCGTGCCGTTAACTCTGATTTCGAAGCCAATAAATTTCAAAAATATAAAACTGCGGTTCCAATATACAAATTTAAATTTTACGACGAGACTTTTTATGTATAGACTTTTAACAACTAAAAAATGGAGCTTCACTGCATTTAAAGCTTTTATTTTTCCCCATTCAACCCTGTGTAAACTTTGGAAACTATGGATGCATGGATAAGAGGATATAAAATTTTTACAATATGTATCATCAGTTTACAAAAATTTTGTTTTGTATGATTTCAATTTGTTTTATCGGTACGGCTCGTGCAGCGAATGTCGCTATCTTCGAATTTTACATCAAAAAAAAGCTCAAGTGATTCTCCTCGAGCCATGTATGATGACTAAATTTTAAATCCAGTTTTTTTTTAAATTTATGTCCCATAAATGGTACATTATACATACATACTTATGGTACCTATGGTATGTAGCACTGTTTGTTAAAAATGCAATTTGAGAGAGTGAGTCGATTTTCTTGAGCATGGTCGTAGTGCTACCTGTCACAGGTAGCACTACGACCGTGCTCAAGAAAATCGATCAGTTTTTAAACTTTGTTTTGAACTTAAAGCAAGAAAGTTTGAGAAGCATCATATCAAGTACTAATTTCATTCATGGACCGTATTTTGAGCCGGCAACAGACACTGTTAAGTTTATTTTAAGTCTATTCAAGCAAAAGGCTTAAGGCTCTTTAAGACGATCATTTCAGTTTCAGTTAAGCTATCAGTTAAGTTTCAGTTGAACTGATGTCTAAATTCAAATGCTGATAGGTTTAACTAAAACCAAAACTGAAACTGAAACCGATGGAGTTCCCTTAGGTTGTCCATTCAGTTATTAAGTTAAGCTGACTTTCGGTTGATCACAAGTAAAATGAAACTTCAACTGAACACCGCACTGAACAGTTTTTTAGAAACTGTCTTTTTTAACTAAAATGACAAATGAACTATGATAACTGAGCTCGCAGCTGATCGTCTAAAAGGGCCTTTAAAGAGAAATCAGCTTGTTTTTTTTTTCAATTTTGAATGTTTTTAGTGTCGGTATAAGAAACGTAAATTTTTTGGCTACAGAAATTGAAATAAGTATGTGCCACACTTAATTCAGAATTATCCTCAAACAGTTTTAGCTGTCCAGTTACAAAGCAGTACCACTTCGGTTACAGCCATTTCATTACGAATAAAACCACGTCTGATTCAAAGAGGTATTGAAAAAGTACGGCTGTAGCTGCAGCAATAAGTGCCTGAAAGTTAGGTAGGTAATTTGACTGGTTAGATTAAGCCATCTGCACACCAGCGGGAGCCACATGGCCTCATTTTCAAACTTCAACACCAAAAAATATTTTGTTAGTTAAGGGGTTAGGCCACCCTAGAGGCTGAAAAAATAGGCTTTTTGGGGATTTTTTTTTAGAAAAACTACAAAATAAATCGAGATAACTGAAACGCGATTTTATTATTTATATATTATTGACTGCTTACGATAATTTTTTTGAATCGATTCATTACAAAATGGCGGCTGTCCAGCATTTTTTCGACGACGTCTTTTTTTTTTTTTTTTGAGTTCCACGGCCGGACCAACAGCTCCTGTAATTTTTTGAATAATAATGAGCAAATAGACTTTTTCGATTATATATACTCACTGCTATAGAATTACGTAGGATTTTTGCGATATATTGATTTTTGGCCAAATGGCGCCCTTCTAAAGTGAAAAGTGCAAAATTTGCCTTAAAAATTGTCATAAAATTGTTAATAACAAATGAACTACGCAACATAAAAAAAAAATCCTACGTACTTCCATAGACAATGTATATTTCAAGACATGTTTAAAATTTCAAGTCAATCGGTTGAAAATTGCATGAGTTACGAGTCCGGCCAACTTGAAAAACGTAGTTTTGAGATAAACGCGTTTAAAGTTTTGAGTAGTAGAAAATCATGAATAATTTTACAATACTTTTAATCTGCGATGCCGGAAGGAGACGTTCGCAAATCCAACTCTAGTCTAGACTACTAGTTTAGACTAGTCAGGAAATAAATATTTTCAATAACATGCTCTACTCCTCTAACGTACCTTGCCCCTTGCGCTCACAAAAGGAGCTCGCTGCGGACCAGACGGCCTTGTACTAAAATTCGAAAACAGAGTACGTAAAAGCTTTTCTCGGCCATAATCTTTTGGGATATCATTTTTGAGGTCCTAAGGGACCATTTGAAATTTAAAAAAAAATCGATTTTTCGAAAGTTCTAGGGTGGCCTAACCCCTTAATCTACCCAACACTCAAGACGAATTCCCTAAAGGAAACCCCATCGATCAGCAGTATCGTTCAGCCGACAAAGTGGCATCACTATAATGTTAATCCTTAATCTAATGGAAGGTGTTGCTTGTGAGTAAGTGTGTGTGCGCAGCAACATACCAGGAGGAGACAGTGTCTAGCCATGTGTTGGTCTGCAGCTTCGCCATTATATCGATGCAGCCGGTCACAATGAACTACTTTTAACTTGCTTCTTTGTCCTCTTTGGATGCGGTCAACCATGTCGTTAATCCTACGTGCCAACAGTATGAGAGCCTTCCCAACTTTGTCGAAGTTTCACAGACAATTTCGACACCACTCCTCTACGTCCCCTCTAGCATTAAGCCAGTAGAAGTGTTGTCGCACGTTTTCCAGAGTCTTCTTTCTTTATCTTTTGTAGAGCTTTCTTGATTTTCGATTGATGATCAATAAGCGGCATTACAAAAGAATTTCCGTCAGGAGATTCCCATTTTTTTTATTTATGGTACATAATATTAGTAAGTAAAAACACAAAATTTCCATTTGAGAACCTTACTCAGATGATTCCATTATCAATGTAAGTGCTAGAGTTACAGAAAGAGTTCGTGTTCTAGCAGTTCGCACAGACTCAACAGAAAAATGGATGATGACATCTTTTCCAGCATCTGAGTATATCAGGTGAACCAGTCTTTTGATGTCAGCTTGGAGCTGCTGTAGAGTCTCACCCCTTTTCTGTACTCTGTTATTGAGTTGGACTTCTTTCAAGTGGATATAGCAAAAGCGTTTGTCTATTGCTACCACGAGAGAACTGAAATCGCCATTCTTACCAACTGGAATAATTTGCAATAATTCAGCTCCTCGTCCTCTAAGAGCAAGAGTTAGTGTTATGTACTTGTCTTCGTCATTCCAGCCATTTATTGTAGCGGGTACCTCAAGTTGTCTATTGAATGGAGGTGGTTGTAGTTCTTTTTTCTTAAGATGCTCTGTTTTTTACATTCTGTTGAATAAAGTTGCTTTGTTACTTACTATACAAGATAAGGTTGGGAAAAAAAACATCTTTTATTTTTTATTAAAACAGATTGCATTTTTCCTCCATGATCGGTAGTAGGCAGGCTGATCATAAATTGGTCACTTGGGTCTTCCTTTTCTATTGTAATTAGACATTTACTGAAAAATTAATCACACTAGCCGAATGGCACCAATCGCACATACCGAATTAGTGTGGACCTCTCGATCGGCCTTTCTCCTTGCCGAAAGCTCACCCGAACTTTAGCTTTTAATAAAGTGGATCCCACTGACGCGACGCGACGGTCGGCATAGTGTGAACGCACCTACACAGCCGTTTGGCTCTGATCTGGTTATTAAACATATCACACTTACTCAGCTACACAACAGCATTGTATACTTATGTAGATAAATTCAAGTTCTTTTATTGGCCCATACGTAAACCAAAATAAAAACCTTCATTGATGTTATGTTGTTTTCGATCTTTACTGTCCATAACAGTAACATAACATAAAAATAAACGGCTCTCCCTAAACTTATGATCTGTTCTTTACTTGGTGTTTAAAGTGACTCCTTAGTTGTCTCAATGAAACCTGATCTGATTAAGCCTAAGGGTATGCAATGGAGTTCAAAATTATGGAGTTCACCATCTGTTTACCTGTGGTCAGTAGCCACGTTGAGATTGTGTTGACACAATTTTCGGTTTGATACAAGAAGAACCTTCTTAAAATTTGTCAAGCGTCCTGTCGGAAATTCGATCAATTTGCAACATGGTTGATAATTTTATTTTTCCATATGCTCAGATTATCTTAAATAAATTATCCTTCCTCATCCTTGCATAGTAAAAAAACATAGCCGCGAAATCTGTCTGTACGCTTAGATCTTTAAACCTATGCAGCACATTTTGATGAGGTTAACTGCGTGAACACAATGAACTGCATACGCAGACGGAACCGGAGCCGCAAGAGGTAAAATCTAGTTAACTTTGTCCGGCCCCGTCTTGCGTTGTTTTTGTATTCGCTCGTATTACATATTTTGACATTTCTGCGGATGCGTCTCTGCAACCATTGTGTTCAGGCAGTAATGCAGGTATATTTCGTTCACACGTTCCCCAGGGAAGCGGAACGAGAACACAACATAACTTAAGGCCTGGATGATTGAGTTCAAAAGTCCTTCACCGTCAGAATACTATTCATTACCAGATTCCAACGGGAACGGGAACGGTAGCGGGAAGGCATCGAAAACAAAAACTTAGTGTTTGTATTAAAAAGCTGCGAAAACTATTGAACCGATTTAAATGAAATTTCGAGCAAAATTGTTTAGACTTTGAGAAATGGCATAGGTACGCTTCATTTCCTTTCCATTATTTCTTCGGGAGCAGAAACGGAAACGGGATCATAATCGGGAACTTTGAAAGTACAAGACCGATTCCATAACTCTTTAGCAGTTAGAGTTCTTCATTGCTCTTGACTAACATATATATATTTATCCCCCTGAAATGGAAACTTGGATTCTACTTTACTTAATTTACTCAACTTACTATACTTAATTTACAGATGATCAAATCGTAGGACTCGAGCTACGCCGCCCCCAGGTGGGTTATCTTGTTAAGACGTAAAAATAAATGGCTGCTTATGACTTTATCCAAAGATTTCTTCTCTCCGCTTGAACCATTGTGCGATGAGGCTCGCGACTAAATTAAATGTTGAGTCTGTAACATTTTCTGTTTACCAGAAGACCAATTAAATTTCTAAGGCCCTAAAATATCTTTGGAGTTACCGCTTTACTCATATAGTGTAAATAAAAATTACTTCAACTCCTTTGATATATTTGGACGAATCTTAATAGTGTATTGACATTAAAGTTTAAAGGACTTTCATCATGATCATGAATAACCAATGAAGAATCACGAAAAGTGATTTTGGGCATGTTACAAGCCTACATTCATTATGAATTATCCAGACGATGGAAAAAAATGTTCAGAAGGACTTTAAAATATATGGACTTTTATTTTAATACCTACCTTAAACATCAAAAATTTAATAAAACTGTATTTGGTGTAGAAAATACAATTCATACTTCAACGAATAAATATTTTGTTTGTACTTTACTTCAAAAGCCATTATTATGAATATATACATGTTTTATTTTGTGGTTCATGGTCACAAAACAATAAAATTTAACTAACTAAGAAAGCGAATATTAGGCATGTTGGCCTTGTAGTTGCCAGCAAATGTGGGCCTCGAACCTCGATGTACCTACATGGAAACAACGACAGAAAAATGAAAACGCCACAGCGCTAGCTATATTGTTGAGTTGTATCATGGTTTATGATTTTCAAAGTCAAGCATATACCATAAGAAACAAAGTCAAAACTATAGCGACTTTCGTTCTTTTGAATAGTTCTTTCGCCATTGAAACAATATTTAAGTTTGGACATTCAAATTCCAAAAAGCATAGGAAAAGCTAAAACATTCTGTTTTGAAATTTCACTTCGGTAATCGAAATGGCACCCTTTGTCAAAAATGGAGCGGATGGAGTCTTATATACAATGCCTTTATTCTTTATAAAGCCCATCATCCTCTGTAAAGTGTCAACATCAAAAGTGTTTCTTCCTTACACGGAACCATTTTAGACTTCAACGAAAAGAACTATCGATTTTTTATTATCGAAGATAATGGAAAGACGAGTGCCATTGACATCCTCGAGGTCAGGGAACTCAATATTCTCTAGAGTAAAAAAAGGCAATAAAAGCAAATGGAAATAGGTTTGCTTTAATTTCGAGGACGGAAGAAGGAAGAAAAGGGAAATTGCTTGGGATTTGTATTTACAATCTTAAAATACTTAATTTGTAGGTCATACCTATGTCTAGTTATGAACACACGACCTCTCCTCTAATAAATCTTGTCGTCACCTTGTCAGCAAAGTCACTTAAAGCTTATGAAGCGCCTTAAATGATTCAAATACACAAATATAATTACCGTTTAGGGGTTTTCACCACAACAAAACAATTCAAAGCAATTTCAACCACAGCCAACGATTAAGATGTGGTAAGACGTAAGAAGAACAAAGCTGTAGCGTTATTGTTAATAGGTAAACCATTCGAACAAGGTATAGGACCTACCTGCGTGTGTTCTAAACGTATTTCCAATCCTGTTTTATGGCCATGCCATCCTTTACTGCTCATCGTTTGTGACTAATTTATTGTTTCATGATTGCACTAATTTCTATTTATCGTGAGAAAAACATAATTTTATCAGCCATACACGGCTCGGTCACGGAAGCTCAGCCAAACCACGCGAATCCACAAATCCACAAAAATACAATACATATGCGGTTAAGGGTTTACCAATGGCGGTCATAAGTTTTAGAAGTATATTTTGGTCCTTGCAGTTATTTTTACTTCTAATAGAATTCTTTTTGTTCCCTCTATTGTTGTGGGGGAATCAACTGATTAATAATTTCCGTGTTCAATAGAACACCTAGCGTGCATCGAACAATATAAAACACAAGAAATGAAGAAGAAGGAAAAACACTTCCCCAAATGAATGTGTTTACATGCACCAAAAATAAAATATCAGAATAATTTATCAAAGTAGTAGATACGATACATGGAGTTATAACTTGAACTGTATTTATTGTATACGCCAATCCAATGCATTTGAGTCATGGTGTGACTGTGTACAACATACCTACATTTATAGTCTGTATGGTGTTATGGAGGAAAACCGACACACTCAACTGCGTGAATTTAATTTATTTCTTTAGCTGTGAAGGACTAATCCTGCTCAATTGCCCCCTCAACGTAAAGTGCAACCATCTCATCGCTCTGCGTACTCCGGACTCCGGTCTCCCGTCTCTCGTCTCCCATCAGCCGTTGTATTTTCTTATATAAAGGGATAATGCTATGCCTTGCGGTGTAGTTGCGGGCAATCCAACTCCAACCCCGATGCTTTAGTCACGAAATGCGCAGAGGGAGAACTCTGGCTTGAAGGTCTCATATGGTTTTCGTATAAAATCGTTCAACAGGGATTTATGTGAATCGCATTAAATGGAAACAACTGCTTGTGATTTGAAGTAGATAGTGTGGGAGTGAAATTGTTTATTTCTACCCGAGGAGTAGGTATACGGTGCATTTGAAGTGAATATTAAATGTACGACTTCTTTCTCTACCAATCGTTTGAATTACTTAAATTTCCACAAGAAAGGGGTCGATTTGTGAAATTTTATAGTTTCGCAAGTAGGCACACACATACATCCATAGGCTCATTGCATAAACATGTCAGTTTATAGATAAAAATAATAAAACGTTCATAATAAAAAAAAAGAACTTAGGGAGCAGGACTACTTACACAATTTGTTTGCCCAAAACATTAAATTAAAGTGTGTAATGGCAGAAGGGGTTTCAGCTTGAAATATAGAGACGAAGCTATTAGGGAAACAAAACAATTCCACCTCGGCCAGATAGGTACAAAAATATACTTTCAGTGTTAGTGTTCTTCTCCGCATAAGTGGATTACCACCTTTGGAAGTCTTTAACTGAAAGTGACGGGCTGTTTGGTGATGACTTTTTTCTTCAAACTTCAACATGACCTAGAATGTTGAAAACTTTTCCAATTCTGAAAGGTGGTGGGTGCCTGTATCTAAAATGCCAAGGAAGAAAATAACTTTTGCATTCAGTTGAGTAGGTATTTTAATGACTTATTTGATTTAAAGTTTTCCAAATGCGAGAGAATCAACTAATGAGAATATTAGATTTGCATTGGAGCAAACCAAAAGAGTGAAATTAGAGGAGATAATTCTTACGTGTGGCTATGATTTACGCAGTTTTTAGGGTAGGATAAACTTTTTCTTAAATATTCTTCTATTTTGTGTTGTTTGGAAAAATGGATGCACCTTAGAATTTCTGATGTAAAATTTTTTTGGCCACCAAATAATAAATGTAGAAACATTCTGTGCTCCCAACTGAGCTTTCATGTGAACCGATCTTAAAAACCGTCACGGATAACGCTAAGCTGCAAACTAGTGGTTCGAGAAACATTTACTGAAGAAAAGTCAAGTCAAATTAGTTAAAGCCGGTTAACGAGCGCATCATGACAATCCGCATGTGTGTAGAATTCGCAAACATAAGACGAATATGTATAATGATTCAACTTTGAGATTGACAATAGTTTCAAAGACTGTTTCTTCGAGATAATGGAGAAAAACATGGATGTCCTGGGAAATTCACTATTACCGTTTTTAAACAACTGTCAATACTTTCTTGTAGCATTACCATTACGTTTTCATAGATTGGCTTGATTTCTTCATAATCTCTTGCGAATAATAGGCTTTGGAAATCTACCCCGTTGGTTCCATACGTTCCAATGATCGGAAGAACGCTTGCTTTTGTGCTTTTGTCGTTTGATTCTTTTCTTTTCTTCCACGTTTGACTTGTAACTGTCGCCTCACGATTGTCCCTGGCTACAACTATTCGTTTTTCTTCTCCTTCAAGTTACTTCATTTAAGTGTTAAGCTTATTCTTTATTTCAAGTACTGTCTTTTCTACTTATATTTTGCTTGAACATATGGATGTGTGTTACTGTGTGTGTTCTGTTATTGCCCTGTGCCTTTCTTGGAACTCCTTCCAATGAAATTCCAGATCATCCAGTCGTTCTTAAATGAAATTACTTGTCCGCCTGACTTTTGGTTCTTTCGTAAATTTTTCTGATACCTTCTTTATCCAATCAACAGTTTATTTCTGTTTATTGATGAATTCGCCGAAAGCATCCATGGTCACTTTATCTTATCTCGCTTAACCTCGTTATATTTCGTTCGCTCGTTCCAACAAGTCTTCTTTTCTCGTTCTTTGCTCGTTCTCGTTCTTTTTTGTAACACTTTTCACTGTTTCAAATTTTTTCTCGAACGACCATATCTTGAGGACGTACTATTAACTCCTTACCACTGGTGGGGGGATATTAATAGCATGCACTCAATAACTTAAATAAAAAACAGAGAACGTCTTTTGCGTGACCACAGTTGTAGTCGTAATCAAACAAACTTATTTATTTGTGTTCTTTTATATTGAAAATTTGCTGACACATTTCATATAAAAATTTTTATACAATCGATGCAACGTGAACATGATAAGAGCACGGCAGCTTTTGGTAACACGAGGCACAAACAAAACAGTCCAAATGCCTTGTCAGCACAAAGTATGAACGAGCTTGTACACCTATACTAACGTGAAAATCATCCTTTGTAATTTTAACCAAAGAAGGAAGCCATCTTGGAAAACGCTGTGGACAAGTTTTCTTTTCTAAAGGAGGACGTTAAAATGCACTTAGATGGAGCACTCAGAACAATTGCCAGTCTTTTGTTTGGTACTACGAACCTCAGTGTACTCAGTGAAACCAAACTTTCCAAAGATCTTAAAAGGAGCAGAGTAAATAAACTGGAATTACTTAGGAAATCAATCGGTTCACATACTAAGTCAAAAGCAGAGATAATCAGTCTTATGCTGGAAGTTCATTTCCCAGGAATCCAAGTATCAATCGGCTCACAACATTCTATTTTCCTTAGATCAGATGAACCCCACGAATACACTCGACAAATCCGGTGCATGTGTATAAAATATGCCGTAGCATCTTTTGAAAGGTCCAAGTCACCTAGAACTGACGGTTTTTATCCAGCTATGATACAAGAAAGTGTTAACGTTTTGCTACCTATTTTGCAAAATATTTTCGCTGGCAGTTAAACTCTAGCGCACATTCCAACCTCTAGGCAGAGTGTTAGTGTCGATTTATTCAAACGTGCCAGAAGTATCTGTAATGCTCATATAAAAAAGGACAAGTTTTTACATGACCAAAAAGCAAGGCAAAAATACTGTTGTGTCCAAACGGAAGCAAAAACTTTTGGCTTTTTGTAAAGAACGTTAAGAACCCGACCACCTCATCGGTCCCAAGGCTTGTTTTCAATGACTCTCCATATGTTGTCAGCTCCATCGATAAAGCTAATTTGCTAGCAGCTCAATTTGCTGCTAACTCGACACTTCCTGATAGCACATTGGCTCCACCTTAACTCGAGTCTGAAAATTCTGTGATGAAGCAGATTTTTTTCGAACTCGCTCGGTTGCGAGAATCCTCAAACATCTCAATATACATACACAAATTCGCTGGTCCAGATTGTATCCCCGCCGTTATTCTGAAGAGGTGTTCTTCTACACTGGCAAAATCACTGCGTAAGCTTTTCCATCTTTCCTATTCTGCTGGTATTTTTCCGAGCAGATGGTAAACTGCTTTTGTTCAGCCGCTTCGAAAACTCAATGCTGTCTCTTGTCGTTGAAGCTTAACATTCCCCCGTTGCCATTATCCATGAATGGTACCTGCATCGAAGAAACCGAAAAGCTGTCAGTACTTGGTATGTTTGTAAACTATGATCTTCGTTGGATTGACCACATATTTGAAGTCGCTGCTAAATGCTCAGGCTTCTTGAGACTATGCAGGAAGTCCTCTACCCCTTCTGATCTGGCTACAATTTATAAGGCCTTCATCCGCCCAAAACTGGAGTATAACTCCCATATCTGGTCAGGTGCTCCTCAAACATCAAGTCAAGTCGACCGATTTTCTCTTGGTGTTGTGGCTTTTCCCATGCGTCCTTTTTAATTTTTTCCCATAGTTTTGTGGATCAGCAAGATAATTGTTTATAACTGTCTTGCTCCTGTAAAGTCTCCTTGCTATTTCACGGCCTGAGAGTCCTATTTCCTTGAAAGCGTTTATTTTTGCTCTTTCTGTCGCTGGCAAAGTCTTTCCGGAACCCATGTCCCATGTGTGCTTTAAACTAAAAAAACGGTTATTTTTAACACTCTCTTAAATATTTTATACATGAATTCGCAAATGCGCACTTCTGCACGGAAATATACGAAATGGCTTCGTCCTAAAGAAGCATTTTTTTATCCATATTTTCAGTAGTTCATTTTGATCTTGGAAAATTCCAACGGTCGTTTCGATTTAACCCTAACTTTATAAATTCGTAATTGGGAAATACGTATATTAACTGGTAACAAACTTTTCCGGGTACAAAACTTTCACCAGGTATAAAAAGCGAAAATCGATTGCAAAATTTGTGGCCTCATCCTGGTGGTTGGCACTATGTAATTTTTCAATGTTTTTTCCTTTTTCAGGCTTAAATTACCTCGATTCTATCAAAAATTATCCTGTTTATTAATTTCTCATGACGGCGCTTAAAGTTTAGTACAGTTGATCCTAAGGTCTTTCACTCACTTGCTCTAATTGCAGCCAAGGACCTGACCATAATTGTTATATCTTCCAGTCGCCTGCTTATTCAACGTCAAACGCGACTAACGACACACATGAAAGGGCCCCAAAATCGCGCATTGTCTTTGAGTGTCAGGATTTTTTTTTTTAAAAAAAGACAGGTTTAAAAAAAGTGTTGCCAATCGAAATAGCTTTTCACCAAAACTACGCTTATCAACAGAAAAGTCAAACAGAACAAACCGACCTCAGCCAGAATTTTCGGAAATCAGAATTCTGATGAAAGCCATTTTGAAAACAAAATTTCTCCCCGATCCCAATGTTTTCTTTCAATTCGTTGTGGCTGTCTAGGTACCACAATTGACTTAAAACTTTTTTTGTTCTAAGAACCAGCTGCTCTTAGTGGTAGCAGGGAATTATTTACTTAGTTTGTTGGTATTGCCTAAAGAATTTTCACCAGATACCAAAAAATTTTATTGTTATTTCCAGAATTCAAGTTCCAGGCATCAGGAGTAAGGGGGTAGGCAGACAGACAGACAGACAGACCAACACAAATTATTATTTTATTTGATGGAACTAATTTTATTTGCTCAAATTATTTCTTGAAAGCTCACCGCCACTCATTATTCTTTGTGGCTTCTCTGAAAATTAAACCAATAAGGAGATTATGTTGTTTCAAGGCATGGAGTGACCTTCACTCTCAGCTTTTGTCTACAGCAAATCCTTGAACCCTAAACTTACTTCATTCCAAGAAATAAATTTTCTTTTTGAAGAATTCTTTTTTATTGTTCGAAAATACTGCGAAATTGAATTTGGGTGGGTGGGAGTATTATTTTCCAGAAATCTGAGCCTACTTGAATGTTTATTCTAAGCTGGCTTCGCATTTACGAACAAAATCATGATGATGATGATGATGACCTTTTAAAATCAAACATTCAAAAAATGTCGGAATTGCCACAAGTAACCTTGTCAGCACGAAGAGGAATAAGTACGAGCAAATCTTCTATCAAAATTATGGGCTTATTTATGCCGTCACTCACAATCAGACAGATTTCATTTGTCACCCTCGCCAGATCTTATCGATTGGAGGGAGCTTATGAATAAAAACACAAAACCAATCCAATTGTTAAAAATACTGCCAATAAAATAAAAGTCATGTTTTAGTGCACGCAATCAAGCTGAAGTAATTGGGGTCAGCCAGCAGCGTCAGGCAGAGTAAAATAATTGATGTAAAAATAGGTATAAAAAAAAAACGAAGAACCATATTTTTTATGGACGCGCTGCCTTTAATTTTCTAACTGCTATTCGCCCCTATTGTCATATATGCGACTGTGACGGTGATGCCAGTAGCAGAGAGGTAGGTATACAAACCAAAGTCTATAATAAATGCTCAGGGAACCGGAAATATTAGTAGTTTCTTTTTTCCATTCAATTTGTTCAAATTACTCACTTAGAGAGCTATGGAGATGGAGAAGTTGCAACCACGATATAAAAGGACAACCAAACTGACATAAAAAACGAACAGTCAAATTAAAGCGGGACCGGGACATATCTTGTCTACTGTGTACTTATGTAGCGTGCTACTTTATTATCGACAAAAGACTCATAATGTGATGTGCATTGTGTTAACTCCACTTCCCTTAAGTATGATCAGACTCTATTCTTTGCACATTTATGCGCCTGCCTGCCAACATACAAATATGCCGCTGCCAGATCAGAAAGGTTTAATGCAATTAGTTTTTAGCGACCATGTTTTTTTTCTATTTGTTTGCGAATTGTATCCGAACGGCTTAGAGATATTTGATAGGTATATGCGCTGCGCACACAATGTTTCTCTTCCAATTGAATGCAATCAAGTGAGCAGCATCCTAGAGAGGAGGGTCGTAAACGGACCATGATGATTGCAATAATTTAATGAACATGAAATATGCCATTAAATGCAATTAGCTTCACCGAAAACCCTTTTTTATGGGAATTGAACCTTAAAGTTATAATTATTTTCAAAGAATAACCTTGCCGAGGGCCCCCAAGTCCCATCAAGATACATTAGGCATTAGCGTATGGCAACTTTATCTTTGAGTCGTTAAAAATAGGGTTAAGTTGCAGCTTGTCTAGAGCTCTGCGGGCACATTGAATGGAGAAATGACTGAGTTGCTGTGACATAATTTCAATTTGACGTTATGACGTTATTGACTTGGAAATCATTCGGGGATCAACGAAGTCTAGTTTATTACTGTTTTCAAAAACAAACTGCGGCTTCTTTTAGGAAAATTTGTTTTTGCCAGTAAATTAGTAAGAGTAGAGTTACTTCTTTAAAGTAACAGAAGCAGTTATACAATACATACGTAACTAGAAACATTCACTTCTTCCTCATATCCATCTTTTCAACTTAAATAGAAACTATTTCGATGTTTCAATCGAAAACTTCATCTAATAGACTTTAATGGTAGTTGCAATTTTCAGCCGAAAACTCTTACTGAAGTGATTGAATGATTGCGTCTAAAAACATGGCGGAATGTTTGTATGTTTTCGTAAATTTGAGACATTTTATTTCAGACTCTACAATGTTTGCTCTAACTGATTTGATTTTAATATACGTTGTGAGTTAGGATGTGAGATATGAGTTCTTTCATTTTTGAGAACCCTCGCGAATCTAAAGAGAACACATCTCTTAAGAACGCTTTCCTGCAGAGCCTTATCACATTTTTCTTTAAATTCTGAGCATTCTGCAACTTGTTAATGTCAAGACATGTATTTTCTTTGACTATTATGGGTAGAAAAGTTAAATCATCTAAATGATGGGTATATTCCTGGCACGGATGGTATACCTTCTCCTTCACTCTTTCTCTTCCCCTGCTCTCAAAAACATTTAGCCTGTGCATATCCCAAGCAGATTACCCTCAAGCTTGGAAAACGGCGTTTATGACCTCTATACACAAAAATGGTCCTAAGTGCGACATGAAAATTTAACGTCCCATCGCTAAACTATCGCATATACCCAACATTTTCGAATGCATCTTGTACGAAAACTTAAGTTTTCATTGCAAATCTCTCGTTTCCCCTAGAAAACATGGCTTTCTCAGAGGCAGGTCAACTCTACAACAGACCTTGTTGACTTTGTTTAATTCTCCCTCTCAGCCTTGGAGAATGGAGAGGAGGTCGTTGTAATTTCAACAGACTTTAGTAAAGGGTCAATCCATGGTGTAACACCCGAAACGCATACTTTTCAACTCATAAAACTGTTAATCCTTTTGCTAAAATCTACAAATCTAACAATCTGTACACCATGGAATGACCCTAACGTTTTTGATAAAATCTACCACAAACTTATTTTTTTTTTAACTTTCCACCCTCGGCTTTGAACCCATTCTGTTGAGATGAATTTCTTCTTATTTAGAACGCCGTTTTACAGCGTTCGATTCAGATCCGCCTTATCAAGCTGTTTTTTAGCTACATCCGGTGCTCCCCAAGGCAGCCATTTAGGCCCTTTCCTCTTCATTTCTTGTATTAACGACATTGAAATGATTAGATATCAAACACTCTTCCATCTCTCTCTACGTGACAATACCAGGTCATTTCTTCTTCTGAAGACTCTTTCCACCTCCAACAGGATCTCGACAATTTTTCAATATGGTGCTCCAAAAACAGCTTTGAGCTTAATGTTTTCAAGTGCCAATCAATTGCCTTCTCACGCAAACGCATCAAATCTCCTCCCCGTCTCTATATCTTCTACACAGTTAAATAATTTCCCCCGTTCAATTGAGACGTGAGGACGTGACCTTGGGATTATTTGCGACCGTGAGCTGAATTTCTTCAAGCATATCGACTGTATAATCCTTAAGGCAAATTCAGTACTTGGCTGCGTGAAACGATATGGTTCAAAGAATTTGCAGACCCCTACATAACCTGATCCCTTTACATTTCATTTGTTCGTCCGCTTCTTGAATACGTTTGTCAAGTCTGGTCGCCTTTCCAACAAGTGCACATTGCCAGAACTGAGAGCATACAACGCCGTTTCCTCCGATTTGCTCTTCGATGTCTAAATTGGAGTAATCCTTTAATATTACCTCCTTATGAAGACCGAATCAAACTTCTCAACTTTTCAATACGCTGTAAGATCAAAGATAAATATTTGACATTCTCTTCATTCACCGAAAATAACAGACAGTAACAAATGCAAAAATTAAAAACAAAAAAATCTAGAATTTATAAAAATTACGATATTTTATAGCAACAATATTTTTGCTTCCTTCATTTTCTCAAACATTCATTCCAGTAGTTAAAAAAAGCGGATGGCTGGATAAAATTGAAACTTAACGTAAGTGGTTTCCGCGCTATTTTAATTCGGAGCTTGATTTTCCGAAAAACTACCAAAATACTTTCGTTCTTTCCTTTTTCAAATTAATTAAATGATTCAAAAATTTTTTTTCATAAAGTGGTCGGCTTTCGGAAGGTACTATTGTACCAAGGCCACTCGGAACGTCGACACTTATTTGATACTGCCGATCGGCATGCTGTGATTGCTGTCGTCCGTCATAGTTTAGACGCAATTTTAGTTTTTACGGAGCTCATCGTTCTCAAATTTGAAAAATGCGATTTTAACTCGCTCCCATGATCGCAGGATTATTTATCTACTTCGAAACCCCATTTTATATGGGAAACAAGAGCCGAACACACGTTGACGAATAATACGAGACGGAATTTGTCATTACAACTCACGTCATCGAGTACTTCTTTTGTTTAAGTAACCTAATGCCTATACTTAACATTTTCTCATCTCATTGATAAGATAGATGGACAGCCGATTGAGACTGTTTAAATCAGCGCGAATTTTGAAGGAACAATTCCACTCATTCACTCGACACTGATGCCATGACGCAGGCCCAGATTAGCACAGTAGATTTCACAGTCATACCTATATGTACTTCTGTTTTTCAAGGTTTACTACAACAACATCGACATCGACTTCGACCTAAGGCCTACATTGGTCTTGATTACGAAGTTGGTACTAATGCTATACCAATTTTTCGGCGATGCCATTAAGCTCAAATGTATGGATGCTGCTCGTTGTGGATGTTTACGAGGATTTAAGCTGTTCAATGGTGGCTTTCAAAGTTGTAGCTTTGAAGTTACTGTGCTCATCAGTTCTTCACATTTACTGTGAATGAACACACTTCGTAAAAGCAACACTCAAGAAAAAGAATGATTGTTTTTGAAGACTTAATTGTCGCCTTTATGCTTAAAATCACATAAAACTGCTATGGTGTCACTCCGTAAATACTGTTTTATTTTAATACTACTTCGGATCTTTATTCATCTATCTCAGCTTTAAATTAACGCATACGGTGACAGGTCTCCATTTCGTTAAGGCCCTTAATTGAGATGTGTACATTAAAATTCAGTGGTTTGTGGTTTAGTTTCATAAAAGCTAATCAACAAAGCTCTTGTGATCTGATTTTATACAATGATGATTTTACAACCAACGGGCTATGTGCAGTGTTATTATGATTCTTAGAGATATACTTTGCTTTATTTGTCTCTGGGGCGTCCTTTGACTACAAGAGACAAGACTCTTCTAAAGTGTTCTTAACTTTTCAGTTCTACTGCTCTTGGCCTTTAAAAGTTGAATTTCTAGCATGAAAAATTAATTTTCTGTTGAATTGATTTTATTCTGGTCTCTAAGGCCCTCTTTTAACTTTTCTAACCTCAATCAGCTCAAATAATATTTCTTATGCCAATAAACATTCTTTTTGCCTCTAGACGATCCATTTTTTGTTTGTTTTTTTTTTTTTTAAGGTTAAATTATGCAATTCTCGTGTAAGGATTTCCAACAGAAAATGACCTCATGTTTTGTGCCTACGAATACCCAAGAACTTGATGTTAACAGAGCTGCTGTGAAACAGAGAAGCAATAGCAAGTTGAGAATCAAATCATTTATGTGAACAAAATTTTATAGGTATATTTTCGATGAAATTTTATACAGTTTTTCATATTTTATCTTATCGTTTAGTGAATACGTGTGGTGAGATGTTGTTTTTTTCTGAAGCCCTGCGAAAATTCAGACTATTCTTTTTCATGTATGTATCTATTTGAGAATACGCTCAACGACTAAGGTTATGGACATAAGCATACTTAAAATTTCAATTATCATCATGAAAGCGTTAACACCAAGTGGCCTTAAAAGTCGATATACATGAAACATATAAATTGTCTGCCGTGTGTATGAAAGATAAAATTCGTAGTGATGTAAAGTGAAAGTAATATTGTATTTTGTTTATTGACGTATCAGTGGCCTCTTTCAAATCTATGACCATGGAAATTCCTTCAACTCCCTGCGGACTCTGGAAAATAGGTTGGGACCTGCTCCTTGTCTTTTCTTTTTTAATTTGGAGCTCTCGACTTTAGAAACTTCTACGGATCGATTGGTTGGTTCAATTTCTTCAGAAACAACTTTGAAAAACCAACTGTCGCGTCAGCCAATTTGTACGAAAGATCTTGTCCGTAAAGGCATGATGTGTCTTCGTCCGTAACTACTAAATTTTTCTTTGTTTGAATTCTTCTCAAAATTGATAGCAAACAATAATTTTATTTTACTTGTGTTTGATTGAAAACCAACAAAAGTTGGTGATCTATAAAAAAAAAACTACGTTGGTATTCCCAAACTCAACACAACTTCTCGAAACAGGGTTTTTTGCGTAAGATGCGACAAAAGCTCAGAACGGGTAAATTAAGCCAAGACAAGAAAAAAATAGGGTGGTGGGTCTGTCTCCTTCTGTTTTGGCGGGAGAGGCAGTTTTACAAAAAATTTACTTCACTTTTAAAAAAAAAATATTATAAAATCAAATAAGCCATTAACTACCACCTACACTTTTCGAAGTGAAAATTTTTCTTAGCTTTTGATAAATCAAAAAAATTAATGGGATTTAAAGCTACAGGAGACGTCTGCAAAGACTTTAGTTATACCTGAATTTCTAGTAGGAGCAGGTTGTCGTGTTGATATGGTAATTCAAGGTATTGGTCCTTCATTTCAGGGTACTAAAGAATATGCTCTTATAGCGCTTGAATTTAAGCTTATAGAAAAAAATTTAAATCTAGATCAGCTGAAACAGGAAGTCGATAAACTAACAAAAGAACAAAATGTTAGATGTGCTAAAGGGGCAGCACTGAAAGTAATTACAGATAGTGATAAAATGTTTTTACGGGTGTGGCTGTTAATATACAGGCTAAAGATAAAAATTCTTTAATATTAACAAGTGATGAGTTTGTTCCTGCTCTAGTAGTTCACAGTTCTATTCATCCTGATCCATCCTATCCTGATACAGTAGAAAAACAAGGAGAAGATCGGCAGACTTTAGAATCTCCAGGAGTTTAGTAATGTTCCCAGAGGCCGCGGGCGTGGAAATCAATGAGTAAAAGGATATATTAGGTTAACTCAAAGCAGTTTAGTTACATCTCTTTATGATAAATATAATTTTATTAGTACTGACGCTTCTAATGACAATGTTATGACAAATAACGCGAATGATATGAAGGTAGGCGATTCATGTAATATCCGTTCAGGCAATAGCGTTAACTTTAGAGCCTTCATTAATAAACTCTCTTAAAGACATGATGGATGGCGTTTAGGCTTTTTATCAACTTTATCGCAACTATACAATCACTGATATTTTTCCTTAGGTTGATGCCATTGTCCATTCAGAAGAGTGATTTATGAAACGATAGATAGAAGATTTTGTGCAGAAAACTCCTTTTTGGCTCAGAGTATGAGCGTAATACAAACAAAATTCGAAGAAGAAATTGACAGATTTTCTCGTTTCCTTTTCTTTGTTTGAGTGAAAACTTTTATGAACATTAATAAAATTAGAAAATAGCCCTTATTATAACTCCTGATTGGGCAAAATTTTTGTAAAAATTTTATTTAAAAAAAAAAAGTTATGTTTTTTTAATTTTGGCTTTGAAACTTGATTACTCAGAAATTTAATTAATCACTAAATTAACTTGAACTAAAATGTTAATCACAGAACAAAGTTTTAACTTTGGAAAATGTTTTTGTGTGTGTAAACCAGAGATTACATTGATTTTCAATAAAGATTTTAGGTAGGTATAATGAGACAAAAAAAAAACAAACCGAGGGAACCTAAACAAGATGTTCAAGTCCAGTTAGTTTAATTTTCCAAAATGTGTTCTGTGTTGAAGCTTGCTTCTTTTTCCGACGCTGTTGGTTAAATTTTGATCATTTTGACTTAAGTATAACAGACGAGTCCATCGAACTCTCTTTAGGGTTTACTTGTCTGCCTTCATTCGGAGTATTTTTTATATCGAAGGGTTTCATCATCCGTTTTCGATAAGGTCCACGCTTTTTTCTAGACTGGCTTTTGCTTTTTTTATTGCATTCTTTACCCTAAGTAGCTGCGGATGGTATGTATCGATATTACATTCTTCGGCTGTTTCCAAGATCTGCCTTGATGTGAAAATTTGGTCCATTGTGGCCTTCACCGGTCTAAAACATATTAATAAAGGCCTATCAAATTTTTGACGTGGGTTTTCAGGCTTTCACTTATTACAGCAGACAAGATCTTTTAGTAGGATTATATCTTTTTACGAAAACAAACGAAACGAAACATTACACACTGCAGCACTGGTTATAAACACCGTCGGCTGATACACCCACAAGAGACACAACAAAACAATTAACAAATGACAACAGCACGCGGTTGTGCTTAGATACATACGGTCCTCCATCTAACCACTAACAGCGACCTTATTACGGTGTTCTAAAGCGGACCGATGCATTTCGAGTGACAAGGCCGTTTTTCGGCTTACAAGCAAGACTGACTTTCTGCAAAAATGGAAAAAATGACTATCTGTACTTGGTCAGTTCTTCCCGTTTTTTTTTTTTTTTTCATAGTCAAACCAACAATTAAAACTACTTTGTATGTTCTTAAGCAGAATATCAGATAGGCAGTTTTAACAGAATTTTCTAGTCGGTTTTTTATTATACTTGACATTAAAGATACAAAATTCAAATTTTGGTAGTTGGTCAGTTTTGCTTGTAAGCCGACGCGTGTCATATTATCTCTATAATTAGGGCAAGTATGAGAATCTTCCCTTTTTAGGATCGGACCTGCGATATTGAGGTTCCATCTATTGGGCATGCTTCCTTTCGATCATATCCTTCAGATCAGCTGGTTGCTGCATGCTCCTTTCCAACTGATCTCAAGCTGCCTTGAAAATCTTAGGGTCTTCACCTGCAGTCTTATTTGATTTAAGTTTTCTTATAGTAAGCTCGACTTCTTTCAGGTCTATAGAGGACGGCATTCTTAATCAGCGTCCAAGTTGAATGGGGCATTCTGCCTGACAGCGGAATTTATGACTTCGCTCCTCAAACGAGCGCTTTTCATGCTGCTACATTTCCTTTTTGAAAATTCGTTGTGCTTCCCTTCTTTTCTCCTTGTAGATCTCATTCTACTGGTTCCACACAACTTTAAGAACGAAATACTTTCGGGCCTGTAAAGAGAATGGTTTTTCGCAGAATCTCGAATTGATTTTGAAAAACAAAAATTATGACTAGGTCCTTTACCTGCTGGTGTGAAACTTCCAATTCATCTCCGTTTTCGTGTTCTGGCCAAGATATATGAACCATGAACCATGACAGGCTTGAGTAGTCCTGTGAATTAAGGAATGCTAAGCTCTCCGTGACAGTAGTAAATATTTCTATAGTTCTGAAAAATGTCATATGATCGCGTTTTTACGTGAAATTGCAGTCACAGAAAGAACATCTTTGATGCTGGAAGGACGCTCAGATAAACTCTGAGGATGGACGGCCTCAGGACATCCCGCCACCACTGAGCCATTTGCTTATTTCAATTGAGGGGTATACCTACCCCTGTAATCAAACCAAGAATCAATTTGGGATGGTGTTATGTTGCAGAACAAGAGTTGATAGGTACTCGCCGACTGCCCCGTTAGTGGAGTTTTTGTTTTGCATTCCTACAACAAAAAGGCTTTCCTTTTTACTACCATTCAACATACAACTTCGTTACTGGCAACGTATAGGGGGTATTTAAATATATTTCACCCAGTGGGCCCTCCAGATCGCAGTTGCGGCCTGATTGCGGTAACTAAAATAATGTAACTACAAAAATTTGACTACCCCTATACCTACCACCGGCTCTTTCTTTAATATGCAATGTTGGTAGGTCCATGGTATGCTTCGAACATTGCCCTTATGTTTTACCTTGGGAGAATCGAATATACATAAGTGTACCAGTATTACTGTGTTAATTTCTTTCCGAAAGACATTCCCAAAAACGACTTTGTACCTACAAACTCATCATCACATTTTCTGGTTGCTTCACTCCACAAAACATTCAGGGATTAGTCGAACCTATTATTATTCCCTATTGTATGTTAATGTCTCTCTTTTCATTCTTTTGTTCTTTTTCTTTTGATTTATAACGTTCGTGTTTTACTTGTATTAATTTAATGTTATTGGCATTAGTTTACTTGGTACTAAAACTACCATGACGACTCTTATTTGAATACTGAATTGCTTCATCTACTAACCTCTCACCCACCATGATCTAGTAATGATTTCGAAGAAGAAAAATTTATTCTGAATAATTTCTCAATCTTAATTTTTAATTGCAGTTTGCTATCCGTTGACAGTTGTTGGTACCTACGCCGACGCGACACTTATAAAATATGAAAATGTCAAATTGATTTGAAACATGCCAAACAAATAAAAGCAATAAAACAGACCAAAGTCTAAAGGTTAAATTCATATTTGATTTCCGAAGAACTCGCCATCACGCAACTTCTTTAATTGCTTCTATTAATTAACTTTTGAATTTCGCCACTCACTTAGAATGCTTGTGCTGTGCTGTAAGAACGACAAACAATTTGTCATCAACACGACAATGTCACTTAAAAATAAATTTCCTCTTTTCCATGAGTAAGTGCTACGAAGCTTAAGCATATTCAAACAATAATGAAGATGGTTTAACCATATGAGAACTACGACACTCTACATGACTGTTTGCATTGTGTTTTGCTTTTTTTTTTGGCCACATGACAATGCTGACTTCATGCTAATTTCATTTGTACGTTGGTTGGTACTTATAAATGAACCGGCCGTTATGGAGTGGGTAGCTCAAAAAAAATTATCAGTCCCTGTAAAACAAGGAAATGTCCACGAAATTTAATTAGGCTCACACTACACGCAACACAGGCAGGCACTGCTTTTCAGAGTGATTTGGCTCTGCCAGGAAATATTAATTATTATTCCATTCAATGTAAATAAAATTTCCAGGGAACACCCCAATTAAAATTAAACAATAAACCATTGGCTTAGTGCAGCAAACCTAAAGTTTATGGGGCACACTTTCCCACTTTCCATACAAAATTTAATGACAATGGTATGGACCTACCTACCTACCGGCAATTATTTATAAAACTGCAAAATGCAAGCGGAGCTGTGTGGCATAATGGGTTTCATTTGATTAAGGTGTAAGATAACAACAACAAAAACATTGACAATTGACCTAACTGCTATTTAGTTGAAAGGTCACATCAAAGAGCAGCCATATCACAATTCACAAGCACTCACTGTATTACATTTTACCCACAATACACACCAGCATACATTCATAGATACACACCACCACCACCATACCACACACCAGTGTTTTGTTGAAAATGGCCATCTTTGTTTTCATATCCATTCCCATTATCCAATTGGCCCGCTATCACGTTCGGTTTCCACTTTGTTTCTAGGCAGAATGTAATTTTCTCTTCGGAACGTGCTCTCTTTAAATATTCATTTGAATTTTGAAGTTTAAAGAGATAAACTGGGAAATGTCAACTTCAAGTCAACTGTCACTCAGGGATGAATATGAGCAACCCAAAATATGTAGCACAATCCTCAAAAAATCGAAGTAGATTTACAAAAAATGTAGCAGATAGTAAAAAATGGCATAAAATTGTTAAATAACAATATTTTCTCATCAAATAAAAGAAAAACTGAATGATAATAGCTCTAACAAGTTATTTTTATAACAATGTTTTCTTACAAGATTGTACATATGCATCAAACTGTTTCTAAATTTATAAAAAAAAATAAGATATTTTTTTGCTTGAACCATTACAGCAAAGTAAAAAGTAGAAGTAGGTATTGAAAAGTTGTATTTTAAGCAAAAACTTAACGAAGTAGAAAAAATTTGCTACGTAGTAAGAGAAGAATTTGAAAAAAATGAAGTAAATCTGCTACATATGTAGCAAATATTCATCCCTTGTCACTGTCAATTACTTTTTTTATTTATTTCTTTACTTTGTATTTTCATTTTACTCTTTGTTTCTGGTGGAGCGTTCCATTTCATCTTCATTCTGCAAGAATTTGTTTCCCCTCTCGGTAACTGTTGTAATATATGTAAACGGAATAACAGAATACTGAAAACAAGCAGACATCATTTCTCACACATGTAACGAATTTCACAAAGTTAATTTGTGAAGATTCATGTTCCGAAAATTTCGAATATATTCCATGCCATACAAATAAAACAAAAATATTCATAATAAATCTGCGATATCGATTGTGCGAGGTAAGACTATGGTTCATATTTCCATTGAGCCTCAACGGTAAACAACATTCTTATAACAATCAAATAAGATACGGTATTTTTTACAGGGTGTTGTTACCTACTTGTTATTTTGGGGTGAATTTTTAAGAACTTTGTGCATTTAATATGCGAGAACCTCCTTTGTAGGATGTATGTTTTTAATAAAGCCTTGACAACTTTTTTTTTGTAAATAGGTAGGTAGATACTGCATTTTAATTATTTATGAACATTCTTCGTTCGTGAACTTTACAACGATGGAAATGTCCTTACTTAATGTTTTGACATTGAAATTGATTTAACGGTACGTTCACACTAAGATACAGTGAGAGTTAAAAGTTGTCAAACATCGCATTGCACACGTTATAAAATAAATGTCTACCTATGAGCTTTATATCTCAATGTGCGATGTTTTGAGTGTGAGGTCAGATTATCATTTTCGATTCGACTCCAGAATTTTCAATGACTTACTAACTTATTTATGTATTGTAGGTAGGTACTAGGTAGTTAGGGTAGGCATTACAATTCGGGGTGAACCTAAGCCTCAACCAACATCTTCAGGGGTGTAGCAAGGGTCCAAGCCATAGAGAGTGAGTTCTTCGTGAAATGATGACTAGTCTTAAGAATTTGTCGACTGGCGACTGCATAAAAAATAAATAAACAAGACTAAAAGTATAATTAAAAACGTAAAAGTTTTCTTTTGAAAGAAATTCATTTAAAACAAAGAGTCAATATAACGATATAACAAACAAATTAAAAGTATTAATAAAAAATAATATTATAATATAATGTTTCTTATGTATGAGAAAATTGAGCAAACATTTTTTGATTTCAGTCTTTAAAAATTATATTATTTTAATTGATAAATTTGAATTTAAGGTCCAACCCTGTGGAGTTTTAATAATGCCCATAGCTCAACAATATCCTTTGAGGAATAAAGAAGCATTAATGAATTTAACATATCACTACCCATCGTCGCCGTAGTACGTAAATAATTGAGAACTATTTTAAGTTTACTTAATGACCCCTCACTAGAAGCCGACGACGCGACGACACAGGAGCAGTTAACATGTAGCAAACAACTTTAACGGCAAACGGAATTACTTATTTTTAATCCTCTTTGACAATATCGTCGAAAATTGAGCATTTCTCACAAGTAAAAAGAAGAAATTGCGGTCTACATCTTCTTAAAAAAAACGCACTAACTCTATAATAGATTTGACTAATTCTATGGTTGCGTTCGCTCTAGAAGCGGGTATTTTAAAAAAATTTAAGAAAGGTTTAAAAATGGTATCTGTTAAATTATCTTTTACGTGCGAAGTAAAAGTTTGAAGAATTGTTTTGAACTCTTTTCTATAATATGTTTTGGTAAATGACACTTTCTATGATGTTTCGAAAGATTGTTTTCGGAACTTATCTTTGGTTTTTTAGCAAGTGAAGATGAATTTTTTATTAAAGCATTCGATTGAATGTCTTCATCGTTCATTTCTTGAAATAATTCCAATGTGCTTCGAATCAGCAATGAAGCATCAAAAACGTTTAACTCTTCCACCTCTATATTTTCGGTCAAATTTTTAATTTTAAACAAAACGTTTTTTTTTTTCAAAAAAATATAACGAACTAATAAAATTAAAATCTAAGATTTTTTTTAAGTGCCCCAGAAGCACAGGTACGACTATTGGTATCAAAAGAATTTGCTTCGCTTTTTATTCCTTCTAAAACTCTTTGATCAGCGTGACATGCTGTTTCAACGAAAATATTTATAAGATTCGCTTGACATGGAATACAAGGGATTTTCTTACTACATTTTTCTGACAATTTTTTTTTTTTTTTTTTTTTTAGTGCCATTATTATGTGACAAGTTTTGATGTTGAATACTGCCTAATGGTGGGGGTGGCTGGAAACATAATTGAAAATACCTAATGTAGATAGAGGGTTTTTTTAACTTAAATATTGTACGAACAGCATAATCATTTCCAATCGTTCATTTTTAATGCAGCCATTTCTGCATGCAGAACATTGGATCCAATCTTACCTATTTGTTGTATTGAAATAGTTTTACCAATGTTCAGAACAAACATTTGGATCGTCTGTGGACTCAACCTTTCTTATTGTTTTTCTTCTTTTTTTTCACTTCGGCGGCGTCAAGTTTTTTTTTTTAATTGAAAGAGGAGAAGTTAACACCTCAGCCAATAGCCTACCATTAGAATAAAAGGGACTGGAATTTCGGCAGCGATGAAATTGGTTGCAGTAGTTTTGATGGCGTAAGTTTTTTAAAACATGATGAGGTTTGCGTTTCATTTTCGGAATGGCTGCATGATGTACCTATGGCTATGGCTGGCAGTTGGAATTACCGGTTCCAGGATTGTTTCAGAACATGAAACGGCCGTTTCGGAAAAAATAGCTGTTGGTTCTTGAATTTCTGGCTGTTACTCAAACAGTTTCTCTGCTTTTCGGAGAGACATTCTTTTGTCAATGTTTTCTCGGGCGTCTTCCAGCGCCTCTTCTGTCCAACTCACCCTGGGCATACTAAAGCTTAATACTCTATTTTAAAAAAAATACTAAAGCCAATTCAGTATGTGGCATCTTCTCAAAACAAAAGTGCGGCATCTCTCTCAAAATGCAGGAGAGATTTCGCACCACTTTTCAAAAATAAGAAAAATTGGAAACAAAAAAAAATACACTCACGAGAATTCCTCAACAACCTATTTACTATGCAAAATACTTTCCCTGGACAAAACACTTGATAGCATCTTTTCAAATCGAGTACTTTTAACGAACTAAAAAATTTCCTTCGAAAAAAATGTACATAAAACAAAACAAATTACAAAAAATCCCCTTACATGTCGGATGTTTCCATTTTTTTGTCTAACGTTTTTAGTTAAATACCTAAGGAACAAAATGCAAAATAAAGTTTTTTGTGTGGTTGAATACGGCATCTCTCCCCCAATTACCCTATTTGAAATCGAATTCAACTCAGAATCTTTTGAATTAACATAACATGTTAGCTTAGTATTGATTCCAATGCTTCCGAATATAGATTATTAGTATAAAGGATACCAAATGTATTTTTGCAAGGTATGTATGTCACAAAATGTTTGTTGTTTCTTTTTTATTTCCCAGCTAACTTTTGGCACCATCTGACTGCTCTAAAATTGCCTGACATTTTCATGTTTCTTGCTTGGCTCTGAGCTGCTCTGCTCTCCTTTTTTCTCAATCATTATGTTTCCAAACGATGCATTTTGACACAAAGAAAATATTGTCCCTATATAAAAATCCACAACTTTCACTTGTTCGTAGGGTTCCAGACAACATTGAGTCGGTAAGCGAAATTTTCTGGATTGTGAAAGATATCGTAGACCTTTTTCCGATCTTCTTGGCCCATTACACCAGGAAGTTCTCTCGCTATTTTTCCCTTTTCTTCCTTATCTCAGATTTAAAAAAATCTCCCACTTATCTGGTTCACATGATGATCCACTCCTGGGGTACGCCCCACGGTACGACCTGAAAATACAGAGGCAAACTTCCGTTTTTTGGTTGTTCCAAATGCATATTTCCTTCCATTTGTATGTACTAGTTCTAGTAGTGCTTTGGTCTGCCTTTCTTTTTCTTCCTTCGCGATCGCGTCTGATGGTTGTGTGACGTTCGTTTTTTGGCGGTGTTCTCTCGACAGTTTATCTATTGTTTTCCACATTTTTTTTCACAGAAGATCTGAGAATTTTTTACCACTTCATTAACAATCACCAAAAGATGCTCACTATTGATCATTGAAACCAGATATGTATTTAAATTTTTCACGCTTGCGAAGCACATTTCGATTCAAATAAATATCTGGAACAGGCATTTTGGGATCAGCAAATGGGAAATTCAAGTATTCAAGTACCTACTCTTTCTGGCTTTCACCCATACGCGAATTGCTTTTTGCAAATCACCCTCACCTATGATTGCTCTATCGCTGGCAAAAGAAAGTTGATGTACTTTGGAGTTCTGTGCTTTATCTTCTAGCAGATAGTCAAGGACTGTAATAAGGAACATGGCAACATTCTATCATCAACTAACATATCATCAATTATCCGTACATAAAAGCGTCTGGGACTTCTCGTTATCTGAAGAAATTACGATGTTATCTGTATATTTTGGATTGTATCTGGTCTTGACTTATTTACGACAAACCCGCAAATCAGTTATCAGAAGCTTTAGTATTTTTGCTATCCCATAATGACCTTTAAAGTTTGGAACATCAGTTTGATCAAAGGCCGGAATTTATAGTCACTTCGAGAGATACTCTACCTACCTTCCATTTGCAAGTCAGTAGTAGGTAACTTTTCCTCCATTGCCTAGGTAGACTATCACCTTTCTGGAAATGAGAATTGTCCGATGTCCCTGATCTTATTCCAAAACTCATATGGAACTCTCCTGGTCCTGCACTTTTTTCTTCTTGTGTGTTTCTGTTACTGCTTCACCAGCTTCTTCGACTTCGTTGTCGGTCGAGTATTTTTGTTCAGCTTTTGGAAGTTCTTACGAGGAAACCCTTCGTTCTGTACGAAATCACAATACTGTCATCGCTGCCTGTGCAGAATTATTTTGCTTTGCATTCTCTAACATTAACGAAACTTCGTCAAATCACGAATCTACTCAGAATTTCGCCCTCTTCGAATTGCTTTGATAGAAACTTGTCTCTAAGTTGTTTTCTTTTCGCATTCCGTGAATAATGAAGTTTGCATAAGCAACCGGTGCACCGGACAGAAACCTCTTCATATAAAGCCCCTGCTCTATTACATGTGATGTAATAGATTCGTGTGAATGGACTTGTTAAGAATGATGACTCAAACGTTGGCGCGGACAGCATTTCATATCCAATTGAGGCAATAGGCTGCAGCTTAAGTGTTATCACAAATTTTTCCTACAGCCGTTTTAAAAAACTGTTTGGCAAATAAAATTGTAGATAACTCTTGCACAACCTTTCATCCTTTCCCTGTAACTTAGTTTTTTCAATGAAAAAGCTTCTGTGAATTGATTTTAAAACAAACCATTCTAAATATACTTTCAAACATTCATAAATGCGAAATAACCACAGACGAAACGTTTGTCAGGGATCAGGAAGCTCAAACATTTATTTAACTTTACAACGCAGCTAAAGTTTACGTAGTCTAACAAAAAGGATGATCCCTGATTTTCATTCTCCTTTTTTTTTGTTTGACTAAAAAATTTATTCAATTTGAATTATTATCCAAATTTTTGAACAAAAATGACAGCTTGCAAAAGTATCTTCCTAATTAGCAAAATGCATCATTAAATTGAGTAGTGCGAGTTTCGTCAGCATCGTTAGTTTGAATTTGCTTTTACTTTCGGCAACACTTTTCAAATTTAATCAAATTTAGAAGCTGCTGCACTCTTTGAGAAAATGTTATATTCTATTAAACGAGTAGGTATAATGCACCCAGAAGCCAAAGCCATGGAATTGTTAATCCAAAAGAACAAAGGTTCATTTCCTGAAAAAGACTTTTCATTTTTATGACGAACTTTGTTCAATAGCAGTCAAAAGTTTTCCCCTTTTAAATATAATAAAGTTTGACTTTATACTCCCAACTCGTGCTTATCAATCTCGGTGTTGAGCTGTCTGTACAAGTTCAAACTTACTCGGGTATATATACCCGAGCCCGAGCGAAAGGAAACTTTTAATTATTTTGTGTAAAATTCTCTTAAAAAGCTTCTTACTAACCAAACAACCGGGTATACGAAGTAGGTGGTTTATGCTCCAAGAAACAAAAGGGCAAATATACGGAACCCATTAAACGAGCCAAAATAAAAATAAAAATAAAATCAAAAAAAAAAAAACAACGACCACCACATCCTTTCATATCGGATAAAAATAAGGACACCAAAAATACCAGGAGAGTCAAAACAGCGCAGCGCACCAACACCAGCTCTAGCACTTTCGAAAAATGCTTTCGTAGCTGAAGCAGAGGCTGGAGCGTCAGGAGCATCGCATCGGGAGTTGGAGAAAATAAAAGAGTAAACAAACCCCAATGTTTTTTTGTTTTTTTATATTTTTGTTTTCAAACTTTGTGGCAAAAAGTAATATTTTTTGGCGCTGTTCTTCTAATACCAAAAAGAAGGTGGAAATTAATGGCATCTTTGTAAAGTATTTTTGTCAATTTGTTTCCTCCCCACAGAGTACATAAACAAAATTCTTCATATTGATGATAAACTGTTTTTTTTTGTTTTTTTCTTCTTCTTTTTCTATTTGTTGTTTTTGATTCTTCTTCTTATTTTCCCGCACCTACACTTCAAGCCCCTTGTCATTCGATGGAAGAAAATAACTTCTTGTGTTTTTGTTTTTCCTTTTGTTTTTGTCGAAAATCTGTTGGCTTAACGTTAACGTACCGAAGACGACGCCGACACACAGGGAGGGAGTGAGTCCTGAGTCCTGACGAGTCCTCCTGACACAGCTACATAACATCCCGAAAATTCAAGTGGAATGTATACAACATTTGTTGTTAAACTTTAGGAACGTAGAAGAAGGTGTACGTCGTACATACCTATACCCACTATAGGCATCGCAGGTAAAGGATATTGAAGGAATACCGCTTAGCTTCATTCTAGGATAACATGTAGTCGTCGTAACCAATTTTGTTATTTTGGGATATAAGACTTTTTGAAGTGTTTTAGTGGGTTGCGGAAGACAGGTCTCAACTCAATAAACAAAGTGTATGCGGACAAAGCCCAGCTAGATGAAGTGTTCTGTTCAAGTGTCTATTTTGTTCTAGTATCCTGCCATGTTATTTCAATCAAAACATATAACGTATTAAAATAGTACTTGATTTTGCGATGGAGCTTCCTTCAGTTTAATTTTCGTATATTTTTGTCTTAAACGTGCAATCTTTTGTGGAGTTTTAAGCAAATATTTGTTATGTTTCTTCTTGAATGAGAGAGAGTGAATGAAAGAAAGAAAGAAAAAACAAAACATTTACAAAGCTTTTGTATAGAAAGTTTCAGAAAAGGAGTCCTTCATTCTTCTTCTTCTTGGATGTGACTTAATTCTGAGTGCATAGAGGTAAAAGGCCAACGATAATCGCTTTTGCAAGATGAAATTGTATGCCTGGGGCTTGCTTTTGTGTTTGGATCTCTTATCATGGTTAAAAATTATATATGAGGGGAGCATTTAAGAAGTGAAAAGAAGTAAGCCCTTCATTGAGCTCTTTTAATCCTCACATGGTTGGTCTTTTGGTCGATAACAACAAAACTTTAAGCCGAATGTGAAGCATTTCTTATCGCATGTGTGTGGTTTGTTAACATGAAATATGAAAGGCTAAGAAAAGATTATGTGATTAAAATTATCAATAGCACTAAAGTGATATTATATTGCTTCAGAGTTTATTTCCAATTATTTTGAAATGATGGTGTCCTAAGAAGAGAAGATCAATTTTAATTGACTTCAAAATTGACTTTCCTGCAAATACACACGAGTGCTAACTGCTGACTGCTGAGCCCTAACGCCAAATAAGGACAACGATTTTTGCTGAAGATGGGAGATGAAAAGGGTAGCAATATCCTTTGTATATATATAGTATAATGGTACCACAGCACAGAACCACACACATAACATAATCATTCGATGAGAATTTCAAGGTTGAGTTTATTTTTTTAATTTTATTCCTTTTCTTTTATCAAAGAAAGGAAGGAAATTTGCATTATTATTATGTTCATTTTATTAAAACGTGAACACGAAACAGTTGAGGTCCTTTTACGGGTGTTGGTTGGAAAGTTAATCGCTGGAAGCAATGAGAGAAATAAGTTTTTATGGCCGAGGATAGGAACTTTTGACTACTAGCAGATACCAACTGTCGGGAGTTCGTATATACACTTCCACATAAACGAATTGATAACGATGATAAGAAGAATTTGATTCAATTTTCGTCACCAGGTAGCGATTTAAAACGGCGTTTCCGGTCGATTTTCGATATCTTGATTTGGAACTTCGTGGTGAAAATTCTCATTTGTATCTGTAATTGGAACGATTGGTTCTGTCAAGAGCACAAACGTAGATGGGACGCCTCAATTGGATGCAGAAAGACTAAACGTATGCTCCCCAGGAGAGACTAAAGAAAACTAGCTGTCGTTGCCATGGGGCGCGTCTCTTTTGACAAGCATTTAAACTTGATAAAATGTGATACCAAACTCGGAGAATCCTGTGAGAAGACGAAGACACCGCGGAGCAATTTTTCTATGGCTTTGCTGCATTTTCTAGAATCAAGGTACATATGTGGCGCAGGAGTGGTGAGAGATGAGAGCAGGTAATCTGGGCTTCTTATCAAGGAAGTGTCTTCTAGCTTTTCTTTAAATATTTCGAAAGCTATAACAAAAGATGATTGCTAATACAATAAACCGGCATTAAGGTCATTCAAATCCTTTGAGAAATTACGATTGTGAACTGGTTTTTTATCTGAATCCTGCCGTTCCTGTAAAATGTAAAAAAGCAAAGTGATGAGAAAATGGTTCCATCAAATTTTCTTCTTCAATGAGCAACTCATAAGTAAATTGCATCGCATTGGATCATCGGAAAACAGCACTTTCACCGCCCCCATCCAATGAGAACAAATTTTTTGAAGTGAAACCGCTATGATTGTGTATGTTAAGCTCGGACACCTGAAGAGATGATGGCCAAATGAAATCCCGTGAAAATTTCATTGCTTTTTTAAAGTTTACATTGGGGTCTGTTCAAAAGGTCTATAAAGAATCAAACAACCAAAGGAGATACTGTGAGTGCCATCAATTTCCTTCTTTTTTGTCAATGAAAAAACTTTATACTTTGAACTTAGAAACTGCGAGAGGCTTATTTTTCCTTATCTGTTTCACCATTCAGCTTCTCACGGTACCAATATACCTTCACTTTTAGCTATCGAAGCACTTCCTTATCAATTTTGGATAAAGTCCGTGGCAACCATTTTGGCGGTCCCATTCAATACTTCGAAACATAATTTCACAGGCAATGAGGTATCTTTTATTAAAGGTAAAATTGCGATCTTGATTAACGTGAACACCTGCCTATTATGGCTTAATTCTACGGCGAGCCTACTCACATAACGGAGTCAAACTAAGAGTTGACCACCACCCTAGTTGCCCAGTATCAATTTACGAACTTGTTGAGGCAAAGTTGCTAAAGAGCAAGGCCGACCTACACCTCTTTCATTCGATGAAATTGAATACCAATTGTTTCCGCATTTTGAATTAAACCACAGCCAACACGATACTCCCACAAGGAGGGTCTACCTCATAGATATAGTCCTATTCAACACATCCGGACCTCAAATGGCCTCGAAGCACAGAAACGGAGGGCCTATCTCCCGTAGTACCAGATTAGACTTCTGGTGAAGCTTCGCAACCTGAAGGTCGCTTTTAGATGAGTACTCTATTACTCGAGGCCTGACAACTTCTGATGTAAGCAGCCAGCCACAGTCATGGTAGAAAGTAATAGCCAACTGCGCACACTTATACACTTACAAAAATAAAACCAACTCTTTTCCATCATTTGCATTACTAAGTTTCCCGATCGATCGGCCCGATCATCAGCTGCAAGACCAACAGCAGACCAACCAACTCGGAAACAAAGCAAGACCCCCTTTTCTTCTCTTTTCTATTTCTTCTATTCTTTTGAAAAAAGTAGTAAAAGAAAGATCTTTCAACCTTCTTGCTACATTTCCAAATCATTTTTATCTCATTTATCAGTATATCATTTGCTACGTTTTCATCATTTACATGGGTTCGCTTCATTTTCCTCGTTTCCATCTACTTTTCAACCGCGTTAACCTGGTTGTTTGACTCAGAGAGTCAAGCGTAAGCCCCCCCCCCCCACGCCGACAAGGTGAAACCCGTTGGTGTATTGAAGGTAAAATAGGACCAGCGGTTTCACAAACGATATCTACAAGCCTTACGAGAAGCGAAGTAAGTTGAAAAACTTCTCTCACAACTGGCGACACTAATGGCCAAAGTCAAATACGACTATGTTTGGAACCGAAATTTCCATATTCAGTTTTTGAATGAACTGGAAGAGCTGCAGTGGTCCTTTGCAACTTATGTCTTCCTCTGATTCAGAACTGGCGACAAACTGCTGGAGTCGCTTCCATCTGAAACTAGTGTTTGACGATGTCTACTAATATATGGGAAAAATCACACTCGTACTTGCTGTTCACAAGACTGGCGTCAAAAATCTGAATTTGTCCGCTATTTCTTGAACTCTCTGGAATCGAGTCGTCATTTCTTGAATGATCTTGTCAAATGATGCGAACACCTCTCCACGGTGTTCCTGCTCGTGAGACGAAGTTACATCTGCGGATTTATAGCCTTCCTGTGAACTTTTCTCAGAGAGTTCTTGCCTGTCCTGTCCTGCCTGTCCTATCAAATTTTGTTTGTTGAGGCCGTGTTATCTTCGCGAACATTGCTGAGATCTCCTCCATTTTCTCATTTTGGTTCGAAGAAGTTGATAAGAGATTCTATCACGGTAGCCTTTTCTACTTCGAAATTTTCGTATAGCAGAGCCAGGCTGATTTGGTATTTGTAGATGTCTTGTGTGCTGTCGAAGATTACGCAATAGTATTTAGCTTATTGAATGCGATTGAAGATGGTGGATCAAACTTGCTATAATCAAAGTTTGTTAGCCTTAAGCCCCCTGTATCTAGGTTCTACCATAGCTGTTCTTACAGGACACGATCTTAAAGGAAGACACATAGGTGTATATTCCAATGATTTATGCGAAAGCTGCATGGATGGAGAAGAGGAAGAAACCGTTCAACATCTTCTTTGCTCATGCCCTGCACTACTTCATAGGAGGAAAACTCATCTTGGTGAATTCTTCTTTTACGATACTAGCGACTTAGCTTATATAGACCCCAATAGTCTTTCAAAACACATTGAAAGTTCCGCGTGGTTCGACTAGCAGGTGATTAACCGGCTATTCACGAAATGACAGATTAATGGGTTAATTCGTTAACCTCACATCGCGTTTTTAGAAATTAGTAGGTGATTAACTTGCTGATCTCCGTGGTATCACAAATCACAGTGGACCCTTGTGGTCTAAGTGTGTCAGCCAATGCACAGCCAGTTCCACCTAACCTCACCTATAACCTAACCTATAACCTAACCTAACCACTGCAAATAATTGCTTTAAGAAATAAAAGGAAAACAAAGGGGGATTAGCTTTGAGTTAAAATAAAAAACGAAATCTTTTTTTAAGTTATTGCAATCAAAGCTTTATGCGTTATTTATTGTATTGGCTATAAATAAAAACCTCTATTTACATTGTACGATAAGCTCCTTTTTATAAAAGACGATACATCCGAAACTTTGTTTCACTAAATCTACCTAAATTTTTTGCCCTAATGACTCTAGATACACCAATTTTGAAACAAATCGACTCAGTCACTCACGTCAGGAGTTAAATGCAGATGTCTCTGCTTAAATTTATACCCGAGTCGTCTTACGTTCCCCTAGGGTACCTTGTGGTCTCGAAGAAACACATTAGCCAGTATCTTTCATTTGCACTTAAGAAGTTGATAAATAAGAAGGCAATGCATATCAGTAATTCTTATAACACCTTCAAAGGAAAACGCGAAAATAAAACACAACATCTGGTTCTTGTTTTTATTTTTATTTTATTCCTTACAGAGCATCCGATACGGACTTAAGGTAATACCTTGGCGTATGCAACTGACTCAACATTAATACCTATCTACCAAAGTTGAAGGTATAAAAAATCGTTAAAAAAAAAGAATATTTAATCTGCTTAAGTTGTCACATTTGACTTATCGACCACATCTATCTCCACTCACAACTAAGGAATGCTTCTGAAGCAGCAATTGTCGGTGGTTTGCCTTATACAGAGATTAAAGCATTTCCCACACACAACAACTGGAACAAGTTGCTTTTATCCGAATCATAATAATTACAATCTTCTTTTCTCTTTATTCTTTTTATTCTTTTCCTCGAACCTGAAGCTGAACCCGAGCACGGGCAATCATTTACTTAAGTTTTTAAGTTGTTTTGGGGTACCTTTTAGGAGTTTTAGGAGCCATCAATGTGAATGGCTTATCAAACTTATTTATAACGTAATAACTTTTATTTAAATTCATAAATTTTGCGGTAGCAATGATGTGGCATCCCACCACCATCCACCACCTCCTCATCACATTATTTGGGTACTTTCTTTTTTCTTACCTAACCCGAAAAGTTTTAAAGGTACGCAGCTTTTACGTTACGCAGTACGCACAAAGAAGTGTGTACTTAAAAAATAAAATAAGTGCGAAGGCAATTATTAAGTACATACGCTCTGTGGATGGTTGGATTTGGATGTATCTTTTTGAAGGTTGGCAAACTGCAGTTTCCTTTCATTCGTGTGTCTCCTTTAGAAAATCATCAAACGTGATAAGTTGACAAGCGGTTTGACAAGCGTTTTTGATTATAAATGTGTCTGTTTCAAAAGGGCACTTATGAAATTGTTAGGGATGATCAAAATCGAAGAATGCCCGAATGACAGAATCAATGGATTCTGGATATTGCGGCTACACTTCAAGTTCGGCATGCATTCATGGGTACTTATATCAACGTTTCATCGTTCAACTTGGTACTTTACTTGGTGTGTGTTGTCGTTATGTGTATTTGAATGAGTCTATAGAATTTATTAGTTTCTCAGTGCGAGAGGACGTTAACCGTGACAATCACAGTCGGACATCGAAATTATGATTGACATTATTTGATGGAAATTAAACGAAAGCATCGCCATCGTGGGTAGCAGATATACCTACGAGTATTTGAGTATGTGTATTTTAGGGGAGACAAAGTGAAATGATTGGTATATTATTTACACATAACAGCTGTGTATATAGTCTACAGGATTGTTGAGTAAGCCTAGTAAAGTTTGACTTTCGGATTAATTATCTTTGAAAATATGTAGAGGAAAATACTTGTGATTTTGTTTGAAATTGGATTTGGGGAAGGTTTTGATGTAACAATAATTGTATACGGTAGGCTTTAATATTTTAGGTAAGGAGGTGCTAAGTATGCCGAATCTATGAGGAAGACTCATTACTTTAAGATACGAATGCTTAATTAAGCTGAATTAAAAATACTTTATCTCCACCTTCAACAAAAAGTTGGAAGCAATGCTTATTATTTCCGCTAAAGAATCAAGCGGGATCATTTTTAAACCGGCTATTGTTTGAGTGTTCTTAGCACAACACATACCTATATTGTAATGATAAATATGATACATATACACATATTATGCCAACAGGATCTTGATATAAGGACTACTAATGAAGGCATCTGGGCTTGGGCATCATCAGAAGATTGAAAAAAAAGAAAATCTTTCAAAAATGTTCTTTTTTTCTGTCGGAGGTTTATGAAATACTAACTGGAGCATTCACACCTAAATACCGGCCTATTGTATTACCAGACACCTTCTTTTATTAGCTTTTTAGATCTTCGGAGAAAGCCGAAAAATGCTGCCATGTTAAGGAGACTAAGTTGCCAACGATAAAATGCAAGGACATTCACAGAGGAAGTGCTCCGCATATCAGCGCCATTGTAACGCAATATTTTCTGCTACGGGACAACAAAAATGTTACAGTTATCTTATTAACGTTGCGAAGCATTCGCCTAGTCTGTCCGCATCGGGGCATGCCATCAATGATTGCGCTCTTCACAGATCCAATTGCTGATTGAAGCCGTCAATGAGGACCCTGGTAGACCAAGCGACGGTTCAAGTCGTGAGAAAGCTGTCTGTGAACCTTGCCTAGCAAGTTCATCGGCGATCTCATTTCGAATTAAGCCCTGATGGCCTTGAACCTGGAACCCAAAAAAGACTCAAAGGGAAGCTTTCCGTTTGTAGAGAACTCTTGCATTCCTGGGTCATTTTCGAAGTACATAGTTAGGGCTGATTAAAGTTATAAACACAGCTTAGCTTTCGCTGAAGAAGCAAAAACAATCCATTTCTGACTCAGATTCTAGAGTTGGCTAGTCCTAAACCGATGAAAACTTGACTGTGTACCCCTGACGCAGCTTGACCCTTCGTTTCATCATATCAGAAAGCATCTCCATTAGATGTGATTCTAAGATATGCTGCTTGCGAGTTCCTCAAAGCTTCAGTGCAATTTGAGCCAGAGACCACATCTCTTTAAATGAGAATTGCTCTTGAGAGTACACCCCAGATGAAGTTATCAAGGAGTGGAAGATTCAGCAGTGTGTCGAGAGCAGCAACCGGAGTGCTGGTTAAGGTCCAGTACAGCTAAGACATATTGTTCTTTGTAATTTAGCGAACGAAGCAATAACCTAATTTACGTAAGAGCATGTTCCACCAAACACCCGATGCATCCAAAGGACCCTTTTTGGTGACGCATCCCATATCTTGCCAAAGACTCCTTTACAGACTGACAGTGCCTTAGCAGTTTTCTACTCCACATGTTTCTCTTCATGAAAGAAAGACACAGAACTCAATTCATCATAGAAGCAAGTAATATGTACACCATTTTTTGATGCACTTCGGATAAAAGGTTTGGGGTGTCATTTCAAAAACAGTATATATTTTTAAGGGAAATCATCGGATGTTTATTTCATTGCAACGAAGAAAGTATGCCGTTATCAATAGAAAACACTACTGTAACAGGATCATATTCACTAATAAAATTTTCCGCACATTTGCGCCAATTTATTTACGATAATCTCAAAAATTACATCTTTGAGGTCTTGATTGATTTGTGGGCCAGTGGCATAGTGAATGGTTGCTTCAGGATCCTTTTAAAAAATAGCGAGGTACAAACACCGCCAACCCAAGGCATTATACGTTGAGAATGGAATAGTAATGTTTTCCTAGCTATAAATGCAACAACTCTCTTTGTTATCGTAGCCTGAGTGGTGAAGAAAAGTTTCATCACTCAAGAGGATTTTTTAATGAGATTGCAGACTATGTTGATGGATTTCAACTGCCGATTGACGTACCCCACCTGGGATCACTAGTGTTTAGCAGTGGAGTGGGAGAGCTATGCTCGTAACTCCAGAAAAAGAGGAAGATGATGAATTGATGATAAACTATACCCAATCAGCAAATATACGAAGTTGTTGACTGTCGGGTAGGTTTGAAATTTGAGTCTTGTTTTAACTTTTTTTAAATAATTCGGTGTTAATTTGCTTATGGAATGCCCAATTCTAATGATCGCCACAGCTACACTGTGGCCTCTTTATATAAAATTTTCTATCACCAGTATGCACATTTTCGACAGTAGGTATAATTATCATTAATAGCTTTATGAATTCAATTCATAGTCTTCAATTAGTTGTGAGCCATTATCGTCACTTGTGTAGCACGTAGAGACGATTGTTTTTGAAAATTACGCCATTCGTCATCGTGGTGCCCGTGGCGCAATGGTTATGGTATCTCCTTGTTACATTGCAGGTTTTTGGTTCGAATACCGAAGAACATCAAAGATCATTCCACGGGCATCTTCCTTCACGGGGTATTGAGAATTCATCCGATAGTAATTTCATGGAAACAGCTTTCTCTCTATTAGCCGTTCGGAATCGGCAAAAAATTATACATTGGTCCCTTCCAATCATTCACTGGGAACGGTTGAGAAAACTGCCCATGACCCCGGGGCTTCCTACTTTCTTTCGGCACCCTGTTTATTTTCTTTAACGTCATCCACATAATTACAGTGGCAGAATTTAACAATTAATTATAGTTCGATAGCGCGATTCATTTATCATAAAAGTTGCTCCGACTTCGCTTTCCGACATACCAAAAGCGGCAGTCACACGTTGAGGGTTCAACAACAATATTTCCTAGGATTTCCAAGTCTCAAATGCCACAATTCTGCTGTCTACGTTGTTGAAATGGACCTCATCACCCAAGGCAATTTTTCGATGAAGTTTCGGATCACTTTTTCATTTGAAAGGCCCAATCAACAAAAAAAAAAACTGTCGAAGGTTTGTGCGCTTAAGGTCCTGTGTTACCTGAATCTTAAAAACCTGAAGGGCTAAGTCCTTATGCAAAATTCGATGTCTGTGGAACACTCAATTTCAGAGATCGGATAAACTCTGATGTTTGGATTACAACAGCAGTTGTTCTTGAACAAAATGACATGCCAAATTCAATTCTTCCCATCCTTACTTGTCCCAACAGCCAACATTTTTTGCCACTTTCCCAATGAATGGGCCAGAAGATGCTACACGATCACCATCACCTACAAGTGCTTTAGTTTTACGAGTTATTACCTCGAAGTTTTCACCACTTTTCCTATTTTTTCGTATTTTGGTAATGAATTTTGTTAATCTCGATGCATTATTGAAGGATATATCCACAAAGTAGATATTACCAGAGACTCAACTCGTTCATCCTTAATCCTTTGACTGAAACACCCTGTAATCTTTTCTGTGATGACATCAAAAACAGCGTCTAATTTGAATTAACGGCTATATCCGACTGGAATGGAGTTTCATTATATCCACTATTTTAAAAACAGTTTTCCCTTTAATGGCAAATATAGTGTTAACTGAGACAGTTTCGAATGAAGTTTTTAAAATTCTGGACTGTTATAAATCCTTAAATATAGAAACACTTTCACTTATTTTAAACAAATCAAAATGAAAACTGTGAAGAGGGTTCCCTGTCTAATTCAGCTTGTTGACAAATCATCACTGCCTTGCCGAAGTTGACTCTCTGTTTCTTCTCTGTGAGTTATCTTTTCATTTATCTTCAGCGTTTTTTTGTCATTTATCAAGTTCTGTGACAGCTTAAGTCATGGCGAATAGAGGGCTATTCAATGAATGATTTTAATATTCTTTACTTAACTCTAGACATCGACATGCTTATGAAGAAATTACAAAAACTCGTGTTGACGTAATTTCTAAGATCTCTTCAAAATTATTGGAAAGACATGGCCCAATATATCTGCGAAAAAGATAAAAATAAGTAAGATGAACCTAAGTCAATACAAATGTTACAGTCTGATCTTATGATAACCTACAGATTCAGACATGATTTCAAATAGCAAAGACTTCCAATTTTAACGAACAAAAAAGACTTCGGTAACTTGGCATATTTTGTAAGGAACAAAAACTTGTACTTGAAAAATCGTCCGTTTGGACGATGTTAATTTACACGAGATTTTCCAAGTGACAAAGCATCCTAGCTACAGTTCGGTGTATATATTGAGCGTCGACGGCGTCATCAACGGTTAAGTATTCTTTGAATACACACTTCATCACCTTCGCCTTGATCAACGATCTAACTAAATTTTTTGGCACCAGAGATGATCTGTTGAATAATTTTGTTCCAACTGGACGATAGATGTGGTACCCGTGGCGTGATGGTTAGCATATCCGCCAGTTAACCCAGAGGTTCGTGATTCGAATTTCAACGAAGGCAAAAATGTTTTTCCATGGGTATCGCCTTCGCGAGGAATTGGCAAGTCCTCTGTAGAAATGTGCTAGACCCTGGGTTCTCCTCGCTCTGTTGCTCCACCCTTTTTATTTATTTTTAGGAAGATAGATTCCAAGCAACCAGCATTCCAAAACTCAAAATCGCTCAAATTCAGCCTCATACATACGCCCTGAGCAATCAAAAATTAACATTCTCGTTTGTTTATTCTTCAAGGTCGTTTATAGTTATGCATTCATCATGTTGGGATGTACCAACTTTAATGATCCGTTGCCAATGGAACACGATGAATTTCATTGATAGGCCTTTTAAATAAAATATGAGTTATTAGGTCGATGTAAAACACGCAACTTGTTTTATCATTTTTCCTTTCCTTGTCTATTGAAAAGCCTTTAAGTATGGGAAAAGATTGTTTCGTCCGATGGTTGGTAACACCAAAATCGACCGACGACGTACTTTATATTTAAAAAACGTCATCGCCGTTCTTTTTTACCATTTCATAAATTACGTTGCTATTTCAGTTCAATGACTTTAAAAATGCTACGCAAGTTTAAGTTGACAAATGGCTTTGATTCTATTTACGTACACTGCACATTTCACTTTGGTTAAAAGAGCTCCTTTATCAACTGGTCTCAATTTGGCCATGTGCACCAATCATATAATGGCAGAAAAATGGCAAAATTCTCTGGAAACATGGCTTTCCTTTTCACCTATACATATGTACGTATGAATTTTTCATCAAATTTCTGTTAAGGACACTGTAATCCAAGTCAAGGTTCTTGTTGTTGTTTCAGTAGCACTCGGAGGTATTCAAATCAGAATCGTTGTCACTTCGTTTTAACCTTTTCTTTGTAACCCTCTCGTTAAAAGAAAGGCCTGCAGACGAATAGCAATATGGAAATTCCATCAACAGCTTAAACTCAAAGTAGGTTTATCGATATTTCTTGAAAAGCCATAGTCATTGTTGAAGAATGAATGAAGTTGAATGGCTTATTTTTAATCTGTGTATAAAGCACACATTGTGTGTTTGTGATTTGTTTGTTAAATCTGATGGCTCATAAGTTATGTAAGATTTGCTTATTGTGCACCTAGCAGGGCTTTCCAAAAGACCTTCCTCTCGAAAATAGAGAATATCCGAATCAATTTATTTCAAGTTCAACATGACAACGCATTCTATACAAACAAAACCAATGACTAGGATATTCTTATGAGTTGATTCTTGTTTCTGGCTTAAAAATAATGAAACTGTCACAAGGACATGCGACACAGTAAGTTGCCTTTCATTAATTATGTATTCAAATTGTTCAATAGAATAATAGGAAGGTACCTACGAGTAAAGAACCTTGTCCAAGGCAATCCAATTATTTATTTTTCGAATTGGAAACGAACTACACGGCAGCTGTAGTACCTACCTACTGAGAAATACTATGGATAGGTGAGGTTTTTCGAGTTTCGCATACTTCAATCGAGAACACCTTTAGAATTATCGAAACAATGAGGAGGGAATATCCCTGACGGATGGCAGGAAAAGGTGTTCGAAATCACACCATGTCCTTGTGTTGCGTCTTTATTATTTCTTTTGTAAGTCATTTATGAAAAGAAAATGGGATGAAAGCCTTGCAAGAACATTTTGTATCTCTTTTTCTACTTTATTTTTTTCATTTGAGGGTCCAAAAGGAAATTTTAAATCATTGTGTCATAAAAAGGAGTCTTAAGGGACCTACAGACAGAGCATATCTTATAATAGCGTGTTCTAGCAATCAACGAAAATAAAATTATGTTATGGCTTCCCTACACCAATACCAATCATAGATATAGACAGACGCTAGCAAGGAAAACCGACTATCTAATGTTTTTTACATAAATTTACTGCCAATGCTGCAACAGAGTAGCGAGCGTGGACCCTTAAATACTATATCAAGATGAATAAAGGGACCGATCAAATTGAATGCCAGTGCGAGAATGAGAATGATGTTGCAGGTAGGCTCGGTTCGGTAGTAGTCAGGACGGAGGGATAAATTGATACATTGTCAGACCTTTGATATGTTTTTTTTTTTTCTGTGAGTGAGATAAATTTTTCATTTCAGTGGCTTTAATTTTATGTATCTATTCCAGAGTATTTTACAAGCATGAACGAACCTTTTTTCATTTCCTTTATATGTGGCGATTAAAAAGGACCCCTTCGTCAAATGCAAAGGATTACAGCAGCTGCCGCTTTTAACAAGTGAATAAGTAACGCATTGTTTGCTTTGCTCTGAAGAATGCAACGTATTTGGAATATTGTCAATTGTCAAATTTGACGGCAGTTAGTGAAAGGGCTAAAAACTGAATCATAGGTAGGTACAATCTATGACTGTGCGCTATCTTAAGCCGCTCGGCTCGTAGAGTGCGCAGTTCATCCTTTTCTTTACAAACAACAAAAATAAGATTATTTTTCTGACAAATCCTTTTGTTGGGAGTAATGCATTTTGAAAACGATACCTGCTGGATGTTTTTCACTGTGAAATAGGTACATATGTGTTTTTCGAAACAGTTTTGAGTGTGGAATGTGTTTATTTAGAAAAGTAGAGCGTATCTGCATTGTATTTTAATGGATGTGAAATGTGTAGTTTTAATATCTTTTTGTAGGTACTTATGTAGCTCAGATGTATGAATTTTCGCGCATTAACACCTACCTACCTACCTATTTTTTAAATCACCAGTTTGGGTGTTTATTGCGTCTTTTACTAATTTGAAAACAGTTGTGGTTAGTAGACTTATGTAACTTTTTATACAGTCACACTGATTTTTAAGACATGCTTGTAGGTATACCTACTTAAAGCAAGTTTTAAAAATCAGTGAAAGTGTAGAGAAAAATGCAACGTTTTATTTGTCTATTGGTACAGGTAGGTACACTTTACTTGCTGTAAAGGAAAATGAAAATTCACTGACTTTCATATGCGCAGAGGTTTAGGCCAAAAGTTATTACCTACCTTTCGTTGCAAGTTTTTTGTTGTTTTCTAAAAAAGCAGAATGCTCTAAAACTTGGCATCAAAACAACCCGACCAAGAACGCTGATATCTTCAACGATGGCTTCTGAGCTCAAGAAAAACATAATTTTAGACTCGTTCACACATTACGACTCCCAAAAATTCCCCATTGTTTCAATTTGTGTTTTTTTACACTTATAGATTTTTTATTAGATCAGTTTTTCGTCAACTAGGCTTATTTTACCCACCATCTAGGTAGTGCTCCTTAAAAAATATTATAGACGAAGTGATAAAAACGCTTTATTTTTTATTTATTCAAGCTTTTCATGTCTATAAATAAAAAAAAGAAGAAACAAAGCCTCATTTAATAAAAAATTAAACCAACAAATTTTTGAAATGTAGGTACTCATAAAGTCATTGCTCCCATCTCCATTACTATCCTCTTCACAATCGAACTCAAAAGCAGTGTTAGATTCATCGACAGCACAGGGCTTCTTTGCTAAAAGACGGTTATGTCTTCTGCAATTTTTGCTCGGAAGTTATAATAGGAATCGAGCACGGTTAAAAGTCATCGTTCGTTTTTTTTATTCTTGAAAAGCTCTCAAGGAAATTTTTGAAATCTTTATTACGTGCTTCGTGTGCCTGTGCTTCCTCAGAAAGTTGGCCGATTCTCAAAAGTCTCTATAAGTGTGTCAAAAACACACTTCAACATAGAAATAAGTCGTGTTGACCTCATATCAAACTAAGCTTTAAGACTGACTTCGGCAAATGTAGATCTGATTTTCATTGTATCTTTTCTGGGATAAAAAGCTTTATTTGCATTTTGTTCAGTTTTGTAAGGTTTTGTAAGGAGATTTTTCTGGGGCACTCATTTCTAAAATATTATATTAATGCCGTGATAGTTTTGCTCCAATTAAAACCACCAAACCATATTCTCCAGCCATATTACTTTTCTAGTTCGACTGCGATTTTTCAAGTCCTCTCCCGATTGGGGCTCACAGTTACTTCTTTTAGGAGTTAAAGGCTTGGTTCTGTGTCTTAAGGTTATTTCGATGGCATTATTGAGATCATCAAACTCTATAGACGAACTCGTATCCAAGGTGAATCAGTAGCTCTACAGAAAGCTAGAGATGTATTAAATCAACTTCATTAAGTTTTAGAAAACTTTTCCGTCATCCTCCAAGCCAAAAAGCGGATTTTAAACTGCATTTGAAAATCAGCTTTCAAATGTGATAAGTTTTCAGGTTTCCCCAAAACCTAATTTGGTTTTTTTCAGTGATTTGCGTCACTTTTATTGATTGTTCTCTTAAGAATCTGTATTGTTCTTCTATGAATACGTTCCTAAGAGCTCCTCATTAGAGCAATAAGTTCAATAAGTTTTTTTCGTAGCCCGGACCCCAGACTCTCTCGGACCACAACTTAAGTTTGCGGGACTTAAGAATTTCTGAAGAAAACACGTTTCTATATAACTGATTGCAGAAATTCGACTCAATTTTACAGTTTTTACTTGAAATTATAGGTACTATAAGACAAGTTTTGCAATTGTGCAATTGTTTTTCTTACACTCAACTTTCTCGTTTATGGCTTACACGATTCTGAGTCCTAGGTGTTTAAAAAAAATTGTGAATCAACATTCGAAAAGTTTTAGTTTTTTAAGTTTTTGAAAGTTTTTTATCAGAAATTTGATTTTTATGAAGATTTTAAAAACAATTTATTTGATTTTTTTCAAATTTTGTGTCGCAACATTTTCTGGCAAGGTTTTAAGGCTAAGAAAATCCATATTTTTTTAAAAAGGAAAAAATCGGTTTGGTAAAAACTACTCTAACGATTTGTTGTACCTATTAAAAACTGCTTAAAAGCAGCGTTTTTAGGTTATCGCTAGAGACCTCTGGAATAATTAATGAAATTTTTTCCAATAGTCTGCGATTTTATTCAATTTACAGAATGAATGTGTAGTTCGCCACCCTGTACTACCGAATATATTATGAAGAGCGTGAAACCTTGTACTTAGCCTCAAGACTTCGATATTGTACTTACTACTTAGCACACAATCGCGAGTTCGTGCGACCCAGTCGTGCCCGTTTTGTTCTTGGTCTTGGGCTTTATACATTGGTACATACCCGAAGTTGAAGATTTCAATATTTCAAATCATTTTCAAATAAATCAAATAAAGAAATCTGGCTTAATGGAAGCACGAAAAACCACAAAAGATGTCTAGAAGGAAAGGTTCTAAATTTTTGAATAAGTTGAATATTACTTTATTGAAAAATAAAAAAAAAATTAAGGGTTTTATTTGTTTTAGTTTTTGAACTTGTGCCAGCTTTTTGATCGTTTCGCAACATAGTGCGATAATGTAAGGTATATTAGGCTGTGGTACATTCAGCATAAACGCGGAAACTGTTTTTGACGTGGTTATTAGCTATAGCTTCCAAAGCGTTTTATTTAGTTGTGAGTTTAAAAAAAAACACTGAAAACGGCCTTTTTTGAACAGTTTAGTGTGCGAAGTTTAAATTTAAAGACGATTTATCGGTTTTCTTTCAGGTTTTGAGTTGTTTCATGTCTGAGAACAAACAGAAGCATTTTGTCTGCTTTTTCTTGTTCTTCTGAACGTGGAATTATCTAGCCATTTTTATGGGGTTCTCTGGATCTCTCCTTAGAAGATGTCAATGCCAATTGCCAACAACCATTTGTGCCTTAATTCTTTACAAAATGGAACCTTCTTCTTAGGTGCCGTCAGCTTACTTTCATACTTTTTATACGTTTCTCAACTTTGTGCATCGAACTTTTTTTTCAAGTGAGTCAATGCTGAACTCACAACCTTTGTGTAGAGCCTTCCCTTCAGCTTCGGGGCATTTTTCTATTATAGAAGATGGTGGAACTTACTCGCCACTTCATCTACGCTACATTAAAGTACTCTATGATCGATATCGTCATCACAAGTTATAAGAATGGAACTATCCATCCATTGAAATATTCAGACTATCCCCTCCTTCCTGTAAGCTTGGAGATTAGAATCATAAACTATCTAACCTCGATGTCTCTCTTTTCCAAAACTAATAACTTATCTCGTCTAGCCCTGCATCTGCCCTTTTTTTTAATTTCGACAGATCCTTCACGAGCTTCTTCGTCTGTGATGTCGTATGTTTCGTTAAGTTAAGTTCAGCTTCTGGAAGGTGCTCTCGAGGGAACATTCCGTTCAATACAAAATCATAAATCTGTCTTCACCTGTGAAGAATTTTATCGTCATTTTGTCGTTAATGAATTTCGGAGACCGAATCTACCCAGAATTTCGGTTTCTCTAATTCTTTGAGTGGTGCCCGTAGCGTAATGATTGGAATGTCTGCAAAAATAATTTACCAAGGGTATCGCCTTTCGCGAGGAATTGGCAAAGTCCTCTAATAGTAAATTCATTACCATGAAAAGCGCTTTCTCGATTAGCCGTTCAGAACCGGCAAAAAATTTTAGGTCCCTTCCATTGCCTCAGAAAGTATGGTTGTGAGAAATGCGGGTCTGTTGCGCCATGAATTGAGTGATGATTCTTTAAGGGGCTAATTGGAATCTTACATAATTATGTTGAATAACTAAGATTGCATCAGCAGTCGGGGTAAAAATTTCTTCCAGCACCCGAATCGTACCTTCCGTATGATTATCTTGGAGATGGGCGAAGTTCTTCTTAATTTTTTCTTGCAGCTTGTTTATTCCAAGTAGATGCGAACCTTTTCATCTCTATTATTTGATAACACTGTTTTCCTTCATAGTTCCACCAACACGATTTTTTTGGATTGTTGTTAATATTCCTTCCGTCCGTTTTTGATCCCAAATACAGAAAATTGCACCCCTGCATTTTGGACTGTGTTGATGGTGTTACACAAACAACTATGCATGTTAAAAATAAATTGTTCAACTTTTCCTTTCTCCAAACTATACGACTTGATTTTCCACAATTGATTTTTTTTTGTTTGCCTTCCTTCCCCTGCACCTTCTTTAAAAGAATCTGAAAACGGTGCTGCAGGGCGACAGCTTCACCCAATATTTTTGCAGATTTCACCCGAGACTTCATAAATTTGGCTACCAAATGGTAATCAACTTGGGTTTCATTTCTGCCACTGCTGCAACTGACAAGGTGTCGGTCTTGTTTGATGAAGGCATAGTTAAATATGATGAGTCAAGCTACTCCCAATCTTGACCAGGAAGGTTACTTGTCTCGTATGCCATACATCCATGGTAGTCATCGAATCATAGTCTTCTTTTGTCTCCCTGACGTATTCGTTTCAATGTACTCCAAGGAAATCTTTTAAAAAAGACGAAAACAATAAAGTCAGATGCTGCGCTTACGTAATTTTAAACTGTTGCTAACTAACGTCAAAACTATTTTGAAAATATGTAATATGTTTTCCAATTTCATCTGAACCATTAAAGGAAACACAAAAAAAAAGAACAGGGCTAAAGAAACCGCCTCGAGGCCAACTATAAGTATCTTCTTTGATTATTTCTTTGTGGCATTAAAAAATGCATTCATACCTTTAACCATTCTAACTTCAGTGTCAAAGAGTTTGGCAATGAGTCAGTTTATTGTTAAGAGTCATCACTATTCAACTATTCTGCTTCTTAATGGTTTTTATATGACTACTTTGGAAGAATGTTGTCATAAAAAAAAATCACATCCTGAATAACAATAAATCTTATTAAACCGCCAGAGAATCTATCTCCGACCAATAAACCTTGCCATTTTTATGGCAAGGCTTAATACCTCAACATTAAGCTAAAAGAAGGACCTATCAAAGTTTTACATACAACTGAGTCCTATACAAGAATGCCTTTTTAATGGATGATTAATCACAATAAATAAGAATACAAAAAAAATTTAATATTAACACGAGACTAGGTACCACCGAGAGTCCAACGAAAAAAAGAAAAACACTGCAACAACCATCCAAAACCACCTCAAGGTTCCAAGAAGAACACAAATCTTGCATTCTCTACTTTATCAATATTTTTGCAGAATACTGATGCTGTTTAATGAACAACCAGCAACGACAGGCAACAACAACAACAACAACAAAAAAACCAAAGATTTTTATTGCGGCCATAAAACTGACTTATCATTTTTTTGCCTTTCTCACTTCTTGAACGTCCGCGCAGACAAATGTTAACATGTGTATGTGTAAATGAAATTCAAACAGGTACTTATAATTTGGCTTCCAATCTGGCGAAGATGTCAACATACTATTAAGTCGATGTAAGGCCAAAAAACTGGTTTGTAAATCCATTAGCCGAAGACAAGTCAAACGAGTCACCATAGCAATTTCTCGACTGTAGAGCATGCTATCTTTGCTACCGACATCATCTGAAATTAACAAACTGCGGTTTGCATCCGTACCCGGTACATGTACAGTGAGTATACAATTTTTTTTTATAGTCGTGTAATCACACACGAGGATTTCTTAACTTGGCTATTAAGAAACCTCATAATTTTTTTGTGAAGTCTTTTGGAATTTGATTGTAAGGCCGACCTCTTACTTAAATGTTTAATGTTTAATTTTTAAAAAGATTTTGAGTCAGTTTGTGGTGTAAGGGGAGAAAACGACTTTTGTATAAGGAAGTTTAAATAAGGAAGAAGTTTGTATAAGGATTTAGGATTGAATTAGTTTAGTGGGGTTCTTTCGAGTATGAAAGTAAAAGTGATGAGGTTTTTGTACTTGAATTAAAAACTCACCATATTGAAAAAGGGTGTGTTACAGCGCAATTCAAACACGGCAGAAGTGAAACTTCAAAATAGAAAAGGCGACTGCAAAAGCCCGAACGAAGAGGAGATAAAGATTATCTATTCTACCTCATTCTCTTGTAAAGCGAATCCGATTTCTGACTATTTTTGTTTTCTGTGTCGCTTTTTCGTTTCATCTGAAGTTTCACTTTAATAACGCAACACACTTCCGTTACTGTTAGGTTAGGTAGACTGGGCTGACGGCTGACGGTTGATCTTATTTACGTCAAACTAAGATCAGTGTAGGTCCATTGCGATACCCTGGGGTGTTGTAACGTCCTAAGAAACCTATAAGTTTATGATTGGCCAATTTTTATTCATTTTTTGACATTAAAGAGGCTTAACAAGCTGTTGCCTGGAGTTTCTGATAGTTCTTCCAGTTCGTTGAAGAAATATGTTGAAGAAGGAATTGTTTCCTTGTATGGCACATTGTTGGGCAGTGTAAAAGGAAGTGAGTGGTATCCTTCCCTACATAATCGGCGCAAAAACCCTTATTTTTGAGCCTCGTAGGTTGTGTCCTGTAGGAATACTGATAAACGATCCCATTGAAGGCCTAACCAGGGATAGTGGCCTTTCCGATCGTTCCTATAATTCCTATCGTATTTTGGCCAAAATTTCCTGGAGGTGACACAAGAATTTTGGTATCTTTCATTGGACTTTCACATTATTTTGCAACCAATGCTGTTTTATTGCACTGGGTGGAACTATGATTGATTAGTCTATGAGAGAAGGGTCAAGTGTTTCGCCTTTTCTGGCCAGTTCATCCGCTCTTTCATTTCCCAGTATGCCACTGATCCCAGCAGGTTCTAACGTTATGCTGCGTGCCAAAAACCCTTAATAATAAAAAACCCTTTTAATAAAAAAAAGTATGTGAAAACGCCATCGTGAACACCTGTTTTGCAACGCTTCTAACTGCCAAGATCTCGGGTTGGAAGACACTGCTGTGATTTGGAAGTTTGAAGGAACTGGCAAGGCTGTGGCTTTCTGCAAAGAAATCTGCACGTATGAAGTGTTTCATTCTCTCAATCCTGTCTATTGAGGAAGCTGGTTGAGAACAATTTATTAAAATCCAGGTATGGAGTTGTGTAATCCGTGCATATATTGTTGCCTGCGGATCTTGATAAAGTCTGTGCATGTCCTGTATGGCTGGTTTTCCAGACATTACACCGATTTGATTTAAGTGCGCTGTTTGTTGCCGATTCTTGAGAGATCAAGGCGTGTGAGATTGAGAAAAATGTGGCGCTTAAGTAAGAAAAAAATTGATATGAGACTGATCTTGAGCTTCGAAACAGAACGATTTTAGTATTAGCACATTCCCATATCAGAAATGCTTTGATAACTTCAGGAGAAACCGACTGACTGCCTGCGTTCGCCGTTAGACTACCTCGTTATTCTGCTGCCTTTTGAAACTCTAACTTACCTTCAATTACAACTGACGTCTGTTTAAAAGTTATTTTGGAAGAACAAATGGATTCACCCGATGTCCAAAAAGGCAGCCATATTTGAATTTTTCTCCGTCATGCGGCTGAGCTATCAGGATCCAGCTCGCATACCTTTTAAGACAATTATCATCCAATCGTAAATGGTTTTATGCAACTTTACTATCAGCGATTAAGAGAAAGCTGTTCCTGGAGATTCGACTCAAGTCACTGGTCACTAGTGCTCAGAACCCTATCTCGAAACTCCTTCTTAAAATGAACTCAACTTCTGTTCAGGAGGTGTTCAAAGGTCGTGTCCCAACATTTTCTTCCCAAAACAGGAAGCTTAAATTGCCTCACTCTAAAACCACTAGAAATTTCTAGTTCCACAATCCTGTTTGAATAAATATTTGATTAACTGTTTGGTTGCCTGATCACCATTGACCGTTGGCCATGTCATTGCTGTTGTGGTCATGTGAGCCGTGGATATAAAGAACGTCTGTTGATTCAACCCGTCAATATCATTCACGATGCAGATGCAATTAGTCACTATTAGCGTTCTTTACTATCATTTTGGCGAATGGAGCGAGAGGGCCATCGCGAGGCAGAAAAAATGTTTTAAAAAAAAGCAACGAAGTTACTTCAAACAAAGAGGTATAATAACTTTTATTTCACGGCAGAATGCAGATCCAGTTTGACATCCGCACGCTCTGGACACTTTGATGGGACCGCGACCGACTTGCAAGTAAAATACAACGTTGTTTGTTGTCGTTGTTTTTTTTCTTTCTATTTAGCTGTTGTTGTTGTTGCTGTGTTCATTGCTCGTCAATGGCCTAAAGACTTTCTGTGAATTCCATTGAAGCAGCTTAAATATTCTTCTGAGAACTAAATGGGGGGATAGAAAAGAAAATGAACTATAATTGTTGGAATGAAGTGTGTGCACATCAGCTTCATTGTAGATAAACGATAGCCGACAGTAGAGTTAAGTTAGCAGCACACACATAGATTTTATTGAAGGCATACCTACCTAAATGTAATTTTACAGCTGCTTGTCGTTAAAAACCTGGGAAGTGTGTAGTTTTTTTTTTTCTTTTTTTAATAGTTGCCTTTTGCCTTTTTTTCTAATGGAGTCGAAAAGCTTTTATCATTTTATACTCACAGTTTTAGGTAATTACTTGTAAAGGTACCTACCTATCTTCTTGCATGTAGAGATTTCATTGCTTTCAATTAGGCTTATTTTTATAACCAGTTTCTGAAATTCTTCTGGGATAGTAATAAAGATGATTACTTTGAGAAAATGTTCATACTCTATATGAGTAGGTATATCTGCTTATAAAAGTGGCCCAAGCCCAAGGAGAAAGCCACGAAGTAAAACTGCTTCAGATGAAAAATCGGTAGAGAAGAAGGACAAATAATTTCGAGCCTAACAAAAAGACACTTCACTAACACTTCAAGAAAATTTGTCAGTATTAAATTTGTGTAAAGTATCTTTTTTACCAAGTCCTTCGAAAATTTCTTAAAAGTAACAGAACATAGAGCTTTTTACATATCATAGCTTCGTATGGCAGACGCGTGGCACATGGAATAAGGTTGCTTCCCTTCCACTGATTAGGCAGAGTCTACCTGGCAGACTATCAACTTCTTCCAATGACTTCTATGATGAGAACCATAAGCATTCTAGGCCCTATGTTTTCCAACCTTTTCGAAAACTCATATATTGTGTTTGCCAATTTGCAATTCATAAGTAGTTCTTTACTGCCTCACTTTTTCTCATACTGGTGATATCGGCTACTTTCGTTAAGTAAGTTCAGTTGTCGGAAAGTTCCTTCCAAAATGATCTGTACAAAAGGTCATCCCAATACTATCTATATTAGAAGTGTAACTAAGTTACAAATACATTACATACCCTACCACAAGCAAATGTTATAAGGCATCCTGAAAAACACGAGAAGACTAGAACATTGGCCTACGGGCCAATCACCTATGATCGGTGCACGTAGAGTTGAAGACCACATAAGGAAGCTCTTCGAGTACTAGAAACTATGATGGGGAATCAAAATTAATTCTGTGAAATCCAAGCTAATTTGCATAAGAAGACCTACTCAAGGACGGATACGTTCTAGATCAGCCACAAACTGCCACAACATCTGCGTAAACCTTCCCGACGGTATACACGCCTCTGCAGTCGTCAAAAAACCTAACTTTGCTTTCCATCGCGTCCATCCGCTGATGCGCAAAAAAAGCGGACTCAGCCAAAACACAAAATTGTTGCTGTAAAAGCAGCTAATACGAACCGTGATCACCTACTGCTTCCCCCTCTGGTTTACAATATCCAAGACTAAAATGCAAAAACTGGCTGTATTCGAGAGGAAGGTTCTACGCATGTGCACATGGCTTGGCTACGATCCGATACACAGGAAAAACGTCAGCAATAGAAAGCCCTATGAAGAAGCAAGAATCATCCCCATAGAGAAATACATGGTGCAATCTGGAAGACGTCTACTGAAAAACCTGTCCAACCATCCAACCTTGTGTAGCAGAAGAAGGCCGACACCCGGACCCGAGATACATCGATGCGACGACACAAATGGAAGACGACACATTCAACAACGATGAGGCAATAGACTTCTACGCTGGCGCTGAGGCAGCGTCAACCCACCACCGTGGCTAGCTGCTCCATTTGACTATTTGACTGTTGATGCCAGGATTTGCCTGCTGATGCCAATATTTGTCTGTCGATTTGCCAGCGATTAAAAGCCCATACTTGATGACCGTTTTGCCAGCATCGAACTGAGGATCTACCAGCGTTGGAGCCACCGATCACCAGCATTAGAGATAAGAATTAATATATATTATATAAGACTAGCTTTAAGACCATTTAAAGGATTGGACCTTTATAACCGAAGTTTTACGTATTTTCTTTGGTCGACCCTGGACCCGATAAGTGTACTCCAGCTCTAGAGAAAAAAGCACACTACAGAAGCTGTAATTGAGCATCGTTACTGAAGTTCAAAAAAAAAAACCATTCTACTCAGAATTCTCCATCTTTAACTGGTTTTTGGAAATTTGTTGCCCGTTACTGACATAGTTTTTTGCATTTATTGAATAGTTTGGTTGATCTCAGCAAGCGGGGCAGAAATTTATTTATCGATACGTGCCCTCCGTACTTTTAGCTTGAAGTTGGGCGAACTTCTTCTTCGCTTTTTTCTTGCAGGTTACTAATTTCACTTCAAGGCGAGTTTTGTTATTTCCATTACTTAAAGGGTACTTTGACACTACTTTGAAAGAAGCATTTTTCCCAATAATCACCCTGTTAACTCATAATACCCCCCACCATGTGTCCTAGGGTGGTTGAGATTGTGCCTAAGTAATATGATTTTGCCATTCCTAAATTACTCCGTTGTAGGCAATTCCAAATACTATGTTCAGTGTTCCCTGTATTTTTGACTGTGTATATTCGAAACTTATAGCTTGCGTTTGGTTTTGTCTTGATTATACCACTAGATTATTCTTGTTCTTCTTGCTTGTTTAATTTTCTTCCCCTTCAAAAAAAAATAAAAATTAGTTATGTTGGTTGTCTATTTCGCTACGAAATTTTAATTGATTTGTGTTTCATTTCCAACACCACAACTGTAAGTGCCAGTGTGTCGGCTTTGTTTGATGAATGCGGTGCGATAAAACCGTGCTACATGCTACTGCACATCTATCATTCTACATATTTTTCTGTGAGGGTATATTGGTGTTTGTTTTTTTTTTTTTTTGCTATCCCGTCACTTTTACTTGTCATTATAGATACTATAAGCACGGTTGCCACTTGCCAAAAAAATATGTGTCCAAAAATGAAAATAAAAATGACCAAACTTAGCTTGAAATGACCAAAACTATGATTGGTTCCGATGAAGAAAGCAGGGAAGAACACCAAGTTCTCAAGTTCTCAAACGGAAAAGCAGCATGAGAAGCGCTTGTTTGAGAAAATATAGAAATTTCATGAAAGTATGAGCTTCAAAGTTTGCACCAAAATTTAAATAATCATGGAAGGGTGGAAAACTAAGAACCAAGCCCGTAAAGAACACCAGACAAAACACAGCTGTAGAACCGCATTCTCCTCTGATGATCTTAAAAAAGATAATAATGCAGACTCAATTTAGACGATCATCAAGAATGCCATACATGTTCAATGAATGGAAAATCTAACAATTGGAATACTACTCCTTAATGTCAGATGCGATGTCTTGTCTTTGTGAAAGTCTGAAAACCCCCCACGTCAACAAATTCGTACAGCACAGGGATATCTTGCGTATGACAGTATTGACAGAAACAAGCTGTGCAGCATCATGTACAGTTGGCAAAAAACCTAGGTTTTCAGTTCGCAAGACAGATTCAATCACGAAGTCACCACACATGCCGGTCATTTGAAGAAAAGAACGTGTCATTTGAAATCAGTGTTTGCTACTTGAATTCTCCCCGACAAAATCCTAGTTCTACTTCAGGGCGACCGCAGAACTCAAAAAACACCTAGCTCGGTATTAAGGGTAAACTAAGGTTTTTCAAGAGAACTCATTGCGGCTACCTCAGAGCAATCTTTGGGATTGAAAGAACAATCTTATTGATTTTTACATAATTCGATTAGAAAACTGCCTTACGTATTCATTTAAATTTTAAGCCTAAAAACTGAAATGTTTCTTTTATTTCATTTCGTTGAAAAAATGACCAAATGGAATAAAAAGTGACCATGTGACCAAGTGAAAAAATAATGACCAGATTTGGACATAAATGACCAAACTGGCAACCGTGACTATAAGGAGATTTTGCAATCGTGCAGGAACATTAATTTAATAGTTATTATAGTCATTTTTATTTCGTCAAATATTTTCATAAGAGTTTTTCATCGCACATTTTACATTTTCAGAGATTTAGTATAATATACCTTTCATTATTATTTAATACATTAATTTAAATTAGGAGGAAAGACGAGTAAAAATCCCCTATCTGATAATTTAATTTAATTTTTTTTCAATATTTTGTGTGATTATTAAATTTTCATAATTAGTGTGTACAGTTGGCAACCCTATACCGCCATATATATAAAAGCTAATACTAAAACTTTGTACTTAGTCTTTAGATTTTGGTATCTTGTTAACCACACAATCGCAAATTCGTGCGACCCAGTCGAGCCCATTTTTTTAAGACCTCCGTTCATAAAAAAAATTCGCTTGGCTACGTATGATATTTTATTTTTTGTTAGCTTCGCATTTTACTCATGGATAAAGCTGAAAGCGAAGCGGAAAAATTTTTCCCGATGGTGAGTATGGATGTGTGGTGTGCGTGATGCTTCGCTTTTCACTCACGGATAGAATATCTAGCTGTTACGCAGGAGGTTCATGGTTTGAATCCAAAAAACATAACCCAAAAATATTTTTTCACGAGTATCACCTTTCGCTAGGAATTGGAAAGTTCTCTGAGAGAAAATTCATTGCCATTAAAAGCGCTTTCATAATTAGCCGTACAGAGTCGGTAGAAAATTGTAGGTCCCCTCCATTCCCTCACAAGGCATAGTTGTGGGAATATCCGGGGCCAAATCGCTCTCTTACGTCACCCTATTTACATTTTTATATTTCTTAGATGAAACATAGGTACATACTTCCATAAATAATTATTGTGGACGTTCCTCTTTGGTATGACATAATCCACATTCAAAGCATGAACTTATGTTTCGTAGAGTTACTGTGTGTAAGAATTCTTTTCATTACGAAATGGTGTTCAAGTTCACAAACAAATGAGCTAATGCCCGCGACTCATTGTCCAATTGCTGTTTTGCAGTGCGTAATAACTTAAATAGTCAGTAAGTGTCTTTAGAATCCAACGAAAACAGTGGATATACATAGCAGCATAGGCCCAAATCTGGTAGAACATTTTGCAATCATTATAAGAACGTTAACATTTGGTCTTGTCACAAAAAATACCGTACTTACTGTTTGAACACAGCAAAATTATTTGTCTCAAAATATAGTTCGTACAAAATGCCGAGGAGCGTTCCCAAAATTCTATTATACAAAGTGAAAGAAAGATGTCCCAAGTCGCAACAAATACTGATGTTCTTCATAACCTGTTGATATTGCGTTGTTGTGGATCCGACCACAAATTAGCGAATTGCTAAATTTTCCAATCCAAAAACACCAGCTCCCAAGTCATGGAAATGAGTTTAAATTAACTAAAAAAAAAATCTGCCGTTGTGACACAATGCACAGTGGTTCCACTCTCGAACAAAGGCGGCCATAATTACTTACTCACTTGATAACATATAAAAACTATTTTTCTAATATGATTTGGGCTCTCTGCCATCAGTTTTGATATATCTCAATGTCTTGAGATAAGTGCGGTAAAAGGGTTCATGACCGGTTTACTTCAGTTTAGCTATTGGGACTAGAAAAAAATCCTGTTAGAGGTATGTTTTCTACATTTACCGAAATATAATTTTTTATTCTAAATATGTTTACATATATACTATATTGTGTAAAAATTAAACTCTTAGCAAAACTCAAAAACAGCTAGCTATCCAAGTATTCAAATTAAGTTTTTTTTTTAGACTTTCAAAAAGTGTTTTGTGTACAAAATATAGGTTTATACATATACATATGTACATTGGTAGGTACGTTTTAATTTTTCAAAAACTAACTGAAACGTAGGGACCAGGGGCGTAGCGAGGGTCCAAGCCATGGGGGGGTGAATTTTTATGAAATGCCGACTAGTCTTAAGAATTTGCCGACTCCATATGTTTGTTTGTCCGGAACCATCCAACAGATTTTTATGAAATTTTCAGGGTAGACATAGTTTAGTCCATAGATGGTTTTTGTCAAGATTTGATCTCCATATTGCCACAAGAACGGGGTTGGGAACGGAAATCTAGGCTAGGTTAGGGTAGGTTACAATGGCTGTCAGGAATACACCACCTGACACACTTAGACCAATACTAGGTCCATTGTGATACCATAGAAATTATGCGAGGGAGTACCTCACTTAACAAAACCATTTGGAGCTTTTAATAAAGCGAAGGAGATGCAGGGGATCTGTGTTCGCCAGATCGCTTGAATCATCGAGAAAATATTTCCCCAGATGCCGCTTTCTTTAAAAAGAGAGTGCAGGACATGAGCAGAGGAAGTGTGGGATTGTCTCCTTCTCCTCCTCATCTAAGCAACTTCTGCAGAAGTCATTAGAGGGAACGCCAAGTCTTATGGCGTGTCTAACGGAAATCTAGAAACTACTGGAAAGATTTCAAAAATTATTTTGCCATTGAGATGTCACATATTAGAACAGAAGCGGAAGAACGAGAAAGGGAACTATAGACCCGAGCAACGCCGCGCCGCCGCCGGGTGGCTCAGCTAGTGGCTAGCAAAACTAAAAGTAATTACAAACGTAAAAGTGATCATTTCACAGAAATTCACTTAATAACAAAGAATCAATTTACAATAGCAATATAACAACAAAACAAACAAATTAAAAGTATTTACAAGAAATAATATTATAATATAGTATATTTGGTATGAGAAAGAGCACACATTCTTTGATTACCTACAGTGTTTAAAAATTTTATTATTAGTTTTAAAAAAAGTTCATAAATTGGAATTTAAAGTCTAATATTTCTCGACGACCTGACTAGGTTGAATATTATCAGCAATATGCTTTGAGGAATATAGAAGCATTATTGAACTAAGCCAATCACTACCCATCGTCGTAAGCAATAACGCAATCTTCTTTTGAAAAAAAACCGATCTAATTCTATATATATATAGATTTGACTAGTTCTTAAGTGGCTTTTTCTCTAGAAACAGGTATTTTAAAAATATTCAAGAAAGGTTCAAAAATAGTAAAATTATCTGTTAAATTATTTTTTACGTGCGAAGTAAAAGTTTGAAGAACCATTTTAAACTCTTCTACAAAATGTTTCCAGATCAAATACAAAGACCATTTCAGAAATTTCATTGATTCTTTTTGGTAACCGACGTGTTCTATGATGTTTCAATAAATCGTTTTCGGGTCTAGTCTTTAGTTTTTCAGCATTGAAAACATTCATTTCTTGAAATAATTCAAACGTGCTTCGAATCAGCAATGAAGCATCAAAAATGTTTAAGTCTTCCGCCTCAAGATTTTCAGTCAAATATTTAACTTTAAAGATGACATTTTTGCAAAAATTTACATAACGAAATGATAAAATCAAAATCTAAGATTTTTTTCAAAAGTACAGAAATAGAGGTACGACTGTTGTTATCAAAAGACCTGGCATCGTTTTTTATTCCTTCTAAAATCTAAAGCATTTACAATGCCTTCAAAAGATATCCACACAGCCTTTACTGTTTCAGCTCTAGCAGTCTATCGAGTTTTTCACAAGTTTTTCAATTGCAAGGAGTTTTCAATGTTTTTGAATTTTTCTTGCATACATTGAAAATGTTTTGTACTATCATAAAAAAAACAAACACTGCTTCCAAAGTATTAAAAAACTCTTTGATCAGCACGCTTGAATTGCATGCTGTTTCAACGAAAATATTTATACGATGCGCTTGACATGCAATGTATAAGTGATTTTCTTACCACATTTTTCTGGCAATTTTCTCTGGGTACATATTTTTGGCAAAGTCATAGGATTGGAATACAATATTCTTCACAGAAATACGTATTGATCAAAGAATAGATATGATTTTTTGGGCCAACTCTTCTCCAGTCTTTTTTTAGAACAACATCCATTTCCAAAAGGTTTGGACTAAGTATCGAATGACAGCAAGTCGATCTTGATGCGATGAGTCAGGAGTTGTGTCAACCATTACAGGAAAAATACCGACTTTATTTATATCATTCACAATGATTTTTTGAGTTTTAGTACAAAAGAGATCAATAAATTCACTTTGGGTACGTTACACCTCGCGGCCATTTTGGAGAACTGTCCAAAAAATTTTTCATTAATGGGCAATGTCGTGAAATCAATAAAGTGATTTGTCGAAAATTTCCATCGTCCTCATCGAACTCATTATGACCACGACAAGGTAGTCCCTGCCTTTCCAAAGTTCTCGGAACACCGACTAAAATTTGCAGCACTTTTAAATGATACGCATTTTCTTGTTCTTCTTGAATGCTTTGTTGTTTCTCAGCTTTGTCCAGCAAAACGTTGACGTGAGCTATTTCATTAACAAAATTGCCATAATCAAGTAAAGTCGCCTTATGTGATTCAGAAGTGAAATGTTGAACCAAATTTACTTCTTTTTGTGTTTTTGTGTACCCCTACTTTCACTTTATGCCACGGACGAATACCCACCGATACCCATTCCGGATTAGCAAATTGTCTTTGAATTCCTTCTGAGAATAAAATGCAAGCAAAGCAAAGTGCAGCATCTTTGTAAGAACTGTATTCCAAAAAAGAATAATCAGTATACCATGTGAAAAATTGTATGTGATGTATTAATTTAAAATTGTTGTATAATGTATGAAATGTAGTGTTCTATTAACTGTGACACAGGCCTCTGATTATAGAATTGCTGAGTTGAGACAAAATCGCTTCCATTCGTGTCTTTTTGGTTGAGATGACTTGACTCGGCAGTTGGCAAATCTACTTTGTTTTTCTACTTCAATTTGCCGACTTGTTATTTTTTTGGGCAGTAAATCGACTATCGCAAGCACTTCCTTCCGTGTCTTTTTGATTGAGTTGACTTAACTCGAAAAATTTATTTTGGTTTTCTTCCTCGATTTGCCGACTCGGGAAAATCGTGGGGGGGGAGGGGGGAAGGTGCTGCACCCCCCACACCCCCCTCTCGCTACGCCCCTGGTAGGGACCATTTCTAGAGATCTGTCAATGGTGTTTTCTATTCTTTAGATCTTACCTTATTTTGGCGTCAAAACTGTTAGACCATTTTGAGCCAAACAAATTCAACGACAAGCATTTTTTTAGGAAATTAGATTTCCTTAAAAAAATGTTAATTTGAAAATTTTTGTCAGGCTATTCGTTTCCAAGTAATCAAGCTTGTGAAACTGGTATGTATTTTTGATTTTGCTCTTTTACTTTAAATTTTTTTTAACTAACGATAAAATCAATAAATGATAAATTGCAAACATGTTGCAATGTTCTACAAAAAAGGTGTTTTCATATTTTTCAATAAAGTACTTCCTTAAGAAGTTATTCAAGGTAAATGTTGAAAAAATAATAAATTTCTTAGTCCGCCTAAAAATCAATTAAAAATCAATCTGCAAATTTCCGCAGCTGATTAAACGTGCGCTAAATAGAACATTTAATAACCTTTCTGGCAATATATAACACTTTGGGGGCACTGCGGGGCGTAACAGTTAAAAGTTTAAGGCAAATAACATTAAGATTTTAAATTTTTATTTTTGTTTTCCTATCTAGGCCCAATTTGCAAACGTTTAAACAAATGAAGTCTTACTAACATTTGGAGCTCTAAAATTCAAATGTCATGTGTTTGCAACTTTATAACTTCGAAAGAAATTAGTTAATGGCATTTAGGTTTTCATTTATTATGATATGACTTTAGGATGTTCTCAGCTTATTATACTATGGGTGTTTATTATAACCGTTGCAATGATTTTTTTTTTTAATTTTGGCCTACGGTAGAACCACTGTGCAATGGTCCGAATTGCCTTGAGGAGAGGACACTATAGCCCTATATTTTTCGGGATGGGAAGTGATAAATAGGTCAAGAGTGTTGGCAGCATGGCCTTCAATATCTGCAAACCGAGAGGGCTCATCTACAAGTTGAGTAAAATTATTAAACTCATCGAAGATCGCAGCATACCTGCCTTCGGGTGTTTTCTGGCCAGAGTGACGAAGCCAACCAGAATTACATTGAAGTCGCCCGGAATTGCGATTTCAGTGCGAGGATAGTGGGAAACAATTCTTAATGTGGAGTCAGATAGTGCATCAAACTATCTAATATAGCGCTTTATGACTAAAACAGTAATGGATGATTATCCTATGGATGGTGAATTTAAGCCACATGAAATTAAAGTTCGTATTAGAACAGTTCCTTACTGACTGATTTTATATATCTGGACTGAAGCTTCGTCATCTTACCCTTATCTTTCCGAAAAACAGCATTTAAACATCGCCTTTGCATAACTTCTTACATTCATTCTTTTGAAAGAGTTTAACCCAAACTATTTATGTATTTGGGTATTTGGATAACACTCAATTTGTCTGGTATTGACGACTGCAAGAATGTCTATGAGAACCAACCACCAATATCTAAACCAAACAGCTCAGAAATCTTAATCTGTTCATTCAGAATATCTTTATTTGAGAGCAATGACTTCCGGTATTATTGTGAGCCATGTAAAAAAGGTATATTTACATTTTATTTTCTGTTTTCCTTCCTGTTTCATAGAAATCTCAGCAAGAAGTTTGACATTATTTAAATTGAATTTTTTCTTAATTTTTTTTCCCCCTCACCACAATTGACGTTAATCTTGTGACTTTGATCCACACGAAGCGCTAGCGACCGCAAAAATTGATTGAAACTACAGAAGAAAAATAAGAACCAGACTCATGGGAAGTCCCCTCCATTTGCATATTTACGTCAGTCAGATTTTTTTTGCTATGTTTCAAGTCATCAAGCTCTAGTCATAAATTCCCGAATCATTCTTCTTTTATTTTACTACGAATTTCGACAGACACGACTTATCTATTCAATCATTTGAGTTTCAAGTGCTAGGCGTTGGTAGGTATACAAAATACAGCACATGTCAACGGTGGAGTCATAGAAACAGTAAGTTCTCTTTCAATATATGATTCAAAATATGAGAGCGCTTTATTTTTATTGAAAATTAATCAAAAATTCAACTCTCCACAACACACAACGCCCACAAAAACAATCTTTTCTTGTGTCGTACAACTCAGTTGCATTAAAAAAGCAATGTTCCTTACAAACTTATAGTTGAAACACGGCTAATTTATCTTGATAGCAAGCTAAATATATTAATTAAAATTTCAAATCAATATCAAGGCCTTTCTGTGACCAAATGTGCGGTGCGGTACATTGACAGGGATTAGGTATATTTATTCAGTGCATGTTATTGTCTTCATTTTTTGGATTATAAGCATGCTATGTATCGTGTTGAAAACGTTGAATCAATGCTTCGGAGTGAGCACGTTCGAAGCAGATATTTTTCAACTCTGACCTTGATGACGGGCGATTGCGTATTAATATATGAGGGTGGGATAGTAGATGATGATGAATATGAAAATGCGTGTTTTATTTACCACGAGCGTCATTACTTAAATGTCATTGTTTGAAAGTTTGATTTTTGGCATTGTCGATGGTTTTGAAATCACGCACAACAATAAAATACCGCTGCCATACAAGCTAATTAATGTCTGTTTATTAAAAGAAAGAAATATTAATTAAGAAAAACGTTCCCTTTACTTCTTTCTTTGTACCAAAATATCCAATTGTTTTTACCACGGTTATAGTCTGTTGCGACTTTTTTGGACAAGTCGTCCGACAGCAACTTCAAGGTCATGTCATGGAAGGCTCTTACTCTTTGAGTCGTTTGGAATCGACATTAAATGGTAAGTCCTTGCATTCCACACAAGTAATGGTTTAGAGAAGTGCACTATTTCCCGACATTAACCGAGTTTATTGTGCCCAGTTTTTACTTGCGATGGTTGGTACTAAAGGGTTTTCCAATAAGAGTGATATGATTTCTTTTTTGAAAAAAAACACACTTTTTGTTAAGGAAATTTAAATATTTTTTACTTAATGTGCAGTTCAAGCAATACAATTAAGCTTTAAATAAAACGTCATTCAAATGGCCACCACGTTTTCTTCTGCAGCAACAAATTCGATGAACCCAATTTTCGAGTACTTTTCCACAAAATCAAGTCGTATATCATGAACGGCACATTCAATATTGACTTATGACTTGTAAAGCTTGAAGAGAATCTAGTATATTTTGGAAGACCAATGATTTTAAATAACCCTACAAGAAATAAACTAATGGTGTTGAATCACGTAGTTTTGGGGGCCATTTAATATCACCGTTTCTTGAAATAATCGAATCTCTAAATTTTTCTCGCATTGTTGCATTTGCTGTGTGACACGTAGCCTCGTCTTGTTAAAACCAAGTGTTGTCAAAACCGATTTCTTCTAATTTCGCCCATAAAAAGTTGGTTATCATCAATCTATACCGCTCTCCATTGACAGTAATGGTGTTACCAGCTTTATTTTGAAAGAAGTATGGAACGATGATTTCACCAGCCCAAAAACCACACCATACCGTCAATTTAGGTATTTCATGAATATTTTGTGGATTTTCATCGCCAGTTTTGCACTAGTCAAATAAAAGTAAGCCTCTTCGGAAAATATGATTTTCATAAAAAAATAGTTATCGATTTCAAGTTGTTTCAAGGCAAAATCAGAAAGTTCACGACGTTTACGGTGGTCCAATGGTAAAATGTAAACACTTCTGCAATAAAAAGCAAATGACATACTACAAATGGCCGAAACGCCACTCCAAAATCATATCATATCTATTGGAAAACCTTTTATATGGTAAGCTTTGCAATCGTTCAGAAAAAAATTTTGAGATAGCAATTAAATATGACATTACGCTGATGGAGAATACGAAAAAAGTGGGTACTGTAATTCTGTCTGTTTTTCTGTATACCTATGTCTATCTTTATATGGATCTAAGGCCTGAACCGATGGACCGCTTTTCAAAATTTGCAGTTAAGTCTCTGAGGCAGCCTAGAGAGGGGTTTTTGGAATTGAGTCTCTATGTCTTGAAATAATGGTATCTGTCAGCTGTCATACAACTTACATGATAATGCTTATTTTTCTCGAAAACGGCTCTAACGATTTCAATCGAATTTTGTGCCAGAGACATATTTTCGGTTGTTTTCTTATGATGTAAAAATAGTATATAAAAAAGGCTTAAAAGGGTACCTCTCATAGAATCCATTTTTCACACCCGACTTTCTCGTTAATGGCTTACACAATTTTGAAGAAATATTATATTTATTTTTTGAAATATTTAAAATTACATTTTTTTGTACATTTTCAAAACGGTATCCTTGTTTTTTTTATATATTTTTTACCAAAACGTCTTCTAACAAGGTCTTATAACGTTTATACATTTTGTGAAACGAACTTTTAAAAAAGTGAAAAATACAAAAAACGGTTTTCAAGAAACTACAAAAAAGTGACGTTATTAGATTTTCGCTCAAAACATTTGAAATATTGAATTTTTTTTTTTTTTTTTTTCAATATTATATCAATTTAATAAATTTGCATTATGTATTAATGTGTTGGCGACAATGAACTACTAAATACATATACTATGAAGAGTAAATACTAAAAACTTGTACTCAGCCTTAAGATTGATAATGTCAGCATATAATCGCAAGTTCGTGCGACGCAGTCGTGCCCATTTTTTTTTTTTTATTACTTTTATGATTTTGGCTAGAGGTCTAAGTTCTTTAACAGCGAACTATTGGAAGGGTGCGGGTGGTCAACTAGAACGATACTTATTTTGGACAAATAGTTTTTAAAATTGTTCCCTTTCCCAAGTGATTTGATGATAGAAAGAGAAAAATTGATCTTCTGGAAACTGAAAGAAGACGGTAGAAAATGCTAGGTACTCTTAAAAGCTTAAAACTGCAAGCTCTTTTACCTATGCGAATTTCAGTATTGGAAACTGACGGTGTTTTAAATCTATGATGGACCGCAACCCAAAACGTTATGCTTCTCCAGTCAGACCGGCCCGGCCCCCGGCCAGTTGTCTCCAACCTTTTGAAGCTGTCTCTGAACTAGTTAGCTTCATCTAAGATTGGGTATTTCTTTGCAGCGTTGTCTATCTGGTCACTCAACCTATACAAATTTTCAACCTATCTTGTAATTGCTGAATAAAATATCGTTTTCCACGGCAGTGTTATTACTTTCGGAGGACTGCCAATTCGCAAAAGGCGATACAAGTGGAAAATCTATTTTATGTTTATGGGACTTAAGCCTCCAACTCTCACTTAACCAGCAGACTAACCATTACGCAACGCCCACCATCAAAGTTTTAACTAGGAATTCTTAAGGTCTTCCAGTGTAAAGTGTGATTCTTTGATTGGTCTCCGTACTGATGGTTTTTTTTTTTTTTTTTTTTTGAGAGTTAATAACGAGGAGTCCAATACCAAATAAGGCCAAGTATGTTTTTTCTATGTTATCAGCACTCCTTGAATAATTCATCTTTAACCTTAAATATATTTTTCCTGTTACCAACTCAAACTTAAAAGTCAGCACATATTCCAAAAAATGTATAGTCCCTTATCTTAGCACGATAGACGTGTTCGAAGAACGAGTTATACATGTAGACGTGTAGTTTGTACATACACGTGTAAAAACTGCCGGAAGTGGAATGGAATTATCGAATAAGGAATGTGTTGCGCGACCTTTTAAATATTAATAAAGTTGATTTTGAGAAGGCTCAAGGTCAAGAAAAACAATGACAATAGTCCATTTTGTATATACTAGTGGAGTTCGTTCTTACTTATTTTTATGATTGTTAAAACTAATTTCCTGTCTTATTACTGTAAGTTGATTGTTATAACTATTGTGTTCTTGTTGAACAATTTAATTGATGTTTTATTTATTTCCTAATAAAATAGACCTGATGAAGAAACGTCAATAACCATGCTCGAAACGTCATTCACCAGATAACAACATTGTTTTTCTTGACCTTAAGCCTGCTCAAAGACAACTTTATGAATGGAACTATCTTTGAAAAAATATGGAGCAACTACTGAGTTTTCGTAAATGATTCGGTTTGAAATTTTAAAATGAAGCCCAAAATGTTATGTGCTAGAACCATCAAAAAATTGTTCTAATATATTTACACGTATAATACTGAACACACGTGTAATAATAAGTACACGTCTCCATACACGGATAGTTTTATTACACGTGTAGCGCATGTACGCATGTATACGTGCAATGGAGATCCAAAGTCGATGGACGATTATTGAATACTTTATTCCTATTTAAATTTTAACACCAATCATACTAATTCTTCATCTGTTTTAGACATTGGCCATCTCATAGTTACAGAGGATGAAGTTGAAAATTCTCTTAAAGCTATAGTTTCCAATAGAAACCCTGGTCCAGATGGTTTTCCTGCAATAGTTTTGAAATTTGTGTGCGCTCACTTGCAAGACCATTGACAATGTTATTCAACACGTCTTTGAGTTGTGGCGTTTTTCTAAATGATTGGAAAACATCTTTTGTCTCGCCTATTTTCAAATCGGGTTCTAAATAACGAACTTCAGACCCATTTGCAAAATGGCTTCAATTCCAAAAATGTTTGAAAAGATTTTGTACCAAAAATATTTTTTCATGTTAAAGAAATTATTTCTGTTTATCAGCATAGGTTTTTTGCTGGTAGGTCAACTACCACTAGTCTGACTATATTGTGTAATGATGTTATAAAAATTTAAAAATTTTGAAGATAATTGTCAAACTGATATAATCTTTACCGATTTTGAGAAGGCGTTTGATAAAGTAAATCACAACGTTTTGATTTGGAAGCTTTCTAACCTAGGTTTTCACTCAGTTTTTCTGAAATGGGTAGAATCCTACTTGGTAGGTCGCATACAATATGTAAAAATTGATAAATATGTGTCCGACACAATCTTTGGTTCGTCAGCCGTTCTTCAAGGAAGCCACCTAGGGCCACTTTTCTTTTTTTTTTGTTTATTAGTGATCTACCTCTTAACTTTTATAAATCAAAATGTCTTCTATATGCAGACGACTTGAAAATTATAAAGAAATGAAAGGTGAAAATGATTGCTCTTTGCTTCAAGAATATCTAGAAAGACTGTCAACATTTGTGTCTTAATGTTCCGAAATGCCAAGTACTGTCTTGCAATAAAAAGAACTCCTTAATTTTGTTTGGTTACAATATTGAGAGTGATACGTTAGAAAGAGTTTTAGTAAAAAAAAGATCTTGGGGTTATACTAGACCCTAAGCTTCGATTTACTGAACATTTTGAATATATAATAGCCAAAGCTAACTCTATGCTTGGGTTCATTAAAAGAAATTCTAGAGATCTCACCGATCCATATGCATTAAAATCGTTATATGCCTCTCTGGTGAGATCAGTGTTAGAATATTGTTCCGTTGATTGTAACCCATCCTACAGTATCCATTCAGCTAGAATTGAAAAAGTCCAAAAGCAATTTACTAGGTACGTCGTGGTTAAATTAAACTGAAGAATTGAGATGCCAACATATCCAACCAGGTGTGCTTTAATCAGTCTACAAGCAGTTGAATGTCGTTTTTTTTTATTACTCAGTCATGTTTGTCAAGATATTTTAGACTATCGAATTATTTGTCCACATTTGCTATCACTTTTAAATTTTTATTTTCCTGTTCGAAGAATTCGGGAACGAACTCTGTTTCATATTCCTTTTCATAGATTTAATTATGCTATCAATGAGCCTGTTAATCGTTGTTTAAATGAGGCTAACTCAGTGTTCTTGGCATTAGACTTTTTTACATTATGTTCAAGGCATAGTTTTAAAAATAAATTGCTTAATATAATAACTTCTTTAAATTCGTTCCTCTTTTTTGAGGGAGTTATATCTCCCTTTTGCCATCTTATTTGTTTTGAATTATTATTATTGTTAATATAATTATATTATTATTTTTTATATATTTATTTTTATTTTTATTTTTTTAAGATCCATGTTATATATTTTTACCTAATGTAATCTGTAATGAAATTTTATAATTTCTGTAGATGAAATTAAATAAATAAATAAATAAATCACTTTGGCATTCCATTAGGTTCATTCACACCCGATCTTCTCAATTCATTCGTTTCTCCTCTGGAATTCTGCAAGGGAATCATTTCGGTACTCTTATTTTTATGTTGTGAACTCCTGATATAAAGTTTGTACTTTTTAACACTTTTTACGAAGCTTCGAATATATTATTGGAGTAACAAATTTGATTATTGGTGGTGTGTTTGTGACCGTGGCGTAATGGTAAGCGTGTCTGCCTATTACGAGGAAGGTTCGTGATTCGAATCCCAACAGAAATCGAAAATGTTTTGTTCCACGGTTATCACATTTCGCGATGAATTGGCATGTATAATAAATTCATTGCCATGAAAAGCGTTTTTTCGATAAGCCATTCGGGACCGGTAGAAAATTGTAGGTTAGCCTTCATTCCATCACAAGGCATGATTGTGATAAATGCGCTAGGCCCGGAGCTCGCACTCTGTTGTGCAACTAGACTGGCACTGTAAAATGGTATATAGTTTTAATTTTTAGATTCGATCCATGTCATAGTTTTGTTAGTTACTTCCACACAGGGCCTTAGACTTATTATTATAATTAATGATAAAATGAGAGTCCTTTTGTTATGCCAACAGAAAAAAAAATATAATTTTTAAGAACAACGAACCTGTCTTTTCTTAACTTTTTCAATAATAAATATTCAAGAAAGTGTCGTCTGTCGTTACCACCATCCATCCATGCAAAAGTATGACACAAGCGCCCTGCAGCTTTCTTCAGTTTTTCGTTTTGCATCATGCAAAGATCATCGAGAAGTTTTATAACACGATATTCAGAACACCACCGTGATTGCAAAATAAGGAAAATTAATTGACTCTGCCGAGGTACCTATATTCCTGTCCTGACTCTTAAGCCTTTGTCTTCTTCTTCGATGGCATTCGTCGAAAAACATGTTGAAGGCATGGCTGTGGTTCTCCTCCTACTCCTAGTTGTGTGCAAAAGTCTCTCGTTAGATAAAATCATGTCACGCTTTGTAATCTTTCATACGATATGAAAGTGTTTCTTCTTCTTTTTTCAGTTTTTTTCTCCTTTTTTTTTTTTTGTTGTTGAACTCCATTACGAATTTAAAATTCAAATGTCTCTGCACCTTACCCGACCCAAATGAAGCTATATGCAGCACAGTGTTGGATGAATGGGAGAGATATTGAGATGGACACACTGAGGCAACACCAAATGGAAGCAAGCAAGCAACAAAAACACTTGCAACATGGTTCACTGTTAGACTTGTGGCTTTTCGGTTGAAGAAGAACATTACTGCAACTAGCCGGTATCCTTTGAAAACAGCAAGGTGATTACATGCGAGATAGTTAAACTTTATTTCTATTTGCAACGCCGTTTTTAGACTTTGCCAACCGGAATGTTAATGTTATGCAGGCCACCGCTAGCAAAGATTGTTTAATTGAATTTTCTTTGGGTATAGGAATAGGACGTAGGAGGTATACGACTACACGAGAAGTATATGACCCGTGAACACTTTTGGCATAGAATTCTCATAAATATGATGGACATGGGAAATGAAGCCGTTAAATTAAAAGGAAGCAACGGTGCTTAATACAAATCAGGTGAGTTTCTACTTGTTGGGGTGTCTGTGGTATTGTGGGTAAAACTTTTTCACTAGAGATGCAAGCTCAATATTCACTCGTAAAACACCATAAACTTTTTCATGGGCTTACCTGCCATCTTTGGTGATTATTTGAGCAGGAACCACCCTGGGCCCGGAGGCATTGCCAATTGCCATTAAGAGCCAGAAATCGGCAAACTGTTGTTGGCCCCCTTGCTGTCTTCTATTCACGGCAAAAGTTGAGGGACTTTTGACAGCGTCTCCTTCCAACTTTTCATTTTGTTTTTAAATGCATATTAAGTTTGATGGGTTGAACCAAGCGACAGCTAAAATCCCCTTGAATTTAAAGTAGCAGTTAGTTAGCAGTTGAAAAGACATTTTCTGTCAGCATAGGGAAGTAACAACTTTTAAGGAAATTCATTGTCTAGCGTTTTTTTTTTTTACCATGGCTAAGTAGGTATCTACCTAGATCACCCTTATCTGCTTCGAACCCTTTAAAGCGACGAAACATCCTGTTTGTTGAATTTTCTTCTATAATACACACTTGATAAGAGAAATAGTTGCAAGTAAAGGAATCTCCTGCTTTCTTTAGGGGTGAATTTTCCAGCTCCTACATGTTGTGGTCGTGGTGTTTCATAAATTTTGTTTCTGCTTCTTTTAAAATAATGACGCTTTCAGTTCAGTATGTATATGTATATCCTCCTCTCGCAAAATGCTTACACAAGTAAGATTTTAAGCGTTTACACGACAGCGCCAACAAAGTGTTACATGTGTCACTACGTAAAATTTGTGACAGTCATAGAGGTGTACATTGTACAACACTACCGCTTGCTTTTGCTTCCCTAATACATGTGCAAGTAATAATACTTTTATTTACTTACTCATCCTTTTTTTTCATTCTTTATTCGAGTCTTCCATTCAGAAAGGTTTCATGTAGGTAAGTGGGTATGTACTTGTTGGTAAGTAAGATATATCTACAATGTACATTGCACAACATAGAAAATCTGTCTACAACATGGAAAAAAAGGTTTTTCTTTTGAAAGAACTCAGTGAAAAGATGTATGAAAAACGAGCAGTCCTCATTGTTACGAAAATCAAAAAGAAATCATCGTTTCTGTGCGGATGATTACCTAGAGATGGTTATTCGTTACAGGTACCCTACTCCCTACTTATGCTGTTGGAAAAGGATGTGTGAGCGTGAGGGTCTTTTCAATGGAGGACTGTATACCTATTTCTTTTCTTGATTTTTAATCTCGGAGTGTTAAGCAATATGGCAGAAATAATTAAATACTTTATCGTCATTAAATGAACACCACTTTATTTTTGCAATTGTTCAAGATTGAGGCTGCAGAGAATTAATGTTTCAACTGTAACCACATTGAGTTTTATTGTTAGATCAAATCATTGTGTTTTAAGACCAAAGGGGAACGTTCCTTTTCTTTGCCACCTTAAGGTAGGTACATGTAGGTAGTTTATTCTGCTTTTAATATAATAATAGATCTCTAATTGAAAAATTCCTTAGATGAATGAAAAAAGGAAATGAATAGGTCTTGTAGGCTTTAATGAAACACAAAGCTTACACTTTGCTAAAGAAAAAGGCATCACGTTTTCGTATGGCATATAAGGTTTCTTCGTTAAAGCCCTGGGGTTGCCCTGTGGTGGCCACAAAGCAATTTTTGAATGACTTTAACTCTCCCTAAATGTCAAACTGAGTGTTTTTTAAGCCCTGTGTTTGCCCACAACCCTGAAGAAGCACTATGTTGTTGATGGGCGAGTTCAGTTTATAGACAGATGTATTTTTCTTCAAATATCACGGATTTGTGGTGACTTTGTGGCTTAGCATTTTATGAAAATTGAAAACAAATTTTGCTCATTTTTGACAACTAAAAGGGCTGACAAGGAAACCCGTTTCAGCCCTGAATAAAGTTCAACGAACGAATCTTAACGAATTGCGTGCAGCATGATAATTAGCAAACGCCCTGAACAGCTACAATGTAGACATAACCGTCATCCAAGAAGTGCGATGGAGTGAGCCGGGCGCATTAAGAAGATGAAAACATCTATACAATGGCGGCTGCTACACCGAAAGAAAAAACCTTGGTTGATTTAAGCATGTTTCATTGTTAATCAACAATTCGTCTAAAATTGTGAAATTAACCAAGTTTCGTGATGAATTCAAATAAGAACGCATGTTCAAATCAAGTATGCTGCCGTGATCAATTTTTTTTCAGGTAAGTATCATAAAAATGTTTAAATTAAGTATGTTCGTAGTTGATTTGAATATGTTATAATTTTTAACCAACAACGTGATTGTTGATTTCATACTTGATCAACAACAAACATGTTTAACTAACAATTAAGGCTGAAATTACAAAAACCATCACGTTTGTGATTGAAATATCAAATACACTGTTGAACTATCACCAATATGTTTGATCAACAATGTTCGTACTTCTTTAATCAATAAAAATAGTTAAAGTATCAGTAACATTTTGAATTCCAATATTTTTCATACTTAAGCCCACAGAAAACGTGAAGTCGCATAACGGAACTTCAATTCAATACGATCAGTTTCGTGACCATTTTATCTTAAGGGATAACTTATTATTCTTTATTGTTGATCAAGTATGTTCGTGAGAATTTAGACGTTTTTATTTGCTCAACAGATTTAATGTAAAATTTCTATGATAAATGCCTGAATTGAAGTTTGACCTATACATTTGATAGGTCAAACTTCAATTCAGGCATTTATCATAGAAATTTAACATTAAAACTGTTGAGCAAATAAAAACGTGGCATACTTGATCAACAATGTTCATATTTTACCAACAATTCAGAATTGTTGACGAAGCACAAACGTTGTTAAAGTATCACGGACATGTATGTTTCTAGTATCACAACCGTTGTTGTTTAACAATGAAATTGAAAATGACGTTGTTGATTTAACCAATGAAAATTGTAGCATTTCAGTAAATAAAATGACAATGCCAGCTTGTTTAATTTAACTATGTTCCTGCTTGACGCAAAAACAAACAAGTTTCCTGTTTGATTTTACCAAGGTTTTTCTTTCGGTGTACAGACAACAGAAACAACGCTTATTTGAGTGCGGATTTGTAGTTAGAGGTAGGCTCAGGGATAAAATTATCAACCAATCTCCAGTAAATGAGCGTAATGAAATGACCATCCGCATCAATGCATCGCCAAAATTATCCTAATATGCGCCCATGCTCCTATACAGAAGAGAAAGACGAGCTACTCGAAGAAACTTATGAGCAGTGCCCGAGACATGACGTGAAAATCGTTTTTGACGATTTCAACGCAAAACTAGGGAAGGAATACATCTTTGGAAACACAACCGGTAAGCGGTAAGGGGCTAAATCTTGTTATAAGTAGAACACGCTTCCCGCATCTCAAAATTCATAAAGGTACTTGGGGATCTCCAGATCGGTAAAAAAAAATTTTTTTTTGCTTGCTTGATTGGAATTACAGTTCGGGGTGAACCTGGCAATTTCAATTTCGGGCAAGCTCTCTCCAGTTTTGCACTCTAAGTCAGTTAAGGTCTTCTTCCATTTGGCGCCACCTAAGACGAGGTATTTCCTTCCGCGACTTCCCAGTAACGTGCTTTCGAAAACCCGTTGAGCCAGAACGTCTATATGTCCCGTCCATCGTAATTTCACGATGCGTACTCTTCTAGGGTTATGTTCATGTTGCGGTAAAGTTCACTGTTGTATATTCTTCTTCACACGTTGTTTTCACACACGGGACCAAAGATTCGAAGTATTTTTCTTTCAAAACAACCAAGGATTTCCTCAACCGCTTTAGAAAAGGTCATGTTTCTGTACCATCAAGGTCTTATAAAGGATTGATATAGTTTTTCTAAAAACTCTTTGCTTGGGTTCTGCTACTGAATTGCTGTCTTAACCCAAAGAAGCAGCGGTTGGCTAGAAAGAGAAAGCCAATTGTGACGCCCTTCGAAATTTTTCGAAATTTTAATTAATCATCGTGCTTTCTCGATGGCGTGGTGCATATGCTGATATGACAGCTAACGTATTTCTCAAAGGCTCAGAAACTTTGTTCCTTACAAAACAGAAAATATCATTCTAAAAGAGATTTCCATTTTTTAAAGAGTACCTTACAATAGAAAACCGAAAGTTGTTCAAATGAACCAGAAATATCTCTAATGCTTATATTCTCCGAAGGAATTCAAAGATAATTTGCTTATCCGGAATAGGTATCGGTGGGTGTTCGTCAGTGGCATAACATGAAGACCCGGGGTACACATTCGTCGCTGCTCGCTGGCTTGTTAGCATAGACCATAGAATTGACGTAGCCCCACAGGGGCTAACGTCATCAAATCGCACGACCAAGGCGGCCAAGCGACTGGACCATTTCATGAGATAGTACGTTCTCCAAACTTGGTTTCCAATAAATTGATTGTGACATTCGCTGTGTGGCTTGTGGCTCCGTGCTGTTGGAACCACATGTCCTCCAAGTCCATATCATCCAATTGGGGCAAACAATATTCGGTTATAATTGAACGGCAGCGATCCCCATTCACAGTAACCTGCCGGTCTTGATCATCACGGAAGAAGTACGGCCCAATGACGCCGCCGCGTCGGCCCATAAGCCACACCAAACCGTAATTTTTCGGGATGCCAAAATGACTCATGGAGTACGTGTGGGGTGTGGACTGCTGTCTGACCAATACCGCATATTATGTCTATTGACGAAGACGTTCAGCCAGAAATGAGCCTCATCATAAATTGGAAGTAGCGCTCTTAACGTTGAGGCCATTGACTCCGAATTTCGGTATCGTAAATTTTAATAATTTGACTCGTTGTTGGCTTGTATATATTTTTATCATAAAATGGCAAACCTTACTTAAGAGAAATGTCAAAAGAGCGGTAAGAAATATGAAGTCGTTTCGAAACAAAAGGTCCACTGATGATTTGATGGCATATCTCACCTAAAGGTGGAACCAATACTTAACCAATACTTTGGAGAAAGTGGGATTATTGCGCTAGATATTGCTAAAGCATTTGAATTAGATTAAAGTCAGGTTCTCTTATATCGAAATGCGAAAATGCGTGATTTTGGTATCGATGAGCCTCTTCTTCGTTGGATTAGAAACTACCTTTCCGGCCGCAAAAATACAAGTTGTATTGGTTCTCCGTTTTGTCTCCGATTTTCTTCCTTCTTTTCGCAAACGGTATCTTGCCTAAAACTTTAATCTTTTTAACTGTTTTGCTGACGAATCAACCCTCAACTGGAAGGATTGACCACCCCTTCTGATCTACCTACCCATCATAAGGCCACCTTCACCCAAAACTAGAGTATAATTCTCATGTCTGGTTAGCTTTAAGATTTATCGCTTTCGTAGAATCGATTGAATCTCTTGAACATTGTCCAAATGTCTCTTACCTTACCATTTTGTATCACTTTGTTTACAAACAGTGCTCTAGTGAAGTTGCCAGCTGCAATACCCGCCTCCTCTGAAACAGTTTAGCTGCAACACCCGCCTCGCTAAGAGCGCTCATCAGTTTTACCTTGAGTCCTACTTAAGAAAAACAGTGAAGTATAGAGATTCACATTATAGTCTTCGTCAAATGTCCAACTCTATTTTTCCCTTGCATTTAGATTCACCTCCTCTTCTATTTCCTAAATGCTCACACTATTTCAAAACATTGTAAGGGTTTTCATAATCCCTTGGTGTGTGAGTTAGCTATAAAAATAAAGAAGTTATTCTCCGTGTGATCTCCGCATTGATGTTATTTTCCGGGTCCATATAGCGGATCCATGGAAAACGAAGTCCTGTGCTACTTTGAAGCTATTTCAACAGTCAACAGTTGAATGAAATCCAAGCTATAAGGATCCTCATGAGCATTCGATCGACAACCATGAGATCACTAATAGTGGTGTACCTCTTACTTACTTACTTAAGGTAGCGCTACAGTCCGGGTCGGACCAGTGCCTCAGCCAACATGCTGCTCCAGCCAGCTCGTTCGCTAGCTAGCTGCCTCCAGTTTTGCACGCCAAGTTGGTTGAGGTTCTCTCCTACTTGCATGCGTCACCTGAGTCGCGGTCTTCCTCTATTGCGCGCCGTCCCTCGGGATTGACTTTGATTACTTTCCGGGCCGGATCGTCCATTGGCTCTACATGAAGCATCCTAAAGTGTTCTCATCTACCTTTGACAAGGCTTATTTATGCCTCTGCGCCATATATAAGAACAAGGATGATAAGTGTCTTATACAGGGGGACCTTAGTTGCTAAAGAAAGGACTTTACTACTCAATTGCCTTCTTAGTCCGAAGAAACGGCGATTGGCAATAGTTATTCTTCGTTTGTTTTCAGCGCTGGTGTCGTTGTCTGTATTAATAGCGGCGCCTAGGTAGACAAAGTTCTTATCTACCGCAAATTTAGCTGTCTATCGTGACGTTCTGTCCAAGACGTCCGTGTTGGGTGTCCTTTTTAGATGACAGCATATACTTTGTCTTGCCCTCATTGACCACTTAACCCATCTTCTTCGCTTCCGTCTCAATGCTCATAAACGCGCCATTGACATCTCGCTGCGTTCTTCCAATTATGTCAATATCGTCGGTATATCCCAGCAATTGGACGGATCTTTGAAAGATTGTGCCTCTTGTGTTGACGTTGAAGTTTTGCACTATTCTTTCCAGAACAATGCTGAAGAAGTCGCATGACAGTGCATCGCCTTGGTGGTGAACCTCAGACAACGATATATTCTGGAAGTCTATCTTCGAAGATATGTACTAGGGAGCAGTGGCGTGGCGTGGATATTTTCAAATGGTAAGTCGAGAAAAATGAATCACCTACACAAATTAATATGGAATAAATAGAAGGTACCTACCTTAAATTCCAAACGTGGATTAATGGAAGCCAGTTTTTCTATACCTACTTTAAGTCATTTAGGTTACAATTCACAATGAGCTTAAAGCATAAAAAAGCGGCTTCAAAAGAAGCCTATGTGGAAATAAAATAAAATTTTAAGTAACGTAACTAGTATTAAAAAAATAAGAACTTCATTTCATTGGTTTTCCTCTTCTTAAAGGTAATCGGTTAAACAACACTCAACATTTTGCAAAGCCATTCAAATAATTAAATCAAAACAGTTCTCTTCAACGTTAACTTTTCACAATTTTCAGTTTTTACAAATGCACGTTACTTAAAATATTTAATATAAAATTCATTTTATCGCAAATAATCCAAAACAATGATCAGTAGAACAAAACAAAACAGTAAAGCAAAACCGAATTCGCCGTACACTCGAAGGCGAAAACTGTATCATTTTTTCCAAGCAGACATTGCAGTAAGACGAAAATTATCGTCTTACTTTCTTCAATAAGAGAACGTGTATTGAAAAGGGTGGCACCGCGGTACACCGGGGTGGAAGTATATCGTAGGAAAGACAGGGACAAACATAAAATATGTTCTGCGCGGCGATTTTCAATGCTTTGTCGCTTTGTGTATGCTTTGAGTATTGTGTGTGTATCTCGCAAATTTAAAAGTGCTTGAAGAACATTGTGTGAATAAGCAAAGATAGGATGTTGACTGCTTAGTTGTAGACATATGTTGCTGTTTTTTCTTTGAACAAGGGACAAATTTTAAAAGGTAAGACGATAGGAATCGTGTTATATGGACGCCACGCCACTGCTAGGGAGTAGTGATAAAGGTAAGATGTCCAGGTGATTTGACTGCTTGCTCAAACTTAAACTACCGGACTCTGGTACTTCAATTATTCTTTGCTGCAGACTAAGCTGTCACAAACGAGGATCCTTCCCTCCTACGTCTTTGGAACAGGCATTTGTGATGTATGAGTAGAGATTTTTGATGCTCTATATATCTGGGATGGAGGGCTGTAGAGGCGCATCATCTAATCCATTGTTCGGGCGCTGGGGCTCAAATTAAGTGTGGGGGCCATAAAAAGGGAATGTTGGTTCCCAAAGTAGTAAAATGTGTCGGTAATTGGCCTGAGTGCTCCAGCTCAGACCAATTGTTAAAGAGCTATGATGAAAACATCAATCATCGAATAAGCGTTTAGGGTGGATGAAGTGGAGTGAAAGATCCTCACAACAGTTGTGCTTACAATGAATGCAAAAAGTGTTCAAAGAAAGGCATGCCAAAAAACTCTTGGTACAAAAAATTGCGAATGGAATGATCCAAAACCGAGAGCCTTTTCGATCCGTCCCGAGCTCGATGTAAAGTACCCCACATGTAAATCACTAGTGTAAAGAAGATAAATGGGATGGTACCTAGTGATCCCTTCGTAATCACAATTCTTATGGCGGCGTTAATGGATAAGAAGAAGAAGTCAAATTTAATATAACAATAAAAATGAGCTTGCTTTTTGAAAAAAAATATGACAAAACCTTAAAGTCGGACATCAAGAGAAAGCCCTTTTTCCGAATTTCAGAAACAAAAATAAATTAAGAAGCTATATTCTGGCTGCGCACTAGGGCCAATAGGACAAAAACATTTATCTGTCAGAGGTGGTAAGTTTATAACGTCAATATGTTTAGTATACGAACCTCAAACCTCAAACCTCAGACCCCTACCTCTCCATGCGGGTGAATTTCAAACAAAACTAGTAATTGACAACTTGCCGAATCTTAAGAAATAAAACACAGTCACTCACAATCAGACGATGAAAAAGAAAATCATAACAACAATGAATCATTACAGCGCTCCCGCAGTAACGTCTTTGTATCCGACGTTATACAATGAATTCACATGCCATAAAGGGTGATGCATAAATGCTCAAACGACTGAAAAGAAACTATAATAACTTGAACACAATAAAGTACTTCAGCGTAGCATAAAGCAACGGAGAAATTCCCACGAAAGCAAAGACCAAAGAAAACAAACGCCATCACCGAAGACAGCCAATTTGCGCGCTAGTCAAAAAAAAAGATGAGTTCTTCAAGATAGATTACATCTGCCGTTATGTGTTTTTGTTAGAATTGTCCGGAAGCGGCTAAGAGAAAGTAGGTATGTATCTACAGTTTAATGGTCAAATGAGTAGAATGATGACAAATTGTACAATGAGGAGACCTAATTTAGTAGCTATGAAAGTATGAATGTCTAACTCCGTCGTTAAAACAGAAACTTACATAGTTTCTTCGGGCTTGAATCTGAATAGGAATGAAAACAATTAGAATCACTTTAATGGAATGATTATATTTATATTTCTAACAATCATGCAACTGACCCAATTTTCGTTGTCTAAAGTCTAAAGATGATTAAGGAAATCTAATCAAAAGATGACTTGAAAATTGGAGGCGATTTCCTCTTGTTAGCCCACAAAAGTAGAGTTTCTTGTACAGAAGGAAAAAAAAACAAATTCTATCTTCAAAGCCGCTGGAATGCTGCTGAATCCGTGAGACCTCCTCGAGACGAGACTGCATTCGACATCACGGCAAGCGAATTTAATCCTCACCAGTCGTGGGTTGTCAACACGCCATGAAAAAACAATAAACAAAAACCAACTTGAAAAAAATGCGTTTTTGTTTGGTTTCATACCTCATACCTGTTTGCGTGCATCCAAAATGCAAGAAAATATCCCTCTCTTTGTTGTTTTGTACCAAAATTTTTTTGGTATCAAATTTCAAAAAAGGACGACATCTCTTTGCCTGTATACAGCGAACAGCATACTGCATACGGTTCAATGAGTAAAGTGTGTACGAGACTACGAGTGCCAGAGAGACCCCCGACACGGACAGACACGTCGATATTTCATTGATAAAATATATGTAGGTATAAGTATAGAGATTGGCTTACCTTCTATGCATTTTACAGATCGTTGTTGTTGCTACTTTCACTAAATGGATCGCCTAAGGTCTTGTCGCGTCGCCGAGCCGCTTCGATGAGCTCGAGAAGAAAATTAGGGTTGGAGATTGGAGTACGAGTCACTTGTTGTATTGTGTTTTGGTTAAGGGAAATTTGAGATTCTTAAAAGGGTTTCCCTCTGCAGCTAGCAATACATAAAAATTTGTTTTCAAATTTCGGTATTGGGTTTCTTGGTTTTTGTGTAGGTAACCTGTTGATAAATGTATAGCTATCTGTCGAAACTGATGAAAATGAAGAACTATTTTTTAAGTGCGTGATGCGTTTGTATATGAACTGAAAAATTGTAGCATAAACAGTTTCAGGTTACCTATGCCTATGCCTATGCCAGCAATGAGTAGTATAAATAGAAGATAAGATATTTGTGGTGTGTTGACACACAATTGAAATAATTTGGATAAGAAATGCCGATTGAATGTGATGTGACTTTGAGAAATCAGCTTATCAAATTGTTTGCTTTATTCTAAAACAAAATGTGGGCGATGAGAAATTTAGCGTCTATTTCTGTCGGTGGAGGTCGGTTTATGGTTTGTTGAGAAAAGCCTGATTGGGCTATCCAGTGTCTTTAAATTTGTTATCTTCAAGTTCCACTTGAAGTGAAGTAAACATAGCCCTCCCTTGATAAAGGACCAAACCAACTGTGCTCATTTTTATGGGCACCTCCCTAGTTCGTTTGAGTGAAAAGATTTCCATGTAGGTACATACATATAGGTATAGGTAGGCATCTCAATCACAAATTCACTAACTGAGAGTAAGTAAATGACAACGACAAAGATGTAGGTATATGAAAATACTGAATCAATTCATTTTCCATTTGAATTGTTTCGCAATAATCTTGAGAGATAAAACAAGAATAAACATGAAATTCTTAACAGTGGGATTTTAGTAAGGCGCTACAATCTCTAATGAACCTCAGATTGGCCCATGAATCTACAGCTGTGCACTTCAAATCCATTGGGGCTCAATTCCACTTATTTTCTCAGTCCAAGCACATCATTTTGCTCTTCACAGGGAACATAGCTACTTCGACGAAGAACCTGCAATTCATAGTTAATACTGCCATAAAATCCCAGCCTTTCGGTGCTATTGGTTAAGGTCCCCTCTATTACTTATTGGAGAAGTTGAGAGAAGTGAACTAGGCCAAGTCCTAAGCTGTTGCGCTCAAATATTTGTTGTTATTTATTTTGCCCAAAATCTACATCTTCACTCGTAAAACTCATCTCTGACATTGAGTTTAGGCCTACAGTCACTTTAATATCGGCTGGTCTAACTGTGATACCGGTGAGGTGGCGTAATGGTCTGCCTGTCTAGAGATTCGTGATTCGAATCCCAACAGAGGCAAAAATGTTATTTCACAGGCATCGCCTTTCGCGAGGAATTGGCAAGTGCACCGATTATAAACTCATTGCAAAGAAAAGTGCTTTCACAATTAGCCGTTCGGAATGGGCAGATAATTGTAGGAAATGCGCTGGTCTGAGAGCTCCTCGCTCTGCTTTACAGGATTTCGAAAGACTGTATACCTTCAAATCGATAAGGGATTTTTTCGGAATCAGCAGTAATTTGGCCAAATACGAAATTTCTTTGTCTTGGTCTTTCGTAGGTCTACCACATTCAGTTTATAACTTATTCTTTTGCTGTGAACGGCGACCTCTCCCTCATTCAGATTGGGGAGGCAAAGTTCTAGATTGTCAACTAAAACTTGATCATTCTTCCTCACAGCAGGATTAATTTTCTAAGTCTGGAGTAGTGTTTTAACCAGGTCTTCAACTACGACTGTAGATTCTCATTGTATGTATATACTAAGCTTTTAACTTTTAATATTTTCGTCGAATAAACACTTTTAAGGCTCTTTCTTATCGTTCCATTTTTTGCTGATCTAACCCATTCTGAACAAAATGGTCCTAAAAGTTTTTTATGCCAAACAACGATAGCTGTGATTTCAGTTCATCGTGGATTAAACGGAACTAACCAAGGGAAATCGACTGGTTAGCAAAATCTCTGATTAAATGCTTTGATCAAAAATTTATTGACTAAATGTTTCGTGAACATACTGGATGCATGATTGCCACCTGGAATAATCATTGACTAGAGATAATAATCAAGTCTGACCAAACCGGCCTCAAGAGTAGCATAATTGTTGATGAAAGATGTTCGTTAAGGCCCAAATTAATCTCGAAAGATAAATTTCACCTAGGTAATTATTTAAGTACATAAGTAAATATAGTTTCACAAGCATTGCACACTTCTTTTTCTTCTTCTTCATTTTCCTACTTGACATTTGACGAGCGTATAGTGATTTGAAGAAATCACAACTCGTGGGATACGCCGCATCGCGCCGTATTGCACGTTATTTTTTTCAAACGCCATAAAGAAGACATTTATTATTTTCTCTTGTATTTAGTGCTGTGGGCTCTGCTAGCTTTAGATTCAATGCTCTTGCTTATTTATAGTAAGTAGTAGATGTTTTAGATGTTTTCGTTGAATTCATACTTTTCCGCTTTACATTGCTGAATAGCTTATTAAAACCAAGAAAGAAACGAGAAGCGGCGACAAAACACATCCCTGACTAAAAAACTCCAAATTGAATTTCAAAACTTTCTAAACTTTCTGGCAATTCACTGTTATGTCGAACGCAAAATTATCCACCTTCGTACGTCTCTAAGCTGTTATCAATTATTTACACAGAACTACCCACCCTATAAGTAGACCTTTCTCAAAGTCGAATACAGGATTTGGGTGCAAATATGGACTATGCAGAACGGTCCAGATGTTCAGAGTGCTAGCCTTGTTTGCTCGACATCGAGACTTAATTGAAAGTGTTCTTTCAGCCTGCCTTAGATTACTTTTGCTATTATTTTGGCCACTTACAGTAGAACTTTTACGCAATCTACTAGATTGTATTCCTTGGACAGTATAAATATCTATGTATATTAGGGTGGGTCAAATTTTTTTTACAAGTGCTACGGAAAAATGGGTAGCCAGACACATTAAAAAAATTCTCACAAAGTATGAGCTCTTAATTTTAATGGAAAGATCCTCCGCATCGCAGTTTTGTATTTTTTTCTCAGTCCAATAGAAAAAAATTCATACCTCATCATTTATCGATTGAACATAAAAATGTTACAAAAAACTTTTTAGGAAATTTAGTGTTCACAAAAAAGGTATCTTGTATTTTTTCCCTAAACCTCACCATTTGAAAGATATTAAGGATTGAATTTTGATTATTTTAGGACAAATTTCATTTTTGTTTATGAATCTTAGAACTCGACAGCAAAGGGCTTTTAAAAAACGAGCAATACAAATTTTTTTTGGAAATTAAGTGTTCTATAAAAAATTATGTACCTATTGGCGAATGGCGATTAAATTAACCGCTCAAAAGATATTCATCACCAAACTTTCATGTTTCATGTTTCTGATTTGTATTTCATTTCATCTGTTTGAATTGTGAAAATAAAACTCAAAAAATACTTATATTAATGACAAGAAATGAATTCGAGGCCTAAAAAATGTTGTGGACCTATAGGTAGGTACCTACAGTTTTATGCCGATTCCGAACTATGACTAAATTAGAAAGCGTAGGTACCTACCTAGTTCATGGTGCGTAATTGAATTGCTCTCGGAGGACTTGCCAATTCCTTCCGGTAGGCGATGTTCGTGAAAAACATTTTTTCTATGTTTCCAGAATTTGAACCTCGAATCTCCCACGTAATAGGCAGACATGCTAACTATTACGGCACGGGCACGACAACACGCCACTGCTTTGACCATAAACCGCATAAAAGATCTTTTGAACTCTACACCGGACTCCTATTCGTTTGCACTTGCTTTCTCATAATACCTTACCTGCAGCAAAATCTAGTCCTGGTCCTGGTGCGGGTGCCGGACTCGTGAAAGGTAGGTAGCTACATATACTGTCCGGCATAGTTATCTTACATTACGTCTATTTCGCATAGGTTGAACTCTCACTTTATTTGGAGAAGTGCTTTGTGAACCTTCTTTACATGAATCAAGACATTTAGCAGAATCCGATCGTTATCTGTAAACGATAACAAAAGGTTGTGACCGGTTGAAGTTATAGGTATAGGTACATGTATGTATTACCTACCGGTCGAGTTTGTTCTCGTTTCCGTATTTTTGTTGCATGAGGGTCACCAATCATCTTATTGCAATCTACAAGCAGATCCCTGTGGCTTCAAGGAGGCCTAAATAGGGCTTAGTGAAATATCTATTAAGTAGGGTAAGTGTACCAGTATCCGGCCACCTAACGCATTTTCTCACTTTGGGGCCCTATAACCAATTCGTCTTATGATATGAGATTTTGGGGAGTCCGTTTTTTTTCTAATTTTATTTTAAATTTCAATCAAACGAAAATAATGTCAAAGTTGTAAACTTAGTAGTATTAAAACTGGAACAACTATTTTAAAAAAAGTGCTTTTACACCAGTACCCGGCCATCAATTTTCAGTAACCGGCCACTTTTGATTCAGTATCCGGCCAGGTCTTTTCTTTTGAAGCAAATCTTAACTAAACCATTGAAATTTAACACTTTTATCAATAAATAAATAGGGTTTTTTTTTTAAATATTTTATATATATTAAATTTAAGTTTCATCGCATAAGCTTATTCTAGCTTGCTTAAAATAGTAAATATATAGTTAAAACTAACAAAGCAAAAAAAATTATTTTTTACATAAACGACAAATAGGTAAAAGATTTCAATCTTCTACAATTTGGCTGACATTTTTGTTAGTTAAATTTATTTCATAAATAAAGTTATTATTAAAATTTAATAAAACAAAATAGCAACTTCATTTAAAAAAAAACATAATTCAAATCCTGAAAACAAACAAAAAATTTTTACAAAACGATATTCAGGAATCTTTGCTAATCAAACATAAACAAAAAAACTAAAAATAACATTAAACTCGTAAAACAAAACAATATTTCTTTTAGAAAAAAATTTTAAGTCTAGCTTACCTACTAAGGCACTTTCAAAGATACAGTTTAAGCTTAAAGATATGTCTTATATTTTCATGTATTTGAGTCCTTGCAAATATCACAAACAAAATTCATGTTTATAGCGTCTTCACAGGGCAAAAAACTTATTAAACTACATTTAACTGCACTTTTCATGGGTGCCGGGCCACAGGAACATACCGGACAACTGTATCTATGGCAACTGCACTAGCCAAAAAGGGCACGACCACTTCTCTACGCTCAGAATATATATATATATATATATATATCAATATAGGTAGACCTATCGCTGCCTGTAAACTCCTACTTCGACAAGACGCTTCAAGGATAACAAACACTAGATGGACTGAGAGTAACATCTGCCTTGCACCCGGCCGTGTGTAGACTCAAAACGCTCGAAGAGTTTGTTAGCCTTGAAACGCCTGTATCTAGGGTCTACCATATGTGTTCTTACGGGACACTGTCTAATAGGAAGACTCTAATAGGAAGACCCGCTAAAAGACTTGGTGTGTTTTCCAAAAATATCTGCAGAAGCTGCATGGAAGAAGAAGAGGAAGAAACCGTTCAACACCTACTTTGCTCATGCCCTGCACTACTTCATAGACCCTTAAAGTCTTTCAAAATACATCAAAAGTTCCGCGTGGTTCGACTAGCGGGTGATTAGCGGGTCCCGTTGTGAAAGATTAATGGGTTATCAACTCGTTAATCTTACATCGGGTTTCTGAGATTAGTAGGTTATTAACTTGCTGATCTTTGTGGTATCACAATGGACCCTTGCGATCTAAGTGTGTCAGGCAATGTAAGTAGATGTCACTCATTGGCTGACACCTGACAGTCACTTCCAACTAACCTTACCCTACCCTAGCATTTAAGATGATACCGCAAAGGACAAATATCGCAACCTAAACCTATGTTCTAAAACCGTCTTCTTCAGTATCGCTTATAAGATTTTCTTGGCATTTGTTGCATTTAATAACTTGTTTCTTGGTTTTTCTCTTGCGTCCAGATGATTTTTGAGCTTCCTTTTCTTTTTTTTTTCTTCGAGGTGGCTTTTCTATGGCTTAGTTTTTTTTCGGATTTCTTTTAGAGCAAGTTCGATTCTTTGAGTACGTGAAAGTTCTTGTGGTTCTTCTTCAACTATTTCTTGACTCATTTTCTATAAAAAATAGTATGAATTTGTTCACAATTAGTAAGGTGGCCGGTTTGTTCTATAACCCGGCCATAGTAAACCTTTGACAAAAAGAGGTGGCCGGATACTAAAACTTGACATATTTAATACATTTTATTGGATTGTGGAGGTAGGCAAATGTATTATCATACGTTTAAACGCGAAAAAAATAAATTATTCGATTTCAGGTAAAGTTCTAGTATCCGGCCACCCTGGCCGGATAATAGAACATCATAAGAAATTCTTGTGTCAGTAACCGGCCACCACATTTTTAGTAATTTAAAAGAAAAAATTTATATTTTTTTTATAGTTTACGATCAATAAACATAATATTTATTTAAAAAAACAAAAAACTGATTTGTATACTTACAAAGAGCGCTGAAACTCACTTATTTTTCAAATCGGTTCTACTAGCACTCGCGAACTCAAACTAGCACTTTCTGCTCTCACAACGAACTTCACAAACTAAACAATTTTTTGCCACGGATCTTTCAAGCGCAGATCAGACAAACTTTACCAAAGCATTACATGGGCCTGGAATAATAGTCACAATGTTTTTGCTCATGCAAATAATGTGTTATTTTCTTATTATTTCGTATTTAATGAAAAGTGGCCGGGTACTAGTGACTGGCCGGGTACTGGTACACCTACCCTACCTACTTGTCTGCAGAGCTCTCGCTCATGTTTTAAAGAAGCAATCGTCGCAATATGTACCCATATGTATGTACCTACCTACCTACCTACCAATTTAGCTAGGTACTAAGTTATTGAATAGACGTCAATATCATTTGACTTCGGCCGACGACACCTGCTAAAACCGTTTTATCTTATAGGAATTTGCCAACTTTTAGGAAATCACGCACTATCTTTACATTCCCAATTCCAGACACCAATCATTGTCGATTTTCCAAAGCTTGTCAACAAAGTAATCATAATTTATGAAGGAACATGGCATAAACAGGAGAAGAATACTGTCATACGAGAGGGGAAAGAAAAACTCGCTTACTCTCAATCTCTCTGAGACCAAAATGGAAATGAAAATGTCAAAAACTTTTCACGGCTGCAAAAGTAATGGATGCCGTTTAACAAGACTAAGACATATTATCTCAACTCAATATATGTACCTACCTACATCCACTTTAAACAACGATGTCCTTATCAAATGCCATACATAGGTAGATAGGTAGGTACCTACTCCAGATTCCAGAATAAAAATATCTTCTCAAAAACTGAGTTGTATGTAGGTAGTTCCACGAAGGATGAAGCGATTTGCTGTTCGGAAAACATGCACCTTTTTCATCGGATTGGCATGTAAATTGTTTGTTTTGCAGAATTACAAAATAAGTAAATATACAACAATACGAATACACTCATGGCTAAAGAGAAATCTGCCTCCGAAAACTGTTTCTCTTTGGTAAATTTCATAGGAACGACATGGGAAATGGCATGAGATTGTTTTGCTCTAACGAGAAGATACAAGATACAGTTGTTTTGTCGAAGTAAAGCAAGTGAGATATAAACAAGTTTTCCTCACTCAAACGGAATTAAAGTAATGAAATCTGTAGTCTGGCTCTCTCTTAAAGAGAACCCACATGCGCAACATTCTCACCAAAAACCATCCAACAAATGTGTGTGCTGTCTGCTGTGAGAAACAGAAAATGCAATTTATTTCCATCCACCATAAGTGTACACGAAAACGAATAATGAAAGTCGTTGAAGAATAAAGAAGATGACTTAGGAACGGAGCAACGGAGGTGACCTAATCCAGGTATTCCAGAAAATAAATTCAGTTACTCCGTGAATATGATGCTGACGGGTCGGTGTGGGGGTGCTTCACGTTTATTTTTTTTTGCGAAAGTTCCATACCCTTAAGAATAAATTTTAAAAGTTAAACTATAAATTATCAGTAAAGAAAAAGTTTAGTAAAATAAAGTTTCAAATAAAACAAAAAACACAAAGCCCAGAGTGCTCTATACTACACTACACTACATTTTGTGAGAACAGTGGTGTTCTTTTTGCATTCATCTCTAATCATAATATTGTTGATTAATGTTATCATGTATACAAAAGTTAATAGCGGTGCACAATGATAAGGTTTCCTACCAATCTCTAATACCTAAGTGAATATAAAAATATAAAAAAATTTAAAAATAAAAGCAATCTGTGTTTGTTCTTCGGATTCGGACTTCTGAGTCAAATATAGAGAAAGAGAAAGAAAATATTTTTCAAATTCAAAGTGTTTTTCTTTTTTATGATTTTTGTGTGAAAATTCAATATCTTCCAAGAAGTGTATATTTTCAAATGAGGATTAATTTTTAGCTCCAAAAAAAAAGGATTACGCTCAATTTTTATAGCAACAATAACGACTTCTGAAACGAACGAGAAAGGAATAATATTCAAGGTGAGTTTTCCATAAAAATATATTTCTTTTTCGTAGTATTTCTTGGCTTAACAGAAGGTACCCTACCTTCCAATAAAACAGAAAAGTAATCTAAGGGTTTTGGTTCAATCAATTTAATGTGGAAATAGAAAATTCCTTGGAGTGTGTACGATTGATGAAAACGATGCGGGGAAATCAGCATGAGAGGCATGAGGAATCGCTTGGCATCATGCAGAGGAGCAGGAGGAGGAGGAGGAGATGTGAGTTGAGATCTCATTTTTCTCTGGAGTCATTGTGTGGCCCAGGTGCACAAAATACTTTTACGTGTGTTACATTTCCACAAATCAAAAAGCAATTAAAAGATTGGTTTCACAACCATGAAAATGAAACTTGTAGGTATGCGGTAAACGAGGGTTTTTCTTCTTTTCTTATTTTTCTAAGTCAAGGAGAAGGTTCTACCGTTCTACGTTGTATCGGTGTCCATGTCCGTGTCGGTGTGGTTAGGTTACTCTACTCTGTCTACTGAATTACTAGGTTCAATTAGATGTATACAGGGTTTTCTTTTTGTTTTGCAAACTTGTATATCTACACTTTACGGTTTACGGTAATGCCTTGAAAGTGCAGATGTAATGTAAAGCTCTCGAAGAATGTTCTTTTAATTAAAAGGGTTTTAGCAGCACTTTAAGGTGACCACATAATTAAGTTTTCTTTGTGTGGGAAAATTTCGAAAATTACGATGCCAACGACGCAACGCCGCGCGCCGGAAGAAGAAGCAAATATAAAATGTACACTCTTTGAATGCTAATGGGTTTATTATTATTGGTCTTATCTGATTGAGCAAACACTAAAAGGGTTTGGCGGCATTTACCTTTAATGAAAGAACAGAAAAGCCTGTAGGTAGGTGTAGGTATCGAGCGAGGTGTAATGCAAATATGGAGGTATGTAATACCTACAACAACTCGGTGTCCAAATTATAGTGAATTAAGTGCTTAACGAAAATGGAGGTATTCACGAAGTTGACGTTTAAATAACTTGATCAGACGAAATAAAATAAATGCTCCGATTGGAACTGTAGGTATCTTTTTTTACTATCGGAAAATGGTAGTTGATTGAATACTAACTTCCAGAAGAATAAAGCGAGTGCCGATATGAATTATTGCTCAGTTATTGATGAAATATTTCACATAAATGAAAGGAGAGGGAGGTTCTCAAACCCACAATTCCCATGAATTTAAAACCGAATTGTTGAAGCCGGTAGTAAAATAATCCTCTTTTTTGTTGTGTTCAGATCGAGTAAGAATTTCAGTTCAGTGTTTAACAAATTTAAAACAGTAAAAGAAGGCGTTTTTATGGGCAGTCGGTAGTGGTGTACCAAATTAAAAGCAAAAGTAGATTTGATTAATCTGATTTAATCAAATTAGTAGGTAGGAGAAATGTGGGTGGATTGGTTGAGGCGGCAATAACACGGCAGTTGGATACCGCTTTGTTGTCAAAATATGTTGAAATAACAGCCGTTCTTTAGTTGTTTAAATAATCGGTAAAGTTAGGTAGGTACTTGGTCTAACCTAATTAAAATGGCAGTCAATAAAATCCAACATATTTATTTTTAAAATTTCATAGGCTTCGTAAAAATGAAGTATATTTCAACCATAATAGACCCTCCTTTAACGTTCCGCTCCTGTTTTTAATCCTTTTCTAGATTGACTGAGATGATAAGTAGGTGGGTATATAGCATGTAGGTGTGTACTTATCCCTAGATATCTGCAAATTGCTAGCACCTAAAACGGTTTTAATAAAAACAAAAGCTCTCAATGATACCGGTCAACGACGTTTATTACCGTCACACGATGATGTTGACGTGAGTGTCATTTTGATGTTAGAGAAGGAAATGTTAGATAAAGTAACTTTATTCGTAGGTATGCAAACATTGTTAACGAAAAGGCATTTCCTTCCTCAGTGTTCAGAGATACCAACGTAAGCTTTAAAGGGACTGAGAAAACAAAAATTTTAATTGGAAAGGTAGGTAGATATAGGCATAAGAAAATAGGTATGTCTGGTAAAATGTGAGTGGATAGGTGGGAAGGGATTTAAGTATGTAGGTATATGCCAACCTAGAAAATTTGCTATTTTCGAAGCAGGTCTTGGTAGGATTTCTTGCAAATGTTTTAGAATGCTGAACCAACATGATTAAGTCAAATGTAGGCTTTCAACAAGTGCTTCAGAGGATGAATTCGGATTGACTTCTCGTTGACGTCTTTAAGTTTTGTGAAAAGGAACTATCTTCTGAGACGTTTCACTCGAAACCTTTTGAAATTTGATCCCAGTGATTGTACCTTTAGTTGAAGATGAGATGTTTCGTGTTAGGGACAAATTTGGTCTTGCTTTTGGGTTATTTTTCATTTTTTTTTTTTTTTTTTTTTTTTTGTGGAAGACATCGTATCCACTTGGAAGGCATCTGCAGTAGGTACATATGAACCAGTTAAATTAAAATACCGAGCAAATTAGTCGTGTATAGTTGAGTTAGTAACGTTGAAATAAACGAATGTCACCCACAGTAGTGACATTTTTTGATGGAAAGGAATTTATCTAAGTGCCGTTTCTCTGTCTTACCATTCAATGATTTGTTAAAAGATTCCTAGAAAAGATTAAGTAGGTGGTTGAAGGAAAGAGGTGGTGTGGATCATTTTTGTTCATCATTCAGTTGAAACGAGAAAAAAGTTTTTGAAGCAAACGACTCAAATAATAGAAAGAAGAGTGTCCCTTAATTTTAAGTTTTTCTATCTGCTTCTTTTATTCAATTTTTTTGGTTTCGTTTTTCTTCCGATATAATAGAAGGTAGGTATGTACCTACCTCATTATTAAAAAACTGATTTTTGGGTTTTTACATAACGCGTTTCGACTTCGTTTCACATGGTACAACGTACAAGTTTCAGTTAATGGTAACTTAGTAAAAAATAAATCATTGAAGATAAGGATTTGATCGATTTGCTTTTGAATCTTTGTGAATCGGAATGCAGAGGCAATATGTACAGACCCAGGTAAAGCATTCCACATTCGGGTGGTGCGACTGAAATACGAATCTCTATACTTGACTGTACGTCCGAAGTTGGGCTCAAGGTAAACTGATGAGCATTCCTAGCGAGGTGGGTGTTGCGGCTAAATTTTTTCAGGGGAGGAAAGCAGCTGGCTACGTCAGTAGAGCACTGTTTGTGAAAAAAGCGATAAAAAAAGAGAGACAGGCTAGTTTTCGACGATGTTCAAGTGAATCAATCGATTCTACGATTGAACGATCACCTATCAATCTCAACGCTCTATTTTGAACCTTATCAAGTAGGCGCAAAGCCTGCGATTATATGTGAATAGCTAACATTTAGGAATGATGTAGAGGTTGACTTGATAGAAATTTTTTACGCCTAATAAGTACCTATATTTTTTTGTTTTATCAACACCCTATATTTAATTGGGAGAGCGGTGTGACGACTCATACCTAGGACCAACTGAACTACTTTTAGCTTTTAGTAACTTGTCGACTAGTTGTTAATCATTTTTATTTTCTAGTTTTTAGTTTTTAATTTTGCTGGCGGCCATGTTCGAGTTTCATATTATTTTCACAGTGAAATCTTTTCTACTAGTCAAGACCTTTTATTTGATAGGTACCAATGTTACAAGGATTGTGGAAAAAATTCACCTACCGTTGGCGGCCATATTGGATTCCCATTTCATTTTCATATCGGAATTTACTGTGCTGATCACGACCTTTCATTCTATATTCATTCACCATTTTGTGGTGGCGGCCATTTTGAATTTTCACTGATACCGATTGTACTGATCTTTTCTAGTTTTTCTTTGTTCTTTGTTTCAATCACTTAAGCATAGTATTTTCTGTCATACTTTGGAACAAGATTAAGATTGGCGAAAATTTTTCTTTTTTTTATAATAAACACGCACATCAAGGGGTTGTGAATACCCTTATAATGTTATCAACACAGTGCGAGCGGTTAAGAAAGAAGGAAAGGATTAGAAAGGAGGTGACGATGCACATTGTTTTTGAACTTCTGTGCATTACAATGAGAGGAAAAAAACAGAGTCAGGTAAAGCATTCCACATTCGAGTAGTACGACTAAGAAATGAATCTATTTATTTCACTGTACGTCCGTAATTGGGCTGAAGGTAAAACTGGTTTGTATTCCTTGCGAGACGTGTATTGCGGTTAAATTGCTAAAAGAGGAATGCAACTGGCTACTTCGTCCGAACATTGTTTGTAAAAAAACTTATAGAAAAGAGAGAGGCATGAAACATTACGACGATGGTCAAAAGAATCAAATGATTCAACAAATAAACTAACACCTATCAATCTTAATGCTCCGTTTTGTACTCTATCGAGTAGGCGCAATGTCGTGAAAATGTGATTATAGTGATTTTTAGTTATACCGACAGCCAAAAACCGACATGATGAAGATTGGTATGATTTTAAATTATGCAAATGGCAGTGAACTAGAAAATTTGAGAGCAAATCAAAAACAGTTCAATAAATTTCATTTCTTCACATAGCTCTATGCGATTTAGCTGAAAATATTTAGTAAAAATATTTTTGGGTTTTGAATATTGATGGTTGCAATCTGATGGTGACAATCTTTGGCTGGTTTAGGTTTGTTACGTTAAAGAATCGTAAGTTCTTAGTCCTAAATTGAGAGCAAGTTATCATTACCGCCTCCAAAAAAGTAATCTTACCTTTTTTTTAGCAGTTTTAATGATCATGAAAGTCAAATTCCAAAATCTTTTCAGAAAGAAAAACACAGTTCTTCGATCCGCATGGATTGTGTTTATGTATTTTTCAAACCTAGTCGGGAATCAGATAAACCGTGAATGAAACAAATCGGAACTTCCCGCAAATTAGTGAGAGAGAGGATTTAGACCGACTTTAAATTATTAAATTACTTCTCCAGAAATCGAAATGTTGGTTGAGATCTAGGTGTACCCCAAACTGTAATGTCCACTAAAGTAAGCAAGAGATAAAAAAAATTTACTTTATCTTTTATCAGGTTCAGTCGTTGAACTTTACCTATTGTTCACCCTGGTTTGCTTGACAACCCTATGAACTGCCCAAAAAACATTGGGTTTTCAGTTCTCTGAAATCGCTAAAAACCGAAATCACCACACCAGGGATGTGTGAATAATGTGACATGTGAAGAAAAATACATGTCATTTGACAGCCCAAGAACAAGAACGCTCCAGCAAAAACCTAAGGCTAATTCAGGGCAAGATGAGGGCAAAATTAGGGCTCAAAAATCACTCAATTCGACATTCAGCGGGAGTTTAGGTATTTGTGGTGGCCATAGGGCGATCCCATGGCTTTAACGAGCAAACCTATTGATATAATATTTCTATTGATCACTCGATTATTCAAATAAAATGTATAAAAACATATTTCGATTTTTTGGGAAGTTATTATTGTTCGATTTTTTAATAAATCATGTCCATCAAGTTAGCACTACCACTTCAAAATTTCACAGTTTGTTGATTGGATAAACAGTCGTAAATTTGTCGTGAAAACAAAAAATTTGTCGCTCTTGGTTAAAAAAGAAAACGTCTATAGTGCTAACTTGAAGGTCTGATTTTTTTGACCCCCTTAAAATGGTCAAATCAACTCAAACTCAAAACTGAGTACGCCTCTTGTGGTTCGCAAGATATCCAAAAAGATATTTTGTCGCGACCCCCCTTTCGAGGTGCCCCCCTTATGAATGATTTTGGAGCTATCAATGAAAAACACCAAAGTTCAATACTTCAAAAAATGGTTCATATGAACTGCTAAGCAAAAACTGTGTACGCAGTTAAGTGCGTTGCTTTTTATCCTCTTATGAGATATGCAAACAGATAAATTTGTCGCGCCCCCCTTTCGGATTGTATTTTAGTGTGTAGTGCTAACTTTGTATCCTTCCTGGACCTGTTTAATGTGGAGACTATCAAATTATCGTATGTATGATTAACGTTCCTATCGATTTTTCGTAAGACACATCGTGTTCGTTAGTAAGCCGCCAAGTAATATCCTCATCTTTTCTTACTTACTTCTAATGAGTGCCCCACAGCTTTGGACTATATAAAAATTTTTAATTAGTCAAATGTCGATTGAGAGAAAAGTAGACACACAACGTATTATTTCCCTCGAAACTCTTCCTTGAGTATTAAAAAATGTACTTTTTTCAAGTGCACATACCCTTAATCTCACTCCATTTTGTTAGCAGAAAATTTTTCTTTTGTTAGTTCTCAAACTGAGTTCCTTTACTCAGTAAGCCAAAAAAAAAACACGACTTATGTAAAATTATTTTACTGACTATCTTAAGTCATGTTTTTTGTTTAATAGCGCAGACCACAGTGTAGCCCTGCTCAAAGAAAATATTCTTCGTTATATTTCCACGCGTATCCTTTTAAAATTCTTTGGGGTCTACTTGATCCCTTATTTGTATATGTTTACTTAAAGTAAAAATAAGACTTTCCGCCCCATACCAAGCATTGATTTTCTATTATACTTTCTTAACTTAAAATGTTGACCCATTTCCTTTGACATCTTCAACTGAAAATCAATATATCGTTCGGCATTACGAATCACTCAAGAGTTTAACCTCCATTCCAAGTAGGTACATTTTCCTTATTTTGGCGCCACTTAAGAAAGATTGCCATTGGAACTGTTTTTACCTGCTCCCTAAGAAGTCCTCAAAAGGTACTTCAAACAAACGGGGAGTACCAAAAATAGCTTTTAGTTAACCATCAAAAAACTCAGAACACTTAACCTGGTGCGAAATCGAAAATTCCTGAATATTAAATCAGATTGTTATCGTATACCTACCACTAGTTGATCATAAAAGTCTAACTACTGGCACTCTACCGTGCGAATATCCCTCTGTTACCCTTTATCTGCGGTGCTTAACACTTTGTACATTTTACTCAAATTTAATGCTTTGTTTGCATTTGGTTCTGAAAATTGAAGCTGTAGTTGTAAGAAGGTACTTTACAGTGGTAAACTATGCTCTTTCACCTTTTCCCGAGACCGAAACGTGATAATTGGTCCTTTCAAAGTATTTTATATACTAGAACTCAACATAATTTTACTTTTCCTCTACCCTTGTGCTGCAACCTGCAACTACAATGTTTACAAAACAAAGTAGAGCTAAAAACACACTCTACCGATGAATTGATTCGATGCGAACTATCTTTAGCCTTCAACTTTTATGTGTATTAAAGTAACTGAAAATATCTTTAAATATTTCTATTAAAATTTTCCCTTTGAAGTACATATATAGTAAAAGCCTTCGATTATTCAATGGGGTGTGATTGGTAAAAATATTTGGCATTCGATTTAACAAATGAGCTGAAATCAAATGTAAAATGAGAATTAAAAATTACCCTCTTTGTTTCGGGATCGCCGCTTTGCGCCAATATAGTCTAATGTATGTATGTACGTTGCATTAATACCCCCTTGTACCCAACTATCTAGTTTTCCACTTTCATTATATTCAAACCACTTAAAGAATGTGAAATTCGGAATAAGGCCAACACATAGCATACCTTACTTTTCATTTCAATGCGCATATCTCTCAACAATTCGCTGTTCAAATGATTCGAAACTAGGTCCCTTCACGACAGCAACAACAACAGCAACAAAAAAGAAATAAAATCGATTCAGTGGTTAGTATAGTAATCCTGCATTAATAGGGGCGGCTGGTTGGTGGGTGAATGAGAGAAGGAAAAGAGTTTTAACTGGAAAAAATCATAATTTTTTTTTATATCCACCTCCTATGATGAAAACGGAGTTGATGTTGATGCAGAATATAGAACGAAGCGATGAACAAATTAATTCACACAGCAGGATTTACATAAACGAACTCATTGGTATTTCAATGAAAAATGGAAGTGTTACATCACAGTTTGCTCTGGGAAGGAACACCTGGATAATGAATTATTAAAAAAAAAAACACAACAACAGCAAAAAAGTCTAATTGGGGTGACAAAATAGCTCGCGTGTACCAATTGTTTGGGTTTTTCTCAAATATGGTTGGGCTCTTTAACTAACTTCCAAGAGATGATATCTTAAAAAAGATACGAAAGTATTTTTAAAGGGTGTCTATGTATTGAATTTGCAATCTTTTTTTTATAGTTCAAGAGGTTATAAATACAATGTTATAAAAAACAGTGCGACCATTTAGGAAAATAGGAGAGCTCTTAATAGGAGACACGATTCACATTGTTTTTGAATTTTTCTAAATCGCAATACAGCGGAAAAAAGAGTCAGGTAAGGCATTCCACATTTGGGTGGGGCGGCTAAAATATGAATCTCTATAGGCTGCACGCTCTATGTTGGGCTCAAGTTAAGATTGATGAGCGTTCCTAGTGAGGCGGGTGTTGCGGCTTAATTGTTTCAGAGGAAGAATGCAGCTGGATATTTCACTAGAGCACTGTTAATAGAAGAGCGATAAAAGAGACAAAGACTGGAACTGCTTCGTCGATGTTCAATAGAATCGATCAATTCAATTATTTAACTGTCACCCATAAGTCTCAACGCTCTGTTTTGTGCCTTATCGAGTAGGCAAGGATGTTTGAGGAGCACCTGACCAAATACTGCTTCAAGAGCGATGAAAAACAGTTTTGGGAGACGATGAGATGCATCAAAAAAAGAAAGTGAACTGCATCAAGAACATCTATCAGCTACTTCAAGAACTACGAAAAACTAATTTAAACAAGACGGTGAGCTGCATCATCGTGGCGTACCGCACGATCGGATCGCTAGTGTGAAGAAGTAACGTGAGAGAGCTGTGATCACGATGCTCGTAACGCCAAAAAAGGAAGAAGTTTAACTGCATCAAGCATGAAACGACCTGATGTATGAAACGTGGCGATAAGCTGCATTAGCACAATTATAACCTGCATAAAGCACAACTGAGTTGCATCGAGTATGGCGCACAAATGAGTTCCATCGAACATGAAGCACAAATGAGCTACATCATGTACAAATATTAACTGCATCAATCACTACAATTTGCTTTATCAAGATGATAAATTGCTTTATAGTTGAAAGCGATCTTCATCCTGCATAGGGATAAGTTACATCAATGATGATTAAGGACGGCCGGACTGCATTATCCATGAAGACGAACTGCATTTATGAAGTGAACAAGCATCATGGAGAACGGGAACGAGCGAGCTACATCAATGTTGAGTTTAAGTTTCACTAAGCACCAGCATAAGTTCTAAAAAGCACGTGAACGAGTTCTTTCAAATGACGACTGACGAGTTCCATCAAGCACTACTTTGAGTTCCATCAAGCACGACGACGAGGTGTATGAAGCAAGACAACGGGTTTCATTCACAAGAACGAGTTCCATCAATCACGACAGCGAGTTCTATTTAGTACGAGTTCGAACTCTATCAAGCACGACGATGAGTTATATGAAGCACGATGGAGAGTTACATTAAAAGCTTAGCTGAGTTACATCATAACCGAGCACAAGAAAGAGTTCGATCAATCACGAAGACAAGCTCCATCAAGCAAGATGATGAGTTCCATCAAACACAAGGACAAGTTCGATCAAGCGCGAAGACAAGTTCCATCAAGCACAAGAATGTGTTCTATTTAGCACGAGGATGAGTTCTTTCAAGCTCGAAGACGAGTTGTATGAAGCACGAGGCAAGCAAGATGGAACGAGTTCCGTCAAGCACGGGTTCATTCACAAGAACGAGTTCCATCAATCGGCGGCGAGTTATATTAAGTAAAGTAAAAGTAAGTTATATTAAGTAAGATCGAACTCTATCAAGCACGACGAAGAGTTGTATGAAGCAAAATGGCGAGTTACACCAAAGACGAGTTTCATCAAGCACTACGACAAGTTATACAACTATAAAGTACAAGGTTCTATAAAGTACAAGGAGCATCAAGCACGAAAACGAGTTTTATCTATTACAAGAACGAGTACCATCACTTACGATGGTGAGTTCTATATTAAGCACGAGATCGAACTCTTGCAAGTGCGATGACGAGTTGTATGAAGCACGATGGAGAGTTACATTGATGAATAAACTGATTTACATCATAACCGAGCAGAAGGAAGAGTTCGATCAAGAACGAAGACAAGTTCCATCAATCAAGATAAACAGGGCGACTGTAACCGACCACGAGGACGATTTCTATAAATCACATGGACGAGAATCAGCTCAAGGATGATTTCCATAGTTCTGTAAAGCACCATGACGAGTTGTATCAAGCAAAGGCGAGTTCCATCAAAAGCACAAGGACGAGTTCCATTTAGTACGAGGTTGAGTTCCATTAAACTCGAGGGCGAGCTTTTTTAACACGAGGATTATTGCCAGCGATCAAACTAGACAGTTTGTATGAGAAATGAAGAATGGTCTGTTTGTATCAAATATCGGTTAAAGAAAACGCTGATGTTGTTTACCAATTCCGCATAGCTTGTCATATCGTTTGAACCTTCCCACTTCAGGTGAAAGCCTTTTTTCCGTATGCATGTGCTGTAATTGATATTTTGGCGTGAGCAGAAATAACGATGCGTAGGCAACGAATTCCAAAGCAGGTCTCCTTAGAGTCGGCATATATCTAAGCCATTTAGAGTGGATGAACCACAACCTACGTTTATAATGTCACATCAGCGAAACCATTAAATGGGGGCCCAGGTTTGTGTCCTAAAAAAAAAGAGAAGTCTGCCACATTATTGTGTTAGACGACTCCTTCATATTTTTCATCTTCACACGTTAGAACAATGGCTTTGGCTCACCAAGCAATATATATTCACAAACTTCTATTTTTGGCTCTAGAAAGTCATCTTCCGAGAGAGGAGTCCCATGGTGTTGGGACGTTGTTTTTTTGTTTTTGCTTAAGAAGAATAACATTAGTATGTACAGCACAGCAGTTCAGTGCGCTCAATACAGAAGACAATGCAAGCACGACTTATAAGCAATGATCATTCTTGCCATATAACCCGCAGCTTCACTCCAACCCCAGCCAACGTTGTGTCAGTTAACCACAGGAATTTATAAATCATTTTAAAATTCACAAACAATGAGCGAAGAAACAATGGCATGGCTTCTCTTGAATGTGTAAATTGCAAAACGTGACACGTCCTTATCGCCAATTTTGAATCAGAAAATAATAGTAATAATAATGCGCCTGAGTGTGCGACCAACTTGTGGACTTGTCTTGTACGAAGGTAGGTATAGGCTGAAGTGGAGTTTAGGCAAGGCAAGGTAAGGTAAGGTAACGTACCCTACACCTCCATCCAGAGTGAGATTTTTCATCATAACCAGAATGAAATGTATTCTTTAACAACATACGACGACTACACGTTCATCCATAACCAGCATGGGTGGCTGTGTGAAGACTGCATAAGTAGTACCAAAAGAGATTCTTCTTCGCGCAAAGTGAACTTTGTGCAACATTCAGCATTAAGATACAAAAAAAAAGGAACAGCGTGTTGTAAAAGTACAGCGAAAAGACTACAGAGCGGGCTAAGCAGCAAAAGTCGACACAGAGGAGAATTAAACAAAAACTAAAAAAAGATCCACACGACCATCTCCTCTTGAGTGGCAACACAACAGTCAACCAGAATTGGTTTTTTTTGTAACACACCGGCAAAGCCTCCAACAACATCGTCTTCTTTGTGGCAAAAGTGTTATTTATGCAACCACAGAGCACAGAGTTGTTCAAGCTTGATGTTCAGGCCATTTTCTGTTCGTTTGTTGTTGGTTTTTTGTGTTTTTTGTTTTTGTTCTTTTTTTTTTATTAAAAGAAATCAGGCCAAACACATTGCTCTCTGATCTTTCATGCAGATGCAGGTTTGTGCTGTTTATGAGATGGGAAGGTTACTTCAAGCAGATAGGTAGGTACCTACGTGTGTTTCGATGCTTTTTATAACTTTAAGCGAGACTTCAAGAAGTGACTTTATACACAAAACAGAACAAGACTCTGGTTTTAGTTTTTGCAGAGTTGCTTAATTTACTTACAAGAGTTCCTAACAATGTGAGTATTGAATTGGATCGGTGGGGTCGCCGCGGCGGTGATGGCGGAGTAAGGTAACATCTAAAGTAACTCAAATTTGTAAATAATAAATTTCCCAGCGAACGGATATCCTGCATGGTATTTGTTATTTGGTATTTCTATGCCCTTGCCCATGTAGTGGTAATAAATTTTTTTTTATAAATAAAAACAAATATCTGTTCGGTTGGTATGCGGTTTGATAAATCTTATGATTTTCAGTCACGTACGTGCTTATGGTTATGGAAGTGAAACCCTTAGGCGAATATACTTTTATGTCATAAACGTGGTAAAATATTCAAAGTCACATAGTCTTTCTTGCATGTAACTACCATCTACCATACCTAGTCGTACAGTGGTTCCCAATCGATAGACGAAAAATGACAACCGAAGACGATACCCACAACTAAGGGAATACTGAGTACCAATATACCAACCAACCGATACTGATACCGATACCTATTGCGTATACCACCTACCTTCGAACAAAAATAAATACGTTATTAAAATATGGTTTTTGTTTATTTGTGTTTCGTCCTTTGAGCAAACACCGGCACCAAGTGAAATGTCAATAAAATATACCATTTACGATCTATTTTCTATTTTTCTATTTTTCCATTTTCTTCTCTTTTTTTTACTGACTCACGTACGCGCGATGATATGGCAGATAATAATCACTACACCAACCAACTACTATTTGTATAAGCAAGGGAGTGCTATCGATTAATGGTTAATAACAATTCGTAGTTTACAGTAAGATGGGTTGCGTAAATAAGCAAATAGTTTCGAAACAATTATATGTTTTTTACTGTTTGTCGAGTTTCTTCCTGAACTAATTACGTTTTACATGTTACAAGTCGTTAGCTCTAATGGGAAATAGTAATGACTGAGTTTCGTGGAGGTAAAGTAAAACACGTAGTTATTAAGGAGAATAACATTGAAGTGTGAGTTTGGGGGCAGGTGTTGCTGGAGACATTTCGCTGATTGGAAAGCCTGGTCGAATCGTTTAAGTAAATGACTGTCTAACAGAGGTTGAACAAAAATGATGGTATTGATATAAAACGATTGTTGAGGTCGTCAAAGTTACACTTGCGACGGAAGAAAGCACTTGTATACTATCTTCTTTGGTTGTATTCTCTCTATGCTAATATTTTTTTACAGCGACAGTATTTGGAGTGTTTTGAATTGGTATTTCTGTTTCTTAGAAGTCTGGAGCCTTATCTTCGGAAGTGGGAAATTCGTTTTTCGATTTGGCTGAGATGATTTTTTGCGGGATCATCCTTCGATGTAGGAAATCTTCTTTGTGTACATATATACATCTTTGGAAAGTACTGTTTAAGCTAGAACCAGAACAGACGCTTTTTAGATCTTAAAAACTTCAATATAAATGCTTTTATTAGCTCAAATTGCAATCCGGTAGACAATAAAAGAGAAAGAGCATTGAAAGATTTGACAAATGCTGTCGAATTTTACAACCATCTGTAGACTGAAGCCATTTAGAACAGACTGACAGAACAACTCCCTTGCACTTCTCAAAGAATGATCGCTTCTTGTAATTGTCCAACTGTCGTATCAAAGTATGTAATTATTTGTTTCTGTTGATAAAATCATCGTAGTCTCATCAGTTGGTTGGATTTTCCTTATTCAGACAAGACAGTGCTAAAGCCTTAAACATTTCACTAAGTCTTATATAGTAAAACGCCGCAATACTTCCCCATTCCATTTCATTAAAAATAAACAAGTTTAATTAAATTAATAAATAAGTAGAGTAGTGCATCTCCCCAACCTAACTTTGTGAGGGAATGAAAGGGACCTATTTCTTTACCGATTGCGAACGTCTAATAGAAAAAGCGCTTTGCATGGCATTAAATTACAAATGCCAATTCCTTGCAAAAGGCGATACAAATGCAAAAACATTTGTATTCCCTTGATATTGCTGGGACTCGAAACTTGAACCTCCGAGAAACAAATAGACACGCTTACCTTTATGCCACGGGCACCAGGCACCACACACAAAATTAACTCATTTCGATTTTTTTCACAAGTTAAATATTTTAATTAAAGGTATCTACGCCATAAATGTTTGTTGGAAATAGAATTTCCTGGGTTTCATATTTCCTTAGCTTTAGTTACTTACTTAGGAGGATATTTCTTTTCAGGGGGAACCTTTTTTATAATTAGCGCGCACATCAAGGGGTTAATACCCTTATAATGTAATAGAACACAGTGCGAGCATTTAGGAAAATAGGAGAGGATTTAATAGGAGACACCGATGCACATTGCTTTTGAACCTTTGCGAATCGTAATGCAGTGGAAATACAGAGCCAGGTAAAGCATTCCACATTTGGATGGTGCGACTAAAATAAGAATCTATACTTGACTGAACGCCTGAAGTTGGGCTCAAGGTAGAACTGATGATCATTCCTAGTGAAGCGGGTGTTGCGCCTAAATTGTTTCAGAGGAGGAATGCAACCGGCTATTTCACTAGGGCACTGTTTGTGAAAAAAGCGATAAAAGAGAGCGAGACAGGTAACATTCCGACGATGTTTAAAAGAATCAATCGATTCTACGATTGAACTATCACCTATCAATTTTAACGCTCTGTTTTGTACTCTATCAAGAAGGCGCAAAGATGTTTGAGGAGCACCTGACCAGATATGAGAGTTATACTCCAGTTTTGGGCGGATGAATGCCTTATAAAGTACTGACAGCTTTTCGGTTTTTTGGATGCAGGTGCCATTCATGGATAATGGCAATGAGGGAATGTTAAGCTTCAACGACAAGAGACAGCATTGAGTTTTCGAAGTTCTCGGTTTTTATGACCCCATGTAACAACGCTGTCAAGGTCAGAATTCAAGGAGCTTATCATACGCAACCGTTCCAGTTCCACGCCCGAAGAGCAGGGACGTGAATTTGGAAACGAATATGAAAAGCTGAGGGTCGAGTCGTCAGCAAAACAGTTAAGCGGATTAGAAGTTTCAGACAAGAGATCATTTATGAAAATGAGGAAGAGAGTCGGAGACAAAGCGGAGCCCTGGGGCACACCAGCATTTATAAAGTGGGTATCAGACTTGAAGCCATCCAATACAACTTGTATTGAACGGTCGGAAAGGTAGTTTCTAATCCAACGAAGAAGAGACTCATCGATACCAAAAGTACGCATTTTTGATAAAAGAGCCTGATGCCAAACTCTATCAAATGCTTTAGAAATATCAAGCGCAATAATCTTACTTTCTCCAAAACAATGTAAGGATTGGTTCCACTTTTCGGTGAGATAAGCCATCAAATCACCAGTGGACCGTTTGCTACGAAAGCCGTACTGACGGCCATTAAGAAGCTTTCATTCTTCAAGATATTTCATAAGTTGACAGTTTATCAACGTTTATCAACAGTTTTCCATCTGCTCGGAAAAATCCCAGCAGAATAGGAAAGATGGAAAAGTTTACGCAGTGGTTTTGCCAGCGTAGCATTCTTCAGAATGCGTCTCAACCAATATATTTCACCAACATTTTACATTTTTGGGGAGCTCTCTCCAGTTTTGTACTCCATATCGGTTAAATTCTTCTCAATCTTGACCGGCACCGCCTACCCTTTCCGCGATAATGTACCTTTCGAAAATCCTTGGCCACCGGTTCATGTTCACCCACTTTACATCTCCCTACCATCGTAGTGTCGCGGAGCGTAGGTACTCTTCTAGATATGCTTATGTCGCGGTACAGATAATACAGTTCGTTTTTGAATCTTTTTCTCCACACATTGTCTCATTAACTTTTAAACTCATTTTTGTCGATTCTGTGTCTGTGCCTGCAAAAGAACCTGTGTTGAGTTCTTCCCATTACGTGAATATCGCCTGCATATGCGTAAGCGAGTAGTTGCATACACTTTTAAAAGCTCATACCTCAGTTATTAGCGTAGTACTAAAAAAAAGTAGCGTGAGAGTGTGTGGAATTGTCAAAAACCTTTTTCGAAATCAAAGGTCCTGGTGAGTTCGTTACCCCCCTTGATGGAGCATACTCACACTTATCAGTATTACGGCCACAGTTTCTAGCGATAGAAACTTCAAAATTCATTAACTTTTTAGAAAACTATTTTTTTTTTTTTTTTTTATACAGAAATTAGAGACATCTGTTGTCGTTTTCGTTGTAAAATATAAATATCATATTTTACATTAACTACGTGAAAAGTGTAGGTTGCTGTACTAGAGCAGCAGATGATTACTTACATCACTGAGTATGAGTATGAGTGAGTATGCGGAAAGATGTCAATCTGCTGTCTTGGTCAGTTTGAATTTGCTTTTTAGGGCGTGTGATTTTCAATCTGGCAATACTTTTTCGCAGTTGGTTCTTTTGACAGTTGATTTGATCCGTGCTCAGTTTTGTTTGCCATTTTGTGGAAAAATCATGTTTTCTTAAAACAGCGAATTTATAGGTAGGTCGTTTTGCAGATTGAGCCAAGTCTTGATATAAATTAGGCTAAAAAATAAATGAAAATTAAATACGGCGGCACAACAAAGCTTGGATGGTCCCACGTCTTACTGCCTAGACCTTTTCTCTAAACCATGTCTTGCGAGGAATTGAAGGGGCCTACACATTTTTGCCGATACCCAACGTCTTACATAGAAAACGCTTTTCATGACACTGTAATTGATTGGCGGGCTCGTGAAAAAATTAATTGTATGTTATCGGGATTCGAACTCCCACGTAACAGAGAGACATGCTTAACATGAAGCCACGGGCACTACAGAAAAATGGATTGTTCATGGAAATTTCTCTCACATAAAACAAACGCATGATAAGTAGAATGCACGCTTTGTTGGACAAACAGAAGGTTTCTAATTATATTCTATACAAAAATCGAATTGCTCACGCAATTTTCCCGAATTTCCACTTTTAATATTGAAAAGCGCCCATTTTCATTAGCGGCTTGGCTTACTCAACCGAAATTGTATAATTCTGTACTTGACTTGTATCATTATGATTAGCCATGGTGTACGTATTTTTGTTATAGTTTATACATTAAACATGCCGTCATTTATTGACAACCCACATCCGCACCATCTGTTAGCTCTCTCACCCCTTTTTAATTTTATCAATTTCCATTGACTAATCCAAATAAATAGCAAGCATAAAAATTATATTAAAAACCCCTTTCTATACCAACAGCAACAGCACAAATGAACACTCACTCCTTCATATTCCATTTCAAAATACATGTAGGTACCTCCATCATAGGTATGTATCTCATTTTTCCTGACACAATTTTCCATCCCAGCTGGATTTTAATCAGCCTGGATGGTGAAATAAGCACACCGGATGAAAAAAGAAGCAGCAAAATCAATTGAAATAATTGAGGCAAATTAAGTAGGTTACTCATTATTTGATCCTATTGCCTAAAGAAAAATGAGACGATAGATTATTATGCCAAATTTCTCAATTCCTTCTCGGCAAAAACAAAAAAAAAACACCGGTATTTTGGAGAATAAAAAAGAACATTTAGCTTGTTTTCCATTAGTCGAGAGTATTTTCCTAATGAAGACGATGCTGTTTTTAAAGAAAATGTATGTACAAGCTACAAGCAGCCACTTGAGTTGCGCTGCAACTTTATAGATATAAAAACACACACACACACACACAAACACTAAGAAAAGAAAAAGCAGCATCCCACTCGAGTTTGTTGTCGCTATGCAAAATTAAAGAAATACTTATTTCCCTTTTAACTGGAGCTTGCTCTTTTTTCAACAAAGTAATTTCAAGGCAGGAAAATGAAAAACAGGATGATAGATAAAACGAACACAGCATGAATGTGTGTCTGGTGCTGCCTTCGAAGTAATTGGTGATTGCCAAGAGTGTAATCTCTGGAGCACTCCATAATTTAATTCAACTTCTTTGATGATTTTCCTTCTCGGTCTGGTTTTTTTTTTATATTTTTGCTCTTTCCCAGTCAACTCTTGCAATCACAGTTCATGTTGCAATAATTAATTCTTTTTTTTTCCTTTTCCTTTCAAACTAAGCTGTCTTAATAACTTTTTATGCATGGAAATATTACCCAGATAATTGGTTTCATATAGGGAGCAAGAGGGAAAGAGAAAGAGAGTGTAAGAGTGAGAGAAGCGTAGTGTTCCGATTCCTATGTGTGACTGACTTTATGGATATTAGCTCCGTACAAGATTTGGTTGTAGTTAGGATGTATGAACGAATAGATAAATTTTGTTAGTAATTCCAGTTGGAAATTGTTTCACTTAATTAATCCAAAAAAAATAAATGAAAACAAAACACACACATTGAGATGATGTAATTAATAAAAGGGAATTTTCTTTCTTTTCGTTTCAGGACTTAAAGCCAGCCGTACATGAAGACCGAACAGAACACCATAAAAGAACACAATTCCTGTTAAATTAAAAACAAAAAGGAGCGAAAAATCCCATCGACAATGAATTTTTGCTGACAGTTTGAAGCTTTAGTCTCCGCATATATACATAAAATAAAAATAAATTATATATATACATACATATATATATCAACAAACATAGTCCTGCAATCTATAAGTATTAAGTCTTTGAGCGAAATTTATTATTTGGCTCCTTTTGCCAATAGTCGTATAGTCTCGTAGTTTGTTCATTTTTGATTAAAAAATAAACAACAACAAAAAAAGGAAAAGGAAGAGAACTTGTTAACCAACGGAAAAGGAAAGGAAATAAATAAAACTATTTTCAGCTGTGATATAAATATATGCAATATGAGGTAAAAAACTAAAAACAAAAACAAGAAAGAAACTATCCAGATTTTCGATTTCGACGAGAGAAGCTTTATTGGTCGAAAATTGAGAAGACAAAAGAAAGGAACAAGAAGAACACTGCTAAAAGCTTAAAGAAACGAGAAAAAAACACATATAAATCAAAATGGTTTTCTACAACACGAGACATAACTGTTCATCTCCATCATCATCGTTAATCACACGTTTTGTATCCTGTTTAGCTGTGAGTTTGCTTTATAATAGTGTTATGTATCCAACGGTTGTCAGTGCAGTCAACTGGGATCATGCGGTCGATTTGAATGAGGATTTTCGAGTTTTATGGACAATCAATAATCAGGATATAACATTTGAGGTTCAGGCCCGAACGTTGGGTTATGTTGGATTTGGGTTATCTAATGATGGTCAACTGCCTGGAGCTGATTTCGCCGTTGGATGGGTGGACAGGGGGCAGACATATTTCCAGGTTAGTAAATGTACATGATTAATTTTGCAATGCAATGAACTGTGTATTGTTTTAGTAAATCGTTTCAATCACTTTCGGTTCGTTCATAAAGAATGATTCAAAGAGTTTTGTGTAAAGCGAAAAGTACCATCGGCGCGGCGACTGAGTATTCTCTTGCTATGCAAAAGGACATTTGCAATTTTAACTAGAAACCCCCATGACATGTCTCTATCGTTTGGTCGTTTTTTCCTTTTGGATGCAATAGCGTGCATTTCCAATTTTCACAACGCAGAGACAAGCCGCTTTTCGCTTTTGCAATGAATATTCATAATTGGGCTTACCGGAGAGAATCGAAAGGATTTCGTTGTTTGAATCCTATTTGAAGATGCAATAAGAAAAAAGGAAACTCAACCGTTTTTAGAGGTTTTTCATGTATTTGGCGAGGAAATCGGATTCAGTTTTCATAATGTTTTTCGATTTGTTCGTTTTTGGTTTATATCACAGGCGATTAAATATTAACCATCGAACAAAAGAGACTTTTTAGTTTCTCTTTATTTTGAAAGAGGTTTTTCGTATGTTTTTTGGTTTATGAACGAGGAAGTTGGCCTTTTAGGTTTCGGTCACTAGAATTAAAGCCGAGCAAAATAAATATTTTCAGCACGTTTCATAAAAACATAGAAGACAGACCCGCAGTGTTGAAAGTTCACAAATCCAGGCAGTGACAGATACAAAAGTTTGTCGTGTCACCGATGCGACGTTCCCCGGTAGTAAAACTACAATCAACGATGAGAGTTGGCAAGCATTTGAAGGACTTATTTTATCAAGGAATGGATAAACGCATGTACATTGTGCCTTGCCTTACCCGAAGGCATTGAAGTGAGGTTAGACCAGACATCAATTTGGTGCTTGCCAATAAAAGACGGTACATGGCCACCATCAACTCTGGCAGATATAATATAAGAATAAAAATAATTAAAAAATAGGGTGGCGCAACAGAGGGAGGAGCCTTTGGGCCTAGCGCATTTCTCTCAACCATGCCTTGTAAGGGAATGGAAGGGACCTACAATTTTCTGCCGGTTCCGAACGGCTAATCGAGAAAGCGCTTTTCATGGCAACGAATACGAACGGAGGACTGGCCAATTCCTGCGAAGAGCGATACCCGTGGAAAAAACATTTGTGCCTCTGTTGGGATTCGAACTTGAACCTCTGGATCCATCACACCACGGGCTCTGCGTGGTATACGATTACTTCCTTGTTAAATCTTATTCCATTATAAGGTTTGGACTTTTCCGTTAAGTGTGAAAAACAATGTCGTTATTTTCAAACACTTTTTTGCATACGTCACGCTGTTATCTTAATAATTTTTTTATTTATCATCATTGTTTGATTTTTATGCTTTCAAGCTATTACAAATGTGTTTGTCAAAAAATTATGGCACTTTAAATGACAGCTGAGTTTGACAGATGTCAAACCCCCGCACTACGAACTTGAATTCACGAAATGGGGGCGTTCATAGCAATTCAGATTTTAAGTTTAACTGAAAAACTTATTCAGTTTTGCGTTGGACGGTTATCAAACAAGGTATGTCAGGTGCGACGGTTTTGATTTGTATATGTCAAAAAAGTTCTTTAACTTGGTGACTTTACTAAGATAAGCATTTCATAAGCGTAAAAATCTATCAGTAATGGAATAAGAGTTAATTAATTTATTTTTTCAATAAAAATCACGCACAACAAAATCACCTTCACTTGGCAAGCATAATATTTTGATTTGACGTATCGCATCTGACAGCTGAATCTAGATTTTCAGCCTTCTTTTTCTGGCTGAAAAACTGAATTTGCAAAAACTAACAGCTGATGAATTGTCAACTGAAACACTTAACGTCTGGCCAATCAGAGGCCGAGAAAAGCTAGTTAATCTGAAAATCTAACTTTTTGTGAACGCCCCAATGAATCACCTAGCCGAAGATGAGCTTTTCGTGATTCAACATGTGGAAAATGAGTGACCCTTTACATAAAACATCAGAAAGCTTGAAGTATGTTGCAGCATACAAGTCTTTTGAAACTGCAGTGTATTCTCTTGAAGACTTTACCGTGGAAATGGTATTTTCGAGAGGAAGTGCACAGCTTGTTTCTCATACTTTAACTAAACTTAAACTTAAACTCATGAAGCAGTTAGGTGGTAGAGCTGTAATTCCTTCGAGATCATTATGCTCGTAACCCGGGAAAAAAATAAGAAGAAGAACGGACTAAACTTAAACCAAAAAATGCTTCTACCCTGGCCTGAACTATTATTTGTTAGTACTTAGTTTTTATTTATGAAACGCACTTCAACACATAAATATCAAAATATTTTGCATCGAAATTGAAGTGTCTCGTCAAAACACGCGTCGTGGTACAGGGCCGCCATTCTGCCAACCACATTATTTATTATTTATGAAATTTTAATAAAAATAAATAAAGTATTCTAAAAGTTTTTAGCGCAAATATAAATACGGCATTTTTTGCAGTTGCCAATAAACGATGAAAATTTAATCGAAATCGTTAGACCAGTTTTTAAAAAATGGTTTTTTTTAAATAAGTTTTCTTAAAAATCAGGTACGCAAGCCTAAAGATCTTGTTAGAAGATACCAATTTTGAAAATATTTCGAAAAATCTAAATTTTTTTTAGTAAAACAAGATTTTCATAAGTTAGAATTTATCAAATATTGACACGCAATCTTTCTTAAACAGCTTAGAACTTTTTGAATATTAAATTTCGTCAAAATCGTGCTTGCCATTATTTAAAGACCTTAGGTCTCTAATTCTAAAAACCCTAACTGGAAATTTTTAAGAAAATCGGTCCAGCGTTACTGGCTTTAAATTATTATACCGACAGACAGACACACAGGCAGCATTGCAGGACCCACTTTTTTAGTATTCTCTGTCTTCGTGATGTCATGTTTTGTTGTTATACCTATCAGATTTATATTTTTTTCTGCACGATTGCAAAAGTTGCCTTGAAGTATTTATAATCCTAAGGAAATAAGTTTTGGTGGTCTTTTTTGAACGTATTTTCTTTTTGTTCACCATAAAGTTGACTAGACTAATTGTCCTGCTTTTTTGCACATATAATGATCTCAGGCAGTGCGTCAATACCGATTGGAAAACAAGTACATTTCGTCCGTTTAGTTGCCTATAAGCTATAACACATAGCTACAAATTTACAAGACAAGTGCCACTTCTAGGATTATTTCAATTGTACACCGAAAGAAAAACCTTGGTAAAATCAAACATGAAGCTTATTTGTTTTTGCGTCAAGCACGAACATACTTAAATTGAACAAGCTGGCATTTTCATTTTATTTATTTAAATGCTACAATTTTCATTGCTCAAATCAACAACGTCATTTTCAATTTCATTGTTAACCAACAACGGTTGTGATACTAGAAACATACATGTCCATGATACTTTAACAACGTTTGTGTTTCGTCAACAATTCTGAATTGTTGGTAAAATATGAACATTGTTGGTCAAGTATGTTCGTGAGAATTCATCCACGTTTTTATTTGCTCAACATTTGAGCCTATACATTCGATAGGTCAAACTTCAATTCAGGCATTAATCATAGAAATTTTACATTAAAACTGTTGAGCAAATAAAAACCTGGCTGTATTCTCACGAACATACTTGATCAACAATAAAGAATAATTATTTATTAATTATCATATTGAATTGAAGTTCCGTTATGCGGATTCACGTTTTCTGTGGGCTTAAGTATGAAAAATATTGGAATTCAAATACTTTAACTATTCTTTATTGATTAAAGAAGTATGAACATTGTTGATCAAACATATTGGTGATAGTTCAACAGTGTATTTGGTATTTCAATCACAAACGTGATGGTTTTTGTAATTTCAGCCTTAAATGTTAGTTTGATATGTTTGTTGTTGATCAAGTATGAAATCAACAATCACGTTGTTCGTTAAAAATTAGAACATATTCAAATCAACTACGAACATACTTAATTTAAACATTTTTATGATACTTATCTGAAAAAAAATTGATCACGGCAGCATACTTGATTTGAAAATGCGTTCTTATTTGAATTCATCACGAAAATTGGTTAATTTCACAACTTTAGATGAATTGTTGATTAACAATGAAACATGCTTAAATCAACCAAGGTTTTTTCTTTCGGTGTAGAGATCAAGCAAACTTTTTTTGCAGATATTTCTTTCAATAGTCATTTTGTATTACAGGCACCAGGTGTTGCTGAATTCAGAAAAGAATACTTTTAAGTTTCAAAGACTCTGTTTTCTGTTCAGAATTAAAGCAGAAAAACCGCAAGGGTTAATCGATGTTCGATGATCGGTAGTGTGAACCTCTCCTGAACGTAGCTTGAAATCAATGGTTACAGTTTGCCGCTTGTTGTTTATTGACACAAAAATGAATATTCACACTTAAAAACAATAGTGTAGAGAAGTGTTTCTAATCCAACAGTTTTTTTCTGTGTCTAAATCTTTTATTCATCAATTCACAGTTAGTCTATTAAAAATGAAACAAGCGTGAAGCCTCAAATGTCACCAAATCAGTTCAAAGGTCAGCATGGTGTTTTTTGTTCAGTTGCTTTAATTGTAGGAACTATACTTCAACCAACGCAACGCCTAATTACAACTAGCTTATGTCATGTGTCAAACTCATTCGTCAGAGGCAAGTTTTTATTGTGTCTAGCAAAACTAAGCTTAATTACATTGTTTGTTTTCTAATAAGCTAACCAACCTCTTTCACACGTAAATTTATGAAATATTTCAAACATCCATCATGGTTACTGAGTTTCTAAGCAAACATAACTTGTAATTCGTTTTAAATAACACAACAAAGCACTGTGACCTCTTATTGCGAAAGCCATAAGAGACAAGATCGACTACTCAAGGCCACACTATACAAAACCAAAAAAAAAACCATGAATAAAATTTTTTGTGTGCTATAATGTTACGCTTGGTTGAGTTTACATGAACTCAAATGAGTTGGCGTAGAACATTCGTTGGTTGAAAAAAAAAAGTTCTTTCCATGGTGACGTGCGTTTCTCGAACAACATCAAGCCATCCATGGGACCATCAAAGCAATTAAAATCATTAAGCTTGACTAGTAGTCAAAATCTAAACAAAAACCCTTTCATCGACCTGAAAAGATAAGGAATAGAATAGAGTGTGATTAATATGCCGTTGTTGGTGAGAGGTTTTAAAGCTTCGCAAAGAGTTTTTTTGTTTTAATTTACTACAGGTACATCACATCGTGAATTAGATCTTTTTTTTTTGCCTTCAATTGATATTATTACATCTATGTTGTGTATTTCATAATATTCCATTTACATATAAAGACTGCAAAACTGTTACACCATCCTCTTTTGTAATTACTATAAGCGATCGAAAGGTTTCTAGGCGTTTGCAGAAATTAAATATAGGGCGTAATTGCGTTACTTCGAGCCTTTATTTCAAAAAATGTTTTTGTTTTGTCAAGTAATAACATTATTTTTTAAGACGAACACTTATTTTATGTTTTAATGGCCCCATAAAAACAATTCATTTACTGAAGAAAATTTCATAATTTGATCAATTTAATAGTTTGAAATTTGCTAAAACATCAACGCCAAAAGAGATGTAATTGGATCCCTGTTTTGAATATGATTTATGATCTAAAATTGTGTGCTCCTCAGTATGCATTTTTCTTAAACAAGACAAGTGGTAGAGTTACTAATAATTTTTGAAACGAAGTTTCTTATCGCGCGTAATGAAAGGAGGCTAGCTGGAAAAAATTCTTACGAAAAATTGTCACGACATAAAACGTCATAAAAAATTCTTACGAAAAATTGTCACGACATAAAACGACATAAAAAATTCATACGAAAAGTTGTCACGTTTGTTATAGTAAGCTATTGTAAGCTTTGCGGCGTCGCATGTTTCTGGGGAAGGGGAAGGGGAAGGGGAAGGGGAAGGGGAAGGGGAAGGGGAAGGGGAAGGGGAAGGGGAAGGGGAAGGGGAAGGGGAAGGAATACTAATACAAATACTAATACTTATACTGTGCGTTATGAAAGGGGGCTAGATGGAAAAAATTCTTACGAAAAATTGTCACGACATAAAACGACATAAAAAATTCATACGAAAAGTTGTCACGTTTGTTATAGTAAGCTATTGTAAGCTTTGCGGCGTCGCATGTTTCTGGGGAAGGGGAAGGGGAAGGGGAAGGGGAAGGGGAAGGGGAAGGGGAAGGGGAAGGGGAAGGGGAAGGGGAAGGGGAAGGGGAAGGGGAAGGGGAAGGGGAAGGGGAAGGGGAAGGGGAAGGGGAAGGGGAAGGGGAAGGGGAAGGGGAAGGGGAAGGGGAAGGGGAAGGGGAAGGGGAAGGGGAAGGGGAAGGGGAAGGGGAAGGGGAAGGGGAAGGGGAAGGGGAAGGAATACTAATACAAATACTAAAACTTATACTGTGCGTTATGAAAGGGGGCTAGATGGAAAAAATTCTTACGAAAAATTGTCACGACATAAAACGACATAAAAAATTCATACGAAAAGTTGTCACGTTTGTTATAGTAAGCTATTGTAAGCTTTGCGGCGTCGCATGTTTCTGGGGAAGGGGAAGGGGAAGGGGAAGGGGAAGGGGAAGGGGAAGGGGAAGGGGGGAAGGGGAAGGGGAAGGGGAAGGGGAAGGGGAAGGGGAAGGGGAAGGGGAAGGGGAAGGGGAAGGGGAAGGGGAAGGGGAAGGGGAAGGGGAAGGGGAAGGGGAAGGGGAAGGGGAAGGGGAAGGGGAAGGGGAAGGGGAAGGGGAAGGGGAAGGGGAAGGGGAAGGGGGAGGGGAAGGGGAAGGAATACTAATACAAATACTAAAACTTATACTGTGCGTTATGAAAGGGGGCTAGATGGAAAAAATTCTTACGAAAAATTGTCACGACATAAAACGACATAAAAAATTCATACGAAAAGTTGTCACGTTTGTTATAGTAAGCTATTGTAAGCTTTGCGGCGTCGCATGTTTCTGGGGAAGGGGAAGGGGAAGGGGAAGGGGAAGGGGAAGGGGGGAAGGGGAAGGGGAAGGGGAAGGGGAAGGGGAAGGGGAAGGGGAAGGGGAAGGGGAAGGGGAAGGGGAAGGGGAAGGGGAAGGGGAAGGGGAAGGGGAAGGGGAAGGGGAAGGGGAAGGGGAAGGGGAAGGGGAAGGGGAAGGGGAAAGGAAGGGGAAGAGGATACAACCAATCTTTTAACACCAAATATGTCGGTCATAATGAACAATATGCAGAACTTGCACGTAAGACGTACAAGTGTTGCAGATTTATATGCAGCAGAGTGTGTAATGGAAAACGGTGTTACCTTAATCATGGCAGTCATATATGTCTCACCAAATAACAAATTAATAGATATTCAGGAGTTCATTCATCGAGCACTGCTAGAGTATTCTAAAGATGTATCTCGAACGCTTAGCAGATACAACAAAAATTTAGATAAAGTGCCACTCATTTTAGCCGGTGATTTTAACATCAACTTTAGTAATGAAAAATCAAAACCATTGCTACAGTTTCTAGAGGAAGAATTTAATTTAAGAATTAAAAATAATCCAGCAGAATCAACAACAAAATATAATACTACCATTGATGCAGTTTTTTCAAGACATTTAAACAAAATAGAATCCCAAACATATGTTTCCTACTTCAGTTACCACAAGCCAATTATTACGAAAATCGAGCCTACTGATTAAGTTTATATAACATTATATTTGTTAATAATAAAAAAATATTATTATAACTTAAAAAAAATTAAATTTTATTACAATTCTTTCACTAATTAATCGAAAGGAACTTCGTTTCATCCGGGTGTCCCTTGACACCTCTCAACTTTTTTTTTTTTTTTCTTTGTAATGGGATGACCTGCACATGATTTTCTTCAAGTAAAGTTGAATTATATTTGCTAAATCTTACGAATATCGCTTTGTACACACTTTTTTGAACTTTGTACGAAGCTTAAGAAATATTAGGGAGAATTAGCTGTGCTCTTCTGATATGCCTCTACTCTACAAATGGAAGATATTGAGTTGGATGGACATTGGTACGAAGTTTATGAGATAGCTGTCTTATCTAATTGCTATTTGAAGTGATACAGTCGCTCGAAATCTGCTTGGCCGTGAGGGCATCTAAATATTGGTATAAATTATATCTCGTAATGTTTTAATAAATCCCTTACTGCTGGAGGTGGGATATCCTTATAGTCGAAAATGAAGTGAGTGTCTACGTCGTCTTTTTTTAATATTTGTATCTCGTAAGGCATCGGTTTCGTTTAGAACACAGTCGAGTAAGGTGTAAACGCACACAACAGTCGATCACCTCGTATGGAGATGATTGACCAATTTCAAAATCACTTTTTTGGTTGCGAAACCGATGAGCTCGAAAGAAAAGCAGCTTCTATGCCAATGTCACCCAGGATGAACATAAGCATGTCTAAGCTACGTGCAGACTTATACTCTATGAAAATGACAAAAACCATGTAGGCAAACATCACCACCTGTTTAGCTACCAAAAAGATGTGGCCGAATACACCTTAGCTCCGTAATCGTTGTTATATCCGGGCACCGTTTCACAGATAGAATGAGAAAGTTGCATGGACGAAGAGGAAGGGAAAGCCTTTCCACGCTTTCTCTGCATATGTTCTGTCCTCTCTTAAGGGGGGACGCTGGTCTAGAGCGTTAAAAAATGCGCATAATATATGAATTGTTTATGACTCAACAAAAAGATCTATCGAAATACTGTGAAAGAGGTCTTATAGTTTAGGCTTTAATATACAAATACAAATTTTTTCGTTTCAATCAAATTCAAAATGGCGGCTATACAGCATTTCTTCGGAGGCACCTAATTTTTTTGATGGGTCCATGACCGAAAATGTAACCTCCTTAATTTTAATCCTGGAATAAAATTCCGAAAATTTATATAATAACAGCAAGAGCCACGTAGGATTTTTTCAATACATATTTTGTTTTTTGGGGAAATTGTTCATGTTTGAACAAAAAATTCAAATTTTCACTAAAAAAAAGACAAAACAGTCACTTTAACATCAGCCACCTTAAGTTGTTATGTAAAGATCCGTCTGAAACAACAACGTACTGTTGGTTCTATGAAGTGTTTTTCAAATAAAAATGTCTCTTAATGCGATGTTAGACTTTATGATCTATATCACTCGTGCTGCTATTCTCGGGAATCTGGGGAGTAGTAGTTGATGAACTCTGGATACAAGACCGCATGAAAAAGTTAAAGAATAGAGAAGAACCCCTTACCGTTGGTAGGGGATGTTTTGAAAATTATAATGTTTATTTTCAAGTGCATTATTCTTCTAAGCATTTTTTGTCTTTACCTACGCTAGCTAGTATTAATAATAAGAAAATATAGCCCAATTCTGAATCTACTATTTTATGGTCGTTTTTATAATTTTTGTGTATGCACTTAACGTCTAGAATGCGTTTACGGCCGTGACGAAAAATTATACCAAAGTGTTTCTGAAAATCCCACAGCTGAAGTCTACATTGACTACTTGAAAGTGAATGAACATCACCGGATTGTACATGTGAAGAAAAAGGTAGACCGTCTTGAAATGAGACTTGCAAAATAAATTCAATTTTGAGAAAAAATCACTCTCTCGTTTGAAAGTCAGTGAGTTATCGACCACCCTCTTATTATGTCAACTTTTACCTATTTTCTTACTCTTTTCAAATTCAACCAAGATAACCTAATTTTTTTTTATAAAGTACGAATCTCCCAATGCTATGAATAATATATTGTTTGAACTCAATAGCAACGAAATCTTAATAACAAAACCAACACAGTACTTATGATGAGTTCAACCTCTTCTGAAAGAAAAGTGACAGTCATACTGAAGAGTGAGTCTCGCACTCAGTATACTTTATTAAATAGCTGGTCCATGAGACTTCGACATAAAAAAAAAAATAACAACGCCCACACGTGACTACTTCCCCTAAGGTCACCAGTTCAGCCTTTCTATTCATACAGTTTTCCCTAATGTTTATTTTTATGCAAACACGTGCTGACAAGGAGCAAGGGGTTCACATCATTTTTTAGACGTTAAACTTTAAAAAAATCTTGTCACGTGTACGAAAGCTCAATTTTAATACTCGTTTGGTTTTTTTCTCTAAATAAAGGTGCTTTTTAAGGTTCAAATAAATTCAAATGCCTTATACGTAATAAGGACAAGGAGGTATATGCTCGTATAAATTGCAGTTGTTGAGGGATTCGTATAAGCTGTGCGAGATTTAACAACTGATTATCTGCAACCTTAAGAGTTTTTCTATTAATACATTTTATGACAAAGCGTTTCGCAGCTTATTTTGGAGTCCTTTGATTGCGTTCTCGAAAGTGGTTTTTTATTATCCGATGAATTTTACAGCGAGCGTAAGGGTTTTTGACGTAAAAAATCAATAACTGACAAAACTGAGACCACTTACTGAATCCATAACTTTTCTTTAAAGTTTGATTCTGAAAGTTTGTAAGGCTGTTCTGCTTTATAATAGATGGCGCTTTTTCAATTTGATTTTGTTTCGTAAGAAACTGTTTCGTAAGAAACATTGTCTACAAACTAAATAAACGAAGTATGTCAACACGAACACACTTGGGTTACTTTAATGTGGCCGTTATCTTGTAGTCAAACCAAAATGTCATAAACTAGCAAAGCGTAATCCCTAAACTCTGGGGACTGTACCCTGTGAAAAACTAACTCTTAGTGACACTTTTACTCTCGAATGGGTTGGCAATCTCCTAAAAGCAAATCCACACTAAAACTTCTATTGAATGAGTTCTCGAATCAAGTTACAATCCATTAACACACCAAAACTTCCTCTTGCGTGAAAGTCCAAGTCCAAGCACAACATTCCATCCATTTCACCACAAACACATTCATAAGAGAGACATTACAATTATTCCATACTTACTTGCTTTGCTTTTATTATCCTTTGCTCAAGAATCACATTGACATAAATGATTATCATTAATTTTCGCCCACCCAAGATTCTTTAAGGCAACTCCTCTGGTGTACGAGTACAAGAAGTATTTATATTCAATAAAGTGCATATTTTATTCAATGTGTCTCCCCCTATACTTATAACATGTTATTTTGGTAAAATATAATGCAATCTGTTCAAAACTAGACCAATAACGGGTCCACCAGCAATACGACCCTGAGCAAACTGATTTATTGAATGAATTAAGCTGTCCATCTGATATGCACTGCACCCGTCACCCAAACATAAGGTCTGTTTGTGATATGCGAGTGCAAAACTAGCTAAATCGTTAATACCAGTGGCTGTCTAGTTAACCACGTTCAGCCCAGCAAAATAGCAAAGCAAAATACGAACGAACGAAAATAACGTCCAAAGGGAGTGTTAAAGATAAATAGACTTTGGATATATTCATCCCTAATTTTCAGTTGTGATTTATTTATCTGCATTGAATGATGCAAGCAAATTCTATACCACATACTCTCTAGCAGCAAACAAATCTTTCGCATCTAATTTGCCCCCAATATAAATAGATACAAAACACACTGTTTGTACGTATAGGAGGTATATGTTTCTCGTGCATATTTTACGTGAAACCCTTTTGGTGTATAGTTTGATTCAATATGTTTGTGGGATACACAGCTTGCATATGGGTGTATCTGAACTGTAACATCTGACGTTGAATTATCATAAATTACGCACAGTTTCTCCACTCCCTAAACATTTTTCAAAGCATTTCAGAGCCGCGCACGCTAAATGATTATAGAGGTGGTGTCTGGAATATCCTAAACGTTTATAATATGCGTTGTATTGTCGTTTTCTGAAGACCGAAGACGAAGACTGAAAGATTGAGGAATTGGTATTCATGAGACAAGTCTCACACTTAAGCAAGATAAGTGATAATGAATCCTTCGAATCCACCACAGCACCCAATCTACCGCACCGCACACAACTGTTTTTGGTGCTCAAGATGAACAAATGATGAGCATTTGGTATGCTGCTATCAACATATAATAGTTTGCTTACGTCCCAGATAAAAGATAAAGGATATGAAAATTGTATCTATTACTGCGAGGAAAACACCAATATAATTGTAGATTCAACCCAACAATCATCAGAGCCGTTTAATGGGCATAACTTTAGTTAAGTTCATCTTTTATCATCGGAAAACGTATTAAAAGGCTAAAAAGTTATTTTATTTATACCTATGGCCAAACGCCGAGGAATTCAGCTTCAGCATCTTTCTTTGGAAGGAGAAACATTCTCTACACACACTCTGGTTTCGAAAAGGCAAAAAAAAAGAAGAGAAGAAAATACAAAGTTAAACCAGAAATACATAAACGTGTTTTCTGGGTCCAACGAACCATTTGCGCTGGGGCATTTCAGTGTTTCAACAGGGAAGAGAACGCAATTACGCTTTTAATTGCTCTCCAGGTGTTGTAGCTGCCCTCATTAGTAACTTTTTAATAGGAGAAAATTACACAACTGAAATACTTTTGAGAGAGTAGCTGCACGTAGGAAAAGGGACTTCAAAATTTTTTTTTTTTGAGGCACGGTATCTACGTAACTACACCTTCCTATCCTCTATATAAGGTAAAGTGTAAGCTTGAAGAATTTGGTTCGTTTATAGCCCTGTGTGTGCGAAACATCTTCATGTAATTTAACACAATATTTTAGCCCTTAGCAGATAATATAATGTGTGTGTTGCCGGAACAGTTTCCGATCCAATAAAAAGTTAAATTTGGTCCTTCACATAAATTTGTTTAATGCACAAGAACAAACGTAGAGCAAGGATAATAAAACAAAAATAAATCCCATAGGCACCTTGTGTAGGTACCTTTTTACGATGTGCAAATGAACCTATTACTCGTGTACCTACATCTACCTAACTTATTTAAAATTTTATTTTTGCTTTTTATTTCAGGATCGGCACATAGCACGAAATGGGAATGTGGAGCCCGTGGTGGATCCTTCACAGGACTACATTCTCATACTGGGTTATGAGAATGCGACGCATACAGTGTTGAGATTTCGCAGAAAACTGGATACATGCGATTCTACACATGATATTCCTATAACGGTGAGTTTGATTTTGTAGTTTTTAATCTTAGTGATGAAAAGAACGTTGCCGAGTAAAATTTCACTGCTGCTGCTTTTTACGTGAAACCATAGACAACATATGTGTTGGAAGAGTACAGTCTGCCTCGTGTTGAAATTCTGCGAAGTTGAAAGCTTGAATTGCATCAGAACTCACATCTCGGGTTCAGTAATTATTCTGAGAAGGGAATGTTCTCATTTTAGTGGCTTCTGGTTTTATTTTCAATTGCAGAAACAGCAACTGTTGGAAGTGGAAAATGGCCAAATTCTCAGAATTGACTCTTGTGGTGTACATTTCTTAAATTCGCTAGAATGGTACAATGTTTTTCTTTTCAAAATAGGTTCATGTTTACAGAAATAAAAAAGCGATAGATATTCACCTAAAAACTGTTTTCATTTGCGTGAATTGCTCTTCGATCAATATTTACAATATTTGAAAAGCAATATAGGAGGCCAGGCGTTCTTTTGAAGCGTACAATTTTTTTTAAACATTGGCCTATTGGAGCAATTTTTTTCCGAGAAGAGAGCGCTTTTGTTGAGAAAACTGCTTTATTTTAAAAAACAACTATCGCCCCCGTGGTACCCGTGGTGTGATGGACAGCATGTTGCCTGTTAATCCAGAGGTTCGAGTTCGAATCCCAACAGAGGCAAACATTTTTTTTTTCCACGGGTATCGCCTTTCGCGAGGAATTGGCAAGTCCTCCGTTAGTATTCATTGCCATGAAAAGCGCTTTTTCGATTAGCCGTTCGGAACCGGCAGAAACTTGTAGGTCCCTTCCATTCCCTCACAAGGCACGGTTGTGAGAAATGCGCTAGTCACAGGGGCTCCTCGCTCTGTTGCGCCACCCTATTTATTTATTATAACTATCGCCCCCTACCCGTCAAGCTGTAGCTGAAATGGGGAAGGTTTTCAAATGCCGTTTTCCGCCTTACTTAAACTTTCCAGTTGACTACTCTGTGAAGTTATGGAATAATTCGATGCGTTTGTATCACCCAACTGATTTATAAACAAAAGTCAACTTTTTCTGTCCCACAAATTTCAAATCTCTTATATACCTACAACTGGATTAACCGAACTCGTGGTGTAACCAATCAAACCCTTTGACATGGGTTGTTGGATAAATGTTTTGATAAACTTACTTGACATAATTTCAACAATAGCCACTGGTACTAGAGGTGGACTAAGTTTCTCAACATTGAATATCTACACATACGATTTTAATGTCACAAACAACAATGTTAGCCAGGATCACCCGCAGCTGGATCCTCTTCGGAACAAGAAAAGCAGCCTTTTTCTTTTTGGTGTGTAGCAATGTTGGGCTATTTGTTGTATTAACAAATGGAAAACAAAAGTAGCATACTTGCTAAATTCTATTTTGTTTTTAGTTTTATTAATAAAAGGTTTTAAATGGCTTAGCATGAACATAAGCAAATATCTTCAGGGTGAAAAGGTAGAAATAAACTGTCGTGGGGCCTAGAAGGTGAGGGGCAAGGTATAAGAAAGGATACCTTTTATTTGATATTCCTGGTATTTTAAAGTTGAATTCTGCAACTCGCCCAAAGCATAGGCGCCGAATCCAAATTGCTGGATTTTAATTGGTATTGCTTGAATGGATTGATTTTCAGGGAACCAGTGTGCTTAGCATCTCCAATCGATTGTTTTGTCTACTCTTGTCTTCACAGTTGACGTTGTTTAGTCAATATTTTGTCAAAGATTTCATCGGGCATCCTTATCTTTGATACATTCTTCAACATTTAAGCTTAGTGGTTCTTTTGTGTACTGTCTATTATTCCCAAAGGCATAGGTCAAAAATTCGGCTCCTTTTCGTTAAACTCCATCAGAAAGAAGCTACAGAAAAAAGTGCAATCTTTTATCTTAAACTACAATTGCAATGGCGCAACTTTATTATCTAAAATTTCAAACTGTTGAAAGTAAAAATAAATAAAAAGGGTGCCGCAACACACCTCGTAACCTAACTCATTTCAAGGACCTACAAATTTTATTCCGATGCTGATGATGATGTTAGAAAACAATTATAAGATATGGACTGCCAGTTGGTCATTGCTTATTAATAAACTCTTGTCACCTGTTCTAGACTTGAGATGTCGCCTGCTTTTATGGATTAAAAGTTTAATCTATCGAAACTGATTACCTTTTTTGGTGAATCATGAAAAAGCAACAATAAACGGCATTTTGTTCTACGTTGAGAATATAAACTCGGTCACCAGATTGCACCATCTTCACAGTCCCTGCCAGTCTTATGTGGAGATGAGACTTCACTAGCAAACCATATAAAGTATGCGAATGGTTACAGAAGCAAACATGTTTTTCCACGGGTATCGCCTTTCGCGAGGACTTGACAAGCCCCGATAGTAAACCCATTGCCATGAAAACGCTTTCTCGATTAGTGGTTCGGAACCGGCAGAAAATTGTAGGTGTCTACATGGTTGTCAGAAATGCGCTAGGGGCTTCTTGCTCTGTTGCGCCATCCCATTCTCCTGACATATACATATTGACAAAAGTTGGAGCGGCAGATTGTTTATGGTAAAACCAAATTACCGTTGACCTGAACTCTCATGCAACTAGCTCCTAATAAAGTCGTTTAAACAGAAACCAAATTTTTCCACATGATTGCCTCTAAAACTTCAATAGCAAATATGGCGGGATGAACTCGATTCAGAACCTTTTATGGGAGACGTTTCCATCTCTTTAAGAGCAAGGACTATACTTTGTACAACCTAAGAAAAACATAAATATTTGGTGACAACAAGCACGGCATAGGCTGAGGCTTACTGCATTCCTCTATATCACATCTTCGAGGAATGGAGGACCTTAAATTGTCTGCCAATTCCGAACTTCTAGGTTAAAGTCCTTTCTTTATAGCAGTAGTTCTCCCGCAGGACTTGTAGTTTCTTCGGATTCGAACCCAAATCTTTAATCTTACAAGTCCGACCTCTAAACCATGGTTAACATAATATTATAGTAAAAAAAATTAATCATCGTCGTTTGTTGAACCAAATATCTCACTTTGTCGGGAATTCTCGAAATTTATGGCAGGTGAGCTCAGTGCTCAGTGCTCAGGAGTGCAGGTTATATGGTTCTCTATCAATTTTGACTACTAGTTCTAGAACTGCGTTTTCATTGACTCTGTAGTTAATGATTGCTCCACGCACTTACCACCGAAATTAGACGAAATTTCATGAATGTGTGATAAATATGGAACCAAATGATAAGAACTCCTCATACTCTTCATCTTCATGTAATACATAGCTTGTCAAGTGCTTGGAATTTTTTCAATTCTTTTCTAAAACATCACGTATTCAAAATTGGTGTAAGATTGGCTTTTTACATTTCACTCTGGTTGTAATGCATTTTATTAATATGTCGCTACAGTAAAGCCCTCACAAAAGTGCCGTTGTTTTGAATCGCAAATAAATATCCAAATAGTGTTACCGTGATGCGTAATTGTATTAGCATGCAAAATATGATATTAAAGGAGAAAATGGAAACCACAAAGAACAAAAAACTTTAGAAGAAGCTCTTGTTAAAAAAAATTACCAAAAAAAAGATACATAAAAGTGTTCCCCGTTTGAAACAGGAAACTGTATTTTTGATCCCAACATAAACTTTGATTCATATGCCCATTATGATAGTAGTGAAAATCAAAACATAATTTTATGATTTCAGGACGACACAATGCGAGTTGTGTACATGTACAGTGATAACGATCCTAGATCTGGCTCGATGGGACCAGGCTCATTGCCAGAAATTGCCGATGCATATCGTGCATATAGACCACTTTTGCTAACACAAAAGTCACAACCGAAATCCGCCAGAGACGACAGAGTCAGAGTGCTGGAACTTCGAAATGAAGACGTTGAACTTCCAAGTGGAGATGACACTCTGTACTGGTGTAAGATGTTTAAGTTAGAAGACATTAATCGCAAGCATCACTTAATACGGGTAAGTCTATTAAATCCATAGACACTTTCAAACATAAATGAAATTAAAAAAAAAAATTACCTTTTCAGTACGAGCCTATACTGGACTCATCAGCAAGTATACAATATTTACAACACGTTACACTTCACGAGTGTCAAGGGTCACATTCGGATCTTGAAATGATGGCTCGGGAGCAAGGTCGGCAGTGTCTCGGGGCCAGGGATATGCCTCTAGCTTGCAATGCAATAGTGGCCTCTTGGGCGCGAGGTTCAGAGGTAAAACTTTTGAATGACTTTCTTCCAAAACAAACTTTAATGCCAGTCTTTTATTCCTATAGGGTTTTTCATTTCCTGAAGAAGCCGGCTATCCCATCGATTCGAGACAAGCGAAATATTTTCTTATGGAAACTCATTACAGCAACTTGCAACCGGATTTTGCTCAGCTTCAATCAAAGCAAATGGCAGACAATTCTGGATTGAAAATTTACTTTACCAATGTCCTTCGACCAAATGATGCTGGTGTACTGTCAATTGGTGAGTATTTTTTATCTTTTTCTGGAAACATAAAGTGGAATTTGTTATTACATGACATCACTCTCAGTCTGATTTTTAGTGTCATATTCACTTAAGCTGAGATCCATTTCGAAGTTCTGAAAATGCCTCAATTAATGTTCTGAATCATCTTTCTTCAATTACCATAGTCTTCGCCGAGTTTATTATTTCGAAACAAAATCAGAGTATCAATTCTGATTGATTTAATCGTGACCAACTGTCGGTCGTTTGCCTCTATTGATCAAACTCAATTGTTTTATTAGTTTGCGCCCGTAGATTTGCGCACAGAACATTGTCTTCTTTATGGAATCTTCAAGTCATATAACAGAAAATTAAAGATTTTTTGATTGATAAATTTGTCAATACGTGCTACTACGAACTACCCCCAAGAAGTGCCACTTAAGCAAATGGAGAACATATTGTTTTATTGCCAGCACTTTTGTGACAAAAATTGTCGACAAACTGCAATCAATTACTCAAAATGTGGACAACACCCTCTAATTTCGTCAATTGGTTCATTTTTTTTATATTACGGAGAGTTTTTATGTCGGTCACCACAAGTGTAGAAACAACTGCCAAGATTTCTTGAACATTTTTCCATCCACAAAAAGTCTTAAAGATTCTGTTGGCAATGTGTGAAAAAGCTTATAAAAGTAGTTTTAGAAATCTGAAATCGGCTTTTTTGTTTGAGACCTTTTCTGAAGACACGTCTTCTCCCTCATTGGCTTGAGTCCAATAAGAAAGAGGACAAGTTTTTATGCGAACAACTAAACTCTGAGTTCCTCGTTATTTATTTTCAAAACACATAATCTTTTGCAGGAATGGATCCAAATTGGCGGCACATAATTCCTCCTGGCCAGAAGCATGTAGTTTCCGACGGCCAATGTATAGAAAACTGCACTAGTTATGCATTTCCACCACAAGGCATCAATATATTTGCTGTTATGATGCGAACTCATCAAATAGGTCGACAAATTAAACTCCGTCAGGTATGAAGAGACTCATTTAAATAGAATTGCTTTTGCTATTATTAATGCGCACTAAATTTTGTAGATACGAAAAACCGAGGAACTGAAACCAATTGTTCAGGATAACAATATCGATTCGGACTATCAAGATTTTAGGCGATTAACTAGTCCAGTACGTTCGATGCCTGGAGATAGGCTGATTGTGGAATGTATTTATGACAGCTCAACTAGGAAGGCCATCACTTTGGGTAAGCATTTACTTCGAATTCGATTTGATGAATAGGTTTTTAATATGTGTTCTCGTTTTTGCTTTGAAGGTGGTCTTACAATGAAGGAGGAAAGCTGTACAGTACTGACACTATATTATCCACGGCAGAAGAAACTAACTACATGCCATTCGCTGCCCAGCCTTCCGACGGTCTTACATTCGCTTGGAATCGAGCAGCTAGCCACGTAAGTTAACCTTTTTTTCTGTTGTTAATAAGAGTTGTATAACCTTATTTTTAATTGTTTCAGAGATTCGAATCCCGTATTGATTTCATCGCCACCAGAGTTGGCCGGTATGACACTTGAATCACGTCTAGTCTCCTACGACTGGGAGAATCAGTTTGAGAAGTTCCAACAAGCGACCAGGCGTGGCTCATTCAAACCATTGTGCTGGGGTGCCAAGAACCATCTCATACCAGTAAGTAAACAAACCTCAAGGAGGGCTAACCTTAATTGTTTCCTCATAATTTATTTCGATTTCATCTACCTTTTGATGAACTTCGATGACTTCCTTTAAAATCATGAACTCTCTAAAGTGAAAATTATTGCAGGGCTTGGATTATCTGGAAGGATACACTATAAATGTGACAAAATCATGGAACAAACCGCGTCGATGTAAACCAAAACGATTATTTGTCACCGAAACGATTCCCGAACTAGAACTGCCCGTTCTGCACGAATTGGATAACAACAATATTATAGAAGGTGCAGCAAGAAGCAGCCGAAGTTCTGCCACTGAAACGATAGGATTAAGCAGAGCTCATCAAGGATTCAGTCGAACATTTGCGACAACTTTCTGGTATACGAGTGTAGTATTAATATTAAAACGACTGAGTAGAGAGTCGTTGACGTGAGACTGGTCTAGTTGTTAAAAAAAATTATTACTAATAGTATCCCTTTTTATTCGAGCTGTTCTTTTTTATTTCCTTATTTTGTTTAATTTTTGTTTTTGTATTTGTTTGATTGAACTTTCTACGATGTGCATGAGAAGAAGAAAAAAAGTAAAACCTATCTTTAATATTTATTAAACTATTTTTTTGTTTGGGGGGCAATACATGTTTTCTGGTAGAATTTAGTGCAGCATAATATATTATATATACATTAAATAGTAGAATACTTCATAATGGCTAAATAAGGCATGTAATGTAGTCGTTTAGTTGTTTAAGCTATAAAATTAATAAGTAGTCCATGGGGCTATGTGTAGATAGTTGAAACTGCATTTGAATGGATAAATCGATAGACAGTGAGAGAAGATTGATAGTATATAAGGAAGGCTTTTGATTTTACTCGTTATACTTAAAATTGTACCTAAAACCACAAGTTATAGATTTCTAATCCCAAGGATGTTTCCCATCGAAGAACTAAAAACTACGAGGAAGAGAGTATGCATTTTGATAGACAATTTTTTCTTCTCGGTATAAAACTTTGCAGACAAGTAAAATCAGATCTCTTTTGAAACCAGTTCAATGACCAGTTGAAAATCCATAGTCCTAATTAGTCACAGTGCTTCTCATTTAAATATCGCCTATATTCTGCAGAAACTCTGTCATAATCAATTTGTCACCGGAGATATTATGTAACTGCAGACTTTACCAATTCGAATAGTTTTCTTAGGTACCCAGAACCCAGCATTCCCTATAAAACCGCCTTTAAGTTTAATGACAAAGATTTTATAGAGCAGGTGTGTCATGAACTATTTCTTCTTCGTCCTTAATTTCTTTAAGTGTTTGGGTGTTCAAATTGATGTTTAATTGTACTTTTACTACTCACAGGTTCATGATACATGTTTAGCATTCGTTCACCTCTATTTCAAAAATGCCACAGAAATAACTCCGTCTGTCTTAGGGTTCTAATCCAGTAGTAAATCGAAGTAAAAGAATACTTGTCGGTAAAATAGCTAACCAATTACCGTAGTCGTACGAAACGAACGGATCTCTTACACAAATTAATCGCAAAATCATAATGGTTTCACTTTCACCATGTGTTATTATTATTGTTACACGCAAATGTCCAAAATAACTAAAGGTATAACAATTTGTCATATACCGTTTATGTAACATGATTAATTACATGAGAACACGGAGCTGCAAATGAGTACTTACAACAGTCGACAATATGGGTTTGGCCAAACATTTTTATTTTCAAATGGAACTGGTCAGAGAGAGTCTGTAGAGAAATTTTTGCCCTGAAGTAATAAAGTCATCATTATTTTTAAACTTAATTATTTTTACAATTGAATTAATTGAAATAAAAAATCAGTACTGCCAGCTGAAACATTCTTCTTTATGCCTTAATTTTATGGAATGAGTTTAAGTAGGCCTTACAATTGTGGTTGCAATTGCAGGAGTATACATACTTTCATCTCAGATCATTTACAGCAGCTCTGGAAGCAGATACTTCATAAGGAAGCCAAAATTCAAAATCTATACCAGAAACATTAACAAGCACATTTTTTTATTCGTTGCAAATTGGCACTACTGTGGCGTATGAGTACTTTTTTTATGGTTTTAATGAAACAAAAATTCTGAGTGTCTCAAAATTATTTGAAGGATGGTGGTTTAAATTTAAAGAGACTTTATTTTGATCCCACAGCTTATCGTCACCTCAATTCGTTTGTTTTAAATGATAGCAGTGAATGAGGCTTAACTAGACTTGAATGTATTTCGACACCCATTTGTTTCATATTCAGCATTGCACTACTCAAACGTTGGTAAAGTTGTCATGTAAAAGATAGCAAGATCGCGCAGTTGACTAAGCAAATCAAAGTAAACACATCCTTTTTTTATAACTGGGCAAAACGACACGACTCAATCCTTCCGTTGTCTTGATTCAAAAAGTAAATGCCCTTCTGAGTTTTAAAAAAAACTTTTTAACATTATTATCAGCCTGTTAAACGAAATGAACCGAAAGAACTTATTAAGCTCTTTATGAAATACTCTTCATGCTTCCTGGTCTATTGATTTAAAGACAAACACTGGTATATTAACATCCACGTAGTTCTAGTAACTCTAATTTAATCTGTTGATTTTTAATTGCACATAGCGAAATCGTGAGGGTCGTTTCAATGTAAAAAGACTAAAAAAACAACATTTCATTTGAAAGACTTTTAAATTATGTATTAATTTTTTGGTGTAGCTAGAGCGAGAACAGGTGCAACTGCTTAAAACCCACATAGATTCTGCATTGACAATTTTTGTTAGAGAGATAAGTCCTCGGCTTATCCTTTTGGGATATAGTATAACGCCCTTGTCTCAAAATATAAGGCTAATTCCGCAAATTCTAATTCTTATTCCCATATTTTTTTAAGCAAAAGGAGAAGGCTGAGCTGGAGCAGTGCTTTACTTTTATTATGACGCATTCTTAATGTGTGGTGTCCGTGGTATTATGCCATGTTATGCATTATGTTAGCATATAGGTCTGCACGTATAACAACATTCGTGGTTCGAATCCCAACAGAAAATAAAAATCTGTTTTTTTCACGAGTGGGCAGGTCCTCCGATAGTAATTTCATGCCACGAGAAGCGCTTTCTTTATTAGCAGCCGTTCGGAATCGGCAGAAAATTGTAGGTCTCCCTCACAAGCCATGGTTGTTAGAAATGCGCTAGGCCCCGTGGCTTCCCGCTCTGTTGCGACATCTTATGTAGTTTTAACATTTTTAACTGGGATGCCCTGTATAAAAAATGTTATTTTAAAGCCATAGTCTGGCCTTTTTACGATTGATTGCCATTGTGTTTTGATTTCTCTCATGAATTCGGTTCCGAATTCCAACCAACCTCATTTAGAAACTTTTGCAAAGTTTTAAACAAAAAGCCAGACTTGGGCTGAATTTTGAAATTGAAAAATGGTTCTAAATGATTTTTGATTAAGTTAATGAGGCTTTGTGAGTTTCGTTTAGCCTTAAAAATAACAAACATTCTTGTGACTCTTTCCAGAAACCTTTAAAAGTTAATATTTATTTCGATTTTGATTGTTGCGGATGCTTATAGACTAATGGAAACTTTCATTTCTCTTATCCCAATCATGTAGATCAATTTATTTAATCCGTCCCGATTTTGCTGTGAAATTTTTATTGTATTAGCCGTTACTTCTTCCAGATACTTTGTTTAGTGAAACATTTTCAGAAACCGACAGAATCAACTCTTTTTATGTTCGAGTTTCTTCGCGTGAATTTGTTTTTCTATGTTTTCCACATCTTAAATAAACACCTACTATCTTATTTGTCTACTCCCAATAACTTAATCGAAATAAAATTTAAAATTAAACTCGGGTCTCTATAATTTGTGGTGTAATTAATTAAGTTTGTTCTTATGTTTAAGAAAAAAACACCTACTTTTCGACATCCTCTCACTTCAACGACAACAGAAATCAGTAGTTTTATATAGAGCTCGAGGTTTTTATACCAAAAAATATAAAGTAAAGTATGAGTATATACATATAAATATATATTTAAAAAAAATCAAAAGCAAACAATAAAGATTTATGTATACATAAAGAGATGAACAATGTGAAAAAGGATATAAACCTATAAACTGGCCAGTTAATGAAATGCTTTACAAATCTGCAATTCAATTTAATATCTACCTTTTTCTCAAATAGCTTTATGGAAAGGTATTTTGTATTTTAAAAATGATGTGTATTATTAATTTCGAGAATTGCTGTATAATTGAAATGGAGTAACCTATTTTTCTATGACTATCTTGTGTTTTTTTACGTCTGACTAATAACTTTTTCGTATCTGTTTTGTTTCCTTTCTGACAGTTTCAATTTTGTAAAATAAACAACAAAAACTAAATATGAAAAAAATTAATAAAAAAAAAATCTTTAAACGGTATGAGTAGCAATTTGTGAAAAAACACAAACAAAAAAATAGTAGCGCAGTTATAGAAAATACAGGAACCTATATTTATAAATATATATCGTTTACTATTTTTAGTACCTAATATACTTTCGTAGGTGCGAAAATATCAAATAAAGTATATATAAATATTATATATACAACTTGATCAACAAAAATAATAATGTGAAAATAAAGCAATAAAACAGTAGAAAGTAAATATTTATAACTAATTTATTTAGTTGAACAGAAAAAAAAATTAACAAAAGTAAATAAACAAAAAAAGCAAAACGAAGAATCAACTAAACAGAATAAAATAAAAATAATCATTCTTAAATGTGTGTGAACAAAAATATTTTAGAGGAATTTTATGAAAGTGTCCTCCTGTTCCTCCCGTTCGTTTCTCTTCGTTATTTGTTTATTTTTTCGCATTTCTTTTTGTAAACTTTTACTGCGTAAAAGACTAACATACATAAGTGGAAGAAAACTCTGATTCCACACACTATTGTTCTCTGTTTATTTATTGTACATAAATATGTGATTTTTGACCTATGTATTTATAATTTTAAATAATAAAACAAAAGAAGATATTATTTTTAAGTAGTAATGTGTATATTTAGATATTCCTTTGTTGTTGAATAGTGATCTTATTTGTATTATTGAGCTGATTATATTTTATAAATAAAAAAACAACCGTTAGTAATAGCAACTAAGAACAGGTGCAAGCCAGTACGTTATAAGCAACTAAAACTTAAAGCCATGATATTTACGTCGAAGAACAAATCACATTTTATATTTTGTAAATATTTTTAGTTGTAAAATTAAAAATAACAAAACAAAACAAAAGAAATAAAAGAAGACCCAATTTTTAGAAAATATTGATCAGATAAGTGTTTTTATTTTAAGTGGCTTTAGAGACTACCAAGGTTTGTAGGTAATACCTTGAAACCAGTTAATCGTATGGAATACATTAGAGGTGCGGCAGTGTGGTAATGGTTAGTATGTCTGCCTGTTGAGCGTGAGGTTCGAGGTTCGAATCCCAACTGGCAAGTCCTCCGATATTTAATTCATTGTCATGAAAAGCACTTTCTCAATTGGCCTGTTCCGCCAGGACTTGATAGTCAAAATATAGAGTAGAACTCTTTTCTGTTAACGTGTTAATCAAGCCCTTTCATTTGATACCCGTTTAAAGGAAGTAATTTTGTAGCAGCGGCCGGCAAGGATTACAAGCAAGCTAAACAAAACCGCTTGAAAACAACTCTTCACAGCATATTGCAACAGGCCATGGAACTCAAAATTGATTTCGAAATCTATTGATGAGCTAATTATAAGGAAGAAGTTGAGCAGTGCTATTAAATTAGGGGGTTCAAATTGGAGATAGGTGTGAAATTCTACCGTTATCAGTGTTTCAAATACATCTCGCAAATGATACAAAATTTCGATAAATTCTTTTAAGACATTTTTTTAGAGTAACAGATTTCCCATCGAAATGCTTCATTTAAATAAATTAAAAAAAAATTGTATCCAAATCATTTGTCCGACTCGAAAATTTTGTTATTCGGCCCTATCGTGGTAACCGTTGGAGCGGAATTCTCTCCGATCGGAGACATTTTGCTTCGTGGTAGTTCTCCGATCGGACGTTCCGACGTTCTCCGACAAGTTTTTGTTGCGGAGATTCTAGTTTTGGGAATGCAATTCATTGCCGCATTTGTAAAAAATTTCTTACGACGACAACTACTTCGAAGCAAAATTGCGTTGATGCGTTGCGGAGAAATCTCCGCTCCGACGGTTACCACGATAGGGCCGATTTTCTTACCTTGCGTTTCTTCACAGAATTGTGAATCCTGTAATCATGGGGTCGATTCTGTAACTGTGAAGCTGTGAAGTGATAAAAATTATTTCATTTCAGTCTTCACAGAGCTTTTTCATTTTATCACTTCACAAAAAAATCTGATGCGATTCCCGAACTCATAATGATAAATTACTCTGACAGTATGTACTAAAAAGTACTAAATGATAAATGTTGTCATTTTTGCGTCAATTTTAATTTTTATTTGTAAAAAATATTTCAAAACATGTCAGGCATAATTATTCAGTTGGTATTTAACAATAGAGGCAGTAGTGAACAAAGGTTATTTTATTACGAAAATGTATTTTCTTGTGAAGAAGCTATTTTTTATATAAATGTTATTATTTTCCCAGCAAGAAAATGACAAAATCCATTTGAAAATGCAATAGAGGAGCACTTGATTTAGCTCTATCGTTTCTGTTCTCGCCCATCTGTTTCTGTAAGGTCTTTGATTTTTCCTTCGCGGTGGTGTCGTGACTTTGAACACCTATTCTAAGTGATTTCAAGTCTGCCACAATGTTTTTACTAAAACTTACACAAGATCTTTCCAATACTTCCTCCATTTCGGTCCCTCTTTTAAGGTTCCCCCTAAGCTGTTCAACTGAACACTTAGTTCCGTCCACTCGTTTGAACGAAAATCGTCAATTATAGGTCTGCAAATGGAATTGTATCTCATCGTTGATAAGAATTATTTTTAATTGTCTTAAATTATGTACTTACTTGTTATTTGCCAATTCTTGCCTTTGCTCCAAAAAATCAATTAAAAACTGCTTTTGGGCTACTGAAGCCCTTTGCCCTCTTTTTTTGAATTTCCACTTTCAAATTTAAACTTCACTCACAAATTCTTTTGTGATAAATAATTTATCATGTGAAGAAATTTTGACGTTTGTTTTCCTTTTTTTCACAGAACGAGAATCGGATTCGCTGTGAAGCTGTGATATTTTTTATCACTTCACAGCTTCACAGTTACAGAATCGACCCCCATCTCAGCTATGTATTTTATCACTGAACACAAAAAACAAGTCAGCTCTAAGCACTTTATCTAAAGCTACGTGCAGACGGCATATAAAAAGCCGCACATATGTGCGGTTCTGACGTCACATAAAAAATTGTAAATTCAACGCAAATGCTATACGTAAATCAGTGTACGCAAACTCGCATGTAAGGGTGTTCAGACGATGTGCGGAATCTGTCCCAAAAGCCGCACATTAGTTTGCGTTGATTTGCTCGCACATCAAATTTACGCAAATGAATACGCAAATTTTTTCAGTCAGTTCTTAGGCTCTTACCTTCAGGGGCTTATTACCCCAACAGAGAGTATTTGGAAAGAACACGCTTCAGTGGATTTGTCCCACCGGAGGCTTTCCTCTATTTTGATATGGAAGGGCTGATTCCGCTAATCTACCACGTCTGCCGTAAGTCCGTGGAACGACGGCTCCTTTATAACCGAGACGTCACCGCAGTAGGCGGAGACGTTGAAGAGCTCCTTCGGTTCAGTAGGGCGGTCTCAGATCGCGATCGTCGTGACGTTGTTAAAATGTCAAATATGTTCTGGTGGTTGTCTGGAGCACGAAACTCAAATTGATATTGATAGCGAGTCGCCAATGGCTGGCTTACATAGGTTTAGCGTGTAAGTCTTAGGGTATAGGGGGTGGGCACAGTGGCAAAAAAAAAAAACAAAAAAAAAACAAAAAAAAAATAAAAAAAAAATTAAAAAAACAAAAATTTAAAAACCAAAAAAAATAAAAAAAGTACAAAAATTAAAAAAAAAATCATAAAACATAAAAATTCCAAAAAAAATCATAAAACAAAAATTCCAAAAAATACGAAACAGAAAACAAAAAAAAAGCTACTGTGGCTGCTCTAGTTTTAAGTAGATTTAAATAGATTTAAGTAGTTTTAAGTAGTTTTAATAAAAATCAAAAAAAAAATATGATCCAGCAAACTAAGTTTTTTGTTTTTAAATTTTCTTAGTTTTTAACCATAGTTCTAGTTTGTAAATTCGTAAGTTATCTGTAGGCCGAAAGGCATTAGAATTAAGATATTGAGTAATTTAGGGTGGTATTCACCAAGAAATCTTAAACTAAGTGCCTCATAAACAGCGTTGCCACTGTTTGAAAAAATTTTCGAAGTAGATTTACAAAAAAAGTGCAGTAGATAACATTTTTATGCAGTAGATTTTTTTTTCAAAGACACTCATTTATAATCTTAAATCTATATACATACATATTGTAACGTGAACCCAACATTTTATACCAATTTCCTAATCGAAAAACGTTCAACCGAAAACACAACTGGCAACACTTTAATGGAATGGTATAAATGACAGGCGTTGCTTGTGAGCCAGTGTGTGTGAGTGTATAGAGAGACAGACAGACAGAGAGTAGACAGCAAATGTGGAGACAATGTAGAAGTTACTGGAGAGTTCTAGATGGCATGTCATTCGATATAAATAGCCCGCCCGAGGCAACCAGAGGGCAGTTTGGTTTATAGAGTGATAAAGTTAAGAGTAAATACAAGTGATAGTCCCAAAGTCGAGTTGAGATCGAATTAAGCATATATACTGAATAAAAGTGATAGAATTAAATTAAAAAGTGAAGTTTTATTTTTCGAACTAAGCGCACGTTACATTGGTGTCAGAAGTGTAAATAAAACTTATTTGACTAGTAAAGTGTAAAAAAAAAAAAAAAAAGTAAAAAGAAAATAATAATTATATACAGTGAAAATGGGTAAGTTGTTAGAAGAGCTCACTTGCATTGAGCTTAAAAGTGAGTTAGGTAAGCGAAATCTTTCTAGAGCGGGATCGAAAAATGAGCTCGTCCTGCGCTTACGTAACTATTTGGAACAGCAAGAGGAAGACGTGAACACTTTTGTTTTTGAAACAGAAGTGGAAGAAGAGGAAGTAAGTGAAAATGTAGATTTTGCTAGTATGATGAAACTTTTGTTAGAACAACGAAACGAGCAAAAGAAGGAACAGCAGAATGTTCTCGAACAACTTGAAGCACAACGAAACGAGCAAAAGAAGGAACAGCAGAATGTTCTCGAACAACTTGAAGCACAACGAAACGAACAAAAGAAAGAACAACAGAACATTTTCGAAAGACTCGAGGCGCAACAGAATGTTTTGGAAGGCCAGAAAAACATTCTAGAAGGCAAATTGGGCAACATTGAGAAAAATGTATGTGCCCTTGACGAACGAGTTGAAGGTGTGGAAAAACAGCTTTCTGTTGTAGAGAATCGTTTGGAAAGCCGATGCGATAACCAGTTCTCTCTTCTGTCCAAGGAATTAGACCAGATCCGGAAAATAAAAATTCGAGAATCTGCTGGAGAGTTTGCAAGGAAAAAGGAGATGAAACCCCCAACATTTGATGGACAGTCTTCTTGGCCAGTCTACAAGAGACAATTTGAGGCAGCCGCGACAACAAATGGCTGGGATGACGAAGACAAGTACATTGCGCTGACTCTTGCTCTTAGAGGACCAGCAGCTGAATTACTTCAAACAGTTCCAGCTGGTAAGAGCGGCGATTTCAGTTCTCTCGTGGCAGCTATAGATAAACGCTTTGGAGATAGCCACTTGAAAGAAGTCTTCCGAGTCCAACTCAATAACAGAGTCCAAAAAAGGGGTGAAAGTCTACAGCAGCTCCAAGCAGACGTCGAAAGACTGGTTCACCTGGCATACCCGGATGCTGGAGAAGAAATCATCAACCAGCTCGCTGTTGAGTCCTTCGTTCGTGCCATTTCCGATATACATCTTCAGAGGTCTGTGCGAACTGCTAGAACACGTACTCTTTCCGAAACTTTAGCATTCGCATTGACAATTGAAGCAGCAGAACAGGCTTCTCAGGGAGTACATCGACTTAGAGAGGCCATAGTCGAAGAATGCTCGTGCCAAAGAGCTGAAATACAAAAGAACCGGAGCGGACTAGCAAGATGTTGGAACTGCAACAAGACCGGGCACTTACAGCGTCAATGCCGACTACCACCAAACAAAGCAGGTTGTCAACATTGTGTAAGCAAGAGATCCAACCCAGAGCAAGGTAACAACAACACCAGCGTTGCCTATCAGCCCGTTTCCCATCAGGGAAACGAGTAAGAACCAACTTCGAGGGGCAGAGGCTGGTTTCTTGTATCGATGGCCCCAGAACCACCATCCAGGTCTCTCAGACCAAACGAGACAACAAAAGTCTGACTGTGGAGACTACTATTAACGGGAACAAACATGTGGCTACCATCGACACCGGTGCCACAGCCTCCATAGTACGTCGAGACCTGGTAAAGACGACGTGGCTTCATAACACCAATAGCTACCGTCTAAGAACCGCAACGGGAGAAGCAGTAAGAGTATATGGAGAAGTGTGTCTTAAGATCCGACTGGCCGACCTAGTGTTTACTCATCAATTCCTGGTGGCAGATATATGTGACGAGTGCATCATTGGAATCGACTTTATGAAACAGCACGGAGTTATTTTGGACATCGGTAATCAGGTTTTGAAGTACCAAAATAAGGAACTTCCAATGACTTATTCGAACGAAAGTACGTCGACACTGAGAACTGTCATCAGGGAAGATCTTATTCTGCCTCCTTCTTCTGAAGTGTTCGTTTGGGCAAAACTGGAAGGTGAGTTTGGAAGCCTTCGATACCTCATGGTGGAACCAGACCCAGAGTGTTCCTCCCAAAGCGTCATCATTGGGAAAACACTGGTAGCACCTAAGAACAAAATGGTCCCCGTACGATTACTAAACACCAGACCGTACGATGTAAGGTTGAAGAAAGGAGAAGTCGTTGGACGTTGCGAATCGGTTGCAGCAATTACGAAGATCACAGACGAAGCCCCGAGAAAAACTATAACTCCGGAGGAGCTCAAAACCATCAGAGCTAAAATACTGAATTCATCCAACCTTGATCACCAACAAACAAGGATGGCTGAAAGTCTCCTACAAGAGTACACTGATATCTTCGCATCGCAAAAGGGGCAATATGGTAGGACACAGTTGGTGCAGCATCGCATCAACACAGGAGATGCAAGACCGATTCGTCAACCTGCAAGACGTCTTCCACTGGCCAAACAAGGTGAGGTTGAGGAAATGATAACAACAATGAAAAAGGACGGTCTTATCGAATATTCCAAAAGTCCTTGGGCGTCACCAGTGGTGCTAGTGAAAAAGAAAGACGGAAGCACTCGTTTTTGTGTGGACTACCGAAGGCTGAATGATGTAACTAAGAAGGACAGCTATCCCCTGCCCAGAATCAGTGATACCCTGGATGCCATGGAGGGAGCGCAGTGGTTCTCGACGCTGGACTTGAAGAGCGGATATTGGCAAGTTGACATCCACCCTGATGATCGGGAAAAGACGGCGTTTTCTACAGGTAATGGGCTCTGGCAGTTTAAAGTTATGCCGTTTGGGTTATGTAACGCTCCGGCAACATTCGAGCGTTTGATGGAGTGCGTTCTTCAAGGACTGACGTGGAAAGCTTGCCTAGTCTACTTGGACGATGTCATTGTTTACGGCAAAACATTTGACCAACATTGTAAGAACCTTAAAGCCGTGTTTCAGAGACTTCGAGAGGCTAACCTTAAACTGAATCCAGAAAAATGTGCACTTTTCAAAACCGAAGTCAAGTATTTGGGACACATCATCTCATCCCAAGGAGTAAAGACTGATCCTGAAAAAGTTGACTCCGTCAAAAATTGGCCAACACCACAGGACAAACATCAACTCCGAAGCTTTCTGGGACTTGCCACATATTACCGACGTTTCGTTAAGAACTTCGCTGGAGTTGCAAAGAGTTTGCATCAGCTCACCGAAAAGGGGAAGCAGTTTAAATGGTCAGGTGAGTGTGAGAAATCTTTCCAGGAACTCAAATACCGCCTCTGTAACGCTCCAGTGCTGGCACATCCAACACCTGGCAAAACATTCATCGTCGACGCAGATGCAAGCAACGTTGGAATCGGGGCGGTACTATCCCAAGTGCATGATGGCGAAGAGAAAGTGGTGGCATACTACAGCAAGGTCCTATCGAAACCCGAAAGGAACTACTGCGTGACCAGAAGGGAACTGCTAGCTCTTATCTTGGCAACAAAGCACTTCCATAAGTACATCTATGGACAGAAATTCCTTCTGCGGACAGACCACGGTGCTCTGAGCTGGCTGTTGAACTTCAAAAATCCAGAAGGTCAAGTCGCAAGGTGGATAGAAAGATTGCAGACCTATGACTACCAGATCCAACACCGCAGAGGAAAGCTGCACTCAAACGCCGATGCATTATCACGAAGACCTTGCAAAGTGGATTGCAAGCATTGCAAGCGGCAAGAAGACAAAGAAATCATTACCGCTCAGCGACTAAGAGCTGACCCCATAAGCGGATGGAGCAATGAGGAAGTGAGAACTGCTCAACAGGAAGATCCAGATATCGAACCCATTCTCGCATGGAAAGAAAATGAAGAGAAACCGGAATGGGGAGACATTTCTGACAGGAGTCCAGTTCTCAAAGCCTATTGGGCACAGTGGGACTCACTATATGTGCAAGAAGGTGTCCTCAGGCGAAGATGGGAATCCGCTGACGGTAAGTCATATGTGATGCAGCTGATCGTACCACAATCGAAAGTCAGTGAAGTTCTTCAGGAGATGCACGACGGACCTTCTGGAGGCCACCTGGGGGTAAACAAAACACTGGAGAAGGTGCGACATCGGTTCTACTGGTTACATGCTAGAGATGACGTGGAGAAGTGGTGCCGAACATGTGACAAGTGTGCTGCAACCAAAGGACCTGGTAGGAAGATTCAAGGTAAGATGCATCAGTACAACGTTGGATCGCCTTTTGAGAGGATTGCAGTAGATGTGGCTGGGCCTTTTCCAGAGACCAACGCTGGAAACAAATACATTCTGGTTGTAATGGACTATTTTAGCAAGTGGCCTGAGGCGTATGCCATCCCAAATCAAGAAGCCAAAACGGTGGTCGACCAGATTGTGTTTAACTGGGTTAGTAGGTTTGGCGTGCCTATGGAACTCCATTCCGACCAAGGGAGGAACTTTGAGTCAAACATCTTCCAAGGAGTGTGCGGACTACTTGGCATTAAGAAGACGAGAACCACACCACTTCATCCACAATCTGATGGGATGGTTGAAAGATTCAACCGGACCTTGAAAGAACACCTTACCAAGGTCGTAGGCGACTACCAAAGAGACTGGGATAGGCACGTACCACTATTCCTGATGGCCTATAGAAGTGCAGTACATAGCTCGACAGGACAAACACCATCTGACATCCTGTTCGGGAAAACCATGCGGCTGCCCAGCGAACTTAAATTTGGATGCCCCACAGAGGAGCCACAGGACACAAACGAGTATGTGGACGACCTCAAGGAGAGACTCGCTGACATCCATAAAAGAACAAGGGAACGGATGAAAGCCTACAGCGACCGGATGAAGACACGGTACGACACAAAAGCGACAATGTCAGGATTCCAAGCAGGAGATCGTGTGTGGCTTTATAATCCTCATCGTCAAAAGGGATTGTCACCGAAACTTCAGCAAAACTGGGAAGGTCCTTATACTGTAGTCACGAGGATTAACGACGTGGTTTACCGCATCCAAAGAGGACTAAGAGGCAAGTTAAAAGTAGTTCATTGTGACAGGCTGCATCGATATAGTGGCGAGGCTGCAGATGGAATTATTCGGGACGAACAATCCTAAGGAGGGGGCAGTGTAACGTGAACCCAACATTTTATACCAATTTCCTAATCGAAAAACGTTCAACCGAAAACACAACTGGCAACACTTTAATGGAATGGTATAAATGACAGGCGTTGCTTGTGAGCCAGTGTGTGTGAGTGTATAGAGAGACAGACAGACAGAGAGTAGACAGCAAATGTGGAGACAATGTAGAAGTTACTGGAGAGTTCTAGATGGCATGTCATTCGATATAAATAGCCCGCCCGAGGCAACCAGAGGGCAGTTTGGTTTATAGAGTGATAAAGTTAAGAGTAAATACAAGTGATAGTCCCAAAGTCGAGTTGAGATCGAATTAAGCATATATACTGAATAAAAGTGATAGAATTAAATTAAAAAGTGAAGTTTTATTTTTCGAACTAAGCGCACGTTACAATATAAACAAATCAATTGCTGTGCGTTAGTCTTGCTATAACTCGAGAACAGGTAGACTGATTCGGCAAATTTTGGTTTTGAATTATTTGTGGAAGTTCAAAGAAAAGTTAAGTGAATATAAAAAAGAAGGAATGGAATATATAAAAGCAACAATTTCCTTATTCTTAACTGTAGTGAATTAAAAATTAAATCAAAACAATGCTTTTGTTATTTTCTTAATCGTTTTTGACAAAAAAAATGTAGTAATAAATAACAAATAATTAGATTATAGCATTGTTTGTTTTTAATAATTCTTTTAATTTAGTTTTTAAATTGAACAATAAATTGCTGACTTTAATTACTTATTCCTATTTTATTGAGTGATTTACATAGATTCAAAAGTACTCAAGATCGGGAACGGGAACGCAAACGAGAACTTATGGTTTGTATTGAAGGGGCACCAAAACCATTGATCCAATGAATGAAGTTTGGAACACAAAAACGGTTTGAAACCTGAGAAATAACATAGGCTAGATTACCTTTCCATATTCCCACGGGAACGGAAACATAACCGGGAACTTGAAAAATACTAGACTGATCCCAAACATTTTATCAGTGCTTCATTGCCCCTGAATACCATGGATTATATATCATCCCCGAATTCCCATGTGAACGGCAATCCAAAACCACTGGAACGATATAAAATTTTTAACGCTTTTACAATATGACGTTATCTCCAAATAGCTTAAACAATATTTTATCCCCATTCTCCTAAGAGAATAGGACGAAAAAAAAAACATTATCAGGAACTTGGAAAGTACTGAACCGATTTCAAAAATTCTTTCAATGTTAGAGTGCTTCATTGTCCCTGAGTAGCATAGACTTTATTTCATCCCTACTCTGTCACTAAAATTTAAACTTGGAAACTAATTTATTTAACTTTCAATTTGATAAACTAGTGCACAAATGTATACATCAATCTCTTTTCAAAACATAGAAAAAATTATTCATAAACTAATTTCAAAAATATCCAATTCTCTCCATTAAAAACTCTATAGCCAAAAGCTGAGTGCACCTATAATACGGGTGCGTTTGAAAAATGGTTGTATTCAGTATATAAGGCAATAAAATTCATTTATGAGTATTGCAATTACTTAAGCTTAGTTTTTACTCGTAAAACCAAAAGTGCAGTAGATATCTTTTTAGGGCAGTAGAATCATTTTAGGAAAAAAATGCAGTAGATCTACTGCAATTGCAGTAAAGTGGCAACATTGCTCATAAACCTATTCACCGACCACTATTAGTGCAGATTTATGAGCGCTCATAACACTTAAGAGTGGTCGCTACCACTCTTAAGTTATGAGCGGTTGTTGTTTTAAATAACTTCGAAAATTCGAAATTTACTGACAGCGTCATTTGTGGTTGTTATTCAAAAATCATAAATTACTGTTGAAAAAAATAAGAAATTCGAATTATGGTTTGCAATACAGAGAATGAATTAATTTTACGCTCTACTATTTCTTAAATTTCCGATAATTTTTTCTGTTTTTGACTGATTTTGACAATTGACACTGAAATTTTCCAAGTAGTTCGAAAAGTGTGCGTTCAGAGACTCAAAAGCCTTATTTTTCGAATATTCGAATTAGCTTAGACTAGACCCTATTATTGCTTGGTGAATAGCACATCCAAATTTAAAACTAAGAGCCTCTTAGCTTTAAGAGCGCTCTTAAGATTGTTTGGTGAATACCACCCTTAGAGTACCCGCTTAGGGTCAGTAAGTTAGTTAAGTTGTTATATAAGCTATTTTTATACATTTTTGGTAGCTCCTAAGTAGATTTAAGAAAAAGAAATAAAAAATGAATTAAAACTGAAAACTGAATTCGCAAATTTTTCGGTCGATGTGCGACGTGTTCACACGATATGCAGAAAAATCCGCACATCACCCATTTGCGTTCATATGCAAGTTTGCGTTAATTCAATAAATTGTTTGAATTTTGTGTTTTATTCATGGGTTGAGCTAATCCGTACATAAATTTAAAAGTGCTGAAATTATTTGAAAATGTTGAAAAGAAAGAGGGGGAACTACTGCTGTTTTGGCATTGGATGTGATTTATCTGCAATCAATTTTAATTTTTTCATAATTAATCAGTAGAAAAAAGATTAACTAAATAAATAAATAAAATACTCAAGTAAAAAAAAAAAAAACATAATACCCAAGAGACCTAATAATTATTTCAGTATTGTATTCATGAAAATAAAAACAGTCTACTACCAACACACTTCGCTTCGCTCATTTTATAATTTTTTTAAATTGAAAACCGATCACAACTATGCTGTACAAGCACTACTGATTTGCGTAAAATATCACATTTGCGTTGTCCTATTTTCGTGTCACCGCACATGATTTTGAAGATCGCACATGCACGCACATGCACGCAAAGTGTCACAAAAAATGTGCGAGGGTGTTCAGCCGCACATTTATATGCGGTTTTGCTGTCGCACATCGTCCGCAAACCATTTGCGTACATGTGCGGACTGTCCCAAAAGGGTGTTCAGACGATATGCGTCAATATTCGCAAATGATGACGTAAAAATGACGTCAGAACCGCAAACATGTGCGGCTTTTATATGCCGTCTGCACGTAGCTTAAGTATTGATTTCTTTTTGTTTTAAGTTCTAATCAATGCTGTGCTGATTATGGGATTGCTGAGTTGCGACAAAAACGCATCTATTCACATGAGCGAATATGCGTTATTTCTTTCGTATTTTTGTTTTGTATTCGTCGCTAGTGACGTTTAACTCTAAATATCAAATTAATTACTATGAAGTTTTTTGTAAAGCAGCGTTTGATGGCCTGTGATTGATCAATCCGTTCGTTGTTAAAATTAAACTTAACATTATGGAGTGGTATAGATACTACTACTCAGCCGCGGTACATACATAGACATAATGATTATTTTCCACATATCACAGCATCACAGGTCACTTGCGAAAGATCACAGGATGGCTTGCGGAAGGCTTTGGCCTATTCACACCGGGAGAAAACGTGTTTTTTACCAAAACTATCAACACCATACCAGGTTTTCTATTAATTTTTCTTAATGCTTATTCCTGCCGGGACAAAAATGTAGTTTTAGCAAAATTCAAAAAACCTCAAATTTTCCGTACATTTTTCTTAAACGACATGTTTTTATAAACGAGATTTCAAGTGGTTTATGATTAGCCCCATAGCAAAACGAATGGTGGTTGTTCAGTATAGACATAGACGCTTTTTTGAGTGTTAAATTCATTCACCCAGGGGCTAAATTCCGCAAGAGTGAGTATAAAAAACTCACACTCACGGCCCTCTGAAAACTCACGCTCTGAAAGACCGTGAATCAATTTGAAGGGTAGTGTACACGTCTTCTGTCAAAAAAACTCACCATCACCCTTGCGGAACTCAGATAAGAGAGTGTGCACAATTTTGCGTGTACACAATAAAAATTCACTCTTGCGGAATCTAGCCCCAGCTTTCGTAGGTAATGTTTTCCCTTCCCTATAAATTAATTTATGTACGTTTTTATGACCCAATCTCTTCATTTTTCAATAAATAAGAAAAGCAATATTAATAAAAATGATATTCTCAAAAATATACCTAATCCAAAAGTGGTCCAGGGGCTAGATTCTGCAAGAGTGAGTATAAAAAACTCACACTCACGGCCCTCTGAAAACTCACGCTCTGAAAGATCGTGAATAAATTTGAAGGATAGTGTACACGTCTTCTGTCAAAAAAACTCATCTTCACCCTTGTGGAGCTCAGATAGGAGAGTGTGCACAATTTTTCGTGTACACAATAAAAATTCACTCTTGCGGAATCTAGCCCCAGATGTCAAACAAAAAACCTGGAAACTGTAGGTCTGAACAGTTGAACATGTTTACGTAAAAGTAGCTCGTTTTTAAATCAGCGCGAATAGTCTCAAAAGCAGAGATTGCAGGTTAAATTACGTGAGGTCGAATAACTACGCGTAGTTAATCGGGTAAACTACACCCCTGATTTTTTACATTCAAAGGGTGTACATGAAAATGATCATTTAAAATTTAAAATTTAAAATGATGTAACAAGAGAAACGATGGAATATTGAGCAGAACTAAAGATCAGAACTAAAAGAATTATCTCCAAACAAATCCGTCTGACAAGGTAACTAGGACAGAAGTGCATATGCATCCGCACTACAGAGCAAAATGCCAATATGGTCGTTGAATTGAAAAGAAAAAACAAAAAATTGACAAATAACGCTACGTCTACTTCATTCAACTACGATAGATACAGTTAACTTCATAAACTACCTCATTTAAGTAGCAGACAAAAACTGTAATTGATGAAGCTAATAAAAAAAATTGAATTTCTGCCATCCCTGAAGTAAAAAACGGAATTGTGTCTCTCAATTAATCAAACACATCCATTGAATTCGCCACCAATCAATTTTGCTCTGCACTGAATGTACCCACTGAATTGGACTCAATTTCCAACACGGTCGCCGTGAATAAACGTCAGAATTAAAATTTTATACAGCGATACAGTGACTAGCATAAAAATACAAAAATGGTTTTGGAAAGCACAATGATCTGGTAATTATCTAAAAAATAATTTAAGCCCTAAAGTAACTACTATTTGATTTCTTCCACCCGCTTATTATATATTTTTCGAAATACTTTCTCTTTAATTTGTCTTATTTATGCACAATGTATCGTACTTAAAATTTGCCGATGCATGTGCATTGGTCATCTTAATTTCATTGTTTCACTCGATTTAATTGTGGTCCTTTCTTAGTTTTGATAACAGTGATTACCAAAGAAATGGTGATTACTTCCCGACACGTCTCAATGTGCAAAAAGATGGCATTAATTTAGTCTGTTTGACGAAAGTGCGTTCGAATCCAGAGAACAATGTTGGATTGATGACTTACTCAAGGTAAAGCTATTCCACATAACAATTCTTCTTTGTCTGTGTTGTTGTTTTACTTGGAAATTTCATTCATTGCAGCACCGTCGAAGTTTTGGCAACACTCACAAGTGATGTTGGTCGTATATTTTCCAAAATGCATCTCATTCAACCGAAAGGTGAAATTAATCTTCTAACTGGCATTCGTATTGCCCATGTAAGTATCAAGTCGTAAGGTTGCTTGACAGTAAAACTAAAAATTAAAATTTAATTTTCAAAATCAGTTGGTGCTGAAGCACCGTCAAGGAAAAAACCACAAGATGCGCATTGTTGTTTTTGTCGGATCGCCCATCAACAACGAGGAAGGAGAACTTGTTAAATTAGCGAAACGCTTGAAAAAAGAAAAGGTCAACGTGGATATAGTTAGCTTTGGGGATCACGGGGACAATAACGAGCTCCTCACTACTTTCGTCAACTCGTTGAATGGCAAAGACGGTACTTCTTCGCATTTGGTTAGTGTTCCTCGAGGATCTGGATTGTCCGATGCTCTACTCTCATCGCCAATAATTCAAGGAGAGGATGGTTTGGGAGGAGCCGGATTAGGCGGTGCTGGCTTTGAGTTTGGCGTCGATCCCAACGAAGATCCAGAGTTGGCGCTGGCATTGAGAGTTTCTATGGAAGAGCAGCGTCAACGCCAAGAGGATGAACAACGACGTGCAATTGCTGATTCAAATGTTGCAGGGACAACTGAAGGAGGTGAAGCCACTGAAACTGCAGCTGCTGTTACTGCAAGCGAAGCTATGGATGAGCCAAGTTCAGAAGAAGCCATGTTGCAGCGTGCTCTTGCTATGTCCACCGAAAGTGTAAGTTTCTTTTTTGCAAAATGTTGTTTTCTTGCTTGAATTTATTGTTTTCTACGTGGTCAACAATGCCACGTATAAAACAATAGTCCAGTTTTTATATATTTTCAAAACACCCGGTAAGAATCTTTAAGTCATCTGGGGCCACTTTTTTCACTCGAAGTTGCCTTTTTTTTAATCAATTTCTATGTCGAATTTCCTTACTCAAAGTCCAGAGCAAGTGTTTGATTTTTAGAAAGGAATATTGGTCAATGTATGCAAGCTGATTTGCCAGCATCCGAAAACAACAAACGTTGAAGTTATAGTTAAGAAAACTCCAATGTAAATTTTTCTTTGAAAGTTGTAAAACTTGTTTGCATTCAAAAACTTACAAACAGACGAAACTATTTGTTTTGTGTAATTAAGAGGTTATATATGTACGTATATGCATTGCCTGACACACTTAGACCACAAGGGTCCATTGTGATACCACAGAGATCAGCAAGTTAATCACCTGCTAATCCCAAAAAAACCGATGTTAATTTAACGATTTGACCACCCATTAATCTGACATTTCGGGACTTGCCAGTAAATCACTTGCTAGTCGAACCACGTGGAACTTTTAATGTATTTTCAAAGACTTTTAGAGTCTATGTAAGCTAAGTCGCTAGTATCATCGAAGAAGAATTCACCGAGACGAGTTTTCCTCCTATGAAGTAGTGCAGGGCATGAGCAAAGAAGGTGTTGAACGGTTTATTTCTCCTCCTCGTCCATGCAGCTTCTGCAGAAATTATTGGAAAACACACCAAGTCTTTTGGCGGTCTCTTTATTAGACAGTGTCCCAAACTTTTTTTGTTGCAAGGCAGTTGTTACTCTCAGTCCATCTAGTGTTTGTTATCCTTGAAGCGTCTTGTCTAAGTAGGAGTTTACATGCAGCGAAAGGTATAGCTATGTTGTTCCATTCTGAGCGGAGTGAAGTGGTCGTGCCCCTTTTGGCTAGTTCTTCCGCCATACAGTTGCCTGGTATGTCCCTGGAAAGAAATTTAAGGGCTGCTTGGCTGTACGAGAAGATTCGAATGTCCGTGGAGGTTATGACGTTTTCTTTGAGCAAAGACAGCACCTCCTTAATCGCCAGAATTTCCGCTTGGAACACACTGCAATGATGGGGTAGGCGGAAGAAAAGACTGAGATTCAGTTTTTCTGAGTAGATTCCACTTCCTACACCTTCGCTGATTTTTGAACCATCGGTGTAGAAGTGTAGTGCTTCATTTTCCAAGAGAATGCCATTTTCCAAAGCTTCTCTTGAAGGTGTGGTTACTTGAAAATTATTATAAAACACCAACTTGGGGTTGGTGTAGTCGGATCGATTCGGTAGGAATCTAGAGTTATCTAGAATGGTAGTGTGACCGATTTTATTATTGGTCCACTGTGATGTAGCTCTGAGTCGAGTAGCTGAGCTATCTGCGACTTGTTTGCTGAAGATATCTAGGGGTGTAAGATTTAGTAGTACATTGAGGGCGTCCGATGGGGTTGTCCTCAGTGCGCCACTAATACACAGACTAGCCGTTCTTTGAACCTTGGCCAGCTTGTTGTAGTTAATCATCTTGTCTAGTGCTGTCCACTAGACTATCACCCCGTATGTAACGATCTTATTAGCAAAGTAAACAGCCAATGCGTGATTTTGGGAGAGAAACCCCATTTCCCATCAATTGCTTTTTTACAAGAGAAGAGTGCCACATTGGCTTTATTTATTCTTTCCTCTATATTGGGTTTCAAGGTCAGTTTTTTGTCAAAAATGAGACCTAGATATTTAGCTTGATTTGACAGTTTGAGAGATACCCCTTTGATAGTTGGGGGTCTGAAGTCCGGAAAGAGAACTAATTCCATTTTGTGGGGATTGATATTCAGTCCATTATCTTCAGCTCAGTGGTAAAGCTTGTTTAGTGCTGTTTGTAGCAGATCAGCTAGGGTTTGTGGGTACTTGCCTGAAACAGCAATTACTAAATCGTCTGCATAGGCAATGGTCTTGAAACCTTGATCTTTTAGGTCGATAAGTAATTTGTTAACGACCAGGTTCCACAGGAGAGGAGATAGAACTCCTCCCTGTGGGGTTCCTCTGCTGGCCATTCTGCTTGTATTGTAGCTCCTCATCTTGGAACTTATCATGTTCTTGATGCATTCTTCTATGTGCAGTCTATCAAGAGCATTAGTGATTTGCTGTATCGTTGACATTGTTAAATCCACCCTCTATGTATAGGAATGCGACGAGATTTTCCGAGTATTCTTTGTAGTGCAGGGATTTTTCAATGGTGCAGACCAGAGAGTGGAGTGCAGTTTCCACCGATTTACCTTTTGTATAGGCATGTTGTGCCGGTGAGATCAATCAAGGTTTGATTTCCTACCTTACATGAAGAGAAAAAGTGTTTTCAATTGAAAGTAATTGTTTCATACTATGTAATATCCGAAAAACCCCGTCAAAATGGCAATATCATTTGACGTTCCCAAAGGAAAATCAGTAAATTGTAGCAGACTAGTGAAAGAGTTGTGATTCCTTGAACAACATACCGCCGCGCCGTTAGGGAAGAAAAAAAAAATAGGTTATGGCTCCAATCCATGCATGCCCGCTTTGAATTGTTTAAAATGGCAGATTCTTTTGTTATACTAATTATTATATACTGAAGTTGACACCTAGGAATCTATGCACAGTGTGCATTGCACACAACTTAAACGACTTATTGCCACTGCTCTATTCGGAAAAACGCCGTACATGCACAATGTATCGAGGCTTTTACAAAGCACTTAAAAGAAGCATCGAGTTTAGTTTCAAAGACTTGCCAAGCCTGTTAACGATTTGTGTTTTTCTAGATAGGCTTATGTCACCGTAAAGCTTAAAATTTTTCGTTTAGTCTCAAGGTCGGTTTGTTCAAGCTTTTGTTCAACATTCGTTGAACAAATAGGCTTTTGTTATCACAGAGGCTTAATCATGAATTAAGAAGAATCCTTGATAACCAAAGTCCTGTTATAACTTTCTATGAACAATCTGGTCCTTAGTCTCTAAAAAAAAAAAATTATATAGTCTGGCACAACAGAGCTTGGGGAGCCCCTTTTGATCAGGAAAAATTACAAAATTCTTCTGTGCCAAATGGCAGCATGGTATCGTAAAGATTTTCATTTATTTTCACTATGAATCATGTATATTGAAACTATAGTAATAGTAGGGGAGCCCAAGAGGGGATTTTGCGCGTTACTCGAGCGCGTCAGAAAATCATATGGGGAGAAACCTTGCACCATGTAATGTACTCCTACCATTTATTAAACCTAAATGTTGGGGCGTTCGCTGAGAGCAGCCCGTCAGATTAGTAAAAAAAAGTCGATCATCGGAAATACTCGAGCGCGTCAGATTAAAAGATGGTAGGTTGATTACATCGAGACGAGTGTATATTTCAATAATCTGACAATTTCAGCGGGGCCTTCGTAAGTAGGCGAGTCACAAAGATGTAAAAAAAAATCGATGTTTCGAAATACTCGAGCGCGATTAATTTTTTTTTTTATTTTGAAGGTAATTTTATCAGGATTACGGAAAACATATAATCTGACATTTTGGTTGGGGCGATTGAGGTAAAATCGTCAGTGAAATGTATAATATATGATGGTTAATATCTCGGTTAATATTGATATTAGCAATTGGTCCATAAGATTTTTTTTGTAGAAAACTAAATTCTCTACAAGTTTGTAATTTACAATTTTTCTGTAGCTTTTGTGATTTACGAGATAACTGCGACAAAACGTGAATTTTATGCAAAAATCTGGTTAAGTGGCCCGTACCACCTTCCCGGTATGAGTAACGACTTTGCCAAAAAGAACATTTTTGTAGAGCTTTCAATTTTGAGAAAAAAACATCTTCGGTTAAAGCGATCCCATGAAATGCCGCTGAGTTATAGAAATTTAAAAATAAAAAATCAGAGTTTCCATATATTTTCAATGGAAAATCTTCACACCTCTTGATCGAGCACTTAAAATTAATATTAAGGGCTCAAACTTTCAGGATTTTTTTTTAAAGTATTTTCAACAAAATTTCAATACAAAATTTTTAAATACATAATATGTGTACATATTTTTTGATTGCATCCAGTAATAAAAAATAGAAACAACAAAGAATTGTTACTTTAAAATTGTCAGACTAAGAGTACGCCCCCATATAATTGTCAGATTATCATCCTGGAGGACGAAGACATCAAGTTGATCAATCTGTATAAAAATCTGACACGCTCGAGTATTTCAAGGTCACGTGTTTTTTTTACATTTTTAAAAATCAGCCATGACTGATCGCCCCACTCAAATTGTCAGATTATTGAAATATACACTTTTTAGAGTACACTTAACATTCACTTTGAAAATCTGACACGCTCGAATAACTTATTTTTTTTATTTTTTTTAACCTCTCTTTACGCCCATTTGCCCCCAGTCAATCGTCAGATTAATATATATCCGTTATCAGAAAGACAAAGCGCGTATACTCTATGAAAATCTGACGCGCTCGAGTATTTCAATTTAACTGTTTTTTTTTACATTTTCAAAAGCTCATACACGCCTATCGCCCCACTGAAATGAAAAACTGCCCTACACTTTTTTTCGTTTTAGAACGTAAACTTCACAATCCAATAAGTCCCCATGACGCTTTAGTAACTGCAAATTTAGCGGCTCGGGCTCCCCTACTAGCTCAATAGGCGAATTAAGATAGGGGGACAACGGTGGCGCAGCAATCGCTTTTATGCACACATTGGTAAAACCAATAGCTTGGAACGGAGAGAATAGGTTGGCCACCAGACAAAAAGTCTACACAATGTTACTATAGTTTCTAACGATGCTATGAATTACTAACTTTTTTTTTTAATAAATGTAAACAATTTTTTTTAACAGCCTGAGGATAACATGCCAGATTTTGCCAACATGACTGAAGAAGAACAAATAGCATTTGCAATGCAAATGTCAATGCAGGATGCCGGTAAGTGAAAGGCTTCAATTGTAGTTCAAGAATCATTTCACAAGCCCTTATGACTCGATTGTCTCCAAAATTACTACTTTTCTTTCACATTTATTAGATGAGACAGTTTCACAACAGGCTAAACGTCCAAAAACTGACGAAGAAGCCCCAATGGAAGTGGACGAAGACTACTCCGAAGTAATTGGAGATCCAGCATTTTTGCAAGTGAGTTTCATCGTTACATTAGAAATTATTTACTCAGAATACTAATGAATCATTTTTTCTACCATTAAAAAGAGCGTTTTGGAAAATCTGCCGGGTGTGGATCCCCAATCCGAAGCTATTCGCGATGCTGTTGGTTCGCTTAACAAGGACAAAGACAAGAAAAGCACCGACTCCGATAAAAATAAGAAAAAGTAATAACCCCAATATCATAACATTATATATGTATAACAAATCTTTAAAAAAAAAATATGTACTTTTGCTTATGGATATTTCTTTATAAATTCATTGGCGTAGTTACGCTCATTTAAAAAATATATGAAAATAAATGATAACAACTTTGAAATCTTTTGTAATCATTCATCGTGCTTTTTTTTTTAAAATAGAACAACTAGTTTTGATTGCAAAAGCTGGTTTTAAAAAAACGGGATTATTATAAGCGGAAATAAATAAATTTTTACCCTCAGTACTCTCATCGATATTAACCGTGCTCAAGGTTTAAATATATATGCCTACTTTGTAGATTTTAAGGCTGCCTTTGATAGCGTTGATCGAGATCTAATGTTTTTTAAACTTTCTGCATTAGGAATACCTACCAAGGTGTTGAAAACTTTGAAAAAGTTGTATAATAACTGTGTAGCAAAAGTTTGGGATGGGAGTACTATGTCAGAACCGTTTACAACATCCACAGGGCTAAAACAAGGATGCACACTGAGTACGCTGTTATTCACTTTGTTCTTGAACGATATAGTGACATATTTAAATGGCGGAATTGAGATGCGTGACCTTAGAATAAAAGTGTTGATGTATGCAGATGACATCGTACTTCTAGCTGATACCCCAATTAAACTCCAGATGATGATCACTAAACTCGAACAGCCGTATTAATAAACGCAGAATAGCGAAGGGTTAAGCCTTATTCCATGGACTAAGTGAAAATTGCTATTAATAAAGGAAATTTTTTGTTAATTGACGTCTACTAAGTTATTCCACCGATGAGGGTGGTTTAGCGAAGGAATAACCAAGAATTGTGTCAAAATATAAAATGAAAGAAATTTTTGAGTTAAAATATGTGCCTGCAAACAATGACTTTGGTGGTGGACCGCACTAGTTCTATTTTTTTATTTTATTTCTGGAAATTCAGTGACTAGTAGGTACTAGTAGAAATTTAACAGAATTGTTCTAAAACATTTGTTAATGCGCAAAATAAATCTGCCCCCAATGTCTTTACAGCGTATCAGCCGACTCAACTGTGGTTTTTTGGCACTGTCACCAATGACTTGCGTCTTTTCACTGTGTGCATTGCACGAAACCGAAAAGGCCTGTGAGTGCATCCTGAATGCTAATGAGTCGCCAACCAGCAAGTTATCCTGAAGGCTAATCAGCCGCCAACCAGCAAGTTATCCTGAAGGCTAATCAGCCGCCAACCAGCAAGAAGACCCTGTTCTTGCAGGGTATGCGTACTGCCCGTACTACTAACAACCACATCGGCAAAGGCACCTGGAGTACCCTAATCGCATACACTCGTCAATACGTGCGATCAAAGAGGCGCGAATTTGAACTCAATCGTGATCGCAGAAGTAACTGCGTTTGCTTTTTTGCAAGAAATAAAAATTTATTATATTTTATACGTACTTAAATACAACCAAACCAATAAGAAGTGACAGTAATAAAACCAGTAGTGGTTGTAAATTACAAAACAAATTTTGGTTTTTTATTAGGTATCAAGTAAACATAAAAATTCGCTTTTGGTTTGTTGATGGTAAGTTGAATTGCAAGTGTGGACTCCAATAATTGACAAGTCGTTGATCTCGTGACTGTGCTCCGAGCACTTTCTTCAATTTTGCAATCCACTAGAAGATTTTGCGTGGTTGAAAAATATCAGTGTGCTGAAATGACGCAAAAGTTATTCAATAAAACATAAATGGGCCTTCTTGAGTCCAAACAAATTTACGCTTACGTTTTTAACTCCACGACAAGAACTCTACTTTATTTATCCAAAACCAAATCGATGAAACGATCCTTGTTAACTGTTTTAATGAGTTTTGTCCACAAATCTGGCCCTGCAATCAATTTATCGTAATGTGCTTGTCGTCCAAATTTAATGCAAAGATCTTACATTTGCTTGGCATCTCTCCGAGCCATTTAACCGGCCATGAAACACGCTATTTTACATGTCTGTGGTGATAGAATCTTATCTAACAACAGTGAAATATGCAAGCCACACTTTAAATTTGTATCTCCAGAAAAAGAAAAATATCAACTTTCTAAATAAATGTTTCAAGTTGCTTGTCAATAAGCAGCAAAAATAAATTTCCCTAAGGGAAATCTCTGATAAACGTCACTTTACTATTCCGGGAACAATTTATTTTTATTAATGAGAAATTTTAACCCATGGATTAACTCTTATTCTATGGTTTAGTAGGTCTGTGGAATAAAAGCAGAATAAGCGTTTTTTATTAATATGGCTGGAAGAATATTGCAAAACTTGGAATCTCACAGTAAATCGGAGTAAATCACAAATAATGGTCTTCGGCAGAGGAAAGAGGCAGAGACATGGAAATTATGTGTGGAGATACGAAAGAGAACCAGTTGAGATAGTGGAGCGCTATAAATATCTTGGACTAACATTAACCTCAAATAACAACATGAAGGTGCATTTAGAAGAAAAACTCAAGAACGCGAAAACAGCTATAAACACCACCTGGAAAACATGTATGCAAAATAAAAACATCAGTCTACGAGCAAAGTACCAGATCTTTGAAGCAACAGCCAGAGCAATTCTACTGTATGCAGCACAGGTATGGGGATACCAACAAAATGACTCTGTGGAACAGCTCCTGCGATTTTTTCTGAAAAGAATACTGTTCCTCCCTATGACAACACCCACGTATATGCTGCACATTGAGACAGGACTCCCACCAATGTACATCACGACTCTGAAACTCCACTTCGACTATATCCTTAAAGTTCTGAATATGAAACCAACACGTCTACCTAGGATTGTAGCAACAATTGCACTCGAAAAAAAATTAGCTTGCTTCGAACAATGGATGGAACTGGCCGAAAGAACGGATTGTCCTCTACATTTAGAAATAGGAAACTCTCAGCAGATGAAAAATGAACTATATACCATTCTTAGTGTACTGGATGAAAAGATACATGAATCATTTAAAGAAGAAGCTCGTTCATCCGTATATAGAGATTACTACTCAAAATTGAATTTGGATACAAGCAAGACAAGCTATTTCGTTGTAAACGCCGGAGTTGACCAAATATCAACACTTTTTAAAGTAAGAGGAGAACTTTTGCCGTTAAACTACATGCCACACCGACCAGATCTACCCATACAATGCAGTCTTTGTAATATGAACACCCGGGAAGATATAATGCATTTCATAGGAGTCTGCCCGATACTTATAGAGCTGAGAAAATTATATCTTGGAAAGATCATTTATACAAAGGATGAAGTTCTTGATATGCTCAACGGAAGAAATTGGACAGATTTGTACAAATTTACCAAAGCTGCGCTTACTTATAGAAACAAAATTTTAAGAGAAGAATTCTAGTTTAGTCAAATTTAATATTATATGCCCTATTTTTATTATTTGTTTTGTAAAAATCTGAAGATATAATTTTTTTTTTTTTAAAAACATCTAATGCACAATTATTAATAAATTATGTTTTCGTAAAATTGTCATTCTGACAGACGGCTTTTGCCATGTCATAAAAGATTTGTTAAAACTTAAAAATGTTACTGTGTACAGAATTCGAAAATGCAATAAAATCTTTATCTAATCTAATCTAAAAAAATCTTATAAGCGGAAATAAAAAAACTGGAACCCAACCCAACAAGAAGTCAAACCACACAGACACTACGCCATCTGTTCTCAAACTGCCAGATTCCACATAATTTTTAGATTTCAATACTTAGAGGAATAAAGAACTAGTTTTTAATTAGAAAATAAAGTAATTTCACTGATACAATTTTATATTCAGCTGAATACGTGTATCACAGATAGATCTCGAATTACAAAAACAACAATGCAAGCAAATGGAGGTCGCGGGGCAAGAAAAGTTATGGTTTTCCCTTGTTCTTTATTCCTCTAAGGTAGCCACAACTGCCAGCTGCTGATCAGCTTTGTGTGATCACGAAATTTACCACACTCACTGCCAGCCGGCGAGTATTTAGCAGCGGTTGGCAAAGTTGAACTTGTGGAACGTGCTTAAGAATATGGGGCTGACTAACGGCCATATTATTCACTCAATAAATTTAAATCCAATAGAAATAAACCCAGTTGTCAAAATTTGATCCCAGGTTTATATTTTGATCCCGGATTTAAAATAAACCCAGTTGTCAAAGTGACAAACGTCAAATCGTTGAAAGTGCTGCTGGTAAATAGATTTTTGTTTGAAGAAATTGTAAGCAATACTTTTCATTTATATCTTGCATTGTCGATTAAATTAAATTTATATTCTATCTTTTTCATGATGTTGCAGGTTCAACCAACAACCAACCAACAACCAACCAACAACCACCCAACAACCAACCAACCAACAACCAACCAAGATTTTAAATTTGAAGAAATTGTAAGTAATAATTTCATTTATATATTGCATTGTCGATTTAATTTATATACTATCTTTTCCATGGTGTTGCAGGTTCAAGAAATGGAAACTCCACCAGCTACTTCAGGTGTTGCTGAAAAGGCAACAAGGGCCAAGAAATTCGCAAAATGTTTCTGCATTGCTGATGAACAAACTACGCGAAGGCACCGCACCTGATATTACCAACGAAGATTACTTCCCAACTCTTGGCGCCGCACGACCCAAGGAGCAAAAGAAAAAGAAGAACGAGCACAGATTGTGGTGCTGATTTTGTGCTTCCTCCTTGTCCAAAGGAAACAATATTTCTCTTTCATTCTGTCTTTATTATGTTCATTTCATTTATTAAACATACATTACAATTACAATTAAAATCAAGTGCTTTCATGATCTTTATTTCGATTTCTAAAACCTGGTTCTTTGTGTAGGTATCATAGGTTATATAAATAAAATCACCAATCGCCATTGGAAAAAGCTCTGTATTTTGAGGCCACAAACAGTGCCGTAACACCAAGCATTATATTGTTGTCTGGGGCTCCTTGGAGTCCTGGGAAAACAGCTGAGTTCACACGTTCCTTCAGATCGTACATTACTTTTTCTCCATTTGGTTTAACTTGTCGAACACCCTTTCGGAAGAAGATCAAACCTGCACGAGGACCTCGAAGCGTTTTATGGGTTGTTGTGCTTACAATATCGGCAAACTTGAAAGGACTTGGAATAATTTTGGCTGCAACTAAACCAGCTATGTGGGCCATGTCAGCAAACAAATATGCCCCGTTATCGTCAGCAATTTTTCTAAACTTCTCGTAGTAAAGAAAGTTTGCAATACAGCCGAGGTAAAATTCTCGCTTGCAATCATTTCTAGCCCACATCGTTGTCGTACTTTGTCCTGTTTGATCAACGACGTAAGCTCAGGATCGCTTTCTTCGAGTCCATCGAAGAGAATCTTAGAATTTCCAGCCATTTTCTAAAATTATAATACAAAAGATTAGTTTCATATAACTCTATAACAAAAAAAAAATTATTTACAGAGCGCTTCATTCTGAACGAGGGTGTTATGTATGTTTAAAGATTGACGAATTGAATTAAAATGAAACTATCATGATTCGAAACACTTCCAGCACCACCACGAATTGATGAAAACAAACTACCAGATTGTGCACCACCAGCGATTGGCATTTGAGCTTGATTGTACTGCATATTATTTGCCATTGGCGGTGGAGGTCTTGCCGGATGTTGTTGTTGGTACTGTTGAGGAAAGTTATCCGAAGTATTATCGTTGTCTGAATAGAATAGGTGAGTTTGTGGGTCGGGGTTGTGATTGTGGTGGTCGCGTTGGAAGTGTACTTTGTACCGGACCATTCGTAGTTGCTGGACTGTGTTGTGGCGATTCGCTTGGAGGCGTCACTATCGGTTTGCCCTTGAGAAAATAGTCAAGAAAATAAGATATTTTATATTAATGTGCGATATAAATTTACAACACCACAAAACCTACCACCAATTCAATTGGGCCACCAATTCCTTGTTTCAGCTATTGCTGCAAGTCGGTCCAATATTGTAGATACATTGAATCTACTTGATGGGTTGACTGTGAGACATCCCTTGATTACATCATGGAAACAATTGAATCCAGAATCCGAGGGTATTGTAAAATTTCCATTTACAATACGAAGTTTAGCGGAGTCCTCGAATGGATGTTTTTGAAAACATCCACACATCTAACTGCGGTCCTATCACATGATTGTTCCAAGTGTCTAGCATTTCTGGAGACCTGTACATAGGTGTGGTCACAGTTGTAAGCTAAAAGAAGTAAAATAATTTACAATAAATAATTTGAGAACAAAATACAACAAATAATTTCTTTTACTTCACCTTACTTTTGACAGATTGGGTTGGGTTTGTTCGCGTAACATATATAAAGCACACTTTTTATGTCAAAATCTAGGTAAGTTTGCTTGATTTGGCTGCAATATTTGAAATTTCCCTATAGTATGCGAACGAACCGAAAATACATCCGGATATAAAAATTTGAACCCGACGACGCAATGCGGTTTAAATCCATCGGGTTTATTTGGAGTGAATAATATGGATTTGCGTTTGACAACTGGGTTTATGCGATTTTACATCCGGATGTAAATTTAAACCCGGGGTTATTGAGTGAATAATATGGCCGTAAGGCACGGGTCACACAAACCAGCGGCTGGCAGCCCGGTCACACTATCGGCTGCTACTCGCTAGCTTCTCTCAGCAAACAGCTACAGAAAACCATACAAAATTTGCCTTAGAACTTTATTTCTAATTTTTAAACATATTCTTCACACAAATTTTGAATGAAATATTAACTGAACAGAACGTGTATCAGTATTTTTCTATTTGAGCAGTCGCTGCTAGCAGCCAAAAGTTGAACATGGTTAACTTTGCCAGCCGCTGCTAATTACTCACCGGCTGGCAGCGATTGTGGTGAATTTCGTGGTCACACAAAGCTGATCAGCGGCTGGCAGTAGCAGCTACTCGACTCACCGCTGGCAACCAGCCGTTTAATGTGTGAGACCCGTGCTTTATGCTGGATTAACATGCATCTGCTACTACAGAAATGCAGAAAAGAAAAGGGGGCGGATGAAGATTATAAAGCACAAAAGTTAAAAAGAGAGGCGAATAGAAAAAATGGAAAATTATGGGTGCAGATGACCATGTTCATCTGCACCTATAATTTTTCATCCGCATCCTATAACAAAGGAAGTGCAGATGGTGCTTCCCTCTCTATCAGACAAGTATGAATCTTACATCTTGTGTCTTTTTCCTTTTTTCATCTGCACTTGCAGATGCATGTAAATCCACCATTAACGGTTACTCAATCAGCCGCTGGCAAGCAGCCATGTGTATCCAGTGCTTAACTCATACAGTGTGAACTGCGCTTTTGAGGCCAAAAAAGTGTCAAGAACGAACACATTCCAGTTAGCTCATTTTTTTCACTGGAAAGCTCAGTATCTCTCCTTGTTTATTTTTGACAACTAATTTTGGCTGACAGAACAAATATTGTTATTTTTTTTTTTATAACTTTTTAACAAAAATCTTAATTTTAATAAAATAAATTATATTTAAGTCATAGGACTACTGTTTAATAGTTTTTTATAACCTTTCGGTACTAGTATCGGATAACAGGTCTTACATTTAAGTTTATATAACGTCAACAACAAAAAACCTAAATATACCATAAGCACGTGTTCTTGCTAGTTATTCATTCAAATACTCAAGAAATGGTAAGTTTAATTTGAGTATTCAACCACCAATCTGTAAAAATTCTCGTGAAAACCTATAAACTGTTTATTTGGTCTCTAGGACGTTCTACAAAGACCGGCTGAAGAATTTGAAAACGATGGCCTTGTCGAAGAAATGTGGGCTATGAAAGCCATGGAACATGCGGAAGTGTACTTTAATGTAATTTTTTGTTTTAAACTAATCCTAAGTTCCTATGTCTAATGTCTACTCTTTAGCTTATCTGCAACATTGATCCAAGAAGTGTAAAACTGTCTCCATTTGATGACATCATTTACACGACTTTCAGACAAGATTTCCCAAATCTAAGAATCGATGTGATTACTGATGACGACCTGAAGTCCGCTGAACAAAAAATCAAATGGAGAGCGTTTATAGAAAAGTTCAACAAACTAGAGGACTTTTCATATGGAACTCTTCTAAGATCAGAATCTTCAAAGGAATTCTCACCTGAAAATTCATTGCTTGTCGTTCGTGTGCAATTCTTGGCCATTGAAATAGCAAGAAACCGCGAAGGTTATAATGACGCTGTCAGAGAAAAGTTCAAGCCTAAAGTTTTACCAACTCCGACATCGGCTGAGGAAGCGACATAACTTTGAACGTAACGAATTGTATAAAATTTAGATTAAATAAATATTTTGTAAGACTATGAAAGAATTAATTTTACGTTACTAGAAAATGGTGAGTAGTCCAGGCGTAATTGTTACAAGCAGGATTGCATCTTCCAAAGACTGGCAAGGACATTAAAATGTAAAAGTATTTCACAAAGCCTTTCGAAACCATCGGAAAAATTAGGTTTTTTTCCTTAAGACGCAGTGACTTTGGGAATAACACAATAGCATCTGTTGGAAAAAACCAATTGAGCCCTTTAGTTGAACAGAAGCCAACTGAAAGAAACGTTTAATTCAAAATGTGGTCAGATGTTTCGTGGAAATATCCACCAAACTGTGAAGTCCCAATTGCTTCTTGTCGTTAGCTTATTGCATGAAAGACTATCCCGTAAAAGGCTTCTGACATAAAAAATTGAAAAATGAGGTGATACTCGCAATTGCCATTTAAATTTACGGCCCTGTCGAGGTAACGTCGGAGCGGAATTCTCTCCGATCGGAGACATTTTGCTTCATGGTAGTTCTCCGATCGGACGTTCTTGTTGCGATTATTTTAGTTTTGGGAATGCAATGCATTGCCGCATCTGTGAAAAATTTCTTACATCTTCGAAGCAAAATTGAATTCCCGAAAGAAGATGCGTTGCGGAGAAAACTCCGCTTCAACGGTTACCTCGAAAGGGCCGATAATTTACTGGCCATGTGTCTATTGTGGAACTTGAAAATATCTCGTTTAAGTAGAATGACGACCTTAAAATGAGATACAAAAAATGCAGTTTTGGTGAAAGCGCGCTAATCACTTATTTTGTCCACTCCAGAATCTACTGTTAACGTGTACTTACAACGCCACAAATATTTGGAGCAACCCGAAAACGACAAAAAAAAAATCGACAAAGCTTTTGGTTGCTTTAGAGTTTTTCAGCCATAATTGCCTCGCACCCTCGACACAATCTCAGTTTTTCCAATTAAAGCAGAACGAAATGTTATCAAAAGAAAACGGTGTATTTGTTTAGTTATTTTAATAAAACGTTATTTTTACAGAGGCAACTACTTATGCTGATTCCATGGGCTGAGCAGCTGTTTCTTCTGTGTATTTGCCCTTGTCCTTTCCAAGTGCAGCCAAACGTCCCTTGCCTCTCCTCTCGAGAATGGCTTTGCGGTCCTTGTCGAGTTTCAGTTTTACAATCGAAACCTTTGAGGGATGAATACCAACATAGACATTGGTACCGCTCGCGTTTTCACGTTGGATTTTCTCGATGTAAACAACGAACTTCTTACGATAGGATTGTACAACCTTTCCAACTTGGTTGCCCTTGTAGTGACCACGTACTACTTGAACTTCATCGTCTTTGCGGATTGGCATTGAACGAACATTGTACTTCTGGCGCAACTCCTTGGATAGAGGAGCCGACATTAAACGCCGACGAATGTGTGATGGCGCCTGGAAATGACGCTTGCGATTCTTCCTGCGGGAGGAACTCACAAATTTGTTGGACTTCATTTTATCGTAATTGTTTTCTGCGAAGTAAAAAAAATAATATTATAGTTAAACGTCAAAAACTGTGCCCAACTGAGCAGTCAAAACGTAGGTTGTGTATCACTTGGGAAAGATCCATGAAAATTCACTTAATGCACATGAAAACCGAAAAAATTAAAACAGATGTAGATAGAAAAGTATGGATTCTACATTATTTTGCATGAATGAGTAAATTTTCATTGAAATTCCCGTGGATATTTAAAGATTTAATTTCATTAAAACTCACATCAAACAACTATCGTAAAAACAACGAAAAGAAAGAACTTGACATTTGAGTTGTCGGAAGTAGTCGCATTTTTTAAATTTGACATTTAAGCGTGAAGTTGGGCTTGGTTCAGCGGTTCGGACATTGGATAGATTTTTTGCTGAATGTAGTCATCTCTTAAGGTAGTACTCACACCAAAATATTTTTTTGATGATGAACACGAATAAAGTTGATAGTTTGAAATGCTTGCAAAACGAATCTATTCATATAATTTAGTTTAGTTTAGTTGATTTATGCTGGGTTCACTTGCATCTGCAATTGCAGAAGTGCAGAAAAGTAAAGCGGGACTGATGAAGATTATAATACACAAAAGTTAAAAAAAGAGACGAATAGGATTATGGCTGCGCATGATGGTGGATTTACATGCATCTGCAAGTGCAGATGAAAATCGGAAAAAGACACAAGACGTGAAATTCATACTTGTCTGATAGAGAGATAGCACCATCTGCACTTCCTTAGTTATGGCTGCAGATGAAAAATTATGGGTACAGATGAACATGTTCATCTGCACCCATAATCCCTCATCCGCAGCCATAATCCTATTCGTCTCTTTTTTTAACTTTTGTGTTTTATAATCTTCTTCCGTCCCGCTTTACTTTTCTGCACTTCTGCAGTTGCAGATGCATGTAAATCCAGCATGAGGGATTATTATTATTACCCATAATTTTTCATCTGCAGCCATAACTAAGGAAGTGCAGATGGTGCGCTCTCTATCCGACAAGTATGAATTTTACATCTTGTGTCTTTCTCCGTTTTTCATCTGCACTTGCAGATGCATGTAAATCCACCAATATTTAGCAGAACTCTGCTATAGAAATTCAGTTTTACAATTTTAAACTTAAAGTTGGTGGCCCGTGGCACAGAGATTTGCCAAGTTGTTTTGCACGCGGTAATGAGCTTAGCTCACAAAAAACATGTCTAATATCTTGCCCCTTCCCTTCTCTGCCACTTACAAAATGCAATAACTATTTTTTCATTGTGCTTGAAAGGTAATCATGCCAATCATTGAATTCGCAGGATTTTACTCCCGTAGAGTTGAAAGGATTCGCGGTAAATTCGAATTCGCGATATTTCTCATTACCTAATTACTGAAATCAATGAATCGACTAATTATCAATACTAAATCTACCTTTTAATTTACATATTAGCACAGCCATCATTTTGATTGACATTTCAATATCAGTGCCATAATGAGTTCTTTTTTGCTTTCGGTGTTACGTGATGCTGTAGTGTCAAAATCATTTTTGTTGTTGTGTTACAAAATTATAATTTAATTTAAGAACGACTCGATGTTATGGTTAATTTTCTCCAATTTTCCCACGTTATTAGCGCACAATTACCACACAATCACTTCAAGTTGAGGTAGTAATGATGAAAGATTTAATGTGGGTAACAAAGTCAATTATGACCTAATTTTTTCCATAATCATTGCATTGGCCCTAGTGAAAACGCAGTATTACACTTTGTTGGCCATTCAAAAATAAGAATAATATATTTTTTAAAATATAGATTTAGCTTAACTCGTTTTTGATGAAGTAAAAAGAGTTCTGACAGAAGCAATATTGAAAATTAATAACTGTTCAAAGAATTAAATTAAACAACAATTTTAGAAGTTTTTGACAGATCAACATCGAAACCCAAGTCGTCCCAGAGATGAGTTGGACGAAGTTACGAAACGTAACATTCTGCCAATTCAACATTGCGTATAGGAACGACATCGATGTTACGTTTCGTAACTTTTTTGCACAGCCAAAACAAATACAATAACTGTCAAACAGACATTTTTCCAAGCGCTGCTCAAAATGTTTTGTTCAAGGCATTTCCTTACATTTTAGACAATTACGCTCTTTCAGAGAGTTTCTGAGAGAATTTTACTCCACTCCTTAAAATATGGAAGATTGTAAATTTATTTGAACAAAGTGAAAAAACAGACCTACTAAGTTTCATTCCGGGATGGTTTGAGTTAACCTAGTAGTGTTCCCATATGAAAAAAGTTTCGAGTTGATGTTTTTGTTTTAAGTTAAAAAGAGACAGACATAAAGTGTGAGCAGAACGACAATGACGTATAAGAGAATTCATTCCCTTTCCACTCATTTCCACTCTTAGTTTTAGTTTTAAATTCATTTTTTATTTTTTATCTCTAATAACTACTTACTTGCTAACAAAAATGTTTAAACTAGCTTACATAATAACTTAATTAACTTACTGACCCTAGGTGGGGTCCTAGGGGGGTGCCCAATAACTTATTTCTAATGCCTCTCGGACTAAAGATACAATATGTATTTCAACCTATAACTAATGTTATGAACTAAGAAGATTTGAAAAACTTGGTTTTTTGATAATTTTTTGGATTTCTTAAAACTATTTACTTACAACTAATTAAAACTACTTAAAACTAGAGCAGCCACAGTACCTTTTTTTTAAATTTTTAATGCTCATTTCCACTCTCTTAAATGTGAAATTTACTGGAATATTGGGAATAGTTCATTCAACACAGTTGGTTTCAAGTAGGTTGAAATAAAACCCAGTAGCTAAAAAGGTTTCATAATTTGTATGGCAAATCACTTGGTCATCATGTTGGTTTGGAATTGTTTTAAGTTGAACAAGTTTAAGTGCCAGTTGGGGACATAGCAGTAGATTAGGTACCTGCCTGAACGATTCGGATATCTTTATCCAGATAAAAATTCAACTTTTCCTATCCAGTATCCAACTTAACTGACTTTAATTCTGAAATAAACGCATACCACAATGCTTAATGGTGGATTTACACGCATCTGCAAGTGCAAATGAAAAAAGGAAAATTCATACTGAGGGAAGACACGTCTAGTTATAGGATGAGCATGTTCAATTGCACCAATAATTTTTCATATATGCAACCATGATTGTATTCGTTTCTCTTTTCAACTTTTGCGTTTTTCAATCTACATCAGTCTCCCTTTACTTTTCTGCACTTGTGCAGTAGCAGATACATGTAAATCTAGCATAATTCGTTAAAAACAACACACATCCTTTTCACAAAAGGGACCAAAGATCGCCCTGAGAATTTTTCAACTTAAGATAAGGTGCTTCTCCGCTTAGCCGTATAGCGTATAGCAGCGCTGCGATGCTTATGGTCTTATAAAGGTTTACCGTATTTTTTCTAGAAAGAAGTTCTATTTCTAGATTGCTGTAAATAGCAGCGTTTGGCAAGATAATTTTGCTTTGCTGATGTAAGTTTCATGTTTCTGTGTATAGGTAATTAGGTACCTACCTCGAAGTTAATTTTATCTATGTCCTATTCGTCGATGTTCTTTTCCGTTGGCGTAGACATGTTTAAAGTCTTTTTGAAATCGGTTCAGTTGTTTCAAAGTTCTTGTTCCCGGTCTCGTTCCCGTGATAATATTGGCATCAAATCTAAATAGAAGAAGTACAATATTGAAAAAAATCCAGAGTGTTTTCTTTTAAAAAGCCTTTTTCGACATCAAAAGTTTTGTTGAACTCTTTACCGTTTTTTACGGAGCAGTGTGAGTTTCACAGAGAATCCCTGTGGAGTCGGACTAATTAGTTTTGCAGGGATGCCAAATCTAGACATGGCTCTACACATGCAGAATTTTTGTTTCCATGATTCTATCACAATGTTCCACTGTTAGTCTTTACAGGTTTCAGTTCGAAGTTTGCCACCCTGGCATGATCTTTTTACCATTAAATTAGAACTTCATTTCCACCATGACATCTCTTAATTTTTTCAAACGAGCGTTTCTTATCGTGCACATTCATTTCCTTTTTGAGATTTCATTGTTCTTCCGCAAGACGAAGAATTTGCATTTGCACCTAAATCGTAGAGCGGTTTTATATCACAATCGTCTCAGAATTGCAATTATTTCGAATGAGCTCTATGATTAAATTATTCTTTTTTGATCCATAAGAGAAAAAATTATGGTGTAAAACTTGTGGGCAATATACTAAGTCTATGCCATTTTTGATACGCCTGTTCATGCTCTTTGTGGTTTCAAAAAAAAGTTTTATTCCACAGTATTCAACAGCATGAAGTTGGTTCTATATCAATTATTGACTAATTGAACTTAAATGCATGAAAGTCAGGCCCGCACTTGATTAAAAAACGGTTTCTTTATGCAACATTTTAGGGCCCATATAACAAAACGAAACCTAACAGCAATTCAGCTATTGATCGTTAACAATTCATAAAAATTCCTTGCAATTTTAAATTTATTTAGATTAAACAAATCGTTTCTGAATTCAAAATAGTTTTTCCCAGCAGATAGATTGATAAAACAAACTAACGGCCTCTGTTGCTACGGGGCCATTCAGTGCGACTATGTGCGTTTATTTTGATTTAAGAACTTGTTTTTATTGACTTTCGTTTTCTCTTTCTTTCGTTCCCAAAATTAAACAAAAAAATACTTTTGGATATTAATCAAAGTTGCTTGATTGCATTTCATTCTCTTTATGCGTAGGTAAGAGAAAATAAAGTAAAGAAAATACAGAAAAATCGTATTCTAAAGGCGATCCAGTCAGCCGGTTTGCTGATAGAGGCACTGTTAGAAGCAAAATATATTATTGAATTCTAAAACGTGTCACTACTGCTTTGATCTTCCAAGCGTTAACACCGTCTCGATCAGTTTCGTTCTCTGTTAGTGTCTTACATAAGATATTGATATTCAGTTTGATTGAAATATTTAAAGCCGTAAACATGAACTGCCTTAAGAGAATACCAATTCGCACAGTAAGTTAATTGAGGTTTTGACGAATTGAAAAATTGATGGATTGAATTTCTTTATTTCTGATCTTGTTACAGATTGCTCAAGCTCTTCAGCGTCAGCAATGTGCAGCATTTTCGGAGGGATCCAACATGCTTCCATTGACTTTTTTAACCGAAGATGAAAAAATGATGAAGGAGACAGGTAAGAAATGGGCGTGGGTAGTTAAGAAGCAAATAAACAAGTTGGAATGTTAACTATGTGGCTAAAAATCGCGAGCAATTATATTTTATCATTAATTTTCTATATCTAGATGGAAGCTATAGGTATCGATTTTTTGACTTTTATATCAGAAAAATAACACTTTTCTAAATATGTTAGATTTTCCAACAACAAATTTGAATATGTATGTGTGTGAGCTACTACACTGGTATAGTGGTACCAAGCATAGCAGACAAATATCAGACAAAGACTTGCAAATTCTTGAATTGTTCCACTTGACGATAAGTTTATTTTCGTATGTTGCTTATCAAGTAAATAAAACGTAACACGGCTTATCTCTGTGGCCTTTTTTATAATTTTTCATGTTGTTGGGGGTGTGTTTGGAATGAATACGTTCTTATCTCCTATACAAACTCGCTTTTATAATGTGGAGCACGTTGAACATGTTATTGAATTTAATTGGTTTGATTAATGATTGTGACAGCACCGCCGGCATAGTGACGCAGCAAAATTTATTCTAATTTTAAAAACAACCTGTTGTGATAAACAAAAATGAAAAACAATACATACATACATACATACATATACTTATATGAAAAACAAGTAATTTTGTTTTAGTTGGTAAACAGTTTATTAATATCTCGTTCAATTAATATCGTAATGGCTATTATTTTGATTTTAAAGTGACGCGCGTTTCCAACTTCATGTCCATTTTCTAAATTTTCAACCTAAATTGAATAAATTTACGAAAATATATTATCAGAAGAAAATTAAGTAAAAGTTCCTCAATATAGTTTATAGTAAACAACTGAGAGACTGCACTTCTGATCAACAACTTGTTGTTAAGTGTAGGGTTATATACGTAAGTGGTCACTACTTATGTGGTATTTTTATTTCGAAAACAACTTATCTTCGAATCGCCATGCCAATCAAATATCTCTTCAATAACGCAATCAGCAATCAATGAGGTAAAAAAAATTGCATATTTGAAGTGAAATTGCCATTATATAGCTTTTTTTTATACTAAGAATTGATTTTGAAAATCTTTGAAGGTAGGAAAAAGACATAAAGCAATAGCGCAAATCTATAGTCAGCGCATTTTTAAGAGACAATGCAGACTCTAGTTAATATCACTGTAACTTTAAAATGGGGGTCAATAGATAAAAAAGTATTGTAAACACATCACTAAACTTGTAACAACTTAAAAATGGACTTGGTTCAAATAAATGTGAACAGTACCTAATTTTAACATATTAGACAAATGACCTAAAAAGTTCTTGAACTTAGAACTAAGATTGGTTTAAAAATAAGTAATACAAAATTTCAAGCAAATTACAAACGTCAGATGAGTAAGAGGAAAGTTCTAAGTATTAGGTTTTTTAAGTTTAGATGGTTTATGAGCAATTTTAAAGAGATTTTTAATCACTATACCGAAAATTTATAAGCCCAAATTTATAGTCATTTAAAATCACATTAAAATGAGCCTTAGTAACACACTATCTTAAAATGACACTTGAATCAATTTGTAATTGATTTTAACTTCATACTTTTTTGAAGTCACTCTAAATTTAAAATCAGACAACCGTTATTTTAAATACTTAAAACGTTGCTCAAACTCATCTGACGTTTCCCTACTTGTTTGACATTTTGTGTGATTTATATCCGACCTAATATTTGTTCTGAATCATGTATTTCTAGATAAAATCAAAACTTTCATTTCAAATTTTCATTTGCAATCAAAATGTATGCTACGATTGTTTTTCTCTTCAATAAACTCAGGGCTAATTTTTTTTTTGCTTTTTAGTTTTGTTTCTTTACTTCACTTGCCTGAACTGCCAAAACGTTGGCACTTTTCACATCTGTGTTAACCAACTTAATTTCAAAGTTGTCAGTAGTTAGAGTTATGATTATAAATCGTTTGTATTTAATGAACCCAGTATAAAGTTGAAATGATTTTTACAAGAGCCGGCACTTTCTCTTTAGAACGCGCTGACTATATTAGCTGTTTAGTTGGTTTTATTAAATCATAAGTTTTTTTCAAAATTTAACAGAAACAAATGGACTTGGCTTTTGCCGTCTGCCAGATTGACAATTTAAAAAAGAACTAATGAGAAGTAAAAAAGTATTTAGTTTAAAATTTCAGAAACTTCCGATCATAATTCTTTGTCTGTATGCAAGAGCGATTTTGGAAAATAAAAACAGTTTCTTCACATCGACTCGGTTCAACTCATTAAAGCAATCTTCATCCGTTAGAAAACTTTTTCTAAAGACATGCAATCTTGTTTCCTGTAGTATAGGGCATTTTCCAATAAAGTGCAGGACATCTTCTCGTTCTTTCAAACTACACAATTCGCAAAGGCATGGTAAATCATCTCTGTGTGTCACATTATTTAGGCTCAAAAGTTCTCCTCTCAACCTTATCATCATGGATATTTCTTGTATGCTGTTGTTGTCATGAAAATAGTTTTTTTCACCCAAATTATGATCTAAACCACTGTAAATAGATCTAAAAGCTGATGATTCAGCATCTTGCCTGTATTAAGATGCATATAGCTCATCCGCCTTCTGTATCAGCCTATACATCTAGTTTTTCCAATTGTCTCTATTTCCTAGACTTAAGTCCACGGCCATGTCGCACTGCAGTGCCAGATCTAACCATTCCGCGTACCAACTTGTTCCATCCGCAATATTTTTTAGAGCTACTTTTTTTGGTAGACGCTCATTAGACATTTTCATCACTTTTACCATATATAGTCTACCTGGTCTTAATAAACAGAGATGAAAGTCCCGTTTCGACCATGAGTAAATAGTTTGGGGCGTTTGAAGGAATATATGACAAATTCTTTTGATATAAAACCTTAGAAGTTTCTCGACCTCTTCATATTGTTTATGTCCCCATACTTGCGCAGCATAGAACATCACTGACTCTGCAACTGCTTCAAAAACTTTATATTTGCTCCTATATGAAATGAAACGATTTCCAAAACATCCTTTCCACGTTGTGTTTATTGCGTTTTTAGATTTTGCTAATTTTTCCTTAAGATGCTTTTGACTGACTATATTATATGCGCTATATTCTTTCAAAATAGCCTTAGTTCCGAACTAGCTTAAAGCTACTTTTTTCTTACAGACACCCTAAACTTAAAACCAGCCAACCCCCATTTCAAATACTTAAAACCGAACTTAAACTCATCTGACGTTTCCCATTAGTGATTTATTACCGAGCTAATATCTGTTCAGAGTCAACTATTACTGCACAAAAACTAAACTTTCGTTATTTTTGTTATTGCTATTGTTATTTTTCACATCACCTCATTTTTATTTTACTTTTAGGTCTGTTCCTTTACTGCATTTGGCATTTGAATAGACTGTCAACATTGTTATAACCAAGTCCATCTTAAAGTTAGTAAGGTTTTTTTAAATGACCCCATTATGAAGTTAGAATGATGTTAACTAGAGCTCCTTTGTTTAGTAGTAGACTAGACATTATGCTATTCATTGGTTATGAGCTGCAAAGCACTGTGAATTGTGATAGCGGTAACTCTAAAAAATAAACCAGTACATAATGGGAATGATTCATACGAAATTGTTTTATGTTTTTCATTGTACCTTTTTTGATCAGGAAGTGATTCACTTCGTTTACATCAATAGAAAAATGTTAATTAATGAATTACTTAGGTTGACCCACATTTATATTGTGTACTATTGGATATGTAAGAAAAAATGTTTTTTGATTTCGGTAGGTAGTTGGCTCAGCTTTATCCAAAACCCTTCAAATAGTTTGCTCCAAAATCTAAAGTACTCATTGGTAGGTACTTATGAAGTGAACATGTTTGCGATTTATATTATGACAACGAAACGATCTTCAAAATCTATTAGGTATTACTTGTTGAAAGTTATACTGCTTTCAAAGGCCATAATTATATGCATTTAATCTATTTTTATTTTAAAATCGTTACGACGCGGAGGTACATAATGTGCATTAATTCGCATACCTACTAAAGCACCTTCATATAATATACTCGTATTACAACAAAAGTATTACAAGCGCATGCATTCAGAAAAAATTGATTATACTAATTCTGTTGTTCTAGCAATAGCAATTAGGTATTCATTCAACGTTCGTGTTGATATGCCATGTGGCATGTGGGCATAAGACTGTCAGCACTCTTTGATGTACGTATGTAAATGTTTTTACAAATACAACAGAAAAAGATAAAGTAAAGCATTCAAATACCTTTTTTTTATACCCAAAACAAAGTTATAAAACAGCGCTATCATAACAACAACAGGCCCCCAAAGTTACGCAATTTATTTCCATGTTCTCTTTACAATAATTTCGAACATAAGAGAGATTGCTCGCGTTTTTGTGACCTATCTTCGAAAATCTTAACTTAAGATTCTGTCACTTTTCCCTTGTAAAAAGATTCAGATTTTCAGATGACAATTCAGATGACATTTAGATTTTCAGATTTTCGAAGATAGATTTTCAGATGGAAAATCTTGGCTGAAAATCTGAACTTAAGATTTTACTTGTCAAAACAAGGAAAACAACATACATGACAATCGAACTTAACTCGGTATTCTTGGGTTATTTTTTTGTTGTACAAGTTTTCGCTTATTTGTTGAATTGAAATTGATAATTATTGGTGTTTGGATATTCTGGTTTGTAAATTAATTTTAATAGTGAGTTTATCAACAAAGAAAATACATTTTTGAAGGCACACGATTTTCATTATTTTTATCTTAATTAAGTAAAATGAATGTAATTTTAATACTGCTTAGTTTGGAAACACTTGGAAGTCAAATTGTTGAATTTCAAACAGAACAAATCTGTGTTTTACAATTAATTTTACTACTAACTATGTAGAATCGAGAGGTGAATCACAGTATCATTTTACATCTGACACAGAGCTTAAATAGCGTTCTTGACTGACAGTAGTAGTCTCGAAAATTTCGAAGTTGCGAAGAACGCGAGCATTGTCATTGGGTTTCATTGAATTTACTTTAATCTAGCGGCTCACTAAGCAGATACAATATTTAAAATGCCATTCAACCTTATGGACCCGACACCCAACGTTGACTTTAGGTTTTGGTGGAGCTTTATAAAAACCATATTTACACTTTATAAATTAATATTACGTTGTGTCGTGTGATAGATAAATTGGATAGCTGAATTAATGATACTAGTATTTGTGCTTGCTTAATTATTACTACATAGTTGTATTGTGTAGTATTCATAGTTCGACAACTTTCTAGGAAAAGCCATTTGTATTGAGAATAGCTACTCGCACCCCACGAATTTTTATAGAAGGGACATTGCGTTAGGACAATTGTCAAAACAGTACATATCTATCGGCTTGTATTTAAAAAGTGTTTTATTAGAGGTTTTCAAACTGTCAACAATGTTTCTGGTGGTTTTACTCGGGCGGCAAAAATTGAAGGGCGGCAAATTTTGAGATGAAATTTGAAAACTTGTGTTTCTTTAACACACGTACCAACATTATAAGTGGAAAGTTCTCGACGAAAAAAGAATCGATTTGGACAAGTCTCGACTTTCGCCTAATATCAAATATTTTATAAATTTCTGTATCGAAAATCTCTTACATTATTGTGATGAACGTAGAGAGGGGCAATTTTCGCAACTGCCTAGGGCGGCAAATTAGGGCCTGGGTAGGTAAGCATGTCTGCCTTGCCTAATACGTACCACGTTCAAGGTTCAAATCTCAACGGAAAACACTTCCACTTGTGTCGCTTTTTCTGAGGAATTGCCAGGTCCTCCGATAGTAATTTCGAAAAGCACTTCGAAATCGGTAAAAAACGTAGATGGTTATGAATATGCACTAGGCCCCGGACAACAACAACGCTCTGTTGCGCGTGACTATTTATTTATTTAACACTGTTTCTATTGATTGTCAATTTGACGACTGGCGGTATATTTGTGATCAGTGCGTTTTGAGATTTCACAATGAATGGTCTTATCATATTGCCGGGGTACGGTCCAATAATTAAAAAAATAAGGTATGTAAATAAAAAAAAAAAATACATACACTTTTCCCCTAAACGTAATGAGATAGAACCCGCTCTAAGACTATTTTTTCTTGTCTTCACCCAACCTCTTCGTCCTGAACTCTTGTCGCACCGTATGCAAAACACACTTTATACAATTTCTTGGCGTTCAATGAAGGCAGTTATGCCACAAAATGCCTATGTTCCATTTTGTAATTCTGGCTACACTAAATTTAACGCTTTAATTACCGATCTGGTATAAGTATAACTAAGTATAACTAAAAAATCCTTTTAAACAATAAATTTTAATTTTACTTAAACCACTAATTTTTATTTTACAGTTGCAAAGCTCGCAAAAGAAACGATTGCACCTTTGGTCAAGAAAATGGATGAAGAACATCAGTTTGATCCTTCGGTAGTAGAAGCTGTTTTCCAAAATGGTTTGATGGGAATGGAAATCGATACAGAACTTGGCGGTAGTGGTTGTAATTTCTTCACCACCATTTTGGTAGTTGAAGAACTTTCAAAAGTCGACCCAGCCGTTGCTGCGCTAGTAGATATTCATAACACGCTTGTCAACTCCTTGATGATGAAGATTGGCACTAAGGCTCAAAAGGAGAAATACCTTCCGAAGCTAGCACAGGAATATGTATGCGGCAAAATGCGAACAATTATCATTTTGAAAAAAATTTACGAATATACTCTTTTCAGGCTGGTAGTTTCGCTTTGACTGAACCATCATCCGGATCTGATGCGTTTTCCCTAAAAACAACCGCTAAAAAAGATGGAGACCACTACGTCATCAACGGAACCAAAATGTGGATTTCAAATTCAGATATTGCTGGGATGTTCTTGGTTTTCGCAAATGCCAAACCAGAAGCTGTATGTCTATTCTCCAAAGTCAGGAAAAAAAGAAATGTTTAACCTTTTTTTCCATTTACAGGGATACAAAGGAATCACTACGTTCATCGTAGACCGTGATACACCCGGACTAAATGTTGCCAAAAAAGAAGATAAGTTGGGCATCCGAGCTTCTGGTACATGCATGATAAACTTTGACAACGTTCGTGTCCCAGAAGAGAATATTTTGGGAGAATTTGGAAAGGGATACCAATATGCCGCTGGTTTCTTGAACGAAGGTCGTATTGGTATTGGTGCCCAGATGATTGGACTTGCTCAAGGATGCTTTGACGTGACTATTCCATACTTGATGGAACGTAAACAATTTGGACAAGAGATCTATAACTTCCAATCGATGCAACATCAGATCGCCACAGTTGCAACTGAGATTGAAGCAGCACGTCTTTTAACATATAATGCTGCTCGTCTTCAAGAACAAGGTCGTCCATTTTTGAAAGAAGCTGCCATGGCAAAATACTATGCTTCTGAAGTTGCACAAAGAGCTACCATCAAATGCATCGATTGGATGGGCGGTGTTGGTTTCACTCGTGACTTCCCTCAAGAAAAGTTCTACCGTGATGTCAAAATTGGAGCTATCTACGAAGGAACAACCAACATGCAACTGAGCACCATTGCAAAGGCTATTAAGAAGGAGTATTCATCATAAATGGCAAGATGCATTTGAAGTTGTGATAAAATAATGATATTTAAGTGCAATTGCCAATCGATATGTAAAAATATGGAAGTCGATGGATTGTTTTAGTATAGTTAACGCTATCTATCGTAACAGATTCCAAAAGTGCATTTATTTAAGCTAAGTTTAAAATTGAATGTCGTTTTATGTCTTTTTTTTATAGTAACAAGAATGGAAACAATGTATATTTTATGAGACTAAAAATATTAATAAAATTTTAAGAAAATGAACTACTTTTGAAAATGTATTACAAGTTATAGACTTTTTTTTAATAATTTGAGCTTATACCAATGGCTTATAATGTTGTGAAACACACTGCGAGCGTTAGGAGAATAGGAGAGAATGAAGTATGAGACGCCCATGGACATTGATTTAAAATTTTTTTATATCAAAAAGCAATGGAAGATCAGAGTCAGGTAAAGCATTCCACATTCGGGTGAAGCTATAAAATATGAGTCTCTATATTTAACTACACGTCCGAAGTTGTGCTCAAGCAAAAAACTGATGAACATTCCTGGCGAGGCGGGTGTTGCGGCTGAATTGTTCCTCTGGCTATTACCATTTATAATAAAGCGGATAAAGAGACGGAGAGACACAGGTAACGTTTCGACGATGTTCAAGAGAATCAGCCGATCCCACAATTTTAAAGCTTTCTTTCGAACCCTGTCAAAAATGCACAAAGATGCCTGAGTGGCACTCGACCAATTGTGGTGGTTGTATTTTAGTTTTAGGCGAGGGTAGACCTTATAAATTTTAGCCATCAGAAATTTCCTGCAACGTTTTAATAAACCTAAACATTTTACAATTTTTTTTGGCGACTTCAAAATATGTAATCATTCCGAGGAAGATCATCGTTTACCTCAGGCTCTGAAAGGCATTAATCTAAAAGTCAATTCTATAAATATCATTTTAAGATTAAAGTAGTTTTACTGCTTCTTTAAGAAAAAAAAAAAACATTTTTGAAGAACTTTGTAAGTCCCTGAACTCTTTATGTTTTCTAAAAGAATCAAAAGTCTATAAACAATCAATACGGAGATTATTTATGAAATCGTTCGCTGAACGGCTGTCGTTTGTTACTTACACTTGTATCTCCAGTGTCGAATTCGTATTAATTAGATGAGTAGTTATTGCTTTAAATAACATTTAAAAACTAATATTTCAATTCAAAAATACATTTGTAATGGAAGAATATTGCACCACTAAGAATTTTCCGAATGATCATAAAATGCTCTTTTCAATTAAGGAAAAGTATTGTATTCAATTTATTTTATAACTTTTGTGGACTGAATCTTTGAAAATATTCAAAAGTTTAAGTTTTAAGAAAAGTAGGCAATGTAATTTAGTGCGTATTTGTGTAGCCTACATTTAAGAGTAACTAATTAAACAGCAACTAGACCTTTGAGGGTGTGTAGTGTCTTGTGTGTTCCTTTTCTAATAAGAACTATAGGAATTAGGAACAATGTGCTCATAAGAAAGTGGATTGAGTTCCCATCATCAAATGTCACGCTTTTTGATTTTTCAACATGTATTTTCCGTCAAGTAAAAAGAAACTAAAATATATGCATAAAGGGCATTCATTATGTTCTTAATCCTTTCTAAGAAGGAAATTTCATTTTATGTGCATCAGGCTCTTGTCAATGCTGCTTCAAAGTGGCAATAAAAGCCAAGGGCCTTAATTCTACATTTACATTTACATGAAACCTACTCCACACATAAATCTGCGGAGTAGGGGGTTTGCAGCCGGGCGACAAAGACCATTTGGCTGATACACCACAAGACTAACTACACAAATACTACATAGAACAAATAACACATGACAACAGCACGCAGTAGTACAAGACGGTTCCCCATCTTGTCACTAACAGCGCTCATTCCGATTTAATTACGGTGTTCTAATGGGAACCGACTCTTTTCGGGTGACAAGGCCGTTGTCAGGGCCTTAATTCTTTTTTTTTTGGTGGGTCTCAAACTCAATGACTGTTCAGAGTGGAAACAAGCCTCGTGGGTGTTATTTCCATTTTTTTTTTTGGGAATAAGACACAATACGGTCTTGTTTCCTTATTAAAATTCGATTTCCTTATTGCACTGCACCGAATTTCTCACAACCATACTTTGTAAACTGGAATGGAAGTGGCCTACATTTTTTTAACGATTCCGAACGCCTTATCGAGAGAGTGCTTTTCATGGCAATGAAATTATATAAGCAGAACTTGCTAATTTCGTAATTTCGTAATTTGTGATTTGTGATTCAAACCTCAACAGAACCTCAAACAGCCTGTTACGAGACATGCTAACTTTGAATTGTGTGCATCAAATTTCAAGTTTTTGGAGGCTCTTGTTGGGTTGTTTGGGAGTTATGCCGCAATAACAACGCAGTTTGAATATTTATCACAAGGAAAAGATTATGGATAATATGAACCATGAAACTTTTAGTGGATATAGTCCGCGTTTTAACGGATCTATCATTACCATGGTAGAGTTTTCTTACTAGACAATTTAGATCCGCTTTTTTAGAATCATTTAAGGCAGAAACTACATTTAATTTGCAATATAAAATTCAAAGACCAGACATAAATCTACAAGACTTCAAGATCTGAAATCGTCTCATATCGTTGCGGTGTAGAGGACCTCGCAAAATAATCAATTAAAAAATAAATAGGGTGGCGCAAAAGAGCGAGGAGCCCCTGGGCCTAGCGCATTTCCCACAACCATGCCTTGTGAGGGAATGGAAGGAACCTACAATTTTCTGCCGGTTCCGAAAGGCTAATCGAGAAAGCATTTTTCATGGAATACTAAAGGAGGACTTGCCAAGTATTCGCGAAAGCGATACCCGTGGTAAAAACATTTTTGCCTTTGTTGGAATTCGAACTCAAACCTCTGGATTAGCAGGCGGACATGCTGTCCATGACACCACGGGTACCACAAAAAAAATCAACTAGGAATCCATAAAATAAGAAGAATTATATCTACTTTTTGGCATTTTCAGTGGTATTATGTTCTTCTAAACTTTTCATGGAAGAGAATAGATTCTTAAATATTTATGTTTTTTGCGTTTTCTTCAAAACATGATTAAAATACTTAGGGGAGGTGCTGCAATTTCACTGACGATATACATTTCAAGGAATCAAAATTTGTTGTGGGCCTTAGTCCAGATGGGGTGATATTCGATTATTGAATTTCATTTGATAACTGATTCACAATTAAGAATGAGCTTAAAACCAATTTAAACTAGAAAAGCGGAGTTCACACTGTACAATTAGTTGGACAGACTTTGGCTTAAACGACAAAATATGGATAATATGTAACCTCAGAGGACCGCATGACCAACTTGTTGGATGGTTTTCAAATATTTTTGAAAATTTAGAAGTTGGACGGAGTGGAGGAGTATGACATAATGTTGAATGAGAATTTTGATAAGTCTGAACGCAAACTACATCCGACCATCCAAGCGAAGTCTGTCCAGATAATTGTACAGTGTGAACTCCTAAACAAATGTGGATTGCATAGTTGCATTGTCTGACTTGTTTGAAAAATCATTAAAGTGAATCGCTGGTATATTGACTTGTGATAGCGAGCTCAGAAAAAATCCCATGAAGGACTGATTTAGTTCTCTCCCAATTTGTTCATTTTCCGTACAGTTTCGAACAATTTTTTTGCGTAAAAGTCGTATTAACGAACACTGAACTTAATGAACCACCTCATAATTTGTACCTCTGCGGTGATGCACTAGCACTAAGCAATGAACTTTGATTTTAATTTATTCCTATGAATATATTATGTAAATATTCGCTGAATATTTAATCGAGTTGCTTGGTTTTTGAAAGTTGTAAAGCCTTAGCTTTTCAGCACATATGTATGTACTTTTGATAATTTTGAATTTGCTATACTATCAAAAATTACATCGTTTTATTAAGAAGCCGAATTGAGAAAAGCTAAAGGTTTTCCTATGTTGTTGACTTTTTTTTTAATATCAAAATATACTTGTTGCTTCACTGTTAGAACAAATCAATAAAATAATCTGTAGAATAAAGTCTAATGGAAAAAATATTGCTGCTCCAAACAAACAATCGCACTGAGCAAAAAAAAAAAAATCGATGCTGACTTTTGTCCGCAGAATATCTTCGCACCGATAACAGAGGTGACTGACATTAGCTTTTTATTTTGATTTGTCCTCGTGCTTCACCAGCATCAGATTGATTTTGGACTTTTACCACAGTTCTGCAGTTCATTCTACTGTCAGCTTTAGCACCAACCACTTTTGCTTTCATTTCAAGTGATTACTTATTTCAGAGGTGGCTATGGCGCATAGGCACTAGCCACTAGGCAGGCTATGGAAGTTCATTTACGATAAAACTCGTAGTTTGAATGGAATTTTCTCATTATATCGATTTCCGCTTCCCTGTGTTTTTTTTTTTTTTTTTTTGTTACAAATAAACCAAGCTTACCACTGACAAATAGCTGAATTGCTAGCGAAAGTAAACACAACCGATAAAAGCTTTCGCATTCAGCATTATCACGTGTTCTCTCTGTCGCTCTTTCTCTCTGTCAGAGTATTTTTGATTAAATTTGTTATCCTTTTGGATTGGCCTGAAGTAGGTAGGTATAATATTGAAGTGCATGGTGGGTATAAGATTCTTATAAGCCTGCTCTTTTTCATATAATCTACCACACTGCACTCAGTCGGAAGCCGGTCAGGTGCTGCTTGTGAAATCCGAAACGAAGTTATTGATTTTTTTAAACAATTAAATTTTTTATTTTGATTTGTTTTGTAGCTCCTAATTGTAAGTGATAAATGATAATAAACTAGTGAATTCGTGCATTCCAATAGATTTGCTATAAACAAAGTTTAAAATAAACCAACAAATTAGTTACATAAATAGTTAACAATAATTCAAGTCTATGATTCACAACGATTCAGCACTGTCCAGTCAATTGTTAGATTCGCAAAAACTAACCAAATTTTTTCCTCTTTAAGAACTTAAATGTAAGTAGAACACAGTGGCACAATTAATTTTCTTTACTGCATAAATAATAGTTTTTGGAATGACCTAGTTGTAAGTGGACTGCCGAATCGGCACTTAAAATGTTGGAAACTGTGATTTGAAGAAAAATCGATACCAACTTTTATAAACGTAAAGACAAATTAGTGTCGTAACATTGAAATTTTTGACATGTTTATGGTTATCGTAATGAGATCTTTAATGTTCTTGAACGACTCTGAGACATTTAATAAAGTGTGTTCGATTCTGAAAGCATGATGTATCGTTAGAAACCTTTGAGTAATGAAGTCGTATCATTGAATGTCTCGTGATGGGGTTTGAGTATTGTGCAGATGTATACCTTCGCGTCTGTCGTTAGGAAGGTTGCATGTGAAAATACAATGCCAAGGACTATTATCAGCACTGTTTTTAGCACGAAATGGTTTTTTCTTTTCTTTGTTTGTGGGTTACCTTCACTGGTACAAAATAATATATTGTAACGTGAACCCAACATTTTATACCAATTTCCTAATCGAAAAACGTTCAACCGAAAACACAACTGGCAACACTTTAATGGAATGGTATAAATGACAGGCGTTGCTTGTAAGCCAGTGTGTGTGAGTGTATAGAGAGACAGACAGACAGAGAGTAGACAGCAAATGTGGAGACAATGTAGAAGTTACTGGAGAGTTCTAGATGGCATGTCATTCGATATAAATAGCCCGCCCGAGGCAACCAGAGGGCAGTTTTTGTTTATAGAGTGATAAAGTTAAGAGTAAATACAAGTGATAGTCCAAAAGTCGAGTTGAGTTCAAATAAAGTGTATATCGAAAGTAGATACTGAATAAAGTGGTAGAATTAAATTGAAAGGTAGAGTTTTATTTTTGCGAACTAAGCGCACGTTACATTGGTGTCAGAAGTGTAAATAAAACTTATTTGACTAGTAAAGTGTAAAAAAAAAAAGTAAAAAGAAAATAATAATTATATACAGTGAAAATGGGTAAGTTGTTAGAAGAGCTCAACTGCATTGAGCTTAAAGGTGAGTTAGGTAAGCGAAATCTTTCTAGAGCGGGATCGAAAAATGAGCTCGTCCTGCGCTTGCGTAACTATTTGGAACAGCAAGGGGAAGACGTAAACACTTTTGTTTTTGAAATAGAAGTGGAAGAAGAGGAAGTAAGGGAAAGTGTAGATTTTTCTAGCATGATGAAACTTTTGTTAGAACAGCGAAACGAGCAAAAGAAGGAACAGCAGAATGTTCTCGAAAGACTCGAAGTACAACAAAAGAAGCTGATTGAAGAGCAACAGCAGAATATTCTCGGACGTCTGGAAGAACAACGAAACGATCAAAAGAAGGAACAGCAGAATGTTCTCAAACAACTGGAAGCACAACGAAACGAACAAAAGAAAGAACAACAGAATATTCTCGAAAGACTTGAGGCGCAACAGAATGTTTTGGAAGGTCAGAAAAACATTCTAGAAGGTAAATTGGGTAACATTGAGAAAAATGTATGTGCCCTAGACGAACGCGTTGAAGGTGTGGAGAAACAGCTTTCTGTTGTAGAGAATCGTTTCGAAATCGTAGAAACCCGATGTGATAAACAGTTCTCTGTTCTGACTAAGGAATTGGACCAGATCCGGAAAATCAAAATTCGAGAGTCTGCTGGGGAGTTTGCAAGGAAAAAGGAGATGAAACCCCCAACATTTGATGGACAGTCTTCTTGGCCAGTCTATAAGAGACAATTTGAGGCAGCCGCGACAACAAATGGCTGGGATGACGAAGACAAGTACATTGCACTGACTCTTGCTCTTAGAGGACCAGCAGCTGAATTACTTCAAACAGTTCCAGCTGGTAAGAGCGGCGATTTCAGTTCTCTCGTGGCAGCTATAGATAAACGCTTTGGAGATAGCCACTTGAAAGAAGTCTTCCGAGTCCAACTCAATAACAGAGTCCAGAAAAGGGGTGAAAGTCTACAGCAGCTCCAAGCAGACGTCGAAAGACTGGTTCACCTGGCATACCCGGATGCTGGAGAAGAAATCATCAACCAGCTCGCTGTTGAGTCCTTCGTTCGTGCCATTTCCGATATACATCTTCAGAGGTCTGTGCGAACTGCTAGAACACGTACTCTTTCCGAAACTTTAGCATTCGCATTGACAATTGAAGCAGCAGAACAGGCTTCTCAGGGAGTACATCGACTTAGAGAGGCCATAGTCGAAGAATGCTCGTGCCAAAGAGCTGAAATACAAAAGAACAGGAGCGGACTAGCAAGATGTTGGAACTGCAACAAGACCGGGCACTTACAGCGTCAATGCCGACTACCACCAAACAAAGCCAGTTGTCAACATTGTGGAAGCAAGAGATCCAACCCAGAGCAAGGTAACAACAACACCAGCGTTGCCTATCAGCCCGTAAGAACCAACTTCGAGGGGCAGAGGCTGGTTTCTTGTATCGATGGCCCCAGAACCACCATCCAGGTCTCTCAGACCAAACGAGACAACAAAAGTCTGACTGTGGAGACTACTATTAACGGGAACAAACATGTGGCTACCATCGACACCGGTGCCACAGCCTCCATAGTACGTCGAGACCTGGTAAAGACGACGTGGCTTCATAACACCAATAGCTACCGTCTAAGAACCGCAACGGGAGAAGCAGCAAGAGTATATGGAGAAGTGTGTCTTAAGATCCGACTGGCCGACCTAGTGTTTACTCATCAATTCCTGGTGGCAGATATATGTGACGAGTGCATCATTGGAATCGACTTTATGAAACAGCACGGAGTTATTTTGGACATCGGTAATCAGGTTTTGAAGTACCAAAATAAGGAACTTCCAATGACTTATTCGAACGAAAGTACGTCGACACTGAGAACTGTCATCAGGGAAGATCTTATTCTGCCTCCTTCTTCTGAAGTGTTCGTTTGGACAAAACTGGAAGGTGAGTTTGGAAGCCTTCGATACCTCATGGTGGAACCAGACCCAGAGTGTTCCTCCCAAAGCGTCATCATTGGGAAAACACTGGTAGCACCTAAGAACAAAATGGTCCCCGTACGATTACTAAACACCAGACCGTACGATGTAAGGTTGAAGAAAGGAGAAGTCGTTGGACGTTGCGAATCGGTTGCAGCAATTACGAAGATCACAGACGAAGCTCCGAGAAAACCTATAACTCCGGAGGAGCTCGAAACCATCAGAGCTAAAATACTGAATTCATCCAACCTTGATCACCAACAAACAAGGATGGCTGAAAGTCTCCTACAAGAGTACACTGATATCTTCGCATCGCAAAAGGGGCAATATGGTAGGACACAGTTGGTGCAGCATCGCATCAACACAGGAGATGCAAGACCGATTCGTCAACCTGCAAGACGTCTTCCACTGGCCAAACAAGGTGAGGTTGAGGAAATGATAACAGCAATGAAAAAGGACGGTCTTATCGAAAATTCCAAAAGTCCTTGGGCGTCACCAGTGGTGCTAGTGAAAAAGAAAGACGGAAGCACTCGTTTTTGTGTGGACTACCGAAGGCTGAATGATGTAACTAAGAAGGACAGCTATCCCCTGCCCAGAATCAGTGATACCCTGGATGCCATGGAGGGAGCGCAGTGGTTCTCGACGCTGGACTTGAAGAGCGGATATTGGCAAGTTGACATCCACCCTGATGATCGGGAAAAGACGGCGTTTTCTACAGGTAATGGGCTCTGGCAGTTTAAAGTTATGCCGTTTGGGTTATGTAACGCTCCGGCAACATTCGAGCGTTTGATGGAGTGCGTTCTTCAAGGACTGACGTGGAAAGCTTGCCTAGTCTACTTGGACGATGTCATTGTTTACGGGAAAACATTTGACCAACATTGTAAGAACCTTAAAGCCGTGTTTCAGAGACTTCGAGAGGCTAACCTTAAACTGAATCCAGAAAAATGTGCACTTTTCAAAACCGAAGTCAAGTATTTGGGACACATCATCTCATCCCAAGGAGTAAAGACTGATCCTGAAAAAGTTGACTCCGTCAAAAATTGGCCAACACCACAGGACAAACATCAACTCCGAAGCTTTCTGGGACTTGCCACATATTACCGACGTTTCGTTAAGAACTTCGCTGGAGTTGCAAAGAGTTTGCATCAGCTCACCGAAAAGGGGAAGCAGTTTAAATGGTCAGGTGAGTGTGAGAAATCTTTCCAGGAACTCAAATACCGCCTCTGTAACGCTCCAGTGCTGGCACATCCAACACCTGGCAAAACATTCATCGTCGACGCAGATGCAAGCAACGTTGGAATCGGGGCGGTACTATCCCAAGTGCATGATGGCGAAGAGAAAGTGGTGGCATACTACAGCAAGGTCCTATCGAAACCCGAAAGGAACTACTGCGTGACCAGAAGGGAACTGCTAGCTCTTATCCTGGCAACAAAGCACTTCCATAAGTACATCTATGGACAGAAAATCCTTCTGCGGACAGACCACGGTGCTCTGAGCTGGCTGTTGAACTTCAAAAATCCAGAAGGTCAAGTCGCAAGGTGGATAGAAAGATTGCAGACCTATGACTACCAGATCCAACACCGCAGAGGAAAGCTGCACTCAAACGCCGATGCATTATCACGAAGACCTTGCAAAGTGGATTGCAAGCATTGCAAGCGGCAAGAAGACAAAGAAATCATTACCGCTCAGCGACTAAGAGCTGACCCCATAAGCGGATGGAGCAATGAGGAAGTGAGGACTGCTCAACAGGAAGATCCAGATATCGAACCCATTCTCGCATGGAAAGAAAATGAAGAGAAACCGGAATGGGGAGACATTTCTGACAGGAGTCCAGTTCTCAAAGCCTATTGGGCACAGTGGGACTCACTATATGTGCAAGAAGGTGTCCTCAGGCGAAGATGGGAATCCGCTGACGGTAAGTCATATGTGATGCAGCTGATCGTACCACAATCGAAAGTCAGTGAAGTTCTTCAGGAGATGCACGACGGACCTTCTGGAGGCCACCTGGGGGTAAACAAAACACTGGAGAAGGTGCGACATCGGTTCTACTGGTTACATGCTAGAGATGACGTGGAGAAGTGGTGCCGAACATGTGACAAGTGTGCTGCAACCAAAGGACCTGGTAGGAAGATTCAAGGTAAGATGCATCAGTACAACGTTGGATCGCCTTTTGAGAGGATTGCAGTAGATGTGGCTGGGCCTTTTCCAGAGACCAACGCTGGAAACAAATACATTCTGGTTGTAATGGACTATTTTAGCAAGTGGCCTGAGGCGTATGCCATCCCAAATCAAGAAGCCAAAACGGTGGTCGACCAGATTGTGTTTAACTGGGTTAGTAGGTTTGGCGTGCCTATGGAACTCCATTCCGACCAAGGGAGGAACTTTGAGTCAAACATCTTCCAAGGAGTGTGCGGACTACTTGGCATTAAGAAGACGAGAACCACACCACTTCATCCACAATCTGATGGGATGGTTGAAAGATTCAACCGGACCTTGAAAGAACACCTCACCAAGGTCGTAGGCGACTACCAAAGAGACTGGGATAGGCACGTACCGCTATTCCTGATGGCCTATAGAAGTGCAGTACATAGCTCGACAGGACAAACACCATCTGACATCCTGTTCGGGAAAACCATGCGGCTGCCCAGCGAACTTAAATTTGGATGCCCCACAGAGGAGCCACAGGACACAAACGAGTATGTGGACGACCTCAAGGAGAGACTCGCTGACATCCATAAAAGAACAAGGGAACGGATGAAAGCCTACAGCGACCGGATGAAGACACGGTACGACACAAAAGCGACAACGTCAGGATTCCAAGCAGGAGATCGTGTGTGGCTTTATAATCCTCATCGTCAAAAGGGATTGTCACCGAAACTTCAGCAAAACTGGGAAGGTCCTTATACTGTAGTCACGAGGATTAACGACGTGGTTTACCGCATCCAAAGAGGACTAAGAGGCAAGTTAAAAGTAGTTCATTGTGACAGGCTGCATCGATATAGTGGCGAGGCTGCAGATGGAATTATTCGGGACGAACAATCCTAAGGAGGGGGCAGTGTAACGTGAACCCAACATTTTATACCAATTTCCTAATCGAAAAACGTTCAACCGAAAACACAACTGGCAACACTTTAATGGAATGGTATAAATGACAGGCGTTGCTTGTAAGCCAGTGTGTGTGAGTGTATAGAGAGACAGACAGACAGAGAGTAGACAGCAAATGTGGAGACAATGTAGAAGTTACTGGAGAGTTCTAGATGGCATGTCATTCGATATAAATAGCCCGCCCGAGGCAACCAGAGGGCAGTTTTTGTTTATAGAGTGATAAAGTTAAGAGTAAATACAAGTGATAGTCCAAAAGTCGAGTTGAGTTCAAATAAAGTGTATATCGAAAGTAGATACTGAATAAAGTGGTAGAATTAAATTGAAAGGTAGAGTTTTATTTTTGCGAACTAAGCGCACGTTACAATATATAAGATTGCGACAATCGCTTTTTCACTCGTCACATGATTCGATAGTGAGGGGCGCTGAAAGTTCAATTTTGTGAAAGACCTTGCTACGTTAAGTTGTTGCTATCTTTAAATTCCAAAAGGAACTTTTGAGTATTTTCGTTCTGACGTCTCACTGGCCACTTCATCGTGAGATTGAACCAAACTCTCTTGACAGCTCGGAAATCACTGCATATACACTCCAACCTCCAGCCTCGAGAAAGTTTGTTATTTATAGGCTCAAACTTCAAGAATAAATGATTATGTATGTCAACAAAAATCGAAACTATACGTCTGCCAGCAATTAAATAGGAGGTAGAATCCTAAATGAAGTACCTATTATATTTGGTTTAGTGGTGAGGACATAAATAACTTTTTTGAAGCTACTTTTTGGCACTAGACATGGATATTTTTGGATTATATTTTGATTTGTGTAGTTTTTCATCCTTATCCTTGTCGAAAAATAAAAACAGTGCAGTGAATGGGAAATTACAAAGGGATACTTACTTAGCTACTGTCATACTTATCTAGTATTTTTAGAAGGCAACGTGGTGCTCTTGAAACAAGAATAACACACACAGTGACAGCACCTATTTATATGCGAATGTGTTTATGTTGCACTACATATACCTACATGTATATTTCATTGCGTTGCTGTTTTGCGACACGACAAAATCCAAGAGTAAGAAATTGTACTAGAGGACTACACAGGAATTTCTTCTTCATTTCGCCAACATTTAGGTCTGAGACATAAATAACTTTTTTTGTTTTCGGTTATCTACAATATTTTCTGAGAACAAAACTTTGATTGACTTGTAAGCCAAAAGAAACAAAACAATGAGCACGTCCGGCGAAATTGTCTAGACAAAGGGATTATGTATTATGAGCTTCATTGCAGAGGTCAATTTATTACGAGTTATGGTGCTTTTAAGGCAACATAAATACGAAACTTTATTTGTTTGCTTTTCTCAGTCAATAGTTAAAAAGTGCTTATTGAAACCATCCTTCAACAAATTTTTTATGAGCTCTATATCAATTAAAATATGCACGAATGTGCCATATGAACTTGTTCTCTCTTCAACTGGAGTTGGATACTTAAAAACATATGTATGGATGTATGAGCAAATTCTGAACAAATTTCTTATAACTTCAAACCTTCTTAATCAAAAATAAATTTTGAACAATCACTGATGTTTTCGCAATGTTGTACCCAAACATAAACACTGTATGCGGGAGATAAAGATGAAAGCAGAGCTCCCTAATGCACGTGTAGACGCATGCACGTGATTTATGAGAATTAAATTCTCCATGAATGAACAGGGACACGTATGCTTAGTATTAACCGTTTATTTAGTATTATGGTTCTTCGAAACCTAAGCAGTTGCGGCTGCGACGAAACGGAAACGCTGTTGTCATCATTTTTGGCATTGGTGTTTAAGGTCCTTTACACGTGTGTTTAGTATTACATGTATAGCTATATTGGAAACAGTACAATGATTTCAGGTTTAATTAATATTAAAAAATTAGTCCAATTCGGCTGTAAACAATACGAAAAACATTTTTAGCTCATCTACTGCTGGCATTGTATATTCTACCATTTATACAGTTGAAAACAGTAGGTTCCAATGTTTGGTTCTATACGTTATTTGCCATCTTCAACTCTTCTAACGTCCACAATAAAATTTGAAAAACTAAATTTTTCGTTGTACTGTTTGTATAAAAAATGTGATCAGTTGAACTCAGAGTTGAGTAAGGTAATCTGTCATTTGAAAAGTCTTGAAAGCTTTCTGTGTGGCCCGTTTAGACACGACGTGTAAGTCATGGTGGTTAAAGAAACTAATTTAGTGTTGTGTGTTGTGTCTTATATCTACATATTGTACTCGCATTGAGGGTCCTGGCGATAGCTTACTTCAATAGGTTGGGAGAATTGTTTCAATGAAACGCAAGACCTGTAACTATTACTAAATGTCTTCATTAAAAAGAAAAGGATTAATTCAATTGTCACGTAGTTAGCTGGTTGAGTTCTGGCGGGATCAAAAGATATCTGATCTATAAAAGGCGGGATCTGACGATGATGGTTTTTGGTGATGTTCTCTGTCATTTGTCTTGGCTCCAAAAACGGCGCAACGGCAATGTACAATATAAGTGCTGACAAATATCACACTCTCACAAAAGATAGTTTTTTGTTCCCGCTATGAATCACAACTATACAATCGATTATTATCGGTTATTTTAGTCAAAATTCGGTTTTCGTCCATTAAATTTTCGGCTTCGAATTAAAATTTCAAACGAAAAAATATCCAAAAGTACAGTTTATCAGTTCGTTTATCGAGTACTGCTTTTTCCAGAAATGAACAGTTAAATAGTTGAAGTATCATTCAAAGTGCTAAAGAAGCTGCTCCAAATTTTTTTGGAGGAACATGCAATTTTTGTCTAGCGTGTCCACTCTTCAGCTGTAAGGTTCCCGCAATATCGGCAAAACTCTGTCAATGAAGTAATGATGTTCGACCAGGGATTAAGTGGCAACCCAGTTAGTTATTAAAAAAACCGGGTTTTCTTTGATTACGCTTGCATTTTTGTGTATTTATAAACCACATACACGCGTTATCAGTTTCTTATTCGACGCTTATACATGTTGAGAGTACACTTGTGTATATCAATATTGATCAGAAGCCACTGACAAAAATACTTACTTTACTTAATTCAATATAGTTTTTGAAGACATCTGGATTGGCTTTAGTCACGTGTTTATGATTCATCAGTAATGAGCCTTCACGGGATGAAAATAAACAAATAATAGGTTTGTTCTGACATAATGTTGTTTTCAATATATTCCACGAGATTCTTCTTTATCTTTGTTCAGTGGCTGAAAAACTGGCAGCACATATAATTAAATTCTAGTATTGACTCTAGAATATTCATGTCGATTATAGAATCCGCAATAGTCTATTCCAGCTGATTCCATCCAATCCGCAAGGCTGAACGGATGAACTCTAATATCGATCCGTGAAACCAATTTAATATTTTCTTAAACTACCACTACGGCTAGCGTGTTCCAAGCGGAAAATCTCATCAAAGAGGTCCTATCATGGCTAAAAGAAAACGTGATATCCTCAGCGAATATCCGGATTTTCTCAGACAGTCAAGCAGCCCTCAAATCACTCGGCGCTGTTTCTACGAACTCAGTAACCGCCCTAAACTGTCGCCTATCTCTTAAGGAGATGGCTGAACAGTTCAATATTCACCTTATTTGGGTGATTGGGCACATAGATATCGTGGGTAACTGAAAAGCCGATGAACTCGCCAAAAAAGGAACCGTTCTGCTGATCTCAACCAGTAGGTTGAATATTTGTATACCAATCGCTACATGTAAACCTATGCTAAAGCAAGAGGCAGTGGATAGAACAAATTATAGGTGGAACAATATCACCACGTGTGTGGCAAAAAACGGATATGGCCGGCCTAAACGTTTGTTATCCATAACCAGATTGCACGTTAGCTCCGTAATCAATGTCATCACCGGACATTGTCTGATAGGAAGACACGCCATAAGACTTGGCGTTTCCTCTAATGACTTCTGCAGAATTTTTAATATTTGCTGGTAAAGATATTGGCAAAAATGTGCATACTAATTACTATTGTTAGATCGAACATTCTTTTTTAAAATTTAGCAAAATTCCAGGAAGTCGTCAGTGGTATATCACTCAGACTTTTATAAATGGAAGTATCTTCTTTATACAAGAAGAATATTCAAGGAATAAACTCATGACTTAAATCTAAAGAAATTTCGACCCTTACAATAACTTACCTTACAATTGCGGATGTGGAACTTCAAAAGCTGCATGCAGTGCAGATGAACAGTGGACTCGGTAACACAACTTTTCAACCCGTATTATTGACAATCCTTGATTTTTTCACCATCGGATTCGATGCTGATTCAGTAGTAGCAAAAACGATAAAACTTGTGCGCATTGCTTCCGCAGCCCATTTATCGAATTTTAAAATCGGGGTGATTACATCCAGTTTGTCTACCATCAGTGCCATAACTCTTTACTAATGCATATATATCTGAATACAAACAAAACGGTTTATTTTTTTAGTTTTAATCTTAGGAGTGAATTTTTACTTTTACATTAAAATAAATTATTCATTCTTGATTCTTACAGATCGAAAATCTCCTATATCAACTTCGAATAATATCACACACTCAATCGCACATGGAAAGAAACCATTTCAAATCATGATGATCGATTGTCTTAACTCTTAAGGAATCATCGCAATACACATAACAACATCTCAGGAATAAATAGATGCAAAGAGTAGTTAATAAGAACAACGCATTAAATTAAGATCAACTCAATTAGCATTAAACATCAAAATGACACCGGAGAAAACATTTTGGGCCTATTGGAATCACTTGATAATGAGCAACATGACATATTTTTGTAAGTAAACATATCCTTTAATTTTAAGCTATCTACACATATTTCAGTCAGGATCAATTTAAACTGTAGGAGCGCAGCATATTGTAAGAAATATAACATATGAGAATTTAAAAAAAAAACATTCGGCTGAGGTAACGTTTAATTTTATTTTTAAAATAAGTTGGCAAAGGTCTGCTTTAGAAGATGTATTTGCTTTGAAAAATGCATTTGAAAAAGTTAAAATACAAGCAGTAGGCTTAAACCAAATAGTTTGGGACACATTTGTTTTGTAACCAGAAGAATATTTTTGATTTTTGACGTATAACTCATGTGGTTATCACTTATCGACCTCAAAATCTATAAATTACAATTTTTAACTCACACCCCCGATTTGAAAAAAAACCTGCCAGACGTTGAATTTGATATAATGGTGCGTATATCTACACTTAAATGTGTATGAATTTTGGTTATTACTCCACTCCCACAATTGGTTCCAGCTTTAGACTAATAGTAGTCGTTCGAATAGCTGTAATTTAAATAATTTCGGTCGGAAGAAAAATGATTAGTTCTTATAGTCATTACGCGTTCATGGCAAAGGACCTTTAGTGTTTGATTATGTTGTTTTGCTTTAATTTTACTTTTTTTTTCTGCACAGGTTGAAGAAGTGTGAGGAATAAAACCGTGGACTTTTTAGGTAGTGATTGTTGGTGAGCATGGGGTGTCCATAAAATAATATTTCGAAATAAATATGTAACTGTAGGGTAGAGTATTTACTTAATATATTTATGTATGTACATATACAAATGTACAAGACGTTAGACAGGCGTCTGCCTTTGCAGTTTAGCTTATTGAAAGTCCTTGCTTTCTCTTAATAGAAACTTACAACTTTTTGCTTTAGGTACATTCACCATTTTTACTTGCGATTATGGTACTATAAGGCAAGTCTTGCAATCGTGCAGAAAAAAAATTTTGAGATAACAATTAAACATGACATTACGATGATAGAGAATACGAAAAAAGTGGGTCCTGCAATTCTGTCTGTCTGTCTGACTGTCTGTCTGTCTGTCTGTCTGTCTGTCTGTCTGTCTGTCTGTCTGTATATGGATCTACAGCCTGAACCAATAGACCGATTTGCTTCAAAATTTGCAGTTAGGACCTGTGGAGCAGTCTACAGAGGGGTTTTTGGAATTGAGTCTCTAGGTCTTGAAATAACGGTACCTGCCATACAACCGATATGATAATACCTATTTTTCTCGAAAACGGCTCCAACGATTTCAATAAAATTTTGTGTGTAGAATTAATTTTAGATTGTATTTCATATGATGTAAAAAAAAAATTTTGGAAAAGTTTAAAAACGGTACCTCCCATAGTACCGTTTTTATCAAAACCGACTTTCTCGTTAATGGCTTGCACGATGCTTACGAAATTATGTATTTTAGAAGTTTTAAGTTGTTTAAGGAAAACTGCATAACAAGATTTGAAAAATTTTAATTTTTGAAATTTTAAAAAAAAATTTAAAAAAATTTAGATTTTTTGAAATAAATTCAAAACTATAACTTAGATTTTTCTCAAATTTTTTGTCAAATTAACTTTTGCTAAGATCTTAAATTTTGCATACTTGAATTTTACAAAACTTTTTTTTTAAAAAATGTAAAATAAAAAACCGTTATTTTTAAAACTGGTCCAACGATTTTGATAAAATTTTAAGCGTTTATATGTATTAGAAATTGCAAAAGAATGGCGTTTTTAGATTTTCGCTTGAGACCTCTTGAATATTTAATTGAATTTTTTTCAATATTTTTTGTGATTTAATAAAATTTTCCTAATTAATGTATAGTTGGCAACTCTGTACCACCAAGTATATTATAAAGAGCGAACACCAAAACCTTTTACTCAGTCCTAAGATTTTGATATCGTATTTAGAACACAATCGCAAGTTCGTGCGACCCAGTCGTGCCCATTTTTTCCTTAAATATTTATACTCCAAAATTGAGAGTGAACATTTCTTAAAATTAAAATTTTTTGACACTTACTTTCAAGAAACTTTTTATTGAACTTGCAAATGAGAAATCATGGTTGTCTAGAAAACAGCAATAAAACCGAAGAACTGCTAGAACTTGAGGTTTTCGAAAGCAAAAATTTATGTCATTTTTGGTAGTTGATTTTAAATTTCTAGTTCATCAAATTTTAAGTTCTAAAGAGGAGTTCCTATTTCAAATAGAAACGTAATAGAGCTTTATAGTAAGTTCCTTTCTCAGAGAATTAAGTCTATTTTGCTTTTTAAATATTTGTTGAGTGTATGAAATCAATTATTTGAAATTCTAGTTGACGAGATCGATGGATATTTGAATTATCTTGGTGGGACTGCAGGAGCAATAACATTAACTGGAATCGCAGCAGCATCCGTCTATTACTTTGCTTCCCGACCCATTCCAGATGAACCGTTAGTGCCTCTACATAAGCAATCATTTCTGGAAGTGAGTATTTATCTTGGCTTTTTTTGTTAAAGACAAAAATGTTACTTTATGTTTTTGCTCCAAAAGTTGGAATTCAGTTCTGGTGTTAGACCAGACAAATAGCATTCTTATTATTTGTCCACAACAAAGCTGCACTCAATTCTGTTCACAATAAACAAAGAAGGGATATAAGTGCAGTAATTGTTTATCAATCTAAGGCTATCGTAGGGAAATACAATGCATTTTCAATGAGTGATAAAATTGGCAAGAAACTATCCAACCAGATACCTTGAACAAGAGGTGTTGCGTAGAGCTATTGGGCCATTGTCATTCACTACTTTATTTTACACTATTAGGACATACTTTTTTGTTTGTTTGTTTGTATACAATTGGTTCTAAGACTATTGTGTGAATTTGAATGAAATTCGAAACAGAGATTGCTTTGAGCCTTGGCAGTAACATAGGCCTTATTTCAACACCATATTTCTTGGGTATCGGAAAAAGAACATAAACTAAAACTTAGAGTTTGAATTTTTAAAATCATACAAGAATTGTACAATATTTTGACTCGGGAGGCTTCAAATGCCGAAGGACTTGCAGCTTTCAATGATAATAACTTTCAGTCCAATCGATAAACCTTATTTACTGGCAGCTCAATTTGCTGCAACACTTCCTGATAGCATATTGACTTCGACCAATCTTGAGTAAATGCTGTGATGAAGTAGATATTTTTTCGAACCCGCTGGGTTGCGAGAATCCTCAGAGATCTCAATATACATTCATGCGCTGTTTCAAATGGTATTCCCGCGGCTACTTTGAAGAGATTTTCTTCTACTTGCCACTCACTCACCCCTGTTTTCCGGGGAGTACAATGGATCCTTGAGATCTGAGTAGGTGTTAGCACTTCAACCTAACCTAACCTAATGGCATATCTCACAGAAAAGTAAAACACTGTTTACACTGCCTGGAAAAGGAGTAAGATTGATATTTCTAAAGCATTGACTAAAAATTTGACATGAGGCTCTGTTTATGAAAATGCGTAGTATCGAAGAGTCTCTTCTTCGTTCGATTAGAAACTACCTTGCCCTTCTGGGCAAGATTGTTTAATTATTTTGGATTGCAAATGTGTTAGCCGTAAATCTGGTGGACGGATTATTTCGTTTTTCCTGTTGTAATACTTCCACTACCTCTTGTTAGCTTATGTCAAATCATTTTTCACTCCTAAAAAGTAGTCAAAAGCACAAAAGCCCTCTTCGCTTACATCGATTGCCTTTAGAGTGGTAGTTCCGTGCGGTGCAGGCCAATTTACGCTCTGTATGCTTGTTGTCATTTGCTTAAAGGATTTTCGGATATTAAAAAGTTGTAAATGATAGCAATTTATGACTGTTTTAAGATTAGATTAAAAAAGATTAAAAAAGACAAAATAACTGATTTATATTAGGTTTTGGAAATGTAAAGTTGTTAAAAAATGGTCTATCACGGTTCCTTCATTTTCCATCGTTTCGTTTATAGAACAGTTCTAATGTTTATATGTTTTTGCTACTATACTTTTAATACAAAAAAATTCAAATAATAAACAAAATTCAAGGAAAACAAATGTAAGAAGTATATTTAATTGTAAGAATTTCATAGGTAAACAACTGTCTTCCATGAAATGAATTAGGTCAACAACAAACATTCTAAACAGTTATGACTTTGCTGAAACGTTTAAGTGCTTGCAATATATCAAAAAACCATTAACCAAAACTGTTGCAAAATTCACTCAGCGGGTAAACCAAATCAACAAACAAAAATTACCGTAAAATATTTCAAATCTTGTACTTACTTATTGACAGTTGTATCTATCGCACATCGCGCATCGCGCTTCATGCTAAATTATCTATCTATCTACTTTTGAACATTTTATTTTTTAATGACTGCGAGAGACTAGTTGAACTGAGAATTTGTAAAAATCACCCCAAAGCTCACAGGCGCATCTAGGAATCCGAAAATAGTCCTCTTCTCAAAAAAGAGAAGGTGGTCGTTCGGTTGATCGGTGGTCAGGTCTGTCTGTTTGTCTTGTGACTCGGAGCAGACTGTAAAAGTTAACAAAAATTCTATTAGTACGAATTCAGCCGGCGCGAAATTTGTCCACTTTATTAATTCATACGGTGTTTCGCGTATATTGTAAATTAAATTCATCTTTTCTTTTGTGTTCATTTTGTTGTTTAGACTTAATTAATTACATATAAATTTTTTCGAAGCGAATAATTGGAATTTTCTTTCTGTAGGACATGTTCTTGAATTGATTACGTAAAAGCCAAATGTTACGAGTAGAACTGAGATGTATAATTTGTCGTTTATGAAAAGTGGTTGCGAAATTTGCTTCCTTATATACATACGTACATATGTACAAATAGAATACGTATAGTTTTTTGTCAGATTATGAATGATCTGTTTTTTGTTAAAAAGTTTTTTTTTAATTGATCGTTTAAGCAGTGTATTTTAAATTGAAAAAAAAAAATATACACACACATAGAAAGGTTGTTTCCTATAGAGATTCTAAACTACATATAATATACATCAATTCAGTTGTTTTTGAGTAAAAAAAAAATGGCAACTCATTCGCATAATATGCTACTGCATTTTTGTTGTCGAGAGGATCAGAGAGGGAACCCACTAAACAAATAAATGCGTATTTTCGGCAAATATATATTTTTAGAACTAGGTTCCTTGTTGCTAGAGTAGTGTGACACTTATTTAGTGTTATTGCACTTTACATTTTATTTACAATCAGTTTATTATTTTAGACATCAGACGAGTTCATTCACTTGAAGTCTTCTTAGCAATTCAAAAGTTCCATCTTATATAGTTTGTTGTCTTACTTTTATTTATTGTACACACTCTCCTGGTAAACGGAACACGGTATTGATGACTCTATCCGCAACGCTTATAGTGCATATAAAATCGATTTGTTTATTTCGTTTTCTGACATTTATTGCTTTTTCCTGCCAATATAATCCGTGTCCGATCGAATTTTCTCATGAACTTTTCGTTAATTGAAAGCATCCAATAAAAATGGTGTTTCGCATTGAGATTCAGCGAGGAGATTTCAAATAACCCAATAATTCAATCAAAGCAAAACAAAAAAAGAGATAAATTGAAAAGAAGTTTAAACCGTGGGTGGAAAAGTGTTCAACAAGTTTAAAGTGTGTGTGAGAGTGATATAGTCAAAGGAAAATGGCTTGCTGTGGACAAGTAACCGTTATTCGACCACCGATTGAAATGATCAGCCAAAGTGATGTTCTGAAGGTAATAATTATGTAACATGCTCCGTCTGTCAGTCTTAATTAATGACGAAATTGCTAAATTTAATTAAAGCACCATGTGCGAAATTGGTTGAGCAGAATTAGAATGTTGTAAAACTACATTTCTTCTTCTTTTATTCACTAATACATTCTGTTCCTATTTAGCTCCGATATGACTACTTAAGCGTAGAGGATAACAGGGTAGGCCAATATGTTTGCAAAACAAATGTGTTTACATTACAAAAAAAACGTTGTCGGTGTCATAAAGTGAGCGTAGTGGGATTGTTTTTTTTACTAAAATGTATTTTCTTTTGATTCATAAATGAACCTTTTGCTTTTCGTAAAGCTGTCAAGTTTTTCTTCGTTTCAATCCAACCTACTCGTTTGAAATGTTTTATTAAAATTGGAGTGCTTTGTTGGTGACCTTGTGCTAACAATTCACACGTGTTATTAAATTGGCGAGAAAATTTTATTTAAATTCTTTGGAAATGATGCTTTTGAATATCAAAAGCATTAACTTATTTAAGAGTGGTGATTTGCAAATAAATAACGTCGAGTCGCTTGTAAAAAAAACACAACAAATTATATTGCTCTAAAAAAAAACATTGCTATTTCCAAATCTTGGAAAGTGAAGAAGCTGAACAATAGTCACGCCCACTAGGCATAATTTTATGGCACCTTTTGAACATGAGTGATCAATTCATCGAGTGTGTGTTTTGAATCACTTTTTTGCTTGAAAACTTTGTCCCACATTTTTGAGATTGCGACATGTGCATCTTCTATGTATACAAATCATTAGTTTCCTTTTGTTGTCTGTTTATACGTAGCTGCATTTTCTTCTGTTTCATTATAATTTTGGTTTATAAATCGTATTGTTATCGTAATAAGGTAGCTACATAATGAAGTTTATTGTTTTCCTCCCTAATGAAAGGTAGAGTTCGATATTTTGGATACGTTGCAGGTGCGAACTGTAATGGGTCGTTTTCATTGCTTTTTTAATAACTAAGAAATCGCAGTTCGATAACACCACCTACCATTCCGCACCATTTTTATTTTGCACTAAGAAGAGAAGAATAGAATAGAAAGCAAGGTATTTCATTTTTATCTATGCCAAACAGATAGATAGATAGATAGATAATGCGATTTATCTACTGTATCTATTATTACAAAATATTTCAAAAAGACAAAACAATCGTCAAAGTTTGGCTATGCACCGTATGCCCGATTTACATCATTTAGATATGTTGATAAATATTGTGATATATACATTTAAAAAAAATCTACTTGGAAGTTTTTATTTATTTGTTTTTGTTTTTTTTCCTTTTTTTTGTATTTGTAGTTTATTCAATTTTATTATTAAAAGGCTTCATTAATTATTTGATTTCTGTATAACATTGCAATTTTATAGAATTTGTACAATTGGTTGTTATCTCTTTCGCAGTTTAGAATGGCTAAGACATCTTGTTCTGATGTGTAGTTGGTGTTAAAGATAATTCTAGTTTCACACAGAATAGGACATTTTCCTAAAAAGTGCGAAACATCCTCACGTTCCTGTATATTACAAAGACTACAATAAATTGGTAAATCCTCCCTATGAGGTCTGAAGTGAGGACGAATCATTGTTCATCCGTCATGGAAATTATTTCAAGAAGCTGTTTTCTATTTTGATTTTCGATTCCATCAAACAATCTAAAACTTAAGTGGCATCTGTTTTTTAACTAATGATTTCGTTTTCGAATTGATTGAAGTGCCAACATTTTTGAATACCTTTCCTCTGGCATATTCAGAAATCAGAACCCTTGCGATGTAATCGGCATGCAAAGTTAATGTTTCTATGAAAAGTGGTGACAATCCTGTTTCAATTGGAATCATGTAGTTTGGTGTTGTTTTTGGAAGTCGGAAGCATCTTTTAATAAAATACCGCAATACTTTTTTAACTGCTTCGTATTTTACGAAACCCCAAGCTTGAGCTGCATACAACATTATAGATTCTGCTACTGAGACAAAAACCTTGTATTTCACAGTGTGACTAATAGGTTTGTTCGAAAAACATTTATTCCATGTGGCATTGATTGCACTCTTGGCTTTCATCAGTTTATCCTTTAGATGAGTTTCCATGTTGAGATTACTGGTAATAATCACTCCCAGATATTCGTAGGACATCACGATTTCGATCTCTTCTCCTTCGAAATGCCATTTTTCATCCCTCACGTTTCGTCCTGAACCTTTTTTAAAGATCATCACCTTAGATTTTTCCAGATTGACTCTTAAATTCCACAATTTGCAGTACGTTTCAAGGTTGTTGATCATTAGCTGGAGCGATTAACGCCACGTCGTCTGCAAACAGGAGAGCTTTGATGACTTTTATCGATACCTCTATTCCGCAGGGGAGAAATTCGATAAGGTCGTTAATAAACAACGCGAAGAGACTCGGACTAAGTGGGCAACCTTGTTTTACACCCATTTTACATTCAACCCAGTCTGAAATTTCTGTCCCATTCCACACCCACCGCAGACATATTCCTGTTATAGATATGTTCAAGGACCTTACTGAATTTGGTTGACATTCCGAATCTGTATAGTTTGAAAAACAGGGCTTCACGATCAATTGTGTCAATTGCAGCTTTACAAAAAGAACTTATAACTTCTTTCTTTGATCGATAAAGTCGTTGGCTATACTTTGAAGGACAAAGATGTTGTCGATTTTGGAATAGCCACTGCGAAATCCGGCTTGAAATTCTTCAATCGAATTGTTGCTTCCTATCCACGTTGTTAAACGTTCGTTCAGTACAGCTGAAAAAACTTTATATGAATCATTGAGAAACAATATTCCACGACAGTTTGCCGGGTCAGATATATTTCCTTTCTTGTTAATAGGGCAACAGCAGATGGCATTCAGTGAAATTTGAATTTACTCTTTAGTTGGTATAATCTCCTTTATTTTCCGTCCGTTCACACAAAAATCTGTATGGGAATAGACTAAAGACATTAAGGCAGTTCACACTTTAGTTAGTTGGAAAGACTTCGCTGTATGAATGTTGGATGGTCGAATGAAGGTGGTGTTCAGACTTATCAGACTTATCGTCAGACCTCATTCTAAATAAAAAAAAATTCTAAAATATTTGAAAAGCATCCAGCTAGTTGGACAAGCAGTCGTCTGAGTTTTTCCATTGTTCAACATTGGTCGTTCAAACCAAAGTCTGTCCAACTAATTGTGCAGTGTGAACTGCGCTATTGATTGTGGTGGTCATATCAGTACAGAGGAAGCTCATAATAAACAACCGTTTAAAAAGATATAAGGACCTTCGTTAAAACCAGTCGCGGTTCGTTAAATGTATATTTTTCTCAACAATAAGGTCTAGACTCTAGATCCTTAACTATAACATTATATCGATCTATTGTTGCCAAAGCTACTGCTATAAATATCAATCACAGCGTTACGATTCGCAGCATAAGGTGTAAACCACTGTGCATGTGCACTGTGGATTGAACATTGTGATTTTCACTTATTTCCTACAAATTTCAAAAATCTATACCCAAATTTCGTTTGCCTTTTTATTTGGAACTTTGCCATAGCAACGACACAAATGTTCAACATTGTTTTTCTCTTCAACCATTCGAACGTTAAACATTTATTTCTGACGAGGCCAGTGTCTAATTCAACCGCAATGTAAACAAGTAAAATTTACGAATGCAGTATTGATGACGTCCTTAAACCACTATTTGGTATGGGGTGTGTTGTCCGAATAATCGTTCCTTGTACGGAAATTGCAAACTAATGGGAAAGAAAAGCGCGGTGCTATCAGTATAGCCTATTTGCACATGAAATGGAACCAGTGAAGCATAAGTTGTGAATGGTTGTGAATTTGGCATTTCATTCATAAGAGTCGTCACATGCAGTTGTAAATTTTACGAAGTCCTTAATATGGACTGTGAATTGATTATTATCTATGACTGCGCGCTGAAATTAAGTTTTAAGATTTTTTGTTGATTTTACTTGTATTCAGTGTTTTGTGCTTAAATTTGTCTAAGAAACTAGCATTCCACTTTCTATGCTTTCAAGAAAGGTTCACAAGCTGGGTACTTTTTTTTGGAAATACGATACTATATAAGTTTTTTGTAACGCAAAAATGATATCTGCGTTGGATGGACGCATTTCGCTTCAAAAGGAAAAGCTCGTTTAATTTAAAAATGCACTACCCGCGATGTGATTTATAATGCGTAAAATGAAGTTAGTGTAAGAAACGGATGTTCATGTTCATGTTTAGTGGTTTTAGCGTTGTTTGTTAAGATCCAGTGAGTTTTGATCATGGCATTTTGTCGGTATTTATGTGTATTTTGAAGTCGAGGACTGTGATGGTGTTGTATTTATAGCGGAATGTAGATCATTTTGCGTGTCATATTCTCTTTTTCCAGCCCCAAAATGTAAGATACTTGGTATGTTGGAGTTCAATATCGAGAAATAAAAGCTTTTAAGCTTGAAGGTGCTTCTTAGCATTTTTTCAATCGATGTATTTAATTTTTTTATGGGATAGAAAATTAAATTCTAATTTAAATAACTAATTGCTTTTTTGAAGAAAGCACATATAGGTAGAGGGCACCTGATCAGAAAATTAATCTCCGCGGTTTGAGGGATTTAGGTTAGGATCACCTCAATTAGTGTCTCAGTAGTAGACTACATCAATTCTATCAATACAATGCTTTCACATTCAGCAAACATGTCAGGGAAGTACCTCGAAACTCCCGGTCAAAATCCGTTTGGTCTGAACTACAGAGTATGTTACCACTACGTTCTTGAATCCTTTTTCAGTATCCAAAGCATTCATCTTGATAAATCTCAATAGCAGCCTGAAAAATGAAACAAAAAGCTGATTACTATAAGAGAAAAATGGTTGATTACGTTTTTCTTGTGCAGCACCCTTCGCTTCGATGACCGCAAAACAATTAGTTTTATAAACTCAAGAGCTGTTAAACTTTTTCTCAAATGGCGACATATCATGAAAGTATTCTTTTTCCCCAAAACGCCAGTGAAAAGGTACTTTATTCATCAAATACTGTGCCCGTTTAACTACTCGGATCACTGAATTTGAAATCTCGTGGACAATAAAAAAGGAAATTTTTTTTTTTAAATACTGAGTCTTCCAAGAAGAAATTTAATTTTGACATTTAAAAACAACAAGTTCCTTTGCAAAGGAAATCATATGAATTTTATTTCATTGTAAAAAAGAGGGTATGCCATAAGAAATGAAATACAATATCACCCACCCTACGCCTTCAAGACTTCGCACATTTGCGGCTGTATAATGTCCACGATAACTTCAAGATTTCTATCTTAAAGGTCTAAAGTTGTTTAGTGAAATGCCAAAATCTCGGTGGCTAATTGAGGTTGCCTATTTCAGAAATTACATGTAAGACTGTCTTGTTGAAAATAAACGTCGTTCATATGCATACCTTATCTTCAATTTTTCCATCGAGAAAAATAATTGATCATGTAATGCTGTTTGTGTATTGACTAATTCCCAAGACAAACGAAAAATTGACAAACTTCGATTTTCTCAAACAAAATGGGCTACAACAACTACATAAGTATATTCTTTGATGTTTTTGAACAACTTGCACGAGTCCGATGCTTGACATCACAAGCTTGTTCAAATGGCTCAAATCTTCACAATAACCTAAAAATTTATTTATTTTTGTCACCTAGCGATGACGGCTTGAATTGTATCCTTTACCCTTAACCATGCGCAAGCACATCGATAAAACTATATGAAAGTGCTTTGAAGGTTGCTTCGCTCTTCTGTAAATCGTTTTTAAAGTTTGTGCTTTCTTCGTTTGACAATATTTAGTTTTTAATAATGTTTTACTTATTTCTGCTCCAACTTGAAAGGTGCAGCTTTTTCTTAGCTTTGAGATATCCTTGTGTGGAGAAAATGCGCTGATTCGTATAGTCAGCATGATTTGAACTTAGATAGAAATATAGATATAGATACAGTTTATTTTCTCTTGAAATACATAGAATTTTAAAACGTTGTTGTAGTAACCAAAGCTATTTCGACCTGCTTTAAGTTCCAATATGAACTCGGCCGCATAAAGAAATGCATTTTCATTGCATTAAAAAGTTGTGGATGTTTGTTCAAAAAGTAAAATCATTTTGTTAAATGCAAAACTATAGAAAAAAAATCATCTGGATATCCCTTTTACTAAGAAGAACGCTATGAGGCCAAAACTTAAAAGAAAATTTTATTTAGCACTTTTGTGACAGTTTTAAAAATTTATCTGCCAAAAATTTCGCATATTTTGCTAAGTTCATAAGTTCAATATTACCATTTCTGAATCAATCTGTCTGAAGGTAAGATATAAATTCAAAAAGTTTGCCCTAAAGCCTGAACTGGCCTGCACCGCCTGAACTACATCGAAACACAAAGTAAAAAGTTTCTTAAAAAAGTAACTTTTCCGCACATATCGAAGCTTTCACTTTAGGCAATTTTTTTTAAAGCAAACAGAATCAAATAATTTTGTTTATTTTTCTTGAAAGATAGCGCTTTAAACAAAAGCTCTTTCATAGTCTCAAATCAGGCTTGTCTGAATGGGATCGTTTTTTCCAAGTACAGTACTTAAATCAAGTCTATCAGCAACAAACCTATCTTATGTTAATCAGAATAGTTGAAACCTTTTTTGAAAAATTGGCTTAATTTTCGGTAATGACGTAATCATTGTTACTTCAAAACAAATCAATCCAATCCCAAACTCTTTTGCTAGCTTTACCTCCAACCCGATCCGAGTAAATCCAGAAACTATCACATAGAAAATTTTTTTAAAATTATTTTATACTCTCCGTTGTAAATTGTGTGGCCAAAGACAACAATCACTCGTCAGAGTTCTAAGGACCTGGTTGGTTCACGCTTGATAATCTTAAACCAATTTATTTCATTTCCTTGGTAAGGTTTTGACATATAGACTGAAAAATTGAACGATTTTTAATAAAAAAAAAAAGTGAACAAACTCTTTTAGGTGATCAGATCACAGATCCTTAATCATTGATTAAATAGAATCATTGCTAGCCAAATTCCTTATCTAAACCAGTGTCGAAAAATATGGTCCTAAATCGTCAACAGATAAAATACTCGAGCTTGTTAGATACAACAGCTGATATATGTACGTACATTGTACATACATATATGTAAGCGTTTCCAATTCTGCAAATCAATCAAATCATTTTACAAATGTAGAAAAAGGAGCGTTTTTGACTTCCTTCTCTTACTTAATAAACCAAAAATAACTCGTGTTCATTACTTGTTATTTGTTTTTATTCATCAATCATTCTTATTGAAAAACTATTTGTAACGAATTTGTTTTGAAGTATTTAAAATTAGAAATCATTAGAGCGAAGTCTAATGAATGATACAACTGTTCATGAAATTCTAATTTATGAACACTGTTGCTCATTTATCGCTCGAAAGCTAAAGGTTATTGACACATAGAATTTTTATAGTGCTTTTTCCTAGATATTCAACATCCTCAAGGTTACTTTTCGGTAATTTTTTCGTCTATCACTGTGCAATCTTGATTTTCTCTTAATGCACGATGAGATGTCATGTTCCTAAAGATTTAGTAAAGCTGGATGAAAAATCAAATGTCATCCAAAACGTATTTTCGTTTAGCATTGACCTTGACTTTTATTTTAATACAAATATAAGAGAAAAAAATAAAACAACTCAAATGTCGTGGGATAATAATGGTTTTCCGTGTACCAAAATTAAAGAACCTGCCAAACACACATTTTTCACTTTTATCGGTGAAATGATCGACAGCACGGTTTGATGGGCGATCAAAAAAGTCATAAAAAACTACTTAAGTTCTGCAAACACAATTATTTTCGTGATTCACTGGCCTTCCCAAGTTATTTGGACTTTTATTGAATTTTCCCTGATGCAGAAAATCGTCACTCAAATAAATGCGATTACGTAAAATTTTTCAGTATGTATACAAGAGAAAACTGGATCACGTTCAATTGAGTGTATCTGTAAAAATTTGAGTATATTAATAGAGATCTAGTACTGTTTTGTGCGTGGTTTTCTTAATAGAAAACCACCTCCTCGAATGTTTTCAGCATACAAATTTGAATTTTTGAGATTGGCGATGGATTGAAAAAAAAGAGCGTTCGAGATGGACAGTGGCAATTTTAAAATAATTTTTTATTTATGAATTAAGACTTTGTGTTAGTTTATTCATCACTTGACTGACCTCGTCATCTTTCGCAGGGGAAATATAAACAGTTTAAAATTTGCAAACATTTTAAATGTCTGCATTGGAAAACGATTTGCCTTTCAGTAACTACATATTTATTTTCTGTGATTAAAAATTTCTATGTAAACATGTGGTGTCGGATATTTCACTCAGTTGGTGCTTTTAGAAAGCACAATATCAGGAGCGGTGGGTATTTTCTCTTTGTTTCAATCGTCACTTAGGAACAATATTGTTGTGAATAAAAAATAAACACAAAAGTGAAACACCACGGCAATATAAACGGTATAATGCCATAAAATATTTCTCTGACGTTTAATTAATAGTCATGGGATTAAATATTTTGTTTACGATTTATTACCTTTGAACTGTTTTGGCATTTCGACTTTTTAGCCTTCGTATAGTTTTGGCTCATAAGAAGAAAAGTTTTAGTGATCGGAAATGAATTTTCGTTTTGCTATTTCAAATTTGAATTCGGCGAGCGGTATTATAATTGAACATATGTACATATTTACTTACATAACATATGTGTTTGTAGCTAAGCTCACAACATAATTTGTTTTTACGAAATGTTTATAAGTTTGTGTTTATTCCATGCTTAACCTTACAAGCACACATACACAGTATGTGTGTATCCATATCCAATCCATGCATATAATTTTCGAAAATTATTAGTTCCAATCAATCCCTTTTCAATTAATTTTGAAACTAATTTGAAACGAATTTGACAGGTGGATTGATTGACGGTTGTTTGTAAATGTAAGAATCAGTGAAACATAAGATTTCTTCAACCATACACTGTTTTTTAGCTGTGAGAATTGTTTAGCGTCATTTTTGAAATAAATTTTTTGAACAGCTGGTAAATTTTTTGAGCTGACTGTAAGAAACTTGGAATAATTATATTTTGCCACATAGAGCCCTGCAAGGCAATTTTCTAAAGTATTATTCAATGCGAGAGCTTGTGATAGTTCCAATGATTTCCAAACGTAATCGAAGATGAAAAAATCACTAATACAAATTTATTTGAGGCTACATTAATAAATATTTGGACAACAGAATGGTGCCGATCCTATGCAATTCTCTCAACCAATTTTGTAAGGAATTTGTTTGAATATTGATGCAAATCGAGTCCCTACCTCCCACATAATAGTTGGAAGCGCTGGCTGGTGAGAATTTAAAGCTGGGTAGCTGGTGAAACCTAAGCTGCAATATTACAACACAAGAGTTGTTGAGGAATGAGCTTACATTTTGCGGAAATATAAAAAAATCAATCAGCAGAATTATATGAAACAAGTGATTTAATATTACTCTCAATTTTTCTATTAACTTTCCACAGTTCAATTATCAAAATCACAATAATAAATTCCCCTTAATTAATTGCGATTACGGGTACTGCAAGACAAGTTTTGCAATCGTATAGAAATAAATTTTGAGGTGCAGCCTATTGAGGAATTGGATTTCTATGTCTTGAATAAACGGCTCTAACCATTTTGATTAAAATTTTCGTGAGGTATTGTTTCTGGTCTAGAATTTTGAAGAAACCAAAAGATGGATGCCAGCAAAAATGTCTAAATGTCCAAACTTTCCATTCTGCGACAGCGGCCCTCAGGTATGCCATATGATTTTAGAGTATTTTAGACTTTAAACGCGTTTTTCTAGAAATCACTTTTTTTGAACTAGCCCAAGACATAATTCGAGCAAATCCTCACCGATCTATACGAAATTTTGACAGTACTTTCAAAATACTTTTCTCCAGAGACTTATGTAGGATTGTTTTTATATAGCATAGTTTTCTTTTAATCAACAATTTTGTCGTTTCTTATAGTGAAAATTTTAATGTCTTATTCAAACGTGAACCATTTGGCGAAAAAAAAACAAAATATCGAAAAAATCCTCTCTTGCTGTTGTTATAGAGACGAGACTATGCTCCAAGATCAAAATTAAGTAGGTTACATCTTCGGCCATGGATCCATCTAAGAAATGAGGCTCGTCAGACGAAATGCTGGACAGCCGCCATTTTGAATTTAATTGACACGAAAAACTTTGTAATTTTTTACTAAAACCTAAATTATAAAACCTCTTTCACAGATTTTCGATTGATCTCTTTGTTGAGTCGCAAAAAATTCATAAATTATGCCCATTTTTTCATGTTCTAGATCAGCTTCACCCTTAATTATCTTTCTAATGAAGCAAAAAAAAAAGAATGTGAAAAAATCCAAGAACGTAACCCTCATGGTATCGTTTTTTTTTTTAAATTTTTCTCAATATTTAATGTGACCTTTTTTAATTTTCATAGTTTTGGCAGCCCTGTCACTAAGGGCGAATACTAGATCTTTGTTACTCTGCCTTAACTTAACTGATATTATATTCAATTCAATTCAATTCAATTCAATTTTTATTGAGTCATTAAATATCAATACATTTGTTTTGTTTACTAAGGTTTTTATAAAGTGGCCGACTTGTTTACAGGTATGTCTGGCTAAACACGAATATTATTTAATAATTAATTACAATTATATTATGTATAGAGAATTTGCATATTTAGCAGAAATATCTTAACACTGTACGCTTGCTCCCGGCATACATAATCAACTGATATTATACTTAGCACACAATCGGAAGTTTGTGCGACCCAGTCATGTTGATTTTATTTTATTGTGTTGAAAATATTTAACAAAGCTTTCCAAAGCTTCTATGTTTACCTGTATACCTATTTTTCTTTTTGCCTTACTTAAGATTAGTTCTGGATGAACTTTGGACTTAACCAACATAACTTGACAAATGCTCCGATTTATTGTGAGCCTTTTAGTTGAGTTTGACAGTTATGAAGATTTTTCCACAGTGCTTGGTCTTTATACCATTTTTAAAAAAGCCCGTAACGTAATAGGACGCATGTCTGTCTATTACGTGGGAGGTTCGAGGTTCAAATCTCAGAAATACCAAAGTGCTGAATATTTAAATATATGTACTTAACTATATAAGTTTTTCCTTTTTTTGAAATCGGGTCAGTACTTTTTGGGTTTCTAATCCCTTAGGAAAACTGGAATAACATATAGCATATGTTACTCAGGGATAATGTAGCACTCTAACGGTTCAGTAGTTTTTGAGTTTACAAAATCTACAAAATCGCAAAACTTTCCTCTATACCATATCCTTATAAATACGAGGGCGGTTTGATAAGTCCCTGACTTTTTGAATACAACAAACTTTTTGTTGCAAATAAACATTTTATTTTTCTACATAATCATCTTTTAGCTCGATACATTTAGTCCAGCGTTTTTAAAATTTTTTTATTCCCTCCAAATAGTAGGTTTTCTCAAGGCTCTCAAAACACGCGTTTGTTTCGGTAATGACTTCTTCATTCGACTCAAACCTCTTACCACCCAGCCATTTCTTAAGGTTTGGAAACAGATAATAATCGCAGGGGGCTAAATCTGGATAACATGCTGGATAGTTCGTATCCCAATTCGTGGATTTTGGCCATTTTTTTGGATTGCGCTTATGCTCGAGTGTAAGCAATAGCGGCACCCATCTATTGGAGAGTTTTCTCATGTCCAAATATTCGTGTAAAATATGTTGTACCCGTTCAGTTGAGAAACCTACAGCATGAGCTAACTCACGCACTTTCATTCTCCGATCATCCAATATCATTTCATGGATTTTATCGACGATTTCCGGCGTGAGCACTTCTTTTGGGCGACCTGTACGTTCGGCGTTACTAGTGCTGGTACGACCACAACGGAACTCTGTAAACCACTTCTTTACCATTGAAATTGATGATGCCGAGTCCACGTAGTATTTATCAAGCCTTTCCTTAGTTTCAGTGATGGACTTTTAACGTAAAAAGTAATGTTTAATGAGCACACGAAATTTCCTTTTCTCCAATTTCGTTAAAATTCACGAGGTTGTCTGCTCTAAATGGCTATCAAACACCAACTGCATCACGTAGCTTGCTCAAAATTTGACAGTTGCCTACTAATAGACTACAATTGACGGCAGCTTTGTTGCATTTGGAGTAACTGCGCGAGAAATTCAAAAATTCACTGACTTATCAAACCGCCCTTGTAGTATAGCAACATTTTTTCCATCTTTTCGAGGATACCCGACAGGTACAACCGGTGAACGTCAGAAAGCTTTCGTAAGATATGAAGTGTATGAATAAAGCTGTTTTTGGCTTTTTTAATGAAAGAATCATTACAAATAGTTTCAAAACACGCGTAAAGTGTTTGAAAAAACCATTCAGTCTCTGAAAGCAGAGGTCAGAAAAAACACGAAGATACACATTCGAGTTTATGTCCCTAGCCCGTTCCACGAAATATATTTAGTTTTTGTTTTAAGTTTGTCTTCAACAATCCTTCTTCATTCATGTCATTCTTATTTAATTTTGGTAGGCCCGAATGAGCACTTATTTCTGGTACTTCAGGCTGTTCCTTATTAAATCACATCAAAAATATTAAAATTGTTCAAAAATGTATAAATTCACTGTTCAGAGTCTTACTGGCTTTAAGTTCATCACCAAAAATATTTCTCGTAATCTTGTATCAAACTGCGTTCATGACTTGTACAGTAAACCCCTTTTTTATGTGGTTACGTGGAATGATTTTTGAATATCTTTCATAGAAGGTGAAGTCGGCATGAAGTGAAATTGAAAAGAAAAATAAACAGTTTCAAATATTTGCTTTTTTTATATCTCCACAGGGTCCTGATCAGATTCATGTTTCAAAATTCTACAAAGAATCAAAAAATGGCAAATTCGTAAGTTATATTACGGAAAATGTTCGAACTCTTTATCAGACATTTCGTGAAGGAGCATATGCATCAAACAATGGACCTTGTCTGGGATGGCGAGAGACTCTCACATCTCCATATCAGGTACGATTCTATTTAACTCAAGAATAAAAATAAAAACTCTTTTATTTAAACATTTTACTTTTAGTGGATGAATTATGATGAAGCCCTTCTGCGTGCTAAGAACTTCGGTTCTGGAATAATCTCATTAGGCATTAAACCAAAATCACTAGTTGGTATTTACTCACTTAATCGTCCTGAGTGGATACTTTTCGAGCAGGGATGCTATTCGTACTCGCTGGTGGTAGTTCCTTTATACGATACACTCGGACCAGATGCATGTGCTTTTATTATCCGTCAAACAGAAATGCAAATCATAGTCGTCGAGGATGATCTAAAGGCTAATATGTTGTTAGAAAAAGCCCCAAGGAGTATGAAGATTTTGGTATCAATTAAGGGGGTAAAACAAAAGACTATGGAAAGAGCTAGGAGTCGTGGTGTTCAGATATTTACATTCGATGAAGTTGAAAAACTTGGAGCGAAAGGAAATCACCCAGAAATTCCACCACAAACAGAAGATCTTTGTACAGTTTGCTATACATCTGGAACAACGGGGAATCCAAAGGGTGTTATGTTAACTCACGGAAATGTTGTGGCTGGTGTATGTTCGGTGATATTACAACTTGGTAAGTAAGTAAAATTGGGTATTTGTTTGGATAGTTCTGGGAACTTTATTAATATGACCTATACTAAAAAAAAAAGAAGACGACAATTGGTTAAAAATCTCATTCAGATTCCGTTTGAACCTTTATCTATCACTTGCTTCTTACCTTTTAAGAATCGTGATCTCGTTTCCCTTTTTTTGATTGTCCCATATTTAAGGCCAACAAAATAAACCATAATCTAAGGCAGGTTGAGCAAATTGACAATGCGTTTAAGTTGCATTATATAGATCGGCCAAAAAGTTTGAGTTTCTTGAATAATTTTTTTAATTAGCTAGCGAGGCTAAGAATATTTCAGGAACTTAAAATGATCTGTTGTGAAACTAAACCAACACTAGTTGCCTTGTGGCAGGCAGTTGTATGATTCTATGCGTTGTCACTTCTTTAAAATTAAGAGCAAAATCGTTTGGTAAAATATTATGAAAATGAGAGAGTGTATCTGTTTTCTCTACTTTGAGGTTCAAAATTCAATTTTTATTTATTATTTTCGTTGTTTACATTTATAAAACAAGGCAATTGCATAAAATTAATTTTGCTGTTGTTAAGTATTTCTCTAAAGCTTTTTTGAGCAACAAGTGTGACAGACGGTCATTTGAGGGCTCATATTATCCAACATTGGTCGTACAAATCAACGAATTGAAGAGTGTATAAACTCGGGTTATGACATTAAAAGTAAATGGAGTCCATTTGGTGGTTTGAGAATTCCAAAACCAAAGCTTTCCTTTTCCTTGTCGCCATTACAACCTAACAACGACATATGCTAAGGGATTAACAAAGCAAAGTGTCCGTTATAATATTCAGACAGTAACTGGATTAAACGTTTTAGCTCCCCATTTGATTATGGCTTTTGACATTTTTTTCGTTCGTTTCGAATTTTATAAAAAGTATACAGGGTTCTTAAAAATGCATCACCGAATAGTCATGTTATTGCTCGGACAGTAATCCAAATTTTCCATAGAAGAGAAATTGAGGAGGCTATCTTTTCCCTCCCGGTTGAATCGAGCTGTGCCTGGGTTCCAGGTGATCAAGATGTTGTTGGCTGGACATATGGATTAATAGCTCGACCAAAAAGTGATTCAATTGCCAACTTCTTCATAATACCTCATGATTTGTGCATTTTGCGAACAGTTTTCAACCAATGAATACAAAGTTTCCTTCCTAAAATAATCGCCGTTCATCCGACTTTTTAGCAAGAATCTTATTATTATCATAAAACAAAATATATGCTGCAAAGCAGGTGACATCGAGGATATTTAAAAAAAGGGTAAAACGGAGGAGGCCATGTTTAAGTAGATCTTTTTGAAGTATATGTACTAAGCATTTTATCCATTTTGTCCACTCCAGCTTTTAATCAGTTATGAAATTCAATTGTTTCTGGTTTTTCTTTGGCTTATCAATATAATTTTTGCTTCACCATGTATTGATGATAACATAATCACAACTCTTCATTTTTTGAACACATTACTGCTCATGGATACTTTTTCGTGAAAGCCAAACACAGTGGATAATTCACTCGTCACTATCCAACACCGGGATATTGTTAGATACTTTAGCTTCGAATGGTATCTCGCATTCTTTTTATCTCCGAGAGCAATTGATTATTAGAGTTTTTACTTTATTATTTAATGTTTTTTGAATGTTTGAAATATGAAACAAATTACTCGAAAATAAAATAATTATGTCTCTACTTACCGTTGAAAACTCGATGAGTCCTTCATTGTATTTATATGTTATAGAATATTGTTATTATATTCGCGGCGATTTTATCGCATGCTTCACTACTTGAACATATTTGTTTTGGGGATATTGGTTTGGGGATTTTAGGTTTGTAGATTTTCTCTTTGGGGATTTCAGAGCTAGGGATTTTAATTTGAGGATTTTGAGTTGGGGATTTCCGTTTGGGGCTTTTGGTTTGGGGCAAACGTCACCAACCCTTTTAAAACAGTTGAAAGCGCCAGACAATGGAACTTGATTCCAAAACGCATCGCATCCTCAAAACAACTTAGTTGCCAAAAGCTAAGAATAAAATTTAGTTATTTATTTATTTAAATAAAGATTTATATATTTTAAAAACTATTTCTTAGCATATTTATTTGAAAATTTAAGTATGTCTTCACACGAGAACCAAAACTTTTTTGTAGCCTTACACTGAATTTTGAGTAATATGAGTGGGAAAAAAGTCGTGTTGGCTGCTGTTGGTTCGTTCATTGCGCCTTGTTGAAGTCGAAAATCTCATGGCATTGCTAGAATTGATTTTAGTATTTATTGATAGTTTTGTCATTGAAATTCAAATTTAAAATAGTTTCATTTTTCACTCACACCACTTGGAGTTAGAAAAAAAAATGGCTTAATATTTGTGCGCACGGATTTTAATCCACTATTTTTCTAACTGCAAGTTCTGTAATTGAAATAATTTTATTTCCAGTCGCATAACTTGCATTTAGAAAAGTAATGGCTTGAGATTCCCGCCCGCATAAATTAAATTCATTATAAAATAAGATAAATTTAAATAAATTTAACTTTGCATTAAACTCTGGCATCGCCAAGAAATTTTCAACTGAAACGACTGCAATTGGTTTTCCCAAAAATGAGGTGTTGCACGAGCCACGACCTTTTTTTCCACTCATATTACTCAAAATGCGATGTAAACTTACAAAAAAACATTTCGTTCCCTTTAAGAGAAATCTTAACAATGCGGTCTAACACCAGCCTACACTATGAGTGCATATAGACGTGTCCATTTTCAAATTGTCTGTTTTGATTTTTGGTTATCAGAAAAAAGTACTCATACGCCACAGTACCCAAGAAAGAATTCAATAAGCGGAAATAGGTTTCCATCAGGAAAGGCTTGAGAGTTATGTTTTTGAAAAGTCAGTTTATTGTCATTTGTATATAACTTATATGCATGCCTATGCATTTAACGGGCGGGGTTAGTGTTAAGCTGATTTGCCAGAAGCAGCAAGGTTTTGTCTTTCTAAAAACAAATTGTGTCTTTTCGGCATTCAACGATTTTTCTACTGTGTGTAATGAGAGCTTTAAATATTTGTGCTGCATTTTTTAGATTGGTCTCGGTATTGAGACCGATATCATTCTGAGAAAATTAAAAAGAAAGGAATGCAGTAACAATGCATTATGTTATTACTTGACCATAAGGAAAAGCAAGAAAATCCTATGTGTAAAAATTGGAAAGCAATTGAAACAGTTTCTTATAGACTGATTTGAAGAAGAAAAACATATTTGCGAGTTGGCATGTCTTTTTCATTGACTCGACGTGAGCTAATGAATATCCTTCTTTTCCGTTTAGTTTTATAGTTGAAACCTTATAACCGATAAATGTCTTTAAAAAATTTTACAGCCTAGTTGAGGTTATTGCCTGCAAATGCTAGGGACACGGGGTTTTGCTAACGAGTACATCACTTGTAGCAATAATGGCGGCTTTTTTTGCAGCCTCGAGAAAAAGAGTACTTTTTTAAAGCAAGCATTTTGCACCATACAACATCTTTGAAGACTTTAATTTGAGAAACCAACAAATTACAACTTTTGTGCGACTTAATCTGACTCGTGTTAAACGATTTGATTTTTCTAACTGCATGTTCTGTGAATAATTTGCAGTGTAAAAATGTTTGAGGCTTAGAATTCAATTAATTTAAACTTTGTTTTCAATGACAAAACTAATAACATCTTTTATTTTGTGTAAACTCCAGCTGCTCCATGACATTTTCAGCTCAAGCGACTGCAATAAGCTTTCTTAGATTGACCGATAGGAGACCTTTTACCTCAGAAATGACACAGTGATTATTTAGTTTTACTAGAACCAACATGAGATAAACCATAAGGCTTCCAACAGCATTAAGTTTGTTTTAGATTGACCAATAGGAAACAATTTTAAGAGTTCAGAAATGACTGAATCGTTTCGTTTTAAACGAAAGTACACAAGTCACACAAATTGTTTTTTCTCTTCTAACTTCTCAAAAAGTTTGTGTCAAACGAGCGAATAAAGTCTACACGACCCTTTTTTACCCCTCAAATGACCCGTGCAAGTTTGTTTGGTGGGTGCCTATAGACACGTCCTTAAATTTATTGTTGTTTGATGCCTCTATCCTTCCATTTTCAAACTTACAAAATGATATTCTGAATGAAATCTTTACATTGGTTAGGCGTCTTTAGAGTAAATAACATACGTTTAACCATATACAAACAACATCATAAAACATCAAACAAATTTTTTTAAATGCTTTAACTTCTATATTTTTTTAAGTTTCTAGTTTTACATTATCCTAACTAATATTATAAATGTGAAAGTCCCTCTGTCTGTCCGGCTTTCTATGTTACCATCTCCCACCCAAACTACCCAACTGATTGATATGAAATTTTGTACAGAGATAGTCTACAACCAGAGGAAGGACATAGGCTATATATTTTTTCCCTAAATTCCCACGGGAACGGGAACGTATACGGGAATTTAGAAACTACAACACCGATTTCAAAAATTTTTTCACCGATAGAATGCTTTACTATCCCAAAGTAACATAAACTTTAATTCATCCACATATTCCTACGGGAACGGGAGTCCTTACTAATATAATAAGTGTGAATGAAGCTCTGCCTGTCCGTCGTTCTATGTTACCATCTTCCGTCCAAACTAATAAACCGATTTAAATGAAATTTTGTACAAAGATTGTTCTGAACTTAGGGACGGACATAGGCTTTATTTCATTCGAATATTCCCTCGGGAACCGGTCCTCACTATTATTATAAATGCAAAAGTAGCTCTGTGTATTCACCTTTCTATGTTACCATCTCCCGCCCAAACTAATAAACCGATTTAAATGAAATTTTGTACAAAGATTGCTCAGAACCTTAGAAAGGACATAAGCTATATATTTTATCCCTATATTCCCACGGGAACGAAAACGTATTCGGGAACTTAGAAACTACAACACCGATTTCAAAAATTTTTCCACCGTTAGAATGCTACACTATTCCTGAGTAACATAAACTTTAATTCATCCACATATTCCTACGGGAACGGGAGTCCTTACTAATATAATAAGTGTGAAAGTAGTTCTGTTTGTCCGTCGTTCTATGTTACCATTTAACGCCCAAACTAATAAACCGATTTAAATGAAATTTTTTACAAAGATTGTTCAGAACCTGAGGAAGGACATAGGCTATATATTTTTTTTCCTATATTCCCACGGGAGCAGGAACGTTTACGGGAACTTAGACACTACAGCACCGATTTAAAAAACTCTTCCACCGTTGGAATGCTCCATAATCCCCGAGCAACATTAACTTTTACTCATCCCCATATTCCTTACGGGAACGGTCACCATATTTCCACGGGAACGGAGTCTTTACTAAAATTATAAGTACGAAGTTAAATCTGTCTATCTATTTCCCTTTGTTACCATTATAGCCACCCAAACTATTGAACCTATTTATATGAATTTTGGTACAGAGACAGTCTAGAACCTGAGGATGGACATATATGGACATGGGAACGGGAACTTGGAATTTTCAAAAAATGTCCACTGTTAGAATACTACACTATTTTCAAGTAATATAAGCTATAAGTCATCCTCCGGAAACGGCCCTCATATTCCTACGGGAATGGAAGACTTTAGTAACAGTATGAATCCGAAATTAACTCTGTCTGTCTGTTTTTCTTTGTTTATATTTACCGCCCAAACTATTGAACTTATTTATATGAATTCTGGTACAGAGACAGTCTAGAACCCGAAGATGGACATCCTTACTAATATTACAAATTTAAAACGTTTTGATTCCCCGTTTTCCTTTAATTCCCATTGATTGGTCATTATAAATAAGTCTCAGGCGCTTTAAGTTGCAGGTGTTCGTTTAGAAAATAATCCCATGGCAACTTTATGTGGCAGGATCACGTGTATCAATCCCACAAAACCTTTTTATTTCGCAAAAATTGGAAAAAATTAGAACGTCGTGTGCAAACATATACTTAAATATAAAAATATAACAATCGTTTACTAAAACGCATGAATGTGTCTTATTTCCAAAATAAGTAACCTAAAAAATAAGAATGCTGACGAAAGCCACTATTCCACGCGGACGAAGTCGCGGGTACAGCTAGTAAATTATAAAATTAGATAAATATTCTGATAGAAACCCATGCAATAGGTTGTTTTGTAAGAACCAAAAGAGATAAGAGTTTTGTTTACTATCCTGAGATTGAGCAGTCTTACACTTATCCTAAAACACATTAACCCGGATTGTGGTAGCGTCACCTTAAGGTCACACTCAATTGAATTTTGAGCTTTCAAACCCCCATCTACAGCCCCTGAAAATGTCATATAAAAAAATGGAACAAAATTATTACAGCACTGCCCGGTTTAAGCAATGGTTTCACTAATGGAAAATCATAAAAGTTCCATTAAGATTTTTATTGAACTTCTGGAATGATGAAGATAGACATTTGCAATTTTTCATACATGTTTGCTTTCTAATCTAATATTTTATTCTCTAATGTATTTTTCATAAAATTGTTTTTCAAAGGTGATCACAAAATACGAGCAGGAGACATCATGATATCGTTTCTTCCACTTGCCCATATGTTCGAAAGATGTTGTGAAAATGGCATTTACTATGTGGGAGGAGCAGTTGGATTTTATTCGGGAGATATCAAAGAACTAACAAATGATTTAAAAGCTCTTAAGCCAACAGTTATGCCTGCTGTTCCAAGACTACTTAACAGAGTTTATGATAAAATTCAAGTCGACATTGCCCACTCGTCGATAAAAAGAACACTTTTCCGCATGGCTTTAAATTCCAAAGAGGGTGAGATTCGTAGAGGTGTATTGAGGAGAAATGGATTTTGGGATAAGTTAGTTTTTAAAAAAGTCCACCAAGGTAAGAATTGATTGATTTAGAAAAACAAATAAGAATTTTTAAAGCCGACCGACTATTTTGATAAGCTTTCGGAGGTAATCTTCGATTGATGGTTGTCGGATCAGCACCTCTTCATGGAAATGTGCTAACGTTCATGCGTTGTGCCTTGGGATGCCTCGTTGTAGAGGGCTATGGTCAAACTGAATGTACCGGAGCAATAACACTTACTGTTCAAGGAGACTTTGTGCCGGATCATGTCGGGCCACCAGTGTCTTGTAATGCTGTTAAAGTAAATATTCTTTAAAAATAAGTAAAGACTTGAACTTGAATAACCGACTCTTAAAAAACAGCTTGTAGACGTTCCGGAAATGGAGTATTTTGCCAGTCAAAATACAGGAGAAGTGTGCGTTCGGGGTTCAAATGTATTCCACGGGTAAGTGTTTAGGATTCGTAACCAAAGTTAAAACTTTATTCTCTACAACTAAATCATTTTTTGCAATTTAAAATTATTTCTATCTCCCACTATAGATACTTCAAAGATCCTCAAAAGACAAGTGAAGCAATTGATTCTGAAGGATGGCACCACACTGGTGATGTGGGCAAATGGTTACCAAATGGAACTCTTAAAATAATCGACAGAAGAAAACATATTTTCAAACTCAGTCAAGGAGAATATATCGTGCCTGAAAAAATCGAAAACATTTACACCAACAGTCAGTACGTTAACCAGGTGTTTGTATATGGCGAAAGCTTAAAAGTAAGTGAAAAAGTCTTGCCTTTTTTATAAAGAAAAAATGTATTTCTGTCGTGTTCCCTTGAAATGGCTGTCTAAGCTTTGTGACGCTAACGAAAAGCATTTAAAATAACTATTTTTTTATTTCTTATCGCATAAACGTTCACTTCTAATTTTGTCCACATATTATATTTGTTATAGAGTTGTATAGTCGCTGTAGTTGTTCCTGACGTAGACGTCTTAAAATCATGGGCTATCGAAAACTCGGTTAAAGGAACCTTATCTGTTTTGTGCAACAATCCAGATGTGAAAAAAATGATCATGAGCGATATGATATCATTTGGAAAGCAAGGAGGACTAAAATCCTTCGAACAGGTATGCTCAAAAGTTTCATATTTGTCAAGAAGCTATTATTAAATGTTTTCGTTTCTCAATTTCAGGTAAAGGACATATATCTTCACCCCGATCCATTTTCGGTACAAAACGGACTCTTAACACCAACTTACAAATCGAAACGGCCTCAATTAAAAAGTTATTTCAAGCCACAGCTGGAAGATATGTACAAGAACTTGGACTAGCCTGGTTTAAAAAAGAAAATATAAATAAATTTAGTTTCGATAAAAATAATCTTTACTTTAGTTTGTTTTTTTTATTTAAATAATTTAATTCAAACACAGTCAATCAATTAAACTGGTTGTAAATACACATAAAAAGTAACAAAAATGTCCAAATCATGTGCAGTAGATAAACAAATATAATATAATAATTTGGGAAATATTATTATTAGAGTGCCATCAAGCAATACTACTCAAAGTGATATAAATATCTACATAAAGCAAAAATTAAATTAAATATTAAATAAAATTTAATATTTTCAAATAAAATTTTAAAGTTAATTTTTGATTAAGCCAAATGTTAGCTTGCTATTGGTTTACGATTACTGCAATTTAATTCAGACTCTGATCACAAGTAGATTCTAGACAAATAAAATAAATAAAATTTATTCCAACTAAAAAGATCTTACTTACTCATGAAGACTCTAGCTGGTAAGAGAAGGGTGTTTTTTTCGAGATATGCAAATTTAAAATGAAATAAGACACACAATACTGCCAAAAGCCTGCGGTTTATGAGAGTAGATATAGTGCCACTATATGCCTAAGGAATTAAGCCGCAGTGGTATTGCAAAAAAAACTTGAAAAAAAACAGTGAAAATCCTGATATCATGCATTGAAGGTGTTGTCGATGAAAGTATAGAAGTAAACACTTGAACCGGGTGTTCAAATTTGTAAATGTTAACTCCAAGTGGCAATGAAGGCTTTGATCAGACTTTAAGAAGAAAAGAGTGACAGTGCAAAATTGGTTTTTCTTTACTTTTGGACTATGAAAGAAAATAATAAAAGTACATATATTAAGTAGTGTAAGTATGAAGAAGTGCTTTTTAGTAATTTTCAAACTTCGCAAAACAAAATTTTGAATTATATGCATCTTTGGTGTTATCATTCACTTAAAACCCGAACTGATTCTGGTCCATTAGCGAGACACTCTCGAATAAGTATATCAAGGATGCTTGATGAATTCAACGGCATAAGCGTCAACATTTATGAAGTATCGAGAGAATGTGTGCAGAAGTAAAAAAGGGTCTCATTACAGATACAGAGCTTAATTTTGCACCACTGTTTAAATTTTCAGCCATTTTGTCATTTACACACCAGAGTAGACCCATGAGGCATAAATGTTTTTTTTTTACGGGTATCGCGTTTCGCGAGGTCCTCCGTTAATAGAGGTCCTAACCTGAAAAGCGCTTTCTTGATTAGCCATTCGGGACCGGCAGAAAATTGTAGGTTCCCTTCATTTCCTCACATGGCATGCTTGTGAGAAATAGGCTAGAGCCTGGGGCTCCTCGCTCTGTTGCGCTACCCTATTTATTTATTTTAGTAAACCAATAGAAACAGAGTAGAAACAGAGAGTCAACAACCATGCGGTAGTGCAATGTTGAGCACAAGCTAAATTAGACCGGGAACCATCGCGATCGTCGCAATTTTTTTTGGTTTGCCGGTTGTTTTGAAATTAATTCAAAAACGTGAACGTATTTTCGCTATTTTTGGGTTTGAGAACTAAAATCCAGCCTAATTTAACCAGTAATTCAAATAAATAGTTATATTTGATTTCACCACACATATCATTTTTGGATGTTTCAGGCTGAGAGGCTACGAATTCACTCTCTGTATTATCTACTCTGTAAACAGACAGTCAACTATGGCAATGTAGTGCCATTTTGCATACAAGCCATTTACTCCACTAACTTATGTCGATTTCCTTTCACCAATTTGCAGTCGCTACTAAATTCGATTCTTTTTTGGGTATTTAGGAAATTAAAAAAGTAGCGATTTTCTTTTTTATGAATTTATGTGTGTCCATCTGACTAATGAAGAAAAACAAGTCCATGGAACAAAGCAATTACATTCATATTGTTAAGCACACAATTTTTATATTTTTTTTCACCAAATGTTTTCCAAATTCACAACTAAATACTAACACGCTAAACAATCCTGCTTCCTTTAATTTTTTTCATATACTGATGATTTTGTTTGCCGATTTCGATCTGTCAAAATTGTTGTGTGTGAAAAAAATCCGTCTCAAAAAAGAGATCGACTGCAGTCGATTTTTTTTCCCTCCTAAATGAATTCCATTGAAAAAAAAAAATTGACTGCAGTCGACTACAGTCGATTTTTTTGTTGAAAGGAATTCGTCATTAATTAGACCGGAAGCCCTCATCGCCATTTTTTTTATTTGGGTTCTTTGAAATCATTTAAAAAATTGAACGTAGATATTTCTCGGTTCGTAGTAGTGGAAAACGTTGAAAACTTCATTCTAAATTGCAGCAATGAACATTAATTGCCACCAAAGTGAAAACTATATTAAAAAAAGGAAACACTGCAACTCAAATTCGGCTGGATTTAATTCAAATGGAATATTATCTTTGATTTCACCACAGAAAAGAGGGTGTTCAAAGCAAAGGGGTTTTGGGTTGATACTATATATCATCTACTCTGTGACAAGCTAATTGAGAACGGGAGCCCTTGACCAGGAACCCTCGTCACATCTTCTTGTCAGTTGGTTTGAAATCATTTTGAAAAGTGAACGTTTTTTTTCGATACTTGTGACTGTGTCAGAGTGCAGAGCGTAGAAAAAATCATTCAAGATTGTCAAAATATACTTTATTTCATATCGAACATCAGTTGCAATCTTCCATTCCACTTCATCAAACAAATAGGATACGAGTTGACACTCTGTCTACTCCTCAGTTCAGTGTGCCATTTTATTATGAATTGAGATTAACTATAAAACAACGCATCCAGTTGTGCACTTTTATTTCGAAAAACATTGTTCATGAACAACAACAATAGTTTTATGAACAGGAAAATCATCGCGCTATACGTTCATTTTAAGTTTTCCATGGGTTGAACATGCCTTTATTGATTTTTGTCAAAACTATTTCCTGAACTTTAAAATAGTTGAATGATCTGGTGACTACCAACTATACACAATATATTGCTGCTTATTTTTATTTCTTTCAGCATAGCTATGCGTCTTAAAGTTGAGATTATCCACATGTTTCATTCAAATCCCTTTTACTTTTGCTGTTAAAAATTATATTGATCTTTTATTAGCAAATCTACGTTAACATATTAAGGGTATTCATGCTTCGGTGTAAGATCACGTTTTGTGTAAATGTGTCCCTTTACGCGAGACTTTGCATGAGCACCCCTTTAAAGCTAGTTTGTGTAAGTTGTGTAAGTAAGATGTACATATGAAAGAGTTGGAATTTTACTACAAAAGGCATTTGAAAAATAAAGAAAAAAGTAAAGTAGAACCTAGTGGCAGTCGGTTTCTGAAAGAAAAACAAAGAAATTTATTTATTCTGAATAATGAAATTAACTAAGCTATTTGATATTTCATTCAAAGCATTCTTCTTAATAACTTACCCCACTCCCTTGCTTTTTTTTACTTGAATTTTCTATTATATTTCTATTCTATGTTCAACTTTATCTCTTGTTTGACTTAAACTTTTCATTCGAAATGACACAAATGACTTTTTTGTAAATTTACCATCTCGTTTCCGCATCGAATTCGTGGCGTAGTTTTACCAAAATAGTGTAAAATATTTTCCATTCAAAATTTGACAGTTCTTTTACCATTTGGTAAACTTACACAGATTACACGGATTACACGGGTTTTACGCTGATGCATGAATACTCCTATTGACCAGAAACGTAATTTTTGAAATATATAAACAAAGCGGCCCTAATACTCAAACTTGTGGAACAGCGAAGTGGAGAGTGGAATAGAAAAATAATTAAAAATTAAAGTTAACCGCATATTGAAATCAATTGAAAAGGTAGGTCTGTTGTCTTGTTAACCTCCCAGAGAAAACTTGACTGTGATTCTGTTATCACGCAAATTTGTTTATTTCCAGCAACTTTAAACATTTTGCTAAGGAAAGGTATACATAATAGATTCAACTGATAAACTGATATAATTTTTAGTTTGCTTTGGTGTTTATGGTCATGAGGCTGTATATATTTGTACACCGACGTGTTATTGATATTTTAACTAAAAATAAGTGACGTGTTTGTAAAATTCAAAAGAAAATTAATACCTACTTATTGAACTTTAACTCATTCACAATCTGTGTCATTTCTTTATTTTTCATAGTTTCGAAAAAGCTCATCAGAAAACATTGAGTTGATTTCAAATATCTCTAACAATCAAATAATCGCTTTTTACTTTTAAAATACCAACTGATAGCAATTCGATTATTGTTTGAAAATCATTCTGTCAGAATCTCACTCGCTGCTGTCCTCCGTTTAAAATTTTAAAAAAATTATCATTGTGTTTCGCACTTAAATTTTTAAACATTCCTAATATCGTACACAATTCACAAAGCACTTTCATCGATTCCTTCATTAACTTTCGTAATGTCCTGCGCACATCATTTACACACTTCTCCCACATATCCTGCAAACTATTTTTTGTGTTTATTCTTTTGCTTCTTGTGAATGTCAACCACGTGAAGAGTCAAAACTCACCACTTCCCAACGAATCACGAATAAAGTAACTATCGTTCAATTTAAGAAAAGTCCTTTACATCATCGTCCTTCTGGTTCAATTTATACTTGTTTCGTACACTAGTATAGGTGTATGTCATTTTTCTTCTCATAATTTTTTTGGGCAAATTCTTCAAGCCTATTGTGCTGATTTCTTCAAAAAAAAAAAAGGAAAAACTGAAACAGTGAGAAAATATATTAAGTCGTTGAAACACAAGTGATAAAAATGTTTAAATTATCAAAATGCAGTTTGCTCACTCTGATATCAATTGTATTATGTGAGTTTGGAAAATTAATCGATGAATACCTACCCAAATAAAACTGACATCTTTTTTTCTAACCTTTTCAGTACATATTCTCAGCTTATGTGATGGTTTGCAATTAAGTGCTTTTACAACTAAGACCCCCAGGGTCACTAAATACACAACAAAGTCTCCTGCAGTGAGTTAAAAAAACTATATTTTAGTTTTTCTTTGGTGCAGAAAAAATGTTTGCATATATTTTCAGGCCTCGTCGACTATATCCGAAACTTCATTGTATAGATTTAATGCAACCAATGGAGTCACTTGTATTCTTATTAGCACAGATGGCCTTATAAGCATTAAATATCGAAATAAATTAAACGAGGATGTCGAAGCAGATCTTTATTTGCCTGACAATCCTGTACTTTCGGGCGAGTGTGTGGAATCAAATTCTGAGTTGTTCACGATGACTTTTAAGGGATTCACTCTGAGTATAATTTTCAAAAAGGTAAGAAACTTTTAAGGAGCAGAAAGAGAAGAAGAAATTTATTACGTGCTTTCTAAACTGTGTCATAGAACATTTTTTGGCATTTTACAAATTAAAATTCCCTGTTGCGCGATTTGTGACAAGTGACCTACTTTCCACCTTCCACAGTTGAATGCTAAATTAGGTAACAGCCTTATCATGCAATTTCAATATTTTTCCTCCTTTCAAGACGATTTGTTTGATCAAGCGATTGTGGCTCTAATAATAAACTTGAAAGGTCAATGTTAAAAATAACGTCATTCACGATTTACAATACTGGCTTTTTGTTGATTTTGAACTTTTTGAAAGCTATATTATACGTAGAAGTGAGAAGGTTCAGAGGAACCCTTGTAATTGAAAGAGTTGTTTTATTTTTTAAATGTAAAGCACTTCAAACAATTTTATAGGAGAAAAATTAAATGCAAATGAGTAATTCAATTCTGAACCAAGGTAAAGTGTGTATATGTAGAAATTTTGTTCAATCCTAAGGGCTAAGTTTCTGATGAAATGTGAACAAGCACATACAACGATAAAACATTGTTTTGTTAAAATAAATCTTTTTTCTATTTTTTGATTAACAAATACTAAAACATTTTATATGAAATAAACTAGAAACCTCATGACAATGTCAAACTTGGAGGACAAAAATTGATGCACACATAACATTCACAATTCTAAGATACACAGCTGTTCAAAATTTGTCGAAAAAATTGTTTTGGTCTGTTGCAGAATTTTATGGAATTGTGAATTGGGTATTAATTTGTGAATGTCATGTGTGTATTAATTTTGTCCTCCAAGTTTGACATTGTCATGCATTGCACAGACTGCAATTATAATTATCTGTTTTTCCCTTCGATTTTTTAAGCCAATTCTGAAACTTATTTTAAAATAAAATCTTTATTGACATCATTTGTTTGACGTCATCGAACGACATTTCAAAAAGAGATTTTTTTTTTTGATTTTTACATGAGTTTATTCAATCTAATACATAATAATTGTTTTATTCTGAAAGCGCAATTTACTCTTTAACAAGGCCCGATTTTTCATCAGTCTGTTAACTGCCTGGCCAAGAAAGTATTGGACTCATAAACAATCAGTCAACTGGATCGAGACTTTCAATCTAGCAAAATCAGTACATCAATACAGAGTAACAAAACTTGTGAAATTCAAAAAATTTCAGAGAAAACATAACTTCTAGTTCTAAATTTATTCGTATTCGTGTCATACGTGCCACATGAAAGCACATTAGATTGTGCCAAAAAATGAATATTTTTTTTGATATGATGAAAATATCATTTGTGATGACAAGCACCATGAAAGTTTGAGCCCTTGAGAAAATATAAGACATCTCTCAACCGAGTTTTCTGTATCTAAGACCTGATCGCACTTTAGCATAAAATCAGTTAAACCATATTTAGCGAAGAAGTTTTTTCGATATTTGCTTTATAAGGGAGAGGTTTGGGAGGCTGAAATAAAAACTCTTTTTAAGAATTTTTTATGAAAAATCAGATAAAGTAATTTTATTTATTGATTTGCTTCATTATCAAGCATCTTCTACAAAAATATTAAAAAACAAGCCGATGACAGTGCATTTTCCGAGATGCCTCCACTTTTCGATCTTTTGTGATGTGCAAGATAACTTTTGACAGGATCACTAAAATCAAAATTTTGAAAAGATTTCGTTAAAAACAACTTTCTCCAGGTAATAACACGAAGTTTGTTTTTTTGAAATTTTCAAATTTTGGTGACAATTTGAAGTGAAAAGTAGTTTTGTGCCAAAAATGCGCCATGCTGTCAATTTCGGAAAAATTAAAATTTTTTAAAATCCTCGTATTATTTATTACCTCTAAAAATATATATTAAAGATGTTTGCAAAATTTCAAAAGGATCGGTGCAATAGTCGCCGAGATATTTTGCACACCGACTTTAAAAATACTAGTTTCGTGATAAACGCGAAAAACAGCACACTGAATGGTTCCCTTCGAAAATATTCCGTTATAAGCGTCATTAGAGTTAGCTCTCCTCCCACAAACACAAACGAAGACCTCGAGCTACCTGTCACCAATCATAAAAGGTTCGTCCGGCCGGCCCCCCTCTATTCGCTCGCCGAGCCTACCTACTCTAAAATCATCTAAAATCACTGTAACTTTTCGAATTCAACTCGGAATGACTTGAAATTTTGAAACAACATTCTTGAAATGTAGTATGATAAGAAATAAAAAATCGATTTTTTGAAAATGCCCAGGGCTTACCCCTCCCTTAAGAGCATTGAATCTCCTTCAAAAATGATATTCATGCTTTAAAAATTTAGTTTCTTTTCCATTTTAGTTTCTTAATTAAATTTTTTGATCTGAAAGCAAGTCAATATGTGAAAAGTACAAAAATGTTTCTTGAAGAAAATTAAATGTTTTATAAAAAAAAAAATTATTTAAAAGTAATTCGCGATTGATTATTTCACTTTTTTCATCTTCAGTTGCCAATAATTTCTGAAGGAAGCATTTTATGAAAAGTATCCCAAAACACTTTTTTCAGAACATTGTTATTCTTTAGGAAAGTCTTTTGTAATTTTATACATATTGATTTGTTTGCTGGTTAAACAATTTCGAAGTAAAATCAAACAAACATGTCAGTTCTTAAAGCTTTATTACTCGAAAACGGTAAGTCTGACAAAAATTTTGAATAAGAACTTTTTTGAAGGAAAATAAGTTTCTTAACAAAACTAAATGGTCAAATGAGATCAGGCCTTGTATATAGAAAACACAAATTATCATGGCTTTTTTGCCAACCTAAAAGATATTTTCGGTATCGGAAAAAAAAAACGTAAACGAGAGGTAAGAGTTTGTATTGAATTGGCTCCAAAACTACTGAGCCCAATTGAATAATATTTGAAATAAATTTGGTTTAGAGTTTGAGAAATGTTATACATCAGCTATACTTCATTCCAAGATTTGTACTTAGAAAATACTGGACTGATTTCAAAAAATAATTCCCGTTTAAGGGTGTTTCGATAATGGCGAGTAACATAGACTATATTTAACCTCATATTCCCATTTGAACGGGAATGGCAATTCTGCAATTCTAAAATCCACTGAATCGATTTAATTTTTTTTTAATATTGCAATGCGGTGTTATCCTTGGGGTAACAAAGACTATATTCCAATCCTATATTCCCTCGGAAATGGGAACGCAATGTTGAACTTTAAAACTGTAAAGTATGAGTATAGACTAACAAACCTCTACGTGATATATTGTGAGACGAGAGGTACCTCTCACCTCGAAGTGCCTTTCACAAACTGTCGCTTAGAGGTTTGTTAGCCTACTTATCCGCAATTTTATTTTTTTTATAAATAAAGCGAGGCACACGGTTTCAATATGCCCTTGTGGTCAAACGAATGTAATTAAAGTTCAGTACTCCTAACTTGCCCGTTCAAGAATTTTTGGTACGTAAGCGCTTTTTATTTTTTAGATAAAATACATTTTCCAGACGTTGACGTTGGGATCATCATTTTCTTTCATACTTCTTTTTTATTTTTATCTACAAGTGAGGTTGTTATTTTCATACCACTTTCTAAGATAGTAGTTTTTCTAACGTGTCTTAAAAAAAAGTTTCACTACTTTTCTGAAAACATGTATAGCTTGAAAGAGAGTAATGGTGACGAAAAGCAAATATAAGAATATAGAAAAGGACTTCCTTTTCTGAGTACTTAAAAAAAATTCAATATTATGGTGAAAGTTTTATTTCCCAAGATGATTCTAGCACTCATATTCCAGTGCTTTTGGTTTTGACTTATTATCTAGCGTCTTTTCATACACTAGTGCCATCTGCTGTTCTGATGCATCAACAATCGCTTTTATACTCTCATATATGAAAAAGATTTTAAGAAATAAATTTGATTTGTTTTTTCTTTTATATAAATTTTATACGCAAAAAACTGTTTAACAAAGTAATTTCTACTTTTGTTTTTAAATTCTTTTCAATAGACCTCTGGTGGCGAACGTTGGTACATCAATCATGTGGAACTGTCATATTCATCCTCAAATCCATTGTTTGAACACATTGATAGACCGAATTTGGATGTCAGACTCAATTCGCCAGCCAGAACACCGATGTATTTCCCAACCCCAGTTGGAAAATCATATGTTTGCGATAAGGAACAAACCATTGTTATGTATGCACCTCTGGAATCGGGTGACAAGTCAGGACATATAGCAAAATTGTATTTACGGCAGCTTCGAATGCAAAGCTTCATGTTCAAGGATAGTGGAAAGTGGGGTCCACCGTTCCACTGTAGCGCCACTGGATCATATCGTGATGAAACAATGCCATTGGCTGTTGGTACTTGTCTCGCTGTTGCAGTACTACTCACAGTCGCTGGCTATGGAGGATGGAGGTTGGTATCAATCCAGTTGCTTTTTCAACAGGAATACATATTTTTATTTTTCAGATACTTCAAAATAAAGAAAGTACAATACGGAACTATGGAGTAAAAACCGCAATATATAGCTGAAGGACTCAATAGAAGATCATAGTCCTGAGAATATTTCGATTCATTTCGCGCTTATTACACGAATGATTAAACATCACAGATTTCCCAAATCGATAGCACTTTATTTATTGAATAATCAAAATTTATACGTTTGGAAAGCTCTTCAAAAAAACATTACTCCCTCTTTTTTATATAAAAAAAAAACTAAGAAAAATCCCCACGACCTGAAATTTTGATTCTCCTGTTCCACAAAAAAGAATTTTCAAGCTGACCAAAAATATATGGTACCTGCGTATGATGTTCCTTTCTTTCTTTCTTACGCGATTCTTTCAAACTAAAATCTCTTTAAATAACACGAACACGAACAATGCCTGTTCAATGATCTGTGAGTAGTTGTAGAAACATGTTTTTTTCAGCGATGCAGGGGTAGGCTTCAAATTGCTAATTCCCGATGGATGCTTTTCAACAACATCTTGGCCAACTTCAAGTTAATTCTCTAGCAGACACAGACAGACATGTGAAGTGCATTGAGTGTAGTTCAACCACATTTTATTTACAAAATACACTCGTCGTTCTCTTAAGTAAAAAAACAATATGTTTAAATATATTATTAAAAATTATGATATTTTACATTATATTAGATTTATGAATAGAAATATAAAATTTACTAAAGTTGAAAAATGTCTTCCATAATATAAATAAAATAAAGTAAAAAATGTATTTATAAACAAACAAATATTATATCCAAAATGTGAAATATTATACATGCATACATATTAGTTTACACATATCGAGTATGAACGTTGCATTTGTAACTAAACTTATTAAGTTTTGAATTTTAGCTAAACTAAATGAATTTAGGAAATATTTAACATCATTATTTTATTTTTATTTTGTTGTTTTTGTGTTATTTTATATTTGTAACAATGTACTTGCATTTATATCTTTAATAAACAAAAACAAAAATACAAATAAAATATTGTCATTGAAATAATCATGTTGAGGCGTAAATTTATGGACTTTATGAACTTAAAATCTTGATGTTTATCGTTATTATACTTTTAAAATAACTTATCTTGGTGTCGAATTTTTCAAACAGAATAAAACTTATCCAAACAATTGTCATATCTGCCGAAAATCAATTGAACATTTTTATGATTGCGTTGAATGTTTTTTAAAAATGTCAAACTATTTTGCAAACGGTCATATTTGTTTTGGCTAGATATCGTATAAAATATCAACATGCATATACCTACATACATACATGTATATGTACATTCAAAAGTGCATATGCAAAAACATAAATTGACATCTTTATAAATTACAGACAGTTTGTTTGAATAAAAAAACTTAAATCCATTTAAAAGAGTGTTCTGATTTGAGATTTAAGAAACGGTCATTATTTTCAGCTCTAAATAACAGCTTTAAAAAATTCTGTGAGCTTGGGCGCTGATTAAGTAGCATCCACAGTAGATCGCACATTCATGCATTATAACACGGGAGATAGACTCGCACCTCAATTTTTTGTATCCGAGAGTACAATATCGATAAACACCATCTTTTCATCGATTGCAAGCCTAGTTTCGGCATCCTTTGACTTTGGAAGATTTATGCTGCTCCGTCAAGATCGCTAAAGCACTCACTGAGACCTCGCTGTCGAAAAAGGCGTTAGGCAAGAGGGCAAACTTTCATGCGATTTTTTCAACATCATACTGGAAAAGATTGTACAAAACTCAAAAGTCAGTCGTATAATATTACAAAAGTCTGTACAGTTACTCGCTTACGCAGACAATACTGACGTAATGGGACGAAGCAAGCCTGATGTCAAATTTGCTTTTGCGAGCATAGTAACAGAAGAATCAAAAATGGGTCTTAGTCTTTATTATATTCATCAAACAAGGACAGAGAACATCGACAAATTGGACAAAACGTCACAATAGACAGACATTGCTTCGAGGTGGTACAGGACTTCGTCTACCTAGGATAACTCTTGCCAACCGTTGCTTCTTTGTGTTGAGAAGGTAACTGAGAAACAAAATTCACTCTAGAAAAACTGAAATAACTCTTTATAAGACCTTCACCATCCCATTTCGCTTTACGGCGCCCATGGACCTTATCATAAGCGGATTAGAAAACCCTTGGCCGGAGATACAACAACCATCCGTTTGAGCTGTACCGCTACATCGGCACAGCTAGAAGAGTATACACATCGCGAGACCTACAATAGCTGTGATATGTTACATAGAGTAAACGGACATCAACGCTCCGGCTAGATGGGTTTTCAAAAACACAACGCAGATAAATCACGGAAGGGGAAGACCTCGTCTTAAGTGGCGCTATCAAGTGGAGAAAGACCTCAACTGAATTACCCTGATGCAAAACTGGAAAGAGCTCGCCCGAAATCGAAGTCGTTATCGAAAGATGTTGGTTGAGACCCACCCAGTTTCAACCAAAATTGTTATACCCACTTAAGTAAGTAAATATTAGAATACTAGCTGACCCGCCCGGCGTAGCTCAGGACCTACTTTTATCAAATTGAAAGTTAAGTAAAACAGTCTCCAAGCTTTAATTCTAGTGGCAGAGTGGGGATGAAATATAGTCTATGCTACAAAGGCGCAATTAAGCACTCTAACGTTGACAGAGTTTTTGGAATAGGTCCAGTATTTTCCCGGATGTGTTCCAGCTCCCATTCCGTTTCCGTATGGTAATGAAATATTTTCTATGTTACCTAGGAACAATTCCGTATTGTAATAGGGAAAACCGTATTGAAATCGGTACAGCGGTTTTCAAATTCGTTCCCGTTTCGTTCAGGGACATTGAAGTACTCTAACATTGAAAGAATTTTTGGAATCGGTTCAGAACTTTCCAAGTTGCCGTTCAGTTTTCGTGGGAACTTGGAGATTAAGTATTGTTTAAACTCTATTGGTTTTACGTCGTATTATAGGTTATAGCGTAGTATATAGCGTCAAAAATTTGATATCGTTCCAGTGGTTTTTGAATTCCCGTTCACGTTCCTGTGAGAATTTGGAAATGAAATATCGGGCATGACACGCAGGGGCAATGAAGCACTCCAATGGCGAAATAATTTTTGGAATCAGTCTAGTATTTTTCAAGCTCCCAGTTATGTTTCCGTTCCCGAGGAAATATGGAAAGGAAATCTAGCCTATGTTATTTCTAAGGTTCAAGACCATTTTTGTGTCCCAAATAGGCAACATTCAAATGGGATCAATAGTTTTGGTGCCTCTTCCCGAGTACTTTTGAAGTTAACTATTCACTGCATTTACATATGTTTCTCGCTGGTAATCAGTGCGGTTAGCACATAATGCTTATCTTCGCAAATTTGATTTACTCGACGACCTAGGTCAGATCTTTTTCTCTTTGGCCTTGCCAGCCTTGTTAAAATTGTAGAATGGGTATGCCTTTTAATTGTTAAATTTAATTATTTGTGGAATTCCAGGCAGTATATGAAAAAAAGATAGGATTATTGTAAAAGTAACGCTTCAAATTAAAAAAAAAAAATTAATTAAACCAGTCAAAATTAAATTAAAAGAACTCTTGAAAACAAACAATCCAATAATCTTATTATTTGTCTTTTATTTTGTTGTGAAAAACGATTAAAAAAAACTAAATCATTGTTTGAATTAAATTTTTAATTTGCTACAGTTAAGAATAATGAAATTGTTACTTTTGCTATATTCCAATTCTTTTTTTTATATTTACTTGCTTTTTAAACCTTCCCTAGACCTCCACGAACATTTAATACCAAGATAAGATAAATCCGTTCAGCTGTTCTCGAATTTTAGCCAGACTAACGAACAGATATAGATGACCAAAAAAGTGTTTAAAATTGTGGAAGTTACTTTTAAGACGATTATCATCCAGTTATCTATCGTCGATTTGAATAAAAAATATCTTCTAAAGATTGTATCACACAACTTCACTATCATCGGATTGAGACTATCGCCTCATGACTTATTAATTTACGAGTTTTTTCAGCACCTAGATCTTAGACGATAGTTGTAAAGCGATCTAGGTTCTGCTTCTGGTGGTACCGAGAAAAGATGATGCTTCTGGCTTTTTTTGATAGACCCTTCAAACGCACAATTTTTAAGGCTTACTCTCCTCCACAATAGAACTTTATCTCGGGCGAGATAAGTTGTGTGTCATCTGATCGCCGGTTTATTTATTTTTTATTTTCTTAATAAAATACTCACAAAAAAAACCAAAAAGTGGAACGTGGAACGTAAGTTGTTTAAAAAGTTGGGTTCTGATAACGTCATGAAAAATCGACATCTAACCCACAAATGCTATCGTTCAAATCGTTAATAATTCTTATTAGAAAAATGGCATAGATATAAGGCATTCTTTTTGGACTTGATAACTTTGAATTAAATTTGTGAACACATCTTTTCACTCATGTCATTGTCAATTCACTTAGTAATTTTTATGATAGTAAGAAAAGATCGAAAAATGTCTAAAAATTCAAAAAAATTTGTATCGAAACTCGAAGCCGGCGCGGCGGCACAAGACTTTAAGAACGTTAACTCGAATTTTCGGTCGTACTTCTCAACCTAGTAGACTGGCAATAACAAGTTTAGTGCAAAATATGAGTCTACATATTCTTTGCGCAGTTTTGCAGCATCAGTGACACAACGGGTTGTTCGAAGTGTGGATAAAATCGATACCGTTCAGGGTTCCGTAGCTAACGATCAAAATCAGTCGATTCAACGGCGGGCGGGCGTCCAAATGTGCCCAACGAAACGACTGCTGCGCAAACGTGCCCAATATGGCAATATGAACAAAGTCGAGATTTATTCATAAATATTTTGATTGAACTTCAAGCCGGTAGTTAGGTTTTTGAAATATCTCAAATAAATAATAAAATAATAAATAAATAGTTTGTAAATAAATAAAATTGTGAAATCCTTATAACCCGGTATGTATTAACAGTAAACTCAAGTGCATGTGCGGTAGGTACAAGACTTGGGCTTATATGTGCTCTTAAAACGCAAAGCTATTTCAACATAACCAGATTCAATAAAACAAACGCTCTTAACTTCCTAACTTTGTGACAAAATAGACAAACAAGCAACTCCACAAGTCGCTAGGAAAGTACTGGATGGTTCGGTTTAGCGTGCTCATTCGGCCAATCGATCGACTATGAATCTCTTGGTGATGTTTCATAAAAAAGTTTAAGTCTGGTGAAAACTTTAGTTAAATAGTTAATTTATATATTTTCCATTTTGTTTATGTTTTATATACAAAGTGTGGACGGCTTCGAAAAATTTCATTACGATATGTATACTCTTGTCGATTATGTCTTAGTTTGAAGTTAGCTCTCATTATTGGATTGAGCTCTGTGGTGGAGTCAATGGAGTCCAATTTTCAGTTCTTTGATTTTGTGGAGAAGTGTCAAGCTTTGAGGTGCTCTTCATACTCGAACATTCTAATGTTAACACAGATGTTTCCTCGGATTCCTTATAGAGAGATGTATTTTCCTCAATCGATTTAGGAACATCAACCGGCTCGAGTGGGTGGTTGTAGGTGCTTTAAGTAAAAAGAAATTATCTTATCTCAGATATTTAAAGTTACTTGGGGGCTCTTTACACTTTTATGGACACAAAGTCGTCGCACAGTTAGTGTAAAGAGAGCTATGAATTAAACTTACCACATTTCCGAGACTAATGGAATATACTCAGGCTGATACGAGTACGCGTTTTGATAGAGACCATATTCCGTTCCATTGTAAAACGAACTGCTAGGATAAGTGAGACTCGTAGGTGGGTTCAAAACATTTGTGTAAAGTTGGTGAGACGGAGACGCCGGAGTAGGATGGTATATTTGGTGAGCAGCTCCAGTGTAGGGTTGCGGGGATGATCCCGTTCCATTCTGGTAAACATCAGGTTGACTACCAACCGAACTGTACTGATTATGCGATGTCAAGTGGTGTATTGTGTAGCCTGGAGATGAACTAGTATAGTTAGGGGAGCCATTTGACGGAGTCGGAGATGCATTTGACGCTGAAACGATGAATAAGCATAAATTTATTTTCAAAGACGAAAAAAGAAAACTACTTACTAATAGGTGAGCTGGGATTTGGAGGTGTGCTCCAATAGGTGCCATTACTCTGCCAACTTGTTGGGTATGAAAAGACAGTTGTCGTTGTTGATTCCACAGGAACAAAACCAGTTTGTGAATGAGACGATATTGGTGTTGTAGGTGGTGGGGTTTCAGCGTTGTTTGGTGATCCCGAAACTATACGTGGTCGTGCGTATGGGGTTGATCTGGCTGGTCTTTGCAGTTGTCGTGTATAGCGATCGCAAGTATTCACCGTCATTGGGGAATGTGCAGGAGGATAATGGGTTGGTGGTGGAATAAACCATCCGTAATGAGCATCATGACTGTATATTGAGTCGGGACGTTCCTGAAATCAAAAGTTCACAAAACCATTCATGCTATAGATTCCTGTGAAATATACCTTAGCGTCTAGAAAAGCTTTTGCAAATGGATTGTACTTTATTTTCAATGAAGTCACTTCTTCGTTTTGATATGCAGTCACTGCTATAAACTGCGTCTCTGGAAACGGGTATGTGACAACATGCCTCTGCTCGGAGCCAACACGCACCAAATGCACTCGGGGCTCGTATTTATGTAAAGAATTGAGCATGATCTGTAAAATATAATTTTAATTTAGTTTTTGATTTTATGTAAATTTAAAAAACATACCTGTCCATTTCCATTGGTTTTATTAGTTAGTTTCACTTTGGCAAATGAAATTGGTTCCTTCATCCAATGCGCCCCAAAATTTGGAGACTCAGGATGGACATAGATGGGATTTGATGGAGGGACTTCAGCTTTGCCACCAGGAACCTGAAATCAAAGTAAAATTTTAGTTTAATTTAATTCTTTCCCTAAAAAAAGTAGAACCTACCCATTCGCCATTGACATATTTCCAACGATGGCTATCTACTTGGACGAATTCAAGTAAAATTGTATACATTGCAGCTGGGTCAAGTCCAGTTGTAGTCACTTTAACAACAGGAAACATTCGTCTGAAAAAATAATAAAAGAACTTTTTTAGCAGTTTTCCGTTTTGGTTTTCATTCAGAAAATATCGTGTGATAATAACCATTTCGTTATTAGAAAATTGAAAGCCCAAGGCGTAAGGATATGTATATGTATAAATCATAAAGCATATATTCAAAATTGAAAGTAATATTTGAATTTGAATATTTGGAAATTAAATTTGACGGTTGGGCTTAAAAAAAAAGTGTAGTCCACAATTTTACCTAAAAAATAAATAAATTGGGTGGTGCAATGAGAAGCCGCGGGGCCTACCACATTTCCCACAACCATTTTTTTGTAAGGGAATGGGACCAACAATTTTCTGCCGATTCCGAGCGGCTTTATCGAGAAAACGCTTTTCATGGCAATGAATTTGCTATCGGAGGACTAACCAATTCCCAATCTAAGAAGCAATCAGTTGTAGGTATTTGCTGAGGTATGAACTTTTACGAAGAATTGATGAATCCTCCGAGAATACTTACATTTCCTTAAAAAGAGTGTTATTTAAACATTGACGAGCACCCACGATTTGTGGTGTCAACGCCTAGACAAATTGCGAGGATTATCTTATAATTGACACGCCTGTTTTATGAAAAAAAGATAGTCTTTGATACATGTGTTTCTATTAGAATGGGCCCAACGGGCCTAAATTGTTTTCATTAGTTGCAATTATTTTAGTATTAATCTAACTAACCCGTATTTTTCGCTTTTAAATGACTCAATGTATCATAAAGAGCTTATGTTTGTAATTGAATTTTATAGACTCATTCCAAAAAATATCTCTGATAATTTACAATCTTTAAATTTTATAAAGCAAATTTTGTTGAACTTAATAATTATTTGCAAAACATTGAATGGTCAAATGAATATATGAATTTAAATCTTAAAAATATGTATGATCGCTTAATTGAAGTTCTTAGAATAGGTTCGTCTTAAAAACAATAACAAAAAATTCAAGTTCTCCTTGGAGCAACAAACAGCTTATTGATTTAAAAAAAAACAGAAGCGCAAAGCTCATAAATTACTCTGTAGGTCCAAGCTTCAATCTGATTATTTGAAATTTAGTAAGCTTCTTCGTAAGGATTTTGTGGTTCTGAGTAAGTTTCTCTATAGGGCTTATATCATGAATATAGAAACTAAAACTAAGAGTGATAGTAAGTCTTTCTGGTCTTTTGTCTACTCAAAAAGAAAATCTATAGGTTTCCCAAACAACATGTTTCTCAAAGATGTTAATTCTTCGGATTTGGATTGAGATGTTTGGAAATTTTTTGAGTCAGTTTATAGTAATTATAATTTTAATAGTCAACAAGATTGATCTTGGATCAATCCAATTGAATTATACGGAATTAAATTCTGCTCTTGTGAATCTAAAATCGAATGTTAACCAGGGTTCAGATGGCATACCTGCCATAGTGTTAAAAAATTGCTGCAATTCTTTAAGTGTCCCTCTCCTCTCCATATTTAATAAATCTCTTTCTGAAGGAAACTTTCTAGACAACTGGAAACAGTCTTATGTCTTATGTGTTTCCAGTTTATAGGTCGGGTAATAAAAGTAATATTGAGAACTATAGGGGAATTACTAAACTATCTGCTCTCACCAAACTATTTGAGAGCTCAGCATGGTTTTGTTTCCAGAAAATCAACTGTTAGTAATCTTGCTTGCTTCACTTCTTATGTTGTTGGTGCTATTGAAGATAGGTTCTAAGTTGACACAGTATTTACTGATTTCAGGAAGGCTTTTGACTCAGTAAACCATGAAACTTTGATAAGGAAGCTTAAAGTTTTCATTCTCAGCTACTAAGTTGGTTATCATCGTATCTAATTGGAAGATCACTAAAGGTTCAGGTTGGTAGCACTTTTTCAAACGAGTTCGCCTGCTCTTCGGGTGTTCCTCAAGGTAGCCATTACGGTCCTCTTTTATTCTTATTATTTATTGTTATAAAATACTATGAATGTCTTCTATATGCTGATGATCTGAAGTTGTTTTTAAAAATTGGTAATTTCAATGATTGACTGTTAGTTCAGTTTGACCTCAATTCCTTGTAAAAGTGGTGCTGTAATAATGGCCTTAATCTTAATATTAAAAAGTGCAATTTAATTTCTTTTTTAAAGAAAAATAATTGTCATATGTTTGATTATCACATTGATTCAAAATCAATTAGTAGAGTCACGATTATTAAAGACTTAGGCAAACAATGCCTTGTCTTGATCCCTGTCTATCGTTTAAAAACCATTTTGATTATTTAGTTACCAAAGCCAACGTGATGGTTGGATTCATCAAGCGAAATGCAAAAGATCTCTAAGCCCTTTCGTCCTTTTGACTTTGAATAACTCTCTTGTGAAATCGGTTTTGGAGTATTCTGATGTTATCTGGAGCCCTACTTTCATTACACATTCTAATCGTTTAGAAAGGATCCAAAGACGATGTACTAAATTAATATTTTTCCAACTGCGTTGGTACCCGCAACCTGATTATAGGGCTAGATTTCAATTACTAGGGATAAAATCATTAGAATCTAGGTGAACTATTTATGGTGTAACATTAATAAGAGACTTACTATGTAACTATGTCCTACCTCCTACGCTACTTGCTCTCGTACCTATTAATGTTCCGTCAAGATCTTTAAAATCGAGAATGTTTTTAAAAGAAAAGGGGCATAGATCGATATATGGAAGTAATGAAACCATATCCAGATCTATTAGGGATTTCAATGAAGCTTGTGTAAATATTGATATCTTCTGTCTGAGTCGTGATAAATTCATACTAGAAGTTTAATATTTATTTACATTCTAATTATTATTTTGCAGTTGCAAAATAAATAAATAAAAAATAAATGTCTTAGCCAAACTAACAGCCACTGTAACCTACATTTGTTTCAACCTTAGTTGTTATATAAAACTTTAGCATAGCACTTTTATCTTTGTTGGAGCATCAACTTTTTAGATATTTTCTTACTATTAAAAATAAAATAAAAAGACTGCAAGGTTTAAATCCCAAAAGTATAAAATTGTTTTTTTCACGAGTGTCCCCTTTCACGAAGATTGGCGATTCTTTTGAGAGCAATTACGTGGTCAAAAAAGGCACTTTCTTGCTTAACCGTTGGGAATTTGACAAAATTTTACGTTCCCTCCGTTCCTCACAAGACATGGTTGAGATAAATAAAGACGATATAGTAAAGTGGACAACCTAATATTAGCTTTCAAATTATCGTCATATGGGTTTTATCGCATCAGAAAACGTTATTTGAAAACCAAGAAATCTACTACCCATTTTGTTTCTGAGCGACTATACAAGACTTGCCTCAAAGTGTCTTTAATCGAAAGTAAAAAAAACTCATCATCACACCAAACTTTGAAAATAGGCCACTCCTATGTGCGGCGCAGCGATAGCAGGGCCAGCTAATCGCATACACATCTAACAATGCACCTACCTACGACTTATCCATTATGATGCCATATGAATCTGCATTATTGTTTCTTGGAACTAATATTCTCATTTTTCCAATATAAAAGTAGTGGCCTAGTATATTATTTGAAAAAAATAAAAATCATGTGCATTTGCAAGTATTCTGATGCAACGGCAATGCTCTTGCATCGCAAAATGTATTTACGCTTGAACGTTCTCAACACAACCAATTAGCACTTTGTGAGTTACTCGATTTAGCAAACAATCACTAACCACTTTAGTGTGCATTGTATAATGAACAGTACATAACTTCTACATAATTACTAATAGTGTGAGCCTATTTTTAATACAGACAACAAAAAGGAAAATATAAGCAAAACTTTTGCGGTCAAAACAATGAAGGGCTAGTGCTCATTTTAACGATGAAGCATATTTGAAGTTGTATTTACCTGCCATTTTTCGTTACGATCATTTCGTTTGTTAGATTTTGAAATCTTAACCACAATTCTCGGTCATCCAACGTCACGTGGAGATTTCTATCCAAGCCCGGACTTCGTGTTGGTCCGCTATGGTTACTGCCATTTGATGAAGTAGGAGTTGAATTACCGAGTGCCACTGGATCTACAGCCGAGAGAATATGAGATGTAGCCATATCTTCTGAAAGAAAAGATAATGAAATAGTTTTGTTTGCACTACGAAGTTAAGCCTGAGAAAATGAAGCTAAACTACGAGTATGTTTATTTGATAAATGCTATTGCAACTTTCTTAAAATTAAATACAGTCCTGTCAGAGAATCTGATGTTTTACCAAAAGCATATTTTAAAACAATTAATGAAAAGAAGAAAGAAAAATAAGAAGATATCTGGTTCCACTTTGTTTTTATAGTTTTGAACTCCAAATTTTCAGGGTTTGATTTAATTTAAGAAAACTACAAACAACATATCACAACATTGGGAGAAGTGTATATTTTTGTCATTTTCCGCTGGACGGACAAAGATTTCGAACGCTTCTTTTCGAAGAATGGCCAAATGCAATTTAATTGGTAGCCTTATTCTTATTTTGTTTAAAAGTGTCAAGTCTACGATAGCTATTATGGCGGCTACTACACCCAAGGCAACCAGCACTTATTTGGATTTTGTTGGATTTTTCGTTGACGAAAAAATTCAAATAAGTCATAATCCGCTATAGCCATATCATATCACAGCTCATTCACCAACGTGAGCCTAATATGAGGCCAATTCCTCATAGAAGAGACAAATGATAGTTTCAAAGAATGTTTTTATGCGCTATTCGAAAAAACATATGAGAAATACCCTAGGCATAGTGGGGACATCGTTCTTGGTGATAAAACAAATTTAGGGAAGGAGGACATCTCTGAAAACATTATCCGCAAGCATAGCCTACTTCAAAGCTTCCGAAACGGACTTATGAGCTAATCGATTTTGTTGCAGGACGAAAACTAGTCGTAAGTAGCACACGCTTTCTTCATCTCAAAATTCGTGTTCATCCCCTGATCAATTAACCGTCAACCAAATTGACTATGTTGCGATGGCCGAAAGACATCTGTCCAGTATTATGGATATCCAAACTTTCCATTAAACCAATTAGGACTACGAACATGCCTTTGTTGTAGCGAAGTAATGTAGGAATATGGTAGTCAAGATTCGATTGAACACATCCTATCAACGACCATTTGAAGAGCTGCAAGGCTGTTAAACGATTTGACATCGGCAAGCTACAATCGCAAGAGATATACAATGCCATTTCTAACCGAGTCCCTTTTCCCATTCTTGAATCCTATTACTCCAATAAAACAGCATCTGAGGTTCATTTGGCGTCTCGAAAAAAAAATCCCATTGTTCCTAAGGAAATTGAGACAAATGAGATCCGCAATGAGCCCTTATCAATGCTTTAGACAGGGCGGCACATGTGATGACAACATCAATACATAGTAGGCTACATATTCGGTGAAATGGCGTCAAGACGCATAAGCTAACGCCTGTGAGTTCAACTTTCTCATGCGGATCACAGCACTAGGCGTGTTTTTTTACCAAAGCAGTCGGCAACTCATGTCGACAATTAACGAATTAATAGAATTACTTTGGTGATAGATTGTTGACTGTTGTTTTTGACTACTTCATAGCTAAATGTTGGTAAAAGTGATGACTTCTTTCATGTATCTCGATCAAAAGCAAAATGTACATTGAGGGTTTGTTTACTTCACCAGTACTAACAAAAGTTAAGATTGCTAACGATTTATAGAATTTTATCGAGTTCTGCAACCTTTATCACTCTAAGTTTTGATATTACAAAGAATAACTAAGTTACCTTAAAATTAAATTATCCATTGTTAATAAGCATTCTCAAAGAATGGTTTTAAAACTTCCCTTAGTCTATGCTGATTTGCTTTGATTTGCGGATTTATAAAGAGATTTGTAAAATGACGTATTATAAATGAAAAAAGGCTCCTTTTGAATAATTCACATTTTTCTGTAAATGTTGACTTTTTTTTGTATGTTTTGTGTCTTCCCCTAAAAGAGTTTTATTCATTAAATATTTACTGTCTCAATTTGTATATACGTGTGAGACAGGCACTTTTATTACCTTTTTTACCTAATGAAGGAATTCTTTGAAGCGTTTAGAGTTTAGACGATATTCCAAAAAAAAATAGAGCACTTTGTTTTCCACCTCGCATATAAATTATAAATCTAATGTAAATTCAAACCAAGCATGTAAACAGAGTCAAAGACACACAAGAGAAATTACTTCCCTACTTCTTTGAAGAAACTTATTTTTGACATGAGAGTGTTCTGTCACAAAATTTGATCAAGAAATTTAGCCCTGAATCGTTTAATGATAAGCTCACTTTTGGTTGAATGGATAGGTGAATAAACAAAACTGCCAAAAATTAATGACAATCCTTAAGTGTATGTCAAAAAACCGTTACATCCAGAAAAACTGACTGCGTGGTGTGCTTTATGGGTTGTTGGAATAATTGGTCCGTACTTCTTTAAAAACGATGCTGACCAGAACGTTGCAGTCAATAGTGACCGCTATAGAGCGATGATTACTGACTTTTTCGTTCATCAACTGAACAACCATGATGTGCAGGAGCTGTGGTTTCAACAAGACGGGGCAATATGTCACACAGCTAATGCCACAATTGATTTATTGAAGGAAATGTTTGGTGACCGCATAGTTTCAAGTTTCGGACCCTTGAATTGGCCTCCAAGATCGTCCGATATAACGCCGCTTGACTATTTTCTGTGAGTATATGTATATGAAGTCACTAGTCTACGACGATGAGCCCGAAGCGATTGACCACTTGGAAAAAGTCATCGAAAATTAGACCTCCAGATTAGACTACGTCCGAGCCATATCATATGCCAGAAATCTTATTTAAATTATAATGCCAGAAGATTGTCTTCCGAATGAAGTAAATTTCATATCAATAAAAAAATTCGTCTTTGTTTTATTTCATTTCAAAGTTTTTTATTTCTAAAAAAACACACTTTATAACAATAATTATGATCGCTGGTAGTCAATATTTCTGCTTCTACATATGTATTACCGACGCGGCATAACGTAAAATTGTTTGCTATAGCAGTATAGTTTATCTAAAGCTTTCTAGTATGAAAGTAAATTATCTTCAAATAAGTTGAAGATGTTTCGTGAGACAACTTCAGGAGTGGCTTAGGTCCTAGTAGGTGTATTGCCAGGTTTTTTGAACGGCGCGCGCCGGCGACGGCGGCGGCGTGAACTAGTACATGAAGTGATGCTCGTATCGTAACACGCGCTGGGAAAAAAGGAAGCTGTCCCTTTCTTGAAATAGCTTTTCAAAGGGATCCCAAAATTATTGCTCGAAAGAAAACTTTTAATCTTCGTAACAGGCGGATTGAAATTTTTTTCTGATTAAAGATAGGTACCTACGATATTTTTGGAAACAAAATAACCGTGTTACCCACAATGGTCCTACGTGTTTTAGTTGCTGTCCGCTATATCTTGTTCAAGAAGAAATTTGGTTAAGACTTTTGACTTTCCCACAAACGAAAACATTTGTGCTTTCAGAAATAAATGAACGTTACTATTTTTATTATACATCTGAGAAAAAAGGTAAGGCTTCCGGAATTCCGAAACAAAGAAACATTTAAGTAAAGCAACATCCAAGCAAGGATTCAGAATACATTTTACACATTCCACTAAAACACTTTCAAAAAATTCAGACATCAAATTTGTTGGGAACCAAATGGAATTTATTGGACCACTCGCTATAAAAACACTCATCCTCCGACCTAATGCAATTGAACTCATATACAGAAAATCTTTGCTGGCATTACCGACACGGCACAGATTTTACAATCTGCAGTAAATCAATAAAATTATGATCACAACGCCCGCTTTTCGCGGTTCTCTTTGAAGAATCGATGCCTGGTGATGGATGGCTTAAAATCTAGTAGGCATGCTTACGCATGCATACGTCAAATATGCCGACATCTTGTTTTTACTTGAATTGAAGTCCTAAATTGATTCCCTATAGAGTAGACAAAAGCTGTGAATGTTTTATCTCAAAGAATTGTTGATTTAGAACAAATGAGTTGTATATTATATTAGTGAAGGTTCTTGAAAGTCTCGTCATTAAATCAAAGAAAACAAGTTTATTAATCATATACCCTAGGTTAGGTAGGTCCACATAAGTCTACTTCATTTCGATTGAGGTGTTTTTTTTATTGTTGTCTCCATAAAAACGTATCTGTAGGGGTATGGAAGCAAGCAAGAAGCTGAAAAATTAAATAAACGCACATGACCTCTCATAAAGTCCACCAAATAAAACAGCGCGCTTGAGACTAAACTCAACACAATTTGAATTTATATTTTTTAAACTAATAAGAATTTAGTGAAAAAAAAAATAAATTTCAAGTTATGAGCGATTGTATTATACTGGCTCTGAATGTATAATGTTGGATAACAAATATTTAAGTCACGAAATGAAACTAAAATGGAGACCGGGCACGGGCATCCATCCGAGTAGACATGTGTAAACACATTTGAAATGGAATTCGATTAATTTCCGACAGTCGGAGTACCCATACGACGAAAGCACGTTGCCATCCAAATGCCTGAATTCGTGTGAACGTTAAGCAACCTGTAAATGTTGTTTGTTCAAGGAAAAAGCACATATTTAATCAATAGAACACGATGTTGTACCCTACATATTTGTTTTATAATATACGAGTATGTATGCATATTGTTAGGTGTGGATGTGACTTTTGTTTGTCAGTGAAGAGATTCATTGTAATTCATTAATGGAAATCAACCATTTTTATATTATATTTGAATAAGCACTGCTTGGAAAGTTAATGGTCGATCTACACGTAACCAACCTTTGTTCGTTTGTGTAGCGTTTCCAAGGAAGAGAAAAATGACTCGTCTTCGTAAGGGAACTCATTTCTTCAGTGAACGGGATAAAGTCTGACTTCGAGGATTTCGATAGGCCTGGTGTGTGCGGAGGAGCGGTGACGAAGTCAAGATATCTAGCTGAAGCCACCGAAGCATAGGTCTACACCAAGGAAGCGTCATAAGTTCTCTGCTCTTTATTACAGTCCTTGACTATTTGATAGAAGATTACCGAACACCAAAGTACATCAAAAATTCTTTGCTGACGATGGAGCCAGCATAAGTTAAGTTAGGATTCTACATCCCTATAAGATGTACTCAATGTATATGGGTTAAGGCCTTAGAAGCTAGAGGGTACCGTATTTGTCCAAAAAGACTGAGTACTTTTGCTGCCCATTTTTTGATCAGCCATTCTTAATTCAGACATTTATTTGAATAAAAGTGTGTGTAAGAATTTAAGCATCTGAGACCAATGATCAATAGACAATATAGTCCGGGAGCCAGTGTCAGATTTCCATGACCAATTCCTTCCCTATCGAAACTTCGTAAAATACATAAGCAGCTTATAATAGGAGTACTCGTGATCGTCAGCTGCGACTCCGTCGGTGGGGCGGGGAGTGGCAGCCTCCCGCGCATGAAGAAAAAAAAATTTTTTTTCGTCATTTCCTCCCGATTAAAAATTTGACGGGTGATGGTTTACCAAATATGTATTATGAAGAAAAAAAGTCAGCTGACCATAAGATGGTGGATTATACGTCAGCTGGCTGCTCGAAAATGAAAAAAAAAATATATTTTCAATGATTTCCTCTCAACTCAAAATTTGTATAATCATAGTTTATATACTACTATAAATGAAAATTAACGTCAGCTGGCTGTATCTCAGTGGAAAGTTTGTCAGCTGGTACCATGAATGGGGCAACCCGGTAGCATCTATTGCCTACTGAATCTTATCAGCTGACGACTTTCCCCCCGACATACAGCCAGCTGACTTTTTTCATTTTTTACTAGACCATGTTAACAATCCTTTTGCAAGATTTCATCCGAGAGCACATCACGCTTCTTACGTTATTCTCTTTCTTCTCACAGATTAAAGGGATGTTGCGATTGTCAACATCGATGTTAAAATCGATGTTTTGATCACCGAAAACCGACTCATCGCCGATACATCGAGGGCAAAACCGTAAAACATCGGCATTGCTGGTTCGTTTCCATTGAAGATAACCCAGATGTGTAATATATGTATAAAATGTGCTTTTCTTATACGGATGTTTCTCATGTAACCATTGATGTTTCCAAACATAGATGTTTCTTAGAAAGATGTTGCATCCCTATACATAGACCTTCTCTCAACAAGAGCTAGATTGTTGTTTCTTTGGTAGAAAAAAAAATAGAGAAAGTGAAACTTATCTAGTCGAACGTTAGTATAGTCAAGCTTATTTTGACATTTTATTCGACATAAAGTTTGTCGAATTCGAAAGAAGTGCGTTTTGAGACTCGATTGATTCGAATGTTAAACATGTAAAATTTCGAATCGATCGAGTTTCAAATTGCACTTAATTCGAATTCGACTTACTTTTTATCGAATATCAAAATAAGCAGGAGTAAAAGCTCAATATAAAATAAAAATGTCTAACGTGATACCTTTTTGCGTCTTTTGCAAAAAAATTAATGCTCAGTTAAAATTATTTAGCAAAAACAATTTAAATAAGTGCAAATATGTATTTACAATAAGAAAAACTAATAATTTAGCTGGTTACGATACTGTTCTTACCATAGAGCCAAATAATTTTCAGTTGTATCACAGCGAGTGTTTTATTTTTGCTATTATGGCTATGCTGGCTGTATGTCGGGGGGAAAGTCGTCAGCTGATAAGATTCAGTAGGCAATAGATGCTACCGGGTTGCCCCATTCATGGTACCAGCTGACAAACTTTCCACTGAGATACAGCCAGCTGACGTTAATTTTCATTTATAGTAGTATATAAACTATGATTATACAAATTTTGAGTTGAGAGGAAATCATTGAAAATATATTTTTTTTTTCATTTTCGAGCAGCCAGCTGACGTATAATCCATCATCTTATGGTCAGCTGACTTTTTTTCTTCATAATATTTGGTAAACCATCACCCGTCAAATTTTTAATCGGGAGGAAATGACGAAATTTTTTTTTTTCTTCATGCGCGGGAGGCTGCCACTCCCCGCCCCACCGACGGAGTCGCAGCTGACGGTCACGAGTACTCCTAATATAAGTTGCTTATGTATTTTACGAAGTTTCACTCGAGAGGAAATAATCAACCAAATTTGTTCCTGGCTCCCGGACTAATAGTGATTTACAAATGTTGGAAAATGTACAAAGAGTAAGAGAGTAATTTGAACTGAGGTTTAGATACTCCGTAAGACAGCAGGGAAAAGGTAACAAAGTTTTATATTATTAGAAGCGAGAATATCCGTATAGAAGCCTTTACGTCAAAAAAACCATCTTGGGAAAATAGAGTTGATGTTGCCATGTTCAAAGAACTTTAAAAGGCAATATCATACCTAGGAAGGAAGAAAAAATAAAAAAAGATTTCTAATACAGACAAACGCAACGAAATCTGCATTTGATTTTTCTCCGACGTGGTGTTGTGATCCTGACGAGATCACGACTCTCGGAATGCCGGTAAATGAAGAAGAAAAATTGATAATGACATTTTTTTTATTGTATTTTTTTTTACTAAATCATTACACAACTGTTTGCACGTTGCAATGATTAAACTCAACAAAAGTTGTACATAAATGTAATTAGAACATACAATTTGTTGCTTTCCAATTCAAACGCCGCATGAAGACAAAAAGAAGTCAACGAGGCGTACCCCAGAAATCAATCACTTGTGTTCAGCAGACAAGAAGGAAAGATGTTATCCTATTGTGCCAGCTAAGAAATCTATCATTGACTAACTTGATGTAGTAGAAAAGTAAAAGAGATGTTATACATCTTTTTAGAAAAGAAAGAAAAAAATTACTCCCAAACATGTTTCAGAATTTGAATAAGCATTTAAGTATTGTACTAAGAGAAGGAGAGCAAGTTCAACGGACCTAGATAGTCGAAATTCGAAAAAGTCCAAAAAATTGGTAAAAAATTGTCATTTTTCTCCAGAGAGTTGGCATTTTGTGAATAATATTTGTTTGAACTGAAACTCCTCAGAATCTATCTATTACCTTTTAATTTTTTTTTGTCTGTATAAAGTCCTAATTTATAACTTTAAAAAAGTTGGTCATAAAAATATCTATAACTTTACTTTACTTACTATGACACTTCAAAAACTACCTAAAATTCATGCCATTCTAGACCTGAAAACCTCCTTAAGCTATATTTCTGCAATCTGCTAATATGTGAATTACAAACCAGGGGATCAATATGTAGATGAAAGAACTCTGCGTAGTTCTCTGAGCAACGATTGATTCGCGGCATTATAAAACCATTCGCGAAGTAAGCACTTGGCCAAGTAACAAACAGGGAACCAAGTGAAACGCAATCACCTATTTGCCAAATTATTTATGAAGAGTTCTAAAACTTTCTATTTCTTCTTTATTTTTCGACTTTCTGAGCATGGTTATCTCGAAGGGATCAGAGCTCTTCCTCTTTAATCTTTTACACTAGTGATCCGCTTGTGGGTCACACCGATGAAGTGTCCGAAAATTAAATGAAATGAAATGTATCAAACCCGTATCGAAGAAAGAAATGCTAAACGATCGATAGTTGCGTACTAACAAAAACGCAAAATGAACGTATGCCAGTGATATTAGGCCAAATGTCGAAACGAAAGAACAAACAAATTTTGGCGAAACAAATTTCACTCATCCTTTTTGTATTTGATAGTTATCTATTTTGACTTTCAATAAAAAAAAAAAAACAAAAGGTGCCGAAACAAAGCTCGTAGAACCTCAGACCCTTACGCATTTCAAGGACCTTTATGTATAATCTTATGCCGATTCCGAACGGCTTTGTGAGAAAGGGGTTTTAATTAAAAATAGGTACTCGTACTCTAGTAGAACTTGGAAATTTCTCGCGAAAGGCAATTCTCATGGAAAAACAATTATATATTTCTAGGACTTCAGCCTTAAACTCTCATGTATCAGAAAGTCAAAAGCCACGGACTTTTGATAGAGCAAAATATGTAGTTCACTGAAATCGTTAACTAGATGGGCTATTATATTTTCATTAGTTATCACAGTATGGATTCAATAAAACCAAATTGAATGTAGTTAAAGCACTTGCTAAAGGGACGTCAAAGTTTTGTCATTGAATCTCAGTAAAAACAAAGGATACAGTTTTGAGGTCTAAAGCCCACAGCCAATTTTTGTAGTGATAGTTTAGTAGAGTAGATTCCAGACCAGGCGTTTAATGCACATAAAAAAATGTTTTACACCAAGCATTTGACCTCATAGCTCAGATCTGAAACCCTAGAATATCGCCGCAATAGTCATTGCAGAACCGTAACTTAAAAAAATCAAAAGATGTGCCTTTTAAAATCGGTACATTGATAAATTTAAAAACAATTCAACACTTTTGAGTTTGGTAAAGATGATCGTGGAGATTTAAAGGTAGATAAGTAAGTATACAGGTTGCATAAAGTATGACAAAAGTCAAGAGCACAAACTGTGGATATTAGATTTGAAATTTTTGAACTTAATATCTATCCCGTAATTAGAAGTTCTTAAGTAAATAGGGCCCTCTCAATTGTGTAGGGGCTCTTATCGCGTAATTTTTTATGCGTTTATTGCCCATTTACTAAAATATTCTTTCATTTATTTTGTATTTTGACTTTCGACGATTGAATGATTGCGTCTCAATAAGGTTATGGTACGCGAGCCAGTTTATGGTACACAATTTTTTTTACATAAATTCATCGCACGCACTTCCTTATAATGGAAAAGAGGAGAGGAGTAGATCTTACTGCAGGGATAACAGATTTAGGTAAAACATTTCATATTGGGGCTGTGCTGCTAAATTATGAATCTCCACTTTACTTTACGTGCGAAGTTAGGCTCAAGGTAAAACTAATGAGCGTTCCTAGACAGGGATTGTTGCGGCTTAATTAGGGGAGAAACGCAGCTGACTGTTGCCCTGGAGCACTGTTTGTAAAAAAGCGACAAAAGAGAGCGAGGCAAGTAACGTTCCGACAAGACAATCAATTAATCCTGATATTGAATTATTACCTATCAGTTTCAAAGTTCTAATTATGTAGGCGCAAGGATGTTTGAGAAGCACCTAAGCAAACATGAGAGTTTTATTCTAGTTCTGGGCTAGTATATAAGTCTTATAAATTGTACCCAGTTCAGGAGGGGTAAGAAATTTCCTGTGTCGTTTTAAGAATCCTAACTCAAGGTCATCGTTTACACACATTTCAATTACTGACTGCTTTTCAATTTCATTGAGGCTTGTACCATTCAAGGAAAATTGCAATGGAGGAATGTTTAGCTTAAGCGACAGAAGACAGTATTTAGTTTTTGAAGTTTTATCTTCTATGGATATTAAAAAATGACTTTAAGTAGACACAAGCAAATTTTTATGTCAAATAGGTACGACAACTGAATAAAGTTTAGTCGTGGTTTGAATGTTTATGTTAACCGTTTGTTGATAATATGTACGTAAAAAGTGTTCCAAGTTCAAGCAATAACAAAAAGTTATATTCACGCGTTTCACTTAAACACCTGCAAAATGACATTGACCTAGAAAAAGAATAATTCAGATTTCTATTGTGAGCAAAATTTAAATTAACAATTCAAGTTTCAATAAACCATGTCTATTTTAAATAAATTTTCAAGCGAGCTCTTATTACATTCATCTTCAACTCTATTCCTTGTGAAGAAACTGCGATCTGAAAGGTCATTATGTTGTTAACAATGTATAACTAATTGAAAAAGATTAAAAAAAAAACTAAATAGAGTGACGGTGATATGAGAAAGCTGTAAGGTGTAAAATTTCAATGGTCTAGGTACTCACGCATTTTTATATAATCCAGTTCTAAAATACAAGTTTAGTAAGATCACAAGCTATAATCCCAATCAAATTAATTGCTCCAGAGTTTTTCAGAACTTACTAAGCCACTAACAAAAAGTCAACATTTATTTACAAACACTATATTCAAGCTCCATAAAACAACAGCCATTCATCAATTAATCGCAATTATAACATACTTATGCGACTATGTATATTCCAATTGCATTCTAGTACGAAGCATTAAATTCTTTAAACAAACCGTAATTAATTAGTGTATTTCTGTAAAATGAATTATAAACACTAGTCGTTATCACTATGTGGTGTCAGAAGAGCAACTATGTAGGCGTATTCAATCAACACAGTGAAAATTTTTTTTTATTATTTAAGTTATATTTCGGTAGGCGCACTGCACATATCCACAAGTTCAAAATCGATGTACCAACGCACTTTTCATATTAACATGTTAATCCTTTTATTATGAAGGGAATGTAAATTTTAACACATAAACACAACTTTTGTTTAACGATTAACATTAACAAGACGTTATCATTATCATTACTATTATCTTCTTTTTTGTTATTGAAAAAAGTACGACAATTAAACCCAAAAAGAGCAAGGAATGTTTGAAGTTTAAAAAAAAAAAGAAACAAAAACTCGGACACTCAACAAGTGGTGCACATCCGGCTGCCAACTTTGCAGATCATGTTATGGAATCAAATTTCTTGATCTGAGGTGATCGTTGGTTTTCTCCATGAAACCGTCTTCTTACTTTAACCCCACCTCTAGCGCAAAACACACATCAGGTTAGTTTTCAACCAATCAATAAATCGTTTTGGTTTACTTCAGACTTGGACTCCTCGGACTCAGTAAATACTTGGCCATTGAACAAACATAAGCCGTCCCCTTTTAGCTGACAGGTAGCCGCAGTCGTAGCGCTGAGAGATCAACACACCGCCATTGTGTGTACGGTAATTTTATTCATCTCCTAACGATTGTAACTTGTGACGAGTTATCGATCACAAGTCACAACAATTCAAAACAACACGAAACAGACATGCGACCTTTGAAGTTCGATGTGTAGTTGTAGGAGGCTATTGTACCTAGATCGAACTGGTAAATCAGCATTCGTAAGAAAAAAGTGTAGCTAAAACTGTAACATAAAATGATCATTTATGTAAATAACTCATAGAAAGAAAACCTATGAGATGACTACAGTGTGTCTTGAAAGTGAAATACAGTAAAAAAAAATCACAAAAATCGTGAAAAATATAAAATACTGTCCACTTTTGTTTGTGAATATCTATGTATTTTTTTTTTTTTTAATTTCTTATTCAACTACTTGCATCTTATTTCTTAAACTAACGACAGATGAAACAGAAAGAAAAAGCAAGGCGAAATTAAATTTAACATGAGAGCTCTTTTAATGAGTTTTCAGAAAATATAATGGTAAGCTGTCCAATTTTCTTTGGTTAGGAAGCAAAGCAAGGCAAAGGGTAAATATTTAGAAGTGGGGCTCCAGTCCCAATCGGTCCAAAAAAATTTTCTAACAATTCTGGACTATTTTATAGTATAAAAATAGATGTTTTGAAATGGGGGAAGACATTTTACCGAGGTAACAATTGCTATTTCCATATTTAGCATGAGCAGCTTAACCCTGCGGAAAAAGGGTTTAAATAATGAGCCCCGCGAGGCGGGCCATGCGGAAAGCTGTTGCATACGGAAATTAATTGCACATAAGCACTTGCCTGACGAATTTTCATACTTTCACTACTCTATTATTCTTGACATTTATTGAAAATTCAAAATGTCTTCCCCCACTTCAAAACATCTATTTTTATACTATAAAATAATCCAGAATTGTTAGAAAAATTTTTTGGACCGATTGGGACTTGAGCCCCACTTCTAAATATTTACCAGGCAAAGTATTGAAAACTTTTTCGGGATGTTGGAAGCTTTAGTTTAACAAATAAATGGACATTTCTATATCCATTAATTAAAAGAGAAATGTTAAAATCAAGAACCCAAAATAGAACTTGTTCAGAGAATGGCTGAAAACATCCTCTCAACAGCTTGAATAGATCAATCATTTAAGGAATAAATCAATCGCAGATTATACTGAAATGCAACTGTTTGCGTTTGTTCACATTTTCCACAGTATAAAAATGAGTTGGAAAAAGATGAGTTCAAGCTGAGGCCATTTTCCTAAATACAAGAGAATTAAGGATGCGTGTAGCATCATGGTTCTAGCTAGAGCACATGACAATATTTCTAATAAAATCTCTTTGACAATTTTTCGTATTTGCTCAAGAAGATTCTTTTGTGACCCTTGTGACCATACTAAAACGTTTGAGATCCTGGTTGAAACGAGCAATTGCATCCTTGACCATAATTATGGAAAGGATTAAGCACTGTTATGAAACTAGTATAATGCTTGATAGAGTGGCGGAACAACGCCATTGAAATCTCAAGGAATAACGCATTTCAAGGACCTACATTTTATGTCCATTCCAAACGGCTAATTGAGAAAGTGCTTTTCACGGCAGTATTCTTTTTTCAGAAGAAAACAAGTTTTTATTTTTAATCGTTAGTTTCCAAAGCGACTTCCAACAGGAAGAAAGATGCCCGAGACTTTTATAAACATGTTATTAACAAAAACTCGATAAACAATTTTTTTATATCAGCAGCCGTCTTTGAAGGAAGGGCTAGGAATAAATTTTTTTTTTTTCCTGATTTAGAACCAACCTGGGGGGTGTCCCAAATTTTTTTCTCCTAAGGACCACTCTAATATATATAGATGCGGTGTCCCTCATAACTCAGTATTGGATTATACAATATCAGATCTCGTAATGTAATGGTTTTCCCCAGGTGAAATTGGGAGGGTTGTTTGGAATATCAATTTTCACTTTTTGGGAGCAATTTGAAAAGGGAAAGACGTCTTAAAAACAAACTTTTTTTTATAATATACGTGCACATCAAGGGGTTATGAAAATACCCTTATAATGTTATTAACACAGTGCGAGCGGTTAAGAAGGAAGGAAAGGATACATGAGAGGGAAAAACAAAGTCAGGTAAAGCATTCCACATCCGAGAAGTACGGGTAAAGAATGAATCTCTATATTCCACTGTACGTCCCAAATTGGGTTGAAGGTAAAACTGATTTGCATTCCTTGCGAGGCGTGTATTGCGGTTAAATTGCTTAAGGGAAGGAATGCAACTGGCTATTTCGTCCGAGCATTGTTTGTAAAAAAAAACCTACAGAAAAGAGAGAGACATGAAACATTACGACGATGATCAAGAGAATCAATTGATTCAGCAATTGAACTATCACCTATCATTCTTAGTGCTCTGTTTTGAATCTTATCGAGTAAGCTCAATGATATTTTAGGAGCACCTGACCAGATATGTGAATTGTACTCTAACTTAGGACGGATATAGGCTTCATAAATAGTAGCCAGATCAGAAGGGGTGAAAAATTTCCTGCACCTTTTAAAGAAACCTAAGCATTTAGCAGCATTTTTGGCGACTTCAAATATGTGGTCATTCCAACGAAGATCATCGTTGACACACATACCAAGTAGTACTGTCAGCTTTTCAGTTTCTTGGATGCAGGAACCATTCATGGATAGTGGTAGAGGGTTTAATGTAAGGGTAATGTTTAGCTTTAACGACAAGTAACAACATTGAGTTTTCGAAGCATTGAATTCTACTTGGTTTTTCTACCCCATGTAACAATGCTGTCAAGGTCAGAATTCAATGAGCTTATCATACACAACCGTTCCATTTTCCAATCCGAAGAGCAGGGGCGTGAATTTGGAAACGAATATGAGAAGCTGAGGGTTGAGTCGTCAGCAAAACAATTAAGAGGATTAGAAGTTTCAGAAAGATGATCATTAATGAAAATAAGGAAGAGAGTCGGAGACAAAACGGAGCCCTGGGGCACTCCAGCATTTATAAAATGGGTATCAGACTTAAAACCACCCAATACAATTTGTATTGAAAGGTCAAAAAGGTAATTTCTAATCCAACGAAGAAGAGACACGTCGATACCAAAAGCACGCATTTTCGATAAAAGAGCCTGAAGCCAAACTTTATTAAATGCTTTAGAAATATCAAGCGCAATAGTCTTACTTTCTCCAAAACAATGCAAAGATTGGGTCCACTTTTCGGAGAGATAAGCCATCAAATCACTAGTGGACCGTTTGCTACGAAAGCCGTACTGTCGGTCATTAAGAAGCTTTCGTTCTTCCAGATACTTCATAAGTTGACGGTTATCAACGTTTCCATGACCTTGGAAAGAAGGAACGTAAGTGCAATTGGACGGTAATTGGAAGGGGAGGAATATTTGCCTTTTTTAGGGACGGGCTGGACAAAAGCAGTTTTCCATCTGCTCGGGAAAATCTCAGCAGAATAGGAAAGATGGACAAGTTTACGCTGTGGTTTTGTTAGCGTAGAAGAACACCTCTTCAGAATAACGGCGGGGATAACATCTGGACCAGTGGATTTATGTATGTTGAGATCGTTAACGACTCTTGCTACTAAACGAGTGCGGAAAAAAATCTTCTTCATTGCACAGTTCATACTAACAAGCTCCGGAAGATCAAGAGTGCTGCTCTCCAGCGACCAGCGTTATACCTCGTAAATAATGTACAGAAATAGTGTTTGAAATTTCAAAAGGAACAGTGCAGTAGCTTTGAAGTTATGAGGGACACCGACAGCGACATTGAAAACGTGAGTTGTAGTACAAAGGCTTTTAAGCTGCCAAATAAGAAATGCGCGCTCAAGTTGAGCAGATATAAAAATATTCATGATTTGCTCCGATCGGTTTGAAATTTCGGTACAATATTCTTGACACATTATTCATTCGTTTAAAAAAAATGTAAAAATACCCCCCTTTACGACTTCCAATCCCAAGTCGCAGGCCCTTAAAAAAGGTAAAATTTGATTATTTGAAGACTAGGGTCCTCCTTTGTAAAATTTCTAAACTTTTTGTCCGTATTTGATTCTGTTCGTCGGTTATTCAATTAGCAAAGCTTCGCTTTCGTAAATCCACTTGTTTCTTTTATTACATTAAAAATAAAAATTTTATAGATTAGGTATTTCTATAACAGGTTATTTGATTCCAATAAATCTCTGTAGACCCATTACCTACCTTAGTGAAAAAAATAAACAGTGGCTTCCAGATAATAATAAAACCAGCACAATATTTTCTTTTTCACTTAAAGCGCTTCCCTACAGTGTTTCTTTCCAAATGCATGACTCAATTCTTAATCAGAAATGTACTCCTATTTGCATTTGAATATAGATTCATTGCTCCAACATCTGTAGTCTGTAGATGACGTTGGGCTTGAAAAGGAGAGAGAAGAGAACAAGTTTACCCACACTCCACACACATTCTCTTTTATGCTTCGCTTTTTAAACTCCGCCTTGATGTCAGTACCTTATACTTACTAATGCATCATTTGTTTAACTAACAATATGGCCGCCTTAACAGTATTGTTTACCCACAGTTCAAATTCACATACGAACATTTCTGTCTATACTTTTGGTTTGGACTTAACCATATTGATCGGCTAAATGCACGGTTATTTTTACAAGATGGGTATTGTATCGTAAAACTAAAATGATGAACTTTATCCAAATGGGTGTACTCAGACCTTCAACAATTGATCTTGCGCCGACTTACCTACCTGTTGTTAGAATAAAGAAAACAAAGGGTTTAATAATTCAGCTCATTATACAACTTTGTTGAAAAAATCGTCTGAACAAAATCTTTGAATTATGACATGTAATGAGCCAAAGTCAAGTCCGTTTTAAATTGCAAAACATACAAACGATTCGGCGCCGGGTTTTTCCAATCATTGAAGGAAATGATAATTCTGTCAACACGTGTGCCGTTTAAAAGTACAAAAGTCTAATGCTTGTCGATGCGTATTTTCGAAACAAAAACATTTTAATTTTATTATTTTATAGTTACAGGGATAACTTTAAGGTTACTTTATGTGTTATAAACGCAACCTTGTGTGAGTGTGGGTTCACAAACACACAACCAAGAAATAGTACAAAGGGCTAGCCGCCATAATCGGCTACTTTGAAAGGGTTAAAAGAAGTAAAAGCAGTAAATGTAAAGCAATGCGTTTTATTGAGGGTGGTTATAAAAGGATAACAGTAGGTTAGGCACAGGTTCTCATTCCCGAGCATAATGAACAAAAAAAGAAGTACAAAAACCCGTTCGCAACTGAAAGAAAGATGAATGAAGTTATCACAGGTAAAATTTGAAGGTGAACTATTTGTAGAATGGGTGTGTCTATCTATACATATATTTTCGGCGAGCCATAAATGTGAAAATCAAATCTCTTTTTTGGGTTATAAATTGTATGGATCTTTGTATGGTATCAAAACAACATTTAGTTTTTTTATTTGAATACCTACATTTTACCAAAGCTCAAAAAAGTTAGTTCTGCAATTAACTAATGATATACCTGTAAAAAGTCAGCTTTCAGTGCAATGAAAAGCCGAATTTGACAAAAAGAAATTCAGATATCTTGCTTTTTTGGACGCCCGCACTGAAATTTGACAATCCAAACAATTCCATGTAGGTAGCTTTTTGTAGATATTTTCGAACTTACTCATTACTCACTGCAACAGCTAGATCTCTTTTTCAAAACTAGAGAATGAATAAGTGAGTCACCTCTTTGCAACTGATTGAAATAAAAAGTGGCTAAAAAGGATAACTTTAGATATAAAATAAATGGTTATATATTTGGGCTAACATTTTTTAGTGAATGATTTTTTGTCATCTCATTAATTTCCTAGCCAATGCACGGGTCATACTGCGGGCTTTTGCACAGTACGTTTTTTGATTCCTAAGTTCTCTACAATGTGGTAATCAGCCTACGCGAAACGCGAGGGCAGTACTGTATTTGTATTGTAACATAATTAAACTACTTGGTGCCTATACTAAGTATTTAAAAACAAGAAAATATTTTTAGAAAGTTGATGAGAAACGGTAAACAAAGTTACTAGAATAATATTAAGTACACACTCCCGCGAAAGTGTGTTTAAAGAAGAGGTTACCAACCTCATTTGAAAGTACATACCTATATGAATTGAAAAATGCTTGGCTAAAGTGTTTCAAACCTGTTATATTCTAAGACAAATTTTTTGACTATAAAAGATAAATCGCAAAAGGTTTATTGTTTTACATAGGTATTTAAAATATGTATCTAGTTAATACAATTGGTTTTAAGTAGTCATCGTAGTGCACATAGCTGCATCAGGTCAACCAACCCATACAAACTACCTAGCGAGAGAGGACGCCTATAAAAGTTTGATATATTCTTGGCACGAAGTTTCAAATACTTTGAAATCAATTGGCCAGCTTACTCCAAAAATCGTAATTTTTTTCAATACCTATGTAATTTTTATTTATAGTAAAAACATGTTGAGTAATTAATTTTTTAACATATGAAAGCACATACATACATGACATTACTTGAATTTTTTTTTCAAAATGGTGGTCCTCAAAATTGCTGCTAAAACTCATCTGATTCATAGATGGATGACATCATTCCTTGGAAAAGAATTATCTGAAAGCAAAAAACAAAACGGTTTCATATTCTGTATCGAATTAACTATGGCTTCAAGCAGAATGAAATATTTTCAATAAAAAAAAATGAATGAAAAGTAAAGTTTCTAACAATTAAAACACAATTAAAAAGTGTTTTAATTGTTAAAAACTTTACTAATCTTTTCATTTATTTGATTAAAAAACACGTCGATTATCTCAACTGAAAAACTCATCAAAAAAATGGCGGACTTTTGATTTTTTTTACTTTTTTTCATTTTTAATTGTGTATGATTTATTTAAATAATAATAAATACCTACTTCTGAAACTGCAAAGGACGGAGACGGTAATGTCTGTTTTATTGGAAAGACTAAAAAATAGTAAAAATTCAAAGTCAGGTTTCCGGCGTAGATTTAATCACCGTTACCGACCGTAAGTTTTTCGTAGCTGAACGGGAAAATTTTAATTATTTCGGAAAAAATTCCATGAAATTAAGCTTATCGAAGCAATATACCACAGAGATCGGAAAACAAAAACAGACATTCATGTCTGACTTCAAAACGATTTAATGAATCATTTGAGGAAGATATCACAATGGCTGCGAGTGAAACTTTCAGGGTTCAAACTTTTGTAATCAAAGAATGGCTCGTATCGTCGTGTCCGAGTTAGATAACGAGGAAAGGCGTACAACAGATTTAACGAAAATTTTCTAAGGTCAGTTAAAGCGGTAACAAATAGAACAGCCTACTAGCGGCAAGTTTGTAAATCCACCACTAATTGGAGATATTACCGCCTTGGAAAGTAGCCAGAGATGCATTCCTCTCCTCATAAACTTCTAAGAATGCCCGTCGCCCTTGAGACCTATCTCAAACGTGCTATAAAAACACAGGGGCTGGATTACCGCATCAGCGATCGAGTGAGTAAGTACCATTTTTCTTTCAAAATTCGCTATAAATTACACATAATATCAGTCTGCTGTCCATTTATTGATTTCAATTCATTCAAATTCTGATGAAAAGAATGTCAAAATATGGTACTAACAGCGGCGGATTTAGCTATAGGCTGAGTAGACTGCAGCCTAGGGTGGCAACTCCAGGGGGCGGCAAATATTTTGAAAATAAAAATTTTTTTCTCGAACAAAATAAATTTTCAATAGAAATGTTATTTTTTAATTATTTATGTCAACTTGATTTTTATTATTTATTTTACAATCTTATATTATCGACGTACATGGTCGAGTTTCATACGACTGTGGTGAGTATAAATATGTAAAAAAAATTTTGGGGCGGCTTTTTTTTCACAGCCTAGGGGCGCCATTAGTCTAGATCCGCCACTGGGTACTAAAGGGCTAGAGAACGTGAGAAGTAATGTCAAACTCAATTAATTCAGTCACGTACTAATCGATCACGTGTGCAGTTAATCGGCCTCAGATGCTGGTGCCCGTGGGGTTAGCATGTTTGTCTTTTATGTGAGGGTTCGCGATTCAAATTGGCTTACTTCCTCCGAAAGTAATTTTACACTGCTATATGAAAAACGTTTTCTCACTTAGCAGTTCGAAATTGGCGTGAAAATATTGGGCCCTTATAATTTATTAGGCGTAGGCCACAACTTTCTCCAGTATTTGCTGCGCCATTTATTTATTATTTCAAAAAGAGATAAATTTAAAAATTATAGTTAAGCTATAAAAATATTACTCCCTCTGGTGCTGTATTTAAAAGTAGTCAAATGTTAAAGTAATGTCCTAACATAATTGAACTCGCCCTAGCAAAATCTATGTGCTAGTTAAGGGGGAACCGAGGCATAATTTCATTCAAAAAACGCTTTTTGGCGACCACAGGACATACCCTACCCATGTCTTTTTCAAGTAACAAAAATCTTAAAAGTGAGGAAGAGGAATGTGGTAGCATTTCTCACGAACTTTGTATTAATAAATTGATTGGAGACAAGCAGAAAACGTACAAACCAAATTTTTATCAATACAATTTTTTTTTTCTCGTAGTAGGTACTCTTCGATTTATCGCAGAAACCTTTTTTTTTTTAATTTCAGATAAGCTGGGTACCTATCTTCATAATAGATTTTGCAAACTCTTGTAAATCTTCACAATTCCAAAACAGATTGCATTCCAATATAGCTATGTAAAAGTAAAACAACAAAATTATGCTTTTATCCTGAATCCTTGTTGCCTTCCTTTTAAAACGTGTAATTTATGGGTGCCCCATTTGCATTTGAGTAATTCACTCCTTATTATTTGCTTATAAATGGTCTTCCTTGAAGTCAAACATTATGTTCGTTTGAAAAGTCAATACAAACAAATCACGGCTCAACCTGTTGTTTTTTAGTTACATGGAAATCCATGATCAAATTATTCATGTTGAAATACCATAGCACAAACGATTTGAATTATCTATGTGCTCAACAAACATGGTAAGTTTTGTTTATAAATGGAATCTTAAATTCAAATATGGAGTAGATAGATACTTGTTGTCTATTTGACTTGACTTGTTTCTTTGCCAGCTAACAAAAATAATTGAAATACATTTGTTTTTAAGCCATATATTTGAAAAATAATAAATAAATTAACTATGGAGCGATTAAATATCGCATATTTGTAGTGAGAATGGCAGATTATATGACATTATGCATACTTAGATATGCTGAATGCTGACATTCAAGAAAAAGCAGAAATCGCTACATTAAAACTAGGTGTTTTTGTTTAGATAAGCTAACCACTCTGGCTCCATATATAAATGTATCTACATTACATTGGCCAAGCTCATATCAGCCTCGCAGTTTTTGTGAATTGGCTTAAGACTTGTCTCCTTCTTGTCATATTACATATATTTGATTTGTTCATTCAGCCTTAGAAGTCTCCGAAATCTGGATCTTAATACAGATTACTTGCTAGTAGTCCTTTGAAGTAATGTGGTACAAAAAGACGAGTTCCGGGTCTTTTTGTACCACATTACTTCAAAGGACTACTAGCAAGTAATCTGTATTAAGAACTATGTATGTAGAATTGTAGATATATGAACCGATTTTTCGATTTTTCTGCTCTCTTTACGTGATACACGTTTAGCAGAGGCACAAAGCCATTTTACCTTACCAGAAACCTCTCTATTTAATCAAATATTTTATTATTTTATCAAAAAAAAAAAAGATAATAATTGCTAAAAAATCAAGCATATAAAAGACTTTTTTTTTTGATGAAAAAGAGAGATTGAAAATCAATGGTTCAGAAGCTTTTAAAAGAATATTAAATTTTTAGAGGCTTTTGATAGATGCACATTCAAGCTCAAGTCAAAGTTGAGTTGGAAAATGTTACAAATTGTAAAACTCTGACGTTCAAAATTTCATTTCGTCACTTATGACTTTATTCGCTTTTATCCCCGGGCAACGTGGGCAATATTCCATTCCATTCCCTCACAAGGTATGGTTGTGAGAAATGCGTTGGGCCCAGGGGCTCCTCGCTCTGTTGCGCGACCCTATTTATTTTTTATTTATTTACGCGGGCAATATATCGCAAACCATTTACAATGCACACAAGTTGCCTCCGTCACATCTGAAACACGAACAGGGATTTGTGTCTATAAGGCGATAGCTTGCCATAGGTATCTCCAGTCGCACGGTTAGAAACGACGAATGTTAACAGATGTTTGTTTTTGACCAGTAGCCTGAAATTGTTCATGTTCCTATGGCGTGCTTTGTTTTTAGCCGTTTTAATACATTCAAAAACAAATGTAGAAAGCGATTTTTTTGACGTTTAATGTTTGTTGAAGATAATGAAATGATAGTTATGAAATGATCCCGTTCCCGGGATGAAACGATGAAATATATTCTTATAGGTACTCGGGGATAACATCGCATTTTAATGTAAACAAAAAATTCGAAATCGTTCGAGACAATCAGTTGCGTCATGTGAAAGGAGTTTTAGTATGCTTTAATTAATTAAAAATTACTTGCGGGCAACAATAACGGAAAAGAGGTTCAACAATCTGGGAATTTTAGGTCCCTATAATAATAATAATGGGGACCTTAACAAATGACAACAGGAGGCGACCCATCAAATAAATTTTGATGACGCTATTAGCGAATTTTCTGCTTAAAAGCTAGGAAGAAGACGTTTTATTAATGTTTGCTGTTTTCTTTTTTTTAACAATATGAATATGTAGAAATGTACATTTTCCTATTTGAAATTTTCTCCTTTTTGAAATTTTTTATTTGAATTTAAATAAAGAAATCGCAATATATGGATTAGTGGGATTTCATTTATTTTACTGTTTAACATTCTGGGGGTGACACCATAATTACCGCCCCAGGTCCCACCCATGCTAGCTACGCTAATTATCAGCGGAAAGTTAACGACACTTTGTTTTCTGGAAAAAAGTACCTTGTTTTTTTCTTTTTTCTTTCTCTAAAACCAAGAAAAATTTTTTCGTTCGGTTTTCGGCTTTTGAGTAAAAATTAATAAAAGCATTGAATATGGAAAGAATAATTTACCTTAGAGGGGCAAAATTTTGTAAAACAAAATTAATTAAGAAAAAATATTTTCTTTTTTTTTAATTTTGACTTTGAGGCTTGATCTCTCAAAAACTTTTCATTGAGTGAACTCAAATTAAAATATTTATTAAAGAACAAAGCATTAGCTTTCAAAAACACTAAAGTATGAGAAAGTAAGTGGCTTAGTTGATTTTTAATATTCTTTTTTAAAAATTGAGTCAGTTTATAAAATTGTCCCTAGCGGAGGGATATAGACCCCCTCCCCCCTCTCATACAATTTTTTGCTTGTCTTGACCCAACCTATCCATCTTGAGGTTTTGGCAAATGGTATCTAAAACACTCTACATAAATAAAAGAAAATTCCAAAAGTTAATAATTAACTAAAAAAATAACTAAAAAATTGAGAGCGGTTTTTTTAACTTTTTCCTACACGCTATTTATACACATTTCCTAAAGCTTCATGAAAATCCATGAACTGGCGCTGAGCTCCTAGGTATAAGGCTTACGGCACTCCACTTTGATTTTACGTATAAGAGTGACTTAAACAACTCAACCCTCCTTATTTTGAATTCTTACCTGATTTTTTTATTTTTTAAAAAATAGAAAAGCTTTCACAACAGTGGGCCATATGCATAAAGACTAGTAAATGCTTTTACTGGTAAATTTCTATAGTATATACTAATTTTCGTATGCATAAGACCATAGTTAATACTGGAAAAAAGTATTTACTAGGTAACATAGTATTTACTGGTTTCGGATGAATTAAATAACCAGTAAATACTTTAATCGGTATGCATAAAAACTATTCTGTTCAAGTATATACTGGAATTTTTTCAACTATTGAAAACCAACTTGAACATTTGCTAGTAAATACTTTTTCATGTTAAATGTCTATTTTAGTCGGCAGTTTTATATCCAAGTATTCGGTATAATTTTTTTTAAAATGGCCTCTTTTTTAAGTGTAATCGCAGAAAAAAATTATAAGGAGCGAAGAGATTCCGGAGATAACAATTTCAAAATGCTTTACTGTTTTGAAAAGGAAAACGTTGATTTATTTAAAATTTAATGAAACTAAGAAACAACTAATTTATTTGTAATAAGAAAATAATAATATTAATAGTAATAACAATAATAATGATATAAACATTTAGGTACTCAAACTGAAAAAAATAAAGTTTAAACACTTAGTCTAGATTGTAAATATATAAGTTCTATCCAGGCCGAAAAGCAATAGCAGATTTAATCAAAATCATTACAACCATGATTTAAAAAACTGGTTTTTTATTTTTAATGTTTTTTAAAGACGAAATTTTAAAAATTTAAGTACACAAATCTTAAGATCTTGCTGAAATTTGTATTCACAAAAAGTTTGAAATAAGTCAAATATGTATATCGTTTTGAAAATATTTGAAAAAACAAATTTTTTTTTTAAATTAACGAAAATTCGAAAAAACTAAATTTTTCAAATGAAGATACGCAATCTTTTTAAAACAATCTAGGACTTCTAAAATATGAAATTTCGTTAAAATCGTGTAAGCCATTAGTGAGAAAGTCGGTTTTGAAAAAAACGGTACTATGGGGGCTACCGTTTTTAGACATCTTCCAAAAAACATTTTTACATCATTAAAACAGCTGTTCAAAAATAATACCTCTAGTAAAATTTTATCAAAATCGTTAGAGTTGTTTTTGAGAAAAAAAAAAGACCTAGAGACCCAATAAAAAAAGTTAATTTAAAAATGAAAAAAACTAAAAATGGAGAGGATCTACTACCCCTGATGAAAATATCCGAATCTTTTTGAGATATAATAGAGATCCAGGATTTCAAGCCGGGGTTGGAGAAGACACAGGCTTCCATCAGAGTACTGTTTGCAATCACGTAGCAAATTTAATTATTAATAAATTATATACTTACCTAGTACCTACTGCCAATTTCCGATGAACCAGTATATACTACGAGTATAGTCTTACCAGTATAAACTTATTTTTATGCATACCAAATTTGAGCTTTTACTGGTAGTACTAGTATATACTATAACCGTTATACTACTAGTAAGAACTTCTCTTTTATGCATATCCCCCACATGATCACTTAGCTGTTTTGTTTTTTCCCTTATTTTTTTCGTTCGCAGTGCGAAATTATGTTGGAAACACCAAAACAAGATAATTCCCCAAAATAATTGTTGTTAAGTGTTGGTGTCGAGGACCTTTTTGTAGAATTTAATTTACATTAACGATTTTTTTGTAGCTCTTGCCATTTACCGTAACGGTTAGCATGTCTGCTGTTAACCCAGAGGTTTGTGCTCGGATCCCAACAGAGGCAAAAATGTTTTTCCACGTGTATCGCCTTCCGCGAGTAATTGGCAAGTCCTCCTTTAGTAAATTCACTGCCTTGAAAAGCGCTTTACCGATGAGCCGTTCGGAACCGGCAGAAAATTGTAGGTCCTTCCATTCCCTCACAAAGGCAATGGGTTTGAGAAATGCGCTAGGCATAGATAGGACGCGATATTCATAGAGAAATCGGGTTTAGAGACCCATACTGCCTCTCCAGTGTGAGTTACGATTTCGCCACTATCTAATTCAAAAACAGCCCATTGCTTCTTTCGATTTTACTTTAAATGGCTCTAAAATGTAGAATTTTGAAGAATTTACGTGAATTTTCGATGGAAAATCTTTACGTCTTAAATAAGTCAAATCGGCAAATGAATCCCTCACCTAAGTGTGAAACAAAAACATAAATCAACTCTATCAAAAAGATTGTCCCTCTCAGGATGCCTTTTACTATTAATGTATTCTAACAAATATATAAATTCAAAAACGCAATTATGTCAATTTTTTTTAATTTAATTTACAAACAGTTGCACTATTTTGCTATAGGCTTTATGATTGCCTTATCTTGTACACTTATTACCCAGCCAGGATTAAGGCCAAAAAATATTTGTCTTGCGTCCTTTATAGCTGTTAGCATTTCATAATTCGGGTCTTTTTCAATCTTCGGTAACTCATAGCCGTATTTTTGAGCCAAGACCAGGCGTTCTGCACTAATTTCTTCTGGGTTAGCTAAATAACCTCGATTCTTTGCAGCTGTATAGTAAGCGACAGCATCTTGTGGTGGCAACATTCTTCTCGGAATAGGCACACATTTCTCAAACCACTTTGCTGGATTAACAAGAATCTGTAAACTCTTTGGATCGTAATACGCCGTTCTGATAACACCACCATTACGTTCGATAGCCGCAATAACTGATTCCTTAGCATGTTGAACTTCAATGTTAATTTTTGCTTTGAAATTATCCGCACCTTCATCGGTCAGCTGAAAACCGAATTGCATTTGGTTGGGTCGGAGTGCTAATAAGCCGGTGGCACATAAAGTTGTGACATCAATTGGCTGACTGGTATCAAGACGATTTGTATCGATAAGAGTCTGCAATTGTTTCAAAGTAATTGGGGGATATTCTCGTCTGAGATGGTGCCCTTTGTAGTATGGTTCGTATGGAAAACGCATGTAGAAAGGTGTGTTGCCTGTTTCATAACCCAAACGCATGAAATTTTGCCTCTGTCCAGAGCCTTTATTGCCTGCTCCGTGTTTATCTCCACCGTGTTGAGCACGACCACGTTTATCCTAAAATTGATTCAGTTAGCTTATATAAAGTAAGCACGATTAAAGTAGTGGAGGAGTAGAATATTTACGTTTTGCTTCGAGTTGGGATTAGGTCGAATATTTCCTATTTGCACTCGAGGTAAGGTACGTAACATCTTAAGAGCTTTGTCGGCTGCATTTTGCAGGTTTGCCATTTCCCTTACCTCACGTTTCGTTGGTAAATTGTTTTATTTTAATTGAAAAATTGAAATTAAAAAATAAAGTCGCACTCTGATTTGAAGAAGTGAAATAAATTTTATGACATACAAGTGACAGCTGGTGCCTGGTGGTTTCAGACCCAGATGGCGCACCAAACTATTAACACAGGGTGCCGAATCGTGGTTATGGAAAACGATAAGCAAGCGACAAGATAGCTAATTTTTGAGGATTTTCAAACTTTTGAAAAGATTTTTATCAAATTTCGAGGATTTGCTATCCAATTTCTGTTATTTTTTTCAACGGATTCAGAATTGAATCACGCATCAATTCTACTTATCATCAAAGTATTACTGAATCCAATCGAAATGGGAGTTCGCTTTGGTCGATTTTTTGAAACTTCGTGCGAATAGAACAACTGTTTTTTTGTTCTTCATCTCTGCTTCACCAATTTGTCGGCATTGACTTTTGGTCGATTAAAGAGATTGACAAGAGAACAAAAAAAATCGCTTTATAAGCCCGAAGTTTCAATAAATCGAGCAATGTGAATTTTGAATCCATTTTGTGACATTTCCGAAAATTCATCTACACATATATACGCTTCAGAAATAAACGTAGATGTTTATCCTCGCCATTCGCTTATTATGTTGTAGCTTTTAACATGCAAAAATTTGAACAAGCGTATATCCGCGTGCAAAATAACGCAACTATTGTCAATAGCTTTTAGACGACTATCGTCTGAATTTTAAGCAGTAAAAAACGTGTTTAAGATCCTGAAAAAGTTGACAAAATTTGTAAGACGATAGTTAGTTCTCCATCAACCACTGAAAGCAAAATTATATGAAAAAATCTTTTGACGAAGCAATCTACGATAGACGATTGAACGATAATAGTCTGGAAAGTTACGGAATCCGGGCTCTGACCATTGATTAAAAAAATCTCCAAGGTGCGGTTTCCTCAAAAAATCTTATCAGGAAACGTCAAAAGGAACTGAATTCTTTCATTGCTGATCATGATCAGCAGAAAATTTTTATCAGCAGCGTGGTGCGTGGCAGAATTCAAAAATTGAATTTAATTGTCACAAAAATTGAATTCAAACTCATACTTCTTGTCTCTTGTTTTGATTTTGAATTACATATTTTTAGAATCCAAAAATATCTGTAAATTCTCAGTATGAAGTGCTTAATTTGTACTAACGATGAAGCTAATATGAAAACGCTTTACAATGACTGCATCATTGAGAGTTTAGAAAAAATCAAATATCACTACATGAGTAAAATGTTTTCTCCATTCATCTGAATAAAAATGTTCATCAAAATGTTTTCTTTCAGGTTTAAAAGGAAAACTCTGTGAAAGTGAAAATCTAACAAAATCGCTTACAGAAGAAAACAACAAATTAAAGAAAACTATAAGTGAATACGAAGAAAATGAGAAATGCGAACCACCCAAACGCCGCAAGGCCAGTGTTGAAGACCAGGAAGAAATATCTTTTTCTCAAAAGTCTGCAGAAAAAACTAAAAGCAAACACAATGATGATCTAAATACAGCTCTTAACTATGAGAAAGAATTTGAGATTTCTTTCATAAGCAATACACAAATAAACAATGAGAGGACGAAAGACATCACCACCATCAGAAGTCCATTGAAGGCGATGTCACTGAAAAGTGATCAAGAGGAAAACAGACTACAAAATAAAAAACCTGAACCTAAACCTACTATCGTAAAACAAGAAAATACTTCAGACAAGTCGAATGTGAAAAGAACATCCACTTGGATCTCAAAAGAAAATGAATTGTGGAAATCAACCGTGGGTTCGGTACAAAAACGTCCTACCAGAACTCTTAGGCATTCCAAGCATGAAAATAAGACTTCTGCCCTGTCGTTGAAGCCTGGGAAGCTTAGACAAACAAGACTCCAATTGGATGTGAGTAAGGCTAACGTATCCAGTTCGTTTTCGGTAAGTAAACTAGTAAATGAAACTAGGCATCTTTGCTGGGGCCCAGATTCCGTAGCTCAGACGATTATCGTTCAATCGTCTATCGTAGATTCCATCTTCAAAAGATTGTTTCATACAATCTTGCTCTCAGTGGTTGGTGGAAAGCTGTTTTACTTTTTTTCGTTTTACACATTTCGGCAACTTTTTCAGGGTCTTAAACACGTTTTTTTACTGCCTAAAGTTTAGACTCGTCTAAAACGTACGGAATCTGGCACCTGTCCAAAAGTTACTCCGTTCAATCGCTAACCTTTAGTTTTCTTGACTACTTTTCATTGAGTTTATCTGCCTGCACAAGGTACTAACATCATAGAATTTTCACAATTCGATAAGACCCCATAGATCACCAGAAAAAACCCCGCTCCAATGAAAAGACCATCTAATCCGTTTGAAAAGATGCGATTGGAGATTGCATGAGGCTCACTATTGCTGCCTTCGTTAAGAGTTCATAATAATTATTTTTTAGGGCCTTTTTATTCTAGTTGCAATATTCATTTTTATTTGCTTTTTTTTAGGATACGACATTTTGTGACGAAGCAATTCAAGCCAGCCCAAATGCGGACTCGACATTGAAGAAAATCAACTCTTCAAAACAATGGCAACTAAGGTACGTTCTCCCACACCCTTAACTATAATCGCAATTCTTGAATTTCTATTACAGAAATAAAAGTTCCAAAATTGCAAAGGCTGAAAACGACTCCATTTTAGATTTCACAAATCCAAGTTCCGAAAAGTCAAAATCGGAAAGCCCTAAAAACACGTCATTGGAGACTTCGAGTGTCGTCATGTTTACTCCCGCTAGTCAAGACATCATATTTCTGGACGATAGTTGTGACAGCTTTAATATCGAATCGATGGACTTGTTAAAAGATCTCATGAACCCTACTGAGAGTAGACTAAGCAATTTGAGGCGAATAGAATCAGATGGGTAAGTTAAAGTACCAACAAACAATAGTAGTTGAAGGCTAATTATCCATTTTGTTTTGATCAGGATAAAGATGCTCCAAAAAACTAGCGGTGAACCAGTCGTGAACTGTGTGAACAAGCGTTCCGATTCCGATGAGAAGCCGCATCTTAAACCCACTGTGAAAACAGAGTATGAATTTGCCAAACCTGATGCTGTAGAAGAAGAAGAAATCGAAGAAACGCCCTCCCAAGAAGAATTCACCCATTTAGACGAAAAAACCATTGAAAGGAAAACAGTTTCTTCTTCTAACAAGGGTACAAGTGCTAGAAGAGTAAGGACGTTTGATGTGGACTGCAACGAGTGTCAGACAGTAGGTTTATTTTTACTAAATAAATAAATATATGTATTTTGACATTTTTGTCTTTTACAGTACATTAAGTATCTTGGAGCCCATTTGACTGACGAAGAAATTGAGCAGCACATTCGCAAGTGCACAAATCATAAAAAACGCATTGAAGCCAACCTTACACCAGACGGGTACTGGGATCCAATAATAAGACCATTCCCTGCCGATGACCCTCGCAATCTCACACTGATAGATACTCGCTTCGTGAATTCAAAGAAATAGTTTATTTTTGTTGTAAGTCTTTATTTTTGTTATTAATGAATATACACATTACTTTTCAAGAGTTTCTTGATCTATTTTACCGCCTCTAGAACAGGCAGGTTCTACAAATTGCCCCTCTTTTCTTGTTCGATTTCTATAGCCTCAAACAATGCCTTGAAGTTGCCGGCACCAAAACCCTAAAATAAGGAAAAACTTCAATTTTATACAAATCGTTTTGAGTGAAGTGAGATATTCTTACATTATGGTTATGTCGCTGGATTACTTCAAGGAATAGCGTTGGTCTGTCTTGCATGTTTTTAGTAAAAATCTGCAGCAGATAGCCATTCTCATCGTAATCAATCAAAATGTTGAGTTCTTGAAGAACATCCATGTTCTCTTTGATTTTGGTGTTGCTCTTCTTTAGTTGCTCCTTTAGAAGGTCATAATAACTGTTCGGCACAGACAGGAATTCCATTCCTCGTGCGCGTAAATTACGAATGGCAGCAACAATATCGCTAGTATTTAGTGCAATGTGTTGAACTCCAGCTCCGCCATAATATTCAACATATTCTTGAATTTGTGATTTCTTTTTGCCAGCCGCTGGCTCGTTTATGGGCATCTTCACAGTCTCCTCGTAGTTACTCATGACAATTGAACGTAAGGATGAATATTTCGTGTGAATTTGAGAGTCGTCTACGGACCAGAAACGATGGAATTGTAGAACACGTTCGTACCATTTGGCTACAGATTCCATTTGAAGATCGGGTTGATTTCCAACTACATGGTCAATGAAATTTAATTTGGCTGGTGGCAATGATTCCAGAAGTTTGTCCTTCGGTGATTGCTTGAAGCCGGGCAAAAATGGTCCTTTGTATTGTTTGCGGTCGACTAGAGTGTGAAGTGTGTCACCGTACTATGGACATTATGTGTAAAATTGTTAGTTTTTTTTGTTTTGAAGAAACAGTCAAACAAAGAGAAAAGCTTACCGTTTGTAGAGTTGCAAACCGTACTTTGCCGTGTTCGTCGCTTTCTTCCCAAATGTCTCGAACGATATTAGCTCCACGTTGTTTTGCGAACTTAAAAGAAAAATCAAAATTAAGTACATATCTATGTGTGTGAATCAAATAATTTTATAAACTTTTGTTTATATTGTGCAACTTACTTGCACTATTTCGTCAAGCTGATCCACCTCGAAAGCTACATCTTTAGCACCATCGCCGTGAGCTTTTAAATGTTCGCCATGATCTGGATCATTGGGAAGGTATGATGAAACAAAAACAAAGGTAATCTAAAACAAAGAAAAACTGTGATCAGGGAAAACAAAAAAGCGAAATGTTCAACAAAACCGTCAGGATTGGGGTCATAAATTTAAACTTTTTTTTTTGGAAAAAGTTGTATGAAAATACAGAGAAAAGAGATTAAAATTTACTATCGTTAGCTGTTTAGAATTGACAAAAAATTGTAAGCCCCGTCTACTCCTCACAACATATGGTTGGGAGAAATGCACTAGCCAAAAGCCCGCTCTACCTTTGTTGCCACGCCAAGCACAAGAGAGACGATGTCAACAGTGTAGACGTGTTTTTGATCCGCTCCTTACATCTTTAATTATTAAAGTCCGCTTGATGATATAAGAATTAATTTTGACCAAGATGAACTAACGATCTTATGTTTACTCGATTTTTCCAAGGCTTTTGACAGAGTCAATCATAAAATTCTATGTCAAAAGTTGAGTCTGTATTTTGGTTTTATTCGAAGGTCAGTATGTTTGATTGAAAATTACTTGCATCAACGTAGTCAAAAAGTTCAAGTTGGGAAAGAGTTCTCAACGTCCAAAGTGTTACTTGCTGGTGTTCCGCAGGGTTCAATTTTGGGCCCCATTTTATTTTGTATGTTCATCAATGACCTTCCGCAGGTGTGTCAAAATGTCAAGTTGCACCTTTACGCTGATGATGTACAAATATATTTTTCTCGACCCTTTAACCTATTGGAAGACCTTATCTGCAGAATTAATGAAGATCTTTCTTTTATCCACAATTGGTCTTTGTGCAATGGTTTAACTCTTAATCCTTCCAAATCGCAAATAATTGCAATATCTAAGAAAAAAATTAATACGGATGACCTCCCACCTGTTTTTATGTCAGGTTTCCAACTAAAATTTGTAGATACTGTCACTAGCCTTGGTTTTAAAATAAACCGATCTCTTTCAGCTAATGACCATGTTAACATCAGTATAGGTCGGATTTACGGTGGCCTTCGGAAACTTAACCCCTTTTCCAATATTACTCCGGTAAACACAAAGTTGAGATTAATCAAATCTTTGTTACTACCCATCATTGATTATTTCGCAGTAGTTTATTGCTGGCCTGACTCTCATAGTCGGCACAAGCTACTTGTTGCTTTTAATGACATGGTAAGGTATGTTTATGGTTTGCGTAGGTTTGACCATGTTTCTCAGTATCATCAGAAGGTTCTTGGTTGCACTTTTACTCAGTACCTTGATTCAAAATGTTTGATTTTTCTGCATAAGATAATTCATAAGAAAATGCAGACATATCTTTTTGATAAACTCCGCTTCGCGCATTCTTCTCGAACTTTAAATTTGATCACACCCTATTGTCGATATTTAAACTCATCAAGACTCTTTTTTGTTTATGCCACTAAGCTTTGGAACGATTTACCAGTAACTATAAAACAAATAATTAAAATTCACCATTTTCAAAAAGCATTATTCTTGCTCTACCGTCAAACTTCTCAAGAAGAGTAATTAGAAAAAAAAAAAAAAAAAAAAATATTATTGTTATTTTTGTTATTATATTATTATATTTTAAATTAAATCATCAAATTATTTTACCCTATTGTAAAGTACTATAAAAGACTTAATTATGTCTTATTTGTACAACCGAATCTAAGTAATAAATTGAAAAAAAAAAGCTTTCAGTGGAAGTGAGTAAATGCCTAATGTGCGAATATTAAGAACTGAATTCACTTGTCGTCTCTTTTATTAGCAAAAGTATATTTTTCTTTAAATCTAAGGAACATGTTTTTGCTTAAAGCTTTTAGTTTATCTAAGCCAATATAAATGTACGTATATATTTTTATCCTTCGCGGTACTTTCCTTTACCCACAATTTTTTAATGCTTTTACAATATTTTGATAAGTGGAAAAAATAAAAATAAATAAAATGGTACCAACTCCGTTAAGAGACAAGCTGAGAAGCAAACTTAAAAACGGTTGAGAATGCTGAAGATTTCAAACACAATAGAATCTACTTCTTTCTAAGAAAGCTTTTGTTTCTATTTTAGTAATAAAATCTCACTATTATAGTATACTAGTTATTTTCTTCGACTTACTTTGTTTTGTCTTACAGCATGTTTCGCATATTGCCGATTTCCAGTCTCCAGTCCTTGATAGCCCAAGGGTTCAAAGCCCATTCGTGTTGTGTAGTAACTGGCGGCTTGCTTTGCATTTCCGACATAAAATGTAATATGATCGAAACTTAGAAAAGTTCCAGCGCTTGGCTTTGAAGGAAGGAAAAAAAATTAAGTTTTTATTTAAAAAAAAGTTATACAAATAACATACCTTTGGTCCCTTATCAGTATAAGATGTCTGAAAAAAATTTGAATAAATTGATGAATCATGCCTACAAAATCAACTTAGCTCTATTTTTGTATAATCAACAAAATAAGATTTTAAACCGACAAGATCCTTGAATTCTAAGTGGTTTGACATTATTTTTTTTTATTTTGAAATAATTGGTTCGTTGAACTTAACTTAGGGCTGAGCTGTAAAAGAATCCATTCATTTGGTAATGCATTGCATTTAACTCATAATTCACATTCCTTATCGCAGTACTTCAACTTTCAAAAATAAGTCCCAGTTAATTTTGAAGTCTTAAGTGAACCAATCGTTTAGAGCAGTCAAAAGACTTCAAGCTCTAAAAAAAATTTAAGCAATCAAACGACTTCAAGCAGTTAAAAGACTCCAAAGTAGCCAAATGACTGAATTGCTTTAAATGCAATCAAAAGACTTCATGATTGAAAAGATTGTAAAAGACTTTTAAGAGACTACCAAGATTGCAACCAGTTAAAGAGTATTGCTTTCTTTTGACTTCAACTCTTTTGACTGCTCTTTAGACGATTGGATACCCTTATTTAAGATACCTTTTTGGACGATTCAGATATCTTTTTCGAGAAAACAGCTGTAAAATATTAAAATTCGTTTTTACAAAACAGAAAAACAATCAGAATAACATTGTTAAACGAATGAAATTTGATATTTTCGATTTCCCATGTATTTAAAGTAAATGCACCCTAAACCAAAAAACCAACATGAAAAGAAATAAAATCAAATTTTTCCATCAACTGATCATTTGAATAGAAAGGTATATCAAATATACTTGGATACATTTAGACAGTTTTTTAGTAGGAATGGGTTATTGGGATGATAATTGTTTAACCCGTAAACAACAACAAAAAGCTATCCGGATAGGATTATTGAACGCCCCCAATGTGTCTCTAAAGTCTAAACCGCAACTGTGTCTGAAACTAATCATCAATCATTTTCAGTATTTAATAAAAACTAAAATGAATTCGGTTGCACTTTAGATGGATACAAAAAACAGAAAAGAACGAGGTGAACGAAAAATAATACGCGATAAATCAAATTTTTTCGAAATGTGTGACAGAAAATGATTTTTATGGTTGACGAAGATGCATCTTAGTTTTCAACTCTCAGAAAATTGTTGGAAGTTTGTTTGGTGTCTGCGGTGTTCAAACGTTCCTTGGTCAAATCGAGATGAGCACACAAGAACCACCACACTCATTTTGAACTGTTGTCTTGCGTAAACATTTTGTTCTAATTATTCCCTGTGTCCTGTTATGAAATTTTACATTTTATTAATTCACATATGTAATAAGCTTAACTTGGTTTGGATCTTCTAATACCAAGTCACCAAACAATATATTAAATGGTTGAAATATATGTCCACTCAATCCAAGCATTGTTTAAACAGTGAGTGAATTGAAAGTGGGCGCGTTTAAGAACCTATCGGATAGCCTATTTCGGATAGTCGTATCTTGGATACCTTTTTGAACGATCCAGATATCTTTTTCCATATTGCTGCAGACAACAGCTGTGAAATATTAAAATTCGACTTTTGAAAACAGAAAAACATTCAAAATATCATTGCTAGACGATTATAACTTCTTTTTTTTTGATTTCCCATGCGTTTTAAAAGGCTCTTATGCTGAAATAAAAGCACACTAAAACAAAAAATCAACATGAAAAGAAATAAAAATAACATTTCCATCAGCTGATCACTTGAATAGAAAGGTATACCAAAAATACTCGGATACCTTTAGATAGCTTTTTAGTTCAAATGAGTGTGTGACTCTGCTAAAAGTTTAACACGTAAACAACAACAACAAGCTATCCGGATACGATTCTTGAACACCCCCAGTGAATTGAAAATTGGAAACCATTATTTTGCTGTAGTATGTAACAACATTTTCGTTTTCAAATGGTTTTGAATTTCGTAAACGCATTGCATTGCAAGCAAAATACGAAAAATGCGTTTTCGGATTTAGTAGATTCGAATCGGCTTTAGAAACAAAGAATACAAAACATTCGTTTTCTGAAATTTTCGCTTTCGAAACAAAATACAGAGTAGAGCATCTGAAATCGGCCCGGTAAAATATACTAGTCGTATGACAGGTTGAGGGTAGGTCTAGGGCTCAACTATACCTGGGTGAAGATTAGAGAAATAAAAAACAAACAGAATGGAGCAAAAAGCTGTGGGGCATAACGCATTTCAATGATCTACAATTTCATGCCGATTCCGAAAGACTGAGTTTTAACTCAACTTTTTTCATACAGTGTATTATATAATTACTCTTCGAGGATTTGCGAATTCTTTACGAAGCTCCCACGTAACAGGCAGTCATGCTAACCGCTGCACCCCAGGTTGGAGAGAATCTATACCAAAAGCGCTTTTGATAGCATTGAAGTTAATCTCGGAAGACACGTCAAGAGAGCAAAACTCCAGATCAAATTTGTACCAGTGCAGGAATAAGTTAATGACACACAACATTGTTGTTGTCTTTGGGTCATATGCATCTATTTATACTTCTATTAAAAAGATCGCTTAAATTGCTTTCCAACCATTCCGGTTTCTTAGAATGTTCGTATTTGTTCACATTTTGTTGTTTTCAAAACATACCACTTGGTAACAAGTTTTAAGAGGCATTTTAAATTTATTCAACATGTTCTATTTTGAAAACAAATTTAAATAAAATGATCAAACTTGTTTTATCAGTTGAGCTCTTAAAAGTATATTTCCACCACTAGTAAAACCACCTCAAGCACCAGGGGGCTTGTCTTTCTGACAGAGTTTAGTAACACTAACAGAACACGTAGATTATGGTTGGTGCATTTACCTGCAATGTATGTAAATGCAAAAATGATGAAACTTAAAAGCCATCTAAAAAAAAACACCACGACGGATTACAAAAACAAAAAAGAACTTACAAATCTGAGTCAAGTTTCCTACTTTGCGAATTTGATATATGGTAAGATATTCTCACACATAAAGACTTTTCAATAGAACCGGAATAAAAGGAATTTGCTTTTGATAAAGATGTTGATGATGTACATAATGTTTAATTTCGTTTCAAATCTTTCACCGATCGTCTTTGCGGTTTATTTCTCCGTTCGAAAAAGCAGGTGGATGGAAAATAGCAAAGTTGAACACTAAACTTGTCAGGACACAGATTTATAAAAAAAAACTAGTGCACTCAAAATCCATGAAAAATAAAGAATTTCAACATATCGAAAATTTTAACATTCGAAATTGTTTTCGAATATAATTTTTCCAACTTCTAGGAGCAGTAAAATGTTCAGATAGCATCCCACAATTAAGTTTTGTTCCAGATGGCAAAACACTACCGGACTACCGCAACGTTTTTGAGGAGTCCGATTCAGGACACTGGGAGAAAGTGTTGTGTATTTTTATCTTATGTAATCTTCTTTATTTTTTATTCAATCAACCGAAGCTGTGTTTTGCAAGATTTGTATTTTGATGGAAACTACACTGCACTTAACTACCTACATGTTAATCCGTAACTTGTCACAAGGACCATGTCACACTTTATTTTTAATCAAAGTTTTGAAAAACATGTTGTTATTGAAAATATACCATTATCACGTGATGAACTGTTATTTCTTAGTTTTTTTCCGATCGGTTTAGTATCCAACTCAAAATATTTATATGTATGTTTTCTACTTTTTTATAACTTGAATTCTCTGCTTCACAAGATCAACTGTTATAGAATTGATAACCATTCGACTTATATAGCTACTCTCATTTATTGGATCGGATAGGTGGATTGAGTTTATCTTAAGCTATACCAGATACCACCAGCCACCACACTTCAGTCGCTCAGAAGATCAGAATTCAAAACATTCAAACAAGTATTTTGTTATTCTGGTTACTTTTTTAAATTTGCATAAGAAAACACCTAAATATTCATTGACTCAACCTGAAACCAGCCCCTTGTGCAGTTAATGTGTTTACAAGAAAATATAAACACAACAACATCGGTATATGGTAGCTTCAAGTTGAGCTCTAAACTCTTACTTTACCTGTAATGTGTAAATATCAACGCAACAGAACGAATGACCTACTGACGATACAGTTTTTTCCTTGTACAAACTTATTGATACCAAAATTGCCTGCCAGCTTTCCCCTATTGATAGTCATGATTGGTTTTTCACTATGCCTACAATAAATAAATACACACATATAAGTAAAGGACTGATAAGCTTGACCGAAAGAGAATTGTTTTGTTTTGAACTTACAAGAGTTTCAACTCTATACCCTTTTCCCGTTCGATTAGTAAGCATCTATTTTAACACCGATAACTTACTTCTTGTTTGTTTGTTTGTTTTTGTTTACTCATATTGCATTTTAATTAAAATGATCTAAGTAATCGAATAAAATTGAATGCAACGAGCATCAAGAATGCCAGCCTTTCACTACCAAGAAAACAGCAACATAACGTTTAAAATTCCACGGGCCTAGTTAGAAGTTCTTTAGGCACTTCACTGACTTGGAATTCGTCTAAGTTGTGATTTCTTCTTCTACTTCCAAGTTCCGGTACTAACTTTCGAAAATACGTCGAGCCGGATCATTGGAGGTCATTCTTTGTACATGTTTCAGTCATGGTTGTTTCAAGCTTTGCTCATGTCGATTGGTTCACCCCATGCAGCCGAAGTGGTTAAAGCTCAATGAGTTGTTTTCTTAACTTTACTTTCAGCAATTGAAGAAAAGTTATGGCGCTTTCCATTGGTTTCACTCGGGGAAGCACTCATTTTAAAAACCAATGGAACACCCAAAATTGTTTCTAATCAGTTTAACGTAATTTCCTTTGTGTGAGTGAAACACATTATGGCTCTTAAAAAATATTCCTTGAAGAAACTTTTCATTTTGACATTTGAGTAACATGTGTAAGTGTTTCTGAGTCGATTCTCACTTCAAATCGAGAAGCGGCTGTCACTTTTGCGCCAAGGGAACGGTTTGAGAATGCTTCTGGACGCTTCTGGACGGTTCTTTTCGTCCAATGGAAAGTGCCATTATTTTCCTATGTCGTCTCGTTTTACAGAACCTAAATTTTAGACGATAGTCGTCCTTTTAGTTAAGGCCCTTTTAGACGATCAGTTTTCAGTTCAGTGTGTTAACAGACGTCAGCTCGATGTTCAGATGAGTTTTTTTTTATTTGAGAAATATCAAAGTTATCAGTTAATTTTTAACCGCCGTATTAATAAACGCGGAATAGCTGGGTTCCATGGATTAAGTAGAAAATGGTATAATGGTAACTTTAATTAAATAGAAAATGGTATAATGGTAACTTAATCCATGGAATAAGGCTATTCCGCGTTTATTAATACGGCGGTAAGCGTTTAGACATAAGTTTAACTAAAAGCTTAACTGCTACCTCAACTGAAACTGAAATGATCGTCTAAAAGAGCCTTTACCCTTATTCAACATTTAAAAGAATAAGGTACGATGAAATGGATTACATGGACTTGGATGTTGGATGATATGAGGTTTTTAAGGACGACGTGTCACACATTTACAAAATATTACATTATTATATTATTAATATTTAGATTCTGCACCAACATACACAAATGTGATGTTAATAGGTCCGTTCGTTGAACTTTCCCCAGAGTTGGCCCTGGTTTTCTTGACAACCCTATGAGTTGCCAAAAAAACCTGGGTTTTCCAGTACTGCGTTCCTAAATAGCTTCGATGTTACGCGATGCTGTAGTGTCAAAATCTTCATTGTTGTTGTGTATGTTTGACTTTGTTACAAAATCATGATTGCATTTAGGAACGACTCGATGTTACATCGCGTAACTTTTTTGCATTTAGGAACGACATAATGTTACCGGATGTTACATCGCGTAACATCCAAGAATAAAAGAACAGACCACAGTCCTCAAAAAACGCTAAACCATAAATCACCACACATCCATGTCATTAAAAAAAAATACATGCCATTTGACAGCCCTCAACTCCCCACAGCAAAAAGCTAGGGCGAGTTTATGGAAAACCTAGGTCAACCCCAGGGCTCAAAAAACACTCAATTTGTGGCGGCCCCCGAGCGCCACTAGGGCTTCAACGAACAAACCTAATGGTTCACAGAGATTGTGCGATTTGAACCGATTGGATTTTGGGGTAGCTCTCACAATGGAAAGCAGTCTCACAGGGCGATGAGAAAACATAAAAGAAAGGGAAATAAATGCTACAGTAATAATATTTATTTAAGTTTTATGCAGTAATAGATTTGAAAATTCAAGAATTTTGTGGCCATCATGAATGCAATATTCGCTCCCCATTTTGGTGATGAAGTATTTTCAAGAGACTCCTCTGAGACTTTTCAGAAACCAGACCATCGCGGGTATAACATCAAAATCAGCAAATTTTAAGTGTAACTTTAATTTGTTGTTTTCGTGGCAAAATGGTTGCCCTGTCGGCATGTTACGTGGGAGGTTTGAGTTTTGAATTCCCCGAAACATCAAAAAACAAATCAAATCAAACAATCAAGAATAAAAAAGAGTTTTTCCACGGGTATCACCTTCGCGTGGAATCAGCAATTTCTCCGATCGTAATTTCTTGTCATGGAAAGCGCTTTCGGAATCGGCAAAAAATCGTAGGTCCCTTCCATTCCCTCAAAAGGTTTCTTAAACTGCGAATGTGTTACTGTACTTGAACTTATACATGTCCGTGAAAACTGGTTAGTATTTCCCTCGAAATTGAGTTTCCTGAGGATGGTCCCCAGAAGACCTTAAAAAACATAGGTCAAATGTATAGGCAAACAGTCAAATCTCTCAATTTAATTCTCGAGTATATTATTTGGTGGCATAATTATTCAAAGAATTGCGTTGATCCAACGAAACTCTGGAAGTCTTTTACATTCCAAACAAACCGTTAAAAGACCTATCCATAAACACAATTTTTTGTGCTATCAATCGACTAACAATTTCGTACAATGTCTTTGTGTTGTAAAGAGGTTCAATTGCTACTATGTTCTTTGTCAAGCAAAATATCAACTGAACCAAATTTGATGTAAAGCTACCCTAAGTAGACAAAGACTATGATTCTTAGCTTCGACAAATGTATGCAAGTACTTAAACTAATTCCCGAAATCGGTCTGGTTTATTATAAGCTTCTACTTGCTCGTTAGCAGATCGTGTTTTGTTTTTCAGGACTAATTAATATCAACTCCTTTTTATTGGAATATTGCGGATTTAGTAAGAATTTCAATATTTAAATATACAAGAAAAAAAGTAACAAAAAAGCTCAACTACAAGTTTATTTTTTACATACCTTTATGATATCCTTTTTTCCTTAGCTTTGGCACGCATGCATGCACCTTGATATGAGGGTGTTAATTTATTATTCAAGCATGACGTTCTTCCTAACAAATACCACCAAGAAAACTTGCAAGAAGTAGTGTGCTCTACGAGTATAGGTACAACTGCTCTTCGGTGTGTTAATGACTCATACATTGCATGACATAACCAAGAGCATAATCCAAAAAAGACGATTGAAGTTGTAAGGGGTTGATTTTTTTTTAAGCTACAACTTATAAAAATACGTCATCAACTTTAATGCCAGCCAACCCCTATGCATTTGGACTTGCTCTTTGTTGTTCCTTTTTTTAGTTTGCGTGCTACTTTCACATTGAATACTCCTAGCTATTGAAATAAACATTTTTTTGTGATGATTTTATAAAAAAAAAGAAACAAAATCTCTTCAGTTTACTCTTGTGGAATACTAAACAACATAGCACACATATCTAGTTTGCAAACATTTTACTAAGCATAGTCTAAAAAACGTTGTATAGGTAGGTGCCGGCCGGTTCTTTCGAATTAAGCATAAATTCGTCACTGCGCATAAATTGTTTGTCATGGTTGTCTAAAGCTTAAGAAGGGTAAAAGTGTGTGGAACTAAAAATGTGGCAGAATAATAAAAATTAATGGTTGCATTGTTGACGAAATTCAATTTAACAAGAATCTAGTTCTATTTGAACGCGAAATTATCTATAAATACCAATAATGTTGCGTATTGTGTTGGTTGAAAAGAAAAATCACATTTTATATGTCATGATGTCATGAAGCTTTATAAACATTATGAACAACAGATTTCGAAAAATTTAACTTCAACTAGAAGGTCTGTTTGAACTATCAACTGGGAGCTTTTTTGACGTGTTTAAATACATTACATGAATTTGAAGGAATCAATTGTTTTTGAATGAAAACTAACTAAATACTTTTCTGATTAAGTAACACATAAGGAAATAATACGACTCCTTACCTTTCCATAGATACTGAGCGATTTTTAAGTTCATTATGTGTGCATGAAGTGCTAGGGACTCGTGGGAATTCAGAGCTGAAGTGTTGCTTGAAACGATATACTAAGCAAAAGGACATAACTACATATATGCAGTGGTGGATTTACACTAGGGGCAGTCGGGGCTAGTGCCCAGGGCGGCAAATTTTCTAGGGCGGCAAATTTTTCTATACAATATATAATTAACTAATTTTTTTAAATAAACAATTTATCTTTCAAAAAATATAATTTATGCATTATCTATCAAATTAAAATTTTGTATAAGGTTCCTGCAATAGTTTCTTTTATATTTGTTGTTTAGATGAATCTATCTGCAAAGACTTTCAATTTTGTTGAGCATAAATCTAAAATAAATTTTTGAATATGGCTGATGGACGCACAAAATTAAGTGGATATGAGTATAGAAAGCGCGCTTTGGACAAAAGTCGCGAATAATGTATAAGGGATTTATTCGGGCTTACAGGCAAGATTTCATGAAATTAATCATCTTGCAAAACATGCTCCTTATGCTGCTCATTATATGAATTTAGTTGGAGTTCACGCTGTAGAATGCGCCCCAGAAGCTGCGTCTTTCTTTAATACAGTACCAACTTTTATACAACTTCTTTACTGCATCGACGCATCGCTGGGAAGTCTAACAGTCCCATACTGGAAAAAGAATTGCGTTAAAATCTTTATCCGCAACCAGATGGTCAGCTCGTTATGAAGCGGTTTAAGCACTAAATCAACATTTTGTTGAAATAATTGAAACTTTGATTGTTCTTGAAGAAGATATGGAAGAAAATGCAATTAAACGTATTCGAATTCAGTTGGAGCGACTTGAAACAGCATTTATGCAGATATTTTGGCATTTCTTACTCTCAAGATTTAATGCTGTAAGCCAAATATTGAAAAAAAATTGATTGTAGTATCGCTGATGTAATCGATGATTATCATACTTTGACCCGTTGCTGATACGCGAAATAAATTTGAAATCTATGAAAAATATGCTATGTATAAAAATTTCAGAAATTCGAGATTATAAAACAACAGTTTCCAGACAAAGAAAGATAAAACAACATGCTGATGAAACTCGAGATGGAGATTTTCAGCTGTCAGGTCGAGGCCAGTTTAGAGATAATACTTTTAATGTCATTCTTGACAATCTGGGATCTGAATTTCGTAAAAGATGTACAGCGTATGAAAAGATTCAAGAAAAATTTTCGGTTATTATTGAATTTGGTGATTTAGATAATAGGAAAGTTCGTAAACGAGCTAAACTTTTAAGAGAAATATTTTGGTCAGATCTCGAGTCCTCACTAGAAGACGAATTTGTGCACTTCCATGCTCATTGCACCGAAAAAAAGGAAAAAATTTCACCTTCCGATCTTCTGAAACTTCTGCATTCAAACGACCTTTACACTGAGTTTCCAAACGTAGAAATCGATTTTCGAATATTTATAACTTTAGCCGTAACAAACTGTAGCGCAGAACTATCGTTTTCTTGTTTAAAACGGGTTAAAAATTACTTACGTTCTACAATGGGTACAAATATACTCAATAGCTTAGCTATTCTATACATACAAACAGATGTGCTTCAACGTTTAGATTGTGAAGATTTAATCGAGCAGTTTGCAACTCAAAAAGTCAGGCGAGTTTGCCTCTTAAAAAATAAGATATCGAAACTATTAAAATAAAATTTAAGTCATAGGGCGGCATTTACCTCAGTGCCCCAGGGCGGCAAAAATTCAAATCCGGCCCTGCATATATGCACCTAACACAAACTTACCAGAGTCGTTTGAGGGGTACAAAACGAAGGTTTAGGTCGTGTTCGTTCGTTTAGTAATCGTGTTATTCGTGTAAGTTCGTTTGTTCGCTGCCATTCGCGCGAATTTAAAGTTGTTATTAATTTTGTCATTGAAATGCAGGCTGCGCGAATCTTAAGGAGTCCTTATTTTTCTATTTGCATTTTGTGTTTCAGCTTTGTATTTCAAACACAAAATCTATACAAAGCTAATACGTAAATTCTGGCAATACTTACTTACTTACTTAGGTGGGCATTACAGTTCGGAGTGAACCTGGGCCTCAACCAATATCCTTCTATAACGACTTAGATTTCGGGCGAGCTCTCTCCAGTTTCGCACTCCAAGTCGGTTGAGGTCTTCATCCACTTGATTGCGCCACCTAAGACGAGGTCTTCCCCTTCTGCGATTTCTGGCAACACTAACACGACTTTCAGACACTAAAAAAACTATTTATGTACATCTATATATTTTCATATTGATTTGAGTATCATATTCAACATCAGCCTTTATTCGATGCTTTTTAGGCCTATGACTAAAGTGTTTAGAAAAATAGATTTATAAAAGGTTAAAGGAGCAGGAGAGTGAAGACAAAGCATTATGGGCTTTAGCCTTTAGGTGATGGGTGTGGTGGTTGCTCTCTGTGGTTGAATCATATTTTCACCAAAAGAAAAATCTTATTATATTTGGCCACTGACTGATTAAAAGCGTAAGATCTGACACTACATTACCTACAACTTAAAAAAGTTTGTAAATATGATCGTTGTTCTTTAACAAAAAATACAGGAAATAGTTTGAAAAGGCTTGTAGCACTCAAAACTCGTTCAAAATAACCATTCATTATCTTGTATTGACACTAATTTACGAAGTCTCTTGTACCATTCTGACAGAGCTATTTGTAATCTTTGTTGAAAACTTACACTAGATTTGACAATCGAAGACGTCTTTCAAAATCATAATTTGAAAAGCCTGCAGTCCTCTCGTTTTTCTACATCGATAACTCATGTCCAGAACTAGGTACCTTCTACTTGGCTACCCACTCCAATTCGAATAAATTTTCATAAAACAAATATCAACACTGTCCTCGTTGATCGTATGGCTAATAGAAATTTAATAAATTGTAGCCTGCAGGTGATTCATACGCCTACCATTTAAAATTTTGAATAAATTATGAGCTCCCCATGAATTTATAATCTGATTTCTATATTCATATCATGCAATTGGAGTTTTTCATGCATACTAAACTGTTATCGCTCTGTTTTAATTCAAAAAAAAATTTTTTTTAAAGAAAACTAAAAATGCATTAGGTTCAAACTCAAGTTCAGCAATCAGAACCTACATTGACAGACAATGAATGCACTGTAATTGTTATCACTTTTCTTATTAAACCTCTAGGTTACACGCAGAATGCCTATACACAAAACATTTAAGTTATCAAAAGCTCATACCTTGCAACATGCGATTAAATTGGTAGCATTATGATCGCCCCACTCCCACCCACATATACATACTCTTGCTTTATTTAGAAAATCAAGCACAACAAAAAATAAAGCTTTTTCAGCCTGAGGTTTCACATGGTGATTTTCGCCACCCGATTAGACAGACTAGACTAAAGTAGCCGCTTCGCAGCGATACCAATATACAAAAAGATACGTCCGGCAGCGCGCAGTACACTTTCGCGGATGTTTCCATATCATACACACATGGCGATGATGAACTAGTTGGTATAGTAGAGTGTCGAATCCAATCCAATCGGTCGGTTTTCCTTCATTTTTGTTTTGTTTGCTTTTCGAACTCCAATGAATAACAAAAATAAAAAATTTTTAATAATGAGACTAATGAAACAGTATAGTGTGCTTGTGTAGTATATGCAACTTAAAATTATGCCAACAGTTAATATAGAGCTTGGGCGATTAGAAGTGCTAAGTTTTAGACACAATAAAACTTAGATATAAATAATGTCATCGTCAAATAAAAAATGGTGAAGTGGTTAAGTGATAATAGCATTTTTCATCCTCGAAGTTGTTATAAAATTAGCAGTTATAATGGTTATTGGACTGTGAAATGTAAAGAAGTGATTCCAGCTAATAAAGTGTTAATTCTATTGACTTTAATGATTTTGAGTAATAGTATTTTGGGGCTGAGTGCGCAATCGTTGAATCAAACAAAAAACGGTGGAAAAGTTCCGTCAGCCAACTATGAGGAATTCATTTTTGAACATCAAGTGACCCGACAAGATGCAATCGGTGCACTGCAAGGGCTAAATCAAAGTTTTTTCGATGGTAAGATTTATAGGAGAGATGGGCTTTGGAGATTGGCTGACATGTTAATTTTATTCGACAGGACCTACTGGGAGCACTTGCAAGTCAATTTCATGCACACAAAATGTTATGAAATACTGCTACGGGTCACAGTTTATCAATGATCATTGTTGGTGCGAGCAAGGTCATGCTAACGGTAAGTTTCAGTTTTCAGAAACTTTTATTCTAAATGAATTTTTTGAGGTTGCTCGAAAAATGTCACGTGCCGTTTAAAGTTTCAAATGACACTAGCGCTAGCCGGCTGGCGTATTTAAAACAAACTCAATCACTTTGAATATATTTTTTTAAACGATTACTCATTTTTATTCACGTTTATTACTTCTTAAAGGAACGAGTATCTTCCTGTCTTCCTCAAAAAAACTCACCTTCTAAACTGACTTGGATGTTAACTGAAAACTGTTAGAGAACATTGCAGCTTTTCTCTTGTCCTTCAAATTTTAATACGAACAAAGTTGTCGATGTACATAGGCAAAATGCATTGGGGTTCAGAAAACACACATCACATTATTTGAGGACTGTTAAGCACACAAATACGACAGTCTTTTCAAACACATCAAAATTAGAAATGAGCATAGCTAGGATATCATTGTCATGCAATGTGACAACTTCCAATTGCAACTTTGGTTACTGTGAACCGTTAGCAAATTGCATTCCGAATGATTATCCAACTTATTTTGCTGTGGGAAATTGTAGATCTAATCAGTTTGTGTTGCGTGTTTGTCACTCTACATATTGCGATTTTTTCTTTTATAAAATGAGTTAACGTGCTTAGTTATTGTCGTTATTGACACAAAAATTTCATAGAACCAATGCATGCCTCCTACAAAGTTGTGACTAACTAAAAATCAAACTACGGAAACCTTAATCTGAACTGCTTATTGAAGTTATGTAAGATGAACATCAGAGCGAAGGTGTTTTACTTTATTATTAATTAATTAAAATGTGCTAAAGCCAGTTGCTTATATTTTTTACATTGACACTATACCACAGTTCGTTATAAAGGTAAAGAATTTTTGTTGAGTGAGTGGAATGTATCCCATCTAGTCCCAATTTTATTGTCCTTATAAAAATTAAGTTGATGAAGAGGAATAGGTAGGTTTTATAAAGATGATGCAGCGAGTCACGTTACCTAACAAAGACTTCATGAATTTCATTATGATCACCGTGTGACTTAGATGAGAGGCTAAGAACTTCAGAGGAATCACTATGAACACTGACTTACACTTGAGAAACGAATTAATGATTTTGCTGCATAGTTGTAGAATGTAGATACTTGCTGTTCCAGTTTTAGCGTAGAACCATTTCTTAGAAGGATACTTCCTTGAAAAAGTATTTCAGCACATTCTCAAGTTCTGGCTTAACAAGAGCTCATTTTTTTTAAATCGTCGTCGATATTGTTAGTTAAATCAAAAAAGGAAAGGCAACACGAGCCTGATCAGCTGCTTTTATATAATCAGAAACTCCATCTTTTTGCTCGTCTTGTGTCGTATTCGCAGAAGAAAATGTACCGAAAGGAACAAGAAATTTGTATACTTTTATGCATAGCTCCCAAATTTTTGAGTATTTTTAGCCTGTAAGAAAAGACTCCAAATGCTTGATATTTTGCTATCCCGAACTTAAATACTCGAGTGGTCTGAGAGCTTCACACTTACACTTCTTTCTGCATTCCTTTCATCCCCCGTGGTGATGCCTGCGTCGTTATGGATTTATTGCTTTCGCTCGAGTATCACATTTTTTGTGGCATTGGGAAGTCCTCTGAGAGTAAGTCAACTACTGATCAAGTTGGTTTGGTTGAAGGAATTGTGCTAAGCCCCGGGACTCCCTGAGGGCACCCTATACTTGCTCATTTTATCTTTGCTTCCTTGAGCTCATTTGCTCGTGGTCCTATTTGCGTTGATCTTAAGTCCCCAGTTTGAGTAATTGTACCAAAGGGCATAACGGCTTTATCTTGTACTCGACGCTCTTATACTCTTTCCGTAGATGGAAATGTCACTTTGGAAATAGAACCTTCGGGGCTCTGATTTTTTTTCATTCGAAATAGATTTTCCAGTTGATCAGCGCTATACATATGAAAGAAGAATGATCTCTTCCAAAGATCCTCGGACTTCTTCTGCATTTACCCATTTCTTCTTGATTTCTTATTGAGATAGCTGTAGGGTGTAGGTACAAATACGTGTGGTAACACTGGTTCTTGTGTGTTTGGTTGTGCTTTAACCGTGTCTTGATTAATTTCATTTTTGTAGTGCAATTTACTTGTTGTAATTAGAAATTGCATTTTGATTAAGTGTTTTTTAGTTCGAGTTACAGTTTAATGTGTTATTTGGATTTGTAAATCAGCTTGTTTTCAATTAATTTTGATTTATCTGTTTACCTTATTTGCTTAATTGTGTAGTGACAGCGATTGGTAAGAAAAAAAATTTTTTTCCGTTCACGTTAATTGAGTATAATTTGAGTGTTATTTATAAATATTAGTATCTCTCTTTAACTACTTGAAAACTCCTAATCTATCCTTTTTCCTCACACCATAATCTCCTTAGAAAACCTTAATTTTGTAGTTCATTTACTTAACTTTGTAAGCTCTAAATTATCGTATGCTTGGTGCAGTTGGTAAAAGCGCGCTTTTCTTTTAGAATAAATACTAAGTAAGCCAAGCTTTTCCGGTTCGATTCCCAGCCAATCCCTAACATTTTTTTTTTTTTCATTTTAAAATTAAATTTTTTTTTGATTAGCCATGGCTTGTGCGGCAGGTAAATGTGTGGATAGTTCCAACTCACCTCTTTTCGCATGCTATGGTCCATGTGGTAATGCATTTCATGCTAAATGTATTGGGGCCAACAATGCACTTTTAGATAAAATAAGTGCTTTTAAAAGTGCTTGTTGGTATTGCGAGAATTGCAAAAAGATATCTACTTCCCAATTAGCGATAAAGATGTCAACGTTCAAACTAGAAATTGAAAAGTTGTCGAAAGGTTTCGATCAGCTGCACAAAGCTTTCAATAAATCAGTTTTGAACTTAGAATCATTTTCTTCTCCCTGTAGCTTTGTTGAAATATCTACATCTACAGATGACTTAGAGACTTCAATTCCCCAAAAAGCTCTCGATTTTAATAATCTCAATGCTCAGTCTACTTTGTCAGCAACTAAAAGCTCTGCCGTTATTCCAAGTACAGAGTCTAAAAAAAATCGTGAAGACGTAGTGACTAGCAAAAATTTGAGCCCTCCTTCAAAGCGCAAGACGTTGAGAAGTAACTCGGCCAAAACCAATATTCCTCCTATCCCGTTGGAACCAGTAGTTGAAGTTGTGGATCTTGAAAATAGATCATTGCCATCTAATTCTAGTTCTGATCGTGAATCTGGTGCATATTTTACACCAATGGAGGCAGTTCCAAAACCTAAGTTAATTTTTGTGTCTCGGCTTAGGCCAGATCTTAATTCAAACGATGTTTTGCGCTATCTAGTATCAAAGAAATTAATTCCTAATGAAAATTTTATTAAATGTAGTAAGATAAGCAAAACCGATAGCTTTGTGTCTTCGTTCAAATTGCTTGTCCCGCCCTCGTCTTTTGACTCTATTTGTGACAGTAACTCTTGGCCTGGTGGTGCTCTTGTTAAAGAATTTTCCATCAACAGGAGAGTTAAAAACAAATTGCTTATTAATACTGCTCCAAAAAACTAATTAGATTCTCCCTCTTTTATCAAAACGTAAGAGGTCTTCGCAGTAAAACTGCCGATTTGTATGTTAATTCCCACGTTTTTGAACACGACGTATTTGCTTTGACTGAAACTTGGCTAAATTCAAGTCACTTGAACACCGAGATCTTGAGCCCTGAATTTTCGGTCTACCGTAAAGATCGGCACGTAGACAGACCAGATGATGTCGGGGGTGGTGTCTTGATTTCGGTCAGGAATACACATATGTCGTCTCGTATACTCTTTCCGTTTGAACTGTCTATTGATGTCGTTTGTGTGAAAGTCTGTACACTGTTAAAAAATATTTTTATTGTTAATGTATATATTGTTCCAAAAAGTTCAACCACAGCTTATTCTGAACTGGCCCTGATTTTGGATCATATTTTTGAATTGTCAGATTTAGAAAGCCAAATTCTTTTAGTTGGTGACTTCAATCTACCATACGTTCAATGGTTACCCTCTGACGATGGATCTTTCCAAAAACCTTCTCCAACTTCACCACAGAGTGAGCTTTCTTGTTTAGATAATATTATTTCTACTGACTTACAGCAAGTTAGCTGTATTAGAAACTATCAAAATCGTATGTTAGATTTAGTTTTCTCATCCGAAGCTATTAGCACGGTAGTTCTTCAATCAAATTCAGGCATTACTAGAATTGATGATTTCCATCCCCCTTTAGATATTTTTATAGAATTGAGCAACGTCTCTCAAGATATCAATAATTTAAAAGACTGTGTATATACTTTTGACTTTCGAAAAGCGAATTTCGATTTGCTATCGAATGAATTATGCATAGCTGGTATTGAAAATATATCAACTATTGCAAATATTGACGAAGCAGTCGCTTGCTTCTACTCGATTTTAGAAAATAGCATGAAAAAAACAATTCCCCAAAAGTTGCTTAGAAATAGTAGTTTCAGTCAACCGTGGTTTACCAAGGAATTAAAGACTCTAAGGAACAAAAGAAACAAAGCTTGGAAGATCTATTTAACTACTCTCTCTCCAACTGATCACCAACTATTCATTAGTCTTTTTGAAGACTTCAAAACGCTTTCTCAAAATCTATACTCTAATTATGTCAATCAAATGGGGTGCTCTCTAAAAAATGACCCAAAAAGTTTTTGGTCCTTTGTAAACTCTAAAAAAAAATCAGACGGGTATCCCCTCAACTTTGTTTTTAATAGCACTTCTTTAAAAAATACTCCTGAGATTTGCAATGCCTTTGCAAACCATTTTTGTGGATCTTTTTGTAGTACGAATTTAGAAATTGATGAAAATTTTTTTCAGTATTTAACTCACTCCGCGCAAGTGAATTTTAATAGTATCCCTATTCACAGAGACAGAATTACTTACTTCCTTTCTTCTCTTAAAGATGACTTTTCTTCTGGTCCGGACTCGATTCCGCCAATTGTTTTAAAAAAGTGTTCTTCACGTTTATCATCTCCACTTGAATATCTATTCAAGCTTTCTTTTAAATCTGGAATATTTCCCACTCTTTGGAAAAAATCATTTATAACACCTGTTTTCAAGAAGGGTGGAAAAATTGATATAAAAAACTATAGGCCAATTTCAAAGCTCTCATGCATTCCCAAGCTATTTGAACAAGTAGTCTGCGAAAGCCTATCCTTCTTTGCAAGGAATGTCATCTGCCATCAGCAGCATGGATTTATGCAAAGAAGATCAACGGCTACCAACCTTCTATCTTTTTATCATAAATGTTCCAACGCCCTTGAATGTGGGAACGAGCTTGACTGCATTTACACTGATTTCTCTAAGGCGTTTGACCAACTGTCTCATAATATTATACTATATAAACTAAAAGCATTTGGATTTCCCCCATTATTTATTGCTTGGATTAGCTCCTACCTAAAAAATAGGTCTTATGAAGTCAAATTTCGAAATGTCTTATCAAAACCTTTCATTGCTTTGTCTGGTGTGCCACAAGGAAGCCATCTTGGTCCCTTACTTTTCATTGTTGCAATTAATGATGTAATTTCTTGCATTTCCTATAGTGACATTTTAATCTTTGCTGATGATATGAAGATTTTTAAAACCATCAAAAATGCTTCAGATCGAGACTTCTTACAAAAAGATATCGACAGTTTTGTTCTATGGTGTTCTAAAAACGGACTTAGTTTGAACGCTTCTAAGTGCCAAAGTATGACCTTCTCCCGCAAAAGATCGCCAAGTATTGGAGAATATTCAATATCGCAACAATCCCTATCTCAAGTTTTTAGTTTCCGTGACCTCGGTGTTCTATTTAGTACCAACCTCGAGTTTAATGAACACATCAACCTCATTATTAACAAATCGAATTCAATGCTTGGCTTTATTAAGCGATGGGCAAAGGAATTCAATGACCCCTACGTCACCCTCTCTTTATATAAGTGTTATGTTCGTCCGCATCTAGAATATGCGTCTCAGGTGTGGTCACCATTTTATGATATTCATAAATCTCGAATCGAAGCAGTACAGCACAGATTCATACGTTTCGCTCTCAAAGGTCTTCCTTGGGAAGATCCTTTCAATTTACCTCCTTACGAAAATCGTATTCGCCTATTAAACCTTCAAACCCTCTCACAGAGACGAATTAACAATGATTTAGTTTTTTTTCATCAATTAATAACCGGTTCAACTGATGCCCCCGACTTGCTTTCCCACATTAGTTTCAACTATCGTGGAGGATCTCACCAACTACGTAATTTAGAGCTTTTACATTGCTCCCATCACAGAACTAACTATGGCATGCATGAGCCATTAGCTCGCATGAGTAGGTTATCTAACTCCTATCCTTTTGCTTCCGATTTCAATTTAAGTAAAAATACTTTAAAATTAAAACTAAGAACCAGTGTGCCACCTGCATGACTTTTATTTGATATTTTGTAATAGTTATTTAATTTCTGTTCTTATTTATGTATAGTTTTTGTTTAATAATGTTTCCCTAGTTTATTTTGTTCTATTTATTAATGTACTTTTTTTTTTTTTTTTGTAAAAATTGTAATGTCTTTTATTTTTTTCCTCGTATACGTTCTATTTGTGCTTGTGTTGGCGTCGTTACTAACCACTAACACTTGCATTAATGATGAAGAGCGTAGATAAGTGTGTACAAATGAGCTTGCTCTAAGTTCAGTACCACTTAAGTCTCTGAGATGCAAAAAAAAAAAAAAAAGAGTTTATTGCTAAGGGAGTTATGAATAATATTCGCCAAAACTACCAGTAAGCCAATATACCTACCTTCCTACTCAGATTTCAGACTTACGTCACTTTACAGTATAAGAGTCAGTGAAGGATTATGTGCTTTGTCAAAATCCAAGTAGATCATTTTCACGTTTTTAATGATTGTATATAATGATTCTATATTCTATTTATGCCTATTTCGCACGTTTTGTCTCCACCCAAACTACAAGGTGTGGCTATAAAGTTCTGGATATCTGAATATATTTGTAAAGTTTAGTCTTACACACGCAGCTCGAATTTTCTCTTCGTCTCAAGTGAGTATTTCAATCACACGAGACAGCTCAACATACAATTTTTTTCAAAATCAAAATGAAAAGTTCAAGTGACCTTTACTCCTTATGCGTTTCGCCCAGGTACAAACGCATAAGGAGTGAAGGTACCTTGAACTTTTGATTTTGATTTTTAAAAATCAACACTCCATAAGAAAATAATAAACTCTTTTATAATTTTTCTTTTTTTCAATAAATTTTTTTTATTCATTAGTGCCTCGAACAGACAATTCTGGAATGGAAAACGTGTACCACAATACGGTGCCCATTCCTTTCCAAAACGTTTATCCACATTTCAAGTGACCATTGCTAGTATACCTGAGTATAGAAACTTCTTAATAGTCATCCTCCATCTGTAAAGACTAGCTGATTCACTTTAGATTTCCGTCGAATTCCGTTGCTTTACCTTTTGAACAGTTAGTTAAGAACTGCTCTTTAAACAAGAGAATCAAAGGACGTTCTTGGTGTACAAGTACATACCTTCTGTGAATGGAGGGGACCTACAATTTTGTGCCGGTTCCGAACGGCTAATCGAGAAAGCGCTTTTCATGAATTTACTGACGGAGGACTTGCCAATTCCCTGCGAATGGCGATACCCGTGGAAAATATTTTTGAAACTCTAGACAAACAGAAGGGTAAAATCCAATAGTGTGATGGGTTTGCCATTCTTGATAAGTCGTCAAATATTTCTAAAATTGTTCAAAAAAGTTGCTAGATATTAAGTTCTTTCTGCTTTAAGTTAACTCTTGAACCCATTTAAAGTTTTACTATATCGTTTTTCTTAAGATAAAAATCATGGAGACATGAACTTAACGTTCACAGGTGTGAGGCTATCACTAGTTTCCCTGTTTGACACTCTGCGTAATTTTGGAGTGGAAATAGAAAAGCCCAACGCAGCTGGGGAAGCATCAGGGCTTAAGCTATTTTTGTACATTACTGGAAACAATTTATTTTTTTAAATAAAAAACTCGCTGTTCTTGGTGTAATAAAGTTAAACAAAATTTTTGCTGTCTAGAGAGAGCCCTTTCTTTTAGTATATTAGTTGTTTATAGCTGAAGAAATTTTAAAGAAAAAGTTTATGTTTAGAGGCAGGTATCCTTTTTGGGTTTTTTCTGCCAATTTTCTGACTCATTTCTTAAAAGGAATTAATAAGAGCCAGCGGATGTTGTACTCACAAAAATATTCTTCAATTAAAACCTCTACAATGTACTCGTATATGCTAAAGATTTTTAAGATAAAAAAATAACTTAGCGTACGCGTGTGACCTACTCTTGCACTGAAATTCATATACGTACGTACTATTTATGATATGATGTACTCGTATCTGCGACCACTAACATAATGACTTCAGTTATATGACAGTCCTTACAAAGCGTGACCTACGACTATAAGAAAATTCGTTCAGCAAGTTTCCGGTTTTTAATGTTCACACATTATCTGCCAACACACATAAGGAAGACACATTTTAATTAGGCTAATAGAATTCCGTAACTATTTTTAGGTTATAAAAGACTTTTTACGGACATAATTGTCGTTGAGTGCACCCATTCTGAATACAAGTCGGATCCGTCATAATTGGAAAATTTCTAATAGGTATACGCGTACAAACTCTCTACCCACTGGCTCCCTAAAGACCCAAAAATTCCAAGTTCAAAGCACTTTGCAAATATTAATTGAAGTGAATTTTTTTGTTTTGAAAAATACTTTTTTAAATCAATAAACATAAACATGAGTTTTGTTATGAACTAACAAACTTACTGTGGTCTTTTTCCGATATTCAATTATGTTTATTTCTTTGAAACTAATTGACCATAAAACAAGAACACATATCTCTATATTCATTATCTACTCTAAAGTTCTATTTTCGTCTATGAGTTTAATCATAGGGAACGTCGATATATGTAGATATTCTTTTAACGAAATGAATGCTTTTGAAAATATGAAGAAAAAACATTTTAGAGCCACTATATGAATGAAATACACCAAACTTAAAATGATTCAACTAACCTCGTCGATAATGAATGTAGCGATGGACATAGTATTTCATAATTTAAATTATAAAAACATTCAAAATATACATAAGCATTAAAGATATCGACTACATCCCTTAGTTTTATGTTGAATCTATGACGCACAGAAGAAATAACAAATGTCTTAGATGCTCAACAAATATCATACAGACGGACGATTGGTTTCGGAATTGAATAAATAAATAAAATAAAATTAATGGGCAAGCATTTTTCAAATAATCAATCAAAAAATAACGGTTCAGTACCTACTGTGAAGTAGTATTTCAATTTTAAAATTTAAGTGTCGCAATCTCAGTTTTTTTATTTTAGTCATAAAAGAAGACTATAAGTATCAACTACGGTATAGGCTTTAATTTGTTAAGAACAGGGCTTGAACTCAACTAAACTTCTTCTGCCTTCGAAAATGTCAGAAACGACCATAGAAAGCTGGTGGATACCTACCTATTAATTGTTTAAAAGCAAACATTTTTCGACCTTGCTTGGAAAAATATAGTTGATATTAAAACACAAATACATTTTTAGAAACATTATAGTAAACACTTGATTTTATGTTGAAATCGATGTAAAAACAAATCTGAGACGAGTTTGAAAAACTGATTTTGACACTTTTCACCAATCTGTGCCGAGATTTAACGATTTCACATTTCAGTAAGTTTTAAAAGTGAGATGACTTACTCAACTTATCTACTCATCTCACTAGTTTCAAAAAAGTGGTTTAGCTATTTTAGTCGGACGAGTAAGTTTAAAAATCGTTGGAAGACACAAACTTCATGACATTTTTTTGTCGAATTCCGATTCTGATTTGCCAGAGAGTTGAATTTTTGTTTTATATGTGTTTTATTATGACAGAGGTGTGGTTGCAATTGCAGGATGCTTTCGATTTCGCTAGCCTGTTAAGTGCTGAGGGATCCAATTCCATCTTTAATCAATCCTGCAAGTTTATCCTTTTTATTTTAGTTTTTAGTGGAGTGCTCCCGGAAAAATTATTGCTGATAAAAGGCTCGTTCGTTCAAGCCCTGGAGTTGCTTGAGATAATCACAAGGCGTTGTTTTCAAACCCAAACTTAACTTGAATGTCACACTGAACACTTTTTTCACGCCTGGGTATTCCCTAAGGTAACCCTGAAGTAGCACTAAGTTTTTCTGGGGCGAATTCAAGAACTGGGATTTCAAATGGAATGTAACTAGTATTTTTCTGCAAATGACTTATGTAATTATGTGTGGTGATTTTATCACTTCAACGTTATTAAAAAACCAAAAACCAACGTCTCTTAAGACATTTCATGGGGTTATCTCGGACACCTGTGTTTTGCTTTCTGTTTCTGATTTCAATCGGTAATTGCTGCAAAGTTGCATTCATTTCATCATTCGACTAATGACTCATAGCACTGACACACTCACAGATTAGCTAATACAGAGAGTTAACTTGTCTAGTACACCTTTTGGCTGATACACCCTCAAATCATTTTTTTTTTTTTTTTTTTTGTAAATTTAAACGTAGCGTCCTATTTGGATTAATGGCAATACCCAGTATTTTATTTTTCACTTTGGTGTTATAATGTTTATTGCGGCAGCTTTAGATGAAGTTTTCAACATTTTCAACTGTTCAAAACTCGAAGACAATCAAAACAAGTTCACTTTTTTAAATTGACTTCAAACAAACCTACCAAAAAATGGCCCGAAGGTTCCCGGTCTGATTTATGTTATTATGTAGCTTGTGGACAAAATGGCACTACCTTGCCTCTGGCTACTCTCTGATTCTACTCTGTGGACACACTTTCACACGCTTGTCACATTTTCACCCTATTGCATGGGTTCACTTTATATACCTACGAGCATTATAACGTAAATTTTTGACTAAATATCGTCAAGAGTTCACAACTTTCATCTAAAGGGCATCAAAACGAATGAACTTAACGAGACTGAAGTCAAAGACAAAGTCTGACAGCCGTAGGCAACCGGAAGCACTCTTTACTTTTAATATGAGATTCGGTTTTGTCACAACTCTGGGATCCTATAGTCAGTTCAGCAATGTTTTTTACGACAAAAACATATCTTTAATTTCTCACCGTTTACAACCTTTTACTAGTGGCAAGACGTTTACTTCTGCTTGTTTCCTTACCTAATTCTAATAGCAACCTTTTTTCGGCAATTTTTTAATATAAAATGTTGTACATTTTAATTCAGACCGTAAGCTAAGCGTTTATTTTATTTAAAAGCAGTTGATCCAGTTAAATTATTTTGTCACTGTAACAAAGGAGGTTCATTGAAGTTTTCTTAGTTTGGTCAATCATAAGCTTTGAGAAATTTCAAGAATGATTTTGAAAGCAGAGCAAGAAACTATTAGAACTCACAATATTCGCATTTACATACGTATGTACATAAATATAACATGCCGATGCCGACTATGCATCATAATAGAAAAGTAGGTATGTTTTCTTGTTCGTTTCACTTCCCAGATCAAAAAGTTCTTCCGAATTATTGTCAAACGACAAATGTTTTTTTACTTGTGGCGTTCCCATTCTTTCGGAGAGTTCCCGCGGAATCTTTGTTCTCTGCACCTGTTTTAAGTTGTAAGACTCTTAGATGATCTATTGTTTGTAGACAAAACCTATGCTATTGTCTGCATGTGTTTTTAAAATTTAAATAAATGACATATGAACTTTTTTATATTCACGTAGTGGAGCCTGGCCATAGCTTTGATTTTTCGTTTATCTGAATATTTCCGTAGCTGGAATATTTAATTGAATTTAATTAAATGAAGTGTTGCAATATTTCTACCTCGTTGTATACTTTTCGGTTACGGGTAACCAATTATTATTATTTTTTTCGTATATGTATATTTCCGTTTTATAAAGGGACAAGTTAAGTCCTTAAGGAAAAACTGTAGGACAAAATGACAAAATAAAAAAAAATTAAAAGCTATTATTTAAGTTGTACTTTAAACAACCTCTTGGGCCTTGAATAAGTTTGAAAGCATAACACTTTTGAAGTGCTACTTATGCACTTGGAACATTTAATTTTACTACAGAATCAAATAAATAGAAATTTACTCTTGTTTACATATTTAAAAGCTTAACACTACAATAAAATTAGTTTTGCTCTCTGCAATTGTTCCACAAAGTCTTGTAGAGTACTTTACTTAAATTTTGTTATGATTCCGCAACAAATCATTCATTCAAATCGTTTCCCATTTAAGAAGAATCTATGTGCGAAAAAAAAAAGAAAACTTCTGAGTTCTGACACAGAGAGGTGTTAAGTTCTATATAATAATTAATTTATGAATATTTTGGTTCTACTTAATGCGCACCTATTATGAAATCACTGACGTTCATTGCCAAGTACGAATCTATATTCCTAACGCGTGCACAATTATAAGTACATACGTACACACATATAAACTAAGTATTAATCATCACGATGGAAGTTATAGAGGAAGAAATAGGTTGCCTCTGTGCTTAAAGTACCTATATGCCTCATAACAAATATCTATTGCAGCAATGAGACTCTATTGAAAGATATCAAATTACGTTTAGAATACCGAACACTGTTTGTTGTAAAAATTGAATATCTTATGATTTGTCAATTGCAATAAATAAATTGATAGAATTCTAATCAATTGTTTTGTAAAAAACGTATCGCACATCGCACTAAAAAGCATTTAAATGAAAAAAAATCCTTTTGTTTTCCAAACATTCATTAAAGGTTTGTTGGCAATCGAACGAATTGCAAATAAAACACGCAACATTTGAAAATAACTTCCCCCTAGTTTTGTATTCTAAGCTCGTATTTTAACTATAAAAAGATTGATAGGTAGTCTTCTGAACGATGCTATACATCGAGACAGGCGGATGTTAAAAGTTGGAATTGTAAATATGCTACAGTATTTTAGTTTACATTTTAAGCTTTAAACATGAACCCATATATTTGAAACACACTTAGTATTTTCCTTTCAAACTATTTATCCGATTGGAGTGACTTGAAGATGGGTCAATCCAGCGAAACCGACACCGTCGTACGCTTAAAAAATAAATAACTTAATTTATAATTACATCTATATCTGGAGAATAGAACATTATACATTCTTATGAAATGATATTATTACTTAAGTAACATTTAAATAATTAATTAAAAAGCTGATTTAAGGTAAATGCAAAAAAAATCTTTGTACACTTGTATGGCCAAATTTTACTCGTCCCACCTGCCACAAAAGTATTGTCCCACCCGTCACAAGCATTGAGAAGCATATTATTTTTGTTTTACAAGATATTTGCGTAAATTATACTAATACATAATAAGGAGAGGTAATTTGATGTCCCACAAGTCCCACTTTTTGAACCATCAATATTTCATAATAATAATGATATTTTCATAGCTTTTTCGATGGTGCAGTATGGAATGACTATTCCAGTATGTGAAAATATCATATTCAGTACGTAAATCGTTGCCGTTTAACGGAAATGAAGCAAAGTTTGCATAAAAAGTGAGTATAAATGTCCCACCCGTCACAATGGAATGACCCAGATGTAGATTTAAAAACGGAAGCTATGCAGGGTGTTTTGCATAATATGCGATCCTTTGAAAAAGCTACGGATGAATAGGTTGGGTCAAGACAATAACACATCAGTAAAACGTTCTTTTTTAATTTCAACTTTTTTTTTTGGAACGACTGGTCCAATATGTCTAGCTTTAGACAGCTAATAGCAATCTGAGGAGTGTCTAACTTTAGACACCGATGTTGGTTACCTAAGCTATGGGTAATTTGCTGAATATTTTGTAAATGCGTTAAAAAATGGAAGGAATTTATTAGTTTGAGGTGCAAAATAAAATAATTTCCTTTATAAATTACGCAAATTGGATTATTTAATGACATTTGGAAAAGTTGTAACTTCTCAAAAAACAGTTTAGCAATTTTGCAGTTGAAATAATCCAGATGAATGAAAAGATTAGTAATAATTTATAACCATTATAAAACTTTTTATATTTCCTCAAATGCACATTTCGGAAGCAATGTTGAATAGCCCGATCTTGGAGGTTACTCGCAGGCCTAAAATTGAAAATTATGTAAAAATCGACGTGAACAGCGTTTTGACACAATTTATCACGCAGTGTCCAGTAGCCGGTGGCTTCAATTCTTCCAGTGAAATGGCAAACTAAACTGATCATTAACTGACAACTGCTAAAAACAAACCAACTTCAAAAAAGTATTGCCAAATTAAAAACTACACGTCTAATAAAACATCCTTCGCTATAGAATTCTTCTTCTTGTTAGAAACTATGGGCAACATTTTTTAGAATTGAAATGGATCAGAAATACTTTTGAAGTGAAATTTTTCGGATTTCTATTATAGTTCCGGAAATGTTAAGCGACTTTCAAGACTTTTTAAGACTTTCTTCTCAGGCTGAAGGTAAATTTTATTGACCTTGAGCCTGAGAGAAAAGTCTTAAATTAAATTTTTCTATTATATTATATTATACATTTTTATATCAAAAACAAAAACTGTATTTGCTTATGAATATATTTTTTTGCTTTATTCTATTTTCAGAGGGTCTGCCTTTCATACCTCATATATGCTATGTTGGAGAAAAGCAGTACCAAGCTTCTGTTGGATCTTGTTTTTTCTATGAAGAAGTCAAGGAGTGTTGCTGTGCTCCCGCTCTAGCAAAACGCTGTAAGTATAAAAAAGAAAGTTAAAGGTCAATAAAAATAGGGGGGGGAATGGAGAAGAAAATAATTTTTAGTTCATCAATTGTATTGAAAAACTTGAATAAATTTGTAATTGACTTTTAATTTTCCATTTTACGGTAAACTTTACTATTATCTATTTTTATTGCAAATTTATTTGCCATGAAATAGTCGTTGTAATGGTCTTGGGGAAAGTAGTTAGGTGGTTTTGGCGAGTTGAGTACTCTCTTTTTTCAACAAAATTATAGTAGTATATTTGAGACCCTGAGAGCACGTGTAGCGTAACTCTAACTTTCTCAATTTGAGATTTGAGTTTATTGCACTACCTGAAGAAAAATCAATTATTATATTTTACCAAAAAGTAAACCGTTATTTCTTTCTCTATAAGTAGATCTTTTTCTAAAACAGAAATGGCGTAACCCACTTAAATGTTTTTCTTCAAATGACAGAGATATAGGTATAATAATTTCGTGTTTTAACGATTTTTGAGAACCGAAAACCTAGGTTTTTTGTACAACTTATAGCGTTGTGAAGGGAATCTGGGTAAAGTTCAACGAACAAATCTATTATTTCTGGACTTACATTCTTCCTATTTCCTATAAAATTTCAAAAACTAAGGCAATACAAGTGGTGTTGTGCTAATTTTATTAATTAAATAATAAATTTATTTAAAACTTAATTAAAAAATGTGACCCTATTTTGGAAGAACACAAGGTTTTTTTAAGCATTTTTCGCCTGATCCAAAGATAACAATTGATTTAATATCCAAAACTCCGCTTGCTTTCTAAGAACAGTATTTGTTGAAAAGGGCGAAAAACGAATCTTATATTCTTCAATTCATCTGAAGAGCTAAGGTTTGTTGCAGAATATTCCGAGCGTTATCTCGTATGTGGGAGTATATTCTGATAAAAAAAAACGCAGCAAAATGCGTTACATTTAGATATAGGTCTTCCGAAAAGAAAAATACAATGCATTAAGATCTGTTTCTATGCATCGCGTAAGTATTTATTTCCCAATTTATATAAACTGAGAATTTAAATATAAAAAGCAGTTAAGAAAATAAATAGTGTAGCGCACAGAGTGGAGAGCCCGGGGTCGAGCGCATTTCTCTCAACCATACCTTGTAAATGCAAGAGACCTACACTTTTTGCTACATACAAACGCCTAATCCAAAGTGCTTTTCATGGCATGAAATAACATCGGAAAAGTTGACAATTCCTGGCAAATACGATTCGATTTTTTTCCTTGTGTATTCGAACATTGAATCTCTCACGTAACAGAGTCCCGGTAACCATTACGCCACACGACCACTAAAAACAGATGCCTAATAAAATTTAAGTTTCAGAAACCAGTGGCTCGGTTGACATGGGGGGTGGCAATTTCAAGTAACTAACTGCCTCAAGTTTCTGAAGTATAATTCCAGTTTTTCGATTATTTTCTAATAAAGAAGTACATACATACATACTTCAAATTAGTAGTTAAAATAGAGAGAAAAAATATATCTGTGTCAGCTGGCACTTCAATAAAATGCAACGAAGCAAATACATTTCATCTACTCGGTTTAGAGTTGGCAACCAACATTTTTCAGATAGAGGAGAGCCTTAGCACTTTAATCAACATAAATGAGGCTTTAAGAGCAGAAGTGGCATAGCCCCAAATTCATAGAATTGAGATATTTGCGGTTAAAGGTTCCAAGGAAAAACAAAAGCATTCTATGTACATATTAGTTTCTTTGAAAATACAGAAAAAAAACATTGTGTTCGTCAAAAACAGCGTCATATCAAAGTAAAGAAAGTTAATAATTTGGAAAGCGTAAGTGTGCTTTGAATTTTCCTCACCCTAAAGTCGCCCTAGATTTTTTGGAGAAGTTCAGGTAACGAACAAGGCTATCAAATAGCATATATTTTTTTCAAGTGACACTGATATGGTGATTTGGTAGTTTTTTGAGAACCGAAAACCCAGACGGCCTTTTTCTAACATAGCGACTTTAGCTTTAAATTGTTAAATGGGGGGAGGTAAGGTTAGATTAAAATTAAGAATTAAACTTTTTTTCTAAATTTTGTATCATTTTTCGATTGAGTTTAGACAGTTCTCCGAGAGTACTGGCAGTTCCTTAAAAAGTTTAGGAAAATCGAAGCTCACTTCGAGTAATACACTGGATCCTTGCACCTAATATTTTTTTTTTTATATTATTATTCACTTGTTACCTTAAGTTTATCATATGACATAAGAACCCTTTGTCTTGAAGTTATTCAGTTGTTGGACTTTGACTAAATATCTATCATTATTTAACGGTTAAGACTGATGATTTCTTATATTTCTTTTTTATTTTCAGGGAAACACATTTCAGCTGGACCAAGATCTGCCGTACATTCACACATGTTGACGTTAGCCCTTGCAATAGTGCCTCAATTTGGAGCTTACATGTTTTTAAAACGACTTTAGCGGAAACTGTTGTGGCTTAAAAAGAAAATCATCGAATGTTTTTTTTTTTTTTTGTTAAAAGACTGTAAATATTAATAAGGATTATTATTATGTATTCGAAACACATATAAGCTTATAGAAAAACATAATTTGAATAAATGGTGTTAAAATTTAATCCGTTGATATGTACTTCCGTTTCCGCTTAGCTTTTGTTTTTAACAAGTTCACAATGCGATACCGAAGACAGTGTTCAGATTATTATTTGAAAATCTTCAAAAGTAGCAACTAAGCAACAATTTACTTTTATCAAACCATAATTATCAGCTCACATGGAGTCATAACCCTGTTTAGAGCACAGGGTTATGAATTATAATTGAACAAATCTGTGGATTTAGTTGGATATCTGTAGAAGAAGTAGAAACAATGAATATCCGCCACACTATGTAGACAAACACATCATTTATCAAAGTCTTCAATCGGAAAAACATATGAATGGTTATTGCCAAAACAACGGAATATGGGACTTAAAAGCTTATGAAGAACTAAAACGTCGAATTATCCTATGATTTTCAAAGGGCAAATCGAAAAAAATTTGTTGCATAAATATGAAAAAAATAACTCAACATGAAACTATTCTTACACTAAGGAAACGCATAGCTGTCCCTCCAATACCCAAAAGCTGGTTACTAAACCGAGCATAAGAAAGAAAGCCTCGAAACGATTGCTAGTTATGAGTAGGTTATAAAGTCTTTATTTTATATGTATGTATATATATATCTGAATGTGTTTATGTATAGGGACAATTTACATTACAAGGCAACGGTTGATCATATTTCCTTTAACTACATTAAAATAAAAAAAAGTTACATTAAAATCTACTAGATACTCGTGCGAAAATTCAAAGTTTTATTTAGAGCATTGACACAAGAAAGAACATCCTCATGATCCTTTGCCCAGTCCGAAAGATTTCTTTCTAAATTGTTAAGCCTCTGCAGACCCACTCTCAGACCTCCGTTTTTGAGAGCCGCTACGCAGTGGCACGTCAATACTTTGAAGCACTGCCTTCGTATTGCGTTGTGAGAATTATTGTCCCAGACGGGGGTTGCTCGAACGTAGTTCCAAGCTAACAAAACATAGTCAAGCAGTGCATCCCAATGTGATGAATCGTGAAGCTTCCGTGTGTGATTAATGATAGCGACTTTAAATGCTGATATATGCATGACCGCCTTAGCATAGGCTATGCTGTCTGTTTTCTTGCACAACCGTGATGTCGGTAGACTCTTGAAAATGTTTCGTTTACATAATATCAGTTCATCCTCCAGATACCTAAGAACAGATTAAATTTTAGTACTTAAACGTCAAATTGTTCGTTTCTTACCCAATATCCGGGGTGGGAAATTCACTGCGAATCACTTGCTCTAGTTTGCTATCTTTGGCCACTAAACTACCTATGATATCGATAAGTTGATTCTGACTGAGTCCTTTGAGCATCACATTCAAACTGCTATCAAAGTTAGTTTGAGCAACAGGTTTTTCATCAAGCTTCAGCTTTTTTACAGCAGGAGTGGTGCTACTCGGGCATCTAGATCCGTATGGAGTTGAAGGCGATTGCATGCGTTCTAAAGCGCACGGGATCGATTTTGCAACTGGCGTCTCAGTCATGAGAAGACGTTTTCGAGGAGAACTTCTAAGAGTCATGTGTTGGGATATTTTCGTAGGAGTTTTCTGGAAGGGGCTTTGCGTCGACAATTTGTCAGGTGACCAAGTTAGCGTAAAACGACGCCTCCCTCGCTGTTTGATAACAAGTTCATCAGGCGAAGCAGCTGGAGAATAATGTTCGCATGGTATATTGCCCACTGTATTTGTGAAGAGTGTTTGAAATAGGACATCCCCATTCGCTGGCGTAGTAGGCATATCAGCTTCTGGAGTTGTCGGTGTTGTTGCCATCCTAAGCATTTCTAAGCGATCCGGGATTTCTGATAGAGCGGTTCTTGTGGTGCGAGGTGAGGCCATCGTATTTCTATTGTACGTTTCTTCTTCTTAGAAGAGATTTTCTTTGTTGACTTTTTTCACCAATTGTTCTATGCACACAAACAATTTTTCTACATAGTTAACTAGCAGATTTTTAATTGATTTTCTTGATTAAACAAACTTTAATTACACTAATGTCGTTTTCCATTGGTCGTTCGGAAGCCTTCTGAACGCTTCTCAAATCATTCCATTGGCATCAAATGACAGTTCCTCTCCTCGAAAGAAGAGAAATTTGATTCTTGATTTGAAGAAGGAAGCGAAACCAGAAGCACTCACACACTGAAACACTGTTGACGTCAAAATTGACAAATGTGATTTGCCACCTCTAAAAATTGAAAAAAAGTGACCTGAAAACAATTATTAATTAATTAATTTTGTGAGATGAGTTCTAAAAACATTTTAAGACATATTCCTATCGTTTTCAGTGAATAATGAAAAAAATGAAAAAAGTGAATGAAAAAAAATAGCGCACGACGTTTCACACCGATACACAATCCAAGCAACGAAACTTCAAATCAATTAAAAGTGTTACTTTGGCATCCCGGATCGGAGAGTCTTTCCGGATTACCAATGGAAAACGACATAAATTATGTTAATGCGTCATTTTCCCGCCCGATTGCAACAAACAACAAACTTCACAGGTTGACAGCTTGAAATGTCATAAAGAAATGCCTTAAGTTGAGCACAGAATGATTTTGCTGAATGACTGCATTTCATGAAATTTGCCACTCATCTAAGAGCAGTCTTCTTCATAAAGAAGATAATACAGAGTGACAACGCGTATCCCCATTGCCTGACACACTTTAAAATTGTTTCTTAGGTGAAAGCAAAGGTGGTTTCATATTTGAATTGGTGGCTAAATAAATCTGCAGTTGAGTCAGCCAAGAAATGTCAAAAATTTAAATACAAGTGAATACAACATTAACGCAAGACGGAGCCGCACAAGTTAACTTGATTTTAGCTCTTGCGGCTCCGGCTGCGGTTGCAGTTCATTGTGTTAATGCAGTATGTGGAAAACGAGTAAATAGTAGAAAGCAGGGATGGCTGAATACAGGGCATTGAAAGCTATGAATTCGAGGGCTTTATGCGGCTGGAAAAGTTCAAACTGCACTATATGGCTACTGCGCTACAAGGCTATTATTTGCTTTCAAATTGAAAATTATTTGCATTAAAAGTAAATCGAAATTATGAAACTCAATAATTGAAGCTGAAAATCACCGTTAATTTAAGTAAAATAATTTCTTTGATTTCACAATAGAAAAGAAAAAAAGAGATTAAAAGTTGTGAATTTGTTTTCTAATACAAATTGTGAAATTGGACTTAAGAGCTTTTGCTTTTTAGCACAAAATTGAAGTCCTTCTGCTTTAGAAAGATTTTTATCGTAAAATCTGACTGAAATGTGCTTCTAGTAAGTTTGAGGTGGTGTTATAATTCAGTTTCCCTACAACCCTGAACGCATTTTTGACATTTCATCTGCTAGGCTCGTCATTTGTATTTTGTAAACATGGAATCCCCAAACAGTTCAAAAGGTGAGCTTATAAATTGTTAAATGTTAAATAATAATTAACGTTCGTACTTAATACTGATTTATATTTGATTTTTATTTTGCATAGAATTTGAAATAACTGGAGTTTCAAGAAGTGGGCGTGTTCGCAAGAAGTCCTCCAAGTTGCTTGACTTTCGCTCTCCGGATGAAATAGAACCGAAGCAAAAGAAAAATGCGAAAGGCAACAGAATGCAATACAAATCATCGTTGGACATGGCTCCCAAATCGGACTATGAAGAAGCTGAATCTGATGAAGATTACGATACGGACGCAATGAATGCCAATTTAGAAGAAAACAGTGAAGATTCTGGTGAAGAAATGGCGGCGGACGAAGACTTAGATGATGATAGCGATGATAACTCCGCAGATCCTGTAGTGCAACAAAGTTTGTACATGAGTGAAAAATCAAACAAGAAGAGGATATTGAAAGATGGAAAAGTAAAATGACTTAAGTTTATTCAAAGAGTCTATCAATTGAATGTTTTTGTTTTTTGTAGGTTGTCATGGAAAAGGCCCAACGGAAAGACAAAGGCAAGACACGATTTACGGCATACATGCTCTGGGCAAGAGATGTGAGAAGAAATGTGTCAAACAAGAACTCCAGTATGGGTATGTTGCTTATGAACAACGAAAAAACGGAGATCATGTTTTTCACTTCGAATTTCTTTACAGATTTTGTAAATACATCGCGTAAGCTGGGAGAAATGTGGGCAAATGTACCAGCAAACGAAAAGAGTATTTGGAGACGAAAAGCAAAGCGTCTAGCGAAAAAGACAAAACAAACACCAAATGACACCCAAGGACCAAACAAATCAACTTTTATAAACAGAGCGACTACAAGTAGGACAAAGAAAATCGCTCAGCAAACAGCGGCTGTTACAACACCAGTCAAGTTGAGTTCTCCAACTCAAGCATCGCCGACATCGATATTTTCTCCATCAATCAAAATCGGAAGCAATACCATAACACAGCCAGGAGCATTCAAAGTGACAGGAATCGAACCAATCGATGTTGCTGCTCATTTAAAGCTCCTCGGTGATAATTTGTCAATAATTGGCGAGCGACTCAAAGAACACGAAGGACAAATAACTGTTTCTGGCAGTCTGTCCGTTCTTTTGGATAGTCTTTTGTGTTCCATAGCTCCTCTAGTGTGCTTGACCACACAGATACCAGGTTTAGAGAATCGAAAATCACTCAGTGACAATTTGCATGCAACGTTGGATAACATAGCATACGTTATGCCTGGACTTTAAAGTGTCGGGTTTTATATATATATATTTTTTTTCAATCTGCGCGTTGTATCTATGGTCTCAAATAAAATTTGGTAGCTTATTACTTTCTTCTTTTCACTTACTCAACAATAACAGAGCAGTTCACACTGTACAATTAGTTGGACAGACATTGGTCTGAACGGCCAGCGTTGGAAAATGTGATCCCTCAAACGAGCGCTTGGCTAAATGGTTGTTGATTTCAAATGTTTTTGAAAGTGTACCAGTATACAATCTTTCAACGTTTCCTGACGTAAAGCACACTCTCAATGTTAACATTCACCTCGGTTTATTTTTTAAGACCAGTCTGAATTTAGACAGTTTTAAATTGCTCAGCAAAATCTGTGCCACTTATTTTAATTTGCTACAAAGCGTGAAAAGGCCTAATGAAAAATTCTTAGAGAATTGAACAGGTAGCACGTTATAAAAGCATTATTTTAAAATACTTAAGCTTTAGGTAAAATAAAAACATTACTGGTCATAATAACAACCCTGCTGGTGATTTCCGATTTACCACAAACATTCTGCTATCCGATAATCGTCAATGCGCACCTAGCTCAAACTCTCTTAGTAAAAAAATGAATCAATTGAAAAACACTGCTAGTGACGTGGACTTGCAAGAAATGACTACATTTGTGTCTTTTCATGGACACCCCTGTAACGATTCTATCAACAATCAGTACAAATTCACATGTCTAGATAAAAGAATCACCTGTAGCCAATCCTTTATTAAGAAATATGGAATTCAAAGCCTATATACAGTATATTTACATAGTTTAATAGTAATTAATGGACATATAAATTTACTTCAATGTAAAACTAAAATAAAAACAAGGAAATTGCATTGTATTTGTTAGGAAGGGAGTATAATAAATTGTGTGAACTACAAGTGAAATCTCTTGAGTTTAGTAGCCAGGTGCAACTCGGTGCGAAGCTATTAATATAACAAAACTTATTATCAAATGACAGGTTGATGGAAATGATCGTTGTTTGTTTTCCTTAAGTTTATTTAATCAGAATGTGAATGATGGAAACTGCGTGTCGACGTCGAGTGTCTGAACAAGTATTAGCATGATGACAAAGCAAATCTACCGATGAGTATTTTTCTTAAGATTGTTTGAATAAAAATCAGTATATATGCTATAAAGTAGAAATTTGATGAAATTTATAAAACTAGGTTTTTACCAGCGTTTTCGTTCGCTTTCACCGGAGTAGTTCCCTTTCGGATAAAAATTCGAGAGCAAAACGTAGCTACTCGGCACTCGCTGATAAAGAAGCTATAAATTTGTGAAAGAATTTTTTAAATTGGTTCAGTCGGTTTTGAGTTTCTGAACATATTAATATAGTATGTCGTATGAATTTATGTCTTATCAAAAGGGCAACAATTGAGTTTGAAGGCTCTATCTTTGAAAATGACGTAATTTCCATACAAACTTTCATATACCCTATTTCAATCCTTTAAAGTCCTTTTTTGCATTGAAATGTAGCCCTGTGTCAAATTTCTTTTAAATCGGTTCAGTAGTAGTTTAGGTGTGATTACATAAGACACAGAAATACAGAGTTGCTTTCGCATTTAAAATACTACGGAGTAAAGATTAGTAAGGATTAATGACGAAACATCATTCAATTCAATTTTTAAATTTAAACCATAAAATGTCTTTTAACAAGACATACAGGGCATAGTGAATATTTTTTTCATAACTTTTTGGTCATATGTAATTCATAATAAAAGTAGGTACGCATACGCCACAGTGAACAAACCGACCACATAAGAGAAAGTAGACTGGGTCGAATTATTTTAAAAAATCAAAGTACCGTCGAATTTTAGGCCGATGAAGTGGGGAGTGGGGGTCCCCCCAAAAATGGTGCTTTGTGGTTAACATGAGGATTATTGTTATCCCAAACAAACAAATCGCAGAAATTCTTAATTGACAATGATGTCGTTTTCGAATTCACTTTTGCTGAAAGATAATTCACAAAATGATGACACAAAAAATATTATATTTGCCTCCCCGTTTTCACATTTTCGAGTTTTTAAAAAATATTTACAATTGAAATTTTTCAAAATCCAAGGCAGGAACGATAGATACAGTAGATGTATCACAAAAACTTCCTCCAAATTTTGACGGAATCGGTAAGGTAGAACCTGAGATATCATGACAATTTTAATTAGTAGAATAACTCAGAAAATCTTATAATCTGTTGTGTCTGCGAAAATATTTCGAATTTTAAAAATGCTTTTAAAGGAATATTTTTGAGAGTCTAAACTATGGAAATATTTAAAAAAAAAGTCGATTTTTCCAAATTTCTAAACCGTAATAAGTCCTAGATAGGACAGGGTCGGACCGTGACAAAAAGTTGAAATGAAATGAATTAAAACACAGATTTATTAAGCATCTCCGAACTAATTCAGATGGAAATGTATACATAAATAGAGTATGTACCTTTGTACCGTCATATTTTTATTTGCACTGCATGATTAAATTTTTAATAATATTTGTCATTTTCCATTGGTAAAAAGAATCAATTTACTTTTGATTCCATCAACATTGTGAACATCAACTTTTTGACAGATTTGGATTAAAAATAAATTGATTCTTTTTATCAATGCAAGGATCCCAAAGTTTGAAAGTCGCCATGTATTCATACATCATCACAAATTAAAAAGCATAGCGACACATGTGGAATGTGGAAATATTAAAAAAAAAATTTACTGCTATTGACAACTGCGTAACATCCAGGATAAACTTTTAATCTAATGGGTTAAACGAGATCCAGGGTTAACATATGTTTTCTTAACAACTCCTAAAAATCTTTAATTAAACCTGCGTTTCTCTGATCTTAACAACAAGCTTTTAATTGACGCATCATTTATTAGACAATAGAAGCCATAACTACGGTTATTTTACACACACGTGCGAGTCACGTATTGCTCGATATCTGATGCTATAAATCTATATAAATCTACCCTAAATTGCGAAAATAAACTGAAAATGGACACTACTGGATCGCACGTACTTGTGATTGTGTGCTAAGTACAGTATCAAAATCTTAAATCTGAACATAAAATTTTGTTTTTCAAAGAATTATTTTTAATTTGGTACTGGGCTGCCAGCTGCATAATAATTATGAAAATCAAAAAAACAAAAATCATAGAATATTTAAAAAATGTTTCAAAGATCTTGAGCAAAAATATAAAAACGCCACTTTTTTGCTATTTTTACATATAAGCTCTGAAAATTTGTTTAAAATCGTTAGATCAGTTTTTTTAATAACCAGTATTTCTATTTATATTTTATATGTATTTCACTTTTTTTTTAACAATTTCTTATAAAAAGCAAATGTGCATATTTTGAGATGTTTCTAGAAGATGTTTTGACAAACAATTTGAAGAAAATCAATGGTACCGTTTTGAGCATATTCCAAAAAATCATATTTAAATTTTTTTTTAAATGATACATACGTAATCTTGTTTAAGTAACCTAAAACTTCTAAAATATTATATTTCTTCGTTAAAGAAGAGATACGGAAGGAGGAACCGTTTTTAGGCGAGGTACCGTTTTTTTAAATAAATTGTTTCAACATTATGAGAAAGATAACCGAAAACAAATCTCTCACACTGACTGAACGTAGTATACTCCCCAACGTAAATAGGAAGACTGCAACATTTCCTAGTTAAAGAATGTACATACACTATTATTCATATCTTATTCTCAAATTGTATCATTCTATATTTTATAAATTGATGGATGAATAAAATAAAAAATAAAATACAATACAACAAAGTATGTACTGGCATTGGAGCAAGCAATATTCAAATCCATTAAAGGTTTCAGTTTACCCTGAGCTGGTATGACCAAATACTTACTAACTTAGATTTCTATATAAACTGTGCCTATCCGTTTCCTTTTGATTTCCGCTTCCGCTTTTATAAATCAGTGTAGTTACTTCATGCATTTAGAAAAATTTTCAGTTATGAATTCAGTGCGATCTGCTCAAAGAAGAGTAAAATGGAGACGACATGACAATAAGTATTGTTATATTTTCAAACTATGCTCCCAGCGAAAGAAGCACATTTTTGAGAACAAAAAGCTTCATAGCATATTTTGATGGCCTGATTGAACTAACCAGCTTCAAACTCAAACTCGTATTTGTGTCTTATAAAAAGACACTACCGAAACAGTTGCTCGGATGTGCGTTTGAATAAAACCTCTTTCTCCATTCATTGCTCAGACTGTCTGGCCATAAACTGGTTATCTTTCCGCTTTAAATTTGCACTCGAGTTTGAATAAACTTCTAACTAAGCACACTACACAACCATGTCAGACAAACCAGGAAATCTAAAAAATATTTTGTTTTCATTCAAATAATCGTTTCAATCAGACCGCATGGAAACGCATACACAGAAACACTGTCGCGCCTCGGGGCTGTGAAAACCTTATTGCGGATCTCTTTGGTTCTAAAGAATGCAACATTGTATTGACGTCACACGTCCACACACGGCTCCTTTCCGTTCTGAATCAATAAAACATAGTTCAACTCATTTAGAGTAAACAAAACATATTTATAGCTTTGAACCAGACCCGGCACTTGCCCAGCCAGACAACAACATCACAATAAAATACTTTTCCTACAAACGATTTAAACTTCAGATTGTAGTTTTAATTGGACTGTTACTTTTTAACAACTCATCATATACCCGTTTGCGAAAATCACAAAATTTACTTATTCATCTTCAGTATGAAGTTGAAGGGCATTTTAAATTCATTTAGCTTTTTTGTTTAAAAAGCAAAAATTAATGGAAAAAAAATTATGCTAATTTGTGTGTGTCTTGAATTCGGATGGGTTAACTTGTATTTGATTCCAATTGGAAACCGTTGACTAAGCTTAACGTCTTTATAAAAAAAAGAAAAAAAAACAACATAGAGATCGTCGTAGCTGGGGGCATGTTGATGTGCTTTCCGTAGGTTCTATCTCATCTCATTGCTCATGTCCAAGCTGTGCATATTATGAAAAAAGTTTACTTTCTGGAATAACAGCATTTCGTTGTAGAACTACAGATACAGATAAGTGTCTAGTATAGAGTCTAGTTTATAAAAGATCTGACCAAAGAGCTTATCTAGGTTCTCATTGTCTTGACTCAAGAGCGAACGGTTGAACACGGTGTAGCGTTTATGTCGTAAAGAAGAAATCTCTATATGGGTAAAGGACAATTTATTGTGGAATGTAATTCAGTGTGTCAGGCCGATTGATTGGAAGTTAATTCAATAAAGTGCAATACATATTTAAAATTTTTAACGAGTTGAATGAACAAGACAAACGTGTGTAAAATTGGAATGCGTATACGTATACGAGTACGGTAGAGAGTCCAAGTCCAAGTTCATGGTCGTTCAGATTCAACCCATCAGCTGTGAAGTTTTTTTTTATTTTTGTTAAAGACTGACTCATATGTATACAACCCGTAGCACCTCTTCTAAGAGTAATTGGTAAGCATATTAATTAAATATTCCGATTTAAGATCTAATTGATGGCTTTTAGCTTTCGACCAAAGATCGACCATGGCTAAAAACCTAATATTATCATTCTAGAGTTTTTTCGTCAGAAGTTATATTAGCTTAGTAGTTTTTAGTATCGAGTAGTTTCAGTAAAAAAGGAGTTTCACGCTTAAATCGTTTAAAAGAGCTGTAATCGATGGAAAGAGTGTAAGTTTTTTAGTAAGTTGCATTAAAGTGTAAAAAAAAACAATCAATAATAAATTATTTGAAGTGCTAAACCTCAACTACTAGGTATGTTCTCTCCTGAGAAGGGTAGTGGTAAAGTGGTAGAGTGCTTAGTTGCTAGGCGGACGCTTTGCTTCAAGTCCAAAACCGGTGTCTTCTTTTCTCTCTCCCTTTCAGTTTCATCACTACACAACCTTTGAGGTTAAAAGTAAATTAACAAATGTAAAAAATAATTAAATAAATAGGGTTGCGCAACAAAGCTATGGAAATTTCATGACATTACGCATTTCTCAATAAATAAAATAAGTAGGGTTGGGCAACAGATCGAGGAGCCCCAACGCCTAGTGCATTTCTTACAACCATGCCTTGTGATAGAATGGAGGGGACCTTAAATTTTTTACCTGCTCCGAAAGGACAGCTAATCGAGAAAGTGTTTTTCATTGCAATGAATTTACTAAAGAAGGACTTGCCAATTACTTTCGAAAGGCGATACCCGTGAAAAAAATGTTTGCTTCTGTTGCGATTCGAACCACTAACCTCCCAGTTAACAGGCCGACATGCATACCAACACGCCACGGTTACTACTTACGTATTTCTAGGATCTTCAATTTTATGCCGAGTCTAAAAGGCTAAGTGAGAAAGAACTTTTATTGGGAATTTGATTACTCTTGGAGGACTTACCAATCTCTTCTCGTAAGGTGATACCTGCAGAAAAACAATTGAATGTTTCCGAGATTCAAACCTCGAACTTTCTCGTAGCAGGGAGACATGCTAACGATTATGCCAAGGGCACTACTTTCCATTATCTCCGCCTCAATAAAAAGGGGGCTACCACTACAATGGATCTCTAATCGGTTGAGTGCTCTAACATAACTTTAGCCTCACCTTATTTTCAAAAATCAGAAAAGAATAATTATGTGGTGGACTGTTTAACAGTTCAATTTCTCCATCGTCACAGATTGGACAAAATATCATCCGTAACAACTTAGTAAATACTTCTTTGATTGGTACTTGCATGTTTCCGGAAAACTTGTCCACAGCTCATTAGGTTATGTTTCTACCTAATCTGAAGGCCATTCGTTGTACCTCAAGTCATAGGTTTATGATTGGTAGCTTAGCTTTACCTTTCGCCAACCACTAAAATAGATCTCCAAAGACTAGAATCAGTTTCACTATCACTGTGCTGTTTACATTTTGGGATCTGTCCGCGGATGTCATCATATATCCTGCTCCAAGCATAGAAGGCTGTCGTTCCCTTCTTATAACAAAATGTCAAAGGAGAAATTGTAGAAGTGGGTTTCGACGCCAAAAATCCATGGCAACCAAAAGCCAGATCTTCTACCAAATGGAATATGGATCGTTTATTATGTTAATTTTTTGTGCCAGCGTTTAAAAAAAATTATTCATTTACTGAAAAAATCAAACTACAAAATATGAAATTATAAATTTCTACATGTGAAGGTCAGTTTCAACACCCAAATATGGGAGAAAAAAAACTTGAAAATATGTTTCATTGAACGTGTATGCGGTTTTAGAACTAAAGCCTATATGCGTTTTTTACTCCGATAGGACTTATCACCTGAAAAGTTTATAGAACAAATGCTTTTCAATACAATAAAGTCTTTTCTTTGAATGGATTATTTATACGATTTGAAAACAACTTTTGTCTATAAACAACACCCAAACCAGGTCTGTTCGATGAAAATGCTGAGTAATTTAATCAAGCAAAATTGAATTCCGTTAGACAGACTTTGCACCTTTTCCGTGTTTTTAAAAATTGCTTATTCATACTCATCAATCTTTTTTCACACTAAAAAATTAAGTCTAATGAAATTATACATTCTTTGCCTTTAAAAAAGGCGGCAAACCGGCATTAATCTTGTATCTTGGTGATTAAGTGGTGATGACTTGTTGGGTCAGTTAATTATTAAGTATTTTATTTAATGGACATAAATTAAATCTACCGTTCAAATAGTATAAGGCGTGTGTCTTTGAGATGGAGGCGCGTGTCTGTCTTGATGAGTAATTCACCTGTATCGGAAATCATTTCAGACTTCACAGCATTTGCATACTTGCTTATGCATTTTGATATTTTTAATATTTTGTTGAGTTGATAAGCAGAATCGAATAAATTCCGATTGTCAGATGTACTCGTGTTCATTATAATACTCGTATTATAAGGAGAAATATGCGAAGCTGACATTGATTCTTTGTGCCAAGTAAATACTTTTAACAAATGGACGGGTCAACTAAATATAGCATTGCAATCCAACTAAGTTATCTCATTTTAAATGTTTAAAAACATAACATTATCTTCGACCCGTATGGAGTCCTGTTTTCAGCTACTGGAAATTTTTACATCAAGGCATATGCTTGACTTTTCTTCATCTATCCTACGCTTACTCTCTGCTGATTGATGTTGTCATCAGTTGCTTCGCTATGATCCCACATATTTAAACATTTTGCACCACAAATATTAAACAAAGAAATCCTAACTAATATTTTAAATGTGAAAGTAACGCTGTCTGTCCGGCTTTCTATGTTACCGTCTCCCGCCCAAACTAATGAATCGATTTAAATTTTGTACAGAAATAGTCTAGAACTTGAAGAGGACATAGACTATATACCTTATCCCTATATTCCCACGGGAACGCGAACATATATGGGAACTTGGAAGCTACAGCACCGATTTCAAAAAATTTTCCACCGTTAGAATGCTACACTATCCCCGAGTAACATAAACTGTAAACTCATCCCCATATTTTTACGGGAACGGTAGTTCTTACTAAAATAAGAAGTGTGAAATTAACTCTGTCTGTTCGTCTTTCTATGTTACCACCTCCTGCCTAAGCTACAGAACCGATTTAAATGAAATTTCATACAGAGATGATCTAGAAACTGAAGAAGGACATAGGTTACATTTCATTCCAAGGGAACCGATCCTCACTAATATTATACATAAATGCAAAAGTAGCTCTGTCTGTTCACCTTTCTATGTTACCATCTCCCCCGCCCAAACAAATGAACAGATTTAAATGAAATTTTGTACAGAGATAGTCTAGAATTTGAGGAAGGACATAGGTTTTATATTTTATCCCTATATTACCACGAGAGCTAGAACGCATGCGGGATCTTTGATACTACAGCACCGATCTCAAAAATGTTTCCGCCGTTAGAATGCTACACTATTCCCGAGTAACATGAACTGTAACTTATCCCCATTTTCCTACGGGATGGGTCACCATATTCCCATGGGAATAGGGGCCTTAACTAATATTATAGGTCTGAAATTAGATCTATCTGTCTATTTTTCTTTGTTACCAGTAATCGCCCAAAGTATTAATTCTATTTATGTATATGAATTTTGGTACAGAGATAGTCTAGTCTAGAACCTGAGGATGGCTTTGTATGTTATCTCTTTATCCCACAAGAGCGCAAAAGTAAATGGGAACCTAGGAACTACTGAATTGATTTCAAGAAATATTTCCCAGTAAGAATGCTACACTATCTCCAAGTAACATAGACTTTAATTTATCCCCATATTCTCATGGGAACCAAAGTACTTACTAACATTATTATAGATCCGAAAGCAACTCCGTCTGTCTGTTTTTCTTTGTTACCGTCTGCCGCCCAAACTATTGTACGTATTTGTATGACTTTTGGTGCAGAGATAGTCTTGAGCCTGAGGAAGGAAGGGAACGGCAAAGTAAACGGGAACCTTGCATCTTCTGGATCGATTTCAAAAGTTCTTTCACCGTGCGATTTTTTCTGGTAAATTTTCGATTACACAGTTGATCTTACAAGAAATGTATATCTTGATCTTAAAATAAATATTGACAATCGTGAATGGCTGTGCGAAGAGTCGATTTCGAGTTCAGTTTAGTTTAAGAGTACAGTTTCTTCTGAAACCAGCACTAGATATTAGTATAAATAAGACTCAGACGCTCTAAGTTGCAGGTGTTCGTTTAGAAAAAAATTCCATGGCCGCTCTGTGTGGCACGGTCAGTAGTATTATTCCCACAAAACCTTTTTGTTCTCCAAAAGATGGAAAGAGTAAGAACTTCGTGTGTAAACATGTACTTAAATAAAATAATATATTTATAGGGCATTTTAATGCATGAATATATGTTTAATTGCAAAATAAATTAATCTAAAAAATTAAAAATGCTGCCGAAAGTCACTATTCCACGCGGACGAAGTCGCGGGCACAGCTAGTATTAAATAAATGGTTTTGCCGCAAAACTATGGAAACTTCAGGGCCTGATGCATTTCAAGGACCTACAATTGTATGCCGATTCCGACCTACTATGCAGCTATGTTAGAAAGCGCTTTTCATGGCAGTATGATTACGCTCGGCGGAGTTGCCATTTTTTCAATAGCCTTTATTTGAGGGACTAGGAGCATGAACTTCCTTGGTAGCTTGCTAACGTACTAACCATTCCACCACGGGCAGTATCTCCGGTTATGATAGATAGCTATATTCGTCAGCAAGAAACCAACGCGAAACTCACATTGATTATCAGTTCACCAGTTAGCTTAATTACTTTTCGGAGTCGGCTACCCAATACCCGCTCAACGAACGATGATGAATATTGCAACTTCGTGTATCTGCCTTCCCTTTTTACATTGGTAGACAGTAACTTTCCCTCGATTGATAAGGGTCTGCCATCTCCCAAAGCCTTGGAGACGAGAATAGTGTAGTGAGCTATCTCATTAGCTTCTTCGACATTTATGTCTTGGATTTCCACTAGGTTAGGTTCAAATTCTGGAAATCACTCTAGACTCTCCTAAGAATGTCTACTTTTTTTTAGCGGCTCTGATGAATATTGCTTGCTATATTTGAGTTATGACCTGATTTGGCCAGCTCGAGGATGATTTCAAAAAAATTGTGCCGTGCCATATAATAAAATTGAATGGTGCATCATTATTGCCAGTTGGGACTATATCGGGAACGTTACGTTATTTCGTTCACAAAACAAGTTCTGTCAAAGTAGAGTTGATTTTGAATCCGTAAATTTCGTCTCAGTTGATGAGCTTGTTTGGGTAAGCTAACTGATCGTTATTGTAAATCTCATATGTCATCAACAACAGCCACGACTTTGACTCCGCTCCAGTTAAGTTTAACCAGAATCAGGTTAACAGAATAGTGAAGATAATTCCCCGGGTTGGGTGGTGCATCTTGAACTTTTAAGGTGCTTGCAACCGTTTCTGCCTTTAATTTGGAGTGACATTGTATTTTTATTTTTTAAGTTAGATGAAAGCATTGTATGGAAAAAGCAGGTTTAGTCTTAAACGCATTGTTTAAGTATAGGCACTCTTTCTGGCTGAAGAGATATGAATTGTTTACTCAAATTATAATTATTTTACTACATCATACTCGTATTTTCTTGAAGCCAGTCGAATGACCTGTTAACGTCACAGAAAGAAAGAGTTGTATAACAAAATGCTGTCTGGTATCTTTATTATTGGTGCCTTAGGCGATTCTTTAACAGCTGTATACGAAATTTTTACCACAAATCTGATGATGCCGAATTAAAAGTTGACACGTTAATGGACATACATTTTAAGTAGATAGATAGATAGATAAATTAATTTTATTTTCTTTAAAAAGTAGTTATAAAAACAAGATTATGCTGGTTTACAAAATTAGTTGAGACAATAACTTGTTAAAGTTGTCTGTCAAGTCATAATTTTACTATTTACATTTTAGCTTAGCTTGAATTTAAATTAATTATATTCATTTACAATTAATTTGCGATAATTAAGAGCATATTTTAAGAATTTATAAAGGTTTAAATAACATTTGCTATTCAATATTAGAAGAAATTCATTTCGATCAATTATTTCGGCACCTAGAAATATTCTTCTGTAGGATTTGAAAATTGGACAAACGCTGACGAAGTGGTAGGTGTTCTCGGTTGCATCAAGATTGCATAACGGGCATAAGCCAATAGTGTCACGATGAAATGCCCTAGCATTCAAATTAAGTAGCCCACACCGTGTTCTTAAGAGCAGACTTATCATTTCTCGTGAGTTCGAGTCATCATAATAATTGGGTACCTCTGTGAAGGATAGATTGCAGTATTCGTCATGAAATTGTGATTGTAAAACCCGTTCGGTAGAAGCATTCCACTGCTGTTCCTTAAGTTTAGTTAAAATCAAGTTGTGAGTCTGTTTCCATTCGAAATTGCTGGTTTCACAGTCAACAAGGATGCCAGTCTCGCGGAAAAAGCCTGACCATTCCTGGGCCCAATAAATATTTTTGCGGAGTACTGCTGTTGAAAGTATTCGTGGCAATCTAAAGCTGAGTTGACTCAAAACTTTACGCATATATGTAAAATGTATTTTGAGAGTAGTAAGAAGCGATTTTGGCAGACCAGTTTCGATATGTACGACGTAGTTTGGTGTATTATCAGGTATATTAAAGCATCTTTTGACAAAAAATCTTTGAATTTTCTCACATTGTATGTACTCTTTGTACCCCCATACTTGCTGAATGAGGTAGGGATTTATTTTTTACAAAAAAAATTTTAAGTATTCTTCTTTCATATTTCATGTTGCATATAATTTCTAAATTAAGAAAATAAATCTTTATACAAATATGTGTATCTTATATGATTCCCTGTTTTTTTTTTTTTTTTTTTGTAGCTGAACAACTAGCTTAAAATTCAACAAATTGTATAAAATAAGAATGAAATACCTACGTGCTACTGTTTTTGCCATTTTATGTGGTTTGCTGACTGGAGATGTTACAGGGCAGAGAACAGCCTTAGACGAACAGTTTGGAAGGTTTTATAGAAATTTTAGGCTTGTGAACTTAGACTATGTCGGTCGCACAGGTGAAAGTCGAGGAAACATTAACAATATTCGTCGTGCTGGGGTAAGTTTTCATACAAAATAACTGAGTTATTGGAAATTATGGATGACCTGTAAACAGACCAGCATAACACCAACGATGCTTATTCCTTTATTAAAATGATTCAGGCTTTTTATTATATTCGTTTATATGTTTCTCATGGGTTCTTTACTTAACAGAGAGTACAAAAGACTGTAAGCAAGGAAATCTTGCCATTTTTCTGTGATTCAGATACTGCGCCGCCAAAGAGGAGTAACCAGACTCCAGTGTCAGTGCATCGTTTGCGACCAGGCGATATTGATATTATTGGTGCCTTAGGCGATTCCCTAACAGCTGGAAATGCAATTTTTGCCACAAATGTGATGCACATTACAGTCGAAAATAGAGGTGTGGTTTGGTCAATAGGAGGACAAGGTGATTGGCGACGGTATTTAACATTACCTAATATCCTGAAAGAATTTAATCCCAACTTGTATGGGTATTCTCTTAAGGATGGATTGGCATCTGATCGTTCTTCAAAGTAAGTAAACATTCGTACATAGGTTTTTTGTAAATTTTTTTCAGTGTTTTGTTTTGTGTAATGGAGTGACTGAGAAAATGTATCAAGAACAGTGAAAACGGTGTCCAGCTAAGTCACAGTTGGTGTACACCAAGGAATCGTTTTAAACCTTTGCTCTTTATTGCAGTCTTTGTTTTGTATATCAATAAATGTTTGGGGATATAACCAATATTGGATTCGGTACCGTGTATTAGTCCAAAATACCAGAATAGACTTGTACCGTTTTCTTATTCAAACAAGCTTTTGGAAACATTTATTTTCTAAAAATTGCTTACTATTGGAGCACCTTTTGATGACAACATCAATCACCCAACAAGGGTAAGTTGGATGAAGTCGCGAAAACCTCGGTTATGTTGTGTGACCGAAAAAAGCAGACCAATAGAATGCTTGTAAACGTGATCTAAACCCAACACGGTGTATGTATTCCACAGGCTGTTCACTAGCAGATAAAAGAGCTACAGTACGGTCAAAGCACCTCTAAATAAAAAGATAAAAAAGGCAAAGAGTGGCATGAAAGTAAGCCGCTCTATTTTAACCAAAAAGTAATCCCAAGCACGTGAATGTAGATCCTGACTCTCAGTTCAAATAACTTGCCAAGAGCTCTGTTGTTTTGAAAATATATAAAAAGATGTTTAAATTTCAAGGTTTCTGTGACAGGAGAAAATTCCAAAATGTTATTTATTAGGACGGTGCGAAAGACACACACACTTGTGTTCATGAAGGCTAAAAAACGATTGAGTCCAACAATAATCTCAGCTTACATCTCGTCGTCAGACTTCAGACAGCGATTTTTACCGAATGCACAAGGATTAGTAACCTCGAAGAAAATGCAACTAACACTGGCAGTTTGTGGTGGATTGCGGATGACGGACGGAGGGGAGTTTATTTTGTTAAAAATGCAAAATGAGTTCATCGGCTTACTGTTAAATACTTCGATTCTTACACACTTCCGTCAAATCATTTCCATAGATTGCGGTAAAGCTAGACAATTGAAAATGTTGCTCACAAAAAACATCAGGGGCTGAATTATATGATAGTGTCTCCGATGAGAGCTTCTATCGAACAAATATCAAGCTCAAGACTAGTGGACAAACAACAAATTGAGGACACCAGCTTAAGCGAGGACATACACTTTTTGGGATTGAGTGACAAACACTCCATTTTGACAAGTGAGAATCAATGACTTAAATTTCTCGAATTTTACTATGTTTAGTTGAAGCATTAACATAAATAAGTTGTTAATGCCCGAGACACTCCGTATATATGGACAATGTGGTCCAAAGAATGGGTCCTATCACCAAGGCCTGACGCTACGATTTCGGACTACGAATGTCAAAAAGGAGATATCATAGAAGATTTTGACAACAAATTTGATACTATTGATTATATTATTAAAGTGTTCTAGATATCTGTTGCGAGATATTTAGTGCCAAGATGTTTTTGGTCCATCCTTTTTGGCATTCGTAGTCCAAAATTGCTGCTACGGGCTTTGTATTTGATAGGGATGAATGTAATGGAAGCACTGTTGATGATTTGAGAAAATTAGTGCCTTTCGCGGAAAACCGGCAGGTTTTCCTAGACTCCGAGACACACTGCCATGAAAAATGCTTTCTAAATTAGCCGTTTGGAATCGGCATAAGATTGTAGGTTTTTGAGACATATTTGTCCCCGAGTTTTCCATCGCTGTATTGCACCGCCTTGATTATGTATTTATAGATGAGATCGTTCCAATGTGTAATTTTGCTTTTCCTCTTATCTCTTCCGTTATTTGATTGCAATATTTTAACAACATTTTTGTATAATATATCCATACGTACTTTATAATGAACCTCATGTTTGTCAAGGCATAGATAGACTAATATTAAGTATCACAAAAAAATTAAAGTTCTATCCCAGACTTTTGAGCAAAAGCAAAAAAAAATCCTTTTGATCTAATTTAAATGTTTACAAGAACGGTATAAGAGTTCAAACAAGGGCTAAGCAAAAACTTTCATCAACTTTCCATGTTTACGTTTATGAATTTGGGTTCACGAGAAAGATCAGGCATTTTATTACGACTAATAGAGCTCAGTTTAATAGTAGACAGAATATTCTTTAATTTAAAAGATCTAGCACAACAAAAATGTTTAAAAAATTTACTACGAGTGTGTTATTCTTATTACTCTTCAGACTATACGAGAGAGTCTTAACACAAGTTTCACTTCAGAGATTTCGTGTGCTTGTCACCAACAAATGATGAACAAAATGTTTTTTTCTCCTTGTTTAAAACTAAAGCATTGCAAAAACTTTAATTCAGTACCAAAACTATTGAGCATTCTGATGATTGAGCGATTCTCCATGGCTTCATGATGTTGACATAAAATACATGTAGAAGTAGGCATTTTCGTGCAGTACCTGTACTCAAATCTACAAAGTTGAGAATTTGTTTAAAAACCAGTTACAGTTGTCGCTCAATTTACCAAAAATCTAATGTCATCAATCGATCATACCAACTACTGGCCGTTAAAAAAATTGAACTTATGATGATTTCAACAGTAGACCTTGAGTAAAGCTTTCGTTATGTCATAAGTTCTGTTAAATAATTAGCAACTCAAAATACGAATGAATTTCTTTAGAGCTCGTGTGAATTCATCATGATCCCAGAGAATATATCTATAGTACTCACATTAGTTGTAACGTTATAGACTTTTGGGCAAATGAAGTTTATAAAATGAAGAATTACGAAAACAAATCTGTACGATATTGCTGACTGCCATTACTTATATTTTATCAAAAATATATATATTAACATTGATTGCAATAAAATTCAAGATTCAGTACTTCTTACTAACTCAAACTTTTTCTGCTGTTTTCCTATTTCAATTGAATAAAGTAATGATGTCGATTGTATGTAGAAACATTTTATCATAGAGGCCAAGATCTTTTTGCGTTTTGGTAAATTAAAGCTGTGAATTCAATTAACAACTTAAAGTACTTACACTAAAAAAATTGTCTACCGGCGTAATTGGTGGGGGAAGATGAAATTATTATCCAACTGAGCTAATTTCTATTGACTGGTTATGATCACATATAATTTTGTGTTAATTGAGTCTAACTTATTCGTCTGTAGCAGATAATGTAGCATATAATGGTTAGCATATTCTATTTATAGCGAGTCTGTCAAGATGTTCAGAGATGATCTATCTTGTTTTGTTATTAATCAGAATACTGAAAGCAATGTTTTAGTGACAGTAGGACAATAGGTAGTAAAAATAATAACAATAGTCTTTTCATATGTTTTTAATAGAAATATATTTAAAAAAAAATTGCGATGCGTTTTGGAGCTATTACTCTATGGTCGGGTAGCTCAACACAGCATAGTTTTATCATAGTTCCATTGGGATCTGCATTAATTATTAAGAAAATAATTTAATTAAAGTAATATTACATTCCTTCTGCTCTACGTTTGAAAGTCTATCCAGATCCTGATCAAGGTAGAAGCTAATAAAACAGAGTTGACTGGATTTTTCAATTCAGTGTTCAAGTCATTAAAAAAGTTACATGATATACGAGCAATTTGAAGTCACTAAAAATATTACTTACATTTCCTTTCAGATTTAATGTTGCAGAGCTGGGAGCGATGTCAAGAGACCTACCATTTGAAGCTAAAGTTTTAGTAAAACGTTTTTCCTCTGACAAAATGGTCAACATGACTGACCACTGGAAGTTGATTACAATTTTGATTGGAAATAATGATTTTTGCTCTGATATGTGCTACTATCCCAATCCCAAGAAGGTCCTGAAATGGCATGAGCAAAATATGCTCAAGACATTACGATACTTAAGAGACAATGTTCCCAGACTTATGATCAACATTGTCCCCGCACCAAACTTAAGACTGCTGACAAAAATGACAAATATGCCATATGAATGTGAAGCAACTTTACGATTCGAATGTCCGTGCCTAGTTGGCAAGGATAACAACACGCTTGATTATTACGAAGCTATAATGCTGGACTGGATTCAACTGGATTCTGAAATAGCAAATAGGGATGAGTTTAATACTGAGGTTAGTTTGAATCACCGTATTTGGAGTTCGAGGTAACGTACTATTCCTTTTGTGTTTGGGTGCACTTCAACTTTATTTCTTACTGAGGCGGAATAGTTATTTCTTTTATTCTAATTATAATCGAATGAAAGGTGCTTCTTTAGAGGCTCCGCTTTTAAGTTGGCAACACTGTTTCTAGTTTCAAGATGAATAGACTATATTTAGAAAAACGCTTTCAAATTGTTACGGTCGATATAAGGCTCGAAAAAGTGGTAAAAAAATAGACTTCCCGATTGCACTTTATTCGAGCCAGCTGTGGGGCCCATATGCACCGTTTCTAAGCACTGATTTGGTATAAGAATTTTTTATTTAAGTCCCATACCATGATATTGCAACTTATTTATACGGGCTTTATTTCATTTTGAGTTTGCCTCAAAAAAATCCGAAAATGAATGAGAAAAAATTTTTCAAATGCCGGCTCTCCACCATTTTTGTTTTCGCATAGAGTAACTAAAACGTGCTGTTTTCATTTATTTTAATTTATAATATAAAATTTAAATTGTAACGTGGTACCCGTGGTGTGATGGATAGCATGTCCGCCTGTTAATCCAGAGGTTCGAGTTCGAATCTCAGCAGAGGCAAAAATGTTTTTTCCACGGGTATCGCCTTTCACGAGGAATTGGCAAGTCCTCTGTTAGCATTCATTGCCATCAAAAACGCTTTCTCGATTAGCCGTTCGGAAACGGCAGAAAATTGTAGGTCCCTTCCATTCCCTCATTAGGTATGGTTGTGAGAAATGCGCTAGGCCCAAGGGCTCCTCGCTCTGTTGCGCCACCCTATTTATTTATTTTTATTTAATGGTGCGGTTTGTTTCGTTCGGTATAACTGGCTAAATTAATCAAATTTAAGCCCTTTCCTATATTTTTTGAAACTCAAGCTCCCAGAGCCACTGTTCTGGCCCAAAGAGCTCTTTGCGCGTCTATTATGATATATCATTTTGCGTTACTGTGCAGCACTCATTAGAAATTCCACTGTGTTATTGAAAATCATTGCCTATTCCTAGGCACACGCAGTATTTTTGAATCCAACAATTTTGAATAAAAGTAATGTGCACAAAAAGAGACGTGGCTCCGTTCCTCATCGCTATGTTGGAAAAGAATAAGATCTTCATATTTATACACTGTTTAAAATTTTAAAATCAGCCATTATGTTGTGCGTCTTGTCAAAATGACATTTCATCTTTTTTTACAAAAAGTTATGGGCATACGTGTATAATAACTCCAAAAAAAGTGGCACCGTCCTGTTGAAACCACATATCGTCCACAACCATATCTTCCAATTCGGGCCATAAGAAGTTCGTTTTCATCTAAGGCCGCGTTTCCATTTGCAAGTTAACTCGCGGAAGTCTTGCAGAAATTTATTGCAGTAGCGTTTACACTGCTTGTAATGTCTTCTGCAATAAATGTCTTGCAGGAAGCTCGCGCATTAAACTGTCGCAATTCATTGCAGAGGTGTCTACACTAGAGAGTCATTAATGTCGCAAGAAATTTGGTTATATATTTAAAACCGTGAAGTCATGACGAGAATACGTCAACGTTTAGGAGCGATCAACTTGAAAAAGCGATCAACTTGGGTGCGAGATTGGGTTTTAAGAAGTCGGGAAGCCAGTGGCTTCTATGATTTTTTAAACGAACTAAACATAGAAGATACTCAACAATATTTCAATCTCTCTTGGATGTGTTTGTTGGAAGTTTATTTCGAATTTTTTTTTATTAAAAGTGTGCCTTATTTTAAAAAAGCAGGACACTCGATTCCGTGATTCATTACACTGGTCAACAAAACCTGGTTTTTTTTCTGTAACAGAAAGGAGACCATATCGCGAGTCAATGGAAACCTGTTTCAACCTGCAATTTATTGCACTCGCAAATACTTGCAAGAAGTTATGGAAGAACTGTCGCGATCGAACTTGCTTCGCAGTTTCCACTTGAAAGCCACTGTCGGACTGACTGTCAGACATTTCTTGCAGAAGTTTTTCTTAAAAATGGAAATGCGGTCTAATGGTGTACGCCACTCACAGTAACTGCCACTCACAAAAACGGCCCGATGATACTCGCATAACTGCCCGAACACAATGGTGTAGCTGTAGCTGTAGTACGTCGCGCTGTCAAAGTCGAAAGTAGGCAAATGCCATAAGAGTGAACACAATGCGTAGTAGTAGCTGTAGCGGTAACTGAAGCTGTAGTACAAGTTGACTCAACTTCAACTTTGAGCGCGCTGCAGCGCTACATTTTGACGTTTCACAAAGAAAAAAAAAACAAAACAAAGCAAAATGGCTCAGCAAAATTGACATCTTGCGCTACACCATTGTGGACGAGCTGTGCTACATTCCTCAGCTGCACTCTGACTTTTAATTTGACAGCGCGACGTACTACAGCTACAGCTACACCATTGTGTTCGGGCAGTAAACCGCACTAAACAGTCCCTCTTTGTGGCTGCATTGGTTTTTCGACAATCACTCTTGGATTGTCATTCGCCCAAATGTGGAAATTGTGCTTATTGACGAATCCACTGAGGTGAAAATGTTCCTCATCATTGCTGATGATTTGCTTCGAAAATTTATCACCCTCTGTTGAAATTTCTTGCCACCATTCTAACCATTGACGACGCTTGAAATGGTCAACAGGCTTTGGTTCTTGAGTCAATTACATCTTGTTAGAGTGTAAATGCAAGTCTTTGTGTTAATGCAATTCTTGAGCACGAAGACGAGTTGAGGTAGGCACTAGACTGCAGCCCGCGATCAGCAGCAATATGTTCTGCAGTACATCGAAAAAATCCCTATACCTACCGTTTGCCCGAGAGGCTCTATTTTTATCGTTGATCATCTTCTCTTTTCCTTCTTCAACCTTCCTTCAGGCATCAGCTAAATAATTATAACTAAATCAATGATTTTAATCGTAATGCTTTTTCTTAGACTTTCACCGTTAACATTCAACCATTTACGAAATTTGGCGACTTACCCAAGAAATCAAATGGCGTAACAGACTACCGAAACTTATCAGTAGACTGCTTTCATTTGAGTCAAAGAGGACAAGCTTCATGTAAGTATGACATCAATTAAGGATCTTAAACTAGGATTACCCATTTCGTAATTTCTTTATTCTGTAATATGAACATTGTATGTCTACAGGTGCAAACGCTTTATGGAACAACATGCTAGAGCCCTTTGGTAGCAAAAGTCATGAGTGGAATGAAGCCTTCGTAAAATTCAACTGTCCAACATTTGAAAGGCCTTATCTTGCAACAAGAAGTAACAGCTGATCAGTTACCTAGTCATTTATAATATTTTTACTTTTCTTATTTACATTTGGATAGTGCTGTGATTATATTTACAAAAAGACAAATTTAAATTATTAAAAATAATGGTTCTAAGACAACATCAACGCATTTTGAAATTATTGTTAATTTTTAGTTTCCATTTTCTCTGGTAGCGATGTAAGGATTTGCTTCAGAAGGACATTCAAAGGATTCGAATAATGGCGCCCAGTTGTCTCTTTTTTCTCCCACGCGTTGCATCATATTGTTCCAAAGAGCATTGGCCGCTGAAAATAAAAATAGTTACATTATTTCAAACCAACTATAATCTAGCGATCAGACCGACAAAATTGTGTATGATTCGAAACCTTTTTACTTAATATAAAAAATGATGAACTGAATTTAGCTTAACCATATTTTTGTTTTGTTTCTCAGTGGTTTAAGTTTCATTTCAACGATCCGTATCGTCACAATAAACTGAGTTTATCTTGAGCAGCTGTATTATACTTAAGTTATATGCTTAAACCATTTTTCATACATTACTTTGCATTAAATTCGGTTGAGTTGAAAATGGAACCAAATGTATGATTGACAAAATTATGTTAAAACAACCTACAATGATACAAATCTATATTCTTAAAAAGCATTTTGTTTTTCAACGATGAGGGAAATGAAAGTTTTCGGAATTTGTTGCAAATTAGAAGGATACTCTTTTGGAAAAAAATCCAATTTAATTTTCAATTTTAAGAGAAAAATGTCATCTTCAGTGACATTTCCGACGACACAATACGTTTCGTTAAAAAATTTATTTTCAACGATAGAGCGACACGAAAGCAAAGTTCCAGAAAGCACTGTTTGGGTGTTATCATCGACGACAGATGAACGAACGACAGTCGTCTGTGAAAGTTACGGAATGACCCCCAACTCACAAACGGTACACAGCTTTGTACAAAAATTATCTGAGAAAGTTGACGGCAGCTGCGATAAGCGGAGTTCACTCTGTACAATTAGTTGGACAGACTTTGGTTTGAACCAGTGGCAGATCCAGGATTTGGGCAAGGAGGTTCGATTTCGAAGGTTGAATTCCAAATCACCTGTCACTTTATGGAATCAGTTAATTCGATTGTCGGGAAATTTGAGTCGGGAATTGCAATCTAAAAACAAAGATCTGGGTGAGGCTACTAAGCTGGCAGATGACGCTTTGAATGAATTTACGTACAAACGCCACGCTGTTGCAATCAACAAAAAAATCGTTGCAACGTTCAAGCACGAAGACTACTACAGAATTTCTTTCTACATTCCGTTTCTTGATACTTTCATTTCTCAACTCAAAAGTCAGTTCTCGGAGCACAAATCCATTTTCCAAAGTTTCGGGCAACTGTTTCTTTAACAAGAATTCAACGAAAAGAAATGCACTGGTTTCTACACATTTAACGAAGATATATCGGATTGTTCGAAACAAAATTTTCTGTCAGAAGTCAAGATGTGGAGACAACGAATCCACGGCCAGAACATCCAAAATGCGCTTGATGCTTTACTGGTTAGTATCTTTCGATCAAAAATTTACATGTAAAAAAGTGTACCTTCAAAATGGCAATATCATCCAACAAACAGAAACGACATCTGCATTTGGTTGGCATCACATAATGGAACAATCCAAAACCGATGGGCTTGCCGACTCTTTCTGAGGAAACGCGGCCTACCCCCAAATGACTTGTGTGAAGCAGATAAGAGGGAGAGCTGTGAACTGTGATCTCTTCGAGATCACTATGCTCGTAACACCGAAATAAGAGCAAGGGAGCGCAGAGTATACAAATTCATAAAAAATTTACCTGCAGCGTGTCCATATTGGCTGAAATGGAAGCAATCACTTGCAAAGTAGCGCAAGTCAAGGCTTCCGTTTGGTAACGCTTCTGTTACCAAGTTTTGTGTAAATGGTTGCACAACAACGGTAAATGTCTGAAAGTTAAGTTGATTATTTTTACGCTCAACATCATGTTCTAAACATTAAATATAATTTTACTTACTTCAGTATGAAACTCGCTTTCGTTAATAATTTCTATTTGGGCCTTTTGTAGCTCCCTCGTGATGTATTTTAATAACTTTAGCTTTTTTGGTGTTGAAAATGCATTGAAAACACAACGACATTCAACCAATCGAGCAATATAACACTGAAATGGGTTATTTTTGAACGTTGTCAACATAGTCAGTTCCGGTAAAAGCACCCAGTTGACAATGGTTCTAGGAAAATTGTCTCTCAAAAAGCGAAGCCCAGCATAAACATGCTTCTTGTGTTCCTCAATGAAACTTAGTGGTTCTGGCAAATCACAAAGCCTAGAACAAATATCATTGCATCCAATGAAAACTGTTATCATCTTCCAATGAGACTTCATGTCCACTTTTGGATCTCTTTGCATGCGTTTAAGTAGGACTGAGGATTCATAAGCAATGTCTGCGTAATATGCTATTGGTTCTGCAACATTGAACCTAACATAAGATTTAAGCTTAACTCTAGACTAGCTCTTTATAATGAACTCACTTGCTTGCACGAGACACCGTTTGACTATCTTCTGTAGCATATCCATAAAGATTACTATTGAACTCTCTTAATATGTTTGGCAATGTGAGATATTTGCGCCAATCACTGCGACCACCAATGGACCAAGATATTCCTCGGTTCTCATTTATAACATTAATTAGATGCATTGATATAGCACCGTTGGCAGCTGTGAGCGAGTCTCCAATGGCACCAACTATATCAATGTCTCCAGGTCGAACTTTATTGACTGACTCCGGTGGGGTTTTGCTGCGTCTGCCAGGTCCATTTTGTGCATCACAAAAAAATGCTTGCGATTGGGGAACAGGCTTTTGAATCCTCTATAAGTAAAAAAAAAAAAAGAAATTGGAATACAGTTTTATGCGAATTTTCATTGTTTATTAAGTTCGTTCCAAGAAGAGCTCAAACTATCAGCTCTCAAGGTCTTCTGGGACGAACCAATTGATGACATACTCCCATCTTCTTCATGGAGCGATAAACTGAATTGATCGTGTCATTGTTGGCAGTTATGTTTGCAAGCATTCCTCTTATCATTGTAGAGATTCCTGAAAGTCGTGGATCATCAGTATATAAATTTAGCACTTTTTGTATTTGTTGTGCCCTTAAGTGAGTTACACCAATCAACAATAATAAAGCCATATATGTAACAAACTTTGCCATTTTGTGTTCCCTGTAATAAAAAAGGCACAAAACTTAGATATCATGTAAACGCATGAGATGTTATCCAAAAAGTGAACCCAAATAAATTAGAATTCAGTAGGAATAGTTGGCTCTTTGTAAGTAAATTCTTAGTTAAAGTCTATCCCTTAACAGTCTCGTTGGAGCTAAAATACACATTATTAGCATTATTGTACAAGGACAGGAAAGTACCAAATAATTCAAGCTTTTGCACCAGTATGACGTGGTGATTTGAGTCAAAGGCCCTGTTTAGATTCATATAATCAGCCTCCATTTGATTTTGGTTGTTTTATAAATCTATAAGAAGCAGAGAAACGTACTAAATTAGTCACAGTTGATTTTCCCAGAGTGATCCCATGTTGGGCGCCATTTATGTTTTCTTTGGCGAAGAACAGACAAACGTCTTTTACAAGATTTTCTATAAATCGGGGAGTTGCAAATAGTTTTTTATTTTCATTCATCTAAGAATAGTCCAGAAGACAACGAAATAATGATTTTATTTTACCTCCGTGGCCGGTGTTGTTACTGAACGCTGCCTCATGATTAAGAATGCAGCAAGGCTTTATGTCCCATCAAAAGACTTCTATAGAAGCTTTCGTCATGCAGCTTTTAAAGAAGTCATTTGAAAGGAAAACTATTCCTTACATTCTCTGTTCATACTCCAACCACTTTCAAAAAACTAAAATGCATTTGGGAGAGCCTTTCTTCATTTTGATCGAAATGATCACGGTTGTGGTGGCTGAGGTTGCAACTTCGAATACGACAACGGAAACATCTGTGGATTGTAAGACAATTCACATAATTCACATTATTCATTGACCACCGCCACCACTCCGAAGATTTAAAACAAAATAGTAGAATACATATGTAATTCTCTTCATAAATACGCAATATCAAATTCTCTCTTGCGGTGATATCGTATGACTTATGTTAAATATTATATTGATTCCTGTTCATCTCTTTTTACCACTTCTTATGTGAAATGATATTGTAGAATTCAGGAAATAAGAATCAGTTGTAATAAAGTTGTCGCATACGCATTGAACGGACGTTGTTTTTATGATGTAATATTTTTGCATGTTAAAAAATAGTTACTTTGCATAAACCCGTTGCTTGCTTGATTATTAACGCTTATAACATTTAGTTGCTTTGCTTATAACCGTTGCTTGCCTAATTATAACGCTTACAGGGATATGGCTAAGAATAAAGCTGCGGATAAGGGTCAGGGACATTTCCAGAAAAAATATTTCCTGTTCACTGATAGAAAAACACATTTTGAAGTAATAATTGAAGTAGAAGGGCAATAGTCACTGTTCAAAAAATGGCGAAATGGAAATATCGCGTTGGGTACAATTTTTTCATAATTTTATCCAAATCACATTGTTCGTTCGAATATTTTAAATTACGAATCTCATTCAATTAATTAATTAATTATGCATAGTTCACGTTTTTCTTCGGCTTTCTGCTTCGTTGGACAGATATGTTTTCAAAACTATTCATAAAATTCATTCGGAAAAATTTATAATTGACCATTGAAAGTTCCGTGGAAGGGGTTGGGAATAAGGATTTACTTAAACTTTTTTTTATGTTCCTCCATGAAAGGAGTTGAGAATGAGGATTAACTTAAACTTTTTTATGTTTTACTAATAAATCACTTCAAGTAAACTTACGATTAAACAAATATCCTTCAATAAATCCCAATACAATTTAGAAAACTTCACTTTTCAGAATTTCTATATAAACTTAAAAGAAAATTCTTCCTATTAATATTCCCTTTTAAAAACGAAACATTTAATTTTATTAAAACTAAGCACTTCAAACTGTTTGTTCTGTTGTCGGCTTTCGGTACGTCAATACTTAACACATCGGCAGATACTTCTAAACTTACATATTTGGTATTTTCCATTCTACCTACATGTGCCAATTGCCCAGCAAATATGATTAAACGAAATGAACGTCACTTACAGCAGCACCTTGGACTTAAACTTGACTTTGATGTAAAAACTTGTTACACTGATATTAAGTCCATTTCATGCAATGGAATCATACTGCAAAATGATTATGACACTCACAAGCATTTCAGAAGATTACAACAACAAAAAAAGTTGTAATGAAGGTGAAGTTCAAGCGAGAAAAAAAGAATAGCAACTGACTTTATAGTGAAAAAACGTCACAAATTCGTAAAGATAGTTGCATTTACATAAATGAATGACATTGAACTTGTTACCTTATTAATTTACGTTCATTGTCATTATTTGCACACATAATTGAAATAGTTAACATAGTTGCAATTGTTCAAATAAGGTGGGCGTTAGCTTTTTAAAGCACTGCTTATGTGTCTTGGATGAATGGATTTTAGGAAATGATATCATACAAATGTTTATTGAAATAATATAAAACGTTAAGAATACAAGACAACGAAGAACAAAAAAAATGAATAGCAGCATGGCCATCCTTCATGAATCATGTTCAGTTCCAGTACGAAAAAGTTACTTAAGGGGTAAGTAATAGCGATCAGGAAATCGTTTTCATTATAATAATTGAATAAAAAATGATACAAATGTTATTCAATTCTAACGAAAATATATGTAGTTATTATTTCATTTCAAATTTTTTCCTGACTCGTTTTCCTGATCGCTTTAACTGACCCCTAACATAGGTTTATGGCGCCCACCGTAGAGCGAAACTTTTTTAATAATAGGTCCGTTCGTTAAACGTTCCCCAGGGTTGACCCAAGTTTTCTTGACAACCCTATGAGTTGTCAAAAAACCTGGATTTTTTTAGTTCTCAAAAGAAGTTTAGCCACAAAATCACCACACATGCCTGTCATTTAAATAAAAGCACATGCCATTTGACAGCCCTTAAATCGCCACAGCAAAAACCTAGGGCGAGTTGAGGGAAAAACTAGGTCAAAATCTTGGGATCAAAAAACACTCAATTTGACGACATTCAGAGCTACTTTAGGTTTCTTAAAAAACACTTGGTAGCGACCCCAGGGTGACCCTAGGGCTTCAACGATCAAAGCTAATAATTAACTAAAAGGGTGGCGCAAAAGAGCTGGAAGCTTGGGGCCTAGCGCATTTCTCGCAATCAAACTTATACAACACAATACATATACAGTGCAATACAAAAAAAAACATTGTGAGGAATTAAGAGGGCCTACAATTTTTTGCCTATTCTGAATGGATTTTCATGGAAATTTTTTGTTTCTAAGGAAATTCGAACCCCGAACCTCCCAAGTAACAGGCAGATGCGCTTACCGTTAGGCGCACCACCGAAACGATGTTCGTAGCCTCTTTTTCGAAGACAAATGGTCCACCGTACGTATACGGAGACCATGAGTGCTGTCCAAAATGTTTTTCCAATGGCACTTTTATACGGCTTAGCATTCCTATACAAATGGACCTGACATCACATTTGAAGGATATTGAAAAGAGAGTGATGAGTTTTGTGAAAAGATGGGATACGTCGGGCTTAGATCGATTCAATGCTCATTTGGAATTATATTTTGAATTCTCATATTTTAGTACTATATTTTCAGTATTTGTTGTAAGCATCTTTTCTTAGTTGGGTATAAAAAGTATTTCCAAGAAAATTGTCCCAAAAGAAAAGAAATTTGTACAAATGCGATTCAAAAAAGTGAGAATCACCATTTGACTCCATTCCGAACGACAAAATTCCTCAAAACCACTCTTTTAGCATTTAAAATCGAATACCAAACCATTCTGAATAGCTAATGTAGAAAATGAATGGACAAGATATACAAAACTATGAAAACTATCTCTAAATGAAGCTGATATCTAAAACTTTAAAGATCTTTGAGTGTGAATTGAGTAACTGAATCTTAAAAATAATAAGGCTATCTGATAACCAATGTGTGTAGGAAACGAGTAAACCAACAACAGATGCATTCCAAAGGATCTGACCTAAGGATCCTGATACAGTACAAAAGATCTTTCAGGTCAAATTGCTAGTAAAGGTGATCTGCCTTTGCCCTATCTAGTTATAAAAGGATCCTGAGAGGATATATATGTAGGAGCAGTGGCGAAGGGTAATGTCAAGTTGGATTCATCGAATATTTCCAAGTTACAGTAGCTGTACACCAAGGAAACATCTTGAATCATAACAGCCCTTAACTACCCGTACTAAACAGCTGAACGCTACGACTACATCAACTATTCTTTGCTGAAGTTGAAAGTAAAATCAGACATCTCCTGTGACCGAAGAGACTTTTTAGAATTTTTTTTTATCAAAGTCAGTAGAGACTCAAAGTGTGAGTAGACACAAAAACACAACATACAACACTTTTTGCTATCAACCTTTTCTATCTGATTCCCTAGACAGGTGTTGTTAGGCCTCGTCGACAAATACCTTCCCATTAACCGCTAGTGACGATCAAATATATACAAGTCTTGGGTTCATAGCCAGTGAACTACTCAACTGCACTTTGCATGATCGTTCGACCACCTACTTACAACTTTTTAACTCGGTGCAGAAATGTTTTTGAATTGGAATTGCGATCATAAAATTTTCTATTACAATATATTCTTTATTTCTGTTAAAGCTGCCCCGGTCACAAGCTATTTTTTCTTTGTAATATTCTTTGAAAATTTGTTTGAGTACGAAATATAACTAGCTGAGCCGCCCGGCTTTGCTCTGATCTGTAGTCTGTTAAGGGTCCAGTTCCCGTTTTTCCTGTTCTGTGGGAATTTGGGGATGAAATATAATCTTTCTTACTGTGGGACTATGTAGCATCCTAATGCTGAAAGAATTTTTGAAATCTGTCCAGTAGTTCATAAGTTTCCGTTCCCAAACCATTCCTGTTTTAAGTCTATGTCACTGAAAGATGATGTAACATCCTAGAGTTGAAAGAATTTTTGAAATCGGTCAAGTAACTTTAAGGTTCCCGTTCTCGTTCCCGTTTCTGTTCCTGTGGGATTAAAGGGATGAAATATAGTATAAGTTACTGTTGAAGGGAGATAGTGTAGAATCTCTAGTGCTGAAAGAATTTTTGAAATCTGTGGAGTAGTTTCTAATTTTCCGTTACCAACCCTGTTCCTGTGGGAATATGGGGATCAAACCTTGACAGGAAAAATCTCCGGACTAAACTATGTCTACCCTGAATATTTCATAAAAATCCGTTGGGTGGTTTAGGAGTCTACACCGGACATATGTACATACACACATACATACATCATATTTCATATACATATATAGATAGATAGATAGATAGATAGCATCAATACACATTGAAATAAAATAAAAAACTTAAAATAGTAACATATTAAAAAATTTACGTGAAACAGTCAAATGGAATAAGATTGTTCTCATCTATGCGAAATCGCGAAATAAAGCAATTGTTTGCTTTTCCGTTAACAAAAACACCAGCTGTCTACCGAAGTCTGCATCATTTTTGTCAAGGGAAATCCCAAAGTCCCCCAGAAAATACCTACGGCAAAAAATTCACTGGAAAAGCTCAAAGAGATAAACTTAGCGGCCTATTGCATGATAATGATAAGATTGGGATTTCTGCGACACAGATCTGATACTTTTTATAAAAATTAAGCTTGAGGGTATAAAAGCCAGGAACATTCCACAATTATTATTTCAAATCCTCTTAGTGATCACACCAGTAACAGAGTACTCCCAAAAACCAACACAAGATGAAGTTCAATCTGATAATTTTCACCGCCATCTTCTTCGTAGCAGCGATTTTTATGCCAAGTACAGTTTTGTCATGTATTAGAAATGGTAACGGATGTCAACCAGACGGCCGTCAAGGAATCTGCTGTTCCCGTTACTGTCACAAGGAACCTGGCTGGGTCGCTGGATACTGTCGCTCTCGTTAATGCCTCTCGGATGTTAATAGTTGTGTGCACGTATATTTTTCTTTTTTAAATGTTCACAATTATTTGGGAAGCAATAAAACAAATATAAAATAGAAAAGTATATGTTTTGATTAGGAAACCCTTTTTTTATTTTTATTATGTTGAATTCAGAGCTATAGAATTCATTGCATCCGTTTTGGCTTCGAGTTCGGTGAACCTTGCCCTTCGCATAGAATTCGTTGCACTGTTTAGAAAGATATAAATCAGTCAAATTGAATCAGAAATATTACAGATGAGTCGATGAATCAACGTGCTGTAAGTTTAATCCTGCAACCAAAGGACGCAACGGGTTCTATGAGTAAGCGTAAACATACGCATCCTTTTTGATTCTGAAGCTTAATTTTTCTGTATGTATACTGCCTCGTGCTGAATTATTTTCTTTTCCGGTTGACGTATATTTTTCAGGAAGCAGGCACAAATGAGTCTTTATTCCAAGAAAGTAATGTCGTTGCTTTTGGCAACCATATATGTTGCGGCTTTAAGAATTTAACGGAGAAATTTTGTCTGGTTTCGCAGACGACAGCTGCAGTCGTAATTCAGACGCTATGAAGTTAAAAAATTAGCTGCAATGGTCTTTAGTGAACTTGAAATATGTATACAATAGTGACAGTGATAGGCAAGGAGACGGGGAGGGCGCGGGCGGTTGTATTGAGCGTCATGGCTCTTAAAACACAAACCGAAACAATTTAAGCAAATAAATGAATGACTCGAGAACAGTTATTTATTCAGTTGACCTTATGACAAGTTCATAAGTCTGAAAGATAAAAGATTACCCTCATCAAAATCAGAGACATTAGTATTTTTCATTCGGGAGTATTTTTTTTTTTTTTTTTTTTTGTACAGAAACAACAGAAACCGAGCAGAATGCAATGCTTCGAAACTGAATGCTTCTTTTCGTTCTAAATATTCCCCCATTGCCATGGTACCTGCATCCAAGAAAGAAGAAACCGAAAAGCTGTCAGTACTTGGCATGTGTATAAACGATAATCTTCGTTAAATGACCACCCACATATTTGAAGTCTTCAAGAACGCTGCTAAATGCTTAGGCTTCTTGAGACGATGCAGGAAGTTCTTCACCCCATCCACACATATTTGAAGTCGCCAAAAACGCTGCAAAATGCTTAGGCTTCTTGAGACGATGCAGGAAGTTCTTCACCCCTTCTGATTTGGCTACAATTTATAAAGCCTTCATTCGCCTTAAACTGGAGTATAACTCCCATATCTGGTCAGATGCTCCTCAAATATCTTTGCGCCTACTTGATAGGTGATAGTTCAATTGCACCACCCGTATGTGGAATGCTTTTTTTATATATATATAATAATTAGCGCACACATCAAGGGGTTATGACTACCCTTATAATGTTATAGAACACAGTGCGAGGCATTTAGGAAAATAGGAGAGGATTTGAAAGGAAACACCGACGTGCTTTTGAATTTTTGCGATTCGTAATGTAGGGGAAAAACAGGTCCAGGCTCTGTATTTCCTCTGCATTACGATTACGAAGGTGTGTTACCATCAAGTGTTAAAAAATTGTTGTTTCATGTAATTTCGCTCGCAGTGGGTGATGAATAGCTATCATCATATACATTTTTGTAACTTGTTCGGGGCTTCAAACAAGTTTTTTTAGTACCTAAAATAAAGACGATAGTCTTTGAAAACGTTACGCAATCCAAGTCCTGGTAATGCCTTCACATAATAAGTAATGAAGCATAAAAACAACTACATAAGAAAGTGAATTGCCCCTTCTGGGCTTGTAGTTGTCAATAATGTGTTCCAGCTTCGATGACGTCATGCACAAAACCATTGTAAAAATTAAAATGAAGACACAATACTGTGCTATAAAAACTGCCACAGTGACGTACATGCGCAGAATGAGTCACAAATAAAAACGGGATTGCGCTTCCTTATTTATTTGTTTCATATTATGCTGGGCTTACATGCATCTGCAACTGCGGAAGTGCAGAAAAGTAAAGCGAAACGGATGAAGATTACAAAGCACAAAAGTTAAAAAGAGAGACGAATAGGATTATGGTTGCAGATGAAAAATTATGGGTGCAGATGAACATGTTCATCTGCAACCATAACTAGGAAGCTCGTTCCCTCTCTATCAGACAAGTATGAATTTTACATCTTGTGTCTTTTTCCGATTTTCATCTGCACTTGCAGATGCATTTGAATTCACCATAAACGAAGCATAAACGTAAAGACTCATCCCCATAAAGCGTTATTAACAGAAAATTAACTTGTCCGCCTTGATATGAGAGCGTTGTAATGATTCAATCAACAGTTTTTCCTAGTGGGAAGAAAACAATTGGTAAAGACAAGTATAGAGAAACTATAGATTTGTTAGTGAAATTCGTTACTTGAATTGTTAGGGATAAAATTAAAAAAGCTCTGCTCTATATCCAATAACGCAGGATAGCTGCAATTAAAAAGCATTTTTCAAGTTTTTAAATTTTATACCCTGCATCATGAAACACATTTTGAACTTCAGTTAGTTTTATACCCAATTGAAAATAAATGAGCCTACTGTTGCAACAAAAGTCAATTTCAAATGATGAACAAACTTGTTATGGAACGCCTCACGTAAAAATACATATAAAACCTTCTCAATTCTAAAAATCTGTCTGAAATTATGAATTCGTCTTCCTTCCTTCTTCCTTCGTGCATGTATTTCAGGAGTTTTTGGACAACGAAGAAACTACACGTGATATTGACACAAAGATTTTTTTAATAACTGCATTATTAAAATTGAAAAAAGACAAACTTTTCTTTTTCTCTCTCTCTTTTTCGGTTTGGACGCGTCCTTGAATTGACTTCTGCCTTCGTGAGATAGTTGAGCTTGTGGCACGATTTCTCAACTCCAGAATGTTGCAACATGAAAACAATCCTTTTTCCTACTTTTTATTAATCCGACTACGATTCGACACAGGCTTTTTTTTAGAGATTTCAATAAAATGGCAGCTATTTGAAAAAGGTCTATTTCTTATTTTGTTTTTTAGCTTAAGAAAGCTGCTAAAAAATTTTAAAACTTTTTAAAAAAAACCCAACAACTTTCTGATTTCCATAAGCTCTGATAAAATCGTTAAAATCTTGCCAACAACAGCCTACGGGTGAGTGGTGCAAAATGTGTGTGGAGCCCGGGTTTTCTTTCATAAGAAATATTCCTTAAAGTGTTTGGATTCGATATAATTCGATTCGATTTGTTGAAACCGCAAAGGTAGATGAAAGACAACCTTTAAACATCATTGTGTATAGAGCTTAAGCTACATAAATTTGGAGTGACATCTAGCTTTCAATAATTGTAACTATGATTTTGAATTGGTATCAAAACATAAATAGAACTGCTACTATCTTCAGTCCACTTTGCACTTTCTGTCTGTTTTCATTTCAATTTCAAGTAAATGAAATTTTTCTCCAAATAAAACCACAAACTTGTGCTAAATGTAGAACAATCCCTCATAAAATTTTTATTTATTTTGTCATTCCACGTTAATTGAAATTTGAATTGTGTTTTGTTAAAAGACAACAAAGCTGCAATTTTCCGCAGACAATTTTCGTCTAAAGGAACGCCATTTTCTTCTAACCAAAGTGATTTGTGATTGGTTGTCAAAAAGTTTAGTGGCCCGTCTAATATGCAAAAAAATTAGTAAATACTAAAGATTATATTCTTCCATAAAGAGTTAATAATATATTCTTGCTCTGAATAATTTGGATGATCTTCCTTGGCACTTTCTGTGCTGCTGAAATTCTACTAAAGGTAATTAATTTAAACAATCAAAATTTCTAATCATATAGTGTGACGGACTTATGGTATTACTTCATTTGGTTTTGTGCTTTTCATCTGTGATTGTCTTGCCTCAAACTTTTTTTTTATAACTATCGTGAGTTCATACTCAAATAATTACTTTCTAAGTGCAGTGACTCATCGTAGACGTAAAAAACGAACGATCTCATTGCATCAATCTGATCAATTTAGTTTACAATTTTACATTGCATTGGGCACTGGGTACTGCCGTTCGTTTGCATTAAAGGATGCTGAAATTGGAGTAATTGTTAAAGAAATAACATTACTTTGATGTCTTGCTTTATCTGCAAAATTTGTTCCGAAACAAAGAGAAACATAATGTGATTTTTCTTGTGTTTGAATGCGTCACGACAGGAATATGTTTTTTTAAGTCAGAGAATCCATTTAACAATTAATTAAAGCCCACCAGTCTTTAAAATTAGATCACATAGTGTTTTTTTCTACACAATTATGCTTTTGTGGCACAAGTCTGGACCAGGAAAAATCGATTCCCATATTTTATTTTAAGAGCAAGAGCATTTTCCTACTGGTCACCCCCACTGATCGGTCTCCCTTTACGAAACAATATTCCAATCAGAATTCACCTTCACCGAGGTTTGCCTGGTGTGATGAGAAAAGACACGTAAATGTTGCGGTTCTTGAGCATGACTGCACAACATTCGAGTGCTGCGTCCGAACTCTAATTTGATGATTGAATCTTGTTTACAGCTAATTAACTTCTAAAGTTGATTACCTTTGGGATGTTATGTAATAGGGCGAGTCTTGCAAATATTATCAGTATCCCTTATAGATAGTGTTCTTTTTAATTGCTGGTGTTTTCCAGGATGGTGGGATAAAGATAAATCCTGTTTCCACATAATTGCGTTGAGTTTTCTTTGCATAGCTGTAGTAATTGGAAAGTTAAATTTGAAAATATGTATGGTCGTTAGAAAAATAAAACATATTCGTAGTTAGTTTTTTTTTAGGATTTTTCAATACTGCCTCGAGCACTCACACCTAAATACGAGTTGATTGTACTGCCAGATAACCACCACGTTGCAGTTAAGCTTAAACTTGCCATGTTTCATGGTAGAAATTATTAGAAAACATGGCTTGACTATAGAATAGAACTGAAATTCAAAATATGACAGAAATCAGGCTATTGGTGAAAGAAACAATTCCATAGAGAACCTCACATAAAGATTTTTAGAAATATGTTGAAAACTAAATAAAATAAAAAATAATTTCTTGCGAAAGGGGATTAGGGGAAAAACATTTTTGTTTTCCGTTAGGATTCGAACCACGAACGTCCCGCGTAAACACAGACTCCGCTGTCAAGCAGAATGCCCCACTCAAGTTGAATGATGATCAAGAAGCCGTTCTCCCGATCTAAAAGTTAAGTTTGCCATGTGCTAGCTTTAATAAAGTAAAACTGCAAATGGCCTTGACGCCCATCTTTACAAGGCAGCTAAAGATCAGCCGAAGATCAGAAAGGAGCATGTATCAGCTGATCTGCATGACATGTCCGAAAGAAAGCATGCTCGATGAATGGAACCTCAGTATCGTGTTTTTGATCCTTAAAACGAGGGACCTTCACGATTGCGCCCACTATAGAGGAATAGCCCTCCTTAACCTCGCATATAAGATCTTGTCTAGGGCTGTTCAAGCCTATGTCCTATGGGAGGACAGGGTGTCTGCTTTGCTTATTTTGGATGACATGGTGGGTTAAGGGGTCTAGATGATGATTACGTCATAGGCAGTTTTTTTACCAAAGACTGTAAATCGTTTTCAAAATCCAAAAAGTCAGCCAGACCTGCCCTTAACGTTAATTTTGTATAAAGTTAGTGGTGGAAGCTGTACTCAAGGTGGTAGTAGTAAGAATTTGTGTAAAGACAATGACAAAAACTGTACCTAAAGTCGTAGAGGTAAATTTCGGTTAACGCACAAGTTTGCCCTCTATTTATTTTCTCCTCTGCGCGATCGCTTGAGTAGGGAATAGCTACCAATGCTTCTGGAATTGCTTATAGCAAAGTAGAACGCAGAATGGCCCCTCTTAGTTGGGAACTTACTTACTTACTTACTTACGTGGGCATTACAGTTCGGGGTGAACCTGGGCCTCAACCGATTTCGATCCAGTTTTGTTGCACTCTAAGTCGGTTGAGGTCTTTATCCACTTGATTGCGGAACCTAAGACGAGGTCTTCCCTTCCGTGATTTCCCTGCAATGTGCTTTCGAAAACCCGTCGAGCCGGAGAGTTTGGGTCCATCCGCTCTACATGGCCCAACCATCGTAGCCTCGCGATGCGTATTTTCTGGCTATGCACAGAAGAGTACGCATCCTCTTTTGATAAGGTCCATACTTCCGCGCCGTAAAGCAAGACTGGGATGATGGGTTTATACAGGGCTAACTTGGTTTTTCTGCAGAGGGTTTCGTTTCACAATTGCCTTCTTAACCCAAAGAAGCAACGGTTGGCAAGAGTTATTTTCCGTTTGATCTCCGCACTGATGTTGTTGTCCGTGTCTACAGCGGATCCTTGGTAAACGAAGTCCTGTACTACCTCGAATTTATGTCTGTTTATTGTGACGTTTTGTCCAATTCGTCGATATGCTGTGTCCTTGTTTGAGTCGGGAACTTGCTGGTTTAACATTGCCTCATGACCATTTTGGGTCTCATTTGGATGAACGTGGCGTTACAATTGATGAACATTTCGATTTAAAAAGATCTCATTTCGCAAAAAATGTATTAGCTGAATTATGAATGCTTAGCACCATGATGTTGAATGGCTCGATGAGAACGATGTAGACATTCCAAAATCGGATGAAGTAAGCAGACTCACAACACTGAGCAGCAATCCAAACAATCCAATGTCACCAAAAACATTCGGGTTTCATAGACCCTTGAAAAATGTTTACGAAAGCATGGGAAGGTTAGTGCTCTGCTTACTTTTGCCAACAAGAGGATGGGGTTTAAATAATTGTAATAAACTTGAATGACCCCTCTGCTTTAATATGCGAACGTCTCAAACCCCACGTCAACAATTCAATAGGCTCTTACAATTGTAGTTTTAGACCAGAAAAGTCCACAATCGATTATATTTTTGCATTACACTTACACCAGATCTTGGAAAAAACTATGGAATATAATAGCGAAAGCGATATACATATACACCATCGTTTTTTTCCATTTCAATCCTAGTTTTGGCATCTCTGCAAACTTCGTATGAATATGCTGAATAACTTAGGAGAATTCACGCTACTCGATCAAGGTCGGTAAAGAACTCACCTAGACCTTTGATGTCGAAAAACAAGATGTCAACAAGGCGATACACAGTTCTGTAATGCGATTTCCTTAGCATCATACTTGAAAAGATTGTACAAAACTCTATTGCCAACACCAAACAAATAATCTTGCAAAAGTCTATAATTACTCGCTTAAACAGACGATTTTGACGTAATGGGAAGAAGAAAGCGTCATATCATGCAAAGCAAAAATAGGTTTTATGGTTGATCAAGACAAAACGAAGTTTAAGCAGTCATCTAGTAATGTTAAGCAAATGATCAATATTTACGAATATAAAAGAGCAATTAAAGAATTTATAAAACAAAATATTTAAACGCAAATAATTGATAAAAGCGAATGCCAATGACAATGTTAAAACATATTTATAAACCCTAAGTTAATATATTTAAATTTGTAAAATTGTAAAATAGCAAAAATTTAGATAAATAAACTCTAAACTAACTAACTAACATCAATGAATAGGATAAAACTTCACAAAAAACAGATGTAACTCTGAGGTAGTACAGGGCTTCGTCTACCTGGGATTCGCCATAGACATTTTTTTTTTCTTTAGGCCTAGAAAGCAATTGATAAATAAAACCATGGTAACCCTTTATAACACTTTAATCCTCTCAGTCTTGCTATACGCCGCATGGACCTTATCTAAAGCGGATGAGGAAGCTCTTTGTGTTTTCGAAAGATAATATGTAATCCGAGTGGTCTTTGGTTTCGTTAGTCAGAAGCATGTGTAAAGAAAAATATTCCACAGTGATCTGTATAAGCTGCATCGCAACTAGAATAGAATGCATCGTGAGACTATGATTGCCATGTAGTGCGGATGGACACTAACACTCGGGGACACTAACACTCGATGTACACTGCAAGTTAAACTCGGAAGAAAAACACCTTGTCTTTGAAGTTGCGTAATCAAGTGGAAGCGAAACCTTTATCAACTTAAGGGGGGGGGGTAACGTTAATTCGTTTAACAAAGAGGCATGTTTTGGCGAATTTTTTGTGAGAAACCAGTTCAAGTTTCTTTTTTAAAACTAATTATATCTTAAAAAGCAATATTTCAAAAATTTTGTGTAAAATTTTCACAAAGAAATATTTTAAAAAATGTGCAATGGCAGCAATTATTCGGACGTGCCTCGAAAAAAAGGCGAGTTTCGGTGCCCCTCATAACTTGGGGCTGGAACATCGGAAATCAAAAAATTTAAGTTCATTCGTTAGATAATTGTTTTTACCAGGTAATGTCGAGAGGTTTTTTTTTTTGAAATTTTAGTTTTTCACTTTTTTGGAACACTTTGAAGTGAAAAATTAGATTTTTCGTGAAAAAAATCGGCTGATTTGTTATTGTAAAAGAACAATTATCAATAAATTTGAAAAAACTCTTCGTCACTACCTTGTAAATTATTTACAGAAATAATGTTCAAAATTTCAAAAGGATCGGTGCAGTAGTTTTGAAGTTATGAGGGGCACCGACTTTTAAAAAGTGAGTTGTGGGAAAAGTGCTTTAAAGTTTTGATTAGTGTTCAAAACACAAGAAAACACTATACTGACAGGTATAAAAATATTCGTAACTTTGTCAATTTTGCTCCAATTCACTTGAAATTTTGACACAATGTTCTTAAAATATTAGGCATTCACTTAAAAAAAAAAAAGAAAAAAAACAGCAAAAAAAAATTTAAATACGTTACCCCCCCTAAAAAAGTCCAATACTGTGGTGAGCTCTTAGAAAACGAAATTATTGGCGATAAATGTAGATTGAGGCGCGGGTTCATGCGAGTTCTAATGCCCACCTAAGTAATTGAACAAGATAATACTGTTATGACTACGTTGAACAAGTTGCAACTGCTGATAAGGCCAAAACGACATATAGAGGAATTCGGTCTTGATGACAACAACTACCAATAATAATCAGCATAAGCTTGATTAGAGATACGAAGATATTACTTCAAATATTAGTTTTTGGATTATCACAAAGCTTTAAAAGCAATCGAACTTGAGTGGCTCGTTCTTTAAATCAATATGCACGCAGGTGCAATTTCATATTATTACAAATGACAAATTGTCCAGTACTGCTGCTTTTTATTCCATGCACACATTATATGTAAGTGCTTACAGAAACTATTTGAAGTCGGTAATAGTCTAAAAGAAAATACTATTTTCTCAAATTAAAAAAAAAAAAAAAAAAAAAAACAAGACAACAAAACTGGATAGATCTTTCCAGTGATAAAAATGGTTGTGCAAAATAGTTGCTTGAAACCCTGGTTCACAACTAAATAGTAAATAAAAGTAATGTCCAACTAAATAAGTAAGTAAGTAAACAAAAACGTTATGTTTGCGGCGTATTTAATTGAGAGCACGCAGCAGTTTGTGTTTGACTTTATGTGAAGCAGTTATGTGCAAAAGGTGAGATCCCTACGGTACTCTTAGCCCCGGAAAAGGAAGAAAAAGTCGTGTTGATGGTGGTCCAAAAAAGCGGTTTTGCAGAGTCAAAAATGTTTTTCCTCGGGTATCCCCTTTCGCGAGGAATTGCCAAATCTTCCGATATTAAATTCATTGCCATGAACAGCGCTTACTCGATTAGCCTTTCGAAACCGGCAGATAATTGTAGATCCCAACCAAATTGCATAAGACGACACAAAAATTGGTATTCTCTATGTAACCTAGGACATAACATTTACTCCTTGTTGTAGAGAAGGAACGAAACAAGTTACAGCTACCCCTGCTAAATACTGTGAAGTAATATGACTACGGAAAACTGCAATTCTAAGAGATACCTCTATACCTCTGCCTTTTCTAATGAAATCTTTCTCCAATTGTCCCGTCCGTAGGCGTATGTCATCCATATCAAGTAGATCATTTATACAAATCAGAAATCGTTGAGTATTTGAGTTTCACTCGGACACTAAAAAATAAAAAATGGCTTCGATGAAGAATGTGAACCGACAATTGCCGTCAAATATAAATTTGACTAAAGGTGGGATTGTAAACCAAAGGAAATTATGAAATTCAGATAAATTATTTTAAGTTTTACGTTCCACTCCGTTGAATCTTATACTCATTTTACTTTCACACTCGTTAGTAGATTGGAATTTTTTAATCATTTTCTTCATATTTGGAGTAGGAGTTGTTTACATTGGAAACATTTTAAACATAAAATTCCATCCATATCGCACATTGACATAAAGGGGTTCTGTATCTCGATACGATAAAGCAGTATTCTGACCTTAATTCGGCTATAACTTTAATTGGCGCCCAATGATAAAATCAAATTGGTGTAGATAATTTTCGAAAACAAAACTAAAATATCTTTTTTGAGATTATAACTTTCACTTAGTATTTTACTTGTGGAATCAGTTTATAAAAAAGAAGGGGCGAGTGGTTCGCACATAGCAGTTGTTTGGGTGCTTAGACCAGTCATTTAAAGCTAAGGTAAGAAAGAAAATAGATTGGTTAAATTGTTTATCATCTGTTTGGTTACATGTGTTATATGGCGCCAAGTGCTTTAGAACTAAAATTAAAGCGCTTAAAGTGCTGAAGTGTTGCAGCAATCAAACAATTTTATTGGGTCTCATTTATTAACCCATGAAAGGTAACCTTCGTCGTTTCGACGCACATCAATTTTATTTTTTTTAATTTTCTCATTACTCCTTTTACTTGCGATTATAGGGACTTTAAGGCAAGTTTTGCAATCGTACAGAAAACAAACTTTGAGATAACAATTAAACATGACATTACGATGATAGAGAATACGAAAAAGTGGATCCTGCAATTCTGTCTGTCTGCCTGTCTGTCTGTTCTGTATGTATATGGTACAGCCTGAACCCAATGACCGATTTTTTTCAAAATTTGCAGTTAGGGTCTGTGGGGCAACCTACAGAGGGGTTTTTGAATTGGGTCTCTAGGTCTTGAAATAACGGTATCTGCCATACAACCGTTATGATAATACTTATTTTTTTCGAAAACGGCTCCAACGATTTTGATAAAATTTTACCGCAGGAATTATTTATGAATTGCTATTCTTATGATGTAAACGATCCCCCCCATTGTACGGTTTTTTTTTTTCAAAACCGACTTTTGCGCTAATGGCCAGCATGATTTTGACAAAATTTCAAATTTTAGAAGTTAGGTTGTAAGAAAGATTGCATATCAATATTTGAAAAATTTAGTTTTCGAATTTTCATTTATTAAAAAAAAAAATTGTTTTTCCGAGTACATATTTTCAAAATGGTATCTTTGATTTATTTAAAATTTTTTTGCAATACATCTTTAAACAAGATCTTAAAATTTGTATACTTCAATTCTTAAATCTTCACTTAAAAAAAAAAAAATTAAAATTAAAATCCATTTTTTTAAGAAACGGCTTCATAATATTTTGAGTAATTTAATTCAATTTTCATAATCAATGTGTAGTTGGCAACCCTATACCACCAAACATATTAAGAGCGAATACTAAAACCTGTAACTCAGCCTTAAGATTGTAAGTATTTTTTTTACACTTGGCACACAATCGCAAGTTCGTGCGAGACCCAGTCGTGTCCATTTTTTTCTATTGCATTCTCGCATCGTGTAAATCTAGTCGTATATGAGTGTTTTTATATTTCTTTAAAACAAAATAAATACTAAACATAAATATTTAACTTCACAGAATTGGTTTACTTTTTCTTAACAGCGCAGTTAAATATCTCTTTGTCGATTCGACGAATTTGTACCTGTAATATATGTTGTCCGGCTGCAACTGTAGCAGCACTTTAACTTCTCCTGGAGCATAGGGCAGCAACCAGATCCCTCCATCTGTCCCGATTTGCCGCAACGGGTCTTAGCTGTGACCACGATTGAATACCTTGAGACTGAGCTTCTTTTAAAACAGATGACCTCCATGTTGTTTTTGGTTTTCCAACGCGTCTCTCACCCTGAGGATTCCATTCGAATGATTGTTTCGCTATGTTGTCGTTAGGTTTCCGCAGTGTATGGCCCATCCAACGCCACTTTCGCTGGGTGATGTCTGCATCCAATTTCATCTGTCCGGTCCTATTCCATAGCTCAACGTTTGATATGGTTTGCGGCCACTGGATCTTCAGAATGTAGCGCAGACAACGGTTAACGAAGGCCTGTAGCCTGCTCGAGATGTTGACAGAGCATTTCCATCTTTCAGAAGCATATAACAGGGGCCCTACTCTGTATTTCGTTTCGAATCGTAAGTCTATTCGAAAGTGATTTTCGATCCGATTATGAATTCGTGCTCTGTATTTCGTTTTCGAATAGAAAAAAAGTACTTGTTAATATTTGCGAAGTCTTGAATCATTTCTCAAGATATCTGTCAAATCAAGCAAAAAAATAATATCAAAGCAAATTACAAACAAGTAAAAATATAAATAAATGAAATAAAAAAATCGTTTTCGGATTTGCCGTTCCGAAAGTGGCAGCTTCTAATCCGCTTTAGAAATAAAGAGTACAAAATATTCGTTTTCGGAAATTTTTTCTTTCGAAACGAATTACAGAGTAGGGCCCCAGCACAGATTTCACGTTGGTTTCGAAGAGTTTCAACTTAGTGCGTAGCGATATTTTGCTTGAGTTCCACACAGGAGAAAGGATTCCAACTGCACTACGGGCTTTTGTTTATTCTATTGTTAACATCCAGGTCCGTTCTGCCATCAAGTGCAACAAAACTGCCCAGATATTTAAATTGCGTTACCTTCTCTATGGTTGCCTGCCTTAGAATGACATATTTGATTTAAATTAGCCGTGTTGTTTGCCATAAGACATATATCGTCAGCATAATCTATGTGGCTAAGTTTGTCAAACAAACCCCATTGGATACCGTGTCTTTCAGTTGTACCCACAGTAGCAGTCATTGTATCGTCGATTGTTAGCAAGAACAGAATTGGTGACAGGACATCTCCTTGTCTCACTCCTAGCTAGCTGTCCATTGTGCAAAACGAAACACCTTGCGTTGTTGTACGACTCTTTAATAAGAGCAACAATTTTCTCAGGGATACAATAAGCGATCTCCAGATGCATTCACGATTTACCCTGTGGAATGCCTTCTCAAAATCCACAAACATGAGGTACAGGGATGATTGGTACTCAGACGATTGTTCAAGTATGATTCGCAAGGTGTTGATGTGGTCGACGCACGATCGACCGCTGCGAAACCCCGCTTGGTGCCTCTTGAGGGTAGACTCGATCCTGGACTTTTATCCTCTCGAGAATAATAGTTGCCATTAACTTCGGAAAAATGGACAGATCAGTGATTCCTCGCCAGTTATTACAGTCTTTGAGGTTTTCTTTCTTTGGTAAGTTCACAATAACTCCATCCTTCCAGTCCCTTGGGTAAGTTTCACTCTCCCAAACAGCTTGCACCAGCTTAAGCAAAATACGGGAAGCTGCTTTAGGGTCTACTTTAAGGAACTCTGTGGGAATACCGTCAAGTCCAGCTGATTTGTTTTTATTTAGGAGATGGATCGCGTCTCTTATCTCTGTACTTGTTGGGGGGCTGGTGTCAATACCCCTAGAAGACCTGCGCATGTTGTTCAATTCAGGATTCATGTCTGCATTGTTGTCGTCATTTAGCAGCACACAAAAGTGTTCCTTCCATCTTTGCAGCTGATCTTCTATCGTCACTAAAAGGTTGCCGTTCAGATCCAAAACGGGATAGTTAGTGTTAGTGCTACTACAATGTCCTTAGTGATTTTATACATCTCCCTTGCGTCCCCTCTTCCTTAACATGTTTCGCGTTCTGTGCAAGTTAGTTCACCCTTGCCCTCATATCACGCCTCACACACCGTTTTTTACTTTTCTTCATCAGAACTCAGAAAAGTAACAGATTCTTAAGATTAGTTTTTCGAAGAAACGGTACTTCCGCTGTTATTAACGGCCCCATTGTCTTCAAATACGGGATCATTCAGAATATTTTTCTTTTGAAGCGACCGGGGATTTAGAAAAGGTCCACGATTCTGCTTCGTATTGCGCAACTGGGATGATCAAGGTCTTATAAAGCATTGTGAATCGGTGTCTCCTATTAAGTCTTCTGCTACGCCACTATTTTCCACTATTTTTCAGCTAAAACGCTGAAAATTTAATCAAAAGCAGTTGTTAAAACCCAGTTTTTTATTTTACACTTTTTTCTAAAACAAGTATTATACCAAGTATGAAAGTCTTAAGACCTTTTTTTTTAAAATTCATAAATTTTTCCAAATGTTGATACGCTAGCCAACAACCTAGAACATCTGAAATATAAAGTTTCCTCAAAACATAGTTTAAGCCTGGGTAACCGTTCTTAGATTTTTTCTAAAAAAATTTTTTACACTATAAGGAAGAAAAGTAAGAAATGATCTAGCAGCCTACAACTCGTCTCGTCTTTGAAGTTGATAAAAAGATGCTGTATATCGATATTATATTCCCGGTTTCCTCGTCAAAACCACATAGATAAGGACCTTCCGAGTTGTTGAAGTGAAGTTTCAGACGTTCACATATTACACTAGACAAGATCTTGCAGGGTGTCCCTTTTTTGAATCGGATATAGGTACGAGACTAAAATTGCATCCATCGTGAATGCCTTCTTCTGACCAAAGATCTCTACATAGATCTTTTGCGTTGATAGTAACTCCAAAGTTGTTATTATTATTGTCATTTTTTTTTGTTTCCAATAAAGCATTAAAAATTATTTTTAATTTTTTTATATCTTTTTTTTAGTATTTGAACTTAAAGATCGAATAGTTCCGAAATTTTTTAAAATATTAGCTCATAGACGGAAGTGCATGCTCTACTGGTCATCTGCCGCACCTTTTTTGTAAATCTGAACCGCACATATTTTTAACTCTAAATACTGTAAAAAATCGAAATCGAGTGAGAGTTTCATAATGAAAGAAAGGCTTAAATTGTTTATTTGGTAGGGGATCCATTTTGAGCTCTTTTTTGCCCTTGGTGTTTGAGTCTCTTTACAAGGATTTCATGTATGAGTTCTTCAATTCCGTGTACGGCATCAATTTTTCATTTTGCGTGTTATGTTGTTCTACAAAAATAGCCGGTCTCGTTTGTTTGCTTGTTACCTTTCGCGTATCCATGTCTGCTTTTTCCTTAGCATGTCTTGCAATGTTTTGCGTAAAGGGTCCCTCTCAACACATTTCGCACAAATCAACTTGTTCTAAACGACGAGAACAGCAGTTCCTATACGCCTTAATAATAAAACCACCCCCAATAGGATGTCACTACCTCAAATAACGCATCAGTCAAATATCATAAAGGGAAGTGGAATATACTCACCCATTAATATACTCGGCCATTAACAGGATGTGTCAATACATACATATACAAGGAACCAACGATGAAATGTGTTTACCCATAGTAACTTTTGTTTTGAATCAAAAGCTCTGACTTGGTGGTCTTTAAATTTTGGAAAAATCGATATTTCCCCTTCGTTCAATGTTTAAATTTTCCGTCAGTTTTCTTTTCCATATCGCAAACTCACTCTAACAGCACATTAAGTTCTCGAAGTCCGTCCTGTCAAAATCATGTTAAGATTGATTTAGTTTTTTTAGAACTTTGCTTTCATGATATACAATTGGAAATTTTCGAATTCATTTTATCAAAAAGAAGTAGTAAAACATTTAACGTTTAAATAAAAACAAAACATTAGAATAAGTGTCTAGAAAAGAAGGAAACGTTTTCCTTTTTGTATTTCTGTGCTGAACTTTTACGTGGTGTGTGTCATTTTTCTCGCAAAGCATACATAATATAGAAAGAAGCATAGCGGTGACTCATTTTCTTTTGTTGTTTGATATTTATTTTGATTGGCTTTCACACACTCCAATTTAGTGAGGCTATAACTAACTTAATACACATTATAATTACAGCTTCTTGACTTAAAACACATATAAAATATTGGAATTAATAATCGTGGCTATTTATCGTAAGTGCTTTGGCTTAAACACTGCGTTTTTGAGTGTCTTAAAAACTGCTTTTTAAATATCCTTGATACAAGTAACCTAAAGAAAATGCGTAAACAGTAAATTTTGTACGACAAATTGATTGGAAACGTTGGAAATAAAATAAATTAACCCACAAATAATAATAAAATGATTGTCTCAAAGGCGATTAACGAGTACAGAATGTGAGTATTATTATATTTTTCTGCTAAAATGTTTATACAGAAAGACCGCAGACAGACAGTACTAAAAACAAACAAAGTTCTTCAAAGGATTCTATATGTATGTGAAGAATCAAAAATGTGTTTTTTTCCAGTTGGTTTTTAGTTTGATTATCGCAGCAGCCCGAGGAAAAAACTTAACACATTTTTGACTGATTCCATAAAAATTCATTCGCGATTGCAACCAAATCAATATATCATCCTTGATTCCTCAAGAAAATTTCAAGTATGAGTGTGTTTGTGTGTGTGTATGTGTGTCGATTCGTATGTGTAGTATGTAAGGAATGCTGAATTCCTATGATATTCTTTTAAAGAAATTCGATCAAGAAGGAAGACTCAGGAACTTTCGTATCAAATTATAGTGAAGGAAGCCGATTAATTGATTTCTTAAAAGAAAGACAAAGGCTTTTGCCGGAAGCTTTGCAGCGGAATTTGATGGAAGTTGTATAAAAAAAACTGTATTGACTTTTTCCCTGTAGTGCTGCTTTCAATTAATAATAGTTTGCGTGCGATTCAGTTTGAGGGGTAATGAACCCTCAAGTCTACCTGTCGTAATTGCTGCAGAGAAGGGTTGGAAAAAAAAATGTAAATATTTATGGAGAGTAAAATGCAAATGCTTTGAATGGTTAATTTGGCTTTGGGCAATATTGTCCTGTTTTGAATATTTTGTGTGAACATCTGTGAGTAAGTGTTGTAGAGAACTAGGCTATAAATTATATATGCAATAGAATAGTGCAACAGCTTGAAATAACTCTAAGTCAGTAGCTTATTTTTTGATAACACTTCAATGAGTATGTTGTCTGTTGTAAGAGTTCTAATAAACATCACAGAAGAAAGGAAATCTTTCATAGCGGCACATGAACCTGGCGATTTGTTAGTTACCATTTCGTATATTTTCTACTCTACAGATCGCTGTACTTTGAACTTTTACTATTTTCTAAATTTCCACAGTTGTATTTATAATCCCATCACAACCTAACTTTAGACACTGTCCTTGGCATTTGATGCAACAAAACGTTTTCATTGAATAAAACGAAATTGAGATGAAAAGAAAACAAACTATTTAAGATAGAAATTAATTTCATTTTAAAACTATCCGCAAACTGGATGATAGTACGAGACCTTAACAAAATTGTAACCATAAAGTTAAATCAACTGTTTTGCTTTGGTTGCGGTAATGTATTACGTTGCGTTCCCACTATGCAGAATGGTCGGTGTTCTATAGGTAGGAAGAGTGGTTGAGACATCGGCACTTATTCGGTATTGCCGGTCGCGATTGTTGCCGCTCGGCATAGTGTGGACGCACCTTAAGACACCGTCTATTTGGACAACTTGCCGGATGAAGACTATAATGTAAAATTCTAAGTTATAAAGGGTTTTCCAATAAGAGTGATATGATTTCTTTTTTGAAAAAACACACTTTTTGTAAAAGAAATTCAAATATTTTTTATTTAATGTACACTTCAATCAATACATTTAAGTTTTAAATAAAACGTTATTCAAATGGCCACCACGACTTCTTCTGCAGCAACAAATTCGATGAACCCAATTTTCGAACACTTTTTCCACTAAATCAAGTCGTATATCATTAATGGCACGTTCAATATTGACTTGAAAGGCTTGAAGAGAATCTGGTTTATTTTGAAAGACCAATGACTTCAAATAACCCCACAAAAAAAAGTCTAATGGTGCTAAATCACAACTTCTTGGAGGCCATTTAATATCACCATTTCTTGAAATCATCGAATCTCTAAACTTTTCTTGCGATAATTCAATTGTGTCATTTGCTGTATGGCTCGTAGCCCCGTCTTGTTGAAAACAAATGTTGTCAAAATCAAATTCTTCCAATTTCGGCCATAAAAAGTTGATTATCATCGACCTATACCGCTCTCCATTGACAGTAACGGTGTTACCAGCTTCATTTTTAAAGAAGTACGGATCGATGATTCCACCAGCCCAAAAACCACACCAAAATGTCAATGTAGGTGAACGTAATGGTTTTTCATGAATATTTTGTGGATTTTCATCGCACCAGAATCGACAGTTTTGTTTATTTACCGCACCAGTTAAATGAAAATAAGCCTCATAGTAAAAGATGATTTTCTTAAAAAAAAAGGTGCAATTAGAGAACGATTATTTTGATAGTAAAATTGAATAACTTGTAGCCGTTGTTCTTGCGTATACTTCTGCATGGTGAAATAGTAAGATTTTCTGAATGCAATAAAAAACAAATGACAGATCATGGCATACTACAAATGGCCGAAACGCCTCTGCAAAATCATATCATACCTATTGGAAAACCCTTTATGATAAAATTAAAAATTAAAAAGATATTTTTTATTTAAAATCCAAACTTAACAAAAAAAACTCAATGTATCCGCTTGTCACATTTTTGCAGACTAGTTTTTTCTTACCTATTTATTTATAAGTGAAAAGTAAAGGTGAAGCTTACAGTTATTCGTTTCGTTATGCGATTCGTCAAGAATAATCATATTGGTTTTTCAGTTTGGTTCAAGTAGTATATAAAACTAGTAATGAGAAAAATAGCTGTTCATATTGAAAATGAAGCTGTGGAAATGCCTTAAAACTATTAATCACGGTAAATTGTTTTCCTCATGAGCTTTCGGTAGGGTCTATGCGTCCCCTCAGTAAAGCAGGACTGGGATGATCAAGGTCTTATACAGGGTTACCTTGGTTTTTCTGTAAAGTGTATTGTTTCTCGATTGCTTTCTTAACCCAAAGAAGCAACGGTTGGCAAGAGTTATCCTCCGTTTGATCTCCGCTGTGATGTTGTTTTCCGTGTCTATAGTGGATCATAGGTAGACGAAGTCCTGTACTAACTCAAAGTTATATCTGTCTATTGTGCATATGGCAAACTTAACTTCTTGTAGGTCAGGAGGACAGCATTGTTGATCATCGTCCAAGCTGAATGGAGCAACCTGCCTGACAGCGGAATTCATGTCTTCATGGCCGTTAAGCAGTCTGCAGAAGTGATCTTTCCAGATCCTCAGTAGTGACTATGACTCTACTCTCTGTTTCCCTGCTGGTCTTTACAGGCTTGAGATTCGAGGCTTGCCACTCTGGCAGGATCTTTTTACCTTTTGATGAAACTTCCGAATTTCGTTCCTGTCATGACATCTCTCCATTTCCTCAAATGCATTCATTTGGTCTCTTTTAACTTGTGCAGTTACTTTAGTGTACATTCATTGCAATAATTCATCAATGTGTACAGTAAAATAGAGTATTAAATTACAAAAGAAAGTAAATGTACACTGATTGATCACCTGATGATAAAATGATTGCACTGTTTTCTGGATCTCCCACGTTTGGATGCTTTAAATATTTTGATGTGAGCAAATCTTGTGCAATTTTAACTAATAAAGTCACACTAAATACACTATATATACTGAGTGCACCAAATAAAAATACTACAAATTTGGTTTCTTGCTTAGGTTTGGTTAGGAAGATAAAGTTAAAAGAATAATTTCTCAGAAAATAAATGTCTTTGAAATGGCTTCAAGACATTAATTGCAGATCTCTATTGTTTAAACACACTCAAATAACAATCATATATGTAAAAAATAGATCAATTGTAAGTTTATTTTCAAAAATGCATAGAAATAAACAAAATTAAATTGTTCAGCTTCACAGTTGCAAATTCTATCATTTGGAGTTCAAGGCTTTGTTGTTTGGATTGTAGTTTACGAACTGCTTTTGTGATATTGACCTAGAACACAACCTCCATATTTATGAAAATTTTAACGATTTATTAGTAGGTTTGGTAGTGGTTGGAAATTAATTCGGGGGATTGCTTTCCAAAGTCTCACCATTCCTGAAAATTTCATCCAAATCGGAATACCTAGTTACTCAGTTTATTGACTTTTTTCGCTTACCCTACAAATAACCCCACAGTACGCAGTAATGTCTCCCAACGTTGTTTAAGCGACGAATAATTTTGTTCCGCGGAGTTGTGATATTGACTTTTTGTCAGGATTCCGAGTGGTGTCAAAATAACTAGATCCACCCTGTATATAATTCTATACTTCATTTTTGTGTTCCTGACGTCATCCAGAGAACTGCGATCGAAAATAAATTTGACTGATTAAAGCTCTCGAGTCTTATTTATAAAATAAAATTTTCTTTTTGACATTTGTTTTTGTGCTTCTTGAGTGGACTCTCACTTCAAACCGAGAAGCAGCTGTCAATTGTCAGAATTTCGAGAAGCGCTCTTTTGCACTAACGAAACAGCTTGAGAATGTTCTTGGACGACCTATTTTTTTCGTGCAATGCAAAGAGGCATTAGTAACTGCAACTGTCAATATACAGGGCTACCTAAAATGAGACTTCTTACTCGAAAACCCTTTATTATAGGACTATAGTCCCATGGTTGATTAAGAGAAACCCAAAATTGATGTTCAAGCAATGTCATGAAATTCACGGCAAGTGAGGGAAAAAAGAAGATACATGTTCTTATAATAATTTTTTTTTTGCGTACAAGTCACAGAAAAACAATATGGCCTAAAGAAATACAACTGTAATACCAGACACTTCTTTTTCCGATTTAATTTTTACTATTAGTTTCATCGTTTACCGTTCTTATAAACACAACAGCTTATTCAACAATTATTCGTCTTTTTAATTAGTTAAATACATAAGCAAAACAATTCTTTGAAATTGAAAGCATGGATTCATTACAAACAACAATTGTGTAAACTGCCACACATGCTGTGAATTGGAAAACAGCGACAAAAAGATTATTTAAAAGACTGTTTTTAGCTTTGAAATATAATTTTGAATTCTCCTTTAAGATAAGTGAGTGAATTGAATAATCTAGCAGAGGCATATGATGCAAAGATGTTAACAATCGTAAGCGATTGATATTTGGTTCAAATTAAAAAATCTTAGGTTTCTCCTCTCAAATTACAGTGGCACACTTGTTGCCTTTGTAAGAAGTTCAAAATACAATTTAGACCTTCACATCCCCTGAATGATCCCAGATTTAGTTTTTATTGCACATTTTCCTACAAAAAAAGTATTCATTATTTTCGTTTGCATTTCAGCCGAAAAATTGAGAACATTGGAAAAATGACGCAAATGACTCAAGATGAAATCGTAAGCAACACAAAAACAGTGCTCCAAGGCTTGGAGGCTTTACGTGTTGAACATGTTTCCCTTATCGCTGGTATGGGCGAGGCCCATCGTGATAATGAAAAATCAGATATTGTTCAAAAAAATATCGAGCACATTGAATTGGGTGTAAGTGAAGCCCAAGTTATGATGGCTCTAGCATCACATCTACAAAATATCGAAGCTGAAAAACAAAAGCTAAAAACCCAAGTACGTCGTTTACATCAAGAAAACGCTTGGCTCAGAGATGAATTGGCAAATACTCAACAAAAGTTTCAAGCTTCTGAGCAACTGGTTGCTCAATTGGAAGAAGAGAAAAAGCATTTGGAATTTATGGCATCGGTCAAAAAGTACGATGATAACCAAGAACCAGAGGAATGTAATGAGAAGTCGCGTACTGATCCTGTAGTTGAACTTTTCCCTGATGAAGATCACGATCAACAAGAAAGAATGTCCCCAACTCCACCCAGCCAGTTTGCAAATCAAACCTCAGGCTATGAGATTCCGGCAAGACTACGTACGTTGCACAACTTAGTGATCCAATATGCCTCACAGGGAAGGTAATTACTTGTGAAATAAGAAAATTATAGCAATTTCATTGCAAATTATTGGTAAAAAAAATTTAGATACGAAGTTGCAGTGCCTCTGTGTAAACAAGCTTTGGAAGATCTCGAGAAAACCAGCGGACACGATCACCCAGACGTTGCTACAATGTTGAACATTCTAGCCTTGGTATATCGCGATCAGGTGATTTCTATAAACTATACATGTTTGTATATATTGGGTAAAATTAATCCTAAACAATTTACAGAATAAATACAAGGAAGCTGCAAATCTTCTAAATGATGCTCTTTCGATCCGAGGAAAAACACTCGGAGAGAATCACCCTGCTGTTGCCGCTACACTCAATAACTTGGCTGTATTGTATGGAAAACGCGGTAAATACAAGGATGCCGAGCCATTGTGCAAACGAGCCCTAGAAATTCGCGAAAAGGTTCTTGGAAAGGACCATCCCGATGTGGCTAAACAACTCAACAATCTCGCATTGTTGTGCCAAAATCAAGGCAAATACGACGAAGTCGAAAAATACTACCAACGAGCCCTTGAAATTTATGAAACCAAGCTTGGTCCAGACGACCCAAATGTAGCGAAAACCAAAAACAATTTAGCCAGCTGTTATTTAAAACAGGGCAAATATTCTGAGGCTGAAATTTTGTACAAGCAAGTTCTGACAAGAGCCCATGAGAGAGAATTTGGCGCAATCGACAGCAAAAACAAACCCATTTGGCAGGTAAGAATTGCTGGTTACATATTTTTCTTTTAGTTCATCTTTTTATTTACTTATTAATGCTTTTCTGGTTGTCTAAGTACAAGTTCTTATTTTGTTGGATCTAATAGCACAGATGGTAAAAACTACCTGTGCTAGTGGATTTTTGTTCTTACACATATTAGTTTGTTATCGATGAGTGTCGCTTTTATGTTTCATTTCAACTTTGCCTATAATAATTTGTATGTAAATCAGTTCTATGTAATTATAAATGATGTTTGTGATGTTAAAATACATAGAAAACGGTATTGATCCTAAATTAGGGGTTCTTGTTAGTAACATTTTGACAAGAGGCTTTTGCAAAAGTATTAAAAAATAATTTTAACTGCTAAAAACTGACTTATTTACTTTGGATTTCTTAAGCGACTTCAAAATATTAATACAAAATGTTTTATGAGTCATTTTTAGAGAGTTTACGTAGTTTTTTTTTTATTCCGAAAATTATGAGAAGATAAAATCAAATATCTGTAGAGTACCTATAGTGCAGGTTATTTTGTTTTTTTTTTCTACAGAGTGTCCCGTAATTCGTGTTACATACTTTGGGACGTGATTCTAAGAAAAATTGTTCTACAGTAAAGTCCGTTTCTCAACTTTGACATCACTTTTTGACAATTTAAAAATAGGCTAACTTTGGTGTACCCTGACCTGTGTTAAATTAGATTTCTCTCACAATACTGATGGTAGTGACCTAATTTTAGACTTAATTTTTTGTAGAAATGATAATCTTTTAACTGTATTTAAATTGGGCTCCTATAGGCTTAGGGTTGCCAGATTTTCAAATTTAAATGATGTTCAAATTTCTTTCCTTTGGGGCCGTCCATAAAATACGTCACACTAAAATTAGCTTTTTTCGAACCCCCCCTCCCCCCGTGTCACACTGTGTCACACTTTCTGTGACCCCCCTATGAATATTACGTCACAAAAGTGTATACCCCCCCCCCCCCCCTTGCGCATGATAAAATTTAATTGATAGTGCAGTTTTAGGTTTTGATTTTTTTTATATTAAATTAACAAATCGCTATAGTCGCGTCAAAGAGCTAGGGATCATGTTAATATATTGAGTGACAATTTATTGTATTAAAAATATATGCATTCAAATGTCTGTATATTTACTAATACGAAATGAATTACATTTATCATGAAAACGATGTAAAAACAAGCTAGTCGAGAGAAATACTGTAGTATCACGGCCCCTTTGACTTTGAGCTTTGAGGTCATTTTTTTTTAGAAAATGCCTGTTTATTTTTTTACAAATGAACAAAGCAATAATAAAAAAAAACTCATTAATAAGTACACTCAAAAACCCATACATCTTATGATGCTTGAAAAAATACAAAATGGGTAAATTTTTTTTTTAAAAAGAAAGATTTTTAGCCTTGAGGTTTGTTTGAATAAAACAATAATATGGGTAGTTTTAGTAGTTTTTTTTATGTATGTATACAAATGCAATTATAACAAGTGTTTCACTGGATGTTTGCTCTCGATAATTCTTGTCTTACTTGTAGTGATACTCCGGAAATACGTTGTTCTAATTCAGTTAAGGTTGTTATTTCAGATGAGTAAACAATTTCTTTCATTCGTCCCCCTACAAAAAATCCACGCGGCAGGCTCAAATAAAACCAAGTCTAGGGGTCGAATTTTCAACCAATTTTTCGAGCATTTGAGGTCGTATGTCGGCAATAGCCGAGTTCACACTGTACAATTAGTTGAGCAGACTTCGTTCGATGAAAGTATGATGGTCAAGCTTGTCGTCCGACATATGTTCCTCCGCTCCATCCAACTTCAAAATTTTCAAAAATATTTGAAAATCTTCTTATAAGTTGGGCAAGCGGTCGTCTGAGGGTTCATATTTTTAAGCATTGGTCGTTCAAGCCAAAGTCTGTCCAACTAATTGTACAGTGTGAACGGCTCTAATAATGCCACGAATTTTGGCTTCCAAGCACGCTAATGTTTCTGGTTTGTTGACGTAGAGAAGCCACTTCACATATCCCCAAAGAAAGTAATCCACTGGTCTCAAATCACACAATCTTGGTGGCCGAATGTTATCTTCAATAAGTCGATCGTGCGCTGTGTGGCTAGCGCCATCTTGTTGGTACCACATCTCATCCACATTCATGCCATCCAAATTGGGAACAAATGAGTCGGTTTTCATGGCTCTATACCAGTCTCTATTGACGGTAACTGGTTCGCCAGCATCATTACGGAAGAAGTATGGCCCAATGACTCCACCAGCATATAGAGTACATCAAAAAGTTAGTTTTTGTAGATGTAATAGATTCTCTTCACTCCAAATGCGGCAATTTCGCTTGTTGACGTAACCATTCAACCATGAAAATGAGCCCCATCACTGAACAAAATTTTGCGATGAAAATCGGCATCGAGATCAATCTAATTTTCGGCCCACACACCAAATCACGATGGTGTCGCGCCTTTATTTCTTGCACATGCTGGATCTTGTAAGGTCGTAAGCCAAGATCTTTGAGCAAAATCATCCATAAAGTTGATGGACAAAGCTCGAATTGCTGTGCACAGTGACGAATCGATTTATTCGGGTCCTCTTACACATTTTGCTCTAGAGCGGCAATCGTTTCTTCGGTGAGCACTTTTCGACGTCTCTGCGAATGCGTGTTATCACATAAAGTAAACGTAGTGCGAAAAAAATCTATGGTTAACCGAATAAATTGCTCTGATGGACGATTATGTCGACCAGAAAATGGACGGATCTTGCGGTAAACTTCGCGAACTCAACCCTTATTTTCGAAATAAATTTGCACGATTTGCAAGAGTTGTTCTTTTCTCAAACTGTTTATGATGGAATGGCAAACCAAATTGAACATAAATGACATTAGAGTTGGCTGATTTGATCACAAAACGGCAGTTTTATGCCTATTCGAATAAACTACCTCTAAGAAAACACCCGATACATTAATATTTTTCATGAGTTAAAATTCAAAGAAAAAATGCAACCTTTGTCACAGAAAAATAAATTTATAAATCGTTCTTACGCACCTTAAGTTAATCTACTTATAAAGCTTTATACAAACGTACTCCTGGATGAAAAATATCGAAATGCATCCGAATAATTAACTAAATGTATTAGTTTATTTAGTCACAGTAATATATAAAATAGCAAAGTCACATAAGTGGAAAAAACTGTGTTTGATTTATTATGTTTATTCACGGACCATGTGGTCATTATTTGAACCGTTTTTTTTTTTTTTGCTCTAAAAGTACATTCTCCTAGGACTTAAAAACGCTGAGTTCTTATGAGAACTCTTAATTTTACAAAACGAAACAAAACTAGAACTAGAACAAAAATAACTTATCTACTGTTGAGAGTGGTAAGAAAGCTTGGTTTTTTTTTTTAAATAAAAAAAAATGCAAAGTATTTTTTCCAGAAAATCTATTTTCGTTCAGAAAATAAAATCCAATCAGAAGAAAATGACTTTTCTGAAAAAAAACCTTGTATTTTTTAATTTCTCAAAAACTAAGAAAGGATTTCTCCTTCGATTTTGTGTGGATGAATTATTTTAATAAAAGCATTGATATTTCAAAGAAAAAATCAACTATAATAATACAGCAAAATTTTGTAAAAATTTTAGTTAAAATTTTTGATTGTGAGACTTGATTACTCAAAAACGATTCCCATTCCCATCCAATCTGTATTGACCGTATGCGTAACACGCTGCATTGCGAGCCATCAGAGCTGTTAAAGATTATTTCGCATTTTATGCAGTTCAATTATCTTTACTTTAAGTTTCTTTGTATTTTTGTTTTCTTCTCTATATGAGTTATCATTCAGTTATGAAGCTAAATACCGGTAGCTGTTCTTTTTTCTTACTATAAGACAAGTTGATATCGACAAGAAAACTAGAAAATACATGCTATCCAGCTAGTTTTCGAATTGTCTCATGCTTTCAATTTTTAGTAGATTGTAAGTAGGAAACAATATGGCAAAATATTAAATTAAATGTTTGCTAAATTATCATTTTTATAACATTTTGGGTTAGTAGCTCGGATATATTTGTGTTTTTTTTTTTTTTTACTCATTTATGTTGTTATATAAATGTTTTTTTTTTTTCGTAACTAACATCATTCTATCATTTTTGTATACTGTAAGAGATTCAGAAATTGTGAAGGTATCAGATTACTATTTCTTTTTTAAATTTAATTCGTTGTTATAACACAATGGCAAATGGCAATAAAGTGTTACTACGAAATTTCTCTAACTACTCTATTCACATTGTGTATTTCTCCGATAGAGCTCAATGAAAGATCTTAGCTGTCGCTTGCACTGAATTTCAAATACTTACCTATACTCTGTCCAACAAAGATTGTCAGTACAGGGAAGATAGGACGTTGGCATCTCACTTTGGCTGCAACATATTGCATAAGTCTATCACACGTGAAAGCTCTTTCAGCGTTCCCATACCATGTATAAAAAATGATACTAAATCGCTTCAAAATGAGAGAGAAAAGTACCAGCGCTACCACTTTTGCTTTTTAATTTCACAATTACGATTTAAACAAAAATTTGATCATCTTTTTCCACACCACCATGAGGTAAGATAATAGGTGCGTTTTTTTTTTTAAAAAAGGTATTCCCAGTAGGCCTAATCCTTTTTTAAAAAAAACAACATAAATAACAAAAAATAAATATAACTTCATTTATTTAAAAATAATCTATTTAACAATATAAATAGTTGGTGTCAGTGTTCGTTTGATGGAAAAACCCCAAAAAAGGATTTTCAAATCCAGGCCAAATTCTATTTAACAGGTAGTAAAATGTTGCACAGCCCACCGCAAAAAAACCGCCAATAAATGAATGAAAGAAAAGAAAGGGCTTTTCTGATTCATAATTTGGTGGCGTACCTAATTACCATTTTTTATGATGTCAAAATGCTTCATTCTTTCTTTCCTTTTCTCAGAAGTAGAAAATAAAACTCAAAGTGCAGTTAGAATTGCAAACCACCGATTTGATTGATTTACAAGACTTTTCAGTTTTCATTAATGGAATCATTGCGAAAATTTTACTCAAAGAAAATAACACATAAATAAATTTGGTTTTCTTCTTCTTTTTTTCATTAATTAGAAAAGTTTTTACTTTTTACATACAGACTCAAAAAAAATAATAACTTACCTAGCCATACAAACCTATCGCCAAAATAATAATAGATGATTGCTTAAAGATAGAGAAACAATTCTATACAATTTTCCAAGCATCTTTCTTATCATGTAGGAAAAGAACCAATGAATTTATAAACGTTATGATGGCAGTACTTACATATTAAATTTCTCTCAAGAGCTTCAGAAAAGCATTATTTTTCAAAGTTCTTTAACAAACTCTGAAGGAAGAGTTGTATTATTTCCTTAAAATTTGGTCATGGCAACGCCGTCTGAATGTACGCATTCTCATTGCACTCAGCAAATAAACGAGGGTTGAATAGCAAACACAAGTCATTTTGCCATCGACTGTGTGGCAGACAAGTTGTATGGGGGACTATCGCAAAATTTTTATTAAAACTACATGAAAAACTCATAGGTAGGTCAGTGGGTTGTTTTTATTTCAGTGGGCGCTACGTACATTATTACTTGTGTGGTGTCCTGAGAGCGTTGACAGGCACCACAGTTTCGAAAAAAGCTCTCCCATAAGGCCTGTACTGACAATCTTTGTTGGACAGAGTATAGTTATTTGCACAGGTGAGCATTACAACTCGAAAGCTGTGCCTGCGCTAACCAACAACTGACCAACAGACATTTTTACAGCTTCGTGCTGTAAAAACGTGTCGGTGACAGCTATAGAAATAAATGCGCCGCGTTTCCACGAGGAATATTTGAATGACTAACCAATGTAATTTTTGGTATTTTGGCATTTTTACCCAACCATTTCCGAAAAAAGTTGCATATGCAAAGCTTCTTTTGCACAACATTTTTAAACTAACTTCGGAATAACATTATTGCGAGTGTCGCCCAACATTCGATGCGACAAGGATCGAAAGCTTCCTTTTGGTATTGCGTATCTCTATCGACGAGGGTCTCTGTTACTGTGAATAATGAAAGTAGTCATTGTTAAGAAATCCTATAATTTGACATTTGATTTAGTTTCAGTCATAGTCGATCGCAAAGACGATAACGACCGAATTCAAAATTTACGAGTAAAGTATCGACCAATAAGAATACGCAATACTAAATTTCATTTTCGATGTTCGACTATCGACGACCGTCGTGTATCGATAGCCAAACGCCACTCGAGATAAGGGCCAACATCTTTCGCCAAAAATTTCTATTTTGAGTGAGTTCTTTCTCTTCTGTTTTGAACTCGCGTTTTCTTCTTCCTCGCCCTTCCTAAAGTTCGCCTTCGAAAGCCTATCGACCGGAATGTTGGTTTAAATCGACTCTAAGTATATATCCCAGCTGTCATAGTCTCGCAATGCACATGCAACAGTGGAGCTCACACTGTTGCATTTTGAATTTTCTTCTCCCAACATCGATTTCACGTTTTTTTCTTTTGAAACGACTTATTGTGAAGAAAACTTTCAGTTTATATAAGGTTCATGTTCCTGCGCGGTATAACATGACTGGAATGATTTTATAAACGGTTAACTATGGTTTTCTAGAGACGATTTTATTTCTCAATTGCCTTCTTAACCCAAAGTAGCAGCATTTGGTAGGATTTACTTCGTTTGATCTTTACACTGATGTTGTTTTGCGTGTTTGTTATCATAGCGGATAGATAGACCAAAGCCTGGACTATCTCGAAACTATGTCTTTCTATTGTGACGTCTTGTCCAATTCATTGGTTTTCATTGATATTTTTTGATGGCAGCATATGCTTTCATTAATCATTAGACATATGTTTGCTTCTGTTTCTTTCAATACTGTTAGGCTTGTTTCATGCTATTGAGTCAATATCGTCTGTATAAGCGAGTAATTGTACAGACTTTTTAGGATTATGTTTCTGGTGTTAAGCTTTGAGTTTCGCAGTCTTTTTAAGTATGATGTTAATGGCATCTCATGACAGTGTGTCATCTTGTCGAAAGCTTTTTTCAGCACCTAATGTCTCGCTCCAAAGTTTGACGAAAGTAATCCTGCAGAGTTCCTAGTTTTGCACGGATGCCGAACTTGGATCTGAAGAAGTTGTCTTTCCAGATCCTACATAACGAACGCGATTATGATTTATTTACTGTCTCCAAAAATACTTAAAGTTTTTTTTTCTTTCAATGGCAGTTAACACAAGGAAAACTTCACATAATTTTAATATAAACATATTTTATTTGTTTTAAGATTTGTTATCTCACAAAAAATTAGTTTGGGCAACATGTCGAGGGCATCGCATCTCTTCTATTAAATTCCAAAAAAGACCATTATTCCTTTCATCTCAGTTAATCGGTCCTATCGAGGTAACCGTCGGAGCGGGGCTTTCTCCGCAACGCATCCTTTTTCGGAGATGCAATTTTGCTTCGAAGTATGTAGTTGTCATCGTAAGAAATTTTTCAAAAATGCGTCAACGCATTGCATTCCCAAAACTAAAACTTTCCGCAGCAAAAAACTAATGGGAGGACGTCCGATCTGTCGAACGGAAAACTACCACGGAGCAAAATGTCTCCGAATCGTAGGAAATCGGAGACATTTATCTCGATAGGGCCGAATGTACCTAACATTATTGTTGATTGCACAGAACTAAAACAATTTTGCTAACAAAAATAAATAAATCAATCGCATTACTTATAAAAGCGACACTTTTCATATCAAGCGATAATAAAGTCAATAAACAGACGAAATATACTAGTAAATAACACATTTGGTAATTAGCTGCGTCCTTTTACTAACGAAATGTTCTCTCATTAAATTTCATAACCTGACCGCAAAAAAAAAATTAATTCTGACTTAACACTATTTGTTCTTTTTCATGTTTTTATTTTCTTTTAGAAAGGTGTAAAGGAAATGTTAAATAAGTTCTTACCGAACAAATCATCATGAGATCACTACATACAACCTTATAATCCTTCCATATAATTTTTTTTTTTTTATTAATAAAATCAACGCAAATTTCTTGACTTACAAAATGTAATTAATATCAAACAGTGCTAAACTCTTTGAATTTTTTTTTTTTTTTGTTCTAATGAATAAATTGTGAACGACTTGGAGCACAATTTGGCATAAAAGGTGTCAATTAATAGATAAATGAACTTGACAAACACGATTGTAGATTAATAAACCAGTTAATTGTTAAACAAACTGTAAAGTTTTAGGTTAAATACTGTTCTTCCGCAAGTTATGCATAAATGTAATTGTATAGAACTGAAATGTTGTTAATTTAATTTCGTACTTCTGCTACAATTTAATAAAAGAATTTTTGTTTTGGTTAAAAAATCTTTCTTTTAATTATTTACTGGTGTGGTTGTTCATATGAATAAATGTGACATTGAAGTGTGTGTAAGTGTGTAGATTGTAAACAAGTTTATGAGAGTTCCATCCTGTCATTCATACAACTTTTTTTACAACTTTGACTTCTATATTGTTGGGTTTCATTGTACGGTAGAGAGCATTTTAGATTTAGGGAAGTAAAAACGATCGTAATCCAGATAAGTAGTCGAAGACTAACCCTTGAGAAAGAAATCGAAAAGTTTTGTATTGTTTAAGCCACTGAAAGACCCTGGCATTTGATATCGACTTCATGTTACTGACAATAACCCCATTTTAGAAATACATTCAAAGCGAATTACTATCTTAGCAATCGGGCAAACTGATCAATTCAGTTTTGTGAAAAAATGAACATTCATTGCAAAGTATTTCCTATTGTGTATACCTAATACACTTAGTGAAAGTAAAAATTTAAACAAAAGAACAAAACAAAAAATTCACACAAATTTTCAGGTAGCTGAGGAACGGGAGGAACACAAGTATGACAATCGTGAGAATACACCATACGGCGAATATGGCGGTTGGCATAAGGCTGCAAAAGTCGATTCGCCTACTGTTACAACTACTCTAAAAAATCTAGGTGCTCTTTATCGGCGACAAGGTATGTTTGAAGCAGCAGAAACCCTTGAGGATTGTGCATTGCGAAGCAAGAAGGAGGCCCTTGATTTGGCTAAACAAACAAAGGTCGCTCAATTACTAAACAGTGGAGACAAACGGCGGTCCCGACATCTTAAGGATGATACAGAACCATCGGAGAAGGATGAGGTAATTAATATTATTCAATTTTCTTGTATGAATTCATTGATTCTTTTTGATTTACAGAAGAGATTTTCAAAACCTTAAAATGTCCTGCTCAACATCCTACAATTTGTTGTTGGCGGACGTTTCCCAAGGATATAAAATGATCAAAAAATGTTGCAATACCGCAATGGTTCCGAATTCTGCAGAAAGATTTTATATTTTTATTTTCAAAGCATGAAAAAAAAAGAAACAAAAACAATATTATATTTATGTTTATTTTATATTTTAAAGTGTTTAATTTAAAAAGTGTTCAACGCAAATTCTAATTTCTTATGATGTCTTAATGTGTTTGAGCGAAAATATTTCTTTAATATAATTACATTTATACATACCTACATATTATTAAGATAAAATTATATATGTATTTTCTTTTCTAATATTATTTAAACTGGCTTCATTTAAAACAAAAATTGTTAGCAAAATATTAAACCAACCATTTATATTTATTTAAGTTTCTTACCTATGAATATTTGTATATTAAAATCAAATAACATTCGCTTAAAAATTTATTACTTTTGAATACGATTTGAATGGAAATTTTTTAAAGAACTGTGCTGCTCGTTCGGATAAGAAGGGAATTTTTCGTGTCTACATTAGTGGTCTGAGCCTTGATCTTTCTTCTTATAAATGATATTAAAAAGGTAGGTTCACTTTCTCTAAATTTGACGGATAAGCATTTATATCGAGTTACAAGTGTTTTAAAATCCAAATGGCTTTCTAAAATGTCTACTCAAAACAAGCGTAATATCGAGCTCATTTAATTTAAATTTCTTTTTGTAATTAAAACTTCTTTAACACTGTTTGAAAGTATGACGAAACGAAAAAACGACATTAAACTGAGACAAACATACCAGACCGGTGCTAGCCTGCGAGAGAGTAAGATGGAATACAAGTATACCGTGTTTCTCACAATCGTCTCCTCTTTGTTCGAGCTGAAGTTTCACACACTTTTTTTTTATTAATTTTAATTTACTTCTCACTATTTAACTGGTGTACTTACAGAATAGAATTTGTTCATGAGTTATGGTAGATTGATTTCCTATTAATTTGATCGAAAACCTGTTACCAGAATGATTTCGCAACTTTTTATAGTGCTTATGAAGGCAGTGCTGTTTCGAAAAAATACTAATAGACCAATAGAATAGTTGAATACAAAAAAAAACATCATTCTATTTTTAGCACTTAGATTTAAGACATAATAAAGCAAATATTTTGTGGTGAAAGTAATCGGATATGAGTATATGACGGTTATACACTATTATAAAATTGTCAATTGCTTTTCACCAATGATTTCAAGGGGGTAATGAAAGTATAACGTGAAGTATTATATTTCGAAAATAGAAAAATACATAGTTTTATCGGGTGGTATCTAATAAAAGATTTTTAGGCTTACAAATTGCTATATCTGATATCTAGCCCTACCATGCTAACCGTTCAGGAAATCTGCGATTGGAGAAAGGTTAGATAAAGTATGGTAATCGAATCGGAGAAGAAAAACTGACTCCGAACAAGAAGATATACGTCAATAGTTTCAAATTATGATTTAAATATGACTTCAGAACCGCAAGCATGTGCGGCTTTTTATATGCCGTCTGCACGTAGCTTAAGTCATCTTTTAAAATTTGAACACTAATTTCCAGTTTTCAAGTAATTTATTTTATAATTTTACCAAGTTTCTTGATTTTTCGGAAAATTTTCCACTTTAGATTTGTTGTCGACACAGACCAGAAAGAAAACAACACTTAGCTTTTAACTTTGTCACTCGTAAAGTGTTTTTTAGTTGTCAAGGTGAAAGAAACGGCTAAGAAAAGTAAAGACGAGACCGGAAAAGTAATTGAAGCTGTCAGGAAAAAGAAGTTTTGTTGAATTTGTACAGAAAAAGTTACAAAAATGTATAACAATAGAATGAAAGAAAATATTGATCGATTTAAATCTGCTTTCTTGGTTTTCGAATTGATATTTTGGTTAGGCTGGAAGTCAAATTGTGTTCTATTACTACAAGTAAACTTAAGAACAGGTCAGGGTCATAGTCCTTAATAAGTTTGAAGCTTCATTCAAAATATCCTGCTGCCAAATTCAAATAACTATGTTAGGTATTACTTGATAACGTGTCAGACTCACACCAAAATTTGTCCTAAAATAATGAGCAAATGTAGGCATCTGTAGGTGGTGTCTTGGGAACAGATTCCATATTTTTTAAACGATTATCGTTCAATCGTTTTGAAATTTAGACAATAGTCATGTAAAACGTCACGAAATTTGTGCCCCTGTTCTGTAACTATCGCCTCGGCGATAAACGGTGGAAAATGGAACGAAATCCTATGAATTTAGTAGGATTTCGTTCCATTCTCTACCGTTTATCGCCTGCTTTTATCGGGTTACAGAACAGGGGCACAAGGCCCTATTTGTCGCCCACAAGAGCAATGTAACTGGAGTCAACGAAGGGCTACAAGTTACAGTAGGTGGAAACCAAGTAAGTTTCTTGAGTCCTTTACTTTTTCTTGCGGTTCAACTATTCTTTGTTGGCGATGGAGCCGTTATAAACATCCCCATAAGGATCACTTAACCTTTGGGCAGACATTTTTAAAGGAAGTGGAGAATTTACCAGTTCAAAAGGGTTACGGTCGTTGGTCGATTTGTCGAACAGTTTGTGGAGAAAGAGGAAAGGGAGGGTAGTTGAAGAAGTGTTCCCCAAAATCAAATCAACACGAACTGTTGAAACCTCATTCGAATAAAGCGACTGTTTTCTTTTCTGTTACTGCTACTTGTAGGTATTGATATCATTTTCATCTTGTTTCATGAAAGTTGAACAAAAAGAAAACGAAAAGAGGTGGCGCTGTGCTCCATTCGTTGAACAGTGAAATCGTTTTGGTCGATTTGTTGCTTCCATAAATAGTCTTTGGATACAGAATAACGAAATTCCAATAGTGACAACATGATAACGCAGACAAATATATTGGAATATTTTTGCGGTAAGTATTTTAACTGACTTCCATTTTTCATCAGTTTTGGTTGAGATAAACGCAAAATTTATTGAATTTACTTATTTTTTTATTTTTATCTTCGTCTGTGAGTTGGGAGCTCTAGTTTTGAATATCTAATTATTTTCACGTTTGCCTTTTACAAATTGCTTATCGAGTTTGACAACAATCTACAAGAGATGCACACATTTTGAGAAAGCTTTATGGTCACTCGCTTAAGAACGCAATACCAACTATTGCTATACAATGTGTGTGTAGAACTTCTGCACTAACGTTAAAAATTACCTATTATTTGTATCAAACGCCTTGAAAAAGTTGTTTCGAAGGAACTTCGCGTTGGGCGCCATTAATTAAATTTGTCTGCCTGTTACGTACGAGGTCCGTGGTTCGAATCAAAAAAGAAAACATAGATAATTTTTAGAGCTGAATTAAGGTGATCTTTTTGGTAGCCGAAGAGGTAGTGGAATTTGCCCACCTGGTGTTTGACATCTGGATAACAGCTTACTCTAGCATAAAGTGATAGGCTTACCAATGAATGAAACTTCTTTTTTGGAGGGATCATCGGCTTTGCTGCTTCCCGGAATGTGTGCCCTGCAACCCAACGCTGTCGCAGCTAAAAAATCACTTTGGTTCGGGAGAGTCTTTTAAACAGAACATCCTAAAACACAACACAAGATTAATATACTCAAATACATTCTTAAAAAAGGAACGAAACAAAAGATTTAAGTTTATACGAGCTGTCAAACCAAAGGTTGCAACACTAAATATGAATCCTTCTTAGACAAAAATAAATTGCTAGGATGACTGCTCATTTTGTTCATACATGGCTGTTCTGATTTTCGGCAGTATTAAAAAAACGAAATTGAATCCGTACGGATTGAAAAAGCTAGTTCCTATTTCTTAAAGGATTCACTACTGATTTTATATCATAAAAACGGTTTAGAAAGCAAATTTTTATGTTCATTTCAACTGTTCACTGATACATGATAAAATTAATATAGTTCACCATTTCTCATGCGCAGCTATATAAAGTGTTTTACATAATTCATCAACCGAATTCAATTCATAATAGGAACTCTCATACAAAGATGCATATTTCGATATATTGATTCCTTTGAAGGTTTTAACAACATTCAGAGTCAAAAAATATTAATTATGGTTTTGCATGGATTTTCAGTTTGTTTTTAAGAGTAAACTAGATATTTTTAATTTAATATTTTTTAATAATCTCGCGTTGGGCGCCATTTTCAATATTTTTATAAACACTGTAGAAGCTAACACTTATGCACAAATCGAGACCAAACAAAACAAAAAACAATTATCACTACATTAAACTACATGTAATCGGCATACAAAAAGTATGATGTCAGGTAAAAAGTTGAAAATCCAACGCAAATTTTATACATAAATTAGTGTACGCGAATTCGAGGGTGTTCAGTAGATGTTTGTTCCAAAAGCCGCACATTTGCGTTGTCTTATTTGCGTGTCACCGCACTCGCATATAAGGGTTTTCAGATGCTGATGAAATAAATCGTCAAAAATCGTGCGCAATCCATTCGCGTGCATGTGCGGACTGTCATATGTTGGTGTTCAGACGATAAGCGTAAATAGTGGCAAAGTAAAACTTAAAAATTACGTTAGATTAGAAACGCAAACATGTACGGCTTTTATATTCAACAATTCCTAACAATGCCCTCGATGTAATTTAAACCGACCTAGGGTTCAACAAACGAATCAATGGTATAAGGGTCATTCCAGCGAAACCGCACCATTCGCATAAAAAAAATTACTTATACTTAAATCCATATCTGGAGAATAGAATATTATACATTCTTATGAAGTGAAATGATTGCTAATTCAAAGTAAATTGAAAAGAATTTAGTTTATATATTTCATGGCCAAATATTACTCGTCCCACCCGTCCACAAGCATTAAGTATATTTGTTTTACGAGTTATTTGCGTAAATTATACTAATACCTAATCTGTGTAATATCAGCAACTAAATAAAATTAGGTTTAAAATAGAAATAAATACAATAACATAGAATTTGTTATTGTTAAAAGTTTTTTGAGTTGAATTGGAAGTCAAAAAACATGAAGGGATCAAAGATCCATGACCACAACTCTTAAAAATTGTTGGCGTTTCGCCCAGGTACGGCAGTAAGCTCATCAGTTAGATGCTGCCGTACCCTTCTAAGACGCGAATTTGTTTGGCTTACACCGAAACAGAATTTGTTATTGTTAAAAGATTTTTGAGTTGAATTAGAAGTCAAAAGACATGAAAGGATCAAAGATCCGTACCGAAGGGCACGGCAGCATCTAACTGATGAGCCCACTGCCGTACCTGGGCGAAACGTCAACAATTTGTAAAAATTAGGTTGTTTAACAAAAGTCTCATAGTTTCTTACTAATTGCGAAAGATGTAAGTCAACTCGCTAATGAGAGGTAATTTGATGTCCCACCCGTCACACTTTTTATACCATCAATATCTCAAAATATTAATGATATTTTCATAATTTTTTCGATGGTACAGTATGCAATGTCTATCCAAGTATCTGATAATTTCATATTCAGTACGTAAATCGTTGCCGTTTGGCAGAGATGAAGTAAAGTTTAGGCAAAAAAAAGTATAATGTCAAACCCGTCCCAATGGAGTGACCAATAACTGAAAGTAAAGCAAGTGACGACACATGATGTAATTATGTATATTATAAGTATTTTTATTTTTGGTTTGTCCAATTAAACATGTCTTGCCTAACAGCTGCTAGTTGGTATAAAATTTTAAATACAATAAAAAATGTAACAATTAAATAGTTAAAGTACTATGCGATGTAAAATAAGGCTTCTAAAAAAATTTTTCATTTGTCCTTGCGTTTATGTCAGTTAAAAATAAAACAACTAGCACTAATGTCGGCAAATGATTATTTTGAATAAATCCCACTTATTCATGAATTATGTTTTAGCTTAACACCACGATCGGGTTCTACCCGTCACATTGAAAGTCTATTCCATTAAAAATGGTGCAAACACGTTCAAGTGTCAATTGTCAATGATCAGTTACAAATATTCCGTTTCTGTAATGTACGTACGTATGCACATATAAAACTATTTTGAAGATACAATGTCAAATTATTAGTAAATAAAGATTTGTAAGCATAAGTAGGTTTTCGATTATATCTCTTAAAAGTATTAAAACATTTAATCCACAACCAAGTCTTAAGTGCAGTTTACAATATAGTCATTGATTGGTTTTATTCGTCAATACATTGGTGTCTCATTTTGTTAATCCTTTTTTTCTTTTTCTTGACATTGGCAGTATCGCGTTACAAATTAGCTATTGTTTTTAAGACAGACACAAGTTTTTGTTTTCTTTTTTGAAAAATGTAAATTTAACATAAATGAGCAGCTACACTGTGTGCTTAAGATTAGATAGCAAATAATTTTAAACTTAACAAAAAACACAACTACGCAAAAATAGTTTCGATATAAAATCGTGGTACTGATTGATAATACTTAAAATAGATTTAAATATATTTTTCTTTTCCAAAAAATAAAAAAGTCACTCACGGACTGATTGTTTATGAAGATGATATCAATAATGACGTGAGAAATTGTTTCAATTCTTTGAAAACAAATCGAAACTATTTTAATCACATTCATTTCTATAATTTTTCCTACGGAATGCCGCTAGTTTCAGGCGTTCTGTTTGCAATGCTTGTTCAAGCTCTAATACCTTTACTTGAATTTCCATTTCAAATGTCTTCGCTTGATGAACTGTCAATTTTGTTAAATCTATTTCTTTAGAGTCCTCTAGATGTTGACTGCAGTCTTTAGCTGTTGCTACTACTGTACCGGTTGCCTGCGTTACATTACGTGACGCAGTAGAAAGATCGGAAAGATTTTTGCTTTCTCGAGGGGCTTTAACACGACTGGCAACAACAAGTTGTGCAGTGCAAGCTGCAATTTCTTGAGCCGCTACAATGATGTCTAGATGATGATTTGCCTCCCCTGACACTGCTTTGTTAGCGGCATTCACTAAGAGATTAGCACCGGTAGCAACACTCTTTGCTGCCGATATCAGGCCCTCACTCCATTGATTGTTTCTTTTGTAGAATTCTTTGGCTGATGCTGTTCCTATTGGGAAATAAAAAAAGTTTGTTTAGACCATTCAACGAGTGGCAAGCCAAAGTAATGTATTTACCTTTTCCAAGAACTACTATCTCCGCTTGCAATGCTTTCGCTCTTTGAACAAGAATACGTATAGATTGCATTAGGTTCGTACAGGCGTCTAAAATACGTTCATTGACTTCTAGCTTCACCCCAGAATGTGAAGCCCGAGAGCTTGAAAGTAAGTCGACAATTTTTGCAGCTGCTTCCTCAATCGCTTTATCCATAGTTGCCAGTTCTGATTCAACCAAATCACCCAGTTGTAAGCTAGGATCGGATTTCGTACTTAGGTCATGTATCATACTCGTGATGCTATTAATTTTTTCTTTTAGAGAAACTATTTTTGGAAGAACAACAAACGGTTCGGATAATTGGAGGAGTGCTTGGTACATGGAATTGATATCTGTGTCCAAAGTTTTTAGTTTTTTGCAAATTTCTTTAAAAAAAAAAGTAAAATGAGTCAAATATATTACAAGAAATATTTAAAAAGAACAAACCTTCGCCAGCCTCGATGTCAGCAGACGTGTTACAAACTGTCATGCCTTGTATTTGAATTATAGATAGCAAGTGACCCGTTAGAACCACTTTTCTAGAGAAACCTTCTACTGCGGTGTTGTCTGTGGTGTATTTTGAATACACAATTTGTAGTTCATTGAGAGTATTTTGCAACTCTTCTGCTAGCATCATAAAATAAGTCGAAGTTCCAGCCACATTCGAGAACTCCTTTTCTGTATTAGCTCGAATCGCTAACTTTTCAGATGATCTTATGCAAGCTTCTAAGAGAGCACGTAAAGCTGTTTCACCTTGTATCTTACACGTACTTAATGATGATTGTAATGATGCAATTGTTTCCAAGGAGCTCTTGTATTTGCTTTCCAGCTCAGCTTGTTGTGTTAGTAAGTCTTGATTATCACATTCCAAAGAAGTTTTTTCTTCGGACAATCTTTCGAGAGCAGAGTTCACTGTCTGAAAATTGAAATTAGTCAAGTAAGGTCTCGCTTTCAATTAAAAACAAAAAGTAAATTAAATTTTGCTGACCTTAGATTGAGGTAAAAAGAAAGTTATAGTAAAAGAGTATTAGACACAGATGCTGATGCCAATCGAGACGCAGATGCTAATGCTAATCGAGGAATCTTAACTACCTTGGTAGTTTGGCATTAGACGACTTTGTCTACCTAATATCCGATATAGACACGGAAAACAACATCAATACAAAGATCAAATCGAGAATAATTTTTGCCAACCGTTTCTTCTTTTGAAGAAGAAGGCAATTGAGAAATGAAACCCTCTCTAGAAAAGCCAAGATAGCCCCTTTAAAAGACCTTGATCGTTCCATTTCTGCTTTACGGCGCGGAAGCAAGGACTTTATCGAAAGCAGATGATGAGGTCATTGGTCGTTTCGAAAGAAAAATACTCCGAATGAACTGTGGCCCCGTATGCGAAGAAGAAACAACAACGAGCTGTACCGCGACATGGGCATAGCTAGAAGAGTACACTTCGCGAGACTACCATGGCTGGGATATTTAGAGCGGATGGAAATCAATGCGCTGGGCCGACTGGTATTCAAAAGCACATTGCATAGAAATCGCGTAAGGGGAAGACCTCATCTTAGGGGTAAGTAAGTAAGGCGTCTACTGTAACGTTTTTCAAATTCTTTCAATCCTCTTAAACGCACCAGTGACATCTCAATTGCTTATCGTCATAAAAAATAAAAATCGCCAAGGAAACTTTGGAACCTTAAGACTTTTCTTACTGACTAATTAATGCTTGTTACCAGAACTTAAATCAAATATGTCATTCGCTGCAACTAAGGAGAAGTGGCTGGCTTAAGGATCAACGCAAATAAGACCAAAATAATGACCACGGGTTAAAGCACACAACAAGTTATTCTAAGGCAGGGAACCATATTTTTTTATTGCACTTGATGGCGGAACGGACCTGGATGTTAACAATAGAATAAACAAAGCCCGTAGTGCATTTGGAATCCTTTCTCCTGTGTAGAACTCAAGCAAAATATCGCTACGCACCAAGTTGAAACTCTTCTAAACCAACGTGAAATCTGTGGTGTTATATGCTTCTGAAACCTGGAAATGCTCTGTCAACATCTCAAGCAGGCTACAGGCCTTCGTCAACCGTTGTCTGCGCTACATTCTGAAGATCCGGTGGCCGCAAACCATATCAAACGTTGAACTATGGAATAGGACCGAACAGATGAAATTGGATGCAGACATCACCCAACGAAAGTGGCGTTGGATAGACCATACACTGAGGAAACAATCATTCGAATGGAATCCTCAGGGTGAGAGACGCGTTGGAAGACCAAAAACAACATGGAGGTCATCTGTTTTAAAAGAAATTCAGTCTCAAGGTATTCAATCGTGGTCACAGCAAAGACCCGTTGCGGCGAATCGGGACAGATGGAGAGATCTGGTTGCTGCCCTATGCTCCAGGAGGAGTTAAAGTGCTGCTACAGTTGCAGCCGGACAACATACATACCAGAACTTAAATAAAAGAACTATGAAACAGTAAGATCCTTACAAAAACTACCCAACTCACTTTAAATTCTTCATTCTTCCTGCTTATTTCATTTTCCATATTTTGAATAACAGTTTTGTTTGCTTGAAGCTCGGTTTCAAACTGTACTTTGTTTGCTCGCATATCTTCTTCGTACTTAATGGTGTTCCCTTGCAGAGTTTCTTGAAGAACTTGAATCTCTTGTTGAAACTGACTAGTGTCTTCTTTGCTCTTGTTTTCTAGTACCACGAACGAGCATTGCAGTTCCTGTTTCGTCGAAGCTAACACTTCAATTTCTGCATTAAGTTTATCGTTTTCTGTTTTGTAAGTAAAATTTTCTTCTTGCAAATCGATTATAGTTTTGTTCTTTTCTTCAGATGAACACTGCAGTTGTTGCGATAGTTGAGCATATTCCTCTTTTTTAGCATTCAATTCACGTTGAACCATCTCGAGAGTTGAACTAGCCTCTGTCTTATGTTGGAGAATTTGAACTTCCAATAGTTGAGACTTTTGTTTAAGCTCAGCTATCTCGGCAGCTTTGTCTGCATGTAAGTCATCATAACGCTGTTGCAATTTGTTGTGTTCTTCTATCAACGCCTCGTGCTTCGCACTGTGATCTTTTGTTTGGTTTTCTAATTCTGAAGTTTTACTCAATATTTGTTCATGCTCGATTTGTTTCTCAGCAAACTCATCCAATTGAACTTTGATTAGTTCCTTCTCTGCAACTAGCTCGGCGTTTTGTTTTTTGGCTATGTTTAATTGTTTACTAGCTTCTGCATGCTGAAAATGTAGACCAATAAATTGAAATCAGATTTGTTTTGGTGGAGTTTAAGAGGTACATACCTGTCTGAGTAGGCTTATATGCTCATCGCGGATCTGCGTGTACATATTTTTAAGTTTAGTAAATTTCTCCTCCGTTGCATTTGCTCTTTCTTCTTCTGCCGTTGCTTTTTCTGAAAGTAACATGTATGTTTTTAATTTAGACCGAGACCAAGACAATAACATGTTCTTACGTTCAAGAATCGGCGCTGTCTGCAGTTTAAGTTCCAAGTCGTCTTTAAGGATTCTCATTGTCACCAACTCTTCACTGGCGTTTGCCAATTCGGAGTTCATTTTGGAAATTTGTTCTTCTAAGTTGTTTAATTCATCTCTATGAGTAATGGTCATGGTTTTTACGCAGTTCCTTAACCGTTCAATTTCAAATTGAAGTTCCCGAATAAAATCATCTCTGTCTATCAGCAATTGTTCCAAATCGACTTGAGGAGGCTCCGGTGTAGCCGCTCGATTATTTTGCATTTGTTGTACACTAACATCAACTAAATTTTCCACAACTGGCTCTGGCTCGGGAGGAACAACCACAACTGGCGGCACATAGCTTCCAAAATCGACGCTGGATGAGAAGTTTGGAGCATTTGTTGGAAGATGTGGAACTTGAATTAAATCAGCAAAATATTGTAACGGGCGAACTGTCTCATAAAATGTTTTCAATTGATTGAAAACTATACGAAAACGATCACGATGTCCAGTTAGAATATCATTTGGTAAATTGGCATGCAATTTGAACATGAGACGTACTGACAGATCATAAAGTGGATTTGAATCTTGAATGAGCGGAATTAATGGTGCCAGGCGACATTGACCTTGCGGTGTCATGGATGACATTCTATACGAATTTATTGTTGAAAAAACTTTGGCTTGTAATGCAATGATATCGTCGAGATAATCAAAAATTTCTACTCCCAATTGAAAGCTGTATTTGGGAACATAAAAAAGATTTTGTTCTTTTAGGCAATTCAGTGAATGATAAAAAAATTAATGTTGGTACTTACTAAAAATTTATATCGTCACCAGCTACCCTTTCCAAGTCTTTGAAGTCAATTACCAAACTTCCGGGGAAATTTGGATTTTTCTCGTGAAACTCCAGCTTTGTCACAAGAAGTTTGGTGTATGCTTGAATGCAGATGCCTACACCGTCTTGTAGATGACCCCAAAGCTTGCCCATTTCGTGTATCATTTGTTTGTGAGTGCGTGAATGTTTGATTGCACTTGGGTGACCTTCACGCAAAACTTTATGAACAAGATGACAAAATTTCCATGCTGTGAATCTATGTTCCATTAAAGGTTGTTTTGTTACTACGGCCCAAAAAGATTTTGTTTCTTTTGTTTGATGAGTTGATATTATAGCTGATCTAGCATGTTTTAGTTTAAGCGGTGCCTCCATTGGATTCAGGGCTTTGCTAACACTAACTGACTGCAAGATTAAAAATAAACAAGTGATTGAAGGTTTTATTTTCAAAGAAAACACAAAGAAAGAAGAACTCTAAGACATTTAAAAACTCCCGAGACCTTTGATGAAAAAAAAGGCAAAAGGCGACTTGTTATGCGACTTGTTTATCATCATACTAGAAAAGATTGTGCAAAAATCATAGGCTAACCGGAACTCTTTGCTTACGCGTTTACATATCTAGACAATCATACCCAGGACAATTTATAAAGAAAGTACATAATTCCATATTTGCTTTGTGAAAACCATGTTGTTTCAAACTTTATATGGCTTGCCTCAATTGATTTTTTTTTTTTAACATTTGTACTTTAATGTAATCAAAATGTTTTGAATAAAATAAAAATTAAAATTGATCAAATAAGCTTCCTTTTGAACCTAATTAACTAATTCACAAACAGTCCCCACAAAGAAAACACAGCGCAATCTCTTGATTTGACAACTCAATAGATTAAAAGTTCGTATTTAAAATTACTACGTACCAGTTGAAAAAATATTTTGTCGGACATCGACATGATGTTCTGTTGTTTCAAGAGTACAAGCTAAAAAAAAACAAGGGATCAAATATTAATATTATTTATAAATTCTTTTAGTTTATTTTTTTATATTTACTTTCCACTACTAAATATGTATTCACAGAATGTGAAAGTAAAAAAAAAAAAATGGAGATTTATATTAGAAGGTAATACAAAAAGTTTTAATTTTAAATGTTAAAAGTTATTCAAGTCTAAAACATAATCACACTTTAACTTTGGCTTCGGTCCAGTTACGTTCATTCTCTTTGAGTACACTTTGTGTTTGTTTTAGCCTTTTTTTAATTTTTGTGAGTTTTTAAAACGAGCAAAAGTTCAATCAATCTGAGCAATTTGCTTTTGGTTCGAGTCACCTTATGATATCTTCTACATGAGCCAACGTACTTTACAAGGTGGGCAAAAAGAAATCGGTCAAGTAGTTTTTAGGTTTCCTTTCGCGTTCCCGTTTCTGTTTCCGTAGAAATTCTTCTTCTTCTTTTTCATTTTCGGCGTTACGAGTAGTGATCTTGAAGCGATCACAACTCTCCCACTTTTCTGCTTCACACTAGTGATCCGCCTGTGGGGTACGCCGCGTTGACCTCAGAAATCGTCGGCAAGCCTCCCGGTTTTGGATTGTTCCATGTCTGAGGCCAACCAAATGCTGCTGTTTTTGCATTTGCTTGTACCAGGAGTGTTTTGGCCTGCCTTTTCTTTTTCGTCGCGAATTTGTTTCCGTAGAAATATAGAGATGAAATATAATCTACTTGACCGATTTCAAGTAGTGATTTCTTTTGGCCCACCTTGTAGAAGCAGAGGCGACATTCAACATACATTCATAGGGTGCCGCAACAGAGCATGGAGCTCCGGTGCCTGATGCATTTCTCACAACCCTGCCTTGTATGGGAATGGAGGGGACCTAAAATTTTCTGCCAATTCCGAATGGCTAATTGGGAAAGCGCTTTTCATAGCAATGAACTTACTATCGGAGGACTTCCCAATCGCTTGCCAAATGCGATAACCGTGGTAAAACATTTTTTGGTTTCTGTTGGGATTTAAAACACGCACCTCCCGCGTAACAGGCAGACATGCTAACCATTACGCCACGGGCACCACGAGCGACATTCTAGCCGTTTTTTTTTTTTAATTATCACAGGGTTTTAAACCACAAAACCAAAGCTGTAAGAACCAGCAAGGAAACATAGTGATAGAATCGCAATTGCTATTGAGGAGAAGCAAATTGCGATGTTAAGCAGAATGCCTCATTCAACTTGATCTGCTTCATATGGAAGGAACCATGTCCGATGAATGGAACCTCAGTATCGTATGTTTGATTCTAAAAAGGCACGCCCTCACAATTGCGCCAATTATGGAGGAATAAGAGTCCTTAACGTGGCGTAAGATCTTGTCTGCTGTCATATGTGCTTTTAGATCAGAAAAGTCCACAATAAACCAAATTTTCACATTAAGGCAGGTGTTGGAAAAAATCCTGGGAACATAATTACGCTATACACCATCTTTTGTCAATTTCAAGGTCGCGTATGACAGTATTTACAGAGACGATCTGTGAAGAGCCATGTCTAGTTTCGGCATCCCTGCAAAACTCGTACGACTATGCAGGATGACTTTGGAGAATTCACGCTGTTCCGTCCAGGTCGGTAAGGAACTCACCGAGACCTTTGATGTCGAAAAGGTTTTCGACAAAGTGATAAACTGTCAAGCGATTTCTTTAACATCATACTTAAAAATATTGTCCAGTTACTTGCTTACGCACCAATATTCACGTAATGGGAAGAGGTTAACGTGTCATAGGTGATTTTGCCAACATTCGAATAAAAGCGAAAAAAGGGTTTGACGGTTAGTGAGGGCAAAACGAAGGACACAAAACATCGACTTATTGGTCAAAACGTCACATTAGACAGACATAACTTCGAGGTAGGACAGGACTTTGTATAACTCTTTTTTTGGAGCTTGATATTACCGATCACTTTACAGCTGGTGTATGCCTCCTAGATCCTATAACAACTGTTGATAGTAGTAAAAACAAAAGACGGTTACATAGGCCAGAAATTGTCTGTCATCCATTAGTAAAATAACGCGCAAAAGCTTATTAAAATCTGAAAATCAAATTTTACCAAGCCAAATTTCAAGAATATCGTCTAATTGCTCCAAAACAATGGCAGTTGGTGAATAATACTTTAAACGGGTTGGAAAATAAGAAGAAACGTTTTGGATAAAGTTGAAATAGGAAATGCATTTAATAAAGTTTTTATTTAAGTTTCTTTACAACATCTAGCAAACAGCCATTTTTTTCCAATATCTCCTTAACAAGGTAATCATTTTAGTGATCACTGAAATTTGAGTCAAGAGCCGGCGCGGCGGCCTAAGATAACAAACTTACACGAGTATTGTACAGAAAACCCCTCAAGAATTAAATTTTATTTTTGATGCCGTTAAAGTGACTCACTTAAATGTTTACCTACATAAAAGTAAGTGATCATAAAGTTGACTGTTTGCGCGGTGGATCACCTTCACCATATACTCAAAATATTTTAGGTGCAAATAGTCTTTCGCTTTCTGCTTTGCAAAATTAAAAGGATTTTTCGATAATGTGTTCCAAAAATAAATTGAAAGAAAACAAATAATAGAGTTGAAATTGTTTTTTTATGTTGCAACCAATACCATCAGGTGTTTGATTGACTTTTTATATTTGTTTGCTTTGGATCACAGTACTTTGAGGTTTTATAACTTCACTTACACTGAAACGGTTTTCAATTTGGTTTTGATGGTTTTTAATATTGCAATTCGCTGATGTTAACACTTTAAAAAAAAAAAACTACTAAATTCAACTTGATGATAATTAAAATATTAAATACACAACATGCATTGAATGCCGTGTCTCCAAATTCAAATCCAATTTATTTTTGAGACTAAAACCCTAAGGTTACTCCAGAAGAATTTAAAACAGAATGCTTTTTTGTTTAGATAAGATACAATAGAACAACTAATTTATCTTATCAATCATCGATAAGCAGTGTTGTTTGATTGAAAGCTTATTTGAGTCATATTCAATGGGCTACCTAGGCTAGGAGCAAACGCAATCATTTACTCGTAATTTTTGTTTTATTCAAGGAAAAACAAAACGAAATTTAAATTGGATAGATGATTTCGATTTGGAGTTGTCTGTTTTATGCAAACAGGCAACGTTGACTATTCACAACGCAAGCAGTTTGCACAAACGACTGTTCAAACTTAATTGAGATCGAAAATGTTTAAATAAACACCGCTTTGAAGAAAAAAACAAATATGTACGATACTTTATACTTTGTGCATAAAAGAAATTTGAACTGAGTTTTGGTTTAGGCAAGTACCTAATTATTTGCTCTCGAATTAAGACCGCTACGAGGCAAAGTTTTAATGAGATGAAACTATCATAATACTCAAATAAGTTTGAATCGTCTTACCAACCAGAGATTAGTATTCCAAGCATGCTCAAAGAAAATAATGCATATTGCGATCAAGGTTTCAAGATATTGTTGAAAGTATAATTAGAACTATTGGTGATTCAGTTTTACAATGACTCAGCTAATCCGTGTATTGTTTTATGTTTTCTTATGAAAATGAAGAGATAGGTAGACAAATTCATCACTAACCAAAATTAGTTTTCAGAGTGCTGCATCATTTCTTAGAACTGACACAGTTTTGAAAGGAGAAAACGGAACAATTCAATATTTAAACGTTGGCCTCTGAGACTTTATATTAAACGATGGGTACACTGAAAAGAAAACCGTGTAGCTTTTGTAGAAACAATTTCATTTTGTACCTTTTCACATACAATATCCTTACAAAGCGCAACACCTGTATTTGATTTTGATTTTCAATTATCAAGTCACCAAACACACAGCCACACATCGACAATGGTTTCCGAATACATCAAGTTACTCAATACAACACCCATGCGAATGGACACAAACAAGTACTAATGGAACAATTTACACTTAAACCAAATGAATACTAAGCTACGTTAATCTCATTAAATTAGATTGCAACACAACATGTTACAATGACTGGTGTTTTAAAAAAGATATTCAGAACAAAATTGGTTAATTTAATTAAATGATTTATTTATTTTTCAAACCTGAATGATCCTCGGTGGTGATTTCTTCCGTATTTTTTGTAGAATATCTAAATAGATATTTGTTCCATCCAAATCTTAAACAGGTGTACAAAATGTGATGCGGTATGTGGTTCAAAAAGATATTTTTTATTGTTTAAGTTTGAACTTCCTGTCTCTGCATTTGCTTTCATTTTACAGTAAAACCCGCTTAAGAGAAACCCGCTTAAGAGAAAAACCCGCTTATCTGAAAGAATTTTTTCGTCCCCGAGTATTTGTAGACCAATTACCTATTAAACACTCCGCTTAAGTGAAACTCGCTTAAGTGAAAAACCCGGATACCTGAAACATATTTTCAGTTAAATTTCATATTTCTTATTGAAAAAAACTCTCTTAAGTGAAAAAAAATTTTATCCAACAGAACAATTTGAGCCAAAAAATGGATGGTTAGATCAGTGGAAAAAACGTGAAAATATTCATTTTAAGAAGATTTGTGGTGAAAATAATTCTGCTGACACAGTTGCTGCTAACCATTGGCTGGAAATTTTTTGGCCAAACATTTGTCAAAGCTACAAACCTGATGACGTGCATAATGCTGATAAATTCAGGGTCGGGTAATGTTTAAGGCTCTACCGACGCCGACGGCTTCATTGGTAAATAGATGTGAAAACCTTCAGGATTGAAGCTACCAAAGGGCCGTATCACAGTCCTTTTCATTTCTTATTCGACTGGAACAGACAAAATTATTTTTTGTATTGGAGTGTAGTCTAAGATTAAACATATTTTGTTTTTCTTTTGCTTAAAATTTTTCTTCTTAATATGTATAAAGTAGATCTCATAATCCGAGATGCTTTAAAAAAGCACAATTCCTGTTAATTAATGAAGCAGCACTACAATTCGAAAAGTTTGATGCTAGCAGATCTGTATCTGACAATGATTTAGATGTGGAAATTTTGGGAGTCCAGAAAGCAACAACTACAGAAGCTTTTAAACCTCTCAATGTTCTTAAGCAGTTTTCTGATGGGGATCTAATCTTAGATGAAATTGAATATAAAATGATGAATTGCCATTTCCGACTTTGTCGCAAATTGATGACTTTTTTAAAAAAAGTGAGATTATTTTTGTCTTCATAAAACGTTCCTAATTGTATTCAAAAATATGAATATGTATGTACATTAGGGTGTGTCATTTTTTGAGTAACTCTTAGGCCCGTTTGCTGATTCGAGTCATAAATTTAAGTTCTACATAAAGTTTTCATTTTTGTATGAGACGTTCCGGAATTCTTAAGTTCTACATAAGAATTCCGGAACGTCTCATACAAAAATGAAAACTTTATGTAGAACTTAAATTTATGACTCAAATCAGCAAACGGGCCTTAAAGTCATTAAAAAGTCATCAGTGTTTAATAAAATAAAAATCTTAATTTCATACATTTCCAACTTTTAGTTTAAATATCGTCAGAAAGGCGCACTCTATGAAAAAATTAAATTGAGCTTTTTTGTAGAGCATTCAATTTCCTACTTAAATAATTTGTCAGTGTATTTTTAAAATGCTCAAATGTCAAGCTATAAAAATAAGAAAAAAATTACATTATTTTTCTATGTTATTTGTATGGAAAATTGAGGCACCTCTAAATTTTAATATTAAGAGCTCAAATTTTAAGCGGCTTCGTTTTATACCTTCCTGAAAGTAATTAGCCTGTTTTATCGTTGAAAAAAAAAGTTGCACAAAAATGACACACCTTAATGTACCTACATATTTGAAACCTGAAACCAAACTTGGGAGTGGCCTCTTTTTGATATGCCCAATGTGCCTACGAATTAACCTACAAAAACTCAAATGTGATTTATTGTAATTTATGTAATATATTTATGTACTACCTATGAATTCCAATGTACAAACATATGTTATTTTTGTTATTCAATAAATTACTTTTTTGATGTTTAATCGTGGTTAGTTATTCAAACACTTTTATTTAAATTATTTCCAGGCAACTCCAAAGATAAATACATCAAATTATTTATTGTGTATATGAAGCATTAAACCTCCGCTTAATGGAACTTTTAAATCCGCTTAAGTGCAATTTTTTTTCACTTATCAGGACTCCGCTTAAATGAAATTTTTTTCACTTAACCGGGGTTCGGTTAAGTGAAAAACCCGCTTAAGTGAAAGAAAAACTGTGACAATTTGCCTTTTCTCTTAAGCGGGTTTCACTGTATAAAACAGCGCCGTGTGGTACAATTTATACCACGGTGTAATGCACACTTAAAAAGTGAACGACATGTGGTTTTATCTATGACACCATAGTAAAATTTATTTTTGATAAATTCAACGTGGTTGGTAAGTGAAAAACTTGAAAATATTAACAAAAAATACAGGTAAAACATAAACACTCACAATGTTTTCTTTTTCTGTTTAAAAAAATCATATACCCAAATTCTTTCGTATAGAAAAGAGAACATAACTTCCAGCTGTCAAACAATAAAATATTATTTCATCCAATAGGACGGTTCACTTCACATTCCATAACATGTAGGACACACTTCTTCTGATGGATGCATCAGCTCGTACCCGAAACATCCACATCCACATCCATCCAAGTAAAACCATAAGCTCAAATTTATAGTCAGCTCGTTTTCAAGGAAAAAAGGCTCTTGTTAACATAACTCTAACTTTAAAATGGGGCATTAAACGCAAATGGTTTACAGACACCACTCTTTAGTGACAATTTTAAAATGGACCTCCTTAAATATATGTGAACAGCACCAAATTTTGACAGACCAGGCATATGAAGTGAAATACCAAACCGAAAAACCGAAAAAATTAACTCAGGTGAGTAATAGAATACATTTTGATTGCAAAACAAAAATATGGGATGAAAGTTTCTTTTTGTCAAAAAATTCTTGATTCAGAACAAGTACTAGTGCAGAAATAAATCACACAAAATTTCTAGCAAATGAGAAACGTCAGATGAGTTGCAGCATGGTTTGAAGTATTTAAAATAATGGCACTTTCCATTGGTTTCACTCAGGGAAGCACTCATTTTAAAAACCAATGGAACACCCAAAATTGTTTCTACTCAGTTTAACGTCATTTCCTTTGTGTGAGTAAAACACCTATGGCTCTTAAAAAAATTTTCCTTGAAGAAACTTTTCTTTATGACATTTGAGTAACATGTGTTAGTGGTTCTGAGTCGATTCTCATTTCAAATCGAGAAGCGGCTGTCACTCCTCAGAATCATGAGAAGCGATCTTTTTGCACCAATGGAACGGTTTGAGAATGCTTCTGGACGCTCCTGGACGGTTCTTTTCGTCCAATGGAAAGTGCCATAAGTATTGTCTGATCTTAAATTAAGAGTGACTCTAAAAAAGTGTGAAGTTAAATCAATAGAGTTCATTTTATGGCGATTTAAAATGACTATAAATTTGCGCTCTTGTTTTTTGCTTTCACTACCTCCAAGAGTCCAAACCATAGAAAAATAAGAAACAAGAAGGAAAACCTTTACTTCACTTGCCTCGCAACTTCCATTTGCTTACATATGTTGCTTTTGTAACACGAGATCTATCTGTGATACACGTATTCAGCTGAATATTTAGCTATGTCAATGAAATTGCTCACATCACTTTGTTTTCGGATTTCAAACTGATTTTGCAACATCAACTTGAGGACAGAAGCCGTAAATCCAAAAGTCAGCCAGACGTGGCCTTAAGGTGAATTTTGAATAGAGTCAGTGGTGGAAACTGCTCTGAAAGTGGCTGTACTTGAATTGGAAAAGGTAAGTTTCATTTAATGGATGAGTAGATCAGGTTTTATTGGATATTCAAGCGAGTGTAGTATGCCCTCTTTTTATTGCAACTCCTTCGATTATTTTCACCAACGGGAAAAAACACTTACACAATGACAAAAATAAATTTCTTAGCTATTGTGTTCCATTGGCATTCTTTTCAATAATGGATGTCTCTGAAGTCCAAGATTCCAGATACTCAATCAACTGGAATGAGGACCTCCCTGCACTTTAATTTCAATCAAACTTCAAAAGTCAAAATAGAAGGAAGCCGTAAAATAAAGAAACAAAAACATCATCAATTTTATTATTTATTTTACTTAACTAATGTGAATTTGAATATTTAATAGATATATTGCACTCATTTAGTTTCAATATAGTCGAATGAACTTTATTTTGGTCTTTTAGAAATCACAATTTTATTAAGTTGCCAATAAAAACGGCATAACAATTTAAAGAGAGTAGGCATCTTGAAGAATAATATAATTATAAGTATATGAAAAGACACCACACGATTATTAATAGGCAAACACCTTAAATCTAATAATTGGCAAAAACACTATTCGAAAAAATCTTCAAATACGTTGTGAATTTCGTTGATCATATCACCTGTAACCATGCTACGTCCAAATTTCTTGAATGCATATGCGTTACATTGTTTTGTTAAGAAACTGCTTGCAAAAGTGGCAATGAATGTAGGATTTGTCTGGTTTGACTCCAAGGCCCAATGGTAGAACGTGGCCAAAGAGCCACTCAGTAAGTCTCCTTGTCCTCCACAGCGTCTACCTGAACCACCCGTAGCCAATTGGTAGATCTCTCCTGTATTGGTAATATAAATTTTATCACAACTTCCTTTCTGTAAGACGGTGATTCCGTTTCCTAGGACTTTCATATTTTCTGATATGATTTCCGGTGAGTCTCCAAATAGAACTTCAAATTCTCTAGCATTTGGCGTTAGAATAACGCCACTGTAATCTCTTATGAGCTCCACATTCTTACTAATAAGATGAAGTCCATCAGCATCGATTATAAGCGGCTTGGATAAACTCCTACACAAATCGATAACTTTACTTACAGTAGCAAATATGCTCTCTTCACGCCCAAGGCCAGGTCCAATTACCTTGAAACAGGAGAAAAATTAAATTGTTTGCCAATATTATCTTATGTTGATTATATACCAGCACATGTAGACGTTCTAACCATGGTTCAATAAGATTGGCTGCGTCTTCAGAATCCAATACCGGATGGACAATTAACTCTGGGCTATACGACTTAATAACAGTCGCCGAATCTCGCTGACAGAAAACATGTACCAAATCAGCTCCAACTTTTAAGGCACTAATTGCAGCAAAATATGGAGCCCCTGTATACTCTAGGGATCCTCCAATTATACCAATCCTTCCTGATTGGCCTTTGTGTTTCGAATTACTCAACGCAGGCACTACTAATTTTGCTAAACGTAATAATTTTTTTGTTTCCACAGCGGCCTCCACTAAGTGAGACATGTTTCTGGGTTGGTTAATAATTTGAGTTGATGAATTATTAAAAAGAAATCGAGTTTGACGCAAGCCAATTGCACAATAATTGTTCATTTTATTAATTCAATTAAATAAAACTATATCTTGTAGACACGTTGTTTGTCTGGCCATTTTTCACATTCTGTTGCTCAAGCGAATTATAATTTTTTATCAATATTCAATATCAAAAGACACAAACTTTACTACAAACTACTAAACTAGGTTGCTGAAAATTCTTTCAGAATTAAAGTCTACGCTTCGCATTGATTTGACATACATACAAGACAGGGTGATTGCTTTTTGCTTCAATTCAATTGACAAATTTAATTTGAGACGAATAGAAACAAAAGTTCACCACAATTCAACACTACTCCCTGTGCAAGCTCCCAAATGGGGTATCTTTCGTCAATTGGCTTGGAAAGTGTAAAACTTTTGACTCTTTGAAGGTGCAGGGAAAAGGGAGTCTGATTCTGACGTCGCGTCTTCTATTCAATGTTGTACACCAGTGTAGTTTTGTTTTCCATTTTGTCATTTTCAGTTTACCCTGGGTTGACAGGAGGAAAACATTTTAATTTTTGTTGTTTATACCAAGTGTGTGCAGGAGGGCAACCTAATTTGTGCGTGTTTTCAAAGTATACTAAAGTCTCACATTTGTTTAGCTTTAGGTGGTTTGCGCAAATTTGACCTAGTTGTTCGTTTTTAATTTCTAGTTGCATCTTGCATATTGCATTCATGGTTGTTTATACGTAACGTTCAATTACATCACCAGAAACGTAAAAAAGAATTCGTCTTAAGAAAGTAAAATAAGTTAGTTAAAAATTCAGTTACTAGGTCTGTTGAAGCGTTGGGGTCAAAGATGAATAAATATAAATTTAAAAAAAATATACACATGCTAGTTTTGATGATGATAATCAAAGAAAAAGAACTGTTTTTGGTTTCAAAAGTAATTTGTTGAAAAAAGTTTATCTTTATAAATTTGTTATAATCACCTCATTGACTGACTAATGGCAAGTGTGGGTAAACAAATAAATAACTTGTTAATTAAGTGAACCACCGTGTGGTTAAACGAGATTTTTGATAACGTAGCAGGAATTAGTAACATAACCTTTGTTTTTGTTTCTTTGAAATTTAAACAAACAAGTGTGAGCCTCTGCGGATGTGAAATAGCTTTTTGCGCTACAAGCAAAATTTCATACGATTTGCATCGGGCGCGGTTGAAAAGTGCTTTAAGGGTTGCTTTAATTTGCATATAGGATCGTTTGCATGGGGAAAAATTATTCAACGTTCAATTATTATCAATTTATATAGGTACTTGCTAATCACCTAACCAATAACCAAGCTTGGATTAGAATAGAAACAAAACGAGACGGGCTACGATTATGCTAAATTTAAACAAACTACGTGTTTAGGTGGGTATGGACCTTTCGTTGACTTAATTAATTTTATTAAAGAATTTAATAAAATCAATACATTTCTATTTCTAGTTATCTTAAAATGAAACTTTGCATTATTTGTTTTATCTCACTGATAACGATAGTAATGAGTTTAATGGCTTCAATTATTTGCGAGTTTCGGCATATTACCACCTGCGGTGTTAGATTTCAGTTTGATTGTTTCCAGCCCGAAATGCTTTGTGCACAATAACAAAAACTCAATAGATATCCCATCCAGCTACTAAAGTTCTTCTTTCATTTAATTAAAAAAAATTAACTCTTAGCTCTTATTTCTGCAGCTGTGGAAACATACGGAGCTATTTAAGTGAAGAAAACTACACAATAAGATTATAAATCACATACGTATGTTAATAAGGCCTTGGGTCAAAGAAAAGATCTTGTCAAAACACAAAGGAGCCAATGTCAACGAAAGTGCATTAAACAGACGCAGATTGGGCTATTTGCCAGCTACGAAGTGAATATAGTCGATGTATGTCGTTGGAAAACTTGACATTAGAAAACATTAACAGACTGAGTGGCCCGCAGGCACCAATCGGAAAAGCAATCTGACTAATAGCAGCATCACCAATTTATATCATACATTTGATCGTTTGTCAATTTGCTTCTCTAAATTGGTTAAACATTTCCAATTAGGTACGCTATCGAAAAAGTACCGCCTTTTAAAATATAGTCAAAATGTTGTTTATTGCTGAGAGAAATAATGTGATCAGCACACGCACACGGCAGTGTGACCAGTTTTTCCACAGCAGTGACTGGCAACTTAAACAGTAAAAAAAATCAAAGCACCGCTTATCCTTATTACCATTGTTGTTTAAAAGGCCGTGTCTTTTTTTTTGGTTTTCATCTTAAAATGATTTATTAATTTCAGCTATCCAGATATGTATAAACAAAAGTTTGCTAGCACAATCCGAAAGATCTTGCAACCCTGTTCCAGTACGTTGCTCTTTTCTTGTGTTCAGTTTTATCTATATTCTATTCGTCTATGGAATTCCCTTCCACGATACATATATAAAAATAATAAGCAAACCGACCATGTTTTTACAAAAAGCTAAAAGAATTTTGATTTTAAAAACACATTTAATGTGCAGTAGGTAGAGTTGAGGGTGGTGTGGATGATGTCTTTGAAAACGGTGATGTTGTTTTTAGAAATCTTAGTTTTATTGGATTCCTTTTTCTTTTCTTTACTTTAAAAATTGTTTGTAAATTTACTAGCTTCTAATTTGTTTCTAATCGGCACTCTTTCTCATCAATGATCATTATTGTATAGCATAATATTTTAACATAATTTAAAGTGTACAAGAGATATTAGTCGTTAGATTTTTTTTTGGCTTAGGAAAGACAAAATTCTAAAAACTGTTATAACTTATTTACTACAAAAATATAGGAATGTTGTATTTTTAGATAAACTGATAATATGTATTGTTAAATCGCGAAAAAACATTGATTTTTTTTTACTTCTTTGACTATTATCATTTATTTATTATGTAGTTTAAAATTTATACTACACAACTATGCCGCCTAGTCGACTCGATACTATCTATCGTAGACTATTGATAACGCGATTTTTTGAAAAAGGATGGGGCAAACCAGAGAACTTGCAAAGGTAAATATGTATTTTAAACAAATTGATTTATGTATTTGAACTATTTTTTGTACATTCGGTGATCTGCGAAGACACAATTTAACTATAAATGCTGTATTTTTGTGAGAGTAAGTACAAAATTATTTGTTAAAGATAAAATGTCATTCACATTAAATGTTGAATTTATCTTTATTTATGATATGTATAAACGCGGCCGTTAGCTGCACTCCGTCGGTCGGTGATGTAAACAAATTTTTTTAGTCATTTCCTCCCATTTCAAACATTTTTTGGATTATAGTTTATTGTTTCACTAATATCTTGAAGTAAAAATTAACTTCAACGAACAAACCTATTATTTAACAATCCCCTTTTAAATTTTTATCCGGCAGGAAATCACGTTTCTTAAGTTATTCGGCAGTATGTTTGATTAGATTGTTTTGATAACAATTAGGAAGTTTAATAACCCATGAAATGTTGGTATATGTAAATTAATAATATTAATAAATGACCTATTATAGCATAGTTTTTTAATCAAATGATTCGCTTTCACTCTCTGATTTACTGTCAGTTACATATCAGGTTTTCATCATCGTATGATGGTTAAGAAAAACCGTCGGTATTTTTTGCAAAACTTAATTCATCAGAATTGCCTAAAAATGTGTAAGTTTATTATTATTATTATTATTTTTTTTTTTTTGAAACAATGCAACCCCAGCTCGTTTATGTTTTTTGATCGATTGAGGGGTCGTCTACCTTCACGGTTTCAAAAAATCGAATTATTTCAAGGCCAAGAAAACGCAAAAAAAAATGTTTTTTTTTTTTTTAAATTTTAATAGGTATGTATTAATTAAATAAAAAAACTCAACGTGTCAATATCATGTGCAGTTTTTTCGTAATCCATCGTCAAAAACAAGCCCGAAATTCATACATCTGCCGAGTAGTCTTGAATTTTAGCAAATAAATCTTCCATGTTCACCGAGGGCTCTGACATTTGTATGAAAGACAAGAAGAAGCTTTTTTTAGACGCTTTATGCCATTTCTAAAAAATGCATTGTTGAAATCACATCCTGTAAATACATGGAATGCTGGAAGTGCTGCGACTAGCATAAAAACCATAACATATTGCGAGCATGAGCCATATTAGGATTAGCTAACATTATAACCAACACATCAGTGTAAGAACAACTAATCGCTAAGCTAGCATTTAAATCGATTTGACAAGCATGAAAAATCATTTCTTGTGTCAACTTCTTTATGAGCTGTACTCACTCCGTACTCACAAAAACAATTTTGGTGCTCATGTATGATGGCACCATATTAGGAGTCTTCAATGACCTGTTCTAGAACAGTTTCCGACAGAAAAGATCAGTAGGGCGTTCTTTTATGGCTTTGATGTTATGCGATGCTGTAGTGTCAACAACGGTGATTTTGACACTACAGCATCACGTACCATCGAAGCCATAAAAAAAAACGCCCTACAGGCTTTTGGTGTTCAATGAGAAATTTTCTGTTCTTTTCTGATCTTTTTTGTGTTCAATGAGCTGTTCTAGAACAGTTTAGCACAACATTTTCTGCACCTCCTCTTCAGCAAATGCAAGTTTGGTGAAAACTGTCAAAAGCAGCTGTTGACTTTTTGCTCGTAGTTTTTTAAAGCGCATATTAATTTGTTGTGAAAAGTTCAAAAAAATTTTTAAAAATCAGGAAAATAACACCTAACCTTGTGCTGAAAATGAAATTACTTATTCGTGACGAAAATACGCTAAATTAAGTTGATATCAGAAAAAGAAAAATTGGTGGTTATTTTCTTTTCGTTTTTGTTGTTGCTTATTTTGACAAGTTTTCTTGTTCCAACTTGCCTGACGTTTTTCACTGCTTCTGTGCTGTGCTGTTCTGATCTAAAAAAAAAGCCATTGAACACATCTATTTTATCTTGTTCCCAATCTATACATCTATACACTACACCAGAAAAAGTTTTGCGTTTGTTAAAACTGAATAGATTCCAAGATTACTGAGCCGATTTCAATGAAATATAGAATAGAGATGGTATAAAACCTGAGAATGACATGGCTATATTTCCTTTGTATTCCCCCGAAAATGCAAACGAGAACATAACCGGAAACATAAAACACTTTGCCAATTTTAAAAAATCTTTCATCGTAAGAGTGCTTCATTTTCCCCGATTAACATGGACTATCCCCATTCTCCCAGTGGAACGTGAATTAAGAAACTAGTTTACTTAGGTCCGTGTTATGATTAGCGAATCGGACGTTCGACTGGAAGCGAACTGTTTTAGAGAAACTCATTTATGGGATTATTATCATTAAACTTTGTCCATTTTCTTATCTGAAATACATTATAATAATAATATGAGAATTCCTACTCACACGACTGTAATAGGCTCATTTTAGAATGACCAATAGGAAACCTTTCTCATCAGAGATGACTTAAATAAGGCCATGACTATCAAACAATTATTCAGCCCTATCACAGATTCCATCGTAATCGAAAAAATTCTAAGTTTCCCGATCCACATAATCTATTCGGAGTGGAACAAATTTCGAAATTCGTAGATTCGGTAGGTATCACCAAGTCCAAGTGGAATGTAAAACCGTCGTCTTTATATACGAGAGAAGTTGTGTTTTGCAGAAAAATGTGAATGATCTTGCACATTTGGCGTAAAACAGCTGATTTCAATAACCAGCATGGCGGTATTTAGTGCGGCAACTGGAAATGCTTTCTTCGATTCCATTCGGATTTTGTGATCACAAATTTTCGTAGTTCGTTACTAAGCTTTCCGTGTGGAAGTTTTCTACGATGGAATCAGTGATAGGGCTGATTACTTAAATGTCAGAGCTAACAATTTTATCCGGGGTAGCTTCCTACCCCAGTGGAAAAAGAAACGACTTAAAAGGCTTTTGCTTTTGTGTCTGCAGCTCATATGCGCATTAGATTTTATTCAATTTCATATTTCTATTGTTGCTGATTTATAACATTTCTCAGGTAGAAGATATAACGATTGTTATCAATTCTAATCATAGTGTTATATTGATTAAGCATACGATGGGATAATGCTCCTAAATTGACTCTACAAGTATGAAGCTACAAATATGCTGTTTTTTTTACAAATTTTCCTTGCTTGAATTTTAATTACATATTCCAGAGTTGAATTGAAATAAATTAAAATCAAACAAATATTGTTAATTTTTCTACAGACTTTTTGAATTCCGCAAAATCATATCTACACGAGAGAAATGTTTTAAACTTGTTCCGCCCGAATATCCGATTGAAATAACCAAAGAAGAAAAGCAATCAGATTGCACGATTCTAGAGGGCCATTTTCTTACTCCTCTTGAATTTCATCTGCCCGGATTGGTTCCAAAAGCATCCCAAAAGGCTCATTTCCAGGTTATATTACCAAATAAATGGACTCACGAAAAACACAAGCCAATGTGTATTCACTTGGCTGGTACCGGAGACCATGTACGTTCAACCCGAGACTTTATGTATCTTGTCAGTCTATTAATATTTTATTTTTTGTTACACTAATTTATCTAGTACTTTTGGAGAAGGAGAAATTTCGTTGCGAAACCATTACTAAAAGAAGCTAACATTGGTGGTATAATTTTGGAAAACCCGTTTTACGGTTTGAGGAAGCCTGACAATCAAGTGTACTTAATTCAATACTAAAACCATTTGAAAACATATCTAAAAATTATTTCTAATATTTTGCAGGCGTTCGAACTTGCGTAATGTTTCTGACATTTTTGTTATGGGTGGTTGCCTTGTTCTTGAATGTCTAGTTTTGTTACATTGGTGTGAAAAAAATGGTTATGGGCCCTTGGGAGTCACCGGTCTATCAATGGGTGGACATGTAAAAGATACATATTTTATAAGTTTTGTGAGCATGGTATTAATTAAGTGTTAAATTTTTTTAGATGGCCTCTTTGGCGGCTACAAATTGGCCAAAACCTATTGTGTTAGTGCCATGCTTATCGTGGTCAACAGCGTCGGCAGTTTTTACACAAGTAAATATTCATAAATCTCCGCTAATATATGTTTTATCATGAACATTGCACTCTTCCAGGGTATTTTGAGCCATTCGATCAATTGGGACATGTTAGAAACACAATACTTTTCCGATGGACAATACAGAGAACGTCTTTCTAAAATGGTTACAATAATCGACGATGCTTTTAAAGCCGGTCGAAAATTTATCAAAGACTTTAATCAATCGATGAATGAACTGAAGCAAGATATAGAAGATGCTCAATACAAAAAACTAGAAACTGGAAACGAGTTTGGTAAAAGCGAAATAGTGCAAATAGATAAACAAAACACCCTTGGCTTGAGCAAAAATTTGCATGAGAAAATAATGTCTGACAATAAGTATGAGTTATCTCAGTCTGAAATTAATGAGCTTAATATTAAAGTTAAAACCACGAAACAAAAGTTAGCAAAACTCGATGATTTACAAGATGTCAACGAAATGAATGATCTAGATATTTATAAGCAAAAAGATGATAAGCAGCAGTCAACGATGACCAAACTCATGGGTTATATTTGGCCTAGTTCAGTACTTTCTAGTCCAAAGATTGATATAACCAAGACAAATTGGTGGGAACGGGAGGCCTTACAGTTTATGCGTGGTGTGATGGATGAATGCACACATCTGAAAAACTTCTCAGTGCCATTTGACACATCGCTGATAATTGCCGTTTGTGCTAAGGACGACGCATATGTTCCACGAGATGGTTGTTCCACTTTGGAGGAAATTTGGCCTGGTGCTGATGTAAGGTACTTGGATGCGGGGCACGTAAGTGCATACGTTCTTCACCAAAAGCTTTTCAGGTGGGACATATTATATTTAATGCTTTTTTTAACAAACAAAAATAAACTTTTGTAATAGATCAAGCATCATTGAGGCTTTTGAACGAGCTAAGAAGAAAGCTGACGAAAGAGGTTCGGATTTTTGTTTGAACGAGGACATGAAGCCAACTGTGACTTTCGAGGAATTACGGAAGAAATATGAAAAATCAATGTTTTCTTGAGCATTATTAATATTTTATACACACATATATGTAAATTATAATACGGATTTTTGAAATCGATTTTTGTGAATGTAAAGTAATATGCTGGGTATTGCAGTTTTTTTTTTGTAAGAAGAATTTTGAGTAACATTAGATTTTTGTGATAATAATGGTAAACAATTTACCCAGAATAAAATTTAAATATCAAAGCGCCTGTAATAAATATATACAAAATGCAGGAATTATGTTTTTATTGCAGCGCAGCGGTTTCACAAGGAAAATAGGGATGTTAATTTCACACTCGTCGTCTTGTGCTTTTCATAAGTGTTGATTACTCGACGATTGGCCATCTATACCCAAAGCGGAAAGTGTTTAGTTTTGGGAATGCAATGCGTTGTTGCATTTGTGAAAAATTTCTTATGATTGACAACTACTTCAAAGCAAAATTAAATCTCCGAAAAAGCATACGGTGCGCAGATAACTCCCCTCCGATGGCGATTGTTACCTTGATAGGGTCGAATAACTTCAATTGTCAAAGCCTCCCAAGAAAAAAATACCCCTATTACGATTGGCGAATCAAACGTTCGATGTGAGTTTTTTCATTGGCGAACTAAAGGATTCGACATACTATGGTTGGCGAACCTTACGGTTCAAGTTCGAAACTCAGAAGTAATGTAAAAAAATCAAACGTGAAACCAGTTCTTTGTATATTGTTGCCATACACTAGTTATTAAATATTGTGATACTAGTGTTGTCCATATTTTACTTCTCTCGCGCTTTTTGTGCAAAGTTCAATTATATTTTTTTGATATCAAATAGTAGCTAAATAAATCCCCTGAAGAAGCTGGAAAACAACTGGCGAAACGTAGGGTAAAACCAAGATGGATTAGTTTTATTTAATTATTAATCGCATCCAACTTAATGATCATAAAAAGCCCAAAAAACAAAAATTTCTCACAAATTAAATATAATGATCAAGTTCACATTATCAAACGTGAAATCATTGCAGACAATTATCAAATAAGAAAATTTCCAAAAATCGAAAGTGCATTTGATGGGTAGTAAAATAATAATAAGTGATAAGTATTTTTGAAGATAGTGAACCCATAGAAAAAAATTAAGAATGATTTGACTCCGAAAGAGTATACGAGAAAACTCCAACGTCTTGGAACAGCCTGATCATCTGTAAGTAAGTACAATTATTTGTCTTTAGTGCAAATTCTTTTACAACTTTTGAATTTTTGAAGTTTCATATCATATTTTAGGCTGAATAAGGAACCTTTTGTTTTTGTGCTAAGCAAATTAGAGAGAGAATTCCAAAATACTTTTCAATTCCTGCCTTAAGATTTTTGCCCAGTGGGAGTTATCATAAACTATGTTCTACCTGAATCAGTGTATTATTGCAAAAGGCGTTTCTCTTAACCCCTGGAAAATGATAGAGCTCCAGACGTGACGATTTGTGTGTAATACAAATTCAAATCCAGCCTTTACTTTGTTCTTCTTTGTTCTTATTATGTTACTTTACTAAAATATCAATTTTGGCACCTAAAGCTTACTCATTTTACTGGCATTCTACAAAAACTCCTATTGTAATGACCTGTAGCCCATAAAACAAACAAATTAAAAATACCCAATAAAGGTCAAAAACACATACTATTGTAATAAGAGCGAATAGACCTATCTTTTGTTCGAAAGAATTTCTTAAAATAAAAATTATACGATTTGTATGAAATAGGACAACTTTCCGTTCGGAAGCGAAACATCCATAGGGCCGAATACATTTATGCCTATAAGATTTTTCTAGCAAAACTATTTTGATTAGTAAAGTCCTTTCTCCATTAAATAAATAAAATTAGATGAGGCACTACAAAGTTCTGCTAGTCCAAAAAGTAGTTAACTGTTAACTCCTTAACGATCTACTTCTTTTCACGTTATACGTTGTTCGACAAAAAATAACAGGAATGGCATTCAACTTTACGAACGTAAATCCGATTTCTCGCACTCACACGATTTTCGTTCGACTCGTCAATTGAAATAGGGGTAATACAAAGGTTGATACCTTCTTTGACAATTTTAAATCAGCCACTGATCTTATCAATAGAAATGCCCGCATTTATAAATGAAACTAGACACTTAGATTTCATTTCATAGACAGACAAAATTTTTTGAAATCGTTGGAGCTGTTTTCGAGAAAAATAATACCCCTATTACGATTGGCGAATCGAACGTTCGATGTGAGTTTTTTTCATTGGCGAACTAAAGCATTCGACATACTATGGTTGGCGAACTTCAAGGTTCGAGTTCGAAATTCAGAAGTACAGTAAAAAAAAAAATATCAAACGTCAAATCATTGAAGATAATTTGCAAATAACAAAATTTCCACAAATAGAAAGTGTTTTGTTTATTTAATAAGTAAGAAATAAAGTAATAATAAGAAATGATTAGTAGTATAGACTTATTTTTTGATGATAGTGAATCTCACAGAAAAAAAAATAAGAATGCTTCGACCCCGAAGGAGTATACGAGACAACTCCAACGTGTTGGAACTGCCTGATCATCTGTAAGTAGGAACAATTATTTGTCTTTAGTGGAAATTCTTTTATAACTTTTGAATTTTTGAAGTTTCAGATCATAGTTTAGGCTGAATAAGGAGGCTTTTGTGTTCGTGCTAAGCAAATTAGAGAGAATTCCAAAATACAAGAATATCTTCAATTCCTGCTATAGTTAAATTGGCTTGTGCCTTAAGAATTTTCCCAGTGGGAGTTATCATGAACTATGTTCTACCTGGATCAGTGTATTATTGCAAAAGGCGTTTCACTCAACGCCTGGAAAATGATAGAACTCTAGACGCGACGATTTGTGTTGAATACAAATTCAAATCCAGCCTTTACATTGTTCTTATTTTACTAAAATATCAATTGTGGCACCTAAAGCTAACTCATTTTACTGGCAAAGAAAATCCTATTGTAATAAGAGCGAATAAGCCGATCTTTTGTTTGAAAGAATTTCTTAAAATAAAAATTATAAAATTTGTATGAAAAAAGACACTTTCCGTTCGTAAGCAACAGAAAACTCCATTTATGCTTCTATGATTTTTCTTTGAATTTTTGATTAGTAAAGTCCTTTCTCCATTATAATAAATAAAATTAAATGAGGTGGCACTACAGAGTTCTGCTAGTCCAAAAAGTAGTTAACTCCTTATCGTTCGACTTCTTTTCACGTAATGCTTATTGTTCGACAAAAAATAACATGAATGGCACTCAACTGTACGAACGTTCGCTAACCACAATAGGGTGAGATCACACTTCGAAAATCTTTTGACATTTTAGTCGAATCACAAGGCGTGAGTTCGTTAACCATGATACCGATTTCTCACACTCACACGTTTTTTCGTTCGACTCGCCAATCGCAATAGGGGTATTAAGTATTATCATATCGTTTGTATGCCAGGTACCGTTATTTCAAGACCTAAACCCCTCTGTAGGCTGCTCAACAGACACTAACTGCGAAATTTGAAGAAAATCGGTCCTGTGACTTAGGCTGTAGATCCATATACAAACAGACAGATGAACAGAGTTGTAGGACCCAATTTTTCGTATTCTCTATCATCGTATTGTCATGTTTAATTGTTATCTCAAAATTTTTTTTCTGCACGGTTGCGAAACTTGCCTTATAGTACAGTACGGACTCGATTAACGCAACTAATAGACACAGATGCATTTTATGTTCTTTTATGCATGTTCTTGCACCTGAATATAAAAAACGGATAAATAAACAAATGACGTTGCACTTATCGAGGTAGCTTTTTTGCACTTATAGAGTCAAGACGTGTTACGATTTTAGTGTTGCGAAAATCGAGGAGTTGCACGAATCGAGGGTTGCGCAAACCGAGTCTGTAGAGTCGCAAGATTTTTGAAGTCGTGAAACCCAAATAACTCCTTAAACCCCTTAATTGTTTACATACGCATTAAAATTACACTTTGCGAATGGTTTTTTTTTCTCTGTCTCATGTAGACATCGCCTTACAATATAATTCTGGTGCACGGTATGAGTAATGCAGATTGTGGGTTGTCTAAATGTATATGAAAGCATTCGGGAACTATATGTTATAAAGAAATTCTAATATGTACAAACAACTTAAATCTTGTAAAAAAACAGCTCTACAAAATAATTCAAAAATATTAAGAGCCCGTGAATCTGAGAATAGAATAATATACTCACAGCTTAAAAATAATCTACTAGAGTTGACCTATTTTAGTGACGTGTTCAGTTAGACATAAGTATCCCTCATTTTGAAAATAAGATGTGAAATACCCTTTTTTTTAAATGGAAGCTCTTACAGTGGATTTTTTTTGTGATATATAGCTTATTTTTCTTCATTTGATCTTGGAATTCTTTCCGACTATATAAATATAATTTGATGTTTCTATGGTGACAAACCTCCCACGTAACAGCAGACTGCTAAGGCTAACTGCTTTAAGTAATCTTCAAAATATGTAACTTTCTAAATAACCGTAAAAAGTAAACTTTTGAAGCTTCATCAACTGTTTTCTAAAGTGCACCGTATCTTTACATTCTAATTTAAAAAAGTGTATTTTCTATGGAATATTTATTTCGATAGTTTGTATTTATATAAACTTTCTTAGTACCTGGAATCGTTTTCAAAACTAACCGAAAAGTGGAAAGTATGTGCGAAAGCACTTTTTTTATGTCATCCTTAGTCCACATTTTTGTTTTGTTTTTTTTTTTTATTACACATATGTTATTAGAAGTCCAAAACGGTCGTCGATTTCTCATAGCATTCTCACTTCATCTCACAAACACCTCACTCGGAATCCTTTTTTTCAGGATCGGTATCGATCTCGCGTTTGCCAGCTAAAAAGAGTATTTGAGTGGGTCAAAATTAAATGAGAAGTTTGAGAATTTTGAACGTACCTTCAGGTCCAGTTGGTGGAGCACCCGTTGCCATTATTGAGGAAGAGTTCTGTTGCAATGCCGGAGAAGCTCCTAATTGGGTAGGAGAATAGCCTGGGTGGTGACTATCATGCGGACCATGAGACGGTTGTTGTCCCGACGGAGAAGAATGATCTTGATAATGGAGTGGTGGTCCGTGGGGTGGACGAGTGTTCATATAATGCGAAGGAGGAGGAGGAGGTCCATATTGTTGATGATACGGATAAGGGGGATATTGCCCATATGGCTGTGGAGGGTGACCACCATATTGTGGTGGGTAGTAGGGTGACCGAGAAGGCCCTCCAGTTGGAGCATAGCCAGCATAACCGGAATGTGGCATACTAGGATGACCTGGCAACGCCGGATGGCCTGCCATATGAGGTGGCAAATGATGGGGTGGTGGACCATGATGAGCTTGAATTCCCGGCGTTTGCTGAACACTCGTTGGGGGAGCGGTAGATGATTCAGTGCTAGCTGGAGCTGCTGGCAATTGCCCTGGTGCGTGAGGACTAGGTGCGCCATGCGGTACTTGTTGGGATAAGCCATGCTGCATAGGAGAACTTTGTTGCGACGGTTGGGGTTGTGGCGTCGTAGACGGAGGACGCATATTTATGTTTGGGCTTAGATTTACATTTGGGGGCGGTACCGGTGCTTGTTCAGCAATTGGTTCTTTTGGAGCGGTTATTTGCGGAGGTGGCGATAATTGCGACTCCATAGGCCTCTCCCAAGCATCATTTTTACGAACACTTGCCGCCTTCTTCGGGCTTTCAGAGGCTATTTCTTTGCCGGAAGGTTGCTTTGATTTTTCCGCCTTGGGTGGTGGAACAGACGGTTTTAAAGACGGTTCAATTTCCATTGGCTGCAAAAAAAAAAACTAAAATACTACTAACCGCCAAAGAAAATAAAAAAAAAGTACCTCTGGCTCCATTTTACTGCTTTCAGAGCCACTTGGTGCCTGCTTGGCTGGAACTTGAACAGGATTGGATATTTGTGGTGGAGTAAAAAGTTTAGGATCTTCAGATCGTGCTGCTGGTTTATTTGCCATCAGATTGGGCGACATGTTATTCGATGCCTCGTCTGTGCATTTCAACCGTTCTTTTCGCATTTCTTCATACATTTTTTGAACCATTTTCTGGAAAGTTTCTTCGTCGACCGCTGGTTTGCAATGCTGCAATTACAATTGATAGAATTTTAGAACTTTCGGATTAATATGATAACAAAACTATGCATACCCTTTTCAATTCTTCTTGAAAACAATCGCTAGACTCAATCATTTTGCGTTTTTTGGTTTCAAACTTTTCCTCCATTTGCTGTAATTCAGCTTCAAGTTTAGTTTGATGCATTGTCAATGAGCTAACTTGCTTCTTTAGAACTTGCATCCGATGAGTTGTTACCACCGAACGGACATCGGGAACAACTGCATCCGAAAATATTTCGTTAATCAATCGATGATTTCGAAGGAAACGGGCATAAGCCAAATGCTTAAAAGAATAACCATCATCTTGATCTGAAGTTCAAATTTAAATTTATTATTAACTATTTGTCGGTTAAAAACAATTGTTTCTTACCATCCTCATCTTCGGCTGGTTGAATATCAATTCGTCTTTCTTGTTGTGCTTTTCCACTAGACCGTGAGGGAGTCTCGTGAACGTCTGTATCTCCGACCACTATTATGAGACAAAGTAGAAAAATTATGTAAAAGAAGAAAAGAAGCTTAGTTTTTTTGTTTTAATGTACCAGGTTTAGTTTTATTTTTTGCAGCAAGAAAAGCCAAGTATGCGGGAGAATTGTGGTAGGCCTTTAGAGACTTTTCGTACTCAACCTGAAGTTAAAAAATGGAATAAAAAAATACGTGCAAATGAATGAAAAAGGAATCTTCAACCTTTAAAGGTCTGTTGGAATGGTAAGCTAGTTTTATCTTAAAAATTACCTTTTCGGCTTCATATTCGTCAATAAAATCCTGCTTTTCCGCTTCGGTTGCATTCTTCCACATTGATCCAATTTTCTTTCCAAGTTCCCATAACTTTAGATCAGGATTTTGTGATTTAACGGAATCCCAAACTTTCTTTGAATATCTCATGTAAGGTAAGATTGGTTTCTCTGGAGGTTTTGGCGGTTTTGGGGCACGAGATTCGTTCTGAGTTTTCTTTATAAATAGTAAATAACACATTTTCAATTATTAGTCTTATCATAGCAGCATCTATATTTTTAAAACTCTGTTCTGAAAACATGCTTCGCATCAAGATCATTTGATATGTTTGTTTATATACTAAAAATAAATTATCATCAGCACTATTAAGAGTTATTTGGTTAGTCGTTATAGTCGCCCAATAGTCTGTTGGTAAAGAACTCTAGACACTGACAAAAAAAACTTCATATACTTGTGTTATATGTTCAAATTCACTTAATGGCTGTTCAAAATTCTTATCCAAAAAACTTCGTAGTTTGAATTGTCAAAAGTGCGCAAAAATTAAAAGATTTTCTGCTTCCATCAATGCATCAACTGCAGTCAATTGAGGAAGGCAACTTATTTCAGCATTTTTTAGAGGAGGCTTATGAAAGCTGTAAGACTGCTCAGCTCAGTGAAACGAACAACACAGTTCTCAAGCCACTAGAACGAAAAAAAAAAACAGAAGCCAACAAGATTTTCTAAAATGACAGGTGATCATCTTTATAAAAATGCCGGGTTTCCAGAAACCTATAGCCAAATATTTCCAAGAAAAAATAACAGAATTTTTGCTCCAGCTCAGCAGGTCTCGACTCTCTCTGATGATTGGCATTCTGACGGGTCACAACTCATTGGGGATATCAAGACTTAGGGGATATCGAGACGAATAGGCAGAAGACGGATCATTCCTCTTCCTCTGTGAGTGTCCTTCTTCAACAATCTGGGCATCTTTAACCTACCACTAAATAGGATCCTCAAATTCATTCAGAGTTCCAAATGGCTCAGTGGGGCTCATAACCACAATAACCCATTCACAAACCCAATCTTCTCCCATACTCTCCTCTACTTCGTCATAATCTGTTATCCGGGAGCACAAGGAATCCTTTAGATCCAAGTAAGGCACTGCCGCTTGCGGCTGCAGCCCCATCCAACCTAACCTAATTGCCGGGCCATTGTACTACCAGGATAGCAGCCTTCCCTTTTGGGGGGGAGGGGGAACTAGGAGGTTGAAAGATAAGTAGATGCGCAAAGCGGCATTCGAACCTATTCGGCCTACCTACTGAACACACTGCACCACGGCCGCCCTTTGTCTCTTGCCATACGACAAAGCCTTAGCTTAGTTATCTATTGAAGGCATTCCATACCTTCACCATAAGAATTCTTCTTTATCCCTTAGTAGCATAGACTATATTCCGTCCCACTGTGCCACAACTCGAACATACGGGATGAAATTTTTAACTATTTTTGTTCTGGTATGCCAAAGAAATATAACTTCGAACGTACATACATACATTTTAGAGCTCCGGTTCGATGGGTTTTTGAAAACACATTGAAGGGAATCGCGGAAGGGAAGACCTATTCTTAGGTGGCTTAATCAAGTGGAAGAATACCTTATACCACTTAGAGGGTAAAACTGGAGAACTGTCCAGAAACCAAAGTCGTGATTGAAAGATGTTGGTTCACCCTTAATTGTAATGCCCAAAAAAGTAAGTGAAAACATAAAATCAATTTTTAAAAAGAAGATGATAATGATAAAAAAGATGGTCGAACCTGCAACCAAATCGGCACTGTTGCGATTGACGGAAGACACTCCTCCAGCATCCTGAATGTCCGTACCTTCCGAGGAGCAAACATCGACTCGGACCACTACTTAGTTGGTGCAAAACTCTGAGTACGGATCTCGATGAAAGCTCTTAGGCGATCACCAACTACGCCGAGGAAATTCAATGTTTGACGACTTCAATCGATAGAGACCGCCGCTGCCTATGCCGACCGCGTATCCCTCGAGCTTGCGAGGAATCCTTCGACTGACATGAACCCGGAAGACCAATGGCAGCAACATATGTCAACAAGCCATAAGAAGTGCTGCGTCAGAGGTATTAGATTTCTCACAACAAAAAAATCTACCACCGACCAAGTATTCACATTACGCCAAATCCTGGAGAAAACCCAAGAGTACAACATCGACACCCACCACCACCTGTTCGTCGACTTTAAAGCAGCATACGATAGAGTTAACGAGTTATAATGTATCGTGCTATGTCTTAACTTTAGAATCCCTGCTAAACTTATACGCCTTATCAGGATGACGTTCTCGCTAGCTGTTCCGTAAAAGTTGGTAGAGACTCTACTGAAACCTTCGAAACAACCAGAGGGCTAAGACAAGGCGACGCACTGCCATGTAGCTGTTTTAACATTGTACTTGAAAATGTAATACGTAGCACCCATGCCAGTACATCGGGCACCATTTTCAATAAATCAACACAATTACTTGGGTTTGCAGACGACGTGATAGGAAGAACAAAGCGAGCAGTAACTGGTGCATTCACTACTATTGAGTCAGCAGCAAGCCAAATGGAGCTGAAAATAAAAGAAAGTTCAATCCCACCACCGACTTGGTCAAAATGTCACCATTGACAGGTATAACTTCGAGGTAGTCAGTGAATTTGTCTACCTGGGCACTGCTGTGAACTCAGCCAACAACATCAGCGCCAAAATCAAACGCAGACTAACTCTTGCTAATCGCTGTTTTTTTGGGTTAAATAAGCAATTGAGGAATAAAGCCCTATCGAGAAGAACCAAGGAGACACTATACAAAACACTCATCATCCCGGCTCTGCTATATGGTGCAGAAGCATGGACCCTCTCCAAATCGGATGAAAAGTCACTTGGAGTCTTCGAGAGAAAAGTTCTGCGTACGATTTATGGTCCTGTTTGCGTTAATCGAGAAGACAACGTTTGGCGAAGAAGATACAACGACTATACGAGCTGTACAGCGACATAAAATTAGCCAGAAAAATTAGAGTCCAACGACTAAGATGGCTGGGCCATGTAGAGCGAATGGACATCAACGCTCCAGCACGTAGAGTCTTCAACGCCAAATCAGAGGGAGTCAGAAGCCAAGGTAGACCTCATCTTCGATGGAGCGACCAGGTAGAAGGAGATCTCCGCCAACTTGGAGTGCAAAATTGGAGACGGCAGGCTAGAGATCGAGCCGGCTAGAGGGGCATATTGGACAAGGCCTAGGAGCACAACGCTCTAGTTGAGCCACCAAAAGAAGAAGAAGAATTAATATAACTGCTGAGTGCGCCTTTGTCTTAATTATGTTTCTCAAGTTTTGATCTCGGCTCTTAGAAATTCATAAATCCCGTATGGATGCTACACAAAATAAGCTTTCATCTGAAGCATCTTCCCGTGAAGATTCTTTAAGTTTTCATCTTTATGAACACCATATTTAACTTTTCCAATTGCACGTGTCATGATGGTTAGCGTGTCTGTCTGTCACTTACGAGGTTCGAGGTTCGGATCCGAAACATGAAAAAAAAAAGAAGAAAAAAATATTTCCACCAAAGGCGGTGAGGATTTGTCAATTTCTCCGATAGTAATTTCATCCCATGAAAAGCGCATTCTCAATTATCAGTACAATTGAAGGTCCCTTCTATTCTCTTACAAGATATCGTTGAGCAAAATGGGATATTTCCCGTGTCACAGACTTGCCAAAACAACTCGTACATTGCGTTTTTTCAGATTATTTAAAATGTAGTTTAGTAATAAACTCTTAACTCAAACAGTACTTACTGATGAAGATTTTCCAGTTTTTTGCGGAGTAAATGCCGGATTGCCATGATTGCTGTGTGTAAAAATTGGTGTAGTGTCTTTGTTCCTTTCAGACGAACTGCCGCCGCCAGACGCTCGGAGCCTTTCTACATTGTTGTAAAAAGTAATCAGATTATTAGTTTATGTTTGTGTTTCTCTTTTATAACGGTTTTCAACAGGAACAAAACAAATTGATGATATTTAGCTTAATCAAAATGCATAAATGTTTTTCAAAAAAATAAAAACAATAAAAAAGGTTTGTTTAACGGGGATGAAAGCTTTTAATGCTATGAGAGTACATATTTTCAAAATTCGAAAACACATTTTATATACTACCACTACTGTCTTTGCACTTACAAAGGTGTGTGTTGCAAAATAATTCTATTATTACCTTTAAGAATGTTGAACGATGCAGGAACGGTAGACGACTGCATATCTGTTTTAATTGATTTTTATATTTTGTAATAAAAAGAAATTTTGAAACGTTTTAATAAATCTCAACAAAAAATCGTATGACAAAAATGTTTTTTTTTTTTTTTAATTTAACAATCCAATTATGAAATTATGAAAAACAAAGAAGAAAAAAAAACAAACAAAATTTGGAACAAGGTTTGCAAATTTACTAATCTTTTTTATGCAAACTTCAAATTAATTCAATGATGTTGAATGAGTTTTCAAAAAAAATGTGGTCGCCCGTCTCCATCACTCGTGATTTAAGCTTTAAGTTTAAATTAAATTATAAAAGTTTTCAGTTGGTTACATTTTTTTGTTTAAGAAAAACCAAGCGAGGTAATTTTTACAAAAGCTTGTACTAGAAAAGCGTTATGATACCAATACCTAAGAAAGGTGGGGCTATTCCATGAGTTGGATGAGTTCTTCAAGTCAAACGGGTATGGTCCTTAAGGATAAAAGTCGACATCCAAAGGTCTCTGTTCGTTTTATTGGCCTCCTTGCCAATCTTGTCGTATATTGTAAAAGCAAATGTCAAACCAAACAGTGATGTCGATACTAACTTTGGAATCAATCAATGTAGCCTTAAGGTTTCTTGTGCAATTAATAAACTTTAAATAAGCGTACTGTTGTCATCATTCAATTTGTTTATCATGTTCCGAAACTATTACGAGTGGAAGAAGTAAATCATTCGCTCAGCAATAAACCTATCTTAAAAATTGTTCATTTTGGAAGCTAGTCAGGTACCATGTTCATGGAAAACATAGTTTTCAAGTTCAAAGGAGGAACAAAATATTTTCAAAGGAGGTTACCATGGCCATAGCCAAAAAAAATCTGCTCCCTTATGAAACCCTTGTAACAAGGAATTAACATTTTGCAGACCTACTGTTCACTGTTTCACTCTAATCTGCAGCTCACCCAACCCACGTAATGTTTTGAAAATCCCGGCTTCAATAGTTATGTAGCCTGCTGTGACTACACAAAAAATCACACATTTATCTGCGTGGGATGTCGCATTGTCTGACTCAAACACAATAAATTCTACAGACTCCTCATTCGGTATCTTACTTTTTTTTACTATCTACAATCAACTCTATTTGAAGTCCTGTCGACGCCCATGGTTTGGTCAAAAATTATTATTTAACGCGGCGGAAAGTAGGAAGGTGGGAGGACATGCTTTCTTTTATTATTTGGTAATTAAATTGTATAGTACACTATGAAAAGACAATATATATATATATAAAACACGTCTTTAAAATAACTTACGACCACTCGATCCACTCGGTCCTGTTGGCAAATTGAGTGCAATTTGTTTATAGTTTGCTGGCAAAGCCATGATAAGTTTAATTTGTCTTTTATATAAATAATTTAAGTAACTTTATCCAGGAATTCTGTTTTTTTAGAATAATCGGCACTGATGAAAATATATATCTGTCAATTTTAGTTTTCGCGTCGGTTTTGTTTGTTGTGTTCAGCGAGCCAACCGTTTGGAAAGTGGTAAAGTGAATCGGTTGTGTGAAATGGACGAGTCTAGTTAAAAAATTCAGGTGGATTTTTTTTTGTTAAATGTTCGTGTAACAATAAATTATGGTAACAGCGATTTTATTTCGAAGAAAATTCATTCGATCGAAGTTTGAACAAATCGACCATTGTTAAAAATACTCATAAGTCACGTTGTGAACCGTTGAGAACCACACTACAATTTGAGTGTTGAGTGGAAAGATGTGACTCGACTGGAAAGAAGACTTGGGAAGCATCACTGACTTTGGATAGAATAATGGTGGATTTACATGCATCTGCAAATTTTTCATCCGCATCCCATAACTAGAAGTGTCTTCCCTCTCTATCAGACAAGTATGAATTTCACATCTTGTGTCTGTTTCCTTTTTCATCTGCACTAATCGACTATTACTCGCACCAAACTTCAACAAATCGATCAACATCAACTTCGTCATAGTATTTTCAGAAAAAAAAGGTTTCCATTTTATTTTTATGCTGAATTTACATGCATCTACAACTGCGGAAGTGCAGAAAAGTAAAGCGAGACGGATGAAGATTATAAAACACAAAAGTTGAAAAGAGAGCCGAATAGGATTATGGTTGCAGATGAAAAATTATGGTTGCAGATGAACATGTTCATCTGCATTCTGCACCCATAATTTCTCATCTGCAACCATAACTAGGAAGTTCGTTCCCTCTCTATCAGACAAGTATGAATCTTACATCTTGTGTCTTTTTCCGATTTTCATCCGCACTTGCAGATGCATGTAATGCTATGTCCGCACCTGAAGTTAACCTGGGTTTCGTTCCAGTTTGGTTTGAGTTAACCAAGTAGTGTCCGCATATGCCATTAAGTTTTAAGTTTATCTTTTTGTCTTAAGTTAAAAAGAGACAGACATAAAGTGTGAGCAGAACGTCAACGACGTATGAGAGAATTCATTCTCTCTCCACTCACTTCCACTCTCTTAAATGTCAAATTCAATGGAATGTTGGAAATAGTGCATTCAGCGCGCTTGGTTTCGAGTAGGTTATCTCGAAACCCAGTGACTAAAAAGGTTTCGTTTTGTATGGCAAACCACTTGGTTATCATGTTGGTTTGGGATTGTTTTGAGATAACCCAGGTTAACTCTCAGGTGCGGACATAGCATAAATCCACCATTATTCTTTCAAAATTTGTTAAACTTTGAATGCAGCCCATAATGGTGTTCTAATCTTCAGCGCTGGAAGCCATAAGCCGTTGCTGAAAAGAGACAACTAGCCCGACAATGTATTCATTTTTTTCAACATCCATTTTTCCATTTGGTAGAGACAAAAGTTTATTAAATGAGTGTTCAAATTGGGAATTGTCTGGTTGCCGCGTTTGTTTAAAATCGTTTGTATTTATTAGTTAAACTTGCTTTTATTCATATATTTCAAATATATCTATCAAAAATATATTTGAATATATGATCTTTTGAAAATGATTGAGATAAACAAAACCACAATTGGAATTGCTGCTGGTGTTGCCGGAACATTATTTCTTGGATATTGCATTTATTTCGACAAACAACGTCGCAGTGATCCTGAATACAGAAAGAAAGTTCGCGAGCGTATGTTTTCATTTATAATATTTAATAAAAGTGTTCAAAGAAAAAAACAACAATTAAATTTTTCAGGGAGACGTCGCCAGCGTAAGAATGGCAATGCGTCCAAGAGTGGAATGCCCAATTTGAACGACCACGAGGCAATTGAAAGGTATGACCCCAAGTTTTCATTTATGTTTTCCAAATTTTCATAAAATAACTCGTCCTCAAATGAGGGTGATGTTATCATATTTCAGGTGATAACGTCAGTCAGCGATGTAACATAATTGATTCCGTAGTATTATGTAACCTAGGTTAAGAATTGACGGTATTTTTTTTTTTCTTTCTTCGCATGCGATTCATAGAACCTCACACCACAATTTTCAAACAAAAGTTTAATACACACGCTGGGTTCATTTTTACGCAGGCCTGAAATAAGTTTGCTAACAAACGTAATTTTAGCTCGAATATTTCTATTCATGATTAGGTACATAATGTGTTTTGGGTTCGTTTGGATGTTAATGAAAACTCAGGTATAGAAAACAATTCTGTACTCCTGCAGAGAAGTAAATCTTCCAAAGAAACCCTGGTGAATATGATTGAAATGAGTTTATCATGCAAACTGTGACGGAGTTTTGTTTTGACAAAATACACCAAGCAATAAACACTATGGAAGCGAAACATGAAAACGCACAAATGTTTTTTTTTTAGATTTTTCTATTAAAAGAAGTAATTTTTTTTCATTTGTGTATTTTCTTTTCTAGAAAAATCAATACCATTTTTAATATTTTGTTTGCTCTTGGTCTACCTTCGAGTGAACTAATTCGAACCCTTATGGTACAAGTATGCATTCAGTTTGCTTAAAGCCGAACCTGAACCTTCTCCCAACATCTTAAACCAACAATTTTGATTTCGGAAGAGTTTTCTGGCCTGTGTTTTGCCCTCTAGGTTTATTGAGGACCGTTTTCAGTTGATTGCCCCAAAAATGTAGTCTACCCCTTCCACGGCTTTGCTGCAGTGTGATTTCGAGAACCCATCGAACCGGATGGTTCTCGTGGCGTAGTGGTTAGCATGGCTGCCTGAGGTTCGTGGTTTGAATCAGAGGAACATCAAACCAAGGATGTGTTTTTTCCAAGGGTTTATCCTTTCGATAAGAACAATTCCTCCGAGAGCAATGCATGCCAAGAAAGAAGCTTTCTCGATTATCCATTCGGACTTGGCAAACAATGAAAGGTTCTTTCGATTCTCTCACAAGTTATTTTTGAGAGGAACGAGCAAGGCACCCGTGCTACCTTCTCGTTGCCCGACCCGATTTATTTGTTTTATTGAGCTGGAGGGTTGGTTTCAATGTATACATACATGTCCCATCCATCATAGTCTCGCTCGCGGAGTGTGCTTTAGCTATGTTTACGTCGGTACAGCTAACACGGTTCACTGTTGCATCTTCGTCGCCACACTGAAAAGGAAGGACCAAAGATTACTCAGAGTATTTTTCTTTCGAAATGGACAAGAATTTCCAGTTTAAATAAGGTCCATATTTCTGCGCCGTATAGCAGGTTTGATACCAAGTTTAGGTTAAGTTGAATATGGGGTGCAGCCACAGCACTTCACTCGGATCTCAAGGATTGACTGTGCTCCCCGGGAAAGAGAGGATGAGGGGGTGAGAGGATTGGAGACGTAGAGGTTAGAGATGTCGTCCAGTTCGTCGAAGAAGTATTTTCTGAGAGCTTTTTTCTTAGTGTGGGCCAAGATAGGACACTCATAGAGGAAGTAGAATGATCCTTCTTCCGCGTCTTCGTCTTGGCATCCTCTACGTAAGTCGGATGTGCTTATGATACCCAACGATTTGTGGCTCGTGAGTATATCAATGAACAGAGAAAGCCGAGGTCTGCTAAGCTGGAGTAAAAATTCTGTTTTTTTTTTCTTGGAAATATCTGACCAAAGTTTTCTGGAGACTCGTCATGTTTCTAAAGATGACCACCCGTCATTGGTGGTTTTTAGAAAACTACTAGCAAGAACCCGCCCGCTTCGCAGGGCGAAAATAAAAAGTAAAATATTAGTTTTTTTGTTTTAAATCTGTTTTATTGAATATTCTTTACCCTAATGCTTTTTGATAAACAACATTTTTGAATTTTCCATTGTTGGCGGTATAAATGAATAAAGCAGATGGTTTCCCAACACGTGAACAACCAACATAAAGTTGACCATGAGAAAAAACTGGGTGTTCCAAATGTATACCACAGATTTTAAGCGTTTGCCCTTGAGATTTATTAATTGTCATGCCAAAAGCAATACGAATAGGCAACTGCAAACGCTTAAATTCAAATGGTAGATCAGGTGGAATCATTGGTATACGTGGTATTAAGACATCTTCGCCTTTGAATTTACCAGTTAAAATGGTCGCTTCAATAACATTATTCTTTAATCGTTTAACTACTAACCTGGTGCCATTACATAATCTTGGATGATTCAAATCTCTTATTATAATTGGAATACCAACTTTTAATTGTAAATAATGAGGCGGGATACCTGGTAGATCCAATGAATTTAAAAAATCGATCGGATAGTTCACAGCTTCATCCGGATTCATAACGGTATCAATAGATTTATAAACTACGTTTACACCTGGTATTCTGTTCATAACTTCCACATTGATACTAATAACATCTCTATTCGTACATGCCAATATACATCTTTGACTTAACCAATCATGATTTTGGTAATTACTTAAAATATTGGGAAACACGCTCTGTACTAACGCAGCAGTTGATTCTGATAAGGAACAAAAATTATTTGGCAATGTTATTTTACCATCAATATCTAGAGGCAATTCTCCATTTCCAATTTTCAATAATTGCTTTGAAAATTCTGCAGCTGTTGAATCGTTCTGTAATAAAACTCTTACATTTTCGGTGAGAGAAAGCGTTTTCACATGTTTCCATAACGTTGAAGATTCCAAGCTAGCATTTAATTCGTCAGCAGCAGTGGATCGAGGAATAAGCGGAAGTGTTTGCCGGAAGTCACCAGCAAATAACACCAATGCACCACCGAAAAGACGATTATTACCTCTCAAATCTTGTAAGGTTCGATTGAATGCTTCTAAAGATTTCTTGTGTGCCATAGTGCATTCGTCCCAAATAATTAATTTACACTGCTGCAAAACTTTTGCCATTCCAGATCTTTTTGAAATGTTGCATGTTGGCGCTTCTAAAATATGAACGTTTAAAGGCAATTTTAAAGCCGAGTGAACAGTTCGCCCACCATCCAATAAAGTTGCAGCAATTCCAGACGATGCAAGAGCTAACGCTATATCTTTATTCGTTCGTACAGTAGCTAAAAACAACGACAGTAAAAATGTTTTACCAGTGCTGCCAGGAGCATCCAAAAAATAAAATCCACCATTTCCAGCATTAATTTCGCTCATGATTTGAAAGTAAGCTTCTTTTTGTTTTTCATTCAATAATGGAACATTTCTTTGAACATATTGATTTAAACAATTTGCATCATAATCTCGTTCACGATTTAAATCCAAATTGAAAGTGTCGTGTATTGAACGATCAGGTGAAATCATTCCTAATTGTGATAGCAATTTATTTGACATTGCTAAACTCAAATTTTCTATAATGATCAACGCTTCGTTGTGTATTTCTGGCGTAAAATCCAATTGCGGATTCATTCTTGCACGACGAACTGTATGCAAAATATCTTCTAACAAATGATCACAATGAATTCTCCATAACTCACGTGGATTAGTCGGACTGCACGCAGATATTATAATTGCAAATAATGAACGCATTTGATGTGGATTTGCCGTAAGAGCTGCATCTTCTAAGGTGTTATTCCAATGTTTATCATCTTCCAGTAAATTTAAACACCTGCATGCTTCACGATATGTAGGACATAAAAACCCATCAACTGTTCGTAAATCTGCAAAAGATTTTGGCCCACGAACATTATTTAGTAATAAACGCAAAAAATAACATTCCTCAGTATTTGTTTACACTTTTCAAGCAGCGAAATGTAATAAGGAATACATCTGGATTATTAGATATACTCTGTTCTAAAATACATAGAAAGCATTGTGAGCATCTAGGCTGTCTGTATTGTAATTTTGCATGGGAAAATAATTGAAAATTAATTATTTTTTTAAACACACTTCCCTTATTTGAAAAAATTTTTTTTTGTCCTAAACCTTCTACTCTTACTCTTCCTTAATTTAAAAAAAAAAAATTAAGAAAATCGGTCAATCGGTTTGGCTGGTTAGTGAACGAACACAAAACCAAACTTTATTTTATATATATAGATAGATGTTCGATTCTGTTTTTTTTATTGTCCTAGTTACTATAGAACTGAGTTGTTCGTTTCGCTAGATTCGAGTGCTGATTCGATTTTAGCCAGCTGATCCGCCATTTCATTACCGATTATGTCACGATGTCCTGGAACCCAGATTAAAGTTACGGTGTTTGTTTCGCTGAGCAGTATAATATCACTTTCCATTGGACGAAAAAAACCGTCTAGGAGCGTCGAGGAGCATTCTCAAACCGTTCCATTAGTGCAAAAAGATCGCTTCTCATAATTCTAAGAAGTGACAGCCACTTATCGATTTGAAGAGTGAATCCACTCAAGAAGCACTAAACATGTTACTCAAATGTCTCCAAGGAATATGTTTTATGAGCCATAAGTGTTTCACTCACACAAAGACAATCTGTCAAAACTGAACAGAAATAATTTTAGGTGTTTCATTGGTTTCTAAAATGAGTGGTTCACCGAGTGAAACCAATAGAAAGCGGTATAAGGCTGCGCGCACAGCAGTGCGAGAAAGCGATGCGATGCGAGAAGCGATGCGACGAGCTAAAGCTATTCGAAATGCGATATTGTATGCGATAAAGTGCGCACAGTAGAAGCGATTTTGTGCGGCTGTGTTACTTGATTGATTTGTGTCAAAACAATATGAATTCGTCATCCAATGTTCAACTTTATGCGTCTGTAGTTATTAACACCAAAATAATTTGAAAATTGCCCGCAAAACATAGTAAGCACTGGTTTGATTTTTTCTTTAAACGTCAAAATAAACACTTCTCGCAGAGAGCAGTTTTCGTACGAGAAGCATGCGAGAACCTTGCGACAGACTCGCAAGTGTCGCATCAAATATCGCTTCCTTGTACGCGCGTGGATAAGAAAACATGTAAACACTTTTCTCGCATCGTATCGCTTTCTGGCACTACCAACTGTGAAACACTATTCTACTTTCAAATCGTTCGAAAGTTATTTTTGATCCTGATATTGAATGCCACTAGGAATGAAGGTGGAATCGAAGTTGAATTCTTCCAACTTCCAACCATGAGAAGTTCTCCGTTTGAGGCCCTATTGTTGGTGTTATTCTGGTTTTCCGTAGCGGATCATTGTGGTCTTTCTGGTCTAAAACCACATTGATTCCGTATTAATCAAATCTATTTTTTCTATAATTTCGAGGTGAGGTATTTCTTTTGTTTTTTCTTATGATCTGGCAACCTATACTTCGGTTTCCTTCTTCGGTCATGCTTCGTGCCAACCAGCTTCCTATAAAATTTCGTCATCAATGCCATCTACATTGTTTCCCGAGCAAGTGTTCGCAATAATTTATGCCTTCTTCTGGCTTTAATAAAACTTTATTTCATAGAAAAGTAAAAGTATGTGTTTTCTCAGACTGCCATAAAATAGTTCTTTACTTCTTTTCATATCTTACTTAGAGGCCAGTTATAGCGATCAGGAAAACGAATCAGGAAAAATTTTCAAAGGGAATAACAACTATGTTTTCGTTACAATCGAATAACAAATGTTATGCCAATCGATGGCAAATCATTCAAAGTATTTTTTGTGCCCAAAAAAGATATAATAGAACAAATGTTTTCTGTTCAATTTGTATTTTTCTATTGTCCTGTTCCAATTCCATCAGGAAAATAGAAAAATTGCATTTTACGGGAAAGTATTTATTCAATTGAACATTTTCTTGGCAAAAAAAATTCTCGGGGCTGTTTACTATTGATTGGTATAACATTTGTTATTCAATTGTAACAAAAACCTAGTGATTATTACTTTTAAAAAATTTTCTAACTCAGGACTCGTTTTCCTGATCTCTATAACTGGCACCTTAGGTGGGCATTACAGTTCGGGTTGAACCTGAGCCTCAACCAAATGTTGGTTAGCCAACAATTTTGATTTCAGGCGAGCCCTGGCCAGTTTTAAGTCCATGGAGTCCGTCTTCAAGTTGATTGCGCCACCTAAGGCGAGTTCTTCTCGGTCCGCGATTTCCCTGCTATGTGCTTTCAAAAACCCGTCAAGTCGGAGCGTTTAGGTCCATCCGCTCTACATGGTCCATCATAGTCTCGCGAATCGCGATGCATAGTCTTCTAGCTATGCCCTAGTCGCGGTACAGCTCATACAGCTCGTTATCGTTTCTTCTTCTCCACACATTGTTTTCGCTTTCATATCTTAAAAATAAATAGTTCCAGTTCAGATCTTTGTACTTTATCTTACAACACACGACTTTTATTGCTTAAATGATTCTTTGTGTATATGTAGAAATATGTATAAGCATTAAATGCAATCATATAAAGACTACCAAAAGCATTCAATTTCGGCAGGTAAATTCTGAGCGCTGTAAGTAAACAAGATATAGCTATGACATTTAAGATTTAGACCCCGTAAAAACTGCATTCTGTTGTCATTTGTTCATATGTTCTTTAGGTAGGTACGAGGCCTTCAGAGCAGAAGTGAGATAACCCACAACTTTTCAATTTTAGGTTTGTATTATTGATAAAAAATGATATTTTACCTAAATAAAAATTGTTATTTCTTCTTGTAAAGTAGAAAATGACAAAACATATTTTTTTCCGGAACAGAAATGGCAATTGGTGGTACCCGTTAGGCCGAGGCCACGCAGTCAGCGATAAGCGAGCGAGCGAGCGACTGAACGACATGAAAAAATTAAAACAAATGAAATTACATTGAACGATCGCGAGCGATGAGCGATTTTTTTAAGCGACTGAACGACGTCGCTCTGTCACCAAACTTGTTCTAATTTTTAGTTTATCGCTTAGCGTCAAGAGCAACAGATGGTTGGATGGACAACAAATATAAACGTAGTGCTCTTGACAACGGCATTTTAACAACTAATCGCTAAAGAAATGTCGCTCACGAAAAGGCCACTCGTCGCTCGACTTTGTCGCTTAATCGCTGATCGTGCAATCGCTCGCTCGCTTATCGCTGACTGCGTGGCCTTAGCCTAAGGTGATGGTTAGCATGACCACCTGTTAACGCAGAGGTTCGAGTTCGAATCCCAGCAGAGGGAAAAATGTTGAAATTCATTTTTGAGACGAACATAAACAGATTTTTTCACACGGATTAGTTCAGTTTAATTTATTCGTCAATTAGAATTACTTAAATATACGTTACAAATTATAAGATAGAAAATGATAACAAGATTAACCTAGTACATCAATAATTTAAATTTGCTAAAGTTCTTAAAAGCTTATTTTTAAAAGATTCTATTGTACAATTTTCAAATAAGTCAGTTAAACTGCACACTGAGCTTGCTTTATTGTTATTGGTGCACCTGAAACTTTTGAAACACGAAAACAATAACATTTTTCTACATTTTTCACCTTTCTACTATACCCTGTCGCTATTTTAAGACAAACCTACAATGGTGTAAGATTTGTATGGTGCCGTTGACAGTTTCAATTAAAAATACAAATTTTTACAACTCTTGGTTGGGTTGTTGAAAAATGTTAAATTACGATATAGTATATCAACTTTTTGTTTTCAGGTACTTCTTACAAGAAATTCAATTGGGCGAAACTCTTATTGGTCGAGGTGAGTTCGAAAGCGGCGTTGAACATTTAGCAAACGCCATTGTTGTTTGTGGACAGCCAGCAAGGCTGTTACAAGTTTTACAAACATCACTGCCGGCACAGGTCTTTGGTATGCTTATTCTGAAAATGCAAGAGTTCGGAACCCGAGCAACAGCCGAAGCAGAAGACGAAAAAGGACCAAGATTAGTTGCCGCCAGCAATTCTACTGCTGAAGTTGTTCCTAGTGGATTTGGAGAGATGCCCGTTGGTGGAGTTATAATCGATGACCTTGAATAAAATATCACAACATTGGCTGAAGGATTTCAAATGTTGGCATTGTAAAATAATACAAAATTAAACCAAAAAACAAACAAAAATCATTATGTTATTTATGTATTTGAATTTTTGTCTCAATGATAAAAACGAACAAATGCACAATGCTGTGTTGTTGATTTTGCTGTTTCCTTTCTTTGAAATTAAAAGTGTGACACAAAAAATTAAAGTTAAATATTAAAAAAAAAAAAAAAAAATTAAAACACATTTTTAGTCTTTGCCATTTAGTATACTGAAAGGCATTTTACCGTTAACAGTATAACAAGATTTGGAATTTGGGTTTGTTTTTGCTTCTCACTTTAAGTGAAAAAATCCGAGTGAATCTGTTTTATTATCGTAATAGATCGGAAATGACGTAAGATCTATTGATTGATCCGAATTATGTTTACTATGGATGGTCAAATGATAGACACGTACACCCAAGAGGACCCTATCCATAGGTTTTTCTTAAAACCCACCTCTGTCTATCAACTCCTACTCTCACCTGCACGTAGTGAACATCGGGTGCCTAGTACCTCAACTGGAGATTGGGTCTCAACCATAGTGGAAGGTTGTTGGTGGCAGCAAACGAATGAGGGGGAGAGGTGTTCCCACTAAGGCACCTCTTCTTTCTTCCAAAGCGCAGCGGAGGAATTCCCTAGATGGAATCAACGGTCTACAGTTCCAGTCAGGTTGAGCTACTTAGTGAACACCTTATAGGGCTACTACAACATATTTGGAGCTCAGGCCTATAAGGAACGGTTTATCCGGCTCCCCATATTTGGAGTTATACAAGGATCTGGCCCACCAGGTTGGCGGTCGTGCTGTCGGGGTGACTTCCCGGCCACGTAAAGTTATTTTAGTTGCGAAGCACCAACAAGCCTCGGATACGGACGGGTTTACTGATGACGAACCAAGAAAACGAAAAACGAACAACGAACTTCGGATCTGTACGTGGAATGTTGGGTCCCTTAATAGACAACGAGCAGCCGAACAATTAGCGGAAGCCCTAAACTTCTACAAAGCAGATATTACCGCTATCCAAGAAATGCGATGGGATGGACCAAGTAGACGCAAATTAAAAGACTGCGATATCGACTACGGCGATTGCTACCGAGAACAAAAGCAGCGACAGTTTGGATGTAGATTTGTTGTTGGAACTAGACTCAGGCAAAAAGTCTTGTTTCAACTATGTGAACGAGCGCATAGCAATAATCGGCATCAAGGTTAAATTCGCCAGGAAAAGGATGAAGACACCAAAGACGCATTCTACGAGCTCCTGGAAAAAACATATGAGCAGAGATTTTAATGCCGCCAGCATCAATTATAGAAAACCAGTGGCAGCACTGCCAATCAGCCATCAGAGATGCCGCCTCTGAAGTGCTGGGTTTCACATGGCCACCACAACGAAACGCCAGGTTTGACGACGAAAGGAATGCCAGCAAGCACATGCAGCTAAACATGAAGCATACAAAGCGGCGCTGCACAAAAAGACTACAACTGCTTACGAACTCTACAAGCAGAAGAGGAGAGACGAACACCGGCTTCTTAGACGGAAAAAGAGAGAGCATGAGAAGCGGGCGATATAGAAAATAGAAGGGTGCCACAGCAGGAACGAGGTTCGGAAGTTTTACCAAAAGGTAAAAACAATAGGCTCGGGCTATAACCCTCGAGCCGAAGCCTGCAAAGACGATCAAGGGAACTTCGTGGTGGAACCGCAGTCAATGCTGAGGATATGGAAGGCCACTTCTCCAACCTCTATAACGGCTATGATGAACCCGATTCTGTTGTTAGAGAGAAAGAACCATTCGATTTAGGCGACGTTGACCAACAATTCCGCCAACCCGACCTGAACGAAGTGAAGACAGCAGTATCCAAACTAAAGTCCAACAAAGCTGCTGGAGCTGATGGCCTCACTACCGAATTGCTTAAAGCGGCAGGCGATGACCTGGTGAGGAGTATGTACCAGCTCATTTACAAAATATGGTCGGCTTTCCTGGCGGAAGAAACCCATAAGTTGGTGTACAAACTAAATGTAGTGGAGGAAGAGCTCCGCGGTGTGATCATCTTCTCCACGGGATTCACAAGTTGTGGTATCCGTGGAAACGCCAACAAGCTATTTTTCTGCTATTGATTAGCAAACATTTTGCAGTTTTCTTATCAACGTTGGGGAGCATAATGTTTATTCTGTCTGCATCCAATGAAGACATACCATCTACGATTGTGCTCTTGACAGATCCAATGATTGAGGCCCTCACTGAGGTCCATGGAAGACTGCGTCGGTTCAGGTCCTGAAAAAGCTGTCTCGTTTCCAGTTATTCAGTGACCGCCTGGAACCCAGAAGAGACTCATCCCTGAAGTACTTTTGAAATAGTTAGAGGGTTGATTAGAGCCTTAAGCGCAGCTTGGAAGTCGCTGCAGACACAATTATTTCTCCCCATCCAGCTATGGTTCTTAACGTAGCTTAAAGCCGTTTGGATAGCAAAGGTCTCCAAAAAGGCACCAGCGCCAGATTTTTTTTTTTGAATCATCTGTGAAGATTCGATAACAATCCTTTCCTGGCTCAGATTCTAAAGAGTGAACCAGTCCTGAACCGAAAAAAGTTGAGTGTATTTGTGGCGCAGTTTGAGCCTTGGGATCATCGTGTCGGACGGAATATACATAAGACTTAATTCAAAATATATGCTGTTCTCGAGTTTCTTTTTATGCTGCTTGCGAGCTCCCTTTTCGATACTTTTTGAATATGCCAGACAACGAGGGAGAGGGAGGGAAGATGGTAGCCGTTTTTTTTATCATCTAGAGGGAGTGACTACTAGAACAAAACATTTTCTGAAATTTTAAGCCGATCTTAGCAAAATATTTTAAGTTAGCCTTACTAATCTCCTATCCTCACACTCTATAATAACTGCGAGCGTTAAACTTAAAACGCGTTTTTCTCAAAACTACTTTACCTATCAAAGTCGTTGTTCATTGCGTCTTTTAAAAACTAATTAATCGATTCATTTTAAACTTTTTATACATTTTCTAGATATAAAATACCTCTGCCTACGTTTAGTAAAATATTTAAAGTAAATGAAAAACTATTAAAACAATTGAATATTTTCAGCGCTTTCTAAACAAGTTGAAATCCTCTTTCTATACAATGCAATGTTGGTGAATGTTAACGAGAATAACGACGAGTTGATAAATTAAGTTTTTCCGAAAAATGTTTCTTAAAGATTTTTTTTTGACTTTTCCAAATTGCGAAAGTTGTTCCAGCGCTGCAAAGTATACGGTGGTTGAATAAAAAGGCTTTAAGAAATTATTGAAAAAAAGTTCCCATAAGTTCGTTTTTTTTTGTTGAAAGTTCCACAATTTGATTTTATTTAGTACAAGCTTATGCTATAAAAAATATCCGTAGTCCCCTTTCGGAAATTGATTTCTCCATATTTCTCCAACCAAAAAATAAAGGAGAGTGTAAAATTAGTTGGGGAACGAGGGGAACATTCAGCACATCCAGTTTATAGATTCAATGCATCTGTTCGAATAAATTTATTGCAGAACTTTATTATAGAACGGTTTTATATAAAATTAAGCAAGGAACAAATTGAAAAGGTACTAGAATAATAAATTGTGTTCAAGAACGAACTGATAGTCCATCTAGTGAGAATTTATTAATTTGTTAACTTATTTCGGTGCGGGTGTGAGTCTTGTCTATTCAGAAACGGGAAAAATTTAAGTAAAATAGTGGCTAGTGTACAAGATAAAAAGGTTCTGGAAAAAGCAGTTTCTTTTAAATTCGGTTTTTGTATATGAAATCCGTTATTGTGAGGATTAGACTGTTAGCTGCCCTTAGGGTATTAGTCAAGCACGGGTAACACAGGGCTGCTTGCTAACCGATTCCTAACAGCCACACAGAGGCTGAAAACTGGCAGTAGCAGAAGCAGCCAGCGGCTGCCTGCCTGGTCACACTATCGGCTGCTAATCGTCAGCTTCTCTCAGCAAACAGCGCTGCAGAAAACCATTCTAAAATTGCTTTTGAAACTTATTTATATAAAGTTGTGTCAGTGAATTTACTAGCACCGCTTTATTTACTTTCAAAACCAGTTTGAAATCCGAAAATAAAGTGGTGTTTGTAAAGTCAGTTTTTGGACGGATGCAGTGTGTGTGAGGCTTGCCTCTTCTTTATTCCTCTATGGCTGGCAAGAAGCCGTGCAGATTTCACTAATACTCGTTTCAACCTATTATTAGTTAATACTAGTTGTAGCACTTAATACTCCCTTACGTCAATCCTTATTTATAAAACATTTTTCAATCCGTATTAGTTACGCCTTGCTTATGTCAAATTTTTCATCAAAAAAAGGACCCATCTGTAGCTCTGGTTACTATAAACGTAAGCAAATCCAAGCTGACTTCATTATGCACGTTCAAAGTTGAATTTAAAGTTGAATTTAAAGTAAAATTTAAAGTTGAATTGAAAGTTGAACTTAAAGTTGATTTAAAATTGAATTTAAAGTTATTGAATTTAAAGTTGAATTTAAAGTTGAATTGAACTTTAAATTTAAAGTTGAATTTAAAGTTGAATTTAAAGTTAAATTTGAAGTTAAATTTAAAGTTGAAATTAAAGTTGAATTTAAAGTTGAAAGTTGAGTTTAAAGTTAAATTTAAAGTTGAATTTAAAGTTATTGAATTTAAAGTTAAATTTAAAGTTGAATTTATCAAGTTGAATTTAACTTTAAGTTTAAAGTTGAATTTAAAAAGTTGAATTTAAAGTTGGATTTAAAGTTAAATTAAAAGTTGAAATTAAAGTTGAATTTAACTTTGAATTTAAAGTTGAATTTAAAGTAACTTTAAATTTAAAGTTGGATTTAAAGTTAAATTAAATTAAAAGTTGAAATTAAAGTTTAATTTAACTTTAAATTTAAAGTTAAAGCTAAATTGAATTAAAAGTTGAGTTTAAAGTTGAATTTAAAGTTGAATTTACAGTAAGATTTAAAATTAAATTTAAAGTAAATTTAAAGTTAAATTTAAAGTTGAATTTAACTTTAAATTTATAGTTGAATTTAAAGTTAAATTAAAAGTTGAATTTAAAGTTAAATTTAAAGTTGAATTTAAAGTTGGATTCAACTTTAAATTTAAAGTTAAAGTTAAAATGAATTTAAAGTTAAATTTAAAGTTGAATTTAAAGTTGAATTCAAAGTTGAATTTAACTTTAAATTTAAAGTTAAAGTTAAAATGAATTTAAAGTTGAATTTTACGTTGAGTTTAAAGTTGAATTTAAAGTTGAATTTAAAGTTGGATAAAGTTAAATTTAAAGTTGAATTTAACTTTAAATTTAAAGTTAAATTTAAAGTTGGATTTAAAGTTGGATTTAAAGTTGTATTTAAAGTTGAGTTTAAAGTTGAATTTAAAGTTGGATTTAAAATTTAATTTAAATTTAAATTTAAAGTTGATATTAAAGTTGAATTCAAAGTTGAATTTAAAGTTAAATTTAAAGTTGAATTTAAAGTTTAATTTAAAGTTGAATTTAAAGTTAAATTTAAAGTTGAATTTAAAGTTGAATTTAAAGTTGAATTTAAAGTTGGATTTGAAGTTAAATTTAAAGTTGAATTTAAAGTTGGATTTAAAGTTGAATTTAGAATTGAATTTAAAGTTGGATTTAAAGTTGAATTTAAAGTTGAATTTAAAGTTGAATTTAAAGTTGAATTTAACTTTAAGTTTAAAGTTGAATTTAAAGTCGAATTTAAAGTTGAATTTATAAAGTTGAATTTAAAGTTGGATTTATAAAGTTGAATTTAAAGTTGAATTTTACTTTAAGTTTAAAGTTGAATTTAAAGTTGAATTTATAAAGTTGAATTTAATATAAGTTTAAAGTTGAATTTAAAGTTGGATAAAGTTAAATTTAAAGTTGAATTTAAAGATGAATTTGTTGTTGGATTTAAAGTTGAATTTAACTTTAAATTTAAAGTTGAATTTAAAGTTGAATTTAAAGTTAAATTTGAAGTTAAATTTAAAGTTGAATTTAAAGTTGAATTTAAAGTTGAAAGTTGAGTTTAAAGTTAAATTTAAAGTTGAATTTAAAGTTATTGAATTTAAAGTTAAATTTAAAGTTGAATTTATCAAGTTGAATTTAACTTTAAGTTTAAAGTTGAATTTAAAGTTGGATAAAGTTAAATTTAAAGTTGAATTTAAAGTCGAATTTAAAGTTGGATTTATAAAGTTGAAATTAATATAAGTTTAAAGTTGAATTTAAAGTTGAATTTAAAGTTGGATAAAGTTAAATTTAAAGTTGAATTTAAAGATGAATTTATAGTTGGATTTAAAGTTGAATTTAAAGTTGAATTCAAAGTTAAATTTAAAGTTGAATTTAAAGTTGGATTTAAAGTTGGATTTAAAGTTGAATTTAAGATTGAATTTAAAGTTGAATTTAAAGTTGGATTTAAAGTTGAATTTAACTTTAAATTTAAAATTGAATTTAAATTTGAAATTAAAGTTGAATTTACAGTCGGATTTAAAATTAAATTTAAAGTTGGATTTAAAGTTGAATTTAAAGTTAAATTTTAAGTTGAATTTAAAGTTGGATTTAAAGATGAATTTAAAGTTATAAATTTGAAGTTGAATTTAAAGTTGGATTTAAAGTTGAATTTAAAGTTGAATTTAACTTAAAGTTTGAAGTTGAATTTAAAGTTGAATTTAAAGTCGAATTTAAAGTTGGATTTATAAAGTTGAATTTAATATAAGTTTAAAGTTGAATTTAAAGTTGAATTTAAAGTTGGATAAAGTTAAATTTAAAGTTGAATTTAAAGATGAATTTATAGTTGGATTTAAAGTTGAATTTAAAGTTGAATTTAAAGTTAAATTTAAAGTTGAATTTAAAGTTGGATTTAAAGTTGGATTTAAAGTTGAATTTAAGATTGAATTTAAAGTTGAATTTAAAGTTGAATTGATAAAGTTGAATTTAAAGTTGGATAAAGTTAAATTTAAAGTTGAATTTAAAGTTGGATTTAAAGTTGAATTTATAAAGTTGAATTTAAAGTTGAATTTATAAAGTTGAATTTAAAGTTGAATTTAACTTTAAGTATGAAGTTGAATTTAAAGTTGAATTTAAAGTTGGATAAAGTTAAATTTAAAGTTGAATTTAAAGTTGGATTTGAAGTTGAATTTAGCTTTAAGTTTAAAGTTGAATTTAAAGATGAATTTAAAGTTGAATTTATAAAGTTGAATTTAAAGTTGAATTTAACTTCAAGTTTAAAGTTGGATAAAGTTCAATTTAAAGTTGGATTTATAAAGTTGAATTTAGCTTTAAGTTTAAAGTTGAATTTAAAGATGAATTTAAAGTTGAATTTATAAAGTTGAATTTAAAGTTGAATTTAACTTTAAGTATGAAGTTGAATTTAAAGTTGAATTTAAAGTTGGATAAAGTTAAATTGAATTTAATTTGAATTTAAAGTTGAATTTAACTTTAAGTATGAAGTTGAATTTAAAGTTGAATTTAAAGTTGGATAAAGTTAAATTTAAAGTTGAATTTAAAGATGAATTTATAGTTGGATTTAAAGTTGAATTTAAAGTTGAATTTAAAGTTAAATTTAAAGTTGAATTTAAAGTTGGATTTAAAGTTGGATTTAAAGTTGAATTTAAGATTGAATTTAAAGTTGAATTTAAAGTTGAATTGATAAAGTTGAATTTAAAGTTGGATAAAGTTAAATTTAAAGTTGAATTTAAAGTTGGATTTAAAGTTGAATTTATAAAGTTGAATTTAAAGTTGAATTTAAAGTTGGATTTATAAAGTTGAATTTAAAGTTGAATTTAACTTTAAGTTTAAAGTTGAATTTAAAGTTAAATTTAAAGTTGAATTTATAAAGTTGAATTTAAAGTTGAATTTAAAGTTGGATTTAAAGTTGAATTTATAAAGTTGAATTTAAATTTAAGTTTAAAGTTAAATTTAAAGTTGAATTTAAAGTCGAATTTAAAGTTGAATTTAAAGTTGGATTCAAAGTTGGATTTATAAAGTTGAATTCAAAGTTGAATTTAAAGTTGAATTTAAAGTTGGATTTAAAGTTGAATTTAAAGTATGAATTAAAGTTAAATTTAAAGTCGAATTTATAAAGTTGAATTTAAAGTTAAATTTAAAGTTGAATTTAAAGTTGAATTTAAATTTAAATTTAAAGTTGGATTTAAATTTGAATTTAACTTTAAATTTAAAATTGAATTTAAATTTGAAATTAAAGTTGAATTTACAGTCGGATTTAAAATTAAATTTAAAGTTGGATTTAAAGTTAAATTTAAAGTTAAATTTAAAGTTGATATTAAAGTTGAATTCAAAGTTGAATTTAAAGTTAAATTTAAAGTTGAATTTAAAGTTTAATTTAAAGTTGAATTTTAAGTTTTATTTAAAGTTGAATTTAAAGTTGAATTTATAAGGTTGAATTTAAAGTTGGATTTAAAGTTGAATTTAAAGTTGGATTTAAAGTTGAATTTAGAATTGAATTTAAAGTTGGATTTAAAGTTGAATTTAAAGTTGAATTTAAAGTTGAATTTAACTTTAAGTTTAAAGTTGAATTTAAAGTTGGATAAAGTTAAATTTAAAGTTGAATTTAAAGTTGGATTTAAAGTTGAATTTAAAGTTGAATATAAAGTCGAATTTAAAGTTGAATTTATAAAGTTGAATAGTTGAATTTAAAGTTGGATTTATAAAGTTGAATTTAAAGTTGAATTTTACTTTAAGTTTAAAGTTGAATTTAAAGTTGAATTTAAAGTTGAATTTATAAAGTTGAATTTAAAGTTGAATTTAACTTTAAGTTTGAAGTTGAATTTAAAGTTGAATTTAAAGTCGAATTTAAAGTTGGATTTATAAAGTTGAATTTAATATGAGTTTAAAGTTGAATTTAAAGTTGGATAAAGTTAAATTTAAAGTTGAATTTAAAGATGAATTTGTAGTTGGATTTAAAGTTGAATTTAAAGTTGAATTTAAAGTTGGATTTAAAGTTGAATTTAAAATTGAATTTAAAGTTGAATTTAAAGTTGAATTTATAAAGTTGAATTTAAAGTTGAAAAGTTGAATTTAAAGTTGAATTTAAAGTTGAATTTATAAAGTTGAATTTAACTTCAAGTTTAAAGTTGAATTTAAAGATGAATTTAAAGTTGAATTTAACTTTAAGTTTGAAGTTGAATTTAAAGTTGAATTTAAAGTCGAATTTAAAGTTGGATTTATAAAGTTGAATTTAATATAAGTTTAAAGTTGAATTTAAAGTTGAATTTAAAGTTGGATAAAGTTAAATTTAAAGTTGAATTTAAAGATGAATTTATAGTTGGATTTAAAGTTGAATTTAAAGTTGAATTTATAAAGTTGAATTTAACTTCAAGTTTAAAGTTGAATTTAACTTCAAGTTTAAAGTTGAATTTAAAGTTGGATAAAGTTCAATTTAAAGTTGGATTTATAAAGTTGAATTTAGCTTTAAGTTTAAAGTTGAATTTAAAGATGAATTTAAAGTTGAATTTATAAAGTTGAATTTAAAGTTGAATTTAACTTTAAGTTTGAAGTTGAATTTAAAGTTGAATTTAAAGTTGGATAAAGTTAAATTTAAAGTTGAATTTAAAGTTGGATTTAAAGTTGAATTTAAAAATGAATATGAAGTCGAATTTAAAGTTGAATTTATAAAGTTGAATAAAAAGTTGAATTTAAAGTTGGATTTATAAAGTTGAATTTAAAGTTGAATTTTACTTTAAGTTTAAAGTTGAATTTAAAGTTGAATTTATAAAGTTGAATTTAAAGTTGAATTTAAAGTTGAGTTTAAAGTTGGATTTAAAGTTGAATTTAAAGTTAAATTTAAAGTTGAATTTATAAAGTTGAATTTAAAGTTGAATTTAAAGTTGGATTTAAAGTTGAATTTATAAAGTTGAATTTAACTTTAAGTTTAAAGTTGAATTTAAAGTTGAATTTAAAGTTGAATTTAAAGTTGGATTTATAAAGTTGAATTTAAAGTTGAATTTAACTTTAAGTTTAAAGTTGAATTTAAAGTTGGATTTATAAAGTTGAATTTAAAATTGAATTTAACTTTAAGTTTAAAGTTGAATTTAAAGTTAAATTTAAAGTTGAATTTATAAAGTTGAATTTAAAGTTGAATTTAAAGTTGGATTTAAAGTTGAATTTAAAGTTGGATTCAAAGTTGGATTTATAAAGTTGAATTCAAAGTTAAATTTAAAGTTGAATTTAAAGTTGAATTTAAATTTAAATTTAAAGTTGGATTTAAAGTTGAATTTAAAGTATGAATTAAAGTTAAATTTAAAGTTGAATTTAAAGTTAAATTTAAAGTTGAATTTAAAGTCCAATTTAAAGTTAAATTTAAAGTTGAATTTAAAGTTGGATTCAAAGTTGGATTTATAAAGTTGAATTCAAAGTTAAATTTAAAGTTGAATTTAAATTTAAATTTAAAGTTGGATTTAAAGTTGAATTTAAAGTATGAATTAAAGTTAAATTTAAAGTTGAATTTAAAGTTAAATTTAAAGTTGAATTTAAAGTTGAATTTAAATTTAAATTTAAAGTTTGATTTAAAGTTGGATTTTAAGTTGAATTTAAAGTTGAATTGAAAGTTAAATTTAAAGTTGAATTTAAAGTTGGATTTAAAGTTGGATTTAAAGTTGAATTTAAAGTTGAATTTATAAAGTTGAATTTAAAGTTGAATTTAACTTTAAGTTTAAACTTGAATTTAAAGTTGGATTTATAAAGTTGAATTTAAAGTTGAATTTAAAGTTGGATTTAAAGATGAATTTAAAGTTATAAATTTAAAGTTGAATTTAAAGTTGGATTTAAAGTTGGATTTAAAGTTGAATTTAAAGTTGAATTTATAAAGTTGAATTTAAAGTTGAATTTAACTTTAAGTTTAAACTTGAATTTAAAGTTGGATTTATAAAGTTGGATTTAAAGTTGAATTTAAAGTTGAATTTAGAATGGGAGTTGAAGTTAAAGTTAAATTTAAAGTTGAATTCAAATTTGAATTTAAAGTTGAATTTAAAGTTGGATTTAAAGTTGGACTTAAAGTTGAATTTAAAGTTGGATTTAAAGTTGAATTTAAAGTTGAATTTAAAGTTGAATTTAAAGTTGAATGAATTTAAGGTTGATATTAAAGTTGAATTTAAAGTTGAATTTAAAGTTAAATTTAAAGTTGAATTTAAAGTTATAAATTTAAAGTTGAATTTAAAGTTGGATTTAAAGTTGAATTTAAAGTTGAATTTATAAAGTTGAATTTAAAGTTGAATTTAACTTTAAATTTAAAATTGAATTTAAATTTGAAATTAAAGTTGAATTTACAGTCGGATTTAAAATTAAATTTAAAGTTGGATTTAAAGTTAAATTTAAAGTTAAATTTAAAGTTGATATTAAAGTTGAATTTAAAGTTGAATTTAAAGTTGGATTTAAAGTTGAATTTAAAATTGAATTTAAAGTTGAATTTAAAGTTGAATTTATAAAGTTGAATTTAAAGTTGAATTTAACTTTAAATTTAAAGTTGAATTTAATTTCAAGTTTAAAGTTGAATTTAAAGATGAATTTAAAGTTGAATTTAACTTCAAGTTTAAAGTTGAATTTAAAGATGAATTAAAAGTTGAATTTATAAAGTTGAATTTAAAGTTGAATTTAAATTTAAATTTAAAGTTGGAATTAAAGTTGGATTTAAAGTTGAATTTAAAGTTGAATTTAAAGTTAAATTTAAAGTTGAATTTAAAGTTGGATTTAAAGTTGAATTTAAGATTGAATTTAAAGTTGAATTTAAAGTTGAATTGATAAAGTTGAATTTAAAGTTGAATTTAAAGTTGAATTTAAAAATGAATATGAAGTCGAATTTAAAGTTGAATTTATAAAGTTGAATAAAAAGTTGAATTTAAAGTTGGATTTATATAGTTGAATTTAAAGTTGAATATTACTTTAAGTTTAAAGTTGAATTTAAAGTTGAATTTAAAGTTGAATTTATAAAGTTGAATTTAAAGTTGAATTTAAAGTTGAGTTTAAAGTTGGATTTAAAGTTGAATTTAAAGTTAAATTTAAAGTTGAATTTATAAAGTTGAATTTAAAGTTGAATTTAAAGTTGGATTTAAAGTTGAATTTAACTTTAAGTTTAAAGTTGAATTTAAAGTTGAATTTAAAGTGGAATTTATAAAGTTGAATTTAAAGTTGAGTTTAAAGTTGGATTTAAAGTTGAATTTAAAGTTAAATTTAAAGTTGAATTTATAAAGTTGAATTTAAAGTTGAATTTAAAGATGGATTTAAAGTTGAATTTAACTTTAAGTTTAAAGTTGAATTTAAAGTTGAATTTAAAGTTGGATTTATAAAGTTGAATTTAAAGTTGAATTTAACTTTAAGTTTAAAGTTGAATTTAAAGTTGGATTTATAAAGTTGAATTTAACTTTAAGTTTAAAGTTGAATTTGAAGTTAAATTTAAAGTTGAATTTATAAAGTTGAATTTAAAGTTGAATTTAAAGTTAAATTTAAAGTTGAATTTAAAGTTAAATTTAAAGTTGAATTTAAAGTTGATATTAAAGTTGAATTTAAAGTTGAATTTAAAGTTAAATTTAAAGTTGAATTTAAAGTTGGATTTAAAGTTGGATTTAAAGTTGAATTTAAAGTTGAATTTAGAATGGGAGTTGAAGTTAAAGTTAAATTTAAAGTTGAATTCAAATTTGAATTTAAAGTTAAATTTAAAGTTGGATTTAAAGTTGAATTTAAAAATGAATATGAAATCGAATTTAAAGTTGAATTTATAAAGTTGAATAAAAAGTTGAATTTAAAGTTGGATTTATAAAGTTGAATTTAAAGTTGAATTTAAAGTGGAATTTATAAAGTTGAATTTAAAGTTGAATTTAAAGTTGAGTTTAAAGTTGAATTTAAAGTTGAATTTAAAGTTAAATTTAAAGTTGAATTTATAAAGTTGAATTTAAAGTTGAATTTAAAGATGGATTTAAAGTTGAATTTAACTTTAAGTTTAAAGTTTAATTTAAAGTTGGATTTATAAAGTTGAATTAAAAGTTGAATTTAACTTTAAGTTTAAAGTTGAATTTAAAGTTGGATTTATAAAGTTGAATTTAACTTTAAGTTTAAAGTTGAATTTAAAGTTGGATTTATAAAGTTGAATTTAAAGTTGAATTTAACTTTAAGTTTAAAGTTGAATTGATAAAGTTGAATTTAAAGTTGAATTTAAAGTTGGATTTAAAGTTGAATTTATAAAGTTGAATTTAAATTTAAGTTTAAAGTTAAATTTAAAGTTGAATTTAAAGTCGAATTTAAAGTTGAATTTAAAGTTGAATTTAAAGTTGGATTCAAAGTTGGATTTAAAGTTGAATTTAAAATTTAATTTAAAGTTGAATTTAACTTTAAATTTAAAATTGAATTTAAATTTGAAATTAAAGTTGAATTTACAGTCGGATTTAAAATTAAATTTAAAGTTGGATTTAAAGTTAAATTTAAAGTTGATATTAAAGTTGAATTTAAAGTTGAATTTAAAGTTAAATTTAAAGTTGAATTTAAAGTTAAATTTAAAGCTGAATTTAAAGTTGATATTAAAGTTGAATTTAAAGTTGAATTTAAAGTGAAATTTAAAGTTGAATTTAAAGTTATAAATTTAAAGATTAATTTAAAGTTGGATTTAAAGTTGAATTTAAAGTTGAATCTATAAAGTTGAATTTAAAGTTGAATTTAACTTTAAGTTTAAACTTGAATTTAAAGTTGAATTTAAAGTTGAATTTAGAATGGGAGTTGAAGTTAAAGTTAAATTTAAAGTTGAATTCAAATTTGAATTTAAAGTTGAATTTAAAGTTGGATTTAAAGTTGGACTTAAAGTTGAATTTAAAGTTGGATTTAAAGTTGAATTTAAAGTTGAATTTAAAGTTGAATTTAAAGTTAAATTTAAAGTTGAATTTAAAGTTGATATTAAAGTTGAATTTAAAGTTGAATTTAAAGTTAAATTTAAAGTTGAATTTAAAGTTGGATTTAAAGTTGGATTTAAAGTTGAATTTAAAGTTGAATTTAAAGTTGGATTTAAAGTTGGATTTAAAGTTGAATTTATAAAGTTGAATTTAACTAAATTTAAAATTGAATTTAAATTTGAAATTAAAGTTGAATTTACAGTCGGATTTAAAATTAAATTTAAAGTTGGATTTAAAGTTGAATTTGAAGTTGATATTAAAGTTGAATTTAAAGTTAAATTTAAAGTTGAATTTAAAGTTATAAATTTAAAGTTGAATTTAAAGTTGGATTTAAAGTTGGATTTAAAGTTGGATTTAAAGTTGAATTTAAAGTTGAATTTAGAATGGGAGTTGAAGTTAAAGTTAAATTTAAAGTTGAATTCAAATTTGAATTTAAAGTTGAATTTAAAGTTGGATTTAAAGTTGGACTTAAAGTTGAATTTAAAGTTGGATTTAAAGTTGAATTTAAAGTTGGATTAAGTTGAATTTAAAGTTGAATTTAAAATTAAATTTAAAGTTGAATTTAAAGTTGGATTTAAAGTTGAATTTATTTTTAAATTTAAAGTTGAATTTAAAGTTAAATTAAGAGTTAGATTTGAAAATGACTTTAAAGTTGAATTTAGAATTAGATTTAAAGCTGAATTTAAAGTTAAATTTAAAGTTGAATTTAAAGTTGATATTAAAGTTGAATTTAAAGTTGAATTTAAAGTTGAATTTAGAATGGAAGTTGAAGTTAAAGTTAAATTTAAAGTTGAATTCAAATTTGAATTTAAAGTTAAATTTAAAGTTGAATTTAAAAATGAATATGAAATCGAATTTAAAGTTGAATTTATAAAGTTGAATAAAAAGTTGAATTTAAAGTTGGATTTATAAAGTTGAATTTAAAGTTGAATTTAAAGTGGAATTTATAAAGTTGAATTTAAAGTTGAGTTTAAAGTTGGATTTAAAGTTGAATTTAAAGTTAAATTTAAAGTTGAATTTATAAAGTTGAATTTAAAGTTGAATTTAAAGATGGATTTAAAGTTGAATTTAACTTTAAGTTTAAAGTTGAATTTAAAGTTGAATTTAAAGTTGGATTTATAAAGTTGAATTTAAAGTTGAATTTAACTTTAAGTTTAAAGTTGAATTTAAAGTTGGATTTATAAAGTTGAATTTAAAGTTGAATTTAACTTTAAGTTTAAAGTTGAATTTGAAGTTAAATTTAAAGTTGAATTTATAAAGTTGAATTTAAAGTTGAATTTAAAGTTAAATTTAAAGTTGAATTTAAAGTTAAATTTAAAGTTGAATTTAAAGTTGATATTAAATTTGAATTTAAAGTTGAATTCAATGTTAAATTTAAAGTTGAATTTAAAGTTGGATTTAAAGTTGGATTTAAAGTTGAATTTAAAGTTGAATTTAGAATGGGAGTTGAAGGTTAAAGTTAAATTTAAAGTTGAATTCAAATTTGAATTTAAAGTTAAATTTAAAGTTGGATTTAAAGTTGAATTTAAAAATGAATATGAAATCGAATTTAAAGTTGAATTTAAAGTGGAATTTATAAAGTTGAATTTAAAGTTGAATTTAAAGTGGAATTTATAAAGTTGAATTTAAAGTTGAGTTTAAAGTTGGATTTAAAGTTGAATTTAAAGTTAAATTTAAAGTTGAATTTATAAAGTTGAATTTAAAGTTGAATTTAAAGATGGATTTAAAGTTGAATTTAACTTTAAGTTTAAAGTTGAATTTAAAGTTGAATTTAAAGTTGGATTTATAAAGTTGAATTAAAAGTTGAATTTAACTTTAAGTTTAAAGTTGAATTTAAAGTTGGATTTATAAAGTTGAATTTAAAGTTGAATTTAAAGTGGAATTTATAAAGTTGAATTTAAAGTTGAGTTTAAAGTTGGATTTAAAGTTGAATTTAAAGTTAAATTTAAAGTTGAATTTATAAAGTTGAATTTAAAGTTGAATTTAAAGATGGATTTAAAGTTGAATTTAAATTTAAGTTTAAAGTTAAATTTAAAGTTGAATTTAAAGTCGAATTTAAAGTTGAATTTAAAGTTGAATTTAAAGTTGGATTCAAAGTTGGATTTAAAGTTGAATTTAAAATTTAATTTAAAGTTGAATTTAACTTTAAATTTAAAATTGAATTTAAATTTGAAATTAAAGTTGAATTTACAGTCGGATTTAAAATTAAATTTAAAGTTGGATTTAAAGTTAAATTTAAAGTTAAATTTAAAGTTGAATTTAAAGTTAACTTTAAAGTTGAATTTAAAGTTGATATTAAAGTTGAATTTAAAGTTGAATTTAAAGTGAAATTTAAAGTTGAATTTAAAGTTATAAATTTAAAGATTAATTTAAAGTTGGATTTAAAGTTGGATTTAAAGTTGAATTTAAAGTTGAATCTATAAAGTTGAATTTAACTTTAAGTTTAAACTTGAATTTAAAGTTGGATTTATAAAGTTGGATTTAAAGTTGAATTTAAAGTTGAATTTAAAGTTGAATTTAGAATGGGAGTTGAAGTTAAAGTTAAATTTAAAGTTGAATTCAAATTTGAATTTAAAGTTGAATTTAAAGTTGGATTTAAAGTTGGACTTAAAGTTGAATTTAAAGTTGGATTTAAAGTTGAATTTAAAGTTGAATTTAAAGTTAAATTTAAAGTTGAATTTAAAGTTGATATTAAAGTTGAATTTAAAGTTGAATTTAAAGTTAAATTTAAAGTTGAATTTAAAGTTATAAATTTAAAGTTGAATTTAAAGTTGGATTTAAAGTTGGATTTAAAGTTGAATTTAAAGTTGAATTTAAAGTTGGATTTAAAGTTGAATTTATAAAGTTGAATTTAACTAAATTTAAAATTGAATTTAAATTTGAAATTAAAGTTGAATTTACAGTCGGATTTAAAATTAAATTTAAAGTTGGATTTAAAGTTGAATTTAAAGTTAAATTTAAAGTTGAATTTAAAGTTAAATTTAAAGTTGAATTTAAAGTTGATATTAAAGTTGAATTTAAAGTTAAATTTAAAGTTGAATTTAAAGTTATAAATTTAAAGTTGAATTTAAAGTTGGATTTAAAGTTGGATTTAAAGTTGAATTTAAAGTTGAATTTAAAGTTGAATTTAGCTTTAAGTTTAAACTTGAATTTAAAGTTGGATTTACAAAGTTGGATTTAAAGTTGAATTTAAAGTTGAATTTAGAATGGGAGTTGAAGTTAAAGTTAAATTTGAAGTTGAATTTAAAGTTGGATTTAAAGTTGAATTCAAATTTGAATTTAAAGTTGAATTTAAAGTTGGATTTAAAGTTGGACTTAAAGTTGAATTTAAAGTTGGATTTAAAGTTGAATTTAAAGTTGGATTAAGTTGAATTTAAAGTTGAATTTAAAATTAAATTTAAAGTTGAATTTAAAGTTGAATTTAAAGTTAAATTAAGAGTTAGATTTGAAAATGACTTTAAAGTTGAATTTAGAATTAGATTTAAAGCTGAATTTAAAGTTAAATTTAAAGTTGGATTTAAAGTTTAATTTAAAGTTGATTTATAAAGTTGAATTTAAAGTTGAATTCAAAGTTAAATTTAAAGTTGAGTTTAAAGTTAAATTTAAAGTTGAATTTAAAGTTGGATTTAAAGTTGGACTTAATGTTGAATTTAAAGTTGGATTTAAAGTTGAATTTAAAGTTGAATTTCAAGTTAAATTTAAAGTTGAATTTAGAGTTAAATTTAAAGTTGAATTTAAAGTTCAATTTAAAGTTGAATTTAAAGTTGGATTTAAAGTTGAATTTAATTTTAAATTTAAAGTCGAATTTAAAGTTAAATTTAAAGTTGAATTTAGAGTTTAATTTAAAGTTGAATTAAGAATTAGAGTTGAATGTAAAGTTAAATTTAAAGTTGAATTTATAGTTGAATTTAAAGTTGAATTTAAAGTTGAATTTAAAGTTGAATATAAAGTTGAATATATAAAGTTGAATTTACAGTTGAATTTAACTTTAAATTTAGGGTTGAATTTAAAGTAGGATTCAAAGTTGAATTTAAAGTTAAATTTAAAGTTGAATTTAAAGTTAATTTTAAAGTCGAATTTATAAATATTAGTTTTCATTTCTTAATTCAATTATCTCGTATTTAAGGCGGAAAAAGAATTAAAATTATTCACAAAACCAAAATAATTTTCCTTTTTTCCTCCAAAAATTTGATCAATATTTTTCTTACACTTTTATCTTCAATACGACATTTAGACCTTAATACGACCTTAATCCTCCTTTAATACTACTATGAACCAGTATTAGCTAATCCCCCTCTAATACTGGTGTATTTTTTTATAAATTAGGTTTTGAGTATTAGAGGGGTATTAAATTCGTAGTAACCCTAACCCGCCGATAAACGAGTTTATTATTCTCTCAACCAGATGAGTCTTATATTTAAAGCGAGGACGGAAATGTTCAACTTAAATTATAAACCACATAGAACTGATCTTAACCCGATATGTAGTTTGTGTAACCAGAATGAAATTGAAGATGTGTTCCACTTTTTAGCTGTATGTCGTATTTTAAAAGAAATCCGCAGTCTTTATTTTCAAAAGACCATTCTTACACGCGAAGATACAAAGCAGATTTTAAATGGTTATTAATGTTGGAAAACCTTTTTTTGTCTCTTCATTAATCACGCCTTATGTTACCGGAATAGCTTTACAATAACGTAATACAAATATTGTGATTAACTATTTAAATATATGTTTATTTTTAGTTTTCTTTTTTTCTTTTGTTATTAGCTAGACTTAAATTTCAACCTTCTAATTTTTATTGTAAAACTCGAAACATGTCAAAAAAATTTTTGCCATGCTATTATTTTAAAGTAACATTTAATTAAAAAGTGTAAATTTATCGAGGAACATAATAAAGAATTTATAATAATAATAATAAACGAGTTTATAAATAAGGCTGGGATAGTTCAACGAAAAAACCTTTTGTTTGCAACAAATAGAAGCAAAACGTAGGTACTTGGCAGTTCTCCTAAAAGGTAAACAAAACAAAAAACACCACATTTTCTTTCAGCACATTTAAGAGTAAAAATGTAACGAAAATAAAAGAAGAGAAAAAGAGAACGTCAATGGAATTTTATAAGTTTGTTTTTATTTTTTTTCGGAATGAATGGGGAAAGGGGAAAACAGTTATCCGTGTTCGAGTTGTAATCAAACGTACCTACATTATATATCTCAACTTAGAACTTTCAATTTATCCGACGACAAAAAAGGTGCTCTACAGAAAATTCAAATTTGCAATAAACAATGGGACATTGAATCTATCTCCATCTTAGCGTATATCGTGTATATGCCATGATGACGAGCTAAGCTCAGTTACCTCTGTAAGAACTTACTCACTGAGCCTCCCTACGTAAACAGTTATAGTAGTTTCTTACCTTCACATTTCACTCCACTTAAAATTGAAACAGGGCAATTATGTTTGAGTTCGATGGCATACCTTGATTCATTTCAAACCAGATAAATATTGTCGTATGTCGTTTAACCTATTTTTAGCCATGCGCTTGCATGTAAATTGACTAATGGTTCAGGTATTTATTATTTCTGCCTTATCTTTGTTTGAAAGACTATAGAGAATTAAGTCAACAACTTTTTTTTTTGTTTTGTTTACTAAGAACAACTATGTCTTACCAAGCCAACTGAACAAGATTGGACAAGAACAAACAAAAACAACAAAACCAACATCGTTCTTTCACATTTCAAACCAAACCCAGCTGAATAAACTCTCTTCAGTCTTCACCGAAACTAAATGTAAAGTAAACCCAAAAGTCAAATGAAAGAACAAGAAGCAACGAATCGACACGAAACAACCGAAATTGTAAAATTGACCAAAACTTTATCCGTTCGTTTCCAACGATTTAGTTCATCGTGTACTCTGGTCGAAGTTCGTCGTTGGTACTCGCGTGATTGTGTCGAGTGATTTTACAAGGTATTTTTATAATTTGCAACAACACGGGGAGGGCCAGGCAGGACAGGACAGGAAGAAACACAATCCTTGTATAAAAAAAACCAGTTCCATTCCTTTCTGATTTTTAAAGAATTCCCGTGTATACCCAGAACGTGAAGTGATATTAGGTACTAGGCGGATTCAATAAAGTAACAAGTGCGTTTTCAGTTTAATTTATTTTTTAATTAGACTAACAGAGAAAAGAAAAAGATATTTTAATTAATAATCGCGTACAACTCACCAAATCTAGTTTTTGTCTTTGAATTACTTCTTCCATCCATCCACCGCTCATTCTAAATATGTAATTGTGTTTGACTCCGCTTTCGGTCGGATACGACGAAATACGAATGTATACATTCATAAGTGTGTAGTTTATAGTTCATGTTTCATGTAGGCTGGCAGGCACTGGCACTGGCAGGCTGGTTCGAAAGAAGATTGTGCAAAGAGAAATAAATAATAAAAAACCGTCACAAGAAAGAAATAAAAAAATATAATACAAAAAAAAAAAAGAAAATTAACGGAGAAAATTGTGTTAAAGGCAGATCAGTATTGAGTACCTACATTTTGCATACATACGACGATTTTTATGATGATGATGATGATACACATATAAGAATTTGGTTGTGCAGTGCAGTGAAGGGTTATCAAAGAGGAGTTTGATGCCTCATGTTTTTTTTTTTCGATTGTATGTGTGTTTAATCATCAAATGCCTACGATGTGTGTTTAGTGGAAAAAGAAGTGTTGTTTAAAGAGTTGAGCAAAGTTATGAATGTGGAATAGTGCACAAGAGTTCAATGATATTTCCAATACCAAAATGAAACCCTATGGATCCCTTGCTCATCAAGATTTATTTTCAGCTCTCTACACAGATTTGGATAAAACAAAATCACTTCTTCTCGACCAGGATTAATCGCCACGCATTATTTGGATAAAAAAAAAAATAGAAAAATAATAAACGGATACTAATGAATTTCGTTAATTTATGACTACTACAACAAATTACACTTACCTGGGATCTCTTCAACAAGTAGGTCGATTTAAATATTATATTTTATGTACTAACTGTCATTATTAAGCACTTTTATATGCTCGTTAGAGAAGAATGAATGGGGTCTACCTACCCACTGTAGTAAATGAGGCAACTCTCAACAAAAGGCGTTATTTTTTCTTTCTTTACCAAATGCGAATGGAAGTTTACTTAAAAAGAAAAAATGAAAACACTGGGACAATGACATAAAAAAGTGTTTGATTAGTAATGAGGGCTTTATGAAGCTTTGTTTGGTAACATTTTTGAACGAGGCTGTCGTCAGAACAAGTACCTATAATTAAGGCCGAACCATTGTACTTACCTAGTTGTTTAATGCGTAAGCTACCAAAACTCTTATTCAAATTTAAAATTCAGGTAATAGGTAGGTAGGTAGTCAGATAGGTAGACAATAAATAAAACAGTGTTTTGTATTTTATTATCAATAAATTATTTCATTATGCAAATTACCAAAAGGAATTTTACTTTTTTTTTTGAAGAGGAAGTTGGTAACTTTTATACTATACACAACAGCCTACGTTCGTTAGGGGGTTTTTTTTTTGTTGAATTCACATAACTTGAGGCTATAGACGGGTAGAGACTAGAGAGTATCTTTTGTTTTATGTTTGAAAGCGGTTTTTGGTTAAATTTGAATAAAGGAATATTTTAAGGTACATAAGAGCACTACACGTTAGTAGGATCCCTCCTAGGGAGACCTATTCACTTTCCTATTAACCTATCAAGATTGAACCTGTGTGAAAACACGCACTTTGGCTGATTGGAATATAATTTGTCTGCGGAAGAACGGCCGGTTTTGCACACACAAACAAAAGCGTAGGACCAAACCGGTTTACTGAACCCTTTTTATTGCAACTTTGGTGAATTTTTTGTTTAATTATGTAAATATAATACCTGAGATAAGGAGGTTGAAATAGTGGTGATAAGAAATAAGTAATTTGTTGCTTTAGCAGGTATCTTCAATAGCGATGGTTTTTAAATTCGCTGTCTCTGAAAGTGCTTAAAAGTTGCTTCAAGCACAGTGTCTACCTAGGTATATGAGAAATTTTTCAGCACATGGAGCAGTTAGGTACAAATAATTTTTCTAATTAGGTACCTATCTGTTTTTTTTTTTTTTTTTAATTTTGCCTGATTATCAATTATTTGTAATGATTTTCTAATATTGTTATTTTCATTTTCTTCATAACTTTATTTGCATCGAAATGTAATTGTACCAAACAAAATTAATTAATAAAAATTAATTGAATTGAATTGAATTACGAGTATGTATTTCCCTTCTTTCTTTTTAAATCACCAATATTTTTAGTTCGATCCTAGTCATTAGTTTTTTCTATTCTAATAAAGTACCTTATATTGCATGGAGTGCTGGTTGCTATCCCTAAAGCATTTTATTCGGTAGGTATCAGAAAACCTAAATTGAAATCGCTGGGTGTGACACTTAGGACTGTGGAGAGAACTAGAAAGATATAAAATACAGCAAGGGTTTTCATGGAACCGGGGAAAATCTTGATAAACTGGGACAACTCTAGGTAAACGTAAAAGCTTAGAGGTTGGGAAGTCTGGAGAAAAAATTTGTATCGAAAGTACGTACCAAATCCTTGTAAACTTTATCAACGCAAATTGCTCGAGTGAAAAATGTTTAAACCATTCTTGAAGGTTTTTAAATGTTTCATGTGTGGCAGCTGTTCAACGCTACGTCATACAGTGGGACAACCCATGGTAAAAATCCAAAAAGGCAACTATTTTAGCGGTACGTCATCGAAAATAATGAAAGCTCAAAATGCTAAAAAATTGTTTGCATTTATTTATTGGTCCATAAGTTATAGACACGTGAACATAGCCCCTCTTAGGTTGGAGTTATAAGGTGATTTTCTGAGTATCATTTCATTGTTGTGCAAATATATTTCGCGTGTGAAAACAACATCAACAATGGAGAATGTTAAAAATCAAGTTTTTAAAAGAGATTAGGTATTTTGTGTGTTTTTTTTAATGGCTATTTTAAGTGTTAGTGCAATAAAAGAAAAAGAATATTTTAAAGTGTAGTTTTCTAAAAATGGGTAAATATCGCTTTTGGTTTTTTTTTTTTGTTTTATCATAAGCAACGTGTCAATAAACCGAATCACTAAAAAAATCTTGTGCAAGCTTACGCTTTAAAAAAAACGGAAATTCTTATGTTTTACTGCGTTCATCGAACATGTTGACTTATAAAGAGTATGGCTCGATAGTGCACTTTTCAAAAAAAAATTGAAGCGTTTTCAACAAAATTAAACAGTTATGTACTTGGATTGGAAAAGCTTAATGAAGGAGAAAATGCGAAATTAGAAAAAATTTCGAGGCTTTATTGAGTTAGTTTGAAGGAAAAATGCCAGCGTTGCCAGAGAAAGGACAGGTTTGTGAAGGATAATCAACGCTGGCTTAACTTTAATTTGTCCTTACCAGACGGATTTTAAAAATAATGAATAACACTTCTTGTATTAGACATATAAATTAGTTGCATATTGTTTTCTTAAAATAATGAATCTGAAATTTGTTTGATAAAGCAGCATTCTAAGTTCTGAAGCAAACTTTTTATGTTAAGTCAAAACACAGTTCACCGAAAACTAGCAATTTTGGAAGGCCTCAAAAAAATTTTGAAGAATGTGGTGAGCGAACTAAAAAACGACGTGTTCGGGAAATAGTGTCGCAACACACCCCAGATGAGCTAAACTATGCTGCTTAAATAGCGACTTCAAAATCTCCTAATAAAAGTGAAAAGGTCTTGTCTTTGCAATAGCTTATCATTATTTCTTTATTTGGGTTTATCAAAGTGGAAATAGGTACACTTTGCTCAGATTTGTCGTCAACAATGTAAGTAAGGACTGTTTTCTCAGCTGGTAGTAGCAGAACTATTGCCTGAAGTGACTGCTGTAGATAGATAGATATAGATAGATAGATAGATCTTTATTCAATATAGTAATCAGTACATAGAGTCATTGAGTCAATCTTGAATAAATAAGGGCATGACATAGCTGTCGTCTGCCCGAGTGACAAAAGTTTTTTTTTTTACATATACATATTTCTAGTAAGAAATCACATATTTAAGCAAATTTAATTTAAAAAAAAACTTACAAAGTTTTACGTTAATTTAAGAAAAATTGAAAAAGAGTAAATCTTAAATAGGACTTTAAGTATGGAGCTTTAGGTTATTTTTGTTATGAATTATGGTTTAAAACATCTCATTTATAATTCTAGATCTGTAAGTGCTGGCTTCAGTGTAATAATCAAAAAGCAGCTTCCAGTTACCACCATTCAGATAATAATGCACCTCATCTTCTTGTAAAACATTTTTTCCAAAATAGATTCTTCTTATTTCTCTTAGAATTGGACAGATTCCAATGAAATGACCCAAATCTTCACGTGCCTGCATGTTACACAAATTACAAAAGCCTGGTCCCTCGTTCCGATGTGGCATAACATTCAGTGACTGCTGTATCGGAGACGGTTACTAAGGTGAATGTTCAATTCCTTTTGAATACGAGAGCGCAAAGTAAAGTGCAAATATCAAAAGCGAATTAATGTTCAGACTGGTTAGAAAATTCTGGATATTCTGACCTTATTTGCAAGTCGGAATTCGATGGCAGTTCTGGCCACAGCAATTAAAAACGGGCCCCTATCGCAAGGTCCGTCGTAGCAATTTCGGACTAAGAATACCACAATAGAAGCATCACAGACGTCCTTGTAGTGAATGATTGGCCACAAAATTTGTTACTTTTAATAAAGTTATTAACAAGTTATAAATATCTGTTGGCAAGCGTTCATTACGAAGATGTTTTTAGTTATTTCTATTTGACATTCGTAGTCCGAAATTGCTCCGACGGGCACTGTGATAAGGGTAAAGAACCTTTGTAGCCAGAGGAACTAACGACAGCTTTTTATTTGTAACGGCTCTTGTGCCTTTGAAGCTTGTTGAAATTTTGACAGTTCTACGAACTGCGAAGTCTGGGTTAAATCAAGATCAGCTTTTACGTTTTACTGCAGAATCATGAATTTCTTTTTTTTTAAAGAATATAGGAACTATGTTTCAAATGAGCAGCAAACATTTAAAAAAAACTTTTTCTGAGTTAGAAAACTTAGCCATGTAGGTATGTTGATGGTAAAATAATAATAACTTCAATTATTAAAAAGTGACCCTAATATACCTAGATTCTTATTTGGTTAACAGAAGTAAAGTTTCAGGATTACTCGTCGAATTAGACATAAGTAATTCGAATACTTCTTCGGAAAGTGATATTGATTGATAGTCATGTGTCAAGCATTTATTAGTTAAACTTTTCATTTAGCTATTTAAATCATCTAGTCTCTATAATAAAGCATAAACCAACAATCAAAAATAAAAACAAAAATAGGAACAAGTTCGCTGCTCAGTTCTTTTACTCAAAATGTCCTGGATTTATGAGTTTTAGTGTATAAATACTTTTTTTTTTGGTTACAATCATACATATAAGTGCTAAAATACACATTTGGTTGAATTCCTTAGTTTATTTACAAGATTTTAGTTTTGCCGTTTTTTCCGCATTCGTTCCACTGTGCGTCACGTCGTTGAAATCAATTTGTTCGTACGAACATGATTTTCATTTTTAAATTGTAAAGAGTAGTTTTATTACACAAAATCATTAGCGGCGTTTTTTCGGGACGGCTATCTACAGCGGTTTGGATTTCAGAAAAAAAAAGCATGGGTGGGCCCGTTTTTATCTGTCAAAACTGGTATTACTTATTTCCTGCCGTAGCGAGGTATGCGTTCGAAGATTTGTACCACTCGCAAGTTATTGCTTCGAGGTATTCTTCCAAAAAGCTATTCGGAATTTTATCCCAGGCATTAGTTTTAACTGCGTCGAAGTGTGATGATGTGCTTTTTTAAATTTTCAAGTTGATCTGAGAAATAGTTTTAGAGATATGTACAACCTAGAGAATACACACACAGTCGAAATCCATTAGCCTTAGGGCTAACTAACAACTTAACATACGTTTTTGTCGAAACTGTGTTTTTTTAAATTACAGGACAAGATTCTCGAGAACTCCCCAACCGATCTTGATGAAATTTAAAACACGTCTTCGAAAAAATTAAAGCATTTTTGTGTGCATTTTTGTATCGACTACAAAATGAGGAGATATTGTGACCGAAATTTTAGTTTTTTTTAAAAATGTCTGTCCAAAATCCAATTAGAGTTTTTTTTTCGTTCAAGTTCTAGTTTATTGTTTTAGCTTAAAAGATTTTTTGTTCACTTTAGTTGATACCGGTCTACGCGGATACACCGATTTAGTGTTGCCGTAATTGATGTTGCAAAAACGGAGTTTTAAATATTTTTTCAAAAAAATATCAGAAAATGTTTGTTAAATGAGTGCCTATCTTTCAGCCGGTAAAAAGTTTGAATAAAATATTTAAAAATTGGAATAAAATAGACCGTTTCTTAAACTTTGAAGCCCACCTAACCGATAATGCTATTGTTTTTCTCATTTCGTTCTAAAACAACTTTTTGGCAAAAGACTCAACTCGATGAAGGTTGTGTTACATTTCTCGTCCTTTTAGATCTTTTAAGCATTTCATACCACTCTGCTCCTAAATAAGCTGCATTTCAGTTATTATATTTCATCAGAAACTTTAAATGAATTTCGTCTTACCTAAGCAACGGTTCTTATGGCGTAATGGCTAACAAGTCTGCCTGTTACTTGGGAGGTTCTTGATTCGAACTCCAGAAACATACGAAAACACTTTTCAAGGGTATGGTCTTTTGCGAGTGATTGACAATCCTCCGAGTACAATACACACTGCTAAGAATAACTCTTTCTAACTTAGCCGTTCGGAATCGGAATTAAATTGTAGCTCCCCCAGGTTTCCATAGCTTTGTTGCGCCATCCTATTTATTTAATTATAAGCAACAGAAAGCTATCCGTTTTCTGTCAACGTGATATTTCTGAGTGTCATCCAATATCGCAAACTGTACTTCAAGGATCTATTAAGACACCCCTATTTTCTCAATGTCTTGATCGTCAAAGAACTTTTATACGATTGACTTTTACTCCCTTGGTTCTCAGAAGCATCACAGTACCAACTTCACAGAGCTCTGTATTCTCGAAGAAATCAAAACCTTGTATGATTCTTAAAATTGCACAATTTATAGACATTGGTCCTTTTACAACCCAAGTTACAGCACATTGATTTGTTCAATTTCATTTATACCTACGCACACTTCTACCTCAGCTCCTAATATCTTACACTGATGCCGTAAAAATATTAAGGAAATGTAAAAGCAGAGAAAAGTTCATATGTGTATGCACAAAATCAATAGTTCTTTGTGCACTTAAAGACTAAGGGTGCGTATAGCTATAACCACCCCTCACTTACAAGCAATACCTACTGTAAAGGCAGTTGTTGTTATGTGCATCTTGAACTACATATCCAAAAAATATTTTAAATCTGAGGATGCGTGTTAGCAATGGATGAAGATTTGAACATTTAGTTGTAGTGCAAAAAATGGTGGCCTCTCTTATTTGATTTGATTTATTTTATGTTTCTTTTATCTGCGTTGCTATAAAAAAGTGGATAATTTTGTCTCTATTCTGCGGTCATAGATCAATAATTCGATGGATGCAGGCATCTATTCTACTTTATAGCAATCGGTTTATTATTTGTCGAATTATCATGGCTACCTTTTAGAAAATATGATTTTGACATACATACAAACGCGTTTGAAGTTCCTTGCATTCTCAAGAATATGTATAAGGTACCTACGATATATAATTCTATGGAAAAGTTCATGGAATTATTGATTGAATCTAAGGTCCATCATTTGACTCTACCCACTCTTTCATTAAATTGTAATTTCGTAAATTCTGCTTCTCTTTGTTTATTCTGGTTTCCCTTGAATTTAATAACACACTTATACCCAAATGTAAATGAAATAAAACCCCAAATTTATTTGGAAATCTTGAGGTGGTTTCCAAATAAAAGTCCTTCAAAGCTTCAACAAAAAGAATTTCTCTGGACTATCTAAACCTCTAAGGGGCGACGCGACGGATGTCATACTTGGATGAGAAATTGCGCACCAGTTGTTCTGCAATATTTTTTATTCCTTCTAAAATTACTTCAAGTAGTAGATAAGAACACTCGAAAACATCCTTAAAATACGTTGCTTTTGTGCGGTGGCTGAGGAGTTTGCAATCGAAACTGATGTAAATATGAGAAAGAAATAAATAACAAAGGATTTGATATTTTTGTAAATAATTTCAGATATGAGTGTTAAGGGTGAGTTGTTGGTTAATTGGTTTGACTGCACCCCCACTGTTGTTCGACACCGAATGTAAAAAGGTGTTGTGACTGTTAGAAAAAATTTTCGAAGTAGATTAACAAAAAAATGAAGTGTATTTTATATTTAAGATTTCATATTTTTTTTAAAAGATACTCACTTATATGTTAAATATACAAAGAAGTACACCAATTTTTTTGGAAGATCATAAAAAATAATTCTTAAATAAATAAATAAAGTTAACATTAATTTCTGTTTACCAAAAAAAGCCATATACAATGCCAAAACCATTATGTAGCAATAAGCCGATAGCTGAGTTTATGAGTGGTACCCGTGGCGTGATGGTTAGCATGTCTGCCTGTAACCCGGGGGGTTTGTGGTTCAAATTACAACATGAGTAAAAATGTTTTTCATGGGTATCGCCTTTCATGGGAAATTGGCAGGTCCTCCGATGATAAATTCATTGCCATGAAAAGCGCTTTCTCGATTTGCCGTTCGGTTGTGAGAAATGCGCTAGGCCCAGGGGTTCCTCGCTCTGTTGCGCCACCCTATTTATTTATTTATTTATTTTTACTTTGACTGATTGGGTAAATGTCCAACTAGGTCGAAGAGTAAATGTTTTTGTCATGTGGTTTAATAGAAAAAATACCCTCAACTCAACTCAAAAATACCACTTCCGGATTGAGTAAAAATAAAGAGTAAATATTTCTGTCATGCGGTGGAAGGTTGAATAGAAAAACACTCTTAAAGTTGCAATTGCGGAATAAATCAAAATAAAAAAAAAATAAAAAAAAATATAAATATTTATTGGGGATGTCACACGATGAAAATTTGCTGGAAAAAAACTTTAATTTTTGTTAAATAGATTTGAAAAAAAAAAAAATGGCTTCCCCACCTTCTGTTACACACTTCCCTCCATAAACTTCTGTCCATACACTTCCGTCATTCACACTTGCGTTTTCTTTTCACGAATTCAATTTCACAGATTGCAGGAAAGAGAATCGACAGATGCTGACTATCAAGAACAGCGTTACCGTTGGATATTTTAAAAAAGTTGCAAAAAAAAGTGGCACTCGAGAAAAAAAGGTCAAAAACGAAACATCACGATATATGTAGCTACATATGTATGAGAATTGACTTAATGGAAAAAATTTCACACATCCCATCGAATTCGTAGGAGTTGAAGAAAACTCGTACCTAGCACGTACCTAACACGTAACTAAAAATTTAACAGTTCATTATGTATTGATAAATCAACATAAATAAATAAATAAAAGTATGAATAAATAAGAGATAAATAATAATTTATTTAAAAAATTCGTATAAAATTCTACTTTCTTGTGATGGTTTCCCTATGTTTTTTTATAAGGAGCTCATCAGGACTCCACTCAGCTATGTCACATTTGCTTACTAAATTTAAGGAAGCCAACATATATGTAGGTATTCATTTTAACTATTTTGAATGTAACCCACTTTAAACCAAAACAATTCGATGTTTGTCAATTTCGAAAATTGGTTTAAAATCTGCGTGGACGGATTTTATTTCTAAAGTCTATATTGTTCGATTACCTTTCGGGGCTTTTAGTAAAATTACTAAAAACAGAAACAATGCTAAAAAAATTGGCACAGACTGAAAGGTTGTGGCTCGGTGGCACAGCTTGAAAAAAGCAATTTGACACTAAAGTGGCACAGTGGAAACGCTGATCAAGAATAATTATACTTTGACACCGCGCTGCATTACCGCTTACTTTTGAAAGAATGCGAATGCACGTACTCACTCTGATGCAATTAGGATACAACGTAGAAGATCCTCAATTGTTTGTACAATGCTTGCTCGATTGATTATTCTTCAGAGAATATCTCTCAGCGTGGAGGAGACTGATGTTTTCTACTATGAATTCGAGATCAATTTTCAATTTCAGTCTGTTATTTAAGAGGTTTGAAGTTCCAATTAAAGAAACATCAAAGTTCGCAAATAATACTATGCAACAATTTTTTGTCACAGAGAACAAACTAGATTTTTCTGAAGGTTTTTGAAGCCTAGATAGAGCCTGGAAGAGAAATTTGAGTCAAAGAATAAAGCATTGACGTCTTGACCTAACCCTGGCCATAATCTCAAGAACCTAGTGTGACTGAATTTGAATTCAGCGCGTCCAGAACTTTCAAAAATGTGTTCTCAAATTCAAATTTCCTTTCGCCACTCTATTCGCCACTCTATTATGGCCGACCTTTACAGCTTTTGAAGCTAAAAATCTCAGTTCTTTGATGTAATAGAGGCCGGCTTTGCATTCAGCGCATACCAAACTACTGGAAAAGCATTGGTTTGTTTTCTGGTTACAATTTTTTGTCCGTCTAGCATAAAACGTATGTTCAAAAGTAGCTAAAATTTGTTTTTCTCGATTTTGAATAATCGAGAACGTGATGTGCCATTGCGATTCTGAGGCCAGACTTAACTTGAGGACAAAAAAACCTTCAGAAAAACATAGTTTCTTCCCGCTCCCTGTAATATAAAAAAGCGAAATCTTAGCCGAGTTTTATTGGTTTCTATATTCAGATTCACTTATATTCACTTCAATTGCGAGTCTCAATGAAACGCTTTTATGGCTATATTCACTTACCAAGTTCAATTTCACCAACCATCCCTGTTGTTCACTTCTGCAAGTGAGTTATTTTTGTCCACTTACGCTATTCACTTATATTCACTTGAGAGTTGTTGTTTTTCCATGAGCGATGTTTTGCGTGTTTTTATTTAGTGAATATAAGTGAATATATTCTCAATAAAACTCGGTTTTTTTTTGCGTACTGTAATTCTAGATCCCTTTCATTCCCTCATAAGGTACGGTTGAGAGAAATGCACTTGGCCATGGGGCACTCCGTTCTGTTGCGCCACGTTATTTACTTTTGAATCAAAAATGCGTCTGAAGTTACCTTTTTTCGTCCAGAGATTTTTAAACATTATTTGCTGAAGCGTTCAAGCTTTATATTATCTATGGATAGTACAACCACAACAAATAACAACCTTCTTTCGTTATGGCTTTCCAGTGCCTGAATACCAAACAGAAACTTTTAGGACGACTATATTCTAAATTCTAAAATTTGTTTTAAAATCTAAAAAAGTTTCAAACACTTATGAGACAGTGAAAAAGCTATCCTTCCATCGGTGAAAGGGAAGTTATATAAAATAATTTTTTGACGATAGACGATTGAACGATAATCTTCTAAAAAATAACGAGATCTTGGCCCATGGGGAAGTTTGCCGTAACAACCTTTAGCAGTCATTTCTTTTAATGAAGAAAATAGTTTGTTCTTACACGTTTCGGGATCCCGCGGGATACAGCGACCTATGGATATTTTTTTAGGAAGTATACATTTTTAAGTCGTCTGTCCACAACCTGGGGGCATGTCACCTAAGACTCTACTTTTGACAGATGTAATCTTCGGCGAACGTTTTCTTTTTAAATCGGAATTTGGTTAAAAATTACATGCTCAGCATTTGATTTTTCGGTTATTTGTTAATCGGATTCGAGTTAGTTAATTAATTCAAAGACTCACGATTTTTTATGTTCTTTTTTTGCGGTGTTATATCGAATTATGTTGGCTGCAAATGAAAACAAAAAAAGCAATAAAAAGACCGTGTGAGTGTATGTTTTTTTTTCCGAAAATTGCGCCTTGGCTTCCCTCAATTTATTAGAGCAGATAAAAATAAAATGCCTCCCAAATTAATGTTTTTTTCTTATCTCGATTAGATCTAGTAGATTTTGTTGCATGTTAAGTTGCCATCACGCATCGAGGGAGTGAGCGATTGAAGGACACCGAAAAATTTAAACATTTGACATCGACATGGTAACAATATTTAGAACATAACCTTGTCGCTCGATTGCTAAGAGTTTCGCCGAAGCCTTAGTTTGTAACCACGTAGTTGCTGGATGATGATAAATGATGAGCGACAGAGTGACAATGACGTGACTTCTAATAATTCTTAAACTCTTTGGTAAGCGACCAATTAAGAAAATTGACATAACCGCAAATGCAAATCAGCTTGTATAATTAAAAAACAAAATAGTTTTAATTTCCCTAAAGTTAAGAGTCAATTTTCAACCCCAAATTGTTTTGGAATGACAAATTCTTTTAACAAATTCGATGAAGCTATTTTTCTGATTGAAATGTATTTGCGTAGAGGTTTGAAAAAGACCTTACTTCGAGCTGTTTTCAAAATCTTTTCTGAAAAAAATGTGTTAAAATGCGAACATCACCTAAGCCCATGTTTATTGTTTAGATTCTATACAAATCCTCCTCCTCAAATTGTGACAATTTTCATGTCATCGTATTTTTCTATTATTCACATTGATTGAAACCTCGTTTGGATTTGGATCACGCAAGAGTTGTCTCACTCTCATTTAATTCTTTTATTAAAACCTCCGGGCATCGCTTTTTGTGTGGAAGGTCGCAAAATGTTCTATAGCATGTTTTCAAAAGTAAATAGTGGCGTATTTTTTACTGTCGTTCAACGCAATCCATTATCTGCCCTAATAAATTAAGGTCGACAAAGTGTTTACGTTTTTCTCTTCAGTCAATAAAAACAATAAAAAATGCATAAAACCGAAAAAACCAGTTTGGCTTATTTATTCGGCATTTCAATAAACACAAGAAAGCGTAAATATAGTTTCGTGTTATAGTTCTCCCTGTCCAATCATTAACTGATTCCCCTTAACCTCGCCATTAAGTACTTAACAGCCCGTGTTGTTTGTTTAAATATTACCTTTTTTTTTTCTGGCAAACCAAACATTAATATGGTAACTTGAAAAGTTTTCCAATTTGTTTATGAAATGAGAAAAAAGTGTGTGTATTGCAGCGTTGCCACTGTTTGAAAAAATTTCCGAAGTAGATTTACAAAAAAAGTGCAGTAGATTACATTTTTATGCAGTAGATTTTTTTTTTTTTTTTTTTTCAAAGAAATTCATTTATAAATATACAAGTAAAATCAATGTTTTATAAAGTGGCTTCATTGGGACTTCCTTTTAAAATGCTGAAAACATTGAAAAAAATATACCATAACTGTACTGCAAAGGTCTGGAATGGCGTCAAAATATCAGAAAATTTTGCAACCACAATACCACATCATTATTGAGGCAAGGATGCGTCTTAAGTACTCTCCTTTTCTCCATCTACATAAATGATACAGTCTCCTGTCTTAATGGAGGGATCAAAATAAGTGGAACTAAAATCAAAGTTTTGATGTACGCTGATGACTTAGTTCTGTTAGCTGATACTCCTATAAAATTTTCTAATGATGATAAATAAGCTAGATGAGTTTGGCAAATTGTGGAAACTTACAACAAACCAAAGTAAGTCCCAAATAATGATTTTTGGTAGAGGAAAGAGACAGATGAATGGGAACTACATCTGGAAACGGGAGACGGATGTTGTAGAAGTAGTCGATAATTATAAGTAACTTGGTGTTATACTAACTCCACAAAATAATATGAAACTTCTTTTTGCAGAAAAATTAATAACTGCGAAAATTGGCATAAACACAACCTGGTCAGCATGTATGAAAGATAAAAATATAGGACTCCGAGCGAAATACCAAATCTTTGATGCTACAGCAAGGTCGGTTACAGCATGCTTTGAAAAACGGAAGGAACTAGCGATGGATGTAGGATGAGCTGTGTCTAAAACAATACAAAGAAGTGCTTTATAATTTAAAAAATGCATAAAGCCTTTATTGAACAAGCACAATCATCAATATACAGAATATATGTATTACTCAAAACTGGAGAATGACTTTAGCACAATACATTACTTCGAAGATAATGTGGATGCAGACAAAATCTCAACAATTTCTTTAAGCTAGAGGCCATTAAATTACATACCCCACCGCCCCAATCTGCCCATAATCTGCAGCTTGTGCAATTTAAAAGAACGTGGAGATATAAAGCAAACTAAACTTGGAAAATTCGAACTACGAAACGGATGAATGAACTACGAAAAATGAAAGAGTACTGAACGGTTGAGACTGGCCTACTCTTATCAATTTTGTGAAAACTGCGCTCCGATATCGAAACCAAATTGGTATTAAATGAAGTTTTAATTCATACAAATACGTAACTTAGTGTACCTTTTTACTTTTTTGTTTTATTTCAAGCTTCTCATTCTGGGAGACGGCTTTTACCAAAAGCGCAGTAGATATTTTTTTAAGGCAGTAGAATCATTTTAGGAAAAAAATGCAGTAGATCTACTGCAATTGCAGTAAAGTGGCAACATTGGTGTATTGACCAAATAGGTAGTTAAACGTAAACAATGCGATTAATTGGTTTAAAGACAATATTAAACCAATTAATCGCGTAAAAGTGTTAAATCGGAACTCAATACTTATGGCTAATTTTTGAACTTTTGATAGGATACAATTTATGTTTTTAGTGAATAGAATAAAATACATATATACAAACTGACCTAACGCATCTGAAGGGCCTACGATTTGAAGCCGATCTCGAACGGCTAAGTTAGGAAGCGCTTTTCATGGCAGTGATTAATTATTTTCGAAAGAAGAAGAAATGAAAAGTGAGAGAAGAAGGAAAGGAAAAGTAAGAGGAAACCATACTCAAAACAGCGCTTCAAAGAAGGGGAAATGCCCAAGAGATTCGTTTGCCGACATTCATAACGATGCTTAAGAACAACTTCTTGTAAATGGGGTCAAATTTTTCTCAGGTGGCAAAAGTATTGTGATCATTTTTTTAAAGTACAGTTCTCTCGAAAACACTTGACCAACGTTAGTCAGGAATTACACGAGGTATGGTGAGACAAGTCTCACATGAGTGCGAAAAAGAAAGGAGATGTGAGGAAATGAGATGCGAATAAAACTTTTCGGTGAGTACCGGGCCGATTTTTAGCAGGCTCATTTGCATTTTTCTTTTCTCATTTTCTCTTTTTGCTATGTTGCTTTATTCGTTTTTCCGTGTTGGTGAGATGAACGTCTTATGTATCATAGAGGAAAAGATAACTTTGAACGTTATAAAAGCGAACGAGAATAAGCATTCAAAGCGAAATGAAGAATTGTCAAATTTGAGACGTGAGCCTGCAAAATTGTCGTGTAATTGCGATTGTCTCACGGGATGGAAATTTAAAAGGAACGTCAAAAATGAGACAAGTCTCACGATACATCGTGTAATTCCTGACTTACTGTTGAAGAAGTTAGTGAGGCGATAACGAATTTTAAAAAAAGGCAAAGCTATTAGATCAAATAAAAATGTTTTTTTTTCAAGGGTATCGCCTTTTGGGAGGATTCGGCAATTTTTCGGTTGTAATTTTATGCGATTAAACGTTCATAATCGGTAAAAAATTGTAATAGGATAACTTACAATTTTAATTGCAAATAAACTGTAACAGCCTAAAAAACGTGTTTTTTGTCATTTTTTTTAAGTGGAAGGAAAGGAAGGAAGGAAAATATTGGAGTAAGTTATTTAGCGTATACTTAAGTAACAAAAAAGTAAACTATTATAATAAAATATTCAAAAATGACGGCACCACAGTCTTTTTCGCAAGGCTCGTAGAGTTTGAGGCGCTCTGCGGCACGCAGTGTAGCTGCTGCAAATTTGGATCTATATATAAAAAATCATTTATTGTACATGCTTATAGCTAGAGAAATACGTAGGGGATTTTGAAAATATTAATTTTTGTGTGACTGGCGAGTATTTGAATTAAATCGTTAAATTTTCAAATTATTAATAAATAATGATTAAATTAACTTATCAAAAATCCCCTACAAAGTTAAGTTCTGCACAAACCAGCGCGGTTAATGCGTGCGATGCGATTTCTATCAAGGTGAAATACATCTAACCTTAGGCAATCGCAATCGCATTTGAAAAATCGTGTTTTGAGAAAAACGAATTAAAAAAGTTTTGGAATGCATTTTTGTACACATGTTAACACGTGATTAAAAATAATTCTACCTGAATTGAATATAAATGCTTTATAATGACATCATGTATTTGAGAAGATAGGAATCAAATAGTAGAATATTAGGCTGTACCTTCCCAGTTGGTATTCATCTAATGCAGGTGTCGTATTGGAGCAGTCTGACGCACTTGGGGACGAGCTCATAATTACATAAAAAAAAAATATTTTGAGGTATGAAATGTTTTTCCCCATTTTCTGAAAAGTTCAAAATATTTGTTAAGCCTAAAAAAAATCGATTTTATTTGTTTTTTTTTTTTTTTTTTATAATTAACGCGCACATCAAGGGGTTATGACTACCCTTATAATGTTATTAAACACAGTGCGAGCATTAAGGAAAACAGGAGAGGATTTGAAAGGAGACACCGATGCACGTTGCTTTTGAATCTTTGTAAATCGTAATGCAGGGGAAACACAGAGCCAGGTAAAGCATTCCACATTCGGGTGGTGCGACTAAAATAAGAATCTCTATACTTGACTGTACGCCCGAAGTTGGGCTCAAGGCAGAACTGATGAGCATTCCTAGCGAGGCGGGTGTTGCGGCTAAATTGTTTCAAGGGAGGAATGCAGCTGGCTATTTCACTAGAGCACTGTTTGTGGAAAAAGCGATAAAAGAGAGAGAGACAGGTAACGTTTCGACGATGTCCAAGAGAATCAATCGATTCTACGATTGAACTATCACCTATCAATCTTAGCGCTCTATTTTGTACCCTATCAAGTAGGCGCAAAGATGTTTGAGAAGCACCTGACCAGATATGAGAGTTATACTCCAGTTTTGGGCGGATGAAGGCCTTATAAATGGTAGCCAGATCAGAGGGGGTGAAGAACTTCCTGCATCGTCTCAAGAAACCTAAGCATTTAGCAGCGTTTTTGGCGACTTCAAATATGTGGTCATTCCAACGAAGATCATCGTTTACACACATACCAAGTACTGACAGCTTTTCGGTTTCTTCGATGCAGGTACCATTCATGGATAATGGCAATGGGGGAATGTTAAGCTTCAACGACAAGAGACAGCATTGAGTTTTCGAAGCATTGAATTCTACTCGGTTCATAATACCCCATGCAACAATGCTGTCAAGGTCAGAATTCAATGAGCTTATCATACGCAACCGTTCCAGTTCCACATCCGAAGAGCAGGGACGTGAATTTGGAAACGAATATGAAAAGCTGAGGGTCGAGTCGTCAGCAAAACAGTTAAGTGGATTAGAAGTTTCAGACAAGAGATCATTAATGAAAATGAGGAAGAGAGTCGGAGACAAAACGGAGCCCTGGGGCACACCAGCATTTATGAAGTGGGTATCAGACTTGAAACCATCCAACACAACTTGTATTGAACGGTCCGAAAGGTAGTTTCTAATCCAACGAAGAAGAGACTCATCGATACCAAAAGCACGCATTTTCGATAAAAGATCCTGATGCCAAACTCTATCAAATGCTTTAGAAATATCAAGCGCAATAATCTTACTTTCTCCAAAACAATGTAAAGATTGGTTCCACTTTTCAGTGAGATAAGCCATCAAATCACCAGTGGACCGTTTGCTACGAAAGCCGTACTGACGGTCATTAAGAAGCTTTCGTTCTTCAAGATATTTCATAAGTTGACGGTTTATCAACGTTTCCATGACCTTGGAAAGAAGGGACGTTAGTGCAATTGGACGGTAATTGGAAGGGGAGGAAGATTCGCCTTTTTTAGGGACCGGCTGGACAAATGCAGTTTTCCATCTGCTCGGAAAAATCCCAGCAGAATAGGAAAGATGGAAAAGTTTGCGCAGTGGTTTTGCCAGCGTAGAAGAACACCTCTTCAGAATAACGGCGGGGATACCATCTGGACCAGCGGATTTATGTATGTTGAGATCTTTAAGGACTCTCGCAACCGAGCGAGTTCGAAAAAATATCTGCTTCATCAAAGAATTTGCAGACTCGAGCTCAGGTGGAGCCACTATGCTATGAGGAAGTGTCGAGTTGGCAGCAAATTGAGCTGCCAGCAAATTGGCTTTGTCGATGGAGCTGACATACGGAGAGTCATTGAAGACGAGCGTTGGGACCGATGACGTGGTCGAGTTCTTAATGTTCTTCACAAAAGACCAAAAGTTTTTACTTCCTTTTGGACACAATAGTATTTTTTGCCTTACTTTTTGGTCATGTAAAAACTTAGCCCTTTGTATCTGAGCATTACAGCTATTTCTGGCCCGTTTGAACAAATTTCGGTTTTCTACAGTAGGGTTGTCTTTGAATTTTCGAAAACTACTTTCTCTATCCCGAATCGCCTCCTTACAGCTTGAATCAAACCACGAATTCTCTTTGGGGATGATACTTTTTGTTCTGTGAGGAACAAAATTTCTCATGCCGTTTAGAATTACGTTAGATATCATATCAGCTGATGCATCAACGTTTCCGTCGAGAAAGCACAATGCCCAATTAAAATTTCGAAAGAAATTATTCAGGCCGTCCCAATTGGCTTTCTCGTATTGCCACACTGTTCTTTTAGGGACTTTATCTTTTTTTACCGTGACGGAAAGCGAAAAATCTACCGATATGACACAATGGTCCGATTTGCCTAAAGGAGATGATACTACAACCCTGTATTTTTCGGGATGAGAAGTGAGAAATAAGTCAAGAGTGTTGGCCGCATGGCCTTCTATATCTGGAACCCGAGTGGGCTCATCAACAAGTTGAGTTAATTCGTTAAACTCGGCGAAGATCTCAACATATTTTCCTTCGGGTGTTGTCTGGCCAGAATGTCGAAGCCAATCTGAATTGTGTACATTGAAATCGCCCGCAATTGCGATTTCAGTGTGAGGATAAAGGGAAACAATTCTTACTATGGAGTCAGATAGCGCATCAAACTCGTTGGAGGTTGAATTGCTATCTAAATTGGGGTTTCTATAAATAAAACAATAATGAATGATTTGCTTACGGACGGTGAATTTTAACCACATGAAATTAAAGTTCGTATTAGAACATAGGCCGTATTGTGGTAGAAGTTGGTAAGCAATATCATGTCTAACATATACGGCGAGGCCATGGGAGGAAAAGAATAGTGGCACTAAGCTATATCCAGGCAGGTTGAATTCTGAGGGATCAGAACCAACACCCACCTGTGTTTCACTTAGTGCCAAAACAGCTGGCCTGCATTTTGCAGTGTGAGCGTACACAGCAAAGAAATTCGATCTTAGCCCCCGAATGTTGCTAAAATCGACCCGAAATCTACCCGACATTACAATTCACAAAAACACATAAAACAAAATATCAACCGTAGACGCTAACTAAGTCGAATCAACAAGTGTATATCCTATTAGAAAACAAAATCAAATTACTAGCGGTGTTATGCCCAGCTAGCAATTTGACTTTAGTTCACCAACGGGATCAACACCGTTGATTGACTATTCGCCTAACAAACGCACAGTCTCATTGACTGCACACACTGCCCAGATAAGATAAGAGATTATCAAATCAAAGAAATGTGTGCAGTCACTGGGACTGCGAGAGTGATGTGGGGGAGGAGACGATAGACAGGTAACGCACTTAGTGTTTGGGCTATTGAGTAGTACATGGGCTTTGCTTTTTTTTTTTTTTTTACACTTTCACAGCACTGATTATAATTGCACTCGATTTTATTTTCGCGGCGCGGCTGGAGATATTTATAATATTGTTTGTTGATTTAGTTGGATTTTTTTTTTTGAATTTTTTTTTTTTTTTTATTAGTATTGATTTTTTGGGTGGTAGGAGGTGGAACAGGTCACGAATTATTCGGGCACTAAGCGCGGTGCGTGTGGCTACGGTGAATAGCTGATCGATACTGATTTTGAAAATTTACAGTGGTGTTATATCTTAATTGAAGTATTATTACGTAAGCTAGTACAGTTGGAGTCACCGAAAAAAGTCACATTAGGTGTACACGAAGAAAGCGTCCTAAGTCCTCAAATCTTAATTATTTTTTGCTGACGAAAAGCCATCATAAGCGAGGATCCTACATCGGTGCAAGAACGAGTACTTGACGTATTGGAAGACGCCCTAGAATGAAGCGGGAGTCCAAGAAAAGTTGAATGCTTGTGTTGTCCTTTTTTTTTGTATTTCATTCATTTCTTCAAATGGAAATGTGCGTGTGAAAAGTTTAAATATTTCAGATCATCAATCACGAAGTAAATTGTAGTAACGACATCAATTAATCAATAGGTTGAATAAAGTGGTGGTAAAACTTCTCAGTCTTTCATGGCCATAAAGTGCCAATAAAATCTACAATGCGGGTGTGTATCCAGCTCTCACATACGGTTAACAATGTTTGACAATGTACAACAAGTACTGGAGTAATTTGACGATAGCTGGGATGAAAAAGCTTAGTATGAAAGCAGGATTTAAAAAACTTGTATAAAAACTACTTATACCTTAATCCGTTAAAAAATTCCCATCAAGAATACCATCTTATAGAAAATGGAGCACGAAAATTGTAGGTGTCCTTCTTCTAGGCCTGGGTAAATCGATCATTTTTGATGATCGAATCGATCAAGTATCGGTTTGCTGAATGATTCGATCATTTGAATCAATCGATCATTCAATCATTTTTATTTTCTCGTTCTGTTTCGATTTCAATCATTTTAGTTCGTACGATTCGAATTGAACCAAATGAAATAGGTATGTATGCGTTAAACCAACTCAACCGAAGGCGTGGTTTGGTGTTGTGGAGGCATAGGCAACAATGTATTTTTTCAAGCAACATTTGCTCGGGAAGATTTATCATGTGTGTATGTACATTCCATTAAAATAGTAGTGCATCCTACATCTACTCAACATTATTCCGATAAGCTATACCCTTATGTCCCGAAGTCATCACACACCGCTAGAAATGCTTGACGCATACATACCTACATACTTCACTTAGTTAATTTAGAATCGTTTTCACTAAAAATATTAAATACTAATATGTACAAACATCCATTAAAATTATTTCTCATCTACCCAACATCAACATCATTCCTACACTGCTTATGACTCCACCCTTCACTGCACCATGATAGAGAGAGCAACGTAAAGTTTTCGTACTTACACATTCAAATGATTGAATAAGATGGAGTCAAAAAGATCGAAATCGAGACTAAATGGAAATGAAATATCGAATCAAAATGCATAGAATAAGATGGAGTCAAAAAGATCGAAATCGAGACTAAATGGAAATGAAATATCGAATCAAAATGCATAGAATAATGAAATTGAGATCGAATATCGAGATTGATTGAGATCGATTGATTCGGACTGGAATGATTTCGATCATCAATACTTTTGAATGATCGAATCAAAAAGATCGAATCGATCATAATTTACACAGGCCTACCTTCTTCATTGCTCCATTCCCTCAAAAAGCACGGTTGTAACAAATGCGCTCCCCGCTCGTATGGACACTAGTCGCAATACCAGATAAGAAGAAAGTCAGGACGAATTATTCCTCGCGCTAACAAATGCGAGCATAACAGTTAGGAAATGAGTTGCTCTCACTGAAAATGTTTCGTTCCCGGCCAATTTCAAAAATTGATTTTCAAATTGCTATGAATTCACTTTGGTGATGCTTCAGAAAATTAATTCTTAATCATTTTTTGAAGCATATGAGTATTTGATCCTTTTTGGTTTCAATTCTAGGGATGTGTTAGAATAATTTTAGCAAAAAAAAAAAAAAAATCGAAAAAAAATTTACTTAGGTTAACCCCTTGTGTTCAAAGCTGTCAAGCTTTGGAAAAATCTTTGAAATTAAAGTTGCATGTTGCTGCGAATAGAGCCGTTCAGACTATACAATTAGTTGGCTTGAACGACCAATATTTGATAATGTGTATCCTAAGACGCCCGCTTGACCAACTTGTTGGATGGTTTTCAAATATTTTTGAAAATTTTGAAGTTGAACGGAGCGGAGGAATATATGACATAAATTTGGACAAGTTTGATAAGTCTACATCCGACCATCCAACATCCATCAAACGAAGTTTGTCCAACTAATTGTATAGTCTGAATGGCCCTAATAGATTGGTTTTCTGCAAAAGACTACAATGCATCAACCTCCAGACGAAACTGTACCCATAGTTAAACGAATTGGCTAAGTTTTACTATACAGTTATTTATATATGTATTTAAAACAATAAAAAAATCAAGTGTCTTGTCACAAAGATGACAAAGAACAATATAATATGTAAACTTTCTTTTTAACGAAATGTGAGAACAAAAAAAGTAATTACCTACTTACCACTCCCAGTCGCAAATTTAAGTTCTTTACAAGTTGTTTCATCAAGAAATGTCAGTGACCGCTTTAATCTTGTTGTAATAACCTTTTTTTTTAATCTTTCGTGAATTTTTTTGTTTGTTTCTTAAACTCAAAGCCATAAGAATTTTTAGATTACTGTGAAGAACATTTATTGGATGGCAGAATGACACATCAATGAATGACCTCAACCTTTTGTTTTCACACGTTTATTAGTTATTTATGTAAATTCGTTTTGGCAATCGGGTGGACTACCATCAATCATCAAACAGGATTAGGAAGTTATGTATGTATGTGTTTTGACCAATTATTGACATTGTAGAAAGCTTTTTGAAATTTATTTGTAGCATCAGGGATCACCATGCTTGTATTTTTATGTTGCCGCAAAACCCTACCTTCTGTTTGAAGAATATACAAGTATTTTGTGGAAGTAAAAGACATAAATTTCGAGCAGTGTTTGGTACTTAATTCACTATTCAATCTATTCGCTATTTCTGTGACATTTCAGCAATAGTTTAGTTGTTTAAAGTTCTTGTGGCATCAGCCTTAAATGGCTCCGTGTACAAATAATTGCATATGTTCTTGAAATTGAAATTTTTCTAAAGGGTCCGCCATCTAAGGTTTTTTTTTCAACTAGTGCTTATTTCTTGAATGGTAACACTTAGCTCATGTCTGTTTTGACAGATAATTAGTTGTATCCTTCCGCTGAACGAATATGTTGCGTTTTCACTTCGCTAAGTGGGCCTGCGATCGACTTAGAGAAGATGCCGATTTTGCCAAAAAATCGTCTTTTCAGATGAAGCTCATTTTGATCTTGGCGGGTATGTAAACAAGTAAAATTGTCACTTTTGGGCACAGAAAACCTGCACGCATGCATTGAAAAACCGATACACCCAAAATGAGTCACTGTTTGGTGCGGATTTTGGTCCAGAAGCATAATTGGGACATTTTTCTTTGAAAATGAGCAAGGAGTGGCCGTTACAGTCAATGGCGATCGTTATCGGGCCATGTTGAACGAATTTTTGCTCACAAAAATTGAAGAGGAATATATTGGCAACATTTGGTTTCAACAGGACGGCGCGGGCGGCGCTACGTGCCACACAGCCGAAGCTACAGTCGATGTTTTGGGCACATTTGATTGCATGTTTGCATTCTTCTTCTTCTATGAGACCACGAGTATCGTGGCGCCCGTAGGATATATGCCGAATGTCTGTATAAGAGTGGCGTATCACTCCCCTCAAACCAAATTATGCCCTCAGTTTTATGTCTTCATTTTTGAACCACCCCTTTACCAACTCGTTAAATAATTATGCAATCGATTTTAAATGTGGAAAGATAAGTTAATACACTTTTATAAAATCCGTTTCAATAGGCCATCGTTTTAGCTATCGAGAAAAATGTATTTGATGTTTGGCTAAGAATAACTCACTTCAAAAGATCATTTTGAAGTTTTGACAGGTGATGAGTCATAAACTAAATGCTTGACAACATTTTATCAACACCTCCTAGAACACTTTATTTATTGCAGATAAAAGAAGGTGTAAAAAGAAAGACTGGGATAGGGAGACACATCAGAGGCCGCTTTCAAAATGTGCAATCAAAACATGGAAATATGCATTTCAAGCATGCACTAAAAATAAAATGGCTTGTTTATGGGATTGTCTCCTGTCAAGAAACGAAAATAAAACTTTTAATTCATTGTACTGTCTTCGATTCAAGGAAGAACTCCAAAACTACTGTACAAAATGAACTTTTGGAGATCGTAGAGTTTAGATATGTAGTGCCCGTGGGGTAATGGTTAGTATGTTTGCCTTAAACGTGGCAAGTTCGTAGTTTGAATCCCACCCAGAGTCTTGAAAGAAAAAAATATTGTTCACTGGTATCGCCTTTCGCGATGATTAGCAAGCCTTCCGAGAGCAATACGTATGCCATGAAAAACGTTTTCTAACTAAGCCGTTTGAAATCGGCATAAAATTGTAGACCCTTGCATCTGCCATTTCTAAACTACTTGATCGATTTATTTCAAACTTTGCAAAAAATATTTCCCCCAACGTTAAGTTAATTTGTGTTTACATTAAGAGTGTTCTACCCACGAAATGGTTTTCATTTCCGGTCATTTCCTGCCAAGTTACAATGAAAACTGCAAAATGTTTTTTCCCAAGGCGTTCTGGGGAAGCTCTTTTACCGGCTTATATCTTAATGTTTCTGCATGATAAAATTGTACAACATTGTTAAAAGTATGCTCAATATTGAACAAAAGGTGCGAGTAAAATTAGTCAATCTATACTTGGAATGAAAAACTACAAATAGTGTTTTTTTAGGCTGAAACCCGAATGCGTCCCTTAACCAACGTCAGACGATATAAATTTGTTTTTTGAAACATGTTTTTTCAATCTGGCAATTCTTTTTTCGAAGTTGGTCTTTTTGACAGCTGTCTGTTGATTTATGCTCATGTAGTTTTCCAAAAACAATTTCACTCTTTTCACTCCTTTTTCGTTTATTTTGGAATTCGTTTTAAGCGACTAACAATCGTTCACTTGAATTTTAAAAATTATTTAATGGTCTTCTGAAGAAAATTTATTAACTATCGCGGGCTTTGGGAGCTGACAAAAATTAAAATAGAAACTGCGGCTTGCTTTGACAAACAGTCAGATGACAGTTTGATTATGTGTTGGTGTTCACTCCCTTGCACCTAAACAGAAACGGGATTGAAAAAATCACTTCAAAAGTGTTCTTCAAACCGCATTTTGAAAACGTTTGGGAGTGATTTGGAGACTTTAGCTGTCAGATCTGACATAAGAACTCTCCAATTCACTCCCGATTTGATTTTTGGAAAACGACATCAATTTAGCTTGCAATTTTTCGTGGAAGAATTGAAGCCGCACGTCTACTGGGCATTGTTTACGTTCGTTAGACTGCCTCGAAACCGCTGTTGACACCGATTTTTACATAATTTTGAGTTTTTGACGATTTAAAACCACTGGAATAATTTTGGTGGGTCTATGTAAAGTCTTCTGTCTAAAAAATGCAGTAAAAAGTGGTCGAAAATGAGGCTTCTTGGGTTGAAATTATTCGAGCCAGCCGCGGCAACCACTTGCCGGAAATCATTTTTTAAACATAAGTTATGGTAAACCCTTATCTTTATATTCATCGCCATAAAATTAAAATAGTATGCGTTTTATTTCTTCAATGAGGGTGAAAATGGAATTTGTGTGTATACGGTTTGCAGAAATCTACAAACATCTGCAAGTTTATTGCCAGCTATTTGGCTGACAATGTCGATAAACTAATTTGGGCAAATAGCTGGCAATAGATTTGCAGATATTTGTAGATTTCTGCAAACCGTGTAGACACAAATTCATTTGGGATCTGCAAATTCATTTTCAGTTCATTGTCACATCGCATATGTCAAAAAAATTTTAAAGTTAAATGTGAAATATCAAAAAATAATAGAAAATGTTCACGTAATTAACAAATCTATATATATAAAATAGGATGTATGGATGTATGTATGTATGTATGTCCGAGGTATACTCCTACACCACCAAACGGACTTTTATGAAATTTTCAGGGTAGACACAGTTTAGTGCAGAGATGGTTTCTGTCAAGGTTTGATCCCCATATTCCCACAGGAACGGTGTTGGGAATGGAAAATTAGAAACAACTCCACAGATTTTTAAAGTTCTTTCAGCACTACGGGGCTACATTATCTCCCTTCATCAGTAACCTAACCTTTATTTCATCCCTATAATCCCACAGGAACAGAAACGGGAACGAGAACGGGAACCATACAGTTCCTTGACCGATTTCAAAAGTTTCTTTCAACTCCGGGATGTTACATCATCTTCCAGTGACATAGACTTATATTTTATTCACACTTTTCCACGGGAACGGAAGATTCCAACAGAAATGAGTTGGACACGGAAACTTAGGAACTACTGGACAGATTTCAAAAATTCTTTCAGCATTAGGATGCCACATAGTCCCACAGTAAGAAAGATTATATTTCATCCCCAAATTCTCACGTAAGAGGAAAAACGAGAACGGGAACCATAAAACTACAGACCCGAGCAAAGCCGGGCGGTTCAGCTAGTTTTCTATAAAAAACAAAAATCACCTTTAAATTTTCGATGAGTTTTGTAGTTGACAATCCAATTGTAGAGACAATCCACGTGTTTTTTTTTCCCTTGTAATCCTTGCCAAATTTGTCTGCCAATGAATAAATTTGCAAATGTTCTTCAAATTGGGCCTGCAAATTTATTTATTGCCAGACATTTGTATAAACGTTAGAAAATGAAAAAAATTTGTGTACACACGATTGCCACATCTGCAAATTAATTTGTCTTCAAAATGATTGATGAACAAATTTTTCTGCAAATTAATTTGGTGTGTACACGATTGTCAGCCATTCGAGACAAATTTTTCACTGACAGATCTGGCAGTATTTGCAGATCGGGCAATCGTGTACACTTAGCTTAAGGAAAGACAGACCAAATCACTCCTGTTATAGACAATGTACCGAAATCTGTAAATGATTGGCCTTTAGACATAGAAGAATCCAAAACGTTAGGGTTGCCGAAGTATTCTGAGGTCAAAGCGGAGGTGATCCCTTTAAAACCACTCCGATGAAAGCAAGAAGAAGAAGAAGAAGAAGAAGAAGAAAAACGAAATTCGTTGCTTAATTGTGTGGATATTATATATGTATTTATGTACATTTATTGATGTTCAAAGAAAAAATTTACATTTTTGCATCGTCCTAGCCAAATGTGGAAGGGCTAGATCCTTGATCTGCTATACAACAACCTTAACAACCTTTAGACTTGATAACATCTAACACCATATACCCTAAACAGACAACGACTCAAACTTCTGATTTGCCTGAAGTTCACAAGTTTAGCCATAACAAAGCAATGCATTCTTATAGAATTCAACTTTGCTTTCGTAACAATTAGGTAATTGCAAAAGTTGGGACTGACTGAAGTTTTAGTTAAAACAAACTAAGCGAATGGACGTTATGGTGTTGAAATCGAAACACCGTTGTGGTAAGGAACTGTAATCATATGTAACGTAATCCGACTCACAAGTCATTTTTTACTAACCGCAACTTTTTAAAATACCCCCTGATACTCGATTTACTTTTTTGTTTGTTTTAATTTTAAGTTTGAATGTTGTAAATCATTCGGAGAAATGAAATTTATGTACATACCACACAAAATTAGCTTTAGCTTTAGCACAAAAAACAAAAGGATGAGCATCGGGCTTTACTTGTCGATAATATCAGCAATTCAATTGTATAAACTTCCTTATTTTGCAAAATTCAATTCAAGGGAAAAACTCTAACTAAACCGTTGATGATAAATTTCCAGGAAGAAATACTCAAAACACTAATTTTCTTTTCTCAGAATTTTTTCACTTTTCGCAGACATTGCGTTGTTAAAAGTTCCCAGAATGGGGAAAATACCCTCGGGAAATTTATTTACAGAAGAATTTCATTCAAATTTGATTTAAATCAACACAAAAAAATAGATATTGAAAAACTTCGCACGTTGCAATTGTGTATCTGGGTGTATAGCAGTCATCTTTAACCTCAAACTCCTCACAGCATTGCTATCTATGAGAAATGTATTCCAAACCCATATATTCTCCGTTAATACATTTGCAATGTGACACATAGTTTATTACAACATAAAGTTTCACCCATTATCAGATTATGACGACTATTATTATCTTTTTAGCATACATTTTATTGATTTAAATTTACAAAGCTCTATCTCCCCGATCTTTATCAGCAATTTGGTTTGATTTATTTCGGTTTATTACTACGTGATAAAAGACATAAAAGTGCAGTTTAATGACTCATAGTGTAAATGTTAACCCTATTTTTGAATTCTTTTATGTTTGTTGTGTGCATTTTCATGAAACGGAAATCGTCAGTAACAATAAAAAATTTTATTTCGATTTGAAGTCATTTGGTTACTCGTTTCACTCGAAGTTTGTGTTTGAATTGGTGTAGAATTAGATGAGGGCTATAATAAAGTTCTAATTGAATGTGATACAAGTTCTACATTCATAAGTATGTAAGTTTGTAAGGGAATTCAAACTGGAAATTTTAATGAAGCTTGACATAACATGTCACATTGCTGTTTGACGATCTGTCAGCTGAGCAACGAGTATGTTGCCAGCCATTGAACTAATCAGTAGCATACCTAAATGGGGAAACCAATTTTGGTTTTTAATTTGTATATGTGGGTTATTTGATGTTTTAACCCTAAAAAGTTATTGACCTTCTTAGGTCTCATTTATTCATTGAGAAGCCAGTTCCTCTGGGACTTGAAAAGATATTTCTCCAATGTTCCACAAACGTTTTGGGGGAGAATGTAATAAATGGCAAACCAACTCCAGGCGTGTCCCGGATGGTGTATTTATTCTCCTGATACTACAAATTGAATGCAAATGTTTTATTGAATTTGAGAAATTGTTTGTCAAATTCCGACCTTCGCTTGAGGTGATTTGTCTTTTATCTAAAAATATGAAAAATAAATAGTTTATTGCATCGACAAATAAATAAGCCATTCTTTAAAAAGTTGAGTTCTTATTTTTGATATTATGGAGAAAAACGTGAACGCTTTGAGCAAATGTAAGAAACCAGTTATAAAAATCGTTGAAGCAAATCAGTGGAATGGTGGTTTTATGCTATTGACAAGTCGGTAAGATATTTCAATCATTAAAAACTTGACTGGGAACATCGAAATCGTTGAATTCTATACTTGGTTAAGATCTAATGTTGTTACAGGAAAGACGCAATATTCGCTTCTCACTCTGATTGTTCTGGACTTCAATTATGTCGCTTGTTCATTCCGAATCTATTTTGTAAAGGTTTCATGGAATGAACATTTTTTGCACAAAATTTGTGACAGTATGATGCAGAAGTATACCGGTGGGCGCTTTAGGCATGTAACTACTGATGGGAAACTTTTCTGAATAGATTGGAAGCATTTGTGGTCAGATTTGATCTTATGGTCAGACGAAAACCACATTAGTGCTTTTCACATGAACACACAGAAAACAAAGGACGGATAAAGCTTCCACGGATCTTTGTGCTTTAATAATGATCAAGCTTTGTTACTTCTGCTGTCATGTCGCATCATCTCAGTTGCTAACAGCCTCTTCTCATACTTTTTGTCCAACATTCTGAACCGTTTGTGAGCGATGGGCCCAAAACCGCGATTTAGAGTCTTCCCTTCAGTTTAGGGGGCATTTTTCTATCACAAAAGATGACAAAGTTTTGTCACCACTTCATCCACTCTACGGGTACTTCCTTTAATTTTGGGTCAGCTTCTGTAAAGAGATTTCGGGTCACCTGTGCAGAATTTTGTCGTCATCCACAAGAAGCTGGCTTTGAGCATCGAATCTCTTAAACATTTTTCCTTCTTTAAGTGACTGTTTTCAAAATTGGTGCTCCCTTATTCAAGCTGTTTTTTGTTTCCATGGTTTGCATCATCAGCAGGCGTGAAAACCTCTCCCAACACATTTCGTCCGTTCATCAAATAGTTCACAATGATGAAATAAATAAATAAATAGGAGGGTTGTGGAACATAGTGATGAGCCCCTGGGCCTAGTGCATTCCTCACAACCATGTCTTGTGAGGGAATGGAGGGGATCTACAACTTTCTGCCGGTTCCGAACAGGTAATCGAGAAAACGCTTTTCATGGCAATGAATTACTATTGGAGGACTTCCCAATACGCGGTGATCTCCGTGGAATCACATTCTTGGCTCTGGGTTAACAGGCGGACATGCTAACCATCACGCCACAGGTACCATAGTTCACAATTATGGGCATTTTACAAAAAGTAGGAGAATAGGCTGACAGTAACTGAGATGAAGATGTTATTGGTCTTATTTCTTCTTGGCTTCTTTCTTGAAGTTTCTATATTTCCAGTGCGTGCCTGTTCATTTTCATTTTCTTAGAGGTTTTATGACTATATGTACTTTGAAAGTCTCTTTTATCCTACTTATCAGATCACTGTTATGATGATTCTTCCATTCTTCGCTATGATGCCTTCGCATTGCCCTTAACACTTTGACTGCCAAGCTATTTTAGTAGTTTGAGTAAGGTCAGGTAAATTTTTGAAATTCTGTTTCAGAGCACCTAAAAATTTGCTTTTAAACAATTTCCAGTTGTTTGTATTCATAATTTCCAAATTGTTTTGGTTTTTTGTATCGGACGTTTTCGTATGACATGGAACTAATATAGAAAAAGTTTCACTTAAAGACGTGTCGCACGAAATAAGCACTTATTCAACGACCACATAAGTTATTTAAAGATGGCAGAGGCCAAACAATACGAACCCTATATGAACTTTTTTATGCCCTCACACCTCACACGCAACGTACGAAAACTTGCGTCCCGGCTTTCAGTGAACTTTAAGGTGTCTCACGAAAACGTACGACATGACATCCAATGTGTTAGGGAAAAGAAGAAGTTATTTAGACCATTGTGCACCTGTTCAGCAGCTCAGTGCCTTATACTGAACTAGAAAATAAAATAAAAATTGTGACAACAAAATATCTTTACAACGAAAGCGTTCCAATTATTAAGAACAGGAAATTTACTCTTCGATAGATGAAAGAGGTGTGTCAGTGATGATCTTATTTCTTAAAATCGATTAAACATCGTCAAAGTCTAACATTTAAATATGTTACTGACAACAAAACAGACGTTGATGTCGTCTGAACATCGTATTTCATTCATCATTCATAAGGTCAAAGATTATTATCAATATTAAAAGAAAATCATGTTTAAGCCACAAGTGGCACATGAACTGTGATAATTTTATCAATAAAATTCATTCAAGACTATGGTGCATATAGAAAATTCAAAAGCCACTCAATTAACCTCTTGTATCCATTAAGTGTGTGTTTTTTTCTACAAAACGTACTCTGTGTCAGCACTGAAGAAAGGGTGTGGAAAGTGTGAAAAAGTGTTTAATCTGTTTTGAAAAAAAAAAAAATTGATTTCTGTTCTTTCGAAGTGCCAACTGTTATGGTGGGTCTAGACGGGCCGGACTTTGAGTTTGTACAAATATTTGCATACACGATATCTGCATTCATTCATCGTTCATCATTTGTTTGCACTGATTTGTTGCACACATAAAATTCTATAGAATTCTTTGTTAAGTTGGTATCGTGTGGACCTACCATTAGCTCTTTACTTTTTTGCATTGAAATAAAAAAGTTCAGCGAAATATGGAAATAGGTTTTTTTTTTATTTATAATTAGCGCCTAGGGCCTAGCGCAATTCTCACAACCATGTATTGTGATTTGTGAGGTAATGGAGGGGACCTACAATTTTCTGCCTGTTCCGAACGGCTTATTGAGAAAGCGCTTTTCATGACAGTGAATTTACTAACGGAGAACTTGCCGATTCCTCGCGAAAGGCGTTACCCGTGGACAAACGTTTTTGCCACTGCTGGCATTCGAACCTCGAACCTCTAGGTTAGCAGGTGGCCATGCTTAGCATTACACCACGAGTACCACTAAGGCGTTAAAAATAAACTTAAAACAGCCTTATTTACATAATATACAGGGTGTCCCGTACTTCGTGTATTATTCTTTGGGACGTGATCATATTCTAAGAAAAAAAATTGCTGTACAGTAAAGCTCATTTCTCAACTTTGACATCACTTTTTGACAATTTAAGAAAAGGCTAACTTTGGTGTACCCTGACCTGTGTTAAATTCGATATCTCTGTCAATACTGGTGATAGAGACTTAATCTTAGACTTAATTTTTTTGTAAAAATAACAACCTTTAAGACTGTATTTAAGTTGAGCATCTTTTTACTACCCCAGACAACAATGCTGTATAGGTCAGAATTCACTGAGCATATGCAACCGTTCCAGCTCCCCATTCGAAGAATAGGAACGTGAATTTGGAAACAAATATTCAAATCTGGGGGTTGAGTCGTCAGGAAAATAGTTAAGAGGATTAGAATTATCAGACATGAGATCGTTTACGAAAATACGGAAGAGAGTTGGATGCAGAACGGAGCTATGGGGCGCAACAGAGACTTGATACTATCCAGTACAACTTGTAATGAAAGGTCGTAAAGGTAGTTTCTATTCCAACTAAGATGTTACTTATCGACACCAAAAGCACGTATTTTCGATAAGATACCTTGATACCAAACACTATCAAAGGCTCAAGAAATATCAAGTGCAATGATCTTACTTTTTCCAAAAAGTTGGTTCTACTTTTCGGTGAGATAAGCCATCAAATCACTGGTGGACTGTTTTCTACGAAAGCCGAACTGACGGTCATTAAGAAGCTTTCGTTCTTCAAGTAATTTCATTAGTTCACTGTTTATCAACGTTTTTCTAACCTTGGTAATTATAAGCGAGTAAGATTCGCCTATTTTAGGGACGGGCTGCAGTTTTCCATTTGCTCGGAAAGATACCTGAAGAAAAGTAAAGATAGAAAAGGTTACGCAGTAGTTTTGCCAGTGTATTTCAGAATAACGGTGTGGATACCATCTGAACCAGCCAGCGGATTCGAGTGTATAAAGATCTTTGATGATTCTCGCAACTGACAGTACGAAAAAATATCTGCTTCATCACAAAATTTGCAGACTCAAGCTCAGGTGGAGCCAATATGCTATCAGAAAGTGTCGAGTAAGCAGCCAATTATGTACGAAGAGTCATTGAAGACAAACGTTGGGGCCGATGACGTTTCTGGAGGCTTACTTTTTGGTCATGTACATTTTTTTTTTTCATTATTTATGTGATCATTACAACTATTCTTGGTCAATCTGAAGGTATACCTGTTTTCTACTGAAGGGTTGTTTTTGTTATCACGAAAACATTCTTTTCTATCCCTAATCACCCCTAATTCACCACGAGTTGATAATTTTAGGTCTGTAAACTGTGACAAGCAAGTTTTTCATTCCGTTAAGAATAATGTAAGATATCAAATTAGCCGAAGCGTCAACGTTTCCGTCGAGAAAGATATGTCTGGCTTCACGAGGCCGTATGAGTGGGCATTCCCTACTATAGCCTATCTAATTTCACTCTTTACATAATTTTTAAATCAAAACGTTTACGTGATACAAAACAACCCCCTGAAACTAGTTAACAATAAATCAATCCTTTCCGAACAAGGAAAAAAAACATGACAAAATTAATATGTAAAAATTAAGTCGGATCGCCAATTGTTTCCATGTTACCAGTTAAATTTGCATGTTGACTTTTAAGTCACACGTTGGTTATTGAATTGAATTATGTATACAAACGGGAATCATCCCATTGAAACGAACATAAATTTCTGGTATTTAAAATTTTGCTAATTAAAACATTGAGTTTGTTCAAATATTTGTTTTTGATGCTCTCGATTTCCAATGAAAATTATGGGGCTATCAATATCCACACATGTCTTCATTTGATTCTGGGAATACAACATGCGTCAGTAGATTGTAATCCTCTCATCTCCAATCGAATGTAGACATTGTGCATGGGATGAAGGAGTTTAATATTGAACGAAAAATTTGCATTTGCATTAGCATTTTGTATAAAAACAAACAAAGAAACAACCTTGAAATTTGATATTTTATTCAAATACAAAAAGCTTGCCTACGATTGCGGGCATTGAGGTGTATACGATGGTGATGACGGTGTATGTATAACATTAATCTTAATCTCGATTTGTAGAACATCTGTTCTGTGAGAATGAATATATGTATTAGTAAAGTTGTTTGGCTTCCTTAAAGGAGTGAGAGAAAGTTTCTTTTATAAAAAGTTTTGTATTTTAAGAGCTGGTAAGTAAACACTTAAGAAGGGACACGTTCTAATTGAAGCGTTAAGGAATTTTTTCATTAGACCATTATGGCCAAACAACTTTTTTTATACATTTCGATTAAAAAGACATCTGGCAAAGTTTAGTCGTTTTTTTAAATAAATATTGCATCATTAGGGACGTTCAGACTATCCAATTTGTTTGTCAAATTTGTTGGATGAAAAGTTTGACGGAAAAAACCCATAGCGTTCACATTCATCAAACAAATCGCCAAACTTCATTCTGATTTGAATTTCAACCATGAAGAACATAGTAGTAGCAGCACTTATTAGGGATGAAATTTTAGAAGAGCAAGAGAAACAAAAGAAAGCGTGTTGATTCCGATCGCTCCTTTGCAATACCTGCAAACATCATAAATTCCTACTTCAATGTGCCTACCAAAGAAAAAAATTTTTCCTTGCGAGGTTCACTACCTGAAATCATCATAAATTCCACTTTCGATGTTTCCTTACAAAGAAAAAAATTGGTGCTTAGAGTCTCTCCGCGCGGAAGAAGTGAAACTTCACGTCAAAAACTAGGTATTAAATATTTTCTATTATTTCATTTAAGGAGAAGAAAAAAAAACACAACACTTCTTTCAAAGAAGCAATCAAAATTTATTTTGCAAGCACAGCCACGATTTTAACATACACGACAAAAATTGAAAAACTATTTAGAAGAATATAATGAGACCTTGAGATTTTTCTTAAGAAATGAATTACAAATATATTAAACGCATTAAAAAGAACAGAGAACTAGTTTTAATTTGATTTTCTCCGACAATAATGCAAACTTCCACCCCACACTTCACTACAATTAAATCGTCTGGCTGAATGACGAATTGCGAGCAGTCCCGAAAAGTATGCAATTGATAATCCGCGTTAAACGTGTTACGCATCCATGTTTGCAAGTCGCATAGGAAGTTTCACTTCAACAATTTTCTTTCCGTGCGATGTGCACTACTTGAAAACATTTGGGAAATTAAATTTCTTGCAAGGTCGACGAGTAGAGTTCACATTCGTCCAATTTGCAGAAATATCAAAAAATTTTAAAATCCATCCAACAAGCTGCTTGATGGAGAGAGTTCACGCTTTTAAATTTGTTTGACAAATTCGATGTTTGACTAACAAATTGGATAATCTGAACACCTCTATTGGTGAGTCCCAATATCTAAAAATGGCAAAAAATCACTTGTTTTAAGGAATTTTCAAATTGTTCTGTTACCTTCTGAGCTTCATAAACGGAATCAGTATCAGTTTTTTTCTTAGTAAGGTTTTTTAAAAATTAACTCATACCGATATACCGATCGGTTGTAAAGGGTGTTTTTTTGACGTATGGTTTTCAAGAAGAAAACCGAGAAGCCCAATTTTTGCAGTATTTTGGACCGTATGTCAACAATAACGTGTCAAAAATTATCTTCCAAGGCGTCAATCTATCTGCGTAGACAACTTAAGACTTCGTAGACTGCACATAACTCCACCAAAAATAGGCCTGGGGTGTTAAATAGAACGATCTTGGAGGCCACGTCATCACACCAAACAATGACTTTGCGGAGATAACGACGTCACAACAATGGTTTGAGAGTATTATGAATCCAAATGCTACAGTTTGTTTATTAACGTTCCCAACCAAATGTGAATTTCATCGCTCAACAAAATTTCAGTCGGAAACCGGAATCCGTGACCACCTCGTTTTAGGACCGATCATACGCTTTATTATTTTTCGGCTTAAATTCTCGCACGAGTTTTTTTTTTTTTTTAAAGGGGTTATGACTGCCCTTATAATGTTATAAAAACACAGTGCGAGCATTTAGGAAAATAGGAGAGGAAGGAGACACCGACGAAATCGTAATGTAGGGAAAAAACAGGGTCGGGTAGAGCATTCCACATGCGGGTGGTGCGACTAAAATAAGAATCTCTATACTTGACTGTACGCCCGAAGTTGGGCTCAAGGTAAAACCCCTAGCGAGGCGGGAGTTGCGGCTTTTGTAAGGCAGTGAACCTAGATCCTTCCGCAAATCTTCCATAGAGTAGATGGGCACAACTCCAACTGTCGTTTGGCTCTTCTTCGATACTTTGGTAAACAGTAGCAATTTAGACAACGCCTTGGATTACTAAAAATTACAGTTTTATTATTTATTGATTTTTTTCTTTGGCTGCTGCCGTTCACGTGGACGTCTTCCTCTTTCTTCCATTATTTCAGAAACATTGCCATCGGCCATTGTTAAAAATCCACTCTCGAACCGATTAGTGATGCCACATTTTTTCTATTGCACGTGATGCCACTTTGAGTTGGCTCGTTCAATGTGGTCATCCGATAAGCTCATTCTCATCTGATGAGCTCTTACAATGTGCTTAGATAATGAGCTTGTCAATGTGATTATACTGTTGATGAAAATATAATCGAAAAAATAAAACTGTTGATGTAACGTTTATATTTTGAAGAGATATTGAATGAATGAATGAAAATTTGGGGTTTTGTAATGTACCTCGACCTGTTTAGATCTATTGTACCCCCTACTTCTTAAGTGATATTCCTTAATTAAAGTACTTCATCCAGACTAGTTCCTTTGATGAAACTTAGTATCTGGGTTACGCTTAGGAGTTTTAGCTCCCTCTCCTCTACATAGTAGGATCCTAGGTACTTCTTTCTTTGGTGTATTAGAGCTTCGCAGTCACCTAGGAGGTGATCAGGAGATTCTTCCTGTTCATTGCAATATCTGCATTGGTCGTCGCTCTCTATGCCTAGTACTTTTAGATGTTTTCTTAGCCTGCAGTGTCCGGTTAAAAACCCGGCTAGCATTCTAACATTGTTTCTATTCAGTTTTATTACGTCTTTGTAACGTTTTTTGTTGAAAGTGCCAAGTAGAAGTTTGGCTTGGCGCATCTTTGGGAGGTCATTCCAGTGTTTAGCTCTGTTGTCTTCCTCCAACTTTTTGATTTCATTCTTAATGTGGCTTTCTGTTATTCCACAAAAAGGTTCCGGTCCATTGAGTGGTAATCCGGCTCCTGTCTTTGCCAGTTCGTCTGCCTGTTCATTGCCTATGATTCCTACGTGTCCTGGTACCCAGTAGATTGTAACCTTATTATTACTGCCCAGTTTGTTCAATTTGTCAATGCATTCGCTGACAAGTTTTGAGGAGATTGTGTAGGATCGTAGGGCCTTAATTGCAGCTTGACTGTCCGTCATTATTGCAATATGTTTGTTATTATATTTCCTGTCAATGTTTACTTCCGCGCATTTGCCTATTGCATAGACTTCTGCTTGGAATATGCTTGACATTCTTCCCATAGGTACTGAAATTTTTGCTCTTGGCCCAAAAATTCCTGCTCCAGTTCGCTCAGTTGTTCTTGAGCCATCTGTGTACCATTTTATTGCATGGGTCTTCATTGAGTAGGTCTCTTTCTCACCTTGCCATGCCTTTTTGTTACTTAGCTCAACGCTGAAGAGTTTATCGAATTTGAATTCCTTGGTTTTGCTATCCCGAGGAAAGTCAATGAGTGCTAACTCTTTCGATATTATGCTCTTTTCGCTAGATTTCAGGACACACTCAGTTTCTTTGGCAAATCTAGCTATCGTTGCATTTGAGATGCTTCTTATTGCCAGGTGCAAAGGTGTCAGGTTTAGCAATACTTCCAAAGCTGCAGTTGGACAGCTTCTCATTGCTCCTGATATGCATATGCACGCAAGTCTTTGTACTTTTTCTAATGTTTTTCTGGTGGTCACCTGGTCCGCTCTCTTGTTCCAGACTACCGCTCCATAGGTAAGGATAGGTCTTACCATCATTAGGTACATCCACCGAATAATGCTCGGTTTACAACCCCATGATCTTCCTGCTATACTTTTGCATATCATTAAGGTTTTCTTAGCTTTTTCAGTAGCTGCTTCAACTTGTTTTTTCCACAGGAGTTTACTATCTAGAGAATCACGCCTAGATACTTGACCTCTGTTGTGGGTACTATGGTTACTCCATCCAGTGTAATGTCTTTCATGTGTGGTAGGAGTCTTCTTCTGGTGAATGGTATAATTGTAGTTTTTGTGGGGTTGATGTTCAGTCCTACAGTTGTACACCATTTTTTCGTGATTGCCAGACCCCTCTGTATTATATCGCAAAGGGTTTCTTCATATTTCCCACAGGCTAATAATGTGATGTCATCAGCATAGCCAATGCATCTTATGCCTTGCGTGGTTAGTTTTTCTAATAATTCATCTACTACTAGACTCCAAAGTAGAGGTGACAAGACCCCTCCTTGTGGGCAGCCTCTCGTAGTGATTATTCTCTGAATCGTTTGGCTAGAGTGTGTTTCTGCCGTTCTTGTACTAAGCATTGCACTAACCCACTTTATTATTGTAATCGGAGTGTCCTTCCTCTGAAGTGCTTTGTTAACCGCCTCGTGTGAGGTATTATCAAAGGCACCCTCAATATCCAAGAAACAGCCAATCGCGGTTTCCTTTGAGTCGATTACTTTTTGGATAGTGGTTGAGAGATGGTATAGGGCAGTTTCTGTAGATCTGCCTGCTCTGTATGCATGCTGTCTAGTGTTTAGTGGATTACTCACTAGAATTTCTGATCTTAAGAAGTTATCGATCACCTTCTCCATGGTTTTCAGTACGAAGGATGTTAAGCTTATTGGCCTGAAAGATTTAGGATGAGTTGTATCTTTCTTACCTATTTTTGGTATAAAGATAATCTTTGCTCGTGTCCATGGACTAGGTATGTACCCTAGAGCCAGACTACTTCTGATAATTTTGAGTAAGTGTAGTAGAATCACTTCTTTTCCCATTTGTAATAATGCGGGAAAGATTCCATCTACCCCTGGAGTTTTGAAGGGTTGAAAGGTACTTAATGCCCATTCTAGCCTCTTCTTCGAGCAAACTATCGTTGCTGTCTTCCAGTCTTGCTTATCAGTACTGTGCACAGGCATAGGTCTATCATATCCTGTTGTTAGTATGCTTCCAGAGAAGTGAGTGTTAAGCAGGAGAAGCGATCTTTGCTCTTCATTTTCTGTGAAACTGCCGTCAGCGTATTTCAAGGCCATGGTGGTTTGTGACTTTTCCCTTGAAAGGGCTTTATGAAGTCTGCCTGCTGCCGGGGTTGTTGTTATGCTTTCACAGAAGTCTACGAAGCTTCTTCTTTTTGCTTTCCTCACTTCCTTACTATAGGCTGTAAGTTCCGCATGGTAAGCATGCCAGTTGCTGTTACTTTTTGCACTGTTGAAGAGTTTCCTTACCCTCTTCCTTTGCGCTTCTAGGTTTTTGTTCCACCAGGGGGCATCTGTTTTCTTGTTTGCGGAGCTTAGGGGGCAGCTTGATTCATATGCATCAATCATTGCTGTATTAAGCTCGCTTACCGCATTTTCAAGCTCCAGACAACTTTTGGGTTCCCTGTTAGTGGATATATTTCCTATGTTGTATATGAGATTGTCTCTATATAGATCCCAGTTGGTTCTTTTTGGATTTCTTCTAGGAATATTCCCACAAAGAATTCCATCTAGAACAAATTCAATTATCCTGTGATCTGATAGAGAAGGCTCATTTGAGACCCTCCAGTTACTGATACAGTTTTTCAGGACTGTAGAACCGAAGGTAATATCTAGTACTTCTTTCCTATTTCTAGTAACAAAGGTAGGAGTATTCCCTATATTGTAAATTTCTAAGCATTTTTCTAAAAAGAATTCTAAAAGGTACTCACCCCTTTGATTCGTATCTGTACTACCCCAGATGGTGTTGTGTGCGTTTGCGTCGCAACCTACCAGTATTGGTAACTTCTTCCTCCGGCAGTAATCTACCAGTTTCTTTACCTCAGCGGGAGGAATGTTCGCTTCATCTCCCGGAAAGTACCCTGATGCGATTACCAGCCACCTGGTTTGGCCTCCGATGTTGATTGAGGCCTGGATTGCAACCAGGTCTCTCGTCATAAACTCTGAAAGGCAGAAATGATTAATATCGTTCCTTACTATAATTGCTGTTCTAGGAGAAATTGACTCTTTATCCCATATTACCTTCGTATTTCTAATGGATAGACCTTTAATTTGTCCCCCATAGGTCCAGGGTTCTTGGATCAGTGCTAGTCCAATGCCTTCTTTCGTAATTTTCCTCGCTGTGATAGCTGAGGCTGCTATGGCATGATGAACGTTTACTTGGACTAGCTTGGTACTGATCCCGCGTACCTCCATTAAAAATCTTCTTCTTCGGGGGTTTCTGCCCCGGACCTGTTAACAGGTCGTTTTCCTCCTCTGTTGTGAGGGGAACTTCTTCCTCTTCCTCTGGTATGTCCATCATGACCTTTATTGGTGATGATGGTTTGGGGGCTGGGATAGGGGTAGGAAGAGAACTGGGTGGTAGGATAGGGGATTGGAATAGGGTTGGAATGGGGTTAGGTAGTGGACTGGATGGTAGAATAAGGGATTGGGATACAATTGGGATGGATTTTGCTGGGAGATGTTTCGGAGATGTCTCCTGTTTCTCCTGCAAAGGGATGTGGGTGGGTGTACTGGGGATTTGGGGAGTTGGCAGAGTGCTGATTGGATTGGTATTAGTAGGCGGCTTGTCCTCTATACCACTTCTTTTTTTCAGGCCATGCACCTGGACCTTACCGAATCTGTAGTGGATACTATGATTGTTTTTGACAATCGCCTCCACAGATTTTTCATCTATGCCAATATTTAGCAGTTGGCCATTACCTTACCATTAAGAGATATTAGATTATATTATTATTTTTCAGATTGGAAATTCTTCAACACTTAAACGGCAATGATGCCAATATTTTTTTCGAGACTAGATTTACGACGAAATGAGTGCACGATAGCCAAAATAAAAATATTTCGGGATGTGTTCATTTGTTTCGTTTATTTTACCGCACCTTTGGCTGTCGACAATATACTCATAAGATAACTATGAGTATATCCCTTGGGACTTTTAAACTACTTTTTAGTACTTCGCAGTAGACGTTGAATGGAACGCGTTAATTTTTCAAAAAGTTAAATCTAACCTCCAAAATTATATGTCATTGCGGTTGTCAGAACAAACAACAACAATTTCTATTTCTTTTTACTGACGCCATCTGGCGTAGACTAGTATCGTAACTACTTCGAAGAACTACTTTGACCACAAGGGAAAAGTAGTTCAAAGCAGCCAGAAGTACTAAGCAGTAGATAAATGTTCCCAAAGGAACGCAGCTATTGTCGACATTCGAAGTATATAGTTGCTCATTCAAAGTAGTTGCTTATACAGCTTGCTCATCGAATGTGGTCATCCAATGAGCTTAGGTATTCAATGTGCTCTCATTCAATTTGCTCTCGCGTTCAGACAATTTGTATATTCAAACAAATAATTTTTCCTTTAGTGCGTTCATATATATGTTACAGTCAAAGTGATTAAATAGCTATTATACATAATGACTGGTCATTATATATGACTGGTCATTATATATAATGGCCAAATTCACTAGACAAAGTAATAAATTAATCACTTTGTCTGGACATTATTCATAATAACTTGTCAAAGTTAGTCAAAGTAATAAATACGGTTTAGCCGACTTGTTACCCCTCCCTCTCTTCATCCCGATACCGCATTCCGTATGCAACAGCTTTCCGCATGGCCCGCTTCGCGGGGCTCATTATTTTAACCCTTTTTCCCGCAGGGTTAAGCTGCTCATGCTAAATATGAAAATAGCAATTAATTTCCGTATGAAACAGCTTTCCGCATTTATTTTATAATTTAATTTTTTCAATAATCTTTGTGATTAGTCAAGGCAAATTGAAATATAATTTTATAATTTTAAACGCATACCTACGTGTTTTATTACATTATCCAAGTCATCGAAGATATTATATATAATAGCTAGTTAATGTGATTAATTTTGTGTCCATTATCACTTTAACCAAACTAGCCATTATACATAATATCCAGATTTATTACTTTGGCTTTAACATATATATAAAATTGGCGATCACGCACGTTTCAAGCTTTTTCTGTGCCCAAAGCAGATTCCGGAAAATGCAATCCGTGAAAGCTTCCATTCGCTCACTGTCCCGCGACGATGATGAAACATGTAAGCTTTAATCTCCCGACATGAAGGTCCTGCGTCGTCACGCATCGCTGTGATAGTTCTTATATTAGTTTAAGTTCTGGTGCTGGACTTATGGTGCGAGTCTAAGAAACAAAAAGGAATCTATCTCTTCTTATTATTTCTTAAAAACTTAAAGTCCCACGCACTCCTGAAACATTCCAATCCAAAAATTAAATATGTATAGATTTTTCGTGAAAAAGTTTCGATGTTTAAGGTTACTGACTCGTCGTCATTTGCAGAGATTGAGGATGTGTCTGAAAAATTGTTTGAAATTGGGATATTTGTATATGAGCTCGGTAAAGAACCCTGGAAAAGACAACAAAAAAAGAACATAAATCAACTTTGTCATGGAATTATCTTTCCACAGGCAAAGTTCTGATAAAATTGATTCGTGTGTGGGAGTGGGTTGTATTTATTTTATTTCGTCCCAATCTTAAACAAACTTTTATATATTCGAAAAGCAATGCGAGACCTGTTACCATCAATATGCATTGTTTGTTTTCTGTTTTTCTTTTTAAATGTCATTTCATTTATGTATGACAAATAAAAAACGACTGAAACCCTGTTGGTTGAAAGTAGTGAAAGGATTTGATTAACTTTTTTTGACTGGGACTGATATTTTATTCTTATCATATTTAGAAATTATTTCATATTGCATATAACCTCATGTCGTATCACCAATTTCAACTATCTTTTTTTTATTTACAGTGGAGAGCTAAAATGAACAAACAACAGACAAGCAAAAGACATCACCAGCTTCTGTAGCAATATGCGGTATAAAAAATGTGTCAACAAAGGCCAGATAAGATATGTCTTCTTCTGGGCAATCTTTGTTGGTTCTTTCAACTGCAGCGCCAACTCTTACCACCCTGAAAATTACAGTATTTCTTCTAGTATAAGTGCAGTTAGTAATATAGACGAGTACGTCAACGACGACGAAATAAGACTGGATCATGCTTCATACGTGTTTCGTTTCAAGCATAGCGTATACAACGTTACCATTCCAGAAAATAGCGTGGGAAAAACATACGCGTTACAAATGCCAGACGAAGATAAAGTTGGCATTCAAGTTATACCAAATTTGGATGTTAAATTTCGTATCATTAGTGGCGACCGGGATAAGCTTTTTAAAGCTGAAGAACGATTAGTGGGCGGCTTTGCATTCTTAGCCATTCGAACAAGAACTAGTAATGTTATACTTAATCGTGAAAAAACCGACGAATATCGTTTGTCGGTCAAGGCATTTGGTACTCAATTGGAATCAAATGGAAAACACTTGTATGAAAGTGAAACGGTGGTGCTATTGAGAGTGCTCGATCGCAACGATTTAAGTCCGCTATTTTATCCGACAGAATATACAAAAACGGTGCCAGCGGATATGCCATTGCACAAAAGTATTCTTCAAGTAAATGCCGAAGATGCTGACCTCGGAATAAATGGTGAAATTTATTACAGTTTCTTGCATGAAAATGACAATTTCGCGGTGCATCCGACATCCGGTGTTATAACGCTGACGAGAAGTTTAAATTATTTGGAAAAAAATATTCACGAACTGATTGTGCTGGCTAATGACAGAGTATCTGCTGCGAGTCATCGTTTGAATCAAGCAAGCAAAGCGAAAGTTACCATCAAAGTTGAACCGGTAAGTAAACAAAAATATGTTTTTTGTTCTGAGAAGGGGATTTTTAATTTTTTACTGAGAATCAAACAAAACGGCCGGTGTCCGTAGTTTTATCAGCAAAATTCAAGCAAATCAAAAACATTGTCGGAAAAAGGGCGAACCCAATATTGAATTGAGTGTTGTTACCTGCTTTTATATTTCAAGGTCGCAACGCTTCCTTGCTTCTTGTGATAAAAATTCTATTACTTTCGCAATCCAGCATTGTTTTTCTTTTTTTTTTTGATTGAATTGTGTTCGATGATATGAAAGATGATTGTTTTCTTCGAGAAGTAATCTTGGTAGGTATACTAATCAAAATTGAACGTGCAGAAATACTCTAATGCAACACATATCGATATAGGTAGGACAAAAGGTTGTTTGCAAAGAAATGAAGCGATGGCCATCGTGAAAGACCCTTTAAGCATTGTATTGTTGCGTCCACGGCTGCGGTCCTCCGTTTGTTGTGGTTTTTATTTGATAGTCTGACAATTTATGAGAAATAAAAGTTTTCAACGAACGAACTTTTATGCAAAGTTTTATGAATGCTGGTTAATCTGGTGTCAGATGAGTGACAGTCTGCGTCTTTGAGATCGTCCAGAAAAAGTTTATCAAAGTTTTGTTATACGGAAAGCTTTATTCAAATAATAATGAAGTCTCATATGGTGTCCACTAAACTGAAAAGTTAAATAAATAAATAGGATGGCCCAGCAGAGCGGGGAACACAGGGCCAAACGGATTTCTCACAACTACGCCTTGTGACGGAATAAAGGGGATTTACAAGCGCTTTTCTTAGGAATGGATAAATTATCGGAGGACTTGCCAAATCCTCGCAAAAGGCGATAACCATGAAAAAATATTTTTGTTTTTCGTTGGAACTCGAACCAGGCCCTTCCGCGTAACAGGCAGATAGGGCTTACCATTACGCCACGACCATAACAAGTTGGAAAATCAGTGAATACATTTTTTTCAGGGAAATTCAGATAATTAAAGTTTTATAAAAAATTTCTGAATCCTCTCTTTTATTTTTCACACTTTTTTATCGCGAAGCCAATTATTTCGAGGATTAACTTCCACATACAAATTCTGCCTCAACTAACACTTATAGCCAACCAAGATGGTGTCGATGGATAAGTTACCTTAGTTTTGCGAGAAAGGTTTTTTTCTACTCAATCGTAATTTCTAAAGTAAAAACAATTGACAAGGGTAAATTTTTGTTGTCCTTGTGCCGATAATGTTTTTTATGTTTCCAGCGTAGCCAGGCAGGCAAGTCCTTGCCTACCTCGAAATTATGACGTTTTACGCTTTTTTACTCTCCTTCCCATGTCTTTCATATACCTATATCGTCTGCATAATGACGCTGATGAGAAACGGCCTTTTTCGTTGGTATCCACATCTAGGACAAAATCCTGAAAGAAAAAACATATATATATGTACGTACAGTGTTATCAGCGGGTTAGAAAAGTGACAGTCAAAATCAAGAAAAGATGTCACAAGGAGTTCTCAAAAGACTAATTTAAATTAACAAGATGAATTTACAAAAACTTTTTCCACTATAATTTAGTTTTCTTGGTTTAGAATAATTCTTTTGACTACTTTGACTTTTTTCCAAAGAAATATGCATGTATTAAGAAAAAATCCCATTTCGCAGAGCAGCAGCGCAGCGTGCGTACTCCATAACGAAAATGAGAGCGAAATTATTTATTATTATTATAATTATTAACGTCGATTTTTCTTTTCGTTTTAGCAGCGTACTAGTCTTAGGCTAGTAATAGTAACTTATTGTTAATGATAATACCTCTGATGTTGACGTTTGAGTTTTGCACAATCTTCCCAAGTGTAATGTTAAAAAAATCGGTGGCTTTTTTCTACTTCAGAGATGTTTTATTTACCAAACTCAGCGTAGCAGGGAAGGCTCTCCAGAGTCATCCGAGTTTTGCAGGGATGCCAAAGTTTAAATTTAAAGAAAATATAAAATTAACAAAAAAGTTTTGTTACCGTCTTGATTTTTTGTCCTGGAGTTGTAATTTGCTTTAAAAATACAAAACCTACAAAGAAATAAATTTCTTTAAGGCATGTTGAATGATCGTGAAGATCAACTTCAACTCTAAGCTTGCGTTTCGCCCAGGTACGACAATGGGCTCATCAGTTAGATGTTGCCGTACCCTTCTAAGACGCAAACTTTGTTCGGACTACACCGACACTAATAAAAAATTTAAAAACATTCAAGTAAAATATCAAATGTTTACACTTTTCTTAAACCTAAAAAACCGCAAACGTGCTGACCTCCAATTGTCAAATTGACAATTACTAGAAACAGTGTTGCCAATTTCAAAACTAAACATCTATGTATAAGAAAACACATGTAATAAAGGTAATTGGGAAACAAATTTGCAAGCCTTGTTCTGCATTAAGTGTGTTCATTGTGAAATGGCGAAACGTAGTGTCCACAAATATAACGCTAGCTGTCAAATTGACAATCACTTTAAAAACAGTGCTGCCAATTTGAAAGTGTTACCCGTGGCGTGATGGTAAGCATGTTAACCCAGAGGTTCGAGGTTCGAATTCCAGTAGAGGCAAAAATGTTTTTCCAAGGGTATCGCCTTTCGCGAGGAATTGGCAAGTCCTCCGTTAGTAAATTCATTGCCATGAAAAGCGCTTTCTCAATAAGCCGTTCGGAACGGCAGGAAATTGTAGTTCCTCTCCATTCCCTCACAAAGCATGGTTGTGAGAAATGCGCTAGGCCCTCGCTCTGTTACGCAACCCTATTTATTTATTTATTTATTTTTTTTATTTTGTTGCCAATTTAAAAACCAAACTTCTAAAATCACCCTTTACATTTTATAAAACGCGTACGCAAACTTCTGCAGAAAATTTCATTTCAAGATCATTATAATTTTTACTTGCGATAGCAAGTTTTGCAAACGTGCAGAATAAAATTTTCGAGATAGCAATTTAATATGACGTTACGATGATAGATAATACGAAAAAACTGGGCCCTGCAATTCTGTCTGTATGTCTGTCTGTTCGTATATGGATCTACAGCTTGAACCGCTGTAACGATTTTCTTCAAAATTTGCAGTCAGGGTCTGTGGGGAAGAGGGGAATTTGGAATTCAGACCCTAGGTCTTGAAATAACGGTTTTTTCAAAACCGACTTTATCGTTATTTTATGTTTAAAAAGTCCTAGATAGTTTGGGAAAGATTGCATATCAACATAAAAGAATTTTTTTTTAATATTATATTTTCACTACTCCAGTTTTTGGGGCATATGTAAAACGCATTTAGAGATCAGTCTTCCCCTTGGTTCCCTTGGCTCAAGAATCTTTCTATCTCTAACCAGTAGCTTAAGATTTGTAGGAAAATATAACATGTTGTTCATTGCCTGGAGTCCATTTAAAATTGTTTCTCTTTTTTAAATGCTCATCATTGCGCATCAGTATGCATTACTTTAACGACATTTTGCTACCCAGTGCGAAAAAAATACCGTCACTCTAATAAATTCCCAAAAAAAAATGCTCCGGAAAAGAGTAGTAAAATGTTTGAATAAAATTTATCGGCCGTCACTGTACACATATAAATTAAAACTTACGTGTGATCGCCGTGTTGTTTCTAGAAGAATCTGAATCCTAACTAGTGAAAAAAACCACAAAATATGAGGGACATCCTTTCGTTAACACTAACGTTCCATAGAATTGACTCAGAACATTTTGATAGAAAAACGAAAGAAATATTTCTTTTAAAGAATTCCTAATCAATTTATTACTGCTTTTTGTAATAACTGACGAAAATAGAACTTTGTAAAGAGCCAGTTGTTTCAGAACTTTTGACCATATTTGTAAGTTCTGGGTGCCCTCATAAATGTCCATTACCATATGAAACATAATATTAGTACAAGCTTCAACCTAGTCTTGATCAATACTTCATTTACTTCGCAACTAAATGCATAGATATTGCTGAACAGTGGCACTTTACCACCTCCAGTCTCATGAACATCAATAGGTGTGATAACAACTAAAATTCCAGACATATTTTACAGACATTAAAATCCATAACTAAGGTCCAAAGACACTAATGCTCTTGTTGGCAATGGTGAAATTTGTATTACTCAATCAAAGAGTAGGTATTAGTTAAACTTTTTGATCATTAATTAATTATGTAGTAATTAAATATGTATATGAGTTTCTCGCTCAAGTATTTACTGGGAGGCAAAGCTTTTAAGGAGCTTTTATAAAAGAAAAACAATAAAACCTAATTCAACATCAGATTTTCTCATGTTTTCTTTTTCATATTAATACGGCGCTTTTCACACCATGTAATTTGTAATAAATTCATCTTAATAGAGGCCTCAAGTGCCAAGAATTTTAAGCCAAGATTGACACACTAAATATTTTGTTATCTATTTTAAATTGAATACGATTTTTGAGGTCGTACCAAGAGATTATCTTGTCTTCATAATCGATTGCATTAGTCATGAGCCGATTATCAAAATGGGAGAAAAATATCTCTGTCAGTTGACCTTTCATATTTATGTTTTGACTGAGTTTGGCCGTTAGGAAGTTGTTTTTGTTATAAGGCCCTTCAAAGAAACTGAAACTCTTTCATCAATTATTATTGTATGATTTTGTATTTTTTTGTTTTTTTTGTTTGTTTGCAGGTGAATCTTTACCCGCCGGACATTTACGTAAGAACCTTGCCGTTTGTGGAAGAAGGTGCTAACGCAAACGTGTATGGAATCATTAGAGTAACAGACAAAGATCAAGGCATCCATGGCAGAATAAAAGGTGTAGAGTTAGTGAGCGGCGATCCAGATGGCCATTTCCGAATCAGACCATCACAAAAGCCCGGTGAATACTACATTGAAATCCATAGTCTCTTAGACAGAGAACAAACGCCACAAGGATACAATCTAACATTCCGTGCCGAAGACCGAGGGATACCACCACAATCAAGCTATAAAACCATACCAGTTCATATCACCGACGCCAATGACAATTCTCCAGTGTTCAATAGGCAAATATACGAAGTGACTGTACCGGAGACATCACCACCAAACACGCCCGTCATACGATTGAAAGTCACCGACCAAGATGTTGGCAAAAATTCACAAGTATTTTTAGAAATAGTCGGCGGCAATGAGGGGGGAGAATTTCGCATAAATCCCGACACGGGAATGCTCTACACACAAAAGAAATTGGATGCCGAAACGAAGGCATTCTACACATTAACAGTTTCAGCCATAGATCAAGGAAACGTCGGCACACGAAAGCAATCCTCTGCCAAAGTCAAAATAAATGTACAGGATACCAATGACAATGATCCCATTTTTGATTTTATAAATAACACTGTGTGGATAGACGAAAACGAACCAGCTGGCACAACAGTAATAAAAATATCTGCGAGAGACAAAGACTCTGGGGAGAACGCTTATATTTCGTATAGCATTGCCAATTTGAATGAGGTTCCATTCGATGTGGACCATTTTTCTGGTGTACTACGAACATCGAAGCTCATCGATTACGAGACCATGCGAAGGGAGTACGTTTTGAGTGTTAGGGCATCTGATTGGGGTTTGCCATTTCGACGGCAAACGGAAGTTGAGTTGCTGGTGAAGATTAAAGATGTGAATGACAACCGTCCACAGTTTGAACGGACCGATTGTACAGGATATATACCACGAAATACAGCTGTGGGTATGGACATCCTTACTTTGTCGGCCATTGATTTTGATTCCGGTAATTACATCACGTACCGGCTGGTTTCAGGTAAATCATTTTTGTTTAATTCAAATTTATTGAAAAAGTAATTAGCATTAGCTTAAAATGTCTGTTTACAATTTAAATTGCTATGGCTTTCCTATCTACCCACATTCCACATCACTTTCTTGCTTTGTTGGTGATGTTTTTTTTTTTGTGAGGCTTAAATTTAATGAACATTTTTAAGTCTTGCGTTTGATATTGTAAGGCTTCACCATACAACATACTCCATTTGTTCTGATCGCCTGAGATTACAAAATACTAAAGGACTTTTCATCTTTCGTTTAAATAGAATTTTTTTTATTCGTCGCAATCTTTTTCCATTCATTCGTTAATGTACGTGGATGGTGTGTAAAAAACGAATAGAATTGTAATTTAATGTTATTATACGTGACACCTACCAACAGTTTTAGTGAATCGTAAATCAAACATAAGAAATATCAATTTTCGGATGAACAACGCTCAAAGGGAATTTACATTCCACAACATCTGAACAGCGAAAAAAAAATCTCTCGAATTTAACCTAACTTTTGTAGGACTGTTGCAAATTGAAATATTTGCAGCTGCTGTGATCCAGTTGATCCTTGTTCTAGAGCTGTGTCAATCGCGAATGATTCGGTCTTTTTGAACTTCTTCACTATAAAAGGTTGATGATTGCATTCACACTAAAGGAAACCAATCAATCTTCATTTCAATCATCAGTCGCAGGGAAATGAGTCGTTTTGAAAATCAATGAGTCCCAGTAAAATTCTTGTTTATGCATAAAATTTTAACATTGCATTTCAATCTCAAAATTATAATTGCTTAAAATTTTAAGCTTATTTTCGGATTTTATTGGTTTTGTAATTGAAAAGCATAGTTTAAAAAATTTATGATTGATCGCAAAATTTGTCCAATGATGAGTTTCATCTACGTTGGATTAGAAATTACCTCTCCGACCGTTCAATACAAATTGTATTGGATGGCTTCAAGTCTGATACCTACTTCATAAATACTGGGGTGACCCAGGGCTCCTTTTTGACTCCGACTCTCTTCCTCATTTTCTTTAATGATCTCTTATCTGGAACTTCTAATCCGCTTAACTGTTTTTCTGACGAATCAACCCTCAGCTTTTCATATTCGTTTTCAAATTCACGTCCCTGTTCTTCGGATGTGGAACTGGAACGGTTGCGTATGATAGCTCATTGAATTCTGACCTTGACAGCTTTGTTTCATGGGGTCATAAAAACCGAGTAGAATTCAATGCTTCGAAAACTTAATGCTGTCTCTTGTCGTTGAAGCTTAACATTTCCCCATTGGAATTATCCATGAATGGTACCTGCATCCAAGAAACCGGAAAACTGTCAGTGCTTGGTATGTGTGTAAACGATGATCTTCGTTGAAATGACCACATATTTGAAGTCGCCAAAAACACTGCTAAATGCTTAGGCTTCTTGAGACGATGCAGGAAGTTCTTCACCCCTTCCAATCTGCCTACAATTTATAAGGGCTTCATCCGCCCAAAACTGTAGTATAACTCCCATATCTGGTTAGGTGCTCCTCAAATATTCTTGCGCCTACTTGATAGGGCACAAAATAGAACGTTAAGATTGAAAGGTGATAGATCAATCGTAGAATCGATTGATTCTCTTGAACATCGTCGAAACGTTACCTGTCTCACTCTGTTTTATCGCTTTTTTCACAAGCAGTGCTCTAGTGAAATAGGCAGTTGCATTCCTCCCCTGAAACAATTTAGCCGCAACATCCGCCTCGCTGGAATGCTCATCAGTTTTACCTTGAGCCCAATTTCGGGCGTACAGCACAGAAATGGGTTTTGCCGCTGAACACAAATCAAATCAATACTGAGTACTTTTAGCTCTACAAAATGTATTTATTTTAGACTAATAAATTCATTGAATCGTGTTTTACCAAATCTTGAAAAAATGAGTCAAATCTAAAAGGGATTAGTCACTGAGTCAAGCTGACTCCATTAGCGCCAGTGGTAACACTGGTGGCAGTACTCTGTCTGCCTTGGTGCATCCGACATCGAGGCATGGTAGGATGGTGCTGAGTAGATCTTCTGTGTATTTGTTTTAAGATGTTCATACATATGTACAAGTACATGTCCTCCTTTTATATTTTAAGCGAGCTTGGATTTTAAAATTTGAACTAATCTTCTTTCTGTGCCGCTTTAAAATAAGGACTAGAAGCAGTCTGCTCGAAATAGTTCGGGAATGGTATGAATCGCGATTGTATTTTTTTCTTCAAAAAATAAACTAATTAAAAAAGTTTTATGCCCTTTGTTTTGTAAAAGCTTTTCTTTGAAAGAAAAACGATGTTTAGGAAAAAAGTTAATACCTACTTACAATTTTTGTCAGATTTTTCATTGAAAATGTAAAGGCCAATTTTGCTGAAAATATAAAATAACATAATGTATATCTATAGCAAATATATCAACCATATACTCAGCACCTTTCTTCCCCCTAAATGATATGCTTGTGCCTTGATGTCGATTGCACTTTGCAACACACAAAGGTAGATAGATGATGGGCTACTGTCGTATAAAACTCGTTTAAAAAAACTTGTTTAAAATATTTTGTTTCAGTCGATCGTTTCGGTCAATTGTCTTTAAATGATTGAAAGGATTGAATCTTTTTGTTGAACGATTGATGATTGAATCTTTCCCTGTCAATGAGGATAGACAAAGCTTTGCTTTATTCATCTAATGTGCCGAAATCAGCTACTTTATAATTCGTTGTCGTCAGTTAAAAAACAAGACCTCTTAAGTCAAAAAAATTCCACAAAAATATACAAAAAGTAAGAAAAATCAGACCACCTGATTTGGCATTTTTATATAGTATTATTAGCCGAGTTTCATTGGGAATTTTTATATTCACTTCACTTCTAAGTACTAAAAAAACATCTGTAAAAACCTGAAAATGTTAACAATATTTATAAGGCGAAGTGAACAGCTTTGCTACAATCGCAGAAATCGAAGTTACATGAAACAAACTTTTGGCAATCGACGACAGACAGTAGGACGATAATCGTCTTAAAAGTTACAGAACTCTGATCTATCAGGTCATATTTTTTACGATTATGACAAAAAATTGTTGCTTGTCTTTAAATGGGGTTACGGTTAGCAATCGGGAAGCGTACTTAAATTCGAAATACCATTCACTTTTTTTAGACATGTGGATCTTGTGAACGAACCCCACACTGAAACAGACAAGGAGGAGAGAAACACATAGTGTCGCTCGTTAAATAGATAGATCATTTGGACCCTTCTAGTTGAAAAAGAAAATTCTGGGAAAATTGGTTTATAATCTTGATGTAGTAAGAATAAGTATAGAGTAGAATCTTTGTCCTGCTAACCAGTTTTCAGTTTCTCTAGAATTTTACTAACTTGCTCTGCTGATGAGTGGTTTCGCTTTATTTTAAATCACAAATTCTATGTCGATTTCTTGTAGATTTGCATTAATATTTCGACACAAAAATCTGGATTTCTACAAGGCCTAGAATAGGTCAGAGTCAGAAGGAGATGGAAAGAAAGTTTTTAAGCAGAAGCAGCTCTTTCGAACTCTATTGGAAAAAAAGCGGAGGGAATGAGTTGTGAACTAGGCAAAGGGTGTATACATTATACAGGTTGCGACAAAAGTATGGAAACCCCTGGAAATATGGCAGAATATGCGTTAAAAAAAAAAAATCAAAGACCCTATATCCGACGTATTTTTCGACGAGGAATCCGATGGTGACTTTGAATTTGACCTTGGACGTAACCTTGAAGCCCCAGCGACCCAAAAATCGATTTTTCAAATGGAAACCCCCATTTTTTATTGCAGATTTGGAAAGAGCGCAAAATTTTACCAAAAAACATGTATTTTATTTTATTTTGCGCTCTTTCCAAATCTGCAATAAAAATGGGGGTTTCCATTTTTGGGTCGCTGGGGCTTCGAAATCACGTCCAAGGTCAAATTGAAGGTCACCATCGGATTCCTCGTCGAAAATTACGTCGGACATAGGGTCTTTGATTTTATTTTAACGCATATTTTGCCCCAGGGGTTTCCATACTTTTGTCGCACCCAGTATTTTTAACTCTAGGTGCACCACGTGGGGGAAAACTTTTGTCCGAACCTTAAACTGCTGGTTAATAGTCCGACTCATGTTATGATTTTATTGAAGATGGCCAATAAGGTTCCGAATCAGAAGCTGATTTGTCGTTGGGTTCGGATGCAAGCTAGGAACAGTATCGGCATAGAAGACTAGAATGATTTCTATCTACGCAGAGATATTTTCGGCTGAGAGCGCATTAAAAACTTACGAGTAACGCTTTCACTTTCTTAAATTTTTTTCTCTTTTTCACCGATTGATTGCGTAGTCATAAACATCGTAGGTTCCTCCCATATAAAAGTAATTCCGGGCGAATCATGCCTGCACATTTTTTGTATGAGCGAATGTTACAGTATGAAACTCTATTACCCAAATCAGAGAAATCAGTCGATAGACGCTGCAAAGTTAAAAAACTAAATCTTTAATTAACCTTTGCTGATTAAAATAAATTTAAAATATTTTTTTCAATACTTTCTTCCTTCTTTTTCTTTCATATTTTTTTCTTTAAATTTTCCCTTTTTTATATTTTTCGAATACGTTAACATTACTTAATGTTATAATGTTACATTATAAGTTCTTATTTTATTCTCTTATGATTATCAAATTCTACCTTTCATACATAAAAGCATGTTATTGCAGCTAATGTCTTTATTATAAAACAATTTGTCCAAATGTGCGTAAGCATTCCATGAATAAATAAATAAATTTGTGTTTGGTCGTTGAGACATTTACTCCATGAACTTTTCCAGTGGAAGGCCTCCTAAGTTCTCGTACAATGTGTTGCATCCGTTGTCTAGACGAAGAAAATACACTTTCTGTGTTCTACCCATCACATCGAATTCTCAATTCTCATGAGTTACTTTACTTATAAAGAGGGGCATATTCTATTGGGCTCTTTCAATGCATGCAACTTCTTTAGGGTGATGACGGTTTCTAAGATTGTGAAAGAAAGTCCTCTTGTTTAAGTATGTATTTCTGTACTTGCACATAAAAAACACTCCACAATTTTGTCTTTGCTTTCTTTTAAGTTTGAGTGGGAATGTGTACGGTTCTAAGGCTAGCCACAAAGGATTTGTGAATGGGTTGATGAAGGTGGGTTTTATGCCATGCCAGTCTGGGATATATTTTTTCTCCTACAGAAAAGGGTACCTAAAGACCACCCATATTTTAGACGTAATATCGGTTTCCATTTTTAAACCCCAGAGTAATTAGCACCATCATTTGTGTTCAAAGAATTCTTTGCTTTTCCCATGCAAATTGGTAGGGTATCTAAAGGATTCTTGGTGGTTTTTTTTTTGTCGTTGCTATGTCCTTTTTCAAAAAAGTTCTTAGGAAGGTGACCTATTTTTTTTCTGAGATTTATTACCGCTCTTTGTAAAATGTAAAATATTCTATGTGTAGTAGCAGTCGTTGAGTCTATTCACAAAGTCTTATTTTTTAACTAACGAAAAGTTGGGTGCTCTGGTGGCTCGGTATAAAGCCCTAGCTTCAAATAGTTTGTGCATTAACTATTTTTGATTAGGCCACTATCTAATTAATCAGAACTGCGGTCAACCCCTTCCTTTCTTTTTGTTAGTTTCGAATGTGGTTACAAAACCACAAAATGCTCGGGTGTATCGCTTTTGAAATTTTCACGAAATAATTTTGTGTGTATGGTAAGGTATAGTATTCGGTTTGTGAATTATTGTTTCCTGTTGAACTTAGTTAAAGCTCCATAATTTGGTGTTGGCGCATCGTAAGGGCTATAGAAAATATGCTAAACTTGAAAGATAGGTAATTCTAATAAACGTTGATTGAAAAGTAATGGTGTAATATGAGGGAAAATCTGTGCCGGCTAAAGTATTCCATTTTCGTGTATTGCGGCTAAAGAAAAAATCCCGGGATCAGACTCAAGGGAGAACAATTGAGCATTCTTCTTGGCTCAATATTCTTCGTACGTTCGTTGTATCGTTGTAGTTCTACATTCCAAGAAAAGGATTGTGAGGGTTGGGAGAAGTTAGCTTAGCATACTCTGGTCAGCTAAACTTTTAAGTGGATGGAGTGATTTTGATAATAGTTCATTGAGAAGGCTAAGGAAAAGATTCAGACAAAGAAGAATCAACTTGTCTGTATGATAAAGGCGAAGCGATTTGATAGTAGTTTACCGGTGATGAAGTTTTTTTTCTTTTGAAAGTAGGTCCGGAAAAAGCTTGACATCGTCTTTCTTTTTTTCCTTCGAGATCATGTCTGAAAAATGTATCTCTTCTCTCTCTCCTTCCAACATGACAATACCAACTGGAGCCGGTCGTGTTCTAGTACTTGAAAGATGGTATTAGCCGAGTTCACACTGTACAATTGTTGGACAGACTTCGTTTGATGGAAGTTGGATGGTTTTTTTTTTATTTAAAAAAGGAGGAGGCTTATATGTTAATCTGGAGACCTCAGACCTAATTACCGGTCCATTGTACTACCAGGGTAGCAAGCCTTCCCTTTTTTCTGTGCTGCAGTAGTTGGAAATAAGGTGTTAGTTATTTCACATATAACCTAAAGGGCGGCGTCCATACGAAACTGGGAGGCTGAAAGAAAAGTAAATGCTCAGAGCGGGATTCGACGCCCACGCGTCCGGCCTATCTACTGAACACTCTATCACTGCACCACGGCCGCCCTTGGATGGTAGGATGTAGTTTACTTTTACACTTATCAAGCTTATAGTCCAATTTTATGTCACATACTCTTTGTCATGCGAAGCATCTTCATCTCAGTTGCTGTCAGCCTACTCTCAAACTTTTTGTAGATTTATCCAACATTGTGAACCGTTTTTGAGTGTTGGACCCACAACCTTGATGTATTTTCTTTTTTGCATCTTAGGTGACATTTTGGAATCATAGAATGTGACGGAGATTTCTCGCCACTTCATCCACCTTACAGGTATTTCCGTTAGCTTCGTTTAATCCAGCCTCTGGAGTAGTGGTTAGTTGTAGGAAAATGATCTCGAGGAAACTGTTCGTTAAAAGGGTTTCATCACAATATTTTCACCACCTGTGCAGAACTTTGTCGTCATCCACAAAAAACTGGAGTCGAAGTGAGGCATCAGTGATCGAGTGAGTGAGTGAGTCCCATTTCTCTTTCAAAATTCGCTTTATTGATTTCAATTCGTCCAAATGCTGATGAAAAAATTTCAAAACGTGAGAAGTAAGTCACATATTACTCGATCACGTGTGCGGTTGCTTTGAGCATCGTAAATGAACTTCGGCGAACTAATCTTCTCAACATTTCTATTTATTTGAGCGCTTTCTTTGAAGTATGATGCTACCTTAATAGTTTGGTTTGTGTCATCAAAAGGCGTGGAAACCTCTTCCACCTTCCGATATGTTCCTTCCAGCTTTCAAATGGTCCACAATCTTGGGGAATATATTTACAAAAAGTATGAGGATAGGCTGACAGCAAAGTTGAAATGTTAGTTGCCTTACTCTCTTTTATAGCTTTTTTTACAAGTAGTTCCTGTTGCAAAGATGGAGGATCCTAACTCATAATGGCTCCATCATCAGCAAAGAATAGTTGATGTACTTTCTTCACTTTATCATCCAGTGGGTAGTCAAGGACTGTAATAAAGAGCAGAGTACTCAAGACGCTTCCTTGGTGTACCCCTACTGTGACTTGGAATGCTCCGGTGACTCCAGCTGGACATCTAACTTTCTTCATGAATTCTTCTAAAATAGTGGGCTTTTCAAAATGAAGTTTTCTCATTTGAGGACACTTCATTTTGGCTCTGTGATGGTAAAAACTTTCACACGTGACGAAATGTTTTATTTGTACTCTTTCAACTTTTTTAGAGCGAAAAAAGTTTTTTCCATGGAGACATATGTATGGAGCCTTGTGCTTGTGAGCAGAAGTGGCGTAACCTAACCCCCAATTTGTTGATTTTGGGGAAAGATAAGTCATATTTTACCCGAATGAAAAGAAACCTTTATTTCTTCATTTAAAAGTAGACAAACATTTTTTCCGCTTGGAACTTTTTCTGAACAACAACAGAAATGGCGTAACATGCATTTTTCTTCAAATGACAAAGATGTTTGGTGATTTCGTGGTTTAAAATTTTTTTTCTCGTAGAGCTGTCAAGAAAACCAGGGTAAAGTTCAACAAACGAACTTATTATTTCTTAATTTAATGTTGCAACCCACGTTCTCCCTATAAAAGTTCAAAAATTAAGGAAATATAAGTGCTGTAACCATTAAAATCATTTACTAAATGCTTATTATGCTAATTTAATCGTAAAATCTAAAACATGGCGCTGTTTTGATACTTTTGTTTTTCCTTGAGTCATTTTATCGCAAATATCTCAATTCTATGAACAAAGCCTTGAGAGCAGAAGTGGCGTTTCTGCTGTCAAGGCCTAATCATATACACTGTCTATTACAAAAGGAGCAATGGCAGAAGAATATAGTAGCGTCAAATATCACCTGTTATGCTGCAAACAAATCAGCTGTTTCTTCTGAACTAATCACAAAAAAATCACCAGAAACGCGTTCTACAACCAACAAATAACGAATTTTATGTTTTTTTGATTTTCTGAAAAATCCGACAAATTAATTTATTCCCAACACCCTTGGCGTTTCTATCTATTTCCTTCTGCTTCTTATATTTCCTCACTTCGATGATTTTATGTGTCGTTTTTTTTTTTCTTTGATAACTGTCGTTTCCCATCTGCCTTCAAAAAGTTTGCGAGTGTAGATGGCATTTTATGTTTTTAGTATTCGTCTTTGAATTCGAAAAGCTCTTGGTATTTTTTTCCTAGCATAAGTCGTTTTTCACATATAATTGAAAACTCATTTTTTACATAGCTCTCCTCGGGATAGACGCACCAACCGATTCCAATGATAAAATTGCCAAGACTTATCTCTCGTATAGGAAAGTACCTGCGGAGTTATCAATCAGATAATCGAACTCATACTTTTCACAAAATTTAATGTTGAACACATCGATTACTGAAGCCCCACGATAGCAAATGTGGGTTTCAACAGTTGTTTGGCTCTAATAAATTTCATTCTCCCTTTTGTTGATAGAGTGAAAGGAAGAAAAGAATACGGCAAGTATTTTTTTTTTTTTGGGGAGGAAAAACTTTTGAGATTAACTTTAAGTCTTCCGGTGAAAACGAAGACAGGAATGATATAATGGCGCTACTTAGTATGACAATTTGGTCTGATAACGAAGTTGATTAGTTTGTGTTCGTTTCCAGATGTGATATAGTTTACATCTTGAGTTTGTGAGTCGGTTTCAGCAGTAAATATTGGTTTAGTGTGATCCTCTCCGGTTAGCCAAAAATTGAAAACTTTATTTTCTCCTTTTACTGGATAGCAGTAAATGTTGAAGCAAAATGTGGACATAAATAAGTTTGGGCTTGTAAGTTAGTAAATAGCTTCCCGAACCGTTGCCAAGTAAGAAGTGGTGTGTGTTAATCAGAACAATAAACCTATCTATTCCACTTTTTGACACCTCAATTTCCTTTGCGATTTAATGAGATCTAATAAATATCGTATTTCTATCTTTCAGGCAATGAAGATGGATGCTTCAACCTAGACCAGACATCAGGCGTTCTCTCCATTGGATGCGATCTATCGGACGTTGGGGTCTCACAACGTGAAATCAATGTAACAGCTACAGACGGAACACACTTTGCCGATATCATGACAGTGAAAATAAATCTAATCGATGAAAAGCAAAGCTACTTTTTGAACCAAGGTACCAGTCAAATGCTCGGCCGTAGTGTATCGTTGCAGGATGGCAGTAGTTTTGAATGTCGTGACACTGGAATCGCTCGTCGACAAGCTGAAATATTGGCAGCTGCAGAGAAAAACAACATGCCCGGGCGAGATTATAATTCACAAGCCGATTTCTCAATGATGCCCATTCGGTATGGAGAAAATGTCCACGCTCCTGAATTTGTTGATTTTCCACAAGAATTGAAAATCAATGAAACAGTCCAACTGGGTGAAACGGTTGCTTGGATCAAGGCAAGAGATCGGGATCTTGGATACAATGGCAAGCTGGTATACGGAATTTCCGGTGGTGATTATGACTCTGTATTTCGTATCGATCCAGACACTGGTGAACTGCAAATAATTGGATACCTTGATCGTGAGCGACAGGATGAATATGTTTTGAATGTGACAGTTTATGACCTCGGAAAACCGCAGAAGTCATCGTCGAAAGTTTTTCCGATCACAGTTCTTGATCAGAATGATAATCCACCAAAGTTTGAAAAGACTTTAGCTAGCTTCCGGGTTACTGAGCACGCCAAAAATGGTACAGTTATCTTTCATTTAAAAGCCACAGACGCTGATATTGGGGAAAATGCACAAATTACCTACTCGTTGGTAACAGAAACAACCAAATTTCAAATAGAACCAGAAACAGGCATTTTGTATGTGAGTCACCCTCTGGATAGAGAAGAGAAGGAAGTCTATGAGCTTCTCATTAGAGCAACAGACAATGGTTCGCCAACAACTTTATCAGCAGATGCTGTTGTTTTAGTAATAGTCGATGATGTCAATGACAATGTGCCTGAATTCAAATTGCCCGAATACACATTTCGTGTTCGCGAAGATATCCCCAAAGGAACAGTTGTTGCTGTGGTACAGGCAACGGATGCTGACATTGGGCCAGCAGGAGAAGTCCTTTATTCGTTTGACGATGAGACCGATTCAGAAGATAAGCTTTTTAAAATTGACAAGTACACAGGCACGATACGAACAATTGGTTTTTTGGACTTCGAAGAGCGCCAGCTCCATAGTTTATGTGTTCGGGCTATTGATCGTGGTACGCCGGCATTGTCATCTGAAGCTACTGTAATAATTGAAATTATTGATGTCAATGAAAATCGTTACGCGCCTGAGTTTGAAGACTTTGTACTGATAGGAAATGTGACGGAAAACCAACCACCCGATACGCACGTCATGAATATTATTGCCACAGATGCAGATCCTCCAGGTCCAGACTCAAAGGTTGTGTATTCCATACGAGGAGGCGATGGATTGGGTATTTTTTCAATAGACAGTGAAGGTAATTGAAATACATAAAAAAAATATAAAGCTTGTGATTAAAAATGTTTCCCCGTTTAAATAACTGTGAATGGCGAATGAGTCTCGAAAAATTTATTCGGCTTCAATTGAAAAGGTTAATAAGTTTTGAATAGAAATTAGGCTGTTATTTCACTTAATTCCTTTCGCTTTCATTTTAATGACGAAAGAGATCGCAGCATACAATTGCAACTATTTTGACTGTTGTTGTTAGACATTCGTCCGGGTAGTTTTTATTTTCCTCGGGATCATCTAAAGGTCCGAACACCTTAATTTAATATCATGAACGTTTCTTCATGAGAAGGTTCAAGAGACGACTCAATCAACTACATTTTTTTATCTTCCGATCTTACACGCAGGCATTACAGTTTTGGTTTTGCCTGAGCCTGAACCAACATACTCCGCAAAATGTGTCCTAGAGTAGAGTGCTATTGATCTCAATTCCACCGAATTCCGAAAAAGTTCGTGTTCTCAAAATTCTTATTCTGTAATTCTTAAGGACGTATGAGCAACAGAGCGGGGAACCCTTAAGAGTAGAAAAGAGTTACATAGTAGGGAGCGAGCGTGGCGCTATATTTCTCTATCGCGTTTTCATAATCGGTAGGTTTTGAGAAAATTAGTTAGGTACTCAGTTGGTGGTGCTGCAGCTCGCGGTGGACTTGGTCCTCAACTTGCAGCACCTTTAACGAGGTCCATGTTCACTTCATTGCTCAAGAGATGGATGCTTCTCAAATTTCTTCCTAAAAGCAAGGAAGTAGCTGCTTTCTTAGCAGTAAGTTCGCTCTATTGGCCTTACGTTTCAATACAACTGTCTTAACTTCGTGGAAGTCGAAGGTTTTTGATCGCCGTAATGAAGTTTATACAAATGGATTTTATGTGACTTCAACATAGACGAGGATTAAATTAAAATGTTCCCGTGAATGGCCTTGCAGGCCTTGGCTTCGGACTTGTACCCTTGTATGTGTGTGTGTTTTTCTTACCTGTTAACATCTCTATATTTGTTTGACCGAAGACCTTTCGTGTTCACTCTTTTCTCGGTTGTTCTTTACTCATCTTCTTCCTCGATCTCCCGAACAGCTCTTAATGCAGTATCGCTTTTGAGGCTTCTTGCTTAGCTGCATGCGTTCTCTGGCACTCATTCTGAAACGAGGAATTTCGATTTAATGTGGCCGAAACGTGAAGGGGAAGCCTTAAATACAATTGCTGGTTCTTAAATGGCCTTAACTTTTTTGTTTCTTTTTAAAAACAATGTCCGGCAATGGGAGTCGTGACTTCTAATGTTATTCCAAAAAAATTGTCCTTTACAATTTACTTACCCAAGTAACCATAATCCACATTCCATACTCGCAGATCGGTCTTATACTTGTATTGGGGAAATGCGCAGGGAAACTTTCAGCTTTTATAAAGCAACAAAATCTGGCCGTCGTCGTGCGGGCTTTCTCCTCCTTCCTTGTGAGGTAACCTTTCGTAGTGCGACTCTACGCTACTCTCGCTAGTAAACTTTTTTTTGCTTAAAATTTCACTCCTACGCCTATTTACTTTGCAGTCAAAAAGAAACTTGTCTGAATCCATTACAGTAAACAATTTCGAATTACAGGTTCACTTCGAACGATGGCACTTTTGGATATTGAGTCCAAACCATCGTATTGGCTAACAGTGTGTGCCCAAGATCAGGCTATAGTGCCGCTTCACTCATGCATAGAAGTAAGTTCTGTCTTTCGGTGTAGGTCTTGCGACTAATCAAAACTTTTTTTTTATTAAGGTCTTCATTCAAGTCATCAATGAAAATGACAATGTACCCCTTACCGAAAGCCCAGTTTACTATCCATCAGTGCCGGAAGGAAGTCCTCCAGGAGTGCAGGTTTTACAACTTAAGGCCGAAGATCGCGATATAGATCCGGACGAACATATAACATATAGAATCATTTCGGGAAATCCTGAAGGCTTTTTTGCTATAAATGGTACTACGGGTGTTATAACAACAACTGCAAGGAAACTGGATCGTGAAAATCAGCCAGAGCACATAATGGAGGTAGGTTTTAGAATGTTTTTGTACCCATGATGCTTATGAATCCTCAGTTATGATCATTTGATAGCAGTAAAATCATTTTCTGTATTTCAACTCCTTAAACTTTTACCTTTTCATATAGATTTTGATAAGTGATGGAGGAATTCCGCCGTTATCATCAACAACAAGAGTGATTGTATCGGTTGATGATATAAACGACCAAAGTCCCGAGTTTGACCAGCGTTTTTATAAAGTGCAGATACCAGCCACTGTTGAAATTGACAAACCATTATTTCAGGTAAGTTTGGATACCAAGGAGAATTTGAGAGAAGACGATGTCATTGTGTTCTCTTTTTCTGTAATTTGTTGAACTACAGTAATGCCTTTCATGTTTCTTTTTAGGTTTTGGCAATCGATAACGACTACGGGGAGAATGGTCGGGTTACTTATGCTATAAAATCTGGAAAAGGGAAAGCTAAATTCCGCATTGACTCTGGTACTGGCGTTATATATGCAGCGAAACCCTTTGAACCCGAGACCGAATATGATCTAGCCATTCGAGCAGAGGACAATGGCGAGCCAAAACGAGTACATACTACTCGTGTGAATGTAATTGTAGTGCCTGTTACAGGGCCTTCATTGCATCCACCAGTTATCAAGTCACTGGATCAAGAAGTAGACGTTACCGAAACTGATCGCCCAGGATTCCTTGTAGCACTTGTCCAAGCAACAGATGAAGACAATGACCAGCTTTGGTATGATATCACGGGTAAGCAAAAAATATCAAAGACATACAATTTTATAACTTCTAAAACTTTCTTAAACATTTTATTTAGATGGTGATCCTCGAAATGAATTCTACATCGCGCGAGACAATGGAAATATCCTACTCACAAAATCACTCGATTGGGAAGTTCAAAAGGAATACAATTTAACAATTAGCGTGACAGATGGGGCCCACACAGTTACCACGCAGTTATATGTTCATGTCATCGATGTAAACGATCATCGGCCGGAATTCACAGACTCCGTGTATAGAATCGACATATCTGAGAACATAGATGAGGAAACTGAAATCCTACAATTACATGCCACAGATTTGGATGAAGACAAAAAAATCTTTTACACCCTACACGCTGCCCAAAATCCAATTTCGTTGACATTATTTCGAATTGACTCAATTACTGGCAATGTGATTGTAACACAACGTCTTGATCGAGAACGTATCGCTGAACATGTACTGGTGGCGATTGCAAAAGATCAGGGAACTCCAGCAAAGCGAAACTACGCGAAGATCATCATTACTGTTCATGATCACAACGACCATCATCCAGAATTTACAACGAAAATTGTCCAAGGAAAAGTATTTGAGTCTGCTGCATTAGGAACCAAAGTCGCTCAACTTTTTGCAATCGATCGTGATTTGGGAAATAATGCCAAGATAACTTATTCAATTGCTAGTGGAAATATTGGCAATGTCTTCGATATAGATCCTGTAATGGGTATTATTAGTGTAAATAAGGAACTTGATATCAATTCAATGCCTGAATACATGTTGCAAGTAAAGGCTTCCGATCATGGCAAACCACCACTATCGTCTCAAGTTCCAGTTCACATAATAATAACGATGAGCGAGAATGATCCACCGCGTTTTATCAAAGAACAAACATCTGTGGAAATATACGAAAACCGACCAATTGGAACGTTTGTTACGCAGATTGAAGCAAGATCAACATCGTCGGTTAATTACGAAATAATAAATGGCAACTATGGGGACTTATTTCAAATCAACCCATCTACGGGCGTAATAACAACTAAAGACATCGTTGACTACGAAAAAGTCAAGTAAGTACAATGGGATGATGTTTTTTATTTCTTTTTTCCTTTTCTCTTTACGTCATCACATCGTCGTCAAACTATTAACTTGGGTTTCGTCTTTATGATAATAATAATTTGATTTGAATAGATTACCATAATCGTTATTTTGTAATAAAGGGGACTCTTTGTTTGTAATTTATTTGTGTTCTACAGTGGTGGCCCTGAATTCAGGGCAATTCTCAGATTTGATTCAATTTCTTTCATAGTGGGGGTTAGATATGCCTATGTCTTACTTTATGAAGTGATTCATGTCCTACAAAAAATGCAATTATGTATGAGAAAGAGCAACCAACGTCGGCTAATTTATGCATTTATGAAAAAATTATTAGAACTAAAGTAAAGAAACAGTCGTTTAAAGAAGCTATAGAATACCTACCACATACACATATTTTTAAGGGTAAATTAAAGAATCGCTTCTAAATTATCGGCAGCAAACCGGAAATACCTTAAACGAGCACACATTTTTTCAACTGTTGTGTATAAATAATAATCAAAGAAACCGAAATAGCTTAAACATTTTCATGTGGATCGTTTTGTTTTATTAACCTCTTAAGACTCATCATTAACGGGACAAATAAGGAAATATTGTCCTGAGAGCAAATATAAAATATCTACTTAACCTGGTTTTACTTTACTTATGTTCTTTACTTATACCCGGTATAATTTCAAATTCTTACAGGTGGCATCTGCTGCTTGATATTTGATATTTTAACCTGCGTTCAGAACTACATATCCTTGACTTGAAGACATAGAATTGAGATTTATTTCTTTTGGAAAACCGATATGCCGCCACTGAAACCCACTGCATTTTTGTCTTACAAGTCCTTAAAAGTTAATTTATCTAACTAAATCCTAAGTTTCATCAGATTATTGTTTAGCACTTGATCAATCTATGTGGTTCTTCAAAAATATTGACAAATACAAAGTAACCACCTTTTCTCGTAAGTAAGTCTTCTAAGCGAGCTAAGCTTGGAATGATATTCAGGAGCTCAATTTCTGCAAACACATCGACCATAAATATATTGTATTTCGATTTAATTCAGCACTTTACTTTGTGTCCAGAAGATTGTTTGACATTAATATGACCCGATCCATTTGTTGTCTGTTTTTTGAATAAGCTTGTAAGCTGTGGTAGTATCTGTAACTGACCATAAGAGCGCTGGTCATTATTTCTACTGAAGTGAACATTAAAAAACCAAAAAATATGCTCAAGCCTTATAAATTTTTATGAAGCTCTGCACAATGAGTGATGCTTCATTATCATTTCGTTGCACTGTTGGCAGTTAATCTTAAATTCTTTCTGCTTTAAGGGGAGTTCCTGCCCTCGATCCTCTTTAAAACTAAATGATGTACAAAAACAACTCTTAGCATTGGATTCTGCAAACAAACTCTTCACTGGATGGCAGCCTGCGCTAACTTCTGGTTTAAAAACTTGTTCTACTATTTAAACTATTTAAAAAAGAACTGAACTGGTAGCCTGCTTTCACTTCTCCTCAATGAGACAAGCTTAGCCTCCTGCTGTCAATAGCTGTTCTTGATTTGTGAAATTTAACTTTTTATCGACGTTTTGAGGTCCAAGAAAGCGTTCCTGACAACGTTTATCTGATGTGTGTATATAAATTGTTTTCTTACAATATCTTTGAAACAGATCAACCGGTTGATTAATATTGAATCTTATTAGATTTTGGGGTTGATCAATCAAGGGAGTATTTAAAGAGTTAGCATTCCATTTGTTTTATTTTTTTTTTATTATAAGTTTAAGTTTTCAGTTGCATTCATTTATCATTCGATAAGATAAAATGGTCCCCTTGGCTGCAAGTTACGTGGGAGGTTCTTAGTTCGAATCTTAAAAGTAAAACAAAACATGTTTTTCCACGGGTATCGCCTTTATCAAGGAATTGGCAAGACCTCCGATTGTAAATCCATTGTCATGAAAACAGCTTTTCGATTAGGCTTAAGTAAGTTCGACTTGTGGTACCCGTGGTGTGATGGATAGCATGTCTGCCTGCTAATCCAGAGGTTCGTGGTTCGAATCCCAACAGAGGCAAACAATTTTTTCACGGGTATCGCCTTTCGCGAGGAATTGGCAAGTCCTTCGTTAGTATTCATTGCCATGAAAAGCGCTTTCTCTGAACCCTCACAAGGCATGGTTGTGAGAAACACGCTAGGCCCTGGGGCTCCACGCTCTGTTGCGCCACCCTTTTTATTTATTTATTTATTTTGTTTTAAGTTCATTTAAAGAATAAACACAGCGAAAAGTTAATTTGTTGCCCTGTAGGCCAACTGAGTCCCCAATTTTTAGTTTGTGTTATCAACTAGCTTTTCTTTAAAAACTGGTAACTCTTCTGTTTCGCCTTTTCAGATTGGTGAATCTTACAATAATAGCCACTAACCTAGCTTCCATATCATCACAATCTTCAACGATTATTCATATTTTGGATCAAAATGACAACACTCCGCATTTCCTGCAAAACATTTACTGGGGTGAAATATCCGAGTCAGCCCCGATATCATCCCTTATTCTATCAAAGGACAAGTCCACGGAAGCTAACCTCACAAGTATGCAACAACAGTCTTCCGGCAAGGCGCCTTACCAGTCAAGTCTCGTTGTTAATCAAAGGTAAGTCTTGTCACATTTAACTTAGAGTATGCATTACTGTGTATTCAATAATTTTTTTCAATTTTTTTCATAAACAGTCCACTTGTCATACGTGCTGTTGATTTGGATTCAGGATTGAATGCTCTCCTTCGTTATGATATTGTCGAAAGCCTTGCAAAAAGATATTTCGACATAGACTCGACGACTGGAGCTATAAAAACGGTTATGTTGCTAGATTATGAAGAGAACCCCTTCTTCGACTTCCACGTACAGGTAAGTTTCTAAGAAACAAGAGCTGATCATTGGATTTATATCATTTTCTTTAAGGTCACTGATTTAGGGACTCCACGGCTTTCGTCAGACACAACAACTAGAGTTCAAATAACAGTAACAAATATTAATGACTGCGCTCCTGTTTTTGATAAAAGTGATTACAATGTCACATTGCTATTACCAACTTATGAAAACGTTATTGTGGTTACGGTCAATGCAACCGATCCAGACGGCCCAGAAATTTCGACAATACGTTACGATATAATAGAGGGCAATGAAGCAAATGCCTTTGCAATGGATTCAGAAACTGGTGTTATCACAACAAGGTAAGAATATCAATGCAAGGCCTGTTGAAATCAATTTTGACATATGAAATAATTTGTTTTTTCGCAGAGATGTTGAACGCTTAGAGCCATTGTATAAACTTCACGTACGCGCTTCTGACGGAAAGTACTCAAATGTAACCAATGTCAATATAATAGTTGAAACTTCTGAAAACTATGGCCTTTACTTCAAAAAACCGACACAAGAAGGCGTTATAAGTGAAAACTCAACAAAAATAACAACAATTGCAACGGTCAATGTTTTAGGCTCTAAATTGAACGAGCATGTCGAGTATAAAATTCTGAATCCGACAAAGCTATTTCGTATTGGACTTACATCTGGAGCCATTGAATCCACTGGTCAAATATTCGATCGTGAAATTTGTGACAATTACGAATTGATAGTTGAAGCACGATCACAAGTTCATATGGACGGAAAACCTCGCGTGGCTCATGTTGTTGTGAATGTCACAGTTTTAGATATTAATGACAATTGTCCAATGTTTGTGAATCTTCCATATTATGCAGTTGTGTCTGTCGATGACCCGAAAGGCTCATTTGTAACAAAAGTTCATGCAGTCGATTTGGATAGCTTTGAAAATGGTGAAGTGCGCTACGAAATGAAGCGTGGTCATGGTGAACTGTTTAAAGTTGATCGAAAAACTGGTGATGTCACACTCAAACAGTCTCTTGAAGGCCACAACAGAGATTATGAGCTCTTGATTGCAGCTTATGACGGTGCTTCTACACCTTGTTCTACTGAGGTTGGCGTTCATGTTAAGGTGTGTTTAAAAAAAAAAGAAATTGTTTAGGTCATAACTGACTGTATATTTTGAATTATGTTTCCGTAGGTGATCGACAAATCAATGCCAGTTTTCAATAAACAGTTTTATTCAGTTTCTGTGAGCGAGAACATCGAAATTTATACCCCACTAGCTGTAACTATCCAAGCAGATAGTCCACTGGGACGCAAGCTTATTTATACGATAGCAAAAGGAAATGAATTGGAAGAATTTGCATTGGATTTCAATACCGGTGAGTTTCTGAAAGTTATAAAAATATGAATAACCCGATTCTGGTCAACCTCATAAGTCAAAAGAACCCTGCTTATGGCACCCTACAGCAAGAAAAAGAAGTGTTGAGTAGGTCGCGGCTGTGACTTGCGAGGTTTGTCAGAAGCGATGCCATTAAAATTTATTTTTGAATTTCTTGGAACTGATTATGATAATGATTAATCAGTTAAATGATGATGATTTCCGTTTAAAACGAATGTTCTTAAAATCCCAACTCATTTGTTTTTAATGCAGCACCTGATAGAAAAACTGGTCCGTGTAAGTATATCAACTGTCAGGGTTTTGAGTTTTTTAATGAGACAATTCAGACAGAAAAAAATCAATTTCAAGTTAGAAGTATAAACTCAAAATATTTTCTTCGGGTTCAATGACATATATCTTTTTTGTTTGCATCACCAGTTCATCATCATTCAACAAAAAATACTTTTTCATTCATTGTTCACTCTGCATTGAATTTAATTTGGTTCGTTTTTAAAATAACATTTTCTTTTTCCTTTCCAAAGGCACAATTACTGTCGCCGATGAATTGGACTACGAAAGACAGCAAAGCTACGATCTAATCGTTCGAGCTACTGATAGTGTATCAGGAGTATCTGCTGAAGTGCCTGTTTCTATAATGGTTTTGGATGTAAACGACAGTCCACCTGAAATCGAAAACGACACCTACAACATAAGTGTGTCTGAAGGTTCACCATTCGGTACTTCTCTTCTTAAAATTAATGCTCGAGACAACGACACTGGCTTGAATGGTCAAATCACATTCGCAATAGATTCAACACACCAAAATAACAGTTCAGAAAACTTCCATTTGGATCCTTTGGAGGGAATGTTGTATTTGAAAAAGAGTTTGGATCACGAAACGCAGAGTGTGCATCATTTTACTGTGATTGCCACTGATGGAGGGTCTCCATCTTTGTCCTCGACAGCTCATGTCTGGGTATCAGGTAGGCTCTTACCAAATACGGAGGCGCAAGAATATTTCTTACAAACAAAATTGTTTTTCTTTCCTTTCTCTAGTGATCGACATAAATGACAATGCTCCAAAGTTTGAAGAACCTTCTTATACTTGTGTACTTTCTGTTCATGCTAAACGAGGACAGTTTGTAACAAGTGTTAAAGCAAGTGATCCAGACTATGTAGACCACTCGAATCTCGTGTACAAAATAGCTCAAGGCAATGAACTGCAAACATTTGACATTGATTCATCAACTGGAACAATAACATTGGTCAATATGAATAACTTTGCTGAACAACAGACTACAACTTTGAATGTATCAGTTACGGATGGAATCTACACTAGTTTTACCCGAGTGAAGATAAATATTTTGCCTGGAAATTTAAACAGTCCTGTATTTTCGCAATCTGTTTATGAAGCAAATGTTAAGGAGAATCTACTGCCGGGACGGCTAGTAGCAACGGTAAGATACTTAAATTGTCCGTAATGCATAATATATACTTGTCTACGCACGGTCACAATTGCATGAAATTAAAAAAGTAAAAGTGTAGTGAAACGTTTAAAAAAGCCATTAAACCCATCGTCGCGTCGTTAATAATCATGTTCCTGGGGTTGTAACTTCACGACTATTTATGGTTTTGTATATATTTAATGAATATGGCCATATGAAACTGACATTTCTGCCTTCGTCGACGTTGCATTTGGCTCCAGCGTTCTCAAAAGACGTTGTAGCCAACTTACTCCAGCGGCTTTGGTCATTTTTAAGCCTAGGACTCACTTCCTGGTGAAATGAACGCCTGATAGTGGTCTTTTTACTTTTCTAGCCAGTATACACTTGTGAACTCGCTGTGAACGTTTGACGTTTAAGGAACAGAATATTTTTTTTATCTTAGCAAGAAGTTATCACAAACAATAACCAAACGCACTTCTACTCACTATACACACTTTTTTCTTTTGTAATAAACTGTCAGATTTTCGCGTTGTGTATACAAGATTCCCCTAAGAATTTGGACGTGAATTAGGTTTACTGCTCGTGAACGAAAACTCCCCTCTTTGGTCTCCAGTCTCCACACGGGCAAGTTTACGAGTGAATGAAAATGATCAAAATGTATGGGTTCAGGACATCGTTCGTAAGTGAGGCTTTAGTCAGTTGATAGGTAGTTGTTCGTGAATTAAAAAAAAAGAACTCTAATCTTCTTAATAAACCATCCTTGCGTTGGACGCCATCTGATTTCTTATCTTAGAGAAGCTATGACGTGCATCCTATCGCCAAGACTTTCAGCTCTATCATTGTAACCGTTTGGAGAAAGCTTCGATCGGAGAAAAGTTACGATCGGAGGATAAATTGTCTTCATGGTAACCGTACTTTTTCAATATTCGGAAAATTTTTCATTTTAGATTTTTTGTCGAGATAGATCGGAAAGAAAGGAACGCTCAAAATGCAATCTGTTGCATATGTTTTGGCATTTCATTGCGTAAAATTACATAGATTCCAGATTTTTTAACATTCCTTGAATTTCTTTCGTATACGTACTTGTCCGATTTATTCGTTTAAAGGGTTACAATCATAAGAGAATTGAAGCATTCGTAGTAAACCAACAAAATTTTCTTCTGGTCGAATACGAAGATAAGGCTGTTTGCATAGCACGACCTACAATATTATTCAACTCATTAAATCCTTAAACGCTGCAGATATAAATTTTCTTAGAGAAGCCTCAAGCCAAACAACTCTCTGACGAGCTCGATCTCTGGCGTTTGGCACCAATTTTGGGTAAATTAAGGTTAAACTCGACTTGAAAAGGCATTACTAGTCTTTTGTGATTGTAACTGCACTACACCTCATTGCTGAAGTTTGAATCTTCAAACCAAACTGTCTTCACGTTGGGCGCCATTTTGAAATTCTCTTTCTTAGTGAGGATGCCAACGCCTGACTCTTGCATATAATGTTTACTGTTTTAAATACTATTTATCAGTTACTCTGTGCCCCTGCACCGGCACCCAAACAAGGTGAATATTTAACTGTTCGGTCATCTCCTTGAGAGATAGGCGAACAGCGCCGAGTTATTTGTCAGAGAACAAGAAAAAAAACTTAAACTTATTCTAAATCAAACTTTAACCTTGAATAACTTTTGAAGGAGTGAATTTGTGGGAAAACTATAAAAAACCTATTTTGTAGAGCAACTAATTTTCTATAAAAATGTGTATCGCTCATCCCGGCACTTTGCTAAGCTATTAGCTATTACATATATAGAATTCTTTGTAACAGCAAATCCTTGCGTTGGGCGCCATTTTATGAAAAGGATATATTATTTAACATTGCTTGTATGTTCTGAGGGTAGTTACTACACATACTGAATGAAAGAAGAATTGAAAGACTAGAAGCTAAACTTTTTTTTACTATAACTCTTTTTTTATTTTACTTACTTAGGTGACAGCTCTGGACAAGGATTTGGGTGAATTTGGAACGTTTACATATGATATTGTCTCGGACACTCTAAAGGAATACTTTTCAATCGATAAATCGAAAGGGATTATCGAATCAAAAGTATCATTCGATCGTGAACTATGTTCACACTACGAAATACCAGTTATTGCAACTGATATCGGAGGAAAATCAGGTTTTGCCACGGTCAAAGTAAAGATTACCGACGAAAATGATAATCCACCTGCATTCATACTCAATGAATACCATGCAGTAATAAAGGCCAGTCTTCAAATACTTGTTCCTTTTATGAAGGTTAATTAAACAGTAAACAGTAAAACGATACTTTATAAAAATTAACACTTTTTGTTTTTATAATTTTGCAGGTAAAAGCTTTGGACAAGGATGACAACCAAAATAGTGCCTTGAAATATAGTATGTACGAACCCGAAAATCAAAAAATCAAAAATCTGTTCCAAGTTGATGAGGTCAATGGATCAATTAGCCTCCAAGCAAGCGTTGTTAACTACGCTAACGAACTTTTTGAGTTTTTCATTCGTGCAAGTGATGATGGTTCACCGTCGTTACATAGCGATGTTCCTGTTTCAGTGTTAGTGGTAAAAGATAACATTAACATTCCCGAATTTGAGCATAAGGAGCGCAATCAATTCATATCGGAGGTTTCAACACCTGGGACGTTGATCTCTCGAGTTCGTTTGGCTGGGAATTTGACCGGAAATTATAAACTCATTTCAGGGTTGGATGAAGACAAACAATTTTCGATCAATCAACTAGGTGAAATAACTTTGTCAAAGACACTGGATCGTGAGCAAAAGGAAATGCATACAATTGGTGTGTTAGCTGAAATTGGTACCAATCCATCTTACACTGCTGTTTCGGAGATAGTTCTACATGTTCAAGATGAAAATGATAACGCACCGATATTTGAAAGTAACCCATACAGTATACTGCTGGCGGAGAATGCCGAAAAGGGAACATCTATTATCAAAGTCACTGCTCACGACTCCGACCAGGGATCGAACGGCGAGATTCGGTACTTCCTAGCCGAAGACATCGGTGACACGGCTAACGTTTTCGACATTGATGTCTATACCGGGTGGATAACAACACTCATTCCGGTTGATCGAGAAAAGCGGAGTGAATATCGATTTCAAGTTGTGGCCACAGATCATGGACAGTCGAAGCATATAGGAAAAACCACCGTAATGATCAAGCTTAAGGATTACAATGACAACGGCTTAGTATTCAAATCTTCCAACTATACAACGTCGGTCAGTGAAGACGCTCTTCCAGGCACGGTGCTTGCCCAACTCTCTGTAACCGACAAAGATGCCGATGCAAATACAGCTGTTGAATACTACATTACATCTGGGGATCCACTCTCTCAGTTTCACATTCGACAGAGTGGAGAACTGTTTACAGCCAAGTCTCTGGACAGAGAAAAAACTGCCTCGTACTTTTTGAACATTATTGCAACCGATGGGAAGTACAGTGCGTCTACAAATGTAACGATTGCCGTGAAAGATGTCAACGATAATCCACCTTATTGCCTGAAATACCGCTACAAACAAATTATAAACGAGTTGATCATGCCTGGAGCATATGTCTTACAAATTATTGCCACCGATGCAGACGAAGAAGAAAACTCCAAGCTTAAGTTCTACCTAACAGGCAACAAATCTGATGATTTTCTTTTAGATAAATTCACTGGCGTCCTCAAAACATCTCGTCCAATCGATAGGGAGACAGTTTCGAAGTATTACTTAACCGCCCACGTGCAAGATCGTGATCAGCTGTCGTGGGAGTGTATATCAAAAATTGAAATATCCGTTGCAGATACCAATGACAATCCGCCAATATTTAGCATGGACCAGTACTCACTTATACTTCCAGAAGATGCTGAAATCGGAACTCTAGCTACCAAAGTTCACGCAACTGATCGAGATGTTGGTGTCAATCGTAAAATCCGATACTCTTTCCTCGAGTCAGGAAATAAAACCTTTGAAATATCCCCAGACTCGGGAATAATTACACTTAAAAAATCGTTAGATAGAGAATCCATTGCCTGGTACAATCTCTCAGTGATAGCAACGGATCAAGGCTCGCCACAGTTGTCTAGTATTGCCACGTTGATTGTGAATGTTCAAGACATAAACGATAACCCACCGGAATTCACACAGCAACACTACTTTGCTAGTGTAGCTGAAAGCTGTGTCATCGGCAATGAGGTTATTCAGGTGTTTGCCACATCAAAGGACACTGGAATAAATGCCGAAATATATTATTCAATTATTGGTGGCAACGAGCAGAAGAAATTCACAATCAATCGGAATACAGGGAGTGTTACATGCAATGGAGAGCTTGACTTTGAGAAGATTAAACATTTTCTTCTAACAATTCAAGCAGTTGACGGTGGAGTTCCGCCTTTGAGTAATTTAGCATCGTTGAATGTTACCGTGACAGATGTGAATGACAACAACCCTCAGTTCGCTCAAAACTCCTACAACGCAAGAATACGAGAAGATGCTTTAGTGGGCGATAAAATTTTGCAGTTGAAAGCCTTCGATGCAGACTCTGAGCAAAATGGCCGTATTTTTTATAACATTGAAAGAGGCGATCGCCTGAACCAATTTGAAATCGACAATGAGACTGGTTATTTGGCTGTGAAAGGTCCTTTGGATAGGGAATCCATATCGAGCTATGTTCTTGAAATCCGTGCTCGGGACAATGGAGTTCCTGAACTTTCAAGCTATGTCCACGTGAACATTGATATATCCGATGCGAATGATAATCCACCGTTGTTTAACAAATCTAACTATACCATCATTGTTCAGGAGGACAAACAGCTTGGACATGTGCTGATTAAATTCGAGATCATCGATGCAGATACAACACCCAATTCAGCGCCTTACACGTTTGATTTCCGGAGTGGCAATGATGGAGGTGCATTTCGTTTGGAACAAGATGGTACTTTACGAACAGCAACTCGCTTTAATCATAAGGTGCGAAGTGTGTATAATATGCTAATTAGGGTTTTTGATAATGGCACCCCGCCTCTGTTTTCTGATGCCTGGGTGACGGTGAAGGTTATAGAGGAAAGTCAATATCCACCGGTTATCACCCCAATGGAGATTTCAATAAATTCATTCCAAGATGAGTTCCCAGGTGGGGCCATTGGTCGAATTTATGCAACTGACCAAGACCAATACGACAATTTGGTTTATAGCCTTGCCCCGACTGCAGGAATTTTATACTCGCCCCACACTTTGTTTAACATATCCAAAGACGATGGATCTCTATACGCACTGCCAAATCTTGATGTAGGCGACTATAGACTCAATGTCACTGCGTCTGATGGAAAATTCACTGCCCATGTAGTTATAAAAATTACAGTCGACTTGATAACGAAAGAAATGCTTGAGAACGCTATTATTTTGCGATTTAGTAACGTTACACCTGAAGACTTTATTCTTAGCCATCGTAAGGGTTTCATTCGATCGATTCGAACTGCAATGCGGACCAGACAGAAAGACATTGTCATCATTTCAGTGCAACCATTCAAAGAGGGCACATCAAATGAGGTGGATCAACATCGGCGTTTTTCTAGGCATACCGAGTTGAAAAATCAACTAGACGTAGTGTTTACTGTCCGTAAACAGCAAGTAAATCCCAATGACGATGGATATTTCTCTGCAAAGGAAATAATGGCTACTATCGCTGATAACATCGAAGAAGTCGAAGAGGCAACAAACCTGATTATAGAACAAATAGTTAAAACAAAATGTAGCCAGGCTGACTGTGTGCATGGAGTTTGCAAGGATAAAATAGTTCTTGATCGTAAGAACATCAATACAATTGCGACGGATGTTACTAGTTTTATATCGGCGGTGTACGAGCATTTGAATGAGTGTAAATGCCAACAGGGGTATGGAGGCGATAAATGCGATGAGGCTGTAAATTCATGTGCCGCTAAACCTTGCCCAATGTACAAACTTTGCTTGCCAGAAGGTGACTTAGAAGAAGGCCACCGATGTGTTTGTCCACATGGATATACTGGTCCTACATGCGACCATGATATTAAAAAATGTCAAGGCTCTTCCTGCTACAAACCAATCAATCCTGTCTCACTGAGTGGAAAGAGCTATGCTCACTACAAAATTGATAGGGTGGTGGGTAAAAAGACTTTCGAAGATCAACTAATATTCACATTGAGAGTGCGTACATTGCAACAAACCGGTAACCTGATGTACGCTTCTGGGAAAGTTGACTATAACATCCTGGAAATATCAAATGGAGTTGTGCAATACAGATTCGATTTGGGATCTGGGGAAGGTCTGATTAGTGTGTCATCTATTTATGTATCCGATGGAGAATGGCATGAGATAAAGCTAGAGCGTGAACGCAACAGTGCCAAACTAGTAGTTGATGGTAAACACACAGCACAAGGCAGTGCTCCAGGTGTCAATGGAATACTAAACCTTCAGTCGAATGATATTTTCTTAGGTGCTGAGGTGAGACCACATCCATCAGTGCTGGGCTTCGAAGACATACAGCGTGGCTTTGTTGGCTGCATGGATGACATACGGTTGGCCAGAGAATCGGTGCCGTTGCACATGACTGGCAGTAGTACTATAGCGGTGCTCAAGAGGTTTGCGAATGTAGAATTTACTTGTGACAGTTCGACCATCCTAGTACCACTTGGGATTTGTGGCACTCAGCCGTGTTTTAATGGTGGAATATGCAAAAATATTGGCATCAACAATTTCGAATGTCAATGTCATCCTAGATTCAAAGGGCCGTTTTGTAATGACGACCTCGATCCATGCTCTTCGTCGCCATGTCTGTTTGGTGGAAAATGTCATGCCGAGATATCAGGCAACTACTCCTGCAATTGTCCTACAGGAATGACTGGAAAACGGTGTGAATTTGGTCGTTTTTGTTCGCCGAATCCTTGCAAAAATGGCGGAGTGTGCGAAGAGGGAGACTATATGGCTCATTGCATGTGCAGAGGATATACAGGATCGACATGTGAAATCGATCTTGACGAGTGTGAAAATCAACCTTGTGGCAATGGAGCTACTTGTGTGAATGAAGCAGGTAGCTTTCGTTGTATTTGCCCACCTGATCTCACTGGTGCCAGTTGTGGTGATCCACTTTATTCGAATTCGATCACAAGTCAGTTACGGAACTTGCCACTAGTAGACATGATTGGAATCGGATGTGCCATTGTGGGTGTGGTGTTACTACTTGGCTGCTTGTGCTATTATATCTGCAGTCGAAAAAGTATGAACCATGGAGGTGGTAGTGTGAATAATGATCCACGTAAGGATATTACTTTGAATGCGGTTATGCCAAAGGAAGATTACAAACGCAGTTCGAAGCTTAGCAATTTGGAAGTTCAGCAAAGACCACAAAGTTATACGACTAGTTCGAATGATATTCCTTACCCGGTTAGCACGGTGTTTGTAAACAATCTAGACATTTTGAGAAGCTATGGGTCGGCTGGAGATGAATTGGAGAACGTACCGCCTGAATATCAAAAACTGAATTGTACCAATCAACATATTAACATCAATGGGACCACATCGAGTGATGCTGAATCGTTACATAAGCAAACTTGGTCAGAACAAATGCAACTAAAAACGTTCAGTGACAATAAACTCAACAATGGTAAGATGATTGTTATAAAGTGTGTTAGGAATAATAATTAAAAATAAAATTTTGTAGGTCGCAAAATCGAACATCATAGCAATCATACAATGCGCTTAGGATCCCTTAAGCCAACTACAACGCTAAATAGCAAGCTTTTGCACGTAAATCTTCCCAACATAAGCAATTCGCCAAGTGCATTCGAAGATTCACCAAATAATCATGGACAATACCATTGGGATTGTTCGGATTGGGCGAGGAGAAGCCAAAATCCACTGCCTGACATCACTGAAGTTCCTGGCATTGAAGTGCCCGACTCATCTAGCTTTCACAGCAATGAAAGTAATGAGTCACATCCCAAGAGTGTTCATATTCCGCTTAGTAAGTAACAGAAACAAAAGTCTTTGTAGATATTTCAGAACGTAAAAATAATGTTTACCTTGCACAGATCTTGGTCCTGTGGATCCTATTCGTGATATAGAAACGTTGAACGAAGACATCGAATCGGAATACGTTGAAGAGAGTGAATCTGAATGTAGTGAAAAGCCACTTTCCATGTCTTTCGAAACCCATACACCCATATCTGGATTAAATCTTTTGGATAGTGGAAGCGAAGAATATAGATTTAACACAGGTTTGCTTGCTTTTTTTACTAAACTAAAAAGAATAAGTTAGTTTCAACGTTTCACCCCCTTTTTTTTCTTAATTGCTGCCAGTGCCTTTAGTTGTAAATAATAGTAATAAGTGTAAGTATGTATTTTGCAGTAAATAAAAAGAAAAAAAAAACAGAATAGTCCATTAGTTTTCTAATTTTGAATTCATTTTTTTTTCTAACTTTGAATTTTTTCGATTTTTTCAACTTTTCTTGTTTGTTTGTTAAGGCGATATTTACCATCGACATCCTAACAGCTACTTGCCCCCGTACAATATACAAAGTGAAACTGATGGAGAAACATCACTGTGTAGTACTAAATTGCTAAATAGTCAAATAAGAAGAACTGTTCCGGGAAGCAATGATTCAGACGAGGAAGAAGTTTCTGGATATGGTTTCCCTAATCGAAGAAGTAAACGACAAATCAGTGATATAGACAACATTGTCAGCAAATATGGTAAGTTTTGTGAATAATTTGTTCAATGTTCTCATATCATATCATAACTGAATGAGTGATTTCTGAATGAAATGAAGAACTATGTTTAGTTGTCAAAAACCTGGGTTTTCAGTTCTCATAAAACGCTAAACCATAAAATCATCACACATCCATGTCATTTGAAGAAAAATACTTATCATTTGACAGCCCTGTTCATTACCTGAACTTGCTCCACCAAAAACCTAGTGCTACTTCAGGACGAGTTGAGGGAAAACACAGGGCTCAAAAAGCATTCAGTTTGACCTTTAGGGCAAATTTAGATTTTTCAAAAACGCTTTGTGGCGACCACAAAACAACCCCGGGACTTTAACGAACAAACCTAATAAAAGAATAATGAATGAGTAATGAATAAATGAATAAATAAGTGAGTAAATAGCAGAAAAAGAACTGAAAATGAGTGGTTAAATCAATAATAAGTAATCAGCCCTATCACAGATTCCATCGTAATCGAAAAAAGTCTAAGTTTCCCGATGTAACTATCACATAATCCATTCGAAATGGAACAAATTTCGAAATTCGTAGATTCGGTATCACCAAATCCAAGTGGAATGTAAAATCGTCGTTTTTATATACAAAAGAAGTTGTGTTTTGCAGAAAAATGTGAATGATCTTGCACATTTGGCGTAAAACAGCTGATTTCGATAACCAGCATGGCTATTTAGTGTGGCAACTGGAAATGCTTTCTTCGATTCGTAGTTCGTAACTTAGCATTCCGTGTGGAAGTTTTCTACGATGGAATCTGTGAATTAACATAAAGTAATGAATGAATTATAAATAAAAAATTGATTAAATGAAAAATAAATGAATAATGGATGAAGAATGAATGAATGATAAACGAATGAATGAACCAATTATCAATCAATGAATTATTAATAAATGAATGAGTAGTTGGGGAAAAATCAACTACATAAATGTATAGGGTGGTGCAACAGAGCGTGGTGCACCAGGTCTTAGCGGCATTTCTCACAACTATACCTTGTGAGGAAATGAAAGGAACCGATAATTTTCTGCCGGTTCCAAACCGCTAATCGAGAAAGCGCTTTTCATGGCAATGAATTTACTAAAGGAAGACTTGCCAATTTCTCCCGAAAAGCGATACCCGTGGAAATTTTTTTTGTTTCTGTTGGGACTCGAACCACGAACCTCCCGCGTAACAGGCAATCATGCGCACCATTATGCAACGGTCTCCATCTTAAATCAACTGAATGAGCTATAAATGAATGTATGAGTAATGAATGTATAATAAATGAGTAGTAATAAATGAACGAGAAAATAGTGAGCAAACAAACGAATGATTGAGTAATGAATAAATGAGAACAAGAAATAATTCAACAAGTAAAGCTAAGTGAACACGATTGGTAGATCTGACAATCATTGTCAGATCTGCAAACGTCTGACAATGTGTGCAAATGAGCAGACAATGAGGGTGAAAATGGAATTTGTGTGTACACGGTTTGCAGAAATCTACAAATATCTGCAAGTTTATTGCCAGCTATTTGGCTGTCAATGTCGAAAAACTCATTTGGGCAAATAGCTGGCAATAGATCAGATATTTGTAAATTTCTGCAAACTGTGTACACACAAATTCATTTGTGGATCTTCAAATTCATTTTCAGTTCATTGTCACATCGCAACTGTCAAAAAAATTAGCTTTAACTAAAAGTAAAATATCAAAAAACAATAGAAAATGTTCTCGTAATTAACACATTTTCTATAAAAAACAAAAATCACCTTTAAATTTTCGTTGAGTTTTGTAGTTCACAATCCAATTGTAGAGACAATCCACGTATTTTTTTTTTTTTTTTTCCTTGTAATCCTTGCCAAATTTGTCTGCCAATGAATAAATTTGCAAATGTTCTTCAAACTGGGTCTGCATTCATTTGGGCAAATAGCTGGCAATAGATCAGATATTTGTAAATTTCTGCAAACTGTGTACACACAAATTCATTTGTGGATCTTCAAATTCATTTTCAGTTCATTGTCACATCGCATCTGTCAAAAAAATTAGCTTTAACTAAAAGTAAAATATCAAAAAACAATAGAAAATGTTCTCGTAATTAACACATTTTCTATAAAAAACAAAAATCACCTTTAAATTTTCGTTGAGTTTTGTAGTTCACAATCCAATTGTAGAGACAATCCACGTATTTTTTTTTTTTTTTTTTCCTTGTAATCCTTGCCAAATTTGTCTGCCAATGAATAAATTTGCAAATGTTCTTCAAACTGGGTCTGCAAATTTATTTATTGCCAGACATTTGCAGAAACGTCAGAAAATGAACAAAATTTGTGTACACACGATTGCCACATCTGCAAATTAATTTGTCTTCAAAATAATTGATAAACAAATTTTTCTGCAAATTAATTTGGTGTGTACACGGTTGTCAGCAATTGCAAGAAATCTGCAAATTAATTAGCAGATATTTGTCTACAAATTAGCATCCAAATAGTTTTTCTGCAAATTAATTTGGTGTGTACACGATTGTCAGGGTCAGCCATTCGAAACAAATTTTTCACTGACAGATCTGTCAATATTTGCAGAGTAAATGAATGGATGAATGAACGAGTGAAAGGTCTACAAAAAATTTGAAACAGTCATGCCGTTTTCGTTTGGGAAAAAAGAGTACCCTAAGGGTACTCTTTTTGCTGTCAGAGTGACGTTGTGTTCGTTTGGCTGCTCTCAGGGTAATCTGAAATTACCCTCAGAGCAAGTTTTGTTATGCCGTTTTCGTTTGGTAAAACTAGTGTACCCTTTTTTTTTAGAGTACCCTGATTTTTGACAACTCAAACGAACATGAAATCAGAGTACTCCGTTTTTGTCAGTGTATGTGTGCGTTTGACATATAGTTTGCTTTCATTGCAATTGACTGTTTTCAGAAACATATCTCTGCGTATTTCATGAGCAATTAAGTAAACATTTTTTGAATGGAGTAAAAACTGACAAAAAGAACTTATATCTAAAAAAGATACGTAATAAACTTCATAAATGTCCAGATTGATTTTATACAAAGGTAATTTAAGGCAATAAGAAATTTTTTTGAGCTCGGACAACAACAAAAACAGCATGGACAAGTTATGCAAACCAAAACCGATAGGTTTGTGAACGCCCGCGTGAACACAAATTTCGAAATGAGATGCCAAGAATGACAAACGAGAAATGTCATTGATGTTGGTGTGAGTTTACTCTGAAAAAATTTCTAGAGTAGCAAAACTTGCTCTGAGGGTAATTTCAGATTACCCTGAGAGCAGCCAAACGAACACAACGCCACTCTGACAGCAAAAAGAGTACCCTTAGGGTACTCTTTTTTCCCAAACGAAAACGGCATTACTCTAGAAATTTTTTCAGAGTAAACTCACACCAACATAAATGACATTTCTCGTTTGTCACTCTTGGCATCTCATTTCGAATTTTGTGTTCACGCGGGCGTTCACAAACCTATCGGTTTTGGTTTGCATAACTTGTCCATGCTGTTTTTGTTGTTGTCCGAGCTCAAAAAAATTTCTTATTGCCTTAAATTACCTTTGTATAAAATCAATCTGGACATTTATGAAGTTTATTAACGTATCTTTTTTTAGATATAAGTTCTTTTTGTCAGTTTTTACTCCATTCAAAAAATGTTTACTTAATTGCTCATGAAATACGCAGAGATATGTTTCTGAAAGTAGTCAATTGCATTGAAAGCAAACTATATTTCAAACGCACACATACATTGACAAAATCGGAGTACTCTGATTTCATGTTCGTTTGAGTTGTCAAAAATCAGGGTACTCTAAAAAAAAAAGGGTACTCTAGTTTTACCAAACGAAAACGGCATCAGTTATAAAGGGATGAATATGAGTGAATCATTGAGTAATGAATGAATGAAAATTAATTAATCTGGATTAACGAGTAATGGACAACAAATGAATGAATAATGTTTAAAGAAAAATACACGGCTAGTGGTGAATAACGAGCAGTGCATGAGTGGATCAACGGTGGAATAGTATTAAGCATTGATTGAACAAGAATAATAAACTATCATACATATTTATAAAACAATGATAAATCGAAAGAAGTATTTAATGGAGTTAGGAAATGAAAAATAGAAATAATTTGTTAGAACATTGCACACTATTCTCACCCTAACCGTTTCTTTGTCTATCAATAGGTCCTGGAGAAAACATGTCTCTGCTGGGCAGCTATCATCTCGGTGAATGTGAATCAAATAGTGATTTATCAACTCAAATATGTGAGATCGAAGATTCAGAGTTCGAAGACACGAGACCACAAAGAAAAACAGCAACACTTACCAACACCCCAAAAAGTTCTTCTAGTAAAAAGGCTGTAAACTGGTCAAGTAGCATCCATCAAACCGATGTTTGACAAATGTACTTTGAACTAATAATTATGGCGCATCATAATTTCTACTTAGTTCCGAATAGATAACAATGATTTATAAAACCTTGCAGCTTTTAAGAACACATTTTATAGTATCAACTAGTTAGAATTATAATTAATTTAATTTTATAAAAACAAAAAAAAATACAGGGTACTTTGGGCAAAAAAATGGGGAAAGATTTATTAATCACACACAATCACACTAAAAAAGAAAACCTTTGTGTAAATCATGTGATCTATTTTCCGCAATTAAGTTAATGGCTGCAAACAATTTTATTGTTGGTCAGCGATTCTTAAATACTGCCACGTTCGAATCATGTTTGTTTAGTTTTTAAGTTTAACATTTAGGATATTTTATTATTATTATTATTTTTTTATTCGTTTTAAGACTAATAAATTTACACTTTTTTATATAAATATTTTTTTATTTTACCATAATCTTGCTGGATCTATGCGGGAGCAGCATTTTAACATGAGACTTTGTTTTCTGTTTTTGAAATGTGCAATAATTTGTGTGGAAATAAGACCATATTTTAACTTGAATGGTTACTTCGCAGCAGAAAAAAAACACCCAAACAATTTAAGTACGCCCATAGTACCACTTCTGACAAGTCTTGTTTTTTTACAAGATTATAGAGAAACGATTTTAGTGGCTATTTGCAAAAAAATAGCAGAAATGTATTTGTTTTAAGCGACTCATAGCTTTTGGCTCCGAATACTAGAAAAGTATCAAAACCACTTTACTTTTGAACTGTAGAGAACCTATATGAAGCTCATTGAACTCATTGTTGTTTGGTTGAAAGCTCAACTTTCATTTGACAGAATAATGCTATTTATTTGCTTTTAGTTTTTAATTCTAAAAATGAACAGTTACGGTGAATGAACTTTTCCTTGAGGCACACAACTTTGATAAACAAGATGTAATCTCGAAGCAGCTCCTCTTTTTGTATTTATACGTTTGTCTCAATAAAATGGTGCAGCAATAATTGGGAGTTCTACCAAACGACAAATTTGTCACACATCCTTTATGTACACAACTCTGTTGATGACTTTTCTTGTAATCATCACTCGTCTCTAAACTCATACATTGTTTGAATTGTTTCCTCCCATAAACAAATGGCCCAAACATGAATTTGTTATGCCAAATTAGTATTCGGAGTTTATCGAAATTTTCCACTTTTCTTAAGTTAATTTTAGTTTATCTATGTATAACGCACATTATTACTGAAAGATTCTTTTAAGCACCCACGCTATTTTTGCCGTCTAACATTATCAAAATAAAAAAGACTTCACATAAAATTAACTAACAGATAAAGACCATAAACAAACAAACAAAAAAACTACCTTTATGATTATTTCAAATAAACGGAAAAATTAGGAAAAAATGATTTTCATGCTTTAACTCATCTACGTTGTGTAGATTTAATCTGTGTAAATAAAACTTAGTATAAAATTGTTCATTACGATGACTGATAATTATATTTGTACATGAAATTTTATTTTTAACTATTACTTTCATACCTACTAAATGAAATGTTTAGCCGTAAACAAAATGAAAAAATAATAAAAAAAATAAAATTAACATAATTTAGATTTAAGTCGAGTAGATTATTTGTTAAAAAAAAACTGATCGATTTAATGATAACATAAACATAACTTATTGGAGCGATATCACTGTAAGAAAATGTTACAGTAAAGTTCAAAATTATAAAAGCTGTCAGAAGAATAAATGAAAAAAAAAACCCAACAGCAATTCTTTAGGATAACTTGAATACATAATTATAAAATTTTATTTTTTAACATACATATCTGTTCGTTTTATTTGTAAAAACAATTAAATAATTGAAATACAAATTTTTCAAAAAAATAAATAAAAAACTCAGTTACAATTTAGCAAAAAGGACATGAAACAGGTTGGTTTTTCGCGATCGTGAAGCATATTTACAATCAACGAAAAGGGCCTATTTGTGGGTAATATTTCTGCGTTGATGAAGAGGCGTGAATGTAGGAATCTATGATTTTCGTCTAACAAGAAATTCAAAGCTTAGAGCTACCCTACCTTTTGTACGTATAACCTCTTCGTTACTTTTTTCAAATAAATTTTATATTTTAGAAATTAAGACTTGAAAGAGAAAATGAGAGCGGAAGGATAAAAACAAAACAACCTCACATCTAATATTTGGAACACGACTTGTATGACATACAATTTATTAGTTTTGAAAAAAAAAATGTTCTGAAATCATTCCGCTTTCTGATTCCACTTTGTTTACTGTGGCGTATGAGCACTTTTTTCACTGTATTATTGCCAAACCAATGAAACAAAATGCCAAAAAGAAAACTTCAACAGTCGTAGCTACAGGATGAGTGAAAATAACAAATAAATACGAAACGCTTCATACCATAAACGTCTCGAAAAACTAAAACGTCTCGAAAAGGAAGGTTTGCTCAACTAGATACCTAGACTTTTTCAAAAAATCAAAGTTTTAGATGTCGCCGAATGTTCTCTTCATTCATTAACAATAGATGTTACAGAACATAAATAAACACAATGTGAAAAAACAGAACTGCAACTTTGACAGCTACAAAAACATGAACGGTTTATTTCGCCGCTGTGTTGTTGGGTGTTTTTGTTAGACGTGTGGTTTTCAAAGAGAAATAAAACGCATATAATTTAGTGTTATGGCCTAGAATTTAGCTTTATTACAAAGATTAGAATTTGGAGTTATGTTTTAAACTTATGTTTCAACTTCGGTCAAGTGGCCGCCGTGACTGGCTCTAACAATCTTCAACTGAGAAGTCCAATTTTCAACCACTTTTGCAGCATTTGTGGGCTTATTTTAGCAATAACGCGCCGAATATTCTCTTCCAAGGCGTCAATCGTCTTGGGATTATCTGCGTAGACAAGCGACTTCATATACAGCTAGGTTCCAGAAATCGAGTGAAATGAAACCGAAACCGAAATTGCAAATCGAGTGAATTTATTTTCATCGTTCTGCATTTCGATCGATTTCATCAGTTCGAAAACTTTTCGAAATCACTTCAAGTGAAATTGAAAACAACTGATAACTGTCATCTAATCTGAAACTCAATTTATTTGATTTCAGTAGTTTCTTGAGTTCCCTGATCAGAAAATTAAATATGAGTGCTGTTCTTATTGCTTCGGTTTTGGAAATCAAAAAGAAAATATATGCCACAGAGAAAATAATTGATTGAGATTGGGTGACATTTCTAATCCATTAGAAATATTGTAGATGCAAAGTGTGTATTGATATGTGGCAAGTGAAATTGATATATTTTCATGTTTTTATTGATAAATTTGTTTCAAACGGTTCTTTTTATTATAACTGACTTTTTCCATCCAGTTGTATCTTTCTGTCTTTCCCACAAAGAATCTGCGACGACACGATCTCCTTTCATGAATCAAGTTTATGAATATTTCCTCTTGTGCAGTATTTTTATTCTTTCCCTTGTTTAAAACAAATTTCTAGTAAAATAAACCAAATTTGTGGTTGGAACGAAGTTTTTTTTACTTACATTTTTAAACGCGTCTATTTTCTTCTACCTTTCCACACAGATAAATTAGGGTGATTTCAAATCACTTGGAAACCGTTGAAATCGAATTGTGGAACACAGCGCTTTCGTTTCACTTCGATTTCGAAAAATATGAAATCGATATCGATAAAAGTGAAATGCAGAACACCCAATCTTAATTTCGATCGATTTCAATTTCATTTCACGTGAAAGTGAAATGTGGAACCTAGCTGATAACCTCCAAAAAAAGTCCATAACCCGCAGATTTAAAACTCGAAACCAGCGTCAATAGCGATTTCTTTTCGAGACAATTTACCTAACGTACACAGTACCCAGTTGTCGTGCAGCTTCAATCTTTCCACGATGAAATGTCAAACTAAACTAATAAACAACTGCCAAAAAGACCAACTCCGGAAAAAGCAATGGCTGATTGAAAACCACACGTTTTACTCGATTAAAATTGTTGAAATGTTGTCTTTCTGTAAATAGCGGTGGGCGGTGGCACTGACATAGTGACCTCGAACTTAGAATTCTGGTCTAACGTCGAAGAAGTGTTTTTTTTTTTTGTTACAAATTCATAATACGAAAATTAATTGGCATTTAAATTTCTAGGTAAGATTTTAAATCCAAATATGTCATATGTATAAAATATGTTTTATATATAAGAAGTCTGATAATCCATTATGTTTGTTTTATGTACGCTCACACTAGAAACAGAGAGTAGTGCCATTTTTTCCACAATCTAAAACAAACAGTGGTACCCGTGGTGTGATGGATAGATAGCATGTCCGCCTGTTAATCCAGAGGTTCGAGTTCGAATCCCAACAGGGGCAAAAATGTTTTTTCCACGGGTATCGCTTTTCGCGAGGAATTGGCAAGTCCTCCGTTAGTATTCACTGCCATGAAAAGCGCTTTCTCAATTAGCCGTTCGAAACCGGTAGAAAAGTTGTAGGTCCCTTCCATTCCCTCACAAGGCATGGTTGTGAGAAATGCGATAGGCCCAGGGGCTCCTCGCTCTGTTGCGCCCCCCTTTTTATTTTATTTTATTTGAAACAGACAGGGAACCCTTGACCGGTGACTTTCGGTCACCATTTAACCGTCAGTTAGTTTGAAATCTATTTTAACCTTTTAACACATTATTGAGTGCCATACGTTTTTGTAAAGGTTTTTCCTTTTTCGTATGGAGCTCGTATTGTTTGACCTCTGCTGAACATTTTGAAATAACTTAAATACATATGTAGTTGTAGTATAATTTTTTTTCTTACGACACGTCTTCAACTAAAACTTTTCCTACCCAAGGCCATGTCATACGGTTGAAAACTAAACATTACAAATAACATTGGTAATATGCGAAAAATCAAATGCGATTATAGCGGGTCTATGAAATAACTCCCACAAAATAAGTCCCACTTTTAAAAACGAAATAAGTCCCACCAAAAATTGCTATTTTGAAAGTGGGAGTTATTTCGTTTTTAAAAGTGGGACTTATTTCGTCAATTGGTGGGACTTATTTCGTTACGCGTTTTTATTTTAAGTGGGACTTATTTCGTTTTGAGTGGGAATCAATTCGTTTTGTAAAGTGGGAGTTATTTATTTTTTTCTTATGCAAAAAGTTATATATTGGACATTTTGTAAAAGGGACAACCATAATTGGTTGTGGGACTTAATTCATTTAAGAAATATATTATTCAACAAGGGGGAGTTATTTCATTATGAGTGGGAGTTATTTCATTTCAAGTAAATTTTTAAATTATTTCATTTTGGTGGGACTTATTTCGTTTTCAAAAGTGGAACTTATTTCGTGGGAGTTATTTCATTTTTTTAAGCAATTTTTGGTGGGACTTATTTCGTTTTTAAAAGTGGGACTTATTTCGTGGGAGTTATTTCATAGACCCGATTATAGCGGCTATGAGACAAGTTTCGCAATCGAGCAAAAAAAAAATGAGATACCAATAAAACATGACATTACGATGATAGAGAAAACAAAAAAAAGTGATTCCTTTAATTCTATCTGTCTGTCTGTCCGTATATGGATCTACAGCCTGAAACAGCGCAGAATAGAGAATGTGAGGCAGCCTACAGAGGGGTTTTTGAAGTTCGGTTTCCAGTGCCCCTGTTCTGTAACTATCGCCTTGGCGATAAACGGTGGAAAATGGAACGAAATTCTATGAATTTAGTAGGATTTCGTTCCATTTTCCACCGTTTATCGCCTGCTTTTATCGAGGCGATAGTTACAGAACAGGGCACAGGTTTTGAAATGACGATTACTGCAATACAACCTATATGATAATACGTACTTATTTCGCTCGAAAACAACTCTAAAAATTTCGAATTTTCGAATTTTGTGTAAGGGACTAGTTTTTGGTTTTATGTAAAATATCCTAAATTGCTACCTCCTCGTTGGCTTTGAAATAATTTTTCTTTTTTTCAATATTTTCAAAACTGTATTTTTGATTTTTTTCAACTGTTTTTTGTCAAAATATTTTGTGGGAAGATCTTAGTACTAAAAAATTAGGATTTTAAAATAGCAATAAAAACGGAAAACGTGTTTTAAAAAATGGACTAAGAATTTTGTTCAAATTTGCAGAGTTTATATGTATACAGTGACAATTGCAAAAAAATTTTAGATTTTCGCTGGAAACCCTTGGTATATTAAATTCATTCTTTTTTTTTCTATATTTTATGTGATTTTATTCCATTTTCTTAATTAATGTTTAGTTGGTAACCCTATGTTTGGGGTACCCGTGGCTTGATGGTTAGCATGTCTGCCTGTTAACCCAAGGGCTCGTGGTTCGATTACCAACAGAGGCAAAAATATTAATCCACGAGTATTCATTGCCATGAAAAACGCTTTCTCGATTAGCCTTGCGAAACCGGCAGAAAAGCGAATGGAGGCGACCCATTCCCTTGGTTTTTTATCGGGGTAGAAAGGAACCAATGCGTGAAATATCGCATATTTTTTAAGAGTTCGTTGCACAAAATCTCATGCACTTTAAATTTTCAACTCACCTTAAATTTTTTTGTATAACTGTCCGATTACATCATTTAAATTGTTTCAACCTTAAAAATTCGAAGAAAATGTATAAAATTTTCTTCCGATCGGAAACGATGATAGGGACAAACCAAAAAATCTGGTTTATCCAGTGGAGAATTTAGAACACTTCATTCAAAGCTGAAAAGTACTGAGAACGGAACTATGTTGTAAGCTTAGCCCGTTACTTTTATTATTTGCACCTTTCACAAATACATTCAAATAAATTCGTATACTTCCCTTTTATTATTTATTTCTTTGCGAAGAAATACTCTTTCTAATAGCGTTTTTCATTGAAATTCATATTTTCCTGTTTTGTCATTTGTTTTATCCTGCAAATTATTGAATCCTTGCTTATTAACTCATTTTTTAATATTTTATAAGAATTTTTCCAGCCTCACGCTGTTATAAGAATTTTATTTTCCATTTAACGTTTGACAAAACAAATGTTTTTGCATGTGCGTGAATTCAGAGTAGATTTCCAAACCAAATGGTGAAGTAGATCTTTGGAGTTTTGTGTAACTCCGGACTTATTCGTTTTTAAAAAAGGAGTAACTCTTTTTGTCAGTGAAAAAAGCATTAAGTCGCTCGGGGTCAGCATTAAATTGTAGGCCTTTGAAATGCGTTTGGTTGGCCCCAAGCCCTCCCAAGCTTTATTGCGCTTCCCTTTTTATTTATTTATTTACTTCCGAACAAAACATAACCAAAATTATTTGTTAATTTTTTATTATTAGTTTCATTTTCATTTCAAATGTTATTCTCAAGGCTTAAAGTTTAACTAAAAATAAGATTATAGTACTTGACTTAAATAAGAGGGTTAATATTGGTTTGTTAATGTTACTTGATTAAAACTAACTGCTGATCACTTCAGCCGCACAATTTTATTGCAAAACTACAGAGCTCCGATTGCGGAAATGTATTTTGTAGGGCTTCGGTGAAAGCGTAATACCGGGCAGGAGGGTTGTACAAATCGAACTATGTTCATTGGTCTCAACCCTAAATGTTTGCACAATTTTACACAAGAACGAAAATAAACAAGATCTCGCTAGTAAGTCACCCGGACAACGACGTCTTCCTTGTCCAAACGGAATAAAATACTCGTCATTTAGAACCCCTTTTTCTTTGTCCAAGAACCTTTCCGGACGAAACGTTTGTGGGTCTTTCCAGTGCTCTTCGTCCATTAGAGCACTTCTTAAGCTCATCAAAATAGTAGCATTTTTCGGCACTGTAAATCCGTCTATTTCAGTTTCCCACAATGCTCTTCGAGGACCTGTTATCGGCGTTATGTGGAAAAAGCGCTGAACCTCCATAATGAATGCATTCAAATACGGGAGTTTATTTTTGAAACTTAGATGTGGGAACTCATTTTCATGTAGATTTTCTTGAATCTCTCTTAAAAGCTTCTCTTGTATATCGACTCTCAAAGCCATTATCATCAACGCAAGATCGATTGTATTGCTTGTTGTTTGTGAACCCGCAATAAAAAAGTCTAATATTGTCATGGTCAACTGAGTTTCATTAAACGAACTATTCTCGGAATCCGATGCTGTGTCCATTTCCTTGAGATATGCGTAGATTAAATCGTTCTCCTCTTTTCCTTTGGAATAGTTCAACTTGTGCTCATTAATGCTTTCCATGATGAAATTGTACAACTCCTTGTTGAGATCGCGAATCAAATTGTATCCAGTTCCGTTCGGGGCTATGTACCTTAGCCAGGGAAACTGGGACAAAAGTCCTCCACATAAATCAAAAGCTTTTGATCTCTTGCCTAGGAGAGAGAATAAAGTATTTAGTCTCTCATCGTTCCTTTTCAAACGCTGTCCTGTTGTTAATGACCATAAAACATTGATTACACTTGTAGCTAAAAAAGACCCGGGCCAAATGGGAGACTCGTTCAGTTGGGTGATAAATTGGATTAAATCATCAGCTTCTTGTATGATATGTGCTTCCATTGGAGTACGTCCATATCCAATTTGTTTGAGTTGTTTCATGGTAAAATTACGATGGTCATACCAAAGTGCACCATCGGTGCAAGTTATACCCTTTCTTGTGCCCATAGTTCGTAATCTTAGGAAGAAGTTGTCTGGTCTTCCTTCGAAAGCTTCTCCCAAGTGTACTTGTTTTACTAAAGGATAAGACGACACTACAATGACATATTCTCCAGCCAGTTTAAGCCCAATTACATCACTGTGGTACTTTTTGGTCCATTTTTCGAACAAAATATGCTGACCTCCAGCCTGACGAGCTTCACGCCTAAGTTGCATTGTATTTCCAACCCATGGATAGAAGCTGGGTCCTAAACAAAAAAAATTGTTTTAAATAAATAGTTCTTTAAACAATGTAAACAAAAATTGTATACTTTACGAACACAACATAAAAGACAACAAAAAAAAAAAAACAAAAACCACACATCTTGATTTCTAGCATAACATTTCTCTAAAGAAATTGATAATAAAGTACCTAAAATGCAAGATGTTTTCACTGTGCATTTTTATACATTTCCTTGGTAGTGTGAAAAAGTGAAAGATTTGTCGCAACTAACGTTTTAAGATTTAGAAAAGGGCTCCCTTCTGAAATGGTATTCAATGCTCCTCAACATAAATAAATAAAGTGATGCAACAGAGCGGGGAGCCCTGGGGCCTAGCACATTTCAATGAAGTGACTGTCGGAAGTATTGCCTATTCTTCGCGAATAGCGATACTTGTGAAAAACATAGTTAAAACAAAAAACATATTACACAAAATTAAGCACAGCTGGCTCAGCCGGTTATGTCATATTTAAATCAAAAATTCGGAAAACCCCGCCAAAATAGCAATATCGGGAAGAAAAAGAAGAAAGACAACCCAAAACACTCTTATAAGAAACAAATGCCACTACGACATCTGCATTTGGTTGGCCCCAGACATGGAACAATTACAAAACCAAGAGACTTGATGATGCTTCCTGAGGTCAACGAGTCGTACCCCAACTGCGCGGCGGATCACTCACTTGTGTGTTCAGCAAGTTAACCGTTACGTATCTACATATATGAAAGAAAGGCAGTTCTTTTGCTGACTCATTCGGAACGGAGTATGTACTAGTACTTTCATTCTATGTTTTTTATATTTTCTTACTACAAAGAAGCAAAATGCAAACAAAAAAACCTACAATGAGTTGAAGTAGTTTAAGGTCCCTATTATGAGTAGCGAATCGAACGTTCGACTAGAAGCGAATGTTTTATTGGATTATTATCATTAAACTTCGTCCATTCTCTTATCTGACATGCCTTAAACATTGAAAAAAAAAAGTTTTCTTCAAAGTTTTTGTTTCTACAACCTCTAATACCGCTATAAAAGAAGCTCGAAAAACATTCGCTTCCAATCGAACGTTCGATTCGCTACTCATAATAGGGACCTTAAACATATTCAGCCTTATTATGAGTGAACAGCTTTTCGCCCGGAACATTTTTGTTCGCCCGGAATTTTAAAAGCTATTATGAGTTTCACCTGAACAAAATTCTGGACTTACATTATTCCCGCTTTTGTTGTTCACTTGTTCGCCTCACAAAAATAAGTGAAATAAATTGCTCTCAACGTTTTCACATTTCACGGAGAAAAATAGCTCATAATAAGGGAAATTTTTCGAACATGGAAAATTTTTCCCCCGAAACTCGTAATAAGGGAAAAGTGAAATGGGATCTTTTTCGAGGGGAATGATTTCACGTGAAACTCATGATAAAGGCTGATTATTTTTAATCCATATAGAGTCAGGACCGTGGTGCCATGGCAAAATGATTAACGTGTGTGGCTGTTACGTAGGAGTTTCGAGGTTCAAATCCCAGAAACATCAAGTGAAAAATGTGTTTTTCCACGGATATTCCGTTCGAGAGGAATTGGCAATTCCACCGAATTAAAATGTATCAAGCTCTTAAGGTGCCAAAATGAGCGTTAAAGGTGCTAAGGTGCCAATTGATACTGAAGGGTGCCAAAATGGCACAATTGTGCCACTTCGGCAACGCTGATTTACCAGTCCCAGATTTTGCGACTATCGATTATCGTTCAAACGTCTATCGTCGTGGTATCGTTAAATCGATTCATGCAATCTCGCATTTGATGGAAAGTCTATCGTCTTACCAATTTTGGGAGCTTTTTATAGTTTATCAATATTTTTTTTATCTTATATTTAGACGATCGTCGTTTAAAAAGTGACGAAATGACCACCAGGTTTCCTTGGTAGCCCTTTTTTACACTACCAAACCACATTTTCTTGTCACTAAGTGAAAAATATGTGGCATTTTATAGTCCTGTTCGTTGCCTGCAATCCCACTTTCTCTGTTCATACACAGCTTTAGGTTCGTATTTCTTTGATGACTCTAGTGATCTTACTCACATCGACGCCCTGCGTCTCTTCCGCTTCATTGCAAGCTCGAAATGGTTCCATTAGGATAAGGATGCATTAGATTGTGGTATCACAATGGGCCCAACGGGCCTAAGTAAGTTAGCCAGTTTAACATCCACTTTAACCTAACCTAACCTGCCTGCAATCGCTCAGACAAAAATCCTGGGATGTTTCAAAAAAGCTATTTCTGACCAAATGAATTTTCTAAGCTACAATATATCTCTTGGAACTTTTTTTTCTTAAGAATACAATTAGCGAGAAATCATTGAAAAATTGGTAGTGAGGGGATCTTTGATCGTCTACGAAATAGTTTTTTTTGCAATTTCTTCCTATGAGGAAGGAGGCTATTATAAAATCAAACCTTTTCCTGATTTTTCCGAAGCTGAATGTCGTTAAAATTGAAAAAGTTAGGTAGGTACAGCTGATGATCAATCAATTGATGAAGTAACATAAATGTTCTACATATATGATTATGCACCTGACTTGCAATTAAACTTACATAAATTCTTTACCTTATAGAGTGACATACATTTCCACTACTACTCCCACATTCATAGTTAGTTATGAGGGCCGTATTTGAAGCGTAACTTACTCACAGGCCCACTCCAGTGTTTTCGTAAAAAAACAATACTATTTTTGATGTCAAAAGATTTCTACATTTTGGGTATTAACTTTTTTAGTTGAGTCTCACAGCGCCTTATTGAATTTTCAACCAAGGCGATTTTGCAGTTGCGGCAGCGGCAGTGCAAGAAATGCTGGTGACACGATTTCTGTCCTCGCGACAACCTCAAATGTATGAAAACATGGCGTAGTTACTCTCGCTTCAGTGTAAACACTCTCATATAGCGCTATGTAAATGTAATTTGATAGTTGAATTTTAACACGAATGAGTAAATAAGAACATTCGAATGATTTGGGCAATTTTTTATGGAAAACTATTGTTAGTTTCCAAATTTGATTCTACTTTTATACCAAAGTAAGTTTTTCAGTTCAATATAAATTATCCACTTTTTTTAATTCAAGAATTGAAATGAAATGTTTTCGTTTGGCATCACTGGGAATTTATCGATTTGCTAAACAAGCACTTTTTGAACTATTTCAGCTATTATAACGGGTAATGGTTGTTCATCGTTGGGTAATGGTTAGCATGTCTGCCTGCGATGTGAGAGTTCGAGGTTCGAATCCCAAAAGCATAAAATTGTTTTTTTTTGTGTGCAATTGGCAAGCCACCCGACAATAAAAATTCACTGTCATGAAATTCACTTAACCGTTCGGAATCGGCATAAAATCAAAGGTCCCTTAAAAGGAGTCAAGTCCTGCGCAAACCAGCGCGATAAGTGCGTGGTATGCGATTTCTGTCAAAATGAAACACATCAAGTAACCTTATGGAGGCTCCACTTAACGCAATCGCATCGCACGCACTTATCGCACTGGTTTGCCCAGGACTTTAAGCTCTTAAACTCTCAAGCCCACACTTTTTATTTGTTTGTTTTGTACTCACAGCTCGCCGAGCCTTAAAATGTACAGAAATGTAACTCGCCACCGTTCTAATCAGTAAATTATGCATTTGTTTGAATATAGCTACATAAATATGTAATTCTCTACTAGACCTCTGTGTGGTTATCATCTATTGTTTTATTACTTAACAGTCGAGACATGTGCTCCGGTAGCAGGTGTCTTTACGTGTATGTATGAATGTACATATATTCATAGTCGCTGTCAAACTAAAATACAATTGATAGTTGTTGCATACCAATTCGCGATTTAGCATGTCTACTTGCTGATCTTGTTTGTAGTTCGATTAATTTGATTTACATGAAAACTTTAACATTGCTAGGCGGCAACCGACCATATTTTCTACATCTTGTGAAATAGGGCATACCTCGTTATATAGTTTGCCCCGCACTTGTTCGTTTCTCTGGCTGAATTAAATAATTCCAAGCCATTCAAACTGATAATAGCACACTTAACACAACAATAAACTAACAATAAGCGGCATAATAGTCTGATAGCAATATCATTCACCATTCACCTTAACATGATTCTAATGGGGTAGGTATAGAGATTTTTGAGGAGATTTGATTTAAATGATCAATTGATTGCAATCAAGAGATGTCTCACCAGGTGGATAGTTGAACGGCCGCCTCCTCGATTTTATAATGGAGTGTATAATAATTAAGATAAGGGTTGTCAGAAGCACTATTGAGATAGTGTCCATTTTAAAAACTTGTTTTCACTTCGCAAATTAGTCGATCCACGAAACTGTTGTTATTTTTTTTAAATGCAAGATTATTCGTACTAATGGTCTTTGAAAATTAAACACTGTACAGCGTACGGTCTGTTTGCAACTGACTACCAGTTGGGAGTCGGAACCTCAAGCAGTCGCAAGACTCATTTTTTGCTTGTTTGCTTGCTGGCTGACCATATGTGATAATCTTTTCCTAACCTACAGGGTGTTTTCAGCTTGTGCAATCGTAATTGTTTAAAAATAAAAATAAATAAATAGGGTGGCGCAACAGAGCGAGGAGCTTCTGGGCCTAGCGCATTTCTCATAACCATGCCTTGTGAGGGAATGGAAGGGACCTACAATTTTCTGCCGGTTCCGAACGGCTGATCGAGAAAGCGCTTTTCAAGGCAATGAATACTAACGGAGGACTTGCCAATTCCTCGCGAAAGGCGATACCCGTGGAAAAAACATTTTTGCCTCCGGTGGGATTCGAACTCGAACCTCTGGATTAACAGGCGGACATGCTATCCATCACACCACGGATACCACAAATTGTTAAAACAAGGCAAGAAACTACTGTCACTTTCTGTTGGTTACACTCGGGAAAGCACTGAATTTAATTTCTCACGAACGCAACTGAACGCTTCATTTCATCCAATTTAAAGAGACAAATGTTATGTAGTGTGTATCAATATATTACATATAATAATTAACTTCACAATTCAGATTTCAGTGTGCAGTGCAGTAAAGTTGCTACCCGTTATTTACTCTTACTTTGACATTAATAAATCTAATCGGGCATAAGTTCCATCAGTCGTATTTATAATCCCATTTCAAAGTAGATCTAGCTTTAGACAGCTCATAAAAGGTGTTAACATCTGTTGATATTCGTTTTTCCTAAATGCAAATAAAGTTCAGAAATGAGACGTGGTGACTTCACGTTGTCGTTCCTAAACGGGAAAGATCTACTCCTATTTGATTGATTACGGATTTCGTAATGATTTCGTAGTTGTCGTAGTGAGCATTATCAGCTGGCATAATTCTTTCTCAAATGTCGACTGGGTTGACATTTGACAAATGTTCGTTCTGTTGCAGAAAATAAATATATATCCCCAATTTTCTCAACAGATTTTGTCGTATTTTTCACATAAGATCGTAAGAATTGTAGGTTGCGTCAACGATTTCCTTCTTCTTCTCTGCACTTATTTCCTTTTTGAAGTCATTTTAAATGTAAATTAAATTTAAATGAACCTAATCCACTGCACTATTTGAATTTACCAAATCAGCAAACTGTATCCTAAACATGGCTGCAATTTACTACGGTCTTTAGAATCCAACGGAAGGTGGATGATATTTGTTTCCGCCGTGTACTTGCTTAGTATGCACAACTTAAACAAGGAGTCATTTTCTAATGCATGATTGGGTGTTTCCATACATTTCTCGAGATCGACATGTCTGAAAAGGTTTTCCATTCAGTAATTACGTAGAACCCAGTTGACTTCTTAAAAGGGGGAAAATGGAAATCCAGAAGTCATTTGCACAATTTTGCCAAATTCATTACTTTTGAAAGCCAAACCATTTTTTGGTGACCCAAACTAAAAAGACCATTTCTTTTTGTGTACTTGACGAGAACGACTGAAACGGATAGATTTTTTATTGAAATTTCCAACAAGCTAAGAAACTAAGAAAGGTAAAGAAGAGAAAACATAAAAGCTATAAAGATGCAATACATAAATACAATTAATCCAAAAATATTTAACATGAGAGATGAAATAAATACCTTGAATTTTAAAGGCGGTACAGACAGATTCTGGCATTTCAATTTTAAATGCTCGTACACAGAGAATCTACTCTGTCGACGTAACGGTCAACAATTCTTCGACACTTTCACAAGAATAAAGGTTCTCCTAAATCAAATCGTTTTTGTAGATGCGGAAGCGGTAGAAACTCTGTAAGAAAATTCTGGGTTTTTTCGTCACATCATGGCCCTTATTGAGAGTGTCGTCTAACATTCGATGCGACAAGGGTCGAAAGCTTCGATAAATTTTCCTTTTGGTATTGCGTATCTCTATCGACAAGGATTTCTGTTGCTGTGAATAGTGAAAGTTGTCATTGTGAATAAATCCTATAATTTGACATTTGAGTTAGTTTCCGTGATAGTCGAAAGCAAAAATACAGACGATAACGACCGAACTAAAAATTGAAAGTATCGAACAATAAGAATACGCAATACCAAATCTATTTTCGACGTTCGACTATCGACAACCGTCGTTTATCGACAGCCAAACGACACTTGCAATAAGGGCCCATGTGTCGCTGTATAACTTAATTTTGGCAACACACTTTTTGCATAAATACAGTTGATGGTGTTTCAGAAAAAGAGGAGTAAGAATTGACCCTCTATACTATCTATTCTGTGCAACAAACCACAGAGTAGATATTACTCGTATCCCCCTTGCCTGAAACACGCTCAAATTATTTTCGTGGTGAAATCAAAGATGGAGTTTTATTTGAATAAACGGCCAAATCCGGCTGCAATTGAGGTTCAAAGTTTTTTATTAGTTTCCTTTTTAATGCAAATAATATTTAAAATGCTGCATTTCTGAAAAAAACCTTCAGTATTCTCAGTTGTTACAAACCCGAAAACAACGAAAACGCGTTTATTTTCTTAAATTAATTTCAGGCCAACCGACAAAAATTGTGGCTTTCGGTATTTTTTTATCCGTATCCTATAACTAACAATCTGCACTTGGTGTCTTCCCTCTCTGTCAGACATTTATGAATTTTACATCTTGTGTCTATTTCCTTTTTTCATCTGCACTTGCATATACATTTAAATCCAACATAACTGCTGCAAATCCAAAAATAGCGAAAACACGTATTGGTATTTAAACTAGCTTGCGGGCAAAAATGCACTTCCTTGCTACACTTCACTTTCTGGTCGAAAAGAAGATAAAATCTCCAGAGAACTAAGTTTTTTTTTCTAGTATTTTTAGTTTTCAATATAGTTCTAGTTCTTAATATATAAAACAAAGACGGGTTTGTTACAACACTTATAACTCGAGATCTGCTAAACCAATATTCATGGTTATTGTTTCGTTGGATTTGTCTCCGCCCCGAAGAGCATAATACATCTTAAAAACAATGAAAAATCGATATGTGCAATGAATACTTAATCATTTCAATAAATGCTGATTTGTTTATTTCATGTCAAACATTTATTGTCAAATCCTGTCAAATACTGTAAATCCTTGCGCAAACCAGCACGATAACGTCGTTCGATGCGATTTTGAAATACATGTAACCTATTCATTATTACTATTTTTTGTAAAAAAATCTCGAAAGTTCAGGTACTATTATATTTGTTTGTTTTAGACATTAATTTGTGTAAATTATTTATTTTTATAGGTTGTCTATAATATTTCTTGATAAGCTATTCATATGTTATGGTTATATATCTACTCATTGAGCTATTATCTATGTCTCAAAAGTGGTTTTTTGTGGTCAAAATGCAAAAATGTTTTTCCACGGGCAAGTCCTCCGTTAGTAAATTCATTGCCATGAAAAGCGCATTCTCAATTAGCCGTTCGGAACCGGCCCAAAATTGTAGGTCCCCTCCATTCCCTCACAAGGCATGGTTGTGAGAAATGCGCTAGACCCAGGGGCTCCTCGCTCTGTTGCGCCACCCTATTTATTTATTTTACATTCAGTATTAATATTAATAACAATGCCGCATCCTAGAAGATCTAATCTTTCCCAGCGAAGCCGTAATGCAATTAGGCAACGGAATATCGCGAGTCAATTATCTGATGAAGAACGAGAAATTGCACAGAAAAGCGCGACGTTAGTATGGAGCAAAGAAGGGCATTAATTCGTGCTTCTCAAACACAAGAACAAAGAGAGGTAGCCCGTGAAACGGCTGGGTTAGAAACGAGAAATCGTCGAGCTTATCGTACAGATGAACAGTGGAATAATCTTCGAAGTGCAAGAAGAAATGAATCAAGTATTGACTTGAATCGAGCAGCGTTTCTATATGATTGCACCATGGACAACAGCTTGCATCGTTTAGTTTGCATTGGTTCAATGGACGTTGTTTGCTAGCATTGTAGAGCATTGAGGTTTGCTTTGATTTTATTATCCGGCGATTTCCGACAAACGCTACCAGTCATTCCAAGACCTACTGCTGCCGACGAAATAAACGCTTGCCTCAAAGCATCAAATCTTTGGCGATATGTAAAGAAACTTCAACTGTCTGTAAATATGAGAGTTGCATTGTTGAACGATCTATCCGCTTATGATTTCTTGAAGCAATTGCTGACTATCGGTAATGGGCGTGTTCCTGTTGACAAATCGACCGGTTTGATTTCATTTTCTCCAAACTTTTGCAATTTTGTATCATCAAAAGACGAGTTTATCAACAAAGTATTCCCGGATATCATTATCATACTAAATGGTTAAGTGAGCGAGCAATTTTAGCCGCTAAAAATAAAGATGTAGATGACCTCAATTTTGTAATTCAAAATCAAATCGTAGGTGCTCTGTATTCATTCAAATCTATCGACTATGTAACAAACGAAGAAGAAGCCGCTAATTATCCAAGTGAATTTTTAAACTCCATAGATGTGCCTGGTTTACCACGGCACAATTTAAAACTTAAGGTTGGTTCGGTAGTCATCATGCTTAGAAATTGAAACCAACCAAAACTGTGCAATGGAACGCGATTGGTGATAAAAAAAACTGATGAGCAATGTGATTCACGCGTCGATACTTAAAGGAAAATTTAAAGATGAGGAAGTTCTTAGTCCAAGGATTCCGATGATCCCAACGGATATGCCATTTGAGTTTAAACGAATTCCATTCCCGATTCGTCTTGCCTTCGCCATGACGATCAACAGATCACGAGGCCAATCCTTGACTATTTGTGGCCTCAATCTAGAAAATGCATGTTTTTCTCATGGTCAATTGTACGTGGCATGCTCACGTGTCGGCAAACCATCCGCTTTATTTGTTCTTGCACCTGACCAAAAAACAAAGAATGTCGTTTACCGCAAGGTGCTTGAATGAAAATCTCATTAATGAATTAATCCGAGTTTATTTCAATCTGCACAACATAGTTTTCAATCATTTTTTCTGGCATGAGTTTGAATTACTTAATTATTATTATTTTTTTAATTTTTATTCTCATTCTGTATGTTTTCATCATCATTCATCATAATAAAATATTTTTATGTTTCTATCTACATTAATATTATTTTGTATCATTGCATTACGTTCATCAAACCCTAAATTAGTTCAGCTAAAATGTAACACGGCATTCATTGTCTGTTAGGCGGTACGAAATTAGCATTAAATAGATACATAAAATAAAAAAAGAATAAAAAAAACAAAGAGTTAACTCGTAATGTGTTAATATTGCGGCAATTTTGAATGAAGCCTTCAACACATTCTTAACTGCTGCAAACCCAAAAATAGAAAAAACACGTTAACTTTATTCAAACAACTCCACACCAACCGACAGGAAAATGTCGACGTGGGTTCTCAGTATATTTTAGCATGTAGACAAAATGACACTACTTTGCTGTCGTTTTGTCTACAATCTTAAATATAGCACCGTTTACTCTCGACCAGGGACCCACGTGTCGTTGAAAACTACAATAAAAAAATGTGAAAGCTCAATTGCAGCCGGAAATGGAAGTTAATTTAAATAAGACGCTATTTTTGGTGTCCCCACGAAAATAATAAGAAGGTGTTTCAGGCACAGAGGGCACAGAGTAGATAATACAGAGTGCCAACTCGTACCCCCCTTGCCTGAAACACCCTCAAAAAATTTTTCAACACGAATTCAAAATGGCGACCTATTTCTTTATTAAAAACGGAGTCGAGGTGATCTTCCAAACTTCAATAGATAAAAAAAAAAATAGGATTATCTTTGACAATTGCAAAATATTGCAAAATTTTGTAATGTTTTATTTCTTGTAAGTATTTCTAACTAAATTAATTTTTAAATTGATCAACCAGCAGATTTTCTAGGCAATCTACTATGGGGCTCTGGAAGCCAGTTGTGAGTTAGCTTAGAAAGAAGGTCCATTTGAAACGTATGAAGGAAGTCCAGCCAGCAAAGATATCTTGCAGTGGAACAAAACTTTAACCGACCTCTATGTTTTTAAAGAAAAAATTGTCAAACATGGCGTTCGGAACTCTCTACTTGTTGCTCCAATGCCAACTGCATCGACCGCACAAATTCTTGGCAACAATGAGTCCTTCAAAGCGTACACTTCAAGCATCTACAACATACGAGTCCTGTCCGGTGAATTCCAGATCGTCTTTGCAATTAATGTGGAAAGATCACCTTTGCAATTAATGTGGAAAGAGGTTTGATTAGTTTTTTTCGTATCTATGTGTAACTTTAGTTCGTACACGTATTTTCAGCTACCTAACTCAAACAAAACTGAAAGCTCATGATTTCAATGTCACTTTTCTGAAATTCGGAACAGGATTTCGATTGGTTGTTGACCCAGCTCCTTATGTTATGATATCGGAATTTGGACTCGAGAATAATACGCCGGCATATTAAATACAGCGAGACACACAGGCAAAGAAATATTCATTTAATTGCTCTTAGTAGCAAATACAATACAAAAATTTCAATCATGATCATGATCAGGCGAAAACCGCACGTACAGCTAACGTTAAAAGCACCGACAAATCAACTGAAACAGAACCTGGTACAAGTAAAGCCAAAGATGTAATAGCTACTTCAGCTGAGCCAAAAACAAAAGAAGAAATCAAAGAACGCATTGGAATGTCTATATAAACAATACTTTTTGCCTAAATTTGAGAATGTAAATAGCGAATTTTTTTTAATAAAACATTGCTTTACGTTTAAGTATTGTTATATTTGTTCACATGGCAAAACTTGTATTGTTCCTTATTTTTGTTTTGTTACTTGTAATGTAGCTGGCTTTCAAGATGCTTACTCCATGCCGAAGACATTATTAAATAATAGACGATAGTGATATAGAAACAATCCTGTTGGATATACTCTGATTTTATTTACAGTGCAAGAGGAAAAATGAGGATAATAGCGATAGCAAATGATGATGCGTATACTGCTGGCCAACTTTGTGTAAGCTGCAGAATATGCCCGGCAAGATATACCCCTAGAATGCCTGATCGCGCCCATTGTGTTCATCGGACCAAACAGACTGCCAGAGTGTGATGGAGCTAGGTCTTGTGGGTCCACTGTGACGTCATTGTTGTGGAATCCAATATCACCTAAGAAGAAAAAGTTATATAATGATCACCTTTATATTAAACCTCAATTCAAATCACTCACCAATTATAACATCATGCATAATGAACAGTGCAATGTTTTGTGACAACGATTGGACTATTTTTCGAACATTCTCTTGTTATAAGATGTGTAGTTAGATATTTTCCAAAAAACGTGCAAGGCGGTAACTCCAGCCATGGGATCATGTTGACTACCCAACTCGTGGGTGGCAATTGGAAATGTATCGTTGAAATATGTCGGCAACCACGATAGTAGCATGAAAAAACAATTTATTTCACAAGAATGCGTTGGAACGCATGCATGCCCGAGACGAACGACCATCTTGATATTAGTTCAGATCTTCTTGTCCATGTTTTCTGTCAATAGCCCGACAGAACATCAAACAACAGGCAACGCTATTGTCACACTGTCGCCAGGTTTCGAGGAAGAATAAGTCGGGAATGTTTTTTCTTTTTGTTCAACACAAGCCTTCCGAAATATCGTAATTATGGAACTGAGTCTGATGGTTTTGTGCAGTCTGCTGGGAACTGAAACGTTAATGATGCGGTTTCTATCACCAGGCATGTTGTAGTATCATTAAAATAACGTCCATGATATTCATACGAAGCCAATTACTCTAAAAATAAAATCTGAAGAAAGACCAACCGAACTAGTCAAAGACACAAAAATATATATTAATTGCTTTTGCTGTCACTGGTTTCACCACACCAGGTGCTATGTCAGGAATTACACGATGTATCGTGAGACTTGTCTCATTTTTGACGTTCCTTTTAAATTTCCATCCCGTGAGACAATCGCAATTACACGACAATTTTGCAGGCTCACGTCTCAAATTTGACAATTCTTCATATCGCTTTGAATGCTTATTCTCGTTCGCTTTTATAACGTTCAAAGTTATCTTTTCCTCTATGATACATAAGACGTTCATCTCACCAACACGGAAAAACGAATAAAGCAACATAGCAAAAAGGGAAAATGAGAAAAGAAAAACGCAAATGAGCCTGCTAAAAATCGGCCCGGTACTCACCGAAAAGTTTTTTTCGCATCTCATTTCCTCACATCTCCTTTCTTTTTCGCACTCATGTGAGACTTGTCTCACCATACCTCGTGTAATTCCTGACTTTCGAGTGGGGAGCTTAAGGCTATGTGCGCATTGTTATATTCTGTGAAAGTTAACAAACCGCCTACATCGGTATGAATTTTTTTTTACTAATTTTTGTCTTTTTCAGTGAAATACTGGTCAAAATGAAAAAAAAAGTTTATTCCTGTAACTTAAATTCATTTTTCTAAGTTCTAGGCTGTGTGAAAATGAAAAATTATCGATTTTTTTGCAACCAAAAAAATATTTTTTACTTTTCAAACTCAACTGATTTTTATTCTCTGAAAAATCAATGGCGGCCAATGGCAGCTGTGGTAAACGTGGGTTCCCGGTCGTGGTAAACGCGGGTTCCCGGTCTAGATTTAGCTTGTAGGCAAAATGGCTAGGTAGTGCCGAAGTTGACTCTCTGGTTATACTCTGTGACCTTTGGTTCGAATGCCTGGAAGGAAAGCTTCCTTTTCCTTTCCGTCTTCCAAGACATTCCACGAATCATGGAAACTTAGCCGTGTGACTATTTTTTCCAATATAGACGTCATTGGCAATTTTCACATTTGTTTTTGACGGGTAAACGAGGAAGAGAGTGCAAAATTGTAAAATCCTCGAATTTAAGAACATAACATTAAACCTTATTGTAAACTACACAATTAAGGCCATAAAGTCGCACTTTAGCTATCTAAATTGCGCGTAACTTCACTCGTTCGGTTCGATAAAAAAAAGAAACAAAAATAAAATGCAGCTCTCTTCAGAATCGCAGTTTTTGCCATTCAATCTCGTTTCCAAAGAAGTTCAACGCGTGGGACTTCGATTTCAAAAATTTGCAGGACGTCATGATGCTCCAAGACGAATAAATTCTGAAAATTTAAAGAAATGGGACTCCAATGACCTAGACATTGCTATAAATTATTTAAAATCGCTTGACCCAAAAGAATGGAAGGATCAAGACCATTACGCAGTTTTGGGGTTAGGAACATTAAGGTATGCTTTTAGTTTTCAACGTAAAAAGGGTTCTTGTGAGCATGTCAAAAATTATTTCTCATCACTAACTAGATTTAACGCCACGGATGATGATATTAGGCGCGCTTATAGAAAAATGGTTTTACAGCATCATCCTGATAAAAGAAAAGCCAAGGGCGAAGAAGTCAATGCGGACACTGATTATTTTACATGTATTACCAAGGCTTATGAAATATTAGGTAGTTTATCTGTAAAAGAATTGTGAGAATTGTTTAATTTAAAGTGTTGATTCCTCTAGGTACTCAAAAGACCAGGCGTGCATACGATTCTGTGGATCCGAAATTCGATGATAATCTACCAAGTCAATCATCAATAGAAAATAACTTCTATGAGGTATTTGGAAAATACTTTGCTTTGAATGCAAGGTGGAGCGAAAGGAAGAATGTACCCGTGTTTGGAAAGGAAGACGCCAAGAGGGAAGATGTTGACCACTTCTACAGTTTTTGGTATGATTTTGAGTCTTGGCGAGAGTTTAGTTATTTAGACGAAGAAGATAAGGAAAAAGGACAAGACCGCGACGAAAGACGCTGGATTGAGAAACAAAATAAAGTAGCTCGAATCAAACGGAAAAAGGAAGAAATGTCTAGAATCCGTGCCCTTGTCGATTTGGCCTACAACAATGATAAACGGATAATTAGATTTAAAAACGAGGAGAAGCAGAAAAAGTTGGCCTTAAAGAGAGCCAAAATGGATGCAGCACAGGCCCAAAAAGACGAAGCAGAACGTGCTGTAAAAGAAGCAGCTCTTTTAAAAGAAAAAGCCGACAAGGCGGAGCAGAAAAGAATCGAAAAGATTCGTGTGGAAAGAGAACAATACAAAAAGGCTATCAAAAAAGAGAGGAAAATACTAAGAGACAGAGCCAGAGAGAACAACTACTATTCAGCCACTGACAAGGACGTGCTTCGGAACATGGAAGGAGTAGAAAAGGTCTGTGAGATGCTGAATCTAGTTGAATTACAAAATCTCAACAAAGAAATTGAAGAGAGCAGTAGTAAGATATTCTTTGATGTGCTAAAAGAAATAGACAACAAATTGATTAAAGAGCTAGAGGAAAATCTTCAATCCAAGCTCGAAATCAAGGCAACAACTAAGAACTCAGTGAAGGACTTGTGGACAAATGATAACATTCAAATCTTAATCAAAGCAGTCAATTTATTTCCAGCAGGAACTGCCCAGCGTTGGGAAGTGATTGCTACTTTCATGAATCAACACGGAAATAGCGAAGTAAATTTTACTTCGCGTGATGTTCTGAGTAAAGCAAAGTCCTTGCAGCAGGGTGACTTTTCGAAGAGTACTTTAAAAGCCGAGGCCAACGATGGAGCCTTCCAGAGTTTCCAAAAGTCGAAAAAAGAAATTCAAGTCGTTCCGGATAATGTGCTAGCTGATGAGATTGTCGTTGTTGCTGATACAAATAACACAAATAATTGCGAAAAGAAGAGCATACCGGATGCTGCGCCACCAGTGAGTAAAACTGCTCAGCAAAATTCAGCACCAAAAACGTGGACAAAGGAGGAGCAAGCTTTGTTGGAGCAAGCTATTAAGTCGTTTCCTATTTCTACTCCTGAACGTTGGGAAAGAATTGCTGAGTGTATCCCGAACAGAAGTAAGAAGGATTGTTTGAAGAGGGTCAAGGAGTTGGTTGATTTAGTAAACTCAAAAAAAGAAGCTAAACAGGCAACGAAGTAGTAGTACCTTTATTATTTTTGAAATTTACGGAGAAATAAAGAAAACAGAAACATACAACTCTTCAGTGTTGTACTTTAGCAAAAAAAAAAAAAAGGTTGCGGATTCACTGATTGAAGGTAAGAAAATGATTGTTGTTCAATGACCGTCCTAAATTTGCTTTGAAGTTTGAACTTTGTTCAGTCTTTTCAACTGAAAGAAGATATGTCGTTCGGTACCACGTTCAAATTGGCCACCTGTTATTGGGCTTATAGATCGTAGGTTGATACTCACACTTTTTGCTTCCTTTGCATTGTACGTTTTGGTAAATTTTCCTGTTAAATATTGGATTCGGAAGAAATAAGTGCTAGGTTTGATGCGCTCAAGATTGGATGCAATACATGCGGCAGTGCTAAACATGGGGTATAAGGGTAGTTTTTATTATAAAGGTATACAAATTCGAAGTGAAATAAAATATGTTAAAATAAGTTTCATTATCAAGGTATTGGTATGGGGCCGTATATCGGCGATAAAGTAGCGAATGTTGTCTTCCTTGTGGTCCAACGTTTGCGGTTTATCTACCTAAACGTGTGACTTAACAGAATGATCCCCAAATAAAGTAGGCATGCATAGGTCAGATGTGAGATTGAGATCACACTATCGTAAAAGCCAGCTAACAAGTCCATTACCATTAAATAGACGAACAAAAAAATGTCGGCAATCGTGATTCTATAGCGCTCTCCATTGATGGTAACATTCTGACCGTTATTATCTTAAAAAAAAATGGACCAGGTGGAGTCACCAGCCCATAAAATGTATTAAAGAATGAATTTTAATGAATGTGAGGGGTTCACTTCACCCCAACTTCGGCAATTTTGTTCATTGACGTAGCAATTCAGTCAAAAATGATCCTCATCGCTGACCAAAATATGAGTTGGAACAGTGGATTAAGCTGAAAATTTTTTGAAGTATTTATTTTTTCCTTTGTGTTATAGACGCACTCATTAGATCCAATCCAGCTTCAGATCCGAATCGGATGAGGTCATCCTATTTATAAGGTGTCTCTGAAAATTGGAATTCAGCCCTCAGTGGAAACGGATTTGATGCACATTTCAAATTAGTGACAGTGTATACCTAGATCGAATCGGAATAGGATTACACGATCTGGTACGGCGCGCCGGCGAATACGGTTTTGGTACCTAGCTGGATCGGACCGAAAAGGTGTGTGTATACCTAGATCGAGTAATCGGTAGATCGAATGCATGTGTCGTTATTTTATAAAACAAGGGTATATTGCGGGGTAAAGAAACTTATTAACTTTTCATTCATTATTGTTCTGAAATGCTGGAATTCGTTGAAGGTTGAAAATGTTCTGTCTTTAAAGCGGCCCATGTGAGTGTAGCTTAACCTCTTTTTGTAACACATCTGTGATGCAAACAAAAATTTTAGCACAGAGGAAATACAGCAAGAGGCCAAACCACACCAACACAACGGCACCTGTCTTCAAACTGATTTCACAAACCCCACTTTATTTTCGGGTTTCAAAACAAGTTTGAAATTCAGCTGAATACGTGTATCACAGATAGATCTCGTGTTACAAATGCAACAATGTAAGCAAATGGAAGTTGCGGGGCAAGAAAAGTAATTGTTTTCCCTCTTGTTCTTTATTCCTCTAAGGTTTTTAGTTTGACTGCTATTATACGGTGAAATTTGTTGCACGAAACTACTTCGAATTCTTCTTTGTTCTATCATTCCGTGTCGCAAGTATTATTACACGATGAAATCCAGTTTCATGAAACTAGTTTCACATTTCTCTTTATATTTCATTCGGTGTTTTTATTTTTGGGGAAAAATAGTTATCTAGTAGCGCCTGGTTGCTTCAAAACCTCTTTTATTGGCAATTGAAAAACAGAAAAGTCATTATTATTAGTTTTATTACTTAATATTGAACCAAATGAAACAGAATAAACAAAAACACGAACAATGACAAAGAGAAACGTCAAAGCTGTTTCACGAAACCATAACCCATGCGACACAGGGTAGCTCATTGTCCATCTCTCTTTTTCGAACTTTCGTTCCCTTTTGCACTTATGGTGTTCGAACAGTTTCGTGCAACAAATTTCACCGTATAATAGCAGTCTTTACAAAATGTACACACATCGATTTCCCTTGAGTTCGATTAGCCGACCTGCATCAAAATCCGATCCTAATCCGATTCCATTACCCGATCCTAAAAGAAAAGTTTCGCAAAATGGCCTTGCTTCCATGGGACCACCACGAAGTGCTTAAATGCGATGAAGTCCATCCGAAAACTTGCAAATTTTTTGAGTACTATTACACGGTGAAATTTGTTTCATGAAATTTTTCGAACACCATAAGTGCAAAAGAGAAGGAAAGTTCGAAAAACAGAGATGGACAGTGTGCTATCGTGGGTCGCATGGGTTATGGTTTTGGTGAAACAGCTTTGACGTTTCTCTTTGTTCTTATTCGTGTTTTGTTTATTATGTTTCATTTGGGTCAATAATAAGTAATAAAACTAATAATAATGACTTTTTTGTATTTCTATTGCCAACAAAAGACGCTTTGAATCAGCCAGACACTAATAGATAACTATTTTTCCCCAAAAATAAAAACGCCGAATGAAAGATAAAGAGAAATGTGAAACTAATTTCATGAAACTGGATTTCATCGTGTAACAGCCCTTGCGACACGGGATGGCAGAACAAAAACGTTTTCCAAAAACAAAATTCCAACTCTCCAAATCACTCCGGATTTATTTCGTTTTCCAAAAACAAAATCCGGAGTGAATTGGAGAGTTGAAGTGACAGATTTGACATTTCTAGTATAGCTTATCCGTCAAAAAAAATCACTCCAAGACGAAGTTTACATTGGTCGACTTGTTAAAACTTCGTGCGAATAAATGCGACTGTTTTCTTGTTCTCCCTCTCTGTTACACCAATTTGTCGGTATTGGCTTGTGGTCGATTCGTTGAACAATGTAAACATTTTGGTCGATTTGTTGCTTCAACAAATCGATCAGTATGAACACCGCCTAACTCTCCAAATCACTCCGGATTTCGTGATTAACCCCGGGGCTACACGATCAAGATATGGTAAGCCATTTACAATACATTCGAACTTTCTTACATACACAATCAAACTTTTCGAAATTGAAACCCAACTGGTATGGAATATTGAAAGCCACCCGAGAAGCAGTTTCAGTAGCCATGAAATTGACAGCTTCGTCAAATACCCTCAAAAAGAGAAAACAGTGCCTGGAAAAAAACTTTGAATTTCAAATTTCTTGTGGGTGCCATTTTGAAAATATATAATGACATGTCGATTGAAAGCCATTAGCCTGGCAAGTTGTAAGTCGCCTACGTCACAGCCGAAACACGAACAGGAATTTGACATAGTGTATATGTAGGCTGGTGGCTTACCATATCTTGATCGTGTAGCTGCAGGGTAAGGGAGTGAGTTTTGGAAAACGACATAATCATCGTGCACACACCCATCGATGTCTTCGTCTTAATTACTTATTTTGAAAAAATTAGAGAATTTTGAAAAAGACTATAGATTTGTATACTTTTTTGGAACTAAAAAGATTTAAGAAAAATATTTTAAAACAACTATTTTATAAATAAATTGTTGCTAAAAAAAATTTCGAAATATTTTTCGTAAAAACTTCAAATAGAATAGTTATACAAAACTGTAGCTAACAATATTTGGTTCGTTTTAATTTGTTTCGACAAAAAACTTACCTTAAAAAGTTTAATATTTTTAATTCAGCTATTCCTTCCGGTTTGAATTTATTTAAACTTTCGAACCCAGTGTGAACTATTTTCAGCTCAGTTTCAATCCGCGATCTCAAATTTCACACTGCATCAAATGTCAAATAATTCCCGCTGCTGGCCACACTGACGCTACCTAGTTCTTCAGAAAAATTATCGATATCACGTTGCGACAATTCTTTTTTGTGAAAAAGTAAAAGCCATAACACAATAGCGCGTTTGCCTCGCGTCGACCTCATTTGACAGAACAATCAAAAGTTCAACTATACGAAATCTGTAGAGTCGCACACAATCACGCTTTGTCCTCAAACGCGTCGTTTGACAGACGTAAGCAAACGTAACGAGGCGACCAAAAGTTCAGCTATGTTGAACTTTTGCTCGCTTTCTGACATATCCCTCCATTTCAGTTTTGCAATAGGGAAGAGTAAAAAAATCGATGTAAGTAAAACATCGATTTACGAAACAAATTATCGATATGTCGGTATCGATGTCGAAGTGTGTTTCAGCTGAAATTTATCGATGTTAAAACTAGACAAATATTTAAGTTCTCGTCATTACAGCTGTACTAAATTTAATTTTTGTTGGATTATTCAATGTAAGTGTTGTTGAAGCATTTAAACTACTTTGAATTTGCAATAATGTTTTGAAAAATTGACTTATATTTTATGTAATATTTTTCATATCGAGGATTTCGATGAATTTTCGATATAATGAGTAACCCCCCTATTAATAAACGCGGAATAGCCTTATTCCATGGATTAAGTTTCCATTATACCATTTTCCATTTAATTAAAGCTACCATTATACCATTTTGCACTTAATCCATGGAACGCAGCTATTCCGCGTTTTATTAATACGGGGGTAAGTATTTAGTCGATTATAGATTTTTGTGGCAAACAAATCAATCAAATTGTACTTCATATTTTTGCGTGAATTGTACTTAAGCTGAATTTTAGAGTGTTTTAGCAGAACTTTGTCGATGTAACTAGTATATAGATATTTTAGCTATCGTTGTTAAACCTGTATTAAACTCGACTTTTGCCAGACGAAGGTGATGTTTAATCACTCAAACTACTATAATTCTGAAAAGATGTTCTTAAAAATCGAGATTTCGATTGATTTTCGATACATGGCCGCATGGGTTAATATAAAGTCAATCAATATGGGCAATATTGAAGGATTTAAATTATTTTATTTTTGTAAAGGTGCTCGACCAATTACTTAAGCGATAATTTCATACCGTATATTGCAATAACATTTTTGATATCTGTATGAATATATCGATTATGTTGAAAAAATCGACAAGTTTTTCATTTTAAACAGCAAATGTTATCACAAACATGTGATAACACAGTATAGAAATGCAACTACGCACATTATACTTAGCTCAATTGATTACACTACACATTTTACTTAGCTTTCATTTCTTTGTCAGAAGTAATTAACAAATTATCAATCGATTTAGTTTTCCATGTATTTAATACAAAAGAAAAAATCGATTTTTGTTATCGATAGTTACTGATAACGACGATGGTCGTTCGATACTTCAATCGATATATATTCTTAATTTTGCACAAGCTTAGTCTGGTATTATACGGAGAAATTTGTTTCATGAAACTGTTCGAACACCATAAGAGCAAAAGAGAACGAAAGTTCGAAAAAGAGAGATGGACAATGAGCTACCCTGTGTCGCATGGGCTATGGTTTGGTGAAACAGCTTTGACGTTTCTCTTTTAGTGATGTGCCAAACCGTAAACTTTACAAACCGAGTTAACCCGAGTTGGATTTTGATTAACCCGAGTTGTAACTCGAGTTAGCTAACTCGGTTTACAAAAATAAATTTGCGCTTTTTCCTTCAATACTATGTTTTGAAAAATAGAAACAAAGCAAAATTTTCAATCAAAATAAACGGATTTAATCAAAATGAATTAAAAAAAAAGTCACACAAGAAAGAAATTAACGCAATGCGCAGTCCAACTCGGTTTGACTTGACTCTGGATATTTTACAGACAATTAATTCCTAACTCGAGTAGCAATATGTACCCAAAACATTCAAACCGTCTACCTATTAGCAGACGACAATCAAAAAAACATCTAGTTTAACAGATGTGTGTGTTTCTGTATGCCTGCGCAAGTAACTCACTTGCTTTGATGCTTTATATACTACTACCGCTCGACTATGGACTTTTATATGTATAAGTGCATTGTGTTTGGCACAGACCGACACTAAAGGAGGGTAGTTTTGATTATGTTCAAGTTAACTCGGTCTGCTTGCATTCATTTCATTTTAATTATTTGGTTGACGGTTCGGTTTTTTCTTCGGTTTGCCAACTCGGTTTGAAAAAATGTAAACCGAGTCAACTCGGTTTGGGTTCAAATCGGTTTGACTCGGTTTATGATACCGACACATCACTATTCTCTTTGTCTTTGTTCGTGTTTTTGTTTATTCTGTTTCATTTGGTTCAAAAATAAGTAATAATACTAATAATAATGACTTCTTTGTTTTTCAATTGCCAATAGAAGAGGTTTTGAAGCAACCAGGCACTACCAGATAATTATTTTTCCCCAAAAATAAAAACAGCGAATGAAAGATAAAGAGAAATGTGAAACTTGTTTCATGAAACTGGATTTCATCGTATAATAACACTTGCGACACGGAATGACAGAACAAAGAAGAATTCGAAGTTGTTTCATGAAACAAATTTCACCGTATAATAGCAGACTTAGACGAATGAATGACAGTAGGGCGTTTTGAGGATTTCTCATGTAACGTGAAGCCTACGTGAGGTCGACGCGGCGCGACGCGCTTATGTGTTATGGCTTTAAGGTTTGCCTTATTATTGCAGTTGAAAAAGTAAAAATAAATTAAAAACGTGCTAAATTAGAATTCTGATAAATTGTTTAGTGGAAAAGTGCGTTTGTTTGATGATTGGCGGTATATTTAGTAAACAATGGTGTACAAAGTGTATTTGCATCAATTTTTTTTTTTTGGAGTTGAATTGTAGTACCTCACACTGACGTACAGGAGTCGCATTCTTACGAAATAAAATAGAACTCGTTTTATGATTGGTTGAACAAATTTTAGTTTTCCTATTATTATGCGAAGTGTTAAAGCCTTTTAATAAAATCTAAAACTTTAAATACCCTCCAAACAATATAAAAATACATAAAATATAATTATATTTGCAATAAAAGTGCTTTTAAACAAAACTCTTAAAACATTTTCAATTGAAGCAATTATAGAAAAAAATGGCGGAATCATTTTCGACCAATTGCAACGAAGCTTGTATTTGACTCGTAGACAGATCGGCGGTCATTTTTTCGTGTTAAAATTTTACACTAAATTTAAGGTAGAAAACGAATAATTTAATCAAAACAAAAGTGCTATGTTATTTGTATAAGCAATAAACAAGATATTTTCGATAATATCCATAATAGATAATTGCGAGTATGTACATTTTAATTAATTGCAAAATTTATTCAAGACGAAAAATAATAAAAAAAAAATGTTATTCTTTTCTAGCAATGCAATACATCCAATGATGTCAACAGACTTCTAATATCAAACTACTGGAAGGAATTTTTAATAAACATAAGTAAAAAGTATTTTAATAATGACTGGCAGAGGGGCTCGTAAAAGGGGGAGGCCTCCAAAAACTCCAAATGACCGTAACAGCAAGTTTAGCTATCAACTTTTAAAGAAACCCAAGTATTTGACGAAGAAGCCAGAATCTCAGTTTAGTACACCATCGGCGTCTAGAGCTTCATCGCCTCCTGAAAGTGATGGCAGTCGGAGAAGCCTTAATCGATCACTCAAAGTCAAGTCGACAAGGGGTCGCGGAAGACGCTCTGGGTACAATCAAGCGTCTCAATCAACGTTTTCCTCCCGAAAAGGTATGTTTATAGTAGAACTTATTGTTTTCTTTTTTTTTTCTACTCAAAACGAATGCAGTTCTTTGAATAATTAAAGTTCATATATGTATATAGAGAGATAGCCTGTAAAGTATAAAAGGCAATCATCAATTTCCCAAAAAAAGTAACCAAGATGTTTCGAATAAGGTAAAGTAGTATTTCCGACATGGAATAAATATGAGCCTAGTCGGTGTTAGAAGGCAAATGTGGCTCTCGAAAAACAATGTAGTTGCTAACATAAGGCACCAGTCGTAGGAAAATTGCTCGTCCCCTTTTGTTTCAATTTATGAATGTTTAATTATTTGTGTACAATACCAAGTTGTAGCAAAAAATTCACTATTTTCTGAAATTATTGAGGAGGGGCTAGATATCAATTGCGAAATTTTTAAAGTTAATTTGGTGGTCACTTTTTAGGGTAGCCGAGTGGGGATAGTTTGGATTTTGATAGTTTTTTTTTTGAGATTCTACCATTGGATGATTTGGTGGTCTTACAGCATCAAAGCTATGGTAAACAACAAACAGGAGGAAGGAGCAAAAACTGGAAGAGCTGTCAACAACACATCTTTCAAACATGTTGCTGGATTCTCTGTCTTGTTTTCGGTTAGCTTACGAGTTTACGAGTAGGTCACTGGATATGCAACTTGTTGACTAGAAGAATTTAATGGCTTATCTATTTGGTAAACATACACGTTAAATTTAATACTAATTAATTTGGGCGCATACTGAACCTTGTCCTTCTTTCATGAAGTCCTAAACGCAAAAGTGTTAAAAATAGCACTGAGTTGTTACAGATGTTGGGACTACATCTCATACCTAATGTGTTACCTATCTACCCATTTTACATTTTGAACCGTTTTTTCGTAATTTGTTTCACCTTTTATTTTGCTATAAACAAAAAAAAAAAGGTTTTCGTCATTTTTTATCTCCTTACCTATCCATCGTTTGACTACTGGCTCTAAGAGCACTGTGATCTCAAGGTTGACCTGCTTCCACTAATGATCGACGTTTTGGATAAGTGGTGTATCGACTTAACCTAAGAAAGCACTTGGAAAAGCTCTGGTTTATATATTCTTACTAGAGACAAACAAGAGCTGTACTGCGTTCCTAAAATGGCTTCGATGTTACGCGATGCTGTAGTGTCAAAATCATCGTTGTTGTTGTGTATGTTTGACTTTGTTACAAAATCATGATTGCATTTAGGAACGACTCGATGTTACACTTTGTTGGTCTGTCAAAACTAAGAATAAAGTATTTCTTAAAATATAAAACCAGCTAAAAGAAACTCGTTTTTGATGAAGAAAAAAGAATTCTGAAATGAACAAGATTCAAAATCAATAACTGCTTACAGAATTTTGAAAGATTAATGAAAAAAAAAAAATCAAAACAAATCTGAGCAACAACAATTCTAGAGGGGTTTGACAGATCAACATCGAAACTCAAGTCCCAGAGATGAGATGAGTTGGAAAAAGTTACGAAACGTAACATTCTGACAGTTCAACATTGCATTTAGGAACGACATCGATGTTACATATCGTAACTTTTTTGCATTTTGAAACGACATAATGTTACCCGATGTTACATCGCGTAACATCCAAGAATAAAAGAACAGACCACTGGTGTACAATTTCTTTGTATTCAGACAAACCTTAACCTTAAAGAGTCCCCGCAGACCACAATCTTTCTATCGGCCGATAGTTCGTAAGAACCCAATTTACCAGAAAGATATTCGTGGTGCCCGCGTTGTAATGGTTAATACATATATATCTGCTTGTTACGTAGAAGTTCGTGGTGCAAATTCCAGATAATATAAAACTGTTGCTCCAGTGCTATCGACTTTAGCAACTCCTTTGAAAGTAATTACAAAAGAAAGTATTTTGTTGACCTCAAAATATAAAAAAGTGAATTAATAGGCATATATTAAGGGGCCCGCAAACCACAAGCATTTTATCGGCGGATAGTTTGGTCGGGCTTATAATCAGTATGAAGATGTATGCAAGTCCGCACACTACAACGACTTGGTATAGGCCGATAAATATAAGTTTGATGATAGTTTGATATTGAGCTCCTCCCAGGCGAGTGTTTTATCGGTCGATGGTTCATTTCGCTGGAGTTTTTTTTTTTTTTTTTTTGTATTGTGTCGCTGCCCAGTTAAACGCTGGTTGCAGAAACGTCAATCGTCGGCCGACTATTGTCTAGTCTGCGCACTCACCAACAACCCATCTGTTTAGTTGGCGTAGTGTACGCACTAACAGCCCAACCCGACCAAACTATCGGCTGAAGCTGGTAGAAAGTTTGTGGTTTGCGGGTACCCTAAATGAAGAAAACTATTAGCATAGTTAATCATTTAATTGTAACTGGTAGCATTGAACCGCCAATAATTTCTTGAAGTTCTCAGATTGGTTCACCGGCATTTTATATCAAATATATCGATGATATTCGTTTTCACTGCAAAATGAAATCCATTAATTGAGGTTAATAAAGTTAAAATTATTTTTACTACCATTACCTTTGAATTTTGATTTAGTTTCCTGACTTAGCAAAAAGAAGTTGAACTCCTTCGAACCACTTAAAGTGTGGTGTGAACAGAATCATTCAGCTTTATTTTGAGTTTCACGTGAACTAACTTTGAGGGAAAAAATTTCCATAATCGCAAAAATTCTCTTATTATGAGCTATTTTCCCCGTGAAATGTGAAAACGTTGAGAGCAATGACGGGAAATTGGATGCAAATGAACGTGGTGTTGTTTTCGAACTGAACATTCTCATTCGAAGTTAAACTTTGTTCAGAGGAAACTCATAATAGCTTATAAAATTCCGGACGAACAGAAATGTTCCGAGCGAAAAGCTATTCACGTGATACTATGAGTATGATTTTTCCAAGTGATAGAAATATAAACAAAGGAATCAATTTAGACATAAAACGTTATTGTATTGTGTTTCATTGGGAGATATAAGTTTATTTTACTTGAAGCATTGTTTTTATGGTTATACAAACAACTTTAAACATGGTTTTCGATGCATCTATCGTAAAGAGAGTTGTAGTCCAGGGGCCAGATTCTATAAAAAGCGAAACGAAAGCGATCAAACGTTTTTCGATAGGAAAGACATTGCAAATCGTTCGCACACACGAAAACGTTTGTTCGCTTTTTACTTACAGAATGTCACCCCAGGCTAACATTAATTACGCTCAGAATTGGAGGGAGGGGTCTTATGAAGCCTCACAAAATATCATTTAAACAAAGTGGTTAATCGAAAATCTCACGTCAATTTAAGAAAAATATAAACAAAAAATTATTTTTAGTGTTCATTTTGCCCGCTAAAATAAATCTTTATAAAATTATATAGTTCGAAAGCAGATGGCATATCATTTTATTACTGTTTACTTACTTAGAAAATTACAAAACAATTGATTATATTATAGTAGTTGTAAGACATGTGGCATTTACTTCGTTTCGTGTGTAAAGCTGCAGAATCACAGGTCAGCTTTTCATGTGGTTCTACGAGATGTTAGGATTCAACCAATGCTTGTCGGCAAGTGCCGTGCTAAAGAGCTACTGTGCGTTGTGGACGAAAGTTTGGAGTAGATAGACGAAGAAAACGTATACGTTTTCCTCGTTTCTATTCTAGCACTATCGGAAATCCCAATGAAACATGCCCAATTATTTCAATCGATAAAGTACACGAGTCTCCATGGATTGAGTTAAAATTAAAAACACGTTTTTATTTGTTTTGATTTAAATTTATTAACTACTAGCTGACCCGCTTAACGCAGCTTTGCAAGATAGTGAACAAGTTCATTACATCAAGGGGGGAGTCTTTGAACCATCAGCATGAAAGGTGACTACAATAGAAAACTAGGAGTAATTACCGATCGAGTGTAGAACAAAAGCTGGATTGTAAAATTGTACTTTCTTTTTATTAAAATCGTGAACAGCCCTTTTCGAATAGTAGCTACTCTTTTGTGAAAAATTTTATTTTGTATTGAATATGGCAGCTTTAAAATTGTAAGTTTTTTGTTTTAAAGAAGGTGTAGAAAAATGTTACTAATATCATTTTTTGTTGGAGTGTAAAAAAAAGTTACTATTTTACAACGATACACGACTGGCTACACCGAATCGTAAATACCCTTAACCTTAAGCGGGGAGTACATACACATCGCAGGGTATGATTCGAAATTTCAATACATATTTCCGACATCGCAATGTCGAATGCCCTCGACTGATATACAAATTCGATCGTATGCTATCCAAGTTGTGGTGTATTCCCCACTTAACAAATTGTTCACTATGAAAATGGAATGTAAAACAGCTGCCAGCAGACTCACTGGAAAATATAAATGATTTTTTGTTTTGTTTCGTAGATATTTAAAAAAAAAGTATTTTTCACAACCTATTTGCTAAGTTTAAATTATTTGCAAAGATATGTACAGCTGTATTTAAAAACATGGGCACGAACTTGCGATTGTGTGCTAAATACGATATCAAAATATTAAGGTTGAGTACAAGGTTTTATGTATGTAAAATAAAAAAAGTTTTTTTTATTTTTATTTTTTTTTTTAAACAATTTAAGTATGCGATTTAAGATCTTGCCAGAAGTTATTTTGAAAAAAAAAAAAAAAAAAAAAAAAAAAAAAAAAAAAAAAAAAAAAAAAAAAAAAAAAAAAAAAAAAAAAAAATCGTTGGGAACGTTTTCAATAAAAAAAATGCATTATAGTTTATATGGCAGGTTCAAGCTAGACTCTCAATTCCAAAAACCCTTCTGTAGGGTGCCCCACAAACCCTAACTACAAGTTTTGAAGAAAATTTGTCAAGCGGTTCAGGCTTTATAATGTATATATACGGACATATACGGACAGACATACAGACAGAATTGCAGCACCTACTTTTTTCGTATACTACCATCTTAAAAAAATAAAACCACATTTAAGAAATATAAACTAATTTTTATTGGTCTATTTGTATCAAGTAAATGATTGATATTCTTCAATAGCAAAGTAAAAGCAAAGCCTTTTCAAAAAAAAAAAAAGAAAGAGTTGAGAAATTTTTGTTTTTTGGGCTTCCAAATTCTAAAAAAAAGAATTGTTCAAAATAATAGGAGTAAGTAAGAAAAAGTGTTTTACATGCTTCTTTGTTAGAGCAGGAACTTATTGCGAGCTTCTGGTGTTTAATTATTTGTCCAGTTTCGCCTTCTAATAGTAACCACACTTACAGACAAGCCAAGTTTTTCTTTTATGATTTCAGACATTTGATCGAATATAGCCGATCATCATTTTCAATTGTTTTTCGCTTGCGGTAATGATTTTTGGGTGTTTCTTTGAAATGTATGGCATAAGCATTCATTCATTTGCCTTCATTTCTTTTTTAAGAGTTGTCTCTTTTCATCAGTGCACTAATTCTCGCGTTTTACTGTAGAGATGTATTTAAAAAAATGTTTTATTTTAAAGATAAAAACATTCTTAAGGTGATCTTAATGATTATACTTTGTTACTTTAGTTTGATAAGTTTTTGTTTTGATGAAAAAAAAAGACTCCTATTATTAAGAACCAACAAAAACAGAAGTGCATTTTTGCACTACAGCAGTTCAAGAAATTACGAACGTGTTATTCTTGCAGTGAAGTTGTACTACCGTAATAAAAACCATTGGCAAAAAATTGGTTCTGACTTGACACATGGACAAAATAAAAGGAAAAAATTACTATTCAGTGTCACTCTTCTAGTTTTGAACACAACTGTATGTACGGTTATGCTGAATCCACAAAAAATATTGAATGAGTTTAAAGGAATTTTACAAAAATGAATTGGGGGAGGCCCCCCAGATTGGTTCTAAATCAGGAAAAAAATACCCTAATTTTTTCAAATTTTTATTCCTAACCCTTCCTGACCCTATTTCGATACTGGTCGTTTATCGTCAAAAATACACCGTCAACTTTCTGTCTGTTCAATACTCGAATCTTCACATATGGTTCCAAAACTGATGATGAATACGGCGCTGCACACCTCATAGGCACATTCGTATCCGTCGTCCAAGCTTAGGCGTATGCTATCCAAATGGTTATAAGCTACTTTACGAACAATGGCTGGATGAGGAGAAGTATGTTTGCAGCGACAGCAAAGATCTGCTTAAGGCGCTTCTCCATCATGTAATTACTTCGAAAGTGATCCAGGAATGCAAGACCTCTCTGAATGCGATCGAGAGACCAAATTCTTTGAGTTTCGTTTGGTTTTTTGGCCATCACGGCATATTTGGAAATCCGATCGCCGATGAAATTGCGAGGCAAGGATCTCAGACAACGTTCTGAGAACCTCAACCGGCGCTTGGTCTGCCGGGGTCTTCAATCAACGATTAGATCTGTCAAGAACAAAACTGTAAATAACATCCCTATATCGGATGCAGACAGAGTAAACGTATGTTCCCCAACGTTAAAAAGAAAATTGAAACATTTATGTTATTATAGATATATGTAGATTGTAGAAAGTTTGTTGGCGTTGCTACGAGGCACTTCTCTTTTGTTAAGCATTTAAACTGTAAATCCTGTGAAGAGGAGAACGACACCGCGAAGCCTTCGTCTATGAATTTCTTGCATTGTATCGTATCAGAGCTGGTAACCTAAGCTCCTTATCATGGTATCGTCTTTTGGATTTTCTCCGAACATCTGGAAAGCTATAACAAAGACGTTTGCCATCTGGGATTACAATGGACCGGTATTTAGGTCTGAGTTCCGATACTTCAAAAACCCTTTGACTGAGTGCTCCAGTCAGTACTTCAAAAACCTTTGACAGAAATAACCTCGTTTACGCTCCTTGCCATTCGGTTTCATAAGTAATTTCTCACTTTGACTTTTGACAAAAGTCCAATTTTTAAGAGAATGTGACTTGACGCCATTATAAGGTCTTGTTAAATAATAGATAGGTACATACTTGCAATTGGAATAAATATATTTTAGAGAAACCGACCGACTGAGTATGTTAGTAGTTAGTAGATAATTTAAACTAAATTTTTTGGAAAATTCTTGGTAAAATTTTGCAATCAGCAAAACAGATTGATTGAAGGTTTTTGTCACAAAAATATTTTTTAATCAATAAGTAAGACTGTATTATCATAATACAAACGTTCAGTAAGTTTTTAGTAACTGAGCGACAACATGCAAACAAATTTTTGTATTTGAAAAACTAGTAGGATTCAAATGCAAAGTTACTATGTACTTCTACACTTCTTTATTTAAAACCCATAAGGGGTTGTTATTTTTCAATAAAATTTAATTTTACATTACAATTTTTTTTTTAATTAGAAAATTATTATACATACTTCATAACTATTATAACAATCTCATTCATCATTTATAATTATTAAACAAAAATCTATAAATTTGTTTCATTTTAGGTTATGAGTCGGAATATCACTATGGTTCAGACTTTGGAGATTCAACAGATAAAAGCGATGCTGACGACGATCCATTGCTTATGTCACAATCGGAAGATGAAAGTGTCGATGCTGAGAATGTAAGTGAAAGTGAATTTTCCGAATGCAGTTTCGGACAAGGTGGTTTAGGCAGACCTCCGCGGCCACCAAGTCCTGATCCAATATGGTTACAAGAACGTGAAGTGGAAGCATTAGAACTTCCAAAATCATCAGATGATTTAATCATTTCAAAAGCATTATCTCTACGAGCAGTAACGATTTATGAAGTATTACGTCGATTCAGGCACATAGTGCGTATCTCACCATTTCGCATAGAAGATTTCTGTGCGGCATTAATGTGCGAAGAGCAAAGTTCTTTATTCATTGAAATACACATAATGTTATTAAAAGCAATACTTCGCGAAGAAGATATACAAAGTACTCACTTTGGGCCCTTGGATCAGAAGGACAGTGTCAATATAAATTTGTTTTTAATCGACAACATAACATGGCCAGAAGTGTTACGCTGCTATGTAGAAAGTGATGTTATTTTCGACCGAAATGTTCATGATATTTTACAATCAAAAGAATATCCACATTCAGGCGTCGAAGATAGGCTTACAGTCTTGCAATTTCTTACGGACCAATTGATCTGCACAACCGCTGTGCGTGATGTAATGTTGCAGGAAGGTCCAATTCATTATGATGATCATTGCCGCGTTTGCCATAGACTGGGAGATCTTTTGTGTTGTGAAACTTGTCCGGCCGTTTTTCACTTGGAGTGCGTAGATCCACCATTAGTAGATGTGCCCACTGAAGATTGGCAATGTAATTTATGCCAATCGCATAAAGTTATTGGTGCAGTCGATTGCATTCTCCCTCAGGAGAAGCAAGGAGTTCTCATTCGTCATGATATCTTGGGTCTCGATAGGCATGGTCGGAAGTATTGGTTTGTTGCTCGTCGTATTTTCGTCGAGGTGCAAGATGGAACTGAAATCTGGTACTACAGTACAACGTCACAGTTTGAATTGCTTCTTTCCGTTTTGGACGCGAATGACTTAGAACAACATCTTTGCAAAGAACTGTCCGAGAAAAAAGACGAAATCATGAGACAGATGAAAATAACCGAGAAGCTGACAAATGAAAACAAATTAAACAAAAAGTCGTACATTGAATTTGAGAATGAGAAGATCAATCAAATCCTAAACAAGTCTTCAGAAGAAATGGAACATGACGATAAAGACGATGAAACCAACTCTGAATTGAGAGTTACTAGACAAAAGCAAAATCAAATTAACAGTGGAACACTTTACTTTAAGTTGGGAATGGAGAATAGCTTCAAAAATTATGTCAATCAATACACAGTGAACCCGATTGCTCTAAATAAGCCTCAAAGAAATGAAGAACGCGATAAACGAAGACATCTTTCTCACAAATTTTCTCTTACGACTGCATCGGAGTTCAAATGGATTGGAAATTCGAACGGAACAGCTGCCAATGTTTTGAATACGCTAAAACAAACTCTGACAAATTTCGAACAGAACATAGCGTCGTCATTTATGATTACTAATTGGAGTTCAATTCGTAAAGTTTGGGTGAATGCGGTCACAAACTCAACCAAGCCATCGGACTTTGCTTGTGTTTTGCTTCTGCTACAGGCTTGCTTCAAATCGGTTATATTTGCAAATGTATGGCATGAACAGTTGGGGCATATTCGGTTTCATCGGACAACTTCAGCGGAGCGGGAAGACCGAAAGAAACTCGAAAAGAGAGAAAAACGAGAACGTGATGACGAAGAAGAACGGAACAGACTTGCCTTCAATTATGTTAAGTATTCCTTGGGACTGAAACATCAAGTTTGGAAACAAAAAGGGGAAGAATATCGCATTCATGGACAATGGGGCTGGATATGGATGTCGTATTTCAGACAGCAGCAACGTTGTCGTCGTTTTTGTGAAAAAAATTCTCCCAGCAAAATAAGTATGCACATAATTCACAATGAAGAACAAAAAATTATTACCGTTGATCCAAGAACTTACAACTTCCTAAAGCAATGCGAAAGATCAGCGCAAAAAGGTCTCGATTATGGTTATATTGAGGACTTTAAGCACATAAAAATAGTCGAATACAAAGAATGCGAAAATATTGATGTAATCGATGTGTCAACGGCTCTAACAACTCCTGGTAGATTGCTCTTCCCAAAAATTGCAAGAAAAACTAAATTAGATGATTTGTTGTCTAAAAGATTGCTGTTGAAAGAGGCGGAGGAGCAAAATATGACTTCGACGAATAAAACAGAAGAAAACAACTTGCCAACAAAACCGACTACAACAATTGTTACCTCTAACAAAGAATCGATTTTAGAAAAGCAAATTCTTCGTTTGGTTGAGCAGAAACAAAGCTCCCAAGCGGTTAATCTGGAATTAGTGAATACGCTGGCGAAAAAAATTCAATCAGTTCGCCTACAATTTAGTCAACTGAATAAATTTGCAAAGCAATATCGTTGCTATGCTAAAGATTGCAACACAAATTCAAATGCTGTCTCTCAAATAACATCAAACACTTGTTTCTCGCCGTTGTGTCTACAAAAGGCCAGAGCTAAGAAAGAATTACTTCTTTTACTTAGAAAAGCTCACACCGCTGGAAATGGATCTAAGGAGACTGTCGCTGCTATCCTCGGTGCGGTTAAGAAACCCTCAATTCTAGAACAGAAGCTAATGGAGGGCAAAAAAGAACCAAATATCACTCCCGATGAATCCGATGACAAACAATTCGACGAATGTCCTATTGACTTGAAACAAGATTTCCAGGTAGCATTTGATAATGCTATCAATTTTGAAGAAAAGTTCGTTAAGTCTAACTACACTGCAGTGCAGGTAAAAGAAGAGCCAAATGATATCAAATCGGAGTTCAAAGAGGATGTTTGCACACCAAACATCGAAGAATGTGGTTCTTCCAAGAGTTCAGCAGACGTGTTATCAACTTCCGTTGATAATTTTGTGGATGCCTTGGATGTTTGCAGCAATGTCGAAGTTGAGAGTACAGATGCAGTTTCGGGCCTACTTGATGATGATGAGGCAATTCCATCCAAGAAGCGAAAAAACAAACTTCGGAGTAAAAATGGAAATTCAAAGGAAAATAGTTTTGTTCAGCCGATGGAACAAGAGACGCCACAAATACCAGTGAGACAAAACAGGCGTTTTCCTTTGCATCCTCCTCGTGTAACAAAACGTGAGGACAACATCAAACAAGAACCAGAATATGGACCGAATGGAATCGAGCGAGTCTACTCAGCAACATCGACTCGAGGAAAAATTTATTTGGTTCGTGAACTAAAGAAATGTGCTAAGAAAACTGAACCTTCCCCAGCAACAGCTGTAGTAAGCACTACTGTTTCTAAGTACCCGATTATATCGAGTTTTCAAATAAGAAATTCAAAAAGTCTAATGATTCTACCGAAGTTTGAACTGCTCAAGTTGGCCAGAACTGGTGGCAAGTTGCAAGTGAATGGATATCACCATTTGGCGAAGAACAATACATCTGTCTGGCCATATCCATGTTCGAGGCCATTATTCAAAACGTGTTGGCTTTATAGATTGACTAATTCGCCAACAATTGCAGCAATTGCACTTCAACTTCGAATACTTTATTGCTGTCTCAGATGGGATGATATGATTGCCAAACCACCCTCGTTAGATGGAAAACATCAAATAACAACGGACACCGAAATTGTTACACAGGAGCTATTGAAGTTAAAACATTATGGGAAATTCAACGAAAAAACACAGTATTTACGGAGAAAAGTGGTTATACCGCTGGAACTACCCAAAACAATAAGAGGTATGTATATATTTTTTTTTTTTTATTTTTACTTTTTTTTGTAGTTTGCATTAGTCAGGGGTATTATAAAATAGATAGTAAATTTCAATTGATATAAATACACTAGGAAGTTGTTGTTTTTTTTTTAGTTTATTAATTTTTTGTAGCAGTCAAGGGAGGTTTAAGGTTCTCTCAAACCAAAGCGTTTTTGTAGTTGCGTCATTTTTACCGTTTTGACAATACTTTTATCGTTTCGGCTTGGGTATTCTCATACGTCGCTGTAAAGCTTAATTTTGACAACTGCATTTGCCTGCCGCGACTGCGAAAACGTTTTGGTTTGCGAGGTCCAACGAACAGCCTGTTTGTAAATAAGCGGAGCACTGAGATCAACGCCCTCAGCTGCCCTAAACATACACCTTAATCTCACACCACTAGATATCTTCAGCAAACAAATGACCGCCAGTTCAGCCATTCATATCAGAGCTATCTCGCAATGGACCAATAATCGGCCCTATCGTGGTAACCGTCGGAACGGAACTTTCTCCGCAACGCATCTTTTTTTTTTAGTTGTCGTCGTAAGAAATTTTTCACAAATGCGGCAATGCATTGCATTCCCAAAACTAAAATCTCTGCAACAAAAACTTATCGGAGAACGTCGGATCGTCCGATCGGAGAACTACCACGAAGCAGAATGTCTCCGATCGGAGAGAATTCCGCTCCGACGGTTACCACGATAGGGCCGAATAACATTGGCCACGCTACAATCCTGAATCTGTTGTATGTATATATTTTATTTAGTATAGAATACTATTCAGGTACAAATAATTTAAATTTTAAACAACCTTAATTTTGAAGTTTATATGAAAAAACAAATCTAATTTTAGGAATTCAAGTTTTAGTAGTTAATTCATTATTTGTCTAATATAATTGATAAGTAAACTCTTGAAAATATTTATATTGTGTTCACTTTTAATATTATTTGGCATTTCATTAAAAAATTTTAATCCTTTATACATAATTGAATTTTGAGTTCTAGAGTCTCGAAATGCTTGCAATCTAAAATTTAGGTTGGATCTCAAATTGTATGGTTGAGCATCTTGAACCAGTAACAGCTGGGATGATAGATATTCGGGAACTAGGTTATGTTTCATCTTGAATACAAACATGGCAGCGTTGAAAGTTATTCTCTCCTTGATACTAAGCCATTTGAGGCAAGATAACATCCATCTGATAGGTGTATAATAACTGCACTTCAATATTGTTCTCATCGCTTTGTTTTGGAGAACTTGTAGACGATTAATGTTTTCATCAGTACCCAAATACAACACAGTTGAGCAAAACTCAAAATGCGGTTTGATTATAGTGTTATAAATATTTATTGCACAAATTGTCGTTATGTTTTTACGAATTCTTCTCAAAAATCCGATCTTTTTTGATATTTTTTTAACTATATAACTTATGTGGTTATTAAAGTTAAGTTTATTGTCTATTAATACTCCGAGATATTTCATGTTTTCAACTTGTTCAATACTTTCATTATTAACTTTTAAATCCGCGTTAAATTGAGCATTTATGACCATACACTTGGTTTTTTTAATGTTTATTTTGAGTTTGTTTATTGCTAACCATTCCAGGAGTCTTTCTAGGTCACGATTCATTTGATTCATAATTACTAATTCATCACTACCGCTAACGAACATAAGCGCATCGTCTGCAAAAAGCGATATTGAACAGTGCTGCACCACTTTGCATATGTCGTTTATATAAATGATAAATAGTAACGGGCCGATAATAGTACCTTGAGGTACTCCAAAACACGAATCCAAACTTTCCGATAAACATTCATTTACTTTCGTCCTTTGCGTACGTTCAGTCAGATACGATCGAAACCACTCAAGCTCTTTATTCTTCACACCATATTTGAATAGCTTTTTTAAAAGAATTTCTCTGTTTATCGTTTCAAAAGCTCTTTGAAAATCGAGGAAAATCGCGACTATTTTCTTTTTGTCATGTCTCATTTGTTTCAGTCTTAAAATCAACCAGTTTAACGCTGTTTCACATGAGTGTTTTGGTCGGAACCCTGATTGATTTTCACTAAGTAATTTAGTTTTTTCGACGTATTTAAATAACTGATTATACGCGACAGTTTCAATTATTTTTTCCAGAAGTGGAAGCATATTTATGTTCCGATCAATTCCTTGTCACTCCGACTACGCTATCCCCCAATTTGTTTTTGAAAACAAGTTCCAAGTCTCAATCGCACCGAGAACTATCTGGGAAGATGAAGAATTCTTGAGAGATGATTCAATTCAATTTTATACAGATGGTTCAAAAACCGAAGAAGGGGTCGGCTGCGGGGTGTACTCAGACAGACTCAATGTAAGTCTCACACTTTTGCCTCCCAAAACACTGTAACGTGTTTCAAGCGGAAATTCTAGCTATCCAAGAGGTCCTATCGTGGCTAAAAGAAAACGTGATATCCTCAGCGAATATCCGGAGCTTCTTCAGACAGTCAAGCAGCCCTCAAATCACTCGGCGCTGTTTCTACGAACTAAGTAATCGCCCTCAACTGTCGCCTATCTCTTGACTGAACAGTTCAATATTCACCTTATTTGGTAGCTTAAGAGCTACCGTTAACTTAACACGAGCGCATCCTTCACTTCCTTTCCAATACTTATTGAAAAATCTTTAAATCAACAATGTTAACTGTTGATTTCTATTGTTGATTCTGTAAGTCGAATTAATCATACGTCATAAGCTCTTGACGACAACTGTGAGGTTCGGGTAGTCGTTCATTAGTCGCAGAGCATTATAGTGTTGCTCTTTGACCATTGCTCAACAGCACTTATTAGTCTGGCAAATCACCTCTGATTGGTTAGCTTTAATCAAAATTGATGCGTACTATCAGCAACACCAGAAGAGCCTTCTTAGGGAGTAGATGTTCAACAACCACCGCCTTACCACTTGCATGTGAAAACATGCTTCCTAGGCTTAACTGAAAGTAAAAGCTTGATACCTATCAACCTATAAAAATCAATAATGTAAATCCCTAAAAAAATGTGTAACGTTTTTTTTTAATGCAGAAGTAACATCAATTAGATCGGGCCTTAGAAAACGAAAACGTGCCGAATCCCCACAGCAAACTGAACCACAAGTATCAGAGGAGTGGGTCGATGAAGACAAACTTGAACTATGGGAAATAAAATTGTTTGGCGAGAAACAAGAAAAAATACGTTCTACAATTATAAGTAGAAACGCTCAAAAACAAATCGACAGTGCATCCAGTACATCTAATTCTCCGGGAACAGTGAGTACTGTTGTTTCAAAAACATCGACGTCTAAGTTTTCGAGTGAAGAGATGAAGGAAAAAATGGAACAACAACTAAAACTGCAAAGAGCTGCGCATCAGCAGAAGAAATCAACAGATGCCAAGACACCTATCGGTATTAACAAAAAAATTTACTATCATAAAAAAAAACTCCTTCAAATTTTAATGAAAAATTTCAGCTAAAGCAAGTCCAGCTAATCCCAATCGAAGAGTTATTGTTAGAAATCCTGATGGAACTACAAGAATCATACATCAGACAGTTGTTACCCCATCCACACCAACTGCCAAGGCCACAGCAACAAATAATATTGCAAGCAAACCAGCTGTGACTGAAGCTGCTACAACGGAACAAGCACAACCTGCGCAACAACCCACGCAGCACAAGGTTCAGATAATTCGTGGCCCTGATGGAAAAGTTAGCGTTCGTGGATTAAGTCCAGGACAGCAGTTGATTCAAATGCCCGATGGGAAACTACACGTCTTAACAACGACACAAGGTGAGATTAAAAATATATTTATATTATGATCAGAACTTTTCAGAACTTATGACTTTTTTTTTCTAGTGGGTGCAAATAAAAATACAACATTAAAATCTACGATAGCTGTGAACAACAACAAGACGACAGCCAATAATTCTGTTCTTCCTTCAACCTCAGTCAAGCAATTGGCTGTGAAACAAGTGGTTAAACCTGTGGCCGGCGCACCAGGGGTGGTTAAACAAATAACCAATCGCGAAATCCAACAAAAGGTTAGTGTTTCTTCGAGGCAAAGGCTTTTTTGATTCCGTTTCTTAATGAAAAAATATGTTTCAGATTGTGAGCACTAATTCTGTTGCATCTACATCGCAGGCAATAAAAAATGGTTCTCAGGTTCCTGTATCGCAGGCTGTGCATAAGGTCTTAGCATCTGGGGGATCAATTGTGCAAGCAAGTCCAATCAAAAAGCCTACAAATCTTCAACAACTCATTGTTCAGCCAGGGCAAAAGCTTTTAGTTGGTCAAAATGCTCAAGGTCAAAAGGTTTTAATATCTTCCCCTACATCGCAAACTACACAACCTGCACCTCAACAACAAACAATCCAAGCGGTCCAAACAGTTGCTCAGACGCCCCATCAACAAGTTTTATTAAGTCCACAACCAACGCAAAAGGTTATTCAACAGATAGTAAATACTAGCAACGTGCAGCAACAAATTATGGTTGGTGGGCAAAGAATTATTCTAAGTCCGGGACAAACAATAGTTACTCAGCGGTCTGTGCCCCAGTCCTCGCAGGTGCAAGTTCTCCAACAGCAAATAATTCAACCAGCTCAGCCCCAGCAACAACAACAACAACAACAGCATCAGCAACAAATGGTAGTACATGCTCAGTCACCTCAAATTGAGCAGAGGACTGTGATGCCAAAATTGAAAGTACAGAATCAAGTACAAAATATAACACAAGTTATACAACAGCAAGTCCAACAACAACAACAGCAGCAGCAGCAGCAGCAGCAGCAACAACAACAGCAACAGCAGCAGCAACAACAGCAACTACAGCAATTACAACAGCAGCAACAACAACAACAACAACAACAACAACAACAGCAGCAGCAGCAGCAGCAACAACAACAACAGCAGCAGCAACAACAACAACAGCAACAGATGCAACAAAATGCTGAATGCGCTGCACCACAACCAACTCAGCAGCAACTTGTTGTTCAAAACTCAGCTCTGGCTCAACAATTAGCACAGGGAAAACTTCAAGTAGCGACAATTAATGGACAGCAAGTTATTATAAAACCATTGGGAAATAATCAAGCACAGATTGTCGCACATATCAAAACTCAAAGCGATGGCAATGCCCACATCGTTACGAATACAAATTTTTCTGAAAGTCCAAAACAAGAAACACCTGCGCCAACTCCAACTAAACAACAACCTACAACAATGGTCAATCAATTAAAGTCTCAATCGCAAATGGGTGATCATCATCAAACAACCAAAGATAATAAAATGACAACGAGCGATCAAGGGCATATGTATGCGCAACAACAAGAAGAAACACAGCAGACGCAGTCCACTTCAACTACAATCGAACAAAGCCTGTTACAGGGCCAACCGCCTGGAACTGTAATAAAATGTGTAACAGCTCAGGTTATACAGACTGAACATGGACCGAGAATAGTTTTGCAGGGGTTGGTTGGGAATGATTTTACACAGCAACAGCTTGCACTGGTGCAACAGCAAGTAAAACAACAATTACTAAAAGGTAAGTAATCGTGATTAGACATTTTGAAAACATATTCACTTTAAAGAGAACGAGTGGCTTTTCCATATGAAACAACAATTTTATAATCAAAATAGCGTATGTAGATCGTCATTCTTACTTTGAGTATTGGTTTTTTGTACATAAAGTGCTATTTATTTGATTTGTTATCAGAAATGTAATTGAATTGAGGATAATAATAATAAACGACGAACATGCTCGTCGAACATGCTCGTGCTCGCCATATTTTTGGTTAGCGAGCTTCTACCTGGTGACGAAAACTTTCGATTTTGTCATGCAGGGCCATGCTCGCGAGCAAACCTCAATTTTGTCGTGAACGTCGTCGTGCGTGTGCATGTGAAATGAACGCAAATGTATTCACCGGGGATAGTGCAAACTAGTATGTTCAGCGAGCATGTTCGTCTTGGGCTAGCTAAACACCGACATATCACATAGGCTACGATAGACCACATTCAAAGCGTACTTGATTAATAGATCCTAACTGATTAATGGATGCTCACAATAAAAAATAATTTAATTCATAATCGAATAAATGTATTAAATGTCGTATTGCTATTTGGCAACCATAAGAGTGTCCAAAGTTCTTCTACAGCTAAAATTTGTATATGTAAAAAAAAACTTATAAAATTCACTTTTGCAGCTCAAGAATCCAGTGGCAAACAGGGTGTTTTAGGACCGACAAAAATCTATCTAGCTGTTCAGCCGAGTAGCAGCGTTATTCAAAATTCACATTCCCAACCCCCGCCATTAGTATCTGTGCAGCAAAATCAACAAGTCCAGCATGTAAGTATCTTTTGAAAAAGAAAATATTTACATACATTACTCTATTATATGTTTGGTTAAAAAAAGAATTTATTTCTTTTTTGTTTTTATTTTTTACTTTTTTAAAGTTAAAACACAAAACTCAGTAAATTAATACTTATAGTGTTATCAACGTATAAATTTTATTTAAAAGGTGACAATTTAGAAGTATAAGTAACTAGCGCTCAAAAGAAAATGACCTGTTGAATTTTGCACTTGGTAAAGTGCACTATCATTCTTTCTAAACGTTCCTCAGTCAAACCGTCATTGCTGAGTAGAGCAGGGGGCAATTAACTTAAGTTTTAGTGCAATTATGAAAATTAACTCATCATTATTTACTATAAATATAATATCTTTGGAGACTTACCCTCTGTTCATAACTTTCGTTCACTCAACCATTACTCATAATTCGCTCATTTACTTTGCTTTTTGAGCTCTCTCTCTCTCTCTCTCTCTGTTTCAATCATTTACTGACTTTCATTTTCATTTGTTAAAAAATGGATTTCCTGTCTTAAAAATCTATTTTAAAACTGTTTTTATAAAATTAAAACTACTAACACGACTAAATCAAAAGTGTGACTTAAAAAAAAGTTTTTTTTCGTTTTACATTTTAACAAAATTGTCTTTTAAGAATAAGTATTGAAGTAGGTTTCTTTTGAAAACGCTCTAAGTTCTTTTCGTGAAATAAAACTAAATATAAAAAAATGTTGGTGCACAACAACTTGGGGAGGGCGAGGGCGGTCTTAGGTTCTCTCAATAGTTACGTGTGAGGAATGGAGGAACAGGGCCTACAATTTTTTGCCTGCGTTCCTAACTGCAAAAGAGTTCTCCCATCATAAGAATTGTATTGACAATCTTTTCTTAACAAAGAAAGGAATTCCTCGACTAACGTCGGAAATTCGTATCGAGAAATTGTGTTTCAAGCTGAAACTGATTTACAAATGTCGAAGCAATTTACTAGAATTACTTTCAAACAAGAAAATACTACACAATTCTCGAATAGCTCACTTTTGGTTTGTTTTGTGAAAATGCAATAAATTGTCCAATTTACAATAAGGTAAATCATATTTTGACTGCAAATTCTCAATAGTGCATATCCTAACTTTAAATATCGTAACTCTAATCGAAATTGATTTAAATAGAGTTTCCTTAATTTTTCGTTATTCGATGGTGCTACTGTATAGCATTCGTTTGATTTTGTATGATTTTTTTTTAGAGTCATACTACCGATCAACTGAAACTGCAAACATTCCCTAACCTAAAGGGGAGGAGGATGGTACCCGTGGGTTGATGGTTAGCATGTCTGCCTGTTAACACAGAGGTTCGTGTTGGAGTTCCAACAGAGGCAAAATGTTTTTCCACAGCTATCGCCTTCCGAAAACAATTGCCAAGTCCTCCGTTAGTAAAATAATTGCCATGAAAAGCGCTTTCTCGATTAGCCGTTCGAAACTGGCTGAAAATTGTAGTTCCCCCTCCGTTCCCTCTCAAGGATTCCACCCTATTTATTTATTATTATTTTTAAAGGGGAGCGGTATTTACTTGCCCTGAGAGTCCAGATCATTGCTGGCTTTTTTATGAAGGTATTTTCAATAAGTTGGTTGCAGAAGAGCTTTTCGGAATAATGAGTTACATTTTGCACTTCAAAATGAAAGTAAAAGTAACTAACAACGTCGTTCACGTATTCCAAATTACTTTTTGGTACAAATCCATTGTAGGACACATTTGTTATATTTTCTACTGGGAAGTATCAAAAGGAATTTCTCAGACCCAATAGACGGCCGGCTTCTATAAAGCAATGGGACTTAAAAAAAGACATTGAAATTTCAGAGGACTTGTAATTAAAGCGTGTCCAAGGCAACGCATGTGTCAATTTATACAAATAAACATTTGTACATTTACATTTTTCGTTTGATTACTTCAGATCACCTGCATCTGAACTGATGCTGAAATTTTCCTAATTGTGGTACACGATGTGCGACAGAATCTGTGCCGTTTATTTTAATTTGCTAGTTTTTTATGTGAACTCAAACACTGTCAATTCAGGTGGTGATAAACTCTTTGAAACTAGTCTTTTTCTTCTGGTGCCAAGAGCAGCCTGATCTCGAAGGTATCACAAATCTTCCACTTATCTGCTTCACACTTTTGCCGCGCCCTGCCTTAAATCAAATAAAAGAGAATGTACCAGTTTAGCGTTAAGGGAGAGAATATGCCAGTTCCAATTCAGAATATAATATGAGAGAAATATTCCATACGAAAAGTTGTATCGCCAACTCAGAGCCCATTGAAATCTGTAAAAAAATTGTAAGCCTTTACATTCCTAACCGAAATGCTTGATAGAACATGCTTTAGCTTTCACTGCAGCTGCTGTTGTGCCAAATGAGGCTTATGTGTCACCAAGTATAACATAATTTATGACTCGCAGCTAGCTGTAGCAAGTAAAAAATAGAAGGCATGCTGCATTTGTATCGCTTATATTTTACTAAATTTAATATAAACTAAAACAAATTAAAGTCAGAAATCTATGGTTCTTTGCAGGAAATGTTGTAGCTCTCATAACTTGTTCTTATGCGCGATTTCTTTATTTATAACAGACAAAGCTGTAGGCAGTTCCATTGTCTTCTAATTTTAACTTTAATAACTAAACCAAGATCTCTTCTCTGGCGGCTTTGTTTAAAGCAAAGTGTGGAAAACATTAAATCAGTTTTGTCAATCAAATGATAAATTGTCATTTTTTATAGACACAAAGATTCATTTTCCGATTCTGGTTAATCTCACACAAAGCAATGGATTAAATTAGATCACGTAGTGTCCTTTGTAAAGCTGGTTACACGCTATGAAACTGTGAGGTTTAACAGATCGTTTTATGAGTTTACTAAAAAGGATCGAAAATGACAGTTTGCAGGAATGCCTCTCCAAATACTTCGGCATTTTCTTGAGCGATCTTTAAAAAGCACTTCTCTTTTTAAATGTATAACCAAAAAACCATTGCCAAGTACATACTACCTACGTACGTTAAGATGGTTGCACACACGAATTTTTAGTTTTTCAAATCACTTTATTATAATAGCTGTCTATATATTGTATGTATTTAATTTATTTATTTATAACCGAATAAGTGTTAAATACATTTTTGCTTCTGGCCAAACTGTTATTTACGTTTTATTTGAACTAAAATTAAATTTAAACTTAATCGATTGTATATTAGTTTGATGATTATTTGCAATTGGCCTTTGTGTTGACAAAAAGCGCTCATATTAACTAACTCTTTGCCTGTTGCAAATATAAAAAGAAAAGAAAATAAAAAGAGAAAACCCACAACAATTATTAAAAAGTAAGACATTTTTTTAGCCAAGGAAACCATTTTTGAGTGTTTTTTCTTTTGTGAAGAGATTCCATTTATAGACATTTCAATGAGAGCAGTACGTAAAAAAAATTGTTGATAACTAAAAAAAATTATTCAATGAATCTCACATTATAAATGTTAATTTTTGTTTAAAAAATAAAAAAAAATTAAAAATACATATAACTGTAACACAAAGGCTTTTCCATCCTAATCATCATCTAATTATAGAAAAAAATTTACAAGAAAAAAAAAACAAATGAAATTTATTTGAACTTTTAACTTTGTTGAATAATTTTTTTTAGCTATTATTTTTTTTTAAACTGCTTGAGAAATATAATAAATCTTATCTCTTCATAAAATTTCTTCAAAGGTTTCCTGGAATAATTTCAACCACTGATATTATAAAAAGGTACGTTGTGTTTAAGAACATTTAATTAGTTACATTACTAAATATTTATTTTTTAAACTATCTATTTTGAATATTTTTTTTTATTCTTACATTAATGGGGGATTTATTATTATGTTTAAGTAAGTAAATGTTTATATTAATGTTTTTTAGTGACTTCAAGATAACATACAAAAGTATTTAACAAATGGGTAGTATATTTAAGAGGGAAAGTAAATATTATTGTTTATTATTTCGTGAGATTTTGTAAAAAATAAAATAAAAACTAGCAAGTATTGAACTATGAACAAATGATTTTTATTTCATTCGCACGCAAATCATGTGGTGTTTGCATATATTCGTGTTCTTGTTTATTTTAACAAGGTAATGGGGGAAAAAAGATGGGAAAAACACTCAGATATTCATGTAATATTGAGGTCATTTTGAAAATGAACAAAAAACTTTTTGAGTTATTAATACACAGGAGTTTGATAGCCTTGTTTTTTAGAATCTCCTAAACAACTAGAAACGGAAATCAATTTTTACGTAGTACATAGGGCCCTTATGTGTTGGTATATAAATTCTTATTTGCAAATTGAAAATCTGTTCAGCTATGGTATCAAAATAAAATTCGGTGCTTAGCTGTTCGAAAAAAAAAGAAAAGATAAAAAGGAACACACCCTCAATTTGCGGTGTTGTCTAGTTAGTTAGTTTAGTGTTCTATTCAGAACTTACGAAGAAAGCTGTTCATTGTCACAATCAGATTCAAATACCAGTAATGCGTTCTTTTTGCTTTCGATGTTACGCGATGCTGTAGTGTTAGAATCATCGTTGCTGTTGTTTATGTTACAAAATTAGGTTTTCATTTAGGAATGACTCGATGTTACACTTTGCTGGTCTGTCAAAAATAAGAATAAAGTATTTCTTAAAATATAAACCAAGCTAAAGGAAACTCGTTTTTGACGAAGAAAACAGAATTCTGAAATGAACAAGATTGCAAATCAGTAACTGTTCACAAAATTTTGAAAGATTAATAAAAAAAAAACTCGTCTCGTCTCGATTGGTTTGATTTTCAGTTCAAAGGAATCAAATTTGGTTTTCAGCTGAAGGCATTCGACATTTGCCATGCCGAAATTCTTTGCACACGCACTATACAATCATTCCATGTTATGTATCGTGATCATCGGTAAGATAATTGTGTCGTGTATTCCTCGGTTAAGGACGTGCCCCAATTGCATCTGAAACCAGCGTTGTGAACCAAATAGGATAAAATTAAGTCAGGTTGGTCTTTACATTGGTGGATCTTGTTTGCGGTTCATATTGGTTTTGTTGTACATATATGACGTGTAAAGAGTGCATCTCTTTTTCGGTTTGAAGAACTTGAGTATCGTCAAACAATAACTGTTCTGATTTTCAGCCGTACTAAAAACGAAAACTGAAATCGAATCCGTACGAATAGATAAAGTGTTCTTTATTTCGAACGGATTTACTACTGATTTTATATCATAAAATCTTTTTAAAAATAAAATTTTTATTTTCATTGAAACTGTTTACTGTATTAGTACATGAGAATGTTAATCTAGTTTACCATTTCTCATGTACAGCAATGTATAGCAATAAATAGTGCTTTACAGAATTCATCAACCAAATTCAATTCCGTTTGCAAATTGATAAGAGCAAAATTCGAAATTGAGAACTTTGGCAAAAATTCTTAAACGAGAGAATATGGTATCCGAACAAAAATCAGAATAGTGGCCATCTATTCTAAAGGATGTCTATTTTCGATGGCAAGTGGTTACAATTTTAGTCAGTGCCTAAATTTTGACATTCATCATATAGAGAGGATTAGCAACTAGTGTTCATGTACTAAGTGTAAAGTACGATGAAATTACTTATACAGAGAAAATTGAAAATTGATTGCGACTACATTTTCATTTTTAAAGCTTCTTTTTATAAAAAAAAAACTGGACAGATCAAAAAATTAATTCGAATTTTCAAATAAGACTTCGTATTTTTTTTGTTCCTGTTCTTTGAAAATTTCAGTTTTCCCAGTTATCCTTTCGTTGATAGCAAATTGATGTTAGAAAATTTAAAGGGGGATTTTTCTTTAATATATTATTAATAATGTACATTAGGACTTAGGACTTCATCTTCTTTTATGGCATCTTTATTTCGAAAGAATCACAAATGTCACTAATATCTGCTTCACACGTTTTAAGCTTAGGATCTGGTAATATTGAAAAAGGTCAACTTCCTCTTTCTATTCACACGAACATTTACATCGTGGTTGTGGGACTTGTTTCCATTTCATTATTTTCAGATTTATCTCAAAACATGGTCAAATAATCAAAAGAAGAAGAATTGAAATCATCTGATTGACCATTTTCAAACGGCACAGTCTACGGGTGCACACTAAATCAGACAGAAATATGTAGTACGTCAACCGAAACTCAATTTGATCAAATTTTGTGAGGAAATATATACCATAAGTAAATAACAATTAACTACGGTAAAAATTCCAATCATTCATGAAAAGCATTTAACCAAAAATAAGTTTTTTTTATATTGTTTTAACTTCCCACTTTTATTTCTTATTTGTATTGTTTCGTGTGGCTATGATGATTAAATAACAAGTGGCTGTGATGTTATTGTTATTTTCATATTGATTTCAATCGATTACTTCATGCTGTTGTTTTGTCCCAATAAAATAAAATTAATAATAATAATAATAATAGAAGGAATCGTGCTTTTAAAAATCGCCGTCATATCAATCAGAAATAGCCGTATCGTATATCCCTTCTAAATGTACATCCATTTTAAATTTTAAATTGAGCAACATAGCATCATCTGCAAAACAGATAGTTATTATATTCAACTTTCTAAAAACTCGCGATACAAATGAAATAAACTTTAAATAGTGTTGGGAACCAAAAACTAAAGCACAAATGATTCTACTAAAAAATTGAGAAAACTTGAAAGTTTGATTTTAACTTAATTTTTTGAAACTTCCAACTTGTATAAAAACAAACAATACAAAATTCAAAATTCTTCAAAAACTGAGTTAGCAAAACTAAACTGATTTTCAAGTTCACAAATAATTAATATGTTTGCTAATATTACTAACAATGTCGTATCCACTATTTTGAATATCTGCAGCACGACAAGGCGTGGAGCTTATTAAAAATTGAAAAATGGGTGGTGCAACAAAGCTTTGGAAACCTCGGAGCATAATACATTTCCAGAACCTATAATTTTATACTGATTCCTAAAGGCCAAGTTAAAAAGAGTTGTAGTTACTCTCAGAGAACTTGCCAATTCCTAGCAAAAGGGCGATACTTATTAAAAAACTTTTTTTTTCTTTGATGTTTCCGGGATTGGAACCTCGAACCTCTTACGTCATAGGTTGATTTGGTAACACCACAGCAGCTTATTAGGTTCTCAATTATTGTCATGGTGATGTTACTTCAACAAGTTTTAGTTTGTAAAAGGATGGAATTTAATTTTTTGCATTTCGTGCTATAGGCCCCTATCATAACTCACAAGGCCCGTGCGTCGTAGCGATTTCGGACTACGAAAACCAAAATGGAAGCATCACAGACGCCCATGTAGTGAATGTTTTGCAACAAAAATTGCTACTATTGATAAAGTTATTAACAAGTTATAAATATCTGTTGCCAAGAGTTCATTACGATGATGTTTTTAGTCATTTCTATTTGACATTCGTACTCCGAAATTGCTACGACGGGCCTTGTGATAGGGGTGGTAATCTCTCTACGTCCGTATTGAAAATTACTCGCCAAAAAACCCTTATTATTGCGTTTCTATTAGGTTTCACGATATTCATTGTCATTTGAGAACGTTATGCTATCGTTCTAAAATTTTCAAAGATGCATTCTATTAGTTCATAATCGAAAGATTTAGTGACTCGTTTTTTGGGTTTCGTTTTTCGTGATAGGTGCCCTATGGGACTAAGATCAAGATATTGTGGTAATCACTCTAGAACTGCAATATGGTTTTCGTTAAGCTAGTCCGTAGCACAGAGAATCGATGCACTTTACCATTCATCTTGTGAATTGGCCCGACTCTTTTTTTTTAGAAATAAATAAATTTGTATAGGTCGATAAGAAAGCAAATCACTAATCAATTGCTTGTCGGGATATCATCCTGCTGGAAATCTCTAAGGTTGAGAATTTTTATACTCTTTTTTTGTAATTCTGACGATTAGTTTATTTTCATACGTGCGTTGTATGACCTCTGCTAATTTTCTTTCAACTTACCAACCAGTAAATAAAATAAATTTGAGAACAGCCATTTTATGTGGTTATTTAGGTTCGAGTCTCAGAAATTTCAAACAAAAAGTGTTTCACGGGAAGTGTCCTATTGCATTCACCTAGCCATGCATTGGCCGAAGTATAATCGGGCGTTGTTGGCCGATATAACCTGCAAAATAAAGAAAGTAGGTACACAGCTCCAGCCGACATCTTCTGATTACTTGCAATCCGACCAACCGAGGTGAACTATTTACTTGCGCTTCATTAATTTTTATCATTTTTCCAATTGAAATAGAACCTTGATGCTGCTGTTTGATTTCTGGTACCAAAGGAACCAACTTTTTGGTCATTAGAATTTATGAATTTAGTAATAAATTCCGCCACATAGACCAGTCTCAGAGGTTAAGTCTTTTTCTTCAACGGATGTTTGCATCGTTTGTTATTTAGGTGCTCATTAATACCAAATAAGCGGACATTTTTCGATTTATCCCGAAAAGTTGATAAAAATGTGAAAATAGCTGACGAGTTAGATTGAGTGTCAAAAAAGTTAAAGAAAATAAAAAGAATATTGAGCTGTGAAAGGTGAGTAAGACAAAATTTGTAAAGCTATAAATACAAAAATGACAGAAAACAACGAGGGAATATTTTACCACATTATATGTACCAATAAAACAACAACATTATTTGGTCAGATAAAGAACTTTTTATATATATAAAATGAAAAGTATTGTATATGTATGTAGTATGTACACATTTATGTAGAAATCCAATGTAGATTCATTTGAAACTAACAATAATCATTTTTTTGTTTCAAAGAAAAAAAGATTATTTATTTTTTTGTTGTAATGTTTTTTATTTTATTTACACAACCCTATGTTTGGTTTTATTTTTCGTTGGTTTTAAAAGTGCACTCCTTTCTTGTTTGTTTTTTAGGACGTTCAAACTGATTCACACGAAAGGAATTCAAGTGAAGGCTTTGCTCGAATACCTAAGGAGAATAATGAAAACAAAACAGTAATATTTGCAAATACAATTGATAAAAACAAAATGATGAATACACCGGGGAAAGTTCAACAGAAGGATATAGAAAAAATTGTATCATCGATGAATATGGAGAATAAATCTTTCGTCATAACTCCCGACTATATTCAACAAAGTAAGGATTTTTTCTTTTTGTTTTCATTCAATTTTTTACATGTTTTATCCTACATACGTTTGTATGTTTTGCTTTATTCAAAAACTAACTCATAGTTTGTTTTTGTTTCTAAATATTTGAAGCTATTAAAAATGCACTCAAACAAGAAAATCTAAATCCAGAAATAGAAGAAAAACTGATAAATCTGCAACGATACCAGGAACGCCAAATGAAATCGGACACCACCCCAACAACAACTACTAATACCAATATGATTTCAAATGTAAATATAATTTCATCGCCAGAACCAGTACACACACCCAGAAAGCGTTATAGTACCAGATTTAACGACGATGATGTAAAACCGGAAAAATCAAAAGGTTTATGTTTAACTTTTGGTGCATTTGCGGGAGCTACGGAAAGTAGTGAGAACTCATCAACGAATGCATTGCATGAAAATAAAGGAAAACATGAAACTGATAAGAAGAAAACAGCTGCGCAGCTAAATGTAAGTTTGGTTTTAAGAAATATAAGTTTTTTCTTATTGCTGCATACATAGGTGTTAAATGACAGGCTTATTTAGCTTCTCATTTTTAAATTTTTACACTATTATAAATAGGAGAAAATTTCTTGTTTGTTCGTTTGTTTTAAGTAGGCTTCAAAAACACTGAGCCGAATCAAGTTTGGAACCTATGGGAATTCGAAAAACTATTCAATCGATTTCAATTTTTTTTTAAACAATACAACGGTTTTATCCCGAACAACATAGACTATATTTCATCCCCATACTCCCACGAGGAACGGCAACGTAACTGTTTAACTTAAAAACTGAATGCTTCAATATTCTTCAGTAACGTATAAATTATATTTCATCTAAATTAAATTTTGCGAGCAGAGTCGATGCTGTACACTAGATCACCGCATGGCCCGAGCTACGTCGAGCGAGTCAGCTAATGTTCAATATTCCCACTTAAATGTTGCATAGAATTCTTTGGGGTAGTGTAAGAAGTTCGCAATGACTTACCGCACTGCACCATTTGGTGTGATTTAGTTTCTGATGGATTTCTTCAAAGGAACCGTAGAGCATGGTAAAAAATGATTTTATCGTATCTATCGATGTGCTCAGAGGACATTTTTGTCTTAATATCAATGTCCGATTCTCAATAGTTCGTGTTTGGTTCTCTTAGAGAAATTGCTTAAAAATGCGGTGTTACACCGACCTACACCTAAACCGTGGGTGCATATAGACATACAGCCATATTATGGTTGTCAACTATCAATCAATTGATACACGATAAGTGCTATCAATTAATTGATAAATCGGTATTATGCATGCCAATTGATAAATTTGCTTCCATTGTGAACAGTGTGCTCGTACTAAGCGTTGACACACCCCACATCTACGTACAAAGCGACCATTTTAATTTCCTGCATTCATTGAACACTAAACACATTTAACTTCAAAATTCAATTTGAAATGAATTTTTGCTATACGGCACAGAAAAAACACTTCACGATATAGCCCTTATACTAGTCAACCACGTACCCGTGTTTTGGCTACACATTTCCAGTAAAATAAACCAAAAAAATGTTCATCAACGACGAATTTGCGATTGACTGAAAAATTGATAGATATCAAAAAAGTTGATAACCATAATACCGAATAAGCAACCAGAGACGTTCACAATGGATCGCAAAAAAGCATTTCATTCACAACTGATCAAAAGTTCTGATGGTTGTTATCCGTAATACCATTTAACCAATTTCATTGATAAACGAATAAATTTATCAAGTATCGTATTGATATTTGACAACCATAATAGGGCTGATAGACATGTCCGGAAAAAATAGTTGAAAATTGGACTGATCGAATGGATTAAGCTCGTAGCTATGTCAGCTACCGACAATCAAATTCGAAAACTAATACCATGAAATTATCCACCAGATTATTATAATAGTAAAATTCATTCCGACAATCAGCCCTATCGAGGTAACCGTCGGAGCGGAGTTTTCTCTGCAACGCATCCTTTTTCGGAGATTGAATTGAAGTAGTAGTCATCGTACAAAATTTTCACAAATGCGGCAGCGCATTGCATTCCCAAAATTAACTTTCCGCAGAAAAAACTTATCGGAGTTCGGAGGACGTCCGATCGTAGAACTACTACAAAGCAAAATGTCTCCGAATCGTAGGAAATAGGAGAGAATACCGCTCCGACGGTTACCTCGATAGGGCCAAATATTTCTATCCTAGTATTTTTAAAAAGATTCTTTTTCTTTTTTATTTATTACAAAATGTAGATTGATATTGACTACAGTGTATTCACTGTTTTCATTAGTTGTTGCCATAGAAAATATCAATAACCTAAAGCAAATATCTAACAACAGTGATAGATACGTTGCTGTCTTGCTATTCTTTTTTTGAATACAATTTATTATTTTCTATAAATTCATTGCTGTCTTTTTGATTGTTTTAGCGATTGCATCGACATAAAGAGTTATTGAAAAAGGATATATTAAAAAAGAGGGCTATTTTAGAAAGGGTATTACACATCGAAATTCAAAGGGAAATCGCATGTGAAGTACCTGGTGGTGTACAAAATGAAACGAAAACGTATAACATTGGCCAACCCGGAGGAAACACATCGGACGAGTATGTTGACTTTTAATTTAAATTTTTTACATTTAACTTTGCTTTATCAATGTATTAAATATTATTTACTGTAATTCAAGGCTATCACCACGGAGTAACAGCCAAGAAAGATCTTCCAACAAAGTATCATTTGCAAATAAAAATAAAAAGTCTGCTAAATACCCTGGGATGTCGAAGAAACGTGAAAAATTGTATTGCATTTGCAGGACACCATATGACGATACAAAGTAAGTATATTTTCTTCATTGCTTTACTTTCCCGGTTACTTTTTAATTTTGAGCATTGATTGGGGCATAATATTTTCGACAAGAAAAATCAAAAAAAAAATTCTGTTCTACTTTACTTATTCTAAACAGCAAATACATTTACTTTAGTACTTACTTCGGTGGGCATAGCAGTTCGGGATGAACATGGACCTCAACCAATATTTTTCACCAATAATTTCAGGAGAAATCTCTCAAGTTTTGCACTATATTAAGTCTTCTTACACTTGGTTACTGCGCTACCTAAAACGAGGTTTTCCCTTTCCGCGACTTCCCTGCAAATTTGCACTCGAAAACCAGTCGAGTTGAAATAAAAAGAAAAAAGTTTCTGTCTGTTTCGAGAAAGGATGCATTCTTAGTTAGCTAATGTAAACTGCTCTTAACAAACTAATGAAACGGAAAGTTTTGTCTGAGCGTAAACCCATAGAAAACTCAACTCATTCCTTTCACAAGGAAATACAAAATTCCGCAACTAATAACTCAACCAATTAATGGAATTCCATAAGCGTATCCTCGAAAAGAATAAGTTGGAAATCTAATGTACAGGAAACAGTCAGAAAACTCAGTGTAATTCTCTTCTTTTGCTATAAACAAACAAATGGGGAATATCTCCACATACAGTGTTGGCCCAGTATAACGAATGCCGATATAACGAATGATCGATATTGCGAAAATTTTTTTCAAGTCCATTAGGTATTCTATATAACGAATTTCATTGAGAAGAGGTTATTGTTGTTAACATTCAACCCCCGAAAAAACAAATGCATATTAACGATTCTTTTCTTAAATTTGAGTACAAATTGAGTCTATTTACCTAAAGATTTGTATGACAAAAAGGTTTCGATACAACGAATTGGCTCTGGACATTATATCGTTCGTTATACTGGACCACCACTGTATTACTATTGCTACTTTCGTGGTAGTTGTATGGTGTACCAACTAAGTGACTTACCGCTTACCGCTAGCCTATATATGTGTCAACGGAACTATCCGGTAAATAGCTTCAGCCTCCTTAATCTTACACCCTTCCTCATTTTCAGCACATCCATTCGTCTGAAATCCATCCCTGAATGTGCCAATGACACAAATGTCTACCGAGTCATTCTGAAATTATTCTGATAAATTTCGGTTCACTCTAACTACATTCCCCTGTTCTTTTTTTTTAAACAACTACCAAAGTCACTATTTCATTAACATCTATATGGGACGACAAAGAATTCTTCTACATTTCAGACTGATCGAAAACCGATGGGCGAATTCCTAAACGCAGGCCTTGCTGAGCAAGTCAAATGCTAAGCAAAAATAATCACAAATAAAATTTGCAATGCAATTAAAAGTATGCAAGTGTTTTTTGATAGCTGCACAAATTCCCTTGCAATTGCGGGAAAAAAAGCAATCTGGTACGTTTTGGGACATTCTTGCTTCGAAGGGATTTTTTTGTCGGCATTTAGGAACTGTGTGCTTTGCATAATTTGTGCAAGACTTGCGTTTAGGAATTCGCCCGATTATTTTGTTGGGTGCGGTAGGCTGAGATAGACTAAACGTAAGTCTTCCATTTCGTCTGCCAAAATCAAGTCCCAAGCGGAATATCTGGAGATAAAAGAGAATCTCCAGGGGATCAGGAAAAAGTTAAGAAAAGCAGCATGACTGCGACAGCCAGTTTAACATTGAAGCGTTCGGCTGTGGAGTGCGCGGGTTCCAACACAATGTAATATGTTTAACTGGGGCTACGGCAAACAGTCTGTACCAGAATAGGTTTTTTGGCTGATTTATTGAACTACTATCTGTTACCGCGGCCTTCGTTTAGACCTTTCAAATTTCATTGTTACGTTTAAAAGGATTGTCGTCTAATCTTTTATCGTCAACAAAATTAGCAAAAGATTGACAGCTACTTTACTATCGGTCCATATATTTTGGTGATTTTTTCGGTTTTTTAAATACGTTTTTATTTAGATCTTGTATGATGATAGTTTTAATTATATTTTTTTTTTAAGTGATTTAACTTTCTTCTGACAAAATTTTCTATTCTTTCGCCTGCAGATTTTACGTTGGATGTGATTTGTGTAGCAATTGGTTTCATGGAGAATGTGTTCAAATCACTGAAGAAGCTTCAAAGAAACTGTCGGAATTCGTTTGTGAAGAGTGTCGACGTGCCAGAGACACACAAGAACTCTATTGTTCATGTAAACAGCCATATGACGAATCACAGTTTTATATTTGCTGTGATAAGTGCCAGGACTGGTTCCATGGCCGATGCGTTGGTATTGTTCAAAGTGAGGCTGAATTCATTGATGAATACATATGTCCTGACTGCCAACGCAACACTGATATTAATGTGGCAAACATGAAAAGCCTTTCTACAAATGAATTCGAAGAATTGAAAAAACTTATGAAGCAAATGCAGGTATGATGAAAATTAACAACTATAAATTATTATTTTTACCCAAAGACTAACAAATAAATTCTCTTAGAATCACAAAAACGCGTGGCCATTTATGGAACCCGTTGATCCGGAGGAAGCTCCTGACTACTATAAAGTTATAAAAGAACCAATGGGTGAGTTAGCAGTATGCTAATATAACAATGTTTATTTACTCAAAGAATATCTCTTTTCAGATTTGAAAAAGATTGAAAAGAAAATCAATGCTCAGATATACACCAAACTGTCCGAGTTCATAGGCGACATGACGAAAATATTTGATAACTGCCGCTATTACAATCCTAAGGAATCTGCATTTTATAAATGTGCGGAAAGCTTAGAAGGGTATTTTGTTCAAAAAATAAAAAACTTTAGAGAAACAGTGGCAACGGCTTAATGCAATGTGAAATAATATTAACTTGTATTTATATAATAATCATTGATTGTAAATTTTGCTATTCATTTTTAAGTAATTAACCTTAAGCGAAATGTGTAGTTAAGTAAGTTTTAATCTTACGTATGTTGCTAGCAAAACATACTACGCCTAAACATTAAAATTAAATCACGTACAAAACCTAAGGAATTTAATGTCTGTAAATATATTTGAAATAAAATAAAAAGTTTTTATTTGAAAAATAACAAATAAATAAATAAATATGTAGTAAGCTAATAATGATATATTTCTTTTTTTACTAATGATCTTGAATTTTATAAAATAAAAAAAGAAAATCAAAAACTAAAAAAAAACAACTGATAAATAATTTATTATTTTGAGTTTAAAATAATTTAAAGTTTATGATATAGTATTTGGTTTTGAATGGTTGTACGTTGTACAGAAATTAATAATTGTTTATCCCTAACTTAACATAATTTAGAATCTTTAAATAAAAAAAAACAGTTGTAAAATATTAAAAGAGAAATAAGCAAAATAAAGGTTCAATACATAATGAAAATCAGAAATTTCTTTTTTATCGTTGCACGTCAACATCTGGACTGAAGTTGTTATGTGACTGGATCGCAGGGAATCGCTTTTGTGTGCGGAGTGCAATTATTGAGGCAATGGGGGAGTTCCTAAACGTAAGATTCGCTAGGTAAGTCAAATGCTAAGCAAAAAAAAAAACCCAAATAACATCTGCAATGCAATTAAAAGTATGCAAAGTGTTTATTGATAGTTGCACAAATTCACTTACAACTGCGGAAAAAAGCAATCTACTACGTTTTGGGACATTCTGCTTTGAATGGATTTTTTTGTCGGCATTAAGGAAATTCTTTTTTTGCATGATTTGTGCAAGACTTGCGTTTAGGAATTCGCCCAAAATCTTAAAACGTCAAAAACCTTCATAGCATGGTAAAATAACTAAATTATAAATCAACTACAAATGAGACCTACCATAACGATTAAAAAATACTAATGGGGCCATATTCAGCCTTATCGGGAATTCCTTGGGAAATATTTTTTCCCAAAAAATGTTCCCGGGAACAAGTTTCTACTATCGGGAATTCCCTACGGATTTTTTTCCCAGGGAACAAGTTTTTTGCAAGGAAAAACAAAATATTTCACATAATAAATGAGTTCTCGATAGGTATTTTTCCCTAGGAATTTTTAATCCATGGGAAAAAAAGTTCCCGATAACCCTAATTATGTAGCTTGAACTTTCAATAGAAGTGTTCGAGTGCCATAAATTCCTTCTCCGTAAATCTAAAGAACGTACGAGTGAAGTAGGAAGCTTTAGCGAAGGCAAAACTATTGTAAAAGAAAAAGTTGCAACTTGAGTATTCTCTTTTTTGAAACTTGAGTAATGGAATTTGGAATTATCCACGGGAACTGAAAGATCACTTTCATTATATTAACCAATAAAACCTCAGAGATATGAGAAAATTCGGGGGAATATAAGCATGAAAGTCGGCGGCGTCACGGGGTCGCCGAGGTCTTGCCTTCCAAATAAGATATTTCGCAAGTGATAATAAAAGATAAGAAGATACACAATGTTGAAAATTCCTGGCTGCAGCAGGTTAGATAGAAGAATTGATTAGGATCTCTGAGAAACTTATCGAATTCACCGATTCCGGGGCTGTTGATGCTGGTGGAAGTGAGATGATTTTAAAAGAGAAAAATCGCATCCTCGAGGACGTAGATTATCAATTGTGAACGGTGAGAGATCACAAGAGGCGAATACCTGGCAAAAATCTAGAATACAACCAAAACAAAATCAGCGCGAAAAAAAGAAAAAAAGGTCCGATCAATAACGCACCGACCAAGGTCTGTGGGATAAGCCCTGCCTAAAAGTCACTGCTAAACAGAGTCGGTTTTAAGTAAAGATGGTAGTCCGGAGGGGCAGAACAAGGAAGGGTGCCTAGACCCTGGTCAAAAAACGTTCGAAAGTGCAAAAAAAAACCATGAAAAGATACGGCGGAGATGACTCGTCAAAGCTGAGTTTCCGTGACTTTAAACCTTTGGCAGAACCCAGAAAAAGTCACCAAAACAAAAGCAAACAAGAAAAATTTTAAAGACATACTGCGGTGCCCAAAACAAGAAGACCACAACTGGGTGTATTGTGGAGGCAAGAGGTTGGATAAAAAACGAATCTCAAAATAAGAGTAGTTGTCTTCATGTTAACTGAATCGCAGAAGAAAAATTGACGTTTAAGCTACGCACTCATTTGCCATTTACCAAACCAATTTGTAAAATTATTTGCACATATTTGTTATTTTTGTTTGCACGAGAAAACATTGAACACTTTTATTTTTTGAGCACTAATTTTCAGTTTTCAAATAATTTATTTTATAAATTGTTACAAATGTTCACACTTTTCAAACAATTTTCCATTTTTGATTTGTCGGAACAGAACTGGCGGAACACAACCCGGCTCATATGTTTTGGCATTTCTCAGAAGGGGTCTTCTGATAAGCAGAATAATCCAAAACAGCTAAAAAAATTTTATGGCATTGGGCGCCAGTTAATACCGTCACATCTTCGGGTGAAAAAAAAATAACTTACAGTACAATGCACTTTTGAGAAGCACCCTCCAAATAATGTATATTTGAAAGCGTTTAACATTTGGTCGAAGAAATTTGAAAATAAGATAAAAAGGCCGAGCTGAAGATCAATAACTTTTCACTATGTTCAAAGAAGCTATTGGTCTATAGAAGCATTTGCTCTACGGTTTAAATTTGCCTCCTTATAGACCAAGAGCTGGGAAGAACTTTTTGCAGATAAACATACCACTATATCAAATTCAACCTTCTGGCATGTTTTTTTTAGCTAGATAAACTGGAACATGTTCATCTGCACCTATAATTTTCCATCTCCGTCCTGTAACTCAGTGGTAACTTAGTGATGGTAACCGTGGCGTGATGGTTAACATATCTGCTTGTTAACCCAGAGGTTCGTGGTTCGAATCCCAAAAGAGACAAACATGTTATCGCCGTTCGCCAGGAATTGGTATGTCCTCCGTTCGTTGGTAAACTCTTTTTCGAATAGCTGTTCGGAACCGGCAGAAAGTTGTAGGTCTCCTCCATTCTCTTATAAGGCAGTCATGCTTATTTTGACATTCTATTCGAATGAAAGTTTAGTCGAATTCGAAAGAAGTGCATTTTGAGACTCGAATGATTCGAATGTTAAACATGTAAAATTTCGAATCATTCGAGTTTCAAAATTCACTTCTTTCGAATTCGACTAAACTTTCATTCGAATAGAATGTCAAAATAAGCATGAGTGCCTAGTTGCACTTGCGCCACCCAATTTTCATTTATTTAGTCCTATAAGTAAGGGAGTGCAGACGCCTGTCTTCCTTCTCTATCAGACAAGTATGAATTTTATATCTTGTGTCTATTTCTGTTGTTCTTCTGTAACAGTAGATGCAAGTAAATCCAGAGACGCGTTAGTTTCTAAAATTTCTTTATAAATACAGCCCTTGTTTAGAATATTAATGTGAGGAAGCGTCGATAAATAATGGAAACATATTTTCACAATTTTTACCTTTTAATTTGACAATTTTGCTTCAAATTCGAGTTATAGAGCGTAGAAAGTCGTCAGGCAAAGGCCAATGTCATCAAATTCTCTTAAAAAATGGTACTAAATAAAACAATTTCATCTATCACTTTATCAACAATTTTAGTAATTTCTATAATATATTTGGAATGTATAAAGAAAAATATTAAAATTTTCTCCCTTAACCTTTTTATAATAAAACATGAACTAGTGGCGAAACATATAACTTTTCAATCCACACAAAACAATTTTGTACGTATCACTAGGGTACCATTACATTAACTATATTTGGAAATATCTCGCCTTGTATACTACCAAAATCGACTCTCTCGCCGTCGACAGTGATAATGCCTTCAGTTCCAAACGGTTCTATTCTAAATGCTGATACTGGAATTACTTTAATGAATTCATTACTCTTCGACGGTAAATGAGTTCCCGAACTCATATTTAATAGAAAATTTAGTAATTGCGATCTACTGACACCGCCACGAATAACAACCAGCCAAATAGTACCATCGTTCAATTTAGCAGATGGAGCAAAAAAGCAATCAATGCCTAAGTGTGATTGATAGGCAGCATGCACCATAATAAAGTCTCCCTCTTCTGTTATCCAAGAATCTGGCACTGGGCTCATAAGAGATGGCACATTGGGACTTGGTCCGTATGTTTGGAAGTTGGTTTGTTGAGATGTTCTGTTTTCACTGCTACTAGCAGTCTCTTGTCCATCAATACTTTGGTATAAGCTTTCTGTTATAGAATAATAGGCACTCTTACGTGATGTCGCTGAATACCAGCTGTTGCCCCTTTGTCGGAAAATGTCCGGGTTCGAAGAGGTCTCCAATGATATAACTTCCCCATATTCGTTTAACTCTGGACTTTCAGAGCAGTCCAAGGATTCACTTCGTGAAAAGCTGCTACTAATGCTCATGTTGTGTTTTCGAGGAGGAAGTGTGGAAGAATTAAAGCAATTGTCAGTTTTGTCATCGTTATCAGATGACTTTGGAAGATATGATAGCTTTCCCTGATATGTGCGTAAACTTATCAGTCGGTGCACCGACCATACGGTGAATCTTTGATAACCCAACGTTCGCAATCGTTCGCTTTCGATATCAATGTCTGATATTAAGCCCCAGCCGATGGAAAGAAATGAAAACATTATCTGTAAAGAAACAAATATGCAACAACTACGATATTATAAAATAGAAGATAGAACAGAAATAAGAGAGCATTTAGTTATGAAATTATATTTAACTTGAATCAAAATCTAGGGCTCTCATCGTGTAAATTCAATAAGTTTACTTTCTAGTTATTGAAAAAAGATACGATAGTATCTCGATAGTAGCTTACGGTGAATATAAATATTTTAAAAGATACATAAAGTGTGTTAAATGAAAAAAAAGCAGAGCAGCGCAGCTCAGAGCAGAGCAAGAAATATGAAAAATGTCAGGCAACTTAGAGCAGAGTCAGCTGATGCCAAAAATCAGCTGATAAGAAAGCAACAAACATTTTGTGACCTTAGCTAGTTTGCAAAATTGTTTGGTATCCTATTATAATAAAAATCTATATTCGGAAACATTGGAATCAAAACTAAACTAACATGCGATGTTAATTCAATTGATTTTAAGTTAAATTCGATTTCAAATAGTTTGCAAAACGCAAAATATAAACAAAAATATTTGAATCAAATGTCAACAGCTGATTTTGACACTTTGCTCCAATCTGCTCTTACTCAAAAGCAAGTGCAGAAAATGCTGCTCTAAAAGCTCTAGAGCAGGTCATTAAACACAAAAAGTTCTTGCTCGGAGTAGAAAAATTGTAATTAAACACCAAAAAGCTGCTTTTTTCTGCTCTAGATCGATCTAGAGCAGGTCATTAAACACACTTATAGTAAAAGCCCTGTGTTATTTATGCTCTTTGAGTTGATTGTCAAACAAAAATGATTACCTGTGAGCGAGTTTCAACACGAACTAGGTCCATTGGAGCTGTGTTTCCACGAACTGCGGTCAAAGCTGCACCCAAAATCGGCTTTGGCTCGTACGGTTCACTACAAAAAAAAAAAAAAAAAAAATTATACTTTTATGTCAAAATATTAAACAGACAAATTTTCTTTTAACTCAATGGTTCTGAATTTAGGGAAGAAAATCGAGTTATTAATCAAGGCTCTGTCTACATAAACGGCTGCAAAACACACAAGAGGTTGGGTCGGGTATCCAACTACTTACCCACCCATGAAAATATCAAAAAAAGCTTTTAGATTTTTGTACTAAAGTTTTAAAGTACTTACAGTAGAAGCTTTTGCCATCTTTCAAGTCATCAAAATACTATACTCTGTTCAACAAAAGTGTGCAGTATACGAAAGATAGGGATGTTTACCTCCTATTCAAACGACTATGATTCCCATGATACCGAAACGACTTTGAACTTTGTCATTAATGATTGGAGGAGGGAAATAGATGATAAAAATGTGGTAGTTGCTGTATTTCTGGACTTAAAACGAGCTTTCGAAACAGTAAACCACGAAATAATGCTTAAAAAGTTGAAGTATTACGGTATAAAGGAAGTGGAGTTTAAGTGGTTTAAGTCATTTATAACAGGTAGGACACAACGCACTACCGTAAATGGCAAAATATCGTCACCAATTAGTGTCAATGTAGGAATACCACAAGGCACAATACTGGGAGTGTGGTTGTTCCTATTGTTCATAAATGACATGAGTAAAGTAATTAGATCTTCGAAACTAATTTTGTTTGCCGATGATGGTTTGCTCTACGCTTCTGGTAAAAATGTCGCAGGCTGCATAGAATAAATCAACCAAGACTTGGAGAGAATAAGCACATGGCTAAAAATGAATAGACTGATATTAAATGTTGCAAAAACTAAATGTATGATTTTCAGATGTTGTCCTGTAAGTTCGTCTGAAAATGTAAATGTGTATATAAATGATGAACAAATTGAGCAAGTCACATAATTAAAATATCTTGGAATTTTATTAGACGAAAAACTAAACTTTAACGAACACATAAATTACCTTTGTAAAAAAATATCAAAAAAAGTTGGAGTTTTAAGAAAAATAAGAAAAAATATATCCAAGACAACTGCTGTGAATTTATGTAATGTGTTAATTAAACCCCATTTTGATTTTTGTTCTAGTTTATTGTATATGTGTCCACAGAGTCACAAAGATAGACTTCAATTACAACAAAACAAAATTATGCGTTGTATTTTAAAATGTAGTCGATACACTTCAATAAGAACCATGTTAAATTCGATTAAATGGCTAAATATTAACCAAAGACTGTTTATGTTGTGTATGATATTTGTGTATAAAATCAAAAATAATATGTATCCTGACTATCTATGTGAAAACGTACGAACAAATGCAGACCGTGAATACAACCTTAGGAACAACAATGACCTAAGAATAGAAAGGTCAAGGACAGTGAGAGGTCAAAGAACTATATTTTACATGGGCTTCCATGGTTTCAATAATCTACCAAGAGAAATCAAAAATGTAAATAATTTTTTAGAATTTAAAAAAAGAATTATCAACTATGTTAAAGAAAATGTTATTTAATTCATCTAAAAATGTTCAAACAAACAACTGTGATCGAGATAAAAGACTTATTATTTAAAATTGTAAAAACTGTATACTAAATGGCTTATCATGAAGCTAAATAAAGATCATTCATTCATTCATTCATACCTACATTATGACCCCTGTTCTGATTTCCGTTCGGATACCATATCCTCCCGTTTTAGAATTTTTGCGGTTCTCAATTCCGAATCCGTACGTTTTCAATTCGCTTATCATTTTGTTAGCGGAATTGAATCCGGTTAATGAATTCTGTAGAACATTATTTATTGCTGGAAATGAAAAATAATAAACTATATTAGCACAAACATGCACTAAAGCTGTAAACAGTTCCAATGAACACAAAAATTTAATTTCCAACACGTTTTTGTGACAAAAAATCAGTAGTGAATCCGTTCGGAAATAAGAACACATCTTTTAAATCCGTACGGATTCAATTTCGGTTTCCGTTTTGAATCCGTACGAAAATCAGAACAGCCATGTATAAGTACTTTTCAAATAAAAGCTCTGAGTAAAATAATATGTAAAGTAATACGCCGTTAATTTAGATTTAGAAGCAATGCTTCAATTGACAGACTTACATTTTTTTAACGTAATTTCAACGTATTTTTTTTTATTCTTAAAAGAATTGGAAAACATCAAATCAAAGAATTACACTCATGTCGACAGTTTCAGTACTAATCTGTGCTTTTAATTTTGAAAGAGGATTAGTGAATCCTTTATTGAATATCTTTTCCTTGGATCTGGCTAACACTAACCAACTTCTTACGCCAACAATTTCGATTTCGGGCGAGCTCTCGCCAGTTCTGCATTTTGAGTCGGTTGAGGTTGAGCTGAAACCCATTGAAAGGTAGCAAAACAAACATTGGTTAATTGACGAAGGTATTTGGAAATTAAAAGCATTTTGATGCAGAATAGCCAATCAGTGCACAGTCAACTGTGCGTACTTGTGTGGGTTATAGAATGATTCTTATGGGAATGCAGTAGCGTTCAAGGATAATTTTCATAAGTTGAAAAGAGTACAACTAGACATAACGAAAACACAAAATATGCTCGGACAGTATCTCTGTGCTGATTAAAGCTTCAGAAAAGATCAGGCTGATGTGGACTCCTGGATATGTTGGTATAAACGGTAATGAGTACGCCGACTCAACACCCAACTCTGCCAGAGAAGATATAAATTTATGGAATGGTGACGCAGGAAATTAAGACTGCTCAACTATCAACGCAATAAATGGGAACGAAATGGGGACAAATTGACCATAGTCGGGCCATCATTTGAACTCGGTCGTACTAAAATTTATTCCACTAAAGTATGGCTACTTAAGTTCTGAAAAGACCACTTCTACAAACTGCTCAGCCCCGATGAGGATAAAAAATTCCGCTGCTAGGCAGAGAGCCCCATTCAGTATGGGCTATGACTTAAGAAACCTAGAAAAACTTAAGCTAGCATTGAAACAGAAGTGGCAAAAATGGATTTAATGTTGAATAAGATCAAAATGAATTACTACTGTCATAAAAAAAGGACAGGGAGCTTCGAATTGGACAAAACGATAAAATAGACCGACATAACTTTGAGGTAATATAGGACTGTCTACCAAAGATCCGCTATAGATAAGGAAAATAACATCAGTGCAAATAACAGATAATTACTCTTACCAATCGCTGCTTCTTTGGGTTGAGAATGCAGTTGAGAAATAAAATTTCCTCTAAAAAAAAACAGAAGCATGGACCTTATCTTAATTGGACGAAGAAACCCTTGGTCGTTTCAAAAGAAAATCTAATGATCTTTGGTCCTGTATATAAAGACAATGTGTGAAAAACAATATTCAACAGTGAAATATATGAGCTGTACCGCGAAATGGACATAGCAAGAAGAAGAGTACGCATCGCGGAACTACGACGGCTGGGACATGTAGGGCGGATGATCATCAACGCTACGGCTTGACGGGTTTACGAAATCAGATTGCAGGGAAATCGCGTTAAAATAGGCCTCGCCTTAGATAGAAGAAGACCTCAATGGTTTTTATTTTAGAGTGCAAAACTAGAGAATATGTTGGTTGACACCCAAGTTCACCCCAAACTGTAATGCCAATATAAGTATATGAATCCTAAGTGGATCACAAAAGTTTCTTCACTTTCACTTCAACGATTCATTTTAATTTTATGAAGAGTTTTTGGATCATTAATGATTATTTAAAATGATTCATATCGGTATTCCACTACACAGGTAAAAGCATTCAAAATGAATCATTACTGAATTCTTTTTTTCTGTGCATTTTATGATTGATTTTCGATTTGAAATATTTTCTGGGTTTACCTATCTAATTTCATTTTTTTTAAATATCGTCTTCACTTTGAGGCAAACTTGACCAAAGTGAAGATTTAAATTGATATTGCTATGTGTTTACGACAAGGTCCAGCTATCAAAACTCACAAAGGAGGAGAAAAAATTAACAAAATATGAATTGTTGTTTTGTTTTTCTTTTTTTTACACCTTTTTTGTGTACATTCACAGTTCCTTCTATTAAATAAAGGCTAGATAAATCATTTTTGGTGAACAAAATCTGAACCTTCATAAAAATGTTTGCTGGGTTTTTTCTTCAGTTAAATTTGTTTCAGTGAATGGTTTTGAATAATCAAGTTCCATAGTTAAAATTTGCCAGAACTTCTTTTGACAACCTGAAACTAATCCTTCACACAAAATTTAATTGAAATCGTTTGCGCCGTTTTTTTAAGTATTATCATATCGGTTATATAACAGGTACCATTACAGGCTTGTAGGCTTTCCTACAGAGCCTAAGTGCAAATTTTGAAAAAAATCGGTCCATCGATTCAAGTTGTAGATCAATATACGAATGTTTTGGTTGTTATTTTCTGCACGATTGCAAAAAAATGATTGAATCCGAGATAGGAGAATTTTAAACTAATTCTCATGTCGATTGAGTTAAATTCAATGGAAATAGTTTTTGAACTGATTCAATCCAGGCAATGTGGCAAGCGTGCACCACACTTGGCATATATATTCCAAGATCGAACGAACAAGGCCAATGAATAAACTTTTTGTGACATTAGGGTCGCTGAACTCTTTGGACCAACGTTTAATTATTTCCAGACGAATATAAACTTTTGCAGTTATGGAATCGATATGCATTCTGAAGTCTAATTTCCGGTTAAATGTAACTCCCAAAACCACAAAATAATTTTTTTTAAGTAACTTATTTTGAAAGCATGCTTCAGTTCAGTTCAGTGTGAGAGTGTTTTTATTGTACCATTGCAGTAAATCATCGATATCAGATTGCAGTTGAATGTAATCACTGAACATCGTTTTTGTATGAAAACGAGATTTTAGCATAGATGTATATCAAAGTTTATTATCACCGCGCCTAGATTATTCATACATATCACAAAATATAGTGGCCGTCGGTGGTTTCCTTGAGGTACCCCGGATTTAACTTTTACTTTAATTTAACTTGAGACTTGAACTTAATGTATTGAGTTCGAAATGATAAGTAACTTTCAATCTATTGAACAAGTTTTGGAGGGCAACCAAATTTGAAAGACAAAAAGTTGGTGATTAAGTTGGCCAAAAACTCTGGAAAAATCAGTGGATACCACATCCGTTTGAAGACCATTCAGGAGCAGATGAAAATGAGCTAGTTAGCTTACCAATAGCTCTTATCACATCACTGCCCCAGAGACATGGTAAATCGTTTGTGATGTTGATGCCAGAAGTTATTTCATTCTGCACAGTCAAACCATTATCACAAATAGATAGATGCCTTTAAACATATTCCCCAACATATGTATATGACATATATTCAGTAGCAATTAATTTTAATGGAACTATAGTTTCTATATGCAACGCAGATTGTATTTGGAACTCTTGCTTAATCTATTGAACTCTTGAGCGATGCGAACATTAAACAAGAGTTTTAACTTGTAGTGTAGTCTATTTTTCTTTAATCAGTTTTGAAGCTTATGCAAATTGAGAGCAAAGAAAGACTGCTTCCACTTCATGAGTATATTTGGCTGCTAAGAGAACTGCAATGTTTGGAAAGAAAATCATGAGGCTCAAAGAAACAACTTTGGTTCTCAACAAATTTAACTGCGAAAAACTCACTTCTTTTTTAAAACAATTTAAAAAATTTAGATTTTGATGTTACAAGTTTGGTGCAAAGAATGGAAAAACAATCAGTTAGTCAGATCTGAAACCGAAAAAAATTGTTTTGTTGACCTGCATATGTGTTTTTATATTTTAGTTCATATTGTTACCATAGATAACGTGTGCTTCAGTTTTCTCTCTTGTTTATAATTGTATTTTATTAAGACATTTTAAAGTAATCTCTTGTTAGTAATCTCTGCCGATTTAATTCACATTGACTGCTGCACGAGTGGTATCTAAAGGCATTAAGCGGTCCATATACCTACATAAAATAGCATAATATTCTCATATTTGACATGACACCGGTGTTGTTTTCAACCGCACATGTCTCACTGTTAAAAGCATAGACACAAGAAATTCAACATTTATTAATTTTCTGACATTGGCGCCCGTGGCGTAATGGTTTATTAAGTGGGAATTCCGAGGCTCGAATCCCAAAAGAAAACAAAAATGGTTTTGGACGAGCATCACTTTCCCGAGGAATTCACGATTCTTGCGATTCATTGCTATGAAGGGTGCTTTCGCGATTAGCCATTCGCAATCGCCAAAAAATATGGGTCCTCTTCATTTCTCATGGGCCCCGATATTGATATTGGTGCAAGCACAAGCGAAACACACTCTGCACATTTGTCCACACCGACAAAGGTGTTGATTGTATCTGGGCACTTAAATGTTTGTTTATTTGGTAGCGATAAGAAAAACATTTGATATGCCTATAAAACTTACGATGCATTTTCATTGCAAATGGGGTTCAAAGAGGACTCAATGGAACAGGGGTAGTCATTGTGTTTACCTAAATCATATTCAGTCTCCACTTTTCCTAATTGTTGTTTTATGTGCACAGAACTGTAGATTTACAATTTACAACAGAGCAAACTCATTGATATGTGTTTAAAAAAAAGTAGTTTAATTAGAAAAAAATCGCTCAACAAAACAAAAACAAACAATTTCGATGTCTACTGATAAGTCTGGTGGTAACGACTTCACAAGCTTTTTCGTCTCTCTAACCAAAAACAGGTATTCAAAGTTCAAATCAAAATATAATTTAAGCATTTTTTATCGCCAAACGCCAACTAACCGAAATTACCGATCTTGATAAAACCAGTTTAGGCGAACCGTGGATTTATTACCAAACTTTCAATGTTTTAAAGAAGCAAACGGTTGAGTTCACCTAATTCCAAGACTAATTTAAGCAAATGTTATGGGTTCCTAATTTATTTGTTTTTATTTATTTAATTTACTTACTTGTATGAGTATGAAATTGATTTGGCCAGACCATTGCCGGATCCACAAGGAATAATTCCAATTGCTATTCTTTGAAAGACTTCCTTCCAATCCTGGCGCTGCATCAGGCCGTTTATTACTTCCCAGTAAATGCCATCACCTCCAACTACAATGACTCCACGCCAATTCTGCAAATCCTTACTCCGCATGAACTCTTTTGCATAGTTGGCATATTTGGTCACATAAAGATCATAAGGTATTTCCGCCTCAACAAAAATTGGGACTACTTCTTGATGAAAAAGCTCACGTCCTTTGCCAGCTCCCGACTTTGGATTCAAAATAATCAAAACTTTATTTTGTGTACTGAACATTGAACTAATGCCATGACCGTGAGTGTTTTTTAATCTTTTTATGTGGGCATGCCACTTCAATGCCTCTCGGTTATTATCTTCATATTTATCAAACGATCGAAATCTCAACGTCAAAACCGTTCTTTCACGTTTCACATGACTTCTGAGACCTTTTTTTAGGACATACGCATAAACATACAAATATGCACTCGAATCACAGTTTTCAGACTCCAGACTTCCGCCTTCTTCGTAAACATTTTTAACGTCTCTAACATTTGGAGATGAACAGGCACACGAACCAATGTTTCCCCTTGATTTTTTCTTACTTCTCATACAATGACTACCGACAATATCGTTAATTTCTATTAATTGCTCTTTCACAATACCACTTTGGATTTTTTTTAGACAAAATCCTTTATCGGATAGTGAAACTTCGTAAACAGTGTTTTTCTTATTGTTAACATAAAACGTCTCGGAAAGCTCGGATTGTTCTGTACTTAGATCGCCGTTAGCACCTCTATTGAGACCCATTTTGATTTAATAAAAGTTAGAAAAGAGTTCACACACAACAGAGCTTATTAGAAAATTGAGCTGATTATGATCAATTAATCAGTGTTATTTCTTCTTTTTTTTTGGGCAATGAAAACGATAAACTTTCGATTTCATGAAGGCGAGAAGGTCGTCTGTTTTGACATTTGACGTGAGTTGTTAACAAATAGGAAAACATTCACAAATTAAAATATCCTGTTTCTATGAGCGGATCGGGTAATCCGATCTAGGCGTCTTGCCACTATAGATCGAATAGTCGAATTGAAATACAATCGAGGTGTACTTACCTCTTTACGAGCTGAGACCAAAGCCGAGTGGTGCCCTGGTGCGCCACCAGTCAAAAAGGAAGTTGAGTACTATTTTTTGTTTATGCAACGATACTAGATGTGGACTGCTAGTGAAATGACATTTCCATGCAAACGTTTCAAAATTATGGTCAAAGAAGAGAAATTATTCTTTTCTTCTCTGTAATTATGGTCCCAAGCAACACTTCCGCTTTTGATTTCTGCGGCACATAGTTCTTTCAATTCCAGTAGAAGTTTAACAGCCGTATTTATTAGATTTCGCTAAAACACGCTTAAAACGCATGTTAGTTATTCAGTGATTAAGAACTTAATGAGACTTTAATCAGTGAATAAAAAATCCTTATTTATAATCATTTTTTTCGCCCATACTAGTTAATCATCCCTTATGTCAAAATCATAAAGAAACTCTCTTATTTTGGTTTCTCAATGGTTGAACTGACAACAGAAATTTGTTTTTGTTTATATTTTCTAACCTATGGACGATGAAATGTTGGTCACGCAATATACATTGTTCTATATATATGTATATATTCTATTATTCTTTGGCTTTAATTTTGTTGTTTTGTCCAAAAAGCGAAAATCAAAAACGTTTCCGAACTGGAAAAATTGTAAGAAACGAATTTACAAAAAAGGAAAACAATGCATATTTCTGTCAATTGAAAACACATTTACTACATCCAAATTATTTATAAAGTAAATGTTATTTGAGTACATTTCCATTTTAGTTATTTTTAAAATTCTCAAAGATGTAAATAAACCACTGAATGACAACTCAATACTCACAATCAAATGACATTTATACGCTAAAACACGCTTAAAACACACATTTCTGCGTTTAAGCTAGTCAGCCCCTATTCACTACCGAAAAATGATTATAAATACGATTTTTGTTTTAATCAACGATTAAGCGTGTTTTAAAGTTCCGCGGAGTTTAAAATGCGATTATAAATACGGCTGTAAATGTTTAATAAACATTATTTTATTGTTTAAACTACAGATGGGGTGCCGAAAAAGTTTGTCGTTGTTTTTCCGTGCATTTGCAGTGATATCACGTATGCTAATGAACACCATCAAACAAATGCGCTGCTTCGGTCATAGATTAATAAAAACAAGAGTGAAAAACCATTATTTCTCTTGCCCCGTGACTTGCATTCGTTAACTTTAGCCGTATTTTATTATCACGATGAATTGAAGTGTTTATTTAGCATAATATCAGCTATTTACAAAATCTTAAGAAATGTATAAACAATAATAAATAAATAAATTTGTGTTGCTTATATTGGCATTGGCATTTTTATACAGTAGGTACATTTAGATATTTTGTTTTACGAAATTGATTATCGCTTTTTTTTCATATTTGATTTACTTGTATTAAAAAAACAAAGCGAGATCCTGCTTTTTAGTTGGATCTTTTTTTGTGATCCAAAAATTAGTTCTTCTATTTCACACAAGAGGAGATTTTCCATTGAAAACGTTGGTATCATTGGGTGCGTTCGAAAAAAAAAAATGGGTAGCATAACTAGGATACCTTTGTATCCGGGTAAGATTTCGAACGACTTAGGTATCTGTCAAATCAGAAACAACTGATAAATCGAAGTGAAAACAAACCAAACCAAAAGCAAAAAAAAAAAATTGCAAACAACACGTACCACTTATTATTCGATTGCAAACTTCTTCACAATCGTTTACTTAGTAAACAACGTCGTTTAGACTAATTAGGAGCATCATATTTTAAATTTAAGTTTACAAAAAACAATTTTGAAACAAAGCACTATGACAGAAAGCAAAACAAAATGAATCCAAGTCAGCTGTTCTCAAATTTCAAAATTGGGTAGCTTGCTATACCATGATTTTTAAGGTACCTTTGAATCGCTTTCCCCTCAAAAGATGTTTTGCAGTCAGCTGCTTTTTAACATGGGTTTACACTAACAACAAATGTCACGAAAGGAATCTAGTTCGTCTTATGTCGTTTTCCAAAAACCAAATTGGGAGTGATTTGGAGACTTTATCTGTCAGATCTGACAGATAAATTCTTCTTTAATAAATTATCTTCAGAAGACCATTAAATAATTTTTAAAATTAAAGTGAACGATTTTTAGTCTTGTTTCTACTTTAACATCAAAGAAAAAATCTAGCAAGCTAACCACTACCAATGCAATCACTCCAAATCTGTCACTTCGGTTAAAACAAGTTCCAAAATAAAGCGAAAAAGGAGTGAAAGAGTGAATTTGTTTTTGGAAAACGACATTAGGTAAAAATCCGAACGCCCCCATTTCCAATGTTTCCAATAACAACAGTATTGCCACATAAACATTTTTATATGTGTGAAATGAAATGTATGAAATAAGTAGATAGCGAGTAGTTTCATATTTATTTATTTTTAAATAATTCTTTTGAAATGCCATTTGAAAGAACGAACGGCTTTGCTTCTCCTGTACGGGAGTTGGAGGTTGAAACTTTTTTTAACAGGTAGGGAAGCATCTCAATAGCATAAATTTCAAATATTTTAGTTGAGTTAGCCCCATAAATTGTTTAATAAATATTTTAACTGTTCGGTTTTAACCTCAATTTTGATTTTTTTCTCCTTAAAATCATAAAAATTAATTGAAAACAAACACTACCGAATAAAACTACACTTTTTATAAATACATTTCTCTATTTTATTGCGGATAAATCACTTAATTTACATTTTTAATTATTTATAAAAGTTTACTTTGACATTCCTTGTTTAAGTAATGCTAGACGGTACCCGTACCGTGATGGTTAGCATGTCCACCTGCTAGCCCAGAAATTCGAGGTTCGAATTTCAGCAGAGGCAAAAATGTTTTTCCACGGGTATCGCCTTTCGCGAGGAATTGGAAAGTCCTCCGTTAGTAAATTCATTGCCATGAAAAGAGCTTTCTCAATTAGCCGTTCGAAACCGGCGGAAAATTGTAGGTCCCTTCCATTCCCTCACAAGGTATGGTTGTGAGAAAAGCGCTAGGCCCAGGGGCTCCTCGCTCTGTTGCGTCGCCCTATTTATTTATTTACTTTAGACGGTATTTTTTAGTGGGAAATTGTAAATTCAAAATATTGCAAGTGGGATTTTTATCGTTTGAAAATGAAACTTTTTATGAATTTCTAACTGCAAAAAGTTACATTTTATAACCACAAAACTAATAATAGCTTAAGATTCGCGCGAATTTATTAAACAATTTAGGGAGCTAACCCAACTACTGTAAAAAATTTCAACCTCTAACATCCGTACAGTACAGGAGAAGCAAAGCGGCTGGCAGCCCGGTCACATTACCGGGTGCTACTCGCCAGCTCCTCTCAGCAAACAGCTTCAGAAAACCACACAAAATTGCTATCTCCAGTTTTTAAACCTATTTATGATATTTGACAGATTTTTAATGGAAAATTTACTATATAGAATGTGTGACGGTATTTTTTTGTTTTGCCAGCCGCAGGCTTCAAAAGCGACATAAAATCAGTGGAAGAGCTCTGAAGTTCTCATTTAGCTAAATTAAATTTGTTCGAGATCTATTCAAATAAGGTATGGTCATCGCATATTACAAGACACAAGTGTTCTAAAGCGAAGCTTCAGACGATAGGTATGTAGTTGTTTTATACCTTGAAACGTTTTCTGATGTTGACATTTGTCATTCCGTAAAAAAAAGTTTAGGAAAGACAAGAGAAACTACAAAACGGAAACCGATATTGGTTGTTGTTAGAATATTTTGCACTTTACGACGCGACGGTCTCCATTCTGACATTTAAATATTTTTTGGTGTCCAGTTTCCTTTTGGTATAGAAATCAAGTATAATACGAGCAAAAAAAAAAAAATCTATTTGAAAGATACTTGTATGTAGACTTCAACTTTTATTTAATTTTTAAAACTTTATTTTCTTCCAAATTATCTACACTAAATTATTACATCCACTATAATCTTTTTCAAAACATAATAATTTTTTTTTATTGTTTTTGTTTTTTTATATACAAAATCAAATGATTTTAAATCTTAGGAAAACTGTAAACGTTTAAGTATACTGCGAATCCTGAAAAAAGACGTACTTAAGTTAAATTACTTGACGTTTGTAAGAAATGAAGTTCTTACTCTTCATACGCTTCCGTTCCTTCGGACGTTTTCTCGAAAACATCGTTCAAGTTTGATATTATGCCTAGCTCTGTGAGTTTCATATACCTCTCTCGAGATCGGGAATCCTTCCGATGTACAAAGTTCCCTATAGCAAACAACGTACCTGCTTGAAGTTTTACATCTTTGTGGCTCTTTAAAAAGAATTTAAATTAATACTTTTTTGTTCCAAAAACCTTTTGATTTACGTTATACCAAAAAACTACCCAATCGTGTCAGAACTTTGTCATCATCAATGATGTAATCTTTAGCTTGGGCACCAGCTGCTATATTACCCACAATACAGAGCGCTTGCTCCTTCACTTCAGATGGATGCTGCGAATCTAGAACCATGTTAACCGCTTGCATCACCTGTGTTGAGTATTCCGACATAATATCATCAATGTGTAGAGATTTGCTTAGCAAATTCCTCAACAACCCAAGAGTCTTCATTATCACCCTCGTATCGGAATCGTTTAGTAGCTCCAAGATTTTATCCGCTCCGAGGCAGTTTATGATTTTTGTTTTGACATGCTGCTCAGCTTGGAAGGCCATGTTCATGAGGGCCCAACTTCCATTCAAACGCAAGGCTGGATCTGCGTTCTCGGTTAGCAAGCACAACATTTCAACAACTCCTGAGTCTAGCATTGGCTCCTTCGCAGGCGAAAACTCAAGTAAAAGATTGCAGATTGTTGAGGTTACAACCGTGAGGAGCTCATCTGATGGTTGACCCGACAAAAGGGCCATAAGTGGCTTCCATACCGAGTGATCCTTTGAGAGTACAACCAAATAGAATATCGAAAGGAAAAAACTGGAAAATACTCACTTGAAATGTCGTCCTCAATTGCTGCACAGAGCGCGAGAGCGAATGCAGGCACCTTACTGCAGCCAGACGGACCTTAACAAATTTTTCGAGTCAAGGTTACTTAAAATATTTTCTTTTCACTTCACTTACCTGAGAATCGGAATCACATAGACCTTCAAGAACCTTTTCCATCAAACCTTTTGTCTCAATTATTTTTTTCCGAATGTCTTCATCGTTGGCTCCCAGTGAAGCGAAACATCGAAATGCCGCTTGCCTCAGCAAAGCTAACTGACTTTGTAGGAGCTCTGATAACGATTTTATTAAATGATTACAAATCGCAGCGAGACGTTGTAATTGCGAATCAATCTACTTGTATACTTACGATTATGTTTAAACTGTTCAGGGAATATTTAATATTTTTTATTTTACCTCGGCTAAATAAGCCAGCGTTTCTGCTGCAGAAGCCCTGGTGTACTGATCGAAGTCGTCGGTACAGAGTCTAGCCAAACAAGGGAGGGTTTTGTAGACAATTCGATTGTCTGTGGGTGGAAGCGTCCCAGACCGGTGTATGTAAGTTAAGCATCTCGCAGCTGTAAGCTGAATTTCGGGATTTCTAGCACGTGACAGCAATGACGACAGAATATCAGGCATTGATTTGCCTTCGTAGCTGGAACAACAACAACGAACATGAAACGGTAAGAAATCGTAACTAGCTTCACTTACCTGGTAACACAAACATTGTCCGAAACACAACGGTTCGTAAAGCACATACAAGCCAAACATCTAAGTGCGGGTACCTGAAGAACGTCGTGCTGGGAACTTATCATACGGGCTAAGAATATGATTGCGCCGGCCTGGCAGAGTAGAATCTGTTCGTTATATGTGTTGCATATCGGAACTAAGATACTAGTTACACTCGCTTGAATTTGCAAAGAGCTTTCAATCGAAGCCAGGCCTAAAATGAAACCAACATCGAATAGACGACACTCTTCAAAAGGGAGAGATTTAAAAAAAAAATATACTCACTCATAAGATGCGGAAGTGTCGTGGTATTTGCATAGAGAAGTGCAACTGGAGCAAATGAAAATTGATAAATGGATCGCAATGCAGATAGACAATGTGCAACGATTCTTTGGTCAACATTTGGAATTAGAACTTGAGTGATCAAAAACCTCACAATGTTATAGTCGGTAATAAGTGTTTGAACTTGTTCCGCTGAACCTTTTGCAAGAGAACCTAAAATAAGAATGTTTTTTTTGTGTTATTGCTCACTTTTACCGAACTATATATATATAAAAAAAATTGCTAATGCGCAAAAACTAACCAATGACAATCAGAGCATTCAACCGAATGTTAATATCTTCATCTGAATTGCCGATTTTCTCGATCAATTTTGGGACGATTCCCTGTGATATCACATAAGCCTTTTGGCGATTGCTGCCAATTACGGCATCTATTATATGCGCTAAAGCTTCTTCACATTGCAATTTATCATTGCCACTTAGTTGATCAACATAAGGACTACAAGATATCCCCTAAAATTTCAATAAGCATTTTTTTATATTTCAATAAATTTTGTTACAAAGTTCATCGGTATGCACATAGAGAACGGCAAAAACTATGGTTATTTTGCAAAAAGTAATATGTGAAAGTGACGTGTTATAATTTGAATACCTTCAATAACATAACACTAAGCATTTTCTTGATAAATAATACGATTTAAGGAAATAACAAAATGTATATGTACAAATGAAACATAAATAAAACACATTAGGAAATTACAAGAAACTTTTATAAATTAAAATGTTTGAGAATACTCAACTTTCCAGTGGCATTCCCAAATTATCTCACACAGAAGATATCTTTTCCAAGGAAGATTTTTTCTTTTGGGTTGAAACAGAGTGGAGTGGTTGTTTTTGTTTTAAAGCCATGCTTGTTTAACCGTGTGGTGAACTTCTACAAATTTGGAAGGTTTGTCTTTTCATTTTATGCATGATTAGACCATTGCCGAGATTTGACTAATTTCACTTTTCAGGGAGTAGTCACATCATGTGTCTTTTTCCGATTTTCATCTGCACTTGCAGATGCATGTAAATCCACCATAATTCACATGTCAATTCCTTTGATCATTTGAATTCTTCCTCCATATCGAGTGTTTTCTCTACTTACTTCCCGATTTTGCCATTTTGATGCTCATGAGTGACAAGCTCTTGTGAGGATAGTTGTGACTCGATAACATTTCAGAATTCAGGGAACAACTCTCACAAGAAAATTCACAACAAAATTCACCATGACATGGTGTGATTTGTAGTGACGTATCGCTAACAGTTGTTTTATCAAAAACTACACAAAATTATTACCTCGTAGCAAAAAATAAGTAAATAAAGTGATTGCTTATTTTTATTAATTATTTGGTTGTACCAGAGAGTACAAGTTTGTTCCTGGGCAATTTAGTTCCATTTTGTCCACATGCTAAAGTAGACCACGACTCTCAAACTAGTTTTATGAAACTTCAACTGTCTAGTAAAAGCGCTTTTAACACAGCATGACAGAGGAGAGGAGAATTCGAAGAAGATGCCTGCAATTAGTTTCACCTTATAATAGCAGACGTAACAGGTATAGTTCACCTCGCTTCGACGGAGGAATGAGGTAAGTACAAGAGGTCGTCATTGGAAAGTATCTATGGAATTCCTCATGTCGAATTCCTTTCTTGACTGTACGAAATCGATACGTATAAAATGTCTTGATGTCATCTGGAAAGGATATCGTTTGTTGATACATTTTTTTCTGCAGTTTATTCTTTATTTATTGTTCAGCAACTTCTCAACTCCAAAATTATGCCCAGTTTGTGCGCTGAGCAAAAATAACAATAATAAAAAGAATGTTCTTTTTATCATTTCAAATAATTTTCACTGAACTAATTCGATGGAATGAAACCGATTGAATTAAATGCGCATTTAGATAACATCAGCAGCAACACGGAAATTATCACTATAAGCCATGAAGGGCTAAAGGTTCAACAAATACCTGCAACTTTTGATCAGGTATAGTAATTAAAAAGATATTCATTTATGTAAATAAACGACTAAAATCATATTTACTTAACTCTTTTTTTTTATTTACCTACATGAATATTCATTTCAGGGCGAACAAAACAGAATGGTTGTATCGAACGACGAAGGAAGGGGTACAGCGACCTCATTACACATGGAAACGTTCATTACCAGCACCGCCTTCAATATTGAAGCTACTGACAATCTATCACATTACAAGGTTGAAAGTAGTGCATTTCATTCAGGGAATTTTGAAACAACTGATGGCAATCGGCTTCCCAATACAGCAGCTGATATCCAGGCTCGTTTTGATGGTTCAGAGAGTAGTGAAAATAATTGTATGTGTCCAGAAGTATTACCAATACGCTGCAAAACAACAAATGCTGATTTGTATCGCAATAAATTAGGATCAGGAGGCCGTGGTGAATGTATTAAATACAAAGATAAATGGTTCACTCCAAGTGAATTTGAAATTTTCTGTGGCAGAGGATCAAGCAAAGATTGGAAACGATCTATAAAATATGGAGGCAGAAGTTTGCAATCATTGATAGATGATGGAATGCTAAGACCGCATGCAACTAATTGTAGTTGTAATGTTTGTTGTGATGACGTTACCGGTAAGTACACATCTCTAAAAAGATTGAAATTTAATAGTTTTTATGTCTTTACTTTTAAATATTTTCCAAATCTCTATATACACCCGTCCCGTCTTAACAATGTAAGGCTCCTTCAATAATAAAACAAATATTGGGCGCAACAAGCTCTGAAAAGGTTCCGGCCTGTCAATTTCTGTATCACCTTCAGATGGCTTTTTCAAATCCTCGCGAAATTTATAACTTCGGTAAAGCATTTTGATCTTACTAGAAATTGAATCCGAAACTCTCTTTTAACAGTCCAAAGGTCGACGGTCTATTACACCGTGCTGTAAAGCCTCTTATTCTTGTAACATGTCCCTGAATCAGAAGTTTTCTTTTCCAGCAGATGGTGTACATATTATCTCTCCTAGCTGCATAACAAATTTACAATAAGCAAACCATTTTCCATTTAATTTTTGACGGAACAGATGTTTTTACATACATATGTGCGTGAATTAAGAGTGTACCCCCCAAACAAGAAAGTAAAAAAAATTAAATAAATATAGTGGCACAACAAAGCTCGGGAAACCTTTAGGTCTAACGCATTTCAGGGACCTACAATTCGTTACCCATTCCAATCAGCTGCATAAGATTTAGATAAGTCATCTCGTGGGTTGAGCTTGAGCAGGCACTGAGGTTTCGGCATGAAACCTGTGAAGCTTCAGAACGATTCTCCATTCTGTAAGAATGTGCAGAGATGTTACTTCATTTTCGAGTTCTAGTCTGCAGATGGGGTCTGATGCCAGGTGTAGACAACAGTGACCGGTTAACCCTCTAACTGTGTCAGTTTTGAGGGTTTTCCTATTGAGGTTCAGTAAAAAATTCGGATGTTTTTCAGTATATTCTGGTATAAAAAGTTTTGAACAGGTTTGGCCACATGAGTTACACGAATCTTTAGTGGATTCTCCCACTAGAATGTTTTTGAGTGTGTGTTGAAGATAATTTACACCGCAGAAGGTTTTAGCACCGATGAATGGTTTGGATGTGCCGTGTTAGCTAGGATGTCTGCCTTCTCGTTACCATCATAGCCTATGTGATCCAATGGAGAATGACAGAGCTTTTCCATGCTAGTTCGGAGAGTGAAGTAATTGGCTCTTCAACTAGTTTGGATCGTCTGAAAAAATGAAGATTGTTTTATTTTTTGTGTTTGATGAACTTTAATTTCAAACATTGGTTAATGGCAAAAACTACAGCTTGGAAGATAGACGAATGACTACCAAGACTAATTTCGAGTTGCTGAAAATGCCGGAACCTATGGCAGTTTCCATTTTTGAACCGTCATTATACAGACCATATCTTGCCTTGAAGCGTGGGGCTTTGTGTTCTCCCAGAAGTTGATTTTAAAGTTGTACACCGGAATAGTAGTAAAAGTATGGCGTTTTACTACATTGTTTATTATCAACAGGTGTCCCTTAGGGTTTTAGTACGAGGTTTTGTGTCCTTGATGGAGGAGACGGTGGGTACCAGTCTTGCTTACATTTTTATCAAAAGGTGGATTGGTCATTGGAGATAGCACTAGGAGTGTTTCACATGCATTCAATAATATAATCGGCTAATTGAAAACCATTATAAAGAACTTGCTCCTGAGTTCCAGACCTTAAAATAATACTTTATAAGCAGGCATGTTTACAAATATGTCAAATTTGCAAATGTAGAAAATGTTTTGTGAACGTGTTTTGATGTTTTATGTGTGGCTGGTGGCTGTGATGTTTCATGCGTAGTCATTGAAAGCAATTTGTTCATGTAAGGATGTTTCTTTTGTTCTGCTTTTAAGTCCTAAGATATAAATCGATTTAAAATCGGTACAACTTAAATTTGACTTTTACCGAACATCTGACCGTGCCACATTTTGTGAACGGAACCACAAGCTACTATGATAGTCACTTCAACAGCAGTGTTCACGTGAGAGTAAAATATTCTTCCACTCTGTGAATTTCTGCCACCAAAATGTCTTTAGACAGAGATCGTGCACAGTCAAAAAGAACACGTTATCATGAAAATTTCTTGCAAAAGTCATTTCTTAACGTTGTGTACAATTTCTGACTTTCTCAGAGAAACTTGACCTTCTCCGGAAAAGATGACAGATTGAGATTGTCTGTAAGCAATGTAGTGAAACGGAGCTCTTATTACCCTATGAGTAGCGAAAACAAGATATCCTTTGTTAAGGGTGAAGGAGCGTGGAAAAATGGGCATACTTTATGAATTTTTTGTGACTCAACAAAAAGATCAATTAAAAAAGGTTTTACAACTTAAAATTACAAATAAAATTTTTTTCGTGTCAATTAAATTCAAAATGGCGGCTGTCCAGCATTTCTTCGAAGATGTAACCTCCTTAATTTTTGTCATGAAACAAAATTAAAGCTCTATACAGGGTGATTCGCATAAGGTGTGACAAAAAGATAGGGTGTGTAGGTTGGACCTAGACAAGCAAAAAATCGTATGGGAGGGGGGGGTCCATTTTCTTCCGTTTAGGCGGGAGGGGCAATTTAAGAAAAAAATCACTAAAAATGGGAAAAAAATTATTTTAAAAGAACGGTAATACCTACAGAGTCATGCTATAGCATTTTGAAAAGCCAAAAACCTATACATTTATTTAAATTTTAAAATAAGTTGTTCAAATCAATAGTTTTTGAAATATTAATTTTCAAAGTCAAAATTTTGAAAAAAAACATAATTTTTTTTTTTTTCAAACCATTTTTTTCAAAATTTTACATTATTAAGTAGTATTTTTCTGGCTTATTTTCAATGCTCTTATTTATTTTTGATCAAACACAAAAAACCGGATGTCAAAATAACGTGTAGTTTTTGAGAAAACCAAAAATTACAAAAACGACTTTTTTAAATTTTTTGTTTTTTTAAAGTTTTTTTTTCGTTATTGGATTTTTAAGTGAATTCTCAATAAAAAAAGTAAAGAGAAAATTCATCCTTTATTTCGTAAGTTCACTTAAGAATCCAATAACAAAAAAAAAACTTTAAAAAATCAAAAAATTTAAAAAAGTCGTTTTTGTAATTTTTGGTTTTCTCAAAAACTACAGGTTATTTTGACATCCGGTTTTTTGTGTTTGATCAAAAATAAATAAGAGCATTGAAAATAAGCCAGAAAAATACTACTCAATAATGTAAAATTTTGAAAAAAAAATGGTTTGAAAAAAAAAATTATGTTTTTTTTTTCAAAATTTTGACTTTGAAAATTAATATTTCAAAAACTATTGATTTGAACAACTTATTTTAAAATTTAAATAAATGTATAGGTTTTTGGCTTTTCAAAATGCTATAGCATGACTCTGTAGGTATTACCGTTCTTTTAAAATAATTTTTTTCCCATTTTTAGTGATTTTTTTCTTAAATTGCCCCTCCCGCCTAAACGGGGGAAAATGGACCCCCCCCTCCCATACGATTTTTTGCTTGTCTAGGTCCAACCTACACACCCTATCTTTTTGTCACACCTTATGCGAATCACCCTGTATAACAACAGCAAGAGACGTACGTGGGATTTTTCGATATTTTGTTTGTTCCCGAAATGGTGCACGTTTGAACAAAACATTTAAATTTTTACTATAAAAAAAAACGACAAAATTGTTGATTAAAAAAAACTATGAAATATAAAAAAAAATATTACGTACATCTCCGGAGAAAGCTATTTCAAATGTACTATCAATATTTTGTAAAGATCGGTGAAGATTTGCTCGAGTTATGTCTTCGGCCAGTTCAAAAAAAGTGATTTCGCGAAAAACGCGTTCAAAGTTTTAACTATAAAATCTAATGGCATACCTGAGGAACACTGCCGCAGAATGGAAAGTTTGGGCACTTAGACATTTTTGCCGGCATCCATCCTTTGGTATGTTATTTTTAAGACCCTAAAGTACCTTTGGAGACAAAAAAAATTTCGGTTTCTTCAAAATTCTAGATCAGCTTCCCCCCTTAAGGCGATCCTCTTGTTTCTCGGCTGTTTTTAAAAGTTTTTTTTAAATGATTTTTACGGTCAAATCATCGCATCTCATTATTTTTATAATCATTATTAACATTCAAATAAGCTTTATACATTTTTTAAAGAATAGAATAAAAGCTATAGTTGCCGACAGGAAGATATCAAATAAAAGAGGGGCTCGAGTCGACCATTATTGCTTCAGTTTTGCTTATCTTAAATCAAAAACCAAACGGTATTTTTATCTCCATATTTAAGACTAACGATTGAACTAGGCTCAATTCTAAATTACAAAAATTGCCTTTTTTACACACTTTTAAAAATTACATTAAATTTTTTTGCTAATTTTTCTTAAGTTTTTCGCTCGTAAAAAAAAAAAAAAAATAACGACGCAATCATGATAATCCTAGTTCAAACGCTAATCCTAGTTGGCCCTGTTGACCATTACCGGAATTTTCTCCGCAACGCAACCAGTTTCGGAGATTCTATTTTGAAATGTTTGTTTTTATTTGTCAAAAATGAAGCCACCAAATTTAATTTTATATAAAGTATCGCATATAACTGGCAAACGTTGTATTTTGTCGGAGAGAATGTAAACTATCACGAAGCAAAATGTCTCCGAATCGTAGGAAATCGGAGAGAATTCAGCCTCGACGGTTACCTCGATAGGGCCGATTATAAATTTTGTATAAATTTGAACAAGATCGGTGCAATCGTTTCTAGATTATCATGGTTACTGTTTCGAAAAATTGTGTTTAGAGAAAACGCGTTTGAAAGTTTGCGCATGTCTTCGTGTTCGCTCCATATAACCTGGCTCCGTTCCAGTACCGGAACTTTTGAACCACTTCGAATATTGAAAAATTCTTTGGCACGCATTTTTCACACATGTTCTTGATGTCACACGAAAATAAAAACCACCATGAAAAGAAACAAAAAATTCCCATTAGCTGATAAGTTGAGTGGAAAGGTATACCAAAAATTCACGGATGTCTTTAGATAGTTTTTTGGTTTATACCTATTCTAAATATTCTACACGTAAACAACAGCAATAAACATCCGGTTACGAGTATTGAACTCTCCAATAACTACTTCCTAAGCTCTGTTTCATTGGGCGACGCAAATAACTTTGTAGAACTTCCCAGTAGGGAATAAATGGAACGATGAAGTATTTAAACATAAAAGAAAAAGAAGTTGGCCGTCGAAAGTCTCAGTGGAACACGGTCATATTCACCATATGCTAAAAACAGACGATTGTAAGACCTGAAAATGTTGTCAAGTGTGTACTCTTTCTTTATAAATTTTGAAAACTCGACGAAGACTCCATAAGCGCGGTTGTGTAGATTCAACCAAAATAATAAATTTTAAGCAAAAATGCTATTTCATTATTAAAATGTGAATGTTTATAAAAAAATAAGTAAATCGGATGGCCAACAAAGGTATGGAAACTTCAGGGCGCTAACGTAATTTAATGGCCTACAATTTCATGGCGAATTCAAACGGCTAAGCTATAAAACGCTTTTCATGGCAGAGTGTTAAAAGGACTCAACTTCGTTCTTCGCGATACCTGAGAAAAGCATTTTTTTTAACAGCCAGTAACAGGCAAGCATGTTTACCATCACGATACCAAATTGACCGTAAAAATTGGCCGAACAAAGTTCTTTTATCGAAAATATGTCTTAGGTGTAAATTATTATGTCAATGTTTCTACTTTTAGGCTCTGGTCCAGTAAGATTGTTCACTCCATACAAACGCAGGAAAAGAAACAGGGCAAGTGAGAGATGTGAAATGGCAAAAAGTAGAGGCTGTGAGTTATCATTGCCAGCGAAAATCAATGAAAATTGCGGAACTTTATCTGCCAGCGAAGGATCGTGTAACGCTGCCTTACATTCAGAAATCTTTCTCGATCCCAGAAGCCAAAATTCAATAGGTAAACTTCATGTCTGCATGCTATTGCACAGAGAGACGTGTCTGTATTGTGAAATGTATATATACAAATGTTTTATCATACAAATGCATGGATTTATCATTAAAACAGGCTTACAGTTCAATCAACAATTACTGAACAATTTGGAAGGCGTTTGTTCAACTATGGTCAAAGCGACGAACGATTTCAAACGAATTATATCCGAAATGCAAAGTTCATATAACAAAACCTTAGACATGCTTACGAGACAAAAAAATATGACACAGTTAAAAACTGATCAGTCAATGGAAGAAAATGTCTCAGGATCTTTGTTAAGCAATGAATTACTATCAACGAAGAAGGTAATACTAAATTGTACTCAATTTTTTCACAGGTTTTCATCGTTGCTTTATTTAAGTGTGCAAATTGTAATCGGGAAGCTTTAGCTGAGTGTTCTTTGTGCCGGAAAACTCCATACTGTTCGATATTCTGTCAGAAGAAGGATTGGAATTCACATCAGGTTGAATGTGGCAGGGGTCCTTTAGAAACTGCTGAACAAATAATGCTGTTGGTTGATGAGCAGGTCTGATGCAGACACGTCAACGCGAACAAAAAACTAATTTTGTACATTTACATTAATAGATAAGTTAAATATTTCCTTATAGAGTTATGACCCCTTTTAGGCAAAGCAGTTTTTTTTTCGTTTTTAATAAATTTTAAAGACTATCGTTTAAGTTTTGGATTTTTATTTCGTCGTTTGAATTTACGAGTGTTGTTTGATTCTGAGGTGACGTATGAAGTTGTTAAAGGCAGATAAAAAAGTTGTTTGCAAATTTTAAGGCGAATATTTTGATAACTTGGAGTTTATTTAAAGTAGAAGTAACATTAAACACTTACAGATGATTTTGGTTTTTAAATGTTTAAAATAAAAAGTGTAATGAAAAACGCAGCTGTATAGACAATGGGTGCTATGCTACGGTCCAATAAAAAGCCTGCGGTCGATGTAAAACAAGGATATGAGCCGGCACTTGATTCACAAATACAAACTTCTACCTCACGTCCAGCAGATTGCTTTTGAGTGTAGCATCCATTAGAGGCATTGGCTTTGGCACACATGTATGTTATGTTTTCAACTGCAAAGAAAGAGAATTAAAGTTATTTTAATTTGTTTCATTCATTACGGAATAAAGTTGATGCACAGATTTTAACGAATGGAATGGAAAACGGAAAATTTCCCCCGGTGAATGTTGTTATTGTTTCCACATAAAGAGAAAAAGTTTCCAAAATAAGTCAGAAGTATTTGCTACATTAAAAAAAAAAAAAAAATTTTGGAGGAGGAAAACCTAGATCTTTTCGTACGAAAAATATTTCTAGTAGTCTTTGGTCCCGTACGTGAAGGCAGTATGTGGAGAAGAAGATTAACTACGAATAGTATGAACCGTACAGCAACATGAGCAAAGTTAGAAGAGTTCGCATTGGAGGACTACGATGACTGTGACACTTAGACCGGATGGATAGTAACATTCCAGGCAACTCTCGTCGTAGCGGAAGAAGACTTCAACCGTTTTAGAGAGCAAAACTGTACATAGATTTCTTCCTAAATCCATATTGTTGACGAAAGATGATAAAATTTTCAGCTACCTAGAGCTAGGTGGGGTTAGGTGGAATTCGCCACACTTAGACCAATGTAGATCTATTTTGATAGTTTTTGGAGTATTGTAACGTCGTTAAAACATATGAGTTTATGGTTGGTCGATTTTTAAACATTTTGTGGCTTTAAAGAAGTTCATCAAGCTATTTCTTTGAATGTCTGATAGTTCCTCTAGTTCTTTGCAGAAGCAATTGCCTAGACAATTTTTCCTAGTGTGGCAGATTGTTGTTGTATCCTCATGTTCGTCTTCGTCATTGCATCCTCTACATAAGTCATCGGTGCAAAGACCAATTTTCTTTTTGTGGTAGCGATCGTAATAAAGGGCTATTCCAGTGAGGAGTGACAGCCGCTTCTCGATTTGAAGTGAGAATCCTCTCAAAAAGCTTTAACACATGTTACTCAAATGTCAAAAACAAATGGCACTTTCCATTGGTTTCACTCGGGGAAGCACTCAATCTAAAAACCAATGGAACACCTAAAACTGTTTTTGCTCAACTTAACGTGTTGGCTTTGTGTGAGTGAAACATCTATAGCACATAAAAAATATTTCCTGTGGAAACTTTTAATTTTGACATTTGAGTAACATGTGTTAGTGCTTCTTGAGTCGATTCTCACTTCAAATCGAGAAGCGGCTGTCACTCCTCAGAATCGTGGGAAGCGATTTTTTTGCACCAATGGAACGGTTTGAGAATGCTTCTGGACGCTCCTGGACGGTACTTTTCGTCCAATGGAAAGTGCCAAAAGTTTTCTTTAAGGAATATTTTAAGAGCTACAGGTGTTTCACTCACACAAAGGAAATTACGTTAAACTGAAAAGAAACAATTTTGGGTGTTCCATTGGTTTTTAAAATGAGTGCTTCCTCGAGTGAAACCAATGGAAAGCAACATAAGACTACTCATAAAAGTACTGACGGGAATTTGAGTGTTATTGAGAGTGTCTTGGCACTTTCCATTGGTTTCACTCGGGGAAGCACTCATTTTAAAAACCAATGGAACACCCAAAATAATTTCTGTTCAGTTTAACGTAATTGCCTTTGTGTGAGTCAAACATCTATGGCTCTTAAAAAATATTCCTTGAAGAAAATTTTCTTTTTGACATTTGAGTAACATGTGTTAGTGCTTCTTGAGTCGATTCTCATTTCAAATCGAGAAGCGGCTGTCACTCCTCAGAATCACGAGAAGCGATCTTTTTGTACCAATGGAACGGTTTGAGAATGCTTCTGGACGCTCCTGGACGGTTCTTTTTGTCCAATGGAAAGTGCCATAGTCTCCCAAATGATCGATCAAGTCTCCCGCTTCCCCCCTCGGTTTAAGATCAATCGGTAGTTCTGTCAAACATCTGTGGGTATGTCAATCTGTTAATTTTTTCGAAGAACTTTTAATACACTTTCAAATGCCTCTTTTGACTTTTAAGCTAAGAGAGAAAAGTAAGTGATTGGCAGATTGGCACGCACATCAAGGGGTTATCAATACCTCCGATACCCTTATACCTAATGTTATAAAACACATTGCGAGCACTTAGAAAAGTAGGAGAGGATTAAATAGACACCGATGCACATTGTTTTTGAATTTTTGTGAGTCCTAGTGTAGGGGCAAATCAGAGTCTGGCAAAGCATTCCACATTCGGGTTGTGCGACTAAAAAAATTAATGTTCACACTTAACTGTACGTCCTAAGTTGGGTTTAGGATAAAATTAATGAGGATAACGCGACTAAATGCTCCAGCCCGTTTAAACAAATTTTAGTTTTCTACTGTAGGTCTGTAGGGTTTGCTTTAAATATTCGAAAACTTCTTTCTCTAATGTCACTTTCCATTGATTTTCCTCGGAGAAGCACTCATATTCAGCCTTATCGGGATTTCCTTGGGAAATATTTTTCTCAAAAAATGCTTCCCTTCCCGGGAACAAGTTTCTACTATCGAGGATTCCCCACGTATAATATCCCGATACCAATTTTTTTAATTTGGAAAAATATCCATGGGAAAAAAGTTCCCGATAACCCTAATTAGAAACCAATATGGAACACCGAAAATTGTTTCTATTCAGTTTGAAGTAATTGCATGGGTGGGAGTTAAACAGTTATGGCTCATAAAAAAAAAAATTCTTTGAGGAAAATTTTCGCACATTTGAGTAACATGTGTTATTGCTTCTTGAGTGGACTCTCATTTCAAATCGAGAAGTGCCTGTCACTAGGTCTGTTCGTTGAACTTTCCCCAGGGTTGACCCAGGTTTTCTTGACAACCCTATGAGTTGTCAAAAAAACCTGGGTTTTCCAGTTCTCAAAAAACGCTAAACCACAAATCACCACACATCCCTGTCATTAAAAAAAAAATACATGCCATTTGACAGCCCTCAAATCGCCACAGCAAAAAGCTAGTGCGAGTTTGGGGAAAACCTATGGCAAACCTATGACTCAAAAAACACTCAATTTGACATTCATGGCGAATTTAGGTTTCTCAAAAAACGCTTTGTGGCGACCATAGGGCAACCCCAGGGCTTCAACGAACAAACCTACTTCTAAGAATCATGAGAAGCGATCTTTTTGCACCAATTTAACGGTTTGAGAATGCTCCTGGATGCTCTTGGACGGTTCTTTTAGTCCAATGGAAAGCGACACAATTCATGATTTGAATTTCCTTACAAGTATGATTAATAATCTCTAAATTACTGTCTCAACTTACCAGCGTGATTGTAAATATAAGAATACTTTATACATGATTCACCACGCACCAGACGACATCCAATTTCAAGGGGCTTCTTTTGAAAATTTTTCCACATAAGCGCTGTGTTGGGCTCCTTGCTGTTCGCTGCAAGAATCGAAAATTTGTTTTAATGGTTTAATCTTTCAACTGGAACTATATCCTTAGTGCAGTTTTTCATTTGATCATAAATTTAACTCACTTGTTGCAACTAACGGTTTTCGACAAGGAACATTCTTCAGGTCACCACGAAAAGTTTCACAAGTCAAGTTTTTGATTTCACTGTCTCTGTCGAATTTCTCTCCAAGCCATGTAAATCGGAAACAGTAGGGATAATCACTTGACTTATTACTCGGCGGTTTTGTTGTCATCGAAACTGAATTAAAAATTATCTTGAGCACATGATTGTATTGGGTTTAAATTATAAGATATAAGTTATAGGAGCTAACCTTGCTGCGATTGAACAACTGCTCCAAATGTTCCGCAAACCGCAATTATTAACGCCAAAAAACGCACCATTATATTACGAATTGAGATCAAGACTTGTGCTATCACACTGCAACATATTCATTATGATTTCAAGAAATGAATTTCTTTGTTTATCTTTCATTAGGCGACAAAAATTTGCAGTGTTATCTTATCGATCGGTAGAAATAAAATCACTTGGTACATTTGTTTTCACTGAAGAGGGTAAACTATCTTAACACATGCGATAAAATCATTATCAATCATCATTTTCTTTGTATGAGGAGGTTAATTTTTTATTTATAAAGTTCTTTGTTGATACACATAAGTAAAGTATATCAAAACCGTTCGAGGAACGCACTAGATATCTCATTTCCGTAACCAGATTCCAGTGGGAATTGTTATCCGAGCAGATCGGTTGATAAAAATATGACTGTGGGATATATAATTGTCTTTTACATTTACATACATGTGAGGTTCAATAATTCTTCTCGATTAAAACATAGGATTCAAAAAAACGTAAGTAAAAGAAAGGAAGTAAAAATATAATGGTTTTATTGCATCTTTTGTGAGATTCTGCTCTAGGATAGTTGTTAGCACCTATTTTACAAGAGACTGGACAAACAACTTTATGGGATTCGAACATCGAACTCCCAAATTATAGAATGACATGCTAACCCAAGCCACTAGTTGGTTGGTTTTTGGTCTTTCTACAGAATTTATAGGGCTTCAAATAACCGTGCCTGCCATAAGACCGAATTTCTCGCAAATTTCGTAATTAAGTCGTTTGATGGTGATTGTCTTTACTGCAGCAGGAATTAGAAGAATGTATAAGTAAATGTAATGAATGTAAAGCGCTACCTTCCAAATTTAATGATCTGATCAAAGATCATTCAATACTGTCACTTGAAAAAATGTCCAAAGATGAAAACAAAGATGACCAAACATAGCTTGAAATTACCAAAATAATGGTTTCTACAAAAAACGAGACAGGAAAGCAAGAACACCTAGTTCGGGAGACGATAAGGCTTTATTTGCCGTGATAGGAACGAGCTACAAAAGTTATACCAAGAAAATAAAAACTATGCCAGGGTGGTAAATCTCTAACCAAGTCCATAAAGATCATAAAGCAAATACAATAGAAGAATCGCAGTCGCTTCTGAGGATCTGGAAAGACTACTTCTCCAGACTCAATTTGAACGGTAATCGATTTGATAAAACAAATGGCGGAATAAGCTCTTGATTTAACTTCGTCAACATGAGAACGAAAATTTAATTCGCGCGCCGTCGCAGAGAACTCTTAAATCTCGGATAAACTGCACACGGTTTAAAGACATGTTCCGAAGATGATAGGATCTGGGGGGAGGTTTCATTACTTTTACGAGAAAAAGTAATTGCTTCGCATTTGGCAATGTTTAATTCAAAGAAGTTTTTAGAACACCAAACACCAAAAGATGAATGAAATCGAATCGAAAATTTTAGCGTCATCCGCGTAAAGTGAGATAGAAGAATATTGGATGATCTTTCCGACATCATTAATGGCAAGGATGAAAAAGAGGAGTCGAAGATGGCTGCCTTGGGGTACACCGGAGGTTGCCACAAAAGGAACTGATGTCAAGATTACCATATCTAAGCTTAAACCAAGTAAAACGAGGTTTCCAGACGGCTTCGACGCCGACTGGATATCAGTAGGAAAGGAGAATACACAGGTGGTGTAAAAGAATTGGTCGGAGGAAAGTATACCCGATGAATGGAACCTCCGTCCGTACTACCGAACCTCAAAGAAAGACGGAAACTTTTAGAACTACACTTAATATAAAAATATTAGCCTCCTTAACGTCGCATCTCTTGTCTTGTCCGATGAATGGAACCTCAGCCCGTACGATCGATCCTTAGAAAGGAGACTTTTTCAATTGCACTAACTATAGAAGAATCAGCCTCCTGAACTTCTGAACACCCTTCATATTAACAAGGATCCTTTGAAAATCCTCCCAAAAACCCGCGTATTTTAAGGAGCGAGCTGTAAACAGCCGTTCGTTCGATTAAAAGAAAGAGGTTTGCTAGTATAAATTTACCCAGAGTTCGACCATTAGTTGTCAAAAAACCTAGATTTTCGGTCATGAGAAAGAAAAATACGTGTCATTTGACATACCTACCTCCCTGTTTTGTACCTCAACTGGCCGAATTGATGACAAACCCATGACCCAAAAAATCTTTAGTTTGACATTAAGTTGAGGTTGAGGTTCGCCAAAAAACGATGTGTTGCTATCTTAGAGCAAACCCCAGAAAAGAAGAAGAAGAAAAATGACGAATAGATGACAAATTTTACAATAAAAACACGTCTCTTCAGAACCTGATTCCACTGTCATAACTTTATGTTCAGGTTTACACATAAATAAATAAATAGAGTATCGCAAAAGAGCGAGGAGCTCCATGGCCTAGCGCATTTCTCACAAACATGATTTGGGAGGGAATGGAGGGGACCTACAAGGGAAAGCGCTTTTCGTGGCATTGAATTTACCAACGGAGGACTTGGCAACTCTCCGCGAAATGCGATACCCGTGGAAAACGTTGAGACTCGAACCACGAACACGAACCTCTGAGTTAACAGACAGACAAATGCTAACCATCTTATGCTTGGTACTTTTGAAATAAAATAGTGCTCATACGCCACAGTGATTTACATACAATCAAATAAGCGAAGCCCAATTATTAAAATCGAATAAGAGATCCTATAAGTAAAACATAAGTCAACATATTCAGCAAGTGTTCTAATTACAGAACAAAGCAAAATTTGCCAAAATTCCTAAACTGCCAACGATTTTTTTTCACCCCAACTTGAAAGAAATAAAAAGTTGCTAACCGTATTAACCACACTCATTGGCATACCTAGTTTTAATGTTGTTTTGATAATCATTTATCTTTCTTTCTTTGGAAAACAATTTTCCTGGTGTTGTAAACTAATCATATTCCCATTAAACAACGGAAATTTAGTTGGTTTTTCAAAAAATTAATCATTTTTCTAAGCATCATCGCAAGTTGAGATCATTTGATACTTTCAAGTAAAATGTCGCACCTGGAGTGTCAAAGTACAAAATCTGGAGAATATCTGCTGAAATTTTCAAGTCGATCTGATGAGTAGTCTCCGAGTAACGGCCGTTTAAAGTTGGCGCCTTTGGTTCGAGTCAGTACCACTTGGGGAGTGAACACGGTTCTACAATGCTTACTTACGAACTTGCCGACAACTTCTAGCAAGCAGCTGTAGGCGGCATACTGTATATAGTGGCGATGGCTAACGGTAGTACGTACATTTACGTAGTCGTGCATACAGAGTGCGTTTATAACCTTGAAACTTTTAATGCGATTATCTCAGAACCACTTTTTTGAAGTCGGTGACAGCGATAACTCAAAAATAGTTCAACCGATCATCCTCAAATATTTTCATTGTTAATACAAAAACAAAGTATTTAATTGTGGGGGTTTTTTTCTCAATAAAACCGATTTTATAGCCCAAACCGATTTAAATAGTCACTGAAAATCCCAAAATCGAAACTTCTGGAATCTCAGCGATTAATGACCAGAAAAAGATGTTATCTAACGATAGCTTTTTGAATTTTTGTTTTAGATAAGTTTTAAAGGCGGAATCGCGGTCACCACAAAAAATATTTTTTTACATGCCCTTACTTATTATTAAGCTTGCCCCCGGCGCTGACGCCACGCGATGAGATGTTTAACAAGTCTTATTCTTCTTATCTCTGCTTTTAAGTTTACTTACCTTGCGTTATTTTCTTAAAAAATTATTTATCAGGCTCTATTAGCTTCACCACCAACACGAAGGAAAACATGTTTCATTCAAAGGAGTAGAAGAGTACCAATAGAATAAGAGACTACTCCGTCAGGATCTCCGCCATTGTGAGCTTTAATAATTTAAAATACGCATCAGTGCAATTTCAGTACACCCTAGGGCGCATCAGTGCGTACATCAAGCAAACCGATGGTTTCTTTTACTTCATTTCAACTCGTTAATTCGTTTTCATTATGTTTTATAACCTTAAGTTGAGCTTCTTTATGACACCTGTGGCATATTGTCACTGTTCTTCAGCCTTAGAAACATAAATCCTCATACAAAAAATATCTTTAGTGTTTATTTTATAAATTTGTTTAATTAAAATATCAAATGCACTTTCCTCTTACCTATAATTTGTTTTTGTTTTGTTTTGTTTTTTTGTTTTTACAAAAGAGATATTCAAGGGACAGTACCTACTCTCTTTGACCTTGTTTTATACAGAAAATAGAACAATTTAACTTATCACTTACATATACATACATATATAATTATATTAATATAATTAATAATAATATTTTTAAAAATTAAACAACTAAAAAACTTAAATACATTTTAAGTGGTAGGGAATATTTTCTTCTGTCACCTTAATTGCTCTTTCAAAATAAATGTTCTATGAATACTCGGCTTAGGAATAAAATTATAATTGTGATCATTGACTGTTGGGTAATGATGTTTATGGATTCAGTACCATCGGTGCCAAAGACTGGGAATTGAATTTCTTCGGGCTCACTCAATTCTTCGTCGTCGTTGTCCAACTTATTTGTCATTGATCGATATCTTATAGTGAAGTTAACTTTGAATACAGCTTCTGCAACACCATTTGGTGATGAGACAATGAAGTAAAATGTTCTAGGAACCTTCTCGTGCATGCTGACATATGTTAAACGGGCTTCCTTGCAGAAAGGCGTCGGAAGATCCTGAAAGTAAATGACGTCCGTAAGAAATGCTGTTTGACACAACACTTATGAAGATTTACTAACCGTTACTCCATAAGCAAGAACAGTACTTCCATACTGATTTCCTGGTGTAAACACTCTGTCGCCATGCAACCAACGAGCAGCGTGTGCTGGCGGATTTGCACAAAACTCAACGGAAAGATGAAGAGGTGATCCTGGATATGCCACTGGAGTTGCATTACGGGCAACAACAGTTGGCACGCCTGTAAAAAAGTAATAAAATAAACTCAAGTCATTGCATAGAAATGCTCATAGTGAGAATTTCGAAGAAACAGCGGCGAACTAACAATAAATATACGAATTGCATTTCCTCTGTGAATTGATAATGTCTTCAGTTCGGAAATGAAAATTTATGTTATTTGAATGTAAAAAATTACCTTTCACAAGCAGACCCACTGTTTGAAGGACTTCCAGCCTCTTTTTATTCTTTGCTGAATGCCCTATACACTTGTAGGTACCTGCATCTTGATAAATAACATCTTTTATAGAAAATTGACCAGTGGGTGGTGATAAACCATGACCCAAGCCTCGTAAACGTGCCGTTACAGGGTCTAGGTGTGACCAGCAACCTAGAGATCCTAAAAATAAATTGGTTTATATTTCTAATGTGTAAGTTCAACAAGTTTTAGAATTCAAAATAATTTAAGCAAAACTGATAGAGAAAAAACTGAAAAATTATTGGAAGTTAAATTTTTCGTTGCAAAATTTTATGGGGCGTAGTATAATGAATTAACCAGAAACTTACCTTGAGGACATTGAAGGGTCACTGCCCCACCCAACTGCACCTCAAGCTGTCCTTTACTTGGATTATGGGACGCTGCTACAGAAACATCCTGGTCATCTGGCTCAGATGTAACATCAACAGAATCATCTAGAGAAACGACAAAAAACGTAGTTATTTTGTGTGTGTTATGGAGGATAAATCAACAGAAAATGACAGATTTTCTTCGAAATTCGATTAAGGTTCTGCTGGTCTGAAAATTCTGTTTTCAAAACTATGGTATATAAGTACGAGTATAGTAGAAGTGTAAGTGTTGAAAAATGCTACTGGTATTAGAAGAAGCTGGTTTTTTCAAGGACGTGTGCATTCAAGAAGATATAAGATGCATATAATATAAAGGTGCGCCCACACTATGCCGAGCGGCATCAATCGGCACATGCCAACCGGCAATACCGACTTAGTGTGGACGTCCCGATCGGCCTTCCTCCTTACCGAAAGCCGAGCCGAATTCGAACCGAATTAATTTGATCCGTATGCCGGTCGGCATAGTGTGGACGCACCTTAATGCTCACTTCAAGAATTCAACTTTGTTTGCCATTTAGTTTTAATAATGATTTAGAGCAAGTGGTCGCCAAGCCACCGCACCAGTCTGGATGGCTCAAATAAATTCCAGCCGAGCTGTCTAATTTTTAAGACTACATTTTGCAGCATTTGGGGGCGAATATCCACAATATAGCGCCGAATATTCTCTTCCAAGTCGTCAATCGTCTCGGACTTATCTGCGTATAGCATTGCCAGGTTGAAAACCACACGTCTAAGAGAAAACACAATTGATTTGTCGTTGGGTTGTAAAAATTCTAGCGGATTTTACAACGATACAAGACGGAAATGGAAATTCTCCATTAGCCGATTTAAAATTCCATTCCGATTCATTCCAGTTGGATTCTATTGGCCAATTCGCTAATATAAACGGGATATTGGTCTACAATAGGAATATTTGTACAAAAGTAATGTTTAAATTTTTTTTGGGGGGTTGGTAGTACCATTCCATTTCATTCGATTAATTTAAATAGACTTTTCACTATGAAGAAAAATTGTAGTAGATTACTGATTTGTAGAAAATTTTCTATTACGACGTACATAGTTCGTGATAGGGCAGGTAGTATAGGTTCGAAAAATAAGACTTCTTTTTTACAAATGTCACTTACAATTTAACTATTTAATTTCAATCGATAGTTTATACTTATTTTTACTGAGCTTTTTTAGAATTTCAAATTTTTAGGGCAAACAATTTTCTGTAACTAATTCAATGTTGTTTACGTCTTAATGTTTACACGTTACGTTGACAGAATTTTGAAAAACTGAATTTCAAGTGAATTTTGACATACCGAACAATGATCAAATACAATTTGGACAGGCAGAATTTTTCAATCAAGACAAGAACCAGAATCTTGACTGGATCGACGAATTAAACGAAATGTCTTTAAGTTTCGATGAAGTCCAGGACTTTTCTACCAAGACTCTTTTATTAACACGAAAAATAACTGAGTGTTTCTCTTGCCTTCTTAACACAAAGTAACAGATATTGAAAAGGTTAACAATGAACCGATTTCTAGAACACAGCTGTCAATTATCTACATATATCTTCTATCTATACATACCGGGTGCGACAAAAGTATGGAAACCCCTGCAAATATGGCAGAATATGCGTTAAAAAAAATTAAAGACTCTATATCCGACGTATTTTTCGACGAGAAATCCGATGGTGACCTTGAATTTGACCTTGGACGTAACCTTGAAGCCCCAGCGACCCAAAAATCGATTTTTCAAATGGAAACCCCCTTTTTTTATTGCAGATTTTGAAAGAGCGCAAAATTTTACGAAAAAACATGTATTTTATTTTATTTTGCGCTCTTTCCAAATCTGCAATAAAAAAAGGGGGTTTCCATTTGAAAAATCGATTTTTGGGTCGCTGGGGCTTCAAGGTTACGTCCAAGGTCAAATTCAAGGTCACCATCGGATTTCTCGTCGAAAAATACGTCGGATATAGGGTCTTTGATTTTTTTTAACGCATATTCTGCCATATTTGCTGGGGTTTCCATACTTTTGTCGCACCCTGTATAATAAAAACGTAACAGTTTGTCTGTTTTTGCATGCTTATCTCAGGAATGGCTTATCCTATCTAGATGGGGTTTTCAGTAATATATTGTGGTAAGCTTCACTTAACATTTAGTTTTCATTTCATGTCAATCGGTTGATAAATAAAAAAGTTATGCCAATTCTTGCGGACGAAGTCGCTGGCACACCTAGTATTTTAATAAAACCTGGGTCAACTGAGACGTTCAAAATCTATCAGTTGTCTTAAAAATGCTGGCTTCTAGTTTTCCAAATGAAATGAGAGCTAAGGTAAGAAAAAAACGAGCTATAGCCTTGGCAATGACTGGAGTGGAAAATGTCAGAACGATGTCAAAACGACTACCAAAAGCAGTCGTTAGTGCTAGCGAGTATCATAAAACGTAATCGCAACGTAACGACAACGAGGGTTAGTACCGTTATTTGTAATACGAGCTATGGCCCATGAGATAATGTTGACATTACTCAAATTTTACATGTAAATCTGATAATTTAAGACTGACTAATAAGAGATTGGATATGAATTAGAGGTGCAGATCTAGGTCATATTTGCCTTGTTTGCCGCCAAATTTTCAGTACTTTTAAATGAAAGTATTTAATGATATACGGCCAATCAAAGCCCTTCCGTGGCAAGATGTACACAAAAAATCTTTCTTTTATCAAAAAGTTGAAATGGTTTCCACTTACATCTCACACTTAAATAGTACCCAATGCTTGAATATTGAAAGTTCAAATGACGAGAGGTGCACTTGTACCATCCAGAATGTTCCCGACGAATTGACGTAAAGTTAAGAAAGCCATCTCCTGTTTGTGGTACCTGCAATTTACAAAAAAATATTCTCATTTCATTTTCCCGATTTAAGAATATTATATTTAAAGCTCTTACGGGTGTATCGCCATCATCTTTTTGCCACCTCGGTACACTTGCTGGATTCGAGTCAACGTCACACTTCAAAGAAACTTCAATACCTTCACGAAGTGGGTATCCAAAACCCGGTGTTCTTGATATTGCGAACGAGGGCGTATCTAAAGCAAACAAAATAGTCTCGTTTTATATCGATCAGTAACGGTTTTTTCTGCATAAGAACTCTTCTTAGGTCTTTACTTACATTGCACATCAAGTAATAGTGAAGCATTTTGTCTCATCTTGAGAGTTGGATGTTCCATAACACAGAGAATCTTTGCGTTATGATGTGCTCTGTAGACAGCTGGAAGACGAGCTTCACTTTTAGCACCTGCATTTATTTTGTATGGTTGTTTGGTCTAAAGCGATATACAAACATACTTCATGTTTAAGGAGAATTTTTATGATAGTCAAAAAAAAAGAACCTTACTTTCTCCTTTTTTACTTCTTCCAATTCAAGAACTTCTGCGGCAACTTTTTGTGCATGTCGATCAACGCCGGGACTTAAAAGAACCTCCCAAGTGAGGGTTGGCTTAGGGTTTCCACCCTCGCTGATGCAAGCTAAATTAAGCTCAGAATTCTCCTTTACAGGTACAAAAATATTTCCCGCATCTAAGCGTCGTGAATCTATGAGTAAATAAGGTGCCTTTGGACGGTCTTGAAATAAGAAAAAAAATTTTTTCATTACTATGTGTGTCTTGTTTGGGTAAAGATTATTCAATTGCTCTACCTAATATTATAAGTTTTACAGGGCGCGCATTTTCAATATACGCATTCACATTTTCGGCCTCACACTGCCACTTTCCATCATCCTCCAACATTGCATTTGTAATAGTCAGTGCTCCATTGGGTTCTTTGATGAAACGATAGTCAGTTATTCTGGAAGATCTTTCTATTGCGTGGACACTCTGAAAAAATAAAGAAATATTTAAATCCAATTAGCTTATAGAGCTTATAATTAAACTGAATGAAGTGAATTGGAAGTTTTACGAAAAGGTAAAAAGATCTTGCCAGAGTTGCAAACCCTGAACTCAAGCCTGTAAAGACCAGCAGGGAAACATATAGTTGTAGAGTCACAGTCGCTACTGAGGATCTGGAAAGATCACTTCTGCAGACTGCTTAACGGCAATGAGGACACAAATTCCGCTTTCAGGCAGGTTGCTTCATTCAGCTTGGACGGAAAGAATCAAGATCAAGAATGCCATCCTCCCGACCTAGAAGAAGTTAAGCTTGCCATATGCAAACTTAAATCAAATAAGACTGCGGGTGCAGATGGCCTTGATGCCGAGCTTTTCAAGGCAGCTGGAGACCAGTTGGAAAGGAGCATGCACCAGCTGATCTGCATGATATGGTCGGAAGAAAGCATGCCCGATGAATGGAACCTCAGTATCGTATGCCCGATCCTAAAGAAAGGAGACCCTTACAATTGCGCCAATTATAGAGGGATAAGCCTCCTTAACGTCGCTTATAAGATCTTGTCTGCTGTAATATGTGAACAGCTGAAACCCCACGTCAACAACTTGATAGGTCCTTATCAATGTGGTTTTAGACCAGAGAAGTCCACAATAGACCAAATTTTCACATAACGGCAGATCTTGGAAAAAACCCGTGAACATAATATCGATATTCACCATCTCTTTATCGATTTCAAGGCCGCGTATGACAGTATCTACAGAGACGAGCTGTACAGAGCCATGTCTAGTTTCGGCATCCCTGCAAAACTCGTACGACTATGCAGGATGACTTTGGAGAATTCACGCTGCTCCGTCAAGGTCGGTAAAGAACTCACCGAGACCTTTGATGTCGAAAAAGGCTTTAGGAAAGGCAACAAACTGTCATGCTATTTCTTCAACATCATACTTGAACAGATTGTAAGAAACTCAAACGTCAACACCAGAGGAACAATCTTTCAAAAGTCTGTGCAATTACTCGCATATGCAGACGATATTGACGTAATGGGAAGAAAAAAGCGTGATGTCATAGGTGCTTTTGCGAGTATCGAAACAGAAGCGGCAAAAATGGGTTTGATGGTTAATGAGGGCAAAACGAAGTATATGTTGTCATCAAACAAGGACACAGAACATCGACGAATTGGACAAAACGTCACAATAGACGGACTTAACTTCGAGGTAGTACAGGACTTCGTCTATCTAGGATCCGCTGTGGACACGGACAACAACATCAGTGCAGAGATCAAGCGGAGAATAACTCTTGCCAACCGTTGCTTCTTTGGGTTAAGAAGGCAATCAAGAAACAAAACCCTCTCCAGAAAAACCAAAATAACCTTGTACAAGACCTTAATCATCCCAGTCCTGCTTTACGGCGCGGAAGCATGGACCTTATCGCAAGCCGATGAGGAAACTCTTGGTCGTTTCGAAAGAAAAATTCTCCGAATGATCTTTGGACCCGTATGCGAAGACAATGTGTAGAGAAAAAGATACAACAACGAGCTGTATGAGAGTACGCATCGCGAGGCTACGATGGTTAGGCCATGTAGAGCGGGTGTTCGAAAGCACATTGCAGGGAAATCGGGGAAGGGGAAGACCTCGTCTTAGGTGGCGCAATCAAGTGGATGAAGACCTCAACCGACTTGGAGTGCGAAACTGGAGAGAGCTCGCCGGAAATCGAAGTAGTTATAGAAGGATGTTGGTTGAGGCCCAGGTTCACCCCGAACTGTACTGTAATACCCACCTAAGTAAGTAAGTAAACGAATAAACAAATCAAAGCGAACGTAAGAAATAAATATGCAATTTTTCACCCATGTTGACAAATAAACTTTAATGTAATGAGCAAAATTGCTTTTTCCTTGAGAGAAGGATTGGGAAAGTTCTCTTAAAAGTTATTTATTTACCAAGAACAATCTGAAAACTGTGTTTGTTACTGACAGATAGTTTCACTTCACTCCACCCCAAAACGTTTTCCAAAACTAAACTTAAAGTGAAGGCTGGAAGAGAATTTTACTGTTTTTGTTTTGAGGTACTGGAATGAGCACTATGTAGACTTAGAGTGACATGTGACAGTTCTGCACACAAGTCACTCCAACTCTCCAATTCAACCCAAATTTTACCTTTGTGCATTGACTATTGACTTCGCAGACCTTTTCAAAGCAAACCGAAGTTTTTATTTAAACTTTGTCACTTAAAAAAGCCGCTGACAGTTGAAACGTTTTCTTTACCAAAGCAAAAAATAATTTCGAAATTTCAAGTGAACTTTTCTTATAGCCTGATTGTATCCAACATCCTTGATACCTCACAAGTCACAACGTTCCAGTCAAGTCACAACTTTCTTCTCAATACTTTAATTTGGATGTGATTATTAGCAGTTTACAGCTTTTAGAGTTGTGATTATTTTACTTCCACAAACGCTATCACTTTGAAACTGCCGATTTCGTTTAAACGAACTCAAAAAGTCTACGAAAATGGAGTGAAAATGATTTTAGAAAACCAGAATGTTATTTTGATATTGTGACGAAAACTAACAATAAGTTTTTTTTTAACCAGAGAAACCAAAATTTGTACTCACCAATCCATTTTTATACCATGAACTGCTGACTATATCCAAGTCGACTTCACACACTAGTCGAACTTCCGTATGCTGTTCGGCATACACAACTGACATCTCTTCATCGTGATCCTCATTAAAAGGATGAATAATTGGCCTCAATGGCATTGCCATTGGCTTGCCAACATTTGAATAATATTCACTTTTTTCATCACTTCCACCTCCGGCTGTATTAGCCGATGAGTCATCTCTTTCCATTTGACCATCACCGGCACTGCTATAGCCCCTCCCACTGTCGAATTCTTCGACATCGTCTATAATAATTATAGGCTCACTTTTCTTCAAAGAGCTTTGAAAAGCTTTCAGTTTCGTCGATCTACTATCACTGTAATTGTTGCTGGCTACGTCCATTTGTAATGGCGATGCCAATGGCAGGATATTATTATTATTAATTTTACTCTTACTTCTACTTGTCCTTTTGCTATTAGGAGGAGTTAGTTCGTCTTCAAATGACGACGATGATAAAGACTCTTGCGGAAGATAATTTTGGGAGGAATACAGTAAAGTTGGAACGGCAGCTACAGCTAAAAACGAAGATTCAGATGCAGATTTAGATGTAGATAGAGAAGACGAAGTTGATAAATCTATGTTTGTTTTGTTTATACTAATATCACTTTTTCTAATATTACTTGAGCTGAGTAACTTGTTTATGTTATTAATGCCATCTATTGAAAATTCCTCACTGCTGCTAACCTCACCCCTACTCGATAGTAATAAGTCAAGCGAGTTATCTGTTTCACGCTTGAGCCTTCGATGTGTTATTTGGCGTTGTTGTTGTTGTGGTTTTTGTTGTTTGTTCTCAAGTATCATTCGTTGAGCTGCTTCCTCGGTGGTTGGCCCTTTGAGGGACACGTTAGAGTGCAAGAATTCATGTGGCAACCGATTCGTTGTCACAAAGGAAATTTGTGCAATTTTATTGATAATTTGAAGGGATGATGGGTTTGCTGATGATAAAGGTGGCAAGTGAGATGACATATAACTAAGGGATGATGATGGGAGCGGTGGTAGTGGTTGTGGTATTTTTGATTTGCGATGTTGGTCATCGAGACGTGAGTGCTGATGACTCCCATGTTGGTGTTTTTTGTTTTTGGCTCTTAAGCAATTGGCACATGAATGTGAGGGTTTAATACTTGTTGCAGACAATGATGTTTGTCTGTTGGTTTTTCTTTTAATATCACCTAAAAGGGACGATGCGACGAAGTGATCTTGGTCGTTTTGTGATGATGCACTTGCATTTGCCAGCTGTGCAGGAACTTGCTGCAGAAACTGTTGTTTCAAATTTTTTATGATATTTTGTTGATTTGTTGTTTGTAAGCCTGAAGCAAGAAAAAAGCAAATGTAATTCAATGTTTTTCTTTTATGGAGAAACAATATTTTTGTCCTTATCGAGAGTATAGATACTTACATTGCAATGAAATAAGGAACAGTAATATCCAGAGGCGTCGATCAAATGTTGGTCTCATGACGTCATAACTTCCAAACGGTTTATTTGGATTAAACCGTTTGTGAAACGTTTCACGTATTTTTTTTTCTAACTCAACGAATTAGACTTTTCTTTTATCCCCAAATTCAAAATGCTTACATTTGATTCCTGCTTCAGAATTGATGTTTGTAGCTCGGTTTCTGAAAGTATAAGCGAAATTTTTCTTTAAATGTATTTCTGGGCAATATTAGGTCTGTTCGTTGAAGCCCTGGGGTTGCCCTAGGATCGCCACAAAGCGTTTTTTGAGAAACCTAAATTCATTACTACATGGGATTTGAGGGCTGTCAGTCAAATGGCATGTATTTTTTTTTTAATGACAGGGATGTGTGGTGATTTGTGGTCTAGCGTTTTTTGAGTACTGGAAACCCCAGGTTTTTTTTGATAATTCACAGGGTTGTCAAGAAAACCTATGTCAACCATGGGGAAAGTTCAACGAACAGACCAATTATCTAAGAAAGTTTTATAGCGATGAAAAATTTGGTTTGATTAAAAAAAAAAAAGTAAATGGGGTAGCCCAACAAAGCTCTGGGAACTCATTTCAAGAACCTAGTATTTTAAGATAAGCAGAGGTAAATTCAATAAAAATGTTCGGACAAATGGCGCTGTTCGATTGAGTGCTTTATTACAATTGATCTCTTCACTTCTTCTAACTGAACTTAAAACATGAGAACTGCAATGAGGTACGATACTCATTTCCATAAGAAAGATACGTAGATCATCCGATAGATATGTACATATAAGAAATATCATCAGATAGAGATGTGTAAGCAAATGTGCAGGTGCACATATCTAGGAGATTAATAGATTGTATTTTTTCAACTTTCATGGTCCTATAATAAGAACCCTGCAGTATTGTATTGTGTTTCTGAACGGCTGAGTTAGAAAGCGCTTTTCATGGCAGCGTAAATAAAATTGAAATGTATGTTTCTGCGATTCGAACCTTAAACTAGATGCTTACCATAACGCCAAGGGCATATTTTTCAACTTTGATGAAATAAGGTTAGGGTTAGGGACACCCACTTTTCATATTTTCATTTCTTTTAATTCTCTTAAGTAGGCATTCTTATACAAAACATATGCGGAAGTGCACAGAACAGTTGTGCACCAGCAGGTACAATTTTTGTACTATGTAGGTCTGTCTGTACCGGTAGCGTGATAATTAGCATGTCTGCCTGTTAACCCAGAGGTTCGTGGTTCGATTGCGAACACAGGCAAAAATATTTTTTACACGGGTATCGCCTTTCGCGAGGAATCGGCAAGTCCTTTGTTAGTAAATTCATTGTCATATGAAAAGCGCTTTCTCAATTAGCCGATCGGAGCCATCAGAAAATTATAGGTCCCCTCCATTCCCTCACAAGACATGGGTAAGAAATGCGCTAGGCCCTGGGGCTCCTCGCTCTGTTGCACCACCCTATTTATTTATTTTATACGTCTGTTCTTGTACAAAGCTGAGTGAGTAATTTTTATCCTTTTATAAAGTTTGTAAATTAAGTCATAATTTTTCTTTCGGCCGAAAGGTATTAGTATTAAGTTAATGAATAAATAATTTATGCTAGCCGCTAAGGTTCAGTAAGTTAACTAGGTCATTATATAAACTAGTTTTAAGGGGTTAGGCTGAAAAAATTGGCTTTTTGGGGATTTTTTTTTCAGAAAAACTACAAATTCATCGAGATAACTAAAACGTGATTTTATTATTTATATCAATCGCTGCTTACATTAATTTTTGAAGCGATTCATTACAAAATGGCGACTGTGCAGCGTTTTTGCGACGACGTCTTTTTTTTGAGGTCCACGGCTGGACCAACAGCTGATGTAATTTTTCAAATAATAATGAGCAAATGGATTTTTTCGATTACATATATACTGTAACGTGAACCCAACATTTTATACCAATTTCCTAATCGAAAAACGTTCAACCGAAAACACAACTGGCAACACTTTAATGGAATGGTATAAATGACAGGCGTTGCTTGTAAGCCAGTGTGTGTGAGTGTATAGAGAGACAGACAGACAGAGAGTAGACAGCAAATGTGGAGACAATGTAGAAGTTACTGGAGAGTTCTAGATGGCATGTCATTCGATATAAATAGCCCGCCCGAGGCAACCAGAGGGCAGTCTTGTTTATAGAGTGATATAGTTAAGAGTAAATACAAGTGATAGTCCAAAAGTCGAGTTGAGTTCAATAAGTGTATATCGAAAGTAGATACTGAATAAAGTGGTAGAATTAAATTGAAAAGTAGAGTTTTATTTTTGCGAACTAAGCGCACGTTACATTGGTGTCAGAAGTGTAAATAAAACTTATTTGACTAGTAAAGTGTAAAAAAAAAAAAAAAAAGTAAAAAGAAAATAGTAATTATATACAGTGAAAATGGGTAAGTTGTTGGAAGAGCTCAACTGCACTGAGCTTAAAAGTGAGTTAGGTAAGCGAAATCTTTCTAGAGCGGGATCGAAAAATGAGCTCGTCCTGCGCTTGCGCAGCTATTTGGAACAGCAAGGGGAAGACGTAAGCACTTTTGTTTTTGAAACAGAAGTGGAAAAAGAGGAAGTAAGTGAAAGTGTAGATTTTTCTAGTATGATGAAGCTTTTATTAGAACAACAAAAGAAGCTGATTGAAGAGCAACAGCAGAATATTCTCGGACGTCTGGAAGAGCAACGAAACGATCAAAAGAAGGAACAGCTGAATGTTCTCGAACAACTTGAAGCACAACGAAACGAGCAAAAGAAGCTGATTGAAGAACAACGAAACGAACAAAAGAAGGAACAGCAGAATGTTCTCGAACAACTGGAAGCACAACGAAACGAACTGATTGAAGAGCAACGAAACGAGCAAAAGAAGGAACAACAGAATATTCTCGAAAGACTTGAGGCGCAACAGAATGTTTTGGAAGGTCAGAAAAACATTCTAGAAAGCAAATTGGGTAACATTGAGAAAAATGTTTGTGGCCTAGAAAAACGCATTGAATGTGTTGAGAAACGATTTTCCAAGCTTGAGAGTCAATGCGAAAGTCAGCTTGCCACTTTGGAGAAACGAATCGAAAACATGGCTAAAGAACTAGACCAGATGCGGAAAATGGAGCTACGGAAAACTTGTGGAGATTGTCTAAAGCAAAGAGAAGTACAACCACCAACATTCGACGGACAGTCGTCTTGGTCAGTTTACAGGAGACAATTCGAGGCAGCTGCGACAGCAAATGGCTGGGATGACGAAGACAAATACATAGCACTGACTCTTGCTCTTAGAGGACCAGCAGCTGAATTACTTCAAACTGTTCCAGCTGGTAAGAGCTACGATTTCAGTTCTCTCGTGGCAGCTATAGATAAACGGTTTGGTGATAGCCACTTGAAAGAGGTCTTCCGAGTCCAACTCAATAGCAGAGTCCAGAAAAGGGGTGAAAGTCTACAGCAGCTCCAAGCAGACGTCGAAAGACTGGCTCACCTGGCATACCCGGATGCTGGAGAAGAAATCATCAACCATCTGGCTGTTGAGTCCTTCGTTCGTGCCATTTCTGACAAACATCTTCAGAGATCTGTGCGAACTGCTAGAACACGAACTCTTTCTGAGACTCTAGAGTTTGCATTAATGATGGAAGCATCTGAGCAAGCTTCTCAAATGGTACATTGTCAAAGAGAAGCCATATTCGAGGCTGGATCATGCCCAGGAATTAAGCTACAAAGGAACCAGCGGAACGGACTTGCCAGATGTTGGAATTGTAATAAGACGGGGCACTTACAGCGACAATGCCGGTTGCCACCAATTAAAACTGAAACTGCTTGTCGACGTTGTGAAGTCCAAGAAAATCAATCCGCGAGCTGTAGAGTAAGACCGCAGACTTATCAATACCGAATTGGACATCAGGTAGAAAACCCCCAATGGAATTGCTGGCGGAAAGTAGAGACCAAGACTCAGCGGATGAGAGTGGAACCCATATTCGGATGGAACAAGGAAGAATTGAGGTCTGCTCAAAAGAAGGATCCAGACATCGGACCGATTCTCAAATGGAAAGAGAACAACACAAAACCTGTCTGGAATGACATTTCTGACCAAAGCCCTGTTGTCAAAGCCTATTGGGCACAGTGGGACTCGCTTCGCGTGCAAGAAGGCGTACTGCAGCGCAAATGGGAATCTCCTGACGGTAAATCCTTTGTAATGCAGCTTATTGTTCCTCAATCGAAAATCAAAGAGGTTTTACAAAAGATGCATAGAAGCCCTACAGGAAGCCACCTGGGAGTCAACAAGACGCTGGAGAATGTGCGAAAACGCTTTTACTGGCTGCATGTTAGAGGTGACGTGGAGAAGTGGTTCCGAAATTGTTATGTCTGTGATTCAAACATAGAGGTGGGTAGGCTGACAGATAGACCTAATAGAACAGGGACATGGGCCACAGTGTATGGCGACCGGATGAAGACTCGGTATGACACAAAAGCGAGAACGGCAGGATTCCAAGCAGGAGAACGTGTGTGGCTTTATAATCCTCATCGTCAAAAGGGATTGTCACCGAAACTTCAGCAAAACTGGGAAGGTCCTTATACTGTTGTCACGAGGATTAACGACGTGGTTTACCGCATCCAAAGAGGACTAAGAGGCAAGTTAAAAGTAGTTCATTGTGACAGGCTGCATCGATATAGTGGCGAGGCTGCAGATGGAATTATTCGGGACGAACAATCCTAAGGAGGGGGCAGTGTAACGTGAACCCAACATTTTATACCAATTTCCTAATCGAAAAACGTTCAACCGAAAACACAACTGGCAACACTTTAATGGAATGGTATAAATGACAGGCGTTGCTTGTAAGCCAGTGTGTGTGAGTGTATAGAGAGACAGACAGACAGAGAGTAGACAGCAAATGTGGAGACAATGTAGAAGTTACTGGAGAGTTCTAGATGGCATGTCATTCGATATAAATAGCCCGCCCGAGGCAACCAGAGGGCAGTCTTGTTTATAGAGTGATATAGTTAAGAGTAAATACAAGTGATAGTCCAAAAGTCGAGTTGAGTTCAATAAGTGTATATCGAAAGTAGATACTGAATAAAGTGGTAGAATTAAATTGAAAAGTAGAGTTTTATTTTTGCGAACTAAGCGCACGTTACAATACTAACGGATATAGAAGTACTTAGGATTTTTGCCAAATGACGCCCTTCTAAAGTGAAAAGTGCAAAATTAAACAAGAAAATTGTCAAAAAATTGTTAATAACAAGTGAACTACGCAAAAAATAAAAAAATCCTACGTACTTCCATAGACAATGTATATTTCAAGACATGTTTAAAGTTTGAAGTCAATCGGTTAAAAATTGCTTGAGTTACGACTTACGAGGTCGGCCAACTTGAAAAATACAGTATTGAGATATACGAGTTTAAAGTTTTGAGAAGTACAAAATCATGAATAATTTTACAACACATTTAATCTTCGATGCCGGAGATTCTCGACAAATCTAACTCTAGTCTATACTACTCAGGAAATAAATATTTTTAATAACAACTGCTGTATACATGCTCTACTCCCCTAACGTACCTCACCCCTTGCGCTCACAAAAGGAGCTCGCTGCGGACCAGACGGCCTTGTACTCAAATTCGAAAAGCGAGTACCTAAAAGTTTTTCTCGATCATAATCTTTTGGGACATCACTTTTGAGGTCTTAATGGACCATTTGAAATTAGCCTAACCCTTTAAACATTTTTTTTAGCAATTAAATAGTTAGTCATAAGATAATTAAGATGAAAATGAATTTAAATTGAAATGAATCCCTTTTACCATCAGGTCACTAAAACAACAATCATTTTTGCAGACTGGTAGGTAGTTTCAATTACAATTTGTCTTCTTATATCAAAGAGCAGCTGCGTATCAAGTACGTACGAATTCAATCCTTCCACCATCTGTCTTTGACAAGTTATATAATAATTTTGGAATATCTCAAGTGGCATGTGCGAATACTACGCTGCTATTCAGATTCAAAAAAAAAAAAAAAAAACAAAACTTTTATCGCAACTTACAGCAAGCAACACAAGATACCGTTGTATTTTTAAACTACATAATGTACATATTTCGAACGTAGACTATTACTCTCTTAAAAGTATTTCAAACACTGTAAGCCAACTTCATGGTCTTAAATATTGTACTCATCGTATAAGAGTAAGTTCGTGCGACCAGCTTGTGCACATTTTTACTTGCGATCATATATAGGTACAATAACAAGTTCTAAAATTGTGCATAAAAAAAAATTGAGGTAGGAATATGACATTGAAATGATAGAGAATACGAGAAAAGGAGGTTCTGCAATTCTGTCTGTCTTGTTTGTTTGTCCTATTATGGTTCTATAGCTTAAACCATTTGACCGATTTTCTTTGAATTTGTAGTTAGGGGCTGTGAGGTAGCCTACAGAGGGGTGGATCTCTAGGTTTTGAAATAGCGATAGTTACTCCAATTAGACTTTTACGATTTTGATTAAAGTTTCTGTGAGGGATTAGTTTTTGGTTGTCTTTCTTATGATGTAAAAATAAGTTTATGAAAAAAGTCTGAAAATGGAACCTCTCATAGTAGAGTATTCTTTGTTAACCGAATTTCTCGTTAAAAGTTATTAGTAAGAATGTCCATCTTCGGGTTCTAGACTATCTCTGTAACAAAATTCATATAAATCGGTTCAATAGTTTGGGCGGTTAATGGTAGAGAAATAGACAGACAGATTTAACTTCGGACTTATAATATTAGTAAAGACTCTCGTTCCCGTGGAAACATGGTGACCGTTCCCGTAAGGAATATGGGGATGAGTAAAAGTTTATTTTGCTCGGGGATTATGGAGCATTCCAACGGTGGAAGAATTTTTGAATTCGGTGCTGTAGTGTCAAAGTTCCCGTATACGTTCCTGCTCCCGTAAGAATATAGGGAAAAAATATATAACCTATGTCCTTTCTCAGGTTCGGAGCAATCTTTGTACAAAATTTCATTTAAATCGGTTTATTAGTTTGGGCGGGAGATGGTAACATAGAACGACGGATAGACAGAGCTACATTCACACTTATTATATTAGTAAGGGCTCCCGTTCCCGTAGGAATATGGGGATGAATTAAAGTTTATGTTACTCAGGGATAGTTTAGCATTCTAACGACTTTCACATTTATAATATTAGTTAGGATAATAATAATCTCTCCTTAAATCTCCTAGTTTTGAATATTTCTACTCTTCTACCCTTTTAACCTCTTAGTCCCAGCTCTCACGGCGGCAGCGCGGCGGTGCGGCGGCGCATAGTTCATGTTCAAAGTGTTAATCTAAAACATCTAAGCTATCAAATAAATGTGTAAATTTTCACTTTAGACACAGAACACTATACAAGCATTAATGACATAACGTGAGACTAACGTATTGTACATACGTTTTCCCCTACAAAGGTCTTTTCAGATTATAGAAGACCCTTTCATTCCCCCACCTCCCCAATCAAAATCGTATTCGACTTTTCAATCTTCAACTTTTTTCTCAAAGACCGATCAACAATAACTTATTACATTTTTCGTCAACTGATAACAGGGCCAAATGAAGCTCCCAAATTGATCTCCCACAAAGGATTCAACTATGGCGGATTATCTCAACAACTTGCTCAGCATTTTTGCATTGTTCCCATGCCACACAACTAACTATGGCATGCATGTAACAATAGTTCGCATTCGATTATACAACTCCAACCCTTTTATTTCCGATTTCCTCTCAGCAAAAGTTGTTCAAAATTAAGGCCAAAAATAAGTGCTCAGCTTTAACCTGACGGGCAATTTAAAAAGTCATTGTCATTTAATTTAAATTTTAATATGAAGCTAACAAAGCACGTGTAAGAATAACTTTCGGAAAAATTAAATTTTTCATCTATCTATCAGTGCTCAACTTGTATGATTTGTACTTTTATTGTAAACTTAATTTGTTTTTATTTTTTGCCATAGGTTCAACAATGCTTTCCTAGTTTAATTTTGTTTTGTCAATGTACTTAATTTGTGTGTTAAATGTTATGTCCTTTTTTTTATATACGTGCACTTGTGTTGGTGTTATTTAATAACCACTTACACTTGCATTAGTGATAACGAGAGCGCAGATAAATGCGTACATATGAGGTTGCTTCTGGCTCAGTAATTCCAGTCTCTGAGATGCTAACAAAAAAAATTATTCCGTGAACAGATATTATACTCCATTCCCGACCTTCATAAAATAAATCTTCCCTACATAACAAGGTGTATCAACATTGAAACGTGTGTAGGTTGAAATAAGTTTCCTTTTTATATATTTTTGGATACTTACTGTAAAGTCCAATTTCAAAAGAAAGTAGAATTTTTTCTTACCTTGAAATGGGGCAAAGAACAAATATACTTGACTTGTTCATTTTACTTTGCTCTTCGTCCAAAGTGTCCTACCAGGATTTTTGGCAGATAAATCATTTTTTTAACTACATGCTATTAATGTTTGAGGGTCAATTTATCGTTTCTATTTTTTTTTAACAGGAGGTAAATTATTTCACTGCTCTGTTCTCTGCGTGATGCTTACCCTCATTTCAATTTTTTAATTTGAAGTATGTACAATGTACATATTACAGAAAATAGTGTACTTTAGCGCTCGTCTTAGAAGCTCAAGAGTTAATTAAAACAGAAAAGCTAATAATATCATTTGTTTGCAGTGGAAATACGTTTTATCATGCTTTTGGTTTCCTCAAGTCCTTGCAGCTAGAAAATGGTCTGAGATTGTGGAAGGCTGTGTGTTACAAATTTCTAAAGTGCTGTTTTAGATTAATGTTGGCTATAGCATCATTTGCATTTGATAATTGGAAGAGACTCGCAAGCCAACTCCAGTCATTGATTCAACTATTCCGGTCTTTTGTCGTAGGAAAAAAGAACCTTCCGATTGGGCTACCTACTAAGATCTATTCAAGCACTTTTGTTTAACTTGGAGATTCAATAAAGAATTTGAATAAACCCAGAAGCCAGAACATAGATATTTATTTGTTAATGTTTGACAACTTGTAAAATCAGTTAGTACCTACCTACATATATCTAATTTACTAGAAAAGTTACTATGTTCAATCTTTTTGAACAATTCAAGAGCAGTTGAGTACAAGAAAAAAAAACACCGTAAGAGGATTTCACGTAGAGCGATGGGTGGGTGAGAACATGGTCTGATTTAAAAATCAAACTGTCAGCACAACTTTACGTCTGATGCTGAATACCGAGATGTTGTTCAACATCACTTAAGCAAAATATAATTCAAAAGAGAGGAAGCAACATGCACAATTGCTTATACAACAAGCATGTTATACATTATTCAATATGAATTCACAATATTGTACAGATAATAGAAGCGTGGAAGAATTGTTGCGATTATTTTTATGCACGCTTTCCCACCGCATCAGAATTTCAGAATCGTGATCTTGATTGCAAAACTTCCTTCTTGAATCATTCATACTAAACAAAGTCAAGATTTTGACATTTAATTTTTGTTTCTTTCTTTTGTTTTATATATCTGCGCATAATTAATCTGATAGTTTGAATTTCTTTGTGAAATGAAAACATAAGAAATTAACACAAGCACAAGAACACAACAATAATAATTAAAAACAGAATGGTTTTGTTTTGACGACATAACAACGTCAGCTGCTATTGTGTAGACGTGTTGAATAATTAAAAAAAGGGGGCTTGTGTTTACTCAATATTTCGTTTGCAGTTGATTTGAAGATTTTATTGTTATTTGAAATTCTTGATTTGAAATCATATAAAAAACTGGAGCCAAATATTTCAATAAGTTTTACGAAAGTCTCCAAAATCTCGACTTGATATCTGCATCGTTAATGAAGTCCTTACTACTCAATCTGTCTGTATTTGTTGCGAACTTGTGCCTAAACTACCGAACCTATTCAAATGAAATCTGGTACAGACATTGTCTATAGAGCCTGAGAAAGTACAAAGGCTGCATTTCATTATTATATGCCCACTGGACAGGGAACGTAAACAGAAACTCATTAACTACTGGAAAGATTTCAAAAACTCATCTTTTATTAGAATATGAGAATAGCATTCTTGAGTAATATCTCAACATTCCCAACGAAACGGTTACAGAAACAGGAAAGGAATCTGGATCGATTTTGAAAATTCTTTATCCAATATAATGCTATACACTACCCCTTAGTAACATAGCCCCATATTCACACCTTAACGGTAACTTAAAAACTACTGAACCGAATTATGAAATTCTTTCAAAGTTGAAGGATACTAAATAATCTCTTAGTAACATAGATTACATTTCATCCCTACACTCCCATGGGACCAGGAACGGGAAAATTCCGGTAATCTTCAGATAATAATCGAGATTTTCTGATAATTTTTTTGGTTTTTCGCAATTTTGTATGAACAACATTTTAAATAAGGTAGACGCTGGGTTTGTTTTCCCGGTAAAAGGAATGAAAAGAAAAGTCCATGCTCACCAATTTGATGTTGGCATTGGCATCGATAGCCTTGATTTTTCGGTACGGCTATCCGCTGCAAAGTTGGATTATGTCTTCGCGTAAGGGATTAAAGAACATTCGGAGTATTTTAAATTTGAAATGACCAAGGGTTTCTTCGTCCGCTTTCGATAAGTTTCATAGGACTGGGATGATCAAGGTCTTGTAAAGGGTTAGCTTGGTTTTTCTAAAAACACAAAAAACCAAAGTCCAGCTGATGGCAAGAGTTATTCTCCATTTGATCTCTGCACTCATGGTGTTTATCGTGTCTATTGCGGATACTAGGTAGACGAAGTCCTGTACTACCTCGAAGTTTTTTCTGTCTCTTGTAACGTTTTTCCCAATTCGTTGATGTTATCTGTCCTTGTTTGGATCGGATGTACGATACCGAGGTTCCATGCATCGGGCATAATTTCTTCCCTCCATATCATGCAGACCAGCTGGTGCATGCTCCTTTCCAACTGGTCTTCTGCTGCCCTGAAAAGTTCGGCATCAAGGCGATCTACACATGCAGTCTTAAGTTTGCATATGGAAGGCTTAGCCTTTTAAGTTGTATGTGACATTCTGCCTGACAGCGGAATAAGTTGCTTCATCACCATTCAGTAGTCTGCAGAAATTGTCTTTCCAGTTCCTCGCAGTAGTGACTCCGACTCTATTACTATTGTTTCCCTGCCGGTCTTTACAGGCTTGAGAGTTCGGGGTTTGCCACCCTGGCATGATCTTTTTACCTTTTGCTAAAATTTTCGAATCTCATTCCTGTCATTGCATCTCACGGCATTTTTCGTTCGGTGTCAAATAATAAAACAAATAATTACTCCTTTTACCATATTAAAAAAAAAAAAACACTTTATGAGTTCTTAGTTTGTAGAAAAAAAGCAAATTCTCATTCTTTTGCACAAGCCATCTATAATTTTCTAGCCATCAAGGAATAGATAAGGCTAAGGGCTTAAACCGTGAATTAAGTGGAAATGCTATGGTTAAAGGGAATTTCCTGTTAACTGACATCTACTAGGTTATTCCAACGATATGATGTATTTTTACATTTTTGTGAATTGGTATGGTTTTTCCAAATTTCTCTCCTTTTATACTATCATTTTTTCTTTTTACACTCACAGCTCACACCCTTCTACACAAAATAAGAACTGGTAGATTGCCATGTCAAAAAATACCAGCAAGTTCATCCGGCCACACACTGTAGAGAGGATCTGTTGTATATAGTGAGTCGGGGTCAATAGGTCATAGCAGTGCGGCTAATATGCTTGAAAATTGTTGTGAGAAAGCGTTAAAAAGATTAAAAATAGGCAAACAGTATTGGTTTTCCATAGAGATCATTTGAACTGGTCATGTAGAAAAACAAAAAGGTGATACATTTCGTCTGTGTCAGTTGAAATGAGATTGAAAGGTCTGACCTGCAAATGAAATATTTGAATCTTTTCGGACTAAATTTGACCACATTTTATGACTTAAGGCCTACGCTCATTGCTCAATTAACCTTTCTCGAACTTCAGAAGGAATTTAACTCATTTGGGGACGAAAGTGAAAGTAAGGAGCAAACTTTCTCCAAGAGAAAAAATGCAGTTTCGTTAGCGTTGCGCCCAATGGAATAATTTCACTTGTGAACGTTATCTTAAGTCTTGGACTCGATGACAATCGTAACGTAGTGATATTAAATTCTGATTTAAGGAAAGAATAATAAGAGTTTTGGTCACCAGAGCAGGCAAAATAAATGAGTTAAAAGTCAAGTTGCTTATCAAAATATATCAACATTTTTTGGTGAACGTCACTTTACTATTCCGGGAACAATTTGTTTTTTTATTAAATGGAAATTTTTAACACAAGGACTAATCCTTATTCTATGTTGTAGTTGGTCGATAGAAAAGTAGAATAAGACTTTGGAATAAGAGTGGAATAAGCGTTTTTTATTTACAAGGCTGTCATGTTTTTCGTTCAATAAAATTCTAAAGCCACAGAGGATCTGTTCGGCCAATGACAATTGATTGGTTGAACTCCGTAAAAATTGTCACAATTTTTGATCTGAGCCAAGGTAGGAAAAATCCTCTGTGATCTATTTCTAGAACTAAAAAAACTAACTAACAACTGGAAAAGACGAATTGAAACACTCGAACACTTTTTAATTTGTAGAAAAGCCCTTTTCAAATATTTTCACTAAAAAACAGTTGCTTTCTGAAATTTAAATCACTAAAAAACGTGCCTGATGGTTGTCCATATCGTTTGGTTAGAAACGATGAAAAGGAAGGAGAATTTCCTGATTCTAATTTTTTAGCAATATGCGTTTTAAAAAAAAGATATCCCGAAGAGACACAAGTATTCGTGAATTACATGCGAATACTAATTTGCAGATATAAATTCAGGGGTTTCTGAATGGAGAAGAGACAGATGCAATCTTTTTCAGTACTATCGGAGAAATTGCCAATTCCTCGCGAAAGGCGATACACATGGAAAAACATTTTTTCCTTGATGTATCTGGAATTCAAACCTCTGATAACCTCCCACGTAACAGGCAGACTACCTAACCATTACGCCACTGGCACAACAATAACTATTTTTATTAATTAATAATGAAATAAACAAAACTATATTCGATAATCGAAAAAGCCATCCCCAGAAGGTTTTGACTTTATCTTCTATCCGCAGCTGGATCTTTTAGTTTTAATACAAATAAAATCCAACTGCGGATAGCCTTGTCATAAAAAACACATTTCTCAATGCTCATGTCATAACGAAATCGAAAGAAAATATTGCTAACAACCCAACACGTTTCCATTAGACATTTCATATCAGAAAATGTGAGAGAAATCATTTATAGTGTGTGAATCAAAATATACAACCTTATATTCATTACGGTAAGGGTATCACTGCTGATTCAGACAACAGAAACAATAAAAAAGATACTTTCGTTATCATAACCGATATATGGGGTCCAGGGATGCTCCTTCTCGGAACGAAAGCCTTATTACGACAATGGTGAAAACGTGTATTGAAATACAACACATAGTTCATTGCACGTAAATCATAGAAAATACAAAAGGAAGGGCCTGTTTTGCCATCAAAACGTGCATTCCTCCTTCATAATTTACTATCAGTTTATTTTTTCGTTTTTTTCTTTTTTACGATTGCCGCTTGAGGCTCTGCTCCCCTAATAATAAACGAAATTTGATTTTTCGTTTTATGTTCATAAGAAATAATAACTATCAACATCTTATCCAATTTTTTACAACACCCTATTTTAGAAGACATATAAAGTTTGTCACGTAGTTTGTAAGATTTTTCATTATTCTTCAATTTGTAAAGAAAAGCCCAGGGGGAAAAATTGCAGACAAGTAAACAGTTTGTGAACCACCAAAATCTGACAACATACTCGACAACAATTGCGACTATGGTAAATGGAAACATGTTTTCTAAGATTCTGCGTATTGAGAAGAATGCAACGAAATTGTGAGGATTCACAACTTGATGAAGTTGTTCGAGTCCTAGAGTCCGGTAATTTATTATTGTGGGGTGTGTTATTTATTAATATCTTTTGTATTTTTGTTGTTATTTGATTGATTGAAGAATTCTCTCCCTTTATTAATTGCTCATGATTTTGATTATGTTGGTACCTATGCGATTGAATATTATTGGACAATAAAAGCCGAAAGCATAAAAATGATAGAGAAATCGTTCTTGGGTTGGGTTTCTGTGACTTAAAATAACAGCACCTTCAGATAAGATCCTTTTCTTCTTCATACAAAAAGTTTTGGGCTGATTCTCTTCCTTTTTGTATAAATCACTGTTACAGCAAAATCTAGAAACGATAATTACCCTACTTAAGGTGTTTTTTGGTCTAACCCAAACTACCAAAACATCTACACTGAATTAAGCAGAACAAAATAGGCAATCTTTTTTTTTTTTGTTATAGGTAGGTATTGCCTAACGCAACTATCAGATACATCACTTAAGGCAATGAATCGAGTTAAGACACAAGCATAGATCATTCATGTCATAATAAAGGGCAAAATACATGCCATTAAATGACAGCGACCAAACCAAATCAGTCAAATAAGTAAAGCAAAGATACATTTTGGGAACGTGTAAGAAATGTGAGTGATGGTTATTGGCGTTATTTATATTTCGTTTATTCATTTTGCGTGAAGTTTTGCGGCAACATCATAATCATGTGAGATGATACATTGGATGAAACAAATAAAGCATAACAGAGACCCTTGCATATAAAATCTGTTGTACCATAACGAGGTTATGACAGGTGGAGTCTCGTAACTTTGCTGAGAACTTCATGTACAATGCTGAAGCACCATTACCAGTGGCGTTATGGTTAGCAGAATGTGTGTCTGTTGCGCGGGAGGTTCGTAGTTCGAATCCCAACAAAGAAAAAAGATTGTTTTTCTACGTGTGGTACACAATTAGAAAGTTCATCGATATTGAATTCTTTGCGATGAAAAGCGCTTTCTTGATTAGTCGTTTCGCAATCGGCAGAAAATTGTAGATCCCTTCCATTCCCTTACGCAAAGGCATGATTGTGAGAACAAGTGAAAATTAATAAATTTTTTTATTTCACAGCACAGTGTACTCCTCTCAGATTATAATTTGTGAATTTTTGTGCGCAAAGTAAGGAAAAGGATCTACCTATGCCTAGTGCCTACACATAAATTAGAATCATATGGAGAAATTTAGGCTGCAAATGGTGAGACCATAGCAAACTACAAGAGGTACAAACAGTGCTAATAATATGTGTAAAGTGGTTATTTAAATACAAAAATTGTTAATATCTCCGAAACCATTGGCAATCAATAAAACAAACTGCTAAAATTAAATTTAACTGAGTTTTATTGACTTTTTAATTACCATATAGTATTTTTATCATTTTCAGCAAAACTTTTATAGACGTTAAACTTTAAAAGCTTTTAAGGCTGATAACTCAAACTTTTAAGTTTGTCGCCTAACCTCTTCCTCTTCTAAGCGCTTCACAGATCATAAAAAAAATAATAAGAAGCAAAGCCTTTGATTATTATTATTATTATTATTAATAAATTATTTTTTAAATAAAATAAAATAAATAAATAAATAAATAGGGTGGCGCAACAGAGCGAGGAGCCCCTGGGCCTAGCGCATTTCTCACAACCAAACCTTGTGAGGGAATGGAAGGGATCTAAAATTTTTCTGCCAGATCCGAACAGCTAATCGAAAAGGCGCTTTTCATGGCAATGAATACTAACGGAGGACTTGCCAATTCCTTGCGAAAGGCGATACCCGTGGAAAAACATTTTTGCCTCTTTCGGGATTAACAGGTGGATATGCTATAATAAAAATTTTTTATCGCTGTAAATTAGAGCGACAGTGAAGTTGAGAAAATTCTTTGTTTTTATAGAATATGGTTTGTATTGTATTGTATTGTAAAGTTATCGTACTCTCCCCCAATCGACGATAAACGATTAAGGATTAGAAGATAGGAAAAACTGGTAAAAAATAAAAACAAAACCATACTCTACGAAAAAAATTCAACATATCAAAATGTCAAAAGAAGTCGCTACTACTAGTTTTATAAATATAGGAACGATTAAAGACAGTGTTTCACATATGAAACTGGGTGTCTTGTCTTGAAGGGTTAAAATTCACGGAATTCAACCCAAACCTTTCAGTTGAGATTCATCAGCTATTTGTTTTTACAAACTCAATTTTTGGAAAGGAAAAACTGAGTGAAAGTCTAGGTTCAGTTTATAGAGCTACACAGTTAAAACTGTCATTAGAACAAGATGGCCGTCCAAGGCAAAAATTAGTATTTTTTTCAGTTAATCTTAAACTGTTAATTTCGTTGAACCGGTCCAGTGTGCTTTGCATATTTATATAAAAAAAATTCAGGAACCATCGTTTTCCATCCCTTCGTAAGAACCGGCTTTAGCCATATACTATCTAGCAAGGTCATTAATACGTTTTATAATAGTACAATTTAACCTTTAACTAAAAAGTGTTGACTTTAAAATTGAAATTGATCAAAAAATTTGAACAGTGCCTAAAAAGTAAAGAAAATGAAGTCAGTATTGAAAAATAAAATAAATATTGATTGACCTTATCGAAAGGGAATGAGGGGAAAAAAGTACTCCACACATGATCTTTGGTCTCGTATGAGAAGACAATGTGCGGAGAAAAAGGTACATGCTGTATGAGTTGTACATCGACATGGACACAGCTAAAAGAGTACGCATCGTGGCATCGTGAGACTACGATAGTTGAGGCATCTATAGCGGATGGATATCAACGCTCCGGTTCAACGGTTTTTCAAAAGCACATTTCAGAGAAATCGCTGAAGAATGAGATCTTGTCTTAGGTGGCGCAATTAAGTGGAAGAAGACTTCAACCGACTTAGAGTGAAAAACTGAAGAGTTCGTCCGAAGTCATTATCGAAAGATGTTGGTTGAGGCCCGGGTTCACCCCGAACTGTAATGCCTAAGTGAGCTTGATTCATAACTAAGGTTTTTTAAAAAAAATAAAAAATAATCAAAAATCTGAATGAAATGCCAAACAACAAAGGTCTTAAAAAGCTTAAAAGAATCGGCTGTACCTTAGTTTAATAAGTCAACTATAAGTAATTAAAGATTCTTTTTAAGCTAGTTCCACCAATGAAACCAGGCGATTTTAAATGACTATTTGCACTAATGTCTTACTGCTTTACATCCTCAAAACTTTTTTTTATTAATTTTTACTTGCAAAAGTTATTTTTCATAGCTATATGCAGGAAAAAAAAGTAGGTATTTAGCAATTGCTTTCAAACGATGCTCTTGCAAAATAGCAGTTTGGAACAAATGAATGGAATATCATTTTAAACCTCAGTGTATTTCTTTCGAAAGTAGGTACCTAACAACCTAAGCTACATACAATAAAAATTAGTCTTTTTTAATTGCGATTATAAGTGCTATAAGACATGTTTTGCAAGCCTGCAGAAAAAAAAAATTTTAATAACTACCAAACAAGACATTACGATGATAGAGAATACGAAAAAAGTGGGTCCTGCAATTCTGTCTGTTTGCCTGTATGTCTGTATTTCTGTCTGACGGTATATCGACCTACAGCCTGAATCGCTTAACCGAATTTCTTCACAGTTTACAGTTAGGATCTGTGGTGCAGCTTACAGAGGGTTTTCGGAATTGGGTTTCTAGGTCTTGAAATAACATACAACTTATATAAAGATACTCCTACTACTCAAAAACGGCTCTAACGATTTTGATTATATTTTGTGTGAGATATTAATTTTTGGTAGTTGTTGAAACGGTACCTCCCATAGTACGTGTTTTTTCAGAAAATCAGAATTCTCGTTAATTGCTAAAATGATTTTGACGAAATTTTATATTATATAAGCATTTGAAAAGCATAAATTTTTAAAATTTTTATAAATTTGATAAAAAATTTTGATTTTTTGAAATAACATACATAATTCCAAAACAGCTTCTTCCATTTTGTTCACATTTCTGGTCAAATCATCGTCTGCCAAGATCTTAAACTTTGCATACTTTCAAAGAAAGGGAATCAATTGGATTTGTATTTAATCAAATATTCTGAATATTTAACTAAATTGTTTTCAGTATTTTATCGTATGTGGTTTTTTTCAATTTTTATTATTGATGTGTAGTTGGCAGCCCTGAACCCCCAATTATATTATGAAGAGCGAACTGAAACCTTGAATGCAGACTTAAGCTTTTTATACTGTACTCAGTACACAATCGCAAGTTTGTGCGACCCAGACGTGCTCATTCTTTAGATAAATATTTGGTACATAAGGAAAGGAAGTGATTAGAGTGCTACATTAGCTTCTATGTGCTCCCGTCCATTACAGTTGGGCCTTAACTCTTAATTACTGGCCGGTCCACAGCCTCAGTATTGAAATTCCACAAGACTTAGGCATTTTTCCCCTTAAAATTCACTTTAAATTGCACGTTATCAGTCTGCTGTCCACTTATTGATTTCAATTCATTAAAATACTTGTGAAAGAATGTAAAATTGTGGTACTAAAGTGCACGATAACGTGAGAAGTAATGCCAAACTAACATAATTCAGTCACGTATTACCCGATCACGTGTGCGGTGATCCCGTCACTGGCTTCCCTTTCTCCCACGCACACGCACACGGAAGGGGCAGATAGGCCCCTTATCTCTCAATCCAACCCACAGCGCTAATGTAGCTTTTCTTAAGTTTCTTTCCTTCCCTAAACAGTATATCGACAAATGACTGATCAAACATCAAACCATGTAGCTGAAGCCCAACAATAAAAATTTGTTATTTCCGAATGTCGTTAAAAGTATCCAAGTTTGGATTTAAGTGTCTTATGTAATGAGGCGTGGAAATAAGCTTAAACACGATAGCTACATAGGCTATGGGAACGACACTACGAATTAATGTTTTCGTCCCTAATACAGATGATCAAGCAGATAACCTGCTTAAAGAAGCGTGACAAAGACAAAGAGAGAGAGCTTTAAAAGTCCAGGAAAGAGAAATACATTTCCAGTGTCAAGAAGTATCCTCATCAAAAAGAATCTATGGTTTCGTTGAATATCATCAAATTATAAACAACAATGTATCCATAAATTAAATTTCCTGATTTAACCACGTTTGAAATTGCCTTGAAGGCTTAAATGCCGAAACGTGTTGTTGGAAATCTGAAACTGTTTCGGAAGCTGTTACCACAAAATCCTTTCCACGGTCAACCATTATTTAATTGACCATCAAATAAAGAAGGCTTCTCAGATATTTTGAAACGAGTAGCCATTTAGCATCAATCAATTTAGATTGCAAACTATCAAGAAGTCTAACCGTCCACTTAAAACAAAACATCCCATTAGTGATGGGCTCTTGATGGGGTCCATTAAGACCGAAAGACCGTCGTTTGATTTTTGATTACAAAAATATAGGTATGTACACATGTATGTATTATCGAACCCTAATAACGAATCGTTAGCTTGCAATCTTTTCAGCCACAAAAACGCCCTGTCGGGCAGTAAAACGTTCAATCTATCTATCGATAAGGCGTCACAACACCGAACCGCCCAAAAGCGGAAATGACATAGAAAGAGCACAACAATTAAATTTCTTCACACCACTGGAAGAATTCCATGGAATTTAAAAAAAAAAAAAATTTTTTAACCAAAGGAATGGCAAAAAATAAGAATGTGCCCACAAATCGTGAGGATTATTTTTAACACAAAAGGAAAATGTTTTAAAAATTTATCTCGGTCCGAGCTCGGATGATAAAACCAAACCAATAAAGGACATCAACTATTTCGGCTATAAAAAGAGGGAGATAGAGAGACAAAAAGAAAGACAGAGAGGGAGTTGGGTAGGTACCTACACGTTATCTACATAAGCAAACATATACAAACCTCGGTCTTATGCGTATTAAAGAACAACTCCTGGTTTAAGTTTGCTGATGCTGTTTAACTGATGAAACTATGATGAGGGAGTGTATGTAGGTATATTCCAATAAATTTCTTCTTCCTACTTCTAGTTGCACATCGAAATCACTACTTCATATATATTTTCTGACATACTTTCGAGATAAGGACAATAGGGTACATAACTTTACACTTTCATATATAATTGAAAAACTGTTAACTTTTTTTCTGTCACAATATAGATACACAAACAGATACTAAATTTTTTTGGTTATATTATTTTCAGTAGACAACGACAACGACAACGACAACGGCAATGACAACGACAACAGACACACTCCCGGATATATTTTTATTTGATCCTTAATGGAACGAATTTTCACTCTTTTAAGATGGGTACACGAATTTCCAATCCAATATTATCATATACGAGTAGGTACAGCAAATACGACTCTTTTTTTTTTAATACATATCGACTTACACTTTAACACCAACCACACATATTGTAGGCAAGAAAGATTCCACGATGAAAAGATAAATTATATCGACAGAAACTGTACCACCCCCAGTTTTGCGAAAATCAAAAGGTATACATTCGACGAGAGAGAAAAAACAACCTCCGAGTCCGAGTTCGAGTTTAGAGGGTTGTTGAAAAAGAAAAACGTTAAAATGTTAATATGTGACGAAGAACACAATTTTTTATGTTGTCTTGTATGTCGTTTGAATATTCTTTGATATACACTTTAATATTAAACTCGTATAGAAAACGCAATAAATGAAAAATCAGCAACGACGGACACCCGTGAAAAAAACAACTAAGACTTTAGGGAAGATAGATAGAAGAAGGGTGAGAAAAACTGTGTAGCAGGATGATTTCAGCACACTCATGTACCTACTAGTAGTGATTATGTTTGCGTATAATATACTCAAGCAGAGACATGGTATTTTTTTTTTTTTTTTTGAGTTGGTTTAGTTTGAAAAGGGAAAGGGATTCCCAGAGTGTTTCCTCGACCGACTACAACTGTAGAGAAAGCTCTGCTTCACCTATTTCACAGTAATAGTAGCTAATAATCTTGTTATCAAAATTATGTTTTTCATCGGGGAAAAACAACTTTTGCGAATGAAACTGACCGAAGTACTGACTACTCAGTAGTAGTGAGAGTACTAACTGAGAGAAACGACGACGGTTTTCCAGGAAAATGGCAATGACGATGAGCGCAATGTAGCATTTTTTAGTTTTCCAATAGAGCAGAGCAAATTGCAATGCAACTCCAGCTCGGGCGTATACACTTGAAAGAAACTTACCGACGACGACAAATACGACTTTCCCAGACACACAACCATAAGGGTGGGATGAAAATTTCCCGGAAGGGATGTTTCTATTTTCGTTTCATTTTCGTTTGATCTCTAGCGAAGCTTTAATGTCTGTCGTGTTTTCCTCGTGCTATTTTGCTGTGCCAGTGCCATCGCCATGATGTTGATGATGAGAATGAGACAAACTGTGCTCTCGCAAAAGCTTGTCCTTGTGGGAATATGTATTACTATACAGTATCTATGTATACTCGCGTTCATTTTGTGATTTTTGAGTTTCATTCCAAGCGTTTATGTTTTCTTTCTCTACATGAGTGGGAGAATTTGTAGGTGGGATTCTGTCGTTGGCATGGCAGTATCCTTGCAGGTCATTTTTAGTTATGCCACTCCTGCAAGTTGTGCGAGGTTTTTTGAGTTATTGGTAAAACATCAAGCATCGACTGATTTTGAAAGTGTCACATGATGTATTTTCCATTTTCAACAATTTTGGAAATATGGCAACTTAACAGTACACGATTTCTAATCAGGCTTATAAAACAATTACTGCTCGGCAAAGGTCGGCAAACAAATATCGAGAAAATTGGTGTCGAAAACACTTTCGAACAAGCAACAAACCGTGTTGTGATTTTGATTTGAAGAAATTGTGTAAAACTCGAAGACCGTGTGATTGCCTAATCAGATTAGAGATGGAAAATTAAATTTTTCAACTGACAGTTTAAAATTGTACGTACTGAAATGGTATCAATTGTATTGAAAGTAGGTTTAGTCTAAAAAACGAACAATAATTATTCAACTAATTCTTACTTCCGGTTATAGGTTCGTACTATAAAAGGGTAATCGTGCAGAAATTTTTTTTGTGATAACAGTGAAACATGACATTACAGGATGATAAAATACTAAAAAAAGACTGTCCTGCAATTCTGTCTGTCTGGATAAATGTTTACAGCCTGAATCGCGGTTTTCGGATATCGGTCTCTAGGTCTTGAAATAGCGGTACCCGCCATGCAACCTGTGTAATAATATCGGATGTTTTTTTAGGGTTTGGTTTTTTGAACAGGAATAAAACTGGCATCTTGTGGTCAAATCGGCCAACTCTAAGTTCAGTTTGGTTTGCCATTTCATGAACTGGTTGACTAAAGAACAACGCTTGCAAATCGTGTGCAAATTTATTTCGAGAATAATGGTTCTGTTCGCGAAGTTTACCGCAAGTTCCGTCCATTTTATATGGTCGACATAATCGTCCATCAGAGCAATTAATTCGGTTAACCATAGGTAGATCGTTTTTGCACTACGTCTACTTTATGTGGTAATACGCATCCGTAAAGACGTTGAACAGTGTGCGCCGAAGAAACAATTGCCGCTATAGAGCAAAGTGTTGAAGAGGACCCGAATGAATCGATTCGTTACATTGCACAGCAATTGTAGCTTTGTCCATCAACTTTACGGAAGATTTTGCGCGAAGATCATAGCGAAACCATGCAATGCGTCCTGCTTTTGGTGTATGGGCCAAAAATGAGAAAATGAGTGATGAGGCTCATTTTTAATTAGCACGTACACCAAGGGGTTATGACTACCCTTATAATATTATATAACACAGTGCAAGCATTTAAGAAAATAGGAGAGGATTCGACAGGAGACACCGATGAGCGTTGCTTTTGAATTTTTATGAACCGTAATGTAAGGGAAAAACAAGGCCAAGTAGAGCATTCCACATTCGGGTGGTGCGACTAAAATATGAATCTCTATTCTTGACAGTACGTCCGAAGTTGGGCTTAAGGTAAAACTGATGAGCATTCCTAGCGAGTTTCAGGGGATGAATACAGCTGGCAATTTCACAAGAGCAGGGTTTGTGAAAAAAGCGATAAAAGAGAGTGAGACAGTTTGAATGGCAAAGTCAACCAGCGAAATAGCCACATTTGGAGTGAAGAGAATCCACTTGAGTACCTTGAGACGACATTAAAACCACAAAAACTTACAGTTTAGTGTGCTCTATGGACTGGTGGATTCATTGGGCCATTCTTCTTCCGAAATGATGCTGGCGAGCCAGTTACCGTTAATGGAGATCGGTAGAGAGCCATGATAACCTACTATTTTGCTCTCGAATTGGATGGCATGAATGTGGATTGTGGATGAGATGTGGTGCCAACAAGACGGTGCTACATTCCACAGAGCGCACAGCGAAGGAAACATTCGATGAGCGCATAATTTCACAGAATGGACATGTCAATTGGCCACCAAGATCGTGTGATTTGACACCATTGGATTATTTTCTTTGGGTATATGTGAAGTTGCTCGTCTACATCAACAAACCAGAAACGTTAGGGGACTTGGAAGCCAACATTCGTGGCGTTATTGCCGACATACGGCCTCAAATGCTCGAAAAAGTGGTTGAAAGTTGGATTTCTAGAATAGGCTTTATTCGAGCCAGCCGCGGCGGCCACATGCCCGAAATTATATTTAAACATTAATGGCATAAGATTTTCCTTTCAATGAAGCCAAATTGATGGACATTAAAACGATTTTCTAGTGTTTATTTCTAGTTCTATACCTCTAAAAAAACACCCTTTACTTACTCTCGAAAACGCTAACACGCTTTCGACGCAATTTCATATTTAAGAAGTCCTTCATTGTTTTCGAAAGATTGTCTACCAGTATTTGGAAAATTCTAATTTGTTAAATTTTTATCAATTTACCAAAAAAAAAAAAAATTGATTTCTTTGCTTGTGTCTTTGATATGCTTCAATTATTTTGGGAAAACATCTTCTGACTTGACTTCTAAAACAACCTGTATTAAAAAAAGTGAAAAATAAAAAACCGGTTCTTTAAAAAACGATTTAACGAATTTGATTACATTTTCGTCGTTTATAGAATGTAAAGGGTCCGCCAAATAACTTTTTTTTTTTGAAAATTCTATAAAAAAAGCTACTTTGTATTTTTTTAAATTTCTTTTTTTTTTGAAAGTACAATCCAATACAATGCTTCGGCTGGCCATGCAGTAACCTACACGATCGGCCCAATTTTTAGACACATTATCGATTGTGTGCAGCTGTATTTCACCAATGTCCTTTAAAGCGTCAATTGTCTCTGGCTTGTCGGCGTAACACCCATCTTTTACGGCACCCCACAAATAATAGTCCATCGATGTCAAAACGCAGCTCCGAGGTAGCCAAACGACATCAGCTCTGCGGCTGATAATGCGATCTTCAAAAACAGGGCGCAAAACATCGAGTGTAGCTTCGGCTGTGTCGCACGTAGCGCCGCGCCGCGCCGTCCTGTTGAAACAAAATGATGCTAGTATCCTCCCCTTAAATTTTTGTCAACAAAAATTCGTTCAACATGGCCCGATAACGATCGCCATTGACTCTAACGGCCACTCCTTGCTCATTATCGAAGAAAAGTGGCCCAATTATGCCTCTGGACCAAAATCCGCACCAAACAGTGACTCGTTTTGGGTGTATCGGCTTTTCAATGTATGCGTGCGGGTTTTCTGTGCCCAAATGCGACAATTTTGCTTGTTTACATACCCGCCAAGATCAAAATGAGCTTCATCTGAAAAGATGATTTTTCGGCATCTTTTCTAAGTCAATCGCAGGCGTTGTTCAAGCGTATACACAACCAGCGGAAGGATAAAACTAATTATCTGTCAAATCAGACAAGAGCTAAGTTTTACCATTCACGAAATAAGCACAATTTGAAAAAAAAGTTAGATGGTGGACCCTTTATTAGTAACTACCAAAGAATGGCGTGCTTAGATACATTTTCGCAAAAGCCTTCAATAAATTTTTTTTCTAAATATTTTCTGTGATTTTCATAATAAATGTGCAACTGGCAATCCTGTACGACCAAATATATTATGAAAAGCGAATACAAAAACACAATCGAAAGTTCGTCGAGCCACACAGTGTTGTGCCCATGTTTTTCTCTTCCTCTCCAGCTCCATTTACACCAATAATTTACTAGTGCTGTTTCTTGCTTGTCAAATAAACTTGGTGGTGAAATTAGCTGACCAAAAATATTCATTGGATTCAAATTAAAGATAAAAAAATAATAGAATCTGCAATGTTGGTGTGTAATTAAAACATTTTCTGACTCTTCATTCGAAGATAATTTGAAATCTGAAGAACCAGTCAAACTTCACTCGATTGAAAATGAAGCAAAGTATTTGGACTAATGAAACGTAAAGAGTTTAGTAAACAGTGTCAGTACAAGAAATTTATTAAATATTAATATTAGCTTACGTTTATCAATAACAGTTAAATATTTACAAATAGTTTGGACGTTTAGTTTTTACAACAATTTTTTTTTTTTTTAAGTAGAAATTTAATTTCAGAAAAGTATCTTAAAAGGTACAATCAGCAACATAGTAAATCAGTCAGAAAAATTTAATTAAATAGCATTACTCATTAAACTAGCTTAGTGTGAAAACTTCTAAGCAAGAAAATAATATTAATAGATACAACGCGATGTCTGGAAAATTGTTACGTTTAAAATATTTTAGGAATTAGGAGTCTAACTTTACAAAAGAATTAGCTTCACTGTATGTACAAACAAAAAAAAGTGTGTTTAATAGCTAACATCCGCATGAAATCCTGTTTCGTCTGCGTAATAGACAACATTTTGTATTCGACCATCTGGCAACAAGATGTGGTACTGTCCATGAGTCACTCCATTGACATCTCGATTTTGCTTATGAGCGAAATCATTTCCAGTGTCGAAGTCACGTACTCTGTAGCCAAAGGCGTACTTTGAAGCATACTGCAAAAAAAGATGTTTGTATTGAGTTTAAGAAGAAACACAATTTGCAATTTGATGCATTTTATTTTTAATATATTCATTTTTTAATTTATTTACTTTATTACGAATTACGAAACGCGAGGTCAAAAACTAAGCCCAAATAAGTGACATGAGGGCTGCCGTTGTTTTGGGTTTCCTTTAGACCGTCTAGACTCTAGACCGATTACGAATAACTACAATGGATCTTTGAAAATGTCAGAATGATAACAAAACGACAGATAAATTAATCGCAAATCGTAACGAGTATCTTGAAACGTAATCGCAACGTAACGATAGCGAAGTGGTTTTACGAGTATCGTTATTTGTAATGCGGGGCCCTGGTAGTTTAAGAGCGCAAATTATTAAGCTGCTGGGTTATGTATTTTAACTGTTTTTAGAAATGCACCACACAATACTAATACTAAAATACACTCAATTTAAATGTTGCTGGCTCACTATATAAACAGTTTCTTGAGAACCACTCAACCTAAAGAATTTCCATTTGACTTTTGAATTTAAATGTCTAAAGCTACGTGCAGACGGCATATAAAAAGCCGCACATATGTGCGGTTCTGACGTCACATAAAAAGTTGTAAATTCAACGCAAATGCTAAACGTAAATCAGTGTACGCAAACTCGCATATAAGGGTGTTCAGACGATGTGCAGAATCTGTCCCAAAAGCCGCACATCAGTTTGCGTTGAATAACTCGCACATCAAATGTACGCAAATGAGTACGCAAATCTTGCGGTCGATGTGCGACATGTTCACACGGTATGCGTAAAAATCCGCACATCACCCATTTGCGTTCATAAGCAGGTTTGCGTTAATTCAATAAATTGTTTGAATTTGGTGTTTAATTCATGGGTTGTGGTTGTGGAAGAAGCTAATCCGTACAAAAATTTAAAAGTGCTGAAATTATTTGAAAATGTCGAAAATAAAGTTTGGTACTACTGCTGTTTTGGCATTGGATATGATTTATCTGCAATCAATTTTAATGTTTTCATAATTAATCAATGGAAAAAAAGTAACAAAATAATAAAATAAAATATTTAAGTCAACTTAATAAAAAAGAAACATAATACTCAAGAGACCTAATAATTATTTCAGTACGTATTGTATTCATGAAAATAAAAACAGCCTACTACCAACATACTTCGCTTCGCTCATTTTTAAATTTTTTTTTTAATTGAAAACCGATCACAACTATGCTGTACAACCACTACTGATTTGCGTAAAATATGCACATTTGCGTTGTCCTATTTTCGTGTCACCGCACATGATTTTGAAGATCGCACATGCACGCACATGCACGCAAACTGTCACAAGAAATGTGCGAGGGTGTTCAGACGATTTGCGAGAAAGCCGCACATTTATGTGCGGTTTCACCGTCGCACATCGTCCGCAAACCATTTGCGTGCATGTGCGGACTGTCCCAAAAGGGTGTTCAGACGATATGCGTCAATATTCGCAAATTATGACGTAAAATTGACGTCAGAACCGCAAACGTGTGCGGCTTTTATATGCCGTCTGCACGTAGCTTAATGAATAAAGTGAAACTAGGGCAGTTCACACTGTTCAATTAGCTAAACAGAGTTTTGTCTGAACGAGCAATGTTCAACAATATGAGCCCTCAGACGACCGTTTGTCCTACTTGTTTTATGGTTTTCAAATATTTTTGAATTTTTTTTTAGTTCTGTTTTTCTGGTAGATAGTACCTACACGTTATGCAAAGCCATAGGTCAAGGATCCATTGTGCTCCCCGGGAAAATCAGAGGATGAAGAAATGGGAGGATTGGAGAGGTAGAGGGTTTGATTGGTAATTGGTTTATTGGGGAAGGAACCCCCACTGAATCATTTGGAGCCCTGAGTAAATTTCAGGACGTTGCTCAATGGGAGATAAGAGATGTCGCCCAGTTCGTCGAAGAAGTATTCTCCGAAGGTTTTTTTGTCCCGAGTGTGGGCCAAGCTAAGACACTCACAGAGAAAGTGGAATGATCCTTCCTCTGCCTCTTCATCTTGGCATCCTCTACATAAGTCGGATGTGCTAATGCCCATTCTCATCATGTGGGTACCCAACGAGTTGTGGCCCGTGAGAATGCCAATCAACAGAGACAGCCGAGCACGAGCACTGCTTAGCTGGAATAGAAATTCTGTTTTTTTCTTGGAAGTATCTGGCCAAAGGTTTCTGGAGACTCGGCATGTTTCTAAAGATGACAACCTGTCATTGGAGGTTTTTAGATGGTTGCAACGCCATATACTTTTCGGCGTACCAGGGGATCGTAGAAAGAGACAAGAAACTGAAGTCGTTTAGCAGAGAATTACTGCATCGCTGATTACAATCCAGAGGAGCGAATTAGCCAAATCATCAAAACTACCTTTCGAGCTTACGTTTCAGAAAACCATCGAACCTGGAATACGCAGTTGACGCAAAGGTAGTTCGACTTGGACAAAAAAAATTGTCAAGTGAGCTAAAGCTTCGTCCAACTTCGGTGTTTAAAGTAAGACTACGATAAAAATATTTGTAAATAACAATTTGGAGTTGGACAGGACAGTGTTCTAAGAGATGTCTAAAAAATTAGACACCTTGGAACAACTGAAATTTTTTTATTTCGTTAACTCACCACGGATTCGCTTTCGTCTTGTGAATAATCTTTTGAGGCTTCGGCTTTATTGTTTGCATCAATTCCGTTATAATTCGGTGAGAGTCCAATTGTTTTGGCATCACTATGCGCTGAACCTGCGTGCACTTGGTTAACATGCGTATTTTGTTCAACAGCCTCAGGGTAAATTTTAAACAGTTGTCTGTGTTGCCTAGGCGGTACAACTTGATTTGTTTCGATTTTTGGAGCTTCAAAGTTTTGTTGCTGAACGACTTGATTGTTGTCATTTGGTGCTTGTTGCGGATGAAAAACTATTGGAGAAGTTTGGTCTTGTGGTCTTTGGGGTTTGAAGCGCTTCTGCCGTTGCATTTCTTTCGCAAGCAAATAAGAAAGTCCATGAACTTGATCTTGAGATGATTTACCAATTAAAGCTGATAGGTCTTGAAATTCTTTATTATTATTCAGTGAGTATATCTGATTCTGATTCTCAATGTTATTTGCTATACTGCTCAAAAAACCTTCTTGAGGCTTAAGTCCTGCCTCTGCAGCTATTGTTTGTTCAGCAACGGGTTGCGTTTGCTGATGTGAAGCAACGTTGGATGCATAAGGATAAAGCCTGTCACCATATACATACGAGGGCTGAATGTAAGCTATTTGCAATGATTGATCTTTATTCAGAGTTTGGTCTTCGACATGATTCTGTGGCACTTGAAGTTCCTGTTGTTGCTGTGGTTCCACATTTACATGGACAATTGGTTGGAAGGGCTGGACTTGAGCTACGATTTGTTGTTGATTCGCATAAGCTTCGGACTGGGGGATTAGATTTACATGTTGATATTGCTGCTGAACATTCGAAACGTCTGGTTTGTAAATCAAATTGTGATCTGGTCTGTGAAACTGTCGATATTGTGGATGAATGGCGTTCATTCCACAAATGTGATTAGAGCCAGCATACGGGCATAGTTTTTTACCATATGCTTGTTCAGGATAATCTGCTATTAGATTTTCCACCACAGCAGCAGTGGTTACGGTTGGTGGTATGGAAATCTCAATGTTTGTGTTTATGTTCTCTAGTCCTTGGCCGCTAGCAATGTACTTTTGAAACTTACTCACTTTAAGGACAACATCATTTTGACCATATCGTTTTGGGTAAGCAATGGATGGCGGTTTCACTGGTGATCTTTGGAAATAATATCGTTGCCTACTCTCGCCAACTGATGAGTCAAAATAATTTTCTGTGTCATTTTGGTGATAATACGAGGTACTATCTGGGTCCGCATTCGGATTTTTGGCGTCGTGAAGCTCAAATTTTATATAACGCGGTTCTGTGAATTGTGCATATCGGCGAGTACGTCGACTTTTAGAGGACTTTTTGGTGGGTCGTTGTCTAGTTTGAGTTGCTGATGGTAGTTTTCTAACTCTTCCGGGTCTTAATGTTTCTTTTGTGGCTTTGGGAGGTGCCTTGGAGATGGGAGCTTTTGTTGATGTTGTTGGGCGCTTCTTGGGGGAGCGTTGCTTAGTTGGAGCAACCTTTGATAGCTCTTTAGCTCTACTTTGTCTAATGAGCTCTTTAGTGGCGCTATCAGGCTCTTTTGCATCGGATATGAGAAATGGTATCAACTGTGGCTTGATCTTTTGTGTGGAACGTTTTATTCTCTCCGAAGAAGTATCGTTAACAGCTGCCTCAGCGGTTACATTCAATTGAAGTTCTCGGCCACGCCTTTGGATAAAGTTTTTGGTATCCTCATCAGGCTCTTTGGCGTCTGCTAATTCAAACTTGAATATTTGTGGACCTTCTACAACGGCAGTGTCTCTTTTAACGACAAATTTGTTCAAATTTTCGAGATTTTGTTGTAAGTCCTAAGAAAAACTGATTTGTTAATTTGTACGTAGGCGGATTGTAAAACGTTCACTTACTTTCAAGTTTGTATACGTATCGAGGTATGGTAACATTATCCATTGTCCATAAGCTCCTCGAACGCCGAACAGTTGCAAGTCTTGAAATAGTAAACTCAACCAAATAGCAAACTTCTGGAATAGAACAAAAAAAAAAAAGGAAAGGATAAACAGGCAAATAGATAATAATTAAAAAATAAAACATAAAATGTATTGATATTAGTCAAGGCGTTAGTTACTCATTTTAAGTTTTTATACATTACAGCTTTAAACGTGCCATTTCAGACCTTAGGTACACCTTGTGTGCCCCCAGGAAGAAGGCACTATCAAGCCATAAAGTATTTTAACAATTAAATATTATTATTAGGAAAAAATGTCTAAATGCTTCTGATTTAGTGGTCGTATAGTTGTTTCCTTCGCACAGGTTTGTACATAAATAAGGTGGTGAGAGAGAGAGAGAGAGCCCAGGGGCTTAGCGCATTTCTCACAACCATGTCTTGTCAAGAAATGGAGAAACCTACGATCTTATGCTGGTTTCGAACGGATAATCAGGAAAGCGCCTTTCACGGCAATGAATTTACTGACGGAGGATTTGGCATTTCCTAGCGAAAAATGACACCCATGGAAAAACATTTTTCGGTGTACGTTGGGATTCGAACAAAGAACCTCCTGCGTAACAGGCCTCACGTCATGGGCGCCACACGGGGAACGCACAGGTTTCTGTTGTACAGAATTAGATAGTGCACTACCGTATGTAGAATGCTTTACCAAAATCTGTTTTTCCTCTCTCCACTGTTTTCCGAAATGCTCGCACTGTGTCTTATAATATTGCCGGATTATTTACAACCCCTTACTGCGCGCTCTAAAATTACTTTGTTATAAAGGGTCCGTCATCTAACTTTTTTTTCAACTAGTGCTTAATTCGTGCATGGTAACACTTAGCTCATGTCTGATTTGACAGATAATTAGTTTTATCCTTCCGCTGGTTGTGTAAACGCTTGAACAACGCCTACGATCGACTTAGAGAAGATGGCGATTCTGCCCAAAAAATCATTTTTTCAGATGAAGCTCATTTTGTTCTTGGCGGGTATGTAAACAAGCAAAATTGTCGCATTTGGGGCACAGAAAACCAAATACTTGCTTTCTTCGAAAATGAGCAAGAAGTGGCCGTTACAGTCAATGGCGATCGTTATCGGGCCATGTTAAACGAATTTTGTTCACAAAAATTGAAGAGGAGGATATTGGCACCATTTGGTTTCAAGAGGATGGCGTGGCGCTACGTGCCACACAGCTGAAGCTACACTCGATGTTTTCCGACTGTTATTTGTGGGGTGCCGTAAATGATAAGTGTTACGCCGACAAGCCAGAGACAATTGACGCTTTAAAGGGCAAAATTCGTGAAGCCATTGGTGAAATACAGCTGCAAACAATCGATAATGTGCTTAAAAATTGGACTGATCGTGTAGGCTACTGCATGGCTAGCCAAGGCAGCCATTTAAATGAAATATTTTCCATTATTACTAAGCGGAAGGATTGTACTTTCAAGTAACTTTTTTTTCAGAAAAGAAATTTGAGAAAATATTCAGTAGGTTTTTTTTATAGCATTTTCAAAAAAAGTTATTTGGTGGACGCAACACCATTATAACACTAATGCTTTTTATTTGCTTCTTGATTAAGACAGATGAAAATCATTAATCATTCTAAATATTCGATTTGTAGCTGTAATCAGCACCGAAGTGAATAAACTATTAAGTTTTACATTAAATGCAGTTGAGCGAATTCAAAATCCTAACTTCCTAATCCTAACTAATATTATAAATGTGAAAGTCCCTCTGTCTGTCCGGCTTTCTATGTTACCATCTCTCGCACAAACTACTGAACCGATTCAAATAAAATTTGATACAGATATAGTCTAAAACTTGAGGAAGGACATAGGCTTTATATCTTATCCCTAAATTCCCACGGGAACGGGAACGTATACGGGAATTTAGAAACTGCAACACCGATTTCAAAAATTTTTCCACCGATAGAATGGTTCACTATCGCAGAGTAACATAAACTTTAATTCATCCACATATTCCCACGGGAACGGGAGTCCTTACTGATATAATAAGTGTGAAAGAAGCTCTGTCTGTCCGTCGTTCTATGTTACCATCTCCCGCCCAAACTAATAAACCGATTTAAATGAAATTTTGTACAAAGATTGTTCTGAACTTAAGGACGGACATAGGCTATATTTCATTCGAATATTCCCACGGGAACCGGTCCTCACTATTATTATAAATGCAAAAGTAGCTCTGTCTGTTCACCTTTCTATGTTACCTTCTCCCGCTCAAACTAATGAACAGATTAAAATGAATTTTTGTACAAAGATTGCTCAGAACCTGAGGAAGGACATAGGCTATATATTTTTTCCCTATATTCCCACGGGAACGGGAACGTATACGGGAACTTAGAAACTGCAACACCGATTTAAAAAATTTTTCCACCGTTAGAATGCTACACTATCCCTGAATTACATAAACTTTAATTTATTCACATATTCCTACGGGAACGGGAGTCCTTACTAATATAATAAGTGTGAAAGTAGCTCAGTCTGTCCGTCGTTCTATGTTACCATCTCCCGCCCAAACTAATAAACCAATTTAAGTGAAATTTTGTACAAAGATTGTTCAGAACCTGAGGGAGGACATAGGCTATATATTTTTTCCCTATGTTCCCACGGGAGCAGGAACGTATACGGGAACTTTGACACTACAGCACCGATTTCAAAAATTCTTCCACCGTTGGAATGCTTGCTCCATAGTCCCTGAGTAGCATTAACTTCAACTCATCCACATATTCCCACGAAAACGGTCACCCTATTCCCACGGGAACGGGAGTTTTTACTAATATTGAAAATGCGAATGTAGCTTTGTCGGTATGTTTTTCGTATGTCAGCCGTTCAAATTAATAAACAGATTTTATAAAACTAGCTAAGAGATGGTCTAGAACATGCGGAAGGATAAAGGCTATATATTTATCCTTATATTCCCACGGGAACGGAAATGGGAATTCAAAAACTACAGTCTCAAAAGTACTTTTAACAGGGCTATAAGGTGTTGAAATAGGGGATGAATGTATATTTTTGGAAATACTGCCATTTTTAAGGCTAAAAGTTTCAAAAAAATGTTTAATGCTCTTAATCCTAATCCTAACTAATATTATAATTTTGAAAATAACTCTGTCTGTCCGACATTCTATGTTACCGTCTCCCGCCCAAACTACTAAACTGATTGATATGAAATTTTGTATAGAGATAGTCTAGAACCTGAGGAAAGACATAGGCTATATATTTTATCCCTTAATTTCCACGGGAACGTATACGGGAAATTAGAAGCTACAGCACCGATTTCAAAAATTCTTCTACCGTTAGAATGCTACACTATCCCCGAGTAACATAAACATTAATTTATCCCCATATTCCTATGGGAACGGTCACCATATTCCCACGGGAATGGGAGTCTTTACTAATATCATAAGTCTGAAATGAAATCTGTCTGTCTATTTTTATTTGTTATCAAAAACCGCCCAAACTTTTAAACCTATTTATATGAATTGGTACACAGATATTGTCTTCAGCCTGAAGATGGACATAAGGCTATTTATGTTATCCCTGTATTCCCACAAGAAACGCAAACATAAACGGGAACCTGGAAACTACTGAACTGATTTCAAGAACTATTCTCCCGTTAGAATGCTACACTATCTCAAAGTAACATGATCTTTAATTTATCCCCATATTCCCATGGGAACGGAAGTACTTACTTACATTATAGATCTGAAATCAACTCCGTTTGTCTGTTTTTCTTTGTTACCATCTACCGCCCAAACTATTGAACCTATTTGTATGAATTTTGGTGCAGAGATAGTTTTGAACCTGAAGAAGGACATGGGCTGTATTTGTTATCCCAATATTTCTACGGGAACGGCAACGTAAACGGGAACCTTGGAGCTACTGGACCGATTTCAAAAGTTCTGTCACCGTGAGGTGATTTCTGTTAAATTGTCGATAACACAGTTGGCCTGAGAAGAAATGTCTATCTTGATCTTCAAATAAATATTTTCAATCAGTAATATTTTTTTCAGTAATGACTGTTTGAAAAGTCGGTTTCGGCGCCGACTTATGAGATAGTTAACCATATAAACTAATAAGTTATAGACTAGACTATATCATAGACACTGAGCAAGTGACATCATTCCCTACAGAGTTTCTTAAATTTATTCGAATTATCATAAGTGGCTGCAAGTTTGTGTTCCAGTGCCAATAATGAGTAATCTAGAATAAATTGTACACAGCTACAAATTACACATTTGGGATGCGGCATTATAAAAGATTTAATAATGACTGAAACAGCGATAGGAGAAAACAGAAAACTATTGATTCCCCGTATTTCTTTAATTCCCACTGATTTTTTCATTTCATTTCATTTTTCATTTTTCATTTTAGTTTAAAAGATTGTATCAAACTCGCAAAACCTTTTTATTTGACATAAAATGGAAAAAATAAGAACGTCGTGTGCAGATATGTATTGAAATAAAATAATAAAGCAATAGTTTACCAAAGTGCACGTGTCTTATTTGCAAAAAAGGTGCCTAAAAATTGAAAATGCTTCCGAAAATCACTATCCCACGCAGACGAAGTCGCGGGCACAGCTAGTATCTACATACATGGCTGTTCTGATTTTCGTACGGATTCAAAACGGAAACCGAAATTGAATCCGTACGGATTTAAAAAGGGTGTTCTTATTTCCGAACGGATTCACTACTGATTTTTTGTCACAAAAACGTGTTGGAAATTAAATTTTTGTGTTTATTGGAACTGTTTACAGCTTTATTGCATGTTACTGCTAATATAGTTTATTATTTTTCATTTCCAGCAGCAAATAATTTTCTACCGAATTCATTAACCGGATTCAATTCCGCTAACAAAATGATAAGCGAATTGAAAACGTACGGATTCGGAATTGAGAACCCCAAAAATTCTAAAACGGGAGGATATGGTATCCGAACGAAAATCAGAACAGGGGTGATAGCCGGTTTCCACTTAGAAATTAATCACACTTTAATTCGAATCAAAGCCAGGTTACACAGAACCGAAATAAGGTTACCTCTTCCGATGTTCCGATACGGCTTTGGCTTTTTCATATTTTGCTCGAATAATCGATCGATCGATGATCGACAGTCTTTTTGTGTGTTTTTTTAATTTAAGTGTAGATACATTAGAAGTTGCGGGTTATAGAGGTTGAGGCTTGTCAGCTTTCCATTCTTGTAGACATTCCGACAATTTTTGGAAAATAATGGGAAAAACGTCTTTATCACGGCACGGCTGTGTGTATGCTAAATACAATATCAAAATCTTTTGGCTGAGTACATAGTTTTAGTATTCACCCTTCATTATGTATTTAGTGGATCAGAGCTGCCAGCTACACAATAATTGTGAAAATTGAATAAAATCACACAAAATATTAAAAAGAAAAATTAAATAAAAAATTTCAAAGGTCTTAAGCGAAAATATCAAGCATTTCCCGGTTCCCGCAAAATCATCGTAAGCGACATTTTAAACAAAATATTTTTTTTATACAATTCAAAAGTTTAAATTGTTTCGCAATTTTTTCCATTTTTAGTTTTACATTATAGATGAAGTTTACATTGGTCGATTTGTTGAAACTTCGTGCGAATAAATGCGACTGTTTTCTTGTTCTCCTTCTCTTTTACACCAATTTGTCGGTATTGACTTGCGGTCGATTCGTTGAATAATGTAATCACTTTGGTCGACTTGTTGCTTCAGCAAATCGACCAGTATAACAAATTTTATTATGTTTTACTCCATTTTCCTGCAATAACTAAAAATTTAGCCATCCGGTTGGACCGGTTAATAAAAAAACGGTTTTTATTTGTCACTTTTTTAAAACAAGTTTTTTAAAAGTTAAGTATGTAAGTTTTAAGATCTGGCCAGAAAATGTGACAAAATTTTTTAAAAACTATTAATGAAAAAAAAGAAAAAAATTAAAAGGAATTAATTTTTTTTTAAAAAATTGACAAAAACTTCAAAAGTTTAGATTTTGTCTTGTAACGTAATGTTGATACGCAATCTTTTTCAAGCAACTTAGAACTTCTTAAATATCAAATTTCGTCATAAACGTGATAGCCATTAACGAGAACGTCGATTTTGGAAAAATCGGACCGTTAGACTTTTTCAAAAAAAAAAAAAAAAATTACATCAGAAAGAAGAAAGACAACTAAGGAATAACTCTTCACATACAATTTAATCCAAATTGTTAGAGCCGTTTAAGACAAAAATAAAAACTATCTTATAGGTTGCATGGCAACTATTTTAGTTTGCTTTGGAACAAATACCACTGTTGAGCAGTTTAAAAGCTTATAAAAATCATATTATGAGAGGGGGTTTATTCCCTTTCCTTCAGGCAGGAGGGGAAATTTTTTAAAAATTGACTAAGGATAGTAAAAAAATTATTTAAAATTATTAAAGTCATTGTATTTTAAATTGAAGTTGTTTTAGTAAATAATTTTTGGGCAAAGATGTTTCAAGGCAAAATCATACAATGTTTTTTCTTCAAATAAAAAATAAAATTTCGCATCATCAAGGGTAACTCATTGGTACTGAATCAAGCAGTGAAAACTGAATGTTAATTTATTTCTTAGTTTTTTAAAAATTAAAAACAGATTTAAGAAAATTTTCGCCAGAAAAAAATAAATAAAAGCTGAGAATAAAGTCGAATAAGTTGAAGCCCCAAAAAATAATTTTCTGGGAGAAAGTACTTTCCAAATTAAGAAAGGTTCGGTTTTCACTTGTACCACTGAAGAAATTACACTTTTAGTAAAAAAAAAAAAAAATACAGAGGAGATCTGCCGCAATCGGCATGAATAAATTGTGTTGCCTCTTGCATAATGATTTATTTTAAGGAGGAGGGTGAAGCAGGAAGTATGATTGACAGAAAACTTACAAGAAATGACATTATCACTACTTTTCCGTGATCCTTTTGTTGCTGAACAAATTAATCCGTCAATTAATTGGGAGAATCCACAAATCACTTAAAACAAAACAGGTTCAGTTGCACTCCGCGACAAACGTTTTACAAGGAAAACGAATCGATGCAACTCAATTTATCTCAATACCACCGAGTTCGAGTTCATTGGCTTTATTTTCCTCTCACAGTTTGAATTATTTTTTTGTTTTTACATTGAACTTGAAGCACAACACGTAATTTTACGACTATGGCAAACAAGTGCGTGCGATTTCCTCCTTTGTGGCAATGAAAATGTCTGCATTGATAGTGTTGTTTATATGGTTGGGTCTTAGAAACTTGATTGCAGAGTTTTCACTTTCAAGAAAACAAGTGGATGGATGCTGTTGTCTTTGGGTATAACAGTCGTTACTGTTGACTGTGTTTATTTTAACTGAGCCGCTGGACATGCAAGCACCGGGATTTTGTTAATTTCTATATGCACTGTTAGCAAGTGATGATCATTGGAGTGGTGGGAGTTTTGGATTGTTTGTTTGCATATCATTGCATCTTAATTTGCTGGCAAAGGATGTTTTACATTGCACTGGCAGTGAAGAGGAAATAAAAATACAATAAACCGCGAAATGCAATTAACTGATATACTACCATGGCCATGGCCCCTCACAAATGAGTTCCGCAGCCAAAAAGAGTTGGGATGTGCATGAGGAGTATGGGTAGATTGTGAGTGGCAGGGTATAGTTTCAAGAAAAGATTGGAGCTCTTTTTTGATGAATGCAGTGGTAGAGATGTAATTGGATGGAATGAAAAGCATTCATTTTTTTCTTTTTTATAATTAACGTGCACATCAAGGGTTATGATGTTTTAAAACACAGTGCGAGCATTTAGGAAAATAGGAGAGGGTTTAATAAAAGACATATGTATGGGAAAAATAGAGTCTGGTAGAGCATTCATTCAGCATAAGGGTAGTGCAACGAAAATTTTAATCTCTTTACTTGACTGTATGAGTGAATTTGGGCTCAAGTAAAAACTGATGAGCTGCCGTTTCGGCGTTTCTAATATAGAACTATAACCTAACAATTCTAAAGCTCTGTTTTGTATTCTATCAAGTATTCCGGAGATGTTTGAGGAGCACACCTGACCAGATATGGGAGTTATACTCTTGTTTTCGGTGGATGTAGGCTTCATAGTATCCAGATAAGAAGGGGTGAATAATTTCCTACATGGTCTTATGTCTTAAGAAACCAAAGGCTGTGGCAGTATTTTTCGCGACTTCATCCAAAGGACAGTGACGTAAATGAATTTGGAAACAATCATGAAAAGATGAGAGTTGAGTCGTCAGCAAAACTTAAATTAGAAGTTTCAGACATGAAATCGTTTAGGAAAATAAGCAAGAGAGTCGGAGACAAAACGGTGCCCTGGGGCACTCCAGCAATTATAGAGTGAATAACAGACTTGAAGCCATCAAATACAACTTGTATTAAACGGTGAGAAAGCTAGTTTAATCCAATGAAGAAGAGACTGATCGATACCAAAAGAATGCATTTTTGATAAGAGAGCTAGATGCCAAACGCCATCAAGAGCTTTAAAAAAATCAAGTGCAGTAATCTAACCTTCTCCAAAGCAATGTAAGGATTGGTTAAATTTTCTGTGAGATACGCCATCAAATCACCAGTGGACCATTTTGCTCAATGGCCGTACTGGCGGTAATTGAGAAGCTTTCGTTCTTCAAGCTATTTTACTAGTTGACGGTTTATCAACATTTCCATTACCTTGGAAAAAAGGAACGTAAATGCAATTAGGTAGTAACTTTAAGGGAGGTGTCTTTTAGGGGAGGAAGATTGGCATTATTGAAACAGGCTGTAGGTACAAATGCAGTTCTCCATCTGCTCAGAAACATCTCAGAAGAATAGAAAAGATAAAAAAAATTAAGTATCTTTACCTGCGTAGAGAACATCTCTTCAGAATGTCGTCTGAATTTTTGTGTAAATTAATTTATTATATTACTTAGTTTAAAAAAAAAACATTTTCTTTTATGGAGGAGAAGCCTCTTTATTGGATGAAATAAAAAAAAAACGAACTAACATATCTCTAACAATCGAAACATTATCTAACCGTACTTGTCTAGGTGGACTATGGGAAAGGAATTTGGGAGTTGTGACGGAATGCACTCTTGTGTATGCGGAGTCATCTTGCGTCTGGCTGTTCGTCTGGATGCTCGTGTACCGTTGTCAGCATTTTGTGGCCTCTGTGTTTTGTTAATAATTTGGTGTGTTAACTTATATCTGAGATCTTTGAGGACTCTCGCAACAGAGCGAGTTCAAAAAAAATATCTAAATGTGCATACTCACACTCAATTGGGGACAATATGCTCTCAGGAAGTGTCGAGCTATAGCAGCAAAATGAGCTTCCAGCAAATTGGCTTTATCGATGGAGCTGACATACGGAGAGTCATTGAAAACGAGTTTTGAGACTTAGTCGAGTTCTTGTTGGTTTCAACAGAAGACCAAAAGTGTTTGCTCCCGTTTAGTCACAACAGTATTTCTGGCCCTTATAACAGATATTTCTAATCCTTTAATTTAATTTGATTTATTTATTTTTTTAGTTACTGCTTACACACGGGTATCGCCTTCCGTGAGGAATTGCCAAGTCCCCGTTAATAAATTCATTGCCATAAAAAGCGATTTCTCGATTAGCCGCTTCGAAAACGGCAGAAAGTTGCATGTCATCTCCATTCCCTCACAAGGCATTGTTGTGAGAAATGCGCTAGGCCCAGGGGCTCCTCGCTCTGTTGCGCCACCCTATTTATTTTTTAATGTAAGGGTAATAAACATAACTATTAATATAAAAAGAGGAATATACATTTGTGTGCAGCGAAGAAGCGGAACCCTTTCCCCTTTTTTTCGTCTATGCAGCTTCTATGAAAGTTATATACTTGAACCTTGCAAAACAAACGTGCGGTTTGATAACTAATTTGGTTCTTCAAAAACTATTAAGGGAAACATTCGGGCTCCTGTTAAAGTGTAATCCGAGTACATAATGGGTGGGGTCTTTTGAACAATTTCCTGAGAACATTATGAATAGGCTATATTTTTATTACTTTTTTTACTTTTATCATTTTTTAGAAAATCAATAAAATTAATATGAAGGACTCAAACTTTCACGGATTTTTTTCCGCATTTCCAAAACATTTCACGATGGGACCAAAAAAATAAAAAAAAACAGAAGCACTCCGGGAGTGCCGACGGAAGTGAAAACAGAATTGAATTTTCAGTAAATATTTTAATGTAGGTACAGGAAAATCTATTATAATATATACTTATGTAGATGTACATATAGAGGAACATCAATGAAACTTATGAGTTTTCATTCACAATTCCATCTCTACAATCATAGTATTCTAATACTGAAATAATAGGTCTATGGTAACTTAAATAGGAAACGAACAATTTTGTCTCAAATCTATTTAAATATATCGCAAAGACTGCATCAATTGTCGCTTTATATTTCGTTGTACTAAGGCTGCGGTCATTCGTCATTGTAAAATAGTATTCTTCTTTTAAAAATTGAAAAAGTGGCAAATTTGTAGCATCGCCGAAGTTGATGTTAAAATCACCACTCAAAATCATTGGGAAATCATCAAATCTCTCCCCAATTTTATCGTGAAGGTATGCAGAAGCGTCCTCAGACTAAATAAATTTTTATATAAAAACTGTCGTATTACATAACTTGAACACACGTATTCGGTGAATTATAAACGCGTACTGTTATAAGTTGCTGTCCATTTCCAGAGTGGCAACGACAAACACACAAATCACCAATATCAAAAACATTAGTACTAAACATACGAGTATACTAGTGTAGGTACCTCGTATGCAAATCCATATGATTTGAGGAAAATATGGCAGTTGTATCAGACAACCTTTTACAGATAGCTGCTCCTGCTGCTGGACGATCGTGCCTTCTGAAACTAGCAACTAAATTGAAATCTGGAATATCATATCTATATTTCTTCGCCACCCTTGTGAAATTCTGTTAAAATCAATACATTCAATTTTTTAACGATTGTCGATAGTTTCAACAGATTTTGTAACTGCGCTCGTAAACTTTGACAATAAAATGAAAGGACAATGCATTAAGTTTAGAAACGAAATTAGTGAATATTTGAGTAATGGTTTTTCAAACTATTTTCCATCGATAAATCATCGCGACGAGTTGTTGCTTGTTGATCTCTTTTAATTTGTTGTAAAGTTCGAATCATCGACCAGTAAGTAGTAAAATATTTGGTGCTTTTTATTTTTTCTGCGTTGCATAAATTTTTCTCTGTCCTTCAATTCAATTCCTTTCTTTCTTCTCTGTTGTTTTCCGAGTCGGTAAGTATACTAGGTAATGTTGCTATTCTATTTTTTTAAGTCATTTAGCAACTCAATTTTAATGTGTTTCTTGGCTCAATGGTAGAGTCGATGGCTATTAGACTATTCGAATCCTAGCCGTGGCCACAATTTTTGTTTATGTTTTCACTTTAAATAAATAAAAAAATGGAAGTCATTGCTGGGAATCGAACCTGAGACACTGGGCTATGACGAATTTACATACGAAATACAATGAGCCAAAAAATGGTGTCGGTCGCGAACTCATTGCTTTACCCACATCGCAAAAGTGCCAAACGCGCCTAAAGAAGTTTTCACTTCAAAAATCACCCTAGGCTATATACATAAATGCAGCTTCTCTCAACTTCTCCGATCTTACACCGACTTTATTAATAATTTGATTAAATTACGCTTTTTGAATATAACTTACCTTAACTCTTCGGTAACTAGCATAGAAAATTTACACTTCTTCGTGACCTTGTTGAGCGCTCGCAGGTCAACATAGAACCTAAACTTCCCTTCTTTCTTCTTGGTCATAAAATAACAATGGTGAGCAATACGGCGATAGACGAATAAACCTTAATCCAAGTATTTCTTCGACCTTCTTGTTAACAACTGCCCTTTTCCAAATGGAAACCTTACACAACTAGCTGCAACGTACTGAGCTGAGTTGAATATTCACGCCGCAGCTTTGACTAATTTAACTCCCGTTAATTTAAAGCTAAACTTTCACAGTGAGTGCCAACATGTTGTTGAAGCTTTTGTCTGTTTTTCGGTATCACTCTCAGCTTTCTGGGAAACGGCGTGGCGGCTTTAGATAGCACACCTTTTGTACGGCTTTTCTATATTACACTTTTTTGAATGATTTTTTCAATATAAAGTCATACCGTCATAGCTTTGGGTATGGTACCACCAGATGCGTTGTCTGGTACCACCAGAACCTACCTCCAATCATTGAGAAGATCGACTTTCTTTTGAAAACTGATAAAAGCATTTTTCCTACTACATATTTGCCTTTACTAGAAAAACTGGCTCGATACTTCGCTTACCATATCAAAACTCTGTTTTTTTACACACCTTCGTTTATTCCAATAGTGCTGGAGTGTTGCCAAAGAAAGAATTTTTGAAAAACAGTTGTCATGTTCGACTGAGTTTACAAAATTAAAATTCATCGCGGAGCCTCAATCTACTTATCAAATACCTTCATAGAAAGTTCTCATGTCAAAAAACTACCCAAAGATGATTAAATTGCATCATGTACACCTTACACAGGCAGAGTTGACAGACAGTTTAGTTTATCCTTCCATCTTTAGTATGGAAAATATTTCCCCTTTCTCATGTTCATAGATAGTTTCTTCAAACGTTAACCTTCGGACGCATTATACATGTACACGCCGATTAATTATTCAATAAAAAAAAAAATTGCACACATTTTCAAAGCCAATGTTTTCTCTCCAAACACAGGACTTCAAAAATGTACGTAGTCATTGAACTGTCCAACCTTGCCTCCACCTAGGTACCTAATCCAGTTCAAAATTTTTGCACTGTGTCTCCTGTTACCAAAGAAAAACACCTAGTCCACAATGTCCATAAGATTTGTAAGTTGTACAGTGATACAGGTTGTACGCCAACACTCCTTAATGGGCATAAACAAAAGTGAAAGCTTTCACACATCTCTTTCACTTCAATCTGGCTTTATGACGAACGGGTTTTCGCATTATTATTGAATGTTCTAATGGGATTTCGAACTCAGTTGAGTTCATTCGTTTTACAACTCCAGACACGGACAACGGCTTGCGACACTCTCACGAGGAAAGAGCTACAAACAGGAAAATATTGACTGCTTTACTTACTACACTACCGCAAGCTTGGAGGAGATACCTTCCAAATGCGCATTCGTGAAGTCTCGGATTATTTTTGATGCTTTGGGGAAAGTGCCTTATAACATGGCGCTGTTGCAAAATGTGACTTCAGTGTAATTGTAACAGCTCATCGTGTCGCGGAATAGAAAATTTATTATTAATAATGTAAGTAGATTAAACATTGCTTATCAAACTAAAGCAAACAAATTGTTGTGTAGTTTATTTGAAGTGCATCAGTGAAGTGTTATTGAAAGTTCTAAATTGAGGTTAAGTTGTGTTTGAATGTCAATTTGAAGTTGTAACCGAAAATTTTCAAGCAAATACTTTGTAGATAATGTGAGTTTGAAATTTAGTGGCTTTTGTTAAAGAATTTTAAATGGATTTCGATTTACATAGTGATTGAAGAAAAATCATGGAAATAGAAAGCACAAGAAGGCTGTTAAAATTCCAAAATTGTTTTTAAACGTTTCGATAACGGTTATGACAAGCTGCTTTTTACTCGTGCTTTTTTTAAAATCAGTATTTCCAGAAAAGAATTTAATAATTTTAAGGTTTTCAGTGTGATTATTTGTAAAGAATTGTTTTATATGTTTTATCGGAAGCAAGTATATATTTGAATTTTTTATCAAAGTGTTCAATGAAAGCTTTCAAAGATGTCTTGTGTTTAATCTTAGTTAAAAGACTTTTTTTAACTTAACAACTTGGTGATGAATTTTTATTAAAATCACGAATTTTTCTTTTTCAATTTCTTTCAGTTTTTGAGCTAAAATGCTACTTAAGATTACCTTCATACTCTTCATTTCTATTGAACACAACTTCGCTGCAGAAGATACTTCAACACCTCCAACGATATATCCTGCCATTATAAAATTTTTTGGTAATACAACTACACGGAAAAACGAGTCAACCGAAGTTCAAGTTAGTGAAAATCACTTTTTATTTCTTTCTTATTTTAATACACAGTACTTGAATCATTTTACAACATTTTCTTAATAATAAGACTACATTTGACGATTTTACGATTTTACTTGAGATGACAATTTTTCCATTAGGTGTTTTGAAAACTTACGTTATTTTGACGGCAAGCTCAATTTAAACTATTCTGTCACGAACCATTAACAACTTTTCGGGAGGAAAAAACGTTATACGTTTCTCAAATAGTAAAAGAAATTTAAAACGAAATTTAATCTTAAGAACACAAAATTGATACGATTTCAGCAGAAAAGTAGAAACATTAAATTTTAACAGAAAATATATGTTTAATTGAACAATTTCTTGGCAAAAAATTCTGTTGGCTATTTACAATCGATTGGTATAACATTTGTTATTTAATTCTAACGAAAACATAGTTACCTATTATTTCATTAGAAAATTTTTTCTGATTCATGTTCCTGATCGTTATAATTGGTCCCTAACAGGCCTTGTTGATTGACTGATGATGAAAAAAGGGGACTAGCACATCTGGCTTATGTAGAGCATGCCAAGACCAGGGACCAGAGAAAGGATCACTTCACTTTCTCTTTGAGTTCCCAAGCTTGACCAACAAAAGGAAAAAGCCTTCGAAGAATATTTCTTGGACGAACGGAGCGACATCTCTAACCTTCCGCAGAACAGCATTTTAATGTTCGTTAAGGGCTCAAAAGTCCAAATGGTTCAGTTAAATTTCCCAAACCCGACAACCTAGTCACGAACACAATCTTCCCCTCAGACACTTTAAACAATGAAGAATCCTTGAGATCCGAATGAGGTTTTGCTGCTTGTGGTTTAAATCGTTGATCAGTTTTTGACGATAAAACAAGATCGGGTCAAAGAGATACAAAACACATTTGATAAATTTCTACTTATTTTTTTTTTGGGGACTCATACTTTTATGGTATTATTTTTTTTGTCAAAAGAAAAACATTTTCAATCTCATATTTGTCAAAAACAAATTCTCATTTTACCTGTATGTTTGTTAATTTGCCTCTTCTTGCTGAGTCCTTTGGAGGCGGTTCTACTTTACACTTAAAAATTTTACTCAAACTTTGCGGATTTTTCAGGGGCCGATATGTTTACAATAATTCGATAAGCATATCCATATAAAGATTGATTGGTAAATTTCTTTATTCCTTCCGATCCGAGTGTGGCTTATGTGTCCCGGTATAGTTATGATTTTTCGCTTTTGAGAATCCTCTGCATGAGAGAGAGAGAGCGAGAGAGAGACAGACACAGAGAGGGAGAGAGAGAGAGGGAGAGACGGAGAGAGAGGGAGAGGGAGATAGATAGAGAGGGAGAGAGAGAGAGAGAGAGGGAGAGGGATAGAGGGATAGAGAGGGAGAAAGAGACAGAAAGCAATTTTTTTCAGAGAGAGAGACAGAGAGAGAGAGAGAAAGAAAGAGACAGAAAGCAATTTTTCAGACCTTAGCAGTTATTGGTCTGCCTGTTACGTCGCGTCGTTGCCGGAGTCTCGTGGTACGAATCCCAACAGAACCCAAAAAATGTTTTTCCATTGCTATCACCTTTCACTGGGAATTGGCAATTCCACCGATAGTAAACTTACTGCCAAGAAAAGTGCTTTCATGGCAATAAGCTTGGAATCGGCAGAAAATTGTAGGTCAACTCCATTCTCAGAAGACATAATTGTGAGAAATGCAATAGGTCCAGGACTCCCCACTCTATTGCGCCACCGTTTGTATCCATGAACGTGAAAAAATAAAATTTATTATTTACCAACTTACTAGTTGACCCACCTGGCGTAGCTTTTGTTCTACGGTGAGAGCCATTCCATATGAAAACGGTCAATCCGAAATGTTGCTATACCTCCGATTTTGCTCAAACTTTGTAGAAATGTTCCTTTGCTATCGAAATACGAAATAGTCTAAAGGGTTTTTTTTTTGGAATTTTCCTATCCCCTCCAGCCGGGTCACCTATATTTCGGCAGAAGACGTTTGCCATTTCTTTGTTTCGCCGTGGTCGTTTCGACTTTTTTTTGTTTTGCAAACCTTGTTTGGCAAATAACACTTTGCATTCTTTCATTTTGTCTTCTTATTATTACGCAAATATTATTTGGCATTTCATTCTTTCGGCTCAGTTTGAAATGATTTTGGGACAATACGCAAACATCATTTGGCAAATTGTTGAATGCCCTTCACTTACTTCGCTTTAAGTTACTTGGTCAAGTGTTTATTTCGCAAATGATCGTTTCGCCGTTTCGTTGTTCCGCGAATAGGTTGTTTCGCCGTACTAATGCATGAACTTGTTATCTTCAAAAAGTACATTCTTAAATCTGTTTCCAGTTATTTCATTAAAGTAAATTAAACCATATGTGAAGTTGCTACTTTCGAAATTTGTTTTTCTACATTCTTTGACTATAGTTTCAGTATTTATCGGAAAGCATTTAATATCTTCAGAGAGTTCTAGGAAAATACTTTTCTTCCATTAAATTAGATAAAATTAGACATCTCACTGGTTGTTAGAAAAGCTAAAAATAACCAAGTAACGATTTGTATTGTACAGTATGAATGTGTGATACATTTTTTTTGCATCTCATTGTTTGGCTTTTTTTTATTTGGCATTCGATTTTTTCGCAATTTATTTTGACTTGCATTAAATAACAAGCGCGAAATTTTAAAGCTTGTTATTTAATGCAAGTCAAAATAAATTGCGAAAAAATCGAATGCCAAATAAAAAAAAGCCAAACAATGAAATGCCAAATAAGAAATTGCGGATCAAGGGAAGTCCTATCGACCAACTGCTAAATAAAAATTGCTAAATGAAAATTGCCAAGCAATTATTTGACGAAACAATAAAATGCAAAACGTGCTCTGCTGAAATGTAAAATGCAAATCGACAATATGCCAAATAATGATTTGCAAAACAAAAATTGCGAAATGATACACCGCGAAACGATTTTTGTCAAAACATTTTTGACGTAATATAGTATACCCCCTCCAGCCTTACTCAAACATCCGAACATAGTGATTTTATATGCTTCAGACTTTGCACTCTAAAATTGTCTGTATTCAAGCGATTAGGACGATTAAGGTGTCATTTTAAAGCTGATAAAGTATTCTTTTCAAATCAATTAAAAGGTTGAATATATTTTTCTTTAGAAACCACATCCTTTTGAAATCAACACATTTTATAAACATTTTTGTCATTTTTGAAGTAGTCCTGTGCCTCAAATATCAATAGTAAGTCCCTAAAAATTTCCCTAATTAAAGCTTACAATAAGTACAAAATAAAAAATTCAAAGTGGATCAACAAACAAAATTTTTTATGCGCTTTACATTCCTTTCAAACTTTGAGTTTTTGAAAAAAGCCAACCTTTGGGCACATTTTTGGGAATGTTGACTACCAGATATCAAAATGTAAGTAGGCAGAATTTAAAGGTCTATTTTTCAACTTTAAGTCCTAAAAAAATTCATTTTGTTATTCGCATGCTTACTGAAGTTACAGCTGATTAAAAACAAGCTTATTTGTAAGCTATGAAAAAGCCAATCTTTGGGCAATTTTTTGGGACTGTTGACTACCAGATATCAAAACAGGAGTAAGCTGGATTTAAAGGTCTATTCTTTAACTTTAAGTCCTGAAAATTTCATTTTGTTATTCGCATGTACACTGAAGTAAAAGCCGATTAAAAACAAGCTTACAAAAAAAATTTTTTTAATTTTGGGTAAGAACGATATTAACAAAAGTCTTTAAAACTAAGAATTGTTTTCTATTAAAAAAATAAGCTTGCTTTTAATCAGCTGTAACTTCAGTGTGCAAGCGAATAACAAAATGAAATTTTCAGGAAGAATAGACATTTAAGTTCTGCCTACTCTCTTTTTGATATCTGGTAGTCAACATTCCCAAATATATGTGCCCAAAAGATTGGCTTTTTTCAAAAACTCAAAATTTGAAAGGAATGTAAGCTTTAAAATGACACCTTAATCGTTCTAATCGCTTGAATACAGACAATTTTAGAGTGCAAAGTCTGAAGCCCATAAAATGACTGTGTTTGGTTCTTTGAGTTAGGCTGGAGGGGAGAAGAAAATTACATAAAAAAAAATCCTTTGACTATTTCGTATTTCGATAGCAAAGGAACATTCCTATAAAGTTTGAGCAAAATCGGAGGTATAGCAACATTTCGGATTGACCGTTTTCATATGGAAAGTAGTTTCCAAGTTTCCACACTAGCAAGGAATGGAATATAGTCTATGTTACTTAGGGGCAATGAAGCTCTCTAAGGGTAAAAGAATTTTCGAAATCGGTCCAGTATTTCCAAGTTCTCAGTTATGTTCCCGTTTCCGAAAGTGGAAATATGGAAAGAAAATAAAGCCTATGTCACTTCTCAGGTTCTTCACCATTTTTGTTCCAAATTTCATTTAAATCGGCTCAGTGTTTTTGGAACCTTTTCAATACAAGCTCTAAGCTCGCGTTTAAATCCCCGTTTCTGGGGGAATATTAGAATGAATAGCAATCTAACCTTGAAAGAATTTTGAAATCGATCAAGCAGTTTCAAAGTTCCCGTGTATAGTCAGATGTATTCCTGTTTCGGTTTCCGTTCCCGGGGGAAAACATGGATGACATATATACATATAAACCTTTCTCTTGGATAACTATACCTAAAAAAAAAAAAAAAAAAAAAACAAGCATCGAAATACTTTGCGTAGTTTTGGAAATCTAAGCGCTAGACAGATAGGTAGAGGAAAGCGAATTAAGTAGCCATGAAGTAAAAAATATTAATTGAACATAAAAACAAAATGATAGTGCAGAGAACCCTATGCTTTTCATTCAACCTTGGAGCAGAGTTAAAAATGTTTCCAATACCGAACTGCTAAGTGAGAAAGCGCTTATGAAATTCTCACGAATGACGATACCCATAAAAAATTGAATATTTCTGAAATCGACTGTCAAACTCCAGAGTACTTGTAGCAAGTTGACATGCTAGCAATTACGAATAACGATACGGCACCACTTTCGTTACATTATGTAAAATATTTTGTATGGAAAAGCTTTTTTAATGACAGAATTCGAATACATAGAATATTTAGGTTTGTTTGTCACCACAAAGCATTTTAGGTAAGACCTCGCCATGAATTATCACAAAGAGTTTTTGAAATCCTCAACTCGCCCTGAATGTCGAAACTAGTGTTTTTCTTCAAATTGCAGGGATGTGTAGTGTTTTCGTGGCTTTAAGTTTTTTTCAGAACCGAAATCAAATTTTTTTTTTATATATTTTATTTTTTATATCTGGATGAACCCAGGGCAAAGTTCAACGAAAGAACCTTTTTTTGAAGTAAGCCACATTCATTTTTGCATTTAAAGTCACAAAAACAAGAAAAAAGTATTATACCTACCAAGCCACTTCAAAAACTTTCCAAGTAACGCACATTTCTTATACGTACGTTTTCTATTTCAGTATATGAAAGTCCGTACATATAGTTTTTCTCTACATACATAATATATACATACACCATCACTGATGTTGGACTGAAAAAGAAGCACCATAAACATGTTTACAATGAGTTCAATCAAGGTTAGGTTAGGTTAGGTTAGATGTGGCTGCCGGTATACGGAGACCGACACACTGAGACCACAGAGGGTCCATTGTAATACCACTGAGACCAGAAGGTTGATCACTCTTTTAAAGATTAAAGAGCTGCAACACTCTCTAATCGAACCCGGACTAAAGAGTTAATCACCAGTTAGTCAAACATCGTACGAAAAGGGAGAAACTTTAATTAGCTAAATCGCTGGTGTTGTCGAAAAAGTAATCACCTAGTTGAGCTTTCCGTCTGTTAGCAAATGAAGGGCATGAGTAAAGGGGATGTTAGGTTGTCTCCTCTTTCTCCTCGTCCATGCAGTTTCTGAAGAAGTCAATTGAGAAGACACCAAGTCTTTTGGCTTGTATACCTGTTAGGCAGTGTCCTGTAAGGCCACCTATAGTGGAACTAATGTGCAGACGACTTAGATTCAATAAACTCTTTCATCATTTCGAGTTTACATATGGTCAAATTGGTTTAGTCAAAAGACAGAGTTCAATCAAACCAATCACGGTTTTTTAAAAACAAATTTAGAGACTCTTCCCTCTTCTATCATTTCTTCTCTGGTAACATGTTGATTTAAATTATCGTACCCTTAAAGCTTTAAAAGTCCCAATATTCGTCAAAACGCTATTACTCTAAAAATCTTCCCAAAAAAGTTTTGCTCCCTTTAAAAATTTTAAGCGTTTTTTATTTTACTAGAAACTTACAGTGTAGGGTGTTGGCAAATATGGTGTATGTTTATTTTTCATATGTTTTTCAATACTCACTCATAACAATTTTCTTGTTCTCTTTCCTTTTGTTTAGAATGCTTCCAACTATGTTACTGAAAACGCTATTGGAGTATCAAATACGCTCCAGCAATTGGATCAGACATTTCAACCTGGGGATGAAAAAGAAAACGAATTTGATTACTTCAGATCACGTGGAAAAACAAAGTATTCCGATAAAGAGAATATTCCGGTCGAGCCAAGCTTCGTAGAAGCTTTGAGGTAATTACATTTCTTATGAACCATCACTCAACTTAGCTTATGCCAATTATAAATTTTCAGAAATAAATCACAAAGTCTAAACCAAAGCCGCTCTGCATTGGAGCTGAATATCGACGAACTCCTACGACACCAAAAGCAATTTCTGAAAAAGGAAAGAGGAAGTTTCGTTAACTTTGATATAAGTAACTTCACTAAGGACTATGGAGAGACTAACGTCAATTCTGTTTCCGAAAGAACACAAACCAGCCTCCCATCGTCTTGGAATACATTTTTTTCCAGCTTGTTTCCACAGGGCATCTTGAATGTATTTCACTTTAGTTACAACGCTGAATCACAAAAGTTAAGAGAACAACCACCACCAGTGGAGACGAATAGAATTACAAGTCTAAAAGATATTTATCGCAGCAAGCGAATAGTTAGTGACTCATCTACCGAACCAAGTAAGCCTGTTCTTCCACCGAATTCTAGAAGATCAATGGATCCATTACCTCAACCACTCCTTGAACCGCAACCTTCAGAAGCCCCTAAAACTGAACGTAATGAAAACGTGAATTTGATGCCAGCTATGACCAAAAAAGACGTTCAAGACATCAATGGTGCTGTTGAGGTATCTGAGCCTCCATTAGAATCAATGGATTCAATTTCATTAGGGACAGCCGATGACGCTGTTTTCCAAATTCACACACTCAATTGTTCTGATATTGTTGGAATGAAATATGAAGACAACTGTGGAGAAGAGACTCAGGATTATGATGATCAGCTCATTAATTCAGATGGTGACAATGTAGTCGCCTTAACCCGAGAGGCTCCAGAAAAACTTTTCTACTCACAAACCGAAAATGAAGCAGATATTTTCCCGCCATCGTCTGAAGCTGAAAGCAACGAACGAATGGTCCAAGCCTATCCAAAATATGGTCAGAAAATAATTCCCTATGAAGCCAAGCAGCTCGATGACTTCCAGAAACATGTTGAGAAGCAGTTTGATCACAATGAAGTAAAAGTCGATTCTGAGGCAGCATCAAGAAAGTTTCTGAAACACTTCAAGGGACGTGTTGTAAAACCTATTGCAGTTGATTCGGAAAATCAGGATCAAATGGATTCTAGTACTTCAAAGCCTCAGGTAACATATTTGACACCGTCTCATGCCTACAATCATGACACGGAAATAAATTTTCATAAACACTCCAATACCATGAAACCCGAAAGCTTTTTGCGTTCCTACGTATATTCTTCGGACCCCAACAAAGAAGGTAGTTCCTCTGAGGGCCCTCCACGCGAGACTTCTAACGAAGAGAAGCTAGGTAATGGAGGAAGCGGTTGGTACAGGGAGGTTTTCCGTCCAGAACCGTTGAATGATGTAGGTACTGACAGTTCAGCCGAGTACAATAAGCCAAATGATGATGGACCTTCTTTTGAAAAAGTTACTAGTGCAGAAGAAGAGCCAGGTAACACTGAAGATATCTATGAATCATATCCAAAGAGTGTGGGACCCCAAGGTTCTTTTGATTTCAATGAAAAAATAGTCGAAATACCTGCATCACAATCTTTGCATGTAGCAACACCTTTGCACACAAACATTCATTACCCGGAATCTTTTAAAGCTGTACTTTCTAATCCATCTTTCGATAACAATAAGCAAGAGGATGACTCCTCTCAGGGATGGAAAAGCAAGGAAAACAATGCTCAAGAGAGAGCAAAACAACAAAAAAGTTGGGGACAAAACTCCTATACATATTCTTCGGACCCCAACAAAGTTCCGAGTTCTTCTGGTGGCCCTCCAAGCGAAACTTTCGAAAAAGCCAAGCAAGGTAATGGCGGCAATCGTTGGTATACGGAAGTGTTCCGTCCAGACTCTTTAAATGTGAATTTAGCCGGGTATAATAAGCCAAAAGATCCAACTAAGAATGGACCTACTTCTAAAGAAATAGCTGATGCAGAACGCAACACTCAACATATCTTAGAATCATATCCGAAGATTGTGCAACCCCAGGGTCCTTTTGACTCCGAAGAAAAAGTAGTTGAAATACCATCACCAAAGCCTTTGCATATAGCAACATCTTTGCACACAAACATTCACTACCCGGAACTGTTTAAAGATGTGCGCCCTGGCCCATCCTTCGATAACAACAAACAGGATGACTCTTCTCAGGATCGGAAAAGCAATGAAAATAGTCGCCAAGAGAGTGCAGAACAACCAAAAAGTTCTGGACAAAATTCTAATAGGAAACATCAGCCCTACGTATCTAGTCTTAAGCCAGAGAGTCTTCTTCATACCTACATTTACTCATCAGAGGGCAGTAATAATTCAGTTTCAAGTGATGATTCTTCTATGGCCAAAACTGAACGAAACATGTCATCTTGGAAGAGCTTCAAGCCAACTGAAAAGCCAACCGGTGGTAAATCAAACGATAATAAAGGTCCATTGAATAATGAAAAACTAAACTCTCCGTCTGTTGCAAGTAGTTGGCAGTACAAATCATCAACTTTCGAGCCCCTTGCTGAAAAGCAATCAAGAAACTTTGTTGAGATTCAAAAGTCCGTAGAAGCACCAGCGAAGCACACCAAACCACAGCAAGTTTATTACGGAGTTCCGCAATATAAATATCCAGATACAACTACTCCGGTTTCACTCTCAAGACATCCGATTAATGTTGCTCAAGCCGAGGAATCGTTTCAACACGAACGATTCATAAGGCCAGACTACTTTGTCAAACAGCAGGAACAAATTTTACGAGAACGTTTTGCTGAACAGCAAAAACAACGGGAACAGGAGCTACTTCAGAAGCAGTTGCAGCAACAAAAGGAGCAAATACAACAAAAAGAGCTGCAAATTCTGCAGCAACAGAAAGAGCAACAAGCAAAGCAGCAGCAGCTGATGCAGCAACAACAGAAAGAACAACAGATAAAACAACAGCAACTTCAGCAGCAACAAATCGAGCAGCAACAAAAGGCATTGCTGTTACAGCAACAGCAAATTCAAGAGCAGCAGTATCAACATCTAGAAAAACAACAACAGGATCGGCAACAACAGATTGAAGAGATTCAGAAAATTCAAAAACAGCAGCAGTATCAGCAACAACAGCAACTGATCAAACAGCAGGAGTATCAGCAACAACAGCAACAACTCAAACAGCAGGAGTACCAACAAAATCAGCTACAGTACTACCAGCAACAGCAACAGCAACACAAACAGCAGTACCTACCGCAGCTACAGCAATATCAGCCACAACTGCAGCATTATCAGCAACAACAGCAAGAGAATCAGCAATACCAACAGCAACAACATCAGCAGTTTCAGCAACAACAGCAAGACCAACAGCAACAACATCAGCAGTTTCAGCAACAACAGCAAGACAAACAGCAGTACCAACAGCAACAACATCAACAGTTTCAGCAAGACAAACAACAGGTAGATAATCAACAGAACCAACAACAACAGCAACAACAAAAGAACAACGAAGAACAACACCAAGCCTACTACAGGTACAACACCGTTAAAGTTGAGAAAGTTATCCCTAAACCGTACCCTGTTAAGCAGATCGTAGAAAAATACGTTGATCGACCAGTGCCCGTTGAGCGCATAGTTGAAAAACCAGTAAAAGTTCCATATCCAGTGAGAGAAGTTGTAGAAAAAATCGTTGATCGACCATACCCAGTGGAAAAGATCATTGACAGACCCGTACATGTACCGTATCCGGTTCAAGTTGATCATTTCATCGACCGTCCATATGAAGTTCATGTTCCTGTGGCAGTTCCGGTACCAGTTCACAAGTACATTGATCGACCCTATCCAGTGGAGAAGATTGTCGAAAAACCAATTCACGTGCCATATCCGGTGGACAAGGTGGTAGAGAAAATTATCGAAAAGCACATTCCCGTCGAAGTCGAACGTATTGTAGAAAAGCCAGCACCAAAGAAGAAGCCAGCTGCTGCTCAGCCTGGTCCCGTAGCGTCTCATATAACAAACAAAATCAAAGCAACACTTGAAGATTACATTAAAAACTTAGTGCCACCGCCACTGCCTTATGCCAACCATGGTGTTGAAGATGACTACAAAACTATCCCGGAGGATATCGATATTCTTCTATTGGACTACAATGGTCCAATTACTGCCGAACAACAAGGTTATGCTTGGGAAACACCCGAAAAAAGAGCTATCAAAGGTCATCATATCAAAAGAAGTCCTGATTTTAGGCGAAATTTGAGAGTCGAATATGGTTTCCGACCTCCACTCATACCCTCAGTTGAGATTGATGATAAGGGACTAGTATAAATTGTAGTTTATGTTGTAGCCTTTATTTAATGATGTTAATTTATCACAAATATATGGGTACTCATCATGCCCACAAACAAAACATTTTTTTTCGCCTTTATTAGGTTTGCAATGCAATGATATGAATGTGATGTTGTTTGTTGAGTACAAACATAAACGCAGGAATACAGTTGTAATTCGCAGAAAATATAAGTAAGTAGTATGGTGCAATCTAAACGCAATTAATTACTGATGCTCCTCCGCCTTTTTGAAGTTTTCAATAATTGGCACGATATGCGAAGGTGCGTTGGGCGGGTGTAACATTTCAAAGATGTGAAACATAGTGATACGAAAATAAGGTGAGGTGATTGACGTTTCGCTTCATAATTACCCAGCCTAAATGCCTAGAGCCTCAAAGACTATACTTTGTTTGAAATTCGACCTCTAAAAATAGAAGCTTTTATGTAGTTATTATTAGACGCCACATTATTGTTTGATTGTTTCCGTCGAACATAAAATTATAGAGTGGAGACTATTTTGCCAAATGTAAGGGAAAATGCAAGCTGCTTAGCTTTATGACATTATAGAGTGATTTATCTCTTTGTTTCAATTTTATTTTTATTTTTTCAACCATGACTTGACAAAAAGTCTTTGTTTATTCAATTTTGGACGAACCTTTGAATCTGGTCAGAGTAAGCAAAATAGCATCGGTCAAGAACGATTCCATTAGTGTCGGATCTAGCTAATTAAAAGCCCGTCAAGCTCATAAGCAACTGCCAAACTTTAACTGCCGTGTACCTACATCAGACATCTGCAAAAACTTTGTCATGTGGTTTTTTTGGAGGATGTTATGTTTAAATCTGATTGGAAGTCAGTTCAGTTAATAAATACACATTTCTTTACTTTATTTGTATTCTGTACTTCAGTTTTAACTTTTTGGGATTAAGAACAATCAACAACGGTAAGCAGATTAATTTTCATTGCAGAATTCGGTCCATGGGGTAGTTATAAAGAAAAAACCGAAGTGTTGATTGGAAAGAAAGGTGAAAAACCACCCTTATCATTTAATAAATACATAATCGGGGCTTTCAATGAGAGCTCTACAAAAATTTTTTTTAATAAAACCAAAACGGTTTTAGATATCAATGAATTTTATTCCTGTGAAAGTATGGCCACCATGGGCACGCTTGCAGAAGTCCAATTTTTGACGGTTTTCAAGCATAAATCGGCCGATACTACTGCAAGTTCATCAATCGTCGCTGGCTTGTTGGCATAGACCATAGACTTGAAATAACACGTTCTCCAAACTTGATTACCAATAAATTCTTTGTGACATTCGCTCTGTGGCTTGTGGCGTCGTCCTGTTGGAACCACATGTCTTCCAAGTCCATATCATCCAATTTGGGCCAAAAATATTCGGTTATCATTGAACGGTAGTGATCCCCATTCACAGTAACGTGCCGGGTCTTGATCATCACGGAAGAAGTATGGCCCAATGACACCAAACCGTAATTTTTTCGGGATACAATGATGACTCATGGAATACGTGTGGATTGCCGCCTTACCAATACCGCATATTTTGTTTATTGACGAAGCCATTCAGACAGAAATGACCCTCATCGCTGATGATGATGCTCAGCTCAATTCACGAACATACGATCGACGCTTCTGGTGGTCAAGCGGCTTCAGTTCTTCTGTCAATTTAATCTTGTAAGGATGTAGGCCAAGATCGCCACAACGACGTCAAAGAGATGCCCAAAGCTTGAGAACGACGTTTGAGAGACACATTTGGCCTTTCTGCAACTGAAGCCTCAGCGGCAGCTATATTCTCAACACTACGGGCACTTCTTTATCTCACTGGCACGGGAACATTTGGTACTGTGCCTGTGGATTAAAATTTTTCCATTAGACGCTCAGTTGTTGATCTGCTAGGACGAATATGACGAGCATAGATTGGATGTAGCGCTCATAACGTTGAGGCCACTGGCTCCGAATTTCGGTAGTAAATTTAAATAATTTCGACTCGTTGTTAGCTCGTATATCTTTCCATCATGAAATGGTAAACGTTATTTAAGGGAAATGTCAAAAGAGCGGCAAGAAATATGGCGTCGTTTGCTGTCCCTGTCGCTCTACTTTTGTAGCGCCTCTGTTGTTTTCTCTATCAAATGCATATTTCGATAAATTTTCATGGACAATTTTTTGCAGATAACGAAACATCCCATCGAGATGTTTTATTTGAATCATAATAAACAAAAGTTTTTGGGTCAGTGTGTTCTCTCAGTCTTTCCTATAGGGGCTAACTATGGAGGAGTTGAATTTACAGTTGAACACGGGAATAGTAGTATCCTGGCACATACTAAAAGTACTGAGTTTTTCTAGACTATTGACAGGTGTCCCTTGAGGTTTGGGTGCGAGGAGATGTGTCCTGGATGAAGGAGGCGGTAGACTTCCAGACTTGCTTCCTTTTTTATAAAAAGGTGGATTGGTGGTAGTTCTAGAATGATGTTTAAAGCATATGTGAAGATTTTCGCATGCATCCACTAATTCAAGTTTAGTAAATAAGGAAGTAAGTAATGAAGTAAGTAAATAAGAAGGCACGACAGTAAGTGAGAAAGTGAATAAGTCAGTAAAAAAGTACGGGAATGAGCAAGCTAGTGAGTAAGTAGATAAGTATACATAAGTACCTTATAAAGTAAGAAAGACAATAAGTAAGATAGTAAGTTCACTCCTTAAATATTTTCGTAGAGTGATTTCCAATCTTGGAAATCTTTATCTTATGATAAAGTTATGTATTTAGTCATGTCAATTGAAAGTATTTGTTTTTCTTGACAGGTTTTCCAAATATTAAAACTTTTGGGTGATAGTATCGGTTTATTTCACAAAAGAAGAATTTACTGAGCGGATGGATTAATTCTGAGAAGCTTTCCAATTTGAAAGAGAAATCCACTTAAGAAGCGCTTTTAGCATGTAACTCAAATGTCAACAAGGAAAATTGTTCTTAAAAAATAATTTTTAGGAGCTGTTGGTTTTTCATTCAAACAAAGAAAATCGATAAGCTATGTATGTATACAATTAAAAGTGTTTCAGTGGTTTTACAAATACCTAAATGGTTGCGGAACAAAAACAATAGAAAGCGACATTTATAGTATATCACTTTCACTGAAAGCCGAGTCATATGGTTTGGGCTTCGTCGCTTTTAACACGATTGTCGTCTTCAATCTTAGTACAGAAATATCGAGTTTACGAAGTTAAAAAGTTACCAATCCATATACACATATAAAAGCGGATGATTTGTGTGTTTGTCTGACATAGACTCCTAAAAAGCCCAACCGTCAGGATAATTCCTGTCAAGGTTTGATACCCATATTTCCACTAGACCGGGATTAGGAACGGAGACTTAGAAACTACTGAACAGATTTCAAAAATTCTTTAGTATTAGGATGCCACACTGTCCCTAAGCAGCCAACACTATTTTTTCCCCAAATTCCCACGGGAAAACTAGGGCCAGAGCAATGCCGAGCGGTTCAGCAAGTAAGGTACATATAAATATGAGACGATAGTAATGTCACTTTCCATTGGTGAAAAAGAACCGTCTAGGGGCGTCTTGAAGTATTCTTAAGCTACACGAAGCAATATCTTGGAGATATCGATAGACAAGCAAATATTAGTCTCATGAAAAGCTACGCGATCGGCATCCTGCTTAGATTGAAAAACATGTACATTGCTTATTTGTGAACAACAAACGCATTAAGTGCCTGCCGACGACGCGACGCGACGTTGTACTAGCCGTCACTCCATCGGTTTTCAATTTGACCAAATCAATGAAGCTTGACATTAAAATCGCGCAAAGAGATCGACAAACAAAAAAAGTGTTGCATGAGCTTAGTGTTAGTTTAAATTACTCGATTGTATCAGAATGCTCCTTCTCGTTCAATCGTTCAAAACCGACTTTGCTCAGCTTTACAGGAGCAATCGCAACACTTATTATATCTTCTCATCTTTAAAAATGCAGTGACATCTCCTCAGGTTGCAGCTCCTGTCATTATCTCTACGATAGGAAAAATCATCTTTCATCATTTTCTCGCGCCAGTTACTAGCTTCTGTGAATTGTACCGTTCACTTCTGTTTTATATCTCACTCAGCTCAACTTGCTGATGTTTCCCATTAAACTCCAAACAAAATATGAATGAATTTAAAATCCCCACCTGAAAACGAACGGAGCCATAACACCACCTCAGTAGTGTATTCCAAAGTGAGCTCCTCTTTCTATGCATTTACATTCAGTTTTAAGATTGAAGCTCTTTCAGGCATTCGTAATCAGTTCATCTGCCATTTAAAGGTAACCAGAACAACGTGGTAGGCAAGCAGATCATTGCAATCGCAACCACCTGCCACCTACCATCTCTTGCTCAAAACAACTCGCCCTTTATCATTATTTAAAAGAGAAGAATATGATTGGCTTTTCCTTTGGTGCAGCTTGCGACACTGCAATGCACTGCAATGACTCCAATCATTGGACCAGATTCAAATTCTCCTGTAGCACAATTACCGTTGGCATTCAAAATCGGTATACCCATTTTGAAGTTGCTGAGGCATTTTTTTTTTTTTTTTTTTTTTTCTAACCAAACCTTAGTCGACGATATTTCATGATTGACTCGCCCCGCATATGTATGTTTGGATGCACATGCACGCAGAAACCAGTTCAAATTCTATAAGTAGTTCTCATGAATTATAGAAATCGCATCGACATCGATTTGAATACATTTTTCCATTTATTTTTGTGTTGTGTACACAAACGTTACCGATTTACATAAGATAGGCAAAGTGCAGACTATCTGGTTGATCCGCAGATTACCCAAAACAGATCGGTTAAAGAGCAAAATCGAAAAAGTTCAATATCAATTGATTTTTAAACACACTCACACACATTTAGTGTTTTCGGACTCATCGTTTGACAAAGATCGACCGACCTCTTGAGTTGCATTGGAATTCTTTTTTAAATTAAAAGGTAACAACTTGAACCGTACCGTCTGCGAACATGTGGATAATTCCTGAGAGTTGCGAGACATTTGAATTCTGAAACGCGCTAATAAACATGCATGGATAAACATTTATTCAAGAGCTTTAGTGAAAGTGAGATATAATTACATGGAACATGTGTAGGGCGCCATTTGCTAAGATGGTGACGGAAGATAGAATTTGCATTGGAATTTGTCACGGATATTGCAAAAGAGCGTATAATTTGAATGTTTTTAGCATATCGTATTTATGATGCTTGTGTTTATTTATATACTTGCAGTCAGACTTACCGCTTTTATGTAGTTTTTGCAATTGATTTGAGTTGGCTGGGTACAAGTAAAAGTTTTTTATTTTTTAAACCTGTCCTTCTTTGTTCGTGAAATAACCACGCTCCAACAGATCAAAACTTTTATGATTCCTGTGTTCGAAACTTAAGAGATAGTTTTTTTTGCAAACCTTGTGACGAAGAGCCAAAATTTTTTTCTTATTATGTTTACGGATTTTTATTGCAATTTATACATATATTGATTTATATTTAGCACTGGAGTACACGTTACCCATTATTTTACAGAAAGAGAGAGAGTTAATAACCTGTTTACAAATTTCTTGGAGAAGTCTTATTTCAAATGACCCGCTCTTACATAGCAAATGGTCACTACTGAGTCGCACGAACTTGAGCTTGAGTGTTGTGTGCTCACTGTTGAGTACAGAAGGATTCTCATTCATAGTAATATAATCATACTATGTGGTAGGGTTTCCAACAACACTTTAATTAATATAAAAAAGGAACAAATTTACTTAAAATATAAAGAAAAAACAACTATCCCAAAGGTTTCTAACGAAAAAATAAAAAAAATAAAAACGTCATTTTCTTGCAATTGCTATTACATTTAAACGCTGAAAATTTAATCAAAATCGCTGAACCAGTTTAAAGAAAAAAACTATTTCTTATTTCTAACTTTTTTTAAAAACAAGTTTTTTTAAAGTCAAAGTATGCAAATTTGAAGATCTTGCCAGAAGTCCTTTTGAAAAAAAAAAATCAAAGAAACAGTTTTGAAGTTATTTCAAGTAATCAAAATTTTTAAATAATGCAATAATTTAAATTGTATTTATAGAAACTTCAAAAATTAAAATTTTTTACGTGTTAGTATACTATCTTTTCCAAACCACCTAGGACTTTTTATATATAAAATTTTGTTAAAAACGGTCTACCAATTAACAAGAAAGTCGGGTTTAAGAAACGGTGCTATGGGAGGTACCATTTTTAGAGTTTTTGAAACATATTTTTACGTCATGAGAAGGCAACTTAAAACCAATCCTTCTTACAAAATTGAATCGAAATGGTTGGAACCGTTTTCGAGAAAAATATCGGTTGCATTTTCAAAAAACCACCTATGTAGGCCTACAGACCCTAACTCTAAAATTTGACGAAAATCGGCCAGACGGCCGGGTAGACGGGCAGGCAGACAGAATTGAAGGACCCTCCTTTTTCATATTCTCATTCTCTTAATATAATATTTAATTGTTATCTCGAAATTTATTTTCTGCTCGATTGCAAAACTTGCCCTATATTATCTGCCTATATTCGCAAGTTAAAACCGTTAAGTATTGAACAAAAATATTAATGTGGCCTACCTTAGTACGCCATGCGTGTACTGTGTTTAGCACCTAACTGCTACTAGGTAAAGCTTCTTTTTTTTCATTTTGAATATAGAATTGGTTTTCAATTAAGTTCTTTTTTGTAGTTGATGTTTGAGCTAATGCTTTTAAACTAAAACAATCTTATTGTATTTGATCTGAGCATCTTCTGTCATAAGTTTGTAAAATTTCTAGCTAGCCGTGTTTTTTTTTTTCTTTGAAAGCTGTCGCATTACATGATAAGACTGTATATGAATCCTAATGTTGTTAAAATTTATGGTTTTTGAGTAGCTCGAACTAAAATAAACTAAAATCGAACTTTGGTCGTAGAATATTAGCTGCAACCGGGGTGAAGGATAAAAGTGCTGAATATATGAGTTTAAGGAAAACAAAAATTTGTGACAGTAATTGAAATTCCTTATGGGAAATGGACAAAACTTGTCTAATGTACGGCCCAGAATATTTTTCTTACAATTTTTGTCATTTTAATGCGGCTGTTTACATTTTCTTCGCTGTTAGGTTGAACAAATTCCTTTGGCCTAGTCTTAACTCAAAATTGCTCTACTTACACAGGTAATTGTTATCCTTTCGTAAGGGGGCTATGGATCCATTTTTCCTTAAGGCAGCAGGTGTAAATAATTGGCTTTTACTTTAGCAACTAGTTAGCGATGTGAATGGCACATAAATGGCTTAAACTAAAAAGAAACGCCGATAAATAAAAAAAATTCTATTTCCATTTTCATCGGTCTTACCGTTTTCTTTAAGAAGAGTTTTTCCTTGATAAGAAATCACTTAATTTTAGAAAAAATGGTCCTTTTGCAATACAGTACTAGTTCATTTTGTTAGGGGTCAGTTATAGCGATCAGGAAAACGAATCAGGAAAAATTTTCAAATGGAATAATAACTATGTTTTCGTTGCAATTGAATAACAAATGTTATACCATTCGATGGCAAATCACTCAAAGAATTGTTTGGGTAAGTTTAAATAAAAGCGCTTTCTTTTATTTTGGTGTTAATTTTTAAAACAACTATCAAAAGATTTTCTCTGATTCGCCTATAAACCGCAAACCATATACATATACAATCACAACACCAGACGGGGTCAAAAACGAACATAAGAAACGACTTTAGTCTACTCTACGAACAAGCCCCGTTTGACAGATTTATTTTGTTTTGGTAGTTTTGGCGCCCTACAGACGATCAATGTTACTTGACAATATTTCTTGAAGGAGCTTCTGTTCAAGTAAAATTGATCGTTTGTAGGCTCTTCAATGTTACTCTCAAGTAAAATTGAAGCATTGACGAAAATCAAATGTGATTTGGTTTTCATCAAGTTTCACTGTCACTCGTGTCGTTGTGTACTGCGGTTAGGAAACTATAGAAGGAGAAAGTTGTCAATTTTAATTGAACGTGTGGTGGCGATTGTTCATCAATTTTACTTGACAAGAAAAAACCTCAATAATACTTGTCAAGTAACATTGATCGTCTGTAGAGCGCTTTAGAGAATAGGAAAAATTCAACGTTAAAAATTGATTTTTTTTTTCTTAGGGCTTAATATAAAATTGAGTTTTAATTTTATTATTATTTGACGGCCAGTAAGGAATACCAGAAATTATATAATATCTGAAATTAAAATAAAGAGTCCGCCAAATAACTTTTTTTTGAAAATGGGCGCAAAACATCGAGGGTAGCTTCGACCGAGTGGCATGTAGCGCCGCGCCGTCCTGTTGAAACCAGGATTTTCTCACCCAAACATGATTTTTTTTTACAAAGGAATGAAAATTTGAATAAGTAGAGACTCGAAATATGTGAATATTCAGTTTACTTGTACAACTTTAAATACGTTACGTGAGGTTACATATGCTGTCATTCTAAAATAGTCACTCATTCGTTCGATTACTGATACCACTCACCACTGATACTTTGATCGGCCCCTTGCTTTCGACGATATTCCTTTTCGGAAAATCCTATCTGTATATGATAGATTTCCCAAAAATAAATAACTCGGCATTACACCTTCTTAAAGAAATTTAACTTGGAATTAGACACGTTCCACAGTTGTCAATGAATATAATCTTTTTATGGTGTCCGTGACGAAATTGTTTGCCTGATACTTGAGAGATCGAGGTTCGAAATTCAGAAGCATTCAATTGTTTTCCCACGGATATCGTCTTCCGCGAGGAATTGGCAAGTCCTGTGATACTTATATCATTGCCATGAAAAGTGCTTCTTCACTGGAATCGGCAACAAGTTATAGGTCCCACAATGTTCGATTGAGAGAAATCCGCTCCCCGGTACGCCGCGAGCTCTTTAGTGTCACCTTATTTATCTATTCAATTATTTACTTTACCGCGCGTCATCAGTTACGTCATAACATTCAAAGTTTCCACAACCACCGAGTTATTTGTTTATTATCCGTAATATTTGCATACAATGATCCTGATTGTCATATTCTGAGACACATATTCTGAACACTCGTTCACCGCATTATTGCTCATGCAACTACAATATATTCATTTTTAAAGGAATAATAATTATCCCCGCTTAAGTCATTAACAAGAATGCGGAAATCACAACCCATCATCAAAAGATGCATCAGCGCTGATTCTCCTGATCCCTCAGCTAGACCCGCATTAATCTCTCACCTAACTGAAAATGCAAATCAAATTTGTCAACAACTTCAAAATCCATTTATTTTATAGGAAAGATTTAAACACTATACACTCGTACTAGGTCTTTGCATTCTTTCGTCTTGAATGTTCACATCATTACCATCCCACATGTAGAAGATTATGTACCTCCTGATTCTTACATCAAAGCTAAATATCACATTCATCATAAAGGTAAACCTCTAATTGAATTTTCGTATTGAGTCTAAATCTTCAGTCGAACAGCATCCATCGCATCGTCTATCGGAGTTGGACCAGTTTTGTTCGTTCATTGAATTGTTCGATATAATGACATTTTCTGAAGAACAACCATAAATGTCATGACCTTAAAACTAACCTTTTCCACTTTCAAGTTCAATACTTAGTCTCTTTCCCACATCACACCACTCATCATCATTTACAGACAACATGTTGAAGTGAAAAAAAATTAAAACTATTTATTAGTATGTAGAGATAGTTTATCAGTTTTGAACAACAAAAAAAGAAGCAATTATTACGTATCTTCTTTTTTTTTGCTTGCTTGAGCTAGCCGTGAACATACGAAAGCAATCTATATTCAATTAATTACAACCATGATATTTGCTCTCTCACTCTTTCCAAACCGTGTTTTTTACGTGTTTTATTCGCCTTCAATCTCGAGCTGAAGCTGGAGCTGAATCTTATGCTGAAATACCTGCGCTCCTTTCCCTTTCCCTCTATGGAAAACTCCAAAGACTCAACTTAAAGGTGCAAAATCTAAAGATAGAGGCAAAAAAAAATTCCTCAATTGGCACAACAAAAGAGTTTACAAAGACGACCATAAAAATTCTGATCATCACTTACAACTACAAGATATACTAACACCGCGTGCGTCGGTCGCATCATTCAAGCCTGGAGCTGAAGCTGTGCCCAAAATCAAATACATGCGCATACAACTTCCATTGATGATGGTTATGTTCAAGATAGTCATGAATATGATTATGGCCAAGATAATTATCATGGATGTGACTATGCGGCTGTGAGTACTTTGGCTCAAAACAATTGCATTGCAATTGTGTGATCTCTTAGATCGTTTGTGTATTGTTTAAAGTTGCTGCTACTTTAAGCTTAGCTTAGCAGCAGCAGCATCAGGTACCTACATGAAGCTCTTATTTTTTCTCAACAGCATCATCATACACGAATTTGCGCTCATCTCTCCAGTGCTTTTGGTGACGATCTTTATAAAAAGACTTGCATCGCGTTATTGAACCCTAATTCAAGTCGTGATTCGGGATTAATCGTTACTGCTAACGATTTTGTTGATTTTGTGGGAATAAACTATTTGTACACACATATCCATCAAAAAGCAAAAAAAAAAGTTAACATTTAACAGCAATTCTAATGTGGATCAGTGGATATAAAACGCAGAGTGATTAAGGATAATACAAAGTTTCAAAGAAATAAAATAAATTTTAATCTTCAATAACCAACTGTGCATAAAAAAGGATAACGCTTTACGATGATGTCTTTTAAGTTAATCGCTTGCATAGTGAGTACATTTTATTTGTGTTGAACTTTAAATAAGTGTGGAAGGAGATCCTTACATCCAAGTGTCAATTTTATTCAAATTTTACTTAACCAGCAAGGACAATAAGTTTTCTTTTGTCAGTGGAAAAATTTTGAAACCTGATTATACTCCTCGATGTTGTAAACTCAGTTTCCCCAGCTCGTTGTTTGCAATAATTCTTGGCTCTTGCAATCACACAGACATTGTATTCGAATATACAATGAGTGTGGTAAATTTCGGAATTCTGTAATTACTTTGGGAAAATAATTAGCATACCTTACGTTTGCATCCATTTGCTGATGAAATTTCGACTATTGTACTAAAGGAAATTACGTCAAATTTTGATGAAACGAAGCGGTGAAGCTTTGAATCATTCATGTCTTTTGTCAACTACAATAAAGAAATATGTCAAGTGAACTTAGGGGATACATGACGGCGCTCTTGCCAAACTGCACGTTTTGTGTAAGAATTTGTTTGAGTTGGAGTTTAAGCGTTTGGTGGGTGGTTATCTTCGGTATAATTTTGTTTGTTAAAATTTTGACAATCCTTAACGTGGTTTTATAAAAAGAAACCAAAAAATGTTTAGTATAAATACATATGTATGTCCAAGGAACCAAATGCAGTAAGGCTACCGACATTTTTAGTGTAGCTATTTTCTTGGCCAAGGGATAGTTAGAATATAAGTATTAGCAAAAAGATGAGTTTAATTATAAAACAAATGGCCTTTGTTAACAATAAGTTGTTGATATATTTTTAAACAATTGTAATTATCTAGATTCTAAACTATCCACAATACTGTTTAAAAATTATGGCTAAGTGTGGCAGTAAACACAGACAGGTAGCTGAATGTTTTTTGGGCATAGTGAATTTTCGCAGTCGACTGGCAAGTCTCTGTTCGAAAATTATGACAAATTCACGTTGTAAGTATTCTATAGTTTTGTTTCAAATTTGACTGACATTCCAGAATTGTACAATTTCGAAAACGGACACGAACATGGTTGCTTAGAAACTGCTTGACCGATTTCGAAATTCTTTCACCGTTAGAATGCTATTCTTTCCGATATCCCCACCTGAACAGGAACGTAAACGAGAACTTTGTGTTAGTTAAAGAAATGCTTTAAAACTACTGCGCGGATTTGAATGAAATTTGAAACATAAATGGTTTAGACCCTTAGAAACGACATAGCTATATTTCATTTGCCTTTTATCTTGAGAACGGAAACGGGAACGTGAACATATCCGAAAAATTCAAAAATACCAGACAAATTTTTTCACCTTAAGAGAGCTTCATCATCCCAAATCTATATAGACTATATTTCATCCCCCTAATCCCTCAAGACAGAGAACGGGAGATTAAAAACCACTGTACCGATTTCACTATTAAAGAATGGTTTTAAATCGAAGCTAGAATGACTAGATTGCATCCAAATATTACCACGGGAACAAGACAGGAACCCAACCACAAACAGGAACTTGGAAAATACTCAACGGATTCCAAAAAATTTTTTACTCTTTGAGTTCTTCATTGTCCCTGGTAGTTTATATTTTATCCAAATTTCCCAAACGGAACGGAAACTTGGAAATAACTTTAAGGAATTTACTCAATTCGATCACCGTAGGTTTCGAGCTCCGTCGGCAGGGTCAGCTAGTTTATTAAATACTAACCCAGCGTCAAACCCAGAAAGTCAAAAACATGGTTATTGTTCCGATTGCTACCAAACATTCAAAGAACTTTTGCGCTAATCAGAAGAGTATCTGAAAACTTTATCAAAAACCTCGGTTTTCCAGTCGTCAAAAAATGCTAAAATCACCACACATCCCTGTCATTTGAATAAAAATACATGCCATTTGACAGCCCTCAACTCACTCCAGCAAAAACCTAGGGCGAGTTGAGGCAAAGTTGAGGCGAGTTGAGGTCAGCCCCAGGGCTAAAAAACAACCAGTTTGACAGTCAGGCCGAGTTTGGGTTTTTCAAAAAAAGGTTTGTGGCAACCGCAGGGTGACCACAGCACTTCAACGAATTAACCTAATGTAAGCTTCGTTTCATCAAAATTGCTTTTGATCAGCGAATATTAATCTTCAAGTGCTTTTATACCTCCAATTCAGTGATTATGGTCACCACGCACACCTTAGGCACTGAGAAGAGAGAAACAGGTATGTGTTAGAATCTTTGGAATACGCAGAATCAAAATAATTTCTTTTGGTGGCGTTGTTCATCAACAGTAATGTTTTTTCATTCCATTTCCACAATCGAGGTTGATCAATATTAAGCGACATAATTATAGCTGAGCCTGATAATCCAAGAGTTTTCTAAAATTCAGCAAGATAATTCACCGTCTTTTCTTTGTTGATAACTACGTCGACTGATTCAGAGAAACAACTGTCACCATTTTTATCGAATTCTTCACAAAAAAAACATAGACAAAATTTTATCAGCTTTGAATGTCGAGCTTATCAAATCTTTAAAAATAATTCTCAAGCTCCTAGTTTTTAAAATAACGTGATTTCCGTACAAGCTTTCATTTCTTTTGTTAACTCTCTTTCTTCCTCAAGCCCTAGATTATCTCTGTACCAAATTCCATTTAAACCGGATCAGTAGTTAAGACGTGATTGCGTAACACACAGGCCGGCAGAGCTACTTTTACATTTATAATAGTAGAAGGTTCTAAGATAGCAGTTTTATTATTTTATTTTATTTTATTTTAGTTATTGTTGAAATTATGCAAATAGTTTTTTCTTTAAATTTCTTGAGAGCACCCTGTTTATATATTGTTAATAGTTCTTTGTGCTTACACATCTAAACAGTATTATTATACAGTATAAACACTGTATGGTATCAGTATTAAGATTTTCTACATTTTATATCATCTCTTTAGCAGCAGCAGCATTCTCTTCAAGTTGAGGGATGCATAGATATATTTATACATCAATTGGTCAATATATCAAAATCTAACTTTACATCAATTCTAAAATTTTTTTGAATCTCAGATAAACCTCAATATAAAATAAGTTTTGAGACATGCCTTTAGATGAATTGTGGGACCTACAAATTATTGTCGATTCCGAACGGCTCAGTGAGACACCGCCTTTCATGACAGTGAAGCTTTGAAGGACTTGCTAGTTCTTCACGACGATGTAGGCGAGTCTCAAGCTCTCACGCTACAAAAAGTTAAACTAACACTTACGCCACAGGCGTAACGAAATACAAAAAATTTAAAACCAAATCCCCAAGGCACTGTTGACAGTTGTCAAAGACAAAGTACTATGCTCATTATGTATTAAATTTTTGAAAGTCATCTGTGTTACATAAATATTCTACTTTCAGAAACATAAATCGAGCTATTTCAGTACTTCTATGAATTGCATATTTGTTCTTCTGTAATATAGATATATAAAATAGAGTCAATATCAATTCCAATTAAATTTTTACCGCTAAATTATTTTGAACCATGGCAAATGAATTTAGTAGATTTGTCTAGTGCGATTGTATACTTAAAACAAGTTTCATCAGAAACTACCATAATAAAAAACTTACAAAACGTTTTATGTGCTACAATGTTATGTTTCCAACCAAAAGTAGAAATTTTAATAACACACACTTATAAACAAATTAGCTGCAAATTGGTAAAGCCCATTGAATAGTGAGAACCTTCAGTACATTTTAATTGGCAGATTCACCAGGTCATTTTTTAAGGACTTCGGCTTATTGCCTTTTAAGTTACATTCATCTCATCATTTCGCTTATATGTAAAGCCATTTAGTTTACATATTTTAATTGCTGAGATCGGCTTGAGGAATGGAGCATCTAGTAAGATATGGCAATTACCAGTAGTTAATTTTTAATGTAGCCACCTGTAACTTACAAAATAAATGTATTATTGAACTTTTCCAAGCCAAGCTGTATGAACTCTGTGATATGAATATTTGTAAAAGAGTTAGTCAATATTTAGAATACAGAACAATTTCGCACAATTTGTCTTCAATTTCATTCAAAAAGCGCTTTATTACTGTGTTTGCAATCAATGCTCGTATTTTTAACAAATTCAAACGACCAACAAATTAAAAGGTTCAGGTCCAATTACCATACCCGCGGTCAATATAAACCGGAGCTTCTTTAAATCAATAGGTAGGGTACGTTTTTTTTCTATTTTATTTCATATGGACCTTAAAACTACAAACCATTTGAATATGAGAATGTCAAGACAGTATTTTTGACAATTTCAAATAGTGAAAGCTTGGTTTTCGGAGTTCCGATTCATGAGTTAAAAATACATCAACAAAGGTTAGTTTCCGATTAAACTTCCTTTAATTTTAAAAATCAAGTGCATATTTCGACCAATTTTGTAGCTTATAACCAAAGGTACTACACGTAAAGGAGAAGAGGTTCTTTTAACAAAATCAATTACAAAAATCCGCTTTTTATTTTATGGTAGATTCAGCGTGGTTTCCATCATTGCTCACTGCATTCGGCGTTTGATAAGCCGTACTTTTATTTAACTTATGACGAGTAAAATTATGACAGTGGGATTGAATTTTCTTTTGAAAACTTTAGATCCTCAAAAATAGCCTTTTGATTTGTCTATCAAAATAAAATTTTGTTGCTTATTTTTGCGGAAGCTTATTTATCAAGAAACAACTCAACATTCAACATGATACTCTTACGCTTATTCAAGATTATGACTAATTACTTTACTATCAATAGCAATAATCCATTTAGGAATCAGCTTCAAGGTTAAAATGAAGAGCCCACCTCAGCACCTCAGCAAATATAAATTCTCTTTACAAACAATTAAATTCGAGGCCAACAATAACTACTTGAGTGTTGTTGATGTTGCAGGTAGGTACATGAAATCAAAGTTTGTATACCTACACCAACATTAGATCGTGAATTTCTTGCTGATGCCTATACAACTTCCGTTAAGTATAACAAATCATTTGAATCTGGTTTAGATGATTTTGAACACAATAAAAAATTGAACTCAAACGAGGTCAACTAATTGTTTTCAATTGTTGATATCTTTCCTGAGTTCAATGCACATGTCATTTTATTAAATTACTCATCTGCTTGAATGGCTGTGTCTGTGTTCCGAAAGTACAAATTAATAGGAAGCTCTCTTCCGAACTTACACTGACGTATTTGTACGGAATTCTTATATGTTGATTAGATTCAGACTTTACTGACCATTGTCTGTCACTCAAAGGTACCTACCTCATCAAGTGTCACTTAAAGTGTCTAATCATCCATTGAGAGTCCTTTTTAAATACGGCTAACAACGTTCTAGTTATGCTCAAGGGAAGGCCCAGAACCAATTAAATGTTTTCGGAAAATCGCGAAAATAAAAGAAAAGAAAAGTTTCTTCTAGTAATTAATTTAAAAATTTAATGTTTCCATTTTTTAGTAACATGTATTGATATTGTGTAAATTTTTTTTCCTATTTCATATTCTAGGTTGCTGCTTTAAGTCTAATTTCATTTGTGTGCGCTCAGCTCGCACCCGGTTCAAATACATATCTGCCGCCAACAACCAATGGCTACTCCTATCCAGAACCAAATAAACCATTTGTAGTAAGTATTCCATCGCACAAAGAAAAAACACGATCTCCAACATTAAAAATTTGTTTTAAATGTGAATTAAAAATATACAGCTCACAATTATTATGAGAAACAAAAAAAAAATCAACTTTAACTTTTTAACTTACAAAAACATGTATAATAAGTGAAGTGTGTTCTTATTAACTTTTTATATGTTTCTTAGCCAAAACCACCAGGACCAGGTCCAAAGCCTCCCGGTCCCCGTCCTCCAGGCCCACGTCCACCAGGTCCTCGCCCACCAGGACCCGGACCGATGACAGATGTAAGTTCGTAAAGCTTGTAAAGTGTAATTATTAATTTTTGAAGAGGTACAATATTTAAAAATATTCACTTTTTTTTTGTTTCCAGTTCAGAATTTATGAAGTATAACAATTATATAATTGCTTACCAATTTCTATCTAAGCTTGGATGAGTCTTACACAAAAAACATGTTTAGCTCTCAAAACTTTCAATGAGTAATCTTGATTGTTTTAAATAAGGGTCAATTAGTGGAAAATGCTATCAGAAAATAGTTATTCAAAATTAATTGTTGAATGTGTACTGGCTTTCTCACTGCACATGATCCTTTGTATGCAAGCGGATTCATAAATTTCAGTTTGACCTTTTTTCAATTTAAACTGACCCAGGTTTTCGAAAATGTTTAGACGATGGTTGTCCAATCGTCTTTCGGCGATTGTATGGTCCTTCAAAGATTTTTTCATGTACCTACATCTCAATCAGCAATTGAAGAATAGCTAGTTTTCTGTCGTCCTATAAATTTTGGTAACTTTTTAATACTTTTGAACACAGTTCTTAGCACATAAAATTCAAACGATATGCGTCTCAAACGTTACGGAATTCACGCCCTTTTTTCAATCATTTTCTCGTTAAAAAATTTAAAAAATAGAGTGCGTCTTAATGCGCAATGAGTTAGTTTTCAAGTTTTTTACGCTTTTAAGCAATGTAAATGTAACGCAAAGTCAAAATGTGCTTGATAATATGAGAAGTTAATAGAACTTAGAAAAGAAAAAATAAAAACAAATTTTTGACAAAATGGCCTATGATAAATCAATTTTTTACTTCTGAAAAACTCCGACAACATTGAAATTCGATAGAGTACCAGAAATTTGAGGTAAAACTTTTTTAAGGAAGGGCTAACATTTTCTCCGGTTCAACACAATGATGTGATAAACGTGGCGTGAAGCACGTTTGCCTGCTAACCTAGAGGTTCTCGGTTGGAATCCCAACAGAGGCAAAAAAGTTTTTACAAGGGTCCCGCGACTTCGCGAGGAATTGGCAAGTCATCCGTTAGTAAATTCATTGCCATGAAAAGCGCTTTCTCGATTAGCCGTTGCGGAACCGACCTCGCTCTGTTGAGCCACCCTATTTACTTATTTTATTTTACACTGCGTGAATGCAAAAACTGTAGCACATGTAGTTTTGTACTGAAAGGGATTTTGTTACTTTTTTCGCACAGTCAATAGATTTTGAGAAAAACGTACAAAAAAATGTATCTGTGTAGGCAAAATCAGAACCAAAAATAGCTGTTGTAAGACTGGAGTCTTCTACAGTCACAGTTGTTCGGAAAAAGAAAAATATACTTTTTGAAAGCATAGCTTATAGAAAAAATGGAAATATATTCTTTCCTAGACTCTTTAGATTGAGTTGCTTTTTAAAGAACAGTTTCTGAGTAATGAAGCCCTTAATGTAAACTCTTCAAATAGAAAGTGAAGAAAAGTTTCAGCAAATGTTAAGATTTGACTTATTTGAGTTTATATTTTTCATTTTATATTCAATAATTTTATCAGAATACTAATTTAATTAATGTTTTTAAAAAATTAAACGGACTTGAAAATTAATTCATAAAATGAGAAGTGAGGAGGTGTTAAAAAAAATTTGCAGCATCCCAAAGGTTTGAATAAAAGCAGTTGAAAAGTATGGTTAAAATTTTAGGTGTAACCCTTACTGATGATTGCGGTTCTACATTGAAGGTACCGGGCATAGAATCCTCCAAACACAAGGTTCCACCGCGTTCCAAACATGTTCGAATTCCAGAAACCAAAAAAAATATGTTTCCACGGGTATCGGCCTTTCACGAGGAATTATTTCTCCGATTCTAATTTCATATTGTGAAAAGCACTTTTTCGTTGTTCGGAGCTGCAAAAAATTGTAGGTCCCATCCATTTCTTCACAAGATATAATAGAAAGGAACGCAGTAGGCTCCGGGGCTCACCGCTCTGGGGCCCTGTAACTACGAGTCAAGAGCAGCTTGTATGATCATTTCCATTACTCTTGTAGAAAAGCAAATAAACTTTTGACTTTGCTTTACAGAAATTTCTTACACTTGTTTTAAGTGGCTTAAATTACATGTACTTGTAGTTTTGTGATAAAAGCCCCTGATTCGGCACCCTTAATATTTTTAGTTTCTTACTTCACTTTCAATATCAACCCACAGGTTTTCAAAGGGACCAATCCATAGAATCAATACTATTGACGAAAAACAATTCCTTAGTCGCCCAATTTCTTAGATTGCCCTGTTCGAATACATATTTCAACGGCATTTCATATTTGGCGAATATCAACATAATCCTTTCTGAAATATCTACCTCACCTCGAACTTCCTTTACGCCCACAATCGATTTTCTGGTCCTAAAATCTTACCGCTTCTATTTGGAACAGCCCATAATCGGACTTTTCATTGAAAATCGATTTATCTAGTAAAAATGAGTTAGATTACTCATTAAGCATTTTAACTGTGACTTGGTATATTAAATACATTCTTCTTGTATTCTTCTTCATTCTTTCATTTTCCTTACTTCACTAAAGCTTGCATTCATGTAACAAAATATCCAAAAACAATATAACACATTTTAAGACACCAATTGCAAATTTCCTGCAATGTAGTTCAACAAAACGGACACATTTAACGTGACAGAAAACCTAATAAATACGGCTGTATTTATTTCAAAAGCCAAATCTAGCCAATATGATATAGAAATAGCTATTAGTTTTCTATTAGGGAAAGAGCTTTCAAAAAAGTTCAGTAGTATTACCTTTTTATAAAATTATATTGTAAATCGCAATAAAACTAAAAACGTAAATTTCTTTCAATCTATACAGGATCACGAGCACGTACCTGGAATGCCGTACGAGTTTGAATACGCTGTAAATGATGTTCCAACAGCAAATGATTATTCACACAAGGCGAGCAGTAATGGAGATGTGGTAAATGGAGAGTATCGGGTTGTATTGCCAAACGGACGCACACAGGTGGTGAAATATACAGCTGACTGGAAGACTGGATTCCATGCGGATGTTACTTATGAAAACTGAAAATATTCTTCAACCCTTCCAGTCTTAAGTTTTATAAAACTATAAAAGAAATTCTCAACAGAAAAAACATTTTAAACTTGCTACACTTTCATAAAAGTCACTTAGAACACTGCCAATCTTTGAAACTGTTAACAATAAAAACATATTTTTCCAACTAACGATATTTACCGCTTTTTAATTTATTTTTTATTCAGAAAAAATGTGTACTTATATTTTTTTAACCTTTTAAAAAGCATATACCCTTTGAAAAATGAAGCAAAAGCAATTTCACTAAGGTTATAATATATGTGGGTAAAATGCACAATGAACTTGGATTGGGATTTCATAATCCGTTGAACCGAGAAACAGCTTGCATTGGTTGTTAATCTTTTCCTTGAAGAGCGAAATAAGTTTCGCGACATCCCACTTATCTGTTGCTTTCAACTTTCTGTCTCTATCTTCTACTAATCGCTGGTGCTAAATTATAGAGCTTCCAGTTTGAATTTAAACTGAGATTGAAAATAGATATAGTTGCATAGTTTCAACTTGCAACTTTGTACTTAGTCTTAAAAATAGCTAGGGTCAAAGTTGCCTTTAATTGGTTTCAAAAAGAAGCTTCTGAACAAAATAGTTATTTTGTATAAAAAAGAACCCAATTCCTCTTATAACTCTGCAATTAAAACAATTCAACAACAACAGGGACCTGCTGTTTCGATCTCATGGCTGTCGAAAGCTGAACATACACATGCTTCCTTATGAATGACGAAGCCCTCCTCTATGAGTTCTGAAATATGAATACTTTCTAGTTTCTACAGATCGCAATCACAGGGCGCTCTTCTACCAAATTACCGTTTCATTGATCGAGTGAGTGAAATTTTCCTTTCAAATTCCGCCCTTAATTACACTATCAATAGGATTAGGATGTCCGCCTATCTATTAAATATTATATTATTTGTATCCAGAAATGGTTGTAAGCATTTAAGAAGAATTTAAGCAGAAGAGATTACACTTCCGAATGTTTCTCGATCAGTTGATTCCACAAACAGCCGATTGACAAGCAAGAAAGTGCCCGAGCCATATTGCAGGTGGGAAAGGATAAAAGCTGGAAAGGTCTGACTCTTATGCCAGAAAAAATTAAAGAAACACTTTTTGGGATGTTTCGTTATCTTGCGGGCCGTGAGTGAGAAATAGATCTTTATTGAAATTCCAATCGATTACTAATGAGTGAATGTAGTGGTCTGATGGATAGCATGTCCACCTGTTAATGCAGAGGTTCGTGGTTCGAATCCCAACAGAGGCAAAAATGTTGCATCCGCGGGTATCGCCTTTCACGAGGAATTGGCAAGTCCTCCGTTAGTATTCATTGCCATGAAAAGCGCTTTCTCGATGAGCCGTTCGGAACCAGCAGAAAATTGTAGATCCCCTCCATTTCCTCGCAAGGTATGTGTGAGGAATGCGCTAGGCCCAGGGGCTCCTCGCTCTGTTGAGCCACCCTATTTATATATTTATTTATTTATTTTGAATGTCAAATTATGTTCTTATAGGTATTGCCATTGAATAACTATATATATAGTTATTCAATGGTATTGCTGAACAACAGAGTTGAAGAAAGCTAGGAATAAAGTAAACATTAGTTCTGATTCTATATTTTTTGCACAGAAATTACAAATCTGCCATTTTTTCATGATAAAAAATCTATCAGCTAAAAGTAAAGACAAGCGCTTGAACAAACGTCAGTATGATAGGTGTTGTATTGTACGAATGAAGAAAGTGCAATAGTGTTAGCTGGGTTTTGATATGCGAGTACCGAGTACATTAGCTTCGACGAGATCAATGCAACACATTGAAACTAATGAAAATGGTATTTTTACACTTCTAACTTTTTGAAATCTTTTATCCTGACACTCCCAATCGTGTTTTACAGTATAAGGTGTGTTTGTTGAAGCCAGTTTTCGCCACAGAGCGTTTTTTTTTAAACCTCAATTAGCTCTCAAGGCCAAACTGAGTGTGTTTTAGTCCTGGGTTTGCTTTCTTTTCTGTTTATGAAATGTAACTATAGCCTACTTAACACAGCCAATTTGGGTGTCTTAAGTTACACTCTCATTAGACAGGCGATGTAAGTGTGTGTTTATGATTTGGAATTTGACATTGTTCTAAGAGCCGTTTAAAGTTAAACGTGCATTGGAATGGGTTTCTAATCTTAAAAACGACTCTTATGTCGCTTTCTATTGGACAAAAAACACCGTCCAGAAGGTCTTCAGAATAAACCAAAAGAACAAGTCTCTTATCTTCAAACTTTTTGCTTGTGTTTTCTACTCGAAGCAATCTGAAAGAAAACAGAACTCGTATAGCTCACTCCTTCTACAATTACGCATTTGACATATTCCTTATTAATCAGAAAATGTACAGTATCCAAAATCTTTTTAAATTTTGAGATTAATGAGAATTATTTATAGAACTTGCAATTCGTTCCTTTGTCTTTAAATTACGTCTTTAAATAAAAACGATGTTAACTTTTCGTTTCATAACTTGGAGTTTAATTTTACTTTGATTCATAAAAGGCAATTCTACCTCAATAAAACATCACATAGGTATGGCACAATACTATTCAACGCTAAAATCGCCAAAATTCGTCCATGTGTTATCCCATAAACGTGGATCTGCACGTTTATCTCTTGGCTTGTTACCAGGAGGAACTGCCGTTGCGTTATGAGCTGCTAGTTCACTTAAGAGTGCCTTGAGTATATTCGGGTACCTTAAAGAAATATACAATGACAGCAGATCTTAAATCAAATCCACTCCACTTACCGTTCAGCTAAATTGACTCGTTCACAGGGATCATTTTTGATATTGAATAGGCAAGGCGCAATCAAAGGCTGACATGAAATTCCTTGCATCATATCTGCCTCGTTTGAATTACAATTGACCGTTGCAGCTCGACGTAACTGGAGAACCTCCTGCTTGCTTGGCATCATTTTGATGGCGGTCAATGCTTTCCCTGCATGACTTCCGTACAAGGCGCTAAAATTGTAAGCGTTTTCATCTCTGTTACCAGCTGGCCCGTACCATCCATCCCATGAACCGTTGTAGTTGGTACCTTTATGCAACTTCCAGTCGCCAACAGTGAGTGATGCACTTCCCCAGATGTCGTCGATGTTGTGCAGCACAGACTTGCGTTGGGACTCCTCTCCGGAGGACAATTCGTTCCAAATACTTATTCCATCAAGCTTAGAGTTTTTGCTGCTGAAATGCAAAAAAAAATGTAAGTTCTATGAAATCGCAAGCCGATTAGAAAAACTTACTTGAGAGGAGCTCCGATGGCAGTCATCAGAGTTGGAAGCCAATCAGCAATTTGCATCGTTTGCTCAGAAACTCTTTTCAGTTTGTTCAATCGCGGTGACCAAATAAGACCCGCTCCTCGAACACCACCCTCCCACAGAGTGTTTTTAACACCCCTCAAGGGCCAATTCGATGCGTGGTTGAGATTGAATCCTTCTGCAGGACCACCATTATCAGTGCTGAAAATTATTATCGAATCCGATAGCATTTTTTGTAGATAAAGTTCATGCACAATTGCTCCCACTGAATCGTCCAACTTCGAAAGCATTGCTGGAAAATTAAATCAAATAGAACATAATTCCGTTGATGTCTTCAACTGACCTGCAAATTTGCGACGGTTATAGTTCGTGATATTTTGAATTCTGTCAACTGCCTCATCCGGAGCAGGCAATGGATTATAGGGATTTCCTGAATGGACAGCAACATGTGCAACATACATAAACAAGGGCATTGAAGTGTTTCGGTTTCTTATTACGTTAACAGCCGTATCTGTTATGATGTCAGTACTATATTTCCCATGCAAATCGTACGCCACATCTAAACCTGATGCAAATCTTCCCATCAACACCTGTTTGACAAAGCACACTTAATTATGTAATACATTACCATTTCTCATATCAAGCCCCCAAGAGGGATTTTCTACAGCTGTGTGATCAAAGTAATCATGATGACCGGTGAAACAGCCTGTATGACTTTGGAATCCCCTATACAAAGGCGTGTAAACTCGCTTGTAATGGCCTAGATGCCACTTGCCTGCAATATGGGAAGAGTATCTTTTAAAGAACATATAGATACACAAAACTCCGGCTGAAACACGAATAGAAATTTCATGGTTAACATAGCCGATTACCCTAATTCATTGAAGTACTCAGGCATTAACTTTTCACTGAGTGGGAGTCCTCGCGGCTCGGCACCATAAAGCACAGTGTGTTGCATACCTGAAAAAATTTCAAACAATTTGCGATTAAACACGTCGCTGTCCTTAACACATACAAGTGTCGTTTTATGACATTATTACCAGTATGAATGGGGTATTTGCCTGTCATCAAAGCCGACCGTGATGGTGTGCATATGGGGTTCACATAGTACCGATTAAGAATTATACCGGAGTACGCCAAAGCGTCGATGTTGGGTGTTGGAATTTGCGATGATCCGTGATAGCCGACATCATTGAACCCCTAATGTCGTAAATGGTTCCATACCATGAATGATCAAAAGGGTAAAAAAGGAAAAGAACAGGAGGTAAAAATTTTAGTCATTTAGTTTCTATGTGAATAGTGTGACTCGAAAATTAATTGTTTTGGTATTTCGTTCCTTTTATGTTACTAATGTAAATTGTTTTCCTCCCTCTTTTCTTATGCATTGATTATAAAAAAAAAACGAAGACACAAATCATGTTGTTTGTTGACCTTAGAGATCTGTCCCCGCTACTCAGTATGTTCCGGTGTTACTGTAAGTTATGTGCGTCGCAAATGCGAGAGTGCCCAAGTGCTCACACTAAACAGCATTTAAACGATTCAAATGATAAGATAAAATTATCATAATTGTGACTTTTATTTAATTAAAATGCACGACAAATTAAATTCAAATTCATATGAGTGTTTTATGGAATAGTAGACGAAACGCTAGATTTGTAATACTGTTGCTTTACAACTTGTTTAATTAAATTGATGCGTCTTCTGCAATAAGCAAAAAGAAAAAAGAGTTTTCAATTCTGAATCTTTTCTAGCACTCAGGTGCAGTCGTCGGCGTCGCTTCGCGTCGGTGGGAACTCTTTTTGGCTAAAACAGGTTTACTATTGGGATCAGTCAGTTTGTCTGCTAAATTCCAGAAAAGGAAAAAGCTGTGTATAGTTTCGCCTGGAGTTTCTTAAACTAGAAATATTCATACCCCACAGCCGGATCAGTAGTGTGAAGTAGATAAGTAGGGTAGCTGTGATTCCTTCGAGATGATTATAACGCCGAAAAGGATGAAGAAGAAGCGGTTCAAAGGAAAGTTCACTGATAGCGACAGTATTCCGATGGACTATTGAACAATCCGTTTCCTTAAAAGTACTCTCAGAAGCTGAGCCTACACATGCGGCGCAGGGGCATAAGACCCAGGGAACTTAGCCCCAATCAAAAAAATTGGGCTTTATGACCCACCAGAGTGGGTCATAAGGCCCAATCGCAAATTGGGCCTTATTACCCACTCTGGTGGGTCGTAAGGCCCAACCAAAAATGATGGGGGTTATGTCCCACTACATGAAAATGACAACATTATACATATATTTTAAACCATTTCAAGAAGAAAAATGTCGATTCGATTTTGATTCGATTACTCGATCTTGCCACCAAAAACAATTTTACAGGCATACCATCATAGAACAAAAATTCAGATAAAGTATTTTCTTAGCTCCAAAGATAGTGGAGTTAATTGAAAACCAATTGCCTCAATTGGAAAAGCACTTTTTGATTGACAGGACTTTTAGTGTACTACCCTGTTATGCGAATGCAAGCAAAAAATTATCATATTAGTATGTACATTGCTCATGCCGAACACGTAAGTGCATAAGTAGATGATAAATGAAAGACGTGATATTTAGGTTTTTATTTTAATCAAATTCTCTAAAACTAGAATTGTGTAAGTACGTATGCAAGTTTCTGTTTGTTTTTTAATTCTCAAGAAAGTCAAATTGTATTGAATTGGAAACAACTAGAATATTATCTTTTCTAATTTCACAAAAAAACTATCGGAGAAAACAAAATAATAAAATTATAGCCATAAAAAATTTTATACTATAAACAAATAGAATTTGATTTTTTTTTAAGATTTAAAAACAAACAGAAACATACATTTATATGTACGCCGCGATTTTTGGGCTTTAATTTAATCCAATTTTCTAAAACTTTATTTGCATATGTAAGTACATATAAATGTATGTTTCTGTTTGTTTTTAAATCTTAAAAAAAAATCAAATTCTATTTGTTTATAGTATAAAATTTTTTATGGCTATAATTTTATTATTTTGTTTTCTCCGATAGTTTTTTTGTGAAATTAGAAAAGATAATATTCTAGTTGTATCCAATTCAATACAATTTGACTTTCTTGAAAATTTAAATATGAGACTCTATATCTGTTTACCTATAATTAAAACTGTATACGTTATATTCGGAGACCATTTGTAACCAATGATTAATTTTCGAATTCGATTGTTTTTATCTGTATTGAAATCTTTATTTTGTTATGTTTTTGACTTTTTGTTTTCTTTTCTTGTTTTCAATGAATTTCAAAAATCGTACGTTGTCTTATGTTTTCCGCGAAGCTTTTGCTCCTTTTTCCAAATATTTGGGGTTTGAGACCCACATCGTGCAAATGGAAAAGGGTTTTATGACCCACCCAAACGGGTAACAATCCCCAACTACAATTTGGGCCTTATGACCCACTCTAGTGGGTCATAAAGCCCAATTTTTTTGATTGGGGCTAAGTTCCCTGGGTCTTATGCCCCTGCGCCTACACATGCATACATACATAGGGTAGCGCAACAGAGCGGGGAACCTAAGGGTCTAGCTTGTTTCTCGCAACCATGCCTAGTGAGGGAATGGAAGGGACCTACAATTTGCTGCTGATTCCAAATGGCTAATCAGTCAAGCGCTTTTCATGGCAATGAATTTATTATCGGAGGACCTGCCAGTTCCTAGTGAAAGGTGGTAACAGAGTAGAAATATTTTTGGTTTCTGTTGGAATTCGAACCACGACCCTCCCATGTAACAAGTAGACATGCTAGCCATTACGCCATTGACACCAGCTAAGCCTAACCTAACTTTCATACTAAACATCGCAGTTGAAGATGTTAGTGAGGCTGTTGAAAATTCCATATAAGTCTGGGCCAAATGAGATATCGATCAAATGAGATATATGATCAAGCTAATATACAATGCTTTGAAAATCGTTTAGCGGCTGTTGGGTAACGAACTGCCAAATAATATGGCTATCTGAAAGTCACTGCGGATTTGTCGGGAGGGAACAACAAATGCAATCCAAAGTATAATCTTAATTCTTTAAAGGATTTGCACGTTGGTGTTGGTTGACTTTGAAAAAGCATTCGATCGACAACCACGAGTTCTACCAAAGTTGACCCCAGACAACGAGATATGCACATAGGAGCAGAGTCATTGGTAAGATGTCCAGCTGGAAACACCGAAGTATTCTCATTGCAAGTTTATTCCAAAAATCTGCTTGGGTATACCTCCTAGACAACCTACTGGCAAATAGAAAGACGTCAACTATTATTTGCTGAAGATGGATTCATCGAAGGCATGGATCGATAACTTTTGGTACATAGTGGCTATCGTATTAGTATAAAAAGTGTGCAAACTTGTGTAAAGCAAAGTAGGTACTGTGATTTGTCAGCAAGTTGTTCTTATATCTTTTGGATTATATTATAATTTGTCTTTTTTATAATTAACGCGCACATCATGGGGTTATGAATACCCTTATAATGTATAAAGCACAATGAAAACATTAAGGAAAATAGGAGAGGATTTAATAGTCTAAATATCTATGAATCTAACAATTACTATAGCTACGGTGATCATTATAATAATGATCAGTTAATTATACATGGAGAAAATGTTCACTGTATGTTATCTGGTTTTCAAAAAACAATAAAGTTTCCATTGCTTCAAAAACTGTTCATTATTTGTTAATTAATTTTGTATATTATTTCTTACAAGAAAAAAAAAACAATCTGAAACTAAGCAAACCAAAATTCTTTCTGCAAAAAGATGAAAAATAGTGCAAATATTTCATTTTGCAACAAAACCTTCATCACTCTTTGAACGCATCCAAATCCTAAACAGTTTTTTAAATAAAATCATAATTGTTTGAAAACTAAATGTATGTATGTATCTCTTTTTGTCTATATGTTTATTATTTGGGATTCAAAAAAATGATCACCGTAACTAGACCATGTATAAAATCCTAGCATAGATATTACAAGTGATTACTGAAGTACAGCTTACAACACATGTGGTTCATTCGTGGTGTGTATGTTTTCTTGTATTCCAAAACATGATACTTTAAACCCCATTCAATTTGTGTTAAATAATTTCTAATGGCCATTGATGGGTATCTTTTACTTTCACTTACCAAATCATCCGCCAGTATAAAGACTATGTGTGGCAATTGCTCCTTACAGCTACTGAATTTCACCTGAAGCGTTAGTAGAACTATGAAAGCAAATGGAAAGTTTTTCCTTGGAGCGCAAGACATGGTGATGACAGTTCCTGAAATAAGATTGATCAAGAAATTAAAAATAAAACGGAAACCAATCATTAGTTCGCTCGTTGTCATTTAGCTAAACCCAAGGTAAAAAAAAAATTTCGAAAATCTTAAGACTGGGGCCATTCATCAACTGTTAGTTCTTCATATAGTAAATATGACTTTTGTCGGCCTCTGATTATTCAGACGCTAAGTTTCTTAGTTCACGATTCATATTTCATATTTTTGTTCATATTTTATTCAAATCTACGGCAATAAAATCAACAGATTTATGCTTAAAACAAAAATATTACATTGATGTTGAGTATATAATAATTCAAATAAAGTGACTATTATTATGAAGAACTTTGAAGCAAAGCAAGATTTATTAGTTTATAGTCTGTAACAAATTCAGTTTTTCAGACAGTCCTATCGAGGTAACCGTCTTTGCGGAGTTTTCCCCACAACGCACCCTTTTCCGGAGATTCAATTTTGCTTCGAAGTAGTTGTCATCGTAAGAAGTTTTTCACAAAAGCGGCAACGCATTGCATTCCCAAAACTAAAACTTTCCGCAGCAAAAACTTATCGGAGTTCGGGAACGTCCGTCGGATCGGCCGATCGGAGAACTACCACAAAGCTAAATGTATCCGAATCGTTGGAAATTGGAGAGACCTCCGCTCCGACACGGTTACTTTGATGGGGCCGAGTAAAAGGCGACTGAAAGAAAATAACATGTATGAATGACAATTGAATTCTACTTTGTATTTTTCGGATAGTTTTTTTCGAACCATAGCGCATACTTGTGACAGTAGAATTGAATTTGATTTATTTCTCAAAACTTGTCGTGTAAGTGAAGGCATTCAATAAAAAACTTGACAAAAGAAATATGTTTTTAAGAAAACTGTTAGCAAAATATTTATGTATCTATTTTTTCAAACTTAAATTACTTATTCGCATATTACTAAAACATGACCGTTATCGAATGTGGTTGAGGAAACCCTTGGTCGTTTCGAAAGAAAAATTTTGCGAATGATCTCTGATCCCGTATGCGAAGAAAATTTGTGGAGAAAAAGATACAACAACGAGCTGTATGCCCGAAATCGAAGTCGTAATAGAAGGATGTTGGTTGAGGCCCAGGTTCACCCCGAAATGTAATGCACACCTAAGTAAGTAAGTTAGTATATTACCAAACCCATATTTTAAAAAAGGAGGAGTAGGACTCCATTTTACTTGGAAACAACTGCAAGAAATTTTTTGCCTCTCATCTACTTCAACTAGAATTATCCACGCACAATTGAAAGCTGAATCGCAATAACACTTTAATCTGACATTGAATTTAGGTGACCGACCAAACCAAAACTGAATAAGTTTTCCAGTTAACATGAAAAACTTGACAATGACAAATGCGTCCATTGGTTTATGTATGACCTTAGCATGAGTATGAGTGTACGCTTATTATATTTTGGGTAATTCCAATACATGAGCCTAACTCGATACTCGTCTGATTTTTGCTTGTTTTTTTTTATTTTAATTGTATACGAGCGTCCTACAAGCAGACGCAATGCACTATAAAAAATTGTGTTACTCCTACACTTGCTTGATATCCAATCACAATAAGAAAAAATATACCGAAAACAAAAACGCACCTTAAATGTCTCTGTTTTGTTGTACAACAGAATTCTCAACTTGGAAGGATAGTATCTTGAAGATAGTTCACTATTTTATTTTATTTTGTCACCAACTTAACTAAATTGTCTACATCACTTTGTTTTAAAAAAGAAGAAGAGAATAGATCGTAGAAATTTAGCAAAACTGTTGTTTTCTGTTGTAAAGAAACTCAAATCGAATCGAAACGACCGCCATCGACAGAAATTCCGAATTTAAGCTGAGGAGTGATAACGAACGGAGTCAATATGAAAGCAACAACTGTGGCTTGAGCACCGCCAAAGTTAAAGTCTGCATTGTGTATCAGAATAGTTCTAAAGAAAACGAAAATAAGAACAGGGTGTTGTTGTGCAATGATTATAAAGTTTATAGTTAAGAGAGATTGGTGGTCTAGCGATCTAAGAGTTAAACAATTTAAAAAAAAAAATTGTTTATGAATGTAAGGAATAATGCTTTCAGTTTTTTTTTTAAAACATTCATTAAATACTTATCAACTACACAGAAATGAAAATTAGGACAGAAAAAGTTTTTTATATTTAAAAAATTGGTCTGAAGTTTAATTAACAGATGGAATTGACTCGTGAGAGGTAATTTATCTCTCCCTCTGATCTGAAGCAAAATAATTTGACAAATTTTCAATTAGTACAAATATAACGATCGTAAGAGCTAGAATAAAAAAAAATTGACAAAATGACGTACAGTTAAAGACTCAAGCATAAAAATAACCAATTTTTTTGAATGGCTTGTCAATAAAAAGAATAAAAATATTTTACGGAAACTATTTGTTTCAGTCCTAGCAAGAGTTACAACTATACAGGATAATGTATCAAGTATAGTCACATATTTTACAATAAAATTGAACACTCGATGCTACTACTGACAGCCACTTTTAAATAAACAATATAGTTCTTAAGACTTAAATATTTCCCCTTAAACTTATACAATAGTGTAAGCCAGGTATACGAACCCGAGCAGCTGCCAATTCTTTTACGCCAATCCCCTAATCGAAATTCAAGAGAATTGGTCCAGTTACTTACTTTTTATTGTAACACTATAAACTCAGTCAGTCAACTTGAGAAAAAAAAATTTTGTCATACTCTCCTTTGAAAAACAAGAACTATCGAAATCTTAACTTGAAAACAGAACTTATAACATACATAACTGGAGCCTATGAAGAATGGCATATTCTCAATTAATGATCACGAAGAAAAAAATGGAAACATCTATCAACTCCTTTCCTAAAATTACGAAGGTTTTAAAACACATATGGGTTAATTGGTTTCTCGTAGGGAATTATAAAAAATGTTGTTAATAATTTTGACCCAAGGTTGTTCAGAATTTATAGGCAGACAAAATTTATATAAGCAACTAGATTATTATTCTCATTTAAAAAGTTGCGACTTTTATCGAAATTTACTGTAAAGCATTTCCTTAAAAATTTCAAATGAATGAAAGGAAATGATGAATGAAAAAAGAATCCGACTAAAAATGTAAAAATCCTAAATAAAGAGACAGAAGTCGGTCTCTTTGTGGTCTTGAACTCAATTCTCTTTCTATTCTATTTTTGTCGATTCTATTTTTGTCCACGAATCGTTATTAATAATTTCCGTGCTAAGTTTTGGAACCCATAAAAAATAGTTCAAGCGCCATTTAAAAAAAAACACCCTGTTTAAGTTCTTTTAATTTGCATGCACAAAGGTATGCTGATTGTGTTTTTATGTAGTTTTATGAAAAGCAAACATAAAGAAAAAAGGTCACAACTGGGTTGCATGATAACGATCAGTTGAATTCTTTCTTTTGATTTTTTAAATAGCAGAAAACTTATATTGAAAGAAAACAGTTTTAATTTCAAATTTATCTTCAGAATTTTGTTTTTACCGCTGTTCAAGCTGTTTTTGGATAGGTAAGGTATCCTGTAGTATTTGCTTTTATTTCGGATGAAGAATGGCAACATTACGTAAATTGAAATAAAGTCAACAATATACTGTTGAGGAGTCATAAATGGGCTGGAATAAACGAAAATACAGTGAAACCCGCTTAAGAGAAAAGGCAAATTGTCACAGTTTTTCTTTCACTTAAGCGGGTTTTTCACTTAACCGAACCCCGGTTAAGTGAAAAAAATTTCATTTAAGCGGAGTCCTGATAAGTGAAAAAAAATTGCACTTAAGCGGATTTAAAAGTTCCATTAAGCGGAGGTTTAATGCTTCATATACACAATAAATAATTTGATGTATTTATCTTTGGAGTTGCCTGGAAATAGTTTAAATAAAAGTGTTTGAATAACTAACCACGATTAAACATCAAAAAAGTTATTTATTGAATAACAAAAATAACATATGTTTGTACATTGGAATTCATAGGTAGTACAGAAATATATTACATAAATTACAATAAATCACATTTGAGTTTTTGTAGGTTAATTCGTAGGCACATTGGGCATATCAAAAAGAGGCCACTCCCAAGTTTGGTTTCAGGTTTCAAATACATATGTAGGTACATTAAGGTGTGTCATTTTTGTGCAACTTTTTTTTTCAACGATAAAACAGGCTAATTACTTTCAGGAAGGTATAAAACGAAGCCGCTTAAAATTTGAGCTCTTAATATTAAAATTTAGAGGTGCCTCAATTTTCCATACAAATAACATAGAAAAAAAATGTAATTTTTTTCTTATTTTTATAGCTTGACATTTGAGCATTTTAAAAATACACTGACAAATTATTTAAGTAGGAAATTGAATGCTCTACAAAAAAGCTCAATTTAATTTTTTCATAGAGTGCGCCGTTCTGAAGATATTTAAACTAAAAGTTGGAAATGTATGAAATTAAGATTTTTATTTTATTAAACACTGATGACTTTTTAATGACTTTAAGAGTTACTCAAAAAATGACACACCCTAATGTACATACATATTCATATTTTTGAAAACAATTAGGAACGTTTTATGAAGACAAAAATAATCTCACTTTTTTTAAAAAAGTCATCAATTTTCGTTTGCGACAAAGTCGGAAATGGCAATTCATCATTTTATATTCAATTTCATCTAAGATTAGATCCCCATCAGAAAACTGCTTAAGAACATTGAGAGATTTAAAAGCTTCTGTAGTTGTTGCTTTCTGGACTCCCAAAATTTCCACATCTAAATCATTGTCAGATACAGATCTGCTAGCATCAAACTTTTCGAATTGTAGTGCTGCTTCATTAATTAACAGGAATTGTGCTTTTTTAAAGCATCTCGGATTATGAGATCTACTTTATACATATTAAGAAGAAAAATTATAAGCAAAAGAAAAACAAAATATGTTTAATCTTAGACTACACACCAATACAAAAAATAATTTTGTCTGTTCCAGTCGAATAAGAAATGAAAAGGACTGTGATACGGCCCTTTGGTAGCTTCAATCCTGAAGGTTTTCACATCTATTTACCAATGAAGCAGTCGGCGTCGGTAGAGCCTTTAACATTACCCGACCCTGAATTTATCAGCATTATGCACGTCATCAGGTTTGTAGCTTTGACAAATGTTTGGCCAAAAAATTTCCAGCCAATGGTTAGCAGCAACTGTGTCAGCAGAATTATTTTCACCACAAATCTTCTTAAAATGAATATTTTCACGTTTTTTCCACTGATCTAACCATCTATTTTTTGGCTCAAATTGTTCTGTTCGATAAATTTTTTTTTCACTTAAGGGAGTTTTTTTCAATAAGAAATATGAAATTTAACTGAAAATATGTTTCAGGTATCCGGGTTTTTCACTTAAGCGAGTTTCACTTAAGCGGAGTGTTTAATAGGTAATTGGTCTACAAATACTCGGGGACGAAAAAATTCTTTCAGATAAGCGGGTTTTTTTCTTAAGCGGGTTTCTCTTAAGCGGGTTTTACTGTAGTGTAAATAAAATGAACTCCAAACCGATTCAGTAATGTTTGCAATATTCTTCATTAGATTGAATCTGTACTTTGTTAACTTTCTTTTTAAAGTGACTTTTAGTGTTTTTTGAAGTTCTGTTTAATTTTTTTTTCTGCATTGTTTTGCAATTTCAACTGTATGGAAAGCATATTTTGCGGACATGAAATAACACACGAATGTAACTATAACTACTAAGGCTTTTAAATTTACATATTTCACAAAATATTTGTATCTCAAACAATATCTTAGTGCCGCCCGTGGCGTAATGATTAGCTTGTCTGCCTATATTACGTCAGAGGTTCAAGGTTCGAACCCCAAAAACGTCTAAAAAAAAAGTGTTCTTCCATGGGAATCGCCTTTCCCGAAAAACTTGAAATTTCTCCGATAGTAAGTTCAAAAGTTCATGCTATGAAAAGTACTTTCTCGATAAGCCGTTCAGAATCGGCAAACAAATTAAGGTTCCATCCATTCCCTCACAAATTATGGTAGAAAGAAATGCGATACACGCTGCCACTCTTCTTGCCAAAAAGCAGGGGTATAAATCTCATCCGCCAAATATCCTTTCAGACATTTAAGTATACCAAAAAGAGAAGATGGCTTACATTAAATCATAACATGAAACAACGTGACACCATCAAGCATAGTACCTATACATATTACAATGGCAATACTTTTTATCATTTGGTAAATCGTCTCGAAACGAGACCGCTGTTGACTCCAATTTTTACATAATTTTGAGTTTTAAACCTGTGAGTTGCATCTAAGATCGGGCGATAAACACCACTGGACAATTTTTTGTGGGGTTATGAGCAGTCACATGTCTAAGCACATAATGCCAAGACAATTGACGCCTTGGAAGAGAAAATTTGGCTGGTTTTTGGTGGCCCCAGATGGTGCAAAAATTGGTCGAAAATCGAACATCTCTGCTGGTATTTATCTGAGCATTAAGGCAAAATCATTGTTAAAACATGACAAACCCTATCATCGTAATAATTCTTAGCCAAAGCATTGAATTTTATATGTTATATTTCTTCCTGAAAGCCACTCAAAAACACCCTTTATTTATTAAAAAGACATTTATTTTCTAACTAAAAAATTGGCATTTTTTTATTGTATTATTTCATAAACAAACTTATTTTGCAATATAATCGCCAAAATTCGTCCACTTGTTATCCCAGAAACGTGGGTCACCGCGGCTATCTAGAGGCTTGTTGCTTGGGGGCACAGTTGTTGCGTTGTGGGCTGCAAGTTCACTTAAGAGAGCCTTCAGTTTACTTGGGTACCTAGAGAATAAAACCCCCAAGTTAATTATGTTTTCCTCCATATTTAAAAAATGAAAAAACATCATCAATCTCTCACCAAACCTACCTCTTAGCTAGATTTATTTTTTCGCATGGATCATGTTTAATATTGAATAAGCAAGGCGCAATCAAAGGTTGACATTTAAATCCCTTCATCATATCTGCCCAATTAACATTACAACTGACCGTTGCATTTCGCCGCAGTTGAAGAATTTCCTGTTTGGTTGGCATCATTTGAAGCTCGAATAACGCTTTTCCCGAGAGGCTTTTGAACAAGGCATCAACATTGTAAGCTTTTTCATTTCTATTGCCAACTGGCCCATACCAACCATCCCATGCACCATTGTAGTTGGTACCTTTATGCAATTTCCAGTCACCAACAGTGAGTGATGCACTTCCCCAGATGTCGTCGATGTTATGCAGCACAGACTTGCGTTGGGACTCCTCTCCGGAGGATAATTCGTTCCAAATACTTATTCCGTCTAGTTTAGAGTTATTCCTGCTGCAAAAGTTAAAAAATCAATGTTTAAATAGTATATCAGACATTAAAGCAAATTCCAAAGCAAAATTTAAATATTTCAAACAGACTTACTTGAGAGGAGCTCCGATGGCAGTCATGAGGGTTGGGAGCCAATCAGCAATTTGCATTGTTTGTTCAGAAACTCTTTTCAGTTTGTTCAAACGCGGTGACCAAATAAGGCCTGCTCCACGAACACCACCCTCCCACAGAGTGTTCTTAACACCCCTCAAAGGCCAATTTGAGGCATGATTGAGATTGAATCCTGCAGCACCACCCCCATTATCCGTACTAAAAATTATAATCGAATTTGACAGCATATTTTGCTCATAAAGCTCATTGACTATCACTCCCACTGAATCGTCCAACTTCAAAAGCATTGCTTAAAAATAAAAATGTAAATAGTTGGTTAACTTCTTCAAACTTGGTTTAGCGCTAGGCTTAAGATGAGCAAACTTCTTTTCAGACTATGCATAAGTAACAAGAATGATGCAACTGTTAATTAACATAATTTAAACTCGAAAATGAGACACACAAAACACTTCTCACACCATCATTCACTCAGTTTACTTACCTGCATATTTGCGACGGTTAACGTCCGTGACATTTTTAATTCTCTGTACTGCTTCATCCGGTGCACGCAAAGGATTATACGGATTTCCCGAATGGACAGCAACATGTGCAACATACAAAAACAAGGGCATTGTAGTGTTTCGGTTTCTTATCACGTTGACAGCTGTATCTGTTATGATGTCAGTACTATACTTCCCATGCAAATCGTACGCGACATCTAAACCTAATTCAAAACTACCCCTGAACACCTGGTTGAAAAACACATTATTCTATGTAAAACATTACCTCTTCTCATATCGAGCCCCCACAAGCCTTTTTCTTCTGCTGTATGATCATAATAATCCTGATGGCCAGTGTAACAGCCTGTATGACTTTGGAATCCCCTATACAAAGGCGTGTAGACTCGCTTGTAATGGCCTAGATGCCATTTTCCTGCAATATGGGAGGAGTATCTTTTTAAAAACATAGACAATTAATTCCTACCGAAACTAAGCTGAAACACCCTTAGAAGCTACATGGTTAACATAACCGATTACCCTAATTCGTTGAAGTATTCAGGCATTAACTTTTCATTGAGTGGGAGTCCTCGAGGCTCGGCACCATAAAGTACAGTGTGTTGCATTCCTGATAAAAAAATAAAACAGTTTTCATGATTAAACGTATTTCCTCACAGAAAGAAGTGTTACATTACCCGTATGAATGGGATATTTTCCAGTCATCAAAGCCGACCGTGATGGTGTGCATATCGGATTGACATAATATCGATTAAGAATTATTCCAGAGTATGCCAATGCGTCAATATTAGGTGTTGGAATTTGCGATGATCCATGGAAACCGACATCATTGAAGCCCTACGATTAATGTATCTTCTATGAATAAATCTGTGTCTGACTGGTAGTCATTCCTCAACCATTTATGTGTACTCAAGTCGTCAAAAACTATTATCATAATTATTGTTGCTTGCTATTCAAGAAAGCACACAGGAAATTTTATGCAAATCAGACTGAATTTTCTTTCAATTTACTCGAAAAATTAATTTGTTTGGTACAACACACATAGGTGCACAATGTCTTCAGATATGAGCATCCCATGAATTTATGCATTGTGATTGCATTTTTGGTGATTTTGAACGGTTGTTAAGATGTGTGTCCATTTGAGTTCGAAAACACTGAGAGCAGCTCTCAGCTCTGAAGCCTCTCTCTTGAGAGGAAAGTAACAAGTGGGAAGTGGACAGTTGAACATATTTTTAAAAGTAGGTATGTATTGGAGAATTGACTTTTTATTCTCGACATTCGAATTTTCTGAAAATGACTCGCAGTTTTTTATCAATATTGGGGATGAGCTCGCAGGATTTTCACATTTTCAGCATTGTTCTTATTGTCTTTATTTATGAGTAGCTTTCAGAGATAGAGTCAATGTAGCAAAAAAGTGGACAGCAGTATTGATATTTTGTGGAAGATAAGTTATTCCGGGACAGAGATAAAAGAAATGAAGTTTTTCAATTACAGTTTTCACAAACTGATAATGGAATCTTTGAATTTTTGAGAATCTTTAGTTTTAAGCACTATTTAAAGAGTAGGACCCTCATCTGATACCGGTGACGTGATGGTTTACATGTTTGCCTGAAAAAAATGTTTATCCATGGGCATAGCCTTTCGCGAGGAATAGTAAGTCATTTTCATTGTCATGAAAAGTGCGTTCTTGATTAGCCGTTTGGAAGTGGCAGAAAATTGTAGGTCCCCTCCATTCCCTCACAAGTCACAGGGCATAGTTCTGAGAAATTCGCTTTCAGATGTTGATCGAAAGCTATTTTTGCTATCGCCTTACAAATTTTTGTACCATCTTCATGAGAAAGATATGAAGTCTTTTGTATTGTAACGTGCGCTTAGTTCGAAAAATAAAACTTCACTTTTTATTTAATTCTATCACTTTTATTCAGTATATATGCTTAATTCGATCTCAACTCGACTTTGGGACTATCACTTGTATTTACTCTTAACTTTATCACTCTATAAACCAAACTGACTTCTGGTTGCCTCGGGCGGGCTATTTATATCGAATGACACGCCATCTAGAACTCTCCAGTAACTTCTACATTGTCGCCACATTTGCTGTCTACTCTCTGTCTGTCTGTCTCTCTACACTCACACACACTGGCTTACAAGCAACGCCTGTCATTTATACCATTCCATTAAAGTGTTGCCAGTTGTGTTTTCGGTTGAACGTTTTTCGATTAGGAAATTGGTATAAAATGTTGGGTTCACGTTACACTGCCCCCTCCTTAGGATTGTTCGTCCCGAATAATTCCATCTGCAGCCTCGCCACTATATCGATGCAGCCTGTCACAATGAACTACTTTTAACTTGCCTCTTAGTCCTCTTTGGATGCGGTAAACCACGTCGTTAATCCTCGTGACTACAGTATAAGGACCTTCCCAGTTTTGCTGAAGTTTCGGTGACAATCCCTTTTGACGATGAGGATTATAAAGCCACACACGATCTCCTGCTTGGAATCCTGACGTTGTCGCTTTTGTGTCGTACCGTGTCTTCATCCGGTCGCTGTAGGCTTTCATCCGTTCCCTTGTTCTTTTATGGATGTCAGCGAGTCTCTCCTTGAGGTCGTCCACATACTCGTTTGTGTCCTGTGGCTCCTCTGTGGGGCATCCAAATTTAAGTTCGCTGGGCAGCCGCATGGTTTTCCCGAACAGGATGTCAGATGGTGTTTGTCCTGTCGAGCTATGTACTGCACTTCTATAGGCCATCAGGAATAGCGGTACGTGCCTATCCCAGTCTCTTTGGTAGTCGCCTACGACCTTGGTGAGGTGTTCTTTCAAGGTCCGGTTGAATCTTTCAACCATCCCATCAGATTGTGGATGAAGTGGTGTGGTTCTCGTCTTCTTAATGCCAAGTAGTCCGCACACTCCTTGGAAGATGTTTGACTCAAAGTTCCTCCCTTGGTCGGAATGGAGTTCCATAGGCACGCCAAACCTACTAACCCAGTTAAACACAATCTGGTCGACCACCGTTTTGGCTTCTTGATTTGGGATGGCATACGCCTCAGGCCACTTGCTAAAATAGTCCATTACAACCAGAATGTATTTGTTTCCAGCGTTGGTCTCTGGAAAAGGCCCAGCCACATCTACTGCAATCCTCTCAAAAGGCGATCCAACGTTGTACTGATGCATCTTACCTTGAATCTTCCTTCCAGGTCCTTTGGTTGCAGCACACTTGTCACATGTTCGGCACCACTTCTCCACGTCATCTCTAGCATGTAACCAGTAGAACCGATGTCGCACCTTCTCCAGTGTTTTGTTTACCCCCAGGTGGCCTCCAGAAGGTCCGTCGTGCATCTCCTGAAGAACTTCACTGACTTTCGATTGCGGTACGATCAGCTGCATCACATATGACTTACCGTCAGCGGATTCCCATCTTCGCCTGAGGACACCTTCTTGCACATATAGTGAGTCCCACTGTGCCCAATAGGCTTTGAGAACTGGACTCCTGTCAGAAATGTCTCCCCATTCCGGTTTCTCTTCATTTTCTTTCCATGCGAGAATGGGTTCAATATCTGGATCTTCCTGTTGAGCAGTCCTCACTTCCTCATTGCTCCATCCGCTTATGGGGTCAGCTCTTAGTCGCTGAGCGGTAATGATTTCTTTGTCAAGAGCTTGCAATGCTTGCAATCCATTTTGCAAGGTCTTCGTGATAATGCATCGGCGTTTGAGTGCAGCTTTCCTCTGCGGTGTTGGATCTGGTAGTCATAGGTCTGCAATCTTTCTATCCACCTTGCGACTTGACCTTCTGGATTTTTGAAGTTCAACAGCCAGCTCAGAGCACCGTGGTCTGTCCGCAGAAGGAATTTCTGTCCATAGATGTACTTATGGAAGTGCTTTGTTGCCAAGATAAGAGCTAGCAGCTCCCTTCTGGTCACGCAGTAGTTCCTTTCGGGTTTCGATAGGACCTTGCTGTAGTATGCCACCACTTTCTCTTCGCCATCATGCACTTGGGATAGTACCGCCCCGATTCCAACATTGCTTGCATCTGCGTCGACGATGAATGTTTTGCCAGGTGTTGGATGTGCCAGCACTGGAGCGTTACAGAGGCGGTATTTGAGTTCCTGGAAAGATTTCTCACACTCACCTGACCATTTAAACTGCTTCCCCTTTTCGGTGAGCTGATGCAAACTCTTTGCAACTCCAGCGAAGTTCTTAACGAAACGTCGGTAATATGTGGCAAGTCCCAGAAAGCTTCGGAGTTGATGTTTGTCCTGTGGTGTTGGCCAATTTTTGACGGAGTCAACTTTTTCAGGATCAGTCTTTACTCCTTGGGATGAGATGATGTGTCCCAAATACTTGACTTCGGTTTTGAAAAGTGCACATTTTTCTGGATTCAGTTTAAGGTTAGCCTCTCGAAGTCTCTGAAACACGGCTTTAAGGTTCTTACAATGTTGGTCAAATGTTTTCCCGTAAACAATGACATCGTCCAAGTAGACTAGGCAAGCTTTCCACGTCAGTCCTTGAAGAACGCACTCCATCAAACGCTCGAATGTTGCCGGAGCGTTACATAACCCAAACGGCATAACTTTAAACTGCCAGAGCCCATTACCTGTAGAAAACGCCGTCTTTTCCCGATCATCAGGGTGGATGTCAACTTGCCAATATCCGCTCTTCAAGTCCAGCGTCGAGAACCACTGCGCTCCCTCCATGGCATCCAGGGTATCACTGATTCTGGGCAGGGGATAGCTGTCCTTCTTAGTTACATCATTCAGCCTTCGGTAGTCCACACAAAAACGAGTGCTTCCGTCTTTCTTTTTCACTAGCACCACTGGTGACGCCCAAGGACTTTTGGAATTTTCGATAAGACCTTCCTTTTTCATTGCTGTTATCATTTCCTCAACCTCACCTTGTTTGGCCAGTGGAAGACGTCTTGCAGGTTGACGAATCGGTCTTGCATCTCCTGTGTTGATGCGATGCTGCACCAACTGTGTCCTACCATATTGCCCCTTTTGCGATGCGAAGATATCAGTGTACTCTTGTAGGAGACTTTCAGCCATCCTTGTTTGTTGGTGATCAAGGTTGGATGAATTCAGTATTTTTGCTCTGATGGTTTCGAGCTCCTCCGGAGTTATAGGTTTTCTCGGAGCTTCGTCTGTGATCTTCGTAATTGCTGCAACCGATTCGCAACGTCCAACGACTTCTCCTTTCTTCAACCTTACATCGTACGGTCTGGTGTTTAGTAATCGTACGGGGACCATTTTGTTCTTCGGTGCTACCAGTGTTTTCCCAATGATGACGCTTTGGGAGGAACACTCTGGGTCTGGTTCCACCATGAGGTATCGAAGGCTTCCAAACTCACCTTCCAGTTTTGTCCAAACGAACACTTCAGAAGAAGGAGGCAGAATAAGATCTTCCCTGATGACAGTTCTCAGTGTCGACGTACTTTCGTTCGAATAAGTCATTGGAAGTTCCTTATTTTGGTACTTCAAAACCTGATTACCGATGTCCAAAATAACTCCGTGCTGTTTCATAAAGTCGATTCCAATGATGCACTCGTCACATATATCTGCCACCAGGAATTGATGAGTAAACACTAGGTCGGCCAGTCGGATCTTAAGACACACTTCTCCATATACTCTTGCTGCTTCTCCCGTTGCGGTTCTTAGACGGTAGCTATTGATGTTATGAAGCCACGTCGTCTTTACCAGGTCTCGACGTACTATGGAGGCTGTGGCACCGGTGTCGATGGTAGCCACATGTTTGTTCCCGTTAATAGTAGTCTCCACAGTCAGACTTTTGTTGTCTCGTTTGGTCTGAGAGACCTGGATGGTGGTTCTGGGGCCATCGATACAAGAAACCAGCCTCTGCCCCTCGAAGTTGGTTCTTACTCGTTTCCCTGATGGGAAACGGGCTGATAGGCAACGCTGGTGTTGTTGTTACCTTGCTCTGGGTTGGATCTCTTGCTTCCACAATGTTGACAACTGGCTTTGTTTGGTGGTAGTCGGCATTGACGCTGTAAGTGCCCGGTCTTGTTGCAGTTCCAACATCTTGCTAGTCCGCTCCGGTTCTTTTGTATTTCAGCTCTTTGGCACGAGCATTCTTCGACTATGGCCTCTCTAAGTCGATGTACTCCCTGAGAAGCCTGTTCTGCTGCTTCAATTGTCAATGCGAATGCTAAAGTTTCAGAAAGAGTGCGTGTTCTAGCAGTTCGCACAGACCTCTGAAGATGTATGTCGGAAATAGCACGAACGAAGGACTCAACAGCAAGCTGGTTGATGATTTCTTCTCCAGCATCCGGGTATGCCAGGTGAACCAGTCTTTCGATGTCTGCTTGGAGCTGCTGTAGACTTTCACCCCTTTTCTGGACTCTGTTATTGAGTTGGACTCGGAAGACTTCTTTCAAGTGGCTATCTCCAAAGCGTTTATCTATAGCTGCCACGAGAGAACTGAAATCGCCGCTCTTACCAGCTGGAACTGTTTGAAGTAATTCAGCTGCTGGTCCTCTAAGAGCAAGAGTCAGTGCAATGTACTTGTCTTCGTCATCCCAGCCATTTGTTGTCGCGGCTGCCTCAAATTGTCTCTTGTAGACTGGCCAAGAAGACTGTCCATCAAATGTTGGGGGTTTCATCTCCTTTTTCTTTGCAAACTCCCCAGCAGACTCTCGAATTTTTATTTTCCGGATCTGGTCCAATTCCTTGGTCAGAACAGAGAACTGTTTATCACATCGGGTTTCTACGATTTCGAAACGATTCTCTACAACAGAAAGCTGTTTCTCCACACCTTCAACGCGTTCGTCTAGGGCACATACATTTTTCTCAATGTTACCCAATTTACCTTCTAGAATGTTTTTCTGACCTTCCAAAACATTCTGCTGCGCCTCAAGTCTTTCGAGAATATTCTGTTGTTCCTTCTTTTGCTCGTTTCGTTGCTCTTCCAGCTTCTTTTGTTGTACTTCTAGTCGTTCGAGAACATTCTGCTGTTCTTTCTTTTGCTCTTTTCGTTGTTCTAACAAAAGTTTCATCATACTAGAAAAATCTACACTTTCACTTACTTCCTCTTCTTCCACTTCTGTTTCAAAAACAAAAGTGTTTACGTCTTCCCCTTGCTGTTCCAAATAGTTACGCAAGCGCAGGACGAGCTCATTTTTCGATCCCGCTCTAGAAAGATTTCGCTTACCTAACTCACTTTTAAGCTCAATGCAGTTGAGCTCTTCTAACAACTTACCCATTTTCACTGTATATAATTATTATTTTTCTTTTTACTTTACTTTTTTTTTTTTTTTTTACACTTTACTAGTCAAATAAGTTTTATTTACACTTCTGACACCAATGTAACGTGCGCTTAGTTCGAAAAATAAAACTTCACTTTTTATTTAATTCTATCACTTTTATTCAGTATATATGCTTAATTCGATCTCAACTCGACTTTGGGACTATCACTTGTATTTACTCTTAACTTTATCACTCTATAAACCAAACTGACTTCTGGTTGCCTCGGGCGGGCTATTTATATCGAATGACACGCCATCTAGAACTCTCCAGTAACTTCTACATTGTCGCCACATTTGCTGTCTACTCTCTGTCTGTCTGTCTCTCTACACTCACACACACTGGCTTACAAGCAACGCCTGTCATTTATACCATTCCATTAAAGTGTTGCCAGTTGTGTTTTCGGTTGAACGTTTTTCGATTAGGAAATTGGTATAAAATGTTGGGTTCACGTTACAGTATTTTCCACAAAATCTCAAAACACTCATATGAGTTTGTGTCTCCTACTGTGTTGTGTCTTGTGTACTGTCCACTGTTTTTCCATGATGACTCTCCAAGAGCTATGTACTCACAAATTACGAACTCGGTTGGAATCTTTTCTCCGATAGTGGTAGAAAAAGTGTGGCCACTAACGAGAAACTGCTGAAAAATGCAAATGTCGAGAGTCAACTTTCCCCTATCTACTATCAAAGCTGCGTCAACTTAAGAGTTTGCTCCCATAAGATTGGCCTGAGACCTACTCTCAGTTTTTTTGGTCTCAAACGGACAAACACCTTCAGAAAGCGAGAGCATAGCATCGGAGGATTTGCCAATTTCCCACGAAAGGCGATACTAGTCAAAAACGTTTTGATGTTTCTGGGACTCCAACGTAAGAAAATTTTTTGTCAGCTGCTGATATCTTGGATAGCAAGGTATGCAAAAAATTATCGGGTACCTTAAAACAAATTTTTGGAATAATTGGGTTTGCCCCTCTGCAAATTGTTACACGTAAAGAGAACAAAAAGCTATCCGGATTCGATTTAGCTCCCATTATGAGAATTAAGAAATAATATCGTGCAAAAATACTTACCAAATCATCTGCCAAGATAAAAATTATATGAGGTTTTTGCTTCTCGGAGTTTCCGAAATATATTACATGTAAAATGACTAGAATTGCAAAAGCAGTTCGAAAACCTTTTTGTGAGAAGCACATGATGATGGAAGGGGCTCTTTCTGAAACGAGAATGAATTAAATTAATTTTGAGATAAAGTTAAAATTGTTGAAGTATGTAATTGTTTTAAATTTTTTTACAGATAACTTTGAAATCAATTAAACTGTTCTTTGACTTTTAGTTAATTTTATTTGAAATTAAAAACTATTTCATTTTAAATCAAAATATTGTTCTATAAAGAAGCTTTTAATTTCAAAAATTGATTTAAACCAAAAAATTGTCTACAGTGTTAATAAGTTTGTGAACTTAAGGTAAGCCCTAAATTAAGAAAGAACAAAAAATTAATGTTTAAGAAATTTATTTGCCCAGTTTTTACCTGCTTTTCCTTATGGTATTTAATTCTCTAGTTGTACGTTTTAACTTTTTTTTCACCTTTATTATTTCTTAAATTCTTGGTAATTGTTCGTGCTTCTATTTATTTAAAATGCTAGGGAACACCTTTATTTACTTATTCGTTATTTTTTCAAGACCAGATGCGATCATCCTAATGCGATTAAACAGCCTGAACAAAACATGTTTCTGTGCCACATGGTAGTGGAAAACTAAATGATTAGCCAAAAAGACATCGAGCATTGAGTTGCATCTTTCAATCCATTGTAGTGCTCGTATAATACAGAAAAAGGTGGTTTTTATATAGGGTGGTCCGTGTAAGATGCAAAATTAACGACTGGTTCTGTAAACGATAGAAAGGGGTTCATTTAGTTTGAACTTATATCTATTAGCAAACAATTAAATAGTAATAGACAGTTTTCTGAATGCAGACAGACCTTATTAAGAATAAAAATTTTTTTGGAAAGCGGTCAATGAATTTTCACATTTGTTGCTAATAGAAAATTAAACAAAAATAAATATCTGGTCGCAAAGCCTAGGGTAGGATTGTATAAAATCGTGTAAGCTTCATTGCTATCGGAACTTGTTTCGACATCCTTAAATTCGATATGTGATTTTGGTTTTATAGTTATCTCCACGTCCTACCCCTACTTTAAAAAGAAAACTGTAACATTTTTCCTATTCCGTAGCAGAAAATATTGTAGAAAACTTATTGGCGTTGCCTCTCTCTCTCTCTTTTTGAATTTAAACTTTTCAAGCTTAAGTGATACCACACTCTGTAAGCCCTGTGGAGAAGATGATGAACCCACAGAGCATTTCTTCTGTAAATGTGCTGCACTTCCTCGTATCAGGTTACAGGTATTCGGCGCAGACAACGCAAGAGCTGGTAAACTAGGCTCCTTACTATAGCCGTCTTTTGGCCTTCGAACATCTGGTAAGCTATGAATGAAATATCAAAAACCTCCGACAGGAGGTAACTTATCACTTACCTTGATGGATATTGTTAGTCGCTGTGTTTTTGTCTTTTGTGTTAATGCCGGCTGATGGTTAGATTATGGTTTTTATTAATATATTTTATGTGATCAATGTGAATGATAAATAAGTATGGAAAAGGTACTCCACTTTCTCGTTATCTCTTATCTTAGGAAATTGATCGTATAGAGATCAATAGCCGAATGATAAGAGTTCAAAATATTTACTAACAATATCTTGACTTTTCCAGTAAAATCTGTGAATGAATCCAAAGCTTTGGTGAATTCTTCACAATACAAACAACTTTCATTTACATAAATTTGCGAGAAATATTCAAGATGATGAAGAAACTTCATAGTCACGTAAATTGGCGTGGGTAAATTCAGATTTGACCCTAGTAAAGGTTCTCAATCAGATTGACCCAAAAGAAAGATGTTGCTTGGCTGATTCTTTCACATAAAGTTATTTTTATGTCCAAATTTGCTTAAAAAAAAAATAAACAATAACTTATTTCAGAAACTAGTTTCTTTTTTTTCTTGATGATATTTTTTAGTATGATGATATGGCTACCAAATAAAGCGAGCAGTTGTCCTACTACTCTATTTTTGTATAAAACAGGTTTTTTTAATTTAATTAGTGTTTCAATTGACGGTTACAAAGAATTCATTGTCTGTTTTTTGTTGCTATGTTTTCCTTGGGAGTTAATCGAAACAAAGTACATCATTTCTTACTTTGGCATCGATTCTTGTTCTACGATTGTTGTTAGCACACACTTGCGATTGTGTGCTAAGTAAATATTTACAAAATCAATATCTTAGGCTGATTTCAAGGTCTTGGTATTTGCTCTTCGTAATATCGATAAAAAGAAAGTTTTACAGTAAGACGTTTTTATCGTTTTTTATTATAAGCATTCAAACGAAAAGAACCGAAAAAAAATGTACCGCTTAAAATGTATTTTCGCTGTAACTTTTCGTTAAACAGTTTTAATGTAAAACTAAAAACGCAGAAAGCTGCGAAACAATGTAGGCCTTTGAATTGTATAAAAAAAACTATTTTGTCAAAAATGTCGCTTACGATGATTTTGCGGGAAGGGTTCGATACACAACTTGATGGTACATGGCTGCCAAGTACATATTATTTATGAAAATTGAATAAATTCATATAAATTAATGGAAAAAATTGAATTCATTATTCCAAAATGTTTTAGCAAAAATATAAAAACGCTATTTTCTTGCAGTTTCATAAAACCGCTGAAAATATAATCAAAATTTTTAGGCTGACCAGTTTTTTCAAAAACCGTTTTTTTATTTTTCACTTTTTTAAAAAGCAAGTTTTTGAAAACCAAGCCTGTAAGTTTAAATGCCTTGACAGAAGATATTTCAGTAAAATATTTGGAAAAACTAAAGATTACTTTTTAAGATAATAAAAATTTCAAAAACTACAATGTTCTAAATGATGATATGACATAGGGCTTAGGAAGCCATTAACAAGAAAGTCGGTTAAAAAAAAAAAAAAACGGTACTATCAAATGCATCGCTTTAATACGTTTTTTATAAGATTTTTGATTTCATAAGAAAATCAACAAATCCCTCTCACAAAATTTAAAATCATTAGAGCTGCTTTCGCTAAAAATAATAAATATCATACAGGTTGTATGGCATTTACCGTTATTTCAAAACCTAGAGACGCGACTGCCTCACATACCCTAACTGAAAATTTTGAAGAAAATCGGTCAAATAATTCAGGCTGTTAATTCATATACGGACAGACAGACAAATTTAAATGCAGAACCCTTTTATTTCGTATTCCTTATCATGTTTTATTGTTATATCAAAGAACTATTTATGCACGATTGCAAAACTTGCCTACAATCGCAAGTAGGGATGAATTCTTTATTCAGCAATCGGTTAATGGGCGAATTATAAAGAAAACCCGTGTAAAATAAGAGAGTGCAAATGGGAGAGGCTTGAAATTATACTATATACTTTACATATACTATACTTTATACTATACAAAAAAATTGTCTTGAAAACATATTTAAATATTGCTTTGTTTGCGGAATATATTTAAAAAAAAAAACTGATAAGGTTGGTTGTTCACCCGTTTTCTCTTATATGTGCCCTGTAGTTTAATAGCACCACGGGGGGTTTTATTCATTATTAGCAAATTGCTAATAATAAAAATCCATCCATTTTTGAGAAATAACATAGACGATAGCCTAACTTATGGGTCCAATAATAACTGTGGCGTATGAGTACTTTTTTTTATTTTGCTTTAAAAGTATAAATCAAGACAAAACAGAAAGACGTAGCAACAAAGAAGAAGTTTGAAGGCGTTGTACCTACGTCGTTATAAAAACAATTCGAAATGTCAAATTTAACGGCTATCGAATCTTGTGTTTAATCGGATCAACTGCCTTTTTCGTGAATTCCACATTTTTTACAACGCACAATCGTCCCAATTGACTTTTCTCGTAGAAAAAATCATAAATTTTGATGGCATTAAGATATTGGCAAAATTTTTGTTCTTCTTTATACAAATTTCCAACGCTATTACCTCACAAGTATGTACATAATTGGTATTCATTAAAGAAAATTGTTTTTAAGACCAAAATGAGGGCACTGGAAATAGGTCGTTTTTTAAACACTTTGCAATTTCTTCGAAGGCTGCGCGCAGTTGCAAGTTTGTATGTGGCTGAACAAATAGTTGAGGTCAACAACCATGGTCTATTTTCCGTAAAACTCCTCCAGACAATTTTTTGTACCTAAGGTCAAAAAAGGGTATATTTGTGTTATTTAATTAAAAGATTTCTTTTTTTTTTAATTCTAATTTTCTTACTATGTACATATGTATATGTAATAGTGGACAACATTCAAGAAAACTGAGATTTTTCGTTGAATATTTCACAATTGCAAAAAGAAAAGAAAAAACTCATTTTTTTTTTTTGTTTTTTCTGCTCACTGTAAATCAGAATAGTAGTCAGAAAATTATTTTGTTTGCTGATTTTGAAACTCCATAATATTTCTATTAGAAAAACAAAACAATAGCCGTTTTATTGGGAATTTCTATATTCACTTCACGAGTCTCAGAAAAACGCTTTTTTGGCTATATTCACTTACCAAGTTCACTTTTAAAATAAACTCCATTTACAAACCATCCCTGTTGTTCACTTTTATTTTTGTTCACTTACGCTATTCACTTTAGAGTTGTTTTTTTTCACTGAGCGATGTTTTGCGAGGTTTTGCTGAAGTGAATATAAATTCCCAATAAAACTCGGCTAATAACACTAAAACATCGAATTTTGTAGTTTTGCAACCACTTTTGCCTTTTGGGACCACTGTGTGCCGTAGTACTTCCCTTGGTAATTTCTAAACGTTTTTGGAATCATAGTAAAATACTTTATTTGAGCATGCTAAATGTACTTAAGTTACTCAATCGACTTATCGATTATTATCTGTTCATAGGGCAGCATAATAATCTAGATTCTAGACCATGAGCTTTCAATACATGGTCATTGCCTAAATGTTTTTTTTTTTTTTATTGTTAGATTTGCTTCGGCTGTATTACAAAGCCACGGCCAACCTTTAATCAAAAGTAGAAACACTAAAGGAGACCTATAAGTTCTGCAAAATTTTTTTTGTTTAATCGTTGTTCGTGATCCTTAAACTCGTTACATTCCATAGTAAGGACCTCAACGCAACGTGCGTCGTCACTTTGTGTCTTATTGTGGGACGCAACCGGAGCTATTCTCTGCCTTATTTCAACCTCCAACAGATCTTGTTTCTTTCTTTGCCTTATTTTTTTTTTTTTCTCTGCCTTATTTCAACCTCCAACAGATCTTGTTTCTTTCTTTGGTTACATCTCCTCGTTGGATATAGTCAGTCGCCAACAATTATGGTTTAAAAAAAACATTTTTCAAAAGTACGTTACTTCCTTGATATTTTTGTTGAGAGAATTCATGTTCTATATTTCAGCTAAAGCAAAATTTTGATACAGTGAGTAGATGAGCCAGCATTTCCAACCTACAGGGGTTCTCTCTCCACTATCCAAATAGACCTTTTTTATTTATCAAAAAATGAACGATTTTTTGTTGAAAAAAAAATTACGTAGAACGTTGAGAAAGTTTCGAAAAAAACATACTAATCACAATTCTTCCGATTAAATTAATCCCTTAACAAGGAGACACGTCTTCTTTGATCTTGGTTGCAAATAAATTCACCCCGTCAAAGGGAGAGCTCGCAGCGTCGAGTGCCGTGTCATAACAATTTCGGACAACGAATTTCGAATTGACTTGTTGCCAATGTTTTGCCACGAAATTGGCAACTATTGATAACATCATTCACAAGTGCTATAATTCATCATTTTAAGTGTTTGTTATCCGACATTGTTACGGCGACGCCGACGGATACAGTTGATCGTCTTGTAAGAATTTTACATGAAGACTGATACGTTTTTAGTTAGTTTTGTATTTTTTATTAGGTCTATCTGATATACTTGTATAAAGTAAATTTTTGTCCACATGTTCTTTGTTTTGTATCAATTTAATTTAAGCATAAATTTTAAAGATTCAACGTCCAAAGTGCTTTATTACGAAGGCTCGAACATAATTTAAAATATTTTCAATTTACTTGTGCAAGAGGGTGCATCGTTTTTTTCTAGTTATATATTTTTCTAATGAAAAGGTTTGCTCTACATTCAATATAAGTCCAGGCACCAGTTAGGTTTCAGCTTACAAATAAATACGACCATCTCATCTTGAAATATTAAATATGCGAAAGAAAGCTTCTTTCTTTTTTGTAATATTCCAAGATGAGGAACCCTTTTTCGACCCTAAGTTAAAAAGTACGTAATTACAATCAATATATATCAATGTATAGAAAAGCCTTAAATCCAATGCACAAATTGATGTTGCAGGCAAAGATAAATAAATGTGATAACTTAATTTTATCTATGAAAAAAAGCACTTTATGTTTTACTGATATTCCGTACGAAATATTGTGACTTAACCAAATCATATATAGTCAAAGAATTAACAATAGACACTGAGTATAAAAATTATTAAAATTAAGAATATGACGAAAGATCATTTGTTTTACTTAAAATTTAAATACGAGCCTATTTTTTCTTTTTCTTTGATGCTTTTTCTGTGGACATTACTTCGGCCTTGCGTTTTTGATTTGACTTTGAGGCAGTTGGAGTCTGCTGAGGTGTTCCTTGCCCCTTTGTAGCTTTTCGTTTCTTTTCTTGGCGTTCCTTTTCTTCCAGTTCTAGATTTTCGCGCTCGATTAAAGTAATCAGTGAGTTACATCGCCTCTGCAGCTCTAGCGCAGTTCGTGATTTGATGAACCAATCAAAACGAAATTGTGGAGATGTTCTGTTGAAAAAAAAATTAGGCCAATTCATATTGATTTTGAGGTCAAACTACTTACCGAATAGCAGCGCGAAGCTCCTCGTAGACATTTTCTTTATCAAAACCTAGCTTATGAAGCATGCAAACCAAAAATCTGTCTTCATTCTCGGTGTAGTTCTTGCCCTTGTTGTTGCCATACTGAAGACGCAACTGATGGAATGGTGCACGATAGCGGGCCATCTAAAAACAAAAAACTTTGTACACATAAATCGAAAGATAATTTCCAAAACGAACATACCTTCTGATCGAGGGCTTTTTTGATCGATAACCTCCTCTGTATTTTTGCTTCTCCTCTCTCAATCTGTCCCATTATTCGCTCAATATCTTGCAACTCATGACACCTCTCCCAAAATATCGCATTGTATTCGATTACCTCCTCAGGTGTTTTGCCTTCAACGTCCTTTGCAATGTTCTCAATGTCGTCGCGACCATACTTTTCGTTGGCCTTGATAAACTGGTTAAAATCACGCTTAGTCCACATTGTGAACCCTTGTGTTAGCAGTGCTTCTTTCTCTACAATTTCTTTTTCTGTCAGTGGCTCGGCTTCATCGATCTTACGCTGTTCTTCTCGTTGTGCCTTGGATGCTTCCGAGCCCAGTTCGTGATTCTTGGGCACTTTGTAATTCAAAGTTTTGCGGTAGTAATAGATCTCCTGATCCAAAATTTCAAACAACCTAGGCGGAAAGAATTGAAAGTCCTGCACTATTGGTTGCTTCGGCGGACGTGGAGCTTTCGGTGCTTTCGGCTCGGCTACACGCAGAGCCTCTCGGAAATATGCATCAACAGCATAATTAGCTTTGCGTTCACGCTTCGGTGGTTCAATCCAAGCACCAAGGGTATTCAGTTTGTGCTTCTCTCTGTAATCTTCGCCTTCAAATTGATACACAGAACTTGGAGCACCCTCCCCATTGTTGTCGACAGTGAAGTTTCTTAGGGAACTTTCCCCCATTTCGTCATATTGCGCCTTTTTCTCATTTGTCTTTGCTTCACCCCGTTCAAGGATAGTGTCAATATCTTCATCTGTCAACTCAGAGTCTTTAGACGCAAACACGTGGTTCGCACCGAAACGGATTATGTTCAACATCTCATCTTTGTTCATTTGAGCTGTACGGTTGTCCACCAACCGTCCCTGCTGAATAACCAACTTGTCTAATCTCAATTTGACTTCGGCGCGCTCCACGATCTTTTCCTCGACAGTGTTTTCAGTTATAAATCGGAACACGCGCACTTGTTTCTTTTGTCCGATACGATGAGCACGATCCATGGCCTGCAAATCCATCTGTGGATTCCAATCCGAATCGTAGATGATGACAACATCGGCGGTTGCCAAATTGATACCCAAGCCACCAGCACGAGTTGACAACATGAATATAAACTTCGCACTGTTATCCGCGTTGTATTCTTGGATTTGTCTGTTACGGTCTTCGTGTGGCGTTTGGCCATCCAATCGACAGTACTGATACTGTCTCCAATGGCAGTAATCCTCCAAAATATCCAACATACGTGTCATTTGACTAAAAATAAGTACTCGAGATCCTTGTTCTTGAAGTTTTGGAAGCAACTTGTCCAGAATAACCATTTTTCCGGCATTAAAAACCAAATGCTCATCAGTTGTGTACGGTGGACCAGGCTCAGCGCCATCAAACAGGTAGGGATGATTGGTACACTTACGAAGTTGCATGAGAATGTTCTGCAATCTCATTTTCTCCACTTTTCCAGCGCCATTCACAACATCAATATCCTTCATGAGAACCTTTGTGTACCACTCACGCTGCATTTTAGACAATCCAACAAAGATTTTGATTTCCTTTTTAGGTTTTAGCCGCTTCTCCACCTCTGACTTAAGACGTCTCAATAAGAAAGGTTTCAGTACAGCATGCAAGCGCTCAACCAACGCATTATCGCCGAAAAATGTATTCGTATTGAACCATTCATCGAAATCCTCAGAGCTGTTGAAGACATCTGGCAGCAAGAAGTTCAACAAAGCCCACAGCTCGTGCAAATTATTTTGAAGTGGAGTACCAGTGATGAGGAGACGATTGGCTGTTTTAAATTCACGCAGAATTTCCGAAAGCTTAGACTTTTCATTTTTAATACGATGAGCTTCATCGATAACCATGTAACGCCAGTTGAATTTTTTAAATACTGATTTTTCGCGAATACACATTTCATAGGATGTCACACAGACGTCCCATTCGCCAGGCATGAGGACATCACGAATGAAGGTGTTACGTGCCTCCTGGTCACCAATAAGACAAACTGCATTAAGCGATGGACACCACTTTTTGAATTCAAGAATCCAATTCTGTAGTGTGGATTTGGGTACAATAACTATGTGAGGGCCAGCTTGGTTTCTGAAAAGATGACACATCAAATGAAGAAAATAATTAGTTAAAGTGTGTAGATTAAAGGCCATTAGAGGAGTTGGTCATTGATTTTTTTATTATTTAAGAACGCATCTTAATAGTGCAACTAAGGGCCAGTTGCTCAAATCGAATCATAAATTTAAGTTTTACATAAAGTTCTATTTTAGTATGGGGATTTTATGTAGAACTTAAGAATTCCGTAACGTCCCATACAAAAATGAAAACTTTATGTAGAACTTAAATTTATGATTCGATTGAGCAACTGGCCCTAAGTCCCTAATAGTTTGAGGCAGGATATACGAGAAAAACTGGAACCAAAAACGATGTACGACCTGTAACTTTTGGCTTTGCTACATGCTATCTTATGTCCCTATTATGAGCAGCGAATCGAACGTTCGCCTGGAAGCGAATGTTTTAGAGAAACTCATTTATTGGATTATTATCATTAAACTTCGTCCAAAAAAACTTTTCTACAAAGTTTTTGTTTCTACAACCTATAATACCGCTTTAAAAGAAGCTCGCAAAACCTTTCGCTTCCAATCGAACGTTCGATTCGCTACTCATAATAGGGACCTTAGCGTTTATACTCTACTTATTTAACCTAATTTTACACATTTTTGCTGGCTCGTAAGTAGATTTAAAAAAATTGAATAAAAGTTAATTTAAAACCGAAAACTGATATACCCTACTACACCGACCACAAGAAAGGAGAAGCGACCCCAGAGATTCTTAGTCCGAAGAAACAGCGATTGGCAAGAGTTATTCTTCGTTTGATTTCAGCGCTGGTGTCGTTGTCTGAATTAATAGCGGCGCCTAGGTAGACAAAGTCCTTAACTACCTCAAAGTTATAGCTGTCAATCGTGACGTTCTGTCCAAGACGTCGGTGTTGGGCATATACTTGGTCTTGCCCTCATTTACCACTAAACCCATCTTCTTCGCTTCCGTCCCAATGCTCATAAATGCGCCATTGACATCACGCTGCGTTCTTCCAAGAAGTTGTGCTCGGAGTAGTTTTATTTAAAAAAAAAAAAAAACAGATTTTACTCCAAAGCATTCATAACACTGGAAACACAGCAGCAAAAATGAGGTTTGCTCGCGAGCCTGTCCCTACACAACGAACATGAGAGCCAACAGCGGAGGTCACACTGTACAATTAGAGTTGGGCAGACTTCGACATTATGATACATATCCCTCCACTACGTTCAACTTCAAAATTTAAAAAAAATATTCGTCTGAGATGAGCGTTCACATTACCCAACATTGGTGGTTTAAACCAGTCTGTCCAACTAATAGTACAGTGGGAACTCAGCTAACAGCGAACTTATCGCGAACCAGCCCGAAGACGAGAAAAGCATCATTAATACGAGCATTTTCGGCGAGCTTGTCCCTCGTTGTTAGCCGTTGGTAGTCAGAAAAACAAAAGTAATAAAAGCAATTCAAAAGTGAGAGAAACTTCAAACACACCGATGAAAGCGCACCACACCTACATTTGTTTTGAACGGCATTCTAGAACTACTCAGTAAACATAGGTATCCCTCAGGGAACGTTGCTTGGGGTTCTATTGTTTCTTGTTTACATCAATGACATGGAAAAAGTGTTAAAATTTTCGTGGCAAAAACTTTTCGCTGATGATGGTCTGTTGTGTATATCTAGCCGTGATATAACAAAGTGTGTGAACAATCTTAATGAAAATCTTTGTGCAATAAACAATTGGCTAAAAATGAACCGTCTGTTGTTAAATATGGAAAAGTCTAAATGTATGTTTTTACATGCACCATTGATCCCGTGTAACTTGGCATAAATGTTGCAAACTGTTCACTAGAAATTATAACTAATATTAAATACCTCGGTGTGATATTAGATAATAAGCTGTGTTTGAACATATTGAATATTATGTGTAAAAAAGGGTCAAAGAAGTTTGGAGTTCTTCGAAAAATAAGACCTAGTCTATCAATGAACAATGCAATAAAAGTATACAATGTGATAATTAAACCCCATTTCGAGTATTGTCCAACCATCCTTTTTTTCTGTAATTACTCCCAAAAAAGTAGATTTTACAAAATAAGGCAACGCGCATCGTAATGAAACATGATGCGGGAAATACATGAGTCCTTACGTTTGCTGGTTCAATATCAACCGAAGACTATTTATACTAATAATGACATTTATATTTAAAATAAAAAACAACATGTGTCCTGAACATCTGTGTGTCCAACCAAGCATATGCCTTGCGCAACAGAGAAGATTTGATCATTCAACGGATGAGAACAAGAAGTCGATGTTCCATGTTCCACAATGGCTTGCAAACATTTAATCGACTGCTTCATCATATTAGAAATGCAAATAACATAAACTTATTTAAAAGACTTACTGCCTTATTTATAGATGAAAATATAATTTAGTAATTTAACTTTTTTAATTTTTGAACAAACCATACGCTATTTATGTTAATTCTTATTCAATCCTGTAAAAACAATTCATATTTAATTTAATGTCGTTTTCAGGCCAAATAAATCTTACAATACAAAAAAAAAACTACCATCCATCCACCTTATGGAAGCAAATCCCTATTCCAGTAACTGCACTTTATCTTGAATCCAAACTAGGAGAGTCAACTCTCGATCATGGAAAAACAAGAAACCTTTATTATGTGCTTGGATGTTACAATTCAAATTCAAAACTTCAAACTTCTCTCCATAGTCATTGCTGTGGTATATTCACGACTCGAAAAAGGAAACGGTTTTAAGGCTCTCTTCTAAACCAACTTGTCAAGAGTCATTGTAAACTTTTGACTATATTCCGGGACGAAATCTTCTACATCAATCAATGCGCTAAATGATAAGTTTAGCCAAAAAACCGAAACAATGGGCGAATTCCTAAACGCAAGCTTTGCCAAGCAAGTCTAATGCTAAGCAAAAATAATCCCAAGTAAAATTTGCAATGCAATTAAAAGTATGCAAGTGTTTTTTGATAGCTGCACAAATTCACTTACAATTGCGGAAAAAAAGCAATCTACTACGTTTCGAGGCATTCTGCCTTGAAGGGATTTTTTTTTGTCGGCATTTAGGAAGTGATTGCTTTGCATAATTTGTGCAAGACTTGCGTTTAGGAATTCGTCCAATCTTCATCTTCTCAAACAGTAAAGCTGCCCCTAAACCACTAACTTTAACTGTTATAACATTCGAACTAGTATATGGGACAATCCTGTCACTGTCCGAACTGGCAATGAAAAACTCGGTTATCCTACATTCGATTTGGGCATACAGGGGCTATATGAGGGTAATGTGATTGGAAACACAATTTTGGAATTCGATGACTCTAAACCTGTTTCTTTCAAGAACTAACTTCCTACTGAGAAGCTTGCAAAGCTTGGTGTTGCTCATTTGCATTTGGTCAAACCTTTTCAAAACTTTTGATGACAGAATAAAAGGAGGAGGTTAACTTATTTAACTTGTTACCTGGCAGCTTTACATCGTTTTTCCCACAACTCACTTTTTTAAAGTCGGTGTCCTTCATAACTTGAACACAATTTCTGTTCATAATTTACGAGGTAGTGACGGACGTTTTTTTTTTTCAATTTGTTGATAATTGTTATTTTACAATAAAAAAAAACTAGCCGACGATTTTTCACGATAAATCGCGTTCTTCCCTTCAAAGTTTTCGACCAAAGACGGCGGTTATAAATTAATAAATAGGGTGGCGCAACAGTGCGAGGAGCCCCAGGGCCAGGGTCAATCGCGTCAACGCTACAAATTGATGTAACAGAGAAGGAGAACAAAAAAACAGTCGCTTTATTCGCACGAAGTTTCAACAAATCGACCAGTATGAACTTGGTCACCGGAAATGAAATGGCGGATGAATCAGGGCCTGAACCGTCGCTGGTTCTCCCAGCGTCCATAGTCAGAATTACAATCAACAATTCGATCTGACAAGAGTACAATCGTAACAGAAAAGAATGCAGGAAGCTTATTGGCGCAGCCCGGGACACTTCTCGTTTGCCAAGTGATACCACAGTCTGCGAATCCAGTGGAGAAGATGATGACGGTGGGCTTCGTCTGTGAATGTCCTGCATTTTCTCGTATCAGGTTTCAGATACTAAGCGCAGACATGATGAGAGCTTGAAATCTAAACTCCTTATCATGGCAGCGTCTTTTGGCTTTTCTAGTAAAAACATCCAAAAGAAAAAATAGACTGCAATGAGATGTCATAGTTTGTATGAAAGCGCTTCGTAAAAAAAGTACCCATGATGTTTGACTGTTGGATAGTGCATGTAAAAAAAATTCAAAAGTCGACACTGTGGCGAAAATGATAACAGAACGCTTTTAAGTGCGAGGAGAGACCCGAAAATGTTAAGCGGAAAAGATTGAACTCGAATGCTCGACCAACGAGTTTCAGGTAACTTCTTCTACAGATATTAAAGTGTATTAAAGTGTTTCGGAATTCTCCCTTGTTGTTATGAGTTCTCCCTGAACTGACCCAAAATTCGTGTCAATAAATCGGGACTGCGCTTGACACAAATGAAACAAAGATTTTTCCCTACAAAAACTCGGCCTTATCTTTCCTAATGCAGACTAGAAAGTCCTGTAACTGGTAGAGCCTACAATTACAACCCGAAAATCAACTTACACGGCATAGTGCTACAAATAGATCCGCAGCAAAAGCGAGTTGAGCACCGCCACCTTGCCAACGTTGATGTCAAGGAATGACATTATATGAAGAAAACTTAAGACTAAAAAAGAAAACGAGAACTGAAAAACGATTTGTTCTAGTCCACTATGTTCGAAACAAATGAGTAGACAGGAAAAATCGAAGCGAAAAGCTTTGCCGTCTATGCAACTGATATGAAAGATGGCATAATTTGAACTTAAAATTTAAACTTACTTGAAATGTTTTAGATATCCCAACAGCGAAATAGTTTGCAGAGTTTTTCCCAAACCCATCTCGTCAGCCAATATTCCATTGATTCCATTTTCATACAACGAAATCATCCAATTTAGTCCTCTCACTTGATAGTCTCGAAGCTCACCATTCTTAATGTAAGACGGAGACGACTCAAAACGAAAAACGTCCTTGGAATGTGCATCTTCAGCCAGAAGTTCTTCATCTTCTTCCTGCTCCGTTTTACGATGACGATGACTGCAAAAAGAATTCCACTGCTATATAATCACATAAACAACACTAACAAAAAACAACTTACTCTGCTGCTTCTTTAGTCTCATCTTTATTTACGTCTTTTGCATCCTTCGACTTGGGAGATGGATCCTTTGCCTTTTTGGGTCTACCGGCTTTGGCTTTCTGTGGGCTTTTAGTAGCGCTGTTGGTCATGAAATGCGTAAAGATCTCAGTTTGTTTAAGTAAGAAATCAAATCTTTTGCTGCGATCGGTTTCTATTTTATTGTCGAATTCAACTTCTTTTTCTGCAGAAGAGTTGGTCTCCTCGGAAGTGGTTTCATTCTGTGGGGTAGTTTTTTTTTTTTTTTAATACAAAAGACGCTATCGATGGGTTATGGGAGAATAGTTTTCTTACCGAATTTTCATTGGCTTCGGCCAATTCAGGGTTTTCATCTTCGTTTGACATTATTTATTTAAATTATCTATTCCACAAATTTGTAACAATTATAAGTAAAAACTCACTTTATTTCATAAAATTATAAACAATTAGGTAGCTTCTTGATGGCGGTAGCAATCAAGGATCGAGAATATGGAATATGCTGCTTTTACTTGTTCTGTCACCTGTGTCAGGTAGATGAAAAGCAACTTTCCAGTTCTAGATATGTCAAAAAGAAATTTCCAGTCAATTTATAGGGTGACACTGTATCAAAAAATTAATTTTGCACATTTTGCAAATAAAGTATATATTAGATAAAGGATAGTCCCTAACTTATTTAAATGAAATTACATATCAAAATTGTTATGTACTTTTTTGTAGCAACTCAGCAATGCCTTAAGATGAATTTACATGCATCTGCTACTGCAGAAAAGTAAAGCGGGATGGAAGAAGATTATGGTGGATTTACATGCATCTGCAAGTGCAGATGAATAGAGAAAAAAGACACAAGATGTAAAATTCATACTTGTCTATCAGATGACAAGAGGGAAGGCACCACCTACACTTCCTTAGTTATAGGATGTGGATAAAAAATTATAGGTGCAGATGAACATGTTCATCTGCACCCATAATTTTTTATCTATCTGTAGCCATAATTCTATTCGTCTCTCTTTTTAAGTTTCGTGCTTTATGATCTTCATCCGTCCCGGTTTACTTTTCTGCACTTCTGCAGTTGCAGATGCATGTAAGTCCAGCATTATGAAGAACAAAAGATAAAAACAGAAACGAATACAATTATGGCTGCAGATGAAAAATTATGGGTGCAAATGAACATGTTCACCTACACCTATAATTTTTCAAACATTTTTGTTCAGTTTTGACATTGGCCCTTATTGCAAGTGTCGTCTAACATTCGATGCGACAAGGATCGAAAGTTTCGATAAATTTTCCTTTTGGTATTGCGTATCTCTATCGACAAGGATTTCCGTTACTGTGAATAATGAAAGTAGTCATTGTGAATAAATCCTATTATTTGACATTTGAGTTAGTTTCAGTTAAAGTCGAACGCAAAAATGCAGACGATAACGACCGAATTCAAAATTGAAAGTATCGAACAATTAGAATACGCAATACCAAATTTCATTTTCGACGTTCGATTATCGACAACCGTCGTTTATCGACAGCCAAACGACACTCGCAATAAGGGCCATTGTCTTCGTGTGAGTGAAACACAAATCAAAATTTGATTTTGACAATTGAATTACATGTATTTGTGCCTCTCAAGTGAATTCTCACTTCAAAAATAGAAGTGGCCGTTTCTTCTCAGAATCAAGAGAAGAAATCTTTTTGCACTAACCAAATAGTTTGGAAATGCTCCCTTCACGCCGATAGACGGTTCTTTTTGTCCAATTTAAAGTGACATAAAACTCTTCTGTGGAAATAGTGAGAGTTGATGCAATTATCTGTCAGATTTCTCACTCAATTTTTTTTTTTTTTACTCCCTGAAAAGTGAAATTGTTACAAATCTCATCGCAGAAGCTCTAGCTTAATCGAAAAATTACCTTTGTATATGATCGCTATTATAAAGAAACATTTGTATCGCTTTCCATTGCTTTCACTCGGGGAAGAACTTATTTTGAACGGAACACCTTAAACTGTTTCTACTCAATTTAACGCGTTGGCTTTGTGTAGTGAAACACATGTAGCACACAAAAAATATTTCCTGGGGAAACTCTTCTTTTTTTTTTTGACATTTCTGTAACATTTATTAGTGCTTCTTGAGTGGATTCTCGTTCGAGAAGTGGCTCTTACTTCTCAGAATTATGAGAGTCGATCTTTATGCGCCAATGAGACGGATTGAGAATGCTCCTTGAGCCTTGACGGTCCTTTTCGACCATTGGAAGCGATATAAGAGTATGATTTGACTCACATGCGAGATACTGAAAGGGGTATAGCCTACATTGGCATACATCATCCTTTAAAATTTCTTTTTCAATACGACTGAACAAGTAGTTAAAGGAAGGATCCCCAATCGGTAAAATAAATTGTATGTACTGAGATTTTTCTTTTTTCTACTGAAAATGTTTTGCCAAATTTGTCGAGGCGGGAAGGATACGACTAAATTTCATTTGTAACGTTTATTTGCAGCATTGAATTGGTTTCTTTCATTTAGTACCATAACGACTATTTTATTTGCTCGATTGAGCGGAACATGTGATCAAAATTCAACATTAATACTGGAATGAATTAAGTGGGAAGGATAACAAAGTAACAACTATGTATTATAAAAATAAATTATGTTCTGAGTATAATCGGTAGAAATCAAAAACAAAAGAAAAAAAAAAATATTTTAAAATTTTGCTGCCTCTATTTCCTCTTTCTCTTTGAGGCCTTCTCCGCCGAAGGAGTAACTTCCGCCTTACGCTTTTGATTTGCCTTCGGTCCGGCAGAAGTTTGTTGTGTTGTAGTTGGCTGTGCTTTGGTAGGTTTCCGCTTAGTATCTTGACGTTCCTTTTCTTCTAACTCTTGAAGTTCACGCTCGATCAAACCGATTAATGAGTTGCAACGCCTCTGCAGTTCTAAGGCCGTCCTCGAATTCATGAACCAATCAAAACGAAATTGTTGTGATTTGCTAATTAAAAATGAATTCAATTGAAATACAATAAAGTAACTTTCACTATCATATAGCTTACCGAATCGATGTACGTAGTTCCTCGTATACATTTTCCTTATCAAAACCCAACTTGTGCAACATGCAAATGAGAAATCTGTCTTGATTCTCGACATATGTCTTGCCCTTGTTGTTGCCGTACTGAATGTGCAATTGATAAAATGGCGCCCGATATCGAGCTATCTTTTTATCCAATGCTTTCTTTATGTCCTTCTTACGCTGGATTTTCGCATCACCTTTCTGAATCTGGGCCATTATTTTGTCAACATCCTGCAGCTCCTTGCATCGTTTCCAGAAAACCTTGCTGTATTCGATGACTTCTTTGGGTGTTTTGCCTTCTACGTCCATCGAAATACTTTCAATGTCATCACGTCCGTGCTTTTCATTTGCTTTTATGAACAAAGTGAAGTCACGTTTGTTCCACGTCAAAAATCCTTGTGTCATTAGTTCCTCTTTTTCTGCAATTTCATCCTCTGTCAATGGCTCTGCTTCATCGATTTTGCGCTGCTGTTCTAGTTGTGCCTCTTTGTCCGAATCAAGGTCCGAGGATCTCGGAACTTTGTAATTTAGAGTTTTACGATGGTAGCAAGTTTCTTGCTCCAATAGCTCCATCAGCCTAGGAGGTGGGAACTGAAAGTCCTGGACTACAGGTTGTTTTGACAACTTCGGCGGCTTCGGTGCTTTGGGTTCCGAAGAAGCACCAAGAGCTTCACGGAACAGTGCATCAACGGCATAGTTGACTTTGCGTTCACGTTTGGGTGGCTCAATCCATATAGCAGGTGCATTAACTTTGTTCTTTTCACGGTAATCTTCACCCTCAAATTGATAAAGTGAAGTTCCCTCGTGGTTGTCGACTGTGAAATTTCGTAAGGAACTTTCTCCTAATTTTTCCAGTTTTTTTCTTTGTTCATTTGTCTTGGCTTCTCCACGTTCGAGGATAGTGTCAATGTCTTCATCTGTCAACTCAGAATCCTTGGAAGAGAACACATGATTCGCACCAAAACGAAGCATGTTCAACATTTCGTCTTTGTTCATTTGGGCTGTACGATTATCCATCAGTCGTCCTTGTTGGATAACCATTTTGTCCAATCTCAACTTAACGTCGGCGCGTTCTACGATCTTTTCTTCGACTGTATTCTCGGTTATCAATCGGAACACGCGAACTTGTTTCTTTTGACCTATGCGATGAGCACGGTCCATAGCTTGTAAGTCCATCTGGGGATTCCAGTCCGAATCGTAGAAAATAACTACATCGGCTGTTGCCAAATTGATACCCAAACCGCCAGCACGAGTCGACAACATGAATATAAACTTGTTGCTGTTCTCAGCGTTGAAGTCTTGAATTCGTAGGTTACGGTCTTCGTGTGGCGTGTTACCATCCAAACGCCAGTATTGGTACTGTCTCCAATGGCAGTAATCTTCCAAAATATCCAACATACGCGTCATTTGACTAAAAATAAGTACTCGAGATCCTTGTTCTTGAAGTTTTGGAAGCAGCTTGTCCAGGAGAGCCAATTTGCCGGCACTCAACACCAAATGCATGTCGGTTGTGTACGGTGGACCAGGTTCAGCGCCATCAAAGAGGTATGGATGGTTGGCACACTTACGAAGCTGCATGAGAATGTTTGCCAGACGCATTTTTTCCACTTTTCCAGCGCCATTAATAACATCAATGTCTTTCATAAGGACCTTCGTGTACCACTCGCGTTGCATTTTCGACAAACCAACGAAAATCTTGACCTCCTTTTTGGGTAAGAGGCCTTTTTCTACCTCAGATTTAAGACGACGGAGTAGGAAAGGTTTCAGCACGGCGTGTAGGCGCTCCACCAAAGTGTTATCGCCAAGTGTATTGCTATTGAACCATTCATCAAAGTCCTCAGAGCTGTTGAAGACATCTGGCAGCAAAAAATTCAGCAATGCCCACAGCTCGTGCAAATTATTCTGCAGTGGAGTACCAGTGATGAGGAGACGATTCGTTGATTTGAACAGACGAAGTATTTCCGAAAGCTTAGACTTTTCATTTTTAATTCGATGAGCTTCATCGATTACCATGTAACGCCATTTGATTTTTTTCAACGTCGATGTCTCGCGTATACACATTTCGTATGAAGTCACTAGGACGTCCCAGTTGCCCGGAATTATTACATCCTTGATCATCGTGGTACGTGTTTCTTGATCGCCTATAAGGCAAACTGCACGCAGAGATGGGCACCATTTCTCGAACTCCAGAATCCAGTTCTGGAGAGTAGATTTGGGGACAATCACAATATGCGGTCCAGCCTGATTTCTGATTGAGTTTGAGTATTGAAGAAGAAATAAGATTTTCAGTGCCTTCAAAGCAACCCTAATTTTTTACTTACTTGTAATGCTTGAGATATCCTATGAGCGAAATTGTTTGGAGAGTTTTTCCCAAACCCATTTCATCCGCCAAAATACCATTGATGCCGTTTTCGTTCAATGATATCAGCCAATTCAACCCTCTAATTTGGTAGTCGCGCATTTCTCCATTCTGAATGTAAGACGGCGTTGTTTCAAAACGATATACATTCTTAACACTTGATTGATCTTCTTCCAGGAGATCTTCATCCTCTTCCTTTTCTGTTTTGCGATGACGATGACTTCAATAAAAAAAAGTTTACTAGGTAAGCACACTTTTGACATAAAAAAATTGTATTTCTTACTCCGCGCTTTCTTTCGACTCTGTGTTCGACTTGGTGGCTTCTTCTTTGACTTTGTTTCTTTTACCAGCTTTTTTAGATTTCTGTGGACTTTTGGGAGCGGCTTTTGTCATAAAATGCGTAAAAATTTCAGTTTGCTTTAACAAGAAATCGAATCGCTTGCTACGGTCAGCCTCAATTTTATTATTCTCCTCAGTTTCCTTGTCAGCTGAAGAACTAGTTTCTTCAGATGGAGCATCGTTCTATTGGGCGGCAAAATTAAATAACCGACGCTTATGGTAGCTGAAGTGTTTCTTACCGAATTGTCATTTTCATCAGATGGAATGGGGGACTTATCTTTATCAGACATCGCGATTAACTTTTAATAAAGACAAAAAACTTAAACAGATATAAAATAAACTTAATAACTGTAGCTATTCAGTAGGAAAAGTCAATAGCGTTATAAAATAGAATTACATCTGTAAACTGTAAACCGCCACCGGCCACCGGGTGCTATTCAACAGAATTTGCAAACAAATTTGCTTGCTTTTTTATTCTAGAGCTGGAAGTTGGTGTGTGTTCAAATAATAAAAAGACACAAGAGACAAGAGTCTCCAAGTGCTTTCCAAGTAATTCTTAACTTCACCTTACCTTCTTGGAATTGGTGAAAAGAAAAGACCCAAAGGTGGTTTAATACAAATGTACACTCAAATCCGTAGGTCTGTTTCTTTACTTTGTGCACAGAAATTCACAATCTGTGATATTTAAAGGGGGGTAAAATTCTCTCAGAAACTCTCTGAAAGAGCGAAATTATCTTAAAAGTAAAGAACCACCTTAAACAAAAAGCTTGAAAAAATGTCTGTTTGACAGTTGTTTTATTTATTTTGGCTGTCCCCGATTTCTGCCCACAGAAATAGGTGTGTTTCTTTATTGTGAATTTCTGTGCACAAAGTAAAGCAACAGACCTAATAGGTGTGTTTCTTTAATGAAAATTTACACGAAATGCACCGAAAGTCGGTGAAAGTCAGTCAAATGTCGTTCCAGCACAGCGATTTTTCGTAGCAGTGCACAAAAGAGAGTGCTCACGAGAGAGTAAAAAATTTCCCCACCCTGCGAATTCCTGCCACCTAAATTTCTGTGGGCAGAAATCGTGCACAGCCAAAAAAAATACAACAACTGTCAAACAGACGTTTTTCCAAGCGCTGCTGCGAATGTTTGTTAAAGACCGTTTCTTTACTTTTGAGACAATTACGCTCTTTCAGAGAGTTTCTGACCATTTCTGAGAGAATTTTACCCCCACTCCTAAAAATTTGACAGATTGTGAATTTCTGTACACAAAGTAAAGAAACAGACCTAATGTACGTGGCAGAAATTCGCAGGGTGGGGAAATTTTTTACTCTCTCGTGAGCACTCTCTTTTGTGCACTGCTACGAAAAATCGCTGTGCTGGACCGACATTTGACTGACTTTCACCGACTTTCGGTTCATTTCGTGTGAATTTTCAGTAAAGAAACACACCTTTACTGTATACCGACCATAGAGGAATAAAGACAAGAGGGAAAACCATTACTTCTCTTGCCCCTCAACTTCCATTTGTTTGCATTGTTGATTTTGTAACACGAGATATATCTGTGATACACGTATTCAGCTGAATATAAAGGTGAGTCAGTGAAATTACTAACCCCACCTTATTTTCGGATTTCAGACTGGTTTTGAAAGCTGAAAATAAAGTGGTGTTTGTGAAGTCAGTTTGAGGACGGATGCAGTTGTGTGCTTGCTCTCTTGTTTCTTGTTTCATTATTCCTCTATGGTTGCGGGGAAAGCGAAGTAAGAGATGTATTACATTCAGCCTTTGTATGCTGCGTGTTTCGTATATTTTCTTTGTAACCCTCATCAGGTCAAGGCCCCGACCCATAGAATCCGTTGCGTCCGTTCACTGCCGGATTCAACTGACAGCTCGATTAAATACACACGATCTTATGAGAGGTGACCCATAAGCATCGGATATAATGGACGCAACCGAAAAAGTAGCCCAACTTTTAACTTTTGCGTCCGGCAGAACTGATGCCATGCGCAGTCAAAACAAATTTGAAGTTTTCTCTTCACACCGCAACGGATTCTATGGGTAACCCCAATCCGTTGTGTCCGGTAAAACTCACTGCTCACTTTTAAAGTATTTCTATTTCATCTGCTTTTTCTTTCACACTTATTTGCGTCTCTGCAAAACCGTCTGAGTGTAATAACACACTTTTCAAATATTTCATTTCAACTGGAAGGAAACGCCGCAACAGAGGTAAATTTTTGGAAATCTTCATGTCTGTTTGGTCTCGTAAATTTTTTATTTTATGAAGTAAGCTCCATCAGCTGTAAGTTGTCAAAAAAATATTTGCAGGCAGAAAGCGAAAAGTGTTGAGCCCAATAAATTTATCTCCAAAAGTTTGCTTTTGATCATATTTTAAGTATTTTTTCCCAAAAATTTAAGCAGTATTTTAGTCGAAAAGTAAACTGTTATTTCTGAACTGCTATCGATGATCGTTGGCATAGATTTTCCAACAGTCGAGTAAACAAATACATTTTTTTTTGCCAAAAAATTTCTCTAATTTATCGTAAACAGATCAAAATGATATATTGATCGTTTGTAACTCAATAAAAAAAAAAAAAAAAAAATACACATAAATACTTTAACATCCCTCCAATATAATGTCGTGAAAAAAATCACCAGCTCGAAAAATATTACGCTAAAAATATAAACTTACGTACGTCCTTTGGTTCGATAACCGTAATCGTTCAATAGCAAAACAAAAAGAAAAAAAAAAAATCAAAAATGATGCAGCGGAGTCTTGAGATGGGCCGTGTTTTGCGGATCAGATACCAAATTCCGCAAATGTTTAGCAAAGACAATAATTTAAAAGTAAGTTTAAACTTCAAATTCGTCAATACAATATTACTAACTCCGCCCATCTAAGGTTTCCCTACCGAACCAGAGGCTATTTTCATCGGTGCTCTCAGGACATCCGCTAAAGAAATGCGAAAACAGGCTCTCTCTGATATTCAAATCAACTCCAATTGGAACGAAGAAGTCAGATGTAAGTGAAAAGTAAAAAGTGTATGAGTCATAAATGTGTGTACCTATCAAAATACACAAATTTATTTTCAGAATGCTTTTTACACCACAACTTCAACTGACGATAGTTCTAAGGAAACCAAACCAGTAACCAAAACTCAACAAACAACAAAATTAGAAGTACAAACGAAAAAGGGTATTCTCTCTGTTACAACAACCATTGAGGATTCGAAACTCAACGATGTGGTGTTTCAAAAGGAGATTACAAAACCAAATGTGAAAGCAATAGAAGCTACTAAAATTGCTGTTAAAGCTGTTGCCAATGTTGTATCTAGCGTCGTTGCTAAAGTTGTGCCGGAGGAAAAACTTCAGCCGAAAGTAAGTTTTTTCTTTTTTCCTGTAAAATATCTCGTTTACTGTAGGTACTTAATGTTATGCTCAAAGATGCCTGTGGAGGTCTAAGAGGGACCGAGTTGTTTAGGCGTACTGCAGGGCTATACAACGCATTGATGTTTTGTCTGATCGAAAAAGATATTCGTTGAACGGACTATTATTCGTATTCTTCTTCGTTAATGTTTGATGACAAGTCCCATTTTTTTACGGCCTTGCGTTTAAGTCGTTTGCAGCTTATAAAATGTTTATCTTTAGACTTTTGGCTTTATCATTAGCGCTGTTGAGACGTTGACCTTTTAAGTGGATTTGACACATCTAACCATATTCTACAGATAATACCATAAACAAGGTCATTTTTTTCGGTTTTATAGAAGTCGTAGGCCATCAGCGTCAAAGAGATAAGATGGCTAAGGCTAAGCATTACAGAACCAAACTACGAGGGAGCGTTTTTATATTCGCGGAATGAGGGGGTTAGAGGGGGTTGACTATGCTCATTATAGTCGTAACGAGTTCAGCTACTCATAATTAAAATAAATACGAGGTTTCATTGTTCTTACACAATTTGTCTTCGAGCTATCGTCAACCAAGCAACATAATCGGGAGTACAAAGTGAAATATGGAGAAAAACAACAGCGCGTAGAGTGTTCACGTGCATTTTTGTACCTTTGCAATGAAGACGAGGATCGTGTATTGAGTCGATTTGTTACTCATCATTATGAGCCTGAGTCTAAATAAGATTCCATGCAGTGGCACAAAAAAGTCACAGCACCTCCCAAAAAGTTTAAGGTGTCACAGTCAGCGGGAAAACTCATGGCAACGGTCTTTTGGAGCTCGGAAGGAATATTACTAATCGATTATAAAGACAAAGGTGTTTCTATAACCGGAGAATACTACGCTTCAATATTAGAGCGATTAAAAGAAGCCTTTAAAAAGAAAAGACGGGGGAAATTGACGAAAGGTATGTTGCTTTTGCACGACAACGCGCCCGTACACAAGAGCTGCATTGCTTTGGCTGCCCTGCATAAAGTGGGCTTCGATATTTTGGATCACCCACCCTACAGTCCAGACCTGGCCCCGAGTGATTATTATCTGTTCCCAAAAATGTTCCCAATGATGATGAAGTCAAAGAGGCAGTTTCAGCGTATTTTGAAGATAAAGTCAAAACAATTTTTATGAGGGTATAAATAAATTAATCGAAAGATCTGAAAAATGTATCCGTCTTGCAGGTGAATATATTTAAAAGGAAAAATAATTTGGTTTTTTTATTTCCACTCTATATTCCCCATTCCGTGATTGTAAAAACGCTCCCTCGTATTGGGGTATAGCCGCAAACGGCAACACGTAATTTAGATCTTGTAGTCCGTATCAGTGTGATTCATAATGGTTCTGTGGGCTGATAATCCTGTTTTCCAATTGTTATTTGAGCTGCGGTGCGTTTTAGGCCGCAGTCTCCTCAGTGAAAAGGTCTAAGGGAGCTAGCGACAGAAAAGTTTCTAGAGCTGCCGTTGATGTCGTTCTCATGGCACTGGGAGAGCCATCGCATGCAAGCTTTTGAATTTTAGTCTAATAATCGCCACCATACCAAACACTCGTATGTGACAATTGGTCTTATTATGGATGATTATGGATGTGTAGTTTTATGGCCAGACCCCCTTTTTTCCCAAAAGTTGTACTTCAGAAATGTTGAAAGTGATTTCACTTTTTGGTTCCCTTACTTTTATATTTTCTTGTCAGTTGAGTTTTAGATCAAGGGTATTCCAAGATATTTCGCCGTACTATGTGTTTAATAGTCCAGATGGTATCCCTGGCATATTGCTTAAAAAATGTTGCCTCAGTTTAGCCCTTCCCATCACTAACTTGTTCAAGTTATCCCTTTCAAGTGGACCTTTTCTGAACTTATGGTAAATATGCGTTCTTTCACCTATCCACAAGAAAGCTCCTTAAAACCAAATGTCTAACCATAGACCCATTGCTAAACTCTCTCATATTCCTAAGCTTTTCGAAAGCATTCTATATGAAATACTTTCTTTCCATTGCAAAACAATGATATCCTCCAAGCAACGTGGATTTTGTAAGGGAAAGTTGACAATCACTAATTTGGTTGAGTTTGTTTTCTTTTCGCTCTCAGCAATGGAAAAAGGAAACGAAGTAGTAGTAGTCATTACCACAAATTTCAGTAAGGCTTTAGACAAAGTCTCTCATACTTTAATCCTCTTTAAATTTTCTTTTGTCGGATTCAGTCCTATTCTACTCAAATGGATCTCTTCATATATAGATAACCGCCAATATAGAGTTCGTTTCTGTTCTACTTTTTCAGTTCCTTTTGTAGCAACCTCCGGCGTACCCCAAAGTAGCCATCTTGGACCCCTCTTTTCATCCTTGCCATTAATGATGTAGAAAAGATCATCCAATATTCCTTTATCTCACTTTACGCGGATGACGCAAACATTTTCAAATTCATCTTCGCTGATCGGGATTCTTTCCTGCTTCAAAATGACCTCGATTCATTGTTCACTTGGTGTAGTAAAAAAAACCTCCCTACAGATCCTATCATCTTCAGAACCTCCCCATTAACCGTGTGCAGCTTATCCGAGATTTTGGTGTTCTCTGTGACGGTGAATTAAATTTTCTCTCTCATATTGACAAAGTAATATCAAAAGATGATTCCGTCCGTAGTTTTATCAAGAGATGGTCCAAAGAGTTCCGCAACCCCTTTGTTACCAAATCACTCTATATCGCATGTGTTCGCTTTCTCCTTGAGTATGTGAGCTTCTTATGAAGCGGTTCACATCTGAACCGAATAAGAGTTCAACGTCGTTTTCTGCTCTTTGCCCTTCGGGATCTCTACGACATTAGAGAATTTCTCACCCTACCTCCTTATCGCGAAAGTCTCTTAATCATTAATCTCCACTTCTAGAAATCGGAAGGAATGTCTTTGACATCATCTTGTTTCACCGGCTTCTTACTAGTAATACTGACTGTTCTCCACATTTAGATCTTATCTCCTTCAACACTAATCTACGAAACGTAAGATCATCCCGCCTTTATTTCCTTTCTGCTCATCGTCATGGTCTCAACGAACCTTTAACCTGCAGTTGAGTAAGATTAATTCGGCTTCTTTTCTCAATCTTTCAAGTCCCTGTCTAAAACTCTGCTTTAAAATTAATAAATAAATAAATAGGTTTGCGCAACGCAGTGGGGAGTTTCGAGGCCTAGCGCAATTCTAACAACCACCCAAATCATGTGAGGGAATGAATGGGACCTACAATTTTCTGCCAATTCCGAACGGCTATGTCAAGAAAGCGCTTTATATGAATTTGCTCTCGGAGGACTTGCCAATTCCTGTATAACAGGCCGACATGCTAAACATTACGCCAAGGGCACCACGTCTGCTTTAGAAGGCAGTAAATGCAATCGGTTGTCCAACAGATAGGCACGCGATCGTGAGCTTCAAAGCGCGTTTCCTCGAGTTTTTGTTTTTAGGATTTTTCTAAACTGACGCATTGAGTGCTGTGTATTTGAAAATATTGTGAATTAGCTTTTTTAACTTTGGATACTTATTCTTAGATATTTTACAAATATGAGGAACACATGAGGAAGACACAACTAAGTATATCTTTGCAGTAAAAATCTTCTCGAGCTGTACAGCGTGTATTGCTTCTTCAGAAGACAGCGGCAGTCCGCACCTATAAGCGAGAGCAATTTCAACAAAATTTGGAGAGTGTGTAACTGAAGGCAACCATCTAGGAGTGTTGCCCTGTAGACTCTATAAACCCTGGGTAAAGCCAAAGCCGTGGTTCATTATATCTTTCAAGTTCCTTGCAAATTAAAACACATCAAAGTTGACTGGTAGAAATTTGAATTAAACGGGCTTCTCAGCCTTTTTTGGTCAAAGCCTAGTTGCTGAGGAGCTACTCTACGTTGTATTTGAGTAAGAGTATTGTATTGCTTTCTGGTATTGTTTTCAATTAATAAGGTTGATTCTCAAGTGTCGCCGCTCTTTTTTGCAACTACTTTCTATTCCTTTTATCATACTTCTATAAATCGAGTATTAAAGCAGGGGAAGAATCGAAGGAAGGATAACAGCAACCTAAACAAGTACCATAGTAGTTAATGAGAACTTTTTATTTCCATGAACTTTGTTAAATTTGATATAGAAAAAGAGCTGGTGCGTTTGCTTTTATTTCTTTTAATAGGTGGAGTTTGAGTTTTTGGAAAATGAAAATCTTTTCACCAACAAACTAACAAGGGAACAGGAGAAAGCACGACAAGTATGTGCAAACGCTGTTGTAATTTATTAGAATATTCATTTAGAAAACTTGTACGGTAGTCTTGGTTTTTTTATATTTCTTTATTCAAACGCAAATCCGTAGTATGTTGTGTTGGTTGATATTCTTTTCGGCTCTGACATTTACTAGCACAGTTCTTTATTTTTTTTAGTAGTAAACTTTTGATTTGTTTAAACTACTCGTTCACAGCCGCAGGCATTTTCTTTTCTTTTGTTTAATTTAATTTATCTAGCACATTTTGGTTTGAACATTTTTATTTGCTATGCTTAAACTCTTGCCTTCTTGCGCGATTCAGAAACGAACAAAATTCGATAGCAACCGATCTTCATTGGAAAGGAATTTTATAACACCCGCACGGGCTATGGCAGACTTTTTATTGAAACCAAGTGACCTCGAAACATTGCCAAAAATCAAACGTCGTTCACCATACGAACAGGAGCCACCTATTACAGTCTATTGGCGTAAGGATGTCGAAGCGAGAGCCATTGAAGTTTGGGGTTCTAAAGAAAATTTATTGCGTGAGGTGCTCAAACGCGAAATTGAACGCAAGAAGTATCAGCAAAGTGAGTAAAAAAAAGGCTTGTGACAAATTTTTTTGTTGTTGCTGACAATGTTGGGTATTAGATATTTTCACGGTAAAGAGACGACTGAGAGACTACCGAAGGGAAATTGGCAGTCGAACTATTGTAATGGAGGATGAACCTGGTCTGAAAGGAAAATCAGGACGAGTAGTACTTATTGCAATTGGAATGTAATTATGTGTTCATTCGTGCAAGTGCACAAACGTCATAAGTATGTTTTTGATTTTTTAGAAACACTACGAATTTTATTGTTAAAACATTAGCATGGCTGTCGTGTGGGTCCCACAGTATGTTTGCTGAAGCTATACACTCATTGGCGGATACAATCAATCAGCTGATTCTGGCCTATGGCATCCACAAATCTACTCAGGTAATTGGGAAATAGTCTATTACTTATCATGGATAGATCTGTGTCCAACAAATCGAAATAGAGTCAAGATCGAACTTCTTTCTTTATTCAAACTTTTAGATGGCTGACTCGGACCATCCGTACGGATACGCAAATATGAAATATGTATCGTCTTTGATTTCGGGTGTTGGTATTTTCTGTGTTGGAACAGGATTGTCAATATATCATGGTGTTACAGGTTTAATTCATCCAGAGCCTGTCCAAGATTATTTTTGGGCCTTTTGTACTCTTGGCGGGTCGCTATTATCCGAAGGTGCAACACTAGTAGTTGCGTTAAATGAAATCAGGCGTTCTGCAGCTAATAATGGAATGTCCTTCAAGGAATATGGTACTCAAGCGGTTATATTAATTTTTGGTTATGGAATGATGGTTTTCTTGTTTTTTTTTTAGTATGGCGAGGGAAAGATCCTTGTGTAAATGTTGTTCTGATGGAGGACACAGCTGCGGTAGCGAGTGTTGCTGTCGCCGCTACATGTATGTCACTCTCATCAATATCCGGATCTCATGTCCCGGATGCTGTCGGATCACTGCTGGTCGGTGGTATCTTGGGAGCGGTGGCATCGTTTATAATTTATACCAATGTTGCGGCGCTGGTTGGAAAGTGAGTAACGAGTTACTCTTTTTTTTAATATGTATCTGATTCTTATTCTCTGCTCTTCCTATCTTTTGTAGATCTATTTCTCAGGAGCACCTCAATAAAATTAACTCCGAACTCGAAACTGATGTGATGATTAGAGCTATACATGATGTTAAGGGAATTGATATGGGAAACTCACTTGTAAGATATAAGGTAAGCCAACTATTAGCCTGAAGTGCTTTTAAATTTAAAAACATAGTTTTCAATAATGTTGTCATTATTTTTAGGCGGAGATTGATTTTGATGGGCGTGAACTTACGAGATCTTACCTAGACAAACAAGAACTGAACGAGCTTTTAAAGGTAAGTCTAACCAGAAAGCATCAGCAACAGTTTAAAGCTACCCAGATTAAGAAAAACGGTATAGACTCTTAACGCTCTCCAATTTGGAGAAACCCGTGACGTGATGGCTAGCATGTTCACCTGCTAACCCAGAGGTTCGAAGTTCGAATCCCAGCAGAGGCAAAAATGTTTTCCCTCGGGTACTACCTTGCGCGAGGAATTGGCAAGTCCTCCGTTAGTAAATTCATTGCCATGAAAAGAACTTTCTCAATTAGCCGTTCGGAACCGGCAGAAAATTGTAGGTACCTTCCATTCCCTCACAAGACATGGTTGTGAGAAATGCGCTAGGCCCAGGCTCCTCGCTTTGTTGCTTTGTTGTTTGGGGCCCTGGGTTCGCCCTGTGGTCACCACAAAGTGTTTTTTTTTTAAACCTAAACTCGCCCTGAATGTCGAACATAGGGTTTCTAAGGAAACCTGTGTCAACCCTGGGTAAAGTTCAACGAATCCTCCTTCAGGAACATTCTCATTTTCACATTTACTTCTCACTTCAAATTGAGAAGTGGCACTTATACAACTGTTTGAAGATGCCTCCAAACGTTCCTAGACATTGGGCGAATTCCTAAACGCAAGTCTTGCACAAATTATGCGAAGCACACAGTTCCTAAATGCCGACAAAAAATCCCTTCGAAGCAGAATGTCCCAAAACGTACCAGATTGCTTTTTTCCCGCAATTGCAAGTGAATCTGTGCAGCTATCAAAAAACACTTGCATACTTTTAATTGCATTGCAAATTTTATTTGTGATTATTTTTGCCTAGCATTTGACTTGCTCAGCAAGGCCTGCGTTTAGGAATCCCCCCATTTCTTTCGTCCAATCGAAAGCGACATTTTTTTGAAAAGAAAAAAAGAAAAACGAGGAAGAGAAGGAAGGAGAGGGAAAAGAGGGAAAATTTAAGAAGCGAACTGGGCAAAAAAATGGAAGAAGGATAGAGTACTATGTAAAGAGAGGCAAAAATTCCTGGAAAATATTGGAAGAGAGAAAGAGAGGGAGAGAGATAAAGAGAGGGAGAGAGAGAAAGAGATAGAGATTGTTAGAAAGAGAGACATGAAACGAAACAGGAGAAGGAGAAGAAAACAGAAAAGAGAAATGAAGAAATAGAAAGGGTTAAAGCAGAACAAATAACAAAGAAAAAAAAAATAGTGGAAAAGAGAGACATAGATGAGGAGAAAAATAGTAATAAATAGAGAAATAGTGAGACACGGAAAAGAGATAAAACTCTATTTAAATAAATTATAATTAATGATGGGTTCTGAGAAATGTATAATATTTTTGTACATAGTTTTCCATTATATTTGAGTAGCATGAATTTTAAAAACTACGTAACTTTTAATTTATGAAAAGCCATCGATAAACTAATAATCTTATTTTATTAATGGACCGACGCGACGCTTTATAGGTTTGTTGGTTGATTTACATGGAAGTCGTTTTTGTTTGTTTTACTTGCAGGCTGTGAAGTCATTCCAAACTGCTGAAGAATTAGAACTGTTTCTTTTAACACATGGCGAAAACATTGTTGACCTAATGGGTGGAGAAATCGACAGAATAGAAATGAAGCTAAGGGTAAGCTATTATAAGTTCTTAAATTTTATTCGCACAAATCAATTTACACAACTAATTTTTTTCTCGATTTTTTCCACAGAAAAAGTTCCCCGAACTGCGGCATTGTGATTTAGAAATACTATAAAATTTCCGTTTGTAAATTAATAACTTATTTTATTTTCTCCTTATAATGTTACAAAATGTCGACTGGACATTCAGCTGTGTTTTAAATAAATAATGAAATCTAAACAAAAGTTATTCGGTTTGATAAGAGTTCAGGTTTTGTGGAAATGTAGATTTATTGAACAAAATAATTACTCATACGCCTAGGTGAACCTAACTATGCGTGTCAATTGAGGGAATAAATTTAAATATCTGGGACACATCAGAATTCTTTCTAGTTTCTGTAGGTAGTTATATGGTAAAAACTCTACCTTAAGTTCCGCACAAAAGAATAAATGAACATTTTCAAAAACAGAGTTTCTGCCATAGAATGACGTCGTAGGATTTATTACTCGATCAATCTAAAGAATAAGCAAACAGATGGAGGCACAGAACAGCGTCGCCAATGCCCTAGAGCATTTTTCTCAGCCATACCTTGGTAAGAAAAAGGAGAGACACACAAAGTTTTAATGATTGCAAACAACTGAGTGAGAAATCGCTTTTCATTGCAGTTAAATTATTTTTGGAGGGCTTGCTAGTTCTTCACTAAAGAGGATACAAATTGAAAAACAATTTTGTTTCTGGTATTCGAAATACTAACTCTCTTGTAATAGGTAGACAATCCAATACACCATTTTCATTTTTTCCTTTTTCCGGCGTTAAATTAACAAAAATAAATAGGGTGGTGCAACAGAGCGAGGAGCCCAGGGACTTAGCGCAATTCACAACCATTGCCTTATGAGGGAATAAAGGGAACCCAAAATTTTCTGCCTATTTCGAACGGTTAACCAAGAAAGAGCTTTTCATGATAAGATAGAAAGATAGATAGATAGATTTTTTATTTTATGATAAGTTACAATATTTTTGACTTAAGAATACGAACATGGCAATTCTGCCGTTTGCTTTTCATGATAATAAATTTACTATTGGAGAACTTGCCAATTCCCCGCGAAAGGCGATTTCCGTCAAAAATATTTTTGCTTCTTCGAACCTTGAACCTCCCGGTTAACACGCAGACATGTTTACCATCACGCCATCGGGATGACCATCCGGCATTATCATCATCGTTATCTCAAACTGATTAGATCTTCCACTGCTTCATACAAGTGATCCGCTCGTTTTGTACGCGGCCAAAGAATACGCCATAAGATTCACAAGTGTGCATCAGTTTTCTTGAAGCTTTTCATTTCGATGGTTTTTTTCTGTCTTCTCTCTAGAGCCTGGTCTCCGAATCTCACTCAGTTTAATTATTGCTTCAAAACTACAAAGTCGTTTTAGGATTATCATAAAATAAGTAACAGTTTATTTAGAAAGAAAATGAAATATACAAATTGTTTAAATTTCTAAACAGTAACTTTAAAGCAAATGAATAAAGTTGATAGCTTTTGCATGTAAATGCCGGTCTTAATAACCAAAACACATTTTAAGGTGCCAAACGTTCATACACCCAACCATTTTCTCCATCATGAACCAAAGTTTCGTCGACATCCTCTTCCTTCTTAGATCCCCGTCTGAATCTAATTCTATCATGCAGACGATCCGTCTGTCCTTGCCAAAACTCGACCAGACGCGGTCTTATAAGGTAACCACCCCAATTTGGCAATGGAACTTCTTTGTTTTCCAGTTCAGCCTTAATCTTCGATTCGACTTCATCCAACACTTGTCGGTTTTTGATGACCGTACTTTGTGCACTTGCAAGTGCACCAATTTGACTAGCCCGAGGTCGTTGATGGAAATAAGCAAGCGAGTCGGCAGTAGAAATTTTTTCAGCTTCACCCTCGATTCTTATTGACCGCCGCAATGGACACCAGTAAATAGTCATTGCAACATTCGGATTGTTTAGAATGTCTTGTGCTTTACGACTTCCATAGTTTGTAAAAAATATAAATCCCTCGGGAGTGACTTCTTTCAGCAAAACAAAACGATTTGATGGGAAGCCTTGTTTATTTACTGTTGCCAAGCAAGCAGCATTCGGTTCTAGGATTTCTTCTGTGTTGACTGCAATTTGTAGCCATTCATTGAACAGTGATATCGGCTCTTTGACTTTAATATTTTCTTCAAGGAAGACTTGCTTCTTCTCCATGTACTTCATCCGCAAAGACGATATATTAGTGTTACTTGATGCCATTCTCTTTATTATACTGATACTTTTCATTAAAACTTTACTTCGACGTATTTTAAAGTAATTGCTAACTTTTTGTTATCAGCTATCAATTTCATCACAGAAGAAGACGACAAGACAACAACAAAAAATATTTCTAGATGTCCAGATGACTGGAATGGAATGAATCGGAATATGTCACGATTCAAAAAGCAGTGATGTAATATTTGCAGTTGATTTGATCGAAATTTGGCGCAGATTATTTTTTCCACTAAAAAACACAGAATAGAGAAAAAAGAATACTTTGGGGGTGGGAGATGACTCTCTGGTTCTATTATGTGCTAAAAATTATCAAAAAAGGTAGTTTATTGCATTTTTATTCATGAACATGTTCATCTGCAACTATAACTTTTAATAAATTTGTATCATCGCAACGATGATGGCAACAGCGAATCCGAACTCCAAAAACTCTTTGGTTTGGGAGAATTTTAAGAGTGGCAACACTGAAGTGACGAGAACGACCAACGACGCCACTTTTTCATATATTTGTCGAAAGCGTTTCTGCCGCCGCCGCCTCCGGGAAATCGGTTTTGTTTCGGTATCCTTTAACTATAGGAGAGATATAATAGGTCCGTTCGTTGAACTTTCCCCAGGGTTGACCCAGGTTTTCTTGACAACCCTATGATTTGTCAAAAAAACCTGGGTTTTCCACTCCTCAAAAAACGCTAAGACACAAATCACCACACATCTCTGTCATTAAAGAAAAAATACATGCCATTTGATAGCCCTCAAATCGCCACAGCAAAAAGCTAGGGCAAGTTGGGGCAAAACCTTTGGCAAACCTATGGCTCAAAAAACACTCAATTTGACATTCAGGGCGAATTAAGGTTTCTCAAAAAACGCTTTGTGGTAACCCTAGGGCAACCCTAGGGCTTCAACGAACAAACCTATTATCTATCTTTTTTATGTCGTCTGCAAATGGTTGAAAGGAAGTTGGCAAAAATTTACCATTTGGTAAAAGAACTGACTATTGAATTTTGTATTATAAATTCTAGCTTTTTCAATTCTTCAAAGAACTTTAACTAGACAATGAGATGAATTTAAAAATCAAACCAATTCTGGATGACTGAAGACAGTCCATTCACATTCATAGAGGGTTTTCTTGGAAGTTTTTTAATTCAAACCACAACAGCAAGTTGATATTCAAGCCGGAATAAAAACAGTTTGTATTTTAGTAAGCAAACTCAGATTATGATATCAAAATGAATGAAGACTCACTGGTATGTAAAACTTTACCGACAAAGAAAAAAGTTTGCTTATATATTCATATAGGCCTTAATGGGGCGCCATTTTCGAGCTATTTTTGCACAATAGAATTTTTTAAAACTCTCTAAAAAATCTAGTAAGTATTAGTGGGATATTTTTTTTACGAAATACTGCCGAATATCATCATTTCAACAAAGCCTGACAAATTTATATTTCAAGAAAGCCGAAGTATGCCAATCAAAGTATTGATACTAAATAAGTTTCTAATTAAGGTTCTCCCAAGCCGTAGCCTTTTTTGTAACCGCGTCAGCGCCAATTGTAGTTGTGAAAATTAAGTTATTCTGCGACACCTGAGAATACCCACATAGAAGAAAAGCTACAAAAAACGTAGCATTTTCAAATATTTATATTGTCGTAACGGTGAAAATGAAGACAACAGCGTTTCTGCAGCTGCCGCAATGCAACTGCAAAAACAATTTGATTTGGGAGAACTTGTTTAGTAACGTACTGCCAGCAATTGTTAAAAAAAAACTAATTGTCTTTTACGGTTCAACGACTCATAAAAAGCTGAAGATCATACCATCATTAAAATCTTATTGCTATTTTTGTTACAAATTATTTTTAAATAGGAAAGTAGGCTTATTTCCTTTTTAAAAAAAGTTAAGTTAATATACTTACATACGTTTTATGTATCAACATTATTTCGAGCTATTTTTTAAAAATAGTTTTGGATTTTATTGTCGCGGCCATCTTTTAAAAGACAGACGCAATTCGAGCTGAGCCGGCAAACGGCGACGTCATTACAACACAACGGCAACCTGGGCCTCATCTTGGCATTGGCATCAACCAACATCAACTCAACCGACCCAACAACACTTTTCATCACATCAGTCTGCGTGTCAACCTTTTCAGTGCTGGTTGGTTGGTCTCTTGCGGAGTGAATTGTTTACTTTCGGTGAAAGACCGTTGAACCGAAAAACGGGATTCAGTAAAGTTGTTGTTGTTTTTATTTTTTTTTCCACATATATTATATTTAGATAACCATCTGTCAAATCTCTTTAATGCCAAAACTCTGACTGGATCATACACCACAGAGTTTACATAACTTTATCATCGCACAATAAAACTCGTTAAATGAGTAGGTACAAGTACAAGAATTCTTTTTGCAAAGGACACGCATGTTTTCTGTGTTATTCGCTTTAGGTTGCCACAGACACCGAGCTGTTGACATTTTGGATAAATGAAAGATTCTTTTTTATATCGGGATTGTTGCTATAAACCAACTTGTGATAAAAATCAATACCGTAAAGGTACTGAGCGAACCAAATCGAGGGTTCTGTTCTGATTTTGTAGTTCGGTACTGTGTCCGAATCGTTTGAACCAGACATCCCACAGAAACGAGTCAGTTGAATTGCATGATTTTATTACACTCGGTTCAGTTCATTTATATAAAAGAAATTTAAGACCCTCAGGAAAATGATTGGATAGAAAGAAAAAAGAAAATATAATAAAAAAAGAATTTACTAGTGCAATTTCGGAAATCGATCCCTGTTGTTGTGGAGTGAAAGTGTGTGTCCAAGTGTCCCTTTACCAGGAATTCCTTATCACATCGTGTTTCATATCAAGTGTCATATCCGGATTTGTTTTTTTTTTTTTTATTCTTAAATCGTTTATGTGCCGTTTATTTATTTAATGAAAAATAATTTTATTTGCATTCATGCCTCTGTGAGCGCTGTGAGTTTTTGTTTATTTTGCATTTTATCGCTTTGGCAGTAAATTCCTCTTGCCGGACCGGTGGTTATTAGTTTGTACATATTTGTGGATATCAATTCCAGATTGTGGAGTAGAATTGAAATTGTTTCTTTAGGCATTTGTTGTGACCGTTGAATTAAAACGTGATACTTCAGTGTAAAAAGTCAGATACGCGATAAATTATCATCTGCGAGTGTGGCGTGAATACTTAATGAGTTAAGTTTTTAAAAATACATAAGACAGAAGATTAATGCAACAAAGCCAGCGGATTAAATGCGCTTTTATCACACAATGACAGGTGAGTTGGTATCTATAACTTTATGCATGTGCGTAAAGGGATGTTCACACTTTTAATTTAAATCGGTTTTAAAATGCTGTTATCAAATGAGACCAACGCTTCTTTTTTCCAGCAATGATAAGCAATGAAAATATAGTCTTTGCAAGTTAAATTTCTTTTCCTTTTTTTCAAATCGTACTTTTTATTTAAAACACCAAATTCAGAAGATACTAAATTTTTTCTGCAAAAACAGAAACAAGATCAAAAATATCACTACCATGACAAAGTGAAAACTAAAAAGTAACCGCGATAATTCCGTACAAGAGCACCCTCTTAGTTTTAGCGAAACGGTTTGTGATAGTGATAAATTGTTAAAAAAAATTTTCGAATTATTTTAATCATTGCTTATGGTAGTTTTGATAAACTATAATTAACCTGCTGCAAATTGTGCCACAAAAGTAGTGTGTAGTAGCAAGAAACGGTTTGGATTGTTTGAATTGTATGTAGATATGAGAAGTTGGGGCCATAACGAGCTAGATGATTGAAAACAGTTCATTCATATTCATAGAGGGTTTTTTTTGGAAGTGTTTCAATTCAAAACACAACAGCAAGTTGATATTTTGCAGGCCAGAATGAAAACTGGTAGGTATATGAAACTATACCGATAAAGAGAAGTTGGGGCCATAACGAGCTACAGGCTACCGGTTACCCCAATGCAGTTTCGCAAATAATTATGATAGCAAAAAAATCTTCGTTTGCGAATGTATCTTGCTGGCATTTCAAACATATAATTCGAAGACATATCGAAAAATAATAGTTTTTTATTGTTCTATCACTCACAGTTAAAATTTGCCGTGGGCTCTTCGTCTATAGTTTTTTTTTTATCTTCAACGGCCTTTCAGAAATAAAGGCAGTGTTGGATCAGCAATTTACGTAGGTATATAATTATTGAATTGCAAGTTGCATTTGAAAAAAGGTTTTCATTTGGATTTGCTTATATGCCTATGTTATTCATTGAAATTCGAAAAATTTATACTCAAATAGAGAACTTCCCTTTTCAAAGGAATGTTTTTTCTTAATATTGGTAATAATAACGTTAACGTTATTCACATAAAGTAATGCGTATTGTGATTGTAGTTTGTTTTCTTCAACAAATTACTGAATTCTTACGTCTCTTGCTTCCTCCTATTTGTAGCAATTTTTTCAACCAAACGTTGCCGCCCGGCATACCAAATTTACAAACAAGCAAACTATTTTTCATTTAACTTTTGACAGCAGTTTGATGGTACCCTTTGTGTAATGGTTAGCGAATTAGCGTGTCTGTCAGTTTTGTTGGAGGTTCGAGGTTCAACCCACAGTTATCAATAAAAAAAAAGTTTTTCCAAGGGTATCCGAGAAATTGACAATTTTTCCGAAAGCAATTTCAAGCCGCAAAAAGCGCTTTCTCAATAAGCCGTTTGGAAACTCAAAAAATTGTGGATCCCTTCCAATCCCTCACAAGTTATGGTTGAGAGAAGTGCGCTAAGCCAAACACTCTATTGCGCCAACCCATTCATTTATTGAGAAGAGATGTTTGATGAATGAACAAAATTCCCTTAACTGCTCTCAACCATAAGCGAATAGGTACTCAGATCTTTTGCTTTGAGATGTTGAAAGAAGCTCTAGAACTATTCTTGCTTCAAACAAATAAGGTTTGTTCGTTGAAGCCCTTGGGTCGCCCTGGGGCCGCCACAAAGCGTTTTTTGAGAAACCTAAAGTCGCCCTGAATGTCAAATTGAGTGTTTTTTGACAACTCATAGGGTTGTCAAGAAAACATGGGTCAACCCTGGGGAAAGTTCAACAAACGAACCTATAATCACAAAATGATTAACCCTTTTTGTCAATGAGAACCGTCGTTAGTCTGAATTTGTACTTGCAGATTTTCAAGGTGACAAGCTCCGATTTTATCCCAAGGGAGTTAAAGAATAGGTGCACTCTACATCATATCTAGTTGGAATGAAGGCATACACTCAGTCAGCTTGATAATCAATCAAAGTTTTCAATAATCAAATAGATCCGGATAGGTATTTGTTGCTGTTTATGTGTTAAACATTTAGCAGAGATACAAACCAATTTATAAAAATCCCATCTGTAGGCATTCTAGAATTTTTGGTAAATCTTTCTATCCAAGTGATCAGCTGATACAGAATTTCCTTCTAATTCCTTTTTTTGAAGTGAAACTTCTTATGCGACTTGCAAACATGAAAGCGTTACATGAAAGCGTTACATGAAAGCGTTACATGAAAGCGTTACACTCCCGTGTTACACTCCCGTGTTAACTCCACGCACTATTTTTTGAAGTGAAACTTCTTATGCGACTTGCAAACATGAAAGCGTTACATGAAAGCGTTACATGAAAGCGTTACACTCCCGTGTTACACTCCCGTGTTAACTCCACGCACTATTTTTTTGAAGTGAAACTTCTTATGCGACTTGCAAACATGTAACGTTACACTTCCGTGTTACATGCAGCGTTACACTTCCGTGTTAAACATATTATCAATTGCTCAGTGAATAATCGATCAGTGTTGTGTTTTCTTTTCTTCTCCAATGAAATGATAGAAAATAGTTAATGCAGTTTCTCTTAATTTGTTTAATATATGTATGTATGTATGATGTACGTAGATAAGTGCTTACTAATTGTGTAAATCGTTAAGTTAAATTATTCTAACAAAAAATAATTTGTGAAGCTTCTCCTCGAATGTGTTGTCTGCGGAATTTTATTTGGCAGACAATATACAAATCAGAGCTTTTGGTGATAAGATGTAAGATGTTATTAGAATTTCAAGATAGTAGTGAGTATATACATAGTAGTTAGTGGAGGCATAATCATGTATATATAAGCAATTTCCATTTAAGCCCGTCTCAAAAATGTATGTCTAAACATGTTATCATGTCTAAAAATGTTTGATCATGTCTAAACATGTTTGTTATGTCTAAACATGTTTGGTCATGTCTAAACATGTTTGGTCATGTCTAAACGTGTTTGATCATGTATAAACGTATTGATCATGTCTAAACATGTTTGTTATGTCTAAACATGTTTGATCATGTCTAAACATGTATGTAAGTGTTCTCCGTCTTCGGCTTAGGTGTTAAGACTGCGGTCTTCATTAGTCTGTCAGTCAGCTTCCACTTACACTAGCCAATCAACGGTTTCAGAAAGGTTCCTGGTACTGTATTCCATACATAAGTATGGATACAATACCATACATTCTACCATACATGATACATACATCTTCAAAGTCCTTCTAATCTCCACCAAAAAATAAAAAAATTGTTCTATGAAATGGTGTTAAGTGCCTATCCCGTGAAAGTTAACTCCGATCAATTTCTTTTCTTTTTCTTTTAAAGAAACAATATGAGTTCACCAAAAATCAATTTCTACCTCTTCCTATTTTCATTTTTGGGAAGTTTCACTTCTACCGCGCGGAGGGACTCCACGCACTATTTTTTTTTGTTTACTTATTTCGGTATCAGAGTCATTTACACGATAACTTAATTTTTTTCTCCTTTTAAAAAGTGAATTTTCAAAGATATAGGTATCCGAGTTCTTGAACGCGTCCAATTACGTTCAAAATCGTTGAAATAGTTAAAAAAAAATACTTTACTTTCTGTTTTTTGAGGGCTTAAATTGACTTTGTTGACTTATTCCTTTCTGAGCCACCACTGATGTTTTTAGCTGCAATAGCACTATTAGAGCGACAAAGCAAATATTAGGTTCGTTCGTTGAACTCAACCCAGGGTTGGGGTTTTCCAGTCTTTAAAAAACACTTAGCAACAAGCAAAAAAATCGCCACAGCAAAAACATAGAACGAGTTGAGAGAAAATCTAGGTCAACCATAGGGCTGAAAAAACACTCAGTTTGACATTCAGTGCGACTTTAGGTTCCTCAAAAAAAGCTTTGTGGCAACCCTAGGACTTCAACGAACAAACCTATAATCAACTCGTGCATTTTAGATAAAATCTTTCGGCATATGTATGTAATGCAAAATCTTCCATGCCTACCCAATGACATTTCTAAATTTTGCAATGACAACCAGGACTAAATACCCCTGGAGTAACTCTCTCACTGAATCTCAGATGTAAGACTTCTGAAACTCATTTCCAAGTAAATTAAGTTAGATGAAACACATCAGAGTTTGTATAGGCACAAACCGAATATAATAATTCTGAGTAGTTCGATGAAATTTTTTGTAATACTCTGATTTTGGAATCTACGAAAAATTCTTTTATTATTCTGACAAAGAGTTTTCTTAGCATATTAGCGGTAATTTATATCTTTCCTGCCCTTTTCATTATAGTAACTTCCTTTTCTTCCAGTCCAAATATCGTCTTGTTGAATTTACTTTACATATCTGGCTTTCCATGACGGTAAAGAGACTGATACCTAGATAAATTAACAGTTTGTAAGATGTTAGCAGATTCACACTGTACAATTATTTAGACAAACAAACTTTGACGGATGTTGGATGGTCGGATGTAATTTACGTTCAGATTTATCAGACTTGCCGCACAACATTCTGACATATATTCCCCAGCTCTACTTCCAGCTTCAAAATTTTTAAAAATATTAGAAAACCATCCAACAAGTCGAACCAGTGGTCGTCTGAGGGTTCACATTATCCGTTCAAAATACATTGGTCGTTCAAACCAAATTCTGTACTACCACAGTGTGAACTCTGCTATTAGGATAAAAGTTCTATAATGAATGGCTCTCTCTCAGAACTTTAAAATCACAAGAATATTGCAGACACATCGGATCCATCCCCTCTCGACGTTTTCTGATGCAATAAAAAAAATTTGAAATTCTACAGTAATACTTTTAATTTTTCTTAGCTCACCTTTACGATTATTTTCATTTCCACAATATCAGCGGCCTTACGATATTTACTATATTTTTATCAAGAAAAAAGTCGCAATATAAACTCCATTATCATTATCATTTGTCAAAAATTGTCAAAAATGTTTGTGAGGGAACTCTTCGGAGGGAAGTTTTTCTAACAAAAAATATTCAGTTTTATTGTTGTTGACGTCTTTGACATACCAAAATTGTTTAAAAAAGTCTTAATGTCTTCATGTTGGGCGCCATTGTAACGAAAAAAAAATCGTCTTAACCGAATCTACATTCTTAGGTGTCATTGTTCTAACCAATGGTGTCAATGTACAAACCAAATTTACATTCCTTTGGTAATGATGTGTGTAAAAGTGTGTCAGCTTATTTGAACAAGTGTACATGTTAAAGACGCATGCTAGTACCGCATAAAAGTAGAAAGATAAGACAAAGAGTAGGTGAAACAATAATAAACTAATTAAACAAATCTTTACCAGCTTTGCACAATATTTGACAAATATTAACAAAAACAATTTTTTTATCTCATCAAGAGAAACGTGAGTTCAAACTACAAACGACTTTAATTTCAACACTTTTGGATATCGAATTGATATTCAGTATTAGTTTTTGACTGTGCTAAGTATTTAAGTAGAGAAGTGGGAAATAGTGTGTTTATTGGTGTAGTAGATGAAGTATAAGGTGATTATCATCAGAACCCCATTTACAGTGGCTTGTATTTATTAAGATATTAAAAAAAGGACCAACTAATCAGGGATCTTCAGCCCACAACGCAGCCTATAGTTTCCAAAAACTCATTTGCATGGTTTTTGTTATGGCTATATGATAGTTCAAAATAATTAATTGGCTGACAGATATTTAAGAACTAACTGAGGCATTATGATTTATGATGCTTTCTTCGCTGCATACTAGAAACAAGTTGAGTACTACAAAATAGCACGAAGTCGCTTTGAACTCAAATGCAAACTATTTGACAAAAAAGAACACTGATAATAAACTAGTTACAGATCAATTGCAACTACACAGAAGACAGAAATTCTGTGAAGAGTGCTTGATTTGCAACTGTTCTGCTTTCGCTATAATATCAGATGGTTTAATTTCACCATTGTGAGGGTAAATGAATTGGACTGCTTATCAGAAATTCAATCACAATACAGTATAAGAGTTGGAGTACTTCATAAAAATCCCGCATAAAATGTCAAAATAAAAAAAAACATAAAAAAATGTTTCATTACTCAGCCGTTTGGGTTCGAAAAAGTTTTAAAAACTTAATTTAAGTTCTTTGTTTGTTTGCCGTTGACGTAAAAAAGTTCTATGAGGACTACCGATTGGGCGCCATAAGAATAACATTAGACACAAGCCAATTTTTCATGTGTCATTTTGTTTACTGGGGAAATATTGGCACTCGACTCTACAGTAAAGTCGTCAAAATGTGCTTATGTGAGGCATATACATTAGAACCAATTTTGCCCAAACGAAACTCTCGTGTTTTTGTTGTTACCCACATTCGATTGTAGTTTTATACTTTTTATTCAAATGAATAAAACCCAAATAACTTTTGAGCGACTGGATAGTATTTATAATAGAGTTACATACTTGGGGAGGCGATGGTCAAGAAACAGATAATCCTATAAGGTATAAGGTCTATGGCCAGGTCACTTACTTTTCATTTGTCTTCTGTTATACTTTTTCGGTTCACCTTGTTTATATAGTTTCAATTAGGTGGCGCCCAACACTGAAGATCGAAAGCTAAAATTTTTTCAGATACTTCAAAGTACTCCTTTTTATAAATTGTTAATAATGCCTCCCTTTGACATTATGATGATTCACCTTTTGAGAACTAACAACTAACTTTTCAATCGTACAAAAAAGATTCACCTTATTTGAACAAATGTTTATACTAACGAGGCATACCAATGTCAAATAAGAGAAGCAAACTAAAACAACTGTACAAAAACTGCGAAACAACAATTGACTAAGCAAATTTACAGTATTGTGGCTGACGCGTCTGTCAGCTTTGTACACAACTCATCATTTTTCTTATTATAGAAACAAGGAAATACAAGTATGTAGGTTGATAATAAGGTGTTTTTGCTACAGATCAAATAAAATTGGAACCAAAACCATTAATAGTAGGTTTTTCTGGAATTCGCAAACAAGGCGTTTGCTATTTACTTGCGAAAGTTTCTTTATTCTTGAAATCGTCAAGAAAAACTCTAAAGACTCTTATTTTTTAAATATCATTTTCCAAAATATATTGTTTATTCCTTGGAAGTTGTGTAGTATTTACACGTCTGATAAACAAATGTTCATCGATACGATCTGCACTGTCCTTGTTCTGCAAAAAAAAAAACAGTGGAAACCATTTATAAACTAATTGCAAACCAGAATTAAACTAGTTGCAAACCAACTACCGAAAAAATGAGAATGTTGTGTTACAGTCATTCATAGCCGCTGGAAATCGCAAAGAGCAGGTGGCTTAGACTAAGGAAAACACATCTGTAAATTTTCTACAATACTTATGTTTCATCTACCCCTTCTTCCCACGACATATTCCAAGACCAATAGCGGAGTTCACACTGTATAATTAGTTGGACAGACTTTGGTTTGAACGACCAATGTTGGATAATGTGGAAGCTCAGACGACCGCTTGAAAAACTTGTTGGATGGTTTTCAAATTTTTTTGAAAATTTTGAAGTTGGATGGAGCGGAGGAGCACATGACATAAAGTTGGACTACAAGTTTGATAAGTCTTAACTCAAACTACACCGACCATCCAACATCCATCAAACGGAGTCTGTCTAACTAATTGTACAGTGTGAACTTGGCAAATAGGAAAGCGAAAACCAAAGCCAAGTTTTAAAACTTCCTAGACAAAAGACAAAAGAATTGTTAGTTAAAACAACGTGCTAATATCAGGCTTTTGGCTCATCTTTACGAAGCTGACTCTAGACTTACGACTAAAGAAATCAAATCCAATGTCTGTCATGAGTTTAATCGAATCCACATAAAAAAAAAAAAACAAAATAGAAAAACACTCTCTTTATATACAAACAGGAGTGACAATTAACTGACCTACACCCATTAATGATAAAACCAACTTTCCAAACGGAATCATCTTCAAAATCAGTTTCTGTTCCCATTTGTTATGTTTATGTACAAACAATTACACTTCACTGAACATCACGAAGTGTATTTCTATAATTTTCTCAAATTCGATCACCAAAGCTAAAGTTTCTTTATAAAAGCAGCCATTCGCATGGAAACCTGATTTGAAAAGAGAAGCGGTAATTGAAGCATGCTTCTATTAGACCCGAGTGGTTTAAAAGCTAGAAAGAAACTATTATCTTGAGGAGACGTTCGATAATCTTACAAATCCGTAGTAACTTAGAAGCTAATAATCTTCTTTCTTAAAATTGACCGGGTTGCTAATGATATAATAATGACATACATACTTTGTGCGCGACACACTTATTTCTCTACTTTGGCTATTGGCTGACATTATAACGAGATCTCCAGATTACCCGTTCCGATTGAAACCACCAGAGAGAAGAGATACATTCCTGAGATTCGTAAGACACCTGTCGTGGCATGTTGTCGTATACCTGGTTGATCGTTGATCGTTTTATTTAATTTTGCTTTAAACCATTTCTATACCGTGGTTGCTTCTGCTTTGGTTTAATATTTTCTTTATGGCGATTTAACTTCTTCGGCAATCAATTGGCATTGGCAATGGCATTCTGAGATGGGTGACGGCCGAGGCGGCGCGGAGCTACGGTATGTGATGCATGCATGGCATAGTTGGCACAATCTTTTTGCGCTTTTAGCTGTAGTAGTACGATGGTGGTCACTCAGATGGTATTGTTTTGAAAGGAAATCAAAATATCTGTAAACGTGTTGTAGGATCTATTCTGTGAGTTTTGGATTTCAACTTTATCTGATTTCATGACAACTGTCAGTCTCAATGGATCACTGAAATCGGTTTTCAGGTCAATGATGTTACATTGGACGGTTGGTGCGGTCGTTCATGTGTGGCGAATGTGCACGAGTTATAACCTGCGTGTGATTAGACGTTTACAAAATTAACCTTTTGGAACCTTGCACTGACGGTGTTTTGTGAATGCGGTGTTTTTAATTTTCTAATGGAAAAGATGTGACAGGGTTTTGTTTTGATGAGGGTAGATATTTTTTAAATATAGGATTCTTCCATTTGAAACGGCAATCCTCTGAGAAATGATTATTGGACATATTCTGAGAGAATCGAAAGGGAAACGGATCTATCCACAGTCCATTGTTTTGAACTCAAAGTACTTAACACAACTGTTTGTTTGTGGTGCCCGTAATAGTTATCAACTATCATCTATGCCTGTTCCCGTTACGTGGGAGGTTCGTGGTTCGAATACTTGAAATATTAAAGGACAAAAAAGTTTTTCACATGTATCGCCCTTCGTGAGGAATTCGCAAGTCCTCCCCGAGTAATTACACATTGCCATGATAATCTTTCTAATTTTGCAGTTCGGAGTTGGAATAAAATTGCAGGTCCTGGAAATGAGTTAGGCCCCGAAGTTTTCAAGCTTTGTTGTGACGCCCTATTTTGTTATTCAGTCTCTTTAGCGGAGTTCACACTATACAATTAGCTGGACAGACTTTGGTTTGAACGACCAATATTGGATAATGTGAACGCTCAGACGACCGTTTGTCCAACTTGTTGGATGGTTTTCAAATATTTTTGAAAACTTTGTAGTTGGACGGAGGAGGACATAATGTTGGACGACAAATATGATAAGTCTGAACGCAGACTACATCCGATCATCCAACATCCATCAAACGAAGTCTGTCCAACTAATTGTAATTATAATAAGTGTAAACTACTTTTTTGGAAAATTATTAAAAGCCGTGTTCACACTTTTCAACTAGTTGGACAGACTTTGGCTTGAACGACTAATGCTTGATAGTGTGAAGTGTGAACACTCAGAGCTCAGACGACTGCTTGTGCAACTTGTTGAATGGTTTTTAAATATTTTTGAAAATTTAGAAGTTGGACAGATTGGAAGAGTATGTATACTTCCATCAAACGAAGTCTGTCCAACTAATTGTACAGAGTGAACTCGGCTAATGGCATCTTAGAATTCAAATTTCCAAATTAGAAATTATATTGGAGCATTCTGTGAATCTGACCTTTATAAAGGGTTTTCCAATAAGAGTGATATGATTTCTTTTTTAAAAAAAACCACACTTGTTGTTAAGGAAATTCAAATATTTTTTATTTAATATGCAGTTCAATCAATACATTTAAGTTTTAAATAAAACGTCATTCAGTTGGCCACCACAACTTTGTCTGCTGCAACAAACTCGAGAACCCAATTTTCGAATACTTTTCCCACTAAATCAAGTCGTATATCATAAATGGCACGTTAAATATTGACTTTTAAGGCTTGAAGAGAATCTGGTTTATCCTGAAAGAGAAATGACTTAAAATAACCCTACAAAAAATAGCCTAATGGTGTTAAATCGCAACTTCTTGAAGGTCATTCAATATCACCATTTCTTGAAATAATCGAATCTCCAAACTTTTCTCGCAATAATTTAATTGTTGCATTTGCTGAGTGGCACGTAGCCCCTTCTTCTTGAAAACAAATGTTGTCAAGATCAAATTCTTCCAATTTCGGCCATAGGAACTTGGTTGTCATCGATCTATACAGTTCTCCATTGACAGTAATGGTGTTACCAGCTTCATTTTGCAAGAAGTACGGATTCCACCAGCCCAAAAACCACACCAAACTGTCAATTTAGGTTTTTCATGAACATTTTGTGGATTGTCATCGCACCAGAATTGAAAGATTTGTTTATTTACCGGTTACCGCACGAGTCAAATGAAAGTGAACCTCATCGGAAAAGATGATTTTCTTAAAAATCGTTGTCGGTTTCAAGTTATTCGAAGGCAAAATCAGAAAACTCACGACTCTTACGGTTACCCAATGGTGAAATTGTAAACACTTATGAATGCAATAAAAAACAAATGACAGATCATGGCCTACTTACTACAAATGGCCGAAACGCCACTGCGAAATCATATCATACCTATTGGAAAACCCTTTACTAGAAATTGGATATTTATCCAATTTGTTTTAGGGCATCTGTTATTAAAAAATTGGAACAATGAATAAATTTTTACATTCATCAAAATATTTTTTCAATGCGGTTGCTAACGATTTTTCGTCTTATGAACCTGTTCAAAATCATATCCTCTTAAAGTAGTGTTTTGAAATGGCAGAAAATGTCCGTTTTTCGCGAAGTACCTATGTATGCCTACGGAAGTGTTATATCCGCGAAAAGAGTAATAAAATGAAGAGAATATTAAGGAAAACCTATTGGAGTTTCCAAATTTTCTTCTTCAAATGTAAATTGCTGCTTATTGGTTAACACAAACATCAGCTCGTTTTAAACTTGTACAATCATGTGAACTTTCTGAACAAACAAACTGTTGTCACCCGCAGTTGTTTTAGTGAACTTAATTTTCAAGAAATTTTAATTCAAAAAAGCATGGACTGTGATTTATTGATCAGGTTTTCAACTTGCAAGTAATGGAAACTTCACAGAATACGAGAAAGTATTAAATTTTGCTTGGGATTACCTGCTTTATTTAAAATAAAATAAAATAATTTAAACCTCACGATGACTGCTAGGATTGTAAACCTGCCTATCATCTTTTTATGTAAATAAAAAAATGTATATTTTGGAGCTCCTGCTGTGCTTCATCTTGCGCAATGGATGGCGAAGTCTGTTTATTCTTTGTGAATAAACTTTTTCTTGACTAAAATAAAATAAGAGAATGGATTTTTTAGCTATCACCGTTCTTATGCATAGCAATGGTTAAAAGCAAGTTCAGCTTCTTGTACACTTCGAATGTACAAGCTTCAGCTTCTCAAAGACTTAATAAATAAGATGTGCAATATGGTATATGTGGCAGTCATGCGGAAGTTGAAGTTACCCGGACAGGTCGATTAAATCGTTGGTTCAGAAACTAGACGGAAAGTGGTCCATGCGCAAAAAAGTAATTTAGATTCAAAAGAATTTCCGTTACACCTGAAGCTATTGTTTTTAAAAATTAAAAATTTTGTACTTCTTTCCGATTTTTAGATGAGTTCCTTGAAATTAGAGTAGAAAAATGGGAAGACGATGACTCTTGTAGAGCTTGCGGTTCCATGATATTGCTTTTAACAAGTTGCATATCAAAAATGCAGAGCAAAACCAATATTGACTGTTGGTAAAACTGCCTTATTTCTTTTATACTTAAAGTCGTCTATGTAAAGAAAAAACCATAGCATTAATTTCATCAAAATTTAGTTTATAATTTTACAGCCTTATTCATAATCGCATTTTAAAGATAATCAGATGATGAAATTCTTATTCATAATAGATAATCAGCCTGATAATATGGCAAATAAAGATAATCAACGGTTGGAGGTTGATTATCCTCTGAGTAACGGTTTTTGAAGTGAATTGTCATTTTGGCATCTGACTTGATAGATAAAATTAAATTTTAAATTCAAAATTTCTTTCGAAAATTCAAATACCATAGGAAAAATCAAAATGCCATTTTTAACGTAAATCACTTTCTTGCATGTCGTGGGTGGAGGAGGAAGTCGAAGAAGAAGCTTCGCCTAACAAAATTAAAAAAACAGAAGAAGAAGAAGAAAACACATCTCAGAAAACAGTGAACGAAGAACAAACGTCTTTGGAGAAAACTAAAAAAAATATATAATCAATCAAATGGTTGTTTAAAGCAAAATCGAACAGCTCACCTCTTACGTTTTAGTTTCCATCACTTAAAATATTTAGTTTTCGCTTTAGGTATCAATTTCAATCAACAAAAAATCAAAACAGTTTTTTTCTTTTTTTTTCAAGCAGCTGAGTTGTGCTGTGTCAAAAAAATGGAATAGATTTACAATTTTTGCTACTTTTTCTGACACAGGTATGTGCCAACTATTTCGGAGGGGAAAAAGCATTATGAATAGGAAGCTGATTAAAAAGATAGTCAGTGTGTATATAGTCAGCCGATCATCAGTGTATTATCTTTTTATTATGAATAAGGCTGTTAGTGTTTTTATTTTTGTTCATTGCAAAAGTTATAAAGTTTATCGAACACGGTACTTTCTTTACTTTTCACTACACAAATCTGAAGGTTTTGTCAGCGACCCTAAAAAAGACGTACCTACCACTTATTTTCTTCATGAAGTGGAACATAATGAATATGTGTCAAATGTGTCATAAAAGAAGCACCCTAAAAAGAATGTTAGTGAAAAATTATGCATTTGATATTTAGTTGAAATTACTTTTATCGAGTTAAACTGAAAGAGTTTGTGTATTGTTGTGTCTACAAACTCGCACGCGATTGGTAATTTAATTATACGTTATAGCATCTCATGGCTTGTATTTGGAATAAAAAAAATGTATAATTGTTATTTTCTATTTATGAATGAGTTCAATAAATAGGCTAGTTCTGTGCTAGTGAATGAATTTCATTTAAAAGATGTAATTTTGTCCTCAAATTTGTATCTGACATGCAAAACTCTTCGTGCCCGAAGTCTATCCGGCTGTTGGCATACTGTGGGAATCGATTGACCAAAGATTGTTATTGAAATGTGATGTTTGAGCAAAACACCACAAAGAATCAGTTTTTCCTCCTGTTTCTGTTCGTTTTGATTAAACCATTCGTAAGGCAGTTTTTTTGAATTGGAGAATTAGAAACCGCTTTTGAGTCATAATTCAAAGGGAGTGTAATTTATCAACGAGATATATATATCGTAAAATGCAGTTAAAAACATTACAGTGCGCATTCTTTTGTGAATAAATGCGAAAATACTTCGATATCAAATATTTTTTTTTTTAATCTGAGAGACTAAGGGACCCCTTTTCAAAAGAATCTTTGCAACTAATTGAAGCGGTTATTGAGATTTCGGTTTATAGTAATCATTGAAAAATTGCCAGCCATTAATAAATATTAGCAGAGCTTTTGTGTTTGGAGTTGATCAGTAGAAGCAAATATGACAGCTGTGATTAGAATAAAAATTGATGGAAAACAATTTGAATCACTCACATAAAAAAATCTTATTTAAAGAAATTCAAAAATTCATAAGCTTCATTTTGGTGTCACACAAAGGCAATATTATTATTTATTTATAATGGCGGACTGAGCTTAGAGGAAATTCATGTCTATATACACATGTATGTATGTACAAACTATACGTACATATGTTTACTTATCTACTCACTTCATTATAAATGCAAGTTTTAGAGGTAGTAAAACACCTACAGCACCACATAGAGAGCGCATATTGAAAAAAATATGCACATTAAATAAAAATGGCAGGTTACTCGAACTTTATTTATATAATTAACGCGTATCAAGGGGTGGTAGCATTTAGGAAAATTGGAAGCGATTAAGTAGGGCGTAGGAGACACCGATGAACATTGCATTTATACAATGGTGTTAGGTGTAAGTGGCTGTCAGCTAGGCTAACTGTCAGCTAGGCTGACATACCCAGTCCTGTTGGGCCCATTCTGATACCACGGCGGATCTAGCATATCCTCATCCTAATGAAACTATTTTGAGCTTAGAATGAAGTGGGAGAGACGCAGGGCGTCGATGTTAGTTAGATCGATAGGGTCATTAAAGAAAACGAACCTATGTGAATCCTATGTTTGTCAACTAAAGCGGGGCATGAACAGGGAGGAGTAGTTTCCTCCTCCTCCTCATTCTTACAGCCTGTGCAAGTCTTTTGAGGTGATAAGATTAGATTAGATTAGATTAGGGGACGGGCAGAGCTTGCTCGGCACTGCGGTGTCTGAATGAAACCTATTGTACCAGCCCATGTGAGGTTTCTCCTGAATTGAACCAGAAGTTAGCAATCTTCTGTGGGTGAATGAGTTTAAGTTTATCTAAGGGGATGATTTCATAGTCCAAGTATTTGCTTTCTAAGGCGGAAAAGTGCTGGACATTCTGTAATGATGTGCAGAGATGTTTCTTCATTTTCGAGGCATAGTCTACAGATGGGGTCCGCTACCAGCCTCATTTGGTGCAAATGTTTCTTTAAAGAACAGTGACCGGTTAGTAGTCCTGTGCAAATTTTTAGGGTTTTCCTATTGAGGTTTAGTAGGAATTTTGAGGTTTTTTCAGTATATTCTGGCAAAAAGAGTTTTGAACAGATTTGGCCAGATGAGTTACTCCAAGCTTTATTTGATTCCTCCAGTAGGATGTTCTTGGCAGTATGTTTGAAGGTGCTTTTATTTACACCACAGAAGGCTTCAGGACCGACGAATTGTTTAGATGCGCCGTCTTTAGCTAAAATGTCTGCCTTCTCGCTACAATCATAGCTTTGTGTGCTGGGATCCAGTGGAGGATTACAGTGTTTTTCCTTACTAGTTCAGAGAGTGACATGACTGTCTCTTGGACTAGTTTGGATCTTATAACAGGTGAGCTTAACGCCTTTAGTACAGTTTGGCTGTGAAAAAATGAATATTGTTTTGTTTTTCGTTTTCGATGAACATATTATTCTCGAACATTCGTTTAATGGCAAAGACTTCAGCTTTGAGAATGGACGAGTGACTGCCCAGACTTACTGAGAAATTCGTTCTAGGATAGTCGCTGAAAATGCCGGAACCTGTACCAGTTTCCATTTTTGAGCCGTCCGTATACTAGATCATATCTTGCCTTGAAGGATAAGGTTTTGTGTTCTACCAGTCTTCCCTAAGGAGGGTGACAATGGAGAAGTTGAGTTTGAAGTTGTACATGGAAATAATAGCATCCAAGCACATACTTAAGGTATTAAGTTTTTCTAGACTTTCCATTACACTAACATTTTTTAGGTGACTCCTAGCCTTGCGGTATGTCTTCCAATAAGACAGTGTCCTGTAATGACACCTATCGTCGCACTAATGTGTTTTCTTCTTGGGCCGGATTTGTTTCGTTGCATGGGGAGGAATGCAACTGGCTATTTCACTTGAGCACTGTTTGTGAAAAAAAGAGAGTCATAAGGGTAACGTTTCGACGATGTTCAAGAGAATCGATCCATCAATTTAACTTTCACCCATACCAGTCTTTACGCTGTGTTTTTTAACAAAGATGTTTGAGGAGCACCTGGAAGTTATACCCTAGTTATGGACGTGTAGTAGGTGTAGGCTTTATAAATTATAGCCATATCACAACGGGTGAACAGTTTCCAACATCGTTTTAAGCAGTACCACATATACCGATAGCTTTTCAATATCACGGATATAGGTATCATTCTTGGATAAAGGCGATGGAGGATGTTAACCTTTAACGACAGAACAAAGCATTGAGTTTTCGACAAAACGGAGCCTTGGGGCACACCAGAATTTGAAAAGTGGATATCAGACTTAAAAATCAAACTTGTATTGAACGGTGGCAAAGGTAGTTGTCTCTTCAGTGATTTTTACAAAGCCTTCGATTAGCAATTAAAAAGCATTTTGACTTTTATACAATTAATATTATTTATTTATTTCACAATACTCTTGCCAGTTCCAAATGGTGGTCAGATTAGACCTTTACTTTTAAATGCCACCCTTAAAAAATGACTTTTGCTACCTTCCGTTACGGTAGTAAAATTCTCATTTTAGAGACGTTAAGAAAATTATAAAAAGTTTGTACTCACTTCGAAAACTAAGGCATTGCAAATGCACCAAGATAGCCACTCCTCTCAATATGATACAATTTATGTTTACTTACTTACTTACTTACTTACTTTTAGAACTAAAAATCTTAAATGTGAGTTGTATCAACAATGAATTATTTTTTTCGTTGGCTTATTCCTGATGCCGATTGGGCTATCGTTTGATTTTTGCACCAGGATAATGCTTCTCTGGCACTAAAGCACTGATCGATAACCCCGGAAAAGTTGCCAACCACCAGTCCAGTAGCAGCCGGAGGGGATATTCCCGTCGAAAAACTATTTTAAATTTCTAGAATTCAAACCTCGAACTCCCACTTGACAGACAGACATAGCGACAATAACGCCAAGAACAATCTTTTATAGTTGAATTATTTAAAAAGACTGCATTCACTAAGGATTGCATTCTGATACAATCCTAAACGGGTTGTAGAGAAACATTTATATGTGTCTTCTTTGTCAAAAAAAAAGAACCATATTATTTTTCTTTTTGTGTCAGAATAAATTTTGATGTTTCCCGAGAAAACTGTCGTATCTTTGCTTCGTTATATTTAAGGTTCCATATCCATACCCAATGTTATTTTAGCTATAAAAATTTATTTTCGCTAGCCAAACCAAACTCGTTCCCTTACCCATACCCTTGGAATCTAGTTTGAAACAGACATACTAAATTGATATCGCGCATTAGTTAAACCATTTCCAATCAAAAAATAGAAGTTGCATGAAAAACTGCCCGCCTAAGAATCTCAGTCTGTATAAATTTAACGAAACTAGTTTTAGTCACAAGGCGCTTGCTTTTTTAGACAAAGGGGAAACGTGGTGGTCATTTTGGCAACACGTTCTATGTGAAGAAATAAAAGCCCACTTATTTTATTTATTTTTAGCTAATATTCAGAGTTAAGTTAAATTATATCTATGAAATTCATTAAACCAGACTTGTGCATTTTATCGACATGTCTTAAGTTTGTTTTATCCATGTGTGAAGCAAAGTGGAACATAGTGCGCAGGAGTAACTTTATTTCACATACGATTTGCATTGAGTGGTGAATTAATTAATGAAGGCAGCTGATTTTTCAGCTCAACATGCAAACAAAAAACGATTTTGAAAAAGCAAAATTCGAAAGGTTGAGAGACGGCCTAGCAGAATTTTTTTTTGAAAGGCGACTAATTTTTGAGGAGCAAGAATCTTTTAACTAGAAAATTTTAAATGCTTCATCCTTTTCAAAGTTTATGAATCAAGAACTCATGGTAAAAATAGCTGAGCATTCTCATAACTTGTCTTTTCACTTGATCGATAAAAGGGGGAGTATTGTCTTCGTAAAAAAATATGGCGGTTCTTATCGGGAATGACTTTTTAATGAAAGGGTTAGTGGGTGTTGGGTTTTTCCCCGTTGATGTGGAACTACTGCCCAAATACATGAGCTAATTCCAAACACAACCAAGCATATTTTCATTTAAATCGGATGCATGATCTAGGAACTCATTGGACATATTCAAAAAAACATCCATTCTCAGCATGTGTAAAGTTATTAGAAAAGAGACATCAAATGTATAAGCTAGAATGTTGAAAAGCAAAGTAATTTTATTGAAAAAACTGTAAACAGCAAAAACTGTGAATTCTGCAAGGTTCATGCCAAATGCATTTCAAAAGCATCTAAACTACCATCCCCTTCAGGAACATACAACTATAACTTTCACGATAAATCCTAGACTTCCCATTTTATACATTAAAGAAGTTTTTTTTATCGAATTTTATTCGAGAAAGCTTTGGACTCGTAATCGTAAAGAACATTTATTTCATTTCATAAATGGTATGAGTACGAGTAGGTAGGTACTACTTTCCACTTTATGCATCCATATTCGACTGCACCAACTCATGCATCTTTTATTTGTTTTCTGAATAATAACCAAACAAAATAACACATTTGACTTGCCTTGAAACAAATTTTCCAAGCTCCGTTTGACCTTTCGAAGAGAGTGTCATCAAGTGTTTGTTCGTATATTGATTTCTTATTGACACTAACGAGCCTTATGGCTGTGGGATAAAGACGAATAGTTGCGACCTAGTTGAAAACTTCTTCTTTTGAACAATAATTTTGCTGTATGAATAAAACCTCTGCTCATCAAAAAAACTAAAACAAGGGATGGTTCCGTTTCACATGAAAAGGTTCTACATACATTAAGAACTTGTTTTCTTCCTAACAAAAGTCGTAATGGTAATTTGACCCGAGGTGTAAGGTGAAGTTTCAAGAATACAATGAATTAAATGTTAATTGGTATAATTACTTATATTTTTATCTGTCCAGCATTCATACTCGTAGATGTGCATTTTAATGGTGGTCGTGGTGTTTATAAATTTATAAGTTCAAACCCAGAGACAATAACAATCGATCGTGTTGAATGTTAATACCTTTTTGTGATGAAAATGTATGCGCATCGTTGTGATTCAGGAATCATGACATGAGTCCAATGACAATAGAACTCTATCACCACCTCTCCATACACATACTGACTTTTTTGTTGTTTTAACATTAAAATAGCGCCAAGGTTCGGTTTTTTTTTTTATAGCTGCGAGTCTATTCATAGGTTTTTTTTTATCTTTTTTTATTACTTACTTAACAACTCACTTGAAGTTCATCGATGGGTGCTAAGAAATACTTCAAGCGCTCATATTTGCAACTATCAACTTTGTTCCATGTTGTTAGGTTAGGTAGGTTAGGTTAGGTATTCTCACTAAGCAACTGATCGTGTTGCATTTCTCTTTCTCTTTGAAACTAACCGGTAAAGCAGGTTATGTACGAATACACTTTGTACAATCTCAAGTGGTCATTGGATAGCAGCAGAAGTTCAGAAGTAGTGTGTGGCTTCGACAAGGTAATAGAAAAGAATTTCGATTTTGTACATTGGCGTAGTTAATGGGAGTTATTGTAAAGCGGTGGAGGTAGAATTTCCCTGCAATTTTCTTTTTCGTAGTATGCCTGGGGGGCAGATGCAGCAGAGTAAGACTCTACGTTGTACGCTTGACCAATTTGTGATGTGGTTAAATACACTTTTGGTTAGGCTATTCGTTTAACTGGTTTTGTTTTTTGTTTGTTTTTTTTTTGACTGGGTAGTTAAAAATAAATTTATAGCAGAGATCAAAGATACCATGACCTTTGTGATGAGCATAATTTATCGTGGAAACATTAGTTTTCATTAGAGCTCCGTACAACCAGTAGGCATTCACCTTGACTCATAATCTGTATTTTAATTTGATCATAATGTACATGATAGTTTGAGCTTTTGATTACATATGAGTTTGTTTCTTATTAAAAACACTGCCGGAATAGGTAGTCATTAAATCATGTGAAGCAATCAGCAATAAGAAAGCCTTTAACCGCATTTACCCCATAACAATTTTTTTTCAGTGGCGAACAGATAAGTTCATGAGGTTCTTTCCATACTTTTTGAACTTTTCAAGCACTATTGTTGCGAGGATATTTATAAAGTTTTTTTTACTAAACCGAATAAGTTTTTGCTTATGCTGCGCCACAAGGTACTCATCTCAATGTGTTACTTTAATTTAACAATGACATTCTCCTTTTATGCATTTTTTTCTCGTTAAATACGACAGATTTTGAGAAAAGAAATAGATTACAAGACTGATTTTCACAACTCTTAAATTTGATATAGTAGACCGACATTTGACTCTTTGAACAAGAGTACTACAAATTAAGTTCATTGTTCAATGTGGAAAGAATAACAGATTGATGTAGGTATTAGGTTTATCTGAATCGGAGATGATTCCCGATCAGTTTTTATGTGAATTTCAGAGTTTACCATTTGATTTACAAAATTGATGTTTATTGAGGAACGTTTTGATCTTCTTCTTGAGAAGAACTACCTGCTACTTTCTCTACCAGCTGCAGATGTTTAATTGATGGTCATTTCCGTCAGCGAGTAAATTCTAAGACTGATTATTTTTTCTTTTCCCAAAATGATCATCGGCCCAATGATTTTGATTTTGTGGTCATATTTCAGATGCTTGATGCGTCTATAGTGTTTGCTGAACAACTCATTTTCATAGCTGCTTTCCGTACAGAACTTATCTTAAAGAGACAAAGAGTACAACAGGTTTGTGCACAGAGAAGGTAATACAGAGCTCGTATGCTCTAAAATACAGCGTCGTATTTGAATAACCGGCTATCTCCAGCTCCAATTTAATTTCAATATTTGCATTTTTTAATTCTGTAGTTTTAATTTTTCAGTTTTAATGGCAAATATTAAAGTTTATTGTTGCAGTTTTGAATGAAGCTTTTAAATTCTCAACTGTTTCAAACTCAAAAATAGCAAAAACACAACACAAAAACTTTTGAAAATTGGTTTCAAACTAACCAGCAAAACTATGGCGACGGGGGTAGCCGGTCGGGGGTTGCCGATGAAATTTAGCTTGTCGACAAAATGACACTACTTTACCGCAGTTGACTCTCGGGTTCTACCGCTTTAGCATTGTATTTGGATAATTTGGCAAGTCCTCCGTTAGTAAATTCAATGCCATGAAAAGTGCTTTCTCGATTAGCCGTTTGGAACCGGCAGAAAATAGTAGGTCCCCTTCATTCCCTCACAGTCACGAGGCCTGATTGTGAGAAATGCGCCAGGCCCTGGGGCTCCTCGTTCTGTTGCGCCACCCTATTTATTTATTTTCTACTCCGCTATTAGCAATCAAATTATCTAGAATGCTTCTTCTGTGCAAAGCAAAGTATATCAGAGCATCACAGTTGAATGGCTTTTTAAAACGTCAAAGCAGCAGATTAAGTTGTTGACGTAAGTCATTAAATGATTCTGCGCAGAGTGTGGCTTTTGATTCAATCATAAACAATATTTCTATATTGCATATTGCAATTTCACACTGACACTGTCTTTAAGCACTTCCATGCGAGTTTTTAACACTTTTCCCACTAATCACGGAGACTTTCAAAAGCTCTCACTACGAGGTACTGCATCCCACATTAGGTATTGGTGTTGGTAGAGGTTAACTGAGCTACACCGTTCTGTTCGTTTGTTTGGTATTAAATAGTTCATAAGACTCTTAAAACTTATTTTGCTAATCAGCCCTATCCCAGATTCCTTCGTAATCAAAAAAAGTCTAAGTTTCCCGATGTAACAATCACAAAATCCATTCGGAGTGTAACGAATTTTGAAATTCGTAAATTCGGTATCACCAAATCCAAGTGGAATGTAAAATCGTCGTCTTTATATACGAAAGAAGTTGTGTTTTCAGAAAAATGTGAATGATCTTGCACATTTGGCGTAAAACAGCTGGTTTCGATAACCAGCATGGAGGTATTTAGTGTGGCAACTGGAAATGCTATATTCGCTTCCATTCGGATTTTGTGATCATAAATTTTCGTAGTTCGTAACTTAGCTTTCGTCGTGGAAGGTTTCTACGATGGAATCTGTGATAGGGCTGAATAATTTTGATTTTACCAGTTTTTCTTCTTTTGACGAGCTTGTAGTAGATCTCTGATCGACATATGATGACAGCCAAGAGCATAGCCTTATCAACATGTCATATCACGATTAGTTTGTGAAACAAGACAGTGATAATTTTTGGATATGTAAACATTGGGTTTGCCTTCAACTCCCACTAGATTTATGTTGAGGCGAGTTTAGGTAACGAACAAGGAACAAATTGCATGTGCTTTTCTTTGAAGTTGTGGGTGGGGATGTATGATGATTTCGTTGCTTACCGTTTTTTTGAAAATCAACAAATGACAACTCTTGGGGGTCAACCCTGGGTAAAGTTCAAAGAACGAACTGATTGATACGATGCCTTGTGTCAATATTATCTGTCCGCATTTGTTCATAGCTATGATTTTCGTCAATCTCACTTGCCACCAATATTGGACCTAGCACAATGTGAGAAACTTTTGTACATTGAAAATAAAGAAAAAGTTACCGCTGTTATTTTCATAAATCTATTTTGGATTTTATATTTACCTTTATTATGGGAAGAGTAGATACACTACCAAGCTTTAACAAAAGCTGCTGTCATATCCAAACAAATGCAAAATGCAATAATCATACCTTGGTAAAAAAATAGAGTAGGAAAATGAGTGTAACTGTTCCCATTAGCCCCCTCTAACCTTTGCAATTAAACGCAATGTTTGTTGAATGCAACCCAAGCTGCTGTTCAGTGCAAAGTCTATAATCCCATCAGTGCACGACATACGAATATCATGGACATAGAATTATTTTGTATTCCAGTAAACGGTCAATGGCATGCCCTCGTTGCATACGTTTCCACGTCCACAACAAATGCCGGTGGCTGATTCGAGAATTTCTTCTCGTCGTTCGTAGTTGATGTGTACCGCGAATCTACTTCATTTTTTATGTCATCTGTGAACTGTGATACATTTTTGATTACCTGTCCTGTCCGATCGAATATGGATGGCGAAAAAAAGAATCAAGAATCTGATGCGTTAACTTTACACACACAGATATAAAGAGCCATCCCATAAGAGAGTAGCAAACCTGCTGCAAGTAGAACTACTGCTGCAAACTGCTGGTGCTGCTGCTGCTGCTGCAACAACCATGATTGACCCAACGAACCTGTTTGCGTTTAAAATTGCAGGTACACTGAAATGCTGATGCTTGTGCTGTGATGGTAAAGGAAATGGTACCTGTCCTACTAAAGTGTTGTGTTTAAGTTTAATCCAGCATAAGTTGGCATCCATTTGGGATACAATTTAAATTCCTCGTGAATTATTCATTACAGATGTTCATCGTCGGTCGGTCGGTCGTCGGTCGGTTGCCTGTGTGTATATAGTTGAATCGCCTCCGACGTTGTCGTTCCTTGGTTCGCGAAAGAATTAGGAATGCATTGTGTTGTCAGGTTGACATTCATCACCAACGCCAATGTTGCGGAAAGGAAAAACAAAAAATAAATAAAAAATTTAACGAAAAACAACAAAACAAAAATACATACAATTTTCTTCAACAATAATTGATGCTAGGTGAGTTGAGTTAAATGGAAGCTTCAACTAGACACTTACTTACTCATTACTGGAGGTGACATTTTGTTATTTGTGGAACTTCAATTATGCATTGAAATGCCGAAAACGTATGCTCTTTCTGCTTAGGGAGGATAATGATTGGGTGGTCAGGTTGTCAATAAGAGAATGTTTTTTTCTTTTTATTGCTTGTTGTGAACGAGCCAAGGATGGGATAATCATTCAACAGATATAGACATTTGTCTAGACAACCATTTCAGGTATTTTAGAAGACCTTATATGTTTTTTAAGTAGACATGCGTTTCGAAGTATTTTCGTTTTGTCATTAAGTAAAAAACGATAAGAACTTACTTAGCATTTGTAAGAATGTCCTTTTATTTGTGAAGGCACAAGTAGGTAGGTATAGCGAGTTCTTATCGTTTTTTTAATTGGAAGGCTCACATGGCATAAGTCGAAGTTTTAAAGCTGATACGGGCGAAGTAAGTATTTTAAGCATGTTTTGTAGAAATCGCAAAAAACGCAGACACGCAGCACCTGGTATTTGTATGTGAAATGTTTAGACTTTTTTATTTTTAACGAAATGTTTAGACAACTTTGATTTGTGTCAATTGTTTGAATAAATAATAATTTCGCTGAAATTTTTGGCTTACGAGGTCCTGCACTCTACCCGACGATAATATATGCAGATCTTATGTTTTCACTTCGTTTGTAGCGCTTTCGTCCTCGTGTTAGTACAAAATGCATCTCCAAATAGACGGTAAATCTAATGGTGTCAATACAAAATATTCAAAACTAAGTAGGTATACAATACAGGGTGTTTTGCATAAGATGTGACAAAAGCCTAGGGCGTTTAGACGGGAGGGCAGTTTTAGAAAAAATTTAATAAAATATTATTAAAAATCAACTATGTTTTTAAAAAAATATATAGTATTTGCTTTAAATAATATTTTAGTTTAGGGTAATCAAGTGAATAATTTTTGAGTGATCAAGTCCTGAAACTAAAAAATTTTAAAAGAAATCGTAGTTGTTTTTCTTCAAATAAAACTTTTCTTTCAACAAATTAATGTTCTTATTAGTTTTTAACCAAACGAAAAAATCCTTCTCAGTTTTTGAAAAAATAAAAAAAGATAGTTACTCTATCCAAAAAACATCCTATTGCTCAGAGAACAAAGTAAGTTAGATTGTTTTATTTATTCAAATTGCATGGCATTATGCCGTCTGCCCGATCGACTATTATTCATGATAGCCGTAGAAGTTATATAAAAAGTTCCCACTCCATATTTTATTCCTATAAGATAGCGCATTTTTGGCAAAATTAAAAAGCTTTTCCACATTCAGCTTGTTATACCCTCTTCGTCCGAAAGGTTGTTTTTCTCGAATACCGCCTCACTTCGCTTAGTATTGGACATTTCCCAATGAAATATAAGACATGTTCTCGTTCTCTCCTGTGATCTATGCATCACACATACCTGGTAGATCTTCCCTATGTGGTATGTAATTCCGGTTCACAATTTCACCTCTCAACCTCATCATCATTGATATAGCCTGAACACTGTTTTTATCATGGAAATAGTTTTTTCCTATCAAATTATGGTTCAAGCGACTGTACACTGCTCTATGTACCGAAGCTTTTGCTTCTTCTCTGTACTCCAGTAGCTTCAGTTCATCAACTTTCTCCATTAGCTGATATAAAATTGAACCCCAGTTATCTACATTTCCAATGCTAAGATCAACCTCCTTCTTGCATTGAAGAGCCAGATCCATCCATTCCGCGTACCAGCTTGACTTGTTTCCACCACTCTTAACGTAGCTATTTTTGGCCTCGTATCCGCTATTTTCATTATCATTACCTTCAGTATATTATCTATCTGCAACTTTAATGTTTTTATAAACAAGGGTGAAAGTCCTGTTTCTATCATCAGATAATTTGGCGCATTAGCAGGTATAGAGAAAATTCGTTTTATACATATAGAACCGTAGGAGCTTCTCTACTGCCTCATGTTCTTTATATCCCCAGACTCTATATTGACTGCTATGAGTAATTGCTCCATTTGAAAAACATCCTTTCCATGTCGCATTGATTCCATATTTGCTATAGTTTTTCGTTGAGGTGTTTACTCAAATTGAGGTTTGACGAAAGAAGGACACTTAAGTACTTGAACTCATTCACCAGTTCTTTCTAGTCCCTTCGAATTCTTCTACCACCTCCTTTTTTAAAATCATTGCTTTGGATTTTTCTTGGTTTACTGTCAAATTCCAGAGCTTACAGTAATCTCCAAGCCAGGCTTAGTTGATTTTTTGTAATTTAAGAAAATTTTTTTTATTATATTTCGTATCCCGCCTTAACAGAAGGAGATGCCCCCCCGGCTATACGATTTTTTTCTTGTCTTAGCCCATCCTATCAGTCCGGAGCCTTTTCCGCACCATATTAAAAACAGGGTATTTGAGGTTCTGAGAGCAGAAGTGGCGTAACCCTCCTTTTTTTCAATTTTGGGTTTATTGCACTGCCGTGAAGGAAAGCGAATGATATTTTATGAATAAAAGGGAAACCGCTATTTTTTCCTTTTCAAATAGGAAATTACTAAACATTTATTTGGGACATTTTTTTTTTCTAAGACACTGGCATATATTTTTCTCCAGATGACAAATGTGTGGTGATTTCTTGATTTAATGATTTTTAAAAACCCAACCCTCAGACTTTTCTAGTAACTCATAGCTGTAAAGTAAACCTGGGTAAAGTTCAAGGAACGATCTTATTATTATTTAATTTACTTTTTTAATAATCTGGGTTACAGATTCTTCCTATGAAAGTTCAAAAACAAAGGAAATATAAGTAATGTAACCCACAAAAAAAAGTTTATTTAATGCTTTTGAGCTAATTTAATACTTAACTGTAAAACATCAAGCAACTTTTGACTTAACTATGGTTTTTAAATGTCTTTTGAATGAAACAGATATAATGCTTTTGTTTTTAATTGAGATGTTTCATCGCAATTATCTCAATTCTATGAATTTTGGGTTGCACCAATCCTGCTCTCAAGGCCTCAAATATGAAAAAGCCAGAGGCACTTCTCTTTTGCCAAGCATTTAACCTTCCTATACCCGCGCATTGGTCTGTGAGACCGAAACAAATAATTTTTTCGCAAATATTTTTGTAACCGTGCAATTTAACTCAGTGTGCTTTATGGTAGCTTTGTGGATTATATCATCCCTTATTTTAGAAGGGAAACTATAGGCTCATAAGTTTTGGTCCCTGAGACCGTGCTTTTTTTTTTTTTTTTTTTTTTTTTTTTTTTTTTTTTTTTTTTTTTTTTTTTTTTTTTGACGTGGGTAGGTATAGAAGGTTAAAGTGTTACACTCTAGTGATACCACACTCTGTCAATTCTCTGGAGGGGTGACGACACCGCGGAGTACTTTCCTGAGAGAATTTTCTGCATTTCCCGAATAAGGCCTAAGATGCTCAGCGCAGTCGTGGTGATATAAGCTATAAAAAAAGGGTGCTATACGGCAGTACATTGAACTGGTATTTCGAAATAGGTGCTCCAGTTTGTATTTTGAAAATCTTGGACTGAAAACAAAGTAATATATTTTTAGATACGTAAAATGTCTCACGTATCTAAAAAAAAATATTACTTTACCTACAAAAAGGCCTAACACACAATATGCGGGTAGGGGCTACATTTTCATCATCATCGAGTAGCTAATATTTTCAGCAGTCTTATGATGCCTCAAAATGACCAAAAAGATATTTCATTTGGAGCCGTTTTTCTACACTAACCTCCATAGCTCCGCTTTCTATTCGTCACTGAAAAACAGTTCGCAACGAAGTTTCGTCCTCGTGTTTTTTTATCTAATAAATAAAAGATTAGTTGAATTTTCAACACTATATTTTCCTTAAATGATCATTTCGGAAGCAATAATTCCATCTTCAATGAGTGAGAATGTTACAAAAATCGTCCCAAAAATCATATAACGACTTTGGAACCTTTCCCAGCCTAACCTAAATGCAGTCTTCCACATACTAGAACCATTTATTTTTCTGACGAATTAACTGAACCCAAACAAAACCGTGGCACTTTCAAAGACACTAAAATAACCCTCCCCAACACTTCTTTACTGTAAGTCAAACACAAAAAAAAAAAAAATCCAGAATTGAATTTCCTTCAGCTTCAATTTCGTGTATCCTAATCGGAACCACGTGCCCGTCAACCATCCATTAAATCTCCAGTCTAAAAAGACTTCAAGTGTTAAAAAAACGCTGAAGTAGGTATTTACGATTTTACGCATCTTGATTAGGTACTATCTACCACTGATTTTTGGAGGCGGTATAATCGTTTGAACGTTGTTCTTTATGTCTGTTTCTATTTCTTTGCTGTTGAAGGCTCACAGGCTAAAGAAATAATGTCACATTAGCTAGTGATAAACTTTGATTGAAAAATTAACTGCTATCAATGAAAACTGCTATCGAGTTATTCTATAATTGAGTGTTTAGTTCCTTCTATTTCACTTTTCATTCTTTCCTCTCACAATGCTCAAACAGATTTTACTTCGCTGAGGTTGCGGTTGTCTAAAGACTCATTTAAACGGCTAACCCTTTCTCAGAAAAAAGAATTTAACCTTTTCCTGTTGACACTTTCGTTTTAACCCAGCACCTTTTCCGTTACTGTTAAAGAGCAAACCTTTACAAATTGATTTTCATATAAATTGAGTGTAAAGAGAAAATTAAGTCGTTATGTTTTAGTGTAGGTTTCGATTTGAGCTGACGCTCATCATTTTTTTTTTGGATTTCGTTATCGATAAGCAATTTGATATTCTTGCAATACCGTTGACATTGAATTGCATATTTACAATGCAAATTATTCAGTGACGCGTTTGTAATTTTTTTTTACTCTGCTGTCTGCTTTCCTTACATTCAGCTCCCTCTTTTCCATCTGCTGAAGTCCTCATTTTTTCTCAACGGTTCTGTTGTTGGGAAGACTGATATAGATGTTCATGTTGCCTATATTAGAGAGGGTGGTCTCAACCATGCGTGGGCCGCCGATCATCAATTGACACTACAATTTTCTATTCAATAGAATATTGATACTGTGTAACTAATGCGTTACAGCAAAAAAGTTATTTATAACCAACATTCGCGCAGTTATCGTACTCGTGCAGATAAAAAGACCTACACAGGGTGACCCAAAACAATAAATCGATAAAATATATTTTTCCCTACTCATAGGACTACACATTTAGTATTGATGTGGAGAGAGACTAGAGAAGCTAGTATTGTGAGATTTTCACCCACTAAAACCACCACGATAAATTATATTTCTTCGAGGGAAAGCTCTATCAATAATTCTCTTTAATGTTTGTTAAGACTGTTTAGTGGGTTGGAACTCAATGGCCGCACCCGAACAATAGGGTTCTACTTTTTCTATAGCTGTGTCTTGGGAAAAAGGGATACATATACGTAATTTAAGAGTGCAGTGGAGCGAGTTTGCGAGAAAAAGGAGAAAAAGGGATTTATGATTTTTTATGACAACTTTTTTTGAAACATCGAATCAATGACAATATAATATTACAAATTATTTTCAAAAAAGTAGAAAACTTCGTCCTCTGGAACGGTTCTATGCACCAGGCAGTTTGGGTTTTTCGAAAAATCTTCGTGAATGACTCAAAGTTGTTGTCGAAACTCATCTCGTACATATTGTCGGTTTTTTACATACCTTCGTGTTGCCGAACAAATAATTTCTTTCGTATTATGGTAGATCGTCTTTTGTTCAAATTTCTTTTTTTTTTTGCAAGTTGAGCATGGTAATGTTGACTTAGTGTTTTGTTATTTCATTTAACACTTTGGGTCGTGTCAGCAAAAATTCACGCCTAATAGAAATCATATAGCCATTATAGTTTTTTTCGTGTTGATAGTAATTTTTGAAAGACGAATAACTTATGTAGGATTGAATAACTTTGGCAAAATATTTTGCATATTCAAACAAAATTTACTTTGATTTTTTTATTTATTTAAAATTCAGGTAGTACAGACTAAGTGGAATTAATGATGCCATTAACATATAGGTATTGTCACGAAGGTGGTAACTTTAGAGCTGCTTGTTTGTTTATTTATACGCAATTCTTCAAGAAGATTCATTGCGTCCTTATTTATTTAGCATATTGAGTTGGAGGGGAAGAACTTAGATACTGATCATGTTTCAAACTAGTAAAGATGATTTTACTGTGCAATCGTTGCTGGATTAATAAATTGGATATTCGCTTACTTTGGTAGGCGCTTCTGTTTTCTGTGGTGCCTTTGGGGTAATGGTTGGCGTGTCTGCCTGTTATGCGGGAGGTTCGTGGTTCGAACCCCAACCGAAACCGAAAAATATTTTGCACGAGTATCACCTTTCGGGAGGAATTGGCAAGCCCTCCGATTATCTATCGGATATCTATCATTGATATTATAACCTTTCGTATTCGGCAGAAAAATGTAGGTGCTCCATTTCCTTACAAGGTCACAAGGCATGGTTGTGAGGAATGGGTTAAGCCCAGGACACCCCGCTGTGTTGCACCACCCTATTTATATATTTTATTTATTCTTTTTTGAAAGATCCTTGTCCCCATCCAAATTGAGGCATCTAATAGATTATTCTTAACAATGGATGTTTTAACTTTCCTTTTGCTTTAAATTTGAGTCAGTCAGCCAAACCGGTTTCATTGAACTAAGCTTACTTTGAAAGAGGGTATTCAGTATTCTGCTAATAGTACGTCAATTCAGTTTTGTGAAATTCGCTTTCCTCTCCTACACTGCTTTGAATTAAGTTCGATGAAAGGTTAAAAGTATAACCACATGTTCGCTATTAAAGTGGTTTTTGTATTTGCAACTGTGACAAATTAAGCTTTCGAATGGTGTCTACAGAGCGATATAAGAGAGTGCCCAAACTGATGCGATAAGAGATAAGACCGACACCGTGGTTCCATACATTTTGAATTTCAGTTTGAATTTCTACAATGAAATTTGCGATAGTCGGTTGAATACGCTTTTCGGACAAAATTTTGCGATCTCTTTCTATACGTTTCTGAAAGCGTGTTGGAGAGTTGGTAGGTGTTCATTCGTTTTACCAATCCTATCTATCGCAATTTCGCGATTGTTAAGTCTTTATCACCATACAGCATTCTTAAAAAATGAAGAACTGAAAAAGACTCCAAGTATTTTGTGTTCGAAGCCACTGAGGTGTTCATCTATTCATCGTCTGCTATTAGTCCAGTCATTTTAGACATTTCTGACCAAAAAAATTATAAATTGAACTCTTTTCACTCGATTTTTTCATGTTTTAAGGGGCTCAGCTAGTTTCTCATTTTCAAAAAATCGATTTTTTTTTTCATTTTTCGATCTCAAAAATGATGTCCTAAAATATTGGAATGATATCTTGGATAATTTTGAAATGACAGAGTATAGAAGAGAAGCATCTCGGGCGCTTGAACTCCTGCTCTGAAAACTTTAAATGCGTTTTTCTCAAAACTATATTATTCAAATTTGCCGCAGCTGTAACTCACGCAAATATTGACAAATCGTCTTGAAATTTTAACTGCATACTCTCCATATGTTTTTACATACAGCCATCTACAACTTTTACGATCGGATGGAAATTGTAATTTTGGCAGCCATCGAAAGACGATTTTTTTGGCGAAATTTGGACTTTTTTTTTTAAATTGCTGCCATTTTGTCAGTTTTCAATTCTTCACTATAATTATAGATGGCTGTATGGGAAAAAGGGTCTACTTTAACGCCATGTTTTTATTTTCTTGTTACAGGTACCAGAAAAATTCATAAAAATGCGGCAAATTGACGTCTTCTAATTTCAAGAAGTTCAAGAAATGGTCCATATCTCTCTTGGATTTCAATATTTTAACACGAAATTTCGCGACAATTTACATGAATATATGAATAATAAACTCCTAAAATTACAGAACATTTGAAGCTATAGTTTTTTTTTACACGCCTTCAAAAAATCACCTCCATTTGAGCTCGAGAAACTAGCCGAGCCCCTTAAAATATATAGTAAAAATTGTGATTGAAATCACTATTCCAAAAAAAATTATTCAAGGTCGAAGTTCCTAAAAATCGAAGTTCTATAAGTCATGATTCATTTTCGTTTCCATCAATATCACATGTTTCTATTGCGGTTTCAAGTTGTTGGAGTTGACCATCTTAACCATTATGTGTTGACAATTGACATTAACATATCTACAGGCCTACCGTGCCCAAATTGCTTGATAAACTTGTGCAGAAAAAGTTTTTCAATATTATTGAAAACTGTATTTCCCCCGTTCAGCATGGTTTTTACAAGGGACGATCTACATGTACAAATTTGGCCGAGTTCACTAATTTTTGTTCCTCGGCTATGGAAAGGGGTGTTCAAGTTGATACTGTCTACACTGACTTTGTGAAAGCATTTAGCAGAACCAATTTAAACATTTTATTGGATAAACTCAAAGCATATGGCTTCGATGGCACAATCCTAAAATGGTTCGAATCTTATTTGATCGGGTGGAAGCAAGTAGTTACCATAGGAAACTACCATTCGAAAGGAATTCAAGTTTATTCGGGAGTTCCTGAGGATAGCCATTTAGGTCCCCCCATGTTCTCATTGTATATAAATGACATCGTCAACCTTGTGGAAAACTGTCGAATTCTGATTTTTGCAGACGATATCAAATTTTTCAAGATTATTTCAAATTTAAATGAATGTTTTGATTTTCAAAATGATCTCAACATATTTGAAACCTGGTGCAGATCTAATGATCTTGAAATCAATATTGCAAAATGTGCTGTTATGACTTATGGCCGAATTTTGCATCCAATTATGAAGAACTATGTTCTCAATGGAAATAATTTATCAAGAGTTGATAGTTTAAAAGACCTTGGAATAGTTTTTGATAAGAAACTGTCATTTGATCTCCATATTGATTATGTTGTATCCAAAGCGCATTCCCTTTTGGGATTCGTAAAAAGAAATTCTGTAGATTTTAAGGATCCGTATACAGTAAAATCTCTTTTTTTTGTTCGCTAGTTCGTCCTACCCTTGAATACAGTTCCATTGTTTGGTATCCCAGTATATTAAAAAATATCAACCGGATTGAAAGAGTTCAAAAAAATTTTTTGCGGTTCGCTTTAAGGAATTTTACATTGACAGATAATGCGATTTTAAGTTATAAGAAGAGATGCTTACTGTTGGGAGTTAAAACTCTAGAAAGGCGAAGAAAGGTTTATAGCGTAATGTTTATACGTGATATCTTGTGTTTTTCTATAAAAAGTGAGTGTTTGCTTTCTCTTATTTATTTTTATGCTCCTTTGAGGTCTTTAAGAACAAGACCACTTTTATATGATGTTCGCCATGAAACTTTGTATGGACAACGTGAGCCTATCTCTCGTTGTGTAAGGCTGTTCAATTTAGTCTATGAAGATGTTGATATTTGCATGCCCAGAGAACAATTTAAAAATATTTTAATGGAAAATAATCATTTCTAAATTAAGTTATAATTGAATTTTTGTAATGAATATTGCTTTGTAAAAATCTGTTGATTGAGAGATCGTAGATTGAAATAATAAATACTAAATACTAAATACTAAATTCATAATTTCTTTCAATGTCATCATGGCAATTCCCAGATAAACTTTTGCACAAATGCAAAAAATTGTTTCAATTTCATTATGTGGTTCTGGTGGCTATAAGATCACAATGGATCCAAAAAAATTGTTGTTCATGGCGCACCCCCACTGTTAAGGTTCAATATCTTCTTCGCTATCGATTTTTTTATGGCCCGAATCGGAGGTTATGGATGTGGACGATATGTGTTTTCAACACTTGCCATACGGCTATAACGAAACAATGAATTCTTATCGTGACCAATTCAATAACCTCGTAGTGGCGATGTCGATTGGCCGCCAATATCATTTGATTTGACCCCGTTGAACTTCTTTCTTTGGGTTTAATTGAAAAAAAAAGTGTAGGTACGTCACGTCGATAAGCCAGCCAAGGGCTAAAGGATGAGATAATTCGGCACATTAACGGCATAGAACTACAATAAATTATGTCTCAGCGTCATCGAAAATCTGGACCATCAGATGTAGATGTGTCGCCGATGTCGCGGCGGCCATTTGGCCGATATTTTGTTTCGTACATAATTGAACCATAACAATATTACCATAATCAAAAGAAATGACAGTCATTTTCTAAATAATTTGTGTTTTATTCATAATCAACATCGGCCCTTAAAATTTAACCACTTTACTTTAGCTTATATCATTGTATATAGAAACTATGGTAAATTCATGAATCTATTAAACATTACTTTGGAACGGAGGAGCACGGTGGTGCAGCATTCGCTTCTCTATACACATAATGGTGAAACAAATGGCTTGGAACGGAGACTGTTAAGTTGGACCTGAGAAAATAGGTTCGCTATACCAGTGAAAAAGTCTACAAAATAGTACTATAGTTTATGTATATACAATGCTTACATTGCATTACGCTTTACCTTTTGCCATATAATGCAGAAGTTGTATCGCAAAATGTATGTTGCTTTGAAAGTATATATTTTTTGAAACCTATAATTTTTCATAAAAATTTTTTTTATTTAATTTTTCCTTTGCCTGGCTTCATAAAAAGTGATTGTTCTTATTGATGGCAGCATCTTTTAAGATGAACTAAAGAATCAATGTTTCCACCAACTATGACAGTCGTATTAGCAATTGATTCTTCCATGGGACACGTATTCATTGTGAAGATGAATACCTAAACCATTTTTGTCAGAAATTATATTATCTGTCATTTTCATAATGACCTAAATTTGTCTCCGACGCATAGAAAGCGCGATAAATTTAAAAAATCGATTTTCGGAACCTCGACCTTGAATATTTTTTTTACCGCAGTGATTTCATTCTCGACTTTTAGTATATGTTGTAAAACATAAAAAAAAAAATCGAATGAAAAAAAATTTGGGTTCTAATATTATAGATCTGATATGTCTTGAATGACTGGACTATTAAGTAAAATTTATTAATGCAAATTTAGATCCTATATCCTGTTGTCTGAAATTTAATACTTAAATTTAGTCCTGATGATAATTAAATTAAAATAATTAAATTCGTGGTACCCGTGGCGTAATGGTTAGCATGTCCACCTGCTAACCCAGAGGTTCGAGGTTCGAATCCCAGCAGAGGCAAAATGCAAAAATGTTTTTCCACGGGTATCGCCTTTCGCGAGGAATTGGCAAGTCCTCCGTTAGTAAATTCATTGCCATGAAAAGCGCATTCTCAATTAGCCGTTCGGAACCGGCGAAAAATTGTAGGTCCCCTCCATTCCCTCACAAGGCATGGTTGTGAGAAATGCGCTAGGCCCAGGGGCTCCTCGCTCTGTTGTGCCACCCTATTTATTTATTTTTATTTATTTGATAATTAAATTTAATACTCGTACACTAGGATCCAGTATCATTATGTAAATCCAAGATGGCCACTGCTACAAAATGGCGAATCAAATACATTTTCACTACCTCCTATAGGTATCAAATAAAAGGGCTTAGTTAGCAGAATATGCATTGCAGAAAGTCCAAACTCACAGAAAGAAACGGGGGTTGTTTTGCCACCAGAACCCATCTTATCAAATATGACATTTAAATTTAAAGAACAGTTGGTATAGTGACTCCGTTTTACTTGATCTATCTTGACAACGAAAAACGGAAGTGAAGTTCGGTTACCAAAGTTGTTTAATTGATTAGTAAGTAAGTCTAATCCCATTAACTGGACCCTGCTTGAGCAACTTGGAATGGTCATCATTTTGCCTCTTATATCCTCTCATTCACTTCTTTCAAGACCACAGCGGCAAGGTGTCCAAGAATTGGTCGATTATTATTTCCGCAATTTCTTGTCCAACTTATTGGAAAAAGAATCTTTGCGATCAAAACAGTTCATTGAAAGAAGGATACAACCTCAACCGCAGAAACTTTTTCCAATTTCGGAAAGATTTTTTTTTTGTTCGGGTATTTGTTTTCTTTTGTTCTTTTTTTTCTTGTTTATTTAAGTCTTATTGTGTGAAAAATTGTTATTCCTTGCGAGGGGCAAATAAGAGTTTCGTCCATCTCCATCCCATTCTACCTATATCCATTGTCCGTGTTAGTAGAAAGGTGGTTCTAGACGAATTGTTTTCTATTTCTCCTAGTTCATCATAATAAATTTAATTTTGCTGACTATACGATAAATTGTATAGAAAAGAAAATGAAACAATAAAACAAAGAATACCTACCCCGAGGCTGAACTTCATTGGAAAATAATTTTCTCATTACTCTTCTCAGACATGGTTAGATTACGTGCCTTGCTTGATATACGCATATAACAATTCTTTCAATATATCATTGCGTAGCCTTTTTCTTTCCGTTCGAAAACACACTTGCTTTTTTTGCCAAAAGCTATTTCTTGATGACGTATGTGAATTTTACTTATCTTCAAGTTTTTGGATGAGTTAGCTCCCCATACGAGTTCCTCTTTTTTTTTTGGCATTGAAACAGGATATCGATCGTATATTTTTTCTCATCAAACAGGAGACAGAATTGTTTCGCCAAAACTATTTTCTTTTTTGTTTTGTTCCTTTTACTTAAAATTATAGTCTGGTTCCAGTCCCAATCCAGAGCCTACAGGATAAAGTATCTCCGATGAAACTGACGGCAATTAGTTATCGTTTCTTCTTATGAGACATTTCGTAGTGATAAGGGCTCTGTAGATAGACCAAGGCAAAGTTTTTTTTTTTGCGCAAATGGCTTTCTTTTGAAATACATCCAACATTAACAGTTATCTGTTATAAGATAAGTGTCATTCGAGGTGGAAGATAAAATGAGAAACTCTTTTGTTCCGAAAGTTGAACATTTTCATTAAATTTTATGATTTGTGTTGGCTGCTCGATAGACCACACTCTGCCTTGAACTAAATAATGCTTTATCGTCAAAGTCAATAACTCGTTCCCCGCACACACCAAAATACGCCAAAAGTCATTCTTAATTAAACCGAAAAAATCGAAGATTCTTATCTTATCAATGGCAAAAGTGTTCAATTGTAATGGTATCATAAATTACATACTTTGCTTTTGTTTCTAGGGTAAGTTAATGTTGTTCAGGCACTTGTTAAGATTTCCTATCCCTGCAAAGATGGTAAACTTAACGTCAATGGGACTCATTTAGAATATGTACACTCAAGCCTGGTGTTAGGCCTGGTGTCAATTGTATACTCGCAGTAAGGACGGCCCTGGTGCAGTGGTAGAGTGTTCAGTAGATATCCCGGACGCGTGGGTGCGAATCCCGATCAGGGCATCTTCTTTTCTTTCAGCCTCCCAGTTTTATCCACGCCGCGCCACCCTCGAGGTTATATGTGAAATTACTAGCATCTTATTTCCATCTACTGCACCACAAAAAGGGAAAGCTGCTACCCTGTGCCCTGAGTAGTATGTACAATGAACCGGAAAGGTATGAGTGTTCCCTATTAGATAAATAAAAATAGTATATTCCTAGTAGATGTTATTGGATGCCTTAATTAGCAAGCCGCCACCAACAGATTTACAATTGTACATCAAATTGATGAAGATTTTTTATTTGAAAACGTGGCGTTGAGTTATCGAAGTAGAGGTTTGAACCTTGTTGACAAATATCTAATGACCTTGACGTTGTAATTCTGTAAACTTGCTTTTAACTTTGAGACTCGTGGACAGTTTGCTAACGTAACCTTATTAGTTTCTATAGTTTTTAAGTTTCAGTTTCAAAGTTGTAGTGACATGATTCAGGTTTGATAAAAGTAAGCTTGACAACAGTCATGCCAAGAGTTTACCCCGCAAACTTCTTTAATTTTTCTTCTAAATAGTCCTGTTCGCACTGTACAATTAGTTGGACTGACTTGGGCTTGAACGACCAATGCCTGATAGTGTAAACCCTTCAGACGACCGCTTGTCCAACTTGTTGGATGGTTTTCAAAAATTTTTGAAAATCTAGAAGTTGGGCAGAGTGGAAGGGTATGTGACATAAAGTTGGAGGACAAGCTTGATAAGTGGGAACGCAAAATACATCAGACCATCCAACTTCCATCAAACGAAGTCTGTCCAACTAATTGTACAGTGTGAACAGTATGTGACTGAGCTCTTCGTTGCTTGATGATTAGGGCTTCAAAAGCAAAGGGGCGCGATACCCAAAGTGTTTCTTTGTGTGTTTTTTGTTTGAAGTATTGTTCTTCAAAGTTTTATCTTCCTTCCAGTTGTTGATTCGCTGCCATGCACTTTACTTTCAAATAAACAGTATCTGTTCAGCCATTGTTGGCAAAGTCAACAACATTTATATCATATCGTTCCGGCAAGTTGTATTGAAAAACTGATATGAAGAAACAAATTTAATTCAATAAAAGAAATTTAAAGTGTACAGGCAGTAAAATTCTGATGTGAAGTGACGTGTAATGTACAAATGTGACTTATAGTACTTGACATGTAAGGATTAGTAGTGCAATTGTGTGAAATTCTTATAGAAGCAAACTATTGATGTGGCAAAATTAAAAACAATACAGTCGAAACTTTTGACATTCAAGTGAATGCCCCGAGTACGTGGCAAGATCCGTATTTAAACATTTTAATAACTTTTATATCGGTGTATGATACAATTGCCTTAAAATTCAATGCCACGACGACGGCATTTTCCTTTCACACGTTGTTATAAGTCTGCGAGGCTTTTTGGTGTTTTTTGTCAACTTCTGTTTAAAATTATACTCAAACTAAAAGTTTAGTTAATGGCTCTAGTGAATTGTCAAAAAAAAAGCTTAACCTTAAAGTTGGATACTTTTTTAGCAAAAGTTAGCCCTTGGTTGGTTAAAATTGAGCTTAAGCTGAAGAAGTTTTATAATAACTGCTGTCCTACCAAACTCTTTTATGACTTTAGTCTGTTTTTTAAGGCTAAACTGTAATTCAGGTGATCTAAAATAGCTTTAGCTAAAAATGAAGGCAAATGCTGTAACAATATCAAAATACAACACCCGAATCTAAAAAAATATTTTTTTTTTCGTTGGAACTCTACGTAGAACAACGAAAATACTGATTGAAATTTGTAAAACTGCCTGTTCCAATTTTCACCATGCTATGAAACTAAGGAGTGCATAAGAAGCTGAAGTTGTTGTTTACTTTTTGCTGTCGAAATACTAATCGATATACAGTTTTTTAGTAATTGTAATTGGTCCTTTGTCCTTTTAAGAATGTGGACCTTAAGCTACGATTTTCCAGTTAAAGATATTTACGGAAATTTTTTTTATTTACATAAATCAAAACTTAAGCTAGAAAAGTCTTTCCTTAGTCACTAGCAAAAGCTGTGCTATCTAGTTCTATCTTGCACCCAAAATAAAAAAATTTTGGTTTGATTGTTGACAAAATCTTGTTTTGTTTGAGTTTTTCGTTTGATTAAATTAAACAAACGAGATTATATTACTTGGAAAAAATGTTTTATTCACCTACTCTGATATGTGTGCCTCTACCGGATGGTCGTCATAAATTTTTTTTTATTACAAAAAGAAAATACTCTGCAATTTGGTTTATCTATTCTAATACTTTTTTGATAAGACATTGTAGTTCTGATAAAAGACTTTTATGAGCTTGTCTTTTTTTCCTCTGACAGTAAAAAAATAGTTATAGCTTGAAAACAAAATATTGACAATCAAAAAAAAAAAAAAAAAAAGGGTGCGCAACATAGCAAGGAGGCCCTGGGAGCACATTTCTCGCAACCATGCCTTGCGAGGGAATAGAAGGGACCTACAATTTTCTGCCGGTTTCGAACGGCTAATTGAGAAAGCGCTTTTCATGGCAATGAATCTACGAGGGCTTGCCAATTCCTCGCGAAAGGCGATACCCGTGGAAAAACATTCTTACCTCTGTTGGAATTGGAATTCGAACCTCGAACCGCTGGGTTAACAGCAGACATTTTAACCATCACGCAACGGGTACCACAATGAACGACAATCGTTTTGTTTTATTGTGTACTTTAGCTTCTTGAAATGTTTGAAAACGGTGGTCACATATTGTCGAATGAACTTAAGTTTTGTCTTATGTGATGAAACTGATCACTTGATCAAGTACAAATGTGAGGCCAAACGTGAACGCAAACCGACAAAAGACAAATTCAAAATTGAAAGCATTCCACATTTTAGTGAGCTAACTAAGATCATTAATGTCGCTTTCCATGACCAATTTTCCATTGGTCGATTTGTTGGAACTTCGTGCTAATATATGCGACTGTTTTATTGTTCTCCTTCTCTGTTACACCAATTTGTCGGTATTGACTTGCGGTTGAATCGTTGCTTGTGTTGCTTCAACAAATCGACCAGTACGAACATCGCCCGTTGGTTTCACTGGAAAAACTCATTTAAAAAACCAATAGAACACCTGGAATTATTTCTGTTGAGTTTTGAAAAATTATCTTTTTGTGAGTGAAACGCTAATGGCTCATTAAAAATGTCCCTAATCCAAAATTTTCTTTTTCACATTTGAGTTACCTGTCCCTGGCCCCTAACAGTTATTGCGATAAGGAAAAACCATCAGGAAATTTGAGACAAATTCAAACATAAATTTTTTGCTCATGAGCTTTTATAGCGAAAAGAAAAAAAGATGTCAGTTTTCAGGCTCTCATCTCTCAACCCTTCGCAGCCACACACACAGCAACTGGTTCTCCTTGTGCAACAATGCACACGAAAAAAAAATCCGCTGTGAGTCTGTCAGTGGAATACATGGAAAATGGAATCCAAATAATTTGAACGATTTGTTCTATTTTGGCTGAAAAACTAAAAATGAAATTGCATCGGGAAACTAGAAAAATGCAATTTCAACAGAAAATATGTGTTCAATTATGCATTTTTTAGGCACAAAAAATTCTTTTAGTGATTTGAATTCGATTAATGTAACATTTGTACTTGGAATCAAAAGAAAAGCTATTTTTTATTTCATTTGAAAATTTTTCCTGACTCGTTTTCCTTATTAAATATAACTGGGGCCTAAGTGTTTCTTGAGTGGATTCTCACTTCAAATCCAGTGCAGAACAGGGCTGTTACTATCGCCTCGATAAAAGCAGGCCATGAACGGTGGAAAATGGAACGAAATCCTACTAAATTCATAGAACTTCGTTCCATTTTCCATTGCTTATCGCCGACAGAGCAGGGGCACAGAAGTTGCTGTCATTTCTCAACAGAAGCGATGATTTTCCGCTAATGGAACGGTTTGAGAATGGTGCTGGACGTCCCTAGATGATTCTTTTTGTCCAATGGAAAGTGACATAAAAGGTTTTTTTTTCTTAAACTTCGTTCGTTGAACTATACCCAGGGTTGACCCAGGTTTCTTTGACAGTACCAAAAGTTGTAAGCCACATGTCCCTGTCATTTTAACAAATATACATGCCATTTGACAGTCGAGTTTAGGTAATGAACAGACCTAAACTCGCCCAGCAAAAACCTAGGGCGTTTTGAACAAACCCAGGGCTCAAAAAACACTTAGTTTGATATTCAGGGCGAGTTCAGGTTTTTAAAAAATTGCTTTGTGGCGACCGCAAGGCAAAACCAGGGTTTCAACGACAAACCTAGTATTTTTCAATTCACAAACACACAAGCATGTTATACTCTGTGTGTCAAACTACTTTAAAAGTGCTGCCAAACTTTAAAAGTTTCTTTCACATAATCTTGCATAGTTTGGTTGAATCGCTTATCAGTAATCACAATCATAAATAAGAGAATGACAATGCCTCGACCCCTGGTCAACACACCAGTACATCTTTTCCTCTGATTATCAAGATACTGTCTCTACGCGTATTCTACTTTGTTTCCATTTTGACGCCAGAAATGTCAATGATCTGCGTTTTGATCGCACCTTTTTAAGTTAATAAGAATCTTTCTGTGAAATCATGAATCATATTTAAATCATCTCGGCCTACTTACCATTTTTGTTAGTTATTCAAGAACTTAACACCCGAGTGATGTAAGCCTTAAGAGATCGGTCAGACCTTTGTTCGAGCCAGCGTTGCCGCAATAAAATTTTTTAAGGTGCCATTTTCGGTAACCAAATGTACCAACTGGGTGCCACCAGCCATTCAAAGGTAGAGAGATATTTAAAAACACAAAAACAAATACTTTCCCATAAAGTATCATTACCATTATTTGGGCATGACTTAGTACACACACACACACGATATGTGTGTGTGTGTTACTAAAAAAACATCCCTTTGAGTCTTTTTTGAATGAGTTGATAAGTTTTCTTCATTAAAATGTATCAAGTTCTTAAGGTGCCAAAATGAGAGTTAAAGGTGCCAATAAGGTGCCAATCGATACTGAAGGGTGCCAAAATGGCACAATTGTGCCACTTCGGCAACGCTGGTTCGAGCTTTTATGTTCTTAGATCTAATAAGCGTTTAAATGGTTGAGATTATATCTTCTCGTATTCATACATCCCATGAAATGCTATACTGACGAAAACATTCGTCTGCTCTACAAGAATTATGTAAATTTTTCTTAATTGAAAAATTCCAATTCCAAAGTTAAAAAGTTTATACGTTCATGCATAAAATCGAGTCTCTAATGAAATGACTATAAAATTTCTCCCTCATCTTCTGTGTCCTTGACCCTAACATAAATAGCAATAGGTAAAGTAAAAGTGATAAGAAAAATAAAACGTTTGGGACACAAAAGTATCATTTGAAGATATTTCGTGATCATAATAAGAGCTCGTTTGGCTAATTGTTGGGAAAACTTGAACGAAAGTTTACAATGAATGAGTTTTTAGTCGAGTTGAAGTGAAATATTGTGCATTGGGTATTTTTATTTCTTTTGATGTTGAAAAATGTCAACAAAAAGTCCGCAAGACAATAACAGTTTAATGGCTTCTTAGAAACACATTATAACTTTGGACACTAAACAAAATAAAGGTTACAACAACTTACAAACGAAAATAAATTATATTGGACACTTGCCCTGTCCAAGAAGAAAGAATGATTAAACTTTTTGAGAGGAAAACAAGATGACGGTCTGCCTCTTTGCTTGAGAGCATTTTTAAAAAATAATATCTACTTACAGAGAAAATGAAAAATAAATGTTAAGCACTTATCATTATCATAAGCAAATTATTTATGTATTTTTGGAATGCGGTTATGGTTTAGGTTTTGGTTAGATAAAGGTCATGTTATCGCTATGCCTATCCTTAATGAAATTTTCTTGAATTAGAGACGGTGATTTATATTGCCCTTAGGCGCTGGCTGGCGATTTCCGATTCAAAGGACTGGACCATTGGCAAGGCAAAGAAATAGAAGGAGATATCTTCATTCAATTTGTTTAATGGATTCCTGTTGATAGAGTATAAATCCTCATATAATAAAACTTTACTTTGCTTAGTTTGCTGCTTCCTAAATCAACCTGAAAATAGAAGCAAGTCATGTCCTTAAATAAGATTTATTTATTAAGGTGTAGCAGCGTGATTGATACACGTAGTAGTTTTTTTTCTTCTTTTCTAATGTGGAAATTTCCCTTTTATTACACCAAAGGCCATGTCCAGTATCCCGTTACTAACCATCGTATCTATGAATTTTTATTTTCAGATGCTTCCTACACGTTATCGAACAAATCAGTCGATTATTTTCAACATCACATACGAAAAGTTACATCGGCATAGGAGAAGAAGAAGCAACATCAATTTTCACTGGCAATCTTCCCCAAGAGGGAGCTTCTATGTATAATCCTTAATTCAATAAAATGAAATCACCCACAAAGACTTCGATGTTCAGTTAAGGAACCTTTTAAAGGGATTTCCACATTAATGGCAAATCGCCCCTCCAAGCTGTGCTAAGCATCGAATCGACAACCATGGCGAATGAGAATGTTACAATGATATAGTCATCTTAATTTTTTTTTTTTTTTTATCCTCTACGAAAGTATACCTAGGCTGCAAGGACATATCTACAGTTACACTTAAGACTTACATACATTTTTTATACAGCAAAATATCTATTGTATATGTATTTTTTAAGAATATTATATAAGGAACAACGATTGTGACCGGTAACCAACCAGTTGTTGTTAAAAGAAACTAAAGACACATAATTTATCAAGGATATTCTGAGCACGAGTCTATGAAAAAAAGCCAAATTATGTGAATTGAATACAAGATCCTGTTATTTCTGCCAGGCTACGTACCATCAAAACGTTAGCCTATTTTTGTCTCACAACAAAGCTCACTATTGTGAAGAAGGAAAAAATAAAAAATAAGACGAGAAAATCCTACGAAGCAAGGACATACCCCTTGAACCACTTAAAATACAATAGCGTTGTCTAAAAGTGACACAGTCACAGTGAAACTGGAAAAAATATGGCATTCATATGGAGACGTCGCTCAACGTCGATTGTGAAAATTGTCGCAGTTCTGACGGTAATTTGGTTTACCATTGCCTTCCTGCTCTACACTGACGACACGAGACGAGCTGCGAAATGGAATGGAATGTCCTTAGGGTTTAAAAGTGTTGGTGGTGGCGGCGGCGGCGGAGAACCAGGTGGTGGTGGTGGTGGCAAATCAGGTGGTGATGAATTTGACTACTCTGCACGAGGTAGTAATGGAATCGCTGCTGCAGCTGATGTTCCTAAAGCGGCAAACAAGAACAGTGACAGAGGTGGCATGCACCCTGTCGAGACTGTCATCGATGCTAACAAACGTGATATAAATAATGGAGATGAATCTGTGATCGATAATGTTGTAGTGCAACCACATGAAAAAGCGGCCATTAAAAACGAAAACCATGAAGCGGCGGCAGTGCGAGGAGATAACGCGGTTAGAAGTAACAAAAAACAACAACAGGTTGACGATGGTGAGTTCTGGTTTCTTTTACGACTATTATTTTACAATTAACAACCTCGCAGTTGTTGTTTGCTTTTGCCATTTTCTTCTTTTTTACCTTTTCATAAATATGCACAAGGTGTGTGTACTGTGAAGCTGCCATGTCCCATTTCATTTGCACCATGCAGACTGTAATGTGCTTAGGAGCGAGTAGAAATAAAAGTGTTATGGTAGTTACGACGGCAGACTATCAAGAGATAAAGATACAAAAAGAAAAGAAAACAATACGTGTGCAAGAAGACTTTTACCATTATTATCTCGATGTCAGAAACTATTTTTCTCGTTTTATATGACTTGGCACTTACTGTGAGACTTAAAAAATCACTCGGGTGATAAGGGTGCTATTAATTAAATGGACGTAGGACTTCATATCCTCTTAAGGCTAAGCTATACATGTGATCGTATATAGACTATGAACTACATATCCTCAGTAGAATTTGTTTCAACTCCACAGACAAATGGAAGGTATAGGTACATGGTACAAGTCCTTTAAATCTTCGAAGTGTCTCGTAGTGAGACATAGGTTTTGTTGGGATTGTTCAAGTCAAGGGACTCTCTAAGCCCAGCTGATGATTTTGTTCTAAGTCGTAGATCGGTGCTATCAATCAAAAAGCCTCATTGACTTCAAAGAATCGTTCTGGTATGTTGTTTAGTATGAACACAAACGCTTTCGTCAATTTGTACCCACTTTCGTCAGGTGCATTCCTCTTGGCTGAGCACGACCCAGTTACCTTATTTGTGTTTATATGATCTGTGTCCCAATTTTAATAAAAATATCTATGTACCTATGTGCGTCTCAAATATGTAACTTTCAGACACAGTTTTGTGTTCGAGAAAGACAGATACAATAACGGCCTCATAGAGATTCCCCGTACTGTCTGGAGATGAAGATGCAACTGAAAAAGAAAGAAACTGAATAAATATTGAACAACTGCGTTCACAATATAGGCTACGCTGCTGCAAGCGAAACTTAATACAGGTGGCAGTGAATCAAGGTACCTTCCTTCGTACGTATTTTCCGTGCATAAGAAATTGACAGCGCAGGGTATAGTTTTAAGCTCTAAGGTAATCATGCGTTGATTTTTTAGGAGACGAGAGTACGATATATGTATGTGCCTCAACAATTTGGCAGTGAATTTAGCTTAGTTATAGGCCAAAGCAGAACGAAAATGTTTAATACATTTTTTCGATATCTCGAGACATCAATACATGAAGTTGAAGCAATTTTTTTTGCTTTATATGTATTTGTAAATAAAAGGTTTTCCAATAAGAGTGATATGATTTCTTTTTTGAAAAACACACTATGTAAAGGAAATTCAAATACATATTTTCTATTTAAAATGTGCACTTCAATCAATACATTTAAGTTTTAAATCAAAACGTCATTCAATTGGCCACCACGACTTCTTCTGCAGCAACAAATTTGATGAAATCAATTTTCGAGCACTTTTCCACTAAATCAAGTCGTAAATCATGAATGGCACGCTCAATATTGACTTGTAAAGCTTGAAGAGAATCTGGTTTGTTTTGAAAGACCAATGACTTCCAATAATCCTACAAGAAATAGTCTAATGGTGTTAAATCACGACTTCTTGGAGGCCATTCAATGTAACCATTTCTTGAAATAATTGAATCTCTAAATTTTCTCGTAATAATTCAACTGTTGCATTTGCTGTGTGACACGTAGCCCCGTCTTGCTGAAACCATATGCTGTCAAAATCAATTTCTTCCAATTTCGCTCACATAAAGTTGGTTATCATCGATCTATACCGCTCTCCATTGACAGTAATGGTGTAACCAGCTTCATTTTGAAAGAAATACGGATCGACGCGACGTTTTCACCAGCCCAAAAACCACACCAAACTGTCTATTTAGGTGAATGTAATGGTTTTTTATGATTTTGTGGATTTTCATCGCCATTTTTGTTTGTTTACCGCACCAGTCAAATGAAAGTAAATCTCATCGGAAAAGACGATTTTCTTAAAAAAATCGTTATCGATTTCAAGTTGTTCCAAGGCAAAATCAGAAAGTTCACGATTTACGGTGGTCGAATGGTGAAATTGTTAACACTTCTAAATGCAATAAAAAACAAATGAAAGATCATGACATACTAAAAATGGCCGAAACGCCGCTGCAAAATCATATCAAACCTATTGGAAAACCCTTTATTAATCACTTGAATCCGTGGGAATTTCAAGCAATTATTAGTTTTGTAACTAAAAAGTGGAACTTTTTTATGAATTTCAATCACAAAACTAATAATAGCTTAAATTAAAAGAAGGCACAGCCAATCCTGATTGTAAAGGTGAAAAGGCCTTCAAAGATTCACAGGAATCTCACCCAAAAAAAGGAGTTTGGATTAAATACTTCGGAAGTGAAGAGATTCTATTATCGGGAAAAGGCACAGTCGCAAGATAAAGGAACACTAGGATTGTATTTAAAGGGAAATGAAAACATCAACTTTTTTTTAAAATAGAAATCCTATTTTCTTTGGAATAGTTCCAGTCATCTCTTCATTTTTCTCAGACAGCCAAGCTGCACTAAAAGTGTTCTGTATTTTTTTGGGCCTAAAAAAGTGCGTCCACACTTGGTCGATCGGCAACAATAGGCAATGTCGAATAACCGTGGACATCCCAATCGGCCGTCCTTCTTCCAAAAGCACTTGAACAGTATGTCAGCAGGCAATCTTATACATTTCGTAAAGATGCGACTACACTATGCCGAACGGCATCAATCAGCACATCAACATTCAGGTCGGCTTTCGGTAGGGAGGAAGGTCAATCAGTACTTGCATACTAATTCAGTATTGCCGGTTCATGCCGTTCTGCGCAGTGTAGTCCCACCTACATCGGTTGTAACGATCCTTTTCCGCTTGAAACACTGCCATCACTAGATCTAAAAACTAGTTGGCAGAATGGCAATAATGTCAGGCTTGGTACTTATGACGTGTGGAAGACAGTTTGAAAGAAAAATGCCCCTAAAGAGGCACCTTCAAAATGAGTCAAAATAAAAGGAATTCGATGCGAAAATGAAGCAACGATAACATTTTACTGGCAAAACGTCGATGAACTTTGAATCCGCCGAAAACCATAAATACAAACTTTTTGAATTTTAATTAAACCAACTGGCAGTAAAATAGCTTTTACGGCTTCCTATCACAAACTTCCCTAGCTCTTTACCATCACACTTTTAAATCTCATCCACAGAATGTAAAAAAGTGAGGGTAAGGAAGTTGCGAATCAAATATTAATAAATAAACTTTTTGCTTTTTTTTTGCAACTTATTCAATTTAAACTGCATTTAATTTTGATAAATCAATTTATGAAACATTCAATTTTAGGCATCGAAAACTAATCCGCAAATCATCGCTAGATCAGTATAGCTTGATAATAATCATTGCGTCGCTGCACGTCAGTGTCAACTATGCATTTGGTAGTAAGACCTAACGTGAAGGCAAATTCAATCGGCAAAAATAATGCCGACGGATCGATAAAATGACTTTTCGTAAATTGATGAAGATTAGCATAATTGATGCTTATGCAAGCACAGGTTTTGAAAAAGTAACGACCAAAAGATACGAATGCTTTTCATACCAATTCGAAGACCAGGTACGTTTAAATAAACTGGTTCAGCTGTTCAGACCAAGCGTGTATAGGTTTACGTTGCCATATAGACTACTTTACTGTTTTTTTTTCTTTTTTGAGAAAAATCACTTTTTATAGTATTATTACAATGGTAAATAAGTTATAACAAATTAAAAGTATTGAACAAGGCACAAAAAAGGTAGTAGATACGGTCCAACTTGAAGAATTTTTCCAAACGCTATAGTAATACGAATATTTTTTGAAAGTCAAATCTTCATATGCGCCTTAGAAAAAAGTTGTCTTCTGGTGAAAAGCGTGAAAAGTGACAGGATGATTTAAAATGAACAAATAAAAATGCTATCATTAAATGACAAGGTATTCTTGAGAGGATTGTTTGCCTTTTATTTATATTTATTTATTTTTTGAGACACTTAGAAGTGAAAACACAGGTTTTTTTTTCTGAAAAATGGTCCAATTTTTACTGTAAAATTAATAATTATATAAAAGTTACAGCTCCCAGGGCTGCCTAGTCATTTTCCCTCTAACGACTTCGATTTCGGACAAGCTCTCTCTAGTTTTGCACTCGAAGTCGGTTGAGGTCTTCATCCACTTGATTGCGCCACCTAAGACGAGGTCTTCCCCTTCCGCGATTTCCCTGCAATGTGCTTTCGAATACCCGACGAGCCCGAGCGTTTGGGTCCATCCGCTCAACATGGCCCAACCATCGTAGCCTCGCGATGCGTACTCTTCTGGTAATGTCCATGTCGCGGTACAACTCATACAGCTCGTTGTTGTGCGTCTATGAAATAACTCCCACGAAATAAGTCCCACTTTTGAAAACGAAATAAGTCCCACCAAAATGAAATGATTTAAAAATTTACTTGAAATGAAATAACTCCCACTCAAAATGAAATAACTCCCCCTTGAAAATATATTTCTTAAATGAATTAAGTCACACTTTCATAAACAAAATAAGTCCCACTTTTTCATTGTTTAATGATATTTCAAATAAGAAGTATTTAGCTCTTTGCAAAAAAACACACGTCGAATAATATGAATAATCAAAGCAGAGGAATAATAAAGAAAAATCGTATATAAGCATGAGGAGCCATGAGAGATAAGGACAAAAAATTATGGTTGTCCCTTTTACGAAATGTCCAATATATGACTTTTTGCATAAGAAAAAATATAAATTTATAGGGATATGAAATAACTCCCACTTTACAAAACGAATTTATTCCCACTCAAAACGAAATAAGTCCCACTTAAAAAAAAAAACGCGTAATAAGTCCCACTTTTAAAAACGAAATAACTCCCACTTTCAAAATAGCAATTTTTGGTGGGACTTATTTCGTTTTTAAAAGTGGGACTTATTTCGTGGGAGTTATTTCATAGACCCGTTTCTACTATGGGACCCTTACTTTTTTTTAATCTCGTTTTTATTCTCAGAGAAACAAACACCTCTGTATTCGATTTACATCTTCAGTTTTGCATGACATCAGTCAAACTTTATAATGTTTAAATTGCAAAACTTATGTGATAAGAAGAAATCACAAATCGCAATTGTGTAACCATTGCTAGAAATTATTAAATTCATTAAAGTATCCATCTTTGTGGGATGGACGTTGCTGAAGTCAGTAATTAATCTGCCCAATGCTTTTCTTCATTGCATCACTGAAAATCTGAAAAAAAGGGAAATTAATTGTATACCTATGCTGTCATCTCAAGAAATTTTAAGTCAATGTTGATGACACCGCTTAGTTGGCAAAGAAAAAAAAATCATTTCAGCGCAAGAAAAGCAAAAGCACAGAGAGATTATGTACTATTGTATAATTACTTTAAAATCTTTGTGCAGTCGTGCTGTTTACCTTCATCAAACACAAGATTGCAAGCCATCAGGCATCCGAGACAGCTTCCCGCCTTCGTTATCGCGGTGTTGCAAATCTCTTTCGTGTACATACATCACTTTGACTTATACTATCCAACTCTGCTTGGCACGTCTTGAAATTATCATATTTTTTCCGTCGAGAAAAAACAAAATTTAAAAAAAAAATACAAGACTGGCATTTGAGCTTGTATACAATGTAAAACGTTTCCCTCCACTTCTTTGCTAAAGTATAATAAATATCTATAAAAAGAAATCAATTAATCCTGATTACTGTGCTCTTCTAGGGAAGGGTGTTCTGAGCGCACCAGGTCTTATAGATGATGCTCCAGGTGAAATGGGCAAACCAGTTGTTCTTCCTGCCAACTTAACTGCTGATGTAAAGAAACTCGTTGATGATGGCTGGACGAATAACGCTTTCAATCAATACGCGTCTGACCTCATCTCAGTCCATCGTAGCCTTCCCGACCCCAGGGATTCATGGTAAAGTATCTTTATTTACAATCATATCCGCAAATTACCTGGTACACTTAAGTGATGTTTGTGTATTGTTTTTCTCAGGTGTAAAGACTCTGCTCACTATCTAGAGAATCTACCAGCAACTGATGTGATTGTTTGCTTCCACAATGAAGCGTGGTCGGTTTTGCTGCGAACAGTGCATTCAGTGTTGGATCGATCACCGGAACATCTTATTGGAAGAATTATACTCGTCGATGACTATTCTGATATGCGTAAGTTGATATAGTTAAGTGTAAGAAGAAAAACAAAAACAAAAAAAAGTACACAACGCACCTTGATTGAAAGATTGATTGGTTAAAACTGCAAAATGCAATTACTTGACTTGAGACTTTTGTTTTTACTTTGTATTTTTTTCTTCTTTTTTTTTTTCAACATAAAGCACACACCAAGAGGCAATTGGAAGATTACTTCAAGGCTTATCCAAAAGTGAAGATCGTTCGGGCGCCGAAGAGAGAAGGTCTGATTCGCGCGAGACTACTTGGGGCACGGCATGCGGAGTCGCCGGTCTTAACATACTTGGATTCCCATTGCGAATGCGCGGAAGGTAATGAGGTTTTTTTTTCTGTTTTTTGTGTTTCTAAAACTCCACCAAAGTGCACAGATTGGTTATACCTTTGTTAAGGTCTGTTGTCAATTTTGTTCAAATCATGCATATGATGGCGTGAGATTGATCATCGGGAACGAAAAGAATTAACTTAGCCAAGCTTCAACTTCAAGAGCTTAAACTTTCGTGTCTTTCGAATGACTTATTGTTGCTTGCCTACATAGCTATAAAAAGGAATGAAAATGTCACTCTACACACCTTAGTTTCTGCAATTTAATTTGTTGTCTCGGTAAAACTGTTGATGTCTGTTGAGCTTGTTCGGAAACAAAAAATTAAAAATACAATAAATAAAAACGACATAGGCAAACCAACAGGTATGTAGATAGTTGAAGATTTTTTTAATGAGTCTAAAGGTGTAATGTAGCTCTGCAAAAATGTTTTGGGAAGGTTACAAGAAGATGTTTTTTTGACTTACACCTGCAAATTTAATTTCTCATCTTGTCCTTGCCGCGCTGTTGTCAGTTATTGTATTCGTATTCAACTCAAAAACTATATAACCATTTGTGTTGCCTTACCACTGGTGAGGGGATAGGAATTCTTGGTTACAGCAATGATCTTCCTGCCTAGTACTCCGCCCCAAAATTAATACATCACTCTTCGTCATTTAACAGCAGGTGCCGCACCTTTCAAGAAATTTTAGTACATTTTTCGTTTGATTTAGTAGCAGTTCCGTAGTTTCCGATGACGAGTGTGAACAATTCGCAGAATTTACTTACCGAGGTGTCTGAAATTCTAAAACCATTTTGTTTGCTGGCTACCTAATCTTTTAATCCGTTTCCGATAAAATTTTGGTGGATTGTTATTTGCAAGGCGACAACGTAACTGTGAATCATTAGAAGCGTAAAAGTTCACATAGAGTTATCTTTGAAAACTTGAATCAAAGTGGATCCTAGAAATGCCACGCTCACCGGAGGTGATAGATTTGAATAGATTTGAATTATAGACATAAGTAAATCGGAATACGTAGATTTTTTTGTAAAAAGGGTTTCTTTTAAGGTGGCCAGATAACTATTTTAAAAAATGAACTATACGAAATGATACACTTTAAAATAGTTTTATATTTGTAACGACCTTAGGTTGGTTAGAACCATTGCTGGATCGAATCGCTAGAAACTCGACAACCGTTGTTTGTCCAGTTATCGATGTGATAGATGACACTACCATGGAATATCATTACCACGATTCAACTGGTGTAAATGTTGGTGGTTTTGATTGGAATTTGCAGTTCAATTGGCATGCTGTTCCTGAAAAAGAAAAGAAGCGTCACAAAGTAACGAAACATTTAAAATTAAAAATTACAAAATGAATTCAAGTATCAATTCATTTCCAGAACACTGCAGAGCCCGTGTACTCACCCACAATGGCAGGTGGACTGTTTTCCATTGATCGTAAATTTTTTGAACGTCTTGGGACATATGACTCTGGTTTTGATATTTGGGGTGGAGAGAATTTGGAACTGTCATTCAAAACATGGATGTGCGGTGGGACACTTGAAATTGTACCATGCTCACATGTTGGACACATATTTCGCAAAAGATCACCTTACAAGGTAAAGCAGTGTTTGCTTCTTTTTTTCCTTAAATTTAAGCTAAATGTGTTCTCTCTTTCTTACAGTGGCGATCGGGTGTTAATGTTTTGAAAAAAAATTCTGTCCGTTTAGCTGAAGTTTGGCTGGATGACTACGCAAAGTACTATTATCAGAGGATTGGCAACGACAAGGGAGATTTTGGAGATATAAGCGGAAGAAAGGAATTGAGGTAAGAAAAAGATACTTTTGAGGTACCTATGACTAGAAAAAAGAAAAACATTGAAAGTAGGAAATTTAAATTCATGGAACGAATCCAACACCAAAATTTCAACTCTTTTTACCGCCTTAAAAGTAGAGTGTATACACCAATGCATGTATCTTTGGAAAGCGAAAAGAAAAAAAGTAACTCGTTCGTAGCTGCAGCTGTAAGAACAGCAAAGGGAATTTTTCCCGTCTGCCTACCTCAACTCATAAATACCCTTACTTCTCATCAGCTGTTCTGAGCTTATGGATTCGTGTTGTAATGGTAAAAACTTCAGCCTTTTAAATAGAAGCGCTAGGCTGGAAGCCTTTAAATGGAAGCTCTGGACTCGAATTATTTTAGATGCTTTTTCGCATCTCACTAAGATTGGGGTGTCACCCGAAAGTTATACTGCCATCAGTAGTGCTTCCTCATCTAGCCATTCTAAATTGGCAACTTATTCTTTTTAAACTTTCCACCGTCGGCTTTGAACCCATTCTGTAGAGATGGATTGCTTCTTATTTAGAAAACCGTTCTTACAGCGTTCGGTTCAGATCCGCCTTATCCATCCACTTTCTAGTTACATCCGGTGTTCCCCAAGGCAGCCATTTAGGCCCTCTCCTCTTAATTCTCAGTATTAGCGACATTGAAATGATCATCAAACACTCCTCTATCTCTCTCTATGCGGACGATACTAAGTTTTACCAGATCATTTCTTCTTCTGAAGACTCTTCCCACCTCCAATCCCCTGATATTACCTCCTTATCAAGTTCGAATCAAACTCCTCAACCTGAATACGCTGAAAGATCGAAGAGAAATATTTGACATTCTCTTCATTCACCGAATCCTCACAGGTACCATTGACTGTCCAGCCCTTACCGAATACCTTTTTCTAAATACTAACCCTCGTAACACCCGGAATCCCCGTCTCTTTTATCTTCCCTCTTACGGCTCCAATGAACCCATCTCGCGAATGGTCCCGTTTTTTTGACCAATATGAGTACTCCCTGCCTAAAACTTCGTCTCCTAAGCCCTCCAACTAGTTAGTAAGTCTTAGCTATTAAGTTTCTTAGTTTGTAAGTTTGATCACTAAAACTGAGATGAGTGAGGTTGTCACTAGTACTCGGATCGTATTTTCATAAATGCTTCAAACACCCTATTTTCAATCAGGATTAAATAACATTTCATAGGGAATAGGTGCCAGTTTGTACTTTTTTTTTTATATGTTTTATGATGCGTTCTGGCATTGACAACCAAAGTACTACTTCATTTAGTTTTCTCTCTCACGCTTATGTTCTAGTTTGCGAAACAGTGCTGTCTTTGCATAAAAATTATAAAATTATGCGTTCTACCTATCGGTTATACGATTCGCTTTTTTCGATTCAAAAAAACTGTGAGTATAGGTGCCGATAACAGCATTTTCTCACAACTATTGCCTTGTGAGGGAATGGAGGGGACCTACAATATTCTGCCGACTCCGAACGGCTAGTTGAGAAAGCGCTTTTCATGGAAATGTATTTACCATCGGAGGACATGCCAAATCCTCGCGAAAGGTGATAGGTGATGAAAGGTGATATGAAAGTACTGCTTAAACTGTTTTTTGAGTAGCAGCAGCTACTACAGTTGAGTCACATCTCTGAGGTATCAGTTTGTCCTATCCCATCACTAAATTGTTTTTGGCAACTAATGTCACCGCGTGTGCCGTGCGGAAAAGTAGGAATTTGGCTTTTATAAATTTTCGCGGAAAATACGGGTCGCTGTAATGCAATGTGTGTATTTAATCGAGCTGTCAGTTACAAGAGGCGGCGAACGGGGGTGAGCCAGGTCGTAGCTTCAAGGAGAAATTTTTTCTTGGCAGTGATGGAATTTTTGTATTAACTGCCTTTGAAAAAGTATACAAAATCATAGAATTTCACCACAGATATGGAAATTCTCTGCAGCAGTGATGTTTGTCATTATAAGTCCCCTGCTTTCCAGTGGCGTATTTTACGAGCGCATCATCAATAGTGTAAAGGCTTGGATTATGTGATCATATCCACGCAACCCCAGGAGTTCCTTAAGGCAGTCACATGGAGCCGTACATTTTTGTTAGAATTGTATATGTAGATAAGCTATACAAGAAATGTCAAATCTGTCACTTCTTTTGATTCTTTTGCATTGATGTATTATACATTTTTACAATTTTCTTTTCACTTTTTCACAAACCGTTCTCTTGTTAAAGAGACTGCAGTATTTCTCCTCTTTTGCAAAAATGCTCATCACGTTATCATCGTCAACTACCCTCGAGTTTAAATTGGGTTGTGTACTACTGAAATAAAGCACTCTAATACTTTCCGAGCAAAACGAACTTCGAAAATTATTTTTAAATCAATCAGAGGGTGAGTTTACTCTGAAACACCTTCTTATTTTACATGAGCTTCCAATATGCGTGTTTATTTTTCAAATATATTTAAAAACCTGGAGTGAGCTTTAAAAACAAAAAAAAAAAAAAATAATCTTGAAAGCATCACTACATTAAAACCCAGCACTCTTCCAAAGTAAGGCTCATGACTGAACTCCCAATGGTAATTTAGCGCGACCGCAAAGCAGGTTTTTTTTTTATCTTATGGTAACGTTTAACACGCGGTATGTTATTAATCACGGCCAAGGTTTTTTAATAATTCCCTGAGCGTTAAGTGTTATAAATTGCAAAACGAATGAACATAGGTTTGCCAAACAGTCATACCAATTTGTATCTGTTCGGAAAAAATTGCAATGAATAAAAGAAATGTAACGCTTATTATTATTTAGTCCATGATGGTGTCCGCTTTGACTGAAAGAAAAGAAACATGCAGGATGTTTTTTAGTTGTTTGTAGGAACGTACGTATGTGGTGGTACTAATTGTCAAACAACACGGATACTACTCGTGTAATATCATTCAATTCATAAAAAGAATGAAAAGTTCTGAATCGATCAGATACCTTGTTTTAAAGGCCTTTTTTCAATTTTAATTTCAATATATCCGCTGTATGTTTGTGTATATGTTATTTTAAATGAATAAATGATGCACCAGCGACCAGCTAATGACCTACTTTTTCAATACCATTTCGATTGACAATGCAAGCATTGGGAATACTATACCGACCACGGAAGAGCCAATACTACCTCTGAAACCGAAACTCCCTTAATTTTAACTTTGAGTGAAGAAAAACAATTGCACCTCTTTTTTTTAACTCAAAATGGCGTTGTGTTGATAAAATTTCAGCGATGAAGAAAGGAGAATCAATAAAAAAATGTAGGCTTCCTGCCGATTTCAATTTCCGATGAGATCTATCTTTGATACATAATATATATATGAAATTATTAAAGAAATTTTTACTTTGATATCCGCCCATATAAAGTAGTGCAGTTAAGATTCACTATTTTCTTTCTTTCAATGTATAATGAAATGTTGACTGAAATGGTATAACCGCTTATTGATTACATTAATCGATGGTTTCCTGGGTGCTGTGGAGTCCACAGAGTAAATCCTAAAGTAGAACCAACTGCTGCAAGGTAGTGCCATTTTATCCACAAGCTAAATTAGAACAGAAAACGCCAAAGGGAAGCCTTGTCGTCATTTTTACTTGCGATTATAAGTACTATGAGACAAGTTTCGCAATCGTGCAGAAGAAATTTGGAGATAATGATCAAATATGACGGTGATAGAGAATACTAAAAAGTTGGGTCCTTCAATTCTTTTTGTCCGTCTTTTGAAATATGGATCTTCAGCCTGAACCGCTAAACCGATTTTCTTCAAAAGTTGGTGAAGTTGGCGGCTGTGGGGCAGACTGTAGAAGGGTCCTTGGATTTAAGTCTCTAGGTCTTGAAATAACGGTACCTGTCATACAACCTCTATGATAAATCTTATTTTTCTAGACAACGGCGGCGGCTCTAAGGATTTTGATAAAATTGTATGTAAAGGATTATTTCTTTATGGTCGTTCTTATGATGTACAAGTTTGCTTGGAAAATGTTCAAAAACGGTACCTCCCATAGCAACGTTTTTTTCATAACCAATGTTCTCGTTGATTGCTTATACGACTTTACCGAAATTTCATATTTAAAAAGTCGTAAGTTTTTTTTAGAAAGATTGCATATCAAAATTTGGAATTTTTTTTTTGTTGCATTGACTGAGAAGGTTCAAAGCTTCATTCAAAACTATTGCAATAAACATTATTTGCCATCGAAGTGAAAACAATGAAGCTCAATTGCAGCCAGATATAGCCGTTTATTCAATTCAGACGCCATCTTTGAACATCAGCACGAAAATAATTTGAAGGTTTTTCAGGCGAAGGGGGTATGAGTTGATTTTCTGAATTATAAGCTCTTTGGGTGTTTCAGGTACGAGTTGACGCTCTGTATTATTAACTCTGTGCCCGCCGGGAACCTTTGGTCCCTATTTTGTTGCCAGTTGGTTGAAAAACAGTTTTAAAAAGTGTACGGTTTTTATTTGGTTGCAATAGTCAATATTTTGAGCTTGGCACAGTGGAGAAAGTAGAAAACTTCTTCTAAAGCTGCCATTATAGGCATTTTCTGCATTTAATGTAAATTAAATTAATGAAGAAATGAAATTTTAATTTTGGCTTGATATTTGGGTTGATTCAGACGTTATCTTCGAAATTGCGAGTTGACTTTCTGTATAACCTATACTCTATGGCAGTGACTCTTCATGATGAAAAACAGCCGATTGTAACGTGTGCTCTAGTTGCTTTCACACTACTTTAAGTGCCTTATTTCTCCGTATAGAATTCAGAGACATGGAATAAATGAGTAGCAAAAGCAAAATTTAGAAAAGTAAGCTTGTAAAGTCCAAACGCTGGTGGATTTATCAGCCAAACATTCATCGAACATCGAACTTGTCAAACAAATTTGAGATTCACTCTGCTTGAGGCCAGCTAAAAGCGATGCCGCTCACTACGTCAAAATGAGAAAAATGTCTTATGTTCCGCAATATAAAAAATTAGTTCTTGCTGCCAAAATGCTGCTTCTTGCAAATTTTTCCCATACAAAACTTACTTTTCTTTTCTTTTAGGTCATTATAATTAAATATTGTTCCTCACTTCAAGAATAATCTTGGCTTAAAATATTATTTAATGTTATTTTATTTTTATTTTTAGAAACCGTTTGGGTTGCAAAAGTTTTAAATGGTTTCTGGACAACGTGTATCCAGAGCTTTTTATTCCAGGTGAATCAGTTGCATATGGTGAGGTAAGTAATGGTATCAGTAAAAATATTCTATTTACTTTTATTTATTATTCTATTATAAAAATATAAAAAAGACGTGCTTAATAAAATTTTAATAAAAAATACTTTAGATGAGAAATCTAGGATATGGCGGTCGCACATGTTTGGATTCCCCAGCAAGGAAGAAGGACCTTAAAAAAGCCGTGGGCTTATATCCCTGTCATAACCAGGGTGGCAATCAGGTTTGTCAGCAAACTCCAATCAAAAGCGACCGCCACCAGCTCCTTTTTTTAAGGCGCTCAGTTTTTTTTTCAGACGAAGTTATTAAGAGGGGATAAAGTTTAATGTTTAAAGAATACAAATGATCTAAGACTTCAATTAATTTTACAGATTCGAAACAATCTAACATCGTATTGCCTTGATTCGCCTTCCAACGTTGAACATTCACCTGATGGAACACAGAGTCTTCTATATCAGTGCCATGGTCAAGGTGGAAATCAGGTATACTAAAAATGTCTACTTGAAATCGTCCATTAATCTAAAAATATTCCCCATCAATTGTCATAGAATGAAGCTTTTGTGAGTAAAAAGAAAAAAATAGTACTCAAACATTTCACCAGAAATTAAGTTATCGCATCCCCATTACAAATCACATAAATTTGAAAATCATTATTGAAAAACTTTTTCTCGAATTCCTCAATAGAGAAAAGTTGCAATTCCATCTGCTTTTGGTGAAAGTATTAGAAATGGGTCTATGAAATAACTCCCACGAAATAAGTCCCACTGTATATCACTCTTATTAAAATAAAACACGGGAAGAATTTTGTTTGTGTGAAAAATATACAAAAAACACACAATTTATTTTCTCCGGTTTAACAAAAAGCAATACACGTCTTGTCTATCTGCCGGACAGAACAAAACTAAAAAACTACCCTTGTCTCTTATTCTTAAGTATATAATTTAAAGAGAGACATAAATAACTACTGCGTAATTCTATGACTCTTCAAAACACGAATGGTTTAAGTTGCCATTCGTAACAGTCCCAGCTAAAAACCTCTGTTTTTATACTCCTGTATCTTAATTGATGATCTCCTGATCGGTGGTCTTCAAGCTGAGTGTCTCCTGACTAACCGGTAAGATACAGATTTTTTGAACTGGACGGCTCAGTTTGTTAATGGCCGTCTGGACAATGACATTTCTTACGCAGCCATCCTTTCCTGGAAACAGCTCGCATATTCGGCCCATCGCCCAACTAGCTGGTGAGAAATTCTCGTTCCTGAGAACTACGAGTTGAATGGTTCTTAAATTCCACCTTTGTACTCTCAATTTTTTCCGCTTCTGCAGGGTAGTCAGATATTCGGGATGCCATCGCTCCTAGAAATGCTGGACCATCTGACCTTTTTCCTTCTAAAGTTTAACTCCTGTCTTCTCTTACCTTCCGTCAAATCTGAAAGTAAGAAATAAAATTAATAGTTCACCTACCAAAAAATGTCCCGGCGTCAGCGCCTGAACGTCCGAAGGATCGTGCCTCAATAGGTACAGAGGACGAGAATTGAGGATAGCTTCTATTTCGGTGAGTAATGCTCCAAACTCCACGTAGGGCAACGTCCTTTGCCCCACTATACTTCTCAGATGAAACTTCATCGATTTGACAGCAGCCTCATATATCCTTCCTTGGTGAGGTGCCGCTGGGGTCATAAAATGCAACTCTGTGTCTCTTAGATATAAATGATGTACTGTTTCTTCATCTGAAAAGATGCTTAAAGCTTTATTTAGTTCTTTTGAAGCTCCAACGAAAGCTGTTCCGTTGTCGCAAAACATTTTTTCACATCTTCCCCTCCTGGCAATAAATCGTTCAAAGCAAGCAATGAAAGCCATTGAAGATATGTCGGATACTACGTCAATATGAACTATCCTGGTTCTGAGACAAACAAATATTGCCACCCAACACTTTCTCCTATTTCTATTTTCAATCGCGCTTGACACCTTTCATTCAAAGGGACCCGCGTAATCCACTCCTGTGGCCAAAAACTGGTTTTCCAACCTGGACATCTATCGAATGGTAACCCCACCATCAGCTGCCCTTCCATCTTTGCGTTCAAACGCACGCAAACTACACATTTATGAATGTGATTTCGTAGTCCACTACGTAATTTCGGTATTCAATGTAATTGTCTAATAAATTGCATTATTACTTGGACGCCTCCATGCTCCGCTGAGAATAATCAATTAGGCAGACGACAACGCCATTGCCAACTTAAATTATTTTTATACCATAAAGTTTTTTTTTTAAATCAAAAATGTTGGAAATTATTGCTCTGTAAAACTGAAAATAAATAAAAGGTAATTTAAAATACATTAAAATATAAATATATAAATATTGATAGTCAATTACCAACTTTGATAGATAATCTTAATCAATTTGCAATGATTACTGAATGTTTCATTTCGTAATCGAATTCCGACCTACCTAATCTTCCCCCTAACATCAGCATCCTTGCTCATCCACTATAGTTTGTAAGCCTATCAACAAACTTTTATCTGACAAACGCTTTCCAGGATTTAAAGCCGTAATTTTCAGGCTATAGTATTCCTATTGATTTTTCTTGATCCAATATATCTAGCTGTAGCTTGTTCCGTTAAAGTAAGTGGCGACACTTCGGTTCGATCCTTCCTCTTTTAAATCTCCTCTCTATTTCTTTAGAGTTTTTGTTTCGTTCCTTTCTCTGTTTAATCCAGTTTACCACATATCTCCCGACATAATTGAGAATTGTTAACTTTTCTCTCTAATTGATTTCTGTAATCCAGTATTGATACACTAGAGTGACTACTGTTAAGTTTTATGTGTACTATTTTCTCAAAAGATTAGAAAGAAAGTATCTTTATTTCATTTCTAACCTCCTAATATAAATTACAGCAACTAATGCTGACTCTATGCTATCCAATAATCCGTGGATTTGAATCCTTGGATTCCTTGCTGTCCCCAGCCATCTGTCTATTTTAAAATATTCTAAATAAACAATAGAGTTCCATCCACCTGCTCTCCAGATACAAAAGCGGTCTACTATCCCAATCAGCTTTTAATTTTCATAACTCAAATTCTCTCAATAATAGTTAACGGAGAAATATATCCATTTGGGTCATTATAATTGTACCCCATGACTCACAAACCTTCTGTTGTTATTTGCCATCAAATTTAGGGGTTTTGACAACAAAACTAAATATGTCCTCATCTATCAACCATTTCAGTTCTAAAATGGTTGTACCTTCCCCCTCTGAAAATATCAAAGATTTTTCAGGTGTAACATCCATTGCCTTAACAACCTCCTGATTGTTTGATTTTCATTTGCGCAACTAAAATTTTACAGTCTTTAAGATGCAATCGATTTTCTTTGCCAATTTGATAGCTGCTTCTGACGATGATCCTGTCACACAATCATCCATGTAAAAATCCTCTTTTATTGCTTAAGCTGCAAGTGTATATTCTTCCTCTGCCCTCTTGGCAGTCTCTGTGGCCGACCAGACGGCACAGAATGGTGATGCCGTTAATATCCAATAGTGACTAATGTTTGCCAATACTCCTGTAATATTTGTAAAAAGTTCTCTCTCCAAAAAATTCTTTGCGAGTTGCATTGACTATCCTATCCAGCCCTACCTGACTAAATATCTTTCTAAAGTTTGCACCATTATAGCAACTTTATGCCTTCGGAATCGCATAATAGTTTCGTGCAAATCTCTTTGAAGCGTCGGGTCGGCGACGTCGGTTCCAGCACTTGAATAATTTGTTACAAACTTGAATCCGTTTTCCAATTTGCGTCGAAAACAATCCTATTACCCTTCGGACTACAATGACGCGGTATGTTATATACTATTTCCATTGAACTTGACCTTTCCGTGGCTAAAACAAGGTGTCCGATTTGCAAACTATCCCTCATTTTGTCAACATAAATTTCTTTTATCTCCTGATTTTTAACAAGACGTATTTCTAAATACAAAAAGTGTCTTAAAGCAATTTCCCAGAACTTCCTAGCTCTCAGATTCTTTCTCTCAACGGAATTTGTACGACAAATCTTCCTGATTCATCCCGTTTGAAAGTATTTTTTGAAAGGTTTTCAACTAAAGTTTTTTCTTCGGTCCATTGTGAACATGTATTTATTTGGTTCTGTTCCAACAGTCTTTCCTTGAGTTTATCCAGTTGCTCTCCTCTTTATATTGGATACATGATATGACTGTCGAGTCAAATCATTCACCTGATCCGTTTTAGTTGCAAATATTATAACCCCTACCTAAGTTTGTATTAACGTTACACCCCTCATATCCCTCAATATAACTAACTATACCGCCTTTGCAAAAAATTCCACCTCCAATATTAAATAAATCGGATCTGGTTTCCAAAATTCTGGATCCGCCCAGGGAATGTCGGTTGGATTATGAACCAACTCGGGATCTAAAATTCAGGATGGTACAGTTAGTTCTCAGTTACAATGTTTGGGTAAAACCCAAAAAAAATTCCTTCCAGGTCCTCATGTTCTTGTGGGTTATACGAAGAAAATATCTTTAGTTTAATCCTTTTCGATATTTTAAAAAGGCGCCCCGCTGATACCTACAGCCTTCCTGCTAGTGGACAACGTTGAGAGCTTGTACTCCTCTGTACTATCTTATGACTTAAAATAATTGGTTCTGACCTAGTATCGAAAAAACCTCTTATTGGGTCATATCTCACTCCCTCTACCTCAAAACCTACTGCAACAGTTGCCATAATACTAAGCTATATACCAATTGTACCTAAAGGATGGAAAAGAAATGATAAAAATAAAAATTTAAAAGTAGGAATAATTTTCAATATAATAAGAATAAATGATGATTTCCAAATTTCAACCTCCGTAGATCTTCCTTTTCCGAGGTTAGCTTAAATTTTGTCTTCCGGTTCTGCTCCTTGCATCCTGCGTTTTATATATCTTTCGATGAGTCAGGGTCTCCTTTTGCCCTGCACACGTTGTCTACTCTAGCTTGCTCCATCAGTAGAGCCAGAATGTTGCTCGTTTGCTGCTTACTTGAACACAGAATGATGTTGTGGTTTGGATCCTTCCGGCATTGCTCGTTCCTGCAAGCGGTGCATCGTTCTTTGCGATTGCGCTTTTCAAAGAATTAAAACAGATGTTATGTCGTAACACAAATTCCCTCCTTGCAATATAATACAGGGCACTGAACTTCTTTCCATTTTAATAATGATCCGTCAAACTTCATCCACGTATTTTTAATATTAAATGTCGTGCTGCTGTACAGGAAGCGTCAGGCTGACATTTATTTTATTTTTCGGGTCCTTACTTCCCTTAGCTGTTTTTTCTTTGAAAAGTTAATTGTCCTTCTCCCAATTTTGTAGGAGTCTATCCGTTCGAATCAGTAGCCCCTCCTGAGACACTGAAATCAAATCCTCTGATCAGCAAATGTCACCGATCTTTTAATTGCCCGTTGAAGCGATATCAATTGTCTGACTCCTGAATCGTTGGTTGCGTGAGCGGCCTGGTCTTTCTTTCCGTTTGCTTTTTTGTGGAACGAAAAACCTGAACCTGAAATATTTCCTGCCTAAGATTCAATAGAAACCAACGTATTTGTGTTTGTGTGTGTACAAAAGAAATCAATCAATCAAGTTACATTTCCTTTGACTAATAAATCTTATTTCCATTTTCTCCTGAAAATTTAGAAATCATTTAAAAAAAATATTCTCCTGACTATTCACCCTTCTCTGCAAGGAAAAAAGAGAACACTTTGCACAAAACCTTTCTAGATTCATGTTGAAAGAAAACGCAAAAAAAATTTTCTTTTGCTCAATTAATGCTAGCGATCATGGCATCTCTGTGTGCGCGCTGAACATCCATCCGCTCCTAATTCTCTGGGAAAATTTCCTTATCCTACCTAGAATATTATTTCTTGTTTCTAAACATGACTTCAAATTTAATTCTTCCTAGTATATCTTCCAAGTTCCAATTTATATTTATAAATATTCTTTATAATCCTCCTTGTTAAATCTCTCTATTCGATTTGCTAATACCTATATTTATAAATATTTTCCTCTGTGTTTATGGACATTTCACTTCCTAGCTGAATTTCCTTTGGTTTTCTTATCACATTTTCCCAGTGCTTATGAACACCTCTCTGCCGTCTAGCCACAATTCATTCATTCATTTGAGAATAAATTTTTCACTGCGTTTCACTAGCTTCTTAGCAATTAATATTATATTGGTTTGTGAATATATTTTTCACTGTGTATATGAACACTTCCTAGCTACCTAGCAATTAATATATATGTAGGTATTCGTTTGAGAATATATTGTATACTGTGCTTATGAACACTATTTTCCTAGTCTCCTAGCCCTTGATCATATATTCGTATGAAAATATATTTTTTCATTGTACGAAGTATGAACACTATTTTCCTAACTTCCTAGCCATTGATCATAATATCCATATGAGAATATATTTTTCCACTGTGTAAAGACAGAGACACAGAATTTCTTAGCTTCCTAGCAATTGATTTTTATATGTATATTCGTCTGTGAATAAATTTTCCACTGTGTCTATCTCCTCGATTGTTAACTGGCGTGCAATATGAGTGTGTGTGAAAGAGAAAAAAAACGAGTTTGAATTTGAACACAATACATTCCTACTCTCTTGTCCTCAAGAGAGAAAGGAATAATTTAAAATTATTTTGTCTTCAAAAAAACCATATAGGTATCCGTTTTCTCTTTTCCGCAAGAGAAAGGAGAAAAACGTTTAGATATCTTGTCCTCAAGATGAAGGAAATCTCTTATCTTTTCGATTTTTACTTGATCTCCGGGAAACTTGAGTTCCATTATTTTCATTTAAATAAGTTTTCTATTCTTCCCAGAACATACAAGCTGAATGAGCTGTTATGACAACTAGAGTTCAACCTGAACACTTTTCCTTTTCCTTCCTACCTACATACACATACTAAATAGTTGTCATATTTCTCCTGAATTTTTTCTCCCGCCGTCCTCGGCAATTCTCATTTATTTACTTATTTCCTCCTGGAAATGTTATGACCTGTCCCCAAGAAATTAAATTTTTGCTTTGTGCTAGCGGTCATGGCACCATATGTAAATGCTCGCACGTAACACTTTCTTCCTTTTCTAGCGCTAGAACTTCCATTTCTAATCCTTTAGAATATTCCTTAATTGTTCCTAGAGTATGTGTATGTTATGTGATCGACGCGTCACTGTACTCGCCCTGATCATCACATTTTACCCAAAAAATTGTTTTTAAAATAAAATTCAATTCAAGCACTTCCTAGTGTGATCTTGATATCCAAAGATTATTTTTCACGCACTTCCTATCTTAACCCTACAAACTACAATCTCACACCACTCAATTAATGCACGTAATATTTTGTTCACTTTTTCTCTTCTTTTTTCCATGTATGTACCTACTTTTGAATTTACCCCTTTTTTCCTGTTGAACAACATTTTGTTCGCAGTGTAGCTCCGCTGAGTACATAAAAAAAAAACTGCATATTGAGACGCTACGCTGTGGTAATGAATATAGAAATGAATACCAATATACATATATGGATAACTACCTAGCGAGATGTGGTGGTTGCAAATCACCGAAAAGTTTATCTATTTTATCAAATACATATTCAATTATTGATGTTATTAGATAATGGTTAATGTTTCATTTTTGATCACAATTTAGAATTAAATGAATATTATTGTTAGAGTTTTTTACCACTTACAAACCATCAGTCTGCGTGATTCCATTTGTTTTGCTCCTGCGTAGATGTAGATTTCTTTGTTGAATTCCATTCTCGTAGGTACCTCCTGGCGCTAGTTCCATTTATTAATTACACTTTTCACTCCGATTTTTTTTTTTTTTTAAAACACTACCGACTCAAAGGACCAAAATGTATATCACTCTTATTAAAATAAAACACGGGAAGAATTTTGTTTGTGTGAAAAATATACAAAAAACACACAATTTATTTTCTCCGGTTTAACAAAAAGCAATACACGTCTTGTCTATCTGCCGGACAGAACAAAACTAAAAAACTACCCTTGTCTCTTATTCTTAAGTATATAATTTAAAGAGAGACATAAATAACTACTGCGTAATTCTATGACTCTTCAAAACACGAATGGTTTAAGTTGCCATTCGTAACACCCACTTTTCAAAACGAAATAAGTCCCACGAAAAACAGCTTAAAAAACGAAATAACTCCCACGAAATAAGTCCCACTTTTGAAAACGAAATAAGTCCCACCAAAATGAAACGACTTAAAAATTTACTTGAAATGAAATAACTCCCACTCAAAACGAAATAACTCCCCCTTGAAAAATATATTTTTAAACGAAATAAGTCCCACTTTCATAAACGAAATAAGTCCCACTTTATGGTTGTCCCTTTTACGAAATATTGGACATTTCGTAAAAGGGACAACCATAACTTTTTGCATGAGAAGAAATATAAATTTAGGGGTATGAAATAACTCCCACTTTACAAAACGAATTTATTCCCACTCAAAACGAAATAAGTCCCACTTAAAATAAAAACGCGTAACGAAATAAGTCCCACCAATTGACGAAATAAGTCCCAATTTTAAAAACGAAATAACTCCCACTTTCAAAATAGCAATTTTTGGTGGGACTTATTTCGTTTTAAAAAGTGGGACTTATTTCGTGGGAGTTATTTCATAGACCCATTAGAAATATTTGCGTAAAACAAAAAAAAGAATAACTTTAGCACCAAAAACTATAACATTTGGCAGTGGAACTCAATTTCCTTGTTGTTGTGAACAAAAAAAAATACCGATCGCTTTTTAGCAAAAAATTGGAAGGTGGTACAAAAGTCATCATCTGATCGGAAAGTGATTTAATTTTTTGCAATGTCAGTTCTTTTACTATTATGGAGTAAATAAATAAGTAAATAAGTACTTTAGCAGATCAGAGCTGCTGCGGAAGCTGCGGATAATAACTCTTTTCTCTCAACCATGCCTTGTGGGCATGGTTTGGTCCTACAAATTTGTGAAGTACCTAAACACATATACAAAAAACACACCAGAAAAAGAGAAATTGCTATACTCCTACACTAAAATTGCATTGTGAGACACTTTAACATGTTTCCTTCCAATATACAGATAGTGGAACAGCTGGGGCCTGTAACGCAAAACTACAAGTCTACAAGTTAAGAGACACATGTAGGGTTATGTCAATTACACCTGTAGACTAACAAGTGAACTCATAGTTTTGTGTTAAACAAATTTTTTACACTTGTATTAAAGTTCTTGTAGTTTTGTGTTACAGGCCTTTATTAGCTGTTGACCCCCAAGCCTGTGTAAACTTGTGTCAATTTTTGAATACAAAAAAGTTTTATTACAACTGAAAAGTGGAAAAGCAATCACTTTTGAGTACGTTACATAATACGTATCCAACCTCCTCTCCATGGGTACGTTACGTAATACGTATCCAAAAGTTAAAAAAACTGAACAGAACTGATATTGTGGGTTGTGGAATGCATAAATTCACTGCGCTCATGTGCGAACTGTGTGGTTGTTACCATTTTGAGAACTCTAACGACGTCATTCGCATAAGCAAGCGTCGATCTGCTCATGGCGTAATAGCAGCATGTCTGCCTGTAGCGTAGGAGTTCGAGGTTCGAGTCCCAGAAATATAATGTTGTATCCCCCCCCCCCTTTGTTGGCGGTGATACCCGTGGCGTGATGGTTAGCATGTCCACCTGCTTACCCAGAGGTTCGAGGTTCGAATGCCAGCAGAGGCAAAAATGTTTTTCCACTGGTATCGCCTTTCGCGAGGAATTGGCAAGTCCTCCGTTAGTACCTAAATTCATTGCCATGAAAAGCGCTTTCTCGATAAGCCGTTCGGAACCGGCAGAAAATTGTAGGTCCCCCCCATTCCCTCACAAGGCATGGTTGCGAGAAATGTGCTAGACCCAGGGGCTCCTCGCTCTGTTGCGCCACCCTATTTATTTATTTATTATACCCTTTGGCAACAAATTGGCCATGAAAAGCACTTGCTAATCAGGCCGTTCGGCTTTTGCTTTTGCAAAAGTCGCCATTCAAAAGTCAAAAGTCGCCGTCCAAAAGAAGCAATTTACCGAAATTTGGAACATGACGATTTCGATATACTCAACCTTAAATATATCGAAGCTTTAGTTTTTGTTTCGTTGAAACAGATATAAACATACATTTTCCCATCAAGTTTAACTAAAATGGAATCGTTTTAAAAACTTTTCTGCCTACGTTAAGACTCGTTTTATTCAGTTTTTATATTGCTTCTTCAATCGATTCGATGTATCATTAACTCGTTGAAGATTTTCACTAAATAACAGCCACAAAGATACCATTTTCTACCATACCTTTTAAAATATGAAAAACTTTATACCTTTACCCTAAAATGATTCTGAGGGTTACCTCTCCATGGGGGCTTTTCACCATAGGTCACACACTTGACCTCAACTCCTAGACCTAGACTAGCTTTCCCGCCCAAAATATTAGTTGCTCCCAAATTTTTGCAACATTTCAAATGCCCATAAAGCAGCAAATATATCTTTAAAAGCAAATTCTATTTAGGCCTCAAAGATCTGCAAGACTATAGATAGAAGAAGAAGTACTCAATGATAGAATTAACGATGGAATCTTAACTTAAAGTAAAATTATTTGTGAAAATTTGAAAGTTTTTGACCCATTCCATCACAGAATTTTGTTTTAAAGCACTGACTAAGTCCGTTTGTGTTTTAAAATCACTTTTTAAATCAATGTTATTTATTGATAACTATCTACAAAGAGATAGTAAGGAGTCTCAATAGTATAGCTTTTGGAACTGGACTCATGTCTCGTGTGTAGGTCCACAAGAAAAATATATGTAGTCTTTACCCCAAACCACCCGAAAGTGACAAAATTGTAGATAAACTAAGCTTCTCAAGTCATAGGATTTGAGTCATTTCGAAAATGGTTGAGAAGAATAAATATTTCAATTGAAGCTGTAATTCTTTTATTTTTTGAAACTTCTTTATCCTTGTGACACTCCCTGTAACGATTCGGAAATCTGATACCGTTTCCATAAAATAACAAAAATCAGAAATGTTAAAGTCGTGGAAAATGTGTGTGTTAACAGGTTCGATTCTTTTGCTTCAACTGAAATCACAGCACATTTTGAATCCGTCGAACAACATATAGCTACCGTTTGAGTGATTGGTATGCCAACAAAAGCTATGAATTATATACTGAGACCTGCTGTCCCATTTTAAAGTCGAACAAAACATTGCTCTAACAATAATTTACATTCATACAAATAATAAAAGTCCCAATTTTATCAAAGGCCAATTCTATGACAATATAAGGTTTACTCGCATTCACCATTCACCTACTAAATTATTGTGTCTATCCCATTGACAACTACAATATTTACAATAAAAATTTGTTTATTTTTTGCTGCTCTATGGCACGGTGCTCACTCATTCACGCCAAAATCAACTAATTACCTATATACCAACTAATAACAGATTTTATTCTAAAGTTAGATAGACACCACACCATTCTTCCACAACCTTGTTTTTTTTTTTTAATATTTATTTTGGTTTTTGTTTGTGGAATTTGTCAAAAGCTGTAAATGGTAATGGTTTATGTTTTGGTTCGGTCAGACAACATCCTCCAATCATAAATAATTTGTTGCGTCCCGCTTTATAAACATTAAAATAAAGGTGCTTTATGCATCAACGATTTTTTACTTTTTGTTGGTTTGAGGTTAATCATGTTTATGACAATATACATTTGATTATGGAAGAAATGTAGTTTGTTCAAATGACGTTGGGTAGCTGTAAATACATACATACTTCATAAATAAACGTCAATACAAAGTACTAAGGATTGTGTTTTTGTCCTATGAGCTTGAGGCCATAGCCAGACATCTTAAGAGTAAAATGCCGTTTGGTTCATATCGATAAGTGCAATAGTTTTGAAATGAGAGTGTCACCCATGCAAAAAAACTAGGTTCGTTGAAAAATCAGTTCAAAGTTTAAAGCTACCGAAGGCGTTCGAGCGGCCGGATTTATCGCAGAGCTCCCCACTCTTTTATATCTGCTTCTTGGTTTTCGGGACTAATTCTATACTATTTCAATTTATGAAAAATAAAATTCGATTTTTTTCAAAATTATTTGGGATAACCTGGCCTTAATGAATACACTTTGTGGTACCCGTGGTGTGATGGATAGCATGTCCGCCTGTTAATCCAGAGGTTCGAGTTCAAACCCCAACGGAGGCAAAAATGTTTTTTCCACGGGTATCGCCTTTCGCGAGGAATTGGCTAGTCCTCCGTTAGTATTCATTGCCATAAAAAGCGCTTTCTCGATTAGCCGTTCGGAACCGGCAGAAAATTGTAGGTCCCCTCCATTCCCTCACAAGGCATGGTTTGAAGAAATGCGCTAGGCCCAGGGGCTCCTCGCTCTGTTGCGCCACCCTATTTATTTTTTAGAATTAATAAACTTTAAAATAGACAAATATTTAAAAAAAAAAGAGGACAACCTACCGTAAAAAGTCGTAGGCTTTTAATGATTAAAGAGAGAGAAAATCGTAACGAAAACTAAACAATCTCCCAAACCAAAAGAATTTCGTAGTTGTCACAGCGACAAAAACACTGTTGCCAGCATTTCTATCGCTACGACAATTGCAAAAATATCGAAACGAGGAATCGTTTTTGTCGGTTCATGTCCAGAATAAATCTTTTTAAAGCAGACCGAAGAGCGATCTCCTTGGCCTAAAAATGAATCCTTCCAAGAAACATGGTATCCGAACGAAAATCAGAACAGGGGTGATAGTCTGAAATTCGCGTTCTTCATGGTAGCTCCTATATGTCCAGCCAAGTTCTCTGGACCTTCTTTACCTTCTTAAAGGAAACAGTTAACGTTATTTGACCCTCCTTAAACTTGGGAACAGGAACTTCATATTTGGAACTCTTATGTCGCTTTCCATTGGTGTCAATCGGGGAAGCACTCATTTTTAAAACCAATGAAACACCCAAAATAGTTTCTGCTTAGTTCAACGTATTTTGTTTGTCTGAGTGAAACATCTAAGGCTCATTCCATTAACGTGTGTTCGTGCTTCTTGAGTTAGTTCTTAATTCAAATTGTTAAGTGTTTGTCACTTCTCAGAATCATGAGAAGCAATCGTTTTTTTTTTTTTTTCAATGGAAAGCTGTGAGAACGCTCACGAATGATTATGGACTTTTATTTCCGTCCAATAGAAAGCAACATTAGTGTTCTCAACAGAAACTTATCCACTTTACTAAATTTCAACTTATTGCAATAAGCCGGTCCTGAGATTATGCTTAGGATATTAAAAAGGTAATTGACAACCTTAACTAATCATCATTGATAAAATTGATTGATTAATAAACTCGCCATTTTCGTCATGGTAAAGTACACGAACGAGCAACGTCTGTAAATAATGAACATTCACATTCAGTGACCGCAACTTTAAAAGCATTAAAAACAGAACCAGACTCATTCACTCACTGAGTGATCATCAAAATTATGGAAACATGAAATTTGGAAAAATAGTGGGCGTAGTTACTTAGAATTTGGCATATTTCTTTATTTCTTTATTTTTCACAACTGAGTTACAGTACAGGCCGTTTATGCTTTCGGTATTATATTTCCAATTGAAAAGCTGCCTACAACACAATGCAATTTTTTGTCTTCTATAGTGCATCATCTGGGGGCTAGGGCCTGTAATACAAAACTACAAGTCAACAACTCATAAGCTACTTGTAGGATTATGTCCATTACACTTGTATTTAGAAGAGCAAGCAAATAAATATCTTTGTGTTACAGACATTTTTTACTTATCTATATTACAAGTACTGGCAGTTTGTATAACAGGTCCTAGATACACATTATACTCCATCGAACATGTCGCATGAACATGATTATTGTTGAAAATTATTGTTTATTTATTATTCTTTTGTTTTATTAATTTTATTTGATTTTGTTTTATTACTTATATATATTGAATATAAATAGAACTACATTTACTGTGTTTTTTTATGTTAATGTAAAAGTGAACCGTCTGAAGCACATTTTGTTTCTTTAAAAAAAAGTCGTGTACATGTAGATATCAAGACTTCAATGGGTAAAGATGAAGACAAAATGGAGACCATTTGTACAAATATCCTTGAATTTTAACAAAGGCATGATTGAATGAAAAGAATGCATGCCTTTTGGTTATGGGCTTCAGGTACTTCAGGCACATGTGTGATTTCAAGGATGAACTAATAAGGAGCTGGTGGCAAGGCTTTTATTATTATTATTTTATTTTGTTACAAAAAAATTTTGATTATATTTTCTTATTTTTGGTTTGCTTTTTAAGTACAAAGATGGCAAAAAAAAGAAATGTGGATTTTCCGAAAAAAAATGTGTCTGTCCACATGTCAATTTTCTATTTTATGCTGTGGCCTATTAAGTTCCACTATGTAACAAACCGAATAGTTTCTATTTGCTGATATGAAAAATAAAACAAGTCACACAGATGACATATTTACCAAATTCAAATCTGAACTCGAAGTCCAAAATTGCACTGCAGACAGCAACGATGAAATGTCATGAAAAGAGTGGATCTGTGGACAGGCACTAGAATGTAATAAAATCCACATTTTTCAAAGATCGCCCTCAAGTAAGACTAAAAGCTAATAGATAGTTCAAAATTTTTAAAATGGCACACATGATTCATATAATTCAGGCATCACGTATTTCATTGATAAAGACATTCATTCTAAACGCGTAATGCCTGAACAAAATCTTAAAACATAAACTAATATACTCGTACTATACGCCTTGTATATGGCTCATACATCTGCTTATGAATTCGTGAGTTGAACATAATTCTATTTTTAAAATGTACTCATTACATAAATTAATACAAATATGTTGCTATTAGCTTTTTTTATAAAAACAAAATGCAATGTACAAAAAATGAACGTAAAGACATTTGTTTTGCATTTGTATTTGACATTTTAACATTTTTCTTGTGGTTTCCTTTTTGTGTGTCATCAGTACTTTATGCTCAGCAAGACTGGAGAGATTAGACGAGACGAAGCTTGTCTGGATTATGCTGGAACTGACGTTACATTGTATTCTTGTCATGGATCTAAGGGAAATCAGGTATGAAAATGTTTATTCTATTTTAAAACTCTTTTTAAGCAAATTTCTGAAAAACAAATGAAATTTTCCTGAAAAAGTTTTCGAGTCTTCTCGCATTCAGGGCTTAGATTTCGTAACGTTTAAGACGACTATCGTCTAAATTTTCGGTGCTAAAAAAACATTCTTAAAATATTGAAAAGTTACTGAAATTTACAAAACATTAGTGAAACAGCTATCCTTCAATCTCTTAAATTAGAGTTACATGAAAAAATCTTTTGGAGATACAATCGACGATAGGCGTTTAGTTTCAAGATTCTTTTTTTTTATATAAATGATCGGTGCCAGAATATGGAAAAGTTTACCTCATCGTCTAAAATCATTAAGTTCCTAAATAATTTCATCCGTTCTTTAATTATTGATCTTCTCTCGAACCCAGACACAGCCTTGCTTTTTCACTCTTTATTTGTCATTTAGTTATGATGTTTTATTATTTTTTTTTTCTTTTAATTAAATCTATATTCCTTTAATTAATTTTACAATTATCCCCACTAAACTGTTATTGTAATAGCAAATCTTTACTTTTATATTGTATATAACCTATAAATTTTTTTTTTGCCATAAATGAGACTCAGTCTCAAGGCTTATAGAATATTAATAAATAAATGAAATGAAATGAAATACATAAATGAAATTCAAACTATAAACGTCAAGCATTTCCCACTTTATAACGTCTGAAAAAAACTAAACGAGAAAAATCATGAAAAATGTCACTTAGGCTACGTGCAGACGGCATATAAAAGCCTCATATACTTGCGGTTCCAAGGTCACGTAAAAAGTTGAAAGTTCAACTCCAATGCTTTACGTAAATCAAATCAAACTCGCTTAAAGGGGTTTTCAGACGATGTGCAGAGCCTGTCAAAAAAGACGCATATTAGTTTGCGTTGATTTGCTCGCACATCAAGTGTTCGCAAATGAGTACACAAATTTTGCGATCGATGTGCTACGTGTTCACACGGTATAGCGAAAAATACGCACATCACCCATTTGCGAAACTTTGAATTTATTGTATGCATGAGCACTAAAACACTCTACAGGCAACAACTAGCTTCGCTCATTTTATAAAATTGAATACCGATACTTCAAAACCACTACTGATTTTCGTAAAATATGTCTATTTGCGTTGTCCTGTTTTCTTGTCACCGCAAATGATTGGGGCGATCGCACATGCACGTAAACTGTAAAAAAAAAAAATGTGTAGGGGTGTTCATGCCCCAAAAGAGTCTTCAGACGATAGACGTCAATAGTTCACTGTCCCACAGTGAACCAATTTCCGCTTAACTTGATGTAGCATTTGAACTACTGGTCTATGAACAGGAAATCTTCAATGTGCTTAAAGTTTAATATTTTGACTTTGTATTTCACCATAGAAATGTTAGAATAAATACATCACGCAAAATACTTCATTTTGAGCTTTCAAAAGTACGCCAAAATTGGTATTACATCGTGAGCCATTGCCCATTACTATATATTCAAAAAATTTATAAAAAAAGAAGAAAACGTAAAGACTTTCTCTGAAAAATTAAAACCGAAATCATTTGATTTATTAGACATTTTTATTTCGTTTTACGAACATTTTTATTCATTTTTTTGAAAAAAATAAAGGTCTTTTTTCTTTCTACTTTTACTCAAAAACTATGAAACAAAAATAAATTAATTAAAAAGTAAAAAGGAACAACAGAAAAAAAAAACAAACACAATCCTTCACAAACTAAAATAACAAAATAATCAAAAAAAACAAAAAACCAAAAAAGCATTTTTAAAGTAAAATAAACATAGGAAAACATAGGTGGGTACATAAATATATCGATGGACTTAAACTATCTAACGGATATGGAATCCTGAACAATGAAACCATGGTTCACTGTGCGACTTGATGCACTGGTTCACTTGTGGACATAGTGACTTTTCCAAAAAAATATTAAAATAAAAAAAACTATTGCACATATTAAACTTTTATGCTGTCTTATATATTATATGAAAATAACCAACAAAGCATATGTAATGAAACCACATCACTTCATAAACTACTTTTAAAATTAAAAAAGAAACAAAAACCACAATTTCTAGTTTGCTCACCTGCCAAATTCACTTTTCCATGCGCACAACCGACACCGGCTAGAACACAACTTCAACTTCAGGATGTACTCAAAAAGGATTAAAATGCGGGTGTTTCTCTATCTTTTTTTCTTTTCTATCTTGGAATGGGTGAGAGAAAATTTGAATGGTTCACTGTATCTGCTGGCTCACTGTGGGACATTTTACCCTACTATGAAAATATAAATGCCATTCATTCGGATTTGTAGCAAACCATAGATAGCTTTCAACTTGTTGTGGAGACTATTCGTATGAAATTCTATCAACCCGACTGGCCTACCTCATGGTTGACATCTATTTCCTCTTTTCTTTTTATTTTCTCCGTATTTACCAGTTGCCAACGTAAATATTTACACTCAATTAGCACTTACCTGGATATGATTTTTAGTATCGCTGAGATCGATAGCAGCCAGGTGATACGCAAGCAGCTATCTTCCACAAATTCAAGCTCTGTAAAGGCACTACCAATAATGAAATCGGTCAAAATGAAAATTCTATTGGATTTTTTATACATGTATACATGAATACATGCATAATAGGGTGTGTCATTTTTGGGCAACTTTTTTTTTTCAGCGATAAAACAGGCTAAATACTTTCAGGAAGGTACAAAACGAAGCCTCTCAAAATTTGAGCTCATAATATTAACACTTAGAGGTGCCTGTTTTTAAATTTCTATTTTCCATACAAATTACATGGAAAAAAAATTAAAATTATTTCTTATTTTCATAGCTTGACACTTGAACATTGTAGAAATTTTTTAAATAGGAAATTGAATGCTCTACAAAAAAGCTCAAAATAATTTTTTTCATAGAGGCAACCGTTCTGAAGATATTCAAACTCAAAGTTGGAAATGATGAAATTATGACTTTTATTTTATTAAACTCATTCTAATGACTTTTTTATGACTTAAAAATTATTTTTCATGGGAAAATTAAACTTTGTGTGCTAATTTTTTTTAAAAAGCTAAAATAAAAAAAACATTTAAGTTTTAAATATTGTTTTATTATTTGATTAAGTGTTAAACAAATTAAAATTCTAAAATATTAAAAATAAATAAATAAGGTGGCGCAACAGAGCGAGGAGCCCCTGGGCCTAGCGCGTTTCTCACAACCATACCTTGTCAGGGAATGGAAGGGACATACAATTTTCTGCCGGTTCCGAACGGCTAATCGAGAAAGCGCTTTTCATGGCAATGAATTTAATACGAATTCCTCGCGAAAGGCGATACCCGTGGAAAAAACATTTTTACCTCTGTTGGGATTCGAACTCGAACCTCTGGATTAACAGGCGGACATTCTATAATGATATTCAGAAGAAAGTAATGATACAACAATCCATAAGCCTGAACTCCATCGAAGCGCAAAGTAAAAAGTTTCTTAAAAAAATCAAATGATATTCCGAACTCCTCTCTCAATAAAAAATTTGTATCTCTTCTTCTCATGCTACCTCAGGTCGGAGCTTTTCCTTTAATCAATTTTTTGATCAGGGCTTTTCAGAGTTTTTCTAATGCTGCCTAACAGGTGTCAGGCAGTGAAATAATTTTTAAGTCATAAAAAAAGTCAACAGAATGAGTTGAATAAAATAAAAGTCATAATTTCATACATTTCCAACTTTGAGTTTGAATATCTTCAGAACTGTTGCCTCTATGAAAAAAATTATTTTGAGCTTTTTTCTAGAACATTCAATTTCCTATTCAAATAATTTGTCAGTTTATTTCTACAATGCTCAAATGTCAAGCTATAAAAATAAGAAAACAATTTAATTTTTTTTCCATGTTATTTGTATTGAAAATAGAAATTTAAAAACAGGCACCTCTAAATGTTAATATTATGAGCTCAAATTTTGAGAGGCTTCATTTTGTACCTTCCTAAAAGTATTTAGCCTGTTTTATCGTTAAAAAAAAATTGCCCAAAAATGACACACCCTAATGCATAATACATACTGCTGTCCAAATCCAATGAAAGATGGGAATGCCTAGACTCCTGTGTTACTTCCAGGAAACTATGTATGGCCGAAATATGATAAGAAAGAATCTGGAAAGCTGCTATCATTGAATAGATCTTCACTGCGAATGCTTGTCAGTATCATAACTGGACATAACCTACTAGGTTATCACAAAAAGAAAATGGGTCTTTGCACCGATGACCTATGCAGAGGATGCAATGACGAAGACGAACACGAAGACACAAGTCACTTCCTTTGTCAATGCCCAGCACTCTGTCATACTAGGAAAAAATTTCTAGGAAATTACTTTTTAAATGAACTGGAAGAATTATCAGACGCTCCAAAAAGCAGCCTGTTAAACTTCACCAAGGCCACTAAATGGTTAAATACCGAACAGACATAAAATCATAGGTTTCTAGGACGTTACAATACGTCAGGGTATCACAACGGATCTACATTGATCTAAGTGTGACGGAAATAAGACCAACCGTCAGCCCATTTTACCTAACCCACCTAACCTAACATACTGCTGCCTTCATTCAATTCATTTCGAATGAAGTTCAAATATCCATTTACATTAAATGGCCTATATTTAAATTTTTGACTTTATTTTAAGCTCAATGCCTACAGTTTAAGCTTCCTGTAGCTTAATCTCTAAATTAAAGCTAAATCTCTGTTTCCAATTCGACTAATATAACACTTTTGCTTTTGTTCTTTTTTGTAGTTTTGGACGTACAATGCCGACACAAGCCAATTACGCCACGGATCATCCGACAAATGCCTTGCTATCAATGAGAAAAAAGATAAGGTGATTATGGAAGAATGCGACCCGAATCGGGCATGGCAAAAATGGCATCTTGAAAACTATGATCCTTCGAAATTGTGAAGATTTATGTATGCGAATAGCTCAATTATGATTCCTACGCACAAAGTGTAACCAATTTTGTCGCTAAGTGTAAAACAATGTATTTAAATTATTAAGTCTGCGAGTTGATAGATATTGTAAATACCATTTTATATTTAAGGTAATTTTGCATTTAAATAAAAAAAACTACATTAAGTGAAATATCAATTTACAAAAAAGGCACAAAAATACACAATATTATTATAGCTAAGCTCAGCATGCAAATAGAATTTAAAGTAAAGAAACAACACTAGTGCTGGATTTGTCAATGGTCTCAAAATTTTATGAACGAATATTTGTCCAGCAACATAATTATTCATCAAATCTTAAAACCTTTCGATAAAAAATCACAGTTTAATTGTTGTTTTTGATGTTGTTGTTGACTGGGCTCATTGTTTTAAGTACTTAAAATTAAAATACTGTATCTAAGCAAGTTAAGTGCTATTCCTAATCAAATTTTACTTCGATTGAACACATTTTTCGTTATTTCTTTATCACACACAACCTGTTATGTACTTACGCATTCCTTTAATGAAATCACTAAACAATTGATGTTTTGAAAGTTAATATGCACTAAAATAAATATATAAAAAAAATATCTACTTTATTATGTTATAGAAACAGTAATTAAGTTTTTGATTATGTACTTGCCAAATTTCCTTTAATCTATCTCTGTATATAGTTATACAAGTTTTTATTTTATTTAAAAAATTATTTTTAGTAATATCATGTTAGTGAAACAATTTTATTTTATTATTAGAAGTCTACCTTTGTCAGGTATAAAAAAAACATATATGCCATTTAAAATGAAGCACAAATACGTTCTATTCCAAAAGAATAAACATATCTAATACTTACAATAATATACTTACTACTTAATAGCGTTATATCATAGTTAAGAGTGTCGAAATAAAAATAAGCCAACTTTTTAAATTTGTCTTTTTATCCTTAAAACATGTTCGCGAGAATTTACAGTTTTCATTTTCCGAGATTTACTCGATGCCTCAGGGAATCCAATATCATCTATTCATCCATATGAATTTAGAAGAGCAGAACCCTTTGTTCCTAAAATTGTTAATTTAATTCATATTTTTGCATAAAAGTTTTGAAAAAATTTCATTAAGAAACCACTGGGAATATTGAGAAAAAATATTTATTGTGTGGTTGTCCCTTAAAACCACTAGGAATCAAAGGGTTTAGAAAGTACTTCATATAAGTAAGTAAGTAAGTGAATTCATTTATTTTTCATTGTCTTATTTAATAATGCGCAATGGCATTGCCGTCAGCTCAGTAAGCAGTGCTTGTAAATTTATTTTATTTTTGCTTATGGTTTATTTTGTTTAATTTTTATATGAGAATTCGTTATGCAAATTCACTGATCAATAGTGCTTTAAATATATGTATACGATTCCGATAGGTAATTGTATAGGTTTTTCCGGTTGAGTCCGTTCAAGATTTCAATGGCGTATTTCATGGATAGTGTCTTTTTTCTGAAGTATATCAGGCGTAGGGAAGAAAAAGCTGGGCATATACTTAAAAAGTGAAAAGAGTCTTCTTTAGCTTTAAGATTGAACAGAATTGATTAAAACTTCCAACTGTATGGGCTTCCATTTAAAAAGAATATTTCACATCTTATTTTGAAAATGAGACCTTGTGATGTGATTGTTGGCCCGAATCTCAACTTTGGACAATTTAAAAAAAGGCTAATTTTGGTGTACTTTGACCTGTGTTAAATTCGATTTCTTTGTCAATAATGATGTTAGAGACCTTATTTTAGACTTAATTTTTTGTAAATAATAATCTTCAAAATTGTATTTAAGTTGGACTCCTATAGGCTAAGGGTTACCAGATTTTCAACTTTAAATGGTGTTCAAATTTTTTCCCCCAAGAAAAGTTTTGACTTTGAAGTAATTTTTTTTTCAGAAAATGCCTGTTAAATATAGAATTTCTTTGTTTTTTACAGATGAACAAAACAAAAATAAAAAAATAACTCACGAATAAGTGCACTCAAAAACACATACATACATTTTATGATACTTGGAAAAAACTAAAACAGGTAAAAAATCTTTTATTGCAAAAGCTTGCAGTGGCAGTAGTTTTCCAAGAATAAAACAAAAAAAAAACGTCAGTTCAAATTTGACGTTCAAATATGTGTAGGTTTTGTGTTCGAGTATACTTTTATGTAAATCAATCGCTCTCAGAGAAATTTACCCCCACTCCTTAA